>OY728139.1:1505956854-1515956854 GCA_963277665.1 Viscum album | reverse complement strand
TAATTTCAAATCAGAATTAAAAATCATTTTCTATAATAACCCTTTAAAAATATACCATGGCCACATACAATGGTTTGATTATTTGCATTACCTTCTCCCAATCTATAAATCACCCATACACTTGACACATAGGAATTTAGATCCCATTAATTAGTACCAATTAAAATTTAATTTTTAAATTTAAAATCTTTTAGATTTTATGAACGGTATCTAGTTATATACATAGCTCAAAATATGGTTCGATTACACAAGTTACAGTTACCCATTTTTAAGGAACTCATACACATTACAACTAAATATTGTCTCTCATTTAATCATAATCCTTATGTTTACCCCATGAAACCAATTATATATCAAATTTTTAGCTAGGTATGTTATCACAAGTAGTAAACATAGAGAATCGTGATAATAAGACTATAAGAAAGATACATAGGTATGACATGATAAATAATAATCCATCATGGCATACAATCACCAAATAATTGTTATTGATTATCATGATGAATAAATCCCCCAACAATTTCAAATAAACCATAATCATAATAAAATACCTAAAAATGTAAAAGAATATTAATATAACTAAAATTCCTAACATGGTATATAATATCCTGGCATATAAATACACAACACACATCATCACAATTCATAGGCAACCTACAAATGAAACTACATGGAACGGAATATAATGACATGTGGATTTCAATGTTCCCATAATTATGCATGTAAAGATACATCTATGCCATACAAGTCAAAGGGTAAATTACCATATATCAATAACCAAAAAAAACAAATCACTCAAGTAGAACTTAATATTAACTTTAATAATGAATAGAATGAACAAAACTCCCATCTCATGAAATATGGACTATTCCATGTACATGGGTCGATCAATCCTTGAAAGAAATATTTACCAAGAACTAAAAATTTCCAACCCCCTTTATATTATCCGATAATATTATGACAATGAAAAAAATTCCTTTAATAAAACTTTGTAATTTCCTGATCTTACTATCCTTAAAACCAATATAATGATAGGTCACTACATGGCCTCAAGCATGCCTCCATGTATGCTAGAGGAAGCTTACTAGAACTGAGGGTATAAAAAGGTTGTAGTGGGGATACAATACCCTCCTGATCAGAGTATCACAATGGTATATTGGAAAATAAGTAACAGCAAACGAAAAAAATCAGTAATAAATGAATGAATAATCAATGGAAGAATAATATCACTTGAATATAAATGGCCAATGAAAATATACAACAGATCATACCAGTCCAGATGATGATATATAAACTAAAATAGTAGAAATATAATAGAAAACATGATATCGTGAAAAAAAATGAAATATATGAGGGAGAAATCCATGAGCATCACGAGCTCCATCTCAACCCCTTTATCATAACTCCAAGGTACAAGAATAATGGAACATGCAATATGACATGGTCTTATAAACACAAGATCTACTCAGTTACCCCATGCAATGGATTCCCAAGCAGGATGTGAGATAAAATATATGTAGGCCACCACCAATGGTGTCTCCATGTAAAACTAGTCTGTGAATATAAGGTATATTAGTTTGTAGGTTCAAAGAATAATAGACAATACTAAAATAATAAATAACATTCTAATTAGGTTCCTAAAGGACACATGGCAGCTCTACCTGCCTCATCTCACAGCTATAGTGATCATATGATCAGTAAATATATATATATATATATATATATTATAGTTATATATTTCATCAACCAATACAGACCAAGTATGCGCGGAGGTATGTGGCCATATGCCTGAAATACTAGGTGTTAGCTAGACTGGGGCGTTACTTGGTCATCTATAACCAGTCTAAATAATTCTATGAACACAAATAGAGGGTACATTCCATACATATCATAATGTGTGGGGAATTTCATGCCTTTCACTTGATAAGGTGACGGTTTTTTCCTTCCAGCACTCAAAATCATAGCAGAGCCTTGATACCAACACCCAAACATGGGATGTGGTGCATCATTCTCACTGTCCCCATAATGTCAATGGTGTGAGATGTCATTGTCACACCCAATGTAATGGATTATGAATCTTCATGCCTAAAATAATTCTTCCCATAATTACACATCCTATATCATAGAACTAATCATATTTATATCAGTATCAATGAGGGATTACCTATCATGCTTTAATTTTTAAATCCCAAATATATCCAAGGAAATTTCAATTCATATTTTTGAATGGACCAGAGCATGCAATGACAAGCGTGAACATTCCACTATTTAAAATAAATTTCAATTAAACCTATTAATTCATCCAAGGAAACAAAAACATCATGAATCATGTCATTCAATATAATAAAGTAATCTAATTTCACAATACATGTAAATTTAAAATCAAGGCTTTCCGACCCACATAGAAGGTTGTTGGTGTAGAGGCCCGACCATAATAGCCACCCGAACACAGCTATCGAGCTGGGTGCCACTGTCCTTAAGTTAAAATCCCTGAATTCCAATGGTTAAGACCTAGACGCAAGGCTATAAAAAGTATATTGGGTAGGATATATCATTTTTTTAATTATAATAATACTCATTTGATTAATAATATATAACATTTAGTGGAAATAAATGACATATAATACTCTAACCATAACCATCAACGGTGGATGCATAGTCAACAGTAGGAAATAGAGGATGCAATAATGAAATAGAAGTAGTAGAAAGTAAATAGATCAAAATTCCAAATACCACATGCCGCAACTAAAAAACAATAAGTCATTAAATAATACGTATTACATGTCAATATATAAAGTGTAACTCTTAGATAACCACTATATCTACGTACAATAAAAAAATCATGTTGTAACTGAAATAAAACTAAATATAACCCTAGTTCAAACAACCCATGATCATACCAACTATATGAAAACAACTACTAAGATTCTTCTCGTGAGTTTGATCCTTTAAAAAATTAAATTCATAAAGTCTACACATGTCTTGAAGGACCCACGTAGGGTGTGAGATGAATCTTAGTAGGATACCACCCAATGGTTCATAACTAGCATGTGTGCTTATGTAGGAATGATACAAAAATATATAATATGTATGATCTAATAAACAAAAAAACTCTACTGGTTCTGAACAACAACCAGGGATGTGTCACTTGATTTGACGAATGATGAAATCTCAAATTTAAAGATGTCACTTTGCCCATGTCCAACACACCCCTGATGTATAATACTCCACCACACTTGACGAATCATAGAACAAGGCATCGTTTGAGGAGAGGGATAAAAATTAGTGGTGGTGGAGAAATAGTGGATGAAATCCACTACTTTTCACAATAATGAAGAAGAAGGTGGGGAAAAGAATAAAAAATAAAGAAACAAAAAACCCTCCATTGTGTAGGCCACCTGGTTTACTAGCATGGATTTCTAAAAAGTGTGAAAACTGCATTGTAGCCACCACCAAGAAGCTCTAGGCTTCATGAATACCCAACACTATTTTCCAAACTATGAATTATCCACTATCAAAACAATAAATAAACCCACAAGGTTATGAACCTCCCATGAATATTTTAATCAAACCATGATCCTATACAAAACAGGCCTACATAGTTACCTGAAATGGGCCACATAGTTTTCCTCTAAACCAAATTCCCTACCCTGAAATTCCAAAATATTCCATTTAGCATCTCATGATCAAAAAACCAAACTGAAACATAAAAGGTACACTCCAACCCCTAGACTACCCCAGAAACCACTATATAAGTCCAACAATAGTCGGGGAAATGTTTTTTGATCAAAAAAACAAAAATTATTATAGACACTACAAGAAAAAAATCAAAATATGAGTGAATTTTGACCAATTCTAAAAACCCGGGATACTGAAATCACCCCACCATAACATAGATCATCCGTAATCTATCAAAAAAAACGTTGATATTGTACGGAACATACATATTTGGGTAAAAAGTAACCCAGGATAACCCAGTCTCAAGGGTATAAGACCATTACCTCAAGGGGGATCCCCACCAATGGAATTCACTAACCAGGTCTCAACTCAACCAAATCTCAAAGTATACATTGTTCCGACAAAAAAATCATAGGACCATGGTCCTTTCGTGATGCATCTTCCCTCTCACACATTATCAGGTTCTACTGTGTCGCTCTTGACACCAAAACTCATCCAACACTGCATCAGTTCCCTCCTCAACCCCATGTTAGACTTGGAACAACGATGTCCTACATCACCCCAAATGACTAAATTAATATTGGTGCCCCACCCCATAATAATTTATCGCGCCTATTTAGTGCCCAGACACCTTGTACCATAGATAAATATTGCATCTCATCAATTTCCATATGCGTAACCATCTCAAAACTCGTATCTAAGGAAGCTCCTGATACTGTGAAACTCACACACATATATATATATATATATATATATATTCAATCACCCGAGCTGGTTCCAACCTACTGACCATTGTATGTTTAGTCCATATATAGCATGTGAACCTCAGGCACTCAAAATGAATATGCCGCAAAAGGTTATGAAAAAATGGACATGCCTCAATAGGACATGAAACAATATCATGGCCATTCATGTGGAGTTCCTTTAACCATTATCAGGTCACAAGCCTACATAGAACCTTGTAGCTCTAAAGAGTGTAGATGGATTGACACACGAATACAATTATAACGACTCATACTTTACATACATTGTTAATACTTCAAAATTCAAGCATAATTATTACAACAAATAACAAAACCATGGAAGTACCGTATAGGTATAGTGTTTTTAGAAACTGGGAAACATAAACATCTGGTTCATAAAGCGTCTACATTGTCTCCCATTTATTACATCATATCTATAGTCCCTTATGGCATATAGAACTTAATAACATTCTTCCTGACCTGGGGGAAAGAAAACATACAAAAGGGTGAGCTCAAATGCTCAGTAAGGGTAAACAAAAGAAAAATCAATCACATAATGAACATAACATTTTGGAAATCTTAACCTGCAAAAGAAATCATAATATCATACCGTGGGATAAATCATAGAAGTGAAATGTAATCCCAATAATCATAACATGAAACTATGTGGAATACACACATAATGATAGATAATAATTTCTTATTAGTCAAGAATCATTTACATGACTATCTTAGTAGACAAAGTCCATTTCTGAACCGAGTTCATTCCTCGTTTCAGTCCTGTTTCACTGAACCGGTTTAACCTGCCGTTCTAGCCATGTCTATCTCATGAGATATAAAATCTTTACCCAATGCATTGGAGATAGATATAGGTCCCACCCATCTCATAGTGATACCATTCTTATGTGTGCCACAAAATCAAAAAAAATCATACATCATTGCATAACCCATGTAATAAAAATGGGATTCTTAAACATCATGACATCATAAAACAATTCATATATGATAAAGGAATTCATAAAAATAATTCCATCACAACATAATCAAATCAATGTAATAATAGGGATAGAAACATAACTTTTTATTATCATAGATGGAAAATAATTTTGATAAAACACTTGAACTCCATTCTTGAGGAAAATATACTTTCTACTTCAAAAACACTTTTCATTTCTTAACATGTCATATAATTATAAACTAAAATAAGTTGATTAAAAATAAACTTGAAACCTTGTAAAGAAATATTCTTGGAAATAATGTATTAAAAATCCATTCATGCAGTATAATTTAAAAAAACATTCTTCTCATACTTTTGTCGGAAAAGCCAAAAAGTACCTCGTACGAAAAACAACAATAGATTCCTTTCATATCTTTTACTAAAAACTCACCAAAGGGTAAAATTGGATATAAAATATTGTATAAGGATATAAATATTACATATTGAGGAAACATGGATGTAGATGATAAATATTCCCTAGTAAATTCTGAAGAATAAACAATCTCGAAAGAAATTGATTTTGCGATATTTTCCCTTACCTTAGGTCTGATTTTCTTCGCAAGTGTCCGAACCTCCTGTATAATGATTTAAATAATGTCATTGACTTATTCCAGAATCATACTCATTGTTATGATATCATATATTTTCATATTCTTATCTTCCTATTAGTAATATTTCATTGTTACTATTTATTTGGGTGTTTATTGCTTTTTGTTCTTATGCGTGTTTTGTCGAATAAATTCCTATTATTCTTTTTGGGTTATAGATACCTCATTTATAGAATGTTATTAGTGTAATATATATCATATTCATTAATTAAATTCATTTATATAATCATTATGCAATGAAGATCATGTAGAACGAGTCGCATCACATCGTGGAGACGGTATTCCGTACGTACGCACGAGCGATGATATCGTTCCCATGATCGTGAAATTGTAATGGAGTGTATGTATACTATTTCAGAATCAATATCACTTTACAATAATAATTTATAGTTATCATTTACACTATTATACCCATCCAAGTAAGGTGGTGGTGGAAAATAGATTACACCACGGTGTGGAGACGGTATTCCGTACGTACGCATGCGCGGTGATTTCATTTTCCGTAGGATGGATATATGGTGAAATAGGGTTGTTTCATACCTATAATAACATATCAGTATATGAGTGATACTGATGTTATTAATTCATAATTAAACAACTAAATATGAATATGTGGAAGAAGAAATAAAGTTGAAAAAATTGGTAACGGACATTCCCTCTTCTTTGAAGCGCCTCTTTGACACCTCCTTTTAGGGCACTAAAAATTGGTCTTGAAAGAAGACCAGGACCTCTAGGATTTTTCTATAGAAGTGGAGAGGAGAAATTTTCAGGGTTTGGACGTGATTTAAGTCTCAAAGTGGTGTGAGGAAGCGAGGGAGGAGGTGCCCTTTTATAAGGGAGGAGAGGGGCACCTTTGGAAAAACTAAAAATATTATTTTATTATAAGGCCATATTCGGTTTTAAATAGCTCCAAATTGATTTATTTCGAAGATAAGTTGGGTATGGGTCGAAATACTTTCATCCAATAGAATTTGGACATGTTTAGTTTACTATTTTAACGTTATCATTTAGATTTAACTTTAAGTTATATAATTTTACTTTTACGGTGTCTTTTTGTGTTCTTACACAATAAGGTTAATAAACATACTATAATAAGCCAAACGAACCCCAAGTTGTTTATTATTAATATATATAACCTTATATATGTCATTTGGCTGAACCTTATATTTTTATGAATAAAATTACAATTAATAATATAAAATTTGTTTTAAAAACTATTTTATGTCAATTTTGACACTATTTAGTAATTGATTTTTTTGAAAATCATAACAGAATGATTAATTCTAAAAAAGTTAATTAAATCAATACTAACATGTCATATGAACCTAGAAAATTATTTTAATTCATAAAAAGTCTCAAATTACATTTATATGGGTATTTATAACATCAATTATGTCAATATTTTATTAATAAGATAATTACTGCATCATCATTGTGTCATAAATAAATTAAGTTATTTAATGTCTAAAAATTAAAAATGAAATAACATTATGTAGTAAATATTTTTATCTTTCTAATAAATATTTATAGTCAAATTTATCTTATGTATAACCCTATATTAAAAATTATTTACTTATTAAACTTTGATTTTAACTATTTTAACCCTTCTTTAAATAAATTAATAATAAATGTCCTAATGTAATCCAAGTGGGCCTAAATGGTCATATTTTATTACTATAGTTGTTTTTGGTCGAATTACACTTATCCAATAGAATTAGAATACGTATTAGGGTAATAATAATATCATTTTTACTCTTAATTACCCTATTTATTTTTAACGGTGGTAAATAAAAGTAAAAAGTTACTATTCACCAAAAATTATTTTCGTCTCATTGAACCACATTTTACTTACGGACATCAACTGTGTCTCTCAGATTTTTGAAATTCCACTCAAAGAAGCGGTAAAATTATGTTTTATGTAAATTTGCAAATTCTCCTAAGAGGTGGGTAAAAGACGATGAAAAGTTCAATAAAATTTTTATATTTCTAAAATTATTATAAAATTACTCCAATGAATTACATTGAACTTATATAGGTATTATGTATCAATTTTGACCTAAAATAAATTTAAATAAAATAAATACTTATTTAAATAAAAAGTCGGTTTTTAAATAGTAACTTAGTGTTTTCACTATTCATCAAAAATTGAATGTTTCCAGAAAAATACCAAAATTTCACCCTAGGCTAATTTCGATATTCCGAATCCAAAAATGAAGTAAATTTTGAAAAATAAAATTTACAAATTTTCAAAAAGTGGGTATTATTATTCATAACTGCTAGTTTTAATAATATTTAAATAGCATATCGTTGTTTAGTGAAACTCGGTATTGCGTACAACGCAAGCTATCGAGGAAGGTCACGATTGCGTGTAAAGCAAGTCAAGCTAGTGTTGTGTGTAGTGAAAGATTCCTTTGATGATTTATATAACCTAAAAGAAAAATATTTTTCATAAAAGTCTTGGGTGTTACATTCTACCCCCCTTAAAATGAATTTCGCCCTCGAAATTCGTCACTTTGTAACAAACAGATGAGGATACCTCTCCCTCATCATATCCTCAAGCTCCCATGTAGCTTCTTCTAATTGGTGGTTCCTCCATAAAACTTTCACCAAGAGAGTGGTCATGTTCCGTAGGACTTTTTCACTACGATCGAAAATCTCTATCAGCTGTTCTTCATAAGAAAGATCTTGTTCCAGTGGTACAACTTCTGAGCTGAGTACATGTGAAAGATCAGGTATGTACTTTCTCAGGAGAGATACATGGAACACATCCTGAACTTGAGAGTGATTCGGTGGAAGCGCCAATCGGTAATCTACCTTTCCAACATGATCCATTATTTCGAAAGGACCGATATATCTAGTGCTCAACTCCCCTTCTTTCCAAATCTCATGACCCTCTTCCATGGAGATATTCGTAAGAACACTTTATCACCCACTTAAAACTCTAGGTCTTTTCTTCGGTTGTCGGCATAACTTTTCTGTTGACTCTGAGCTGCTCTTATGTGTTGTTGAATAGATCTGACCTTTTCTACCATTTCATCAATGAGATAAGGTCCTAATAGCTTTCTTTCCCCAACTTCATCCCAGCAAGTTGGAGTCCTGCATTTATTTCCATAGAGAGCTTCATAAAGAGCCATCTGAATACTGGAGTCAAAGCTATTATTATAATAAAATTCCACCAAAGGTAGGTGTTGATCCCAACCAACATTGAAATCTATAGAGCATTCTCTCGACATATCTTCTAGAGTTTGAATTGTCCTCTCAGACTGGCCGTCTGTCTGATGATGATAAGCAGTGCTAAAAATCAACTCTGTATCCAGAGTATGCTGAAGACTTCTCCAGAACTTTGAGGTAAACCTCGGATCCCGATCAGATATAATAGAAAGTGGTACTCCATGCAATATTACCACTTCCTTTACATATATCATGGCAAGCTGATCCAGAGAGAAATCCTCTCTAACAGAAATGAAGTGTTGAGACTTTGTAAGACGATCAACTATGACCCAGATAACATTATTGTCTTTGGATGTTTTAGGAAGTCCGGTGACAAAGTCCATAGTGATGTTTTCCCATTTCCATTCAGGTATGGGTAATGGTTGTAACATCCCCTTAGACTTCTGTCTCTCAGATTTAACTTATTGAAAAACCAAACATCGAGAGACTTATTCAACAACATCTATTTTCATGCCATCCCACCAGAAGTACTCTTTCAGGTCCCTATACATCTTCATGCTTCCCGGATGAATAGAGAATGAAGAACTATGAGCCTCATCCAGCATCTCCTTCTTTAATTCTGGGATGGGAGGAACACAAACCTGATTCCTGAACATTATTATCCCATCACAATCAAGGATGAATTCAGGAACATTTCTCACCTTCTTTTGTAACTCGACATCTTCTTTCGGTGCCTCTTGAATCTTCACATGTATAGATGGTTGAACACTCATTTGAGAAAGATATGATTTTTCCCCTTCCATTATAATTCCAAGATCTATCCTTTTTAAATCCATAAATATTGGATCTTTTGTGATCCTCGTCATGGATAAGCTAGCATGGTCTTGTCGACATAATGCATCTTCCACCTTGTTTGCTTTCCCAGGGTGGTAATGGATTGAGCAGTCGTAATCCTTAATCATCTCCAACCATCTTCTTTGGCGCATATTCAGCTCCTTTTGTGTGAAAATATACTTTAAACTATTATGATCAGTATAAATATCACACCTTTCTCCATAAAGATAATGCCTACAAATCGTTAATGCAAAGATTACCACAGCTAACTCGAAATCATGAGTTGGGTAATTTTGCTCATGGATTTTCAACTATCGTGAGGCATAAGCTATCACCATATCATTTTGCATGACAACATACCCCAATCCCTTCTTGGATGCATCACTGTAGATCAGAAACCTTTCTCCACTACAAGGAAGTGTGAGTACAGGTGCACTGGATAACCTTCTTTTCAAATCCATGAAATTATCTTCACATTCCTCCATCCATACAATCTTAACTCCTTTCCGAGTCAACTTGGTGAGTGGATTAGATAATCGTGAGAAATATTTCACAAAACGTCGATAATATCCATCCAAACCAAGAAAACTTCAGATCTCAATTACTTTTGTTGGTCTCAACCATCTTTCGATAATATCTGTTTTTGCTGGATCCACAGATATCCCCTCTTTTGAGATTATGTGACCCAAAAATGACACTTTTTGAATCCAAAATTCACACATGGTAAATTTGGCATAGATCTTCTCCTTTCTCAGGGTCTTCAATATAATTCTCAAGTGATCTTCATGTTCTTCTTTGCTCTTTGAATATACAAGAATATCGTCTATAAAGACTACCCCAAACTGATCAAGATAGTCTCTAAAGACTCTATTCATCAGATCCATGAAGATAGTAGGGGAATTAGTAAGACCAAATGGCATCACTATAAATTCATAGTGTCCATACCTTGTACGAAAATCTGTCTTTGGTATATCCTCTCTTTTGACCCTTAATTGATGATACCCTGAACGAAGGTCAATCTTGGAAAAGTATTGAGTTCCGCGTAGTTGGTCAAATAAGTCATCAATGCACGGGATAGGATATTTGTTCTTGATATTGATCTTGTTAAGTTCTAGATAATCAATGCAGAGTCTCATTGATCCAACTTTCTTCTTAACAAACAGAACGGGTGCTTCCCAACGTGACGCACTAGGGCGTATGAATCCTTTATCAAGATTCTCTTGGATTTTCTTCTTCAATTCCTGCAACTCAATTGGCTCTATTCTATAAGGTGTCTTTGAAATAGGCAAAGCACCCGGTACGAGTTCTATTGAAAAATCAACTTCACAATTTGGTGGAAGACCCAACAATTCCTCTGGAAAGACATCGTCAAACTCCCATACAATGGGAATATTCTTAATCGTGAGTTTCTCACCAACCATTTGAGATAAATAACCTTCATTTAGTGGAATCGAGACCATAAGATGGAAGAAATTTCCACTGGAAGGTTATGTTCATCCTTGCATCGATAGACGATCATATATTGATCTGGAATATGAAATGTGACTTCCCTTCTTTGGAAATTGATATGAGCTCCATATAGAGAAATCCAATCCATGCTAAGAATCACATCAAATTCCACTATAGGAAGGATCACAAGATTTACAGGAAGCACTTTCCCACAAACTTCAATCGGGGAAAAATTATAAACTTTTGGTGCGATTGTTGTGCCATTAGGGGTTGTCACAACTAACTCCACATCAAATTGTTGAGGTAATACGGTGATAAGCTTAGAAAATTCTTCAGAAATAAAAGAGTGGGTGGATCCAGAATCAAATAAAACATTTCATACTTTAGAGTGGATGGTAAGTGTACCTTTCACCACATCGTTATCGTACTCCACATCGCTGATAGAAATTTCATGTGACATTCCTTTGCCTTTAGCCTTAAGAGTTGGTTAACATTGATCATCATCATCAACCCTTGGATTTGGGCATTGATTGGCATAATGCCCCATCTATTTTCACTTGAAACATTGACGTGTAGTAGGTTCATTCTGTGTATCCCTTCCTTTGTTTGCATCATTAGACATCTTCTTCCCATCATTGCAGAATTCAAATGCCCGATGACCTTCCTTTCCACATTTGAAACATTTACATGCCCCTTTAAGACAACTCCCTCCATGTTTCTTTCCACACATTGAGCATAAGGGAAAGCACATCATGTTTTCAGTGTTCTCTTTTGATTTTCCTTTGAATTCCATTTTACTCTTCTTATCAAACCCATATGACTGATGGTTTACTCCAATCTCCATATCAACTTTGAGAGCACATCGAACGATTTCCACGTAGCTATTGAAGTCCCTTATGGCTAACGCCCTCCGAAGACTTGGTTTTAAGCCACTAATGAATCCATCGATCTTACTCTCAGGTTGGATAATAATACCAGAAGCATACCTTTCAAGTCTTGTAAAATTTTCTTCATAGGTACCAACAGATTCATCATCCTTTTACGTTAGTTCAAGAAACACTTTCTCCCTCTTTGTTTGGAGAATACGAGGGAAGTACTTATTGAAATATAAGTTCTTTAACTCGTCCCATTCCATGGACTCAATTTCATCCCTTTGCCACGTATTCTTAATAAGATTCCACCATTGATCAACATCTCCTTCCAAACGATACATTACTAGGATGACTTTATCATGTTCAGAACATTGAAGAACTAAAAATATATTTTCAGTAGTACTAATCCATTGTTCAGCAACTAATGGATCAGGAGACCAGCTGAATGAAGGTGGATGCTGCCTCATGAAGGATTCAACAGAATTTTGCTCCTTCCTTTGCTCGTTTGGAATTCCTGCATGATTCATAGCTTGAGAAAGTTGTGTGATCATGGCTACAAGATTTTTCATTCTAGCTCCCATAACGTTTGGTTGCTCAGGGGGACAATCATTGCATTGCCCGTCGCATTTCGCATTAACACAGTTTCTTCGGGTTCCAGCCATTGACTAAAACCAAGAAGAATAGTGTGAGAAACACTAATTATAATAGGAAAACCACATAATAAAGAATAAAATTTCACACTTAAGTTTTTATCATAGGTTGTTCATGGACATTTCTAAAACACTAAGATTGTGTTCTTTTCTCAGACTTATCCTTATGATTCTTACTAAGGCTTTCACATCGTAGTTTCCAAAGGATGACTATACCTTTCCTCTGATACCAACTATAACGACCCATACATTACATACATTATTAATACATCAAAATTGAAGCATACTTATTACAACATATAACAAAACCATGGAAGGAATATATAGGTATAGTGTCTTTAGAAAATGGGAAACATAAACAACTGGTTCATAAAGCATCTAAACTGTCTCCCATTTATTTCATCATATCAATAGTCCCTTTTGGCATATCTTACTTAATAACCTTCTTCCTGACCTGGGGGAAAGAAAACATACAAAAGGGTGATCTCAAATTCTCAGTAAGGTTAAACAAAAGAAAAATCAATCACATCATGAATATAACATTTTGGAAATCTCAACCTGCAAAAGAAATCATAATTTCATACCATGGGATAAATCATAGAAGTGAAATGTAATCCCAATAATCATAACATAAAACATGAAAAAATGTGGCATACACACATAATCATAGATAATCATTTCTTATTAGTCAAAGACTCTTTGCCAAGACTATCTTAGTTGACAAATTCCATTTCTGAACCGAGTTCATTCCTCATTTTAGTCTTGTTTCACTGAACCGGTTTAACCTGTCGTTCTAGCCATGTCTATCTCATGAGATATAAAATCTTTACCCAATGCATTGGAGGGAGATATAGGTCCCACCCATATCATAATTATACCATTCTTATGTGTTCCACAAAATCAAAAAAAATCATACATCATTGCATAACCCATGTAATAAAAATGGGATTCTTAAACATCATTACATCATAAAACAATTAATATAATATAAAGGAATTCATAAAAATAATTCCATCACAACATAATAAAATCAATGTAATAATAGGGATAGAAACAAAACTTTTTATTATCTTAGATGGAAAATAATTTTGATAAAACACTTGAACTCCATTCTTGAGGAAAATATCCTTTCTACTTCAAAAACACTTTTCATTTCTTAACATGTCATACAATTCTAAAATAAAAGAATTTGATTAAAAATAAACCTGAAAACTTGTAAAGGAAGCTTCTTGGAAATAATGTTTTAAAAATACATTCATGCCGTATAAGTTAAAAAAACATTCTTCTTGTACTTTTGTCGGAAAAGTCAAAAAGTACCTCGTACGAAAAACGAAAAAAGATTCCTTTCATATCTTTTACTAAAAACTCACCGAAGGGTAAAATTAGATATAAAATATTTTATAAGGATATAAATATTATATATTGAGGAAACATGGATGTTGATGATAAATATTTCCTAGTAAATTCGGAAGTATAAACAATCTCGGATAAAAATTGAGTTTGCGATATTTTCCCTTACCGTAGGTCTGATTTTCTTCACAAGTGTCCGAACCTCCTTTATAATGATTTAAATAATTTCATTGACTTATTCCAGAATCATACCCATTTTTATGATATCATATATCTTCATATTCTTAGCTTCTTATTAGTAATATTTCATTGTTACTTGTTATTCGGGTGTTTATTGCTTTTTGTTCTTATGCGTGTTTTGTCGAATAAATTCTTATTATTCTTTTTGGGTTATAGATACCTCATTTCAAGATTGGTATTAGTGCAATATATATCATATTAATTCATTCCATTCATTCCATTCATTTATATAATCATTATTCAATGAAGATCATGTAGAACGAGTCGCATCACATTGTGGAGACGGTGTTCCGTACGTACGCACGAGCGATGATATGGTTCCCATGATTGTGAAATTGTAATGGAGTGTATATATACTATTTCAGAATAAATATAACTTTACAATAATAATTTATAGTTATTATTTACACCATTATACCCATCCATGTAAGGTGGTGGTGGAAAATAGATTACACCACGGCGTGGAGATGGTATTCCGTACGTACGCACGCGCGGTGATTTCGTTTTCCGTAGGATGGATATATGGTGAAATAGGGTTGTTTCATACTTATAATAAGATATCAGTATATTATTGATACTGATGTTATTACTTCATAATGAAACAACTAAATAATAATAAGTGGAAGAGGAAATAAAGTTGAAAGAATCGGTAACGAACATTACCTCTTCTTTGAAGCGCCTCTTTGACACCTCCTTTTAGGGCACTAAAAATTGGTATTTTAAGAAGACCAGGACCTCTAGGATTTTTCTATTTAAGTGGAGAGGAGAAATTTCAGGGGTTGGCCGAGCTTTAATGCTCAATTTTGTGTGAGGAAGAGAGGGGGGAGGTGCCCTTTTATAAGGGAGGAGAGGGGCATCTTTGGAAAAAAACATTATTTTATTATAAAGCCATATTCCGTTTTAAATAGATCAAAATTGATTTATTTCGAAGATAAGGTGGGTATGGGTCGAAATCCTGTCATCGAATAGAATTTTGACAAGTTTAGTTTACTATTGAAACCTCATAATTTAGATTTAACTTTTAGTTAGATAATTTTACTTTTACCGTGTCTTTTTTTGTTCTTACACTATAAGGTTAATAAAATTACTATAACAAGACAAACGAACTCCAAGTTGTTTATTATTAATATATATAACCTTATCTAAGTAATTTGGCCTAACCTTAGATTTTTTGGAATAAAATAACAATTAATAATATAATATTTGTTTTAAAAACTATTTTATGTCATTTTTGACACTATTTAGTAATTGTTTTTTGTGAAAATCATAAAAGAATGATTAATTCGAAAAAAGTTTATTAGATCAATACTAACATGTCATATTAACCTAGAAAATTAGTGGAATTCATAAAAAGTCTCAAATTACATTTATTTGGGTATTTATAACATCAATTATATCAATATTTCATTAATAAGATAATTACTGCATCATAATTGTGTCATAAATAAATTAAATTATTTAATGTCTAAAAATTACAAATAAATTACCATTATGTAGGAAATAGTTTTATATTTCTATGGAATATTTATATTAGAATTTAGCTTATGTATAACCCTATATTAAAAATTATTTACTTATTAAACCTTGATTTTAACTATTTTAACCCTTCTTTAAATAAAATAATAATAAATATCCTAATCTAATCCAATTGGCCCTAAATGGTCATATTTTATTCCTAAAGTTTTTTTGGTCTAATTACACTTATCCAATAGAATTAGGACACGTGTTAGGGTAATAATAATATCATTTTTACTCTTAATTACCCTATTTACTTTTAACCGTGGTAAATAAAAGAAAAAAGTTACTAATCACCAAAAATTATTTTCATCTCATTGAACCACATTTTACTTACTGACATCAACCGTCTCTCTAGTATTTTTGAAATTCAACTCACAGAAGCGGTAAAATTATGTTTTATGTAAATTTGCAAATTCTCCTAGGAGGTGGGTAAAAGATGGTGAAAAGTTCAATAAAATTTTTATATATCTAAAATTATTATAAAATTACTCCAATGAATTACATTGAACTTATATAGGTATTATGTATCAATTTCTACCTAAAAGAAATATAAATAAAATAAAAAATTATTTAAATAAAAAGGCGGTTTTTAAATAGTAACCTAGTGTTTTCACTATTCATCAAAAATTGAAAGTTTTCAGAAAAATACCAAAATTTTACCCTAGGATAATTTCGATATTCCGAATCCAAAAATGAAGTCAATTTTGAAAAATAAAATTTAAAAAATTTCAAAAACTGGGTATTACAATTCATAACGGCTAGTTTTAATAATATTTAAATAGCATATCGTTGTTTAGTGAAACTCGGTATTGCGTATGACGCAAGATATCGAGGAAGGTCGCGATTGCGTGTAAAGCAATCCAAGCTAGTGTTGTGTGTAGTGAAAGATTCCTTTGATGATTTATACGACATAAAAACAAAATATTTCTCATAAATGTCTTGGGTGTTACAACCATAATCTTGAACTCCCTGTTGTGCTTCACCGGCCACCAGCCACTTACACCATGGATGGGTCCAATTGTCTTTACCACATCTTCTGCATTCAACTAATCCCTAGATACTGACAATTAGTGCATATCCAGAACCAACCATAGGATGATGACTCTGCCCGAATCCATGTCTAAATTCAATCAGAGAAGGATTACTAGAGAACCTCTCGAGATGCTTGGCCTTTCCACATTCCTAGCACACATTTGGATGCCACTCACAATGAATTCAGAAATGACTTGGCTTCCAACACTAATCCAAAACAATAAAAGACCCACTCTGAGATGGTATGCTCAATTACTTGGCCCGAATAACCTACTAAAACGTTTCCTGACCTTACATCCTACCTCCTGAAACATATACTGATGTTGTTACCTGGCTCAATTAGAATATGTCCATCAGGTTTCCCTTGGAAATGAGCACCTAGTCCACCACATTTGATAATGAGGCTAGCCTAAATATGTTTACCTGCACCCAAATGTCATGTCGTAATCCATCTTTGAAGGTCCTCATACTCGAGGAGTCATTTATTACCATACTAGGTGTGAAGAGAGAGAATTCAATAAAGGTAGATTCATAGTCCATAACAGATATGTCACCCGGTTGAAGGTGTAAGAACTCCCACGCTCTCTCCACACTCATTGTCTCTGGTAAAAAGTTCTCAAAGAACCTGTTCTTTAAAATTCTTTTAGTCCAGTTCCTCGTGTCTGCCCTCCTAAACATGTACAACCCACTATCACTTTTCTAATACATTGAGCATGTACTTCACTATCTTGAACCTCCACCCTTGAGGTATATAGAGCATCTTGAAGATCATATTCATTCTCTAATTCTAGTTTTTACAGCCTGAGGTCCACCCTCACCCGGATAAAGCGGTGAGTGTTGCAATTTGAACTTCTATTTTCAATATGATATCGAAGTATCTACACCATGAACACCCCGGTTGATCCCCTTGAGGATACATACCAGCCTCGATCAGAGCTTGACATCCAGCCAAGGCCTAAACACTATCATGTGTGGCAGCTTCCCTGCCTACAGTGGATCATGAACTTGAGCTTGTGCCTATCGCTCATGCTCTATCTGAGCCTTAGGGGTATGAACATATTCATTCTCTTAAAATATTGTTTCATAAACCACTTAAAGCTCCATACAAGTCATCCAGGAGGAACCCACATAATACCATAAATGTTCTGACATCCCATATATATAACAATAAAACCACATATATGGAAAGTATTAAAATGAAGCATATAATGGCCACCCTTAATCTCTCCTATCACAACCATTCCCCATAGTATCCCAGCCACATGACCTCTATAAACACCCATACAAGAGCCAAGTACCATAATATCCTTAGGAAAATCTCATCCTAAAACAAATGTTTCCTTAAACCAATGACCGAGTCACCCAACATTAGTGATCAAAATCACCTCAACCATTCCACCTTCATTCCCCAATAAGAGCCAGACCCATTTCTCGTAGAAAATACAATTATATATATATATATATATATATATAAAGTCATATCACATTGAATATTAAAAAATAAATTCATTCATATCATGGAATTTGATATATATCACACGATATGATAATGTTACAATGAATACATGCATTTATAAAATTGAAATACCCTAAATTGTTCTTATTAGAAGCCCAACAAACACAAGAATACACTCCATTCCAATCCAGGTAAAGGATCCAATCTCATACCCTGTTTTACCAAGCCATGGTTCCAAGTTCTCCCTTACCTCATTGGGTCAAGGGTCACATCACAACAAGATAATGTCACACATCAAGTGAGAATCCATTGTGGAAATCATATAAAATGTAATATGAACAATGAAAAACAATACTTCCCACCCAAGAAAACTCAATCCATCCCTCATACATGGGGTTGAAATAACCCATGCATGAGTTCTAAATCTTGTTCCCATAGGTACCTAATCTTCCATATACCATAAAAAAATAGTAATACCAACTAAATAAGATAAAGAGACTCCTTTAATACCATTTTTAGTGTCCTCAGCCCGAAAAAATTCTATCGTTCCAAGAGCCAATGGCCTTAGGCGAACATCTTTGAATTCCAAAGGCAACTGACTAGAATTGAGGGTGTAATAGGTATAGTGGGGAGACTTTACCCTTTTGTAATTAAAATAATACAGGCCCGAGTAATAATATATAACATGCAGTAGAAATAAATGACTCAGCATACTCAAACCAGACCCACCAACAGCGGAAGAACTGTCAACAATATGAAATAGTTGAATTAATAAATATATAGAAGTAGTGGAAAGTAAATAGATCAGCATACCAAATACAACTTGTTGTAATTACAAAAATAAGAATGCATTACATAATAGGCCTTTTATGTTAATATAAAAAAGGGAACCCTTGGTTAACCACTATATCTATATACAATAAAAAACATAATGTTGTAACTAAATGAAAACTAAACAAGACTCTAAATATTCATGACCTCAAGATACAAGAAAACTTCGTGAAAATAGATACTAAGATCCATCTCCTAAGGCTGATACTTTACCTGAATGTTAACACATAAAGTCTTTATGTGACTCAATGGACCTGTGAAGGGTGTGAGACGAATCGAAGTAGGATACCACCTGCGGTATGTAACTAGAATTTGGATTTACGTAGGTTTGATACAAAAACAAATAATTAATATGATGCAATAAAAAAATCTCAACTGGTGATTAGAAACCACATGGGAGGTGTCACCTAATTTGTCCAATTCTATAATCTCATAAGTAAAGAGGGTCTTCAGCCCATGGCCTAAGGCACCCCTAAAGTATAAGAGTCTTGGTGAACCCTTAGGTTCCACTTAAAATTATATATCTTGGCACCACGAGCCTTCTAACACCTTGTGTCTCAAATTTTTATGATGTCCTGAAGGCACACCCAATAATATGGTAACCTAGTCCCATAGATCCCAGCTCGAAAACTCGTGTCACCCCAAGTCCCCACAATTGTAGGAACATTGATATCTCTTCTAAAATAAATATTCATGCCCACAACCTCAATCACAAAAGGCATCAACCTCAAACCAGATAGCCCCATCTTTATCAAACAACGGATTATCACCTTCGACATGAATTTCTAAGGAATGAACCACAATACCATAAATACATATTCCATAACAATAGGGGGGTCTCTACCCACAAGAGTGGTCAATACCAGCTTACCATGGATTCATCATGTGTTCACATGACTCAATCAGTGATTTTTCCCTCGTGAGTGTGCGAAAATAACCAAATGAAGAACCTAAGACATGTCAATAATGCCACATCATTCCCCTATGACCATGTTTCCCAAAGGTTTTGGCATTTCCTTCCCAATATCATGGCCCATGCCTGACCTAATGGACTTTCCACCTCAACCGACATCATTGACACCTAATCCTAATTGCTATGTAATCCTATATAACTAAGAGAATCCCAACCCGACGGCCTCTCCACCACAATTGACATCCTTGATGCCTAATAACTATGTCCATGTACTCCTAATAAAATTGTGGCCCATGCCCTTCATGACCCCTTGGGTCTCATCACATGCAATTAAAAAATTACATATACATACCATTTAAAAATCACATTAATATGGCAATAAAATTTAAATGGATTGATTTATAAAAGTTGTGAACTATAAAAAACCCACATGGAGGTCATGAATGACTCTTATTCATATAATAAGGAAATAATAATTTAAATTAATCAACTTAAAAAATTAGTTCAGAAAATTTTGGAACACCCATCCAAAATACAGTGATGTGAAATGGCCTCTAACCTAGCCTTGATCATCCAAAACGGGTTTGGGAAAGTCAAACAGAATCCCTTTGAGTCAATTGGTCATTTTGAAATAAATAATGAGATATAATAGGGTCTCACTAAAAATACCAAAAAACACATTGTTGGTTGTACCTCCAAAAATTCCCTAAAATCACAAATCAAGGTATGAACCACCTACCTTATTCTCATAGAAGTAGCCATGTTTGATATCAAGATACAATTAGAAGTCGATCAAACTAGGTCATAGTTTCCATAAAAACAACTGAAATTGGATTGGGTAGAAGTAGTGCCACTTTAGGTGAATGATAATCAAATTGGAAGGGGAGATGGGGCTAGCCTTAACGCTACGACTCCAGTGCACCCGACGAATCGAAGAACACATCACTAATTGAAAAAAGGGATCAAAATTGGTGGTGAGGAGAAATGGAGGGTGAAACCCTATACTATGCATGATAAGGAAGATGAAGGAGGAGAAAATATTTAAAAAAATAAAATAAAAACAATTATAAAAACTATTAAACCCATTATGTAGGTCACATAGTTTACCATCACAGTTTGAAAAAAGGTGTGAAAACCATGTCGTAGCAACTACCCATATGATCTAAGCTACACGCCTACCCTACACGATTTTACAAACCATGCGCAAACTGTGTCTTTTGAACTGTCAAAACTATAGAGAAACTTTCATCTTCATCCACCTCCAGTTAACATTTTACACAAACCATTCTCTAGTGAAAATCTATGCCATGCAGTTACATGGATGGGGCCACACAATTTTCCTCAAAACCATGCACCCTAGACTGAAATTCCAAAATGGCCATTTGCCCTCTAACGCTCCAAAATCCATCCCAAAACACCATAATTACTCTCTAGGTCCATAGAAAAAATGAAAACTATAATATAAGGGAAAAAGAACTATTATAATTGGGATCCGGTTATTGAAACAAAAACTAGCATAGCCACAAATTGATAAATTCACAACAAGAGTAAATTTTGACCTATTATAAAAACTCATGATGTTACAACTAGTCGTCCATTAATGAATTATATGTAAATAAGGTTATTAAATTTATTCATTTCATTTAATAATTAACATTTGATCCCATTTACTAAGAATGTCTTGTATTTAGCAATAAGATATGAGCATCCAAAAAACACAAATCAATAAGGTCATGCCTAATTCAACTCGCTAATCACAAATTATTAGTTTTGAAGAAACCCACCTCATATGATGGGTTTTATTATGAATCATGAAATTAATTAAGATAAATTTAATTTAACTCCACCAAACAACCCATTCAAGTGGTTTAACTTAATTTACTAAAAAATACCATTTTACAAATCTACCAAACATGGAAAAAATTACAAGGTTCAACACAGAACATAAGAGGTTATATCATAAAATGGGAAATTACCTGCAAGGGGAAATTCCATTTAAAGTGTAATTTGAATTCCTAGAAGAAATTTCAATATTTTAATTAATTAATTTTTGAATAAAAATTTAAACTGAAAAAATGAAGTGGTTTCCGTGATCAAGGTTGAAATCCAAACATTACTAAATAATGATGAATAAGAGAATATCAAGGTGCAGAAATCAATTTTGAATTAATAAATAAATATTTAGGTGATTCTTGACAAAGTTCAGCATACTACACAAAAATGAAATTTATAAATCAATATTAACATGGGGAAAGAGCTATAAACAAATCACATTATACCAAGGATGCACTACTCATCCAAAATTGAGGTTTGATTGGTCCGGTTAGGAAGAAAATAGAGAAATAGAAGGACAAAAAGGTAGGGTAAATTAGATCACATTAAAATAGAAAAACTGATTAAAAGTGACAACTAAAATAAAATATGAGGGTTTGGGAGCTTACAGAAGTGGATCAAACGTGAATGATGGAGCACGAATCAAAATTCAGATGAGGGATATATCATGATCTCAAGTAGAGGGAGGATGAAGAACCCATGATGCAAGGGACAACCTGACATGGCAGGAGAAGAATAAAGAATGAAAAAAGGAGGTTTAAATGTAATTTAAGGGAAAAGGGTAATTTCACCCTCCAAAAAAGGGCACATGGTTTATCTGTGTAGTTGGACACACCATACGCAAATCGTGCAAAGCCCACTTCTTCAAAACCATAACCTTCATGATTTTCTCGCTTATCTTTTCCCAACCTTATACCAACTGTGCACCAACAGTGCACACACACTACATAAGTGGCACTAAGCATGCGATCTTAGTGTACAGTTTTGTAAAACTCGGTGCACCCTCTACTAAAAACTATCAATAATTTCATGGTTATGTTCATCATAATACATAGTTCTATCAAACCATTTGGAACCTCTTACTCCACTAGAACAGGATACACAATATCTCTTACAGACCACATGGTTTTATAAAAACTATGTGCCCAAGTAGCTTCTTCTATAAAGAATTATTTCATGCCCCAAAACTCTAGAAAATTATTGGATCACCCAAGAGACCCATGTAGACTCTAACAAAGTTTATAAAAAATACTTTTATTTTTTCAGGCTCTCAAAATTATGTTTTGAAGCATGATTCAAATAATATCTCTTCCACTAAAAGCCGAAAATTCAAATTTCATTGGAATTTTACCTTGGCTCAAAACACAGTTCCTTACAATGTTTTCTATCCTGACATAATATAGTGAGACTGATATCTAATTGGATATTATATCTTGAGTCTTGTCTTTCTTATGGATACACATAGCTATCTCTATTAGTGAGTTCTAACTAAAATTGTGATGATGAAATTTATTTAAACAAGGGATAATTTAACAACTTCATTTTTCAATATAAATATCTTTTTAAATGAACACTGTATTGAGTATCTCATATTACAAGCAACACATAACTAGAACAAAAACTAATATATTTTACTATAAGTAGTAAATAAAACCATTATAATGTAGTCATGAAATTGGTTGGTAAAATAAAGTTAAAAAAATTTGAAATATATTTTTAAATTTAAATAAAGGAAACAATTACTAATAATGAATTGGTAAAATTCATTTAATGTAATTAAATTACTAATAAGACCCTTTTATGTAAAAAAATTGTTTTTTTCTAAAATTTTGGTTTTATGTACATTAAATTAAAAAACTACATATGTTATGCAAAAAATAATCTTTTTAATTTAATAATTAATTAACAAAAATATAATTAGTAATTGATCAAGAATTAGAACAATAATAGTTAATACTTTAAAAGGTTATTTTTCAATGAAAATATTTTTCATTATATTATAATTTTTTTAATTAAATATTAAATTCTCAAATTTTAGAATTTGAATTTGACCAAATTAAATTCATTTATTTATTTTTAATAGAAATATTATATTGTGATGAATTTGTGGAATTTGTTTTGAAATAGTCTTTTTAGATATTAATGAAAAATACATTTTATAGCAATATCATTAATTTTATTGAATTATAATAAATAATGTAATAATGTAGAAATTATAATAAAAAATTAATCACCAAAAAAATATCTATTTATTGAAATTATCCATTTATGAACACTAAAAAGAATTTAAAAATACCATGTTTTAAATTTTAAAAATATTAGTAATGTTTTATTCTAAAAAAATATTTCTCATCATTGGATATTAATTAAGTTTTCACAAGGTGAAATTAAATTATTTTTTTTATTTAAATACACATAAGTTTTTTTGTAAAAAAAATTAATTAATCTCATGTAAATAACTAACATTGAAAATTGTATCCAAATGAATTATTTTTATGCTTTAATGTACACTTTTTCTTAAACTGGTTTTTTACACATAATGTGTGATAATATTAAAATTATTTTTTTACCATTCCAAATTTAATGTGATAAATTTATTTCCATGTTTAAAATTAGAATTTCAAAATTAGGTAGTAAGGATAGTTTCAAATTTAGGCATAAAAAATAGTTTCAATGGTTAAAAATGTAGTTCATGTAAAGGGAAATTAATGAAAAAAATGTTCGATGAAGTGTAAAAAGGTAAAATAAATCTTAAAAATATGTCAATAAATGAGTTAATGAGATGTATATTGATCTAAATTTATCTCCAACCTATTATTTTAATCTTTCTAATCCACTTTTCTTCAGAAAAGTTTGTTCCATTTATATTAAGCTGTTATATTTACCAAAATCTCATTCCTTACACATATAAAAGTAGTCATCGACCCCCTCTTTTAAGTCACATTAAAAATATGGATTTTGTAGTACCTATTTTGGTTCCTCTATAATCCTCTTCCATAACCATAACCTCTAGTCAAACAAAATTTTCATATTTCTCCCATTTATGAGAAGTCCCTCAAGGGAAACTCATGTTGTCAATGTGAGCACAAATCTGTCCCTAACAATTTTTCCTTTAGATTTTCACATAAATATATAATATTAGTTTTTATATATGAAAATAGTATTATTAGTATATTGGGTCATAATATGTTTCTAGAATAATTTTTATCCACCGCTTATATTTTCCTTAGAAAAATAAAAATGATGTTCATGCATATGAGCAGACTACTGCCCCTACGAAGAGACGTGTTCCATTTTACTTCACCATCTTATAGAGATGGTTCAATAAAGATATTAAAAGAATAAATTTTATATTTATGAAATTATCTTTATTTTGAAAATAATAATCACTTTCTAATATCTTATAGTTTAAATGGAAATGGAAACATCACATGTGTTTATGTGCAGACTACCGCTTCCATAAACTGATGTATTATATTTTTCATATATATAGTATTTTATTATTTTTACAAAATTATTAAAATATGATTAAATTCCATAAAAATTATAAATATATCATTATTATTATGTAATATTAAAATTATTTTTAAGAATCACTTTCTTAATAATACTCAATCGTCGATTATTTCTTGTTATTTTTTGGGTCGGTTTAACCACATAAATGAACAATGACAGAAATATATATCATGGTTGACTATGAAAAAAACTAAATATATTATTAAAAATTAATTATAAGATAATTTATGGGTTATGGTTCTGGAAGGGTTATATTAATATATAAATTTTTAATAATACCACACATTATTCGTTAATAAATTACCAAAAAATAGCTTTCCACACTTTCCATTTTCATGAATTAAAACTAAAACTATAATGAAAATAAATTATAAAATTATAAAAAATTATAAAAAACTTTTAAATTAACATTAATACTCATTTAATGACGAAATTATAGTAAATTGATGATGATCAACATAAACATTACCAGTGTCCACAAATAATAAAAATTACAAAACACGCCATGGTAAAAATAAACTTTCATTGAAAAATATATATATAATAAAATAATTTAAATAAAGTATATAAAAGGTAAAATATATTAATAAAGATTAAGAAAAAATTATTAAGATATTTACTATTGTTATACATGGGATAGATCACATTGAACTAAAATGGAATACAAGGTAAGTGTTTCACCTAAAATTTACTTCATTAATACATGATTAATATTATTCACCTAATTTTGTTTTCATGATGTATATGATAAATATTCTAATTATTAGATCATGATTCCCTAATTATTATTATTAGTTAATGTTTTCATGTTTTATCATTCATTATAATTTTAATAATATTTTATAAAATTTTTAAGGATTTCTATCTTAATATACTTTCATTGAGAAATATTTTATAGTTATTCGTATATTAATATTTTATATTATGTTACTCTAAACCATTTGGATTATATTATTAGTTATTAATTTTTCTTTCAAGGTATTTGAAATTATTTTCATGAATCCTTAGTTAAAATCATTTTGATTCAATTGTTACCATATTTTTAAGGGGCATTCCTGACTCAAATTCGTTTCTTGAGACATAATTATTCAACTTTGACTATATTTTAAAAGATATCATTATTCCTTACTATATTAATATTTTACTTAAATTCCTCATTATATTATTAGGAAATAATTTATTCCATAAAATAATACATCTTGATAAATTTATTTCTTTATAAAATGTTATAGTGTTACGAATACTTTCAATCATCTTCAGATGAGATCGTTTTCTTCCATAACTATATTTTCCAATCCCACCAATGTTATTATTTATATTTCGGAACTCATTTATTTTCAATATCATGTGACCTACACATTTCCATTATTATATTTTCAAAAGGATTTTTCATTATCTAATTTAATGATTTGGTTTCTTAATGTGGTCATTTGGAAATATAGAATTTTTTTTTGATTCATGATCAAATCATTTCTCATCAACACCACATTTCCTTGCGGTGAATCTTTTTTAAAGGAATAACTATTTTGTAATATTTAACAAAAATTAAGGAATTATTTTAAAAATTATCCACTTTACATTTTTTAGAATTTATTTTGAATCTGGCTTCAATATTTATATTTTATGATAAATATAAAATAGTTTTTTAGAAACTATTTTATAAGTACAATTTCATTTTATAATTTATCTATTACGGATTTCTATTAAATAAAATTATGTTTTCATGAATAATAATCTAAATGATCATACAAAATACCCTTTTGGGGTAATCAAATTTTTGTTATCAACGGATTCCTTTCATGAAGTCAGTTTTGGTAGTACCTTCTGAAAATTTTATGAATCCCATTTTCTTTCCCTAGGTTCTATATCATATAATTAATGGTTGATTTTATGTGCAACACATATTTATGGATAATTTATGGGTGGGTCATATCTTTCTCTCTAATACATTGGTAAATGATATATATCTTGTGCAATACTATTGTTATGGGTATAAATGTTTTACACAACATAATGAACAAGTATATAGTCTGTTCATAATGTTTTGATTTCCCAATTCTTATGGATGTGTTATAGTTCTATATTATGGTATTATACCACAAAATGCCACAATTAATCTCATATTCCTATTATTATGTTCTATATATATTATATATAATTTCCCACTCATTTTTATAGTATTTGTTTGTTAATTTTAAATTCAAATAATTTTTATCATGAATTATGGATAACTATTATTATTATATGTTCTTTATATTAATTTATTTATCCCATTATCGAATATTTTTGTCAGATTATGGTTTATCTCACGATGACATGTTGATTGTTTTTCCCTTTACTAATAATTTGAGCTCATCACTTTAATATATTTATATTCCCTAGGATATAAAGATAAGTATAATTAGTAAGAATAATATAAGTGATTCTAGTGTCGTTTGATTATAGAGATTTTTTCAAAATTATCACAGAATAAGTTTCTTATGTAGCTGATCCTAAAAGACACTATAACTAAGTATTATAGTATTTGTGAGTTTATTTGGGAGAGAAAATGATTAGTTTATGGAAATGATTTTGTTGTTTCCAAAATATTGCACGAAAGGAAGGAGCAACAAAGAAGCCTCGCACGCTGCCTCGCGAAGCACCGACGCGGAGCCCCCCCCAGCATCGCGGTCCCGCAATGCACCGGAGGTGGTACCTCTCCGCGACCGAGTTTGACGTTCGCGGTCCCGCCGCGAAGCACTGGTGACGGTACCTCTCCACGAACGAATTTGACGTTCGCGGTCCCGCCGCGAAGCACCGGAGGCGGTACCTCTCCGCGAATGAATTTGACGTCTGCGGTCCCACCGCGAAGCATCGGAGGCGGTACCTCTCCACGAACGAATTTGACGTTCTCGAGCGTGCAGCGAAGCACCGGAGGCGGCGCAGGAGTTTAGCATCGCGGCGCCCCTTGCCTATAAA
The DNA here is from genome assembly GCA_963277665.1 of Viscum album. NCBI lineage: Eukaryota > Viridiplantae > Streptophyta > Magnoliopsida > Santalales > Viscaceae > Viscum > Viscum album. Next base: position 1,515,928,205 of record OY728139.1, on the reverse strand, counting down.
TACTGGGTTCCCCCTAAGACTAGGGAATGGATGATCCGACCTTTCGGCTTCTCCTCTCCCGAATCGTGAAGCACCCTTTTCCCCGGGAATCATGAGCTTCGCGAGGTACTTCTACTTCACGTGATGCCTTCGCTTTGTCTCGTTTTGATCCCCTCTTCTGAGAGGGATGCCCTTCGCGAAGATCAGGGGCATTCACGATGGAGGGGGATTCCCAAGGGAAGTCGGGCAGCCGCAGAGCATTTATGCTTCACGAAAAACCCATCTTGTACTACTGATCTCCATGATAAGGAAGGAGCGCTACGTATCACGAAGCACACTGCCTCGTGACACCTTGCTTCGCGAGGCACCTCTTCTTTGCGAGGTAGTGCTCCACGAACACTATTCCACCCCGCAAAGCACCCCCCATCTACACCTCTGCCCCATGCTAAGGCCAAGGCACTCCACTTCACAAAGAACACTCCTTTTCTTGGAAATTTATCTTCTCGTGTGACCCTCCAGGTTTGCACGATGTGATTTCAAAGTCCCACTGACAACACCACTCGTAGTATTGCTTCACCTGATGCTTCTTCGCATAGGCACGCTAATGGTTATTGCTTCTTCGAATAGCCACGCTAACGTGGACCCCTCAATGGTTCGCTCTACGACCCCCCTTTACCACGACCTTACTAGTACCTTCCCTCCCCCAAGGGGAAATGGGCACCAATTATGTAAGTCCTAGGGGTGCAGAGTAAACCCACCTCGTCCGAGCTGAAGGACGTTAAACTGCCAAGCACCTCATCCTCAACATATGATGTTAAACTGTGATCTGGCCCCATGCATCGCATGAAGGGTCCCCCCAGCTCGGACATTTTTTACGCCACCCGTCTCCATAGAGACGGGGTCACCCCCTCCACAAGGGATGATATCCTCCTTCTCGGAGTAGCATATGTCCATGGGATAAGGGAAACCACCTTGGTATAAGTCCCTAGACCCTCTTGCGGAAGGCTTCACCCCTGCATCTCCTTACTTCCCCACTACCAAGGTCGGTAGAGGGCGTAATAGGGAACGAGGCACCTCCCACCATTGGTCCCAAATCCCTCTTTTGCTGCACTTCGCCGCACTTTGGGCCTCCATCCAGGAATAAGTCCCAGCACCATGGCCCACCTAACGCGTAATCCCCTCTTCGCTTCTCACGGATGTACCCTTCGCGGCGTGATCGTCAGGTCTCTGCTGTATCTTGTTTCTCACACCGAGCACGACTCACGTGGGCTTAGAGTAAGTATCGGCCATGACAACACCTTGTCCTACATGACGTTAAACTGTATGCCCTCGTCCAGCATGACGTGAAACTGCACGCCCAACCGAACTATGAGAACTTTGATCAATGTCAAGGCGTGGTACGTAGGAAGCCTCTACAAGTTTCAATCCCACCACTCGGTCGTTTTGACCTCATTCACGTTAGTTCACCACCATCCCGCATTACGTTAAACTGTATCTCACCCTTTGAACTACATAGTCTTTGATCCATGTCAAGTCATGGTATGTAGGAAGCCTTCATGAGGTGCAATCCCACCACTAGTGGACCCCCGGGTCTACTTTCATGTCGGTTCACCAATGAAACCCTTTGAACTACGAGGTCTTTGATCCGTGTCAAGGCATGATACATAGGAAGCCTTCCTGAGGTTCAAGCCCATCTCTCATTGGACCAAGGTCCACCTTCATGTCGGTTCACTAACGAATTCCATCATTTGAACTACATGGTCTTTGATCCATGTCAAGGCATGGTACGTAGGAAGCCTTCCTGATGTTCAAGCCCATCTCTCATTGGACCAAGGTCCACCTTCACGTCGGTTCGCTGATGACTTCAATCATTTGAACTATGATGTCTTTGATCCGTGTAAAGGCATGGTACGTAGGAATCCTTCCTAAGGTTCAAGTCCATATCTCATTTGACCAAGGTCCACCTTCACTTCAGTTCACTGACAACTTCCATCATTTGAACTATGGGTTCTTTTATCCATTTCAAGGCATGGTACGTAGGAAGCATCTATGAGGTTCAATCCCACCCATAATTTATTCACGTCGAGTCAATCCTCGTCCCGCAAGACGTTAAACTGCATCCCAGTCCGACGGCAAACCGTTGTGACTCACTCATTTGAACTACGAGGTCTTTGATTTGTGTCAAGGCATGGTACGTAGGAAGCCTTCCTGAGGTTCAAGCCCATCACCCATCGGACCAAGGTCCACCATCACGTCGGTTCGCCGACGAAGCACCCTTTGAACTACGTGGTCTTTGATCCATGTCAAGGCATGGTACGTAGGAAGCCTCCACGAGGTTCAATCCCACCACCACTGGGACCCTCCTGTTCCTCCTCATTCACGTCGGCCTTCCAGCGTCCAACTTGAACTACATGGTCTTTGGCCCATGTCAAGGCATGGTACGTAGGAAGCCTCCCATAGGTTTAATCCCACCACCTGTTGGTCATCCCGGCCTCATTCTCGTCAGGTCACCTGCACCTGGGAAGCCTAGTGTGTAAGCCCCACACCATCTGGACCAAGGTCCGCATTCAAGACAGTTCACTAACGATGCCCATCGAGACAAGGTCCGCCTTCACGTCGGCTCGCCAGCACCATCCCGAACTACGCGGACTTTGATTCCCTGCCACAGGGATACGTAGGAGGTCTCTTTGAGGCTCAAGCCCAATTTCACTATCGCCCCTGCGATGGTCCCATTTCATCCCCCTCCATTTCATTCCAACTGTCCGTCACCCATCTTGATTCTCACCCGGACTACCATTTCCCGGAAAAATCATACCATTCTGCTCCTCTTCGCAGCCACCCATGGGCTGGTCTCGTTATCGGCACCCCTTCAAGGGAAATCCCTCGATCCGATCCATTCCAGCTAATGCTCTGATCGGGTTGATCCTTCCCCCGCTGGACGTTAAACCTGCGACATACCCTGTGCTAAACACCGGAAGATGAGGATAACCTCAGATATATGTATATGGAATATAATTCCCCGCGCTCGATGTGGGATGCCTCGGTCTTCCACTCCCTCGTGAAGCCCTATAACAAGGGATAAAAGATAGACACGCCAGTTCCCCAGCACCCAGACACGCTAATGATGCCTCGACGAGACTACTCCCCCGACTGCAAGTTGCTGCCGTAACCGGACCCTTTGGAATGTCCGGACAGAAGCAGTGTAATTAACCGGCGTCCATGGAAACATGGCACTGGGAAGAGTTTCACGAACAACGTATTAAATCTATGAGGGAGACCTGGACTAGGTGACAAGTTCCGAGGAGGAATCCACGGAAGGAAGAACTGACATTCCATCATCCCGTTTCGATCAAAGAGCAGACATTCCTGAATAAGGAGTGAATGTCGCCCGGCTTTGGAAAGCGGGAATGTGGGGAAACAAGGCAGCGCGTCCTCCTCTGCAGACGGATTGATGCGCGCGCCCCGGCGAAAGCGTCGGAAACAGAAATGGTGAACCCAATGTGAAATTCTTCTCCTCAATGTAGATATTCGTAGCGTTTAAGACACTAGTAGATTGATGTGTCACCAGATCCAGATATCTGGCACCAGGTCCCGCCAAGAAAATGGCGGGCCTGGCGTGAAGCTCACCAGAAATTGGGGCAGTAGAACGTGGGGCATTCTGTTTTGCAGCGTGTTGGCGTGGATCCTTCTTATAGAACATGGGGAATGGAATGACGCTGGGGAACTGGTTTTCAATCATTTTCCTCGTAGCGCTGATGAGTCAATATCTCAGTTTCCCAAGAACAAGGATGCTGCTATGGAGACGCGATCACCGCCCGCTCTCCTACACAGGGGCAGGGGCAATACCGGCACAGCCTCCCCGCGTGGCTTCACTGCCACCACGACGGCCTCTGCATCCATGAATACTCAACGCCCACGTCCCCTCTCTTCGTCAGAGATCATCCAGCGAAGGGTGATCAACAACCTTGTACGCAGGTACGAGGAGGAAGGGGTCATCCCAACTCGGGATATGGCCCGCCTGGACCTGGAGGCATCCCGGCCTGGCCGTCAACGCCACCCTAACAGGCCGCACAGGGAGCCTTTTCTCCCCACCCCAACGTTCAATCGTTTTGGGAGCCTGTCCCCAGAACTCCTCGACGATTCCTCTCCTTATGCTGATGAGATGGGTGATGTCCGGCTCGGCCCGCTCAGGGTCCCGACCCAAGGGCACTAGGAGAGGGCTCACATTCGGTCGCGTCAACCCCGTAGTCCGACTCCGCCGGAAGAGCAGGCAAGCTATGCCCCACCACCACCTGCGCCAGCTCGTCTGAACCGACGTCAGCACGAGGCCGGGGCTGAGAATGCTCGCCAAGATACATTGACTTCAACAACTAATGTGGCCCAGGACACCACCAACGTACATCATGGAATTCCTGCATACACTGAGTAGGGGCACTCCTTCACCCGACCGGGATCGAGGCCTCAGCCGCCCCATGGGCAGGCTGGGTCGACTCTCGGGGTCACAGTCCTAAGTGATGGTTACTGTGAACCAATCAGCGGTAACGTCACGCCATACGGAGGTCCTCTCCGTACCGCCATTCCACAGAGCGTGGGCTTTCCCCTCTCTGAAGCTCGTCACGGAGGTATGCCTCGTGCTACCCCCATTCCGATGGAAGACCCGCCCCACGGTGGTGAAGCTCGGCGCTGAAACCTTTCCAGCTCTCACTATACAGGGTATGGAGTTCATCTTCCTGCCCCCGACCGTTGATTTGAAGGCACTGTCCATCCGGTCCTTCTCCAAAATGGGGGTCATCCCTATGTCCTCTCTACAACGGGCGATGGTCCTCCTCGCCCCAACAACTCGAGGAGTGAAGGTCAGCCTCGGTCCACCCGCATAGACCATGGAGGTCCTCCCCATGCTTCTGCTGATTCAAACAGGGGCTCTGCCCACATGGGTGTTTTCCATGGAAGTCTTCCCCATGTACCCTTCGACATTTTCCCTGGTGCCCCTCGCACCCCGGCCACCTCGAGCGGGAGCCCTCTCCGCCACGGCGCTAGCGCCGCCCCAAGGCTACGTAGTGGGAATCAACCCTGCCCCAAGGAGCCACCCTGGGGTAGAAGAGCGGGTCGTCGCTACCACAAGAAGAGTCCTGGGAAGGCCCGGGTGGAGATCAGACCTGCCTGTTTCTCGGATTCTGAAGCGGAACGCGACTCAGTGATGGAACCTTCTCCCCGCTCCTCCGCATCAAAGACTGGGGCAGGAACCAGGCGCATCAACCTCATTCTCCCGGAATGAAAGGTCCACCGTATTCCCAACTCTCTCCGTAGGTACATCCAGGATGAAGAAGCCGTGGAAATTCCGTAGGTCACGACCATGCAATCACAACCGTTGTCACCATAAGCACCCTCTACCTCTACCAGAGATTACGGGGAGCTGTTTTGGGGAACAACGATGGAAGAGCAAAGACATAACCCATCGTCGGTGACCATGACTCCTGCGCCTGAGGTTGTAGCTATCAGCCCATCGTATTGTGGTATTGTGGTTAGGTCACCTCACTCTTCAGAGGATGTCCCGGAATTCGGCGGCCAATCAGCTCGTTCGCCGTATTCCCCGCCGCCAAGTTTACTATCTCAGAGGTCCGCCTCGGTACCTCTATCGGTCCCTCAGCCACTCCTAGTTGATGAGTGGGGAAATACTGGGCCAGACCGTGTGTCCGAACCCAGGAGCTTCTGGAGCATTCTCGCAGCAAATCACTTCCCGGAGAAGTTCTGGCCGACGACGGTGCCGAATTTTCGCACGCCCGAGTCCCTGACCCCAGAAGAGGTGGGGTGCTTTTGTCGAACCCTATGGTTGACACACTTCCTCCTTCGTTACGAGAGGGTGATGTACCCCAGAAGTCGAGAGCACTTTGAAAAAATCGGCGAGCAATGCCGCCTGATCGATTTGGTCGCACTCCCTGTGGCCCAGCACCCTGAGTCACCAGGCCGTCAGAACACCCTTCAATGAAAATGTGTTCAGAGTTTCAAAGTACTCCGCAGAGTCATCAGGGAAGCTACCCCCCCCCCCCATGTGCAAGTCAGTGGCTGGGTACACTATGTCGCTCTCCACTTCGACCCTATCCGGCAGTAGCCCGATTCATTATGCGACATTGAGGACATGCCCTCGAGAGGGGTCACAGTCCACATGACTGACGTAGTGGACAAGAAAGACGAGCTTGAGTTTCTCGATGGAGACTTACCCCCTGAGGGCGTACCACCACTGCTGGACCCATCAGGGAGGGTTACCCGTCAGCAGAGGAACCTTCAAGGCCTCCCTGTACCCACCGAGTCGTTGGTACTCAGTCGAAATGCTGGTAAGGGTAAGGAGCATGTCAGAACTGTCAAGAACTCCGACCCGTCCACCTCTGTACAGAATACGGACGAAGATCCCAAGAAGGCCACGTTACGCCAGCAGCTTGCTGAGCAGAGGAGGCTGTTTAAATAACTCTTGGTCGAGCGCGCTGCAGAGCGGAGACCCGACTATGGTTATTCCAAGCCGGGGCAGCAGGGGCAGGAACAATTCCCCCTGGTGAGATGCCTCCGGGGAACCCTGATCATGCTGCTTCCGCAGACAGGGCAGAAGCCGGAACTTACGGAAATAGGGCGCGGTACGTCTCGCCAAACCCCCCTGAACGACGGGGAAATCTGAAGAACCCAGTCCGGGTTCCCCCAGTCGCCCCACAGGCCGTCCCTCCAGTCGATCCATGAGCCACTGAAGCCATCTACCGTGTTGAAGAACCTGGAAACACACTTGTGATTAGGGATCCCCGTCAAGATAGGGACCCCCACCCGGATGATCTTATAACGGCACTCATATCCCACCTCGAAGCGTTGGAAATGCGGCAGGTGGCAGTCCCACCGGATGGCAAGCCGTAACCCGCGTGGGTGGATGATATGCCCGCACCCCCGGGTTTTGGGAACCCCACTTTCTCGCCCTTCAACGGGACAGGGGACCCACCGCAGCACTTGGCCCATTTTTTCTCTATGTGTGGCCCCATGTTGGGGACTCCAGCCCAGCAATAAGACACCATGCTCTGATGTTTCGTGCAGACATTGGAAGGTCCTGCATTCGTCTGGTACAACCAGCTCCCTATCGGATGGGTGACCACTTGAGAGGATCTCCCCCGGCAGTTCCTATATCAGTTCATCTCCACCACGCAGAAGACCAACATTGCAGACCTCTTCAAGTTCAAGAAAAGGCCTGATGAGTGAGTCACAGATTTCATCGCCCGGTGGAAGGGACTTACGTACTCCCTCGATATGCCACTGACTCAGGAGAAATTACTGACGATGTGTGTGGGGAACCTTAAAACGGAGCTGGTACCTTCTCTGATTACCCAGAACTACCCTTTAGGATCCCGGGATTTCTCTGATAAGGCTCAGCGCATTGAGGAGGCTCTGCAACAGGCTAGTCAGGCACATTCGCTGCCCCCTATGATCCCATCCAGGAGGACTGCCAGAGCCGAACCAGCCACGGTGGCCCAAATAGAATCCCCCGGGAAACTGGAATTACTGCAAGTGGCACCATCCCCGCAACCCTGCGGAGGTCCTCCACCTCATGCACAAGCTCCTGCCCAGCAGCGACCACCTCAGAATCGACAGGTTCCCCCGCACAATGTGCCACCTCCACCTAGGCGAGACAATCATGCGCCACCTCCTCGGTAGGCCCCTCAGGCCCCTCGTCAGGGCCAGGGCCCCAGGGCCCCCTATCCAGAAAGAAGGCACCAAACGTATTCATTCAACGAAAATCAGGTCCCTGGCTACTTCCTAAGTGCTCTAGAGAAAGGGATTGTGCACCTTCCTGAGTGCAGAAGGCTGGTAGAGGCGAATATCACCGATCACCCCAACTACTGTTCTTATCATCGGATTCTAGGGTACACCCTCAAGCAATGCTATGTGTTTAAATACTGGGTTCAAGACCAGGTCAACAAAAACATAATCAGGTTGGGCCCGACACCAACACAAGTGGTGGGTGTCTTTGCAGGGTCAGAGATCGGTAGCGACAGCGAAGGCGAGTGGCAGCAGGTTCCCAGCCGCGGGTCCCAGAGATACAACGACTGGATGGCTCGAAAAACCACCGTCTGTGCCCATGGTATCATCCGGGCATGCCTAAAGTAGCCGGAACCTTTAGAGGAGGTAACCAGTACCCCTGCATCACCTTCACCGTTGACCTCTTCCCAAAAGGGCAAGCAGCGACGATGCAAGAAGAAACAACGCGCTCCGTCGGTGTCGTCATCATCCCGCACTCTCGGTGAGTTTATGCCCCCTGAAATGGGGATTCCTCCCAGAATCCGCCCGATGGTGGATGACTCATCGAGCGACAGCCAGGGGTATGCTTCAGTTAACACCATGGAGCTGGTAAAGCCCTATATGACTCCCGACGAAGGGGAACGCCATGCGAACCTCCCCAACGTCCCCAGCCGACGTCAATGTCAGCGGAACCACAACCATGACGGTCATCGAGGAACTTTATCGGGAACTTTCAGCCAAGCCGTGCACGCTACTGAGACCAGACAGCAGGCTCAGCGCAGAGCTCAGCACGTGCAACCCCGTCTGACGCCCTAAGCTTTACCTCCACCGATGTTTTTGCTACTAGATCAGGGAGAGCTTCCCCGTTCATATCACATCCAGTCTTTCTCGACTACAAGCCAGTCTCTTCTGTCCGATCCTAGTCCAGTGACTACTCCCCAGGCATCAACTAGTAGGCAGCAGGATGTACCCAGCACTATCCAACCACCGGTTCAACCGGTAGGACCCGTTGTGCCTCCAACTGCAGAACGACCTCTTGTAAGCAGAGGTTCATGCTTGGCACGAGAGTACGATGTCTTGAAGCACATGGCCGGCATTCCAGCAAGGATTTCTTTCCTTTAGGCCCTTCGCCTATCGTCTGAAATGCGCGAGTCACTTACCGAGGCCCTAAGGAGTCCCCTATAGTTTGAGACGGAGGTAGCAGCCACAGAAGCCTCCCACACAGAGGCAATTGAGAATTCCGAATGTCAGGCGGTTATCTCGTTCTCCGGTGAAGATGAGGACCCTCCTATATAGGGGAATATTCACCTGGTGTACATCACTGGCCACTTCAATGGTGTGGAAGTCCGCCGCTGCCTCGTTGACACGGGTTCTGGAATCAACCTAATTCTGACTTGGACATTGCGAAAGCTGGTTCTGTCTGAAGATGATTTAACTCCCTCTGACCTCAGAATCCAGGGGTACGACAGGACCGAGCAAACCCCAGTCGGCAAGATCCTCCTGAAGACTCAGTTCAGTTTCTTAATTTCCAGCACTGAGTTCATGGTCGTCTCTCAGGACACCGCCTACAACGCGTTGATGGGTAGTCCATGGCTCCATCTGCACACAGCAGTCCCTTCATCATATCACCAGTGCCTCAAATACTCCATCAACGGTCGAGTAGGAATGCTCCAAGGAGATGCGTATCCTTTCACCAATTGTGAGGCCCGCTATCTGGATGCTAATTATTACAAGAGTAAGGATAAGCAAATCCTAGAAAGTGAGGATGAACCCGCCTCGATCAAAAGTGATCCTTGGGAAAGCATGGATGACGCCTACGTCCTCCCGATCCACCGATTAGAGGCCAAGACCCCCGAAATGGGGCAGTGTTTTGTTGTTTCGAGTACGCAAGGAAGGCATGTTCCCATGTCCAAGCGACGGCAGAAAATCACCTCGTACTCCTACACCAACCAGGCTCAGGGGATCCTGGATCCTCCCACCCCTATGCGGTACCGGAATGTCAAGATTATGAGAATGGCGGTACGCCATACGTGTCTCTTCCACTGGGCTGGAGTCAACCGACTCAGGCCGACACGTCAGCACTATTTTGATGTCATCACACGTGGCCCCTTAGGACGAAGGCCAGATGGGATAGGGTCGACTGCCTTAATTGTTATGGTCCCAATGGCGAGTGAGCCTCCTGATATGATGACCACTGCTTCCCGAGCCGGCACCAGCTTCCCCTCAGGTTTTGATAGCCCAAAAGTATCTCTCGTCGTGGGAAATCCTCCCGCGGTTGGAGAAGAAGGCCTGGAGGATGCTCCCCCCGCCTTTGAGGACGGCATCTCTACCACAGTTGATGAACTAGTACAGGTGAACCTTGGTAGAGAGACAGATCTGAAACCCACATTGATCAGTGCAGCCATGTCCCCCGAGGAGCGGCAGTAGTACGTAGACTTTCTCAAAAAACATCGTGACATGTTTTCCTGGAGTTACAATGAGATGCCAGGACTAGATCCCCAGGTAGCCATTCACCGTCTGGGCCTCCCGGCAAACCTTCATGTGTTTAAGCAGCCTCCCCGGAAGATGCACCCTTCTCATGGTGCTATGGTTGATGCCAAAGTTGACAAACTTATCAAAGCCGAATTCATTAAGGAAGTCCAGTACCCCAAGTGGCTTGCTAACATTGTGCCAGTCAGGAGGAAGAATGGGCAGATCAGAGTCTGCATCGACTTTCGCGACCTTAATCGCCACTGCCCAAAGGATGACTTCCCCCTCCTGGTGACTGAGTTATTGATTGATTCCACGGCCGGGTTCCAAGACCTCTCTTTCATGGATGGGTATTCTAGGTACAACCAGATCTAGATGGCCCCCGAGGACGAGGAGTCCACTGCCTTCCGGGCTCCCAAAGGTACCTTTTTCTACCAGGTTATGCCCTTTGGCTTGAAAAATGCAGGTGCCACTTATCAAAGGGCCATGTATCGCATATTCAAGCCAATTCTTAGGATGCTAGTGGAATGATACATAGATGACCTAGTAGTCAAATCATGCCAGTGACAGGACCATGTCAAAGACCTTGAGAAAGTGTTTGGTTTCCTCCGTTATCGTCACCTGAAGATGAACCCATTGAAGTGTTCCTTTGGGGTCACCTCTGGGAAGTTTCTAGGATTTGTTGTTAGATACCGAGGAATTGAGATCGACCTAGAGAAGATCAAGGCCATCAGCCAAATTCCTCCCCCGAGCAATATTCGGAAACTTCAAGGCCTCCAAGGCCACTTAGCCTATATACGCCGATTCATCGTGAATATGGCCGGAAAGTGTAAGCCCTTATCCAGGCTCATGAAGAAGGGCGCCGCCTACGAATGGGATGAGGAGTGTCGGACCGCTTTTGAGGAAATCAAGCAGTATCTGCTCCAACCTATGGTTTTGATGCCACCCATCTCTGGAAAGCCATTGGTCCTTTACGTGACCGCCCTGGAACAATCCCTCGGTCCACTGCTCGCCCAGAAGAATAACGAGGGTATTGAGAACAGTCTCTACTATCTCAGTCGCATGCTTCTCGATACAGAGGTCAGATACTCCCCTATCGAAAAGAGCTGTCTTGCGCTCGCTTTTGCCGTATAGAAGTTGTGGCATTACCTACAGCACCATGAGGTACAATTGGTCTTTCGGGTAGACCCACTGAAGTACATCCTGAACCGCCCCATGTTGACTGGTCGACTAGCGTGGTGGGCAGTGATTCTCCAGCAGTTTTATATCAGGTTCGTACCTCATAAATCCATTAAGGGACATGCATTGGCAGACTTTTTAGCTTCCCATCCAACCTCCGTGGATCAATCCATGGACCTGGATTTTTTTGATGAGGCGATCCTCTCAGTCGATCATGTCGTCCCATGTTGGAAAATGTACTTCGATGGTGCCTCCCGGAGCCCCACCGGTAGGAGGATCAAGGATCCTAAGATCAACAGAGTAGGCCTGGGTATCGTCTTCAATACCCCGGTGCAAGGCATCCTGCCATACTCGTTCCTATTGTCGGAAGGTTGTACCAACAACGAGGCAGAGTACCAAGCTCTCATCAACGGCCTCGAGCTGGCTCTTGAGATCGACGTGCCCCATATACATGTGAAAGGAGATTCTGAGCTGGTAATCAAACTGGTCAATGGTGACTATGTCATCAGGAAGCCAGAGGTTGTACCATTGCTGGAGTGCACCCTCTGCCTAATGGCCCAGTTCTCTTCTCGACCAGAGATTACCCATGTCCCACGGTCACAGAACGGTCAAGCAGATTCCTTGGATGGCTTAGCTGCGTCGCTTGCAGAACCCGAGCAAGATGATTTTATCATACATGTGGCACACCAGAGAGTCATTTCCCCCGTCACCCAAGAGGACAATGATGGCCTACAGGTAAGTCATCTCACCATCGGACCCTCTACGTCAGGGGTCCCGGGTTCGTCAGACACAGTGGTAGAAGCCACTCCTGACTGGAGGGCACCTTTTGTCGACTATCTCCAAAATGGTCACCTCCCGGACGACCGGGCCGAGCGCGAGCGAACCCAACACCGCGCACTGCAATTTACCCTCTAGAGCGGCCCTAGTCTTGAACAGATCCTTTATATGAAGAGCTTCGATGGCGTTCTCCTCTTTTTCATTCAAGGAGTAGAGATTTCTCATGTTATGCAAGAGGTTCACACTGGTTCCTGTGGTGCCCATCAAGCTGGGTCGAAGCTGTCCCATCAAATCCAACGGTTGGGGTACATCTGGCCCTCTATGATCCATGATTGTATCGAGTATGCCAAGAGCTGACATGCGTTCCAAGTTCACGCCAAATTTCGGTATCGGCCTCCGGAGCCCCTCCACCCCACCAAGTACTCTTGGACATTTGTGGTATGGGGACTTGATGTAGTGGGACCATATCCACCGGCAACGGCTCGCTAGTGTAGGTTTATCCTGACTAATACAGATTTCTTTTCCAAGTGTGTAGAGGTAGTTCCACTCAAAGAGGTCAAGTCCCGTTCCATCGTCGACTTTGTGAGCTCCAATATCATCCACCAATTTGGGGTCCATCACGCCGTCCTCACTGATAACAGCACCAACTTCTGAGCGTATGACCTGAAGAAATTGTATGCCAAGTATGACATCCGCTCAAACCATACCTCCCGCTATCACGTGTAGGAAAACAGACAGATCGAGGCGTTCAACAAAACCCTCTCCAACAATCTGCAGAAGATGGTTGGTCAGAACAAGAAAAGTTGGTCGGACAAGCTCCCCAATGCCCTATGGGCTTATCAGACGACGACTCGCAACTCTACCCAGTCTATGACCAGCAGGCGCCAGATGAGGTGGCCGAAATCCATCTAGCTGAATTAGAAGCACTGGACGAGAACCGGCTTTGTGCCCTACACAATCTGGAAAGGCATCAGAATAAGATAGTGAGGGCCTTCAACAAGAAGGTTTGCCTCCGTTCATTTCTACAGGGCAACCTAGTGCTGGCCCTTCGAGTGCCTATGATCCCTGGTAGGAAACCACCCAAGCTTGAACCAAAATGGGAAGGGCCTTATATCATCCATAAGTTTTACCCCAACGGGGCGTACTCCTTATTGACCACGGATGGTGAGCGCGTGACTCCTACCACCAATGTCGGGTTTCTCAAGCAGTACTTTGCCTGATCCTATATGGTCCTTCATGACCTTAAACTGTACGGTCCTGCACGACCTTAAACTGCACCACCGTCCTATAGGACGATAAAATGCAAAATGGTCTGAGCTCTATGACGTTAGACTAAGATATCCCCCCGTCCTTACTGTAAGACGTTAAACTGCAATCCAGTCAGGCCTCCCTGAACGAGGCTCAGCCTTAGGCCCCTTGGCCTCCTCGGGCCCCCGGCCCCCATCCTTACTGTAAGTCGTTAAACTGCAAGCCAGTCAGGCCCTCCTGTCCAATGCATAGCTTCGGGCCCCTTGGCCTTTGTCAACTTGGACTCTCTTATGGGAGTGTATGGTGTGTTGTGAGATTACATCCTCCTTCACATCGGGTTACCCGCTGTACCGTACATGCACCCAGTTGAGAAAACCGCGCTTCAAGAACTACGTGTGGCTTGATTCCCATCTTAATGGGATACGTAGGAACGCTCGGACACCTCGTCTTGAGCCCATCCTCAGGCTCCTCTCTTCCACTATCCCCCCCTGGGAATATTTTCCTTGGAGAGTACTTATGTAGCGAGGAGTAGGCTTTCTTATCCCCGCTCATACAACCCCGCTCGTACAAAGATTGTTAGGGTTTCACCATGTGCCCACTCCCATTCTTCTATCCTCCCACATCCTCAATGCATGACGTTAAACTGCATGGCATTCAAGAACTATGTATGGCTTGATTCTCGTCCTAATGGGATACGTAGGAACGCCCGGAAATTTCGTCCGTTGGCCCAGCCCAAAAGCCAAAATCTTCCCCTCAGGTCAAGACATATGGCAGGGTGCACACTTTTTCCCCAACTCACAATGAGCAGGCCTCTACCCGGCTGCACGTCACCCCTTGGAGATGTTTTCCTCTTTCGGGGATGGATACAGCTATGCTTCACCCACTCCTTGACTAGGATTCCATCATATTTCACACCCGGAGGGACCCCCAAGAACGGCCTGGATACTACGCCCAAGGGATCTCCTACCGATACGGGCCAACGCCCCCGAGGGTTTCCAAACAACAAGTCGATACAAGTCCCGCATCGCGAATTTGATCAACGGTCGACGCTCATTTGTTGCTCCCATATCAAGTCACCATCGGGACGCTGTGTTTCGAACATGGTCGACAGTGTCCTGGATCTTCGGGTCCACCCCAAGATGTCCCAAACATCGAGTGCAGTGATTCGTTCTACCCCATCCCAAAGTGGCAGACTTCCCTCTGGGTGGTGCTAGCAGTCGGGCCCATGGCCCCGATTCTCTTATGAGGAATGTGCGGCGTGGTGTAGGATTACATCCTCTTTCACGTCAAGTTACATTCCATGTCGTACACACCCCTGGATTAGATACAGTTATCTCTTTCCTCGTCCTCACAACAAGACGTTAAACTGCAAGCAGGTCAGGCCTTCCTGACCAATGCCTAACTATCAGGCCCCTTGGCCTTTTTGGGCCCCGGCCCAGGTCCTCTCTTATAGGACTTTATGGTGTGTTGTGGGATTATGTCCTCATTCACATCGGTCTTGTAATAACCACGCCATGTACCTCTCCCTCCTGAGCTGTTCCGTCGACCCTTTCCAGCGGTTCACCAATGTGCCTAAAGGGACTCTGGTTTATTACCTGGAATTCCAAACTTTACTCGGACACATCCGCACCCGCTTTCCAAGCTTTTTGTATCCCTGCATCAGGGCTTTCATTATCTTGCACACCTGGAGGGACCCCCAAGAATAGCCTGGATACTATGCCCAAGGGCTCTCCTACCATTACGAGCCAACGCCCCCCAAGGGTTTCAGACAACAAATCGATAAAATCCCGCATTGCGAATATGGTCAGTGGTCGATGCTCGTTTTTTGTTCCCACCTCAGGCTAACGCGACATGGAGGCTGTTGTTTTCGCCACGTTAATAGTTTTCGTCTATCGCCATGACAACCCCATTAAGCCCAAAATGTCGGTTACACGATTCACATCCTTCTTCAGTCTCATCATTTCCAAGTAGATTGTTGGAACTCTTGGTACTATTCCTCTATGCACGTCCGCGCGTTTGGGGGAACAAGCCACGTCAAAGGTGTCCTTCGGGGCTCTCTAACCACTCTCCTTTGATGGACGCCCCAAGTATTGCGATAAGGATTCCCCCCCCCCCCTTGTTTCCCACACCGAGTTTAACTCACGTGGGCTTAGGGATTGGGTTTAAGTCTACGCTTACTCGGGAAGTTGTCACCACCCATGGTACGAGCTCTATGACCATAAACTAAGATCTCCTCAGAACTACGTTCAGCTTGATTCCCATCCTAATGGGATATGAAGGAATTCCCCGACCCCCTGTCTTTGGGTCCATCTTGAGTTCAGCTAATTCACCTATCTGGTCCTGCCTTCAAGACCCCGACTATGGGACTATGTGGCGTAGTGCTGGATTATGTCCCCATTCACGTCGGGTTTGCAATAGCTGCACCACACGCACCCCATTTTAAGTGTTATCCCTCCTATTCCTTGTCCCACATGACATTAAAAGGCACCTTTTAAAACTATGTATGGATTGATTCCCATCCTCATGGGATACGTAGGACTACCTGAATTTATAGACTTCGGGTCGAGCCCCACCTCTTAGAGATCTCCCGATCTCCCGGTCACCTAGGCCCCTTGGCTTGTCCCTCTCTATGAGGGGGATATAAAGGTATGATACAGGGTTTTTGGCACTATTCCCCCTTTCCCAAAAATCCTCCATCTCATGGCCTCCCTCAAGATGAGTCCCTCGACCCCTTGTAGTGGTTCGTCTATATGTTAAGAGTACTCTGGTCCAGGACCAAGAGTGTCAGAATCAATTTGGTCAAGTTCCCTCTGCTTGTCAAGCTTTGTGTTTCCCTTCATTCGGGCTTTCATTGTCTTTCATACCTAAAGGGAACCCCAAGAACGGCATGTATACAATTCCCAAAGGCTCTCCTACCGTTACGGGCCAACACCCCCAAGGGTTTTGAGACAACAAATTGATACAAATCCCATGTTGCAAACATGGTCAGCGGTTGATGCTCATTTGTTTGTCCCCGTTTCAGGCTAACGTGACAGGATGCTGTGTTCCGAACATGGTCAACAGTAATCCTCGGTCATCACACCAGCCCCTTTAGTTATCAAATGTTGGTGCATGATTCACATCATTTTCCACCCCATCATGTCCAGGTGGAATCTCGACACTTTTGGCGCTACCCCTCAGTGCACCTTTGCATATCCGGGAGAAAAAGCTGCAATATGATGTCCTTTGAGTCTCCCCCAGTCAGAGCTCTAAGACCATAAACTAAGATCTCTTCATAACTACGTTCAGCTTGATTCCCATCTTCATGGGATATGTAGGACCGCACGGACGCCTTATCTTCGGGTCCATCTCATTTGGGAGCTAATATCTCCACCTTCACCTCTCACCTCTATGTGGGCCCCTCGGCCTGAGGTTCCTCTCTCAGGACTGTGTACGGTGTGATGAGGGTTCATTTCCCCATCCACGTCGGTTATGTCGCATGACACCATAAACATTTCCCGCCTAGCATCATCTCTGATACGTCTGCGCTGCATGACGTTAAAATGCATGCTTGGTCCTATCATACGACCCTAAACTGTGACATTATCGTCCTGGCCGCACGATGAAAAACGACACTGCATTGTGATGACCTCGTTGTAGAGGAAATCACGTTGGGTATTGGTCACGTGCCATGCCATTTTTCAATGACTATCACGGCTTGATTCTTGTGGCGACACAGGACCTGCTACCCTAGGCTTGTCGCTTCACAAAAAAAACCACTCGCCTAAAACACAAAAAGATTTATCAAAATTCCTCTTCTTTTAGTGCGAGGGCCACGCCCGCACTCCCCTTTTTCCCTGGCACCGGTTCCTTACCGTTCCACCTTGCAGAACTACGTATGGCTTGATTCTCATTCTCATGAGATACATAAGAGCGCCCGAGCACTTCCCCGCGGGCCCAACCTAACCTTCATGTTCGGTCCCTCGACTCGAGCATTTCCCTAGAGAACACATGGGTTTTGTAACCACCTTTCCATGCGTCCCTTTATCCCCTTACCCACTCATGGTCCAATCTCTAAGACGTTTTCAAGAACTACTTACGGCTTGATTCTCATCCTCATGAGATACGTAGGAGCGCCCGGGCACTTCCCTGCGGGCCCAGCCTAACTTTCACTTTCGGTCCCTTAACCCAGAACTTCTCCCAAGGGGGTCGTGCGGTGTGATATGGGATTATGTCCTCATTCACGTCGGTTTATTCACCGCGCGCTACACACCCCCTATTCCCATTCAAGCCAGGTGTTTTCGGGAAAGTCCCACCACTACTTGTTTCCCACACCGAGCATGACTCACGTGGGATTAGTAGTTTTGGCAGGATGTGTACCAGCACGGCCAGGCTTCTCATTGTCTTGTATGACGTTAAACTGTGCTTCCATAACTACATATGGCTTGATCCCCATCCTCATGGGATACGTAGAGACACCCTGGTATTTTTCCATGGGTTCAGCCCATAGAAATCATCAATCCCATTCTTCCCCTTTCCGGCCCCTTGGTCGGACCCCTCACTAGAGAGGCCCTGTCCCAAAGAAGGAAGGATCCATGTCCAAACCAACGCACCCATTTGGTTTACTCCCACCACGGTGGTGTAACTAAATTAGTGTCGGATTCTGTTCGGACAAACCACCACTTCAAATTCAATGCTTTGCGTGCCCCTTATTCGGACCCTCATCCCCTTTCATGTCTGAAGGGACCCCCTAACGGCCTGGTCTCGTGCCGCATCGGCTCACCTACCATCCTAAGACAATGTTCCGGAAGACTAGTCATGTTTGGAAGGACCCCCTAACAGTATGGATGTTCAACCTATGGTCCACCAACTGTCCTGGGTCAACGTCCCGAAAGATGGACCGACAACATTTGTGATATGGTCCCGTGTTTCGAACACGGTCAATGGTCGACCCTCATTTTTGTCCCCATTCAAGGCTAACACAGTAAGGATACCACTTCTCCTACATGGTTAACGGTTGTCCTTTATTGTCACGCCATCCCCACAGTGCTCCAAACCTTGGACATCGTAATTCACCCTTCCCATTTCTGTCTGTTCGGACAGATCATAGTACCCCTAGTGTTGCACTGTTTGTGCATGAGGGCATGCTGAAGAAATGGTAATTCGACTATTTTGAGAAGTCCCTTATCTGGCCAAGCCTCTCCCATCTTTCAGAAATCCGGACCGGTAATCCAAACCTCGGATGCCCGGAGCATGGTCTCCACTCCTATGTTAGGTGGGAGGAGAAGGCCCCTATCTCCTGTTTCTCACATCGGGCTTGACCCATGTGAGCTTGGGGAATTAGCGCCGAACGTCCCACAAACATTATAGTGATGTATCGAACCGATTTAAACAGTGGAAATCGTGTGTGCTACGATATTCAAAACAAAGGAAGAAATTGAAGTGAGAAAGTACCAATAAAAGGTTTTCAGTTTGTTATAGTACCCGGGGGTCGACTCCCCCATGGATGGGTTGACCCCGTCAAAAGAGAATTGCAGCTCCACCACCCTTCGGCTTGTGGCGTCCAAGACTTGATACCGCTGACTCAGCTCCCACTCCTCCTCAGCAGCGGTGGGGCGCAGTTCGTCAGCATTGGCTCTGGCCCTCTTTACCCCAGCCTGAATAGCAGCCATCTTTCCAGAAGCCTGCCTCATATGATCCTCTGCCTCTGCCAGCTGGGCCCTCAACCGTGAGATCAGCTTAGATTGTGTACTAAGAGAGGATGAGTGCTCATCCTCCTGGGTTTCCAGGTGTTGGACCTCACTTTCAGTCTCCTGGAACTTCTTGATGTTTGTGGCCTTCCTCCGCTGCCAGCCCACGCTGAGACCACGATCATGACCCCAGATCTTCTCAGCCATAAGATCTAGGACGAGCATGTGAGGACGTTGGGAATCCACTCCCCCATCGCACAGTTCGCGTAGCCACGAGCAAAGTCTATCCATTTCGTCCAGCCATAGCGCTTGGGGGGTGTCCTTGATGAAGCGCATGATCAGCTTCCACGATCGGCAGTGGACAATGTTGTTGTCTTCCTCATCGGAGGCTGTTTTATCCCAGTCTGCGCGATTGGTAGGCTCATACACAGGATACTCCCACAGGAAGTCCTCAGCAGGATCTGCATCTGGTGTTGAATCCGGTGCGACATCTGGCGCCGAAGTAGGCGTGACATGACTAGGACCAGCCGGTCGATCCTCTTCATCAGAGTCCACCTCAATGACCTCAGGCACGACCTTGCTGGTGGTCCCGCCAGTAATGATGTGTGTTACAGCCTGGGGAGATGGGGGGACTATCGCCACCATCACCGGCATTCCCCTAGGATGACACCACCAGACATCCCGACTAGCCTTGCCGCAGCAGCCCACGCCAGTCGGAGAACTGTATGATAGAGAGGGACATAAACGTTAGTTGGAATAGTCTACATATGACGACAAGGAAACCGGTAGAGGAAACTTATAGAGGTCGACCTCCTGGTGATTCTCTTGAGCCGATACTAAAGGGACCCCGAGGTGAGGCTCTCTGTATACTGTTTGAAGGTCTGGAGATTCCGGAGGAGCCACCTCAGGTGCTCTGGTCCCACCAGACGTGAAACTGGACGCAACCATAGGTGCGGGTTCTGAAGGCCCTACATCATCACCCACCACGGGGCGAGAACGAGGCCTGTGAACAAGTTACTCCTGCATGGCTCAAGCATCGGTGAGAAGTCCATAATGACCCGAGAACAGACCCTAAGGAAAGAAGTTTGGAATGCTACCTCGAGAGCCTCCATGAAATCGTCAGAATCTGAGCCTTGATCTCCGACCTCGCTCTCCTCCAACAGGCTCCCTCCTCCAACATCATCCTCCCGAGAGGAGTCCTTTGATTCTTCCAGCAAGGAGAAGCGCTCCCTCAGATCGGCAGCTGAAAACTGTGGGGGGCCGTTCGATCCCGCAGTACCCTCACCCAGTCTGTCATTGGGCGAGGGACACCACTGGAGTGAACGTAATCCTCCAGCTCGTCCATGTATTGCTCTGCCTCTACCGGAGACGCCATGAAACCAGCCCGAACTGGGCCTATGCCCGGTAATTCCATCCCGAGGCGATTCAGGTGCGCCCATATCTCAGGTGGACTGAGGAATTGCCCGTTGATGTCCCAAATGTCCCAGGCCTCTGGGAAGATGGCATCCTTTGCCATGTCGATATGACGCAACCACTTCCCCGGATCCTGAGTGGATATCCTACGAAATCCCCTCGGTGGCCACCCCTCCGGATGACCCTGCTTATCCAGAATCACCAGATCCGCCACTGATACCACACCCTCGGCTGGTGCGGGTCTCGCCGCCACGGTAGCCCCGCCACCGCGAGAGGCCCTAGCTGCCCTCTGACCCCGACCTCGGGATAGAGGATGCCCACCATCACCAACCCGAACAGTTGGCTACTTCAGCATCTCCCCTGGGTAAGAATCCTCCCAACTAATGGCATACTCCCTCACCAATCCGAAAGCGGCGGTGGATGGAGGAAATGAAATTCGCATCTTCACATCTTCCCGTGTGAACATGAGCCACAGCTGCCTCATCACACACGGGTGCTCCTCGTGAAGCACCTCCCAGTAGACCTACGAGGTCAGCCGCTGGAGGCACCGGAACTACCTCGCAAACCGGTGTGGGGTGTACGGTTCGCAGAGTGGCTCACGATCCACTCGTGCCACCAAAACTCCGCCTCGAAAGGCCAGGAGGTAAGCCCGGTGCTCTTCCGTTCCCCGCCCGTCGTCAGTGAGTATACCCGTCGGTAATGGGAAGGGGTGTAAATTAAACTCATCTGCCCTCCACACCTGGTTCAGCACCATCGGCATAGTTAGTTTGAACATGAATCTCACGACCACATTCAGGATGGAGGGGCGGAAGTTTGATCTCGGTGGTGAGATAGGGTTTGGATACTCATAGATCCCCCTTATGTGTGCCACAATCCACCCGTACAGGAGATGGAAGGGCCCGTATATCCTTGGCAGCTTCTTGCCCTCGCTAATGTGCCGCAGCATTCTGTATAGCTTAGTGAGCATTGGGATCCCCAGATTGACCCGCTGCCCCATACCCAGCATGGACGCCATGATAAACGAGCTGGGACACACCCCCATGCTGGTATCCCTCACCGATAGGATCCAACCGCAGATGAGAGCCGCAATGAATGCCACCACCCTGACTATCGGCTGTTTTTCAGTGCTGACACTGAAGCCCCAAGTCTTTCATTGGCTGTCTTCCAAGACCCGCCAATACAAGTTCTCCTTACCCCGTTGGGTTTCCCTTGGACAAGTTCGAGTCCTCAGAGGGAATTCTCGATTTTCTGTGAAATTCAGGAAGCACTTGAACCACTTCTTAAAGTGGACAACCCTCACTGCCTCCTTGTCCTCTCCAGGGACGAGTGCCATTAGCTTCGACACCAGTCACAACATTTTCTCTACATCCTCCCACGTCCTCATGACGGGGAGTAACTCATCATACATGGCCCCCAAGATCGGAACCCCCGAAATCTAGTGGACATCCCACAGGTGGATGCCCACCTCCCCGTGGTGCAGGTGAAAGGTATTGGTCCTAGACAACCATCTGCTCAGCAACTCCGGCATCAGTTGTTTTGGTTGGTAAATGTGGAATTGGGAGGCCCATGCTGCCACATATAAACCCACTCTTCTAAGCTCGGCACCAAACTCCTCGCATGAGGCGCCTACCCAGTAGCTCCAGGCCCAGTCATCGGTAAAGTTTCCGCCCTGGCGCAGGTCCCACTCATCAGACCACCCCTTCTTCGGATCCTACAACGCCGCCTTCAGCATGGTATGATACATAGGAGGGTGTGTCTTAGGTTGCAATGGATTCCTGTCAATATCGTTCACATGGTTGTAGAGACAGCTGGCAGTGACGGGTGTGACGTCCTCTCGCGCATGACCATCGGCCGCCCTGAACCATTGGTGCTGACATGGTGTGCTCCTAAACCAGCAAGCTGGTTCGTCCCTACTCGCCTCAGGGATGAAGACGTCATCCCTCAACCCGAAACCGTACAATGGAAGCTTCTTGCACTGCAGATAATTCTTCTAAACCTCCGATAGTAGCTCTGTCAAAGAAATGTGGTCCAAGTGGCTTCAGACCATCTCCCCAAGGCCCAGACAGTTGGCCATTTCATCCCTCCGGGCGGCATCGGCAATCACCCCCAATATAGCTTCTCGATGGTCCATTTCGGTTCCGGCACTCAGAAAACAATTTTTTCAGAATGGATCACGAAGCTGGATCGCGAAGCCGGCTCGCGAAGGTCGGTTGCGAGAACAAGCCGCGGAGTCTGAACTAGGATGGTAAATAGGAGTTCGCTTGGCACAGTCGCGGAGTCGGAGACCCGCAGTTCGCCGCGAAGCTCGATTCGTGGAGAGCAGGCACGGAGTATGCGGAGCTTCGCGGAATCGAGAGCACAAAAAGAGAAGAAAATCACATGAAGACAAAAGAGGCAGACCCCCTATTTATAGGCGGAAACCCCGGAGCAGCGCCGCGTGCCTCGCCCGCGCTGAGCATCACGACGCGTCTAGATCCGTGGCCCCGGTCAGCACCGCGGGCCCCCTTCACGAAGTCACATCGCGAACCGCCGACAATTTTGGCGATTTTCCCTCAGACTCCGACCCTGTGGTCCGCGGCTCCAAGTCTGAGGGGGGGAATTTCTTGGTGCCAAAATATTGAACGAAATGGAGGAGCAACAAAGAAGCCCCACACACTGCCTCACGAAGCACCGACGCAAATCCCCCCGAGCATCGCGGTCCCGCAAAGCACCGGAGGCGGTACCTCTCCGTGACCAAATTTGACGTTCGCGGTCCCGCCGCGAAGCACCGGAGGCGGTACCTTTTTGCGAACGAATTTGACATTCGCGGTCCCGCTGCGAAGAACCGTACGCGGTACCTCTCTGTGAACGAGTTTGACGTTCGTGGTCCCGCCGCGAAGCACCGAAGGCGGTACCTCTCTTCGAACGAATTTGATGTTCGCGAGTGCACCGCGAAGCACCGGAGGCGGCGCGGGATTTTAGCATCGCGGCGCCCCTTGCCTATAAATACTGGGTTCCCCCTGAGCCCAGGGAACGGACGATCCGACCTTACGGCTTCTCCTCTCCTGAATCGCGAAGCACCCTTTGCCCCAGGAATCATGAGCTCCGCGAGGTACTTCTAATTCAAGTGATGCCTTCGATTTGTCTGGTTTTGAGCCCCTCTTCTAAGAGGGATGCCCTTCGCGAAGCTCAAGGGCATTCGCGAAGGAGGGGGATTCCCAAGGGAACCCGGGCAGCCGCAGAGCATTTATGCGTCGGGAAACACCCATCCTGTAATAGTGATCTCCATGCTAAGGCAGGAGCGCTACGTATCACAAAGCACACTGCCTCGCGGCACCTTGCTTTGCGAGGCACCTCTGCTTCGCGAGGCAGTGCTCTGAGAACACTATTCCACTTTGCAAAGTACCCCCCATCCACACCTCTTCCCCATGCTAAGGCCAAGGCACTCCACTTCGCGAAGCACACTCTTCTGCTTGGCAATTTCTCTTCCCGTGCGACCCTCCAGGTTTGCACGATGTGATTTCAAAGTCCCACGGACAGCACCACTCGTAGAGTTTCTTCATCCGATGCTTCTTCGCATAGGCATGCTAACGGCTATTGCTTCTACGCATAGCCACGCTAATGTGGACCCCTCAATGGTTCGCTCTACGACCCCCCTTTACCACAGCCTTACTGGTACCTTCCCTCCCCCAAGGGGCAATGTGCACCAATTATGTATGTCCTAGGGGTGCGGAGTAAACCCACCTCGTCCGAGCTGCAGGACGTTAAACTACCAAGCACCTCATCCTTATACATGACGTTAAACTGTGATCCGTCCATGTGCTTCGCACGAAGGATCCCCCCACCTCGGACATTTCTTACGCCACCCATCTCCACAGAGACGGGGTCACCCCCTCCACAAGGGATGATATCCTCCTTCTCGGAGTAGCGTATGTCGATGGTAGAAGGGCAACCAACTTGGTATAAGTCCCTATACCCTCTTGCGGAAGGCTTCACACCTGCATCTCCGTTCTTCCCCACTACCATGGTCAGTGGAGGGCGTAATAGGGAACGAGGCACCTCCCATCATTGGTCCCAAATCCCTATTTCGCTGCGCTTTGCCGCACTTTGGGCATCCATCCTGGAATAAGTCCCAGCACCATGGGCCGCCTAATGCGTAAGCCCCTCTTCGCTTCTCACGGACGCACCCTTCGCGGCGTGATCATCAGGTCTCTACTGTCAATTGTTTCTCACACCGAGCACGACTCACGTGGGCTTAGAGTAAGCATCGGCCATGACAACACCTCGTCCAACATGACGTTAAACTGTATGCCCTCGTCCAGCATGACGTTAAACTGCATGCCCAACCGAACTATGAGGACTTTGACCCATGTCAAGGCGTGGTACGTAGGAAGCCTCTACGAGGTTCAAGCCCACCACCCGGTCGTTCCGACCTCATTCACGTCGGTTCACCACCGTCCCGCATGACGTTAAACTGTATCTCGCCCTTTGAACTACGTGGTCTTTGATCCATGTTAAGGTATGGTACGTAGAAATCCTTCACGAGGTGCAAGCCCACCACTAGTGGACCCCCGGGTCTACTTTCATGTCAGTTCACCAATGAAACCCTTTGAACTACGAGGTCTTTGAGCCGTGTCAAGGCATGGTACGTAGGAAGCCTTCCTGCGGTTCAAGCCCATCTCTCATTGGACCAAGGTCCACCTTCACGTCGGTTCGCTGACGACTTCCATCATTTGAACTACGTGGTCTTTGATCCGTGTCAAGGCATGGTACGTAGGAAGACTTCCTGAGGTTCAACCCCATCTTTCAATGGACCAAGGTCCACCTTCACATCGGTTCGCTGAAGAATTCCATCATTTGAACTACGAGGTCTTTGATCCGTGTCAAGGCATGGTATGTAGGAAGCCTTCCTGAGGTTCAATCCCATCTCTCAGTGGACCAAGGTCCACCTTCACGTTGGTTCACTGACGACTTCCATCATTTGAACTACGGGGTCTTTGATCCATGTCAAGGCATGGTATGTAGGAAGGCTCCTTGAGGTTCAAGAACACCCATAATTTATTCACGTCGAGTCCATCCTCGTCCCAAAAGACGTTAAACTGCATCCCAGTCCGATGGAAAACCGTTGTGACTCACTCATTTGAACTACGAGGTCATTGATCCGTGTCAAGGCGTGGTACGTAGGAAGCCTTCCTGAGGTTCAAGCCCATCACCCATCAAACCAAGGTCCACCTTCACGTCGGTTCGCCGACGAATCACCCTTTGAACTACGTGGTCTTTGATCCATGTCAATGAATGGTATGTAGGAAGCCTCCACGAGGTTCAAATCCACCACCACTGGGACCCCCCCTGGTCCTGCTCATTCACGTCGACCTTCCGGCATCCAACTTGAATTACGTGGTCTTTGATCCATGTCAAGGTGTGGTACGTAGGAAGCCTTCCAGAGGTTCAATCCCACCACCTATTGGTCATCCCGGCCTCATTCCCGTCAGGTCACCAGCACATGGGCAGCCTAGTGCGTAAGCCCCACACCATCTAGACCAAGGTCCGCATTCACGTCGGTTCACTGACGATGCCCATCGGGCCAAGGTCTGCCTTCACGTCGGCTCACCGGCACCATCCCAAACTACGCGGACATTGATTCCCTACCATAGGGATACGTAGGAGGTCTCTTCGAGGCTCAAGCCCAATTTCACTATCACCCCTGCGATGGTCCCATTTCATCCCCCCTCCATTTCATTCAACTCTCCATCACACATCTTGATTCTCACCCGGACTGCCATGTCCCGGGAAAATCATACCATTCTTCTCCTCTTCGTAGCCGCCAATGGGCTAGTCTAGTTATCGACACCCCTTCAAGGGAAATCCCTCGATCCGATCCATTCCAGCTAATGCTCTGATCGGGCTGATCCGTCCCCCGCTGGACGTTAAACATGCGGCATACCTTGTGCTAAACACAGGAAGTTGAGGAAAACCTCAGATATATGTATATGGCATATAATTCCACGCGCTCGATGTGGGATGCCTCGGGCTTCCACGCCCTCGAGAATCCCTATGACAAGGGATAAAAGATAGACACGCCAGTTCCCCAGCACCCAGACACACTACTGATGCCTCGACGTGACTACTCCCCTGACTGCAGGTTGCTGCCCTGACCGGACCCTTTGGAATGTCCTGACAGAAGTAGTGTAATTAACCGGCGTCCATAGAAACATGGAACTGGGAAGAGTTTCACGAACAACGTATTAAATCTATGAGGGAGACCCGGACTAGGTGACGAGTTCCGAGGTGGAATCCACGGAAGGAAGAAATGACATCCCAACATCCTGTTTCGATCAAGGAGCAGACGTCCCTAAATAAGGAGCAAATGCTGCCCGCCTTTGGAAAGCGGGAATGTGGGGCAACAATGTAGCGCGTCCTCCTCCGCAGATGGACGGATGCGCCCGCCCCAGTGAAAGCGTCGGAAATAGATTTAGAAAAAATACATGTTCATCTAGGGTTTCCTCAGTTGGTATCTAGGCTGTTATGTAAATTATATGTTTTTAGCATCGGTCCCTAGAGTTTATGTCTAAGGAACCTAAATATATAGTATACTTTATTAAAATCTTAATATATAAATGTCTTATGTATACTCTTAATTTTTTAATGTGTTTCAGATTAAACTCGAAACATTTTTAGATTTCACATTCAACAGTGCTTCATAGGGGGGAATAATTTTTTCCAATATTATAATTGTATAAACAATTGTGGATAAGTCATGATGAAGTTATCATAAAAATAGAGTAGAATTTATAAAAAACTGTGAGGTATTATCCTATAATGTATAAATATTTCAACAATATGATAATATTAAAATACATAATATTTGTTATGTGGAAGATATATTATTTTATGAGTTTTTTTAATTTTCAATTGGAGTGTGGAACCACGATATAATTAAAAGTAGTGATTAAAAAAACATAAATTTTAGTTAAATATAATAATAGTGATTCCATTTAGAATTTTTATAAGGTAATAGAGGATGTTATGATCATAGTGTATTTCAGATATGGCAAGAAAAAAAACTTGAAATAATGATTTTTTTACTTATTAAGAAACTTATAATAATATTTAGTAATTGTGGGATTGATGAGAATATTAAATTTAAGATATAAATATATCCTCATGGTTTCAACATTCAAAAAAAATTAGTTATCAAATTCTATTTTATATGTTGGATTTCCTTCAAAAAAATAAACATCTCACCAAATGATTATTTTTCAAATTGGAATGAAATTCCATCTTTAGATGAATTTATTAAGTATAGAACTTGTATATAGAGGCCAAATAAGAATGGAAATTATATATAGTCCCATGAATGGTGTCACGACCCGTCCCAATGGGGCTCAAGCCACGACTCCCCAAGACCGCCTCCAATAGGCCAGGGGCAGGCGTCTAGCGCCAAGTAGGCTATCCCAGACATGGGAGGAATTAGCCTAAGGTACATGTACACATGCACCCACACACACCTCCATGCAATAGTGCAGAGATATATAAAACTGAAAAGTATGTGCATGAATAAATCTATCCCAAACCAGAGTCCAGCAGAAGTACCAGTGGGAAAAATAGGGCCCACCCAAAAAAACAACAAAAGTGTCCAACCTGCTCAGAAGGAGGGAAAACACTGCAAAGACACCTACCAGAAGCTCCTCGACATAGCTCTAGTAAGCACCCCGGTCAAACCTTCTCACTAAGCTCTTCCTGCTCCAAGTCATCCTGGGACTCTGTCGAGAGGCCTGTGGTCTGCCCAAGACACAAACATGTGTGGGCAAAGCCCGTGCATGGGTGAGTATAACAATACTCAGTAGGAACCCCAAAACCCAAAACAAAACATATCTACTGAAAGGAAACCATACACTCATCCCAGCCATAGGGATCCCAGACAAGAGAGAAACTCCATCTCGTGACCATCCTCATCTAAACACAACTAGTCAGCTCTATCCAGTTGTATTCCAATACAAACACCTTGAACGTCTAGATATACTCAACTCATGAACCATGCCACATGAGGTACCAACATCGTCAACAACAATGGTTCACAACTAGGAGAGCACAATCCATGATCACTATCATCCTAGATGACACTCGTCCGAGAGATACACTCCATCGGGTCCTAAACAAACACCTCAAATGCTCACCCGAGAGATCACGCTCATCGGATACCGTCACTGAGAAATCATCACTAAAAAAACATAAACACCACACTCCTCAGATAGAGGATCTCTCATAGGGTCCTCTAGGGGATACCCGAACCCACACCGGTATACGAAGATCTCACAGATTGTGCATCACCCCCTGTGTCCACTGGGGGATACCACAACTCGATCTGGCATTCATAGATCTCACAGATAGGGGATAACTCCCAGGATCCGCTGGGGGATACCACAACCCGATCTAGCATTCGTACGGAAACACATTACTCAGATAAAATATCATCACCCATGTCACGATGGTTATGAAAATACCGAAACCCAATCCTGTACATCTAACACTGAAGGGGATCGAACTGACGATGTCGCAACCCTACAATAACCACGCGCTGAGTAGGGGATCATATAACCAATGATACCGTAACCCTACTATAAACCACATACTGAGTATGGGATCGTATACCCCACGATGCCAAATCCCTACTGAGCAAGGCCCACTATATAGGGGATCATATTACCAATGATTCCACGAACCCTACAGGGTTGACCTGCTAGATAGGGGATCACAGCCCATGGATAAACCGTCACAACGATCCCAAGAACCCATTCTATAGTAACGATTCTAGAGGATCCCACACTGGGCCCACTGGAAGGATGACACAACTCTAACACATTAAACATCCCATCGAGAGGATCACAAACCTATATGAAGGTTGTGAGGCTGCGCGAACCCTCGTAGGAACAAACCAAGAGAGTACCCTCAACCACTACTGGTCCAAATGTCACTAACCTGAGTGACCTGCCACGACAGCACACCGTGCACCTCCAAGGCCGATACTAAGGCCACCATCGCGATCCATGCAAAAAAACAAGTAGGATAGGTTGTTTACTCGCCCGAAACAAACAACCAGTGGTAAAGGCACTATTCACCCAAACTAGCCCGTTTAGGGCCCACACTACAATCCAGAAACTCATCAAGAAAATCATACCAATGCGATCTCCTCGAAAAAACACACGGGATCGATAACTCGTTCATCCGAAACGGCCCCCGGTGAAAAAGGTACTATTCACCAAAGCCAGCCCGGGTGGGGCCCATGCCTCAATCCCAAAACTCATCAAATGGATAGCACCAGTGCATTCCTCTCGAAATAACACACAGGATCGACTATTCGTCCGCCAAAATCGGACTCCTAGTGAGAATTTTGTGTTTATCCGCAAATGCCAAAACCCGGCTTCATGGGACCCACACCCCAAACTCTAACCCAACCTCCGAAAACAAACATGAAAAGTCCATCGTACCATTAGGGCCTCGACGACACTGACGGAACGTCAATCGGACGCTCTGGGTAGAAGATACAACGACCCAAAGTCGAATAACAATAAAATATTCTTATTTCATTTGACGTTTCAAGGTCCTAGCCCATCATCCTAACCTTTGAATCCTTCAAACCCAGAGAAAAGGGTTCGCCTTGCCTCTAGGGTTGTCTTGCCGCAGACGGCATGTGAATCCGACCCCTGGATTGCATGAAACAGGCATTTTAATAACCCCGTGTACCAAGAAGGGTCGGACCGGCCTGAACCGGCCGACCCGGCCACCGCCACCGCGGGCCGCTCCGGTCGGCGGACCACGCCGCCGTGTGCGCCTGGCTGACGCCCACCGCAGGGGTCACCGTTGATTGGAGCTGGACCGCCGCGGTGCGGCGGTCCCAATAATTTCCCACGTCCCATCGTCGCGTGCCGCAGCCGACAGACCTTTCGAGGGCCACCGGGGGCACCCCGGGTGTCCAAACGCAAATCCAAAGACATCTGTGTGCCCCTAGTACCAGATCTAAGCATCTGCAGGCTCAAATAAATCATCCAAATCGGGATCTAGGATTTTAAAACTCAAAATGCCTACCCTGTGGGCGAAATTTCGATGCTTCGGGTGCAGAATGATGCCTGCGACGTGATGGAACATGATCTGATGAAGATCAGTGTTGAAAATAGATGCTCAGGGATCGATCGGTGTATAAAAAGAGGAGGAGGGGAGGGGTTGCGTCGCCTGTATACACGTGGAAATGGGGGGAGATGATTGATTTTTTTCTTTTTTTTAATTTAAAAACATCATTTAAATTAATGCCCCTGACCAGACCTTCCGACGCGGAGGAAATTTGGTCACCACTAAGGTAAACGTGTCATTTTGAACACAACGGCGGACTAAGAATTGTGATCTGAGAGTCTGTCCAGGTGTTATTCGAGCGGACGCTTGTAAATAAACCTTTCCATTTGTTTATGAAAACGCCCCTGGTGGCTTTTCTCACAGGAGGCCCGCGCCCGCCAAGTTTACACCCCACCTAGGGTAAACGGCACGTTCCGGACACAACTGGGCCCTCAGATTCCTGTTCCGAGCTACCAGTTAGGAGATATCACACGCCCTCCATGTTCATAATATAAAACATACTTAATATTTTTATAAAATTAATTCTGGGCACACCGGGCTTCAGAATCGCACACCGTCTTCACACCTAGCTCTGGAATTATTCGTAGGAATATTCCAAAGTATGACAATGCCAAAACCCAAGTCACTACATATGGTTAAGTGGAATATTACTTTGACACGAAGGCTACAATGAATATTAGTATCAAAATAAGTGATATAATACATTATATGGACTTCATAACGGAAAAAAACTAGTGAGTATTAGCTACAATCCGTAGGTGAATTATCATAGGAGTATATTACTAAAAATATCCTTATTTTTATTATTATATGTTTAATTACATACAATGGTTAACATGTGATGTTTTTAATCCATTTGGAAGTAATAATGTAGAAATAATCACATGGATCATATTCGTTAATATTTCTAGGCTTCTTTCTTTTGATATTGTATTGCCCTAGGAAGTGTTGAAGAATTGGTCATTATTTTCAACCATCTGTCTGATTTATTTTGAGTTTTAATATAATGGTTAATATTTAATTTATGACATTTAAATTTTCTATCCAATATTTTGAGAAGTAGGATTTTTTTATTGGATATAAAAATGGAAAGGGGATGAATGTATCAAATATTGTAAGGTAAAATGCAGTTTTCATAGGGAATACATCTGAAACTGTTTTGGAACATCCTTTTAAAAATAACAATTTCAATGACATAAACCAGAAGATGAGATTAATTAAGTATACATTAATATCATAAGGTACCTTTTTATGGTTCACTGAAGCTTTACGGGTTACATTAACACTACCTTGAAGTCTTATAAGGGTACAAGGACTACATTCGATTCAAGTAATAAACCTTATGTTAATTGAGATAAGATCATTATAATGTACAAGGGATAACATATGGTATATATATTCAAAATTTATAAATGAAACCTATAAATTTTCAAAGAAAATTTTATACCCAATGAATATACCAAAATCTAGATGATGAGACTTTATAAAGTGACCATAGAGACTTCGGAGGGTACACTTCAAATGAAATTTCAAAATATGGAATTATTATTATAGAAATTGTGAATAAATTAGGAAATAATTTTTTATTAATTCAGTTATAAAATATAACTAGATCAATAAACTTCATTTATTCACTTCATAAATTCTTCAAATTTGAATAAAGAATGAAAATATGAACTTATAGATAAATTCAATTATAATATGAATTTCAAATTTGAATTTATTTATTTTTTAATATATATTGAATTGATGATTGAGTTATTCTCTAGCTGATGTTTATGTGAGTTTCCATAATTCATTATGAAATTATTATTCTTGCATTATGGAGTATATAAAATTGATAAACGAATAAGGAAAACGTGTTCATGTATTAGGAAAAGGATTTTAAACTCTATTTTGTTGAATAATTTCTGTATTGAGGGCAGAATAAAATAAATAATATGACTTGACCTCCATCTACTAATTATAAAATGGTTGAGTAAAGATGAATCCATTTATATTATTCAATGAAATTTTTATTGATGAGGTAGAATATATTATCATGAATCCATTCTATAAAGCATAACTATATAATCTAAAGAGTTATGAGAGAAAGATCGACCTAATAGTGAAACATTTGTAATTCTGGAAGTCAAATTTTTCTTTAAAGAGGATATATTCATTGATTCTAAATCATATAGTTATTATTTGATGATCTAAAGCAAAAACAATGTTGTATGAGGAATCCTGATGTATGAGTGGTTCTAGTCCGAATAATGTCATATCATTTATAGGAATTGTATAATAATTGTACAAATATTATTTGAAACATTAAATTAATATGGGATCAAAACTAATTTTTAGTGATATTAAAATTCATTGAAGAACAATATCATAGAAAATAAAAGGATTAGGATCTCACACCCAGCTTTAAACATGTAAAAATATCATTTGTGATATTTTTTTCTTATTTTTGAATAAGGATGGGGAAGAGTGTAAAGAGAGAGGATCAGAAGATTTAATTGAAAAGGGAGATAAATTCAAAAGAATAAATTATAATAAACATGTACCACTAATTTATCTGATCTCTCAGTGGTATCCTAACTAATCTATGATCTACAAGTGGAATCAGAGAAAATTAGGCCACCTAGGAGAAAAATTTCTATATTGAACCATATATAATTTGAGTTCATTGAACATTAGAGGGGTTTCCTACAATAATTTTACACAATTTCATGGGTGGATGAACCAAATGTTACCATATTTTTAGTCATAGGGATTGGAGGTTACTAGTATGGTTAATGTGGGATTTTTAACTCTTTTAAGAGACGCACATATGAATTTTATTGAATATATATATATATATATATATATATATATATATTCGTGTGTGTGTGTGTAAAGGTATGAAATTATATACTATTATGAGAATATATATATAATTTATAGGGATCCCAAAAAATAAAGTAGTGATTGATAAAATTGGAAATGTGTTTTATAGAAGTGTAATGATTAGGAAAACCAAGCAATAGATATGGAGTTCCAGCTTTGAATATATCAGGATGGCTAGAGATAGTACTATTTATGACAATTTAACCATTTAAATTGAAATAGTTATACATAATAGTGGTCTTTATGATAATATTAAATATTATATATGTATTAAAGAAATGAAGAAAAACATTCCATATAGATATCACACAAATGATTCACCTATTGATATAAAGAAGACTAATCTATAATTTAAATATACTTTACATATCCTAATTAAGAGATAATAAAATATCATGATTTAAAGAACTAGGCTAAATAATGTATGTAATTAAAATCCTTGATTATGCTAAATATTCACGAAAATATGTTGAGTCTTTATGTATCGCTCAATATTATTGTTAGTTTGTTGAAAATCTCTATTGGGTATGGATTTTATCTCTAAAAATATTAAAATAGATATGGTAAAATGGAAGTTAATTCTCCCACCAAAATGTTTCACATGGAGAGGACATGGGAACTTTGTAATTTATTTCCTAAGAACAAATGAGAATGTGGATTATGATGAGGAATCAGATGAAGTGAAAGCCTCATAAAGACTAAAAATAGTCCAATGTAGGTTGAATAATAACCCAGTGAAGAAAGAAAATAATCATGTTGAGTAAATAAGAAGAATATTTTTCTTCATAAAGAATTGAATCAGATGAAGATTGTGCTATAAAAAATACTGTTTTCTTTTCACATTTTGTAAATAGATATGATTTCTCAAGAACTAAAGAAGGATAAGGATACGAATCATTTGTAGAACATATTATAACAATTAATATTGAGGTCTATCATGATTTAAACAATCAATTTAAATAGTATGTTAAAACAATTAATATTTAATTTATCACGCAACATACTACAGTTTTTTAATATATTTCTCTTCAGATAAATTTATTATTTTTTATAGATTGTTATATATACAACCTAGAGTCTAAATGAAATATAATATAGTATACTATTATAAACCCTATCTAAAATTGGATGTATTAAAAGGAATAATACAATTATAAAAATATATGTATGTTGTTTTTATATAATTAATATCATTTTAAAAGTGTATATTAAATAAGAACTCAATTTTTAGAAAAGTCATTTTGTGCATCAAAAATACATTTTCTTAAAAATTGGTTTGTATTTGTTTTATGAGGAAATATTAAATCTCATTTTTCAACTTTTATAAAACAAAATCTGATAAAAATTATATTCTTTTTTAAATCATCATAAAAAATTATCTTAAAATGATTTTATGAAATATTTATTGACATTTTGATTTATTAAATGAATTGTAACAAATTCTAATTTTCATTGAAGACACTTATTTTCTTGAATTAATGAAGTTGTATTTTGTTTTATAAAATTTTAAATTTAAAATAGTTCCATTAATATTATGAATAATCAAATTAATGTTTTTAGAATCAATGTTATTCTTGATTTTGTTATAAAAATCATTTTTACTTAATATGAAATTTTTCTAGAAAACCTATTTTCATCTCATTTTAATGGATTAATTTTAAATTAATATATTCCCCTTCTGTGAATAGATTCTTTTAAAGTATTAAATATTTAGAATCAAAATAATTAATATAATTTCATAATTCCATCTTAATTTTTTTCATTACGGACAATGACCAGGGTAATTATTATTTAACTATGTAAACGAGTTAAAATTTGGTTAAAAGAATTATTAAAGTATTAATATATCTATTACACTTTAATTTTTGATATTTTATTTGTTTTTTAACAAAATATTTATATGCAATCAAATAGTGTATTTTAAAACATTAATTTTATTTTGGGAACATTAGCATGACTTTGCGGAAGATAAGTTATATTTTATTCAAATCCAAAACTATTTTGGGGTCTTTGAATTTAATGGAATGGTTAGAAGATTCCATTATGTTCATACTTGATCAATAATTATAAAATAAGTTATATACTAATTATTTATCAAAATAATAATGGATAATAGTCTATTACTTCATTTAAATGTAAAATTATTTTTATGCAAAAATTAGTTGTTTCATAAAAATTATTCATCATACGCTTTACATTATTATTTGAAATGAAATTCCGCCCTCTAAAATAAATTTAATCTAATAAAATGGATTCCAAATATTTTAGTAATATATTCCAAAATAATTATAATATAACTTTTCATTTTTATTTATATATATATATATATATTATACTAGTAAAAGTTATGTTATCATAGAAAATGGTGAAGTGGGTTTAAAACAATTTAAATAATAAAAAAGTATTAAAATGTTACCGAAAATTTTCCAACTATGATTTTTTTAGTTTATTTATACCCTATAACATCTTATCTTTAAATTCTTTTATCCCTTTTTTCAATTGAATTATTATTAAGTTTAAATTATTTAATCCATCAAGAAATTCATTGACTGTCCTCTCCCTCCCTTTTAAAAAGATACCACTACTTCTATATTATAAACACTACTACATCATTCTATATCAGAAAATAACTACATAATACCTTCATAGATTAATTAACCGTGTCTAATAGTTTTTTCCCAAATACATTCCTTACCAAGATTAATGTATTGGCCAATTAATGTTTCTCAATGAAGAGATATAACTCTTAACTGAATACATTTTATTTTATTTCCTCTTTTAAGACATTTAAATATATTTTATCCTTCCGAAAATAATAAAAACCATCATTTAAATATACTAATATTTATAGTTATTAATTGTACAACCATTTTCAACCCCATTTTCATCCTATAGAAAACAAAATTTCCACTCATGCGTACGTACATTGTATCAATTACCCATAGCAGTGTAATTCATTTTTCATAACCATTTTAATTGTATTGTTATAAAGATGAAATTAATTAATATTGAAGATATTTGTGACATAATTATGTTCCTATAAATATATTATATCATTTGTTATTTTTCTTTTTCCACTCATCAAAAAATGATAATGTCGCTTATACGTAATTGTGGACTACAACTTCCATGAAGCAATGTGATCCATTCTTCATGTGAACATTTAATTGATTATTATAACTATGTATATAATGAATATATATGATATTTGTTTAATTATTATTATTATTTAGAAGACATAATTATGATAAAAATCCAATGACATTAACCACCAGATCAAAACATGCATAAAAATGAAACAATTAACACCCGAAGACAGTGATTTAAAAATAAATATTATTAAACTTGTATTGGAATGTTATAACTTGATTATATGGGATATTTTAAATATGTATATAGTAATTTTATTTATTTATAAAAAAATATATTTATTATAAATTATTATAAAATGAAAAACTAGGATAGTAGAACTTGAGGTAAGGGATGTCACCTCTATTTTCACTCCATTAAGACATACTTGGCATTATGAACATCTTTGAATTTATGTGGTTTATATACAACCCTTTTCTTATTTTAATAGAGTATATAATTATACATTATGATTAATGTTTCAATTCATGTTTACAATTTTATGGTGTAACAAATTAAATGGTATCAATGGTGTAAGAATTTATTTTACAATGTCATTTTTATTATGATTTATTA
The DNA here is from genome assembly GCA_963277665.1 of Viscum album. NCBI lineage: Eukaryota > Viridiplantae > Streptophyta > Magnoliopsida > Santalales > Viscaceae > Viscum > Viscum album. The sequence goes on along the minus strand of OY728139.1, from coordinate 1,515,891,021 downwards.
TATATTTTATTGAAGTAATCTTTTAATATATCACCGATAAACTCCATATATTTTCTTATAATATTTATATTTAATTATTTTCCATATATACTACCAAGTTTTACACTTTTTCCACTTGAATAATTTAAATAAATGTTTCAAACATAATCTTATCATATATATATTTTTGATCAGGTATAATTTTCATACATATCCAAAAAATATAAATTTTTAAATACAAGTACTTTTTATTAATTAAAATAAACTATTAAAGACATTTTATTTTATAAAAAACTTTTTAAAAAGTTTTAATGAAATCATTATAGTGCTCTCAAAAAGTGATAATTTTTTTACTTTCCTTTAAAAATTACAAAAAAGAATGTTTATTTTTCATGTATAAAACATTAAATTATTTTCATGTTTCCATAATTGATTCTCACTGCTTAGCATCATTAACCTCATTTCAGTGGTTATAGAAAGAAAAATATTTAACAAATTTAATTTTAATATTTTTTTCATGTTTTTTAATTCTCAAAAGGCAATTATTTTAGTATAAAACCTATATTTATGAGGAATTGATGTTTATAATTTATTGATTATTTATATTTATTCATTAACTTTATCTTAAAACATTCACTTTCTTGATATCATTTATCATTGGAATTCATATTTCAATTAAATATTAATATTCATTGTATCCTGAAAATACTTTTTACATAAATTATATTCTAATTCTACATATGGTGATTTACTATGAAATAATTTTGTTTAACTGGGGATGTATTGATATTACAAATTCTTAACTCAATATGAATTGTTTTTTGGTAAGGAATATTTTTTTAATTAAATTGATTATTAAACATATGAGGAATGAATTCGACATGTATTGATGATTGGGTTTGGTAATAAATATCCCATCAATTCATCAACAAGTCTCATGAGGAAAAAATGGTTAGCTAGCCATATAAAATGGGGTTTTGGTGTATACTTACCCTGTGATTAAACTACCTTTGTGAATGGCCTTGATGATAATAGTATCATGATGGCTTAGATCACAATTTCCCGAATTAATAATTTACTTAATTGATAATTCATTTATTATTATTCATGACATTTATATATAGATATTTTGTGAGGATCCCTTTTTTCTAAATTTATTCATTAAATGGAATGTTTTTTTAGTTATTTAGCTTTCCATATTGATTTTAACATATTTATTCATGATAGCTTCCACTGTATATAACCATTACTAAGAATCTACCTAGAACCATTATTTTTCTCTTTCCCCAAGATATGAAAAAGGATATCAAGAATAATATCAAGGATTAAGGATGTTTCTTATAAAATGTTTGTTTATCCTTCCAATTTAATATGGTACTCATGTATATATGTAGTTATCTGTGACTACTGAACTGATCGATCTTTTATAGTGATATCTATTATAACATGTAAAAATATAATGAATTAAACATTTAATCTAGGTTTTAGGTGTATGGTTTCTACATAATAGGATGATTAATTTTGTGGATAAAATTTGAAGTAGTAAAAATGACCACTTTGGGTAGATGAATATCCACAAAGTGATGGAGGCAAAGATAGAAATATTCCTAAATAGATTGGAGAAGGAGACCAATGAAGAAGAAATGATTGATAAGGACTAATCAAGGTTTATTATGGTCGATAATACCCTATAAATAATATTAGTGAATTTGATGAAGTTGTTTTATGTAAAAATCGTGTCATCACTGGGTGTTGAGAGATATTATTTAGTACATTTGGTAAACGTTTAAAATATTATCCCTAAAATTTTATCATTGTTTTAGATATTAGTGTAGGCTCTTAAAGCACAATTGATTAATTTTTATTGAACATTAAATGGTTTGATTCTCTACTATAATGTGTATAGCATCACTCGATCTGAATGCACATGGATGCTTCTGTTTTTGAAGTCGATTGTTTTTGTTATATAATTTCAATGGAGGGGTTGTTTGAAAATATTAATTAAATTGATTTTTTGATAAAGAGTTATTTAATAATTTGATATATGTTGGGTATATTTTATTATTGGGAATGAAATATTATGATATACGTGAGCCTTCCGATATATTCTTTTAAATTAACACACAGTTCATAATTTTATTTGATTAAAATTCCCAAATATTGAGGCTTTAATCTTGTAATCAAACAATGTAATAATATAAATAAATAATTTTTTATGTAATTTTATTTAGTGATACAATAATACAAAAAATCCATATGTGAAACCAATAATGTAAATCATCAATTACATTTTCTATTTTAACAAACAAAATGTTAACATAAATAATAATTAATGAAAAACATATCTCTTTCACTTGACATCCCAAAATTATGACACTCCCTGATGGATTATTTACCCATCCTTAGAGATGTTTATTAATATTTATTAATATTATTTTATGTACTAAGTTAAAATAATAATAAAATGAAATAGATAAGATAATAATTTCTTCTAAACATACACACAAGTGGTGAAGGAAGTTAAATGGATACATCGGATTGAATGAGGAAGTGGAAGAGAAAGGGTATTCAACATAATTAAAACTCTATTAAGAAAAATTATAATAAAATACAGATTTTTGATGAATATAAAATATTATTAATAGTTTTTATTAATATTTAAACAACACTACAACTCAAACACTTAAGAGATTATTAATGATGGAGAACACAAAAGAAAAATAAAATAAAAAAGTGTATGAAAGGTATTTCAAGTGGAAAATTGACTCTTGAAGGTCCTCACGAGAAATTTATATTATTTGGTCATAGAAATGTATCTTCCTAAGTTATAAAATCGTAACCACTTTCAATGATATGGGAGTGTAATTAAATCCCAAGGTGCGATTTTTTTATACAATCCAAAACTACCCCACATGTTGGATTGTACTTTTGGCCATGAATAAAGAAACATATTGGGGAAACATATTCATCAATGTTGTAGATATTTATTTTTAGAGATAACCCTCCAAATTTGGAAGCCATTGGGATTTTCTACATATTTTTATGGTTTTATTCCTAAACAATGTCTTGTTTTCTATTTTTATCTATTATTTTTAAAAGGACGCAATTTTAATGGGTTTAGGATAGTATTATTTGATAAAATATTAAATATTTATTATAAAAATTTATAAACATATATCTTCAATTTCACCCGACAATATTACATCTCAATTGGACATCTATATTAGGAGAAAAGTTAAAACTTTTGTGGTGTTTTTAAATATTAGAAAGATTATTGGATACATATTCATGAATAAAATGGTCCATTTATTGTTAGATTTAGTACTTATTATATTTTTAAAATATGTATTTTGATATCCAATAAAATATTAAAGAGTTTAAATAGGTTTGGGAATCTATGTTTATCCCAGAAATTCCATCATGATGGATAGTGTAGTTTTCATCATAGATTTGGTGGAATTTATTATATGGAATATATTTCCAATCAAATGGCCAAATTATACAATTATCCCTTGGGATGGTGTGTAGTAATTTGAATAAGTAATCCTAAGAATCAAGAATCATACAATTTGGATACTTAGGCTGAGATTCATTATTGAAAAGGTAAACTAGCTTGAATCAATACTAATTTAAATAATGAACACAATTTAGATTTAATATTAAAACATGGGTATTTAACACTTATTATGCATTATTACTAAAAAATAAGTAAATTGTGTAAATTTAATGCTATTAATAAATGAAGTAATCAATTTTATATTCCATTCTAATAAATCATAAGATGATAAGAACCCATAGAGGATTACCATCACATCTAAAGCTATTTAGAATTTTAAAAAGAAGAAAGGATTACCAATACCTATATTAAAGAGTGTGTGAATATTTTTCAGAGACTCTAACTTAATATTTATAATGGAAATAATATTTAAAATAATTAAAAGGTAGATAAATAACATATTTTGATATTTTTCTCATTGGAAAAATGAGGAGAAAGACAATGACACATGAATGTTGATCCTCGTCACACATGATAGGAAACACCATAGTCATTGAAAACAATGAATAATACAGTGGTTCTTTTGAGTACATTGGTATTGAGAGATCATGTAATATTATGTGAATTGTATAAGATAATGTTTTTTCATTTATTCTAAATATATATGTATATTTAATTATTGAAGGACTCAAGTATAATATTTTTAGTGTATGTTACCTTTTGGTTCAGGGAAACGAGGTTATTTTCAAGAAATAAATGTAATTCCTTAAAAACATTAAACATTAAAAATATATAACCATAGTTGAATGAACTGGGGATTATATATTTCATATTGTAGATCCTAGTAAATCCAACTATCAAAGTGATAAATAATCCAATAATCTATGTTCTAGAAAAACAATTAAATCTCATCCAAAAACACAAGAGAATTTTTTTAAAAGGAAACATTATGAAGGATATTACCCAGTTTAATAGAGGTTGAGATATGAATTTTAAATATTATAAAAAGTTGAAAATAGACTATGAAAATTATAAAAGTTTGTAGGTATAGTGAACTATACTATTGGAGTTTATTTACAGAAATCATTGTGGACCCATGAGATAGTATTACACTAGATGCGACCTATATTTAAATATATTAATAGAAAAATATTAAAGAATGGTAAGATATTTATTCATGAACCTCAAGTCAAAAGTAGTGGGAATATATATTCTTTTTGGAAGTGAAATTTTAAGATAATTTGGTGTTCACATCAAGTGGCTGAGAACAAATAATGGGAAATAATTTACTACGAATGTTATCCAATATTAACCTTCCATGTATGGAATTAATAGTCAATACATAATACGATACACACCTTATTATAATTTTTCTAATTAGAGGTTTAAAAAATAAATTTATAAATGGTAATAACAATTCTATTTTAGTTTGAAACATCAATGTTTTCTTAGAGGGAAGTTTTGTTCACAATTTAAAACATTTATAATAGGTTCTTACTATGATCGTGTTCAAACATGAAATCATATAAAATATGTTATAAAATTAATTCCCCAATTATTTATTTTATTTTCCATAGTGACCCTTGAATCCTTAAACTCAAATACCCAAATCTTATATAATTTTATGAAAATAATGGGGAGGGTGTGTTTCATAGATATTTATCTAATGAAAAAGGATACATATGTTGGAATAAAATAATTCAAAAAATTATATTATGAAGTGAAAATTCAATAACATAATCTTTATAATGTTTTTCCATTAGTAGAATATTTTAAAATTTTACATAAAAATAGTAAATAGATTTCTGAAATAGGTAGTTCTATACTAGATGAAATAGAAATGAATCAGGTTGAAAATGAATCTGATAAGACTATAGTTGAGGAAAAGATTAATGTAAAAGTAACAAATAAGTACAAAATTTTTAAGAATAATATGATGGTAGATAATATAAGTGTTAATAAGGTTGAACTATTTCAAAAACAACGAATCTATGATTTGATAGTTATATAGACTAACTAACTAAATAATGTCTGAGGATTGATAATCGTACCTTGCTTACCTCTCAAATTGAGACCCAATTAGTGGATAAAGATTTCAAGAATCAATATTTTATTGTAATTATAGATAAGGATCTTGATAAAATATTTAATTATTAAATTTGGAACCTTTTATTGAGTACTGATGATAAAAATGTCTTTAGAATAAAGTAACTCTTTAGAAATATGCTAAATGATCAAGGAAAAGTTATCAGGAATAAATGTAGACTCGTTTCCAAAGTAATAATTCATTTTTATGATGTCGAATAAGATGTTTTCTTTAATCCTGTCAATATATTGTAGTCTTTACATGATTATACTATTTATTTGAATTATATAATTTTCTAAATATTTATCAAATATACCATCTAAAAAAGTGATATTGATGTTTAGGTACATATTGAACAACATGAAATTTCATCACATGATAATGTTGGATCAATGATGTAGAAATTGAAGAAGGTCTGGTATGGGGTAATGTGGGTACCATGGGACAAATATTAAAGGCTATATAGTTAATTGAAAAATAATAATTTATCTCATGGAAAAGTTAAAAACAATATATATTTGAAGGAAACAATATTTGGTACACACATTTTAATTTTTTATGTTGATGATATCATTTTTTGTGGTGAGAAATAAATTACACGAAAGTAAATATCTAAACAAATAAAGATCCTTTTTGAGATATAGATAATAAAATTTTTGAGACACTTTATTGGATTACAAGTGATGAAAAAATAAAATTTTATCTTCTAATCCCAATAAAAATTTTATTAAAAAATCAATATGTTTCATATGGAGGAATCTAAACTAAAATCTACACCCAACTAAGCATGAAAAAACATTATTATAGATGCCAAATGGGAGAGTGTTAGTAGATAATAATTCTCAAAAATGGTTGGAAATCTATTAAATATCATTGCATATATATGATACAATCTCTATGATGTAATTTTAAGGTCTATATGTGAGGGTGAACTATGTGAACCTCGTATTATGTAAGGAAAAATAGACATTTAATATATTATACGGACTATAAGTTATGGGTTATCGTATAATAACAGGTAAGAAAATAAATCTATTTAGATTTATTGATGCTACCTTGTAAATAAACTATAATGATTGAAAGTCCACATCATGGGAAATTTTCCTCATAGTATGTAGTTGTGTGTGATGGAATTATAGAAAGAGTATAATTTAGTAAAATTGAGGACTAAAAAGATGATTATGTTATTGATACTTGTGTTTACACAAATATTTTTTGTTTAAAGTTTTTATTGGATATATTATGGGAGAAGATGAAAAAATATATCATAATTCATTTCTATAATAAAATTATTATTGACCTTTCCAAAAACCCTTTTCAACACTCTAGGTTTAAAAATATGATATATTGTTCAATTTTGTTAGGGAGAGAGCTTAAAATTGAAATATAAAGTTAGACAATATCCTAAATATAGATCAATTGTCTGAAATTTACAATGAGGTTGTCCTTAGGGGATGATTTAAGACATTAATGACGAACATGAATGTCCATTACCTCCCACATAAATGATAACCCTTTCAATGACCCCATATATCTTTTGATTATGAAGTTAATTGGGGATAAAATGTGCACAATTATTATAGATGAAGGTATTAATTCTATTTCATTTACTTGAGTCAAATGAATCCAAATGCTATCTTTATTTTGTAAAGGGGGGTAAACTTTAAAAGTGGGTGATTTTATTTAGGGGAGACCACCATATCACTTTGAAAAATTTATTTTTATGACCGAGATATAGATTTATCTCAAAAATAATAATCTAATATGTGGTGTGGGGTCAACATGTTATTCATGCGATAGAAGATATAATTTGGTGTCTATTTAATGAAAATTTTAGTTTAATGAAAGAGATTAATGAGGATAAGAACAAAACTGAAGGGTAATACTGATGCGATGTAATAGTGGTTGAAGAATTTTTGATTTTTTTTACAATAATGTGTGTGATTTATTAAGTGTTGATTCAGAATTTTTTTGATGTCATTAATGAAATTGAAAATGTCTTCCCAATATTTGTAGAAGTGTGAAATTTTGTAATAGAGAGAAAAATTGAAAAAGGATGAAGCCTAGGAACTTTATAAGGTATAATGAAGTATTCATAGTGGAAAACACTAAAACATTATAATGTAAATCAAATCCTTAATAATAAAGACATGAAGAGGATTGAACCCTATGGTGGACTTCGTAGGTTACAAGACAATATTTTAAGGTACCTTCACAATAAAATCATAAGCTTTGTAGGGTACATGAACCCTATTTTGAAGACATCATTGGGTAAAAGGAAGTTATAGGGTACATTTCATGAAACATACACTGGGTGAGAATATAACATCATGTGGTATAGAATAATTCATAAGGTTTAGATCTTAATAAGGTAAAAAAACCCTATGATAAATCCAATTAAATTTTCTACCTTACAATAGTAGTGAAATCAGGTTGGGAATACTTAATAAGGTTTGCATGGATAATTCATAGTTGTATGCCTTAAGGAACTCTTTGAAGATGGAATTATTCTGATAAAACAATAAACAAATTAGTCAACACTTTAATGTGAGTTTAGTTTGAAAATTTTACTAACTCGGCTAAAATTACAAATTAAAGACACAAATTATAGAGAATTAAATGTTTAAAGATGGAAAATATCTTTAGGAACCATGCATGGATAATTTCAATTCAAAATTTAAATTCATTTATTCATGAATATATTTTTTATTCTTTATGTAATAATGTATCATCCAAATTTCATTGTAGTTCCCATAATTAATTATTGAAATATTTTTCATTAATTATAGATAATTTAAATATGATAAATGAATAATTAATATTTCTTCAATGATTAATATAAGGATCCCATACTATATCTCATTTAATGCATTATGTGATGATGAAAGGGACAAACTGAAGTAAATAACCTAAAAATCATATATGAACTATAAATTGGTCAAGGAATTTTGATTCTGTTTATAGTTTTTCTATATTCTTTCTGTTGAAACAGAATTATATTTTACCATTCATACATGTTATCATGTGTTACTAAATCCTCCAAATGAACTTTCATAGGAAGATCAAACTTATACTATAGAACTAAAAAATCTACAAGTTGTATTCTTCCGTGATGTGGAACTTCTCATTGATATTATATCATAAAAAGATAATTTAATGATATGATTCAAAATCAAAATCAAAAAGAGGAACTGTGATGTACTGGTGGTTCATGTCTAGATAATTTCATATCATTTGTCGAAAGTGGATTATACTTTCCAATTTCAAGAATTGGATGATACCATCTCAAATATTCTATGTGAATTTTACAAAATTTAATATTATTATAAATTAATAGTGATAATAAAATTCAAGTACAAATAAGTTGTAGGATATGGTATGTAGTATAGTATAACATAGATGTTGATCCTTTTAAAATTAAATTAGGCATTGCCTTTGTTTATTATTTTTTATCTTATTGGTGAGAAAAAATTTAATGAAATAGGATCATGACATCCACTATTAATATCAGTTTAATTTTAGGGAAAGTATATTCATAATCATATTCCACTAATTAACAACCCCCCCGACCCCTTCATGGGGTAAAAAAATATGGTCTCTACAAACATGCATAATAAGTCCATATACTTTCATGTCCATTTTTATTTTAGGGGTGACTAATATTGCGAATGATAGATATGTGTATCTATAACCAATAATTGTAGATTGGAATCTTTTTTAGAACCCATATCTGCCTATGTATGTTGGTTCATGGAAGGATTAATTTTAAATGTACTCTTCTATTATATGGACTATAAATGATTTTCATTCCAATTGAATAATTTTTTATTAGAGAATAAATGGGAACATATATTTTTTATTTTCTGTAAACAAAAATTATCAAGAAGAGTGAAAGATCAACATATTTTTAGTTTCATGGGGCATCATTGTTTTTGATCGATGGACATCTATACAAAATATGATCAAAGAAATTTTGATAATATTATTGAGGAATAGAAATTGTATTTTTAAATGTTTTGAAGTAACTTCAAGGAATATTTGTAGGGAAAAATATTTGGGGTAAGGGGTATATTCTTGAAACAAAGAGATAGATTATTCCCATAGATACCCACACTATTTTGCTGTAGAAAATATATATTTTTTATTTACCTTACTTTTTATCAAATATTTCCGGACATTGTTTAGATGTGATTAATTTTGAATAAAACATATGTGAACTATTAATTATCGTAATTATTAATATCATGTTAACAATTAAGGATCACCTGAGAGAATATTGAGACTTATAGTAATAGGATATTAAGAAAAAACATTATTCGAGTCTAATTAGAGTAAAAAAGTGGTCTGTTCTACATGCCTATTATGTGATGAAAACTACAAAGTGATTCCACTTTCTGCATGTTTCATTGAGTGTTTTTATTCATTATTTTTATTCATGTAACATGTCTATGTGATTTAATAATAGAGGGGTGGATATAAATTAACCAAAATAAAAAACAATAGCACATCATGTTACATGATTTTATTCTTAAAATCATTGAACTCGTGATTATATATAGTATAAGTGTCACTATAATTTCTTTCTGTATAACTTATCTAGATTATTCCATTCTAAATTATTATCTAAATATATTATTAAGAAAATAAAAAAATATGAACAATTCATTATATATTAATTATAAAAATATTTTCCACTTTATATCTTCATGGTAATGTGACGTTTTATTCTGTTTCTTCTGAAAAAAGTTCTTATTTGGATTCCCATTTATTATCATTCGATGTATCCAATTCAATGATTGATATAAACATGAAATATTATGTAAAGAATAAGAACTGTCTGGGTGAATCAATTATTGATGGTTATTTTCCATTAGGATGGATGGATTTCCCTTCTATATTTTTATATAATTTATATATGATTTTCACAGAGGAAATGAGGAAATAATTTGATATCTATGATCTAATTCTGAAATTATTTCCATCATATACACATACTGGGGAGATAAAAGTTCATGTAAATTGATTAAGATGATCATTGATAATTGGGAGATGGAATATCAAACTATTCTTGTAACACCTTGAGATTTTCTAAAATATATTTTTTCAAATAAATTATTTTTAACTGATGTCTATCATTTCATGAATTCAAACATTCCATTCACACAACACTGACTTGGCTTGTGCTATAAACAACACCAAATTTGTGTTTCAAATATGAAACACAAATTTAATCGTGCACTACATCTAACATTATGTTTATCATTATCAACACAAAACACTAATGTTAGAGTACTTTACACACAAGATTAACTTTCCTCGATGTCTTTCATAACAAGCAAGAGTCAGTTTAACTAAATAATAATATATTATTAGATATATTGTAATTTAAAATAATAAGATATAAAATAGATCTTAATTTTTAGGTAATCAATATGATTAAATAAATGTCTTATTTTTCAGTAATTGGTTACAAATTAATTATAAATGAATATATGAACCAATTAAATACAGAGGGATTGTTTTTATAAAAACTAATTTTATGATCACATAGGAATTTTTTCATAATAAATTAAATTAATTACTATTAGAGAATTATATTAATGAAATATATATGTTATATATTCAATAAAATATTTTTGTGTTCGTCAAATGTATTTGATAAATATATGATAAAAACAACTCCAACATTTTTCATAAAATCAATATTTTTCTAACGATAGTTTTACCACCATTTAATGGTGAACCTATTTTAAATCCAAATTTTGTAACATTTATAAATATAATATGTCCAAATAAACTTCATATTTGAAATAGAAACAAGAAAATTATTTTTGGTTGAATTTATTGTATATTGTTATGATGTTTCAGGTTTTTAAGTATAGTTAAAGATATTGAATTTTAATTCACAACTGATTTTTCATATATTTTTTTATAAGGATAAATTATATATTTAATTCATTTAAAAGTTAAATTACCTCAAATTTTATCCATTATTCCAATTTCCATCATTGTAATTAATTTTTCTTTGAAATTTAATATAAAAACATGGTAAATGTTTGAATGTTTTTCCTTTAAAAACTCATAGTGTTGTCTCGTCTACAAGATTATATTTAAATTAATTTTTTACACTTATATGATATTAATATGGAAAAATGGATTCCATAATTTTAATAAGAATTATTTATCATGTCTAAAATGGTTAATTCAGTTTTAAAAAAATGATGTGTCAATATAATTAAAATTAATTCCAATGAATGAAGTGAAATTATGCTTAACAACTGAATGGATATAAAACATAATGGCCCAAAGAACCTATCCACTTGTCCAGAACCCATTGTATGTATATAATTAATCTGTAAACTATCCATTATTTATATATATGTTGGTTTTTTATGACATTTCTTAGGTTAAAACTTTGGTACACCTAACTTATTTCCAAAAATACTAAGTGTGTCCTTTCCCTCCCCTATAAAAGAAAACCACCTCTCCCCCATCTTCAAACCTCTAAAATGACTTATGATTAGCCAATATCAAACCAATAAACTTCCCATAATCCCTCCATTCCTCCTTGAAGCATCCCTTTTGTTAAAAATCAATCCAAGAATTCCCTTTTTTGAAAACCAAAAGGAGTTACCCAAAGAAGTGGTAACATCTTTCCTCAAACTCTTTAGTCTTATTTCCATTATTCACCCCCTAAACTCTCCTTATTACATGATTATAAAAAAACCAGTACCATCACTATACATATATTTCTTATTCTAGTTTTCCGACCTAAAATTACACAAACATCCATATAATGGGTAACATACATACTTTTTATGTGTACGGAAAACTACTGCCTCATGAAATCATGATTGTTCATTTTTTCATTACCAGCTTACATGGTTGGAAATTATGATGAAAAAAAGTTTTATATATGATATATATGATAAATTTTATGTTGTAAATCTTCTGTAATTTTTTACAACACATACATTAATACTTTTTATTTTGTGTAAATACAATAATTACATTTGAGGAAGTACGGACTACCACCCCCTCAAAGCGATGTGATTCATTCACACTCTACATGGAATGTACTAAGGATTTTTTCAGTGAACTTATATGATATATATAAAATAATAATAATTATTTAATGATATTAAATACATATATACATATATTTACTTTTATTTAATTCCTTCAACATGACAATAAAATGGAAACATCATTCATGTATACGTATGACCCACTGTCTCTATGAACCAGTGTTCCACTTCATACTTATATATTCTACAGTTTGTTATAATACAAATATAATGAATATAAATGATATTTATATCATGGTTTATGTTCTTTAAATCATTATATATTTATAAGGAACTAAGATATAACAAATTAAGTCACATGTGATTAACAAAGCGAATATTACCCGAAGTATAACCTTCACATGTAATTATTAACAAGTGGGTAATATAAATAATAATCCAATAGTATACTGTTTTAAATATAATAATATGGTTCTTTTATTGATTTATAATAAACTCAAATATATTATATATGAGGTTATAATGAGTACAATCATATTCAAGATGTAAGGTATGGAAATTTCATCTCACTTTTTATTTCTGTGAAATTCATGCCTTATACACAACTCATTTCTTTTATGTGGTATTTATACTGCTCGTGAATTTAATATATGAATCTTATACATAAATATATATTTATTTACATATCCATTTTATTATATTTGTTTCATGGTGTTTTTGTTTCAAAAATTTCCAAATCGGTAGAGTAATTTCATCTCAATTTTATTTCTTTTAGACACATGTCATGTTATGCACCTATATTATTCTATTAGGTGTATATACATCCAATAAAATGTTATGTAATGAATCTTATAAATTTCATGATATTTTTACTCTCTATGTAATTAAAGTTTCTTTCATAGGTATTATGATTCAAATGGTAAGAGATTATTAAATTAATCTTATTGTTTGTTAAGATTATTTAAATTTAAATTTTCATTGATGAAATATTATGATCCCTCTCTCAAGAACGCTCATTAATTTTTTTCACCTATAGTTATTCATGATATACTCATGTATTGGTACAAATGTTCCACTCTATTAAATAAGAATATTAATAAAAAATTTAAGAATGTCTGACTTTGCACCTATTCAGTGGGAAATCTATGTTCTTTCAAAACCGGGTTTTCAAAATATGTATTCACAAATGTTTTACTATTATACTATGATGTTTAAAATAAATTTTTACCCATTTGTTACCTTTTTTCAGAAAATTATTTTAAAATGAGTCATCTTGTTTTTATTAATCTTGGTACTTTTCAAAACTGTTAAGGAAAAAAATGATTGTTTAGAATGTAAAAACATACCCTCTATCATGATTGTCATTTCCTTTAATATTACCCTTTAAATTTGAAAGGATATTTTCAATGAAAATTATCTCCTAATATTATGTAAATGTTTTTATTTTAAAATTGTTTTTATAGAAAAATGGGTTTCAAAAACAATTTTTTTCTTAAAAAGTGTTTTAAATGATTTTTAAAGATTCTTTTCTATGATTCAAAATGGTTGTTCTCATAAAAAAAATTCAATGATTTGAAAACATATTTTCTTATTTTTCAAATTTCTTTCAATGATAAGGTATTTTAAAAAAAATTCAAGATTATTTAATATGTTTTAAATTAAATCGGTCTTCAAAATGATTTCAAGACTTATTTATATGTTTTAAATGAATTTTAAGGAAATTTTTTATAATGTTTTTATGTTTAAAAAATTTATTTAATAATGAAAATTTATTTTCCTCAAAAAATGTTTTAAAATTTTCATTCAATGTTATTTTTCATTTAGGCTGACATCTTTTGATGTCACTTATGACCATATAGAAGATGATACAAAGGTTCTATTAATATTATTTCTTGAATGGTTTGTGTTTTTATGGAATGATTCTTATGAATCATTTTTCTCTTCCAGGGGTTATATACTTTAGAAACATTCTCCCTTTTCTATGTTATGTATTTATGAAAAAATTATTAAACATATATTATATATATAGGTTATGATTTTATGAAATCTTAATGATACTCATTTCATTTCATGGGTCATGATATGATATTTTTGGAACCCATCACTTTTCATGGGTCATGATATGACTGATGTTTTGTAGAATAGGAATGTATGATTTAATTATGTGATCTATGGGACCTATATCTCCCTCTAATTCATTGAATAATTATAGAGACCCAGTCTTTTCTTACACTACTATTTCTGCAAGGTTTAAACTATCCTTTGACCCAACCATTTGGGAGAGCTAAGCTTCCTCATATGGAATCAACACCCAAACAATTGAAGGATTTTTCAAGGAGATTCATGATCTTCCTTGAATTTTTAGAGGAGCATGGGATGGTAAAAAATATGAAAATATATTTCCTTTTCTCGACAGTTGATATGCGCTCTTTATAATGAGATCCAATCCATTCCAATTATAGCATCAAATTCTACCAAGGGAATAATTACAAGATTAACTGGAAGAATATTCCCACATTCGCTTACAAGAGAAGAGTAAAACACTTGGGTTTCAAGGATTATACCACTTACAGTTTTTACAAATATCTATACTTTAAGGTTTTGGGGCTTCAATTCTATAATTCTAGAAAACATTCAAGATATAAAGGAATGCGTAGAACCAGAATCAAATAAGACATTTTCCATTCATGAGTGAATAGAAAGTGTACCTTGTATGACTTCATTATCTTGATCCACTTCCGCAGTAGTGATAGAATAATACTTCCCTTATTCCATTGGATTTGGTGGCTGTGACGCTAATTACCTTCGAGAACTTGAGGTTTAGTGCACTGGCATGCATAGTGACCTAGCTCTCTATAATTGTGGCATTGAACCATGGGTGGTTATCTGCTTTATTCAGCTACATTCTATTTCCTTATCATTTCTTTTTGACACTCTTGAGCATGGTTTCCTTCTTTCCCACACTCGAAGTAGTTCCATGTCCCTTTGAGGCAGTTACCATGGTGAAACTTCCCACATTTTTTTCATGTGGGCCGTTGAGCTTTCTTCCCACCTTTTTCATTAGATCCACTGGCTTGAAACTCCGTCTTTTGTTTCATATCACCATAGTCGTGGGACCATTAACCAAACTCCATCTCCACTTTGATATCACATAAAAGAACTTCTTCATAACTCCCAAAGTCTCAAATTGCAAGAGCCATTCAAAGGTGTGGTTTTAATCGACAAAAGAATATATCAATTTTCTATCATTATTTCAAACAAACCCCAAAGCATAACTTTAAAGACTTTTGAAATTAATTTCATAGGTTGTGACATATTTTTCTTCTTTTTTCATGAGATCTATGAATTCTCTCTCCATATTGGTGTGAAGATTTCTTGGGAAATACTTGTTAAGATAACTTATCTTAATGTTTTCCCATTCCATCACTTCAATTTCCTCCCTTTCCTTGGTGTTCATAATCAAATCCCACCATTGATTGGCCACTCCATCTAGATGATAAACGATAAGTTTCACCTTCTCCATCCCAAAATAATGAAGTACAAAAAAGATCTTTTCTATGGAGTTGACCCACTGTTCCTCAACTAGCGGATCAGAAGATCCACTAAACGTCAGTGGTCATTGCCGCATAAAACATTTGATAGCTAGTTTCTCCCTCTTTGGTGAAGGAGGACATTCCCAATTATTATGGTTATTGTTCATAACCTGAGATAATTGGGTGAGCATCTCCATGATGTTCTGAACTCCACCTCCCAAATCATTGGGGAAATCATTTGGTCCACCATTGCATTATCCCTCGCACGAGTTGTTGTCCCAGTTTCTCCTGGTTCCCAACATTTTCTAAAATAGAATAGGTTTGAACAAAACATAAGTCACCAAGTCATGAATAAAATATTAATTTGTATGATTTATACTAAAATAAAAGAATATGGGATCCCTATGTAAATATTCTTGTGTGCATATTTTTACTTAGTCTCATGCTATAGGTTTTCTATGGGGTTCACTAATCCTAATTACCAAATTAACTAAAACTTTCATCTAATACCAACTATAGAGACCCATCCTTTTCTTAAATTACTATTACCTCATTTTAAAGACAAAAAAAATAATATTATTACACAAAGAGGAACCAATGGTTTAGTGTATTAGGAAACCTAGAACCATACATAACAATTAAAACATCAAGCATAAACATTTTTTTAAATTTCTTCTTCCCTACATTCTTATTGGCACTTGACCCCTCCTTAGTACATGTAGTCACCTGGGGATATACATCAAAAGGGGTGAGCTAAAATCTCAGTAATAGGATATATAATTAAAATATAACAATGGGTGAGAATAATAAAAACATATGAAAATATCATGAACATGAGAGGAATCATTAATAAATAACTTTAAATGTGGCAATGCATAAAAATAATACATCATGTCTTAGTGGTTAACTACCACACATAATTGTGAAGAAATCTAGAATCTAGTTTATACATCATTTCACATTAACTAATGATATTAATCACTTTAACCATTTCATGGGATCTCTATATAATTCTAAGCGCACCTATCACATTGAAACATTCATATTGCGCAATATAATTCTGGGTGCACCCATCAAATCATAACATTATCATTTATCATGCATGCCAAAATGGACATATATAAAAAATTAACATATATAACCAATTTAAAATAATTATTTTCATCTCATAAGAACACATTCATAGACATTTAGTTCCCAAAAGGAATTGGGGATATCATACTTGATATAAGAACTGTCCACCTTTAGTGAGAAGTAAAAGGTGTGTTTTTAAAAGAAGAGTTATTTTGGAAAACATTGTGTTTCACATAAAATATAGTAAAGAAAATTTATATCCCAGAATAGGTAGGATAATGAAGAACAATTTTTTTTTAATGAGTAATCATACAAAAAATGGAGTGAAAGAGGGAGAACCTTAGGAACGAAATTTGGGTTCGAGAATTTCCCCTTACATTGTATCTGAACACTTACTTCTCTTTAATGTCATGTATAACCACATTAGATTATTTAATTGACAATTACAGAACCTTATGTACGTGAATATGTTTTATTATGGTTTCATTAAGTTATTTTATGGGCCTTTTGATGTGATATAGTGCTTAAAACATTGTTAGGGAATGTTGGTTTTTATGGTTTTTCTTGAGCGGTTCACTTGTATTCAAAAATTGAAGTTTGGGTAGAAAATTGGTAAAAATAATAAACTGATATTTTATGTTATTAATGATATTCCAAGAGTTTAAATTATCTTATAATTTATTATATTATATATCAGGTTGATGAATCATTAGATAAGAATTAAATGATGATTGTTTGAGTTAATTCGGACAGTTTTTCGACCACAATGAACTTGTTTTGATTAAACATTTAGTAATATGTACATAAGTTAGTTACAGAACTTTAAATAGGAAATTATACATATAAAAAATTCTTTTTCAACCATAAAAATGGTTTCATGGCTAGATCTGAATGTAGTGATGGAAAAATAAAACATGTTGTTCTTGAAGGTGATATATTAACACCTTATGAACAACGATTTTTTTTTAAAAAAAGGAAGAGGAGAGGGGGGTATGACGGTAAAATATCCCATTATTATCATAAAAGTACATTATATGTATGATACTAGAGTAACCATACCATTTGGAAAATTATAGGTGGGGAGAGAATAAGAAAAAACATGGAATTTAAAGGAAATTAAAGGAAAAGAGGGAGAGAAATTACATCTTGATTCCTCCTCTTGAGATCCTTTTTAAGGGGCCTAGGTTTGATATTGTGATGAGACCAAAAACTCTTGGACATGGGGTAGGGGATAGGGAAGATTTTTGGTAAGATATTAGGCAAGGATTGAAGCTTGAGTGCTGTGAGGAAATGAAGGTGTGAAGGGTGGTATTTATAGTGGATGGGTGAGGGGTTTTCTCCATATAAAATTCGTTAGTTTATTATTTCCCCACAAGACAAGTAATAGTGAGTCCCCATTGACAAATAATTGTAATTGTATCATGTGATCACATAAAAATTGTGATTACATCATTAGAACATCACATATGACCATATAATTAGCTTATTTAGCTTATTTTGTAAATTATGGTATTTCACTATTCATAAAAAATTCAAGTATTTCAGAAAAATCCCAAACATTCACCCCCACCATTTTTCGTCATGTAGAATCTAGAAAGGAAGTATGTTTTTTATAAATAATTTTCTAACTTTGATTATTTTAATTTTTAAATAAAATCATAATTTACATGAAAATACAATTTTTAAAATTCAAACTGATTTTATAATGATTTCAAAAGTCACTTGAGATCTTATAAAATTATCATTAAACTATAAGATATATATTTGTAAATTTATGAACATATTTTAATAAAAAACATTTTCTTTTAAATTAAATAATTGTAATTAATTATTTATGACTTACAAAAATACCATTTCTTTTACTATGGTCAAATTGTCACTTATTAGATGCCTAAATTTTATTTAATTATTCATGGGTAAGGTTACTATTATTCTAGTTGATTTACTGTTCATAAGGGTCATATTACTATTCATAAGGTATGTTACTATTCATAAGGGTATGTTACTATTCACCAAAAATTATGTTTTTCTTATTGGACTCTATATAACATATTGATTTCAATCGTGTATATTAGATTTTTGAAATTCCAAACACAGAAGTGACAAAAATATATTTAAAGGCCACTTTACACTTATCAGTTCACTATGTTGTGTTTTAATGTGATTTTATGACATATTTATAAGAAGGGAATATCCATTGAAAAACTTTGGGTCATTATAGTAATGATAAATGACTCATGAGTTTTACTTTTATGTGTGAAACTAAATACATGTTCATAATTTTATGTGTCAGACTAATTACATGTTCATAATGTTATGCATGAACCAGATTTCATATTCACTACATTGTGTGTTTACCGTGTTGCATGTCCAAAATACTACACAATGGCCTGATTTCATGTCCTCAACTCATGGTGTGAACTTGTTTCTACTTATACATGTTCACAATGTTTTATGATGATTTGTATGAAACAATTACATGTCTTGTTCTAATGTTCTTATTTCACGTCTTCTTCTCCTCATTTCCTTGTGATTCATTTTTATGAACTGCCAATTGTTATGCCATGATTCATGATTATGATATTTGATATGAAGGAAATGATCTTTTAATGATCTTGATCATGTTATCATTCCCTTATGTTCATGATATGATTAAGAATTTCCATTATTTACCCTTACCGAGCATCTCATCGCACACCTTTTTATGTTTCCTTCCCTAGGTTATGAAGATATGTATTATGTATGATGAGTATAAGAAATGTTATAGTCAATAAGAACTTAGTGAGAGATAATGTAAACTAATTATATACCAGTTTTTATGTTTCCATGTTTCCAAAGGTACTAAACTAATATGGTCTTTGGGTGTCCTTTTTTGTAATGTATTAAGTATTCTACAAAAGTGATGTAATGCCCATATACGTCAAGACATGGTTTTTATAGTTGATATCAGAGAAACGGCTAAGACAAACTTTTTAAAAAGTTATGGGAAAACAATATTAATATCCATAGTAATATTTATGAGGATATGTCTATGGATGTATCTAAGGATAAGTATAACGATGAGTTAACATTTAGGAAAATGTCATGGAATTGTGGTAAAGGATAGAGTGAGTGGTTTCCAATAATTACATCCCAACCTAGATACTAATAATGGATTTGTCTCTAGAACATATGTACCTAGGGGTCACAACACCTACAAGGAGTATTGGGATTGACTCAATGTAACCTAGTACATAAAATGGGCCTTACTGCACATATAGTTTGACACTCTTATGGGATATGCTTTGGAAATTCACATATTTTGTAACACCCTGAGATTTTATGAGATAGATTCTTTTTAATTCCATTGATGTCTTCTGTTTTATACTATACCAAGATTATATTGTGATATATGAAACATTGTATTAGCTTGCTTTGTATGAAACACTATTCTTAGATTCTATAACACAACATTTCACGTTCGTTTGATAGAATTTATTTCATGAAAAACATAGTATAGATTTTATTAAATGTATAAATGAACTATGTTTGGATTATTTTATATGAAACACCAATGGAATCCTTCAGTACATGCAACATTGACTTGGCAGGTGTTACACACAAGAGTTACCTTACTCGATATCTTGCATCCATCCAAGTTCAATTTTTTATTAAAACCATTTTTAGGAAAAAAGGGAAACTAGAGTTCACAAAAAGTTACCACTACGTGCTAAAAGAGCTCACAAACTGGTTAAACACAAGACTAATGTTACTTGACCCAGCTATTCTATAAATCTCCCAGTGCAGTAAACTAACCTGGATACCTAGATATCCTATAATGAGCTCTTCAAGATGGGAGATCATCCTTTACATTGTCTTAATAAATTCATTTGAGTTGATTTTTCTCTGGTTAAAGCCTTGGGAGAGAATTCTATCTTGCTTATCTATCCAGACTTCTTGCTCCTTTGTAGCATCAACTTGCAACCTTCATTCATAAATCCTCTTGAGTTCCTCTTCTAAGACATTGGGTCATAGTCTTGTTCAAGAATGTCTTCCTTGGAGTGCCAAACTAGTTGCAAGCACTCCCCATCTTCTCCCATCTTTGATTTGTCCCTTCCTTTCTTGGTCGATTGAGTTTCCATAGGTTTTGGTAGGTAAGAGTAATCCTTGTGTCCCTTGGCCTTTTTCCCCTGAACCACTATACATTTTCCTTAGTCTTTAATACTTGTCTTCCCATTCTTCCTGTGAGGGATTTGAGGACCATTCCCTTGACATCGGTCCATGCTATCCTCTGATGCTGGGCTATTACTTTCATCATCCCATAACGATTCATCCTCCTTATTCCATGGAGGTTCTTGGTCTTCCAATCCATCAAAGCGGTTCCCAAGCTTTAACATCATGTCAACTATAAGGGGCCTCTACTTACTTTGAGATTTCCCATTACCTACATTATTCTCCCAGCCAGTTATCCTCTCCCCAGACGCAGCCTTCGGATAGCTGAGAGTGTTTGGGTCTAATTCCCTCAATATATTCACATCATCAGACTTCCTTTGACACTTACTTACTGCTGCAGCCAACAAGTAAGGCATCTCATGCACTAATTCTGATTTATTGAATTGCACATACCCTCGGCCCATATACTGCTGCTGGTAATTATTTTCCTCCCAGCTTCTATTTTGAGATCCACCGAAACTATAGACCTCTCTCCCTGCTATTCTCATCGCACCATCCTAGAGTGTAGTTATTGGTTCCACCGAGGCCACTACTAAAGGAAGCTCCTTTTCAACTCTACAAATGCCTAAGTCCTGGTTCAACCGGTAAAATATTTCCTCAAACCGTGGTCCAGCCTCCTCTGGCCTACCCATCTTCACATCCCCTATGGAAATCAAAGGATTGTCCTGATTCTGAGCCCCCCTGTTACTGGCTCCCACTGCTGGAGAAACATGATTCATGACTAGATTAAGCTTTATTGGAACTTCCCTTCACGAATATTCTTGCACGCCCAATTCTCCACTATCCCACAACTGATGGTCAAAAATTGGATCCACTTGCACCTCTAAAAGCCAGTCCCAGTTTGCACGACGACACTCAGAGGTGAAATGGCCGAATATGATGCGTCCCGAGCAAAAAGCAGTCCATGCTTCAAACACCACTCTCTGCTTCCATCTCAACTCGTCTCTGACTGAGATCCACAACCACTCTGATGGTGGTTTGGAGATGTTGACCTCAACACAAGAGTGAGGAAAAATCGGATGACAGATCATAGAGGTACGCTAATCCAAACATAGAAATCTTTCTACCAAGTTCCTGAGAATGAAAATAATGGAAGGATTTTGGAAGGGTAGAGGAAGATCAGGAAAGTTTGCCCACAATGCAGCCAAAGGTGGGTCACGATTCATGCTGAGATCGAAAGACCATCGTGTGAAGAAGAAACTACATCCATTGAACAACTGAGGAGCGCTGGACCAGGAGACGACCAAATCTACCTCCAATGAGAAGCGAATCATCAGTTGGAATCAATCAAGAAGACCCACCATGGCCTGTTTTTGGAGACCCCATACATCGAATACAAAAAGGTCAAAGGCGTGAAACGATGGGAAATGACCCCTGAAGCGAGCGACCAGAGTCGATCTGTGAAGATCAGATGCTGCATTTAACTACTGTGAGGAAATTGCAAGCTGAGGATGTCCTTCATAAAGGTTTTGGACCTTAGGGTAAAAAAGGGTCGGTGAGAAAGGAGGAAGATGATTCAGGTTGGTGAAATGGGTGAAACAGTGAGCCGTCGAGGAAAGAAGATGCGCCCCCCTCTCCGTGGAGAGGAGGAGGGGGCTGGAGCCATAGGCATCTTCAGGCTTGGGCATCTCCACCATCCAAGAAGACACTCTGCCTTCACGAATCACCCCTGGAACCCACTCAATAGCTTTCATTGTATGCAATATCGAGATTCATTAAACAACGATATGTTATTAAAATATTATTATTTAATGGGATATAAAATAGTTGTTATGAATTGTATTAACAACATTTTGAATTTTATATAAATTTATAATTAATCATTAACATTTTCAAGAACATGATATGAGAAAAAAATCAATTTTTTGGATAAAAGAAGTTTTTTTCAAAAAAATACAATTTTTCCAACTTTTGAGGGTGCATCCATTTTCAATCTAGTTGTTAACTCCTTTATAATTTATATTTGAAAAGATAAACTTCTTATTTGTAAGAGGGACATAAAAATTTACCTTTGTTTAATTTTTGGTATTTTTTTGATAAAATTCAAATTTTAATGAATAGTGAAAAATACTGCATTTTTATTCAAAACTGTCTTTTCATCAAATTTATTTATATAGTTAGATTATCCCTTTAATTTATTTTCATGTTTAATTTTATTATATTTTTATAATTTAATCCAATTTTGGTAATTGGAAGTAATTTAATTTTTAAATTGGAAAAACAATACATGTCAATCTTTTGATAGTTATTACTTCTTAAAAACATGCTTTTTGGTTTTGACAATGGGGATTAAATTTAAATTAATTACTGCAACTTTTGTGTTTTGAATTTAGAAAATGGATTCCATATTTTCAATAATAAGGTTTAAATTGTGTCAATATGTACCTTTTAATTTTCAACATTATGAATTGTAACTTAAGTAATTATTTATTTACCATGGTTAGAGGGTAAATCTGGTAAATAAAGGTAAGAAAATAATATTATAATAATATTAAACTACCCTAACATGTGTACTAATACTATTGGATGAGATATTTCTGACCATGGGAATCCATGGTTCTATTTTGGTACCCCATGGATTCACTTGGATGTGAAAATTACATTTTAAAAGAATTAATTTAATATAAAGATAATTATAACCTAACCATATATCTTTTACTAAATCAATTTTAATATAGTGTTATATAACTGATAAATATGTATATAAATATTAATTAGACATATATAATTATTTCCTAAATTATTTTATTTTATTTATAATTTTTAGACATTTGATAAATATATTTATTTATGACACAATTATGATGTAGTGATTGCCTCATTAATTAGTGATTCAAATAAAAGAATTTATAAATATTAAAACAAATGTAATTTGGTTATTTTAATGTCATCCATGAATTTTTTGGATGATATTGACATATTATATTTGTTTTACGGTCTTATTTTTGAAGAAATTGGGTTTTTATGAATTCTTTAAAAAGACAAATATGGATAGTGTACAAAATTGACACGATTCACAACTTAAATATAAAATAGTTTCCTAAATGATATTTAATTCTTAAAAATATATGATTTGGAAGAATATTTAATTTAAGTCCAAATTTTTCATAAATTACTTTTTTTGGGTTCACTTACATGATATGGTAATTACATTAACCCACAATTTGTAAATAACATGATATCACAGTAAGATTAAAAAGGTAAAATAATGGTAAAACCAAAATGATAAGGATAAAAAATATTCAAAACATGTCTAAAAATTATTGGATGATGGGTATTCTAACCAAAATTACATTATCATCTAATTAAATATTTTTTGGACCATTGTTAATCAAAATTTGATTAATAATAAATTACTATTTTGAGAGTTTTCTAAAGTGCCCCCTCATCTCTTATAAAAAGGAACCTCCTCCGTCTCCTCTTACATAAATTTTGAGCCTTAAATCTCAGAAAAAATATTACCATTTCTCCTCTCAACTTCCCTAGTTGCGTAATAGAAGTTCTGGTCTTCTCAAAAGACTAACTCTAGTTTCCTAAGAGGAAAGTTAAAGGAGGCACGTCGAGAAAAAGTTAATCTCTTCTACTGATTATTTCGAATTTATTTATTCTTATACATCATCTTATTTAGTTTTTTAATTATGAAGTAATAACATCAGTTTCACTAATATAATGATATTTTATTATAAATATGGAAGAACCTTATTCCAATTTCAATTCGTCCTACGGAAAACATAATCACTGCACGTGTGTATGTACGGATTATTGTCTAAACGTCGTGGTGTGATCTGTTTTTCACAACCACCTTACTTGGATGGGTATAATGGTGGAAGTAATAACTATATATGATTATTATAACATTATAATAATTCTCAGAAATTATACATCATCCACTTCAATACCATTCAACAATTATTGGAACAATATCGTCGCTCATGCGTACATACTACATATGATCTACACGATGCGATGAGATTCTTTATCCATGTTTACTATTAATGAATGATTATAAAGTATATATAATAAATAATCATGAAATATATGACATAATAATTCTACTGTATTTATTTATATATATATTTCATTTACTTTCTTCCATTCAATTTAATATGGACATGAAACTTGTGTACATGTGTACGTACGGTCTACCGTCTCCATGAACGGTTTATTCCATTCCATTTCTCTATCTATTATAGATATTAATATACTGAATATATATGATATATAAATCATGTTTTACAATATGGATGTAATTAAATAATGATATAAGTAATAATATCTAAAATAACAAGTCCAAACACGTATGATAAATAAAGCGATAATTACACAACACGTCGCTTTAACATGAAATTGAAAAACGAACGGGTAATATAATGTTATAAGTGAATCATATATGATATCATAAATATTATTATGGTTCTTTTTAAAGTTAATAATTTGTTAAAACCCACTACACATGAGTTTTGGACACATATGGAATAAATCAGACCTAAGGTAAGTGATAATTTTGCAGACTCATTTTTATCTGAGATTGATTATACGTAAGTATTTACTAGGGATATATTTATCTTTAATGTACATGAATTCTAAAAATGTTGTCATAAAATATTTAATATTATTAGATGTATTTTTAATGTTATTTCTACTTATTTTTAACTTTTAATTCATGGTATGGAAGGAATCTTTCTTTTGTTTACCATACAAGGTAGTTTTTGACATTTATGAAAAAAGTACGAGGAGAATTTTTTTTAACTTATACAGCAAGAACAGGTTTTTACATATTCATTATGAATTATTTATAAAAATATTACTCAAAAATATTTCATGTTTTTTGAACTAAATTCTTTTCTTTTAAAAGTTTGCATAATATTTAGAAAATAAAACATTTTTGAAAAATAAAGGATATTTTCCCCAAGAACTAAATTCAAGTGGTTTATCAAAAAAAATTCCATATATGATGATACTATTTAAATAGGGATATGTTTTTGTACCTATTGTTAATATTATTTGATTGTTTTAATGATGTAATGGTATTTTATATAGATTATGTTGTAATGGAATGATGATTAAGAAACCCATTTTATTTCTTGGGTTATGCTATGATTAATGGTTTATGTTTTTATGGAACATGTAATAATGATTTCATTATGAAATGGGTGGGACCTATATATCCCTCTAATGAATTGGGTAAAGATTAATATCTCATGGGATAGACATGGATGGAATGGAAAGTAAATTTGGTTCATTAATACAAGGCTGGAACGACCGGTAAATATGATTTAGTAATGGAATTCGTCCACTATGATCGTCTTAGAAGAAATTCCTTGGCTTCTTGTAAGTCTTATTATGTGATTAATAGTTTCCCAAAATTCCAAATTTATTTCCCATGATATTTTATCATGATTCCTATTTTTTTAAGATCTATTCCTTATATAGTACCAAGATATACTTCATGACTCATGATTTTGATGTCTAAACTTTATGTTTATATTTTTAGGTTAAAATATGTATTCTTTGTTTTATTTACTCTATATTTACACTTACTGAGCATTTGATATAATACTTTTTTTATTTTCTTTTCCCAAGGGTATAAATAAAAGTTTCATGTAAGAAAACAAAAAGGCATGATCTTTATGGTAAATTTTTAATAACATTTTCCACGACTAGAAGATTATGTTCTGAGTTTTCAAAGACACTAAACTAATACGACCTCAGTGAAAATTGTTTGATATGTATTAAGAATTATGTAAAAGAAATGTAATATCCATGTATGTCTTGATAGGTTTTCTAATGTTGGTATCAGAGTGAAGGTTTTTTCAACCTTTAGAAACTAGGATGTTAAAACTTTATTGAGATCCCAATAGTTATTTCAAAGGATATGTATAGGGATGTCCTAAGGATAAGTAACGTAAACGTTACAAACCTAGTTTCTTTGAAAATCATGACTAACCTAGGGTTAAATAAAAGATATCATAGATAGAAATATTTTATGTAATTTACCTTATTCATGTTTTTCTAATCTATGATGTGTATTTCTCGCACTTTTAATTATGATATTAGTCAATAACCAGAACTACATAGAACATAGTTAACCAGTGAATGTTTCAAATGTGTAAATTATGCGAATTATGTAGATCAATTTTTTAAGTGGAAATATCATGAATATAATCATGAAGATAGTATGAGTATTGGTCATACTTCTGAGGATAAAGATATTGTACATGACCTGTGAAAGGTATGTGATGTTCTTCAAATATTTTTTACATTAAACCTAATATTCTTGATATTGAGAAACAAAAAACATGATTCGTATTTTAGGAAATATGAAGATGATGGATCATGAATAATGGTTTAAGAATGAAGTTGGATGATTGAGGTGTATATGTTTTATAATTAAAATATTATGTTATATGAATTATGAAATATATAAGTTTTTTCGGTATAAGTATTGGAAAGGATATGATGAATAGTTATATGGAGATAGAAAAGTAATTTAAGGGTAAGGTGATATAATTTGAGAACAAATGGTGAAGGGAAATATAACACCTAATATTCCCCTTATGTTAATATAATGATGTTTGGATAAAGATATGTTGGATTTGAATAAGTAAATTGGATGATTATAGATTCTTGAAATCTAATTATGTAGTTATTGAAAAAAGGGTTATGCTATTATCGATAAAGTATAAAACTTTTTGGGAAATAATAAATATAACAAATATTTTTGTGAATAAGGAAACATGCATGTATTCAATAATTATATTTGATAATTCAAGTTGTTAAGGTGACTCAAGAGAATACATGATTAATGTATTCACATTTCTGAAATGTGACAACAAAGAACTACATTTTTAGATATAGGATATTAATGTTATGTCGATTTAGTTTACCTTTTTTTTAGTTTTATATTTTTGAAAGGATGTTGATGTTATACATTTATGGATTGTATAAGTTATATTCCTATTGAAGTTAGTCAGATTAATGTATTATCTCGCTATAGGTGGACTTATACTTATTTGATAACATGTTCTAACCTTTTTGTTGAGCTAGATGAAATGAAAAATCATTCAATCGCATGATCTACTAACACATCACGAAGGACAAATTCAAATTCATTTTATTTTGATATGAATTGGAAATTGTTCAAGGAATGACCAACAGTGTTATTCTACCAAAATCAAGTAAGTATTCATTCTCATGAAAAATATTCAACTTTAGGAAAAGGATATTGAAAACCAAAAATGTTATTTTAGTAATTTCTTATCTGAAGAATCAAATGGTCCATTAAATCATCACATATTTATGTATTTCTAGTAGTTAACTTTCTCCCAACCTTATTCTATATCACTGTCCATCAGAACATGATGGTTAGATTTCTCTTCCATATCCATGTTTTTACTTCCCATATTTGTTCTCCTCTGTGGAAACTCAGTGATGAGTTAATTTGGTAAACCATTTTTCTTCTAACTTTCCTTTTTAAAATTATGTTTTTGTATCCCTTTTTATGATTTTGTTTTCCATGAAAGAAACTTTCAAGTAGAAATCCATTAATAATCCCAACGAATTTCGAGGGACAAATTCATTATAAGTTGGGTAGAATTTAACACCCCTAGATTTTATAAGATAGATTTTTTTTATTTATCTGATGTCTTCTGTTTTATGACACACCAAGATTAGGTTGTGTTATACGCAACACTGTATTAGCTTACAGTATACGCATCTATATTCTTTGCCTGTGTGGTACACAATTTCAAGTTCTTTTGAGAGAATTTATTTCATACAACACTGAGTATAGATTTTTTTTCAATGTATAAGTGAACTATGTTTGGATTATGTTATATAAAACACCAAAAGAATATTTCAATAAATGAAACATTTACATGGTGTGCATTACACACAAGAAATACTTTTCTCGAAAGCTTGTGTTGTACACAATATAGATTTTCACTAAACAAAAATATATTATTAAAATATTATTAATTAATGGGATATAAATTAGACTTTATGAATAGTATTAACCACATTTTAAATTTCGTATGACATTATCATTCATATTACACTTTTTATAGAACATTATATGAGAACGAAATAAATTTTTCAGATAAAAGAAGTATTTTTCAAAAAATACTGTTTTATCACCTTTTGATGGTGCACCCATTTTGAATCTAGTTTTTAAATCTTTTATAAGTTAAATTTAAAAATATAAACTTCATATTTGGAATAGGTACAAAAAAAATTACTTTTTTTGAATTTTTTTTATTTTTATGATAACATTCAAATTTTTGGGAATAGTGAAAAATACAGCATTTTAATTCAAAACTACCTTCTCATATAATTTATTTATATAGTAATATTATCTTTTTAATTCATTTTAAAGTGTAATTAAATAATATTTTCATAATTTACTCCATTTTTGTTTATTTTAACTAATATCACTATTAAATTAGACATAAACACATGTCAATTATTTGATAGTTATTACTTCTTAAAAACCTGCTTTTTGGTTTTGACAACGGGAATTAATTTTAAATTCATTAATGAAACTTCTGTGTTTTTAATTTAGAAAAAAGGAATCCATATTTGAAATTATAAGGTTCAAATTGGGTAAATTGGCACCTTTTAATTTTGGACATTATGAATAGTAACTTCAGTAATTATTTTATTTACCATGGTAAAAGGGCAAATCTTATAAATAAGGGTAACAAAATAAAATTATAATAATATTTAACTTCCCTAAGACATTTTCTAATCCTATTGGATGAAATAGTTTTGAAAATTTTCATCCTTGGGTCGATTTGGGGACCCCATAAATTCACATGGATGTGAAAATGACATTTTATAATAATTAATTTAACTTATAGATAATTATAAACTAAACATATCCCTTTTACTAAATTGATTTTATTATAGGGTTGTATAATTTCTTTCAATTACTATAAATAGTAATTTATAAATCTAAAAATATTTCCTACATCATGGTATATTATTTGTTTTTTTAAGAAATTAGATAAATATATTTATTTATGACACAATTTTGATGTAGTTTATAACACATTAATTAATGTTTCAAATAAATGAATTTATAAATATTAAAAAAATGGTTATTTTTATCTCATACACTAATTATTGAGATGATATTGACATATTATATTTGATTTAATTCCTTATTTTCAAAATAATTAGGTTGTTATGAATTTTTTTAAAATTCAAGATTGAATAGTGTCAAAAATTGACACAATTCATAATTAAAAACATAAAATAGTTTACTAAATGATATCAAATTACTAAAAATATAGCATTTGTCAAAATGTTTAATTTTAGTCCAAATATTTTATAAATAAATTTTTCTAGGTCGTTTGATATGATATGGTATTTTCATTAACCCACAATGTGTAAATAACATGATATCACAGTAAGATTAAAAAGGGTAAACAAAGGGTAAAAAAATATAAGGATAAAAAAATATTCTAAACTTATCTAAAAATTATTTTATGAGGTGTATTAAAACCAAAATCACATTATATTAGAATTAAATAAGTTTTGGACCATTTATAATTGTAATTTAATTAATAATAAATTAATATTTTGAGAGTTTCTAAAAGTTCCCTCCTCCTCTCTTATAAAAGGGAACCTCATCCATCTCCTCTTAACACCATTTTGAGATTTCAAATCATCATAACCCTTTTCATTTATCTTCTAAACTTCCATTTTTACATTCTAGAGGTTCTTATCTTCTCAAAAGACCAACTCTAGTGCCCTAAGAGTACATTTAAACGAGTCATGTCGAGGAAGAGTTAATATCTTCTACCAATTCTTTAAAATGTATTTCTTCGTATAGTTCCTATTATTTAGTTTTATATTATAATGTAACAACATTATAATCACTAATATACTTATATGTTATTATAAATAAGAAACAATACTTTTTCACCTTCTATCCATCATATGAAAAACAAAATCATCACGCGTGCGTATGTATGGATTACCGTCTCCACACCGTGGTGTAATCTGTTTTTCCCCACCACCATACATGGATGGGTATAATGGTGGTAAAAATAACTATATATGATTATTATAACATGATACTAATTCTGAGATATTATAAACCATCCCTTCAATGTCGTTCAACAACTATGGGAATGATATCGTCGCTCGTGCGTACGTACGACTTACCGTCTCCACAACACTATGAGATTCATTCTTCATGTTAACCATTCAAGAATGATTATAAATTATATAAAAAAATAATCATGAAATATATGACATAATATTTATAATGGATTTGTGTATATATATATATTTGTGTATAATTTACTTGCTTCAATTCAATTTAATAAGGAAACGAAAACAACGTTCATGCGTACGTACAGCCTACCATCTCTATGAATGGTATATTCCAGTCCATTTATCTATCTATTATATATATTTATATAATAAATATATTTGATATATAAATAATTTTTTAAATTCTAGAAGTAATTAAATCCGGATATAAGTAATAATGTCAAAAATAACAAGTACAAACATGTACGATAAATAAAACAATTATTACCCAAAACATTTCTCTTACATGGAATTGATAAACGAATGGGTAATATAAAGTCGTAAGTGAATCATATATGATATAATAAATATTATTATGGTTATATTAAAAGTTAATAATATGTTTAAAGCCACTATACAGGATTTTGGTACACATACAGAAGAAATCGAACCTAAGGTAAGAGATAATTTTTCAATTTTAGTTTTATCTGAGATTGTTTATACGTAATTATTTACTGGGGATATATTTATCTTCCATGTCCATGTTTTATAAAAATGCTTGAATATAATGTTTAATATTATTATATGTATGTTTGACATCATTTTTACACATTTTTTACTTTTACTACAAGGTATGTAAGGAATATTTCTTTTATTTACCATATGAGGTGCTTTTTGACTTTTCTGGAAAAAGTACGACCAGAATGTTTTTTTAAAATATACGGAATGAACGGGTTTTTACATATTATTGACGCCTTATTTATAAAAATAATCCTCTAAAATATTTTAATTTTAATTTAAACAAAATTATTTTCTTTTATTTTTTTTGTAATTTTTAGGAAAGAAAACGTTTTTTAAGAAGAAAGGATATTTTCTTGAAGAACTAAGTTGAAGTTGTTTATCAAAATTATATTTCCATCTCTGATGATAATCTTTAAATATGGTTATGTCTATCTCCAAATTATTTCTATGAATTTCTTGTGTTAATTATGTTATGGTATCTTATATGAATTATTTTATGATGCAATGATGTTTAAGGAACCCATTTTATTTCATGGGTTATGCTATGATGAATGGTTTCTGTTTTTGTGGAACATTTAAGAACGGTAATATTATGAGATGGGTGGGATCTATATCTCCCAAAAATTTGTTGGGTAAAGATTTATCTCTCATTAGATATATATGTATGGAATAGAAATTAAATCCTGTTCAGTAATGGACTTTGTCCACTATGATGGTCTTAGAAGCAATGCCTTGGCTACTATGGAAATCATATTATGTGTTTAATGGTTTTCCACAATTCCACATTTATTTCCCACGCTATTTTATCATGATTAATATTTCTTTATGATATATGCCTTATGTAAAGACAATATTTATTGCATGAGTTAGGATTTTGATGTTTAAACATTATTTTCATATTTTTAGGTTCAAATCAATATGGTTTGTTTTATTTTATCCGTATTTATACATACTGTGCATTTGATCTCAGCCTTTTTATGTTTTATTTCTCCAAGGATATAAAGGAAGGATTTAGGTAGGAAAAATTTGTTATGATATTTATGGGAGATATTGAAGATCATTCTCCATGATTAGAAGACTATGTTCTGATTTTCCAAATACAGTAAACTAATACAGTCTTTTTGTGTCTGTTTTTTCATATATTAAGGATTCCAAAAAAGGAATTTAATGTCCAAGTACATAAAGCTAGTGTCTCTAGAAACTTATTATGAACCATCATGAAGTATTTGAATATAATATTAATATGAATAAGATTGGATAAATCTATGGTTTATACTATTAGTAACTAGGTTTCATGATTTAGAAATCTTATAAGTTATTTTTCATGATTATTTGGGTTTCTTTTATGATATGTGTTTCTCATCCAATTCTTTCCAGTTTTAGTTAATGGAGGTAACTAGAAGGAACATGGTTATAATTGAATGTTTTAGATTTTAAAAGTATTTTCATTATGAAAACTTGTTTCCCAAGTGGATACCTCATAAACATAATCAAGATGGTGGTATGAGTATTGGTTATACTTCTAAAGATAAAGACACCTCAAATGACATGTAAAAGGTATGTGATGTTCTTCCAGTATTTTTTACATTAACCAAAAGAATCATTATTAGATAGAGGTTAAGGGAACTAAATACATATTTTGTGTTTAATATTTTAGAAAATTGTTATTAAATAATATGTTTATGAAACATAAGTAATGGTTTAAGAATATGTTTGGATGACTGATCTTTTTTTTGTAATTCAAGGATTATGTTATATTATTGATGAAATATATAACTATTTTCATTATAATGTTTCGCTATAAATTTATTAGGACATGTTGAATGGTGATGAGGATATAGAAAAGTGATTTCATGGAATGATGATATTCTTATTAAGGGGAGGTAACACTATAATTAATGCCTAATGTTGAGATAATTATGTTTGGATAAAGATATATTGGATATGAATAATTAAATTGGATGGTAATGATTACCCTGAAACTGATTATTGAAAAAGTGTTCTATGTCATCAAAGATTATGTTTAATACTTCTTGGATTTCATGAATGTATCCAATAATAATTGGAATGAGGAAACATGCATGTTATTAATAAAAAATTGTGGTAATTCAGATTATTACCATGTTTCCAAGGGATTCACGGTGAGGGTATTCACATATTTGGAATGTAAAAACCAAGAGTTAATTTTTGACATAAGGGGGATCAATGTTAAGATTATTTTGTAACTTTATTTATAAAGTTTTTAATTTTCATCCATCTATAGGGTTATAAGGTTAACAATTCATTGAAAGATTAATTTAAACATCGAATGAAGATTGTTAGATTGATGTATTATATCACCATATGTGGATTTATTAATATTTGATAACCTATTATATCAACTTTTTGTTGGTTATAAAGGATGACAAATGGGATGGAATATCATGGATCTCATGATCTATTAGTACTTCATGAATACAAAATTAACCTTCTTTTTCAGGAAATAGGTGAAGTACATCAAGGAACAACAAAAGATGATGTTATTCTAAAATCATTAATCTATGTTTTTTATGAAAATTAAATAAATTTAGGAAAAAAGGATCCTGAAACAAAAAATGTTATCTTAGTACCTTAATTACTATTGGTAAATGATATTAATGGGTAACAAACATAATGATTATGTGTACAACGAAGTACTTCATTGCGAAACAAGGATTTTTCATTTTTTCATTACCACCAATCATGGTTTGTAATTATGATGGATACGTCTATTTATATAAGATATATATTATAAATATTATTTCTTAATGATTTTGTAACTTTTTTACAACAAAATCCTTTTTACTTTCTATTTTATGTAAATACAATAATTTCTTTTGAGAAAGTGTGAACTACCGCCCCTCAAAGTGATGTGATTTGTTCACACACTACATGGAATGTTTTAATAATGTTTTTAGTGAAATAATATGACATATATGTCATAATAATTCAACTTTAATGATATTATATACGTATATTATAACAACCAAAACTTTTATCAATGGAATTTCTCCCTTCTAATTGTAATTTCATAGAGTATAAATCACATAAAATCACTTATAGACTATAATAAAAACATTATAAACGAATAATTAATGAAATATGATGTATTTTTAAGAGTTAAGGAACCAATACCAATGAAATTGTAACGTGACCTATGAAATAGTAATGTGACCCCTATGAATAGTAAACCATACAATTGAATAGTAACCTCACCAATGAAAGTACAAAAAATTATCCATCTTATAAGTGATAATATGATATCAATATTTAATACTATAAGTAAATGAATATTAAAAAATTATTAATTATGTTTTGGTATTTTTTTCAATTATAAATATTTAATTAAATTTATTTGATTAATTTTACAATTTAAAACAATACATATTTTCATAAAATGTATCCATAAATTAATATTTTGATACCTTGAATTTTTAAGATAATTTTATGAGGCCTCAAGTAATTTTTCAAAGTGTTATACAATAAGTTATAATTATAAAATCTTTATTTTCCAGGTCAATGTTTATTTTATTTAAAATTTAATTACTCATATTTATAAAATTATTTTCATAAAATGGAGTTCATTTTATAATTATACACATCTAAAAATGATTATGGTGAAGTTTATTGGATTTTTCTAAAATATATGAATTCTGTTAATAGTAAAATATGATAATTTATTGTATAAATACATTATAACATAAATAGACTATTTATTGAGTCATCACTAATGTAAGAATCATTAGTTAGAACTCACATGATGTAATTTATTTATTCATTCTCAATAAATAATAAAATTTATTTTCTTTCTTAAAATAATAAACTAATGAATTAAATAATGAAAAAATTCCCTTCTCCTCCACTATAAATACCACCCTCACCCCCTTTCCTCATCCCACCTCTCAAGATTTAATCCTTGTAAGAATTATTCCCAAAAAAATCCCAAAGTCCATCTCCTATGTCTAGGATATCTTGGTATCATATAAATACAAAAAACATTCCCTAAGGAGTTTCTAAAGAAGTATAAATTCAAGAGGTAAATCCTCTATCTCTATCTTTTAATTTCCGTTCAATTTCATTTATTTTATTGTTCTCCACTAACATACCTTAATAGAAATGTCATGATAACACCAGTATGTTTTATATACTTTAATTATATAATTTAGATGTAAGATTCATCATTAAACTCCACCCCCTCTCTCTTTTATTTTAAAAATGAAATCATCACCTTGGATATGTCAATTTACCGACATCCTGGACGATGCACTTTCATTTTCCATTAACTCCATCAAGGATGTCAACAAAACCATTAAAATTGTTGAATTATATTTATATCATATATTAAAACCCCTTTTATTTTCTTGAACTAACTTATATACAAAATACAATATGATAAAACAAAACGAGTTCATTGTGTTTGAAAACCTGCCAAAATTTACCAAAAACGACCATCATTAACATATATCTATTGATTTATTCTCATTACAATTAAATAAATTATTTATAGTAACATTGAAACATAATTGATATCATTAATTACATATAATAAAAATTTTGTATATCTATCTTCATTTTACACAACATTCATTCATGTACACAAATTATATGATCATGAAAACTATGAAAATGAATGCTCCCAAACGATGAAATTAAACTCTATAAGCCATACAAAAGCCCATAAATGATCAAAATAAAACCATAATTAATTAAATTCAATTATAAAAGGTTCTATATTTTTTAATTAATGAATAAAATGTGATTATATAGGATATTTATGTGAATAATGCATTCAGACATGAGGTAAGGGGAATTCTTGAACCCAACTCTCTTTCATTCGATTTTCCATCTCTCACACTAATTTCAGTATATTTATTCCTCAAAAATAATTTATTCATAATTATATTATATTTTATATGATATAAATTTTTTCTACTTGAGTTTTTGTCAAAAAAATTATTTTCCAAAAGAACTCTTCTTTTAAAAAATACACATGTTTTACTTCTCAAGATTGTTTCTTCATCACTCAAGGTTAGTGATTCAAGTTTGTTATTCCATAATTCTTTGGGTAACCAAAATATTATTAATTTGTGATTATGAATTTAAAATCATTCCTTACCATTCATTATTTGGTGTTCATGATTCATATATGTTTTATGTGGCGTGCATAATAATGTAAATGTTATGATGTGATGAGTGCGACCAGAATTATATAGTGCAACATAAATATCATGATATGATGGATGCACCAAAAAATAAATATCTCTCTAATTAATTGGTTAATGTGATATATCTCATGATAAAATTTAAATATTAATGAACATGATTCTATTTTTTTAACAACTATGTGTGGTAGTTTAACACTAAGACATTATGTTTCATTTTTATATCTTTCCATATTTCAATCCATTTCATAATGCTTCCTTTAATGATTATCAACATATGCCTATGTTATAATGGTAATTATTATTCTCACCCCATGTTAATTTGTTTCATGTTTTTATCTACCCTCTTTCTGGGACTTTATCTCACCCATTTTTCATTTATATTGTCAGATGATTACATGTACTAAGTAGAATTCAAGGGCCAATAAGAATCTAGAGAGGAAGGAATTAAATAAATATTTATATTTTATTTTTCAAAATTTATGTATGGTTATAATTTTATCCAGATACTAAACATTTGGATCAAATTCATATAATTATTTCTTTTGTTTATCATTAAAATGATGTAATAAATGTAAGAAGAATTCGGGTCACTATATTTGGTATCAGAGCATGGTATAGTTAATTTTGGAATTATGATTACAGAACCATATTGAAGACCCATAGTTTGAGACTAATTATAAGTAAGCACCCAACAAGATTTGTTTTAGAAAATGATAAACATTGGGATCTCACAATATATTACTTTAGTCTAATTTTCAAAAAGTAATATACTATTTATTCATGATTTGATGACTTATTTTTTGTTTCAGAATTTTATATTTTAGATAATGGAGGGAACTAAGAGAAACTAGGCCAACAAACCATGAAAGGGACAATGAAATGATTACCTGAAAAACATCCCCAATGCTTTTGGAGGTGGAGTTCAAAATTTAATGGTGATGATTACTCAGTTGTCTCAGGTTATGAACAATAACATGAATATTGTGGAGCATCCGTCTTCACAGAAGAGGGAGCAATGGGATATCGAGTGCTTTATATGGCAATTACCAGTGATTTTTAATGGATCTTTTGATCCAATAGTAATGGAATAGTGGTTCAAATCAATGGATAATAAATTTTCTATACATCACTGTTCTGAGATAGATAAATTGAATCTAGAGATTTATCTTATATATGGACAGGTCGACCAATGATGGGAATTGATTAAGAACTCCATAAAAAAGTATGAAATTGAAGATATTGAGTGCGAAGACTTTAAGATAATGTTTATTAACAATTATTTCCCTAAACATATTCATATAAAGTGAAAAAGATAATTAATATAGCTTAAGAAAAAGGGATGGTAATCTGTTACAGCCTACCATGAAAATATCACAAGGTATGCTTTTGGTTTTTTATTAACAATGACAAAAAAATTGATATATTATTTAGTAGTATAAAACAACACCTTTGAAAGGATATTGCATTTCCAGACTTTGAGAGTTATGAATATGTTTTTCAATATTCTCAAAAAAGTGGAGATGTAATTTGGAGAATAATTCCATGTATATGGTGATAAGAAACGAAAGATGAAATTTCAAGATGGAGGATCTCAGGAGATAGGTGGAAGGAAAGGTCAACCACCAACATGTCAAAAATACAGGAAAACGCTTCATGGAAACTACCTCAGAGGGAATGGGGAAATGATTCAATGTGGGAGAGAAGGCCACCAAGATCATGAATGTCAAAAAGATACATGAGGAAGCTAGAAAATGTGGTGGAGGAAATGAGAGCACCACACATAATCCAATTCTACAATTGATGGGAGAAAGTGTACAATGCTATCCAGTGAACTAAACCTTGAGTCCTCATGATTAATCAGCATCATCATCCACCAAACCCAAAGGAGAAAGGAAATCCTTATTCCATCACTAATACTGAAGTGGATTAAGAAAATGATGTCCTAAAAGGTACAATTATTATTCACTCAATAATGGAAAATTTATTATTTGAATCTAGTTATACACTTTCTTTTATATCTTGAATGTTTTCGAGAACAATTCAATCAAATCCCCAAAACCTTGAATTATAGATATCCCTACAAAAACATAATGGTGATATCACTACAACCCAAGTTTTGGAATCTTATCCTATTGGTGTATGTTGGAAAAATCTTCCATAAAATGTTATAATACATCCACTGGTGGAATTTAATTCCATATTGGGGATGTATTGGCTCTAATTATATAGAGCACACATAAAATTTTATGAAAATGAAATATATTTTCATATTTTGAGCCATCCTATGTTCCACTACAAATTAAAAGAGGATCATGAATCACCTTTGTAAAATCTTTCAACAGTGTGAGTTTTGATTCCTTGTAAAGAAGTATACCTTGCTCAAACAGTTGAGTTAATGGAAAGTATCAACTGAGGGAAAATTCCCATTACCAAGGAATTCAGTGAGGTATTTCCATATGAGTTACCCAAACATTCCCCGTATTGTGAGGAATATTTCTAAATAGAACTCATATATGAAGTAAATCCTATCTAAAAATTTTCATATAGGATATCCCCTATCGAACTGGAAGAGTTAAAGAAGCATCTTCAAGATAATTTGGAAAAAGGTTTTATACGCCCTAGTGCATCACCATGGGGGCATCAGTTCTCTCTGTCAAGAATAAGGATAGATCAATGAGGTTTTTATCAATTATTGGGAACTCAATAAAATCACTATAATTAAAAAGTATCCTCTTACATGGGTTTATGATTTGTTTGATCATTTTTGATGCGCTCAACAATTCTCAAAGATGGATCTTTTTCTAGATATTAGTAACTGAAGGTGAAGAAGAAAAATATTCATAAGAATGCCTTCTGTACAAGGTATTGTAACTATAAGTATTTGTTGATTCCCTTAATAATTTATAATTACCCTATAATATTCATGGATTAAAGGAATTGTGTCTGTAGACATTACCTACAAAAATGTTTTGGTAGTTATTATTAATGAAATTCGCATCTACTCTAAGAACAAGGAGGAACTTGATAAACATATAAGGATTTTTTTGGGGATATTAAGGAAGGAGACATTATATGACATCTTTATAAAGTGTGACTTTTAGATTTAGAAAGAAATATTTTTAGGACCTGTGATAACAAGTGAGGGAAATTCTATGGAACCCTCAAAGAAAAAGGAAACTTAGGATTAGTCCAGAACCTCTAGTGTAATAGAAATCTACAGTTTTCTTTTTTTAGAAAGGTAGTATCAATGTTTTGTGGAAAATATCTCATTATTGCCTAACCCACTAACTAAATTAACACGTAAAGGGGTTAATTATATCGAGATGGAAGAATGTGATAAAATATTCAAGGAGTTAAAGATAAGTCTTTTCACTACACCTGTACTCACATTAATGAAAAGTGTAGAATGTTTTTTATATATAGTGATTCTTCAAAGAATGTCTTGGGTTTGGTGATCATGAAAAATGATATTTTGATATCCTTCACCTCACAAAAGTTGAATATCCATGATCAAAACTATCTGATGTGTGATCTGTACCTATAAGGTCAGATGTTTTCCATGAAAATCTTGTGTAATTACCTCTATGGTAAGAAGTGTGACATATATATCAATCACAAGATTATAATGTAAATATTCACACAAAAGGTGATAAACATGTGTCAAAGTATATTTTTAGAGCTAATCAAATACAATAATTTCTCTATTTATTGTCTTCATGTCAAGGAGAATAAGGTAGCTGATCCTCTTAGTAAAAAAGAACATGCCATTATTTCTATGTTGCAGATTAAGAAAGACCTTATCGAATTTGAGATGTAAAGGATGGGTTTAGAAATAATAATGGTAGGGAATACATAAAACCTTTCACAAATGTCTTCCCAACCATTTATCTAAGAGAATATTAAAGTGGAAAATAGGGATTATCTAGAGTCACAAAATAAGGTGAATGTAGTAAAGGAATGGAAACTGAAATAATTCCATATCGATAATGATGGTGTGATTCAATTTAGAATGAGGATATGTCGGCCTTCATCACCTGGGTTAATGAATGAGATATTGGACAATACACATATTTGAAGTCTCTCTTTCCATCCTTGGAGTACCAAGATATACAGTGATATTTGAGGACACTTCTGGTGGGACAACATGAAGAAGGATATTGTAGAATATATCTCAAGATTCTTGATATGTCAGTAATATAAAGTAGAGTGAAAAAGTCCAATGAGATGATTCTACCATTTCCTATAACCATATTGAAATGGGAAACTTTCACTATGGACTTCGTAACTTTTCTCATAAAGACATCCAATGTAAACAATGTGATATGTGATGTGGTGGACCGACTCACCAAGACTACCCACTTTATCTCTATTTAATAAGTTTTCTTGCTTGAACAAATTTCTAATATATATTACAAGAATGTGTTGAGAATTAATATAGTTCCACTCTCAATTGTATTTTATCGTGATCCTAGGTTCACTTCTAAATTATGGAGGAGTCTATAACATGCTTAAAGTATTGAATTAAATTTTAGTGAAACCTAGAAACCCCAAACTACTGGGCAATTTGAAAGGACTATTTAGACAATCAAAGATAAGCTAAGATCCTTCTCTTTATAATTCAAAGGTGTATGAGATCAGAATCACCCATTGGTTGTGTTATCATACAATAATTTCTCACACTTGAGTATTCAGATGGATCCATATGAATATTTGTATGGAAATCGATGTATAACTCCAACCTATTGGGATAAAGTTGTTAAAAGGAATCTACATGGACCTGATATCGTGCAAGAGTTGTCCGAAAAAGTTAAATCCATCCATAATCATATCAATGCTTATCAAAGTCAGAAAACATTATTTTATGAATAGCATTGAAGAGACTTGAAGTT
Organism: Viscum album; assembly: GCA_963277665.1. NCBI lineage: Eukaryota > Viridiplantae > Streptophyta > Magnoliopsida > Santalales > Viscaceae > Viscum > Viscum album. The sequence continues at coordinate 1,515,848,759 of OY728139.1, read as the reverse complement.
TGACGTTGGAGATAAATTTTTCTTTTGAATATCTCCATGGAATAGAGTCAAGTGGTTTGGAAAAAAAGGGAAGCTAAGCCCAAGGTACATTGTCCTATTTTATACCCTTGATCAAATCAATGGTGTGCCCTATCAGCTAGCATGCCTGCCAAATATAGATCAAGTTAATGATGTGATCCATGTATCACTCCTAAAAAATTACATGCCATATCCCTCACATATACTGAACTTAGAAAAGGTACAACTAGAAGCTGATCTCTCTTATGAGGAGCAGCCAGTAAATATTATAGACCGGCGAGATAAGGTTCTACACAGCAAGAAAACCCACCTTGTCAAAGTTTTGTAGAGGAACCATAGAATGAAGAGGCAACTTTGGAATTGTAGGAGGAGATGAAGGAGAATTACCCTAACATATTTATGTAAAATAAAATATTTAGGGTGAAATTTCAAAAGGGGGAGGAATGTAATGACCCAATATTTTATCAATGAATTTTATCCATTCTTATAGTAAAGCCACATATTTTAAATCATATAAAATCACTTATAGACCATAATAAAGAATTTATAAATGAACAATTAATGATATAATATGTATTAATAGAAGTTACGAAACTAATACCTATGAAATAGTAACATGACTTTAGGATTAGTAATGTGACCCTTATGAATCGTAAAATTGAGAATTGAATAGTACCACCACCAATGAAAGTATAAATAAAATAGATCTATCTAATAACTGTTTGTATTATATAATTATATGAAATTAGGAGTAAATAAATATTTTAAAAATTATTAAATAATTATTGTTATTTTTCTAATTTATATAATATTAATTAGAACCTTTTTATTAATTTAATAATTTAAAGGAAATCTTATTTTCATAAAATGTATCCATAAATTAATCTTTTGGTCTTAGGAATTTAATAGAATTTTAAGAGGCCTTAAGTAATTTTTTTGAAGTGTTATAAAATCTCTTATAATTTTAAAATATGTATTTTCCAATTAAATGAGGATTTTAATTAAACATTATGTTACTCATAAATAGATATTATTATCATAAAATGGAGTATATTTTTGAATTATACCTATTTAAAAATGTTTAGTGTGAACTTTTGGTATGTTTATGAAATACTTGAAATTTTTTTGAATATAAAATATGATAATTTATTGAATAAATGCATTATAAGTAAAATACACTATTCATTAAGTCATCATTGAAATTTAACAACCCTATCCTTTTACCTATAACATTACATGATTTTAAGCATAATTATACCTCAGAGTGTATTCCAAGGATCATTATGTCTAGTTTCTTGGAAGACTAGGTACATAAAACATAAAACATAAAACATGGGGATAAAAACACTTCATTATTTAATCTCCATAAATAGCTCCTAACTTACTTTGATACCTTACATATTTATAGGGTAACTTGGGGATAACAAGAACAAATGGATGAGCTAAAATCCCACTAAGGTAATAACCATGAGAACAAAGCATTAGCACATAGGATAGAAGGCATGACATGTTGATATAAATAGACATGTAACATATGGAATAATAACATATAAACATGAGATCCTTTTAACATGGAATCATATAATTGTGGATGAAACATAAAACATTTATTTAGTATGATTTAAGTCTATCTTCCAATCCATTTTCCCATAGTAGTATGGGTCAAGGCTAACCACCAATCCAGTTTCCCATAGTAGCACAAGCCAAGGCTAACCGCCAAAACCATTGCACATAGCATCTCATGAGACATAAAATTACCCAATGAATTGAATCACTATCTAGGCTAACCCATATTACATTTCTTGAATATTTTTTCTATATAAATAATCATAAATAATAAATCTTACCTAAACATAAGGTATTCCCATGGAAAGAATTGGATACAACAATCATGACATAAAGCATAACAAATGGGAGTATCATGAAAGTGTCCATGAATAAAGGAATTAGAAAATGCATGTAATTTAATAAGGGTAAATATCCATGTATCATGGTAAGTGATTTCAAATATAAAGGAAAACATTTAGGAAATGTATTTGAGAAATTTTTGCATTATGACCTTTTGTGCGGTTTTGAAAAAAATATTATAGAGCCTCTAAAATATAAAAAGGGAAAATCTTTTATATAAAACCATTAGTGATTTAACAAGTATTTCATAAAATAATTACTGATTTTATAAAGATATTGGAGGATTAAAAAAAGATATAATTCACTTGAAATATTGTAATAATTTGTGAAGTTCCTATAAAACATGTTTGCTTATCGGAAAGTACTAAGGATGTAATCTTTTAAAAACATATATATCCCAAAAATAGAGTGATTAAAGGGTATTGATAATTGAATTTTGAAAAACTAAAAATAATTTATAATATGAAAATAAATATACAATATAACACCATTTTTATATAATGAAATATATGGCAACCTAAAAGAACATAGGAGGTTCGAGTAGAACTCATTAGGGATTATTGTCTTGGTGTTGGGTGTACCTAAGAGGGCCTGATGAGAGATAAAAGGGAATTATCATCACTTATAAACCATTATTTAAGTAATTGGTAGTTTTTAATCATACCCCATCACTAGGAATTACACATAAAAGGTCATAACATAGAGGAAAATCTTGAATAAAATAGAAATGGAGAGGATCGTTTACCTTTTGTCTGATGGTGTTCTTCCCTTATTATTAATGACATGAATAAAAAAATAATGATTATTATTTAACAATTAAGAAACCAAATATATATGAAATTTATTTATTATACCCTTTTTATGTTCATTCAAGGCCCTTTTAATATATTAAGTTGTTCAATTTCATTATTCTATACAGTTTGTTTTCATCGATTTCAAGATTGGGTAACTTATATTCATGTTCAGATAAACATGTATGATGAAATTGGATTTCCATAATTGAGGTTGTATATTATTATTGAACATCATATAAATTACATGGTTATAAAAATTCATTTGGTTTTTGAGACTGAAGATGAATTATTATACAAAAACATAGTGATAACTGTTTCGGATAATTGGTGGGTTTTGTTTACAACGAACATGTTTTTCATTATATCTTAATACCATTTATAGAAAAAGGATTAAAAAACATATCTAGGATATATTAATCATATAATTCTCTGTATAAACTATAACACAAATGGTTTCATGACCATAATTAAATATGATAAATGAAATTGATAAATTGTTGTCCTTGAATGTGCTAAATTAACACATCTTAAATGGTGTTTTCGTTTCTTTCAGATAAAATATGGTTAAATGAGAGAAGATAATGAAATATCACATTATAATAATATATTTTCAGTATATGTACGTTACTAGATTTATCATACCATTTGGGGGAAGGGGAATGAGAAAATAAATAAGAAAAAAAAGAACTTAAAAGAAATAAATGAATTGGAAAGAGGAATTTCCCTCTTGAGTTTATCCCCTTTGGGAACCTCTTAAGGGGATATATTTTGGTATATTGAATATATTATGGGATTTGGGATGTGGGGGAGGATCTTGGGGAGATATTTGGGTAGAATATTGGCAAGTAATAAGGCTTGAGAGGAGTGGCGAGAAGACGGGGTGAGGGGGTGAGGGGTGGGTTATAGTGGTGGAGAGGAGGGTTTTCATAATTATTTTGTCATTAGTTGATTAATTTACCTCAAGACCATAAAGAGTTATAATTCAATGACCATGAATAGTAATAAATTCATTTGAGTTTGAACAAATGGCCATTTACATTATCCATGACTCATGCAAGATGCATAAATTCAATTTTTAGCATATATTGTGAATTATCATATTTTACTATTCTTAAAAAATTCAAGTATTTTATAAAAATACCAGAAATTATCCCTAACCATTTTTCAACATCATGAATCCAAAAATGAAATCCATTTTTCAAAAAAAAATTCTAAATAATATTAATTTAAAATTTAATCATAATATTTTCATAAAAAATGTTTAAACAAGTTATTTACTTATTCCAAAATATAGGTATTTCATACTTACACTAGAATATTATTTATATACTATCATATGTATGGTTACTATTCATTAAGTTATATCACTATTCATAAGGGTAACATTACTATTCATAAGGGTATGTTACTATTTACCAAAAAATAAGTTGGTCATATTAGACTCCAAATAACATACTCTTTGCAACCGTGTATGTCATATTTTCAAAATTTAAATCATAAAAGTGAGAAACTTATGTTTAAAGGTCACATAGAACTTAGTAGTTCATTATTTTGTGATATCATGTGATTATATGACATAATTATATGAATGTATTTTCCATTAAAAACTATGGTTCGTTATATTCTTCCCCCCTTATGAAATTTCTCCCTCCAAATTTCATTTTATATTCTAGGTCATAAACAGGTGTTGGAACTTTTCCTTCATTATATCCTCCAATACCCATGTTGTTTCTTTGTACTGGTGGTTCTTCCATAGTACCTTGAAAAGGTGAGCAGTCTTGTTATATAGAACTTTATCTCTATGATCCAAGATCTTTACTCACTGCTCCTCATAAGAAAGACCATCCTCAAACTTTACCACCTCTAAAGAGAGTAAATGTGAAGGGTCTGGTATGTACTTCCTTGTGAGGGATACACGGAAGACATCATGTACATTCAATGTGGTAGGTGGAAGTTCCAATTGATAGGGAAAACACCAATAGGATCATGAATCTCAAAGGGGTCGATATACCTGGGACTTAGCTTTACTTTCTTCTCGAATCTCATAACCTCCTACCTTAGAGATATACAGAGAAATAATATTTCTTCATATTTGAACTAAAGGTCTCATCGACGATTGTCTTCATAACTCTTCTATAGACTCTGGGATGCCTTGACATGCTGCTAAATGGTTTTCACCTTTTCTACCTTTTTACGTCCTTATAGTTTACACTCACTGACTTCATCCCAACATTCTAGTGTTATGCACTTTTTCCCATGAAGGGCTTCATATGGTACCATTCGAATACTCGAGTGGAAACTGATGTTATAGGAGAATTCAACCAGTGGAAGATGTTGGTCTCATTATCCTTTGAATTCAATAGAGCATGATCTCAATATATCTTCAAGTGATGGAATACTTCACTCAGATTGAACATCAGTTTGAGGTTGATAGGCCATACTGATTTTGAGTTCAATTCATAGAGAATGTTGGAGACTTTTCTATAACTTCAAGGTGAATCTAGGATCACAATAAGTTAAAATATATAGTGGTACTCCATGATGTTTTAAAACCACTTTGATATATATCTATGAAAGTTGATCCCATGATAATTCCTCGTGAATTGTGATAATGTGAGTTGTCTTCATAAGATGATCCACAACAACCCATATCTCATGGTTTCCTCTAGATGTCCTTGGATGTCTAGTGACAAAGTCCAAGGTAATGTTCTCCCACTTCCATGATGGTATGGGTTGTGGTTACATCATCCCATTAAACTTTTTCCTCTTATCCTTCACTTGTTGACATACCAGAAACATTGATGAATATTCAGTAATCTCTCTTTTCATATTGTCCCACCAAAAGTTTTCCCAGATATCACAATACATCTTTGTGCTCCTTATGGGAATAGAGATGGTCAATCTATGTGCGTAATTCAATATATCTTTCTTTATCTATGGATCAGATGGTGCACATAATCATAAAATAAATCTTATAACTCCTTCCTTATCAATCAAGAAATCAGTGGATTTACCGTTTCTAATATCTTCCACACTTTTTCATAATTTCCAAATATCTTCTTTAAGAATACTTTATTTTCTCCATGAGATATGGTTGATAAATCATTTCAAAAAGGATTTTTTATGTTCTTTCCTCAATGATTCCCACTTCCATCCTCATGAAATCTAAGAAGATCAAATCCTTCTCAATTTTCATCATTGATAATGATGTAGGGTCCTTTTTACGTAGAGCATCTGCTACCTTATTTTCCTTATTTGGATGGTAGTGGATTGGGAAGTCATAATCCTTGATGAGATCTATCCATCTTCATGGGACCATATTAAGATATATTTTTTTGTGAATATATATTCAAGACTCTTGTGATTATTATATATCTCACACTTTTCCCCATAGAGAGAATGCCTCCTGATTTTCAAGGCAAATATCACAGCCTCCAACTCCAGATCATTCGTGGGATATTTTTCCTCATGGATTTTCAGCTACCTTGAGGCGTAATCTGTCACTTTATCATTTGTATTCATCAAAAATCCTAAGCCCTTATTTCTAGCATCATTCTACACCACAAAGTTTTCTCTACTTGTTGGGAGTGTGAGTACTGGAACAATGATAAGCCTAATTTTCAACTCTTTGAAATAGTCTTCACATTCCTGATTCCAGACAAACTTTACTCCCTTTCATGTTAGCTTGGTCATTGCATTTGAAAATCATGAAAATTTATTCACAAATCATCGGTAATAACAAGTTAGACCCAAAAATCTGTGGATCTTTGTTATAGAAGTTGGGCTAGGTGACTCTTCAATAGCCTTTGTCTTCGAAGGTTTCATAGATATCCCTTTGCTAGTGATAACATTCCCCAAAAATGATACCTCCTCCATACAAATTCACATTTACTACACTTTGCATACATCTTATCCCTTTTCAAAGTCTTTAACAAAGTATTCAAATCTGCCTCATGTTACTCCTTTCTCTTGGAGTATATAATAATATCATCAATAAAACATCCACAAATTTGTTGAGGTGATATCTAAAGACTCTATTCATTAAATCCATGAAGATCTATGGAGGATTAGTGAGTTTTAATGGAATCACTTTGAAATCAAAGTGTCCATACCATGTTCAAAAGGAAGTCTTGGGTTTATCTTCCTTCCTCACCTTTAATTGGTGATATCCCAGCCGAAGGTCCACTTTAGAGAAATAAATGGAACCACGAAGCTGATCAAACAATTCATATATCTATGGTAGGGGAAACTTGTTATTTATTGTTATTTTATTGAGCTCATGATAATCAATGTTGAGGCGCATTCATCCATCCTTATTCTTGCTAAAGAGCACTGGTGCACCCCACGGTGAAGCACTCGGGAATATAAATCCCCTCTCCAGATTCACCTATAACTACATCTTCATCTCTTCCATCTCTACGGTGGCCATTTTGTAAGGTTTTTCTGATATAGTCAGGTATCCAAGAATACGTTCAATTGATAATTGAACCTCTCGATCATGATGTAGGCCAAGAAACTCTTCAGGGAATACATCAGTGTAATACCTCACGATCGACATATATTCAAGCATGATTCTCTCCTTTGTCACAATCATTTGAGATAGAAATGCTTGTTCATAAGTAATTAATATCCACACTTGATACATTGATTCCAAATTAGATTCATATTCCTCCTTACACTTGTAAATAATTGGAGGATGATTCGGGTTGTGAAGTGTGATATCCCTTTCTCGAAAGTTGATTTTGGACTTGTATAAAGATATTAAATATATGGCCAAGATAGTATTGAACTCCACTAAAGAAAATATTAAAAGATTTTTTGGGAGGTTATGTCCACAAACATTAATTGGGGAGGATTTATTAACCATGGATGCAATAATTGTCCCATTCATTGTTCTCACAGGTAACGTTTCCTATAAAATTTGTGGTGGTGTTATAATAATTCCACTAAACTTGCAAGATATGAAAGAATTCATAGAACAAAAATCAAATAGTAAATTCTCTATTCTTGAATGAATAACTAGAATACCTGTCACCACATCATTGTCTAGTTCCAGCTCAGAAATAGTTATAGCATAATCTCTTCCATGTTTCCTTAGTGGTTGTTGTTGATTTCTTCCGATAATCCTTGGCTTAGGGAAATTCTTTGCATAATTCCCAGTCTCCATGCAGTTGTAACACTTCACCACTGACTGATCATTGATATAAACCATCCATTCTTATTCCACATTAGCAGTACGTTTCATATCCCTTTAGGAGTTCATGGCCATATGTCCCAGCATTCCACAATGGAAAAAATTCTTAGTTCTCTTTAGAAAATTCCCAAGGTGCTTCTTCCAACAAATTTTACAAGTGTGATATTCAGGATTCTTTTCATCATGGGATTTTTTTTGAACCACCCATTTTTATCCATTTTTTCTTCTTGTCACATGGACCATGAGACCCCTAAGATTCTCCAATTTCCATTTCAACCTTGATAATATAATGAACAATCTCCTCATAACTGTCAAAGTCTCGAATCGCCAATGCTTTTCATATACTCATATTTAGTCTGCTAAATAAGTGATCCACTTTTCTTTCAGTGTTCATGACAAAGCCAAAGGCATACCTTGAAAGCCCTGTAATTTTTGCTTCATACACCCTGATGGACTCATCTTCCTTCAGGTTGAGTCCAAGGAACTCTTTTTCCATCTTGAGACGGAGGGTTCGAGGAAAATATTTATTGAAAACCATCCTCTTGAATTCCTCCTAATCCATGGAATCAACTGCCACTTGGGACATTGTATTCTTGGTTAGTGTCCACCATTTATTAGCTTGCCCATCAAAATGGTAGACCACCTATACAACTTTCTCTTCTTCTGAGCACTGGAGGATTGAGAATATCTTTTCAATGTAATAAATCAACTTTTCGGCAAGGAGGGGATCAGATGATCTGCTAAACATGGGAGGCCTTTACTGTATGAAGGAATATATGGAAACATTCTCTCTTCTGCGAAGAGAAGGGCATTCCACGTGATTGATGTTATTATTTATAACTAGATCCCATTCGGAAATTATTATCATGATTTTTTGAGCACCCATTCATATCATATCAGGCATACCATTTGGGTATTCTTCACATCCCCGTTCACAATGATTATTGGAATGTGTTCTTATATATCCTTCCATTAGCTATAAAAATAACATACAACTAAAGGGATTTAATACTTATCTATTGAACATAAAAAAGAAACTTTTTAACATAAAATGATAAACTTGTAGAGAAGAAGTATGTCCTAACTTGTGATTCCTTATGTTTAAATGTTGGTTATCATTGATCTTTTTCATAACTTGTATTCTTATAGGTTTTTTATATTACCTTAATAATGGTTTGTACCAAGATCATGAATTTACTAAGGAATATCCCACAGGAGTGTCAATACCAAGAGTGCAATAAGTCCCGTTGTTGTGTACCATGAACCTCGGGTCAAGCCCAAAACTACTTGTCGTAGTTTTCACTCTTATGTACATTTTTTCTAGAGCTGCCCGTACTTGTTTATATCCCGACAGGGATTTATTTACTTGATAAACCAATTACTCTATACTTACCAAAACATAGTGGTGTTTTCTTATACTTCTTCTCATCCTTTAAGTTCTTACTAAAGTTATCTATTCCTTATATCCAAAAATTAACTAGACCATCCTTTGAAACAAATATAAAGACCCTTGACTTTTACATGTAACATTACATGATTTTAAGAATAATTATACATTAGAGTACAAGCCATGGATCGTTATGTCTATTGTCTTGTAAGACTGGGTACATAAAATATAAAAAATGGGTCTCAAAAACACTTCTTTATTTAATCTCTAAAAAGAGATCCTAAATTAATTTGATCCCTTACATATTAATAGGGTAACGTGGGGATAACATGAACAAAGGGATGAGTTAAAAGACCAGTAAGGTAATAACCATGAGAATAAATCATTAGCACATGGGATAGAAGGAATCACATGTTGATATAAAAAGACATGTAACATATGGAATCATAACATATAAACATGGGATCATATAAACATGGAATCATAGGAATGTGGAAGAAACATAAAACTTTTGTTTAGTACAAGTTAAGGCTAATCGCTAATCCTGTTTCCTATAGTAGTACAGGTAAAGCCTAACTGCCAATCCCATTTCCCATAGTAGCACATGCCATGGCTAACTACCAAGACTATTTCACATAGCATCTCATGAGACATAACTTTACCCAATGCATTGGATCACTATCTGGTTGTACCCATATTACATTTCATGAATATGTTTTCTGCATAAGGAATCATATATAATCAATCTTAATTGAACATAAGGGTTACCCATGGAGAGAATTGGGTACCACAATCATGGCATAAAGTATAACCGATGGGCATATCAGGAAAGTGTCCACGAAGAAAGGAATTAGAACATAAATAAATGTTCATAAGGTAAAATAGGAATATATAATGTTAAGTGATGTCATACATATATGACAACATGTAGGGAATTTTTTTGAGAAGTTTTAGCATTAAGATATTTTTGTGCGGTTTTAAAGAAAATACTATAGACACATTAAAATGTAAAGGTTGAAAATATTTTGTATTAAACCAAAATTGAACAAATAATATTTTAATAATAAAAATAATTATTTTATAAAGACATTTGTGGCTTAAAACAAAATATAGAATGCACTTGAAATTAGGTAAGAATTCAGGATGTTACATTAAAACTGGTTGGCTTATCAGAAAGTACTAAGGAGAGAATCTTCTAAAAACATGTATACCCCCAAAAGAGACTGATGAAAGGGTATTGATAAATGAATTTTTCAAAACCAAATAGAATTTATAATATACACCTAAATAGACATGATACCTCAATTTTTATATAAATAAAGATAAGGAAACCCAAAAGAACAAAGTAGGTTCAGGTAGAATTCATTACGGATTATCAGTATGGTGTTGGGTGTACCTAAGAGGGCTTGATGGGTGAGAAAAAAGGGTTTCTAATCACTTATACATTATGAGGTAAGTAATGGGGAGGTTCAAAATCATACCCTATCACTAGGAATGACACATAATATGGAATAACATAGAGGGCACTCTTGAATAAAATAGAAATGGAGAGGATCCCTTACCATTTGTCTGAAGGTGTTCTTCCCTTGTTATCAATGAACTGAATAAACAAATTAGGTTTATCAATTAATAATTAAAGAACCTATTATATATATAATTTATTTATTATACCCTTTTAACTTCATTCAGTCCTTTTTAATGGGTTAAGTTGTTCAATTTCATTGTTTGGTACAGTTTGTTTTCGTGGTTTTCAAGATTGGTTTACTTACATTCATGTCCGGATATACACGTAAGATGAAAGTGGTTGTCAAAAATTATGGTTTTATGTTATTATTAAAATTACAATAGATTACTTGGTTATAAAAGTTCATTTCTTTATTTGGAGTGAAGATTAGTTATTTTATAAAACCTTAGTGATACCTGTTTTGGTTAATCGGTGGGTTTTGATTAGAACGAACATGTTTTTACTTATAAATTAAAAACATTTATAAAAAAATATTATAGAACCACAGCTAGGATATATTAAATATATAATAATCTAGGTAAACCAAAACACAAATGGTTTCATGGCCATAATTAATCATGATAATAGAAATTGATAAACGGTTGTCCTTGAATGTGCTAAATTATCACATCTCAAATGGTGTTTTCATTTATTTAAAATAAAATATAGGGAAAGGAGAGGGGATAATGAAATGTCCCATTAGAATAATATAATTTCATTATATTTATATTACTAGAGTTATCATACTATTTGGGTGAAGGTAGGTGAGGAAAGAAATAATAATAGAAAAGAACATAAAACAAATAAAAGAATTGGAATGAGGAATTTACCTCTTGAGTTTATCTCATTTGGGAACCTCTTAATGGGAGAGGTTTTGGTATGTTGAAGAGACTAGGGGATGTTGGGTGTGGGGGAGGATCTTGGGGAGATATTTCGGTAAAACATTGGAAAGGAAGAAGGCTTGAGATTAGTGGAGAGAAGAGGGAGTGAGGGGGGTTATTATCGAGGAGAAGAGGGTTTTCATAATTTTTTTATCATTGGTTTATTGATTTCCCCCATGACCAGAAATAGTGATGATTCTAGGACCAATAATAGTAATAAATGCATTTGTGTTTAAAACAATGGCCATTTACATCATCCATGACTCAAGAATGAGGCATAAATTCAGGTTTTATCATTTATTGTGAATTATCATATTTTACTATTCATAAAAAATCAAGTATTTTAGAAAAATTCTAAAAATTCTCCCAAACCATTTATCGAAATGTAGAATCCAAAAATAAAATCCATTTTTTTAAATAATTTCCTAAATATGATTAATTTAATATTTAATCATAATATTTTCTAAAAAAATTCCTAAAACATTTATTTACTTATTCCAAAATATTGGTATATCGTACTTCCACTTGAATATTATTTACATACTATCATAAGCAATGTTACTATTCATTATGGTATATCACTTTTCATAATTATAACATTACTATTCATAAGGATATATAACTATTAACCAAAAATTAAGTTATCCATATTAGACTCTAAATTACTTACTGATTGCAACTATGTATGTCAGATTTTTGAAATTCAAATAACTGAAGTGACAAACTTATTTTTAAAGGTCACATAGCACATAGTTGTTCATTATGTTGTGATTTCATGGGATTATATGACATAATTATAAGAAAGGAATTTACATTAAAATCATTGGGTCGTTATATGATTTATAAACCATTGGTCTGAAATCACATGATCTAATTATAGTATTTATTCTCAAGAATTAAAACTCTTTCTGATCTTGAGAAAAAATAATAAACTGCTAAATTAAATAATGAAAAACAACCATATCCTCCACTATAAATACAACCCCTCACCACCTATTATCCTCACAACTCTCAAGATTTGAGTCTCATAAAAATTCTACCTAATAATCTTCCCAATCCCATATCTCACATATAGGAGCTCTTGGTCTCATCAAAATACCAAAATATTTACCTAAGGGGGTTCTCGAGGAGGATAAATTCAAGACGTAAATCCTCAATCTATTTCTTTCAATTTCATTTTAATTTCATTTCTTTTAGTATCCTATCCTAACATCGCTTTATTAAAATAGAATAATAAATCGAATATGTTTGATATACATGAATTATATCATGTTAATGGAATATTTTTTATTAAACTCCACCCACTCTCTCATTTATTTTAAAAATAAAATCATTTCCCATGATATCTCAATTTACCGACATCATGGAAGATGCGCTTTAATTTTCCTTTAACACCATCAAGGATGTTAATAAAATAATTATAAGGGTTGAAACATATTTTAGTGTTTATTTTTTCACCCTTTTTATCTTTAGGAACTATCTTATATACATAATAATAGTTGATAAACCAAAACAAGTTTGTAGTGATTGAAAAACCTACAAAATTAACCTAAAATGGCCATCATTAACTTATATCTAATTATTCATCCTCACACCATATAACAAAATTATTTATAATATCACTTAATCTTATGAATGATCATTAATATAATATAATAACAAATCTATATATTTATCCAAATTTTATACGAAATTCAATTTATGTATACCAAGGAATCGATCATGAAAACCATGAAAACAAATGCCCCAACCAATGAAATTAAACTCTATAAGTCATCCAAAAGACCATAAATGAAATTAATAAAACAATAATGAATAAAATTCATGTATAAAATGTTATTTATTTGTTAATTAGTTAATATAATGTGATTATATAGCATATTAATGTGAAGAAGGCATTCAGACATAAGGTAAGGGGAATCCTCAAACCCAACTATCTTTCATTTGGTTTTCCGTCTCTCACTCTATTTTTAGTATCTTTATTCAATAAAATCATTTATTCATCATAATAGTACCCTTACTATGATATACATGTTATCTACTTCATTTTATGTCAAAAAATGTTTTCTAAAAGAACTCGTATTTTTAAAAAACACACCTTTTAATTCTCGAGATTGTTTATTCTTCACTCAATATTGATTGTTCAAGTATATTGTTCCCTCATTCATTTGGGGAACCCAAAGTTTATAAATTTATTCTTATGAAATTAAACCCATTACTTTTTATTGATAATGTTATGTTAATTATTGATATATGTTCTATGTTTCATGCATTATAATGTAAATTTTATGATGTGATGGGTGTGACCATAATTATATAGCACAATGTAAATGTTATTATGGGACATACATGCTTAGAATTATATAGTGATCAATTTCATTGGTTAATGCGATATATCACATGAGAAAAGTGAAATTTGTGTGAATATTTTTCTAACTCTGTTTACAACTATGTGCCATAGTTTACCACTAGGACATGATGTATCGTTTTTATGCTTTTCCACATTTTAATAATTTTCTTAATTATTCTTCTCGTGATTATGATCCTATGATTATAATATAATGAAAATGATTATGTTCACCCCATATTATATTGTTTCCTTCGCTTATCCTTACTCTTAATAGGCTTTTATATCTCCCCTTTTTTATATATATCCTTAGGTGATTACTTGTACTAAGGATAATTCAAGAGAAAAAAAGAAGCTAGAGATGAAGGAATTAAATAAATGATTATGTTTTATTTTATAAAAGTTAGGTATGGTTGAAATTTTACCAAGATACTAAAACTTTGAATCTTGTTCATGTAATTATTTTATGTTTTTTTTCATTAAAATGATATATTAATAATGTAATAAGAATTAGGGTCGATGTATATATACATATATTTTATTATCTTTCTTTCTTTCTAACGACAATAAAATAGAAATGTCATTCATGTGTACATATGACCTACCATATTTATAAATGGTGTATTCCACTTAGTACGTCTATAGATTATTATAACACTCATATACTAAATATAAATGATATTTATCTAATTGTTTAACTTCTGGAAATCATGATATATGTATAAGGATGAATGATATTACAAATTAATATACATGCGAAAAAACAAAGTGAATATTATAAGAACTGTAAACATAATAGAAAACTATTTATAATAGGGTAATATAAAGTGATAATAGAACAATATATGTAATTATATATAAAAATATTGTTCTATGATATATGTATAATAATTTTATATCTATTATACCGGATTCTTGAATGAGTACTATGGGAGTCAAGGCACAAGGTAAAGTAATTCCATATCACTTTTCATTTATGTGAGATACATGCTTTATACGCCACTCATTAATTTTTTATTGTATATATACTACCCATGAATGTATTCTAGGAATATTATAATAAAAAAAATTTGTGTCTACATATCCATTTTATTATATTTCTCTAATGGGGTTTATGTTTCAAAATTTACCAATTTGGTAAATTAATTTCGTCTCAATTTCCCATCTTTGAGACAAATGCCATGTTATTCACCTGTATTCTTCTATGAGGTGTATATAATTTCTTTGACATGTTATATCTTAAATATTTTCTTTTTCATGATATTTTGAATCTCTATGTGATTTCATTTTCTTATAAGGGGACTGTAATTTATATAGTAAGAGTTTGTTAAAATAATGTCATTGTTTTTCTGAATTTGTTTTTTATTAAGATCTCATTGATGAAATATTCTGATCCATCATTCAAGAACTCTCATTAATTTTAATCTCCTATGGTTATTCATTATATATTCATGTATTGGTTCAACTTTTCTAATATTTTGTACATAATATTATTATGAAATTATTTTTAATAAAATACAACTTTACCCCTCTCCTCATTTTTAAATCTAGGTTCTTTAAAATATGTGTTTTACAAAATAAATCCCAAATATTTTATTATTATCCTATAAGGTTTAAAAGATATTGTTACTAATGTTATGCAATTTTTTTACAAAATTATTTTAAGTAGAATGTTCTTTTCTTTTACCGATCAAGGAAATTTTTTAAAACATTATAGTGTAAATTGAATGTTCGGAATGTACAGACATACCCGTCGTCATGACCGTCATTTACTTGACGATTCCCTTATAAATTTATAGGGTTATTTCAAAAGAAATTTTTTTTCTTGAATATTATAGAAATTTATTGATTTTAAATTTTATTCAATGAAAAATGGGTTTTAATAACATTTTCATGCTTAAAAAGTGTTTTTTCCATCTAAGGTGTCATCCATTGATGTTAATCATTCCCTTCTAGGAAATAATTCAAAGAGTATATTCATATTATTCCTTTAATGGTTTTTGTTTTGATAGAATGATACTTATGACACTCAATTCCATTCAATGGGTTATATCCTCTTGAAACCCGCATCTTTTCAAAGGTAATTCATTAATTAAATGATTGTTAAACCTATCTATTTTTAATAGGTAATGATGTGTTGAAATATAAATGATACCCATTTCACTTCATGGGATATGATTTAATTTTTTTTGAATCCATCTCTTTCATGGATCATGATATGATGAATGTTTTTTGTAACATGAATGTTTGATTTTATTATGTTAATGGTGGGACCTATGTATCCCACAAATTAATTGGGTAATGATGGATGACTCAGGAGTATAAATGTCATGCATGAACCTGTTTAGATGTTCACAATGTTTTTCATGGACCGGGATTTATATCCATGTGTTTATGTGTAAACCTGATTACATGTTCACAATTTTTTAAGTGAACCTTATTATATGTTCATAATGTTATTCGTGAACTTGATTACATGTACATAATGTTATGTCCGAACCTGGTATTATGTCCAAATTTTTATAAATGAACCTGATTACATGTTCCTAATGTTATGCAGGAACCTAAATGTATGTTCACAACATTATGCCTGGACCTTATTGAATGAACATAAGTCTATGTGAGGGCCCGATTTCATGACTTTATCACAACGTGAAAACATGTTCTTAATTATACATCTTAACAATGTTATATGTTTATGTGTATGCCATAATTTCATGTCTTATTCATATGTTATGCTTTCATGGATTCTCATGATTTTTTTATGATTCATGTCTTATGTACTAGAAATAGATATTCAATGATTTCTGTTTATGATCTTTGATAATCATGTAATGATCTTATAATTATAATTATCTCATTCTCATACACTTATGATCATGACATGCTTATGTATTTCCTTTATTTACCCTTCTTGGTCATCTGATCTCACCCATTTTTATGTTTCCTTCCCAAGGTTATGAAGATATGTATTAAGTATTATGTCTCCAAGAAGGGAGCCAGTCATGGAGAAATTAGTGAGAGATATTATAGTTTTTTTTTAAAAATTTTATGTTACCATGTTTCCAATAGAACTAAACTAATATGGTATTTGGGCATCCATTTTTTTAATGTTTTAAGCATTCCAAAAAAGTGATTTAATTTTTGTGTACATCAAGATAGGGTTGTTATAATTATATTTAATTATGATTCCCTGGATGAATATATCAATTAAGCAGATCAATTATGAGTTTAATTAAATAATTTTTTATTATATTTCAACAAAAAATATATTTTTATAAAATGTTACAAGAAATATAAGGAAATTTTATATACAATGTGTCATTTCGTACCTCATATAAAGAGTGACATGTTTCAAAAATACAAGTTTTCATCAATATTAAAATCTCATGTAAGTCTATAAATTTGTTAAATTATATTATTATTCTTATGTTTAATACTATAAATGAAAATTATATGTATATAATATCCTGATTTTTCCAATTAGTGTGAGAACAATTGAAATTAGATTACTCTCATGCATTATTAATATGTTCGTTCATGTTCGTAAATTAACTATGGCCAATGGATACTAATTTATTATTAATAGTCATTCAGTAAACATGAAATCACAAAATGATGGTCTCATGTTATGAAATGAAACAAATTTTTATGAAATAAAAATTGGGAGGAAACCTCATTCAGATGATGTATCATATAATTGATTAGTGGAGTGAATGTTTATAGTTGATTGTTATTCTTCATGTCGATTTGATATGTTGAGATGTATGTTGTTTTATCCATTTAATCAACATGTAATTCATGTTCATAAATATGGTTTCACTCTTGTGGACATAAATTGTAATCTTTAATCAAAGAAACCATACATATTGGTCTCTAATTAAATAAAAGCTTTTTATACAATAGAAATATTAAATACCCATTTTTGTTTCATTGTTAGAATCATACAATGGAATATTTTTTATTATGTTACGGATTATATTGACCCAAATAATGTATCTCTTGGTGATCAAACTCATATTAGATACAATGAAAAAAATAATGATGATGGAAGATATTTAACCTAAAATATTTTTTAAGAATTATGATCAATGTTGATAATATCATGTTACATTAAGAATTTATGTGATATTTATTTTTTAATTATTCACTTTTATTTTAAATTGATTTACGGATTATCACCTATTTACATGATAAATATTATCCCATGTTTTTTAAGTGACTTCCTAGTGTTTGAATTATACTAATGACAAAAAATATGGTTTGAAATGATTATATTTAATGAAAAATGGATAAAGAATAACTTTATAATTTATTTAAAATTCAACTCATACATTGATTAATATATTTTTGAGTAAATGTTATTAGGTGAATAGTTTGATATTCAGTTAACTAAAAAAACCCAATTTTCTATTATTAAATACTAATAGGTTATGAAATATACTTTTAAAACCTTTCATAAAATTTTATGAATAAATTACTGGTCACTTTATATTGATTTAATGTTTGGTTTCATGACTAAATGATACAATATGATTGAAATTGTAATTTTTAATATATTATATTTGAATATATAGATGTCTTTTGTAAATATTATGATTGTTTGATTTTCATTTTATCATGAGTTTGGTCTAAAAAGTGTTTATGATGTAATTTTCTTACTATTAATTCATGTATGTTTGTAGTTAAAATTGGCTTTTTATTTAATAAATAAATTTTCAATTTTTTTCTAGTAGGGATACTTTTTCATGGTTTTTAAATAGTATTTTTAATTATTTAAGAGTAGTTATTTCCAAATTAAATATGGTTCTAATGTTTTTTGGGAGTTATTCACTTTTTTAGTAGTTTGGAAAAAAAATAAAGTAGATGAAATTTTTGAAATGGAAAAATTATATTTGAAGGAGAAAAATGGTCGAACCCATCCCAGTTCTAATGAAACAGTCATCCACCGAAGGGTATTAGTCCAACTCAACACAGAAACCTAGCTAGGGATAGATGAGTGGGCATTTTGTGAATGGTACAACATAGGTTGGCCAAAACATAAAAATTTGTGGGTACCATGAGCTAAAATAATTAATGAGGGATAATGGGCATGGTATTGGTATGTACCATGGGATTTCAATGGCCTCTTTCGGTGTATTACAATATGATAGAAATGATCTAAAATGATCAACTTTTTGAACTGAAAAAAAAAGAAGAATGAATAACACTATTTATCTTCATGTGTGGTATGGATGAAAATTCATCATAAGGGTATTCTTCATTGTGGATTATTGTTGCATCATATCTGATGTGTCTCACCTTTCCTAGATGACCATACATGATTCTGAAGGTTTCAGGTGTAGCAGATGCATGTGATGGGTCATTCCTAACTATCATTTTTGTTGTGATCGATCATCAATCAAAGTTTTACATGATGATGCTTGTCGTAATCAATGGAATTTAATCCAATAAAATAGAAAAGGGATACAATGTTGGAACCAAATACAGGATCATCACATATTATTTATAATTAATTTAACAGGGTAAAAAATTACCCTACATGAATTATTTTTTTATTGATGGATATGACAATAGATCAATTTGTATATTTGTTGAGTTTTAGTATTCTAGAGAATATTCTCTCAAGTAGTGATCCAAAAATGTTCCAAAAATCTCTAAATGTTGTTTTTGGAATTTTTAGGTGCTGCGTTAGAAGATCATGATGCTTCTACAGATCTCTTTTGATCACTATGAGAATTACTTCCAAAGAGTTATCCTTGATCTCTCTAGAATTGGGTGTTGGATGTGGAAAAAGATAACTCTCCATTTTTTGGAGAATTATCAGAGAAGGAGGTCTTTATTTCTTGAAAGGATTACCATCAGTTGTCATTGTACACACCCCAAATAAATTAGATCAATTTAAAAATTATATAATTGGGTTTATATACCACTAAGAGTATAAAAAAATAATTTGAAAAGTTCTTCTTATTATATAATTATTCCCTATGAAACCCCATATTAATAAAAAAATTATTATTATTATTATTTCCTGAATTTTTTTGAACCGACAAATTAATTTAAATATTATCTATTAAATTATATTCAATATATCTTATTACTCTCCAGACCATTAAAATTGTTCTACCATTCCAACATAATATTTATTAGTCCTTGAATAATGAATTTTTATTTAATAAATAAATATCATATCATTATTCTCTAGTAAATAAATATATATTAGAATCCATAAATATCAAATAAATAATGATTAAATATTCTCCACACTTAATATTCTCTTGAATAACTGGTGATTTAATGAAAGTGATCAATCATAAAGGTATAATTTTTAACCAAATGTGAGAATAATATTTATTCAACTTGTTAAATGATATATAATAATATATTATTTAACTAATATTTTGGATACACTTAGTGTGTGGCCCTCTTGGACTCATTCTCAGAGTAATTAGGCAAAGCATCCTGAATTCCACGGTTACAGTCTTTCAACCCACCAAAGAACCCCAAAGAAAGAAGTTAATGCCGAAATTACATATCACCTCTTATATATTCTCACTATGTAAAATAATAATTTTATCATAATTTCTCTAATCAATAATTTTACAGGATAGTTCCATTAATCTATGTACTCCATTTCTCTTCCTTTTCATTTCTAATAATTCAACATTCCCATAGAAGCACATGAGCCTCAGCCTAGTTTGTGAGGACTCGACAAGTGCATCTAATAGACCCAAGATCAAATATGGGTGGAGAAATATTTCTAAGGGTACTATAAAAGTATTGTAGAAGTGTTGTTATAGCACTGCAGTAGGTACTATTCGGTATTGTAGCCGTCATAACTATTCATTCATCTGGGCCTCTCGGCCACCAGTTTTGTCTTCGGGTCCTGCAAGGCTTTTGGGCCACCAAAGGCCTTAGGCCCAGTTGTCTCTCAAGTCCTTCAGGTAACCATAAGGCCTTAGGGCCACCCCAAGGCCTTCAAGCCACATGAATAAGAAGATGTACCAGTCATGCTATAAGGGACAAGGCTCTAGATGAGTATTAGGGAAGGAAAATTCACCAGAGTAGAGCTAACTAGAATTGGAAGAATGACATGGTACGACATTGCCATCAGTATTAGGCCTATGTAGCTTTTCATAGGACACCTATTTGACCAGCCCTACAAAGTTGTAGTGATGACATCATGGGATGTACTAGGGAGGATCAGTTCCATGTTTTCATGTTTGGGTGATTCCCTCTAAGGCCTATGGATCATGTAATTGTCTCTATGAATTCGGGCCTTGTAAGGGTTCAACCTCACCCCCATGAAAGGTGCATTATCAAAAATAAACAAAACATTAAGGGATTCGGGGTATTCAAGCAAAATTCCCATAGAACACCATTTTAATAGATTTATTTTGGTTATGTCATCTCCATCAATGGGTCTGAGATATCAACTTTTTTTAAAGAATAGAAAGGAAAATTCATTTCTCATATTATTAATTAATTGAATATTAATCGCGACACACCCAACGTATCCTACCTCGCCGAGCGCATATGTCATAACGGTATTCATAAATACATCAAAGTGCATTCCTTATAATTTTTATTTATAAAAATATTAAATTCTAAGGATCAGTACAAACATTCGTAGATAGGGACAACCAATGACACATTTGAATGTGTATTTCCTACTAGTGGGTCTCATTCATATAATATCATACACTAGATATTACCAAGGGTGTACACCATGAGAAGGTGCATACAAGTCATATTATCCACCACCCATAATAGACTTTATAATTTGTGTCCCTCAAATGATTTCATCTAACATAAAATATATATTTAGGAATAATTTGGTTAAACTTCTGAGTTCTCATCATAGCAGTTAATAACTATGAACTTTTAGTGTGACAGCTACGCTTTGGATATTTTCACATAATTTGTTACATAGAAAAATAATAATTAAATGATAATAAGTATATTGATATTAAACACTATTAATAGAGCATATCATAATGTACACAGAGGTTGGTTCTAGGGATCCAACTCCAACATTCTCCCACTTCCCCTAAATCCATCTTCAAACAACCTTATGTATGCTTGCTCTAACAAGATATTAATGCTTCTACAGATATAGGACTTTACTCAAGGGGTCCACCACGTTCTATTATGTGGGTACTCTTCTTACTACAACTTCACCCCTTTGATAAAAAATCCATCAAGATGTGATACTTCCGAATTATATATTTTGTTCACTCGTGTGACCTTGTCTCTTTCACTAGATCCACCACAACAGTATTATCATAATACATTTTGATAAGTTATTTAATTATAGGTACTAAATCAATATTGTAGACAATGTTCCATATCGAAATAGAATCCTTACTTACATCAGAAGTTTTTGTATGCTTCGACACTACTGTAGAATCATTGAAAACAGACTACATTGAACTCTTCCAGCTAACAACTTATCCGTTAACAAAAAAACATATCTTGACTGTTACATCCGATCATTCTGATCTATTTGAAAATTTACTTCAGTATAACCCAGGATAACCATCTCCTCATCTCCTCTATACACCATGAACATTTCTTTAGTTCATCCTTGTTACATTAGGATATCCTTAATAGTAGAAATATATTGTTCTCTTGGATTAGCTAGATATCTTCCTACCATGCTCAATGCATAGGGAACATCAAGTATAGTATACAACGTGACATAAAAGATGCATTCTATTACTGAAGTATATATGATCTTACTCATTCTATCTTTATCCTATTGTGTTTAAGGACTCATTTTTAAAAAATATGTAAACCATGTGACAAAGGAACCAATTCCCTCTTGGAATGTTCCATACTAAATATCCTTAATATTTGGTCAATTTATATACTTTATCTTATTCCTTGTAACATGATAGATCTATCAAAAATGATCTTGATCCCTAGAATATAGGCTGCTTCACCTAAGTATTTCATGGAGAAACACTTATTCAAATAGTCCTTAACAGACAGTTAGACTGGTATTTCATTTCCAAAATATAATATGTCATCAACAGATACTACTAGGATAATGACTACATTCCAACTAAACCTCTTCTAAAAATATGTCTCACATTCATTCCCAATGAAACAAAATTCCTTTATAACTTAATAAAATCAAATTTTCCTAGACCTTGATGCTTTCTTCAATCCAAAAATGGATCTCTACAACATTTAAATCATTTGGGATTCACCTGGATTCACAAACCCTTACGGTTATTTCATGTAGAAATCTTCCTGAAGGTTTCCATTAAAGAAATCTATTTTAACATCTATCTTCCAAATTTTATATTCCTGGTAAATTTCTATATAAAGTATAATTCTAATGGATCTAAACATGTAAAATGGTGAAATGGTTTCATTGTAGTCAATTCCATGATGCTGTTAAGACCCATTACCCACTATCCATTCTCTATAAGAATTTAATTTAACATTCCTTCCTGGTTTTCACTTTACAAACCATTTTCACCCTACAGGATTTACATCAACTAGTTCATCAACTATAACCCAAACATGGTTCTGATAAATGGAATTCTTTTTAGAATTCATTTATTTTTTCTATTGTATTGATTCTAATATCCCTAATGCCTATTTTTAGGATATATGTTCATAATTGTCAACCAATTATGATTCATAGAATTAATTGAAAAGAAAACCACATCTCTATATTTCTATTACCTCTCTTGTGATCCTACATAGTACTTTTGTTTCATGAAATACTTCTTCCACATGGACCTGTGGAATCTGTTCTTATACCAAATCTTATGTATCTTGAGCATAAAATTCATCAAAGTCAGTATTTATCTCACTATTCTTTTATTTGATGTTCTCCCTATCAAGAAATATGTCTTATCTGGTGAAAATCACTTTCTTTTCTAAGGGGTTGTATAGGTGGTATCCCTCTGTTTCCTTTGGATACCCTATAAAGACACATATTTTTTCCAATGTGCTATTCTGTTTCTTGGGAAGGCCTTTATAAATTCCTTGCAACCCCATACATATGTATATAAGAAATGGGTTTCTTTATACTCCGTAACTTGAATAAAACTACATTTTCCTCTTTATTTGGTACTCGATTTAATGTATACAACATAGTTTATAATTCATATCCCCAAAAGAATAATGGAAGATCTGTATGACTCATCATCATCCTTACAATGGGTAATATGTTATGGTTCTTCCTTTCACAAACACACTTCACCTATGGTGTGTAATGAGGAGTTAGTTGAGATAGAATCCCAAACACCCATTGAAATTTGATGAATTATTGGTTAATATATTTATCACCTAAATCTGATCAATGATTCTTTATCTTCATTCTATGTTTATTATATACTTTATTCTTGAATTCTTGTAATTTCTCAAGTAATTAGGCTTATACCTTATTAATTAAATATAACCATATCTATTAAAGTCATCAGTAAAAGTTATGAAGTAGGTACCCACATCTAGCTTCTATGAGAAATGGTCCACACACATCAGTTTTTACCAATTCTAGAAGCTTTATGGCCCTTTCATGATTTCCACTAAATGGTGGTTGGTTATTTTTCATTATAAAGGAGCATGACAACTTTCTAGTGTTTTTAACTCAAAATAGTGTAAATAACCATATTAACATAGCACTGTCCAACACAACTCATTTACGAGGCCATGATAGTTGTTCCACAGTGGGGAGTTGTATGAGTCAAGTGAACATGATTTTTTATCTACTATAAATACTTGGATTTCATAATTTAATACATAAACACTACTATTTAAATGTTCAATACCATAAAAAAAATTTCTTGAAAAAAATAACTTTTATTTACAAAAATCAAAATAAAACCATCTACATCAAGGAATGATACAAAAATTATGTTCTCAGTAACCATTAGTAAATAATAACAATAATTTAAAACCAAAATCATTCCTGTTGTCAATGAAATGTGGTAGTCACCAATGGCTAGAGAATCTATCCTCTCACTATTAGTATCTCACATATCAACCTCTCCTATTGTAATATTTTGAAATATACTAGGTTCCTATATTTCAATATAGATGTGAGAACCAAAAGATGTATCTAATAACTAATGTGTATATATTGAAATATAATAATAAATAACTAATGAAACATTATACCCCCTTTGATTTTGGGTTCATTTCTTCTTCTAGTGGACCTATTTTCCACATGAAAAAACATACTACCTCCTTTCCCTTACCTACCTTAGAGAATTGTGCTATTAGAGATAGTATGTATTCATTATTTCTCACTAATTGTACATTTTTAATTCCAAAATATATTTAATGATATTCACTAAAAATATTTTGTAAATCTATACTTGTTATATTATTGTTTCAAATTGAAATTCGAGGGATGGAAAATACTGTAATTTTTTTAGGAAATATATTTAATTGATATTATCTCTGTATTATTTTAATTGGGATTTCATTTTAAACATGGAAGTGTTATATTCACTAGAGCATTTAAATCTTTCGAATTGAATATGACTGAACTCGTACCATTCTTAAATAAATATTGCCATTTGAAGGTGATTATAACACTTTTTGGGGACATTCCATAACACCAGTTGATCTTTTACCATGAGGAACTCATTATTAAAATCTTATGACGCCCTGAAAATCTAAAATATGAAAATTTTATTTTGTATAAAATATGACACAAAAAAATTAGGTTTATCTTGTGTAACATGAAACAATTATTTTATCTCGTGTTATAAGAAACAATGAGTTTCTTCAATATCATATGTTACATATAAGACTCTGTTTTACCGAATAGTAAAATACTATTAACATTATTATTTAACATATCACCAAGCCATTAAAATGTTATGTAACAATACGATTGAATAAATTAGGAAAATATATAGTTTAAATTTTTTTAATGGGTTTAAATTGGATAAAAAACTATAATAATCATTTAAATAAAAATTTGAAATCTTTTGTGAAAAACTATATTTTTTATTAAAGATGGATTAATTGTGTTATGTGCACAAAATTTAACATTAATTATAACCAAATTAAGAAAATTTATTTTAAAAAATAAAAATAATTTTTGAAATCAAAATATCAATATTAAATTATGTTGAAATTTTGGTATTTTTCTATGAATTTCAATTTTATGAATAGTGAAAAATATTTTATTTTAATTGAAAACTGCCTTTTAATTTAAATAAATTATAAGGTTAAATTATAATTTTTATGGGTTTTAAAGTAAAATTAACTCAATTTTATATCATTTAATCTAATTTAATTCATTTTAATAATTATAATATTGGTTTTTTACATAAAAACATTATAAACATTTGAAAATTTTCACTTTAAGAATCGGCTTTCTCGTTGCGTCTACTAGATTAATTAAAAAATAAATTCCTCTAATTCTATGATTTTAATTTGAAAAAAAGGATTACATATTTGGGATCATTAAAATTTATATTATATAATGGGTTTAACTTATTTTTTTACCATATTGATTTGTGAAAACCATCATATTAATTACCTTGATTAAGGTTAAAACAAGATTTTAAGCCTTACGTGCATTTGTATTCAAACTAATTTTACAAACATATAGGATTTTTAGATAATAAATAGGTTTTAATATTCAAAACTAATTTATATAAATTATCTAATAAATCTCATTTTAATTGTATTCATAGGATAAATTACCTAGGTAAATAAAAAATACAAGATACCCTTGAAAAAACAATAGGGTAAAATTGACTAAACATAAAGATAAAGGGAAAATATGATGAAAATGTATTTATTTTTTGAAAATTGGATGTTTTTATCTAAAATATGATCCCTAACCTCGATTTTATTTCATTATTTTATCCACTTGAGTAAAGGTAGACCTCCCAATAGTGAATACTTTTGAATATTTAAATGAATTCCACTCCACCTTAACTATAAAAAATCACTCACTCTGCTCACTTATTAACAACTTAAAACCAAGTTTGATCGGCCAGTACCTACCCAAATATCTTCTTAAATTCCATACTCTCATCCTAGATTAATTGTTTTGTATAAATCCTACCTAGTAATCTTTTAGTCCATACCTATATAGAATACGCTAAGAATAGGTAATGTTCTTCAACGAGCGTCTTTATTTTACTTCTTTATCCACCTCTTTCAATTATTATTAAAACATTTTGATACAATATCCTAAGTTTATTCCCTATACATGGATATGATAATTAAAATTTTGTAACCTAAAAACACCCCCTTCAATCAAATAGTTTATGAGATCATTATTCGTATGTATGGTGGATTATCGCCTCATGAACTGATGTTGTTTGTTTTTTCATTTTTTCCTATCATGATTGGATATGATGATGGATATAAAGATTATATATGATATTAATAACATATTTATATCCTTTTATTCACTATATATTATATATATTTCTATCTTTCAATCCGTATTAGATATGATAATGTCGCTCGTGTGTATATCAGACTACAGCCTCCTGAAGTGGTGTGATACATTTTTCACAAATGCTTCACATGGACGGTGATAAAGATAAATTCAATTATTATATATTATATAAATGAAATAATTATGATAATTATGAAATATAAATCATTATATAATGATAATATATCCTTTAAGTTTCTTACTTTTTTACACAATAAAAGATGATAACGTCATTCATGTACGTGTGGAATACCACCTTCATGAGGTGATGTGACTCTCTATTCATGACATCACAACATAGATGATATATATAAGAATAAAATGTGGTATTAATAATATTATTATAATTATGGAAAGGTAAAATATTACTTATATCCTTTCCATAAGGACCATTGGAAAATGGAAATGCAACTCATGTATATATACGACCTACCGTCTCTATGATCGTAACGTACTTCATTTTTCATAAAAATAAATCATGATTGGTTTTCAAATTATAATTGATGTAAACTATGATAATTCTATCTTAATTATTATTTTGGAGATGATGTAACAATATAATATGTCCAGTGACCAGATCGTTCATGATTAAACACTCATGAGAAAACATGTCAATTAACACAAGTTACAATGAAAATAATGAAATATTATTATCAAATGAGTAATAAGATAATATAAAATGGCCATATATATATAAGTAAATAATATGTTTAAAACTACCATACAGGATGTTAAAGAAGATTAAACCAAAATGAAGTGTAATGTAAGGGTTTTTTGTCTCAGTTTTTTTACTTTTAGGACTACGTTATATAATACACCTATATTATTTTATGAGTTGTATATAAAACCCACTTGACATGTAATATCATAAATATATCATTACTATTGTTATTTTAATTTTAAATTTAAATTATTTAATACAAATAAAATTTACTTTAAATATTCCAAATGGTAAGAGTTATAGCACAATATCAGTTTTAATTATTATGAACTTTCACTTCAAACAATCACTTTCTTGAAATAATTTTTCATTAGATATTAAATTTATCTTAAATATAAATATTCCTGTCCAATGGATATGATTATTTTATAAACTTTATAACATTTTTTCATATGTTGTTTACATAAAATGTTATTTGATTTATTAGGGAGATATTTATATATATTTTTCCATTGCTCAATACAGATATTTGATAAGGCACATTGTTTCTAAATTAAATCAATTATTTGATATATATATATATATACTAGATTTTTTCACATGAAAGATAGAGATTGGGGGATATTTAACTAAATAACCTTGATTAATAAGTAGTATAATGGTACTAAATCAGTTGTCCAAACCCTAGGTGTTTGTAATAAGATATTCTAAACTGCCTTGAGTGTAGATTATGTATGAAAAAATATAGTGGTACAAACTATATAGGTTATTAGCCAGATGTTTTAAGATTTTTTGAGGATATATCTTGATGGTAAGGTCTTCATGATTCTAGGAAACATGACTTCTGATAATTATTCATTTCCTTCACTCAGAATTTATTTTTTTTATCCATGGGATTTTTCTTATGATATTAAAAATGGATGCATTCATTATCAACTTATTGGTTGAATGGAATGTGTTATCAATTATTTACTTTTCCATATTGATTTTTCTTATCAATATCATGATATCCAGGTTATTGAAATGGAATGTTTCCTAATTTATTTACCTTTCCATGTTGATTATGAATATTGATTAGTGATAGCTTCCTCTATACTTAAACCTTAATGAGTATTTGAGATGACCATTATATTTTCCCATTTCCCCAAGATTCCATGAAGATTATTGATTTTGATATGAAAGGATATTATAGAGGTAATAATTTTAATCTTGAATAAAATTATGTACTAAATTTTGTAATAAAGTTCAATTCAAGAATCAAGTGTGTATCTAGTTTAACAAGTCTGTTAAAATATTATGTCCTTTGAGATTAAACCCATTGTATATATAAAAATTCAATATAGTAAGGAACCATATCTGAGATACTAGGGTTAGGTTCTCTATATTAGGTATCATAGAACATTTCACAGAATCTCTGGGAAATGGATTTTAGAAAACATAGATTAGGGAACATAACCCTATAATTAAGATTATAGATATGTTTAGAAAAACATCCTAAAGGTTTTTTAAGGAATAGATTATGTGGTTTTTTTAGAAGTAAATTTCTTTCTAGATACTACAAGAGAAAATGGTTATTGTAAAAAAGAACCTAGGTGTAGTAACATTGAAAAATGCCACTTGGTCATGACTCAAGTGCTACCTAGTGCATGATAATGGGCCTTACTGTGACATGGTTTGACACTTCCATTGGATATTCTTAACATAATTGAAATTTTATTTACCAAACAGTATGATTTATGTGAATAGATAATGAAAATAAATAACCATGGTTAAACACTAGATAAAAGAAGGACCTATATTAAACTAAAATGAATAAAATATTTTCTATTTGTATTTTGGATTTATATTGTAGAAGTATTTTTACAGATTATATTTTTATATGGGAATCATGAAACATATAAATATTGTGAAAACCATATTGGTTTTGGAAAACAGTAAGATATTTAAAGAATGACTTTCCACTCTTTTATGGATCATGAAGTCCATTAAATGTGAATTTTAGTGCTTTAGGAATAAATATTCATTTTATGGATATTCATATATTATATTAAGGGATGAATTGAAAATTGATCTAAGAAAAAATCGATAATTAAATATCACTTATTAAATATAAATGCATCAATTAGTAATATTTTTATATATTCTTAGATAATGAAAACATTCTTCAACTGTAGGAAAAATGTCATGGACAAGAAAATGTTATCCTATTACATTCACATACAATGAATAATATGGTCTTATAGATCAAAGTTTTGTGGATTTGAGGCCCTTAACTTTACATTTACGATTCACTTTCCTTTTATCAATTACCTCAATGAAATCTCTATTATTATTTATTCTTTTTCATTATGTCTATATCATCAATTGTTACCAATGTCCTCATAGTCAGAAACCTAGTTTTGTGTTATTACATATAAACATGGTACATCCCTTGATATCCTGTTAAGAGGATATTTTATTAACCCTTTTATGAGTTGTGTTTTTCAACAATGAAATTTTCAAATATGAAACCCTATATTACAGAAAGTATTTTTAAATTGTGAGGATGAAATTTATTTAAGGTTGGGGGAATGTGATAGCCCAAAATTAAGAAATAAGGAAATTGTATTTCATATTGTGTATGAAAAATACTAGGTTTATCTTGTGTTACATGTAAAACTGATTTTATCATTTGTTTCACTCAACAGTGAGTTAATTTTATAGATTCTGTTACACGCAAACCTAATTTTTAACGAGAAATAAAATACTAGTAATATTATTATTTTATATATCACCTAGACATTAAATAATGGGTAATAATAGGATGGAAGAAATTATTAAAATATATATTTTACACATATTTATTAGTTATATATTGGATATAAATATAATAATAATATCTTTAAATAAAAATAGAAATGTTTTTTGAAAAATTGTATTTTTCTAAAAGATGGTTTAGTCACACTTTGCGCACAAAATTTTAAATTAATTTTTAAACCATGAAATAAATTTATCTTAAAAATAAAATTTAACTTCTGAAATTTAATATATAAAAACATAGGTTGAGATTTTTTTTTATTTTTCTGGGAAGAATCATTTTTTATGAATAGTGAAAATTATTGAATATTAATTTAAAACGGAATTTTCATTTCAAAAATTTATACGTATAAATTATTTATTTAATTGTTTTTAAGGTAGGTTTAGTTAAATATTTTATAAATTAATTCAATTAAGTTCATTGGAATAATTTTTATATATAATTGTGATGGAAAAACATAGTAATCTTGTGAACATTTTCACTTCAAAAAACCACATTCTCATCACATCAGTGTGATAGATTTCAAACTAAATTATTAAACATAAGTGAGTTGAATATTTCAAAATGGATTCCATATTTTGAATAAAAAATTATAGATAAACGTAACCTTGGT
Source organism: Viscum album (assembly GCA_963277665.1). Classification (NCBI taxonomy): domain Eukaryota; kingdom Viridiplantae; phylum Streptophyta; class Magnoliopsida; order Santalales; family Viscaceae; genus Viscum; species Viscum album. The sequence goes on along the minus strand of OY728139.1, from coordinate 1,515,817,223 downwards.
AAAATTGAGTAAACATAATGACTAGGGATTAATATGATAATAATATTTTTATTTTTGTGAATAATAGTGTATTATTTACAAAATAAACACTACCATCCATTATTATATAATTTTGGGTTTTCATGAGGTATTAGAGACCTCCCAATAGTTAATATTTTGAATATATATTGAAGTGTAACTCATCCTCAACTATAAAAGGAAACACGCTACCCTCAATTATTCAAACCATAAAACCAATTTGGATCAAGAAATACCTGATAAAATAACTTCCCAAATTCTCTACTCTCATCCTAAAATACATATTTTATGCATAAATTAAACCTAGAAAATGATTTAGTGAAAACCAAATTAGAATATATGAAGAAGATATAACGTTCTTTAATGAGTGTATTTATTTTACTTCTTTATTCACATCATAAAATTCATATTAGACCATAATGATATAATAAACATATTTTATTCCATATAACTGGATGTTTTTAAAATAATTAAATTTCCTAAAACCATCTCCAATTCCATAAAATCTGTTACAAAATTATAGTTTGTGTGTACGGTGGACTACCGCGTCACTAACTGGTGTCATTCATTTTTCCATTTCCACCTATCAATGTTGGGTATAATGATGAATAAAAAAGTATATTTATGAAATATATATGTCATATTAATGAACATATATTCATTATATCATATATATCTTATTACATTCTATTACATATGTGATATGATAACGTCGCTCATGTGTATGGTGGACTACCGCTTAGCGAAGTGATGTGATTTTTCGTTCACTAATGCTTCATATAAAATCTGATAAATATACATTTAATGATTATATATGAAATTAAATTCATAATTATGATATTTATGAGCATTTAATTATTTTTTAAAGATACTATATCATTTTATTCTCTTGCTTTTTTCATTCGTTGAAGGACAATAATGTTACTTTTGTGCGTGTGGACCACTTATTTCACGAAGTGATGTGACTCTCTTTCCATAATTACACCTCATAAATAATATATATATACGTATGTAATATTTATTTACTGTTTTTATTTTAATTTTTTTATTGTAAAACTTTCTTACCACCTTATCATATTCATCCTTGGATAATGGTGATGCCACTCCAGTTTACGTATAACCTTATGTCTACATGATCGTAACGTACTTCATTTTTCATAACTAGCATTAATAATTGATTTTAAAAGTAAAATTTATGGAAAATATGATAATCATGTCACTATTATTATTATTATTTAGATGGTATTACTATATAATATTTTTAATATCTATATCTGTCAGGATGAAACATGCATTAGAAAAAATTCTATTAACAACCAAAATAATGAAAATAATGAAATATTATTAATGAAATGTTAATATGATATAAAAGAGTAATAAAACATATTATAAATATTAATATGGTTCTTTAATAATTTAATAGTATCTTTAAAGACACTATACATGAGTTTAAATAACATTCAACAAAGAGAAACCGTATGGTAAGGGGTTTTTGTCTCAATTAGCCTTATTTGAGACTTAAGATATATTATGTACCAATAATATTTCATGAGGTGTATATACAGACACATTAACATGTAATATCATGAATAATTCAACATTAATGGTATTTTAAATTTAAATATGAATTATTTCATCCAATTGGATTTGAATTGAAAATTACTAAATGGTAATAGTTATTATGCAATCTCACTTTCTTTGGTGATAACATTCTCTTGAAACAATCACTTTAATGTAATCATTTATCACTGGGAATTAAATTTCTATTAAATATCCATATTCTTTTTTGATGTATATGATTATTTCCTAAATTGTATGATATTTTTACATATGGTGTTTACATTGAATATTTATTGACTGATTGAAGAAATATTGATATATCTATATCCTTTACACAATATAGATATTTGATTAGAAACATTGTTTATGAATTATAAAAAATATTTGATATATACAGAATGTTTTTTACATGAAATAAAGAGGTTTAGGACCAGTAAATGAATGCCCCTCTATGAATATTTAGTCTCATGAGACCAAATCAGTAGGCCAAATCCTATGTGATTGTTACCAAATGTTTTAAATTGTCTTGAGTATATGATCTTGGAACTATAGATATTGTTTTCCAAACTGTATTGGTAGGTGCCCAAATGTTTTAAAATTTATTGCAGATAGATCTTGATGGTAAAGGAATCATGTTCCAAGGAAACATGATTTCTAATAATTAAGCATTTCTTTTATTCATAATTCAGTTATTATTATCCAGGATATTTCCTCTATGATATTATCTATGGATGAATTTTATTTTTATCATATTACTAGTAATATAGAATGTGTTTTTAGTTATTTACCCTTCCATATTTATTATTCCTTATCCTATCATGATATTCAAGTTATTTAAATGGAATGTCTTATCAATTATTGAACTGTCCATGTTGAATATGCTTATTGATTTCTGATAGCTTGAGTTGTACGTAACCCTTTCGGAGCATTTAAGATCAGCCATATTTTGTTTCAATTCCCAAGGATTACATGAAGTTTACTATGTATGATATGAAATGTTATTTTATAGAGAATAATTTTATTCTTAAAAAATATAAGTTTTAATTTTTTATTTAATTTTAATTCAAGAATCAAGTATGTATATATTTTATAAAGACTAATAAACAAGTTGTTCTATTGGGATCTAACCCATTGTATCTTTGAAAATGTTTTGAAATAAAAAACTTTGTAATGTCTTGGATTTTTCGTGTACTATTTTTAAATATTATATGGAATTATTTCGAGACCTGACCTTTTGAAAACATGTGATTCTGAGACCCAGAGTGACCATAATAAATGATTGAATAATTTTAAAATTTAAACAGTATGCGCAAGAATTTTTACTGAAAAATGGTATACCTTTTGAACGGGTGCTCAGATCATAAATATGAGGGCACCGTTGTGTTCAAATCAATGACATTACCTTTGGTGGGGCCTAACAACAACCAATGCTAGTCAACTGTGAGAGTTAGTTAATTGGACGCTTTAATCGAAAAAAGTAAAGTAATAATTTATTTTGTTTAAAAGTTTCTATTTTGTGGAGTGACCTAATTCCTCCCTTTTAAATACCTACTTATAGAAATTTTTCATGGTTAGCCTCATAACCCAACTAATTGAGATAGAGAGATACGGCCTCTGGGAGTTTTGGGGGATAACCCGTTGTCGGACGACGACGACACAATTGATCGACGCATCTCAGATTCGACGAACCCCACCAACGAACATGATGTGATGATCGTTATTCAACTAGTTCAATGTAGCGGTTTTTATGTAGATTATTTTCTACCTCGTTCATGGATTAAATGACGAACGTGGATCAACCCACCAACAGGGTGATCCGTGGATCCGTCGTTTTGTGGTAGGGTGTCAATTTCTTTTTATTTTTGGGTTTTGATTCAGAAATTGATTTTATGATGATCGTGGTTTGCCTTTTTGATTCTCATGTTAAACCTATAAATGGGAGCATATCCTCCCCATTACAAACTATGGAAGATCGAAGATGTGACGAATGATGGCAGAGGTGTGTTCCTTCTTTGTTTATTGTTTTTTTCCTCCCTTTTCAACCCCGCATTCTTCATGTTCTTCATGAGTTTATGAACAACGGATCATTCTGCATCTGTTTCACAACTCAACAATCCCAAATTGGAGATCCAACATCGTGATGACCTAGATGGGGTGTGACGGTGATGGAGGAAGATGAATCGATGCGGTTCAGGAGTTCCCATTCTTCGAATGTTCTTCATGATGGTGGATCAAAACACGTTTTTGAGGCCGATCAGAGGCCCTAAATCAACGGAATCAGGTTTGTGATGCTCAGCTAACCTCAAACCTTCAGTTTCAGGATGATCGAATTACCATAAGGGGTATAGGAGGATCACGGTAAGCATCCCGATGAAGAACATCGATTCTATAAATTTCTAAAGAACACAATCTGTATTCCAAAGAACACACCGTGTGGAGCCGGATCAGTAGAAGATAGGGTTTCATGATGCACGAAGAAATGACACTAAGTGTTATCCGAAGAACACTGTGTGTAGACCCTATGAGGCATGAAAGTGGTGGGTATGCAGGACTCGACATGTATCCAGGGTATACACGTCCATGTACTCTACCACACGGCTAGATCAGGCCGACTCCATGGGTCACCCCGTGTACCGATAACATGGGTTGAATCCATGTATGGGCACATGGCTAGCTTACACTGAGTCTTCCCCGAATAGAGGAACATGGCATGTCAGTCCCTTACACATTGTTTATATCTTCTTCTATACGACAAGCCTTGTGACAGGGGTCATTGTACATGAGTAGTACTCAGGTTCATGGGATACAACGTGTGACCTTTCTACACACTGAGTACTTTTTAGTACATGGATTGATCTTCTTATCCCCCGTATCACGGAAATGCTTCATTTATTTTAGTTCCCTTTTTCTCATTCCCCTGGAGGTCAGGTGTCGTTTCCTTTTTGAGGAGTTTGATCCCTTCATCATGACTTTCCAAGATAGAGTCAGGTATCCCTCTAAGAGGCCCAGAAAGAGATCCTCCATCCATTCTTGACACTAGGTAGATTCGGGTATTGATGTGACAATTCCCACAGGTCGTTGATCCTCTACCTAGTAGGTGAATCCAGATGAGTCGCAATATCTTCCAAGGCCCTTGCAGTGATCCTCATCTCTGTATCATGATCTTTCTCCACTAAGGAGTGTGTTCTCCTGGAATGAGTTCATCTATATCTTGTGGATTTTACCAAAAAATAGTACTTCTCAGACGGATGACATAAGAGTTGTCAGACTCATGGAGTGATTTCTCTCGGACTAGTGCCTCATGGAATCTTAAAACCAAATCCATAGGGGGGTATGCGGTATGGTAACTTGTATCTAGACCACGGGTCTGAGTTTTGAGTATCTCTGGTTTGTGTTTCTCATTATATATGTTCATTAGACATATATAGAGTAGAACTGATTGTACCTTCTCCATGTGTATTACTTTTTGGTTTTTGTGGTTCTCTTCTGAGTATTGTTATACTCACCCATACACGGGCATTGCCCACATGTGTCGTGTCTTGTGCCGACGAGCATCCTTTTGATGGAGTCTAGGATAGGACTAAGCTTCATGAGTTCCCTACAGGCCGAGGTGTTCCTATGGCTATGAGAAGTAGTCCCAGTACCTCTTTGTATTCATAGGTTGGACCTTATAGTATTCAGACTTGATTTTGGCGGGCTTGTATCCTGGCCCAGTTTACATTCAGTAATTTACTTTTCATCGTACACTGTTGGTTTTGATTAGTTGTATTCATGCATTTTATTCCTTAGTGCTTTTTTACTTTTCAGAATTTGTGGGCTTGGAGATGTGTGTGTGTGTGTCCAGGTACTTAGGCAATGCCTCCCATGTTAGTAATATGCCTCCTGGGTGCTATTCACAAACCCTTAGCCTATTGGAGGCGGGCATGGGGAGTCGCGGCATGGGACCCATTGGAACGGGTCGTGACATAGTGGTATTAGAGTTGGTCATCACTACCTTAGAACCAAGAGTCTGTGAGATTGGTTTGGGGAAACAATGTTAAGTGTTTCAATCTTGGCTTTCAGGCCAAAGACTCTAGTGTTGGTGTGGGCGGCTGACCTATCCACACACCTGGACTCTAATAACCCGTTTTTTGACTCGATACATTAAAACACTATTTGCGGGGAAATAATAGATTGGTACATTCATCATATAGGAATGGGTTGTGTTTTTCATGTCCTTTGTGTCATCTATCCAGATATACTCTTTGACCATGGTACATCTTGTCCCTTACAGGATACCTCAGCGATGCATACCCACTAGGATTCAGTAGTGCGGTCATGATGATGACCCCCTCAATGATGAGGCTTCAATATAGGGACCAGTTCCCCAGGCATTACCTCTAGGTGGTGTACCTGGTATACCACCATCAGAGGAGCAGCCTATAGTACCTATAGAACCAACTGATGAGGGGAACAAGCTAAGTACGCTCCATGAGTTTCGGATATAGAGACCTCTCAGGATCCAAGGCGAGCCCGAGGCTCAGGCAACTGAGGACTATCTTGTGGCGGTGACTAGATTTTTCCATCCTGTGGGGACACAGGAAGACCAGATGGTGATCCAAGGACCAGGAATTATTTAGGGTTCAGTGGGATGGTGGTGGAGTCTGACCATACAAACTCATGACAAGGAGACTCTTTCAGGGGCATAGTTTGAGTGACTCTTTAGGGTGTAGTTATCACTGGATACACTGAGATAAGTGCCTATCTATGAGGTTCTTAAGCTCCAGCAAGGCAGTTTGATGGTGTTTGACTATTCATCAAGGTTCACCAACCTCTCTAGGTACTCAATGGATATGGTTAGGGATCCGTACTTTAGAGCTCGGACCTTCGAGCAAGGTCTACGACGGGAAATTCAAGCTAGTTTCATGCCTCTTTTCATTCCAACTTATGTGGGAGTTCTCGATTGCGGCTTAGATATAAAGTGATTCTTGGCAGAGAAGAGACAACCGACGGCATTCAACATTAGGCAGACTGGTGCGAAGACCCTGGAAGCAGGGATCCAACATCAAGACAGGGATCAGGATATGGGAGATGTCACAGGAGGACTCGGGATAGGGGTTTGGTAGTCTAGGCCTCTAAGTCTGAATTCATTCATCCTAGGGACAGGCGATTCTACTCGTGCAACAGTAGGGAAAATCTCACTAGATATTTTCCGACCCGTTGAGTTACTGACAAGGATACGGTGGATCGATCATCAAGGCATAGGCAGAGAGTGGAGAAGACAGACCCGCCAAGCGGTGGACGTGGTAGAGGAACATGGATAGCTATAGGTGGTGGAAGATTCTTTGATCTACAGCCACCACCACCCCTTGAAGGTCTGCACCAGGCTCAGGGAGCTGGGGGGATAGGGGACGGGAAAGTTACATGCAGTCAAGGCATATGATCCAGGGACTCCATGGATGATCCATGATACAATCTGTGTCTTCTCTACCTTATCCTCTATACTTATATACATAGGTTCTAGTCATTCATTACTCTCCAATTATCTTGTGCGAAACCTTAAGATTCCGGTATATTTGTTGACTCGATCCTTACACTTGGAGACACCTATGGGCAGAGACTCTATGATCACACACCTTTGCAGACAATGTGATCTTACCCTTGAAGGAAATATTTTTAGTTGGGACCTCTTGGTGGCAGTTTCGAGGCCCTGTGACATCATTCTCGGTATGTATTGGTTATCCTTGGTCCATGCCCAGATTGACTTCTTGAGGCGAAGAGTGCGGTCTGTCCGCAATGATGGGATGAGGTTTTATTTTGTCGGTGAAAGGGAGACTCATGCAGCACAGAATGGGCTCATGTATATAAGGGTAAAACCAATCACTCGTGAGTTGTCTAGACTTTCCCTAAGAGCAATATATGTTTTGAGCTTCTAGTTCCCAGTACCTATGGTGGAGTACGAGGAAGTCTTTCCCGAAAATGTTCCAAGGCTACCACCCCACCGGTAAATCGACTTCTGCATCGACTTACACCCCGGTACGGCACTGATTTCCTCATCATCATATCGGATGGCTCCTATAGAGCATCACGAGCTGAGGGTGCATTTGGAGGATTTTAAGAGAAAGGTTTTTGTGATACCTAGTGTTTCACCCTGGGCGGCCCCAGTTTTGTTTTCCAACAAGGCATATGGGATTCTGAGATTGTGCGGGGATTATCAGCGCCTGAACCAGGTGACAGGGAAAAAAAGTATCCAATACCAAGGATCAACGTCCTCTTTGACCAGCTGAGAAGGGCACAGTGGGTCTCGAAGGTTAACCTTCAGTCAGGTTACCAGCAGTTATGAGTACGGGATGAGGATATACTGAAGATGGCTTTAAGATACTGCTACAGTCGCTATGAGTACTTGGTGATGCCTTTTGGAATGATGAACGTCCCAGTAGTGTTCATGGGAATTATGAACAAGATCTTCTATCCATACTTATATTGGTTCTTAGTTGTCTTCATTGACGACATACTAGTGTGCACGGAGTCAGAGGAGGAGCACAGGAGAAACCTGTGGATGGTTCTGGACGTACTCCGAGAGCATCAACTTTAGGGGAAGCTCTCAAATTTCCTGTTCTAGATTCAAGAGATCCACTTTCTAGGACATGTCATTTTAGCAGATGGATTAGGTTTTGACCCAGCCAAGGTGGATGCAGTGTTAGAATGGGACCCACCAAGGAGCGTGATGGAGGTGCAGAGCTTTCTTGGGTTGGTAGGATTTTACTAGAGATTAATTCCTAATTTCCCCCGAATATTAGCACTGATGAAATCCTGGACGAGGAAGGGGAAACCCTTCCTGTGGAAGGAGAAGTGCCCATAGGCTTTCGAGCAGTTGAGGCAGAGTTTGAGGAACACCCCGATCTTGAGATTACCAAAAGAGGGTGTCAGGTATGTTCTTTTCTGAGAAGCATCGGGGACCGGGCTTGGATGCATCCTGAGGCAGATACATGTAGTGATTTCTTATGTTTCATTCCGTCATATCCCACATGAGAAGAAAAATGCGACCCATGATCATGAGTTTCCAGCTATAGTCTTCGCATCAAATTTCTGGTGACACTACCGTATGGGCGAGCGGTTCATTGTCCACTTTGACCACAACAGCCTCAAGTACATCTTATCGGAGAAGGATCTGAATCATAGATAGATGTGTTTTCTATAGTTCTTCTAGGGATATGATTTCGATATCATCAATACTCCTAGGATGGGGAACAAGGTGGCATATATTCTTAGTAGAAGGTCGAGCTCGTAGTTGTTGAGTGAGTCGATAGAACAGTTAGCCACGTTGCAGTTATTCTTCATGGATAGAGAGGATGCATCTTACCTCCAGCCGATGGTTTTCACCCCTCCAATCTTACAATGGGTTTGGGAGGCTCAACTTTGGGATGTAGAATGTGAGTCTTTACGTGATCATTTATACATAGGACATGCTCATGGTGGATATTTTCATGGTGGGGAGCACGTAATGCTTTTCAGAGAATGCATTATTAGACCCATGGCATTGCATGTGTAACACCCCAAGCTTCCATGATACACTTCTCTTTGAATAATACAGTAGCGTGTGTTGTACGCAACTTCGAATTCTAACACACCACAACCAATAAAACTAGTCATTATGAATAGTAATACCCACTTTTAGAAATTTTAAAAAATTTATCTTTTAAAACGGACTTCATTTTTGGATTCGGAATATCGAAATTATCTTAGGGTGAATTTTTGGTATTTTTCTGAAAACTTTCAATTTTGACGAATAGTGAAAAACATTGAGTTATAGTTTAAAACAAAAATTTTATTTAAAAAATTAATTATTTTATTTAAATTTATTTTGGGTAAAAATAGATACATAATACCTATATATGTTCAATGTAATTCATTGGAGTCATTTTGTAATAATATTAGATATATAAAATTTTATTAAACTTTTCACTTTCTTTTACCCACCTCCTAGGAGCATTTGCAAATTTACATAAAACATAATTTTACCTCTTCTATGAGTTGAATTTTGAAACACTGAGAGACACGGTTAATATCAAGGATTAAAATTTAGTTCAATAAGGTAGAAATAATTTTGGTGAATAGTAACTTTTTACTTTTATTTACCACGGTTAAAAGTAAATAGGGTAATTAAGGGTAAAATTGATATTATTAGTACACTAACACATGTCCTAATTCAATTGTATAAGTATATTTTGACCGAAAACAACCTTAGGAATAAAATATTTACCTCTTTGGTCCACATGGATTAGATTAGGACACTAATTAATATTTTATTTAAGGAAGAGTTAAAAGAGTTAAAATCAAAGTTTAGTAACTAAAACATTTTTAATTTAGGGTTATACATAATATAAATTCGTCTATACATATTCATTAGAAATATAAAATTATTTCCTACATAATTTTATTTTATTTATATTTTTTAGACATTAAATAATTTCATTTATTTATGACACAATTATGATGCAGTAATTACCTAATTAATGAAATATTAAAATAATTGACATTATAAATATCCAAATAAATGTAATTTGAAACTTTTTAGGAATTAAACTAATTTTATAGGTTAATATGACATATTAGGGGTGTTTATATGATTTTTGATCGAAGTAATAATGCTGTTATGAATTTAGAAAAAACAAAATAACAAATAGTGTCTAAATTGACATAAAAGAGTTTTTAAAACAAATATTATATTATTAATTGATATTCTACTCCTAAAAATATAATATTCTTCCAAAAGACTTATATAATGATAGGTTTATTAATAATGGACCAATTTGGGTCGTCTTGTCTTATTATATTATGTTTATTAACCATATAATATAAAAATACAAAGAAACATGGTAAATGTCAAACTATTTATCTTAGAGTTAAATCAAAAATATAATGTTAATATTGTGACCCAAACCTATCTAAAACCTATTGGTTGAGTTGTTTTAGACCAATATACACCTTATCCTATAAATAATACACTTTTGAGTCATTAGAAACCAAAAATTATTTTATTATGAAATAATATTTCTAGCTTCTCCTAAGGTGCCCATCACCCCTCTTATAAAATGGCACTCCCCCTTCCCTCTAATTCACACCTTAAAAGCCTTTTGGCTTGGCAAAACCCTGCCCAACCATCCTCTAAACTTTCCTAACTTCTTCCTGGAGGCTTTCCTTTAGTCATAAAGCCAGCCTAAAGATTCCTTTTGATCAAATCAAAATGAAGAAACCGAAGAAGAGGTAAATATTTCATCACCTCTTTCAAGTTCCTTTCTTCTTACACTTCCTTTTTCTTTGTTGTTTCAATTATAAAATAATAACTCTAGTATCTTTTATATACTTTTTTGTTATAATAAATATGGTTCAACCAAATTCATTATTCTAGCCATCCTTTTAATTACATTTCACCATACGTGTGTACGTACGGCTTACCATCTCCACGTTGTGGTGTAATTGTTATTCAATACATTATTATCTTGTTGGGTATAATAATGATGTGTAATTGATGTAAATAATAATTATAACATCTTTTAGGGCCAATAGGGGCCTATATACCCTGAGAGGGGGGGTGAATCGGGGTATGGATATTCTTTTTCAATGTTCTTCCTACCCCATTGGATCTTGACCTCTTTGTTACAAGGGTCACATTGTTTGCACTTGTGTGTATGTTATGATCACTTACGTTCTCCTTTATCTGATGATGATGCTTTAAATGCAATGCAGAAAAATTAGCAGGCAGACGCAGAGATTTTTACTTGGTTCACCGCAAAGGGCTACGTCCAAGGAGTATACGCCGACAAGTTTCCGATCGTACCAATTCCACTAGACTTCACTAGCTGTGGATTACAATGTTTGGGCTAGATCACTTCTATGCCCAGGCTCACTGCCTTTACAAAGTTTAGGGTCAGCTCACTGCTTTCCCAAGGGTCACTCCCTGTTTCTCTCTCTCTGGCTCACTGCCGGTGGAGAGGATCACCTTCTTCCTCTTTCTAAGCTCACTACTCTATGAAGGGATTCACTCACAGTTTATAGACCTGTAGGTCTCTTCATTTCCATTAAGGAATGCATCTTTCTCTGTAGGTAGATGCTCTGTTGAAGTTAAACTTTCACCCGTAGATGAATACCCCTTTGCCACTATCCACTGGGAAAACTTCCTTTGGAAAGACCTTCGCAAAGCACCCAACTTCGCTAGGCTCCCAATTTCGCGAAGCTCAACAAGCCTTCGCGAAGCTCCTGCCTTTTCGAGAAGCTCTCTCGCGAAGCTCTCTCGCGAAAAACTCCCGCGAAGCTCAACTCGTTGCAAAGCAACTTCTCTCGCGAAGCTCACTGAGCCAACGCAGAGCACACACCTTTCGCGGAGCTACAATAGCCACCGCGAAGCTCCTCTTTCGCTAAGCACACCGCCTTCGCGAACTACCTCCGCGAACCGAGAGCAATGGATTTTCTCTGAAAATTCACTCTCTTGCGCTCGAAGGGGTCGGCCTCTATTTATAGGTGATTCCACCGACCCTCGTCCCTTCCACGTGAAGTCAACGCCACGTCATCTCAAATCGCAAAGCTCCACGGCAATTTTCCGTTCGCGGAGCTTGACGTAGTCGCGAAGAATCACCGTCAACATACCTTCGCAACTTCACCGCGAAGCTCCCTCATGAAGTCCAACATTCCTCTGCGCCTTCGCCGCGAAGTTCCCTCACAATGCCCTTCACTGCCGCAATGCGCTTCAGCCTCTGCCGTTCGCGAAGCTTGATGTAATCGTGAAGCATCACCGCCTCCATTCTGCTGGTCTTCGCGATTTCCAAACCATGCATCCTATCTTCGTGAAATTAATGCCTTTTCCATATGAGATTATGCCCTTTATGGAAATACACTTTTCACGATGCTCACCAAACTCCAAATTTTGGACCCCAAAAATTTGGCAAACACTGGGAAACGGCGCCACCTTGTACTGCTTTTTTTGTACCGCCTCCAGATCGTCCTTTCCTTTGTCATCGTTCTTTGTCAACAAGGATTGTCAACAACTTCTTGGGAACTTGACAAATATCCATGAAAACTTGCTTTGTCAACAAACACAATCAACCCAAAAATACTTCAATGTTACCTTGAGGGATTTTTTCCCAACAATCTCCCCCTTTGGGTTTGTTGGCAACTCTACACAACTCTACTCAGGGTGATTTTCTGCACTTTGATACCTCACTGAGTCTTCTTCCAGCTGCTACCACCATTCGCCTCTTGCGATTCTGATAGTGTTCAAGGATTCACTTAACACATACTCTAATCCCATATGAGAAATGCTCAGCGTGAGAAACAAGAGTAGAATGAAAAGTTCATCAATGAATCACTTCATGCCAGACCCCAGTTGTTGATTCCACCCTGATAACAATTTTTAAATTGATACAAATTGATGCACCACACTGATACCAATTGGGGAATTCTTAAGTTGATACTAATTGTTGATGGTTGGACACCATCTCACACCATTCCAACACCACTGTACTGCTTTTATCACAATCCTTAGCTATCGTGATATCTACTATTTGATCGATCACTTCTAGCATCGTCAGATTTAATACTCTCCCTCTTTCTCATTGCTCTCCCCCTTTCTCATTGCTCCCCCTATCTGGCTGCTCCACTGGTCAGCTTCTCCCCGTATCATTCATGATTTGTCAAATCTCCACACTGTCTCCCCCTTTAACAATCACTATTTTCTCCTCCTTTGTCAACGAACCCAAAGGACCCTCCTTTGGAGTCTGTAACATAGTAGAAAACACATATCAGCACATTAGGTAAAAAGACATCATACCTCGGGGAGAGGAGGGATCCCCATGCACACTCTCCTAAGTGAGGGGAGTCGACTGAACTCCCAGAGTCAGTCGATGTCCTTCAAATGCTTCCTTGGGTAAGGCCTTTGTCAGAATGTCTGCAACCTATTGCTCTGTAGGCACATACTCCAACTTCATGATCCCCTGCTCAACATTCTCCTTGATAAAATGATACTTTAACTCAATGTGCTTTGTCCTTGAGTGATGGACGAGATTTTTTCTGAGATTTATAGCACTTGAGTTGTCGCACTGGATTCCGATCGGAGACTTCACTTCAACGCCCATATCTTCAAGCTGCTGCTTCATCCACAATAACTGTGTGTAGGCTTGAGTGGCCACAATATACTCAGCTTCTGCGGTTCTCAATGAAATGAAATCTTGCTTCTTGCTTAGCCAAGAAATACACAATCCACTAAGATAGAATGCACCACCTGACGTTGATTTTCTATCATCTGCTGAACCGGCCCAATCTGCATCAGTATATTCCAATAACTTCGTTTGATATTATCCATTATACATCATGCTGAAATCCACTGTGCCCTGGATATACCGAAGTATTCTTTTCAGTGGATGCATGTGTCTTTCCTTGGGATTTGCTTTGATATCTCGCTGTTTTCAGTGAAGTTAACTGCCCTGCCACTATCATCTTTTGATGATTTCATCCGGGTAGAAACTAGAGTCTTCATCTCCTTGGAATTTTCCATTCCAAATAATTTCAAACCCTCCTTGGCATTCTTGGATTGAGAAATGAATGTGCCATTCCTGCCTTGGGTAACCATGCTTCATCTGATCTTCCAAATATTATGTCTTCTTCCTTGACCATCCTCACCATCATTTGATTACTATTGTTGTTGAAGTAAAGATTGTAATCAAATCCCCCACGCTGAAAACCAATCTTCTTCAAATACTGATATAGCCTTCAGTACCATGCTCTTGGGGAGTATGCTTTGAACACAAGGCGTGCTTTGTTTCGAATCATTGTGCCATATTTGTTCATCTTATTGTGAAAGACCCATTTGGTCTCGATGACGTTCTTATCTACTAGCCTTGAAACAATCTTACACTTCTGATTCTTCTCAATCTGATCTATCTCTTCATTCATGGATAACCCAGTTTTCATCATTAGCTGCATCAGCAATGCATTTCAGATCAACCTAAGATAGAAAACATGCATGCTTCAGTGATTTAATTTCCCTTGTCTGAACTGGATCTGCCCGATCACCAATGATATTATGTCTATCAATTTCAACTCATCTCTTTGGAATCCTTGTTGACACAAACTTGAAACTTTCATGTTATTCATTAGTGTCTTCTTCTGAATCAGCATCATCCACTTCTTCTCTCCCTGTTTTGCTTTCTTCCTCAACACTTTCATCAGGAAATTGTTCACTCACTCATTTTTAATAGAGGACTTTTCACTGTGTCATTGTTCAATGATTCCATTTCATTGAACATCTTCCTTCAGGATTTTTTTGACACACCTTGGATGTTCTCTTGCATCTTCTTGGTATCCTAAAAGCAGTCAGTTGATACCACATTGTTAGAACAAAATAGATAATCATGAAAACTCATGTGTTGCTGCTTTTACACCAATCATTGTTCATGAGCATAAACATTCATCCTTCATATAATATTGAGATCATGCATCTGATTAGGATATAGAATTCTCCCCCTGTGTTATGAAACTCTTCTAATTGTTAGGCCCAACAGTTTAGACCCATAACACGTCTTTTCCTCCTTCATCATTTGTTCTCATCTTCCACTCAGATTTGATCCATTAACAAAATCTCTAAGCCTACTGAGTTGAAACTCGGTGTAGGAAACAAGAGATAAAGTTAATAACAAAATCACTTCCTATTGTGATCTGTTTCTCCCTTTCTTCTTCAACTCTAGTACCTGATTTGAATCAATTGAAACTCTAGAGAATATCACTTCTCCACTTCGCATCCTTAGATGAAACTTCCCCATTGATCGTATCTCCCTAGAACCTGAAACATATTAATCATCAGTTAATATCATTTATATACATAGGGAGAGGGGGTTAATTCTTCTGGAATCCTCAAGATGAGGATTTTGGTTGATCCTGATGGGTCAACCCTTTTATTCTTTAATGTATAGCATCACACTCCTTTCTTGCTTCCTCCAACTGCCTGGCCAACTTCAATTGCTCTGGCCATATGACTAAGCATTCATTACCTACATGCTGAGCCTTTTTCTGATATTTAGATTTGGTAGGCTCGACCTTTCTCACCGCTTGGGGTATAAACCCACTAGTACACATTTCCTTCTTTGAGGTTCTACCAAAATTCCATTTTCCTTGATTATTTATCGGAGTAAGAATATCTTTTCTTTCCATCTTCCCTTGCTTCTTCCACCATTGCAAGGATCTTGCATCTTCTTCCAGTCTTCGCTGTGGAATTCGTCCTATGAATTTTTCATCACATTCTTTGTTCGTATTTATTTTATCAGATATCTGGGTCACCACACTCCTTTTCACCGGTGGTGAGTCTTCCATTGAATGTTCATTCTTCTTTCTCACAACTGTAGCATCTCCACCCTTTTTCTTCCATATTTTTTTTCATGTTCCCTCTGAGCGATATGTTGCGAGTGTGACAGAGGAGGTGACTGATACACATTTCTCCCAACTCCTTGTGATTCCCCTGAGGCTCTGGGCATATTATTTACCTTACCACATTGTCTCCCAATGTAAGATTTCTCTTTATACATCACTGGAGTCAAGAATCACTTTCTGGGCTCCATTTCCTTTCCTGCTTTCTTCTTGATACACTCTCTGGACAAATGCCCATGATCAGAACATATGAAACATTTTCTATTAAAGGCATACCTCATTTCATCACTTCTCTGCTGAGATGTTGATGAAACTTGTTTTATTCTTCTGGCATCGATCTCCTGATATTCCTGACACATACTCATAGTGTGTCCCATCCTTCCACAATAATAGCATACGATGAATGTTCTCCTCTGAGAAACTCTTCTATTTGATTTATCATGAAGCTTCTTCTTATTCTCAGATTTAGCATTGTTTCTATTTTCATAGCCTGAAAAGTATTCCTGAGCCTCTAAACAGAAGCTTGATGTGTGGCCATGAATCCCACAAAAATAGCACATATCGTCACTACTTCTTGGAACTATCCTCTTAGGCCTATCTCCAGCACCTATAGGATTCCTTTCACATCTGGAACTGTTCACAGCTCTCTGACCTCTGGAGATTTTCACTGCGTTTTTCTTATTCTGCATAGGAGTGGGATCATCATATCCAATTCCATATTTTCCCAAAAAGTATGGCCTTTGGGAAGATACAATCCTTTCATGCTTCTCCTCTGATGTAGAATATTTGGCTTTCATTTTATCATCACCTGCCGAAGGATAGTCAAATAATAAGTGCAGTGCATCCTTCAACTTGGGATTATATTCACATTTAGATTTCTCCATTTCATTCTTCACCAATTCTAGCTCTTCTTTCAACTTCCGAATCTTTACTTTACTTGAGTAAAGTTGAGCATCAAGTTCTCTCTTGAGATACTTTCCTCTACTCATCTCAACTTCCAATTCTCGGGTAAGATTTTCCACCAATTCACTTTGCTCCTTTACCTTCAATTTTTCTTGAACAATAGAATCTGAGAAACATGAATTCTCTTGTTGTAGCCATTGATTCTTCTGAACTAGTTCAGAAAGTTGTGTCACAAGATCATCATTTTTAGATTTTAGATTCTGAACTTCATCTGACTTTTGACACTCTTCATAATCATCAGCCTTTTGTTTTCCTTTCATTTTAGCCATCTTCTGTAGTTCTTCAGCATGTGAATCATTCTTCTCTGTTAGGTCAATAACTATATCAATAAGCCTTTGATTTAAGCCTCTTAGCTTGTTGACCTCAATCTCTAATGCTTTGATCCGGATTTCTTTAGATTTGACTTCCTCATCCGATTTCCGGTCCATTTCCTTTGTCATGTTAATGACATCAACTGGTGTCCTCCTTGCAACTTCTTCATCATCAGTGGTTTCAGCATCACTTTGAATTTTAAGTACTTCACTCGTTCCAACATCATTATTTAGTGAATCTATCTTTTCCCTATCTGATTCATCCAATCCTTCCTTCAGTAAGCTGTTTGATTCCTTTAGTTGAATCACACTTCTTCCATAAACACTTCTGCACTGAGGAATACCACCTGACTTCTGATTCTTCTTTTATGTTTTTCCGTTTTCCATGGCACACCGAGATAATAGAAGACTGATTTATCAACACAAATCAACTACCCAAAGTCTGATCAAACAAATTGGATAAAAGTAACCTATCGCTCTGATACCAATTGTTAGGGCCAATAGGGGCCTATATACCCTGAGAGGGGGGTGAATCAGGGTATGGATATTCTTTTTCAAAGTTCTTCCTGCCCCACTGGATCTTGACCTCTTTGTTACAAGGGTCACTTTGTTTGAACTTGTGTGTATGTTATGATCACTTACTTTCTCCTTTATCTGATGATGATGCTTTAAATGCAATGCAGACAAATTAGCAGGCAGACGCATAGATTTTTACTTGGTTCACCGCAAAGGGCTACGTCCAAGGTGCATACGCCGACAAGTTTCCGGTCGTACCAATTCCACTAGACTTCACTAGCTGTGGATTACAATGTTCGGGCTAGATCACTTCTACGCCCAGGATCACTGCCTTTACAAAGTTTAGGGTCAGCTCACTTCTTTCCCAAGGGTCACTCTCTGTTTCTCTCTCTCTGGCTCACTGCCAGTGGAGAGGATCACCTTCTTCCTCTTCCTAAGCTCACAGCTCTGTGAAGGGATTCACTCACAGTTTATAGACATGTAGGTCTCTTCATTTCCATTAAGGAATTCATCTTTCTCTGTAGGTAGATGCTCTGTTGAAGTTCAACTTTCACCTGTAGATGAATACCCCTTTGCCACTATCCACTGGGAAAACTTCCTTTGGAAAGACCTTCGCAAAGCACCCAACTTCGCTAGGCTCCCAATTTCGCGAACCTCAACAAGCCTTCGGGAAGCTCCTGCCTTTTCGCGAAGCTCTCTCGCGAAGCTCTCTCACGAAGAACTCCCGCGAGGCTCAACTCGTTGCAAAGAAACTTCTCTCGTGAAGCTCACTGAGCCAACGCAGAGCACACACCTTTCGCGGAGCTACAATAGCCGTTGCGAAGCTCCTCTTTCGCGAAGCACACCGCATTCGCGAACCACCTCCGCGAACCGAGTGCAATGGATTTTCTCTGAAAATTCTCTCTCTTGCGCTCGAAGGGGTCGGCCTCTATTTATAGGCGATTCCACCGACCCTCATCCCTTCCACGCGAAGTCAACGCCACGTCATCTCAAATCGCGAAGCTCCAAAGTTTCTGCCGGAATTCTGTCCAAATCGCGAAGCTCCATGGAAATTTTCCGTTCGCGGAGCTTGACGTAGCCGCGAAGAATCACCGTCAACATACCTTCGCGACTTCGCCGCGAAGCTCCCTCGCGAAGTCCAACATTCCTTCGCGCCTTCGCCGTGAAGCTCCCTCGCAATGCCCTTCACCACCGCGATGCGCTTCAGCCTCTGCCGTTTGCGAAGCTTGACGTAATCGCGAAGCATCACCGCCTCCATTCTGCTGGTCTTCGCGATTTCCAAACCACGCATCCTATCTTCGCAAAATTCATGCCTTTTCCATATGAAATTATGCTCTTCATGGAAATCCACTTTTCGCGATGCTCACCAAACTCCAAATTTTGGACCCCAAAAATTTGGCAAACACTGGGAAATGGCGCCACCTTGTACTGCTCTTTTTGTACAGCCCTCATTATCATCCTTTCCTTTGTCATCGTTCTTTGTCAACAAGGATTGTCAACAACTTCTTGGGAACTTGACAAATATCCAAGAAAACCTGCTTTGTCAACAAACACAATCAACCCAAAAATACTTCAATGTTACCTTGAGGGATTTTTGCCCAACAACATGATAATGATTCTTTATACATGATATAACATCCAATTCTACACCTTTAAGAAAATTATATTGTCGCTTATGTGTACGTACGTATTACCATCTCCACGACGTGATGAGATTCATTTCCACGTTCACCATTCATCGATGATTATAAAAATATATTTTAATAATAAGTATGTAATATATGAAATAATAATGCTACTGGATATATATATATATATATATATCTATGTGTGTGTGTGTGTATTTATTTACTTATATATATCTTATTCACTTACTTCCATTCAATACGATATGAAAACAGAGACAGCATTTATGCGTACGTACATCCTACCGTCTCCATAAATGGTGTTTTCCATTTCATATATCTATCTATTATAAATATTTATATTCTAAATATATATAATATATGAATAAAGGTTTTTATTATAGAATTATATAAATCATGATCTAAATTATATGGTCAAGAATAACAAGTTAAAATATGTACGATAAAAAAAGCGATTATTACCTGAAATGTTAATTTAACATGAAAATCATTATTAAATGGGTAGTATAAATTCATAAATTAATAATGAATGATATAATAAATAATAATATGGCTCTAGTATAATATAATAACATACAATGGTCATTATACAAGAGGTTAAACGTACCCTTGACCAAAGGAAAGTGCAAGGTAAGGGGTTTCTGATCTCACTTTTAATTCTGTGAGATTTCCATTGTTTTCTACTTATTTATTGTATGTGGTGTATTATGTACTACCATTTGATATATATTATCATGATTATATTTATATTCATGGTATTTTATGATTCATTTTGTGGTTATTAACTTTTTTTCATACGACTCGATTGGTTACAATGAAGTAAGAGGTTTTAATCTCACTCCTTATTCTTGTGAGATTCATGTTATATCTCCACTATTTCCTTTTGTGTGGTTTATGTACTGCCCATAATTTTATTATTTGTGTAATACACTTTAATTTATGTGTATTTACATATTCATTTTATGGTACTTATTTCATGGGGTGTATGTTTCATAAGTTTTTAAATTGGTAAGGTTTAATTTCACAATCTCTTTATTATCCGAGGTTGTTTTTACGTAAGTATCTACTGGGACATATTTATTATCCATGCCCATGTTTCAAAAAATAGTTTTCAAAAATATTATTTTTAAGGGACTTGTTTACTTAAACATCATTTTAAATATTTTAAATATTTATTCTTCTAAATCATTCTCATTAATGTCCATGTTTTCAAAATGGTTTTTAAGGATTTATTTATATGGACATGAATGTTTTAAAAATGTTAATTCATTTGAAAAGTTTTAAAGTGGTATGGGAAACTTTGATTCAAAAATGTCTTTAAATGTCTTCCTTTCTAAATTTTTTTACTTTTAAATGTTCTTATGAAAAATGGATATTTCTAACAAAGAGTTTAACAAATAATTTTCATCTATGTCAACATCCATTGATTGATTTTAAACGTGTTTGAAGTTGATTTATTATGATACAAATATTCCATATTGTATTGAATGTTTTGTGATATGTTTGACTATGGATGTGTTATTTTTATACCATTCATGGTTTATGGATAAAGTATTGACATTTCATATGCTATTTTTAATAAGAATGTTTATGTTATATTTCATACTTTTCTAAAGATAAATGTATTAGACTAGTATGTTCTGGGCTGCGGACCAGTAAAATCAAGCCCTCAGGGTTGGGGTCTGGTTATAGTAGACCCTCTGTGTTGGAGTCTTGTTACAGAGGATCTATGGGTTGGAGTCCAATTATAGAGTCTCTCCAGGTTGGATTCTGGTTATAGAGGCTCTCCGGGATGGAGTCCGGTTACAGAGGCTCTCCAGGTTTGGGTCTGATTATAGTTATCCCATAGGTCCTGGCACCTGGCCTTGACATAGAAATTAAAGTCCGGTATTATACATTCACTCATTCTGAAATTAGTTATTACATGTGATTATTCGACTAGTAAAATATCCATGTGCATGTTTATATGGTAATGTTTAATTTATTTTTTCCATATTTTGTTCAAGTTTAATTTTTAAAGGATGTTGTTTTATTACACATCTTTCCTTAAATTTTTATAGCTTCCGCTAAATTATTTACCATTACAGAGCATCTGATATGTAAGAACCCGAGTTTTTAGAAACGGGTCAAATTTCGACCCTGTTTAAACTTTTGACTGGTTTTTGAGAAGTCTGGAAATTCTAGGCAGTTTCTAGAAATTTCCAGACTACACGTCATGTACTTTAAGTACACGCCGTGTATGAGTTACCCGAGTGACCGGCCGTGTGCTCGCCAAGTACATGTCGTGTGAAGACCGTGTAGAACATTCCTACTACACGCTGTGTATTTATAGACATGCTGTGTATTCCTTACCCATGCGAGGCTAGGTACATGTCATGTGGTTCCCAGGTGTAAATTTCTATTTACACGGCATGTAGCCTTCCTTGACGCGCCATGTACCCTTTCCCCATGTAGCGGCCAGGACCTTGGTCGTGTGCTGACCGTGTACCCAGTCCAAGCCGTGTGCTGGACTCCGCTTATGTCGGAGTATGAAAACACATATACACGGCGTGTACTTTGGAAATACATGCCGTGTACTTTTATTTTTTATTTGAGATATCGGACCGCCGTCGCATCTCATTCCCAGAATCCCCTTCTTCTTCCCCTTTGGATGAACAGATCGTCCGAAAAACCCCAAAAACTCAAACCCTCCTAGAATCTCCGTACGACCTCCATTCTTCGATCTTTCAGTGGCAGCGGGATCTCATCGGAGAGGCTAACTCCGCGCAGCCTTCTTCATCCTTGATTCCTCACCCGTTTCTCCCCAGATTCCATCCGAACAGAATTGCCCGATTTGATGGAATCACAGATCTACCGCGACTCAGCCTGATTCAAAGGCTGAAATCAAAGGAGTGTCATTGTACGAGTACGAGGTCGGGGGTGCATACCTTCTTTCCTGTTTTCGTAGACAATTTCGGGTTTCGAACTTCGGGCGCGACGACGAGTGTTGAGAGAGACCGTGTTTTTTTGTTTTTATTTAATTATCTATATTATGTAATGACTCTGGGTATTCCCTAACCCTGTTGCGATTGAGAGAGACTAGGTTAGAGGTCAGTGCTCGTTTGGGGCAATTCGGCATGGGGTGCCGAAATGCATGTGAATTGGACCATTGTTCAAACTGCTGTGTTATACTACTTATTGAATGTCTCTAGTTAAACTGTTTAGTTTAATTGTTAAATCGTGAATGAGTTAGGTGCTAGTATGGGATATCACATGTTAGTGGAATTTGACTATTTAGTAATTTCATGTTTAAAGTGATTCTTCCAAGTATGAATATGCAAAGTTTGATATTGCCTGTGTTGAACTGCTTTTTGTGTTGGGAGTGGCCCGGATATGTTGTTGAGTGATGGGGATCACAGGTTGGGGATTTGGCTCAGGATACTTTGGGTGGTTTCTACCACGGGATTGGGTTTCATGGACGTTAGTTGAGGCATTTGGACTGTTAGGTTGGGATTTGTCCCAGGTTACTTGGATGGCGAGGCCATATGACTTGAGAGACAGGTTCGCAGGGACACGGGGTGTTAGAGGTGTTGTGGCTTGGGACATACTGAGGTGATTACCGCTCACCGGGTACTTTTGAGTAGTGTGCACACAGATAGACTCCGAGATGAGGTGGTATGACCACTCGCTGGGTAGAGGCCCCTGGTAGATGTGGTTAGGTATAATTTTTTTGGGGGTGCTTTCCATAAGAGGCCATGTGGAAGGTGAAGAGCCTTCGGGAGACAGCTTTGAGGCAGTTAGGTTGGGGGCAGAGGCTCGCCATGATTTCAGGGCAGACATTGTTGTCCCTCCAGTTATCTTTTGAGGATAGGTATCGTTGTTCCTCCAGATGTTTTGCCATGGGAAGGTTGAGCTTTCGATCTAGGTTATGACGGTTGGGCATGCCTTCAGTACGTCGGTACTTTAGACACATGGTATCAGGTGGCACGAGGTGTTGGGCTACAGATCAGACTTTCCGACGTTTGCCGAAGCAGGTGACACTTCCTGGTGGCTGCTGAGCACCAGTTAAGTCCTTGTTACTTTTGGGGATTGCACTGTTTTCTGTTTTTCTTATATAAGCATGTCTGCATAAACACTTATATTAGGTACGCACCTCTGGGTGGTATCCTACTGAGACTTGTCTCACACCCTACACGGGACCTTCAGGACGCATGTAGACTTTATGAAATTGCGTGCAGGTATAGGGTCAGCCTTAGGAGCTGGACTTTAGTGCTATTGATATGGAGACTGGAACGGACCCTGAGGTCGTGCCATATTGGAGTTATTTGTTTAGTTTTCTTTCCTTGCATCAGCATGTTTTCTTTATATTGTAGCTACTGCTGGTTATCCATTGGCACCATTGTATATACATTGATTTGTATGACTTGCTTGGATGCATTCTTGGTTGTTTTAGCAGTTATTGCAGTTTATTTCCAGGCATGATGTTCTGTTTACTTTCCGCTACTGATGTTCTGTATTTTTTCCGATGTATATTGTTATTGAATGTGTTTCTGCTCTGCAGGTCTGGTTCGAGTCTGCTGAGTCATTTATTTCCGTTGCATATTTTAGTTTATTACATGGACCAGTACTTTTAATTCCTCCATAAGGGTATAGCCTCCCCACTATACCTAATAGACCCTCGCTGCTAGTCGTAAACCTTTGGCATTCAGGGGAGGTGCACCTAAGGTAGTGACACCCGACCCGTTCGGCACTGTTCGGGTGGCTGGCTGGGTCCAGGTCGTTACAAAGTAGTATCAGAGGAGTTCTTGACAAGGATTTAGTAGCAGTGTTTTTCTCGCTACTAATGAGATTGAGAGTTCTCTTTTTATTTCTGCTGGTTTTACTATTTGGGATATGGTGTACTGGAGATAGGTTGTTGTTGGAACTTGATTTTTGAACTTGTGCTTGGGTGCCTGCAGCCCCATGTACGAGGGATGGGTTGAGTTTCTGGGGGTGTGAATTTTTGTTTGCTTTTCTCTCAGATTACAGTTGATATGATTTCCACCTTAGTGGCTCACTTGTTGTGTGATGTTATTGATTATGATATGTAAACCTTGGATGGTATGGAAAGTGTTTCTTGATTGTCTTTTGATAGGTACATTTTAGGGTATTTCAATTTCATAACCACACGTATGCTTTGTGAAGTGATAATACCATGTGAATAAAAATAAATTCCATGCTATGTATGCCCTGAAATGTGAATAGGTAAAAATCCGGATAGAATTGCTTGTTTATGGTAATTTATATTCCATGCTTTGTATTTTTGTAGAATTGCATGTGCAGGACATATGGGTCTGGCTCTTATGAGAGCAGGCAGGTACTATGGTTGAGGCAGTGTTTCTATCAGGATTGGGCGACTTGGTCATCGGGACTGAGGCAACGTTGGTTGTCAGGACGGGCACGACCCGAGGTACTAATGATACTTGGCTCTGTTGAGGGCAGGTAAGGAGGTCATGAGGTCAGGATGCCGTGGGTCATGGGTTGTGGTGAGGGGGAGTAAGGGTAGTTGTTATGCATTGCCTTTTACTGCTTTCCTTATCTGTGTAGAATATATTTTTAAATAGATATATGTGGGATGTCTGACCATTTATGGTATTCAGTGGGTTACTTCTTCATGACACGATGGAGTGATAGGAAGGAGAGGATATGGTACCACAGGATCAGGTTAAAAATCTAGTGCAGGCAGAGCATGAGCCGCAGGTAAAGGCTCAGGGATAAGATCAGGTTCAGGATCCAGTGTAGGCAGGGCAGCAGCCGGGTTTGGCAGCATTCGGACCGTGGCTTGACGAGTAGCTCCGAGCTAGCCTATTTCGCGTCTTGCATGTGATTGACAGAGGCACGCAGGGTACATAGCCTTCTATGGCGTATCTGACGCGGGAGTTCCAGTCACAACACCCGCCACTTTTTTAGGGTGAGGGTGGTCCATAGGCGGCAGAAAACTGGATAGAGAGTATGCACATGATCTTCGAGCAGCTCGAGATGCCTCCATGGCAGAGGGTCAAGCTGGCAACGCACATGCTGAGAGGACCGACGAAACTTTGGTGGGATGTGTAGGTACAGGCTCGTAGGCATGAGGGGCTAGTGTGGAAGGACTTTGAGGACAGGTTATTTGAGCACTTTTATCTAGAGACGTTGAGGGCAGAGAGAGCTCGGGAGTTCCTGAGTCTTCAGCAGGGAGACATGTCTGTCATGGATTATGCAGCTACATTCACAGAGTTGTCCCGTTTTGCGCCTGGTATGGTGAGTAATGATGCAGCTAGGGTGAGTCGCTTCGAGGATGACTTATGACATGCCATTCGGGTTCAGGTAAACATCTTCAAGCTGGGTTCCTTCTCCGAGGTGGTGAACTGGGCGCTCATAGCTGAGGGCAACGTGAGAGAGAAATCTCGTTTTGGTAGGGTGACAACCGCAGGTGACGGTTCGGACAACAGGAAGCCAGGGAGAGATGAGTCCCAGCAGGGCGGGCGGGCCAATGACTCAGCTAGACCACATCGTGGTAGTTTAGTGGTGGTTGTTTTTCAGTGTGGACAGCCATGACATGTTTGGTATCAGTGCAATAGGCCCCCAAAGGAGTACCAGGCATGTGGACAGGTCAGACATCAGGAGAGGTTTTGCAGGAATCCTTCTCAGACAGCCACCAGATAGGGACCAGGACAGACTGTGGCATCAGGAGTTGGTTCAGGTTCGCTACCCGGAGAGGGTGGCCGAGGTTCAGCTGCACGTGGAGGACGTGACAGGGAAAGTAGGACCCAGCTGAGGGGTCCATGGCCAGAGACTGGGGCATCACCACTAGAAGGACAGGCTTTAGGGAGTCGTGTGTCAGGTCAGGTGCAAGCTGTGGAGCTGCCAGAGTTTGAGCAGGCTGGAGATCCAATGACGGTGGCAGGTACACCGCGGGTGTGGCCGTGAGTTTCTTTACTTTCATTTGGCATGGCCTCTTGAGGCATGTCTGGGTGAGTGCACAGGTTGCACAGGATACTTGTGGACTGACTAGATGCTAGTTAGTGGGATTCACATCATATTAGATGTGTTTTATGTTTTATTTATATATTTGAGATGTGTGGAATCAGGAGCATCAAGGATGCAGGTTACTTGAGGTGTCGTGGGCATCGGGGCATCATGGATGCGGGTTACTTGAGGTGCATGGAACCGGGTTTGAATTGAGCATCTATTAGATGCAGGACCTCATGGTGGCGGATGCCGATGCGGTGAGAGTTACGTTGGGTATCAGAAGCAACACGTGAGCACCGAGGAGGTTCAGGGGTGACGATGCGTCACGGAAGGACCATGGGTCCGGGAAATAGGTCGTCGGTCCTTGTTTGTTTAATTGTTTGTTTTGAACTTTGTTCGAGTCGAGACCGAGTAGGCGATTCCTAAGGCGGGGATTCCTTTTTAGGAATTTAGCCATAACATTGAGACCGGGATAGTCTGGGTTGTGTAACCGGGATGGGCATGTTCGTTGCCATCTACTGGTTTTGTTTGGTAGCTCGGGGACGAGCTACGATAAGGTGGGGAGTTTGTAAGAACCCGAGTTTTTAGAAATGGGTCAAATTCCGACCATGTTTAAACTTTTGTCTAGTTTTTGAGAAGTCTGGAAAATCTAGACAGTTTCTGGAAATTTATAGACTACACGCCGTGTATGAGTTACCCGCGTGAACGGTCGTGTGCTCGCCGAGTACAGGCCATGTGAAGATCGTGTAGAACATTCCTACTACACGACGTGTATTTATAGACACGTCGTTTATTCCTTACCCGTGCGAGGCCTGGTACATGTCGTGTGGTGCCCAGGTGTAAATTTCCATTTACACGGTGTGTAGCCTTCCTTGACAGGCTGTGTACCCTTTCCCCATGTAGAGGCCGGGACTTTGGTCGTGTGCTGACCGTGTACCCAGTCCAGGCCATGCGCTGGACTCCGCTTAAGTCAGAGTACAGAAACACATATACACGGCGTGTACTTTTGAAATAAACATCGTGTACTTTTATTTTTATTTGAGTGATCGGACCGACGTCGCGTCTCATTCCCAAAATCCTCTTCTTCTTCCCCTTTGGACAAACAGATCGTCCGAAAAACCCTAAAAACTAAATCTCTCCTAGAATCTCCGTACGACCTCCGTTCTTCGATCTGTCAGTGGCAGCGGGACCGCATCAGAAAGGCTAACCTCACGCACCATTCTTCGTCCTTGATTCCTCACATGTTTCTCCACAGATTCCATCCGAACGGAATTTCCGGATTTGACGGAAACGTAGATCTACCGCGACTCAGTCCGATTCATAAATGGTATACCATCCACTTTCTAAAAAATTCCTTCCAACTGGGAAGAAACCTAGTGAATTTTGGATTTGTTGGGGACCGAATTCCCCTTCATACCCTTCACCTTATCCTTATAATTTGAGGAAAACTATATAATCTTATGTTTTTTTTCTTAACCTATTTAAATATCGCTTTACTAGGTTTATTTGTCATGGATTTTAATTTCTACATAAAAAGTGGGTCAAAGAATTACTTTTTTTTGACCTTCCATTGAACTTCTAGTTATATTGGGGTTGATTCCATTCTCATATACCTCTAACTATAATATTCCTTGATCTTTTTTTACAAATTATTTCCCTGTATACATAGTCATTATAGTTTTCAGAAGTCAAGTGTAGTCTTTTAAGAACCTAGTTTTATTCCCCTTTGAGGATGGAGAGACCCCATTGTTTTTCTTTATGGGAGTGCCTAGAAAATGACCAAAAATAATGCCATCCTTTATCACTTTGTTCCCTTGTAACCCCAACTAATGTGGAACTTTATTTGACATTAACTCTTCAAGTAATATGAATCTAAAGACCCAATTTTGGGTGGAATGTCTTTATCCCCTAAATATTACTCTATGTAGTTCTGATGCGACTTTGATGTAGAAGAATAATCCCAACTATTCTTCTTTCTGTACCAAAATTTAATCCAACAATTTATCTAAATAACATACACATCCTCATAAAAATCTGAAATTGGTTATAAATAATGGTATTAGATGGGTCTTCTTAATCAAGATGCTGAATAATGCATATACATTTTTTTCAATGAATTTGGTTGTTAATATGATGAAACCACATGAGGGTCTTTATACACCATCACATGGTATGATATTTTTCAAATATAGATCCACTATGGTATGATATATTTATATTCCTCCTAGATCTCATTGAACCACACTTCCTCTTGTACACTTCAAGATCCTTTGTACAGATGCTAGTATTGCTCAAATAACTTCTTATCAAAGTGTGTAATCAGATTCCTCAGTTTTTTAAAATGACTATTAAAGAATTATTTCTTCTAATTTATGAATATATAACCTCAATTATATTTGTTAATTGATTCCCATAAATTTGAAATCCTACTTTATCCATTAATTGTGAGGACTTTTGAAGCTTGGGTTATTCAAATGCATGAAATGTTGAAGAATGTATATTAAATAACCCAAGAACATACTATCAATTTATTTATTATTTAATATGATTTCCTAATTATTAGTTTTTGATATTGATATTTTTGTCAATGTGTTTAATAATCACATTCATGTGCTTCCTTCTTTGTAGAAACCATCTACCTTAAAAAACTCGATTGGGTGTATGTATATCACCCTAGTGATTTTGTATTCATATATTCATGAAAGAATGCATTCATTTATATCAAAATTTCATCTAGTAATAATTTTTATGTGATATCATCCCACGTGCACACAAAAAACTCCATTAAAGTGTAATAAACCGAAGGCCCTTCTTACTTGATCCTTTTTGAAGCAAAGTGGGGTTATAAACACTTGTTCGCTTGGTCTCAAAGAATTTGAACAAACCCTAAGGTATTCGTGGAACTACTTATTAGATAAGAAAATTTATTTTTTAAAACACAATTCAAGACCAATGGGTTCATATTATTGAAATAAAAGGCTTACATAATCTTCAATTCAATAAATAGTGTCTTTCGTGGTAGCTCTGTTTATCATTTTGAAAATGAGTGCACTCTTTATCAACAGGCAGCAATGTTCTCAATATTGGTTCTTCTCCTATTACATTCAAGGATCACCATTTCATCAATAAGGATCATGAAACACTGACAATCCAAGAATTAAGTCGTTTCAATAAACTCTTTTTATGTATAAAATATTTTAGAATTCATATATTCTAAAAATATAGATTTCTTATATGATGCTAATAAAGGTGGTGTCTTTATAATAAATTCTATTTTTCATGATACTCACATGAACATGATGATGATGTTTTCCATTTTTAAAGGTAAAAAATATTCATGAATTATAGATAAACGATTATCCTTCATAAACTATGTTTCAATTTATCTCAACGATGTTCTATGATTTATCACTAACATGAAAGACTGATATTTCATGCATGGGGGATCATAGAAACATTACCTCAAAAAATTGACCTCTAAATGATTTTGGTAACCACATGTTTCATATATGAAGTTACAACTATAAGCTATGACAAACTTAAGAACTATCGAGGGTTTCTATGTTATAGAAGGCAGTGGTGGAAATCAGAGAACTC
Organism: Viscum album; assembly: GCA_963277665.1. Lineage (NCBI taxonomy): Eukaryota > Viridiplantae > Streptophyta > Magnoliopsida > Santalales > Viscaceae > Viscum > Viscum album. The sequence continues at coordinate 1,515,787,249 of OY728139.1, read as the reverse complement.
AGATGGATTTGACTCTACAATTATATTATGTTTGTCACATTTTAGTGGTTGGGGAATAGTTACTTTTTGTGCTATCCCATTTATATATTTATATTTTTTGAGTCATACTTAATAAGTATATTCATTCCAAATAACACTTGATTTAATAGTTGGGTTTGGAATATGAAACACTCACCACAGAAGCCCTTACACCATTTTGTCGCTCTGCAAAGTGGCACTTGAACCCCATGTGTGCTCATTGTACTCCCTGAACACAAATATGGGTTATATTCATGACATATCTCACTCCAATGATTCTATTTAGGCTACATAGTATGGCTTTCCATTGTGGTTGAGCTAGCTCCAACATATTAGGTTGAAGAGCTCGGCTATATGACTTTTAATGATTGACCCATGTTTTATAAATGGCCACAATCAAATAAAAATTCTATATATAAAATATAATTTCAATAAAATATAAAATATGATTTTTAAAATCATATTCCTCCTTAAATATTAGTCAAAAAATCTAAATATATTTTACATGTCCTTTATTTAATTCTTCAACTTCTATAAACGTTGCTATAAATAGTGTTTCATCCTTATTGACATATGTCCTTGAACTTATGATCAGTCAAACAGTTTTCACAATTAGAGATACTTAATATTAAGTATAAAAATATTGATATCCTTATTTAATAACCAATATTTCATACAATATTGAAAAAAAATCTAAAATTCATTTTCCCTAACAACTCCCCCTTTTAATGTTTTTCAAATATCACCAAATAGTTCATGATGTCATTCTGTGATCCTCTCTCCCTTGCTTCTCCCCATTATTGACAATAAATTCAATGGTGTATTTCAATTAATTCACTCCAACCAACTTCAAAAATAATATTTTATATTTATGTAAACTCATTAAATTGAATCAAACTTCTCAAGAAGTAATAAACATTTAGTTAGTCAAATCTAAGTCAATATGAGATAACTGAGTGTAGTAAATAATATTTACGTCACCAAATCATCAAATATATCTATAAAATATTTAATACAATGAAACCAGTCGAAAACTCACTCCACCATTGAGTAGTACTTTCATATTATCAATGAAGATGTTCAAGTGTTATTACTAAAACCCATCTTATGTGTTTCTCCACATAAATGGATAAAATCCACTAATTTTCGTGGAAAATAGTGTTTTCCAAGATGAATAACTCTTATCCTTCAATTCCATGCATGTTATTTCATATATAAGAGAATAAGGGAATAAAGAGGGAAATTTGGAATTCTGGGAAATAACATTCAAACTAAAAAATTCCAATCAGTATAGTATTCTTCTTCTTCTTAGATTCAGTATGATATGTTCCTCCATTATAAATTATATTATAAATTATTATTGATATTTCATCATCAGATGACACTTTTGGCGTAGATTTATTTTTCTCTTTGGTGCTAGAATAATTTCATTGTGATTTCTACATGTTCTTTATATTCTATTCTTGGGATGTTAGGATTTTCATGCAATTTGTGGGTCATGACCAATTGTTTTACTACTCATAATTTTTATTTCATCATTTAATGATAACTTATCATTAAATCAGCATTCTCCAATGGTCACCACTTTATTTCCTTTAAAATGGAAATATTTTTATATTTAACTATTTGATTAAGCTTCTCATATAATTTACTAGTGATTTTGGATTTCATTACAGTCTAAATTCTATTTTTATTTACATTGTGAAGAACATTAAGTTGTTAGATAACTCTACATTTCTTATATTTTTGACCTTATCCACTACATATTCCACAAAATTAAATCAGGAACTCATATTTTTTCTATTTTGATAGTATATATGACCTCTTTGTTACATGATTATCATTTAAATATTATGATCTCATTTGTTGGGAAATCATATCCCTTTGATTCATTTACCTTTCCTAAAAGTTTCATGTTATATCCATATGAATATGAAGTGTGAAAAAACCCTCCATAACACTATAATTAGCCTTTGATGCACAATCTTATAGAAACTAGTATTCATTCTGTAATGATTTTGGTTAATATTTTTTCATATATTTTTGGAATTTATTTTTAGGAGAAATACTTCTTGATGAATTGGTCCTCCCTTAATTTATAGAATATGTTTTCTTATTTATCTCATTAGATCAAAAAATTTATGTATTTCCTCTCAATTATTTAGTTTTAGAGATAATAGATATGAATTAAGATTCATTTAGAATAAATTCAACAATTATTTGAACCCTTATTAATAGAAGGTCACCGATAAGATCAAAAATTTTAAATATTTCTTCTTTCATATTATTAAATTCAGTTCGAGTATAATGGAACACTTATTGTTTCATAGAAAACTATTAATATCCCTTAACAATTATTTCATTAAGATGATTTAGTATCTGTTAATATTAATATATCATTAAAAAAATTTCCTTATTTTATTCAATGAATTTAATTTAATTCTTGACAATCTCTTTTCTAAAAGATGATTTGTCATTAAAATATTTTTGTTTCATTTATAGATAAATATTTATATATATATACTCTTAAATCATTAATATGTGTCTCTTTACTCATGACATGCTCTTTATTATCCTTTTTAATTTTTCTTTTATCTTTTTTGAACTTCATGTTATTATTCTAAGTAGCTTCAATATTATCTTTTAATAACCATTCTTGTTAAGTTCTCTTTTCACCTTCTATAACTTCAGATGTATCTTTAGTTTTTTTCTTTTCCCATAGATTGTACTTGATTTCTAGATGTTTTTTCATCTTCTTTAACACTTCTCAATGATAAATATTCATTAATTTCCTTGATTTTCATAATTCATCTTGATTAAAATGAAAAAATCCTCCTTTTTCCTCTCGTATTCACATTTTATATATTTTTTTAGATTTCCTCTAGAAGTCGTTTTCTTCATCATCAATCACAGTGAAATTTGAATTATTCTTTGGACATCCATATGAAAATTTTCAAACCCGTGACATTTAAAGAACATTAATTTATATGTTCCTTTTACACATCATCCTCTACTATAAATTTGAATACATAATGCCATAATTTTAATGTAGTCCACTTTTGCTTCCTCGTCCTCATAATCACTTGATTCTAGTTCTTCTTCATCTCCATCTTTACCTTTCATCAAGGCTCCAAAGGCCATCTCATTTTTTATTTCTTCATAAATTCTATTATTTTTCTCGTTTAATTTATTATGATAATATTATTATCTACATATAGTGGTATATATTCCCAGTATCCAAGATTAGAAACATTTAGATCAAATATATCTAGATTGTTTCCCATCAACTTATTCGCAATGGTTGATTCATCCTGTTTATTTTCAAAACACCTGATGCTACTAAAAATATCATTAACTCGTGTAACATAATCATCAACACGTGAATCATCACTACCTTATATATAATAAAATATATTTCACAATAATTTTAATTTGTATATCTTAAATTTTTATATTTTCCTTATAATAGATTCCTATTTTTTCCCAATTCTACTTAGCAGTTGGAAGTCCCATGACTTTATTGTTTACGTTCACTAAGATATAAATAAATATGGTATTCTATGATTTTAAATTCATTTCTATATTTACATTATCTACTAAATTTGGAGCTATATTCTCATTAAATGGTGGAAATCCCTCTATAACTCCATCTATCTCTTCCACTACAAGTGATAAGAGATACAAAATCATCATATTTCTATAGGCATGATAGTTCTCACCGTTTAAAGCTTTAAATAATATATTATTCATTGAATTCATTATCTCCATCCTAATTATTATGTTAGATAATTCATAGGATAATTTCCCTTTGATACAACATGTTCTTATAAAATTGGGATACCAATGATGGAGGGAAGTGAATTAGTGTCCCCTTTTCTTTGAAAAGAAGTACTCATTTAAATTCAACCTCTATGGTTAAATAAATAGTTGATCTACTATTATTGTGTATCTTATGACCACACTGAATATTTTTTTAATTCAAAGCCAAAAAATAGGTATTTACATGGTTCAGTACAAATACATACTTCATGTGATGTTGGTTAATCTCCCCAACTTAAATTGTCTATTATTATCTTTTTATAAATTAAAATGGTCGATATAGAGTACAATTGTATATTAAAATTTTGATCCACATAGAAGGAACATTATAATTCTTCCCACAGTGTTATCCGAATCTACACTAACCTTATACTCAAAAATCTACATAAATGGATTTTTATACAACCACACATAGTGTTTCCAAAATCCACACTAGATTTCAACTATTGAATCCTAAATGGAGGGTCATTATACTAAAAAACATAGTCTTCTCTTATTAATGTATAGATCCACTATTGGATCATAACTTAATAGTCCTTTTTATGCTCTCTAAATCACACTTTCTCATGTACACATCAAGATCATTTGCACATATGCTGGACTTTCACAACTAAATTCATATCGCATTATGTAATCAGCTTCCTTAGTCTTGCCAGATACATTAAAAATAATTATTTTTTCTGATTGATGAATAACCAACCTCAAATTTATATGTATATTTATGCACACAAATTCTCAATTCCACTTCTTTCATGGATTTTATGAACATATCAAACTTGGTTTTTTCTAATGCTTGAACATTTGAATTGTAAGAATCGAATAACACTAGAATGTTTTATCTATTACATTATTATTTTATATTCATTCTTAAAATTAAGTTTTGGATATCTTTATAGTTGTGCATGTGTTTGATGATCACATGCATGTGCTTCCTTCCATGAAAAAATCACGTTCTTAAACAAAACACGAATTGGTGTAAGTATATCATTCAAGTGATTATGTACTCCCTCATCAAGGACATAATTTACTCCAAGTGCACCGTGTGTCCTTTTACTAATTGGGTGAGGATGTTATAGGACATGTATTCCCCTCTAGATTCCCTTGAATATTGTCAAACAGCAGGCGTGGATGAAGGTGATGAACCGAAAGATGAATGGGGGAGTTACTCTTATTGGATCCCAAAAGGGGACCAGCATGCCACCTCCATCTAAGTAAACTCACTAATCATTTCATTCCTCCAAGAACCACTAAGTACATGATATTTTGACTTGGTCCTTTTTACTTATGTAGGAATCAGTGAGAAATAATGAAGGAGAGGTCCTTGATAGGCCTCATGCAGAGGAAGAGGGGAACTCAACCTAGAAGAGGATGAGTGTGGGGATCCTTCCTAACATTTTGGCCCAAGGCGATCAGTCATTTATTCCTTCCACTAAGATAAAGGCTATTAGGGATGAGATCATGACAGTGGATGTATCTCTTCGGGTAAAAATGGATAGGGAGACCATAGTGGTCAAACCTTCCATAAGGCACCCTTGTATTTGAATTCGGAGATCGTGCCCTCGGAGGAGGGGGTTGCGGAAAGGACATTGAAAAGGTCCCCTGAAAGAGATTTGGTTTCTGAGTCTATCAATGAGGTGCTATCAAAATAGGCATTTGGGGACGAAGTTGTGGTGGAGGAGGTAGTGACTGCATGAGAGGCTAGAGCAGCTTGGGAGGCTTTGTTCAATGTTAATTCACCTTAATTGATAACATTTGTGGTTGTGAGAGGGAAGGCTGAAATTTTGACATCAGTAGGGGTAGATAAGGGATATAGAACAATGGATTCCACCACTGTGATTCCTCATGGTGTAGAAAAAAAATCCTATAATGGGTAGAGAGGCCAATAAGGAGCCTTTTCTGGAGATAGTTCTCCAACCGCTCACACCATAAAATCTACAGTTGGATGACCCATAAAATACTATACTAGTGGTATTCCCTCCCTATTAGCCATCACCACTTGAAGATTTTGATGATTCTAGACCAGAGTTCAGTAAGTATAACCGGGTTGTACATCATTATCTATGGATAAATGTGAAAAACATCATCACTCATGTCTATATCACTGAACTACCGCCACAAGTATAATATCTCGTTCATTGGTTAATTACTATGGGGACTGGCGGGGTGAATTGCAACACTCTTCATGCACTAGATTGGGAAACCTCATCAAGCTGGTATGTGCATAATGATTGGAGTATTATTTTCCTTGTAATAAGAATAAATATATGATCTCCTAAGAACTTTAGAAATATGAGGATGATATTTCCTATATAGAAGGTATGTCATAATAGAACAGGATGGTCATCGCTACTCATATTGAGATCAATAATAGTTTGAGGGATAAACTGGAAACATCTAAGGTCATGGAGATTGTGACCAAGAAGGTGGAGGCTGAGTGTCGAGTGTAGTAGAACTAGAAACATATCATGATTGAATATGTCTTCTATGAGGCCATCAAGAAGATATAATTCTTAATGGTGTTATAGTGAATCCTGTAGGCCACTAATCAATGGATTTTCAAGAGCAAGCACTTAATATCTAATGGGGAACTGTAAAGGAATATTTTTTTAGTGGAGAGGTGCCATTATGTGCATATCCTAAGGAACCTATGGATTTTTTGATTTACATGATTGAATATATCTTTTTTGTTCATTTTTATTCTTCTAAGATATTTTTTAGGAAACTAAAAACCAATCCCAAAGCTCATTCGGGTCGAGATTAGGGTCAGAAACAAGGGACAACCATCTGATTGCTTTTCATATAAAAGTCCACAAGAATCATTAAGCACTCATGGTCTACTATTTTTGACTGAAATCTGAGGTTTTTTAGACTCAGAGAGGTTATGACTAGAGAATGAGACTATCATATCAACAAACATTATTTTACAATGTGCTCTAGTGTTTGAACGGGAGAATGCTAGGGGTGTTGAATTTGACTAGAAAAGACAGAAATGGGGAGTGTGTATCTTAATGTGCAAAATCTATAACTCAATGATAGTGGCATATAAATATAGGTATACTAATGAACATGGTCAAAATCATATCATCTATAACTTTAGACAAGATTAGGGAAAAACAAATTAGGTTCATCCTTTTAACATGTTTGAAACATTGAACATGTCTTGGAACGTCATCCAATGGCTTCATAGAAATTGGAAACGGATGGTAGGTGAGGCAAAATTCCATGAGACCAAGCAGTTAGGGGGTCCCTTAAAACGTGTAAGAGGATGAGGATCCAAATAAGGGGCATTGAAACTGTATAAATTGAGAAATGGAATGTTTTAATGGTTTCTAACAGTCTCAAAATTACGAAACCAAAGTTTAGAGAAAATTAGTATATGTGTATTGGTTTGAAAAAAGGTCAAACCCATCTTCTATAGGATAACTATCTCAAATGATTAGTGAAGGCTGAAGTAACATGAAAGAGAAGGTAGATGATTGATACTAAAGTAAGGGGCCTTAGGAAAGGGCCTAAGATACCCTGTAGTTTTCCCTTGTGAAAAAAAGATGATATATATATAGTTTTATATCTTACAGTGTGAACGTTGGATGCAAAGTCTAAAATCATACTTTAAGGATAGATTATTATATAGTTTAACATCATGTTATCATGATGAATCTCATATTTTAACGTCATGTGATCAAGAAATTTCACATAGTTTAAGGTCCTATTGTTTGGACCATGGGTTTAATATCCCAAAAGTACATGTCTACTGCAACAGTGTGAAAAACCTGGTGTGAATAAAGGTTAAGGATACCCAAGCACCACACAATATATCTTTGAGAAGACAACCTGAATACAATATAATATAATGATGTTTTAGCTTTAATTCCTAGTTCATGGTTGTGGAGGTTAGACCAAGGGCTCTTTTTTGCATCTTTACCACATTAGCACACACCCTACCAGATATCCTATTACCCCATATGTCATGCTTACTGTGGGACATATGGAATAGTTAGGGAAATTTTTGGATATGTGGAAGCACACATTTGGGGTAACACTAGGGGTATTGGAATTATTGTTAGATATAGGTAAGTGGAAATGAGGTAAATAGACACTTTAAGAGGTCGATAAGGGGAGAATGGCACTGTTGACCATGTTTGAAACACAAGGACAACAACCATAGTAGTCAATAATGGGGAGATAAAATTCAAGGTTGACTATTGACTATGTTTGATACATAGGATCCTCCCTTTTCTACTAGAGAACCATTAGGGTATTGGCTAATATGGTAGGCGAGCCAAAAATGGCATGATATCATCATTGTTAGGGGGTCTGTCGGAATTGGAAGGGTGATGGAAATTCACACCGAGAAAGACATGAAGTGTGGAGTGGGTTATATTTAAAAGTGGGATTCAAACACCTTTTTTGTGAATATTTTATGTTTTTATAGTGTGGACCATTATTGTGGACAATGAGCTAAAGGGTTAAAAACATTTCTTCTAGGTCCAAATAAAAAATGTATGGGAATCACTACATATGAAATAAAGATGGGAATCGAGTGACACATAGTTCAAAAAAGCATGTGGTAAAAGACTGAAATCAATGGGGTCAGTTCCTAGTTAATGAGGTAATTGAATCATCCCTTGGTTATCATGATGAATCCCATGTTCATATAATGTGGTAACATTTATTGATAATCCCACACATATCATATGAGGCATCCTGATTTTAAATGGGGTTAAAATCATCTCTTATGAAGTGGCATCCTGATTTTGTATGGGGTAGAATCACAGTTTATTGTCCTGTATTGAGGACTTTAAGATATCTAGTTTAAAGTCATACAACTCCAACTATATCATCTTCAAACAGTTTAAGGACATAAATCTAAAAACTATTGTAAATAATTTAAGGCCATGTTATCTAAAACATAGGAGGACTATTAGTTTAGGGTCTTGTGGATCAGACCATAGGTGGGTGTTTAAAAAAAATATGTGTAGAACAACGGAGTGAAACAAATGCTGTAATTAAGGATTTTAATTTCTCAAAATGGAGAATGGTTTGTTTTTTTTCAATCATCTCATGGATGATTATGGATATTGCAAGGAAAGGGGTCATACAATTCCAAAAGAAAGAAGTTTTGGAGAATCTAAATCATTGTGAAAAGTTGTTCTTCTTGGATGACTTATGAAAATTTGGCAAAGTCAAGAGTTTAGTAGACACGGGCCTCTTTATTTGTGTTCCACATGGATTTAAAGAATTGAGACGTTGTACTCTAGGATTACAAGAGTTTGATCCTTGAGCTTCGTGAAAGGTATTCTTCTAGAATCAATATTTAATTTATATGGAAAAGGAATAGTTTTTGTGAAGACTGGAATGAGTATTTCAAAGAAATGATGCTTTGTGATTTGAGATGGTGTTTCATTGTAGTTATGATAGGCTATGAAAACAGGAAAATTTTAGAAGAGCTCTGTGAGATGGAAGAAGTTCCACATATATGTTTTTGTCCAATCTACAATTCACGCCTGAAGAATCGGAGCTCCGTGTTCGACCGTTCTTTTAAATAAGAGGCCACCCCTCTTCATTCCACTTGATTTTTAGGAGAGAAAATTTGGGATCTCTTTGACTTAGTGAAGTATGAAGTTATCCACGAAGCATATTGTTCTATGTGAGCTTGAGCTTTTTGAAGATACTTTTAAAGTCTTGAATGATGCCAATGATTCTAAGTCGTTATATATTCATGGATACGAGGTGTTCTACATTGGATCAGTGTTCTTCATGAAGTAGGTTTCTTTGTGAGGTAGTGATCTCCACGAATGGTGTTACTCTGTGAGGCATTGAGCTCTATGAAGGGTTGTTCTCAATGAGGTAGAGAGCTTTGTAAAGGGATGAGCATTTATAAGTTTATTTGAGAAGGGTTATTTTGATTATAAGTGTTTAGTGTTCAGGGATTTCAGTGAAAATCTAATCAGGTCTCTGATGCAAGCAGTGTCTCATGAGGGGCCAAGAGAAACACTTCAATTCCAATCTATTGAAGTGACCTTCAAGTCGATAAACTGAGTTAGAACTCTCTCATAGCAGTGGTCTATGGGGAGTTTACCAAAGTGTTCTGAGGGTAGCAGTGTTCCATCCATGAACTTTTGTAAGGGAAGTGAGTCTGTCATAGAGTGACTGTGACCAAACTCTTATACTCCACAACTGGTGATGATTAGTGGATTTAGGGATGACCGACACACTTTCATCATACTCTCCCTGGATGTAGACCTTTGCAGTGAACCAAGTAAATGTGTTGTTTCTACTCCTTGATTTCATTTGATGGATATATTTAATAAGTTCATAACAATGTGGGAACATGATCCACAACTTTAAAAAGAAACCATTGACACCCTGATTCACCCATACCCTCTTAGGGTGTTTCAGGGTCCTTCAAAACATGGTATGAATGAGGTTCTAGGAGGTCATATGCCACAATACACATTTTAGAGAGGAAAAAGAAATAATTTAGAGTCTTGATTCTTGGAATAAAAGATCTCAAATTAAATTTATAGAGTTTGGACAAAAGAGGGGTGTCTAAAGAGGATATGTGAAGTTTTGTTTCATGATAAACCTAATATGAATAAGGGACCAAGGGGGTCCAACACCGCAAAACACATTCCTAAGGAGGTTCATATACAGTTTAAAGTCGTGATGAATTGACTTTTGGAAAATAGTTTATGGTCTTGTTTCCAAGACCGTGATGGGTTCCTAGGGTCTAAAGGGTTGATAAATTTTCATCTTATCCTAAAGAAAAAACTTTTGGGAATTTCTATGTATCTTATAAGGATGTGAATCAATCCAAAAATATTTCTCAAACACAATGTGGTGAGATACCAACACTTCTGGGGGATATCTTCTCTAGTGAAGGAACTGAGGAATCCCATGATTATCGGAAGGCATCCTAAATTTGATCAGGGTACAGTCATAGTTTAATGTCATGTGTTAAGTACGTCAATTCCTACATTAAGGTAATAGAGTTCGGATCATTATAGGGGAATTTCTCTATTGGGTGTGTATAGTATGGTGTTATAACAAACCTTATGGGAATGATGGTTAAGTGGGTCTAACACCCCACAACACATCCTAAAAAAACTCGCATACCGTTTAGTGTTGTGATGCTTGGACTTGGGATTCATAGATTATGGTCATTGAGATTGGACCCTTGAGGGCAGTTTAAAGTCATGTATCATAGACCATAGGGTTTCTATTAGCATAAATTCATGAAAATTTGACAATGGGGTAAGCACTTTCTAATGGGATAGGCGTAATGGAGTGGCATAAAAAACCAGATGTGAATATGTACCAAGGAGGCCCACACATCACATAAACATTCCTGAGGAGGCTTTAATATAGTTTTATGTCATGATTATTAGACTAAGAGAATAGTTTACCATTGTGCATCTGGGAAGGGTAACGCTACGTGAATGAAGTATCATAATGGGTGGAACCATGAACAAAAATTTTGGAATCATTATGTTTTCTATAAGGGTAGGAATAAAGCCAGACACAATTTTTGAAGGAAATCTTCCTGCCTAGGTCTGACCTATATATATGGAGGGGAATTATTTTGGGATAGATGGACTTGGTTGTAAAACCCTAGAGTCACTATATGTCCTGTGTGGACATGAATCAATTCATATGTATCTATTTAATATGGAATGGTAGATAACTAATTCTGAGGATTAATTCCTCTTGGGTGAGGACATTATGGTGTTGTGAAGTTTTTCATCATGCAACTCGGATAATAATTGTTACACATTTCAATGTCAAGCAACTAGGAAATTGGTTGTTAAGAATTTTAACATCATGAAAATATGATGTAGGTTCTATATAGTTTATCATCATGTATCGAGGTTCATAATGACACATTTTGAGGTTATGTTATAGGACTGATCCATGCAGTTTAACATCATGTGGTAATAGAATAGTGAACTCTTCAAGAAAAGTACTTCTTGAGAAACAAGACATTGGTGGGAGTTGTAATGTTCTCTACTTCCAAGTTGATCAGAGATTCTGCACTATTGTGATAGACATTGTGAATTATATAAGAACTTTACCACTTGGGATCCAACATGGTGGATTTTTTCTGGGTATAATTTTCATTATGAGAGCTAGTACTATGTAACCCAAGAGGACGGACAATAGAACAACCTTATAATTAAATTCTCTTTATATCCTCTTTTGGATCCTTTTTAGATTGTTAAAGGCATATAACTTGTTTCATTTGAGGTATTACAGATCATCTAGATAGATATGAAAAATTCTATCTATCATATATTGATCATAGATAATAATTAAAAGTGATGGAAACTGAATCTCAGTGGGCATAACTATCTGTTTTCCACACACTAGTGAATATGGTGTCATTGAGGTGTAAATTTGAGTCATATTTTAATTATCCCTTTGACCATTGGGGAGATTTTCAGGCCAACTCTTCTTGATATATCACACCATTTTCTGCAGAATTTTGGAGATTATTTTGTTGAATTCCTCAATCTATCCATTTTCCTATGAATGGTATTGTCAATTATGGTTGGACCATATTTTTTACTTATCAAACAACTTATTCAACTCAGTCTCTAGGAAGTTGGTTCCAGTGTTGATGAGAATGGCATGACGAAATCTGAAACGGTTGATGAAGTAAGGGATCATGAATTCGATCACTTATCGGGACTTGACTTCCTTGGGATGAAACGATTCATTAAAAATTGGAGAAGAAATCCATCATGGTCATAATTAATATGCAATGGTGATATCTTCCTAGTTGGTATGGTTCCATGACATCAACTACCCATACTACAAAAGGCCAAGAATACCTGGTTGTATGAAGTGGATTTGATGGTTGATTCACATGGTTGTAATGGATCTAAAATTCATGGAACCGCTTTGAAAACTTGAAAAAAGCTTAGACCATGGTGGTCCAGAAGTGTCCCAACCATCAAATATGGTGGGAGAGCTTCAATCCGGCATGATGAGCATAATAAGACCTGACATAAATTTCCTATATTTCTTTAGTAATGTCATATATTTATATACAATAGATGATAATTCCATTGAAACCATTTCTATGGGGAGTCTTATAGAGGATAGTCCAACTCTAGAGGGTGAATTGCACAAATCATCAACAAATTCTTTCAGGATCAACTCAGTCTAGAAGGAGAGCATCATGCTAGAGACACTTGATAAAAAGAGTTGTATAATTGGTGATTTATTCTATTGTGGGGAGATAGAATGGTTCTGATGTAGAATAATCATAATTATGTTGGTTTACCTACAATATGTTTTTATCATCAGAAATGATGGAATAAATGAATCTCTAATGAGCTATGTCAATTCATATATCATCATATTTAGGCTTTATAAGAGATTTGGATAGACTCGATAAGATATTGACATGACAATTCTATGGCTAAGGAACATGATTCATCACTAGATGAGAAGGGAACTGAGAAATCAACTAATTAATACACTCTACCATGGGTACCAACTCTATATTTTTTATGATTTAGTAAATATTTATTTATTTGATGACTAATTTGGAGTCTCCCTTCAAATGAAAATGGGGAACATCAATCGTGAGGGACATCATGAGACCATTAATGATAGAATAATACTCTGATAAATTATTGGTGTGGCCTTAGAATATTGGGAATGAAGATGGTATAATACCTTATGTAGGCGTGATGAAGAAGATAGCTATGCCTGCTCTATTTAGCATGGGGTCATTAATCCTTTTACCGGTTGGACTCCTAGAGGCACCGAAAACATTTATCTTCCTACATGGAACATCCTGATCCACTAAAATAATTTCCTCATTTAGGATGTATAAATCTAGTGTAAATTCTTCAATAGAAGGATTAGCGGCTAAAAATATTCCATCTCTCGACCCTTGATGGATTTTTGCAGAACAAAAAATATATCGAAATTCTAAAGGATCACTGCCTAGTGCACCAAGTGTCATGTCAAAATTATGATATTTTGTATATAATTTTGTGGATCCACATAGTACACAATCATTATCTCATTATGCATTAAATAATACTGCAACATCTTCAATTTAAAAAACTAGGGACAGGTATCTCTCCTCGATATTATATTATATGATCTCCCTATCTAGGAAAATGCGACTGAGAAAAAATAAACTTCTCTCTCTGCCTTAATTATTTTTATGAGTAATAAGGTCACTGAGGGATCATTCTATAGAACTCACATAAATGAATATAGGCTTTCCAGATATGGGATGCATCAGAACTAGAGACTATATAAGATACTGCTTTATTTCCTCAAATATGTCCTGGTACACTTCGATCAGGATGCCTCTGTATCTGAAAAAGAAACCAAGAAACTTCCTAGAGGTAACAACAAATGAAAACATCAAGTTGTTATTCTTAAAATAATTGGAGTTTATCAAACGAAACACTTTCTAGAGATCTCTATGACGGTCCTAAATTTGGTGGTATTTGACAACCAAATTATCTACATAGAATTACACTATCATCCTGAGGATCTGTTTGAAGATGTGTTTCCTGGCCCACTGATATGTAGCTCCTTCATTTTCAGAATGAATGTAATTACCTGGTATCAGAAGTTTCCATGTGATTCTCTCAATAAAGTGGAATATTCATATTTGGGGGCCATATAAATTTGATTTTACTCGAAATATACATCCATGAAGGGGATTTCCTAGAACCTATTAGTGGAATCGATCAATGGTTATTTCACTGGAAGGGGAAAATTATCCTTCATAAAAGTTGTTTGAGATTACTAAAGATGATGAAAACTCTAATATTATCATTATTATTCTTTATTGGGATGATGTTTACCATCCACATAGGGTACTGAACATCCTTTATGAAGTTTTATTTGATAATATTATCAACTTCAACCTCAACCATAACACTATGAGAAGGGTGAATTTTCCTAGCAGGCTTATTAAACCCATGATGACTCATTGAAAGGCCTATATGATGGATATTTACCTAAGGTTCTAGTCCTGGAATGTAGTTATTACTCTAAGAAAATACATCTTTAGGTTGTTGTTTAATGGTCACATATTTTAATTTATCCTCCACATGCATGTCCACACTGATCAGATTTTCCATTGGAACTGCCTTTGTACAATTGTAACATCCCATGTAAGTAATGAATAATATATATTTTTATCTATGTCTATTAATGAATTAGATAGTGTTTTAGAGGCTTAAAATGAGAATAAATCCAATCTTAAGCATGGAATACACTTATATTTTTAAAAGATTGTTTTACTGCCTTTTGATGGAAAACTATCTTTTAAATCTATCTTTTGACCATTTTATAAGCTCTATTTGTCAAAATAAACTTATTCTTTATGATTGGGAAATCAAAATTTACTTTCTGTGAATTTTGTGTATTTTTCCGATAAAGTTCATTTTTTAATGAACAGTGAAAAATGTTGTATTTTAATTCAAAACCTCTTTTTAATCTACTTTATTTATATGATAAGATTATATTTTTAATTTGTTTTAAAGTTCAATTAGAATATATTTTTACCATTTAATCCAACAGTGGTCGTTGGAATTAATTTCACATTGAAATTGGACTTAAACTAGTGTCAATCTTTTGATACTTATTGTTTCATAAAAACACACTATTTGCTCTGACAGCGGGAATTAATTATTAAATTAATTAAGGCAAATTATATGTTTTGAATTTTTTAAAATAGACATCATTTTTTAATTCAGAATATCAAATATATCTTAGGGTGATGTTTTGGTTTTTTTCTAGAAAACTTCAATTTTTGATGAATAGTAAAACCACTAAGTGGTACTTATAAAAACTGATTTTTCATTTAAATGAAATTTTACCACCTCTGTGGTTTGAATTTCAAAAATCCGACATACATGGTTTTCATTAAGAAGTAAAATTTTTTTCAATGGGATTAAAATAATTTTTTGGTGAATACTAACTTTTATGTTTTTAATCGCGATTAGAGGTAATTAGTGTAATTTAAGGTAAGAATAATGTTTTAATAATATGAGATGAGCTTGAAACATGTCCTAACCTTGTTGGATGTGTCATTCCCGACCAAGACAATCCATGGGTCAACTTGGGGACCCCATGGAGCCACTTTGGTAGGAAAATGACATTAATATCTTTTTATTTAATGTTAAAATAAAAATGACACCAACATGAGTTGTTTTACTAAAACAATTTTTATATGTGGTTATACAAGTCATAGTTTTGACTATAAATATTCATTGGAAGTCTAAAAAGATTTCCTACATCATAGTATTTTTTTATAATTTTTAGACATTAAATAAATTAAATTATTTATGACACCATGATGATGCAGCGATTACCTCATTATTTAACGATTTAAATAAAATGAAAAGATAATGTAAACTATATGACCTACACATGTAAATAATCTATTGGATGGGTGTATTTAGAACCCTTATCACCTTATCCTCGAATTTTATCAATGTGGGACCTTTTAAATCTGAAACTCATTTTAAAATAAAGTAACATTTCTTTACTTTCCAAGAGTGCCCCTCCTCTCCTCTTATAAAAGGCCCCCACCTCTACCTCCTTACCCACACTTCCAAAGCCTTTGGATCGGCCAGCCCCTGACCATTTTGTCTCTCCAAATCCCTCTCTAACTCAAAGGAGACTCAATTTGGGCAGAAGTCTTCCCAATGAAGCCTTTGATCTCAAATCAAAAAGAGTTACCCGATTTAAAGGTAGTGTCTTCTCTTGTGTTCTTATGTTTTATTTTGCTTCTACAACCCCCTAAACTCTTTTTATTAATTTATTTTGTAACAACACCAGTATCTTCCATATACTAGGATGTTTTTATAAGAATTATTCGAGCTACACTTACACAAACCTACATCTAATGGGTAAAGAACATACTGTTTCCGTGGATGGCGAATTTCTGCCTCACGCAACGATGATTGTTCAACACTCATATATCACCTTCAAAGGTGGACATTAAGATGTCACTATATTTATATATTAAATATAATATGTTTATGTTTTACTGAAGCTTCTGTATTTTTAATTTATGGCATATCTTTATGGTTACCATTATGAGTAAACGCGATATATTCATTTTAGGAAGTGTGGACTACCGCCCCCTCAAAGTGATTTGATTCGTTAATACCATATGTGGTACATATAAAGGATATATTTAGTGATATTATATATGATACCATACTGGAATTAAAATACTATTATGTATCGTTAAGTTTTAATTCCATAAAATACGAAATATAAATGAAAGAAGCGTTCATGCGTACGTACGGCTTACCGTCTCCATGAACGGTGCATTTCATTTCTTACCTCTAAACGTTGTGTAATATTATAAATTCATGTATATACTGGATATATATGATATATATGATATATAAATCATGATTATAACTCTTTATATAATGGATACATGAACATCTTGTAATTATAAATTGCATATTTTGACTCAAGTACCAATGATCGTTAAAACGACCGTTATTAACTAAAATAATTACATACTGTTCATGACATGGTAATAAGTGATATAAAAGGAAGAATGAACATGAAAAAGGTTCTTATGAAATAAGAAATTGACTCAGGTTTATTGTTCAGGATATTAAAGAACGATCAAGTCAAGTCGTATACGAGGTATGTGCCTTCGTCTCAATCTCCTTTCATTGAGGCATATTTTGTTTTATACACAAACTTCTTTTATACGGTGTATAAACCCCTTTGACTTTTACGTTTATTCAAAAGGAAAATTTTTTTATACTAAGCGTTTACTAAACGACAAAAGGGAATGTTTTTTTGTCGTACGTATGCGGCGACAACGACTTCTCCGCCGCCGTGACCATTATTTGAGTTTTGGCTTCCTCTACAAGCCATACTTTTTTTTAAAAGAAAAATAAATACCATGTTTTACTTTTATTTTATTTTGTTATTGAAAATGGTTTTCATAATGTTTTTATATCAATGTTTTGTATTGATATATTGTGATTGAAAAGTGCAAATGTTATGTTTCCTTTATGCATGTTTTATGTGATACGATTATGTTATGGTTCTTGGGAATTATTATGAAGACGGGTGGTTTCGTGATAAACTAAGGGCGGGTGAGCCCGATATAGCTCTCCAATTCATTGGTTAACGCGATGGAGTTAAACGTTAAGGTTTCTCCAAAGAGATATAGGGAATATGCTGTGATGGTTATTCCAAAAGTAACCAAGAGGGTTACACCCTACGTAAGAATGTTATGAATGCCTCAAGTTACCTTTATGTCTTATGATTTCTATGATTTATTAATTATTTGATGAGGTATGTTAAAGTTCTTATATTTAATGAGTAGAGTATGATTTCATTGATTCTTGTGTATACATGCACTCACGTTTCCTTTCGATATTTTTATATCCCTTACTGATATTTTTATTCTCATCCCAAGTTTTTGAAATGTTTTTCACAGGTCAAGGGAAGGGTACATGATATGATGATAGTGTTAAGGAAGTGTCAATAAAGAATCCATGTTTTATTTTAAATATGTTTCTGTTGATGGGAAAAATGAATACTATCTTTTATGTAACCACTTTGTTTAAATGTGGAATGTAATGCAAGTTTTATGATCTAATTATCTAAAACTCTAAACTTGAAAAGATCCTCAATGTGTAATCTTGTAATAACTCATGATTAAGTAAGGTTTACGGCTGGGGCCTTAGAGTTGGTATCAGAGGTCGGTTTAGATAACTTTCGGATTTAGAATTTGATTAAATGATTATCCAAAAATATCTTTTTTATGGTCAAATTGAAATGATATAGAATTTAAAGATTACCATGTTGCTTTATCTAAGACATGTTTGTTTAGAATGGTTTTCCATAGAGGAAACAGGGAAGCAGTGCTAGGAAGGCATACAGAAGGAAATAACCTTCCGAATCAGCATCCTGAGATGGTCGGAATTGGAACTGAACAGTTTGTTGCATTAATGTCGCAGTTTACTGAAGCGATAAATGGTGGCGGTATCCATGCACGAGATCAGCCAGATCAACCGCAGAGGAACATGTTAGTGGTGGAACATTTCCTGAGGAAACATCCCCCATCATTCAGAGGATCATCTAACCCTGTTCTAGCTAAAGGGTGTATTAAATCACTAGAGAAGATTTTTGATGTAATGGGGTGTTCAGACAATCAAAAGGTTAGTCTTGCTATTTACCGTTTGCTTTTTTAGGAGTTTGATCCCTTCATCAGTATATTCCGAGATAGAGTTAGGTATCCCTCTGAGAGGCCCAGAGAGAGATCCTCCATCTATCCTTGACACTAGGTAGATTTAGGTATTGATGTGACAATTCCCACAGGCCGTTGATCCTCTACCTAGTAGGTGAATCCAGATGAGTCACAATATCTGCCAAGGCCCTTGTAGTGATACTCATCTCTGTATCATGATCTTTCTTCACTCAGGAGTGTGTTCTCTTGGAATGAGTTCATCTATCTCTTGTGGATTTTACCAAAAAATAGTACTTCTCAGACGGATGACATAAGAGTTGTCAGACTCGTGGAGTGAGTTCTCTCGGACTAGTGCTTATTAAACCCATGATGACTCATTGAAAGGCCTATATGATGGATAGTGACCTAAGGTTCAGAGGTCGGTTTAGATAAATTTAGGAGTTAGAATTTGATTAAATGATTATCCAAAAATATCTCTTGTATGGTCAAATTGAAATGATATAGAATTTAAAGATTACCATGTTACTTCATCTAAGACATGTTTGTTCAGAATGGTTTTTCGCAGAGGAAACAGGGAAGAAGTGCTAGGAAGGAATACCGACGGAAATAACCTTCCGAATCAGCATCCTGAGATGGTCGGAATTGGAACTAAACAGTTTTTTGCAGTAATGGCGCAGTTGACTGAAGCGATAAATGGTGGCGGTATCCATGCACGAGATCAGCCAGATCAACCGTAGAGGAACATGTTAGTGGTGGAAAATTTCCTGAGGCAACATCCCCCATCATTCAGAGGATCATCTGACTATGTGCTAGCTAAAGGGTGGATTAAAGAACTAGAGAAGATTTTCTATGTAATGGGGTGTTCAGACAATCAAAAGGTTAGTCTTGCTATTTACCGTTTGGAGGGTGAAGTAGATTAGTGGTGGTCGATGGTTGACCTTCTAGTTATATTGGGGTTGATTTTATTCTCATCTACCTCTAACTATAATATTCCTTGATCTTTTTTTACAAATTATTTCCCTATATACATAGTCATTATAGTTTTCAGAAGTCATGAGTAGTCTTTCAAGAACCTAGTTTTATCCCCCTTTGAGGATGGAGAGACCCCATTGTTTTTCTTTATGGGAGTGCCTAGAAAATGACAAAAAATAATGGCATCCTTTATCACTTTGTTCTCTTGTAAACCCAACTAATGTGGAACTTTAGTTGAAATTAACTCTTCAAGTAATATAAATCTAAAGACTCAATTTTGGGTGGAATGTATTTAGCCCCTAAAGATTACTCTATGTAGTTCTGATGCGACTTTGATGTAGAAGAATAATCCCAATTATTCTTCTTTCTGTACCAAAATTTAATCCAACACTTTATATAAATAACGTACACATCCTCATAAAAATCTGAAATTGGTTGTAAATAATGGTATTAGATGGGTCTTCTTACTCCGGATGCTGAATAATGCATATACATTTTTTTCCAATGAATTTGGATCTTAATATGATGAAAACACATGAGGGTCTTTATACACCATCACATGGTATGATATTTTTCAAATATAGATCCACTATGGTATGATATATTGATATTCCTCCCAGATCTCATTGAACCACACTTCCTCTTGTACGCTTCAAGATCCTTTGTACAGATGCTAGTATTGCTCAAATAACTTCTTTTCAAAGTGTGTAATCAGATTCCTCGGTTTTTTAAAATGACTATTAAATAATTATTTATTCTAATTAATGAATATATAACCTCAATTATATTTTTTAATTGATTCCCATAAATTTGAAATCCCAATTTATCCATTAATTTCAAGGACTTTTGAAGCTTGGGTTATTCAAATGCATGAAATGTTGAAGAATGTATATTAAATAACCCAAGAACATACTATTAATTTATTTATTATTTAATATGATTTTCTAATTATTAGTTTTTGATATTGAAGTTTTTTTCAATGTGTTTAATAATCACATTCATGTAATTCCTTCTTTGTAGAAACCATCTACCTTAAAAAACTCGATTGGGTGTAAGTATATCACCCTAGTGATTTTGTATTCACATATTAATGAAAGAATGCATTCATTTATATCAAAATTTATTCTAGTAATAATTTTTATGTGATATCATCCCACGTGAACACAAAAAACTCCATTAAATTGTAATAAACAGAACTCCCTTCTTACTTGATCCTTTTTGAAGCAAAGTGGGGTTATAAACACTTGTTCGCTTGGTCTCAAAGAATTTTAACAAACCTTAAGGTATTCGTAGAACGACTTATTAGATATGAAAATTGATTTTTTAAAACACAATTCAAGAACAATGGGTTCATATTATTGAACTAATAGGCCTACATAATCTTCAATTCAATAAATAGTGTCTTTCGTGGTAGCTATGTTCATCATTTTGAAAATGAGTGCACTCTTTATCAACAGGGAGCAATGTTCTCAATATTGGTTCTTCTCCTATTACATTAATGGATCACCATTTCATCTATAAGGATCATGAAACACTGACAATCCAAGAATTAAGTCATTTCACTAAACTCTTTTTATGTATAAAATATATTAGAATTCATATATTCTAAAAATATAGATTTCTTATATGATGCTAATAAAGGTGGTGTCTTCATAATAAATTCTATTTTTCATGATACTCACATGAACATGATGATGATGTTTTCCATTTTTAAAGGTAAAAAATATTCACGAATTATAGATAAACGATTATCCTTCATAAACTATGTTTCAATTTAGCTCAACGATGTTCTATGATTTATCACTAACATGAAAGACTGATATTTCATGCATGGGGGATCATAGAAACATTACCTCAAAAAATTGACCTCTAAATGATTATGGTAACCACATGTTTCATATAAGAAGTTACAACTATAAGCTATGACAAACTTAAGAACTATTGAGGGTTTCTATGTTATAGAAGGCAGTGGTGGAAATCAGAGAACTCGGACGGATTTGACTCTACAATTATATTATGTTTGTCACATTTTAGTGGTTGGGGAATAGTTACTTTTTGTGCTATCCCATTTATATATTTATATTTTTTTGAGTCACACCTAATAGTTATATTCATTCCAAATAACACTTGATTTAATAGTTGGGTTTCGAATATGAAACACTCACCACAGAAGCCCTTACACCATTTTGTCGCTCCGCAAAGTGGCACTTGAACCCCATGTGTGCTCTTTTTACTCCCTGAACACAAATATGGGTTCTATTCACGACATATCTCACACCAATGATTCTATTTCGGCGACATAGTATGGCTCTCCATTGTTGTTGAGCTAGCTCCAACATATTAGGTTGAAGAGCTCGCCTATATGACTTTTAATGATTGACCCATGTTTTATAAATGGACATAATCAAATAAAAAGTATATATATAAAATATAATTTCAATAAAATATAAAATGTGATTTTTAAAATCATATTCCTCCTTAAATATTAGTCAAAAAGTCTAAATATATTTTACATTTCCTTTATTTAATTCTTCAACTTCTATAAACATTGCTATAAATAGTGTTTCATCCTTATTGACATATGTCCTTGAACTTATGATCAGCCAAACAGTTTTCACAATTAGAGATACTTAATATGAAGTATAAAAATATTGATATCCTTATTTAATAACCAATATTTCATACAATATTAAAAAAAATCTAAAATTCATTTTCCCTAACAACTCCCCCTTTTAATGTTTTTTAAAATATCACCACACAGTTCATGATGTCATTATGTGATCCTATTTCCCTTGCGTCTCCCCCTTATTGACAATAAATTCAATGGTGTATTAAAATTAATTCACTCCAACCAACTTCAAAAATAAAATTTTATATTTATGTAAACTCATGAAATTGAATCAAACTTCTCAAGAAGTAATAAATATTTAGTTAGTCAAATCTAAGTCAATATGAGATAACTGAGTGTAGAAAATAATATTTATGTCACCAAATCATCAAATATATCTAGAAAATATTTAATACAATGAAACCAGTCCAAAACTCACTCCACCATTTAGTAGTAATTTCATATAATCAATGAAGATGTTCAAGTGTTATTACTAAAACTCATCTTATGTGTTTCTCCGCATAAATGGATAAAATCCACTAATTTTCGTGGAAAATTGTGTTTTCCATGATGAATAACTCTTATCCTTCAATTACATGCATGTTATTTCATAGAAAAGAGAATAATGGAATAAAGAGGGAACTTTGGAATTCTGGGAAATAACATTCAAACTAAAAAATTCCAATCAGTATAGTATTCTTCTTCTTCTTAGATTCAGTATGATATGTTCCTCCATTATCAATTATATTATAATTTATTGTTGATATTTCATCATCAGATGACACTTTTGACGTAGATTTATTTTTCTCTTTGGTGCTAGAATAATTTCGTTGTGATTTCTACATGTTCTTTATAATCTATTCTTGGGATGTTAGGATTTTCATGCAATTTGTGGGTCATGACCAATTGTTTTACTACTCAGAATTTTTATTTCATCATTTATTGATAACTTATCATTAAATATATATTATTCAATGGTCACCACTTTATTTCCATTAAAATGGAAATATTTTTATCTTTATCTATTTGATTAAGCTTCTTATATAATTTACTAGTGATTTTGGATTTCATTACAGTCTAAATTCTATTTTCATTTAAATTGTGAAGAACATTAAGTTGCTAGATAACTCTACATTTCTTATATTTTTGACCTTATTTACTACATATTCCACAAAATTAAATCAGGAACTCATGTTTTTTCTATTTTGATAGTATATATGACCTCTTTGTAATATGATTATCATTTAAATATTATGATCTCATTAGTTGGGAAATCATATCCCTTGATTCATTTACCTTTCCTAAAAGTTTCATGTTATACCCATATGAATATGAAGTGTGAAAAGACCCTCCATAACACTAGAATTATCCATTGATGCACAATCTTATAGAATACTAGTAGTCATTTTGTAATGATTTTGGTTAATATTTTTTCATATATTTTTGGAATTTATTCTTAGGAGAAATCCTTCTTGATGAATTGGTCCTCCGTTAATTTATAGAATATGTTTTCTTATTTATCTTATTAGATAAAAAATTTATGTATTTCCTCTCAATTATTTAATTTTAGAGATAATATATATGCATTAAGATTCATTTAGAATAAATTCAACAATATTTTTAACCCTTATTAATAGAAGGTCACCCATAAGCTCAAAAATTTTAAATATTTCTTCTTTCATATTATTAAATTCAGTTCGAGTATAATGGAACACGTATTGTTTCATAGAAAATTATTAATATCCCTTAACAAGTATTTCATTAATATTATTTAGTATCTTTTAATATTAATCTATCATTAAAAAAATTTCTTTATTTTATTCAATGAATTTAATTTAATTCTTGACAATATCTTTTCTAAAAGATGATTTGTCATTAAAAGATTTTTGTTTCATTTATAGATCAGTATTTATATATATATACTCTTAAATAATTAATATGTGTCTCTTTATTCATGACATGCTCTTTATTCTCCTTTTTAATTTTTCTTTTATCTTTTTTGAACTTCATGTTATTATTCTAAGTATCTTCAATATTATCTTTTAATAACTATTCTAGTTAAGTTTTCTTTTCACATTCTACAACTTCAGATGTATCTTTAGTTTTTTTCTTTTCCCATAGACTGTACTTGATTTCTATATGTTTTTTCATCTTCTTTCACACTTCTCAATGATAAATATTCATTAATTTCCCTGATTTTCATAATTAATCTAGATTAAAATGCAAAACTCCTCCTTTTTCCTATTGTATTCACGTTTTATATATTTTTTTAGATTTCCTCTAGAAGTAGTTTTCTTCATCATCAATCACAGTGAAATTTAAATTATTCTTTGGACATCCATAAGAAAATTTCAAACTCGTGACATTTAAAGAACATTAATTTACATTTTCCTTTTACACATCATCCTCTACTATAAATTTGAATACATAATTCCATAATTTTAATGTAGTCCACTTATGCTTCCTCATCCTCATAATCACTTGATTCTAGTTCTTCTTCATCTCCATCTTTACCTTTCATCAAGCCTCCAAAGGCCATCTCATTTTTTCTTTCTTCATAAATAATAGTATTTTTCTCGTTTAATTTATTATGATAATATTATTATCTTCATATAGTGGTATATATTCTCAGTATCCAAGTTTAGAAACATTTAGATCAAATATATCTAGAATGTTTCCCATCAACTTATTCGCAATGGTTGATTCATCCTGTTTTTTTTTTCAAAATAGCTGATGCTACTAAAAATATCATTAACTCATGTAACATAATCATCAACACATGAATCATCACTAAGTTTTATATATTAAAATATATTTCACAATAATTTTAATTAGTATATCTTAATTTTTTATATTTCCCTTATAACAGATTCCTATTTTTCCCAATTCTACTTAGTAGTTGGAAGTCCCAGGACATTATTGTTTACGTTCACTAAAAGATAAATAAATATGGTATTCTATGATTTTAAATTCATTTCTATATTTACATTATCTACAAAATTAGGAGCTATATTCTCATTAAATGGTGGAAATCCCTCTATAACTCCATCTCTCTCTTCCACTACAAGTGATAAGAGATACAAAATCATCATATTTATATAGGCATGATAGTTCTCACCGTTGAAAGCTTTAAATAATTTATTATTCATTGAATTCATTATCTCCATCCTAATTATTAAGTTAGATAATTCATAGGAGAATTTCCCTTTGATACAACATGATCTTATAAAATTGGGATACCACTGATGGAGGGAAGTGAATTAGTGTCCCCTTTTCTTTAAAAAGAAGTATGCAATTAAATTCAACCTCTATGGTTAAATAAATACTTGATCTACTGTTATTGTGTATCTTAGGCCCACACTGAATATTTTTGTAATTCAAAGCAAAAAAATAGGTATTTACATGGTTCAGTACAAATACATGCTTCATGTGATGTTGGTTAATCTCCCCAACATAAATTGTCTATTATTATCTTTTTATAAATTAAAATGGTCAATATAGAGTCCAATTGTATATTAAAATTTTAATCCACATAGAAGGAAAATTATAATTCTTCCCACAGTGTTATCTGAATCTACACTAACCTTATACTCAAAAATCTACATAAATGGATTTTTATACGACCACACATAGTGTTTCCAAAATCCACACTAGATTTCAACTATTGAATCCTAAATGGAGGGTCATTATACTAAAAAACATAGTCTTCTCTTATTAATGTATAGATCGACTATTGGATTATAACTTAATAGTCCTTTTTATGCTCTCTAAATCACACTTTCTCAGGTACACATCAAGATCATTTGCACATATGCTGGACTTTCACAACTAAATTCATATCACATTATGTAATCAGCTTCCTCATTCTTTTCAAATACTTTAAAAATAATTATTTCTTCTGATTGATGAATAACCAACCTCATATTTATATGTAGATTTATGCACACAAATTCTCAATTCCACTTCTTTCATGGATTTTATGAACATATCAAACTTGGTTTATTCTAATGCATGAACATTTGAATTGTAAGAATCGAATAACACTATAATGTTTTATCTATTACAGTATTATTTTATATTCATTCTTAAAATTCCGTTTTGGATATCTTTATAGTTGTGCATGTGTTTGATGATCACATGCATGTGCTTCCTTCCATGAAAAAATCATGTTCTTAAACAAAACATGAATTGGTTTAAGTATATCATTCAAGTGATTATGTACTCCCTCATCAAGGACATAATTTACTCCAAGCGCACCGTGTGTCTTTTTACTAATTGGGTGAGGATGTTATAGGACATGTATTCCCCTCTAGATTCCCTTGAATATTGTCATCAGGCATGGATGAAGGTGATGAAATGAAAGATGAATGGGGGAGTTACTCCTATTGGATCCCAAAAGTGGACCATCATGCCACTTCCATCTAAGTAAACTCACTAGTCATTTCATTCCTCCAAGAACCACTAAGTACTTGATATTTTGACTTGGTCCTTTTTACTTATGTAGGAATCAGTGAGAAATAATGAAGGAGAGGTCCTTGATAGGCCTCATGCAGAGGGAGAGGGGAACTGAACCTAGAAGAGGATGAGTGTGGGGAACCTTCCACACGTTTTGGCCCAAGGAGATCAGTCATTTATTCCTTCCACTAAGATAAAGGCTATGAGGGCTGAGATCGTGACAGTGGATGTATCTCTTCGGGTAAAAATGGATAGGGAGACCATAGTGGTCAAACCTTCTATAAGGCACCCTTGTATTTGACTTCGGAGATCGTGACCTCGGAGGAGGGGTTGCGGAAAGGTCATTGAAAAGGTCCTCTGAAATATATTTGGTCTATAAGTCTATCAATGAGGTGCTACCAAAATAGGCAGTTGGGGACGAAGTTGTGGTGGAGGAGTTAGTGACTGTATGAGAGGCTAGAGCAGCTGGGGAGGATTTGTTCAATGTTCATTCACCTTAATTGACAGCATTTGTGGTTATGAGAGGGAAGGCTGAAATTTTGACATCAGTAGGGGTAGAAAGGGAGATAGAACAGTGGATTCCACCACTGTGATTCTTCATGGTGTAGAAAAATCTCCTATAATGGGTAGAGAGGCCAACAAGGAGCCTATTCTGGAGATAGTTCTGCAACCGCTCACACCATAAAATCTACAGTTGGATGACCCATAAAATACTATACTAGTGGTATTCCCTCCTTATTATCCATCACCACCTGAAGATTTTGATGATTCTAGACCAGAGGTCAGTAAGTATAACCGGGTTGTACATCATTACCCATGGAGAAATGTGCAAAACATCATCACTCATGTCTATATCACTGAACTACCACCACAAGAGGAATATCTCTTTCATTGGTTAATTACTATGGGAACTGGTGGGGTGAATTGCAACACTCTTCATGCACTAGATTGGGCATCCTCGTGAAGATGGTATGTGAATAATGATTGGAGTATTATTTTCCTTGTAATAAGAATAAATATATGATCTCTTAAGAACTTTAGAAATATGAGTATGATATTTCGTATATGGAAGGTATGTCATAATAGAACAGGATGGTCATTGCTACTCATGTTGAGATCAATAATAGTTTGAGGGATAAATTGGAAACATCTAAGGCCATGGAGATTGTGACCAAGAAGGTGGAGGCTGAGTGTCGAGTGTAGTAGAATTAGAACCACATCATGATTGAATATGTCTTCTATGAGGCCATCAAGAAGATATAATTTTTAATGGTGTGATAGTGAATCATGGAGGCCACTAATCAATGGATTTTCAAGAGCAGGTGCTTAATATCTAATGAGGAACTGTAAAGGAAGATTTTTTTAGTGGAGAGGTGCCATTATGTGCATAACCTAAGGAAACTATGGATTTTTTGATTTACATGATTGAATATATCTTTTTTGCTAATTTTTATTCTTCTAAGATATTTTTTAGGCAACTAAAACCCAATCCCAAAGCTCATTCGGGTCGAGATTAGGGTCAGAAACAAGGGACAACCATCTGATTGATTTTCATATAAAAGTCCACAAGAATCATTAAGCACTCATGGTCTACTATTTTTGACTGAACTATAAGGTTTTTTAGACTCGGAGAGGTTATTACTAGAGAATGAGACTATCATATCAACAAACTTTATTTTACAATGTGCTCTAGTGCTTGAATGGGATAACGCTGGGGGTGTTGAATTCGACCAGAAAAGACGGAAATGGGGAGTGTGTATCTTAATGTGAAAAATCTATAACTCAATGAGAGTGGCATATAAATATAGGTATACTAATGAACATGGTCAAAATCATATCATCTATTACTTTAGACAATATTAGGGAAAAACAAATTAGGTTCATCCTTTTAACATGTTTGAAACATTGAACATGTCTTGGAACGTCATCCAATGGCTTCATAGAAATTGGAATAGGATGGTAGGTGAGGCAAAATTCCATGAGACCAATAAGTTAGGGGGTCCCTTAAAACGTGGAAGAGGATGAGGATCCAAATAAGGGGAATTGAAACTGTATAAATTGAGAAACGGAATTTTTTAATGGTTTCTAACAGTCTCAAAATTACGTAACCAAAGTTTAGAGAAAATTAGTGTATGTGTATTGGTTTGAAAAAAAGTCAAACCCATCTTTTATAGGAGAACTATCTCAAATGATTAGTGAAGGTTGAAGGAACATGAAAGAGAAGGTAGATGATTGAAACTAAAGTAAGGGGCCTTAGGAAAGGGCCTAAGATACCCTATAGTTTTCCCTTGTGAAAAAAGAATGATAGATATATAGTTTTATATCTTACAGTGTGAACGTTGGATGCATAGTCTAAAATCATACTTTAAGGATAGAGTATTGTATAGTTTCACATCATGTGATCATGATGAATCTCATATTTTAACGTCATGTGATCAAGAAATTTCACATAGTTTAAGGTCTTATTTTTTGGACCGTGGGGTTGATATCCCAAAAGTACATGTTAACTGCAACAGTGTGAAAAACCTGGTGTGAATAAAGGTTAAGGATACCCAAGAACCACACAACATATCCTTGAGAAGACAACCTGAATACAATATATTGTAATGATGTTTTGACTTTAATACCTAGTTCATGGTTGTGGAGGTTAGACCAAGGGCTCCTTTTTGCAGCTTTACCACATTAGCACACACCCTACCAGATATCTTATTACCCCATATGTCATGCTTACTGTGGGAAATATGGAATAGTTAGGGAAATTTTTTGGATATGTGGAAGCACACATTTGGGGTAACACTAGGGGTATTGTAATTATTATTAGATATAGGTAAGTGGAAATGAGGTAAATAGACACTTTAAGAGGTTGATAAAGGGGAGAATTGTAAGTATGAATTCACTATTGACCATGTTTGAAACACAAGGACAACAACCATAGTAGTCAATAATGGGGAGATAAAATTCAAGGTTGACTGTTGACTATGTTTGATACATAGGATCCTCCCTTTTCTACTAGATAACAGTTAGGGTATTGGCTAATATGGTAGGCGAGCCAAAAATGGAATGATATCATCATTGTTAGGGGGTCTGTCAGAATTGGAAGGGTGATGGAAATTCACACTGAGAAAGACATGAAGTGTGGAGTGGGTTATATTTAAAAGTCGGATTCAAACACATTTTTTGTGAATATTTTAAGGTTTTATACTGTGGACCATTATTGTGGACATTGAGCTAAAGGGTTAAAAACATTTCTTCTGGGTCCAAATAAAAAATGTATGGGAATCAGTGCATATGAAATAAAGATGGGAATCAAGCGACACATAGTTCAAAAAAGCATGTGGTAAAAGACTGAAATCAGTGGGGTCAGTTCCTAGTTAATGAGGTAATTGAATCACCCCATGGTTATCATGATGAATCCCATGTTCATATAATGTGGTTACATTTATTGATAATCCCACACATATCATATGACGCATCCTGATTTTAAATGGGGTTAAATTCATCTCTTATGAAGTGGTATCCTGATTTTGTATGGGGTAGAATCACAGTTTATTGTCCTGCATTGAGGACTTTAGGATATCTAGTTTAAAGTCATACAACTCCAACTATAGCATATTCAAACAGTTTAAGGTCATAATTCTCAAACCAATTGTAAATAATTTAAGGCCATGTTATCTGAAACATAGGAGGACTATTAGTTTAGGGTCTTGTGGATCAGACCGTAGGTGGGTGTTTAAAACAAATATGTGTAGAACAACGGAGTGAAACAAATTCTTTAATTAAGGATTTTATTTTCTCAAAATGGAGAATGGTTTGTTTTTTTTTCAATCATCTCATGGATGATTATAGATATTTCAAGGAAAGAGGTCATACAATTTCAGATGAAATAAGTTTTGGAGAAACTAAAACATTGTGAAAAGTTGTTCTTCTTGGATGACTTATGAAAATATGTCAAAGTCAAGAGTTTTGCAGACACGGGCCTCTTGATTTGTGTTCCACGTAGATTTAAAGAATTGAGACGTTGTACTCTAGGATTACAAGAGTTTGATCTTTGAGCTTCGTGAAAGGTATTCTTCTAGAATCAATATTTATTTTATATGGAAAAGGAATAGTTTTTGCAAAGACTGGAATGAGTATTTCAAAGAAATGATGCTTTGTGATTTGAGATGGTGTTTCATTGCAGTTATGATAGGCTATGCAAACAGGAAAATTTTAGAAGAGCTCCGTGAGATGGAAGAAGTTCCGCATATATGTTTTTGGCCAATCTGTATTTCACGCCTGAAGAATCGGAGCTCCGTGTTCGACCGTTCTTTTAAATAAGAGGCCACCCCTCTTCATTCCACTTGATTTTTAGGAAAGAAAATTTGGAATATCTTTGACTTAGTGAAGTATGAAGTGTTCCATGAATCATATTGTTCTATGTGAGCTTGATCTTTCTGAAGAGACTTTTAAAGTCTTGAATGATGCCAATGCTTCTAATTCATTATATATTCATGGATACGAGGTGTTCAAAATTTGATCAGTGTTCTTCATGAAGTAGGTTTCTTTGTGAGGTAGTGATCTCCACGAATGGTGTTACTATGTGAGGCAGTGAGCTTTATGAAGGGTTGTGCTCAATGAGGTAGAGAGCTTTGTAAAGGGTTGATAATTTAAAAGGTTATTTGAGAAGGGTTGTTTTGATTATAAGTGTTGAGTGTTTAGGGATTTCAGTGAAAATCTAATCAGGTATCTGATGAAAGCAGTGTCTCATAAGGGGCCAAGAGAAACACTTCAATTCCAATCTATTGAAGTGACCTTCAAGTCGATAAACTGAGTTAGAACTCTCTCATTGCAGTGGTCTAGGGGGAGTTTACCGAAGTGTTCTGAGGGAAGCAGTGTTCCATCAATGAACTTTTGTAAGGGAAGTGAGTCTGTCATAGAGTGACCATGACCAAACTCTTATACTCCACAACTAGTGATGATTAGTGGATTCAGGGATGACTGACACACTGTCATCATACTCTCCCTGGATGTAGACCTTTGTAGTGAACCAAGCAAATGTGTTTTTTCTCCTCCTTGATTTCATTTTATGGATAGATTTAATAAGTTCATACCAATGTGGGAACATGATCCACAACTTTAAAAAGAAACCTTTGACACCCTGATTCACCCCTTACCTCTTAGGGTTTTTCAGGGTCCCTCAAAACATGTTATGAATGAGGTTCTGGGAGGTCATATGCCACAATACACATTTTAGAGAGGAAATAGAAATAATTTAGAGTCTTGATTCTGGGAATAAAAGATCTCAAATTAAATTTATAGAGTTTAGACCAAAGAGGGGTGTCTAAAGAGGATATGTGAAGTTTTGTTTCATGATAAACCTAATATGAATAAGGTACTAAGGGGATCCAACACCGCAAAACACATTCCTATGGAGGTTCATATACAGTTTAAAGTCGTGATGAATTGACTTTTGGAAAATAGTTTATGGTCTTGTTTCCAAGACCGTGATGGGTTCCTAAGGTCTAAAGGGTTGATAAATTTTCATCTTATCCTAAAGAAAAAACTTTTGGGCATTTTTATGTATCTTATAAGGATGTGAATCAATCCAAAAATATTTCTCAAACACAATGTGGTGAGATACCAACACTTCTGGGGGATATCTTCTCCAGTGAAGGAACTGAGGAATCCCATGATTATTGGAAGGCATCCTAAATTTGATCAGGGTATGGTCATAGTTTAATGTCATGTGTTAAGGACGTCAATTCCTACATTAAGGTCATAGAGTTCGGATCATTATGGTGGATTTTCCCTATTGGGTATGTATAGTATGGTGTTATAACAAACCTGATGTGAATAATGGTTAAGCGGGTCTAACACCTCACAACACATCCCAAAAAAACTCGCATACCATTTAGTGTTGTGATGCTTGGACTTGGGATTCCTAGATTATGTTCATTGAGATTGGACCCTTGAGGGCATTTTAAAGTAATGTATCATGGACTATAGGGTTTCTATTAGCATAAATTCATGAAAATTTGACAATGGGGTAAGCACTTTCTAATGGGATAGGCGTAATGGAGTGGCATAAAAAACCAGATGTGAATATGTACCAAGGAGGCCCACACATCACATACACATTCATGAGGAGGCTTTCATATAGGTTTAAGTCATGATTATTAGACTAAGAGAATAGTTTACCATTGTGCATCTGGGAAGGGTAACGCTATGTGAATGAATTATCATAATGGTTGGAACCATGAAAAAAAATTTTGGAATCACTATGTTTTCTATAAGGGCAGGAATAAAGCCAGACACAATTTTTGAAGGAAATCTTCCTGCCTAGGTCTGACCTATATATATGGAGGGGAATAATTTTGGGATAGATGGACTTGGTTGTAAAACCCTAGAGTCACTATATGTCCTGTGTGGATATGAATCAATTCATATGTATCTATTTAATATGGAATGGTAGATAACCAATTCTGAGGATTAATTTCTCTTGGGTGAGGACATTATGGTGTTGTGAAGTTTTTTATCGTGCAACTCGGATAATAATTGTTACACATTTCAATGTCATGCAACTAGGAAATTGGTTGTTAGGAATTTTAACATCATGAAAATATGATGTTGGTTCTATATAGTTTATCATCATGTATCTAGGTTCATAATGACACATTTTGAGGTTATGTTATAGGACTGATCCATGCAGTTTAACATCATGTGGTAAGGGAATAGTGAACTCTTCAAGAAAAGTACTTCTTGAGAAACACGACATTGGTGGGAGTTTTAATGTTCTCTCCTTCCACGTTGATCATAGAATTTTCACTATTGTGATAGACATGGTGAATTATATAAGAACTTTACCACTTGGGATCCAACATGGTGGCTTTTTTCTGGGTATAATTTTCATTATGAGATCTAGTACTATGTAACCCAAGAAGAAGGACAATAGAACAACCTTATAATTAAATTCTCTTTATATCATATTTTGGATCCTTTTGAGATTGTTAACGGCATAGAACTTGTTTCATTTGAGGTATTACAGATCATCTATATAGACATAAACAATTCTATCTATCATATGTTGATCATAGATAACAATTAAAAGTGATGGAAACTGAATCTCAATGGGCATAACAATCTGTTTTCAACACACTAGTGAATATGGTGTCACTAAGGTGTAAATTTGAGTCATATTTTAATTGGCCCATTGACTATTGGGGATATTTTCAGGCCAACCCTTCTTGATCTATCACACCATTTTCTGCAGAATTTTGGAGATTGTTTTGTTGAATTCCCCAATCTATCCATTTTGCTATGAATGGTATTGTCAATTATAGTTGGACCATATTTTTTACTTATCAAACAACATATTCAAATCATTCTCTAGGAAGTTGGTTCCAGTGTTGATGAGAATGGCATGACAAAATCTGAAACGGTTGATGAAGTAGGGGATCATGAATTCGATCACTTATCGGGACTTGACTTCCTTGAGATGAAACGATTCATTCCAAATTGGAGAAGAAATACATCATGGTCCTAATGAATATGCAATGGTGATATCTTCCTAGTTGGTATGGTTCCATGAAATCAACTACACATACTACAAAAGTCCAAGAATACCTGGTTGTATGAAGTGGATTTGATGGTTGATTCACATGGTTGTAATGGATCTAAAATTCATGGAACCTCTTTGAAAACATGAAAAATTCTTAGACCATGGTGGTCTAGAAGTGTCCCAACCATCAAATATGGTGGGAGAGCTTCAATCTGGCATGATGAGCATAATAAGACCGGACATAAATTTCCTATATGACTTTAGTAATGTCATATAGTTATATACAATAGAGGATAATTCCATAGAAACCATGTCTATGGGGAGTCTTATAGAGGATATTCCAACTCTAGAGGGTGAATTTCACTATGCATCAACAAATTCTTTCATGATCAACTCAGTCTATAAGGACAGCATCATGCTAGAGACACTTGATAAATAGAGTTGTATAATTGGTGATTTATTCTATTGTGGGGAGATATGGTGGTTCTGATGTAGAATAATCATAATTATGTTGGTTTACCTACAATATGTTTTCATAATCAGAAATGATGGAAGAAATGAATCTCTGGTGAGCTATGTCAATTCATAGATCATCATATTTAGGCTTTATAAGAGATATGGATAGACTCGATAAGATATTGACATGACAATTCTATGGCTAAGGAACATGATTCATCACTAAATGAGAAGGGAACTAAGTAGTCATCTAATGAATACACTCTACCATGGGTACCAACTCTATATTTTTGATGATTTAGTCAATATTGATTTATTTGATGACTAATTTGGAGTCT
This sequence comes from Viscum album, assembly GCA_963277665.1. Taxonomy (NCBI): domain Eukaryota; kingdom Viridiplantae; phylum Streptophyta; class Magnoliopsida; order Santalales; family Viscaceae; genus Viscum; species Viscum album. Next base: position 1,515,751,832 of record OY728139.1, on the reverse strand, counting down.
CCCTTCAAATGAAAATGGGGAACATCAATCGTGAGGGGCATCTTGAGACCATTAATGATAGAATAATACTCTGATGCATTATTGGTCTGGCCTTATGATATCAGGAATGAAGATGGTATAATACCCTATGTAGGCGTGATGAAGACGATAGCTATGCCTGCTCTATTTAGCATGGGGTCATTAATCCTTTTACCGGTTGGACTCCTAGAGGCACCGAAAAAATTCATCTTCATACATGGCACATCCTGATCCACTAAAAGAATTTCCTCATTTAGGATGTATAAAACTAGTGTAAATTCTTCAAGATAAGGAATAGCGGCTAAAAATATTCCATCTCTCGACCCTTGATGGATTTTTGCAGAACAAAAAATATATCGAAATTCTAAAGGATCACTCCTTAGTGCACCAAGTGTCATGTCAACATTATGATATTTTGTATATTTTTTGTGCATCCACGTAGTACACAATCATTATCTCATTATGTATTAAATAATTCTGCAACATCTTCAATTTAAAAAACTAGGGACAGGTATCTCTCCTCGATATTATATTATATTATCTCCCTATCGAGGAAAATGCGACTGAGAAAAAATAAACTTCTCTCTCTACCTTAATTATTTTTATGAGTAATAAGGTCACCGAGGGATCATTCTAGGGCACTCACATGAAGGAATATAGGCTTTCCAGATACGGGATGCATCAGAACTAGAGGCTATATAAGATACTGCTTTATTTCCTCAAATATGTCCTGGTACACTTCGATCAGGATGCCTCTGTATCTAAAAAAGAAACCAAGAAACTTCCTAGAGGTAACAACAAATGAAAACATAAAGTTGTTATTCTTCAAATAATTGGAGTTTATAAAACCAAACACTTTCTCGAGATCTCTATGATGGTCCTAAATTTGGTGGTATTTGACAACCAAATTATCTACATAGAATTACACTATCATCCTGAGGATCTGTTTGAAGATGTGTTGCCTAGCCCACTGATATGTAGCTCCTTTATTTTCAGACTGAATGTAATTACATGGTATCAGAAGGTTCCATGTGATGCTCTAAATGAAGTGGAATATTCGTATTTGGGGGCCATATAAATTTGATTTTACTCCAAATATACATCCATGAAGGGGAGTTCCTAGAACCCAGTAGTGGAATCGATCAATGGTTATTTCACTGGAAGGGGAAAATCATCCTTCATAAAAGTTGTCTGATATTACTAAATATGATGAAAACTCTAATATTATCATTATTATTCATTATTGGGATGATGTTTACCAGCCACATAGGGTACTGAACATCCTTTATAATGTTTTATTTGATAATATTATCAACTTCAACCTCAACCATAACACTATGAAAAGGGTGAATTTTCCTAGCAGGATTATTAAACCCATGATGACTCATTGAAAGGCCTATATGATGGATAGTGACCTAAGGTTCTAGTCCTGGAATGTAGTTATTACTCCAAGAAAATACAACTTTAGGTTGTTGTTTAATGGTCACATATTTTAATTTATCCTCCACATGCATGTCTACACTGATCAGATTCTCCATTGGAACTGACTTTGTACAATTGTAAAATCCCATGTAAGTAATGAATAATATATATTTTTATCTATGTCTATTAATGAATTAGATAGTGTTTTAGAGGCTTAAAATGAGAATAAATCCAATCTTAAGCATGGAATACACTAATATTTTTAAAAGATTGTTTTACTACCTTTGGATGGAAAACCATCTTTTAAATCTATATTTTGAAAATTTTATATGCTCTATTTGTCAAAATAAACTTATTCTTTATGATTGGGACATCAAAATTTACTTTGTGTGAATTTTTGGTATTTTTCCGATAAAGTTCATTTTTTAATGAATAGTGAAAAATGTTGTATTTTAATTCAAAACCTCTTTTTAATATAATTTATTTATATGATTAGATTATATTTTGAATTGGTTTTAAAGTTCAATTAGAATATATTTTTACCATTTAATCCAACAGTGGTCGTTGGAATTAATCTCACTTTGAAATTGGACTTAAACTAGTGTCAATCTTTTGATACTTATTGTTTCATAAAAACACACTATTTGCTCTGACAGCGAGAATTAATTATTAAATTAATTAATGCAACTTATATGTTTTGAATTTTGTAAAATAGACATAATTTTTGATTTCAGAATATCAAATATATCTTAGGGTGAATTTTTGGTTTTTTTCTAGAAAACTTCAATTTTTGATGAATAGTGAAACCACGAAGTTGTACTTATAAAAACTGATTTTTCATTTAAATGAAATTTTACCACCTCTGTGGTTTGAATTTAGAAAATCCGACATACATGGTTGTCATTAAGAAGTAAAATGTGGTTCAATGGGATTAAAATGATTTTTTGGTGAATAGTAACTTTTAAGTTTTTAATCGCGATTAGAGGTAATTAGTGTAATTTAAGGTAAGAATAATGTTTTAATAATATGAGATGAGCTTGAAACATGTCCTAACCTTATTGGATGTGTCATGGTGGACCAAGAAAATCCATGGGACAACTTGGGGACCCCATGGGGTCACTTTGGTAGGAAAATGACATTAATATCTTTTTATTTAATGTTAAAATAAAAATGACACAAACATGAGTTGTTTTACTAAAAAAACTTTTATATGGGGTTATAAAAGTCATAGTTTTGACTATAAATAGTAATTGGAAAGATAAAAAGATTTCCTACATCATATTATTTTTTTTTATAATTTTTAGACATTAAATAAATTAAATTATTTATGACATCATGATGATGCAGCGATTACCTCATTATTTAACGATTTAAATAAAATGAAAAGATAATGTAAAATCTATGACCTAAACATGTCCAAAACCTATTGTATGGGTGTATTTCGAACCCTTATCACCTTATCCTAGAATTATATTAATGTGGGGCCTTTTAAATCCGAAACTCATTTTAAAATAAAGTAACATTTCTTTACTTTCCAAGAGTGCCCCTCCTCTCCTATTATAAAATCCATCACCTCTAACTCCTTACCCACTCTTCCAAAGCCTTTGGCTCGGCCAACCCCTACCCATTTTGTCTCTCCAAATCACTCTATAACTTCTTGAAGCCTCAATGTGGGCAGAAGTCTTCCCAAGGAAACCTTTGAGCTCAAATCAAAAAGAGTTACCCGATTTAAAGGTAGTGTCTTCTCTTGTGTTCTTATGTTTTATTTTGCTTCTCCAACCCCCTAAACTCTTTTTATTCATTTATTTTGTAACCAAACCAGTATCTTCCATATACTAGGATGTTTTAATAAGAATTATTTGAGCTACACTTACACACACCTACATCTAATGGGTAAAGATCATACTGTTTCCATGGATGGCGAATTTCTGCCTCACAAAACGATGATTGTTCAACACTCATATATCACCTTCAAAGGTGGCCATTAAGATGTCATTATATTTATATATTATATATAATATGTTTATGTTTTACTGAAGATTCTGTATTTTTCATTTATGGCATATCTTTATGGTTACCATTATGAGTAAACACGATATCTTTATTTTAGTAAGTGCGGACTACCGCCCCCTCAAAGTGATTTGATTCGTTAATACCATATGTGGTACATATAAAGGATATATTTAGTGATATTATATATTATACCATACTGGAATTAAAATACTATTATGTATCATTATGTTTTAATTCCATAAAATACGAAATAGAAATGAAAGTACCGTTCATGCGTACGTACGGCTTACCATCTCCATGAACGGTGCATTTCATTTCTTACCTCTAAACGTTGTGTAATATTATAAATGCATGTATATACTGGATATATATGATATATATGATATATAAATCATGAGTATAACTCTGGATATAATGGATACATGAACAACTTGTAATTATAAAGTGCATATTTTGACTCAAGTACCAATGATCGTTAAAACGACCGTTATTAACTAAAATAATTACATAGTGTTCATGACATGGTAATAAGTGATATAAAAGGAGGAATAAACATGAAAAAGGTTCTTATGCAAGTAGAAATTAACTCAGGTTTATTATTCAGGAGATTAAATAACGATCAAGTCAAGTCGGATACGAGGTATGGGACTTCGTCTCAATCTCCTTTCATTGAGGCACATTTTGTTTTATACACAACCTACTTTTATATGGTGTATAATCCCCTTTGACTTTTATGTTTATTCAAAAGGAATATTTTTTTATACTAAGCGTTTACTAAACGACAAAAGGGAATGTTTTTTTTGTCGTACGTATGCGTCGACAACGACTTCTCCGCCGCCGTGACCATTATTTGAGTTTCGGGTTCCTCTACAAGCCATACATTTTTTTAAAAGAAAAATATATACCATGATTTAATTTTCTTTTATTTTTTTATTGAAAATGGTTTTCATAATGTTTTTATATCAATGTTTTGTATTGATATATTGTGATTGAAAAGTGGAAATGTTACGTTTCCTTTATGCATGTTTTATGTGATACAATTATGTTATGGTTCTTGGGCATTATTATGAAGACGGGTGGTTCCGTGATAAACTAAGGGTGGGTGAGCCTGATATAGCTCTCCAATTCATTGGTTAAAGCGAAGGAGTTAAACGTTAAGGGTTCTCCGAAGAGATATAGGGAATATATTGTGATGGGTATTCCAAAAGTAACCAAGAGGGTTACTCCCTACGTAAGAATGTTATGAATGCCTCAAGTTACCTTTATGTCTTATGATTTATATTATTTATTAATGATTTGATGAGGTATGTTAATGTTCTTATGTTTAATTAGTAGAGTATGATTTCATTGATTCTTGTGTATACATGCACTCACGTTTCCTTTCCATATTTTTATATCCCTTACTGAGCTTTTTATGCTCATCCCAAGTTTTTGAAATGTTTTTCACAGGTCAAGGGAAGGGTACATGATATGATGATAGTGTCAAGGAAGTGTCAAGAAAGAATCCATGTTTTATTTTAAATATGTTTCTGTTGATGGGAAAAATGAATACTATCTTTTATGAAACCACTTTGTTTAAATGTGGAATGTAATGAATGTTTTATGATATAATTCTCTAAAACTCTAAACCTAAAAATATCCTCAATGTGTAATCTTGTAATAACTCAAGATTAAGTAAGGTTTACAGCTGGGGCCTTAGATTTGGTATCAGAGGTCGGTTTAGATAACTTTAGGTAGAATTTGATTAAATGATTATCCAAAATATCTTTTTTATGGTCAAATTGAAATGATATAGAATTTAAAGATTACCATGTTGCTTCATCTAATATATTTTTTTTCAGAATGGTTTTCCGGAGAGGAAATAGGGAAGCAGTGCTAGGAAGGCATACAGAAGGAAATAACCTTCCGAATCAGCATCCTGAGATGGTCGGAATTGGAACTGAACAGTTTGTTCAGAATGATTATCCAAAAATATCTTATGTTTTATTTTGCTTCTCCAACCCCCTAAACTCTTTTTATTAATTTATTTTGTAAAAACACCAGTATCTTCCATATACTAGGATGTTGTTATAAGAAGGTTTAGATATACACTTACACACACCTACATCTAATGGTTAAAGAACATACTGTTTCCGTGGATGGTGAATTTCTGCCTCACCAAATGATGATTGTTCAACGCTAATATATCACCTTAAAAGGTGGCCATTAAGAAGTCACTATATTTATATATTATATATAATATGTTTATGTTTTACTTAAGATTCTGTATTTTTCATTTATGGCATATCTTTATGGTTACCATTATCAGTAAACGTGATATCTTCATTTTAGGAAGTGCAGACTACCGCCCCCTCAAAGTGATTTGATTCGTTAATACCATATGTGGTACATATAAAGGATATATTTAATGATATTATATATGATACCATACTGGAATTAAAATACTATTATGTATCATTATGTTTTAATTCCATAAAATATGAAATAGAAATGAAAGTAGCGTTCATGCGTACGTACGGCTTACTGTCTCCATGAATGGTGCATTTCATTTATTACCTCTAAACGTTGTGTAATATTATAAATGCATGTATATACTGGATATATATGATATATATGATATATACATCATGATTATAACTTTGGATATAATGGATACATGAAAAACTTGTAATTATAAAGTGCATATTTTGACTCAAGTACCAATGATCGTTAAAACGACCATTATTAACTAAAATAATTACATAGTGTTCATGACATGGTAATAAGTGATATAAAAGTAATAATGAACTTGAAAAAGGTTCTTAAGAAAGTATAAATTTACTCAAGTTTATTATTCAGGAGATTAAAGAACGATCAAGTCAAGCTGGATACGAGGTATGGGACTTCGTCTTAATCTCCTTTCATTGAGGCATATTTTGTTTTATACACAACCTTCTTTTATACGGTGTATAAACCCCTTTTAATTTTACGTTTATTCAAAAGGATTTTTTTTATACGAAGTGTTTACTAAACGACAAAAGGGAATGTTTTTTTGTCGTACGTATGTGGCGACAACGACTTCTCCGCCGTTGTGATCATTATTTGAGTTTCAGCTTCCTCTACAAGCCATACTTTTTTAAAAGAAAAATAAATACCATGTTTTAATTTTCTTTTATTTTGTTATTGAAAATGGTTTTCATAATGTTTTTATATCAATGTTTTGTATTGATATATTGTGATTGAAAACTGGAAATGTAATGTTTCCTTTATGCATGTTTTATGTGATACGATTATGTTATGGTTCTTGGGAATTATTGTGAAGACGGGTGGTTCCATGATAAACTAAGGGTAGGTGAGCCTGATATATCTCTCCAATGCATTGGGTAACAAGAAGGAGTTAAACGTTAAGGTTTCTCCAAAGAGATTTGGGGAATATACTATGATGGGTATTCCAAAAGTATCCAAGAGGGTTACCCCCTACGTAAGAATGTTATGAATGCCTCAAGTTACCTTAATGCTTTATGATTTCTATGATTTATTAATGATTTGATGAGGTATGTTAATGTGATTATGTTTTATGAGTAGAGTATGATTTCATTGATTCTTGTGTACACATGTACTCATGTTTCCTTTCTATATTTTTATATCCCTTACTGACCTTTTTATGCTCATCCCTTGTTTTTGAAATGTTTTTCACAGGTCAAGGGAAGGGTACATTATATGATGATAGTGTCAAGGAAGTGTCAAGAAAGAATCCATGTTTTATTTTAAATATGTTTCTGTTGATGGGAAAAAATAATACTATCTTTTATGTAACCACTTTGTTTTAATGTGGAATGTAATGCACGTTTTATGATCTAATTGACTAAAACTATAAACCTGAAACGATCCTCAATGTGTAATCTTGTAATAACTCAAGATTAAGTAAGGTTTAAGGCTAGGGCCTTATTACAATGGTTCACCTGAATAAGCTCAATTATAGTGGTGGATACTACCACATCAAATGTGGGAGGAGAGTACTAAAATCCCATTTATCATCTGAGTCATGGGAATCAGCAGTAGGTGGTTTATCCTGGATGATCAATTCTGAAGGATAAATGGTGCCATAATGGGTGGATATAGAATCCTCACTAGGTGACTACAGTTCTTCTAAAACCATAGTAAATGAGGATGTAGAACCAATTCTATTAGGCCTTTGACCATGGGTTCTATGCTTGATGTCAACGAAATGTTGGAGGATAAGATTCTTTCGGTTCAACCTAGCTCTTTGAAATAGGTGATTATGACATATGATGGTACCCATGGGGTGGAAATCTTGGTACCTCATAAATGAAGGGGTCCCTCATGTCACCTGGCCCTACCCCATTTAAGAGTATGAATTAATCATCCAAAGTTACTTATACTTAGGGAAAAGTGTCATTTACAATTAGTAAAGATAATTCAATTTCCCAAGTCTGATATCATGGCTTCAAATCAGTAAATCTAGATTATGTAAGCATCATCAAAGTCTTCACATGGACTGGCTGCAACAGTTGCGTGATTAGCCTCTTTGATCTAATCCTCCTTCTACTTTCTCTTTTAAAAGATGATATCCATATAAAAGGGTTCATAGGAGTCTAAGGGGGACGCGCCACCTTGATTCGTCCATACTCAAACATTAATAGAGTACTTGAGGCATTGATGATTTGAGTACGGGACCACTACATCCATAAAAATGTAGGGCATGCCCATAAATGTGTTTTATATTGTATCCTATATAACAACCATAAATTACGCACTTACTACCAAACCTCTGAATTTGATATTCAACCAAATCATTACACATAGTATCTGCTCAATCCTATCATATCCTTGAATATTCAGGTCATAGGAACTCCAATCATCTTCAGTTAGCCCCAAAATTTGATGAATTTGGGTTAGGATTAGATTGATCCTGGAACCTTTTTCCGCCTAGCTATGGAACATTTCTAAACTATTGAACTAGTTGTTGATGTAAAGTGGGGGAATGTTCCCCTACAAAATAGTACATCCATCCTCTCTAGAGGATGAGGTGATGGATGGGAATTCTTCTAGCTCTACCTCCACTATATAGTTGGTCTCTATGGATCCTACGTTGTCTTCAAATTGGAGGGGGATTTTCAATAATTCTATGAGGTACACATGCATATCTTATGATAGGAGGAGGTCTCAAGGATTGAGATATTTTTAGGTATGCTAGAATGGTTATTCCTAAAATAATACTTTCATTTTATTTGAAAATGTATTCCTAAAGGAGATCTCTCTTTTTTTTGGCAGCACATTGGGTGCTGTTAGTTAGACCACTTGGTTCTGATTAGTACTTTAAATTTCATAATACTCATCAGATAACTCATCCAGAACAACTATTCATTGATTAGAAGATGGTTTAGGCCTATCATTAACTAGACATGGATAATCCCAATGTGGTTTTGGATGTTCTACTTGGTCAATTATCATAGTCAGTTGTGGATGTGTGTCTAAAAGAGCGGCCTTAGAGGACTGCGCCTTATGGGATCTACCCAGCACAAGATTATTGGTTGTGGAAGCATGAACAGATTAATTTTAAGCACTATACTGAAAATTATATATGTTTTCTTGCCTTATACCATTCATTCAATCGAATTGGTCAGAGGAGACCATGATATTCTTCTGGTGCTCCTTGTCATCAAGGACCATAAAGATATGTAGAAACTTAAAGGTGTTCATAGAGGCATACTTTGGTTCATCATCATAAGAGTCCTCCAATGATGGGAAGATCCTGGGGTGATTACCAACTCTAGAGGTAGGAAGTAAATGAGAGTACAAGATGACCTCAGAATTGGGGGGGAACTTTTATTTCATTTATTTCATTGGTCCATACTCTTATGATGCATATAAGGCTACTGTGGGGATGCACATGAATTAGTTTTAGAGTGGGAGGTGGCTTTAGGATATTTGGGCTAGCATAAGGGTGTGAAAATTCCACTGTGGGCTTGAGTAATTGCTTTGTGATCCAAAGATTTATTATAATTCTGAGTCCTATAGTTGGAAACATTCTTCCATTCACCTTATCTATCACTTTCATGCTCAGTGGAAATGTATTCTACCTTCACTTGGGACATTTACCAACTTGAACAAATGTTTATCCAATTGGTATTAAAGAAAATAGTTAAACACATAACATTTTTTTATGGTATGTCCAAGGATCATTTTGTAAGGGAAGTGGTCAGGGCGATCAGTACGCCCAGATTCATGGGGATTCTTTCACTTCGGAAGATTCAAAATTCCCTGTTCCATAGCACTGAGGAAATATTTGGGAAACTATTCATATTTTAAAGAATAGGTTTGGATCCTCCTAAATAGGAAGGGAACTATGATAGAATATCCCTGATCAGGGGTTGGATCCTAAAAAAGGGTGGAGCCACATTATCTCAACTAGGTGGCAGCACTTTGTGAGGTGTCGCCTGCTAATTCTACATTGGGGGAGGCTAATCATTATGAGGTTGTTGTACTTTGTGAGGCTCTATTATTGGAGGTTCCAACAACTCTATAAAATATAAGGCCTCCACCTATACTCTAGAGGTAATATCTTCCCTGGAGGTTCTTCTTGTAGGAGTTGGGTGGGGTAATGGATGTTCTTGGTTGGCCTGCTACAAGGTTTCCTCTAGGAATTGGGTTTTTTAGACAAATAAAAAAACCCACCTAGAAATTTCTAATTGATGAGGGTAGGTACCGACTCATTCTTGATTTTCCCTACACACATCATCATTATATTCTATTGAGCGAGTGACATGTCAAGTTATTACATGATTACTTTTTACTATGCGAAAAAATATTTGACATTATCATCAAGATTTTTCTTTACTTGAAGTGTTTATTAGTACTTGTCTTTCATGTGGTGGAGCTGAACCGTTAGATAAAATGTATGTAAATATATTACTAAATAGTGATAGACCGAATGGGAATCTGACTATACCAGATGAAGGAAGACCCCTCAATGTCTGAACAAAACATCAGATCATTCTGGCCTCCTACTAATCTGGAGTTCCCAACATGGTCTCTCACCTTGAGGTGAAGTGGCCCATATGATGAAGTAGGTTACCAATTCTATTTAAATGGGAAACTATATGGTTCTCAAACTATGGTGGATCACTCATGTTATCCACTGATTCTAGATATGGGTTTTTTTTTAGTGGTATCACCACCTATTATATCTTCAGTGATTTAAGGTGATCATTAACAGAATCTCTAAAATCATCATGGAGAATTTCCTTATCTTTATGAGGTTCCATAACCACCAATGTGTAAATATTCTTATTAGTATAGTAAGAAGCATTATCGGGACATGGAGTGACATGACTTGGAAATGAGGGAGGTTGATCACACTACCAGGGAGGGTTCTAGGACTCATATCTCGATTTCATTCCCTAAAATACTACCTCTTCTCTATCTCAATACAACGGATTTCTGAGCTTTACTAGGAGAAAATATCCAAGGGTATTTTTTACTGCCCCACCCAGGGAGTAATTAGATCCCACTTGGTTGCACCGCATTCCAGTTTCCACTCACTAAGGATCTCATCGATGATACGTTTTTGATACATGACCTTCTGTATCAAGGAACAAATTGTGGGATCAACCACTATTTTTTGAAAAATATCAAATTGATGAGAGGGGTTGATAGGTTCATTTCTATTTTTTGAATTCCAAATGAAAGGAAAGGATGCATAGGGATCTATGAGGTGGAGTGCCTAACTTTGCTGGTGGGTATGAAAATCGGTATGAGGGCATGTTTGATACTTCATTTCCCAGGGGGGTCAGTTTTCTCAGTAAGACCCTATGTTGGTGCCCTCACCCATAGAAATATTATGAAATACCATATTTATTGTAATTATTCATATAGGAAAATCTTCAATATCAATGGGTAGGCTTGGTTTTCATAGGTTTTTGATAAAGTGAAGAGAAGTGTACTTTCCCTGTCCTTGAATAATCACATGTAATGATTCTTATTCCATGATTTTATGGATCACTACGAGGCTCTTGACTCATCTTTCTTGGAGGTTCCAATGGTGCCTATGTGATGTGTGGTGATTATCCATTGGGATAACTAAAAATTTAAACATTCGGAACTATTGATCGATGTCGTCAAAGTTCTCCCCCTTCTAGGGTAGACCAGATGATGATTATAGAGATGATGAAGCATCACCCATATAGTCTAGCAGAAACATTTTTTTATCCCTCTCTGTGGGACTCTGAGATATCGGATTTGGATGTTTCATTTGAAAAAAAATCTAATGGATGGATGAATGATATACAAAGTCTCCCACAAGATTTACTTCATCGATATGGGTTACTACACTTGGTATTTCCAAGATCTGATATGTGCGTGTCGGGTGATTAGTAGTGGAATTTTTGTGGATTAGTGCGGTAGTTGGCTGGACAATAGAGGTGTCACCCCATAATTCGACTGTTCACTACATGTTGTGTCATCTCTTGAGGTCAGATCCAAATGAATCATCATATCCTTATATTACTGGGTGTTCTCCAGGACCTCATGTATTAGGGTAGTGGGACTCCATTGTAGATGAACTACATGGTCGACATCTATCACATTCCAGAATATTTATCTATGATATTGAGTAGAGGTCGATAGGGAAACTACATATAGTAGAGATGGTTATACTATGATCCCTATAAGGGAGACTAATAATTATCCACATCCATGTACCTATAAATAGATTTAGGTATCTTGTGACTCTCACCATCCAGGTTGATGAACATTACATGTCTTTCTCCTACCCTAAACTCTGATGTTGATGATAGGGGTGAAGGTTCCGTTATATAATTGGACTCTACGTCAATGTCTGATCGGTTAAAAGGATTAAATATGACTTTGTAATTCCCATAATTTATCCTTTAGTGATATCATTTAAATCTTCTTCCTTGGGATGGTTCTTCCAGATAGGGTTGTTCTTTGGAACGGGGAGGACCTTTATGTGGATGGGTGATAGAACGGGGGTATATTCTCTTTGATTAACTAGGATATGGGGAGGACGTCCATATCATTTATTGTCAGAGTGTGGGGACCATCACTTGTACTATTGTAAGAGACAGGAGGACCTCCTCTAGGTTTTTTGTAGGAGTGGGTAGTACCTCCACTTTTGATTTTGTTGAAATATGAAGAACCTATACATTGTCCTGTAGTAACTTGGGGAGGACCTCCATGCTGACCAGTTGTAATGTCCTGGGGAGAACCTCCATATTGGGGGGAAAGAATATGAATAATACCCTTGTACTAGTTGATGAATGTGATGGTATTACATCTACTTTGATTGATTCTAGAGTGGATAGGGTCTCTGCATGAGATGGTGGAAACATGGGGAGGGCCTCTATGTTGACCGTTGAAGGTGTTGTCAGTACCTCCACTATAATTGGTTTTGGAATAGGGGTGACCTCCCTTTTGGTAGATGGTTATAGGTTGGGGAGGACCTCTATATTTATTGTAAATAATGTGAGGAGGATCTTCACTTTGATCAATGTTGGATCTAGGTGGACCTCTTCTTGAGCTATGAATTAAACAAATAGGTACTTAAAGATGATTGTTAAAGTAAGGAGGACCTCTAATTGGTTTGGTTATGGCACTAGGAGGGAGTTTTCACTACAAAAAAAAAAGAAACACAATTTGGACCGTAATGGTTAATGGTGGCATCAGTGACTGACAGAGTAAACCCAACCCTCTTGTAGGGTGGTTGAGGTATCAATCCCAACTATGGGTAGATGGATACCTTATTATTGGTCTTAATAATATGGAGGAATGTGTTTTTGGTGGCAGGGACCACTAAATACAGTGAATATAATTCTCCTTTTTATTAATTCTCTAAGTATTTCACCCGACGTTGAATTCAGGTGGTATAGACTAAGGCCGTTCTCATATGTCTATAGTCCACATGTTCTCCGGTCTGAAAGAAAGGATGGTTTTGGTGCTGACAAGGCCTAGAAGGATCCATTATTAGAAGTTCTTGGGTAGTATTTGTGTCTGTTGTGAGTTGGGAATCCCCACCTCCTTGTCATGTGAGATTGATTCATTGGATCACTCTTTAGAGAAGTTTCGAAATCGGTTCGATGTTAGAATAGGGATTTTTTTCACCCTTTGGGGCCCTTTGGGGTAGTGATTTTGGTCAAGCATTAAAGACACTACGTCTTGGGGTTCCATTTCCATTTTGGTAATGACCCACTATTAATTTTCTTGACGTATGAGGGTGTCCATGGCACTCCTCTGAATGATCTACATGGGTTATACGGGATGTTTCATCCGAATAATTGTTGTATAGGTGATGTTGTGTGGGGTTTCCATATTAAAATTCCACCTTCCCCTATGTCTATGGGAATTGGGTGGTTCATTTACTCAAGATAACATCCTACAAAGCAGTTTCCATCGTTCAGCATTGATACAAGGAAATAATGCCCAATTCCCCATCATCATCCAATCTTATATGTTCAGAGAGAGAGAGAGCCACATTGAATGTGTTACAGACATAAATTCCCAACATTTAACTGACCCAATTTAATGTGAGTTCCAAACATGGCCCACTATTTTCTTGGTGGGTCCATGAAATGGATAGATGGATCTGATGACATGATAATGTGTTGATCTCTCAAATGGTAATTTTACCCATTTTGAGGATAATTCATTCATGTTGGGTTCACCATTTCTGTTTCTGTTGATTTTGTTGGGGAATCCAACCTTGAGTGTTAATGTGTGGTGGAATTCATTGTTACCTCACATTCCCTCATTCCAATAGTGGGAGGATTTCATCACATTCAATTTTGATGTCTATTCCATCATAAAAATAGGATTATGGGATGTCAGATACTCCTCTTAGGGATCCTTCTATAGGACTCATTATCTAGTCCATGTCTCCCTCATAGAGTTAAGTCATGTTTGTGGAACTCATTCTTGATGTCATATCTTTGTGGACACCGATTTATTACACTTCATATATTTGAAAATTATAGTGGTTTTTGAATGGACAACCACCTTTAGTAAGGAGAGTAACCATGTTTGATATTGTTGGCATGTATGGACGCTAGGAACATTGGTCTCCCGGATTATTCCTCATAAGATGGTATCTAATGGAAGTATATTGGGAACATAACCAAATTCATCTCATGCAGATTAAAAGGTATCTAATTTCAAAGGAACATATCTTTTGAGGATTTTACCACAGACATATCATGTTTTTCATGGGATTGATTATTTTATTGGATTATATCTTCCATGTATTTAACCTCATGAATCCCATGTTTATCATGATTTAATTGTTCTGGGTTATAATAAGTTATACATCTAGTGAATATGTATCATAATGTCTAGTTGGGATGGATCATGGAATGAGTTTAACGTCTTCTGGAGATGGAATGTCTATCACTAGGGGAAGATATCACACCATTAAGGTGAATCCCTATGAGGGAGCACTGTGAAGGTTTACTAGATGGTTGGATTAGAATATATTTTGGAGTCATATTAGGGAGTTTTTTCCCTAAATGGAAGATGTCACACCAAGAAGGTGCCTCCCTATGAGGGAGAACCATGAGGGTACACCAGATGGATGGATAAGAATTCCTTATGTAGATGGATCCTAGAGTATTTTCACCATAAGGGGAAGATTTAATAGCCTGAAGCTGGATCCCTATGAGGGAGAAAATTTAGGGTTTACCAAATAGATTAATCAGAATTCCCTATAGTGGAAGATCTAGGAGGTGTTCCCCTTAAAGGTAAGACAACACACCCTAAAGGAAGATGTATTAGAACTCCATAAGGAGGTGTATCTGGGAGGTGTATACCATAAATGTAAGATGTCACACCATCAAGGTGTATGGATCATAATGCCTTAGGGAGGAATATTTGGGTGGTGTTTCCCATAAATAGAAGATGTCCCATCATGAAGGTTGATCGGGACACCCCTTGGGGTAAATCTGGGAGGTTCACCCCTATGAGGGGGAACCTAGGTTTACCATTGGTTGGGATTGAACCTCAGGGAGGCATCCTATGTTCCCAAATTATAAGGCATGCATCAAAACTCACATAGTTTGATGTCATATTTTAATTTTGTGTGACAGGAAAATTCCATCCAGTTTTACATCAGGCAGTGAGGATGCTCGCGTTGCGAAGCTTGATTTGAAGAGGGGTGGTGTGTGTATTATGTATATATTATTCCATTCCTCAGAGGATTGGTCTTGGTTAGATGGTGTGGGGTTTATGCATTCATCTTCCCGAGGGACCTGGAAGGGTTTCAGTCTCCCAGTAGAGGGGCATGAGCTTACCACAAATGTGACCCAGAAGATATTAGGGTGGAATTAGATGTTGGTTTTAGATCCCATGGAGGCTTCCTACTTATCATAATTAATTGGGAATCAAATCCCATGTATTTTGGAATGAGTTTGGGATTATACCTAAGGAGGTGGCTCATAGGAAGGGAAGATGTTTTTGGGGCTCACGCCTGAAATAAACCAATGGATGATGAGTTTGGTTATTGGGGATTACACTAAGAGGATACCCACTGAAGAATATGGGGTGGATTTCATGGTCTTTACTAACCTCTAATTCCATATGAGTCAAGCATAGAGTGAGAAATATTAGGAAGCATTAGATCTGATGCTCGTGTTGTGAAAGAAATGTCAACAAGAGATGGTGTGGGCTTATGTCACGACCCACCTTCCCCAAGATGAGGGAAGGGATAGCAGATTTCCAGACCCTTCCTTCTTCAAGTTGAAGGAGAGATAATGACCCCCGGGACGCGCCTTCAATAGGTCCCGTAGTGGCTACTAGCACCAAGGGTATAAAATCACACACTAAATGGAAGGAATTACCCTTTTTCTTCTAATAAGATCGGGAGATAAGATAGTAAATCCTACAACACCAAAACTAAAAGTACAAGTACGGCTGAAAATAAACCACTCCCACATGCATGTTCAAAGGTAAAAGATACAAGCCACAAAACACCAAAGGTAAAAAGATACCAAGAAAAGGAAATCAACAACTGCAACTACCCCAAAGGACCGAGCTAGTATGGTACTGCACGATCCCTGAAGTCCTCTTGGAGACCTGAAAGTGGTTTTATATAAGTAGAGTGAGCATACAAGTATACTCAGTAGGGAAAACCAAAGTCTCTCATGCACAAGTGAGGAGACATTCTAATGTCCCGCAGAAAAAGAGATAAACAAACACCCAAAAAGGAAAAGCTATCCACAAGAACCATACCAAGGCACGCTCCCTAAATAACGCAAGTCATGTAATGTATAGTAATAGCACATCGATATTTGGGTACCCCGCACCACTTTCCCACTGGTTATTGAAGACATCCTACGCATCGAACCAATCCCGACATTCTTACCACAGTTCCACTGCCACACCCCACCCACAAACACCTGGTCCATAACCTCACTGCAGTCCCACTCCCAAACCCCGCCCACAGACACCTAGGCCACAACCTCCATGCGTAACCAAACCTGCAAACACCTGGGTCAGAACAACTACTTCCACGCCCGAAGACACATGGGCCTCATCCCAAAGATACTTGGGAAACGAACTGCCCGCAAACAACTGGGCCAACCACCACAAGTACCCTGCTCGAAGATTCTTGTTCTAATAGTGGACTTCATTCCATCACAGTTTTCCTGATGAGTCTTGGGATATTCGGGAAAGGGAGCAGAAAAGGAGCTAATAACCATCCACTCATAGGAGTGTTGGGAAAAACACCCTCCCCCGTGAAATGGGAGTGTTCGTAACTTAAGTGCTCAACTTGGGTGGGGCGTGAATAAGAAACATAATAGCTACAGATATAGGTATAAGTAACAAGCTCTCATCCCAACCTAGGGGTTCCAAAACCTAAGAACAACTCCCTTGTTACTAATCATTCATTAAAGAACAGTACTACACTCACGGCCAAGCCACAACTCATTCCCAAAACCAATTACCATTTAAAATGTTCCTGTATTAATGTTCAAGTAACCCTATTTAGGTGAATTCTACACTACTGGGCAATTAACAAGAAAAAGTCGCACACCAGAGAAAGAAGACAGTCAAATAGCAACTTAAACATTCACACCCGGTTCTCTTGTAAAGTCACAACAACAAAGGGATAAGTGAGATCCCTCAAAGTACTGGAACCAAAGAAAACCCTAAGACATAGCCCCATGTACCCAAAATCTATGAGCCAACAGTTTCTCAACAATAGAGGATTCCACCCCAATTTTTGATATAAGCAGGGTAACCACACAGCCTCAAATTCACAACCAGTGAAAGTATAACAACATGGGATCCCATCCCCACCCATATCACCCCAGCAATCGGCCCATAAAAGAAACAACCGAACCGCTACCACCAACACAGGGCAGGCCCATATAGGTATTTTCAGATTTAAAAGATTTAACACAGTCCATGGTTTCAATTCAACTGTGCTTTAACTGGGGTTATCACAGAAAAGGGTTGATCCTGGTGCTTTCAATTTATTTAACCAAGTATAAGTAATTAACCAATTCCATGTTACGGTTATTTAAACATCTAGGAGCACCGAGGTTCATTAGTGCATAGAGAAATACAACCAACGACCATGATATTCAGTGAGCATAGGCCCATACAATTCACAACACAAAATAACATAAAGAGTACATCAGAACATCGATCACACCCCCTTTCATTCTTTAAGGTCATTTCATTATCTTCGTTAAGTTCGGTTTCATCAATTTACACAGAGGCAAATGCATTCCCACCCCGCATGATATAGAGAAAGGAGAGAAAAAGGAGAAAATCCCTACTTGATGGATCAAGGATCGACGTTGTTTCCCACGCGCCAAGAATAGGGGATGCGCGATTTGCAGGGGAGGGACGTTGGGAACTCCGAGGACGGGCAGACGACTCGAGCACAGGAGCACTAGGGAGAAGGAGAGGAGTCTTCCAAAAGGAAGAAGAGGAATAAGAACTTCCTCTGTGATATATAGATAAAATCCCATTATTATGGGATATGGGTATTTTGAACGCATTGAAAGTCCGATCATGGTTTCCCATGTGGTTTGGGCGGTTACACACGATGGAATTAAGTAGTTATTTAATATCCACCATCGGGGAAATTTCTCGGGAATTTTAGGTATTAATTATGGGCTTTAATAAGGGGAAAAGAATTAATTACAGTGGGAGTGGAAAGGTCGGGAATTGAAAAATAACGAAGAGGACATTGTGCCACCGTCACAGTGTCATGCTCATTGTGTCACTGTCACGGTGTCGCCCACACGGTGCCACCATCACGGTGTCACGCTCACGGTGCCACCGTGACCGGTGCCACTGTTTTGGTGGAGCATCACTTTTGGCCAAGTAATGGGCCAAGAGGGTCTGGGCCATTACATTAGATACCTCTCAAACTATTCTTGCCCTCAAGAATCAAAAAACACCATAAGAGAAGAGAGGGTCCAAAAAACCACCTCGAAAGATACCAATCAGGAGTGAACCTCATCGTTATCTAGCAACGCCTCCCTCTCAAGAACCAAGAAACATACCAAGGTCAAACTGCCCAATCATATGGGTTAGGGAGTCTCTTCCCCCTTGTCAAGATATTATCTACTTTGGGCGGCACTGACTCACCCACACGGGTTTAATCACATCCACCTTAATGCGTCTTGATTAGGGATCGGGTCCTCCCCTACCCCTAGCCAGGAATCTTCACACACATTCAAGGAAAAAGGAAAACCACACATTCCACAGTCAACAGGGTGAAGCATTCCATCACAAACAAGTATAAACAGAATCAGCACAAAACTCAAAAAAACTCTGGGTACTGGGCGCGCATCCATGCTTCCCATTCCTAGGTACTCACCTCAAGCCCACCATGCTTCCACAACACTAGAACTAAAGGGATGGTTCTCCCACAAAGCACCTTCTCTTCACGATCCTCGATCATCATTGGTATTTCCACAAAGGTCGTGTCGTCCTCAATATCTAGCTCTCCCTAGTAGAGGATGTGTGAATCGTCTTGTAGATACCGACGGAGCTGGGACACATGGAAAACATCATGTATCCTCAATAGTAGCGGTGGTAACGCTAGCTGATAATCCACTTCACCGACCCGCCAAAACACTTTGAAGGGTTCGATGAATCTGGGAGAAATCTTACTCCCTCTACCGAACCTCTATTGTCCCCGCCGAGGGGAGACCTTCAAGAACACGTGGTTTCCAACCTCAAACTCCAAGGGACTCCTCCTGCTATTGGCATACGACTTCTGCCGGCCCTAAGAGACCTTCATCCTTTCCCGTATAAGCTGAACCTTCTCTGTCGTTCTCTGCAACACTTCCAGGCAAAGAATGCTTGTTTCCCCAACCTCAGTCCATCACACCGGTGAGCAACATGACCTTCCATATAGGGCTTCAAATAGAGCAATTCCAATGGTATAGTGATAGCTATTATTGTAGGAAAACTCTACCAGTGGCAAGTGTCACACCCACGGTCCTACTGAGTCCAAAACACATGCTCGTAGCATATCCTCCAAGGTCTAGATGGTGCGCTCTGTTTTTTCATCTGTCTGGGGATGGAAAGCAGTGCTAAGACATAGCTGGGTGCCAAAAGCATGCTGAAATCCTCTCCAGACTCGTGAGGTAAACTGTGCATCCCTATCTAAGACTATGGATCTCGGAACTCCATGAAACAACACCACCTCATCCATGTACCTTCGTGTTAAGGCATCTACTACACCCGACTCCTTGATCGCCAGAAAGTGAGCTGACTTCATCAACTGGTCCACCACTACCCAGATAGTGTTGCAACCTACTTGAGCCTTAGGTAGTCCCGTGACGAAATCCATAGAGATTTCATCCCACTTTCACTGAGGAACATCCAGAGGCTGCAACAAACCGCCTGGAAGGCGATGTTCAGTCTTCACCTGCTGATATAACAAGCATTTGGCCATGAACTCCGCCACCACCCGCTTCACCCCGGGCCACCAGAACTGACCTCTCAAGCCCTGGTACATCTTGGAAACTCTCGGGTGCACTGTTAGGGGTGAGTTGTGAAACTCACTAAGGACCCTCTCACGCATCGCCTCTAGAACAAACAGCTTACCTCAAAAAAGCACCTGATTCTGACCATCCTCCGTCCACCCTTCTAGAGCATCCCATTGGTTAACTTGGTCACGCATCACCTCACTTTCCGAGTATCCCCATTGGGACTCCTCTACCTGCGACAAAAGAGAAGATTGCACTGTCATATAATACAGGAAACCTCTACCACCTTCCATCCTCGCATCTAGGTGCAGGGCAGCCAACTCCTCTATTGCCTTCCAAGCATCTGCCGACTCCCGGACTACATCCTTTTGTGATTTTCTGCTCAAGGCATCGGCCACCACATTCCCCTTTCTTGAGGTGTAGGAAACCTCAAAGTCGTAGTCCTGAAGGAACTCCATCCTCCTCCATTTCCACGAGTTCAGGTCCTGCTGGGAGAAGATATACTTCAAGCTCTTGTGGTCCAGGAAGACTACAAAGTGTTCCCCAACGAGTTAATGTCGCCACAACTTTAGTGCGAACACGACCCCCGCAAGCACTAGGTCATGGGTTTCATAGTTATGCTCATGGGGACGTAACTGCCTAGACCCAAAGGAGATCACCCCTTGCCACTGCTTCAGCACACATATGAGGCCTTGCCCTGAAGCATCACAGAATACCTCATACGTGCCCCTTCTTCTGGAAACCTCAGCACTGGGGAACTTACCAACCTTTCTTTTAGATAACTGATGGTCATCTCGCACTTCGCATTCCACACGAAAGCCTGGTCTTTCTTGGTCAAGGCTGTCAAAGGTGCCGTAACTTGGGAGAATTTGGGCACAACCCTCCGATAGTAACGTGCCAGCCCGAAGAAACTATGAACCTCTACCACGTTCTTGGGTGCTTCCCAAGAAAGAACCACCTCAACCTTCGATGGGTCCACTGCTATCCCTCGCTCAGACACCACGTGCCCAAGGAAATGCACCTCTCACATCCAAAACTTCCACTTTGATGATTTCCCATAGATCCGGTTCTGTTGGTAAATCATCCTCAAGTGCTCAGTTTGATCCTCCTCTGATCTTGAGTAGATCAAGATATCGTCAATAAACACGACTACGAACCGGACTAGGTACTCTCGAAAGATGGAGTTCATGAGTCCCATGAACACAAATGGTGCATTCGTAACGCCGAATGGAATGACTATAAACTCGAAGTGCCCATATCTGCACCTGGAGGTATTCTTCGAGATGTCAACCTTCTTCACCCGTACTTGGGGATATCCAGACCGCAGATCGATCTTTGAGAACCAACCCGCTCCCATCAGCTGGTCGAAGAGATCTTCTATCCTCGGGAGGAGGTATCGATTCTTGACTGTAACCTGATTCAGCCTCATGTAGTCTATGCATAGCCTTAGACCACCATCCGCCTTCTTCGTAAACAACACAGGAGCACCCCATGGTGATGCACTTGGCTGAATAAAACCCTTCTTCATTAGATCGTCAATCTGGATCAGTAACTTCCGCAGCTCAGAAGGTGTCATCCGATGGAGAGCCATCGAAATCGGGTGGCCACCAGGTTACATGTATATCCTGAACTCAACATTGTGTCAAGGGGGTAGAGTCGCCACCTCCTCAGGAAAGACCTCCATAAAATCACTGAAAATTCCTGGGACTTCCACCATTTCTGCATCTACTAACTCCACTGATAGTTCGGCCAACAAGGAAAGGAGGGGATCCTCTCGCCCACTGCTTCTCTAACAACCCCACTCGCTGATGAAGTTTACACGTTGACCGCCCAAATCTGAAAACACAACCCTTCCTCAGATTAAATCAATGATGGAACCCATAGAGAACATCCAGTCAATGCCTAGGATGACATCGTATGGTTGTATCTGCAACAATAGCTGATCCCTGATAGACTGATGCGGCCCTATAATCGGTCTACACCCTCGGAAAACATAAGATAAGTCGGTCTGGCCTTTGACTAGCGTGCTCATCACCAAAGGCATTGAAATTATTTCTATGTCTAAACCCAAAGCATTGTCCAGACCAGGTGTAAAAAAGAAGTGAAAAGCTTCGGTATCAAACAAGCCATAGGCAAGAGTACTAAAAAAGCTAATCGTACCTCGAACGACCTCTGGCCCTACTGGAACTACGACCTCGACGGCATGAAACTGCCCGTGCCAAGCTCCTCTGCCTCTCTACTGTCGGCCGCCTACCTGACCACGCCCTGGCCATGGTCCCTGAGAACTGCCCTGAGGTTGGCCTCGTCCTGAAACGCCTGCCCTCAGAGGGGCGGGAGCCTACTGCCCCTGCTACTGCTGAAAGGGCCTGGCTGGAAACTACTGTGGCTGAAGTGGGCGTTGAACCTGCCCACCCCTACTGTACTGCACTCTGTCTAGGCACTGATTCTGAATATTTCCATGGCTACCACAGACGAAGAACCTCGGTCCTAGGCCCAAAAGGAAGGGGCGAGGACCGGGGGATCGGAACTGGAACTGGTGAGGCCTCCTTCCTGCAGGTCGAAACCTAGAGGGTCCTGATGCTGGGGGCCTTCTACTGACGGCTTTCCCCTTCGATGGGCCCAAATGGATCCCTTCTCGTGACACACCTCCCAGCATGTGCATCCTCTCCACCACTTCAGTCTTCTTCTGCACCTCCAGGTAAGTTTTTAAGTAAAAGGGAACTACAACATACTGAAGAGGAGGTCAGAGTTCCTCCTCTAGACATCTCGACCGAGGCTCCTCATCCGGAAAGAGGTCTGGAGCAAATTGAAGGAGATCCTTGATCTTGATCCCCAACTATCTCACTGACATACTCCCCTACTAGAGAGAGAGTATCTCATTTCTCTTCTCATCGTTCATCATGGAAGAGAGGAATTCCGCCTGGAACTCCTTCTTGAAGTCATCCCACGCAACCTTAGTCTCCCTCCTCTCTCCAAGATAAAGCATCCACCACTGACGCGCTGCTCCCCGCATCTGGCTGACGGCTAGAGGCACCCAGTACTCCATCGGAGCTCGAATCAAGCCGAAATCTATCACTAACTCCTCGATCCAGCTCTCCTTCTCCACATCTGAGATGCTTCCCTCGTACTTCCTGAGGGTCTGTCGCTGAAAATGCTCGAAGAGTCTTCAACCACTGGTTATCCTCCTCCTCTCGGTCGATCTTCTGTCGATCGGCCAAGTCAACATCCTAGGCCTCGATCGTCTGTACTACTTGTGGTCACCTCCCAGGTGTCATAGCTACAAGGTAAACAAGGAATGCCTAATCCCAAGTAGTGTAGAATATTGTTCTTAAATTTTCTTAGACTTATTCATTTATTTTGAACTCCCAATACACCCATGAAACATGAAAATACAAGTCATTATGATGCATGTACCTTTCCTAGGGTCTCTACCCTGCAATCAGCATGGCCTCACTTGGTCGTTTGGTAGGTTTAGAGTCCTTGTATCATATTATGGGGGGCCCTAAAATTTTGTTTCCTAGTCGGTCTTCCCTGGCCTAATTCACGCACCAAGGTCACCCAACACTGCTGCCCTACCATCCCATGCAATCCTCACTGTGCCTTACACCAGACCCCATCCTATCTCTCAAACCTCTCCTCTGATACCATTCTATCACGACCCACCTTCACCAAGATGAGGGAAGGGACAACAGATTTCCAAACCCTTCCTTCTTCAAGTTGAAGGAGAGATAATGACCCCTGAGACCCAACTTTAATAGGTCCCGGAGTGGCGACTATCACTAAGGTTATAAAATCACACACTAAATGGAAGGAATTACCATTTTTCTTCTACTAAGATCGGGAGATAAGATATTAAATCCCACAACACCAAAACTGAAAGTACAAGTACGACTGAAAGTAAACCATTCCCACATTCATGTTCAAAGGTAAAAGATACAAGCCACAAAACTACAAAGGTAAAAAGATACCGAGAAAAGGAAATCAACAACTGCAACTGCCCCAATAGTCCGAGCTAGTACGGTCCAGCACAATCCCTGAAGTCCTCCTGGTGACCTGAAAGGAGTTTTATATACGTAGGGTGAGCATACAAGTATACTCAGTAAGGAAAACCAAAGTCTCTCATGAACAAATGAGGAGACATTCGAATGTCCCGTGGAAAAAGAGATAACCAAACACCCAACAAGGAAAATCTATCCACCTGAACCATGTCAAGGCTCGCTCCCCAAATAATGCAAGTCAAGAAATGTATAGTAATAGCACATTGATATTTGGGTACCCCGCGCCACTTTCCCACTGGTTATTGAAGACATCCTACGTATCGAACCAATCCTGCCATTCTTACCGCAGTCCCACTGCCACACCCCGCCCACACACACCTAATCCATAACCTCACCACAATCCCACTGCCAAACCCCTCCCACAGACACCCGGGCCACAACCTCCATGCGTAACCACACCCACAAACACCCGGGTCAGAACAACTACTGCCACGCCCGAAGACACCTGGGCCTTATCCCGAAGACACTTGGGAAACAACCTGCCCGTGAACACCTAGGACAACCACTACAACTACCCTGCCCGAAGATTCTTGGGCTAATAGTGGACTTCAGGCCATCACAACCTGCCCTAAGAGTCTTGGACTATTCGAGAAAGGGATCAGAAAAAAAGATAATAACCAGCCACTCATAAGAGTGTTGGGAAAAACACCCTCCCCCATGAAATGGGAGTGTTTGGAACTTTATTACTCAACTTGGGTGGGGAGAGAATAAGAAACATAAAAGCTAAAAATATAGGTATAGGTAACAAGCACTCATCCCAACCTAGGGCTTCCAAAAGCTAAGCACAATGCCCTCGTTACTAATCATTCATGAATGAATAGTACGGCAGTCACGGTCGAGCCACAACTCATTCCCAAAACCAATTCCCATTTAAAATGTTCCTGTTTTCATGTTCAAGTAACCCAGTTTAAGTGAATTCTACACTACTAGGCAATTAACAGGCAAAAACCGCAAGCCAGAGAAAGAAGACAATCAAACATCAACTTAATCATTCACACCTGGTTCTCTTGTAAAGTCACAACAACAAAGGGATATGTGAGATCCCTCAAAGTACTGGTACTAAAGAAAGACCCGAGACATAGCCCCATGTCCCCAATATCTTGAATCCAATGGTTTCTCAACAACAGAGGATTCCACCCCAATTCGTGATATAAGCAGAGTAACCACACAGCCTCAAATTCACTACCAGCAAAAGTATAACAATAGGGGATCCCATCCCCACCCATATCACCCGAGAAATCGGCCCGTGAAAGAAACAACCAAACCACTACCACCAACACAAGGGAGGCCCATGTAGGTATTTTCAGATTTAAAAGATTTAACACACTCCATGGTTTCAATTCCACTGTGCTTTAACCGGGGTTATCACAAAAAAGGGTTGATCCGGGTGCTTTCAATTTATTTAACCGGGTATACGTAATTAACCAATTCCATGTTATGATTATTTAAACATCCAGGAGCACTGAGGTTAATTAGTTCACATATAAATACCACCAACGGCCATGATTTTGAGTGAGCATAGGCTCGTACAATTCACAACACATAACAACATAAAGAGTACATCAAAACATCGATCACGCCCCCCTTTCATTATTTAAAGGTCCGTTCATTATCTTCGTTAAGTTTGGTTTCATCAATTTCTTTAGAGGCAAAAGCATTCCCACCCTGCATGATACACATAAATGAGAGACGAAGGAGAAAATCCCTACTTTATTGATCAAGGATCGACTTTTTTCTCCACGCGCCAAGAACAGGGAATGCACGATTTTCAGGGGAGGGACGTCGGGAACTCCAAGGATGAGCAGATGACTTGAGCGCAGGCGCACGAGGGAGAAAGAGAGGAGTCGGCCAAAAGGAAGAAGAGAAAAAAGAACTTCCTCTGTCATATATAGATAAAATCCCATTGTTACGGGATATGGGGATTTTGAACGCCTTGAAAGTTGGATCGTGTTTTCCCACGTGGTTTGGGCGGTTACACACGATAGAATTAAGTGGTTATTTAATATCCCCCATCACGGAAATTTCTCGGGATTTTTAGGTATTAATTATGGGATTTAATAAGGGTAAAATAATTAATTACTACGGTAGTGGAAAGGTCGGGAACTGTAAAAGAACGAAGAGGACATGGTTCCACCGTCACGGTGTCACCCTCACGGTGTCGCCTCACGGTGCCACCCTCACGGTTCCACCCGGACCGGTGCCACCCCCACGGTGCCACCGTGTCTAGTGCCACCTCCACGGTGCCACTGTTTTGGTGGAGCCTCTCTTTTGGAAAAGTAATGGGCCAGGAGGGTCTGGGCCATTACAGCTTACGCATGGAAGTTAACTGAGGAGTATGTCATTCCATTTAAGAAGTATCTAATTCCATGTAAGGATGATCTCATTAAATATGAGGATATGTGGTGTAGAGACCATCCCATTCCACTCACACATGGATAATCTTGGGCCTATTTCATATGTTAAGGCCAATGTTTTTTATCATGAGTTGAAAAAATTGGTGCTAGGGTGATTTACACCATGAAAATTTGATGTGGGATACACACTCCATACCCCCCGGTATTATATAACAACTAACTATACACCTTTAAGAGTGTAATGGACTTAGTAATTCCTAGTTTTAATGATTGGGAAGAGTGGTAAATCCCGAGGTCCAAGTTAACATGTCTTTGATGGGGAGAAACATCCATTAGTGTAACTACGCTGAGAACGAAAATATAGGTGGGAATCTCAAGACTCACATGAAGTGGAGTGGACCACAGGAATGGGTGTAACATGACACATAGGGACTTAAGGTGTAGCTGAACCAATCTTGGATGGGTATGGGGGATCTCGGCACTCAACCATTGTGTATAGGTGTCGGTAAAAGTGAGAAAGGATGGAGAGGTACAAAAGAAATTTTTATTTATGATCAGGACCTTGTATAGAGGTTCTTCATGAATCTCAGCTTCTCTACTAAGTTCAGGGTCTTTGAAAAGCAGTAGGGTTCACAAAATAGGATGACACTACCTTGGGATGAAGTCCTGGATCAGGGAGAGAGTTCTCTACGATGGTTGAATGCTTTGTAAAACCTCATGTTCCCGATAAGGCCTTATTCCTTTGATAATGTAATATGAATTCATGAAAGGAATCCCCACAATGGTTGGAGTATTTTAAGAGAACATGAAATGCAGTTTTTCAAAGACCATATAACATGGATGGTACATTTTTTCCAGGTTTGTGATCCTAGACAGATTCGTGAGTGGAGAGAAATTTTGAAGTCGATGGGTTGGGTAATAGTACTCTAATGGTTAGAATGAGTAGGGTCTTTATAGGAAACTGGTTTCAATATGATTGGATGTGGTTAACAAAGGAATTGTAAGCTTCACAAATTCATTCAGCTCTATTATACGCGTAATGTCTATCGTCGACCCTTCATATAGTTGCAGAGCATCGTCAGATTTGTTGAGGATACTGTCAACACTTAGAACGGTCTCAGAGCTCTATCAAACTCATGGAGGATACCTTAATGGCTTAGCACATTCCCAAAGTTTATTTCTCGGTAGGTAGATCTATGCACTCAAACGTTCATAAACCAATAGGTCTTTGCAAAGCATACCCTTAATATGGTTTTAGGCCATTTTGGAAAGAATTTTCTTTGAACCATATGTAACTTCCCCAACTATTCTCATGTCATTTATTTCATCACAAATAGTTATAATAATTTAAAAATAAATATTTGAAATAGAAAAATGTGTAATGGATAAAAAACTCATGGAGCACTATCATTGCACAAAAACCAAGACCAACCACAGTCATATTTTCAATGGAATACACCCCAACCATCAAAATAAAGGACCTAAACACTAGAAGTCAATAAAATATCACATTCTTCCAATTTCATAAATAACCATAAATAAATTCGTTGTATTATATACCTTTTCTAAAACTACTTCCAATGGTATGAAAACAAAATCTCGTATTCTCCTCTAGACACTATACATGAAATCCAAATCATCTTTTCTTAATGAAACAATTATCTTTGGAAATTGTTTCCAAAACCTCTCCCTACATCAAAATAAACTTTTCAGAGAGAAAAATTGAACAATAATTAAATAACAATAGAGGATCTTACATGGAATCTTCGTACAACTCCATTAGAATACACCCCTCTTAAAGGGGGCCTAAGGAGAGGTGTGGGAGGGTAGTAATTGCCAAAAAAGGAATTTCCCAAGATACCAATCTCATATAAATCTTCAAAAATAAAACCTACAAAACTATATGAGTAATATCATCTAAAAAATGGTAATTATTCACACTATAGATTAAGGGGTTCACATCATGAATCAATTTGATTGGCTCAATCATTTCCTGGATATTTCAAAGAAAAGGAGACCTCGTATAGAAGTACTTAATTCAAGATATGAACCATATTTTTTTTATGTCATTAAAGAGGAGAAAAAGTTTTCCTCCTAGGAATTGGTTAATGACATAAACCTGTATTTCATAGACTAAATGGCTACAGGCTATGAATTTCATCCCTTTGGACCACCATTCCCTTCCAAAACATCCTCTTGAGAATCCATACCCCAAAAGGGGTCTAAACACACATATAGAAACACATTTTTAGGATATTAAATGACTAATAATACCAATATGAGTTCAATTTCTCAAAAAAAAACCCACATAAAATCAAATAAATTAGATATCATCTAAAATGTAAGAACCTGTAAAGTCATAGGACATTAAAAACATCTCCTCCTATAACTGAAAACCATACTATCAACCATTGTAACTAATTTCCATTTTACCATATTGTGGTATCCCATTGTATAAAATTATGATATACTCAATGGAATGAATGGATATGAAAATAATTGATAATGATCAAACAAGTAAAATATTATTGACAGTGGGGTGAACCAGTTCTTATAATTATTTTTGAAAATTAGTATGCCCTACTTATTCTTTTGTTGGGATATAGTAAGAGAAATAATATAGAAATAAAAATAATGCACAACACATTTAGTAATAAGGATAACCTCCCTATTGATGTTTGAATCCTCGTTGTATTTTAGTTTTTACCAAAATCAGACACAAAAATTCTTTTATTACCTAGGAAAACTTGTACATGTTACAAGATGTTAGAACCAAATGGTAATGTAATAATTTTTTAAATGAAAACAATCAAAAAACTGAAGGTATATTATTAATGGAGATAATGAGAATCATTATTCTTGAAAAAACCTGATCTTGCTTTTCTTTTCACCACCAACATTCATGATTATTATTAATAGGCTTAAAAAATAACTCTCAATAGTAAATTAATAATTTTATTTCTCATGATACAAATTAATTCTCTTTTTAATTTCAAAATATTCACCAAAACCATGTCAATAGAATCTTAAATTTTCACATAACTCCAATTCTATATGAGATAATACTTTATTCATTCCAAACGATATAAAAAAATTATTATTTGTTTTTTTCTAATTTATTTATTTTCAAAAATAAAAAAGGAGATATAGTATAAAGACATGATCCACTCATACAGTGATCATGCAGCCTCGCTTTTTATCCCAATCATCTTAATTAATTCCTAAAAAATCGTCGCATGTATCGCCAATAACAACATCCTGATATTTTAGGATTTGAATGATCATTTTACAATGCATCATCATATTTAACCTCCAATTTATTATAATTTTCATTTTATTATTTCTCAGAATATTCAACTTTAGGATTTTTCAAATGTTATTAAACATTGATGACATTTAGGAATTAGAGTCATGCAATGGATGAATGTAATATACACTGGATAAATGTCTTAAATAATATCTCATAGATTTTATAGGCATATAATTATATATATATTTCTTAGTATAACTCATAAGTGTCTCATGAAGTTCTTAGTCACGGATCCTTACATAGTCTTATGGGCTTTTTGAAGTTATCACACCCTTAAATATTTTATACTTCATAAAACTTAATATTCCATACATTAAAAGTAATATATGGTCAAAATTAATACAAAATAACATAGACTTATAGAAATTCATATTTGGGTTCATGGAATCATATATTACAGACTCTAAAATTTATAAATGCTGCAATGTCATGCGCTCTCTACTCGGTATAGGTTATATGTTCCATACTTAAGGAAATTATATCATGAGGATATATCTTCTTGATTTTTCTTAATCTCGCCTCAACACACCCAAGTAATTTATAAACTAATTATGAATACATGGTTCTGGATCAAAGGAAACTATAGAATTATTTTCACAAAGCTATTTATAAAAATCACTAGTTCTTTCACTCAAACACATAACAAAGAAAATCATGTATAAAACTAATGATCATTTTCAACAATGATTGCACGCCCATTCTTATACCATCACAACCCTAAATCTTGTTATAAAAATATAGAATATGGTGTTCCATCAACACTCAACAACTGTCTTTAACTTGATGGACATTTCAACAATATGAAAATTTAAACTTATACGGACAATAAATAAAAGATAATCCTCTTAAGGGTTTAACACTATTGGTATTTAATTGTTATTAAATTCAATAATTTGGGATATTTTTATTAAATTATCACATTTTTCTATGACATTTATTCTTTTACAAAAAACTATGATATATTACGAAATCAAAAATAATATATTGTTCTAAATTTATGTAAATTAAAAAACTCTAATGGAATTATTTAATTTAATAGAACCTTTAATATTAAATTTTTCATATGAATAAAAATGTTGATGTTCATTATAGTTTTGGTGATTTTACCCATTTTTATATATGTGTTCAAAATTAAAAAACAAAGTATGTAATAAATCAATAGATTGAGGTTCAATTGGTTATGGTTACTTATAAGAGAAATATAAGATTTTGGATCATAATTTTTTTCAATTTCAACATCCCTAAAAAAATAATAATATTGATATTAATGATGGATATTTTAATGTAAATATAAATATCTCTTATAATTATTCAATAATGATGGTAATGGTTTTGTTGGTGAAAATGAATGGTGGCATTCAGATAATGAACAACACAGATCTCATACATTTTCTCTTCTCATTTATGAATAAATTTCATGACTCTTATTGTTTTCTCTACTATTATTTATTTAATTCCTTATGTAACTTGAAATGTAATTTTTTTTATTTTTTTTATAGAATATATGTGGACTATATCAAAAAAAATTCACACAAATTATCATGGTAGCTCATGAAGAACATAAAAATGTAATTTTATTTTATATTTTCAAATATTAGTAAGTGACATTTTTTATGATTGTACATATGTATGAAATATTTTATTTATTATAATAAGAAATAATTTATACTTTATTCATGAATGAGGCATGGAAATAGAAGTAAAATTAAATTATCTTCACTATTTACAACATAATCTAAATTTATAAAATATTATAATTATTATGAAGTTAATGTATTTTAATTTCAGTAATGCAAATATATTGAGCTAAAACGTCAATGAACAATGGTATTTGATTAAGAAGAACATGTAACAGGGAAATAGAAGTCGAATTTAATAGATTGCAGAATTTAAAAATTTAGTAATATTATAGGGGAAATCATTATATAAAAATTATTAAATTTCATTGATCAGATTTGGATGGATGATTGTGCATTAAATCATTCCAGGGAGTCATTAACATTATGTATAAGATTTATTATAAATTAAATAAACCATATATGTTGTCATATCAAAAAAATTATGTTTATTTTAAAAATCATTATTCTTATGTATAAGATTTAAATGATTCCTGACGTTTAATAAACATTCAACCTCATAAGAATTGGTTTATTAAAATTAAAAGTTGTTACATTTGTCCTGATAAATAATGAATTTCTTCCAGATAAACAATAAAATGAATCTCTTACTGAAATAGACACGTATATCCATCATGAGAATGTTCAACTAAGGGGTGGTGGTGTTGACACTATAAAAAGTGTGACTATCAACGAATTATAAACTATGATAGATTAAGAAATTAAAGATATTAATGATATTGATAATGTTTTATAATGATTTGAAGATAATGGTGATAACGAATATGAATATGAAGATGATAAATGAGTTTTTACATTCTACATAAAACTATTATGAGTATATATTAATTTGTTTCAATGAATATTTATAAATTTTCAATAGTTAATTTATATATTAATATTATGTATAATTGACATTATTTATATGATTTAGACGTCTTGAGAGGAGTATGATATGATCACAAGGTACTTGACCCTGGATGAGCTACCTATTATTGGGCCTCTTGTTTTTTCATTAGGGATATATAGCAGTTATGATTCTATTTCAATGTATGATATGAGTGATCAAGGCCTTACTAAATCAATGATTTTGGACCTTATTTGTATGTTGTGTTCTTCACTTGATTTGGATCCCTCTGTGAGGTAGGTAGATAAAATTTATCTCTGTTTAGTTTATAATAATATATTTTATCAATTATTATTTTTGAATAGTTTATCATTTTTCATTGTTGTTAAGATATAAGCACTGAGACATGTAGGATTTATTCTGAAGAATTATTTTTCTACTGCTTGTGTGTCATGGGATCAGACTTCCATTATATTTTAGGGTTTCTGGTCTCATTTTGATGATAGTATGAGATCCTATATTTGGGAGTCATTGGAGGATCATGTGCATGGTAATTTTTTAGTTTCTACACAACCTTTGCAATATAGATATATAGGTAGATTCATTGAATATCATTACCACATTTTGTGTGGTCATTAACCTCATTCTGATCTCACTTTGTCCTTGTAAGGATTGTACACTTAGTTGTTAAGTTATATTCTTAGAATAATTTCATATTCTAAATGATGGAATTAAGGTAGGTAGGATGTCAGAAACAATTCTTGGAGTCTTACATGAAGTCTACATAAGTAGAAGTTGGTAAGTACGTTTTTATATTAATTTATATGTACATTTAATAATAAATTTATTTGTTAAATTTATACATTCTATGGTTGATCTTGGAAAATTTTTATGTGTACAAGAGTTATAATATTAATTATACAACTTTGAGAACATTTGGTGAGATACAACAAAATTTCATCGATTATAGTTACTTTTTGGTTTTTTTAATTAACATAATATCATTTCCTATTATATTTTTAATAAAATAATTATAAGATTAGTATGAGTTTTATAATTATAGTTTGTAAGAGTTTAAATATATGATAAATAGAAGGGATGATGTGTCTTTATGAAACTTTTCCTTTGATGAGGCAGTCTAGAAATGGGTGACTATGAGTGGTACATATAAAGGTCAGGTGAATGGTGTTAGTTCAATTTCAATGTTGACTAGTAATTATGGTACACAAATAATTTCATCATTCAACAAGAAGGGAGACTATATAAGATTTTTTTCCCATTTATACTATATAGTATTAGGGGTTTCTAGGATCTTGGAATGATACTATATAAAGATTTAATAGAGGAAATTAAGATAATAGTAAATTGGATAAGTAATAAGTACTCCATGAGTAGATGATGTAGTATATGTTATGACATTAACATGACATAGGGATGGAGTTCCCTCCACCTGAGTGTCCTCATATAGATGATTCCCCTCCCCAATATTGTCTTGTTTATTTTTTATTTTTAAATATACATTCAATTTACTAACTATTCTTTATTCATTTATGAATGTTTTTTCATAATTTTATTTTTTTTGTAAATTTTGTTTTTAGAAGTTTTATTTTTATAGTAATTTGTGATGGGATAACTCATCATAAAATGTTCGATGGATTATGTACATTGGATGAAGAATATCATCCACTATTAACCTGACTTAAAACTATTTTTCATGGATTCCAATTATGTTTTAAATAATATTTTTTTAGATTTTTACTTCTATTATAAAAAATATCACCTATTATCTTATTATTGAAATTAGATTACAAATAATACTTGTGATGAATCTTTCATTATTAAGCTATTTGAGATGAATTTACATAAAAATGACCCTAAATGTCTTAGTTATAGGATGAAATTCATGGTTATATGGAATGTTTGATATTTTTATCATGTATATATGGTGAGTTTTATCATGTCCGCAGAAAATTGATATTTCCTTTCTCATGATAAAAGAAGAAAATTGCTTATTCCATATATGGATAGACCAAATTCGTCAACAAATAATGTAAAATCACCAAAATTATATCATCATGATGAAAATATTTATAATGTATACTTAAGAGAGAAAGTTATGTGAATTACCAATAGTTCAATGAATAAAATAGATTTTATATTTTCCTAATTTTCTTCCCAACAATGTGAGTAGTACAATGAAAAATACATCAAATCAGGATAAAAAAATTTGGATGCTTAAAATAGGAGGGTGTTAGTGGTAGTAGACCGATGTAGACACGCCTGAGAGGTGGGTGAATCATGTTTTTTATCTTTTACCAAAATCAAAATATTATTTTAAACTGTAACCCCATTGTTATTTTAACCTTTGATGTTGATTAATAAAAATGGATTTTTTTAACTAGAATAATCTTATATTTAGTGAAGGTAAATAAGTATAGTACAATACTAGTGTTTTAACATGGTTTGGAACCTCTTAGGAATCATAATCCTTGTTGTAATCTAGATGTTTGAGTCAAATATTATCCATTATAAATTTTATCATTAATATAAAATGTTTTTTCCAGGTATGATCCTGAAATTTGGTTCACCATATTACATAGGTGAGGTCACCATATAACATAGGTGACTAATAAAAATAGTACACATATGAATTGTATGACATCTAGTAGGTTATTTATAATTGCATCATATAATTTCATCATAAAATATTACCTCTTGAAGTATATCACAATTTTTTTATAGGTATGTTGTTGCACCCACAAATCTAATCTAATTCTTGAAATCATAGTGTCTCATTCTTCCTATGTTCATTAAGAGATAATCATAAAACATGGTCTATAAATACTCTATACATCTTCCCATATATTATTTAAAGAATTTCATCGGCTTCTAATAAATCAATATTCAAAAATAATCTATAGAAAATATTATATATGAGGTACAAATGAATTTCACTACCTCATAATTATTTTAATAGATTAACACTGAAACTCTTGAGTCTATTCTAGCTCACATTAAACACTTTCTTCTTTAACCAGCCAGATATTTTTGTATTCCTTTTATTTTATTCATCAATAAATAACAGGTTCAGAAATATAATTTAGTATTTCATATTTCTTCTTCTTCTCAAAGGTAAATAGTTATCTCTACCTCTCAGTTTCAGTATGAAAAATATCATACATCAATTTTAATTATATATTATTTTTCTCTTTTAGAATCATAGTTGTATAAGAGGATTCATATAATTTTAGGGGCCACTTCTATATTCCAATAAATATAAATATTTCCATTATATCGTTCAATCAAAAAAATTACATGGATAGGCCACACCACTCTTTTATTCTCCCAAATATCTATATATTCACTAAGGAAACCGTGTTCTTTTTCCCTGATGAATACGGCAACTTCATGTGTCATGTTTATTTAAATAATAATAATTTTCTTCCCACTTTTTTTCCTTATATTATGATATTTCTGAAGAAACTTCCCCAAGGATTAATATTCCTAATTTTAAAAATATTTCTCACAAAAATCCCAACATATATAATTCAACATGGATGTATAGAAATATATTGAAAAAAACATGTAACTTGAAACCTTGTTCTTTCACATTGAAAGATTCTACGAAAACTATACAGATCCCAACATAGATATATATATATATATATATGAAAAATAGTATCCTAGACTCTATCATTCTCTTGATTAGATCCCAATGACATTTGTGATATTTTAATACTAAATAAAAACATTTGAATGATAATATTTTCATTTATATATAATCTCATATAGAGGTTCCCCTTTTTATGCTTAAGTAAATTCTAATTCTAAAAACATAGTTATCTTTGATCTCACTTTCATCAGTTATTCTTGTCAGATTTAAATTGAAAAATTCATCATGGGTCATAATGAGTTAAAATTGGATTAATAACCCATGAATTAACTAAAAAATATTTACTGTATTCTTGAAAACTCATAAAATTACATTTTTTTCAAGAATGTTTTCTACATAATATTATTCAAATTCAAGGTTGAATCATGGATAACTATATCACCATATTGTTTTAAACATGAAAGATCGCTCATTTAATTATCTCAACTACATTCCACATTATTATTTTAAATTCTAGAAACTCCTTTCTCATAATTCAGCTATGTGTTGAACCTTTTAATCCCCTTGCACCTTGAAAATTCCCCGTACATTATAAGGTATGATCATATAGCTCATTTTATCTTATGAAGATTATTTCTTACATAGCACAGGGTTCACTACTTCGACCCAATGAATTTTCTAAACCATATAATTAAATGAAACCCAACAAATAATTATAGTGTCTTGATTTTATACAATATATATGAAAACATAACCTTCCCCCAATCCCTAATAAACTTTCACCAAAACAATTCTCTCTTTATTTCAACAGGAA
The DNA here is from genome assembly GCA_963277665.1 of Viscum album. Lineage (NCBI taxonomy): Eukaryota > Viridiplantae > Streptophyta > Magnoliopsida > Santalales > Viscaceae > Viscum > Viscum album. The sequence goes on along the minus strand of OY728139.1, from coordinate 1,515,714,803 downwards.
ATGGAAGATAATACATGGATGAATCCTATAACATAAATCTAGAATCTTATAGGATCATTAATCGTATTTTAACCACCTTTACTATATATTATACAAGTAGCTCAGTTCACATAGATTCAATTACTATATTCACTCTTTTAATTCATCCATTAAAACTATTAAAGATATTACTACTCCAGGATTTAACACTTTTCATTTACATGAGGAACATCACTCTAATCATCGGGTTATGAAGGCCACCCACTTGAATATTTCATTCCAGTTATTAATGGATAGCCTTTACTTTCATATTTTATTTCCCATAACATTATAGTCATTAAATGATCAATGGTTGGATACTCAATACAACACTCAAAACTTTACCATTTCATAATTACATTGAAAAAAGGATGATTGAAAACAAATACAAATAAAATAATAGGGAACTATGATCTCCACCTTTTAGTTTATTGTCAATTCAAAATTAATGACAAAAATTATATATAATCCTTCTTATGATAATTGAAAAAAAATAAAAAGATACTAATTTAATTTTACAACTTTCATTCTATTTTCATTTTGATCAGTTCATTACCTAAGAGAGAGGTAATATCATACATTTCATAGAAATTTATTAATAACTATACAAAAATAATTACACTTGGGATAGCCCAATTTAGAGAACTAGAGTGGTAGATTTAGACAAAAAAGATATTAATAAATATTAACAATGTGATACCAACTCAATCTTTCATTTTGTAAGGTATGCTCAAATATATTTGTATATTTGTTTATATTCCCACACACAACATCTAGAAATAGACAAGAAACTGTTGTTTGTGGATTTTGGTTTCACCCTTCTTTTTAGAAAACCACCCCTCTTTGATAAAAATATATAATATAAGTCAAATAATAAATGGGAAGTAAAAAATCATACCTCAAACATCATTTTGTTCAAGGCCTCCAAGAATTTACGATTTAGAAAAAAATGAACCTCTAGAATCTTGGAATTGTTTGGTGGATCCCCCTCAAGTGTTTCTCTCTATACATAACCATGGTTTCATTTCTTCCAAAAATATTCTCCAATATTATTGGATACAGGTTTTAGACTGATACCAATTATGAATGACCATGATGTATGGCTATATTTCATACTTCAAATTTAATCTCATTTTCTATAGTACATAAAAATACAATATTTATATAAGGTGGGACATCATAAACACTTGAATTTGGGAAATTGTCACGATACTTGTTTCTCATACAAGAGACTCATTTCAATGATGGTATAATGTATCTAGACATAATCATGTTTGTTCCCACCTTGATTTTCCAAATATGTTACTTTTGGCCAACATAACATTTTATTAATTTTCAACTATCTTCTTAGTTGAAAAAAGATTTTATACTTTTTAATGAATAGAAATATATTTTTCCATTTATTATAGATTGTTATCCTTTTATAAACAATCTATAAATATGTTTACACAGAGTTCGGGCATATTCATATCATTTTTCTAAGGTTTGTATACTTCTCTTGTGGAAACAATTTTAGGACTAGAAGTAACAAATTCTTTCCCTTATTCATTAATTTTTCTATATAGAATATACATAAATATAACAACCATGTTTCCTTCCTTATTTCACCTTTCACAAAACTATTTATCATTTTATAAATTTCTTTTCATAGATAGCTTCTCATACTCATCCCAAGGTGTGTCAACCACCATACAAGTCTCGTTATTTTTTCATGGATAAATACCTTTCTTGTAGATAATATATTATTCCCTTATTTATTTATATTCGTGAACAAATTGAAATTTTTTATGATGTGTCCTCTCTTACCATTTTATAATAATTTCATTCTATCCAAATTTACACCCATTATAATGGTCTTTTTATGTGCATATTGATTATAATTTATCTTTTTATTTTGTCCCAAGGCTGACTTTTTTCTTTTTATTGGTTTCTTAACTTGTTTCCATGGGATCCTAGTTTAATAAAAATCTGAGTTTTTAGGATTTTATATGAAATAATTTATCATAATAGTGACTATATATGTTTGAAAACTCAAATTTGTTCGTTGTACATTCAAATATACTTCCCATTGAGAGATTTTACTTTCTATGAAAAATTTGTTTCTTTACAAAAATCATTCCATTAAATTCATCACCACTCCCCAATTTCTTGGTGTTAATTTATTCAAACATGATTACATATTGTTCCAATAATCTATTTCCTTATGTCCAACCTTTTTATAAACCTTCTACTTTTCCCTTTAGGTGTAGTCTATTCAGATTGAGTATATTGATATTTTAAACTAAAAATTACACTATATTGGGATCTATTTTTTTTGAATATTCTTATCTTGGACATTTTTATATTCCCCCTTTATGATACGGGGAATTAATTAGAAAATTTTATCCTTCAAAATTTATGTATTTATTGAATTTTTACTAACACTAGAAATCAAAACGGGCTTTGTGTGGACTAGTTTTTTAGAGATATGGGAAACATTAATTTATGAACTTGATGTACATAGATCTATAGAGGATATAAAGACCTTTTTTACACTGTTTTAATTCTTTTAATAAGAAATACACTCTTTGGAAGCACTTTTTCTTCCAATATATTATGAGGATTAAACATGGTTATTTTAACTATTTCACAAAATTTAATCAATGTCTGGACATTTTACATGAAGAATATATTTTTGGTCATAAACTCTCATCACACATGATTAAAAATATATTTTAAACTTTATTAACTTATTTTTATAAATTTTATATTATTATTGTAAATAATTATCCAAATCTTTTATCTAATTGTCTTTTACCTCTAGTTATTCATCACTTACATTCATAGAGACTTTGTGAATTTATCATTTGCATAGATCACTTCCTTTACAAATTTATCAAAAAATTCATTCTAAAAAATAACTCTCTACAACTATTTATCAACTAAAGAAACTCTTTCATTGAAAATTGATAGAAATAATTCATTTTATTTTACTAGTTTTGTGAGGGTGTTGTAAATACTTTACTTATTTTCCAATGACTCTTTCATATCATCAAATATGTTTTCTATTTGTGAATTTTGATCATGATGTCCCTCGATATATGAAAATATATATTTTTACAACATCCAAATAGACCACATTCTGGTAAACATTAAATGTGTATTCACCAAGTGTCTAATTGAATATATTTTCATCCCAACCAGAAAATTTTCACTAGAGGAATCATACTCAACCTATTAATCAAGATGTTTACCCCTCCAACTACCATCAGTTAGTTGTTTATCATCATTCATCGTTGAGACTTTTCTTTGGTTTTGGAAAACTTCTAATTCATTTCTTATCGTGTTTGAAGAATCATCAATATCAATTTTGATAGGGATGAAATATAATATTTCCATTCAATTTAAATTAAGATAATCATCAAGTATGAACTTCATATAATCTAATAAAACATACAAGATAAGAAATGTTTTGATCCAATTAGAGGGTAAAATGATCTGATGTTAGCTATATTAAAGCAATGAAAATCAAATCATAGGTAACATTGTCACTAAAAATAATTTTTATTACTCTTGGATTGGTAAAAGCACACCGGATAAGGGGGATATTTTTAGTAAATTTTAACCAAATTTCAATTATTATTCCAGATTTTAGAATATTTTTCCTTTGAACCTCTGATGTCTGTTAAGAAAAATGGATCATTTCTAGTTTAACCAATCATACACCAATATGTAGTGCAAGTGAAGTAAAAAACTATGAGAGATATGTTTCTGAAAAAGATCTACCCCTCCCTGGAATCATACTTTTTGATTTTCATGGGATATTTGAGTCACATATTTTAAGAAATAAATTTTATCATCAAAGTATAGTGGAATGGATCGGTGTCATCTAGATATATGTTTAAATATATTACATAGGTGAACGTAACATATTTCCTAGGTTATTGTTCATAATGTTAAAAATATGAATTTTACTACATCCCACAGTTTTTTAAAATATAATCACACTAGTTAATCAAAAAATCCATCTTCCTGAAGTAGATTATAATTTCTATTGAGGGATTTCATTTAACCCACAAATATGATATCCTTCCTCAAATAAGAGTTTCTATGACTAACTTATATTCTTTAATAGATAGGTATGAGACTAGAACACCAAAAACTCTACATATATTTATGTATCTTTTACAAATATATGGGTTGTCTCCACAAAAATTATTTTCATGTTTACATATAATACAATATTACATTAGGAGTATACAGAAAATGTCACTTCATTCGATTCATGCTCTTAAATTAAGACCCAAACTATTGGGTGTGTTCTTAGTCATAGTTTACTCTAATTTATTCAATAAAATCAGTTCAACATTCTCATATTTCTTCTCCACGATCACCAAATATTCTCTCAAGGGAATCATAATATTTTTTCCAGTGATTACACCTACCACATTTGTTAAATTTATTTCAAAAAACATCTGTTTCATTTTATTATCACTTTTAATATTTTTCTTGGTTAATATTCCATGAAACATCTTATAGGATCATATTTATTATTTTATAATAATAATCTACTAAAAATATGCACTTATAACATTCACAATGTCTGTATAAAAATGTAATAATTTGTTCCATCTTCTCTCCACTTTGCAACTTGATAGCCTCCAGGAAACCATTACATATTCCAATTGGGTTTAATACATAATAAATAACATTTCATTTATTATTTTTCTCATTCATGGATCACAAAAAATTTGTGATATTTAAATATGGAAGAGCCAAACTTACATCTACAGAATTTGATTTCTAGATAAGCTAATATGTATGTTCTTCTTTTCAGGCACAAGTAAATTATCAAATTTACATATCAGTAAGATTTTATATCATTTGAATAACTCGTGAATATTATCTTTAAAATCACTAAATCTTCTTGGTTCACAAAAAATTAAACAATATTAAATATCTAAATCATCGAATCTACACAATCTACATTATTCATGAAAACATTATAAATTTCCTTTGCGTTATCAATAATCTCATCAATTTTACATTCATAAAAATTGAGATTGAATCATTAATTATAATGTAATCATGAAATTTTTAACAGGATAGATCTTCTCTTCATTCATCCCAACTAATTTGTTCTTCATAATCTTAAATTATGGAATCTCCTCAAAAATATATCAAGATCTAGATAAATGTTCAACCTCTAGAACCCCTTTCCTTTTTAAATTCATGTCCCTTATAAGGTTTCATCAATGATTTCATTATACCATATGATGTTCAGTTATCAAACAACATACTTATACCCGAAATATTCTTTGAAACATAAGAGGTACTATCACCAACCATACGGGGATAGTGTCTCGACCTTACTAGATACATGCCAGAATATTGTAAAAATACTGGATTCATAAATAATGCTCTAGTGAATGTTTCTTCATTTATTTTTTTAAAAAAATCACAAATAATAAATGGATAGATCCTAAAATATCTAGAAATATTCCTCCATTAAATGTTAATATGTTGTACCCATTTTCATTACTATTTATACAAGAAATCCTCAACACAGTTTCAACAACTATCACTACTACATATAGTTCTTTTAAAAGCACAATAAAATTCTTTTAATAGTGCTATAAAATCATTGTTAATATGAATGAATAAAAATGGGGGGTCCCTTTAATTACACTAATAAATGGTGTACTTTATCCAAACTAGAAAAAGAACTGATAAACCCCCCCCCCCTCCATAGATATTTTAGCAAGGATAAATGACCCATTTTATTAGCACTATTTTTAGCAATGTTAAAGTCCACTTTATTAGCACTTTAATTAGCGCTAATAAATGGGGCCTCTATCAATGCTTGAAATAGCACTCATAAATTGGGACTTTATCAACACTTTAAAAATAATTGTTAAGGGGGAATTTATTAGTGCTCTAAATAGAACTGATAAATGCATAGCTGCTTGTGATATATTGTTTATATAACAGCACACCCACTAACACCTGCACAGCAAACACACACACCACCTACACAACGCACACAATAACAAATGAACATACAAAATAAAAAATAAGTTCATACAAGGGTATGGAAAAAATGCTATATACCTTAAAAACTATATTTTATATAAATACATTTAAAATTATCCAATAAATAGTTAAAAACATTAATGTTTCATCCTTTGACATTTGTGATCCCCACTCATAAATATCTTACCATGGTATTAGTTTCTGGAAAAATCATCCCAACTCAAGAAAAAGGTTCCACCTATATAAGAAAACAAATATTATGTTAGTAAAAATATAATGAAATAAATTAAACCTTAATATAAAAGAATACATCAATAAAATGTCAATATTTAGTAAAAAAGACACATTTTGAGTTATATAGGTAACATAGTGCATCATGTTGAGGTACGGTTTTTTTTTACACATCAATAATGAGTTATGGATCATTATCCTAAAATATAAAAACAATATGAATGGGTTCTCTTGGTTTTTAGTATACCCCTTGTTTTTTTACTAAAATTAATATCAAATTTAAATGACAAAGTTTGATTTATTCTAGTCACATCATTTTTCGGATTGAGGTGTGGTTTATTTCTACACATCACAAATGACTCATGGATTGTTGCTCTAAAGTATCAAAATAGTCATAGTGGGTTTCCTCAGTTTTTAGTATGATAGTTGTGTTCTTTTACTAAAATATCATTTAAAAGAGGAAACACCCATTTTGAGTCATACTGGTAGCATCGTGCATTGGTATCAGGTGATACTAATTCATGCACATCACAAAGGACTTACAAATTTCTCTCTTAAATTATGAAGACAATATAAGGGTGTTTTCTTGGTTTTTAGTGAGTGAAACATGTTGAGATAAAATGTCAATTTTAAACTCATAACGGACAATTTTAGTTATAATGGTCACACCATGAGTTATATTGAGGTTTGGTTGATTCCTACACACCATAATCGAATCATGGATCATTATGTTAAAGTATCAAAACAATATGAATGCATTTTCTTGGTTTTCAATATTTCACTTGTTCTTTTTACTTAAATTAATATCAATGTTATATAAAACACACATTTTCATTTATATCGATCACACAATTCATCAAATGATGGTAAGGTCGATTCTTAAACATCACAAATGACTAATGGATCATTTTTCTAAGTTATCAAAACAATCCAAATTTGATTTCTCAGTTTTCAGCATGTCAGTTGTGTTTCTTTACTAAAATATCATTTCAAACCGGAAACATGCTTTGTGAGTCATACTGGTCACATTGTGCATTTATTTTATGTGATAATACTTTATAAGAATCATAATGGGCATAAAAATCACTATATTTAATTTTGAAGACAATAAGAAAGAGTTTTCTTGGTTTTTAGTGAGTGACACATTTTGAGATAAAATGTAATTTGTTTTCTTATAACAGACACTTTTAGTCATACCGGTCACACCATGAATCATATAGATATTTGGTTGATTTATACACATAACAAATGACTCATGGATCATTTTCAAAAAGTATCAAAACAATAAAAATGATTTTATTAGTTTTCAGTATGTTAGTTGTTTTTTTACACAAATTAATGTCAATTTAAAAAAAAAGACACATTTGGATTTATACTGGTAACATCGTGTGTTTTATTGAGGTTGGGTTGATTCATACACATCAAAAATTACATATGGATTATTTTCCTAAATTATCAAAATAATATAAATGTATTTTCTTGGTTTTCAGTATGCTAGTTGTGTTTTTTACTACAATTAATGAAAATTTTAAATAAAAAGAGACACATAGAGTCGTACCACTCACACCGTGTATCAGATTGAGGTAATTATTATTCATACATATTATAAATGTCTTATAAATAGTTTTAATCAAGTATCAAGACAATATGATTTCATTTTAGGAGTATCTAGTATATAATATGTGTTTCTTAATAAAATGTCATTTAAAATTGGAAACACGCATTTTGAGTCTTATCAGTCGCATCGTGTGTTGGTTTGACATAATACTACATAATACAGTTCACAAAGAACTTATTAATTATGATCCTAAATTATGTGGAAAAACATAGTGAGTTTTCTTGGATTTCATTGAGTGACATGTTCTGAGCTAAAATGTCAGTTTTAAACTGATAAGGGAACTTTTAGTCATATCAGTCACACCGTTCATTGGATTGAGGTGTGGTTGATTCTTATACATAAAAAATAACTAATGGATTGTTCTCTTAAAGTATCAACAATAATTTGAACATGTTTTATCAATTTTGAGAATGTCACTTGTTATTTTTGCTAAATTTATTATTCATTTAAAATAAAAATACACACATAAAGTCATAAGGGTCACACCGTGCGTTAGATGTAGGTGTGGTTGTGTCATACACATCACAAATGACTTATGGATTATTTTCCAAAAGTATCAAATCAACCCTACTGTGCTTTCTCAGTTCTTAGTATATCACTTGTTCATTTTACTAAAAATACTATCAATTTTACAAATATACTCCTCGAGTCATATCGGTCACATCTTCATGTTATTTGCGTACATTCTTCTATCAGGTATGCTTCTCATTCATTTCTAAACAAATCTATATCATCTTGTGAATATGAGTATTTTTAACAATCATAGTAGTACTAAAAAAATATAAATACACAAAGGGTTAATAAATATTTTAAATAAAATAGTAATTATCCTTGACAATACCTCTTTAGGGATGCTGGTTATTTCGTGGAATACAATATATTTCATAAATTTACATTCACAATAACCACAGAATTTTCTGTTTGTTTGTTTCAGACACTATAGAAACATTGAGAAAATAAATAATTTTTTTATATGTGTTTGGATAGTGAACTATTATAATATATACCCTGATACATATCTATTCGTAGTACTTTTTATGTTCCTTTTCCTTTTCCCCTAGCCTCATTACAAGATATTGATGATGTTCACACACCACCTGACCATAAATGAATCCTCATTATAAAATAATATAAATTATATATGAAGATTTTTTTCTCTAAAATGTTGGATGTAGTGTATTAAAATTTAAAAACACTATCATGTGTGGTCGGTTTGTTAGATATCCATGCATTGAATCCAAGAAAAAATCTTTGGAGTATCCAAATTGACATCAATGAGCATCCAATTATGACTAAAAACACAAAAAGGAATAAGTAATAGAAAAAATTGAAATATATTTTATATGATTAAATTGTATAGTTTTACCCCTACATCATTTGTATTGTCAAGATTTTGTCATATATATTTTTTCTATCAAATGATTTGAGTAGGCCTGCCACTATTTCACCTTCTTTCTTGGATTTTTTTATAGAGGTGATGTGAGGAATAACCAGTCAAAAATTTTATTCGTAGGAAAATCCCTTTAATTTTTTTTCATATATAGGAATGAAAAAAATATGAAATATATTTAGTCATAATTATCATAGTATATCCACTTTTGAGAAAATAAATCATGAAAAAATACCTAATGTATACATTTACAACTAATATTCCTATCCAATCGTACTCCATGATTTCACTTACATTTTAAACACTGATAAAATCTGGATCTCCCCCTTTGTACATAATTTATCAAAAAGAATTTTGTGAGGACCACCTTTTTTTTAACATTGTATTCATATGAGCCTTCAATAATAATAAATGTGGATATAGAACTGGTGGGTTTAAGGTTCTTTCGATAGATCATTTCAATCGGTTGGTTTATCCTTGAGATGGTTTCAAGCTATTAATTCTTTTCACCCCCTTATTTTTTCCTATCTGTTATAACATACATTAGTTCAAACAAAAATCATTAAATTTTAATGGTTTATCTTGAAAAAACTATAAATGGATACCTCCTTATAGACATGTTTTTTACAAGTTTTGATTGGCCATGCGATGAATGTTCCAAGAGCTTGTTCACCCTTATAAATATCTTCATCATTAATTGGAACATGTTTCTCTCCACTCAGCTCATGATCTACGTTAATCAACACATTGATGTGACCTGTTTGAAGTGGTATCTTGTGTAGCATGGAATTCTGGATATTGAACACTGTATTCCTTGCTATAAGGCAATGGGTGGTTATTAATAGATATAAATCACAGAAATTTTCACCCTATACAATATCAGTATAGCAATGGTATCAATGTCTATCAAATTCAAAAAAACAATTATTAGAACACTGATTACCTTAGCTAAAATAGGGGTTTTAGGGTAAGGGCTCACCTTAAAGCTAGTGGGGGTGGGGTGAGATCTTCACACACTGGTTGTTCTTGAGTTTTTTATTCTATTTTCCCCCCACCATCAAATTTTCCATGAACTCACTCTCTAGTTGAATGTGTTCTTCAAGGATAGCTATTCTTTCCATCCTAATTTTGATTTCTTCACTTTTATTCTCCTCTAATTTTTTCCCAAAAAACGATCACGGTGCACCCCAAAACCTGCACCTCTGACATGGCCATACTTTTCTACCTACTTCAAGGCCACCAAAAATATGTCTACATCTGGTTAGGAAGTTGTTGATTCTTATTATTTTTTCAGATATAAAACATAGGAAGATAAGTAATCATTGATATGTAATATCGAGATAAAGCAAACCAAATATTTATTATGCATACTACACATGTTTCCCACACTTTTGTGTGTTTCCATCTATTAGTGTCCAATATTTGTTTACACATTCCTCCTTCCATAACACATGGTGTGGGATGCATGTGAATTTTTATTTGGATTAATCAATCTACATATAAACAAAGAAACATATATATGGTGTTGTTTTATGCCACATAAAAGTATTACAGAAGATTTAGAATACGTACCAATTTTTTTTCAACAACTCATCCAAATATTCCATGAACTAACCAATGTCATTGCATCTAACTTCTCCAGATGATGAACATAGAGGAAACCAAGGATAAAAAAAATAAACTTACCATGGATCACCATCAATTGATCTCTTGATTCCAATAGATAAATCAAAAAAATAGGGGATGAAAGGTCTCCCAAGATGAAATACATATCACTAAAGGATTTGTGGAAATAAAGGATAAATGAAGGATTCATATTGGATTTTGAGTTAATACTTGAATTGGAATTTAAAGGTTTCATAGTGTGATAAGTCATTGTCATGTCATGAGGAAGCTATCTCTAGAAGATTTATGAGATCCACATCGTGATATCTTATATCTATCCCCATATGAATCTCATTAAATATTAATATCTAATATGACCCAAGATGGGTTATATAGAAATATGTGTCTCCCACAAGGAGAATCTAATGTGGAATGGTAGATATGATGACCATTCCATAATAAAATAGGTTTATGGCAAGAATCTTTTCTCATTTTATGACCTCTAACAACATTTAATTCATTGTTCATGGCATCAATGGATTTAATATGATTATGGAGTCCTACCAAAACTAGAGAAAAATGAATAAATCAATGGAAAATAATTGTTTACATGTAAAACTTTTACCAAAAAAGTGTTTTATAACCATACAAGATATTCTTGGAAGCCAGTGGTGAAACCTACCAATAGAGTATATCAGGAATCCCATTTCCAATGTAAAAGTAAGGATTGTTTGTTTTAATAATTCATTATTCATATCAATGGGAACATTTCCAACTAACATATATACTTTATATCATTCAGGGGAAGGATAAAACTATTTAATGTTTTACTTACATCGATTCCAATTAAAATCATCTCTAAACTCTAGTAACCTAAGGGAACCATGAATGATCTTGAAAAACATCATAAAGACATTCATATAGGATGCTAACTGGGGGGTTCCACTATGATTATTCAAAGAAAATGATGAATGTGATAAAGGAAGGGGTATTAATTTAAGGAGTGTTTTTGAAGACAGGAATAAAATTAATGTGATGTTATAATGGGTAATTATAAAAGCGAACTCTTTATATGTCAGATTTATAATGAATAGATATGGAGATGAATAGAGTGTGTAGGTTGGTCAAAGAAATATGATGTCTAACCTTTCACGTATCATGATCTAAAAGATGAATTTTCTAAAGGTGAAGGTGTTTTGTTTTATGGCTCGAGATGATATCTGTTACTATAATCATAAATAGGCCAGTGATTACCTCTAATTTTTATGATTCTATATTAATAATATATCATTCGCAGAATCCAGAATGAATTCTTGGTTCATAAACCCAACACTTAGGTAATAAGATAATATTATTCTCTGGAACATCAACAAATTGGATGTGCATGAAACTTATTTTTTGAGTAATTAACCAAACACTTCATTGGGAAAGATTACTAGTTGATGATTCATTATAATCATGAATAATATGGGTGGATGTGAAATATATGTTGCAAATGGGTACAAAAGAAGAAATTCTTGGATTGGCGGTTAAGGAACATGGTGATATGAAACAGATAATAATGTTTTGAAGAAGGGTATTTTTTAGGTGTTACATTGTATGTGTTCTTACATCCCTATATATCAATCATCTTGGAATCTCCACATTAAAGGATAATGGGAGAGTACAATTCTAGGAAGTGTCAGGCAGAGTAGTGACAATATATTAAATGGGGACCCACCTTAAGAGTTTTTTATGACCTTGTTTTGGGGCCTGGGCAGCATGGTACTGAGATAAAAATATGATACAAGTTTTATGCTATGGTGTGTTAGGCTCTTTGGGAGGAAAGGTATAATGTGAGATAATGAAGACATAGCTCTCAAACACATATTTAGGTTTTCCTAAAATCAATTATGGGGAACCATGGTGTTTTCACCCCAAAAAGAGTGTCATTAGCCTCATTTAAGAAGATAATCTTGAGGATTGAATGTGACCCTTAGGGAGGAGGTAGGCCTAACCTATAGTGATGGGTTAGATATAGGACACCTAGCATAGGTATGGAACTGATTATGGAAGAAACTTTTATGCTTTGACTGATGGAGGTCATTGTGTAGGATGATAGGGGCTAAGTGATATTTTGATTCCAATATTACAATGGACAAGGAATCTCTATTAGGCCATAAATAAAAGTGGTGTTTCATTCTGTCATGTTTTTTAGGATTTAAAATATCGAGATATCTATAGTAGAGTCTGAATCAACTGTTTTGATTGGCTTCCATCGAGGGAATTATAGAACCCTATAGGATCTTTCATAATACTTAAAGAAGTGTCGGATAATCATTGATCCGTGCATCATGGTTTGTCACACTTGGTGGGAATTCTAGAACCCTATTGGTTTACCTAACCTATCACATGATCTAAAATGAGACAAAACCTCTTGAAACAAGAACAACCAACATGAAATTCATTTATTTAGCAAACAAGGACCATCAACAACCATGATTTTCAGCGGGGTGTTTATCCTGTAGAATTCACAACATCCCCATAAATATCAAACGGTAATAACATGTGAAACGGATGGGAAAGAGGAGAAAACCCTCCCTGTAGGTGTGGTTCAGTACGCAGTGGATGTGCGTTCATAGCGGATGAGAGGTGTTTGGTAGAGGAGTCCTCCAACGGAGGAGAGGCGCGCGACCAAGGAGTCAGCGGCAGAGGAGAGTCATGCAGTGGAGGAGAGGCACACAGAAGATAGAATCGCAGTTGCGGAGGAGAGGAACCTGGTGGAGGGATCACGGTAGAGGATAATATGAGCTCAACGGAGGAGAGGCACGCGGGGAAGGTGGGTTCATGGTGGTGATCGGCTTCCGCAAGAGCTTGAGGGGTATGAGGAAGGAGGAAAAAGTCATGGTTTCTTTATAAAACCCGATGATCCATTGATCAGAGCTAGCTAAAAAGCACTGATAAAGGTATGTTTTATCATCACTAAAATAGAAAGGGATAATAAAACATGCCTTTATCAGTGCTTTTTAGCACTAGTAATGATAGGCCTTTATCAGCACTAAAAAAGAGCTACTAAAGTATGACTTTATCATCCTTAAAAATATAGCACTGATAAACAAATATTTTATCAGTGCTGATAAAGATAGGCCTTTTTCAGCACTATAAAAGCACTAATAAAGATATAATGTTAATTATTTATTTAAATTATTAAGTATATTTATAAAATTATATACCTGTTAAATATATATTTATATTTATAAAATTATAATTTAAATAATTATTAAATTATAAGAAATATAATTTTTATATTTATAAGCTTAGAAATATATATAATAAATATATTAATTATATGTATTTATATGATAATAGATGTATATAACTATATTTCTTTTAATTTTATAATTATTTATATGAATATATATTTATTTATAACTATAATTAGAAAGTAATAAATATTTATTTAATTAAATAAGTATAAAATTATAACAAATTAATATTTCTAGTATTTATAATTATAATAATATTTATATTTAATATATTTATAATAATTTCATAATTATTTAGATATATTTTTATTTATTTATAACTTTAAATATATATATTTGTATTTATTTCTAGAAATTTCTATATATATATATATATATATTTAATTATATATAACATTATATATGAAAATAATAAATACATTTTTTAGAATTAAAATTTTTTTAAATAAATAAATATATATTTAGATTTATAACTAATAAATAGATATATATTTATTTGTAATTAATTATTATAATAAATAAATTATTTATATTTGTAATTATAAATATATATATATAATTATTATTATAAAATAATAACAAATATATTTAAAATTTTATAAACATGTATAATCAATATATTTATTATAACTTTTTAGTTATTTAAATATATCTACATTTATTTTGAATTATATTTATAACTATTTGTATTTATTTATAGATATTTGTATATAAATATATATATTTAATATATTTTTTTATTTGTTTATTTATTTAAATATATCAATATATATTTAGGAATTAAATTATAAATATTTTTATTTATTTATAAATATTTGTCTATATTTATAAATATAATTATTTAATTATTTATTTATAACTTTATAATTAGTATAATGAATATATTTATTATAATTTTATACTTTTTTACACATATATATATATAGTTATACTTATAAAAATAAATAAATACATTTAAAAAATTTTTGTATATATTTAAAAATATATTTATTTATTTATTTATTTATAAAATTATAATATATGTATTTATTTTAATTTTATAATTATTTAAATATATATATAATTATAATTATAATTATAATTACAAAGAAATATATTTAAAAAGTATATATATTTATTTATAATTAAAAAAATATAAATTTAATAAATATATTTATTCTTTAAATATATTTAATGTAGTTTTATAAGTATTGAGAACATTATATAACATATATATATATATATATGTGGGTAACATGAATTAATCAGATACACCTAGTAAAATGTGCATAATAAAAAATGAGTTGTCAATGGACTAGATGAATAATAACAAGAGTGTCATGTATAAATGAACATTCATGATGATACATAACATATATACACGCATAATCAATATATTAATTGACTAACTTCATTAGAAACACGTATATATTTATTTATAATCTTATACGTTTTTTAAAACATTATATATATATTTTTGAATTATTAAAAATTTATATTTATTAAAAACAGGCATTTTTCATTTAATATATACAAATAAACAATATTTTGGAATATAAATATAATAATTGTATATAAATTATTACTAAATACTTTTATCATTAAAAAAACTAGCACTGATAAATCTACCCTTTATCAAGTGTTGATAAATGTTACACCTTTACTAGTGCTTTTTTTAGCACCATTAAAGAGTAGATTTATCAGTGCATTTAGCTAGCACTGATAAAGGCCCCACTTTATCCATACATTTTTTTAGTGCTAATAAATTAACGAACTTCCCTTGCCTCATTTTTTGGTAGTTTAGCTTCTCTATTTTGGCTCTTTTATTCAAACTATTGTGTATAGTTCTACTCTAAGATTCAACAGTTGTATTTGAAATGAGGACCAACTCTCCAATCATCATGTTATAAAGACTATAAAATTTAATCTCACCAACCAATTATTCAAAGGAAACATTTTTATTCTTCTTCCATTACCCATAATTGAATAGGAATCCAACATCTTGTTCAGTGGGTGGATACTCACTCCATAACCCATCACTTTACCTTTTCAAATTTAATTTTATAATAAATATAATTTAAAAAAAATAAAATTGAAAAAAATAGATAACTAAATATGGGATGCATAATGTTCATTAAAACTAATTTGGATGTTTTGAAAAATATCAAAAAATATCAAATTCTTTTGAGAAATGAAACATGCATAATGGTCCAAATCTTATTATCAGTTGGAATTCTTCCTTTTGATGATTTCATTTTCTACATGGTGGGCACTATATTTTTTCGATTTGTATGTTTTTGTATTGTGGTATCTATATATAGTTTAATCTATAATATCAATTTGGGATACAATATTTCTTGATTTTTGGGTCTGTTTTCTTTTATGGCGGTGGAATAGTGACGTGATGATTCCATTTACGGATGTTACACTGTGTTGTGGTTTCTTCAGATTAGGGACCCTGGGTACTATTGTAATCGATGAATATAATGATCATTTTACGGGTGTTTCCTCTTTTATAAAATAATTCTTAACGTTCATTTTGTAAATCATTATTATTTTTTGTTTTAGTTGTATCTTATGATTTCCACAACTGCTGTTTCTCATCAATGGATCCAAACTGAGGGTACTGATGACATAACTATGCATAGTGATGGAAGTACTATTTAGTAATGATTATAAATGGATTGATTTATAACATAGTATTCTGAATGTCTATTTTTTTATGACCATAATCGTCATGTCATTTAATGGGTAATGATATTCATTAGGCTTGAGGATTCATCGTATAATGCTCTAATGGCATGGTGATTGGGAAGGAATGATGAAAAAGATTCTTCTCCTTGAAGGGTTTTTTATAGAAATAGTGGTTTGGGTTTTTCTGTAATAGACTCTAAAAAAGGGATTAGTCTGGGATGAACCATTTTGATTGACGTATGTAGTAGACCCCAAAATTAAAATGGACCTTCCCTCAATTTGGAAATGTAAAAGAAAATAAATTTCAAAGAAAATATTTCAGTTGAAAAGTGTGAGAGCGTGTGAAAAAATTATATGAAAAAAAACATATGTTTTACATCTAGGGATGAATGATTTTGTATGATATGTGAAATCGAAGGAATAAAATACTATACACTTTAGAAAAATTAAAATTTAATTATTTTTTTTAAACAATTCACTCAAGGTAAATATTTATATGCACCAGATACTTTTTTTTCTTGATTATTTAACAAACTATATGGTACACAAGTGTTTTAATATGAATCTTGGTAAAATATTATTATAATTGATGTCAAAGTGTGTGAAGAATAAAATTAATATTTTAAATGAAATTTTTGATAAAGTTGGATATAAAATAAATTCTACTAGACATCAATGTAAAAAATACCAAGAAGATTTGAATATGGAGAATATTGAATAAATTAGTGTTGGAAAGAGTCAATCACTGACTCAAACACTACCACAAAAACAGGTTTTTTTGGATCCACCCTTTAACAGCACTAAAAGGAAGCACTGATAAATGGGGAACCTTTATCAGTTCTAAAAAACACTGATAACGTGTACTTTCAACAGTTCTAAAAAAAGTACTGTTAAAAGTACCCCTTTGACAACACTTTTTTAGCACTAATAATGGTGTCTCCTTTATCAACACTTTTTCAGTAGCACTGATTAATGTGAACTTTATCAGCACTCATTTTACTAGAATTGAAAAAAGGTATATTTCAAACAAAAATCAATAAAATTAATATATTAATATATAAATATAAATATATTGATATACATATAATATATTGTTTTTTTAATATGTTTTTGATAAGTATAGATAGACATTTACTCTTAAAATGAATCATATTTAGTGAAAATGGAATAAAAAAAATTAAAAAATATTATTTATTAATAAAATTAAAATTATTATCAAGTAATAGTCATTTAATAACAATTTAAAGACACAAAAAATCAAAAAATTAATAAAAGATCTAAAATAAATTGAAAGCAAAACTCAAACTTCAAACAGCCATAACTTTTGATCTTGTTGTCCATTTCAGCTCTACCATGTATCAAATCAAATATTGGGAAAAGATATATGCCTTTGGTGAAATATATAAACCACTATCATAATTTTGAGCCCGAAAAGGTGCATAATACCTCCAAACTGAGTTTTTAGTCGGGATTCACAAATTTTTTAACATCCAATGCAATTTTAGCCTCGTTTAAGGGGGTCGTTTCCCTTTATTAGTAAAGAAAAAAATTATTCCCAAGTATTACATTAATATTGATATTGTGGCTTTACAATTTTATCGTTTTTTACAATTTACTATTATTTATAATCAAATATATAACAATATATACATATTTTTTAAATATTCACACATAAAATTTTAATTTTATAAATAAATAATTAAACATATTTACATATAAAATATATTTCTCAATATATAAGACTTATCTAAATAAAAAATGATATCAATTTTTTTAAAATATAATTATATGAGAATTTATATACCGATTTAATGTTTGTGTCAGTATTTATGTGTATCTATATTAACAAACTAAAATATATTATCTATATAATCTAACATGTTTATATACATATTAATAATATATATATATATATATATATATGTATGTATAATTATACTTATAGAGAAACATATAATATATTTGTGTGTGTGTGTGTGCCTATGTTGTATATGTGTATTTATTTATTTATAAACACACACACAAAAAATATTTTATAAATGTGTTTAAAACTGATCTTATAAAAATATATATTAATATATTGATATATATATATATATATATTAATATATGAATAAATATATCAATATATAAATATAACTATATATGTATATATTTATATTAATATATATATAATATATGAATATATATATATATATATTATATGAATATATATATATATTAATATAAAAATATACTAATATATAAATAAATATAACTATATATATATATCATTAAATGGAGAACTTAATAAGATGGGTTAGTGGTAATGGTCCAGACATGCAAGGGGAGAGGCCTCAGCTTCCAAACCTGGTGGAGGTAGGGGTGCACCCAGGTGAAGTGGTGCAACATTGTTAAATGGTAGGGTTGTGGGGCTGGGGCATGTGGGCGGGGTTAGGGCACATAGGCACTTTTGAAAGGGGGTTCAAGAACTATCAAACCCCTCTGATTTTGATTTTTTTTAATTTTTATAAAAAAAATTAACTTTTATCAGTGCTATTTTTAGAAGTGATAAACAACCCCTTTTATCAGTGATTTTTAGCAATGATAAAAGGGTCCTATCTCAGCAATTTTTTTAGCACTCATAAAAGGGACCCCCCCCCCCCTCCCTCCATTAATAGAACCTCTATTATCAGTGCTTCTTTATCATTGGTAATTGATATTTTTAGAGATGATAAAATCTGTTTTTGTATTTGTGAAGGGAGGTAGAAGATAGATGAAACTGATGAGTTTAATATGATCGATGATAATAAATTTCTAAGAAAAACACAAAAAATGAGAACTGTGAACAATATTTTATTGTTATAACTAGAAGATCCAACATCACTTAAAGAAGTATTGATGGATGAATCATGGCTCAAGGCCACAAATATGGAGCCTAATAAATTATAAAATTAATCAAATGATCGAGATTGTGCATAGTAAGAGTGATAGAATCATTTTAAAAACAAAATGTTTGTTCAAAAATATGTAAGAAACTAATGGGATTGTTAGTTAAAAAAATGTTGGATTTTTTTGAAAAGGAAATTCTCAAATCAAAGGAATTTTGTTTAGGGAAAAGTTTACACTGGTTTCTATAATTGAGTTGATTAAAATATTTTTTTTATTTAAATAAATTTCAAAATATACCAATTGGATATAAAGAAAATATGATTTAATAGAGTTCATAACGATATAGACCATTTAAAATAATTTTTTTTCTTTAAATAATGAAATAATTCATTTTATTTTGAATAAATATATACATATTTTAATGTTTGAACCATGAAAATGTTATAATCTCATGGATTTATAATTGAATATGTTGGAGTTCAAAAGTGTCAATGTTAATCTCAACTTAAATTTTATGAAATCAAAAGAATACCATTTTATTGTAATTATAGGTGTCAATAATATCATTTTTATTGAAAAAATAAACAATAAATGAAAAACTTTTCCAAACAAGATGCAATTAAATTTTTAGATGTCTTCCAATCACAGTTTAAATAAATCTAGAGACTGATTAAGAAGAAATTTTTGTGGATTCTACTATGTCATAAAGAGTGAATGGGGATCTACTATATGTTATTGAAATGATTGAGTAAACTAATTATACAGTATGTTTGATAGCTTAACTTCAAATAAATCCATAGATTGAGTAGTTCATGGAAGTTATATGAATCTGGATGTATGTACATGGTAATATTTATTTTTGATTAAATATTTTATTCAAGAGAATAATATATTTTTTTGGAATATTTATATGAAAAATAGGATATAAAAAAGAAATATGGCAAAATTATTGAATTATGGAGTATATTTTCACTAATGGTTAGTGAGTGAGAGAGCTTAAAAAACATTTTTATTGGTATTTATAATGTAGAAAATTTCTTATAAAAAGGGAATTAATTTAGTGTGTATGTATCATATTTTCAGTGAATTATTTTTATATATTATTTATATTATTTTCAAGACTAGTCACTGAGATGACGTGCGTTCATGAGACTTGGTGTGGTCAGAACAAATGTTTGAAAATATATTAAAATATTTAATAGCACACACATGTGGTTTTCCTAAAAAAAGAGGAATAAGTCATAAAAAATTTCCTGGATCAAAAATCTGAGGGCACCGTTGAATCCAGAATCGTGGTTTTAGCTTAGGTAAAACCTAATATTGGTTGGCACAGGTTGTTTGTGAAAACATTGTATGGGCTGTTAAATAAATGAAATAAATTAAAAAACAATAATTTTATTTTTCTTCAATGCATCAACCTACTTCCTCTATAATTTTAGGTAAAATGAAATTATCTTAGGGTTGGAAGATAAACCCTAGATACCTATACACAATTGGAGGTGAGCGTTCTTGGTAGAAGACAGTGGATCGGGATTGGATCGTGGATCATCGCACTAGCAGAGTTGGAGGATCTCGTCAATGACAACAATGCAACTGTTCCTCATCAATGATCGATCCAAACTCCAAGTAAGGGATTTTTAAAAAAATTTAATTCCCCATTCTTAATCTCTGTTATGATTTAAAATCAATAGACAAACAGATTGGTTTTCAGATCTATCTCCTTGCAGAAAGGGTTTTATTCTATGGGGTTTATGTGGGAGATTCGTCAGGGTTATTTAATGCTCTTTGTTTATCATTCTTACGTAAATGGATCGAGGCTAAAATGAACAATGGACAATGTTTTTTTCTCAAGGTTTTTATTTTTGATTTGCTGCCCCTTTCCTCTTTCATCACGGGTGACCCCTTGGTTCGGAGTTCAACTCCATACTGACAGATCGATCATTGTATACATGATTCTTCGTGCAATTATCTGAGATTTTAGATCTAAAATCGATGCGACACAATGGATGTTTGATGGAGATGGTGGTGGATGGATCATGGTGGTTTGAAAACACCTAATTTTTAGCTTTAGATGTCAAAGTTGAACTAGAAAAACACCTTCTATTTCCGCTGAGATTTGATGGAGGAAGTGTGTTGCTCGCTGACAGTGAAGCTCAACTGGAGCAGATCCGCATATTTCATCATGATTGAAGATAGATCCAAAGGATGAGTCAATGAAGATGTGAGTGGGTGTAAGAACCATGGATTTTGTAAAATCCTGTAACACATGGAGTGTAATCTAGTATTATACGGTGTGTGGGCCCCCTAGCTGTAGTTCTAGGTTATGGATGGAGTTGAGGATCACATGGCATGTGACCCCTATCACATGGTGTGTAACCCTCTCCAGATGAATATGATTGTACTCTATAGAGTAAATAGACATGGGTAACAGTAAAGGTCTTGATAGAATGTCTTGTACTTAGACATGGACACAACGTAGCACACATGGATTGGTACATGGACACGGCTTCGTTACACGAACACGGCCAGGCAACATGGGAAGGGTATTGTGTGTCTCCACATGCCATGTACCCATCCTACATGGTGTGTATATATAGACTACAATCCTTGTGAGCATTTCTACATTGGAAATACTTGGGATAGCATAAAACACTTTGTACCCCCTGGGAAACGTCGTGTACTCCCAACAAAAGTGATTTAGGCTCTTTGTTGTCCTAGTTTTGACTAGTACATGTTGAGTGTATTCCCTTGTCCTTTTCCTCAAGGTTATAGTGTGACATTAAATCCACATCACTATACTATAATCCCCTCTAGAGGTTGAGTCTTAGATAGAGTTGTGGTTTCCCTTCGCGAGACTACAGTTTGATCCTCTATCATCCCTAGTGGAGTTTGTGGAATTAGCGTGACGTCCCTAAGTAGGATGTTGAACTTCTATATAGAAGACCACATTAGTGTGGTTTGTGGAATCATTATCATACAATCCCCTACATAGTGGGTTGATCCAGGTTGGGTTTGTGGTGTCCCCCAATGGTGTTGGGACTGATCCCCTCTCTATGTTTCATAGTCTTCTCAGAATAGTACGTTCCCTTTGGGTGAGGCCCAAATGATATAGACCTTTTCATCGAGTGTCTCTGATGATAGCATGGATCATGGAGTGAGTATGAGGATGTATTTTCAAAATATGTTCATGGTTTAACTCCCTATAGGTATATAGACTTCTACAATGATCTAAATTCTAGGACGTAATGGATATATACACCTATATATTAAATGGCTCTAGAAGAGCTTCATGAGCTAGGGGTAGAGTTGGAGGACATGCAGAAGAAGGGGCTCATGAGACCTATTGTTTCACCCTAGGCAACCTCAGTGTTTTTTTCTCAAGAAGGTAGACAATAGCTTGAGGTCAAGTGTATATTTTCATCACTTGAACCAAGTGACGATGAAGAACATGTATCCACTACTGAGGATCAATGACCACTTTTATTAGTTGAACGGGGCACGATGGTACTCAAATATTGACCTCATACCAGGTTATCACTAGCTACGAGTACAGTACGTGGATATACTGAAGATGGACTTTAGATGTTGTTACGGTCAATATGAGTACTTGGTAATGTCATTTAGTATGAGTAATTCCCCAGAAGCATTCATGGGGCTCATGAATCGTATCAATCATCTTTACTTATATCGGTTCAAGGAAGTATTCATTGATGGCATCCTAGTGTAATTCGCATATGAGGAGGATCACGAGAGGCACTTGAAAATAGTTATGGACACACTCTTATGGAAAGGCCACTAAGTTCCCATTCTAGATTTGAGAGGTCCATTTTATGTGACACTTAATCTCAGAAGATGGAGTTTCAGTGGATCCGATGATGGTTCAGGCAGTGCTTTCTTAGGATCCACCAAAAGTGTTACCAAGGTGTGGAGTTTCCTTGGGTTGGAAGGGTACTATCAAAGGTTTATAACAAACTTCTACATTATGGAAACACCCTTGAATGATTTAAAATTAAATTGGAATCCTTTATTGTGGATGGAAAAGTTCCAACAGTGCTTTCAGGATCTAAGGTAGAGGTTGATAGGCACTCCCGTATATAGGTTACAAGAGGAAGGCATCGAGTATGTGGTATTAATTGATGCATAAAAAAATAGACTTGTTTGTGTACTAATTCTGATGAAAGATATAATTTCCTATGTTTCACACTAGTTGATACAGGATGAGAAGAATTATGCAACCCGTGATCTTGAGATAGATGTGGTAGTCTCCAATTTGAAGATGTTGTGACACTATCTGATGGGAGAGCGGTTTTTTGTCTACTATAACCATAAGAGTTTCAAGTATATCTTATCTCAGAAGGATCTAAATGTTAAAAATAGATTATTGATATAGTTCATCCAGTATTATTACTTCTTGATTTTCTATACTCTTGGGAAGGGGAACATGGTGGAAGATGCACTAAGCAAGGGATCTAGTTGGCAGTTGCTGAATGGGGCGTCGAAGTAGTTGGACTCATTGTAGTTTTCCATTATGGATGGAGATGGATAAATTTACCTATAGTAAATGGTTATTACCCCACCACTCTTATATAATGTTTGGTAGGCATGGCTTGGGGATACCAACTGTGAGACCTTACATGCTATGATGTCCACAAGGCATGCTTCTGATGGATTTTCAAATGATGGGGAGCACATTGTTCATTTCATAGGACGCATAGTAGTACCAATGGTGTTGTGGGAGGAGGCTCTAAGGGAGTTTAATACGTTCCATTTGGAGGTACATCTAGGTGTGGTGAAGATGTATTAGAACCTACAATGTCATTTTTGGTGGTCTGGGATGAAGAATTGAGTTGGAGAGTTTATCTCTTGATGACATACATGTCAACAAGTAAAGGATGAGAACCAGGTTCCAGTGGGTTTAACTCAACCCCTTGAGGTGCATGAATATAAGTGGGATGATATATATATAGACTTAATGATGGGATTACCATGTATGTCCAGGGAACATGATTCCATATGGGTGATCATTGACCGACTCACCTAGTCGGCCTACTTCCCAGGTATCTGAGAGCAGATTTTACAAGATAGATTGGGGTGAATCTATGTTTTGGAGATTTTTTGACTACATTGAGTCCCATAAATTATTTTTTATTATCGTGATTCTTACATTTCATTCCTGTTTTGGAAGGGATTATTGGAGTCATTTGGGGCCCAGTTGTGGTTGAGCATAGTGTTTCACCCACAAACGGATGCCCATACTAAGCAGACCATTCAGGTTCTAGAGGAAATTTTACTATCTTGTATGTTAGACTTTGGTCATAGTTGGGAGGATTTCCGAACAATATAAATTTTTTCATACAACAATATCTACCATTAAACTATTGTTATGGTACTATTTGAGGCTTTTTATGGGTGACCCTCCAAATCACCACTTTGCTGGACTGACCTAGGAGAGTCAATAATCATGGGCCTGAAGTTGGTGTGAGCTATTACAAAAAATGTTCAGAACATCCAGGAGTATATGAATACTATATAGAGACATCATAAGTCTAATGCTAATAAATTATGTAGGCCATTGGATTTTGACGAAGGATACCATGTCTTTCATCAGGTTTCTCCTTTATGGGGATTCTATATATTTGGTCAGTGTGGAAAACTATCTCTAAGGATCATTGTCCCTTTCTAGATACTATGTAGAGTTGGAGAGGTAGCACACCACATTCCTCTACCTCCACAGTTAGATCTGGTGCATGAAATCTCCCACGTGTCCCTGCTGAGGAGGTACATGCATGAATTAACTCATGTCACTGATTGGGGAAAGTTAGACATTGCGGATGGATAGAATTTTACAGAGCACCCAGTGGAGATCGAGGATAGGTTAGAGAGGAAAGTTTGAAAATTATCGATTCCCTTAGTCCATGTCCAGTGGCAGTATAGAAATCATTAGGAGAGAACATGGGAGCAATATGCTTAGATTCATGCTCAGTAACCTCATCTTTTGTAGTAACCCTTTTTTTGGCTCTTTGAGGACGTAAATACTCAAGGTGGGGGAATGTAACATCTCTTATTTTAAGTGTATTATTTTTAGATATTATATGTATTATTTTTGAGACCAAGCGTTAATACATCATGTGATTCTAAGACCTAGGGTTCTTGGAAGAAATGTTTGAAAAGTATTAAAATATTTTATAGCACGTGCACATGGTTTTTCCAAAAAAGGGGAATAACTCCTAAAAGACTACCAGATCAGAATAGAAGGGCACTGTTAAATCCCAAATAGAGTCTTTACTTTAGATAGGACATAACATTTTCCAGAAAAGGTCATTTGTGAAAATATGTTTGGGGACACAAAATAGATAAAATAAATTAAAATTAAAATTTATTTTGTTTTTCTTCAGTGTAGTGACCTTCTTCCTCTATCATTTTAAGGATAAGGAAATTTCCTTAGAGAAAGCCACTATACCCTAGAGATCATGAAACTATTGGAGGAGAGTGTTAAAGGTGGAAGACAATTGATTAGGATCATATCATGGAACGTTGCACCAGCGGAGTTGGAGGATCTCATCAACGATGGTAACACAACTATTCTTCATCAATGGTTGATCCAAACTCCAAGAAGGGTGTGTGTTTTAAATTTTTTTAATTCGCCATTTTTAATTTCTATGAAGATCTCAAATCCTTCAATGAATAGATTGGTTTTTGGATTGATCACCTTGCAGGAATGGTTTTATTATCTGGGGATTATGTGGGAGATTCCTCATGGTTATTCAATAATATTAATTTATCGTTCTTACATAAATGGATCGAGGTATAAATGAAAAAAATCTAAGGTTCGTTTTATAGAGTTATTCTTTGTGATTTTATCCCTCTTTTCTCATTCACTAGAGGTGACCCTTAGGTTAGTGGATCGACTCTGTACCAAAAAATCAATCATTGCACACACTATTATTTTCAAAAAGATCCAAGATTGTAGATCCAGAATTGGTGTGATCCCACAAAGGTGTGATGGTGATGGCGGCATATGGATCGAGGTGGTTTGGAAACCCCTGATTTTTGAGCTTCAGATATAGAAGATGAACCAGATGAAAACTTAGATTTATAATCAGATTCAACGGTTGTAGTGTGTTTATCATTGACTATGAGGATCAACTGGAGAAGATCTGTATATTTCAGCTTTATTGAATCTAGATCCGAAGGTGGAGGCAATGCGGATGTGAGTGGGAGGAAGAACTAGGGATTCTAAAAAAACTCGTAACACAGAGCATGTAAATCTCAGATTTCACGGCATGTGGGGCCCCGGTCTACATCTCTAGGTTTTGTTCAGACCTAAAGATCACATGGCGTGTGACCCCTATCACCTGGCATGTGACTCTCCCCTGACAACTCAGGGTGTACTGTGGAGAGTACACGGACACTGGTAATAATACAAGGAAAGATTGCAAACCATGTACCTAGACATGGACACAGCTTGGAATACATGGATTGGTACATAGACATTGCTTTGGTACACTAACACGTCCATCTGACATGGTCAAAGAACTGTATGTCTCTTCATTCCATGTAATCATCTTATAAGCATTATAAATGGAAACTATATGAAATGTGAGGATTGACACACGAGAAAGACTTGGGAAAGAATAACACACCGTTTACCCCTGGTCCATGCCTTGTACTCCCAATAAGACATCTTGAGACTCTTCATTTCCCTAGTTTGGACCTTTATAGGTTGATTGTGTTTCCTTGGTCCTTTCTTTGAGGGTATAGTGTGGAATTCCATCCACATCACTAGATTATATTCCCCTCTAGAGGCCAAGTCTTAGATAGAGTTTTGGTTTCCCTTAGCGATACTGGAGTGTGATCCTCTATCATCCCTAGTGGAGTTTCAGAAATCAGCATTACCTCCCAGAGTAGGACACTGATCCTCCATCTAGTGGGCCACATCATTAGGGTTTGTGGAACCGTTAGAATTTGATCCCCTATGTAGCGGGTTGATCCAAATTGGGTTCGTGGAGCCCCCAGTGGTTTCATGAATGACCTATTCTCTTCATATCATAGTCTTCTCAGACAAGTAAATTCTCTTTTTTAGTGCCCAAATTAGCTATAACTCATGGTACAGTTTCTCCAATGATAAAATGGTTCTTGCAGGGAGTTCTTCCATAATTTGATTACTTTGAAAAAAATCTTGTGGTGGTAAGTTATTCATGACCATCTGATGGTGTGGTGTCTCTCCTGAGTATATTTGGGTTTTATTTTTGTACAAATTGTTTGTGTGATGTATTTTTAGATCTTATATTGATTTAACTATACTAGGTGCTTCGTTTTTAGTGATTCAATGCTTCCTACTAAGTATTGTTAAACTCTCTCATGTACGGGATTTTCCCACACCTGTCGTGTCTTGTGTAGACAATGACCCTTTTAGCATTGTCCTTGGAGGATAGGGAGCTGGTGTATCATTGCTAGAGATGGACAAACTGAGATGTTTACCAGGAGCATACCTTTGACTTAGTCCTCCCCCATAGAGTAGGTTGGACACCTTATAGTTTCATTTGGACTTGTGTAAATACTATCTTTGTGATGGAATTGTATTTTTCCCTGATTAATTTTCCCTTACATCATGTTGTAGTCTCGTTCTGGGACCTTAGTTGTATGCATGAATTATTTTAGTTGTTTTACATTTCATAATTGTTTTCCATTGAAGTATGTTCATGTGTATAAGTACTTTAGGCTAATGCCACCCATTTTTGGGATATGTCTACTCGTCGTTGGTCACCAGCCCCTAGCCTATTGGTGGCAGACATGCGGTTGTCATGGGTCGGACCGTAATGGGTTGGGTCATGACATGTGTATTTTTACTAAAAAATAGAATAGCTTCATGAATAAGTGAATATTATTATATTTAATTTGAATTTCCTAATAGACCAAAAGATAATATTGATAGGGAATATGTCAATTGGTGTAGCTCTATTTTTACAATTTAATTCTTTAAAATAATCCTCTATTTATGGTTAAGACATTCCCTCTGGAGTTAATAAAACTCTACCAACCCCAAAGGATGATAATTTATATAATATCAAGGTATGAAATAGTTTTAAAAGGTTGGACTATAATGTATTAACCTACGCTTTTCTACATCCAGTTGTTATAGCATGCTATAGATTTTCCAATGATATCATTTTAATAATAAATGTTCTTGGGCCAGTTATTATCCCAAAACCATGATTCTAAGAATATACACTCCCTCACGTGACTTTTTTTGTCTCTCAAAAGATAAAATGAAAAAACATATAGTACCAGATGAGGGATATATTTTATCATATGTAGGTTGCCTCAACAAAAAATCAAATATATTCCTATTTATCCACCACATAATTATCTAGTGAAAAAAGTATCACCTTATTCAATAAAAACTATTTTAGAAACAATATGTCGAATAAAACTTTATAGCCTACATCTACTCAACTCAATGAAAATAGAAACCTTTGATGATATTATTCTCCATCTTCTTTAATCCTAGGACTATACGCATCAGAAAACCCAAATTTTTAGATGTAAAAAACCTCAGCTGAAATCAGACATTTTTATTCTTATTATTCTGACCTATGAATCTTTGGGTAAGTATATTTTTAAAAATATCAAACTACCATAATTAAGGAACTACTTCTTCTATCTTCTAAATAGTCTCATGCACATGCACTTTGGTGTCTCCTCTCTCTATCAAAGCTTCCCAATCAATGGTATTTTTTCATTCTTTAAATTTTAGCTTTATCTAATGTATCATTTTCTATATAGACCAAAATGTTATAGTTTACATTGATTTCAGTTTATCAAAAATATAATACTCTATGTTTCATAAATCCTTCTAGAAATTTTCAAATGAACACTTAACCGTATTTCATCATCCATGATCTGATGGGACCTTCTGAGATATAAAAACACATGTGGTGGTTACCCAAGTACATTTTTCATAAATATTTAAAAAAATCCCTTGGCATTTTAGCCTCCTAGAACTTGAAACTTCAAGCATCTCAATAGAACAATATAATAATAAAACTCAATCAGGAATTACCAAGCAGTCAATATGAATGATTTAAACTAATACAAGTATGAATACTCAACAATATCACCCTCAAATCAAGAAATATTGTTTAAATTTAAAATAATCATTCAATATCAACATAAAAATGATAGATACTTTCAAAAAAAATTCTTAAATCAAAAAAGGTATTTCTTGTGATTTTTGAAACTAAGGAATAGTTGATCACCAATAACCATACATATTTTTTGTTCTTAAAAAATAATCATTTTATTTTCAGTCGGATCTCTCTCAATCAATTGTAAAAATTGTTAATCTCGTTCTTCATGATGTGAGGATTGTAGATTCTACATGTGTTTTGAATAAAATTGTAAATTTTATATTTGTTTCATTGGGGATTTGATTTGGAATGATAATGTTTTAAATTCTATAAAAATTTTTTTTTTTTGAAATCTCGTAGTATTTATAAGGATAAATTTATCCTTAAGATCTCATATATATGTGTTTCTTTGTGCTAACACTCCTATATGATTAAAAATTTCATGCTTACATAGATATAAAACTCATTCTTACAGAGTCTAAATGACTTTATTCAAATGTAAGAATAACCCTCATGATCTGCTGCATTTAAATGGTGGTCATTCTTATACAAGGGATAATGATACTTATGTGGGATTCATTCTTACAACTTAGCAGATGGCCAGTATAGTGATGGATCAAATGAACCTTTGGTGTCTATCCTTACATCTGAACATAATCATCATTTTGGTTTCATTAGATTTCACTCCAATAATTTTATAATATGTCTAATTTAATTTGAGTATTTCTCAGACACTCCTAAACACCGTAAAATAAATCCAATAATATTCTCACAAAAATCCAATGATTCTAAAAAATATTGAAAATAAATTCAAACCATCAAAAACTCAAAGGGAACCTCAATGTTCAAATTTTTCATTTATTAGGAAATGAATTCAAATATTCCTAAAATACACAAATCAATTTCTAAATAAAAAATACATGAGAATAAAAATACAATAACCATTCTCTTATAATAATTTTATTGAACCACAGAACCAAATATGATTATGTTTTCAAAATAATAACATCCCTCAATGTTAAGTAGTTGGCTACAAGTGAGATAGATGATCTCCCATTTAACTAACAAAATATTCTCCCCCTTTTTTCAATAATCAAAACTCTAGACAACAAAAAGATTTGAACACTTATCCTTTGAAAATATTATATTCCTTTGAAAATAAATAAGAGTTATCTCACTTTTCATAAACCCTTTGAAAATATAATCCAAATCCTTGTAGAGGATGGTTTACACAAATTTTTTATCCAAAGGGGAAGAAACAATTTGGAGTTTCATCCTTAAAACATAAAACTTATCCATTTTCAATGCTTTATTTAAAATATATAAAACTAGTTCCTGGGAGCCAATAAACTCAATTTTCACATCACTTTTATTAAACATTTATTATGTGAAATGATATATAAGATAAATATTACACGATGTAGAGTATGGAACTAGGTTCCTAGAAATATGTATAACACTTTGATTATCATAGAAAATGAAGAGAGATTTTCTATCCTTATCACCCAATTCTGAAAGTTATACCTTCATCTTTATCATCTAATTAGAAGAATGTATGGCTATTATGTACTTAGATTCATCTTGAATTAATTCCACTAAACATTAATTCTTTATATTCCACACCACACAACATTAACCAATGAATAATGTTCCACCTGATGTGGAATTTAGGTCAACACAATATCAATCCCAATCATTATATGTAAAACCACTATGCATTAAATTTAACAATATATGTATATAAATATTAAAATCAATGTATACCTAATATATCTTAGAATTATCTTATCTGAAAACATCTCAAACTCCATGATTTCACTTCGAAATATGACCTAAAGTGGTAAAAAAAAACTATGTAATATATGGAGGTTGTGATGTTGAGAAGTTTTCCAATAATTTTTCAATATTCACTTTGATTAATAGAATTTATAGACTCATCTTTGGTCAATTATCATCCAATAGATATAATATTAGAAATACATTTACATTACTCCATCCCAAAACAATTTAAAATTTATATATACTATTCATCCTGGGAGATAAAATATAAGAAACCCCATGAATGATTTGAAACCCAAAAAAGTACTACATATGATAAAAACTATAAATATCAAAAACACTTTACTAATATTATATTTTCAACATATAAATGTTTTTCATCTTCATATACTATGATAATGAGAGTGCATATGAACATCTACTTTATATATAGATTACTATAAACATTTCCAATAGTAAATTCATACTTCTAAGAAATCCATATAGCTTAAAATTCTATGATATAGGGTCTTGTTTCAAGAAATATAATGAATTATTAATCATATATACCATCCTATAATATTTATCAAGAAGAAACCCCTTAGGTTTTTTATTTAAAATCTCTTATTAAATATCACCATTTATGAAGGTAGATTTGAAATAAATTGGAAAAATCATATAATGTTTATGATATGAAACTTCAAAAAATATCCTAATTATAATAATACATTACACTTGTGAAAATGATTCTTTAAAACAAACCCATTTCTTCTTAGAATAACCCTTATACACCATACTATATTTATTCTTTGTTACATTAAATTTTGAATTCAGTTTATTTATTAAAATTGACTTGGTACCAATTATGAATTTTTTTAATGGAATCAGTCTAAACTATCATGTAAATTTCATATATATTGTATAAATATTCTAATTCATGGAAGTAATCAACTATTCATGTTCAGCTACATTATACATAGTTTCTGGTTTAACTTGGGAGATAAGTGCAGTTTGGTCTTCATGTCTGAAATTTATTCTTGTTTGGATAAGTGAATCTTATTAGCCAATAATATTCACACTCAAAATATGTTATATCAGTCTTTGGTACCTAAAAATTTGATTCAAAACCTTCACCTTCAATGATAATATCTGATTTAATATCAACCAGAACTTTCTCGCTTTAAACATATTCTACAAAATATTTTTCTAGATTCTAAATGTTTCTATATTAGTTAGTTTCACCATCATCCTTAATAAAAAAATACTTTGTGTTGATTTTAAAATTTTTATACATCTCAATATTCTACCAGTAAGTGTTTAGGTCTTCAAAAACATTTTTCCAAACCACCATTTGAATGGAATCATAAAATTTTTCTTTCATAATCTCCTTCCTCAAACCTTCCATGATTTCTATTATTTATCTCCATGTAATAAGGGATTCCAAAAACCATAATGTATCTGAGAGTTTTATTTTGGTGGTACCATATTTTATATGGATAATTGAGTAACTCAGGTATAGAAAATAATGTACATTGAATTTGTAAATTAGTTCATAAATCTTGTCTCTAAAATAAATATAAAATATTTCTTCTATATAAAATATTTATTCATTTTCCACAATTATTTTTCATATCCTATTAGATATACAATTTTATTATGGAGTGGATGGGGTGATATATTGTCTCTTCATTCCATATTTTTCTATGTTTCCTCAAAAAATATTATTTGGAATTATTTCCATTAATTAACATTACCTTCATGACATAAACACCATGTTTTTTCTCTAATTATCTACTAATAATTTTAATAATCTAAAGAGTCTGCAAATTACTATTCATAAAGAGAAAGGTATTCATTTAGGTTCTTTAATAAATGAAGTTTATTAAATAAATATTACCCTTATATGCCTTGATCATTAAAAAGACAACATATATTGGAATATATATGTTCTAAATATCAGGTGGCTTCAATATGCAATTTTTTGTGTCTCATGAACAATTTTACCTTTGACGAATGTTTCACAAATAAGTTATCTATCCATTTTTATATTGGTAAGGTTTCTAGCATACATATGTTTGAAAATATTTGTCATGGTTTTATAGGAACAAAATCCATTCCTCAAATTACATAGATCATTTTTATCCTTGTAACTTATGCTGGATGAATTATACATCTCACCAATTTGAAATATGTTACCACTTTTCCATTCTTCTCATGTAATTAATTTTTTATCCTTTTAATTTTTTAGGATGCAATACTTATTCTAAAAATTTTCTTCATTTCCCTCATCACATAATTGGATAACACATATCAAGTTAAGCTTCAACCCTTTCAAAAAAAATCATTGCATTTGAGTCATGTAGACTCAATATCAAAAATTATTATAACTTGAATCCTCAAAAAACTATAATTTTTGAATCAAATGGGTCCTTATTCATGTTGTTAAATTCATTTCAAAAAAAATTCTTTCCAATTTTGTGGAAATAACACACACTATCAAGTATCAATGGTATGCCCCTCTTACATATCATTAGTGTTACTTATAAAATAAAGGAAATCGCTTATTAAATCAACTCCTAAAATTATTACCATTTTTATTTATAATAGAACCATCCAATGTGGGCTTTCATACAATTATTTGAAAAAAATATATATTCTATTATATCTTACACACACATCCTTTGAAATGTAAAATATGGCATGCGAATGTGGACTGGTGTGTAAAGACCCGAAAATTTCAAGGAAAATTTTTTCTTAATTTTCTTTGAAATTTTACAAGAACGTTGTTTCTGACGGCGCCTGATTATGAGGCCCGGTGTGCCCGGAATTAATTTCCGATGTTTGGCTCGGGTACGTTCAGTGAACGAGCGAGCGAGAATTTCTATCTTTTGAACCGGTGCTCAGAATTGAAATCGGATTGCACCGATGAACTCACAACGCCGGTAATCGCTTAAGGGAACTTTTACCGTAGTTGCGTTTGTGCGGGAGAAGAAGTTAATTTTTGGGGGTTTTATTAAAAAAGTGAATAATATTGTTAAATCAATTTTATTTCATGTTAAGTTGTTAACTTCTCCCATGGGAAGTTGGTGGTGGGACCACATCCATCCAACTTCCCATGTGTGGATATTTGAAAGGGTGGGGCCCACACAAACCCCTCCCCACCTCTTCAAATTCCTTAACTTTCCTAACCCCTCTAAACCCCCCATTTAAGTTTTGATAACTTAACACCTCCTTAATTTTATAACATCTAATGTTAATAACTTATGTGAGTTAAATATGGGTTTTGAATTTTCAAACTCTTGAAATTCAAAACCTATATTGGGTTAATAAAATAAGTGGGAGGATTATTTTATTTTGGGGTTAGTTGTTCTTGTGGTGGAGACTTTGGAGAGAAAAGGCTAAGTCTTCTTCTTCTTCAACATCGACGAAGAATGCGAAGAACACCTCCAACGAAGAACATCTCCACCGAAGAACGCGACGTCTTCTTCCAACGACGTTTCCCCTTCGAACGCACCTCGACGACAACGGAGTCGACGTTCTTTCCCCACGACGCCCGACCTCCGCGACGCTCGTCTTCCGCGGTTTGTTGACGTGCTCCGCACTTGAACCGAGGTAGGGGTTTATTTATTTAATTGTTTGTGAATACAAACTTGGTTATAATCGTGGATTAAAACCCTTTTTGTTATTGAATAACGCGAGGGGGTCGGACCGCACAAACACGGCCGACCCTCCTCCTTTGTTTTTCGTGATGGTATCTTGAGGATGATACGAGAAAACGTGGTGTCGTCGCACCACATGATTTATTGCGGAAGATACGCACGGCGCCGTCGCGCCGCGCCGTGGAAAGAAATCCAAGAACGCGATGTCGTCGCGTCGCGTCGAAGAAAGTCAAAGGCACCGCGGCCAGAGCGGGGCCGCGGCGGAGGGAAGCGATGCCGTCGCATCGCGTCGAACGGCATAGGCCACGGCCGGTTCCGGGCCACGGCGGAGCAAGATGACCGGCAGCCGGCACCGGGCCGCCGGTGTCGGCGAAGGAAGGACCGGCCGTCGCCGGTCCTTGGTGGTGAAACTGGCCGGCCAGTGCGGGCCGGCCGGGCAGTGGAGACCGGGGGAATTAATTCCCATGGACGGGTCTTCAAGCGGCCCCAATTAAGGGGTCGCGGTTTCACAAAGGGGGGGGGGGGTTTGCCCCCCGGGCGCGGCACCCGAACGACGCGCTGGCCGTACCGCCGGCCGGGTCGCGCCGCCGGCCAGGCCGGGTCCAGCCAGACCGGGTCGGGTCGACCCGGTTCGGGTCGGACCAGGGGGGGTCGGCCCGGGTCGGCCCGGGCCCAGACCCCCAGTTTCGGACCACTTTTGGTCAAATGCCCGTATCTTGGGCTACGGGCCTCCAAACGACTCGCCGTCAGCGGCAACGTGATCATTGGATCGAGACGGTCATTTCGGTATACTATACTCAAGGTACATCTTCCTTTTCGGGAGGCTACGTGGTTAAAACTCCATAGTTAAGCGTGCTTGGCCTAGAGTAGTGATCAGGATGGGTGACCTCCTGGGAAGTTTCCTAGGGTGGGTGTGAGACGGAAAAGCCAATAACTTCCAGACCAGGCGTCCGTTTGATGCTTCGTCTGTTGCGTTGCGTTCCTATTGACGATACGGAACTTTTGGCATCCTCCGCCCGAGTTTTGGATGCAGATGGATAGTGGCCGGGTTGGATCGCACCGAAATCCAACCGGGCCCCTCGAACGGAAAAGCTGATATCTTTCTGACAGAACGTCCATTTGATGAACCGTCAGCGGCGTTGACGATCACGTTGAGAAACGGTCCCTATGAGTATACCCTATGAGAGCTCGGGGTACAGTTGAGATACGGCTGGGTTTGGTTCGCTCACGAAACCAACCGGCCCCCTGGGACGAAAAGGCTAATAACTCACAGACCGGGCGTCCGATTGACGCGCTGTCTGTTGCGTTGAGACCCCTATGACGTGGCGGTCCTTTGAGATACTTCTTCGTGGGACTTTGAGATACTTGGAGTATCGACTTGTAGCTCGTGGAGTGGACCCTCCCAGTGACGAGCGTGCGGAGTACGGAGACCGTGTAGCTGGCTGAGACCCGACGACTGCTGATCGAACGACTCGGTGTGTTACAGAGGTGCGCTTGGTTGTAGCGGCACATGGGAGAGCTTGGTTGTAGCGGCAGACCCACGACATAGGTGCGCTTGGTTGTAGCGGCACATGGGAGTGCTTGGTTATAGCGGCAGACCCACGACAGAGGTGCGCTTGGTTGTAGCGGCACATGGGAGCGCTTGGTTGTAGCGGCAAACCCACAACAGAGGTGCGCTTGGTTGTAGCGGCACATGGGAGCGCTTGGTTGTAGCAGCTGGCCCGCAGTACTCGATGGGTGGAGTTCTTCAGCAGTCTTAGGTTAGTGAGCAGTACCTCAGAGTCG
The DNA here is from genome assembly GCA_963277665.1 of Viscum album. NCBI lineage: Eukaryota > Viridiplantae > Streptophyta > Magnoliopsida > Santalales > Viscaceae > Viscum > Viscum album. The sequence goes on along the minus strand of OY728139.1, from coordinate 1,515,677,808 downwards.
TGACAGGACCACTGTACACTCCAGAGACGGAGCTCTTCAGCAGTTACGGTTTCGATAATGAAAATCCTGGTTGAGCTGAGACTTTTGACCTTGTGTTTACCTCATGATTGAGATGGGTCACTTGCTAACTTAGGTATATGTATGGGCATATACCCGGGTAGTGGTTATCCATTGATTTCACAATCCTTGTGTTTCCTCATGATTGAGATGGGTTACTTGATAACTTAGGTATATGTATGGGCATATACCTAAGTAGAGGTTATCTGTTGAGATCTTCTTTGTGGTTATCCTTGTTGGTTTAGTGAGACCTTGAAGGTCTCGGGGTCCCTACTGAGTATCGTTATACTCACCCCTGCACGGGCTATGCCCGCACCTCGTTGTGTTGGTTGCAGACGACGGGCAGTGCTGACAGAGGCCGAGTGTTCGAGGACTGGACGGTACCTGGAGGTGGACTATACGACGAGATGGTACCTGGAGGAGGACCTCACGACGAGACGGTACCCAGAGGTGGACGTGATGACGAGGCGATACCCGAAGGTGGACCACTGGGCGGACATACTCGGAGCGGACGGCGGGACCCGAGGAGCAGAGGAGCTATCTGTACCCACCCTTCAGGTGGGATTTCCAGTGGACAGCTCGGCGTAGCAGCTTTACTTTTCAGTTGCTGTTTTCCCTTCGAGTTGTACTTTACAGTTGGGCTTGTATTTCCGGCCCCTTTTTACTTTCTGCACTTACTGTTGTACTCAGTTTTTACTTAGTGTTTACTTCTTCCGCTTGTACTATGTGTGACTGTTTACTTTACAACGGCAATGCCTTCTCTTTTTACCAGGATTTATGCCTTGGTGCTATTCGCCAGCCCCTGGCCTATGGAAGGCGGGCTTGGGGTAGTCACGGCACGGGCCCCGAGGACGGGTCGTGACAAATTGGTATCAGAGGAGTTCGGTTCTACCGCAGAACTTATAAATCTGATGTTTCTTTCTGTGAAGCAATAGTGTTGAGAGTACCGAGTGTGGTTTTTAGTTCAGGGAGTCCAGTGTTGGTGCGGGCGGCCAACGTATCCATACACCAGGACCCTGACAACTGATTTCTGACTTTGTGCATGAAAACACTAATTGCGTGTGTGTTTTCAAAGGTTTTCCCTTAAAACAGCTCAAACCAGGTCAGCTCACCAGGTATAAACATTTGACCGTGTCACGATGTTTCTTTCAGAATGCCTTTTCACGGACGACCAGCTAGATCCCCGAGAGTGGTACGTACTGACAGCCCGCCGAGCGACGAGGCCTCAGTACAGGGCCCTATCCCAGTTGAGGCACCAACGGAGGCACCAACGGTACTACTACCTGTTGGGCCACCGATGCCACCAACCCCAGCAGTAGGCGATGCACGACGCTTGAGCACGCTGCATGAGTTCTAGCGCCAGAGGCCACCCAGGTTCGGGGAAGAGATGGACCCGCAGGCGGCTGAGTATTGGCTGGAGGCTGTGGTGGGAGTCTTCAGGCTAGTGGGGACGCCATCGGACTTCATGGTGACCTTTGCTGCCAGCCTTCTTCAGGCAGCAGCAGGCAGGTGGTGGAGCCACTTGTTCCAGTTTTGCGATGGGATGGCTTTCACATGGGAAGACTTCGAGACCTTCTTCAGGGTGGAGTTTGTGCCTGTAGCTCTACACCCCGAGCGTGTTCAGGAGCTGCTTCCTTTGCCGCGTGTTTTTCGATCAGAAGCCGAGTCATCTGTGGGCAGTAGACAGATGATGCAGAGGTCTAGGAGGACCAGACCAGCAGTTGGGCGATCTTGGCTTTTAGGACCGGTGGTGCGGGGCACCCGGGGTGGGGTCAGAGCCAGGCGTGCCAGAAGCAGACTGTGTTACTCCTGCAGCGGAAAGTGTCACCTGGCACGTGACTGTCCGACTCCTCGTACGATTGATCAGTGGGTGTTGGAGGAGCCACCGAGATAGAAGCAGCGGCGAGTGCTTGAGTAACAGCCGAGCAGTGGACAAGGCAGTATAGCTCTGAGAGCAGGTGGGCAGGAGAGGAACTAGTGGATACGTCCTTTGTACTTCTAGTTCCATGTTGCTTTGTATTCGTGTCTTTGTACTATGAGCTGCAATAATAAAAAGACACTTATCTTTGTTGCTTTCCTGTCCTTTTGTTTGGTTGATACTGAGTGGTCACGGTTAAACTGTTGATTTGACCCTCACTTTCGAGATTTCTACTGGAGGGGACCCAGTGACCTCACACTGATACTGAAAGTGTGACTCGACCCTTGGAGGCGAGAGTGACAGTTGGATCTCTTAGTAGATACATCGAGGCCTTACGACGTCATCCATGGCATGAATGCATCATTCAGGTCAGGATTGACTGTATTAGGCAACGAATGTGGTTCATCCAGGGGATGAGACCGGGTTTCTCTTATCGGCAAAGAAGAAATTATAGCAGCTCTTGTGAGACTAAAGGAGGTCCAGGACATCCAAGAGAGGATGAAGACTGTACAGTGCAGTAAGAAACAGGAAACCGGTGCCAGTCATAGAGACTCGGACGTGTTAAGAAGGGGAAGCTTAAAGGAGAGATGAGTCTACGAAGCAGTAGACGTGGAGGCAGAGCTAGGAGAACAGCATGAGGTGGTGTACATCCTAACATGGTACAACCACCCGCCTTAGTTATCCCCGCCAAGCTCAGGGAGCTGGAGGGCGGTGGAAGAATGCGGCTGCATGCGGTCAAGGAGTGTGACCGAATGGCTCTAAAAATGATTCAAGGGACAGTCTATGTCCACTACTAGCTGCTGTAGTAACAGACGTCGATATGAATCATTCCTCGCTTCCACAAATCTTGTTGCAGACCTAGAGTTTCTGGTAAGCCGTGGAATTGACCCTCACGTCTGGAGATACCTTGGGAGGAGACTCGATAATCACACTTACGCCGACGGTGTGGTCAGACCCTCGAGGCGAGAGTTCTGGTTGGAATCTCTTGGTGTCAGCGTCGAGGCCTTACGACGTTAGTTTGAGTATGGAATGGGCAATAACTGTTCATACACAAATTGACGGTTTTAGGCAAACGTTGGGATAGGTTTTCCTTGGTCGGCGGAAAAGGAAACCCCAGGCAGTGCAGGGTAACTCTTGCACAGGAGGGTGCGACCGATCACTCTTGAGTCGGTCATCCTTACCCTCATAGCAGCAGTCGTTTTGAGTTTCAGTTCTAACAGAAATGGAGACCTCTGGAGTTCGAGGATGACGACCACGTCTTCTTACGGGTCTCACCTCGACGAGGTTTACGGAGATGTGGCCTGGGAGGCAAGTTATCTCCGAGGTTCAACGGACCTTTCTAGGTCCTCGGCTGGGTAGGCGAGGTGGTTTACCGCTTGGCCCATCCACTTCAGTTGCACTAGGTGCACGACGTTTTCCACGTATCCCAACTGAGGAGATACGTGCTCGACCCCTTCACATATCATCGACCATGAGGAGCTAGACGGTGGCGATGAGTGTCTTATACGGAGGTTCCTGAGGGGATCGAGGATCGACAGGAGCAGATCCTATGAGGATGGTCAATTCCTCTTGTGCACTTTCTTTGGCAGCTTGGGGACCTCCAGGAGAGCACTTGGGAGTGGAAGGCTCAGATGCGTGCTCAGTACCGCCTTTGTTTCCCAAAGTTTGTATTGAAGCTTTATAGGGACGTAAAGCCCTGAGGTGGGAGTAATGTAAAGACCCGGAAATTTCAAGGAAATTTTTTTCTTAATTTTCTTTGGAATTTTACAAGAACGCACTTTCTGACGGCGCCTGATTCTGAGGCCCGGTGTGCCTGGAATTAATTTCCGAAGTTTGGCTCGGGTACGTTTAGTGAATGAGCGAGCGAGAATTTCTATCTTTTGAACCGGTGCTCGGAATTGAAATCCGATTGCACCGATGAACTCACAACGCCGGTAATCACTTAAGGGAACCTTTACCATAGTTGTATTTGTGCGGGAGAAGAAGTTAATTTTTTGGGGTTTTATTAAAAAAGTGAATAATATTGTTAAATCAATTTTATTTCATGTTAAGTTGTTAACTTCTCCCATGGGAAGTTGGTGGTGGGACCACATCCATCCAACTTCCCATGTGTGGATATTTGAAAGGGTGGGGCCCACACAAACCCCTCCCCACCTCTTCAAATTCCTTAACTTTCCTAACCCCTCTAAACCCCCCATTTAAGTTTTGATAACTTAACACCTCCTTAATTTTATAACATCTAATGTTAATAACTTAAGTGAGTTAAATATGGGTTTTGAATTTTCAAACTCTTGAAATTCAAAACCTATATTAGGTTAATAAAATAAGTGGGAGGATTATTTTATTTTGGGGTTAGTTGTTCTTGTGGTGGAGACTTGGGAGAGAAAAGGCTAAGTCTTCTTCTTCTTCAACATCGACGAAGAACGCGAAGAACACCTCCAACGAAGAACATCTCCACCGAAGAACGCGGCGTCTTCTTCCAACGACGTTTCCCCTTCGAACGCACCTCGACGACAACGGAGTCGACGTTCTTTCCCCGCGACGCCCGACCTCCGCGACGCTCGTCTTCCGCGGTTTGTTGACGTGCTCCGCACTTGAACCGAGGTAGGGGTTTATTTATTTAATTGTTCGTGAATACAAACTTGGTTATAATCGTGGATTAAAACCCTTTTTGTTATTGAATAACGCGAGGGGGTCGGACCGTACAAACACGGCCGACCCTCCTCTGTTTTTCGTGATGGTATCTTGAGGATGATACGAGAAAACGTGGTGTCGTCGCACCACAAGATTTATTGCGGGAGATACGCGTGGCGCCGTCGCGCCGCGCCGTGGAAAGAAATCCAAGAATGCGATGTCGTCGCGTCGCGTCGAAGAAAGTCAAAGGCACTGCGGCCAGAGCGGGGCCGCGGCGGAGGGAAGCGATGTCGTCGCATCGCGCCGAACGGCATAGGCCGCGGCCGGTTCCGGGCCGCGGCGGAGCAAGATGACCGGTGGCCGGCACCGGGCCGCCGGTGTCGGCGAAGGAAGGACCGGCCGTCGCCGGTCCTTGGTGGCGAAACCGGCCGGCCAGTGCGGGCCGGCCGGGCAGTGGAGACCGGGGGAATTAATTCCCACGGCCGGGTCTTCAAGCGGCCCCAATTAAGGGGTCGCGGTTTCACAAAGGGGGGGGGGGGCTTTGCCCCCCGCGCGCGGCACCCGAACGACGCGCTGGCCGCACCGCCGGCCGGGTGGCGCCGCCTGCCAGGCCGGGTCCAGCCGGACCGGGTCGGGTCGACCCGGTTCGGGTCGGACCAGGGGGGGTCGGCCCGGGTCAGCCCGGCCCCAGACCCCCAGTTTCGGACCACTTTTGGTCAAATGCCCGTATCTTGGGCTACGGGCCTCCAAACGACTCGCCGTCAGCGGCAACGCGATCATTGGATCGAGACGGTCATTTCGGTATACTATACTCAAGGTACATCTTCCTTTTCGGGAGGCTACGTGGTTAAAACTCCATAGTTAATCGTGCTTGGCCTAGAGTAGTGATCAGGATGGGTGACCTCCTGGGAAGTTTCCCAGGGTGGGTGTGAGACGGAAAAACCAATAACTTCCAGACCAGGCGTCCGTTTGACGCTCCGTCTGTTGCGTTGCGTTCCTATTGACGATACGGAACTTTTGGCATCCTCCGAACGAGTTTTGGATGCAGATGGATAGTGGCCGGGTTGGATCGCACCGAAATCCAACCGGGCCCCTAGAACGGAAAAACTGATATCTTTCTGACAGAACGTCCGTTTGACGAACCGTCAGCGGCGTTGACGATCACGTTGAGAAACAGTCCCTATGAGTATACCCTATGAGATCTCGGGGTACAGTTGAGATACGGCTGGGTTTGGTTCGCTCACGAAACCAACCGGGCCCCTGGGACGAAAAGGCTAATAACTCACAGACCGGGCGTCCGATTGACGCGCCGTCTGTTGCGTTGAGACCCCTATGACGTGGCGGTCCTTTGAGATACTTCTTCGTGGGACTTTGAGATACTTGGAGTATCGACCTGTAGCTCGTGGAGCGGACCCTCCCAGTGACGAGCGTGCGGAGTACGGAGACCGTGTAGCTGGCTGAGACCCGACGACTGCTGATCGAACGACTCGGTGTGTTACAGAGGTGCGCTTGGTTGTAGCGGCACATGGGAGCGCTTGGTTGTAGCGGCAGACCCACGACAGAGGTGCGCTTGGTTGTAGTGGCACATGGGAGCGCTTGGTTGTAGCGGCAGACCCACGACAGAGGTGCGCTTGGTTGTAGCGGCACATGTGAGCGCTTGGTTGTAGCGGCAGACCCACGACAGAGGTGCGCTTGGTTGTAGCGGCACATGGGAGCGCTTGGTTGTAGCAGCTGGCCCGCAGTACTCGATGGGTGGAGTTCTTCAGCAGTCTTAGGTTAGTGAGCAGTACCTCGGAGTCGTGACAGGACCACTGTACACTCCAGAGACGGAGCTCTTCAGCAGTTACGGTTTCGATAATGAAAATCCTGGTTGAGCTGAGACTTTTGACCTTGTGTTTTCCTCAGGATTGAGATGGGTCACTTGCTAACTTAGGTATATGTATGGGCATATACCCGGGTAGTGGTTATCCATTGATTTCACAATCCTTGTGTTTCCTCATGATTGAGATGGGTTACATGATAACTTAGGTATATGTATGGGCATATACCTAAGTAGAGGATATCTGTTGAGATCTTCTTTGTGGTTATTCTTGTTGGTTTAGTGAGACCTTGAAGGTCTCGGGGTCCCTACTGAGTATCGTTATACTCACCCCTGCAGGGGCTATGCCCGCACCTCGTTGTGTTGGTTGCAGACGACGGGCAGTGCTGACAGAGGCCAAGTGTTCGAGGACTGGACGGTACCTGGAGGTGGAATATACGATGAGATGGTACCTGGAGGAGGACCTCACGACGAGACGGTACCCAGAGGTGGACGTGATGACGAGGCGGTACCCGAAGGTGGACCACTGGGCGGACATACTCGGAGCGGACGACGGCACCCGAGGAGTAGAGGAGCTATCTGTACCCACCCTTCAGGTGGGATTTCCAGTGGACAGCTCGGCGTAGCAGCTTTACTTTTCAGTTGCTGTTTTCCCTTCGAGTTGTACTTTACAGTTGGGCTTGTATTTCCGGCCCCTTTTTACTTTCCGTACTTACTGTTGTACTCAGTTTTTACTTAGTGTTTACTTCTTCCGCTTGTACTCTGTGTGATTGTTTACTTTACAAAGGCAATGCCTTCCCTTTTTACCAGGATTTACGCCTTGGTGCTAGTCGCCAGCCCCTGGCCTATGGAAGGCGGGCTTGGGGTAGTCACGGCACGGGCCCCGAGGACAGGTCGTGACATGGTGGTAATTTTTTCACTAAATCATTCTTTAAAGAATCATTATTTTTCACTTTAGAGATAATCACCATTGAATAATACCTTATCCTAGGTATTAACATGTTATTATATCATGTATAATCACTGTGTATGAAAATAAAATAACACCAACAATATCCACTCTATCATGATTTTATATTAAAGTCAAAATATATTCTAGAAACTATCATTATAGATTCTTACATTTGATTTCAATATCTAAAATAATTTTTTTAATAAGGATATTATTTATTGTATTATTAATTATTCATGTTATTTATAATAGATTATATCATCCTCATTTTTTATTAGACTTGAATATATTTTGAAATAGGACCTATATTATAAAGTCAAACAGAATCATTTTTAAGATAACTTTAAATTACTAGTTTCCTAAATTAATGTGATGTAAATCTATAGTGCTATAGAATATTGATCCTTAGAATTAGTAATTTTTGGATTCCTTATTTCATAATTTTAACTCATATTAATTTGTAATGATTTTTTATGCTGGTTTCCCTATTTCTTCTTCTTTTAACTTGATTTTCTTCATGATCCATCCAGATTTTTGCATTCTTAGCAGAATTAAACTCTAATTTTGTGAGTTGTTTAAAAATTCCAATATCTTTTTCATATATTGTTAATTTTATTCAACTTACCTCCCAACATATTTTTTCCAACGATTTAACTTTTGGGTTCAACTTGGTATTTTTATCAAGATAAACCTTTAAATTAGATCTAAGATTATGCTCCCTGTAGTTCTCCTTCACACATTTCTAATCAGTTATATATGATTTTTATTGGTCTTTTACATGACCTATTATGTTTTTAATAGTTTAAATTGATTATTCATTTGATTGGATTCTAGAGGAAAATTATTCTTCAACTTCTTTGTTCATACAATTTCCTCTATTTCTTCATTAAAACTTATTAATGTATTCAATAGACATGCCCACTATTTTAGTTCTTTTCCCAATTTATTCTATCTATATTTTTTATCTTGAACATCGAAATCAAACTCATAATTTTTTATCTTTTGAAAATTGATTGGAAAGTTTCCAATTCCTCTACATTTGAAGCATTTCAAGGGATTTATCACTTTATATTTTCCTTTTTATTTTCCTAAGTTTCATAATATAATATTCATGATTATATTACTATTATTACCCATATCATTATCATAAAAATACTAATCAATTTTTTTATTCCCATTTCCATCAAATTTAGTTTTATAATTTCTTAAAATTCCATCTCATATATTAATTTTTTTAATAAAGGTTCTGTTATCATTTTATTAAATAAGAATATTTTTAATCTCATATAATGAGAGATCCTCCCTATTTTCTAGAGTTTAAATATTTGTATGAAATATTTCTAAAAAGTGACTCCTGAGGTTGTTTATAAAAATAAAATCATCTTGTTTTTTCAAAAAATCCTATAATATTTCTCACAGTCTTATTTAATCTAGAGAAGCTATCATCAATGGATTATTCTGTAATCATATTTATATTTCCAATCCTCCTTATCAATAAAATTTGGGTGGATTTTTTCACTTTTAAATTTCATTCAAAAATGTTTTCTACTTTATCTTAAATATATTTTTACTTACTAGTCCCCTAATTTTGTTTAATTACTTATTATATATTGGTGTTAAAATGGAATTCTTATATTTACCATAAACCTTGATATTCATTTTGTAAACAAATTTCATTTTTTGGCCCTATTAAATTGGTGTAATTACCTTGATGGATGAATCAAGAGCATCATGAACCAATGACAAAAAAAATTGAATTTTTTTAGTTTTTCTAACCATGGAAATTATTACAATAAAATTTAAACATATCTCTATAATTCATTGATTTTATATTGTCCATTATTCCCAAACATAGAGTCTCACAGGGGGAAAACTTCACTCAAATACAACACGAATATCCCAGTGGACCAAATAGATATAGTAAGATGGGATGGGAGAATTTGTGTAGCTCACTTTTTGTAGTTTCCTTCTTTAGAAAATATATGTTGTTATTTAGGACTAAACCCTCCATAGTAAATAATACCTAGCCTCCCCTGAATGATAAGAAAGTAAATAATGACAACAACAAAATATTTTTAAAACATTAGGCCATAATGTTTGAGAATACAAAATTTTGAAGATATATTGTATTTAGTGATAATTACTTTCTTTGAATATATTATTATCAATACAAGTGGTTGGTTCGATTATTATCCTAATACCATTCTTCACATTACATGAATTTCCTCCTACATGTTCTATTTATTTGTGGAAGTTAAACTAAAAAACACTGTATTTTGTGAGTGATATTATTTTAAATATATGATTATTCAAATAAATCATAGATATGCCTCCTTGAGATAGTTTATTATTATCTAGTGAATTAAAGAAACCATCTTCAAAAACATCTACTTTTGAAACTAACTATTGAATAGACCCTAAAGAACTCTGTATGCATAACTAGCTATATAAATAACCCGTTGAGATTATTCTTCACATTATTCATTCAAAATCATCATTGTAGGATCATGGAAAAATAAATTTAATTATGAATATAAAATAGAATAATGTCACCAATTCTTATTCATATTCTCATTTTTGAAATCTCGGGTATGCATAGTTTTACACCGCTCACACAATCAATGATTCAAGCACTTATTCTTATTATCTCAATCATAGTCTTGCACCCATGAACTATGATTTCTCATATATCTGTTTCGTCTTCCCACTCATGAGTACTTTATTTCTTTCTATATGTTTTCCCAATATTCGAAATAAATTTTTCTAGACAAGATAAAACATTAAAAGAAAAATAGTATTTCTATTACCTGACATATAATACTCAAAGCCTCGTCAAGCCTATCAAAACAATGTTAAATGAACACTTAAACATATATTTTCATCTAGTATATCATGGTTTCTTCTCAAAAATCCTATAAAATGGTCCAGTTACCATTGTAACATTGTCTCAAGGATATTCCACAAATTCCCTTGACAATTTAGCCTCTTAAAACTAATGGATTCGATCTTCTCAAAATGGCTTATAAAAATTAAAACACATTTGATCATCAAAAAGAATTCAAGATGAATATTTGAAACATATTTATTCATTAATACTTATAAACTCACATTCATGGAATGAATGATATTTTTTCCTTTACATCTCATTAAACCATCTCTTCAAAAAATCCAAAATTTGAAAAAATATTATCTTGCATAAAAATATGGTTTTCACATGACATTAAGAAAAAATTAAAATGAAAGTATGATCAAAATTATATATTAATTATTCTATATAACATAATAAAATCTTTTAATCTTTATTAAGAAATCCCTCATATTGTTAAACCAACATTCATATTTGTTCTTCATGATGTTGGGATGACAAATTCTTAATTTGGATTGAGTCAAATTTTAAACGTGTTGTTTTTCTTATTTGTATTGGTCTATGAATCTCCATGTTTTAAATTATATTGAAAATTAAAATATTGGAAACTCAAAATATTCATATGGATAAATTGATCTTTATAGTCTCATACTTTATCGTCATTTTCTCCCACTATGATGTTCATGCTTATGTTGATAGAAAATTCATTCTTAAATAGCCTAAAAATATTTACACATAAGGATGAATGGACATTAGGGTATAATTCATACATAATTTAATCAACCTTTTAGTTTTGAGAATAATTATCACATGTGGTTTATTAATACGGTCTGCTAATATACCTTATCATTTTCCATAAATGTACCTATGAGGTTATACATATGGCCAAAATAATTATCATTATTTTTATAATAGATTTCAATCTAATAATTTCATAACCTCTTAAACTAATTTTGATGGATTCTCAATCATTCATAAAAACCTCAAAAATATAACAAAAAAATCTCAACAACCTCTCATTATTCTCGTGAATATTTAAAACATGTGAAACCCATCAACATCTCCATGGGAACTTTATATATTGTGAGATAATGAATCTGAAAATAAGCATTAAAATAATTTGGTATAGTTTTCATACCAAAAATTAATTAAAATATTGTATTATTTTTTCAAATAAAATTATGAAGGTGTAGTCTTCACGGTGGATCACATTAGATAAAATCAAAAATTTGAATACATATTTAAAAAACTATTAGTGACTTTTTTGTTTGATAAACAATGGTTCTATATTGCATTTTAGCCTCATCCCAAAGACTGAGGAGGTTTTTTAAAAAACCTAGTAATGATGAAATAAATCATGTTCATGTTTATTAAAATTTATGAGTCAAAATTTATATTTATTAAAAAATATGGAGGAAATTGTTTAAATCAAAAAGTAAATAGTTTTAATCAAACACTTTTTATAGGGATTTGTTTAAAATATTAATTTAAAATTTATAGAATCATAATTTAAAAAAATATGTATTTTTTCAAATTATAAAATCAAAATTAACTTTGGTTGAAATTTCATGATTTTTAGAAAATATTGATTTCTTTATGAATAGTGAAGAATTCAGATTTCTTGTAAAAATGCCATATACTTTCCTATAATTTAGTAACCTAAAATACATATTTTACTTCGAATATGAAATAAAGTAACATAATTATGATTCATTAATATTTAATCAACTTAATTTCATTTTAATAATTTTTATATTTTATTGTAGTATATGTTATTTTTGGATTTAAATTTTTTTTATTAAAACTATTTGATAAAGTGTATAATGTTTCTCCATTATAATTAATTAAAAAAATAATTATAATTTATTTAAATATAACATATATATTATATATAAATAAATATTAATTTAAATTCATACAATTATGATTAATATTCATATTTGTTAATATAAAAAATCGTATTCATGAAAAATACATTATTTGAAACCTCATTTTTTTCACCACGTTTGTGGGTTTTATTTGAAATTAAATTATACCACTTAAATGAATTTAATTTTATAAAATGAATAATAAATTTGGAATATTAAAATATATATTATCTAATAAGTTCAACTTATTTTTTTATAAATAATACTTAAAAGAGTAAAAATCTTTTACCGTGGTTATAGTTAAAATGTGTTTACTAGGGGGGTAAATGAAAAATATAATAGTTAAAATGACTAAAATAAATTTTAAAATTATATTATATGGATATTATTAGTAATAATATAAACAAATTATCATGAATATTTAATTTTGGATCCTTGTGGCGTAGAAAAAATGTGGGGGAAACTTTTAATTTTCAAAAAATACAAGTGTTCCACTCACCTCGCTTATAAAATGCCACACCATCTCCGATCCTCTTCCCACCTTCATGAAAACTCAAATAATCCAATACCTACCCAAATACCATCCATAATTTCATAACCATTACCTACATCCCATGTTTTGATCATAAATCCATCTTATGAAGGCTTTTTGTGCTAGCCTTTGGATTTTGTCCGAATAAGAGGTATCAAGCTTAAACTATGAGTTTATTTATTTATTTATTTATTATTCCACCTCGTTAAAATATTATTATATTATGTTGATATAATAACTCCATTTTGAACATATACTGAGATGAAATTATTTTAATGGAATAACCAAAATACATCTCTTATTTAATGAAATGGTAAATTAAATCATCATTTGTGTGTACGACATACGACCGCCTCGCGAAACGATGTAATGTTTTTCCACATCATCCTCATATAGTTAGTTATAATGATATATTCAAACTATATATATATGATATTTGTAACATAATTAAACATCTTTAAATATTAAATCATACAAAACATCTTACTTTCCATTTTGTGGGGGAGAAAATATCGTTACTCATGTGTGTAGTGGACTACCGCCTCACGAAGTGATGTGATCTTTTTTCACTAACACTTTACATTGAAGGTAATAATGATAAATTATTTATGACATAAGTATGGTTTCAATGATATTTATATCATTATTAAATCATAATATATCATTTTCTTTCTCACCTTTATACTCACTGTAAAATAATAATGTCATTTGTGTGTACGGGTGTACTACTTCAAACATGATGCGATGTAACTCTTTTTTGACAAGTTTATCACATGGATGATATATATATATATATATATTTAAATATATAAAATATATTATTTATGATATTATGATCATTCTACAAATATAGAATAATACTTAAATTCTTTTCATAATTATCATTAAAAAATGGAAACATTACTCAAGCGTATGTATGACCCACTATCACAATAATTACATTGTATTTCATTTTAAATAACCAAAAATAATTTTTTTTTAATTATAAATTACATATATATAACATAATTATCTATATATTATTATTCTATAGATTATTGAATAATTACCTCTTCGACCATTATCAACCCACTGATTTAATTTTTGGTGCATAATTTTAATACCTTCAAAATATCAAAAGTGAACTTAAAATTTTAATTAATTATGTATAGCGTTTTAACATCTCGGTCTGGATGCCACACAATGGATCCCAGATTCGGTCAGTCACATGACCTTAGGCCCACCTCCCTATATTCCATAGGCTTCCAACTAGCGGTAGGGGTATAATATTAATTAGGGGAGACTATGCCCTATTTATCAAAGCAGAACAACCACAGAGAATAAATAAAAAATAACCAACTAATATAACTGAAAACCATACAAACTAGTATCACATGAGGACTAAAATATTAATACAATTTCCAAACCAAAATAGTTGATATTTCATTCCAAGTACATTCAAAAATTCAAATGAAAAATTAAAAGACATACACAATAAGACTTCCAAGAGGACCTTAACACCAAGTCTGGTTCCATCATCCATAGTTCATCCTGAATCATCCATATAACAAAATACATTTTCCCTTATCATGTCCAAAAAATTTGAATTCTATTCGGGTTCCAATCAGGAAACCTAAGTAGGGTGTGAGGATTACTCAGTATGCCGCCACCAATAGTGTTAATAGCATTATCCAGTCAATAACATTGAATGCAGTTATCTAAAAAATAAATTATAATGAACAAGAAGATAGTTATAAAATTTTATTATTCTATAATTAATCGTATATTACCCTGAGTTCCCAAGGATACTCAAACCATCATTTCCTTCTTTGACCTGTTCCAAATACTAAACCATATCACAATACCATGGTTATTATTTATCATTTCATTTCCAAACATATCATTTCCAATTAGAACCATAGTCTAATTCCAACTCATGGGCATAAAACATCATGTTTAACACCCCAAAGGTATTTGGAGCCTATTTTTAGGTCTCTTACCTCAATATCACATGTGTATTTGGAGGCTCAGTCCCTTTCCCACACTCACTGTATCATAAGGGAATTTATAGCCTCATTTTATAACACAAACCTATTATCGTACATGGGTATTTAGAGTCTCAGTCACTATCCCAATCTCCAGTGTTGCATACAGGTATTTGGATCCTCAGTCCTTGTCCCACAATAATATTATCAATCAATCAAATAGGGTTCACACATATCACATCATTCATGGTTAATCAACATTGACCATATTTTCACATTTCAAATCAATTAACATACAACTTTAAATATCAAATAAATCATTTTTCAATACATTAATCAAAATGAATAATATGAACAATTAATTAACAAACCTTTTTTTGAAAATTATACATATAAAAAACTAACCATTAATTGTTAATCCAAATATTACTTAATCCTCATTATCAATTAATTCATAAATACATCAATTGAAAAATAAATAATCCACAATTTCTTATCAATTCTGCAATCACAACATTCTATTAATTAATTCAATAATTAATTTATCCAATTACACAAATTTCATAATCAAAACAGTTTTCAATAATTAATTCATCAATTAATTAATCCAATCCACCCATTTCTAATTGTCCCCAGTCAAACCCAATTCATCATCATATATAAATTACAATAAATCAGTTCTATGAATCCATAAATTAATTAATTAATTCATTTACTCAATTAAATATTCAATTTTGAAATGCACCAATTGATATTGCACAATACATACTTGAAATATGAGTTTCAATCTATTGGAATTGAATTTCGGCAACCTACATCAGGATTTATGATGTATTCCCACCAAAGGAAATCCCCAATTGAAGAGGGACAACCATGATCACAACGAAAAATGAGATATAGATCCAGAATTGGGAGGGGGTAATATATTTAATATTGTATTTTATTCATTAATAATGGATGTTATAAAGACTACAAATCCTTCCAAGAGCCTCCAAAAAAATGAGATAATCCAATTATCTTCGATTTAGGGTTGATCTTAGGTGAAGTATGTGGGTTAAGTTATTTTTAATATAATTTTCGGGGGATTAAATGTTCGCATGAATGGTTTTGTTTATGGGGAACATTGTTTTACTATGGATTTTACCTAACTATTCACCTATACTATGTGGGATTCCAAGTTACTTATAAGAGAGAACAATGTTTGATAAATTGTGCTCCAAGTGTGCAATCCCTCAATGTCTATCATTTCATGGTTTTCTGGGAAAGGGTGTAGGGTTTGTGAAAACCATGTTCCAACCATGAACTACCCAAAATCCCTCCTAAACACCAAAAATTTCACCCTAACACAACCAAGATAATACATAGACATGATGTTCTCAATACATGTCAAAATATTTCCTAATAACTAGATCGATAAATTTTGGAAATGGTCAATATCATACAATATCCCCACAATATAACATATCATTCTCAAACTATACCCCCAAGTAACTCTAATAACCCAATGTAAAAAGATAGGACCACTAAGCCTACATATCCGTTTCTCTCTCCCAAGTTTTCTACATCACACGACCATACTGCCACAATACACAAACTATTATTATGGTATTTCCTAGAAACACTTTCTCACTGTGATCCAACACACATATCAGATGCTTCGCAAGGGACCCATCAGTCTCAAGTTAAACATTATATACATATATAACATGTGAATGGTTGGTGTGGTATTACTGAAGTTTTGAATCATGAAAAATATCATTCCTAGTATTGTACCTCTGTGGAAGAACCAATCGGTACACCCCCATCCGGATTCCCACTATAACCTGAAACGGTCTAAGAAACCTGGGTGCCAACATTCCGTGACCTTGAATCATACGGTGACCTAGTCCAATAAACAAACTAAGCAACACATGAGAACCTTAATAAAATTTGGGGTTCTTCAACATAGATGAAGATAAGGATTTTTCTACTCTGATTGATAGCCATACATTTCAAAATAAGATGATCTTGCTCTGACGCCTCTTGCATGAGACTCAGTCCCAACAGTTCTGACTCGCCTACCTCCTTCCTGCATAGAGGTGACCTATATGTCCTACCACAGAGTTCCCCATATGGTACCCTCTGAAAACAGTCCAGATAAATATGTTTTTATGAAAACTTTACTAAATCTAGTTGCTTCTCTAAAGTCCCACCAAGGTCTAGGATGCACACTCAAAGCATATACTAAAGCACCTATATAGTATGCTCTGACATCCAATCTGTATGTGGGTGGAATGACATAATCAGTAAAACCTATTTACCAATAGACTTTTTCAAGACCTTCCAGAAGAGAAAATTTAAACGTGAGTCGTGTTCTGAAATAATACTCCATGGGACACCGTGTGGATATATTATTTCTCGGATGAACAGGTCTTCTAACTGATCCACTGATAAATTATCCAGTATATAAAAGAAATTTTCTACCTTAATTGGTGATTGAAAACCCACCCATATTGCATCATTCTTTTGAGACATCTTTGGGAGACCCACCCCAAAATCCATGGTAATGCCCTCCCAATTCCATTCTAGAATGGGAAATGGTTTTAGTAAACCAAAAAGTCATTGATGCTCATCCTTAACATATTTATATGTGTAGAATCATTTCATGAACCCTACTATATTAGTTTTCATGCCTATCCCCCAATACTACTAACATAGGTTACTGTACATTTTGGTTAAACCCAGATGTACTGCCCACTTTGAGGCCTGGAATTCACACATCAGCTGCTCCAGCATACTCATAAGAACAAAAAACCAATTCCGAAAATAGATGATCTCATCCCCATCTATGCTCAGGTTGAAAAGTTTATTCCCACCTTAAAGGATTTCCCTCACGTCCAAACATTTTAGATATTCATACTGACTCTCTCAAATCTGTCTTAATAGTATAGACTACACTAAAACTGATACACGATTCATCTTATCCTAATCCTCCTCAGGCCCAACTTTCATAACAACTAGTAAAGCCAACATTTTCAACTCATCACTAGACTCTCTAACTAACTAGGTATGAATTTTCTTTCTTAAAGTGTTATCCACATTGTTTCCCTTTCTAGGAATATATTCTATCTTATAGTCAAATGAAAACATATACTCAACCCATCCCTACTTCCAGATATTCAAATTATTTATGAAAAGATGTACTTTAATCAATTGTGGTTAGTATACAAATATAACATTTCACATAATAGATAATTTCTCCAACCCTTTAAAGCATAAACCACTATATATAATTCAAGTTCATTTCTAGGGTAGTTATTTTTATGTGGCCTCAACTTCTGAGACCCATACACTATAAATCGACCCTCTGTATCAATACTTCCCCAAGCCCTATAATAGAGGCATCACAAAACATTGTATACTCTTCACCTAGATTGTGTAGGGAAAATATTGGTTATATTGTCAAACACTTCTTCCACTCCAATAAATAATTCTCACATGATCTAGGCTATTCAAAATTTACCCCCTTCTTGGTCAATCCTGAAATTGTTACTTCCAAATGAGATAAGTCTTGAATTAACCTCTGATAATATCTTTCTAACATCAGAAAACTATATATTTCAAAAACATTCTTCAGATGCTCCTAAGAAACAACTACATTAAATTTCTCTTGGTCTACTAATACACCTTCATTTGAGACGATGTGACCCCAGAACTATACCATATAAATCCAAAACAAACACTTAGATAGTTTGGAATGTAGTGGATTCTATTTCACATACACATTATGATTTCATGATATTGTGAATGATATTCATGAGTCTTTTATTTCACTAATATTTCAACCACAAACACTACCACATAATGATTCAACTATGGGTTGGATATTTTATTCATCATGTCCTTGAAAAATTCTGGTGTGTTCGTCAAAATGAATGAAATCATGACAAAGTCATAAAGGAAATACCTAATTATAAAAGCATTCCTCTATATATCGTAAGTTCAAACTCTCAACTGATAATACCATGTTCTTAGGTTTATCTTAGAGTAAATATAATACCCCTTAAATGTTCAAATAAATCATCGATGTGCAGAAGAGGATACCTTTTCTTCACTATAATCTAGTTCAACATCCAATAATAAACACTTAACATAGATTCACATATTCCTTAGTATAAAACAAGACTAGAGTAACCCAAGGTGATGTAATATGATGGAAAACCCCCTTGTCAATTAAATCTTCTAGTTGATTATTATTCTCATGAGGATATGTTGATTCAATTCTGTATAGTGGAATATAAACTTTCTCCTCCCCAAGAATAACCTCAATTATAAATTCAAAATCAATTCTGTCACAAGTATACTCATATAAGTCAACTTCATGAACTAAACCTCCCTCTCCTAACCCATAGTCTATGCATAAAAGTGCTCCAACAATTTATACAGAATGTTATTCCATACAATACCATATGCCTTCCGAGTTTTAGCCTGAAAAACCCACCAATGCTACTTTGATCCTCGTAATTTGTAAGAATCCAACTAGACCTTATTCTCAGCAAGAGTCTTTAAATGGCCAAGTATGGTCTAGATGTACTCGATCTAGAACTAATCTGCCTCATTTCCACCCTCTCCTGTCAAATTCGGAGGGTGATGGAATTGAAACTCCCATAGCAGGTCAACAATATTCTTCAAAACCCACTTTGGGTCTCTCTATAGAAATATCATGAAGCGAGCAATGTTCTCACAAAACTACTCTCCAACTCCTTCACCTAGAACTATCGATGAATCAGGTTCCACAACTGGTGGATCATTTCCAGCCATAACCTCTAGTCATCTTATCAACCAGCATCATCATAGATTCATATCTCGACAATTACAAACACACATCTTAGGACTCATTTGAAAAAATAAACACATCTAACTGAATGGTTTCATAAAATCCATAATCAGTCATTTCCCCAAACCCTACATCGTGCTCAAAACCAATATTCTATTATAACCCTTTACCATCCTCACATCAAGGTCATGGTCAACCAAGGGTACAGACATCCTCATTATTCAAGTATTTCCTTAGAAACCCATTTATTCACATCTTGCATCATTTTATAACGTTCAATTTATCTAAGGCGCCTTTTAATTTTAATTACAAAAGAAAAGAAAAAAATTTCATTTCACAACATACCCAAAACTCATTTTCCCTTGCATTCCTAAAATTATGCATCTTATATAATTATCTTGAGTACCTTGATTGATGCATGCATACTCAAATCTCATGCCATACCATGTCATGATTCAAATTTTAGAAAAATCAGTAATAATAATCACATTACCCAATATGGTCCTCACTCTCTGTGAAATAACATTCAACTATAACAACATACATTAATAATAACAATCCCTGTAACAGCCCAAGATTTTATAAAAAATATTCTTTTTAATTTTATTAATGTCTTGTGTTGTACGCTACACCAAAAGGAGCTTGCACAACATGCATCCTTGACTTGCCTTGCATTACACGCAATCGCGACCTTCCTCGATAGCGTGTGTAATACGCAATACCGAGTTTCACTAAACAACGATATGCTATTAAAATATTATTAAAACTAGCCGGTATGAATAGTAATAACCACTTTTTAAAATTCTGTAAATCTTATTTTTCAAAATGAACTTCATTTTTGGATTCGGAGTATCGAATTTAGCCTAAGGTGAAATTTTGGTACATTTCGGATAACTTTCATATTCTGATGAATAGTGAAAATTACTAAATTATAATTAAAAAACAACTTTTTTAATCGAAATAATTAATAGTGATAAATTATTAATTGGAGTAGTGTTAAAGTATATTTAGAATATATTTTTACAATTTAATACAATGTTGGTCATTGGATGTAATTGCACATTTAAACCAGACATAAACAATTGTCAATCTTTTGATAGATATTGTTTCTTAAAAACACGCTATTTGTTTTAACAGCGGGATTTAATTATAAAATTAATTAATGCAACTTCTATGTTATGAATTTGGTAAAATAGACTTCATTTTTGAATTCGGAATATGAAATATATCTTAGGATGAAATTTTGGCATTTTTCTGAAAACCTTCATTTTTTGATGAATAGTGAAACTACTAAGTGGTAGTTAAAAAACTGAATTTTTCATAAAACTTAATTTTACCGCTTCTGTGAATGGAATTTCAAAAATCCGAGAGACACAGTTGATATCAGTAAGTAAAATTTGGTTCAATGAGATAAAATTAATTTTTTGGTGAATAATATCTTTTTACTTTTTTTTACCGCAGTTAATAGTAAATACGGTAACTAAGGGTAAATATGATATTACTATTACCCTAACACATGTCCTAATTCTATTGGACAAGTGTAATTCGACCAAAAACAAGCTTAGGAATAAAATATGACCATTTAGGCCCACTTGGATTAGATTAGGACACTTATTATTATTTAATTCAAAGAAGAGTTAAAATCAAAGTTTATTCACTAAAACATTTTTAATATGGGGTTATACATAAGATAAATTCGACTATAAATATTCATTAGAAAGCTAAACAGATTTCCTATATAATTATATTTTATTTATAATTTTTAGACTTTAAATAAATTAATTTATTTATGACAAAACGATGATGCAGTAATTACCCTTTTAAGGAAATATTAACATAATTGATGTTATAAATACTCCAATGAATGTAATTTGAGACTTTTTATGAATTCCACTAATTTTATAGGTTACTATGATATATTAGTGTTGATTTAATCAACTTGGTTCGAACATATAAGTCTGTTATGACTTTCACAAAAATCATATATCAAATAGTGTCAAAATTGACACAAAATAGTTTTTAAATCAAATATTATATTATTAATTGTTATTTTATTCCTAAAAATCTAATGTTCTGCCGAATGACTTAGATAAGGATATATATATTAATAATAAACAATTTGGGGTTAGTTTGGCATGTTATAGTAAGTGTATTAACAATATAGTGAAAAAAAAACAAAAAGACACGGTAAAAGTTAAATTATTTAACTAAGAGTTAAATCTAATTGATAAGGTTAAAATAAGAACCTAAACTTGTCTAAATCCTATTGGTTGATAGGATTTCGACCCATCCCCACTTTAGCTTCGAAATAAGACCCTTTGGAACCATTATAAACCGATTTTTACTTTAATATAAAATAATATTTTGAGATATTCCTAAGGTGCCCCTCTCCTCCCTTATAAAAGGACACCTCCTCCCCCTCCTCCTCACACCAATTTGAGCACTCAAGCTCGGCCAACCCCTACCAAAATCCCTTCTCCACTTCCCTAGAAATATCCTAGAGGTTCTGGTCTTCCTCAAAGACCAATTCTAGGGCCCTAAGAGGAGGTTTCAAAGAGGCACTTCAAAGAAGAGGTAATTACCGTTACCAATTCTTTCATCTTTATTTCTTCTTCCACTTCTTCTTCTTAGGTTGTTTCATTATGAAGTAATAACATCAGTATCACTCATATACTGATATGTTATTATAAGTATGAAACAACCCTATTTCACCATCTATCCATCCTACGGAAAAAGAAATCACCGCGCGTGCGTACGTACGGAATACCGTCTCCACGCCGTGGTGTAATCTATTTTCCACCACCACCTTACATGGATGGGTATAATGGTGTAAAGAATAACTATACATAGTTATTAAAACATCATATTGATTCTGATATATTGTATAATCCACTCCAATTCAATTCAATATTTATAGAAATGATATCATCGCTCGTGCGTACGTACGGACTACCGTCTCCACGACGCGATGAGATTCATTCTCCATGTTAACCATTTAAGAATGATTATAATGTATATATAAGAAATAATAATGAAATATATGACATTATAAAGCTACTGGATTTATGTATATATATACATATGTATGTCATCTACTTACTTCCATTTCAAGACAATAAGGAAAGAAAAACAGCGTTCATGCGTACGTACGGACTACCGTCTCCATGAACGGTGTTTTTCATTTTATTTATCTATATATTATATATATATATATACTGAATATATATGATATATAAATCATATTTTATATTCTGGAAGTAATTAAATCATGATATAAGTAATAATTATGTCAAAAACAACAAGTCAAAACACCTACGATAAATGAAACGATTTTACCCAAAACGCTTCTTTAACATGGAATTTACAAAAGAACGGGTAATATAATGTCATAAGTGAACCATATATGATATCAAAACAATGAATATGATTCTGTAATAAGTCAATGACATTATTTAAATCATTATACAAGAGGTTCGGACACATACGAAGCAAATTGGACCTAAGGTAAGGGAAATATCACAATCTCATTTTTATCCGAGATTGTTTATTCATAAGTATTTACTGGGGTGTATTTTATCATCCACATCCATGTTTCATCAATATGTAATATTATTTCCATCCACCTACAATTGTTTAAATCCATTTTTACCCTTCTGTGAGTTTTTAGTAATATCTATGAAAGGAATCTTTTGTCATACGAGGTACTTTTTGACTTTTCCGACAAAAGTACGAAGAATGTTTTTTTTAACTTATACGGCACGAACGGATTTCTGCTGTTTTATAAAGCCTTATTTTCATGAAGCTTCCTCTAAAAGATTTCATGACTATTTTCAATAAAATATCTTTCTTTTAAAATTGCATGATGTTTTGTGAAAAGAAATTGATTTTGAAGAAGAAAGGATATTTCCCTCAAGAATTCAATTCAAGTGTTTTATCAAAATTATTTTCCATCTAAGATAATAAAGGGTTATGTTTCTATCCATATTTTTACATTGATTTGACTATGTTGTGATGGAATTATGTTTATGAATTCCTTTATCTTATATGAATTGATTTATGATGTCATGATGTTTCAAGAATCCCATTTTTGTTACATGTGTTATGCGATGATGTATGTTTTATGATTATGTGGCACACATAAGAAAGGATTCATTATAAGATGGGTGGGACCTATATCTCCCTCCAATGCATTGGGTAAAGATTTTATATCTCGTGAGATAGACATGGTTGGAATGATAGGTTATACCGGTTCAGTGAAACATGACTGAAACGAGGGTTACTCGATTCAGAAAGGGACTTTGTCCACTAAGATAGTCTTGGCAATGAGTCTTGACTAACAAGAAATGATTCTCTATGATTATGTGTTAATTCCACAAAGTTTCATGTTTTATGTTATGATTATTGTGATTACATTTCACTGCCATGATTTACCCCATGTTATGAAATTATGATCTCTTTTGCAGGTTAAGATTTCCAAAAGTTATGTGCTTATGTATATGATGTGATTGATATTTCTTTTGTTTACCCTTACTGAGCATTTGAGCTCACCCTTTTATGTTTTCTTTTCCCCAGGATATAAAGAAAGGTTTTAGGTATAAAAAAAAAAGAAGATCTTTATGGGAGATGTTGAAGATCTTTCACCACGATTAGAAGATTACGTTCCAAGTTTCCAAAGACACTAAACTATTACGATCCTTGTGTGTGTGTTTTTGTTATGTACTAAGTATTCCGCAAAAGTAATGTAATGTCAATGTACGTCAGGCTTCGGGTCTCTACAGTTGGTATCAGAGGAAAGGTTTAGTCAACCATTGGAAACTAGGATGCGAAAACGTTAGTGAGATTCCTAGAGATATTTCTAAGGTATGTCTAGGGATGTCCCTAAGGATAAGTATACGTATAGGATATATTCCTAGAACTATGGTAATGATATTAGATTAAACCTAAGAAGTTAGGTATTGAGGATACTTTCCCTTTACTATGTTGTTTTCTCTAGCATGATTTTTGATTCTCACAAAATTATTTTTGTGTTTTAGTTAATGGAGGGAACCAAAAGGAATTCAGTTAACATTGAATCCAATGGACAAATTGGTGACTATGAGCAACAAAATTGTGTAATGCCTAGAGAGAAAGATGTTGTGATTATGCCGAATCAATCATCGCGATATATGATTAACAAGGTGAAATTTAGTGGTATGCCTAATTCTTCAAAGAAGAGGAAGATAGACTATTATGCATGTTCGCATGTTGAGGAGCATAAAGAAAGGAAGATTGAGATTTCTAAAGAAGGGAAGAAGACCCTTGAGGAATACCTCAAATGGAGGGACCGATGTTATCTGTGTGGAGAAAAGGGTCATAGAGTGACAGACTGTTATGGAGTTCAATGTCTTATTTGTGGAGAACATGGGAATTACCCAACTCAATGCCCTGACCTAAAAAGTTACTTCTAAATCAAGGAAGGACTTATTCCAGGATAATCATTGATGTGGATGGACTGAAGTGTTTTGGTATTCAAGAATAATGTTGTTGAGGTACTTTTATGGTGTATTGAAATATTTAAGTATTGGTCTATTGTGGTTTTCAATAATTTTAAGGTACCAATAACTATGAAAAGTGATTCAAATATTTTGGAAAGTAGATGATAAGTGCATAATGAAAGGATAAGAAGATAATGAGATGTTTGATTGTATTCATGAGCTCATGATTGATATAAGGACTAAGTGATATCATGGTTTGAGTATAAATAATTTTGAGGATTTTGGTATGTGTAAAGTGTTAACTTTTAACTGCATTTAAGTTTTCACTAAGGTTCAATGGGTATTCAAGAGTATACATGATTAAGGACTTTGAATGTTTGGAATGTGACCAACAAAACATATCTTATGATATATGGGGATCAACGATGATATTAAATCTCTGGTAATTGTTTTCACTATGTTATGAGAGTGGACTGCAGTATTATGGATAAGCCTAAAGATTGGAATGGATTGTGTTGGACGTAAGTTAGTATTGTTTAAGGATAGAAATTTTTTTTTCGATATTATTGATGGGATGTTATAGTAATATAGTTTTGGAAAAAGGACAACCTGCAGGACGGGCGACATCCCATCACTTCGGACAAGGCTGTGGGAATCGAACCCACAACCGAAGTGCAACTGGCCTTTATCGCCTACCACTGGCCTACAGGAAGTCCCTATTTAGTAGAAACTAGTTTTATTATATTAAGCAGTATGATATATGAAGTATAAGTCCATTTTAGGAACTATATATGATTAATCTCACTATAGATCGACTTATGTATATAATTTTTGCTAACCTTTTGTTTGAGATAGATGGAATGACTCGTCATTCTATCACATGATCTGCTAACACTTCACGAATAACAAATTCAACTTCATTTATTTAAGAGATGAAGTGAAAATTGTTCTAGGCACGAACAATAGTGAGATTGTACCAAAATAAAGAAAGTATTTATTCCAATTCTCAACTTTAGGGAAATGATCTTGAAAACCAAAAATGTTGTCCTAGTGATCTTATACCTGATGAATCGAATGGTACCTTAGATCGTCACAAATTTATGGATTTGTGATTATTGGCTTTTCTATAGCCATGTTCTCTACCACTCTCCATCAGAACATGATGGTTAGATTTCTCTTCCATATCCATATTTTCACCTATGTGGAAACCCAATGATTAGTTTATTTGGGTAACCGTTACGTTTCATACTTTTGTTTTTAAAGATTGGTTTTGATATTCCTTTTTACGATGTGGGTTTCTATTAAAGAAACTTTCAAATAGTAAACCATTTATAACCCCGACGAATTTCGAGGGCGAAATTCATTATAAGGGGGGTAGAATGTAACAGCCCAAGATTTTATAAAAAATATTCTTTTTAATTTTATTAATGTCTTGTGTTGTACGCTACACCAAAAGGAGCTTGCACAACATGCATCCTTGACTTGCCTTGCATTACATGCAATCGCGGCCTTCCTCGATAGCGTGTGTAATACGCAATACCGAGTTTCACTAAACAACGATATGCTATTAAAATATTATTAAAACTAGCCGGTATGAATAGTAATAACCACTTTTTAAAATTCTGTAAATCTTATTTTTCAAAATGAACTTCATTTTTGGATTCGGAGTATCGAATTTAGCCTAAGGTGAAATTTTGGTACATTTCGGATAACTTTCATATTCTGATGAATAGTGAAAATTACTAAATTATAATTAAAAAACAACTTTTTTAATCGAAATAATTAATAGTGATAAATTATTAATTGGAGTAGTTTTAAAGTATATTTAGAATATATTTTTACAATTTAATACAATGTTGGTCATTGGATGTAATTGCACATTTAAACCAGACATAAACAATTGTCAATATTTTGATAGATATTGTTTCTTAAAAACACGCTATTTGTTTTAACAGCGGGATTTAATTATAAAATTAATTAATGCAACTTCTATGTTATGAATTTGGTAAAATAGACTTCATTTTTGAATTCGGAATATGAAATATAGCTTAGGATGAAATTTTGGCATTTTTCTAAAAACCTTCATTGTTTGATGAATAGTGAAACTACTAAGTGGTAGTTAAAAAACTGAATTTTTCATAAAACATAATTTTACCGCTTCTGTGAATAGAATTTCAAAAATCCGAGAGACACGGTTGATATCAGTAAGTAAAATTTGGTTCAATGAGATAAAATTAATTTTTTGGTGAATAGTAACTTTTTACTTTTTTTTACCGCAGTTAATAGTAAATAGGGTAACTAAGGGTAAATATGATATTACTATTACCCTAACACATGTCCTAATTCTATTGGACAAGTGTAATTCGACCGAAAACAAGCTTAGTAATAAAATATGACCATTTAGGCCTACTTGGATTAGATTAGGACATTTATTATTATTTAATTCAAAGAAGAGTTAAAAGAGTTAAAATCAAAGTTTATTCACTAAAACATTTTTAATATGGGGTTATACATAAGATAAATTCAACTATAAATATTCATTAGAAATCTAAAAATATTCCCTATATAATGATATTTTATTTATAATTTTTAGACTTTAAATAAATTTACTTATTTATGACACAACGATGATGCAGTGATTACCCTTTTAATGAAATATTAACATAATTGATGTTATAAATACTCAAATGAATGTAATTTGAGACTTTTTATGAATTCCACTAATTTTCTAGGTTACTATGATATATTAGTGTTGATTTAATCAACTTGGTTCGAACATATAATTCTGTTATGACTTTCACAAAAATCATATATCAAATAGTGTCAAAATTGACACAAAATAGTTTTTAAATCAAATATTATATTATTAATTGTTATTTTATTCCTAAAAATCTAAGGTTCGGCCAAATGACTTAGATAAGTATATATATATTAATAATAAACAATTTGGGGTTCGTTTGGCATGTTATAGTAAGTGTATTAACCATATAGTGAAAGAAAACAAAAAGACACGGTAAAAGTTAAATTATTTAACTAAGAGTTAAATCTAATTGATAAGGTTAAAATAAGAACCTAAACTTGTCTAAATCCTATTGGTTGATAGGATTTCGACCCATCCCCACTTTAGCTTCGAAATAAGACCCTTTGGAACCATTATAAACCGATTTTTACTTTAATATAAAATAATATTTTGAGATATTCCTAAGGTGCCCCTCTCCTCCCTTATAAAAGGACAACTCCTCCCCCTCCTCCTCACACCAATTTGAGCACTCAAGCTCGGCCAACCCCTGACAAAATCCCTTCTCCACTTCCCTAGAAACATCCTAGAGGTTCTGGTCTTCTTCAAAGACCAATTCTAGTGCCCTAAGAGGAGGTCTCAAAGAGGCACTTCAAAGAAGAGGTAATTACCGTTACCAATTCTTTCATCTTTATTTCTTCTTCCACTTCTTCTTCTTAGGTTGTTTCATTATGAAGTAATAACATCAGTATCACTCATATACTGATATGTTATTATAAGTATGAAACAACCCTATTTCACCATCTATCCATCCTACGGAAAAAGAAATCACCGCGCGTGCGTACGTACGGAATACCGTCTCCACGCCGTGGTGTAATCTATTTTCCACCACCACCTTACATGGATGGGTATAATGGTGTAAAGAATAACTATACATAGTTATTAAAACATCATATTGATTCTGATATATTGTATAATCCACTCCAATTCAATTCAATATTTATATAAATGATATCATCGCTCGTGCGTACGTACGGACTACCGTCTCCACGACGCGATGAGATTCATTCTCCATGTTAACCATTTAAGAATGATTATAATGTATATATAAGAAATAATAATGAAATATATGACATTATAAAGCTACTGGATTTATGTATATATATACATATGTATGTCATCTACTTACTTCCATTTCAAGACAATAAGGAAAGAAAAACAGCGTTCATGCGTACGTACGGACTACCGTCTCCATGAACGGTGTTTTTCATTTTATTTATCTATCTATTATATATATATATATATACTGAATATATATGATATATAAATCATATTTTATATTCTGGAAGTAAGTAAATCATGATATAAGTAATAATTATGTCAAGAACAACAAGTCAAAACACCTACGATAAATGAAACGATTTTACCCAAAACGCTTCTTTAACATGGAATTTACAAAAGAACGGGTAATATAATGTCATAAATGAACCATATATGATATCATAACAATGAATATGATTCTTTAATAAGTCAATGACATTATTTAAATCATTATACAGGAGGTTCGGACACATACGAAGCAAATTGGACCTAAGGTAAGGGAAATATCACAATCTCATTTTTATCCGAGATTGTTTATTCATAAGTATTTACTGGGGTGTATTTTATCATCCACATCCATGTTTCATCAATATGTAATATTATTTCCATCCACCTACAATTGTTTAAATCCATTTTTACCCTTCGGTGAGTTTTTAGTAATATCTATGAAAGGAATCTTTTGTCATACGAGGTACTTTTTGACTTTTCCGACAAAAGTATGAAGAATGTTTTTTTAACTTATACGGCACGAACGGATTTCTACAGTTTTATAAAGCCTTATTTTCATGAAGCTTCCTCTAAAAGATTTCATGACTATTTTCAATAAAATCTCTTTCTTTTAAAATTGCATGATGTTTTGTGAAAAGAAATTGATTTTGAAGAAGAAAGGATATTTTCCTCAAGAATTCAATTCAAGTGTTTTATCAAAATTATTTTCCATCTAAGATAATAAAGGGTTCTGTTTCTATCCATATTTTTACATTGATTTGACTATGTTGTGATGGAATTATGTTTATGAATTCCTTTATCTTATATGAATTGATTTATGATGTCATGATGTTTCAAGAATCCCATTTTTGTTACATGTGTTATGCGATGATGTATGTTTTATGATTATGTGGCACACATAAGAAAGGATTCATTATAAGATGGGTGGGACCTATATCTCCCTCCAATTCATTGGGTAAAGATTTTATATCTCATGAGATAGACATGGCTGGAATGGTAGGTTATACCGGTTCAGTGAAACAGGACTGAAACGAGGGTTACTCGATTCAGAAAGGGACTTTGTCCACTAAGATAGTCTTGGCAATGAGTCTTGAATAACAAGAAATGATTCTATATGATTATGTGTGAATGCCACAAAGTTTCATGTTTTATGTTATGATTATTGTGATTACATTTCACTGCCATGATTTACCCCATGTTATGAAATTATGATCTCTTTTGCAGGTTAAGATTTCCAAAAGTTATGTGCTTATGTATATGATGTGATTGATATTTCTTTTGTTTACACTTACTGAGCATTTGAGCTCACCCTTTTATGTTTTCTTTTCCCCAGGATATAAAGAAAGGTTTTAGGTATAAAAAAAAAGAAGATCTTTATGGGAGATGTTGAAGATCTTTCACCACGATTAGAAGATTACGTTCCGAGTTTCCAAAGACACTAAACTATTACGATCCTTGTGTGTGTGTTTTTGTTATGTACTAAGTATTCCGCAAAAGTAATGTAATGTCAATGTACGTCAGGCTTCGGGTCTCTACAATCCCACCCCGGGTAGTTGGAGTTTACCCTCATAAATGGATAATATACTCCCATGCATGAGCTCTCAACCAAGAACTAACTCATACTGACCTCCTTCCCACCTTTCCCAACTATTAAGACATAAGAGAAGAAAAGAAAACTTCTCTAATACCACTTTTTAACGTCCCCACCGAGGTTCCACACAGCGGTTCCCCGAGTTGGTCGGTCACATGATTTCAAGCGTGCCTCTCCATATTTCAGAGGCTTCTGAATAGAAATGAGGGTATAATATCTCTCATTGGGAGATTATACCATATTTATCAAAGTATCACAAAAATAGATAATAAATACAAAACAACAAACTGATATAACTAAAAGCCAGATAACCCAGCATAAAATGACGATAAAAATAGGAATACAATATCAAAACCAAAACAGTAAATATTTATGGACATGTACGTGTCAAGTGTCAAATAAAAAACCCAAATAAGGACACACTAAAACTCCCAAAAGGGCTGTGACACGATGTATGGTTCTATTATCCATTCTCCATTCTGAATCATCCATCTAACATACAACTCATTCCATTATGTTATCTTGTAAACACAAAGTCTATTAGGGAACCGATCAGGAAGCCCGAGTAGGGTGTAACTAAAACTTAGTAGGCCATCACCAATGATTTCTAAAACAATATATAATCAATAAAACTGTATTCATGTGTATAGGGAATAAATTACACTTCATAAGAAGATAGTTATCACATATTATTACTCATTAATTAACCTCATAAACCCTTAGGTTCACAGTAACGGTTGAACCCTAAATACCTTCTTCATCCTATGGCAGAGTCTGAACCATATCACAATACCATGGTTATCATTTATCATTTTATTTCCAATCTTATCATGGCGAATTGGAACCATAGTCTAATGCTAACTCATGGTCATAGAATGTCATCTATAACACCGCAAGGGTATTTGGAGCCTCTACCCCTTTCCCTCACCTCAATATCACATAGGTATTTGAATCCTCATACACTGTACCGCACTCACTATCTTATGAGAGTTTTTTGATGTTTTTTCTTGTCCTAAACTTTCTTTTGTATATGGGTATTTGGAGCCTCAGTCCCTAACCCAAACCTCAATGTCACATATGGGTATTTGGATCCTTAGTCTGTGTACCACACTAATTTTACCAATCAATCACACATGTATCACACATATTTCTTCAATCAATGTTAATCAACATTAAATCACTTTTCACATTTCACATTAATTAATACACCATCTCAACTATCGTGGTCCAATACTATAATATCATGGGATAATATGAACAATTCACTAATAAACCATTTATAAAAAATTAACAATAT
The DNA here is from genome assembly GCA_963277665.1 of Viscum album. Taxonomy (NCBI): domain Eukaryota; kingdom Viridiplantae; phylum Streptophyta; class Magnoliopsida; order Santalales; family Viscaceae; genus Viscum; species Viscum album. The sequence goes on along the minus strand of OY728139.1, from coordinate 1,515,645,954 downwards.
AAATCATTAACCCTTCAAGGTTAATCCAAACATCCCTTTATCCCTATAATAAATTAATTCATAAACACATTAATTGACCAATAACACCTCCCCAATTTATCATCAATTTCGTATTGACAAAATCCAATTAATTAATTCATAAATTAATTAATCTAATTACCCCAATTTCATAATCAAAACAACTTCCATTAATTAATTCACTAATTGATTAATCAAATCCAACCAATCCAAATTGACCCAAATCTTACCCAATTAATCATCACATGTAAATTACATTAAATCAATTCCATTATTCCATAAATTAATCAATCAATTTATCTATTCAATTCAAGATTCAGTTATTTAACGTGTCTATTAAAATTCAAAAATAGTTAAACATGATAGTAATTCAACACTATGGGAATTGAAATTAGACCAACAAACATAATATTTATGTGTATGATTCCAAACATAAATCCCTCATTGAAATGGGAAAACCAATAACAAGATGAAGAATAAGATTTAGATCTGAAACCAAAAGAGTTGAATATTTTCAATCTGGGATTTGATTCTTCAAAAAAGGATGTCATAAGGCCTTGTAATTTATTATGTGGCCTCAAAAAACAAGATAAATAATTTAGGGTCGATCTATGGTTGATTTTGGGTAAATATAATGGGTGTGTGTATTTTGAAGAAAACTTTTGTGGGATTAAATTTCTTTGCACACAAATTCTTATACGGGTTGCACAACTTTCCAAACTGTGCATCCTAACCATGTGCCTATCATTTGAGGTTAACAAGTCTTCTCCTAGCAGGGCACAAGGTTTTACAACCTATGCACAAACCATGAAATCCCTCTCTTTCTAGGGTTTCATGGTTTGTTTGGGAAGCCCACATGGTTTTTGAAAACCGTTCACCAACCGTACACTTCCCAAAATCCCTCCAAGACATCCAAAATATCACTCAAACACACCCATGATAATACCCAAACAAGTTTTACTCAAAAAGAGGAAAAATAGATCCTTAAAATCATCTTGATACAACTCCAGAAAAGTTCTATATCTAACAACATGGTAAGGGAAAAATATATAATGAATAATAAACATAAATAGTTTCTTAACTAATTAAATAATTAATAGAATTTAATTATTCAAGAAGTTATATAACATATGTGTGGAGTAATACTCAAGTTAAGGGAATTTATTTTAAAAAAATACTATTTTAAGAAATTATTTTTAACACTTTTTCTCCATGTCTGTATTTTTAAAATTATTTTATATTTTTTTTATATAAAAAAAAAATAAATTTAATGGATATTTGATTCCACTTTTTAATTTACTTCAATTTTTTTCAAAATGAATGTTTTTTATGTGTCTTATAAGAAATGATTTTCAAGAAAGAAAAATTGAATGTTCAATTTTAAATTATCTGGTCAAAATAAATTTTTCTGCTGTCAAAACTTCTATTTGAAGCTTTGATCCCTTTATAAGCATCCTTGTTTTTTAAAATGAAAAACACATGTTCCCTTTTTATATGTATTTTGGTATTTAGAATAATTTTTAGATAAAATTGTATTTTTATATTAGAAATCGTTTCTCACATGGGTTTAAAATATTTTTAGAGGGTTTTATTGATGTTATAATCCTTGGAAATTGATTACAAAGGGTTTATCCCCCTTATTGATTATAGGTGAGAAAGATATAGAATATATTAAGGGTTGAGTCCCATTGTATCCCATGAGAGAGAATGAAATAGCTTATATGATGGGTGCTCCTAGATAGTGCTTCAAAGCATTAGATAATTATTATTTTCTTTGAAGTATTACATTGGATGTCATCCATATAGAAATTATAATTGTATGTGTTCTTGTAAGGGTTCTATAGAGGTTAAAATATTATGAAATCTTAAGGAACCTACATGACGTTTTATGGTTTCTTATGAGTTTTCATGAAAATTATTCAATTTCAAAAGGTATTATAATGATCCTTTCAAAGAAAAAATGATACTATTTTCAAAAAAAGGAATTTTTTTAAAAAAGTTTTATTATAGGTTTTCATGTTATTCACTAGAAAAATGGATTCCTTATTTTTTATGTCTCAAAATGTTCTTTTTGTTTCTCATCCCATGTTTAAAAAAAATTTATCATACAGTTTAAGGATTGGTAAGGGAAATGAATAAGTCACATTGAAATCCATGAATATTTCTCATGACAAGGAATCATTGTTGGCACTGAAATCCACTTGAATGTACATGAAATGAACATTAGGAAAACAGAAGCCATAATATGAATCGACGAATAATTTTAGGGGCACAAAGTATTGAACATGTAAGTTTCATCACATGCACACAAGATAGGAATCCAAACTTAAGACTCTTGGACACCAGATACTATTCCATTTCTCATCCCTTTTGAGAAGGGAGCTTTAACGGGAAAGGGAATTGTGCACATGATATTGTTAATGTGTAAAAGAAACCCAATCATCATGAAAGACTCTTATATTCTAAAAAGGATTTCAATCCATCATTTTTTCAATTATCAATATTGGAAAATGAGGAATTTACATGTAAGGTATCTTCCGCGCCCGAATTCTTATGTACACATTACTGAAGAGTTTGAATATAAATAGAATTTCACCCCCCCCCTTCTGTGAGGTGATCATCTGGAAGTCGAAGCATCGCTCTACTGTATGTAAGACCAATCTTCAACGAAAACAAAAAATCTTGGAACTCTCAAGGTAACAAATATTTCATTAACTGTTCCCTATGGGTCCGTAAATGACTGGGCCCGCAATCATGTAATCCTCGCCCAAACTATTTCAAGAAATTTGAGTTACCTAAAAATTCTTATCATTTACGTGCCATAGAACTTTCCTAAAAATGACCAATCTTAGCCACACCCATTATTTGAAGCTCCATGGATTTACCTAGTGTCAAAGAACCATGTTTGAGCACCCCCTTGCATGGAAAGCTCCATCCTTGTGTGAACAACTTACATGCAACCCTCCAAACTTGAACACAACAACTTCAGGGTCCCTCACGAGATGTCACATATTCCTCTAGTGCATGATTTTATATACCTTTTTCTTCTCATCCTCGGTTAACTAATTCCATTTTATTCTCTACATAGGAACACTAACGTGGACCTTGTGGGTGACCATTCCTCCCTGTTGTTAAAATATATCATTTCTAATTTAATGCCCCTTCTAAAGGTGCGCAGGTTTTGATTATGTATTCACAAGGGGTGAGGACTATTTCTCCCCATGTGTGAGATGCATGAATTAAAACTACCACAAACCACTATCCTCAACACATTACAAAAACATTTATCTGTATCTTGTGCAATAAGAATGGGATTCTCCATGTGTGAGTGGCTCGAGATGGTATCCACACCGAATACCCTTAGGGGGGATGAGATCCTCCTAAATTGGACTGATAACATCCCCACATGGAATGACATCCTCCACAAGTAGATCCTATGTGTAAACCCCACACCACCTCTCGTTGATGGTTCTTTCACAACACAAGCATTATTTCTATTGCTTTCTCTTATTTCACTCACCGAGCACGAATCGTGTGGGATTAGAGGTTAATAGCTACCATGGAATCTACCTCCATTCTTATGGGCCACCTACCTAGTTTTATTACCCAACCTCCATTCAAAGAGAAATCCTCGTAGGTGTAAGACCCATCATGTATCATCCAATGGGCCTCCTCCTTTGGTGTAATCCCCAACCCATATGAACTACGTGGGATTTGATTCTAAATTAATTATAATATGTATGAATGTCCTATGAGGTCCAAACCTAATATCTAGATCCATCTATATCTCATTTTATTCACATCCCAGGTAATATCATTCCCCTAACCTAAGAGACCATGTATACTCTAGGTGCCTCAGAAAACTCAAACTATAAGACCCAGAAAAACTCTAAACAAGAGATATCCTATCGTGAATGATAGCTCCCATTAGTAATCCCCACACCATCCCTCATTGATGGTCCCTTCGCAACACAATATTCCTTACAACATGATGTTAAACTACTTGGATTGGTCCTTTCATAAAACTATAATCTATGAAATTGAAATATGTGTGTTTTTATCCCTTTCTTCTAAGTACGGTACATATAAAACCTCTCTAAGGTTCAATACTGACCCATGGTAAACCAAGGTTATCCCTCCCAGGGATGTACCTCTATGATCCACCTCCAAGGGTGTTCTTCTCAGAATTCATAGTGTGAAATCCTACCTTTTTGGGACCCCCAAAGCTGCTCCCATAGGGAATTCTAATCCATCAGTCCTCGCGGTGTGAAATCTTCCCTTTATGGGATACAACTATAGAATATTCCCCCATAGGTATTCTGATCCATCCTTCTAGTAAACCATCATGGTGATCCCTTCTAGGGATTAACCTTCAAGTTCTAACATTTTCCTTATATGGAGACACCTTTTGTATCTACCAGTCACTAAACTCATTCCTCGATCAATCTTTAAATGATGTTAAACTGGTGACCCCAAGTAGCTAACCCATGATAAACATGATATGTATGTGTCAAATCCTTGTAATATATGCACCTATGGAATCAATTACCTTAGAAAAAACATGGGATTCTTAAGGGGAAATTTCGAGAAGATATACACCCTCGACATTAGATACCTCATCATTGAAACATGATTCCTTGGTTTTTCTTCCTAAGATGCTTTTATGAGATTCTCTCTTATCAGGAAGAATATTGGTGACAAATGTTCCTAGTGTCCAGACATTCCATCGATTCCAAACATTACTAATCTCTTAACCGATGGTTTCTACCTTGTCAACACCCAATAAAATATACATACAAATGCATTGTAACTAACTGGTGTCCACAAAGAGATTTCAAAAGTAATGAATTCCATGAACATTAATTAAATCTACGAGAGATACCTAGAATAGGCGATGAGTTCCCTAGAGGAATCCATGGAAGGAAGAACCAAAATCACATCTTCCCATTTCAATTAGGATGCAGACATCACCATTGAAAATGTTGAAATATTCCTGTCTTTGAAAAGTGGGAATGTAATGAAAAAAATGTGACACCAACAAATGTTAGCGTGTACAGTGTTATGCCCTGAAACAAAAATCATCAGAAATATAAATGGTCAACCAGATGTGAAACTATTCTCCACAATATGGGTACTAGTAGCATTTAAGATATCAGCTGATTATCGTGTCCTAGGACCTAGCTATCTGAAAAAAAGACCCACCAAGAAAATAGTGGGTCTATCATGAAACTCACCAAAAAAATGGGGGGATTAAACATTGGGTACTCTGATCAGCAACATCATCGACACAGATCTATCTCTCCTACCATGGAAGATCTGATGATGCAATGGAATTGGGAGAATCTTTTTTTATTTTCATATTGATAGCTGAATCCTCCTACATGTGGAAACCACATTCTAGGAAACCATCCACTAAATTCCCAGAGACACAGAGGCGGGAGAATTGTCAATGTGAAAATTCTGCATGAATCGGCCTCTCCCACGACCTCAGCTATGACATCTACTACTGGGTGACAACACCCCATATCACCATGGAATATTAATGATAGAATTTTGATTGACACACATGTATGTAATTACAATCACGAGTGGGTAATTATCACAAGGGATATAGACCTCCAAGACCTAGAGGCATTAGTTCCTCATCAACACTACCTCCCCCAAGTACCATATAAGGAGCCACTACTCCCTAATCGAACACCAAACTACTTCGAGAGCCTATCCTCGGAGTGCTATTATGACTCTTTCCACCGTGCTGAGGAGTTGGGGGATACCTAAGTCACCCTAGATTTGACTAATTCATGTGATCTATAAATAAGGGATCCAACAAGGCCCCACAAACACCAATAATGATTGTTCCTTTGTGCTGAAGAATAGGTGGACTATACACTTACTCTGTTAGCCCTGACCTAGACCACATGACGTCAAAATTGGGTGTAAATCAAGATAATGATCATCATGGGGCATTGTCTTATACATATCCAGTGGCCCTTGACACCACCAGTACATTCTTCCATATCCATACAATAGACAAGAAAGGATCTATCAATGCTCAGTTTGGATTAAGGCCTCACCCACCTAGAATATAGGATGGATTGAGTCTATCAATCATTGGAACAACCAATAGCCATCACGGGCTAGTATATGATGATGATATTCAGTTTGTAGGCCCTCCTTATACTATCACCAACAAAATTGGAGGCCCTCCCCACTATCATAATCAACATGGGGGTCCTCCCCATGTTCCCAGCATCAGTTAAAGTGGAGGTCCTCCCCTCTTCAACAACATCCAGTACTGAGGTCCTCCCTATTCTGCCCCCACCAATCAACATAGAGGGCCCTCCCCATGTTATATCCTATTAGTGTAATGGTCCTCCTCATTCCATTCCATGCTTAATAAGAAGTCATCCCTGCTCCATAACTGATCAAAGAGGAGTTCCTCCCCAGTTCATCACTGACTAGTACGAAGGCCCTCCCCATAAATATGCTTCACTGCACAAAGGTCCTCTCAATTGCACAACCTTCCGGAGTGAAGGTTCTAATCACTCCTTAAACAGCCAACATGGATTCACTCTCCATGTTCCCACTTACCAAAGAGTAAGTAATCCCTACATTTATAGTATCAAACATGGTGGTCCTCCCCGTGTCCATTTCGATTAGTGTGAAGATCCTCCTCATGCTTTGACAATCCAGTATGGAGGTCCTACCTATGTTCCCTCTAACCAAAGAAGTGGTACTCCCATCTTCATTGACAACTACAGTGAAGGTCCTCACCACTACTACAATAGTCAAAGAGTAGGTCCTCTCTGCTCTGAAAACAACCTATATGAAGTCCCTCCCCATATCTCAGATAATCAAAGAGGAATTCCTCCCTATAATATCACCCACAATCACAGTGGTCATCCACATGACCAATAATTTCCCTACCCTAAGAAAATGTAATGGTGCAGAAGTATTAACCACCGCTAGAGATGGAAAAATTATGGGAGGTTATAAGTAATTATCAACACCATTCAACTCTTCGATTCTAATGTAGAATGTTATTAGATTATAGAACCTTCTCCCCATTCATTAGTGTCAGAGTATGGGGCATGATCCCAAAAAGTGATGTTCTTCATCCCATAAGGAGAACATATCAGTATTATTAAATCCCCTATTAGGTACATTCAGGTGGAGGAATATTTGAATAACTTTTAGAGCCATGTGGTGAAAGAAACTATATCATCACTGGGATACCTCTCTAACTATACTCGAGATCAAAGAGAGTTGTTCTGGAATGGTATAGATGATGAATATCCAGTTTAATGGCCAATGATCATCGCTGTTTTCAAACATTAGGAAGTGGTGAGTACCCAGTCCTATAGGTATATAATGACTTGGTTGGTACCAAATTTGATAACCATCCCATCATGCAGCAAATAGTTTAATCATGAAGTGGATCCTCCACCAGTCGACCGAACATCTCACCAATCCACACCAATGTTATCACCAATATCTCAGCCAGCAATGAGCTATGCTTGGTCCAACCAAAATAAGGGCCCAAATTCTAATTAAGAAATCCTATATGAGATTCTGGATTCCAATCAGTTATTAGTGGTATTCTGGCTAAATAGAAGTTCCAAATTTGATATCTTGGAGTCCATGACATAGGATTAGGCGTTTTGTTTCCACTGGACTATCTAGAAGATTATTTTCACCTATGGGGTCATCATTTGGTCTACCCAGGAAGTCAATATAACATAAATGAGATTAATCAGTATTTCTTCACGGTTGAGTTCACATCGCTCCTTGTAGATCACCACCCTCCATCACCCGGCTTCCACAAGACCCTATAAAAGAGATGTTTCAAGATCCTCATTGTTATCTGTAAAATCATGGAAGAGGCATATGTGTAGGTACAAATTATGGGTTAGGTATAGTAAAATTCTCTCCACTTTAACCCTATCATAATAAAATCATAACTACTAAATGATATTTAGTATTTTCTTCTAGGAATCATCATGGTAAATATGGTTGTGCCAGAGATATTCATGGATGGGGGGACTGACACATGGCCAAATAGAGAAAACCCACTCCCTGGGGTGGTGCAGTATCAAATGAACCCTCATACATGTGTTTGTACGTACCATAAATTGTAGACACTCAACCTTAGGGATCCATCTACATCATTTCCCACTAGTTGGAATAGAAACAAGGAAAAGTGGCCTCTAGAGCCCTTTGATTCATATGATTTTGTGCAGAAGACAAAGGTCGATCCTATAATTTCATTTTTACTTTAGAAGGATGTAGATTAGAAGTGGATTATCAATGATCCCCTTACTAAGTGGGACTCATACTATGAATCTCCCTGATAGTTAGTTGTTACTCCTCCGCTAGGGAAGAAGGGGCACCAATAGGTCCTCCTTGGCCAGTTTCCCCTAGTTGATCCTAGTACACCTATGTTCCTCGATAGGGAAGATGTGGGAATGTATAGAAAGAAACCAAGAAATGTGTCACCAAATCCACTAGACCCAAATCAAGCTACTCTATGGGATGATCCATAGGCTACAAAACATGCCTACCAGATTGATGACTGTATTAATGAACTGGTGTTTAAGGATACTCACTAATATAGGAACACCCACCAAAATAATTTGATAATTTCTCTCACTCCTCACCTCAAAGAACATGAGACGTGATAATAAGAGATCCCACCTGATGGATAGTTTTATCCAATATGGGATGATGATATGCATGAACCCCTATATTTTGAGAATCATAGATTTTCCCACTTCAATGGGATGGGCTAACCTATGACGTATTCGGCCCACTTAATCTCAGGGTGTAGGCCCGTATTTGGAGCTCTAGAGAATCAGGATGCCACAAATATCTGATGTTTTGTTCATACATTGAAAGGGTATCTATTCTTCTGGTACAACCAGTTATCCATTAGGTCCATCACTAGTTGGTAAGATCTTTATGTGTAGTTCCTCTACTAGATCAGTTGTACCACATACAAGGAAACCATTGTAGAACACTTTAAGTGCAAGAAACTATTTTTTGGGAATGTTGTAGAATTCATCGACTTATGGAATGGCCTCATGTATTCACTCTATATGCTACTGACTCGAGAATAGTTTCTAAAGATGTTCATGGGGAATTCAAGACTAAGTTGGTCCCTACCTTCATCACTAGAAACATATTAGGAATTTTTCTATATTTTTATGACATGGACCAATTCCTATAGTAATCCTTACTATTGGATAAGTTGTTAGGTCTATTAACTCTCCCAACCCCCGCAAAAAGATTTTCTAGGGTAATGATTTTTGCTTCCAAAGAGGTGGAGGACCTAGGGTCACTTGAATTGTTCGCCCATTCACTAGAAAATCCTTACTAAATTTGGTATCCTAATAAATATAAACCTCACCCAGTACAGAATTGATCGTCACCGCCACACCAAGAACAACAACTGGGGTGAGGGAATGTGTCTCCATACGCTCATTATACGCCACCCACTGTCAGGGAAAATCTCCCAAAGTACCCTTATTGGATATGAGGAACCGAACATGTTCCTTCAAGGATACCCATATTCTCAGTTATTTCCTCAGTTCCATGGAATAAGGGATTCAAAAGTTTCTAGAGTGCAAGGATCCCCATGAAGCCTATCATACTGATATCCCTGACCATTTACCTTAACAGAGGACCCTGGGGTATTCCATTAAATAATGCTATATATTCAAGGATTGGCTTCACGCTCAAGTAGATAATGGGATAGTCATGTTGGGAAACATACCAGAATAAGTGGAACACATCTTCATCAATCCTGATAGTGATAATGAATGTGGATGGAGACAGTTTTCCGACCATGTAACTCATAATAAGGATGACAGGTTGTCCCAAATAGAATTCACTTGCACCCATTCCATCATTAATTCCCACTTAGTCTAGTATGAACCTCCCAAAGAATCCATGCCTTCACTGACTAATGCTTCAGCATCAATTTTTTAGTCTTATATGTTTCAGAAGAGTACTTGTTGTCAGTGCAAGGGAAAAAATATACCATCACCGGTGATAAATCCATCCCAGACACTCAGTGATTTCATTAATCTTGATATTGGGATCAAACCAAGGGTATTCCCAGCATTGGAAGATTTATCTAACGATGATCAGAAGTATTCATCTGTGAACAACATTTTATTGGTAGATCTTTTCATGGTCCTCTAATACAAGTGCCTTTGGTCGAAATCATTGATGGAATTCTTGAAGGCATGAAAACCAATAGAACTCTCAGGTTAGTTCCTCAAGCTACGTCATGCATGCTACCAAAACTAGAAAGTATGTTCTTTGTAGAGCTCAATAGACATTGTATTATCAGTCTGCTCTATCAAAAATTCCACCACAGCTGACCATGCTAACTGACAAGGTATAGCGGCATCATTCACATCATGATCATTTTCATCCTGATAAATCCTAGCCTCATCCAGCTGATAATCAGCTAGTTGTGGTTCTGGGTGAGTTATTTGATTACAAGTCGGGAATTTCCTGCACCATCCAAGAATTTAGTTGTTCATCCAGCAATTCATGTCATTCATCTTCCCAAATAGAGGCCCCTCTATGGGAAGAAATTTTCATCTAGCTTGAAAGTGGTAAGTTTTAAAGAACCTCACCACCATACCTACAAATATCTCAATCATCTAGGCCATATGCCTATCATAATAGATGTGTGGGGCACTTGCAGAGGCTTTGAGGATCCCCTCTAGTTTGAATTAGTGGTTGACGCTATAAAATCCTACTATGCAGGGGAGGACAATCACATAAAATGGAAATCCATTATTTCTTTATCCGAAGAATATGAGGGCTCCCCTATGTAGGGTCGAATCTGCATGTTGTACATCATAAGCCATTTTATTGGTATAGAGTTATGTCGTAGTCTAGTCGAAAAAATTTATAGGATCAATCACATCCCAACCCAAATACTCTGTAAGACAGGACTGATTGAAGCTGGTTTGAGTCCCTTCGATAAGAAATTTTTGGGTTATGATAGAACCCAGAAGAGATCATGTGGTAGAATCTGGTCGATGACCTAGTTTGGTGGCTTGATAGAAAACACTAGATTCCTGGTTGTCTCAAAAGATATTGTATAAAACACATTTATGGGTAGGACTTGGATCCATCTACATGTACTAGTTCCCTCATCATATCACCAATGCCTTAAATACTCCCTCAATGGTCACGTTGGTGTGATTCAAAGTGATGTGTCCCCCATCGACTCTTATAAAGACCTATAATTGGATGTCGACTATTTCAAGAGAAAGTATAAGAAGGTTTAGACCAATGAAGTCAATCACACAACCATTGTAGACATCCTATTGAAAAATTTGGAAGACTCTTTGATTGTTTTTATTCACTAGTTGGATTCTACGACACCAAACATTGGAAAAAAAATTATTTCTGAAATTAGAGGATGCAATGTCCATAAGTACATGTAACTTCATATAATTACCTCATACTCCTACATGGGCCAGGAATGGGTGATACCATAATCCCTTACCCCTATAAAGTGTTGATATGTTTACCCCTTGGCTACCATTGTACGTAATACCCACTTGATTATCCTAGACATTTTTAATTGACAAAAGCCAACCCACAACTATTGATTTGATATCATTCATTGACCCAATAGCTGAAGGAATGATGGGATTGTCGTGACAACATCTGTTTCCATTGTCTTAGCATAGAAGGTGTCTCCAAATAAGGATACCACATCAACCCAATCTGGCACTAGTGTTCCCTTAGAATTAGTCAGCCTAGATGAACCAACCCCCCCCCCCACTAATTCCCATACCTCATATGATAAAGAGGATTTAGAAGATGCTCCTCCAATGTTTAATGTGGGTTTCTCCAGCACTATCGATGGGTTGGTTCTGGTAAATCTTATTACTAAGACTTATCCAAGTCCAACACTTATCATTTCATCCATGCCTCTAGAGGATTAGCAGCAGTATGTGGATTTCTTCAAGAAGAATCATGATTTGTTTTACTAGATCTATGATGTGATTCTAAGAATAGACCCTCAAGTCACATTCCATCGTCTTTTTCTACCAATGAGTCATCACAGGTTCAAGAATCCTTTAAGAGAAAGAACCCTTCACATAGTGCTATGGTCGAGGCCATATTTGATAATCTTATCAAATCCAACTTCTTTAAGGATGTTTAGTAACCCAAGTGGCTAGCCAAACTCATTTATATTAGGAAGAAGAATGGGCATATAAGAGTTTGTATCGACTTATAGTATCTCAACTTCCATTTTCTAAAGGATAATATTCCCATCACAATGTTAAAATTGTTGATTGAGTTCATAGTTGGGTTCCAGGATATCTAATTCATCAATAAATGCTCTTGATACAAACAAATTTGGATGCCTACCCCCCCCCCCCCCCACACACACACACAATATCAAGAGTCTACCACCCTTAGCGTGTTGTAAGGAACCTTCTTGTAATAGGTAAATACTTTCAACCTGAAGAATTCATATGCTACTTATTAGTGGTCCATTAACCATGTCTTCAAATTGATCCTTGGGATGATAGTGGAATGTTATGTGGATGATTTTTTGTTCAAATCCCTCTAGTTTGTGGATAGTCTTAGAGATCTTGATAATGTTTTCAGATTTTTATGCTCCCTTTATTTGAAGATGAACCCCTTGAATTGAGTATTCAGGGTTAACTATAGAAAGGTTCTCGTATTTTTCATCAGACATAGAGGCATCGAGATCGACCCAAACAATATCAAGACCATCTGCTAAATTCCTCATTCGAGAAACCTTTGGGAGCTATGAGGTCTTTAAGGACATTTAGCCTATATATGTTGATTCATTATGAATTTGGACAGAAAGTGACATAATTTTTTCTAGATCATGAAGAAAGGTAATTTCTACCAATGGTATGAGGAGTGTGGGACGACAATTGAGAAAATCAAGAACTATTTTCTACATCCTCCGGTTCTAATTTCACCCATATCTAGAAAGCCTCTAGTCCACTACATGTCCACCAAGTAATGGTCCCTTGGAACCCATATCTCTCTCAAGAATAACGATGGATGATGGAATGGTTTATACTATCTCAATTTCATGATCCTCAACACAAAGTCCAAATACTCTACTATCGATAAAATCATCCTAGTGATAGTTTTAATTGTGAAAAAGTTACGGAAATATCTAAAACATAATGAAATAAAGTTGGGGTTCCATGTGGGCCTTCTAAAGTACATCATGAATCATACCATCATGATGGGACAACTAGAATATTGGGTAGTGATCCATCATCAGTTAAACATCAGGCTTGTTCTATAGAAATCTGGCAAGGTTCAAGTGCGGGAATACTTCTTAGAAACCCATCTAGATCTTTAAGTGTTGTACCTTCATATATACATCACAAAAATTGAAATCCTTTCATTGGATCAGTTTTTTCCAAGATAGAAAATAAATTTCAATGGTGGATCCTAGAGGCCAGCTGGTAGAAGGATCAGTGATCCCATGCTCAATGGAGTATGCCTGGGGATTAAGAGCATCACCCCAACACAGGTTTTTCTTCTCAAATGCTTTCCAGTTCTCTGAAGGTTGCACAAACAACAAGTGAGAGTGTTAAATTCTTATTACTAGTCTTGATCTGGGTGTTGATATTTACATCCACACTTTCATGTGAAGGTAGAATATTATTTATTCATCAATAAAATCGATAGTGATTATATCTTTAGAAAACCAGAACTTGTGCCCTTGAGGAAGTGCACTCTCCAGTTAACGGCCCAGTTCCCTTCTCATATAGAGGTCAATCAATTTCATAAGTCATAAAATGTTCAAGACAAAAACTCGTCTATTATATATTCCTCTATTAAAGAGCCTAACTAATATGCTATGTTCATTCATGTGTCACATCGAACAGTCATTTTTCCATCATTCTAGATGGTGATGACAGCTATCAGGTAAACTACCTAATCGTCGATACTTCCACATCAGTATCTTCATATCACCCCTTCAGAGAGGATCCCGCTAATTATAAAACTCCTTCAATAGAGTATCTCCATTAGAATTCTATCCCTTCAGATCGACCTGATCATGAGCGAGTTCTTCGGCACGCAATGTAGTGCACCCTCCATAGTTGGCCTAACCTAAAGAAGCCAATCTACAGATGTGGATTTGATTGAATTATCCTTCATTTCATAAAAGGATATGAGATTACCTAGTCCATGAAATAAGTACATACTAGGTCATGTGGTTCTCATTAAGAAGGGTTGAATATATCCCACCATATTCACAGTTCGGGCTAATTCTATCCCACCATGGTTCATGAATTCATCTAGTTTTCTAAGAGGTGTCTTGAATTTAAGATTCGATCCAATTTCCTACATTGACTGCCAGATCCCCTTCATACCACCAAGAATAATTTCCCCTTTTTATTATTGGGACTCAATAACATGGGTCTGTATCTACTAGAAACAACTCTACAATGATGGATTTCTTTTCCAAGTGGGAAAACGTGATTACTCTTAAGGATGTCAAGGCCCGGTCAGTGGTCAAATTATTGAGATGCAATATCATCCATCAATTATTATTTCCTCATGCTATTTTCACTGATAAAAACAACAACTTTCCGGATTCTAAACTAGAATAGTTTCATGAAATGTATAGTATATGGGCTACATTTTCTCACCCCATTTTTAATGGTATGGTTCTAGTCCCAGTGTTTTTAACACGATCAGCAGTTGGTCCCTTCTGACCTATCACCCATTTATACAAGTCATTAATTTATTTATTTACCTCATTTCCACTAACCTGTATCTTAGTGGAATTATCAACCCATTATCTTTTCACTCTTAAATTAAGCTTTAACTTGCCAGGAAAATCCCATTATTTTTGTTTCTTTCCCACATGAATCATGACTCAAGTGGGATTAGAAGTTTTGGTAGGGTGTATACCGATGTGGTTCAAACTACAAAAAGGATCCTTTGTTCCTAACTCCATAACCTAAAAATAGGGGTTAATGTCCAACAATCATGAGTTTAAATAGTATCTGGGTTGTCTTATGGGGACATGCTGTGTTGTTTTCTGGTATCCTTATAATTTTCATTTTGTATCCCACTCTGTCATAATAAACCATTCTGTTAGAGATATTAAACCCATGGTCCATACATCATGACCTAAAACAATGTGAAATTTCCCAGTAAGATGACATTTAACTATGAGATGCATCTTGGTCTTAAGACATTAAAATATAAAATTCTCTTTCATCGCTTTATGATGTTAAAATACATGTCTATAATCCTTTTTTCATGATGTAAAATTATAGGGTGTCTTAGGTCATTTTCCTAAGTCCCCTTCTTTCAGTGTCAGTCATCTAGTTCATCACCCATGTTCCTTCAAACCTTGCTCAGCATCCTAGTTGTTTTCTCCTAGTATATGGGTTTGATGTTTTTTCAAACCGACACACTTACACCAATGTGCTCTAAACTATTTTAATGTAATTCTGAGAGTGATGGAATCCATTCGAATATTACATCAATTAATTTCCATTCTTTTCATTCCTTGTATTTGGATCCTCATATTATTCAATATCTAACAAGGCACCATAATAGAATGGTATCACTCCTCTTTTGATCACCTACCACATTGGACCAATGCCCTGAAATACTTTGGATAAAATTCAAATACATGTTCCATATTTTGAACATGTCTAGTGGTAGACCCTAATTTGTTTATATCAATTTTCTACTAATGATATAAATGTTGTGATTTCAAACATGTTTAGTGGGTATGCATTTTTTCCAAGTCACTCTCCTTGTTTTCCAATTTTTTTTCATTTTTATTCATGCTTCCCATTCTCCTTTGTTTAGATAAAATTCAATTCCCCTTGTGTTACCTTGTTCATGCACAAGATAACATTGGGAAAAGAAAGTTGGATGATCCAAGATCCTTTTTCTCTATCAATTTCCTCTCTAAACCCAAGCACTCAGGGTGTTCAGTCAACAATAGTAGATATAGAGTGTTTAATTATTATATGAAACTCTCATACAAATGAGAAATCACATGCTCGTCCCCTATTTCTCACACCGGGCATGACCCATGTGATAATAGGGATTGGTCAATGGTTGTTTTACAAATATGATCGAAGAATAATAATTAGCATATGAAATTAAATGTGACCAGGCACACAAAAAAAGTTTCAGAAGAAATAAAAGAAAGTTTTGGTAGTAGCAAGGGTCATCCACATGTTGGATCTTCTCGTGAGTCTTGGTAAAATTTCCCATAGAGTGAAGCTCTAGTGATATAGTGGTACAACTATTCCATCCTTTGATGTGTGGCCTAAAAGGTCCTCTAACACCTTGTCATATTGGTTTTCTCATCCTTATCTTCTAGATGAAGATCATTTTCTCTGATTTATGCTCACTCATACTCATCCTAGATTTTGGCTACTTGAAGTTCTTCTAACCTCTCGGCCTCCTAAAGCTAAGAACTCAGTCTGTTCATGGTATATGACTGAGTTTTGATGAAATTATAATGCTCGTTAATTTTTTATTATGGTATATAGATCTCTTGGTTTAATTCTTGGAGCTTTTGAGTGATTTTATACATATCTTAATACTAGTAAATGTCCATAATTTGGTTTCCTTCATGCATCCACATAGTAGGAAATTCGAGGACAAGTGTGTGTAGACCATTAGTATCATGACCTCCAGTGAAAAGTTTTTATATCCAATGGCTAAGAGACCCCATCCGGCTCACTAGATATGGTTCTAGAGTCTGGATGATGAAGCGTTGTATGCACTTCCACACCCTTCCCTATATTATGTGATTCCCTTTTTCTGTGTCAAGGTTGGAGTCTTCCAGCTCTTCAATACAACATAAGCTTGTACTTAGGAAAATTAGAAAGAAGGTAGGCTATACGGTATTCCTCCGGCATCCACTCAAGTGGTCTTGGCTCAAATTTATGAGGTCGGTTCTCCTAGCTAGTCTCTTCCTTAGTTACTTCGACCCTACCAGCCTCGAGTTCCGCACCACCAGTGGCATCACTCACAGCCACATGCGACTGTCTATTTTGGACAGTGGCCAAATCATCTTAGATGACTAGTTCCTCATGAAATAGCATGGCTATCATAGAAGGTCCCGACAGATTCCCCATACTCATCTGTTCCCTAATCATGCAATCTTTCAATAACTTCTTAGAATGAGAACACATCATTCAATCATATGAGAAAATGATAGGTATGAATCCATAAAATAAAAGGAATTATGGGATATAAGCATATATAAATAAAGATATTTATCCATATTAAGGACTTACAACACATGATAACATTAAAAATTGGGTATTTCAATGATTCTTACTAGCTCCTCTTGTATGATCAAGTATGAGATTCATGAAACAGATGAGCATGTTTATGAAAATGATTAGGGGAAATATGATTACGGTGGGAAGACTCGATTTGTGCTCTTACATTGTAGAGGATAGATTTTGATGATGATATTTCTTCAGTGAAACACTTATTTAATAGTTTGAACATCCATTTGAATGCTATGGTGTGGACCCCCTTAGAAAATAGGGTGATTAAGTATTTAAAGTTGTCACCTTGACCTCCTCATCCTCGCCTGGCCCACCGGCTACCTTAGCCTCAGAAGATGGCCCTAGAACACACTCTTCCACACCCGTAGGATCATCTACACCCCCTTCAGTAGGGGACCATTTACATGTATCTAGATAATTTTGTGTAGGGCATGTTTCAATTAGATAATCTATATAATGATAGAGGAAGGTTTTAGAAAGTTAAATAATTTAAGACAAAACTCTTGGAGCTCAACCAAATCATCTAAAGTGGATATAATTTCACCACTAGCCTAGGGAATCCCTTGATGTGTGGTCGTTGTCTAGGAATATTCTTCATTAAGATCATGTGCTTCCTTGTTAGTTGATTTCTCCTAGATTGAATCATTGACTGGTGCTGACTCCTCAGACCTCGGCTCACCGCTGAACATCACCCGCACAAGGGAAGAGGGAAGGATGGGTTCCCCTTATTAGAATGATAATTCATCCATGGAATCTAGGTACATGTTCCTCACATAAAATTCTACCAGGACCGTGATCTGATCACATAATGATTCACTATTCATGTTCACCCTTACATCACTGTATTAAACTGGTTTTGTATTAATAAATTCAAATATAATAACCAATTTCACTTTATTTTTATTATATAATATACCTTTTATAATTTTAAAAAATAACATTTTACTTTTTTTATGATTTCATTGTAGTTGGTGGTGATTAGTAGACCCCATGATGGAATTCTAGCAAAATGGCAAAAATATCCCAAGAGCCCGAGCACATATTTAGACATAAATATTTACAATGGATAATATGTACATACAATTGGATTGAAAATGAGTGTACGGATGAAAAACTATGTGTTATAAATTTATCTTAAAGACAATGGATCCCAATTCATCCATTTAGAGAAAAAAAGAGGCCCACAATGTGAGGAATTCTGGATAGGGCAGATAGGACCACCAATCTGTATTTGTACCAAAACTCAAGACTCCGACCTCCAATTAAGATTATTCAACCTAAATTGGACAAATAATTCAAACCTCCCCAAATAATTTAAATTCATTTACATGTGTTATGTTTATTCAACCATCCAGATAAAGGAGGAAAATTTCAACCATGAATAGTCACCTATTCCCATAGATAATTGACTTCTTTTTGTGGAATTTTTTTTATATTTGTCCATACAAACACTCATCACCCAATTATCAAGACATTTTAGGCCAAGGGGTGAGTTTTAGGTTATTTTTATGTTATTATTTCTCATATATGGTTTCTTACCATCCCATGAAGTTCTAAACACCTTATGATTTATTGGGGAGGAATGCGATAAAAATATAAATCTTCATGTTTATATTAAATTAAATTATCATTTAACTCATAGGTTTTTGTGTTGTTTTATTAATATTTTATTCTTCCTTTATGTATTTATCAACTATTATGTCATACATGACTCAAATTATCATTTTTGGGGGAACCTATTCATGTGATATTCCACACACCATTCACCAATTCTTCTTTATCCTTTTAATTTCGTTGTTCTTTTGTTTCATAATTGTCAATTTAAATCCCATAATCACTACCTTGTCCATGTAAATTTATTTCATGCTATAAAATTTAATAAAAAAACAAATCTGGACTACATTCAAGTTCTTTATGTTTTTCCTTGGTGAGTTTCGGTTATGATGTCGGACACAAATCACCCGATCATCGGCTCTAGCCCTTGAACAATTCTGTTTTTAACCGAAACCTAGTAGGTATTCAAGTAATAACATATTTATAGGTGATCAAAACTAGGTATTAAAATATCATAATCTTATCTCTTTAAGTGATGAAGGATGAGAATCATTATATTTCCATGTGTTGATCATTCTTAATCAAATTTGTCAATTCCTACATTGTTTTATCACATTCCATTATATTTTGGATTCTTAACTCGATAAACCTAAAATTTTCTAAAATCCTATATCACATTTATTTTAAAAATCATAACTTTATTTTAATATTAATGATCCAAGTCTCCATTTGGGGAGAACATAGTGTTCTTGTTACAATGCAAAATTTCTAGTTAAAAACATCATATAATTTGACGCACTTGACAACACGATCAACTTTTTGCACCATTTTCAGGGATCGAAGATTATTTTTTCCATTTTATTTTGTTATTATGTTTATTTCTCACTTCTTTAAATATTCCCCCTTTTGATGTTTTTTTTTCATTTGTTTTGTGTGTTTATTATTTCTCTCTCTCCCTCTTCTTCTCTCTCCCTCTCTCTTCCCCTCTAATTATGTAATATAGAATTATATTGTCATTTATAATTTAATTTTTCTTAAGTTATATATATATATATATATAATTCATTAATTCTTTCAAAAAACAAATAGACTAGACGTCATTGTTACATGACATGATCTGGAAAAGAATTATTTCTTGGATTTCACAAGGAAATTGAAAAAGACTCATCACTCACAAATTAGGTCATATATAGAATGAAAATAAACAAATACTAAAGAATAATTTATAAAACCCAGAGTTTCTCTAATAAATATAATATAAATCCAAATAAAACACCCATGAACATGGCTAAAAATTATCATACCTTAAAAGAACTAACAACCATGGATGTGGAGTACCAACCTGCATACATCCAATATCCTGAGGAAGCAGCCATTCTTGAAATGAGATAATGTAAAATACACCTCCTTCCTAAATTATATGGTCTTCCTAGTGAATAAATTCACAAAATACTCAAGTAATTTCATATATTATGCTCCACCATGAAACCCAAAAACGTGGTTGAAGAATTCATTAAGTTTAGGGATATCCTTTTCTCCCTTAATTGTGTATCCAAAGTCTTGATATACTATGTTCTTACCACAATGGGGGGATAAAATAACATGAAATGAATATTTATATATAATTTATTCCCAAAATCATAAATTGCATCAATTAGAAAAAATATATATGGAATTATACAATCACAACAATAAACCCTTCACGAATATTGAAAATAGTTCCAGAGACTTTTATCACGTTTCCCCCGTCACCAAATTTGTGAAAATTTTCTAATTAAATTTTTCTATGAGGGACTTGTCCTCGTGGATATAAATATGGTTTATAATTCAGTTGGTGGTTCCATTGTTGATAAAAATCCTACTATTTCTCATGACATAATAGATAACATGTCTCAAAATGCACAATAATTTCGTATTCGAGCAATTACACAGACACGAGGAGTTCATGAGCTAAGTCAATCATCGATAGGACAAGAGAAAAATAATAAATTTGATGAGATGAATAACCTTATAATGAAATTAAGACATTAACATGCTAATTTACACTCTCCTCACATTCCATTACATTTTGGTATTTGTTCTAATAACACCCATTATTCTAATCAGTTCCCACAATTTAAGGATTAATCTAGGTCATTTGTTGTAGTATTCCCTGGGTGTCTATTCCAACAAGAACCTCTCTTCAAGAAACATAAATTCATACCAAATTCAAACCCATAGTGGAAAGCACAACCATGATACTGGTAAAGAGTCCATTCAATCTACCCTAAAAAGAACTGGTATAAATAAGGCCAAGGTATTCAAATGTCTTATCCTTAACCATATAAAAAACACTACTCTTAAATATAAATGAGAATTGATGACATGTTAAAGAAATTAGAAACCCAGAACCTCCATTTTCAACAAACCACACAATAAACTATTCAATACCTATGGACTTAGGTGGGACAATCGGAAAACACCATCGATGGGATAAAGATGCAAGGTTCTGGAAAAATACCATCCCAACCAGTTTCTAAACCAAAAGACAAAGGTAATGTTTGTGAAATTATACTTCATAGTGGTAGAGATGTTTCTACATCAATTAATAATACACAAAACTTGTTTCATTCACTTATAAACACTCTTTATCTACCCGTAAAAGATTATAATTAAAAAAAATAAAACAAAAACCGAAAACAAGTTATTATTGAGGATTCTCAGGATCAATCAATTCCTCTTCTTTTCCTCAAAAGACTTTCTAAATATAATAAACTTTCTGATATTGATATTTATAACGAAATAATGGATACATTTAAAAAGTTGAAAGTTAACTTCCCTTTATTTGATGTAGTTAAACAAATCCCTCACTATGCCAATTTTTTTAAAGATCTTTTCACCCATAGAAAATGACTGAAGGATAATGAGAGAGTCAACCTGGGAAGGAATGTCTCATCTTTGATACAACCAGTAATTCCAACCAAATGCAAGGATCTATGAACTTTCACGATACCATTCACTATAGGGGACAACTTATTTTCGAATTCAATGATAGATTTGGGTGCTTTGATTGATTTGATTCCCAACTCAGTGTACACTTCTCTTCATGTTGGAGAAATCCAACCAAAGGGAATCATCATACAACTTTCCAACTAGAGCACAACACCCCTATCTAAAGTGATCAAGGAAATCCTCGTTGGATTGAAGAATCTAATATTTCTAGTAGACTTATGCATTCTTAAGATGGAAGATACATGATCCCATGGACATGATCATCTTATACATGAGATTCCATTCCTTAAAATAATAAAGACGATCATCAACATTTACAATGGTACTATATCTATGGATTTTAGTGTAGAAAAGGTATGTTTTAATATCATTGATGCTATGAAACTCCATGTTGAAGAGAACTCTAATATTCCTTTCAATTTGATGGAAGTTCTCTCTAATAACACACACACACAACATTCTCTCCATGAACCATACTCTAATTAATTTTCTTTTTCTTCATTATTTGTTGATTTGAGTTTTCATCCATCTGTTGAGTGTTGTGTGGGTTAATAAAAGTGAAAATTTCTTTCTTTAATATATGATCGTGTTAATTTTGAGCTACCCATTTACCATCGATGATTCTAAAAATCAAATTTCCATTGATTCACTTTCCACAGTGAACAAGGATGAGTAGATAGACTATTTCAGGGAACTCACTCAACCTAAATCACTTCCCTCAATCCAAAAAACTACCATTATTGTAATTATAACCACATCTATAAAATTTATAATATGCATATCCTGAGGGTATTGACCAAATTCACATCATTATTTCCAATAACCTCTCTCCATAGAAGGAATCAAAATTGCACACCTTTTGAGAGAGTGTGAAAAGGTGATTGGATGTACATTGCTGATATTCCTGGTATTTTCCCATATATTTATATGCACAGTATATATTTAGATGATAAGGATAAAACTAAAAGGAAAGATCAACATTTGTTAAATCCCACACTCCTTGAAGTAGTAAAATTAAAAGTTAGTAAATCACTTGATGCTTAGAACATTTATCCACTATGTGAGAGTAAACGGTTTATCCCAAAAAAAGTGTGCCTATATAAACTAGAATAATGGTTTTGTTAGATGAATGGGATGAATTAGTTGAAACATGTGTGAAAAATAGTTAGTGAGTATGTATTGAAAATCATCGACTGAATCAATCCACTCTAAAGGACTAATTTCTTCTACAATTAATTGACCAAATGTTAGAAAGACTGTATGGTAAGTCTAATTATTATTACCTTGATAGATATTTATGTTATTTTAAAATATGTAAAGCCTATGAGGATTCATAAAAGACAAAATTTTCCTAACCATTCAGCACATTTTCATATAGAAGGTTTCCTTTGATATTTTTAATGCTCCTGGTAGTTTTTAGTGATATATGTAGAGTAGTTTTTTCTAAATACCTTGTAAATTGTATCGTAGTTTTTAAGGATGATTATAATGTTTATAGAACTTACTTGGATAACTATTTGGCACACCTAGGTTCTTTCCTCTACCATTTCATTGAAAAAAAATCTTATATTAAATTATTAGAAATTAAATTTCATGGTTGAGTGGTAGATAGTACTTGGGAGTGTTATTTAAAATGAGGTAATTCAAGTGGAAAAATCAAAAATTGAATTAATTTTATCACTTCTATACCCAACATGTGTTCATGAAGTGAGACGTTTTTGGATCATTCTGGTTTTTACCATCGATTTATCAAATAAATTAGAAATATGTTACTTCCCTTGTCCTGGTTATTACAAAATTATTCAGTGATTTAGTTTGATAAAAATTACAAGAATGAATTCAATTCACTAAAAAGAAGTCTCATGTCACCTCCCATCATCCAACCACCAAGGTAGGATCTCTCATTCAAAATTATTTGTGATGCCTCTAACTTTTTAGTTGGGGTAGTTTAATCACAAAGGGTTGAGAAGGATCATAATTTCATTAAATATGCCTCTGGTTCCCTTGACCTTGCCTAGGAAAACTACACAACCCCAAAAAAAAGAACATAATTCTATATTTTTTCCAGGAAAAATTTCATATATATCTTCTTCATTTAGAATTCATCATGTTTTCTAACCATGTTTCCCTATAAGTTCTCCTTAAGAAATTAAAATCTAAGCCACACCTCATTTGGTGTATGATCCTCCTCTAAGAGTTTGACCATGACATTCGGGATAATAGAGGAGTGTAACATTTGGTTTCTGAACACACAATCAGGATTTCCCCACCATTGGACCATCATTGTTGACTCATCCCTCCCCTTTGAAAAATTCTTTCTTCATAAGAACCTTTGTTATTTTGTGAACCTTATCCCCTAATATGCAAACATTATAAATTTTATATCATCATATTGGTTCCCCAATGATTTTAGCACTTCAAAATTCCAAAGACATAAGAATGATTCATTATGGTACATTTGGGATTACCCATTCTTGTGGAGAATTTTAATTTATTAGGATGTTCATAGTTGTGTCCCTACCCATGATTTCACCCCTATTATGAGTTTTTTCTACACTTTGGCCTATGGGGGATACTTTGGAACTCAATGTACAACTAAAAAATTATTTGACTATGTTTTTTTTTGCCAACATTTTATGGAGATTCCCATCAGTTTTCTAATTCATTCACACAGTGTCAGTTATCACGTAATATCTCCAAGAGGAATGGAATTCCCCAATAACCCATCTTATACTGTGAAATAATCAATTCATGGGGCATTGACTTCATGGGGCCTTTTCCAAATTCCTTTGGATTCATGTAAATCTTACTAGATATTGACTATGTCTCTAAATGGGTGAAAAAAGGATAGTAGGACCGATGACTATTGAATGGTTCTTGATTTTGAGAGGTCTCAAATTTTCAGTTTTTCTGGTTTCCCAATATTCATCGTCCCTGATTAGGGTTCACATTTTTTCAATCACAACATAAAAAACATGCATCGTAAGTATTAGGTTGTTCATAAAATCTCTACATCAAATCAACCCAAAACTACTGGAGAAGATGATATTATAAATTTTGAATTAATTTGAATCTTAGAAAAATGGTCCAACATAATATAAAATATTTGATTCTTTAGTTGGATGATGCAGTTTGGGAATACCGTACAGCTATTAAAACCATGATCGTAATGTCACCACATAGGATTATGTTTGGAAAATCATGCCACATCCCCATAGAGGTAAAACATGGGGAATATTGGTTTTTTTAATAGTGTAGTATGAATATTTTATATGCATGAGAGCATAAGAAGTTTCATATTCAAGAGTTGGAAGAAATTAAATGTGATGTATATGAGAACCCCCGGATCTATAAAGAGAAGGAAAAGGATATCCATGGTGAGATGATTCATCAGCATTAGATTCCTATTAGTGAGAAGGTCCTCATGTACCATTGCAGGTTAAATCTTTTCTAATGTAAGCTTTGTTCTTGTGGTCTTAGTCCATATACTATTACTAATTCTTACCCTTTTGGTGATACATAGGTTTTGCATGAGAAGATTTGAAGGAGGTTTATATTCAATGGGGAGAGGCTAAAATACTTATATGAGGATTTTACAATATATTTGGTGGATGAAATCTAGCTAATGGATTCCAAAAATGAAATGACATAGAAGGTTGTCCCCTCTCACTACCTTTATTTACATACCTATTAATTTATACTACGTTCACTAGAAAAAAAATGGATGATTTGAGAGGATATTTTTCATTTAGAAGGGGTCATAACCCCCTCTAAATACATTAGTAGTAGTTATGAGTAATCACTGCTAAAGTTACTAACCTATGTTGTTAGGGGTGGTTTTTATAAAGCCCAAATAAAGTATGATGGGATTTAAAGGTGGTAATTTTAAAATGGATTTAAACCCCCTCCAATGTAGACCTAATTTTACAAAAAGATCTATTTTAGAGGGGCTTTAAACCGCCTCTAATTAATATATCATTTTTAGGGGTAGTTTTAACCGACCCAAATTGATATTATGTTGGACCATTTTTTACAAGATTTAATTTAATTTACAATTTCTAATTTCATCTTGTCCATTAGTTTTGGGGTGATATGTTGTGCAGACTTTATGAACAACCTAATGTAAAACCATGGTCGAAATTCCACCATATAAGATTGTGTTTGTAAAATCTTTTCACCTCCCCATTGAGGTAGAACATAGTGCATATTGGGATATTTAAAAATGTAACATGAATATTTTAGATGCATGAGAGCATAGGAATCTATAGACTCAATGGCTGGAATAAATTCAATGTGATGCATATGAGAACTCTCGTATCTATAAGGAGAATACAAAGGATATAGAAATAGATTCTAAAGTATGATGATAGTTTGATGTGGTTATTTTCTTACGGGTTCAAACAACCTCTAATGTTGACCTAATTACAGGGAAATATCTCTTTTAGGGGTGGTTTATAGAAATCATTGCTAAAGTGTGATGGGATTTAGAGGTATTTATTTTAGAGGGGTTTAAACACCCTCAAATGTTGACTTAATTATATGAAAATATCTCTTATGATGGGGGTTTAAACCCCCTATAATTAATTTATCATTTTTAGGAGTGGTTTTAACCACCCAATATTGATATTCTGTTGGACCGTTTTTTCTAAGATTCACTTTAATTTAAAATTTAAAATTTCATCTTGTCCATTAGTTTAGGGGAGATATGTTTTAGAGACTTTATGGACCACCCAATGTAAAACCCTGGTCAAAATGTCACCATATAGGATTATGTTTGGAAAATATTACCACCTCCCCATGGAGATAGAACACATTTATTTTTAACCCCCTCTAATTTTGACCTAATTATAGGGAATGATCTATTGTAGAGGGGGTTTAAACCCCCTCTAATTGATATAGAATTTTTAGGGGTGTTTTTAACCACCCGAAATTGATATTGGGATGAAAAATTAAGAGAGGTTTTCTATAACAGTACCCATAGGCATTGTCCAACCCATAGACCCACCATCTACTCAAGTTACCACTCTCTCAGTCAACCTCCTCCCCTCCAGTCTGCTCTGAATATCCCCCCTCGTAACACCCCCCCCCCCACCATAATTCCATTCCTCTTTGATGAGCTCCCACTTGTACCCTCTTCCTTTGTACCCTTTGAACTGACATTGAATTATCACCCCCCTCCAATTTTCACTTACTTATAGGGAATGATCTCTCTTATAGGGGGTTTAAACCCCCTCTAATTAATATATCATTTTGAGGTTAAGTTTTGACCACCACAAATTGATATTGGGATGCAACAATAGGGGTGGTTTTCTATAACAGTCTATAAAGTTTATTTTTTTCAATTATTTTTTTTATTTTACCTTGCCCCTTTTTCCATTCCACCACTATTGGGGCCCCTTGCTACCTCCCACTCTCGATGCCTATAGGAATTGACCGACCCACAGACCCACCATACAATCAATATCTCACTCTCTTGGTCACCATATAAGATTGTATTTGAAAAATCTTATCGCCTCCCCATGGAGGTAGAACACAGTTCATATTGGGTTGTTTAACAATTTAATATGAATATTTTAGATGCATGAGAGCATTTGAAGCTATAGATTCAAGACCAGGAAGAAATTCAATGTGATTCATATGAGAGATCCCGGATCTATAAAGAGTGGAAAACGTATATTGAAAGTGCTTCTAAAGTTAGATGAGATCTAAAGGTGCTTATTTTATAAGGGGTTCAAACCCCCTCTAATTGATATAACATTTTTAAGGGTGGTTTTGACCACCCCAAATAGATATAGTGATGAAACATTAAGGGAAAGTTTCTATAATAGCCCTTATAGGAATTGACCGACCCATAGACCCATTATCCACTCAAGGTCCCACTCTCCCAGTCAATGCATCCCCTCCAGTCTTCTCTGAAGATCCCCCCTCATAACACCCCCACCAGCATTCCATTCTGCTTTGACCATCTCCCACTTGAACCCTCTAACTTTGAACCCTTTGACTGCACAATGAATTATTACACCCTCCAATGTTAACCTAATTCTTGGGAAATATATCTTTTATAGGGGGTTTAAACCCCCTCTAATTAATATATCATTTTTAGAGGCAGTTTTGACCTACCCAAATTGATATTGGGATGCAACATTAGGGGTGGTGTTCGATAACGTCCCCTAAAGTTTATTTTTTTCAATTATTTTTTTTACCTCGCCCCTTTTCCCATTCCACCACAAGAGGACCTCGTGCTACCTCCCACTCCTGATCCAAATAGGTATTGATCATCCCACATACCCACCATACAGTTGGGTTCCCACTCTCTCGGTCACCCCCCTCACCTCAATTCTGCTCAGAAGATCCCTCCTCATAGTACCCCCCTCCAGCATGTCATTACTCTGTAACCAACCCCCACCTATACCCTCCACCTTTGAACCCTTTAACCGCACAATGAATTATCACCCACCATGTAAAATTCACATTCATGGAGTTTAGAACACCACACCGAGTCAAAGACCAAAGGCCTACACCTATTTAAGTAACCAATATGGCATTTCAGTTTTGATATATATTATACACAATAAAATATTTATATATCTGTAGGATTGTTTATTGAAAACAAATATTATTTTCATAATTTATTTAAATACATTTATATAATAATAAATATATTATATATTTACTATATTTATATGTCTATACAATTATATATATTACCCAAATATATTATACATATACATATATATATTATATTCATACATACACAATAAAAATTATAATATATATTACATATTTATATGTACAAAAATATAAATTATATATTTTATAAATACGTTTATTTGTATATATTTATTATATATTTATATATTTGTACGATTTAATATATTTATATCATATTATATTTAATATACGTAAAATTAATATAATATATGTTTAATTTAGTTAATATATTCATAATATTATATTATACATATTAATCTAATATATTATAATATTTCTATATAGATGATATTTTATGTCCATTTTTATATAAATATATTTTAAATATAAAAATAAAATAATACATATATTTATATTTATATATTTTAGATATATTATTATATAATATATATTTAATTTTAATTTTTTATAATATATATATATTTATTTATTTATTTGTGTATAAATAATATAATATAAATTCATTTATACATAAATATACAACATAAATGTATTTAATATAATATATGTATAATATAAATAATAATATAAATGTATAGTATTTATAAAAGCATATATAAATTTTTTATATTTGAATAAATATATTTATAATTAAATTTATATTATGTTTACCAATATTTATAAATATACAAAATTTAATTTATATGTATATGTATTTATTTATAGTATTTATATAATGTCTTTATAGATGTGTGTGTGTGTTTATAATGTATTTAAACACATTTATATAATGTGTTTATGGAATATATATATATATATATATATATATATATATATGTGCACACACATGTATATTATAAAATTTGAATTTATATGTGATTTATTTAAAAAAATTATTGGGGGTCAAAACACCCTTTAATCTAGGATATTAGTATTGGTTGATGAACCGCCTCTAATTTAAGATATTTTTGGGTTTTTTGAACCCCCAATATTTCCTTTAAAAAATAACTTCCATTATTTACATATAGCCTTTAAAATCCAAACGAATACTATGGACACACATACACATGAGCATAGACACATATAAATTATAAAATTTGAATTTACATGGGATTCATTTTTTAAAAATAAAAAATAATTTATAGGGGGTTAAATCTCCCTCTAATCTATGGAATCAATAGTCATCCAAGAACGTCATATAATGTCATAAATTATAGGGGGTTCAAAACCCCCTCTAATCAAAAGGATTATTGGAGGGGGTTGTGGACACCCACTATTTCCTTAAAACCATTCATTATATATATAGCCTCCAAAATTCAAATGAATATTATATAAATACACACACACACACACATGATCACACACACACAAATATTATAAAATTTTAATTTATATGGGATTCATTTAAAAAAATTAAAAAATAAATTATTGGGGTTTAAAATCTCTTCTAATCCAAGGGATTAGGGGAGGTTCATGAACCCCATCTAATTTCTTATATTAGAGGGGGTTCAAAAACCATATTGTTTTCTTAAAAAACAAATTCAATTATATATACATATGGCCTCTATAATCCAAAATAATTTTATATATATATAATACCTCTAAAATACAATTGAATATATAGTAGCACTAATTATTAAATTAGCAGTGTTTTTAAAATAACAGCCTCTATAATCCCACAAAATATTCAAAAATAATGATAAAATAATTAGAGGTTGTTGTTCCACCCTATAAATTTAATTATAAATTGGGTTTATGAATAACTCCCTCTAATTATACAGAAAAATAATTTAGAGGGAGTTGTGCATAACCCATTCTAAAAAACCGCAACTAATCTGTTGTTTTTCTAGTTTTTCGTTATCAAAAACATAATTTTTAAGTGTGGTGGAGGGTGACATGTCATAGTTAGGATTTAAAAAAATATAATACAAAAAAATAACATAACAAAACAAAACAAAATCATTTTCATTTTTGATTTCTTTTTCATTATATTTTTGTTTTAACATAATCATTATTCTTAAAATGAATACCCATAATCATTTTTCATACAAGAGTTGATAGTGTGGAAATTCCATTATTATTGGGAAATTTTTTTCAAATGCATGTTGATATGGAATCTTTTTCAATAATTTGTATTCTAAAATCGT
The DNA here is from genome assembly GCA_963277665.1 of Viscum album. NCBI lineage: Eukaryota > Viridiplantae > Streptophyta > Magnoliopsida > Santalales > Viscaceae > Viscum > Viscum album. Next base: position 1,515,615,278 of record OY728139.1, on the reverse strand, counting down.
TATTAGGTTTTTAATGTATTTTTAAAATTCATGCCTCATTAGCACTAGCCAATATTTCAATCCCTTGCTAGAGAGACATTCTAAGCCCTTTATTGTATATTCTTCCTTTAAATTTTTTTATTTAGAGTCTCAGGTCATGTAGAGAAACTATAACATGACTTGATTATATTTGAATCCATAAAATTCAAGTGGTCTATATTCATGATAGAGGTCACCATCCACTAAAAATCCCTTTTTACAATTAACCTCTATTTTCCACCTTGACATTTTACCATTCTTAAGCATTAGAAACCATGAAATGCCTATTAAGTAGCCACATTACATGAAAATTTATCCATACCAACCCATATATTATGTACATTATTGTTTTATTTTTCAAAAGTGTGAGGGATAGGGTGTTCAATGGTAATTATAGGAAATATTCATTTTAATGGGTGTGTGAATGGGTGCCAATATTTGTTTTTGGTAGTGGGTCCACAAGTCATAATATATTATTGTGTTATACATGTTTCCCAATGTATCTCCAACATTGTTTTATATAAATAAATAGTTCTATACATCAAATAAAATGGATCAAAATAAAGGAAATAAATGGAGAAATATGATGTTTACTCATTATTATTCCATTCTTGGTGGTGACCAATAGAAAAGAAACAAAGGGGAATGTGAGTTGGAAGTGATACAATCTATCAGGGGTAGATTGTGTGAATTAATTTTCAACACTTACTAAATTTTAAAATTATTTTTACTTCAGATATTAATCAATCCTCTTATTCCACATATTTTTAAACAAAAAAAATCTTACAACCACTTAAACCTTAGAAAAACCTATTGTAAGTCCTCTTTAGTAGAGAACAAGTTTCTACTGGTAAAGAGCATTAAATCTCATTAAGGATATGGTTAGATCACATGAAATCTAGTAAATAATCATAACGCCCCTTCCATATGTTCCTAGACTAAATAGGGAAACTTTCTAGGTGAGGTAAGTTGTGGCATGTGATGTGGGTTAACATATGAAATCAAACAAATTAGAATATAAGAGAAGAATAATTATAGGAAAATTGTTTTCATAAATGAGAAATGATAGATTTCATTTACAAATAATCATATAATATTTCTAATATTTGTTTTATGTTTGAGACTTGATTAGGATATAATACTTTTCCTAGGATTGAAAATGTTTAGGTGTGGGGGTATGATCTCAAAGTGATTTACTATTCATTTCCATCGTTACACCATTGTATTATACTAGTATTTTTTTTTGAAATTCCAAATATAATAAAAAATGTATTCACATCATGTTTTATTAAATAATATAACATTTATCACTATTAAAATGGATATATTAAATGTTTTGATAATTTTATTGTCGGTGGAGGTGATTTGGAGAGCCCACGATGAAATTCATTAAAAATGGGCCAAACTGTGCAAGAAAACAAGCACACATGTGGACTCAAATATTTATTTTATATAATATGTGTATATAATTGGGCGATAAGGGGGTGGATGAATGTAAAACCTCATGGGATACATTTCTCTAAAATACCATGGATCCCAATTTTTCTATTTGGGGCACAAATGCGGGCCATAATGTGAAGACATTCTATGCCAGCCAGATTGGACCACCCTTATGTATTTGGGCCATAACATGGTCCTAGGTCCTCCAATTGGTCTTATTAAACCATTATTAGAGAAATAACCCAGAATAGAACATATCAACCAATTATAGACTTTTTAATGCTTTTGGTCAGTCAACAAGACACATAAAAAGGAGGAAAATGTATTCTATGAATAGTCCCATAGTCCCACAGATACTTGACTTATCTGTGTATCATGTTTGATGTATGTTTTCATAAAACCACTAATCACCCCCATTATACTATGTTTTTCGACCAAGGTGTGAGTTTTCATTTCTTTGGTAAATCTTCTTCAACACATAATGTTTCATCAAATCCCATGGAGTTTTAAACTCCTTGTGATCTCTTAAAGAGAAAGGTGATGCAAATCCCATGCTTTATGTTCGTATTAAATTGAATGATCTTTTAAATTCTAGGTTTCTATATTTTTTATTTATATTATCTTATTCTTTTATTTAGTTGTTTAATTTTATGTCATACTTGACTCATGTGATCATGTTTGTGGGTACCCCTTGCTGTGATGTATCGCACATTGTTCACTTCTTCTTTTACCTTTCAATAAGGCTGTTTTCGTGGTTCATATTGGTAAATTAAACTCTTATAAACACTACCACAGAAATGAACATTTATTTCATGTTATCACATTGAAATAAAATACAAATCATGATATCATATTGAGTTCTTCTTATGTTTCCTTTGTTAATTATGGTTATGAAGTTAGAAAAAAAATCATCTAATCATAAGTGGTAGCCAATGAATCATTTTGTGTCTCCAATAGAACCCCAGGAGAAATCCTAGTGGAAAGAATTTTGATAACCTAGTCATAGGTATTATAATATTGGGTTAAAATATATTAATCCTATCTCTTAAAGTGATAAATGATGGGAATTATGAGATTTCTCTAGGTTGATCACACTTAATCAAATCAGTTAATTCCCACATTGTATTATCACTTTCCTTTAACATTTGGATTCTTAACACAAAAAACAAAAACTTTTCTAAAATAACAATCCAAATTTGTTTCCACAATCAAAAACTGATTTTAAAATTTATAATATAAGTTTCCGTCGAGAGATGACCATGTGTTGCTGCTATACTGTAGTAATTGTTGTCAAAAATCATATAATTTGATGCGATGAACAACACGATATCATCCACATAAGACCAACCTCTAAAATATCAATCTTGATTAAATTTAACTTCTTCTATAGGTTTTATATCAACAATTTATCCCTCACCATTCTCTATATAGATAATAGAGAAATAAAGATAGAATCAGTAGCTCGTTTTAGAAGATACCTCAGCTTATTCCTAGACACCTCCCTTGATGGCCTATAAGGTCACTTTTGAGGCCCTTTCCTTCTATGGGGTGGGGGTGTGGATTCAACTTGTGAATTTAACACTATGGATCCCCCTTGAGTTACCCAACATGCCTGATTTACCCCTTAGGGTGCATCCCACCTGCTTACTTGCTATTTTAGATCCTTGATTTCTTTCTCAACCAAATCAATACACTTATGTAGGACTACCTCCAGATTTTTCGCCACTCAATTGCAAGCATAATCTACCAAAACTCAAGTTTCAACATTCGTTGGCAGTATCACAATGATTTCCTCAGAACCCATGTTCACCATCATGCACCATATATTACAAAGTATATATGGGTGACACCCCTCATAGACCCTTGTGTAGACTCTCTTTGTCTCTTGTTGAAGGCATCCAAACTGCCTGGAAAAGTGGGATGATGTGTATGGATTTCTTTAAACATGGTCATCAATCTAGGATACCAACACTCCACATATGAAATATCAAAGATACCCTCTCTACTCCCAAGATCCTTGCAGGTTTTCCATAATTGGAATAATTGAGATTGAGAAAGGCTGGAAGTTGAAATTCACATGTTTACTGATCCAGACAACAATTTCAGCCTCATTAAGCATCATTATACTAACACCAGGAATGTTCATCCGAGATTTCATTAGAATGGAATTTGTGGGGATGATGGTATTTGGAAATTCATAACCCCTATGGTGCAACACAATCCATCCATGTAATAATTGGAATAGACCACATACCCTTCTGGGTGTGTTTCCCCTCACAACGCATCCTGGAATGTTGTAGATCCTAGCCAGTATAGGTAAACCAAGATTGACTATGTTGTTTCCCACTATAATACTCACAATCAAAAAAATTCCTAGGAATATTCTTATCCCCATTTCCCTAAATAAAATTATGCAGTTGATTATGAATGAGTTGAGGAAATCTGTTTAGTGGACCAATGAATCCCAACATCCCAAAACGCTCCACCCCCATTTATGATACTATCCTTATTCTAGGGTTAGCCATTGTGATCTAGGATTCTTCCTCTACAAAATCATTGGATATTGTGTCCCCTAACCCGAAATCATAATTTTTGTGCCATTATTGAGAAACATATCAAACCATTTCTTAAATGAAATATACTTGTGAAAAAATGAGATCTTGTTTCACCTTCTTCTTTAGGACCAAAAAATTATGTTGCAAATGGTATAGGGGTCCCCTACCTATTATTCCATGTGTTCTCTGATGGAAGGAACTTGTAAAACTAGAATCCATACATTGGAATTCCATCAATGAATTGGATGTCGTACAAATGGATTCTGAATTCCCCATGATGAAGATATAATGTGTTCATATCCAAGGACCATCAGCTAAGGAGCTCTGAAACTAACTCCAATTATCGGTAAAAGTGGAACTACGACATACACACCACCTCATAAAACCCAATATGGTATATCTATGATTCGTACTCTTTCCACATGTAGCATACCCAATACACCCATGCCCATTCACTAATAAAATTTCCCCCTAACCTTAGGACCCAGTCCTTCTTCTAGCCTAAGATTTTATCTCGCATACTACTACATAATATGGAGACATAGTGGTCGTGGAATTATTCTGCCCCTGGATACCCCCCCATGACCATCTTGGTTCTCTAATTCATAATATAAACATAAATTTACCCATGATATCTAGTAGAATGACCACAAAAAAGTGATGATCCAGTGATTGAGATCATTTTCTCATATGAAAAAAGATCATGGTCCACCAACCCTGAAGGTTGTGCTGGTTACTTCATCCAGAATTCCAAAATTGCAAATTAGGATATAGAGGCTTAGTAGATAGCCACAAGCCTAGGTTTTTTAACACGACCCTCTTAGATCAATGGATATGAGTATTATTGATCTTATCATCTATCCAAGTAGTTGTGGTGGCTTCCATTTCATTCGGGTTCTGTTTATCGGTCATTTCTGATAGGTCTAAAAGTTTAAAAAATGGTTTTCATAATATTGAAGAATTGGCACACAATATGTGATGGTAGGGGAAATTACGAAAGTAAGAACACAAAATGATGCTATAATAACAATGTAAAGTTCCCAAAGGAAGGGATACTGCATGAAAGAAGAAACTGAGGTTTGGGTTTTCACAGAAAATGGATGAACTTACATGCACACAAGAAAATTATTTATCATGTGGATAGTGAAATGTACCATAAAATTCCCCCTTATGCATATTTATATGGATGGACCCAGTCTTGAACATGCGTGGAAGGAGCTTACATAAAAAATTCCATCTTTTTTTGGCACCCATAGGAGTAAACCCCTTTATTTACTGTTTCCCATGGAACCTAGCCATCATGTCCACTTTAAGATCAGATTCTGAGGGGGGAATTTGATGGCACTGAAATCCATCTAATGAAGTAAATGGCCAAATTTGGGGTAAAAAATCCATCATCAGATTCAACTAAGCATTCCTAGAGCACAAAGGATAGAACATGAAAGTTTCAATTCATTCACACAAGAGCAGAATCCACACGTAAGAATCTTTAATTCCAAATATGATTACATTTATCATTCCTTTGGAAATGTCCACTTTAATGGTCTAGGGAACCATGAATAAGATATCATTGTTGTGCATTTGATACCTAATCGATGTGTAAGGATCTTATGCACTAAATACAATGTGATTCCATATCTTTTTTAATCCTATACATCAAAAAATGAAAAAGTTATGTGTGAGGTATCTTTACACCTGTATTCTTGCATGCACATTGCTAAAGAGTTTGGATATAAATATAAGTTCACCCCCTTCTTTGGGGTGATTCACCAGAAGTTGAGGCATTGCTCTGCTACACATAAGACTGATATTCCATGACAATAAGAAACCATAGAATCGTCAAGGTATAAAATCATTCATGATAGGTTCCCTATGCGTCAACGCTTGATTGAGCCCACAGTTATGTAATCAAAGCCCAAAATTTCTCAATCCAAGTCAGGTGCATGCAAAGTCTTCTCTTACACGCTCCCTTTACCTTGTGATAAAATAGCCAATATTTCATAAACCACTTCATTGAAGCTCCATGGATTGGTATGGTGTCAAAGAACCTTGTTTTAGCACCCCTTTAATGTAAAGAAATGACCTTGAACACACCACTTATGCACAACCCTCCAAACATGAATGCAGTAACATCATGGTCCCTCATGAGATGACCATTATTCCTCTAGAACATGTTTTGTTATACCTTTTTTTTATCAGCATAGTTACTCTAATGACTTTTACTTCTAATAATATACATGTTAACATGGAACTCATGAGTGACCATTCCTCCTATCATTAAAACATCGAATTTCTATAGTTATGCCCTTCCCAAAGGTGCATGAGTTGCGGTTATGTAATCCCAAGGGGCGAGGAATGAGTCTCCCACATTCGAGCTGCATGACATAAAACTACCTAGAACTAAATTCTTTAATCATCATGTTAAACTGTGGCCCCACCCTGTGTAATGAGAACATGATGCTCTGTGTGTGAGCGGAATGAGATGGTATCCCCACTGCCCACCCTCACAGGTAATGAGATCCTCCTCAGATGTAATGATATTCTCCCCACATGGAATAAAATCCTCCTTGGGAGGATCCTTTGCATAATCCCCACACCACCTATCATTGACGCTTCATTCAAAAAAAGAGAATCGGGTCTAATACTTCCTCTGTTTAATCAAATCGAGCATGGATCACATGGGATAAGAGGTTAGTAGCAACAATATAATCCACCTCTATTCATATGGGCCTCCTTCTAAGGTATAAGCACCAACTTCCATTCAAATGGGAATCCTCATAGGTGTAAGCCCCATAATGTCTCCTCCAACAGGAATCATACTTAGGTGTAATCCCAAACCCTTTAAAACTATATGGTCTTTGATTATTTATTAACTAGGATACATAGGAAGCCACTCTCAGGTCCAAGACCAACATCCACTTACATCCTAATCTCCTCTGGGTCACATCTCTGTTAAGATCATTCCCCTCACCTGATAGACCATGTATCCTCTAGGTACCTTGGTAATATCAATACATAATCCCCACACAAACTCCAAAAAATAAAAATCCTCTTTTCAAGGGAATATTCCATGTGTAACTCCCACACCATCCCTCGTTGATGCTCCCTTGATGATGAAAGAGTCATTACCACATGACGTTAAACTACATGAATTGCTCCTTTCATATGACCTTAAACTAATACATAACACTACATGGTTTTTGATCCCTATCTTTTAAAAAAGTTATATAGTACACCTCTAAAAGGTTCAATCTCAATAGATGGTAAAACTAGATACTCCCTTCTAGGGACACACCCCATTGATCCACCTATAATGGTGTCCTGATCAGCCTTCACAATGTTATATATTCCATTTATGGGTAACACCCCTAGATATGATCTTAATGGGTGCTTTGATTCATTCTCCTTCATAGTGTGACATTTTCTCTTTATGGGAGATAACACCCAGATCCTCCCATATATGTTTTTTGGTCCATACATATTGTAAACAATCAGGGTTCTCCCTTCTAGGGATGCACCTTCATGGTGTGACATATTTCCTCCTAGGGACACACTTTCCATCTTCATAAGTTGTTAAACTCGTGTCTTGATCCATCTTCAAAAGACATTAATGTTGTGACCCCAAAAATATACCCCAAGCTAAACATGGGATGCCTAAGGTGAAATCCATAGAAGATATGTTCTTGTGGTGTCAGCAACCGCATTAAAAACATGTGATGCTAGAGGTGAACTCCTTGGAAAATATATTCTCTCTACATTAGATACCTTATTACTGACATAGTATTAGTTAAGTTTATCACCAAATATACATCTATGAGATTCCTTCATATGATGAAAAATATAATTCACCAATGTTCCTAGAGTTTAGGCATGCCATCAATTCCCAACATGACTACTATCCTGACTGAAATTTTCTTCCCAATCAGGACCCATTTTAATGTCTAGAGAGAAGCAGTGTAATTAACTGGCATCCAAAAAGTGATGACAATGGGATTGAGTTCCATGAACATGTACTAAATCTATGAGGGATACCTAGACCAAGTGATGAGTTCCAAGGAGGAATCCATAAAAGGTATAATTAAAATCCCATCACATCATTTTGATCATGGAGTAGACATCAGCATTGAAATTAATGAAAGTCTCATGCCTTTAGAAAGTAAAAATGTGTTGAAAGAATTGTGATTCCAATGCACGTTAACTTGAATGGTGGATCACCCTTGAAAACCCGTCAGAAACAATCATTTTTTGTTTTTAAATTTTTATGATGTGGTAAAAATAGAGAACAATTATAATTTTTGACCTTTTATATATTTGGATTTTTTATAAAATAGTTATGAACAAAATCTCTAAAACTATAATCCTAATAGATATTTTGGAATTTATGAAATAGAATTCATGATTAAAGTCAATAAAATATGTAATGTTTCAGAATGGATCCCTCAATTTGGTAGGATAGAATGGTTTATATAATTTTATAGATTAGTATAATGCTAATAGCATTCCATTGAATGATTTTACCTTATGGTTAAGTTTAAATGATATATATCTTGAATATTATAATTTTTCTTCATCTAAACTATTAATGTTCAGAATGGTTTTCATTAGAGGAAACATGAAATCTATATTATTATTGATCCAAGAGGATAATATACTTCCAAATTAGCCTCATTAAATGGTGGTAATTGTAAATGAGTAGTTTTTTGCAGTGATGGATTAGTTAACATCGGCCATAAATGGTTTAAGTGTCCACGAGAGAGTGAATCCATGTTTTCCATATAGGATATTGTCTATATTTAATAATTTCATGAGACATAACCCTCTATCTCTATGTGGGACCTCATATCTAGTGGTAGCTAAAGGATGGATCAATTTTATTGAAAAGATATTTAAATTCATCAGATCTTCATAATTTTAAAAGGTGACTCTTTCAATTTATCATTGTGAATGTGATGTTGATATTTGGTGGTTTTGGTTAAGAATACCAAAGAGATAGATAATATTTTTTCCATGGAATGTGATAAATTTAAGAATATATTCCATGAGAAATATTCAAATAGAGTAGTTTGAATTGTTTTGGAGAAACAATAATTTTAATTGAAGAAAAAAATAAAGATTTATTAGGTGCAGATGACTAAAATTTTACAACATTGGCCAGTTATGAACTTAATGTTTTTAGGATACAAATAGTAATATTAATCAATTCTAATCAGGGTTAAAACTAAGATATCAAAATGAATTATCTTCCCTTGAATTAAAAAACAAATAATAAACTTTTTTAGTGTTTTGAGAAGGTAGAAATATATTTTTCTAATGATCATGTATTCCATATAAATAAAAAGAAAAGTGGTCTGGATAATAGTAAATGTTGAATAATTCATTAAATAAATCCCTATATATGAAAATGATTCTTTGATCTTGTAATTAGTGTGGTAGAATGAATCCAAGGGAATTTCAGGTAAATTATAGAAATTGTTACTTGTTTGGAAAGTGCAGTAAAAAAGATCATGATAGTAAAGAAAACTGTCCTAAAAAATAAAATATTGGGGTAACGGATATCTATCCATTTATGTGAAGTTTTTGTTGCAATAATTTGGGTTATTATGCTAAAATGTGTCCAAGTCTAGTTACTTAGGATGGAAATCATCAATATAGAAATAAAAAGGGTGTGGAAATTTTTTTAATACTACTACAGTTGATGTTGGTCCATCCAATGAAGTTGTGATAGGTATGTTACTAGTTATTTTGAATTAATCCAATACCTTGTCTGACATGGGTCTTAATAATCCTTTTTTAAAAATTTGAATGAAACATTTAAATAAATTCTAATGAAAGGAAGATGGAAATTTTGGTGAAAACTCGAGCAAGAAATATTCAATAAACAATTATTTATATGGACTTTCTTATTGTTATAACTGGGAAGGGATTTTCTATAAATATTATTCAATATCCTATATTGGAGTTTGATATTATTCTTGGTGTGAATTTGTTTTCATTTTTCATGATAAGATATATTTTATATCCAATAATTTTTTAGTCAATTATTTCATACCATTGAAAATATATTATGAAGCCTAAAAATTTATTAGAGATAACAGTGAAAATACCAACCTCGTATTTTTGGAAAGAAAGAAAAGTTTCAAATTTGAATTGTTCCAATAGATAATGAATGCATTGATGTTTTTATTAATGATTTTTAAGGTGTTATTCCTAATAGGGTGGTTGAACTTACCATTGAATTAGTGCCCAATCCTAAGCCAATATGAAAACCCTTTTATCAAATGGATCAAGTAAGACATTTATAATTGAAAAATAAATTGTAGGATTTATAAAATAGTGATTTCATTCGAACTAGAGAATCACCCTCGTGTTCTATTGTTTTGTTGTTTTGAAACAAAATATTCTTTAATGAAACTTTTAATTTATTATAAAGAATTCAATAACATCATTATTAAAAACAAGAATCATTTTCCTCATATTGAGGATTTTTTGGTACATTTATAGGGATCGTGGTATTTTTCGATGGTTGATTTGAGATCTATGGACCATCAGCTGAAGGTCAAGGATGATGAAATTTTGAACACAAGGTTTTACACTAGATAGAGGTTTTATGAGTTTATAGTTACTCCCTTTGGGTTGTCTAATACACCAATTGTGTTTATTGATATTATCATAGAGTTTCCCATTATAATTTAGATATGTTTTTAGATGTGTTTATTGATGACATATTGGTATATTCTAAAATTCAGGATTATTATAAAAGATACCTTATGAATGTTTTTAAAACCTTAAATAAAAACGAACTATATAGAAACTTTAGTAAGAGAATCCTCCATGAAATATAATTTTTTCACTTTTCTAAAATATTTTTAATAAATTATTTTTAAAATATAACTTTTGAAATTACAATTGATGTAAACACCTCATGGGCTTCATCTCTTCCAAAAAAATCTCTTGAATTTAGTTTTATTTCAGAATATTCACACTCTTACCTTAATCATATAAGTTATACTAAAATTAAAAATATACAAAATGGGAAGGTATAGAAGTAGTACATGAATATTTTTATTTATTTCATTAAAAAATTACATAATAACTGAATGTTATATGATGAGTGAAATCAGACCCATTTCGTCAATATTATGGTTATATATAACTAAATAATTAATGTAAATTACATTTGCATGTATGTTTATGAAATATTATTTAAAGGGAAGGATAATATTATCAGTTCTTGGTTTGATGGATGTGGAATTTCTTTGTTTTGATTTTTTTTAATATTTAAAATGTATCAATTGTTCCTCAAACCATTTAAAAATACCTCACAGAGCTTAATAAATAATTATAAATAGAATTATTAAATCAAATTCTGTTTATTGTTTATTTTGTGAGTGTTCATAATGTTTTATAAATAATCATAGGTATATCTATTTACATTTTTTCATGTCTTAAATTAAACATATCCAATTTCTAATGACACATAAAAAACTCAAAATTACCCTTATAAAAAAGATAAAATGAATCATCTTTTAATATTCTACTGCATGGTATCTCTATTTCTGTCATGGGCTTCATCTATGCATTGTGGTTTGTGAGATAATCTTTGTTCTTTCATGTTCTATATATGTTTGAGGATAGATTTTATTTTACACTATAGTGGAGACCAAAGAGGTATTTAATTATGACATAAATTTCCATAATCTATTTTATTATCATTTATATATTTTTAATTACTCACTTTATATGTTTTTTACTATTTTATTTATTTAAAAAAATGAATTAAATATAAATATTCCATGAAATGAGGAATTTAATTTTTAATGAAGTATTTGTTTGGGAAATGTTTTGAAAAAATATTAGCAAATGATATTATTTAGGTTATTATTATTTTCAACTGTGGATTATTTTGATTGGTTTGTAATAATGAACCATGTGATAAAGATCATGGAGATATTTCTGTAGAAATTAGAAAATCCATGCTTAAAATTAATGGTTCTATATTGAGTAAAAAATGGGGCATAAATAAATTCATCGTTCATGGTTACTTTTCTTCTAAATTTTTGAAAGGATTTATTTTTAACATTAATCATATCCTACTATTGTGAATTTTTGTGGCTTGATGTGTCACACCAAGATTCAAAATTCATAATCACTCTTTAAGTGATAGTGAAGCATTATTAACACCAACATCCCATTCATATATTCATTTTGTTAATTCATTTTATATTTCATTATGGTTTCATGTTTAGTGTTTTATTGTTTTAATTGATTCATGACACAACCAACACATGGTTGTTCCTACCCTTAAAAGAAAGTGTCTTAGATATAAAAACCTAATCCAAATATTTTTACACATAGGTTGGGACTAAACCTAGTAAAATTAAAAAGTTTGGTTTGGTCCTGTAATAGGTTGGGTTATTTATGTTATTGAAAATGATAGTTTTTGCATGGGTCTAATATTTTGTAAAATTTTTCCTCTATTATAGTGGATACCACTTCTCTTACTAAGTTATAGAGTCTTTAAAGATTAGATACTGGTTCTATTGGTCTGAAATACAATTAAATCCTTGATGTTTTGTCTCATTATTTCAATTTCATTATATAATTAGAAACTTCTTTTTCTCTATTCATGATTTATTTTTTACACATATATGTTTTAATCTATAGAAATTTTATTAACTTTTTAATATGTTTACAAGTTCTATTCACCCCCCTCTTGACCATCATTTTATATAAACCCTGAAAAATAGTTAATATTATATAAGGTGACTTCTAAGAATAATATAACACTATTGGTGTTCTTTAATAATAAAAATAATCAGTATCAAATAAATACCCATTTATGAATCGATAATTCCTATTTTATCCTAATACCATAATAATTGGTATCTTACTCTTGATTATATTTTAGAATATTATTTTTGTTTAATCCAAAATGTTTCCATTCCATTACAATAATAAGATAAGATCTATTTTTATTAATGGATGGTCAAGAAGCATAGTTTAAATAATCCTTAATGACCAACATATTTCAATGGAAAACGTTTGTGTATATTGAAAGGATAGATAGGAGATATTTCTAAAATATATTGAAATTTAGTATTGGGCTACAATTTTGGGCCATATAAAATTCTAGAATTTGAAAATATAAATTTAACTAGTAATAATCTATCACAAAAAATTGGATTAAAATGTTATGAACAATGTCTATTATTCATTAAATAGAATATTATATAGTCATACATCCCCTTGTGAAACTGGTATTAATATTATAAGGACATTGGAATTCACCCAATAAGGAACTTATAAATTAAAATTAACTATGTTAGGTATTCATAGGGTTGAATTTCGTGAATTTAGAATGGATGATCAAGATAGATTTACTCATATGTACAGTAGATTTACTAAAATCATGAAAAATGTGATTTCCATTAGAGGAATTATGATGAATTAAGTTTCGATTGAAATGATACTTTGACCGTTACCTAAAAAGTGAAAATATAACAAGATTTATATTTAAAAAATTATTGATTTTAATTATTATATGACATATGATCTCATTAGATCTATTTATCAATATGAAATGGAGATAAAGAATAATGATAGAGAATATTATAATAGAAATAAATGATTTTAATTAAAATTTTCAATACATGTTTTCATGAATCCTGTAATGATACTTCTAGTTCATCTAGTGTTGAAAAAGGATATGAGTAATATAATTATTAAAAATCCATTAATTCAATCAAAAATAAATGAAAAACATTAGGGGAAGGTGGGAAGAAGAAGTATAAAAGAAATCTAGAAGGAAAAGGTAATACTTATAGATATTATTATGCTTCTAAGATAATGTGTTATCAGTACCTAAAGAGGGTATGATAAATGAATACGATAAAAACATAAGAACCCAAATTAAGATTAAAACTATTGGAATAAATAGAATAATTCATTGTGTTGTGTCTGGATATGAACTAAATAATCTAACTCAAGTGATGAGTCTGGAAGTGAGAAAAATTATAGGTAAGACTGATCTAATGGGAAAATATTCAATGTTATTAGCTTGAAATCCTCATTCACATTCATTAATTAATTTGAATGAATTACCTAGAAATTCATGTATTATTTTTTTAATAGATACATATTCAATGATTAAATATTCAACTTTTTTGTGATTTGTTAAAACCTATTTGTTTTAATGGTAACTCTAAAAACTATTCTATTTCAAATTATGTATTCTAATTTATTCATTAAAATTTTTATTATAATAAATCCAAAATTATCTATTTAAATAAAATTTGGGATAAATATCATTAAGAAATTTAAAAAATTTCTGAAATGTTCAAGTAGTTGTCTAAGGATCATAAAAAGGTTATAAAGGAAAAGAAAAATCTCATTCAAGAAAATGATAATATAAAATATCAAGTGTCTATTTTTTATAATTAAAATGGATAATTAAAGGTTATGAATCTATTTTCAAAAAATAAAATAATTGTTTAAAGGATGTTTTATTTAAGTTACTTTTTGAAATTCAAAGACTAGAAAAACTTTTTATATTAAAGACGATGAATAAAACTATAAAAAATAGGTATTGTATTGGTTTTCATAAATGATTAGAAAATGTTTTTTAAGAATATGTTTCAAAAAGAGATAAGTACCTTAATATTGTCAATTATTTTCTTTATATATAGATCTCTTTATTATTATTCAAGTGATTTTTCTTTATATTTTTTTAATATTTTTGTTATACAAAAGATTATATTTTAAAACCTATTATCAATGTCAAACCAACCCATAAATGTTAAACATGGGTACCTAAGAGATATTATCAAAATCATATAGGACATAATCTAGTTTGAATTCTAAGATAAGTACTATTTTATATCCATCATGCATACCTGTTATGAGATTAAATTAAATGGAATGTTGGGGTATTCTTAAAATTATATATTTATCTTCTATTTATGGATAGTTAACATGTACTTATTATGGAATTCCTTTCCATTATATGTTCTGGATTTCTGGAATTTGATTCCCATGTTAATTTTTTTAATCAACTTACAAAAAAATAACTCCTTAAATATCATTCATTGTGTTTTCAGAGCCTTTAAAAGGGTTTATATTTTGTAGAGTGTTTTTCTATATATGTTACAAATTTTTTGGAAATAAAATTTGAATTTAGAGGTAGTTTAATTCTATTAATATTAAATATGATGAAAAAATATTTATTGTTTTTTATGATCTACTAAGAATCAGCCTAATATTATTTCTTTGAACACAAATCTATCAATAATTTTTATATATAATGTGTTTTAAAATCTATGGATATTCTAAATTTTGGTTAGTAATGTTTTAGCTCTTGATATCTTTGAACATTATGATATAAACAAACACAAGGGGATTTAATAATTTAATCTTGTTTATATTAAACATAGAAATACATTTCTAGGATTCTTTATTATTTAACATAATAAACATTCATTATAAGAAAATTTAAGAATTTTTTATTTCCTTTTGAGGTAATTATTAATTTTATCAATATTATATTTTAATTCATTTTTATTTAATTCTTATCCATTTTATAAAGTGGTTGAATGTTTTAGTGGATACACTTTTTAAATTCTTTATAAAAGTGGAGATTTTTTATACTGATAGTTTCAAAAGGGGGAAGAATTTAAAAAACAAATTAATTTGTATTTGTTAGTTTTGATAAATTTAAAAAAGAGGGATAGTTTTTTTAATTTCTAAAAATGGTGTTTATATTAGATATTTTTTGTATTAATAAGGATTTTTTCAGTTGTAAATATTTTTTTGTAACTTTCCTTGAATATTATAATTACCTCACTTTTTCCTATAACTGTTTACAAATTCCTCACATTTATAAATGGATATCAATAAAAGAAATTATTAAATAACATTGTATTTAATTTTTTTAATTTTTGAGTGTTTATGATGTTTTATAAAGTAGCTTTATGGTCATAATGGTTTTATATGACAAATTAATCAGACACAAATCTGTTAACCTGTTTTTTTGTAAGTATAAAATGATACATACACGATGTATACATACACATATACAGTATTAAAATTACACTAATATAAACTATAAAATGGACCATCTTTTAGTATAATATATCATAATATATTTGTATATATTTTGATCTCTATCCTTACATTATGGTATAGGATGAAATCAATGTTTATATCATGGTATATATATATAAGGATAGGTTTTATTTTTTGTCGAGGAGGTGAAAATAGTGGTATTTGATGTTCATGTTTTCTTAGATACTCTATTTTATTAAAAAAACATTTTGTATTTATATAATTTTATATGATTAGTTATGACTAATTTATTGATTTCTAAAATAAAAATAAAATCTATTGATTCTTTGAAAAGAGGATTAAAATTTTATAATGGAGGATTATGTTATGAAATAATTTTGAAAACATTGCTTCAAGTTTCAAATATCATATAATTATATTATTATTGTTTTTATTACTTATAGCCTTAAGTTTTAATTATTGGTTTGTAATAATTTTCTATGTGATGAAAATCACAGAACTGTTTCTATAGTCATTGGGGATGTTATCTTTAAAAGTAAAGGATGTAACATTCTAAAAAAATAGGATATTCATGAATTCATGGGTCACGAGTCCTTTACTTTTAAAATATTGGAATATTTAATGTGTGAACATTTTCATATCCTATTTTTATGTATTGTTTTTTATTTATATCTTTTATTAAGATTTAATGTTTTCCATCAATCTTTATGGGATGGATACACGTTCTACACCAAAATTCATGCCATTTATTTATTTAGTTTATTTGTATGATATTACCATATGTTTTCTAGTTTTGTGGTATATTGTTTTTTTAAATTATAATTCATCATATAAATCGTTGTTCAAGCCCTTCTATTATAGATAATTGGATATACAAACCTGATCAAACATTTGGTGCACATAGGTTGGTCTTGAACCTGGTAAGAAGCTCAATATTTGTTCACTAATGTAATGGGATGTGTTCTTCCTCTACCCAAAAAAATGGTTGGGTTAAGTCTGGTGTGATTTTATGTATAATGTTTTCCCAATTATTGTGGATACCACTTCTCATACCAAGTGAGAGAGGCTATGAAGAGTAGATATAGGATCACCTAGTTTGAACTTCTATATAAACAATGATGTTCTTATTCACTATTTTCACTCCTTTTATCAACTTCAACATTAATTTTTCTATTTTCATTATTTTTTATTTTTTATTCATGTTTCTATAAACTATTATTTTATTAACTGGTTTAAATGATCAAAAAATCTCTTCAGACACCGCTCTATACCATCTTTAAAAATAAACCGGTTAAAAAAATAACATTTTTTGAAAAAACTCTCAAACATAATCATTTTTTCCTTTAAATTTTCTTAGATTTATTATCCTTGAAAATGGATGGTTTTTTATGGTAATAGTGAATTATCTCAATCTTTCCTAACAATTTTATTTTATTTTTTCACTCTCCTTCCCCCATCATTATTCAACTTTTTAATTTTTTTGTATTTATAAATTTTCTACATCTTGAATAATAAATCGTGTATATTTTAAAGTTAATGCCTTAACATTAGATCTTCGGTTAGCTTTCATGTCCTTTGATAGTGTACCTTTCAGTATTTAACAAAATTTATTCATGATACCCTATTTAAAATTTAAATTACTTATTAAGTAATCCTTATTTTTGAATGAAATTTTATTGGAAATTAATATATTTTCGAAGGTTTCCAACATTGAATTGGATTAAATGTTTTGGAAATATTTTCCTTGTAAATATAATTTAGGGGGAAAATCATTATTGATTGTTTTTTGTAATCTATCCTTCATTGTCTTATGGAATCAATCCTTAATTTTGTTTCCTATTATAATCAATATAATCAAAATCTTCTATATCCATATATTTATTTTTCTTCATAGACATCATCATGTCTATTGTTTCACTAAATATTCTAATTTTCCTTTCATCAATAAATTTGAATCTATCATGCACACTTCTCTTTATTGTTAAACACCTTTTGAATTCTATTAAAAATTATTTCTCGATATTTCCTTCAATAACACATATGATTATTCTTTTGATTACATCATCAAAGATCCTCTAATATGAGTATCTGTGATCAACATATTAATTTTGGACCAAAATGTATACAATGTATGAATTTGCAACCATATTGTGTGGCCTTAAGGGGAAACTATATTGAAAACTCATTAAATCAAACCCAAGCTTCGTCAATCAACTCTAGAACGTGTTTATTTAAATTTTATATATTTAAATTACATAGAATTCATTGAAAACACTCCATTATTTTTTTAAAAATATAAAATTTTCACTACCATTTGATGTGAAACAACAAAATGGATTTCTCATTTATCCTTTTCTCTTAGTCAAAATAACTAGTAGATGATAACCATGATCTAATAACCTTATGAAAAAATGTGATTATTCTATCGTAACATACGATCCATCTCATTTATTCATTTTATAGTATAACAAAACATGTGGTTGTATATATCACTCATGAAGATATACTTATATCATAACACATGATTCATAAATTCCTATTTGTGATTATCTTTATCACAACCGATCATGGATTTAAATATGGTTCTATTTTAAATTTTTATTGTCTCATTTCTTCCTTCTATAAAATTTAAATAATTTGTTGAATGAAATGAAATATATTTTGAAACTAAATAAATTAAAGTCTAGAATTATAATAAAAATATATGAAACCAATAATAATATTTCTCATAGAAAAAATTATCCTATGTTAATAATAATATTAGAATATTTCATACATATATATATATTGCAATTAGGGTCAAAATTTTATATTAACTATATAATACTATTAATGATGACATCTATAATTTTGATACAATAATATATTAAAAATACATTGAATTAGAATTAAAACTATTTAATTAAATGAATTTAATATTCACTTATAATTGAGGATTTTGTACGGTCTTATGACTAAGGATATAATATGGCTGGACACTAGTTTTTATATTTATTTTGAAACAACATGAGAATGGGAATGTAGAGCTTAAGAAAACATAAGAAGGTTGCATAGTCTATTACTCTCGATCGGGTGTGTGCTCTTATATGTTTATATTATACTCTAGAAGTCTCCTACTCAGCCTTATATTACTTTTAATTTCTACCAAATCCACTCTCTACAGTACAGGTGTCCGACCTAATCCTCTAATATCCTTGGATTTCTATTTTATAGAGTTAATAAGTATCACATCAAGCTCATTTTTTTGTATTTCGAAGTGTAAAATTGTAGTACATATCAAATAAATGTAGGCATATTTAACCCTCTCTTTAAATCAAACAAAATCAAACAACACCCAGGATCCTCTTCTTGGGAACAATATATATGTAGATTATAAGAACGTGGATCTTTATTTCAAGTATGGATCTTGATTTCAGGTGTTTTTGAGGAAAAAAAAAGAAGATTTTTGGAAATTTTTTAATACACGTCGTCTACTCTAGAGTACATGTCATTTACCCAGTGGCCACATGTAGTTGTGTACTACACATGTAACATTTGAGTACATGGTTGTGTGGACCGCCTAATGTGGGGGCTAGTTGAGGCTATTACACGGCGTGTACATTAAATGAACAGGATTTGTATTATTTTTATTTGATTAATCGGACTAGGGTAGTGTCTCATCTCCAGAACACATCTCTTATTCTCAGGTCTCGTACAAGAGATCGACGTATGGACGAGAAACTTTGAGCACCCTCCATTCCTCCGTCCGAGCTCTGATTGAGGCACCGCTAAGTGCGTTGGAATCTCACTAGTGAGTTCTCTCTTTCCCTAGAGCCTCTCTATCCTATTTATCCTCTTTCTCAAGTTATTCATGGTTAAATTGTTTTGAAATTTTTGTATATCTATGATGGTATAGGCCGACTCAAGTGCCTAAAATAAATATTGTTCATCATACAACATCGAGGTAGGTGGTTTGTTGCTTTTAGAAGTTTTTCTTTGACTTATAGATTCCCAAGTGATGGTTACCCATGATTGGGATATTTCCAATTATTGAATTGGACCACGTTATCATCTGCCTTAGATTGATTGATGTATTAAAGGTTTTTGTGGTATATTACACTAAATTTTATGTATATGGGACACCTAGTGGGTGCATTTTCCTTGTTTGAATGTTTATGACCGTTTGGTCCAGGTTGCTTATGATGCAGACCTTATTTCCTTGCCTGTCTTGTTATGTTGGAATTTATTTCTTATTGCTTCTTGTTGAAAGAATGTTTTATGCATTGTAACTGCTTATTCTTGTAGTAGTTTAGATTACTTTAGGATGTTGGATATCATTTGTGTATGATTTAATTACACAGGGTTGTGAGAACCTGGTGTATTTAGACTATAGGGGGAATTGACATTGAGGGATTCCCCAAAGTGTCTATTATTTTTAAATTATGAGACCATTGAGGGGATTAACCATGAGTTCTCCCTCATGGTTTCTATATTATAACTTTAAGAGACCACATGGGAATGGATGTTGAGTGCTTACTCAGAGAGTCTGTAGTTTATCTTTAAAGGACCACTGGGGGAATTGACGGTGAGTGCTTCCTCAGATTGTCTTTGTTTTTCTGAGACCTAAGGGGTTAGACTATGGGATCTTTTCCAGACAGTCATTATATATTTGTTTCATTGATGATATGTTCAACAAGAGGAGATATACTATGAGAACTTTCCCAGAGGGTTTCTTGTTAGTTATTGATTGATTGTGATGAGTCTACTAATCCAAATCACAAGCTTGGACTCGGTCTTGCATGATTTGTTAGATGGTATTCTGAAACATCGGGTTTTTTTCTATTAGACTGGGTATACAGAGCTTATTCTAGATCCCATGATACATTTATTCAATGGTTTGAATAATTATTTAAAATTAAATAAATGTAATTAAAAACTATACGATTTTTTACTTTTGAGTACTTCCTAGTTTATTGCTTCATTTTTTCCTATTACCTACTATATATACTCAATGATAGTTAAGAACAAATATTTTGGTGGTTCCCTACTGGGATTAGTCTCACACCCCATTTTGGTCATGCTTTTGGACCCAAATAGAGTATGTAGTTATATGTATAGATAAGGGAAAGTGCCCTTCTACATCAGGTACTTGATTATTGTTGGATCTAGAGAGAATGGGACCAAGTTGAGGCTTGTGATGATGTTGGAGTTATTTACTATTTTTAGTACTGTGGTTTCAGTGTTTTTCCATCATTGTGGTAGTTTTGGGACCATTCCTAGATACTTGTGACATGAATAATTATTTATATATATATGCTACAGTTTTTTATACTATCAGTCTTCCACTGTTTACTTTTTTGTATGGTACTACTTCTTCTGGTATTGTTTACTATTTGTTTTTTATTGTGTTACTTTGCCAATGAGGGCATAGTTTCCCCACTATCACACCCAAGTCTCTCACTACTAGTCGAAATCCTTTAGAATTTAGGGAAATACACATAAGTTCATGTGACCAACCGGGTACAGGACACCTTTGGGAGGTCAGGAGTAGCTAAATTGTGTAAAGAGAAAAATTAAGTTACCTCGAATATTGCAATTTTTCTAGTTTGTAAATTTTTACAGTTGATTTTATTTCACCGTTGGGTGATTCACTTTTATATTATTGTGATTGTTGATATTATTGAGGTTCTCTTTTTGTGTCAACACGATGAGATGAGGTCATGTCATCTCATGCATCATATAGGAACTTGCTAAAGAGTACATGTCTTGCATACTTGTCATTCCATTTAGGGTGAATTTTTTATTACATTTTGTTATGATATATGTTATGTAAGATATGCATGTTGTTGTGATATATGTCGTTATAGAATTCCTTCTATTTTTCTTGGGTATTGGAATATGTAAGGTTTCATTTTGATGGGTGCCAAACTTTGGTCCCTGAGGTGTTATGGGACCTCTTGGATCGGAATTTAGTGGATCATTTTTTTAACTTTATTTGATTTTTTCTAGTTTTTATGTGAATAAGGATGTAAAACCGTGATTTGTTAGTGTATGGGCTATCACAAGTTAGAATTTTTCACTCCTTGGACAAAATTATAAGTTTTTAAGGGTTTCAGAGAAGTTTCAGAGGCGCACTGTCTGGAAACCTAGAAAACACAGTGTGTGGTGATATGAACACACACCATGTGCTCTTCTATTTTGGAAGACACAACATTCCTTAAGTACACATCATGTAATTTATGTACATGTCGTGTTCTTTATGTAAATATCGTGTATTCCTTAAACTTGTGACTAACTATATGAGCAGATACATGGGGCTGGGAAACTTGGGTAGAACACACCATATGGTAGGAGTACACGTTGTTCTGAATAGGCCATGTACCCAGCTGTGTGACTAACAACATGGGTAGATAAAACATCGATTGTACATGTTGTGTCCTATTCTTACATACCGTGTAGAGTCAACTATGTCTCCGGATGTGTGACTAACGACCCTGGAAATTGGAACTTAAGTGTTACATGACGTGTGTAGGGTGAACATGTTGTTTAGTGTAACCTAGGAGAGAACCGTTTGGTATAACCATGTAGAAGAACTTGGCTAGGAAGGAAAATTCATGTACATGTTGTGTCACGGGAGGAAACAATTCTGTGTAGGGGTGTTACAAGACCAGGTTTGGTTGACGTACACTCTCATGTTAAAACCTAGGGTAACACGTTTTATGGAGGGTATACACGCCGTGTAACCTTGTTTAGAAAAACTTGAATGTTTCTCCTTCTATTCCTTTATTGAACATATATTTTTTAGTCCTTGATAATCTTGAACTATGTTGTGCGCTTGACCTTGAAGATTCAT
Organism: Viscum album; assembly: GCA_963277665.1. Lineage (NCBI taxonomy): Eukaryota > Viridiplantae > Streptophyta > Magnoliopsida > Santalales > Viscaceae > Viscum > Viscum album. Next base: position 1,515,592,373 of record OY728139.1, on the reverse strand, counting down.
GCCACCGAGATGTCATCCGGATGTATGCCAGATAGAGGGAAATGATCTGACACCAAAAATGGTAGATCAGGGAGTACCAGAAGATCCTCACATTGTTCACATCTTGGCAGAAACTGTTATACTAGATAGAGGTACTGATGCATAGTTCCGATAAGGCTTTATGAAGTTTATGCAGACCTACCAGGGAGCACCGCATCCTGCCCCATCTATGGAAGAGTTAACGCGGATCTTTCATTAGTAGAAACCTCCAACTTTCTTATGGGATGCAGGACCTCAAGATATAGATTCATGGTTTTAAGCCATGTTTTCTATCTTTGAGCAGCTCGAGACACCTCTTTAGATGAGGGTGAGGCTCGCAACCTATATGCTTAGAGATTCCACCAAGAGATGGGGGGATATGATATCACAGGTGGGACACTAATGATTTATGGTTTGGGATGAGTTACAGCAGACCTTCTATGACTATTTCTATTAGGAGACTTTGAGGGACGACCGAGCATGAGAGTTCATGGGTCTGTAATAGGGTACTCTTTCAGTCATGGAGTATTCTTCTCGCTTCAAAGAGCTGCAATGCTTCACACCCATTCTGGGGGTGATGAGTTATTTCTATCTCAGATGTTTTTGGATGGTCTTAGACATAAAATATGATCCCAAGTGAACGTATTTAGGTTGACTTCAATATCTTTTATAGTCAACCAAGCTCTAATTGCCGAGTGTAATCTGAGGGAGTCTGAAGCTGTGAGTTATAGAGGTTCATCATCCAGAGTTGGTACCTCTCTGAATGATAGTAGGAGGAACCGTATGGAGTCTACATACAGAGATCCGAGGAGATGGGATACACCTTTAGGAATCCAGGTGATATGCTACCAGTGTGGTAAGAGTGGGAATACGATACCTTAGTGCCTGAGAGACCCAGTCGAGTGCCAATCTTGCGGATAGATGGGTCATCATCAGCATTTTTTTGATTTTCCTCACCAGCATCTATTGATAGGGGGTCTGAAACAACTCCAATTTCAAGATAAGGACCACCAAATTCTCATAAATTGGGGAACTAGAGTTAGTACGACAATCTAGGTTGAGGTGGAGGTCATGGCCATGGTAGCCAGTCGACCATATTTTAGTGACAGTAGGTTGGATCAGCTCATGGTAGTCAGGTAGGGTTACAAGGCTATGGTGTAGGTCATACCTTTGAAGTGAAGCAGACCTGGTAGGATCAGAAACCTAGACCCTCTATGGTTAGAGGTATGATTTTAATTGCCTCATTTTAAGATTCTTCACTTTTGAAATAGGGGTTTCCTATAGTTTTATATTTGTTTCCATTGTAGAGATCCTTGGGCACTATATCTTAACTTCTAAGGATGTTATGCCTCTAGAAACTTCATTGGGGATTTGGAAGGATAGTGTACATCAGTTCAAGTAGTTCCCTCTTGAGTTTGTTGGGTGTCACTTCTTATGGGGCCTCTATGTATTAGAGATTTTAGGCTTCGAGGCCATTCTCCAAATGGACTGGTTAGTCTTTTTTTAAGACGTTTTTTACTACTATCATTATAGGGTGATTTTCACAACACTAGAGGGCAGGCCTTTTCTACACAATGGTGAATGGGATGTTCAGGCGAGCAGATTTGGACCCGAGAATCTTAGGTTGGGAGGTATTACAAGCCAGATTTCTAGTTTATATCTAGATGACTATGGGACTTAAACGATGGGATTTCCACTAGTGTTGGTTCATTTCAGAGATGTATTTTTAGATAACATTTCGTGTATACTTATCAACCAAGAAGTAGATATCTCTGTTGATATTGTTCCAGGAACGATGCTAGTGTTCATTCCTCCATATAGAATGGCTACACCAATTATAGGATCTTAAATATAAGTTATAGGAGTTACAAGAAAAGGGCTTTATCTGACCCAATACTTCTCCTTAGGGTTCACCTACCCTTTTTGTGAAGATGGAAGACCGTACCCCCAGATTTTTTTTAGATTATCATAAGCTGAACCAGTTGATCGTCAAAAATAGAGATCCCTTGTCTAGGATTGATGATCTATTTGATCACCTTCTAGGAGCCAGGGTGTTATCGAAGATGGACTTGATATTCAGTTATCATAATTTTCACATTAGACCATAATATGTATCTATTATAGACTTTTGGAGTAGGTATGGTCTATACGAATATGTGGTCATTCTTTTAGGTCTCATGAACATGCTATCATTTTTAATGGAACTGAAGAAACAAGTGTTCCACAGTTACTTGGATTTTTTCTGGTAGTCTTCATTAGAGATATCTTGGTGTACTCTCACACTTGACACAAACATGCCACCTGCCTTGAGATCATTTTTAGTACACTGATTGAGCATCAGTTATATTCTAATATCTCAAAATAATACTTTTGAATGGACCAAATTCACATCATGGGTCATGTTATACTAGAGACAGGTGTATCAGTAGTCCTAGTGAAAGTGAGAGGAGCAGTTTCCTAAGAGCAGCCGAAGAAATTCTTTAAGGTAAAAAGTTTTTTGGGAATATCTAGTTACTATAGGTGCTTTATACAGGACTTCTCACACTTAGGAGTGCCACTGATCGGCCAAAATAAAAATGGCATGAATTATATGTGTTCAAATTCTTGTGATTCATCCTTTCAAGAGATGAAAGGGAGATCGACATCAGCACCTCTACTGATTTTTTCAAAGCTGAGAAAGAGTTACACAATTTACTCTGATTCTTTAGGTATCGAGATGGTAACAGTGATTAGGCAGGGGGAACGAATCATTATGTATGAGTCTCAATAGTTCATTCCAAATGAGAGGAATTACTTGATGCATGATCTCGAGTTAGCTACAGTTGTTCATTTTTTACGATGTTGGAGACGTTATCTTTTGGGAGATCATTTTGTGATTTTCACTGACCACAAAATTCTCAAGTATATATTTAGTCAGCTTGATCTGAATTTGAGATAGTGATGGTGAGCTGAGTACCTCCGGGTTTTTTAATTTGATCTTGCCCACATGCCTGGGAAAGGCAACATTGTGGCTGATGCATTGAGAAGGAGGACTAAAATACATGAAGTTTAAGAGGACAACAGTGAGTGAAATCTTATGGAACTATTTGCTGAGATTCATTTAGAGGTGCACAATAGACAGGGGAAGGTGTTTCATTCTTCTGTAGCTATTACCTCTAGTCTTCTAGATCGAGTGTGAATGTGGCAGCTATTAGATTCTGAAGGCCTAGTCCTACGGGAGACTCTGACAGGAGAGGACCCTACTCCAGGATGGACCATAATTAAAGATGAGATCTTGTGTTTTCATAGGCATTTTTGGGTGTTAGTAGACTTACGTGAGAAGTTTATGTAGGATTTTCATTCCTCAGTTTGGGTAGTTAATCCATGTGTCACCAAGATGTATCGAGATCTACACTATCAGTATTGGTGGCCAGGTATGAAGAGATATGTTGTTGGTTTTGTGACGAGATGTTCCAGATGTTAGGGGAAGAGAATCAGCGACCCGTATGTTTTTTACAGTTGCTACCCATTCCTGAGTGGAATTGGAATGATGTCATGATGGATTTCGTGATGGTTTTACTGAGATCACCTCGAGGGAATGATGCAGTTTGGGTTTTCGTTCAAAGACTCATTATGGTTTCACATTTCTTACTGATTAAGGAAACCTTCAATGCTGATGAGCTTGGAAGGTTGTACATCTGATATATTTTACGATTACATGGTGTTCCACACTATCATTTAAGACAGGGATTCTCGGTTTTCCTTTTGTGTATACTAGTGACTTCAAAAGGCTTTGGGTACACAAGTACATCTAAGTACAGCTTACCATCCCCAGAAATATAGCCAGTCTGAGCGCATGACTCCGGTGTTGGAGGAAATTATTCGAGCATGCATCCTAGATTTTTGGGGTTCTTAGGAGATACATATACCCCTGGTGGAGTTTTCCAATAAAAATATTTTTAGGTAATGATTCATATTGCACCTTATGAGGATTTGTATGGTAGTCCATTCCGATCACCCCTATCTTTTCTAGGGGTAGGAGAGGTAGCTATGTTGGGACCTTGTCTTGTCTAGGAGACCACAGACCTCGTGGATTTGATTCTGAAGAGGATGGATAACTGCATCTTCTCACCAAAATCGTATGTTGATCGACAGAGATGACCTTTGGAGTTTGAGGTTGAAGATAAATTTTTATTACCTGTCACACCGAGGTTGGGACACAAGAGGATTAGAAGATAGATAAAGCTTCCACAGAGATACGTTGGGAAATTTGAGATTTTTGGAAAGAGTCAGTCTGGTTTCCTATTGATTTTTGTTACCCTAGAGGTATTGGTCTATGCATGAATTCTTCCACGCTTCTCAGCTATGAAGTTACTTTTCAGACCCGTCTAATGTTTTCTCAACCTGAGGAGGTTGAGTTGGAGATGTATTCATCCTTTGAGGATAACCCTCTGCGGATTTTGGATCTCAATACGAAGTTCATATGTCGTTGTTCTGTTCCTATGGTATGGGTTTTATGGCATCATAGGTGAGTACAGGACGGGACTTGGGAGAGGGAGTTCAACTTACGATCATAGTGGCTAAAGTTGTTTGAATTTTCTTCTTTACCGCACTTGGAAGGGAAATTCAGGGATGAATTTCTCTATGGGGGGAAGTCTGTAAGAACTCAGATCTGCATTTCAAGTATGGATCTTAATTTTAGGTGTTTTCTATAATTAAGGAAGATTTTGGAAATTTTATAAGTACACTTCGGGTACTCGTGAGAACACGCCAGGTTTCCGGTGGCTGCGTGTAGCCATGTACTGGTCGTGTAATAGCTGAGTACAAGGAAATGTGGTCCTCCTAAAGTGGGGATTGGTTGAGGTTAGTACACGTCATGTACATTAAATAAACATGCAGTGTATTTTTATTTTTATTTTATTAATTGAACGGAGGTTGCATCTCATCTCTATAACACATATCTTCTTCCCATGTCTCGTACAGGACCGCGAATTATGGCTGAGAATCTTCCATTTCTTCTCATTCCTCCATCCAATCTATGATTGAGGCACCTCCATGTGTGTTGGATTCCCACCAGGGAGTTATCTCTTTACCTAGAGCCTCTCTTCTGAATTTCTCCTCTCTCTTTAGTTATTCAAGGTTGAACTTTTTTAACCTTTTTGAATATAAATTATGTTCTAGGATGATTCAAGGGCTAACATTCAAGAGTGTTAATCGTAAAACATTGTGGTAGGTGGTTTTTTCCTTTTGGAGTTTGTCTTTGAGTTATATATTCCTAAGTGTTGATTACCCATGATTTGGGTATTTCGTACTAAGGAATTGAATGGTGTTATCATCTGCCTTATATTGATTAATATATTAAGGGTTTTTGTTGTTATATTATGCTAAATTTCATGTTTATGGGAAAACCCATGGGTGTGTCTTCCTTGTTTCAATATTTATGACCATTTGGTACAGGTTTCCTATGTGACATACCTTGTTTCCTTTCCTTGCTTATTAGGTTGGAATTGATTTCCTATTATTTCTTATTAAATTCATGTGTTATGCATTCTAACTTCTTATCCATGGATTAGTTAGGATTACATTGGGATGCTAGATATTGTTTGTGTACAATTGTATTACACAAGGCTGTGGGAACCTAGTGTAGTTAACCCATAGGTGGAATTGACGTTGAGGGCTTTCCCAGAGTGTCTGTTATTTTTACGTTACAAGACCATAAGGAGGATTGATGGTGAGTTCTCCCTCAGAGTACCAGTAGTATAATATTATGAGACCACATGGAGAATGGAGGCTGAGTGCTTCCTCAGAGAGTCTATAGTTTTTTGTTAACAGACCATAGGGGGAATTAATGGTGAGTGCTTCCTTAGAGTTTCTTTTGTTTGTGAGGCCAAAGGGGTTAGACTGTGGGAGCTTTCCCATAGGGTCATTATATATTTGTTCAATTTATGATATTTTGAACTATAGGGGATAGACTATGAGAACTTTCCCATAGGGTTTCTTGTGAATAATTGATCGATTTTGATGAGTCTTCTAAGCTAAAGCACAATCCTAGACTTGGTCTTATATGATTTGTTTGATGGTCTTATGAGACATATGTTTTTTTCAATTAGACAGGGGATACATATCTTAGGTTATATCTTGTAATTTCTTTATTCAATTGTTTGAATAATTATTTAAATGTAAATGGATGTAATTGAAAACTGTAGGATTTTTTACTTATGAGTACTTCTTAGTTTATTGCTTCATTTCTACATATTACCTGCTATGTATACTCACTAATAGTTAGGAAAAATATTTTTGTGGTTTCGTACTGGGATTCATCTCACAACCTATTTGAGCCATGATTTTAGTCCCAAATAGATTAGATGGTTTTCATGTATAGATAAGGGCAAGCGCCCTTCTACATCATGTACTCTATTATTGTTAGAGCAGGATAGAATGAGACCATGATGGGCCTTAAAATGCTGTTAGAGTTATTTACTATTTTCAATACTTTGGTTTTAGTGTTTTTTTCCAACATTTTGACTTTTTTGGTTTCTTTCCTAGATACTTGTGACATTCATCATTATTTATATATATATATATGATGCAGTTTTTAATACTATCAATCTTATAATGTTTACCTTATTGTATGGTACTACTACTTCTACTATTGTTTACTATTTGTTTTCATTGTGTTAGTCTATCAATGAGGGAATAGTTTCCCTAATCTCACAACCAAGTCCCTCGCTGTTAGTCGGCAGCCTCTGGAATTCAGGTAAATGCACTTGAGGCCATGTGACCAAACGAGTAAGGGGCACCTTTGGGTGGTACCCGGATTCGGGACGTTACAGATATGTAATTAATAAATATTCCTAATTTAATGAACTTGAATATGTATGATATGCTCTTCTATGTGCATTTCATCCATGTTTCCATGACATTATCTATTTGTGTACATGTATACTTTTCATCCTTTCTCTTTTATTATGATTATCCCTTTATATATATAATGATTATTCATATATAATGTTTTTCAAGTATTTTACAAGTGATAGATACAACATGATATATCATTTAATATATATATATATGTATATACTGTATAAAATAAAATATGTAAATTGTATATAGTGATGGTGTTACGGGTAGTGATATGTTCATGTTGTTGTCTATATCGGGTTTATATGCTCTGATATCAGTATGCTACACAAAGAGTATCTTAAATTACTTTAACTATAACATGTGTGTTTCATCTTGATATAAAAATGATGGGGAATACTATTGACTATTATATCTTTTTGGGAACTTTTAGTAAATACATAAAACATAGTGCATTAACTACTATTAAATAGAATGATATCACAATTTGGAATAGGTATTTGGACAATGATATCTTTCTTTCACTATATTTAATATCTTTTTTTATTTTCATTTGTCACAACCACCAATATCTCACAGTCATATCCAATGATAGGTATCCAAGATATGGATATAAAATTTATTTTCTCATACATATTTTGTATGAATAAATATGGGATTTTCCCTATCCAACAATATGATAATCTATTAAATTAAAAGAGATGTTTCAATAGGTGATAACATTATGTCACCCTATAGAACATTCACTTCTCATTGGAAGATCACTTAATTCCTGTTCAATATAAAAAAGCCAAATAAAATTTAGGAAATTTGACTTATGGGAAAAAATTAATAACTACAAAATTAATTTTTCAGAATTAATTTACATCACAAATATATTTAAAAAATACTAATTTATATAAATTATATCATTTTACCATTAAATGAGAAAAATAATTCCATTATTTGAAAATAAAATTTAGTATTAAAATTATAAATTTTTATAAACCAACTAGTCTCCTATGATATTGTTTTTACTTTTATCCTTTGAATATATTAGATTAATATTCATTCATAGAATCCTTGATTAAATTCAATCATAACCAATGTTTCTAATTTCCAAAGAAAGTAGAATATTCTTTCATAAACATTGCTAAATTTTTGTTGAATATTTGATATATTTTTATTTAACCTTATCACCATTATAGCTATCAAATTTTATCTTCTTTTTATCCTTTTAAAATATCAACTAAAATTCAATTTTTTTATTCAATGTAGAGACTTTTTACTAAATAGATTAATTATTAATTACTTATTCATTAATTCAATAATTTAATTTATTAGTCATATTGGATTTCACTTTAATGTTAATCATTGTATTTTACATATTCTATGAATTAGTTTGTGTGTGAAAATTCTCCAAAACCACTTTTTTATATAGATTGATTTTGACATTAAATTCATAAAACTATTCTGAAAATACATTATAAAAACAACCTATATCTTTGTTCTTACTTTTATGAAATTAAAGATCAATAAGATCACCTTAAAAATATATTTAAAAGAAAATAAATCTTCATATAATTATGTATATTTAAGTCAAATTTTTTTTCATCAGTCATTTAAATTAATGAAACATCCAAATAATATTTTAATTTGATTTCCACTTCATCATGTAGGGATTCATCACCATATTATTACTTTCTTAAGTTGATTTTTCTTTATATTTACCATAATATTTATTATTAAATATTTATTTAAGATTTTTTATTAGGGAAAAGTTTTTATAAAATGTGATAATTCAATATCATTTTATTTTCATGGGAACTTTCCAGTGATGGGAACAACATTTTTACACATAAATCATAAAATTTACAGTTTACTATCAAAACTACACCGAAATATTTGAAATACATATATGAATATTGTGAATAATTCCCCATTGAAATATAGATTGTATTTTCAAATTTTCAAATATATATTTTTTATATCCTTTAAATTTATCTCCTTGGTTGAATTGAAAGAAATTACTTCCACTTTCACTCTTCTCTCATACACCACAAAGATTATTTGTATATCATCAATGGATACGTGGCCCTGATGTTTTTCTAAAAGTGAGAAAACCATTGTATTTTAAAAAATTAAAATTTTACTAAAGGTTATATTCATGATTTTCACATATTAAATCTTTTTTATAGGTCCCCTCATTGAGCCAATTACATTATTGATTAAATAAAAAATCCATTGATTATTTCATTTGACTACCTCCAAAATAATTCACTTTGTTTACATAATGAATTCAATATAACCCCATTCAAAATGATATTATTGTGACTAATAAAACGTTCAGAAACCTATATGTTACACCTTTAGATCATACATGGAGGAAACCAATATACCTAAATGAACTTAAATTGTTGATGCAGAAAAACAAAGATTACTCATTTCACCTAAGTCATCGTAATGAATCAAAAACCTCAAAAAAACTAGAAAATAAAATAAAAAATAATAAAATTGAAATAAATAAAGGAACAAATAAGTATTTATGTGGTTCAAACAATTTTCATACTCTATAGGGGAATGACTAGAATCTATTTTATTATGGATGATAGAAATGATTACAATACATGAATCGATACCGAATACCATACTATTTAAAGTAGAGTCAAGTTGGTGTAACTGGTAATCCTAACATATGGTCGTTGTAGAGGGCATTCTCACTCAGCTTTTATCCTCACAGACATTCCTCCACTTGTTTAGTGAATTCGACCACATTAACATCCCCTTCTGGTGAAAAGTTTACACGTTCAAAAACTATATGACTTTACTCTTACGTGACATCCTGAAGCCCGTTATGTATTACCTTTAAAGACAAATTCTATAAAAATACCATTTTTTATAGTTTATAGAATCTCTTACACACTCTTCTTATAACTATAGATGTCACATATAAAATTTTCAATAGTTATTTCTGATTTCTTACAAGTGACTACCATCATTCATCCATCTAGCTTCTAGATTTATAGACATTATAGATACCTTTGAGTGTTCTATTTTAATGTATTGGAAATTGTAATTCTATAATCCCTCTTTTATTTAGTTTAAATAACTTATATAGATAATATTTTATCATGGATTGACCTAACAAACATCTCATTTAATGATTCTAGATAATTTATCTCAAACTGGTAATGATAATTTAAAACCCAATACATTCATATATAACCAACTAAATAGTTAAACATATAGTATTTTTTATCTTTCTTATATTTATTCAAGAAATTTTAATTTGGTTTAAACAAATATATTATTGTGGAATAACTAATTTTGATTCTATATACCACAACTGAGAAAATATATAATATTTTTTATCATAGTTTAGATCTCACTTGTTTTTAATATATATAAAAATCCAACCCATTAATGAATATAAATAAACTATCATTTATTATGTAGTCATTTATGAGGGAGTTTAATATCTAAATTGGATACGATTGACTATTTTTTCATTATTGAATTTTTAGAACCAATCCCACTTATTATGACTGAATTCACTAACACGCTAAGAGGTGGATAATCTTGGTTTGAATTTTTGACACTGCATACATCCTATTAGATCTTGTTCCCTTGTGAGAAGCTATATTAAAACGTTTTAATAATGTAACAAAATCGTATAAACCCTATATAAAAATTTATATCCCCTATAAAATATGTTTTTTATTTTTTTACCTAATGGTATATGTTTAATGAGAACATATAAAATGATGTTTCAGTCTACCAAAGAATCATTATTTCACTATTGAGTTAAAAAATTATTCGAAATGGTTTACTATAGATTCTTAGGGGAACTCAATTTTTTATCTCATTACACACTTCTTTGAGAAAATTTTTATATGATAATTGTATCATATTCTATTATAATAAAATATTAAATTATAATAATTACACCCAACCAATAATATGTTTCTCTCTATCTCCATGCCGAAAAGAACATCATGTTCATTATATTGGGTACTCTAAACTTTTAAATCATCAGGGTGTAATCATATGTATCGTGATAAAAACAATTACTATTTATATTCATCATTTGGATGTCTCACCCTTCATCTGATGTACTCTAACTATATTCAATATTTAGGTTCCTCTAATATGCCTAGGATATCATATATCCATATGGAATACCCTATTTATGGTAATTAAAAATGTAAAATATATTAGAATAATATCTCACAAACTAATATAAAGAATTTCCAAGTGTAAAAGATATATAAATCATCAATTTTTATCTGTATCACCAAAACAAATTCTTGGTTAGTCCTTACTATTGTTGTAGTTTCATTATCCAAAGCATTGATTCTATAGTCGAATCAATGGATATCTTCTATTCCTGGATTCATAATTGTTAAATATCATTAAATTATTCAAATACAAATCACTATGAAGCAATTTACATGATTATATAGCATTTTTTATCACAAAATTTTCAGATTCACAACCCTATGTAAATAAAAGTTTGTTCATAGATTCTAAATCCATTTTCTCTATGAATGATCATGTGTAGTGAAATGATTCTACTATCAATTGGTTTATATTAATAATGTTCTATTACAACATTTTTAAATGACTACTTTAGTAATTTTCCTTCAACTAATCTAACTATTTGATACTGCATCTTTAACACACCCCAGACCGATTCCCCCAAATCTAGTGTAGAAAACTCAAAATTTACAACAATGTATTTGATAAAAATATTTGATTTCAATATATTTATAAAATTTAAAATCCAATGACCTTTTAGTTTAGAGTTTTATATAATTTGGTAAAAACAAATACAACCAAAACTCATGTAATCTCATCAAATGGACACCTTTTCCCACTAAATAAGAAGATAATAAATAAAAATAGGTCTTCAATAAGTCCCAAAAAATAACCAAAAAATCTAATCCTATGTAAACACCATATATATTAATTTCATTCATAACATAAAAAAAGGTATGTATAAGAACATGTAATCCAAAAGTATTAATAATCACAAACATAATAATAATGTATAACATGAGAGACATGTGGAATTACAAGATATCATAATGAGAATGATCATAAGAATGGGGGAATGTAATAATGAAATGATAACATGGTTTAAAAATGATCATATAATAAGATCATGAAATCATAGGAATATAAAGACAACATGAACAAGACCCATAAAAATATTTCAAGGATCCACACATATTAAATATAATTTATTTGGCTAGGGTAACTTCTCACACACAATAGCACACTGGGAGCACTATTTTCACTCCATGATATCACATGATATTGAAACAATACCAAATACTTCATATAAATATTTAATTATATGTATATCCAAGTCTTTCACACATATTATTAAATGATTATTAAACATAAATATTTATGAATACAATTAAAGAATCATAAAGGCCCCATTTCATTGGAAAACTAGGTTCACAGTACACTAAAAGAAACTTAAATCATGGAATCCATATTTTATTCGAAATAGTGTGACCTTAAAATATATTGGATATACTAAAACTACATCGGATAACCTAGAAACCATATAAATAAAAAGACCAGTAAGAAAAGAATCTTGATAAAGAAATGTAACATGAGTGTCAAAGTTATAATATAATATAATATCATAAATCGATCATGAGTAATTTAATGGAAGAATATCACAAATAACGTGGTGTCAAAATATCATGGAATCATAGTAAATGTGACAAAAAACATATAAATTGACATCCAAATGAGTCAAGAATAATTTCGTAGGCAATATCACAATGTGAAAAAAGTCCCATAATTGATTAGTTTTACTCCCTAATCTCATACATGATGACTCATGAGATTAAAGCTTCACCAAATGAATTAGGGAATTATATAAGAACATAAATCATAAAATGTTCATGATATATGTCTACCATATAATAAAAATCAATCATAATGTGTAACATAAGAATTACCCATATAAGAAAATTGAGATTCATAATATTCATTTATATCGTAATTAAATGAAATTTCAAAATGAAGGCATTCAATAAATGGTCATAATTGATGTATTATATCTTAATAGAATGGTAGAATAATATATTTATTTGTTTTATAGACACATATACAAAAAATTTAATAATTACATAACATTAAATAGATATATAAATTGAGTTAGATAGTGTTTGCGTTCATAACCCAAAGGAAAGGGTAGTTTACAGTGATCCCAAACCGCCACCATGGTTTGTAAATTACATTATTTATATTCCAGAATAATGAACATATGTTTATTATTTACATTACTTAGAATACATTTCAAGTCAACTATTCTTTTTTATTAATTAGTATCGTGTAAAATTCAATTACACAAACAATTAATTTCATGTTAGGCATTTTAATGATAGGCGCCTCATATGTCTAAAATCACATTGGTAAGTTGACTTATATCAAAAATATTTTTAATTATTCATCTATAAGATGGTGAACATGAAATAATTATCATTTTCATACATAATTATAATTTTTTAACCAACTATGAAATACGGTAATAAAAAATAAATTGTGTTACAATCAAGGAGACAATAGGTCTTATGTACACATGAGTAACATTTCCATTTTTGGATGATCTTGGTTAGAGGAAGGTATGTTTTATATTATCTTTAAAAGATGATAATTATATCCTAAATATAATATTTTTATTAAATTCCCTTAACATACCATCCAGGTTATGCATTAATAAAAATGAATAACATCGCTTAGCGAAGAGGTGGTCTGCCGTACACACGAACAACAATATCATTTATTCAACGGATGGGATGGTAATAAAGTATATGATATATTAAATTTCAAGAATGATTGGTATTTCATTATTATCGTATATTAAATTAAAATTATTTATTATTACCTTCCATATAACTCATATATAAAAAACAAATCAGAACACTTCCTAAGGTTGTAGTCCATTGTACACACGAACAAAATTATAATTTATTCAATGGATGATAATGTAAAAAATTATGTGATATATTAAATTTATATAATGGATAATAAGTATTTAATAACATATATAAACACCCAATTATTCATTATTACCTTCTATATAACACATAAGTGAAAAATGAATCACGTTTCTTCGTGAGGCGGTAGTCCACCAGACACACAAGTCATGTTATCGTATTCTATTTGGAATGAAAAGTTAGAAGGTATTTTTGATATTAATATTATATAAGTATAATTATTTCATAAATATCATATATTATCATTAGATACATCATTATATTCATCTGTGATAAATGGTCATGGAAAATGAATTACGATGGTTAGTGAGGTAGTAGTCCTCCATACACATGATCAACAATTTCATTTCCCATTTGTGGGTGGAGGAGATAGTGTAAGGTCAGTAAATTAACATAAATAAAATATAATTATATTTCATTTACTAGGGATATTTTATCTTCCTAGTTTAATATTATTTTAAAAAGGTTGAAGAAAAAATAAAATATAACACTTGGTTAAGGATGTTGCCTTATATTCAGACAACTTTTTTTGGTTTAAACAAAAAATCCTTACTAGGATAATTTTATACCCAAGAAAAGACTTCTATGATGTGGGGAGGGTAGTGGGGGTGTTTTTTGAGTAGGGAGGTGCCGAACCAATGGGTTTTTAAAGTGCGAAAAATAGAGGATATGTGTTGGCCTTTTATAAGCGTGTCTAGTGTAACAGTTGTAATTTTTGAAAAGAAAAATACATACCCACTTTTATAAAAAAAATATTAATTTCACAAAATAAATTATTTAATAGTTAAAAAAATTAACTATAATATTTTTTCACAAAAAACATTAAAAATTATTTGTGAGAAAAAAAAAGTTTCAAGAAAAATACTACTTTAATAAAATTTTAATAATTATTTACTGATAATTTATATATATAGGATATTTATATTTATATATATCATAAATTATTTAATAGTATTTACATTATCTAATTTAACATCTAGGTTATAATGGTTATATATATATCATGGGTTGTTTATGCTCAGTGTTGCATGTTGAGTATGCAATCAATGATATTTAATTTATTTAAAAAGAAATATGTCATAACTTCCTAGGGTGTTAAACTCTCACCACACCCCCCCAAATAATTTTGAACTCAAAAATTCATATAATATACTAATGAAAAAATATGTGAGGATACTTATTCTTCATTGACTCTTCTGGTTATCAAGTTTCTTCATCAATCTTTTAGTATCTTGGTAATACTTTGACTAGATTAGTTGAACTATTTCGTATAACTATTTATTTACAATAAAATATATTCACTGGTTGGTCCTTGTATGAAAGGAATTTTGGAAACGATACCACGTATGGAATAATTACATGTGATAAGTTTGATATGTACTTCTATAAAAGTGATATGTGAAACACATCATGTAATTTAGTCAGATTATGTGGAAGTAATAGTTGGTAGGTCATCACTTTGATGAAATCAAGGATCTCAAAGGAGATGATGTATCTATGACTAAGCTTTCCCTTCATTCTAAACCTCGTGACTTTCTTCTTTGGTGAAATAAAAATAACACCTTATCTTCGACATCAAACTCCTAGTGTCATTGAGAAATTTCTTCATATGTCTTATGTCAAATTTGAATATATTTTATATGATTATAAATAGTTTGGAAATTCTCTATCGTCCCTTTAGAAATATAAGGTCCCATCAGCTTATGCTCTCCAACATCATCCCATTATGTTGGAGTCTCACATTTATTCCCAAACAGAGCCTCATGAGGTGCCTTTTGAATGATATAATGGAAATTATTATCGTATGATAACTATACTGAGTGAATGTGTATATCCCAACATCATTGAAAATCCACTGAAAACAACCTCAACATATCTTCTAGAGTTTGTAAGTATATCTCAAATAGAATATCCATCAAAGGGTGATATGTAGTTCTCAAATAGAGTATGAATCCACAGATTACTAAAGGATTCTCTATAACCTTATGGTAAACATCATATCTCGATTAGATAAAATAGAGAATGACATTCCATGTATTCATACCACTTCTCTTATAAACATATTAGAAAGTTGTTCAAGAGTGAAATCATCCTTTATAGAAATGAAATGTGATGACTTTATAAGGTGATCAAGTGCCACCCAAATGGAATTGCTAGATTTAGGTGTCCTATGGAGTCCTATGATAAAATTAATGGTTATTTTTTCCATTTATCTTTTAAAATTGGTATTGGATTCATTGTACCCTTAGATTTTATTTTGTAGCCCTAAATTTCTGATATACCATGCATCAGAAAAAAAATTCTACAGTATCCCTCTTCATGTTATCACACATGCTGTTTTTCTTCATATTTCTATACATATTAGTGATTCTTTGATGAATGGAGAAGGAAGACCTATATGATTAATCTGAAAGCTCCCTATTCAGATTTTGTTTTGATGGTACACTTATTTGAGTTTCAAAACTTATAAATCCATCTTCAGAAAACATAAACTCTAGAATATTCCCTACCTTTTTTGTTGAACCTCATCATATTTCTGGCCCTCTTGATCCTCTCAAGAGTGGATGGTTGAGCTGTTGTTTGAAAAAGTTAAGGTGAATATCCTTCTAATATTACCATATCCATCTTCTTCAAATATAATAATATACTATTCTTATCAATTCGCTTCAATGATTTAACTATAGGATCTTATCTACATAGAGAAACTTCTACCTTGTTTATTTTCCCATGATTGTAATGTAATGAGAAATCATAGTCCTTGATCGGAACTAACCATCTTCATTGGAACATTTTGATCTCCTTATATATTTATATATATATTATCCTCTTATTATCAGTAGATATTTCACACTTATACCTATAGAGATAATGTATCCACATCATCAATGCTAAGTTTACTATAACTAACTCTAGGTGATGTGTTGAATAGTTATACCCCTGAAAAGTGGAATGACTTGAGGCATAGTCTATCACTTTATCATTAGAAATTAGTATATATCCCAAACATTTATTTGAATAATAACTATAAACCACCAAATCTTCCCCACTTTAGAGAATCGTGAGTACTCTTGTAGTGATAGGCCTCTTTTTCAACTCCTTAATGATCACTTCAAATTAAATGGTACAGAAACATTTTACTCATGTTCGTGTTATCTTGGTAACTGATTTTAACAGTCATGATATTTATTTCACAAACCATTTTCAATACCTAGATAATCCATAGAAAATATGGATTTTTGTCAAAGATTATGGTATAGATCAGTCCTTGATTTATTTCTTATTAGAAGGGTCTATAGATATCCCTTTCTTCGTAATAATAATCCCCAATAATGATACTTCATTAATCTATGAATCACATTTACTTTAATGTTTATATAGATTATACTTTCTCAAATCCCTTTGAACATCATTAAAATGATCCTCATGTTTCTTCTTTCTCTTGGAGTATATCACAATATCATCTAGAAATACCACCACACATTTTTTTAAGTAATCCAAAAATACTATACTCATTTACACATTAAATATTTTTGGATCTTCTTTGAGTCTAAAAGGAATCATTATGATAATCATAGTGTATATACCTTTTTCAAAAGGAATTTTTTGTATTATCTTATTTCTTCGCCCTTATTTGGGGATATCCAAAATAATAGTACACCATAGAGAAATACAGAGATCTATATAGTTTTTCGAACAAGTAATTTGTCCATGGTAGGGGATACTTGTTCTTTATCATGATTGTCTTGAGTTAATGATAGTAAATATAGAGGCGCATTGGAACATCCCACTTCATGATGATGGGAATTGGTTCACCCCATGGCGAAGCCCTCGCGAAATGAAACGATTTTTTAGATTATCTTGTAACAACATCTTAAATTATTCTAAACCAATGGTGACAATTATATTATAATTCTTGTATATGTGTAGAGATCCAAGGAAAATATTGATTTAGAAATCAACCTCTATATAAGGAGTTATACCAAGAAACTATTTTGAGAATACATCAGTGTAATCTGTCAAAACATTCATGTCTTCGAGAATGATTCACATCTTTGTCTCAATCATTTGGGATAGATATTTTCACACATAAGGAAATAATACTCATGCATGTATAGAAGATTACAAGGGATATTAATCCTCTTACATTCACATGTAAATAATCATTGGTTGGCTTTGAACATGAAGAGTGATCTCCTTCTCTCAACATTTGATGTTGGATTTAATTAAGGATATCCAATTCTTTCCCAAAATATCATAAAACTCAAAAGAAGGTAATTATGATGATATTTTTAAGGAGATTAATTCAACAAAAATTGCTGAGGAGGAGTTATATACTTTGAATTTAACCATCACACAATTTTTTATTCTCACAAATAACTCACCCCCATGTTTTCTGGTGGTTTTTCAACAGTTCCACTATACTTGCATGATATAAAAGAATGTGTAGAACCATAATAAAAATTATTTTTCTCTATTAATTAATTAATATATATAATACCTATCACCAAATCATTATCATCATTCACCTAAAACTTAGTTACAATATACACCCTTACTTTCTTCTTTATTAGTTATTATTTATTATTGTTTCTGAAAACCCCTGGTTTATGGAATTGGATTTTAAAATTCCCATTTTCATTACAGGTAAAAAATTATATGATAGGTATAGTGTTGACCTCAACCTTATTTTATTCTTCCCCATTAGTGGTAGTCTTCATTTCTCTATAACTCTGATTAGCCTAATTCCATTCTTTTCCACACTTAAAGCATCTTACTATTCCCCTTATGTAGTTTCCAGGATGATTTTTTTGAAATTTTTTAACATTTTTGGTTTTTATTTGTCCATATAAATTATCTATTGATGGTGTTGAAGTAAAAACCATATTAAATTTTTTTTCTTCAGTCCCACAAGACCACTGATATTCATTAATATACTTCTTAACTTTTAGGTGACAATAGACAATCACTTCATAATTATCAATGTATAAAATTTATATAGATATTTATAGACTCATCCTTAACTAACTAATAAGATATTCCTCCTTACATTAAATGATGATAAAAAAGATGGAGGTGTATCGTGGAATCCTAGTGAAGTTCTCCTCATAGGCCCCGATAAAAACTTCTTCCTTTTTCTTCAGACTAAGGAGCTCCCTCTACATTTTAATACTAAGAGCTTTGGGAAATAATATTTCGAATTTTTTTCATGAATTATTACTATTCCATGGAATCAATATCCACATTAGAATCTTTATTCTTGGTAAGTGTCCACCACTTATCAGATTCTCCCTCAGTGTGATAAATGAATAATAAAATTTCTATTTCCCTATGCATTTTAGAAAATAGAATATATTCTCAATGTATTTAATGAATTATTCAATGATTAGGGGATAAAAAGATCCATTAAAGTTAAGGGGACTTTTTCACATAAAATAATAGACTATAACAAGATCCTACAAATGAGGAGTTGGGAGTTATGCATGGTTCATATTACTATTAATAACTTGATCTAATTGACCCAATACTTCTATTAAGTTATCAACTCCTCCTACCATAAGTTTTGGAATATAATTGGTTGAATCATAATATTCCCTATCAGGATGGATTTTGGAACGTTTTCTCTTATATTATTCCATTAAAAAAAATAAATAAAAACATAGTATGAGAAAACATTAATATAATAAAGGAAAAATAATAATTTTAAAGGAATAACTCATGAATGATAAATATTTCTTGAATTATTGGACTCTAGGTTGTAATCTACATAATACTTGGTAATTTAACAATTATGTTTTCTAGTATTTTAATTCTTCAGGTCCTTCACATTGGTTTCTAATGAGCTTGTGAATTTCTAAAACATATCCCCCTTGAGCGTCAAACTATGTGTACAGTAAGGCCTATTTTTATATACAAGGTAATTATTAAGCCAATCCCAAATATACATTTTCAAATATATTTCCTCTAGGAACATCTATTCTAGAAATGGATCCACTTTTTATATCCAAACATGGATAAAATTTCTCAGAAACTACTTACTATATACTTCACCAAGATTCTAGGATATTTTACTATAATCAAAATATTATTTAGAGATATCCATATACTTTTCCCTGGGTTTTTAACTATTTTTTCTCATCCTAATTCCAAATGATAACTAAACCTTTACTTTGATACTAAATATGGAGACCCAAGACTTTCCACATATTATTACATGATTCTTAAACATAAATACACATTAATACAACAAAAGGATAAAAAAATCCTAGTTTTTTGGAAACTAGGTTCATATTACCCAAAAAAATAACTTAAAACATGAAATAATTATTTTTTTATCCATGGTTAGATACTAAAATCCAACGAAGCACCTGAAACTATATGGGATAAATAGGGGAATACATAATTAAATGGGTGAGATAAAAACCTAGTCTAGGAATGAACATGATAAGGAAACATAACATGGGAGTCAAAGGTATAACATGATATCATAAAAGAGGAGTCTTATTTGTAATTTCATGGAAGAATATAAAAAAGAACCTAATATTATAATATCATGTAATCATAGGAAATATGGAAACAAAATCCATGACCTAAACATGATTAAAGTCTAGTTTCATAGAAAATATCACATGGTGGACAATTTTTGATAATATGTTTGGTTTACACCATAATCTCATACATGACGCCTCATGAGACTAATTATTTACCCAATTCATTGAATATGTATCTAGGACAACCCATCATAAAATTTTCAGGTTATATGTGTGACACATAAATTAAATAAATCACAATTAATTACATAATAATTACTCATGTGATGAAAATGGATTGGATAGTCTTTCTTCATGTTAGAATCAAATGAAATTTCATAATGAAGGCATTTGAGAGTTGGTCAAAAGGCATGTATTAACCCATAAAATGAAGGTATAATAATATTATTATATATGTGAGATACATAAATAAATAAATATATGTGTATATATACATATAAAATATATTAATCCCATAACATTAATAGAGAGGTAATGTTAGTTAGAGGGAGAAAGTTCCTAACAAAATGAAATTGTGGTTTAGAGAGATCCCTTGTGTCGAGACTGATTTTTTATGTTTCCTCTTTATCTTCCTAAATAAAAAATTATTTTAAATATTTATTTTATTTATAAAAATTTTAATTATTATTATTCCATTTATTTTAATTTTTACCATGCCATATTCAATTACATAACCAACTAATGTCACGCTAGACGTTATAACGATAAACTGCTCATATGTTCAAAATAACATTGGTAAGTTGACTAAGGTGAAAGATATTATTAATTTATACCTCAATAACTGTAACCATGAAATAAATATAATTTCTCTAAATAAATTTTAATTTTTAAACCAACCACAAAATATGGTTATAAAAATTGATGTTCATTATAATCATGGAAATAGAAGGTCATATGTATGGAAGGGAAACAATACCATTTTTTTAAGATCATGATGGAAAAAAGGTAAGTTTTATTTTATCTTTTTAGAACTATAATTATATCATACATGTCATATAATTTTTTAAATACCCTTTAACATACCATCCATGTGATGCGGTAATTAAAATAAATCACACCTCTTCACAACGCGGTAGTCTGTCGTACACAAAAATGGCAATATCATTTTTTGAATGGATGATATAGTAAGAAAGTATATGATATATTAATTTTAAATAATTTTTAGTAATTAATGGATATCATATATAAAAATAAATTTATTATTTATTATTTTCTATGAAAATGGGAATTAAAAGATTAATCACATCACTTCTTGAGGTAGTAGTCTATCAGACACCAAAAGGACATTATCATTTATTAAATGGACGAAAATGTAATATATTATATGATATATCTGTTCCTTCTTGAAATGGGGATGACCTTTTTTGTTTAAGTTTCAAAAATTTGAATCAGTTTCTAACAGTTTTATTCGTAGAACCAGAAACATCCAATGATTCTATATCTATTTGGACCTACATTCCAAAGGTAGGTGCTAATCAGTTGTGAACCAATGAGGATTAAGAATTTGTATTGGTCGAGAGGAAGGGCGTTCAGACTCATCACACCTTTTGGGGGGAATTATTGTCTACTCTGGGACTCTCTTATAGATTTTAGTTATGTTCGTGAATCCTTATTAATTTACCAAGAATGAAAATGAGTTTTCCTTTTGATTTGACAATAAATGATTGATATGTATGAGATTTATAGAATATTTTATGTGTATTTGAGGTTCTTTAAAAATATATAATGATCCGTATTTATTAGAGATTCTTAGTCAATGGTATCCTTCAACACGTTATACAGAAATATCTTGGTCATTATGATAACCATACTAGTTTCAAAGCCACTCAGAGGGACACTTGAAGTTTATTATCATTCAGAAGTACATGGATTGTTTTAGAGTTGGGATTGTACCCGTAGATGGGCAACCTATGTATCCTTGTTAGAAAAGGAATCAAAACCCACGTATTTCGAGAATTAAGATATAGTTTAAAGTCATATGGGACATATGAAAATTAATGGGTGATGGGCTTGAACCTTAGAAAGGCTTCCTACGTACACTATTTTTAAATCAAATATCAAAGCCCACGTAGTTCTATTAAGAAGTGTGGGTATTATTTATGATTAATGGCCCAAAGAGAGGTGTCATAATTACTTTTATACTCTAAGCTCAGGTGAGTCATACTCTATGTGAGAAATAATAGGTATTAGTAAAACCTGACGATTTGTGCCTCAAAATATGTGGTCACAAGGAATGGTATGGGGCTTATGTATGTGTGACTGCCCAAGTAGATGAAGACTAGGATTTACTTCTGGAAAGAATCCTAGGAACAAGTTCCATAAAGATATTCGTGATTTATAGATATTTGGATACTCTAACCTGGGGCTTACTCCTGAGGAGGATGCCCAAATTAGGGGGACTTATGATTAGAGCTTATTCTTGAAAAGGAAGCCCAATTCAAAAGGAATTAATCCTGGGGAATACTCCTGAAAAGGAGGCCTAGGTTGAGGGGACGTGAGATCTGGGGCTTACTCCAGAAAAGGAGGCCCAGTTTAAGAGAAATTATGATTCTGGCTTACTCCTAAGGAGGATGCTGAGAATAGGGAACTTGGGGCTTACTCCTAAAGAGGATTCCCAGATTTGGGAACTTGGGGCCTAATCCTAAGGAGGATGCCCATATTAAAGATCTTCTCATCTTAAAGGATGAGGTTGAAATGAATGAAATCTATAACCTTAGTTACATAACATTATGTAAATCACACGGTATTGGGAGATGTTCTACAGAATTCCATTCAAATAAGGAATCCAACAAAGTAACCATGACATAAATGGCTTTGAAGAGGGTTTTGAAGGCTAAATCTGGAAGAGGAGATGCGGATTTGAAGAAAAGAGTTGAATAGGAAGGAGGGGCACCCAAAAAGAGGCAGTTGCTCAAGTCCTGGTCACGCATGTATACTTTCGCGACATGGGTGTACTTTGGCGACAGTTAACCAATAGGGTAATACTTGGGTGATACTTTGCTCAAGCCCTTAGTATTATCCCTAAAGGCTTCCAAAAGGGTGGTATGCAAGTTTTATTGAAGGGATAAGGTGGCGCGCAAGTGTGGCCATTTCCCTTAAGGGTTAGACACTTGGGTGAGCAAGTGTTGATGAATTTCAACAATTAGGCATTGTTCCCCCTATTTAGATCTTCCATTCGTGGTAAGAAATTACCATAGAAGTGTTCGAAATACTTCAAGCAAGGACTAGGGCGTCGAGAGCCTAAATATGACTTTTGGATTCTCTTGTCCTCGAAATGGGGGGCCCGCAAGCGGTATTTATAGGCCATTGAGGACCATGGGCGAAAACAAATTAGGGCTCGCAAGTCACCTGTGTGGCCAATATGCGGCGCGCAAGTATACTTACATGACCATAGTGAAACTTGCGCGACCCATGCATAAAGAAATCCTTGTTCATGCCTTTGCCAATTTCTGATGTTCTTTAAAGGATGAATCTCTTTGTGCTTAAAGTATTCCCCTTTTTCATTCGTTATTCTCTGTGACAGAAAAGAGCGTTAACTAAAAGTTCCCCCTAAAAGTTGGATCTAAAAAAGGAAAGAGGATTTGACTCTGAGGTAAAGGAGAAAACCAAGGAATTTTGGGCACGCAGGTGTTGAGCGCGCAGGCAGCAGTGTGCAGGTGTGAGCCGCACATGGTATGGTGCACAGGTAAACTTCTTTGCTTATAAATATGAAGCATCACTTCATGCAAAGAACCTGGCTTTAAATGCTTTTGATCTCTCGGTGTGCAAGTTCCTTGGCTTTTTCCCGTTCGCACAGGTGATGTTGTTCGCAGTTCATTGTTTCTTTGTTTCGCGCTTCTGTAGAGGTATTTAGACTTGGGCGGTGATACATGTGCGCCCATACTTGTGTGACCGGATTAGACTTGTGCGCCAACATGGTACTTGCATGCCTTAATGCCTTACCCATTTTTTCATATTTCTTCACAAATTTTATGAAAAATAAACTAACTTAAGAGTTAATTATTCGACCTTTGTGCATATTCAATGTCTCCTAGAAGAATTGGAACGTATAATGAGCTGGATAGAAAGCGGATTGATGACAGGATGAGCATTTTTTGCCATGATTATTACAATATCTGTGATAGAACTCTCCCAGATTTGGCCAACTACTTGAAGAAGTATCATCTTAATTTCCAAAAAAGTATCTACCTGCCTCTGTATGTCCATGGTCATCTGCAAGAAGTCAACATTACATAGCCAAAGAACTATCTCCCGCATTCTTGGTTTCAAACGTACACCGAAATTTCTTCATAAAATGTCTCAGTTGGAGGACCATTCGTAAATGCTGGAATAGTAGAGAAGGCATTTATAATGTATCACAGCCCTTGTGCCCCAGATCTGAAACCTCATATGCTTGAGATGCAGCTACACCGTTATCCCACTATTTCGTTTATGTTGTGCATTAATAGAATCAATAATCGTGTGAACTTTCAAATTTTTAATCCATGCCATTTCCTTGTAGATATGAAAATGGAAAACCCATGGGATGATATGTTTTCTGCTCCCATTTGGTGGAGAGAGTACTATCATGATGTTAGAACAATATCTAAAAAGAGTAATCTCACCAAATGGCTCTTTACTTTCAGTTCTCCTTTCTCAAATCCATGTATCCGTCTTCCATGTCTCTTGGATAGAAACAGAGTCACTATTTGATCATCAGAGAATTCTCTCACACCGCACTCAAGAACATTCATTTACAATTATTCCAAGAAGAGCTGGTATCACTATGTCTCTTATAGTATCCGGTTGAATGAATGAATTCTTGGTGGCTGCTGATGAATTTTGGGATGTCGTAAATCAAATGAAGAGTTATGTTGAAAGCCTCTTGTAATTCTTGAAAAAGAGAAGAGATTCCAATCTGTGGATGTCCTTCTAACTCTAGTGCATCAATGAAAAACACTTTCACCTTAAATCATTGTTCCTACATTATCTTGCTACTTGATTTAATTAATTTTACCTAAACCAATGGGCCTAGTAATCATAGTTTGATTTTTTCTAGGGTGATACAAAAAACCCCCCACAAACTTTACATCTTTTGTTTCTCAATATTTACTAAATCATACAATATGTACGTTTAGCGAGTTGGGACTCGAGTTTTGTCCAAAGTTCCTTTTACAGGTTCCCAATTTAATGAGTACCCTGTCTATTGTTGGCAGTTCAAATTCATGCTTGTCGGACATAAAAATTCTAATGTTTAATTTCGAATAGCTTTGACCGAATGGATTACAATTGACTCATTTCCTTGACAATTTATCTGAAAACATATTACCACATTCAAGTATAGAGGAAAACATGTAAACTATGACTTAGGAAATTTTAAATCTGAGGAATGATATGAAAAAAGGTCTAAAAGTCATTAGAATAAGTATTTACTTAGAGTGAAGTTACCATTTTTTAGCAAACATGTTAGGTGGTTTAATTATGCAGGGCTGCTTAAGGTCATTGGCTGCATAGTCAAATAATAGAATATTTCTGCTGATAAGTCCATTATGTAGACTACTTATGAAAGGCCACCTAGGGGTGCGTGCTGCATAGTCAGGAAAAAAACTCTCAGAAATTTTACTTTTCTACTACTTAAAAGCCAGTGGAAGTTTACATAGATTCAAATTTTCCAATGCATAGAGTTTATTGTATGGAGAGAGGTACTTGAATATGGAGAGGATATTCTGAATCAATATTGTCAAAGAATTGGATGAATGTCACTCCTACAAAGGTCTGACCCAAAGGTAGGGAAGGGAAATAAAAACCATAGAATTGAATACTTTTAGATCATGAAAAAGAATATGGGACAAAGATGCTAAGGATGGCTATTTTTGCGGATCCCTGCATATTTTCATTAAGACCAATAAGGACAAAAGAGGTTTTTCACCCAAGAATGAAGTTACCACAATTTGAAAAACCCATTAGGGGTTTTAATTATGTAGGGCCACTTAATGGAATTGGCTTCATAGTCAAATAATAGCATATTTTGGCTAACAGTTTTGTTATGTAGACTACTTATGCAAGGCCACCTATGGGCACGTGATGTATAGTCTGGAAAAAGAATTCTTGGGTATCAAAAATTTTGTGACCAGGAGCCAAGAAAATTGTTATGGAGATCTGGAAGTATTTAAGGTTAGGAGTATGATACACCAAAATGGGCACTGTCCAATGCATGTAGGAGATACAGAGACCAATTCTAACCATAATCATGTTGTGGCTGAGTCCTGAATTAAGGTGATGCACTTCACTACATATCCCATAAGGATGGGAATCAAGACATACGTAGTTCTTGAAATACATTTTAACATCATGTGGGACGAGAGTGTAGGAGGTCTTAGTTTAGTGTCATAGAGCTCATACCATAATGAGGAATACACGTTGTGTGTTTGTGAAACATGATGTGAATGAATGACTTTTCAGCTAAGGGACTAAAAGTGGAATTTGGGGTTATGCCCAAAGACTTGTGGATGAATTTGAGGGATTCTCAAACTTTCCTACCTATACCATAAGAATGGGAACCAAGTCGCATGTAGTTCTTAAAAAACCCTTTGTAAAGATTTAGTTCATATAAGTGAAGGGTGAAAGGGGACTTTAGTGCAATGATGGTTTGACCCAAGATTAATGGTTTGGTCATTGGCATGTACGAACGTAGTCTTTGGAATATAACATGATTAAATATCAATATAAACAATGATTCCCTCTCAGGTTAGGGTGTCAAATAATGATGTAGTTTATTGTTGTACAAAAAAAAAGTGTGAATAGTTTCACGTCATATAGCAAGGACGATGGTGAACCAATGTAAAAATATTGGTTCTGGGGGTGGCTTCAGAAATCAACATCGTATGAGATGTAGGTGAACTGATGTGAAGAGATTGGTTTTGGGCTTGAACCTCGGGAGGTTTCCTACGTACCCATCCTAGAAGGCAAGGATCAAAGTCCTCGTAGTTTGATTAAAGAATGAATTGGTGATCAATGTGTTCTTGAGGACAACGACCTAAAAATTGTTTTGGGACTTACGCCTGGTTAGCGTCCCATAGAGGGTGTTATGGTTGAAGTTTACTATAAGTTCACATGAGTCATACTTGGTGTGACAAACAAGAAGTAGAAACAACCCTAATGATGCATAGTTTAATGTCCTGTAGGAAATAAGGTACAGGACACAGTTTAACATCATGTTGGACGAAGAAGGGACTGTGTAATTTAATGTCATGCAGTAAGGACTTAGGGGGGGGACTATGCAGTTTAATTTCATGTTGTAAGGGAAAAAGACGGGTTGTATAGTTTAACGCCGTATAGCAAGGATGAGTACTACACAGTTTAGCGTCATGTAGCTAGGACAATATAGTTTAACGTCATGTTGGACGAATAAGGGACTACTCAGTTTAATGTCATGCAGTTAGGACAACACATTTTAACGTCATGTTGGACGAAGAAGTGACTATGCAGTTTAATGTCATCCAATAAGGACAATATAGTTTAATGTCATGTTGGATGAAGAAGGTAATTGTGTTACACAAAATACATCATCAATAATCTGGCATTGGTTGGAGTCATGATGAGTTCTCCATCCATTGAGATTAAAGAATAAGCTCTATTGGAGTAGACCTTATGTATTGAGTAAGGTCCTTCCAACTTTGGCTCAAGATTGGAGGGTTTCATTCTTGGTATCATTGGAATTCTAAGAACCAATACCAATTCTCCTTGAATTAATGAATTAAGACGAACGTTTTTGTTGAAATCTTGTGCTATTCGATTCTGATATACTTCCAAGTGGTGGAGGGTGCACAATCTTTTCTCATCTAATCATTCCAATTCATCCAATAGCTTTTGATATTGTTAATATATTGATGACTGATCATAAATTGCTACTCTGAGCATGGGTAATTTAACTTTAATGGGCAATACTGATTTTGTTCCAAATACCAATTAATATGGAGTTGACCGTGTAGCAGTGCGGGTGGTGGTTTGATAAGCCAATAAAGCATGAAAACGTTTATCAGTCTATGATTTCTTATCTTTGTCCACCATATATTGCAGTATGTTTGAAAGAGTCTTATTAAAGGCCTCTATTTGGCCATTTCCAGCTGCATGATACCGAGATCAATGGTTGAATTTGATGGTGTATTCTTGATACAACTTCCTTACCCCGGATGAACAGAAGTTGGTGCCATTATCCATCAATATAGTATTAGGGACACCAAATCTAGTAATGATGTTAGACTTGATGAAGCTAAAAATGCTTTTAGAACTAACTTCTTTGAGTGGTATTGCCTCTGTCCATTTGGAAAAGAAGTCAGTAGCAGTATGAATATACTTAAACTTATTGGATGTAGCTGAAGGGTAAGGTCCTACTACATCCATTCCCCATGTGGCAAATGGTCATGAGTATTTAGCTATATGATGCAACTATGGGGGATGATGAATAAAATTGGAATATACTTGGAAATAATGACACTTCATGGTGAAATTGACAAAATCTTGTATCATTGAAGGCCAAAATTATCCCAGCCTTCGAACTTGATCAGACAGTATATGTCCAGACTGGTGGTCACCAAAGACTCATGCATGTACTTCATTCATGACAGCCATTATCTCTTCACCATCAATACATCTAAAGATAATTCTATCAAAACCTCACTTGTGGAGAATCTTTTGGTGATCTGGGCTATCATAAAGAGTAAAATTGACCACACATCGCTGGACTTGTTCTTTCCCAACTCTATCAGGTGGGAGTGTTCCATTTTGAAGGTATTCCCTGATAGGTGTCATCCATCTTGTAGTATGACCATATGATTCAGAGATGGGACTAATTTCATTGATTTCCTCTATTCTGATTTGAACATAAGGTGAAAATATACAACTGTGGGAAATACTGATGACTATTTCGTCTCGATTTGGATATGCCAGAGTTGTGGCTACATTAGCCAATGCATCATCTTGAGCATTTTGTGATCGCGGGACATAAAAAAATGTTGGTTCCGAAGGAAATTCTGCCATTAACTCTCTGATGTAATCATACAAAGGGATTAACTATTCCTTTCTGATGGAATAATCCCCATTTAGTTTTTTGATTACCAAGTCTGAATCACCTTTAACCTTTAAGTGATTCACATGTGCCTAAAGCGCTAACTCTAATCCTGCGATGAGAGCTTGATATTCTGCTTCATTGTTTGTACCACCTTCCAAAAATAAAAAGGAATAGGGTAACACTGCCTCTTCCAGGGAAAGAAGCACAATTCTTTACCCAACTTTTTTGAATTTAGGATCTTCCATTTTCTTCCATGTTGGACTTCTGGAAGCACCATCAAAGTCCATTTCCCATGTTTAAAGATTATCTTGAATAGAGAAGACTTATTCATAAGGAATTTTAGTATCTAAAGATATATCTTCTATTGAAGGGTGTTCAGTAAGGAAATTAGCCAGATCTTGGCCCTTTATTTCCTTTTCAGACACAAACTGGATATCAAACAACCGCAAAATAACTGCCCACCTTTCCAGACATCCTATAAGAATAGGATGGATAAGGATAAATTTGAGTGGGTTATTGAGAGATACTAATTGGACCTCATGATGTTGCAGGTAGTGTCTCAGTTTCTAAATTGCAAAGATTAACACTAGGTAGCACTTTCCAATACTTGAATATTGAGTTTTTTCCTCAAGAATAGTTCGACTGAGATAGTAAAGGATGCTTTCATTCCCAGCATCATTATTTTGGGAAAGGAAGGCACCAAATGATCACTCTAAAGCTTTCAAATAGAGGATAAGTGGTCTTCCTTCAACAGATGGCATTAATACTGTTGGACTCAAGAGATATTTCTCGAGAATATCAAATGCTTCTTGAAATTCTTCAGTCCACTAGTAAGTGACTCCCTTCTTTATTAATTTGGTGAAGGGTAAACACTTACCTGCCAAATTGGCGATGAAACACTGAATATTGACCAAGTGTCCTTGTAGTCTTCTCACTTCTTTAAAATTTCAAGGATTTGACATACCAAGGATTGATTTTGTCTTCTCAGTATCGACTTCGATACCACGATGGAATACAACAAAGCTGATAAATTTTCCTAAGGTTACCCCAAAAGCACATTTTAAGGGGTTCGTCTTCAAATTGTGTTGTCGAAGTTTGTGGAATATGATTTCCAAATCATCCAAGTGATTAGAAAATTTTTTGGATTTAACCACCAAATTATCCACATAATATTCAAAAAATTTCCCTAAAAAGTGTTTGAAGATACGGTGCATGGAACGTTGATATGTTGCACCTGCATTCTTCAAGCCAAAGGGAATTACCCGATAGAAAAACACACCTTGAGGGGCTATGAAGGCTATATATTCTTCATCTTCTGGAGCCATTTGGATTTGATTATACCCAGAATATCCATCCATGAAGGAAAGTGCTTTATAGCCAGCCGTTGCATCAATTAAGAGTTCTGTGACCGGAACTGGAAAATCATCCTTGGCACAATGTTGATTAAGATCTCTGAAATCAATGAAAATTCTAATTTTTCCATTCTTCTTTTTCACAGGGACAATATTAGCCAACCATTTGGTATATTAAACTTCTCTGATGAAGTTATCTTGGATAATATTATCCACTTCCGCTTCAATTTTGGAAGCATAAGTTGGGTGTGTTCTTCTTGCGGCTTGTTTGAATCCTTGATTTTTTTCTGGTAAACCCAAATGATGAGTGGAAACATCGGGATCAAGACCTGGAATTTCTGTATAATTCCAAGAAAAAACATCTCGTTTTTTATTTAAAAATGAAGAATACATTTCTTGCTCCCCAAGAGTCATGGATGCACTAATTAATGTGGGTCGTGGATCTTCTTTTGTACCCGGATTTATTTCTCTGAGTTCATCCACAATGGTAGAGATACCCTCTTCAAATTCTGGAGGAGCATCTCTGAGATCTTCCTCTTCTTCTTCAATACGTGTTATTTCTTCTATTTCTACTTCCATAGTAGATTATGAGGCAGAATTTCCATGATCAAGATAGATGTTAAAATTTTAACATCTTGAAGAAGAGGCTACCATTTCTCACCCTAATAATGATAAAGGGTATTTCTGAGGTGATAGAGAGAAGATGATGGATTGAGAATTGACATCATTATTTTCCTCTAGTATTGTTATAGCTTCTTCTGGCCTGGTTGATGATGTATAGAATTGCTGGATTTCAGCGGATGAAATGAATACATCTCCATTTTAGATTTCATCATTGCTTGGTGAATCACCAATTTCTCCCATGTTGTCTGGCTTAGTTGTCATAATTGTCATTATGGAAGTTTCCATAAGAGTGTTTGGATTTGGGTCTACCTGGTCAATCTAACTGATAGGCAACAAAAAATATGTACTCACATGTATGAATGGGTTTACTGGAATCTTTTCCAAACCATATGGAGCATTAATCTTTGTAACCTCCTTTGTCATGGATTTCTCATTCCCTTCCATGTGATAGAATTCTGCCTCAATGTATTGAGATTCACATCTTTTGAATGGGTCTTTATCACTGTAAAATGTGCCAATTTTACCATTGAAACAATATTTGAGACATTGACGGTATGACGAAGGTATGTCCGAATGTTGATGTAGACAAGGTCTTCCAAGAAAAATGTTGAAGGTTGTGTCATGACGAACAACCATGAAATATTAATTGGATATAAGGTCTCCAAACTGAGTTCTGAGTGTAATCTCGCCCAGAGGTTTTTGTCCATTTTTATCATATCCTTGAAACATCAAAGTAGAAGGAAATAAATCAGATTAGGTGAGGCCTAATTGATGATGTGTATGAATAGGGATGTGATTGAATCCTGAGCCACTATCAATGAAAGCTCATTGAATGTCTACATCATTGACCTTTCCAGATAAACACAAAGGTATAATATGTCCATGCACAACATCATCTTCATCTTCATCTGTCAAATATATCATTGCATGGAATTCTGTAGGATTATTCTCTACATGGTAGACTTCAGCCGCAACAATTTCAGTTTTGAATTCCTGAGGAATTGAAAAAGCTTCAATGAGTGACTCTCGAAGATCCTTTGATATATTCAAGGTATCCAGAATTTATAACTTAGCCGGTTCTTGGGCCAAATGTTTCAAGATATCATACTTTTGGCCCAATGTTCTGCGTTTCCCAATAGGAAAATGTGGTTTCTTAGATGCCTTAGAAGTTGATGCTTTGGAAGTAGATACATCTTGTATTGGGGTAGGAATTGGAAATACTTCTGGCTTTGTAAAATTACACTGACAAGGTCTATTTATTTGCTGATAGGAATAAGGGGTAATCTCTAGCTGATCTTCCAAAATAACTATACCAAGAATGAATCTTCCATGTATGGAAGAATTTTCATGTTCTTGTTGAGCCCGTTGAAGGGTTTTTCCACGATTTTCTGCCGCATATACAGTTCTAGAAGGGGTGGGATTGAAATAGTGGATTCTGGAATTTCCATGTCTTCCCCTGTATCCTAGAACTCTGGAACTCCCTCTAATTCTTCTGTTTGATATAGGGAACTCAGGAAAATCATGATCGAAGTTGTGACTGGCATAAGGATCTATTAAGTGAATCATGTTAATAGAACCAAATATCAACTCTTCATCTGTTGAAGACTCTGCCTGATTAGCCAGTTTCAGTTGTTCCGTTTAGTGGTATGGTGCCCGTACTCATGAATTAGATGGCATAAAATCTGCCAGAGTCAAAGATAATTTAGGCTTTAAAACAAACTCGTCTTCTTCTGACTATTCTTCTTTCTTGGAATTATGCCGCCTCTTTGAAGATTTGCCTTCTGATGAAGGGGGTTTTGTTGTGGAATTCATAACAGAAGACACAATTGGTTTCTTCAATTATGTTCGTAAAATGGAATGAGTTTGGTTGATCGTTTTCTTGACCATCTAATCATCATATTTCTGTTCATTTTTACTTGTTACTTCATGCCACATTCCTTCTTCATCTGTATCTATAGCAGTAACACATGCTACCTGGGATGAAGATCCTTTCAGTTTTACCTATCCAGAGTCCACCATCTTTTTAGGAGGACTTTGATGAAAAAACACTCCTGAATGGGATGCCCCAACATCTGATTAAATGGGAAATAGTTGGGAAGGTCTTCATCTCCTTCCCTGTTTGGCATTTTGGGCCTTGGAAATTGTACCAAATTGTTTTCCACAGCCGAGATGAAGTATCCTGGAACTTTCTCATTCCAGAAAGAATAAACTTTGTTCTTCAAATCATCAAACTATTTCCGTATTTGGTCTCTTTGATCATCTTGACAAGGCAGCCACTGATGTTGATGCTCCGGGGGTGGAGCCCTTCGATATGATGAAGGTTTCGAAGTGGAAGTAGGTACATGTTCTTGTTTAAGCATAACTATAGCAGTCTCTGCTTTACCCATTCTTCTTCCTAGAGCTGATGGAATTACACAAGTTTTAGCCTTAGTCTTTATAAGAGAGTATTCAATCTATTGAGTGATTGAAGTAAGTTCTTGAAACCCTCCTGTGTATTTCACAGGGATCAATGGTGTGCGTAATTCATCAGGAAAATTTTCCACACATATTGGCAAAAATTCTTCTTGAGGGAGTGATAAACTTAAGGAATATGTTAATCCCTTCCAGTGAGCAATGAAATCCAGAACTCTTTCATTCTCTATTTGCTTAAAATTTCTAAGATCAAAAACTATTTTTTTTGGCAACGTTTAGCTGAATTGAAGAAGGAACTGTTGACTGAGATCTTCCCACCCAGTAATTGATCGGGATTGCAAGCTTGTGTACCAGACAAAAGCATGACCTTGTAATGAATATACAAAACACCTGTGCTTAAATGCTTCTTTTTGTTAAGGAGTTCCCATAATGGGATCACAACGATAAACAAAATGTATTAATTGTTGTTCTGGATCTCCAAAACCATTAAAAATTTGGAATGTGTTACTTGCAAAATTTGACGGGGGAGGAATTGCATCCACCCATTCAGGGTAATCTCTCTTCTCTGATTGAATTAGTGAATGCTTTTCTTTCATAGCTTCCAATCGAGTTGTTAATGACTCAACAGTAGCCATTAATATTTGACAAGCATCTAGTTGATCTTGGACCTGTGCAGGTGCAATATCTGGAGTTTGAATGGTTATAGCGACCGGGACATCCTCTAATGGTAGTATTTCTGGTTGTTGTTGCATATAACCCATAGGATTGGACCTGTGAGGGTGTACTGTTAAAGGAGGATATTCTTGATCCATCCCTGTAACTGCAACAAATTTCCTTCACTGAATGACTCCATCACGCTTAGGAGGAAGACTACTTTGAAGTAGTTCTGCATTCAACCTCCTTAACTCCTTCATTTCGGCCTCTTGTTGTGCGAACCTTTCCTATAATGAGAGTGATTGGACTTATCCATAGGAAGGGTGTAATGTAACTTGAATTTTTCCTTTCCCCTTATTGGATGCCTTTCGGAGAGGGTGGAGTTGGTTATTTGAAGGAATACCTAGATTATGTGTAATCCTTTGATTATGGGTACTCACACCTTCCTCATTTACTTCTATGTGCACATTTTCTCGAACAGTAACTTCTTCATTTGATCCCTCTGAGTGAGCCTCTTATTATGGAGGATCAGCTACAACGACATTGATGACATTTATTGATGCAAAACGCATTGCATCCCTTCTATCTTCATTTATGTGATATTTTCTTCTTCCATGTCCTTGATGAGACATTTCCTTTTGTTGAGTTGACCCCTCTGGAACCTCTTAATGAACCATAATTTGGAGGGAATCTCTTGATAATTTGGCTCTGTGTTCCTCTTGTGAATTCTTCCCTAATCGAGAGAAGACTGACTTTCACTATGGAAGAGGTTGAGGACTTGAAAAAGTCCCCAGTCCGGTGGACTGGGGCCGTTCCTATTGTTCCTGCTCAACATCTCAAATCATATTTGTTGATTTCAAGGGTCGGGTTAAAAGAGTCCCCAGTTTGGCATGCTGAGGTGGCTCTTGAGCTCCTATATCTGAGACTTTCTTAAAATCTCTCCTGATTTTTCAGACTTTAGTCCAGAAATTGGGTAGATGCATCAACCTACATCCACTCAAATCACCTGGCTCAAATGACTGTTGGATGATTTCTTACACTTTTGTCACTTGATGATGTGCCAGCTCTAAACGAGAAGCATGTTTGATATTCTCATTTGCTTGATGCAAGATTAATTCGACGACTTGTTTTTTGTATACCTGATTTTGGGAAGAACTATTTGAGGCCTATTATTGAGCAAGCCTTTGATTACACACAAAACCAAATGGCTATGGCCGGCCGTGGGCAATAACATTTCATGATTTCACTTTTGGCGGTCTTTGTTGACTGGAGAGTACAGTGAAATGCAGTGCTCCATGAACACCCCATCCCATGATATAAATACAAGATTGGTAATTGGTAATTAGCTGGTGCAACCTTTTTAGGGCACCAAAGCATGAATGCTGAAGGGCTCTCTACTGTTTTTCAACCTTTGGATGTCGGGCAACTGAGAGATATGCCAAGTCAATTTGGAGTTGTAACCCTTATATTATCTTAACATGATTTTTATATTCATCATAAGATAATATTTTCTTCTTCAATTGAAAAAGAGTTTTCCACATGTTGAGACGAATATCATGAATATAATATTCCATCAACATTTCTGGAATATCATACTGAGAGTCAGCCAAAGTCCAAAACATGACTGATACTTCACCTTTCACCGGTTGTTTTCTCATATTTAGCACTTCCTCCTTATCATTCGATAAAGATTCTTCTACCTAGTTATACCAAAGCCGGTGCTTCTTTGTTTCTTCATCATATTCAACAAGATTGGTAGAGAATTCATTTATCAAATTAGAAGATGAATGACCTAGGGGTGGTTGCAAGAATGACCTACGCCCTGGGCTATCTTTTGATTGAGAAATTATTTCACCTGCTAGCGGAAAAGCATCAGACATGACTAGCTTTACATTTGTATGTGCCTCAAGATAAGAAGGATTTCATGTTAGTGCATTTTACTTTGAAGAATTTTCCAAGCAATGAGAATTACTACTATGGAGAGTACTTTCGCAGCTAAATTCATCATCATGGGGAGGACAACCATGGTGGGTTACA
Organism: Viscum album; assembly: GCA_963277665.1. Lineage (NCBI taxonomy): Eukaryota > Viridiplantae > Streptophyta > Magnoliopsida > Santalales > Viscaceae > Viscum > Viscum album. The sequence continues at coordinate 1,515,555,838 of OY728139.1, read as the reverse complement.
GTAGAAGATGAAACCTATTTCTCCTTGGTCGTCTGGCCATGAAGAGGGTTATTGTGGATCTCATCTGAAGATGATACTTCGAGATCGACCGAACTGTCAAAAGGAAAGCTTTCAGGAAGAAGTGTCTAATTAAGACCTTCTGAATTATTGTTCCCACTATTGGGAAATGAGAGAATAGAATCTTCAGTTGGAATAGATAATTGTCTGAGTGCATCAAGAACTCTAGCATTGAGTAAGGCCTTATTGTAGATTGGCCCTTGCTTTCTCAACTGTGCTGAACAGGAATTTTTATTAGATTCCTTCTTACTCACTTGAGGAACCACTTGTTGACAAAATTGGTTATTATGGGCAGGTGTATGTGCCTGCTCAAGAGAAATGGTTAGGTTAGGCTGATTATATCCATTTAAATTGGGTGTATATTCCTGACTTGATTGTCCGCATGACATGGGGGAGTATTCCCCACGACCCTCTGGGATTGGAACAGAGGTGTGTATCTGTTCTAGAGTGATATGTTGATTAGTCACTCCACTGGAAGGGACAGATTTGTATTTCCTCCCCTGTGATGCTGCTGAAGTTGTTATAATATTCTGGCATGCATCCAGAATATGGGCAGGGATTTTCTTCTTCTCTTTCACCATTGTCAGAATGTTCTTGGTGACTTCAGCTGCGGGAACAAGAATATATGTCCATTATGTGTCTATAGTAAGTGTATGTATCTCCTCCTATTCACATTTTCCTCTCAACGGATATTGACAGTACTTATCCATAAAGGCAGAGAGTTGAGTCTCCTTCAAATTTATCTTCGGAGCTTTCTAACTGACTTCTCTGGGTGCTACCAAATGTGACTTTTGGCAGGCTTGATGAACATTGGTAGGTGTATGTGCCTGTTTTTTATTCTTCGTCAAGTATTGTTGATGGATTTCCTTCAATACTGGCAGACGAGACTGATGACATAATTGTTTATTGTAAATAGGTGTATGTGCCTGCTTGTTAGTTGCTACCATATTAGAATGGTAAGCTTATTTGGGTGAAACCAGACGAGCATGCTGATTAGTTGATGAATTATAAACAGGTGTATATTCCTGCCTATAATACTCTGTCGGAATTACCTGGAGGGATTGGTGGGTTGCTGCCCGACGAGTCTGTAGGACAGTGGGATTATAACGGACGAGTGTATGTGCCCGCTCATTGCTTGCCATCAAGTTAGGTTGATGGACTTCTTCGAAGGGGGAAGAGGTAATAAACTGCACCCTGTTGGCATAATTTCACCTCTGGCAGTTCATCTTGCATGCTCGGGTATGAGGGACCTGAGTCGAACCCCTAGAGGTGATACCCTCATCATTTTTAGGGTGCACTAATGCACGCGTCTGGCGACGATTGTTGATGGGATCCCTCGGGAAGGACTCGTGTATTGTTGAATTAAATCATTGAGTGACCTCTTCATTCACCTCCCTATAATATGGGAGGGACTGGTTGTTGCATTCTGGGGATAACGACCCGAAACAGTTGGAGATGGTGGTTAGCACTGCCTGCTTCTTGGTCACTGGTCGTCGATGCCCAGACAACCAGGGTGAATTATTGACTTGGAGGGATTGTCGAGTGGCCTCCAGAGTCAGAATGGTACCGTGTTGACGGTATTCCTTAGCCAGTGCATTTGAGACCCAGCGTTGAAGATGCTAAGTAGGTGATGTCGTCCTTAGAGAGTACAAGGATCCAGCAAGAGTAGTAGCAGAGGCATTCACAGGTGTGAACTTTAGAATATGTTAGGTGAATTCAGCTACTGAAATAGGAATATATGTCCATTCCGTGTCTAGAGTAGGTGTATATTCTTTCTCCTATCCTCCTCTTCCTTTCAATGGATATTGACAGTACTTATGCATAGGGGTAGAGATTTGAGTCTGCTCCAAATTTTTTGTCAGAGCTTTCCGACTGACTTCTCCGGGTGCTACCAAACGAGACTATTGGAAGTCTTGATGAACATTACAAGGTTTATGTTCCTGCTATGTATTATTCATCAATTATGGTTGATGAATTTCCGTCAATACTGGAAGACGAGACTGCTGACAGAATTGTTGATTGTAAACAGGTGTATGTGTCTGCTTATCAGTTGCTACCATGTTAGATTGGCGAGCTTCTTTGGGTGCAGTCAGACGAGCCTACGGACTATTTGATGAATTATAAAAAGGTGTATATGCCTGCCAATAATACTCTGCCGGAATTTCTTGGTGGGATTGGTGGGTTGCTTCCAAACGAGTCTGCTGGACAGCGGGATTAGAACGTACGAGGGTACGTGCCCTCTCGTTGCTTGCCATCAAGTTAGGTTGATGGACTTATTCGGAGGGGGAATAGGTAAGAACCTGCTCCCTGTTGTCGGAATTTTTCCTCTGGTGTTTTTTCTTGCATTCTTGGGTCTGAGGGACCTGAGCCGAACCCCTAGAGGTGATACCCTCATCATGTTGAGGGTGCACTACCGCACGAGTCTGGCGGTGATTGTTGGTCGGAGCCCTCAGGAAGGACTCCTATCTTCTTGAATTAAGGCCTTGAGGGACCTATTCATTCACCTCCTTGTAATATGGGAGGGACTGGTTATTGCGTTCCGGGGATAACGACCCGAAACGGTTGGAGACGGTGGTTAGAACCACTTGCTTCTTGATCACTGGTCATCACTGTCCAGACAACCAGGGTGAATTATTGACTTAGAGGGCTTGTCGAGCGGCCTCCAGAGTAGGAATGGTACCATGTTGACAGTATTCCTTAACCATTGCATTTGAGACCCGGTGTTGTAGACACTGAGTAGGTGATGTCATCCTTATAGTGGACGATGATCCAGCAGGAGTAGCAGTAGAGGCATTCACAGGTGTGAACTTTAGAGAATCCATTTCTATAATGCAGAGAGATCTTGGAAAAGAGTGCCAGTTTGATATAATAGACACAATCAAGATAATTTTGGTCACTACATCTTTTGGATGAGCACATATGTTTTTGATTGCTTTTTTTGCCCTCACATTGAGTTAAATATGGCCCTAACAAATAAGTAAAACATCATTTAACTTGGTTAATGATTCACATCGGGTTCACAATTTTTTGTTCCTTATGGAAATAAGGATGACCTTATTTTTTTAAGGTTCAAACATTACAATCAGTTTCTAACAGGTTTATTCATAGAACTAGAAACATCCAATGATTCTATATCCATTTGGACCTACTTTCCAAAGGTAGGTGCTCATTAGTTTTGAACCAGTGAGGCTTAAGAATTTGTATTGGTTGAGAGGATGGGAGGTCAGACTCATCACACCTTTTTGGGGGTAATTATTGTCTACCACGTGACTCTCTTATATATTTGAGTTATGTTCATGAATCCTTATTAATTTAATAAGTATGAAAATGAGTTTTCTTTAGATCTGACAGTCAATGATTGATATGTATGAGATTTAGAGAATATTTTATATGTATTTGAGGTTCTTCATCGATAGAGAATCATCCCTATTTATTAGATATTCTTAGTCAATGGTGTCCTTCAACACATTATATAGAAATTTCTTGGTCATTATGATAACCATACTGGTTTTAAAGCCACTCAGTGGGGCACTTGAAGTTTATTGTCGTTCAGAAGGACATGGATTATTTTAGAGTTGGGATCGTACCCGCAGATGGGCAACCTACGTATCCTTGTTAGAAATGGAATCCAAACCCACGTAGTTCAAGAATTAAGATATAGTTTAACACCATATGGGACATATGAAAATTAATGGGTGATGGGATTGAACCTTATAAAGGATTCATGTGTACTCTACTTTTAAGGCAGAGATCAAAGTCCACGTAGTTCGATTAAGAAGTGTGGCGCATACGTATGATTAACGGCCCAAAGAGAGGTGTCATAATTACTTTTATACTCTAGGCTCATGTGAGTCATGCTCGGTGTGAGAAACAATAGGTATTAGTAAAACATGACGATTTGTGACACAAAATATGTGGTCACAAGGAATGATATGGGTCTTATGTATGTGTGACTGCCCAAGTAGATGAATACTAGGATTTACTTTTGAAAAGAATCCTAGGAACATAGTCCATAAATATATTCATGCTTTATGGAGATTTGGATACTCTGACTTGGGGTTTACTCATGAGGAGGATTCCCAAATTAGGGGAACTTATGATTGAAGATTATTCTTGAAAAGGAATCCCAAGTCAAAAGAAATTAAGCCTGGGGCTTACTCTTGAAAAGAAGGCCCAGGTAGAGGGGACTTGAGATCTGGGGTTTACTCCTGAAAAGGAGGCTCAGGTTAAGAGAAATTATGATTGGGGTTTACTCTTAATGAGGAAGCCCGGATTAGGGAACTTGGGGCTTAATCCTTAGGAGGATTCCCAGATTTGGGAACTTGGGGCTTACTCCTAAGGAGGATTCCCAGATTAAAGATCTTCTCATCTTAAAGGATGAGGTTGAAATGAATGAAATCTCTAACCTTTGTGACATAAAGTTATGTAAATCATGAGGTTTTGGGAGATGTTCCACAGAATTCCTTTCAGATAAGGAATCCAACAAAAGAAAAATGCCATAAATGGATTTGAAGAGGCTTTTGAAGGCTAAATCTTGAGTAGGAGATGTGGATTTAAAGAATAGAGTTGAATAGGAAAGAGGGGAACCCAAAAAGAGGCAGGCGCGCAAGTCCTGTTTGGGCGTGCAAGTCCTAGTCGCGCAAGTATACTTGCACGACATGGGTGTACTTGGGTCATGGTTAACCAATAGGGTAATACTTGGGTGAGACTTGGCTCAAGCCCTTAGTATTATCCCTAACGTCTTCCAAAAGGGTGTTGCGCAAGTTCTGTTGAAGGGATAAGGTGGCGCGCAAGTGTGGCCATTTCCCTTAAGGGTTAGATACTTAGGCGCGCAAGTGTTGACGAATTTCAACACTTAGGCCTTGTTCCCCCTATTTAGATCTTCCATTCTAGCTAATAAATTATCTTAGAAGTGTTCAGAAGACTTCAAGAAAAGACTAGGGCGTCAAGGTCTTAAATCTTACTTTTGGATTTTTTTGTCCCTGAAATGGGGGGCCCGCCAGGTGTATTTATAGGCCATTGAGGACCTTAAGAGAAAATAGATTAGGGAACGCAAGTCACCTACATGACCAATATGTGGAGCGCAAGTATACTTGTGCGACCATAGTGAAACTTGCATGACCCGTGCTTAAATAAATCTGTGTTCATGCATTTGTCAATTTTTGATGTTCTTCAAAGGATGAATCTCTTTGTGCTTAAAGTATTCCCCTTTTTCATTAGTTAGACACTGTGAAAAAAAGGAGCTTCAACAATATTACATTTAAAAATGGTTAATATTTAATTAAAATCATATATAAAAAATCAAATTATTCTTTATAACCTTCCATATAAAGTGTTTGTGAAAAATGAATCGCATCGCTTCATGGGGTAGTAGTGTGTCGTACACACAACACGCATTATCATATTCTATACAAAATGGAAATTTTGAAGGTATATATGATATTTTAAGTAATAAATAATAATTATATCATAAATATGATATAAAAATATCTAATACATCATTATATCATATCCTTAAAATTTATGACGTATAATGAATGACATCTGTTCTCGAGGTGATAGTCCACCATACACACAATGAATAGTATCATTTCCCATTTAAGGTAGAACCAGATAGTTTTAGGTAACAGAATTAATATAAAAAAACTAATTATATTTAATATAATAATTTTTTTACATCTTCATAATTTAATAATATTTTATGGAGGTTTTAGAAGAAATAAAATAAAATGCTCGGTCAAGGACGTCACCTCTCCTTTAAATATTTCAATTGGTTTAAAAAAACATTTCTAGGTTAGTTTTGTGACAAAAAAGAAATATAGGATGAGGGTATATAATTAGAGATATCTTTTGGGTCGGTATTGGACTAAATAATGGTTTTTTTACTATTTAAAGAAGAGAATAAGGGGTAGTATTTTATTAGTGGGTAGAGTGGAACACATGTAATTATTTTAAAGAAAAACATGTCCCCATGTTTTTCACATGGAAAAATTATTAAAAACGAACCATTATATAGAATTATACATTAAAAGGTGTATATTTGGACATAAAATATATTTTATATAAGTTTATAGTTCATATTTACCCTTATCATTTTATATTAACCCCTGGTAAATCCACTTTTTACCTTAATAGTGCTAATTAATTTTTACTATTTTAATTATTCATTATGGTAAAATTTACAATGAAAGTATTATAAAATATAATATATTTTGATTAAAAATATTTAATATATTTCACCTACTTTAATTAACATAATCATAAAAATTTAATTTAAAATCAAACCCGTATATGTAATGAAAAAGCAGGTTTTCAAGATGTGTATGTTTCAATTTATATATGAATTTATATTTACTCTATGACTAACAATAATAATTCTATGGATATAAATTTATATTTAATTACACACACACACATATATATATAATTTAAATTACTTCTAATTATTTTTTTTTCTATCAATTAAAATTGAGAAACATTATACACTTTAAAATAGTGTTCATAAAAACTCGTTTTTAATCCAAAAATTAAATTTATACTAAAAAAGTATAAATTTGATTGATTATAATTTAAAAATATAATCAAATAATATGTATTTTACTTTAAATAATATTAAAAACATAATGTTACACTCAAATTAATTAATTTATTAAAAATAAATTATAGTTTTAAAAAATCATTAGTTTTCACTATTCACAAAAAATTAATTTTGTTTCTGAAAAATCCAAAAAATATACCATAATTAATTTTTGATATTATGATTTAATAAATTATATTAATTTTATAAAATATATTTTCTAAAAATATAATAAATTAAATATAAATATTTTTGTGAAAATAAATAAAAAAAATTTCAAGAAAACATATTTTTAATGAATAAAATTACTTTAGTAAAAAATGATTCATTATTTAATAATAATTTATATTGATTTGAATAAATATAAATATATATTTAATAAATTAGTTAATAATATTCACATTCACTAATTTAATGGCTTGGTTATAATGTTTATATATATCAGTGGTCGTTTGACCTCGGTATTGTGTGTCTAATACGCTATTGGTGAGATAAAATTTATTTAAAAAGAAATATATCATAAAGACTTTGGGTTTTAATAATTATGGGACCACACATCATATAATGAATATTGTATATATATTTTAAACCTGGATTCGATCATTATATTATAAAAACACTATGAAATAAAATGGGTATTTTATACTTTTCAATTGGTTCCCCAAGGAATCATTAATAATTCCATAAATTGATATATCCTGATAATACTTTGAAAAATAAATGGGTATCCAATGGAATTTAAAAATACACTAGGTATTTTACACTCATTAAAAATTATTAATCATTTGGTACTTACACTAAATCAGAAATGGATATATATTTTAAAAAATAATCTTCTCAATCAATTTTTGTATTGGGAATCAAAGTACACAACCTTAAATCAAGTAGAGGAACATTTCACATCCAAAAAGAAAAGGAAATGGATTAATATCATGCCTATAAAAGTGTATCATTAAGTAAGAAAATATTAGTGATTTATTATCCCATATATTTAAAAGACAATTTCATAATTAATCCATTCCAACAATGTTGGGGGTATCATTTTAAGAGCACCATTTTTCATGCATAAGACAAAGATGAACAACACACTTGGAAGCATTAGTAAAATTAATTTGAAATTTTAAATCTACATTTTCTGTGAAAACATATAAAAAGGAATATTTTTTCAACCATTAGAATATTAAATTTTCTTTAAAACATGAAAGTGTAGATATAAGGTATATTAGAAAATGAAAAAGGTTATGCAAAGATATATTATCATATAAATATGTAAATGATATTAATTATGGTCTAAAATAACACAAAAAGAAAATTTTAAAACATTTTCTTTTGTTTTTTTAAGAAATTCAAGGTAGTTTAAAATGACCATTTTAAAAAAAATATAAATAAGTTATTATTGAATATTATAATGCATTACATTAAAAGAAAACATTTTTGAAAAATAATCATCCAGAAAAATTTAAAATCCCATTAAAATATTTTAATGAAACCCACATATTAAAAATGATGACAAAACATTTCATTGAAAATATTTGAATATAAGTAGCAAGACCCCCTTTAAATTTACAAAAAATACATTTGTTAGGAAAAAATTGAATATTGATGAAAAAGAGTTGTGTTCTTAGGTTGGGAATCATTCTCTTTAGTGGATCATTTTTAAAGAGAACAAGATCCCAAAAAGAGAATAATTTAAAGAAAAGGGATTAAATTCCTCAAATAGAATGGAAATTTATCTTATTTAAAATAAATGATAATATAAATGATACTTTTAAAATAAATTTCATTAATATAAATCACGACTCATGTAAAAAATACCTTTAGTTGAGACTTGACTAATTTTTTAACCAACCCCTTGAAGTATAAAGAGATAGAAAATAAACATCATATACCATGAATAAATTATATTTCATTATATCATCAAAATTGGGATACATATAAACAATACGTAAGTAAATTGGTGTGTAAATTATAATGAGTCTCAAAAAAGATATTTTGAGAAAACACCCTTTCCTTATTTCCCCATTTAGTTGATCACACTCTAACATCATCAAGAACATTGATTTTCTTGTAGTTATCACAAAACATAAAGGTATTAGGCAATTTATGGTCGGGAAAAGTCTTTTGTTTATGAGAGGTGATTCAAGGATAATAAAATATTAATATTTTTACCATGTAATTCAAATGAATGGGTGTGTAAATAAGGGCTATAAGTGGTCCCTTTTATAAGTGAAGTAAAGGGTTGTTATGGATTTACCTTATTAAATTGTTTAATAAAACTATTCATAGTGAAAGACCCCCATATATAGATAATATGGAGTATGGGTTATGATATTTCCAAACCTCATTCAATAAACTAATGTTGGGGACATATTTAAATGATTTAAGAGTTTGAAATTTCAATTTTAACTTTACCCATATGTACCTTTTAAAAGATACTTTTTACATTGAACAATATTAAGAAAATAAAATATTATTTATTAATATTTATTATATCACCTAATTTGAATGTTAAAATCCTAAATTTTATACTAATTTTATCAAATAAAATTTCTACAATTAATATAAATAGTTTCTCTAAAAATATACACATAATGCTTAAAGACAGGTTTTAAGATAATCATATTTTTAAGAATATAATGTATGTGTGATTTGGAATTATTATTGTAAACAAATTAAAGAAATTAAATTTATTTATAAAATATAAAAATATAGTTATATAACATTAAAATCGTTCTATAATTTAATTCCAACAAAATATTAATTAACTGAATGAAAATAAATAAAGGATTTTTCTTCATTAAACTAAACTTTTACATTAGTTATAAGAAAATGGAATATATCTTCTAAATTCAAATAATATTTTAAAATGTCTAAATTTCTTCCAATATTTAATATTATATAACTTAAATTGTTTTAAAACATTATAGTTCTTTCTAATATATGGATAAATTCATAAAAATTATATTTTTTCTTAAATTCAAATTGTCGACTAAAAATTAATACTTTCAGAAAATTCTCAAAAATTCATAATAAGTATGTTTTTAAATTATAAGTTAAAAAATAAAGATAATTTTATCTTCTTCTATTTCAAAAAATTATATATTTATAAATTAGTAGAAAATAAAAAATGTAATGACCCACCAATTCTCATTGGCTTGAGTGTACAACGAGTCATTACTAGGCCTTAAGCGACATCCCCAAGGTGCTAAAGGATGGCAATAAATGCTGAAGGGTTTCAAGTACAAGTGGAGGATGATTTACCCTTTAAGAAATAAACCAACCAAAACATCACTAACAAACACTATATGATGCATGTTAATGAAACAACCAACTCATGCATTACAAAAAGATAACTACATTGTTCCACAAACCAAATCAACCAACACAAATATCAGACTACCAAGAGGAAGACTAACAAAAGACAAAAACAGACCAAGACACGCTCCATGGCTCTATACTAAGCTCCATGCTCTAAGCACCACCACATCTCCCATGCATCACCATGAACCACTAGTAATGAGATGCCTTACCTTTACCTGTGTCTCGGAATACGACATCTGCCAAAGAACCAAAGTGCCAAAGCAGAGGTGAGTATAAAACTCAGTAGGTTTTCCCCAATGACTTCCCGAATCACGCCACTAGGATAGAAGAGTTAGAAACAATTATATAAAAACAGTTTATATAAAATATTTTCTCAAAAGAAGTTTATGACTAAATATAAACAAGTTTCCAGAACCATTCGTAACCAAAAGCAATTGAAACCAGTTTTCCAACAAGTCATTTTTTCAGAAAAATAACCAATCCAGCTTTATAACCATTTCACAAAATCCCTTTTTGGCATACCCAACCATTTCACAACCCGTGAAATCAACCATGCAGGCTTCGTTATGACAGTTCCATACTCATGAGTGGTTTCTCGTCGATCTACCAAGTAGTCACAAGGTAATTGTTTACCATGTTCCATTACACCTTTGGAACCGAGCACAAGGTCATATTTCAACAAAGCCTCGTACTTAAAAGTACCATGTTCCATTAAACGTTTGGCACCGAGCACAAGGTCTTATTTCAATCAAGCCTCATATATGCAATATTAATACACACCACATATTCACAAAAATCATGCAAAAACCATCCTTTCAATAAAAAAACTTTTTTTGAAAACCATTTCCATCAAAACCAAGTGTGTTCAACCAATTCAAACCATTTCAATAAAATCGTGCTTTTATTGAAAACCAAAGAATGAACCAATTTCATCAAGCCATTTCAATACCAAACCATTTCAATAAATTACCCCTTTTTATTGAAAATCCATCTTTCATCGAACCAGTTTCCATTCCAGCATATCCATAATTTAAAATCAACATTTTAAATTCAAGAAGCCAAAACACTTTGCACAACAATTTACCAATATTTCACAATTTCCTCAAAACCATAAATCATCACTAAAGAAGATTTATTTCATGCTTTGCACAATCAATTTCATTCAAACAAACCGATTTGAAACTAATCCAACCAATTCTAACAAGAGGAGTCGAGAGTGAAGCCACTTACTTTAACAAAATTGGTGAAACCAACCAAGAATCAGGTCGAAACACCACGATACCTCCTTAGATTCCTTCTCATATCACCAACAAGACCAAAAACTGACTTAAAAGTCATCCACTACCTTATATCTACCCACCTTGGGTGTATATCTAAGGATCCATCAAGAAGGAATAAGGAGATCTTAGAAAACTAGAGGAAACAAGACTTACCATGATCAACTGGGTTTTAAACGCCAAGTCAAACCTCTGAATCGCTTCCAAAATTCCTGGTAAGTGTTCTCTAACCTTCACCAGTGAGAAATCCCGAGTTAGGGCCATCTAGGATCCAAAATGAGTGGTTTTAAAAATAAAATGGATTGGATCCTTAAAAATAGGATCTAAGTTTACTTGGGGCATGGTTAGCCCGCACGATTAGTCAAGTCGTGCGCTAACCTTGCGATAGTCACTGCTTGGAAGGGGCTCTCCGCACGGCCTTCTAAAATGGTTTTCCCAAACCGTGCACACACCGTGCGGTCTCCTCTATCCAGGTGACCACCACCTGCATGGCTTCCATACGGTTTGGGCAAACCGTGCGAAGCCTGTGCATCACCACCTTTTTCCCTTTAACAGCTTAAAAGTCTCCAAACTCTCCCCAACCATTTCTCATTTGCTTCATGTGCTTAAAAAGCATAAAACAAGGGTTACTTACCAGAAACCGGGGGTACTACATTCTCCCCACCATTGGCCTTTCTGTCCCCAAAAAGTAGAAAACCATTACTTGCCTAAAAGAGTTCTGGCCACTGCTCTTTCATCTCTTTATCGTGTTCCCAAGTCTCTTCTTGAATCTTACCATGTTTCCACAAAACACGCACTAGACTGATGCTTTTTTCCACACAAGAATTTATCCTTCCTATCCATAGTCTGCACCGGAATATGTACCAACGAAGCATCCAGATCTAGGTCAACGTGATCCCATCTGATCACATGGTCAGGATCGGGTTGATACTTCTTCAACTGAGATACATGGAACACATTATGCACTGCACTGAACCGCGGTGGTAATGCAAACCGATATACCACCTCACCAACCCATTCCAGAATCTCAAAAGGGAATATATATCAAGGAGATAATTTTCCCTTCTTCCCAAAATGATGTTGTCCAAGCCTTGGAGATATTCTCAAGAATACATGATCACTCACCGCAATTGACAACGGTCTTCGGCGATGATCTGCATAAGATTTCTGATGACCCTGAGCAGTCTCAATCCTCTTTCTAATCAACTGGATCTTCTCAGTTGTTTCTCGGACAAGTCTTGGCCCAAGTAGTGAATTCTTACCAGTTTCCACCTAGCATAGTGGAGAACGACAAGGATGCACATACAATGCTTCAAACGGAGCCATGCGTATCGAGGCCTGATAGTTGTTGTTGTATGAGAACTCTACTAAGGGTATATGATCCTCCCATGAGCCTCCAAAATCCATTACACAAGCCCGCAACATGTCTTCTAACATTTTTATCATCTGTTCGGATTTCCCGTCTATCTGAGGATGATATATCGTGCTCATCGTCAACAGAGTCCCAAGGGATTGCTGTAATGATTTCCAGAAACAAGATGTGAACCTCGGATCTCTATCAGAGACTATGGATACTGGTACACCATACCTCTTTACCACTTCTTGGATATATATGTTTGAAAGATCTTCCACTGTATGAGTTTCACAAATTGGGATGAAATGGGCCGACTTGGTTAGACTATCCACTATCACCCAAAAGGCATCGTGTTTCTGGACCCTTCTTGGAAGACCTATAACAAAATTCATTTCTATCTGATCCCACTTCCACAATGGGATAGGTAAATACTGTAGCATACCAGCTGATCTCTGATGCTCTGCTTTCACCTGCTTACAAGTTAAGCTCCATGAGACGAACTCGGCCACCTTCTTTTTCATGCCGCTCCACCAAAAATGTGTCTTCAACACTTTGTACTTCTTCTGTATTCCTGGATGAACAGCCCATCTGGAATGGTGTTAAGCATGAAGGAGTTGTTCCTGAGAAGTTAAAGGTACAACCATCCAATCTTGAAACCAAAAAATTGAACTCTCATCCAGCTTCCATCCCTCAATGGTCTCCCCACCATTGAGTTTTTAACTCATTGTAACAAAGTCTACATCGGATTCATGTGCCTCCTTTACTATCTCCACCAAATCAAGAACAAGCACAACTGGAAAGAAAACCGCAACATCATCTCGATCTTCACATTCCATACACATGTCGACTTGGACCGATATAAACTACCACTCATCTGAAGCGTCTTTTGCCAACTGAGTATACGACTTCCTGCTTAATGCATCGGCCACCGAATTGCCTTTACCCGGTTTATACATCAAGTCAAAGTTGAACATTTTAAGATACTCCATCCATATCCTATACCTCAGATTCAAATCTCACTATGAGAAAATTTGTTTCAAGATTTTTTGATCTGTAAACATAGTAAATTTCTCACCAAAGAGATAATGTCTCCCTGTTTTCAAAGCATGGACAACTTCAGCTAACTCCAAATCATGTGTTGGGTAGTTATTTTCATGCAATCTCAATTATCTTAAGCCATAAGCAACAGCGTGGTCTCCATGAATGAGAACACATCCCATCCCAGATCCCGAAGCATCACAATACACCACATACCCCTATCCTGATTCAGGAAATATCAAGATAGGTGCTGATGTAAGGTGAACTTTCAACTCTTGAAAAGATCTCTAACATTCCTCATTCCATTGGAATGCACTGTTCTTCTTGTCAATGTTGTCATAGGAAAAGCTGGTTGTGATAAGTCATGCACAAAGAATCGGTAATAACCGGCTAGACCAAGAAAACTTCGTATTTCAAATACATTCTTCAGCGGTTTCCAAGAAAGAATATATTCTATCTTTTCTAGATCCACTAAAACACCTTTCTCAGAATCAACATGGCCCAAAAAGCATACCTCTTGTATCCAAAAATCACACTTTGAGAATTTGGCATACAACTGATGATATCTCAATATTTTTAACACTATGGCCAAGTGTTGCTCATGATGAGCCCTTGTTCTTGAATACATCAATATGTCCTCCACAAACACCCCAACAAAAGAATACAGATATCGCTGAAATATCTGATTCATAAATGCCATGAAGACTGCTGGTGCATTCTTAAGACCAAAAGGCATGACTACATATTCGTAGTGGCCATATATTCTTCTGATGGATGTATTCAGAATATCCCCCTTCTGAACTCAAAATTGGTGATATCCTGACCGCAATTCAAACTTAGAGAACCACTGAGCTCCCCTCAATTGATCAGATAGGTCATCAATGCATGGAAGTGGATATCTATTCTTTATCGTAAATTGGATAAGCTTACGATAATCAACACATATCCTCAAAGTTCTATATGATTTCTTTACAAAAAAACTGGTGCTGCCTAAGGAGACATGCTTGGCCGAATATATCCTTCGTTTTCTAGTTATTCCAAATGCACTTTCAATTCTATTGCTGCCCTCGCCCTGTCAAAGAATAAGATGCTTGCGACACCTGGGAAGTGTCACGAACACCCGACCATAGAGCACTGCGACAATATCACTGAAGATGTACCATCATGTTTCAATTGTGGCATGCTCTTAGTGGTGTTGTACATTCTCGTTTCATGTGATCAATCGAGCCACATTGAGAACACACGGCTTTCAACATGGGTCATGGAGGAATTTTCACCAATCCAGATGTCTGATTCTGATTCGCACTCCCACCTTGGAAGTAGGTGTCCCTCTTCTACTTGTTCCCAGCATTAGAGTTCCCACCCGTTCCCGTGGGTATCATCATACTTCTTCCTCCCATAACTTCTGAGATGTCTCTTTCATCTATTGTTTCTCTGTTCACCATCTATGTATAATCCGTAATACAGAGCACAGTTATCTTTGAGCGAATCTCCTGTTGCAACCTTGATTTAAAGATGTGGTCCTTCAGTGACGCACTTGCAGCAACTTCCGGTGCAAAGCACACTAAATTCATGAATTTAGCCTCATACTCTGTGATAGAGAGATTCTCCTGCTTTAGGATAAAAACGTTCATCATTTTCTGGATCTTGAACGTGTGATGATTGAATTGTTTATTGAAAAATTCATCAAATTCCTCCTAGCCCAGGCCTTGATCCACCTTAGCCTGTACCACTAGCTCCCACCACTATCGTGCAAGATCCTTTAGCATATACGTCGCCAACTGTAATTTCAGATATGATGGTGTCCCGATGAAATCGAAGACACGATTCATCCTACTCAGCCACACCTCCTCTCTTTCTGGTTAAAAATCACCCCGAAAGATGGGTGGATTCTACTTCTGGAACTGGATGGAATGGTCTACATTCTTTGACTCATCCCTCTGATTCCTCATGTCCACAGCCTGGAACGCTTGAACGATACTCTAAACCATCTCTTGGTTCACACGTGGTTCTGGTGCAACCACATTCTCCGTAGCTTCTTCGGGTTGGTTTCTACGACGCCTAATGGGTGCCATTTTTTAAACCCACAACAAACTCTGTCAATCTCACTCTCTAGCAACTGATGTCTTAACATTTCAAATTCTATCACATCATCTATCACAACATTGTTTTTCCAAAACAACTTTTTTTTCATATTCAACCATTTTTGAAAACATTCAACATACTTTTTGAAAATCAACACATTTTCAAAATACACCCAATACCCTGTTTTCAAAGTCTTTCACTTGAAAAAAATTTCTGCATTTTTTAAAAATTCACACCATGCGCAAAATCCTTACTCATTCCTCACAATGAGATATGCAATCCTAGTGGGAAGTCATTCGTCTACAATGCATGTCTTTCTCATCTCATTGGCTAAACCCATGACAATAAGATTTCCAATATTCAATAAGTGTATCCCAACACACTTATGTACCAAACACCCTAGTAACATGAAGTTCGGCATAAACGGGTTAGCTACGTCCTTTTATGCTATACATTTCAACTTCTGACAATCCTACTCCTTTATAAGATTTTGACCCACGGAATAGACAATAATGAATTTCAACTCCAAGACCAAGAACATCGATGAACACCTGTTAGGAAAGGACCGAACAAGCTGATAACATTTGTAATGACCCGCCAAGTCTCATTGTCTTGAGAGTACAACGAGTCATTACTAGGCCTTAAATGACATCCACAAGGTGCCAAAGGCTGGCAATAAATTCCAACGGTTTTCAAGTACAAGTGGGGGATGATTTACCTTTTAAGAAATAAACCAACCAAAACATCACTAACAACCACTATATGATGCATGTTAATGAAACAACCAACTCATGCATTACCAAAAGAGAACTACATTGTTCCACAAACCAAAACAACCAACACAAATATCATAGTACTAAGAGGAAGACTAAAAAATTACCAAAACATAACAAGACACGCTCCACAGCTCCATACCGAGTTCCATGCTCCAAGCACCACCACATCTCTCAAGCATCACCACAAACCACTAGTAATGAGATGCCTTACCATTACCTGTGTCTCGGAATATGACATCTACAAAAGCACCAATGTGCCAAGCAGGGGTGAGTATAAAACTAAGTAGGTTTTCCCCAATGAATTCCCCACTCACGCAACTAGGATAGAAGAGTTAGAAACAATTATATAAAAACATTTTATATAAAAAAATTTCTCAAAAGCAGTTTATAACTAAATATAAACAGGATTCCAAAACCATTCGTAACCAAAAGAAATTGAACCCAGTTTTCCAACAAGTCATTTTTTGTGAAAAATAACCAATCCAGTTTTAGAACCATTTCAAAAAATCCTTTTTGGCATACCCAACCATTTCACAACCTGTGAACTCAACCATGCATGCTTCGTTATGACAGTTCTATACTCATGAGCGGTTTCTCATCGATTTACCAATTCATCACAAGGTAATTGTTTCCCATGTTCCATTACACCTTTGACACCGATCACAAGGTAATATTTCAACCAAGACTCGTACTTAAAAGTACCATGTTCTATTAAACGTTTTGCACCGAGCATAAGGTCTTATTTTAACAAAGACTCATATATGCAACATGAACACACACCACACATTCACAACAACCATTCCAAAACCATCCTTTAGATAAAACAACTTTTATTGAAAACCATTTCCATCAAAACCAAGTGTGTTCATCCAATTCAAACCATTTCAATAAAACTGTGCTTTTATTGAAAACAAAAGAATGAACCAATTTCATCATGCCATTTCAATACCAAACCATTTCAATAAAATACCCATTTTTATTGAAAATCCATCTTTCATCAAACCATTTACCATTCCAAAAAATCCATAATTTAGAATCAAAGTTTTATATTCAAGAAGCCCAATCACTTTTCACATCAATTTACCAAGATTTCAAAATTACCTCAAAACCATAAATCATCACTAAAGAAGATTTATTTCATTCTTTGAACAATCAATTTCATTAAAACAAACCAATTTGAAACTAATCCAATCAATTCTAACAAGAGGAGTCAAGAGTGAAGCCCCCTACCTCAACAAAATAGGCAAAACTAACCAAGAACCGGGTCGAAACACCACGAAACCTCCTTATATTCCTTCCCCTATCACCAAAAAGACCAAAACCCAACTTAAAAGTCATCCAATACCTTATATCTACCCACCTTGGGCGTAGATCTAAGGATCCATCAAGAGGCAAGAAGGAGATATAAGAAAACTAGAGGAAACGATACTCACCGCAATCTACAGGCTTCTAAATGCCAAGGAAAACCTCCAGATCTCTTCCAAAACGCCTGGTAAGTGTTCTCCCACCTTTACCAGAGAGAAATCTGGAGTTAGGTCCATCTAGGAGAAAAAAATGAGTGGGTTTAAAGATAAAAAGGATTAGATCCTTAAAAATAGGATCTAAGTTGACTTTTCGCATGGTTATCCCGCACGGTTAGTCAAACCGTGCCCTAACAATGTGGTAGTCACTACTCGGAAGGGGCGCTCCGCACGACCTCCTCACATGGTTTTCCTAAACTGTGTGTACACCATGCGGTCTCCTCTGTCCAGGTGACCACCACCTGCACAGCTTCTACACGGTTTGGGAAAATCGTGTGAAGCCCGTGTGTCACCACATTTTCCCCTTTAACACCTTAAATGTCTCCAAACTCTCCCCAACCATTACTCATATGCTTCATGTACTTCAAAATCATAAAACAATGGTTACTTACCAGAAACCAGGGGTACTACAAAAAATATAAATATAAAAAACTTTTATTTAAAAATGACCATCTTAAATATTATGTTGTTCTAAAAGTATTTCATACCATGTTTCAAATTTAATGATATTTTATAATTTATATCACTTATTGTTATATTATATTTTAATATAATTATATTATAAAAATGGTTAATTTAATTTACTAATGTATTACAACCTTTGTTTAAGTTTTCTTAAATAATGATATCGAAGTCAATGTTATTTAAAGAAAAATATATATATTGAAATATTTGGTTGTTACATTCCACCCCCATAAATACATTTATTCCTTTTAATTTTTTTTACAAATACAATAATTAAGGATTCCAAAAATATAAACATGACTTATGAAAAAAAATCAAATAAAATGTCTACATTAATATCTTAAGTAAATATAAAATACAACTCTTCTTTATCTATCTACTGAAGTGAATGATTCATTTCCCTTAATAGCTAGATGTTTTTTACCACCTTTTCCCCACATAAAACATTTTTCTATTCCTTTGATACATTCCCATTGTGTTTCTTCCCAAATTTTTTACATATAGAGAGTTGAACAGTTTTTACCATCATCATCTTCGTTAATTTATTTTTCATGAGACTCCTTCCCTCATTTCTTTAACCTGATAGGGAATAAAATTATTTTAAAATTTTTAATCATAATTTATTATATATTATTTTTAATAATGAAAAGATTTATAACCTGTGTTCTTTCTAAATAGATTGTAGGATGGGACAATTATCACATTTTCTATTACATTCAATTTTATCTTGGTTCTTTATTGATCCATCTATTACATAAAATAACTTGGAATAAGAATACGTAAATTATTAAATGTAAAAATGGAAAAATAGAAGCTTAGAAGAAATTATTCATAAATGAATATCATTCCCTAAAATATTAGTATTTATATTAA
Organism: Viscum album; assembly: GCA_963277665.1. Lineage (NCBI taxonomy): Eukaryota > Viridiplantae > Streptophyta > Magnoliopsida > Santalales > Viscaceae > Viscum > Viscum album. The sequence continues at coordinate 1,515,536,495 of OY728139.1, read as the reverse complement.
ATATATATTATCCAATATCATTTTTTTGGTTGGTTCTCTAATCTAGTTAACTTCCATAAAATAATAATTTTTAATCCTTTATGCTGAGTTAAAAAATGTGAATAAACCAAATAATATCCCCCAAGGTGTGTCTAGGAAGGTGTGAAGTTAGGGACCGTTCACCATGAACCAAAATGATGACTGAGATGTACTAGATAAACTCTTTTTCAGGTTGTTTCACCTAGATAAATTTGTTCCCAAACAGTGTCCACTCCCCTGTATCTAGAAGTGGATGTAATTTATAATAAAACTAATCAATATCTAGTTTCATTAAATTTTTAGAAGGTTATCATATATTTAGTCTTATACTTTGGGTTTAAACTAATGTTCTATTATCATAATCCCCAAGAAATATAAGATATTCAGCATTTCAAAACAAATGTGTTTTCTATACCTTTGAAACTTATATCATCCTTAACTCCTCAAACCTTGATTTCATTTCTAAACCTTAAATCATCCTCAAACAATAAAACCCTAACCTATAAGGTTATCTAAATGAGGTTTTGAAACACACTCCAGTACTCCTAGGACTTTCCCCCTAGATCCAGTGCTAAAAAAACATATTAGAAAACACTATATTTGATACACTTTTATTATTGCAATATCAGTATCACCATTAAAATACAAAGATATATTAGGTTTATGTTTTAGAAAATTATAACAAATCACTAATAAAAAATTTAAAGTGTTCTCATCGAATAGACATTGTTGACACCGCAAAATTCATTTCATGCACTTTTCCCCAAAATTCATGGTTAGATTTCCATTTTTCATGATACTGGTCTACAATGATGGATAAGTTGAAAAGATCCACCCTCAAGAGTTGGCCATGGATTTCCAAGATTGATGAAAAAAAGTTTCAATTCATCCAAATGAGATTTATTATTTTCTATTAAGATGATTTGAATTATTAACCATGTCAATATGTGTTGAAGTATTCAAGATCTTCGATTTGACTCATTACGAAGCCCAACCAGACTCACAAATCCAAAGTTATGGATCTTAGAAGATGGATAAATTTTGTAATGGTATTTTCTTCAACATGTGCATCACACTTGTGCACCAAGTCACCTTAGCATAGTGTTCCATATTTTCCTATAAATAGGACCCATGGTCACCTAATTTGAAAAAAAAAATTAGAAGTCCCTATATCTTGTGTGCATTAGCTTGTGCGGATAGCTTATGTGCATCAGCTTGCGCGGACAGCTTGCGCACATCATCTTGCGCTGACAGCTTGTGTGAATCAGCTTATATGGGCATCGTGCACGCATCATCTTGTACAGATAGCACTTTTTATCCTCCCACATTTTCATCACACTTTCATTCCATGTCTCCTTTCCCCATGGCCCTATTTTTTCCTTTGAATAGATCCATGGGGTCTTTATTTGGATAAATGAATTTCCTAAAAGCCCAATTGATGCTCTGGTCACCCCAGTGCTTCTCCCAAGTCCTCTGAAACCTCCCAAGTTGTTCTTAAACACCTAATGTGACGGTATTAAAGTAGGATAATTGGACTTAATTCCATTTATTGTTTTAAATCCCTAAAACTTGGGCACCCAAAGCACTCAACCTCCCTAAATCAAGAAAACTTGTGTGCCCTCCATTCCTTATATAGGATCTTGAGTGCCTCACTTCTAGGAATACCCATGAGGAATCTTGAAGGCTTGAACCGAGTTTCACCCATGTCTTATCCTCTAGTTTTTTCTTCACTTAAGGTGAAATCAGGTCTCCCAATCCTACTTTTGTGCCCAGTACCTACATACCCAATACTTGAGTGCCCCTATTTGGTTCACCTCACCTCTTCATCCACTTCAAGCCTTTCATGAAACCTCCTTCAAAGCCATTCATAGAAGAGATTATTCTTCATTGGCTCCTTTTTCTAAAAGGGATCTTGTTGAAACCTCCACCAAGATCTCCAAATTTACAAAACCTTAAAAAAAGGCACACCAGTGTGTCTCCTATTTGGATTTGTATCTCTATGATCAAAGGTTTCCCATACTTGTCATATTGGGAAGTTATGGTTATTGAAATGTCTGTATAGTTGTATATCCACGGTCACTAGGGATCTTCTTCTGGGAAAAGTGTTGATGAGTTCTTGGTTTGAGGGATTAGGTTTTAGTCCATTCTCATCCATTGTCTCTAAAACTCAGAGCCTCGGATCCCTAGTAGGTAAGGTTTGGTTCACACCTGTTTTATTATTAAAAAATGAAAGGTCTCCCTCCTATACTAGGATCAATTTTAGGGAATCCCTAATGGATTAAGCCCAAAACCTTTCAATCCAGACCCAATTACCTTCAATTTCATTCCTCATTAAATGTTTAATTTCTCTACACCCTAGATTATTTCTTTGTAGGCTCCTCTTCTTCCATTAATGATGGATAAAGTGTGTGGTTTGATGAATCTTTTACATACTCTTTTTTCTAACACCGAGCATAACTCAAGTTGTCTTATAAATTTCTGATGAGTACAACATATGTACAATCCACCTCACTGATTGAACTATGATAACTTTTATTCCCATAATAATTAGGATATGTAGGAAGCCTTCTCCCAGGGATCAAGATCACTGGACATCCTTCTCAAGAGTCTAACCCTAACTCCCTTAATCTGGGCATCCTCCTTGGAATTAAACCTCGTATTAATCCCCCCTAAATCTCCATGAGTTAATACATACCTCATAGAACCTACTATAAGGGAATATTGTTTTGGAGTGATCCCCAACCTATTTCTCTCAAAGGGACATATTCCCTTAGGAGACATACCGAACTATGTGGGCTTTGATTCCCATCTAAGTGGGATACGTAGGAAGCCTCTCTGAGGTTCAAACTCAACACTCCAAATCAACCATGTTCTTTATGGTATATATTCCCATTAGTTTTCAATTCAACATGGAAACCTATATCCTTTCCAAGTTACTTTGGATGCTTAAGATTAACTCCCACACCCAGATTTACTAGGCATATTTCATCTAAGATGTCCTTAGCACATGACATTAAACTGTACGCTCAGGTCCTTATCACATGACCTTAAAAGGTATGACGTATTTTATTAAGCTTCACATAAATATAAGGGTTCTGATTCCTCACATAAGGATATGTAGGAAGACTATTTATGAGTAAGATACCGACATCAAAACAACTTTTTTCTTACCTGGATGATCATAAATTCTAGAGTTCCCCACTGAGTGGCTTAAAAACTAGCATCATCATAACAACAGATAAAGAATCTCTAAGTTGTATATGAGAGGTTTTCATTGATGGATAACCTTCAATACATGTAGATGTCTTCATTAATGATGATCCTAGAATACATACAGATGATTTTGAATTTCATACATGCTAAATAATTGATTAAAAATATCAAGGGAAACCTAAATTATAGTTGGTAAATTAATAAAGATTCATGAACATATCTCAAATCTATAGGAGGGTCCTGGAATATGAAATGATTCCCTAAACAAAGGTGTGATGAGACTGACTTCCCATCCTTTAAACAAATGTGTGGTATTATGTATTGTAGTTCAATAATCCTAATGAACTCCTACCTTTTGAAAGCAGGTCCCTTTAGATACAAAACCGTTGGATGTTTCAAGTTCTATAAATAAATCGGATTAAAACCATCTGGAATTAATGATTCCTAATCAAAAAACAAATTCCTGAGGAAACAAAAAATGGTGAACCCAACTTGAGTACTTAAAAAAGATTATGGTGCTACTAAAAGCACGGTCTATTGTCACCTATAGAATGTTCAAGGTTCCAATGCTCGGCTAATGTGTATAGTAGTACTCAGTTCGAATCCACAACAATGATACTTTTTAATAGTAGATTATTTTTAGTTTATTGTATTTTGATTGGGGGAAAACCTTAATTGAAATGATTGATTGATTGAGATTGATTTAACAATTTGATAAATATTGGGGTGAGTTCATAAAAAGGTATTTAAGATTTTGATACCCTTGATCCTTGTTTTATATTCCATTAAATTAACTCCCATGACACAAGTTGATATTATTTGGAATTCCTAAGTGTTAAGGCTTTAATCCAAGCCTTAACTTAACTAGGATTCTAATATCAATCAGTACTTCATTATGGTAGTGTATTTATGGTTCCAATAATCCATGGAATCTATACATTAAACAAAATATTTCATTAATAAATGACATGTTAAGTCCAACATACACAATGTTAAATTAAAGAATACACATCAAGAAAATACTCTCAATCACTTAACATCCAAAAAATTTAACTCACCCTAATGGTAAATTTACTCAGACATTATTTTTATTATAAATTTGGTTTATTATGTTTATGTGATGAGTTAATAAGAGAAGAAAGAAAATGGGATAAGAAAAGAGTCGTGTATCGAACACACACACACAAACGGTGATGAGAATTAAAAATTGACTTTAGATTGAATGAGAAAGTGAAAAAAAGAGATTTATTCTTAACATGATTTAATAAATTTAAAGAAAATTAATATTTCAAAAAATAGGGTAGTTAATAATAATAGTAAATGGGAAAGCTACTTTCATTAAAATATAATTACAAAACAAAGACTTACAAGATTAAAATATATAAGAACACAAATGTAAATGAAAACAAATAGAGGAGGAAGGGTATATCAAGTGAAAACATGAGTATAGATGGTCCTCCTAATCTTTTCGAAAATCATTGGTCATGCCAATTTTTTCTGATATCTTCTGAAATGAAAACCACTTGCAAGAATAAGTGGGGGTTGTATTTATAACCCATGGAGGTGGACTGATTGTATTCCAAATCTGACCCTCCACTTTCATCACTAATGTTTCCATACAGACAGTCGAATATCAAGTTAGACTCTTCATAAACGTTGTATCTAATAATTTTTTCTTGACTACTCTCAAAATTTGGAGGCATTTGGATATGTGGAGCCAAAGTTATGGTCGTTTGTGTAAAACTAATTTAACTGTCCATTTCAATCTAGACTCTTTAGATGGATGAAATGAGAATAGGTTTATGAAAAGTAATATTCCCTCACATAAAAATTATTTCTTCTAACACATTGGCCACACATATATGTTATTTCACACTGCAAAATCTCAGCTTGATTTGATGACTAGATCATGAGAAAGGTCATGAATAGTTTCTGGATTTTAATTTCTGTTCAGAATGGTGGGTTGGATTTCAAAGAATCAGTTGGGCCCCTTTTTCGTGTAGTTGGACCTTCAAATTTTTATCCATGATTCTTTTGTAAAATCAAAAAAATATGGTGGAGTTTTATAAAATTTGGTCTTCGGGATTTAGACCAGTAACTCAATCATCATGACCGGTCCATTTGGTGTCGTTTCATCAGAAGGAAGTATGGATTTGGTTTCAGAGAGACTAGAAGGGATCCTTCCCCTTGTGGAAATCTCTGTGTGAGAACAACCTTAGGCTTTAAGACTATTCCAAGTGGATTCTGGGTTGAGGGGACATCTCCTTCTAGGAGTGAAACTGGGGGTCAGAATTCTGGGCTTCCCGAGATTCCACACTCCTACATTAACCTTCAGAGAAGACTGTATGCATCCACCCCTCATCAAGGATATTATCAACACCCCCCATGAGTATGTGTTTAACAGTATCTTGCTGGATGCATCCCCTGACCAGTGTATCTTCATAGGCTCTCCCTCTCGCAGATTCTCAGCCAATTCCTACAGACTTTCTACTCTCCGACAGCCAGACTCTGACCCATGGGGGCGACGCCTCTCGAGCAGAACTGTCCCTCCCAAGTACACATTTTTCATCTGAAGATTACGTAATCATGTAATCCCTCCAGAGGTGCATATTAATGGAAAGGGTGTTCAGCTGGCCTCTACGTACGCCTGTTTTGTTTCCTCCAAGGAGTAGTCCTCACACCATCTATTCTTTCAAAGTGTGTGGGTCCGGACCCTATGGAACGAGTTTGGGTAGTTTAGGGGTGGTGTAGCTGGGTTTTCCTCCATTAATGATTTCGTTGTACAATGGTTTGATGGTGTGGGTAACAAGTGTGAAGAAGAGGCTCATATGTCCTTTATTGTTATGGGTTGCTGGACACTATGGATGGTGCGCAATCAACCTAGGCACTTTGGCCCCCATCCTTCGAAGCATATAGTTACCATTTGGGCCAAATGACTTGATATGGACCTAGTCGGGCTTCTCAAGCACCTGAACGATGCCCCCTCACTCAGGCGGTTTGGCCACATCATGCTTCCACTCTCCCCTCCTAGTTCCTGCTTGGTGGGGTGCTGGGTGAGATGGTCCCCTCCTCCCCAAGGCCTTAAGCTCAACACTAATAGGGCCTACAGTCAGGGGAGAATGTATAGTGGCAGACTAGTTCGTGACCCGTCTAGTTCAGTTAGCCTCACATTCTAGGCTCCTTATGGTGCAAATGACTCTTTGATAGCAGAGAAAATGTCCATCCTCACTATTCTTGGGCTATTAAGAACCAAGAATATCAGCCTTTCCTTAGTGAAAACTAACTCTAAAAGTTTATGGAGTTCCCTCATCAGAACACTACACCCACTATGGACCATCACGTACCCGATTTGTAAATGCATGGCTCTCCTCTCCATAAATACCGAGATCATACATACATGGTGTGAGGGTAACCGTACAGCTGGCTTCTTGGCCTCCAAGGCTACCCATGAATCCCCACTTTCAGTTTTCTGTACTCTCGGATCCCTCCCCCGGGTGGAGTGGGCATGGTTATTAGGGATGCCCTTGTTCTCCACCTCTACATACCCCCATGATTTTTATCTATTTATTTTTCTTTGAAATAAAAAGGTAGTCATTTAGTAAAATGTGGGAACTCAAAACTCACTCCTCTCAAGATGATAAAAAAATTTGGAGGATCACTCATTCCCCAACCAAAGGTAAAAATCATAGAGTTTGAAAGAGCTCTTAGCTTCCATTCCCTATCCTAAAGTGCACAAGAATCAAGAGGTATTTAGGTGTTTTTTGTGGATATGGGATGGTAAGAATAAAATCTCCAAGAGAGAGGAAAAGAGTGGTAAAACATCAACATGGGAAATGAAATGCACAAGATTTATGAAACAAAACAAGGAAGGAAATGGAAACACATATTTACACGGGAATAATTTTGTGAATAATGACACAAAGGAGGAAGAAAATTTTAAGGGGGTGAGAAAATGAAATATTTACAAAATTCAAAACTTCTCCCAATGATATAAAAATATAATTCAAGTGTTCTTTTTTTTTCTTTTCTTTTCTTCTTTTTGCATTTTTCAAAAGCTAAACTTGAAACAGATCTCAAACTCATCTCCCAACCCATGATTTATCTCTTCAAGACACTAATTTTAATAGTTATAACAAGATCATAGGTTGAGGATGAGTGATTTTTGACCCACCCAAGACACAACCCATTCTTTAGTTTTTGATTTTTTTTGTTTTATAACACTTTTCAATAAAATTTGAACAAAATGTTCTCAGGATATATAAATTCCCAAAACTAACTTAATGAAAACCTCTCCCCACCAATAAAAGTTATGCTTTAACTCAAGCATAAGATAACATGTTGAAAATCAATAAAATGGTACCCAAAAATGAAATCCATACCACCACACTTAAATTTATATAAATAATACAATGTAAATCCATGTAGATGTTGGGTGGGATATGGTATTGGTCTTGTAATGTGGCTATCAAAGAAAAGGTTTTGATAGGCTCAGAGGGGATTTAAAAAAGAGGATTAATGTATGGTTAATGGATGGATATTTGGCTATTATAATTATCATGTGGTTCAGAAAATGTCTTTATCATATTAATTCACACTAAAGTAGGAAATTAATCTCGAAGGTCCACAAACTCAAAACTCACAAATAAGGGTGAAAAGAAACATTTTAAAAATATTTCCATAGGCGGCCTTGGCATGAAAGAAAATGTTGTTCCTCATCGGTGGGGAAAATAATTTTCCAAATCAAAAATTGAGCATTCAAAATTTTTTGGTTTTGAAACAATATTCATTATCCAATTTTATAAAGAAACCACAAAATTTTTGAGAAGAAACTGTGTCTTTTGACTCTCCAAAATTGTTGGACAAAATTTTAAAATTGGAAGTTCAATAAGCATGAATCTTGATTTTTCATATTGTTTATAAATTTTTATTATTATTTTAAGGTTTTTTTAGTTTTTTTAGTTTTTTATAAAGACACACCGATAAAAAATTGGAAAATTAAATAAAAAATTGTGATGAGGAAAGTGGTAAAAAACAAAATGAGAATGAGGGAGGAAGAAGAAGAAATAGATAGAGAGAGATAGAGGATGAGAATATGAGTTAAAGGGAAATAGGTGCCCCCTATTTTGGATTTGGTGGGTTTCTATCTCCATCCAAGGGTTGGTCAACTGTAGAAGTTGGGGATCCGATGGAATTTGATGTGGTTCCAAGATTGGGTGTCTTCTCATGGTGATGCTTTACCCAATGTCCATTAATTGTGGATGTCCTTTTTGAAGAGGGGTATTGGACTTTCGCTACACCAAATGGGTAATCATTTGTTATAACAAAAGGTCCTACCCAACAAGAATTAAGCTTACCAGGGTGAATCCAAAATTGATAATTTAAGAGCATTACCTTTTCACCTTCATGGAATACCATTCTCAGGATGTGTTTATCATGGAGTACCTTATACTTTTCTTTGTAAAAATTGGAATTCTCATAGGAATCAATTCGAAGCTCCACCAGTTTAGTCAACTGCAACAATCTCTCTTCACTAGCTTTTTCACAATCAAAATTACAGGTTTTCACAACCCAAAAAGTCTTATGTTGGATTTCAACTGGTAAATTACATGATTTTCTAAATACTAGACTAAATGGAGACAACCCAATGGGTGTTTTATAGGTATTTTTATAAGCCTAAAGTGCTTCACCATGTCTCTCCAGCTAGTCTTTCTTTCTGGGTTTTACAATTCTCTCAAGCACTCTTTTTACTTCTCTATTAGAAAGTTCAGCCATGCCATTTTTTGGGAGTGATATGAAGTTGAAGTTTTCTGTACAACAAAGGGTTTTTAAGTTACTTATCAAGGCACATGGTGTGCCAAATTTGTGGAAGATGTGTGTCTCTAGGAACTGAATAACAATATGTGAATCATCCATTCTAGTGGGTTTGGCCTCGACCAACCTAGAAACATAATAAACCGCAGGAAGAATGTATGAGAATTCATTGGAAAGGAGAATGGTCCCATAAGATCTATGACAAAAACATCGAAGTTATCATAGAAAATTAATGGATTTTGAGGCATTTCATTTCTCATTGAAATTGTGCCAAACTTTTGGAAAGTGGGGAATGATTAATAGAACTCATGTGAGTCCTTGAAGTGTGATGGCCAGAAGAATCCAGTGTATAGGACCTTTTGGGAGGTCCTTTGTGGTCCAAAGTGGCCACCTATGGGAAGTGAGTGATAAAATTATAATATGGGTGAATGTTCATCTTCATCAACACATCTGTTAATTACCATGTGTGCCCCAATTTTTCAAAGTTTACTTTCTTCCCAAAAATAGTATTTTGAGTTTCTTTTCAACTTCATTTTTTATTCTTTTGAAAAAATTTCAGGAAAAACAACAAAAACCAAGTAATTTATAATTAGGGAATACCATTGTATTTTAGGAGTGAGAGATGAAAGGTGCACAGTTGGAAATTCATGATCAATTAATTCAGAATGAGAATAATTACAAATTCTACTCAAGTGATAAGACACAAAGTTTTCTTTTACATGTATATCTTTAACTTCAAGTTCAAACTCTTGGAGCATCAGTATCCATCTTATTATCCTCGGTTTGGAATCACTTTTCTTGAGTAAGAACTTTGTAGAAGAATGGTGTGTGAAGATGACAATTTTGGAACCTAATAGATAGGGGCGGAATTTATCTAAGGCAAAAACCACTGCTAAAAGTTCCTTTTTATCCACTGTATAGTGATATTGAGTTTCATCCAATGTTTTTTAGACATAATAGATAATATGAGGAATAGTTTCTATTATTTGATGTATAACATCCCAACGGCTCTATCAGAAGAATCACACATCAACTCAAAGGGTAAGGACTAATCTGGGGGTTGGATTGTTGGGGAAGATGTAAGAGAAGTTTTGAGTTCAACGAATGGTCTCTTTAAAACCTCATTGAAATGGAATGTGACATCATTTTGAAGCAATCGAGTGAGTATGAGGGAAATCCTACTAAATTTATGAATGAATCACTGATAGAAACTAGCATGACCGATGAATGAATGAATGTCTCGAAAAGTTGTGGGTTCAGGAAGTGATTGGATATCTTAAATTTTGGTAGGATCGACTTCAATACCCTCTTTTGAAACTATGTTCCCTAGAACAATCTCATTTTCCACCATGAAGTGAAATTTTTTAAAATTTAACACAAGGTGACACATGACAGACTTTTGAAGGAATAGAGAGATTGAATTCAATAAAGATTCAAATGACTCACCATAAATGGTAAAGTCATCTAGAAAGACTTCCATGCCATGTTCAATGAATTCATAAAAGATACTCATCATACACCTCTAAAACGTTTCAGGAGCACTGCAAAGGCCAAAATTCATCCTTCTATATGCATATATTCTGAAGGGTCAAGTTTAAGTAGTATTTTCTTGGTCATTAGGTTCGATTGGGATGTAGAATTAGTCGGTGTATCCATCAAGAAAGAAATACTATGACTTTCCAGCTAATCGTCCTGGCATCTAATCAAGGAATGGAAGAGGGTAGTGATCTTTTCTTTTTTCAACATTCAATTTCTTATATTCGATGCACACATATCATTTCTTCTTCACTCGAGTTTTGACTACCTCCACATGTTCATTTCTCACAACAGTTATCCCACCCTTCTTAGGTAAAACTTGAATTGGACTAACCCATTCACTATTAGAAATTGGGTAGATATTACTATCTTGAAGAAGCTTGGTGATCTCTTCCCAAACTAACTCAAGGATGAGTAGTTTGAGTCTTCGTTGTGGTTGTCGAATTGGTTTGGATGACTCTTTAATATGGATGTGATGCATGAAAAGGGTGGGGTTGATTTTTGGTATGTCATCTAGGGTCCAACCTAAGGCCTTTTTTGTTTTCCTATTACACTTGAACAAGTTTTCACTCCTCATTTTTAGAAAGTTAAACAGAGGTAATGATAGGATATGAGTGATCATGGAAAAGGAATGCATATTTCTGGTGTTCCGGAAGAGGTTTTAGATCACTATCATCTATCATTTGTGGGGTAGACAACTAAGGAATGGAGGAAGGGATTTAATTTTTTTCATATTCATATTCCTTAATATTGTTTAAGGTGGGGAAGTAGATATTATAGTTGATGTGGGATTCAATATAGTTTTCAAGATCCTCTATATTAATGGAGTCTATGAATTAAAGGTTCACATCAACATCACCATTTATGACTTGGTTAATCATGGTTCATATTTCAAAAGATCCACTCTCATTAGAACATTATGAACATGATTTAATGGGGTTAAATTGACTCTCAGAAGTGTCCTCAGAAGCATGGATTGAGAATTCATAGTGATCCTTATATAGGTATCTCGTGTCTTGGAAAATTTTGAACTTGACCAGTTGGTCACCAAATTCCATGTATAAGATGCTTGAATGGACATAAATTTTGGTTCTCGCTGTCATTAGGAATGGTCTTCCTATAATTAAGGGAGATTGAGAAGATTTTCTCTCACCTTCCATGTCGAGGACAAAAAATCAGAAGGGAAGATAAGATCATTAACCTGGACAAGTACATCCCCAATTATTCCCTTATGACTTGTTGTGCTTAGATTGGATAACTAAATGAAAACACATGTTGGGTGCAAGGGACCTAGACCATGGTTGGATAATATGGATTTAGGCATGAAATTTATTGAGGCCCCTAAGTCTTTGAGTGCATCATCAAAGTTTGATCATCCTATTTGTCCTGGAACTGTAAAGGTCCCTGGATCATTGCACTTAATGGGTATGGACTCTTGGGTTAAAACATTTTCAAAGGTCCTAAGTTTCCTCTTATGGGTGCATAATTTTTTAAGACACTTGGAATACTTATGGATTTGTTTTATTGCATCTAATAGGGGAATGTTGACTTCAACATGTCTAAACAAGTTGAGCATTTTAAGATCATCTTCAAAGGAGTTATTTAGCTTAGAAATGTCTTGAGGAAAAGGAATTGGGTTCTTAAGTGGAATAGAAAGGAGGTGAGGGAATGGATTCAGATTCCATTACAAGTTACTTTTTTATAGGTAAACATTTAAAGGGGATTTGGAGTACTTATCATGAGGCATAACAATTTTCTTCCCTGATCTAAGTGCAATTTAACTTAAATTACACTTGGGGTTGGGTAGTGGTTGAGCTAAGAGATGGGAAGAATTTGATTGTTTTTGCTGGCTCAGGTGGGATTCAAGTTGACGAATTTGTGTTTTAATGTTTTTTAGGCTAGAACGGGTGAAGGAGTAAAGATCTTCCACAACACTAATCCTGTGGTTTCTTGGAATAAGAGGCTTGTCCCGGGGTGCTATTGGATTGATTTTAGTTCTTAAGAAAGAAATTTTATTGGTTTGGTAATTGGGAAGGCTCACTATGATAATGGAATCCAGGTGGAGGATTGTTTCCTTGAGGTTGAAGAACAAAAGGATTAGGTTTATGGATGTTACCACCACCATGACCATGTTGTAATTGGTTTGGGTTTTGATGAGGGTACTGAGGGGGTGAGAAATTGGATTCTCATATCTCAAGTTAGGGTTATATGTATAAGATAAGATCTCAGAATGGGGTTGATTGAAGTTTCTAACAAACTGACTTGATTATTGAGAGTTGAGGTTCCGCTGAGCATATACTGCATTGAGCTCTATTGGTCCAAATTAATCGGATTGATCCTCTTGAAGTTTTGAACATGTGTTATTTGCATGGGATTGGGAGCTGCAGATTCCACAATTCTTGATAGGTCTAGGGAATAGAGATTGTGGAGAAGATGAGGTTGGGGCTTTGGAAGCCACAACTAGTAGTCTCACAATACCTGTAAGTTCACTCATCCACTCTATCATCTTTTTCGTCTCTATGGATTGATTCTCTTGAACTTTATTTACTTTAGAATATTCTCGAGTATGTAATTGTTGTCCTTTTTCATGCATGTTACTTATAAGATCTCTTGCAGTTGTAGTAGTTTTATCAACAAGAGCAATGCCACTTGCATCATCAATGATAGTTCTCTTAATATCCAATAACCCCTCATATAAGTATTGGTTTAAGAGTTGGTCAGGGATTTGGTGGTGTGGGTAGGTTTAAACAAGGTTTTTTAACCTCTCCCGGTATTCATGGAGTGATTCATTTGCGAATTGAAGGATTCCACTTATTTTCTTTCTGATAGAATCAGTATGAGAAGAAGAAAATAATTTCTATAAGAAAATTCACTTCATGTCAATCCATGAGTTTATGGAACCAGGAGGGAGGTAGTAGAGACATGACTTGTCAAATTCATCTAAAGAAAAATGGAATTCACAGAGTTTTATTTTTTCCTCAGAAACCCCTTGAGGATTCAAGGTAGAGAACACCACTTGGAACTCTATAAGATGAAGATGTGGATACTCACTGGCTAGCCCATGGAAATGAGGAAGAAGATGAATCTAACCTGATTTGAGTTTGATTCCATCCTCTATGTTTGGATATTGAATACCAAAAGGTTGGTAATTTATATCAGGGGAAGAAAGTTCTTTAGGTGTTTTTTTCTCTAGGATTTTCCATATCTAATTCAATTGGTTAGACAATGACAGGTTATTGAATGAGTTGATTATCTCTTATGTTCCTCCAAATTTGGTGAAGTGTTCACTCAATTTTAGGGTCAAACAAATCTGAGGGATTGTTTGGGAGGATACAAGGCATTCAGAGAGATTTTGGAAGAAAGATGAAGATGGGTTTTTCTTTGTGTTTTTTCTTTTTATGATTTTTATGAGAAGGTAGGTTTTTCATTGTGTTTTTTTCAGTTTTTTTAAATTTTGTTTTTTTGTTTTTTTTTTAATAATGAGAAACTAAAGACTGCTTAATTACACCATCCCTAGAAATGACGCCATTTGAAATCATGGTCGATTATCACATATTAACCATTCGAGATTCCAGTGCTCTGCTGATGTGTATAGCAACACTCAGGTTGAATACTAAGCGATGATCATCATCGACGTTTCTTTTTTATTAAGAATACATAAACAAAATAGACCAAAAAAACATCATCTGAAACAAGAATCCTAAGTAGGTCTAAAATAGTGAAATCCAATGGCATCCCCTCTAATAAAATTGACCCCTTCAAGATTCGGAGTGGAAAAATCATGCAAACAGATCGGGTCAGGACCATGAAAATCCTTAGAAGCAAGGTGATCTGCCACTTGGTTACCCTCACACTAGGAGTGACTTATTTTTGTTCCTTTGAAGAGAATATCTTTTAACTTTTTTATAATATTGAAAATGAACCACGGATGATATAATATATCATTTAGGGCATCATAGAGAATTTTTTAATCTTTTTCAACCTCAACTAGATCAAGACCCTTCTGATGACAAAGGGTAATCATCGTGAGCATGGCCTTAGATTTGTCCTGGAGAGAGGATACATTGCCTAACTAGTAGATTAAGTCCAGAAGGACCGAACCCCATGATTCTCGAACCATCCCTCCCCTGCCTAGGACACCCATTGATCAGGACCCATCAGTTTTGAGTTTAAGGCCCCAGGAGGGGGATACCGTCAAACCTATATGCCTCTATTGATATTCTATTTAGGTTGGGATCCATGAGGGATAGAAACCATCCAACTAAAGGCTGGTAAACCCCACCAGTTACTGATGGGATGAGATATATTAGTAAGGATTGTTTTCATCCTAAAGATAATGGACTTACCCGAAGCGTGAGTCCCCTCATATCTGATCTTATTTCTAGCTTGCCATATTGACCAGCACCCAGCATGGAGAATCAATGAACAAGAAGTCTTCTCCAGTCCTCTGACTCCCGATACATGGAACCATTTTTCCAAGAATGGGAGGGATCCCAGTGAAGGATCGTGATACCCTATAAAATTCCTGAAGAAGCAGCAGACTACATCCACCAATTCACCCTAGAAGAAGAGATGATCAGTCGTTTCCTCTTTAGAGGTTGTGTAGCATGATCACTGAGAGGGTAATGGGATACCGTAGTGATTAATATTATCGTCAATGGGAAAGTATTGATTCCTTATCCTTCATAAAAACAACTTATATTTCGAGGGCACTTATTTGATCCAAAAAATATCTTTACAATTGTCTGGATCCACTGAGACGCTCCTAATGTGACGAAAATCCTAAGTAGAAAAACTCCCCGAGGAGGAAGGAGTAAAAATACATCAGTCAGTGTCCTGGTAAAGTCTATGAGATTAAATAGGTCCTTATTAACCTCATACATCACTGTGTTGATAAGGCCTGGGTATAGGCTTGCTTCCCAGAAGGAAATGGATGGAGTAGGGCATCCAGGTAAACCCAACACTCTCCCCGCCCAGTTATGATACTAAAAGTAAATGTCACCCCTGTCTATGATCCATTTCAAGTGGCATAGAATCTCATAGATTAATTGTGGAAGTTTATTACATAATAGATATCCCCTTCCTTCTACTAAGTACTGGTAGAGAAACAGAATATGCATACTTTTTTACCACAGTGTACTCTAAACCACAACATCCCAAGCCAGTTTATCTTCCAGGCTACTGAGAGTGTCATCCAAACTACGCACATTAATTCCACCTTCCCTAGTAGGGCTAGAAACTTTACTCCAAGAGGCCTAGGGTTTTTACCTTCTACAAGAGGATCCCACATGAAACCATATAGATGTTTTTTAATGCTGGAGATAACACCCTTTGGAGCTATAACTGTAGATAGGGAAAGACTTGGCATGGCCAAAAGCACACTATTAATGAGATAAATACATACACCAAAGGATAATTAACTTTTTTCCAGTTTCGGATGCGATCCTCTATATAGTTGGTAAGGAAATCGAAGTCCCGAATCCGAAGTCTAACAAGGGAAATTGGAGCCCCAAGGTAGTGCATGGGAAAACATCCTCTTTGCATTGCAAGTTTAGTTTGGATATCAGAAATCAGACTTGGAGAGCATTTTTTGAGATATAGAAGAAACTTTTCTCTTTATTGATAATTCGACCACTCTAGTGGCAGTACTCCTTTAGAATCCTATTCAAACCACAAATAGACTTTTTCCTAGAATTAGTAAACACAATAGTGTCATCGGAAAACATAAGATGGGAAATGGTCTTAGCCCTCCTATTTCTTCAGTATGCCAGAATATCACCATTATTTATTCTTTTAATAATGAGCATACTTAGGACCACCTGGGTGAGGATGAAGATGCTTGGATACAAAGGACCACCTTGACGGAGGCCTCTTATTGCACTAAAGAAACCGTAAGACTTCTCTAAAAAAGAGACTGATATCCATGGAGTGCTGAAACATCTAAAAGGAAGGTCAATTTTCCATTAAGAATATCTCATACTATCCAACACCTTATTAATGAAGCCCCACTCCACATGATCATAAGCTTTGTTCATATCCAACTTGATAGTTACATTCGAACCCCAGGTTTAATGTTAATATCCCTTATAAGATCATGAGCAAGGGAAATGGCCCCTTGGATAGATCTACCCCCACAAAACCAGGATTCTCTATGGAGATCCACCGAAGAAGATAAGTAGGCAATCCAGCATTAATCACACTAGTAAGGACTTTGTATGATAATTTTCACATGCTCACCGGTATGTACTGCATGATAGAGGAGGGGATCCAGTTTTTAGGAATAATAACCATGGTGGTAGCACACGCAACCCTCGATAGGTTGCCTCCCCTGAAGAAGTCCTAGATCCCTACAATGATATCCGCTTTCACCACCTCCCATGATCCTATAGAGAAGGAATGTGGGAAGCTAGCAGGTCTCGGAGCACTATTTGGATGGAGGTTCATCATGGCTGTTAATATTTCCTTTCTATCCGGTAAAGAACTTGTCCTCTTAGTTTCCTAAGTAGATACACATTTGGGAATACCATCAAAGAACCCATTGTCTCTTCTTGGGTACCCACTGGGCATACGAACATTAGTTCCAGCCAATAGATCCTTGAAGTAGGAGTGAGCCATACCTCCCACAACATCCTGATCATCTGTGTAAGAACCATCTTCCAAAATAATATTAAGATTGGTAGGTCTCATTCATTATTTAATGAATTCATGAAAAACGCAGTATTTATATCCCCTTCTCCGAGACATTTGATTCTTTAGGCTTCCCTGGCCTGCTGTTTCTGATCCAACATAAATTTAGCAAGAGATTCCTTTCAGATAGAAATCTCCTCAAATGATTGGTCGTCCCAAATTTCATCCAAACTCACTTCAAGACTTTTAACCACCCAAAGGGCTTCATCAATCTCACTATCAACTAGAGGGATATCTTTTTCCCATGAAAGGAGACGAATCTTAAGGCATATTATTTTAACATGAAGGTAAATCCAAGAGTTAACATGCCCCAAAGAATTCCAGATATCATGAACCAGCTCTAGATAACCCGGCTTGGTCACCCACTGTTGCAGAAAAAAGAAACTCTCTCGATGGTCCTTCCCAGAATAAATCAAAACCAAGAGGGGGGAATGGTCAGAGATACCTCGGACCAAGTTATATACTTTTGAGGTATAGAAATTATAGATAGCTTCCATGTTGGCCAAACATCTATCCAGATGGCTCCAGGAGTGGTGATATCCCCTTTGGTTGTTGCACTAGGTAAAATCATCACCTGAGTATCCTAGATCAGAAAAACCTTTCCCCGCCATGAACTGATTAAACTCTCTACTGGAGTTCCTCTCAAAAGGACCCCATACGTTCCCTTCCTCTTGGGATACAACAATATTAAAGTCCCCTCCGACAAACCATGGTAAGTTTCCTGAGAGAAAACCATTTAGATCCCTCCAGAGCATGGCCCTTTGAAGGGGATCACTACCCCACAAATTCAGGTCATGAAGAAGAAACTTTCTCTTGAAGTCACCTTGGTAGTAATAAATTGATTCCTAGCTTGCACCATCTCCAAAGAAGTATTCTTGTTCCAAAAGATCCAAATGTGACTATTATTTGGGGCATCATACAGGGATCCATGCATCTTAGTCCTCCACATAAATTCCCGGATACTTGAAAGGTTTTTATTTTTTTCAATAATGGCCACAATCGCAGCCTTATGTCCCCTTATTACAAAGGCAATGAAATCTATCTTCACCCAGGCACCGAGACCATAGTAATTCCATATAAATATTGGAATCATTAGAAGGAAAGTGCTCTGGCTTTGGCCCCATAACTAATATCTCATTGGAAATGGGAGAAGGACCTCTCCTTGAGTAACCTTTCCTGCGAACGAGTACAAACACCATCACTGGTAACCTTCCTCACACCGACCAAGTATGCAGATCCAGCAGGGCAAGATTTAGACACACAATTGGGCTTGGAACCAAGCAAAGGAGGCTTTTCTAAAGCCAAGGGTGAACTCGTATTGGCTTCTAACTGCATATCCTAACCTATCCCTTGGGGAATGAGCTTAGGGAGAGCACAACACATAGGTTGAAACACATCAGAGGCCTCCACTGAAACCTCTGGGAAATCCACAGGCGGACTAGGGAATAGGGGTTCCAATTCTAGAAGACCTGGAGTAGAGGTTATTGACCCATACAAACATTCCTCCAATAACATATTCTTCATGAAAAAAATGAGGCCAGGGGAAACTTATAACTTACCCTCCGGAAAAGAGATCCCACCTTTTGGAACACTAGGAACTAAGTCTGAGCACAGAACTAAATCACCCTCATGGACAGGGCCTGAAGGCAGCTCCAGCCCCACAGCAAGGGAGAAAGGATCCTAAACTAGATCATCCAATGGATCCAAGGATTCCCTCTGCAGAACCTCTGAAGGATAATGTAGAGACTAATCTCGCAAATTGTCCCTGAAGGATGAAGTCTTAGGAAGTCGACTCGTCGTCTGCGACATACCTGAAGGGAATGACCCTGCAATAGGAAATGAGAGCAAAAACGTGGAAACACTGGGTAAAGGATCTCTTGATTCCAGTTGAGGCCATCTTGAACATGAAGCAATATATTTCTTGGTGGGGGGAGAGAGATATCAAATTCCACCCAAATGAGAGCCACTCAAATGTCATTGTCGCTGGAAGTTTTGGAATCAAAGCCCAAGAAGCCGCTGAGAGCATCCCCAATATCCCTAAGAAATCCCCAATTCTCAAAAGTGAGAGGAAGTCCAATGATATGGATGAAAATCGCATCCAAAATATTTTCCTTTCCCCTATGAACAACCCAAGACCAATGTGAAAGACTAAAACTTCATCGGTCAAAAACATGAGGGGCCCTAAACCACCTGTGTAAGAAATCATCTTCCGAAGACATAAAAAAGAAGAAAGACTTCATGGGAATATCTGAGATCTGAACACCAGAGAGGAGGCCCTATTAGAGAAAAAATCTTCTGAAGACAACTAAATAGGGATCCACTGAGCCAAAACGAGCCACGAGCATCCACTTTAAGCACTCCTCCACCAAAGCAGAAACGGGAAACTCCAGGGAGAGACAAACTTTGACATGAGAAACCTTCAGATCCGGGACACAGATGTCTAGGAAGCAGGAGTGATGCGCAACACTATATGGACAGCAAAGGACCTCCTTGAATGATCCATGTCCTAGGGGTGTAAGAGTAGGGAACACTCCTTTACAGGCCATTAGATCGAGGGGCGTCAATATGGTGGAACCCTCCGACGGGTGAGCCGAGAGATGACCATCGGTTCCAAAATTTGAAAAGTGTGGTGGCACATAAGGAACGTTCTTCAAGGCTAAAGAAGAGTCCATATCCATAAAAATTCCTCAGTGATGATACTTTTTAATAGTCAATTGTTTTTAGTTGATTGTATTTTGTTTTGGGGGTTTGTTTGAATAGATTAATTGAAATGATTGATTGAATAATATTGATTTAACATTTTGATAATTATTTGGGTGAGTTTATAAATAGGTAGTTAATATTATGATATCCTTGAGCCTTGATTTATATTGCATTAAATTAACAACCATGTCACAAGTTGATGTTGATTGGAATTCCTAAGTGTTAAAGCTTTAATCCAAGCCTTAACTTAACTAGGATTCTAATATAAATCAGTACTTGATTGTGGTAATGTATTTATGGTTCCAATAATCCATGGAATCCATATGTTAAACAAAATATTTCATTCATCCATGACATGTTAAGGACAACATACACAATGTTAAATTAAATAATAATCATCCAAAAAATAATCTCAATCACTTAACATCCATAAATTTTAACTCACCCAAATGGTAGATTTACTAAGCCATTAGAATGATTATAAATCTGGTTTATTATTTTTATGATGATTAGTTAATAATAGAATAAAGAGAATGGGTTAAAAAAGATTTTTGTGCTGAACACACACACACACAAATGGTGATGAGAATTAAAAATAGAATTTCGATTTGATGAGAAAGAGAAACAAGATATTTATTCGTAACATGATTTAAAAAATTTAAAGAACATTAATATTTCAAAACATGGGGTATATGATAATAAGAGTTAATTGGAAAGGTACTTGCATTAAAATATAATTATAAAACAAAGACTTATAAGATTAAAACAATGAAGAACAGAAAAGTAAATGAAAGAAAAGATATGAGGAAGACTTTATCAAGTGAAAACATGAGTATAGAAAGTACTCCCAAGACTCCGTAAAATCTTTGGTCAAGCCAATGTTTTATCCTATCTTCTCAAATGCCAACCACATGCAAGGATAAGTGGGGGTTGTATTTATAGCCCAAAGAGGTGGACTGTTTGCATTCTAAATATGCCCCTCCACTTGCATTGCCAATTTGGCCTTCCATAAAGATGAATATAGAGATATACTCTGCTTCAAAGTTGTAGATAATAATGTTGGATGACTCCTCTCAAATTTCATAAGTATTTCGACTTATGGAACCAAAGTTATGGCTTTTGTGTAAACAATTTCAAACATTCTATTGCAATCCAAACTTTTTAGATGGCCGAAATGTGAAAGGGTTTATAAATATGAATATTCCCTCCAATAAAAATAATTTATTCTAGAATGTTTGCCACATATATCTTAGATTTTACACTAAAAACTCCCTACTTTACTGGATGACTAGATCATGATAAATGTTATGAATAGTCTTCAGATTGTCATTTACATCTAGAATGGTGGGCTTGACTTAAAAGAATCAGTTGGTCCCCTTGTTCTTATAGGTGCACCTTACAATTTATATACATGATCATTTTGGATAATCAAGAATATATGGTAGAATTTCATAAAATTTGGGCTTATGGATTTATACCAATAACTCAATCATCATGGATGGTCTAGTTTCTTCATAGTTTTCTTGGGTCTTCTTGTGTGGACCCTATGGACCTCCAAATGGATGATTTGGCCAAAGGTTCCTTCTAATAAAATCTTGTAGGAAAATTAATTAACACTAAGAAGAAAGAATAATTCAATTTTGATAATTAGGGTGAGAGTTATGATTAAAATAGTAAACTGACTCGATTTGATTAATTCAAATAAGGCTCAAAAATTACATTTAATATTAAAACATGAGTATTTAACACCAATTATGCACTTTTAAATGAAAATCAGTAAACAGAGTAAATAAAAAGTAATGAATAAGTGAATAACATCAGATACCCATGTGTTAGTCCCCTAAAAATTGATAAAAGAGGGCCACACAAGGGAATCAATCATGAATGTGTTCATCAAAAAGATGTTTCTTTGCAAGAGTTAATTATTTTTATTTTTCAAATATATACAGACACTTTCTTTCCAAGAACTCCCTTCATTCAAAATGTATTCCTTAAAGTTTTCACTCATGAATTCCACAGCAACTACTCAAGCTGGATCCTCATCCTCTCAAGGGACATTATCACCAACAAAGTGCCTTCAACGTTGGGTCTCCAATGCATTGGTATGAGAGTATAAACAACACAGTACTATCCCAACCTTGAGGGATACCTAATAGGCCTTCCAAATCAAGAATAACCCCTAGTCATTCGATCAATGACCACTAGTGGTTTAGAATCAGACTATTCCAACCACCTTCTTTAAACATTTTTGGAGTTTATCCCTGGAACACAATCAGCAATCCCTCCCCTATTCTAGGGATTTCAACCAAGAGGTAGTCCATGGCCTCATCTCGAAGATAAATGGGTACCTCCAAAGGGATCTAACCAACAATCGTTGCCACCAACTCCATCTGGTAATAAACCCTCATGAGGATGAGGGTGTTATCTTCAGTTGTCTAGCCCAGGTCCCTCAAATCCGAGCACACAAGATGAGCCACCGGGGACAACAACTGGCCAACATGGAGCTGGTTACTACCTTTTCCCCCTCCTAAGAAGCCCATCAACCTAACTTGATGGAAAATAGTGAATGGGCACATTCACGATCTGACTTAATTCTGCCAGCCAATAGACTTGTCTGGTGGCAATCAACCAATCCCTCCATTCAAATCTAGTGGAATACCGTGAGCCGAAACATACACCTACTTACAATATTTCATCCATTCAATTGATTCATCTAGATGCATTCACAAAATACCATCAACCAAGTGTAGTGAAAACTTGTAAGTAGGAACATACACCTTCCAACATCCATCAAGCCAACCAACAATCTCATTTGTCAGCACTCAGAGAATTAATTTGGAAAGCTCTAATGACAAACTTAAGGCAGACTCAACTCTCTACCCCCATACATGAGTACGGTCAGTATCCATTTTTAGGAAAGGGAGGATGGGAGAAGGTAAATACACCTACTCCAAATATGTAATGGATTTATATTCCAATTTTGGTTATTGATGTTACCAAACACTTTTTTCCAATGGTGAAAGGGCGGATACAAATTCCTACCCATATCCTAGAAGTTTCACAGAATATCATGATGGAAACTTCAGTAGTACCAGAGGGATGGACACATAATTATATTCCCATACATGTGGTGACTCATCAGCATGCCATTCCGAAGTAGATAAATACCATTATTCTCATCTAGGATGGTTATGGGACACACTCCCCCATATTATACAGACAATCGAATCAGGAACATACACTCATTCTAATTAGAGATAATTAGTCTTTTCTAATGACTGCTCTAAAGAAGACCCACACACATTCTCTTGATAGCCACTTTTTCTAATCAACAATGGTGTTCCTCTTAATGATGGTGTTCTTGAAGCCTGTAACGAACCAATGTTTTTAATGGAAATTCCCTTCTTATAAATATGCCATAAAATCACATAATAATGAATTACTAAGTGATAAGTGAGCTTTAAACATATGTTCGTCACTTTTGTGTTTGGAATTTTGAAGATCTGACATACACGGTTGTGTTTAAGAGGTTTTTTGGAGTCCGATAAGAAAAACATCATTTTATGGTGAATAGTAACCTAAACTAATGAATAGTAACATAACCTTATGAATAGTGATATACCCTAATGAATAGTAACCTGACTTATAATTGTATAAAATAATATTCAAGTTGGAAGTACAATATACCTATGTTTTAGAATGAGTTAATTCATGTTTTAAATCTAGTGTTTTATAATAAATTATGATTTTTGTTAAATATTAAAATAATCATATTTAGGAAATTATTTTTGAAAAATGGACTTCATTTTTGGATTATACAGGTCAAAAAATGGTTAGGGTGAATTTTTGGGATTTTTCTGAAATACTTGAATTTTTTATGAATAGTAAAATATGGTAATTTACCGTATATGTACATTATAAGATAAATAGACTATTCATAGAATCATGGCTGATGTCACCACCCTTGGTTCAGATTCACATGACCCATTTACTATTCTTGGTCATGGAATACTTACTATTCCTTTTCTTGTGAAGAAATAATAAATTAATGATTATAATATTGTGAAATCCCTCCTCTCCTCCACTATAAAAACCCCCCTTCACTCCCTCTTCTCTCTACCCCTCTCAAGCTCCAATCCATATTTAAATTCTTCCAAAATATCTCCCCAAGGTCCTTCCCCACGTCCAAAAGCTCTCATCCTCCACAAAATACCAAAACCTCTCCCTTTAAGAGGTTCTCAAAGGAGGAAGTCTCAAGAGGTAAATTCCTCTTCCCAAATTTCTTCTTTTCTTTTATGTTCTTTTATTTTTAATTTCTTTCCTCACCTACCTTCACCATAATAGTATGATATATCCAGTATCATAAATGTACTGTAATTTCTTCATGCTAGTGGTATATTTCATTATCTTCTCTCCTTTCCCAACCCTTTTATTTGAAATAAATGAAAGCACCGTTTGAGATGTGATAATTTAGCACATTTAAGGACAACAGTTTATCAATTTCTAACATTATCTTTAATTCTGGTCATGAAACCATTTGTGTTATGGTTGAACCAGATTATTATACATGTAACATATCCTATTTTTGGTTTTGTAATCCTTTTGTACAAATGGTATTAAGTTATAAATCAAAACACATTCTTTGTAATCAAACCCACCGAATAACAAGAACAGTTATCACAAAGGTTATATATGTAATAATTAGACATCACTCTAAGTAACCAAATTAAAATAAAAACCATGTAATCTAATGGATATTAACTAAAGAATGTAACTTCAATTCTGTACAACCACTTTCATCGTGCATATAATCCAAACTTGAATATAAGTGAATCGATCTTTTAAAGCCAAGTAAACAAACGAGCCCGAACAATGAAATTGAACCTTATAACTAATCAAAAAGGATTTTAATGAACTAAAAATGGTTATAATAAATAAATTACATATAGAAGATTTTATTTAATTTTCAATTAATAATCCTAATTTTTTTATTCTGGTCGTTAATTACAAGTGAAGAACACCACCAAATTTAAGGTAAGGGATCCTCTCCTTTTTCTCTCTTAATCAAGATTATCCTCTATACTACGCCTTTATATGTGTACTAGAAAATGATGGGGTATGTTTAAAAACCTCCCCCATACTACCTTCTGGATTTATAAGTGTTGAGAAACCCCATTTCTCTCTCATAAATACCTCTTGGTCACACCGGACACCATGCCGATAAAATTGTAACGAATTCTACCCGAACCTTCTTTATTCTTTCGGGTTGCCTTATCATTCTTTAAAAATGGTGTTATCTTATCTATATATGTGGGTATTATTAATTCTGGTTATTTTTACAAGATTCTTATATCAATACACTTTCATCACATTCTTTCGGGGATATACATGATTTTGAAAGATTCCCTCCTTAGAACTTTTGTGATAAGCCAACCTGTTTTAAGGGGATTTCCCAAATTTTTACCAAAATTTCAAGTGAACTCTATCTTATGTTTTAAAACACCACTACTTTTATAAAATCAGTATTTTTATTATGAAAACCTTCTTGGTTCAATTCTGGTTTTATGTAAACTAATGTCCTCTATTCTATTTGAAAATCTCTATAGTGTTTTCCTTAAAACCGCACAAAAATATTTTAATGGTAATGTTTCTAAAATACATTTTTTATATGTTTTCACTTATATTTGACACCACTTACCATTTTATATGCCTATTTTACCCTATTAATTTCCATTTATGTTCTAATACCTTCCTTTCATGGAAACTTTCGTGATACACCCATTGGATATGTTTTATGTCATGATTGTGGTACCCAATTCTTTCCATGGGTAACCTTATATTTATTTATGGTTGATTATTTATGATTATTTATGTGGAAATATTATTTATGTGGAAATTATATTCATGAATATGTCAATTTTGGTGCACCCAGATAGCGCTCCAATGCATTGGGTAAGGATAAGTCTCATGAGATGTGATGTGAAACAGGATTGGAGGTTAGCCTTGACCCATACTAAATATATGATTTATGATTCTACCACATTTATATGATTCCATGCTTATATGATCCCATGCTTATATTAAATGATTTCATAAGTATCATGCTTTGGATAGCATTATTTCATGCCTCTTAACTCATGTGCTTGAGATGTATCCTTATGTTCATTCCCTTACTGGGCATTTTAAGCTCATCCCTTTGTTCATGTGTTCCCCCGGGTACCCTATGCAGATGTACGGGCTCAAAAGAAGTTAGGAGCTCATTATGGAGATTAAATAAAGAAGTTTTTTTTATCCCCATGTTTTATGTTATATGAACCTAGTCTTCCAAGACACTAGACTTAACGATCCTTAGCTTGTACTCTGATGATTAATTATTCTTAAATAATGAAATGTTATATGTAAAAGGCTCGGGTCACTATAGTTGGTATCAGAGGATGGTCTAGTTATTTTTGGATATTAGGAATAGAGCACCTTAGTGAGAGCCTTAAGGATGAGACTAAGTATAAGAAAACAATCCAAAATTTTAGTGAGTATAGAGTAAGTGGTTTATCAAGAAAATACATCCCTATCTGATAAGAGTACGTAGAGGTGGCTCTGGCACAGATGTATCTAGGGGGAAAACCAGAAAACACCACTTTGAGCTAGACTCGAATAAGAACTAGTGCA
Source organism: Viscum album (assembly GCA_963277665.1). Taxonomy (NCBI): domain Eukaryota; kingdom Viridiplantae; phylum Streptophyta; class Magnoliopsida; order Santalales; family Viscaceae; genus Viscum; species Viscum album. Next base: position 1,515,509,861 of record OY728139.1, on the reverse strand, counting down.
CGATAACGGGACTTGATTCACTCTTGGTTACAACACTATAGGGGGATATTCTTTTGTAGATGTATGTGCTTATTACAAACCATTATTAAGGTAAAAATCCCATAAGAATATAAGTTAAGAAATAGATCGAGGATAACATAGATATAAACCTAAGGAATCACAAGTTAGGATGTACTTGTTCTTTATAAGTTTATCCTTTAATGATCAAAGTTTTCTTTTTATACTCAATATCTAAGTATTCAATACCTCTAATTATACATTTTATTTTATAGTTAATGGAGGGAAATAGAAGAACACGTTCCAACAACCAATGTGATAGGTAATGTGATGATTTCTCTAATGACATGACTGATTTGATGGAATCGGGTGCTCAAAACTTCATGGAAGTACTTGCTCAGCTGGATTGAGTTATGAATAATAACATGAATCAGGTGGAATGTCCCCATCCTCCAAGGAAAGAAAAAGTTTCCATATAATCCTTCATGAAATAAAGGCCTCCCATGTTTAGCGGGTCTTCTGATCCCCTCCTCGCGGAACAATGGATTAACTCCATTGAAAAGATATTCTCCATCCTCCAGTGCTTGAAAGAAGAGAAGGTGGTACTGGCGATCTATTGTTTTGATGGGGAAGTTGATCAATGGTAGACACTGATCAAGAATACAATGTCCCAAGAGGAAATTGATTCTATATATTGGGAGGAATTCAAGAGGAATTTTTTCAACAAATATTTTCCTCGAACCCTCCGTCTCAAGATGGAAAGAGAGTTCCTTGGACTCAAGATGAAGGAAGATGATTCCATCGGGGTGTATGAAGCAAAATTTGAAAGGATTTCAAGGTACACCTCTAGCTTTGTCATGAACACCAAGATCAAGGTGGATCGCTTATTTAGTGGACTAAAGCGGAGTCTACAAAAAGCGTTGGTGATTCGAGACTTCGACAGTTATGAGGACATTGTCTGTTGTGCCCTCAAGGTTGAAATGGATATTAGAGACTCTCAATGGTCTCATGGGTCAAGTGACAAGAAGCGAAAGATGGAAAACAACATGGGTGGTCCATCAAACCAATCCCATGATGGAAAGAATCCCAACTTTCCCCTTCGCAAAAATTATGGGAAGAAGCATCCTGGTAATTGTCTGAAGGTAACCAAGAATTGCTTAAAATGCGGAAAGTTTGGTCATCTGACTATGAACTACCGAAGGGGTATGAAATATCCCGATAATGTTAAAGAATAAAGGAAGGTTCAGATCAACACTCAGCCTGCAGTGCAGTTTTATAACTGCAAGAAGCTTGGGCATTATGTGAACAAATTTCCTAAGCCGAGGGTTGTCGAAGGCAATCAGCAACAACCTCCAAGGAAATAAGGAAGGGATTATGTTATCACTACTGCTGAGGTGGATCTGGAAAACAATTTGGTGAAAGGTATGCTAGTTATTCATTCAAAAATAGAGAACGTACTATTTGATTCTGGTTCTACACATTCTTTCATATCTTGCAAGTTTAATAGAACTATTCAAACACCACCTCAAAATTTGGAGGAAATGTTATCTGTGAGAACAGTGAATGGGGAAATTGTTGTATTCATGGTTTATAACTCCTCCCTGATTAATGTTTGTGGACTGAACCTCCCCGAAAATCTTGTCATACTTTCATTGGTGGAGTTTGACGCTATCTTAGGCATGGATTGTTTTTCTTTATACAAAGCCAATATCGACTTTTGGGAAAGGGATATCACTCTTCACATCCCGAAGTATCCCCTGATTCTTTTCAAGTCCAAGGAGTAAGATGAATCTCCTTTCGAATCATCATCTCAAGTGTGGATATTGCTTCCTTATGAGCATGCATATCTAGCTCAAATGATTGACATGAAGGAGAGAATCATGCTTGAAGACATGCCCATCGTGAGGGATTACATTGATTTATTCCCTGAAGATTTTCTTGGTCTTCCTCCTGATCGAGAGGTTGAGTTCTCAATTGAACTTATCCTTGGATCTCTTCCAATCACAAATAAACCTTACAGAATGGCCACCGTAGAGCTAGAAGAGCTAAAGAAGCAGTTACAGGAGAATATGGAGAAGGGTTTTATATGCCCGAGTGCTTCACTGTGGGGTTCTCCAGTCCTCTTCATCAAGATTAAGGATGGATCAATGCGCCTCTACATTGATTATCGTGAGCTCAATAAAATCACTAAAAAGAACAAGTATTACCTTCCATGAATAGATGACTTGTTTGATCATCTTCATGGAGACAGTTATTTCTCAATGGTGGACCTTCGGCCGAGATATCACCAACTAAAGGTGAGGAAGGAAGATATTCCCAATACTGCCTTTCGAACAAGGTATAGACACTATGAGTTCATAGTGATGACCTTCGGACTCACTAATGCTCAAGAAATTTTCATGGATTTAATGAATATAATCTTTAGATATTACCTTGACAAATTTGTGGTGGTCTTTATTGATGATATTCTAATATACTCGAAGAGCATGGAGGACCATGAGGAGCATTTGGAAACTGTGTAAAAGACTTTGCAATGGGAGAAGTTGTATGAAAAGTACAGTAAATGTGAGTTCATGATGGAGGAAGTATCATTATTGGGGCATGTTATCACCAGGAAAGGGATATATGTGGACCCTTCCAAGACGAAGGCAATTGAAGATTGGTTGAGGCCAACTTCTGTAATGGAGATCCGAAATTTTTTAGGTCTAGCTGGGTATTATCAACGATTCATGAAGAACATTTCACAATTGTCAAACCCAATGACCAAGATGTCACGGAAGGGAGTAATGTTCATCTGGACACAGGAATGTGAAGATTGTTTCAAGGAGTTGAAAAAGAGGGTTATCACTGCGCCGGTACTCACACTCCCTTCAAGTGGAGAACTCTTTGTGGTGTATAGTGATGCTTCTAAGAAAGGCTTAGGATGTGTGATAATGAAAAATGATAAATTGATAGCCTATGCCTCAAGGCAGCTGAAAATACATGAGAAAAACTATCCCACGCATGATCTGGAGATGGCGTCTATGATCTTTGCGTTGAAAATATGGCGGCATTATCTCTATGGGGAAAATGTAAGATATATACTGACCACAAGAATCTAAAATATATATTCACACAGAAAGGGCTTAATATGCACCAACGAAGATGGATAAAGCTCATCAAGGATTATGACTACTCAATCCACTACCATCCCGTTAAGGCAAACAAGGTGGCGGATTCTCAAAGTAGAAAGGATCGTGTATCTTTATCAATGATGAGAATTGAAAAGGATCTGATCTTCTTAGATTTAAAAAAGATGAACATAGGAATCCTTAAGGTAGGAACATCAACAATCCTTTCTCAAATGATTTCTCAACCATCCCTCTTGGAGAAAATAAATATTTCTCAAAGAAAGGATGTGGAAATTCAGAAAAGGGTGGAAGATGTTAAAAATGGGAAATCCTCCGATTTCAAAATTAACGAGGAAGGAGCTGTAAGATTTGGGACACAATTATGTGTACCATTTGATCCTGAGATAAAGAATGAGCTATTTAATTATGCACATAGCTCGAGCTTCTCTATCCATCCTGTGAGTGCCAAAATGTGTCGTGATCTCTGATAACACATCTGGTGGGATAACATGAAGAAGGAGATTGCAGAATATATATCAAGTTTCTTGGTATTCCATCAAGTTAAATCTGAGCGACAAAAGACCAAAGGTATGATGCATCAATTACCTATACCTAAATAATGGGATTTACAAAATAATCTCTTCATCGGGTGGCTGGAGTTCTTACCCAAAACAACTATGGGACTTTTTTTAGCTAGTTGAAACATACTATTTACCCATTTTTATCCAACAAAAATTTTCTTTAAATATTTAATTTGGTTATTTGTGATTTAGTAATTTGAAAAATCATTCAAGGCTTTCAGAATCAGATGCTGACACAAATATGGGAGACTAGCATCCACTCTTCCTCCTTACCCTCCTCTTTCTCCCTAAATATAGGTTATTTTATCTTATTTATTAATTCTAATTAGATGTAATATCTCTATCCAATATTCCCTTTCATTTTTCTCATAATTTCAATATTATTTTGGTGTGACTATATTAGGAATATAAGAGTGATTTTATAAAAACATGGTGAAATCACTCAGATATAATGCAACTTTCATGTGTAGTAGCTAGGGTAGGATCAATATATATTAATTCATGTAATTTATTGTCCTTTACCTAGATGTAAATTTTAAAATGAGTTTAAATTTTAAACTCATTATATTTAAATTAAATCTATGATGAATTAGGTTTTATAATTTTGGGATTCTTTTCATAATGGTTGATAACCAGGATGTTCATACATAGATATCATATGTTTTAAAATGAATATTTATGAAATTACATACACACACACACAGATATAATTATCATAAATGTATAGTGACTTTGGAAACATGGAAATATAAACAACTAGCCCATAATAGTTCCACGTCACCTCCCACTCAGTTTCACATAAATAGCACCCTTTTTAGATATATCACTTTTATTACATATAATCATAAACTGGGGAAAATATACATAAAAATGGGTGATCCCAAATTCGTAGTTTGTGATTGAAATGTATATGTATATTTCTTAATAATAATAGGGGTGAATTGTAGGTTTAAAAACATTATTTTTTATTCTTAAGAAAATCTATGTTTATGAATGTTAAACAAGAGAAATTCACAAGCCCTCTTTAGTTCTTAATAAAGAAACTAACTTTATTAGGATCTGATAATATGAATCTTTTAAAGAAACATAAACAATTTTACTTAATAAAATATTCTACCTTAAAGTTTATTGAATAAAATATATCATAGTTTGTACAAGTATAAGAAAGTATAAGAAAGTTAACCATTCAAATTTTAACAAAATGCAGTAGAAATAAAACTTTTAAAAAAACAAGTAAAAAAGTATAAAAAATCTTTTAACCTAAAGAGAAGGGTGTACAACAACCTTAGATAAAGGTCCCTTGATTTATACTTTCAAGAAATTTTGTCTTACCCACACCAAGATAAGCCCTCTATACAAAGACTGATATCTGTCTTGTTGTCCCTGAAAGACCAAAATTAAACAGTTAATTGTCAACTATGTATTATTATCCTCGGAAGCCCTTGATCTCAAGGGTGGTCAGAACCTCTGCCTTCATATCCCTAGAATCCCTTGATTGAACATCAAAAATCGGGATCACACTAGGCAGTTTGAACAAGATGTTCTCGTCTTGAACAAGTTGTTCACAGTACTCGCACAAGGCAGGTTTGTGAAAAGCTTTCAGAGAGTATCACATCATTCCAGAGTTCAACAGCTCTCAAAAAAACTCCACAAATGTTAAATGATTTCAAATGGCTGGGTATTTATAGGAAAAATGTCCAATATTATAATTCTCCTCCAGAGGTCATATTTTCCCTCAAATTTCAGAGGGACCTATACATGTGGCACTCAAGAAATGGTTAAGATAAAACAGATTGGACAACATCATTTTATATAACAAACTATGAAAAACATTAACATTCTTAAGAAACATTATCACATTTATAATATAATAAAATGAAACTATACATTAAAGAAATGAGATAACTGTAACACATGAATTTATTCATGTTCTTAAGATAGTGAGATTTTGAGTCTAAAAATATAGACAATAAGATTCTATGAAAACTGACAATCGGATTCTAATTTTTGTGAAAATCAGAGTCTTGATTCTAAGAGAATCGGAGTCTTATTTCTGAGAATATCGAAGTCTTATTTTTGAGATAATCTGAGTCTTATTTCTGAGAAAATCGAAGTCTTATTTCTCAGATAATCAGAGTATGATTTCTCAAATAATCATAGTATAATTTTTTAGAGAATCATTGTCTGGTTTCTAAGATTATCTGATTCTCAATTCTATAGAAATTGGATTATGAATTCTAGAGAAATCACATTCTCAATTCCATAGAAATTGGATTCTAAATTCCATAGAAATCAAATTCTTAATTCTATAGAAATTGGATTCTCATGAACTATAAGGTTCTAAGTTATAGATAAGGATTTTATTTTTTCACCTAAGGAAAATATGGTTATATTTAGTGTAAGAAAACATTAGGTAAGGCATAGGAAACTGTAGGTAAAGTAAAAACCATTCTTAGAGAAAGAAAGTTTCCTTAAGAAAATATTTTTTAAAGAAAGATATTTTCCTTAAGAAAATATATTTATGATTTCCAAAACATAAACGAAAGAAAAATTCATAAGGAAAATTATGGAATCAGTAATCTCCCCCTTTTTAAAAATCACAAACAACTTTTCATAAAATAATATAAAGAACTAAGGTTTTCATTTTTTATCATTAAAAGAAATACTTATCTCCATTTTTTATCATGGTTCATGATGAATATGACTAACTCTCCCTTTAGTTTATCATGTCCTTAATGATCATATAATTGTATTTATTAGATAAATAACCCCCTACTTTTTGAGAATTTCTTCTTTAAGTAATCTCCCCATTTCTTAGACATTCTCTTCCTTTAACATAATATTATTTTTGAAAATTATTTTTTCTCCCTTTGTAATTTTCAAAAAGGAATATAGGGAAAAACATTGTGCCTAAAAGGTTATAAAACATTCAAAATGAAACAATACAAAGAAAAAAATTCATTAAAATATCAAGTGCAATTTCAATATAACAAAATATCAGATTTCAAAATAAAATTATCCATCCTTATATTTCTCCTTCGGTATTAACTTTTTCAAAGTGGTCTTTATATTCTTAAATTATCTGTGATCATTTTCAAAATTCTAGAGGAACTCTTCCTGATCCTGATTTTTTCTTTAAAGATCTTTTATTATCTATTCATGGGACTTAATTATTTCTCCTTGAGACTTGATCAAATATTCTTGGTATTTAATTCTTTATCGATCTATTACCTGAATTTCCGCTCCCTTTTTATATTAAGAGCAATAGAGTTCAGTTTAAAATTTAGATCATTATCTTATACTTGGTAGCTAACTTCCTCTCCTTTTAGTTTCTCTCAAAAACTTGTTCAGAGATTCTTGGTCTTGTCATCAGATTTATCAAAATCATCATTGACCATGTCAATGAAATCATAAAAAAAATTAACATCATCCATGACTGACTTCGATCACTTTGTTATTTCTTCGCAGAATCTTCTACGAGCATTATAACTGATCAGAAAAGTCTTGAACTCAAATTTGACTTTGATAAACATTTTCATAAGAAGATTTTTTGAATATGTCTTCAGATTAACTATTTCTTGAAGTAGTTGACATCTAGAATTCATGTTGGGAAATACATAGATAGAGTTTACAAGCTTCTCCAAGAACTGAACCAAAAATCATGTCATAATAATGAGGAAGACTCTGAAACAGATTCTTATATTATTGAGGCAACTTCATTTTTCTCATATTCTTGCTTCTTAGATGTTCCAATGACACCCTTTTTCAATAATATATTTCTTAGGTGTACTGATGACAACTTCCTTTCCTTTCTCTTTATTAGATATTTGCTTCCAATATTCTGAGTCTCATTCTCTCCATCAGAAAATTGGATTATTCTATAATCAATATCAACAACTTCTTTATAAATACCTTTATCAAAAACATTATCATCTTTTTCATAATCATGTTGAAAAATATTATCATTACTACTTCCATCATCTGAAGGGACTTTATTTACCTCATCTTCAACAACATCATCATTCTAAAAACATTATCCTTCTAAAATAATACTTGAGGACGAATCTTGGAATTTCTTACTGATGGATTCTTGGAAGGGATCTCCTTCCCTTTATATTCTTCTACCATTCTTATCACATATTTTTTATCCTTCTCCTATTATTATTCTTCTTGCTGAATTTATTCTTCTCCAACTATTGGTTTTGAAATTCAAATATGATTCTTTTCCTTATCTGGTACCGGAGTCATGGCTACCACTGGTGCTGTAGGATTCATGGATTCTTTAAAGAAAGATTCTGGTACTTTAACTTGTTTAGATGCCTTCTCGATATCTCTTATAAAAGCGTGGACAATCTCAGCTTCTGACATTTTCCTATTCAACTTCTTTTCTTTATCTTTCTTCTCAATATCTTCAACTGCTTGGATTTTTAAGGCCTTAACCTTAATAGGATATATCCTGAAAAAATAATCACCTTCATTCTTTTTCTTTTTCATCTCTCTCCATTTGGCTACAACCTCATCAGAAACGTTTTTTACTTCTTTGAATTGGGTGAAGCAGATACTAGTTCTGCAGCTGGTGCTTGTTCCTGCAGTTCTGGCTGTTTGGATTTTCTTTTCTTGGGGGTTGTCTTGGATCTTTATCCAACTTCTCATTTCTTATTTTCATCTTATCCAGCCTTATCCATAAGATTAAATAAATCTCATGACTTGTCACTAAATATGATCTTTATACTTATCAAGGTATCATCACTTAACAACATGATCTTAAAGGTTTTTGAGTTTAAAATTCATAATATTTTGAAGGATTATAGGCATAAGATTCTAATATTAGAAAATATTCAAGGGTACATCATGATTTTAGATTTTATGGTTCAATTCATAATTTTTTTGGTGGTTAAAATAATGTTCTTAATGAGGTTTATCTTTCTTTCATTCACCAAGAAGTCCATCATAATGATATTGCATATATTTAAAGAGTTCTTATCCCCCTTACTTGAAATAAAAAGTCCTTTCATCCAAAGGGCTAATAGTCTCTAGTTTGATGAAAGATGTTCTATATTGGGTGTATTTACTCCCCTAATCCCAAGGCACATAATATCAATAAATTTATCAAAATAACCTTCTTTATCAGGAAAATTGTGCAAGAAAAATATTGTCTCTCCTTCACAGGGTATATCCAAAATACTTGCAACATTCTTGTAAGACATAGAGTAAGTTTTTCCATAACCCTTAAATCAAAACATTTATTTTCCACCTTGTTTATAATACTGAACGATACCATAAAATTTTATAACTAAATCTGCATAAATTAGATCCTGATTCTTTTCCTTTTCTACACAAAGGCTTTTCCATCCAGTGATATTTATGACTTTTGAAATCAAGGAGTTATACTTGAAAAATAATTTAGGGTCCACTAACATTTCCCTAAATATTATCCAGTCTTTGAGTTCCTTATTGGATGCCACTAGATTCTATGAGAATATCTCAAGAGACATTTGAATTTTATGGAAAAGGGTAAAATTCAACAACAAACTTGAAGGAAGGTAAAGCTTCAGTTTAAAAACATTGATAAAACTGATGTGGGATGTGAATAGGGGTCCCTTTATATAGGCTTAGCGACAATGACTCATATTCCTAGGTCAATCCAACAGTTAAAATTTACTCGATCGGATCTGACGGTTGTATCAATACTGGAGAAGGAGTTATAGATTCTGATCTTTTGAGGTTTTAAAGACAAAAAATCAGATTTAAGGAAAGTGAATCCGATAAGGTTTTCTTAAAACAACATTGAAAATACCAACAAAAATAAATCAATTATGATGATATAAATGATGAAACGTACCTTTCAGATTGCTCGGAAATATTTTCCAGTATTGATAAGGTTTCACTTATAAAACATAGGTTCTAAAAAGTTTTATTAGGGAAAGAAAACTTTATATGTTTTGGAAATTTTTTGAAAAGGAAATATAAAATAATAAACATATGTACTCCCCAAATGAAAATAAGTATCCTAGTGTTAGGGGATAGGTTTCAACAAATAGTTATTATGGATAATTACCTTATGGTTATCACACATAACTTTTGTTTAATGTATTCAAATATATCATAGGGAAAAGGTTTTATAAATATGTTAGCAATTTGATCTTGCGTTTCGATTAATTAAAGTATGATATCTCTTTTAAGTATGTGGTCCCAAAGAAAGTGATGCCTTATGTCTATATGCTTTACATGAGAGTAATGTGTAGGGTTTTCTCTTAGGGAAAAGTCACTATTATTATCACACATTATTTGTGTTTTGGTAAAAATCATGTCATAGTCTGTGAGTGTGTGTTTTATCTACAATACTTGAGCACAACAACTTCAAGCGTCTATATATTCAGATTTAGTAGTAAAAATTGATACTGAGTTTTATTTCTTACATGACAAAGAAACTAAGGAATGTTCTATGAAATGACAAGTTCTAGATGTACTTTTCCAATCCTTTCTACAACCACAAAATTCAGTATTTGAAAATCTTTTTAAAACAAAATCATTTTCATAAGAATGTAAAATTCCTAAATCTATGGTTCCCTTTAAATAGAGAAAAAATATTTTCAATACTTTTAAATGGGATTATTTTGGAAGATATTGATATCTTCTACATAAGAATACTGAAAACATTAAGTCTAGATGACTATTTGTTAAGTATAATAGACTTGTTATCATACCTCTAAATGATATTTGATCTACTGGTTTTCCAACTTCATCAAGATCAAGAGTGGTTGAGGTACCGATATGAGTAATTATACTTTTAGTGTTGTCATATCCATAATTATTAAGAAGATATTTAATATACTTATGTTGAGATATAAAATCTCCTTCTGGTTATTGATAAATTTGAAAACCAAAAAAAATGTTAACTCGCCCATCATACTCATTTCAAACTCAGATTTCATGAGATTCAAAAATGAATTAGTTTATGATTACTGAGTTGATCCAATAATAATATCATCAACATAAATTTGGGCAATTAAAACATTTTTATTATCTTTCTTTATAAAAAGGGTTGGATCAGTAGTTCCCTTAGCATAATGTTTTTGTAACAAAAATCATGTAAGTCTATCATACTAGGATATAGAGGCCTGTTTAAGTTCATATAAATATTTCGTAAGTTTGTAAACATGTTCAGTATGTTTTGTGTCTTCAAAACTAAGAGACCGTTCAACATAAACATCCTCTTGAACATATCCTGAAAATAAATCACACTTTATATCCTTTTAAAAAAAATTAAATTGAAAAAAATTTCAAAGTATAGTAGAATGAAAATAGATTGAAGTCTAGATACTGGTGTGTATGTTTCTTCGTAGTATATTCCTTCTTATTGATTATATCCTTTATTAACTAATCTTTATTTATTTCGTACAATGATTCCATTCTCATCACATTTATTTCTAAAGACTCACTTTACTTAAATTACAAAAGTTTCTTTAGGTCTTTCAACCAAGGTTCGGACATTGTTCTTTTCAAATTAATTTAGTTCATCATGAAAACCTTTAATCTAGTTATTGTCACCTAAAGATTCATTAGTAATTTTAGGTTATAATTGGGAAATAAATTCTAGATTCTCTACTTCATTCATAATAGAACTTATACTCCTTCCAGGTTGATTTACATCACCAATGATACTATCACTAGGATGATTCTTAAGAAACAATTGATTTGGGTTTTTTTTAATTTTCTTCAACATAAGGTAAAAAATATTATGGAATAAATACTTCAGGAACACTTTCATGAGTATTTTCTTGAGTATTAATCAAGATGAATGCTTTTCATCCAAATACTTTTAATTAAGAAAATTTAGGTTTTCTACCGGTCTATAACTAATAAAGTGTTTTATTAAGAAAATTTCTAATTAAAACATTATTTACAGTATAGAAATTATCACTAATAGATTCATACTAAAATTATTTAGAAATATAGTATTCACTCGACATGGCTCTTGTTATCTCTTGAAGAATATAGTTTCTTCTTTCAAGAATACCATTTTGTTGAGGAGTTCTTAGAGATTAGATGTTATGAGTAATGTCTTTCTTACTACAAAAAGTTTCAAAATCTGAATTTTCAAATTCTCTTCTATGCTCACTGTGAATAGTTATCAATAGAATGATTTTATCATTTTTAAATTTGGTTGAAATATATTTAAAATAATAAAAGTCTTTAGATTTCTTTTTTAGGAAATAGACACATGTGAATCTAGTGTAATCATCAACAACAAAAAATTCATGGTATTTTCCTTCAATACCTCCAGTTTTTTTCAGACCAAAAATATCTATGCGAACTACCTATAATGAATCATAATATGAGACTTCACTAATTGATTTAAATCTTGACTTATGTTTCTTGTAAAATTGACAAGGGTCACAAACTTTTGAAGAATCAGATCTAAAATCTGGTAGATCATTAATATGTCTTTTCGTTGAGAGTTTTCATAAGATTGTAAGATTAAAGTGTCCTAGAATTTTATGCCATAACCAACATTTATTACACTAAGACAAGGTAAGTCATGGTTCTTAAGGTGTTATTTAAGTCTGTAAACATTCTCATGCCTATGGGTAGAGATAATAACACTTATTTGAAGTTGTGTACTATAAATTTATCATTCCAAAAATTCACAAGGTAACCATCATCACATAATTGTATTATTCTTAAAATGATGTAGTTAAGAGCTTTAACAAATGTATCATTTGAAAATAAATATTTTCCACAAAAAAATGTTACCTATAACAACAATTTCTCTTTGAGAATTATATCCAAAGGTTACTTTTACACCTTTTATCTTAATAATATTTTCAGAGATTTTGTTTTACCAGTCATGTGCTGGGAACATCTATTATTCATGTACCATGTATTATTATTAGTCCTTCCTTTGTTTTTTTCAAAATAAAATAGTTAAACTTTCAGAATCCAAACTTTCTTAGATCCATAAATGTTAAAAAATAAAATCTTTGGTATCTATATTTTCTTAGAAAAATGGTCTTTTTGAAAACCTAAGGATTGGTTTTTATTCAATGAAAAAAATTTCTCCCAATTTCCACCACATTGACATTTTGTGAAAAAGGGAGCACTTTGGGGTTAAAAATAGTTGTGACTAAAAACTACTTTTGAATGAGAATAACCAAATCTAGAATTATTTCTTAAAGGAAAAATTTGTGAATAAATTTTATCAAAACCTTTTTTTCCATGAGTAAATTTTGACAAAAGTATCTTTAAGAAAAATATTTCAGATTTTAGTCTGATGACAAAGTTCTTATCATCATAGACATTAGTCTTAGAATATTAGTTTGGCTCTAAAACATTTTTCTTAGAAATAACCTTTTCAAGATCCTTATAAAGTTTATCCTTTTCAGAATTTATTTCCTTAAGGTTTTTGTAAATATTTTCAAAATAAAGGGTTTTATGATCACCATCTTTTGAAATATCTAATACTTCTTCGATTAAAATAGAGATTCTATAATTTTCCTTATCAAGTTTTTTATTAACCTTACTATTTTCATTATCCATTAACCTAGAAAACCTTGATAATTCTTCAAAATAAGATAAATTGTTCTCTTCTAATGAGGTAGATTCTTCATTTTAAGATTCATAATATTCTTCATTAGGATAATTGGCACTTAAAGAAATATTGGTTAAAGATTCTGCAGTGTTTACCTTAGCCATGAGACATTGATTTTCAGAAGTAATTCTGGCTATAAGACCAACATTCTTATTTCCAAAAGATTCAATATCCAAAGATTCATCAGAATATTCACCACCACTCGCATTATAGGTGTCATTAGCTTATAGTACTTTTTTGGACTTAGACTTGTAATAATTATTTTTGTTTCTTTATGAATGCCTATTCTTTATTTATTTTCTTTTGAGCATGGGGAAGTCTGTTATGATATGACCTACCCTTATGTATTCATAAAAAGTCACTTTTGAATCTTTTTTATACTTTTTGTCTTTCTTCTTATGTCTATATTGGAAATCTTTCTTTACCACAATCTTGTTCATTCTTCAAAAAATATTGGCAAGTTCATTCTAAGAATGATCACTATCACTTGATTCAGATATAACATTACCTTTCTTGTATTTCGATCTAGTAACTCTTTCAGTAGTCTTGGATTTCATATTATTTAATGTAGTAGTGAAAGAAACACAGCCATTACCATTATTTTTCTTATTTTTCTTTGTATCTCTCTTCATTCTTGTTTCATGCTGTTGAAGAGTCTGGAATAACTCATCAAGAGTGATGTTTGATACTTTCTTATTCCTATAAATTATTGTTCTTTTAGAATCCCACTCATTGGGATGAATATCTATTTTCTTCTCCACAAGAATATCATCATCTAGTCCTTTATCACCAATACACTGAAGGCTCTTCGCAATAGTCATAAACCATTGTTGAACTTTTCATAAAAGTTCTTCTTAAAGAAACATAAAACCATGTAATTTAGCTCTAATCATAGATCTTCATGTTTCAATATCCGTAGATGTTCCAAAATGTGTAACTTCTAATTTACTCCAAATTCTATTAGAAACTTCACATGATGAAATATGGATATAGATTTTCATGGTCATAGAACTTAATAAAGTATTGTGTATATTAAAGTTAATGTAATACTCTTGATTTTCTTTATTGATTAATTATATTATTTCCTTGTCTAGAATATTTTAGCCTCTAGTTAACATAACAAAGTTATCCACACTGGTATTGATAATAAAATTCTTCATCCTATCTCTCTAGTATTCATAGTTCTTTCCATAAAAAAAATTGGCAGTATGGTAGGATTTAAGTTGTCTATTGTTCCAAAATTCATTGCTATTATTCTGTAAGAAAATAAAAAATATATTTTCCACAAAACAAGTTAGTAGAAAAATTTTATAAAATAAGATTTTATAAATAAAATGTTTAAGAAAAACTTGAACATGTTAAGTTAAGTAAGAAATGTTGAGAAAGAAAAACTTATATACAGGTATAAATACATCAGAGACCTGCTCAGATACAAATTTTATGATTGAAATGTATATGTAGATTTCTCAATTACAAGAGGGGTGAATTTTAGGTTTAAAAACTTTTTTTTTATCCTTAATAATATATATATTTAACAAATTTAAACAAAATTAATTCACAAGACCTCTTTAGTTCATAATAAAGAAACTAACTTGCTTAGGATCCAATAATATAAATCTGATAAAGAAATATAAACAAGTTTAAAAAATACAATATTATACCTTAACGTGTATAGAATCTAATATTTAATAGCTTGTACAAGTATAATAATGTATAATAATGTTACACTTTCTAACTTTTAAACAATGCAGTGGAAATAGAACTTGTAACAACAAAAAGTAAAAAAGTATAATAAATATTTTACCCCAAAGATAAGGGTATCCAACAACCTTGGATAAAGATACCTTGATTTATAATTTCAAGAAATTTTGTCTTATCCGCACTAGTATAATCCCTCGATATGAAGATTGGTATCTTTATTACCATCCTTACAAGCCCTCGATTAAGCAGGTAATCGACACCTCTGTCTTCCTATCCCCAAAATCCCTCGATCTCTAAGGTGATCGGAACCTCTGTATCTCTATCCTTGGAAGCCGTCAATTAAACAGGAACAATCAGAATCACACTAGGCTGGTTGAATAATATTTTCTCATCTTGAACAAGTTTTTCACATTATTCACACAAGGTTTGATCAGATCTTTTGTAGAGTATCACTTCATTCCAGAGTTCAACAGCTCTCAACCAAAACTCCAAACATGTAAAATGATTTGAAATGGTAGGGTATTTATTGGAAAAATCTCAAACAGTGGACTTCTCCTCAAACAATAATATTTTTCCTTAAATTTTATAGGGACCTGTATACATGGAACTCAGAAAATGGTTAAGATAAAACAGATTATATGAAATAATTTTATATAACTAAATATAAGAAACATTAACATGATTATGAAACATTAATACATTTAGGATATGATAAAATGAAACACTAAATTAAGGAAATTAGATAACTATAACAAAATAATTTAACCATATTCTTAAGATAGTGAGATTTGGAGTCTAAAAATATTGACAATCAGATTCTAAGAAAACTAATAATTAGATTCTAATTTTTGTAAAAATAAGAGTCTGAATTCTAATATAATTAGTGTTTTATTTATAAGAGAATCATAGTCTAATTTATGAGAGAATTGGATTCTAGAATCTAGAGAAATCAGATTCTAAATAATAGGGAAATCAAATTCTCAATTCTAGAGAAATTAGATTCTTAATTCCAAAGAAATCAGATTCTCAATTCTAGAGAAATCGGATTATCATGAACTGTAAGGTTCTGAGTTATCAATAAGGATCTTATTTGATGACTTAAGAGAAATATGGTTAGAATTTGTTTATGAAAACATTAGTAAAGGAATTGGAAATAATGGGTAAGGTAACAACCATTATTAGAGAAGAAAATTTTCATTAAGAAAGTGTTTCTTAGAGAAATATAATTTTCTTTAAGGAAACATGTTTGTGATTTCCAAAACATAAATGAATGAAAAACTCATAAGGAAACTTATTGAATCAACACATAGTAAGGGTAAAAAAGGTAAATATGTAAACCTAATGTGTGAATAAGGGTATAAAAACAAGAACATAACATATGAAAACCATACTCAACATATCAGAGATAAAAATCTCGAGAGATGGAAAAATTATTGTATGTTCATAAGACATGAATCATAAAGAAAATTAAAGAAAATAATCCATGAGATCATGCTATTGATATATAACATGGAATTATGGAATACATATAAGCATATAAAATCATTTCCATAGTACTAAAAACTATTTCCAAGACTATCATAGTAGAATGGGTTCACTCCCCAGACCATCATAGTCATCAATGTTCACTCCCATGATTATCGTAGTGGACAAAGTCCCTTACTGAACTTGGTTCACTACAGAATTCATTTCTATTTATCTAGGAGATACCAGTCAATAACTAATGAATTGTATGGAGATATAGGTCTCTTCTATCACATAATTAAATAATATAAATGAATTCCAGCATATCATAAAATATTCATCATATCAAAATCCATGAAAATGAATGGGTTTCATAATTATTTCACCAGACTATAAAATGTGGAAAAGAAATACATTTCAAAATCATATAATTATTTCATAATAGCATACACCAAGGGAAAATAAGTGATTTTTATTAGGATTTTTTCATGGTTAAACCTATTAAAGAGAAATGGCAATCATAAACATATTTTCATCATAGATATTAACCATTATGAGAAGTCATAATAATGGTATTCTTAAATTATATACCCAAAAAAGAATAAGTAACACCAATGGATTTCATCTTAAATGAAAACATATTTTTAAAGATCACATGGAACATTTCCTAAGTAAAATAGACTTTACAATTTAAAAACACTTTTTAAAACATAATTTTTTTTGTTTTTGATGCTTTCATCGGGGCATGCATCCGTCTATTTCAGAGGACGCGCAGCTGTTTCCCTACATTCCTACTTTTAAAAGGTGGGTGGTATCCATCGCTTATTCAGGGATGTTTTCTCCTTGATCAAAACGGGGCGATGGGATGTCAGTTACTCCTTCTGTGGATTACTCCTCGGAACTCGTTGCCTATTCTGGGTCTCCCTCATATACTTAAGACATTGTTTTTGAGACTCTTCCTAGTGCCATGTCTTCATGGACGCTGGTTAATTACACTAATCCTGTTAGGACATTCTAAGGGTTCTAGTTAGAGAAGCAACCTTTAGTCAGGGGATTAGTCACATTTGACATCGTTGGCATATCTGGATGCTAGACCAATGGTGCGTCTGGGTTTCTTCCCCTTATGATAGGGCTTCTCGATGGAAGAGAAACCCGAGGCACCACACGTTGAGTGAGGGAAATTATATTCCATAGGCTTGTCTCTGAGGTTTTCCTTAGCTTCTCATGTGTAACATAGGGTATTCCACATGATTAATGTCTAGCGGAGATGGATCAGACAGATCAGAACACTGACAGGAGTGGATCAGATGGGTGAAACCCCAAGAGGGATTGCTGATGTTGGGTCTAACGTGTGGTTAGTTACCCGATTACTTCTAGGAGTAGTGAGATGGTCGGTGACATGATTTTTTCGAGATGTGATGGACCAGGTAAGAATTAGGATGGATATGGATGGTTGAGAGAAGTGGGTGGGGAATGATATGGAAACGTCATGAGGACGGCGGTGATGTTGGGCTTTAGCCTCGAAGAGACTTCCTACGTATTCCTGTGGTAGGGAATCAAAGTACACGTAGTTAGTTGGGGTGATGGGACACCTAAGGAGGCATCTCGTGATAATGGATGAATGGATGAGATCTAGAGGAAGTAAAACCTCTGGGTTGGGGAATGACCTTCCCAAAACACATAGTCTTGAGGGAGAGACCACAATAGGACATGAGTAATGGGATCGAACCTCAAGAGAGGCTTCCTACATATCCCTGTGGTAGGGAATCAAAGTCCATGTAGTTCAGGATAGTGCATGGAATCGAGGTGTGCCCAGAGTACAATGACCCAAAGGCATGATGGGTCTTACGTGTGGTTAGCAGCTGGGGTTGGTCTGACACTCATGGTGCAGACTAGAGATGTGGGTCTTCATAAGGGGGAAGACCAAAATTTACCAATGATCGGGGTAGAACCTCAGAGAGGCTTCCTACATACCCTATTTAGGAGACAGGGATCAAACCTACATAGTTCATCTTATAATGGCTTACCATCATGTGGGGATGATAATGGATTACTACTGGTCAGGTTTCCAGCAGCTTATCGTTGGTTGGGGTACAACATCTTATCATCGATTGGGGTACAACGGCTTATCTTCAATTATGGTACAATGGAATACTGTTGATTGGGGTTGGACCTCAGGGAGGCTTCCTATGTACCCTATCCAGGGGACAAGGATCAAATCCCACGTAGTTCGATAGCATTCAGTTTAACGTCATGCATGATGAAAGGTTGGCGTACGGTTTAATGTCGTGTAGGATGAGGGTGGACTGGCGTAGATTGGTCAGGACCGATGGTATTGGGATTGAACCTTGGGAAGTCTTCCTACGTTCCCTACCTTGTCAAGGATCAAATTCCATGTAGTTAGGGATGAGGGATACAGTTTAACATCATGCGGGACGAAGTTGAACCGATGTGAAGGGGGTCGAGAAAAGGAGATGTTGGGCTTGAACCTCAGGGAGGATTCTTATGTACCTTTCCTTGGAAAGGATCAAAGTCTACATAGTTTCGGATGGTGGATGTAGTTTCACACCATGTGCGATGAAGGTGAACTTACATGAAGGGGTTGAAACAAGTAGGTGTTGGGCTTGAACCTCAGGAAGGCTTCCTATGTACCTTACCTTGGAAAAGATCAAAGTCTATGTAATTCGGGGTGGTGGATGCAGTTTAACGTCATACGGGACGAAGGTGAGCTGATGTGAATGGTTCCGAACAAGTAGGTTTTTGTATTTAACCTCAGTGAGGCTTCCTACATACCTTTCCTTAGCAAGGTTCAAAGTCCATGTAGTTCGGGATAGTTTGGGGCTTATATGCTAATGCGGCCCAGGAAGGATTCCATGGTCAATACTTACTCTAAGCCTATGTGATTCATGCTCGGTTTGAGAAACAAGAGGAAGAAAAGACCTGATGATCACATTGCGAAAGGTGCGTCCATGGGAAGTGGAATGGGGCTTACACATGGTTAGTGTCCCAAAGAGGAAATAGGGGCTTATGCATAGTTAGAATCCTAGTGAGAGGGAGATTGGGACTTACTCCAGGGTGGAGGCCTGATGGTGACAAAGCCCAATGGGAGAGGGCCAGGATAACTAAGGTCCATTTACCCATCTCTCCTCTCATCTTTAGCATGTAAGAGGATAGGAGCATAAATTTTGCCTCCCACAAGAAAGGCTAGGGGCTTACACCAAAATGGTTTCCCTTCCTTTTGGATAGGCACCGCTCTAATAGAGGGAATCTAATTCCATGTGAGAAAAATCTCACTCCCATGGAGATGAGCGGGCATGAATAATTTCTGAGGTGGGGAGCCCCATGTATGATGCACGGGGAGAGGCTACAGTTTAACATCATGTATTGATGAAGATGGTGCTTAGTATTTTAACATCCAGCATCTCATACGAGGTGGGTTCACTCCGCACCCCTAAGACTTAAATAAATGGCATGCTTCAACCCTTGGTGAAGGGAAGGCACCCTCGACGTCATGTGGTTGGGGTGTCATTTAGTGATCCATTGAGGGGACCACGTTTTCGTGGCTATGAGAAGAATCAATATCTGTTATCATTCTTATTCTAAGAAGCATAAGGAAAAGTGAAACAACGTGAAGCACCGCCCAAGGGACCTTGAAATAACTTCATGCAAACCTGGAGGTTAGTACAAGAGAAAGTTGTGTGACACAGATGTGTTGTGCATAATAGGGGTTCAGACATGGTTCCTTCAGGTAAGGACAGCACATGGAGTGCACAAGGAGGGTTGTGCGCAAGATGGGAGGTCGCACGCAAGATGGGAGGCGGCGCACAAACCAGAAGGATGCACGCAAAAGTTGTCTGATATAAGAAAGATTTGTGTATAAGAGGGGTATTTGATATGAAAATTACTTAGGGTAAAAGGAAATGGATGATTATTATGCCCAAGAGGTCCCAATCAATGGATGACCCTTGGGGGACCTGTCATGCACGATCCAATACATTGAATCCATAGTATTTTTTTGCGGTTGTGTAAGAGGTGTCTTTTGCACAGCAGAGCATCGCTTCATCTTCTATTAATGTCCCCTAATGGCGGGGTATGATTTATTTTATAGTAAAAATCCTCGAAGGCAGTGCGCAATAGGTTCTACACACAAATAACTGTTTCACGTCGCATTTAGAACGCAAAGGTTTGTGCACCTAGGAGAAACTTCCGCACTAGACACTCTTCATCCACACCCTTGCCTTGGTAGGTTTTTTAAAAGGTGGCCGTGAAAGGGTCTCGTCGACATCACATTGGGAACTCAAGGGATTTCATGGAATAGGAAGTATTTCATGCTCACCTAGATTCTTGCGTGCAAAATCATTGGAAAGTTCGCGGAAGGTCATTGTGGATGTCCACATTTAACGTCACATTGGGTGCGCAAGATTTTGCACGTTGAGGGGACTTTGGTGCGAACACCCTCATTCTTGTGCACTCCTCCCTCTCCCACCGTAGAATCATCCCTTTAGTCTCAATTTTCCATTTGTTTCTTCAAAATATTCCTTTCATGGCCCTATCAGAAATTCGGGATCAACAAATACCCCCCTTAGAGTCAGAGCTGAAGGGGGACCTAAAGGTCGAATTCTGAGGGTCACACCGAAAGATAGAAAAGCTTTCAGTTGGTGTGCGAAAAAATGGTGTTTGGGCACGCCTACTCCTTTCATGTGTGTGCATGACCCGGTACGCCCATATAAATACACTAAGGTCCCCCCTTAGGTCCCCACATTGAATTTTTCCATATGATATGATTTGGCTCCCAAGCGCGCAAAAGTACACCATCTGCGCGCAAGTTTCCACGGTCGATTCTGAGTTTTGCACGAAACTCGGTTACTTTCACTTAGCCATCTGTTTTCATGCATATCACAATTCTTATGTGCCGAACAACCATTCTTTCGTGCACATCCCTTAGAATTTATGAAATTTTTCTAAAATGGATTCACAGAAGACTGATGTCGAGAGAGAGGCTAATACGGTTACAAGGAGGACTCAGATGATCACAAAACCCTCAGATCCTTCATGCAAGTAGGGTCGTGTCTAATAAAAAATGATTTCTAGAATTCTTACTTAAGCACAAAAATATTACGCTTCGAGTGATAGCCTACTGATATAGAAATTCAGAATTTTGGAGGAGGTTCTAAGGCATGGGTTCAGAACTAATACGCTACGGTCTTGGGTGACATGCAAGTATAGTCTTTCACAGTTCAACATTACGAAAAATGACCATCCTTCTATAAAAACATAGAACATAGTCATCTATGTCCTGAATCTGAAGACTAGGAATGTCGTAGGGAGCGACCCAATCCCCGATGAATCTCCATATCTTTATGAAAGCACCTTCTGAAGCAGTATTGCTGATGATACGAATGGTTGGAAAGAGTGAGACTTTAGTTTCGGAGGTAAATTTATGAGTGAATGGGAATGGGCATACTGGGTATGCCAAACGTGTGAGGAGTTTGGACTAGATTTGTGGTCTATTGGTCTCTTGGAAGTAGTTTAGACATTCCAATTTTACTTCTAACTATAGAAGGACCTGGTGCCGAAACCGTTTAGTCTTTGGCCTCCCAACACCAACACCTCCCAACTCCACTATGGGGAGGTAGGTATTAGTCTATGGGACATTAATTTAATTGGGTTAATCCCCTTGGAGGGGTACCAATATGAAAAATATCTCCCAACAGAGAACGTCATGGTGGATAGGACGTGCACCCCCATCCTGACATGGCATCTTTTAGAGCTAGCTAAGGAGGATCAAAAAATAAAATATGTTCCGAAGGAAATATCTTATTCAGGATGGTTCAGTATTTTCCTAATGCGTGGGAAGGCTATAAATATTCCATGATGATGGAATCAATTCCCAAACACATCTTAGAGGGGAAAACTGAAATCATATTGGATGGTCCTGGAAGCAGGAGAGTATTGGTCATGGGGCTTCGGCATAAATGAAAGTTGAGACCAAATTGTACAATATGATGGGTTCCTTGATGCACTCTTTAGTGGGTGGCTGTTACCAGTGAGGGATATGGGGATGTGGGTGTGCCCAGGGATTCTAGTGATGGTCGGAATCATGGCGGTGAAGAACAATGTTAACTTGGGGGTACCCATACTATCCAGGCTATACAGCATTCTAGGGTGTATATCGAGGGGAAGTACGCCCAGGAGGATATGCAGACTGTTTCAGATTATTCATGGCTGGGTCTCAACCCACTACGGAAGATATGACTTCTCGAATTACATTCTCCATCCTAATGATGGTATCCGGACATCCCTCTTGAACATCTTTGGAATCCACCCACTAATGCTCAGAGAATAAGGGATCAAGCTCAAGATCGGCAGCCATACCCATTTCAAATTTTAACCATTTTGGAACCCAGTTGGTCATATGGTAGATGACGGTCGGGGCCCATTGGAGCAAAAGGAGTACCTAAAAAGCATCAGGGGCATTGTGCTGGTTTTCCGGATCGATGGAAAAATCTTTTGCAAACCGTACGTTTCGACTAGGTTCGCTAGGAAGTTAAGGTGCATTCAACGGATTCCAAATAAAGTTTATATAGAGGTTTGGGAAGAATGAAATCCCTTCATTCTTCACCAATTGTGGCTTATGCTCATGACCGCAGGCCTGGGTGAAGTCATCACTCCCCCCTCCACACCGATGTCAGTGTTGGCATGTCAACAGAGTATGTTGAACACTAGCTAAAAACATATCCTAAGAAAATTCTATGGAAACACATATGACAACTCACAGCAGCTAGTGTGGAGCCCGAAGAGATGGGGGTAGACGGAGTGCCACGGGGGAGTTGAGATGAATAATGGTCCAGGT
Source organism: Viscum album (assembly GCA_963277665.1). Classification (NCBI taxonomy): domain Eukaryota; kingdom Viridiplantae; phylum Streptophyta; class Magnoliopsida; order Santalales; family Viscaceae; genus Viscum; species Viscum album. The sequence continues at coordinate 1,515,486,563 of OY728139.1, read as the reverse complement.
GTCTAACATGGAATTGGCTGGAACTTCATCGGCAGGAGCACTGAAAGATGAGAGTGTGCCTCCACCATTGAAGGAGGGGTGGTCCTACAGGCGGCCCTGTGGGCTAGCTAGGGAACTCCTCGGGAAGAAGATTAATCACATCTTGAATCCAACCATTGACGCTATCTTTTCATCCCTCTAGTCTTCTTGGAGGATGTTGTGACAATTCATGTCAACTGAAGAGTTGTGAAGGAGACTGGTGCATACTGAGATCAAGTTTCCAGACATAGAGTGCATCCAGGTGGCAAATACGGTGAACTTTCATCACTAGCATTCATACCTGACAGCCAGGGATATGTACGCGTGCTAATGTGGCTGTATGAAGAGCCACATATCCTAGTGAAAGTGATGATCTGTTAGAAACATGACCCGTAAATGCTTCCATTTGAGGATGAGGATGTATATGAGGAAGAAAAGGAAGAGTCGGAGAAGGGAGGAGACGAAGAAGAATCATATGAAGATGATGATGATGATGATGATGATGATGAAGTGTTTGAAGAGATTGAAGGTCCCAGTGGTGAAGGACCTTCAGAAACACACTCCCTTCAATGTATCCCTCATAAGAGGGAAAAAATTACAAGCTCTAACACAGAACTGGATGAGAATCTCAAGGTGAGTTAACTCTAGTCTTTGTTGGCTTTTCCCTTTCTACAATCCTATATTATCGACCAAATTTCATCCTATTTAGGAACACATGGATGATGGCACCTAGGAATTCTTCCCCATGGGGGATAAGGATATTCCCATTGAGTTAAGAGAACATCCTTAGGAACCTATTCTCAGAACTAAATGAGGGGGGTCAGCTATGGTTTGAGTAGGCAGTGATGAGCCAGAAGAAAGGGATGAAACGGTGGCCTCCAAGTTACCCACTATTCCTGCCAATCAGAAAGAACCAGTGTCTGTGATTGAGCTTACAAGTGCCGATGGATCTCTTGTATGGGTAGCTCATACGACAACACAGGCACTGGATACCACCGTGCTTGGATCTTGTGAGTCATTACCCTTGTTGGATATCATATTTTATCAGGAAGCTCAGCTGACTAAAATATTGATTCTCATTGCAGTAATTGCAATGCTGGAGGCTCGAGAGTCCATTGACTTGGGAACAACTATATGACCCATGTTGGTGACTACATGAGCTCCTACAGAGCCAACCATTCAAGATGACCTCTCCCCAGTGCTCACATAGTGAGAGGCTACAGTCATGGGCGATGATGTGGCTAGGGTGGAGCTCCAGGCCAGTGAGGGTGAAGCTGCTGGATAAGAAATAATTCTAGAATTGGACCCTACCACTGAACTCTTTCCTTTCTTTCCAGAGTATACACCCGCAGACCCTAAAGAGATAGAGGATTCTAACCGAGATGCAGCTGAGGAGAGCCATATGAAATGACGCAAGGTGTGGAAGTGCATCAAACGTTTTCTCATCCATTCATAGGTAGAATGGCTAAGCCGGATGGACTCGTTTCGCACATGGTTGCGCTTTCTCTATGCTGGAGGGGTGGATGCTCACCGTCTTTATATAATGATCTGAAACTATATGGAAGATAAAACATGGGAGAATATCCAAGTTTCTGATATTGACTGGTGCTAAAATAAGTTAGATAATACCTAGGAATTCTTTAAGGATGAGTAATAAATTCAACATCTCAAAGAGTAGGAAAAAGAAAGGAAGATATTCATCACTACCCACACTAAGTTCATTGAGAAATTGAGGGCCCAACTGGCATATACCAAGGAATAGGTAGTGCAGGAGGGTCGCCAAATGATTGATCTCCAAGATGGATGAGCTCGAGCTCAGGCTAGGGCTAATGAGTTGTGGTCTGCAACTGCAGATTAAGAGAGGGATCTCATGGGGTGGGAGGCAGTCCTAGAGGCCACGATCCAGAAGGTGGAAACTCTAGAGAAATCTATCAAATACATTGATCCTTAAGGGACCTGTTTTGGCTGAACTCATGAATCTTTCTTCCTTTTTTTTCTTATTCTGAACTACATGAATATGATTATTGTCTTCTTTCTTGTTTACTTTGTTTGTCAAACCTCAATCATAATTTTGGAGTAACCAGCAATCAATACCTAAACTCACGTGGTTCATGCCCAATGCAAGAATAATGGATGGTCTCTTCATTATCTCATCTGAATATGTGTGTCGACAAAGATTTGAACATCCTGGTTTTAAACAACCAATCCAAATTTCTGTGGAGAGAGAGGGAGGCCTGACTAGAGAATAAGGTTCTCAGAATAGACAAATTTCCACCTTCCCAATGTGCTTAGGTGCATGAGTGGGGTAACGTCAGGGGTGTTAGAGTCAACCTGAACAGAAGGGGAAATGGAATGTGAGAATCATAATACCAAAAATTTGAAACATTGTAGGGATGGCGTGATAAGAAAGGATGATTATTGACCATTTTAGAAACACAATATCATTATTTCATTAGCCTAAAATGAGGATAAAAAATGATGTTTGACTGTTATCTATGTTCAAAACACAGGACCTGCCTCAAAATGTCATCCATTAGTCTTCTAGAACGTTAGCCAAGAACAGTAGGTAAGCCATAAGCCGACCATACTGTTTGGGGGTTTCTTCAGACATGAAAAGGATTGAGGATCCAAATAAAGGGTATAATAATCATGTAGGGTGGATTGATGTGTTGTTTTAATGGATCCCAACACTCTTGAAATTACGCAACCATGGTGAAACACATTAGGTGGATGCATCGGTCTGATCAGGGATCAAACTTACTTCCAAATAGGACCTTCCGGGTAAGGACCTAGAGTGACTTTTAGTTTTATGTGATACCAAAAAGGATGATAGACATGTAGTTTAAACGTCGTATGGTGAGTACGGTGCACATATTTTTAAGGTCCTACTATCTGGACCGTGATCAGGACTGAGGGGCTAAAAGGGTTAATGACCCTGGGGCTAGGCCCAAGGAAAAATGCATGGGAATCTCTACGTATCCCATAAAGATAAAAATCAAGCCAAATGTAGTTCTTGAAGCATGGTGTGGTTAGATACCAATGCAGTTAGGGGGGATCCTCTCTGGCGAGGAAGTCGACGCATCCCATAATTAACATGGGGAATCCTGAACTTGTTCAAGATAGAACCACAGTTTTGTGCCATGCGTCAAGGATATGTGGACTCGTGTATTTTAACATCATACGATAGGATGGGTAGTGAAGGGGGCGTCCCCAAAAGGGGATTACATGATGGGGTGGCTATGAACCTGACGTGAATGAGGACGTGGTCCCACACCACATATTCTTAAAGAAAGTTTTTTAGGTCAAGGGACCAAAAGTGAAAGTTAGGTTGGGCCCAGGGAAAAGCGATCGTGAATTTTTATGTACCCCATTAGGATGGGAATCAAGCCACACATAGTTTTATAATCATAGTTTAACGTCATGCAGGGCGAAAGGGCTGTGTGGCATAGTTTCACCAATACACACCCTACGAAAACTACTAAGCCCATGTGAGTCATGATCAATGTGGGAAACAAGGAGTAGCGATGGGGTTTTCCTAGTACAGGGAGGCACACTCTAGTGAAAATGGAATGCTAGGATAATGACATCCCAAAATTATTTACCCACCTATTTAACATAGTTAGATGTGTGCATGTGTTGAACTGAGTGTACTGGACTTCCACTTGAACATAATGGAGTGGAATGATGTGAATCCTGGAACCCAAGATCTGGATGAAAATGATGGTGGCATGGGTCATAAGGGATATATGTTTACCATGTTCAAAACATAGAATCTATTTCTCATTATCCTAGTATGAGGATAAACAAATGAGGCTCGACCGCTGACCATGTTCGAGACGCGGGACCTGTCGCAAATGTTGTTTGAGGTCTTCGGGGATGTTAGCCCAAGATGGTAGGTGAGATAATGTGGCCTGATACCAGGCTGTAAATGGGTTCCCTTCAAACATGGAGATTATGGGGATCTAAATAATGGGATCATGAAGGCTGGACATGAATCGAGAGAATGTCCATGTGAAAATTCCACAGTTAGAGCTCATTGTCGTGACACATTTGAGTACGACAACAAGACCTATTAGATAGAGGGATTCGAATCCTTTTCCAAGGAAAAGGGTCCAGGGATCACACACTCCAAGCTTAAGGTCGTAGAGTATACCATTAATAGGGGATCTGGTTTAATGAAATGCTCATAGTGTGGCGGAGTAGTAAAACCTGATGCATAGTTCCCATAGGGATATCTTAGTTTAGAGTCATAGAACTCAGACCAAAATGGGAAGAGACAAAGAATAAACATGGTGTGGTTTTCAAAAAAACCTAATTTGAATGATAACTCAAGATTTGATCACCCCACCACATGCTTCCAAAGGAGTTCCGGCCAAGGGGCCGAAAAAGGGGAAGAATTTAAGATTCCTAGGACTGGACCTGCAGACGGAATGTTTGGGAGTTCTTACGTATCCCATTAGGATGGGAATCAATCCATACGTGGTTCGGGATAGTGTCATGTAGTTTGGTGTCCTGTGAAAAGGACGGCCAGATCATAGATTAATGGTCTTATAGCTCAGACCATAGATAGAAATGAGGGAGGGATAGATGTGGTGTGACATTGCAAAACCCAACATGAATGAGGACATACGCCAACATCACACCATGTGCCCCCTGAGGATGTTTTAGGTCGAGGGAACAAAAATGAAAGTTATTTTGGGCCCACGGAAAAGTTCATGGGTGTTCCTACGTACCCCATTATGATCGGTATCAATCCATACATAGTTTTAGGAGTGGAAAGGTAGGGTAACAATGACAAGGACAATACTGTTGTGCAGGTCCGGCCCACGCACCAACATAAGCGACTTTTGATGGATCTTGTTTGTTCTTTAGGATGGATGTGTTTTTTTGTGAAGCGATAAACCTAGGATGGCGATTCAAGGAGTCACTAATATACTCAGGCCACATGAAGGAATTGACAAATGGTATGGTGGATAACTGCTACCAAACATGATGTCTTCTCGATTGAAGATACCACAATGTAGTTCAGTTTTTCTTCATGCATCCAGGTCGACGATGTCATAGTTTAAGGTCGTACGACAGGATCTACCAGTGCATTTTAACGTCGTGCAATAAATATGCAACAATTTAATGTCATGTGGGACTAGGCAGCATAGTTTAAGGTCATACGGCTTGGACACATATAGAAGAAATGAGGTTTTAAAAAATAATGTGAATGGCATGATAAAACATACCCGACGTGAATGAGTAAATAAGCTCATACCATACCATGCGAAATTCTAGGGAAGAAACCTCAGGATGAGTGGCCAAATAAAGCCAGGGGATACGGGGCTGCACCCGAAGATGAAATGTTTAGGTGTTTGTACATATCCCATGAGGATGAGAATCAAGACATATGTAGTTATGAGAGGATGAGATGAAGGAGAAACTATCTCCTAGAAAGGGAGTATGTGGTGAAGCTATTGAAAACCCGACATAAATGAGGATGTGGTCCCACACAACACCATAAAATCCTATGAAATTCAAGGCCAAAAGGCCGATCAGTCAAGGTAATTAGAGGGAACCTGAGTTAGACCCAATGAAAAGATGCATGGGAATTCCTATGAATCCCATGAGGATTTGAATCAAGCTGTATATAGTTCTAGGAATGTCGTACAATTTTACGTATTGCGGTATGGACGTAGAGAGATCTTTTTTTAAGGTATTAGAGCTCAAACCATAGATAAAAAATACTCTTCCAAATGGGCAAAAACCTCGACTGAATTCTTAAGCCCATGTGAGGTATGCTCGATGTGGGAAACAAGGGCGGAGAATTTCTTTGCAACACGTGTACTACATGAAAAGGGGAAATTGTTGTGGGGGCACAAATGTCTCCTCACCATGGATTTGTCCTCTAAACGTGAAAATGTGCACTGAGGGATAGTACCAAGAGTACAGAAATTACACTTGGACATGATGGAGCGGAAAATGATGTAAATCACGCAACCAATATTTAAGGCTTTATGGTGGTGGTGTGACGATGGAGGATAGTTGTTGACCATGTTTGAAACACATCACCCATATTGTGTGACTTGAAATGGAAACAACAAATGAGTGTCAACCACTGACCATATTTGCAATGTGAGACTTGTATCAATTTGGTGTTCGAAGTCTTTGAGGACTTTGGCCTGAAATGATAGGAGAGACCTTGGGATAAGTATTTGTACCATTTGGGGACCTTTTTGGAAGTGAAAGATGATGAAATACCAAAGGAAGGGGAACATGAAGCCTGAGGATGGGCGATAACATGTCCATGTAGAATTTAAAACTCTAGATACTGAACCAGAGTGATCCTAGACACATTGTTGAACAACCAAAGAGGGTATAGGGGACCAACTTAAGAGTAGCTGACCTGGGAAGATATGTGTGGAATAAGGGGATGAAGAGATCTCTCAAGAGAGAAGTACTTGGTGAGGTTGTTACAAATCCGACATGAATGAGGACATAAGCCCATACTATGCTGCATGCCCCTCTCTTGGGAGGACTCAGGCTAGGGGTCCAAGAATATAAGGAGGTTCTAAAGAAATGGGGATAGACCCGAAGGCTTAATGTTTGGGTGGTCCTAGATATCTCATAAGGATGGGAATCAAGTCGCACATAGTTCTAGAGGATGTTGTGCAGTTTTACGTCATGGGTCAAGGACACATATAGGGGAAAGGTATCTCAACGGGGTATGTGTATGGAATGGTGATTAGAACATAATCTCATACTACACCATATAACCCAAATGATAACTTGGGATAGGGGTGCGAAAAGGATAAGATATCTAAGATGGGAAGTCCCATCCAGTTCGCAGTTTTACATCTTACGGTGAGGATGACATAGTTGGAGATCTTGAAGTTGGGGTTGGTCCTAAAGACTAAATATCTATGCATTCCTACGTATTCCATGAGGATGGGAATCAATCCATACATAGTTTTGAAAGGGCCATATAGTATTAATGTCATGTGTTGAGGACGTAGATAGGGTAAAAGAACGAGGAGGGGAACATTGTGCGATTATCATAATCCTGTCATGAGTGGGGGAAAAGAAGCCGACTCTACACCATGTGGGATCCTCCAAGGAAACTATACCCAGGGGGTAGTCAAAGAGAAGAGTTAGAGGGGTGGACTCAAGACGAGGTGATGAAGCATTCCTACGTATCCCATGAGGATGGGAATCAAGCCATACGTAGTTCTTGAGATGTGGTTTAACGTCTTGCGGGATGGTGGTAGTGGGGAGATATTAGTTTATGGTTGTAGAGATCGGACCGTTTTTGTAACATCCCAGGTAAAAAAAGAAATAATAAATATTTCATATTTATTAATATTTGTTAATTAAATATTAATTTTACTTTAAATGGGTTTCTATTTTCGATAGCATACCCAATACGCAACAACGGGTTTCTTTGAAATCTTACGTTGCACACTAATAATATAATATTATTATTTTAAATGGTAGTTGACTCCTAGTTGTTGTATTGGCAGGAATGAAAAAAACTAACTACAATATTATTATACATGTTTGTTAAATGTATTTACATTTATCCAATAAAAGTTAGAGGCTTAAAATATAAACGAATCTAATTTTAAGCATAATTTACATTAAAAGGTCGATTTACCACCTTTTAATGGTGAACCCTCTTTAAATCTAGTTTTGGTCACTTTAATAAATTCTATTTGACCAAATAAAATCTTTCTTTAGAATAGGGACCTAAAAATTTACTTTGTGTAAATTTTTGGAATTTTTCCGATAAAGTTCATTTTTTTAATGAATAGTGAAAAATATTGTATTTTAACTCAAAACTATGTTTTAATCTAATTTCTTTATATGGATAGATTATCTTTTTAATTGGTTTTAAAGTTTAATTAGAATATATTTTTACCATTTAATCCAATGTTGGTAATTGGAATTAATTTCACTTTGAAATTGGACATAAACTAGTGTCAATCTTTTGATAGTTATTATTTCTTAAAAACACGCTATTTGTTTTAACAATGGGAATTAATTTTAAATTAATTAATTCCACTTTAATGTTTTGCATTTGAAAAAATAGACATCATTTTTGAATTCATAAGATCAAATAAATATTAGGCTTAATTTTTGGTATTTTTCTAAAAAAATTAAATTTTTGATCAATAGTGAAACCCCTTGGTAGTAGTTAAAAAAATGACATTTTCATTTAAATGAAATTTTACCGCTTCTGTGAGTTGAATTTCAAAAATCTGAGAGACATAGTTAATATCAAGAAGTAAAATTTGGTTCAATAATATGAAAATAAGTTTTGGTGAATAGTAACTTTTGACTTTTATTTACTGTGGTTAAAGTTAAATAGGGTAATTCAATGTAAAAAGAATATTATAATTATTCAAAATTACCTTAAAAATTGTCCTAACCTTATTTGATGATTCATGTCCGACCAAGGGAATCCTTTTGTTGATTTTGGGACCCCATGGAGCCACTTGGGAGTGATATTGACACTTTAGATTAATTAATTTAAAGTAAAGACAAATATGACATAAACAAATATCTTTTTGTAAATATATTTTTATATGCTGTTATATAAGTTATTTTTTCAACTATAAATATTAATTGAAAATATAAAACTATTTTCTACATCATGGTATTTTTTTATAATTTTCACACATCGAATAAATTAAATTATATATGACACAATAATGGTGCATTATTTACCACATTAAAAGATTATTTAATTAAATAAGATTATAAATATTAAAATAACAACCAAAACCTATCCAATTCTTATTGGATTAATTTATTTCGGTCATCTTATCTTCAAATTTAATGATTTTTTGACCTTTATAAACCGAATATCATTATATAATAAAATAATATTTTCACACTTTCATAAAGAGCCCCTCCTCCGCCTTATAAAAGGAGACTATTTCTATCCAATTCCTCACGCCTATCTAGCCTTTTGTCTCATCCATCCTCTTCCCAATTAATCTCCCTACATCCCTATCCTCCTTCTATAAGCCTTACCTTAGGCATAAGTCACTTCAACAAACCATTTTGGTTCAAACCAATGTGAGTTTCCCAAATTAAATGTTACAGTTTCTCTTAAATTCTTTTGTTTTATTTTGTTTTACTTATCCATCTCCTAAACTCTTTTTATTCCTTTATTTTATAACAACACCAGTATCCTCAATATACTAGGATGTTGTTATGATAAGTATTATAACTACAATAACACACACCTCCATCTAATGGGTAAAGAACATACTGTTTCTATGGATGAAAAACTAACGCCTCATGAAACGATGATTGTTCGACTATCTCCTACCATCTATCTTGGTTTCCATTAACATGGCACTATATTTATATATATGATATATATATTATGTTTATTATTTCTTTATTCTTGTGTATTTTCCATTTATATCATTATATTATGGTTTCCATTATGGGTAAAACCCAATAATATCATTTGGGGAAGTGCGGACTACCGCCCCCTCAAAATGATATGACTCGTTCATGCCTTATATGGGACATATAAAGGATGGATTTAATTATATTATATATTATATAATATTATAATTACAATATACCTATGTATAATTATGTTTTAATTCCATTAAAATAAGAAATAGAAATGAAAGTAGCGTTCATGTGTACGTATGGCTTACCGTCTCCATGAACGGTGCATTTCATTTCTTACCTCCAAATGATATGTACAGTTATAAATATATATACTGGATATATATGATATATATGATATTTAAATAATTAATATCATTATGGATATAATGGACTATTTACCACATGGACAACTTGTAAATATAAGTTGTTCATTTTTTTTACTCAAGTACCAAATATTGACAAAACGACCATTATTCTTGAATGATTACATAATGTTTATAACTTGGTAAAAAGTGATATAAAATGAATAATAAACTTTAAAAATGTTCTTAATAAAGTATAAATTAACTTAAGTTTATAATTCCGGATATTAAAGAATGAACGGGTCAAGTCGGACACGATGTAAGGGGTTTCTTATCTCACTTTTAATTCCGTGAGATTTCCATTGTTCACCACTTATTTGTTGCATGTGGTGTGTGTACTACCCATGATTGTATTAATTGTGTAATGTAATTTAATTTATGGATATTTACATCATCATTTTATGATCCATATTTCATGGGATGTATGTTTCATAAGTTACAAAATTGGTAAGGGAATTACAAATTTCAATTTCCACTCATTCATCTTTACGCATACTTCATTGATTATTTTACTCCAAGATTATGTGTCAAATCACAATTAATTTGCTTATGTCATAATCCCCACTCCCTTTTCTATGGATATACCTTTTATACACATAATCACTCCATTGATAAATTCTCAAGTCCTCGATATGAACTGGATAAGAGTAATTTTAACTCAATCTCCATTTGTTGAGTTAAATATCCAATTCATTGGTGTTGTTTTTACAAGAATATGTGTGAATGTCCTATGATTGATTTAAACTGAATATCCAATAATATTGAGTGTATTTATGTTTGTCACACATAATTATGTCGTTGATTTATCCTTAACCTAAGGATACGGTCTTCATAAGAGATTTCATCTCAATTTACATTCCATTGAGACTTATTTGTTATTATACACAAAATCACTTTTATATGGTGTATATAATGTACTTTGACATAGTATATCATGAATCCCTTTATTCTCATGATATTATAATGTTTTTATTACCACAATTATTTATATTCAAGTGTCTCTATTTTGGTTAGGAACCCTAACTAAATATCAGTTTAAATGTTTTAAAGATTTATTACTCTAAATATTTCTAATTAATGTCCATGTTTTAAAAATGGTTTTAAGGATTTATTTATACGGACATTAATGTTTTAAAATTAAAATTCCTTTTAAATGTTTCAAATTGGTATGGGACACTTTTATTCAAAATCTATTTTTAAACGGATTCTTGATAAATAGTGTGACTTTTAAATAATTTCAAGAATAAGGGGGATATTTCTCTCAAATAGTTTTGATGATTATTTTAATCTATGTCAATATCCTTCATTATTATCGATTGAGGTTAATATGTTATAATACAATCTTTCATATTGTATTGAATGAGTTATGTTTTACTGTGGATGTGCTATTTTTATACCATTCATGGTTTGTGGATAAAGTATTGACATTTCATATGCTAGGTTTAATACGAATGTTTCTGTTATGTTTCAAACATTTCATATGAGGAATGAATTGGACTTAGTAAGTGACGGGTGGAGCCCGCTATATCTCCTCGATGCATCAGTAGGTCTCATGAGAAAAACTAGTGTCTTGGCACAAGTCCTTGACAAAATCTTATTTGCAGTCTTGGCATGAGGCCTTGACTATGTGGTTATGATTTCCGGCATTATTCATTCCACAATTAAGAGATTAGTTATTAATATTTCATGTGGTTATTCGACTAGTAGAATACCCATGACTATGTTTTATTATGGCATTATTTACTCCACTCATATTCCTGTCACAAAGTGTTCATGTTTATTATTTATAAAGTCATGTATTTTCAATCATTCACAGTGCCTCATGTTAATATTATATTTTGTTGTATTGCTTACTCTTACTAAGCGTTTGAGATCACCCCTTTCTCATGTTTCATTTTCCCAGGATATGAAGAATTTTTTTATGAGTGAATTTTTGGAATAATCTTGGAATTTTGGATGTTTCTAATGGAATAAATTAGTGTAGTTTTTCTTTTCAAGTTATAATTTTGAACTTATGTATGTATCTTGTTTCCAAGACTACTAAACTAATCGTTCCTTCAGGACTTGATTCCTTGTAATCATGTAAATGTATTAAAATAATGCACTATCTCATGGATTCTAGGTTCGGGGAATTACAGTTGGTATCAGAGGAAGTTCAGTACAAACCTTGGAAACTAGATTTAGATAAACTCTGATTAGAGCACATGGCCCTAAGATAGAATTTGAGGATTAGTATAGATGAACTTCCTAAAATTTTGGTATTGTAGAGATTTTGTGAGTTTTCCAAGAAATACATCCCTGTCTGGATACAAGCGGGTAGAGGCAGCTCTGGCACAGATGTACCAAGGGGTAAAACCCAAACACACCGCTTTGAGCTAGACTCGAACGGAAACTGGTGCACGACAACGGACCTTGCTGCACTCTTGATTACGACACTCCTGGGGGATATGCTTATGATAATTTACATTTCCTTTATAACCCAATTTGAAGGATTTTAATATAAGATGATAATAAATAACCTTGGTTAATAATAGTGTGTTTTTGAATGAAAGGTTTGATGATATTTTCTAAATAATTTAATGACTATTCTTACTCGCGCTAGGTTTTCTGGTTTAATTTAATGGCTGGATTCCAAGAAAGTCATAGTAACTTTGAGAATGATGTACAAGGTGGGAACGGTGGTGGAAATGAGAAAAAAAATTGAATGTTGATAAGCGTAAAATATATTATGTTCATGCCAAATCAGTTTTCCAAAAATATGATCAACAAAATATATTTTAACCAACTCTCGGACTCAACAAAGAAGAGAAAGGTGATGAAATATAAGATCTCCAGCAGTGGAGACCATGGAGAAAAGAATCCTCAATTTCCATCATGTAGTAAATGTGGAAGGAGACACCCAGAAAAGTGTCTCAATGGAACAAAGAAATGCTTTACGTGTGAGAAAGAAGGACATAAAGTGAATAATTACCGAGGAAAAATGAAGAGTACTGTGGAAGAAAATAAAAATGGTCCCAAGAATCTATTTACAGCCATTTTCCATAAATGTAGGGGACCTATAAATTACCTGAGTGAATTCCCTATTCTATAGGATATTTTCTTGGTCAAAGAAGAAGCTATTTGTAAATAAATGGTTGGAGAAATGTTTAAAAGTATTCATGCCCCTTGTTGATGGGATTACTTTGGAATAATTTTATCTTGTATTTGTAACCCTACAGTTTGTCATGTGAAAATGATATTTGAGGAAGAATTATCTTTTCTCTTGTGGATATAGTCATAAATATCCTTTTGGTTTTATATGATCATTGGGTTTGAGGCAATTACAAGTTATTATATTTTGGGATGAAAATGCAAGGTATGAGATAACGTTTGTGGTTAAATTATGTTATGGTTATTTTGAGTAATTTATCTCATTTTGGTAATGTTATAAAATATATTTTTTGAAAAATGACAACACGCAGACCGTGTGACAACCCATCTTGTTTGACAAAGTTGTGGGTACCGAACCCACAACCAGAGTGCGATTGGGATTTATCGCATACCAGTAGACTACGTGAAGTCCCTGGTTTGTGTGAGTAATAATTTTTAGTTAAATGATTTTATTGATCAATAATAAGTTTATTTGCGATCTTATGTCTTATCAAATTAATTCTCTTAGTAAAGGAAAATGATTTGGTGATTGAGTGATAAATGTTATTTGGAATATGTTCTCTTTGTTGGGAACACTATATGCCCAAGGAAAATAGAATACTATGGGATTTTATTTGAGGAGTAATGGTGGATTTTTAGCTATGTTTTTATTGTGTATTTATAGTGATGTGGGTTATTTATGGAAATGATTAACCTATAATAGAGAATATGTGATTAGGTTAATTACTTTTAAGTATGTGACTTTAAGAATATTTGATGTCATTTGGAGATGCAATTTAACGTGGAAGACTGTGTAATCAAATTTTCTATGTTTTGGTTTTCAGAATTAGTTTAGATTATATTGATTTATTTTAAGGACAATTGTTTATTGAATGGTATTTATTGAACTTTGGGTATTTTTGGTTTAATTTTATAAATTAAGATTAGTATTTCTTTCTCTAAATGATTATCCTTTTGGGGATCATCTGATATTGTACTAACCATTTTAGTGGTGGTCAATCTCTAAAGACAAGGTAAATAAATTTTTTTATCTTTTGTGAATCTTTTGATTCTACATAAGTCGATTCTATCTCTTCCGTTTGGACCAAGTCATCTTGAATACTCATAGTTTGAAAAAACAAAGATGAGTTGGTGGTAGAAATTTATTAAAGAAGGAAACTCAACTTAAAAATTAAGTATATATCTTATGTTCTTTGTCAATATCATAAATAAATTCCTCAACTTTATTAAATGGAACTTAAAACAAAAAAGAACTTTATCTGTTTACTTTTCCAACTGGGAAACTAATGACCATTTCTCTCATCACAAGTTTGTGATTTTCTTGTTGTTAACTTTCTACTAATAATGTTTTTTATCCCTCTCCATCAGAACATGACACTTATTTTATCATCCATATCCATGTTTTCCTACATGGAATCCTAGTATGTATTATCTCATGTGAACTTTGTACTTCTCTTTCTTTCTTTTAAAGTGATAGTTTTATAGACTCTTTCTCTGATGGGGTACTTTTAAAGAAGTTTCCAAACCCAGTTTTAAAATTGTGAGGGCGAAATTCCCAAAAACGGGGGAAGGATGTAATATCCAATGTAAAAAAAGAAATAATACATATTTCATATTTATTAATATTTTTCAATTAAATATTAATTTTACTTTAAATGTGTTTCTATGTTCGATAGCTTACCTGATACACAACAACGGGTTTCTTTAAAATCGTACATTGCACACTAATAATATAATATTATTATTCTAAATGGTAGTTGACTCCTAGTTGTTGTATTGGTAGGAATGAGCAAAACTAACTACAATACGGTTATACATTTTGTTAAATGTATTTACATTTATCCAATAAAAGTTAGAGGCTTAAAATATAAATGAATCTAATTTTAAGCATAATTTACATTAAAAGGTCGATTTACCACCTTTTAATGGTGAACCCTCTTTAAATATAGTTTTGGTCACTTTAATACATTCTATTTTACCAAATAAAATCTTTCTTTATAATAGGGACATCAAAATTTACTTTGTGTAATTTTTTGGAATTTTTCCGATAAAGTTCATTTTTTAATGAGTAGGGAAAAATATTGTTTTTTAATTCAAAACTGTGTTTTAATATAATTTATTTAAATGGTTAGATTATATTTTTAATTTTTTTTGAAGTTTAATTAGAATATATTTTTACTATTTAATCCAATTTTGGTCATTGTAATTAATTTCACTTTGAAATTGGACATAAACTAGTGTCAATCTTTTGATAGTTATTATTTCTTAAAAACACCCTATTTGTTTTAACAATAGGAATTAATATTAAATTAATTAATTCCACTTTTATGTTTTGAATTTGGAAAAATAGACATCATTTTTGAATTTGTAATATCAGATAAATCTTAAGCTAAATTTTTGGTATTTTTCTGAAAAACTTCAATTTTTGAGGAATAGTGAAACCACTTAGTAATAGTTAAAAAAACTGACTTTTTCATTTAAATGAAATTTTACTTCTTCTGTGAGTTTAATTTAAAAGCTTCTAGAGACACAAATAATATCAAGAATTAAAATTTTTGAGCAATGTATTGTTTTCAAACAATTCAAAATAATGTTTTTTAAAGGGGGAGATTATTTTAAATAATACTCTGTCTCTTTATGATGATTTTGATGCTCACAAATACCCTTAATTATTTACTAATTATTTCGTTGAGTATTTTGCAGGAATTTATTTTATTTATTTATTTTATACAACGAGATTTCATACTTCATTTTATTCCGAGATCAATTTTAGCGCGTTCTGGAATCACTGTAGCGCGAGATCAATTTTAGCGCGTTCTGGAATCACTGTAGCGCGAGATCAGTTTTAGCGCGTACTGGAATCACTGTTCATACCCTAAGTTGATGAACGTAACGTATGGATGAAAAGTTTACTTTTTATGTTAAAAGAAATGTATGGTTAAGGAACCTTACGTTATTTTGAAATGTATGGTTAATGAACCTTACGTTGTTGAAAAGTATGGAAGAAGAACATTACGTTTGGAAGGAACCTTACGTTTTTGTTGTTGGACAAGTATGGAAGAGAAACCGTACGTTAGTTTTCAGTGTTGAGTTTGTTTCTCAAAAGTATGGATCATCAACCTTACTTTTATAATCAACCGTACGTTCTTTGGAGAGTTGAAGCAAGACAAAGTATGGATGATCAACCCTATGTTTGAATGCTGAAGAGAAAGTATGTATGTTCTGAACCTTACGTTCTGAACCTTACGTTTGTGAACCCTACGTTTGGAGCCACGTCATCAACCCTACGTTTGGCGTCGGGATATTTTTGACAGACGATATTTCCTTTTGCATTGGTCAAACAGGCGGATTATTAAGCGGATTTCAAGCCGATTCTTAAGTACGACTTTGACTGAATTAAAGACGATTTTCAACGGATTAATGATTGATTTAAACGGAGCTTTTTATGCCGATTCTTCAGGGGAGTTACAACGGCTCTGTTATTTCATTTAATATCGCGAATCTAAAGGAGATTTTCATGGATCTATTTATGCGGAATATTTTCTCAGATTTGAATATATATGTTCTATCTTGGAAAATTCGGATATATATATACACACAGGAAAGTGTATGAAATATACAGATTGATCTTTTAACGAGCAAGAAACAGAGACTGTGTGAAGGCGTTTTTTTCTGGTGATCGAGAAGAGGTGTAAAACCTTTATTACCAAAGGAAGATCTTGATAGCAGATTCACGTGTTCTACATCGACTATCTGTTGTGAATCTACTGCTGCTGAAGTTTTGAAGTTTCTTGTAATATCTATTACAACTGGATCGACTCAGAACTGTTTTGATTACAGATCTTTATTTTCTGAAGACGACGGTCTATCTACTGTCAATTTCATTCTGTTGCAATTGTGAAGAACAACTGGAGAAGTGTTTTCTTTATCAAAACCCTTTTTATTTTTGAGTGATCAGCTTCTCATTCTAAGCTATGTGGGTTCATGTTTGAACCAGGAAGGCTGTGTTTGCCTGAAACTTGTAAAGGTGTCAACTGCCTGTACTCAGTTGTGAACAGGTCTGTGGAAACGAGGACCAGATAGTGAAAATCGCCAAACTCGTGGATTTGAGCGTTGGTGGAGTGGACTAGGGGCCTTCTGTTCCCCGAACCACTATACATCCGTGTGTTCATGCTTTTACTTTTTCCGCTGCATATTTAATCGTGCTAAAGCATAGTGGACAGAATTTGTCTAAATTGAAAAGATTGCAATAATTTTGAAAAGACACAATTCACCCCCCCTCTTGTGTGTAATCCGTAGATTCAGATCCAACAATTGGTATCAAAGGAGGAGCTTCTTATTTTTAAAGTCTTATCAAGCTAGAAGTATTTAAAGATTATACATAGTGTATCATGGCTGATATGAGAGAGGGAATGTCAATGGTCAGAGCACCTTACTTTAATGGAGATAATTATGGCTGCTGGAAATCACGTATGATTATTTATCTGAAAAATCTTGGTTACAAAGTCTATTCAAAGATTCTGACTCCCTATGAAATTCCTGAAAATCCCGATACATGGAGTGCTGCTACAGAGGCTGAGTATGACATGAATTCAAATGCTATGAATGCAATCATCTGTGGTCTAGGACCGGATGAATTTAACAGAGTATCTCAATGCCCGACTGCATATGAAATGTGGCAAACAATAGCTGTTGCTTATGAAGGAACAGATAATGTAAGACAGATGAGATATGCAACTGCTAAATTAAAATTCGATACTTTCAGAATGGTTGAAGGAGAGAGCATCACTTAGATGAATGGAATATTGACAGAAATTGTCAATAATATAACAGCTCTATGAGAACCAATCAAGCAGGCTGATCAAGCATTAAAGGTACTGAGAGTACTTCCTACTCGATGGAATGGAATCTCTGCAGCAATCAGACAATCAACTTCGGTTAAAGATCTAACTATGAGAGAGCTGATTGGTACATTGATGATGTACGAGGCTGAAATGCAAGATGAGGTAAATGAGCATAAAGTCTACATAAAAAGGGAAAATACTGCTTTGAAAGTGACTTCTCAACAAAAGAATAGAAAGATGAAGAACAGAGAAGTAAGTGCTAAATCAGAAATCTCTGATTCTTCAAATTCGGATGAAGAACTGGCTCAGCTAGCCAGAAAATTCAGAAAGTTCTACAGTAAGAAGAAAGACTTCAAGAAATCCTTCAAGAAGGATAGTAAGGAAGTGAGATGTTATGAATGCAAAAAGATGGGACATATCAGACCGGATTGCCCAAAATTGAAAGATGCAAAGAAGAAGAAATTCTTCAAAAGAGATGATTATGAGCAGAAAGACAAGAAAGCTATGAAAGCTACTTGGAGTGTTTCTGAAGACTCAAGTAATTCTTCTGAATCAAGCTCAGAGAAGGAGGAAGCCAATTTAAAATCAAATATGTGTTTCATGGCTGAAACTGATGAGGTAGCAGGTCACCAAAGAAAGAAAGAAATATGGTATATGGACAGTGGCTGCTCAAGACACATGAGTGGAACTTCAGCTAATTTCTCTTCTCTTACTCGAAAGGAAGGAGGACTTGTCACCTTTGGTGACAATGCCAAAGGAAAGATTATTGGTATTGGAACAGTTGGAGATCCAGAGACAGTCTTAATCAACAAATTACTTTATGTACAAGGGTTAAAACACAATCTGATAAGTATCTCTCAACTCTGTGATGATGGATACACTGTTGATTTTACTAACAATAGTTGTACTGTTTCTAAAGATAAACTGTTTAAGTTTAGAGCACCCAGAACTGATAATGTTTATACTTTGGATTTGTATTCCTTGTGTAAACAACAAGTAAACTGCTTAACTGCTAATATAAGTGAATTCTGGATCTGGCATAGAAGACTTGGTCATTGCAATATATATGCTTTACATAAATTATCTAAGAAACATCTAGTTTCTGATTTGCCTAGTCTCAAATTTGAAAATGACAGATTCTGTGATGCATGTCAGCTTGGCAAGCAACACAAATCATCATTCAAATCTGTTAATAAAGTTTCTACAACTAAACCTATAGAACTTATCCATATGGATTTGTTTGGACCTTCAAGAGTAGCAAGTTTAGCTGGTAAATTATATGTTTATGTATTAGTTGATGATTATTCTAGATTTACTTGGATTTTCTTTTTGAAATTTAAAAGTGAATCTTTTAGTTTATTTGAAGGTTTTTGTAAATCTATTCAAAATGAAAAAGGTTTTAATATAATCTCATTGAGAAGTGATCATGGTGGAGAATTTGAGAACCAGGAATTTAATTCCTTTTGCTCAAACATGGGTATTAAACACACCTTCTCTGCTCCAAGAACACCTCAACAGAATGGGATTGTAGAAAGAAGAAATAGAACTATTCAAGAAATGGCTAGAACTATGTTAAATGAATATAGCCTACCTATATATTTCTGGGCAGAAGCTGTTAATACAGCTTGTTATATAATGAATAGAATTTTAATAAGACCTATTTTTAAAAAGACACCCTATAAACTATGGAATAACAGAAAACCTAAAGTAAATTACTTTAAAGTTGTTGGATGCATGGTTTACATCTTGAATACCAAAGATAATCTTGGTAAATTTGATCCAAAATCTGATAAAGGTATTTTCTTAGGATATTCTGCAACCTCCAAAGCTTATAGAATCTATAATAAAAAGTCAAGGATTGTTGAAGAATCAGTTCATGTGAAATTTGATGAATCTAATCCTTTTGAGAAAAGGATAGAACAAATAGATGAACCTGATTCTAATGAAAACATGAGACTTGAGAATTTAAAGAATGATTTTGAAAATGATATAAAAGAAATTCAGTCAAGTTCAGAAGAACATGACACTGAAGAACCTTTGATTGTAATGCCTAGACAGTCTATAACCTTAAAGAATCACCCTTTAGAATCTGTGATAGGTGACTTAGAGACTGGTATTCAAACTAGAAGAAACCTTGGAAACATAGTTGAATTCTCTGCTTTCCTATCCCAACAAGAACCTAAGACCATAGAAGAAGCCTTAGATGATGAGAGCTGGGTAATAGCAATGCAGGATGAATTGAACCAGTTCAAGAGAAATAAGGTTTGGGAATTAGTTGAAAGACCACATGATTATCCAGTAATAGGAACTAAATGGGTCTTTAGGAATAAACAGGATGATCAAGGGATAATAACTAGAAATAAAGCAAGATTAGTAGCTAAAGGATATAATCAAGAAGAAGGAATAGATTATGATGAGACCTTTGCACCTGTAGCCAGGTTAGAAGACATTAGAATCCTTTTAGCCTATGCATCTTATATGAATTTTAAATTATTTCAGATGGATGTTAAATCTGCCTTTTTAAATGGTTATTTAATGGAGGAAGTTTATGTTGAGCAACCTCCTGGTTTTGAAAATTCTCAAAAACCAGATTCTGTTTTCAAACTTACTAAAGCTCTTTATGGCCTTAAACAAGCACCTAGAGCTTGGTATGAAAGACTAAGTTCTTTTCTTTTGAAAAATGATTTTACTGTTGGACTGGCAGATCCAACACTCTTTAAGAAAACTGTGAAAAATAATGTTTTGTTGGTTCAAATTTATGTTGATGATGTAATTTTTGGATCAACCAATAAAATTCTTTGTCATGAATTTTCAGAATTAATGCAAAAAGAATTTTAAATGAGTATGATGGGAGAATTAAATTTCTTTTTGGGTCTTCAAATATTTCAAAAAGATTTTGGAAATGTTTTAAATCAATGCAAATACATTACTGATTTACTTAAGAAATTTGGACTTGAAAACAGCAAGCCATTTACAACTCCTATGTGTACTAATATAAAACTTGATTTGGATGAAACTGGAAAATCAGTGGACAACAAGTTATATAGAGGTATGATTGGTAGTTTGTTATATCTTACTGCTAGTAGACCAGATATAATGTATTCAGTATGTCTTTGTGCTCGATTTCAATCAAATCCCAAAGAATCCCATTTAACTGCTGTTAAAAGAATTTTTAGATATTTAAAAGGTACTATTTATCAATCTCTGCTTTATCCAAAAACCTCTGATTTTAATTTAATTTCATATTCAGATGCTGACTTTGGAAGCTGTAGATTAGATAGGAAGAGTACTTCAGGAACATGTCACTTTTTAGGGAAGTCTTTAGTATCATGGTCTAGTAAGAAATAACACTCAGTTGCCCTGTCAACAGCCGAGGCAGAATATGTGTCTGTAGGTAGTTGATGTGCACAGGTGTTGTGGATGAAAAACACTCTTATGGACTTTGGATTAAATTTCAATAATACACCTATTTTATGTGATAATACTAGTGCAATTAATATTTCAAAAAATCCTATTAGTCATTCTAGAACTAAGCACATTGATATAAGACATCACTTTTTAAGAGATCATGTGTTTAAAAAGGATATATTTTTAGAATTTGTAAATACAGAAAATCAATTAGCAGATATTTTTACTAAACCACTTCCCACGGCAAGGTTTGAATTTATTAAGGGGGAGTTAGGTTTATTTAATTTTAAAGAGTTTTTTTTAAATCTTATTCTATTTTCGAATTCTGCTTAATTTCTGTTTCCCGCTATAAGTAATTTTATTTTGTTTTAAATAAAATTAATTATTAGTGATTACACAGGAATCAAGGCAGTCAGAACCGTTTCACCTTCTAAACTGCTTCACCTTTTTTCGGAAACCCTTTTGAAAACCTAAAACCGCACATCTGCTCCAAAACCCTTTTCTGAATCTTCAAACCCTAAACTTACGAACCTTCAGAAATCGTTGTTGGAATGGCAAAGACTAAGCGTCCAGATGAAGCCGAGAGCAGTGCTGCAAAGAAACCTAAGGTAGTTGGTCGGAAAATACTGCAAGGTAAAGTCATAGATTTATAGTGGCTGTTTGAAACTAATTTACTGTTGAAGAAAGCGTTGTCGTTTCAAAGCCTTGAGCAAGCTTTTAATAGTGAAAATTCTGAGTTTCTATATGAGGCATAAATGAGACATTTCTTTAGAACTGTTCAGTTTAGCCTTGGAGATACAGAGGATAGTTTATTGGCTCAAATAGAGGATAAGGACTTTTCAATATCATCTGTAGAGATAAGTCAAATTCTTAACTACACTCATGAAGGAGTTTTTCATTTCGATTTACGGAATATTGGAGATTCTGTACATAAGTCTGAATACATTATGTCTTTTCTGTTTGGAACCAGAGTGATAAAGAAGATGTTTATTAAGGATTTGGAGCCCGATCAGAAAATTTTGGTAAAATTTGTTCAGACTGGTTTAGCACCAAGAATGGCTGAGATGGAGAAAATCCTATACCCTGACATGTACATAATGTATCTTATGATGTGTGATATTAAGTTTAATTTTCCTCGGTTTATGATAAGATATCTGAGTTACTGCTGTCAGAGTGAAGCAAGAATGACCTTTTTCCCTTATGGAAGGTTCATTTCTTTGTTTTTGTTTAAAAAAGGAATGATCAGATTGGTAGATACTGGGGTGAAATGTCACCACAGTAATGTTTTTAATGCTGGAACTTTGAGGAAAGTAGGATACTTCTGGAGCACAATTAAAGGTAAACTCTTACCTGTTGGAGCTGAGGAAAACTCGGAGAGTGCTCAGGCTCAACCGGCTAAATCCAAGGAGGGACAAGCAGAATCAAGAGTTAGTACAGTGGCAAGTAGAATTCGTTTTGAGATGGAGGAAGTTGAGGAAGAGAGAAGTCAAGAAGGACTTCAATCTAGAAGGAAGAGGTCAATTGATGAAGAAATTATCTCTCCTGCCTTGAAATCCTCTGAACCGTTATCTTATTCATTTGTGAGAGAAGCTATTGTGGAGCAGACTGCACCGATAGAGGAACCAGCAGCTCAAACAGAAACTCAAAAAGAACCTCAATCTGCTGTTGTGGCTATTTAAAAAGTAATTCAACAAGAACAACTTATGGAGGCAGTGCCTGGTGAAGAAGTGGCCCGACCTCAAGATTTACATGAAAATATTGTTCTTGACCAATCAGTAGAAGTCAGAGAGACTACTGTTTGTGATGAACATACTTCTGAAGCTAATACAGAGGTACTTCAAGAAGATTTTTCAGTGGAAGAGTTTGAGGCTTCAAAAGATAGTTCAGTGGATCAACCTTGTCAGGACAAGGACAAAGAACAGTCAGATGCAGATTCCTTACCACTTGCCCTGCTTCATCAACCTAATTCTGGACATGAGAATCGAGCACAGGGCGCCCCTGATTCGAGAAAAGAAGAAGTTGTTGAGTTGTACAAGCGTATCTCTCAGTTAGAATCTGAGAATGTTAGTCTCAGAAATTCTCTGAACTTAGAGCAGTTGAAGTTTCAGAAGCTGAAAGAATGTACTGTTTCAAGACAGGAAGTAGATTTGTTTAAGACTGATATGCTGCATGTTGTTGATCAGTTAAAATCAGAGATGGTAAAGAAAGATGATTTATCTGAGTTGAAGATTTACATGGAAAATAAATTTGAGTCTGTTGCAAACAGTGTTGTGAGTGGATCAGGCTATTCACCTGATTTGATTCGGAGATTTCAAGCAATTACTGCAGAAATGAGCAATATGAGTGACAGATTACATGATCTTTAGTGTAATAGTGCCCCTTTGTCAGTTTTTCTAGATAATCAGAAATTTTTAGTGGATCAGTTGACATCTGGAGAGCAACCGATTAGGATTCTTTTGAATCAGTTATCAGAAAAACTGGCTCTTTTTGTTGAAAAAGAAGAAAGAATGCATGAGTTTTTCAGAGTTAATTTGATTGAAGATATTCATATGACTCAAGAGAATAGAGATCTTATCATCAAGTTAGGATATGGGATGATGAAGAGGCTCAGAGAACAGTTTACAGAGATAAAGACCGCGATTCAAAGGAGATAGACACCTTTTTCCCTGTCTTATCTATGAACCTTGATTCCTCTGTATATCACAATCGTATATATATAACAGCTTGTGAATGAAAATTCTTTTCTTACTTCTTTTTTGTTTTGTTGTTTATTGATTTATGATTGAGTTAGCCAGTATAACAAATTCACTTATTCATACACAGTTAATTATAGCATTTACTTATAGTTCAGTGCAATATTGAATGTGTTCAAATCCGTAATTTTTTTTTCATTCTTTTTTATATCACAAAAAGGGGGAGAATTTGGATAAACACAACATTTAAATTCATTTGTTTCCTATGAAGAAATTTGGATATATGGGAGAATTTGGATATATACGATATTTATCTTTTATCTATTTTTAGCTGAAAATTTATTTTTATGGGGGAGAAATTTTATTATAGTTAAATATTGTTTTAATCCTTTCAAAATTCTAAAATTTTATAAAACTAATTTTTCAATAAAGATTGCAATTAAATTAGTTCTATTATTTTTATGGGTTTTGTGATCATCAAAAAGGGGGAGATTGTTGAGCAATGTATTGTTTTCAAACAATTCAAAATAATGTTTTTTAAAGGGGGATATTATTTTAAATAATACTCTGTCTATTTATGATGATTTTGATGCTCACAAATACCCTTAATTATTTACTAATTATTTCGTTGAGTATTTTGCATGAATTTATTTTATTTATTTATTTTATACAATGAGATTTCATACTTCATTTTATTCCGAGATCAATTTTAGCGCGTTCTGGAATCACTGTAGCGCGAGATCAATTTTAGCGCGTTCTGGAATCACTGTAGCGCGAGATCAGTTTTAGCGCGTACTGGAATCACTGTTCATACCCTACGTTGATGAACGTAACGTATGGATGAAAAGTTTACTTTTTATGTTAAAAGAAACGTATGGTTAAGGAACCTTACGTTATTTTGAAACGTATGGTTAATGAACCTTACGTTGTTGAAAAGTATGGAAGAAGAACATTACGTTTGGAAGGAACCTTACGTTTTTGTTGTTGGACAAGTATGGAAGAGAAACCGTACGTTAGTTTTCAGTGTTGAGTTTTTTTCTCAAAAGTATGGATCATCAACCTTACTTTTATAATCAACCGTACGTTCTTTGGAGAGTTGAAGCAAGACAAAGTATGGATGATCAACCCTACGTTTGAATGCTGAAGAGAAAGTATGTATGTTCTGAACCTTACGTTCTGAACCTTACGTTTGTGAACCCTACGTTTGGAGCCACGTCATCAACCCTACGTTTGGCGTCGGGATATTTTTGACAGATGATATTTCCTTTTGCATTGGTCAAACAGGCGGATTATTAAGCGGATTTCGAGCCGATTCTTAAGTACGACTTTGACTGAATTAAAGACGATTTTCAACGGATTAATGATTGATTTAAACAGAGCTTTTTATGCCGATTCTTCAGGGGAGTTACAACGGCTCTGTTATTTCATTTAATATCGCGAATCTAAAGGAGATTTTCATGGATCTATTTATGCGGAAGATTTTCTCAGATTTGAATATATATGTTCTATCTTGGAAACTTTGGATATATATATACACACAGGAAAGTGTATGAAATATACAGATTGATCTTTTAACGAGCAAGAAACAGAGACTGTGTGAAGGCATTTTTTTCTGGTGATCGAGAAGAAGTGTAAAACCTTTATTACCAAAGGAAGATCTTGATAGCAGATTCACGTGTTCTACATCGACTATCTGTTGTGAATCTACTGCTGATGAAGTTGTGAAGTTTCTTGTAATATCAATTACAACTGAATCGACTCAGAACTGTTTTGATTACAGATCTTTATTTTCTGAAGACGACGATCTATCTACTGTCAATTTCATTCTGTTGCAATTGTGAAGAACAACTGGAGAAGTGTTTTCTTTATCAAAACCCTTTTTATTTTTGAGTGATCAGCTTCTCGTTCTAAGCTGTGTGGGTTCGTGTTTGAACCAGGAAGGCTGTGTTTGCCTGAAACTTGTAAAGGTGTCAACTGCCTGTACTCAGTTGTGAACAGGTCTGTGGAAATGAGGACCAGATAGTGAAAATCTCCAAGCTCATGGATTTGAGCGTTGGTGGAGTGGACTAGGGGCCTTCTGTTCCCTGAACCACTATACATCCGTGTGTTCATGCTTTTACTTTTTCCGCTGCATATTTAATCGTGCTAAAGCATAGTGGACAGAATTTGTCTAAATTGAAAAGATTGCAATAATTTTGAAAAGACACAATTCACCCCCCTTCTTGTGTGTAATCCGTAGATTCAGATCCAACAAAAATGTGGTTCAATATGATGAAAGTAATTTTTGGTGACTAGTAACTTTTGACTTTTATTTACCATGGTTAAATGTAAATAGGGTAATTCAAGGTAAAAAGAATATTATAATTATTCAAAATTATATTAACACTTGTCCTAACCTTATTATATGAGTCATGTCTGACCAAGGGAATATTTTTGTATATTATACAACCCCATGGAGCCACTTGGGAGTGATATTGACACTTTAGATTAATTAATTTAAAGTAAAGACAAAATGGAATAAACAGATATCTCTTTGTAAATTAATTTTTACATGTTGTTATATAAGTTATTTTTTTGAAAATAAATATTAATTTTTAAAGCTAAAACTATTTATTACATCATGGTATTTTTTTTAAATTTTTCGACATTGAATAAATTAAATTATTAATGACACAATAATGGTGCAATATTTACCTCATTAATAAATGATTTAATTAAATAAGATTATAAATATTAAAATAACAAACAAAACCTGTCCAATTTTATTGGATGAATTTATTTATACCATGAGTCATCTTATCATTAACTTTAGTGATTTTTTGACCTTTATAAACCGAATATCCTTATATAATAAAATAATATTTTCACACTTTCCTAAAGAGCCCCTCCTCTGCCTTATAATAGGAGACCATTTCTATCCAATTCTTCACACCTCTCAAGCCTTTTGGCTCATCCACCCTCTGTCCAATTAATATATCTACATCCCTATCCTCATCCTAGAAGACTTTTCTTAGGCAGAAGTCACTTCAACAAACCATTTTGGTTCAAACCATTTTGGTTCAAATCAAAGTGAGTTACCCAAATTAAAGGTAACGGTTTCTCTTAAATTCTTCTGTTTTATTTTGTTTTACTTATCCAACCCCTAAACTCTTTTTATTCCTTTGTTTTATAACAATTCCAGTATCCTCAATATACTATTTTGTTATTATGATAATGATTCAAACTACACTAATACACACCTCCATCTGATGGATGAAGAACATATTGTTTCTGTGGATGGCAGACTAACGCCTCACGAAACGATGATTGTTCAATTATCACCTACCGCCTCTCATGGAGGCCATTAAGATGGAACTGTATTTATATATATGATATATATATTATGTTTATTTTTTCTTTATTCTTGTGTATTTTCCATTTATATCATTATATTATGGTTTCCATTATGGGTAAAAACACGATAATTTCATTTGGGGAAGTGCGGACTACCGCCCCCTCAAAATGATATGACTCGTTCATGCCTTATGTGGGACATATAAAGGATGGATTTAATGATATTATATATGATATAATACTGGAATTATAATATACCTATGTATCATTTTGTTTTAATTCCATTAAAATAAGAAATAGAAATGAATTTAGCGTTCATGCGTACGTACGACTTATCATCTCCATGAACGGTGCATTTCATTTCTTACCACCTAATGATATGTACTGTTATAAATATATATATACTGGATATATATGATATATATGATATCTAAATAATTAATATCATTCTGTATTTAATGGACTATTGACCTCATGGACAACTTGTAAATATAACGTGTTCATTTTTTTTACTCAAGTACCAAATATCGACCAAACGACCATTATTAACATGATTGATTACATAATGTTTATAACATGGTAATAAGTGATATAAAAGGGATAATAAACTTGAAAAGGGTTCTTAATATTGTTGAAATTAACTTTAGTTTATTATTTAGGATATTAAAGAACAAACGGGTCAAGTCATACATGAGGTAAGGGGTTTCTTATCTCACTTTTAATTCCGTGAGATTTCCATTGTTCACCACTTATTTATTTCATGTGGTTTTTGTACTACACATGATTGTATTCATTGTATAATATAAATTAATTTATGGATATTTACATCATCATTGAATGATCTATCTTTCATGGGATGTATGTTTCGTAAGTTACCAAATTGGTAAGGGAATTACAAATTTCAATTTCCACTCATTCAACTTTATGCATAGTTCATTGATTATTTTACTCCAAGATTATGTGTGAAATCACTATTAATTTTCTTATTTCATAATTCCAAATACCCTTTCTATGGATATACCTTATATACACATAATCACTCCATTGATAAATTCTTAAGTCATCGATATGAACCTGATAAGAGTGATTTTAACTCAATCTCCATTTGTTGAGTTAAATATCCAATTCATTGGTGTTTTTTAAAAGAATATGTGTGAATGTACTATGATTGATTTACATTGAATATCCAATCATATTTAGTGTATTTATGTTTGTCACACATAATTATGTCATTTATTTATCCTTAACCTAAGGATACGATCTTTATAAGAGATTTCATCTCAATTTACATTCCATTGAGTCTTATTTATTATTACACAAAAAATCAATTTTATATGGTGTATATAAGGTACTTTGACATAGTATATCATGAATCCCTTTATTCTCATGATATTATAATGTTTTTATTACCTCAATTATTTGTATTCAAGTGTCTATCTTTTAGTTAGGAACCCTAACTAAAATATCATTTTAAATGTTTTAAAGAATTATTATTCTAAATATTTCTAATTAATGTCCATGTTTTAAAAATGGTTTTAAGGATTTATTTATATGGATATTAATGTTTTAAAATAAAAAAAATTAAATGTTTCAAAGTGGTATGGGACACTTTGATTCAAAAATCTATTTTTAAACGGCTTCTTGACAAATAGTGTGACTTTTAAATAGTTTCAAGAATAAGGGGGATATTTCTCTCAAATAGTTTTGATGATTATTTTCATCTATGTCAGTATCCTTCATTATTCTCGATTGAGGTTAATATGTTACAAATCAATCCTCCATATTTCATTGAATGAGTTATGTTTGACTGTGGATGTGCTATTTTTATACCATTCATGGTTTGTGGATAAAGTATTGACATTTCGTATTATAGTTTTAATATGAATTTTTATGTTATGTTTCAAAAATTTCATATGAGGACTGAATTGGACTTAGTAAGTAATGGGTGGAGCCCGCTATAGCTCCTCGATACATCGGTAGGTCTCATGAGACAAACTAATGTCTTGGCACATGGGCTTGACAAAATCTTATTTGTAGTCTTGTAATGAGGCCTTGAATATGTGGTTATGATGTCCAACATTATGAATTCCATTATTATGAGATTAGATATTGATATTTCATGTGCTTATTCAACTAGTAGAATACCCATGACTATGTTTTATTATGGAATTATTTTCTCAGCTAATATTCCTGCCACAAAGTGTTCATGTTTATTATTTATAAAGGCATGTATTTTAAATCATTCACAGTGACTAATGTTTATGTTATCTTCTATTGTATTGCTTACTCTCACTGATCCTTTGAGATCACCCCTTTCTCATGTTTAATTTTTCCAGGATATGAAGAAGTTAGTTATGAGTGGCTTGCTGGAATAATCTTGGAAGCTTGGATGTTACTAATGGAATAAATTATTGTAGTTTTTCTTTTCAAGTTGTTATGTTGAACTTATGTTTGTATCTTTTTTCCAAGACTACTAAACTAATCGGTCCTGCAGGACTTGATTCATTGTAATATTGCCAATGTATTAAAATAATACACCAGCTCCTGGATTATGGGGTTGAGGCGTTATAGTTTTGTAGTTTATCATCATGAAGGACAGAAAATCAGTTTAATGTCATGTAGGACATAACAGTTTAAGGTCATGTAGGACTGTGCCCAACTCAGGAAAAGTATTACTTGAGGAATTTTTCATTGGTGGGATAATTTATACACTCTCCATCCCTGGTAACCAAAGAGTATCCACCATTGGAGTAAACCTTGTGAATGATGTAAGGTCATTCCCATTTGGGATCGAACTTGGTTGGTTTTATACTATGTATCATTAGTGTTCTTAGGGACAACACCGGGTTTCCTTACAAGAAAGAGTGGAGGTGAACTTTCTTGTTGAAAAATTTGGCTATCTTGTTCTGATGTCTTTCCAGATTTTGCAGGTCACGAAGCCTATTCTCGTAGAGTGATTCCAATTCAGCTAGACGCATTTTGGATACTTTATCTGGCACTTAATTATCATAGAAAGCTTTCCATAATGAAGGAAACTAAATATCGATGGGTAGGATGGCCTCAGTTCTGTACACCAGAGAGTATGGGGTCACCTGTGTGGAATTACAAGCCTTCATCTGGTTAGCCAAAACGGGTGTTGGGGAGCATGTACGCCCAACTCTTCTTGTTCTGACCAACCGTATTCTGCATAATTTTAGAAAGGGTTTTGTTGGATTCCTCAATCTGCCATTTTTTTGTTTGATATAATAGGAGGTATAGTTAGAACGGATGTTTTACATGGTGTACAACTTCTTCAACTCGGCTGCCCAGAATTTGGTGTCGTTATCAGTGAGGATGGCATGAGGGACTCCGAATCGGTAGATGATTTTGGAGATCATAAATTCAATAATAGAATAGATCTTGACCTCCTTAAGTGGAATTTCATCTACCCACATGGAAAATAAATCGGTATCGGTCAGGATGAACCTTCACTGGAGAGATCTCAATGGTGTATATGGTCCCATGACATCGAGTCCTCAGACCGCAAAGGGACAACCGTACTTGGTAGTTTGAAGAGGCTCTGGAAGTCGATGCACAAAGTTGGTGTGAATTTGGAACGCATGACACCTCTTGGAAAACTTGATGCAATCATGAATCATGAAGGGCCAAAAATACCCCAGTCTCCTAATCTGGTGAGATATTTTTGGCCCGGTCTGATGAACCCTGTAGAAACTAGCATGAAACTCTTGCATGACTTGAGAAATATCAACTCCTTAAATGAAACGGAGGATAACCCCATCAAGCCCATGCTTGTAGAGGATATGATCAATATCGGGACCGCTCTGTAGGGTAAACTGCAATGCCCAGCATCAGATTCACTCGTGCATGGCTCGATCTTCCAGGAGATTACCGTTTTAGAGGTACTTGACAAGGGAGGTCCTCCGGTGAGGATTCACTTCAATCACTGCATCAGGGGGACCTAGAGTTCCTGACATGGAGGCATCATCGATAAGGTGGTTTACTTGTGGGCTATCATTGTCGTCTAGAGTGACGGGGGTGATGACTCTCCAGTGTCCCATGTGGATAATCAAATTATCTTGATCAGGATTTTCAATAGATGCAACTAGGCTAGCCAATGCGTCAGCTCAACTGTTTTGGGATCGAGAAACATGGGTAACTTCTGGCCAAGATGGTAACTTGGTTATTAGCTAAAGGGTGCGTTCCAATAGTGGTACAAGCTCTTGATTTCTGATGACATAGTCACCATTGATTTTCATGATGACTATTTTGGAGTCCCCTTTCAAATGAAAGGGGAAAAGTCAATCTTGAGGGCCAACTCAAGGCTAGTAATGAGGGCCTGGTATTCTACCTCGTTGTTGGTACAACCTTCTGACAACATGAATGAATATGGAAGAACAACTTGTACTGGAGTGATGAAGGAAATACCCAGGCCCACTCTGTTGAGTCTTGGGTCATTGAGTATTCTATCGGTAGGGCTTCGAGAAGCTCCATCAAAGTAGATTTTCCGACATGGAATGGCTTGGTCTACCGAGAGGATTTCCTCATCAGAAAAATCAAGTTCTAGTGACTGGTTCACGGGGGATGAATGGGTGGCAAGGAAGTCTTCCAATGTTTTCCTCTTAATATACATTTGAGGTAAAATCCTGATGTCGAACTGCTGGAGGATCACTACCCCCTAATCTATATGGACTGTCAACAGGGGCGTTTTAGGATGTACTTCAGCGGATCCACTCAGGACACCAGCTATACCTCATGTTGTTGCAAGTAATGTCGCAATTTCTGTACTCTGAATGCCAGTTCAAGGAAGCTCTTCTCGATAGGGGAGTATCTCGCCTCCGTATCGAGGAGTAAGCAGCTAAGATAGTAGAGACTATTCTTTATTCCCTCGTTGTTCTTCTGGGCAAGGAGGGTGCTGATAGATCGTTCCAGGGCAGTCACATAAACGACCAGTGGATTTCTAGAAATAGTGGCATCAGGACCAGAGGTTGGAGCAGATACTTATTGATTTTCTTGAAAGTAGTCTGACATTCTTCATCCCATTGATAAATAGTGCCTTTATTCATGAGCCGATAAAAGGGATTACACTTGCCGTCTAAATTCACGATTAATCATTGTATGTAGGCCAAGTGGACTTGAAAGCCTCAAACACCTGAATGTTTCTCAAAGGATATATCTTACTGATGGCCTTAATATTTTCTAGATCAATCTTGATGCCTCAATATCTAACAATGAAGCGTAGAAACTTTCCATAGGTGACCCCAACGTCACACTTCAATGGGTTCATCTTAAGGTGGAGAGAATGTAAGAAAGAGAACACTTTCTCAAGATCTTTGTGATGGTCCTGACACTAGAAAGATTTGAAAACTAGATCATCTATGTAACATTCCACCAATGTCCTTAGGATCATCTTAAATATGTGATGCATGGAATGCTGATAGGTGGCACCAAAATTATTTAGAAATAATGACATTACCTGGTAACAAATGGTACCTTGTGGTGCTCTGAAGGTTGTGGAGTCTTCATCCTGAGGGGCCATTCAGATCTGATTATACCTGCAATACTCATCCATTAAGGAGAGATCCTAGAACCTATCTTTGGCGTCGATCAATAGTTTTATCATGGGAAGGGGAAAATCATCCTTCGGACAGTGACGGTTGAGATATTGGAAGCTGGTGAAGACTCTAATATGGCTGTTCTTCTTCCTGAAAGGCACAATGTTGGCTTACCATATGGGGTACTAGACCTTCTTAACAAAATTGGATCTAATGAGCTTATAAACTTCAGCCTCAACCATGGCACCATGATAAGGGTGCATATTTCTGGGAGGCTGCTTAAACCCACGGTGATTTGCTGGGAGACCGAGGTGGTAGACAATGACCAAGGGATCTAGTCCCGACATCTCATCGTAACTATAAGAAAATACATCACAGTGTTGTTTTAAGAAGTCCACGTACTATTGTTGTTATTCGATAGACATAGCAGCTCTGATCAATGTGGGTTTTAGATCTGCCTCACTACTGAGTTTCACCTGTACCAATTCATAGACCGTGGTGGAGTCACCCTCTTCGAATGCAGGAGGTGTGTCCTCTATATTCTCTTATTAACTTGTGGCAGAGGTACCCTCGGCTAGAGGAGCTGCCTCTAAGTCAATAGATCGTGATGGGAAGATAGTTCCTACCTGAATGGAAGTGGACACTACATCGGGGAACTCTTGTGTTGTCGAAACCATATTGATGGAAGTTGTTGATCGAATCTCAAATGGGCTTCAGCCCAGGGGGCCACACTTGATGATATCGAAGAAATAGTGGCATGTTGGCCTGATCTGGTTTATCCCAACTTGGAAGAACAAGCAACTATTGTGTATTTTCATTTATATGGGTAATACATCCCAATACCTTATGGGGTAGGGGGTTCTGGGATCACCTATGCCAAATTTATGTGGCAATATGAGGTGATCTTTCGGCATCACATAGACTTGAAACTATTCTCACACCTTCTTCTAGAAACAACGAAGCATTGGCCTATATCTGGGATCGTAGCCTCCAATCGATGGATCAGAAAAATGTAGGCATCATCCAGATATATCCACAGGTCGGTCACAGTTGTAGCATGTTTAACCTCGTTAGTCTGGATCTGCTTTTCCTTGCTCTTGTAATAGTCGGTATTCAGATAGTGGGTTTCAGAAGAGAAAAAGGGATATGAGTCACCTTGGAGTACTCCCACTCGGCTATTAAGGGATTACTTAAGGCATTGGTGATACGATGAAGGGATCTATGCATGTAGGTGGAGCCATGGCCTACCCCTCAATGCATTGTAAGTCATGTCCTGCGAGACAACCATGAACTTGGTGTTGGCTACCAGACCACCAAACTGGGTCTTCAGATGGATCTTACCGATCGATGTTTGTTCTATCCTATGATAACCTTGGATTTTCATGTTAGAGGGACTCATATCATCCTTGGACAACCCCATTTTTTTTAAGTTTACAGTTTCGGATTTTGTTGATCCCAGAGCCTGTGTCGACAAGGGAGTGACGAACCTCTATGCCATTGAAATAGTCGATAATGTACAATGGATGGATGTGTCCCTATATGGGAGAGCCTTTATCTTCTCCAGAGAATGAGATAATGGCCTGGAATTCAGCGTGCTCGACTGCCTCATCATGGAAGTCTTCTGCAGCTTCTACCTCCATCTCAAACTGAAGGGGATTCTTAAAGTCTCGACAAGGGATTTACGCATATCTGCTGGCTGGCGAAGAGCCTCAAGGACAAAGGTCCTTTCTGGAATGCTAGAAAAATGATTGAGGACATCATACTTCTGCGCCAAGTGTGATCTTGTGCTTACATAAGGTTGTTCTATGGTAGGAGGAATGACAGGACCTGCTGGCTGAACTGGCAGTTGACTGGTGCTGGGAACGCCCCGCTGCTCACTAGTTGAGGCTCATGGAGTGAATACTGGATGGAGTACAGATGAATGAGGCAAGTCTGTAATAGATTTTGGCTGATCACTACACGGTTAGTATGTCTCTGCCTGATCCATCAACACAAATGGCGGTGAAGGTCGTCTTGAAGGCGCCAGATGAGAAGGTTTTTCATGATGAGCTCTACACTAGACTAGCTATTTGGTTTCAGTGGCATGAACAGCCTAGAAGGAAGTACTAACTAAGGCACTCTAGCAACCCATATATTTGCGGCTCCATCGACGTAGGTGATGGCTATGGTTGTTGGGAGGATCATTCTGGCACTCTTCATCGTCAAGAATCATGTAAGGGTTTTCCAGCTCCACGGTGTTAACCAAGACATACCCTAGATCATCACTCAAAGAATATTCCATCATTGGATGGATTCTAGTGGGAACCGACATCTATGGGGGCATGAAATCGTTGAGATTGTGGGATGACAAAGACATCCGTGGGAGAATTTGTGTTCTCTTGCATTATTGATGCCTGCTGTTCTGGGAAGAGGAATGTTGAGTCGTTGACACAGAGGTACTAGCTGCAGGTGATGTGGAGTATTCTGAAGACTCGGGTCAGTTCAGTCATGCACGGATAATACCATGGGTGTGGGTGACTTCATTATGAGTCATCCAGTCATCATACTTCTAGGACCCACTGTTAGAAGCCTGATGGAGCTCACCTTCGTTGTCACTTCTATTGTTTGGTTTCACAAATACACATGCCACTTGTGTCGGGATGGGCCTAACCTGACTATGTTGTTATTAACCTAGTCTAGAAGCCAATCTTTAAACACGTAGCACTATTTGTGTGTGTGTCCTAGGATTAAATGATAGGGGTAGTATATGGGGTGATCAGTGAGATCTTCCTCTTCTATCCTCCTTCATTGAGGAGGATGTAGAAGTCCCTATTCCAAGGCACTTTGAAAATAACCGAGGACCTCAGCCTTGTTGAATGAGTAGGTCTAGTTTCTCCTATCTGGGAAGGGGGACCTGGGAGCCTGGCCCTAATGAGGGGATGATAGATGCTATAGAGAAGGTGGAGCCTAATTATCTCGTATGGGTGGTGGAGGCACATTAAGAGAGGGCACCTACCGATTATAGGGTGTGTGCTTCTGGGCTGGAGGCTGCGCTTGAGGTGGCGGGCCCCTACGAGGCTATGGAGTCAGCTTCACCAGTAATAGATTCAGTTTCCTGGGGCCTCTATTTGAGCCATGGTGCTAAGATCAGCCTTAACATCCCTTCTTGTGGGAATTGCAGGCGGCAATGGATGTGCCTTCCTGGCCTACTGTACGGCTTCCTCTAGATGCTGGGCCTTATCAAAAAAGTCTTCGAATCCCCCAAGGTAATTCTGGGGTCCTCGTCAAACAGTTTGCTTTACTTTTCACCAAAAGCCTTCCTATGATGGAATTATTACCAAACCACAATTTCTAGGATGACTCGATATAATTGAGGAAATTATTTGGTTATGTAATAGGTAATAAAAATGTTTCGAGATGTTTGGATAGGAGAAGATAGGGGTGTCTCCTTTTATAAGTGGAGGAGAGGACACAAACGGATGTTTTGAAAGGAATAAAGTCTACCCATTTTTTACATGATAAAAAGAACTAAAATAAAAAAATCCACAAACCTTATAAGTTATAATGTCTAAATAAGGACAAAAAATTGAATATAGAAAATTTTATAGGTTCTTTTACCCCTTATCCTTTTAGTTTAACCCCAATGAAAACAAATTTTCACCTTCATTGTAGTAATTAAGTTTTCTAGTTTTTTCTATTCATTTTGAGCAAAAATTAATTTTAACATATTATATAATATAAATTTAGATGATTAAAAATATGGAATAAATTTTTCTATATTCCAATCATATAATTTGAAGAATACAATTTTAAATTAAACCCACAGACACAACAAAAATGTGGTTTTCCAAATGATAAAATGATTAAAAGTTTATAAGATTTTTATATAAAATTTCAATAATAAATTGATTAAAATGATCTAAATTGGATTATTAAATATATAATTTAATTAATTTTACTTCTAAGAAATATCAAAAAAAAATTATCTTGTAATTTATTTTAATGAAAATGTAGTTTTTAATAAAAAGCTAGATTTTTCACTATTCACTGCAAAAAAATTCTATTCAGAAAATTCTCAAAAAATCACAATAAGATAATTTTTACAATTATATTTAAAAATTATATTTATATTTTAAAATAATTTTCCTAAAATTTTCAAAAATTACTTTTATTATTTTTTCATAAAAATCAATAAAAATATTTTTTGTGGAAATATTATTTTCAAAACTTGTAAAGACAGTACCAAAACATAAGTACATTATTATCAATATGTTTTATTTATATAAAACCATTAGAATTAATATTTTAAATGTTTTTATTACTATTAATAC
This sequence comes from Viscum album, assembly GCA_963277665.1. NCBI lineage: Eukaryota > Viridiplantae > Streptophyta > Magnoliopsida > Santalales > Viscaceae > Viscum > Viscum album. Next base: position 1,515,449,494 of record OY728139.1, on the reverse strand, counting down.
CATCATGTTTAATGGATAGTTCATAATTTCTATATTAAAGAGTACTATAAATAGTATATTGTAGTTATATAAAATTTGGTGTTGCGTGTATAAAAGGTATTGAAGAAATTCAATTTATTTAAAATAAATATTTTACAAAATATCAAGGTGTTACATTATAAGACAATTACTATTAATATCCCCCACAAAATTTTGTTATTTTTTTATAAAAAACTAAGGACTCTTCTACCTCATTACATCATTAGTTTCTAATATATATATTTTTTGAATAAGTGGTTTCATTACAAAACATTGACCTAGTCAGTGGTCTTGTTTTCTATAAATTTATCTCTATTATCCATAATATCCACCATCTATTTCTCTTAATAAATATCATTCTACAACAGTTTTACCTTTCAGTTTATTACATATGAAAGATTAGGTATATACTTTCTCATGAGAGATATATATAACACATCGTCGGGGTTGAGAAAGGTTTTGGGGGAGTGTCAATCGATAAGCTACCATCCAAATATGATCAATAATATCAAAGGGACTATTATACCTAAGGCACAGTTTCCCATTAATCCCAAATATCATAACCTTGTTCTGTGGTAAAATTAGAAGAAATTCCTTATCACCAATTTCAAATTCTATATCACATAAGTGATTATACGTATGAATTTTATTCCGACTTTTTGATTAACTTATGTTTTTTGAATTCATTTATCCTTATCTATCATCTCATCAGCTATATAATGTATGAATATATTTATTTATATTACTTAATTATAGCATGTTTCATATCTACACTTCATTCCATATATGGATTCATAAGGATCCATCTAAATACTTGAGTGAAACATATAGTTTTATGAAAACTCGACTAGAGGAAGGTGTTGATCTCAACCACCTTTGAAATCCATTAAACAATATCATAGAATATCCTCTAGTGTTTTAATTATTCTATCAAACTAAAAATTAATCTGAGGATGATACATAGTGCTGAAACTTAACTCTATATCTAGGGCATGCTGAAGACTTCTCTAGAACATCAAGGTAACCCTTAGATATTTATCAGATACAATAGAATGTTGTACTCCATATATCCGTATGAATTCATTAATATGTATCCTACAAAGCTTATATAGAGAGAAATATTTTCTAATTATTAAATTATATGTTTTTATAATATAACTTATATATCATTAATACCTTTAGATGTTTTTTGGAGTTTATTGATAAAATCCATAGTTACATTATCTGATTTCCATTCTTTTATGGTAATGGTTTTAGGATCCCCATAGATGTTTTTTTCTCAATGATAACTTATTGTCATACCATGAATTGAAATACGTACTTAGAAATATGTCTCTCTCTTGTTTTCCACAAAAAAATACTCTTTCATGTAGGATAATGGTAGGATTTATACCATTATCATCCATCAGTTTTGGGTCCATTTCCTTTGCCCTTGAATGGTGAAACAGCTTTTCGATCGCCTTATGGGTTATCCTTTTTCCAAAACTATATTAATATAATTCCTAATTTATTTCATAATTTTAATAACCAATAATTACCATAAAATCAATGATATGATAAACCCAAAAGGTTAATAATACCTTTAATCATATTCCCAAAAAATTTAAAGTCATTCCTCCCCAACATATTTGTTCCAATAAAAATATACAAAATGAAAAGGTTATATTACCATAAATGTCACCCAAAATTTTCCCAATCTTAATAAAAATTCATTACATAAAACCTCAAAATGGTTTCTTAGACATTGAACTTGTGATCAACATTAAACTGATAAACCCATGATAGTGTCCATAACTCTTAAGTTAATCTTACATGAATATATATACCCTTAAAAAAGATAATTCATCATTTATTCTTTAGATAATCTCTTATCTTATACAAAAACATTTCCATTGGTATCTTAGGTTCATAATTTCACCGATAGAATATCAGATGTGATTTAAATATTTTAGAATACATGTTGAGGTAGGTGATCAATACTTATATTAAAATTAATTTCCACTAAAGAATTCACAATAATATTCTCATAGGGATCCTTCATAAAAAAAATAAAACATGAAAGTCCTAAATATTGTTGGTTAAGTCTTACCTAATTATAATGATTCACTTCATCCATTATAGATTCATACTCTTTCTCTTTGTCCTCTACATTTAGATGTTTTGTGTCTTATCATCCTCACAATCCCTTAGTATGGCTCCTTGATTCACATAATTCACAATCTCCTTAAATTTGAGGTATTATAGTGTGGGTGTTGCATTCTACGGTGATTTCTCTCTATTTTCATTATTAGATAACATATTCCCATCAATTTGGTTTTTATCCACTCGATTAACTTCCTTTACACGCATAAAACAATTAGTATTCCCCTTAAGATAATTTCTTTCATGTTTTCTTCCATACTTTTAGAATAAAGAAAATATAGAATTCTTTTATCCATGAGTTTTAGATTTTCACATAAATTCTACCTTTCTTTTCTTATTAAAACAATAAAATTAAACGGTAACTCTAATCTTCATTTCTGACTTGATATAAAATCGAATGATTTATTCATATCTAGAGAAGTACTTTATGGATAATTCCCTTAATAACCTTTATTTTAATCCACTAACAAATCAATAAACCTTGAATTTAGGTTTTATTATAATACCAAAAGTGCACCTCACAAGTTTGTAAAATTCACCTCATAGGTACCAATAGATTCATCATCCTTATGATTTAACTCAATAAATTACTTCTCCATTTTTTTAGAATATGAGGAATGTACTTATTGAAAAATAATTTTTTAAACTCATCTATTTCTATGAATTCAATTTTATCTTTTTTAATCGTTTTCTTGATAATATTCCTTTATTTATCTAATTATCCTTTCGAAAAATAAAAAACCAAAATGAATTTTTCATGATCCAAACACTAGAGAATGAAAAATATCATTTTAGTGGTACTGAACCGTTTCTTAATAACTAGTGGACCAGTTAAAAAACTAAAACAAGGGGTTGTTTCCTCATGATGGACTCAATCAAAAATCCCCCCCTGATTATTTTTAATTTCAACATGATTCACGCATAAAAATGTTTTGTGACCATATAAAATATATTTTTCATTCCATCTCTTATAAATTTTGGTTGATCAAGAGGACAATCATTGCATTTTACATCACATGCTGTGTTAACTTGGTTCCTTCCTGATTAAACCATTGACTAAAACCAAAATCATATTTTAATAAAAATTAATCATAGTGTAAAACTACATAATCATGAAAAACAATTTATAAGATGAAAAAATCATGAAACCTTCTTTTAAATCTATGAAACCATATTTTAAAGAAAGGTCATTCGCAGTTATTGTTAAAATCCTTCATGATGGTTCATAAAGGGCTTGTGAACTTAAAAATAAAATCCCCAAGGTGTGTTAAACCCAGTGTGTGGTAAGGCCCATTTACATGTACTAGGTAACTCTTGAATAAATCCTGACACATATTTTTCTGATTTATTAAACCTTGGTACATATTTTACAGAACCACATCTACGTATTTATCCATAAAGGAATGTAATTTCATAGAAACCACTATCTTATCCACTAAAAAATCTAGGATATTTTCCCCATAATTATAATTATCCTTATATGTATTCCTATACATATCCAGTGGGATATCATTATTTTTTCTTACTATAGTTCTAAAAGGATAACTAAAAATATTGTTTAAAACCTAAACAAATGAATAATAAGATATCAATAGCATCTCTTAATTAGTTCCTCATAACTAGCACCCTTAATAGACATATTATATATAATATCTCTCATCATGACCTAGGGAAAAGAAACATTATAAATGGTGAAATAATATTCTTAGTAATGGTAAATAATTGAAATACATAATCATAATGTGATTATAAAATTATTATAATATGAGAATATTATAGATAAAATCATACCCAACATATCAATGTTCAAAATCATATGTCATGGAATAAAATTTGGTGGTTCAAAAGACTTGAATCACTATAAAATTAAATAACTTTATCCATGAGATCATAAAATTGAAATTATACATGGAATTACGACATACATAAACAGAAAAAATTGTTTCCACAGTAGTCAATTCTCATTACCAAAGACATCATAGTGTAATCTGTTCAATCGACAAATCATTATAGTATTCAATGGTCACACCCAAGACTACCACAGTGGCCAAAATCCATTAAAAAACTATGTTCACCCCCCATTATATTATTTTCTATCTCATAATATATCAATCATTACCCAATGCATTTCATGGAGATATAAGAACCACCCACCGCATAGTGGAAACAAAAAAACTGTTATGCCATAATATTATAAAACATTCATCATATCATAACCCAAGAAAAGAAATGGGTTTTATAAACATTTTACAATAGTGTAACCTATGGAAAATAAATAAGTTTCATAATCATTTCATCATTTCATCACATAATAACCCTTGGTAAAATAAGAGGTTTTTATAATAATATTATCATGGTATAACCAGTGGAAGATAAATGGGTTTTATAAACATCTTTTCATCATAAACATAAACCAATCATAGAAAGAATAATAATGGAATCCTTCAATCACATCATGGGTAAATCATGAGTAACATCAAAGGATTTTATCTTAGATGGAAAATGATTTTGAAAGATCACTTGAAACATATATTGAGTAAAATATCCTTTCCAATTTCAAAAAAAAATTCTAAATCATTAAATATTTTAAAAATCCTTTTCATTGAAAGTATATTTGCAAACTTTTAAAATAGGATTTAAAAACAATTTAAAAAATTCCTTAAAGAAAATATAATTTCCATTTTATTATTATTTTTAACATAAAAAATATTAAAAAATATTTTTTTTTAAAATAACCTTGGAAAATAATTAAGGAAGCTTTAAAATATCAGGTGATCATGACAGCGAGATATTTTTTCCATGTTATAGAAATTAAAACAAATACCCCTTTCACATTTTATATAAAATACAGACTTCATTTTTTTGGAAAATAGTATAAAGAAACCTTTTAGAACACCCTATATAAAGTAAAAGTCATTAATAATTTACTTAATAAATCATTTTTATAATGTTAAACCATTTTTTAAAATATTATTAGAAAATATGTATATAGATGAAAACAGGTTTTTTACTAAAGAGAGAAATACAGATCATTTCCCTTTAAAATGTTATTTTGGTTTCTTGAGTACATAAAGAGAGTAAAATGAAAAGTTAAAATTTATTTTCATGAAATAAAAATATTATGAGAAAATTCATGAATTTATTTATAAATACGCTATAACATTTCATCGTTGAAGGTATAATCATAAATAATCTTGGTAAAAATGATATTATAAAATCAAACCCTTACCACTTTGGTAACTTTTTAATCATAATCTAGATTAAAGAATAAAATCAAAAGAAATATTAAATATAATTAATATATTCATATTAATGATATAAAATTTAAAATATTAAGTATATATATCTCATAAAATAAGATAGGTTCATAACACAACATATCTCTTGAATAAGGAAAATTGAGGGAAAAAACCCTTACCTTAAGTCTCGGCATGCTTCTTACATGTAAAAAACTCATGAATAATAAATATAAGTTTTTTATAAATATATTGAATAATAATAAACATATTTATCTCACTATATATTATTTACTTATAACCTTTTTTACACATTCATTACCAATACTGTGTTAAAATCGAATTCTGAGTTATAGCTGCTTTGTTTTAAAATGTATGATTTGATTTCATATTTTCAGTCCTTTTAAATTTTATCATAGTTAAATAATATATAAAATTTTAAATATGATATAAATATCAAATATATCCATTATATATGTATCTTTAGTAATCTAATAATGTTAGAGAGAAAAAATGAGTTACAAAATTAATAGAGATGGTAGGTTGTATGTATGCATGAACGTGGTTTCCATTTTTCTAAATGGATGAAATGAAGAAGGGAAAATAATATATCAAAATTAAACACTAATTTTTATTTCATATATATCACATATATTAAATAAATTTACCCTTTTTACCTATCATTAAAATCATCAGTGAAAAATGAATCACATCGCTTCGCGAGATATTAATCCTCCATATAAACTAACAATGTTATCATATCCCCCAAAGAATGTATAGTAAAAAGTTATATGTCATATTGTAACTAAATTAGTATAGTAATATAATAAATATAATATCTAAACATTAAATATATCATTATATCCATCCATGATAGGTGGTGATGGACAACAAATAATATCATTTAGCAAGCCAGTAGTATGTCGTATACACGATCGGTGATTTCATTTCCCATTTGAGGGAGGAAGATATATTATTATTTCATGAAATTAAAATAAAAAAATTAGTATATTTAATAAAATTATTATATTAATAATCATGTATTAATAATATTTGAAGGAGGTGGAAGAATAAATAAAATAAAACGTTCAATTCATGATGATGTCTCCTCTTGAGACAACGTATTTTGGTTTTCACCAAAAGCCTTCCTAGGATAGATTTCTATCCAATAACAGGGTCATAGGATGAGGTGATGGAATTAATGAATTTATTTTGGTTGGTAGTTTTAGAAAAAATTTATTCTTTAAGTGTGAATAGGAGATGAGAGGGGATGACCTTTTATATGTGGGGGAGAGAAGACAAAATGATGTTTTGAAAATAATGAATTGTACCCAGGTTTATAAAATTCCAAACCGTTAAAAACAAAAGTTACATTCTAGAACATTAGAGGTTATATGGTCAAAAAATAAACATCCAATTGGAATTTAACATGTTTCTAGGCCATTTTATCTCTTATCATTTAGTTCAACCCCTCTATTGACCTCGTTTAAGGCCAACTATAGTAATTAATTTTTACTATTTTTAAAACTCATTTTGACCAAAAATTGATTTAAAAATATTATATAATATAAATTATTATTATTTTAAACATTTAAACAATTTTAAAAAAATCCATTCCCATAACTGGTTGAATTTAATTTAAAATTAAACCTACAGACATTATGAAAATGCAATTTCCCAAAGAGGAAACTTTCGAAAGTATAAAAGTTTTTATATAAACATTCAATTATAAATTTATTTAAATGAACTAAATTGGATTAATAAATTTATAATTTAACTATTTTTACTTTAAAAACCTTATAAATATAAAATTTAACTTGTAAATACATTGAATGAAAATGCATTTTTTAATAAAAATAGTATATTTCACTATTCACTGAAAAAATTATCTTTTAAGAAAATTTTCCAAAATTAAACCTAATAAAATTTTAACATATATATTTAAAAAATTAATTTTTTGTTTTTAAATGAATTTTATAAAATTTGAAAAAAATAATTTTATTTTTTTTACAAAATTAAATAAAAAACATTGAGAAAATATTATTTTTGAAATATAAAAAGACATTACCAAAATTTAAGTACTTTTTTATCAATATGGTTTCATTATATAAAACAATTATAATTATAATTTAAATGTGGTTATTATTATTCATAAAACCATGCTTAACATCTAGATCACAATGGACTTGTTAAATATTAATATAAATAATATATTACAGTTCATTAAAACTCATTGTTGTGTGTAGATAAATCTATTGATGAAATTAAATTTATTCAAAAAATATATTTCCTAAAATATCATGTTGGTAAAATAAGATTATTTGGGATCTTTTTTTCATATATACCTTTATATATATATATTATTATATCTTTGTTACACCATTTGATGAGTTTTCTCTCAGTTATTTTAATGATGGAATTTTATTATAACTTTTTTTGTGATTAGTAAATCTGGGTTTTAGTGATATACGTGATCATTGGAATTGAGGATAACTAATAAAAACTTTTATTCATTAATTAATGAACAATTTATATAAGTAGCATTTACCTATTAATTATTTTTATTATTTTTAATGTGTTTGTTTGGAAATAAATTAATTTATACACATGTTTTATTATTAATATGATGATCACGATCCTGTGACATTTTATCATCATCATCATGATTTTTTTATTATAAAAAATGAACAAAACGTAAATACAATAGAGATAAGTAATAGGAAATAAGAAAGAACATGAGAACAACCCCTTAAGGTAGTCTCAAGTGATAAATACCAATTGAATCATCTTAACCAGATTCACCCCCTCAGGTGGTAATAGACTACCATTATGATAGTAGCTGATATTACCCTCATGAACTATTATAGTGGTGAGATATTATGCCACCTTGTTAAATTGGTTGAATTATACTTGAATAAGATCTAGTGACTTTTATTTTAGATGATTTTGAGGTTTAATTTGATTGTTTACATGTTCTTAAGAAGGAAAATATTTTTAGAATTAAAATTACATTTTAATATAAAATTATTTGAAATTTAATTTTCAATGTAAAAGTAAATAAAAATGGTGTTTAATGGATGATATTTTCAAGATATAAATTTTTGATTCATAAAGATAATTTTCATTAGTTTTTGGAGAAATTTCTTGACTTAGTAATGTTATCATGTGACTCCCTTTTAAATGGTTTAAAAAATTGTTATCTGACTCATCATTAGAAGTAATGTAAAGATAAATTATTAATAGAAAGGGATTTTTTTTATTAAACCCATATGGACAGTTCCTAATTTTAAAATCATGTATTATTTTGTGAGATTTATTAATTTATTAATTCCTTGTGTGGCCCCATTTTTGATATAATATTGTCAAATAAATCATTATTTTCTATAAAAAATTCCTTAGGTAAGATGTTTATTAAACTTGAATTACATGTCTAGTGGGAGTACTGATGATTGTACACTCATGGGACTTTGATAGGTATGTTTCATAGTGATAGAGTCTAGGATCCATGGTTACAATGATATCTTGGATTTTATTCAAGGGTAGTTGTGAGATTTCTATGATAAATTATAAATGGGTTGTGATCAGGCTTTGTGACCACCCTTGGGATGGTTCATGACACCATATATTAATTTAGTGATATGTTGGATTACTCAATATCTACTTTACAGAAAGTGTTTGACATATGTTTATCTAGTACAAGACCTACTAATTTTATTATATGAGTTCCCTTCTAGTTTGAAATAGTATTTAATGTGAGAGATAGTCCTAGTATAATTTTGATTAATAGTTAAGGTGGAGATCAAGGATGATATCTTGTTATTAAGATGATACATGGTGAGGATTTGAATCATAGGAGGTCGGTATTGTGATAATTCATTGTAGGTACCAAGATATTATCATTAGAGGGGAATGGCTTCCACCTGAGTGTTTTTTTCTTTTATTTCAATGTGATATATAGTAAACAAGTACATATCATTTTAGGTCATGATAATTGTGTTATGACCTCATTCATCATGATACATAGCCTATGTTGAGTTTGCATATAATATGACATTAGAATTGAGTAACGATCAGAGTGAATCTTCTATATTTCTATAAAGTTCATGTTCAATAATTTATTTACCGATTTTTTATACTCATTCAAGGTGTTATCTTGATCATGGGTGTTTGGACATGGAACAATGAATAATATATCTCTATATGAGATGGAGTCCGATGCTTTGGATAACTTATCACCTTCTTGGATGGTTTATATTATATGTTTCTCCAAATTGATGATTTAAACTTTTCATGAGGTCACCATATAATTTTTTTTACCTAATAAAATAGTAAATTGTGTACCCAATGATGTATAAATTTGTGATTTTTAATAAAAGTTCAATGCCATTATTTTTTATGATTTTTTAAACTATAAAAGAATCAATTGAATTTTTGAAGTTAATTTTCAATAAAAAGTCAAACAGTATGAAACAATTAGTGATCAATTAATTAGGGAATATTTAGCTAGTTCATGTTTGTTCCATTATCATCCTTCATCATTTTATAAAAAATATGATTCTTATTATAATACTAATAATTTTATAATAAAAAATCCTTGATTAACATCTTGTATTATTGAATTTCAAGAGACACCTAAGTAGATATACTATTGACTGTTCTTATTTCCTATGAGATATGTTCAATACCCATAGAAATTGTCAAATGTATCAATGTAGATTCAAGTATAAGTTTTGTATTCAACATAAATTACAAGAATAATATGAATACTAGAATAATCAAATATGTTTCTATAGTCATTATGTATTCAAATACCATAACACCCAATAATATATTTCATTTTATTATTTGGGGAATTTATTATAGTGATAGAATAAATTTGATTAAAAAATTAGAAAATCAATTAAGAATGAGATATATATTTTTTTATAATTTAATGAATAATTCAATATTCAGAATAGTAAGGGAGTGAAATAATTATAGTGACATAAAATAACTATGGAAAATTAAATAAACATTACTCTCTAAAACAATATATAATATAGTTATCCAACTATATACAATGTAGGATAAAACTATTTCCTATTCAAATTTCCCTATGAAAAAAAATCTAGGAATTAGAATATAAAATGTTCACCTTTTCTCCCTTAAGAATACTCTTCCATTTATAAACAACAAGTGAATTTCTTGAAACTATCCTCTTTATTACTCATATTAGATTAGATGTCTCTATGTGGTAGTGAAATATCAACTTCAAATAGTTGTCCCTTTTAAACATAAACATCACTAAATAAATTTTAATCTTATAAATGTAATCATAGCTTGAAAACTAGAAACCTATTATTCATGATTCTCATACTCATTAATCATTTTTATTTAAGGGTTCACTCACATTAATGTAATCTATGTGTGTAATAAAACATCTCTATTTCTCTCCTCCATAATCCTTTCAAATTTTCCCAATATTTTTTTACTTTGTTATATAAGTATGGAATTCCAAATAGTTCTTAGGATCTCATAAAATGATTCTAAGTCAATATTATGTAATAAATTATTTATATAGTGTTAAATACAACACCAATTATCTTCATTGTTTCACATATATAACTAAAAACTATCATATATGTGGAATATTTAATTACAACTTTTTCTTACAAAAGATTAAAATTAATCAATTATCACATATTATACCAATTGGTTTCTCACTAATATATACTTATCTATAGATCTTAATACCTAAAATTCACATTTTATCCTTTTTACTTACATGGATTTTACAAATTTCAAATCAATCGTAAATCTGTTTTTGATTCTCAAATTTATAACCAATTAATATTATAAAGTTTACTGCATAATTGTAACTGAACACTTCGCTATTTCATGATCTATATAAATTAGGGTTCAATATTACATAGTGATTTTAATTATAGTAACCCTTATTTTCCTTGCTTTACTATTACTTCATTTTAAATATAAACAATATAATAGTGTTACAAAAATTTTAGTGTCATGGTAAAATTAGGACCATAAATAAATTACATAATAAAACATAAACATTATTTAATTTCATATTCTCTATCTTATTAGTATCCCCCATTTTCTCCTTAGTACATATATTAACCTAAGAATATACATCAAATAAAATATTTCAAGTAATGTGGAAGTTCATAAAAATGAAACATTACGTCTTAGTGGACAACTATCACACATAGTTGTGAACAAATCTAGCATCATGTTCATGCATAACATATGTACATAATCATAACACAATAATTATGAACAAATATATATTAATTTTTAATCATATTTCACATTATCTTAGGATAAATATCACATTACCCAATTCGTTAGAGTGATATATAATTCTAGTTTCACCTGTCACATTATAACATTTACATAATCATGCATGCTACATAGAACGTATACCAATCTTGGACATAAAATAACCAATTGCATTGAATAGGTTTCATTTAATAATTAATAAATTCATGAATAATATTTATGTTTCTAAAAATAAATAGGTAATAACATACTTGGTATAATAATCATAAATCGTGAGTGAAAAAGTAACAATCTCACGAGAAGTAAAAGTCGTATTTTTGGAAAGAATGGTCCTATTGGAAAAATATTTCCATTTGTCATAAAATAATACCGGGAACCTATATATCCTTAAAAATAAAAGTTAAGGAAAAAAAGAAATTATATTCAAGGAACACTAAAGGTAAATCCATACTGAAAATGGAGTGAAAGAGGGATAACCCAAAGAAAGAGTGTTGGGTTCGAGAATTACCCTTACCTTATGTCTGATTGATTTCTTCATATTAATATCCTAGATAATAAAATTAAATTCATTAATTAATAAAAACAAACCAATTATACATGTAACTGATTCATTATAATTTTATTAATTTTGTTTACAGCCAATTTTATGAGTTATAGTGTTCAATTTCATCATTCAAGAGTGTTAATTTTCTTGGTTTTCATGATCGGTTCGCTTGTATAGATGTATGGAAGTACATGTAAGATGAGGATAATTTTAGATAATGGAGATTATATGTTATTAATGATATTAAATAATTATAAATGGTATTATATAATATTTTTTCTATATATGAGGAAGAATAATTATATATAATGTTAATGATAATCGTTTAGATTAATTTTTGTGTTTTTTGATCACAATGAACTTGTTTTGTTCTATTATTCAATATTTTTTATATATGTTAGTTCAAAAACATAAAAAAAGGTTATAAAATAAATTTTAAAATATTTTTCAGAAATTATAATAGTTTTATGACCATACATGAAGGAGGTATAGGAAAATTATAGTTCATCATCCATGATGGCGGTAAATCGCCACATCAAGGATGATGTTTTCGTTTTAGAAAAAAAGGGTGAGGAGAAGGAGTTTGATGATGGATTATTCCTTTAACATAATAAAATTATAGGATATTTTTGATACTTTCATTATCATATAACTTGGATAAGATGAAATGATAAGAGAATAATAAAACAAAATAAATTTTAAATAAAATAAAAGAAAAAAAGAGGATTTTACCTCTTGAATTTCTCCTCCTTGAGAACCTCCTTAGGGAAATGGGTTTGGTATTTTGATGAGAAAATGGATACTAGACATGGGGGAGTGGATTAGGAAGATCAATGAGTATAACCTAGACAATATTCAAATCTTTAAAGGTATGAGGAGAAAATGAGGTGAGGGGTGAGAATTATAGGGGATGAGAGGGGTGGTTTATAATTATTTTATTCATTAGTTTATTATTTTGGCTCAAGACTATGAATAGTTTTAACCTTATTAATAAATATATTAAAATAATGAAGTATAGTTCTAGATTTTGGGCTTACATCATCCTTACATCACAAATGACTAAAAAATTAATGTATTTGGATTTTATCATAAATTATTGTATTTTACAATTCACCAAAAATTCTCATATTATAAGAAAAACCCAAAAATTATCCCTAACCATTTATAGATTTTTAGAATTAAAAAATTAACTCAATTTTAAGAATATAATTTTCTAAATATGATAAATTTATTTTTTAATTAAAATCATTATTTACTTAAAAATACTGATTTTAAAATTATAACTGATTTTATAATACTTTGAAAAATTAATTACGGTCTCATAGAATTATCTTATAATTATGAGACAACAAAATATTAATTTATGAATATATTTTTTGAAAATATATTTTCCTCTAAATAATAATATTAATTATAAAATTATAAATAAAAAATTATCTTTTATAAAAATATAAAAACTTATTTAATAATTTTTTAAAATAATTATTTACTTATACTATGATATAATTATATCTTATTATCATTTCAAATGTGATTAATTTTTTTATACTTTCATAGATGAGGTTTCTATTCTATTATCTGAATTGTTATTCCTAATAGTCACATTACTATTCAAAATGTCAAGTTACTATTCCATGGATATAGGTTCTCTAACTTCAAGAAATACCACTTATTTCATTCATTATTCATTTATAAAATTTTTATTTTGTTCACAAGGTAATTTTTTGATATTTATACTATATTACAATATTATAAGAAGGGGGTTTCTATTGATAAATTCTTTTTTATTACATTCTTTCCCCCTTATGAAATTTCACCCTTGTAATTTTCTTTTTACATAAATAGTTGTGGGTATATATCCTTCATTGCTTCCTCTGACTCCCATGTTTCCTCTGGTTACATAAAGTTATGACATAGTACTTTGACTAGGTGAGTATTCTTGTTGTGTAGAACTGTATCTCTATGGTGCAAGATCTTCACAGAATTCTCCTTGGAATAAATATTATTTTCTGACTGTACAACCTCTAGATTCAATACATGTGATGGATCTAGTATGTACTTCCTCAAGGAGGATACATTGAATACATCGTATAATTGAGATATTGTAGGTGGAAGTTCCAATCAAAAGGCCACAACTTTGACATAATCAAGAATCTTGAAGGGGATGATATACCTAGGACTCATCTTTCCTTTCTTCCCAAATCTCATAACCCTCTTCCATGGAGACATACAGAGGAATATCATTTCTCAAGACTTACACTCTAGGACTTGTCGATGATTATCAGTACATATCTTCAATCGACTTTGGGTTGACTTGATATGCTACTGAGTGGTTTTCACCTTCTCCCCCATTTCATTGACCATTTAAGGTCTTAGTAGCATGCATTCACCAACTTCATCCCATCATGTTGGTGTTCTAAATCTTTTCTCATAAAGGGATTAATATAGATCCATTTGGATGCTCAAGTGGAAACTATTGCTATAGAGAACGCATCCAGAGTTAGATGTTGGTCTCATACTCCATTAAAGTCCATAGAACATGCTCTTAACATATCTTCAACTGTTTGAATAGTCCATTCTTATTGGAAATCAGTTTGAGGGTGATATTCTAGGTTGAAGTTCATCTTAGTTTTTAGATCATATTAGAGAATTCTCCAGAACTTGGAGTTGAATCTCGGATCTCAATCAGATACAATCAATAGTGGTACTCTATGAAGCCATAAAACTTCAATAATGTATGTATATGCATGCTGGTCTAGTAATAATTCCACTCAAATTGTCATAAAGTGAGCTATTTTTGTAAGTCTATCACCTATAACCAATATAGAATTTGTTTCCTCTCGATGTGTTCGGAAGTCCCGGTGATAATGTGAATGGTGACGTTTTCCACTTCTATGTTTGTTTGGCTAATGGTTTCATCATCCCCTTAGACTTTTTTCTTTCAGACCTCACTTTCAAAAATACCAGGCACTTTTATATATACTCAGTGATCTCTTTCTTCATATTTCCCCACTAATAGATCTCTCAGATATCGTGATACGTATTTATGCGCCATTGGTGAATAGAGAAAGTTGAACTATGTGTGTCATTCAAAAGATCTTTATTTATCTCTAGATAAGATGGTACACATATTCATGACCAAAATCTTACAAATCCTTCCTCGTAAATGTTAAACTCCAAGGATTTCCCCTTTCCCATAGATTCCACCTACTTCCAAATTTCCACATCATTTCTTTGAGAAAGATTTAATTTATACATTTTGGATAGTTGAACAATAACTTGAGAAAGGATTAGTGGGGTTCTTTCTTTAATTATTCTCATGTACATCCTTTTAAAATCTAAGAATATTGTATCCTTCTCAATTCTAATCATTGATAATGTTGTCGCATCCTTTCTACTTAGAGCATCCTCTACCTTATTTGATTTACTATTATTATAGTGTATTGAGTAGTCATAGTCCTTGATGAGATCAAACCTTCATAATTGGAACATATTAAGCTCCTTATGTATGAATATATATTTGAGGATCTTATGATCAATATATATTTCACACTACATCCCATAGAGATAAGTCCTCCATATGTTCAACATGAATATCATACTCACCAACACCAGATCTAGTGTAATATAGTTTTTTTTACGAATTTTCAACTACCTTGAGGCATAGACTATCACTTTATCATTTTTCCTTGGTACACAACCAAATCCCTTTTTTAAGTACCACTATATACCACAAAGAGTTCCCCACTTGTCGGAAGTTTCAGTATGATGGGATGATAAGACTATTTTTTAATTCTTTGAATGAGACTCCACATTCAATGGTATACAAAAACATTTCTCCCTTATGATTCATCTTGGTTAGTGGGATTGATAATCATGATAATTTCTTCACAAATCATCGATAATACCGAGCTAGAAAAAGGAAACTATGGATCCCCATTAAATATGTTGTCCTGGACCACTCTTTGATTGAATTTTTCTTAGAAGGTTCCATGTATATTCCTTTTCTAGTGATAACATACCACAAGAAAGAAACTTATTCCATCCCAACCTCACATTTACTTTAATTTTAAAAAAAATCTCCATTAGAAAATTCATAAGAATAGTATTTAAATTTCCATCATTCTTCCCTTTATCTTCCAATATATTGGAATATAATCCAAAAATACTACCACAAATTAGTTGAGGTGATCTATAAAGAGTATATTCAATAATTCCTTGAATATTTCTGGAGAATTAGTGAGTCCTAAGGGAATCACTATGAACTCATAGTTTCCATACGTCATTCGAAAGGAGGTCTGGGGAATATAATCCTTCCTCACCTTTAATTAGTGATATTCTGACCAAATTTCCACCATAGAGAAATACATGGACCAAGGTAGTTGATCAAACAATCTATCTCTCTATAGTAGCGGATACCTTTTATTTATCGTGATTTAGTTGGGACCATGATAATCAATGAACAGACACATTTATCTATCTTTAATCTTGATGAAGAGGATCGGTGCACCCCATGCTGAAGCATTAGGGCATATAAACATCATGTACTTTTTATCTTGTAGCTACTTCTTCAGTTAATATAACTCAATGGTGGGCAATATATAATGTGTCTTTGATAAAGTCATATATCCATGAATAAGTTCAATTGAGAACTCAAACTATTGGTCAGAAGGAAAACGAGGATATTTTTTAGGGAACACATCAATATAGTCCCACAAAATAGGCATGTCTTTGATCATGATTTTATCCATTGTCTCAATCATTTGAGAAAGATATGTGTGCTCATAATGAACAAATTTCCACACTTGAGACAATGACTTTGAATTAGATTCATCCTAATGCTTACAAATATACAAAATTGGAGGATTCCTCAGGATGGGAAGGGTGATCTCTATTTCCTGATAGTTGATTTTTTCTTTGTATAAAGTTAGTTAATCCATTCCCAATATAACATCAAACTCTACTATAGGAATTAATACAATATTTTCAGGGAGGTTCACTCCAAAAAACATTAAACATGGAGAAGTTATATACTTTGGATGCAATAATTTCCCATTTTCTCTTCTCATAGATAACGCAACCTCTATATTTGGGGGGGGGGGGGGTTAATTATTCTCATAAACATGCAAGAGATGAAAGAATGCATAGAACTAGAATCAAATAGTATGTTCATCATTCTTGAATGAATAACCAGTGTAATTATCACCCCATCATTATATATATCTACCTCAAAAGTAGTTATGGAATGAAATTTCACTTTCTTCTTTGGATTTGGTGTTTACTAATGCTAATTAACCTCGAGGACTTGAGGTTTAGTGCACTGTCTTGTATAGTTCCCTTGCTCCCTATAATTGAAGCATTGAACCATGGGTGGGGATCTCCTTTATTCCACTAGATTATCCAGATTTCTCATATCTATTTGACATTCCTGAGCTTGGTGTCCTTCTCTCTCACACTTGAATCTTTTTCCTATGCCTTTGAGGAAATTCCCATGACGCTTCTTCCCACATTTTTTACATGTTATTATTTGAGTTTTATTTATACCTTTTTCATTATATCCTATAACATGAAACTCCATATTTTGTTTCTTATATCTATATCCATGTGACCATTCTCTAAAATTCATCTCCACTTTGAGAGAACATCAAAAAACTTATTCATAACTCCCAAAGTCTCGAATAGATAGATCATATCGAAGGTGTGGTTTTAAACCAACAAAGAATCTATCTATTTTTCTATCATTGTTAATAACAAAATCTATCGCATACATTGCAAGACTTGTAAAATTTTCTTTGTAAGACAGGAAATATTCACTATTATTTTTCCCATCTCTATAAATTCTCTCTCCATCTTTTTATGAAGGATTCTATGGAAATAATTTATTAGAAACATTATATTAAATTCTTCCCACTCCATCTATTTAATTTCATCCTTCAGTTTGGTGTTCTTAATCAATACCCACTATTTATTTACCTCTCCATCTAGATGATAAATGGAATAAGTCACCTTCTTGGTCTCAGAATAGTGAAACACAAAAGAGATATTCTCTATTAGGTTGACCCACTATTTTGGAATGAGTGGATTAGAAGATCCACAAAAGTTTGGTGGTCGTTGTTGTATAAAATACTTGATAGCTAGTTTCTCACTATTAGGTGAAGGATAACATTCAACATTATTCAATTTATTGTTCATGGCCTGAGACAACTAGGTAAGCATCACCATGAAATTTTGAACTTCACCTCTCAAGGAATTGGGGATGTATTTCATTCAATCGCTGCATTTCCCCTCACATGAGATATTGGCCTAGTTTCTCCTAGTTCCCACCATTTTCTAAAATAGAAATGGTTTGAACAAAACATAAGTAAACAGGTCATTAATAAATTATTTATTCATTTCTGCAATTAACTTTAAATGTGTATCTTTTGGGTTCCTTATGTATATAATTTCTCTAATACAATTATTTATGGGTTCTTACATATAATTAGTCTCATATTAAGGGTTTTCACTAATGTTATATAATAATAATTCCCAAATTTACGAATCAATGCTCTAATACCAACTATAGAGACCCTAATTTTTCTAACATTATTGTTACATCATTTTAATGATAAACAATATAATAGTATTACAAAACTAGGATCCAAAGGTTTAGTGTATTGGGAAAATTTGGACCATAAATAACATTTACAAAATATAAAATAAATATTGTTTAATTACTTATTCTCTAGCTTCTTATTGGCCATCATTTGCTTCTTATTACATGTAGTCACATGAGGATATACATCAAAGAAATGGGTGATATAAAATCCCAATAAGAGGATAAATGAGAACATGAACCAATATAACATAGGGGAGAGAATAATCATCATCATAATAACATATTCATAGTATAATTATCATAATCATGATAGAGAGCGTTAGTTAAATTCCTGGAACATTGAAATGGATAAAAATGAAACATTATGTCTTAGTGGTTAACTACCACACATAGTTTCAACCAAAACTAGCATCATGTTCACCCATAACATATGTGAATAATAATAATATCATCATTATGAACAAATATATCATAATTTTCATAAATGTTGAAAATTATATCATGAGATTAATTACATTACCCAATTTCTTGGAGCACTATATAATTATGAGCACACCCGTTACATCATGACATTTACATAATCTTTCTTTCCACATAGAATATATATCAACCTTGGAAATAAAAAAAACTCATGGAAAGGAATGGGTTTAAATTCAAAAATTATACATTCAAGAATAAAATTTTGGGTTCTAAAAAGAGAGAGGGAATAATATACTTGGTATAATAATCAGCAATCATAAGTGAATAAGAAACAATCTCATGAGAAGTAAAAGGTGTGTTTTTTAAAAGAAGTGTTATTTTGGAAAAATATTTTGATTTGTCATAAAATCAGAATGGTAACATGTATATACTTTAAATGAAAAGGGAAGGAAAAATAAATGACTTTTATGTAACCTTAAAGGAAAATACATACTTAAAATGGAGTGAAATAGGGATAACCAAAATAGATAGAGTTGGGATCGATAATTCATCTTACCATATATCTGAATGATTTATTCAATTTAATATCCAAGATAATAAAATTATATTCATTAATTAATAAATAAATAACCTATTATACATGTATTTGATTCATTTTAATTTTATTAATCTCATTTATGGCAATTTAGATGAGTTATTGTGTTCAATTTCATCATTTGGAGGTGTTAATTTTCTTGGTTTTCATGATCAGTTTGCTTGTATACATGTTTAGAAGTTCATGTAAAATGAGAATAATTTTCCATAATTGATATTTTATGTTATTAATTATATTACAGAAGTTTAAAAGGTGTTTTATACTATATTTCTAGATATGAGGATGAATCATTGGATATAATGTTAATGATAATCATTTAGATTAATTTTGGTGGTTTTCGATCACAATGAACTCCTTTTGTTTTTTTATTTAATATTTTATATATATGTTAGTTAAAAAACATAAGAATTGTTATAAATTACATTTTAATTTTTTTATTTTTTTATCCATTATAATGGTTTTATGACCACTCAGTAAAGTGGTATAGGAAAATGAAAGCACCTCATCGATGATGGTGGTAAATCAATACATCACGGGCGATATTTTCATTTTAGAATAAAAGGGAGAGGAGAAGGGTTTTGATGATGGATTATTCCATTAACATAATAAAATTACAATATATTTATGATAATAGAGTTATTATTCCACTTTATAAGTTAAAATTTTGATACAATAAGAAAAGAAATTAAATTGAAAAAGAATTAAAAGAAAAAGAAAGAGGATTTTACCTCTTTAATTTATCCTCCTAGAGAACCTCATTAGGGAAAAGGGTTTGGTATTTTTATGTGACCAAAGGATTTAGAAATGGGGTAGAGTCTTGGTAATATTATTTCAAAGACCTTGGAAAATCTTCAAGACTTGAAAGTTGTGAGGAGAAGATGTGGTAGAGGTGGTATTTATAGGAGAGGAGAGGGGTGTTTTCTCATTATTTTATTCGTTAGTTTATTATTTTTGGCTAAATACAATGCATAGTTTGAACCTTATAACTAAATATATTAAAATAATTAATGATACTTTTATATTTTGGTCTTACATATTCCTTACATCACCATTGACTCAAAAATTCATGTCTTTATTTTTAATCGTAAATTATCATGTTTTACTATTCACAAAGAATTTAATTATTTTATAAAAATCCCAAAAATTCATGCTAACAATTTTTCAATGTGTATAATTATTAAAATAACTCTATTTTATGAAAATAATTTTATAAATATGAGGATTTTAATTTTTAATTAAAATCATCATTTACTTTGAAAATACTGATTTTAAAATTATTACTGATTTTAAAATTATTACTGATTTTATAATAAATTGAAAAAATAATTAAGGTCTCATATAATTATCTTAATATCATGAGACAAAAAAATAATAATTTATTTATATATTTTATGAAAATAAATTTTCTTTTAAATAATTATATTAATTATAAATTTATAAATAATTTTTTATGTTTTATAAAAATACCCACACATAATTAATATTTTTAAAAAATATTTATTTACTTACATTTTGATATAATTATATCATATTATCAGTTATAATATTATTAAATTTTATTTACACTTTCATATATCATGTTACTTTTATATTGGCTAAATTACTATTTCTAATAGTCACATTACTATTCCATAGTTCAAGTTATTATTCCATAGGTATAGGTACTCTAAATTATTTAAATACCTCTTATTTCATTCGTTCTTCATTTATAAAGTTTTTATTGTGTTATGAAGGTGCTTTTATTTTATTTATATTATAAGGGATAATTATAATAATGGATTCTCCATAGATAAAATTCTTTGTCGTCGTAATTATTTTTTAGTGAAATCGATATAAGATATTCACTTCCCTGTGGTCAATTGGAAGAAATATAAAAATAGGATGGATAAATGTTCAAAAAAAATCTATCTAACCATGAAAGTGATTTATGATTAATTTCATGCTCTAACCTCTAATTTGATATATAAAATTAAAAAAAATGTTAACTTTTGGATAAAATGAATCAATAAAAAATTAATATTAAAGTCAATATAATCATCATTTTATTTGGAATTTAAAATTAATTAAAAAATATTAAAAATTACAAAAAATTATAATCAATATCAATATAAACAATAGAAAGGATTAAATCCAACGAACTATAAATATAAAATAATATCTCTATGAATTCCTTGGGATATGGAATTTTTCTCTCCAAGGAAATATCATATACCCAATTCAATTAATTATTTATCAAATCATACATAGAAAATTATTAAAATTATAAATATAAAAATTCATCTTGTTTTATATATGTATTAATATTCCCTACTTATTTATTTCCAATAATTATCATTTAGTATTATGTTTATTCTGATATGGATTTTTACATACCTTCCTATAAATTTATTTCTATCTTTAAAAAATATGGTTTATAAAATTATCTTCTCATCCAAACTATATAAATTATATCTGTAGGTTTTTTGTACATTTAATTCTCAACTCAATTGAAAATAATAAGATTTAATCAAGAGGAATTTTCTATAGCTTTTTTATAAATTTAACATGTTGGTGGTTTAAACAAAATGAACAAAAATGTGTTTTAACACTCTAAGTGTAATACATGAAATATGATTAAAAAATACTCATATAACTCTATCATTATCCTTTTATTAAATTACTAAACATAGTTTCCATTCCTATCATTACTTTATTTAATTAAAAATAAAATTTTTCATTAATTAATTCTTCCTCAATTCATTCTCTTTATTTATTTTATAGTTATCTTCTCGAAGATAGAAAGGAATCACTATATATCTATTATTTTGTGCGTTATTTCTATTAAAATCAATTAATAACACCAAATCACTCTTCTATAACTTGAAAACATCATCCAAACAATCCCATGAACAAAACCTTCCACCACACCCATCTTTATTGTTGTCATGAAATTAATCAAGATTATAGTCAGAATTGATTTAAGATTTTGTTTTATCATATAAGGTAGTTCATTATATCTAAGGATTAAAATAGAGTAAAATGTTAATTTAGATCAATGAGTTTCAAAAAGTGATTAAATAAAATAACACCTTTATTATTTTAAAACAACTCTCTACTATAATTTTTTTGAAAAAATAATTACAATAAGTTCAATATTTCACTTCATGTCATAATAATAACAAGAAAAATATAATATAATAACTATGTTAAATGTTTTATAATAGTCTCATATTGGTAAAACTTGATTTGGATAACAATTTTTACACATGTTAACATTATATTTTAATTGAATTTTAATTTATATTATCAATCAAAATATTTTTAAATAATTTTGATCAATATATTTTCAAAAATGGGACTTGATAATTGAACTTCACAATGACATTAAATTTAGATGAATAAAAACACAAAAACAAGAAATATAGATTTATTTTTTAATTCCACTACACTTATCCTTACATTTTTTCCAATAAAATCAATTGAGAAATAAATTAAACCAAAAAATAACATGTAGAATGGTAAAATGATATATACTTATTTTCATGTATAGTCATCATGTTGGAACTCAAGTGTTTGGGGCTCCTTAAAATTATCCATGAAGCATTTTAACCTTTAATCATTCACTGCTAAATTATTTTACCTTTTTTCATTCCTGGATTTTATGTAACATATAGAAAATAACTATTGAAAATATATTTCTCACACTTTTTGGATTTAAATTTACCTATATCATGTCCAAATATGGGGTTAAATAGAAATAATGTATCTCCAATTTTGAACTCCTTGTTTTGGATTAGTTAGTCTTGAATATATTTTTCTTCCTACTTGTACATCTTAAAAGTTTCAGAAGAAACCCTAATAATCACTTCAACTTCATATAAATGAAAATCCAATCAAACTCATACATCCAAAAAATTAATATTTCATTTATTGATAGTATAATATTCTATAAGATAAAAATTTTCATGAAAGTGGTAATCTCTCCCATACAAAAATCTATAGGGACTTTTCTTTATTGGAGTTTTTATATAATTTTGTATCTCCGAGTGCATCATTAAATCTATAGATCTATAATTTCATACTTGGATCCACTATTTTATCAAAAAAGTGCATAATCAATCTATTATAAAACTCATATAATCCATTTCTCTCTACATGATAAAGTGTTGAAAACTTATGTTTAACTTTATACATCCACAAAATTGTTTCTATAGTTTGGATACATAAGGGGGTTCCTTTATTATTGATTATAAACTAAGGAAGTCAAAACCTATAAAATAAATAATTTCTGACAAATATTACAATAATATTTGAATCACTATATCAATTCAGTATAGCATCAAACCACATACACACATAGTTTATAGTAAAAAAGGGTATAATAGAAACCTATGTAAGTGTTGAATGGTCCCATAAGATTCATATGCAATACCTGAATATATTTTTATTAAATAAATTATAAGTGTTTGATAGCTTGTGATGCACACAATAATGAAATTAAGTGAATAATTCTTTATTAAAATTAAAAAATTAAAAAATAGTAAAAGAAATTTTTATTATTATTATAAGAAATTCAAAAATGAAATTCATAAAATATTTTAGAAATTATAAGGAATGTTAGACTACTAATTCTTGGATAAAAAGAAATATGTTATTTAAAAAATTGTTTTTTATATTTGTTTTCTTTAAATTTTAAATTTATTTATTTTTATTATTAAAATTATTGAAACATATTTTTACACCTATATAAAAATGTGCGATCATTCAAAAATTTATTATCAAATCATTTGAAATAAAGTTAAAAATTTTAGAAGGTAAAAGTGAAATTTTTCATAAAACCTTATTTAAGCATTAAAAGTGTTTTTAATGTTAATAAAATAAATTAATCACTATTGATGAATGATTCCAATTAAATTTATTGATAATATATTCATTTATATTAATTAATATTAATCTATTCATTTTCATTAAGCATAGAATGAGAATAAAATCATTTTTAACCATAAAAATAAAATGGATTTTACTCATTTTTTTTGAATACATTAGATTAGTTTATTACACCTCTATGAATTGAATTTTTTAAATTTTATTCCATATTTTTAATAATCAAAATAAATTTTTAGGAAATAACTTTAATATAAATTTTTAGTCATAATGAATATTTGACATGGTAATAATATTTCCATTGTGGTAAAGGTTCAAAAGGTTAATAAGGGCATTAAAGTGTGAGATAAGGATTCATGTATCACTAAAATATGTCCAAATATAATTATATTAGTGTATTTTTAAATAAATGAATAATTTTCAATTTTTATCTCCTTTCCTATGAAAATAACTTTAAATGTTTTTAAACATTGAATATTTACACAATTTCTACTCACATCACTTATAAAAGGGCACCACATCTTCCCACTTATTCACGTTCATTGACTACTATATCTCTAACTAGAACTAAAAAAAATATTTATAACTCTCCTACCAAGGACATGTGTTTTGTTCTTCTTAAAGGAACCATCCAAGTAACCTTATTTTATTTTTCATAGGAGATTATCCAAGGAAGAGGTATGTGTTATTACCAGCCGCTTTCATGTTTTTCTTATTAAACCTCATCTAAATAATATATAACCATATTAACATAATATCATCAGTATATTTTCTATACATAAATATTTTTATGTTAATGTTTTCTCTCTATGTTCCATCTAATCAAAAATAAAATCATTTCTCATGCATACATACAGACTATCATCTCCATGAAGTGATGTGTTTCATTTTTCATTATCGACTAACTTGGATGTTTATATTGAGGTATTTTTTTAATATATATGATATATATTATATAAATATTAATCTATAAATATAATTCAATGTAATGGAACAGACCTATCTAGTTCATTCCCTTGATAAAATTCGGTGTTTGATGTGTTCTGGGAGGTTAAGGTGACTCATCCCCTACACTTTTCCAAATTTCTAGTTTTGTGAATAGTGTTTCTAGAATGGTCGCTTTACAGTGTTTCTATAATGATGATACATCGAATGGTAAATCTACACTGTTTCCATAATGGTTTTTCTATAGTGTTTCCATAATAGTGAGACATCTAACAATAGGTCTACAGTGTTTCCAAAACTGTGAGACATCTAACGGTAGGTTTATAGTGTTTCCAGACTGGTATATCTATATTGTTTCTAGAATGGTAGGTCTACAGTATTTCTAGAATGGAGAGATAGATAACGGTTTCATGAACAGTGTTCCTAGAACTATTTCATTTCATCTTTCAAATTTCCAGATTTTTCCATATTTCCCAGTTTCGCCTGTTTAACGTTTTCTTTGACGAAAAATGAATTTAAAGCCTTTTTTAAATATATTTAAGGCTGATTAAAATACCATAACTCCTATATTTATTTTTCTAAGGTTAGGTATTCCTTTACTTGGTCATATCACATGGTTTAATGTGATCCTCTTTTAATAAAAAATCTAGCTTATCTTAAACCGTTGCTCTGTTAAATATTCTAAAGGGAAAAGATATCTTCCTCCCTTGTTCTTCCTCCATGTTCCCTAGTTTGAGATGCTTAAACATTTCCTTACTTCCTATATTATTATTTCATAGTTTTGTATCCTTGGATCGTGTCTTCCCTAGATTATCTTCCTACTATATGTGAACCCCCTGTTTTGGGGAAACCAATAAGTATTGATCAATCTTCAATATAAGGTATGATCTACAGTCGTTATTCTAGGTTCTTCTATTTTTGTTTCTCCTTTCCATGTTATTTCATGTTATCTCCATGTTTCTAATGAACGTTTCTTGGGTTTTGTCTAGTGTGGTGGTATCTTTGCATCCTTGGGTGGATGCAGTCCTCCAGGATAGGTGATCGTGATCTGTTTTGTTAGACTGTTCTTGTGCAGAGAGCATCGGAAACCTTTTGATGTAGGGGATTCGAGGTCTTTCTATTCTTTTATGTGAATCTATAGAGTTAGCATGTTTTATCCAACTAGATGAAAATGGAATTGACATAATTAATATTTTACCCAAATAAATAAATTGGTATCAATCATATGATTGCCTCTTGTTTTTCTAGATAGTGTGATATCTATGCTTTCTTTATTTTCCATGTCTTTCTTGATGAAAAATTGTAAATAATGTAAACTGAGATTAATTGTAATTATTTTTCAAAGATAAAGAGTCATGTAAATGAATATGAATCTTGTTGTAGTAATCATGTTTAATTGAATTAATTGATGATCCAGAGGCATGTTGATGCTTGTTGATATTGAATTAAAGGCATGCCAATTAAATGTTTAGTTAATTTTTGATAGATTACTATTTAGATGTCCCATACATGGAACCTATAATTAATAAATCATTTAATTTAAAATGGATTAAAGAAGCATTTTTTTGATAAAAAGATAATGCCTGGTAGGGTTCTGAGTTACCCTCTTGCTTGTAAAGTCGAGTGCCTTGTGCTTCGGAGCCATGAGTGCTCATTATGTTTGAAATTTGGATGCCTTACTTAAGGGCTATGATCCCAGCTGATATTATGTTTGTTTCCTGCTTCTTGTGTTGGGATGTGAACCTAGATGGATATTATGATTTGTGGGGGAAGGGAGGCACATTGTTTGTGGCAGTAGTTGATGCCTAGAGTGGAAAGATGCATCGGTTTATGCATGTGGGTGTCAAGGACACCAGAGATGATGAAACGGGTTGGATGTGAATGTTTTATGCATGTTAAATCTTTTTGTTTTTTTATCTTATTTACTTTCATTTTTATCAATGTAGCTGGTTTTGTTACCCTTCTTCCAAAAAGAGGAGAAGATGTGTGGGTTATACTACATGTTTTCCGTGTTTAGCTTCTTTAGGGAGGATGGGTCTATATTCTTGCTATAGATGGAAAATACTTGATGAGTAGTTCATCTACTCACCGTGTCAATCCCCCTTGTGTTTTTTAGCTTATAATGTTTTTCTAAAATGCTTGGGAATATTGGAAAGTAATAATTCTGTTAATAAATGATTGAATAAATGATGTTAACCCATGGGGTTTAAACTTTGGTGGGATTATAATGAAATGTAATGTGTAATTGATAATGGATAATCAATGTTTAAGGATATAATTGATGTAAATTGAAATTTATAAAAATGGAATTAAGTAATATCATAAATCTATTTAAATGGTTATGTGCTTATAAGATACCTAGTCTTAGCAGTGGAAGACAATAGTCCGAGAAACGTTAGCTGCAGTTAAGTCTAAGACTAGGTTATGCCTATTGTGTGGTTGTGAGCTATATTATATTCTGTACTTTTTGTGTTTATATATGCTACTCCACCCCATCAGATAGGGTAACTGAAACATCGGGGATTCTAAGGCCTAGGGTGGCTGTTTGACCTTACATTCTGGTGGGAGGATGGATGGCTGACTACCCCCTTTGGCCTCACTCTCTTCTCTTGGTAGTTACTAGTGATGGTAGGAACAACGGTGATTTTTTCCCATATATTTTTATAGAGGTATGTAATGGATTGTAGTTATTCATACACGTATATTCTAGATATAGTTTCCTATGGACTATTATAGGAGTAACGTGTATAGGTTATGATGGCTTGAGGATCCGTACTCGGTGTATGGGCTATAATGGCTTCAGTTTTAATGCCCAAATTATGATATAATGTTATATGAGCTGTGGTGGCTTATATAAACTACCTGGTTACTTTGGTTATGTGGACATGGTGGTTGTGCTTCATGAGGAGCATATTTTGGTGCCTTTACCAGGTGTCTGTGGGCATGCCTTTTTGGAAAAAGATTCTTAAGATGTGTGATGTTGGGGAAAATTGGTAAACCAGTGGGGAAGTAGTAGTGGGGTACCCTTTATATTCCTTATTATATTATATACTTTTGTATGTGATACTTTGTGAGGGTATCCATGATGAGGTTGTGAACTTAGTATACATGTTTAGGTGATGAGTTAGTTTCACATTTTATTCACTATGATTTAGCATGATTTATTTACTTTTGAATGGTAGGATCTGGGGAGGATCCTATCGAGTATACTATTATACTCACCCTACATATATATAAACTATTTTTTTAGTTCACTTGGAGAAAGTGGGAGATCGGGCTGGTTACTTCTAGCTTAGGGTTGCAGGAGTTGTTTGGGCTTCGTGGTTGCTTATATTTTTCATTTCTCTTGGTACTTTTAGTTTTCCATTTCATTTGTATTAGTTCTTATATTACATTACATA
This sequence comes from Viscum album, assembly GCA_963277665.1. Lineage (NCBI taxonomy): Eukaryota > Viridiplantae > Streptophyta > Magnoliopsida > Santalales > Viscaceae > Viscum > Viscum album. The sequence goes on along the minus strand of OY728139.1, from coordinate 1,515,420,453 downwards.
TGTGTACTTGGGTTTTCTTTTACATTGCAGTCTACGTTGGAGTTTTTTGGTGTCTATATTATCTCTCTCTTCTGTATGTGTTCTCTTAGAGGGTAATTCCTCCCATTTGTGTGTTTATTATACCCTTGGTGCTAGTTTCCAACCCGGGGCCTACTAGAGGTGGGACTTGGGGGGTCACTATCTCCCTTATCACATTTCCAGCCTATGAGGGGTACACCTTGTGGGGAGGGGGTCTTAACAGAGTGGTATCAAGGGTCAAGTTGAGGGATAGGATGGAGTTTGGTGTTAAGAACAGGTGAGGTTGCATGGGTTGGTAGGGAAATGATATCAGTCATGTTTAGAAAGTGATGTAAACATTGTATATTGGCTGCGACATAGGCATTTAGGTCCCCCTGTGATCTGATGCATGGACCTTTAAGTTTATTGTGACTACTAAAGGAGGTGATACTAGTTTTAAGGTACAGACCTAGGAAAAGATCATGCATCATTATTCTTTTTTACTGTGTTTTAATGGGTTGATCATGGGATAGGTTAACCTAAAATTAATAAAAGAAAAAAATTAATTAATTAATGTTAAGTCTTCCATATTCCAAGGTTAGGGGATCTAACTAATTTTTATTTTGCAGGTATGGCTCCAGGTTGACGTCCTCATCTGGTTTGCGTAGAAGATGTCTAGCAGTCTATGCCAGTAGATCGCCTCAGGGTAGAGGTTGATGATGACGACACTTGGAGGAGTTCACTATAAGAATTTTTGTGCTAGATTCAGTAGAAGCAGGAGGGCTCCGTTTCAGATGCAGTCATGGAAGAGTGGTTGGAGAAGGTTGATATAGCCTTCAGTTCAATCCATGATCGGAAAGAGAACTGGGTGTCTTTGTTTTTGACGATTCTACGTGGGGCATTGAGGCAGTGTTGGTTCTTGTTCCTCAGGTATCACATGGAGTTGGAGATCTCATGGCAGGAGTTCTGAGAAAGGTTCAGAGTTGAGTTTCTTTTTTTGACTGTGAAGGTGTTCAGTCGCCAGAAGCTACTTACCCTTCAATATAGGAGCTCCGGTGTGTGAGAGTTTTTAATTTATTTTAGGAACCTTTTACAAAATTCTTTAGACCTTTTGACAGATGAGGAGTCCATGGTGAGTAATTTTGAGAAGTCTTTTCATCCATAGATCTAGCACCGGGTCACCCCATTTATGCTGAAGACATATCTTGATGTGCTGGAAAGGGTATAGGCTGTCAAGAATGAAATTATCTATAATAGGACCATCACGAGATAGGAGTCTTTAGGAATCCTCACAAAGAAGAGTTGTGGTCTATGGTTCCTGATTTTCAGGGCAAAAGAGTTTTCATTTTGCCGGGGCAGGTCCTAGCCCTCAGCATCTCGTTTCTCTAGGGGCGGAGGATATCATGACTATGAAAAGTGATCATGAACTTATTTTTATTATGGAGGAAGAGGTCATAAGTAGTGAGAGTGCCTGACCTTTCAGAGTGGTCATTGTGTACATGTGTTCTGCTCCATGTTCTTCTCTTGAGGTAGTTCTAGTCGAGGAAACAGTAGGTTGCACCAGCTTTGGATCAGCAGAGAGCAGATGGGGTAGGCAGAGGACAGCTCTGTGATTCTCTACGTCCTCAGAGAGTAGAGTGCGGCCATGTTGGTGGTCATCATCAGGGTTAAAGAGTCCTTGGATGAGGTAGTGGTCAGCTTTATGCTTTAGTGTTTCCAGTGCCAGGAGATCTAGACGTTGTTTTAGGTACCCCTTTCTTATTTTCTACTTGGGTTTGGGACTTGTTTAATTTAGTAGTGATGCACTCCTTCATATCACCTTCCCTTGTCCATTCTTTGGGACTTGAGTTAGAGAGGCTTCTAGTTCCCTTGGCGTTAACTATGCTAGTTGGAGGTTGAGCTAACTTGTTTGAAGTAAGTAGAGACTCAAATCTAGTGTTGTGGCAGCACCTCTCTTGGGGAGATTTCTTATGTTTACAGATGCAACCATATGATTTCATCCTTGGAATGGATTGGTTGTATTTGTTTCATGCTATCATGGATTGATTCAGGAGAAAAGTGGTGTTCTTCGATGCTAATGGATAGTCTATGGTGTTTTTTTTTGGCAAGCAAGACCCTTAGGAGGGTTAGAGGCACGATATGTCCTTGACATCCTTGATGGCTAAGCTGATTCTAAGTTCTTTAAAGGTTCAGCAGTTCGCATTTCCTAGGGTCATAGAAGAGTACCCTAATGTATTTCCAAAAAAGGTTGCAGCATTACCCCCTCGATGATAGATCGAGTTTGGGATCAAGATACAACTAGGAGTATCTCTTATCTCTATGTATTCATATAGGATGGCCCCTTCTAATTTACAGGAGTTGTGTGTATATATTTATAGTCTGTTATAGTGTGTTTTTGTTTGGATGAGTTTGTTGCCATGGGGTGCAGTAGTTTGTTTTTCATAAAGAAGGCAGATGGTAGTTTTGGGTTGTGTATCAATTATCGTCACTTAAAAAAAGTGACAGTGAATAATCACTATCATCTTCCACGAATTGATGATTTATTCCATCAACATAAGGGTTAAAGTTGGTTCTCGAAGATCAATTTGCAGTCAGGATATCATCAGATGCATGTTAAGGATGAAGATATCTCGAAGACTACTTTATGTTGTCATCATGGGAATTATGAGTATGTTCTAATGCCATTTGGTGTGAAAAAAACTCTATCTTTGTTCATGGGATTCATGGATATTGTCTTCTGTGAATTCCTGGATAATTTTGGGGAGGTTTTCATCGATGAAATTCTTGTGCACTCCACATCTGAGGAGGAGCATGCAGAGCATCTACACACCATTTTTGGGAGTTCTTCATCAATAGTAACTATTTGGGAAGTTGTCAAAGTGTGATTTTTGGGCTCAGGAAGTTAGTTTCTTGGGGAATGTGGTGTCCCATAAGAGAGTAGATATGGATCCGTCAAATATAGAAGTGGTTGTGTCTTGGGAATACCCCAAGACAATGGAGGAGGTGAAAATTTTCATTGGTGTCACAGGCTACTACAGGAGGTTTGTATCCTATTTTTCTCAAGTTTTGAATCCTCTGATAGCATTGATAAGGAAGGATCAGGCGTTCATATGGACTAATCAGTGTCAGGAATCTTTTGAGTATCTGAAGGAGAAGTTGTTAAGTTCTCCAGTTCATTGTCTTTCAATAGAGGGAGTTCAGTTTGATATTTTCTGTGATACTTTGCATCTTGGGTTAGGTTGTGTTTTGATACAGTATATATCGGTCATTTCTTATGGGTTTAGATAGGTGTTCCCCCATAAATGTAACTATTCCACCCATGATCTCGAGTTAGAATCTATGGTGTTTTCTAGGAATTTTTGGATACATTACCTCGTTGACGAGCATTATGGGCTTTTAACCGATCACAAGAGACTAATGTATGTTTTATCCCATCATTACTTGAACTTGTAGCAGCATCGGTGGATAGATTTATTACTCGAATATGACTTTGAAATATCGTATACACCTTGAATGGGGAATGTTGTAGCTAATGCGCTGAGCAGGAAGTCACACAGTGATGAAGTTCATGAATCTGGTGATTCTTGGAGGGTAATGGAAGATCATTCAGCAATACATCTTAACATGGGAGAAGTTTGAGGAAGAGGTTTTCTTTTTCAGATGATGGTGCATTCATCTATGGTGTAGCAAGTGGAAGAGTCCCAATTGGGGGATCTAGAGGTGGAGATCTGGAGAGACTGTGTTTCTTGTGGTGAGGCCCCTAATGTTTGTTCTGAGGATGAACAACACCTAGTGGTGTATTAGGGAAGGATTTTTGTTCCTTTGGCGATATGTGAGACAATTCTCAGAGAGTTCTAGTGTCTGTCCTTTAGCGGTGTATCCCAACATGACAAATATGTACCGAGCCTTGAGGAGTTTGTTTTGGTGTCTTGGACTGAAGCATGCATTTTCAGAATTTGTTTCTCGATGTTTGGTCTGCCAGAAGGTGAAGTCCAAGCACCATGTCCTTGGTGGTTTGTACCACACATTATATGTTCCACAATGGTAGTGGGATGACATCTCAATGGAATTTTTTACTATTTTACCTCGAGCTCAGGAAGTTTATGACGCTATATGGGTGGTGGTGGATTGTTTGATGAAATAATACCACTTCATAGTAATCAACGAATCAATCTTAGAAGAGGTTTTATCAAGGTAGTATCTGAAGGAGGTGGTAAGACTCCACGGAGTATCGAGAATGATCATTTCTGATCGAGATCTTTATTTTACCTATAGGGTGCGAAGAGGTCTCTTGCATGATTTTGGTTCTCAATTATGCCTCTATAATTCTTTTCATCCATAGATGGATGGTCAGGTAGAGAGGACCATGAAAAATCTTGAGTACATGTTTCACTCTTGTGTCCTGGATTTTGGAGGTTCTTTTATGAGGAACTTTCCCTTGGTGGTGTTCTCTTAAAACAGTAGTTTTCACTCCACCATTGATATGGATTCGTTTGAATACTTGTATGGACGACTTTTTCATTGTATGTTGTGTTGGACTAGGGATAGAGAGTTAACAATTCTCATACCAGAACTACTTCAAAATACAATAGATAGGTTTTAGGTGATTCGTGAGAGGATGAAGGTATTGCAGGATCAGCGAAAATTATATACTGGTCAAAGGAGGAGACCATTAGAGTTTGATTTTGGGGATCACGTTTTTATGATGGTGACTCCCCGCCATGGGCAGTGAAGGTTTGGTCATAGGAGTAAGCTTTATCCCCAGTTTTTTGAGCCTTTTGAGTTGTTGGATCATGTTGGAGCTGTGGACATCGAGTAGCACATCCCCTACATATGATCCGGATACACAATGTTTTCCCAGTATCACAACTTTTTATTTATCTTCATGATGACTCTCATGTCATCGATTGGGGAGAGATCGATTTTGATGATGATGGGACCTTAGAGGAGCATCGCAAATAGATCTTGGACTATAAGGAGAAGGTGTTGTGTGGGCATGTTATTCCCTTGGTTCATGTCTTCTGGCAGCATAGTGGTGTGGAGGATCGTACCTGAGAACGTGAGTCCCAGATACATTCCCAGTACCCTGAGCTATTTGATGTTTAGCTCTTTTCTTGTAATGATGTTCGTTGTGTGGTTTAAGACCTTTTCTTGTTATGATATGGATTTCTTTTGTTTCTAGTTTCAACTTTCCCTCTTTTTAGAGGTATCTCCCCTGAGATATTTTTTAGAAGATGGTTGTGGTTTTTTTGTAGTTTCACGTGTCCCTTTTTAAAGCAGTTGCGCTCCTTTGGTAGTGAGATCCTATATAGTTATCTCAAAGAGTGGTTACTCAGACCCCTTTTTCTGTTTCCTATATGGGTTGGTTTTGGATTCTTGAGGATGATAATGTTTTGAGAGGTATCTGATGTAATGAACCAGACCTATCTAGTCCATTCCCTTGCTAAAATCTAGTGTTTGAGGTGTTCTGGGAGGTCAAGGTGACTCATCCCCAACACTTTGCAAAATTTCTAGTTCTGTGAACATTGTTTCGAGAACGGTAGGTCTATAGTGCTTCCAGAATAGTGAGACATCTAAGGGTAGGGCTACAGTGGTACCAAAATGATAGGTCTATATTGTTTCCAGAAGGGTGAGACATCTAATGGTAGGTCTACAGTGTTTCTAGAACGGTTTTTCTACAGTTTTTTTAGAATGGTGAGACATCTAACGGTTGGTCTACAGTGTTTCCAGAATGGTATACCTATAGTGCTTCCATAACATTAGGTTTATAGTGTTTCCAGAATGGTAGGACTATAGTGTTTCTAGAATGGTGAGACATCTAACTGTGTCATGAACAGTGTTTCCAGAACTGTTTCATTTACTTTTTCAAATTACCAGATTTTTCTAGATTTACCAGTTTCTCCCATTTAACGTTTTTCTTGACACCAAATGCATTAAAAGACTTTTTTTAAGGGATTGAAGGGTGATTCAAATCCAATTAATCCTATATTAATTTTCTTAAGGTTTGGGATGCCTTTACATGCTTAAACCATGTGGTTTAATATAATCCTCTTTTAATGGAAAATCCAGCCTATCTTAAACCGATTCCCCATTAAATCTTCTAAAGGGATGAGATATCTTCCTCCATTATTCTTACTTTTTGTTCCCTAGTGTGATACAATCAATCCTTTCCTTCATTCATGTATTATTCATGCATAGTGTTGTATCCTCATATCATGTCTTCCCTGGAGTTTCTTCCAACTATATGTACACCCCCAATTTTGGGGCTACCAAGAAGTATCGATCAATCTTCAATATAAGGCATTATCTACTATCATTCTTCTGGGTTCCTCTCCTTCCGTTTCTTCTTTACCTATTAATTAATTTTTTCTCCATGTTCCTAATGGACGTTTCATGGGTGTTGGATGGTGTGGTGGTGTCTCTACATCCTCGGGTGGATGTAGTCCTCAATGAGAGGTGATCGTGATCTGTTTTGTTAGACTGTTCTCATGAAAAGAGCATCAGAAACCTTTTGAGGTAGGGAATTCATGGTCTCTATATTCTTTTATATGCATCTTTATAGTTATCGTGTTTTATCCCACTAGATCACAATAGAATTTACATAATAAATATTTGAACTGGATAAATAAATTTTTATTGATCGGATGATTTCCTCTTGTTATGATAGATAGTGTGATATCTATTCTTGACTTGTTTTGCAAGTATTTCATTATGGAAATTGGTCAAGAAAGTAAACCAATATTAATTGTAATTATTTTTCAAATATAAAGAGGAATGTAAATTAATCTGGTTGTTATTGTAGTAAGCATGTTTAATTGAATTAATTTATGAGCCAAAGGCATGTTGATGCTTTTTGATATTGTATTAAAAGCATATCAATTAACCATTTAGTTAATTTTTGATAGCTTACTATTTAGGTTTCCCATATTTGTAACCTAAAATTAATAAATCAATTAATTCCAGATGGATTAAAGAACTATATGTTCGATAAAAAGATAATGTCGATTAGGGTTATGAGTTGCCCTCTTGCTTGTAAGGTTGAGCACCTTGTGCTTCGGAGCCATGAGTTCTCATTATGTTTGAAGGTTGGATGACTTGTTTAAGAGACAAGAGCCTAGTTGATATGATATTTGTTTCTAATTTCTTGTGTTGGTATGTGATCTTGGATGGCTATTATTATGTGTGGGGGTAGGGAGGCACATTGGTTGTGGCAGCAGTTAATGCCTATAGTGAAGAGATGCATTAGTTTATCCATGTGGGTGTAGAGGAAGACACCAGAGATGATGAAATGGGATAGATTTGAATGATTGATGCTTTCTGAATATTTTTGTTTTTTTATCTTATTTAATTTCCCCACTTCTCAAGGCATATGGTTTTTCTACCCTCCTTCCAAAAATAAGTGAAGATGCATGGGGTATTCCATGTTCTTTTCGTGTTTAGATTCTCGAGGGAGGATGGGTCAATGTTCTTAGTATAGGTGGAAAAGGGTTGATGGGTAGTTCATCTACTCACCATGTTGAACCCCCTTTTGTTTGGTAGATTAGAATGTTTTTCTAGAATGTCTGGGAATATGGGAAAGTAATAAAGCTATAAATAAATTATTAAATAAATGATGTTAACCCATGGGTTTTGAACTTTGGTGGGATGCTAATTAAATGTAATGTGGAATTGATAATGGTTAATTAATTTTTAACAAAACAATTAATGTAAATTGAAACTGATAAAAAGGGAATTAAGGAATATAAGAAATCTCTATAAATGGTTGTGTGCATATAGGATACCTAGTCTTAATAGTGGAAGATAAGAGTTTGAGAAACATTAGCTGCAGTTGAGTCTAAGATTAGGTTATTCCCGTAGAGTGGTTTTGAGCTATAGTATATTCTGTACTTTTTTCATTTCTATATGCTACTCCACTCCATCAGTTAGGGAAACTAACACTCCAGGGATGCTGAGTCCTAGGTGATGTTTTCCCCAACATTCCAGTGGGAAGATGGATGGCTGACTACCCCCTTTGGCCCTGCTCTCTTCTCTTGTAAATTATTAGTGCTGGTAGGAATAGCAGTTAGTTTTCCCTATATGTGTGTGTAGAGGACTATAATGGATTTTGGTTATTCACACACATATATTCTCAATATTGTTTCTTATATACTACTATAGGTGTAGCGTGTATAGGCTATGATGGCTTGAGAATCCTTACTCGGTCTATGGGATATAATGGCTTGAGGTTTAATGCACAATGTATGATACATATTATACAAGCTATGGTGTATCTGAGAAACTACCTAGTTACTTTGGTTACGTGGACATGGTGGTTGTGTTGGATGAGGTTCATGTTGTGGTGCTTCACCCAGGTGTCTATGAGAAATCCTTTTTGGAGAGAGATGCTTAGGATGTGGGACATTGGGGCAAAGTGGAAAACAAGTGGGGAAGTAGTAGCGGGGTACCCTTGATTTTCTTTTTTATAATATATACTACTGTATATGATACTTGATGAGAGTATCCATGGTGAGGTTGGGAACATAGTATACCTGTTTAGGTGATGAGTTAGTTTCACTTGTTGTTCAATGTTCTTTAGCATGCTTTCTTTACTTTTGCACGCGAGGTTCTGGGGAGGATCTAACTGAGTATACTGTTATACTCACCCTACATATATATAAACTATTTTTTTCTTGTCACTTGGATATGGTTGGAGATCAGGTTGTTTACTACTAGCTTGTGGTTGTTGGAGCTCTTCAGACTTCGTGGTCGTTGTGGTTTTTTCTTTCTTTTGGTACTTTTAGTTTTCATTTTCAGTTGTATTAGTTCTTGCATGACATTACATATGTGTACTTGGGTTTTCCTTTATATTGTAGTTTGAGTTGGAGTTGGTTGGTGTCTGGCTTATCTCTCTCCCTTGTATGTGTTCTCTTATAGGGTAATACCTCATATTTGTGTGTTTATTATAACCTCAGTTCTAGTCGCCAACCCGGGGCCTACTGAAGATGGGACTCAGGGGGGTCACTATCTTCCTTCTCACATTGTCAGCCTAGGAAGGGTACACCTTGTAGGGAGGTGGTTGTGATGATCAATATTTAAATTGCTAAAAAATTCATTGAAAAATGAAAGAATCACACGTGCATACCTATGGATTATCGCCTCTATGAAGCAATGTAATTAATTTTTCATCATCACTTTCCATGGGTTTTTTATAAAAGTAATTTAAAATAAATAAAATTTTATTTATACAAATATTAATTTTCTATATATAAGGAAAACATATCCCAGGTTCAAGGACTATGATTTATAAATATAAACTTGTAGAAAAAATGAAATAATTAATTTCTATAATATTGATTCTAATGAATAATTATTAATAATTGGGTGATTGGAAATAGTGAATGAATCATATATTATAAGATAATAATGAATATGTTTTTTATATAGACTTATAAGAATTCAAAAATTTTTATACATGAGGTTAAAGTGTGTATGAATAAATTCAAGACATAAGGTAAGGGTTTACGTTAAAATCCCAATTTTATCAGTGTTTTTTTAATTTGAATTTCCATTGTAGAAAATTGTATGTTACTTCTATATTAAAACTAAAATATTTTCTTCTATTTTAATTATTTTAAGGGATTTTAAGAATTAGAACAATTTTCATCTCATTTTGTAATACCCAATGATTTTTAAGGATGACTCTGTTCAATAGAATACATGACATGCAACACTAAACTTAGAAAACCATAAAATAATTTTATTTTATGATACATTTCTATTTTATTCAATCATATTAAGAAGTGGACTAATAAATAAGAAAAGAACATAAAACCATAGTTAAAAATTCTAATTCATTATTGAATGTTATGTTAACAAAAAATAAATGTATTCTGAAAAATAAATAGGCTCCAAAACATAAAACTATAGTAAAAATTAAATATATAACAAAGATATCAAATAATAGAATATAAATAAAATAATTATTTTTTATTAATAATCCAATTTTACAAATGATTTTTGGAATAAGGGTTTAACAGGTTATGGGGTAATATGTGAATAAGTATTAGGCTCATCAAAAAAAAGATTTTGTGGTTAGGGAATCATGAATAGTCTGATGCACTACCTTTAACTACCTCATCAATAGTTAAAAGTTGTAATTCATTATCCCGTACTATTACTTCATCAAAAACCATGAATCATGGAACATATCCAATTCCTCCACCAAATTTAATTTTAGAAAATTATGAATAGTCTTAGAATACTGAACATGTTTTCACATCATTTCATTCATATAGTTAAACAAAAACTAAACACCAGGATCTGCATAGGTTAACTTCTCAACCAACACATTCTGATTTTCAATCAAAGTTTCAAGTGTACATTATCAAAATATAAGCTCTAAACTTTTTTCTAATTGGAGAAAGATCTTTTAGAAATAAAGAAATTCATTATGGGATATCTAAAAAACCCATTACACTGAAATTAGAAAATATAGCTTGACTGGTAATGGATTTTATAGACACAAACTTATTAGAAAAAATATCTTTCCAATTATCAAAATCTTATTTAGAAACCATTTCACTTCTAATATTTTAAACCTAAAATTATATCTCTCTCTTAAAAGAATCAAAATATTTATTTTAAGGTAAGAGTTTGTTTCCATTTCATATTCCTAACTTCTATTCAATTATTATATGATTTATCAAGACCATACCTTAGTGATATCAAAGTTATGACAACATCAGTTTGTCCATCTATTTTGGTGTAGCATGACATACAAAAAACTACAGGGATGGGATCCTTGTTCTCCTCTTCTTTTATGGATATTTTTAATTTGAATTATTTTGTTTTCTAGTGGGTGGGTTCATTATTTAGGATATGTATTTATATAGGAAAACCTTATTTAACATATTTATATATTTTTTCAACTAGTATATATGAATCTATTTCCCTATTTATTAATAGTATTGTGTTTTAATTTTTTTAAATATTGTGTAGAGGCATTGTGTTATACATGAATAAAATCTAGATCACATTACAGAGAAACACACCTCAGTATGTTAAGGGTTTGGAGGAGTTTTTAGATTTTTCAATTTCTAATCAATCCGTTGAAGGAAGAATAAGATGTCCATGTCCAAAATGTAAATTTAGAAGAAGGTTAAAGAGAGAAGAAGTTTATGAACATTTTATATTGAAGAAATTACCTAGTAAAACATTGTGTTTGATTTGGCACAGAGAATCATAGATTACAGAAAAGTTGATCATTGATGTCAATCCACAGAATGAGCTCCCAACTTTGTTGAAAATGGAAAATGAAATGAAAAAAAAGATATAAATGATGCATTCGGCACTGCAAGACACCACCATTAACATCAAAACATATCCGCACAACTATATTAGGGTGGTACAAATAGAAACGTGACAAGTGATGTTTCTGAGACTATAGGACAACTAGATTGAGATTGTAACATATCATTGGATCCTCCTCTTGATTATGTAGAAATTAATGTAAAGAAAACCTCACTGAGGAAAAGATGCATCTGGTGGATAAAATATATAATACAATCCTGAAGAATGTTCTATATGGTTTGGATCATCCTTCCTGACTGTTCATCAATCTGAGCATAAAAGGGTTTACACAACCTCAACTATCAACTCCTAGACTTAAATTATAGTTACCAAAACTACAAGGTAAAACAGGTCATCCTTGGTTGAACATCCCACTTCAACTATCAACTCTAAAACTTGGTGATAATTTTTGGACAAGTCAATCAATGGGAAACAAAACCTTCAATGTCTCTTACTATGGAGGGCCACCAGAACATCCACTTTTTATTATTATAAATCATGGTCGGCCTTGTGTGAACATCCCACTTCAAAGCATTATAGGATCTCATAAACACATATCTCATAGAATTTGTGACCATTACCATGATACGAACTATAAACACTCCATTTATATCAAAATTCAATCCTATAATTGTTTCACATTCTTCCAACCTATCACACATCGTGATAAATTCTAGAACAATATTCCAACTTGTTTTTACTTTTTTAACGAATGAAGATATTCCCTCTAAGGATACCCACATTGGTTCCACTAAACCCCCAACTACACCCACCAACTAGTCTTACAGCGAAGATAAGATCTTCTATTCAGGTAATGAAATATGTTCTCTCGTCTACTACATTTTCTATCCCAATGCATTTACCACTACATTTCCATTTCTAGTTGAATACTATTTATTGATGTCAACCATATACAAGTACTCTATGAAATTCATCTGATAAAGATTATTTCCATGAAGTAACAAAATATTATATGCACTCTATGTTCCAAAGTACCCAACAAACCTATCTCCCAATAGGTTCTTTCAGGATCATTTCAATGCATGGAGCACAATTACAAACTAAAATACAGGATTAGAGTATTTCATCTTGTAGGTTAAAAGATGATGAAACCCAAAGTGACTAATTTATCACTCTGCATCATAACATATCCTAAGCCAGAACTAGATGCATCACATTTCACTACATGTCCAACATTAGGATTAGGAATTATTAGGAACAAAGCTAAAAACAACCACATATTCAACACAATTGAAACATCCTCACACTAGTATGTACAGTCAAACATGAATGAATTATATTTTGTAGCAGTTTTAACCGCCACAAAATAAATGTATTATATTTAGCGGTGGTTTTAACCACCACTAGAATTATGGTATTTTTCTATCTGTAGTAGTTAAAACCGCCACTACGAATAATAATTTAGAGGCGGTTAAAACCGCTGCAAAATAGTTATCATATTCTTTTATTATTTTTTGGCGGTTATATCGGTTTTAGAGGTGGTTTTCCCAGCGTAAATTGTTTTTTAGTGGTGGTTAAAACCTTTAACTACTGATAAATCAACTGAACCATCGTGTATTGTATGCCGACACACAAATTAGTGGCTGTTTTTTGAAACCTCCGTAGAAGCATATGGCTACGGTTTAAACCGCCACCATATCCAAAACATATTGTCGTGAAATGGTCATTTTCCTGTAGTGAGCCTTTGATAATGACCTTAATATTATTTTTTGTAAAGAATAAATATAAAATGTCACTTACTTTATTTTAATATCTTTAATATTTTTCATAGGGATAAAAATAGGTTATGTTAATTTTAAATGGTTTTTCAAATTTTGAATGTATGTTTTTAATTGTGGTAACTTTGGTTAATTTTTAATGATGGAATAATTAACTTAAATTCTTATGCAACGCCGATAAAATTCCTATGAAAGTAGTAGAAAAATAAAGTAAATTATCATACAAATAATAAAAAAATATTTTTTAGTTAATTTATGAAATTAATTTTTTTTAGACAAATATAATGTATTAGTGATGTGTTAATATTTTATATTTTATCTAGATTATTATACTGTTAATTTTTTAATTCAAATTAAGTAGAGTCTTGAAAACTAATTTAATGGTATTATATGTTAAATATTATTTTATTAAATGATATAAAATTTATTACTATAATTTTCTTTAAAAATTAAATTTTATATGCTCAATACCTATCAGAAATTGTCCACTTGTGTATTAGTTGTCCTTTTATATTACCTTTACTAAACCCTAAATAATAAAAAACATTGTTATTATGGTAATCATTAAAATGGGTAACTAGAGGTTAGAACCAAGCGATAAGGGTTTAGAATCATATAAACTTGTATAAATTTTATTTTCTAATACTATTTATACATTTATGAAATATATATATTAATTATGACAGTTTTTTTACATGTACACAAAAATATTTTATATTAATTTAATATTTTACATAATTCCAAAAGTACCCATCTCTACTATTATTTAAGGAAACCATACATCCTATATTCCCCACAGTTATTCAACCATTTATCATAAATAATATCTTCCAAAAAAACATCTGAAAATCACACCCCATATCCTAGTAGTCCGTGTCTCACAAAAATACCAACCTAGGTGTCCTAAAGTTTAAGCCAAAGGTGGTCTTCTAAAGAGGAAGTATAACTTTAAATCAAGTTCTTTTATTTTATTTTTTCTTCTACCACCTTCAATTATGTACTAAAAATTAAAATATAAAAACATAAACATCTCTCACATACGTATATTTTTTTATGTTGATGTAATAACCTTTATCTGTCTTTTTTTCCATCAAATGCGAAACAACAGTTTAATTTGTTTGTATATAAAGACTACAACCTAGAGAACGAATATATTTTGTTTCTCATCACTAACATTCATTAATGGTTATTATGATGTATTTAATGAATATATATGATATTCAATAAATAATTATGATTACAGAAATATGATATATAATCCATCTTTTTCCCATTCCAATCGTAATAAATTGGAATCATTATAGGTGATTAGGTAGGGACTACCATCTCCACGTAGTGATGTTTTTTTCAATAATTCCTATCATGGATGCAAATGGGGTTAGATTTAATGAATTTATTTTATGTTTATAAGAGGTTAAATTTTATATAAATATAATTTTTTTATTCTTTAATTTCTATATAATGAAATGTAAAAAAAATCACTTGTGTGTATGTTTGGATTACCATTTCAGAGGTCGATGTATTTTTTTCACGATTTCATTAATGGATGACACTAAAATTGTATTTATTGTTTATAAATGATAATTTTTTATTGTATAATATTTAGGAGATGATGTAGTAATGACCCTTATGACCACGTTCAACCAACCAATTTCATTTCACAAATATGAACCGAGCATCATCAAAACACCTGATGTCAAATTAACTATTTATGTAATAAAATATTTTATTTAAATAAATGGTTTAATGATATGGTAACTAACCATGAAAATGTTATTATACATGTAAATCATTAATTTAATTTTAATGTATAGATTTTAAAAAATATATGTAGCGATTCAGGACTCGATGTATGGGGTTTCTTAAATTAATTTCCATTCATCGGTTTATACTTCTACATCATTGACAATCTTATGATAAGATTAGGTGTGAAATGGAATATTATTGTACTATTACAAAAGATCATTTTTTGGGTGTTTTTACAATTTTTACAAATAATCACTTCCATAAATAAATATTATATCAATGACACAATATTTATAAGGGTTCTTTGTCATGCTATATTTTCATGGAAAAATGTTCAATATTATGAACTTATTTATATTTTTGAGATTTATATACTAACCCATAAACATTTTAAAAAATGGATCCTTCTTTATTCAATGTATTTAATGTTATAATTAAAATTATTTCATCTTAGGGGTTTTGATTCGAATGTTACAAAAGTGGTAAGGGTTTCTCGTCTCACTTTTTTTCCTTGAGATATATTCCAAATTCAAAATATGTTTCCATCATGTAGATTATATAGAACCAGTATTATATGTTTATTAGAAATATATTTTTATTTAAGGCATTTAAAGGTTTATTTTATGATATTTCTTTAATGGGGGTTATGATTAAAATGTTACCAAAGTGGTATGTATTTGTTTCATAATCTGATCCCTATTCGAGATTGTTTGTGTTTAAGTTTATGTTGAAGAAATTATATAATATTTTTATCTTAAAACACATATATTCTATTCTTCAATTATTATTTCTAGAAATTACATGTTTTTCTTTCATTTTCTACTCTCTAATTTGTAAAAAAATATAAAAGATTATTTTTAAGTAAAATCTAATTTTTTTATATTTGGTTCGGAATTCTATTATTTAATTTTCGAATTTTGTATAAAATGTTTTCAATAATGATTTTAATAATATCTAATGATATAATATATTCATATTTACCAATTTTTACTATTCTCAATTTTTTTATTAGGAATCATTTGTTCTTTTTCATAACAGTTTACTTTTTACCAAATGTGTGAACTGAATCTTTGTTTTAATTTATATTGAAAGAATGGATTTTATTGTCATATTGACTACTAATTTCATTGAAGATTCGATTACATGTTACATGTTTCCATGTTTCATTAAAAATAAAAATCTTCCCTAATATTTTTAATATTATTAATTTTTTTACATTTTAAAAATGTGGTTTTAAAATCAAATGATCATTTTACTCAAAAATGTTCCGGTCATCTTTTAAATATATTTTTATATATATCATCATTCATTGATGTTACATCAGTTTCACTTGGGATATAATCTAATGATACCATCCACCATTTTTTATGGATTTTTTATGATTTTACTTAAACTAATTTATTTTCCATTGATAAAATATATTATAAAGGAATGCAAGCTAGTGTAAAAATATTGTTGATGAAAATTAAAGATTAAATGTATTATAATAAGGTATGGTACTTAGAAATTATTAATGATGATGGTTAAACCTAACATTTGTCATGAATATGGGTGAGCCAGATATATCTTATATAATGGGTGAGACTAATATAGCTCTATAATTCTTTTGTTAATTCTTCTTGTATGTAAAGGAAATGAGGAGGGAGATAGCCATGGAGGTTTCACTTATGTATTTATCTAGGATTAGTTATATCTGGTATGAGTGAACATGGGTGATGAGGATAATGTTCCAATATACCCTCATATTTTCATTGTGCTTATGTTTATAATGATTATGTTGATCAAGATTCATTTCACATGGCATATGATTATTGAATCTTTTGACTCTTATCGTTGGTAAACTGTTATATCATGTCATATGTTCTATGATAGAAATTTTTTATGGGTAAGAATTATCTTATTGTATTCTAACTGACTTCATAACCATATTATCATCTCATTCTCCTTAAAATATTCAATTTTTAATGTTTGTGACTACCCTTCTCAGGCATTTAGTCCAACCGCCTTATTATGTTTCATTTTTCCTATGTTATAAATAGTGATGTTAGGAAAGATGTGTATAAAATTTCCATGGGAATGTAAGTGATGAAATATATTCTAATGAGGTTATAAGTTTTTAGTAACTAAAATTGTTTCATCATTATTGGTATCAAATAAAAAAAGTTAAATATTATGATTTTAGCATAGTATCTGGTAGTGTGGGATTAAAGATGTTATACATTGGTACTTAAAAGGATAAAAAACATGTCTTCAAATAGTGATGACTATATATAAACTATTAGGTCAGGAATAGTTTTTCTATATATATATTCTTCAAATTTATTCTATGGAAGGTTTTGACTTCCCTAAAATGTTTGTTAAACATCATTTATACTACCTTTGAATGTTTTTATAAAATATTTAAATGAATCCTTGAAAATGTGTTTTGTATGACTATATTTTTACATTTTTCAAATGTGTGAATATAATGTTTTATTTTTAATGTATATCACTTAGAAAAATTTCCCCACTATCATTTTCATTTTTCATCATTCAAATTAGATTACATGTTTTAATGGATTTACACAAAAAATATTATTTCTATTCTATGAGAATTTTTTATTTTCCAAATTTACAAATATAAAAAAATATTTTTCTTTATTTTAAAAGTGTAATTCAAATGATTTTATAAATGTATTTTTAATCTATGTTAATATCCTTTAAGTATTATTATTAATGAATGGGTATATGTTTTAATGAAATATTAACACCCCAAAATTTTGCAATGTTTTTCCTATATTAATATTAATTTAATAGATTGTTCTAAACGTAACCCCAAATTCAAACAAAAATTCTATATGTAAAAATAAAATTGGATCATTATAATATATTCATTAAATTAGCGGGTATAAAAGGAACTAATAATATTAAAAAATATACAATGAAAAAAATGAAATGGTATTGGGTAGTATAAGTAACCCTTGTGAACCTCTTTTGTTTGATATTTGAAAGGAAGTAGCTTCAAAAGAGTGTGACATAGACCAATATGAATCCAAAATCAAACAATTATGTGATGATACAAATTTTATGTGAGATAAATTCAAGCCCCTAGAAATTTCCATGAGAACCATGCTAGTGGAATCACCATACTCTACTACCGCTATAAATAAAAAAAATATTAGATTTGATGTGGAGATATTAATTAGATATGTAACTAGAAATTAGGATGATATAATCAGGTAATTATTAATGTAATAATTCATTTATAACTTTTACATTACATATTTCACATTTG
This sequence comes from Viscum album, assembly GCA_963277665.1. Lineage (NCBI taxonomy): Eukaryota > Viridiplantae > Streptophyta > Magnoliopsida > Santalales > Viscaceae > Viscum > Viscum album. Next base: position 1,515,402,369 of record OY728139.1, on the reverse strand, counting down.
GACTTTTAAAATAAAATAAAAAGATTATTTTTCTATGAAAATATTTTTTCTTTAAATTTGAAATTTAAGATCTATGGTTAATATATTTTTTATTTTATATTTTAAAAAATAAACATCATTCATATATTATAATAAAAAATATTAACTTTGAATAATTGTTTTGGATTTTTCTCAAATAATTTATTTTTTGGTGAATAGTGAAAATATTACTTTGGAAAAAAAATGTGACTTAATAATTATATAAGAGATAAAATAATTTTTACAAAACATTTTAATTGGAAAAATATTTATATAATAAGAAAAAAATTATATTTTAAAAATACAATGTTGAATTTGGAAAACATTAGATTAATATTTTATTGATTTAAGTAATATTTTCCAATAAATATTGTTTTTGTCCTTCAATTTTAATTTAATAATTTTGGGTAAAATTAGGTTTTGTATTTATTTTAAGGCCATATAAATTTTTTTTTATTATAAACAAACTTATACATTGAAAAAAAACACTGATAATTTTATTATACACTCTATTATTGTCAACTTGGGTGTCTTTTAATAATGAATTGATAAGATATTATCAGTTGTATCACCTTCCACATTCTATTATTATCCATTTGGGGACCTTATATATATGTCAAACATGTTATCTCTTTATATGAAGTTGAAATATTTATAAAAAATACATTCTCACCACTTATAAATGTCACATCGCCACCCCTTCAAGACCCCAAAAAATTAATATTTTATCTAAAAACTTTTCCATTTTTTCCTAAATTTATAATACTCTTAATTTTCATTAATCCAATGTTCATACGATATTTTATTAAAATATCCCTTTTTAAGGAATCCTTTAAGTAAAATTCAAAGATTTTAACATGAGTTCTAATTATTTGTTCCAAACCACTTTTCATTTATATCTTATATTCCTAGTATAATTTTTTAATACCCATATAATGAAACACATATAGATTCTATACTGAATGTTTTGAATCTAAAGGAATAAATATTAACCACTTTTCCCCTTTTCTATTAATAAAAATGAAGCATTTATTTATGTGTTGTGTAGACTACCGCCTCTACAAAGAAATGACATTTATTTTTTCATCACCGCCTCACTTCGATAATTATAAATGTAAAATTGAGAGGTAATCATGAAATATATTATATAATTATGATTAATAAGAGTAAAATTATAAAAAAAAATATTTCCCTATCTATGATAAATGAAAATGTTGACCATGGATTTTGCGGAATACCACTTCTATGTAAAACGTAGCACATTTTCCATCTATTTCCATTCATACTTATTAAACTCAAAATAAATTTGATTCACCACTACAGAAGTATCTAAATAATAAAATTATTCTTCTATTATATTTATTTAATACAAAAATAAACCAATTTCGTAGTCATAACCATGTATTAATTTTGGTATGATCATGTTAGGTTTCGTCTATGCACATACTTGAAAAATACTATAAAATAATATCATGGATGAATATTAGAACACAATTAATTATAATAAATGATATAAATAATTAAATTATTATTTTATTTTGGATCTATAATGATAACATCAATATAAAAATCATTAATTAATATACCTACTTTTTCGTTAAAAATCATCGAGCCATGGTCATCATTGATTTCATCTTCAATAATCATAACCATAACTACCATAGAATGAAATTAAAACATTATAAATTTTTATAAAACAAAAATTCTATTAGATTTTATGAATTGGTAATGATAAAGTTTGGGTGAATAATGAAGAATAACATCATTGATATGAAACTAGATCAAAATGATCAGGATTAATCACACCACATATTGAAAATTGATAATGACTAACTAATATACATTTTTATAATAATTATTTGAAATTTTTATAAAAGTTTATTTATAAGAATTTTTTTCTAAAAATATATTATTATGATATGTACTTTTTTATACTGGATCATATAATGCATTTGACTAAGTAGGTAATCAAGGTAATGGTTCTGTATCTCAAATTTTCACCCCTTGATACGTATTTGTTATTATACAAAATATTTTCTTTAGGATGGTGTATCTAATTCCCCGTTAATATTTTATATCACGATTCACTTATATTTCATTATGTTAAATTTTTTATTCCATGTTCTTTATCTCACAGTATTTTGATTGAAAATTTATAAAATTTGTAAGGGGTTATTTGTCTAGAATTTAACTTCAAGAGACATCATTCTTGTTATACACCATTATATATTTTATAGGGTGTGATTATTACATAGTGAATTTATTTTAACATATTCTATGATTTTAAAGATATATATAATGTTCTTTTTTAAATTTATTTTAATTCAAATATACCAAATATGAATGGTATTTTTGATTAAAATGTTTCTCAAAGAAAATGGGTTTTTTTTTCCAATATTATATTCAAATAAAGATTTTTTGAAAGATAATCCATATTTTTAATTTATATTCTTTCTAAAATCCTTAATAGATTTAATTGGAAATTGATGGTGTTTTACATATCTCCTAAAAATATTATTTCTCCTTGACTCATATTTTACCTAAAGGGTGTCTTGTAAGTTAATATTACCCTATCTCTTCTTCTCGGTCCGGAACCTCTATTTTTTACATGTCTATATTTATTGGGATATTTTGTAAATGTCCTTATCTATGCCTAAACATTTGATTTATTTACTTTTATATCATATAACCTACTTTTAAATTTTTTTTGTTAATTTATAATGTTTTTTGTATGGTCTATTTTCATCAAAGTGTGAAAGGAATATATTTTTCATGTTTTCCATGTGAAAAAATAATCTTTATATAAAACATTCCCTCTATGATTCCATGGTTTCTAAAATAATGTGTTCATATTCTAGTTTTATAATGTTTTTATTTAAAAAACATAAAGTCTCATGGATAATTCTAATTTTCAAAATTATTTTTCTAAAACATCTATGAAATATTATTTTCGTATGAGCCATTGTTAATTGACATATCTTATATAGGATTAAGGAAATTATCTAACTAATTCCATACAACTTATTTCACTAGATGGGTTATGTAATGTCCCTCTATTTTGGAGGAATGATCCATCACTACCATTTGATTTCCTAATAACCTTCAATGTATAACCAATAATTTTCTTTCAATACCTTTCCTCTATGAATACCTTATTTTTTATTCCATTTATTGAAGTGTGTTTACGAAGATTCAATACATCAATTGATTTTTGATATTATTGACTTAGCTAAATACCCTTTATCTATATGGGGTAAATACCTTATTGTTTTTTATCATGGTTGAAGGGTATTTACCAATAACATTATTAAGGTCTTTGGAAACCTGTTTATTTTCTATAGGCATCACATGTTACAATTATGGATGGAATTATAATTTTTTCCCTTTTATGATTACATTTATAAAGTATATGAAACCAATTTCAATTCCACCACTTATTAATGATGAATGGAAGCCATTTTCTTTCCATGGTTTTTTTGTGAGGTGATCAATGAAACCCATTTTTGTTCCAACATTTTATTCGTGATGTAATGAATGATTTTTTTCAATTGGAACACATAAGTATATATAAATGAAGGGTAGGGTACCTCCAATGAATTTTTTAATAGTTTAAATCACATACTACAAAAAAAACATTACATTAGAGGGGGTTATTTAGAGGGGGTTATGTACAACCCCCTCTAATTTGATTTCTTATATAATTAAATGGGGTTCTGAACAACCCCCTCTAATAATTGAATTTATAAGGGGTTATAAACCCCCTCTAAATTAATTTTATATAAAAATTAGAGGTGGTTTATGTACAACCCTAGATAATTATCAAATTTAGATGGGGTTATGGACCCCCTCTACCTCAATGGCCTAAAGGCCTTCTTTTTTTATTGATTTTTGATAACCCCCCTTTCAAGGGATGAGGGGGAACCCTTACAAGGTCTTTAGGCTTAAAGATTATATGGCCCATAGGCCTAAGAGACATTACATGACCTGAAAGTTTAGGGAATTCAACCGGACTATAACAACAAGGAACTACCCCTCCCTAGCATCTGCATCGTCATGGTATCTCTCTACCTTCACATGGTCGTCCGGCTAATCTTCCCATGCAAGAACGGGCTGGTCCCGATGGCATTTTCATACCCTCTCATTCTTCCAAATCTTTTTGGTTTTGCTCTGGTGAGTGTTCCTTCTTTTAATCCTCCTCTGGGGTTTCTTCTTTCTGTAGAGTATGTCTGGGGCAATTGCATTGATTGTGTGGCCCAAAGGCCTTGAGGTGGCCTGAAGGCCTTAAAGGTGGCCTGAAAGCCTTACTGGCCTGAAGACCTGGGTGTCCCAAAGGCCTTAAAGACTCCAAGTCTAAACCGGTGGCCCAAGGTGAATAGTTCCAACTGCTACAGTACTGAACAGTACCCGCTACAGTACCGCACAGTACTACTACAATGCCTATATAGTATCCCAAAATTATGCCTCCACCTAGTTTTGAACATGGGTATCATGGATGCAATTAGAGATACCTCACCAACTAGGATGAGGCTCATGTGTTGTAACCCCTCTAATTTCTTAAATTAGAGGGGGTTTTGAACCCCCTCTAAGTTTTTTAACATTATTTTTTTAATATTCACTTGGATTTAAGAGGGGGTTCAAAACCCCATCTAATATCATAAATTAAAGGGGGTTGAAAACCCCCTCTAATGTCTTAAATTAGAGGGTGTTCAAAATCCCCCACTAATGTCTTAAATTAGAGGGCGTTCAAAATCCCCCTCTAATTTCTAAAATTATATGGGGTTCAAAACCCCCCTCAAATTTCATAAAATAGAGGGGGTTTAAAACCCCCTTTAATGTCTTTAAATTAGAGGGGGTTCAAAACTTCCTCTAATATCTTTAAATTAGAGGGGGTTCACAACCCCCTCTAATGTAATAAAATTAGAGGGGGGTCACAACCCCCTCTAATTTAAGAGATTAAAGGGGGTTGTGAACCCAACTATTTTTTTAAAAGAAACTTCCATAATATGTATATATATAACTAAAACATAGTATAAAAATGTATTTAAATACATTATATGAATGTATTATATAAAATATTCATATGATTGTATTTAATTGTATTTTTTTGAGTTAATTTAATTGTATTTATATATACACATAAATACAATTGTATAATTTTATGTACATTAATATATATTTATTTGTATAAATCTTATTTCATATAATATTAATTATTTATAATATAAAATCATAAAAATATTATATAAATATATACATAATATAATTTATTTAAACATATATCATATAAAAACTCAAGCTTATTGTTTTTATAATTTTTATTACAATAATAACAAATACTTTTTTAAATAAAATGTTTATGCTTTTATATTATATATAATTAATATTATATGGAATATAATTTATACATATAAATATATATTAATTTACACTATATTATAAAATTATATTTATTGAAATACATATATATTAATGTACATAATAGTAATTATATGTATTGAAATACTTCATATAAATATTTATATAAATTATATTTCATATAATATTAATTATATATAATATAAAATTTTATTTCATATAATATTAAGTATATATTTGTATAAATTGTATTTTATATAATATTGATTATATATAATATACATATGAATTCTATATAATATAAAATTGTATTTCATATAACATTATCTAATTATATGTACCAATCGTATTTCATATAATATCCATTATATATAATATAAATATTTGTATAAATTTTATTTCATATAATTATAATTATATATTATTTATATATAATATTATACTATTTATAAAAATACATATTTATATTAGTGTAAATAATAATAAATATATGTATCAAAATACATTATATAAATATATTTTTGAAGTCCTTATATAAATATATTAAGTAAATACTTATATATATATATTCTTTAAATAAACATGTATATATCAATATATAAATATGTATTTAAGTATATAGATAATTTACATAAATATACAATATAAATGTATTTAATATAATATATTTATGATATAAATCATAAAACAAATGTATAGTATTTATAAAAAACATGTAATTTTAATATTTTAAAACATAGGTTTAATAACAATAATATTATTATTTTTATCACACACACGCAAAAGTATATAAAAATAGTTAAATAAATATATATTATAATTATATTATATCTATGAATATTATATAAATACCTAAAGAGACGCACACAAATATGAATGTATTTATAAATATATATGTAAATATAATTATTTATATATATTATATGAATAAATATGTATATAATATATAATTATGTACTTAAATATATAAGTAATTTTTATTAATATATTTATAAATATATAAACATATGTGTATATAATATTATACAATTTATCAAAATAAATATATTTTAATTCTAAAAATAATAAATATATATATTGAAATACATTACAGAAATATATTTTTAAATATATTATATAAATACATAAAATAAATAAACATGTATATAATATATAAATATGTCTTTAAGTGTATAAATAATTTACAAAAGTATATTTATAAATATAAATATATTTGTATACACATAACATAAATAGTGTTATAAAATATATTTACTCAAATGAATGTAGATAGACATATAAAATATATAGTTTATATAAATTTAAAAATTGAGTATAATATAAATTTATTATAATATAAATACATAAATACAGAATATAAAAATGTATGTATTAATTTATATAAATGTATATGTGTTATATATTTATGCATATTTAAATATTTATTCAAATAATATTTATATAAATAAGATTCATTATATATATAAATATGCTAATATGTACTTCATTTAACAAAATGCAATTAGCATAGTGGTAGGCCCATGAGAGTTCTATTAGGTTCGATGTTCGATTCCCACCCAAATTCAGATTTAAAAAGGGTGTCGGTGATGAAAGGTCTTGAGCAGTTCATGTGGGTGTCATCGAATTGGAGGGAGCATTGGAGGGAGCAGGCATGGAATTGGAAGGGAGGTCGTGAGGCACAGGAAGGAGGAGGGGAGGGGAGGGAGAACAGGATGGGGATCGCGTGAGAACGGGATGGTGGCCGGGAAGGTCGGGAGAATGGGACAGAGGTGGTGGTGGGAATTATGGGCATGATATGATAGAACTAGACGGATCGCGAGAGGGGATGGAAGAATGTTTAAAAAAATAAAATGTTTAGGGGCAATTGTCAAAAAACTACCCCTAATTGTCTGCACATTTATGTCAACATTAGAGGGGTTTTAAACCCCCTCTAATATAATCGCTTCTAAAATTATCATGATTTTACCAGCGGTTTCTCTAAACCGCCTCTAATGATAGTATACAGGCATATTAGTGGCAGTTCCTCATAATCCCCTCTAATGTCTTTATAAGGGGTTATAACCCCTTCTAATGTCAAAAATTACCCCCTCTTAAGTGGTCATTTTTTTGTAGTTCCATGAGACATATATACTTGGGAACAATTTAGTTTTCCGCAAGTGTTGGTGTAAGAGTGTGGCTTATAAAGGTGAATTATAACCAAGTACAATTAAATTGTATCGCAATAATGGGTTCATCAATTTGACTCACAAAGATGATGTTTCCTTATACCTATGGTAGCTCCATTATTCTCATGTATTCCTTGTTTCTTAGATATGTGATAATTTAATAATATGTTCATATGTTATGATGGGATATATGATTTGTTCCTTTTAAGGTATAAATTTCTTATGTATCTTGATTATACCCATATTCTCATTTTACATCCACTTATGATCTTTGATTATTATAACTTATTTTTACCCTTACCAATCATCTAATCTCACCCCTTTTTATGTTTTCATTTACCAAGCTAATGGCGGAAATTAATATGTATGATGTGTCTTGAAGTGTATCTTAAATAGATAATTTGTGCGAGTTGTTCAACATTTTTTATGGATTAATCGGTTACTTATATAGTCGGGAAAATAATTGTTTGTTTAAAAAAATTGTTTTCTTATTTAATTTTTTTCATAATTATATAAAAATATAAACCTAAATAGTATTAGTAATGTATGTGACATAATATTTTCATCACGTCATTAAATTAAGATGGTCACACCATGGGGCGTCTGACATGGTATCATATTTGGGTTTAGAAAACATGGAGATTATTATGTTATTGGTTGGGGATAATTTAAGAGTTATAAATTTTATCAAATTTTAATAAGTTAGATTTAATCATGATATTAGATGTATAGATATCCATTTAGTTTAGATGAGTAAATATTTAATATTATAGGGAATGGGATATGATAAATTTATTAAAAAACCATGGGATGTTTCTATATGGTATGTCTTAGTATAGGATAACATCTTGAATTATTGGTGAAGTTGAGATGGTTAGATTCTACAAGAAATTAAATCTCTATCTTGATACTGGAAAGTGGAAGCAATTATGGAATACATGCAGCTATGGGTAATCATTATTTAAAATGGTAGATGAGTATCATCCTAGGATTCACTACAGTGCCCGATGAGTGGGACTAAGACTATACACCTTGCAATACAATCTTGATGGATATGGTTTGGTTAATTTACATTCTATTTACAAACCATTATGAAGGATTTGAAAATATTTTGGTTACAAATCATAACAAGGAATGACTATGGATAACATCCATTAAAACGAAGATATTTATGAGTTATAGTGTAACGACCCAAAGTATTTCAATGGAAATTACCTTTTTAAAAATATGTCATAAAATCACATGAAAAAAACAACATAATGAACTACTAAGTGCTAGGTGACCTTTAAACATATGTTTGTCACTTCTGTATTTGGAATTTTCAAAATATGACATACACGGTTGTGTTTAAGATCATTCTGCGATCCAATAAGAAAAACTTAATTTTTAGTGACTAGTAACCTACCCCTATGAATAGTAACCTACCCTTATGAATATTAGAAATACCCTTATGAATATTACATCTTCCAAATAAGAGTAACCTTACCCATGAATAATTAAATAAAATTTAGGCATCTTAGAAAGTGACAATTTGACCATAGTAAACGTTTTGGTATTTTTGTAAGTTATAAATAATTAATTATAATTAATTAATTAATTTAAAAGAAAATTTATTTCCTTAAAATGTGTTCATAAAGTATCAAATCTACGTCTTCTAGTTTTTAGATAATTTTATAAGACCCTACGTAATTTTTGAAAGCATTATAAAATCAGTTTTAATTTTAAAAACTGTATTTTTCAAGTAAATTATGATATTAATATTACATTAATCATATTTGTAAAATTATTTTTGGAAAAATGGACTTCATTTTTTGATTCTAAATGTCGAAAAATAGTTAGGGTAAAATTTTGGGATTTTTCTGAAATACTTCAATTTTCAAGTGAATAGTAAAAAAATACAGTTTTTCGCATAATCGGTGTATCCTAAATTGCATCATTAATGATGTAATGATGAAATAAAAATTCTATAACTTTATTTTAGGCCAAATTATATTAAATTTCATAAATGGTTCCTTAAAATACAATAAACTCAATTTTAATACCTAAAAAGAACTTTCCAAAGCCTAAAGTCAAAAGGTGATTTCTTAAAGTGTCTTTTCCTCTTTCTTTCACTTTCCTTTTAATAAATTAATGAATTAGAATTATAAAGATTAATTAAAGCCTAAAACTAATTATATTATATTAATATATGATTTGGGATGTCAAAAAACTACTATTACAAGTCTAAATTTTGATATATTATTTTATTTAATATTTTATACTAAAAACACCTCCCTCTTCATGTATAAATAACCCCTTCCCATCCCCTTGCCAAACCACTCCTCTAAAGCTTCAATAATTGTATAAACTCTACCCAAGAATCTTCCCTATCCCCTCCCCCACGTCCAAGAGCTTATGGTATCATCAAAATACCAAGCTTAGTCCCCTTAAGGATCTCAAGAGGAGGATTCAAGAGGTAATTTATCTTCTTCTTGCCTTTAATTCTGTTTCAATTTCAAGTCCTTTTCTTATTCTTTCCCAACCTATATTTGTCCAAATGGCATGGTGACTCTAGTATCACATATATACTGTAATTTTATGATACTAATGGGAAATTATACCATCCAACCCCATTTTCCTCTTCCTTTTATTTTATAAAAGAAAACGTTGTTCGTAAGGTGTTAATCTATCACCTTCAAGAATGACATATTTTCCTTTTACATTTCTACCTACAGATATGGTAATGAAACCATTTTTATGGTTGAACCAGAATATTTTATTTGTATTATGTCCTATTTAAAGTTCTAGAACTAACTTATGTACATATTACTGTTGGATCGGATTATATCAAATATACACAAGAGGGGGGCGAATTGTGACTTTTCAGAAATATTTCTGAGATTGTGTTCTGACCTTTAAATTTAATCAGATGAATTGATGTAGTGGAAATTTAAATAGAAGAGACAGAAGATGTATAGTTTTTTGGGTAACAAAAGGACCCTAGTCCACTCCACCAATGCTCTACTCTACGAGCATGGTGATTTTCACTATCTGGTCCTCGTTTCAACAGACCTTACAACAACTGAGTACAGGCAGTTGATACCTTTAAAATCTAAGGAAAAACAAAGCCTTATGGTTCACTCACATAACCTACACAAGTTAGTATGAGAAGTTGGTCACACAATAATAAAAAAGATTTTTGTATTCTGAAAATACTTTCCAGATGTCCTTCACAATTGCAACAGCATGCAATTGAAAGTAGATGGATCATCACCTTCAGAAATAATAATATTCACAAAAGAGTCATTCTGAGTTGATCCCATTGTAGTAAATATAGAAATATAACTCACAACTTCAGAAGTATCAGATTCAAAAATGATCTTCGATGTAGAACAAATGAATTTTCTATCGTGATATTTCTTCTTCAGAAAACAGAGCTTTGTCGTTCTCTTGAATCAGTAGATATGAATTCTTGATAGTCTCTGTCTTTCTTTACTTTTTCTGAATGATCGAGAGATTACATAATATCAATAGATACTTTTCAAAAAAATCACATATATAAAAAATAAGGATAAGTATTCTCCTGCAAATTTAGATCCACAAGAGTCACCTTTTAACTCGCGATATTCAAACATTTGAATTTACAGAGTAGTCGTAACTTTCCTGAAAACTCATCATTAAAAAGCTCCTTATAATTAGATCTTTAAACCATTGATAAAATGGCTTTGAATCATTCAAATTCATATTTTAAAATCAGCTTTAAATCCAGCTTGAAATCCGCATAAAAATCAGCTTACTGACTGTTGCATAAAAATATCAACATTAATTTATCCAACGTCAAATGTAAGGTTGAGTTGTACTGTATGCATCCTCTGAACATAAGGTTGATGACATAGTCTTCAAAATTAGGGTTGATAACATATGGTTGATTAAGAACGTAAGGTTCATATCACTTTCTTCAAACGTAAGGTTGATCATAAACGTAGGGTTGGTCATCCATACTTTTCTCTTCAACTTTCAAATGTATGATAAAAGATCCATAATTTTACTATATCCATACTTTTCCAAGAACGTATGGTTTTTTAAAAAAGTAAGGTTGATGAACCATACTTTTAAGAAACAAACGTAACGTTTAATACTTACGTACGGTTCCCCTTCCATACTTTTCTAATATCCCAAACGTAGGGTTCCTTCATAACATAGGGTTCTTTTTCATACTTTGCTGATAATGTATACTTCCTCTTCCATACTATTCTCTTATATCATAAAGAATACGCTGCATTTTATCCTTATGCTACATTCCTCTACATAGGGTATGAATAGTGTTTCCAGAACATGCTAAAGCAGATCCCGAATAAGTAGGGTATGAACAGTGTTACCAGAACAGGCTAAATGTGAATACTTTAGAAATAAAACCTCGTTATTCAAGAACTTAAATATTTTGTCCAGAAATAAAAATATAACAAATAATAAATTCCTGAAAAATACTTAATACATAAAATCATTAGAAAATAATTAAGGGTATTTATGAGGCATCAAAATTTTCATAAAGAGATAGAGTATTGTTCTCAACATACTCCCCCTTTAAATAAAACATTATGTATTGTTGAAAACAACACTTGATCAACAATATCCCCCTTCTTGATGATCACAAAACCCATAAAATAATTAATGAAATTAACTTACACAAAAATTAATTAATTACATATAGTTTTGAATTTAAAAAAATATATTAGATTTATCGTAATTTCTCCCTTTAAATTATCCATTTAAATAATTTCCCCAATAAAAAATAATTACTCCCCCAATAAAAGGAAACAAACAAAAAATGTTGTGTTTATCCAAAGCTCTCCCCCTTTTGTGATATCAAAAATAATGATAAAACATGGAATACAACACATTTAATGTAGCACTGAACTTAAGTAAATTCTAAGTAACTGTTTTTCAGTAATGAAATCTGGATTACTGGTATATCTAAACAAATAAAGTAAAACAAAAGAAATATATAAAAAATATTTTTGACAAAATTGATAAATACAGGAATCAAAAAGTTTCATTGAAATTATGGAATAGATACAATTATGATGAACACAGGAATCAAGGTTTGATCAGGGTATGAAATAGGTTATATCTCCGCAGAACTGCAGACTTGATTTCTGTCAACTATTCCCTGAGTCTTCGCATAATTCCATCACCAAGCTGAATGATAAGATCTCTGGTCTCTTGAGTCATATGAATGTCTTCAATGATATTGACTATGAAAAACTCGTGAATTATTTCTTCCTTTTCCATAAACAAAGACAACTTCTCTGTGAATTTATTTAAGACATATCTGATTCCTAGTTCACTGGATGTCAACTGATCAACCAAAAATTTCTGATTGTCTAACAGGACTGATAAATAAGCATTGTTGCATTGAAGATCATGCAATAGGTCCCTCATATTTCTCATTGCTGCTGTGATAGCTTGAAACTTTCTGAGTAAATCAGGTAAAGTACATGATCCACTAGCAGCACTATTTCCAACAGATGCAAATTGTGTCTCTAGATATCCTTTAATTTCTAACAGATCTAACTTCTTTACCATTTCTGATTTCATCTTTGAAACCTCTGTCAACATATCTTTCTTAAAGTCATCAACTTCTTGTCGTGAAACGGTACTATTCTTAATTCTCTGAAATTTCAACTGCTCCGATTCTAAGGCTCTCCTCAGGGTAACATTTTCAGATTCTAACTGAGACACCTTTCTATACAGCTCTTCAATGTCCTTATTCCCTGAATCAGAGGCACCCTCTTCTTGATTATCATTATCAGGTTCAGTGTGATGTAGCAATACTAAAGGCAGTAAATCTACATCAGACTTCTCTTTTTCCTTTTACTAAGCAGGTTGGTCCACAGATTTTTCCTCAGAGTCTTTTCCAGACTCTTCCATAGAAAAATCCTCTTGAAGTACTTCTGTTTGAGCATCAGAAACATGCTCATCATGAACATCAGCAACTTGTTCTTCTAATAGATTTTATAAGATAATATTTTCTGTATTGTCCTGAGGTCTGTCCACCTCCTCACCAGGCTCAGCCTCATTTTCTTGTTGAATTGTAACTTCAACATCAGCTACAACTTGTGGTTCTGATCTTTCAACGTCAATTATTTTAGGGTCATGTTCTGTAACAGCTACATTTTGTTCCTAAAATTGTTCAATAACCTTTTCTCTGAAAAAGCTGTAAGAGAGTAAATCTATTATGGTCAGTACAGGGGAAATAGATTCCCCATTAACAGGTCTTTTCCACTAAGTGTGAATTCCCTCCTAACTTCTTTCTTCCTCAGTTTCTTCCATGTCAAATCTTATTCTCCTTGTAGTAGTGCTTATTCTTGATTCAGCTTGTCCCTCCTTGGACTTAGCAGACTGAGCCTGATCACTTTCTGTTTCATCCTCAGCTTCTACTGGAAAAAGTTTTCCTTTTATAGTGCTACATAAAAATCCAATATTTCTTAAAGTTCCATCATTAAACACATTACTTTGAGGACAACGCACTCTGGCATCCTCCAGACTCACCATATCCTTCTTAAATAACAGTTTGGAAATGAATCGTCCAAAAGGATAGAATTTCATTCTGGCATCACTGTTACAACAATAATTCAGATACCTCACCATGTATCTAAGAAAATTGAGTGTGATATCATTGAGAAAAAGATACATTATATACATGTCAAGATATAATATCTTCTCCATCTCAGACATCTTCGGTGCAATCCATGTTTTCACAAACTTTCGAAAAATTTTATGATCAGACTCCAGGTCCTTTATGAACATCTTCTTTACAGACATAGTACCAAAAAAAAGACATAATGTCCTCTAATTTATGTACATAATATCCTGTATTTTTCAAATCAAAATGAAAGACTCCCTCATGAGGGCAGTTCAAAATCTGACCAAATTCAACTGAAGAGATCAAAAAAACTCTATCCTATATCTTAGCTAGCATAGTTTCCCCATTGTCTCCCAGACTAAACTATACAGATTTGAAGAAATATCGAAGTTCTACCTCATACAAAAATTCCGTATACTCACTGTTGAAAGTCTGTTCAAAATTCTGAAACGAAAGTGCTTGTTTTAATATGAGATTCGTTTGAAATAGCCATTTGAGATCAATTACCTTTCCCTATAAGATTTTCCTTCCTTCTGAGCGTTGTCTCTTGGTATTTCTGTTCTCAGCTTCATCAGCTCTCTTAGTCTTAACCATCTCTCTGAGAATCTCTGAAGGTTTGAAGGTTAGGGTTTCAAAGGTTCGAAGATTATGGTTGATGAAAAGTGGTGCGGCTTCGCAGGTTAGAAAATGTTTTGGTAGAAATGAAACGGTTTAGAAGTCTAAAGGGTTTTTGACAGCCTTGATTCCCATGTTTTCATTAATCATTACATAGATTTAAAATATAAATAAAATTGATTACGCAGGGAAAAGAAACTTATTCTGTTTGAAAGAAAATAGCCAAATTATTTAAAATAGAATTAAAATAAAGAAACAGCTTAGTAAAATAAAACTTTATTTAAAATTAAATAAACCTAGATCCCCCTTAATAAAATCAAACCTTGAAGTGGGAAGTGGTTTAGTAAAAATATCAGCTAATTGAATTTCAGTACTTACAAATTCCAAAGATATATCCTTTTTAAGAACATGATCTCTTAGAAAATGATTTCTGATATCAATATGATTAGTTCAAGAATGATTAATATAATTTTTTGAAATATTTATGGCACTAGTATTATCACATAAAATAGGAGTATTATTAAAATTTAGTCCAAAGTCTATAAGAGTGTTTTTCATCCACAACACTTGTGCACAGCAACTGCCAGCAGAAAAATATTTTTCCTCAGCTCTTGACAGGGCAACTAAATGTTGTTTCTTACTTGACCATGACACTAAGTATTTCCCTAAAAAATGACAAGTTCTTAAAGTGATATTAATATCCAATATATAACTTCCAAATTCTTCATCTGAATATGAAATTAAATTAAAATAAGAAGTTTTGGGATAAAGAATAGATTGAAAAACAGTTCCTTTTAAATATCTAAAAATTCTTCTAACAGTAGTTAAATGAGATTATTTAGGATTTGATTGAAATCTTGCACAAAGACGTACAGAAGACATTATATCTATCCTACTAGCAGTAATATATGATAAACTACCAATCATACCTATATATAACTTGTTGTCAACTGATTTTCCAGTTTTATCCAAATCAAGTTTTAGATTAGTACACATAGGAGTTGTATATTTCTTGTTGTTTTCAAGTCCAAACTTCTTTAATAAATTAGTAATGTATTTGATTTGACTCAAAACATTTCCAAAATCTTTTTGATAAATTTGAAGTCCTAAAAAGAAATTTAGTTCTCCCATCATACTCATTTCAAATTCTTTTTTCATTAACTTTAAAAACTCATGACAAAGGGTTTTATTAGTTGATCCAAAAATTACATCATCAACATAAA
Source organism: Viscum album (assembly GCA_963277665.1). Classification (NCBI taxonomy): domain Eukaryota; kingdom Viridiplantae; phylum Streptophyta; class Magnoliopsida; order Santalales; family Viscaceae; genus Viscum; species Viscum album. Next base: position 1,515,386,368 of record OY728139.1, on the reverse strand, counting down.
TTTGAACTAATAAAATATTAGAATTTTCAGTTTTCTTAAAAATTGTTGGATCTGTCATTCCAAAAGTAAACACAATTTTCAATAAAAAAGAGCTTAATCTTTTATACCAAGCTTTAGGTGCTTGTTTAAGGCCATAAAGAGCTTTAGTATGTTTAAAAACAGAATCTGGTTTTTGAGAATTTTCAGAACTAGTAGGTTGCTCAACATAAACTTCCTCTATTAAATAACCATTTAAAAAGGCAGACTTAACATCCACCTGAAATAATTTAAAGTTCATATGAGATGCATAGGCTAAAAGGATTCTAATGGCTTCTAATCTAGCTATAGGTGCAAAGGTCTCATCATAATATATACCTTCTTCCTGATTATATCCTTTAGCTACAAGTCTAGATTTATTTCTAGTTATTATTCCTTTATCATCTTGCTTATTTCTAAAGACCCATTTGGTTCCTATCACTGGATAGTTCTGTGGTCTTTCAACTAATTCCAAGACTTCATTTATTTTGAACTGGTTTAATTATTATTACATTTATATAATCCATCTTTCATCATCTAAAGCTTCTTCTATAGATTTGGGTTCTAATTGGGATAGAAAGGCATAGAATTCTACAAGATTCCCTATATTTCTTCTATTTTTTATTCCTATGTCTAAGTCACCTATTATAGTCTCTAAAGGATGATTACTTAGGGTTCTAGTCTATCTAGGTAAAGTAGTCATAGGTTTTTCAGTATCATGTTCTTCTGAAATGGACTGAATTTCATTTATATCTTTTTCAAAATCATGTTTTAAATTATCAAGTCTCATGTTATCATTAGAGACAAACTCATCCATTTGATCTGTCCTTTTCTCAAAAAGATCAGATTCATCAAATTTCAAATGAACTGATTCTTCAACAATCCTTGACTTCTTATTATAGACTCTATAAGCTTTGGAGGTAGCTGAATATCCTAAGAAAATTCCTTAATCAGATTTTGGATCGAACTTACCAAGATTTTCCTCTGTGTTCAAGATATAAACCTTGCATCCAAAAACATTAAAGTAATTTACTTTAGGTTTTCTATTATTCCAAATTTCATAGGGTGACTTTTTCAAAATTGGTCTAATTAAAACTCTATTCATTATATAGCAGGTTTTGCTTACAGCTTCTGCCCAAAAATAGGTAGGAAGACTGTATTAATTTAGCATAGTCCTAGCCATTTCCTGAATAGTCCTATTTCTTATTTCAACAATTACATTTTTTATGTGTTCTTGGTGCAGAGAAGTTGTGTTTAATACCCATATTTGAGAAGAAGGAATTAAATTCATAATTCTCAAATTATCTACCATGATCACTTCTAAATGAAATTATTTTACAACCTTTTCATTTTGAACAGCTTTACAAAAACTTTCAAATAAAGTAAAAGCTTCATTTTTAAATTTTAAAAATAAAATCCATGTAAATCTAGAATAATAATCAACTAAAACATATACATATATTTACCAGCCAAGCTTGCTACTCTTAAAGGTCCAAACAAATCCATATAGATTAGTTCTAGAGGTTTAGATGTAGAAATTGTGTTAATAGATTTCAAGGATGATTTGTGTTGCTTTCCTAGTTGACATGCATCACAGAATCTGTCACTTTCAAATTTGAGACTAGGCAAATCAAAAACTAAATTTTTCTTAGATAACTTATGTAAAACATATACATTACAATGTCCAAGTCTCCTATTCCAGATCCAAGATTCATTTACTTTAGTAGTTAAGAAGTTTACTTGTTGTTTACACAAGGAATTTAAATCCAAGGTATACACATTGTTAGTTCTAGGTGATCTAAATCTAAGCAATTTATTTCTGAAAATAGAACAGCAATTTTTAGAAAAATCAATAGCATAACCATCATCACATAGGTGAGAGATACTTATCAGATTGTGTTTCAATCCTTGTACATAAAGTACTTTGTTTATTGATATAGCCTTTGGATCTCCAACTATTCCAATACCAATGATTTTTCCTTTGGCATTGTCACCAAAAGTGACAAGTCCACCATTTTTTTGGGTTAGTGTAGAGAAATTTGATGAGTTTCCACTCATATTCCTTGAGCAGCCACTGTCTATATACCATATGTCCTTTTTTTCATTTGTGTCCTTCTCCCTTAAAGGCATTTACACAATTTGATTTGGTACCCATATTTTGTTGGGTCCAGGGGTGTTAGCCAGCAAGGATCTGGGAATCCAAACATGCTTTGTTTTTCTAATTTCACTAGAGTCAAATAACTAATTTGACACAAAATCTTTCTGAATACCACTTATTTGGGGTTGTCTTAAAAAACAATTTTTAGAAATATGTCCCTTTATTCTACAGTAATTACAATTTAGTCTTTTTTTACTTGGAATAAAGTAATTTTTGTATAGCTTGGGTTTTTCACCTTTACTGCCAATTCCAAATATTTCCTTTTTAATGACATTTTTTCCAAGAATTTCATTTAAAGTATTTTTTTCTTTTAGTAAAAACAAGGGATGCATTTTTATAAGTTTCCACTTCAGTTTGAAGTGATTTTATCTTTGATTCATAATCTGTATTGTTAGTGTTAATTGAGTCAAACTTTTCATTTAACTCCTTATATTGTTTTATAATTGTATCTCTTTCATCAGTAATAGCCTTATGAATGTTATTTAAATACTTATGCTTATTAAATAGAGAATCATATTTTTCTTCAAGTATGTTGAAGTAGGCTGTAAGTTTTTCATTAGAGTAACTAGATTCAGAACTAGATTCAGAAGAATAGTAAGATCTTACCTCATCTGTTTTTTCCATAAAACACATGTTGGCTTTCAGATTTGCTTCTTCCTTCTCTAAGCCTGATTCAGAAGTGCTACTGGAGTCTTCAGATACACTCCATGTAGCTTTCATAGTCTTCTTGTCTTTATGCTCATAATTATTTCTTTTGAAGAATTTCTTTCTCTTGTCTTCTTTTAGCTGAGGACAGTCAGGTCTGATATGCCCAATTTTCTTGCATTCATAACATCTGACTTCCTTGTCATCCTTTTTGAAGGATTTTCTGAAGCCCTTATTCTTTCTGTAGAATTTAGTGAATCTTCGGGATAGCTGAGCCAATTATATATCAAAATTAGATAAATCAGAACTTTATGTAACACCCCAAGCTTCCACGGTATGTTTCCCTTCGAATAATGCAATAGCGTGTGTTGTACGCAACCTTGAGCTCTAACACACACCACAACTAATTAAACTAGCCGTTGTGAATAGTAATACCTAATTTTTGAAATTTTATAAATTTTATTTATCAAAATGGACTTCATTTTTGGATTCGGAATATCTAAATTATCCTATGTTGAATTTTTGGTATTTTTCTGAGAACTTCTAATTTTTTATGAATAGTGAAAAATACTTAAAAACAACTTTTTTAATAAAAATAATTTATAGTGATAAATTATACTATTTAGTGGTTTTAAAGTATAATTAGAATATTTTTTTACCATTTTATCCAATGGTGGTCATTAGAATTAATTTAACATTGAAATTGGACATAAAAAATTGTCATTCTTTTGATATAAATTGTTTCTTAAAAACACGCTATTTGTTGTAACAGCGGGAATTAATCATAAAATTAATTAATGCAACTTATATGTTTGGAATTTTGTAAAATAGACATCATTTTTTAATTCGGAATATCAATTATATCTTAGGGTGAAATTTTGGCCTTATTCTGAAAAACTTCAATTTTTGATGAATAGTGAAACCACTAAGTGGTTGTTAAAAACTGATTTTTCGTTAAAATGAAATATTACCACTTCTGTGATTTGATTTTCAAAAATCTTACAAACATGGTTGTCATTAAGAAGTAAAATGTGGTTCAATGAGATTAAAATAATTTTTTGGTGAATAGTAACTTTTAAGTTCTTAATCGCGATTAGAGGTAATTAGTGTAGTTTAAGGTAAAAATAATGTTTTAATAATATGAGATGAGCTTGACACATGTCCTACCCTCATTGGATGTGTCATGGCCGACCACGAAAATCCATGGGTCAACTTGGGGACCCCATGGAGCCACTTTAGTTAGAAAATGACATAAATACCTTTTATTTAATGTTAAAGTAAAAAATGACACAAACATGAAATGTTTTACTAAAACGATTTTTACATGGGGTTATACAAGTCATATTTTTGACTATAAATAGTCATTGTAAAGATAAAAATATTTCCTACATCATAGTAGTTTTTTTATAATTTTTATACATTAAATAAATTAAATTATTTATGACATCATTATGATGCAGCGATGACCTCATTATTTAACGATTTTAATAAAATGAAAAGATAATGTACAATCCAAGGCTTACACTTGTCCAAAGACTATTGGATGGGTAGATTTCGAACCCTTATCACCTTAGCCACGAATTATATAAGTTTGGGACCTTTAGAATCCGAAAAGCATTGTATAATAATGTAACATTTCAATCTTTCCAAAAGAGCCCCTCCTCTCCTCTTATAAAAGGCCCCCACCTCTACCACCTTATTCACACTTTCAAGCCTTTTGGTTCGGCCAAACTCTACCCAAATACTCTCCCAACTTCTCTACCTTCATCCTAGAAGCTTTACTTTAGTCAGAAATCCATCCTAAGGAGTCCTTTTGATCAAATCAAAAGGAAGAACCCGAAGAAGAGGTAACGTTTTCATCACCCTCTTTCAAGTTTCTTTCTTCTTCCACTCCCTCTTTGTTTGTTATTTCAATTATAAAATTATAAATCTAGTATCTTCTATATACTGTGATGTTATTATAAATATGTAACAACCATATTCAGTATTCTACCCATCATTTGAATGACATGTCACCATACGTGCGTACGTACGTCTTACCGTCTCCACGTCGTGGTGTAATTGTTATTCAATATATTATTATTTAGATGGGTATAATAATGATATTTAATTCATGTAAATAATAAATATAACATGATAATTATTCTGTATATATGATATACTATCCAATTATATATTATTTTAATATCAAAATAATGATATTGTCGCTCGTGCGTACGTACGGACTACCGTCTCCATGAACGCGATGAGATTCATTCTCCGTCGAATCCATTCAAGTATAATTATCATTTGATGATTTAAAAATAATGTTTAAGGACATGATATCATTATGGATATGAATAAGATACAACCTATCCATGAAAAACACGACTTACGTAACAAAACATATAAAAGAAAACGAGTAAGTTAACACCCGAAACAACGATAAATCTAAGATATTGTTAACAAAGCAATGTTAAAAGATCATATATGATATCATATGAATGTATATGATTCTTGTATAATTTAATAACAATTATTTCACCATTATACAGGAGGTTAACCTACCCCAACCAAGGAAAAGTACAAGGTAAGGGTTTACTTCACAACCTCTTCATTATCCAAGGTTGTTTATACATAATTATCTACTGGGACCTCGTTATCATCCGCATCCATGTTTCTTAAAAACGTCTTTCAAAACATGTTTACTATTAAATGGAAAATGGGTTAAAGTCATTTATACCCTTATACGTTTTTGAAAGGAATCTTACCGTCGTTTGCCAAACAATGTACTTTTTGACCTTTTTGAAAAATTTAAGGTAAGAATGTTTTTTAACTTATACGGTGGGTGCGGCTATTTTTCGCCATTATAACTTCGACGAAGCTTCCCATAAAAGCTTATAATAATATTTTCAAAGTAAATGTATTATTTTATAATTATGGTACTTTTAAATTATTTCAAAAAAGAGATATATTTCTCTCAAATAGCTTTGATTTCATCCATGTCAACATCCTTTGATGGGTTTTAAGTTTATTTGAAATTGATTTATGATACAAAACCTCCATTAAGCATTTTGTGAAACATTTGACTGTGGATGTGTTATTTTTATACCATCCATAGTTTATGGAGAAACTGTTGACATTTCGTATGCTAGTTTTAATACGAATATTTATGTTATGTTTAAACCTATTCATATGAGGAATGTATTGGACTTAATAAGTGACGGGTGGAGCCCGCTATAGCTCCTCGATGCATCGGTAGGTCTCATGAGACAACTAGACGTGGAATTGGCTAAGGCCCTTTCCCAATTTAATTTATGGTTTTGGCCAAGGCCTTAATCATTTTAGACGTCTTGGCTGAGGCCTTGACAAAATGTTTCAGAATGTCTGGCATTATACATTCCCTCATTATGAAAGTGGTTATTGATATTTCATGTGATTATTCGTCTAGTAAAATATCCATGTGAGTAAGTAATGGCATTATTTTATTTTACTTTTTCCATATTATGCTGAAGTTCAAGTTCAATAAGGCTTTTGTTTTAGTTATACATTTCCTTAAATGCTTATGTTTTCTTATGAAAGTTTCCTCTATATTGTTATCCTTACGAAGCATTTGAGCTCACCCCTTTCAATGTTTTATTTTTCCCAGAATGTGAAGAAGTGTATTATGACAGACTTGCAAGAATAGTCAGTGAGGATATGAGTGTGGACTAGGGAGACCATGTTATTGTAGTTTTCATTTTTATGATGTAATGTCATGTTTATGAATGTATCTAGTGTTTCCAAGGCTACTAAACTAATCGGTCTTTCGAGACTTGATCTTTTGTGATCATGCCAATGTTACGAAGTAATGCACCGACTCTGGGTAGCTGGGGTCGGGGCGTTACAGTTGGTATCAGAGGCAGTTTAGTACTAACCTTGGAAGCTAGATGTAGACAAACTCTGATTAGAGCACATAGACCTAAGATGAACTTTGAGGATTAGTATAGAAGAACTTCCTAAAAATTTTGGTATTGTAGAGATTTTATGAGTTTTCCGAGCAATACATCCCTGTCTGGATACGAGCAGGTAGTGGCGGCTCTGTCACAGATGTACCTAGGGGTAAAACCCGAAAACACCGCTTTGAGCTAGACTCGAACGGGAACTGGTGCACAACAAAGGGCCTTGCTGCACTCTTGGTTACGACACTCCCGGGGGATATGCTTAGGATAATTCCCATTTTCTTTACAAACCACTATGAAGGTTTACGAGTATATACTTCGTCAAAGAAAACATTTTTATAATTATGGATTATATCCATAATTAGTTCAATTTATGTTAAGTGTTTTACAAGTATGGAATTATGTATTTTGATTCATAAACCAATCTGTTTTATGCCATTATTTAGAAATGGCGCCTAGTGGAAGGAATGGAAACTGTATCAATGCATGCACTCCGTGTAGGGATTTCCCTCCTGCTCAAGATAATTATGGTGGAGCTAGTGATACAACTGGTGCTGATCAGCTTATCACCGTACTGGGACAACTCACGCAGGTTATGAATAACAACCTTACTCGTATGAAGCACCCTGATCCGCAACGTTGAGGATCAATGCTAGACCGTTTCATGAGGCAACAACCACCAACCTTCAATGGGAGTACAAATCCTATAGTAGCTGAGCAATGGATAAATTCCTTAGAGAAAATATTCCATGCCTTGGGGAGTAGTGAAAGGGAGAAAGTTGTCATGGCAGTTTACCGCCTCACTGGAGATACCGATCAATGGTGGTCACTAATTCAAAACACAAAGGAAGATGATGAATTAACAAACACGGAATGGTAGGAGTTCAAAGAGCTGTTCTTAGAAAAATACTTTCCTCGAGACCATCGAGCGGATATGGATAGGCAATTTCTGAGTCTGAGGCAGAAGGAGGATGAGAATGTCGCAAAGTATGAGGCTAACTTTACAAGGTTAGCGAGGTATGCTGCAGATTACATATGTAACCCAAGAAGTAAGACTGGTCGTTTATTTGATGGGTTAAAACCATTTCTCTGTCGAGCTTTAGTATCACAAACATTCTCTTCATACGAAGGTATTGTCTCGTGCGCTATCAAGACAGAAAAGGAATTCTCTAAGTCTTATGACTTTAAATCAAAGCAAGATAAGAAGAGATCCGCTGAAAACTCTGGGAAAGGAAATAAGGAAACAGGGAAGAAGGGTAGAAATGAATTTCCACCCTGTGATAATTGTGGTAGGAAGCACCCTGGTGCCTGTCTAAAAGAAAAAGGAGTATGTTACAAGTGTGGTGAAAAAGGCCACCAAGCTCATGAATGCAAGGGAAAGAAAGCGGATGTCAACGTGGAATGCTATAATTGTAGAGAGAAGGGACATTATGCAAATGAATGTCCTAAGCGTCAGGGGAACTTACCACAGAAGAGGCCAAGGGATCAGGGCCAGTCTTATGCTATCACTACTGCTGAGGTGGAAGCTCCGAAAGACGTGGTTGCAGGTAATTTAATGGTTTCCTCAAGTTTAGAAAATGCATTATTTGATTCTGGATCATCGCATTGTTTCATATCTTCCCAGTTTTCTAAGAAAATTAGATATTTCCAATTTGATTTAACAAGGGATTTGTCGGTCAAAACCCCTAAGGGAAGTATTGTTGCAACAAAGTTTTGTCGATTAGTTCCCATTAGAGCACCTAAATGTTCTTTACCTGCTGATCTCATCGTCATACCCATGATTGAATTTGATATAATCCTTGGTATGGATTGGCTTTCGGACCATGATGCAAAAATTTATTGTAAGAGGAAAGAGGTTACGATTCTTGATGATGATGATAAGGAACACCTTATCTTTAGAGCAGAATCATCACCACATAATTCTTATCTAGATCCACCCCCAGTAGCTCAACTAAATTCAAATATTGGGGAGGAAGAGAAGGAAATTACTGAGGGTGAGGAAAGGAATATTCAAATAGAGGATGTACCTATTGTGAGAGAATATGTTGATGTGTTTTCAGAAGATTTACCTGGACATCCTCCAGAACGATAATTTGAGTTTTCCATTGATTTAATTCCTGGATCAAGGCCCATATCGAAGACCCCTTATAGAATGGCCACTATTGAATTAGTTGAACTAAAGAAACAACTAGAGGAATTGAGTAATAAGGGATTTATTCGCCCTAGTGTTTCTCCTTGGGGAGCCCCTGTTCTTTTTGTTAAGAAGAAATATGGATCTATGAGGTTGTGCATCGACTATAGGGAGATCAATGCTATAACAATAAAGAACAAGTATCCCCTACCTCGCATTGATGATTTTTTTGACCAACTGCATGGAGCTCAATACTTTTCAAAGATTGACCTTCGGTCTGGATACCATCAGTTGTGTGTGAATAAGGAATACGTTCCAAAGACAGTATTTCGATCAAGGTACGGGCATTATGAGTTTACAGTAATGCCTTTTGGATTGACTAATGCACCCTCTGTTTTCATGGATCTAATGAATAGAGTTTTCAAGGAATATCTTGATGACTTTGTAGTGGTATTTATTGATGATATCTTGGTATACTCCAAAACCCACGAAGATCATGATAATCACTTACGCATTATCCTGAAGACTCTTAGAAGACATGAATTATATGGGAAATTTAGCAAGTGTGAATTCTGGCTTTAGGAGATTTCTTTTCTTGGCCATATTGTCTCTAAGGATGGAATTTCCGTTGATCCTTCTAAAACCAAGGCAATCCAAGAATGGCCAGCACCGACAAGTATAACTAAGGTATGCAGTTTTATTGGTTTAGCAGGTTATTATCGATGTTTCATCCAGAATTTTGCCAGATTGGCTAACCCATTGACAAAGCTCACACGTAAAGGGATTAAATTTGTCTGGACAAAAGAGTGTGAAGAATGTTTTGAAGAACTAAAGAGAAGATTAGTCAATTCCCCTGTATTGACTCTACCAACAGGGAATGATGGGTTTGTTATTTATAGTGATGCATCGAAGAAAGGACTTGGTTGTGTCCTTATGCAGAATGATAAGGTCATTGCCTATGCATCACAACAGCTAAAAATTCATGAGAAAAACTATCCTACTCATGATCTTGAGTTAGCATCTGTGATCTTTTCTTTAAAGATATGGAGACATTACCTCTATGGTGAAAAATGTGAGATTTATACTGATCACAAGAGTTTGAAGTATATTTTCTCACAAAAATAACTCAACATGAGGCAAAGGCGGTGGCTTGAACTAGTCAAGGATTATGATTGCACGATACATTACCACCCGGGGAAGGCAAACAAGGTGGTATATGCTTTGAGCAGAAAAGACCATGGAGTTTTGAATGTGATAAGAATTGAAAGGGATCCAATTTTCATGGATCTAGTGAAGATGGACATGGGAATAACTAGGGAAGGTGAAACATCAATGATTTTTTAAATGGTTGCCAAACCATCATTACTAGAACGGATTAAGAGTTCTCAGACTGATGATGAAGAATTTCAGAAGAAGATTAAAGATGTGAATGATGGAAGATTGAGGGACCTTGTGTATAAGGATGGAATTTTGAAATTTGGGAAGAGACTTTGTGTTCCCGATATACCTGATCTAAAAAGGGAATTGCTGGATGATGCTCATAGTTCCAATTTCTCTATACACCCTGGGAGCACCAAAATGTATAGAGATTTGAAGGAACATTTTTGATGGGACAATATGAAGAGGGAGATTGCTGATTTTGTGTCGAGGTGTATGGTTTGTCAACAAGTGAAAGCTGGAAGGCAACATCCTGGTGGAGTATTGCAACCTCTTCCCATACCTGAGTGGAAATGGGATAATATTACAATGGACTTTGTCATGGGACTACCAAAGACTCCTAGAAGGAATGATGCAATATGGGTCATTGTTGATCGTCTTACTAAGTCAGCACATTTTCTGGCTATACGGGAGGATCTAACACTTGAACGTCTAGCAAGACTATATATTAATGAAGTTGTAAGACTTCATGGAGTACCCCTGTCGATTGTTTCTGATCGTGATCCTCGTTTTACTTCAAGATTCTGGAAAAGTCTTCAAAAGGCCTTGGATACTGAACTTCGTTTGAGCACTGCCTATCACCCTCAAACAGATGGAAAATCAGAACGGACTATTCAAACCTTAGAAGACATGTTGATATCATGCTCTCTTGACTTTTAGGGTATGTGGGATCAATATTTACCACTGGTAGAATTTTCCAATAACAATATCTTCCATTCAAGCATTCAGATGGCACCTTATGAAGCGTTATACGGAAAGAGATGTCGTACACCAACCTGTTGGGATGACGTTGGTGAAAGAAAACTTGTGGGACCAGAACTGGTGGAAGAAACAATGTAAAAGGTGAAGGTAATCCAAAACCACATCAAAGCAGCTCAAAGTAGGCAGAAGAGCTATGCCGATAACAGAAGAAAGGTTTTTGAATTTCAGGTGGGAGATCATGTTTTCCTAAAGGTATCTCCATGGAAGGGAGTTATACATTTGGGTAAGAAGGGTAAGTTGAGTCCCAGATACATCGGACCTTTCGAAATTCTAGATCGTATTGGGGATGCAGCTTATCGTTTGGCGATGCCGCCAAATCTCTCCAAAGTTCACGATGTTTTCCACATATCGCTATTGAGAAAATACATGCCCGACCCAACACATGTACTTAACTATGAGGAATTAGAACTGGAACCCGATCTATCTTATTGCAAAGAGCCCATCAGAATTCTTGATGTGAGGGAGCATGTGCTGAGAAACCGGACGACTCGTCTGGTAAAGGTTTTGTGGAGAAATCATAAAATGGAAGAGGCAACGTGGGAACCTGAGGAACTTATGATGAAGAACCACCCGAGTCTTTTTATGCAGTAATACCCTAGAAATTGCGAGGACGCAATTATTTGAAGGAGGGGATAATGTAACACCCCAAGCTTCCACGGTACGTTTCCCTTCGAATAATGCAATAGCGTGTGTTGTACGCAACATCGAGCTCTAACACACACCACAACTAATTAAACTAGCCGTTGTGAATAGTAATACCTACTTTTTGAAATTTTATAAATTTTTTTTATCAAAATGGACTTCATTTTTTGATTCGTAATATCGAAATTACCCTATGTTGAATTTTTGGTATTTTTCTGAGAACTTCTAATTTTTTATGAATAGTGAAAAATACTTAAAAACAACTTTTTTAATCAAAATAATTTATAGTGAAAATTATACTATTTAGTGGTTTTAAAGTATAATTAGAATATATTTTTACCATTTTATCCAATGGTGGTCATTAGAATTAATTTAACAATGAAATTGGACATAAACAATTGCCAATCTTTTGATATAAATTGTTTCTTAAAAACACGCTATTTGTTGTAACAGCGGGAATTAATTATAAAATTAATTAATGCAACTTATATGTTTGGAATTTTGTAAAATAGACATCATTTTTGAATTCAGAATATCAATTATAGCTTAGGGTGAAATTTTGGCCTTATTTTGAAAAACTTCAATTTTTGATGAATAGTGAAACCACTAAGTGGTTGTTAAAAACTGATTTTTCGTTAAAATGAAATATTACCACTTCTGTGATTTGATTTTCAAAAATCCGAAATACAAGGTTGTCATTAAGAAGTAAAATGTGGTTCAATGAGATTAAAATAATTTTTTGGTGAATAGTAACTTTTAAGTTCTTAATCGCGATTAGAGGTAATTAGTGTAGTTTAAGGTAAAAATAATGTTTTAATAATATGAGATGAGCTTGACACATGTCCTACCCTCATTGGATATGTCATGGCTGACCCAGACAATCCATGGGTCAACTTGGGGACCCCATAGAGCCACTTTAATTAGAAAATGACATAAATACCTTTTATTTAATGTTAAAGTAAAAAATGACACAAACATGAAATGTTTTACTAAAACAATTTTTACATGGGGTTATACAAGTCATATTTTTGACTATAAATAGTCATTGGAAATCTAAAAATATTTCCTACATCTTAGTATTTTTTTTATAATTTTTAGACATTAAATAAATTAAATTATTTATGACATCATTATGATGCAGTGATGACCTCATTATTTAACGATTTTAATAAAATGAAAAGATAATGTACAATCCAAGGCTTACACTTGTCCAAAGACTATTGGATGGGTAGATTTCAAACCCTTATCACCTTATCCACGAATTATATAAGTGTGGGACCTTTAGAATCCTAAAATCATTGTATAATAATGTAACATTTCAATCTTTCCAAAAGAGCCCCTCCTCTCCTCTTATAAAAGGCCCCCACCTCTACCACCTTATTCACACTTTCAAGCCTTTTGGTTCAGCCAAACTCTGCCCAAATACTCTCCCAACTTCTCTCCCTTCATCCTAGAAGCTTTACTTTAGTCAGAAAGCCATTCTAAAGAGTCATTTTGATCAAATCAAAAGGAAGAACCCGAAGAAGAGGTAACGTTTTCATCACCCTCTTTCAAGTTTCTTTCTTCTTCCACTCCCTCTTTGTTTATTATTTCAATTCTAAAATTATAACTCCAGTATCTTCTATATACTGTGATGTTATTATAAATATGGAACAACCATATTCAGTATTCTACCCATCATTTGAATGACATGTCACCATACGTGCGTACGTACGGCTTACCGTCTCCACGTCGTGGTGTAATTGTTATTCAATATATTATTATTTAGATGGGTATAATAATGATATGTAATAAATTTAAATAATAAATATAACATGATAATTATTCTGTATATATGATATAATATCCAATTATATGTTATTTTAATATCAAAATAATGATATTGTCGCTCGTGCGTACGTACGGACTACCGTCTCCACGAATGCGATGAGATTCATTCTTCGTCGAATCCATTCAAGTATAATTATCATTTTATGATTTAAAAATAATTTTTAAGGACATGATATCATTCTGGATATGAATAAGATACAACCTATCCATGAAAAACACGACTTACGTAACAAAACATATAAAAGAAAATGAGTAAGTTAACACCCGAAACAACGATAAATCTAAGATATTGTTAACAAAGCAATGTTAAAAGATAATATATGATATCATATGAATGTATATGATTCTTGTATAATTTAATAACAATTATTTCACCATTATACAGGAGGTTAGCCTACCCCAACCAAGGAAAAGTACAAGGTAAGGGTTTACTTCACAACCTCTTCATTATCCAAGGTTGTTTATACATAATTATCTACTGGGACCTCGTTATCATCCGCATCCATGTTTCTTAAAAACGTCTTTCAAAACATTTTTACTATTAAATGGAAAATGGGTTAAAGTCATTTATACCCTTATACGTTTTTGAAAGGAATCTTACCGTCGTTTTCCAAACAATGTACTTTTTGACCTTTTTGACAAATTTAAGGTACGAATGTTTTTTTTAACTTATACGGTGGGTGCGGCTATTTTTCGCCATTATAACTTCGTCGAAGCTTCCCTTACAAGCTTATAATAATATTTTCAAAGTAAATGTATTATTTTATAATTATGGGACTTTTAAATGATTTCAAAAAAGAGAGATATTTCTCTCAAATAGCATTGATTTCATCCATGTCAACATCCTTTGATGGGTTTTAAGTTTATTTGAAATTGATTTATGATACAAAACCTCCATTAAGCATTTTTTGAAACATTTGACTGTGGATGTGTTATTTTTATACCATCCATAGTTTATGGAGAAACTGTTGAAATTTCGTATGCTAGTTTTAATACGAATATTTATGTTATGTTTAAACCTATTCATGTGAGGAATGTATTGGACTTAATAAGTGACGGGTGGAGCCCGCTATAGCTCCTCGATGCATCGGTAGGTCTCATGAGACAACTAGATGTGGAATTGGCCGAGGCCCTTTCCCAATTTGAATTATGGTTTTGGCCGAGGCCTTAATCATTTTAGGCGTCTTGGTCGAGGCCTTGACAAAATGTTTCAGAATGTCTGGCATTATATATTCCCTCATTATGAAAGTGGTTATTGATATTTCATGTGATTATTCGTCTAGTAGAATATCCATGGGAGTAAGTAATGGCATTATTTTATTTTACTTTTTCCATATTATTCTGAAGTTCAAGTTCAATAAGGATTTTGTTTTAGTTATACATTGCCTTAAATGCTTATGTTTTCTTATGAAAGTTTCCGCTATATTGTTATCCTTACGGAGCATTTGAGCTCACCCCTTTCAATGTTTTATTTTTTCCAGGATGTGAAGAAGTGTATTATGACTGACTTGCAAGAATAGTCATTGAGGATATGAGTGTGGACTAGGGAGACCATGTTATTGTAGTTTTCATTTTTATGATGTAATGTCATGTTTATGAATGTATCTAGTGTTTCCAAGGCTACTAAACTAATCGGTCTTTCGAGACTTGATCTTTTGTGATCATGCCAATGTTACAAAGTAATGCACCGACTCTGGGTAGCTGGGGTCGGGGCGTTACACTTTATGATTTCTCTTTTACACTTTTCTTCATATTTATATTTTTTCTTTGTGATGATACTTTCAAGGAAGTGTCATCTCATTTGATAAGCACTTTATGCTCATTTTCTTAATCTTCCATCTCAACTTTATACATCATTAATGTTCCAATTAGTTATCTCATGGTTAAATCTTTGACAGGTGTTTACTGTATGATTACTGTTGAGATTCCATTCCATTTTGTAGACAGTACTCTCAGTACTTTTAAAGCTTGACCAGCTTGTTTAGTGGGTTCTCCTAAGGCAGTTATGTTATTGACAATCTCTGTCAATATTCCATTCATTTGAGTAATACTCTCACCTTCAACCATTCTGAAAGTATCGAATTTAAGCTTAGCAGTTGCATATATCATTTCCCTGATATTGGTAGTTCCTTCATAAGAAACATCAATAGTTTTCCACATTTTATATGATTTTGGGCATTGAGATACTCTATTAAATTCATCAGGTCCTAGAGAACATATAATTGCATTCATTTCCTTTGAGTTCATATCATAATCTGCTTCAGTAGCTGCACTCCATGTTTCAGGTTTTTCTGGTATTTCATATAGAGTCAGAATCTTAGAATATACTCTATATCCAAGGTTTTTCAGATAGATAATCATTCGCGACTTCCAGCATCCATAGTTTTCTCCATTGAAGTACGGTGATCTGATCATAGACATTTTATCTCTTGTATCGGTCATCTTGCTCCGTGTATAATCACTTTCATCTTGTTAAGGATTTATCAGAGAGCTCAACCACTGATACCAATTGTTGGATCAGATTATATCAAATATACAAATGAGGGGAGTGAATTGTGAATTTTCAGAAATCTTTCCGAGATTTTGTTCTTACCTTTAACTTTAATCAGATGAATTGATGGAGAGGAAATTTAAATAGCAGAGACACAAGATGTATAGTGGTTTGGGGAACAGAGTAGTCGTAACTTCCCAGAAAAAATCAGCATTAAAAATCTCCTTATAATTCGATCTTTAAACCATTGATAAAACGGCTTTGAATCATTCAAATTCATATTTTAAAATCTGATTTAAATCCGGCTTGAAATCCGCATAAAAATCAGCTTGCTGACTGTTGCATAAAAATATCGACTTTAAATTCTCCAACATCAAATGTAAGGTTGAGTTGTACTGTATGCATCCTCTGAACATAAGGTTGATGACATAGTCTTCAAACGTAGGGTTGATAACGTATGGTTGATTACAAATGTAAGGTTCATATCACTTTCATCAAACATAAGGTTGATCATAAACGTAGGGTTGGTCATCCACAGTTTTCTCTTCAACTTTCAAACATATGATAAAAGATCCATACTTTTACTTGATCCATAATTTTCCAAGAACGTATGGTTGTTTACAAAAGTAAGGTTAATGAACCATACTTTTGAGAAACAAACGTAGCGTTTAATACTTACGTATGGTTCCCCTTCCATACTTTTATAATATCCCAAATGTAGGGTTCCTTCCTAACAAAGGGTTCTTTTTCATACTTTGCCGATAACTCGCGATATTCAAACATTTGAAATTACAGAGTAGTCATAACTTCCCTGAAAACTCAGCATTAAAAATCTCCTTATAATTCGATCTTTAAACCATTGATAAAACGGCTTTGAATCATTCAAATTCATATTTTAAAATAAGCTTTAAATCCGGCTTGAAATCCGCATAAAAATCAGCTTGCTGACCGTTGCATAAAAATATCGACTTTAAATTCGCCAACGTCAAACGTAAGGTTGAGTTGTAATGTATGCATCCTCTGAACATAAGTTTGATGACATAGTCTTCAAACGTAGGGTTGATAACGTATGGTTGATTACAAATGTAAGGTTCATATCCCTTTAATCAAACATAAGGTTGATCATAAATGTAGGGTTGGTCATCCATAATTTTCTCTTCAACTTTCAAATGTATGATAAAAGATCCATACTTTTACTTGATCCATAATTTTCCAAGAACGTATGGTTGTTTACAAAAGTAAGGTTATTGAACCATACTTTTGAGAAACAAATGTAACGTTTAATACTTACGTACAGTTCCACTTCCATACTTTTATAATATCCCAAACGTAGGGTTCCTTCCTAACGTAGGGTTCTTTTTCATACTTTGCCGATAACATATGGTTCCTCTTCCATACTTTTCTCTTATCTCATAAAGAATACACTACATTTTATCCTTACGCTACGTTCCTCCATGTAGGGTATGAACAGTGTTTCAAGAACACGCTAAAGCAGATCCTGAATATGTAGGGTATGAACAGTGTTTCCAAAACACGCTAAATGCAAATAATTTAGAAATAAAACCTCGTTGTTCAAGAACTTAAATATTTCCTCCAGAAATAAAAATATAATGAATAATAAATTCCTAAAAAATACTTAATACATAAAATCATTAGAAAATAATTAAGGGTATTTGTGAGGCATCAAAATTGTCATAAATAGATAGAGTATTGTTCTCAACATACTACCCCTTTAAATAAAACATTATGTGTTGTTGAAAATAACACTTGCTCAACAATTACTAGATCAGTAAACAAAACAAGTTCGTTGTGGTCGAAAAACTGCCCAAATTAACCCAAACGATCATTATTAAATTCCTATCTAATAATTCATCCACATGGTATACAATGTAATTCATATTAAGATCATTTTAACTTCTGGAATATCATTAATAACAATTAATGTATGTTTTGGATGTTTACCCATGTTCTACACAAACTCCAATTCATGAATACATGTGAAACTCTTAAGAAAACCATAAAAATGAACATTCCTAAACAATGTTTTTAAACTCTATAAAACATAAAAATGCCCATAAAATAACATAATGAAACCAAAAATGATCCATATTAAGGTATAAAAGGTTCTTTCATTTCAAATTAATGAATATAATGTCATTATACAGGACATTAAAGAGAACGAAGCGTTCAGATACAAGGTAAGGGGAAATTCTCGAACCCAACTTTCATCCTTCGGGTTCTCCCACTTTCACTCCTTTTTGATATGGTTACTCCTTAAAAATATTTTGTTCATAATTGTCTTTCCTTTTCTAGGATATACATGTTTTTCACTGGTATTTGTGAAAACCCAAATGTTTTGAAAAATAACTCTTCTTTCAAAAACACACCTTTTACTTCTCATTCAAGATTGACGGTTCTTGTAACATGTATGTTATTCCCTCATTCTTTTATGAAACCAATGTTTATGAATGTGTTATTATGAGATGAAACCCATTCCTTTTCATGGGGTTTTTATGTTCATTTATGTTATATGTTCATTGTGGCATGCATGATAAATGATAATGTTATGATGTGACGGGTGTGCCCAGAACTATACATCACTCCAATGCATTGGGTAAAGTGATGAATCTCATGAGTAAATATGGAATTATGTGTGAAAAAGATGCCAGATTTTTTCCCAATCATGTGTGTTAGTTAACCACTAAGACATGATGTTTCATTTTTATTCATTTCCACACTTCAAGTCTTTTATTAATGCTTCCTCTCATGTTCATGATTCTTTGCCTATGTTATGAATATGCTCACCCCATGCTATATTTTTCTTATCTATCCTCTTACTGGGATTCTATCTCACTCATTTTGATGTATATCCTCATGTGGCTATATGTACAAAGGAGAGTTCAAATGCCAATAAGAATCTAGATAAGAAGAAATAAACCAAAAAGGTTTATGCTTGATGTTTTAATTGTTATGTATGGTCCTAGTTTTCCAAAGACATTAAACCATTGGATCCTCTATGTGTAATAATATTATGTTGTTTATCTTTAAAATGATGTAATAGTTATGTAAGAAAAGGCAGGGTCACTATATATAGTATATATTAATTTCTATGTAATTCAATGGATAAAGGGTATCTGTAACATTAAAGATAATATATTTCAATGATTTTAGGGTTTATAATACTACAGGAATTTTCGCAATAATTTTAAATAAAGTTAGGTTGAACTAAAAGTTTTTAAGGATGAAATAAATATTTAATATGATAAGTTATATTTAAATTGAGTTTTCATAATCATGTGCTACTTTACCTTGATTTTATTGATTTCCATATTGGTTTTTAGTATTTGTTTGAAATAGAATCATGGAAATGAAGATGAGAAAGAAATGTATCTAGAAATCACTATGCCTTATAACTAAATAAGGAAGCATACTTAAAATGTTGAGAACCATAGTATATGGCATTTATGAAGTAAAAAGTGATTTTACTATTCTCACCCAAGGTAGTGATGTCAATATAATAATAAAAATTAAATCCACATACTCAAAGATATTTTCATTAGGGAGTGATATTTATTGATGATATCCTAGATTATTTTAAATTCTATAAGTATTATATGGAATATCTATTTATTTTTTGTCAATATTTCTTCATTATATTTTGAAATATATATATTAAGTAGTGTCAAGAATTATGAAATGTGGTTTTATGACGAGTATATATTTTTAGTTTGACTATTTAAGAACACATGATTGGGGTATAAATAACTCATTGGTTTAATATATTACTGATTTTTATTTAATAAAGTTTTAATTGATTTTGGGAATAATGATTTAGTTAGTATTAATAGCCTTATAATTCATTATTTTTTTATTAATAAAGTGTTTTGTGATATTTTTGGAGAAGTTTATCTCATTTTTCAGATTATGATATATGTTGATTAGTTTGTGTCTTTATATATAAGAGATTAACACATTTCAGGGTTATATATAGAGGTAATATTTAGAGGATTGTATAATCTCTCTATTTTTTAATGCCTTGAGAATTCAAAGAGTTTTTAAAATTTATGTTACAAAGAATATATAGTTAGCGTGTATTAATGTGTATATGAACTTATAAATGAATAATGATGTTTGAGGAAATATATGTAACATGATTATATCATAAGATAATAAGGGTGATTTTATTTTAGAATTTACATCTTGAATAGTGAATATTCATAGAATAACATCACCTACATTCATTAGTTAAAAATAAATAAAATTGTGATGATATTGTTTATCTAGGGGTGTAATGTAACAATATAAAATTTCACTATGTATTTTACCTATATAAATATTGTGTTAATATATTTTTATAAATGAAACACTAAATTAAAATTAAATTGTTATATTTTAAAATACTATTTGAGTATTATAATATAGTCATTAAATTAGAGGTATAAAAAGAAGTAACTAGATTATGAAATATATGAAGAAAAAAGGATGATTCGGAATCTGGTATTGGAATTATAGATTTTGAATCTCATTTACTTGAGCTTTAAAAAAATAATATGCACCAAGGTTTTACTCATACAACATATAATTTGATCTCAAAAAATTACGGTTTGATAGAAATACTATGTGAGAGAAAATCAAGCTCTTAGAAATTTCCATTAGATCTATGTTAATAGAAT
This sequence comes from Viscum album, assembly GCA_963277665.1. NCBI lineage: Eukaryota > Viridiplantae > Streptophyta > Magnoliopsida > Santalales > Viscaceae > Viscum > Viscum album. The sequence goes on along the minus strand of OY728139.1, from coordinate 1,515,365,664 downwards.
CACAAACCTCGACTACCACCATAAATTAACATATTCATGGATATTAAATAGAGATATTCACTGGCTATTTAACTATAAATTAGGATGATATAATCAGAAAATTATTAATGTAATATTTTATTTATGATATGGAATTTATACATTTCAAATTTTGACTTTAAAAACAGAAAACAAATATTATTTTTCAATTAAAATTTGTTTTATTTATGTTTAATATTTAAAAAATATTTTTATAAATATTTTTAATTTAAATATAAAATAATTAACATAAATTTTGGACTTATCTAAATAATATTATCTTTTGTTTCATCTTTGGTAGTTTTTTGAAATAATTAAATTTTTATGTGAAAAGTGAAAATATCAGTTTTACCAAAACTATACTTTTATAATTATATAATAAATATATATAACTGTATAAAAAAATTAATTGGTAAAATATTTGTTTAATAAAAAATTATCTACATTTTAAAATTACTATATTGAATTTTTAAAAACAATAATTTACATTTTAAAGAATTATGTAATATTTTACAATAGAACCTACTTTTTGTCTTCTCTTTTATTTAAATTTTATTTTTGTGAAATTTGGTTTGGGATTAGTTTTAAAAACACATAGATTATTTTTCTTTATAATAACAGAATTTATATCATGAAAATAAAACAAAATGATAATTTTACCCTAGATATAAATTTTAATCTTGAAAAATCACTTTCTCTAAAAACAGGGTTATACACATTACATGGGATAATGTTAAAATCAATGTTTCTTACACATATAATTTTTTTATCATAAAATGGATATCATATTTTTATTAATTAGGTCCATATTATGTAATTAGTTTTATTTTATTAATATTCATTATAAATAAATTATTTAGGTAAAAATTAGTTACCCTTTTATAACAAAATTGGTAGAAGTGAAAATTCTAAGAGAAAAGGGACTAATTTTTTTAAAACATGTGGGAAAATCAATTATTAAGGTATTATTGACCTTATATAATCCAACACTCCATTATTTTCCATTTTTATCCTTATTGACATTTTAAACATGTTTTTACATTATATGATGTTGAAATATTTACAAAAATGTCATTCTCGCCACTTATAAAAGGGGATTCTCACCACCCCTTCAAGACCGTCAAGTAAATTAGGTTTTCTCTTGAAGTGTTTCCTATTTTCCTTAGTTTATAATATTATTAATTTTACCTCATAATATATGCACATTATATTAGTTTAACACATCAATTTATGAGGAATTCCCTAAGGAAAACACATTGATTTGAACGTAAGTATTCATTGTAATTACTAACTTATATTTCTTTCTATCATACATTCAAAAATATAATTTTATAATTCCAATATAATGAAATAAATATGAATTACATAATTAATGTTATTATTTTATGGTAATGAAAATTAACCACCTTTTCTATTTTAAATTAAAAAATGATAATGTGTCATTCATGTGTTATGCAGACCACTGCATCCATGAAGAGATGAATTCCATTTTTTCCAACATATTTCTTCACTAATTATAAAATAAAAATTGAGGAAACAATATTAAATGTATAATATATTTATTATTATGAGGTAAAAAATGATAATCCAACTTATTTCTCTCTCGTTTTTTGAGAAATGAAAACATTAATCATGTGTTGTGTGTACTACCACCTCCATAGAGTAACATATCTCAATTTTAATCTAGTCAATTATTTATTTTTTAAAATATTTTAATGTAAGTTTCTATACCATATAAGTATCAAAATAAGATCTTTATTCTTATGAAATAATGATATTATGTGAAAATAGACCACCATACTAATCATAATCATCTATTAATTCTGGTATGCCCATGTATGAGTTTGGTTCTTTAATTATTACATTAATATTAAACTAAATAATTAACATACAAATATATATTAGTCAAAAAATCACTAAAACATGCTCATAAATAATTTCTTTTTAAAAAATAATTTCCAAAACTCTCATAAAATGAAATTAAAACATCATACAAAATTGTAAAACATCAATTTTAGTACCTTTTCTTATCTAGAAATGGTTAACATTGAGATAATAATGAATAACAACATCATTAATACAAAACTAGTTCAAAATGATCAACATTACTCACACCCAATATTGAAAATATATAATAAATAAAAAATATAAATGTAGAGAAGAAATAAAAATGAATTTTATAAATGTTTATGTATATGAATAAGTTTCTAAAATTGGTTATTAATAAATTTATTCTTTTATACAGGATCTTAGAGTGCATTTAACTAAGTGGGGAAACAAGTTAGTGATTTCCTGTCTCAAATTTTCACCCCTTAAGAAATATTTCTTATTAAAATCCTTATTTTTTCTATAATGTTGTATCTACTTACCATTAAATATTATATATCATGATTCCCATATATTTCATGATGTTGAATTCTCTATTCCATATTCTCTCTCTCATGGGATTTTGGCTCAAAAATTATAAAATTTGTAAGGGGTTCTTTGTCTCAAATTTAACTTATTGAGATTCCATTATAATTGTGCACCGTGATATCTTTAATATGGTGTGATTATTTTCTAATTAATTTATTTTTACATATTCATGGGGGTTTGGACAACAATTTTATTATCCCTTTTAAATATATTTTTATTCCATGATACCAATGATGAAAGGATTTTTTTTAAATGGTATTAAACCCATAAGGGTTTCATTTACAATATTATTTTAGAATCAAGATTCTAATGAAATATAATATATATATATTTTTGACTGAATTTACGTTGTACCCTGTGCGTAAACAAAATGGCCCAACAGAAAGTAACCAGTTGTCTGTTATTATAATGGGTTCCACGTTAGGTACGATGTCCTCAGATGGTCTCCAACAGCTTTATTCATAGATCTAGAAACACCCAATATCCCTTGTATCCATGATTCATGGATCTTCTATCCAAAGGAAAGTGCTCATTGGATGACTATTTGTCCAACAATAGATAAGGACTCCATTTGTCGAGATGATGGGAGGTCGGGCACATCACACACTTTTTGGGGGAAATTATTATGTACTCTAGGACTCTCTTCTAGATTTATGAAATGTTCATATTTTGGTGAATCCTTTTTTTTCTAAATCACGTGTATGTGGGTTACACCTAGGTTTCAAGATTAACCATATATATATATGGTTTGGGAATTACTGAGGCAACACAAGTTTAATACCTATGATGAGGTGCTCTGGAGTTTATCATCGTCTAGGGAGGATGGGAGTTGATTCGATATCAGGATCGAACCCATGAGATGGGCTTCCTACATATCCTCATGAGAGGAATTAGAACTCGCATAGTTTGGTGCCACTTAACTGGAAAAATCACCTTTTCAGGACATATGAAAAGGACCCATCCATGAAGTTTAATGTTATGTGGATAAGACTTCTAGGTCAAAGATTCCTAATCAGTATTTTGTTTGGGACTTACATTAAAGAGGACAAGGATTCTCAGAAGAGGCGTGGTCTCTTGGGTGGATATGCCCCACCAAGGATTTGGCCCGGTGAACACTAGGGAAATTTCGGTTTAGGGTTTGGACCTTAGGTAGGATTCCTACATATCTAGGTTAGTTGGGAATAAAATCCCCCATATTTCAGTTTAAGTTTGGGTTTATACTATAAAGGAGGACCTATTTGTTGGGGGTATGATTGAGGATTAACCTTTGAAAAGGGTCCCCTTTGAGATAGAACCTTCAAATAGGCTTCCTATGTATCCTATTTAGAGCATAAATCAGAGTTCTCATTGTTCATATTGGTTGAGGATTACGTATGGAAGTTGTTATCATCATCAACCTCTAAGATCACATGAGTCATTCTTGATGTGAGAAACAAGAGGAAGTAGTAGATTCGAAAAACCACACACCTTCCCTTCTCCACTAATGGAAAATGGGGATGATGTAAGAAGAGGTTAGGGCGATGTATCGACAAGGGAGAGAGAGGCTATATGAATGTACCAACTCTCACCCATGTGGATATCCAAGATTGTCACGTTTGGGAATCTATCTAAACAAGTATTAGGATGATCCTGATAGGATAAAAAGTTTCGCCTCTAGTAAAAGGGATATGGAGTCACCTTATGGGGGGTTCCCTAAAGTTGGTTCTAGGAAAGGGGATAATCATCACTCCTTATGAAAAGGAAAGGAAAGAATGATCCCTTTCACTTATCATTGTCCATTATTCAATGGAAAGGCCAGTGATTACCCTTGATCCCTATAATGGGGAGGTTCACATGAGTATTATAAGTTTAGTCCCTAAGTTACCATGGGAATGTAGACTTAAAGACGTTATGGGGTTCCACACCCTTTTTAGGATTACCCACGTGACTCTGTTTACCATGGGTATGTAAACTCAGAAGGATGCACTGATGCGCCTGATGGTTTTAGCATATGGTTCTGGTGGCTTTGGAAGAGGCTTTAACATGATTCCAAAGGAATAGTTAGTAGAGGGGATTTGAAGTATGGTATGGAAATGGAAGGGCATGATCATTTCCAAAAGGTGGAGATCCCAAAGGTACCCTACTCCGTGTATCATTTGTTCATGCGAAGCAGAGTACCCTCCTCATGGTGTACTACTATGCAGGTGCAGGGCCATCCGCATACCAATGTAGTATGTGGACCTGGATATTGTCTGTGTACTAATGTGGTACATGGACATGGATGTGGTCTATGTACCATATTGGTATGTGATCTTAGGTTTTGTCCACAAAAGGTGGTGGTATACGGAACTAAAGTCTATCTATGTGGTGAAATGCTACACATGGAAGGGTTTCATCTGCATAGAGATGTGTTATGCGGCATGCTATATTAAAGAAGGGGAATTGTTCCTACAATTCATGGGAAGTTCATCTGCGAAGGGAGTATGGTTCTCAGTTCTCAAATTTGGTTCAAATTTTTCCCATATTTTCATCCTTCCTTTTTTATGGTTTACGGCTAGTTTATACCTACTGGGAACCATTCGCGGTTCTGTACTCCAACAATTGTTTTCATTTGATGTCTTCCATCCGTAAACTCTAATCTCTCCAAAAATCCAATCCTCCTTTATTCCTTTCTCCTATTAATTTTTTATCTCCCCTTGGGGTCCTTTTATAAAGAGTTTGAAAGGCTATATCTATGGGTCACATGACACCTTTTGTAGAATCCCATGGGGAAATCATCAGTCCCACAGATGACTTAGTCAACTGAGGTTTGTGAGGATGTGGTTTGTGGTGGAGGAAATCAATGCCTCGATCTTGTAAATGAAATGGTTTGTGTGACATTGTCGGCCTTGCCTTATCTATGAACTGAGTTTTCAGGGATGGTGTGAGGGGGTGTACCTCTCCATCATATTTTCTCCAAGGATGTGGTTCATGGGGTCATGGTTCACAGGTGGAATTTCTTCGACTCCATTCCACCAATGATTTGGTTCACATAGGGTTGATTTTATTCCTCGTTTATTCTTTTAACTTCCTAGTTCACTGGACAATGCCTCGTGGGCTAGTGTTTTGCGGGCTGTCTATGTACCATTCGGTTCACGGGCAATACCATCTGCATACCATTCCCAAAAATAAGTATGTGGACCACTTTGGTCCTTTTATAAATTAAATTTCTTCAATATTATTTCCAATTTTTCAAAAAAACCTGCATCTTATTATTTCATCAAATTTTCAAGAGTATTTTCCTTCCATTTGCGGAGTTTTCAGGACCCTACAAATTCCCCCCATCAGAATGGGTTCTAATCAAGATGAAGAGGAGGCTATTCTGATGTATAAATTGGTCCTGAACTGAACTGGTTTTCAATAGAAAGGTGGATCCATTGGGGGGACCATACCAATATATAGGGGGCCCAGGTCATTTTTCATTTATTGGACTTCTTGTAAAAAAGTGCTCTGCAAAGTGATCTCATATTTCTCTACTTCAACATAACAGTTCCTTCACGAAATCAATCACCCGCTAATCGTGCTTTGCATTTTGAGAACTAAAAACTCTTCACAGTCAATATCATCCATGAACCAACCATGAAATCCATGAACTGAACCATGAAACATAAAATTTATGTTTCAACTCCATTTTAGTAAGTCCCAACATGGTTCGCATGATACACAGGCTAAACCTAAATTCTATGAACTAAACAATAAATTTTGAACTTAAACATTTAAGTATTCACTTTGGATGACCAAATAGAAAGGATCGGTATGCATCTCACCTAGTTTGTGAACTTTTTGGTTCACTATCCATCACAGTGTATGCTAGCGTATTGCAGAGAGTTATTTGAATCACTGGTTCATGGGGAATTCATTCTACAAACTTTTTTTGGTGTTCAGTACATAGAGCCTTTCCATGCAAACTTCTTGTAGTCCTTTTTTCAAATTTTGGTATTTTTCCCAAAAAAAAATTTTGACTTCACCATTTGCATGGTATTTTTAATGCAAGATGGTGGATTTTCCTCTTATATCAATAGAAGCGACTAGAATAAGGGAAGATATGTTGAGAATTATAAAGAAATCCACTTTTCCTACATTGTTCCTCAAGAAGGTATTCTTAGAGAGCTTATTTCACAAAAGATCATCTCATATCCTCTATATTTTCAGTTGCTTCTTTATAATTTCAACCTCTTATATGTCGTTCCCCTACCATTTTCCAATCACAGTACTTCTATCGCTCACCTTGAGGAATTTTGATGGCATGATTGATCTAATATTTCCTCAATGGGAGAACTCGTAACTACTTTTACTCAATAGAATGTGTTCACACTGAAAGGTTCTACTTGGACTCAGAGTAATTTTTGTCATTGTAACACCTCTTTGAGATCGTTCATCTGAGACTACTTGTTCATTGTCAATATTTATCGAGATAATCCCAATGGTGGGTGGAGCACCAAATGGGACTTGCAATCTAGATGTTGCTTCTCCGATGAGTGATCCTAGGCATTCTGGTTGAATCAGATTTTTTTGGAGTCACCTAGGAAATTATAAGAAGTAAACTTGTATCATGCATCATTGGTTTCCCAATTTTAAATATATTCACTAGGTGATATGTTTTCTGAACTGCTTAGTTGTTGGACTTCAAGCACCAATACCTTCCACCTGTTGCATGGGGAGGTGGGGATTAGTTTATGGGACATCTATCAACTCTGAGGAATTCCCATTCTAGGAAACATGTATGATGAGTATCTTCCTATGGCCAATTCCTAGGGTAATGTTGAACAAGTATCTCTATTGGTAAATAATTTATTGGTCACAGTAGAGGAATTACTCAATCATCCCCTCCATGATTGTTCTCTTATTTCATTCAAAGATTGGATCGGGTTGTTCTTGTAGGAGAACATTCTTAGGACAAGGGTTTGCTGAAGCCGGACTCACCTGACACAAAAATCATAGAAACTTCTAGGATCATATTGTGATACCCTCAAGGTAGGTCAATACACCACATGGGGGTATGAGATCCAGTTATACGTATCACCTGAGCTAATATTAGTGGGTTTCTTTTCCATGTTCTTAAGTAGATGGATCTTTCCATCTCACAATGTGTACACTACTGTTTGAGATTTCACTCTAATGATGGAATCCACATTAGTATAAGAACAACCCATTAACTTTGATGTTCCTACCCTCGCCCAAATCTATGAATTGTTAGGGTATATACTGGAAGGGAATCCCCTGCATCATCTTAATAGGCCATTTCAATTTTTGTATGGCAGGATGGAAGAGCATTTCCCCTACTATGAGTATCAGCATACTACAAACATTCCTCATTTTGATTTTTTCCCAGTTCTTATCAACATTTTAGTCATTATTCCCCAATCACTGAGTATTGATGATGCAATCAAACTTTTGAGTGACGTTTCTCAGTTTTCTTCCACACCTTACGTTGCACCCCATGGATCCTTGATAGATAATGGAAGGGGATATTTTAAATATCGTTATTAAATCATTGTGCTATAGGATGGAGTTTTATATGCTCGAATAGATAGGGTAATCATATGAAAACCCTATTCTCCTAATAGGTTCACCAAGAAATTTTGATGTCTTCAACAGGTCTCACCTCTCCCTACAATTCTGGATAAGAGGGAGTCTCATCCTATGATTCTTCACCAATTATGGTTGGCCATGACATGGGAGGATGATAATGTGGAAGTAATCATTCCTCTAAGAATAGCCTAAACTTACCTTTCATTAGAGTATTCCCAATTTTGGTTTACTTTCTACCCTAATAGTACGTTGGGAAGGTCGGTTTGATGGGTTCATAGACCATTAGATGTTTCTGATCCTATACCAACTGTTCCAGATGCGCTATTTGTTCCCCTCTCTGTGGTGAGAAGGCATTATACCCTCTATCACATGAAATTGGAAAAGGATTCACCCACATAACCCATATATATTTAAAGTGACTCATATTTCCTATCATTGGCTAATGTGATTTGTGGTCCTACCGAATATGGTCTGAGTGGGACATCACCAGGTGTTCCTGAAGTTTCTTCTAGCCCCCCCTCATTTTGTCCCGGAGGCTGAACCATCTACTGGGAGGAAAAGTCCTCTTAATTTGGTGACTCAGATCAGGTCTCTTTTTTATGTTGTAAAGATGCTTCCTCATTACATACTTATCACGGTGGAGGAGGAGAAAGATTCTGATTCCATTAGGAGGCATTGAGCTATGAGAAAATAGGCATGGCGTTAAATCCATACTCTTTTCATGGAAACTCCCATCAAAGACTTTTCCAACAAGGAGGATAAATTTTTATGACTATTTATCGATATGGGTTCAGGAATCTTTGATTACCAAGGCCTGTAACTCTTTGTGTACTAAATTTTTATATCTTGACAGGATCTTGCTGCTTACGAAGGCAACCTCTCTCGGTTCAATGTTTCTTACCACTAATCTCAGAATTTCTAGGATATTAATAATAATTCGTATCATCTAGAAGATTAGGAATCAAGTTCTCATGAATATGTGATTTTCCATATGGAGGAAATGCATGAGTTCGATTCTCACATGGATAGACTAAAAGTAAAAATGGAATCATGGAGTGTTAATTATGAGTCCATCCAATAGAAAGGTAAAGACCTTCGGACTGTTAAGAAGTGAGTACACCCAATGGTTGGAACTGAAGCTAAACAGAGGCCTAATTTATAATAGGCCCCTCATAGTCCTTTTCGAGCAGTTATTGACCTAATGGAAAGATAAAGTCAAACCTCATTGTAATTCATTGGGCTACCCTTCACCACCATTGTTTCGACATTGGGGGGAGACTCTAGATTGTGGATCCCCCCCCCCCCCCCCCCCGCCCCACTGTCACTTCTTTTGAAAAAATGGAATCATTTTTCTTTATAGTGTTCATCTTTTACCTTTTCTTACAATATTAACCATTTATGATCAATTGCATTTTAAACCATAATATTAACTGGATATCAATTTGAGTCATAATTCGGGATAAAGGAAATAATCAAATCATGCCCTGATTTTTTCCTGAGCAGAGGGGCTCAGTGAGCGTAATTTGACTCTTTGTAGGGTAACATGAAAAACCCTATAAACATTTTGGATTTTTTTTCTATCGCCATAATTTTTTCTTAAGACAATTATAGTGTGGGATTAGCAGGTATAACTTGAATTTTTCTTAGGCAATCCTTTTATGGTTTTTGACCTAATAAGCTTTGTGCCTCTTGATTATTTTTTTTATTTCTCTATGTTTTTCCTAAACTGTATGTAGTATAGGTTTATCGAGCTGGTACATGACTTTTGTCCAAGGTTCCATTTGAGGTTTTTCACCCTACCAAGTGTTTTGTATTCTTTCATTGGTAGTTTAAAGTCTTACCAACTAGACTATCATTACTAATGTTTTAGGTCAAACAGCTTTGACCATAACTTATGGGGCAAGGGCCCCAATTTAGGACTCATTAACTGAGAATGTCATGATAACTTGAAGACATGGATGAGAGATTTTTCTTGACCCTGACTTGGGGTTTCTGGATATGGGACATGATATGGGGTATAGAACCCAAGGGGGGTATAGAAGTGGTAAATGCCTCTATTGAGGATGAATTTTCCATTGGTTGATAGGCCATTATTGTGGGAAATATATGCATAGCCGTATGAGCATTGTGAGCATATTCAAATAAAGGTTTATGTAGGACACTGGCCATCCATTTTCAATGGATATAAAATTCATATATAATTTTGGATTTATTTTTATATTGAGGGCCATAGTGGGTGGAATATAAAGGAAATAATGTCTGAATGTATGGGGGAAATTATATTGGTTCTGTTTTAGAAACCACTCCCACACGAATTTGACTTGTGAAAAGTAGGGCTAGTGCATGGAGTAGTTTAACATCATACATCTAGGACTTTTGAGACTTAAGGTTTAAAGTCTTTTTTTAATCTAACCAGAGAGGGAAACAATTTTCCTTTTCCTTGATAGTTGGTCCAACAATGTTCTATCACCTTCAAGAATGATGGGAGAAAGATGTAAAATGTAATCTGAGAGGTTTTTGAAACTAGGGAATTAGGTGAGATGTAGATGTAACAGGGGAGTAAGAAGATAGGAAAATCCTCTCTTGAAGATTAATTTTCCCTTGTTTTATAGGCCATTTTTTTCAGGCAACATATGTAGATCCCTTGGGGTATTGTGTGCATAGTTAAACAAAGGTGTATGAAAGACACTAGCCATTCATTTCTAATGGATAGGGATAGTTATGGGAATTTATACCTTTCTAGATGTAGAGTATCGTGTGTGAAGAGGGTCACCTAAACATGAAAAGGGGGAATTTCAGGTTGAACTTCACTGCGAATATCATGAATTGTGGGAGGCATTTTTATCCTATCCTTGTGATTTTTTCCCTTATTCAGGTTTAACCCTTGCGTAGGTGGGGATGATAAAATATTGCTTCATGGATGGATCTGACATATGATATTTAGATGTCACTATGTATCCTATGTCAATAAGGATAAAACTATATGTAGTTATTTTAAGGATCATTCCTATAAGGATCTAATTCATGCATATGGATAGGGAATTTTTGTTTTGGATGTAGATTCATCAATGAGGTAGGGAGTATGTCAAACTTTCCTATGTATATTCATTTCTTGTGTAGGGTATTGAGGGGAAATAACATTTTTGCATGACCTAGCCTAAGGGTGAATATTGGGTATCAATTATTGTGCATTTTAAACATCATGCGATTAGGATGTTAATATAGAAGCCCCAAATAATTGGAGGGTAATAGAGCCAGGATGTTCTGACATGTCTAGAATGTATGTAGGGAGGAGAGTGTAAACCAAAATTTCAAGGGATCTTAGATTAGAAGAAATTAAATATGTATTGGAATCCATGGGGCGTATGGAAGTAGAAAAGGCCAATCCTGAAGAATAATTTTCCTTTGGTTGATAGATCATTTTTGTGGGCACCGTATGCAGAGCCATTGGGGCATTGTAAACATAGTCAAAAAAGGTGTTCGTAGGACATTGAAATTTCATTCCTAATGGCCATGAAGGATTATGGTGATCCAAGATCACTCAAATCATGGAGTTTGATGAATGGATAGAGTTGGTTTGAAAATATCAGAAACACTCAAGCAATGATTACTCGCGAAATTGGGAGTCTCTCTACAAAGATTTAACCTATATGTGAGGCATGATATTTTGATTCCATTATTGGTTCAGGGACCAGTTTTGAAGATTCGGTTGTACCAAGATCAAACTCGCTGCATAATTTTGGTACGTGCGTGGGGAGTGGGGAAATGTTAGCTATATTTGCGGTGCCTTGCAGTTTAATGTCATACAGTCAGGACTTTACTCCATGTAGTTTAACATCAAACGGTGAGGAAGTGGGTGACTCGATGTGAACAAGCTAACTGTTGTGGGTCCATGATGTTTTAAGTATTGCGGAAAGGACATTGAAAAAACAGTTTAATGTCATGTTTTAGGGATGATATATCAAACGAATCATGTGTAAATATGAGATAATCAGGACGAGGTATTACTGATACACCCCAAACATGAGCGAGGGAGGAATGTGAAACCATGATTCTAGGATCCCTCGATTCAGGAGGGATGATGTGAGGATTAGGATCCAATAGGAGTACATAAGTATGATCAACCTCTCATAGGGATGAATTTTCCTTTGGTTGATAGGCCATTTTTGTGGGCAACATATGTAGACCCACCGGGTCATTGTGTGAATAGTCAAACAAAGGTGTCTGCAAGACACTAGCCATCTATTTTCGATAGTTATGGGTGATTATGGTGATCTGAGATTTACCATGGCATGGAGTTTGATGGTTGAAAAGGGGATGTATGGGTGCGTGAAAGATATCCAGACCATGATTAGTTTTGAGGTATGAGATCCTCAACATATGACTTATTAATATGTAAAGGTAGGCGTGGTCTTTTCACACTTTCTCGATGTAAGTGTCCAGATTTGAAATCCCCTACATCTATTTTCATTTCACATGTAATGCATTGGGGCATCTTTTTTCTTTGTTTCATTCTGCGTGGCTAAACCCGAGATTCTCGGCCCAAGTATCGTTATGTATCACGTTATACCAAGAATAAATCCATATGTAGTTCTTGAGATACCATACAGTTTAATTTCATGTGGTTAGTACTTCTTTGGCCATTTATTTTAATGTAATGTGGTTAGGAATTATGAATTTCTCTATGTAATTCTATCATGTACGCCAGGGGAGGCATTGTTTTCATGGTGGCTAGGCTCGGAAAGGCCCATGTGTCACTATGTGTCCCATTGATGGATGGGAATTAAGACAAATGTAGTTGTGGTATCCTATATATTTTAATGTCATACAGTAAGGATAAGAGTGAACTGGCATGAAAATAATGATGTGAGTCAAGTGTTAGGCTTGAACCTTGTGGTGGTTTCCTTCGTATCCTAGTTAGTCATAAATCATAGCCCACGTAGTTTTGTAAATGCGTTCACTATGTCGGTCTTACCCATGCATAGGAAAGGAGTGGTTTTTTTATAATTACTGGACTAGGATGAAGGATCTGAGTGTCACTATGTATCCTATGAGGGAAAGAATCAAGCCACACCTAGTTATTGAAAACTATATGTGCCAGTCTAAACTGTGCATAGAGAGGGGGTAATTTTTATCATGTGGTGTCTAGACCAAGACTTAGGGTCAAGGTGTCTCTACATATCCCATTAATGAATGGGAATCAAGACATTCATAGTTCTAGAGGTATCTTGTATTTTAATGTCGTATGGTTAGGACATTGCATGGATTCCCTTATGTATGTCTAACCTGTATGTAGGGAGCGATAAATTGTTGACCTTGACAGGTGGATAGACCAGGATCTAGAATCCAACATTCTAGTATGACATTTTCATGCAGGGGTAATTTTATACCACGTTTCAAGACTATGGTATTATTATACTCCTCGATGCTTTTTCTATATGGGGGAAATCCTTAGCACCATTCCTAAGCTCACGTGAGTTATACTCAGTGTGAGAAACAAGGAGCGGTGGGGAGTTCCCTTGTAGTATAGGGGAAACATAGGATATAACATAGGCATTCCATGTCATGTGATGGTTAGACTAAGACTTAGGGTTAAGGTGTCTCTACGTATCCCATTTATGCATAGGAATCAAGCTGTAAGTAGTTCTATAAAAGGCCCTCCCTATGTAGGTCTAATCCATATGCAGGAGGGAAGAATTTTTATCTTCCCCTTATGCAGATCTGATTCATGAAAAACAAGTCATTGTACCAGACACAGTGATCACCATGCAGTTTAACATATTGCAGTACAGAATAGATGCTAAATATTTTAACATCGTACAGTGTGGGAACAAATGTCATTATGAAATTTAACATCTTGCAGCAAATATAGGTGCATCATTCAGTTTAATTTCATGCGATCGGAACCCTTTATATACAGTTTAATTTCATGTAACATAGATTTAGGCAGTGCTATGAAGTTTAATGTCATGTAGCTAAGATGAGTTTGATGAGATTACACAAAGTACTTATTCAAAAACTTCACATTAGTGGGAGTTGTGTTAAGTTTTCCATCCATTGAAATTAATTCATATGTTCCATTAGAGTATACATTTTTATAACATATGTTTCTTCCTATTTTGGTTCCAAATTTTAAGGTTTCTTTCCAAGTATCATCAGGGTTCTGAGGACCATCACCACTTATCCTTCGAGGAAATATTATAGGAGAACCTTATTATTGAAGGATCATGCAATCCGGTTTTGTTAAACATAAAAATGGTTCAGAGTGTATAATGTTTTCTCATCCAACCTATCTAGTTCATCAAACCAGTTCTGGGACTGCTCATCTGTAGAAATTTTATTATATATGGCCACACAAAGTGCTGGTAATTGAACTTCAAGGGGTAGAACCACATCTGTCCCATATACAAATGAGTATGGGGATGATTGAGTGGTGGTGTGGGTCATGGTCTGGTAATCCCACAGAGCATGGAGGAGCTTATTCATCCATGATTTCTTGTACTAATATACCATGTTCTAGAGTATATTGGATTGGGTCTTGTTTAAGGTCTCTATCTATCTTTTGGATGTTTCATGATAGCGGGATGAACAGTTGGCCTTGATTCCATGCTTATGATATAGCTTGTATAACTCAATAAAGTAGAAACTCTTGTCTTTGTTCATTGGTATTGTATGAGGGACACCAAACCTAATGATGTTGTTGGATTTTAAAATTTTGACAATGATTCTTACCCCGACATATTTGAGAGGTATAGCTTCTTCCCATTTAGAAAAGAATTCAGTTGTTGTGAGAATATATTTGAATTGTCTTTCCATGGCAGGATGGTATGGTCCCACGATGTCCATTCCCCATATGCAGAGTGTCCAAGAGTACTTGGATATGTGAAGTAACTCCAGGGGATGGTGGATGAAATTTTCATAAACATGGAAAGAATGAAACTTCCTAGTGAATGTGGCGTAATATTTCACTATGGTGGTCCAATAGTACCCAGGCTTCGAATCTGCTATGAGAGCTTAGACACTAATTGATGTGCTCTGAAGGTTCTAACGTGTAATTATTTTATGAATGTAGTGGTCACTTCTCTGTTAATGCACCTGGGAAGGACTCTATTACAGCCTCACTTATAAAGGACCTTCTTTCGATTTGTTTTGTCGTACATTATGAAGTTGATTTCCCATCTCTGGATGTGTTCCCTTCCATACCAATCTTGTAGTAGTTCTCCCCTTTGAAGGTAATTTTAAATGGGAGTCACCCAACTCATGGTGGGACTATATGTCTTTAGGATAGGATTTATTTAATTTATTTATTCCATGTTGTCATGAATGAATGGTAAGACCATCCGTCAGTGGGAAATACTGATGACTAATTCATTCCAATCTGGGTTGGCCAAAGCCATTTCTATATTTTCCAATGCATTAGATTACATATTTTGTGACTAGAGGACATCATTCAATGTCGAATCTAATAGTAATTCTTCCATTATCTCTTGAACATGGCTCGTCAAAGGGGTCATCTCCTCTTTCTCGGTAGCATAGTCACCATTGATTTTCTTGACAACCAGTTCTAAATCACCTTTAATATTTAGGTGTTCAGCTTGTGCTTGAATCACCAACTCTAGGACTTCAATGAGGTCCTGGTAATTTGCTTCATTGTCCATTCATCCTTTTAATAGTATGAATAAATAGGGAAAAACTCTTTTTTGGGGGGGTATGAGTATGACTCCCAGACCCACTTTTTTGAACTTGGGGTCTTCCATTATATTTTTCAATCAAGATTATGGATGCACCGTCGAATTGAATTTCCCACATATGGGAGTTCAATTGAATAGAGAACACTTCCTCATCAAGTAGCTCAACATCTAATAGGGCCACGCCTATTGAGGGATGGTATGCCGGGAAATATGTTAATGCCTAGCCTTTGATGTATTTTTGTAGTATGAACCATATATCAAACTGCTACAGGATGATATCCCATCGTGACAAGAATCTAGTTAACATTGGATGGTAGAGAATATACTTGATCAGTTTGCTACGTGAGACCAAATGGATTTAGTGGTGCTACAGGTAATGTCTCAGCTTTTGGACTACAGTTATTAATGAAAAGAAGATCTTATTGTTATTCTAATAACAATTCTCAACATCAATAATGGTTCAGATGAGGTAATAGATACTATTATCATATTCGGCATCATTCTTCTATGTGAGGAAGGAACCTAGGGATCACTCCAAGGTGGTTACGTACAAAATGAGGGATCTTCCTATAATAGGTGGCATTAGCATTGGTGGACTTAAGAGATTTTTCTTGATATTTTTGAACTCTTACAAATAGTTTTCAATCCATTGATATTCCATCCCTTTCTTTATCAACTTGGTGAAGGGAAAGCACTTTCCTACGAGTTTGGTTATGAATCATTGAATGTAGGAAAGGTGTTCTTGGATTCCTCTCAACTCAGTGAGGTTGCGAGGAGGTGAAATGCCAAGGATGGAATTTTTCTTTTAAGGGTTGACTTTGATTCCATGGTGGATTATGATGAAGCTGAGGGATTTCCTTGAGGTAACACCAAAATCACATTTTGGGGGGTTCATTTTCAGACTATGTTTTCATAGTTTATTGAAGACGATTTCATGATTTACCAGATGTTCAAAGCATTATCATGATTTAACCACCATATCATCAACATAGAATTCAATGAACTTTACCATAAAGGGTTTGAAAATTCAGTGCACAGTGATCTGATATGTGGCAGTGGCATTTTTCAAAATGAAAGGCATCCCCTTGTAGAAAAACACTTCTTGGGGAGCCTGAAAGGTAGTGACTTCTTCATCTTCTTACTCCATCCAGATCTGGTTATATCCTGAATAGTTTTCCATGAAAGAGAGATCCTCATATTCAATAGTTGTTTCAATTAGTAATTCTTTGATCAGGACCAGGAAACCATCTTTCGGGTAGTGCTGGTTGAGGTCCCTGAAATTGATGCAGACTCTGATCTACCCATTTTTCTTCTTAACAGGGAAAATTTTATCTATCAAGATGGGGTATTGGACCTCTTAAATGAAGTTATCTCTAACAATATTGTCGACTTTCGCCTCAATTTTGGAATAATTTTTCAGGATCATCTTTCTGGTGGCTTTCTTATAACCACGGTGGTCCTCTGGTAGGCCTAGCTGGTGAGTGGAACCTCTAGATTGAGACCTAGAATTTATATATAATTCTAGGATAAAACATCATTATTCCACCTTAGGAAAGAGGGATATACCTATTTATATTTAGAAGGCATGGTTTCACTAAGCAAAGAGGGTTGCAGATCTTTTTCTATAACCAAGTTGATTACCTTGAGTTCATCAATGGTGGTAGAGACGCCTTCCTCAAATGTTGTAGGGGCATCCCTTAGGTATTCTTATTCCTCCTCTATATGGTCACTATATTCCTCTTCATCTTCTGATGAGGAAACGATCCTTGAAATGATTTCCCCATATTTGAGGAAAGAATTTCAATTTTAGTTTCTTGGAGGTGAATCCATCTTTTCTGCCTTTTCTATTGGCGGGGGATTCTCTAAATAAGATGTAGTGAGGGTTAAAAGAGTTCCCCCATCTTCCTTAAGTGACAATACACTACCTCCAACCTTAGTGGGTGAGGTGAAAAGTTTCTAGGGTTTTATGATAGTTCGAGGGAAGTTTCATCCGAATCCCCACAATTATCTTGGGAGTCAGTGAGCTTTTCAACATTATCAATATTTGTATCCATAACTGAAATCATAAGGGCTACTAAATACACATCTGAATTTGGACTTATTCTTTCACTATAATTGATGGGCAGTGAGTATTCTTCGCCTAGTTTTATGAGGGGATCGATATGAAACATTTCCCAACCATTTGGGGAGGCAACCCAATCAATTCCTTCAATTTAGGGTTGTTTCCCCTTCGGTTCATAGAACCCTGCATCAATATAGTGTGACTTGTAGGAATCGAATGGAGCCCTATCAGCATGAAGTGTCCCACTCTATCCATTAATTCTATATTTTAGGCACTAATGGTATAAGGAGGGGATTGTTTCATGTTTATGTAGCTAGGGAATCCCTAGAAGGGCATTAAAGGCCATATTATTTCAGACCACCAGAAATTATGGGTGAGATACAAGGTCACTAAATTGGGTTTCAAGATTAATTTGGACTAATGGCTTCTGCTTTCTTTTTTCATATCCCAATAGGGTCAGGTGTAAGGCCTCTAATCAATCTCATTGTAGCCCAGTTGATGAAGTGTTCGTAGTGGGAGGAGATAAACCTAAGAGACCTTGTCGATGAAGACTTTTTTGATATCAATTCCATTTATTATGCCAGAAAAATATAAGGGTTTGACGTGTCCCTTAATGAAGTATTCTTCATCTTGATCTGTGAATGAGATAACTGCATGTCATTCTATAGGATTTGTTTCTTTCTAGTAGACTTCAATAGTGGCCACCTCAGCTTCGAACTCCTGGGGAATTGGAAAAGCTTCAATGAGTGCTTCCCTAAGATATGATGATAGATTCAATGCATCCATGATTGAGATCTTAGCTATAATTGAAGATAACCATTTCAGAATGTAATATTTCTGATCTAAAAGTAGGTGTTTCCCTACTTGGGGATTCTCTTTCATAGGAACTTTTGGGGCTTGATCATTTGAGGAAGACAGGTCAACCCATGGGGTTGGATCTGGAGGAGCATTCATCCTTTGTGGATCAGGCTGGGCAGATCTGATCACATGCTGAGGGTAATTAGTCATCTATTATTACTATAATGGACATTTCAGATGGATTATATGGGGGTAGATTTTTTTAGGGGTAGGATAATTTTTTTGTCCCTATAGGATCCGCTAGAGGTTCCTTTCATAGGTTTCTACAACACTGATGGTTTGATTAGGAGTGTGGCCATAAGCTTGGTTTTTTTCATGGTTATGTCTCCCTTGGGGAATTCTAGTTGATAATCATATTCATTGTAGAAGAAGGGATCCATCAAGAGTATGACATTGATGAAGCCGAAAATTAGCTTCTCTTCTGATGATGCCTTTGCCTTATCATCTTCCCCTGATGGTGCTATTTGGTAGGATGGTGCCAGTATCTTTAGATTTACTGGCAAGAAATCTGAGAGTGTCGAAACCAAATTTGGCTTTGGTGCAAGTTCATCTTCCTGCACTTTCTTTTTACCATTCTAATTGGACTGCTTTTTGGGCGGTTGGCCATGATGATTTTGGGGCCAAGGATGTCGGTTGTGTTACATCTGGAGTAGTTGGGGGCATATTTGGTTGCTTCAACTATTCCTAGAGGATAGTGTGGGATTGATTGTTTGTTTTTGAGTCAACCAACTACTGAAATTTTTTTCCTTTTTGTTGGAACATTTTTTCCACTCCCACTATTCTTCTAGGTCAGTAGTAGAAACATATGCCACTTGGGCTGGCGGTGGTCCCAACATTACTTGTCCATAATATATCATCTTTTTAGGGGTATTTGAAGACAAATCATTCCAGGATGTTGTACCCCAATATCCGGTGGAAGGGACATCAATTTTTTCAGTCATCAAGACCTAATTCATCAACCCTCTTAGGCTTCATAAGTCAATGAAAGTTATAATTCGTGGATTCTATGAAGTATCCATGGAATTGGTCATCCTGGAATGAATATCCTTAATTTATATGTTCCTTTAATTGATTTATTTTGGTCCCCCTTTACTGGTCTTGATGGGTAGTGGGTGGATACTGATGTCTAGAGGGCCCTCCACAGTTTAGTGGGTGCCTTAGAGCTGGAGCTGGTACAAGAGGTGGCTTAAGCACGATAGAATCTACTTCATCTCTTCTATATATTTTTACTTGGGATGATGGGATTGTCTGAGACTTGAGATTAGTCTGTTGCAAAGAATATTCTATCCTTTGAGCAATGGTGGAGAAGTCACAGAACCCACTTGTATACTTCACAGGAATGAGTAGTGTTCGTAGCACATCTCCGAGATTTTTGTTTCACATGGACAACATCTCATCTTGGGGGAGTGGATTGTTCAAGGATTAATTCGGTAAGTGAAGTATAAAACTCTATCATTCTCTCACTGTTTTTAATTCATGAGGTCACTAACATTTGGTTTTTTCCACATCGATCTGAACAGGAATGAGAACTGGAACCGGAGATCCTCCCATCCTATTATTGAGTTAGACTGCAAACCAACGTACCACACAATGGCAGAACCTTGAAGGGTTTACACAAAGCATCTAAGATTCAAAAATCCCTATTTCTTTGGGGTTCCCATCATGGGATCATGGTAAGAATAGTAGTGCATTAGATGAAACTTTGGGTCCACTGAGCCATTTAACACTGGGAATATGGGGTTCTCAATGTTTAGAGGTGGAGGGACGTTGCTTACCCAATCGGTTTAGGGCTTCTATTTCAGTTGTATTGGATCATGTCATCCTTCCATTTCTTATATTTGAGTTGTCAAAAACTCAATGGTATTCAATATCCCTTGATGCGTGTCCTATTGGACCTAAGCATGAGTGGGTTTAGCAGGGGAAAAGATTGGATATGTTGGCGCTATTGGAACTTAAGGTAGATACCCAACTAGGGGCATCATTTGTGCCTTCGCCTGAATCTATTCTGGTTGCTTCCCCAATAGAGAGAAATCTTGAAATAATCCTAGGATTAGGTCCAGGTATACTAATAGTCATAGAGCTTCCATGAATGAGCTTTCTAGCCTTACTTCACCCATCAGGATAATCCTATAAGGTAGAGGGACGTCTGATGGAAGTGTTTGTTAATGCTCCACCTAAAGAACATACCCAATAGGATGGTTTGATCTTAGCATCTCATTATTGAGTTACCTTGGCCCTTTCATTTCTTCCCCTTGTCAAGAGAATCTCTCCTCAAGCGTGGGGGATTTTTTTTACAAGGAGGAGGAGGTGGGTCATAAACCTTTCTCTTATTCTTCTCTTTGTTGGGGATTCGCATGGGAGGTGGTGGTATATTTACTAAAGGGGTGGAAAATTTTAAAACATCTCTTTGGTTTCTGGTGTACACACCACCAGGATCAGTGTAGACTGTCTCCGGGAGGGAACCCTCTTCTCCAATTTCCATGTTATTTGTATCTTTTCAGCGAGGTCTGTGGGGAGGATGTTCATGACGTTCACCGATTCATACTGCATTTGGGGTGGATTGCCAAGTGTTGAATGGAAGAAGAGATTCTTGCGTCCTTTGTTGGATCTTCTTCGGCCATTATATGATACACTTCAGGTTTCTTGGCAAAGAGTGACTCGAAGGGAGCCCTGATATGACCTTGCAGTATGCCTCTATTATGGGGGATGTGAGTGACTAGATGGGATGGATGGGTTAACCCTCTATCCATTACTCTCCCTAGTTGGGAGAATATAGACATCTGTTGGGATGGAATTTGAGATAAAAATGCCCCCATTATAATGGGCTGAGGTTTCTCTTATTCTTCTATTGATGTTACTTGGTCTAGATTTACTGGTCTTACAAGGAAATTTTGTGTTAAAAATTCCCCCAACTCTATGGGATGGGGTTGATCCCATATTTCTATGGTTTAGGATATTATTACCATCTTCTTGATCTTGTGTATTTCCATGCGGGTGTGAGCTAGATATGGTGTCGGGTATGTATAAGAATTGTTTTCTCCCAAGGATACGAGCAGTTTTCATAGATTGGTTTCCCTCATATTGGAGGCCTGATGGATTTTCTCAGTGTCCTGGTTCACGAGCTTTTCATTGGATTTATCTCTTCAGGCCTGATGCTTCTGAGACTTACTCAATGATGGTTCTTATTGAGCGTTCCACCTTTCCTGATCAGAGACTTCATTTGAATTCCATCTTGGGATGATCACATTACAATATATCACTTCCAATGGGTTCTACTAGATGGAAAGTGGGTGAAGGGTAGAACTCTCTGTTCTCCCCATCTCCTGGATATGAACACCAGACGGGGCATTGTTGATAAGGCCGTGAAACTTGTGTAGCGCATAGAGGCAGGACACCTCAAGGTCTTTCTTTTACCTTAATGATTATGGCCTCCATGTAGAAAAAACTTATTCTAGGATGATTTAATGGAAAATCTATCCCAATACATTAACATGTTATTCATACCAATCATAGGGAAAAAATTTCCTTTAACTGGAGAATAGTTGTACAGATATTGATGAAAATGTTATACATACATTCTTCTGATAAATCTCTTGGTATTTTGAACATAAAAGTGACCATGGTCCAATACATCACTGGTATTTCATCCCTATCTAATTGTATCCTCACAAGAAACATATCCTATTATTGTTCCACTAGGGAATCTTCTACTTGATCCACCTGGTTTGACTACTCCTTAATTATTTCATTCCAAGCAGCGAGGTTAGCGAGAGTATCATTGACATGTGAATGGTATGAGGGTGGCTCGGAAGATGAGCATGGACTCAGGCCATCGTTTGGTTGATAAGGTATATCTCTTTTCATGGAGATAGTATCAAACACATCATATTTCATTTTTTCAAGTGCCTCGGCATATGAGAGATTTTTTCATTTAACCCGGTGAGGGGAGGACCTTCTCACCGACATAAATTTTGACTGCATGGAGGACCTTCTCACCGACATAAATTTTGACTGCGGGGAGGACCTTCACAATAAGTTCCATGATGTAGAGGACTACCATCGCAGCTTAGTTTCTAGTCATAGAGAGTAATTTTGTGGTGTATACCCTAGGGAATACGTTCATGGTGGACCACAGTAAGGGGAGGACATTTTTGCTTCTTGGCATCATTAAGGGGAGGTCCTTCACAATGATTGTTATCATTTCAAGGAATACCATCATATCTCTAGATATATGGAGAGTATATGTAGTGTAAATTTTAGGGAGGGCCTTCAGGATGTATTATAATGAAGGGAGGACCTTCTCATTACTTGACGTCACTGCGGGGAGGGCCTTCGTAGCAACAGTTGTCATGGTGAGGACTACCATCACAACTTTATGTCTGACTATATGGAGAAACATATCTATAGTGTATACCCTGGGGACTACCATTGGGGAGGATGATATAAAGGGGAGGACCTTATTATTGTTTGAACTTTTGGTTAATGTTAGGGTTACCCAAACACTCATCAGGTGATAGTCTCTCGTCATCGATCGTTTCTGGCCCATGGAGTAAGACCCTATGGGTGCTCTAGGGAGGACCTTCAAAGCTGTTGGTAGCAACATTGTGGGGAGGACCTTCACATCTGCTACTTCCACTTCCATAATTTTTTAATGTAATGATAGGATCTTGAGCCTATTTTGATTGATGATTGATGGCGTTAAGAACTCCAGCATCCAGTAGAGCAGAATCATGAATGTGCACTTAATTTTTCGATTTTCTTCGGTGCCTTTCATGTTTGTGAACTCTCTTGTGGGAAATTGGGGTCACCTGTTGTTGATAGAGACCTTCATATAAAGGACTCTATTTGGTTGGTTCTCATGATGTCTTCCAGATACACCAACGAGCATCTTGAGTTCTTGAAGGAGTATATGCCTACCCTAGATCGGCCAACACATTGGACTAGTGTCCCACGATTGGAATGGGTGTTTTTTCCCAATATGGTTTTCCTTGTATCATGGAATATGTCCATTGACCCTCTTGTATTGGAGAAGGGATGCGGGTATGCTTTGGGGTGACTATCTAATTTTGTGGATGAATCACCCCACCTGAGGAGACAAGATCGTGAGGCCGACTCCTCACTTTTTCTGCTGACTCAATGAAGTCTTGACATGTCTAGAGAATCTAGTATAGAATTGACAGCTGATCCACCATAATATAAAAGATGTGTTGATAAAAATCTTTTCATGGAATGGGTATGAATTCCCATTTTGATGCCAGAGCAGGAGTTTGTGCTGGATCTGGTCCTCGATGGATTTCCAGTGGGTACTAACATCTCTCTTATGCTGAGACATAGGAACAAGTCTTCCACTGGTTGTCTTCTATAGTTTCAAGCATATTTGGCTAGTGGGATTTGTATTTATGAGTAAGAATTTTTGTCTGCTTTTTTTCCATTATATTTGTCTCATGGAATTGATTTTCATTCGTAGGAATGTGACTCTATTCATATTTTATTTCCACCATATTTCGCTGGTGGGATTCATTGTGGTAGGAAGGAATTTGTAGTTGCCTATGGATTTCCACCTTATTTTACTAGTGGGCTTCATATGCATCAACAGTTTTGTATGACTGCTCATGGTTTTTCACCCTTTTTGGATTGTGGGATTGATGTGCGTCAACAGGGATTTGTGCCTACTTATAGCTGGGTGTTGTCCTATTTGGATGATGATCTTATTTCATAGTGGCATAGATTTGTATCTGCTTATAATTCTCCACTCTGTCTATAAGATGGTACCGACAAGAACTAGAAAGAATGTGAGTTTTCTTTTATTGTTCCACCTTCTTTCTGTGGTGGGATTCATAGAAGTGAGTGAGGATATGAATCCTCTTGTAAATTACCATAGTATTTTCATAGAGGACTTAAACAGGAGGGGTAGAATTGTATGCTTGTCCTTTATATTCTAATGTGTTTGTCTGGTAGACCTCCTTATCTGGAACTATGGTGATAACCTGCTCCTGATCATGAGTTTTCCACCCTCGGTGGGTAGCCTAAGGGGCTCATGTCCAATGGAATTCAGCAGGTTCCCTCGGAATGAGATCCACTTTAGAGAGAGGATATTAGGTTATACACCACTGGTGGAGACATCCTCCTATAGTATCACTTAAGTGGGGTTCCTGTACAGCTGGGATGAAGTCATTGGTGTCGACCTCATCTGCCTCCCTAAGATAAGGGAGGGATTTTTTGTCGCGTTCTAGGGACAGGCTCCCAAAACGATTTAATATGCCTAGTGGATCCCTCCTGTACTATATTGATGGTCATGGATAAATAGGTGGCTAGAGAACTTTCACCAATTAGAGGGCCTTCCTTGTAGCCTCCACTATAGGGAGAGTACTATTTTGGTGGTACTCTTTGATCAGCGCGTTTGAAAACCAATGTTGAAGATGTTGGGTAAGCGAGGGAGTCTGGTTTATTGTTGGGGACCTAACCACCTATGTAGTTGCTGGAATGCATGTCTAATCCAATTTTAAGGATTCCATTTGGATCTAAGAGAGCTTTATGAAATTCCTACAATATATATATGACATATATATACAAAAAACGCCTTCAACGTAGAATCTCATGATCAAATGCATAATTGATCTTCTTATTTGTCCCTCTTCCTTCCTTTTTGAAAGGGGCTTATGGTGGGATAATATAGCCACATTTGTTAGGGATTCATGTCGAGTTTACCATTTTTGTTTTGACCTGATTCGTGTCGTACCCTAGGGGTATAAAAATGGCCCGATAGACAGTAACTGGACGTCCATTATTACGAACGGTTCCACATCAGGTATGATGTCCTCGGATGGTCTCTAACGAGTTTATTGTAGATCCAAAAACACCCAATGTCTCTTGTATCCATGATTCATGGACCTTATTTCCAAAGGTATATGCTTTTTAGATGACGATTTGTCCAACGACACTTAAGGAATCCATTGGTCGAGAGGATGGGAGGTCGGGATCATCACACCCTTTTGGGGGAAAATTATTTCCCACTCCGGGACTCTATTATATATTTAAGAAATGTTCATGTGTTCGTGAATCCTATTTTTTTCAAGAATGTGTATACAGGTTACCCATAGGTTGAATGATTAACCACATATATACACGTGTCAGGAATTGTTGAGACAATGCTAGTTTAAGCCCAATGATGAGGAACTTTGGAGCTTATCATCATCTAAGGAGGATGGGAGTTTCTTTGATATCGGGATCAAACCCATGATATGGGATTCCTATGTATCCTCATGAGAGGAATCAAAACCCAGGTAGTTCGGTGCCACTTAACTGGACACATCACCTTTTAAGGTCGTGTGATGTAGACCCATCCATGTAGTTTAACATCATGAGGAGAATATGTCTAGGCCGAAGATGGGTAATCAAGATTTTGTGTGGGACTTAGACTGAAAGCATCCCAGGATGCTCGGAAGAGGCATGGTATCCTGGGTAGATATGACCTCACCAAGGATATGGCCCGGTGAACACTGGAACTAGTAGAAAATGTATTTTTAACATCGCATTTATAACATCAGTTCAACAAAACTAATGTTATAATAGTAAACTCTTTACGTTTCAGTGTCATTGTTTCTTAAAATTGATGCCTAAATGTGTATAAAATTTTTTGCCTCAATTTCACTCTAAACTGATGCAAAAAATTCTTGATGAACGTATTTTGTGCATCGGTTTTAATAAAAATGATGTGAAAAATAAAAAAGATTCTATTATCATCATTTATTTTATGGAAAACAGACACCAAAAAAATTGTTTTAACATCATTTTTATGGAAAACCAACGTTAAAACAATTTCAAATAAACACCCAACCCCAAAACACTTATTTAGAATGTCGCTCGTTCTTTCTTTCTATCAACCTACGATGCTTCTGATGGAAACTGAAACCATTGTGATGGATTTTGTGATGGTTTTTGCTCGAGTTGAATTATATTTTCATGATTTCAGACCATAAATCATTTGTCCTTTCTCTATCCAAGTTTTTATTTCTTCTTTATAACCTTTTTATGATCAATTGGCACTCAGATCTCATGTTTTTCTATTTACTTTTTGTTGTTTATTGTTTTGAAAATGTTATAATTGGTATTTTTATTGTTTTTCTTGCCAAAAAATTCAAGGGCCATTATCTATATATTTCATCTTTAGTAACCCTATTACGGTCGAGCGTCACCATGATTATAGGTTTTTTGTTGTTTTTTTCTTGTTTGTTTTTTGAAAATGTTTCAATTGTTTGTTCTAGTCATTTTCCTACCATCTAATTCAAGGGAAGTTATCTATATTCAGAATCAATCTTTCAGTGTACAACTCCAAAATTTGAAAGTGGTTTGTAAAAAATTTAAGATAAATTCGTTATTTTTTAGTTATAAATTTGATTTACTCATTTTTTTGTTTGTATGGATTTGACTTTTAGTTATTATTTTTTGTTAAATTTTGTTTAATTATATATATTACTTTTTTATGGTATTATCAATGTTTTTGTTTCTAGGTTATAACTAATAAGAATATTGATTTATTTTTTGATGAATCTAGGTAGAATGGAAGTAGTGTTGTCCGATAGTCGTTTAAAAAAAATCTATCCAAACTTGACATGAATATATTTATTCTTTACCATGGTCATTAAGAATTGTGTATAATTATTTATTTAAATAAAATAAAGCCCTCTAGTAGTCTATTTTTTATTTTTCTCTTAATAATCATTGACCTCTCACCATATCACAAATTTTTTTCATTAAATTTTTTTTTGTTTAAAATCTATCTATTTATATATATATATATATTAAATGTTTATATGTTTTACATGTATATATATATATACATGTATATATGTCATTTTAAATTAGTAGTGATATTTTTTATTTTTATTCTAAACAAATCTTCTACTTTTAGATCAGTGACACATCACGCAAAATAAATACCTAGAGTATGTTATTTTTTATTTTATACTTAATAATCATTAATATTTCATGTATGGGTAACAATCATTTTTATTATATATTTTTACATTTAAAATTTATCTGCTTATATATATATATATATATATATATATATATAGATATTTTAATATATTCACTAATTATATTATGATATCAGGTCTTGAGTGGATCATAATTGGATAAATTTACAATGAACCAGTAATGAATATGAAAAATGAGTTGATAATTTCTTGAAATCTACTAAACTGAATCTTCAAAACATAGATTTGATTTTTTGTCCATGTGTGAAGTGTTTGAACATGAGAAAGTTAAATTACAAAGAAATCAAGGATTGTGTTTTCTATGGATTTAGCATTAATTATACACGTTGGATATTGAATAGTGAAATAACTGTAAATTCAACATCTAATGTTGATGAAAATATTCATGATTTAGGTATTAAAACTGCTGAAAAAATATCAATTATTGAACGATTGTATAGAGATTATGAAAACCCCTTATTCCCAGGTCGTAAATATATAGTGTTATCAGCAGTTTTGAGATTGGTTAACTTGAAATAAAAAATATAGTTGGAGTGATAAAAGTTTCTCTAACTAACTTGATATTTTAAAATAGTTACTTACAAAAGGAAATGGGATTCTATATTCCAATTATGAGGTGAATAAAACATTATGCCCAATGGGATTGGGGTATAAAAAGATACATTCTTTCCCCAATGATTATGTTTTGTATAGGAAAGAATATAAATTTTTATCAAAATTTCTTACATGTGGAACATCACGCTATAAGATGGATGAAAAATTAAATTCAGATTCATTCTAAGGTATTGAAATATAACCTCATGCTAAATCAAATAATTCCTTCTAATAATCCCTTTATATAATTCTGATAAATTAACTCTGATTCATTATCAGGTGCTGAAATCAAATCTCTTGCAAAAAAAAAATTGGTACCTTCCAATAATGCCTCATTTGAAGCATCTACTTTAAAATTCAATTAATGAAAAAAGGTTAAGATGGAAATAAAATGAACGAATCTTTGATGGTGAATTACATCACCCAGCTAAATCATCATAATGGAAGAGATCTGAAAAAAAAATCTTGATTTTGTAAGTGAAGATAAAATTCTCATAATGGGAGTGTATATAGATTTAATGAATCTATATTGGAGCCTAAGTAGCCAACATAGTTCATGACATATTTTGATCATAGTTTACAACTTATCCCCATAGATATGTATGAAGAAAAAATATGTTATAATGATCTTGAGGATTTATAGACCAAAACATCTAGGAAAAAATATTGATGTGTATCTTTAACCACTGATTTGTGATTTGAAACTTCTATGGGAGGAAGGTGTTAATGTTTTTTATGCATACAAGAAAAAGTATTTTATTTTTTGTGATATGATGATGTTTATTATAAATTAATTTTCTGCATATGGAAACTTAACTAGATACAGTGTTAAGCGACATAAATCATGTCCAATTTTTGAA
Organism: Viscum album; assembly: GCA_963277665.1. Lineage (NCBI taxonomy): Eukaryota > Viridiplantae > Streptophyta > Magnoliopsida > Santalales > Viscaceae > Viscum > Viscum album. The sequence goes on along the minus strand of OY728139.1, from coordinate 1,515,336,617 downwards.
GAAGCAACTTCATATTATCAATTGCAGAATATAAGAAAGGCAGTGTATATGGGACATCAAATATTTTTGTGAATTGATTATCCTTATCACAGATTGGAAGCAGAATTTAATAGTTTACATAAATACAATTTCCCCCTCAACCATTTTCAGATGAATAATATTACAATAGGGTAAAAAATATTGATTCGACATTTGGAAATAAAATTAGTTCTAATATTCAAAAAAATATGGAAGAAACAGTCTTTTTTTTGAACCACCTTGTTGGAGATTTTTAGAGATAAAAAATAACATTAATGTTATGCATTTTGAGAAAAATATATGTGACATCTTGATTCAAACTTTATTAGACATAAAAAGGAAAGAAAAAATATGGATTTAATTATATATTGGACTTTATAGTTGTGGGAATACATTTGGAGTTTTCTCCCACTATAAAAGGAAGCAGAACATATTTACCTCTGGCTTGTCACACATTAAGCAAGAGTGAGAATTTGAATTTTGTTCAATGTTTTTATGGTATAAAAGTACCCAGTGGATATTCTTCAAATGTGAATAATTTTTTTCAGTGAAGGATTGAAAATTAATACATATAAAATCTCATGATTGTCATGTATTGATACAAAAACTTCTACTAGCCACACTACATGGTATATTACTGTCAGTTGTCAGAAATACTATCATCAAGTTATGTAATTTTTTCAAATCCATTTATATAAAATTTATTGATCCAAATTTGTTAAATGAGTTGTAGAATGAATTTTCTCTTATACAATGTCAAATAGAAATGTATTTTCCACCTACATTTTTTGATATAATGGTTCAACTGGTGATTCATCTGGTGTATGGGATATGAATATAGGGGCTTATTTTATGTATCCTTTTGAAAGGTATATGAAAATTTTAAAGGGATTTGTTAAAATTCATTATCAATCAGAGGCCTCTATTGTTAAAAAATTTGTATCAGAAGAGGTGATTGAGTTCTATACTGATTATTTGTATGAAGTGGAGAATATTCATCTCCCTATATCTCAACATTTTAAAGTTGATAGTAAAATTATAGGGATTTAGGATTAAAGTTAAATTTCATTCCATTTGATGAAGTGATGCAGGAAAATTTATAAATTTTGAACAACACAGATGATGTTCAATCATATATATCATCACATATTGCTGAATTAAAGATATGGTATCCAAAAATAAATAAAAATTGGTTTATGATTGAGCATAAAAAAGACATTTTTTTCATGGATTAAATAGAAAGTGAGCACATATATATCTACATAAAAAGTGTTAAAATGGTTGGAAGGAGTTTTGTCTCTTAATGTGATAACATGGTCTAGTTTTGATATTAACAGCTATACATTTTACACCCAAAAAAATTGATGATAAGAGTAGTGTTAAAAATAGGGGTGTGATAGTCATCACTAAAGTAGTGCATGTTTCGAGTAAAAAAGATAAAAACCTAATTTCTGCTTCATCAAAGTATTTTGGAGTTCTTAAGGATATATGGGAAATTGATTGTACAAAATTTCGAGTCACCATGTTTAAGTGTAATTGGGTTGATAACAATAGTGGGGTGAAACATAATGATTGTGGGTTTACGCTGGTTGATTTGAAAATATTTAATTATATTGAGGAACCATTTACCATGGAGACACATGAAAAATAAAAATCTAATGTCATTAATCCATTGAATGATCAGTGGTATCTCATTTTTCAAAGAAAAATATACCATTTGTGTGATGAGGATGATGTTAATGATGTTATTTCTTTAAATGAGTCTTATTCATCTATTACACAAATTATGAATGATTACAATTACTATAAGGTAGACATAGAACACATAGTACATAATGATCATGATGAAAGAATATGGGAAAGCACTAAATTATTCTCCTAATTATTATGATAATTATTTATATTTTTTTCTTTTTTTGAAACTTACAAATGCATGCCTATTTTTTTACTTACTTATTTTTATCATCCTTTTTTCAAAATATTCGGTTTTCTAATGATATGTAGGTACACAAAATTTCATTACACTTACTTGTGTCAATGTCAGATACATAGATAAAGGAGTAGTTACCGAGGTATATCTATTTTTTCATATTATTAAATATTCAGTAATATACTTATTTAATGAATTAAAACATTTAATTTATAAAACAATTGTAGGAATACTGATGCGTCCTCAGTGGAGGAGACTTCTCCAATTTCTATAGAGAAATCAAGTTCTCAAGTTGGTAAACGTGGTATTAAAATTTTTCCAAAACTATCAATTTTTCATGGATAAGAGAGATTACATATTCATTTTTGATGATAATAATAATGAAACTAGCCCAAATACAGTTTAGTTTATCAGTTACATATCAATACAAAGTCATTGTAGGATTAGTATTTTATATCATGATTGAAAGTCTGCTAATATGATATAAAAACTGCAACTTTGGGAGGCCTTAATGGTAAAATATCTCAATTGATTTATTTTATCTCATTTTTTAATATTAAATATTTTAAATGACATATTAAATTTATTCATTTATAGATGAAACTCCATTTTAAAGAAACAAAAGAAATAAGTAATATACATCTCTCTTTAGTGGTAGTTCTATAAAGAGATTTTAAAAAAAAAACTAACAAAAAAATTATGTTTTTGAAAATAAAAATCATGAAAACCCATACATTATGTATCGATATATAGATGCAGATACATGAAAGAAATTTGTTGACAGTCGACATAAATAAAAATTTCAGGTATGATAATTATTTTATATTGTAATATTTATAATATATTTATCTAATTACTTATTATTTTATTTTTATATAATAGGCCTCCATGGTATCTCATCAATAGATCCAATTGAAAAATGTACACGCTCATACTTTATCACATTGAGGGTATCCGTTATTTGAGAAGAAAATGATTAAATAAAAATTTTAAGCATTAATATCTTGATCTAGTAGTGGTTCAAAAGAGGTCCAATTTGGTCCTCTATATCCTCCCACTCACCATAAAAAATGGAAATTAATGAGAAGAAGTAAAAATGAAATGTATCTTATAGAGAAAGATAAGTAAGTAGATAGAAGAATTGTAAGTAAATATTTTTTATCTTTCATTGATGTTTGTATTTTTTTTTTAAATTAAAAATATTGATATAAAAAATCTCCTTTTATATTCGAGGATGATATTCAGGACAAATAGAACAAATGAACTTTTATCCTTAAGGGTAGGATGGATATCCTATCTATAAAATTAGGAAATAAATAATACCCATGCTAATTAAGAGGATATCATGCAGGTGTTAGTATTAAGAATGTATTTAGTAAACAAAATAAGCAGTCAAGATATCTAGAAATGTATTCCTTAAAAGCTGAGTTGAAAGAAATGAAACAGTCCATGGGTGATCAAATTCAATCAATTGTTCAAGCTATGTTTGAACAATTGACAAGACAATCATAGCATGGTCAGTCTGCCTAGCCTGCCCAGTCTTTTTAGCCTTCAAAGTTGGATGTGTAGCATGTAAAGACTGCCCAGTTAGCACAACCCACCCAGCCTAACCAGTCTTTTCAACCTTCACAGTTGGATGCACAGTATGTATAGGCTTCCCAGCTAGCCCAACCCACCTAGCCTACCTCTTCATATCCTCCACCTCCACTTTTGGACCCAACATTATATTGTGGGTTGTATGATAGAGATACTCATGTACGTATTGTAACGTACAGAGTCATACATATTTTTAGGGATTCTGTACATCACCATAATTTGTATTTGGGTTCTTTCAGTGTTTTGGTGACTAATATAATTGATCCTAATTGTGTATTATCATTTTATACTAAGGAGGTTAATAGATTTGGGGATTGTGTAGGTCAGTTTTTAGTTTGGCTGGCTAATATTCTACGTTATCTATCATATGAGGTATTTATTATTTTGAAATATTAATTACATTTATTTGAAAATTACTTATAATTTATTCTAAAATTTAATTTTTATTGTATTTTTTAAAATCAAAATGAATGATACAAAGTAAATATAAATATAAGGTTCAGGAAGTAACGGTTGGAGATACTTCTTTTTCTGATGGGATAAATAGATTATCCCAGATTTTTTCTTCATCAGATAATTTATATGAGTTTCAGATGATGGATAACATATGTGGAAGAAACTATCTATTGAGAATGTTAAAAAAATATATCACTGATATGATTCAGTTTGAAGAGCTCAGAGTGACTGTGTTGTAATTATTTTCCATATAAGTAAATTTAAGTTTAAGTATTTAATTATGTAAGTAAATATTATTTAAAGTGAACTATTATATTATATACTTAAATAGGTATCTACACACGCTTTTGAGACAAAATAAGGCCACTTAGGTTTATGGTATTATGGATATGGCATTCATTTCAATGGATGTGCAATATGTGAAACATCCTGGTAAAATTAAATATATATCTAAGAGATTATCAAAGACTTATATTGGATGTTGGTTTTTTCTATTCCTTGATGGGTAAGAAAATTAATATAATTATAAACTAATATTTATTATAATTTCCTTAACTATTTATGTTTTATATTGTAGAGGGCATTGGATGTTAGGTGTATTTTTTCCAATGGAATACACGCTATACTGGTTTTTCTCTTTATTAGGTGGTGTTCGTAAATATTTTATCACCTTGTTAAATGAGTAAGTTTTCTTTATTTTTATAAGTTCAATGATTGTAATTTTTATTATTTTATATGTTTTATTAGTTGATATAAATGAAAATATAGGTCAAGGAAATGGTTTAACAAAAATAATTTGAAGATAAAGAAGCCAAATTCAATCAAATATGTGAAAGTGATAGTAAATATTTTAATTTTTCATAATATTTTGATTTTTGATATATATATTTATATATATTGGTTTTTAATATCATGTTAATGTTATATAACCTCAGTTTCATCATCAAAAAGGAATCATGGAATGTGGTTATTATGTTTTATGATTCATGTATGAGATAATCTCAACTGGGGTTTTGATTGAATTTGATAAGGTTAATTATATTAATTATTTTATATTTTATGTCATAGTATTTTTTATTTTAATTTTAATCCTGCTGTAGATGTTCAATGATGTTGATCTGTATATGAATGATGAGATGACCCATCTTTGATATTTTTTTAAACTATTTGATAAGTTTGGTTGTGGATTAAATTATCAAGAATGTATCTTTTAATGTTTATTATTCATCTTAAATTTTCCTAATAAAGTGATTAAAAAATAATTCTTTTGTCATAATAGATGTTTGATCCTAATGATCTCAACAGAATGCTTCAATTTTCATGAATGATTATTTTAAAAATTAAAAATTATGTGATTTTTTATTCTAGTTTAAAATATAATTATATAGATAATGTTATTATGATTAAATTGTTAAATTATGGTCTTTTTTATAAATTTTTGAGAAAAATGATTAGATGAAATGTAATTTGATTTCATGTTATTATTTGATATTAATTTTTCAGAAAATAGGAATTAAATGGAAAATGATTTTAAAAGTCATGAAGTTGATGGAAACCTATTGATTTGGTAAAAAATGAAAAAAAAATTAAAATGACATTTGTGATAATTTTATTTTTAAGGATTGTTTTACACACCAATCGTATTTATTTGGATTTTTATGTTTTGTGTTCTAATGGAAGAACCATTCCATTGAATTTTTGATGATTCAGGTGATAGTTACCAATTCATGAGGCTAGGTCAAGGCTGGCATGAGTATCAGTTTATTGGGTTATTAGTTATGGTTTGTAACATTTGAATGTTGTGATTTAGATAGGATAATATTATTTTTGGGCTTTTTGTGCCATATATCAGTCTTTTTTGTGTTCTTATAGGTTTTAGAATCTATGATTTAAAATTATTAATTTATTTTTAAAAAAAACTATACATTTCAACATCATTTATTTTAATAACTGACATTGAAAATTTTTTCGGCATTGTTTTTATATGGAAACCAACACTGAACCAAATATATATCATTTTTAGCATCGGTTATCTTATAAAACTGACATTGAAGACCCCATAGGAAAAAAATTAAATATTATTTTTAGTGTTAGCTGATTCCTAATGCCTCGTAAAACAAGGTCTTCAATGTCAATTTTAATTAAACCAACACTGAAGATCGAAAATATTGAACTTTTTACATTGGTTACCTTGATAACCAATGCCGAAGACCACACTAAAAAATGATTCAGCATCGGTTATTGTATTAATTGATGCTGAAAAGCTTTCACGGATGAGTATCAGCATCGGTTTTATAAAACTGATGCTAAAAAATTATTTTTAGCCTATCCTTTATAAACATCAGTTGAAAATCAATGCAAAAAACTAAAAAAATGATATTGAATCACAATTTTCTACTAGTGTGGAGCGATTTGGGTATTGGGTTCGAGCCTCAGGGAGGATTCCTACATATCCTAGTTAGTTTGAAAATAAATCCCTCGTAGATTGGTTTAAGTTGGGTCTTATATAGTCAAGGATGCCTTATTTATAGGGGGAATGATTGGGGCTTAACCTTTGAAAAGGATCTCCTTTAAGCTCAGACCTTCAGACATGCATCCTACATATCCTGGTTAGAGCAAGAATTAGAGTTCTCGTAGTTCATTTTTGGTGGGACTTACACATGGAAGTTGTGTTCATTGTCAGCCTATAATCCCATGTGATTCATGATTTGTGTGAGAAACAAGAGGAAGTGGTAGATCTAGCAAACCACACACCTTACCTTCTCCGCTGATGTCAAAGGACGATGGTGGTGGAAGAGGTCAGGGTGAAAGATCGATGAGGGAGAGAGAGGAGCTTTGAATGTTCCAAATCTCACCCATGTAAATATCCGAGATAGTCACATTTGGGAATCTATTAGGACATGTCCCATACTGATCCTACGTGGAGTAGGAGTGTTTCCTCTAGTATAAGGGATATGGGGTCACCTTAAGGGGGTGCACTAAAGCTAGTTATGGGAAAGGGGAGAAGCATCACCCCTCATAAAAAAAGAAATTTAGGCATGATCCCTTTGACTTATCACTGTCCATCATTTAATGGAAAATCCAATGATAACCCTTGATCCCTATAACAGGGAAATTCACATGATTATTCCAAGGTTGGGCCCCGAGTTACCAGGGGAATGTAGACTTAAAGACATTTCGTGGGTCCACATTCTTTCTAGTATTACCAACGTGAATCTTCTTACCATGGGTATGTAAATTCATAAGTACGTGCTGGTGCACCTGATGGTTTTATCATATGGGTCTTGTGGCTTTGGAAGAGGCTTTGGCCTAATGCTGGTGGTCTAGTTAGCGGAGGGGATTCACAGGACGGGGTGAAAATATAAGGTCATTATTGGTACCGAAATATGGAAATCCTGAAGGTACCCTATTCCATGTATCATTTGTTCATGTGGGGTGGGGTAACATTTTTATGGTGTACTCCTATATTAATGGAGGGTCCATCTGCATATCGAAGCGGTACGTGGACCTATATGTCGTTCGTGAACCAATGTAGTATGCGGACTTGGATATTGCATGTGTACTGATGTGGTACATGATCCTGGATGTGGTCCGCATATGATAGTGTTGCACGATATTAGGTTCTATCTACATAAGGTGGTGGTATATGGCATAGGATTATATCCATGTGGTGTAATTCTATGTAGGGTAAGGTTTTGTCTGTATAGAGATGTGTAATGCGGCATGCTAGATTGAAGAAGGGGAATTGGCCCCGCAGTTCATGGGATGTTCATCCCTGAAGGGGGTATGATTCGAGGTTCATCAATTAGGTTCTCAGTTTTCCAATATTATTATCCTTCCATTTTTATGGTTCATGGATTATTTATACCTATTGGGAACCATTCGCAGTTTTAAACTTTTTTGATCACTTGCCTTTGAATTCTTCCATCTGTAAACTCTAGGATCTCCAAAAATCTGATCCTCCTTTCTCCCTTCCTCCTCTTATTTTTTTTGGCACCCCTTGGGGCCCTTTTATAGAGTTTTGAGGAGGATATATCTATGGGTCACACAACACCTTTTGTATAATCCCATGGGGAAATCATTCAGCCTGTGTATGACTCGTTCAACTGAGGTTTGTTGTGATGAGTTTTGCGGGGCTATGGTTTGCGGCAGCGGAAATCAATGCCATAATCCCGCGAACGACATGGTTCGCAGGACGTCGCCAACCTTGGCTTGTCTAAAAACTATTTTTTTGGGGAAAGTGTGCATTGTTGTACCTCTCTATCATGTTTTCACCAAAAACATTGTTCGTGAGTCCATGGTTCATGGGTTGAATTTCTCTTCCTCCATTCTACCAATGATGTGGTTCGCGGGGGATCGGTGTCGTTCCACATTTATTCCATGAACTACCTGGTTTACTAGCCAATGCCTCAGATGCTAGTGTTTCATGGGTTGTCCACGTACTGTTTGGTTCGTGGGAAATACCATCTGCATTCCATTCCAAGAAATCAGTATGAGGTCCACATTAGTCCTTTTCTAAATTTAACTTCTTCAATATTCTTTCCAAATTTTCAATTGAACCTGCATCTTATTCTTTTATCAAATTTGCGGAAGTATTTTCTTTTCCTTTGCAGATTTTTCATGAACCTATACATAAGGATAATTTTTATTATAAGTCACTAACAATATACATTACATAATCTTGATTTTTAAGTCAAGAATTCATTCTCTTACAGTTGAGAATATTTTTAGGTTTAAAGTTTTATAGAATTAGGCTATAACTCATACATAAAAAAACTATAATATAAAAAACACACGCTTCCTATTAGCATACATTTTTTCTATAATATATAAATTTCAATATAAATCATGATTTATTTTTATGGAAAATCTCCACAATATTAAACTTGAATTCTTCATTTCCCTTACCAATCCTTAAATCTTAAGAAAATTAATTTAATACATGGGATGATCACAAAAGATGATTAATGGATACAAAAATAAGAAAAACCATTATTCCAATGAACAAATTAGAACTCATATAACATTTTTCATTATATTCAAAGTTAATTGATCATATTAAATAAAACATGTTCACGTAGAAAACAAACTAATATTTTTCTCAAAGAAAAGCATTTAAACCCATAGAAAGAAATTAAAGACTATTTTTGTTACTTAGAGAATCATATATGAAAAACCCTTTTGAAAAAACATTAATTAAAATAACTATACAACCAATTTCCAACATGATCATTACCCAATGAATTTGAGTGATATCTAGGTGCACCCATTGTCTGGGATATAACGGGCACACCCTACGCTATCTAGGACACCCCATGATAATTTATAACTGGCTTACCTTACACTATATATACCACTCCATTTTAAACTATAACAAGCTTACCTGATGCTATCTAGGAAACCCCATATTAAGTTGTAATTGGCTTACCCAGTACTATCTGGGTGCACCCATTTATTTTGTATAATTTCAAGTAAAATAAAATGATTAACACTTTTTTATGATTGTACTTTTTATTTGCATAAAATTTTATAAACTCATTTAAAATCATGAAGAAATCACTTTTGTATATAAAAATACCCTTTTCTTTTAAAAACCAAATTTCATAACAAAATAAATGTTTTATTTTGAAAACCATTTTCAATACCGAAATATCCCCAAAAAATAAAAATGTGTTTTCATTAAATAAAACATGAAAAAAAGGAATATAGAAATGAAATAATATTCTTGATGTTGGAAAATTCATTTTCTCTATGTACATTAAGAATAGAATATACCCATTATATTTTGTTAAAACGTTCCATATAAAACACATAAAAAGATTCGTTTTGAAAAACTTTTTAATATAATGTAATAAGATATAAAATATATATTATAAATATTCTATTTATATTAAAACCTTCATGAAATAATTTTAAAAATAAATAAATGGAAAAGTAAGAGTTGGATGGAAACCATTAAGATATAAGTTTTCTAAAAATAAAAGTCATTTCTCAACTTGGAAATATTTGAATCCTAAGACCCATGAAATATTAATATTGAAAAAAACATTAAATATCATTAGAATAGATAAATTGAAGATATAACATGTCAAAGGGGATGTTTATACACCATATAAAAGAAAACAAATTCATAAAATCGTGATAACTCTTGACAAAAGGAGATTGAGATGAAATCCCTTACATTGATTATGACTCGTCACATATGTATTTATCTTCCTCTTCTTTAAGTAACTACTTTTGGTTTTCACAAAATGATTTAATTAGATAGATTTTTTTAGATCATAAGGAATAAAGGAATAGAGGAGGGAATTTTAGAGTTGGTTTTGGTAGGTCTTGCCCAATCTAAATGGCCTGAGAGGTGTAAAGATAGGCAGATAGGGGTGGGCCTTTTATAAAGGAGGTGAGTGGAAAACAATTAAATTTTTGATATATGGAATTAAAACCACATTTTTTCCAAGTAAATTGGCTACAATAATGAACAAAACTCAATGGAATATGGGATAAGGTCGAAATATGGTCATACAATGGGTTCTTCAAAATTTTATAGGTAATTTGGCCCCTTAATTTTAAATTTTAGTCACTTGGTAAACTCATTTTACCTTAATCACTGGTATTAATTTTAATTTTTTTTTACTAATAAATTTTTCAAAAAATATGTTGAATTTATTAGAAAATATAAATTATTATAATTCCAAATATAGAATCCATTTTTCAAAATTCAATTCACATAAGTAGAAAAATTAATTTTAATATTAATCAATACAACAATTTTTTAAGGAGTATTTTTTTAGAAAAAAATATGATTTTATATTAACTCTGTGATTAATAATAATCATTGTATGAAACTAAATTAATATTTACTGATAAAATTTCTATAAATTTAATTTAAAACATCACTCATTAGGTATTATTTTAATTAATTAAAAAGTAGAAACATTATTTATTTCAAAACAGGTTTTAGAAAAACCCGACTTTAAACCCACAAAAAAACTTATATTAAATAAATGTAAAGTTGATTAAAAAAATTCATCATACTAAATATAACTAAATAATACTTTTTTTACTTGAAAAAATATTTCTAAATTTATATTACTTGATTTATTTAAATAAATGATTCATTTTCAAAAATCAATATTTTTCATTATTCATAGAAAAATTCATATTTTCTAAAAAAACACAAAATTTCACCCAAAGTAAATTTTGATATTCTAATTTTATAAAATTATATTAATTTTATAAAATTTAAATTCTAAAATTTATAAATTATGGTTTTTAATAAAACCTTATAAGATAAGTGTTTCCTTTTCAAAAAAAATTACTTAATATTTTTATAATTAATATATACCTCTTATTCAGTTTAATAAATATGAAATTGATTTAAACTTTCATTACATGGGTTTTTACAACATTAATTCCATTTATAAGTATCATACTCTTAATTTTATTCTCTTATTAAATAAGTGAAGATATATTTCCATCATAGCATTTTAAGATTTCCATGTTGCATCTTCAACCATGTTTTTTTAAATAAAACCATAAACTAGTGAATCACCTTATTCCACAAAGAAAGATCTCTGAGGTTAATAACCTAAACTATTTATTCCTTATAAGAATGATTCTTTTCCAACTTAACTACTTCGAGGCTTAAAACATGGGATGAATCTCAAACATATTTCCTTAACATTGAGACATGGAATATGTTGTGTACCTGAGATAAACTCGGAGGAAAATCCACTTGGTAGGAAATTAATACAAATCTCTCTATGATTTCAAATGTTCCAATGAACTATGGAACATGCTACCCTTTCTTAACAAAACTCAACACAATTTTCCATATAGATACTTTTAGAAAGACTTAACCACCTATGTTGAAAGAAGATATTCCATCCAATTATCAACATGACATTTCTACTATCTCTGAGAGGTCCTCGTGTGTTTCTAAATCTACTGAAAATTATCTATTTTTTCCTCGACCAACTCTGGTCCCATATATTTCATTTCTCCCACATCAACCAAAAATGTTGTTGTCTGGCACCACTTTCCATATAATTCCTCAAATGGTTCTATCTGTATACTAAAATCAAATATTTTGTTATAAGAAAACTAAAAAAATTAATGATTTTGATACCAACTTTCGAGGTAATATATTAGGAAATAATGAAGAATATCTTCTAAGTCATGTATCATCTTCTCAGACAGTCCATCGAATTGGGGATGAAAATCCATACTCAAATTTAATTTAGTACCCAATGAATTTTGAATTCCTTTACAAAAATTGGATGTGAACCCGGTATCAAGGTATGATATAATGGAGTGAGTAAATCCATGTAACTTGACGATCTTCTTTAGATATAGTTGATAGAGATGATATAAAGTCATTGTATATCTAATTATAAAGAAATGTGAATATTTAGTTTTTTGATCAATAATTACCCATATTGAATTATTATCTTGAGGATTATTTGGAAATCCTATTAGAAAATCCATTGATATATTATCCAATTTCAACATTGGAACTAGAAATGGTTGAGTCGTCCCCTTTTTAAACATTAATTATACTTTGACCTACTAAAATTTTAAACACTTCATGGTAAATTCAATAATATCTATTTTTATTCCATCCCGCCAGTAATACTTTTGAAGGTATGTGGACATCATAGTGATACCCGGATGAACAAAAAAGGGGAACTATGAGATTCATTCGATAACTCTTTCTCCAACTGAGAATAATGAGTAACACATAATCTTTTTCCAAATCATAAAAACCATTCTCATTAATAATAAATTTAGGTAACTCACTCTTCTTTACAGATTATACAATTTCATTCAATGATCGATCCTCCTTCTAAGTTCAATTAATTATTTTTAACAGACTCAACTTCACTAAAACATAAAACAAAATAGAGGATATACTAATATCTATAACCTCTAGTACAAAATTCGTCAAATCATTAACCAAATGGTCACATTCAAAATATAACATGGTTAATCTGGCATTAATTTTTCAACTTAAGGAATCATCCACTTTTTGATTTTTCCTGATGGTAATGAATCATGTAATAATAATCCTTGATTAGTTATAGACATCTTCTCTAATGTTCAATTATTTTTAAGTGAATATATAATTTAAAAATTTTTCATCATTATATATTTTACACTTTACTTCAAACAAATTATGCCTCTAAATTTTTAAATAAAAAATCAAAGTAGCTAATTCCAAATCAGTTGGAGGGTAATTTAACTCATGAGGTTTCAAAGTTTTTGAAGCATAATCAATTAGATAATCATTCTACATTAGGATATAACCAATTCTCTTAAATGAAGAATGCATTTAGATGAAAATTTCACCATTGATGGAAGTTAGGGAAAAATTGGATCATTTACCAACCTTCTTTTCAGTTCATGAAAATAATCATCACATTATTTTTTCTAGATGAAATAAACTCTTTTTTGAGTTCACTTAATCAGTGGGCTAGAAAACTGAGAAATTTTTTCTACAAACCGCCGGTAGTGTCCCAATAATCCATGAAAACTAAGAATCTATATAATATTTTTGGGTATTATCCATTCTTCAACAAATTTTGTTTTAACATGGTCAATAGTTATGCCATATTTAGAAACAATATATACAATGAATGAATTTTTTTGTATGAAAAATTCACACTTCATAAATTTCCCGTAAATATTTTTTTTTAATTTTTTCAAAACATCCCTTATGTGACATTAATGTTACTCTTTAATTTTATAATATACCAAAATTTAATCATTAAAAACAACCATGATGTTGTTTAAGAAGTCATAAAAAATTCTATTCATAAGGTCCATAAATATAGAAGGTGTAATAGATATCCAAAATAGAATAACAAACAATTTATAGTTATCGTATTTAGTCCACAATGTAGTCTTCAAAATTTCCACTTTCGTTACTTTCAATTGATGGCACCCAGACCATAGGTCAACCTTTGAAAAATACTAAGCTCCTTGAAGGTGATCAAACAAATCATATATATGATTCAAAGGGTACTTGTTCTTAACATTGATGGTATTTAAGGCTCTATAATCAATGAAAAATATCATTGAAATATATTTCCTTTTATCATAAAAAATTGGATCACACCATAGTGATGTTCTAGGTTGGATAAAATCATTATATAAAAACTCATACAATTTCTTTTTCAATTTAAAAATTTCCACTTAATCCATTCGATAATGGTGTTTTGAAATAGTTTTTTCACTATGTATTATCTAAAAAATAAACTCAACCTCTTGATTAGGGATAACACTAGGAAAATCATCCAAAAAAATCTAGTTATTCAATTACTACTAGAACATCAATAATTTGAATAGTTTCTTTATTTTAAACAATATGATCTAGGTAACTTTTACTATCATCTCAAATCAATTTCTTAGCTTCTTGGTTTGTTATTAAAGGCATGAAATCATTTAACTCAACTTTATTGGAATTACAATCTGTCTTAAACTAATAAAAATAATGTATATACCAAAAATGATATCAAACTCTAAAATGGCTAGTTCGACAATATTTTTAGGAAAGACCATCCCACATATAAAAATGTGAGGATTATTATAAATCATCGTTTCTTTAGTACTTCCACTTAGAGTTTTCACCAAAATTTATATCTTACTTTTATAACATGATATTCCCAATTTACTTAGAAATTTATCATAACACAATGGGAAAATCGATTATTGCGACGGGTTATTTGCGATGGGATTTATTCCCGTCGCAATAAATCCAATGAAAAGCGTATTTGCGACAGGAATTTATTCCCATCGCAAATAGTCAGTTAGTTGCAACGTGAATACAGGACTCTCACAATAGGTATGGCGTGGTTTGTGTGCCAAAAGGCAGGAAGCCTATTTGCGACGGTGGCCTTTGTCCCATCACAAGTACCCGTAGGTGGTAAATACTATTTGCGATGAGACAATTACTCGTCGCAAAACACTATTTTGTAGGTGTTATTTGCGACGGGTCCCATCTCCAATACCGGCGGCAGTAAATAGGCTTTTGCGACGGGAATATCCGTCTGTCGCTAATGGTATATCGGTCTATAGGTATTTGTGACGGGCCCATCGCAAATACCCTTTTAACTGCCGCCCATATTTAATGCAGGTGAAGGTATTTGCGATGGGCCCCATCGCAAATACCGGCGGTGGTAAATAACAATTTGCGACGGGAATATCCGCCCGTCGCTAATGGTATGTCAACAGGCAGGAATTTGCGACGGGTCCGTCGCAAAAACCCTTTTAACCGCCACCTGTAATTAATGCGAGCGAAGGTATTTGCGACGGTGTACCGTCACAAATACTCTTATTTGCGACAGGAACCCGTCGCAAATAAGACCGTCGCAAATATTCTAACCTATATATACCCTCATCCGTTTTTTTTTTCAAATCATTCAGATCTGTCTTCTTATTCTTTCCTTTCTCTCTTTAAATTTCTGTTCTAAGTAGAAATTTTTTTATTTTAATTTTTTCTTACGGGAAGAGAAGAGAAGGAGTTAGGAGGTGAAAACTGAGAAAGAGTTAGGAGGTGAAAACTGAGAAGGAGTTAGGAGTTGCAAACTCCATAAGGTGCAAACTTCAAAGGTATTTATAGTTTTTTTCATTATTAAGTTATTTTTAATTGTTAATTTTATTTTTAATTGTTAATTTTATTTTTAATTGTTAATATTAATTTTTTTAATAGGATTTTTATATAGCTATATAGTATAATTATATTATTTCGTTGTACCAAATAGTCCTTGTCTGGATACGAACAAGTAGAGGCGGCTTTGGCACAGATGTACCTAGGAGTGAAAACTCTGAGAAGGTGTTTCGAGCTTGACTCGGGGTAACCTGGTACACGACAACGAGCCTTGTTACACTCTTGGTTCGACACTCTCGGAAGATGTTTTGGTAATAATTAGAAATAAACATATTAAATTAGAAATAATTAGAAAAAGTTATATTTAATTAGGAATAATTATATAATTATTAAATAATTAAGAAATAATTAATTAGGAAACAATTAGAAATAAAATAATTAGGAAACAATTAGAAATAAAATAATTAGGAAACAATTAGAAATAAAATAATTAGGAAACAATTAGAAATAAAATAATTAGGAAACAATTAGAAATAAAATAATTAGGAAACAATTTTTTAATTAAATAATTAGGAAACAATTAGAAATAAAATATTCAGGAAATAATTAGAAATAAAATAATTAGAAACAATTAGAAAAAAAATAATTAGGAAACAATTAGAAATAAAATAATTAGGAAACAATTTTTTAAATAAATAATTAGGAAACAATTAGAAATTAAATATTTAGGAAATAATTAGAAATTAAATAATTAGAAAACAAATAGAAATTAAATAATTAGGAAACAAATAGAAATAATTAAGAAAAAAATACAAATAATTAGGAAACAAATAAAATAATTAGGAAACAAATAAAATAATTAGGAAACAAATAAAATAATTAAGAAACAAATAAAATTATTAGGAAACAAATAAAATAATTAGGCAACAAATAAAATAATTAGGAATTAGGAAACAATTTTTTAATTAAATAATTAGGAAACAATTAGAAATTAAATAATTAGAAAATAATTAGAAATTAAATAATTAGGAAACAAATAGAAATTAAATAATTAGGAAACAAATAGAAATAATTAGGAAACAAATAAAATAGTTAGGAAACAAATAAAATAATTAGGAAACAAATAAAATAATTAGGAAACAAATAAAATAATTAGGAAACAAATAAAATAATTAGGAAACAAATAAAATAATTAGGAAACAAATAAAATAATTAGGAAACAAATAAAATAATTAAGAAACAAATAAAATAATTAGAAAAAAAATAAAATAATTAGGAAACAAATAAAATAATTATGAAACAAATAAAATAATTAGGAAACAAATAAAATAATTAGGAAAAAAATAAAATAATTTGGAAACAATTAGAAATTAAATAATTAAAAAACAATTAGAAATTAAATAATTAGGAAACAATTAGAAATAAAATAATTAAGAAAAAAATAAAATAATTAAAAAACAAATATAATAATTAGGAAACAAATATAATAATTAATATAATTAAGAAACAAATAAAATAATTAGGATAATTAAGAAACAAATAAAATAATTAGGATAATTAGGAAACAAATAAAATAAAAATTAGAAATTAAATAATTCAGAAATAATTAGAAATTAAATAATTAGGAAACAATTAGAAATAAAATAATTAGGAAACAAATAAAATAATTAGGAAACAAATAAAATAACTAGGAAACAAATAAAATAATTAGGAAACAAATAAAATAATTAGGATAATTAGGAAACAAATAAAATAATTAGGATAATTAGGAAACAAATAAAATAATTAGGATAATTAGGAAACAAATAAAATAATTAGGAAACAAATAAAATAATTAGGATAATTAGGAAACAAATAAAATAATTAGGATAATTAGGAAACAAATAAAATAATTAGGATAATTAGGAAACAATTAAAAATAATTATGATAATTATGAAATAATTAAAAATAATTAAGATAATTAACAATTAAGAATAATTAAGATAATTAGGAAGAAATTAAGAATAATTTGGATAATTAGGAAGTAATTAAAAATAATTAAGAAACAATTAACAAGCGTGATTGACCGCTCATCTACCTAAAATTTATTTTCATTTGTGTGTTGAGGCTTGACAGGAAACTTCTGCCTCCACATGTACTGTTTGATTTTACTATCAAAATTATCAACCTCCTCACCAGCATAGAGGTGATGAGGTTTATAATTTTGACCGTAAATGTAAATACTACATGTGGAGGGAGAAGTTTCTTGTTAACTTCAACGCACAAATGAAAAGAAAATTGAGGTAGATGAGCGGTCAATCACGTTTGTTACAATTATCAATATTTACAACAAGTTTTTCTTTATTCTTAACATGTTCAAATCTTAAAGGGTCGCCAATTTTCAGGTCATGACCAATAAAAAGGTTGCGGTTATCGTGTCCAATGTAAACTCTATAATTGTTCTTGCTTGGTTGATCACCTCACAAGTAGCGTTGCAATAGGACAACCCAAGTCATGTCTTTATCATCTATAAGAATCATATCACATGACATTTTACATAGATCATTCTTTCTTGAAAAATTAAGGGAAAGATACTGAAGTTCTCTTAATTTTTTAAGGAAGAATGATCTATGTAAAGGGTCATGTGAAATGATTCTTAAAGACGAGAACGACATTACTTGTGTCGTCCTATTGCAATACTACTTGCGAGGTGATCAACCATGTAAGGACAATTATAGAGTTTAAATTAGACATGGTTGACACAAACTTTTTATTGGGCATTACCTGAAAATTGACGACTCTTTAAGATTTGAACATATTAAGAATAAAGCAAAATCTATTGGAAATATTGATATTTGTAATAATTAGTAATAATTAGTAATAATTAATCAAAAATCAAATAAATTCAAGTACATGGTTATAAATTGGCACAATTTCCGGCGGATTGGCGGCTACCTTTTGTTCAACATCTCATATCTTTGATACTTTCTTCCACTAAAATCAGTATGAAAAACGTGCTCTCACGTATGTCAGAGCAAGTTTTTCATACTGATTTCAATCGGGAGAAAGTTAAAAAGAGATGAGTCGTCGGACAAAACAGGCTCTTTTCCCTGACGACTCATCTTCTTACAAGGATATGAGTCGTCAGGCAAAAGAGTTTCCGCAAATCCACTGGAAACTAATAAGAATAATTAGTAATATAATCTCCACAATGATGATTAAAAAATTTTATTTCATTATTCAAGCATATTTCATTTTTCTAAGTACTGCTAAGTATTGATAAATTAAAAATAATTAGTGGGGATGATTACAAATTAACTGTGTTGCTTATAATTATTGGTAATTACTAAGAAATAACTATAATTATGTATCTTCCCTTTTTAGGATATTTTTTTTCTTATATAAAATTATTTAACAACAGTAATGGTTTTAAATTTTTTAGAAACATATATATGAATATGGAACAAGGAAATCGACATCAATCATTATTAGATGATCGTGCTTGGATAAATCAGCACAGAAATCCAAACGGTTCTAGTTTAAATCCTGTATATGTTAATGGTGTTGAAGCATTCTTATCATTTACATCATCAAACCTGGAATTTGTTTCAGAAAGGAAAATTAAGTGTCCTTGTAAAAAATGTGCTCTGAGAACGTTTGAGACATTTGACATCATTGGACAACATCTCTTGCGTTATGGTTTTAATCAGATTATATTTTTTGTTATTAACACGGTGAACGCAGTTCTAGAGAAGATACTAATAATTTGATTCTGGATCCATCAAGTTTTCAGAATTTAGTACATGATGTTGCAGGGTCATCTGTTCAACAAACTGAAATCAAGGATGATGTTGATTTACCTCCTGAGTTGGAACCATCTGAATTTGCTGAGTTGTTCAGGTCTGCTGAGGATTCATTATATCCTGGTTGCAAGATATGAAAATTAGAAGCAGTTTCAAAATTTATGGCTATTAAATCAGATAATGGAATGTCAAATTACTATTTTGATCAGATATTTTCTTTGGTTAAAGCACTGTTACCTGAAGTAAATGTGATGCCTGCTAATTATTATGAGATCAAGAGACTGGTACGTAATATGGGATTTAGTTATCAGAAGATCCATGCATGTTCAAACGATTGTATCTTATATTCTGGTGAAAATGAGTCGTTGGATAGTTGTCCCACATGTGGACAATCGAGGTATAAAGAAGCTCAATCAGGGAAGTCTGGAATGATTCCTGTAAAACAGTTGAGATATTTTCCGCTTACACCCAGATTGCAGCGTTTATTTATGTCTCAGAACACAGCGACAATGACGTCATGGCACAAAACCAATATTTCAAATGGTAATAGCTTGATTCATCCATCTGATGGTGATTCATGGAAACATTTTGATCAAGTGCATCCGTCTTTTTCTTTAGAATCCTGGAATGTGCGATTGCGTCTTTCTACTGACGGTTTTTGTCTATTTGGATCTTTTGGTAGTCAGTATTCCTGTTGGCCTGTCTTTATAACTCCGTAAAATTTGCCTCCATGGATATTGATGAAAGAGCCTTATATCTTTTTGACATTATTAATCCCAGGACATCTGAAAAAGAATATTGATGTTTATTTGAAACCATTTATTGATGAGTTAAATTTATTGTGGAGCCATGGTGTTGGTACATATGATGCTTCTGCGAAACAAAATTTTATAATGAAAGCTGCTTTGATGTGGACAATTAGTAACTTCCCGGTATAAGGCATGTTATCTGGCTGGAGTAAAAATGGTCCAAAATCATTTCCTTACTGTATGGGAGACAACAAAGCATTTATGCTCATGAATGGAAAAAAAACCTTGCTATTTTGACAGTCATCGTAGATTTCTTCCAATCGATCATCCTTTTCATAGGAATAAATCACATTTCAGAAAAGGAGGAATTGAAAAAGATGAACCTCCAAAAATGATCTCAGGTACAAAGTTACAATCAGATGTATTTTCATTACCTTCCATCACTTTTGGACTGACAATAAACCAACATAAAATTCATGGCTTTGGGAAAGAACACAATTGGACAAAACAGAGCATTTTTTGGAATCTTCCATATTGGTCTGATTTTTTGGTCCGAAATATGTTGGATTTAATGCATATTGAGAAGAACTATTTTGATAATTTATTTCATATAGTTTTGGATACATCGGGTAAAACCAAAGATAATGTAAAGGCAAGATTAGATCTTGCCCAAATTTGCAGGCGACCGGAACTTGAATTGTTTGAAAATGTCAGATCACGGAGATTAATGAAGCCAAAAGCAGCTTATACACTAACCAAAGAGAGTCGCTTATTATTTTGTCAGTGGATTGCAGATTTGAGACTTCCAGATGGTTATGCTTCCAACTTGGGAAGATGTGTTAAAAATGGTCATATTACTGGATTAAAAAGTCATGACTGTCATGTTATAATGGAAAGGCTTATGCCTGTTGGATTAAGAGGTTTTTTGAATTCTAAGATTTGGGATTCGATAACAGATATATCATATTTTTTCTGAGACATGTGTGCGGCGACAACAGACTACGATACACTAAGAAAACTGGAAGAAGTTGTTGTTGTGATTATATGCAAACTGGAAAAAATCTTTCCGGTGGCTTTCTTTGAATCAATGGAACATTTGATATTACATTTTCCACATGAAGCAAAATGTGGAGGTCTGGTTCAGTTTCGATGGATGTACCCATTTGAGATATGCATGCAGAAATTGAAGAAAAAATTCTGTAACAAAGCATCAGTTGAAGGCTCAATTGCAGAAGCTTATTTGCAAGAGGAAATTACTTTATTCTGCTCTCATTATTTTGAATCTAAATATCCCTCAAAATTTAACCGCATGGGCCGGAACGAGGGGAATTTTGATGATGATATGAACAATCAATTATCAGTTGTCAATCAGCCCGAACTTGGCTTTGGTGAAGTTCATGAGAGATGGCTTTTAAATGATGAACATCATAGAGCTCATACATATTTTCTACTCAACTGTGAAGAAATGTCACAAATTGTACAGTGAGTGCTCTTATCCCTTATTCTATAGATTCTGTTACAGTAAATTAATCATATTGTATTTATAGGTTATATAATGATCATATCAGGAAACAATTTCCACAAATTACAGCAGTTGTCTTAGAAGAACGTCGGAAAAAAAAATTCCTACTGGTTTCAAAAACTGGTAACATACATTCTTTTTTGGTTTTACATATAAAATAAATTTATTACTTGTAATGGTGATAAATTTTTTACAAATTTTTAGGTATCTGTACATGCTGATAAGATTGATAGTCGATTGCATATATTGAGTATCCCACCATCCAAAATGGTTAAATCTTATTATGCATATGTGGTGAATGGTTATTGCTTTCATACACGTGCATATGGGGAATCAAAGAAAACAATGAATAGTGGTGTTTGTTTGAAGGGATCATATCATAGAGATATTGAAGTCGACTTTTACGGCATGCTTGAAGAAATTATTAAACTGTGTTATTTGGGATAGAATTATGTAATAATGTTTAAATGTCGATGGTTGGATACTGAGAGAGGATTGCGTATTCATATAAAAATGTTATTTTAATCTTTATAATGTTATGCTATAATTTGTTCTTGATTATTGTTATATTGATTCCAATATTATATTTCATATTTATTAGTTATTTTTAATTCTTTATCCTTAAATATTAAAAAATTATATATTAATTTTAAAGTTAATAAGTGACTATATGTTTTCAATATACCATAATACCCCACTCTATCATAAATATATTTTATGAGTTCTATCACTCTATTGTGTTAAACCAGGATGTCCCCAAATTTATGATAAGTTGAACTACCATATCGAAATATTAATATTTCATTTTTAATACCTATTTTATTTATTTTCCCAATTTTTAACATTTCAAAATACCTAAATTAGTTAAATTAAACCTTAATTGGAATTTTAGTAGACACTACTCTATTCCTTGAAACCCTAAAATCTCTCTCTTTCAAATTAGTCTCTTGTAATATTCAGCACTTTACTAATACATAGGCTCTATATTTTTAAATCATAATGGAATATGATTACGATGATGTTTCCACTTTCAATATCATTTCCATTAACTTCACCTCCCTCATGGATAATTAAAGTTATATTGAAAATTCCCATCAAAACATTTAATATATATCTCTTGAACTGAATGGATATTCCCAGAAAGGAAGTGGATGTTGAGTGGTCGATATTAAGTATATATCTAGTTCAAAAGGTTATCCAGTATTTGGGATGGAGTGACTAGAATATTAAAAATAACATGATTTTTTATCCCAGTTTATTGAAAGATTTTTATGTAACTATGAAATTTTAAGTGGGTGAGAAAATAGATTTCAGTTAAACAACTATAAATGGGGAACAATTTTCATTTTATTTGAATCTATTAGCCATTAGTATAAATATTATTCATAAGGGGGAGTCTGATGATGATAAAAGTTACTATCATATTAATCATCTTCATTTCATTAGCGAAGATGACCTAGAGAAGCTAACTAGTGATGAAAACCCTAGAAGGTCTAATAATTTTAAACTAAATAGTAAAGATAAATTATTGATTAGATTTATTCAACATTTTCTTTATCCTATAATGGATATTTTAACACACTGATTTATAATGATAGTTTCTTTCTATATATAATTAATCATGTGGTACATATTATTCTTCCAATATATTTTGTGAGACATATATAAGAGCCATGTAATCCCTATTCCATATTTAATTCTTCCCCACATCCAAAGTTTACATTAGATTTATTTGAGTCCAAGGGATTTTTCCTCAAGGGGAAGATATGTATACATCTTATGGAAGTCTTTGTTTGAATCAAACAATATGTAATATGTTTAAATTTATATGGAACCTCTAGATTAAAATATGGGATAAGGTTGGAAAAATATTATATGATGGATTTAATCGAGTGAAGAAAAATTTAAGGAAATAACATATAACATATTTAGGATTATAACCTGATGATATTGTAGATTATTCCCTGATGATGAAGTGGATGATCATAATGTTGAGTCCCTAAGGTCTTCATTTGAAAAATAAGATAATATAGTTGTTATATTAGATAATGAATCTATAATAGATTAAAAATCAGAGAGATATACTCATGATCTATTAGATGTAGGAATCCCCACTCTTAATGGTGTTTCATTTGGATATCTTAAACCTCATATATATTTTCCTTTTGGGAAAAAGGTTTTTGATGATATATAGATATTGAAATATTTTATTAGATCTATTGAGATAGTTTATATGTCTGGTGAAGCTTTATCTTATTTGAGTCTTGGTATAGGGAGTACACCAAGGTTTATTTAAGAGGAAAAATCTCCTATGGTGGAGGAATTTGTTTCATGTGATATTGATGAAAATGATGGGGGAATTCCACCAAGACATTATGGATATTCCATCTTATATTTATCAGGATATCTTTAGGGATCTCCTATATCTCAAATAGATCATCATGAAATAATTGAGCCAATTTCTCCTAGATCTATATTACATAAAGGATAAACCGATACATCATTTTAAGAATTGATAGAAAATAAGATTGGACCAACTCTAGAGAATAAAAATGAGAAACCTATTAATAGAGGTGAATCATAACCTATATAATATATTGGGATAAAATTAATTGAAACTGGTGAGTTAGGATCTATTTTAAAGGAAATAGTATTTGGGACAGAAGAAGTTTAAGAGGTTGTTATGATATATCATATTATAGAGAAAAATATTTTGTTAAACTAATAGGATTAAGGTAATTCTCCTCCTAAACAAAATATACCTTCTTCTTCAACCGATCATAACTATTCATTTATTAATAAATAATATTAAATTAAATTAAATGAAAATATGATGAATGTTCTCAAGTGATTATTGTTTGGATTTCGATCAACAGTGTAACCTTCTAGAGAAGAATATATCTCTAGGATTATTTATATTGTTGTTCCTCATATATAAACTATGTCATTTTTAAGGTTGTATATTTTAATCAAGAGATTTTCTTATGGGATATTTTTAGATAGACTAATCTTCCATGATTAGATAGCATGACCAAAGATACGTGACCTCCATAATACAATATTCATCTTCTATTGAAACTCCACCTCCTTAAATTATAACTAATCCTACAATTTTTAATGATAAATGTTGAGGTATATTGTATAAGAAAAAATTGGTGTGGCGTTAGATGATTTTTTATAAACTAAAAAAATGGTTGTTTTTGGTTTTCAATCTCAAGTTTCTAGGAATCTTGAATTAGAAAAAAGTGATACTAAGAAATATGAACATGATAGAGAGGTGATCAAAAGGTCCATTGATTATTATTTGAGTATAATTTTAACCAAACATAATTTGAACACCATGATTAGATCCTTAACTATTAACCTTCAGATTCCTTAACTAACTCAAGCTATAAAAGATCAAGTTGATAGATTAAAGGTGTTGGCACCAATTTTTGAAATATTTATGAAAGAGAAAGATAAACCTTTAAAAATTATATATCAAGGACATTTCAACCTAAATGAATTAAATAATCTTATTGGGATGTATCTATATGCTCTCACACTTCTATAGTTTCCCTTATACATTTACTCCACCTAGAGTGCAACCAAACTCTACCACTAAAGTCTATACTTCCCTTTTTATTTTTGCCATTTTCTATTTAATATATTACATAAATTTCAATATTTCAGAACTATTTTTATAGGAATTTTTCATCCTATAACTTCATATTCTTATCCAAAAAAGTACTCTTAAGCGTACTTCTCATCCATCCATTGAGAAATAAAAAGCTCTTATTGATCATGATTATATGCGAGATGATGAATATTTAGATTCATAATAAGATCCCTAAAATGGATGATATATATTTCTATAGTTTTTTATTAATAAACCAAATAGCTTAATGTTATATCATTTTTTATTCCATCTTGATTTTTTTTATTTTTTTTATAATCTTCTATTTTATTCATTTATTTTTCCAGGTTTTTGATAAACCAAAAGGGGGAGAAATTATATGGTACTTAATAGAGTTAGATGTTGGTCATTTCAATAATTATGAACATTATAAATGAAATATATAAATTATTTTAAACATTAAAATTTATTTTTTCACTATTGAATTTACCACGCAACGATTTTTTATCATTCAAAGTGGGATATTTTCAGCTTAATAGAGAAATTACTTATTTCAATAAACCAAAATTAAATTTATTATATTATAAAATAATTTAATTTTGTATCTTTGTAATATATTTTTTATTAAATATAGAAAAATTGTAAAATTATGGAAGTTGCCACATGTTATACAATGTTACTTCCTAAAGTCAATATACCTACTGTAATTAAAGACAATACTAGACCAACAAAATTTTCACTAATATAATCAAACATTGAGAAAATTCTACAATGTCCTCAAGTGATAGACATAAATAACTCTTTAGAAAGCAATAGAGGTATGAGAAAATGTTCTAAGTATATATCGACTGTAATTTGAGACTAAGAGACCAAAATTGGAAAATTAAATTCAAGAAACTACGGGATCATATCAAGTGGTCATAAGAAGGATTTTAAACAACTGTATAAATGAAGTATCAACCTACCACGATGATTATCTCTAGGGATTGTGTCTGAGTGAATTTTAATGTCATAACTATTTTTTATAATTTCTAGTAATTCATTTAAATACATCCCTGGATATACTTTTTAGAATATAATGAAAAATAATAGAAGTTTAAAATATATATACTTCCTCTATAATATATGGATTTTTTATGATTATCTTCCAATGGATAACTAATGAAGGGATTTCACATAAACTAGTGGTAGTGTTTTTGGGAACACATGGGGTGGATATACTGAATAAGGAGGTCATTCGTTGAATATGTGCCTATATTTACATGAATTTCTATTTTCTCATGTGTTATTATAGATCTAAGATAATTATTCACAAGATATTTTCTATCTGATATCAATGATATATTTAAAGATAATTATCCAAGAGAAGAGATCCTTGTTGATCAAATGAACTTCAATCAAAGATAAAGTCGTATTAAACTTATTTATAATTTTCCAATCTCCTTATTTATTTTATATTATGAGTTGTTCTTTTAAATTCCATTATATATGTTTCTTACCGCTCCAATATTGTAAATAAAATCACCCTAATACTCTTTATTCTTATTTTTTACATATATTACCCCCCATTTATCTATATTAGAGGATATGTGTGACTTGGAATACCTATAACATCCTTGGACTGAGACTCTTAGATTCAATGTTGATATCATAAACATTACATTTCCCTATTTTATTCCAATAAGGATGGAAAATTTTTTTCCATCCAAAACATACAACATCAAAAAGAAAAATTGGATAACTTAAATAATAGAGGACCTTTTAGGATTATAATTTTATATAATTTCGAAAATCTCATACATATATAATTCACATGACTTTATTTGAGCATTTCTCCCACTTAAATCGAATTTTCTTTTAATGTTAAAACATTATCATCATCTATATTAAATCCATTCTAGAAATAATTCAATCATCCTATTTTTTTATAACCTTGGGAAAATGAAACATAAGAGGGGTGAGCTCAAATAATCAATAAGGGAAAATATAATAATTAAAAAAATGAATGTCATTACTGATCATAAGAAGAGAATAAAGGTATGATGATATAATCAAAGTACATGAGTATAACATATTAATTTTTATACCCATAAATATATGGATCATGAAATATGAAAACATGTAATAATTTATTAACAATGGGAAAATACATAACAATAATTAATCATGTTCCATGTGATATCAATATTGATCAAATGAAACATCATAAACCCATAGATAACACATATTAGTATCTTGGTACATCATCACATAAAACCCTTAGAGTACCCTTATAGATCCCTTAAAAACATTAATAACCATAAAAAAACTTAAAATATAATTATCTATAAGAAAAAATCATTAACCAATAAATTTGAGTTCTATTTGGGTGCACCCATCATTTGGTTTATAACGGGCTCACCTGGTGCTATCTGTGACACCCCATGTTTATGTTTTTTTAAAAGGTGATACGTTGGTCAAATGACCAATGCACTAAGATTTACAAGTATAAGAAGTATATAGGAGTATAAAGTATGGGATTTTATTACAATATTTTTGATGTAGGGGGAGAACTCATCCAGAAGATTCTCAATGCATGTTCTATTACTGTAGGCACCCTTATTATCAAGACCATACACCACCATGTTCACCTCTCTATCGGTATGAGTGATAATATTATTGATATCAGATAGGTTTCTGAGGTAGGCGATCCATTTAGCAGTGAGGGTCCACACAAGGTGAATCATACCATGCATAATGGACTAGACAATGGTAGTTGAATCACTTTCAATACAGACATTGTCCCATCCTCTTTTTCTAATCAAATCAACAGAATTGATAACACTGTACATCTCTACCTCTAGGGATGAGGCATGATAATAAGAACCAAAGCATCATCCAAGTATATCACTGTTTTTATTTCTACAAATAATACCATAGCCTGCATGTCCTTGATTCCCTTTTGAAGCACCATCCACATTGATTTTGATCCAACCAAGAATAATAGGTTTCTATAAGACTTATAAAAATCCTTTCGGAGGGCTGTATCTTTCTTTAATCCCTATACATCGTAGGATAGTGAAATATTTAATTGTGTTGTGGGAGGTCCCTATTTGAATGGTTCTGGCATCCTTGATCATAGTGTAAATTCTAATTTTAGTTCCATTGAAACTGAACGTGTTATTTTTATAAATAATATAATTTCTTTCATACCAAATAAGATGGATTAGTTCTGCCACAACAGTGATGAATAGATGAGAAATTTGATGAGAGGAATCCGTAGTAGTGTATCTCTGAATTTGCAGTCCAATAGGGCTCAAACCTATCCATCAAAAATCAATGATATCAAAAATAAAATTCCATAGAGCAGAAGCAGTAACACAAGATGGAAATAAGTGATTTGCATCATCTTTTTTTTGATTACACATGTGACATTTAGTACAAAGTTAAATACCACACATCTGTAGATTAGAATCCATGGGGATTCTATTATTATCAATTCTCCACACTAGGGTGAGTTGAGATGGTCGAATCCACCTTTTGTTAAAGTTCTTAATATAGTAGAAATCATTTTTGTTAGTGTTGAAAATATAATTATAGTATAGTTTAGAGGTTATAATACCATTATATTTAGGTTCCCAAACCAAAAAATCATTCGTAGTGATGAAGGTATAGTTGTTAATAATTATAGATATTTCGTCAGGTAAATTAATATTTGTGGAGTTCAAACAGTCATTAATGGATATGTTTATATTAGTGGGTAATTGCATGGTATCAATCATGTTACAAAGAGGGATGACATTCCAGTTGTCCAACCAAAACTGGATCGATGAGTCTCTGTTAACTATCCATCTAGAGCAAGACATGATTTTTGAAAAAGTTAGTTTGATGGAATGCCATATAGAGGATTCCATATGTAAGTGTTTTCCTTTTCTATGGTTATTGTTAAATATTCTATGAAGGAAATCATAAGCCGGAGAATTTTTGTTCATAATATTTCAAATAACCTTGGATTGAAGGACCTCATTAAAATGTTTTACATTCTTAATACCAAGCCTGCCATTATAAAGGGGGGTGCAACAAGTTTTCCAAGTGAAAGTGACAAGTTTCCATTCAAGAGTATTTCGTTCCACACAAATTTTTTAATTTTATAATTTATCTTTTTTAGAAGATCAACTGAACATTTATACACCATAATAGAGTAAACCATTTTATAAACAATGGTGTATTTGACAAGGCATATCCACCCTACCATTGATTAAGTTTTTCCTTTCCATGAAAAGAGTTGTCTATTATCTGATAAAAAATACATGAAAAATAAGTGTTTTTGGGTATTCCCAAAAAGATGGGTAACCCATGATACGTAAAGGGGAAAGATCCTTCTTTGTACCCAAATAATTCATAATATCAACTTTCTTGTTGACCAAGAAACATTTACCCAAGAAAATGGAGTATTTACTCCAGTTTATTGATTGAACAGATACGTCTTCATAGGGGGAGATGATATCTGTAAGCTTTTTTATATTACTCCTATCTCTATATCATCCATGTATAAAATATGTAACGTCACATTCATATCTCTAAAGAAATATGGGATTGATCTCACCCCTACATATTGAATCGGTAATCAGTCTGCTGAAGTAGTCTTCAACAATAACAAATAGGATGACAGAAAGGGGGTCTCCTTTTCTAACACCTTTTTTATAAGTGAAAAAACCCTTTGGGGAGCCATTGATCAGAATATGGATGTGGGAAAAGTTAAAAAGAGTTTGTAATTTTTTTACCAAGTTGTCATTAAATCCAAAGATATAAAGTAATACTAGATATGGTATTCCAGTTATCAAGAGCTTTTAAGTTTTTGAAAGCTCTGTCTAGTTTACTTGCTAAAATTCTGTTGTGTTGTCTTCTATACCAGGTATACTTAGCACCAAACAGATTGATCTCAATAAGGTTATTATCATAAATACATAGTTTTAAATCTTTAATGGAATTTTTTTATTGTAAGTGACCCAACATTTCACTAGGACCAAGTATAGCTTTGAAGTCACCGACCACAACCCAAGGTGCTTGAATAATGTTTTTAAGGGATATATATTATGCCAAACAGTTCTGATGTATTTATAATTATTACAGGCATACACAAATTACATAAGGAGATAATGTCATGTAATGTTATTTCACATGTCAAAGATTGAGAATCATCATTAAAAAAATGAACTTTACATATAGAAACATGTACAAATACCCACAAAGAATCAAAAGTTTTGTTATTATAAGTTGCACCTATAAAATTATAACTATATTTATCATGACTATTAAATCCAAAAGTAAAAGTGATTTTAGGCTCATAGATAGAAAAAAGTATTGTCTTAGGATTAAAAAGAAAAATCTTTAAAAGTTGCGATGGTGTAAGGGGTAGAAATACCCTGATAGTTCCAATAGAAAATATTCATTTATACATACGCTTGGGGCTTGGCCCCTTTTTTGTTACCTCTAGAGTTCTTTCCATACTTGTATTTTATTAACTGCTTGGTAGATTGTTCATTAGGCATCATTGCATTTTTTCATCAAATTCATTAAAGGGTTAGGAGATCTATATGTAATTTTGTTACCTGTTGAGGCCTATTTATAGTGCATTTTTTGTTCCCATTTTTCATCTATACCATTATCCCTTCTGGTTCTGCTCATGTTTGATCATAATATCCAAATATTATATCCATATTCTCTGTATGGAGGCCATCCATGGAAGGGGTGTTGATTCTGTGCCTTTTTTGTAGTTCTAGTACTTTTCCATCATCCTGTATGTGTTGTGCATTGCTAATATCAAACATCTGTATGTTGCATCCCAGATTCCAAACTACATATTTCTCAAGCATCTCCTCACTATGTGAAGGTGAGGAGATTTGATGGTGATTTTCAGTGCCAATAGGCACATAAGCAGTGTCATGTATAGTAGTGTTACGGTGTGTGAGAGCTTCTACTTCATGCTCAGTTGTTTAGTGACCAGGAATCCATGACTTCAGTTCCTGAGTTGCGCTGGATGCTTCATGGGAAATTCTATTTATGTTCACAATGTCCTTTTGATTACTTTGGTGTTTTCTATCATCTTTTACCTACTCGGCCTTAGGTTTTTTCAAGGCCCTGATTGTTTTCTTTCAGTTTTAAAGTCTCATCCTCAATGCATGGACCATCCCATTTTAATCTAAAATATCCTTACCCAACAATATCTAGTCCAAATCATGTTGAGATGTAACGGGATTACCCAAAAATATCTAGTCCACCTCAGGTTGAGCTGTAATGTGATTACTCAACACTATTTGGACAACCCCATTTTTATGTATAATATTAAAGAATCACAACTTGAGTAAAGTAAATAGAGATTTCTCTTCATCATAAAACTCACAGAAAAATATTTATTCTTTAACAAACTTATTAAACCATAGAAAATTAATTTTTTTTTATAAATATCTTTGAAACATAATTAAATAGTGTAAAAAAACTAGTTCTATAATAGACTCATTGAAATATGATAAACCTGTGGACAAGAAACGGGTTCCATAAAAATATATTTGAAACAAGATTAACCTGTGGAAAAGAAACAGGTTCCCAAAAAGTATATTTGAAATATTATTAAACCTTTTAAAAGTAAAGGGTTCCATAAAAATCTATTTTAAAAAAATTAACCTAAGTAAAATAAATAGGTTTCATAACAATCTCTTAGAAACATAATTATCCCATGGAAAAGAAACATGTATCATAACAATAACTGTGTAAAAATATTATTCTATATAGAGAAAGAATGAGTATAGTATCAATAAAAAAATATCCCTATTGTATAATAAGCAACAAAAAGTGTTGTTTAATTTTATTAATGAAAATATTTTTAAATTATCATTAAATACATTTTACAGAAAATACCCTTTTTATTTTGTAAATCTCTTTTTAAGACAGAAATAATTTTGAAATTAATTTTATTATAAAATAACCTTGAATAAGTATATTGGATTATTTTAAAAATAATTTAATTTTTTTATTAATATATTCTTTCAAATTATAAAAAAAATTACATCATTTTTACAAAAAACACGGTTTTAGAAGAAAAAGGGTTTCCGATCGAAAAATACTGTTTTTCTTAAAACAATTATTTTGAAATATTGAGTAAAAAAAGAGATTAAAATAAAGGGAAACATGTATTATCATGACATAAAAAAAGAAAAATATAATTCATGAGAATTAATTAGAGCTGGATCATAATATTTCAAAATTGGAGACTTAACCCCAAACAATATTGATAAATAATGAGATTGTAACATGAGACTTTTACCACCTTGGTTACATTGAATAATATTCCCCATGAAATAATAAAATTAAATGAAAAATATAATATCATGAAAATAATTATATTAATTATTTAAAATTTAAAAGGGGTATAACATACACCTCATAAAATAAAATAGGTTTATATTATGGTATGCGTCTTAAAAAAGTCAAATTGAGAACAAAAATCACATTACCACTTTGGTAACAATGAAACCATAAACCCTAAGAAAGGGAGATACTAAAATGGTAGTTAAAATCAACATAAATTTAAGTATTGAAATAATACAATAAACTCATGGGTATTATATACAACACATAATAAAAATCATTGGTGAATATTGTATATAACTAACATAAATAAAAGTGATATGAGAAAAGAAACCTTACTTTAAGTCTGGAATCCTGTCATACTTGTTAAAACCTCCAATATAACAAATATAATTTTTTATAAACCTGTTAGTGAACCATTTGAATATATATCATACCATATATGGTTATATTATAATATATTTCTACATATTTATTAATAATTCCATGTGAAAATTACATTTTGGTTAATAACCGCTTTATTTTCCGTATATGCTTTGATTTGTTATATTTTTAGTCCCACTGCATTGATAATTATTCCATAATATAAAAAATCTAAACCATGAAATAAATATCATATTTATTCATTATATATTTAAATATGGTACGACAAAAAATTTATTGATAGGAAATGAAATATACTGTTCATAGAGATGGTACGTTGTACATATGCATGAACGTTGTTTCCATTTTCATGTCGTATGGAATGAAGAAGAAGTAAATTATATATATATTTATTATCATTAAATTATTATTTTTATTTCATATATATCAAATATTTATATTAAACCCACACATAATACATTCCACTCAAAGAATGAACGACTCATATCGCTTCACGAAGTGGTAGTCTGCCTTACCCACGAATGAGGTAATCATACTACCATAAAATAAAAATCATGAAGGTATGAGTAATATAACAATTTTATAAAACTAATAACATCATAAATATCATATATATCATATATAAATATTATTTACATCATTATATCCAAAATTTAAAGGTGGTAATGGAAAACCAAACGACATCGGTTCTTGAGGCGGTATTCTATTTTACACACAAATGATGATTTTGTATCCCATTTAGTGGAAGTTTGTGTTGTTTTAGGTAAAATAATATATATAAAAAATTGTATTTTATATAATTATGTTATTATATAATAATTATATAAAAATAATTGTAATAGGTGGTGGAAGAACAAAATAAAAATGATTTCATAAGAATATTAACTCCTCATCAAATATCCTCCTTAGGTCCACACTAAAGCCTTGATTTTTTTATTCATTACAAAAATTAGGATTATAGGATTATTTTATGGAAGTTGGGAAGTGATTTGGTATGGATTTGTAGGATATAAAAGGCATGAAAGTTATGATAAGAGAATGAGAGGGGGGAGGCCTTTTATAAGTGCGGGAAATGACAAACTTGGTATTTTTCAAATGAAAGTTAGGTGAAACAACATTTTTACTTACCAAAAGGCTAATATAATGAAAGAAATATATAAAAAAATTTATTAGGTCGAAATACCACCATGAAATCTATTTTTCACATGTTTATTGGTTATTTTCCCTCTATGTTTAATATTTAACCACTATATAAACTCGTTTTTACCATAATCTCTAAAACTAATTTTAAATAATTTCACTAAACACTTTGGTGAAAAAATAATTTAAACTTATTAGAAATTATGAATAATTGTGAATCAAAATATAGAATCCATTTTTCAAAATTCTATTCATATAACTGAAAAAATATAATTTTATATTAATATCGTAGTCTCGGGGAGAAAATGGGGTTTTAAGAAGAGTTTTTTTGAAAAAGATGATTCTATATTAGCTCAATGACTCATAATAATAATTTTAAAAAAATAAAATAATATTTACAAATATATAGTATATAAATTTCATTTAAAACATTCCCCATTAGAGATTATTTTAATTAATTAAAAATTTGAATCATTATATATATTAAAAGGGTTTTTAGAAAAACCCATTTTTGAACCCCAAAAAACAAACATATACTAAAAACAAATATAATATTGATTAAAAATTACATAAGTTGGTTAAATATAACTAAATTATACTTATTATACTTTAAAATATACTAAAAAATATGGATAATTTTAAATTACTTAATTCATTAAAAGGAATTATTATTTTTGCAAAATCGGCATTATTCACTATTCACTAAAAAATCAATTTTTTTTGAAGAATCCAAAAATTTCAACCAAATATAATTTTGATATTCCAATTTCAGAAATTATTATCATTTTTTCCAATAAAAATTATAAATATTTGAAAATTTTGTTTTAAACTATGTGCGCCATAAGAATGAGACAAAACTATTTTTCGTTGAAAAATGAGTTTTAAATGGTAAAATTTGGTTAATTTTTATATATTATCAATAAAACATAGAAGTTGAAGATTAAAAATTATATTGAATGTATTATATATGAATTTATTTAATAGAATCCAATAAGAGTTATTTTTTAATTTCATTAGTATAAAACACACTTGTGTGCATTTAAATATGTTTTTTCAGAAAAAGATTTTCTTTTATTTTCAAAAGTCTTTTATTTTTCTTTTTTAATTCATCGGTTAAAAAAAATTTGTTATATATTATAAATTTTTATAACATGTTTTCCTTATTTAGATAATCAGTAGCATACCCTTGATTCCAAAGGCTAGGTTTTAACTATCATGTTAATGATTAAAATTATATTGTTATTCGGTAAAAATTAACCTTGTGTGTAACACAAGATATTGAATAAACTCATTATTATGTGAATCATAAGACAACCCAAGTGTTGAGATTAATGAAATATATAATATATGTTTGATATCCTTTATTCTATCAAAGATAATTATATTCTTTTAAAATAATGTGGAGTTAAAACCCCCCCATTAAAAAATTGCATCCTCACATTTTTTTTAACTTTATCTTAGTAATTAAATGTTGTAAATTAATAATAATTTTGATATGAACCCACATATAAAAAATGGTTTACAAGAAAACCTCTTAATAAGAGACAATATTAAATATAAGACTCATCTAGAATTGAAAAAGGCTTGGTTTCTACGTAGGAGATCATTAGTTTCAATTGAAGATATGGGCATGGATAAAAAACATAAATCCAAAAAAAATGATATAGAGTGATCAAGATCATTGATAATTATGAATAAAAATATCAAAATAAAGTTAAAAGTAATGA
Organism: Viscum album; assembly: GCA_963277665.1. Classification (NCBI taxonomy): domain Eukaryota; kingdom Viridiplantae; phylum Streptophyta; class Magnoliopsida; order Santalales; family Viscaceae; genus Viscum; species Viscum album. Next base: position 1,515,300,741 of record OY728139.1, on the reverse strand, counting down.
AACTATAAAATTTATAGCTATGAAAATGGTCATTGATATCATCATATATGATGTTAATAAGATAATATTTTTTTAGGATCCTTTTCCTAGAGTTGAGGAATAAAATTACCATATATTCTAAGAGAATATGAAAATATACTTACTTGATGAGTATAATTACACCCTTTTATCAATTTACACTAAAATATAACCTTCTACTCAAGACTATATTTATTTAGGATGATTTTTTCATTCCTAAACCACTAAAATAAACTTTTAAAGGACTAAATTATCATCAAAATCATAACATGATATTCCACCTATCATTATAAATTAACTAAAATGAAAATGGTTATCATATGTTAAGATAATTCCCAAAATGAATAAACCATCATACAATACAATAATATTGAAAATTAAATAGTAATAACCATAGTTTAAAATAAATCTATCCATAAATAACTATTCTTAAAATTCTATAAATATTTCCTCACAAAGTTTGAAACCCAATGATTAAAATTATTTGATCATATATTCTTACATGTTAATTCTACTATTATTCCTAAAATAAAATCCCATATGTTTTTGAAATAAACTTATTCATTACATGTAAAGATGTCATGATAACCTGGATATTATGTTGGCCAATGGTTGGCATGAAACCCTTATCATCATTCAATCATGGGTTCAATCCCCACCAACTTTTTGGATACTAAGTGTTGTCATTTTTTAAAAAATGAAAAATAATTCCACCATAAATAACACTTCATGATGATCTATGGGGTTACAAATTCCCCAACCCAAAAAAATCTCCCAAAATGTCATTAGTCATTTTAATATCTCATAACTTAAAACCCCAAATGAGTTTATAAGACTTTTAAAATATGATCATCGTTAATATTATATAACTATGATGGTTTCCATAAATCATAATATAACCTCACATAAAAACAACATAATCTCCAAATTTATAAAAACTTATCATTGATACCAACTTTAATAGCCTAAGATCCGCACTCTAGGATCCTATGCTGAAATCATAAACATAAATTTTCAGCTTTCAAGCCGTTATGGGTGACCCATTTTTTCTTTCCAAAACATACATAAAAAAAGTAAAAAATCGATCAATTACATCCTAGATAACATTTTTTAGAGTCTTAGATAATTATTACCACCTTCAATATGGGCAATTCAAATAATGTTAAATGATAATTTCTCTCAATTAACCCATATTTTATTTTCACATTAATACACCGTCATCACCCAAATGAATTACCTTATATACATAACTCCTTAAAACTATTTCTATTTAATCTTGGAAAAATGAAATATGTAAGTGGTGAACTCAAATTCCTAGTATGGAAAAACAAAATTGTTAACAAGTGAATATCATCAGTGAGAATATAAATATCATAAGGGTGTGATGAAATATTCAAATTTCTTAAGTATAACATATGGATATTAATTCCTATCAATACCTATATTATAAAACATTAAAACGTGTAATAATACGTTAACAAAGGAAAAATTCATAAAAATTAATAATAATGTTCCTCGTGATATCAATCATGATCAAATGAAACATCATAAACCCATAGATAAAACATATAGGAATCTTATAAAATTTTCACATAGAACCCTTGAATAACCCTTATAGAAACCTTAAAAATTTAAATAAACATATGACCGACTTCTAATATTATTCATTAAAGAACATATTCACTACCCAATGGATTTAATTAAAATCTAGGAACACCCATCATTTGAGCTATAACGGGCTCACCCAACAGTATCTGGCCTACCCCATGTTTAATATGAAATATGCATACACAAAACTATCGAGGACACCCCATGTTATTATATAATGGGCTTACCCAATGCTATTTAGTCCACCCCATGTTATGCTATAACAAGCTTACTCTGCACTATCTGGGCTATCCAATGTTAAGTTGTAACAACTTTACCCAATGATATTTTCGCCTCCATTTCTCATGTATAATGTCTACAAACCACATTATTAGTAATATACAAGGATATTTCACATCATCCTAAAAGTCATCGAAACAATAATTATTATTTTATAACCTTAATAACCCATTGAAAAGAATTTGGTTTCATATCAACATATTTGGGAAATAATTAACCCATGGAAAATAAATATCTTCCATAAAAATATCATCAATACATGATTAACCCAAAGAAAAGTAATGGGTTCCATAAAAATCTATTTGAAACATGATGAACCCATGTAAAAGAAATGGTTTCCATAAAAACATTTTTTTAAACATGATTGACCCATTAAAAGGAAACAGGTTCCATAACCATCTCTTGGAGATATGATTAACCCATGGGAAAGAAATGGTTTTTATAATAATCTCTTTGAAACATTATTAACCCATGTAAAAGAAACAAGTTTCAAAACAATCTATTTGAAAAAATAATATTCCATCGAGTGGAAGAATGAAGATGGTATCAAAACCAAGATATACCCACTGAACCATTGGTAACAATAATGTTTCTTGAATTTTATGAATGATAATACATTTAAAATATCAACAAAAAAATTGTGAGGAAAATTCCAATTTAAATTTGAAAATCACTTTTTAAAATAATTTTTTTAAAAATCCTTTTATTTGAAAATAACATAAAATGCTTTAAAAGAATATTTTAAAAAACATTTGAAAAATTCCTTGGGGAAAATATCCTTTCAGATTTTAAAATCACCTTATAAAAAAATTAAAACATTTTTAGAAATCATGATTTTGGATGAGAAAGAGTTTTCAATGAGAAATAATATTTTTCATAAAAACATTATTTTAACATATTGAGTACATAAAGATATTAAAATGTATATAAAATGGTTATTAAATTGAAATAAATAAATTATAATACAATTCATGACATATATTTAGATTTAGATAATAATATTTCAAAATTCAAGACTTAATCATAAAAAACATCGATAAACAGAGATATCGTAACCTGAAACTCTTACCAATTTGCTTACATTGAATAGTAATCCCCATTAAAGAATAAAACTAAGTGAAACATATAATATTATGGAAATAAGGATATTAAAAAGATAACACATCAAAGGAAAAATCTAATGGGTTTATATCTATGCTTGGATCATTGTACATGTTCCATTTTTCTTCCGGTTTCTAGGAGGATCTGTGTTGAAGTTGATATTTCAAAAGACCCGATCGAATCTATTAGTATTGAGATTGATGGTGAGATGTTATGTACTCAAAAGGTTTGATATGAGTCTTGGGTCCAGTTTTGTTCTCTCTATAGGTGTCTTATACATGATTCCTGTAGTTGAAGGAAAGGAATTGATAGGAAATCTTGGGTGGCCCTCCAAGTGGTCACATTGGGGGAGGACCACCCTTTACAAGATGTCCATAAATTGTAATAAATATATATGATGTAGTTTTATAATGAAATCACCTAGAGGTGAAATAGTTGGGAAATAATGATATGGGGTTGGTTCCTATCTTCCAGAAAGAGGTGCTAATAATGCAGGTATCCAAGGATGATCTTGCTTTGAAAAATTCATTCCCTATGCCTCGTAATCTGAAAGTTTTTGATGTTTTTTATAAGGCTAAAACATGAAACTTTGTGGGAGGTGTGAGGTTTTGTTGAGTTAAGAGAAGTGTATGGGGCATGTAATTTTCAGAAGCTGGACCAGAAGAATATTTATTCAAAAACGTCTTCATATGCAGAGGCTTTGTGGTTTGGGAAGGAGAGAGTACCTGGGAAACCATGTCATATTCATGTCTATCATGAGGTTAGAGAGGGAGTTGAAACTTGTTATAATGTAAGTTTCTCCAAAATATTAGTAAATATATTTCTAAAGATAAGGGAGGCTTGAACTGTTATATTGGAAAATCGATTTTAAGGGTTGGTGAATGAAGGGATAGAGGATCATGACAACGTAGCATTACCAGAGAGACTAATTAAAGATAAGAGTATCCAAATTGTATAATATATTGACGAATATTCTTATCATATTTCAGAATATTATGACTATTAATTCTAGGATAGAGGGATTCTCATATTGATTAGAAAGAAGGGTCATAGGGGGAACCGGGAAGTAGGAAGATGTACCCTAATTAAAGGACAAAGATCAAAATGGTGAGAGGACTATTCCTACTTACCCAAAATATTTGAGAAAAGATCCCCCACAATATAAATGGGCTTATAATAGGAATTAATACTTTTGGAGTCTTCCATGGTGATGATATATTATAATAAAGTGTTTAACAATGATCGTCTTGAGGCTGTTGGTGAAGAGGAGTTGTGGGAATGCATTATTCAGTCTGATGATGAAATAGTGGAGGAATCCCTTACATTCAATGCCTCAAAATAGGATGGTGATAAGATTAATGAGATATTTCTACGTGTTCAAGCTAATGAGGTTTAGATGTGGTGTATGAATAAGAAAGATTATATTCTAGTAATAGTATTCAATGTAGGGAAGTTAACCATTGAAGAGTTCATTTGGACGTGGTACAAGTTGGATTACTGGTTTGAAGACCTTATAACGGATGATTCAGATTTAGAGGTAAATAAACTACTATGGAAATTACTTAGGAATACCATTTATAATAAAATGTAATTATATTTCAACGACTCATCTATCTCTTATGATGTTTGATGCTTTTTGTTTGTACTAACTTGTGTTTTCACTTTCCCTTAATATTTTTTTTTTAAAATAAAAAAGTAACTTTCAGGTCATAAGACCTTTGAAATAGGTATCCTAAAATATATATGAAAATAAAAATAAATTTATGTATAAGAAAATATTATAATCTTTTGGGAAATATGTATAGTACAAAAGAATTATAAGTGTTGAAAATTGAAAATATGTCAAAGAAATAAAAGTGAGACGAGAGAAAAACCCTTACCCTAAGTCTTGACTCCTGTCATACTAATTCAAACCTCCAATTTAAAAAATATAAGATCATTATACATATATTAAATAAAAATATTAATATATATCATACCATATATAATTTTTATAACATTCTATTACCCATTTCTTAAAAATTCTTTCTTTTAATTACATTTCAGGTAATAACAACTTTGTTTTTCGTATTTATTTTTTATTGGTTAAATTTTTAGTCCTCTTAAATTTATCATGACTTAATAATATAAAGAATGTAAATATTGATATAAATATCATATACACTCAATAAAAATGTCTTTAGAGTAATCCATAAAATTTATTTATATAAAATTAAATACAGTGTTCATAGAGACGGTAGATAATATGCACACATGAACATTGTTTCCATTATCATCCCGTATTGAAAAAAAAGATGTAAAGGATATATATAAATATATATAATATCATCATAGTATCATTTTTTTGTCATATATATCACATAGTTTTATTAAAACTATATTTAATACATTGCGTGTAAAGCATGAATGAATCACATCCATTTGCGAGACCGTTGTCCATCATTCACCCAAACGATGTTATAATATTCTTAGAAAATGGAATCCCTGATGGTATCTTTTATATAATAAATCAAAAATCATAATAAAATCAAAAAAATCATATATATAATACATAAAGAGTATTTAAATCATTATTACCAACCTTGAAAGGTGGTAATGGAAAAATGAATTACATTGGTTCGGGAGGCGACAGTCTGCCATACACATGAATGATGATTTCATAACCTATTTGAAGGAGGTGTGTGTATTTGGAAGTCATAATATTTACATAAAAATATATTAATATGTGTAATATAATTATTTTATTATATAATCATGTTATAAAAATAATTTAAGGAGGTAGAGAATGAAACAAAATAAAAATGCTTTTAGAAGAACACTACATCTTCTTCAGGTATCCTCCTACGGTTTGCACTAAATCATTGTAAGGATTGATTTATTCCAAGAATATGACTTCTAGGATGAGGGGGGAAATTTGGTAAGTGATTTTTGTTTGTTTTGGATGATTCAATGGCCCCAATAGATGTGATTAGAGGAGCAGAGTGAGAGGACTTTTATAAGTGGGGAAAGGACTAACTTTGTATTTGGGAAATGAAAGTCAGGTGAAACCACGTTTTTACCTATAAAAAGGATCCCATAATGCAAAAAACTAGAAACTAGAAGGGATATTGTATAAATAAGACCATAAAATGTGTTTTGGACAAGTTTCTAGGTCACTTAGCCTCTTAATTTTAAAGTTTAACCGATAAGTAAAATCATTTTTACCTTAATCATTGTAATTGAATTTAATTGATTTCATTAATCACTTTGGTAAAAAATTATGTTATCCTTATTATAAATTATAAATTATTCTGATTAAAAATATTGAATCAATTTTTCTAAATTCAATTCACTGATATGTGAAAATATAATTTAATATTAATTCTGCCGTTGTGGCGAGACAACAGTTTTTTAAAATGAGTTTTTTTATAGAAAATGATGATTATATATTTACCCTATGACTAATAATAATAATTTTATGAAATTAAAATAATATTTAATTATATATAGTCTATAAATGTATTTTAAAACATTCCCAATTCGTTATTATTTTTATTAAATAAAAATTTCAAACATTATGCATCTTAAAACAGTTTTTTGAAAACCCTATTTTTAATCCCAAAACAAACTTATAAAAAAAACAATATAACATTGATTAAAAAAGTAACTAAGTGGATTTAAAATAACTAAATAGTAATTATATCATTTCAAAAAGTATTCAAATCATAGTAATACTTTTCAGATAACTAATTAATCAAATGAATTTATTTTTTTCATAAAAAATCGGAATTTTTAACGATTCACTGAAAAATACATATTTTTTAAAAATATAAAAATATCACCCAATGATAATTTTATATTATGAAATAAAAAAATTAAGTTTAATTATTCAAATAAAAATTTATAAAATTTTCAAATATTATTTTTAAACTAAGTGTGCCATAATAAGGAGACAAAACAATATTTTAGAAAAAATAGAGTTTATAAGAGAAAAAATTGATTTATTTTATTTAATTGTATAAAAAACACATAATATGAATTCTCATAATTTTATTTAATATATTAAAAATAAATTTCATTAATATAATTAAATAAGATTAATTATTTTATTTTATTAGTATAGAACACACTTGGCACATTTAAATAGTTTTTCTAAAAAATATTTTATTTATTTTGAAAAGGTTTTAGTTTTCATTTATAATTAATTTGTAACCAAATAATTCATTATATATACATGTGGAAAAAGTATTTTAATTATTTCATTAATCCTTTTGATGACCGTAATTTCAATGGTTATGTTATAACAATCATGAAAAATATTAATAGTATATTTTTGTTTGGTAAAACTCAGTCTTACGTGTAACACATGCTATTAAAGAAAATTGTTATTTCCTGAATCATAAAATAAATTTCAAGTTTCTTGTATCATAGTACGAAATCAATATTTTATTTCCTTTATGCTATCAAATATAATTTTCATCTTTTAAAATATCATGGTGTTACATTACCTTGAGTGGATTGTTTTTAAAACCTAATTCAGGTTGTAGATTATTTATTATATTTTAATATACTTTCTTAAAAGTGGCCTAATTTAATGTGTATAAAAAAGAGTTCTAGATAAAATTAATCTCTTGTATAATAATATTGTGAATTAATTTTTATTTTCATAATTTTTTTAGAATAACTATAACATTTTTTATTTTGATGTTTTTTTAAAAACATGGGTGAAAAATATATTGTGATAATATAAATGTTTATGTAATATTTATGTTGAGTTTGGTGTGATTATAATTATTTATAATTTTAGATCTATTTTATGTTATTTATATTGGAATCTGAATAACCACCCCTCTTGATAATTTCAGTGGGACTAATATGAAACTTTTGAGACCATTGGTGTATAAGGGTTTTGGTGCACATATTTCACACATTTAGTGGAAACCACGTGACAAGTGTGAAATATAATATATAGTTTTTGAAAAACTATTTTACATAGTTGGGACACGATTTGGAAACTGTGTGGCCACCCTGTGTACGAATATTTTTTTATTGGTAGTGTCATCTTCAGAGTTAGTATAAATTTTGGAAAAAAATGCAACTAAACTACACATGTTTCCTATATTTCATTTAAATGGTGAAATAAGACTTTTACCCCTATAATTTTAATGGTGAAACCCCCTTTTTTATATAATATTTCTTGGAAGAACTAGAGTTCTTTAAGGGGGATCCACCTTCAGTATTCCATAGATTTTGGGATCCACCCACTTTATTTCAATAGGTTTCTTTCATTTATACTCTTCATTCCCATTTTTTCCTTCTCCCTCATCCCACACAACCTTCTCCCATTGGTGTTTCATTTCCCCATAAACCATAGTCATTGTATAGTTCAAACATCGTGTTTATGGAGTTGGTCTAACTAATGGATTTTGGTTTCTAGGGATTGGGAAGGACCTTTTATTACATAGTTAATCATTTTCAATCATAGGTGATGCATTTCATAATGATTTCTAAATTGTTATACCAACTTTCATGTCGGTGTTTTTATGTATTTCCCATAATTTAAATTGAATTTAGGGATTTAAGATTTATAGTGTCTTATTTTCAGAGAAAAAATGTATATTTGATAATTATGATGGGTTTCATAAATTTTTTAGAAGTTGATCACTCTGAAAAAAGGGGTTTTATGGCTTTCCCATGTTACAAATTATTATTTTTAATAGTAATTTTACTAATTCTCATGTACATCATGTTTTAAATGAAATGTGATTATTTAATATGTTTGACCACTTTTGAGTCGTGAATTCAATGAATACATGGTTTCCCTTGGAAATGTTTAAAGCATATATATTTTGATTTTTTTTCTCAAATTAACTTTGAAAAAAATATTCCTTTAATTTAAATTAGGATTTTCAAAATATTATTTCAAATGGTTTACAAGCATAGATGAAATGGCTTATAATTATTAGATTTTTCATTTATAGGACCATTTGGCACCTTAAAGAGGTTTTATGAAATGTGTAAAACCCTAAATTTATCCCTTTACATTTGGTTAATCATGATGAGTTATGATCCATTGAGGGATGTTTATTTTTTTGCGTGCTTATTAATTATTTTTCATGACTTTAAAAAGTGTCTCTTTTATGTGAGGGTGTATGTGGTGAGGTGTGAGAAATTTTCAAATTCTATATGATGTTCCAGGTGGTCATTTGATTTCTCATATCTATTTTATAGATTTAATGGGTGTCTTAAAAGGTTCCTAGATGAAATTGATGAATTACATCCCTAATGTACATTTTTCACTAACTATTCATGGATTCTCTATAACAAACCAACACAGGTCAACATACCCTGTCACTTGGGTCATCCCACCACAAGTGTCGAGTCACGTTCCTAATATCCTTGGGCTATAAATAGTTCTAGGGTATTAATACAAAATAAATGGGAATGTTTTCTCCCTCCAAAACCCAAAACAAACAATCTTGAGTTTGGTCATACAAACCATAAAATAATCAGTGGATATATTATAAACCCTACCAAACAGAGCATAAGTAGAAACATCATAATGAATGATAACTAACATAATAATGTAATTAGAATCTCAAATCTATGTATGACATAGATAATCCCAAGAGTCGAAATATATCAGAGTCTATGTCTTCCAATTCATGCCAAAAACAACATAATGAAAATATAAAAAATAACCCAAAATGATAGACCAAACTACCTCTATTTGGCCCTTGGCTACTACCAACCCATATCAATAGAGACAAAATGATCATCATGATTCCCTAATGTGTGATGATTCTCATTTTCCTTTGCCTATATTAAATATAACCATGTTTTAATACACCAAATGAAATATGTTGGGTATGAGGAAAATCAAATAAGGGTACCACCATGTGTCCATATACCACCTTTCACAATGAAATCCAATATTTCAATATTATAAATAGTACTTTGGGAATATTTTTTGTAAATTATTACATAAATCCATTGGTTTTACAAAAACAATACATAGTGAAAAATAATAAAATTAGTGAATCCATAACATAAAATATAGTGTACAAAATATCTAATAATATAAAATATAAACAACACATGGAAAAAATATAACGAAGGCCATAATAATCCCACAAAATATGTGAAAAATAGTGGAGATCCATCCAATGGGATATAGGTATCTATGAATCATTCATGGATCACTTGGTTGGCCTACATGAACATAAAAAAATAACACAACATGGGACTCTTGGGGATGTCGAAAAAGCACTATATCTAGCATATTTTTATTTCTTAGGTATTACCTGATCTAAAACCCACACACCCAAGGTGTCCCATGTGAACCCATAACCACATTCATCACATACAAAAAATACCATGATCAAGAAATATGTTTTTCAATGAAATCCAATTTCTAAATCCCTTAGAAATAGCATTTAAAAAGAATTTTACTCTTGAATAAATTTTAAAACTACCTTGTAGGCATATATTGTTTTTAAGGGAAAGTCTAAGAAATCACCACATTGTAAAAAAATGCCAGGAAGATCAACAATACACATATAAAAACACTTTATTAACAATATATGCATAATAAATTAACAAAAACCAATGTAAAACTTATAAACCAAGGTAATAAAAAGGAAAAGTCTTGGTATTTAGAGATAATAGCCTAAAAATTTAAGGAACTTCATTGACTTTACAAAAGATCACTATCAAGGATAGGGAGTTATTTTTACTAACCTAAACCCCATTTATATTCACAAAAAACTCACCCACACACTAGTTTTGGTCCTCCCATTTAATTTAGGTTTAAAAATACCATGGCATGAAAGATAACATAGATTAAGAGGAAGGAATGGATATTAATAAAGAATAAAGCATGACTAACCTTGATGGAATCCACATAAAATGAAGGGAAATCACACCAAGAACAAGGGTAGATTAGCATCCAAGTATGGTGTGACCTCATATGAATAAGAGAGGTAAATTTGGTGGAGGAAATATGATACACAACAAGTTGTTTTGTACAATCCCATTTTTTAACAATTATTGGAAAGCCGCATGGTTTGGATGTAAGGTTTGACAAATTTTGTGCCAACTGTATAGATCACTCATATCAAATGCATTTTGTTACATAGTTTCAAGGGAGTTCCCACATGTTTTTAAAGGACATGAAGACACCAAAAATAATGATACTGTCTCCCCATATCCCCATTCACATATCTAGGTATATGATTACTAATATATATGTTATAACAAATCACATTGTTAATTTTCCCCGTAATTTTTCATTTTTGATATCGACCCCCCCAACTCCAAAAAACTATAACTATAAGCAAAATATTCAATTAATACATACTAGTGACCCAACGGGTGTCACAAGTTTCACCTACATACTAATTTCTACCCATATAAAGTATATAATGCTTATAATTAATGAGAAAGTAGGGCCATATATCTCTATTTCATTGAGGTTTGATGTTTTAAAAAATTCAACACCAACCCAAAACCAATTCTTCAAAACTCAAACTAACACAGTCGAATACTGTGATTTATTGGCCCCAATAGTCCAAAAACATAAACAAACTAGTCAAAATATTGTGAATTTGGGTGTTGGTTTTCAATCCCCTCACCCAATCATGGTCGGAAGCTAAACTAGAAAATATTATTCCCAAGGCACACATAAACCCAAAGATCCAACTGAATAAAGATTTAATGAACTTAGATCATCCAAACAATGTGGTCTCAATAATTACAATGCTCAATAAGGGTATCCAATCATTGTTTAAGATCACGAAATAATCACAATGAAAGCTTCTAAGAGAAATTTTAGTGATCTGATGTCATTTTCCATCCTCAAAAATCAAATGATTTTTCACATATCATCTCAGGAATGACACTCATTCAAAACCAAAAATTATTCACCCTAAATTTATTTGGTATATATAATATTTAAATTTTCATACAAAGGGGAATCATAGATGTTATCCATGTTAGTGTTTGATAATAATTCTACGATGGGGCCAACCTCAACACTAGTCACTTTTTTCTTAAAGCTACCAAATCAAGAGTACATGTTGGATAAAATTTACTTAATTATTATGTAAACTTTCATAAAAAACCATAGATTATGGAATAAAATAAAAATTTCATTTTGAAAGAATATTTCCCCATTTGACTGAAATCTACGAGAAAATGGGCGTACAAGGCTTCTCCAAGAAGAGAACATGAATAATAGACCAAGATCACTAACTGAGACCTCCTAACCATTTATAATTCATATAAAAGTGTGGAATAAAATATTATAAACTCAAAATGATATGTTAAATAAAATGAAATCAACTCCCTAAAAACCCCCAAATTGGATCTCAATACCAAGCACTAACTATTACTCCATGACCCAATAAAGCCTTTCTCAAAGGTAAAACACAATACCTGGGAAAACCTAAATTTCACTGGTTGAAGTTCATTATAATTTTAAAAATCTAAAAAATATCCCTGTAATCAATTTCTACTAAATAAGATCATGGTGTTATAGAGAATAGTAAAATAGAAAAAATTTCAACATACTTGAATTGATCAATTTTCTCAAAAGAATGTGCTGCATGAGAGTTATTGAAAGCCACCACCCTGGTTATTCCAAACACATCCCCATGGATGGTTGGAAAACAAAAAACACCACAAATATATGTTTTGGATAATATATACCAAATATAATTTAACTTTTAAAACATGAAAAATGATTTACTTACTTATAAATAATACTTACTCTGAGGATCAATTAACACCATCCTCCACCAAACACACACCCTAATGAGGATTTAAAATTCCATTGTTTTCTTACACCAGATCACACCCACTAACCAACCCCATTAGGATAGGATCCCTAGGAATTCTATCATATAGGAGATTATGGACAGTGGTATTCTATGAGTCTTAGATCAACTCATCAGAAATCCTATGGTGATCTATTATCCTTGAAGATTCAAGTGTGTGGAGATGATTTAAGGTTAGACCAACCCCTCCAACCTTCTCACTACATCATTTTAACATCAACAACCACTAGAGGAAATTATTTAGTGATTTATAGGAACCATTGATGATGTCCAATAGCACAATGACTCTAAACCCACCACCCATTTTGAAGTCTATGTTGGTTTGAGGAAGTAACAGACCACACCTACACAAAGAGGGAATTTACAAATATGATTATTTTTTGAAATAAACACTTCACCTTTAATTAATAACATTGTGTAAGAAGATATAAAATAACATAAAACCCTAAAAAAACATCTAACCAAAATATTGGATTTCAAATAATCCATTTTTATATTCACACCAATTCAAAATTCTACCCTCTCCTTTGAAAATGTCCATATGTTCTCAAAAGAATTCATTTCATAAAAAATTACATTCAAAACCCTCATTATAATTTAAAAAATCACAATTACATTACCCATAATGTTAAAATATACAATCTTATTTGGAAAATACATTCTGAATTTCATCAAAAAAATAAATTAATTGAATAAAACTATATTCAAGTAAACATTAATCCTTAAATTCAAAACACCCCTTGAAACTCAAAAAATTATACATTGATAACATAAAACATCATTTAAAAACTAAAATCTTTTAAAAATTTCCCCTTTCACATGATCTAATCATAATAAAAATTAGATCATTGAAAGCAATTTTCCCTATTTAAAAAACTACAAAGATCAACCCTTATCTCACAAAGGACTACGTAGATTTCATAGAAATTATGAGGTTAATCACTATTAAAACAGTTTTATAAAAATAAAAATATATTTATAATAAAACCATGAAATATCATTATAACATGTCTAAAAATTCATTTCCTGGTAATATAAACATATTATATAAGTGAAAACCCATTTGGAAAAAACTATAAAACCTCATTTCAAACTGAACCTACTTGAAAAAATATATTTTAAAAAACACTAATATTTTCATTAAAAATATCTATCACCCCTTTAAAAAAATAATTTAACATCAAAATAATTTCATATATATAATGAAAATTAAAATTTTAATGTCAAAACACTTTATAAAAAATTACTTCCAAGTCAAAACATTTCATTGAGTCCCTCTATAACAAAAACCAAGCATTCATAGAAATACTCAAACCAAACTCAATTCAATTTACCCATAATATTCAATTTAAAATACCAATAACATCAAAACCCCCATTAAATTACTCTTAAACAAGAGACAAAAAATCATTGGAGCATTAGATACCAAAGTGGTGAAAGCATTGAAATTTTTTACATTTCTTCACTATGAAAAGTTTGGTTGCATAGTTTGGAAATCTATGTATCAACCATGAAAGTTACACATGATTTGAAGACATGTCCATATTATATCCACTTGGATTCTAATAATTGTTCACCTAAACTTTGTGCCGCTTATTCCCTTCCTCATTTCACTTCAAAATAAAACATTTCAAGAAATTAATAATGGGTTCATCTTAGAACTAATAACAAATAGTAAATATTATGAAATCACATGAAAACAACCCAAAATAAGATTTTAATTCAATAAAAACTCTTGACAACCCATGGTAGCTCAAAGTTCAACTTGAAGAAGAGCTAGCCAAGAACTCCATCACACCTATCCGCAGATCTCAATGGTACTATATCCTTTCTACCATTACTCCAAAATAAAAAAGGACTCTAATATAATTTTATAATAAACTAATCTGGGTTAACCTACCATATCACTCGAGTTGTCCTGCTATATATTGTACCCAAACTTGAACTCTGTGATCATGTGATAAAAACATAATTAATGAATTTTTAGATTTTATACCGATAAAAAAGACCCGTTTTTTATATACAAAACATACAACATTAAATAGAAATATTGGACCACTTACATACCTAAATAAGTTTTATGTTTAGACTTTTATACAATTAGGAGACAATCTTACATAACAATACCCATATCATCATGTGATCAGTTTTATAAATATACCAATATTTTCTTATTTAAGAATAATTCTTCAACATATCCCGTAAATTCTCTAGAAATTAAACCTTTCTATAGATAATTTATTTAACATCATTCTTATTAACTTGGGGAAATGGAATAAATAAGAAGGTTGATCTAAAATTATCAGAAAGGGTAAAATAACCATTAAAAATTAAATTCTATCTATGTGAATAATATGATCATAATGACATACTCATAGTGCATGGACACAACAAAAGAGTATACATACCCACAAAATCTAGATCATAAATCAGGATACATGGTATAAAGGATCAGCATAAGATTATATTCATATAATCCAAGATAATGATCCATTGGAAAATTATCGTTTATAAAAAGATCCATTAGAACTCGTAGTAATCATTAAAAAACTTTGTTCATATCTTGAAACATCAACTATTCCTTGTGTAATGACATAAATAGATCATATAGGATTGACCTAAAGCTGGTAAACTCGATTTTCTATTATGAGTAATATAAAAGAAGTAAAACTTTTTTTCTATTATGAGTAACATAACTCTTCCATATTTTAGGAGTAACTCCAATCTAGTTACGTTCTTCTCATTACCCAAAGCATTTGTGGGCTATAATGGACCAAACAATTAAATATTAGACATTTCCCTTTAAGTATTTTGGTTCATTCTCAAATACTTCTATCATCAATCATTACTAAGTACCATATCATGAAATAAAACACATGTATTATTGAATTTCATCAAAACTGTCATAACATGATTTACCTATGAAAAAGGAATAGGCTTTGTAAAAATTTCATTAAAACCTAATCGTACAAAATTTATAGAAATGATGTGAATTTTTTCATAAGATCACATCCACAATAAATAAAATGAATCATAAAATAAAGATGATATAGAAGATAATTCATTTAATGGAATAATTAAAATGTATCTTGGAAAATATGGGAAAATACCCTTATATTTAATTAACATTAAAAGATAAAAATTCCAAAAATATTAACTAATAAATTTTTTTAAAGTAACTATGTAAAATTTTAAATAAATATTAAAATAATTTATTTTTCATGCATTTTGGTAAAATATATTCATGTTCTATATGTTATAAGAAAACATTGTTTTCATACTTTTTTCCCAAAGTCACAGATAACTATTTTTTCTTATTTTTTAAATATTACCTTTTGATCCTTTGTAAATAAATTCAAATAAAGTGAAAATGGAATTTTTAAATTATTTAGAGTATAGTTAATAACACTTATAACATTATTTTAAAATTATATAAATGGAAGAATATGTTCATCGACTAATGAAAAAATATGGTTGGACTTTCTTGAAAAAACTTCTATTAATCATTTTCTGTTATAAATGGTTAAAAATTAAATGACTACTTGATAATTATAATAATAAAATGTGTATAAGAAAATATATGGGTATTTAAGGATAAGTACTGTAAAATTCACTACAATGAGTATTTAGCGTAAAAAATCCCAAAAATAAATGGGATTGTAACATAAATCTTTACTAATTTGTTAAATTTTTAACTGTAACCCCCATTGATGAATTAACTTCAAATTAATGTTTAAATATTACAAAAATAATTATATTCAAGATAAAATATATTACAGAGGAAATATATAGATATCATAAAATATTATAGGTGTATAACATTTCATATGTCCTAAAGTAGAAAATTTTAGATGACAAACCCTTACCACTTAACAACATTCGAGTCAAATCCCCTTAGATAAAATAATTTGAATTGTAACTTTAAATACCATGAATTATGGTGGATACCTCATATAATGTGTTAAAGGGGCATTATATACACATAATAAACTTAAATAGGTACATAAAAATAAATATTTCTCAACAAAACAATATTGAGATGAATAATCCCTACAAAGACCCTATCACATAATTTAACATTAATAATTGATGTGATTATGTGTAAAAATTGTAAAATCACATTAATCAAGTGGATATACAACATATTATCATAATAGATCATTCTATATATAGCAATTTCACAATATAGTCAATGGAGTTGAAGAATAACCTAATGAATGTAAATTGAGTTGAGAAACCCCTTACCCCAAGTCCATATATAATATGTATATCAATTATTTTACTATATAATAAATATATATTAATTAATTTCTTGTATAATTCTTAGTTTTGTTTCATTTTTAGCCTTTAAGGGGTATTTTTTCCATCACACAAGAGGTCGGATAGCATCATAGTGCCACATGAAGTAGGTAGTGGAATTATACTACAATGATGTTGGGAGAGGTAGCCATTGATATCTAGTACACATGATGATGGAAAAAGTGGTGTACTATGAAATATACAAAGAGAATAAAGACATTGATAGTGACACAAATGGTAGAGTTTAAATGTTATATAATAGAGATAGGCCAAGTTACTGTGACATAGGTTTCACAAGCATTTACAATGGTGAAACTTGGGGTAGGGAGGGGATGTTTTACAGTGGTTGTATTATGGTGATGATGGGATAGTCTATGGTGACGCGGGGCTAGGGAGGCAGTGACACACAAAAGAAGGTTTTGGGATAGGAAAAACATATATTAGTGGAAGAACTAGTAGGTAAATCCTAATTATGGGCCTCTAGGCTATGATGAAGTGATATTTCAAGAGAATAAATTGATATCCCCAAGGAACATAATGAGGTAATCCTCTGGGGAATTTTTTCTCCTAGGCCCATGATCTATAAAATGGTTCTTCCCATACCTAGAACTAGAAATTGATTTCCTTTATTTCTTAAAACAAATATAACCTTTAATTGGGTTATTACCTTATTATTAAACCATTTATTTCACATTTTATAATGGAATATTTTTTACATAATCATTAAAGACTATGTAAGATGTTTTGAGGGAGTTCGGTTAATAATTTCAAAATGAATTTGGTATATAGATAGTGGTCAAAGGTGTAATTGTTCTACCATCTCTAGAATAATAATCATGACAGAATAATTTTTTATACATAAAATAAAATTTTATAATCACTCTGGAACGGTGTACATCAAAAAACTAATCGAATCACTTTGTGGAGGTGGTATTTCTCATGTATTAATGAGTGACATTATAATTTTTAATGGGTGGAAGGGGATGAAGGTAAGTAATATATTATATTTCTAAAATCATTACTATTTCATTAATTCCATATATATATAATACATCATAGAAACAATCCTTGTGAGGTGGTTGTAAAAAATGAAATATATCGCTTTGTTGAGGTGGTAGTCCACACATAAGCTTAAATGTTATTTCATACCGGATAGGAAAGAAAATGATTTGAATAAGTTTACAACATTAATATAATAAAATCTAAAAAATTTTGAGATATGAATTTTATTATATTATAATGGTTAGAATAAAATTGAATGAGCTAAAATAAGATGTAAAATGATTGAGATTGATTAAAATATTTACCAACATTCTAAGAGACCACATTTTTATTTATCATTAAGGACTCTAGGGATACATTTTTATGAGAAAAAACCTCTATAACATGTTTAAGGAATCTGGGAAGTTGTTTTTAAGGTGATTATTGAGCTATGGGTCTCAATTTGGTGTACAGAATTGATGAGAGGTGGTGTCCTTTTATAGTGAAGGCAAGGAAAGGAATTGAAAGATTTAAATATGATAAATTATTTTTCATCTGAAAGGGAAATGAAGTGGAAAATTTTTCTAATATAAGATAGGTTATGATTGAAATAAATTCAACCAATAAAATCTTAATTGGTTTATGTGTAATTTAAAACTTTATCATTTGGTTTTACCCCATTGTTAACCTATTTTAACCTTAACCGTGTAAACAAATGTTTAAATACTAATGATTTGTAAATTTACTTATAAGGTAATAATTGGCTCAATAATGGTCATTGGAATGACTTTTAAGATCATATGCTCTCCTCTTTTTCCTTTTTCAAGATTTTTATGATTTTTAAAACATTTAATAATATATTATTTAACATAAAATAACATTATACTCATTTTAAGAACTATTCATATATTTTGATTTTAACTACATCAATACAGACATTTAATTAAAATATAAAATATTTTAAAATATATTATACGTTATTGTTAACCATAAAATTTTTGTGGCACTGTTGATGCCCATCAAATAACCATTGAAAAATTCACAAAGGAAGAAATATTTGAATATGGGAATTATTTTTCACACAAAGATAAGGAAGAGTAAGATAGCCACAATCATGCATATTGCATGAACCCCAAGTAGAAACAGGATTTAATGATTGGTAGAAGGTTATACAGATGGTCCTGCATAGCACATAACCTGCAAAAGGCCCCGTGAAGTATCTTTGACAAGTTTTTTTGATTTTGTGGAGGCACCCTGAATAGTAATTTACCATGCAACAATAACTAGATAAAAAATCCCATGTCATGTGGCTTGTCAACTAGTGAATTCCCAATGAATTTTTAAAAATACTTGGAAAATAGGAGTAATATATTTAAAACGTGGGAGCATCTTTTTATCATAAAACTCATGTGATGTATCACTGACAGAGAGAATGATTGTCCTCAACAAGACCCAAGAAAACCTGCAAAACAATATGCCTTTATACACTAAGTAAAGGAAATAAATAGGGAAGGAGGGGGTATCATATTTTTTCATAGAAAACATGTGACACATCCTTGCCGATTCACAAGACACCATAAGCACCCAATGACATGGCTGACTCATCTCATGAAATCCCACTGACATGTTATCATCATCACATAAAGAGCCTCAGACATATCCTGGTGATCTCATCCTCCCACTTTAGTTCTATAAGAAACAATATGTGGTATTTTCCATGAAATTGTCACGCACCACCACATATCCTTTAGTTGATCATGAATACAACTTTGATGGGGAGAATTATTATCTTCAAAAGCACTCAAGAAAACATGAAAAAACCCAAAATTCCTTGAAAATTAAATAATGGAATAAAATGGAAAAAAGGGGGAGCCTCTTTTAGTCATAAATCTCATGTGAAACACTAGTATAGTCTTACATGGACCCTTAAAAATCTGGTTTGAACCAACAAATGGCCCTGGGAATCCATCCTTGTCTTGCAAAATATCCAGGGTAATGGATTAAAGATCATGTGAAGGCCTTTAAGAAGGCATCCTGATCATCTAAAAGTACGTAGACATGTTATCCTAACAATATCAAAGACCTTTGGAATTTTTCCATGATTAAACATGTCCCCATTAATTGGTTATAATCCAATACATGAGGCATTGATGTGGTGGTCTCACAGTCACTGAAAATATTGTGTTTCCCCTGGAGTAATTTACAATTGGAATTTGTGAAGATGCGTGACGTAGAATCCATCCACTCACTCCCACATGGATTCACATGATACAGACTACCAAAAGCAGTGAATAACCATGGTGGAGAGGCCAATACATCCCAAAAACCAACATAAAAAAGAATGACTAACTGTTTACAAGGATGAAAAAACACTTGGAACCTCACACCAGCTCACCCAAGCATTAAGTAAGATTTATCCGAGCAATTGGTATCATAATTGGAAATTTGTCCTATCTGTTATGGTCTAGGTAACAACTAAGGCCATCATGAATCATGCATAATAACATTTTTTGATCCCTCGTGGATCATATGGAGGAATTATGGTGGGTTTTGTGAAGGACATCCCACATATTTTCTAAAACACAAAAAACTCAAAACAAGATAACACCGAACAAATATATGTCATATAGAAAAAAGTAAGAAACAATGACTAAAATATGAGAGAATGATGTGAAGAACATATATTCTAATTCTCAAGTGCTTTGTATCAAAAAACTAGGTCATGTGACAACACCAGGACATATATCCCAAATCACGTGATGCTCTTTCGGAATGCTATTTAGATTATGCTAAGTCCCTAGGAATTGTTAGAGAAAGTTACATGGAACCCTCCATACATGCCACCAAAGTCTTGGAAAACCCTCCAGTTTAACCTTCCAATACTTAAAAATGTCCTCTAGTCATTTTCTCCCAGATCATATGGTTGAACTAGTACATGTCATCAGAGTCTGATGGTTGCACCGGGGGATGTTACCTAGTTCTTGAAACATCTCATGTACCTATCAGCTGGATCTCATGATAAGATAACTCATCCAAAACATGTGACACCCTTTGATACATTTCACACAAACTCTTGTGATTACCTCTAATATGTTCAACCATCTTTAGTGATGCCACTGGGGAAAGTCAGCTGAATCATGTGACACCCTCTAAACAAGCTACACAGGATCATGTGATGGCCTATAGGATAAACTACATGGTTCCTACTATGTCCCCCGAACAAGTTAATATTGATCATGAGAAAACCTTTAGACATTCCATATAGTTTATGCAATGTCACTCAGGAAAGTCATATGGATTATCCAATTGTATTTGGAAATGTCTAGTAGACACCCTCTGACATGTCAAGAAACAAAATCATGGGTTTTTAGAATAAAGTCACCACATGATAAACAGAAAAGAAGTCCAGGTCAATCGGTAATCCCAATACTTGATAACCTTGTATATCCTCAGTGTGTAAGCCCCAATAAATAGAAGTATGATGAATCGAATTCCTTCCATAAACAGGATACATAGGAATAATATCCAAGTCCTGAGCTTTATATGAAACTCAAAAGGGCTATCCCTGTGTATAAGCCCCGCATCTATAAGCGATGAGAATGATTATTTGTTGTCCCTTATTTCTCACAATGAACATGGTTCATATGCTATTAGGGATTTCCAATGATCAAATCATTTGCATCCTAAGATTATATAATTGAAAGGGAAACCTTAATGTGTAAGCCCTTAATTAGCTACATAATTTAATATGTCAGCATATAAGGGAAATTTTAGTGTGTAATCCCCGATCAACAGAACTGTAATGACTTTAACTTCTTAAATAAATAGGATACATAGGATTCCTTTCTAATTACTAGGATCCAATGAACATTAAATTCAGTGTTATTACTACCATGCCTTTGAAATTTCAACCATAGGAACCCAATCATTCCCATGGGATGATTATTCTACCCCATCCATTAATGAACTTAGTATCCAACTAAAAAAGGATGACTCAGATTCTTTCTAAAACTAGTATACGTAGGATGAATCTATTAGGACCTAACTCTATATTAACCTCCAAAGGGAAATCCTAGTATATAATTCCTATATATATAAGTGATGGGACTAATTATTTACTATCCCCTATTTCTCACACTAAGTATGGATCACATGAGCTTAGGGAGTCACAGAGATCATATCATTCGCATTATAAGCCTCTATAAAGGCAAAGGAAACATCAGAGTGAAAGACCCAATTATTGAAAGAATATTGTTTCGGTGCGGATGTGCGTCGGGTTACGCTGTTCCGCCAGGACGCGTTCGCGCGTGCACCCGTCAACCCGAGGGGATGGGCGCGCGGCTTGTGGTCCCGCAGTCCCGCTTTCCAAGGGCGGGCGGCATCCGTCCCTTATTCAGGGGCGTCTGCTCCTTGATCGAAACCGGGATGATGGGATGTCGGCTCCTCCTTCCTTGGACGTCTCCTCGGAACTCGTCGCCTAATCCGGGTCTCCCTCATAGACTTAAGAATGTTCGTGAATCTCGTTCCCGGCGCCATATCTTCATGGACACCGGTTAATTACGCTGCTTCCGCCCGGACGCTCCAAGGAGTCTGGGCGGGGCAGCAACCTGCGGTGAGAAGGCCGGGTGGATCTGGGTGCTGGGGGCGTGTCGTAACACTGCGGCTCTGCACGTCTGTCTTCCGTCCCTAATAGGGCTTCTCGAAGGCATGATGGCCTGAGGCATCCCGCACTGGGTGCGGGGAACTGTGTCCCCTGAGGTTTTCCTCAGCTTCCCATGTTTAACACGGGGTATGCCGCGAGTTTAACATCCGGCGGGGACGGCATCGGACTGATCAACACGAAAAGTGGATCAGATGACAGAACCCCTTGCGGGGAACCTCCGACGCTGGGGCCAGCGCATGGGCGGCTTCCCAAGTAACGTGGAGTGGAGTGAAGTGGCATGACCCCACCGGGATGTGGCGGCCCGGGTAAGGATCAGGATGGATGATGGAGTGAAGAGCTTGGACCCCGTAGGGGCTTCCTACGTACCGCGCGTTAGCACGGATCAAAGTCAACGTAGTTCGGGTATACAGTTTAACGTCATGCTGGACGTCGGCAAGCCGACTCACGAAGAGGTCGAGGCCGCCGGGCGGAGGATTGAACCGAACCACCTCGCACAGAGGGGGATGGAACGGCCGGGTGGATCACAGTTTCACGTCATGCTGGACGATAAAAGGAGAAATGGAAAAAGGGGGCTGTGGGGAGGCACAGTGGAGATACACACGGGCCGTCTCCCACAGGGGCGGATTCATAGGTGAATCGACGCAAGCGTGAACCCTGGAGGGGTCCACTGATGGACGAACCGACGTAAATACGACCGGGACGACCAGGTGGCGGGCTTGGACCTCAAGAAGGCTTCCTACGTACCCTGTTTAGAAGACAGGGATCAAAGTCCACGTAGTTCATTCTGTCAGGACTTACGCACTTGAGGCAGCCCGGACGCGGAAAAACTCAGTTGGAAGGGACTTGGACCGAAAGCAGAAGACACCTCGATCCCAGTCACACCCTCTACTGGCTTCGGCAGTGGGGAGGCGCAATGGAGATACACATGTGCAGCCTCCCACGAGAAACTAGGGGTTTGTAATACCCTGCCCCCGTAGGGAAAAGCCACTTCCATTAAATCGTCCCTAAAGAGGGGCAATCCCGACATCCCTGCAGAGACGAGCGGGTGGGGGCCACATCCAAACCGGGGGGGACCCTGCGTGCGAGGCACGGGATCGGGTGAAGCGGACGGTTTAACGTCTTGCCGGACGAAATACAGTTTAACGTCGTGTGTTGAGGACGAAGCGGACGGTTTAACGTCTTGCCGGACGAAGTACAGTTTAACGTCGTGTGTTGAGGACGAAGGTGCCTGACAGTTTAACGTCTTACAGCGCGGACGTGGTACAGTTTAACGTCATGCTGGACAAAACGCTTGGCGGTTTAACGTCTTGCAGCGCGGACGATATGCTAGGTAGTTTAACGTCGTGCAGCTTGGACGTATGCAGTTTAACGTCGTGCAGGACATGGTGCAGTTTAGCGTCATGCAGGACGAATATGCAGTTTAACGTCATGCTGGACGAATGATTGCCGCCGATGGGTCCGTGTCACTTCGCACGAGCCTGGAAGGCTGCACGGGAAGACAGTGCACGGTTCGGGCACCCAGGATGAGGATCATCGGGCGCCACGCAGGCGGGTACCCTCAGGGGGTCAAGGGAGGCGACCCTGGCGGATCGCGCGCAAAAGAGGAGCTTTGCGCGCAAAACCGCGGGCCGGCGCGCAAAATGGCGGGCTGGCGCGCAATTGGGCCAGCGCTTCGCGCGCGAATGATTGGGATTGCGCGCACCGGGCTTCGGGTAGCGCGCGGGGGCAACGGCTCATTCTCTAACGAATGACCACTTTGAAGATGGGGGGTGCGCGCAATCGGGTTGGATTGCGCGCACCCGGGGGCAATTGCGCGCAAGAGGCTTCTTTTGCGCGCAAAGACCTTCGGGTTTGAAATTTATTCAAAGGAAATGAGCCAAGGGGATTGCGCGCGAAGGCGGACCCCAAGGCTCTATTGCGCGAAAGAAAGGAGGTTACCTGAAGATCGGCATTGCGCGCGGAAGGGGTTGGATTGCGCGAACGAGCGACGCTTCGGATTCTGGAAACCTTCAAAACGTCGGGGGTCGCCTTATATTTATAGGCAACCCCGGGCGCGGAATCCGGTCTCGGGCGCGCAATTCGCTTCGTGGGCGCGGAATCAGGACCCAGCGCGCAAAGGCGCCGCGCAGGCCGCGGGCGCGCAAAATAGCGCGCCGGCCCAGCGCATTGCGCGCATCCCGGGAGGATTGCGCGCCGCGACTTAACCTTGCGCGCGAGCCTCTGAAATTTCACGCAAACCCTCCGGGCCCTCCGGAACGTGCCTCTGACTCCAAATATCACTTCGCTTTCCGCATCCGGAGCTTCGTTTGGGAACAACTGACTTTTCCGGCGTCTACAAAAGCCCCCCCTCGGAATCCGGTCGGCGAGAGGTCGCAACGATCGGGTTCCGAGGGAGACGCCGGAATGCCGAAGTCCTGGGCGGCGCGGGACTTAGGCGCGCAAAAAGGGGTGCCGGGCGCGAAATTCGCCGCTGCGGTGGTGCAAAGCGCTTTCCGCGCAGCGCGGACCCCGGCCTCGCCTATAAATAGGGGCCCTGGGTCCCGCGTTCCGTACTCAGGCCTTCCGCGCGATAGGCTCCAACGCTCTCGTGCGCGAAATTGTCTTTTCCGGTGCGAAATTCGCCCGATCGGCGCGCAAAACCGTCCGGAATTCGCCTGTCTTTGCGCGAAAACCCGGAACTTTGCGCGACATTCTTCCCAATTGCGCGCCGTCCGCTTGGATTGCGCGCCAACCTTCAAACTTCTCTACCAGCCTCGTCCGATCCCGCACGCTTCATCCCTTTACCCGCACGACTCCCGAAACTTCTGAGATGGCCGCGCATAGAGGAAATGAGGGGGATGCCGCCACTCGCAGAGCTGAGATGGCGACGAACGAGGAGGTTTACGGAGCCAAGGAGATTGTTTCCAACAATCAATCCTTGTTCGACTTGCTGACGCCGGCCCAGAAGACATATCCGCTGTCGGACAACCTGCCGCTCTGGAACTTCGGCATCCTAGATGAGGTTCCGGTGCCAGGGTTCGAGATTGATGCGCCGCGGACCTGGGTGACCCGGGAGGACGAGCTTCTCCGCTATAACATCACCAACAATGGGCATCCTGCCAGGGAGACCAGACACTTGGATGTCTATGTCCTGAACCCGAGGACGCGAACCATTGACGGGGGTGAGCCTACTGCGGAGAATTCTCCAGCCCTCTACTCGAGCATATATCGCCAGAGCGTCACGGACGACACCAAGGGCTGGCTGAAGTACTGAGACTTGCGGTCTGGGGGCAATTTCACCAGCGAGTGGGCCTGGGCGTTCTGGGTACGCCACACTTGCGATCACTTCGCAGAGGAGCTGCGGTACATCGGCCTGTTCGAGGCGGTGTGGACGTCGCAGTTTCACTTCTACCAGCAGTCCGAGCTCAGGCCGGAGCTGTTCACCCACTGGTCTCCGGATACCAACACCTTCCATCTTCACCATGGGGAGGTCGGCATCGGTCTCTGGGACATCCACTGCATCGGAGGTATCCCGCTGGAGGGCTACCAATACGATGAGTTCCTGCCACCGAAGAACACCTGGGAGGACAGGTCACGGACTCCCATCCTGACCTGGCATCTGCTTGACCTGGCTACGCAGCGACTCGGGATCAAAGACTTCCAGAAGGACATAGCCTACAAGGAATGGTTCGGCCAGTTCTTGGAGCATGACCCGGCGGTCAAGATGCCAGGTAGGGGGAAGCGGTGCCCGACCGCAGCTCAGAGGAGCCGGAACGGGTCGTACTGGCGGGTCCTGGAGACGGGTGACTACCGCTCATGGGGGTACCGCGTCATCGAGGCCCGGGACCCAAATGTCCGGTACGCGGCGTTCCTGGCCGCCTTTCTGAGTGGGTGGCTCCTGCCAGTGCGGGACGCGAGAATGGGCGTTCGCCCGACGACACTGGCGGTGGCGAGCGCTATGGCCGCCAACAAAAGATACAACCTCGGGGTCCCAGTGCTGGCGAGGCTGTATGCCATCCTGGGACGCATCTCACGAGGGGGGTCGCCACGAAGGATCTGTGGGCCCTTTCAGTTCTTCCACGGCTGGGTGGCTGCTCACCTCGGTGGGTACACATTTCCGAACGCCATCATTCCTCCGGGCAACGGCCTGCGACCCTCCCTGCTGAACATCGCGGGGGTCGCTCCGATGACCCTAAGTGAGGAGGGCGTGAGGATTCGGATTGGAAATCATGCCAATTTCAACTTCAGTCCGTTCCCCACTCCCGTTGGCCAAATGATCGACAACGGGCAGGGTCCGCTGGAGCAGCATGAGTACTTCCTGAACATGCGGGGCGGGGTGCTCGTGGCTCGGATCGACGGGAAGGTGATCTGCGAGCCTTACGTGCCGACCCGGTTCGCCAGGCAGTTCGGGTGCCTTCAACGGATGCCGAAGAGGGTATTCACTGCCGTCCGGGAGGAGACGAACCCTTGCGTCCTTCGCCAGATGTGGCTGATGTTTGCCGCTTTCGGCTCCGGCGACGTCATCACTCTCCCTCCTACCGGGGTTGACGCAGGCTTGGCAACCGAGTATGCCGAACACTGGGCCATCGCGTACCCCGAGGGGCTTCTACGGAAGCTAGTTCGGTGGCTCGAGGTTACCCGTGCGGAGACCGGGCGTCAAGGAAGGAGGCGAGGCGCCGCCACACGGGGGAGAACGGAGGCGCGCCAAGCAGCGGAGCCGGCGCGGGCAGGGACTTCGGCGGCGGGCACATCGCGAGCTGCCGCTACGACCTCGGCGCCCATAGAGGGGGCACGCGCGGTGGTCGAAGAGCGGCCCGGGAAGCAGGTGAGACATCTGCTCGAACCCTCCCATGATGCAGTCTTTCCGGCGCTGTGGTCGGCCTGGATGACCCTGCGGCAGTCACTGGGGACCGACGCCATCTGGCGAAAGATTCTCAGAGAAGGAATCCATCTGCCAGAGGTCGGGCGCCTCCACATTGCCGACAGGGTGGACTTCAACCGGCAGTATGCGTATCTGACGGCCATGGACGAGTACGCGCGCCAACGTTGTCAGCGCGCGGAGCCATCCCTTCTGGTGAAGGTGATGCTCGGTCTCGAGCCCGCTCCAGAACAGATGCCGCCGGAAGAAGACGATAGTAGCAACGACTCCGAGGAAGAGGAGGAAATGGGGGAGGATGAAGGCTCCGAGGGAAGATCCCATCAGGGGAGTCCGCGGGAGAGCGGCGAGGTGGCCGGCTCTGACGACGTTGATGTTACTGAGCTCCTCGAGGTCCGCTTCTATCCCTACTCAATCTGCTTCATCCATTCTCTTATGCAGCTTCTAACCCATTTCTCCATCTTTCTCAGGAGCGCACGGATGTTGGTCAGGCATCCTCAGCGGGAGTAGGAGGGGCGCCAGCAGGACAAGGCGGGGGCCAGGCACCCATTACCGAACTGACAAGCGCTAAGGGGTCCCCTGCTGCAACTGTTCCTGCGGCGACCGGGATAGCGGAAGATGACGCTCCGAATTCCCGTAAGTCTCCTTACTTTACTGCTGGTGCTTGCCGTTGACGATCCGTGACTAACCATGGCATGCCCTGCGCAGTGATCTCAACACTGGAGGCTCATCGGGTTGCCGAACCCGGGCCCTCCACGAGTGGACCGGTGGCAGACATGCCGCCTGCTCCGGAACAGACTTCCCAAACCGAGCCGGCCCCACCAACTGCTGATCAAGGGGCTGCAGACGTTGACGGTGCTGCCATCGGAGAGAGGTTGGGGGCTGACGAGGGTGTCAGCGCCGCTGGGGAGAGAGAAGAAGGTCGCCCAGATGTTGGGGAACCTATCCCTCATGAGGAACTCCCAGGGGCGGACCCTGCAGCAGACCTGCTGGCTGCCTTCCCTGCCTACCGGCCTGCCGACCCCGAGGAGATGGACGACTCGGACGCGGAGGCGGCCGAGGAGAGCCGGATAACGCGCCGCAGGGGGTGGAAGTGCATCCAGCGCTTCCTCAAGCGAGACCCATCGGAGTGGCTGGGGCGCATGGGATCACTTCAAACCTGGCTGCGCTTCCTGTGTGCCGGGGGAGCTGATGCTCAACGCCTCCATCTGACGGTCCGTGATTTCATGGCCGAAAAGATGCGCGAGAGCTGCCGGCGTGCCGACGTCACACAAAGTCGGGACATGTCAGAGAGCACGCGGGCGCTCCTCGCGGCGGAGAAGGAAGTCCGGCGTCTCGAAGGGCAGGCGGCAGAGAAGGAGGCCTTCGTCGCAACGTGTACCGAGCTTGTGGAGCGACTAGCAGCCCAGCTGGTTGACGCCCAGGTACAGCTGACGGAGGCGGGCCAACAGATGGTCACAATTCAGGTCGAGCGGGAGCGTGCACAGGCCAGAATCGACGAACTGCGTGCTGCGACCGCCGACGAGGAGAGGGCACGCAGAGAGCGAGAAGCAACTCTGGAGGCCACCAGCCAAAGGGTAGCGGCATTAGAAAGACTCATTCAGCACGCTAATCCCTAAGGGCTTTGTTTTGCCATTCCCAAAACATTTGCTTCCGCTACTTTGATCCATCTGTATGAATCAATATATTTATCTGCATCTTTTGGTTTAACATGCTCAATCACAATTCGTTGTCTTGCGGGAGTGTTAACCAAGCATCAGGCATCCATAATTGGGCCTGGATTTCTGGAGAAAAGAGGGAGGTCATTCCTAGGAAAGGAGACCTCAGACCTAATCAATGTACCATCCCCCCAACCTGTTCCAACACACGAGCGGGACAATGCTAGGGGCGTTGAGATTTTATCCGAACATAGGGAAATGAGAAAGGGTGAATCGCGCGTCCCGAATCCAGACATCCACAACGGTCGGCCTTCCAGGAAATGCCCAAGACGGTAGGCGGACAGTGGATCGACCATAACAACTGCAATAGACGGACCGAAAAAGGCCATCATTCATATTGCAGGAGGCGGACCACATGTCATCATGAATACCGCTTTGGGGTTCCTTCAGACACAAGGGTGGAAATCCAGATCAACAGGGCATGCGAAGCGTGGGGCGAAGTGACGATTTGTTCGGACAGAATCCAACACTCTCAAAATTGCGCCACCGTGGGGAGAGCGTATTAGGCGGATGCACTAATCTGGCCGTGAGTCACCTCAATTCTCAGACAGCACCTCTCTGACGAGGAAACCGTCGCTTCCCATCCTTGCGATGGGGCATCCCGAGCTGAATCGGGGAGAATATCACAACTACACCACTCTACCAGAAGCCAGGCCAGACGGCCGGCGACGAGGAGGGGCGGGACTTAATGATCCCTGAGGCTGGACCCGAGTTGAGGTGCCCGGGCGTTCCTACGTACTCCATCAGGCTGGAGATCAAGCCACACGTAGTTCTGAGAGTGCAGTTTAACGTCATGCAGGACGTAGAATCCCGTTTGGGGGAGATCTTAGTTTAAGGTCTTAGAGCTCGGACCATAAGGGCTAGATCTTAGTTTAAGGTCTTAGAGCTCGGACCATAAGGAGAGATCTTAGTTTAAGGTCTTAGAGCTCGGACCATAAGGGCTAGATCTTAGTTTAAGGTCTTAGAACTCGGACCATAAGGACCTCAAAGCACGCCACATCGTGGTCCCATCCCCTGGGTATGCGAAGATGCACTGAGGGATAGTGTCAAGAGTGTCGAGGTTTCGCCTGGTCAGAATGGGAGGTGGGAAATGTGAATCATGCGACCATTCACTCAAGGACTGGGGGCACCGGGGTAACGATATGGGAGTACTGCCGACCGTGGCGGAAAAGCAGCATCAATATCGCACTAACCGTTGGTGGAATGAGGCAGCAAACAAGCATCGACCGCTCAATCGCAGGATTCATATCGATTTGCTGCCCGAGGCCATTGGGGGTACCGGCCCGAGTCGGTGGGAGAGCACTGAGGCATTGTGTCCGAACCGTTTACGGGGGCTCCACCCAGGGCGTGGACGATGGGTCCGAATGAAAGGGAGCACGAAGCCTGAAAAGCGGAGGAAACCTGACCAAGCGGATCCTGACCCTCCTGGCAATAAACCAGAGTACTCTTAACACCGGTGGACCACTACAAGGGGTCGGGGAACACGCCTTGAGGGTGACCTGAAGGCGGCGGATCCCCTAGAGAAGGGGGAATCTCTAAGAGGTGGGGGGCTGGACCCGAAGTTTCAAACATCCGGGCGTTCCTACGTATCCCATAAGGATGGGAATCAAGCCGCACGTAGTTCTTGAGGCGCGGCGCAACACAATTGGGCACCAGCGCGGGGAAGAGTGCGGGTCTGACCCTCGCACACAGAAGGAGCGGCATTTGATATTTCTTGTTTGTCCTTAAAGATGAATGGTTTTTCTTTGTGCGGCGACATGCCTGTGATTGAGAAATCTCTGGCGTCGCCACAATAATCAAGCCACGGAAGGCATTGATGAATGGCGTGGTTATTAACCAGCGCCCAACATGAGTGCCCCCTGAGGGGAACATCACGATGCAGTGCCGTTTTCTCATCGGGCGGCCAAGACGATCACAGTTTACGGTCGTGTGGTAGGACCAGACAACACAGTTTAAGGTCGTGTGGTTCGGACCATGGAGGAATCCGCTTATCGCGGTACGGCGGACACGGCGGAGGTGGGAGCATACCCAGCCCTGCGGTCACGCACGATTCCAGGAGAAGAGTCTTGGGATAGGGGCCTGCGTATGTCCATCACCCGAGGGGCAGAGATGCTAGCCTCCAGATATACTGGGCCCAGAACGCGATTGTTCGGGCGACTCCCTCCTCCTTATGGGGACGAGGGTCCAGCTGCGCATGGCCCTTAGGGAGGATATCCGCATATATCCCTGGTGCTCAGATCATGGGAGCCTCGAACGACATCATTACCCTGGTTGGTCTGCCTAACGTGTAGAGGTGTACTGGAGGTCAGTATGAAGAGAGTGTCGAGATTCCACTACAACGCATAAAGGCGGAGTGTGATGAGGACTGCGCAATCCAATGTTCAGAGCCTGAAAGAGCTGACATGGCGATCAAGGATGTTGCTGACGCATTCGCAACACAACATCCGATCGCGTCAGCCTAAGACGGGGCAAGAAAACGAGCATCGACCGCTCAATCGCAGGATTCATATCGATTTGCGGCCCAAGACCCGCCGGTAAATCGACCCGGAGCGGTAGGAGAGCACTGAGGCATCGTACCCAAACCGCTAACGAGGATCCCTTTGGGTGAAGGCTCGAACAAGAGGAAGCGCGAGGCCTGACAAGCAACATAGGACTTGTCGGTGTTGGATCTGACACTACGAGTCATAGACCGAAGTACCCAAAACATGTTAACAGATCACCGGAAAGGGTCGGAGGACTCACCCTGAGAGCAACCAAAAGAGGGCAGATCCCCGTGATCAACCAAGGGACGGGGCTGGACCTGAAACACAAGCGTCCAGGCGGTCCTACGTATCCCATAAGGATGGGAATCAAGCCGCACGTAGTTCTTGAGAGGCAGTTTAACGTCATGCAGGACGATGAGGGGTGTGAGGTAGTGCCACACACGGGGGAGGCGTACGGCGCGGCCAGTAGACCGACGTGAATGAGGACATAATCCCCCGCTCACGCGATACGCCTCGCACAAAAAGGAGGGGAACTGGGGCCAGAGGCCCAACGCGGGATAGAGATTCCCGGGAAATGGGGCTGGGCCTGAAACATGAAAGTCCAGGCGGTCCTACGTATCCCATAAGGATGGGAATCAAGCCATACGTAGTTCTTGAGGGGCAGTTTTACGTCATGCAGGACGAATTCTGAACAGTTTAACGTCTTGTAGCTCGGACGTAGTGCAGTTTAGCGTCATGCAGGACGAAGCACTTGGCAGTTTAACGTCTTGCAGCGCGGACGAATGCTGAACAGTTTAACGTCTTGTAGCCTGGACGAATGCAGTTTAACGTCGTGCAGGACGTGGGCACACTCAGACAAAGTACTGCTTGAGGAACCTAGCGTTGGTGGGAGGAGTGACACGCTCACCATCCATAGTCGCTAGGGAGTACGCGCCATTGGGATAGACCTTGTGGACAACAAACGGTCCCTCCCACTTGGGCTCCAACTTGGGCGGCTTCCTGCCGGGGATCATCGGCGCTCTTAGGGCTAGCACTAGATCACCCTGCAGGAAGGAGCAGAGGCGAACCTTCTTATTGAAAGCTCGAGCCATTCTGCTTTGATGCCTCTCCAAGTTGTGCAAAGCGCGAAGTCTATTCTCATCCAGTGCTTCCAACTTGACTAGACGGGCTTCAGCAACTCTGTCCGGCGCTTGCTGGTCGTAGACCGCAGTGCGCAAGGACGGTAACTGGATCTCGATGGGCAGGACGGCCTCAGCTCCATACACCAGGGAATAAGTGGTCATCTGGGTGGAATTGCGAGTCGTCGTCCGATAAGCCCAGAGGGCGTTGGGGTGCTTGTCCGGCCAACTCTTCTTGTTCTGACCAACCATCTTTTGCAGAATGTTAGAGAGGGTTTTGTTAAACGCCTCGATCTGTCCATTCGCCTGCGCATGATAGCGAGATGTATGGTTCGAGCGAATGTTATACTTGGCGTACAACTTCTTCAACTCGGCTGCTCGGAAATTGGTTCCGTTTTCCGTGAGGATAGCGTGAGGCACTCCAAATCGATAGATGATGTTGGAGGTCACGAAGTCAGCGATCGAACAGGATTTGACCTCTCTGAGCGGAATCGCCTCTGCCCATTTGGAGAAGAAGTCCGTGGCGGTCAGAATGAACCGGCACTGGCGAGCTGTCGCCGGTGGGTAAGGTCCCACAACGTCCAGACCCCAGACTGCAAAGGGCCAGGAATACCTAGTGGTATGGAGAGGCTCCGGCGGCCGATGCACAAAGTTCGCATGAACCTGGCACGCATGGCACCTCCTGGCATACTCGATGCAGTCATGGATCATAGAGGGCCAGAAGTATCCCAACCTCCGAATCTGGTGGGACAGCTTCAGCCCAGTCTGGTGGGCGCCACATGAACCAGCATGAACCTCTTGCATGACTCGTGGGATCTCAACTCCCTGAAGGCAACGGAGGAGAACACCATCAAATCCGCGTTTGTAGAGGATCTGCTCCAGGCCGGGACTGCTCTGGAGGACGAACTGCGATGCGCGGCGTCGAACTCGCTCACGCTCGGCCCGGTCCGATGGAAGAGTGCCATGTTGGAGGTACTCAACCAAAGGCGTCCTCCAATCAGGGGCTGATCCGACTGTCATATCTGGGGTACTCGGGGCTCCGGGCATAGGGGCAACCGTGGTGAGGTTACTTACCAACGGGCCGTGATCTTCTTCCGGGATAACGGGAGCGATGAGCCTGCGGCGCGTCACGCGGACGATCAGGTTGTCCTGTTCAGGCTCCGCAAGTGACGCAGCGAGGCTGGCCAAAGCATCTGCTCGACCGTTCTGCGACCGGGGAACATGGACAATTTCCGGCCGAGAAGGGAACCGGGCCATCAGAAGGAGGGTGCACTCCAACAATGGCACAAGTTCCGGCTTCCTGACAACGTAGTCGCCATTGATCTGCTTAACGACCAGCTCAGAGTCCCCTTTCACGCACAGACGGGGCACGTCGATCTCGAGAGCCAACTCGAGGCCGGTGATGAGGGCATGGTATTCCGCCTCATTGTTGGTACAGCCCTCTGACAACAGGAAAGAGTATGGCAGCACGGCTCACTCCGGGGTAATGAAGACGATACCCAAGCCCACTCTGTTGAGCTTAGGATTATCGAGTCTTCTACCGGTGGGGCTCCGGGAGGCACCGTCAAAGTGCATCTGCCAGCATGGATCGGCTCGATCAACCGAGAGAATGGTCTCATCAGGAAAGCCTAGATCCAGCGGCTGATCCGCGGAGGTCGGGTGATCTGCCAGAAAGTCTGCCAATGCTTTCCCTTTGATGGCCTTCTGAGACACATACCTGATGTCGAACTGCTGGAGAATCACAGCCCACTGCGCTAGGCGGCCAGTCAACATAGGCCGGCTCAGGATATATTTCAACGGGTCTACCCGAGAAACCAACTGTACCTCATGGTGCTGCAAGTAGTGCCGTAATTTCTGTACGGCAAATACGAGCGCCAGGCAGCTCTTCTCGATGGGGGAATACCTAACTTCCGCATCGAGGAGCATGCGACTGAGGTAATAGAGGCTATTCTCTGTTCCCTCGTTGTTCTTCTGGGCGAGAAGGGCACCCAGGGACCGTTCCAGGGCGGTCACATAGGGGACCAGCGGCTTCCCGGATACAGGCGGCATCAGAACCGGAGGTTGAAGCAGGTACTGCTTGATTTCCTCGAAAGCGGTCTGACACTCTTTATCCCATACATAGGTGGCACCTTTCTTCATGAGCCAAGAAAAGGGCTTACACTTGCCGGCCAGATTCGCGATGAATCGGCGTATATAGGCTAAGTGGCCTTGGAACCCTTGCAGTTCCCGGACGGTACCTGGGGGAGGCATCTGGCTAATCGCCCTGATTTTCTCTGGGTCGATCTCAATACCTCGGTATCTTACCACAAATCCAAGGAACTTTCCGGAGGTGACCCCAAAGGCACACTTCAACGGGTTCATCTTCAGGCAGCGAGACCGGAGGAAGCTGAACACTTTCTCAAGATCTTTGAGATGGTCCTGACGCTGGCGCGATTTGACAACCAAGTCGTCGACGTAGCATTCCACCAGTGTGCCGAGGATTGGCTTGAATATGCGGTGCATCGCCCGTTGATAGGTGGAACCTGCATTCTTCAGGCCGAAGGGCATGACCCGGTAGCAAAAGGTACCTTGGGGGGCCCTGAAGGCAGTGAAATCCTCATCCTCAGGGGCCATCCGAATTTGGTTGTATCCGGAGTATCCATCCATGAAGGAGAGGGCTTGGAACCCTGCCGTGGCATCAATCAACAGCTCTGTCACTGGAAGGGGAAAATCATCCTTCGGACAGTGGCGGTTGAGATCGCGGAAGTCGATGCAGACTCTGATCTGCCCGTTCTTCTTCCTGACCGGCACAATGTTGGCCAGCCATTTGGGGTACTGAACTTCCCTCACGAAGTTGGCTTTGATAAGCTTGTCAACTTCGGCCTCAACCATGGCACCGTGGGATGGGTGCATCTTCCTGGGAGGCTGCTTGAACCCGCGATGGTTCGCTGGGAGACCAAGGCGGTGGACGGCTACCTGAGGATCTAGCCCCGACATCTCGTCATAGCCCCAAGCGAACACATCGCGGTGCTTCCTGAGAAAGTCCACGTACTGCTGCCGCTCCTCAGAGGGCATGGCGGCACTAACCAATGTGGGTCTTGGATCGGCCTCGGTTCCAAGGTTCACCTGTATTAACTCATCGACCGTGGCGGGGACGCCCTCCTCAAAGGCTGGGGGTGCATCTTCCACGTCCTCTCCACTCGGGGAGGGATCGTCCACGGGAGAGACTGCGTTGGCAACTGCATTGGGGCTACCAGATCCTGCTGGGCCACTGGTGCTGGCGCGGGCGGTCGCGGTCATCTCATTAGGAGACTCGCGGGCCGTCGAGACCACGGCCACGTCCAACCGTTGAATCGGGAGGACGTAAGCGTCATCCAGACTTGCCCAGGGATCACTTGCAACAGCGACAGGCTCAACCTCACCTGCCAGGATCTGCTTATCCTTGCTCTTGTAATAGTCCGCGTCCAGATAGCGGGCTTCACATGAGGCAAAAGGAGAGGTATCTCCTTGAAGCACGCCTACTCGACCATTAAGGGAGTATTTGAGGCATTGGTGGTATGACGAGGGAACCGCCGCGTGAAGATGGAGCCATGGCCTGCCCATCAATGCGTTGTACGCAGTGTCCTGAGAGACTACCATGAATTCGGTGTTGGCAACCAAGTCACCGAACTGGGTCTTCAAACGTATCTTGCCGACCGGGGTTTGCTCGGTGCGATCGTACCCCTGGATCCTGAGGTCGGAGGGAATCAAGTCATCCTCAGACAACCCCAATCTCCGGAGCGTCCGAGTTGGAATCAGGTTAATCCCGGACCCCGTGTCGACAAGACAGTGCCGGACTTCAAGGCCATTGAACTGGCCAGTGACATACAGCGGACGAATGTGTCCCTGTATAGGAGGGTCTTCATACTTACCAGAGAACGAGATAACTGCCTGACATTCGGCGTCCTCGATCGTTTCGGCGTGAAAGGCCTCTGCAGCCGCAACCTCTGTCTCAAACTGGAGGGGGCTTTTCAAGGCTTCAGCGAGTGCCTCGCGCATCTCAGATGACATGCGCAGAGCCTCAAGGATGGAGAGCCTTGCTGGGATGTCGGCCAAGTGCTTCAGGACATCATACTTTTTAGCCAAGCGCGAGCCCCTGGTTGCAGGAGGTTGCTCTGCGGTTGGAAGCATGACGGGCCTTGCCGGTTGGATCGGCGGCCGACTGGTACTTGGCGCATCTCGCTGTTCACCGGCTACAGTCCGGGAAATGGTCACCGTACTGGGGTCAGGAGGCCGGGATGGACCCGTGGCAGGGCGGAGCTGGTCGTGACGCGGCTGAGGTGGTTCTGCCTGGTCCCACACCACAAACAGCGGCGGAGGCGAATCCGTCATCCCCGAATGGGGGGGGGGGGGGGGGGCGGCGCACGTTGTGCTCGGTTTTGAGCCTGCTGCCTAGTCTCAGTGGCGTGCATGGCCTGGCTGGAGGTACCAACGGCTGTGCCCCGGCGACTCCTGCTGTTGCGGTTCTTCCGACGATGGCGACGACCGGGGACACTAGGGAGGTCCACCTGGTGTTCTTCAACGTCGGGAACCGAAAAGGGATTTACCAGCTCGACGGTGTTAACCGAAGCGTACCCAATACCGTCATCGGACGAATCATCCATCGCCGGGCGGATCCGAGGAGGGACCCCCATCTCCGGGGGCATGAAATCGCCGAGAGTGCGGGATAGTGGCGGAACCGGCGGGGCGCGCTCTTCCTTCTTGCGTTGCCGCCGTTTGCTCCTCTTGGAAGAGGCAGGCTGGGACGACGATGCCGAAGCAGCACCCGCAGATTCTGGGGGCTCAGGCTGATTCAAGCGCGCACGGATGATTCCGTGGGCGCGAATGGTCGTCTTGCGGGCCATCCAGTTATTATACTTCTGGGATCCGCGGTTGGAGACCAGCTGTCATTCGTCCTCGCTGCCACTATCGTCATCTGATCCCACGAACACGCCCACCACTTGTGCTGGAGCTGGGCCCAACCTGATTACATTGTTGTTAATCTGGTCTTGGAGCCAATCCTTAAACACATAGCACCGCTGGATGGTGTGCCCCAGGGCCTGATGGTAGGGGCAGTAGCGGGGGTTATTCGTAAGATGTGCCTCCTCTGGCTTCCAACACTCAGGCAGTCGCACAATCCTCTGCTCCAGGGCGCTCCGGAAATAACCGGGGACCTGATCCTCGTGGAATGAGTAAGTCAGGTGTCGCGGGCCCCTGGGAGCGTGGTCTTGACGAGGGGCTAGAGGGGCCGGCCGAGGAGGTGGACCCTGATTATCTCGCCTGGGTTGCGGCGGTACATTACGCGGAGGGGCCGACCGGTTCTGAGGCTGCCGCTGCTGGGCCGGGAACTGAGCCCGTGGAGGCGGGTTCCTGTGAGGCTGTGGAGCTGGCCTCGCCGGCAGCAGCTCCAATGGCCTGGGGGCCTCTATCTGGGCAACAGCAGCGGGCTCAGCCCTGCTGACTCTCCTTGCAGGAATCATAGGAGGCAGCGGGTGTGCCTGGCTGGCCTGTTGCAGGGCTTCCTCAAGACGTTGAGCTTTGTCTGAGAAGTCCCTGAACCCTCCGGGGTAATTTTGAGTGATCAGGGAAGGGACCAGCTCGGTCTTGACGTTCCCGACGCACATTGTCAGCAACTGCTCCTGAGTCAATGGCATGTCAAGGGAATACGTGAGACCCTTCCATCGGGCGACGAAGTCCGCGACTCGCTCATCAGGCCTCTGCTTGCACTTGAAGAGGTCTGCGATACTTGTCTTCCGGGTCGTGGAACTGAACTGGTAGAGGAACTGTCTACGGAGGTCCTCCCAGCTGGTTACCGACCCGACGGGGAGCTGGCTGTACCAGACAAATGCTGGCCCTTCCAGTGTCTGAACAAAGCAGCGAAGCTTAGCGGCCTCCTGCTGCGCCGGAGTCCCCAACATAGGCCCGCACCTCGAGTTGAAGTGGGCTAAATGCTGTGACGGATCTCCAGTCCCGTTGAAGGGAGCGAAAGTGGGATTCCCGAATCCCGGAGGCGCCGACATGTCATCCACCCATGCTGGGTAGGGCTTGCCGTCCAGTGGGATCGCCACCTGCCGAGTCTCCAAGGCCTCCAAGCGGGCAATGAGTGCCGCCATCGGATCGTCCAGACATGGGTTCCAGTCCTGGCGAGGATCTCTAACCACGAGCGCATTGCATGGCCCTTCAATCGGGTCGTCGACCGGGTCGTCGAACTCGGCAGCTCGTGGGATGGCGGGCGGAGCGGCCCTTGGGGCAGCGGGAGGAATCCGAGCGGGATCTCTCAGGTAGTCACGCCGCTCCGGAGGGTGTGGCGAAACATACCGCGCCCTCTTGCCATAGGCAATGGCCTCTCTCCTGTCGGCGAACACGGCGTAATCACGGTTGCCCGGGAGAGTCTCATCGAGGAGCGGTTGTTCCGG
The DNA here is from genome assembly GCA_963277665.1 of Viscum album. NCBI lineage: Eukaryota > Viridiplantae > Streptophyta > Magnoliopsida > Santalales > Viscaceae > Viscum > Viscum album. The sequence continues at coordinate 1,515,261,390 of OY728139.1, read as the reverse complement.
TCCCTGCGGTCCTGGCCTGGGATCACCGTAGTCAGGCCTCCGTTCTGCAGCGCGCTCGGCGAGGAGCTGGTCAACCAGCTTCTTCTGTTCGGCGAGCTGCTGACGTAGCGTAGCCTTCTCGGGATCCTCCTCTGCCCTCTGCACGGAGGCAGATGGGTCGGCGGGCTTTATGGCCTCGCTGTGCTCTTTTCCTTTGCTGACGTTTCGGCTCAACGTCAGTGCTTCAGTGGGTGCGGGGAGCCCCAGGAGGTTCCTCTGATGACGAGTAACTCTCACCGATGGATCTAACGACGTCTTGTCTTCGGGGGGGAATCCCCCGTCGAGAAGTTCCAAGTCGTTCCCCTCTCCCGACAGGTCAGCCATATTGACTGTCTCCGTCCCTGTGGATATACCCTCAGGGCCGCCCAGTGAATCAGGCTGTCGGCGAATCACACTGAAGCGTAGGGCAGCGTACTGCCCCCATCCACGGATATACACGTGGGGAGTGGCTTCCTCGATAACTTTGCGGAGTACTTGAAAACATTCAACGCATCGTTGTTGGAGGGCCTCGTGGTGCCCAAATGACCCGGGGTGCCGAACCGCGGGGAGCATGGCCAGGTCAATTTGACGACACTGCTCACCAATATCCTCCAGGTGCGCTTGACTCCCGGGGTATGGCATTTGTAGGCGGTGAAGACAGGAGCGAGTCTCCCGGAGAGTTCGGCGGAAGCATTCGAACTCATCCGGGGTGAGCGATTCGGGTGCATCAAAGTCCGGTCCTGCGACTGGCCAAAACTTCTCAGGGAAGTGGCCCTCTGCTAGGACGGTCCAGAAGCTCCATGACTCAAACTCGGGACCCAGATCTCCTTGGTCCTCTTCAATGGCTGGGAACGGACGGGGAACCGGCAGTGGTGCCGAGGCGGGCCGCCGGGCTGACGGGCTGGCCGGCGGTGAATACGGCGAACAGGCCGATTGGCCTCCATATCCCGGGCCGCCCTCTGAGGGTGGCGGTGCCCTGGCTACCACATCGCGATAGGACAGGCCGGCGAGCGAACATCCTGCCGTAGCATCAGTGCTTGCCGAGGGTGCACCAGATCGTGGTTCGACCGTCGGTCCCCAGAAAAAGTCTCCGGCTTCTCCGATCGAGACGGAAGGCACTTCCGGAGGGGCCGGTACCAACCGCAAGCTTGATCCTTGGGGGTCTACCAGGCCCTCGTTACTCCGGATATACCTTCGGAGAGAAGCGGGGATCACATCGATCTCGCTCTCGGGGAGCACGAGGCTGACGTGCCGCATTCCTACCCCTGCCCTTGACTGGCGGGATTGGGGAAAGGGCTCTGTCGCCGAATCATACTCCGCCTCTGAATCAGAGAAGCGAACCGGTCAGATCTCTGTCCGGAATTCCGTAACATTCTTCCCTCGGCGTCGACGCCTTGCCTTCCTGCCCCTGGGTGGTTCTTCGGGGCAGGGCTGATCTCTGTCCTGGCGTCCTCCGGCCGCACTGGTGCTGGGGCCAAGAGGACTGGAAACCAAGGTGCGAGGGGCACCGGGACAGATATCAAAGGGGACGCAGGGAGAGATGATTCCGGGCAGGACTCCGGGCCGGGATCGGAAGGTGGGATGACCCATGCCTCCTGGATCGGCCACACGGAGTAGATCCCGCTGGTGAATAGCGCTACCGCGAGGTGGTCCGCGGTGGCTACTGCCTGCACCAGCAACCGAGAGAGTCGACCCAACCTGCCTTTGGGGCGGTCGAGGCCTCGATCCAGGTCGGGCACAGAAGTTCCCCTGCTCAGGATGCGCAGGGGCCTGGCGACTAGAGCCAACAGTGGCTTGGGCCAATGCGGCCGCTGTTGCTAGGGCCCCAAGGTGGGAATCCTCCTCCGCTCGTGCCCGACGTTGGCGTCGGGACAAACGAGTCGGGATGAGCGGCGCGGGCAGGTGGAGAGTCCGCTCTTTGACTTGAGAGGCCTGGCGACGGTGTCGCCGTGGCCTGGCAGGAGTCCTTACCGTAGATCCCTGGAGCGAATCCCGGATAGGGTGATCCCGGGAATCATCCACCTCATCCGCATAGGGAAGGGAACTGTCAGAGCACTCCGGGGATAAACTCCCGAAGCGATTGGATGTTGAGGTAGGCATCGGTGCCTCCCTGCGCGGCCCTCGGGGGCGGCGGTGGTGGCGAGGCGCAGCCTCCTCAAGGTCTAGGCGAGCCATTTCCCTAGTGGGGATGACTCCCTCTTCCTCGTATCTCCGCACCAGGGTGTTGATCACCCTTCTCTGGATGACCTCCGAGGGGGAGAGAGGGCGTGGTCGTCCCGCAATTGCGGCTGCTGGGACGGCTGTGGAACGGGCGGGACCGCGCGGAGTAGCCGCGTCGGTGTTTCCCCTGCCCCTGCGCCAGTGGGCGGGTGGCGATCGGGCACTGGATCGGGCGACCTGATTTCTTAAAGCAGGGAGAATGACCCATTAACACTGACAGGAAAAAGGAATCGACAACAAACCATTAGCGCCACGACGCCTTCCGTGGGGGGAACCCAGGCCCTCGACGTTGCGAGACGGAGTGCCCGATGTCCCTTCCCCAGCCCCTGGCGGGTAAGACTGAATGCTTGGCCGGGCAACACGCCGGTCTTCCAACACCTTTGAAAGCCACCGGTCTTCGTATCGAGGAGAAGAGATTCACGTCGGGTTCACCATTTTTCTGTTTCGGTGCGGATGTGCGTCGGGTTACGCTGTTCCGCCAGGACGCGTTCGCGCGTGCACCCGTCAACCCGAGGGGATGGGCGCGCGGCTTGTGGTCCCGCAGTCCCGCTTTCCAAGGGCGGGCGGCATCCGTCCCTTATTCAGGGGCGTCTGCTCCTTGATCGAAACCGGGATGATGGGATGTCGGCTCCTCCTTCCTTGGACGTCTCCTCGGAACTCGTCGCCTAATCCGGGTCTCCCTCATAGACTTAAGAATGTTCGTGAATCTCGTTCCCGGCGCCATATCTTCATGGACACCGGTTAATTACGCTGCTTCCGCCCGGACGCTCCAAGGAGTCTGGGCGGGGCAGCAACCTGCGGTGAGAAGGCCGGGTGGCTCTGGGTGCTGGGGGCGTGTCGTAACACTGCGGCTCTGCACATCTGTCTTCCGTCCCTAATAGGGATTCTCGAAGGCATGATGGCCTGAGGCATCCCGCACTGGGTGCGGGGAACTGTGTCCCCTGAGGTTTTCCTCAGCTTCCCATGTTTAACACGGGGTATGCCGCGAGTTTAACGTCCGGCGGGGACGGCATCAGACTGATCAACACGAAAAGTGGATCAGATGACAGAACCCCTTGCGGGGAACCTCCGACGCTGGGGCCAGCGCATGGGTGGCTTCCCAAGTAACGTGGAGTGGAGTGAAGTGTCATGACCCCACCGGGATGTGGCGGCCCGGGTAAGGAGCAGGATGGATGATGGAGTGAAGATCTTGGACCCCGTAGGGGCTTCCTACGTACCGCGCATTAGCACGGATCAAAGTCAACGTAGTTCGGGTATACAGTTTAACGTCATGCTAGACGTCGGCAAGCCGACTCACGAAGAGGTCGAGGCTGCCGGGCGGAGGATTGAACCGAACCACCTCGCACAGAGGGGGATGGAACGGCCGGGTGGATCACAGTTTCACGTCATGCTGGACGATAAAAGGAGAAATGGAAAAAGGGGGCTGTGGGGAGGCACAGTGGAGATACACACGGGCCGTCTCCCACAGGGGCGGATTCATAGGTGAATCGACGCAAGCGTGAACCCTGGAGGGGTCCACTGATGGACGAACCGACGTAAATACGACCGGGACGACCAGGTGGCGGGCTTGGACCTCAAGAAGGCTTCCTACGTACCCTGTTTAGAAGACAGGGATCAAAGTCCACGTAGTTCATTCTGTCAGGACTTACGCACTTGAGGCAGCCCGGACGCGGCAAAACTCAGTTGGAAGGGACTTGGACCGAAAGCAGAAGACACCTCGATCCCAGTCACACCCTCTACTGGCTTCGGCAGTGGGGAGGCGCAATGGAGATACACATGTGCAGCCTCCCACGAGAAACTAGGGGTTTGTAATACCCTTCCCCCGTAGGGAAAATCCACTTCCATTAAATCGTCCCTAAAGAGGGGCAATCCCGACATCCCTGCAGAGACGAGCGGGTGGGGGCCACATCCAAACCGGGGGGGACCCTGCGTGCGAGGCACGGGATCGGGTGAAGCGGACGGTTTAACGTCTTGCCGGACGAAATACAGTTTAACGTCGTGTGTTGAGGACGAAGCAGACGGTTTAACGTCTTGCCGGACGAAGTACAGTTTAACGTCGTGTGTTGAGGACGAAGGTGCCTGGCAGTTTAACGTCTTACAGCGCGGACGTGGTACAGTTTAACGTCATGCTGGACAAAACGCTTGGCGGTTTAACGTCTTGCAGCGCGGACGATATGCTAGGCAGTTTAACGTCGTGCAGCTTGGACGTATGCAGTTTAACGTCGTGCAGGACGTGGTGCAGTTTAGCGTCATGCAGGACGAATATGCAGTTTAACGTCATGCTGGACGAATGATTGCCGCCGATGGGTCCGTGTCACTTCACACGAGCCTGGAAGGCTGCACGGGAAGACAGCGCACGGTACCACGTACCGCGCGTTAGCACGGATCAAAGTCAACGTAGTTCGGGTATACAGTTTAACGTCATACTGGACGTCGGCAAGCCGACTCACGAAGAGGTCGAGGCCGCCGGGCGGAGGATTGAACCGAACCACCTCGCACAGAGGGGGATGGAACGGCCGGGTGGATCACAGTTTCACGTCATGCTGGACGATAAAAGGAGAAATGGAAAAAGGGGGTTGTGGGGAGGCACAGTGGAGATACACACGGGCCGTCTCCCACAGGGGCGGATTCATAGGTGAATCGACGCAAGCGTGAACCCTGGAGGGGTCCACTGATGGACGAACCGACGTAAATACGGCCGGGACGACCAGGTGGCGGGCTTGGACCTCAAGAAGGCTTCCTACGTACCCTGTTTAGAAGACAGAGATCAAAGTCCACGTAGTTCATTCTGTCAGGACTTACGCACTTGAGGCAGCCCGGACGCGGCAAAACTCAATTGGAAGGGACTTGGACCGAAAGCAGAAGACACCTCGATCCCAGTCACACCCTCTACTGGCTTCGGCAGTGGGGAGGCGCAATGGAGATACACATGTGCAGCCTCCCACGAGAAACTAGGGGTTTGTAATACCCTGCCCCCGTAGGGAAAAGCCGCTCCCATTAAATCGTCCCTAAAGAGGGGCAATCCCGACATCCCTGCAGAGACGAGCGGGTGGGGGCCACATCCAAACCGGGGGGGACCCTGCGTGCGAGGCACGGGATCGGGTGAAGCGGACGGTTTAACGTCTTTCCGGACGAAATACAGTTTAACGTCGTGTGTTGAGGACGAAGAGGACGGTTTAACGTCTTGCCGGACGAAGTACAGTTTAACGTCGTGTGTTGAGGACGAAGGTGCCTGACAGTTTAATGTCTTACAGCGTGGACGTGGTACAGTTTAACGTCATGCTGGACAAAACGCTTGGCGGTTTAACGTCTTGCAGCGCAGACGATATGCTAGGCAGTTTAACGTCGTGCAGCTTGGACGTATGCAGTTTAACGTCGTGCAGGACGTGGTGCAGTTTAGCGTCATGCAGGAAGAATATGCAGTTTAACGTCATGCTGGACGAATGATTGCCGCCGATGGGTCCGTGTCACTTCGCACGAGCCTGGAAGGCTGCACGGGAAGACAACGCACGGTTCGGGCACCCAGGATGAGGATCATCGGGCGCCACGCAGGCGGGTACCCTCAGGGGGTCAAGGGAGGCGACCCTGGCGGATTGCGCGCAAAAGAGGAGCTTTGCGCGCAAAACCGCGGGCCGGCGCGCAAAATGGCGGGCTGGCGCGCAATTGGGCCAGCGCTTCGCGCGCGAATTATTGGGATTGCGCGCACCGGGCTTCGGGTAGCGCGCGGGGGCAACGACTCATTCTCTAACGAATGACCACTTTGAAGATGGGGGGTGCGCGCAATCGGGTTGGATTGCGCGCACCTGGGGGCAATTGCGCGCAAGAGGCTTCTTTTGTGCGCAAAGACCTTCGGGTTTGAAATTTATTCAAAGGAAATGAGCCAAGGGGATTGCGCGCGAAGGCGGACCCCAAGGCTCTATTGCGCGAAAGAAAGGAGGTTACCTGAAGATCGGCATTGCGCGCGGAAGGGGTTGGATTGCGCGAACGAGCGACGCTTCGGATTCTGGCAACCTTCAAAACGTCGGGGGTCGCCTTAAATTTATAGGCAACCCCGGGCGCGGAATCCGGTCTCGGGCGCGCAATTCGCTTCGCGGGCGCGGAATCAGGACCCAGCGCGCAAAGGCGCCGCGCAGGCCGCGGGCGCGCAAAATAGCGCGCCGGCCTAGCGCATTGCGCGCATCCCGGGAGGATTTCGCGCCGCGACTTAACCTTGCGCGCGATCCTCTGAAATTTCGCGCAAACCCTCCGGGCCCTCCGGAACGTGCCTCTGACTCCAAATATCACTTCGCTTTCCGCATCCGGAGCTTCGTTTGGGAACAACGGACTTTTCCGGCGTCTACAAATATAATATGAAAGAAATATAACAGAAACATCATTTTTTTAAGAAACTATCAACCAAAATATGATGAATCTAATTCCACCCATAACTGGGATATAAAGTATGAATTTCTATGGCTTGAGATCTAATGGGAATCCACATCAATGCAAGTACCACCATGTATCTGAATTTTAAACCATCTACACCCAATAATTACCATGGGGTGATTATTATAACTAATCCATTAGTGGACTGAGAAGCCAAATGAATTATGATGACTCTAATTCCATATAGAATCTCACCTTTTTATTACATAACATTTCATTACATTTTCCAAACATAGGATTTTTAAAATTTAGTGTCTTGGAAAAATATACACAATAAATTAAAACATATAACATTATTCTAATCCACTTGAAAGGATTATTCATTTTTTCATTCTATGTAAAATTAATTCAACTCATAACCTGGGGACATACATCAAAGAAAAGGGTGAACAAAAGGCCAAATAATGAAAAAACAAGAGACATAATTTACATGTGAACTTGAGCGATATCTATAAGAACATGAGGAAAATAATAAAGTCATGAGAAGTATAAATATAATAACTCTAATAAAATGAATAATAAATTTAAAATATTTCTACAAACATTAATTAATACATTCATAAGCATATTATTAAGGTCCATCCCCAAGATGATATAAAAATTTCCAAGGATATTCACCAAGGTATTGTAAAACTTGTCATCTCTAGAGATTAATTTCCTTACCCAATGAATTTTAGTAATATCGAGGATCAACCTTAAAATGTATTTATTTTCATGTTATCTAAATATAAAATAATAAAATATTTCAAAAATAACCCATATAAAATAAACAAAACATTTTTCATATCAAAATGATGAGGTTTTTAAAAAGTTCTTAAAAACATGATCATTATGTCATCTATAACCCACATAAATAGAATGAGGGTTTTATGTATGTTAGATCCAAAATCAAATAAATAATTTTTATTTATTGATGAGTAACCATGGAAATTAAATAAGTTTGTGTATTCACCTAAAAAATAAAATAATTTTTGAGGAAAAAGAGATATTTTGAGACAAAAGTTCTGCATCAAAATAGGTATCAAACATAGTATTATAAAACACTAAAAAGAGAGGGTACAAGGTTAAAACATTCATAAAAGACACATAATACAGTATAGGGACAGAATAAAATGGAAATAATAACATGGTATGGAAAATTTTAAAGACATACCACATAAAATAAAACTTTAAAGGAAAAGACAAGTTGGTAATTCCCTTACCTTGAAGAGTATCTTCTAAAACTCTAGGATCAGGATCGTGATGGCTTGATTAAAACTTGGGAGGACTAATTAGGAGGTTATAATATTATATATTTTTCAGGATTATTTTTCAATGAGATAAATTGTAACATCCCAAGTAAGTAAATAATAATATATTTTCATATCTATGTCTATTTATCAATTAGATAGTGTTTTAGAGTTTTAAAATGAGAATAAATCCAATCTTAAGCATAGAATACTCTAATGTTTTTGAAAGGTTTTTTTACTGACTTTTGATGGAAACCCATTTTAAATCTATCTTTTGATAATTTTATAAGATCCTTTTATCAAAATAAACTTATTATTTAGAATTGGGTCATTGAAATTTACTTTGGATAAATTTTTGGTATTTTTCTCACAATGTTTATTTTTAATAAATAGTGAAAAATACTGCATTTTACTTAAAAACTACTTTTTCATCTAATTTAATTATATGGTTAGATTATCTTTTTAATTTGTTTTAAAGTTTAATTAGAATATATTTTTACCATTTAATCCAATGGTGGCCATTAGAATTAATTTCACTTGGAAATTGGACATAAACAATTGTCAATATTTTGATAGATATTGTTTCTTAAAAACACGCTATTTGTTGTGACAATGAGAATTATTTTTAAATTAATTACTGCAATTTCTGTGATTTGAATTTGGTTAAATGGATTCCATATTTGGAATCAGAACGTATAAATTATGTAATTAAGTACTTTTTTGGACATTATTAATAGTAACGATGGTAATTATCTTTAATTATCGCGATTAATTAGTAATCAGGTAGTTAAGGGTAACAAAATAAAATACTAATAATATAAAATGACCCCAAAAAGTATCCACATCCTCTTAGTTTTGTCATGGCCGACCATGGACATCCTTAGTCCAACATTGGGACCCCATGGAGTCACTTTTGTGTGATAGCGACCTTTTATAATATTATTTGTTTAAGAAAGTGAAATATAATAAAAGTATGTAATACCTATGTAAAATAATTTTAATTTTGTTTATATAAATGGTCTATTTGAATATTAATAGTCATTTTAAATATAAAAATATTTCCTACATCATGGTATTTTATTTTTAATTTTTATACATTAAATAAATAAATTTATTTATGACACAATGATGATGTAGTTATTACCTCATTAATGAAAGATTTAAATATATGATATTATAAGTGTTAAAATAATTCTGTTTTGAAACTTTGGATGCTATACAAGAATTTTATATATTATTATGACATGTTAAACTTATGTTAATTCTTTTATTTCTATGGAATAAAGCTTTTATGCCTTTATCAAAAGTCAAATACCAAATAGTGTCGAAATTGACATAAATGAGTTTTTAAAACGAATGATATTTTATTAAATGGTATAACAGTCTAAAAAAATCTAATATTATGACACATGACATATAATATATTTTTAATATCAATATTGATACAATTATGGGACTATTGTGATTTTAAAGTAATTATTATGACTTTATAGTTTGAAAATAAAAAAAGACGTGGTAAGAATTATTAATTTTAACTACGGGATAAAATGAAATGATAAGGTGAATTATTTGACCTCCACTTGTATAAATTATATTGGTTGAGTGGATATATAACCCTTATCCTCTTATCCTCTAAATATATCATTTTTGAACCATTATAATTTTAAAAACATTTTATAATAAATTAATATTTCATGACTTTCCAAGAGTGCCCCTCCTCCCTCTTATAAAAAGCCCTCACATATACCCCCTTACTCACACCTCTTAAGCCCCTTGTCTAGTCCACAATCTACTCAAATAATCTCTCCACATCCCTCTATTCCTCCTAGAATCCTCACTTTTGGAAGAATTCTTTTCAAGAGAGACTTTGCCTCAAATCAAAAGAAGTTACCAGATTTAGAGGTAATATCTTCTCTCAAAATCCTTTGTTGTGTTTTCCATCTTCACTCCCCCAAAAATTATTATTCTTTTATTACATAAAAACAACAATATATTCAATATAATAGTATTTTTTTATGATAAGGATTTTATTTACACTTACACACACCCCCATCTAATTATTAAAGAACATATTGTTTTTGTGGGTGGTGAATTACTGCCTCACGAAACGATGATTATTCAATATTCTTTTAACACCTTTAATGGTGGCCATTAGGATGGAACTATATTTATATATGATATATATTATATTTATTTCCTCTCTATGCTTCTGTATTTTATATCTAAAACACACTTTTATGTTTGCATGTTGTGCAAATGCGATAATTTCATCTGAGGAAGTGTGGACTACCGCCCCCTCAAGTGATGTGACTCGTTCATGCCAAACATGGAATTTATAAAGAATGTAATTAATGAACTTATGTTACCTATATAAAATATATATTATAATGGAATCATAATATGTATCATTTAATTTTAATTACTTTAATATGAAAAAGAAATGAATGTATTGTTCATGCGTACGTACGACATACCGTCTCCATGAACGGTGCATTTCATTTTTTTATCTCAAAATTTTATGGAATAGTATAAAATGAATATATACTGGATATATATGATATTTAAATTATTAATACCATTCTGGAGATGATGTACTTATAACTACATGGGCAATTCTTTTCAAACAAGTTCATTTTTGACTCATGTACCGAACACCGACAAAACGTATGATATGAACTCATATAATTAACTAATTATTATAACATGATAATATGTTATATGAATTGAATAATAAACTTTAATGGAAGTCCTTATAAAATTATAAATTTACCTAAGTTTATTATTTAGGAATATAAAGAACAAACGAGAAAAAATCGGACTTGAGTTAAGGGACTTCGTCTCAATCTCCTTTCGTTGAGGCATACTTCAATTTATAATTGAACTTATTTTGTTGGTTGTATAATAAACCCTTTTGACTTTTAATTTCATTCAAAATGAATATTTTTACATGAATTTTTTTTACTAAAGGACAAAAGGTAATGTTTTTGTCTTACGTATACGGCGACAACGACTTCTCCGCCTCTGTAACCATTATTCGAGTTTCAGCTTCCTCTAAAAGCCATAACTTTTTTTTAAATGAATAATAAATACCATGTTTTACTTTTCTTTTATTTTGGTATTGAAAATGGTTTTGATAATTTTTTATTATATCAATGTGTTGTATTGATATGTTGTGATTGAAATGTGGAAATGTTATGTTTCCTTTATGTATGTTTTATGTGATATGATTATGTTATGGTTCTTGGGAATTGTTTTTGAAGACGGGTGGTTCTGTGATAAACTAAGGGCAGGTGAGACCGAGATAGCTCTCCAATGCATTGGTTAAACCGAAAGAGTTAAACACTAAGGTATCTCCGAATATATTTAGGGAATATACTGTGATGGGTATTCCAAACATAACAATAAGGGTTACCCCATACGTAAGTATGCTATAAATGCCTCAAGTTACCTTTATGTCCTATGATTTTCTATGAGTTATTCGTAAATCTTATTATTTCATGAGGTATGTTAAAGTGATTATGTTTTATGAGTAAAGTATGATGTCATTGATTCTTATGCATACATGGAATAATGTTTTATTTCCATACTTTTATATCCCTTACTAAGATTTTTATGCTCATCCCAAGTTTTTGAAATGTTTTTCACAGGTGAAGGAAAAATTACATGATGTGATTATAGTGTTGAGGAAGTGTCAAGAAAGAAACCATGTTTTATTTAAAATATGTTTCCTTTGATGGAAAAAAATGAATACTATTTTTGATGCAACCACCTTGTTTAAATGTGGAATGAAATGCATGATTTATGATATAATTTTCTAAAAATTTAAACCTAAAAGATCCTCAATATGAATTCTTGAAATAACCCAAGATTAAGTAATGTATAAGGATGGGGCCTTATATAAATGAAATTAATGTCTTGGTATTTTTTTTAAAAGAGAGGGATTTTTTTATTAATTTTTGAGGACACTTCATCGGTGGTATTTGCATAACCATGGGCTTTCCCATGGTATCTGCCCATGGTTTTGGCCACTTGGGACACCTCATATAATATTTTATTCCACATGAGTCTACCATCATTTTAAATTACATATTACATCATTATGATGTCATAAAATACACCAAAAACTCAAAAATCATATTTTTACTATTCACCAAAAAACAAAACATTTTATATAAAAATCTCATTAATTCACCCTAACCTAATATAGATGTTATAAATTCAAAAATAAACTCCATTTTATAAAAATAATTTTCTAAATATGATAAATTTAATTTTTATGTAAAATCACTATTTACTCAAAAAAATACTAATACTTAACTAAAATATTTTAAAACTATTATTTACTTAGATTATTATATCACATTACCATTCAAGATGCCTAAATTATGTTTATACATCCTTAGGCGAGGTTACTATTCCATTGGTCATATTACTATTCATAAGGGTGTTATTACTATTCATAAGTTACTGTTCACTAAAAAATAATTTGGTCTTATCAGACTCTAAATTTCTTACTCATCACAACTGTATATGTCTGTTTTTTGAAAATAATTTCACATTATCAATTATTTAATGTACAAGAAATATTTTAAAATACACTTTTTTCAATAGTCATAAATATTAAGAAACTTCTTAGAAAAATACTGGAAATTCATCCTAGATTAATTTTGACAATTGAAATTCAATAATGATAGTTATTTAACAACAATAACAAATAAGAATTTTTTTAATAAAAATGGATTAAAAAAAGTAACTATGTTCTTGTTACATAACCCCATATAACACCTACGTATTACCTAAGTGTAAGGTGTGCTGTGGTGATATAATCTTAGGGAGTCTCGGATAACATTTCTCGAGTAGTGATTTCTCTCAAATTGAACTTCTCCAATATGCAATTTTATTCAAGATTATAATGTTTAATGTTGGATTGGGCTTGGTCCAGATCAAATCTCAGTGATTCTACCGCCTTCCCAAGATTAGACAAATGGTATTAGTATGGCATGATTCTGCTACTAGAGGCCATCAACTCTACTTTCTAAATTAATTATCTATTTTCATTTATATTTATAAACAATAATTATAACGTTAAAAATTATTATTTTTTCCAATGATCAAATTAAGGAATGGTCATATTAACCAATGTTTATATAATATACAAATCCCGATGGTCACATTTTATTTATAATTATATATTTTTATTTATTATGATATAGTAAGACATAATATTTCAGGAAAAAAATATTATTCAAAAGTTTGGGATGTTACATTATTCCCCCCCTTAAGAAATTTCACCCCCTAAATTTCATCTTATACCCTTAAAAGAGAACATGTGTGGGTACTTCTACCTCATAGTCTCCTCTAGTTCCCATGTGGATTTTTCATATTTGTGTTTCCTCTAAAAAACTTTAACAATGTAGATAGTCTTATTGTGTAGAACCTTATCCCTATGATCCAATTTCTGTACTGGCTGGTCCTTATAAGATAGGTCGTGTCATTTTTATACCACCATTGTATTTAGTAAATTTGAAGGGTCAGATATGTAGTTCCTCAAAAGGGATACTTCTAATACATCATGAACTTGTGAAAAATTTGGAGGAAGTGAAAGATGATAGGCCACTAATCGTACATGATCAAGGATTTAATAGGGGAAATGTACCTAGGGTTTAGATTCCTTTTCTTCCCAAACCTCATGAATATCTTCCAATTTGAAATTTGAAGAAAGAATTTGTCACCAACATCAAACTCCAAGTCCCTTTGACGGTGGTCAGCATAAGTCTTCTGCTGACTCTGAGCTGCCTTTATGTGTTATAAGATAGCATGAACCTTCTATGTCATCTCTTGCACAAGATCAGGCCCAATAATATTTCTCTCACCAGCTTCATCCCAAAAATTAGAAGTTCTACATCACTTTCCATATAGAGCTTAATTGGGTTCCATTTGAATGCCCGAATAGAAGTTTTTATTGTAAGAGAACTCAACTAATGGGAAATGTTGATCCCATCAAATGTTAAATTCCACTGATCATGTTATCAGCATGTACTTGAGTTTCTGAATAGTCCTTTCAGATTTTCCCTCAGCTTGGGGGTGACAGGAATTACTGAAATTCAATTCTGTACATAGAGGGTGTTTAAGACTTCTTGTGAATTTTTATTTGAACCTTGGGTCACGATCAGATATGGTAGAAAGTGGAACTCCATGCATCCTTAACACATCCTTCATGTAAATCTTGGCACGTTGATCAAGAAATAGAGATACAATGGGTATTATTGGTGAGATGGTCCACTATAACCCATGTCAAATTGTTTCCTTTGGAATTTCTCAAAATACCAGTGACAAAGACCACAGTGATATTGTCCCACTTTCATTCTTGTATGGGTAGTGGTTTTAACACCCATTTAAGAATTTCCCCTCTACCTTCACTTGCTGACATACCAAGAACCTTGTAGTGTAGTCCGCAATATACCTTTTCATATTATCCCACCAATAATGATCACAAAGGTCCCTAACCATTTTAGTGATTCCATGATGTATAGAGAATTTAGAGCTATGAGCTTCATCCCTAATCTCCTTCCTAATTTCTAGAATATATGGAACACATAGTCTTATTAAAAAATCTTAGTATACCTTCTTGATCAATATTGAACTCAGGAAACTTCCCATCCTTCATATCCTCAAACTTATTCTGTAACAAAGGATCTTATTTCTGAGCTTTGTTGATCTTTTCAAGTAATGATGATTGAGAATTAATTTGGGATAGGGTTGACGATGTCCTTTCTCTTAAAATTCCCATATCTAGTTTTACTAGGTTTTGGATTAAGGGATCTCATTTAATTCTCACCGTCGATAGAACAACAAGGCCTTTCCTGCATAATGTAACAATAATTTTGTTTTCTCTTCTAGGGTGATAATGAATTGAACAATCATAGTATTCATGAAGTTCTAACCATCTCCTATATATCATGTTCAATTCCTTTTGTGTGAAAATATACTCCAATCATTAATGGTATGTGAACATATTACATTTCTCCCCATAAAAGACAGTGCCTCCATATCTTCAAAGAAAAAACCACTGCATCTAGCTCAAGCTCATGTGTTGGATAATTTAGCTCATGAGGATTTAGATGTCTATATTCATGAGGAATGACCTTGTAATTTCTCATGAGTATGAACCCTATCCCTTTTAGAGATGCATCGCTAAAAATAACTTATTCTTCTTTGATTAACAACAGAGTTAATATATGTGTAATAACCTATATCTTCTTTATCTATTGGAAACATTCCTCACACTCCATTTTCTACATGAACTTGAAACCTTTTCATGTTATCATGGTTAATGGATTAGAATGTCATGATTTTTCTTCACAATCCTCAAATAATATTCTTCTAATCCATGGAATCTATGAATCTCAATTACTATTAAAAGATGAGGCCAATCCTCTACAACTTCTGTCTTTGTTGGGTCAATTGATATTCTTTTATTTGTTACAATGTTCCCCAAGAATGTAACATTTTGTAACAAAAAATCACAATTTCTGAACTTTCCAAAAATACTTTCCTTATATATAGTTTTCAAAATCTCTCTTAGGTAATCAGAATGCCCCTTTATACTTTCAGAATATATTAGAATATAATCAATAAAAACTGCCAAAAATTTATCGATGTAGTCCCTGAAGACTCTATTCATCAAATCCACCAAAATAGCAGGTTCATTAGTCAAGCCTAAGGGCATAAAACAAACTCATAATTTCCATATCTTAAATGGAAGGCGGCTTTTGGAATATATTCTTTATTCACCCACAATTGATGATAACCAGATCAAAGATCAATCTTGGAGTAGAATTGAGCCCCACAAAATTGATCAAATAAGTCATCAATTCGTGGAAGGAAATATTTGTTTCACTGTGACCTCATTTATTTCTCTATAATAAATGCATAGCTTCAATGATCCATCCTTATTCTTTACAAAGATAATAGATTCTCCCCAAGGAGATACACTCAGTCAAATAAACCCCTTCTCTAAAAGATATTGGAGTTGTTTCCTTAATTCCTCTATATCAACATTTTCTATCTTATATAGGGTTTTTCATATCATATGAGATCTAGGTATGAGTTCAATGGAGAAATCTACCTCTATTTCAAGGGGAGGTCCAAGAAAATCCTCATAAAATACATTAATTTATTCCTAAATGATGGGGTCATCATCTATTCATATACTATCATATACTTCTTCATCTTCACTGACCAAATCCATAAACAAGGCTATAGGTGCTGCTTCTAGACAAAACTAAGGTTGAGATATCTCCCCTTTAAATATAGTTGTAGGTTTTCCATTCAATTCTACTTATATTTCCTTGCTTCTTTATTTAATATTATCATTATACATAGAGAGCTATCCCATCCCTTATATAATGTAAAATTCCAGCACGGGAATGACTACTCGATTTTCGATAAGATCTTGCTCACTAAATTAAATACTAGAGTTTCTAAACACTGATGATGCTTCTCAAATCCTACCAGGAGTCTTGAATGATAACCATTATTTCTACAATTTAGGTGTTGATTCTAATTTTTTTTCAAACTTGGTCGAAATGATGTAATGCGTATAACTTAAATCAAATAAATTACTTACTATCCATTACCCTCAGATTTGGACAGTTATTGGAAAAGTTCCCAAGCTATCCACGCTTGAAGCATTGGAATTTAGGTAGGGCCTACACTATATTCGCCATTTCATTAGTTTTGGTATGTTAAGGCTTCACCTCATTATAATAATTCCACATGATATGGCCATCTCTTCCACACATGAATCACTTCTCACTCCCGAGAAGGCAGTTCCCCAAATGCTTCTTACCACATTTATTACATGTGGGAAGTCACACTTGATTTCCACCTCTTCCCTGATCAAATATCAACACCAATATTTTCTCCATTGATCTCTTATTTTCATTGGATTTGTGATACCAATACATGTCACTGAACTCCTATTCGACTTTAATAGCACTCTACATGATCTCCTCATAGCTACCATAGTCTCGGTTGGCTAGATTATTCTCTATTTGTGGACATATCCCACAAAATAATCTGTCAAACTTCCCATCAGGATCAATGAAAAAGCATTAGGTGTAATGGGAAAGTCATGTGGATATCATCTCATAGCTTCCAACATATTCATTCTCCTTCTACTTCAGATCGAGAAATTCATTCTCCATTTTAATTCCCATCGTACAATGGAAATACTTATTGAAGAAGATCCCTATGAACTACTCACACTCCATAGCTTCAATATACCCTCTTGGACTCATGTTTTTAATCAGTTATTACCACTAATAAACTTCTACCTCTAAGAATTAATTATCCTAGGTGACCTTCTCTTGTTATGAACAACAAAGTAAAAAAAAGATATTTTTAATAGAGTCGATCCACTATTCAGCAATAAATGGGTCGGTATATCCACTTAACATTGGAGGTAATTGGAACATAAAGGACTCAACATAAATTTATTCCCTTCATGGTGAAATCAGTCTCTCTTCTTGATTGATGTTATTCCCTATAACTTGAGCCAGTTGGTTCATCTTTCTCATGAAAACTTCCATTCCAGCTTCCATTGGAGGGTCTTCAACACATGGTTTGTTGCGGTCACCATTTGCATGCTTCCTCCTATTTCCCACTATTTTATAATACAATAAAAAATTAGTGAGAAAATTATTTCATTCAGGAATCTTTTAACTGTAATGGATTTTTATATCAAAAAATTCATGATTAAACATATTATTCTTTAGCAATAATTATATTTTTCTATAAATCCTACATAATGAATCATAAAAAGATTGTGATTAGCCAAACATATCCCCCCAGGAGTTTCAAACCAAGAGTGCAGAAAATCCTATTGTCATTCACCAGTTCCTATTCAATTCTAAATCAAAGAGGTGTTTTTGGTTTTTACCCCTAGATACATCTGTTCCTGAGCCACATCCACTTGTTCATATCCAAACAAGGACTTATATGTTCAAAAACCACATACTTAATATTTCACCAACATACTAAGAAGTTTTCATATATTTAAAACTTTTCTTAGGGTTCTTACCAATGTTTTAATATCATTATTTACAAAAATAACTAAACTATCTCTTTATACCAACTATTGAATCCCTTATTTTTGTTACATAACATTATATTACATTTTACAAAAAAAAAGGATCTTTAATGTTTAGTGACTCGGAAAAAGTTACAAAATACATGAGAACATATAAAATTCTTATAATACCCTTTAAAGGTTTATTTATTTGTTCATACATAGTACACTTACTCCAACTCATAACTTGGGGACATACATTAAATTAAAGGGTGAGAAGAAGGCCATGTAAGGGAAAAATAAGAGAAATAATTTACATGTGAACTTGAGCGATATATACAAGAACATGAGGAAAATAATAAATGCATGAGAAAGAGACATATCATAAAAATAATAAATTAAATTATAACATGAATATTTGGCTACAACATTTAATTTATACCTTTGTAGTCATATCACCGAGGTACATCCCCAATGTGACATAAAAACTACCAAGGTTATTCACCAAGGTATCGTAAAACATGTTATCTCTAGACATTAATTTCTTTAACCAATGAATTAGAGTGATATCTAGGAAAACACGTAATATGTATTTATTTTCTCATGTTACACATATATCATAATAAATAATTTCATAAATAACCCATATAGAATAAAATGAATGGGTTTTACATTAAAATCATGGAATTTTGGAAATGTGCTTAAAAACAAGATCATTATGTCATTTATAACCCACAGAAATGAAATGAGGGTTTTATGAATGTAAATTCTAGAATAAAATAAATCATTTTTATTTCCTGATGAATACCTCTATAAATTAACGTGTTTTGGTTATTCATATAAAGAAAATAAAATAATTTGTTGAGAAAAGATAGAGATTTTGAGACGAAAATTCAGGAGCATAATGGGTATAAAACATAGTTTTATTAAACATTAAAAAGATTGGGGACAGTGCTAACACAATAATAAAAGACTCATAATATATTATAGGGATAGAAATAATGGAAATAAGAAAATGTTATGGATATTTTAAATTCATACCACAAAAAAGAGAGCCTCAAAGGAAAAGAGAAGTTATGAATTTCATTACCTTGAAGAGGAACATCTAAAACTCTAGGATCGTGACCTTGAGGTTTTGAGGACACCTTGAGAGGACTCTTTATGAGTTAATACACTCAAATATTCTAGGGGATTTTTTTTATTGAAATTAAACTAATTAATGGCTTGGTATTTTTAGTAAAAGAGAGGGAGTTTTTTATTAATTTATATGGACACCTCATCAGTGGTATTCGCCAGACCCTGGGATTCTCATTGTATTTGCCCAAGTTTTTTGCCACTTGGGAAACCTAATATAATATTTTAATCCACTCGAGTAGACCATAATTTTAAATTACATATTACATCATTATGATGTCATAAAAAACAAAGAAAACTCAAAATCTATATTTTTACCAATCACTGAAAAACAAAATATTTTATAAAAATATAATAAATTAACCCTAAACTAGTATCAATTTTCAAAATTTAAAAATTAAATCCATATAATGAAAATAAGTTTCTAAATATGAGAAATTTATTTTTTAATTAAAATCACTAATTACTTGAAAAAAATACAAATAATTAACATAAAATTTCTAAAACAGTTATTTGCTTATATTATTATTTCACACTACAATTCAAGATGCCTCAATTACATTAATAATTTCACAAGGGAGGTTTCTATTCCATTATTCATATTACAATTCAGAAGTGTAATATATTATTCATAAGATACTATTTACTAAAAATTAAGTTGATCATATCAGAATTTTAATTTCTTACTAATCATAATTGTATATGTCTTTTTATTGAAAATCATTTCACATTATCAATTATTTAAAGTATTAATAAAATTTTAAAATACTATTTTTTCAGTATTCATTAATTAAAAGAAAATTATTATAAAAATACATTAAACTCACCCTAGATTAATTTTGACATTTCAAATTAAAAAATGATTGTTATTTTACTATAATAAGAAATAAAAATTTTATTAATACAAAAGGATTAAAAATAATAATTGAGTTATCATTATATAACCCCTTATAGCACCTACATAAGATCTAAGAGTAAGGTGTGAAATGGTGATAGAATCTTGGGGCAGCTCGGACAACATTTCATTAGTGGTGATTTCTATCAACTTGAACATCTCTTGTAGGCGATTTTCTTCAAGATTAACATGTTGAAGCTTGGATTGGGCTTCATAGAGATCAAATCCTGATGACACTTCCAACCCCCCTTTCTCGGAAAAATTGGATTTGTATGGTACGATTCTACTAGTAGAGGCCATAAAATCTTATTTCTATATTAATTATCCATTATCATTTCATTTTATAATATATAATTTTAGCATTAAAAATTATTATTGTTTCTAAAGGTCACATTAACCTATAATCATATTAAAAAATAATAATATTAACCAATCATCATATAATGATCAAAACTAGATGGTCACATTTCATTTATACTTATATATTTTTATTGGTTATAACATAGTAAGTCATACTCTTTCAAGAAGCAAGATATTATTCAAAAGTTCTGGTCGCTGCATTCCAACCATTACAAGGATAAGTAATATTCCTTTTTAAGGCTTTAACTCCACTAAAAAACATCCCAAGGGTTGTCCCAGTACATAAGTCCCACATCCAATGTAGTGAGATTCATTATTTTTAATCTATTGTTTCTCACACCAAGCATGGGTCATGTGGGATTAGAGAATTATAATGGTTTTATCATTCCCATTATGAATCTACACCATCTAGGCCAACCTCATTTTGTAATCTGTGATGAGTGGAATGATATGATTTCTTCCGTATAAGGGCATGTAACTTGGGGATAATTCTAAGGGAATGAAATGAATAATGAGAACTCTTATTCCTATATTAACTAGGATATGTAGTTCATGTTTATAAGGTCCTAGATCTAATTGTAATTTAATTTAGTGTAAATCCCCACACGTATCAAAAATTTCAACCATCAAACCCAATAATTCCCTTGCACTAATCATTCAACATCATCCATCGGTGGACTGAGAAACCAAATGAAGTATAAAAACTCTAATTATTTCCATTATCAGTATATGCAGGACATCTCCTCGAGAATTGATCTAATATACCTGGTATCCAAGTTCCCATATATATTTCCTTTCAATGATATTTTAAATTTCATGGTTTTAATGAATTATATGGGTTTTGATTCATGCTATAAATAGGATACGCATGACACCTCATATTGGATCAATCCCCTCCTCAAAATATTAACGGTTTCCCTACATGGTACAAAATTACAAAGTACCTTGTTATATGGATTTATCACATAAGTATATTCACATTACTAGTAAATGGATTAAGAACCACAAATATATATATATATATATATATATATATATATTCACCAATCAGATCCCCTTTATATTTATATAAAAGGGAATAACCTATGATCATTCTAAAACTGTAACTAGTACTATATCTGGATTAATAAGAGATTTAAAAAAATATTTTAAATCTATCATAGATTCCTGGAGTAGGAAAAAATTCCCCCTAAAAGCGCATGATGGGATAGACATCCAATCCTCTTGGCTTATGTGAGTTCCTAAGCATCACTGGGTTTGAAACCCCAATTGACCACCTACCTTTGGAAAGTAGTTTTGTACACAGTTATGGATGTGGGAACCGTTGGGAGTTTCTGTTAATAATGAAATTGCTGATTCTACATCAATTATTGTGAAAGAAATCAAACAGAACCATAAGTAATTATTTATACAAACCAAAATTTCCTCGGTCAACACTTTCCCTCAAATCAAAAATGGAGAACCAGACGTGAACTGATTTAATCACGACATCTCTTTCTCAACACAAAAAGGATAGACTAACCAGTTCTTGTCAAACCATTTTTCTCTTCAAATGAGAAATTCTATGTTATGAAATTTTCATCAGAACAAAAACAGTGAGCCTAAAATGAATCTATAAAAAACATAATGACTGGTTAATCTTGCATAGATCAGTTTTATATTTTATGCAAGTAATCTGCTCGATGTAAAACCCTAAAATAATTGTATAGTTAGTTTTCCATGTGTTAGGAAACATTGTTGGAATATAAAAAAAATGATAATAATGACATAAATATTACATCTTATCCTTTGTAACTGAGGTTCTTATGAAATAAGTCCATCTCTGCTTTAAAACTTCCACGTGAGCAAAATGGACAAATTGCTAATAAAAGGAAAAATGTGTCAACTAGGTATATCTAATTAAGAATGTATCATGAATATGATATTGTACTAATATGTAATCTTGTTCCGTGTATTATACCTGACTGAAGATACTTCTTTCAACAACAACATCCCAATGTGAGATAATGTTCTCATATAGTGACTGTTATTGAAAATCGCATATGACTGCAACCCCCGCAAGTTGAAAAATGATCTCCCTTTCCTAATTGCTTCAATGTAAGGTGGTGAACAAAATGTTATATGAATACCATCAATGTGGTGTAGTAATAACCCTCAAAGATATATAATAGGGTCTCCAATTTCTGAAATTGATGAGTATGCATCATCTAAGGAAAGTTGTAGCTAAGACAGTGGCCCTTATTACAACCACCAACTACTTTAGAAGCTTATCCCCAGAGCTTGAAAATCACCACCTTCAGTCTCTGATAAAGGTGGAATAGGGATTCAAATATGGTTCCCTTTTAGTTTAGGGTTTGTGAGGAGCGCTCCTGTGAACCTCTGTTTCCCGAACCATCCCACCAAAAACCCATCAGCCACCTAATGAGGGTACCACCCAACACACTGACACCTCCAATAACCATCTGTGGAAAATAAGGAAGACACATCATGTAAGAAAGGATATAGATAACTATGAGTGGGGTCATATATGCAATCTTTATAACAATGTATGATGACATTTTTTAAGTAATTATCTTGTAGGATCATATCCCTGATCACTCGGACAAAGTCTATAGGAATATTCTTGCAGCAGGCATGGGGGATGCGCATATCCCTACCCACTTGCCTAAATCCCATCAAAATATTCTGGTGTCACAAGTAGGATATAATTGGGCTCATATCCCTACTTCAATTGAAGATATCTTCCATAATATAATAGAGAAAAATTGTTTAGGCTTATACCCCAACACAAACTTTGATAAAATTCCATTACATCTAATCAATAGTTGAAGAACTCTTATAATATATTCTAGAACTGGTAGAGATACAGGGATAGATAAACATTCTAGTCCCTATATCCAGGGTAGTTTAACACTTTGATCATTAAGAAAAATTGGTTTTTGAGAGATAGAACATATTATTTCTCCCATCTATGAGGATTATCAGAATATTCTAGAAAAGTACATGGTGTCAGATCAAGCTCATGTTCCCATTCCAACTGGGGCTCACTAAGTGAGTGGGGAACATGCCTTGGGAAAGGCTCATATTCCTGTTAAAAATGTATGGTGTCATATTGAAAAAGACCAGAATCAGGATCATATCCTCATTATGGTCAGGTATTACCAAGTGAGTGGGGAACATGCCTCATAATAGGCTCATATTCCCATCAAAGAATACCAGAGGCATACTCAAAAAGGACCAGGATTAGGATCATACCCATGTTCTATCTATGGATAACCATGTGAAAATATAACATTCCTTGGGATAAGATCACATTTCCATCAGTGAATATGTATAGAATATTCCATAAGATCAAGAAATCTAGGTTGATATTCTTAATTTTGTTGACAAATGACTGCACCAACATCCTTTTGAGGAAATATAGGGAGAAGTTAATTTCACTTTTCCCATTCTAGAAGTCTGCTAGCATATTCCAGTGGATAATGCATATATGAAGTATACTCATATTATTGTTACAATTGGGGATCACTAGGTGAGAGTGGAACATTCCTTGGGGTAGGCTCATATCCCTACCACAAAAAAACATGGGGCATATCCCAATGTATCCGGATCGGGATCATACTCCCATTCAAACTGATAATCACCAAGTGAGAATAAAACATATATCACAACATGATCATATCCCTTTTAATAATGAGGAATATCATTGGAATATTCTAGTCACTTATCATCATTGGGATAAAACTACCACAACACCAAAATGTTATAATGAAATTTAGAAAAATTTCATGTAATAGAATTATATCCCAACACAATTCAAAAATAAAGGTCAGTATATTCTAAAAATAATGAAAAATGAAGCTCTTATCCCTAAGTTTCTCAATGCCAATGTTCTTGAGGTCATGAAGCAAAAATTCTAAATATATCAATTGGTTGTAAAATCTTCATCCAAAGAGGAATATGATCATTACCATGATATTCATCCTTTTGGTTGTGTAGAGATGAACCACAAGGACTCTACTTCTAACATCCACAGAGGTCAAACTCCCCATGAAGATATCTCCCAAAGAAAATGGATTACTCACTTTGCAAGAAACCTTCATCTAGAGAGGTTTTATATGGTCTGATCATATGGTGGTGTGTAAGCCTGATTAATATGAGGAATACATTGAATAGTGGAAAGAGTTAGCCTAAACAACCTTCCTATCATGTTCTAGCCCCTCACCACTTCTGACAATGAGCTCCTAGATGATTTAGAAATGAAGTTCATGCCTTATACATGACAAAACATTTGGACTACTCATCCATGACTAAAATCTATAAATATAACATATATAGACTATGAGTATCATTTTTAAATGATCAATAAAATCAATTGTAATCTGGATATGGCTCCCTTTTTTGTAGCTCAGAC
Organism: Viscum album; assembly: GCA_963277665.1. NCBI lineage: Eukaryota > Viridiplantae > Streptophyta > Magnoliopsida > Santalales > Viscaceae > Viscum > Viscum album. The sequence goes on along the minus strand of OY728139.1, from coordinate 1,515,236,623 downwards.
CCTAGGAATGAAAGATCATGACAAAAGCCTACATATTGTTTTTCACCACATAATGAAAACCATCCACTGATGGATTTATAAAGTATATCTAGACATGAATATCTAAGTATGTGTGAAATATAGAGAATTTCACTTCACTATATCCCTAGAATAACGGATTCCTTCAGATACAGTGTCCAGTAATTTCATATTCTCTGGTGAAATGATAAGACTGGGTAACAAATGAGAAATTTGGTCACTAAAATAGAATACCCCCAATTAAATGCTACATAGAAATCATGAATGAATGTATATGATAGCTAATATATCATGGAACTCATCCCCACAAAGCAATGGTAATTCATTTCACACATTGACGTTGAAGTTGTGATCAGCCATAAAGCTTCCAGTGAAGAATGATTCCCATTATGGGGTTCCATCACACCACGATCCCACATGGTCATAGCTATGCTACATTAAATGGACCAAAATAATAACTATAAAAGTATCCATCTAAGAGTGCACACAACTTACCAAACATGTGGAATATCAGCTGCCACCTCTAACTCTCAGATCTTCAATTCACAAGAGGATTCAGGACATATCATCAGTATCTACAAACAAACATCATCCCACTAGGTTGGGGGAATTTATGTCTTAATCACCATCACCAAGTCCATTATCTTTTGAGAGGTTCATGCAAAAATAAATGGTGATTCCATATCATCCCAGTCCCACTGCATTGGGTGAATTTATATATCAATGTGCATTCCCAGAGTCATCAAATCCCCATCTTGAATCATTCTATCCTCAACAAAAGGATAAACCAATGCCTATTGTGTCCCTAAAAACCCCTAGTCCATCGGGATTGGGAATTTATCTCATTATCATCACTATAGAGAGAATCAATCCTATCTAGGTTGGGAGGTAAATATTGACGATCAACATCCAATCAATTACTCTTGTCATAAGACAAACCTATTCTATATGAGTCTCATTCATTAATCATGGAAAGAAACTCTCTTGAAGTCATTACCCATAGGCTAGGATATGAGGAATGTATGGTGATGTAAATCAGATTCCCTTGGGTTCATGAGACAAAAATGGGCCAATATGACCAGGGGGTCAAAGAACAACCCTGAAGAAATAAGTGTTGAAAATTCCTATAGTGTTGAAAGTATTGTAATAACCATTTCTGCACGATACATATATTTAAATGTCATTGTTGTCAAGAAAATAGATATTTTGGATAATTATCTAAATATATAGGGCCAGAACATAGAGAACATACCCTGAGATGAGGGTGATCAGGATGCACCAACTGAGCTTGCATGCACAAACAATCAGAGGTGACTCTGAAACCTAGCACCTCAGAATATTGAGTTTCCACCTCTATGGTGGAGCACTACCAAATAAAAATGTAAAGGTGTGACTTCATGACAATAGCCACCATAAATAATTAATTTTACTTCCACAGAGGAACAATTTTCACAATATGATAATGAAATATAAACTCTCATACAACTCAATGAGGAGATACCCATGGGAAATATTTCTTGTTGGGTCTCATATTTAGTCTTCGGAAAATATTTCTCCTACCATATCTCTAGAAAAAGTAGACCCACTAGTAGGAGCATCATATGAGCATTAGAATGGATCTAGATCCATGCCCATGGTCTGAATAAATTAGGAAGTAAAAAATGATCATTACATCTCTATGTTGCGGTTATACCTATCCCTCACTAGAGAAATTATTTTGTCTTTGGAAGAACTGAGAATAAGTGGGAGGTGAAAGAGGGGCCACCTCATCAACCTCCACCCTATCCCTATATATTTGAGTCAAATTAGACAGTAATACACCCAGATCTTATTAACTACATTTAGTCCCTGGATCCTCAAATAGAATCCATGGAAAGGCAATATGCACCTGTGAAGCATAGGAGGAAGCCATATCCTGGGTGGGTGGATGATACATTTCCCCACCATATTTTGAAAATCCAAATTTATCTACCATTTATATCATAGGAATCCTTGAACAAAATCTTAAACACTTCATATCAAGATATACACCGATGACGGGCCCTCAAGATCATCAAGAGGTACCAAAGATGAGGTGTTTTGTAAAGAATTTGATGGGGACAACCTTTTTTTGTACAATAGTCTATCAATAGGATCTGTCAGAGGATGGGAAGATCTTTTTCATTAATTCCTTTATCAGGTCAAAAACATGGAGGTGTCATTAATTTCTCATTAGCCATGGACAATAACCTGATCTGGCTTCCACATCCCAGGAAGCCCAATGAGGTCATCCTCACTGAAAAACCCAAGTTTTACCCTTTCCATAGAAGTCCAGGTCATAATATCATGGAAGACATTATATTTAAATACATCCTTCATGGAATTGTCAATTTTGGATAGGTGGTGTTATATAACACCTCAGAGAAGGTGTCCAGTAGAACTATTTCCCATTCAGAGGAAGAGAGAGATTAATATAAAGTTTCATCTATGCATGAGTGGATGTTCAACAATGGGATAAATTGAAAATAAATTTACTAAGCTCATTCCCCTTTGAGATCATAGCTGTAAAAACACAAAATAGCTCCACCACCCAAGATGGTGATATCAAATATGTCTCCCATAAGTGGGCAAGACCATCGGGTGATGTAATAAATAGTATATGTGGATTCATATTCTACTCCAATGCAATCCGAAGTTCTTGTACATTTATTCCCTAAAATATACGAAGTATTAGAACCGCCAAACCAAATAGAACAATCAAAATAATAATAGATCATATTTGGTTCTTCCAATGTTATAAAATTGGAAGAAATCTTCTCGGATGTTAAATATACCTTGGAATATGAGTTCCCTACACATAACTGGGGAACAAGAGGCCACATGTGTAGGAATAGAGGATCATGGGGAATGCACTGGTGTGGTAGGACCCAATGTTTTTTTCATTACTAAAAAATAAGACATACGTAGTTGTCACCCATGGGAAAGTGCTCCAGCAATACTTTCAAACACATGGAGGTGTTGTAGAACCCCCCAGCAGTCATCCACATTCAGTTTTCTTACATGACCACCTGGTGGGGGTTTGATTATACAATCATCCTAGTAAATGAGGAATATTGTCACAACCAGTGCCAATAGTAGTAGATTCTCCCTTGACTGATGCACAAGCACAAGGACTTTGTACGTATAAGGCCTTAACTCATGATCTACATATCCAAGACAAACCCCAACTTAGGATGCACCAGACTCTATCACAAAACTACGACATTCTGAAAGTGATGGTAGTTTTCCTAGCCAAATTCTTAATCCTAGATGCACTCTATATTTTAAAAGAACATAGAGAGTTACTTGTTAAATCCCTACAAAGCCAATTGTAATTTGATATAGAAGTTTATACAATCTAGGTTTATTGAATGGTGACCATGTTAGAAGAATTCCATGTCACTATCTCCTTTACAGAGCAAGAACATGAAGTGGTCATCTTGGAAAACATCAGACCACTATATGTTTTGAGAAGACTTGATAATGCCAGCATATAAAGGGATCTGACTAAAAATGGGTTCTGGATCAACCACATCCCAATTAGAACACTCAAACATTTTTTTTATACAGAAATGGGGACTTATAATCGACAAATATAACTATTCAATGGTATGAAAAGTGTGAGAAAAGATATATAAGTATGATCAAACTCAAAAAATCAGTTTGGGGAACTTGCATCTGATGTTGAGTTTATGGTCATTCTGTTAGATACCACATACAATTTCCTGCTCAAAATTCCATGGCTCTATAGCCACAAGGCATTACCATCAGCATTGCATCAATGTCTAAAATATCCAATAGATGGAAAGGCTAGCATACTACACAGTGATAATGCCCCCTTCAAGACATGAAAATCCATATATGCTAAAGCATAATTCAACAAAATGGGATTAAAACAACCATTAGTGGATGAGGATATAAAGGTTTAATCCCCCAATAGTTTGGTAACCACCAATTAAAATCCTAGGAGGATTCTCAATGACAACTATGTGCTCTCTATACATCCAGTTGTGGTGATAGACCTAGTCCAAGAGGCCCAAGACTCTCATGTCCCTAGAAATAGTGTAAAATATAATCATATTAGACAACTCTCTACAATAAATCATGTAGTAGGGGATGATAATGACTATTTCCACAACTTATCTCACATGAAAAATTAAAATATTCCCCCATATATCTCTTTTATTTGAAATTATCTATAAAGACTTAGTAATGGACGAATATGAGGATAACCTCTGGAACACCCCCCTATATTCAAGGATGGTGTCTCCACCACCATCGATGATATCTTGAAGGTGAATCCAGTAACATAATTAGAAACCAAAATTACATTGATTAGTGCATCTATTCCCCTCAAATAAAAATAGTTGTGTATTGTATTTATGAAGAAGGACCAATATGTGTTTGTTTGAAACTATACGAAAAAAATCCTATATTGAACCAAGATGTGGCTCCGCACCATATCAGCTTACCCCATGAGCGTCGAGACTTCAATAATGTATCCAATAGGATTCACCCCTCTAATTCCACCAATGTAGTGGCATATTTTAACAAATTGATGAAATACAATTTTTTCTAAGAAGTGAAATACCCAAGATGGATTTCCAACATCATCCCTATCAAGAAAAACAATTGGTAGAGTACGGTCTTCATCTATTTTAGAGACTTTAATTAGAACTTCCTGAAAGGAAAATTTTCCATTACCAATCAAAAAACTCTTGATTAATGAAATTTATAGTTTCAAATCCCTTTAAATCATGTATGATTATCTAGGGTACACTCAAATAAAGATAACCCCGAAAGATGAAGAATCCACTTCCTTCAGAGTTCCACATTAGATCTTTTTCTATTAGGTCATTCCCTTTGGCTTAAATAATGATATATCCACATATCAACATTACATACATCATAGCTTTAAGCTATTCTTAGGAAGGATAGATGAATGTAACATCAATGAACAGGTTGTCAATTCCCAACAGTGATGTGATCAATTAAATGATCTTCAAACAATCCTCAACAAGATGTGAAAACATAGTCTAAAGATGAATCCATTGAAATAAACTTTTTGGGTAACATGAGGGAAGGTCCTTGGATTTTTCATAAGCCATCATGACATCATGACGTACCCAAATAACATTAGTTCTATTTTATCAATGTCACCCATATAAATATAAAATAACTTAGGGGTTCCATGGGAACATAGAATACCTTTGAAGATTAATATCTATCTTGGTTGGAAAAGTTATCCCCTTCACAAGGATATTGAATAATGGATCACCAATCAATGGGATGATGAATTCCAAGAATCCTTTGAAAGTATCAAGAAGTATTTATTGTACCCACAAGTTTTTATGCCTCTAGTGTGATGGAGGCTATTAATTTTTTTTCGCCACTATGGAACACTCACTGGGCACCCACCTCACACAAAATAAAATAATATAAGGTGTGAAAATGGTCTCTATTATCTCATCCAAACAATTCTAGGTAAGAAGACCCCATACCCAGATATCAAGAATAACTTCCTTGAACTCATATTCATAGTGAAAAAGATGAATTATTAATTATAGCAAGACGATTTACATCTAGTCAATTGTATTGATCCACTAATGTATATCCTTTTCCACCCAATGCTAACTAGGTGTCTATACCGATTGAAGTTCATTCTACAAAAGTAAATCATTTTATTAATATAAAAAAATTCAGTGAAATCATAAGACATAGATGATTTAATAATGGAAAATCTCACCCTATAGAATAAACTAGTAAACAGTAGGCTCCCGGAAGAGCATGTATTTTATTCCCATGACACTCCCTAGACCTGGGAGATGTAATTTAATAGAGCCTCCCGGAGTACAGTTAACAAAAGGATGGAAAACCCAAGACTGAATCAATTTGGATTAGGGATTTTGTTTCTCTCTCTAGATAAAGAAATTTTCACGACTCCTTCTCACTATCTAAAGGCTGTAAAAATAATGAGGTCGAATACCAAGCCATCATCACTGGTTTGGAACAAGTACTATAGTTATAAATAAACTGACTGAATTTCAAAGTGTATTCAGAACTACTAATAAAGTAGATCAATGGAGTATATTCCATAAAAAAATGAAGAACTATCACCTAACACTGGCTATGTGAGGGTATTAATGGCATATTTCCCTTTTGAACCCACATTGCATTTTGTTCCCTGATCACAGATTGCTCATACTGATCCATTGGAAAATATATACACAATCTTGGATGACCCTGATTAGAAAACCCAATCTTCTATATCACATATTGAAGAAGGGTTATGTCAATTATCATATGTGATATGAAGAAAATCAATCAGTTCAACACCACCCCATATCACGATGAACTAATACCCATCCTTGGATGGATGCATCCCATAATTGGTTATCTTCAAAACTGAGATCTCCTAAAATATCAATTTGGAAAGGAATAGATTCTACATCATTCATGGACTTTACCCTATAGAATGGCCAAAATGAATAGAATTTACATCTAAATGTGATTATTTGATGTAATAATACTTATATTCATTACAAAAATAGAGATTCACATTGTCATGGTGAAGGTTATGTAGGATCCTATGACACTCATTAGTATGGGACCATTCTCTCCCACTAAATCAGTAGGTTGGGTTACTAATAGAAAACCATGATACAAGACTATATGGAATTCACCATGAATTTTCATGAATTTTAGATCCATGAAAACTTCACACATCAATAATTGGGATTAAAATATACAAGTAAATATTCATAGTTAATTATCATTTGGGGAATGAATGTCATTGGGATATATCCCCCAGTCATAACCAAGAAGTTCAAGTACATCCTTACTACAACCGAATTCTTTTCCAAATGGACTAAAGCAATGCCCCTCAATAAAGTCATGAAAAATAATATCATCAACTTTATAAATTCTCAAATCGTCACTAGTTTTTTGGTCCCCCACAAAATATTGATGGAAAACTACACCAAATTATGTTCTACAGAGTTGAATAAATTGTACTAAGAGTACAATATTAAGACCAATCACTCATCTCACTACCATGAAACAAGAAATAGATAGATATATTCCTTTAATAAGACTCTATCAAATATACTCTAGATAATGGTGAACAAGGATAATATGTCCTGGTTAGAAAAACTAACCCATTATTTGTCGGCCTACCGTACCACCATGTGTACTGCTACACAAGAAATTCTATACACATTGGTGTATGAAATAAAGCCAATGTTAAGCATAGAAATATAACTGACTTATCTCTGAATAACCATTTTTTAAAATCTCTCTGATGAAGATAAATTGAAAAAGTTGTTGGATGAATTGGATCAGATCAATGATTACATGTATCAGACATTTCACAACATTAACATCCATCAAAATCAGATTTCATAATCCTTTAAAAAAATCACCTCTTTTAATTCCAACAGAGAGAAGTGTTTTGGTGGTTAGAACCCCAATGATACCAGGTAATAAGTCTGCAATATAGGAACCCACATGAGAAGGGTCTTATATCATACATAAGATATAGCATAATTGAGACTACTCATTGGACACAATAGATGGGGGACCTATCACATCCCCACTAATGTGATATTTCTAAAGAAACAATTTTTATATCTTTCATCATGTTCCATGTCTTGGTATAAAGACTTTAAATTTCATGGTACCGCATGTCCTGACCACAAGGTGATAAACTATAAAATTTCATCCTAACAACAAGACTTTAAACTAAATGGCATATCAAGTACTGGCTTTAAGGCATTAAACTGTATGGTTCTCCACATCCTGACCACATGACGATAAACTATACTAAGTCATATCGATAAAAAGATGTTAAATTTAAAGTATTCTTAAGTGTAGGAAGCAAGACATTAAACTGCATGTTACCCCACATTATAACCAAGTAATAATGATATATATGGATTCATATTGACATTAATATGTTAAACTATATGGAATCTCAGGTCCTGGTAACACGAATTTAAATTACACAGTACCCCACATCCTCACCACATGACAATAAATTTTACAGAGCCGTCCTAGCAGAAAGATGTTAAATTGCATGTAATATCACGTCCTGGAAGAAAGATATTAAAATACATGGTATCCCACATCCTAAACACATGATTATAAACTGTATGGGGTCTTCCCAACAATAAGATGTTAAATTTAATAGACTATCATGTCCTCACAAAAAGACTTTAAACTACATGGTATGCCACAACCTGACCACATGAAGATAAATTGTATGGATTTTCCTAGTATAAATATGTTAAAATTCATGACATATCTTGTCCTTACTTCCTGATGTTAAACTTCATGGAATATTTCCTTACTACATGATGTAAAACTACACAGAGCTACTAAATTCCTCTTCATTCACAAAGGGTGATTTTTTTCATTTCCACAAGACAGTAAAGATATATGATATCTCCAAAACTACATATGTATTAATTCCTATTATCAATGAGATATGTAGGTACACCTCAATACTTTATATTTTTCTAGCTACCACATGATACAAAATTCCCATGTCATATCTTTAATTTCCTATACAAGGTATGTGAAAACCCTACCACTCTTTGTTTCTCACACCGAACATAGGTCACATGAGCTTAGGAATTTATATAAGAGGTTCACAGCTCAAACATGGCATATAATATCAATACAAGAACATCATGGACCTAAATTAAATACCATAAAAGTAATACCATTATTTTTCACTTCATTACATTTAAAAAACTCGGTTTATTCCCTTTTACAACATTATAAATGCACATTCTTTTGGACGTCACTCGAGAGGACCAATACTGTGTTTTTGGTGTCTGACCGCTTCTCCATCCAAGAAATATGTGTGACATGATTCCTAATATCACAGTATATGAAGTGATACTCAGATCATCAATATTGGCTCGATTCATAACAAATATAAAATTCCCCTTCTCTAGATATAGGGTAGACTTTTAAAGTAAGGTCCTTCGTCTAGAACTATGTGTATCTTTCTTCTGATCGTCACTGGATACATAGTGTTTCCTACATCTCCAATCTTAAAACCAACTACATCAATAAATAGAAACAATTCCCACCTATTTATATGGTTCAGACCTGCACAAAGAGTTTCCCACTCAAGAACTATGTGTAGCTTGATTCCTATCATCACATGATACATAGTGATGCCTGGATCTCCAATCCGGATCCCAGCTATAAAAATCAATGAAAAACCTCCCCACCTCTTTATATGGGTTAGACTATCATAGAGATTTTCCTATTCAACAAGTACATGTACATTGATTCCTACCATCAAAATATACATGGTGATAACCAAATCTCTAATCCAGGGCCCAACTACAACAACTGATAAAAAATTCACCACAATTGCACAAGGTATGATTCATAAAATTTCATTCTCCCACATTCAAGTTAAATATATATAAAACCTTATTATTCATATAATATATCATACACAATTTTTCACGTCGGTTCCCACATTATTACCACATCACATTAATCTGTATGGAAAACATCCTAATAGAAAGACATTAAACCTACACAATAACAAAATCCTCACCACTTGATGTCTAACTGTAAGGAAACAAATGTTTCCTTACCACATGATGTTAAAATTACAAATAATCAAATACCTTCAAACTATATGATGTTAAACTATGCATACCAATATTAATTACCATTCCTTATAAAAGGACCACAAGAACCTTACCCCAAATATCCACAGTACATAGTTCTTCTTCCATATTTTAAGTACCTCGATCCATATACCACACTTAATGTATTAAGTAACACATATTTCTTCAAACCTTTCATAGACCATGGAAAGGAAAATTGATCTCTCTATTTGACCATGATATGAATGCATAACGGTTGGGACCTACCAATCAAAAATATACCTTTTCTGTAAGGAGGTTTTTCTAATCCTTGTGATCCTAACATCATCGTGGAAGAGACCATCACCTAAGGGTTTTCTTGGGCATCCTCAGTATTATTATCCCATATCATTACTCATGACATGAGAACCTCGATATGTGATTTAAAACATTTTCATCTATCTCACAGAAAGATGTTTGGGTACTCTTGACCCTATGTATCTTAATTATGATTTTGAGTAAAATCCCTCATATTGGGTCCATGTGTGTTATGGCATTAAATTTCATTCAATAATATTCAAATCTATATCAACATAAATGTTATCCTATAATGGTCCAAATATCAAGACCTTAACGGGATTGAGAAAGAGACACAAAACATTTCATGTTGAAAACAAAAAAAGGGTGGCTGAAGAAAAAGTAATGTCTTTTCCCACTAAACTATTCATCTCTAAAGTTTAAGAGAAAAATTAGGGCACAAATAAATAAGGTAGAAAAATCATAGCGTGTACTTTATAAACCTAGTAAAATACAATCTATGCTCGTTAGACCCCCTCGTACATGAGAAAGTTAGAGTAATGGTTTGTCACATGTCATCAATGTGAGAATTTTTTTTTCTATGATTTGGTATCCATTTTCTAGTGTTATAACTCTTCATGAATATTACACATTTTAGGAACCACCTTCACGCCTTTTATTTCTAATATGATGCAACCTCACCATAGTAGACTGGTAACATAGAATTTCTCTTCTAAACGGACTGTCAGATCCCCGAAAGGACCCCCTTAAACCCAGGAGTTATCATCCTGATATTATAGAAGAGTAGAGGATCATTCCATCTCTGATGGTTGAAAATTATCCATAGGTTCCCATTCTTTTTTAGAAAGGAAATTCCTAGACCATGATTTACAATCCCTATAACCCAACTATTTAATCGAGTTCAAAATATGTGACTTTACTTCACTGTGTTTGGTACCCTTTCTCAAGGATGGAATGACATACTATATTCCCAAACCTTTTGATGTCCAAAGTCACATTATTCTAAAACAAAGGGAATATAGATCGAGTTTTACAAGTTAAGATCTAAATTGTCATAGGGTTCCATAACCCATCCTATATAGTTTTCTATTCATAACTAACATCATTTTCAAGATTCCTCAGTCATCCAAAATCTTATATGGACCTTGGAAAAGAGTTGGGAAACCTCGTTTTTACCATGATATTGATTCATAAATTGAAAGACCTAACTACAAGAGGAAAACCCTTCTTATAAGAAAGGAACTCAAATCCTCGTGAACTCATGTGACACCATGGAAAAACCCAGAACCTTGGGTATCTTTGGTTATCATTGGTATTTATGCCTCATTCCATTATCCATCGATTCTGGATCTTGGGGACATGGTTTACATCATCCAAATTCCAAATATTTTGGTGGACCTAAATTCTATATCAATTCACCCACAACTAGTATTCCACGCATAAATACTCTTGGAATATTATAAAAGAGTAGATACAACTCTGTTTGAAAATGCCATCGATGCATAAGGGATTTGAACTACCAACCATAGGCACATCATCCTGATAGGAAAAGAGCTCTATTCCTCATGAGTCTTGAATAAACCATGGTATAACTAAGCATTTTATTATGTTTTGGACCATTCATATAAATTCTTCACCATATTCCATGATCACTATCCAATTCATGACAATAATACTTTAAACTACATGGCGTTCTATAGTTTGAGCTAAAAGAACAGAAAGTACCGTGATATAAGGTCTGAGATAAAAGACCCTAAACTACAGTGATAAAAGGTATGATCTAAAATACACTCAACTACAGTGACAAAAGGTCCAAGATAAAATATTCTAAACTATAAAACAACAATGATTTAGTCATCAATATTAGAAAATATTATAAGGCCCACCATATGGGCTTTGAAAAAATCAATATGACCTCACCAAGACTATCAAAATTAGATAATGATAAAGAACTATCCCTATAAGAAATATATTCTTCCCAATGATCATTATTTGAATCATTAAATAACAAGATAGCTAGAGTAGATATATCAGTAAATAATCTCATGCTAATGGGGATTCATGATCACTACATGATAATAATTTGTAATTATTTAAATATTTAGATCTAAACATTCAGGTTTACTTTTATTATTCAAATTATTGGTATTTCTAGAAATACATATAACATCATGTCACTAAATTTCATACATAGCATGAATGAAAGGAAAAAATAAAATGGAAAACTACATATAAGTTTAGAAAATCCATTCACTGATAGTGTGTAGTAGGAGGAATCTCCACATACCAGAGTATCTCTAAGAACCTCATCAAAAATAGAGTACATATAAATTGTCTAACTATATTAAGATTCAATCGGATGAGCTAGGAAAGTCAAAAAGAGTATAAAGAAATGTTTTAATTGAACTTTAAAGTGCCACTCACCCTGCATCTTCAACCTCTTCCCCAAGACCAAATATATTGAAAAAAATATTCTTCTCTTTAGCTAAATTTTGATAATTTTTGAATGAGGATGATGGTGTTGAACGGTAATACCTCATGTGAGCTTTGATTTCCACATGTATCCATATTTTCAAGGTCTATTCATCCATATTGTATTGAAATTTATATATAAATTTGTGACTCTACTCTAGTGCCTCCAATTCCTTCTTTATCTACTCAATAAGGGGACACTCATCTATAAAATCATGCATTCCCCTCTAATTGGTGACCAAATATTGTCGAGTTAGGATAATTTGTTTCATGAATTTATATAGTGGTTGTCGATCAAATATACCCACCCCCAAGTCATTATATAACAAATGAAGGGATTCCACTTGGTTATGAAATGTTTCAATGAGTGTCTCAGAAAACAAGGCATAAATCTGCTTCCAGATCATCCTTCATTGTTTCTGGTCATCTAGGACTGATTGGATGTGAAAACAAAAAGAAGGGATAATTTTCAAAGAAGGAAAGTAAATTGGAGATAAGGCTCCACATATTATCTCTTTAACAGAGGAATCACCAATTCCATTGAACTTAGGGATGTTTCCCTTGATATATTCTCTCCCATTATTAGGATGGTCATCTATAGGATGAGGGAAATTCCTCAAAGTCTTGCCGAAAACATTAATAAACTCCATCATTTCCATGGTCATAGGGGTTGGTAGGGAAATGGCCTATCAAAATGAATAAAAAGCCAACTTAGCACACCCCCCGGATAGGCCGCTACCCAAGAATAGGAATAATCCTTAGTAAGAAAGGTGGGATCACCAAAAGGTTGAATAATTATCTCAATATTAGTTTCTTCACAGACACAAAACATCGAAAACTAGTGGATGATCCTAAGATGTCTCTCTCCTCACACACTATCCAAAGGAAGATGGGAGACTCTTTGGGTTGATCCAATATGAAAAGAAAACTGAAGAGGCATATATGCCTCACACGTGATTAGTTCAGCCATCCTAGATATAAAAACGCCACCTCAAAGGGAGATTTTGTAAGAACTTTTGTTGAGAGAGTCGCTTCCAATTTCAATGATCAGCCGAGTCAGTGTAGGATAGAGGTGAAATAATAGCTATCAAATTGACTCATCATATCTATAATCATGTCAGAGCTTAGCAAAATATCCAAAGCCCCAAATATTTTCAACAATTGCGGACGAGATGGGGTACTAGGGATCTCGGTAGCATTGTAGTATTCATTGTAATGGAAATACTCTACTATACATCTAAATAAAAACTAGAAGGGAAAATTGATCATATAAGCGATGATTCCTTGTTTAATATGGACATATATTTGGTAAAGGCATGGGAGGGTTGGCCCCAACAGATTGAGGTGACTCCCTTCTGCTAGCCATGCTACCATCACCGACATATTGACTCAAATTCTTTGATGCCCATCCCCATCTAGGAAAAACAACCTTTTTAGGAACATGTCCACAAAACTCACCATCCTATGGCTCAGATAGATCTATGAATTCACTTGAAATCTCCATGAGGTTTGATCCCTATCTTTCAAAATGTCCCCATACGATTTGATACTATCACAAAATTGAAGGTAAGGGAAACAATGGGGGCATATAACAGTTGTCCAAACCCCTATGTGACAAAGGAAAATGTTTATCTAGTATTTGAGGGAGATAAGTTAGTGAATAGTAATATCCTTTACTATATTTTCATTTATAATGGTTAGAAATTATCTATCCAAGATTGGAGTCTTCAATGGGATATACAAGTTATCTATGGTAGGGTGTAACTCATCGTACATCTCTGTAGGACAGGGGGTCCCACCCAGTTGGTAGATATCTCATAGGTTGATTCCCACCATACCATAGGATGGAAAAAATTAGTTAGCTTTAATGAACCAATGGATAACCAGTTCTTGAATAAGATTTGTCTTGTGATAGATAATAAATTGGGAAATCCATATTTCTTCATAAATATTGACCCTATATAACTAGTTAAATAACTCTAAGAAGCTTTGTTGACCCTAAATGGACACACCCATTCATAAGAAACATTAAATCCAGGATTGAGATCCCATTTCAAACACCATATGAAACATGAGTTATCGAGGTAAGAGACAAATATAATTGAGTTACTCTAAGAAATAAGATGATGTTGAAAATAACAACCATCCTGACCCAAGGTAATTTTTTTAAAACATTTAATGTCTCCCTTAGGATCAAGATGTGATCAATAATTCATTCTCAGAAATTATCATTTGAGTACAATCAAGAGAAGTTGACACCCAGAAAAATGGTATATTTATGTCCAATAGAGGAATGAATACATGATCCATTAATTTGATCTCATGTAGGTTAAGCATCTACGATAGAGGATAATTCTATATCTTAGATGGTAGGAACCTATTAAACCCCTGATTAATAGAATTCACATGATATCAGGGGTCATCATTGTGGTTTCTAGTAATCAAATCCCTTTAATTATCCACAACAGAGAAACATTGAAGAGTTCTAGAAGCCATATGACCAAAAGTGGAATATTTTAGATAGATAAAATGATGTCTTGAAAAATAAAAGATATAAAATTGTGGTAGCATTGTGAACATTACATAAATAAACAAAAGAATACATGAATCACATAAATGATTTGTGAACAGTCGGACTTCTATATATCTGATAGTTTTTAAACACTCACAAGGCATCATGAAACTGCATGACCCCTCAGACGACTCATGATATTGTGACCCTGATATGGTCACATGTGCCACAAAAAGATTAAAGGATCTTTCCATCATGTTATAAGATCCTATGAAACCCTAAAGATGACCTTGCATCCCCACAACCAAAGAAAAAAATAGTCCTCGAAGATAAGTATGTAGATTGGTCAAATCTTACACCTGGACAAAATTATTCTTCTAGAGAGGATCTTGAAAAACAAGATCATGGAGATGTATCATGATGAGTTCTTGGCGGAAGGTCTCATAATGAGGTTACATGATGGAATCAGGGCATGAGATATGCGATGAAATGAGTGGCTGATGAATGAATCCCTCTCTACTCCCCTATTTATAGGGAATCAGGAGAAATAAAAAAAAATAACTGAGTAAACAAAGTTTCTGCCAAAGAAATATAATGGAGACAACACCAAAGCCTTAGAAAGTCATTAACATTTTTCAAAACCGAGTCCTTATCCCCATGAATATCTATCTAGATGGGGGAATTTTTTGATTCTTGAAAAATAATCATTGGCAAATTCGAAAAGGAAGAAGTACCAGAATATGGGTATTATTTTCCCTACAAATTGAAGGAAGAGAAAGATGTCCATGATCACACAAACCATTAGAATCCCCATGAGAAACATGATCATAAAAACATCAAGAGATCATATTAATGGTCAAGTGTAGTGAATATCCTGAACAATGAATTGTGAAGTCCCTTAAACAAGTCCTTATTATTTTGAAAAGGCAACCTAGAACATCAATGATCACATGAAGAAATACTGATAAGCTCCCCCAGGTCACGTGGCCTGCTAACAGTCGAATTCCAGAAAAATCATTGAAAAATAATTTTAAAATGTTGGAAATATATCCAAAATTATGGGGCGTCTAGCAGTCATAAAACTCACGAGATTCATCACTAACAGAGAGAATGATTTTATTTTAAAACACCCAAGAAAACTCATGAAACACCAGGAAATTGTAAAATAAACAATATAAATAATAATGGGATAAGTAAGGAGCCTATTTTGATCATAAAAATTATGTGACACACCATTGGTGATTCATAAGACCCCACAAATACCAAAATCATGCCAGCGTTATCTCGAGAAATCCCAATGGCATGTCATCCTCATCACCTGAAGAGCCTCAGACATATCATGTAGACATCATGATCCCCCTTTGGTTATATAAAGAAAAAACATATAGGATTTACCATGAAATGATCATGCATCTAAATAAGAACATCTATTGGTCACGTAATGCATCAAAGATTGTGAGAGTGATTGTCTTATAAAACACTAAAGAAAAGTCACCAAACCCAAAAAGTTCTTTTAAAATTATCATGAAAATAAAAAGGTTAATGGTGGGAGCCTCTTATGGTCAAACCAATCATGAGACACACTGACATGTCCTCACAAGACCCCTTTAAAATATGGTTTGATCCCACAAATCCCCCCAATAAATCCATCCTTGGCTCGTGGAATATCCTAAACAAGGCATTAAAAATCACATCAAGGCCTTTTTGTAGGGATACCGAACTCGTGAAATTAATTACATGTGTCGGCCTTAAAATATCAAAGACCCTAGGAATATGAATATTATTTAAAAAGACACTATTAGTTGGATATAATCCAATAAATTAGGAATTTATGGGATAGTCTCATAGTTTATGAAAATCATGTGATGACCCCAGGGTAACCTACATCAGGACTTCATGAATACACGTGAAGCCAAATCCCTATACTGAATCCACCTTAGATTTTCACGATAAGTACCATACAATGTGATGAATAAATGGGTTTTTAGGCTTATAAATCCCCCACCCAAGAATCCTAAAATTGGATTGACCTTTTATGTGGACATACAAACTCTTAGAACCTCACGCCAGCTCAACCAAGCACTAGATAAGATTTCTCATAGCAGTTGAGGTCACGATAAGAAAATATTCTCATATAGTAAGGTCCAGGGAACCACTAGAGTGATTATGCCGCACACATAATCCCATATCACAGTCACTCGCAGATCATGAAGATGACATTCAGAACGTTATTTTATGAACATCCCATATATTTTCTAAAACACAAAAGAATCAGAACAATATAACATTAAAAAATCTAATGCATGTGAAATAAAAGGAAAGATCAACGACCAAAATTTTGGAGACATATGATAATAACATATATGTTTAACCTAATCATATTCACACAAACCACTCAGGTCATGTGAAAACACTAGGACATGTTTCCCAGATAATGAGATGCTCCTTTGGCATACTATTTCGATCATGCAAAGTCCTCTAGTCATGTTAGTGAATGTCACATGGAACCCTCCTGGCGTGACACCCATGTTTTGAAAAACCCTCCAATATAGACATCAAATCAATGAAAAGTTCCTCTAGACATGTCTACTAGATCAAATTGCTAGACTAGTACATCTCAACTGAGTTTCACTATAACACTAGATCATATCATCTTGCTCTTGAGATATCTCATGGACATGTTAGCCTTCTCTCATAATGACACATGGACAAGTAGCTTGGAAAATTGGCACCATCAAAGACATGTCACAATAACTGTCATGGTACCATACAAGAATGTTTTCTAGATTTCATGATAAAACAAGGGAAAGATAGATGTATTATGAGACACCATCAAAATAAGACATTTGAGATCATTATATAGCTTCTAGGAAAAACCATTTAGGTATTGCGATGTCCCATAAACAAGTCATCCTTGATCATGAGATAACCTTCATACAAGTAATACAGATTATTAAACATACCTATGACATGTCTAATTGATCATATGATTATTATGAGACATGTTAGGAAAACACCCACCCACATGTCAACCAAACAATCAAGGCATGTCGAGTAGACAGTCCCAACAATTTAGGAAGGCAAGTAGGCTAGGTAAATCAGGCATCCCAGGACATGATAACCTTTTCCATCATTAGTGTGTATGACCTAGTCAATTGAACTATGATGAATTTCATTCCTTCCTTAACCAGGATACATAGGACGCCTGTATGTGGCCTGATCTCTATATTAACCTCTATAGTGATGTCTGAGTGCATAAGTCCCATATCAATAAGCAATGAGGCATATTATTTTTTATCCCTTATTTCTCACACAGATCATGAATCACATGGGATTAGGGAGTTTCAATGATCAAATTATTCGTTTCATAATCCTTTACAAAGGAAAGGGAAACCATAATTTGTAAGCCCTGATTTGTGATATAATATAATATATCCCATATATAAGCGCCACATCAATGTGTAATCTCTAATCAACCAAAATAATTACTATGATTTCTTCCATAAACACAATATTTAGGACACCTATCTATAGACCGGGACACAATGGGAATCCACTTCAGTGTAAGGCCCCCAATGCCTCCGAAAGTTCAACTGTCGGGACCTAATCATTCTTATAGGATGATTATTCTACCTCATCCATCAGTGGAATGAGAATCCAACTGAACAATGATGACTCTGATTCCTGCCATAATCAGGATATGTAAGATTCCGATTTGAGACTCTAGGTCTATATTAACCTTCAAAGGGATGTTCTAATACATAAGTTCCACATCTATAAGTGATGAGACAGATTATTTATATACCTGGTTTCTCACACCGAGAATTCCTCACGTGGGCTTAAGGAGTAATAATGATCATATCATTCACATCATAAGCCTCTACCAAGGAAAATTCAACCTCTACATGTAATCCTCATTCAGTGACATAATATAATATGTCCCACATATAAGGAAAACATCAGTGTGTAAAAGCCTTTATAAAACCCAAGATCTAGTGGGAATCCAATTCAGTGTATGTCCCTCCATGTCTCTAACATGTCAACCATCGAGACTCAATCTTTCCCATGGGTTGATTATTCAACCTCAACCATCAGCGGAAGGAGAGTCCAACTGAAAAATGATGACTCTAATTCGTATAATAACTAAGATATATAGGATTCCTTTTTAATGCCTCATCTCTATAATAAACATCCCATGGGATATCCCGATACATAAGTCCCATGTCCATAAGCAATGATATTGATTACTTATTATCTCTTTCTTGTCACACTAAGCATGGATCAATTGGGCTGAGGAAATTTGAATAGTCATATCATGGGCATAATGAATCGAAAACAACTAGGGAAAACTCATTGTGTAATCCTAATTTAGTGGAATGATGTCATTTTCTCTATATAAGGCTGTCTTTCTTGGGTCAAATACCAAGTGCATGAAATGAAATATGAGAACACTTATTCTTTAAATAAAAAAGGATAAATAGGATACCTTGATAATGTCAGAGCACCAACGAGCATCTACATCAGTTTATGTCCCCCTGTGTCTTAGACATTTCAACCATCAGGACCCAATAATTCCCATGGACTGATTAATCCACATCATCTATTAGTAGAGAGAGAAACCAAATGAACCAGAAAAAATATGATTCCTTCCATAACTGGGATATATAGGAAATATCCTCAAAACTCAATCTTTAATATCTAGTACCAAAGTTCTCATGTATATATATATTTTATATATGACATTAAATTCTATGGGTTTAACTAACTATGTAGGTTTCGATTCCAGCTATAAACATGATTCAACAGATTCCTCATAGTGAATGAATCCCATCCTTGGAAAATTAACTTCCTACCCACCTGGAAGTAAATTCTGAACTTCTTTGTTATACAGATTTATTACATAATAAATTATCCATTTACTAGGAATTGGAAGAAAAACATAAGATATATATAGATGGATTCATTAATGAGATCCCCTTCTTATGTTTATAGAAGGGGTTAACTTACCATCATTTTGTTAGTGTAACTGGTCCCATGTTGGGATTATGATGACATTAACAAATATATCTTAAATCTATAAGAGAGTCCTAGAGTAGGGAAAATTCCCCCTAAATGGTTGTGATATGCCCAACCTCCCATCATCTCAACCAATGTGAGTTCCTAATCATTACTGGGTTTGAAACCACAACTGACCACCTCCCTTTGGAATGCAATTCTATACCTAGAAATGGATGTGGGAACCATTGGGAATTTCCATTAAGAAGGATAATGGAGAACCAAAATCAAGGATTTTGAAAGTAATAAAACCCCCCACAATCAACCTTCCGGACAAAAAAAATTCACCTCAGTCACCACTTTTATGTCAAAACAAAAAAAGTGAACCCAATATGAGCTAACATAATCATAACATCTCTTTCACAATACAAAAAGGGTAGACTTTCCAGTTCTAATCAAACCTTTTTTTAAATGATGTTTTTATATTGAGTGTTTTACATCATGATAGACATAAGTTTATCAAACAAAATTGTATTTTAATGTTTTAAAATGATTTACAATGATTTTTCTACTTTTTTCACAAATAATGTGTTAGTGTTTTGTAAGAATTTATAGTATTTATAACATCACTAAAAATTAAAAATAAATCACCCTAATAAAAATAAATAAATTATGGTCAAAATAAACTTCTATAATCATTCATAACATCTTCTTATCCTTATTAGAAGATATAAGTGAAATTAAATATAGAGAGTCATATTTTCGAATTTTCCACTACTTAAAATAATATAATACTATTTATCAAATAAAAATGGGTAAAATTACATATATTCAAATATATATAGGGGATAGTTATAATAAAATTATACAATATAAATAATCTTTGATTTAGATATATTTTTATTGCCTAATCACATTATTTTTAACCTTAATTACCCATTTTACCCTTAGGTGAAAAATATTTACTATGGTTAATTTTAATTATGACCAAAAATAAAGGTAACCTATCTAAAAAATTGAACCTCATAATTGAAAATATTAATTCCATTTTTCATAATTAAATTTCTAGACATTGAAAAAATTCATTTTAATATAAATGAATAATTCATAATAAAAAGAGTTTTTAAAAAAGTATGTTTTAACCCCAAAAATGATGTTATATGAAAATAATTTATTTAGATTCTTCCTATGTAATTATTTTTTATGTTAACTTAAGATCAAACTCAGCATACTATGGGTCTTCTAAATCAAAATAATTGATATTTTTACAAAAATTGGTATTTTCAATATTCATATAAAATCTTTTTTTTTCTAGAAAAATTATAGAAATTTCATTTTAAGCTAATTTTGATGTGATGATTTAAAAAAATGGAATATTTTTATCGACTAAAAATTCATAAATTTTTTGAAATTAGTTGTAATATTCTCTCAAAAAAATAAATAAATGTCATTTTTGAAGAAAATGTTTATTTTAAGCATAAAATTAATTGACTAAAAATTTCATATTTATATATTATGAATTAATCAATACATTTTCAATAAATAGAATCTTTTTACATATTTTTCATAAATGTTTTACTATAATTTATTGTTCCAATTAAACATCTAGGTTATAATTGTGACATTTAAAAATTTTAATATGTTTATTGTGTATCATAATATCCTTAAAGAACTGGGTTGAGTGTTAGGAAATCTATCTATCATAATAGTATTTTAAAATATTTTTTTAGGGTTCCATATTCTACCACCATTAAATTAATTTTTCCTTATAATTTTATACTGATCTTATTAATAAAGTACTTATTATTTGAAAATAACTTTTTTGAAAATTCACATCTTAAAATTGGCCAACAAAACTTCTTTTTAAATAGGGAAAAGGAAATATAAGGTTCGTATAGAATAAAACATAAACATGTTTCCAAAAAATATAACATTTTTGGAAAGTAAAGATATGTAAATTGAGGAAAAATTTATATCCAAATAATTATGCAGGGTAAAGTAGAACATTGTTGATAATAAATTCAATGACCAAGAAACCATAATTTAATAATGTGTTTAATAGACCACCAATTAATCAAAAATGTAGGTAATATGATATAATTTTTATTTCAATTTTATTCTCCCAGATTTGAATAATTCCTTTACGATCTGAAATAAAAACATAATGAAATATACTTACTTTATATTCCTAACATTTATATGCATTATTTTATTCTATGGTTTCATGATTCAATACGTTTCCACCTATTTCTCATTTTTACTCCAATTAATGAGTATAAATATTTAATTCCCGGAGCACAATAGTCAATCTTTTCTTATACATAAGGAATATAAAATTATGGGTTGCTTTTATTCTTACATTAAATAATAGAAAAATGGCCAAACAAGGTAAGATAATACCTAAAATGAATAAACCTTAAAATAAATAAATAATAAATTATTCTCTAAAATTAAACAATAAAACCCATATTCCAAATTAAATCATTTCAAAAATAATTAATTCTATATCCCAAATAACCTAAATAACTTAAATTTTTAACTTATTACATTCAAATTAAATCCTCAAAATCTAATAGTATTCTGCCTAAATAATATTTTAAGCTAAATCACATGATTCACTAAATGGTTACTTATACCTCATCCCAATAATACATCTCCTATAATATCGTTAATTAATTTAAAATTCTATTACATAAAACATGAAAAATGAGTATCCCTGATATTCAACTTACGATTAACCTTAAACTTATAAAACAATAATGGAATCTATAACTCTTAAGTAAAAATATTATAAAAAAATCATAATCTCCAATGTTTTATAAATCATGCCCTGATACCAACTATAACATACTCTAACTTGTACTCTCGAATTCATTTCTAAAAAAATAATATTTATAATTTTCAATTTTATACCAATAAATTTGACCAGATTTTTTATCCAAAACAAATTACAAAATTTGGAAATATTGGACAACCTACACACAAGAGGAAAATTTTAGTTTATAGTTTTACATAATTATGAAAAAATCTAACATAATAATACCCATGTTCTTAACTTATCATTTTTCTGACTATACTAAGAATTTATTATTTGACAATAAATCTTCAAAATATCCCATAAACATATCCTCAAATGAAACCATTATATAAATAATTAATTTAACATAATTCCAATTTACATGAGGGAATATAAAATGTAAGAAAGGTGAGCTTTAACACAAATTAAATTTCAGCAGAATCATTAATAATTTGAATCCATAAAAGAGAAAAATGTGAGATTAATGGTATGATGACATCATAAAATTTTATGATTATAATATAAAATAATTCATAACCATAAAAACATAGATCATAACTAATGGGACCTAAAATAAATATTTAAAATTAGTTAAGTTTCATATAAGTCTACAATCATTAATCATGTGAAAATAATTTTTTATTAAATGATATTTTAGAATTCATAGAAAGAATTAAAAAACTTTGTAGGTATCATGTAACATCAAAAATTGATCATGGAATCACCTAAACATATAATTACCATATCCCTTAAAAGTAACCGATAATTGGTAAACTCCATTATCTCTTTTGAGTAACTTATAACTATTTAACATTTTCATCTCTTAGTACAATTATAACCATGTTTTTTTATAGGAGTAACATCCATCTAATTAACTTCACATCCTTATAAAATTCATTAGAGGGACTTAATAGAACCACAAATAACATATCAAAAAAACTTCAAAAAGGATTTGGGTTAATTTCCCATTCCTTCTTTTATAAATATTATATAAATTATGTTCCTCGGGGTGAAATTACATTTAAACACACACATACCACACACATTGGTTAGAAACACTTATATGCTTTTCTTTTATCAAAACCATAAAATATTGATTTACCCATGAGAAATAAATGGGTTTCATGAAAATCCATTTAAAAAACATCATCAACCATCCCCTATGAATCACATGATTCATTAAAGGTTGTTGAAATAGATAAAAATTCCATCAAAAAACATTTAAAATATTTTATATAAAATAAGGGAAAATACCCCTTTATTGTGATACCTTAAAAAACAACTCCTAAATTATTGATAAGAAATTTTAATTATAAAATAACCTTGGAAAATTGTTATTAAAGATTCAATGACATGAATAGTAAAGAGGATGGAAATGTTTTTCATGTTGTATATGATAAAAGGAATATTTCTTTTCACAATTTTAAAAAACAAACAAATAAATTGTTATGAAAATATATAGAAAGATACCTTTTTAAAAATTTATAAATAATGACCAAAAGTAGTGAAAATTAAAATTTTAAAACTTTTAATTTTTAATTAATATCTTTATTTAATAAATTATTATGATTATGGATATAGATTAAAATTTTTATCGACCAAAGTATAAATTGGACCGACTTTGCATGAAAATTGTGTTCTTGATTTACTTAAGTACCAAAGAGATAAACATGGATCTAATATATGAAAAATTCATGAATAAACATAGGATAATATAATATATAAAATTTAAAGTAAAAGGTCTATAAAATTTCCATAAAAGTGAATTAACCATATACAATCCATAAAATAAATTATATTGTAACATAAGTCCATACCAATTTGGTAAATTTTGAATCGTAAACCCCATGTAAGAAATAACTTAAAATAAATTTATAAATTAAATTAATATAAGGATATTAATGATAAATAATATCAAAGGGGTATTATATAAAACTCATAAAAGATCCCAAGTATGATAATTTGTGATGACAAACTCTTACCACTTGGTAACATTCAAGTTAAATCCCCTCAGATGAAATATTTTGATTTTTAAAATTAAATAATTTTCATTTATTTGGATTTATGATATAATATGTTAAAGGGGTAATATATACACCTCATAAATATAAATATGTGCATAAAATAAAACTTGTCTCAATGAAATAATATTTAGATGAAGAATCTTTACAATATTCTTATCACTGGAGTGAGAATTAATCATTGTGATAATTAAGTATAAAAATTTTAAAACCACATAAAAAGTGTATATATAAAATAATATAATTATGTATCATTTCAAAGATAAAAATGTCCTAATATATCAAATTAAGTAGGAGTACGACTAAATGAGTCTAAATTTATTTAAAAAACCCTTACCTCGAGTCTATACTTTCTATATACATGCATTAATTTTTTAAAATAAACTTATATTAATTATTTAATTTGTTTTATAAAACATAAAGGTTTTATTAACTTATTTTGAATCCATTTATTTCATTTATTAAAATGAAATATTTATTTATTTCATTAGTTATGTCCACATGATGTGTTTTGAGGACGTTCAGTTCATAATTAGAAAATGACTTTTGTAGGTTCACGGTGGTAAAAGGGATATTTGTTACATAATTAATAGAATAATAATAATTAAATAATTAAATTTTTTAAAAATAAAATAAAATTTTATAATCACCCATTAATGGATTTTATAAGAAATTAATTACATCACTTCGTGGAGGTGGTATCCCATGCATACTCTTGAGAAACAATATCATTTTTTAACATTAGGTAGGGAGAGTGTGAATGAAATATATTATATTAATAGAATAATAATTATTTAATTAATATCAAATATATATGTATATATATATATATTAAATCCATCATAATAACTAACAATGTGATGTGGTGATGAAAAGTGAAACACATCGCTTCATGGATGGGGTAGTCCATAGGTACGCATGAATGATTATTTCGTTCCTCATATGGTCGAAAAAGATATGAATATATTTGTTCCATTATCATAATAACATATACTTATATGAAATAAATTGATTTTATTATACTATAATAGATTTTATATAATTGAATGAGGTAAAATAATAAGTAAAATGAAATAGGACTTTTATAACAATTACCCCCACTTTGAGATATCTCCATTAGATTTCCCTTTAAGGACCCTATGTATTGTCTTCTTAAGATAAAACAACATCTATAACTTGTTTATGGATATTAATAATTGGTTTTGGCAGTGTTTGGTTGAGAAAAGTGGCACATTGTGTAGTGAATAATAGATGAGAGGTGGTGTCATTTTATATTGATGGAAATGACA
The DNA here is from genome assembly GCA_963277665.1 of Viscum album. Taxonomy (NCBI): domain Eukaryota; kingdom Viridiplantae; phylum Streptophyta; class Magnoliopsida; order Santalales; family Viscaceae; genus Viscum; species Viscum album. Next base: position 1,515,210,569 of record OY728139.1, on the reverse strand, counting down.
CACTTACAAAGCTTTAAATATAATAATTTGTTTTCCTTGTGAAAGTGGAACCAAGTGGATTTTTTTGCAGATAGGATAGTTAGTGGATGAAGTAAAGTCAACCAATAAATTTTCAATGGTTTATGTATCATTTTAAACCCTATATTTTGGATTAACCCTTTTGTTAAATAATTTGAACTTTACTGTGGTAACAAATTTTTCAATAATAAAGGTTTATAAATTTACTTCTAAGGTGAAAATTAGCTAAAAAATAGTAAAATGATGAAATTTTATAAAATATTTTATCCAATTTTTCTTATTTATTGTTTTTATGATTTTTAAAACATTTAATAATATATAATTTAACATTAAATACCATTAAAGTCATTTTAATAACTTTATACATATGTTGACTTTAAATACATCTATAGAGGTAATTAATTAGGATATAAAACCTTTAGATTTAAATTATAAATTATTATTAAGCATAAAATTATTTTGACTACATAAGTTACTCAAAAATATTTACTTTTTGTGTTTTTAAAATAATTTACTTTCATGTTTTTACTACTTTCACAAATAATGTGTCAACATTGTGTAATAATTTTAGGTAAATATAAAATCACTTAAAATTTCGAATAAATTTATTTTTTTAAAAAATAATTATACTCTAAATAAACTATTATATTCATTCAGAACATATTATTTTCCCTATGTGGATATATTTGAGAAATTAAATTAAAGAGAGTGCAATTTTGGAATTTTCCTTTAAAATAATAATACAAATGTGTTTATCAAATAAAAATGGAAAAAAAATATTTTTTTGAATATATAAAGTCACTTACAGACTAAAATTATAAAATATAAGTAAGTAAGGTGTTATAAATATTTTTAATTCTTTATCACATTATGTTTATCCTTAATAACATGTTGGCCCTTATCGAGGTGGGAAATATTTACCATAATTACTATTAATTATAAAAAATAATGATTTCCTATTTAAAAAATATAAAAATATAAATTAAAAATATTTAATCCATTTTCCATACTCATGATATAGATGTGGCATAAATATGTTTTAGTATAAATGCATAAAATGCAACAAAAAACAGTTTTTTGGAAAATGATTTTTTAATCCCAAAAATAAAATTATATCTAAATAAGTATAAATATTACTAATATTAAATAGATTTATTTTTTTAATTGAATATAAAATTAAAATAAAAATTAGAATTTTCAATAAAAATATATGCTATTTTCTTAAAAATGAGTATTTTTCACTATTCAATGGAAAATCAATTTTTTCTGAAAATTCTAAAAATTTCAACATAAGTTATTTTTGATATGATGATTTAAAATATTATATATTTTTTATAAAATAAATATAAAAATGTTTCCAAAATTAATTCTAATATATTATTATAAAAAGAAATAAAATTATTCTCAAATAAAACTTATTTTTTAAGCATAAAATTACATTACAAAAAATTGAGTACTTATTTAATATGTGTTAATAAATAAATTTTCATTATATTAAACCTTTAATCATACTTTTCATAATTTGGTTAGTCTTATTTATATCACTAGTTCGAAAAATGTGTTATAATTTTCACATTTATAACTTTTAATATTTTTATATTATATCATAATTCACTTAGATATCGATGTTGAATGTTGCGAAAGCTATCAAGTATAGTATTATTTTAATATAAATTTTCATAGTGTTACATTCTACCACATTAAACGAATTTTATCCTTATAGTATTATCTTACAATTTTAAAAAATGGTTTAGTATATGAAAATACCTTTTTTTTGAAAAACTACATCATAAAAATTGTTAATAAAACTTTATTTTGAAAAGATAGGAAGGGAAATATAATGGTCAACTAGTGTAACACATAACTAGGATTCCAAATTAGAGAAAATTAATGCGATGATTAAATAAAAAAAATAAAAAAATGTTATATATAAATATTTATGGATTGTGACATAGGAAATTGATCATGAGAAAGTTAATAAACACTAAACCATAAACTAATGGGGTGTGAAGTAGACAATCCATTGATAAGAAATAAAGTTAATTGGATTAAATTTTTTGTTTCATGTTCATTTCTCTAGAGAAGAGTAATTGATTAACATGAAGACTAAGAACATAATAAAATATACTAAAGTGACTTTCTTAAAATATATACATGAAATATCATTTATTGGTTGTATGTTACAATCAGTTCCCATCGTTATCTTATCTCTTACTCCAAATGATGAGTATGAATATTTAATTCTAAAATTAATATAATCAAATTTTATTGAACATGAGTTATATAAAAAGGTAAAATTATTTTATTTCAATATTTGATAAAACTAAAATTGTTATCATATAATAATATAAGACCCAAACATAAGTAACATTCATATAATGAAATAATATATCAAAATCTAAAATTAAACGATAAAACCCACATTTGAAGATAAATTATTCCACAAGTAATTAATTATGTATCCAAAAGAAACCTAATAACCTCAAAATTTATCTTGTAACATTTAATTTACATCACCAAATTACAATATCATTCTTCCAAAATAATCCTTCATGTAAAATCACATGATAAACCGAAGGGTTACTTATACATCAACATAATAAAAAATCTCCCAAAATATCTTTAGTAACATTAAAATTGTATTAATTAAAACCTCAAAAGGGGTATATATTCCTTTGAACTTAAGTAAATGTTAAAAATATAAACCAATGATGGTATATATGACTTTTAAGTTAACTTTTAATAAAAAATCATATTCTCCAAAGATACCTAAACCCTTCTATGACATCAACTATAATATCCTGGAATCCATAATCAATGATCCAACATAAAAATAAAATATTTACATTTTTTTCATTGATATTGATAATAATAAACTAATATTATCCATCAAAAACATATAACATCAAATGAAAATATTGTATTTGTTACATACTGAAGGAACTGTTAGGTTTAGATTATTGGAGAATTATAATAAGATATTACATAATAATAAACACATCATCAAGTGATAATTGTTCTAATTATAACCATCTTTTGTTATTTAAAAATATTTTATCGTCATCTCCAACAAAATTGTACACCAATAAAACCATTATAAAAATATTCATATTAACATCATTCTTCATAACATGGGGAAACATAAAGAATAAGGAGGGTGATCTCAAATTCTTATATTGGGTAACCATAAGCATCAAAAATTTAATATCATCATTTTTTATAAGATAAGAATAAGGGTATGATTTCATAATCAAATTGCATAATAGTAACATAAAATAATTCATATGCATAATACCATGGATCATATATTAAAACACATGACATAAATATTTAACAAAATACAAGAGTCTTATAAGCCCAAAATCATAATCCATGAGAAAACAATCCATTAGAATAGAAACCATTAGAAACCATTGAAATATATATAAAACTTTTTAGGTTTCTTATAACATATAACATTAATCATGGGTTAACATAACTAGATAATTACCATATCTCTTAGGAATAAACTATAACTATTAAACTCCATCATAGATTTAGAGTAACCTATAATCAGATAAATCTATTATATATTAGGAGTAACATACCTCTACAATATCTTAGGGGAAACTTTTATCTATTTACCTCTATATCATGACCCAATGCGTTGAAGGGATATAATTGATCACCCTATCACATATTGGAAAGATTTCCTTATAGATTTAGGTTCACTCCCCGATATTTCATTAACTAATAACTTTCAAGTGTCATAAAATAAATAAAATTGAGGGATTTTTTCATTTAATCTAAATATCATTGAATGATTTATACATGAAAAAGAAATATGTTTCCTAAAAATAAATTTAAAATAGAATTATAAAATATTTAGAAACGGTAAATGGTTTCATTAGATCATACACCTAGTGAAGCATAGGTATCATTAAATTATGGTGGAATAGATGAAATTAAATTTACAAGAACATTTAAAAGTTTTCTCATAAAATTGGGGAAATACCCTTTCATTTTGGTACATTTAAAAACTATAAATTCGCAAAATATTGAGAAATTACATTTTATTGAAGATAAAAATGGATAATTTTATATATTTCTTATAGAGACACACACTTGACGTACATGGACATTACATTAATTTTTCGGAATAATTATTACATAACAAGAACCAACACTCAAGGACCGTAATAGTTTAGTGTCTTTGGAATCTCGGAACATAATCTTCTAATCATGGTGAATGATCTTCAACATCTTACATAAAGATCTTCCTTTTTTTCTTACTTAAAAAATTTCTTTATATCCTAGGGAAAAGAAAACATAAAAATGGTGATCTCAAATTCTTAGTAAGGGTAAACATATAGAACATAAAACAATCCATAAACATTTGAATGCAAAAACATGAACATAAAATCGAAACATCAAAATCATTAGCAAAGACATAAATCTTGAAAGTATGTAAGGAATATATCATAAAGGAACATCAATCATGATAAAATAGAAATGGAATAAAACATTTAATTGTGGAAAACCATTAATCACATGATATTATTTCCATATTAGCCAAGGCATTGCTTCCAAGACCATATTAGTAGACAATGTCCCTTTCTGAATTGAGTTCACTCCGCATTCCAGTCCTGTATCACTGAACCAGATTACCTTACCATTCTAGCCATGTCTATCTCATGAGATATAAATATTTACCCAATTCATTGGAGGGAGATATAGGTCCCACCCATCTCATAATGATACCATTATTATGTGTTCCACAAGATCATAAATAATACATCATAGCATAACTCATATAATAAAAATGGGATTCTTAAACATCATGCCATCATAACATAATACATATAAGATAAGAGGACATCATAAAAATAATTCCATCATAACATAATCAAATCAATGTAAAAATATAGATATAAATAGTACCCTATATTATCTTATATGGAAAATAATTTTGATAAAACGATTGAACTCCATTCTTGAGGAAAATATCCTTTCTATTTCAATTTTTTTTTTCCTTTATTAACATGTCATACAATTTTAAACTAAAAAAAGTTGATTAAAAATAAACTTTAAAACTTGTAAAGGAAGCTTCATAGAAATAATGTTCTATTAAATCATAAAAATCCATTCCTACTGTATATGTTAAAAAACATTTTTCTCATACTTTGGCTGGAAAAGTCAAAAAGTACCTCGTACTAAAAACAACAAAAGATTCCTTTCATATCTTTTACTAAAAACTAACCAATGAGAAAAATTGGATTTAAAAAATTGTAGGAGGATAGAAATAATATTACATATTGAGTAAACATGGATATGGATGATAAATATTCCCCAGTAAATTCTAAAGTATAAACAATCTCAGATGAAAATGAGATTGTGAGATTTTCCATTACCTTAGGTCTGATATGCTTTGTACGTATCTAAACCTCATGTATAATTATTTAAATAATGTAATTTACTTATTAAAGAATCATATTCATTGTTATGATATCATATATGGTTCACTTATGACTTTATATTACCCGTTATTTTTTAAATTCCATGTTAAAGCAACGTTTTGGGTAAAATCGTTTCATTTATCATCCGTATTTGGACTTGTTGTTATTGATATTGTTATTAATTATATCATGATTTACTTGCTTCAATAATGTAAAAAATAATTTATATATCATATATATTTAGTATATATATATATATATATATATATTAGATTGATAAATGAAATGAAACACACCGTTCATAGAGACGGTAGGCCGTACGTAGGCAGGAAAGATGTTTTCCATTCCTTATTGACTTGGATGAAAGTAAGTAAATGACATATATATATAAAAAGATAAATAAAGTATCTTAATTATGTCATATATTTCATTATTATTTATTATATATACTTTATAATCATTCTATAATGGTTAACATGGAGAATGAATCTCATCGCGTCGTGGAGACGGTAATCCCTACGTACAAACGAACGATGATATCATTCCCATAATTATTGAATGTAATTTGAGTGGATAATATCTCAGAATCTTTATGATGTTATAATAACCATATATAGTTATTATCTACACCATTATACCCATATAAGTAAGGTGGTGGTGGAAAAACAGATTACACCACGGCGTGGAGACGATATTCCATACGTACGCACACGCGGTGATTTTGTTTTTCGTAGGATGGATATAAGGTGAAATAGGGTTGTTTCATATTTATAATAACATATAAATATATTAGTTATACTGATTTTATTACTTTATTATGAAACAACAAAAGAATAATAAGTAGAAGAAGAAATGAATTTGAAAGAATTGATAAAGGATATTACCTCTTCTTTAACGCGCCTCTTCCAAACCTCCTCTTAGGGCACTAAAGTAGGTAATTAAAGAAGACCAGAACCTCTATTATTTTTCTAGGGATGTTGGGAAGGTAAATGGGCTGGGGTGGGATGAGCTTTAAGGCTCCAAAATTGTGTAAATATGAGAGGGAGGAGGTTGCCTTTTATAAGGGAGGAGAGGAGCACCTTAGGAAAAACTTAAAATATTATTTTATAATAAAGTCATATTCATTTTTTAATAGCTCCAAATTGATTTTTTTCTATGATGAAGTGGGTATGGGTCTCCATAATCTCAACCAATAGGTTTTAGACAAGTTTATGTTACTATTTAAACCTTATCATTTAGATTTAACTCTAAGTTAAATAATTTAACTTTTACCGTGTCTTCTTGATTTCTTACACTATATGGTTAACAAACATACAATAACAAGAAAAAAGAACCCCAAGTGGTTAATTATTAATATATATAACGACAAATAAGTCATTTGGATTAATGTTAGATTTTTAGGAATAAAATAACAGTTAATAATATAATATTTTTTTAAAAACTATTTTATGTTAATTTTTACACTATTTGGTAATTGATTTTTTTGAAACTCATAACAGCATGATTAGTTCAAAAAACGTTAATTAAATCAATACTAACATGTCATAATGACCTATAAAATTAGTTTAATTCATAAAAAATTTCAAATTACATTTATTTGGGTATTTATAATATCAATTATGTTAATATTCCATTAATAATGTAATTACTGCATCATCATTGTGTCATAAATAAATTAAATTATTTAATGTCTAAAAATTATAAATAAAATACTATTATGTAGGAAATATTTTAGCGTTCTAATTAATATTTATAGTCTAATTTATCTTTTGTATAACCCTATACTAAAAATGTTCTAGTTATTAAACTTTGATTTTAACTCTTTTAATTCGTCTTTAAATAAAATAATAATAAGTGTCCTAATCTAATCCAAGTGGACCTAAAGAGTAATATTTTGTTCCTAAGGTTGTTTTTGGTCGAATTACACTTATCAAATAGAATTATTACATGTTTTAGGGTAATAATAATATCATTTGTACCCTTAATTACCCTATTTACTTTTAACTGTGGTAAATAAAAGTAAAAAGTTACTATTCACCAAAAAATATTTTTATCTTATTAAAACACATTTTACTCCTTGATATTAATTGTGTCTCTCAAATTTTTGAAATACCACTCACAAGAACGGTAAAATTATGTTTTATGTAAATTTTCAAATTCTTTTAGGAGGTGGGTAAAAGACGGTGAAAACTTCAATAAAAATTATATATATATATATAAAATTATTATAAAATGACTCCAATGAATTATATTGAACTTATATAGGAATTATGTATCAATTTTAACCTAAAATAAATAATTATTTAAATAAAAATTCGGTTTTAAACTATAACTTAGTGTTTTTCACTATTCATCAAAATTTGAAAGTTTTTAGAAAAATTCCAAAAACTCACCCTAAGATAATTTCAATATTCTGAATCCAAAAATGATGTCCATTTTGCATGATAAAATTTATAAATTTTCAAAAAAGTGGATATTACTATTCATAACTGCTAGTTTATATAATATTTTAATAACATATCGTTGTTTAGTGAAACTCTATATTGCATACAACACATGCTATCGTGGAAGTTCGTGATTGTGTGTAATGCAAGCCAATCTAGGGTTGCATGTAGTGAAAGATTCCTTTGTTGTTGCGTATAATAGAATCCAACCATATTTCATTTATATATTGAATATATATATAAATATACACTCAATGTTGGGTAGAAAAACTTCTATCAAATGAACTTGAAATTGTGTGTAATACGATCCAAGAACAGTATTGTGTATACTACAATCTAACATGATGTTGCATATAGCACAAGATAATTTTGGTGTAGCATATAATAGAAGACATCAAAGAAATTAATAATAATATATCTCATAAAATCTTTGGGTGTTACATTCTACCACCCTTAAAATGAATTTCACCCTCGAAATTCGTCGGGGTTATAAATCGTTTACTTTTTGAAAGTTTTATTCATAGAAACCCACATCATAAAAAGGAATACTAAATCATTATTTTTAAAAAGGATCATTAGAAACATAATTGATACCCAAAGTAACTCATCACTAGGTTTCCACATAAGAGAATATAGGTGAAAATATGGATATGGAAGAGAAATCTAACAGTCATGTTTAGATGAAGAGTGGTAGAGAACATGGCTATGAAAAAGCCAACAATTATAAAGCTATAAATTTATGATGATCTAAGGAACCATCTGATTCATCAGATATGAGGGCACCAGGACAACATTTTTGGTTTTCAAGATCATTTCCCTAATGTTGAAAATTTTGAATTAGAAGAAATACTTACTTGATTTTGGTACAATCTCGTCGTTGGTCATTCCATGAATAATTTCCACTTCATATCTTAAAGAATTGAAGTTGAATTTTTCATTTTTAAAGTGTTAGAAGATCATGTGATAGAATGATGGGTCATTCCATCTGTCTAAAAAAAATTTAACAAAAGTTATCAAATATATATAAGTCCATCTATGGTGAGGTTAATCGTATATGATTACAAAAATGGACTTATACTTCATCTATCATACTACTTAATAAAATAAAACTAGCTTCTACTAACCAGGGACTTCCTGTAGGCCAGAGGTAAGCGATAAAAGCTTGTCGCACTTCGGATGTGGGTTCAATTCCTGCAACTTTTTCCGATGCGACGGGTTGTCACCCATCCTGCAGGCTACCCTTTTTCTAAGACTATACTTTTACAAAATTCCTGAAATAATATCAAAAATTTCTAGTCTTAAACAATACTATCCGATATCGAACATAATGCATTCCAACCTTTAGGCTTCTCGAAAATACTTCTGTCCAATCTCATAGTATAAAGAAAACGACTACTAGAAAGGTCATTTACCAAGCATGTGAATACCATCATTTATCCCTCATATATCATACGATATATCTTGTCGGTTACATTCCAAAAATGTGAATACCTTCATCATGTATTCTCTTGAAAAATGAATACCAATTGAACCTTAGTGAAAACATGAATACTGTCAAAAGTTAACTCTTTCCACATACCAAAATCCCCAAAATTTTATATACTCAATCCAGGATATCACTTTATCCTTATATCAATCATGATCTCCTGAATACTATCAAACATTTCATTTTCTCCTTATCCTTTCATTATGCGTATATCATCTTCTTTCCAAAAATATTCAAATCACTTTTCATGGTTACCAGTACCATATTCTTATGGAAAACCACAATGGACCAATACATATATATTCCAATATAGCATAAAAGTACCTCAACAACATTATTCTTGAATACCAATATATAAACACTTCAATCCATCCTCTTCAATGATTGTCATGGAATGAATCCTTCCTTGATTTAGAAGTAACCTTTTAGGTCAGGGCATTGAGTTGGGTAATGCCCATGTTCTCCACAGATAAGACATTGAACTCCATAATATCCTGTCACTCTATGACCCTTCTCCCAACATAGATAACATCTTCCCCTCCATTTGATGTATTCATCAGGGTTATTCTACCCTTCTTTAGAAATCTCCATATTACTTTATTTATGCTACTCATCATGCGAACATGCATAAAATTCCATCTTCCTCTTATTTTATGAATTAGGAATACCACTAAAGTTCACATTGTTAATCATATATCGCGATGACTGATTTGACATAATCACAATATCATTCTTTCTAGGCATTACGCAATTTCGTTTATCATAGTCACCAATTTTTCCATTGGATTCAATGTTGACCCAATTCCTTCTAGTTCCCTCTATTGACTAAAACCAAAAACCATGGTGTAAGAAACAATTAAAATAACAATGAACCACATAATCATAAAAATTAACATATGGGATATCTAACTTATCACACATTATTTAATCCATGATACCTTAGGTTAACCCTAGGTTATTCATGACCGTCAACATAATTCTAGGACTATAACCTATAGTTATACTAAACCTTAGGGACATCCCTAGACATACCTTAGAAATATCTCTTTGGATCTCACTAAAGGTTTCACATCCTAGTTTCCAAAGGTTAACTAAAACTTTCTTCTGATACCAACTGTAGAGACCCACACTTTATGTACATGCACATTACATTACTTTTATGGAATAATTATTACACAACAATAACCAACACTCAAGGACAATAATAGTTTAGTGTCTTTGGAAACTCAGAACATAATATTCTAATTATGGTGAAAGATCTTCAACATCTCCCATAAATATCTTCCTTTTTTTTCTTACCTAAAAACATTCTTTATATCCTGGGGAAAAGAAAACATAAAAATATTGAGCTCAAATTCTCAATAAGGGTAAACATAGAGAACATAAAACAATCCATAAAAATTTTAATGCAAAAAATTGAACATAAAATCTAAACATCAAAATCTTGAGGAAAGACATAAATATTCGAAGTACATAAGGCATATATCATAAAGGAACATCAATCATGATAAAATAGCACGGGAATAAAACATGTAATTGTGGAAAACCATTAAGAACATTATATTATTTCCATAATAGCCAAGGCATTGCTTCCAATACCATCATAGTGGACAAAGTCCCTTCCTGAATCGAGTTCACTCCGCGTTCCAGTCCTGTATCACTGAATCAGATTACCTTACCATTATAGCCATGTCTATATCATGAGATATAAATCTTTACCCAATTATTGGAGGTAGATATAGGTCCCACACATCTCATTATGACAACTTTCTTATGTGTGCCACAAGATCATAAATCATACATCATAGCATAACCCATGTAATAAAAATGGGATTCTAAAACATCATGCCATCATAACAGAATCCATATAAGATAAAAGGACATCATAAAAAATAATTCCATCTTAAAATAATCAAATAAATGTAAAAATAGAGATAGAAATAGAACCCTATATTATCTTATATGTAAAATAATTTTGATAAAACACTTGAACTCCATTCTTGAGGAAAATATCCTTTTTACTACAAAAACATTTTTACTTTATTAACATATCATACAATTTTAAAATAAAATAAGTTGATTAAAAATAAACTTTAAAACTTGTAAAGGAAGTTTCATGGAAATTATGTTCTATGAAATCATAAAAATCCATTCATGCCGTATAAGTTAAAAAAACATTTTTCTCGTACTTTGGCCGGAAAAGTCAAAAAGTTCCTCGTACTAAAAATGACAAAAGATTACTTTCATATCTTTTACTAACAACTCACCAATGAGTAAAATTTTATTTAAAAAATTTTATGAGGATAGAAATAATATTACATATTTAGGAAACATGGATGTGGATGATAAATATTCCCCAGTAAATTCTAAAGTATAAACAATCTCGGATAAAAATGAGATTGCGAGATTTTCCCTTACCTTAGGTCCAATATGCTTTGTACGTATCCGAACCACATGTATAATGATTTAAATAATTTAATTTACTTATTAAAGAATCATATTCATTGTTATTATATCATATATGGTTAAATTATGAATTTATATTACCCTTTCATTTGTAAATTCCATGTTAAAGCAGTGTTTGGGGTAAAATCGTTTCATTTATCGTATGTGTTTAGACTTATTGTTATTGATATTATTATTACTTATATCATGATTTAATTACTTCAAGAATGTAAAAAATGATTTATATATCATATATATTCAGTATATATATATATAATAGATGGATAAATGAAATGAAACACACCGTTCATGGTGACGGTAGACCGTACGTACGCATGAACGCTGTTTTCCTTTCCTTGTTGACTTGAATGGAAGTCAGTAGATGAAATATATATATATATAAATATATAAATATATTATCTTCATTGTGTCATATATTTCATTATTATTCATTATATATAATTTATAATCATTCTGGAATGGTTAACATGGAGAATGAATCTCATCGCGTCGTGGAGACGGTAATCCGTACATACGCATGAACGATGATATCGTTCCCATAATTATTGAATGTAATTAGAGTGGATAATATCTCAGAATCATTATTATGTTATAATAACCATATATAGTTATTCATTACACCATTATACCCATCCAAGTAAGGTGGTGGTGGAAAAATAGATTACACCACGGCGTGGAGACTGTATTCCGTATGCACGCACGCGCGGAGATTTTGTTTTTTGTTGGATGGATAGAAGGTGAAATAAGGTTGTTACTTATTTATAATAACATATCAGTATATGAGTGATACTTATGTAATTACTTTATTATGAAACAACAAAATAAGAATAATTAGAAGAAGAAATGAATTTGAAAGAATTGGTAAAGGATATTACCTCTTCTTTGACGCGCCTCTTCTAAAACTCCTCTTAGGGCACTAAAGTTGGTCTTTGAAGAAGACAAGAACCTCTATTATGTTTCAAGGGATGTTGATAAGTGAAATGGGTAGGGTTTGGCCGATCTTTAAGGCTCCAAAATTTAGTAAAGAGGAGAGGGAGGAGGTTCCCTTTTATAAGGGAGGAGAGGGCCACCTTAGGAAAAACAGAAAATATTATTTTATAATAAAGTCATATTCGGTTTCTAATAGCTCAAAATTGATTTATTTATAATATAAGGTGGGGATGAGTCTAAATACTCTCAAAAAATAGGTTGTAGACAAGTTTAGGTTACTATTTTAACCTTATCATTTAGATTTAACTGTTTCCGTGTCTTCTTGTTTTCTTACACTATATGGGTAATAAACATACTATAGCAAGACAAAAGAACCCAAAGTGGTTCATTATTAAAATATATAACCTTATCTGAGTCATTTTGCCGAACCTTAGATTTTTATGAGTAAAATAACAATTAATAATATAATATGTGTTTTAAAAACTATTTTATGTCAATTTTGAAACTATTTGGTAATTGATTTTTGTGAAAATAATAACAACATGATTATTTGTAAAAACGTTAGTTAATTCAATACTAACATGTCATATTAACCTAAAAAATCATTGTAATTCATAAAAAGTCTCAAATTACATTTATTTTGGTATTTATAATATCAATTATGTTAATATTTCATTAATAAGGTAATTACTGCATCATCATTGTGTCATAAATAAATTTAATTATGTAATGTCTAAAAATTATAAATAAACTACCATTATATAGGAAATAGTTTTATATTTCTAATGAATATTTATAGTCAAATTTATCTTATGTATAACCCTATATTTAATAATGTTTTAGTTATTAAACTTTGATTTTAACTCTTTTAACTCTTCTTCAAATAAAATAATAATAAGTGTCCTAATCTAATCCAAGTGGACCTAAAGGGTAATATTTTATTCCTAAGGTTGTTTTTGGTCTAATTACACTTATCCAATATAATTAGGACATGTTTTAGGGTAATAATAATATCATTTTTACCCTTAATTACCGTATTTACTTTTAACTGTGGTAAATAAAAGTAAAAAGTTACTCTTCACCAAATATTATTTTTATCTTATTGAACCACATTTTACTCCTTGATATTAACCGTGTCTCTCGAAATTTTGAAATTCCACTCATAGAAGAGGTAAAATTAAGTTTTATGTAAATTTTCAAATTCTCCTAGGTGGTGGGTAAAAGACAGTGAAAAGTTCAATAAAATATTTATATATCTAAAATTATTATAAAATTACTCCAATGAATTACATTGAACTTATATATGTATTATGTATCAATTTTTACCTAAAATAAATTTAAATAAAATATATATTAATTTAAATAAAAATTCTATTTTAAACTATAACTCAATGTTTTTCACTATGCATCAAAAATTGAATGTTTTCAGAAAAATACCAAAAATTCACCCTAGGCTAATTTCAATATTCCGAATCCCAAAATGAATTCCATTTTGAAATATAAAATTAAAAAAAATTAAAAAATAGGGTATTAATATTCATAATGGCTAGTTTATATAATATTTTAATAACATATCGTTGTTTAGTGAAACTCGGTATTGCGTACAACACACACTATCGTAGAAGGTTGCGATTGCGTGTAATGCTAGACAAGTCAGGGTTGCGTGTAGTGAAAGATTCTATTGTTTTTTAGTATAATAGAACCCAAACATATTTCATTTATACATTGAATATATATATAAATATACATTCAATTTTGCGTAGAATAACTTCTATCAAACGAACTTGAAATTGTGTGTAACACGATCCAAGAATAGTGTTGCGTATACTGCAAGCTAATACAGTGTTTCATATAGTGCAAGATAATATTTATGCAGCATATAATATAAGACATCAAAGAAATTAAAAATAATATATCTCGTAAAATCTCAAGGCGTTACATTGCTATAATGAAATGAACGTTCATGTTGGTGCTAAACTCTGTTCAAGTCGTATACATTTAAATAAAAAATTCTTTTCAGAATTTGGAAATATGTCACAGTGGACTTGTTTAGAAATATTTTAGATAGATTCCCATTTAAAAAATACAAAATAAAGTAAATGGTAGTGAAAATTTCATTTTAAAAAAATTTGAAGTTTAAAAAAGAACATTAAAAAAACAATTTTGAAGAGTTTATAAATAGAATAAAAATGTCATCTTCCATGGAAGAAATGGGGTTGACTGTTCATTAAAAATATTTTATAAATAATTTTATGTACTAATGAGAGTAATATAGAAATTAAAATTGAAAAGTACAAGACTAAATAGAGGGTAATAAAATTTATTATGTTTAAATGGTAAGATTCATTAAAATTTCCTCAATATAAATTTAGCATAGACAATCCTCAAAAGAAATGTGGTTGTAATAAAACTCATTACTTATTTGGTAACATTTGAATCATAAACCCAATTAAATAAATAACATCAAATGAAAAATTAAATTACATGACCCTAAAGATATTTCTGATACAATATATCAATGGGGTAGCAGATTCACCTCATAAAAGATAATAAGTTTATAACATAACATATTCCCCAAAGAATACAATTTGAGGTGATAAACCCTTACCACTTAGTAATATTAATATCAAATAACCTTAATTGAAATAATTTGAATTTTTACTTTAAATACCATGATTTAAGATGGATATAAGATATAACATGTCATAGGGGTATTATATACACCCCATAAATGTTAATAAGTGCATAACATGAATCATGTCTCAATAAAAAAATATTGAGAGGAAGAATCCTTACAAAGATCGTATCACTAAAGGTATAATTAATCATTGATTTGATTATATATAACGATTGTAAAGCCACATAAAAATAGTGGAAATATAGAATAATATAATAATAATTTGAATCACACATATTTATTTAATAATACTATAAATGATGTAGAAGTATATCCCAATGAATGGAAATTGAGTTAAAAATTTCCTTACCTTGAGTCCAGACATGCTATGTACATTTATTACATTCATGTATAATAATTTTAAAGTAATTATATAATTGTTTAATAAGATTTAATAAGTTTATCTGAAAATCATAAAACAATTTATTTAATTTATTAGAATAAAAAATATAATTAATTAATCGTTTAAGTCCATGTCAAGTGTTTTTGGGATTTTCATATCATAATTGGAAAATGACTTTGGTATCTTGATTATGGCCAAAAGGTTCATTATTACATCATATATAGATTAATAGTCATCATTTCTATATGTAAAATATAATTTTAGAATCATCGATGAATTTAGGATGTGAAATAATGAATCACGACACTTAACATAGGTGTTATTCTCCATGTTTGCATGAGCGATGTTACAATTTTTTAATGGGTGGTGAAAATGATTGTACTGGGATGTGAAAACATCGGGGGAGTGAATCATTGTGTGATAACCTATTAAAATATTATCCCAATAGTTACCTCCTTACTTATTTAGTTATTGGATTTAACTTTCTCCATTTTAGCTTTTCTTTGGCCAGTGTAAATGCATATGTGGCATAAAAAATCAGGATAAGATAACACTATGACTATTGATAATGTTATAATCCCTAAGGATGACAACATACTTAGTGTATGTGGTTTTTATCCCACACATAGATAGCATAAATTTCAACTTCAAATGAATCAACAATAATGGTATGACCTTGAACTCATTATCCTATAACCAACCAGGTACAAATTTATAATGGTCTTAGTGTCCCTTTTTACAATAGATTTGGATTATACCACATTGAAGAATGATCAAAATTATTGAATTATGTCCACCATGGACTATAATAATTGATATTCTTATTAAAATATAGAGATAAAGAGTGACAACTCAGTGTTATTCAGACTTAAACAATATTCTAATATATTGTAGGCTATAGACTCATTATCTTTATCATTTTCTTGAACAATTATAGTTTTCCACTCAAAATATATTATTATTATTATTATTATTATTATTATTATTCATTGCATGAAATTATTCTCCTATATGTAACACTACTTCCTAATTCTCTCATATTTTATATATCAAAGTATGTTGTAGATTTTATATCAGATATGTATCTTAACACAATAACTTTTCTCTTTTAAATCACAAGGTGAACCTCAACTTTTCCATCATGTGAATAAAATCCATGAAATATTATGTCATATTACTATAATTGTAATTTTGAGGTTCCTCCTCAAAAACAATTTGAATTAATAGATTATACATTTGCCTTAGGAAAATCATCATTGTGAAAATGGTTGAACAAGATCAAATCATGTTCTCACTATTCCTTTATGAAAATAATGAGCACGAAACTACTTCACATTAGACAATTCATGACATTGTCCCCAGTTCATTGAATATAAAAAAGTGAGTCATCGGTTATTCTCTTCATGAAATCAATTGTTTCATAATTATTATCTTTTATAAAATAAAAAATTTTATGATACTTATTCATTCAAGATTTGTTCATGAAAAATCTCCCACTATTCGTGACTGTGACTTCATGGACACTTTATTTCTCTTAGAAAGAAATGACAACTCTCATGTTTTTTGAGAAACCCATCTCAGTATTGGTATGTTGATTTTCATGTGAACGTTTCAACACATATTCCCATAAATAAAACATTTCGTGAAATAAAGAATTATGAGTCAACATATGTTTTAATATCACTGAATATTAGGGAATTTTCTGATCATGGGTTTTCATTAGTTGTCACAAAAAAACATGGTTTCTTTATGTAATTGTATTCTCACGATCTTCCATTTTTTTGATGAAAATTATCACATGAATATGAAAAGGAACACATAATTTAAAAAATATAATTGGTAATTAACACAAATTATAAATATTATTCAAACCAAATTCCTATGAAATAATGTTCTTCAAGAAAAATATAAATCCATATATATTTTTTCTAGCCTTCAATTTTTTCATGAAAATTAAAATTTTATGGTCATCATAAAATTCATCATACAATAATAAAATTTTGCATATCCATTATTTAACATCCAAAAACACAATCCAATCAAAATCATCATTAGATGGATAATATTAATTCGTTATTTTAGTATAAAGAATTCTAACACCAAACACTATTAATATAGTTCCATGAGTATTAATATTGTTAAAAAAATCGTCACACTAAAAAAAGTTCATCTAATACATAATATGTGGATTTTTAACTTATTATATATGGATCTAATACAAAACAACAACCACTTCCAAGATTCTTGATGAAACTATTATACTTATAAAATGATTCATAATTTAACGAAAATAATTTCTCGAGAAATTTTTCTCATATATTTCCCATATTCCATTTTTTATATGAATTTAAAAAATTACCTTCAAACAAATGATTCAAGTATTCAATTTAATTTCAACCAGTATTTTCCTCGATTGGGAAATTATTCTTTATAATACTAGGGTTCTCCAAAACTAACTTCCAAGAAGTTCTACACTTTTTTTATTATTATTCAAAAAATTAAAAACAAATACTCATTTTAGTTTGAAAAACATTTCAGCACACACATTACGAGATCAATAATGCCCCCTTATATTTTTGGTCAATACCAATAGAAAATTCTATTTCAATGTGTTCATCTAATTTACACATATGATTTCTTTCTTCTATCCCCTCTGTTCCTTTAAATTTCTATATCCTTTTCTCCCATTTATTGATGAAAAATACAGGGGATTATAGAAGAGTGGATGCTATCATTTCATGATTATAAATGATCTAGAATTCATCCAACTAAAATTCTATGTGATCCATTTTTGATGGAAAAATAATGAGGGTTTGAATTAAATGAAAATTTTTCCATTTAAAAACTATAGAATGATACGAAATTATACTTATTACCATTTCTAAATTCTCTCCCTTTGAGGATATTCATACATATTAGGGTTGAAATATGTTTATGTCAACTGATGAAAAACTTTCCAAATATTTTAACCCTAAATATCCTAAACTAAATAATATAAAGTCTGAAAACCTTCATGTACAACCAATATATTTTAATTTATAAATCTATATAAATTCAAAAAGATACCAAATTTTCATATCATTAATTAAAATAAACTAATCTCCCTTGATGTTACGATAAATTCTTGAAAATTAAGGATGAGAGAATATCATGAAATAAAATTTAATGATAGATTCAAAAGAACCTCCAAGAATTGAAATGTGTACAAATTATCAATTCTGGTAGCTTCTCTAGAAAACACCGCTTAAATATTTCTATTATTCCTCACATATCAAAGAAGACATATTCCTCATATATTATCTGATATCCTAATTCATAAATGAAACAAAAATAGAATAATTAAAAATCTATAATATTTGTTACAACATAATTGTCCTCATTTCCCATTTTATAACCGTTGTCACCTTACATTTTCTAGATGATTAGCATATATATACAAAAATATTTATTCAGGGAATATGGTGGGACATTTTTTCTCCTTACTGTATGCATCAAAATTGAGAATTTAGTCTCAACATGGAGAATATTATTTTTCATTCTATATTTAGCTACATTTCTCATTTTTTTCAATCTTGATTTCATAGTAGTATTTAGATGGATGGATGATTTTATTTTATCCTTGTGTCGAGTATTTCATTTAGCATGAGCTATAAAGTTACATTTACCACCCGATGTATCTTTCACATTATTCAATATTTCTTCTTTGTATGTAATAATTGTTATAAAATTATTTAATTAGTGTAAATATAGTTATCTATAATTCCCATATATGGATATTACATTTTTAGATGTATATTCAAAGTGTTACACAAACATATGATTGTGGATCATAACTGTTTAGTGCCCTTGGAAACATGGAACACAGTCCTCTAAAATAGTTAATTATCTTCCATGTTTCCAATAAAGATCTTCCTATTTTGAAATATTCTTATACATAGCCAACATAAAACCTTTATTTATAACCTAGGGAAATTAATTATAATAAAGGGTGAGATCATATTCTCATTAAGGGTAAATAAGTGACTTACATAAGCATAACGTGAACATAAGGGTATAAGAACATGAGAATAACATATGAAAACCAGACCCTACATATCAAATTTCATAATACTGAGTTATTAAATAAATATTGGAAGTTAATAAGACATTAATCATAAATAAATCAAAGAATATGAGTCATGAGAACATAAAATTGGTACAAGAGATATAATAGTGTCTAACACATAAACATAGAAAATCATTTCCATGTTAGTAAGGACTCATTGACAAGGATATCATATTGGAATGGGTTAACTACATAAACCATCATAGTACTCATGGTTCACTCCAAAGACCATAATAGTTGGCACATTCTCTTACTAATATGAGTTCACTCCTCATTCTAACCCTATTTTACTGAAACGAGTTCACTCCCCGTTCGAGCCCTATCTTACTAAATAGAGATCACTACCCATTACCATCCTATATTTGTAAACCATGTTCACTAAAAATTTTATTACTATATATATCATTAGATATAAATATTTACCCAATGAATTGTATGTAGATACTGGTCCCACTAGTCTTTAGTTATAATTTCACCACTGCCCTGGGTTATAATGTAACCACCATCACATATGTAAAATAATACATTTGTGTACAAAAATATTATAAAAAATCATCATTTAAGAATAAATTAAATTAAATGGATTTAATAAACATTTCATCATAACATAACCTATAGAAAATAAATTGGATTCCTAATCATTTCAATATTTCATCAAATCATAACTCATGTAAAATGATACAGGTTTCTTAATAAATTTGTAATGGTATAAACCATGGAAGAGAAATGGGTTTCATAAACATAATTTCATCATAAAAATAAACCATTAAAATAAATAATAATAATTTAATTATTGGATCATATCCCTATTAAATAATTAAAACGTTATAGAATTTATTCCTAGATGAAAAATATTTTTGAAAGATAATATGGGGAATTTCATGAGGAAAGTATATTTTCTTTGAAAATAATTTTGTAAACTAAAAAATATTAGGAAGATAATTTACACTAATAATAAACATGAAAAATTTTAAATAATTATTTTTTAAATAATTTAAAATATTTTCGGATGAGAATATCATTTCTTCTTTTAATTTTTTTTAATTCATAAAACAGATTTAAAATCCTTTTCAATTTGAAATTTTTTGTTTAAAATATAAATGTTTCCCAAATATCAAGGAAATAATTATATTTGAAAATAATTTTAAAAACTTGTAAATGTAGCTACAAATCATTGAGCGATCATGACAATAAGAAATATTGTTCATGCTCTACATGTTAAAAATAAATATTGTTTCACATTTTTTGGTAAAATATAAAAAGGTATTGTTTGGAAACCTAAAATGAAGATTCCTTTTAAGACATTTTTTTAAAAATTAAAACATTCGTAAAAATTTATTTTAAAAATAATATTATAATAATAAATTATTATTGAAAACATTTTTATAAAACATGATTTTTTAAGGAAAAGTATTCTCGACTACAATGACGTTTTTAAAAAAATGTTATTTCTGAATTATTGATTACATAAATGGAGGAAATTAAAGTAAAACATGTATTCTCTTGAGATGACACATATATATTAGATTAAATTATTTTTTTGGGAGATAGATCATAATATTTCATCATTAGATGTATAATCATAAATAATCTTGATAGGTGATGAGATTGAAACATAAAACTCTTACCACTTTGGTAACATTTAATCATAAGCCTCATGAAGTAGTAACATAAAATGAAACATAAAATATCACAAGAATAAATAAATTCATGATATTAAATGTCAAACAAGATTTATATACTCCTCATGATTGAGAATAGGTTCATAACACACCGTATGTCTCATGAATGGAAAACTGAGGCAAAAGTCCCTTATTACTTGAGTAACATTTGATTCATAATCACTAAAAAACAATAACATAAATAGAAACATTAATTATCAAACAATTAGGTACATTCATGTTATATCATGTCATAGGTCAGTATCTACCCCACACAAAAAAAAAACAAGTTGTGAATATTGAGTAATTTTCTTAGAAGGAAAAGAGAGACTAGAAATACCCTTATCAAAAGCATACACTTCCTTCATACTCATTTTAACCTCATTTATATTAAATATAAGTTTATTATAAATTATTACAAAAACTAACTTATATATATCATACCACAAATTATTTAATTAAGTCATTTTATTACCAATTTATTAAAAATTATATGTTAAAGTCACATTTCGGGTAATAACATGTTTTTTCCATATGTTTGGATTTTTATTTTAGGTACTCTTACATTGATTATTAAATATTGATTTGAGAAATGTTTTACATTACAATCATAAAGACGATAACTTGTACACATGCATGTGTAATGTTTCCATTTTTCAACGATAATTATGGAAAAGAGGTAAGTAATATTACACCATTTAAGAATTATCATAATATCATAAAACATATTATTTCTCTAAATATAGTTATACATATATTAAATTTGGTGTGGTGATGAAAAAAGAGTCACATTACTTTGTGAATGCGGTAGTCAAGACGTACATGACCGACATTATCATCCGTTATTGAGTGAAAAGGAAAGAAGTAAAATAATCTTTTTAGAATGATATATATTTCATAAATATCATAATTATTTCATTTATATAAAATATTATCATTATTTTTTCCCTTATCAACTTCCATGTAATGTGTGAACGGATCATATCACTATGCGAGGTGGTAGTCTGTCGTACACATGATTGACGTTATCGTATTCCAAAAAAAAGAAATGAATAACGTTTTGTGTGATATAATAATTATATAATCATAATAATATAATTAATATCATATATAAAAAATAAATTCATCATTATGTTCGACCTTTAGTGGTGGTAATGCAAAAAATAAATGACAAAAATTTTTTAGGCATGAGTACTCTATACACATGAATAATGATTTTATTACCAATTTGATGGAATTGTATAAGATTTTAGGTTATTCTAATTTTATAATGACATGTGAATATAATGAATACATTGAGGTAATTATATCTTCATTTTTTGGAAACAATTGAAGGATGTGGATTAAAAGTAAAATAAAGATGCTGGTTGAAGAACATTACCTCTTCTTCAGGTATCTTCCATTGGAATTCACTAAAGCCTTCCAAGGATTGATTAATATCAAAAAACATGACTCCAATATGAGATGAGGGAACTTTTGATGTGATCATGGTAACTATTATACTAACCAAATATGTTTTAATTTGTGATGAATAGAGTATTGAGGTTGACCTTTTATAAGTGGGGGAGAGGACACACATGGTATTTTTGAAAAGAAATATGTGCTCCCTTGTTTTTAATATGTCACTAGTGTAAAATTTAAGCCATTATAGAACCTTATAGGTTTAATTATAGAAATAGTACAATAAAACCGTTTTTATACATTTGTATTGGTCATTTTACCCTTATCCTTTTAGTTTAATCCACAGTAAACTCATTTTTATCCTAACCACACTAATTAATTTTTAATGCATTTACTATTAATTTTTGTCAAAAATTTAGTTGAGATTATTAGAATTTATAAATTATGGTTAATCTAAATATGGAATCCATTTATCAATATTCAATTCCCATAAGTGGAAAATTTTAATTTATAAATAATCTCACAGATGCGACGAGAAAGCGGGTTTATAAAGAGAAAAAATTTTAAAGTTGAAATGTTTTTATATAAAAATTCAATATAAAAATTATTCAAATGACATAAATTAGATTAATAGATATAAAATTTTACTAATTTGACATTAAAACTGATTCAAAATATGACGTAAAATTATAAATAATTTTAACAAAATATAAGTTTTCAATTAAAAATCATCATTTTCCAATATTTATAAAAAAAAGATAATGTTTCAGAAAAATATAAAAAAGTTACCCTAAGATAATTCTGAAATTTTTATTTCAAAAATCAATTTTATTTTATAAAATTAGTTTATAAATATTTAAAATAGTAGTTTTATTCGAATTACAAAAAAATATCACAAAATTACTATTTAGAAAATATAGTTTTTATACATAATGTTGGATATATTATTATTTGTTGTCCAGAAAACGCTTAATATAAATGTTTAAAAAATTATTATGTAATATATATTTCATTAAATTAATTGAAAAAATTTATTTGATAAATCTGTTGATACAAAACACGCTTGTGCATATAAAAATATTTTTTCATAGAAATATTAACTATTATTTTAAAAAGGGTTCTGTTTTAATTTATAATTAATTGGTCACCAATGAATTCGTATTATATACATGTGTATACCATATATTTTATAATTCAGTTAATATTATTCATAACCACCATTCCAATGGCTAGGTGAAAACTATCATCATAATATTATAATAATATTACACATTTAAGTTAAACTCAGTATAGCGTTTAATGCATGCCAAGATTAGTGTTACATGAAACACAATATGTAATCAATATTGAATATAACTCAAAGAAGAATTATTATTTCATGTTTAGAAAAATATCTAAAATATCAAATTAATTTGGGGAAAAATATTTCACAAAAACTCAATGGGTTACATTATATGCCCCTTAAAATGAATTTCTCCATCAAAATTTATCTCGGTCATCCAAGGTTTAGCATTTGAAAATTAATTCATAGAAACCAAAATTAAAAAAGGGTTTACTAAAAATTTTCTTTAAAAATATAATATTATGCATAATTGTTTTCTATAATAACAATACTTGGTTTCCAAATGGGAGAAAATGAGTGATAAGTAAAAACATAAACATAGAAAAGAAAACTATCACCCAAATACCATGGGTGACTCGCAGAGAACATTGACCAAAATAAATACAGTGATATAGAGAAGGTTAATGGCCATAAATACATAAAAAAATATGAATAATAAATTCCATTCATATCATCAAAAATGGTTATAATAGGACAACATTTTATTTCAACAGTTTTTCTTTAGAAGATATACTTTTTTTGATTTCATTCCATTTCATAGGCACATTATCACGCATTGGTTAAGCCTTGATCAATTTCATCCTCATAAGAAATAAAGGTTAGTTATTAATGACTAAATCACCAATGGATCATAAGATCCCTAAAGAATGATAATTCATTCATTTTATCTCTAGTGTAAAAACAATTAACATTGGTTATCGAATATGGAAAAATATTCATATGGTGAGGTAATACATAAATCATTAAACCATCTTATAAAATTTAACTCAACCATTCCATAAATGGGTAACCTTCCTAACCTTCAAAAAAATTAAAATCCAAAAATATATCAATAATGTCACTAAATATTGAAAACAAACTTATCATTAAGCCCCCCATACACAATAAAGTGGATCTTGAAAATCACATAACATGTTTGTGAATAACTTCATAAATTATTCTATTAAAACAATGTAATAACCTAAATTACTATAAAAACATTTTAAAATAATACATTCTTATTCAGTAGTCAAATAAAACCATTAATTATTTAATTTATTCTATATATACAATTATTCTGTCAACTCAATCAATGATAACACTGCCCACTTTGTTAAAAAATATGTTACCAGTTCTAAGGTCATCAATACTATCCAATTTACATTATCTATATCAATCATCTCTTTATCCTATCTAAACAAAATTTTCTCAACATTAGGAAAATACTAAGGTAAACCTTCCCATAATCATGTTTTTTTCTAAAAATAATAACCTTTAAATTAAATCACTTTTCTAGGTCATTAGTACCATTCAACATATTCTTGAAAATCTATAATTAAAACTTTATACTAAACATTAATTATATATTTCACAATTCATGAATTGGAATACATAAATAGTTCAATTATTCAATCTGATACTCTATTTATTAACAAGGATTCATCATCTTATTCCCTAATACCCCTTTCTTTTCACAAATCATGCATAGTCTCTTTATCATCTATAGTGTAACCATTACCCATACTATCTTACTAATTTTCTTCATAATATTTCACCATAGGACTTCATTTTTCACAATTACTAAACATTCTATATTTAATTCCTTAAATATTTTGTGATATATTAGGGAAACTAGTGTTCCCATCTACTGTGTTAATTAAACTTTTTTATTTTTCCTTTGAAGTTACTTGATTTGTGACCCTCTTCTCCACTGTAAATGAAAAATTCGTATTCCTATATGACATTTACTTGGGCTCTTATTTACACATTATCAACATATAGGAAACTAAATATTCTTTCCACCATGGTTACCATAACCCAAACTCTCATCAAAGCTCTTTCCTTCTTTTCTTTAGTGAGTTTTTTAGTTCGTTAAGGTACATATATGAAATCATGTTCTGTGAAAATAGATTAGGAATAATGGTAACATCGTTAATCTAGTCATCATACCATCTGTATTCTCATGAAAAATATATTCCATCACATTAAATTTTATCTTGTTCCTTATTATTCCCACCATTGACTAAAACCAAAAATCATAGTGTGAGTGACATGACTTCCTAACAGCACTCTCAGGATATTGAATCATGTTCACCCTCATAGGGTTTCACTTTCTCCCCAGTGGTGTTGGATCCTATACTTTGCTCCCTTCTGTTCTTTCTTCTCTCTTGACTATTGTATTATGTTGTTCTTATTTCCCCCTGATATCCTATACTACACTTTGACCTCACATTACATATCTCCTCTCTTGGTTGTATGTGGATCAATGTACATTTTGAGGTTTTGGAGAAAGCGGTTTGGTAGAATTGGGTTTATCAGATTCTCCTTTCTTCCTCTTTTTTGGGTTTGAGTCACTAGTTCCTTTACAGGGTTTTATCCCATTATAGTGTTTCATTATAATAGTCCTTAAACTTCTCTTTTTTATGTATAGTTTGTTTATTTTGGGAGAGGTTGATTTTGTGCTCGGTGTCTTTTTGGGAAGTCCCTTCTGCTCAAACTATCTTTAGCCTCCAGTGTCTCTTCTTCCTTCCAGATCAGTTGGGTGCACTCAATCTTAGGAGGTCTTGGGTGTGTGGTGTGATGTAGATGGGGATCTAGTTAATGATTCTTCGGATCAGGTGAGGGTATTGTGTTTACTTGGGCAGTGTGGCAATGACAAAGGCTATATTTAGAGCAGAGGCATGGATGACAGCGGTGAAGGTGTAGTGACGACATGATGGCTCCTAGTCTTCTATTCCTCAATCAGGTTATTCAAGGGATCACAAGTTTTTCTTGGTTAACTTCCCTTTTTCGGGAGTTTTGTATCACAGTGCGTTGGAGGGTTTCAGTGGTTTTTGGAATGAGTCGGGAGGTCACTTATGTCTGTTTCTCGGGGATGATAGTGGTGGTCACATAAACTTGTGCTGTTCTAGGAGGCTTGATATGAGGTTTGATTTGTTCATATTATTTTTTCGGTTATCATATAACTCCATTTTTTGGCATCCCTAGTGGTGGCTGTGGATTTTTATCGGATGATGTGGATGATGTACAATTTTCTGATGGTCTATGAGGTCATTATGGTATGGTGCTTTGGATGATGATGATGACAATTCCAGGGGTAATAATGTCATCGAGTAGTGACGATGAAGCAGAATATGGTGTTAGTGAAGATAACAATGATGGATGGAAATAGTGATTTTTTTGTTTCATGAGAGTTCTTTCGACTATAGGATGTTTTTTTCAATTAGATGGGTGTAGTTATCATGGAAGACCCGTGATGAGATGGGTGATGAATTTTGAAATTTGAATATTGTGGATTTTTTGATGGCAAAAATGGTGGTACTTGGATTAGGGTTTGTCTGTAGTGTTATTTGATTTGAATTTTTTATGTTTTATTTTTCTTGATGGTTTGAATCTAGTGGTTTTTTAGGTTTCTCACTTACCCTTTAAAATTTTCATTATAAAAAACAAATAGTATGGATTGTGGACTAGTGATAGTGAAACTAATCATAGTGTAAAACCATATAATAATGAAAATTAACTTATAGGATTTCTAAATCATGACACCATATTTAATATATGACATTAAATGTTTATATTTGGTCATTTTATTCATATTTTATTCACATGATTCTTTTTTTTTGGAAAACAGTTTTTGTATTTGCAATGCATATCCCTCAGGAGTGGCAAACCTGGTCTCAAAAAAGGCATGTTGTTGTGCACCAGTTCCTGATAGAGTCTATCTTAATATAGTGTTTTCAAGGTTGTTAACCATATTTATATCTATTCCAAATTCACATCCAGTTCTAGTATCGAGATATGGATGCAATTTGATAGAAACTAATAGCTCTATATTTAACAAAATTTAGGGAAATTTTCCAAAACATTAACTCATTCATAGACTTATCCTTAGAGACATACCTAGATAAATCCTTGGAAATATACATAGTGATATCACTAAATTTTTATCATCATAGTTTATAAAGTTTAACTAGACCTTTATTTTAATACCAACTATAGTGACCCTGACTTCTCATAAATGGATATTATATCTTTTTATATGAATATTCAAATAATTATATAATACAATTCCTCAGAACCATAATCTATTAGTGCCTTTGGAATCTTTGAACACAATATTTTAATACAGTGAGAGATCTTTAATGTTTCCCACAAAAATCTTATAATTTACTAATATTCCTCTACATACCCTACATAAAAACATTCTTCATAACCTGTGGAAAGGAATAATAAGAAAGGGTGAGCTCATATGCTCAATAAGGGTAAATAAGTGAGATGCGTAAGCAAAACATTAATATAAGGGTATGTGAACATGATCATAACATATAAAACCCATCCCATACATATCCTAGATCAAAATATTGAGTCATGAAAACAATATTTTCAGTTTCCAATACGTAAATCCTAAATAACTAAAAGAACATGAGTTATGAGAGCATAAAATTGGCATTTGACATAAAATTGTGGCATATATATAAGTATACAAAATCCTTCCCATATGAATAAAGGATGAATACTAACACTATAATATTGGAATTATTTTACTACCCAAATCATCATATTATCCAAGGATCACTCCCAATACCATCATAGTAGAAAAAGTCTTATACTGAACTGAGTTCACTCCTCATTTCTATTGTGCAATTATGAAGTGGGTTCACTCTCCATCCCAGCCTTGTCTCACTAAACTAGGTTCACTCACTATTCTAGTATTATCTTACAAAATATGGTTCACAACCCATTCTATTCCTATATATTTCATGAGATATAAATTTTTATCCAATTCATTAGAGGGAGATATAGGCCTCACCTACCATTATTTATAGTGTTACCTTTATCCATGATTTTAACATAACCATTGTAACACAATGAAAACCATAAATATGTGTGACACAAGATTGTAAAACATTCATCATATTATAAACCAGGAAATTAAATTTTTTCATAAAAATTTCATTATAACATAACATGTGGAAAATAAAAAGGTTTCATAATCATTTCATCATTTCATCAAAGTATTATCCTTGGAAAAAGGAGCTGGTTTCATTAAAATTTTATTATGGTATAACCTATAGAAGAGAAATGGGGTTCATAAATATATTTTCATCATAAAGTTAAACCATTTAGAGAAAGAAAAATAATGGTATCCTAGGATCACATCCATGGAAAATAATTTTGAAAGACTGTATGAGAAATTTCTTAAGGAAAATATATTTAATTTGAAAATAAATTTTTAAAACAAAAAATATTATCAAAATAATTTTCATTGAAAATAAAATTGAAAAAAAGGCTTTAAAAAACAATCAATTAAAACATTTCTTCCGGAAAATATATTTTGCAATTTAAAAAATCTTTTTAAAACAAAAGAACACTATTAAATCCTTTTCAATTTGAAATCAATTAATAAATTCTAAAAATTTGCAACATATTAAGGAAATAATTTTCATTGAAATAAACTTTGAAAACATGTAAAGGAAACATGAATTCTTTCAGCTTCCATGGTAGTGGTAAATACTTTTCATGTTGTTCGTGTTAACAATAATGATTTTATTAACATTTATGGTAAAATACAAATTGTGATTTTTGGAAAATTATATGAAGGTTAAGTTTTTATTTTTTAAAAAAGTAAAACATGCGTAAAAATTACATTTAAAAATCATTGTAAAATAATAAAAAATTATATAAAATATTTTTTGAAAACATTACTTTAGAAGGAAAATGTTTCTGAAAAAACATATAGCTTATCCTAAAAATGTTCATTTTTAATAAATGCATATGTAAAGAGAGGAAAATTAATGGAAAATAGGTATTATCATGAAATGAGCCAAGAATAAGAAAATGCATGAGTTTATTGAGATATAGATAATAATATTTTATCATTGGAAGCATAATCATAAACAATTCTGATAAGTGATGACATTGTAAGAAAAACACTTACCACATTGGTAACTATGAATTATAATCACCATTAAGGAGTAACATAAAATGAAATATAAACTATCATTAGGATTAATAAATTCAGGATATTATTGGGTATGTATTGTCTCAACAATACTCTATAAATATTGTTGACTTTGATTCTTACCAATACCATTGTTTATTTTACTAATGATATGACATTAAGTGTATTTCAAGAAATTAATATTATTTATGTTCTTTATACTGGAACTATATTCAAGATTAGTATTCTCATTGAATATTCGCTAAAGTGTTCGGAATTCTCCTAACCATATTCTAGAAACACTATTCATACCGTATGTTGAAGAATGTAATGTAAGGAACAAAACCTACATTTGTACTATACCTTATTCTAAACGATTAACACATATGATTAATCAACCCTATGTTTAAAGAAACATATGGATAAAGAACATTATGTTTGGATAAAAACTTACATTTTACAATAAGAAAAGGTATGGTTAAATATCCATATATAAGTATTGAACCTTACGTTTGAGAAGAAAACATATGGATCATCAACCTTACTTTTCTGATCAACCTTACATTGTCAACCATAAGTTTTGAGAATGAACACTACATAGTAGAACCCTACTTTTTTTATTTTTTTATTTTTTGAAGGAACCTTACATTTGACTTTTCATCACTGGATATTTGAATTTATGATTTTATCAGAGTTTCTTGCAATGGTCTTTACAAAATATTCTGTCGATTTGAAGGTCATTTTTGAACAATTCAATGCTTGTTATGATTAATTCAATGAATCTAACTAAGTTCATAAATTATCTCCTAATGTTAAGAAAATATATAGCGACTCTAATCATTCTCAGGAATTGGAATTCTTATGATTTATCAGGCATTTTTCTTGGATCTGAATTAAAAAAGATAGGCTCTCTACTTTAGTTATTCAATTGGTGTGTTTGATCTGTATTTATGTGTGTGTGATTCAAAGAAAACCGAATTGAGATATATATGAAACCATATATTTCAACACACAATCATGATTGAAACTAAATTATTGTGAAGAAATTTTATGGATCTACTTCAGCAATCGATCAGACTCTATTTTTCTATAGAAGTGGCTACAGTGGAAATTTATGTATTAATTTTTTTTATTTTATATTAGTTAATTTATGTTATTTGTTAATTTTTTTATCTCAAAGATCTATTGCAACCAGATCACTTTTTAACTTCTCTTTCTTGAAGAAAATATTTTATAAAGAAGAAGATTCATCTACCACCAGTTGTTGTTCAACTATAAAGTTCAACCTGAATCCTTTTTTATAACACCATGACCCTAGTTTCCCAGAGTCGGTGCATTACTTAATATCATTGGAATGATCCAAATAAATCAATTCCTGAAAGACATATTAGTTTATTATCATTGTAAGTAATATATATATACATATGTTTTACATTACATCATGAAATAAATAAAAACAAAAATGTGTCCCCTTTGAACACAGTCACATCCCTTAGCATATTCCAGCAGGTTAATCATGATACACTTCTTCACATCCTATGAAAAATAAAACATAGAAAGGTGTTAACTTAGATGCTCAGTAAGGATAAGAATATAGAAGAAACTTTCATAAACAAGCATAAACATTTAAGGCAATGTATAAGACTAAAACACAATCCTTTTAAACATAAACTTCAGTATAATATAGAAAAGATAAATCCAATAATTCCATTTATATTTACAAGGATATTCTACTAGTTGAATAATCACATGCAATATCAATATCCAATTTCATAATGATGTAATTCATATTTCCGAACATCATAACAACATAGTAAAGGCCTCGTGCTAAGACTACAAATATCATTTTGTCAAGGCCTTGTTCTAAGACACTAGTTTGTCTGTTGAGACCTACCGATGCATCGAGGAGCAATATAAGGTTTAACCCTTCACTTACTAAGTCCAATGCATTCCTCAAATTAAAAGTTTGAAACATAATTTAAACATTCATGTTAGAAATAGCATACAAAATGTCAATATTTTAACCACAAACCATGAATGGTATAAAAATAGCACATGCACAATCAAACATAACTCATTCAATAAAATATGGAAATTTTATTATAATAAATCAAACACAATCAAGAATAATGGAGGATATTGATATAGATGAAAATAATCACTAAACCTATTTGAGATAAATATCCATTTTTCTTTAAAACATTTAAAAGTATAACTGTTTATCAAGAAGTATTTTAAAATATATTTTTGAATCAAAGTGTCCCAAACCACTTTGAATCTTTTAAAAATAATTTTAATTTTAGAACATTCATGTCTATATAAATAAATCCCTAAAAACATTTTTAAAACATGGACATTAATGATAAATATTTTAAAGAATAAATATTTAAAACCTTTTAAAATATACTTTAGTTATATTTCCTAACTGAATGAGAGATGCTTCAATACAAATAATTCAGGTAATAAAAACTGTATAATATCTTGAGAATAAAGGGATTCATGATATCCTATGTCAAATTACAGTATATACACCATATAAAAGGGAATTGGCGCATAACAACAAAGACATCTCAATGGAATGTAAATTGAGATAAAATACCTTATAATGATTGTATCCTTAGGTTAAGGATAAATAAATGACATAATTATGTGTGAAAAATATAAATACACTCAGTATGATTGGATATTCATTGTAAATCAATCAGAGTACATTCAAATATATTCTTGTAAAAACAACACCAATGATATGGATGTTTAACCAAATGAATGGAAATTGAGTTAAGATTACTCGTATCAAGTTCATATCGATGACTTGAGAATTTATAAATGGAGTGATTATGTGTTTCAAAAGTATATCCACACAAAGGGGAGTGGAAATTACTACATAAATAAATTAATAGATATTTCACACATAATCTGGGAGTAAAATAATCAATGAAGTTTGCGTAAAACGCAATGAGTGGAAATTGAAATTAGAAATTCCATTACCAATTTGGTAACTTACAAAAAATACTCCAAATTAAAGAAGAATCATAAAATGAAGCTGTAAATACCAAAAAAATTAAATTATATTACAAAAGGAATATAATAATGGCCAGTATATATGACACTCAAAAGGAAATAGTGTCAAATATAACATGAATCTCACAAGAATAAAATGTGAGATGAAAACCCCTTACCTTGTAGTTTTACTTAGTATAGGATAGGTTAACCACCTGTATAACGGTGAAATCATTTTTATTAAACTATTCAAGAACCAAATACATAAATATGATATCATATATTATCTTATAATATTTCTTTGTTAATAAAAGTTCTGTAGTATCATTGTTTTGGGTGTGAACTGATTCATTTTCCTTTATGTGTTTTGTTACGTAAGTCATGTTTGTCATGTATAAGATGTATTTTATTCATATCAACAATGATGTTATGTTATTAAAATGTTTTTATATCATCAAATGAAAATTATTCTTGAATGGTTATGAGGGGGGATGAATCTTATCGTGTTTGTGGAGACGGTAATCTGTACGGACGCATGAGCAACAATATCATTAAATTGATGGTAAAATAGTATGTCACTGAATGTTATATCATATATAAAAAATCATTAACATGTTATATTTTTTATTTACATTAATTATACTCATTTTTATACTCATCCAAATAATGAATTGTTTAATAACAAACTACACCACAATGTGGAGACGGTAAGCCGTACGTCCGCACGTATGGTTACTTTTTCATTAATTGGAAGGATAGAATAATGAATATGGTTGTACTATATCTATAATGACATCACATAATGTTGAATTTACTGGAGTTATTATTTTTTAATGGAAACAACAATGATATAGGAAGTGAAAGAAGAAACGAACATTGAAAGGTGTAGTGAAATTATTACCTCTTCTCTGGGTGATTCCTTTTGATTTGATAAAAATGGATCCTTAGATTTGTTTTATGATAAAATTAAGGACTATAGGATTAAGTGAGGGTAGTTTGGAGGATATTTGATCAGGGTTTGGTTAATACAAATAGATTTTGAGGTGTGAAATTAAGATAAGGGGAAGTATCCTTTTATAAGAGAGGTGAGGGTCACTTTAGAAAAAACATGAAATATTATTTTATTATATAATAATGTTCGGTTTATAATGGCTAAAATTTAATTTATTTAGTGGATAACGTGGGTATGGGTCAAAATCCCTTCAACCAATAGGTTTTAGACAAATTTAGGTCACCATATTAACATAATATTTTAGATTTAGCTCTTATTTAAATAGTTTAACTTTTATCATGTCTTCTTGTATTCATACACTATATAGTTAATAAACTTACTATAAACTACCATGAGAACCTCAAGTGGATCATTAATGAAATATCTATCATTATATAATTCTTTTGATAAAATCATATATTTTAAAAAAATATTATATCAATTAATAATATAATATTTGTTTTAAAAACTCATTTATGTCAATTTTTACACTATTTAGTATTTGGTTTTAGTGTAAGTCATAAAAACATGATTAATTTGAACAAAGTTCATTAAATCAATTCTATTGTGTCATATTAATCTATTAAATTCGTGGAATGCATCAAAAGTACCGATTTACAATTATTTTTATATTTATAATATCAATTACTTTAATCTTTCATTAATAAGGTAATTATTACATCATCATTGGGTCAAAAATAAATTTAATTATTTAATGTCTAAAAATTATAAATAATATCCCATTTTGTTGGAAATAATTTTTTCATTATAGTTAATATTTATAGTCTAATTTATCTTATGTATAACCCTATATTAAAAATGTTTTAGTTATGTAAATTTGAATTTGACAATTTTAACTCTTCTTTGAATAAAATAACAATAAATGTCCTAATCTAATCCAAGTGGACCAAAGAAGATTGTATTTTATTCATAAGGATGATTTTGGTCAAAAAAAACTTATCTAATAGAATTATGACATGCTTTATAGTTACTTATAATATCATTTTTACTTTTAATTTCCCTATTTACTTTTAACTGTGGAAAATAAAAGTCATAAGTTACTATTCACTAAATATTATTTTTGTCTTTCTGTGCCACATTTTACTTACTGATATCAACCATGTCTCTCGTATTTTTTAAATTCAATTCACAAAAGTGGTAAAATATAAGTTTTATGCAAATTTGTTAACGCGCCTAGAAGGTGGGTAAAAAACGATAAAAAATTCCATAAATATTTATACATAAAATTTTATTATAAAATGACTCTAATGAATTATATTGAACTAATATAGGTATTATGAATCAATTTTGAGTTCAAATTAATATAAATAAAAAATAATTATTTAAATAAATAGTCGTGTTTTAAACAATAACGTAGTGTTTTTCACTCGTCATCAAAAATCGAGAGTTTTCAGAAAAATACCAAAAATTCACCCTAAGATAATTTTGATATACCGTATACAAAAATGATTTATATTTTACTAAATTAAAAACATAGAAGTTTCATTAATTAATTTAAAATTAATTCCAATTGTGAAAAACATAATGCCGGTTTTGGAGAAGTAAAAACTATTAAAAGATTGATATGGGTTTGTCTCCAATTTAAAAGTAAAATTACTTCTAATAATCAAAATTTAATAAAATTATAAAAATATAATCTAATTATACTTAAAAACCATTAAAATATATAACTTAACACTGTAAATTATTTTGATTAAAAAAAAAATTTTCAATTAAAATTTATTATCTTTAACTATTCATCAAAATATGAAAGCTATCAGAAATATAAAAACAATTTAGCCAAACTAAATTTTGAGGTCCCTATTCTTAAGAAGAATTTAATTTTATAAAATTTAAGATATAAAAGTGTCAAATATAGGTTTTATAAATGGTTCTTAATTAAAAGGTGGTAAAATGAAATTTTTAAAAAAATACTTCTTTTATCTGAAAAATTAAATTTTTTCCTTATATTATGTCTAAGAAACACAAAAGGTGAATGTTACAATTATATAGGATATATATGTAAAATTAAAAATAAGGTTATTAATTTTTATAATCAATTTTTAAATAGCTAGTTTGATAGGTCCTGGTTGGCTTTAACTCTGTGTTGCGTACATAACACGCTATTGTACTATTCAAAGAGAAGTGTACCGTGGAAGTTTGAGGTGTTACATTCTTCCCTACTTTAATAAATTGTTTCCTCACAATATTAAATTTTTATTAATAAATAAAAGGTAAAAAAATAGAAAATACATTTTTGGAAAACCCACATTGGAAATAGGGTTAATAAATTTTATTCTTAATAAGAGGGAAATGGAAATTAAAAAGTCACCACCAAATTAGGAATTGGAATAGGAGAAAATTTTTGGCAATTATAATTAGAGTAAAAATGTAAATATTTATAGGGATTGATTGAGTTCATCAATCAATAACAAGTGAATGGAAAATTGAGGGGATGAAAGCTATAAATCTATGATGAATAACATAAAGTTATAGGATGACACATTTTTGGGTTTATGATTCTTTCCCTAAATTTTAAGAATTAATTTCTTCATAGAATAAGAAAAATAATAATTGATAAGTAGAGTTCCATCCTTTAACTAATTTCAACCGCAAACTCATCTTTCATTTCAAACAATGTGTATTAAAGATGACTTGGTCACGCCTGAAGTGCTAGAATCAACTTACAGATAATTACATAATCCACAAAGGATGAAATATATATTTCTCCTGCCTTTAGAGATTAACCAAAACCAAAATGGTTAGTACAAGATCAGATGATCCTCAAAAAGGATGATACTTTTGTGAATGAAATACTAATATTAATTTCTAAAATTAAACTAATAATACCCAAAGTTAAATAAATACCATTAAATATAAAATTGTCCAAAAAATCCTTAAATATAATCCAAAATAATATAGAAACCCAAAACTTGGAATAATTTGATTACGTAGTCTTCCACGTTAAATTGTATCTCCAAATAACATCAACTACTCTTACAGTCGCATACTTAAAAGTAATTAACCTTATAACATAGTCTCTATTATAGTTTTATAATGTCCATAAATAACTTAAATAACAATAATTCCAAAATAAAAACATAGATAAAAATACTCTATTACTCCTTAAATGAAATCCCATAGTATTCTATTTTCCTTAGGAATATAGTGTTCCCAAAAAAGCAAATGTCTTCCAAAAAAACCTTTAACAATTAATCAAAAAATAATTTTCCTATAATAAGGATATCCATTTTATATACATAATATCCCCAATAAAATTATTATTGATCAATAAAATCATTTAACAAAAAATAATTAGTCACCCTAACTGGGGACTTCATGTAGTCGAGTGGTATGCGATAAATCCCAGTAACAGTTTGGTTATGGGTTCGATTCCAGCAGCTTTTTCCAATGAGACGGGTTGTCACATGGTCTATGTGTTTTCCTTTTTCAAAAACTATATTTTATAACATTCCCAATATGAGATAAATTCATCAAAATAACCATAACATAATTTAAACACAAATTTTATCTCATACCTCGCATTTTCATCTAAAAATTTAATAAATTGTAATTTCCTTGAATTCAAGAATCATGTAAACTCAAATGGTTATTTATAACTATATCCACAAGGGAAATGAAAATTCTTCCTCAAATTGAATTTTCTCATAACAAAATTCATTGTAACATATAATAGAGAAAAGTCTTCCAAAGTAATCCCATCAACAAAGAGCACTAATACTTTTAAAAAAAATTCTGTCCATTTATTTTCGCATATGTCCTTCCATGACCAAGAGTTTATCCTATAGAATAGGGAATTCACTTTGGTAATTACTAAGTCCCCTAAATTTGAAGAAAATGGATGTAAAAGGGTTCTTGGGATAATTTTTATTTTCTTCCATAGTACTCTTCATTTTTTTCTCTGCAATTCTTTACTTTATGTCCCTCTTTCCCACTCAAAAATCATTTCTTTATTCCATTGAGACACGTTCCTGGGTGTCTCCTTCCAAATTTTCAAGATTATCGAAATTGAGATTTATTTTCTCCATGGTCTTTAATACTGGAACTCTTATCCTTCATGGACTTTTTCTTCTTTGTTGAGTCCAGGAGTTGGTTATATATATGTTTTGATCATATTTTTGGAAAACTGATTCGACATGAACATGATATCTTTCACACCTATCAACATTCCATTTCATTTCTCATTTACACCACCATTTCCAACTTTTACATCAAGTTCAATGTTACTATGAAATCCTTGGAATCTATCCATGGACTATAACCAAAAATAATTGTGTGAGTAACAATTGTCATAAACTAATTTAGAGAATATCATGACACCTTATTTTCAATCTAAAACACCTTATGATTAACCAAGGTTATTTATTCTCATCTTATATTAAAATCCATCAAATTTGGTTGTAATGAAATTTTTATTTATTATAATCATATCCCTTGGGAGTGTCATATCCAAGAGTGCGGTAAGGCCCGTTGTTGTGTATCAGTTCCTATTTGAGTCAAGCTCAAAGAGGTGTTTTCAAGTTTTAACCCTAAGTACATATGTTCCAGAGCCACCTCTACCTGCTCGTATCCAAACAGGGATCTATTTCTTGGAAAACCCAAATAATATTTATATTACCAAAAAAATTGGATGTTCTTCTATATTAGTCCCAAAAGTCTATCTTAGGGTAATGTTCTCTAATCAGAGTTTTTATAAATCTAGTTTCAATGGTTTGTACTAAACTTCCACTAATACAAACTGTAATGACCCAACCCTAGTTACAAAGAGTCTTTGAATTGTTAAATATCATTGTCATGATCATAAGAGATCATGTCCCGTAATACTGATTAGTTTATTGGCCTTAAAGTACTATATATATACATAAGTTTTTCATTACATCATGAAATAAAGAAAAACAACATTGTGTCCCCTTTGAACACACTCATATCTCTTATCCTATTCCGAGAGGTTAATCATGATATACTTCTTCAAATCTTGGAAAAAACATATAAATGGGTGAGCTCAGATGCGCTATAGGGATAAAAATATCGTATAAATTTTCATAAATATGAAAAAACATTTAAGGAAATGTATAAGACTAAAACAAAATCCTTTTAAACATAAAATTCAACATAATATGACAAAGATATATCAAATAATTCAATTTACTTATTCACAAGGTTATTCTACTAGTCGAATAATCTCATGAAATATAAATATCAAATTTCATAATGATGGAATGCATAATTCTGGACATCATAACCACATAGTCAAGGCCTCTTTCCAAGACTTCAAAAAATATTTTATCAAGGCCTT
Organism: Viscum album; assembly: GCA_963277665.1. Lineage (NCBI taxonomy): Eukaryota > Viridiplantae > Streptophyta > Magnoliopsida > Santalales > Viscaceae > Viscum > Viscum album. Next base: position 1,515,171,033 of record OY728139.1, on the reverse strand, counting down.
GTGACAATACAATAGTTTTTCTCATTAAACCTACCGATGCATCTAGCAGCCATTGCGGGCTCCACCCATCACTCACTAAGTCCAATGCATTCCACAAATGAAATGTTTGAAACATAATCTAAACATTCGTATTAGAACTAGCATATGAATTGTCAATATTTTAACCACAAACCCTGAATAGTATAAAAATATCCCAACCACAGTCAAACATAACTCATTCAATACAATATGGAAGATTTTATTGTAATAAATATACCTCAATCTATAATAATAAAGGATATTGACATAGATGATAATATTCACTAAAACTATGTGAGAGAAATATCCATTTTTCTTTAAAACATTTAAAAGTATCACTATTTATCAAGAAGTATTTTAAAAGAGATTTTTGAATCAAAGTGTCACATACCACTTTGAAACTTTTAAAAGGAATTTTAACTTTAAAACATTTATGTCTATATAAATAAATCCTGAAACCCATTTTAAAAACTTGGACATTAATGAGAAAGATTTAGAAGAATAAATCTTTAAAACATTTGAAATAATATTTTAGTTGTAGTTCCTAAAAAAATGAGATAGGATTCAATAAAAATAGAGTTAATAAAAAGATGATAATAAAATGATAATAAAGGGATTCATTATATACTATGTAAAATTATAGTATATACACCATATAAAATAGAATTGGTGCATAACAACAAAGAAGTATTAATGGAATATTAATTGAGATGAAATCCCTTATAAAGACTATATCTTTAGGATAAGGATAAATCAATGAAATAATTAGGTGTGAAAAATATAAATACACTCAATATGATTTTCTATTTATTGTAAATAAGTCATAGTATATTCACACATATTCTTGTAAAAAACAACACCAATGACTTGGATGTGTTACTCAATGAATGGGAATTGAGTTATGAATACTCTTATCAAGTTCATATCAATAACTTGAGAATTTATCAATGCAGTGATTATTTGTGTCAAAATTATATCCACACAAAGGGGAGTGTAAATTACTACATAAATAAATAAATATTTATTTCCCACATAATCTTGGAGTAAAAAAATCAACGAAGTTTGCATAAAACCCAATGAGTGGAAATTGAAATTAGAAATTCCATTACCGATTTGGTAACTTACAAAACATACTCCCCATTAAAGAAGGATCATACAATGAAGTTTTAAATACTAATAAATTAAAGTATAATACACAGAGAATAAAATAATTGGTCATACATACACCACAAAAAAGGAAATCATGGCAAATATAGAATGAATCTCATGAGAATAAAAAGTGAGATGAAAACCCCTTACCCTGTAATTTTATTTATTATAGGGTAGGTTAACATTTTGTATAATCATTAAATCATTGTTATTAAACTATAAATGAACCAAATACATAAATATGATATCATATATGATCTTATAGTATTTCTTTATTAATGATATTTCATTAGTAACATTGTTTTGGGTGTTAACTGATTCATTTTCCTTTATATGTTTGTTACGTAAGTCATTTTTGTTATGTGTATGATGTATTTGATTAAAATCCAGAATTATATTATGTTCTTAAACATTATTTTTAAATCATAAAATGAAAATTATTCTTTAATGGTTACGAGGAGAGATGATTCTTATGATGTTTGCGGTGATGGTAATCTGTATGTATGCACGAACGACAATATCATTCCATTGATGGTAAAATATTATTTAATCAGATGATATATCATACATAAATAATCATTAAAATTTTATATTTATTATTTAAATCAACCGTACTCATTATTATACTCATCCAAATAATGAAGTGTGGAATAACAAACTACACCACAATGTGGAGACGTTACGCCGAATATACTCACGTATGGAGACTTTGTTATAAATAGGATGGATAGAATAATGAATATGGTTGTTCCATATTTATAATAACACCAAATTATTTATACAGTATTATATTTGTCATTTTTTTATGGAAACAACAACGAAATAGGAAGTGAAAGAAGAAAAGAACATTGAAAGGGGTGGTGAAATTATTACCCCTTCTTCGGGTGATTCCTTTTTATTTGATCAAAAGGGATCAATAGGTAGGATTTATAATAAAATTATGGTCTCTATGAGGAAGTGAGGGTAATTGGGAGGATATTTGTGTAGGGTTTGGCTGATCCAAATGGCATTGGAGGTGTGAAATTATGAGAAGGGGAATTACCCTTTAATAAGAGAGGTGAGGGTGACTTTAGGAAAAGCTAGAAATATTATTTTATTATATAATCATTCTCAGTTTATAATGGATCATGATGGATTTATTTCTAGGATAAGGTGGGGATGGGGAGAAATCCTTTTAACCAATATGTTTTAGACAAATTTAGTTCACCATATTAACCTTATCTTTTAGAATTAACTCTTAGTTAAATAGTTTAACTTTTATCATGTCTTCTTATATTCTTACATTATATGGTACATAAACTTACTATGAACTAACAAGAAAACCTCAATTGGTTCATTAATGATATATCTATCATTATATAAGCCGTTTGGCCAAATTGTATATTTTTAAGAATATTATATCATTTAATAATATAATATTTTTAAAAAAACTCAATTATGTCAATTTTGACAGTATTATTATTTGGTTTTTGGGAAACTCATAACAACATGATTACCTAAAAAAAATATTGTATCAATACTAACATGTCATATTAATCTAGAAAATTAGTGGAATGCATCAACAGTATCAATTTAATTTAATTTTGATATTTATAATATCAATTATTTTAATCATTCATTAATACTGTAATTACTGCATCATCATTGTGTCATAAATAAATTTAGTTATATAAAGTCTAAAAATTATAAACAAATAACCATGATGTATGAAATCATTTTATATTTCTAATGAATATTTATAGTCGAATTTATCTTATATATAACTCTACATTAAAAATGTTTTCGTTATTAAAATTTGAATTTAACACATTTAACTCTTCTTTAAATAAAATAATAATAAATGTACTAATCTAATCAAAGAGGAACAAATAGGATCATATTTTATTCCTAAGGTTGATCTTGGTTGAAAAAAACTTATCCAATAGAATTTGGACATGTGTTAGGGTTATTTATAATATCATTTTTACCTTAATTACTCTATTTACTTTTTAACCGTGGTAAATAAAAGTCAAAAGTTACTATTCACCAATTTTTTTTTCATTTTATTGAACCACATTTTACTTACTGATATCAACTGTGTCTCTCGGATTTTTTAAATTCAATCCACAAAAGTGGTAAAATTACGTTTTATGAAAATTTTCTAACGTGCCTAAAAGTTGGGTAAAAAACGTTAAAAAATTCAATAAAATTTTATACATCAAATTTTATTATAAAACGACTCAAATGAATTATATAAAACTAATATAGGTATTATGTATCTATTTTGACTTAAAATTAATTTAAATAATATAAATAATTATTTAAATAAAAAGTCAGTTTTAAAACGATAACATAGTATTTTTCACTATTCATCAAAAAATGTAAGTTCTCGGAAAAATACAAAAAATCACCCTAAACTAATTTTGATATTTCAAATCCAAAAATTATGTTTATTTTACCAAATTTAAAAAATATAATTTTCATTTATTAATTTAAAATTAATCCTCATTGTCCAAACCAGAAAGCGGGTAATTTAGAAGTAAAAACTATTAAAAGATTGATATGTGTTTATGTCCAATTTAAAAGTGAAATTACTTCCAATGACCAAAATTGGATTAAATGATAAAAATATAATCTAATTATACTTAAAAACCATTCAAATGTATAATTTAACACTAAAAATTATTTTTATTGAAATAGTTGTTTTCAATTAAAATTTAGTATTTTTAACTATTCATCAAAATATGAAAGTTATCTAAAAAGTACCAAAAATTTATCCAAATGAAATTTTTATGTCCCGATTCTAAAGAAGAAACTTATTTCATAAATTTAAGATGTAAAAGGTTCAAATATTGGTTTTATAAAGGGTTCTCCATTTAAAGGGGGGAAATTCATTTTTTTGAAAAATACTTCTTTTATCTAAAATTTTGAATTTTTTCCTTATATTATTTCTATGAAACACAAAAGATGAATGTTAAAATTATATGGGATATATATATATAAAATTTAAAATGTGGTTATTACTATTCATAACAACTTTTTATATGGCTAGTTTAATAGGTTGTGGGGTTCTTGAACTCGGTGTTGCGTACATCACACGTTATTGTATTATACAAATAGAAGCGTACATCACACATTTTGTCTTGTTTGTAAAGGTGTCACCTGCCTACACTCAGTTTTGGATTGGTCTTATGATATGAGGACCTGACTAGTGAAATTTACTAAACTCGAAGGGAGATTAATTAGTGGAGTGGAATATGGGATCTTTATTCCCTGAACCCCTATAAATAGTCATTTTATATATTTATTTTTTTATCTCATACTCATAATATCATATAGAAGACAGAAAATGTTTACCTGCATATTCATCAGTTGACATCAAAAGGTAGAATTTTTAATTCTTTTGAAAAAAATATACTAAAAAGACACAATTCGACCCCCCAATCTTGTGTATATATTTGTATTTCTACCTAAAAGAAATTGCATTTAATATTGTTTTTATATACACTCCCTGAAAGAATGTTGGTTCAGAACAAAACTTATGTCTCAAAGAAGTAAAATTGGGATAAAATCCCATACTGTTTGAGTAACATTTGAATAATAATCCCTATAAAAGAATAAAATAAATAGGGTGATAAATTATCTTGAAATTATTTAAATTAATGATATATCATTTCATAGGGAAGTATATACCCCCACACAAAATAAATTAGTGGTGAATTTGGAACAGGTCTCTTAGAAATAAAAGTGAGACTATAAATCCACTTACTGAAATCCACAAGATTACTCCACACTAATTAGAAACTCATGTATAATAAATATATGTATATTATACATTTATTTTAGAACTATAATTATATATATCATACCATATTTTATTTACTTAAGTCCTCTTATTACCCATTTATTAACAATTCTATATTAATGTTATGCTTTGGGTAACAACTGCTTTGTTTTTCATATATGTTTTGATTTTTTTTGTTCTTCATAGATATATCATGGTTACGTGACCTAAGAAATAACAATAACTACATAATCATCATATTTATTACTATAAAATACTTTTAATACAATTCATTAAATACAGTTCTGATAAATGAATTATTTTACGACCGTGGACATAGTTGGTCATATGTACACATGACTTATGTTTCATTTTTGAGCGATTATTATGGAAATATGGTAAGTAATATCATATCATTATTGAATGATCATAATATAATAAAATTATTTTTTCATTAAATATAGTTATTTATATCATACATGTGGTGTGATGATGATGATAGAGTCACATCACTTTGTGAAGGCGGTAGTCCCCACATACACACGTGACGTTATCATATTTCATTGATTGAAATGCTAAGAAAAAGAATTATAATATTATAATAATAAATATTTCATTAATTTAATAATTATTTCATTTATATCACACATAAACATTAAATTTACCCTTATCTCATTCCATGTAATTTGTGAACAAATCACATTGCTTCACAAGGTGGTAGTCCTCCATTCACATGAGAGACGTTATCGTATTCCTAAAAAATAGAAATCAAAAAATTATTTCTAATATAATAATTATAGAATGATATTAATATAATTAGTATCATATAAAAACAAAACATACATCATTATGTCCACCCTTTAAAGGTGGTAATGGAAAAATAAATGACATTGGTGTGTGGGGCGGTAGTCTGCTATACACACAAATGATGATAATGTAACCCATTTGATTTATTTGGATATTTTTTTAGGTCTAGAGAATATTATAATAACAAATAAATATATGTGATATAATTATTTAATTATATCACAATGTTTTTAATTTAATTTAATGAGTTGGACAAAGAAATAATATAAATATGCTTGTTGAAGAACATGAACTCTTCTTCGGGTATGCTCCTTAGGTTTTTACTAAATCTATACTAGGTTGAGTCTATGTAAAAAATAATTATTATAGGATTATATGAGATAATATTTTATGTTGTTTGGGTAGTTATATTCTGATCCAGAGAGGTTTGAAGGTGTAAAGAAGAGAGGATCGGGGGACACCATTTATAAGTGGGGGAGAAGACACACTTAGTATTTTTGAAATGAAATAATTTGTCCCAGATTTTTCATAAATATAATGCATATAAATTAGCACATCATTGTACCTTATAGTTTTAATGGTCTAAATATTTATATAAACTTTTTTTATACAATTTAATTGGTAATATATACCATTATATTTTTAGTTTGACCCCTCTGTAAACCCATTTTATCTTAACCATGTGAAATAATTTTTACTATGCTCAAAAATAATTTTTTATCAACATATAAGTTAAATTTTTATAAATTAAAAATTATTCTATTACAAATATAGAATCAATTTTTTCAAATTCCATTCAAAGAATTTGAAAATGTAATTTAAAATTAATCCTGTAGACATGAGGAGAAAACATGGTTTTAAAGAGAAAAAGCCCAAACTTTTGAAATGTTTATCTTTTAAAATTAAAAAATAAATTGATTATAATTACCTGATTTTTATTAATGGATATAATATTGAACAAATTTTACTTTAAAACAAATTCAAAATATAATTTAACATTATAAATAACTTAAAAGAAAAGGCAGTTTTCAATAAAAAAATAGTATTTTTCCTACTTCATCCAAATTTAAAACTTTTTAGAAAAATACTGAGAATTCAACCTAATATAGTTTTAAAATTATGATTTAAAAAACATTTTATTTTATCAAATTTATTTTTAATAGTTTCAAAATTTAATTTTCTTATAAGTTCTAAAATGGAAGCGAAACTGTTGATTAGAAAAATACATTTTTACGTTTAAAATTGAATATATTCATCTTTATTTTATATAAAGAAAAGAAGATGAATTTTAAATGTTTTTTTAATAATTAATATATAAATTTAATTAAATTAATTAACCAAAAATAATTTTGTAAATTAATTTTTATAAAAACACATTTGTGTATAAAAAACTATTTTTAATAAAATGGGGGTTCAAAAACCATGGGGCGCAGGTACTGTAGCAGTGGCAGCACTATAGCAACGACATGCACTATAGCGGTGGAAAGTCACTGTAGTGGAGGCAGGGGACTAGAGCAGCGGCGGGTAGTGTGCGGTATTGTAGTAGGCAGATACTATAGAATTACTATTCACATAATGGGCCATAAGCCAAAACTTTGGGCCTACATGCCATGTAATGAGCTAAATGACCATTGGACCTTTGGGCTATGTAATGGGTGTCCCTCTACCCAGTTTAAATAGGTCTTTTCTTTGATTTAATAATAAATGATTCTTCGACCCTAACCTTTTTAAAAAAAATATTTCATCTTACTTTCAAAAGGTCTTTATTTTAATTTCTAATTAATTGGTAAAAAAAGAGTTAATTTTATATACACGTGTAAACTATATTTTTATAATTTAGTAAAAATTATTCTTAACTTTCATTCAAATGACTAGGTGTCAAATATGATAATAATATTTTAATAATATGTCATGTTTCATTTAATCTCTGTGTGGTGAGTAATAAAAGCTAAGATCAATGTTACATGTGACACAATTAAAAATAATAGTTGAGTGTAACTCTATAAAAAATAACTTTTCATGTAATTATAAATATAATATATTTTAAATTAATTTTAGAAATAATATTTCACAAAATCGGGGGGGTGTTAAAGTACACCTTATCCTGAAACATTGATACAGTCTCTCAAAAATTGTCTAGTTATCATTTTTTGACATACTCTCAAGAAATTATATTTATTCATGTGAAATATTTTTATTAACATTGGTTATTAATTTATTATCTATTTAAGTTTTTTTTTCTAGTCCAGGTAAACCAACAACCAATAAATCTATTGGAATGGGTACTTATGGATTGATTATTCCAAATGAAATATAATCATCGTTGTTAATTATTGTAAGGAGTAAAAAAATGAAAAAAATGAAAAAAAGTGACTAAAAAGGTTTCAAATAATGATTCCTAATGGCATCCCCTCTCATAATATTATTTCCCTAAGGAGTTAGAGAGTACATACTTGGAAAGCATGTGACAATTTTCCCTTAGACCACTATGGAGGAAACATGGTTAACAACCTTTTTACACTCACAAAAAGTATATATAATTTCTATATGGTCACTAGAATAAAAATTTCGTATTATTATAACATAAGAAATTTACTAAGTCATGGTACCTTTTCCTTGCATAGAATTTCAAATTATAATAGTTTCATATTCCACTGTTACATGATCGATGTTTTTTTTAGCATAAATGAAGGGCAGTAAATATTTCCATGCCTTCAACATAAAGAGAATGAATACCTCCAAAGAAAATTTAAATGCATGGATAATTGATCCCATGGAATATAAAACTACACCACCCCTTCCCATGTAACCCATAATACACAAACCACACTTATTCAGTTTGATTCTAGAGGGATAAGGTCACCATAGAACCCAATGTCCCTAATTTTATATCAGTGTAGGCTGATTGTGAGAGTTAATATCCTAGAGAAGTGTTAGGTTGGGTGTGTCATGCTAGTTATTATGAATTCTCACCATGTATATCAATAGGTTCCTAGTTCTGATAATCAGATATTTCCCTAAGAAAATTAACCCCTCATGGCGAGTCGTGTTCCTTGATTTCCAGATGCACCTGAAACTTTCATCTATGAACAAGGCGTGAGACTTCTTATTAGAGATAGAATCACCATAACTATGGAACCAAAACTCTATAAAATATGTTTCCAAGAAATTTTATAATGAAAAACCATTAAATTTTCGGATGAAACTCTAAACCACACATTCCAATTCTCCCTTAAAAAATTGGTGGTTTGAGATCTCCTCCTGACTCATTCTATAGTATGGGAACCTAACCATTGAATTTTCGGATGAAACTCTAAACCACACATTCCAATTCTCCCTTAAAAAATTGGTGGTTTGATATCTCCTCCTGACTCATTCTATAGTATGGGAACCTAGGAAGCATATTAATGACCCTTATTTTCACATGTTAGTATATAGGTAACACATAGTTTTGTATTCTCCCCACAATAAAGTTATACTTTACATGCATCTCTTTCTTCAAGAGTGTCTCACCCCAGATATCAACATGGTCTACTGTGTTCATTAACCTATGGATGTGCATCATTGGGAAAACACCTAAAGTGGAAGCTGTGATGACAAACATATCTATCTCATTGGTCATATAAATAAGATCAAAGGTCTCCTAGTGCTTTTTTAGGATGAATTTGATGAGTGTCAGGTGCAAGCTTTCATTTCTAAAGGAGATGGCTGAAGTAGGGAATCCTTGAAATCCAAGTTTAGTGACAGCATAGTTATGATGAAAAAATAAGATATCACCCCTAATCACGACCCATTGAGTATATGATTGGAGAGTTCAAAATGGGTGGAAATCAAGGGCCCTATGTAAGATGGGTTCATAACCCCCCATACACACATTCCCAATGTATTTAATTTATATAAACCTTCCCCATATATTACACTCTTCTATGACATCCCATGATATCTTTGTGTGAATTAATTGTAGGGAATCGAATATGATCCTAACATTTATAACTCCCACGTTAATAGGATTGGCTATCCTTTCCCTAGAAGCCCAGTGTCTCTTTCCATCCGAGTGTAAATCCTAGATGAAGGAATCCAAGATACAATCAATGTTCTATATCACATTTTTTGGGACCATAATTGATGATATATAATGAATAGGTATGGATGAGAGGATACTATCAAACAAATATATCCACCCTCTGAAAGAGATAAATCTAGTTTTCTGTTTCAACAGATTTCCAGTGATCCTTCCTATAAAATGATCAAATTATTATATGTGTAGGATTACTAAAGATATTGGGTCACTGAAATACAACATGGTAAGGGTGCCTATCTTAATGTCTAGTCTACTAATCAGGGAGCTTATCCACCACTGCAAACACTTTCTTGATATTTGAGAGTCTCTATTGACTTAGTTGATGATTTGACCACCCTAATGACATAGTCTGTACAGACATTATTAATTCCTAAAAATTTATCTATTATTAGCATTTATGAATATGAGAATATAATATATGAACATAATATTAGATATTCAATTAAATTATTGTGTATATCGATAAGGATGAATATTACCCCTCTAATTGTTTTTTTGATGAGGAAATATAGAATATATTGGGAGATAATGAAAATGATCAGGGATATGGGATCTTCTTATCTCACCCAATTCACGGACTTGAATAAGCCATGATTTTTCCTTATTAAGGGAATAACTAACCATGAGGAACTAAATCACCTTCAAATTAAGTCATAGGACCACCGAGAGAAACCCATACCCACAAGCACATTGATGATGAATCTCCTCTTAATTTTATCATAGGACTTGTCCATGCCCAACTTTATTTCCAAATTAGATCCATGAACCTTGAGATTAAGATTAAAAACCACTTCCTAAGCCAATGCTATGGACCCTTGTATAGACAACCCTTTTGCGAAATAAAGCTACTCATCAGAGATCTAGTGAGGAATATGAATAGATAGTCGTATGTTGATGATAATGTTTAGGACCTTATTTAGAAAATTGCATATTCTTGACAACTTATAATGTTTGAGGGAGGATGTGTTCTTAATTTTGGTATTGGGTACCAAAGTGGTAGCACAAGCTATACATAGGATATTGCCTCCCCGAAGAAAGTATTGACTAGCTACCACCAAGCCACCTTTGATATGACTCTTGGAAAACCTATAAAATGTATCTTGGAAACGATACAGTCCATGAGAATTCTTTAAGATAAAACTCAACATCGCCTCATGAGACTCCTTCAAATTATATAAATCTTTGAGGTGTTAATTTTACTGAATGTAGACACTTTTTAAGATCACATGCTTAAATTATTCATGAACCCTCAAATAGACTTAAAGCATGAGTGGGTTGGGTCCTACAAGGATCTCTTTGAAGTAAGACATAAATATTTTCCTAACCACATTTGGGTCATCTGTATAGGTCTCATCCTCCAATCAGATATTGGGTATGATAGTAAGATTTTTTTCTTTAATATATGCATGAAATTATTCGGAATTTAAATCACCCAAACTAATCCATTTTATTATAAATTATTCTCACACTAGTCATTCTTGTCTCGGTATCATTTCTTCTTTAATATCATTCTTTTTTTTTTCAACTGACCAAATAATTCTTCGTTCCAATTTTTTTCCATGTTGGATTCTAGTCTCTTAATCTTCCTCTTTACTATATCCATGTCGTTGGATCAAGGGTTTTGTTTATTTTTCCACATCTAGAGGTTAACATTGAGTCTCCTTTTTCTTTTGTGAATCCTTATCCATATACATCCCAACATGGGATTATTCCATAAATCACTCACCACCAGATGATATCCAGGATTGTAGATCCAAATATAAGAAAAGTTACATTGGTCGGTCCTCTCAAGCATGGAAGACAATGAAAAAAATGGGGGAATGATCCGAAAGACTACAGAATAAATGGATTTCCTTGGAGTTAGTGTAATCAAATATTTCATGATCATTATCGATGCATAGATCTAAAAAAATAGGTGTAGAAGACTCCTCTTTTCTTATTGCACCACATATATCATTCCCTAATGTAACTCATATTCATAAGTCTGGTAAAATCCATAAAGTAGATGAAATCCCTAATAGCCTTTCAAGGGTAGTTTCCCCTCCATTTATTATCATTTGGATCCATAACTATGTTAAAATCACCTTTAAAAACACTAGGACTCCACTGAGTCTAAATCTTCTAGTACAAGCCGCAATGATTATCTGTCTTGTACATCACAACTACCATAAATGAAAGAAAAGAGTGTTTTTTGACTACCTATTGTGGCCTTAGTAGTTACACACTAATATGATTCTTGTATCAAATACAATGAGATATTATAGTTCCAAAAATCTATATATGGTGGTTTTTAGGGTTAGTGTTAATGAAAGAAGACAATATTACACATCCCCCATACTCGCCTATTTTGGAAGACTGTTGATTTGGGTCTATTACTACTATAAGAGATGATGTATTATTCTAAATCTCATTTGTGATAAAATCTATTTTCACCCTAGAACCTAGTCCTCAGGTGTTCCAAAAGAGTAGGGATATCATTGGATTAGATTTCTCATGGCTTTGTCATGATGAATCTTAGCCCCTTTATTGTGAGAATACAATTGTTGATGACTATTTTTAGATTGATATCTTGTTCAATATATAACATTTTATAGAGGAGAAGGTGATACTGGATGAGTTTAGAATTCTTGGACATAGGTCTTACCCTCATTGGTCATTTTGTACATAGCTTGTGAAGAGACATCGGACTTGTCACCCATTGAAGCATAAATCATTACTAATGACAAGATTAGAAGAAGAATATTCTTCGTAGGAGTATCCACTTGTATAGACTGAAAAGAAAGACGGTCTGAAAGGTTTATGACCTCCTGAGAATGTGACAACACACTATTTGGTAAAACTGGAGAAGGATCCTTCTGGAAAGAGGTACTTGGATCATAGAGAATAGAGGATTACACAAGGTAACTTCCAACAACAACCTTACCTTTAGATGTATGAAGAAGATCTCTAGATTAGCGCAAGAAACCCACTATACAGTTGAGGAAACATATAAATTATAGGTAACCATGGATAGAAAAGATTCTTCCCCATATACCATAGATCTAGGAACTCCAGTCCTCAAAACCCCTAGATGGCATTGAAATGGAGTGACTAAAAGGTCTTCAACCAGGTGATCTTGATCCATCATCTTCTGACCTAGTAAGGTTGAACTAGGGCATGAAAAAAAGGGATCTAACCACCTACTATGACCTTACTGATAGATAACACCCATATATCCCTTATGATTCATCTTGAAAACTGAAAAATAATGGCCTTGAAAATGATAAAATGAATAGAACCTAGGTACTTAGGGATATATGAACTATTGAAACTAGTCGAACGAATCCTGCATGTGAAAGAAGTTCTAATCCAGAAGAGTGAGATAAATATCAATATCCACACATATCTGTGATACCGAGGATTACTCAAGTCATAGGGTGAACTAATCTTCACATATGAAACACATCAATGAGTCTCTGATGGCCCTCATTAAGGACATATTCAGTAATAGTAAAGGAAGGTATGGGATGTTAACCCACAATGTCGCTCACATTGGATCCTTCCCCTGGCGAGTCTACATTTCCCACCAAGTGAGATTTAACTGCAAGAGGCCTATAGATTTTGGAGGATTAAAACATACCCAAATAAAAACCTCTTCTAAATTTAGGACCATATTGAAGGATTTACAGTTCAAGGATGACACTGTGGATGGGGCCTCCATCCCCCATGAAACCAAAAATCTTTGGAAGATTGGTAGAAGCGGTCTATCAGCATAAAACTTCACAACTAGCGTCCATTTGAGGCACTCTAATGCCTCAAAAAAGATAGTATAGGTAATATAAAAGGATGAAAAAGGGTCTCTCCTCTAATTTTTTTATAGATCAAGATGAAACTCTAGGGAACCGGGGAACTAAGAACCCTGAGGAGGATAACAGAGCTCATCCTTGAAGGAGAATACATGATGCATGAATAGGGATAGAGACCTAACAACAATGAGGTATGATGAGGATGGAACATCTTTTGTGGGAGGGATAGGATCAAATAAAACTAGATATTTGGGATCCTCCTAGGATAAACCATCCACTGAGGGAATACAACAAAAATAATTTGAAAAATTGGCTACGTATGAAGCATGTACTTTTAAGCCTTGAGATCCATAATAATATTTTTCTAGATATTAGTGTGTATTCCAATTGGTGTCTTAAAAATGTCCTACATCATAAAAATCATCTTATTTCATTCTCAGATTGATATAAAAATTTGTATCCTTGGATTGGTTCTTGAAATCATGTATTCCATGGATTGTTTATATAAGTCAATGATGTGACCACTGATGCCAAAAAATAATAATCATCTTCCATATGACATGACATCATTTTTGGACTTATTATATTTTGTCTTATCATATTTTTATTTCATATTACTATCCATGGGTAACTTATCATCTTTATTCATCAAATTTCTGGAAATATTATATCCATCACATTTCTTGTCATTCATTCCCAAGAAATTGCTATCTCTATTCCTTTATTTTTGTGGTCTTTTCATCGCACTTTTTTGAATTAAAGACATGAATAATTTATACTTTCCAGATTTTTCATTATGAATACAATCATTTCTAACATCAATATTTTTTTAGACATTCTATATCTGTTGAATTTTTCATATATTTTTTACAGTATTGATGGTTCTTCTTAATCTCAGCCTTGATCTGTTTTTACGTGGGATTAATTTATGATTTTTAATTTATAGTATTGTAAAAATAATAAAATTCATTATTATCAAATATATTATAGGACCCACATTAACCCACAAAAATTGAAAATATGTTATCTTCTATAAGCTCCCAATAACTTCTAGCATAATCAAAATTCCACTTTTTGGTCTTCTTTACCACTTGTTTGGATCTTATTTTTGAACCTATTTTAACACACATCCTTATATACACCTCTTTCATGGTGGAATGTACATGTTATTCATTTTTTTCATCCAAATAATTTTACCATTTCTATTTAAAAATGAACTTTTTATTGATATAGATTTAGAAAAAATTTTATATTGAGGTATGGATGATACATCTTAATTCACAACTTCTTGAGAGAGATCATAAGTTGATGAATTGAGATTAATTTAACATGTTGGATTAATTTTATCAGTATAATATTGTAAAGATAAATGTGTGGTTGAAAATCCATAATTAATTGACTGTGAGGTCTCAATATCTATCTTTTCAATATTATCCAATTAAATTTACAATTTTATACATCTCATATTGATCGCATACTTTTTTATTTAGTAAATTCATTTCTTTCTTCATAGTCATTCCCCATATTTTCAAAAACATATTCAGGCATACAATTATTTTCTTTCATAAATGAGTCAAGATACTTGATTCCCTTGTATTAGTATCTAATTATACATTCTTGACATAAATGTTGTTTTTTATATTTTCTTTTAATTCATGGATTTTATTCTCAAATTATTTGGTGTCTACAGAATTAACTTATATTCTATTGATCCTATCTCTTATTTTTTGGATTATCTTCCTTTAAACTCTTCATACTATACTTGAATAACTCCATGTTGTGTGGATATATCTTCAAAAGTGTGAACATTATCTTTGATGTCTTCACCATTTCTTCATACTCAACATTAAGAAAATTGATTTCATTTTTTAATTTTTAAAAAATATCAAAGATAGTATATATATGATCTTTTGGAAAATAATTCATCATATCCCTTAATGCATCAATCTAAAAATAAAATAACATGTTATAAAATTTTCTTGTGATTAGGCTATATTCAAGAGAGTTTGAAAATTTTATCAAATTCCTAATGATCACTTTAATTCATTAATCCCACTAAGGTAATAATGTTTTCCATATCTTTGGTTGTTAGAACAATCATTTTTTCATCTCAAAAAATTTCACATATGACTTCATATTTTATAGAAGGTACAAAAAATACATCATCCTCTATTGATAAGGGGGACTTCTTCTTATTATTTTCAATTATTTTTTCCTTATATTCAACTAGGTCTTTTATGAGATAAAATTTAGATCTATAATGGATATAAGTACAACAATATTTCATTATATATTTCTTTTAAAATAATAAAATTGAATACAATAAAATAGAATCAAATAGAGGTACTGTTGGGTCCAATAGTAATTGAAATGGATCACACAGGGATGTGACCACACTTGGGGGGTGATCAATGTGTGATGAACTATTAAAAATTTTATACTTATCTCCTCACTTTTTCATTAATTGAATTTTTATTTCTCCCAATTTTCTTGTTGTTACTAAATTAAAATATAGACGTTGAATATAATATAAGACAATATAACACCCAAATTATTGATGTGGTTATCCTCCAAAAGGATGACTAAGTCTCTAGTTTATGTGAGTTTTTATCCCACACACAGAAACAAATACTTCTTATCATCAATGAAACCATGGGAAATGTAAAGATCCAATCATTTTGAAAGATAATTGTTTCCAAAAAATGTGTGTTATAATATATTGTAATTAACAAAACTATATTACTTTAATAATGAAGTCAGTATAATTGAAATGTGACATTTATGTTTCAACCATTATGTGAACATTGGTGAATTATGACCAGTTTTCAATATGAACATTGTGAAAAATACACTTAATAATAATTTTAACATTATAATTAGTGTATACAAGTATAACTGACAAAGGATAATTAATGAAAAAAGGATAAATGATAGACCAACTAGTATAGTTGTGTCATACAAAGCCCATTTGTTAGAAATTGGAAAGGAGGTAGCCTCATTAGGCTTCTCTCTTGACCAATCCCAAGCTGAGCCTCTATAAGTGATGCTTGAATGAAATTTCCTATAAGAGAAGTACAAGTAAGTGGAAATTACCACTTGGGCGATGTTAGCTATGTTTCCCCATGAATCTATCACCATCACACACCTTACCCTCTGAACATATAATTATGTTATAAGGAGTCATGTTTCATGGAATTAGTTACTTATTTTATAATCCCTTTGTATAAATAAAATCTGTGTTTCATCATTTCCATTTCAGTTTATTTTTTATTTAAAATATGATGAATTTGATAAATTGATTTTTCAGATAGAAATTGTAATTTTCATAAAATAAATAATTATTAAACTATACTATAGTATTATTAATAATGTTTATTTTCATTAAATAATATTATTAAATAGTATAATATTAATTTAAATGATAAAATATTTTTCCAAGTGTTAGAAATTTTATTATGCATTTTCTATCCGATATTTTTTTAATAAATAAGGATTTATATATTTAAAAGTTAAAGTTATCATAACTATATAATTATTATTATAAAATAGGCATTATTTTTTAAATCATAATTTCATTATTATTTTAGGTTCAATTTATGAGAATTGTCTAAAATATTTTTTTTGGTGAACATTAAAAATATAGTTTTGAGTTTTCGGTATGTTTAATGACATCATAATCATGAAATAAGTAATATAAAATTATATTCAACTATTTTTTATCACTATATAATAATAGGTGTCCCATGATTCCAATACTATGGGAAAATACAATGGGAAATCCCATGATGTTTCATTTACCACTACCTATGTTTCCAAGGAAATTAATTAACAAATCAAATACTTTTTCAACAAATAAACACCCATTTATCAATTCTGTTTATTTCCAAATTCAACCTCAAAAAATCTATGATATTTTTACCTCTAAAATATTCCTCCCAAGGTGTACTCAGTCCCCCAAGGTCCCAATCATCTAGTTTTGGGATTTAATCTTCTAGGTAAGGGAAATCTCAACTTCTCTTTTCCTTTCAAGTTCCCTTTTTTTGTAGTATGTATTTCAAATTTCAAAACTATGTTATTCTAAAAATTTTATTCTAATCCTTTACTATATTAATATAATTTTATGAATGTGATTCACATTTCCCCTCTATGTTTACCATTTTCTAAAATTATATTTCATATCAATTATGCCGATGAATTTTCTTCTCAAACTTTCTCTCTTTTTCTAAAAAATCATTTTTTAATACCCAAATCACTTTATTTTCCGAATTTATTCCCCTAAATGTGAAAACTATATATTTTATTATAGTAATGACATACATGAAACTATTCTTCATTTTTGGTTTAATAATGACCTAAATATCTTGTGCTTAAGAACTTTTATTTAAAATATATGATTTTTATATGAAACCTATTTCTTTTATTCTCGAAAGATTATTTATAAAATGTTTCATTGTGATATTTTTTCTTGTATTAATTAAGATATATTATTTTTGTTCCATGCTATCACTTCAATGCACTGGGTAAAGAGTTTAATATATAGAGATGACATGTTTTACGATACCTTAGTGAATAACCTTGGTAATTGTTATTACACTTCATTGAAAAAACTTGGTGATATGCTTATGAATGTCTAAAATAAATGTCATATCCACATTTACAAATTATTATTTATTTTATTTTATTTATTTTATAACTCATGTTCCCTTCTTCATTCCATAATGATATTTCTCATGTTCTTATTGATTTTTTCTCAAGATCACATGTAAACTATTTCTCTTGTTTAACTTTACTGGTAATCATTCTCAACCATTTATTTGATATATGTCCACTGGTAATGAGATTTAGTAATTTTTATTAGGATGAAAATATTATGATGCCTTTCAAGTGGATTAGAATAATGTTTTAATTTCTCATGTATTGTTACCATTTTTCCAGTAAACTAAACTTTAAAAGCTCCTTTTTTTATAATGTATAGAAAATTTTATGTAATAAAAAGGATGTATTACATAGTTAGTATTAGAGGATGGTTTATTTATTTGGGTAAATTAGTATTTTAAAATGTTTGGAAGAATTTTATGAATAAGTTAAAATATTGGAAAACATCATGTTATTCCCTTAATATATCAAGTAAGTGGGTTTTGGGCAAAGAAATACCTCTTTGGATATGAACATGTGGATGTGGTTCTCGAACAAATGTACTTATAGGTAAAAACCCTAATAATTTGTGTTGATCCTAACTTATAATAACCTAGTACATTATAATGGTATTTACTGCGCACCTGGTTTGACACTCTCAGGTGATATGTTTGGTTAATCATATGCCTTTTATAAACCATTATAAAGGATTTATAGAAAATATAATTATTGTAAAAGAATAAAATATTTAAGCATGATGTTTTAAGTCATGAAATCACTTTAGAATTACAAAATTGTTAAATTAAAGGCATTTCTCACTATGTTTTTCTTCTTTTATAAAATGGCAGGAAATAAGAGAAATTATGTAAATGGTGAATGCACCAGATCAACCAATAACAACCTTCCAATAGAATCTTGAATGGAAATGTTTTTTATAATAATGAATCAAATAACTCTTATTATGAGAAATTACTTAAATCAAGATGAGATACCACAATCACATCGAAGGGAATAAGATTACATAGAGTCCTTTATAAATCAACGACCACATTTTTTCAGTGGATCCAGAAACCCATTCATTATATAACAATGGATAAGCTCTGTAGAAAAGTTCTTTTATATACTCCATTGTTTGGAATAACATAATGTCACCCTAGTTATGTACCACAAAGAGTTAGAAGCTGATCAGTGGTGGAAACTAGTTAAAACCACAAATCTAAGAGGGGAGATTGAAGAAATGGAGTGGGAAGAGTTCAGGTGGAACCTTTTAAAAAAAATCCATGTTTGATGAGACTGAAAATTCAGAAGTAATTATTAGAGATAAAGTAGAATAAAAATGAATCTATGGGAAGCTATGATATAAACTTCACAATACGTTCTCTCTATACCTATATCTTTTTCAAGGACTGTAACAAAAATATTTAGAGGTTATTTAGTAGACTAAGACCTCATGTAAGGATAAATCTACACAATCAAGAATATGACATCTATGAAGAGATAGTGTGAAGTGAAATGAAGGTTGAATTGGATTTTGGAGAGATGCAGTGATCCCATAGATTGAATGAAACAAAGAGATGAATGGAACTAATCATATGGAGTGACATAGTTCCTGGAATAGTAGGAAATCATGTGAAACTTTACACATGCATAAAAAGCGGGAAGAATAATTTGGGGAACTTATTGATTAAGAATAGGAAACACTAAAAGTTTGGAAGAGATGTCCATATTTTTCAAAACTTTCTTAGTGAGGTGATCCCTCAACATCTTAACACTAACGAAAAATGTAAGATTGTGAAGGCCTAACCTCAATTACAATTATTTAAGAGTGGACATCTTGGGATTTTTTCCAATAACTATACAAATATAAATTTAATAAATGGGGGATCGCCATCAACCTCATCATGGGATAAGTGGGAAAGTTCATTAATTTTCTATCCCGATATCTGAAGTTGTAGCTCCAAATGATGTGGTGGAAGGTACTCTCATTTATCTATCAAATCGAGCAAGTAATTTATTTGATTAGGGCTATAATGATTCCTTTATTTCCCCTATTTTCAAATAATATAAAATAAATATTTGAAATACTAGAATAAAAGTTATTAGTCAAGTCTCCTTGAGATATTATCCAAGAATCAAAAGTTTATATAAACTCTATTATTTAATTTGGTGATCATAATCTAATAAAAAATAAATAATTCATTCCCATGATAGAATTTGAAATTATACTTGGGATATACTAGCTCTAAAAATATAATGCTATTATAAACTAAAGATGAATGGAAATCTTAATGATCCTGAATAGACAACCTGTAGTTTTTTATGGAGAGATATCTTAACCTTATCTTTTCCTTGAAGTTCCTATCATAGCCTTATTTATAGAGATGATTAGTGAAGATAAAAAAAAGAAATGAAAGTATATGGATATAAAGTATACCCATTATTCATGAATATATTGAAATATTTCATGATGAATTACCTAAACCTCCCCCCAGAAAGAGATTTAGATATCTCCATTAAACTCATTCCTGGATCTAAGTTTACATCAAATACACCATTTTGAATGGAAAATGAGGAGCTAGGGTAATTAATGAAAAAATATGAGATCTTTTGGAGAATGTGTTTATCTAAAAAAAGCGTCTCCTTGGAGAGAACCTATTATCTTTGTGAAGAAGAAGGATGGATCAATGTTTCTATGCATTTATTATAGACAACTTAATGGGAGAACAATGAAGAATAAGTACCATCTTCTAAGGATTGATGATTTATTTGACCTGCTTCATGGGGATCAATTCTTCTTAAATATTGATCTTAGATCTTGTTATCATTAATTTATGGTTATGAAAAAGTATATTTCAAATACTTCCTTCTAATAAATACATGGGTATTATGAGTTTTTTATTATTCCCTTCATCTTAAATAATTCTCCAACTATTATTATGGATTTTATGAACATAGTATTTAAGGACTACCATGATAACTTTTTGGTAGTTTATATTGATGATATTCTAAAATATTCCAAATTTCATGAGGAGCATGAAAATCATCTAAGGTTTATTTTGAAAAATATGAGGAAGGAGAGGATATTTGGAAAGTTAAAAAAGATGTGAATTTTGGTTAAAACATGTTTTTTTCTCTAGTGTAAAATTGTAGCCAATGATGGAATATCAGTTTAAATTTCCATGGAAAAGGTTGTGGAACAGTTTTCTCATCCTATAATAGTAACTGAGATTAGTATTTTCCTTTTTTATCTAGATATTATAGGACATTTGAGAAAAACATTTCATGAATTTCTAATCCACTAAAAAGGTTAACTCAAAAGTGGGATATGTGTATCAAGATAAAGGAGTGTGAAGAATTGTTTGAACAGAAGAAGAAGATATTGGTTAGAACAATCTTGTTAACTCCACCCTCTATTGGGTAAGTATTTTTTATTTTAGTGGTGCATATATGAAAGGTCATGGTGAGCCCCCATTAAAAATAATAATATGATTAATTATGCATCTCTAAATTTAAAGCCTAATGAGAATAATTATCATATGCATAACCTAGAAATGGATACGATTGTTTTTTCTCTACTGATATGGAAGCACTATCATTATGGTGAAAATTTTGATATATACACATACCACCACATTTGGAAGTATATTTTCATACAAATGGAATTGAACTTGAGATATAGGAGATGGTTGGAATTTCTCAAAGTCTATGATTATTTAATTCATTATCATACTAGAATAAAAAATAAATGTAATGATGAATTATGTATGAAAGACCCTATTGTTCTAGCTATGATGAGGATTCATGTAGATCATTTGATCAAATACCTAGTAATAATAGAAATGGGAAATTTAAGGGAAGTTAAACCATCAAACCTATCCCAAATTATTTCTAAACTCTAATTACTAGAGATGATTAAGAAATATCAAATAGAATATCCATTTATGAAAAAAAGATAGAGGTTGTGAAGGATGTGAATTTTCCTGAGATAAATATTGATGAAGAAGGTGTACTAAAATTTCATAAAGAATTACATGTTCCATGTACTCCATAAATAAATAAAGAACTGATAGATAAAGCTCATAGGCCTACTTTCTCTATACATCCCAGAATCACTAAAATGTATAGTGTCTTTCATGATCATTTTTTGTGGGATATCATGAAAAGAGAGATTTTTGACTACACTACAAGTTTCCTAGTATGTCAGCAAGTTAAAGAAGAGAAAAAAAATTCCTAAAGGGGAATTATAAACACTACCCACACAAGCATATAAGTGGGATAATGTCACTATGAACTTTTTCACTGGTCTCCTAAGAATATCCATAGGAAATAATTTGATATGGGTTATAGTGGATCGTCTCACCAACACGGCCCATTTCATCACTATTCATAAATATTTCTATCTTGACCCACTTTTCTCGATATATGTGATTGAAGCGTTAAGCCTATATGGGAACCACTCTCTATTGTATCTAATTGTGATCCAAGGTTTACATCAGAAGTCTGAAGAAATCTTCAACATTATCTGAGTGCTGAATCAAATTTCAATATGGACTATCACTCCCATACTGATTTCCAATCTAAAAGGACTATTTAGATGCCTGAATACATGATGAGAACATTCTAAATAAAATTTAAAGGTGGATGGGATCAACATATCTCATTAGTTGAGTTCTCATTCAACAACAAATTTCATTCGAGTATTCAAATGGAACCCTATGAAGCTCTATATGGGAAGCTTTGTGGAAATTGTACTTTTTGGGATGAATCTGGTGAAAGAATGTTACTTGGGCCTGATATTTTTCAAGGGACGAAAGAAAAGGTTTATTCTATCCAAAAACACATAATGGATTTTCAAAGTCAAAAGAAGATATTTTATAACAATCGTCAAAGGTACTTGTAGTTTGGTGTCTTAAAAAAGTGTTCATTTGAATATCACACTAGAAGAGATTAATTCTGTTTGGAAATATTGGGAAGCTTATCCCCAGGTACATTGTCCCCAACGAAATAATTGATCACATATAAGCTATGGACTATCAACTAGACCGTCCACAAAACCTAGCTCATGATATTTTTGTTTTCCATGTATCTCTCTTGGGGAAGTACATAACTAACCCTTGACATGTACTAAATCCTATGGTGGTACAATGGGAACATGAACTCTCTTATGAGGAGAAATCGGTGGGGATCTTGGACCATAGAGAAATGATTCTACGCAATAATACCACCACCTCGTCAAAGTGTTGTAGAGGGACCCCACATACGAAGAAGTGAAGTGTGAACCAAAGGAGACAATAAGGGAGAAGTATCCACATATCTTCTTAATTTAGAAAACAATTTGAAATTTTAGGGAAAAATTTCTTAAGGGGTTAATAATGTAATAACCCGGACTTTTTTCAATGATAATTGTTTCCTTAAAATGCATGTTATATTACTTTTTACTCAAAAAAAAATATTAATTAAATAATAATTTTAGTATAATTTAAATGTGACAATCAATATTTGACTATTATATGACAATTTTCCAATATTACCATTGGAAATTATAATCTTAAAAATTATTTTAAAAATATAATAAGTTTTTATAAGTAGAAATGACAATGGACAATTAATGGAAAAACAATAAATGATGACCTCAACAAGTAGATTTGTGTCGTACGAAGCCCATTTTTCATAACATGGGTGGGAGGTAGTTTCAATTGGCTATACTCTTCACCAATGCCAAGCTATGCTTCAAAAAGTGAGGCATGGAAGAAATCTCTTATGGGAGAAGTTCAAGTTAGTGGAAATTACCACTTGGTTAATGTTAGCCGATGCGCCCCATGAATCTATCACCATCTAACACCTTACCCTTACGTCATATGTAGGTGTTATAATGGGTTTTGGGTCATGAAATTAGTTACATAATTTATAATTCCTATGAGTTTATAAAATTTTTGTTCCAATCATTTCTGTTTTGAGTTTAGTTTTTATTATAAATATGCTGAATTTGATAAATTGTTTCTTAAAACAGAAATTATAACTTTTATAAAATATATAATCATTAAAATAAACTAAGGTATTTTTAATAATATTTATTTTAATAAAATAGTATTATTAAAACAATCTTATTTAAATTAAAATGATAAAATTATTTTTTTTCAAGTGTCATAAATTTTACTCTTCATTTAACTATGCATTTTCAATCTACTATTACTTTTAAAAACTAATGAATTTTTTATATATAAGATAAATTTCTCTTACTTAGAAAATTATTATGATAAAATAACTATAATTTTTCAAATAATAATTTTGGTATTAGGTTTGTCATAATTTAGGATAATTTTGTAAAATATTTTTTTATTGAATAGTAAAAATACAGTTTTGAGTTTTTAGTATGTTTAATTTCATCATAATCATATAATTAGTAATATAAAATTCTTGTCAACTTTTGTTTGATTCATATATCATAATATTTTTCCCAAGTGTCCAATAACATGGAACAATACCATGGTCAATCCCATGGTTTTTCATTTACCACCACCATGGTTTATAAAGAAATTAATAAACAATTAATCCTTTGTTTCTATAAATTCCCACACATTTATTCATTATCATTCATTCCCAATTAATCCTCCACTAATATATAATATTTTTACCACCCAATTAGTCATAAATAATTTTCCTCAATCCCCCAAGGTACCTATATTATTTTTTTAGTAGTTACTCTTCAAAATAATGGAAATCTCAAGCTCTCTTTTCCATTCAAGTTCTCTTTTTATGTAGTATGTCTTTAAAATTTAAAAAATATATTATTACATCAATTTTATTCTACACATTTACTAAATTAATATTATTTAATGAATTTTAGACCTTTTCCCCTCTCTTTTCACTATCTTCTAAAACAATGTTTTATACCTGTTATGTTGTAGAATTTTCTTCTCAAACGTTCTTAATTTTATCATGAAATTATCTTATTTTATTTTTGAAATACCCAAAAATATTTATTTTATATGGGTATTCACCTATATGTAAAAAATATCTATTTTATTTTTTGAATAACATACATTAAATCCTCTTTCCTTTATCTTGGGTTAATAGTGACATAAAGATCTTGTATTTAATCACTTTTCATTAAAAAGCCTTGATTTTGATATTAAACCCATTTCTTTTGTTATATATAGGTTATTTAAGAAATGTTTTATTATGATATATTTAGATAACATAATTTAATACCTATTAAGGTTGTAACTTGATATCTCTCACATGAGTTGGGTAAATAATTTAATCTCTTAGTATTACATGTTTTACGATACCTTGGTGAATTACCTTGGTAATTTTTAGGACACCTTACTGAAAAACCATGGTGATATGATTATGAATGTCAAAAATAAATGTTCCATCCACATTTAGAAGTTATTTTTATGTTATTCTATTTATGGTATGGCTCATGATTTTTTAATTCCATAGTGATATTCCTTATATTATTATTGATTTTTTCCTCAACAACACATGTAAACTGTTTCTCTTGTTTTCCCTTATTACGCCTTATGCTCACCCTTTCAATTGATATATGTCCCCAGGTTATGAGATGTAGCAATTTTATATAGGATGAACCTATAATTAATCATTTCTAGTGTATTAGAATATTTTTTGAGTATTCATGTATTACGTACCTTTTTCCAAGAAATTATATTTTATAAGATCCTCTATTTTGAACAATTTAATGAAATGTTTATGTAATAAAACGGTTTAATGTCATAGGAAAGGGTATGAAATTGAACTTTTTATCCGCACCCTAACTATGTAAAAATATAGAATTAAATTTCTATCTATTTTTACAAAATATTTGGCTTATACCACCTTGAATAAATATCACAAGTGTTGACTTGAGTCCCTCCTAGAGTTTATGAATTAGTCTTATTCTTCTCATATAGTAAGAAAATAGATTTATATCGAGTTTTTGGAAACTATTACAATATAATAATATATTTATATATGGATAATAATCATCTTTTGAGTATGATTGAACAATTTTAGTGTTAAACTCATAATATATTATTATTATTCTTTTCTATCTTATTATTATTCAGTAAATGAAATGATTAAACTATAAAAAACATTGTCTATTAATTGTATCCCTGTATAATATATCAAAGAATTTATTATATGTTGTATTGTGTTTTTATATAGGAATAAGAACTTATATACTTTAAAAAAATCATTATACCTCAAATTTTCTTTCATGAGAATAATTATAATGAGACCTTCTGTTATCTTTGTGCACCTACAAGTGTTTGGTTTCTCCTCAATAAATCTCCATGCTAATAGATATGACATATGCCTTATGTTACTCTTATTTATGTAATGGTATAATGAGATCAAATCAAGTGATT
Source organism: Viscum album (assembly GCA_963277665.1). NCBI lineage: Eukaryota > Viridiplantae > Streptophyta > Magnoliopsida > Santalales > Viscaceae > Viscum > Viscum album. The sequence continues at coordinate 1,515,144,423 of OY728139.1, read as the reverse complement.
ATTATTCATTTTCACAAAATTTGAGCATTAAACTACTTCCCATAAGATAACACATGACACTAGCTTCGGTTAATTTCATACACAATAGTGAGTATGTTGTACTTTCCTTCAATAAATCAAGTGTTTCATAGATATTTTATTCATGAAATAAGTATGTATTTTGGCTATTATTCACAAAATATTTTACCATGGAACACCTTCTGCTCTTCATGGAAGGTACTTTCCATATTTTCTATTTCACTTAAAAAATATATCTCATGTTTTGTAGTAATTCATATCAGTATTGTTAATTCGGTATTTACAAGAAAGTTTCACTGCCTCTACCCATATCAAAAACATTCATTGCTTAAACAAAATGGTGATTCAACATGTGTTTTAATATCACTAAATCATTCAGTATTTTCCGAGTGGGGGTTTATATTACTTAATGTTGAAGATCATGTAATATTTATGTAGTTTTATTATCATGATATTCCTTCTACTTTTGGGATGAAAATTTTCATGTTCATAAAATTGAAATGAATTTTTCATCTTCAAATCCCTTATTCTTTTAGATGAAGGAATATTTCACTATTTATTTTTTTTATCTCAAGAGAATAACCTCTTTTTCATACTAATATGAGCTTGAAAAGTGAATAATGAATTCATATCGATCTGTAGAATAAGATGATTCCTAATGATTTTTATCTCCAAGATGGTTTCTCTATGCTTGTATTAATCCTCAGTGGGGGACGGACATTCAATATCATAACCGAGGCATGGTTTGTGGTTAGAGTTAGAAAATTACTATGTTGATGTCAAAGAAGTGTCGAATCATTCATGATTATATTATTCATGTTAAGTGTGTATTTTTGTAACTCATGAGAATTTCACATGTCATACTCATCCCACATTTGATTTGGATTCATTTGAGATCCACTATATTAACTATCTCATTCCTACTAGTTGTTTGAGTTTACATCGGGGTTTATAACTTGTAACACCTTTTAAAAATACCATCATTATGCCATCCCACACTTGAAATGTCCACTTAGGAACCTCTATGCATGGTCTAAAAATTCCATGAACACCCCATGCACACAATATTTAGTAACAATGCAAGTCCACTACTTCTTATGCCATGTTGTCTTGCCTTGTCGACCCTCCCATGTGGTTGAAACTACATTCAAATGTGTGGAATTGAGATGGCCTAATAAGAATTATTTGTTTGAAATTTGTAGTTAAGTTCAAAAATATAACCGATAATAACCATTTTTCAAAACCTCCATGCCAACCAAATTCCACTACAAAAATGTCTTCATGAAAAATATAAATGTATTTATATTTTTCCATGTACTTCAATGTTCTTCATATAAATTATAATTTTCAGGGACTTCATAAAACTACTTATGAAATAATAAAATATTTCATATCCTTAATTTTACTTCCTTGAACTTCATCTAATTATAAATACCATTAAATGGATCATCTTCATTCTTCATTGTAGTTGACAATGTTCTTACACCAAAAACTATTAGCATATGTTCCTAAGGATTCAGAATAGTTATACATTATTAAAACCTAAAACAAATCATCTAAAAGTATAATATAAATCCTCTGAACTTCTGGTGGATTTATATTCTTCAAAAAATAAACTGCGTTGATGTTTTTTATGATACTATTATCCTAATAAAATGAATCACAATGAAATGTGCATATGTTTTTATAACTTCTTCTAACATATTTCCCATCAGTCCATTTGAACCTTAAATTAGGAAAAATAGCATCAAAATATAATATTCAAGGCTTTAATTAATTATCCACGAATAAAACCTTGTCTTGTGAACTAATTATTTTTTTCTTCAGTTCTTGAAAACTATCTTCCAAGCACATATAATATATTTTGATTCTTTATCAAAATAGTGACATCAAATACTCATTGTACATTGAAAATAAATATAACACACACAAATTGGGATTAATAGGTGAAAGGGTAATAAGGTAAGTATTATCATTTATTCACAAAATAATAATTTTTTAATAGATAACATATATACATTTATATTAAGTCCATCAAAATAACCATCCTTTTGAGGTGGTAATAAAAAAAAGACGCATCACTTCGTGGAGTTGATAGTCCACGTGTACGCATGAATAATGCTTTCATTCCCATAGTATGTAAACAGATATGAATAAGTTTGTTCCATTAACATAATAACGTCTCAATATATTTTTGATAAAAATTTTAATATATTTTAATCGTTAGGATAAAATTGAATGATGTAAAAGAAAATGTCAAATGAAAGAGTTGGGTTAAAATGGTTACCTCAACTTTTTAAGACCACAATTTTATTTCTTTTTAAGGACTTAAGGGATGGTTTTTTGAAGGTAAAAAACCTCTAAAACATGGATATGAATGTTTATAATAGTTGTTTGGCACTCGGGTAAGCAAATTAGCTTACGGGGTTGCATAGAATACATGATATGTTGTTTCCTTTTATAGTGAAGGAAAGGACACACATGGAAATACTTAAATATAGTGAATCATTTTTCACATAAATGTAGAAACAATAGTAGAATACATTGAAGATAATATAGGGAAGATTTTAAATACACTAAAACAATAAAACATGGATATATTTATGTGTTGTTTTAAACATTATATTTTGGGTCAACTCCTTCATTAACCAATATTAATATTAATCGTGGTAAAAAGTTTTTAAATACTAAAGGGTTATAAATTTACTTATAAGGTAAAACTTGGATCAAAATGGTCAATATATTAAATTTAAGATCTTATACTATAACCTGTGTACTATTTTTTTTATGATTTTGAATAATTAAATTTATTTATGAAACAATGATAATGCAATATTTTCTTTATTAATGAAAGAATCAAAGAAATGGTATTATAGATATTAAAATAAATAAAATTTCAAAATTTTATGACATCCACGAATTTTATAGGTGAATATGGCATGTTAGGGATGATTTAATGTATCTTGTTTGAAGTAATAAAGTTATTATGACTTTCACAAAAACAAAATACCAAATAGTGTCAAAATTGACATAATTTAATATTTAAACAAAATACTATATTATTGGTTGATATAATATTAAACAAAATGTAAGGTTCAGACAAAGGTCTTAAATAATATTATATATTTCATTAATGAGCCACTTGAGTTTCTCTTGGAAGTTTAGTGTATGTTTATTAACCATATAGTGTAAGAATATAAGAAGACACGGTAAAAGTTAAACTATTTAACCGAGAGTTAAATCTAAAAGATAAGGTTAAAATGATAACCTAAACTTGTCTAAAACCTACTGGTTGAGATTATTGCGACCCATAACCACCTAAGGCTCGAAATAAATCCATTTGGAACCATTATAAACCAAATATGATTGTATAATAAATTAATAATTTAATCTTTTCCTAAAGTGACCCTCACCCCTCTTATAAAAGGGCACTTCCCCTTCTCTCAAAATCAAACCTCCAAATCCATTTGGCTCGGCCAACCCCTGCCCATATATCCTCCCAAATTCCCTCAATTGATCCAAGAGGCCTTATTTTGATCCTAATGTCATCCTAAAGAGAACTTTTGATCAAATAAAAAGGAATAACCTGAAGAAGATGTAAATATTTCATCACCTCTTTCAAGTTCTTTTCTTCTTCTACTTCATCTTTATTTGTTTCTTCCATTCTATAACAATTAATAAAGTATTTTCTATATACTGTGATGTTTTTATAAATGCGGTACAACCATATTCATTATTTTATCCATCCTATGATTGACATGTCACCATATGTGCGTACGTACGACTTACTGTCTCCACGTCGTGGTGTAGTTGTTATTCAATACATTATTATTTGGATGGGTATAATAATGATGTATAATTGATGTAAATAATAAATATAACATGTTAATGATTATTTATTTATGATATACCATCTATTTAAATATTATTTTAAATCAAATGAATGATATTGTCCCCCGTGCGTACATACGGATTACCGTCTCCACGACGCAATGAGAGTCATTTCCATTTTCACCATTCAACGATGATTATGAAAATAGATATTATTAATATGTATGTAATATATGAAATAATAATTATACTATATATATATATGTACTTATATAAATCTTATTCACTTACTATCGTTCAAAACGATATGAAAACGGAAACAACGTTTATGCGTATGTACGACCTACCGTCTCCATAAACGGTGCATTCAATTTCATATATACATCTATTATAAATATTTATATTCTAAATATATATGATATATAAATAAATATTTATATTATGTAATCATTTAAATCATGATCTAAATGATACAATCAACAATAACAAGTTAAAACATATACGATAAAGAAAGCGATTATTACACAAAATGATAATTTAACATGAAATCATTTTTAAATGGGTAGTATAAAGTAATAAATGAATCCTGTATGATATAATAAATATTAATATGGTTATGGTATAATTTAATAACATACTATGGTCATTATACAGGAGTTTAAATGTACCCTCGACCAAAGGAAAGTGCAAGGTAAGGGGTTTTCATCTCACTCCTTATTCCCGTGAGATTCATGCCATATTGCCACTATTACCTTTTGTATGGTGTATATACTACAAATAATTGTATTCTTTTTCTAATAGAATTTAATTTATGTGTATTTATATATTCATTGTCTGATACTTCTTTCATGGGGTGTATGTTTCGTAAGTTACCAAATTGGTAAGGTTTAATTTCACAATCTCTTTATTTTCCGAGGTTGTTTTTACGTAAGTATCTACTGGGACATATTTATTATCCATGTCCATGTTTTATAAAAGAGTTTTCAATGGTATTATTTTTAAGGTAATTTTTACTAAAAAATCATTTTAAATGTTTTCAAAATTTATTCTTCTAAATCATTCTCATTAACGTCCATGTTTTCAAAATGGGTTTTAAGGATTTATTTATATGGAAATGAATGTTTTAAAAATGTTAATTCCTTTCAAAAGTTTCAATGTTTTATGGAATAATTTGATTAAAAAAATTTCTTTAAATGTATTCCTTTCTAAATTGTGTAACTCTTAAATGTTTTCATAAAAAAGGGATATTTCTATCAAAGAGTTTTATAAATCATTTTCATCTATTTTAACATCCTTTGAAGGATTTTAAACATGTTTGAAGTTTATTTATTGTGATAAAAATCTTACATATTGTATTCATGGTTTTGTGATATGTTTTACTATGGATGTGTTATTTTTATACAATTCATGGTTTATGGTTAAAGTATTGACATTTCATATGCTAGTTTTAATACGAATGTTTATGTTATGTTTCAACATGTTCATATAAGAAATTTATTGGACTTAGTATGTGACGGGTGGATCCCACTATATCTCAATGATGCATTGGTAGGTCTCATGAGACAACTAGATGTGGAATTGGAAGAGGCCTTTCCTAATTTTGATATATGGTTTTGACCAATGCCTTAATCATTTTTAGACTTCTTGGTCAAGTCCATGACAAAAAGTTTTAGAATGTATGGAATTATACATTCCCTCATTATGAAAATTATATTGATGGATAATGTGGTCATTAGACTAGTAGAATACGCATGATTATATTTTATTATGGAATTATTTACTCAGTTCATATTCCTACCATAAAAGTGTTTATGTTTATTATTGGTAAAGTCATGTATTTTCAATTATTCACCATGGTTAATATTTATGTTATCTTCCACTTTATTTCTTACCCTTTCTGAGCATCTGAGATCACCCCTTTCTATGTTTCATTTTCCCAGGATTCCATGAAGTGTATAATGATTGATATGCAGAGTTAAGATAAATGTAATAATAGCATTTTCAAAGCACTATTTATGCTGTGTTTTGTGTTTGAAGTTGTAATGTAAAGTTCACATATGTAATCTATTTTCCAAGACTGCTAAATTGATCAGTTCTTCGAAACTTGATTCCTTGTAATCTTGACAATATATTAAAATAATGCACCAACTCTGGGTAACTGATGTCGGGGAATTATAGTTGGTATCAAAGGAAGTTTAGTACAAACCAAGGAAACAAGATTTAGATAAACTCTGATTAGAGCACATATCCATAAGATAGAATTTGAGAATTAGTATAGAAGAACATCCAAGAATTTTGGTATTATAGAGATTTGGTGAGTTTTACAAGCAATAAATTCCTGTCTGGATATGAGTAGGTAGAGGTGACTCTGGCACAGATGTACCTAGGGGTAAAACCCGAAAACACCACTTTGAGCTAGACTCGAATGGGAACTGGTACTCAATAACGGGCCTTGCTAAACTCTTGGTTACGACACTCTCTGTGGATATGCTTAGAATAATTCCCATTTTATTTACAAACCATTGTTAATGGATTATGAGTATATACTTACTTAAAGAAAAAACATTTATGATTATGGATTATATCCATAAACTATTCAATTTAAATTATATATTTTACAAGTTTGGAATTATGTATTTCGATTCATAAACTAATCTGGTTTATGACATTGTTTAGAAATGGAACCTAGGTGAAGTAATGGAAATCGTATCAATGAACGTATACCATGTAGGGATTTCCCTCCTACTCAAGAAACTTATAGTGGAGCTGGTGATACAACTGGTGCTGATCATCTTATCACCATACTGGGACAACTCCCTCAGGTTATGAATAATAACATTACCCATATGGAGAACCCTGATCCACAACACAGAGGATCAATTTAAGATCACTTAATTAGAAAAAAACCACCAACATTCAATGAGAATACAAATCCATTGGTAGCTGAGAAATGGATAAGTTCCCTAGAGAAAATATTTCAGGCTTTGGGGAGTAGTGAAAGCGAAAAATATTTCATGTCAGTTTATCACCTCACTAAATATGCTAATCAATGGTGGTCATTAATTAAAATCACAAAGGATGATGATGAAGAATCAAGTATGTAATGGAGGGAGTTTAAAGAGATTTTCTTAGAAAAATACTTTCCTCATGACCATCGAGCGGATATGGAAAGATAATTTCTCAGTCGGAGGAAAAAAGAGGATGAAAATGTTTCATAGTATGAGGCTAACATTAAAAGGTTAGAAAGGTATTCTTCAGATTATATAAGTAACCCAAGAAGTAATATTGATGGTTTCTTTGAGGAGTTAAAACTATTTCTCCATCGAGATGTAGTATCGCAATCCTTCTCATCATACAAAGATATTGTTTCATGTGCTATTGAGACAGAAAAGGAATTCTCTAAATCTTATGACAATAAATTAATGCAAGAGAAGAAGAGAAAGGTGGATCAAGAGATAGGTAATGGGAAAAAGGGAAACAATGATTTTATATTATGTGATAATTGTTGAAAGAAACACCCTGGTACTTTCCTAAAAGGAATGGGAATCTGTTACAAGTGAGGTGAAAAAGGCCACCAAGATCATGATTGCAAGAGAAAGAAAGTTGATATCAATTTTTAATGCTATAATTGTAGAGAAATGAGGCGTTATGAAAATGAATATTCTAAGCTCCAAGGAAACTTACCTCAGAAAAGGCCAAGGGAGCAAGGCCATGTTTATGTTGTTACTACAGTTGAAGTTGAATAATTATGGTATTTGTGTTTTTGGATTCAAGGACAATATTCTGGTTATAAGAATAATGTGATATATATAATTATTATACTGCTATAATTTTTTTTCATTAAGTTTTAATATGACTAAGGTAACCATATTTTCAGTATGTGGCAATAAGAGAACCTTTACTTTGTTTGGGGAATCTGATTTTACAATTGATTTTGGAATTTATATACCTTTTACAGAGAGTCTGGACAGAGGTATTTTGGATAACTATAATGTTTTTAATGGATTAAGTTGATCTTTGGATAGTATTGTTTATGTTTAAAAAATTTCTTATGATTATTTTCGGAATATTATAATACTATAGTCTTGGGAAAAGGAAAACCTGCGGGTCGGGCGATAACCCGTCACCTCGGACAAAGCAGCAAGAATTGAACCCCCAATCATAATTCGACTAGCCTTTATTAACTACCACTATCCTACAGGAAGTCCATATTTGTTACAAAATAGTTTTCATCATTTAAATGGTATATGTTTATATTTCAAACCCTATACGATTAGGATAAATAGAGTATTTTTTAGTTGAATTATGTTTTGGAGTGAAATATGAGTTTGTGGTAGAAACTTATTAATGGATAAAACTCTAATTATAAAGTAAGTATATCTCCTTATGATCTTATAAAATCTTATAAATAATTCCCCAACATTAAGAAATGGAACTTAGAATAAAAATGTTGTCCAAGATGGTACCTTAGACCGTCACAAATTTATGGCTTTGTGATTGTTGGATTTTTCATAGCCATGTTCTCTACCACTGTCCATCAGATATTGATGGTTAGATTTATCTTCCATATCCATGTTTTTATACATGTAACCTTAGTATGTGTTATTTTCGGTAACCTTCATACTTACCACTCTTTATTTTAAATAGAGGCCTGATTAATTCATTTTCCGATGTGGGATTTCAACTAAGATATTTTGAAATATCAACCCCAAGTTTCCAATACCAATCATAAATTACGAGGATGCAATTTATTGAAGGATGGTATAATGTAACACCCCAAGATTCCATGGTATTCTTCTCTTTGAATAATACAATAGCGTGTGTCATACACAGCTTCGAGTTCTACCACACCACAACCAATCAAACTAGCCGTTATTAATAGTAGTACCCACTTTTTAAAATTTTATAAATTTTATCTTTCAAAAAGGACTTCATTTTTGGATTTATAATATCAAAATTATGTTAGTGCGAATTTTTGGTATTTTTCGGAATACTTCAAATTTTTGATGAATAGGGAAAATACTAAACTTTAATTAAAAACTAATATTTTAATCAAAATAACTTATAGTTATAAATTATAATATTGAGTGGTTTTAAAGTATAATTAGATTATATTTTTACCATTTAATCAAATTTTGGACATTGGACGCAAATTCACATTTAAACTGGACATAAAGAAGTGCCAATCTTTTAATAGTTAATATTTCTTAAAAACACGCTTTTTGTTTTAACAATGGGAATTAATTTTAAATTAATTTCTACCAATTCTATGTTTTGAATCTTGAAAAAAGGATACCATATTTATAATCATGAGGTCCAAATTGTGTAAATAGGTAACTTTTATTTTTATACATTTTGAATAATTACTTCGGTAAATATTTTATTAACCATGGTTCAAGGGTAAATCCGGTAAATAAGGGTAAAAAATAATATTATAATAATATTAACTTTTGCTAACACGTGTCCAAAACTTATTTGATGATACATGTATGACCATGGGAATCTTTGGGTCTATTTTGGGACCCCATGGAGCCACTTGTAAGTGATAATGACACTTTATATTAATTAAGTTAAAGTAAATACAAAAATGACGTTATCATATATCTTTTAGTAAAACAATATTTACATAGTGTTATACATGTTATCTCTTAGACTAAAAATATTGATTAGAAATATAAAAGGATTTCCTAAATAATTATATTTTATTTATAATTTTTAGACAATTAATAATTAAATTTATTTATGACACAATGATGATGCAGTATTTTCATTATTAATGAAAGAATCAAATAAATTGTATTATAAATATTAAACTAAATATAATTTCAAAGTATTTATGAAATCCAAGAATTTTATAGGTGAATATGACCTGTTAGGGATGATTCAATAGATCTTGTTCCATTTAATCAAGTTATTATGACTTTCACAAAAACAAAATACCAAATAGTGTCAAAATTAACAGAAATTAATATTTAAAACAAATACTATATTATTGGTTGATATACTATTCTAAAAATATAAGGTTCAAAAAAAGGGCATAAATAATATTATATATTTAATTACTGATCAACTTGAGCTTATCGTTGAAGTTTATATTAATTTTAGTAACCATATAGTGTAAGAATACAAAAAGACACAGTAAAAGTTAAACTATTTTACTAAGAGTTAAATCTAAAGGATAAGGTTAAAATGGTAACCTAAACTTGTCAAAAAACTATTGGATGAGCGTATCTCAACCCATAAACACATAAGTATCGAAAAAAATTAATTTTTAACCATTAAAACCTGAATATGATTTTATAATAAATTAATAATTTAATCTTTTCCTAAAGTGACTCTCACCCCTCTTATATAAGGGAACATCCCCTTCTCTCCAAATCACACCTCTAAAGCCATTTGGATCGGCCAAACCCTGCCCAAATATCCTCCCAAATTACCTCACTTGATCCAAGAGATATTATTTTGATCTGAAAGTCAACTTAAGGATCCATTTTGATCCAATCAAAAGAAAGAACCCGAAGAAGAGGTAATTGTTTCATCACCTCTTTCAAGTTCTTTTCTTCTTCCACTACCTATTTCTTTGTTCCTTCCATTATAAAACAATAAATACAGTATCTTATATATACTGTGATATTATTATAAATATGTTACAACCAAATTCATTATTTTATCCATCCTATGAATGACATGTCACCATACGTGCGTACGTACGACTTACCGTCTCCATGTCGTGTTGTAGTTGTTATTCAATACATTATTATTTGGATGGATATAATAATGATTTATAATTGATGTAAATAATAAATATAACATTTTAATGATTCTTTATTTATGATATAAAATCTATTTACAATCTATTTTAAATCAAAATAATGATATTGTCGCTCGTGCGTACGTACAGATTACCGTCTCCACGACGCGATGAGAGTCATTTCTTGTTCACTATTCAACGTTGATTATAAAAATATATATTATTAATATGTATGTAATATATGAAATAATAATGCTACTGGATATATTTATACATATATATGTATGTATGTATGCACTTACATAAATCTTATTCACTTACATCCGTTCAATATGATACGAAACGGAAACAACATGTATGCATACGTACGGCCTACCGTATCCATAAGCAGTGCTTCCATTTCATATATACATCTATTATAAACATTTATATTCTAAATATATATGATATATAAATAAAATTTTATATTCTTGAATCATTTAAATCATTATCTAAATGATAAGATCAAGAATAACAAGTTAAAACACATACGATAAAGAAAGCAATTATTACACAAAATGATAATTTAATATGAAATCATTATTAAATGGGTAGTGTAAAGTCATAAACGAATCATGCATGATATTTTAAATATAAATATGGTTATGGTATAATTTAATAGAATACTATGATCATTATACAGGAGGTTAAACGTAACCTCAACCAAAGGAAAGTTCAAGGTAAGGGGTTTTCATCTCACTCCTTATTCCCGTGAGATTCATGCCATATTGCCACTATTACATTGTGTGTGGTGTATTTACTGCCCATAATTGTATTATTTGTGTAATAAACTTTAATTTATGTGTATTTACAAATTCATTGTATGATTCTTCTTTCATGGGGTGTATGTTTTGTAAGTTACCAAATTGGTAAGGGTTAATTTCACAATCTCTTTATTATCCGAGGTTGTTTTTACGTAAGTATCTACTGGGACATATTTATTATCCATGTCCATGTTTCATAAAAGATTTTTCAAAGGGATTATTTTTAAGGTAATTTGTACTAAAACATCATTTTAAATGTTTTAAATATATATTCTTCTAAATCATTTTCATTAATGTCCATGTTTTCAAAATGGTTTTTAAGGATTTATTTATATGGACATGAATGTTTTAAAAATGTTAATTCCTTTCAAAATTTTAAAAGTGGTATGGGAAAATTTGATTAACAAATGTCTTTAAATGTATTCCTTTTTAAATTGTGTAACTTTTATATGTTTTCATGAAAAAGGGATATTTCTCTTAAAGAGTTTTACAAATCATTTTTATCTATGTCAATATCCTTTGAAGGATTTTAAACTTGTTTGAAGTTGATTTATTATGATATAGATCTTCCATATTGTATTGAAGGTTTTGTTATATATTTGACTATAGATGTGTTATTTTTATACCATTCATGGTTTATGGTAAAATTATTGACATTTCGTATGCTAGTTTTAATACGAATGTTTATGTTATGTTTCAACCTTTTCGTATGAGGAATTTATTGGAATTAGTATGTGACTGGTGGAGCCTGCTATAGGTCCTTGATGAATTGGTGGGTCTCATGAGACAACTAGATGTGGAATTGGCTAAGGCCTTTCCCAATTTCGATATATGGTTTTGACCGAGGTCTTAATCATTTTAGACGTCTTAGGCGAGGCCTTGAAAAAATGTTTTAGAATGTTTGGCATTATACATTCCCTCATTATGAAAATAATATTGATGGTTCATATGGTCATTTGACTAGTAGAATACCCATGATTATGTTTTATTATGGCATTATTTACTCAGCTCATATTCCTTCCATAAAAGTGTTTATGTTTATTATTGGTAAAGGCATGTGTTTTCAATTATTCACCATGATTAATATTTATATTATCTTCCACTGTATTGCTTAACCTTACTGAGCATCTAATCTCACCCCTTTCTATGTTTCATTTTCCGAGAAGTGTATTATTATTCATAGGCAGGGTTAAGCTAAAGGGAATAATGGCGTTCTCAAAGAACTATTTATGCTCTGTTTTATGTTAGAAATTGTAATGTAAAGTTCATATATGTAATCTATTTTCCAAGAATGCTAAACTGATCGGTCCTTTGGGACTTGAATTCTTGTAATCATGCCAATTTATTAAAATAATGCACCGACTCTGGGTAACGGGAGTCGGGGAGTTACATGTAGGGTCCCTCACATAGCCTTTTTTATTAAAGAATGTTTTAAATTCCATTACGTCTCCTTATTAATTTATCATCTTTATATTAAATTTCAATTATTGAATAATTTTTAGTTAAGATAATTTATTTGTTTGAAAAACATGCCATGGTTTTGTAATAAAACCCTCCAATGGAAGTGTTTTGTTTGTGAAAACTCACAGTAGTATACCATACATGAAATTATTTCATTTATTTTTTCCTTATACTTTATGTCGTTGTTATTCATAAATCACACATCATACTTGACCATTTTTATATCCATGTAGGGGGTTTCCCTCTTCTAATTAAAATAGTTTTATGAACCAAAACACCCTTTAAGTGTCATTAGACTATAAAGATAGAATTGATCAAGTAGGTAAGTGATGTAATGACCAAGTCACCGCTAAGTGAATATCATGATTTCGATGGAATTACTTTTCATGGAATAAAACATTTCCTTGCGTGTCTAAATTGAGAGGACCTTGTTAGAATAAAATGAATAGTTATGTTTGAATTAAGTGACATGTCTCTGAGTGTTTTCCTATTATTTTAAATGAATTGAGTGGTTAAAGTGAAATGAAATGTGGTGGGTGGCACAGGGGGTGTATGGGGTGGGCAGAGGGTGGGTAGGGGGTGTACAGGGGAGCGGGTAGGAGGAAGGGGTAGGGGTGTGCTGGGGGCATGGGGAGGGGGTGCTCGTGGTGTGCATGGGGAGTGTGAAGGGGGTGCATGGGGTGGGCAGGGGGTGTGTGGGGGGGGGGGGGGAGGGGGTGTGTAGGAATAGGGGTTATGCATGAAAAGTGTGAAAAGGTTATTCCCAAATTCTAGGTACACAAATTACATTGTGTTGGTATAACATATTAGAGAAATAACCAGTTTATGTGTTATAATTAGGTTTGGAAAGGTTCATTTCCAATCCTAGGTCACACCCACTTCTTGTCTACCAATCCTCTACCTTAAGATGATTATGTAAAATTTATAGACCTCTGAGTATTCTTTAATAGTTCAGAAACTTGCATATATCTCTCTAATCAGCATGATTATTCACTTTTATCGTGGTTGTTATTTGATTATCATTTTCCCTTATCTTTAATATACTTTCCTTCATCTATTATAGATGAGAAAAACTCTATAGTGTGATGGTTGATTTTATGAATCCCACAAAATCATATACGTAGAACACCTATTCTCTAGATGAATATAATTCCAAGATGGAATTACATTGTAGTATTTTTCCATTATTGTTTTGATGAATTAGTGCAGGAATTTTTATCTCAAGCCACCACTTATAGAATTAAACCATATCTATTCATGAAATTATTTGGTCTCTTTACTTCTGATTAAGATATATAACTTGATCTATCTCATATATAATATCTCAAACAACTCTATCAAGTTGAATATATCCTAGAAACCAACACCTTTTATCTGAGGAATGACATCAATTCAACTTCTATAGATTTTTCACAATAATTCTAGGAATTATACAAGGTTTGAGTATGGTCAAACATATTCCTTTAATTCACTTAAATTCTCTAAATATTTCTCCACAAAGAGACACTTTTTACCTTTACATTGTGATGGTATTTCTTGTGTGGTCTTCCAAAAATGTTTTAGGTCAACACTCCGAACATCATGCCCTTTTATCTTTATTTCAAAACATTACCATATCTATATTTTTGGACATATATTCATTATCCATGTAATGTATTTTTTTCAATAACGAGACCCATGAAATTTGGTTAATTATCATATTTAATTATCACAAAAATTTCAACATTGTTACACTAATATCTGAACATGGAATGGATCTTCTCTTATCACAACATACCACTCTTTCTAGAAAAATTATTATTGAAATTACCATCACCACACTCATTATGTGTTTTTGGTTATAGATCCAAAACATCTAACACCCAACACACCCAATGCCACAATGCATGGGTCCTCCACCATATCTATTTAACACACCTTACAAGAGTCAACCATGGTGAACAAAATTCACATAGTTAGCCTCCCTTTTTCCCATAGGTACATTAGAAATGTATTATGGTGTTCAACATATAAGGGTCTCCTCTATGTTCCCATTTTGGCATATTTAGGCCATCCAAGAGATTTAGGAATATTCTATTCGTTGTTATTACTTCGAATATGGACTCAAAAATGATCATTGTAATGCCCCGACCCCAGTTACCCATAATCAGTTCATTATTTTAATACATTGGCATGATTACAAGGAATTAAGTCTCGAAGGACCGATTAGTTTAACAGTCTTGGAAAATAGATTACATACATGAATGTTACATTACAGATTATAACATAAAAAATAACATAAATAATCCATTGTTAATGCCATTATTCCCTTGGCTTAAACCTGCATATCAATCACAATACACTTCTTGGAATCCTGGGAAAAATAAAACATAGAAAGGGGTGAGCTCAAATGCTCAGTAAGGATAACAATACAGTGGAAACTTTAAAAAATATTCATAAACATTTAAGGCAATGTATAAATAAAACAAAAGCCTTTTAAACTTGAACTTCAGTATAATATGGCTAAAATAAAATGAAATAATTCCATTAGATTATTCACATGGATATTCTACTAGTCGAATAATCACATGTAATATAACTAACCACTTTTATAATGATGGAATTCATAATGCCAGACTGTCATAACCACATAGTCAAAGACTTGTGCCAAGACTAGAAATAAGAGTTTGTCAAGGCCTTATGCCAAGACACTATTTTGTCTCATGATACCTACCGATGCATCGAAGAGATATAGCGGGCTCCACCTGTCACTTACTAAGTCCAATGCATTCTTCATACAAACAGGTTTAAACATAACATAATCATTAGTATTAAAACTAGCATATGAAATGTCAATAATTTCTCTATAAACCATTAATGGTATAAAAATAACACATCCACATTCAAACATATCACAAAACTGTCAATACAATATGGAAGTTTTGTATCATAATAAATCAACTTTAAATAAGCTTAAAATCTATCAAAGGATGCTGACATAGATGAAATCAAAACTATTTTAGAGAAATATCTATTTTTTAAATCATTGAAAAGTCACACATTTATAAAGGAAGTAATTTAAAAGAGATTTTTGAATCAAAGTGTCCCATACCACTTTGAAACTTTTGCAAAGAAATATCTTTTCATAACATTCATATCCATATTAATAAATCCTTAAAATCATTTTGAAAATATGGACATTAATTAAAAGGATTTAGAAAGACAAATCTTTAAAAAAATTTAAAATTATGATATTGATAAAGTTTACCTTTCACAAATCCTTAAAATATTCATTTTTAAGTCATTTTGATGAAAAATGCACATGGATGATAAAAATGTCCCAGTAGATACTTACACATAAACAATCTTAGATAATAATGAGATTGAGGAATTAACCCTTACCCATTTGGTAACTTATGAAATATACACCCCATGAAAGAAGTATCATACAATTAATATGTAAATACACATAAATTAAAGTGTATTACACAAATAATACAATTATGGGCAGCACATACACCACACAAAAGGTAATAGTGGCAATATGGCACGAATCTCACGGAAATATGGAGTGAGATGAGAACCCCTTAACACATTGTAATCAATCAAGACGTATGAACAATAGTTAATAAACACCAAATGAATCACATAATATCATGAATATAAAGAGAATAATGAAAATATATTTATCAAATGGAAGTAAAAAATACACCACATGAAATAAATAAGTGGTGAACAATGTAAATATCATGAAATTAAATGTGAGATAAGAAACCCCTTACCTCGTGTCCGACTTGACCCGTTAATTCTTTAATATCCTAAATAATAAACTAATGTTAATTTCTACTTTCTTAAGAACATTTTTAAAGTTTATTATTCCTTTTATATCACTTATTACCATGTTATAAACATTATGTAATCATTTAAGGTAATAACGTTCATTTTGTCGATATTTGGCACCTGAGTCAAAAATGAACACCTTATAGTTACAAGTTGTTCACATGGTCAAAAGATCATTATATCAATAATTATATTAAAGATTTAGATATCATATATATCCATTATATACATGTATTTATAATTGTACATATCATTTTGGGGTAAGAATGAAATGCATCGTTCATGGAGACAGTAAGCCGTACGTACGCAATGAACGGTACATTCATTTCTATTTCTTATTTTAATGGAATTAAAACATAATTATACATAGTTATATTATAATTCCAGTATAATTTCATATATAATATCATTAACTCAATCCTTTATACGTCCCAAATATGATATTAACGAGTCAAATCACTTTGAGGGGGCGGTAGTCCGCACTTTCTCAAATGAAATTATCATGTTTACCCATAATGGTAACCATTAAGGTATGATATAAAAGAAAAATACAGAAGCATGAAGATAAAAAAACATAATATATATCATATATAAATACAGTTCAATCATAATGGCCACCATGAGAGGCGGAAGGAGGTAATTGAATAATCATCATTTCGTGAGGCGTTAGTTTGATATCCACAGAAACATTATGTTTTCTACCCATTAGATAGAGGTGTGTGTAAGTATAATTCAAATAATTCTCATAAAAACATCCTAGTATATTGATGATACTGGTGTTGTTATAAAAGAAAGGGAAAAAAGATTTTAGGGGTTGGAGGAGTAAAATAAAAGAATATAAGTCAAGAGAAATTGTTACGTTTAATTTGGGTAACTTGTTTTGGTTTGATACAAAATGACTCCTTGAAGTGCCTTATGCCTAAGTAAAGAGGGATGTATGGAGCTTAATTGGGTAGATTTTGGACGATCCGAAAGGCTTGAGAGGTGTGAGGAATTCGTTATAAGTGGTCTCCTTTTATAAGGGGGAGGAGGGGCTCTTAAGGAAAATGTGAAAATATTATTTTATTATATAATTATATTCGGTTTTTAAAGGTTCAAAAATAATTAGATCGAAGATAAGATGACTCATGGTCTAAATAAAAACATACAATAATAATTGGACATGTTTTGGATATTAATTTAATATTTATAATCTAATTTGTTTAAATCATTTATTAATTAGGTAAATATTGCATCATTATATTGTCCTAAATAATTTAATTTATTAGATATCTAAAAATTAGAAAAAAATACCATGATGTAAGAAATAATTTTATCTTTCCAATTAATATTTACAGTATAAAATATTACTTATATAACCCCATATATAAATTAATTTTTAAAAGGTTTTTGTTTATGTCAATTTTGCCTTAATATAAAATTAATTAATCTAAAGTGTCATTGTCATTCATAAGTGGCTCCATGGGGTCCCAAAAACGACACAAATATGACCATGGTCAGCCATTACTCATAAAATAAGGTTAGTACAGGTGTTAAGGTAATTTTGAATTATTACAATATTTTTTTAGCTTGAATTACCCTATTTACCTTTAATCGCGGTAAATAAAAGTAAAAAGTTACTATTCATAAAAAATTATTTTTATCTTATTGAACCAAATTTTACTCCTTGATATTAACCATTTCTCTTGGATTTTCAAAATTCAACTCACGGAAGCATTAAAATTATGTTTTATGTCAATTTACAAATTCTCCTAGGAGGTGGGTAAAAGACGGTGAAAAGTTAAATAAAATTTTTATATATATAAAATTATTATAAACTGAATCCAATGAATTAAAATGAAATTATATAAGTATTATGTATCTATTTTAAAATAAATTAATTTAAATAAAAATAATAATTATTTAAATAAAAATTCGGTTTTAAACTATAACTCAGTGTTTTCACTATTCATCAAAAATTGAAAGTTTTCAGAAATATACAGAAAATTTATCTTAAGATAATTTTGATATTCCGAATTCAAAAATGAATTCTATTTTACCAAATTAAAAACATATAACTTGCATTTATTAATTTAAAATTAATTCCCATTGTCAAAACCAAAAGGCGTATTTTTAAGAAATAATAACTATCAAAAGATTGACACTTGTTTATGTCCAATTTCAAAGTGAAATTACTTAAAATGACCAAAATTGTATTTAATGGTGAAAATATAATCTATTTATACTTAAAAACCATTAAAATATATAATTTAACACTATAAATTATTTCAATTAAAAAGTTGTTTTTTATTAAAATTTAGTATTTTTCACTATTAACCAAAATATGAAAGTTATCAGAAAAATACCAAAAATTTATCAAAACTAAATTTTTATCTCTTGATTCTAAAGAAGAAGATTATTTAGTCAAATTGAATATATAAAAGTGTCAAATATTGGATTTAAAAAAAGTTCTCCCTTAAAAGGCGGTAAAATTGCATTTTCTGAAAAATACTTCCTTTATCTAAAAAAATTGAATTTGTTCTTACATTATGTCTAATAAACTCATAATATGGATTCATAAATTATAAGAATTATATAAAGTTTAAAATTTAGTTAATACAATTCATAACCCCTTTTGAACAGCTAGTTTGGTAAGTCGTGGTGTGCTTGAACTCGGTGTTGCGTGTAGTGCAAGTTATTGAATTACTTTGAAGAAATAACGTACTATGAAATCATGGGGTGTTAAATTATTATCTCCTTCAATAAATTGGGTCCTCACAATTTGAAATTGTTCTTTGAAAATAAAAGGTTGAAAATAGAAAATACCTTTGTGGGAAAACCCACATCAGAAATTGAGTTAATAAAATTTTGTCCTAATAAGAGAAAAAGGGGAATGAAAAAGTCACCACCAAATTATGATCTCTATTAGGAGAACATTGGTGGAAATTAGAGACACATAATTGGAGAAAAAATGTAAATATTTATAGTGAGTGATTGATTTCATTAGTCACAAAAAATTGTAGAATTGAGGACCTCAAAGCTGTCAATCTATGATGATTTAAAATATCATCGGTTCAACAAAACATAAAGTATTTGGATAACACATTTTTAGTTTTAAGATCCCTTACCTAATGTTTAAGAATTAATTTATTCATAGAATAAGAGAAGAAAAAAAATATACTTCACAAGTAGAGTACCATCCTTTAACTAATTTCTACCACAAACTCATCTTTCACTCTAAAAGATAGTGGAACTAAAAAAATATTCAATTTATCTGATTCATATAAGGTTCCAAAAAATGAATTTATAATTCACCTATCAGAACCTAAAAAAGATACATTATACAATCCAAGGACTTCACGAAGTCCAGTGGTAGGCGATAAATCCCAATCGCACTATGGTTGTGGGTTCGATTGCTACAGCTTTCTCCGATGTGACGGGTTGTCACACGGTCTGCGTGTATTCATTTTTATAAAAAACCAAAAATAACATTAACAATAGTATCCAATTTCAAACTTAATCCATACCAACCATTAGACTTATACAAAATACTTCTGTCCAAACTCATATTCCAAAAGTTATAAAGAAGGTAAACACAATGAAGATCCTTTTTTCCACATAATAACATGTGAATACGTTCATTGTGTATTCTTTTAAAACACTAAAACATCCTAAACTACCATAAAATGTTATTGATTACATTCATGATCCCTTATTCCTTATAGAATATTGGATATACTCCCTCTATCAAAAAATGTGGTAAACTCCATCAATTATGGAATATAAAAATCATTAACTAGTTTCAAGGTAGTCAAGAATATCCAATATAATTTGTCCAAATCAATCATTTATTATTCCAAAATCACTACCTTAGTATCAGAACCTTATTATGGTTTATCTTACTCTCAGCCATATATTTTCTAAAAATTTAGCCTATTATTGAGTCACTTTTCTTGGTTCCACAAAATCTCAAGTCTTTAACGAAATAGTACTACAATACAATCCTTATATACTCCATACTTATTATAACCAGTACATTGTTGATACAACACTCAAATGACATAATTCTCTAATAACAACATAAGAATTCTAATCATTCCTCATTATCTGTGGTAGTATCATAACTTGATTATTATCCAATAGCATCATTTGGGGCATAATCTGATTATATAGACATTGGTTTGCGTAGTGTCCCAACTCTTTACAGAGCAAACATTGTACATTTGAAACCTTTTTCTGACCCTTGCAGTCACGTACTTGGTGTCCTTTTTCTCCACACTTATAACAAACTCATATACCCTTCAGGAAAGTTCCAGAGTGTTTATTCCCACAATTATCACATATGGGAAAATTATTCTTTTCCCTCTTCCCTTTATCCATCTTTCTATCATCCATCCTTTTCTTCTCTTGCTTCCCTTCAAAGCCATAGGACTTAGAGAATTCTTTAATTATTTTATTAACACATGATACTATTTTTTCATATGTTGAGAATATATAGGAGACAATTTCCCTTCTAAATGTTGGATTAATACCGTGAAAGATGTTATCCTTCTTACTCTTTGGATCATACGTATTTCTGGAGTTCACATTCTTTGTACTAGGAGCCATTTCTATACAATGGCATACACTAGACTAGTTTATGAATCGCAATACATAAATCCAAACTTCTAAAAAAATTAACATAAATTGAATAGTTTATGGATATAATCCATAATCATAAAAAAAATTCTTGGCGGAAGTATATACTCATAAGCCCTTCATAATGGTTTTTAAAGAAAATTTGAATTATCCTAAGCATATCCCCCAGGAGTGTCATAACCAAGAGTGTAGTAAGGCCCATTTTCGTGCACCAGTTCCTGTTCGAGTCTAGCTCAAAGTAGTGTTTTCGGGTTTTACCCCTAGGTGAATTTGTGCCAGAGCCACCTCTACCTGCTCGTATCTAGACAGTTATGTATTTCTTAGAAAACCCACAAAATCTCTACAATACCAAAATTCTAGGAAGTTCTTCTATACTAATACTCAAAGTCTATCTTAGGGTTATGTTCTCTAACTAGTGTTTATCTAAATCTTGTTTCCAAGGTTATTGTTAAAATTTCTCTGATACCAACTGTAACGCCCTGACCCCAGTTACCCAGAGTCTATGCATTATTTTAATACATTGGAATGATTACAAGGAATAAAGTCCCAAAGGACCGACCAATTTAGAATTCTTGGAAAATAGATCACATACATGAATGTTACATTACACTTTATAACATAAAAAACAACATAAATAATCCATTATTAATGCCATTATTCCCTTGGCTTAACCCTGCATATCAATCAAAATACATTTCTTGGAATCCTGTGAAAAATAAAACATAGAAATGGGTGAGATCAAATGCTCAGTAAGGATAAAAATACAGTAGAAACTTTCAAAAATAAGTATAAACATTTAAGGCAATTTATAACTAAAACAAAATCCTTTTAAACTTGAACTTCAGCATAATATGGAAAAAATAAAATGAAGTAATTCCATTTAATTATTCACATGGATATTATAATAGTCTAATAATCACATGTAATGTCACAAACCACTTTCATAATGATGGAATTCATAATTCCAGACTATCATAACCACATAGTCAAGGCCTTGTTCCAAGACTACAAATAAGATTTTGTCAAGACCTTGTGCCAAGACACTATTTTGTCTCATGAGACCCACCGATGCATCGAGGAGCTAGAGTGGGATCCACCCATCACTTACTAAGTCCAATCCATTCCTCATATGAACAGGTTTAAACATAACATAATCATTCGTATTAAAACTAGCATACGAAATTTCAACACTTTCTCCATAAACCATGAATGGTATAAAAATAACACATCCACAATAAAACATATAACAAATCCATGAATACAATATGGATGTTTTGTATCATAATAAATCAACTTACAATAATCTTAAAATCCAACAAAGGATGTTGACATAGATGAAATCGAAACTATTTGAGAGAAATATCTCTTTTTTAAAATCATTGAAAAGTCACACATTTATAAAGGAAGTAATTTAAAAGATATTTTTGAATCAAAGTGTCTCATACGACTTTGAATCTTTTAAATATAAATATAATTTCAAAACATTCATGTTTATATTAATAAATCCTTAAAATCATTTTGAAAACATGGACATTAATTAAAAATATTCAGAAAGATAAATCTTTAAAACATTTAAATTCTGATATTGATAAAGATTAAATTTCAAAAATCTTTAAAATATTCATTTTGAAGTCATTTTTATGAAAAATGGAAATGGATGATAAAAATTTCCTAGTAGATACTTACACATAAGAAATCTCATATAATAATGAGATTGAGGAATTAACCCATACCAATTTGGTAACTTATGAAACATACACCCCATGAAAGAGGTATTATACAATGAATATGTAAAGACACATAAATTAAAGTGTATTACACAAAGAATACAATTATGGGAAATACATACACCACACAAAAGGTAATAGTGGAAATATGGCATGAATCTCACAGGAATAAAGAGTGAGATGAAAACCCTTTACCTCGTTGTAATCAATCAAGTCGTATGAAAAATAGTCAATAACCACCAAATGAATTACATAATATCATGAATATAAAAAGAATAGTGATAATATATATATATATATATATATATATCAAATTTCAGTACAAAATACACCACATGAAATAAATAAGTGGTGAATAATGGAAATCTCACGAAATTAAAAGTGAGATTAGAAACCCCTTACCTCGTGTCCGACTTGACCCATTCGTTCTTTAATATCCAGAATAATAAACTAAAGTTAATTTCTACTTGATTAAGAACATTGTTAAAGTTTATTATTCCTTATATATCACTTATTACCATGTTATAAACAATACGTAATCATTTAAGTTAATAATGTTCGTTTTGTTGATATTTAGCACTTGAGTCAAAAATGAACACCTTATAGTTACAAGTTGTTAACATGGTCAAAATATCATTATATACAAAATGATATTCATGATTTAGATATCATATATATCATATATATCCAGTATATACATGTATTTATAATAGTACATATCATTGCGGGGTAAGAATGAAATGCAACGTTCATGGAGGCTGTAAGTCATACGTACGCAAGAACGCTACATTCCTTTCTATTTCTTATTTTAATGGAATTAAAACATAATGATACATAGGTATATTATAATTCTAGTATAATGTCATATATAATATCATTAACTCCATCCTTTATACGTCCCACATATGGTATTAACAAGCCAAATCACTTTGAGGGGGCGGTAGTCCGCACTTCCTCAAATGAAATTATCACATTTACCCATAATGGTAACCATTAAGGTATGCTATAAACCATTAAAATGTATAATCTAACACTATAAATTATTTCAATTAAAAAAGTGTTTTTTAATAAAAATTTAGTATTTTTTACTATTCACCAAAATATGAAAGTTATCAGAAAAATACTAAAAATTAATCAAAACTAATTTTTTATCTCCCGATTCAAAAGAAGAATTTCATTTAGTCAAATTTTTTATATATAAGTGTCAAATATTGGATTTAAAAAAAGTTCGCCCTCAAAAGGAGTTAAAATTGCATTTTCTGAATAAATACTTCCTTTATCTAAAAAAAATTGAATTTGTTCTTACATTATGTCTATGAAACTCATAATATGGATTCTAAAATTATAAGGATTATATAAAGTTTAAAATTCAGTTAATACAATTCATAACCTCTTTTGAACGGCTAGTTTGGTAAGTCGTGGTGTGCTTGAACTCGGTGTTGCGTGTAGTGAAAGTTATTGAATTACTTTGAATAAATAACGTACTATGAAATATTGGGGTGTTACAATCATGATTCAAATATTTTATAAATAATTTAAATGAAACATTACATTCTTGAGTTTTACCATGACATGGTGAAAAAATAAAATCCATTTTCTATCTACTATGAGAATGGTCCATATTCTTCATTCGGTGGTATTCCTCTCTTTGTTGACACTATATTTCTGGGTCCCATATTTGAATTTAAGGAAGACATCAACTATTTCATCACTCAATATGATACATATACCACCTTTTAAGTCATGTGCTAATAACGTATACCAAAACCACTAGTTCTTGAATACTACTTGGTTCCACCTCTTGCTATGTTATTAATTCCCCATCACAAACCACTTTGTACTAGCAGTGTGTTCCTCATTCACGACCCAATGCTTGTTTCAGTTGAGCCTAGTCATTGGATCATGGGGGAAAAAACTAGATCCTATGGATAACTAGGGATGGATCCTTTTTCTCTGTTATCCTTTAACTATTTTACTTTTTAAAAATTAACCTTATGCACACTTGGAATTAGTTATTTTTCTCAATGCCCTCATCACTAACCACCATGACTTGTTCAAGGTAATCATATTATGGAGATATTAATCGTTTCTGATGTAGGGGAGGGTGGTGGTATGTAGGGGGTGGTTTGTAGGGGGGTCTACAGGGCAAGGGGGAGAAGGGAGGGTGCAGTTGGGATACAAGTGGGGAGAGGGTGGTGGTTTACAGGGGGTCTGCAGGGTTGGGGTTCATGGGGGTGGGGTAGTGGGTCAGGGGGTTCAAGAGGGAAGAGGGGGGAAGAAAACTATTAGGGGGAGGGGGTAGGGGGTCTGTAAGGGGGTCTGCATGGTAGGGGGGTGCAGGTGAGGTGTATGTTGGGAGGGAGCGAAAAAGGGTGTGGGCCAATTGGGTAGGGGTGGTTAAATACCTACATCCTCATAAAATTCCATGAGTAGAAAAATTGTATACTTCTTATTTCATCCTTCTTCAGATTAACTATGGCCAGTGAGTGGTCTGAAAGATCCCTTGTGAGATTATTAACAGATGTATGTGTGTATGTGTCAATGCCTTGGATTTTTAAAAAACACCGATCCAACTAGGATATGTAGTTCATGTTTCTAAGGTCCTAGATCTAATGGGAATTTACATTAGTGTAAATCCCCAAATGTATCCAAAATTTCAACCATCTAACCCAATAATTCCCATGGTCTAATCATTCTACATCATCCATCGGTGGACT
Source organism: Viscum album (assembly GCA_963277665.1). NCBI lineage: Eukaryota > Viridiplantae > Streptophyta > Magnoliopsida > Santalales > Viscaceae > Viscum > Viscum album. The sequence goes on along the minus strand of OY728139.1, from coordinate 1,515,118,679 downwards.
AAGAAACCAAATGAACTACAAAAACTCTAATTATTTCCATTATCAGCATATGTAGTACATCTCCTCGAGAATCGATCTAATATATCTGGTATCTCAGTTCGCATATATATTTCTTTTCCATGTTATTTTAAAATTGAATGGTTTTAATGAACTATATGGGTTTTGATTCATGCTATAAACAGGATACGTAGGAAACCTCATATTGGACCAATACCCTGCTCAAAATATTAATTGTTTCCCATCATGGTAAAAAATTACAAGGTACCTTGTTTTATGGATTTAGCACATAAGTATATTCACATTACTAGTAAATGGATTAAGAACCATAGATATATATATATATATATATTGATTCACCAATCAGATCTCCTTCATATTTATATAAAATATGATAACCTATGATCATTCTAAAACTATAACTAGTCCTATATCTGGATTAATAAGCAATTTAAAAACATATTTTAAATCTATCCAAGAGTCCTCGAGTAGGAAGAAATCCCCCCTAAAAACGCATGAGGGGATAGAAATCCCATCCTCTTGGCCTATGTGAGTTCCTAACCGTCATTGGGTTTGAAACCCCAATTGGCCACCTACCTTTGGAAAGTAGTTTTGTACCCAGTTACGGATGGGGGAACCATTGTGAGTTTCCGTTAATGATGAAAATGGTGATTCAACATCAATGATTGTGAAAGAAATAAAAAACCACCATAATCAATTATTGGTACAAACCAAATTTTACTCATTCAACACTTTCTAACAAAATAAAAATGGGGAACCTGAGGTGAACTGATTTAATCACGACATCTCCTTCACAACACAAAAATGATAGAATTCACAGTTCTCGTCAAACCATTTTTCTCTTAAAATGAGTAATTCTAGGTCATGACTTTTCCATAAGAACAAAAATAGTGATCCTAACATGAATCTATAAAAAACATAATGACTGGTTAATCATGCATAGATCATTTTTATATTTTACGTAAGTAATCTGCTCGATGAAAAAACCACAAATAGTTATATAGTTAGTTTTCCATGTGTCAGGAAACATTGTTGGAAAACAAATATGATAATAATGACATAAATCTTACATCTTATACTCTGTAACTGAGGTTCCTATGAAATAATTCCATCCCTACTTTTCCATTTCCACGTGAGCAGAATGAAAAAATTGGTAATAAAATGAAAAATGTGTTAACCAGGTATATCTTATTGAGAATGTATCATTAATATGCTGTTTTACTAATAAGTAATATTGAAACATGTATTATACATGACTGAAGATTCTTATTTTATCCACAACATCCCAATCTGAGATAATGTTCTCATATAGTGAGTGTTATTGAAAATCACATATGGCTGCAACCCCCACAGGTTGAAAATTGATATCCCTTGCCTAATTGCTTCAATGTAAGGCAGCGAACAAAATGGTATATGAATACCATCAATGTGGTATATTACTAACACTCAAAGATATATAAGAGGGTCTCCAATTTCTGAAATTGATGAGTAAGAATCATCTAAGGAAATTTGTATCTAAGTCGGTGGCCCTTATTACAACAACCAACTAATTTAGAAGATTATCCCCATTGCATGAAAATCACCACCTTCAGTCTCTGATGAAGGTGGAATAGGGAGTCAAATATGGCTCCCTTCTAGTTTAGGATTTGTGAGGAGTGCTCCTTTGAACCTCTGTTTCACGAACCATCCCACCAATACCCATCAGTCACCTAATGAGGGTACCACCCAACACACTGACACCTCCAATACCCATCTATGGAAAATAAGGAAGACACATCATGTAAGAAAGGATATAGGTAACTATGAGTGGGATCATATACCCACTCTTTATAAAAATTTCTGATGACATTTTTTGGTAGTAATTGTCTTGTAAGATCATATCACGGATCACTCAGAGAAAGTCTACAGGCATATTCTTGCAGGAGGCATGGGGGATGCACATATCCCTACCCCCATGCCTAAATCCCATCAACATATTCTACTGTCACAACTAGGATAGAAGTGGGCTCATATCCCTACTTCAAATGAAGATATCTTCCAGAATATAATGGAGAAAAAAAATTTAGGCTTATACCCCAACACAAACTTTGATAAAATTCCATTACATATTAGAAATAGTTGAAGAACTATTCTAATATATTCTAGAACTGGTACAGATACAGGGATAGGTGCATATTCTTATCCCTATAGCCAGGGCGTTTTAACACATTGATCATTACAAAAAAGTGGTTCTCTAGAGCAAGAACATATTATTTCTCCCATCTATGATGATTATCAGAATATTCTAGAAAAATACATGGTGTCAGACCGGGATCATGTTCCCGTTCCAACCGGGGCTCACCAAGTGAGTGGGTAACATGCCTTGGGAAAGGCTCATATTCCAGTTAAAAATGTATGGTGTCATATTGCAAAAGACCAGGATTGGGATCATATCCTCATTATTGTCAAGTATTACCAAGAGAGTGGGGAACATGCCTCAGAATAGGCTTATATTCCCATCAAAGAATACCAGAGGCATACTCAAAAGGACCAGGATCAGGATCATGCCCAGGTTCTATCTATGGATAACAAAGTGAAAATAGAACATTCCTTGGGAAAGGATCACATTTCCATTAGTGAATATGCATAGAATATTCCATAAGATCAAGAAATCTAGGTTGATATTCCTAATTTTGATGATGAATTACTGCACCAACATTCTTTTGAGGCAATATAGAGAGATGTTCATTTCAATTTTCTCATTCTGGAGGTCTTCTAGAATATTCCAGTGGGTAATTCATATATGAAGTAGACTCATATTCTTGTTACAATTGGGGATCACTAGTTGATAGTGGAACATTCCTCAGGGTAGGTTCATATCCCTACCACAATAAACAAGGCGCATATCCCAAAGTATCAAGATCGGGATCGTACTCCCATTCAGACTGATGATCACCAAGTGAGAATAAAACATATATCACGACATGCTCATCTCCCTTTCAATAATGAGGAATATCATTGGAATATTCTAGTTGCTTATTATCATTGGGATCAAACTCCCACAACACCAAAAGGATATAAAGAAATTTAATAATCTTTCATGTAATAGAATTATATCCCAGAACAATTCCAAAATATTGGTCAGTATATTCTAACAATAATGAAAAATGAGGCTCTTATCCCTAATTTTCTCAACACCAATGTTCTTGAGGTCATGAAAGACACATTCTAAATGTATCAATTGTTTGTAAAATCTTCAACCAAATATGAATATGATCATTACCATGACATCCATCCTTGTGGTAGTGTAGAGATGGACCACAAGGAAACCACTTCTAACATCCACCATGATCAAACTCCCCGTGATGATATCTCCCAAAGACAAGGGAGTCCTCCCCATTCCAAGAAACCTTCATCCAAAGATGTGTTAAGAACTAATATGCCTCAATTTAGAGTGGTTCTCGAAACATAGGGGTTGACCACAAATTGTTCCCTATAAACTTCCAGTAGCACTCTACTCCGATCATCATGATACCCCAAGAAGTGTTTTCTATGGTCTGATCAGATGGAGGTGTGTATGACTGATTAATAGGAGGAATGCATTGAATAATATAAAGACTTATCCGAAACAAAACCATCCTATCATGTTTTGTCCCCTCACCACCTCTAACAATGAGCTCCTATATGATTTAGGAATGATGTTCATGCCTTATCTATGCCAAAATAGTTGGCTTACTCAACAGTGACTGAAATATTGAAATATAAAATATATAGGCTATGAGTATCATTTTCAGATCATCAATAAATTCTATTGTCAGCTGTATATGGATTCCTTTTTTTATCTCAGAATCCATGAATGAAATATCATGACAAAATCCTACATATTATTATTCACCACATAATGAAAACCCTCCACTGATGGATTTATAGAGTATATCTAGACATGAATGTCTATGGATGTGTGTAATATGAAGAATTTCACTTCACTATGTCCATAGAATAACAGATTCCTTCAGATACAGTGTCCAGTAATGTCATATCCTCTTGTGAAATGACAAGACTGGGTAACACATGAGCAGGTTGGTCACTAAAATTTAATACCCCCAATTTAATCCTACCTATAAATCATGAATGAATATAAAGGATATCTAACAGATCATGGAACTCATCCCCACAAAGCAATGGTAATGCATTTCACACATTGAGGTTGAAGTTGTGACCATCCAGAAAGATTCCCATGAAGAATGATTCACATTATGGTATTCCATCACAACAAGACCCCCCACGGGCATAGCTACGCTGCATAAGATGTACCACAATATTAACTAGAAAAGTATCTATCCAAGAGTGCACACAACTTACCAGACTTATGGAATATCAGCCACCACCTATACCTCTCAGATCGTCAATTCAGAAGAGGATTCAAGACATATCATTAGTATCTATAAACAAACCTCATCCCACTAGGTTCGGAGAATATATGTCTTAATCACCATCACCAGGTTCATCATCTTTTGAGAGGGTCATTCAAAAATAAATGGTGATTCCATATCATCCCAGCCCTACTGTGCTAGGGGAGTTTATATATCAATGTACATCCCCAGAGTCATCAAATCCCCAACTTGAATCATTCTATCCTCAAGAAATGGATAAACCAACACCTATTATGGCCCTAAAACACCTAGTCTATCGGGATGGGGAATTTTTCTCATTATCATAACTATAGAGAGAATCAATCTTATCTAGGTTGGGAGGTAAATATTGACGATCAACATCCAATCAATTCCTCTTGTCATAAGACAAACCTATTCTATTTGAGCCTCATTCATCAATCACGACAAGAAACTCTCTCGAAGTCATTACCCATAGGCTAGGATGTGAGGAATGTATAGTGATGTAAATCAGATTCCATTGGGGTCGTGAGACAAAAATGGGCCAATATGACCAGGGGTTCAAGGAAAAACCCTGATGAAATAAGTGTTGAAAATTCCTATTCTGTTGAAAGTAATGTATCAACCATTTCTGCTTGATACATCTATTTAAATGTCATTGTTGTCAACAAAATAGATATTTTGGATAATATCTAAATATATATGGCCACAACATAGAGAACATAACATGAGATGATGGTGATCAGGATACACCAAGTGAGCTTGCATGCACCCAAAATTAGAGGTGGATTTGAAACCTAGCACCTCAAAATATTGTGTTTCCACCTCTATGGTAGATAACTACCAAAAAAAGGCCACCTCTATGGTAGATAACTACCAAAAAAAGGTAAAGGTGTGACTACATGCCCATCACCACCATAAATACTTAATGTTTCTTCCAGAGAGGAACAATTTTCACAATATGATAATGAAATATGAACTCTCATACAACTCAATGAGGAGCTACTCAGGGGAAATATTCCTGTTGGGTCTCATATTTAGGCTTAGGAAAATATTTATCCTACCATATCTCTAGAAAAAGTAAATCCACTAGTAGTAGCATCATCTGAGAATTATAATGGATCTATATCCATGCCCCTGGTCCGCATAAATTAGGAAGTAGAAAATGATCATTACTTCTCTCTGTTGTAGTTATACATATCCCTCACAAGAGAAATTATTTTGTCTTAGGAAGAACTGAGAATCAGTGGGAGGTAAAAGAGGGGCCACCTCATCAACCCCCATCCTATCCCTATAGATGAGAGTTGGATTAGAAATTAAAACACCCAAATCTTATTAACTACATTTAGTCCTTAGATCCTCAAATAGAATCCCTGGAAAGGCAATATACACCTGTGAAGCGTAAGAGGAAGCCATATCCCGAGTGGGTGGATGATACATTTCCACACCATATTTTGAAAATCCTAATTTATCTACCATTTATAGCATAAGAAACCTTGAAAAAAATCTTAAACATTTCATATCAAGATATGAACCGATGATGGGTCCTCAATATCATCAATAGGTACCAAAGCTAAGGTGTTTTGTAAATAATTTGATGGGGACAACATTGTTTCTACAATAATCTATCAAAAGGATCTGTCAGAGGATGGGAAGACCTCCATCATTAATTCCTTTATCAGTTCAAATACATGGTGGTGTCATTAATTTCTCATTAGCCATTGAAAATAACCTAATCTATCTTCCACATCCCAGAAATCCCAATGAAGTCATCCTCACAGACCAGCCCATGTTGTAACCCTTACATAGAAGACTAGGTCATAATATCTTGGAAGACATTATCTTTAAATACATCCTTCATGGAATTGTCAATTTTGGATAAGTGGTGTTAGATAACACCTCAGAGAAGGTGGCCAATAGAACAATTTCCCATTCCGAGGAAAAGGGTGATTAATATAAAGTTCCAGCTATGCATGATTAGATGTTCAACAATGGGATAAATTGAAAAGCAATTGACTGAGCTCATTCCCCCCTGATATCATAACTGTAAAAACGTACAATATCTCCACCACCCAAAATGGCGATATCAAATATGTCTCCCAAAAGTGGTCAAGATCTCTAGATGATGTAATAAATAGTATATGTGGAGTCATATTATACTCCAATGCAGTCCCAAATTCTTGTACATTTCTTCCCTAAAATATATGATGTATTTGAACCACCACACCAAATAGAACCATCAAAATAAGAAGAGATCATATTTGGTTCTTCCAATTTTATAAAATTGGAATAAATATTCTCTGATGATAAATATACCTTGGAATATGACTTCCCTACACATAACTAGGGAACAAGAGGCCACATGTGTATGAATAGAGGATCTGGGGGAATGCACTGGTGTGGTCGGACCCAGTGATTTTTTCATTACTAAAAAAGAACACATATGTAGCTGTCACCCATGGGAAAGTGCTCCAGCAATACTTTCAAACACATGGAGGTGTCGTAGAACCCCCCAGCGGTCATCCACATCCAGTTTTCTTACATGACCACCTGGTGGGGGATTGATTATCTGATCATCCTAGGAAATGAGGAATATCATCACAATCTGTTCCAATAGTAGTAGATGCTCCCTTGACTGGTGCACAAGCACAAGGCCTTTGTACCTCTAAGGCCTTATCTCATGATCTACATATCCAAGACCAACCCCACCTTAGGAAGCACCAAAATCTATCACAAAACTACGATATTCTAAAAGTTATGGTAGTTTTCCCAGGCAATTTATTAATCCTAGATGCACTCTATATTTTAATAAAACTCATAGAGTTACTCGTTAAAGCCCTACAAAGCCAATTGTAATTCGATATAGAAGTTTCTACAGTCTAGGTATATTGAATGGAGACCATGTTAGAAGAATTCCATGTCACTATCTCCTTCACAGAGAAAGATCAGGATGTGGTCATCTTGGGAAACATCAGGCTGCTATATGTTTTGGGAAGACTTGATAATTTCGACATATAAAAGGATCTAACTAAAAATGGTTTCAGGATCAAACAATTCCCAATTATAACACTCAAAAAAATTAATATAGAAAAGGGAATTATCATCGACAAATATAACCATTCAATGGTACGAAAAGTGTGAGAAAAGATATTTAAGGATGATCAAACTCAAAAACAAAGTTTGGGGAACTTTTATTTGATACTGAGTTTATGGTCATTAAATAAGATACCACATACAATTTCCTTCTCAAAAGTCCATGTCTCTATAGCCATAAGGAATTACCATAAGCATTGCATCAATGTCTAAAATATCCAATAGATGGAAAGGCCAGCATACTGCACAATGATAATGCCCCCTTCAAGACATGAAAATCCACATACGCGAAAGCATAATTCTACAAAAAGGGATTAAAACAACCGTTAGTGGATGACAATATAAAGGTTTAATCCCCCCAGTAGGTTGGTAACCACCAATGAAAATCCTTGGAGTATTCTCAATGAAAACTATGTACTCCCCATAAATCTAGTTATGGTGATAGTCCTGGTCCAAGAGGCCCAAGACTCACCTATCCCTAGAAATAGTGTAAAATATAATCATCTTTGAAATCTCTCTACAATGAATCATGTAGTAGGGGATGATAATGACCCTTTTCATGACTTATCTCACATGAAAGTTGAAAATATTCCCCCATATATTTCTCTTATTTGAAAATATGTCTAAAGACTCATTAATGGACGAATATGAGGATAACCTCTAGAACACCCCTGGTATTCAAGGAAGGTGTCTCCACCACCATCGATGATATCTTGAAGGTGAATCTAGTAACATAATTATACCCCCATCTTACATTTATTAGGGCTTCTATGCCCCTAAGACAAAAAGTGATGTGTATTGTATTTTTTAAGAAGGACCAATATGTGTTTGCTTGAAACTATACAAAAAATCCTAGATTGAACCAAGATGTGGCTACGCATCATATCAGCTTACCCCATGAGCATCGAGACTTTAGGAATGTAGCCAACAGGATTCACCCCTCTAATTCCACCAATGTAGTGAAATATTTAACAAATTGATAGAATCCTACTTTCTCTGAGAAGTGAAATACCCAAGATGGATTTACAGCATCATCCCTATCAACAAAAAAATTGGTAGAGTATGGTCTTCATCTATTTTAGAGACCTTAGTTAGAACTTCCTGAAAGGAAAATTTTCCATTACCGATCAAAAAAATCTTGATTAATGAAATTTATAGTTTCAAATACCTTTACATCATGGATGAGTATCCAGGGTACAATCAAATAAAGATAGCCCCGAAAGATGAATAATCCACTTCTTTTAGAGTGCTGCATGAGTTCTTTTTCTATCAGGTCATTCCCTTTGTCTTAAATAATGATATCTCCATATATCAACATTACATACATCATATCTTTAAGCTACTATTAGGAAGGATAGATGAATGTTACATCAATGACCAGGCTGTCAAATACCAATAGTGAAGTGATCAATTAAAGGATATTCAAACTATCCTCAACAAGCTATGAAAGCATAGTCTAAAGATGAATCCATTGAAATAAACTTTTTGGGTAACATCAGAGAAGGACCTTGGATTTTTCATATACCATCATGACATTAATATTTCCCCAAATAATATGAGTTCTATTTTATCTATTTCACACATATAAATATAAAAAAACTATGGGGGTCCATGGGAACATCGCATACCTTTGAAGATTCATATCTAACTTGGTCAGAAAAGTTATCCCCTTCACAAGGCTATTGAATAAGGGAATAACCAATCAATGAGATGATGACTTCCAAGAATCCTTTCAAAGTATCAAGAAGTATTTACTGTACCCACAAGTTTTGATGCCTCTGGTGGAAGTGAGGCCATTAATTTTTTTGTCGCCACTATAGAACACTCACTGGGTACCCTCCTCGCACAAAAAAAAAGAATATGAGGAGTGAAAATGGTCTCTATTATCTAATCCAAACAATTCTAGGTAACAAGACCCTGTACTCAGATATCAAGAATAATTTCCTTTCACTCATATTCACAGTGAAAAAGATGAACCATTAATTATAGCAACAAGATTTCCATCTGGTCAATTGTATTGATCCACTAATGAACATCCTTTTCCACCCCATGCTAACTAGGTGTCTATACCGATGGGAGTTCATTCTCCAAGAATAAATAATTTTGTTCATATAAATACATTCAGTGAAATCCTAAGACATAGATTATTTCCTTACGGAAAATATCACCCTACAGAATGAACCAGTAAACAGCAGGCTCCTAGAAGAGGAGGTATTTTATTCCCATGACACTCCCTAGACCTGGGAGATGTATTTTGATGGAGCCTCCTGGAGTAAAGTCAACAAAAGGATGGAAAACCTGAGATTGAATCAAGTAGGATTAGGGATTTTGTTTCTCTCTCTAGATAAAGAAATTTTCACCACTACTTCTCAATATCTAAAGGCTATAAAAATAATGAGGTCTAATACCAAGCCCTCATCACTGGTTTGGAACAAGTCCTATAGTTATAAATAAACAGACTAAATGTCAAAGTGTATTAAAAACTACTAATAAAGTAGATCAATGGATAATATTCCTTAAAAAATGAAGAACTATCACCTAACACTAGCTATGTGAGGGGACTAATGGCATAGTTCCCTTTGGAACCCACATTGAATTATGTTCCCTGATCACGGATTGCTCATACTGATCCATTGGAAAATGTATACACAATCTTGGCTGGCCCTGATTAGAAAAACCAATCTTCTATATCACGCACTAAAGAAGGTTTATGTCAATTGTTATATGTGATATAGAGGAAATCAATCAGGTCAACACCACCCCATATCATGATGAACTAATATCCATCATTGTATGGATGCATCCCATAATTGGTTATCTCCAAAATAGAGATCTTCTAAAATATCAATTTGGAAAGGAATAGATTCTACATCATTCAATGAATTTCCCCTATAGAATGGCCAAAATGAATAAAAATACATCTAAATGTGAGGATTTTATGGAATCCTACTTATATTCATTGTAAAAATAGATATTCACATTGTCATGGGTGAGGGTTATGTAGGATCCTATGACACTCATTAGTATACGATCATTCTCTCCCACCAAATCAGTAGGTTGGGTTACTAATAGAAAAACAAGATACAAGACTATGTGGAATTCACCATGAAATTTTATGCATTTTAGATACATGAAAACTTCGCACATCAATCATTGGGATTATAATATACAACTAAATATTCCTGGTCAATTATCATTTGGGGAATGAATGTCATTGGGATATATCCCTCAGCCACAACCAAGAAGTTCATGTACATATTTAATACAACCAACTTCTTTTCCATATGGACTAAAGAAATTCCCCTCAAGAATTTCATCAAGAAGAATAGAATCAACTTTATAAATTCTCATACCATCACTAGTTTTGTGGTCCCCCACAAAATATTGATGGAAAAATACACCAAATTATGTTCTACAGAGTTGAATAAACTGTACTAAGAGTACAATATTAAGACCAATCACTCATCTCACTACAATGAAACATGAAATAGATAGATAGAAGCCTTTAATAAGACTCTATCAAATATACTCTAGATAATGGTGAACAAGGATAAGAAGTCCTGGATAGAATAACTAATCCATGATTTGTGGGCCTACCCTACCAGCCTGTGTACTGCTACACAAGAAATTCCACACACATTGGTGTATGAAATAATGCCAATGTTAACCATAGAAATATAACTTACTTCTCCTTGAATAGCCATTTTTTAAAATCTCTCCGATAAAGATAAATTGAAAAGGTGGTTGGATGAATTGGATTAGATCATTGATTACATGTATCATACATTTCACAACATTAACGTCCATCAAAATCAGATTTCATAATCCTTAAAAATAATTCACCTCTTTTAATTCCAACATAGAGAATAGATTTTGGCGCTTAGAACCCCAATGATACTAGGGAATAAGTCTACAATATAGGAACCCAAATTATAAGGGTCTTATATCATACATAAGATATATAATAATTGAGTATACTCATTAGACACAATAGATGGGGAACCTATCACATCCCCACCAATGTGATATTTCTAAAGAAACAATTTTTATATCTTTCATCATGTTCCATGTCCTGGTATAAAGACTTTAAACTGCATGGTACCACATGTCCAGACCACATGGTGATAAACTATAAAATATCATCCTAACAACAAGAAATTCAACGGTATGGAATCTCATGTCCTGGTTGTAAGTCACTAAACTATATGGTACTCCACATCCTGACCACATGACGATAAACTATACTAAGTCATCTTGGTAGAAAGATGTTAAATTTCATGGATTCTTAAGTGTTGGAAGTAAGACTTTAAAACAAATGTTACCCCACATTATAACTAAGTAATGATAATATATATGGATTCATATTGACATTAATATGTTAATCTATATGACATCTCAGGTCCTGGTAACACGAATTTAAATTATACACAGTACCCCACATCCTCACCACATGACAATAATGTTTACAGAGTCGTCCTAGCAGCAAGATATTAAACTGCATGGAATATCACGTCCTGGAAGAAAGACATTAAAATAATTGGTATCCCACATCCTAAACACATGATGATAAACTGTATGGGGTCTTCCCAACAATGAGATGATACATTGAATGGAATATTTTGTCTTGACAACAAGACTTTAAAGTACATGGTACGCCACAACCTGAACACATGAAGATAAATTGTATGGGTTTTCCTAGTAGAAATATGTTAAAATTCATGAAATATCTTTTCCTTACTTCCTGATATAAAACTTCATGGAAAATTTCCTTACCACATAATGTAAAACTACACAGAGCTACTAAATTCATCTTCATTCACATTGGGTGATTCTTTTCATTGCCATGTGACATTAAAACTACATGACATCTTTAAAAATACATATGTATTAATTCCCATTCTCAATGAGATATGTAGGGACACCTCAATCCTATATATTGTTCCAGCCACCACATGATACAAAATTCCCATGTCATATCTTTAATTTCCTATACAAGGTATGAGAAAACCCTACCACTCTTTGTTTCTCACACCGAACATAGGTCACATGAGCTTAACAATTTATATAGGAGGTTCCCAACTCAAACGAGGTATAAAAGTGAAAGATAGGAACATCATGGACTTTAATTAAATACCCTAAAAGTAATACCCCGATTTATTAATGTATTACATTAAAACAACATGGATTATTCCCTTTACAACATTATAAATGAACATTCTTTTGGACCACACCTTAGAGGACCAACACTATTTTTGTTGGTGTCCGACCACTCCTCCATCCAAGAAATATGTGTGACTTGATTTCTAATATCATAGTTTATGAAGTGATACTCAGATATTCAATATTGTCTCCAGTCACAACAAATATAAAATTCCCCTTCTCTACATATAGGATAGAATTTCAAAGTAAGGTCCTTTATCTGTAACTATGTGTAGCTTTATTCCGATCATCACTGGATACATAGTGTTTCCTACATCTTCAATCTTAAGCCCAACAACAACAGTGAATAGAAATAATTCCCACCTCTTCATATGGTTCAGACCTTCACAAAGAGTTTCCCACTCACTAACTATGTGTGGCTTGATTCCTACCATCACATGATACATAGTGATGCCTGGATCTCCAATCTGAATACTAGCTATAAAAATCAATGAAAAACCTTCCCACCTCTTTATATGGGTCAGACTATCATAGAGAGTTTCCTATTAAATAACTACATGTACATTTATTCCAATCATCAAAAGATACCTAGTGATAGCCAAATCTCTAATCCAGGGCCCAACAACAACAACTGATAAAAAATTCACCACAATGGCACAAGGTATGATTCATAAAAGATCATTCTCCCACATATGAGTTAAATATATATAAAACCCTATTATTCATATAATATATCACACACAATTTTTCATGTCAGTTGCCACATCCTTACCACATCACATAAAAATGCAAGGAAAACATCCTAATAGAAAGACATTAAACCTACACAATAACAAAATCCTCACCACTAGATGTCTAACTGTAAGGAAACAAATGTGACCTTACCACATGATTTTAAAACTGCATAGAATAAAGTACCTACAAACTACATGATGTTAAACTATGTATACCATTATTCATTGTCATTCCATATAAAAGGACCACAAGAAACTTACCCCAAACAACCATAGTACATAGTTCTTCTTCAATCTTTTAAGTACATCGATATATATACCACACTTACTGTATTAAGTACCTCATATTTCTTCAAACCTTTCATAGACCATGGAAAGGAAAAGTTATCTCTCTACTTGACCATGATATAAATGCATAACGGTTGGGACCTACCAATCAAAAATATACTTTTTATATATGGTGGGTTTTCTAATCCTTGTGATCTAACATAATCATGGAAGAGACCATAAACTAAGGGTTTTTTTGGCATCCTTGGTATGATTTTCCCATATAATTACTCATGACATGAGAACCTCGATATGTGACTTACAACATTTTCATCTCTATCTCATAATGATGTTGGGGTAATCTTGACCCTATGTATCTTAATTATGATTTTGAGTAAAATCCCTCATATTGTGTCCATGTGTGTCATGGCCTTAAATTTCATTCACTACTAGTCAAATCTATGTAAACGTAAAAGTTATCCTATAATGGTCAAAATATCAAGACCTTAACGTGCTTGAGAAAGAGATACAAAATGTTTCATGTTGAAAACCTAAAAAAGGAGGCTGAAGAAAAGTAATGTCTTTTCCCACTAAAATATTCATCTCTAATGTTTAAGAGAAAAATTGGGGCACAAATAAATAAGGCAGAAAAATCATAGGGCATACTCTATATCCCTAGTAAAAAAGAATTTATGCTCTTTGGACCCCCTGGTACATTAAAAAGTTAGATTAATAGTTTTTCACATGTCATCACCACAAGAATATGTTTTCTATGATTTGGTATCCATTTTTTGTGTTATAAATCTTCATGAATATTACACATTTCATGAACCACCTTCATGCCTTTGTATTCTAATCTGATGCAGCATACCCATAATAGACTGGTAACATAGAATTTCTCTTCTAAATGGACTGTAAGATCCCCAGAAGGACCCCCTTAAACCCAATATTTATCATCCTGATCTCATAGAAGAGTAGAGGCTCATTCCATCTCTGATGGTTGAACACTATCCATTGGTTCCCATTCATTGTTAACTCAGAAATTCCTAGACCATGATTTACAATCCCTACACCCAAACTATAGAATCGAGTTCAAAATCTATGATGTTACTTCACTGTGTTTGGTACCCTTTCTCAAGGATGGGATGAAATACTATATTCCCAAACCTGGCCAAAACCACATTATTCTAAAACAAAGAGAATAAGGATCGAGTTTCACAAGTTAAGAGTTAAATTGTCATAGGGTTACATAACCCTTACTATATAGTTTTCCATTCATAAGTAACTTCATTTGCAGGGTTCATGAGTCATCAAAAATCTTCCATGAACCTTAGAAAAGAGTTGGGATACCTCGGTTTGATCATGCTATTGATTCATAAATTGAGAGACCTAACTACTAGAGGAATCCCATTCTTATAGGAAAGGAACTCAAATCCTCATGTGCTATTGTGACACCATGGAAAAACCCAAAACCTCAGGTATCTTGGGTTATCATTTGTATTTATTCCTCATTCCATTATCCATCGATTCAAGATCTTGGGGACATGGTTTCCATCAACCAAATTCCAAATATCCATGTGGACCTATATTTTATATTAATTCACCCACAACCAATATTCCATGCATAAATATTCCATGAATCTTATAAAAGAGTAGATACAACTTTGTTTGAAAATGACATCGTTGCATAAGGGATTTAAACTACCAACCATAGGCACCTCATCCTGGTAGGAAAAGAGCTCTATTCCTCGTGAGTCTCGAAGAAACCATGGTATAACTAAGAATGTTATTATGTTTTGGATAATTCCTATAATGTCTTCATCATATTCCATGATCATTGTCCATGTCATGATAGTAATACTTTAAAATGCATGGAATTCTATAGTCTGAGCTAAAATATCATAAAGTACAGTGATATAAGGTCTGAGCTAAAAAACCCGAAACTATAGTGATAAAAGGTCTGATCTAAAATAAACTCAACTACAATGAAAAAAGGTCCAAGATAAAAGATTCTAAACTATAAAACAACAATGATTTAGTCATCAATATTTTAAAATATTATAAGTCCCACCATATGGACTTGGAAAAAATCCAGATGACCTCACCAAGACTATCAACTTCATCTAATGATAATGAACTATCCCTACAAGACATATATTTTACCTAATGATCATTCTTTGAATCATTCAATAACAAGATATATAGAGTAGATATATCAGTAAAGAATCTAATTCTAGTGGGAATTCATGATCACTAGTTGATAATAATCTGAAAATTTTTAAATATTTAGATCCAAACATTCAGGTTTACTTTTATTATTCAAAGGATTGGTATTTCTAGCAATACATATAACATCATATCACTAAATTTCATAAATATCATGAATAAAAGGAAAAAATAAAACGTATAACAATATAGAAGTTTAGAAAATCCATTCATTGATAATTTGTAGTGTGAGGAATCTCCACATACCATAGTCTCTCTAAGAACCTCATCAAAAATAGAGTACATATAAATTATCTAACTATATTAAGATTCAATCGGCTGAGCTAGGCAAGTCAACAAGAGTATAGAGAAAATTGTTAATTAAACTTTGAAGTGCAAATCACCATACATCTTCCACCCCTTCCCCAAGACTGAAAATATTGAAAAAAATATTCTTCTCCTCAACTCACTTTTGATAATTTTTGAACAAGGATGTTGATGTTGAAAGGTCAGACCTCATGTGAGCTTTTATTTCCACATATATCCTTATTTTCAAGGTCCATTCATCCATATGGTATTGAAATTTATATATAAATTGGTGAATCTACTCCAGTGCCTCTAATTCCTTCTTTATATACTCAATAAGGGGAGACACTTCTACAAAATCATGCATTCCCCTCTCATTGGTGACCAAATATTTCCGAGTTAGGAGAATTTGTTTCATGATTTTGTACAGTGGTAGTCGATCAAATCTACCCAGCCCTAAGTCATTATATAACTAATGAAGGCATTCCACTTGGTCATTAAATGATTCAAAAAAATTCCCAGAAAACAATGCATAAATCTGCTACCAGATCATCCTTTATCGTTTCTGGTCATCAAGGACTGATGGGAAAACAAAAAGGGGGGATAATTTGAAAACAAGGAAAGAAAATAGGAGATGAGACTCCACATATCATCCCTTCAATAGAGGAATCACCAATTACTTTTAAATTAGGGATGTTTCCCTTGATATATTCTCTCCCATTATTAGGATGGTCATCTCTAGGATGACGGAAATTCCTCAAAGTCTTGCCGAAAACATTAATAAACTCCATCATTTCGATGGGCATAGGGGTTGGTGAGGAAAATGGCCTATCAAAATGAAGAACTAGTTGACCTAGATCACCCCCCAGATAGGCCACTACCCTAGATTGGGAATAATCTTTAGTAAGAAATTTTGGATCACCAAAAGGTGGAAGAATGATTCCAATATTAGTTTCTTCATATATACAAAACATCGAAAACTAGTGGATGATCCTAAGATGTCTCTCTCCTCACACACTAGTCGAAGGAAGATGGGAGACTCTTTGGGTTGATATAATATGAAAAGGAAACTGATAAGGCATATATTCCTCTCACATGATCTGTTCAGCCATCCAAGATATAAAAACACCAGCTCAAAGGGAGATTTTGTATGAACTTTTGTTGAGAGAGCCGCTTAAAATTTCAATGATCAACCCAGTCAGTGTAGGTTAGGGGTGAAATCGTAGCTATCAAATTGACTCAACACATCTATAAACTTATCAGATCTTAGAAAAATATCCAAAATGCCAAATATTTTCACCAAATACAGATGAGATGGGGGATTAGGGATCTCGGTAGCGTTGTAGTATTAATTTTAATGGAAATAATCCCTTATACATCCAAATAAAAACTAGAAAGGATAATTTATCCTATAAGTGATGATGCCTTGATGAACATGGATAAAGAGTTGGTAAAGGTGTGGGAGGGTGGGCCCCACCAGATTAAGGTGACTCCCTTCCACTAGCCATGCTACCATCACCAACATATTGAATCAAATTCTTTAATGCCCATCCCCCTCTAGGAAAAACCACCTTTTTGGAACATATCCACAAAACCCATCATTCTATGTCTTAGATAGATCTATGAATTAACTTTAAATCCCCATGAGGTATGATCCCTACCTTTCAAAATGTCCCCATACGATTTGATATTATCACAAAATTGATGGTAAGGGCACCAATGAGGGAATATAACAGTTGTCCAAACCCCTCTGTGACAAAGGAAAATGTTGATCTAGTATTTGAGGGATATAAGTGAGTTCATAGTCATATCCTTTAATAGATTTTCATTTATAATGGTTACAAATTATCTTTCCAAGATTGGAGTCTGCAATGGGTTATATAAGTTATATATGGTAGGGTGCAACTCATCGTACATCACTGTATGATAGGGGGTCCTACCCAGTTGGTTGATATCTCATAGGTTGATTCCCACCACACCATGGGATGTATGAAATGAGTTAGATTCAAGGAACCAATGGCTAACCAGTTCTTGAATAAGATTTGGATTTTCTTAGACAATAAATTGGGAAATCCATATTTCTTCATAAATACAGACCTTATATAACTAGTGAAATAACTCTAAGAAGATTTTTTGACCCTGAATGGATACATCCATTCATAAGAAAAATTAATTCCAGGATTGAGGTCCCATTTCAAACACCATATGAAACACTAGTTGTCAATGTAAGAGACAAATATAATTGAGTAACTCTAATGAATAAGCTGATGTGGAAAATAATAGCCATCATGACTCAAGGTATTTTTTTAAAAACATTTAATGTCTCCTTTGGGATCGAGCAGCAATCAATAATCCATTCTTAGAAATTATCATCTGAGTACAATCAGAAGAATCTGACACCCAAAAAAATGGAATATTTAATCCCAATAGAGGAATGAAGAAATCATCCAATAATTTGATCTCGTGTAGGGTAAGCATCTACGATAGAGGATAATTATAGATCTTAGATGGTATGAACCTATTAAACCCCTCATTAACAGAATACACATTATATCAGGGGTCATAATTGGGGTTTCTAGTAATCATAGCCCTTTAATTATCAACCATAGAGAAACATTGAACATTACTAGAATCCATCTGAAAAAAAGTAAGTGGCATATTTTAGATAGATAAAATGATGTCTTGAAAAATAAAAGACATAAAATTGTGGTAGCATTGTGCACATTAAATAAATAAACAATAGAATATATGAATCACATAAATGATTTGTAAACAGCCTGACTCCTATATATCTGATAGTTTTCATACACTCACAAGGCATCATGAAACTGCATAACCCCTCAGAAGACTCATGATCGTGTGACCCTGATATGGTCACATGAGCCACAAAAAAATTAAAGGATCTTTCCATCATGCTATAAGATCCTATGAAACCCTCAAGAAGACGTTGAATCCCCACAACCAATGAAAAAAATAGTCCTCGAAGATAATTATATAGATTGTTAAAAGCTTGCGCTTGGACAAAATGATTCTTCAAGAGAGGATCTTGAAAAATGAGATCATGGAGAGGTATAATGATGGGTTCTTGAAGGAAGGTCTCATAATGAGGTTACATGATGGAATCAGGTCATGAGAGATTCGATGAAATGAGTGGTTGATGAATGAATCCCTCTCTACTCCCCTATTTATAGGGAATCGGGAGAAATAAAAAAACTGAGAAAACTAAGTGTCTTGCAAAGAAATATAATGGAGACTACACCAAAGCCTTATGAAGTCATTTAAATTCCTCAAAACTAAGTCCTTGTCCCCTTGAATTTCTATCTAGATGGGGGAATTTTTTGATTCTTGAAAAATAATCATTGGAAAATTCAAAAAGGAAGAAATACCAGAATATGGGTATTATTTTTGCCACAAATTGAAGGAAGAGGAAGATGTCCATGATCACAAAAACCATTAGAATACCCATGAGACACATTATCATACAAAAATCAAAAGATCATATGAATGGTCACGTGTTGTGTATATCCTGAAGAAGGAATTGTGAAGTCCCTTAAACAAGTCATTATTCTTTTGAAAAGGCACCCTAGACCATCAATGATCAAGTGACAAAATACTGATAAACTCCCCCAGGTCACGTGTCCTGTTAACTATTTAATTCCTGAAAAATCATTCAGAAATAATTTAAAAATGTGGGAAAGATATCCAAAATGAGGGGGTGTCTTGTGGTCGTAAAACTCATTAGATTCATCACTAATAGGGAGAATTATTGTCTTTAAAAACACCCAAGAAAAATCATGAAACACCAGGACATTGTATAATGTAGAATTGAAATAATAATGGGATAAATTAGGATCCCATTACGATCATAAACATTATGTGACACACCATTGGTGACTCATAAGACCCCACAAATACCCAAAACATGCCTGTGTTATCTCTAGGAAGCCCATTGGCATGTCATCCTCATCACCCGAAGAGCCTCAGACATATCATGTAGACATAATGATCCCCATTTGGTTCCATAAAGAAAAATATATGGGATTTACCATGAAATTATCATGAATCTAAATAAGAACTTCTATTGGTCACGTAATGCATCATAGAATGGGAGAGTGATTGTCTTATAAAACACTCAAGAAAAGTCACCTAACCTAGAAATTCCTTTTTAAATTATCATGAAAATAAAAAGGGGAATGGTGGGAGCCTCTTATGGTCAAAAAAAATCATGAGATACACTGACATGGCCTCACAATACCCCTTTAAAATATGGTTTGATCTTGTAAATCCCCCCTAGAAATCCATCCTTGTGTTGTGGAATATCCTAAACAAGGCATTAAAAGACACATGAAGGCCTTTTTTAAGGGATACCAATCTTGTGAAATTAATTACATGTGTCAGATTGAAAATATCAAAGACCCTAAGAATATGTAGATGATTTAAAAAGACCCTATTAGTTTGATATAATCCAAGAAATTATGAATTTATGTGATAGTCTCATAGTTTATGAAAATCATGTGATGGCCCTAGAGTAACCGACATCAAGACTTCGTGAATACACGTAAATCCAAATCCCTACACTGAATCGAGCTTGGATTTTCATGATAAGTATCATAAAATGTGATGAATAAATGGTTTAGTTAGGCCTATAAATCCCCCACCCAAGAATCCTAAACTCGGATTGACCTTTTATGCGGACATACAAACTCTTAGAACCTCACACCAGCTCACCGAAACACTAGAGAAGATTTCTCAGAGCGATTGAGGACGCGATCAGAAAATCTTTCCATATAGTAAGGTCTAGGGAACCACTAGAGTGATTATGCATCACACATCATCCCATATCATAGTCACTCATAGATCATGAAGATGACATCTGTAAAGTTATTTTATGTACATTCCATATATTTTCTAAAACACAGAAGACTCAAAACAATATAACATTTAAAAATCTATGGCATGTGAAATAAAAGGAAAGATCAATGACTAATAGTTTGGAGACAAATGAGAATAACATATATGTTGAACCTAATCATCTTCACATAAACCACTCAAGTCATGTTAAAACACCATGACATGTTTCCTAGATAATGAAATTATCCTTTGGCATACTATTTTGATCATGCAAAGTCCTCTAGTAATGTTAGTGAATGTCACATGGAACCCTCCTGGCATGCCACCCATGTTTTGAAAAACCCTCCAAGATAGACACCCAATCCATGAAAAGTTACTCTAGACATTTCTACTAGATCAAATGGTTGGACCAGTACATCTCAACTGAGTCTCACTATAACACTGGATAATTTCATGTTGCTCTTCAGATGTCGCATGGACATGTCAGCCTTCTTTCACAATGACACATGGACAAGTAGCCTAGACAAGTGGAACCATCCAAGACATGTTACAATAACTCTCATGGTACCATACAAGAATGTTTTATAGATTTCATGATGAAAATAGGGAAATATAGATGGATTATGAGATGCCATCAAAACAAGCTGTTTGAGATCATGAGATGGATTCTAGAAAAAACCATTTAGGTATTGCGATGTCCCATGAACAAGTCATCCTTGATCATGAGATCACCTTCATACAAGTAACAAAGATTATGCAACATCCCTCTTACAAGTCAACTTGATCATATGATTATCCTAGGAAATGTTAGGAAGACACCAACCAACATGTCAAGCAAACAATCAAGGCATGTCGAGAAAACAATCACCACAAGTTAGGAAGGCAAGTAGTCCAGGTAAATCGGGCATCCCAAGACATGATAACCTTTTCAATAATTAGTGTGTATTCCCTAGTCAATTGAACTATAATGAATTTGATTCATTCCTTAACCAGGATACATAGGATGCCTCTATGTGGCCTGATCTCTATATTAACCTCTATATTGCTGTCTGAGTGCATAAGTCCCATATCAATAAGCAATGAGACATATTATTTTTATCCCTTATTTCTCACACAGATAATGAATAACATGGGATTAGGGAGTTTAAATGATCAAATTATTCACGTCATAAACCTATACAAAGGAAAGGGAAACCACAATTTGTAAGCCCCAATTTGTGATATAATCTAATATGTCTCATATATAAGCATCACATCAGTGTGTAATATCCAATCAACCAAACCAAATGACTATGATTCCTTCCATAAACAAGATATGTAGGCCACCTATCTATGAACCAAGATACAATGGGAATCCACTTCATTGTAAGTCCTCCAATGCCTCTGATATTTCAACTATCGGGACCTAATCATTCTCATGGGATGATTATTCTACCTCATCCATTAGTGGAATGAGAATCCAAATGAACAATGATGACTCAGATTCCTACCATAACTAGGATATGTAGGATTCCTCTTTGAGGCTCGAGGTCTATATTAACCTTCAATGGGATGTTCCAATACCTAAGTTCCACATATATAAGTGATGATACCGATTATTTTTTATACCTGTTTTCTCACACCAAGAATGCCTCATGTGGGTATAAGGAGTTGTAGTGATCATATCACTCACTTCATAAGCCCCTATAAAGGAAAATTCAACCTCTACATGTAATCCTCAATCAGTGACACAATATAATATTTCCACATATAAGGAAAACAACAGTTTGTAATCCTCGATCCACCAAACTACGATGACTATAATTATTTAAATAAATAGGATATGTAGGAAGCCTTTATAAGACCCAAGATCCAGTGGGAATCCACTTCAGTGTATGTCCCTCCATGTCTTTGACATGTCAACCATAGAGACTCAATCATTCCCATGAGTTGATTATTCAACCACAACCATCAGTGGACAGAGAGTCCAACTAAACAATGATGACTCTAATTCTTATAATAACCAGGATATGTAGGATTCCTTTTTAATGCCTCAACTCCATAATAAAAATCCCATGGGATATCCCAATACATAAGTACCATGGCCATTTTCAATGATATTGATTAATTATTATCTCTTTCTTCAAACACTAATCATGGATCCCTTGGGATGAGGAAATTTTAATGGTCATATCATGTGCATAATGAATCCCAACCAACTAGGGAAAGCTCATTGTGTAAGCCTAATTGAGTGGAATGATATTATTTTCACTATATAAGGTTTTCTTCCTTGCGTCAAATACCAAGTGCATGAAATGAACTACGATAACACTTATTCTTTAAATAAAAAAGGATACATGGGATACATTGATATGGTCAGAGCACCAACGAGCATCTACATCGGTGTATGTCCCCTCATGTCTCAAAAATTTCAACCATCAGGACCCAATAGTTCCCATGGGCTGATCAATCCACATCATCCGTTAGAAGATAGAGAAACCAAATGAACTACAAAAAATATGATTCCTTCCATAATTGGGATATATATGAAATCTCCTCAAGACTCAATCTTGAATATATAGTACCAAAGATCACACACATATATATATATATATATATATTATATATGACATTAAATTTAATGGGTTTAACTAACTATGTAGGTTTTGATTCCAGCTATAAACATGATTCAAAAGATGACTCATTGTGGATCAATCCTATCCTTGGAAAATTAACTGCCTCCCTACCTGAAAGTAAATTATGAACTTCCTCGTTATACAGATTTAGTACATAATAAATCATCCATTTACTGGGAAATAGATTAAAAACCTAAGATACATATAGATGGATTCACTATTTCGATCCCCTTCTTGTGTGTATAAAAGGGGTTAACTTACCATCAGTTTGTTAGTGTAACTGGTCCCATGTTGGGATTATGATGACATTCACAAATATATCTTAAATCTATAAGAGAGTCCTATAGTAGGTAAAATTCCCCCTAAGTGGTTGTGATGTGCCTAACCTCCCATAAACTCGACCAATGTGAGTTCCTAAGCATTATTGGGTCTAAAACCCCAACTGACCACTTAACTTTGCAGTGCAATTCTATACATAGCTATGGATGTGGGAACCATTGGGAGTTTCCATTTATAAGGACAATGGGGATCCAAAATCAAGGATTTTGAAAGTAATAAAACCCCCCACAATCAACCTTCCAGACAAAAAAAACTCACCTTAGTCACCACTTTTATATCAAAACAAAAATAGTGAACCCAATATGAGCTAAAATAATCCTAACATCTCTTTCACAATACAAAAAGGGTAAACTTCCCAGTTCTAATCAAACCATTTTTTTTGAAAATGATGTTTTTATATGGTGTGTTTTATATCATGATAGACATAAGTTTTTCAAAAAATTGGGTTTTTATGTTTTTAAAATGATTTACAAGGATTTTTCTACTGCTTGCACAAATAATGTGTTAGTGTTTTGTAAGAATTTATAGTAATTATAACATCACTAAAATTTAAAAATAAATCACCCTAATAAAAATAAATAACTCAGGGTCAAAAGAAACTTCTATAATCAGTCATAACATCTTCTTATCCCTATTAGAATATATAAGGGAAATTAAATGCAAGAGATTCATATTTTCAAATTTTCCATTACTTACAATAATATAATTGTATTTATCAAATAAAAATGTAAAAAAATAACATATATTCAAATATATGAAGTGGTTAGTTATAATAAAATTATAAAATATAAATAATTTATGATTTAGATATATATTTATTGTTTAATCGCATTATTTTTAACCTCAATTACCCATTTTACCCTTACCAAGGTGAAAAATATTTACCATGGTTAATATTTATTATGACCAAAAAATAAAGGTAACCTATCTAAAAATTTGAACCTCATAATTAAAAAAACTAATTCCATTTTTCAACATTAAATTTCTAAACATTGAAAAAAATCATTTTAATATAAATGCAAGATTCATAATAAAAACAGTTTTTAGAAAAGTACGTTTTAACCCCAAAAATGATCTTATACAAAAATAATTTATATAGATTCCTCATATGTAGTTATTTTTTTATGTTAACTTATGATCAAACTCAACAGACTATGGGTCTTCTAAATCAAAATAAATGATAGTTTTACAAAAATCGATATTTACAATATTCATATATAATATCTTTTTTCCAGAAAAATTATAGAAATTTTAGTGTAAGGTAATTTTGTTGTGATGATTTAAAAAAATGACATATTTTTTATCAACTAACAATTCAAAAAAATAATGAAATTAGTTATAATATTCTATAAAAAAATGTCATTTTTGAAGAAAATGTTTATTTGAAGCTTAAAATGAATTGACTGAAAACTTCATATTTATATATTATGAATTAATCAATACATTTTCAATATATAGAATCTTTTTACATATTTTTCATAAATATTTTACTATAATTTATTGTTCCAATGAAACATATAGGTTATAATGGTTACATTTAAAAACATTTATATGTATATAGTGTATCGTAATTCCCATAAAGCACATGGTTGTGTGTTAGGCAATCTATATTGAATAATATTATTTTAAACTATGTTTTTAGGGTTACATATTCTACCACCATTAAATTAATTTTTCCTTATAATTTTATATTGATCTTAGTAATAAGGTACTTCTTATTTGAAAATAACTTTTTTATAAATTCACATCTTAAAATTGGCCAATAAAACTTCCTTCTAAAATAGGGAAAATGAAGTATAAGGTTCATATAGAATAAAACATAAATATGTTTCCAAAAAAAATATAACATTTTTTTAACGTTATGATATGTAAATGAAGGAAAAATTTATATCTAAATAATTATGCAGGGTAAAGTAGAACATTGTTGATAATAAATTCAATGACCAAGAAACTATAATTTAATGAGGTGTTAAATAGACCATAAATTTATCATAAATATAGGTAATATGATATAATTTTTATTTCAATTTTATTTTCCTAGATTTCAATAATTCCTTTACTATCTGGAATAAAAACAAAATGAAATATAGTTACTTTATTTTCCTAAAATCTGTATGCATAATTTTATTCTATGGTTCCATGATTCAATCCATTTCCACATATTTCTCATTTTTACTCCAAATGATGAGTATAAATATTTAATTCTTGGAGCACTATAGCCAATGTTTTCTTATACATAAGGCATATAAAATTATCGTTTGCTTTTATTCTTACATTAAATAATAGAAAAATAGACAAAACAAGGTAAGATAATACCTAAAATGAATAAACCTTAATATAAATAAATAATAAATTGTTCTCTAAAATTAAACAATAAAACCCATATTTGAAATTAAATCATTTCAAAAATAATTAATTCTATATACCAAATAACCTATGTATCCTAAAAGTTTAACTTATTACATTCAGATTAAATCCCCAAAATCCAATTGTATTCTTCCCAAATAATCCTTCAAGGTAAATCACATGATTCACAAAATGGTTACTTATACCTCAACCCAATAATACACCTCCTATAATATCATAAATTAATTTAAAATTCTATTACATAAAACATGAAAAATGATTATCCATGATATTCAACTTACGATTAACATTAAAGTTATAAAACAATAATGGAATCCATAACTCTTAAGTAACAATATTATAATAACATCATAATCTCCAATGTTTTATAAACCCTTCCCTAATTCCAACTATAACACCCTCTAACTTGTAGTATCGAATTCATTTCTAAAAAAATAATATTTATATTTTTGAATTTTATACCAATAAATTTGACAAAAAAATATATCCAAAACATACAACAACATTTGGAAATATGAGAAAACCTACACACATGAGGACATTTTAGGCTTATAGTTTTAGAGAATTATGAAAAACACTAACATAATAATACCCTTGTTCTTAAATTATCATTTTTCTGACTATACAAAGCATTTATTTTTTCACAATAAATCATAAAAATCTCCCATAAACATATCCTCAAATTAAACCCCTCTATAAATAATTAATTTAACATCATTATTTATAACATGAGGGAATCGAAAATTTTAGAATGGTGATCTTGAACACAAATTAAATTTCAACAGAATCATTAATAATTTGAATTCATCAAAGGGAAAAATGTGAGATTAATGGTATGATGACATCATCAAGTTTTATGAGTATAATATAAAATAATTCATAACCGTAAAAACTTAGATCATAACTCATGAGACCTAAAATAAATATTTAAAATTAGTAAAGTTTCATATAAATCTACAAACATTAACCATGTGAAAATAATCCTTTATTAAAGGATCTTATAGTATTTATATAAAGCATTGCAAAACATTGTAGGTATCCTGTAACATCAAAAGTTGATCATGGAATCACCTAAACATATAATTACCATATACCTTAAAAGTAACCAATAATTGGTAAACTCCATTATCTTTTAGAAGCAACTTATAACTATTTAACATTTTCATATCTTAGTACAATCATAACCCTGTTGTTTCATAGGAGCAACTTCCATCCAATTAACTTCACATCCTTATAAAATTCATTGGAGGGATTTAATGGAACCACAAATAACATATCAAAAAAACATAAATAAGGATTTGGATTCACTTCCCAATCCTTCTTTTATATATATTATATAAATTATGTTCCTCTCGGTACAATTACATTTAAACACATACACATACCACACACATTGATCATAAACACTTATATGCTTCTCTTTTATCAAAACCATAAAATCTTGATTTACCCATGAGAAATAAATGGATTTCTTGAAAATTCATTTAAAAAACATCATCAACCATCCCCTATGAATCATATGATTCATTAAAGGTTGTTGAAATAGATAAAAATTCCATCAAAAAACATTTAAATTATTATATGTAAAATAATGGAAAATACCCCATTATATTGATACCTTAAAAAACAACTCCTAAATTATTGATAAGATTATTTAATTATAAAATAACCTTGGAAAAGTGTTATTAAATATTCAGTGACATGAATAGTCAAGATGGTTGGAAAATTGTTTTATGTTGTATATGTTAAAAGAAATAATTATTTTCACACTTTTAAAAAACAAACAAATAAATTATTATGAAAATATATTGAAAGATACCATTAAAAAAATTAAATAAATACCAAAGGTAGTGGATATTAACATTTTAAAACATTTAATTTTTAATTACTAACTTTTTTTAATCAATTATTAAGATTATGGATATAGAAGAAAATGTTTATCGACCAAAGTATAAATTGGGCCGACTTTGTATTAAAATTTTGTTCTTGATTTATTTAAGTACCAAAGAGATAAACATGGATCTAATATATGAAGAATACATGAATAACCATAGGATAATAAAATATATATAGTTTTTAAAGTAAAATTTCTATAAAATTTCCTTCAAAATAAATTTACCATAGGCAATCTATAAAATAAATTTTATTGTAACATAGTTTCTTACCAATTTGGTAAATTTTGAATCGTAAAACCCATGCAAGAAATAACTTAAAATAAACTATAAATTACATTAATATATTGATATTTATGATAAAAAATATCAAAGGTGTATTATATAAAACTCATAAAGGATCCCATGTAAGATAATTTGTTATGATAACCCTTACCACTTGGTAACATTCAAGTTAAATCCCCTAAGATGAAATATTTTGATTTTTAAAGTTAAATAATTTTCATTTATTTGGATTTATGATACAATATGTCAAAGGGGTAGTATATACACCTCATAAATGTAAATATATTCATAAAATACAAATTGTCTCAATTAAATAATATTTATATGAAGAATCCTTACAATGTTCTTTTCACTGAAGTGAGAATTAATCATTGTGATAATTAAGTATAAAAAATTTAAAACCACATAAAAGGTTTATATATTACATAATAAAATTATGTATCATTTCAAAAAAAAAATTCCTAATATAGTAATTTAAGTAGGAGTACAACTAAGTGAATAACAATTTATTTAAAAAACCCTTACCTCAAGTCCATCTTTCTATATACATGCATTAAATTTTTATAATAAACTTATATTAATTATTTAATTTGTTTAATAAAACATGAAGGTTATATTCACTTATTTCGAAGCCATTTATTTAATATATTACAATGAAATATTTATTTATTTCATTAGTTAATTCCACATGATGTGTTTTTAGTACGTTTAGTTTATAATTGAAAAATGACTTTTGTAGGTTCACGGTGGTAAAAGAGATATTTGTTACATAATTAATAGAATAATAATAATTAATTAATTAAATTTTTTAAAAATAAAATAAAACTTTAGAATCACCCATTAATGGATTTTGTAAAAAAGTAATTACATCACTTCGTGGAGGTGGTATCCCATGCATACTCTTGAGCAACAATATCATTTTTTAACATTAGGTAGGGAGAGTATGAATGAAATATATTATATTAATAGAATAATAATTGTTTAATTAATATCAAATATATATGTATATATATATATATATATTAAATCCATCATAATAACTAACAATGTTATGTGGTGATGAAAAGAGAAACACATCACTTCATGGAGGCGGTAGTCAACACGTACGCGTGAACGATTATTTCGTTCCTCATAAGGTGGAAAAAAGATATGAATATATTTGTTCCATTATCATAATAACATATAATTATATGAAATAAATTTATGTTATTATACTATAATATTTTTTATATAATTTAAGGAGGTAAAATAATAATTAAAATGAAAGAGGTCTTTTAAAAGAATTACCCTCTCTTTGAGATATCTCCATTATATTTCTCTTTAAGGACCCTAGGAATGGTCTTCCTAAGATAAAATAACGTCAATAACTTGTTTTTGGATATTGATAATTGGTTTTGGTAGGGGTTGGTTGAGAAAATTGGCACATTGTGGAGTGAATAATAGATGAGAGGTGGTGTCATTTTATATTGATGGAAATGACACACTTGGAAAGATTTAAATATAATAAATTATTTTCCTTGTGAAAGTGGAACCAAGTGGATTTTTTGTAGATAAGATAGTCAATGGATGATGTAATGTCAACCAATAAATTTGTAATGGTTTATGTATCATTTTAAACCCTATCTTTTGGATTAAACCCTTTGTTAACTAATTTTAACCTTACCGTGGTGACAACTTTTTCAATAATAAAGGTTTATAAATTTACTTCTAAGGTAAAAATTAGCTCAAAAATACTCAAATGATGAAATTTTATACCATATTTTATCTAATTTTTCTTCTTTCAAGTTTTAATAATTTTTAAAACATTTAATAATATATAATTTAACATAAAATACCATTAAATTCATTTTAATAACTTTATACATATGTTGACTTCAAAGAAATCTAGGGAGGTAATTAATTAAGATATAAAACCTTTAAAAATAAATTATAAATTATTATTAAGCATAAAATTATTGTGACGACATAATTTACTCAAAAATATTTACTTTTTGTGTTTTTAAAATAATTTAATTTGATGTTTTTACTACTTGAACAAACAATGTGTCAACATTTTGTAAGAATCTCAGGTAAATATAAAATCACATAAAATTTAAAATAAATTTAAAAAAATTAAAAAATTAATTATGCTCCAAATAAACTATTATATTCATTCATAACATATTCTTTTCCCAATGTGTATATATTTGAGAAATTAAATTAAAGAGAGTGAAATTTTGGAATTTTCCTTTATAAAAAATAATACAAAGTTGTTTATAAAAGAAATATCGAAAAAATTTAATTTTTTTTGAATATAAAAAGTCATTTACAAAATAAAATCATAAAATATAAATAAGTAATGTGTTATATATATTTTTAATACTCTATCACGTTATGTTTATCCTTAACTACATGTTGACCCTTATCCAGGTGGAAATTATTTACCATAATTACTACTCATTATAAAAGAAAAGCTTTCCTATTTAAAAAATATAAGAATCTAAATTAAAAATATTGAATCCATTTTCCATACTCAATGTACAGATGTGGCATAAAAAAGTTTTAATATAAATTCATAAAATTCAACAAAAAATAGTTTTTTGGAAAATGATTTTTTAATCCCAAATATAAAATTATATCTAAATAAGTATAAATATTATTAATATTAAATAAATTTATTATTTAAATTGAATATAAAATTAAAATAATAATTAGTACTATCAATAAAAATATATTCTATTTTTTAAAAAATGAGTATTTTTCACTATTCATTAGAAAATCAAATTTTTCTGAAAATTCCAAAATTTTCAACATAAGTTATTTTTGATATGATGATTTAAAATATTATATATGTTTTATCAAATAAATTTAAAAATTTATCCAAAATTAATTCTAATATAATCTTATAAAAAGAAATAAAATTATTCTCGAAGAAAACATATTTTTGAAGCATAAAATTACACTACAAAAAATTGAGTACTTATTTACTATATGTTAATAAATACATTTTCATTATATTAAACCTTTATACATACTTTTCATAATGTGGTTAGTCTTATTTATATCACTAGTTTGAAAACTATGTTATAATGTTCACATTTATAACTTTTAATATTTTTATAGTATATCATAATTCACTTAGATGTCGATATTGAATGCTAAGAAAGCTATCAGGTGTATAGTATTATTTTAATCTAAATTTTCATAGTGTTACATTCTACCACATTAAAGGAATTTTATCCTCATAATTTTATCTTATGATTTTATTAAATGGTTTAGTATATGAAAATAAATTTTTTGAAAAACTACATCATAAAAATTGTTAATGAAACTTTATTTTGAAAAGATAGGAAGGGAAAAATAAAGGGAAACTAGTGTAACACATAACAAGGATTCCAAATTAGAGAAAATTAATGGGAAGTTTAAATACAAAAATAGATAAAAATGTTATATATAAATACTTATGGAGTGTGACATAGACAATTGATCATGAGAAAGTCAATGAACACTAAACCACAAACTAATGAGTTGTGAAGGAGATAATCCATTGATAAGAAACGAAGGTAATTAGATTACATTTTTGTTTCATGTTTTTTTATAGAAGATTAATTCATTACCAATAGGACTAAGAAAATAATAAAATATACTCTCGTGATTTTCATAAAATATATAAACTAAATATCATGTATTGGTTGTATGTTGCAATCAGTTCCCACCTTTTTCTCATATCTTACTCCAAATGATGAGTATGAGTATTTAATGCTCAAATCAATATAATCAAAAAAAATTGAACATGAGTTATATAAAAAGATAAAATTATTTTCTTCCAATATTTGATAAAACAAAAATGGTTATTATACAATAATATATGCCCCAAAAGTAATTAACATTAATATAATGAAATAATATATTAATCTCTAAAATTAAATGATAAAACCCACATTTGAAAATAAATCATTCTACAAGTAATTAATTATGTATCCAAAATAAACCTAATAACCTCAAAATGTATCTTGTAACATTCAATTTACATCCCCAAATTACAATATCATTCTTCAAAAATAATCCTTCATGTTAAATCACATGATACACCGAAGGGTTACTTGTACATAAACATAATAAAACATCTCCCAAAATATATTTAGTAACTTCAAAATTATATTAATTAAAACCTCAAAAGGGGTATATATTCCTTTGAACTTATGGAAATGTTAAAAATATAAACCAATGATGTTATCTATAAATTTTAAGTTAACTTGTCATAAAAATATCATAATCTCCAAAGGTACCTAAACCCTTCAATGATATCAACTATAATATCCTGGAATCCAAAATCAATTATCCAACCTAAAAATAAAATATTTTCATTTTTTTCATTGATATTAATAATCATAAACCAATATTATCCATAAAAAACATATAACATAAAATTAAAATATTGTATTTATTACATACAGAAGGAACTGTTAGGTTTATATTTTTGGAGAATTATGATAACATATTACATAATAATAACCACATCATCAAGTGATAATTTATCTAATTATAACCATCTTTTGTTATTTCAAAATATTTTATCATCATCTCCAAAAAAATTTACACCAATAAAACCATTGTAGAAATATTTATATTAACATAATTCGTCATAACATGGGGAACTTTAAAGCATAAGGAGGGTGATCTCAAATGCTAAGATTGGGTAACCATAAGCATAAAAAATTGAATATCATCATTTTTTATAAGATGAGAATAAGGGTATGATTTCAAAATCAAAGTGATTAAGAATAACGCAAAATAATTCATACACATAATAACATGGATCATAAATTACGACACATGACATAAATCATTAACAAAATACAAGAGACTTATAAGTCCAAAATCATAATCCATGAGAAAACAATCCATGGGAATAGAAACCATTGAAATATTTATAAAACTTTTTAGGTTCCTTATAACACATAACATTCATCATGGGTTAACATAAATAGATAATTACCATATATCTTAGGAATAAATTATAACTATTAAACTCCATAATCGATTTAGAGTAACCTATAATCAGTAAACTCTATTATCTATTATGAGTAACATAACTCTACAATATATTAGAGGAAATTTTTATCTATTTACCTCTTTATCATGAACCAATTCCGTGAAGGTATATAATTGATCAACATATCACATATAGGAAAAATTTCCTTATAGATTTGGGTGCACTCCCCAATCCTTCATTAAC
Source organism: Viscum album (assembly GCA_963277665.1). NCBI lineage: Eukaryota > Viridiplantae > Streptophyta > Magnoliopsida > Santalales > Viscaceae > Viscum > Viscum album. The sequence continues at coordinate 1,515,084,959 of OY728139.1, read as the reverse complement.
TAATAACTTCCATGTGTGATAAAATAAATAAAATTGACTGATCATTTCATTTAATCTAACTATCATTGAATGATTTATACATGAAAAAAATATGTTTCCTAAAATTAAATTTAAAATATCATCATAAAATATTTAGATATAGTATGTAAATGGTTTCATTAGATCATACACCTAGTGAAGCATAGGTATCATTAAATTATAGTGGAATAGATAAAATTGACTTTACAAGAACATTTAAAAGGTTTCTCATAAAATTGAGTAAATACCCTTTTATTTTGGTACATTTAAAAACTTTAAATTCACAAAATATTGAGAAGTTGCATTTTATTAAAGATAAAAATGGATAATTTTATATATTACTGTAATGAAATGAACGTTCATGTTGGTGGTAAACTCTGTTCAAGTCGTATACATTAAAATAAAAAATTCTTTTCAGAATTTCGCAATATGTCACAGTGGACTTGTTTAGAAATATTTTAGAAAGATTCCAATTTAAAAAATTCTAAATAAAGTATATGGACGTGAAAATTTCATTTAAAAAAAATTCAAGTTTAAAAGAGATCATTCAAACAAACTATTTTGAAGAGTTTAGAAATGGAATAAAAATGTCATCTAACAAGGAGGAAATAGGGTCGACTTTTCATTAAAAACATTTTATAAATCATTTTATGTACTGATGATATTAATATAGAAATTATACATGAAAAGTACTAGACTAAATAGAGGATAATAAAATTTATTATGTTTAAATGATAAGATTCGTTAAATTCTCCTCAATAGAAATTTAGCATAGACAATCCTCAAAAGAAATGTGGTTGTAAAAAAAATACTTACTTCTTTGGTAACTTTAGAATCATAAACCCCATTAAATAAATAACATCAAATAAAAAATTAAATATCATGACCCTAAAGATATTTTTGATTGAATATATCAATGGGGAAGCGGATTCACCTCATAAAAGTTAATAAGTGTATAACATAACATATTCCCCAAAGAATACAATTTGAGATTATAAACCCTTACAACTTGGTAATATTCAAATCAAATAAACTTAAATGAAATAATTTGAATTTTAACTTTGAATACAACGAATTAAGATGGATATATGATATAACATTTCATAGGGGTATTATATACATCCCATAAACATTAATAGGTCCATAACATGAATCATGTCTCAATAAAAAAATATTGAGAGGAAGAATCCTTACAAAGATCGTATCACTAAAGGTATAATCATTCATTGATTTGATTATATATAACAATTGGAAAACCACATAAAAATAGTGGAAATATAAAATAATATAATAATAGATAATTTCACACATATTTATTTAATAATACTATAAATTATGTAGAAGTATATCCTAGTGAATGGAAATTGAGTAACGAATTTCCTTACATTGAGTCTAGACATGCTATGTACATTTATTACATTCATGTAGAATAATTTTAAAGTAATTACATAATTGTTTAATAAAATTTAATAAGTTTATTTCAATATCATAAAACAATTTATTTCATTTATTATAATAAAAAATTTAATTAATTAATCATTTAAGTCCATGTCAAGTGTTTTTGGGATGTTCATATCATATTTGGAAAATGACATTGGTAGGTTTATTGTGTCCAAAAGGTTCATTATTTCATAATATATGGATTAATAGACATCATTACTATATGTAAAATAAAATTTTAGAATCATAGATGAATTTTGGATGTGAAATAATGAATTTCAACACTTAACATAGGTGGTATTCCCCATGTTTTCTTGAGCGATGTTACCATTTTTTAATGGGTGGTGAAAAGGATTGTACCGTAATGTGAAAACATTGGGGGAGTGAATCATTGTGTGATAACCTAATAAAATTTTATCCCAATTGTTACCTCCTTAATTATTTAGTTATTGGATTTAACTTTGTCCCTTTTGGATTTTCTTTGGCCAGTGTAAATGCATATGTGGCATAAAAAAGCAGGATAAGAGAACAATGTGACTATTGAAAATGTTATAATCCCTAAGGATGACTACATCCTTAGTGTATGGTGGTTTTTCTACCACAAATAGATAGTATAATTTTAATCATCAAATGAATCACAAATAATGGTATAACCTTGAACTCATTATCCTACAACCAACCAGTTACAAAGTTATAATGGTCTTATTGTCCATTTGTACAACAGATTTGGATTATACCACATTGAAGAATGATCAAAAGTGTTGACTTATGTCCTCCATGGAATATAAGAATTGATATTCTTATTCACCTATAGAGATCAATAGGGTTACCTCAGTGTTATTCATACTTAAACAATATTGTAATATATTGTAGGCTATAGACTCGTTATCTTTATCATGTTCTTGAACAATTATAGTTTTCCACAAAAAAATATATTATTATTATTATTATTATTATTATTATTCGGTGCATGAAATTATTCTTCTATATGTAACACTACTTCCTAATTCTCTCATATTTTATATATCAAAGTATTTTTTAGATTCTATATCAGATATGTATCTTAACACAGTAACTTTTCTCTTTTAAATCACAAGGTTGAACCTCAAATTTTCCATCATGTGAATAAAATCAATGATATATTATGTTATCTTATAATAATTGTAATTTTGAGGTTTCTCCTAAAAAAATATTTAAATTAATAGATTATACCTATGCCTTAGGAAAATCATCATTGTGAAAATGGTTGAACAATATAAATTCATGTTCTCACTATTCCTTTATAAAAATAATGAGCACAAAACTACTTCACATTAGAAAATTCAAGGCATTATCTCCAATTTGTTGTATATAAAAAAGTGAGTAATCGGTTCTTCCATTCATGAAATCAATAGTTTCAAAGTTATTATCTTTTATAAACTCAAAAAATTTATGATACTTATTCATTCAAGACTTGTTCATGAAAAACCTCCCATTATTCGTGAATGTGACTTCATGGACACTCTATTTCTATTCGATAGAAATGAAAACTCTCATTTTTTAAGAAACCCATCTCAGAATTGGTATGTTGATATTCATGATAATGTTTAAACACCTATTCCCATAAATAAAACATGTACTGAAATAAATAATTTTGAGTCAACATATGTTTTAATATCACAGAATATTATGTTTTTTTTCAGATCATGGGTTTTCTTTACTTGCCACCAAAAAACATGGTTTATTCATGTAATTGTATTCTCATGATCTTCCATTTCTTTATGAAAATTATCACATGAATATAAAAATAAACACATAATTCAAAAAATATAATTGTTAATTAACACAAATGAAAAATATTATTCAAACCAAATTCCTATGAAATAATGTTCTTCACGAATAATATAAATACATATTTTTTTTCTAGACTTCAATTTTTTCATGAAAATCAAAATTTTATGGTTATCATAAAACTCATCATATAATAATAAAATTTTACATATCCCTTATTTAACATCCAAAAACACTATACAATCAAAATCATCATTGGATGGATCATCTTTATTCTTTACTGTATTATAAATCATTCTGACACCAAACAATATTAACATAGTTCTATGAGTATTAATATTGTTAAAAAAATCATCACACTAAAAAAACATCATCTAATACATAATATGTGGATTTTTAACTTATTAAATATGGATTTAATTCAAAACATCCACCACTTAAAATCTTCTTGATGAAACTATTATCCATATAAAATGATTCATAATTCAAAAAAAAAAATTTCTCAATAAATTATGCTCATATATTTCCCATATTCCCTTTTTTTCTATGAATTAAAAAAATTACCTTCAAACAAATGATTCAATGATTCAATTTAATTTCCAAAAGTATTTTCCTGGATTGGGAAATTATTCTTCATAATACTATAGTTCTCCAAAACTAACTTCCAATAAGTTTTAAACTATTTTTACTATTCTTCAACAAATTAAAAACAAATACTCATTTTAGTTTGACAAACATTTCAACACACACATTAAAGGCTCAATAATGCCCCCTTTATGTTTTTGGCCAATACCAAAAGAAAATTCCATTTCAATATGTTCATAAAATTTACACATATGATTTCATTCTTCTCTCCCCTTTGTTCCTTAAAATTTTTATATCCTTTTCTCCAATTTATTGAGGAAAAATATAAGGAATTATAGAAGAGTGGATGCTATCATTTCATGATTATAAATGATCCATCATTCATCCAACTAAAATTGTATGTGATCCATTTTCTGTGTAAAAATATTGACGGTTTGAATTAAATGAAAATTTTTCCAATTAAAAAATATATAATCATAGAAAAATATTCTTATTACCATTTCTAAATTCCCTCCCAATGAGAATATTCGTACATATTAGGGTTTAAATATGTTTATTTAAACTGATAAAAACATTTCCAAATATTTTTAACATAAATATCTTAAACCACTTAATATAATTACTAAAAACCTTTATGTACAGCCAATATATTTTAATTTAGAAATCCCTATAAATTCAAAAAGATACCAAATTTTCATATCATTAATTAAAATAAATGAATCTCCCTTGATGTTATGATAAATTATTGAAAATTAAGGATGAGATAATATCATGAAATAAAATTTAATGATAGATTCATAAGAACCTCTTATAAATAAAATGTGTGCAAATTATCAATTCTGGTAGCTTCTCTAGAAAACACCCCTTAAAGGATTCTATTATTCCTCACATCATCAAGGAAGACATATCCCTCAGATATTATCTGATATCCTAATTGATAAATGAATACAAAATAGAACAATTAAAAATCTATAATATTTGTTCCAACATAATTTTCATTATTTCCCATTTTATAACCATTGTCACCTTAAATTTTCTAGATGATTATCATATAGATACAAAAATATTTATTTAGGGAATATGGTGGGACATATTTTCTCCTTACTGTATGCATCAAAATTGAGAATTTAGTCTCAACATGGAGACTATTATTTTCTATTATATAATTAGCTATATTTTTCATTTTTTTTCTTTCTTGATTTCATATTTGTATTTATATGGATGGATGATTTTATTTTATCCTTGGGTAGAGTATTTATTTTAGCATAAACTATAAAGGTACATTTACCACCTGATGTATCTTTCACATTATTCAATATTTCTTCTTTGTGTATAATAATTATAATACAATTATTCAATTAGTGTACATATAGTGATCTATAATTCCTATACATGGATATTACATTTTTTAGATGTATATTCAAAGTGTCACACAAACACATGATTGTGGACCATAACTATTTAGTGACCTTAGAAACATGGAACACAATCCTCTAAACTAGTTAATTATCTTCAATGTTTCCCACAAAGATCTTCCTATTAAGAAATATTCTTATACATAACCAACATAAAACCTTTATTAATTACCTATGGAATGGAATCATAATAAAGGGTGATCTAAGATTCTCATTAGGGTTAAATAAGTGACATACATAAGTATAACGTGAACATAAGGGTATGAGAACATGAGAATAACATAAGAAAACCAGACCCTACATATCAAATTTCATAATACTGAGTTATTCAATAAATATTGGAAGTTAATAAGACATGAATCAAAAATAAATCAAAGAATATGAGCCATGAAAACATAAAATTGGTAAAAGAGATATAATAGTGTCTGGCAGATAAACATAGAAAATCATTTCCATATTAGTAAGGACTCATTGAAAAGAATATCATATTAGAATGGGTTAACTACATAAACCATCATAGTACTCATGGTTCACTCCCAAGACTATTATAGTTGACACATTATCTTACTAATATTAGTTCACTCCTCATTACAACTATGTCTTTATAAAACGAGTTCACTCCCCGTTCTAGCCCTATGTTACTAAACAGAGATCACTCCCCATTGCAGTTCTATATTACTAAACCGGGTTCACTAAAAAATTTATTACTATATATATCATCAAATTTAAATATTTGCCCAATGAATTGTTTGTAGATACTGGTTCCACTAGTCATTAGTTATAATGTCACCACTGTCCTGGGTTATAGGGTAACCACCATCACATATGTAAAATAATACATTTTTATACAAAAAGATTATAAAAAAAAATTATTTAAGAATAAATTAAATTAGATCGATTTAATAATAATTTCGACATAACATAACCTACAGAAAATAAATAGGATTCATAGTCATTTCAATATTTCATCAAGTCATAACCCATGTAAAATGATATAGGTTTCTTAATAAATTTATAATGGTATAAACCATAGAAGAGAAATGGGTTTCACAAACATAATTTCATCATAAAAATAAACCATTCAAATAAATAATAAGAATGTAATTATTAGATTGTATCCCTATTATATAATTAGAACCTTATATAATTTATTCTTAGATGAAATATTTTTTTGAAAGATAAGATGGGGAGTTTCTTGAGGAAAATAGATTTTCTTTGAAAATAATTTTGTAAACTAAATAATATTATTAATATAATTTACACTAAAAATAAACATGAAAATTTATAAACAATTATTTTTAAAATAATTTAAAATATTTCTGAATGATAATATCATTTCTTCTTTCAATTGTTTTTCAATTCATAAAACACATTTAAAATTATTTTTCAATTTGAAATCATTTATTTAAAATATAAATATTTCCCAAATATCTAGGAAATAATTCTCTTTGAAAATAATTTTAAAAACATGTAAATTTATCTAGAAATCATTGAGTGATCCTGACAATAAGAAATATTTTCCACGCTCCACAAGTTAAAAATAAATATATTTTCACATTTTTTGGTAAAATATAAAAAGTTATTTTTTATAAAACGAAAATGAAGATTCCTTTTAAGACATTTTTTCAAAAATTAAAACATTAGTCAAAATTTATTTTAAAAATAATTTTATATTAATAAAATATTATTGAAAACATTTTTAGAAACACATGATTTTCTAAGGAAAGGTATTCTTAACTTAAATGATGTTTTTTTATAAAAATGTTCTTTTTGAATTATGTATTACATAAATGGAGGAAATTAAGGGAAAACATGTATTCTCGTGAGATGACTCACATATAATAGAGTGAATTATTTTTTTGGGAGATAGATCATAATATTTCTTCATTAAAAGCATAATCATAAATAATCTTGATAGGCGATGAGATTGAAACGTAAAACTCTTACCACTTTGGTAACATTGAATCATAAGCCTCATTACGTAGTAACATAAAATGAAACATAAAATCTCACAAGAATATATAAATTTACGATATTAAATGTCAAACAAGATTTATATACTCCTCGTGATTGAGAATTGGTTCATAACATAACGTATGTCACATGAATGGAAACTGAGGAAAAATCCCTTATTACTTGAGTAACATTTGATTAATAATCCCTAGGAAACAATAACATAAATAGAAACATTAATTATCAAAAAATTAGGTACATTCATGTTATATCATGTCATAGGTTAGTATTTACCCCACACAAAAGAAACAAGTTATGAAGATGGAATAATTCTATTAGAAGGAAAAGAGAGACTAGAAATACCCTTAGCAAAAGTATACACTTCCTTCATACTCATATGAACATCATTTATATTAAATATAAGTTTATTATAAATTATTACAAAACTAACTTATATATATATCATATCAAAAATTATTTAATTAAGTCATTTTATTACACGTTTATTAAAAATTATATTTTAAAGTCACATTTCGGGTAATAACAGCTTTTTACATATGTTTGGATTTTTATTTTAGGTACTCTTACATTGATTATTAAATATTGATTTGATAAATGTTTTACTTTACAATCATGGAGATGATAGCTTGTACACATTCATGTATAATGTTTCCATTTTTCAACGATAATTATGGAAAGGAGGTTAGTAATATTATACAATTTAAGAATTATCATAATATCATAAAAACATATTATTTATCTAAATAAAGTTATATATATAATAAATTTGGTGTGGTGATGAAAAGAGAGTGACATTACATTGTGAAGGTGGTAGTCAAGATATACTTGAGCGGCATTATCATCCTTCATTGAGTGAAAAGGAAAGAACTAAAATAATATTTTTAGAATGATAGACATTTCATAAATATCATAATTATTTCATGTATATAAAATAAAATCATTAATTTTTCCCTTATCAAATTCCATGTATAGTGTGAACGGATCAAAACACTACGTGAGGGGGTAGTCTATCGTAAACATGATTGACGTTATCGTATTCCCAAAAAAATGGAATGAATAACGGTTTTGTGATATAATAATTCTAGAATCATAATAATATATTTAATATCATATATAAAAAATAAATTTGACATTATTCTTGACCTTTAGTGGTGGTAATGAAAAAAATGAATGACATCAATTTTCTAGGCAATAATACTCTATACACATGAATGATAATTTCATTACCAATTTGATGGAATTGTATAAGATTGTAGGTTATTCCCATTTTATAATGACATATGAATATAATGAATACATTTAGGTAATTATATCTTCATTTTTTAAAAACAATTTAAGGATGTGGATTAAAAATAAAATAAAGATGCTCGTTGAAGAACATCACCTCTTCTTCGGGTATCTTCCATTGGAATTCACTAAAACCTTCCAAGGATAGATAAATATCAAAAAAAAATGAATCCGATATGAGATTAGGGAAGTTGTGATGTGATTGTGGTAACAATTATAATATCTAAATATGTTTTAATGTGTGATGAATAGAGTATTGAGGTTGACCTTTTATAAGTGAGGGAGAGGACACACATGGTATTTTTTAAAATAAATATGTGCTCCCTTGTTTTTAATATGTCACAAGCATCGAATTTAGGAAATTATAAAACCTTAGAGGTTTAATTGTAGAAATAGTACAACAAAATCGTTTTTATACATGTGTATTGGTCATTTTACCCTTATCCTCTTAGTTTAACCCATAGTAAATCCATTTTTATCTTAACCACGGTAATTAATTTTTAATGCATTTACTATTAATTTGTTTAAAAATTTAGTTGAAATTATAAGAATTTATATATTATGGTTAATATAAATATGTAATCCATTTATAAATATTCCATTCACATAAGTGGAAATTTTTAATTTATAAATATTCTCATAGATGCGACGAGAAAGTGAGTTTATAAAGATAAACAATTTTAAAGTTGAAATGTTTTTATATAAAAATTCAATATAAAAATTATTCCAATGACTTAAATAAGATTAATAGCTATAAAATTTTAGTAATTTTACTTTAAAACTGATTAAAAATATAACATAAAATTGTAAATAATTTTAACGAAATAGAAGTTTTCCATTAAATTTCATCATTTTTAAATATTTATAAAAATATATATAATGTTTCAGAAAAATACAAAAAAGTCACCCGAAGATAATTCTGAAATTGTGATTTCAAAAATCAAGATTATTTTATAAAATTATTTTATAAATATTTAAAATAGTAATTTTATTTTAATTACAAAAAAAAAGGTGAAAAAATTACTATTTTGAAAAATATAGTTTTTATACATAATTTTGGCTATATTTTTATTTGTTGTCCAGAAAACACTTAAGATAAATGTTTAAAAAATTATTATGAAATATATATTTAATTAAATTAATTGAAAAAAAAATATTTGATAAATCTGTTGATACAAAACTCTTTTGTGCATATAAAAAATATTTTTTTCAGAGAAATATTAAATTTTATTTTAAAAAGGGTTCTATTTTAATTTCTAATTAATTGGACACCAATGTATTCATATTATATAAACGTGTAAACCATATTTTTTTATAATTTAGTTAATATTATTCATAACCACCATTCCAATGCCTAGGTGAAAATTATCATCATAATATTATAATAATATTACACATTTTAGTTAAATTCATTATTGCGTGTAATGCATTCCAAGCTCAGTGTTACACGAAACACAATATAAACTCAATGTTGAGTATAACGATCGATAATTGGCTTTTTTATTATTATTTTGGAAGTAGATAAACTGCCCAAAAAGAGATTGTTACGGGGGTCTAAAGTGATGCAGCCCGAGTGCATCCCCCCACACAATATTATTACACTCCCGGGGCAAAGATCCCAAACTAGAAAACACAATTAACGGTACCTCCGGACTGCCTCCCCGAGAAAGTGCGTCCGCCGCGAAGTTAGCCTCCCTTTTCACATGATGCACCGAGCAAACCTGTCCAAGTTCCAAAATGCAACTGCGGACTACGTAAATTAGCTGCCAAGGGGGGTCCACCTGTCCGTTAATAGCGCGTACCGCAATTTCAGAGTCTGACTCCACTTCAGAACACCTCAAGTTCATGTCTTTGCAGAGCTTGATACCTTTTTGAATGGCCTTGAATTCCGCACCGAGCGAATTCCCTGGGCCAAAGAAGCTGCTGAAGGCGAACAGCACAGAACCGTGTTCATCCCTCAGCAGGCCGCCCCCATGCATTTGGCCATTGAGGCATGATCCATCCACATTAAGTTTGTGTCCGATCCTCGGTGGCTGCCATCTGATCCAGTTGCCCTGAATATCCGGGACCGGAACTCGGTTCAGCAACCTGCAAATCACAGACGATTGCTGTCCGCCTTTAACCATAGCAGCCAACTCATGAATCATCCCTTTTAATCTAACATTCAGGAAAGAATTCGAAGGCCGCAGATCATTTCTCGCCTTATTTCGAGCCTCCCACAACGTCCAGAAGATGGCGAGAACAATAATGCCGCGACTCTTGAATTCCATGTCTTGATTCCCTGCACCCATAAACCAACGGGCAAAGAAGTCCTGCATAGAAGAGAAAGCAGAATTTTGACAGCCCCAGCTACCCATAAGAAGCCATAGATAGCTGGCCCATTCACTTTGGATGAATAAATGGAAGACTGATTTGGTCTGCGGAGAAATACAGCAATAACAACGCGAGGCCAAGGAAATCCCTCTCCGCTGGACATTATCCTCCGTTGGCAAGGCGTTATTCCGGACTCTCCAAACCAGAAAATTAAACTTTGTAGGGACCTCTTTGCACCATAGCCGAGTCGCACATTCATCACGCACCCCTCCCGGATGAATTAGATTTCTGAAATCATGTCCGCTGAACACACCAGAACCAGAAGGAGTAAAACATACCCGGTCAGCTTCCTCATTAAAGATAATCTCCTGGAAGAGGACCCGCTGTTCCTCATCAAGAATAGCCTCCAAAAATACGGGGAAGTGGGAAGCCTCTTTGAGAGTGATATCCGGCGCTGGACAGCCCGGAAAAAACAACTTCTCCCCAACCCAATTATTATTCCATAAGCTGATCTCCCCCCTCCCAACCACCCAACATGAATTGTCCTGAAGGATCTCCAGATTTTGCATCACATTCTTCACCAGCCTGGACAGTTTCCGCTTATCCCACCTCTCCCAATGTTTTCCATATTTATTTCTGAGAACTTTGGCCCACAACGAATCACCAACCATGAAATCCCATGCCATGCGGGCCTGCATGGACTGAATGGCTAGGGAAATATCCCTGATGCCAACACCACCCTCCTCGATTGGTTTAGCCAGACGATTCCATGAAGCCCAATGAGCCTTGGCTGTGGAATTGGCATCCCAAAGGAAGCGGTTCATTATCTTCTCCATCAAATAAATAATACCTTTGGGAGGGGAAATTACCGACATTACATGCATTGGGATTGAGGAAAGCACGCTGTTAATCAAGGCGACTCGACCCCCGAAGGAAAGAAATCTGCTCTTCCAACTTAATATTCTGCCCAACATTCTGTTAATAATATCCTCAAAAAAGGCTTTTTTAACGCGCCCCTTAGAAATAGGAGCCCCCAGATAAATCATTGGAAACTGCTTCCTTTGAATTCCTAAAATATTCTGAATATCCCGATCCCTCCTCCTTGAACACTTGGCTGAAATGAAAACGCTGCTCTTCCTTGCATTTATAAGCTGCCCACTTAAGCAACCATATGTCTCCATAATTCCCATAAACTGCAACATGGACGATCTCCTGCCATTCAAGAAAACCAGGATATCATCAGCAAACATAAGGTGTGATAAATACCCATCCGAAGCTTTGCTGAGGTACGGGAGAATCCTTCTTTCCACCATGCATCTGTGTAAATTCTGAGAAAAGGCCTCCTGAGCAATAATAAACATACAGGGAGACAAAGGGTCCCCTTGTCTCACTCCCCGCACACTTTTGAAATAACCAAAACCCTTACCCATAAGAGATATGGACAGCCATGGCGACGAATAGCAGCGAAAGCACAGATCACACACCCATTCAGAGAAACCCATACCTCTCATGATCTGAATAATAAAGCTCCAATTCAATTTGTCATAAGCCTTGTCCATATCCACTTGGATAATGACATTGGAACCAAGAACCTTTTTATTAATATCTTCTACCAATTCTTTGGCAATTCCAATCGCCCCCTGAATGCCCCTTCCCTTAATAAAACCGTGTTGTTCCTGAGAGATCACTTTCGGCAAAATTTTATTCAGTCTCCTAGCCATCAGACTTGCCAAAATTTTGTATGAGACATTACATAGACAAATGGGTCTAAAGTGTTCAATGGACGATGGATCTTTGATTTTTGGTAGAAGAACGACCCTGGAGGAAGAAGAACTCCTGTTAATGGCGCCTCCCCGAAAAAAATCCTGAATAGCCTCAATAACATGCACCCCCACAAAATCCCAAGCCGCCACAAAGAAACTCCCTGGGAAACCATCTGGACCCGGTGCACTGTCTAAGGACATACTACGGATAGTGTCCCAAACCTCATCCCTTTCCGGAATGGTCATGAGTATGTTGTTGTCCTCCACCCCAAGACTGCTAGAAATAGATCCCAAGAAAACCTCCTGATCCTCTATGGGAACATCAAAAAGTCGGTCAACTCGAATGTCGCCTGCCAACAAATTCTCAAAATGTTTCAAGGCCAACTGGCCTGCTATATTGAGATCAGACGTGAAAGAGCCATCCTCCAGTTTAATGTTGAGTTTTAGATTCTGTCGCTCCTTTAAACAAGCATGAAAGAAAGCAGTGTTGCGATCGCCCTCCTTAAGCCATCTAACTCTAGATCGGAGCCTGTAATCTCTTTCGATCTCCAGCACCCTCTCGGCCAGGAAGCTACGTTTGTCACATAACCTAATAAAAATGCTCTCATCCCAACTCCTCTGAAGCTGATCTTCTAGATTATCAATTTCCAATTTTATAGAATCCACCGAACTGTCCGCGATTGGATTCATAGAAATCCAGCGAGCAATATCAGACTTAAGTCGTTTCAGCCGCCCAGCAAGCCCAACCCAAGCCCTCCCTTCAATCTCCTGCTCCCATGAATTCCGCATCATTTGAAGAAAACCCTCCACATTAAGCCATTTGGACGAATACATGAATGGTTTGAGATCCTGGTTCCCTTGTTTGAGCTCAACCAGCAAAGGGGTGTGATCTGAAAAACCACGGGATAAGTGTGAAACAGAGGAATGAGCAAAGACGTCTAACCCATTTAAGTTGGCAAGGCATCTGTCCAGTCGACTCCAAATGCGCCTAGCTCCTTTGCGATTATTACACCAGGTGTATTTGCCTCCCTTGAAGCCCAAATCCAGCAAGCCCTTATTAGACATGAAGGTCTTGAAGTCCAGCATACCGTTGACTGAACTCTCCAAACCACCTCTCTTTTCTGAGACATCAGCAATCACGTTAAAATCCCCACCAACGAACCAAGGCAGGCCTGCTGTATCAAACGCCTCCAGATACTCCCAAAGGGCCCTCCGCTCTAGTATGTCATTGCTAGCATAAATAAAAGAGAAACATATACCCATTCCTTTTGCCCCAATCTTTACCGTTAAACACTGATTAGTGGCCTGCATAAAATCCACCTGAATGCTACGATTCCAGAATAACCATATATGCTTATTAGTGGGGTGATCATGACAGAACTGACCAAAACCCATCTTCTTCGCAAAGAACTTGATTTTACCGATATCTTGTTTAGGTTCCAGAATAGTAGCCATAGAGATACCATATTTCCTAGCCTCAGAAGCTATAAAAGCACTCTTTGCCTGAACACCCAGTCCCCTTGCATTCCAAATAATCAAAGAAACCATTAACAGAAAGAAGCTTTGACCCGTCTGCCATTGATATCTTGGCCAGGGGCAAATAAAGTTCTGCAGCACTCATCTTTGGACATCGACCGGGTAACCGGTCTTGAAGCACCAGCCGAGAAGGACCCTCTCTTTGGTACCAAGATCTTCTTCTTCAGTGGGCTATCCTCTTCTTCCAGCAGAGAAGGTTTGTGCCTTACTGAAAAACTGGGTTGCTTTGGATCCAATTCCACCATATGCAAATCATTCAAGACCAACCGAGTCGGAGACCTACGAGCCGCTATAATTTCCTTCGACACCCCAGCAGGAAAAGACCCCCATGGCCGAGTGTTATTATCTGCTTTGGAGTGCACCACCTTTCCCATAAGGGGGGACTGCAGAAACTCCACACAAGGTGTAGACAATTCCTGCAATCCTGTGTAATGGGAAAAAACCCTGGGAATCACCCAAAGACTATAGGAGAGTCACAGAGAACATTGACCAAAATAAATTTAGTGATCTGGAAAAGGTTAATGGCCATAAATACATAAACAAATATTAATAAAAAAAGTCATTCATATAATAAAAAATGGTTATAATAGTACAACATTTCATTTCAACAATTTTTCATGATAAGATATAATTTTTTGATTTCATTCCCTTTCATAGGAACGTTATCACCCTTTGGTTAAGCATTGATCAATTTAATCCTCATATATTACTCCAAGAATTGAAAGTTATTTATTAATGACTAAATCACCAATGGATCATGAGATCCCTAAATAATGATAATTCATTCATTTCATCTCTAGTGTAAAAACAATTAACTTTGGTTATCTAATATGGAAAAATATTCATATGGCGAGGTAATACATAAATCATTAAACCCTCTTGTAAAATTTAACTCAACCATTCCATAAATTGGTAACCTTATGAACCTTACAAAATATTAAAATACAAAAATATATAAATAATGTCACTAAATATTGAAAATAAACTTATAATTAATCCCTCCATACACAATAAAGTGGCTCTTGAAAATCACCCAACATGCTTGTGAATAACTTCATCATATATTCTATTAAAAAAATTTAATAACCTAAATTACTATAAAAACATATTAAAATAATACATTCTTATTAAGTAGTCAAATAAAACCACTAATTAATTAATTTATTCTATATATACAATAATTTTGTAAACTCAACCGATGATAACACTGACCAGTTCGTTAACAAATCTGTTACCAGTTCTAAGTTCATAAATACAATCCAATTTACATTATCTATATCAATCACTTCTTTATCCTATCTAAAAAATTTTTCTCAACATTAGTAAAATATTAAGGACAACCTTCCCATAATCATGTTTTTTTTCTAAAAATAATAACCTTTAAATTAAATCACTTTATAGGTCATTAGTACCATTCAACATATTCTTTAAAATCCTAAATTAAAACTTTATACTGCACATTCATTATATATTTTAGAATTTATGAATTACAATACATAAATTTTTCAATTATTCAATCTCATACTCTATCCATTAACTAGGATTCATCATCTTATTCCCTAATACCCCTTTCTTTCCACACATCATGCATAGTCTATTCATTATCTGTAGTTTAACCATTACATGTACTATATTACTAATTATCATCATAAGATTTCACCATAGGACATCATTTTTCACAATTACCAAATATTCCATATTTAATTCATTAAAAATTTACTAATATAGTAGGGAAACTAATATTCTCATCCATTATGTCAATTAATGATTTTTATTTTCCCTTTAAAGTTACTTGATTTGTGTCCCTCTTCTCCACTATAAAAGAAAACTTCTTGTTCCTATGTGACATTCACTTGGGATCTTCATTACACATTATCAATATATAGGAAACTAAATCTTATTTCCACCATGGTTACCATCACCAAAACTCCCATCGAAGCTCTTCCCTTCTTTTCTTTAATGAGTTTGTTAGTTCGTTAAGGTACATATTTGCAATCATGTTCTGTGAAAACTGATTGGGAATTATGGTAACATCTTGAATCCTGTCATCATACCATCTGGATTCTCATCAAAAAGATATTCCATAACATTAAATTTTATCTTTTTACTTCTTATTCCCACCATTGACTAAAACCAAAAATCATAGTGTGAGTGTCATGATTTCCTAAGGGCACTCTCAGGATCTTGAATCATGTTCACCCTCATAGGGTGTCACTTTCTCCCCAGTGGTGTTGGATCCTATGCTCTTCTCCCTTATATTCTTTCTTCTATCTTGATTCCTCTATGATGTTCTTATTTCTCCCTGACATCCTATACTACACATGGACCTCACATTACATCTTTCCTCTCTCGGTTTGATATGGAGCAATGTAAATTTTGAGGTTTTGGGTTAAGCGGTTTTGCAGAAGTGGGTTTATCATATTCTTTTTTCTTCCTCATTTTAGGGTTTGAGTCACTGGTTCCTTTACAGGGTTTTATCCCAACATAGTGTTTCATTATACCAGTCCTTCAAATTATCTTTTTTAATTTTAGTGTGTTTATTATGGGAGAGTTAGATGTTGTGCTCAGTGTCTTGCTGGGGAGTCTCTTCTACTAAAACTCTCTTTGGCCTCCAGTGTCTCTTCTTCCTTCTAGGTCAGTTGGGTGCACTCAATCTACAGAGGTTTTGGGTGTGTGGTGATATATAGAGGGGGATCTAGTTAATGATTCTTGTGATTAGGTGAGGTTCTTGTGTTTACTTGGGCTTTGTGGAAATGAAAAAGGCAATATTTGGTGTATAGGAATGGATGGTAGCGGTGAAGGTGTAGTGACAACATGATGGCTCCTGGTCTTCTATTGGTTAATTAGGTTATTCAATGGAACATGGGGTTTTCTTGGTGAACTTCCCTTTTTCGGGAGTTTTGTATCACATTGTGTTGGAGGGTTTCAGTGGTTTTCAGACTGAGTCAAGAGGTCACCTATGTCTATTGCTTGGGGATGATAGTGGTGGTCACATCAGCATGTGCTGCTCGAGGAGGCTTGATTTCAGGTTTGATTTTTTCATATTATTTTTTTCAGTTATCATATACCTCCAAGTTGTGTCATCCCTAGTGGTGGTCGGTGGATTGTAATCGGATGATGTGGATGATGTAAAATTTTCTGATGTTCTATGAGGTCATTCTAGTATAGTGCATTGGATGATGATGATGACAATTCCAGGTGTAATAATGTCATTGAGTAGTGCGATGAAGAAGAAAGTGGTGTTAGTGAGGATAATAGTGATGGATAGAAATAGTGATGTTGTTGTTTCGTGAGGGTTCTTTTGGCTATAGGATTTTTTTTTTCAATTCGATGGGTGTGGCTATCATGGAATACCCGTGATGAGATATGTGATAAATTTTAGAATTTTAATTTTTTGGATTTTTTGAAGGTGACAATAGTGGTACTTGTATTAGGGTTTGTCTGTAGTGTTATTTGATTTGAATTTTTTATGTTTTATTTTTCATGATGGTTTGAATCTAGTTATTTTTTTAGGTTTTTCACCGACCCTTTAAATTTTTCATTGTCAAAAACAAAAAGTATTTATTATGGACTAGTGATAGTGACACTTATCAAAGTGTAAAACCATATAATAATGAAAATTAACTTATAGGATGTCTATATCATGACACCATCTTTAATCTATGACATTAAATGTTTATATTTGGTCATTTTATTCATATTTTATTCACATGATTCATTTTGTTTGGTATACATTTTATGTATTTGCAAAGCATATCCCTCGGGAGTATCAAACCTGGTTTCAAAAAAGGCATGTTGTTTTGCACCAGTTCCCGATAGAGTCTATCTTAATACAGTGTTTTAAAGGTTGTTAAACATAAGTATATCTATTCTAAATTCACAACCAGTTGTATTATCGAGATATAGATGAAATTTAATAAAAACTAATAGCTCTATATTTACCAAAATTTATGGAAATTTTCCAAAACATTAACTCATTCATAGACTTATCCTTAGAGACATCCCTAGATATATCCTTGGAAATGTACATAGGGATATCACTAAATTTTTCTCATCATAGTTTTGGAAGTTTAACTAATCCTTTATTTTAATACCAACTATAGTGACCCTGAATTCTCATAAATGGATATTATATCTTTTTAGATGAATATTCAAATAATTATACAATCCAATTTTTGAGAACCATAATCCATTAGTGACTTTGGAATCTTTTAATATAATATTTTAATCCAGTGATAGATCTTTAATCTTTCCCACAACGATCTTCTAATTTACTTATATTCTTCTACATACCCTACATAAAACCATTCTTCATAACCCATGGAAAGGTATAATAAGAAAGGGTGAGCACATATGCTCAATAATGGTAAATAAGTGGGATACGTAAGAAAAACATTAATATAAGGGTTTTTGAAAATGGTCTTAACATATATAAACCTTCCCATATGTATCAGAGATCAAAATATTGAGTAATGAAAATAATAATTTATGTTTCCAATACATAAATCATAAATAACTAAAAGAACACGAGTTATTACAGCATAAAATTGGCATTTGACATAAAATTGTGGCATATATATAAGTATAGAAAATCATTTCCATATGAATAAAGGATGAATACTAACAATATAATATTGGAATGATTTTACTACCCAAACCATCATATTATACAAGGATCAATCCTAATACCATCATAGTAGACAATGTCTTATACTGAATTGATTTCACTCCACATTTCTGTCGTCTGATTCTGAAATGGGTTCACTCCCCATCCCAGCCTTGTCTTACTAAACTAGGTTCACTCCCTATTCTAGTATTATCTTACAAAATAGGGTTCACAACCCATTCTAGTCCTATATATTTCATGAGATATAATTTTTTATCTAATTCATTGGAGGGAGATATAGGCCTCTCCTACCTTTATTTATAGTGTTACCTTTATCCATGATTTTAACATAACCATTGTAACCCAATGAAAATCATAAATATGTGTGGCACAAGATCATAAAACATTCATAATATTATAATACAGGAAATTAAATGTGTTTCATAAAAATTACATTATAACATAACATGTGGAAAATAAAAATGCTTCATAATCATTTCATCATTTCATCAAAGCATTACCCATGGAAAAAGGAGATGGTTTCTTTAGAATTTTATTATGGTATAACCTATAAAAGAGAAATGGGTTTCATAAATATATTTTCATCATAAAGTTAAACCATTTAGAGAAAGAATAATAATGGTATCCTAGGATCACATCCCAAGTAAATCATAAGTAACCACTAATAATGTGATTATAGATGGAAAATAATTTTGAAAGACTGTATGAGACATTTATTAAAGAAAATAGATTTAATTTGAAAATAAATTTTTAAAACAAAAAATATTATCAAAATAATATTGTTTTGTCTACATTGGATGACTAAATCTCCCTTAAAATTGATTATGAGAGATTACCAGATTTCTGCTTAGAATGTAAAGTAATTGGTCCTGTCAAAGATAAATGTTATAGAAACATTATATGCTCTCTCTGCTCCTGAAAAGGTCACCATGAGGCCTCTTGTAAGAATAAGTTGAAGAAGAATAAATTGCAGAGTAGTGGTGCTGGAAATGAAAAAATCTTTACTAATTTTGGTGCTCCAAAAGCGGTGGAAGATATTCCTTGTGAATTTGCACAAGGGTCTGAGGTGGTTCTAGAGGCTGAATCAAGCTTGCCTTTGCATGCATGGAAAGGTAGACCTGACTTGACTAGATCTGAGCCAGGTTTGGACCTGGTGTTGGTTCTTGACCAGGGTGTTGAGGGAGACATGATCTCAGGAATAGAGCAGCATGACTTTTGTCCTGTAATTGATGGGAAAAAATACAAGTGGTGTTTCAAAATTTCAGGAGGAAATTACCAAATTAAGGGAGACACAGGGAATCCATGGAAAGTGGGATGATGTTGAGGATGATTTCCCAAGAAATTAAACATATAGCCAAACATTATCCAAAGGAAAATCAGTTGTGATTGATGAAGGGTTCCAACCTATTCCTCCTAAGAAAGAAAGACCGAGAAAAGACTACTCACATATAAATCCTACTATGGTCACCCAGTCCCATGGTCCTTTTGATTATGAGTTTGATTGGGATGATGATTATGACGTTGCCTACTGTGGCTATGATTTTTTATGTTTTTTCTTTTTCTTGGCATGAGGTAATGTTTCTTGTATGACCTCGTTCACCCTCTCTTTGTTTTCCTTTCTTATTTATAAAAAGGGATCTGCCCTAACTTTTCGGTAATTTTCATTTAAAATAAACATGAAAAAACGTTTTTTTAAAATAAATTAAAAATTTTCTTTAGGAAAATATATTTTCCAATTTAAAAAATCTTTTTAAAATAAAAGAACACTATTAAATACTTTTTAATTTTAAATCTATTAAAATTTTATAAAAAATTCAAATATATTAAGGAAATAATTTTCTTCGAAACAAACTTTGAAAACTTGTAAATAGAACATGAAATCCTTCAGCTTCCATGGTAGTGGTAAATACATTTCATGTTGTGCATGTTAACAATAATGATTTTATTAACATTTATGGTAAAAGAAAATTTGTATTTTTTTGGAAAATCATATGAAGACTAATTTTTCTTTTTAAAAAAAGTAAAACATGTGTAAAAATTACTTTTAAAAATCATTGTAAAATAATAAAATATTATTGAAAATATTTTTTGAAAACATTACTTTGGAAGGAAAAAGGTTTCTGACTGAACATATAGCTTACCCTAAAAAATGTTCATTTTTAATACATGCGTATGTAAAGAGATAAAAATTAATGGAAAATAGGTATTATCATGAAATGATCCGAGAATAAGAAAATACATGAGTTTATTGAAATATAGATAATAATATTTTATCATTGGAAGTAAAATCATAAATAATCTTGATAAGTGATGAAATTGTAAGAAAAAAACTTACCACATTGGTAACTATGAATTATAATCCCCATGAAGGAGTAACATAAAATGAAATATAAACTATCATTAGGATTAATAAATTCAGGATATTGTTGGGCATGTATTGTCTCAACAATACTCTATAAATATTATTGACTTTGATTCTCACAAATACTGTTGTTTATTTTAATAATAATATTACATTAACTGTATTTCAAGAAATTAATATTAATTATATTATTTATAAAGGAAATATATTCAAGATTATTATTCTCATGAAATATTCTCTAAAGTGTTCGGAATTCTCCTAACCATACTCTGGAAACACTATTCATATCGTACGTTGAAGAATGTAACGTAAGGAACAAACCCTGCATTTATACTATACCGAATGCTAAACAATTAGCACATATGATTAATCAACCCTAAGTTTATAGAAACATATGGATAATGAACATTATGCTTGGATAAAACCTTACGTTTTACAATAATAAAAATTATGGTTAAATATCTATATATAAGTATAGAACCTTACGTTTGAGAAGCAAACATATGGATCACCAACCTTACTTTTCTGATCAACCTTACATTGTAAACCTTACGTTTGGAGAATGAAAACTACATAGTTGAACCCTACTATTTGTATTTTGTAATTTTTTGAAGGAACCTTACATTTGACTTTTCATCACTGGATATTTGAATTTATGATTTTATCAAAGTTTCGTGGAATGGTCTTTAAAAACTATTATGCCGATTTGAAAGTCTTTTTTGAATGATTCAAAGTTTGTTATGATTAATTAAAAGAATCTAACTAGGTTCATAAATTCTCTCCTAAAGTTAAGAAAAGGTAGAGCTACTCTGATCATTCTCAAGAATTTGAATTCTTATGATTTATCAGGTAGTTTTCTTGGATCCAAATTAAAAAGATAGGCTCTCTACTTTACTTATTCAATCGGTGTATTTGATCTATATTTATGTGTGTGTGATTCAAAGAAAAACGAATTGAAATATATATTGAACCATATATTGTGACACAGATTCACGATTGAAAGTAAATTATTGTGAAGATCTTTTATGGATCTACTATAGCAATCGATCAGAATCTATTTTTCTACAGAAGTGGCTACAGTGGAAATCTATGTATTAATTTTTTTTCTATAAGTTAATTGATGATATTCGTTGCTATTTTTATCTCAAATACCTATTGCAACCAGATCACTTTTTAAATTCTCTTTCTTGAAGAGAATATTTTATAAAGAAGAAGATTCATCTACCGCGATTTGTTGTTCAACTATAAAGTTCAACCAGAATCCTTTTTTGTAACACCCTGACCCTAGTTACCTAGAGTCGGCGCATTAATTCATATCATTGGCATGATCACAAGAAATCAATTCCTGAAAAACTGATTATTTTAGTATCCTTGTAAGTAATATATATACATAAGTTTTATATTACATCATGAAATAAATAAAAACAATAGTGTGTCCCCTTTGAACATAGTCATATCCCTTAGCCTATTCCAGCAGGTTAATCATCATACACTTCTTCACATCCTATGAAAAATAAAACACAGAAAGGGGTTAGCTTAGATGCTCAGTAAGGATAACAATATAGAATAAAATTTCACAAGTAATCATGAATAATTAAGGTAATGTATAAGACTAAAACACAAGCCTTTTAAACAAAAACTTCTGTATAATATGGAAAAAATAAATAGAATATTTCCATTTACATATTTAGAAGGATATTCTACTAGTTGAATAAT
This sequence comes from Viscum album, assembly GCA_963277665.1. Classification (NCBI taxonomy): domain Eukaryota; kingdom Viridiplantae; phylum Streptophyta; class Magnoliopsida; order Santalales; family Viscaceae; genus Viscum; species Viscum album. The sequence goes on along the minus strand of OY728139.1, from coordinate 1,515,062,153 downwards.
CACATGAAATATCAATAGCCAATTTCAAAATTATGGAATGCATAATTCCAAACATCATAACAACATACTCAAGGCCTCGTGCTAAGACTACAAAAAAGATTTTGTCAAGGCCTTATGCCAAGACACTAGTTTGTCTCATGAGACCTACCGATGCATTGAGGAGCTATAGCAGGCTTCAACCATCACTTACTATATCCAATTCATTCCTCATATGAAAAGTTCGAAAAATAATTTAAACATTCGTATTAGAAATAGCATACGAGATGTCAATATTTTAACCACAACCCATAAATGGTATAAAAATAGAACATCTACAGTCAAACATAACTCATTCAACAAAATATGATAGATTTTATTATAATAAATCAACCTCAATCAAGAATAATGGAGGATATTGATATAGATGAAAATAATCACTAAAACTATTTGATATAATATCCCTTTTTCTTTAAAACATTTAAAAGTATAAATATTTATCAAGAAGTATTTTAAAAGAGATTTTTGAATCAAAGTGTCCCATACCACTTTGAAACTTTTTAAAGGAATTTTAATTTTAAAAAATTCATGTACATATAAATAAATCCTTAAAACCATTTTTAAAACATGGACATTAATGAGAAATATTTAAAAGAATAAATATTTTAAACCTTTTAAATGATATTTTAGTTATAGTTCCTAACCAAATGAGAGACGCTTCAATAGAAATAATTGAGGTAATAAAAACTGTATAATATAATGAGAATAAAGAGATTCATGATATACTATTTCAAAGTACAATATATATACCATATAAAAGGGAATTGGTGCATAACAACAAAGACATCTCAATGGAATGTAAATTGAGATAAAATACCTTATAAAGATTGTATTTTTAGGTTGAGGATAAACCAATGACATAATTATGTGTGAAAAATATAAATACACTCTGTATGATTGGATATTAATTGTAAGTCAATCAGAGTACCTTCACATATATTCTTGTAAAAACAAAACCAATGATATGGATGTTTAACTCAATGAATGGAAATTGAGGTAAGATTACTCTTATCAGGTTCATATCGATGACTTGATAATTTATAAAAGGAGTGATTATGTGTTTAAAAAGTATATACACACAAATGGGAGTAGAAATTACTACATAAATAAATTAATAGTGATTTCACACATAATCTGGGAGTAAAATAATAAATGAAGTTTGCGTAAAACCTAATCAGTGTAAATCAAAATTAGATATTCCATTATTGATTTTGTAACATAAAAAACATACTCCACATTAAATAAGAATCATAAAATGAAGGTTTAAATACCAAAAAAATAAATTATATTACACATTGAATACAATCATGGGTAGTATATATAACACTCAAAAGGAAATAGTGGAAAATATAGCATGAATCACACAAGAATAAAAAGTGAGACGAAAACCCCTTATCTTGTAGTTTTAAATAGTATAGGATATGTTAACCTCCTGTATAATGGTGAAATAATTTTAATTAAAATATTCAAGAACCAAATACATAAATATGATATCATATATTATCTTATAATATTTCTTTTTTAAGGACATTTTTGTAGTATTATTGTTTTGGCTGTTAATTGATTCATTTTCCTTTATGTTTTTTGTTACATAAGTCATGTTATTTATATATAGGATGTGTTTGATTCATATAAATAATGATATTATGTTATTAATTTTTTTTTGAAGTCATAAAATGAGAATTATTCTCGAATGGTTATGAGGGTGAATGAATCTTATCTTGTTTGTGGAGGCTGTAATCTGTACGGACGCATGAGAAACAATATCATTCAATTGATGGTAAAATAGTATGTCACTGGATGGTATATCATATATAAAGAATCATTAACATGTTATATTTTTTATTTACATAAATTATACTCATTATTATACCCATCTAAATAATGAAGATTTGAATAACAAACTACACCACGACATGGAGACGGTAAGCTGTACGTACGCACGTATGGTAACTTTGTCATTAATTGGAAGGATAGAATAATGAATATGGTTGTACCATATATATAATAACATCAAATTATGTTGAACTTAATGTATTTATTATTTTTTTATGGAAACAACAAATAAAGAGGATGTGAAATAAGAAATGAACATTGAAAGGTGTAGTGAAAGTATTACCTCTTTTTCGGGTGCTTCCTTTTGATTTGATAAAAAGGGATCTTTAGACTGGATTTATGATAAAATTAAGGACTCTAGGATTAATTGAGGGTATCTCATAGGATATTTGAGGAGGGTTTGGTGGATCCAAATGGCTTTGGAGGTGTGAAATTAAGAGAAAGGGAAGTACCCTTTTATAAGAGAGGTGAGGTTCACTTTAGGAAAAACTTGAAATATTATTTTATTATATAATAATTTTCGGTTTATAATGGATCAAAATTGATTTATTTAGTGGATAATGTGGGTATAGGTAACATTTCCCTCAACCAACAAGTTTTAGAAAAATTTAGGTCACCATATTAACCTTATATTTTAGATTTAACTCTTATTTAAATAGTTTACCTTTTAGCATGTCTTCTTGTATTCATACACTATATGGTTAATAAACTTAATATAAACTGCAAATAGAACCTCAAGTGGTTCATTAATGACATATCTATAATTATATAAGTCCTTTGGAAAAATATTATATTTTAAGGAATATTATATCATTTAATAATATAATATTTGTTTTAAAAACTCATTTATGTCAATTTTGACACTATTTAGTATTTGGTTTTGGTGAAAGTCATAACAACATTATTACTTTGAAAAAAATAATTAAATCAATATTATCAATTCATATTAATCTATAAAATTATTGTAATGCATCAAAATTACCAATTTATAATTATTTTGATATTTATAATGTCAATTATTTTAATCTTTCCTTAATAAGGTAATTATTACATCATCATTGTGTCAAAAATAAATTTAATTATTTAATGTCTAAAAATTATAAATAAAATCCCATTATGTAGGAAATAATTTTATAATTATAATTAATATTTATAGCCTAATTTATCTTACGTTTAAATCTATATTAAAAATGTTTTAGTTATAAAAATTTGAATTTAACAATTTTAACTCTTCTTTGAATAAAATAATAATAAATGTCCTAATCTAATACATGTGGACCAAATAGGATTGTATTTTATTACTAAGGTTGTTTTTTGTCTAAAAACACTTATCCAATAGAATTATGATATGCTTTAGAGTTTCTTATAATATCATTTTAACCTCTAACTGCCCTATTTACATTTAATTATGGTAAAGAAATGTCATAAGTCACTATTCACTAAATATTATTTTTCCATTATTGAGCCACATTTTACTTACTAATATCAACCCTGTCTCTCTGATTTTATAAATTCAATTAACAAAAGTGGTAAAATTTAATTTTTATGCAAATTTGCTAATGTTCCTAGAAGGTGGGTAAAAAACATTAAAAAATTCCATAAAAATTTATACATCTAATTTTATTATAAAATTGCTCCAATGAATTATATTGAACTAATATATGTATTATGAATCTATTTTGAGTTAAAATTAATTTAAATAAAATAAATAATAATTTAAATAAATAGTCTGTTTTTAAACTATAACGTAGTGTTTTTCATTCTTCATCAAAAATTGAAATTTTTCAGAAAAATACCAAAAATTCACCTTAATATAATTTTGATATCACAAATACAAAAATGATTTATATTTTACCAAATTCAAAAAATATAAGTTTCATTAATTAATTTAAAATTAATTCCAATTATCAAAACCAGAATGCGGGTTTTGGAGAAGTAAAAACTATTAAAAGATTGATATGTGTTTATCTCCAATTTAAAAGTAAAATTACTTCTAATGATCAAAATTTAATTAAATTATAAAAATATAATATAATTATACTTCAAAAACATTCAAATGTATAATTTAACATTGTAAATTGTTTTGATTAAAAAATTTGTTTTCAATTAAAATTTAGTTTTTTTAACTATTCATCAAAATATGAAAGTTATCAGAAAAATACCAAAAATTTATCCAAACTAAATTTCAGGGTCCCTATTCTAAAGAAGAATTTAATTTGACAACATTTAAGATATAAAAGTGTCAAATATTTGTTGTATAAATGGTTATTAATTAAAAGGCGGTAAAATGACATTTTTTAAAAATACTTCATTTATCTGAAAAATTGAGTTTTTTCCTTTTCTTATGTCCAAGAAACACAAATGGTGAATGTTAAAATTATATAGGATATATATAAAAAATTAAAAATAAGGTTATTACTTTTCATAACCACTTTTTAAATAGCTAGTTTGATAGGTCCTGGTGCACTTGAACTCTATGTTGCGTACATCACACGCTATTGTATTATTCAAAGAGAAGCGTACCATGGAAGCTTGAGGTGTTACAGTCTTCCCTCCTTTAATAAATTGTGTCCTTAAAATTTTAAATTGTTCTTCAGAAATAAAAGGTAAAATTATAGAAAATACCATTTTGGAAAACCCACATAGGAAATAGGGTTAATAAATTTTATTCTTAATAAGAGGGAAATGCAAATTAAAAAGTCTCCACCAAATTAGGGTTTCGAATAAGAGAACATTGGTGGAAATTATAATTGGAGGAAAAATGTAAACATTTATCGGGAGTGATTGAGGTCATCAATCAGTAACAAGTGAATGGAAAATTGAGTTCATGAAAGCTATAAATCTATGATGAATAACATAAGGTTATAGGATGACACATTTTTGGGTATACGATCCTTTCCTTGAATTTTAAGAATTAATTTCTTCATAGAATAAGAAAAAAAAATACTTGATAAGTAGATTTCCATCCTTTAACTAATTTAAACTGCAAACTCATCTTTCACTCAAAATGATGTGTATTCAAGATGACTTGGTCACACCTGAAGCACTAGAATAAACTTACAGAGAATCACATAATCCACAAAGGATTAACTATATATTTCCTCTGTCTTTGGAGATTAACCAAAACCAAAATGGTCAGTACAAGATCAGATGATCCCCAAAAAGGAAAATGTTTTTTAGAATGAAATACTAATCTTAATTTATAAAATTAAACGAATAATACCCAAAGTTAAATAAATACCATTCAATAAACAATTGTCCCTAAAAACCTTAAAGATAATACAAAATAAGATAGAAACCCAAAAGTCAGAATAATTTGATGATGTAGTCTTCTACATTAAATTGTATCTACAAATAATGTCAACTAATCTTAAAGTCGCATACTTAAAAGTAATTAAACTAATAACATATTCTCTATGATAGGTTAATAATTTCCATAAATAACTTAAATATCTATAATTTCACAATAAAAACATAGATAAAAATCCACTATAACTCGTCAAATGAAATACCATAGTATTCTATTTTCCTTAGGCATATATTGTTCCCAACAGAGCGAACGTCTTCCAAAATAACATTTAACACTTAATCACCAATTCATTTTCATATACAAAGTATATCCATTTTATAAACATAAGATCCCCAATCAATTTATTATTGATCAATAAAATCATTTAACAAAAAAAATTAGTCACCTAATCAGGGACTTCATATAGTTGAGGGAAGGTGATAAATCCCAGTAACAGTTTGGTTATGGGTTCGATTCTTATATCTGTTTCCAATGCGACGGGTTGTCACATAGTCTATGTGTTGTCCTTTTTCTAAATCTATATTTTATAACATTCCAAAAATGAGATAAATTCCTCAAAATAACCATAACATAATCTAACAACAAATTTTATCACATACCTCGCATTTTCATCCAAAAAATTAACAAATTGTAAAGGCATCAAATTTAAGAATCATATAAAATCAAATGGTTATTTATAACTATATCCACAAGAGAAAAGATAATTTTTCCTCAAATATCATTTTCTCATAAAAAACTTCATGGTTACACATAATAAGGAAAAGTCTTCCAAATTCATCCCATTAACAAAGATCACTAATACATTTAAAAAAATTTCCATCCATTTATTTTGGCATATGTCCTTTCTTGACCAAGATCTTATCCTATAGAATAAGGAATTCACTTGGGTAATTCCTAAGTCCCCTACATTTAAAGAAAATGACTGTAAATTTATTCTTGGGATCATTTTTATTTTCATCCATAGTACTCTTCATTTTTTCTCAACAATTGTTTACTTTATATCCTTCTTTCCCACACATGAATCATTTCTTTGTTCCATTGAGACACGTTCCTGGGTGTCTCCTTCCACATTTTTTGCATTATAGAAATTGAGATTTCTTTTCTCCATGGTCTCTACTACTGGAACTCTTATCCTTCACCGCCTTTTTCTTCTTTGTTGAGTCTGGGAGTTGGTTAATATATATGTTTTGATCATATTTTTGGAAAACTGATTCGACATGAACATGATATCTTTCACAAAAATCAACATTCCATTTCATTGCTCATTTCCACCACTATTTCCAACTTGTACATCAAGTTCAATGTTACTATGAAATCCTTGGAATCTAGCCATTGACTATAACCAAAAAGCAATATGTGAGTAAAAATTGTCATAAAATCATTTAGATAATATCATGACTTTTTATTTTTAATCCAAAACACCTTATGATTAACCTAGGTTATTTATTCTCATCTTATATTAAAATCCTTCAAATTGGATTGTAATGAAATTTTGAATTATTCTAAGAATATCCATTGGGAGTGTCGTAACCAAGAGTGCAGCAAGGCCCATTGTAGTGCACCAGTTCCTATTTGAGTCTAGCTCAAAGTGGTGTTTTTGAGTTTTACACCTGAGTACATATGTTCCAGAGCCACCTCTACCTGCTCGTATCCAGACAGGGATCTATTTTTGGGAAAACCTACATAATATTTGTATTACCAAAAAAAATTGGATGTTCTTCTATTCTAATCCCCAAATTCTATCTTAGGGTATTGTTCTCTAATCAGAGTTTTTTTAAATCTAGGTTCCAAGGTTTGTACTAAACTTACTCTGATACCAATTAAAACGACCCAACCCTAGTTACCAAGAGTCATTGTATTGTTAAATATCATTTTCATGATCATAAGAGATCATGTCCCGTAATACTGATTAGTTTAGTAGCCTTGGAATTACTATATATATATACATAAGTTTCACATTACATCATGAAATAAAGAAAAACAAAATTGTGTCCCCTTTGAACACACTCATATCCCATAGCCTATTCCGGGTTGTTAATCATGATATACATCTTCACATCCTAGGAAAAATAAAACATAGAAAGGGGTGAGATTAGATGCTCTGTAATGATAAAAATATAGTAGAAACTTTCATAAATATGCAAAAACATTTAAGCCAATGTATAAGACTAAAACACAATCCTTTTAAACCTAAAATTCAACATAATATGGCAAAGATAAATCAAATAATTCCATTAACTTATTCACAAGGATATTCTGCTAGTCGAATAATCACATGAAATATAAATAGTTAATTTCATAATGATGGAATGCATAATTTTGAACATCATAACTACATAGTCAAGGCCTCGTGCCAAGTCTACAAATAAGATTTTGTCAAGGCCTTGTGCCAAGACACTAGTTTCTCTCATGAGACCAACTGATGCATTAAGCAGCTATAGCGGGCTCCACCTATAACACCCTGTGATTTTATGAGATGTATTCTTTTTAATTTATTTGATGTATTGTGATGTATGATACACCAAGATTATCTTGCGCTACACGCAACACCATATTATCTTGCAGTATACGCAACACTATTCTTGGATCGTGTTACACAAAATTTTAAGTTTGCTTGATTGAAGTTATTCTGCGCAACATTGAGTGTATATATATATATATTCAATGTATAAATGAAATATGGTTGGATTCTATTATACAAAACAACAAAGGAATCTTTCACTACATGCAACCCTGACTTGGTTGGCTTTACACGCAATCGCGACCTTCTATGATAGCGTGTGTTGTACGCAATACCGATTTTCACTAAACAACGATATATTATTAAAATATTATATAAACTAGCCGTTATGAATATTAATACCCATGTTTTGAAATTTTATAAATTTTATCTTTCAAAATGGACTTATTTTTGGGATTCAGAATATTGAAATTATCCTAGGGTGAAATTTTGGTATTTTTATGAAAACTTTCAATTTTTGATGAATAGTGAAAACACTGAGTTATTGGTTAAAACTGAATTTTTATTTAAATAATAATTTATTTTATTTTAATTTATTTTAGGTCAAAATAGATACATATTACTTATATAAGTTCAATGTAATTCATTGGAGTCATTTTATAATAATTTTAGATATATAAAACTGTTATTGAACTTTTCACCGTCTTTTACCCACCTAATATGAGCATTTGTAGTTGTACATAAAACATAATTTTACCACTTTGGTGAGTTGAATTTCGAAAATCTGAGAGACACGGTTAATATTAGGAGTAAAATGTGGTTCAATAACATAAAAATAATTTTTGGTGAATAGTAACTTTTTACTTTTATTTACCACAGTTAAGAGTAAAATGTATTTCATAAAGTGTTTAATATTCTTCAATGTATTTTTAATGTCATGTTTACCCATATTTGACTTTTACATTGTGTTATAGAAGGAATATTTCTTTTATTTACCGTATGTGGTACTTTTTTACTTTTCCGTTAAAAGTACGAGGAGAATGTTTTTTTAACTTCTACGGCATGAATGGATTTTTACAGTTTCATAAAACCTTTTCTTCATGAAGATTAATCTACAAGATTTTATGATTATTTTCAATAAAATCCTTTTCTTTTAAAATTTCATGGAGTTTTGTGAAAACAAATTTATTTTGAAAAAGAAAGGATATTTTCCTCATGAATTCATTTCAAGATTTTTATCAAAACTATTTTCCATCTAACATGACATTATATTGCATGTTTATGTATCAAGTATAATGTTTCTATGATTTACGTGGTTTCACTTTTATTATGATGAAATGATATCCATTTGTTTTATATGGATTATGTTATGATGGGATGATGTTTATTAAACCCATTTTACTTTTTGGGTTATGATTAATGATTTATGTTTATTTTGTGGAACAAGTATGAATGATTTCATTACGAGATGGGTGGCACCTATATCTCCCTCCAATGCATTGGGTAAATATTTATATCTCATGAGTTAGATATGGATGGAATGGTAAGTTAATCTGGTTCAGTGATGCAGGACTGGAACAAGGAGTGAACTCGATTCAGAAAGGGACTCTGTCCACTAAGATGGTCTTGGCAGCAATGCCTTGGCTACTATGGAAATCATATCATGTGCTTAATGGTTTTCCACAATTAAATGTTTTATTACCATGCTATTTTATCATGATTTATGTTCCTTTATGATATATTCCTTATTTGATTCCAAGATTTATGTCTTTGATCAAGATTTTGATGTTTAGATTTTATGTTCATGTTTTTGCATTCAAATGTTTATAGGATTGTTTTATGTCCTCTATGTTTACCCTTACTGAGCATTTGAGCTCACCCTTTTATATGTTTTCTTTTACCCAATATATAAGGAAAGGTTTTATGTAAGAATATAAAAGATGAAGATCTTTATGGGAGATGTTGAAGATCTTTCACCATGATTAGAAGATTATTTTTCTGAGTTTCCAAAGACACTAAACTATTACGTTCCTTGTGTGTTTGTTTTTGTTATGTATTAAGTATTCCACAAAAGTAATGTAATGTCCATGTGCGTCATGTTTTGGGTCTCTACACCACCCATCACTTAATAAGTCTAATGCATTCCAAAAATGAAATGGTTGATACATAATCTAAACATTCGTATTAGAACTAGCATATGAAATGTCAATATTTTTACCAGAAACCAGGAATAGTATAAAAATTTCTCAGCCACAGTCAAACATAACTCATTCAATATAATTTGGAAGATTTTATTGTAATAAATAATCCTAAATCTCTAATAATGAAGTATATTGACATAGATGATAATAATCACTAAAACTATGTGAGAGAAATATCCATTTTTCTTTAAAACATTTAAAAGTATCACTATTTATCAAGAAGTAGTTTAAAATAGATTTTTAAATAAAAGTGTCACATACCACTTTGAAACTTTTAAAAGTAATTTTAATTTTAAAACATTCATGTCTATATAAATAAATTCTTAAACCCATTTTTAAAACCTGGACATTAATGATAAAGATTATGAAAAATAAATCTTTAAAACATTTGAAATAATATTTTAGTTATAGTTCATAACCAAATGAGATAGGCTTCAATAAAAATAATTGAGTTAATAAAAAACATTATAATATCATGATAATAATGGGATTCATTATATACTATGTCAAATTACAGTATATACACTGTATAAAATTGAATTGGCGCATAACAACAAAGAAGTATCAATTGAATGTAAATTGAGATGAAATCCCTTATAAAGACTATATCCTTAGGTTAAGGATAAATCAATGACATAATTCTGTGTGGTAAATATAAATACACTCAATATGGTTGGATATTCTGTGTAAATCAATCATAGTACATTCACACGTATTCTTGTAAAAACATCACTGATGACTTGGATGTGTTACACAATGAATGGAAGTTGAGTTAAGATTACTCTTATCAAGTTCATATCGATAACTTAAGAATTTATTAATGCAGTGATTATGTGTGTCAAAAGTATATCCACACAAAGGGGAGTAGAAATTACTACATAAATAAATAAATATTTATTTCCCACATAATCTTGGAGTAATAAAATCAATGAAGTTTTCATAAAACCCAATGAGTGGAAATTGAAATTAGAAATTCCATTACCGATTTGGTAACTTACGAAACATACTCCCCATCAAAGAAGGATCATACAATGATATCTTAAAAACCAATAAATTAAATTATATTACACAAATAATATAATAATTGGCCATACATACACCACACTAAAGGAAATAGTCACAAATATAGCATAATCTCATGTGAATAAAAAGTGAGATGAAAACCCCTTACCTTGCAATTTTCCTTATTATAGGGTAGGTTATCCATTTTTATAATGGTTAAATAATTGTTATTAAACTATTAAAGAACTTAATACATAAATATGATATCATATATGATCTTCTAGTATTTGTTTGTTAATGATATTTCATTAGTATCATTGTTTTGGGTGTTAACTAATTTTTTTCCTTTATATGTTTGTTACGTAAGTCATGTTTGTTACGTAAGTCATGTTTGTTATGTATAGGATGTATTTTATTAAAATAAAGAATGATATTATGTTCTTAAACATTATTTTTAAATCATAAAATGAAAATTATTCTTGAATGGTTACGAGGGGGAATTAATCTTCTCACGTTTGTTGAGACAGTAATCCGTACATACGCACGAACGACAATATCATTCCATTGATGGTAAAATAATATGTAATAAGATGACATATAATACATTAATAGTCATTAAAATGTTATATGTATTAATTATATCAATTATACTGATTATTATACTCTTCCAAATATTGAAGTGTCGAATAACAAACTATACCACGACGTGGAGACGGTAACCTGAACATACACACGTATGGTGACTTTATCATTAATAGGATGGATAGAATAATGAATATGGTTGTACCATATTTATAATAACACAAAATTATTTAGAAAGTATTTTAGTTATTATTTTTTTATGGAAACAACAACGAAATAGGATGTGAATGAAGAAAAGAACATTGAAAGGGGTGGTGAAATTATTACCCCTTCTTCGGGTGCTTCCTTTTGATTTGATCAAAAGGGCTCCTTAGGTAGGATTTATGATAAAATTAAGGTCTCTATGTGGAATTGAGGTTAATTGGGATTATATTTTAGTAGGTTTTGACTGATCCAAATGGATTTGGAGGTGTGAAATTAAGAGAAGGCGAATTACGCTTTTATAAGAGAGGATAGGGTCACTTTTGGAAAAGCTAGAAATATTATTTTATTAAATAATCATTTTCGGTTTATAATGGCTCGAAATGGATTTATTTCGAGGATAAGGTGGGGATGGGCCGAAATCCTTTCAAACAATAGGTTTTAGACGAATTTAGTTCACCATATTAACCTTATCTGTTAGAATTAACTCTTAGTTAAATAGTTTAACTTTTACGAGGTCTTCTTATATTCTTACATTATGTGGTTAATAAACTTACTATGAACTTCAAATAAAACCTTAATTGGTACATTAATGATATATCTATCATTATATAAGTCATTTTTCTGAATATTATATTTTTAGTAATATTATATCATTTAATAATATAATATTGTTTTTAAAAAAACTCAATTATGACAATTTTGACACTATTTAGTATTTGGTTTTTGTGAAAGTCATAACAGCATGATTAATTCGAAAAACAAAATATTGTATCAACACTAACATGTCATATTAATCTATAAAATTAGTGGAATGCATCAAAAGTATCAATTTACTTTTATTTTGATATTTATAAAATCAATTATTTTAATCTTTCATTAATAAGGTAATTATTGCATCATCATTGTGTCATAAATAAATTTAATTATTTAAAGTCTAAATATTATAAATAAAAAAACATTATTTAAGAAATATATTTATATTTCTAATGAATATTTATAGTTGAATATCTTATGTATAACCCTACATTAAAAATGTTTTAGTTATGAAAATTTGAATTTAGTACTTTTAACTCTTCTTTAAATAAAATAATAATAAATGTCCTAATCAAATCCAAGAGGAACAAATAGGATCATATTTTATTCCTAAGGTTGATCTTGGTCGAAAAAAACTTATCCAATAGAATTATGACATGTGTTAGGGTTATTTACAATATCATTTATACCTTTAATTACCTTATTTACTTTTTAATTGTGGTAAATAGAAGTCAAAAGTTATTAATCACAAAAAAACTTATTTTCATCTTATTGAACCACATTTTATTTAATGATATCAATTGGGTCTCTAATATTTTTGAAATCCAATCCACCGAAGTGGTAAAATTACATTTTATGCAAATTTTCTAACGTGCCTAAAAGGTAAGTAAAAACGTTAAAAAATTCAATAAAACTTTATATATCTAATTTTATTATAAAATGACTCAAATGAATTAAATATAACTAATATAGGTATTATGTATATATTTTTACTTAAAATTAATTTAAATAAAATAAATAATTATTTAAATAAAAAGTCGATTTTAAAACAATAACATAGTACTTTTGATTATTCATCAAAAATTGAAAGTTTTCATAAAAATACCAAAAAATCACCCTAAAATAATTTTGATGTTTCAAATAAAAAAATGATGTATATTTTACAAAATTTAAAAAATGTAATTTTCATTAATTAATTTAAAATTAATTCTCATTTTCAAAACCAGAAAGCGGGTTATTGAGAAGTAAAAACTATTAAAAGATTGATATGTGTTTTTTTCCAATTTAAAAGTGAAATTATTTCCAATGACCAACATTGGATTAAATGGTAAAAATATAATCTATTTATACTTCAAAACTATTCAAATTTATAATTTAACACTGTAAATTATTTTGATTGAAAATGTTGTTTTCAATTAAAATTTTGTATTTTTAACTATTCATCAAAATATGAAAGTTATTAGAAAAGTACCAGAAATTTATCCAAACTAACTTTTTATGTCCCACTTATAAATAAGAAACTAATTTCATCATATTTACGATATAAAAGGTTCAAATATTTGTTTTATAAAGGGTTCTCCATTAAAAGGGGTAAATTCATTTTTTTGAAAAATACTTCTTTTATCTAAAAAATTGAATTTTTTCCTTATATTATTTCTATGAAACACAAAAGATGAATGTTAAAATTATATGGGATATATATATAAAATTTAAAATGTGGTTATTACTATTAATAACCACTTTTTAAATGGCTATTTTAATTGGTTGTGGGGTGCATGAACTCGGTGTTGTGTACATCACAGGCTATTGTATTATATAAAGAGAAGCGTATCGTGGAAGCTTGGGGTGTTACATTTTTAATAAATAGATTTTTATTTAGATTTTCAAATTCTCTTACTCAGTTTTGTTGGAGTATCAACTTCTTAATCTAATATATGGTTTATCGGTTCTTTGTTATAGAACTAGAAGACTCTATTTTTTGTCTTGTTTGTAAAGGTGTCACCTACCTGCACTTAGCTGTGGATTGGTCTTATGATATGATGACCAGACTAGTGAAATTCACTAAAGTTGTTGGGAGATTAACTTTTCGAGTGGAATAGGGGATCTTTATTCCCTGAACCACTATAAATAGTCGTGTTATATATTTCTTTTTTTATCTGATGCTCATAATATCATATAATAGACAAACAATGTTTAGCTGTATATTCATCAGTCGACATAAAAATTTAGAATTGTGAATGCTTTTGAAAAAAATGTTCAAAAGACAGAATTCAACCCCCCCACTCTTGTGTATATTTTTGTATTTATACCTAAATGATATTACATTTCATATAGTTTGTATATACACCCCCTGAAAGAATATTGGTCCAGAACAAAACTTATGCCTCAAAGCAATAAAATTGGAAATAATCCCTTACTGTTTGAGTAACATTTGAATCATAAGACCTATGAAAGAATAAAATAAATAGGGTAATAAATTATCATGAAATTATTTAGATTAATGATATATCATGTCATAAGTAATTATATACCCCCACACAAAATAAATTAATGGTGAATTTGGCACAAGTCTCTTAGAAATAAAAGTGAGACTATAAATCCCGTTACTAAAAGCCTCAGATTACTTCACACTAATTAAACCCTCATGTATAATAAATATAAGTTTATTATACATTTATTTTAGAACCATAATTATATATATCATACCATATATTATTTACTTAAGTCCTCTTATTACCCATTTATTAGCAATTCTATGTTAATGTTACGCTTTGGGTAACAACTGCTTTGTTTTTCATATCTGTTTTTATTTTTTTTATTTTTGTTCTGCATACATATATCATGGTTACGTGACATAAAAAATAATAATAGCTACATAATCATCATATTTATTACTAAAAATACATTTAATATAATTTATTAAATATGGTTCTGATAAATGATTTATTTTACGACTGTGGACACAGTAGGTCCTATATACGCATGAGTTATGTTTCCTTTTTTTAGTGATCATTACAAAAATATGGAAAGTAATATAATATCATTATTGAATGATCATAATATAATAAAATTATTTTTCACTAAATATAGTTATACATATCATTCATGTGGTGTGATGATCATGATAGAGTCACATCACTTTGTGAAGGCGGTAGTCCCCACATACACACGTGATGTTTTCATATTTCATTGATTAAAATGATAAGAAAAAGAATTATATTTTAATAATAATAAATATTTCATTAATATAATAATTATTTCATTTATATCACACATAATCATTAAATTTTCCCTTATCACATTCCATGTAATGTGTGAACGAATCACATTGCTTCACGAGGTGGTAGTCCGCCATTCATACGAGAGATGTTAGCGTATTCCAAAAAAATAGAAATCAAAAAAATAATTCTTATATAATAACTATAAAATGATGTTAATATAATTAGTATCATATAAAAACAAATAATACATCATTATGTTCAACATTTAAAGGTGGTAATGGAAAAATGAACGACATTGGTGTGTGGGGCGGTGGTCCGCCATACACACAAATGATGATTATGTAAACCATTTGATTTAATTAGATATTTTTGTAGGGCTAAAATATATTATAATAACAAATAAATATATGTAATATAATTATTTAATTATATCACAATGTTTTAAATTTAATTTAAGGAGGTGGACAAAGTAATAAAATAAATATGCTTGTTGAAGAACATGATCTCTTCTTCGGGTATCCTCCTTAGGTTTTTACTAAATCCATTCTAGGTTGAGTATATGTAAAAATTAATTATTATAGGATTATATAATATAATACTTGATGTTGTTTGGGTAGTTATATTCTGATCCAAAGAGGTTTGACGGTGTAAAGAAGAGAGGATCGGGGGACACCATTTGTAAGTAGGGGAGAAGAAACACTTAGTATTTTTCAAATGAAATAAGTTGTCCCACATTTTTCATATGTATAAAAAGTCTAAATTAGGACATAATCATACCTTATATGTGTAATGGTATAAATATTTATATAAAAAAGTTTTTATACAATTTTATTGGTTATTTATACCATTATATTATTAGTTTGACCCCTCGGTAAACCCATTTTATCTTAACCATGTGAAATAATTTTTACTATAATCACAAATAATTTTTCTCAAAAAATAAGTTAAAATTATTATAAATTATAAATTATTCTATTAAAAATATGGAATCAATTTTTTGAAATTCCATTCAGAGAATTGGAAAATGCAATTTAAAATTAATCTTGTAGATGTAATGAGAAAACATGGTTTTAAAGAGAAAACGTCCAAACTTTTGGAATGTTTATCTATTAAAATTAAATAATAAATTGATTCTAATTACCTAAATTTGATTAATGGATATAAAATTGAAAAAAAATACCTTATTACTAATTCAAAATATAATTTTACATTATAAATAACTTAGAAAAAAAGACAGTTTTCAAAAAAATTATTATTTTTCGTAATTCATAAAAAATTAAAACTCTTTAGAAAAATAATGAGAATTCAAAAAAATATAGTTTTTTAATTATCATATAAAAAATTCGTTTTATTTTATCAAATTAATTTTCTAATAGTTTCCAAATTTAATTTTCTTATAAGTTCTAAAATAGAAGAAAAATTATTGTTTAGAAAAATACAATTTTAGGTTTAAAATTGAATTTATTCATCTTTATTTTTTAGAAAGAAAAGAAGATGAATTTTAAATATTTTTTTTGAATATTTAATATATAAAATTAATTAAATTCATTAACGAAAAATTATTTTGTTAATTTATTGTTATAAAAACACATTTGTGTATAAAAAATTATTTTTAGTAAAACGAGGGTTCAAAACCCATGGGGCACAGGGATTGCAGTAGTGGCAGCACTGTAGAAACAGCGGGCACTATA
This sequence comes from Viscum album, assembly GCA_963277665.1. NCBI lineage: Eukaryota > Viridiplantae > Streptophyta > Magnoliopsida > Santalales > Viscaceae > Viscum > Viscum album. The sequence goes on along the minus strand of OY728139.1, from coordinate 1,515,045,075 downwards.
GTGGCGGCATGTCATTGTAGCGGCGGTAGGGGACTAGAGCAGCGGCGGGTACTATGCGGTATTTTAGCAGGAGGGTACTATAGTAGTACTATTCACAGAATAGGCCTTGAGCCAAAACTTTGGGCCTAGAGGCCATGTAATAAGCTAAATTCCCATTGGGCCTTCGGGATATGTAATGGGTCTCCCTCTACCCAGTTTAAAGATGTCTTTGATTTTCTTTAATAATAAATGATTCTTCGGCCTTAACCTTTTTTTTAAAAAAAAGATTTCATCTTATTTTTCAAAAGGTTTTCATTTTCATTTCTAATTATTTTGTAAAAAAGAGTTAATTTTATATACCTGTGTAAACTATATTTTTATAATTTAGTAAATATTATTCCAAACATTCATTCTAATGGATAGGTGTCAACTATCATTATAATATTTTAGTAATATGTCATGTTTCATTTAATCTCAGTGTGGCGAGTAATGAAAGATAAGCTCAGTGTTACATTTGACACAATTAAAAATAATAATTGAGTCTAACTCTATATTAAAATAGCTTTTAATGTAATTAAAAATATAATATATTTTAAATTACTTTTAGAAATAATTTTTCACAAAATCTGGGGGTGTTACAGTACACCTTATCCTGAAACCTCCACACAGTCTCTAAAATATTTTCTAGTTATCATTTGTTGACATACTCTCAAGAAATTAGATTTCTTCATGTGAATTATTTTTATTAACTTTGGATATTAATTTATTATCTATTTTAGCCTTTTTTTTAATTTCTTTTTCTTGTCCAGGTAAACCAAAAACCAATAAATCTTTTGGAATGTGTAATTATGGATTGATTATTCTAAATGAAATATCATCATAATTGTTAATTATTGTAGGGTGTAAAAAAATAAAAAAATGAAAACAAAGAGATAAAGAGGTTTGAAATAATGATTCCTGATGGAATCCCCTCTCATAATATTATTACCCTAAGGAGTCAGAGAGTTCATACTAGGAAAGCAAGCAACACTTGTCCCCTATACCACTATGGAGGCAACATGGTCAACAACCTTGTTACCCTCACACTAGGTATAGAGAATATTCATTTGGTCACTAGAATAAAAATTTCATTTTCTTATAACATAAGATATTTACTAAGTCATGGTACCTTTTCCTTGCATAGAATTTCAAATTATAATAGTTTCATTTTCCATTGATTCATGATCAATGTTATTTTTTCAGTATAAATGAAGGGTAGTCAATATTTCCATGCCTTCAACATAAAGAGAATGTCTGCCTCCAAAAAAATTTAAACACATAGAAAATTGATCCCATTGAATATCAAACTACTCCACCCCCTCTAATATCCCCCGTAATACACAAACCACCCATATTCAGTTTGAGTTTGGAGGAATGAGGTCACTATATAACCCAGTGTCCCAAATTTTATATCAGTGTAGGCTGATTTTGAGAGTTAATATCCTAGAGAAGTATTAGGTTGGGTGTTTCATTCTAGTTATTAAGAATTCCCACCATGTCTATCAAAAGTTTCATAGTTCTGATAATCAGATATTTCCCTAAGAAAAATAACCCCTCATGGCGAGTCATGTTCCTTGCTTTCCAGATGCACCTACAACTTGCATCCATGAATAACGCATAAGACTTCTTATTAGAGATATAATCACTACAACCATGGAACCAAATCTCTATAAAATAAGTTTCCAATAACTTTTATAAAGGCAAACCATTAAATTTTCTGATGAAACTCTAAACGACACATTCCCTTTCTCCCTTAAAAATTGGTTGTTTGAGATCTCCTCCTGACTCTTTATATAGTATGGGGACCTAGGAAACATATTGATAACCATTATTTTCACAAGTTAGTATATAAGTAATTCATATTTTTGTATTCTCCACGCAAGAAAGTTATACTTTACAGGTATCTCTTTCTACAAGAGTGTCTAACCCCTGATATCAACATGGTTCATAGTGTTCGTGACCCTATGGATGTGCATCATTGAGAAATCACCTAAAGTGGAAGCTATGAAGACAAACCTATCTATCTCATTGGTCCTATCAATAAGATCAAAGGTCTTATAGTGCTTTTTTAGGATGAATTTGATGAGTGTCAGGTGCAAGCTTTCATTTCTAAAGGAAATGGTCGAAGTAGGGAATCCTTGAAATCCATGTTTAGTGACAGCATAGTTATGATGAAAAATAAGATATCACCCCTACTCAAGAACCATCTAGTATATGATTGGAAGGTTAAAATGGGGGGAAATCATGGGCCCGAAGTAAGATGGATTCTTGAACCCCCCCCCCCCATACGCACATTCCCAATTCATTTAATTTATGTAAACCTTCCCCATATATTACACTCATCTATCACATCCCATGATATCTTTGTGTGAAATAATTTTTGGGAATTAAATATGATCCTCACATTTATAACTCCCTCATTAATAGGATTGGCTATCCGTTCCCTAGAAGCCCAGTGTCTCTTTCCATCCGAGTGTGAATCATAGATGAAGGAAGCCAAGATACTATCAATGTTCTATATCACATTTTTTGGGACCTTAATGGATGATAAATAATAAATAGGTACAGATGATAGGATACTATCAAACAAATATATCCACCCTCTGAACGAGAGAAATCATGTTTTCTGTTTCAACAGATTTCTAGCGATCCTTCCTATAAAATGATCAAAGTATCATATGTGTAGGATTACTAAAGATTTTGGGTCACTCAAATAAAGCATGGGAATGGTACCTATCTTAATTTCTAGTCTTCTAATCAGGGATCATATCCACCACTCCAAACACCTTCTTGATATTTTAGAGTTCCTCTTGACTTGGTTGATGATTTGACCACTCCAATGACATAGTCTGTAAGGAAATTATTAATTATTAAAAATTTATCTATTATTAGAATTTATGAATATGATTATATAATCTATGAACATAAGATTGGATATTCAATTAAATCATTTCATACATTGATAAGGATGAATATTACCCCTCTAATTATTTTGTTGATGAGAAAATATAGAACATATTGGGAGATAATGAAAATGTTCTCGGATATGGGATCTTCTTATCTCACCCCATTCACAGACTTGAATAATCCATGATTTTTTCCCATAAAGGTAACAACTAACCACGAGGAAATAAATCACCTTCAAATTTAGTCAGAGACCCACTGAGAAAAACCCATAATCACAAGCACATTGATGATGAATCTCCTCTTAATTTTATCATAGGCCTTGTTCCTTCCTAGCTTTATTTCCATATTAGATCCATGAACCTTGAGATTAAGATCAACGACCACTTCCTCATCCAACGTTATGGCCCCTTATATAGACCACCCGTTTGCGAAATGAAGTTACTCATCAGAGATCCAGTGAGGAATATGAATAGATAGTCTTATCTTGATGATAATTATTATGACCTTATTTGGAAAATTGCATATTCTTGACAGCTTATAATGCTTGAGGGAGGATGTGTTCTTAATTTTGGAATTGGGTACCAAAGTGGTAGCACATGCTATACATAGGATATTGCCTCCCCAAAATAATTATTGAGTAGATATCACCAGGTAACCTTTGATATGACTCTTGGAAAACCTGTAAAATGTATCTTGGAAACCGTACAATCCATGAGCATTATTTGGGAATAAGACTCAACATCACCTCATGAAACTCCTTCTCATTAGGGAAAACTTTGAGGAGTGAATTTTCCTAACTATAGACACTGTTTAAGATCACATACATAAATTCTTCATGAACCCTCAAACAGCATTAAATCATGAGTGGGTTGGGTCATACAAGGATCTCTTTGAAGTAAGACCCAAATATTCCCCTAACGAATTTTGGGTCATCAGTATAGGTTTCATCCTCCAATCAGATATTGGGTATGATAGTAAGATGTTTTTCTTTGATACATGCGTGAAATTATTCTGAATTTCAATCACCCAAACTGGTCTATTTTATTATATATTATTCTCACACCAGTCGTTCTTGTCTCGATATCATTTCTTCTTTAATATCATTCTTTTTGATCAACTCACAAAATAGTTTTTTGTTCCCATTATTTTCCATGCTGGATTCTAGTCTCTCAATGTCCCTCTTTACTATATCCATGTCATTGGATCAAGGGTTTTGTCAATTTTTTGACATCTAGAGGTCAACATTGAGTCTCCTTAGTTTATTGTGAATCCTTATCCATCTACATCCCAGCATGAGATTATTCCATGAATCATTCACAACCAGATGATATCCAAGATTGTTGATCCACATATAAGAAAAGTTATAATGCTCACTTCTCTCAATCATGGAAGACAAGGAAGAAAATGGGGGAATGATCAGAAAGACTATGAAATAAATGGATTTCTATGGATTTAATGTAATCAAATATTTCTTGATCATTATCGATGCATAGATATAAAAATAGTAGGTGTAGAAGCCTCCTCTTTTCTTATTGCACCACATGTATCATTCCTAGATGTAACCCATATTCATAAGTCTAGTAAAAGCCATAAACTAGATGAAATATATAATATCCTCTCAAGGGGAGTGTCCTCTCCATTTATTTTTATTTGGATCCATAAATATATTAAAACCACCTTAAAAACACTCGGACTCCACTAAGTCTAAATATTCTAGCACAAGCCACAAGGATTATCTCTCTTGTACATCACAACTACCATAAATGAAAGAAAAGAGTGTGTTTCGACTACCAATTAGGTTCTTATTAGTTACACAATAATATGATTCTTGTATCAAATCCAATGAGATATTATAGTTCCAAAAATCTATATGTGGTGGTTTTGAGGGTTATTGTGCATGAAAGAAGTCAATCTTACACATCGCACATACTCGCCTATTTTGGAAGACTATTGATTTAGGTTTATCACTGTTATAATAGAGACTGTATTATTCTAAACCTCATTAGTGATAATATCTATTTTCACCCTAGAACCTAGTCCTCAGGTGTTCCAAAAGAGTAGGGATATCATTGGATTAGATGTCTCCTAACTTTGTCATGATGAATCTTAGCCTCTTTATTGTGAGAACACAATTGTTGATGACTATTTTTAGATTGATATCTTGTTCAATATAAAACATGTTATAGATGAGAAGGTGATATTGGATGAGTTGAGAAGTCTTGGACACATGTCTTACCCTCATTGGTCATTTTGTACGTATCTTGTGACGAGACATCTGACTTGTCACCCCTTGAAGCAGAAATAATTACTAATGACACGATTAGAAGAGGAAGATTCTTCATAGGAGTATAAACTTGTATAGAATGAAAATAAATATGGTATGAAAGGTTTATGAACTTTGATCATGTGATAACACACTATTTTATACAACTGGAGAAGGATCCTTCTGGATAGAGGGACTTGGATCATAGGGAAGAGAGGATCACACAAGGTAACTTACAACAACAACCTTACCTTTAGATGTCTGAAGAAGATCTCTAGATTAGTGCAATAAACCCACTATAAAGTTAAGGAAATAGATAAATTATAGGTAACCATGGATAGAAAAGAGTCCTCCCCTTAAACCATAGATCCAGGAACTCCAGTCCTCAAAACCCTTAGACTACATGGAAATGGAGTGACTGAAAGGTCTACAACCAGGTGATCTCGATCCATCATCTTCTGACCTGGTAAAGTTAAACTGTGGCATGGAAAAAGGGATATAACCACCTACTATGACCTTCCTAATAGTTTCCACCCATATATCACTTATGATTCATCTTAAAAACTGGAAAAAAATGACCTTGAAAATGATAAAATGAATAGAACCTAGGTACTTAGGGATATATGAACTACTGAATCTAGTCAAATGAATCCTACATGTGAAGGAAGTTTTAATCTAGAATAGTGATATAAATATCAATATCCATACATATCTGTGATACTGAGGATTACTCAAGTCATAGGGTGCACTCATCTTCACATAGGAAACACATCAAGGAGTCTCTAATGGCCCTTATTAAGGAACTATTCAGTAATTGTAAAGGAAGGTCTGGGATGTTAACCCACAATGCCTCTCACATTGGATCCTTCCCCTGTTGAGTCTACATTTCCCACCGAGTGAGATTGAACTACAAGTGTCATATATATTTTGGAGGATTAAATCATACCAAAATAAAAACCTCTTATAATTCTAGGACTATGTTAAAGGATTCAAAGTTCAAGGATGACACCCTGGATGGGGCCTCCATCCCCCATGAACCCAAAAATCTTTGGAAGATTGGGAGAATCGGTCTATCAGCACCAAACTTCACAACTAGTGTCCATATGAGGCACTCTGATGCCTCAAAAAATATAGTATAGGTAATATACAAGGATGAACAAGGGTATCTCCTCTAATTTTTTATAGATCAAGATGAAACTATTGGGAATAAGGGATCTAAGAACCCTGAGGTGGATAACAGAGCTCGTCCTTGAAAGAGAATATATGATACGGGGCTAGGGAAGAAGAACTAACAACAATGAGGAATGATGAGGATGGAACATCTTTCATGGAAGGGATAGGATCATATAGAACTATAGATTGGGGCTCCTCCTAAGAGAAACCATCCACTGAGGGAATATAGCTAAAATATTTTGAAGAATTGGCTACGTATGAAGAATGTACTTTTATGCATTGAGAGCAATAATACTATTTTTCTAGATATTAGTGTTTACTCCAATTGGCATCTTAAAAATGTCCTAAGTCATAAAAATACTCTTATTTAATTCTTGGATTGATATAAAAATTTGTATCCTTGGATTGGTTCTTGAAATCATGTATTGCATGGATTGTTTATATAATTCAAGGGTGTGACCACTAATGCCAAAAAAATAAGAATCATCTACCATATGACATGACACCATTTTTGGACTTATTGAATTTTGTATTATCATATTTTTATTTCATATTACTATCCAAGGGTAACTTATCATCTTTATTCAATAAATTTCTGGAAATATTCTATCCATCACATTTATTGTTATTCTTTCCCAGGAAATGACTATCTCTTTTCCTTTATTTTTGTGGTCTTTTCATCGCGCTTTTCTCAGTTAAAAACATGAATAATTTATACTTTCCTGATTTTTCATTATAACAACAATCATTTCTAACATCAAAATTTTTATAGACATTCTATATCTGTTAGATTTTTCAGATATTTATTACACTATTGATGGTTCTTATTAATCTCGGCCTTTCTCCCTTTTTACATGGGATTAATTTATGATTTTCAATTTATAGGATTGTAACAATAATACAATTTAAAATTATCAAATATATTATAGGACCCACATTAACCCACAAAAATTGATAATATGTTATCTTCTATAAGATCCCAAGAAATCCTAGCATAATCAAAATTCGGATTTTGTATATTCTTTACCAATTTTTTGGATCTTATTTATTAACCTATTTTAAAACACATCCTTATATACACCTCTTTCATGGTGGAATGTAAATTTTATTCATTTTTTCTCATCAAAATTTGTTTGCCATTTCTATTTAAAAATGAACTTTTTATTGAAATATATTTTTTAAAATTATTATATTGAGATATGGATGATACATATTAATTCACAACTTCTTGAGAGAGATCATCAGTTGATGAATTGATATTATTTTCATAAGTTGGATTAATTTTATTAATAGAATATTGTAAAGATAAATGTGTGGTTGAAAATCGATAATTAATTGACTGTGAGGACTCAATATCTATCTTTTCAATATTATCCAATTAAATTTACAACTTGATACATCTCATATTGATCGAATTATTTTTTTCTTTAGTAAATTACACTCTTTCTTCATAGTCATTCCTCGTATTTTCAAATAAATATTTAGTAATACCATTATTTTCTTTTATCAATGATTCAATATACTTAATTCCCTTAGATTAGTATCTAATTATACATTCTTGACATAAATTTTTTTTTCTATTTTCTTTTAATTCATGGATTTTCTTCTCAAATTATTTAGTTTCAACATAATTAACATAGAATCTATTGATCCTATTTTTTAATTTTTGGAATATCTTCCTTTAAACTCCTCATACTATAATTTAATAACTCCACATTATGTGGATATATCTTCAAAAGTGTGAACCTTCTCTCTAATATCTTCACCATTTCATCATACTCAACCTTAAGAAAACTGATTTCATTTTTTATTTTTTAAAAAATATCAAATATAGTATTAATATGATCTTTGGAAAAATAATTCATCATATCACTTAATGCATCAATCTAAAAATCAAATAACATGTTATCACATCCGCTTGTGATTAGGCTATATTCAGGAGAGTTTGAAAAATTAATCAAATTCCTAATGATCACGTTAATCCATTAATCCCATTAAGGAAATAATATTTTCCATATCTTTGGTTGTTGGAACAAGCACTTTTTCATCTCCAAAAATTTCAAATATGACTTCATCATTTCTATTAGGTACAAAAAATACATCTTCCCCTATTGACAAGGGGGACTTCTTCTTATTACTTTAAATTCTTTCTTCCTAATATTTGACTAGTTCTTGTATGAGATAAAATTTAGATCTACAACGGATATAAGTACAACAATATTTCCTTACATATTGCTTTTAAAATAATAAAATAGACTACAATAACATAAAATCAAATTGAGGTAATGTTGGGTCCAATAATAATTGAGATGGATCACACCGGGATGTGACAACACATGGGGGGTATCAATGTGTGTTGAACTATTTAATGTTTTATACTTACCTCCTAACTTTTTCATTGATTGATTTTTTTTCTTCCCATTTTCTTGTTGTTGGTCAATTTAAATATAGATGTTGAACATTATATAAGACAATATAACACCCAGATTGTTGATGAGGTTCTCATCCCAATGGACAACTAAGTCTCTAATTTATATTAGTTTTTATCCCACACACAAAAACAAATACTTCTTATCATCAATGAAAGCATGGGAAATGTAAAGATCCAATCTTTTTGAATGATAATTGTTTCCAAAAAATGTGTGTTAGAATATTTTGTACTTAACAAAACTATATTACTTTAATAATTACGTTAGTGTAATTGAAATGGGACATTTATGTTTTGAACATTATATGACCATTGGTGAATTATGACCACTTTTCAATATAAACATTGTAAAAAATACACATAATAATAATTTTAACATTTAATTAGTGTATACAAGTATAAATGACAAAGGATAGTTAATGAAAAAAAGAGAAATGATGAACCAACCAGTATAGTTGTGTCATATGAAGCCCAATTGTTAAAAATTGGAAAGGTGGTAGCCTTATAGGGATTCACTCTTGACGAATCCCAATCCGAGCTTCCATAAGTGATTCTTGAATGAAATTACCTATAAGAGAAGTACAAGTAAGTGGAAATTACCACTCGGTCAATGTTAGCTGAGCCACCCCATGAATCTATCACCATCGCACACCTTACCCTATGAACATATACTTGTATTATAAGGGGTCATGTTTCATTGACTTAGTTACATATTTTATAATCCCTTTGTATAAATAAAATTTTTGTTTCTTCATTTCCATTTTTAGTTTAGTTTTTCTTTAAAATATGACGAATTTGATAAATTTATTTTTTAGATAGAAATTGTAATTTTCAGAAAAGAAATAATTTTCATAATAAACTGTGGTATTATTAATAAAGTTTATTTTCATTTGATAATATTATTAAAACACTATAATTTTAATTTAAATGATAAAATATTTTTTCAAGTGTTATAAATTTTACTATACATTTTCTGTCCACTATTATTTTTAATAAATAAGGATTTATATATTTAAAAGTTAAAGTTATCATAATTACAGAATTATTATTATAAAATAGACATAATTTTTTAAATATTAATTTCATAATTAGGTTAGGTTCAATTTATGAGAACTTTTTAAAATATTTGGTTTTTTGATGATCATTAAAAATATAGTTTTGAGTTTTCGGTATGTTTAATGACATTATAATCATGTAATAAGTAATATAAAATTATATTCAACTATTTTGGATCACTATATAATAATAGGTGTCCCATGTTTTCAATACTATGGGAAAATACAATGGGCAAGAACATGATGTTTCATTTACCACTACCTATGTTTCCAAGTAAATTAATTAACAAATCCTATACTTTTTCTATAAATACCCACCATTTATCAATTATACTTCTTTCCAAATTCAACCTAAAAAATATATGATATTTTTTCCTTAAAAATATTCCTCCCAAGGTATACTCAATCCCCCAAGGTCCCAATCATCTAGTTTTGGGAGTTAATCTTCAAGGTAAAAGAAATCTCAACTTCTGGTTTCTTTTCAAGTCCCCCTTTTTATGTAGTTTGTATTTCAAATTTAAAAACTATGTTATTCCAAAAACTTTATTCTAATCCTTTACTATATTAAGATTATTTTATGAACGTGTGTCACTTTTCCCCTCGATTCTTACCATTTTCTAAAATCATGATTCATACCCATTATACCAATGAATTTTCTTCTCAAACTTTCCCTCTTTTCTAAAAAATCACTTTTTTTTTGTGAATACCCAAATCACTTTATTTTCCAAATTTATTACACTACATGTGAAATTGATATATTTTATTCTACTAATGACATACATGAAACTCTTCTTCATTTTTTGGGTTACTAATGACCTAAATATCTTGTCTTTAAGCACTTTTATTTAAACAGTTATGATTTTGATATGAAACCTATTTCTTTTATTCTCGAAAGATTAATTATGAAATTTTTCATTGTGATAATTTTTAATCGTATTAATTAAGACATGTTAATTTTGTTCCAAGATAGAAATTAAATAAACTGGGTGAAGAGTTTGATATCTATAGATGACATGTTTTATGATACCTTAGTGAATATCCTTTGTAATTGTTATTACACCTCGGTGAAAAACCATTGTGATATACTTATGAATGTCTGAAATAAATGTCATAGACACATTTACAAAATATTATTAATTTTATTTTATTTATTTTATGACTCATGTTCCCTTTTTCATTCCATAATGATATTTCTCATGTTCTTATTGATTTTTTCTCAAGATCACATGTAAATTACTTCTCCTATTTTCCGTTACTGGGCTTCATACTCAACCTTTAATTTGATATATGTCTACTGGTAATGAGATTTATTAATTTTTATTTGGATGAAACTATGATTATTCCTTAAAATTTAATTAGAATAATGTTTTAATTTTTCATGTATTGTATACCTTTTTTCTAGTAAACAAAACTTTAAAAGATCCTCTATTTTTACAATGTATAGAAAATTTTATGTAATAAAAAGGAGTGATTGCATAGTTAGTATTAGAGGAGGGTCTATTTATTTGGGTATATTAGTATTTTAAAAAGTTATGAAGAATTTTATATATAAGTTAAAATATAGGAAAACATCCTATTATTCTGGTGATGCATCAAGTAAGTGGGTTTTGAGCAAAGAAATCCCTCTCTGGATACAAACATGTGGATGTGGTTCTGGAACAAATGTACTTATGGGTAACAAACCTAATAATTTATGTCAATCCTAACTAAAAATAACCTAGTACATGATAATGTGATTTACTGCGCACCAGGTTTGACACTCCTAGGGGATATGTTTGGTTAATCACAAGCCTTTTATAAACCATTATAAAGGATTTATAGAAAATGTAATTATTGTAAAAGAATGACATATTTAAGCATGAAGTTTTAAGTCCTGAAATTACATTAGAATTAAAAATTTGTTAAATGAAACACATTTCTCCCTATGTTTTTCTTCTTTTATAAAATGGTGGGAAATAAGAGAAACTGTGTAAATGGTGAACGCACCATATCAAGTAATAACGACCTTCCAATAGAACCCAGAATGGAAATGTTTTTTATAATAATGAATCTACTAAATAATATTATGATAAATAACATGAATAAAGATGAGATACCACAATCACCTTGAAGGTAATGACTTTCCATAGAGTCCTTTATATGTCAACGACTGCCATTTTTCAGGGGATCCAGAAACCCATTGATTACAGAACAATGGATAAGCTCCGTAGAAAAGTTATTTTATATAATCTATTGATTGGAATAAGATAATGTCACCCTATTTGTGTACCCCAAATAGGTAGAAGCTAATTAGTAGTGGAAACTAGTTAACACCACAAATCTATGATGGGATATTGAAGAAATGGAGTGGGAAGAGTTTAGGGGGATCCTTTTTCAAAAAAAAAATCCACTTTCGTTGAGAATGAAAATTTAGAAGAAATTCCTAGAGCTAACATAGAAGGAAAAAAGAATCTATGGGAAGCTATGAGATAAAATTTACAAGGATTGCAATAGAAATATTGATAGGTTATTTAGTAGACTAAGACCTCATGTAAGGATGAATATACACAATCGAGAATATGAAATCTATGAGGAGATAATGTGAATTGAAATGAAGGTGGAATTGGATTTTGGAGAGACGCAATGATCCCATAGATTGAATGAAAAGAAGATATAAATGGGACTAATCATAGGGAGTAACATAGTTCTTAAATTGGGAGGAAAGCAAGTGAAACTTTCCACATGCAGAAAATTTTGGAAGAATCATTTGGGGAACTGGTTGATTAAGAGTAGGGAATGTTAAAAGTTTGTAAGAGATGTCCATATTTATCAAAACATTCATAGTGAGGTGATGCCTCAACATCTTAACACTAACGACAAAGGTAATATTGTGCAGGCCTAACCTTAATTCCAATTATTTAAGCGTAGACATCTTGGGCATTTTTCCATTCACTATCCAAATATAATGTTAATAAATGGGGGATCGCCATCAACCTCGGCATGGGCTATGTGGGAAAGTTTATTATTTTTCTATCCTGATATCTGAAGTTGAAGCTCCCAATGATGTTGTGGAAGGTACTCTCATTTCTCTATCAAATCGAACAAGTAATTTATTTAATTATGGTTATAATTATTCCTTTATTTCTCATATGTTTTCAAATAATATAAAATCAATATTTGAAATACTAGAATTATAGTTATTAGTCAAGTCTCCTCAAGATATTATCCAAGAATCAAAAGTTTATATAAACTCTATTATTTACTTTTGTGATCATAATCTCATAAAAAATAAATTAATCATTCCCATGCTAGAATTTGACATTATACTAGGGATATACTAGCTCTAAAAATATAATTCTATTATAAACTATAGATAAAAGGAAATATTAATGATATTGAATAGACAACCTATAGTGTTTTTGATGGAGAGATATCTTAACCATAGCTTTTCCTAGAAGTTTCTCTGATAGCTTTATTTATAGAGATGATCAGTGAAGATAAAAAAAGAAATGAAATTATATGAATATAAAGTGTACCTGTTATTCATGAATATATTGAGATATTTATAGATGAATTACCTGGACCTCCCACCATAAAGAGATTTAGAGATCTCCATTGAACTCATTCATGGATCTATGTTTATTTGAAATACCCCATGTAGAATGGAAAATGTGGAGCTGGGGTAATTAATGAAAAAAATCTGAGATATTTTGGAGAATGAATTTATCTAAAAAAAGTTTCTCCTTGGGGAGAACCTATTATCTTTTTAAATAAGAAGGATGGATAAAAGTTACTATGCATTGATTATATAGAACTTAATGGGAGAACAATGAAGAATAAGTACCCACTTCTAAGGATTGATGATATATTGACCTGCTTCATGGGGATCAATTCTTCTTAAAGATCGATCTTAGATCTCGTTATCATTAATTTAGGGTTATGAAAAAAGGATATTTCAATTACTAACTTCTAATAAATATATGGGTATTATGATTTTTTATTATGCCCTTCGGATTAACTAATTCTCCTGCTATTTTTATGGATTTGTTGAACATAGTATTTAAGGACTACCATGATAACTTTTTGGTAGTTTATATTGATGATATTCTAATATATTCCAAATTTCATGAGGATCATGAGGATAATCTAAGGGTTATTTTGAAAAATATGAGGAAGGAGAGGCTATTTTGAAAGTTCAAATAGTTGTGAATTTTGATTAAAACGGGTTTCTTTATTGTGGAAAATTGTAACCACTAAAGGAATATCAGCTTCACTTTCCATGGAAAAGGTTATGGAATAGTGTCCTGATCCTATTATAGTAACCAAGATTCGTATTTTACTTTGTTTAGCTAGATATTATAATAAATTTGTGAAAAACATTTCATGAATTTCTAATCCAATAAAAAAATTAACTCAAAAGTGGGATATGTGTACCAAGGCAAAGGAGTGTGAATAATTGTTTCACGAGATGATGAAGATATTGGTTACTGCACTATTGTTAACTCTACCCTATATTGGGTAAGTATTTTTTATTTTAGTGATGCATCTATAAAAGGGCTTGGGTGAGTCCCCATTAAAAATAATATGGTGATCTCTTATGCATCTCTAAATTTGAAGCCTAATGAAAAGAATTATCCTACACATCACCTAGAAATGGAAACAGTTGTTTTTTCTCTCATGATATGGAAGCACTATCTTTATGGGGAGAAATTTGATATATACACAGACCACCACATTTTGAAGTATATTTTTATACAAATGGAATTTAACTTGAGATATAGGAGATGGTTGGAATTTCTCAAAGACTATGATTGTTTAATTCATTATCATACTAGAATAAAAAAATAAATTTGATGATGAATTATGTAAGAAGGACCCTATATTTCTAGTTATGATGAGGATTCCTGGAGATAATTTGATCAAATACCTAGTAATACTAGAAATTTGAAATGTAAGGGAAGGGAAACCATCAAACCTATCCCAAATTATTTCTAAAACCAAATTACTAGAGAAGATTAAGAAATCTCAAAGAGAATAACCATTTATGCAAAACAAATATAGAATTTGTGAAGGATGGGAAGTTTCTTGAGTCAAATATTGATGAAGAATGTGTACTACAATTTCATAGAAGACTACCTGTTCTATGTATTCCATAAATAAATAAAGAACTGATAGATAAATCTCATTGGCCTACTTTCTCTATACATCCCAGAATCACTAAAATGTATAGGGTCCTTCATGATCATTTTTGGTGGGATAACATGAAAAGAGAGATTTTTGACTACACTACAAGGTGCCTAGTATGTCATCAAGTTACGGAAGAGAAAACAATTACTAAAGGGTAATTAAAAACACTACCCATACCAACAGGGAAGTGGGATAATATCACTATGAACTTTTTCACTAGTCTCCTAAGAATAACCAAAGGAAATAATGTGATATGGGTTTTGGTGAATCGTCTCACCAATACTTCCCATTTCATCACTATTCATAAATATTTCTATCTTGATCCACTTTTCTCAATATATGTGAAGGAAGTGTTAAGCCTATATGGGAACCACTTTCAATTGTAACTAATTGTGATCCAAGGTTTACATCATAAGTCTGGAGAAATCTTCAGCATGATCTGAGTGCTAAATCAAATTTCAATATGGCCTATCACTGCCAAACTGATTTCCAATCTAAAAGCACTATTCAGATGCTTGAATACATGATGAGAACATTCTAAATGAAATTTTAAGGTGGATGGTATCAATATCTCTCATTAGATGAGTTCTCATACAACAACAAATTTCATTCGAGTATTCAAATGGAACCCTATGAAGCTCTATATGGGAAGCCATGTTAAACTTGTAATTATTGGGATGAATCTAGTGAAATACTGTTACTTGGGCCTAATATTGTTCAATGGATGAAAGAAGAGGTTTATTCTATCCAAAAACACATAATGGTTTCTCATAGTCAAATGAAGATATTTTCTAACAACCATCAAAGGTACTTGGAGTTTGGTGTTTTCAAAAAAGTGTTCATTTGAATATCACCCTAGAAGAGCATAATTTTGTTTGGATATATTGGGAAACATATCCCCAGGTACATTGGCCCCTATAAAATCATTGATCACATGGGAGCTATGGCCTATCAACTAGAACTTCCACAAAACCTAGCTCAAGATATTCTTGTTTTCCATGTATCTCTCTTGAGGAAGTACGTACCTGACCCTTGACATGTACTAAATCCTACGGTAGTACAAATAGAACATGAACTACCTTATGAGGATAAATCGGTGGGGATCTTGGACCACAAAGGCATGATTCTACGCAACAAGACCACCACCTCAACAAAGTGTTGTGGAGGGACCCCATATATGAAGAAGTGATGTGTGAACCAAAAGAGAAAATAAGGAATAAGTATCAACATATCTTCTCAATTGGGAAAACAATTTTAAATTTTAGGGATAAAATTTCTTAAGGGGTTAAGAATGTAACAACCCGAACGTTTTTGAATGATAATTGTTTCCTTAAAATTCATGTTATAATACTTTTTACTCAAAAAACTATATTACTTAAATAATTATGTGAGTATAATTGAAATGTGACAATCCATATTTGACCATTATATGACCATAGGTCAATATTACCCTTGGAAATGATAATATTAATAATTATTTTAACAATATAATTAGTTTTTATAAGTAGAAATGACAATAGACAATTAATAAAAAAAGAAAAAATGATGACCTCAACAAGTAGATTTGTGTCGTACGAAGCCCATTTTTCAGAACATGGGTGGGAGTTTGTGTCAATTGGCTACAATATTGACCAATCCCAAGATAAGCTTCAATAATTGAGGCTTGGAAAAAATCTCTTATGGGATAAGTTAAAGTTAGTGGAAATTACCACTTGGTTGATGTTAGCTGATGGGCCCCATGAATCTATCACCATCTCACACCTTACCCTTACATCGTATGTAGGTGTTATAATGGGTTTTGTTCTATGGACTTAGTTACATAATTTATAATTCATATGAGTTTATAATATTTTTGTTCCATCATTTCTATTTTGAGTTTAGCTTTTATTATAAATATGATGAATTTTATAAATCATTTCTTCAAACAGAATTTATAACATTTATAAAATATATAATCATTAAAATAAAATAAGGTATTATTAATAATATTTATTTTAATAAAATACTATTATTAAAACAATCTTATTTAAATTAAAATGATAAAATTATTTTTTTTCAAGTGTCATAAATTTTACTTTTCATTTTACTATGCATTTTCTATCTAATATTACTTTTAATAAATAAGGAATTTTTTATATATAAGTTTAATTTCTCTTACATAGATAATTATTATGATGAAATAAATATAATTTTTCAAATTATAATTTTGGTATTAGGTTTGGGTGAATTTTGGATAATTTTCAAAAATATTTTTTTTATTGAATTGTGAAAATACATTTTTGAGTTTTCAGAATGTTTAATGACATCATAATAATTTAATTAGTAATATAAAATTCTTGTCAACTTTTTTTGATTCATATATCATAATATGTTTCCCAAGTGTCCAATACCATAGAAAGATACCATGGTCAAGCCCATGGTTTTTCATTTACCACTACCAAGGTTTATAATGAAATTAATAAATAATTCATCCTTTGTTTCTATAAATTCCCACACATTTATCCATTATCATTCATTCCCAATTAATCCTCCACTAATATATAATATTTTTACCTCCCAAGGAGTCCTCAAAAATTTTCCTCAATCCACCAAGTTCCCTATATTCTTGTTTTAGTAGTTACTCTTTAAGATAAGGGAAATCTCAAGTTCTCTTTTCCTTTCAAGTTCTCTTTTTATGTAGTATGTATTTAAAATTTTAAAGCTATATACTTCCATCCATTTTATTCTATACATTTACTAAATTAATATTAATTTATGAATTTTATACCCTTTCCCCCTCTCTTTTCAGTATTTTCTAAAACCATGTTTTATACCTATTATGTTGCAGAATTTTCTTCTCCAACGTTCTAAATTTTATCGAGAAATTATCTTATTTTATTTTTGGAATACCCAAAAATATTTATTTTACATGGGTATTCACCTATATGTAAAAAATATCTATTTTATTTTTTTAACAACATACATTAAATCCTATTTCCTTTTTCTTGGGTTAATAGTGACATAAAGACCTTGTATTTAATCACTTTTCTTTAAAAATCCTTGATTTTGATATGAAACCCATTTCTTTTATTATCTATATGTTATTTAAGAAATTTGTTATTATGATATATTTAGATCACATAACTTAATACCTATTAAGGGTGTAACTTGATAGCTCTCACATGAGTTGGGTAAATAATTTAATCTCTTAGTATTACATGTTTTACGATACCTTGGTGAATAACCTTGGTAATTTTTAGGACACCTTACTGAAAAACCATGGAGATATGATTATGAAAGTAAAAAATAAATGTCATAGCCACATTTATAAGTTATTTTTATGTTATTCTATTTATGGTATGCCTCATGATTTTTTAATTCCATAATTATATTCCTTATGTTCTTATTGATTTTTCTTCAAGAACACATGTAAACAGTTTCTCTTGTTTTCCCTTATTAAGTCTTCTGCTCACCCTTTCCATTGATATATGTCCACATGTTATGAGATATAGCGATTTTACATAAGATGAACCTATAATGAATCATTTCAAGTGTATTAGAATATTTTTTTTTAATTATTCTTGTATTATGTACCTTTTTCTGAGAAATTATATTTTAAAAGATCCTCTATTTTGAACAATTTAATGAAACATTTAGGTAATAAAACGGTTGGATGTCATAGGAAAGGGTATGACACTAAACGTTTTATCCTCACACTAACTATTTAAAAATTTAGAATTAAATTTCTATCTATTTGTACAAAATATTTGGCTTATACCACCTTGAATAAATATCATAGGTGTTGACTTGTGTCCCTCCTAGACTATAATAATTAGTCTTATTCTTCTCATATAGTAAGAAAATAGATTTATATCGTGTTTTTTGAAACTGTTACAATATATTAATATATTTATTTATGGATAATCATCATCTTTAGAGTATTATTGAACAATTTTAGTGTTCTACTCACAATATATTATTCTTATTTTTTTCTATCTTATTCTTATTCAGTATATGAAATGATTAATCTATATGAAACATTTTCTACTAATTGTATCCCTATATAATATATCAAAGTTTGTTGTATTGGGTATTTACATAGGAATAAGAACTTATCTATTTTAAAACAAAGCATTAGACCTCAAATTTTCTTTCTTGAGAATAATTATAATGAGAACTTATGTTATCTTTGTGCACCTATAGGTGTTTGGTTTCTCCTCAAAAAATCTTCATGCTAATAGATAAGACATATTCCTCATGTTACTCCTATTTATATAAATGGTATAATGAGGTAAAATAAAGTGATTAGTATTCCTTTTCACAAAATTTGAGCATTAAACTACTTCCCATTAAATAACACATGAAACTAGCTTCAGTTATTTTCATACACAATAGTGAGTATGTTCTACTTTCCTTCAATAAATCAAGAGTTTTATAGATATTTTATTCATGAAATAAGTATGTATTTTGGTTATTCTTCACAAAATATTTTACCATGGAACACATTCTCCTCTTCATCGAAGGGACTTTCCATATTTTCTATTTCACTTAAAAAATATATCTCATGTTTTTTAGTAATTCATATCAGTATTGTTAATTTGGTATTTACAAGAATGGTTTACCACCTCTACCCATATCGAAAACATTCATTGCTTAAACAAAATGGTTATTCAACATGTGTTTTAACATCACTAAATCATTCAGTATTTTCTGAGTGAGGGTTTCCATTACATAATACTGATGATCATGGAATATTTATGTAGTTTTATTATCATGATATTCATTCTACTTTTTGAATGAAAAATTTCATGTTCATAAAATTGAAACGCATTCCTTATCTTTAAATCCCTTATTCTTTTAAATGAATGAATATTTCACTATTTCTTTTTTTATCTCAACATAATAACCTCTCTTTTCATACTAATATGATCTTGAAAAGTGTATAATGAATTCATATCGATCTGTAGAATAATATGATTCATGATGATTTTGATCTCTAAGATGGATTCTCAATTCTTGTATTGATCGTCAGTGGTGGAAGGACAGTGAGTATCACAACTAAGGAATGGTTTGTGGTTATAGGTAGACAATGATTTTGTTGATTTAAAAGAATTTTTGAATCATTCATGATTATATTAGTCATTTTATGTGTGTATTTTTGTAACTTGTGAAAATTTCACATGTCATACTCATCCAACGTTAGATTTGGATTCATTTGATATCCACTATATTATCTATCTCATTCCTACTGGTTGTTTGAGTTTACATCGGTGTTTGGAACTTGTAACACCTTTAAAAAATACCATCACTATGTCATCCCACACTTGAAATGTCCACTCAAGAACCTCCATGCATTCTCTAAAAATTTCATGCACACCCCATGCACACAATCTTTGGTAACAATGGAAGTCCACTAATTCTTATGCCATGTTGTATTTCCTGGTCGACGCTCCCATGTGATTGAAACTAAATTCACATGTGTGGAATTGAGATGTCCTAATGAGAATTATTTTTTTGAAATTTTTAGTTAAGTTCAAAAATATAATCGATAACAACCATTTTTCAAAACTTCCATGCCAACCAAATTCTACTTCAAAAATGTTCTTCATGCAAAATATAAATGTATTTATATTTTTTTCTTAGACTTCAATGTTCTTTATATAAATTATAATTTTCAGGGCCTTCATAAAACTACTTATTAAATAATAAAATATTGCATATCCTTAATTTAACTTCCTTGAACTTCATCTAATTATAAATGCCACTAAATGGATCATCTTCATTCTTCATTGTAGTTTACAATGTTCTTACACCAAACACTATTAGCATAAGTTCCTAAGTATTAAGAATAGTTAAACATTCTTAAAACTTAAAAAAAATCATCTAAAACTATAATATATATCCCCTGAACTTCTTGTTTATTTATATTCTTCAAAAAATAAACTACGTTGATGTTTTTTTATGAAACTATTATCCTAATAAAATGAATCACAATGCAATGTATATATTTTTTTAGAAATTCTTCTAACACCATTCCCATCAGTCCATTTGAACCTTAAATTAGGACAAATAGAATCTAAATCTAATATTCAAGGCTTTGATTAAATATCCAAGAATAAAAACTTTTCTTGTGAACTAATTTTTTTTATTCTTCAGTTCTTGAAAACTAGCTTCTAAGCACATATACACTATTTGGATTCTTCAACAAAATAGAGACATCAAATACTCTTTGTTCATTGAAAATTAATATGACACACACAAAGTGGGATCGATAGGTGAAAGGGTAATAAGGTAAGTATTATAATTTATTCATAAAATAATAATTTTTTAATAGATATCCTATATACATATATATTAATTCCATCAAAATAACCATCCTTTTGAGGTGGTAATAAAAAACAAGATGCATCGCTTTGAGGAGGTGATAGTCCACATGTATGAATGAATAATGATTTCATTCCCATAGTATATAAATAGATATGAATAAGTTCGTTACATTAATATAATAATGTTTCAATATATGATTGATAAAAATTTTAATATATTGTAATAGTTCGGATAAAATTGAATGATGTAAAAGAAAATGTAAAATGAAAGAGATGGGTTAAAATAGTTACCTCAACTATGTGAGACCACATTTTTTTTCTTCTTAAGGACTTAAGGGATGGTATTTTGAAGTTAAAAACACTCTAAAACTTGGATATGAATGTTTATAATAGTTTTTTAGCACTCGGTTAAACTAATTGGCTCATGGGGTTGCATAGAATAGAGGATATGTGGTTTCCTTTTATAGTGAAGGAAAGGACACACATGGAAATACTTAAATATGATGAATCATTTTTCACATAAATGTGGAACCAATAGAAGAATACATGGAAGATAATATAGGGTAGATTTTAAATACACTAAAACAATAAAACATGTATATATTTATGTGTTGTTTTAAACATTTTATTTTGGTTCAACTCTTTCATTAACCAATATTAATATTAATCGTGGTAAAAAGTTTTTAAATACTAAAGGGTTATAAATTTACTTATAATGTAAAAATTGGCTCAAAATGGTCAATGGAATATATTTCAGATCATATTCTATAAAAATTGTAATATTTTATTTTATTTTATGATTTTAAAATCATTTAGTAATATATTAACTGACATAAAATAACATTTATTTAATTTTAAGAACTATTCACATATTTTGAATTTAATGACATAAAAGGTATATAATTATAATATAAACTCTTTCACCATAAATTATAAATTATTATTAACCAAAAAGAATCATAAATACGACTTTTGATATTTTTAAAATCACATACATTGATTTTTTTACTGCTTTCACAAGTACTATGTTAGCGCCGTGTAAGAATTTATGTTAATAATACTATCATTGATAATTAAAAAGAAATTAGAATCATAAAACATTTGGTTCAACATAAATATTTTTGTTCATTCGTAATATCTTCTTATCACTATGTGAATATATAAGGGAAATTTAAAGCAAGATAGTGACATTTTAGATTTTTTTTCTTTACTTAAAATAATATAAATGTCTTTATCAAGGTTAATTGCATGAAATATACAGATTTTGGGATATATTAAGTGTTTGTTTGAACTAAATTAATAAAAAATAAATATTTCGTGTGTTAGATATATTTTCATGCCTTTTGACATTATTTTTTACCATTATTACCTGATTTATTCTTTCATAGGTGTTAATTATTTACTATAGTTACTATTCATTATAACTAAAGATAAATCTGCCCTATTTATTAAATCTCAACCTCCTGATTCGAAATAAGGATTACCTTTGTCAGGATTCAACATCTAGAAGTGACAGAAATCAGTTTTAATATAAATGAATAAAAGAAAATGAAAAAAAATATATTTTAGAAAAATGTATTTTTAAGAAAAAATGATCTTATAAAAAAATAAAGTATAAAGTTTTTAGTACGCCTAGTTTAAGGTACCTAATTTTTTATTCATTTACTTTGACTATATATATTGGTCAAGTTATGTTTGAAGAGTTTCCATTTAGTTTTGGAATATTTTGGAGGCTTTTTTAGAGATACACAATTTGAGGATGGTTAGTATAAACCATGTAAAATCTATAAACAAACTATAAAAGGAAATATAGTGAGCACTAGGTTGGAACACAATTAGAGAATGGTTTATCCAAACTATGAGGAAGACCTATAGTAATAGTTCATTTTAAAATAGTGGTGAATTAATTTTTGGTTTATGGTTTTTCTAACTATATGATCCAAAGGTGTGAGGAATGTCCCTAAGATACTAGAACAACATGGTTGGCACATAGTTTTCCAAACCATACGGCCTAACCATGTGGTGTATAGATAGTCCTAATTAATAATTTGATTTAATATAAATTATCCCATTAAGCCACCATTTTTCATTTGTCTAGCCATAATTTGAATAAAAGTTTTTCCTATTTCATGAGATAAGACACACTTTGATTGGAGAGTGATCCCTTGGAAAATAAAAGCGTGTTGGAGGCCAGAACATAACAGTATGTTCCCATTACTCCTTATTCTTATTAGATCCAATGTTATTTTATCTCTCCCTCTCTCTATTTTAACCATGTATCGTGACATTAAAACATTTATATATGTGTTATTAATGATTTTATTATGATATCTTATTGTATATAGTAAAGGGAACATGTGTTGTGGTTAGATTTTGAAGTTTTGTTGTTTTATTATTCCTTTTTCCATTGTTTGTGGGGTAGGTGGATTCCCTTTGAACTCTAATTCATTTTAAATTGATGTATTAGTTTAATTAAATGTTTTTTTAGAATTATTGTTAAATTCTTGTGTTATTCTTTTAAAAACCTCTTTAGTGGTGGTTTTTATAAATTTTTTAAATTTGTAGAATTTTTGGAAAATAATCTTAGATGATAATTTTAAAATGAAGATTTAAATTGTAGGGTTTTGATTTGATTCATTTAAAATATTTTCTTAATATTTTAATGAAATAATGGTTTTATTTGAAATAGAATAGTATGTATTTTGGAATACATGTTGTAATTTGTTCATGTTTTATTTTATGGGGTCGTGTTGAAATAAGACTCGGTGCTCGATGCCAAAGGTGTAATGGCATAAGAGATTTTTCAACATGTAGTGACTTGGGGGATAAACAGAAGGCTTCTCATGAGTAAGGAATTGTCACATATGCATTCTTGGGTTTTATGTGGAAACAAAGTTGTGGGTATGATAATTAATTTTAAAATGGTTTTATGGTTCGTTTATTGCTTTCCATGGAAAATTATTATAGATTTTTTATAAAAAAAACTTTCTACTTAAAAATATTTTATAGGTTCTTCTAAAAAGATTTTTATTAGTGGTGTGAGGTGGTAATCCATTGGGTAAATCCTACAAAGATTCGTCTAACCCCTTTCTTGGGAACTATTGTGAATTTTCAGAAGTCATTTATTGAGCCATAGGTAAGGTCAAGGTATCTCAGTTATTTAGTGATGCTTCTTGATACCATGGGTTTGGCATGGGGATTTGGATCATAGAGCTTCGAAATTATGTTGTTTGTAACATGAGTTGATGTCCTTTGGTTTTCCATTTTCGTTTTTACTCTTTGGTTTTCCTTGGATATTATATTTTTTTTTCTAATTTTACTATAATATGGATTGGTTATTTGGTTATTTTTTGTGTTGTATTTTGTTCTCATGCATCATATCGAGATTTGTTTGTTTATTTTTTATTTTTTTTATTTTTTATTTAAAAGGTAAAATAATACCATAAATGTTATTAAGTCCCTTGAATTTTATTTCCATCCTTTTATGTCTTGGGGATGACACTCAAGTCCCAGTAACACGACATCTGCTTCCCAATCCAATGGGTGAGGAGAAGGATATTACAAATAGTATCAGCATGTTTGGTCCTTGAAAAAAAAATAGTGTTAGTATATTGCATGGGTTAGTATTAAGGAGTAGAATTATCATAACTTGAAATGTAGATCTTAATAGTTATATCTAACCTTTTTATGATGAACTTCAAGCTACCAGAATGTTTGGGTACATGTGTGTTTTTAGAAACTTTTAGGTTAATTTCCACATTATTGTCATGGGTTTATCCAATGAGAGTTGAATGAAATGAATTTATATTAATAATTTTAATAGTACTAGATTTTCCATTTTGAGTAAAAGAGTTGTGAAATGGAAAAAAAGTATGATATTTGAAAATGTGAAAATGGGGGTTTTGGGAAGCATGATGGTAGTATTTAAAAAAATGGTTAAAATGTTAATAACGATTAAATCGTGGAAAGATATGTTATGATATTTGTTAATGTAGTGAATTTAAATTGATAAGTTTTTAGTTACTAATGAGTGAGACTAAATTGAGTTTTGTTCTATTTATAGATAATGTCATGGGGTACACATTGTAGAAACTTACCAGATGAAGCTACTAAGAATGTGGCTTCACCATAGCCATAAGTGAAGAAACAATTGGATAAAGGAATTTTGTCGGATTATCATGATGTGGATAATGGAAATATGAATCAAAATATACAACAACTGTACTATTACTTTCATTTCCAAATGAATAATCCACACATCATTTGAGGGATTCTAAGAAAGAAAATGTAGATTCTTGGTTTAATAGGATGAATTTAATCTTCTATTTACTTGGTACACTAGTGGAACTAAAAGGGATGCTGGAAATGTATATGCTGAAGGATTTGGAATGCAGATGGGGGAAAATAGAATTTTAGACTAAATTGGAAAAATACATGATATGAGAGGATTTTTAATATTATTTTACAAGAAATTATATCCTCGTACCTTTAATATTTCTGAAATAATGGAATTATTCCATTTAATGAAAGATAATCTCTTAATGATAGAGTATACATCTAAATTTATGAATTTATTCCATTTTCCCCAAATATTGCGGCAAGTAAATCCTTGAAGGTGCACATTTTTTAATTGGTATTATAAATAGATATTCTCTTCTATATTAACATGATTTTTGTAACAAATTACATAGATATGGCCAATAAAGTGATTCTAGAATAAAGGGATTTATCAAGAAAATAAAATTAGAAGGATTATGTTTATTCCTATGGGAACTGGTGGGAACTCTAAATTTGGGAATAAGTGGAAGATGGAAAACTAATTATAGAGTGGTGGGACACCTCAGAATCAAACCATGTGATCAATAAGTCTTTCTCCTAAAACCAGAAGTCATCTGTGATGTTTTTAATGTTGTTATTTTGACTATATGAAGTAAGATTTTTCAAAACCACCTAGAGAAGGTCACAAATTAAATAATATGGGAAATCATCAATAATATTGTCACAATGCTCCATGGTTGGGATCTAGAGACACATATCATAACTCTTATTCATTTTATACGTAAATGGTATGACAGAAGAAGAATAATTCTCATCATTATAATAGATATTGATAAGGGGATTCTAGTAACACCATGACTCATCAACTGGTGAAATCTCAATATGGTTCCAAAGTGAAAAGTGTAATGAGTAAGCAATTGTATAGAGATTAGAAAATTATAATGGATGATCAATCTTGTCTATTAAGAGATATAGGTACAATAGTTTTGAATACTACCATTATTCCACAGTTCTATCCCACTTATTTTTTTACTTCTTATGTTGTTGATAATATTGGATTTTCTATAGGTATGTTGCATTCTATTTTAAAAATACAAAATAAATATTGGTAAAAGAGAATTTTTGGACTTTATTTTCAAATATTGGTCCATAAATATTGGTGGAGATTGGTTTATTTAGTATTTTTATGTGTTTGAGATGTATGTCAATGAATTTATTTTGGGTATGGATTTATGGAAATCATTCAAGGCTGACATTGAGTATTATACCCAAAAGGTTAGTTTTATATCTCTGGATGGAGTCGAGAATCTATTTAGAGTATATTGGGTTTTAAAGGCTATTTAATTAGTACTTTTAGCCTAGTGGATGATAAAATATCTTATCAATTGAAAGTGATTACCTTGGAATACATGGATGATATTGGGAATAGATATTTTCCACCTATTTTTTATCAACTTTTCATCCAAATTGTTTTCATGGTTTCCACCCAAAATATAAGTGGAGTTAATGATTTATCTACTACTAGGTACCATTACTATCTCAATTCCTTTTAATCATATGGAATCGAAATAATATATGTAGTAAAAAGTTTAGTTAGATGATTGGAAAATTAAATAGTTCATTTAATTGTCTCTATGTGGAACACAGTTCTAGTTTTGAAACTGATAGATGTAACTCTTAAACTTTTTATAGATTATTAAAAGTTTAATCAATTTAAATTATAAAATTAGTATTCACTTATACATATTTAGGACCTATTTGAAAATTTTAGAAGAAATCAGTAGTTCTCTAAAATTGACATATGTTCAGAATATCACCAAGTGTGAGTTCGTAATGTGGATATTCTAAGGAAATCATTTAGATGTAGATATAGATATTATGAGTATGTTATTATCACATTTGGTATTCAAAATAAACCATAAATGTTTATGGAATTGATGATCCATATCTTGTATAGGTATCTAGATTTATTTGTGGTGGTGTTTTTTGATTATATACAAATATATTCAAGGAAGAAAGAATATCCTTAGGAAAAAAATCTATTATTTTTGGCATCTTATGGGAAAATTGTCTGTATTCCATGTTTTCATAGTGTAATTTCATTATATATATTTTAAGTTTCCATGACCATTTAATTTATCATAAATCTACATATGTTGATCTAGAAAATAAATAAGTTTTTATCTTTTATAAAATAGAAATGAATGTCTTTTAGATACATAGTTTCTTTGTTTTGGTGGGATACTAAAGATATTTTGTACATGATTTTTCATGTTTGGAATCACTAATGAATGATTTTATGAGAAAACTTTTTCCTTTCTAATAGAATGAGGAATGCTATAAATCCCTATAAGAACTTAAGGTTAAACATACATTATCTCCAATCCTCAAATTTCCAATGATAAGATAGAGCTATGTAGTCAACTATTATGTAGTAAGTCCTAAGTTATGATGTGTTGTTAATGAGAGAGAACATGTGGTTTATTATAGTTCATGATAGTTATAGTTTCAAGAGAGGATATTCCCTACAAATGATTTGGAATTTTCTTATGTGGTCCATTCCTTAAATACATGGAATCATTACCTCTTTGTGGATAAATTTATAGAAATTATGGACCAAAAGTGTTTTAAACAAATTTTTTCATAATGAGATTTCAATTTATGGTAATAGAGATGGATGGAGTATTATAGATGTTTGACTTTAAAATTATGTTTATGATAGGTGCATGTAAATATATATAAGATTAATTGAGATAAAATTCATATTCATAGTTGGAAAGGAGGTTTCAAACTAGTGGAACATAATGTCAGTTATAGAGGATATGTATCTAGAATACTCAAAACAAGGTAGGTTTTCACTTTTCAATCTTTTTTTTGTTCCTAGTTTGGTTGATCAGGATATATTTTCTTATAAATATGATCCTAATTGTGTTACTATGTTTCTAAAACTCAATTATGGGGAAAAATATGGGACAAAATATGGATGAGAATTTAGTGTTACAGTTTGGAGATCGGATAGTCATACCTTTGGCTTATCAAGAACAACCTATAGTTTCTTATCACCATTCAATATAGGCTATTCACCTAGAGATTCAAAAATTTTATAAAGCATTAAAAGCCTAGTTTGTTTTATTGGAATGAAAAGATATGTAGAGGAATATGTCTCAAGATGCATCATATGTCAGTAGGTTAAGGTGTAGCACCAATGACCATAAGTTATGTTGTATTATTTACCAATACTCATGTTGGAATGGGAACATATAACCCTGGTTTTTTAATAGGTATAACAAGGATGATTAGGAAACATGACTCTATATGGGTGGTTGTGGATTGAATCACAAATTTGGATCACTTAATCCATATTCAAAAATGTAATTTTATGGAAGACGTTTCCAAGATTTAAATTTAGGAATTTTTAAAGATACATAGAGTTCTAGTATCATTTATATGAGACAGAGACCCCAAGTATATATCCCTTTTTCTGAAATCCTTGTAGAAATTCCATGGAACACAGTTGAGCGTGATTTAATCTTATCTTCTCAAATGGATGGAATGATTAAATAGATAATCCATAATTGAAGGGCATGATTAGGGTCTATGTAATGGGTTTTGGTTGCTCATGGTAGGATAATTTACCATTAGTGGAGTTATCATATAATAAAAATTATCAGTCCTCATTACATATTGATCATTTCAAGGAATTGTATGGGTGTACTTAACATTCTCTAATTTTTTGGGTGGAAAGAGGGGAAACGTAACTAATTATACTAGCCTTTTCAAATAGATAGTATAGAATATTCAGTTGATAAAAAATAGAATTGTGATATCTCATATTATTAGAAATTGTATGTGGATCATCTTCTATGACTGTTTTCATTTGAGTTGAGTAATAATGTGTTATAAAGAATATCTAAAAGGCTTAGGAATCATCATTTTATTAGGTAGGAAAAGTTATCACATCATTACATGGGCCCTTTTGGGATACCTTAATGAACTGCTAAGGTAAAAAATTGGTTTTATTTTCCCCCAAGTTTTAGTTCATTGCATAATATATTTCATGAATATCCATTAAAGAAGCATCAACATGACCCTGACCATGTGATTTTATGGGATAACATTGACCTACATCTAAATTCTATATTGAATCATGTTCTAGTATAGATTGTGGATTGTCAGGTGAAGATCTATTTATAGGAAAATAATGTGGTTAGTATGGGTTTTGGGGAAACTTCTTCTAATCCAGGAAGAAAAATGGGGTCAAGAGAAGGTAATGATGGAGGAATGGCCAAAAATATTCCTTGGAAATTGGGAATTTGTACATTATATTCAAATAACATCTAATGTTGGGGAGAATTTGATACCCATAATTATAGGTACATGTCTATTTATTCTGGTAATTCGTGTATATATAGTGTTCAAGTTATGTTTTGGGAGGTTTTAAGGGGGTTTTCAACAATTTAGAGGATTTTATGTGGGTTCATGGTTCAAGCCCAGTTAGTAGAAATATCCTAGAATCTACCAGAAAATTTTCAAGGAAAGATAGTGGGAACTAGAAAGGTGCACAATAGATACATTGTTTAGTGAAACCATAAGTATGGCCAGGATAAACCATTCTTTTTTAAATAGTTGGAAATTCATGGTTGGTGCATGCTTTGTCTAACTGTGTGATCCAACTATGCATGGCTTGGCCTAAAAGTATAGTACCACATGGTTATATGATGGTTTCCTATAAGTTTTAACATAACCATGCATTATATAGTTCTCCCTCATTAAAAAGTGGATCTAATCCGAATTATCTCTTTAATTTCTCATTTCCCCTAGTCTTTTTGTAATCTAAATGTTTTTCTCATATGGAATGAGAGAGAATTACCTTTATCATATAGTGATACTTAGGTGAATTAATGTATATTAGAGGCCTATATTTTCTCTAAGTTCACATTATTTCGTGTTCTTCTTATATACAATATTCTTTTCTCTCTAAGAAACATATTTCTAGTCCATCAGGGATATATCTATGTGTTATTGATTATTTTATGACAATATCCTATTGGATATTTTGAGGGGAACATATATTAAGATCAGATCATGAAATTTTGTGGTGAAATTATTTATTTTCACCAATATGTTTAAGGAATTTGGCTTCTCTATTGACTCCACTTGATTTTAACTTGAAGTCTTAATTGAAATAGTTTTTTTCTTGCAGTGACTTTAAAATTCATGTGTGATTTTTTAAAAATTTTTACTTATGGTTTTGAGAAATTGTATAAATTTTATGGATTTTTTGAATAAACATTTGGATTATAGTTTTAAAATTACCATTTTATAACTATGGATTTCATTTGATTCATGATAAATGGTTGTTGAATTCTTTTCAAGAAAGAAAGTATTTTATGAAATGACATGGCATGTATTTGGGCATACATGTTGGAGTGTGTTCATGTTGCATTTTATAGGGCCTTTTTGTATTAAACTATAGTGATTATTGACAATGGGGTAATAGAGAATGGTATTTATGAACTTATGATGAATCCATGGATAGACAACAGAACACTCATAAGTATGGAATTTTCACCAGGACATGCATGGTTTGTGTGCAGAGAGATGGTTGTGGGTATCCAAAACAATTTGAATTTTTTTTTAAAGTTCAACTATTACTTCCCATGGAAAACTTTTATGGATTTGTAATAAAAATCTTTTACTTATTAAAAATATTTTATAAATTTTTATAACCATTTTTTTCTAGTGTAATGAGTTGGGAAGCCATTAGGGACATCATACTGAGTATAGACTCACCCCTACTAGGGTACTGTTGTGCATTTATAGATTTCATCTATCAAGACACCAGTAAATTCAAGGTATATATGTTCTTTAGTGATTATTATTAAAATCGGTGGTTTGGAATATGAATTTTCATCCTGGATCTTGGATTGGGTGTTTCTTTATTTGATGTTCTTTGGTTTTTCATTGTGGCTTTGAGTCTTTATTTTTCCATGGATATTTTCTTTTGGTTTATTCTTGTACTCTAATATGGCTTGGTTGTTTAGTTATGTTTTGAGATTTATTTTGTACTCACACATCATATAGAGGGTTTTTTGGTTATTTACTTTTTTGGTTTATATTTTTTATTTTTAAAATGGAAAATACTCCCCCAAATTTTCTTTATTCCCTTGTAATTTATTTCAAGCCTTTGGTGTAATCGGTATTTCACATAACGCCCTGTTATACCACTTCATATTCCCAATTAAATGGGTGTGGGGAGATATGTTACATAGTTGATTATTAATTAATTAATTAATTATCTTAATTTAAGATCATATTAAAATAATAATTTAGAGTTTCAATGAATCTAAATTACTATTTTATAAAAATTAATATATTTAAATTTTCACTAAAAAACGATTTTATGTAAAAATACCGAAATATCACCCAAAGATAATTTTGATATGAAGATTAAAAGAAATCGTATCATTTTTAACAAATATAATTTATAAAATTGGTATAAATTATTTATTATATTTTCTCATAAAAATTAAAAAAAATTGAAGAAAGTTTATTTTTGATGTGTATAATGGCTTTACTAAAAATTGAGTACTTATTTATTATGAATAAATATATAAAATTTTCTTTTATAAAACTATTGTATATATTTTTCATAATGTGGTTAGTCTTATTTATACATCCAATTTAATAGATATTTTATAACAGTTGCATTTAAAACTTTTAATAAATTTATTATATATCCTAATTTTTATAAATATTAGTATTGTTTGTTAAGAAATATATCGAGCATGGTATTTTTTTTAAAATACGTTTTTTGGGTGGTACACACCAAAATTCCAAAGGAATGTTCCTAGTAACCCCAAGATGGTGACTAGTGATAGGGTTTCGATTAGTACTAAGTGGGAATAGTTTCACCATTAAAATTCCAACATTACACATCCATAGTTTGGACATCGACACCAACAAATAAAAATGACCATAAAAAATCATACAAAACAGATAATAAGAACACTACTTGAAATTTAGGCTATATCCATAGACCAATAGCCATGGTTTTATATCTTTGTTTCTAAAGCATGTTTTTATCCATGGTTTAATTAAAAAACCATGGATAAAATTTGTCCTCAGTTTTTTTTAACAAAATCGCTCGGGCTCCCCCCATCCTCTCCCAATCAACCCTCCACCCATGTCAGGATCCTCCTCCATCCTCCCCTAATCGACCCTACTCCCTCAACCTATCATGGTGACCCTCCTCTCTTAGAGACCCTCCTCTCAATATGCGACCCTCCTCTCACAACAGCATTGTCCTCCTCTACCCTCCCTCAATCCATGAACCTCATCTTTATTTTTCAGCTTCAAGTGATCGATCTCACTGAATTCAAGGTGATTCCCTCTACTTTTATTCTCCATTACTTCTTATTTTATCATCATAGGCATTATATGGTATTTTAATTGCTTATAATTTGGTGTGTTCAGGTTTTTTCGTCAATAAGAGTTGTTTTGTACATATTATAAGGATCTTCATGTTCTTGGCAGTGTGACCATTATTCATTACTTTCTCTCATGCTGTGATTTTTGAAGCATCATTTGAGGTAAGGAATTCAAAACAAATCCATTATTATTATTTTTAATTGTTTAATTAGTAATACTTTGTCTCTATTAAGAGTATCTTTTAGATTAACATAATCAAAATAACTAATTAAACCAACGTAATTTAATTTAAAATATGTGAATCATATGATAAGAACATGAATTCATGTTATTGATATATTTTTTTGATTCTTGAATGAAATTTATGACATATATAATTTTTTTATGGAAGTATTTGATTCACCTACCATATTCCATGAATCATCTAAAGCTAGAAATAAACTTGTAATATGGAATGATGGAATGATTATGTTATTTCTTATTCTTTGTATTCTGAATTAAATGAAAGTATGAGAAAGGGGAAATTGATTGATGTTGTTTTTAGTGGATTTTGTTGTGGTTGATTCAAGTAATCATTGAAGAAGTATTAAATTTGTATGAATAGGTAGGCATATACATATATAAGTTCTCCCTTTATATATATTCACCCATGGAAGTATGAATATATATATTGGGGCTAGGTGTTCTAATATATAGTTATCAAAAATACATATAGCTGTAACTGTAAAGGGGTATATGCAAGTATAAATATATATTTAAAGACCCCCTTGTTCATATTTTTCCATGAAAATATGTATATATTGGCAAGGTTTCCTTATATATATGTAATGTTTCATATTTGTGAAAGCATAAAAAAAGGATGATTCGAGTTGTCATCATCAAAAGAAAATGTGCCTGGAGGTTGAGGTAGGGTCCCTCTCATAGCCCTTTTAATTAAAGAATGTTTTAAATTGCATTTAGTCACCTTATTAATTTTGCATGTTTATATTAAATTACAAATATTGAATAAATTTTAGATAAGATAATTGATGTTTTTGAAAAACAGGCCATGGTTTTGTAATAAAACCCTCCAATGGAGGTGTGTTGTCTACGAAAACTCACAGTGGTATACCTTACATCAAATTATTGCATTTAATTTTTCCTTATACTAGATATCTTTGTTATTCATAAATCACACATCATACTTGACCATTTTTATATCCATGGAGGTGGTTTCCCACTTTTTATTAAAATAGTTGTTTGAACCAAAACACCCTTTAAGTGTCATTAGACTATTAAGATGGAATTTCTCAAGTAGGCAAGTGATGTAATGACCAAGTCACCACTAAGTGAATATCATGATTTCGATGGAATTACTTTTCATGGAATAAAACCTTTCCTTGTGTATCTAAATTGAGAGGACCTTATTAGAATAAAAATGAATAGTTATTCTTATATTAAGTGACATATCTCTGAGTGCTTTCCTATTCTTTTCCATGCATTAAGTGGTTAAAGTGAAATGAAATACGAAGGGTGGCATGGGGGTTTATGGGGTGGGTAGGGTTGTGGGGTGGGCATGGGGTGGGTAAGGGGTGTGCAGGGGAGCCGGTAGGAGGAAGGGGTGGGGGTGTGCTGGGGGCATGGCGAGGGGGGTGCTGGTGGTGTGTAGGGGGAGTGTGAATGGGGTGCATGGGGTGGGCAGGGGGTGTGTAGGGGGGGAGGGGTGGGTGGGTGCAGGGGGTGTGTAGGGGGAGGGGGTGTTCATGAAAAGAGTGAAAAGGCTATTCCCAAATTTTTGGTATACAAATTACATTGTGTTCGTAAAACATATTATAGAACTAATCACTTTATGTGTTATAATTAGGTTTGGAAAGGTTCATTTCCAATCCTAGGTCACACCCACTTATTGTCAACCAATACACTACCTTAAGATAATGATGTCAAGTTTATAGACCTCTGAAACCTTTTTAATAGTTTAGTAACATGCAGATATCTCTCTAATCAGCATGATAATTCACTTTTATCGTGGTTTTTATTTTATTCTCATTTTACCTTAACTTTAATATACTCTCCTTAATCAATTATAGATGATAAAATCTATATAGTGTGATGGTTGAATTTACGAATCTTGCGAAATCATAGACGTAGAACACCTCTTCTCTAGATGAAGATAAATC
This sequence comes from Viscum album, assembly GCA_963277665.1. Classification (NCBI taxonomy): domain Eukaryota; kingdom Viridiplantae; phylum Streptophyta; class Magnoliopsida; order Santalales; family Viscaceae; genus Viscum; species Viscum album. The sequence goes on along the minus strand of OY728139.1, from coordinate 1,515,009,895 downwards.
CAAGATGGAATTACATTGTATTATTTTTACATTATTGTTTTGATGAATTAGTGCATGAATTTTTATCTCAAGACACAACTTATATAATTGAACCATATCTATAAATGAAATTATTTGGTCTCTTCACTGCTTCTGATTAAGATACATAACTTGATCTATCTCATATATAATATCTCTAACTACTCTATCATGTTGAATATATCCTTGAACCCAACACCTTTTATCTGAGGAATGTCATCAATTCAAATTCTCTAGATTTTTCACAATAATTCTAGGAATTATATGTGGTTTTAGTATGGTCAAACATATTCTTTTAATTAACATAAATTCTCTAAATATTTCTCCACAAAGAGATAATTTTTACCTCTACATTGTGATGGTATTTCTTGTGTGGTATTCCAAAAAAGGTTTAGGTCAACACCCCAAACATCATGCCCTTTTATATTTATTTCAAAACATAAACATTTCTATAATTTTTGACATATATTCATTATCAATGTAAGTTATTATTTCCATAATGAGATCCATGAAATTTGGTTAATTATCATATTTAATTCTCAAATAAATTTCAACATTATTACACTAATATCTGAACATGGAACGGTGCTTCTCTTATCACAACATACCACTATTTCTAGAAAAAATCTTATTGAAATTACCATCACCACACTGATTATGTGGTTTTGGTTATAGATCCAAAACATCTAACACCAAACACACCCAATGCCTTGATGCATGGGTCCTCCACCGTATCTCTTTAACAAACCTTACAAGAGTCTACCAGGGTGAACAGCATTCCCATAGTTAGCTTCCTTTTTCCCATAGGAACTTTAGAAATGTATTATGGTGTTCAACATATAAGGGTCTCCTCTATGTGCTCATTTTGGCATATTTAGTCCATCCAAGAGATTTAGGAATCTTCTATTCGTTGTTATTACTTCAAATATAGACTCCAAAATGATCATGATTTAACTATTTTATAAATAATTTAAATGACAAATTACATTATTGAGTTTTACCATGACATGGTGAAAAAATACAATCCCTTTTCTATCCACTATGCGAATGGTCCATATCCATCATGCGGTGGTCTTCCTCTCTTTGTTGAAACTATATTTCTGGGTTCCATATTTGACTTTAGGGAAGACATCCACTATTTCATCACTCAATATGATACATATACCACCTTTGGAGTCATGTTCTAATGACCTACACCAAAACCACTAGTTCTTGAATACTGCCTGGTTCCACCTCTCGTTGTGTTATTATTTCCACATCACAGACCACTTTGTACTAGTATTGTGTTCCTCATTCACAACCCAATTCTAGTTCCAGTTGAGCCTAGTCATTAGATCATGGGGGGAAATACTAGATCTTATAGATAACTTGGAATGGATCCTTTTTCTCTGTTATTCTTTTATTGTTTTACTTTTAAAAAATGATCCTTATGCACACTTGGAATTAGTCATTTTTCTCAATGCACTCATCGTTGACCACCATGACTTGTTCAAGGTAATCATATCATGGAGATATTAATCATTTCTGATGTAGGGGAGGGTGGTGGTATGCAGGGGGTGGTCTATAGGGGGGTCTTTAGGTAAAGGGGAGAAGGGAGGGTGCAGGTGGGATACAAGTGGGGAGAGGGTGGTGGTTTATAGGGGGGCTACAGGGTTGGGGAGCATGGGGGTGGGGTAGTGGGTCAGGGGGTTCAAGAGGGAAGTGGGGGGAGGAAAACTAGTTGGGGGAGGGGTAGGGGGTAGGGGGTCTCCAGGGGGTCTGTAGGGTAGGGTGAGGGTGCAGGTGAGGTGTATGGTGGGAGGGGTGGCACAAGGGGTTGGGCCAATGGGGAAGGTGTGGTGTAGTGGGGAAGGGGGTGTAATTAATCTCTGAAGGTTTATATAATCTTAGATGAGGTTGAATAACCATTAAAATCCTTCTCTACCTCCCCCATTTCATAATGATTAGGTTTATCCAAATATTCCCTTCCATTTATAACAAATTTCTTTCACTAAATCGTGGCTTGATATCACTTTCAACAAATAATATTTTTTATGATACCACTAGTTGTTATAGTTATGGCTTTAATACCATATACTAGAATATAATTAACAATTGACAAGGGCATTCCCTAAAACCAAGCCTCATCGTAGCTTTGACAACAAAACTCCATTCAATCCTATCACATGCCTTGTCTATGTCAACTTTAATTAAGATTTTCAAGCATTTCACTTTTCTATTTATGTTTTCCACCATCTATTTGGCTATTTCTATCTCTCCCTGAATACTCTACCCTTTCACAGAGCTATGATTCACCATCAAGACCAGCCTAGGATTCATTAGGATGAGTCTCTTATTGATAAGGGAGGAAAGTATTTTGTATGTAAATTTATAGAGGAATATGGGCCTGAAATTATTGATCATAGAAGGATCTTTAATATTTTGAATGAGAACCACCTTTTAGGAGATGTGTTAAACACACCCAAGAAGCGCCCAACTTGTACAAGCTGGATAAATACCTCCATCCTCATAAAATTCCAAGAGTAGAAAAATTGTGTACTTCTTATTTCATCCTTCTCAAGTTTCACTATGACAAGTGAGTGGTCTGAAATATCCCTTGTGAGATTATTAACAGATGTATGTGTGTATGTGTTAATGACATGGATGTTTAAAAAACACCGATCCAACATACTCCATAATGGGCATATGCATGTAAGCATATATATAAGGATCTTCATGTGTGTGTTCCAGGCCATGCAGATAGGTACAAAGGGGTTAGGGATTTCTTATGTATAATAAAAGGTGCATATAACCATGGGATGGATGAAGAAGGTTAGATTTGTCACTGATAAAAGGACACAACGCTGAGTGTGTCTTGGCTTATTTGAGATAGGGTCCCTATCCTATCCACTTTAATTCAATAATTTTTTAAATTTCATTTAGTTTCCTTTTTAATTATGTTTTATATATTAAATTACAATTCATTAATAAGTGTTAGTTAAGATAATTGTTTCGTTTGATAAACAAGTTATAGTTTTGTAATATAACCCCTCCAACAGAGGTGTTTTGTCTGTAAAAACTCACTGTGGTGTACCTTTCTTGACATTATTTCATTGATGGTTCCCATATACTTGATGTCATTGTTATTTGTAAAGCACACATCATACTTGACCATTTTTATATCTCTTCAGGGGGTTTCCATCTTTTTTTTAAATTGGTAATTTGAGCGAAAACCCCCATTAAATGTCATTAGACTTTTAAGATGGAATTACCCAAGTAGGAAAGTGTTGTAATGTCCAAGTCACCACTAAAAGACCCCCTTTGTTATTATAAATAGTATTTCCATGTTTTAATGAATTGAATTAGTTAAATGAAAAAATGGTTAACTTGGAACATGATCGGTAATGCCTCATGTAGTAAATTATGTAACAGTTATTCCCCCTTTCTAAAGTTTAATCGGATGTCATGAAATAAATATAGTGTCTTATTAATGATGACTTACCCTCTACTTTTGAAATTTGGGGGTTCACTGGGGGTCTACAGGGGGTGTTCAGGTGTGTAGGGGGGTGTGCAAGTGGGTGTGTGTAGGTGTGTAGTGGGTGTAATGGGGGTTGTGTAGGGGGTGCAAGGGGTGTGTAAGGGGTGAAAGGGGGTATAAAGGGGGGTGCAAGGGGGTTTACAGGGGTGTCTGTCAAAGGGGGGGTCTGTATAGGGGGTTTCCATGAGGGAAGGGGTGTCTAGGAGGGGGGTCGGTCCAGGATGGGGGTGCAATGGGGGTGTCCAGCAGGGGTGGTGCAAGGGGGTCCATTAGGGGTGGTACAAGAGGATGTGAAGGGGGTGTGCAAGGGGTTGTGTTCAAGGGGTGTGTGTAAGGGCACATGGGTGTGTAGGGGGGGAGGAAAGGGGGTTGTGCAGGGGTGTATAGGTGTGTAGGGGGTTTCAGTATGTGTGGTTCAAGGGGTGCCCCGCCGGGGTGGTTCAAGGGGTATCCAGTAGGGGTGGTGCAAGGTGTGTGCAGTGGGGTGTGTAGGGGGTGGGCAGGTGTGCAAGGGGGTGTGTGCAAGGAGACAAGGTGGTGAAGGGGGGTAAAAGGGTGGTTGTACGGGGGTTTCTATGAATAGGGGTATGTTTTCTAGAGGTGGGGTGGGGGCTGTTATCCAAGGGGGGTGTCTGTCCAGGGGGTGGGGTGGGGGTGCTGTCCAGGGGGTGTCTGTCTAGGGGGTGGGGGTGTTGTCCAGGGGGGAGTGTCTATCTAGGGTGGGGGGGCTGCTGTCCAGGGGGTATCTATTTTTTCGGGGGGGGGGGGGAGGCTGTAGTCAAGGGTTTTTTTGAAGGGGTGTGGTGGGGGTTTTGTCCAAGGGGGGTGTATGTCCAGGGGGTTTCTTTCCAAGGGGGTGGGGTGGGGGTGTCTATGAGGTGGGGTAGGGGTGTCAGGGGTCAGTTTTGTTCACGGGTTGGGGTAGTTGTCCATTGGGTGTTTGTTCATGGCGGTGGGGGTGCAAGTGGGGTGTCCGGGGGGTGTCATTGGGCATGGGTGTGCAAGGGGGTGAAAGGGGGTGTCCATCAGGGGTGGTATAAGGGGGTCTAGAAAGGGTGGTGAAATGGGTGTGCAGTGGGGGTGTGAAGATGTGCAAGGGGGTGTGTAAGGGGACCAGGGGATGCAAGGGGGTGTGAAGGGGGGTGAAAGGGATGTGTAAGGGGGTCTAGGGGGCTGTGTAGGGGGTGAAAGGGGGGATGTGCAAGGGTGTGTCTGTTGAGGGGGCTGTTGTCTAGGGGGTGTCTATCTAGGGGGTGGGGGAGGGGGTTTATCCAGCGAGGTGTCCAGGAGGGGGGTGCAGTGGGGGTGTCCAGTAGGGGTGGTTCAAGGGGTGTGAATGTGTGCAAGGGGGTGTGTGAAAGGGGACATGGTGTGTGATAGGGGTGAAAGGGGTGTTTTAGGCGGTGCAAGGGGTCTATGTAGGGGAATGAAATAGGACATGGGTGTGTAGGGGGTGCAAGCGGCCAGAATCAGCTGAACAATGATGGTTTATTTTAGGAAATGTGAAGGATTATAGCCTTGGTCAAAAACTGTGGCTATAAATGATGAGTGATATTAGGTGATTCCACAATTTTAAAACTTTGGCTATAGGGTTGTTGCCATAGTTTGAACTATGGATATATCCCTATAGACTTAGTTTGAACAGTGCCTATAGGCCTATAGTCAAGGTTCAAAACTGTGGCTATTGTATTTACCCTATAGCCACACCAATACCAGCCATGGTTGAGTAAACCATGGATATAACTTATTATCATGGTTTTTGGGCCTATAGTCATGGTTTAAAACCTTGGATATAGCCTTATTTTGTAGTAGTGTAATTATCTTAAAAATAAAATATAACTAGCATCAGAATATAAGTAAAAATAATAATTCAAGGTATAACATACATAATCTAGAGAAAAAAAATATATTCAGGGCCATACCAGTCAATATATGTCAAAATAACAAAATTCAGAGGAACAAAAGACGACAGGATGAACTACATCCAAGTTGACCATGCCTACCTCAACCCCATAGCCTGGAAGTCAATGTATGCATAAATATTCCTTACTATGATATTCAAATCCTTTGTATTTACCTCTGTCAGATAGAACCAAGTCTACATACACCAAATGGCATATGTTTTGAGAGAGGAAATGATTATTAGGGTTCCACCATGAATACATGTACCGCCTTTTATGATGAAAAAAAATAGATCATATTTTAAAATAATAATTTTCAGACCATTTCATTGAAAACTATTTTAAAAAAATCTCTTTTAAGAAAAAAATCCTTCATGAGGCATAAAAAGAGAATTGTGTTCATAAAATACAATGGATGGTAGAAAAATACCTAGTATTCTAAAATCCAAAAAACACATGGTAATCAAATAAAGAAATCCATAAATGTCTAAATGAAGATGTGTGACACGGGGGATATCTGACCAATGTTATTTAAGTGTCTAGTACTAACTCGTAGATCACATGGATGGCCTAAATTAACCAAAATAAATAATACAATGTAAGAATATTGAGGACACTGAGAATGGACCTAAGCTAGGACATGCCTAAGGCTAGTGTATCACCCATCCTAAAACCCAAACACCACAATGTCTCCTATTTTCACACATATCCACATTCATTACATAATAAAAATACCAAGTTCAAAACATAATTTTTAGATAAAATAACCTTTATCAATCCCTTTAAAATCACATTTGAAATAAATAATTTTCTTGAATTGATTTTAGCAAACACTTTGTAGCCAAAAAAATTGATTCTTTAAAGGGAAATTCTAAGAAATCATCACTTTATCAAAAATAATTCCATGAACGTCACCAATAAATGAATAAAAACCATCAATAATCAATGGAAGAAAAATATATCAATAAAAACCAGATGAAAACTTTAAATTTGATGTAAGAAAAAGTAAAAGTCCACGTATATTGAGACACACTCCCAAATGGTGAATTAACATCATATCCTTAATAGAAGATCATTATGAGAGAATAATGTATATAATCACAAAACATTACCAAATTAATTTCATTAAATACTCACCCAAAACCATAGGTTGGGCTCTCCCATGGATATTATGGTTAGAATACCCAAATAAGAATAACATAAAAGTGGGGGATGGAAGGAATAGAATTCAATAAGAAATAATGACTAACATGGATGGAATCCACCAACACTAAAGCAGAATAATAGTAGGACCATGAGGAGAAAGGAATACAAGGATGGGGTTACCTGGTTCGAATGATGGATAGAAATAAGGTAAACCAATAATGGTATTTTTTTTAAATACAATTGTTTTACAATTTTAAGAAATATGCTCGATATGATTGCACTTTTTTCAAACTATGTTCCAACTATGTGTCTTAATCCATTCCACATCCTTAAGTGTCAAAATTCATTAGGAGTTACCACACAGTTTGAAAACTATGTTGAGACCATGATAAATGGAATTATCTCCCCATATACCCAATCATATAATTAGTAACACAATTACAACTAACTATGTGCTAACCAAGAACACTATCGTTTTCCCCAAAATTTACCATTTTAATAATGAACCCAAGGAGACTCTAAAAAGACATGAAATATATGGAAAATATAAATGGAATATGTTTTAGTAACCCTATGGTTGTTACATTCTTGGATAAATTGATTCAGTTGGACCAAAATGGACAAAATAATATATTTTGACCCATGATAGTGGGGTGCTATCAAGAGGCTATATCCTTAGATAGTTTTATGGGACTTCTAGAGGATTGATATATTCTTTAATTATAGCTTAGTATCCCCCTAAAAATCCTAAACAAACCATAATTATAAGATTGAAAACAAGGTTTTCACTTACTTATATTTTAGGGATATTTTTGGTGTAGAGTTTTAGAAAATAAGGAAAAACTCCTTCATATAATGTACTTATAAAATAAATAAGATACATTCACTAAATATCAATATTTGTAAATAAACAATATTATTATATTTAAACTATTGTTTAATTAATAACCCATTCTCTTCATTAAAGATTAATCCCCATAGTGGAAAGATGCACCTTGATATTATTCTTACTCATCATTAGTCACCATGAACAAATTATGAATACTTTGAATGAGCACAAATAGTTTATTTATTTATATAAAAATAAATAGAATCATTATACAATTTAGAAAAGAATGAAATCCCATAAGAAAAGTTTTCCTTTTTACATAATATTCGTTTAACTCAAATATTCATTTTCTTACTCATGAAATAATTTTAATTTCCAAAATATTTTGATGAAACTTATCCTAATAAATATTAATGGGAAATAAATTTTTTTAATGATTCTCATAAAACATGGGTACTCATGAAAACATTTTCTTAAAAAACATACTCTTCACCCGTTATATGAGATTAGACATTCCGTTAAACACAATACCATTATCTTACCTTATAAAATGATATGATATACATGAAAACATAGTTTCAAGAATTTAATTGTTATGAAGGTGCCTTATGAAATCATACTCACATCACTCTAACAACCTCTATTACAAATGTCATATTTGACTCAATTAATTTCATTATATATTCATAGAGAACAAAATAATCACCCAAAGCACTAGTGATCTATAACAGTCTCACCCATCATCATGAAAAAAATTTATGAAATGCAACATATACAAAGAAAATATAAATTTTCATTTACATCATAAAATCTCCAAAATAATTCTGTTTAGCACAAATGCATAGTCACTTTTAGGTTTCACATAAAAATGGGGATAAAAATACCATTTCTTTGAAAATGCAACAAAAATTACTATATCAGTATTAAAAAGGATATTCTTTTGAAAAAGAAAACAAAATTATTGATTAATATTATTTAATAATAATTTTCATGAATATAGAAAATTACCCTCATGCTATATACATTAAAAATAATTCCATTCACATTTTTAAAAAATGTGAAAAATAAACCGTTTAGAAATTTTTTGAATATCTTATTTTAAAAACATTAAGAAGATAGTAAAAAATGTATCCAAATGAATTTTAAAATATATTTATGTATTTAATAACATATATGAAACATTTTAATGAACAAAGATATGGAGGAAATAGAGAAGAAACAAATTTAAAACTTTTAAAGTAAGGATTTAAATTTAAATCGATTACATCAAGGCTAACTCCCCACTTTTGTAATTTAATTAATGTACAATAAATTTATATTAATTTGATTAATTTATATGAAACATTTTAGGTGTATTGTATTATTATTATCCATTTTATTTCATTTATTACCATGAATTACATAGCTATTAAATAAGTTAAGTTCATGTTGGATGTTTTGAATACATTAGGGTAATAATTCAAAAAAACCTTATGTAGGTTGACCTAGGTCAAAGGAGTAATTTATACCTAATATCTAGAATATTAATAATTTCATAATTATAATTTCATATGTTAATTACAACTTTAAAACCATTAAGTAATAGTTTACAAGGAAAAAACTCATATCTCATCGTGGAGGTGGTAATGCATATGTACGCACAAGAGAAATTATCATTGGCTCAGAGAAAGAACAGTAAAATGGTAAGTAATATATTTCCCTAAAGAATCAAAATTATTTCATGAATATAAAATTTATTCATTAAATTTATCACAAAAACCATCCTTGTTAGGTGATGATCAAAAATGAAATGCATTTCTTCATAGAGGTGGTAGTCCACATGTATGTAAGAGAAATGTCTTGATTTCCTATACAAAGGAAATGGAGATGAGAAATTTATTTTACATCAAAACAAATGTCATATAATTATTTTTGAATATTTTTATATTATCATTTACTCATGTTTATTTAATATTTTAATAATTATAAGAATAAATAAACATGAAACACTAGTTAAAGAATTATACCTATTTTTTGTAAAACCTACCATATATTATACTCTAAGCCTTCTTACACTGGTATTTTGATGATATGAGGACATATATAATGTGTTTTGGGATGTGGGTAAGTCATTGGTTAGGTTAATGGGTCAATTTATGTCAAAAATAGAGGATAAGAGGCATCCTTTTATAAGTGAATAGAGTTTCACTCTTGTAAATTTTCAAAGATTAAAAATAATATAAATATGTATTTATGGAAATGTGGAATTAATTTAAAATATTTTGAATATAAGGTGAAAATTTTAGAAATTATCACATCAAATAATAATTAATATTAAATTTTTTAATCTTATCACTTTTTATTAACCTTAATTAACTTTATTTATCATTTATCATAGTGACAACTTTATACAGTGGTTATAATTAATTATAAATAAAAAAGGAAATATTAATAATTAAAAAATTTGAATATATTGATTAAAAATATGAAATCCATTTTTTAAGATTCAATTAGATGAAGTTTCAAAAATTAATTTTAATATAATCACACAAAATCCAGTAAAATCTCGTTTATAGATGTGTTTTAAAGTCTAAAAATTAATTTATCAAAAAATCAAAGGAAATTTTAATTAATATGGAATTAATTTCATTATTTTTATTAAAATGTTACTATTGTTACTATAAAACCAATCTAAGTTATAGTTATATTTTTACATACTTGAAAAAAATGATGTTTTTATGAAAAATCGGTATTTTCGCTATTTATGCAAAAAAATAATATTTTAATCAAAATCCTAAACAAATTTACCCAAATATATTTTTGATATGAGTATATAGATAATTTATACCATTTTAAATAATTAAATTCCAAAAATATATATATGTAAATTCTATATAAAACTATATAATACATGGAAAAAATTTTCTTTAGAATAGTTTTCTTCAATTTGAAACATCATATAAAATTATTGCAATGAATATGAATCCATAAAATATAATTATAATTATTAATATGACATGAACATGATTAATCTTTAATATTACCTCAATTTTAAAATTCTTACCTCCTTAAATAATTACATCCTTGCAAGATTATTTATCATTAAGAATGTAGGGATATTTTTCCCCCATAGCCTTTTGGATTTCCCATGTTGCTTCTTCTATAATATTGGTTTTCCTTAAACAATAACTAGTTAGGTTACCTTATTCCATAACACATACAATCTATAATCCATAATATTCACTATATTTTCCTTATAATATTATCTTCCAACTATATAACCTCTGGGATTAAAAATGAGACACACCATGTATATATTTATTTAATAAATAAACATTAAACACATCATGTACCTAAGATAAATTATAAGGAAAATCTAATCGATATGAAACTGATCCCAAATTTTCCATAATTTCATACATACTAATAAACTATGGGCTTATCTCTCAATTTTTCTGAATCATATAACACCTTTCTAGGTATATATTTTAGGAAATACATCATCAATTTACTCTAAAAAAATTTATTCCTATTATTTGCATAACTCTTATACACACTGTAAGTTTCCTTCATTAGGTATAGAATCTTATTTACGTTATAATAAATTTATTTTAACATCTTTGGAAAAAATATTATTTAACTAACTTCATACCAACATGTTCGATTTTTATAACACTTCCCATAATATCCCTCAAAATGTGCTATATTTATACTGGAATGGAAATTATTATTATAAAAAATTTTAACAAAAGAGAAATATTGATCCCAACATCCATGAAAATTAAATGAGAAAGATTAGAGAATATCATATAATGTATTAATTTCTCACTCCAATTTCACATCAGAATGAGGATGAAGATATGTGCTAAAATTTAATTCAGTATTCAATGTACATTGAAGTATGTTCCAAAAATTATTGGTAAACATGGGATCATGATTACATATAATAGAGAGAGGGACTTAATTTAATCTGACTATTTCTTTAATATAGAATCTAGAAATATAATACAAACACATATGATATCAAATAGGGAGAATGTGTGAAGATTTAGTTAATAGTTCAATAATAACACAAATTTATGTATTACCTCAAGATATATTTTTTAATCCCATGATGAAATCCATGTATATATTCAATAAATTCCATTAAGGCACTAAAAAAGGATGAAGCACCTGCTTCGGTAGTTTTCACTCAACTTTAACCTATTTAAAAGTTAAAATTTCATGGTAAAAGAATAATTAACCTTCTTCATTTCTTACCAAAAATAATATTCTTGAAGTAATGTTTGTAGACTAGTACATCAAATAGGAATATAAAATGGGAAACTATGAGATTTACTCATTAATTCTTTCTTAAAATGGGGATCACTTATCACACACAACCTCTTTCAAAATATAATGACCCCTACTTTGTAAAACATAAATTTAGGTAACTTACCCTTTTTATCCAACTCTATTTTTCTTTGAAACCTTGATCTTCCTTCTAAGTTTTCTTAATTATTTTTCATAAGGATAACTACACTGAAAGATAAAACAAAATAGTATGAGTTCTTACATGCATAATTTTTATGCCAATATTAATTAAATAACTAACCAATGTATCATGTTCCATACATAGAAAAGATAATTATACATTATATTTTTTAATATAGGTTTCAGATACGTTGTTTGATTTACCTAGATGATAGTGAATTTTTTAATCATAATAATTCATTAGTTCCAACCATCTTATATACCTAATTTTCAATTACTTTTTAGTGAATATAAACTTAAATTTTTTTTATTAGTATATATCTTACATATTACGCCATATAAAATGTGTATCCATTTTTTAAATAAACAAATACTGTATCCATTTCAAGATCATGTGTTGGGTAATTTTGATCAAGTATTTTGTATTGTGTGATGCATATTCAATTAAAGAATACTATTACATCAAGACCCAACCAATTCACATCAAATAAGAATCATTATAGATAAAAAAACTAACTATTTCTATATGAAAATGACAACAATAGAGAATTAACGAATTTTCTTTTTAATTCTTGAGTACATTCACATCATTCCTTTGTCTATATTAATTTACTACTTTTTAAGTTAACATAGTTATTTTTCTATATAATATATAAAATTTTTCAAAAACCAAATAATATAAAAAAAATCAAAAATCTATGACATTTTTATGTATTGGACAATCTTCTACCACATTATTTTTAGAAAGATCAACAATTATTCCATATTTGGAGAGAATATGTCCACTGAAATAAATGATTTCTAACCAAAATTTACATTTACCAAATTTTTCATATAACTTAATTTATTTTATAATATTTAAAAAATATTTAGATGTTTCTCATGTTCTACATATCTTTTAGAATAAACCAAATTTAATAAATTAAAACTACCACACATTAATTCAAATACTCCTGGATAAATCTATTCATAAGTTTCATAATATAGTGGGTGTATTCATCAACCTGAAAGGAATAACAACAAACTCATAATGTCCATAACTAATACAGAACACTATTTTAATAATATATTCCTCCTTCACTCATAGCTGATAATATCCATAGGTGTGATCAGTATTTCATAAAAATCACTCCTTGAAGCCGATCAAATAAGTCTTATATATGAGGAAACATATACTTGTTCTTTTGAAAAAACCCACTGAACCGTTATTATTTTTAAAAATAAAATCAAAAGCACCACAATGTTAAGTGGTAGGATGAATAAAATAATTTCCAAGTAAATATTGTAACTATTCTTTCAATTTCATTACATCTAATGGAGTTATTAGATAAGGGCATTTTGAAATTGTATTAACATTAAGAACTAAGTTGATTGTAAGTTAAACCTCCTAATTAGTAAAAACACTAGAAAAATAATTTGGGAATACATCCATCTATTCATATACTACTAGAACATTGCTAATCTGAACAACTTCATTCTTTTTGAAAATATGAACAAGGTTAATTTCACTATAACCTTTAATCATTTTCTCATATTCTTGATATATTATCATAATTGTGAAATCATTCTTATATAAAAATTAAAGGTGAAATTTAAATTTTAATATATACTACTTATCACTATAATCTATCTTTTCATGATAAACATAAGGCTAATCTCTATGTAGAATAAGACAAAACTCAAAAATGGTAAAGACAATAAGATTTATAGAAGAAATAATTTGATAGATAATCATAGGAAAATTCCTTTAAATATTTTTTTCATTAATAATTACACAATGAGTTTTTCATAAAATTTATTTCCCCATCTATTGAGGTAATAATTTCATTTTATCATAAAACATCCCTGAAATAAAATAATTTTTAGACCTAGAATAAAATAAGGATTTGGAATAATATAAAATAACATGTAATGTACTTTATAACACTTTTATAGACCTTCATTGTTTGGGGAATTTAGGAAAGAATTTTTTAGAACCCCATGATTTTATGACTTTTTATTTTCAAAGAAATTTAATTACAATGATAGCATGCCTAAAACACATCACAGTGATTCAAAAAGACAAATATAGTATTATTATATTATTATGTGATCATTATTTCCTAGCTATTGTATTGTAGGGTATATATAGGGCTAACATAATTATAATAAAATTACTGTTTATTTATATATCATGAATTCTCATGTTATCAATTAATTTGAAATCAAAATAAAAACCAATGAAAATAAAAGAGTTTTCTTAGAAGTAGTTTTCATGCACACAATATCTGTTTATTTTTAAAAAAAAATTGATTTCTATTTGTGAATGATTTAAATGAATTTATATAATATATATTCAATAAAATATTTATAATTTAATTTAATATTTATCTAGGTTTGAGATAAGAATGAATCCATTATTATGCTTAAAATATATTTTTTATAAAAAGTTGTATCAATGAATTTTATGCACTTATTTTAAAAAAATAAATTTTAAAATTTTAAGAAAATTTATTTGAAAAAATTAATTTAAATTTTTAAATAAACACGTTAAAATTATCTTAAAATGAATTTTTGATAATTTTCTAAAATAAGTAATTTTTCAATGACTACTGAAAAATATCAATTTTTATTAAATAGTTTGTATTTTTTTTAAATAATCTAGTAAGGTTCAGTTTTTTTTAAATGGTTTCAAAAGTAAAATTAGTTTAAATATGTCAAAACTAATCCAATTTACAACATTGAAACCAATGTATTTTTTTATTTTGATAAAAACCTATTTAAACTTATCAAAAATAATTCTTTAGAAAACTGCTTTTTGTAGCATTAATGGGTTTAATTTTAAATTAAAATATCATAATTTTATGAATTTGATTTCATAAAATTTTTCCACAAATTTAATGAGGTTAAATTAATTTTTTTTCATAATGAATAGGAAAAACATTAAAAATTTATCACGGTTAAGGTAAAAACTAGTTTACCATGCGGTTAGAAAAAATAGATATGGGTTAAAATGACTTAAAAACTTTCTAAAAACCCATTGGATGGTTTTATTTCTACCTTAAACATATCACATCTAAATAATATCCATTTGTATCCATTTTTTCAAGAATGTGATTTGACATTATTTTAAAACATTGAAAAATTACAGGTGTGTCACTCACGTCAATTATAAAAGTACATCACCTCTACTCTCATATCCATACTTAAATTTACATTATTTGAGAAATAACATATCCAAATCCATTCCTTACATCCATCCCTAAGAACTAAATTTATTTATTTTGTCATAAAACTCTCCAAATGAGTCTTTAGGTACAAACCTAAAGTGGTTTTCTGAATAAGATGTATAGTTATTAACCACATTTTTTCATTTTATTTATTCTTCTACCAATATAAAATATTATTTAACTAAGATGGAAAAACAAAACCAATATATTCTATATACAAACATGTTATTATGTTAATTTAATAACCCGTATTTGTCTCCACCTCTATAAAATAATAAATGAAATCATTGATTGTGTGCATAGCGATTGTCTCCTCATAAACCGATGTAATTCATTTTTAATAATCAGATCTCAAAGATAGATATAATGATTTATTTAAGGTATATATTAATTATTTTAATGAAAAAATTATAGATCTATAATTATAATAACATATATACCTTTCTACCTTCTAATATGCTGGAAAACGATATCCTTGGTCATGTGTAAGTGTGGACTACCACCTCCACAAAGTGAGGCAGTTAATTTTTAATTTATATTTTACATGGATGTAAATAAGGATGAATTTGATGAATATATATTACATATATTATATACTAATTATTTTTATGTTTAATTATTAGTTACCTTTGTTTTTTCAATCGATTGAAAATTGAAGATTGCATTCATACATACGTACATCCAACAGTCCACATGTATTATTTAATTCATTTTTCTATCTATAATTTTATTGATTAATATAAACAAATTTATAAAGAATATATATGATACTTATATCATGAATAACCTTTTTTATATAATGAAACCATGATAAAATTGCATGGATTGGTATTGATGAACCAAAACATGCATGAAAAAGCAATTAGTTATTATCCAAAATAGTGATTTTAATAACAGATTATTAATAAATGGATGATAAAATATAATAATTAAATAATAAATTGTATAAACTTTATGAGCACAATTTTGTAATAAATTTATAATAAAGATATATTTATTATATAGGAGGTTCTAACATGTATGAATAATGTGGATAATTTAAGTAAGGGATTTATGTTTCAATGCAATTTTAAATTGGAATTATTTATGATTGAAATTACTTTCAAGAAATTATATCATCCTTATTAAATAAATCCAATTAATTTTATTATACTCTATTTTTTTCATTATAATACATTCTCTCCTTAGATTTGGTGTCCTTGGACCAACTGTTTGTACTTCGATTACATAGATTTTTATTCACTACAGGAAATGTGGTTTTTACCCACAGTTGTTTACCAACGGTTTTCTTAACTCGTTGTTAAAGAAGGCCTAGGAAACCCTTTCCCAAGAGTTCATTAGAACTGTTGGGAAAGGGTACCCCTTTGCCAACAGTTCATGAGAACTGTTGGGAAAGGGTACCATGAACACCCCTTTCCCAATGGTTTTTGAAAACCGTTGGCAAATATTTCAGTCGTGACAGAACCCTAAAATCAATCCGGTGCTCGGCTCCTCTCTCGAACTCCCCCATCCGAATAGGTGAAAATCCATCTGAATCATCTCAAATCAGGTATTTTATTCTTTATACACATATGCTTTCTTGTTTTTATTGTTATTGATCTAATATTTTAGTTTTAAGTTTTGATTTTGATGTGATTTCTCCCTGAAAAAAAGGAAAATGAATGTATATTTGGTTAATTAATTATTTTCCCATGGAATATCATTTTTGTTATAATGACCATGCTAAATAAAGGGGTAATTTAATAGAAGACCTTGAATAAATTGTAGAAGTTGGGGTATGTTGCTTCTAGGAGAGGTTTTTTTTTGTGTCTCATTGTATGTTATAGGTTGTTGTATGGTGATTGAGGTGACCAGTTGGGCTTTGTGATATGTGGGGTTGTAATGTGATGGTTAGTGTGCATGGATGTGACATGTGAAGTTGTGTGATAGTGATGATGTGTGGTGGTGTTGTGTCGTGTGGAGGTGTTGTGTGATGAGGTTGTGGTGTATGATGTGGTGAGGTGGTTTTGTTTGTGCGTTGGTTTGTGATGTGCAATATTTTTGTCGTAAAATGTGGTTGTTTTGGTGAGATGGTTGGCCGATGTAACATGGCGACGATGGTTACTGTGAGATGGTGAGTTGTTGTGTGGTGGTTTTATTAGTTTCCTGGGTATCTATGGAATAAATTATGCTGTTAAAACAAAAAAAACAAGATAGTAAATAAATGAGATAGAATAGAAATGGATGTGTGGTAAATGGATTTAATTAATTTATCATTAAATGAATGGACAATCTAAGTGTGAATGAACTGTCTTATAAATGAAAGTGGGAAATGTTATGTGTATTGTGTGGTGGTAGTGTGCTGTGTTGCATATAGTGGTGAAAGTGGTTGTGATGGTTTATGTGTTTAATGGTAGTAGTGAAGTGTGTGATTATGTAGTTAATGTGAACCCATAGGTTGGGTATTTAGTGTTATCTATTTATCATGTATTTTATGTTATTTCTACACATTCCCAACCATAGTTGGATAAACTTACCAACGATCAGAGGTTTTGAGTTATGGGTATTTTTTCTAATATCTACGATGGTGGTTATATGGTTGGATAGCTACCATGTCTTCCCTACTCTTCCTTCATAAGTGATTGACCATGTCTTTTTAGGCAAGATGCGATGTTATTGTACATGTGTCTTCAGGTGAGATATAAAATGATTTCCCTAGTGTTTTCAGGTGAGGTGCGATGTGATAAGGCTATAATAAGATGCGGCATGTGGTTGGGGTCATGTAGGGTAGGAGGATGGCACAAGGTTGATGTTATTCATGTTCATGATACCCTACTAATATGGTTATGGGATGATGCATGATGTGATGTGATAAAACATTAAGTTCTTGTTGGTTTTACATTTTTCAATAACACATTAGTATGTTTTTTTCACATGTGTAGTTGATACCTTGATTATTTTCTTCCTTTATCATTTACTTAAATTTATTTTCTATTAAAGTTCAATCCTATCGAATTGTTTATGACAAAATTACTTATATAAATTCTTTTTACAGAATGGACAAAAGTTGGATGTATGAAACCGATCGAATCTCAAGCGATTTTCATAACAATTCGGAGAGATTTATAGATTTGTTATTTCGCAATGCTTAAGATAGTGGTCGCATACACTTCCCATGTTTCAATTGTGTTGGTAGACCTTGGTTGAGATGTGAAGAAGTCATCTACCACATAACCAAAAATGGTTTTCAAGCAAACTACTTTTTGTGGTATCACAATAGGGATAAAATGAAATCTCAAATTGGTAATGATCGAAACGAAAGGACCGGAATGAAGAATTTGTTAGATGATCGGTTTTTGTTTATTCGTCATCATGAAAAAAGAAAGGATTTCGACTCAAGAAGACTTTGATATGAGGAAAGCTGATGCATCTAGTGAAAATTATGATATTGATAGGGTGAAAAAATTGAATGATGTTGCCACGACTCTTGTATATCGACAATGCGATAAAATGAAAAAGCTATAATTTTTAATCTGATTGTTTCATGGGAAAACTATGTATGGGATTTCTAATACAGCAATCGATTACATTCTTACCCTCTTGAAGGATTTACTTCAAGATGATGTAGATATTCCTTCAAAATAAAATATTGAATGGATGTTAGTTGAGGAACATGCATTTTCAAGAAACAAAATTCATACTTTCCCGAAATATTACAGTTTATTCTGGGAGGAAACCGCTGAACGAAATGATTGTATAAAGTGTGGAACATCCCAATGGAAGTCAAAATCTGATGGAACACCATCCCGTGTTACACAGAAAGTAATGTTGCAATTTCCATTGATCCCCGGACTCCAGAATCTTTTTATGTCTGATGACATATCAATAAAAATGAGATGGCATGATACCGAGAGAAAAAAGACTAATGATGAGTTGGTTAATCCTACAGATGGATTTTCATGGAATATATTTGATGCTCGACATCCTTATTTTATAGATGACGTGCATAATGTGAGGTTTGATTTTTCATGCAACGGTTTTAATCCGTTTGGGCATATGCTTACTTCGTACAGCACATGGCCAGTTTTTATACACATTTATAATCTTCCCCCATGGTTGTGTATGAAAAAGCCTTTCAATTTCATGAGTATACTCATATCTGGTCCTTCTTATCCCGGAATTGATATTGATGTATACATGAAACCTTTAATAAAAGAGTTGAAACTTCTTTGGGATGTAGGTGTGCACACATACGATGCATGTTCGCAAGACATATTTCAGATGTGTGTTGCGCTTATGTGGACGATCAATGATTTTCTGGCTAATGCAATGATGTATGGATGGAGCACAAAGGGAAAACTTTCATGTCCAGTTTGTATGAAGAATACACGATCCAAAAGACTGAAAAATTGTTGTAGTTTCAGTTTTATGGGACATCGATGATTCTTTCCAAAGGATCATCCATATAGAATGAATCATCGAAGATTTGATAATAAAATAGAGACTGATGATCCACCTCAGTGTATTTCTGGAACTGATGTGCTTAATGAATCGAAAGATTTCAATTTTTCAATCGGGAAAGGTCAAATGAAATCTGGAAAGAGAAATAATATTTCCACTGAAACCTGTTACAATTTGAGTAAGAGGAGTATCTTTTCTGATTTTCCTTATTGGTCAACCAATTTGTTACGTCATTTCATAGATGTAATTCATATTGAAAATAATATATGAAAATTGTTGCTTTAGGTTCTTCTAAATGTCAAGGGGGAGACAAAAGATGATCTATGATCTCGGAGTGACTTGGTGGATTGGGGAATCAGACCAGAATTGCATCCTGTGCGTATTAGTGAAAATAAATGGAAACTTCCATTTTCTTCTTATGTGATGAAACCTATTGAAAAAAAACAATTTCTGGAAGTATTAGAGACTATTAGAGTTCCTGATGGCTATTCAAGAAACATATCTAAATGGGTCAATAGAAGAGAGTTGAAGCTAAAATCTTTGAAGACACATGATTATCACATTCTACTGAATGAGTTTCTTCCAATAGAAATATGTCATCTTTTTTCCAATAATGTAAGGGTGGATGTTATTTGGTTGTGCCATTTTTATAGAGATCTTTATGCTGAGAAGTTGTCCAGGTCTTTCTTGAAAAAAAAATTGACAGATTCCCCATTAATTTTGTGTGAGTTGGAGAAAAAATATTTCCTCCATCATTTTTCACATGCATGCTGCATCTGACTATCTATATTCCCACTGAAATACTTCTCAGAGGACCTATTTCATTTCGTTGGATGTATCCAACTAAAAGAAATATGTTCACATTAAAGTATTATGTCCGAAACAGAAATCATCCTAAAGGTTCTATCGTGAACGGTTACTTAGTTCAAGAATGTATGGATTTCTGCTTGATGTATTTGTCTGATCTTACTACAAGATTGAACAGACCAATGAGAAATGAAGAAGAACAGTATGATCAAATTGAACCCAGTTTTCCATCACTTCCTCAAAAAGGAGGAATTCGTGGATCATATACATTGAAGACATTAAGCCATAAATAGCGGAAGATGGCACATCACACATTTTTGTTCAACTGTGATTTTTTCAATGACTATATCAGGTAACTAAATTGATTATGTATATCTTACATATATATATGTTAAACTATTAATATTTTTTATCTATAGAGAACATAAAACAATGATAAATAGGAAGCATCGTTCTTTATCTTTGAGAAGGAGAGAGACTTTTCATAGCAAAGAGTTTTCTTCTTGGTTAAAATTGAAGGTATAAATTTTACTATTTAAAATAATTATATCAATATTTAATTAAGTTTAATAGTCATTTATATTGCAGGTATTGAGTTTTTTTTCTAACTCTGTCACTGAGGAAATAAGAGCTTTGGCATTTGGTACTAATACCATGGTTCGTGACTGGAAATCAATTGTTATCAATGGGTACAAATTTATTGTCACTGAACGAGAAAAGAATATGAGAACACAACATGATGGTATTATGGTTACTTCCACAACAGATTGTTATTCCAGTGCATTAGATAGTAGACATCGATTTGAAAATGTGGGTTATTATAGAGTTATTGAGAAAATAATAATATTGGATTATTACTCTCGTGGATGAGTCACAATGATGAAATTCCATTGGTTTGATTCGATGATGAGACATGGAACATTTATTGATGATTTAGGATTTAGAGTAATTAATATGACTCGCACTCTTGCTACCAAAGAACCATATGTGTTGGCATCAATGGCTAAACAAGTTTTTTATGTCAAAGACCAACTTCGACCTGAATTTGGTGTCATATTTGAAGTAATTCCAAGACATATTTTTGATGATGGTGATGATGGAATTGACATTTTCCCTAGTGCCATTGGAACCAATCCATTTATTTCTTTTGATGACTCCAATAGCTCAATTTTCAGATTTTATTGTAAACCAGAAGATGTGGTTGAAAATATATATAATCATTTATTCATGTTCTCAATTCTTTTGGTTTACCTCAAGTTGGGTTGTTAAGGTTGGTAATATTCAAATTGATTTAGTATTGATCAAAAATATGTTTTAGCTAACTTGACCACTATGTGAATTTTCAATGTTTATTGGTTGTAGTTTTATTTTAATTGCATTTTCTAATTTGGAATTGAATTGCATTAAAACCTAGTCAAACAATATTTCTAACTTGGTGAACGTTACAACTTGTATGATTTATTAAATCCATTCAAGCTCTTCTAAAACAATTGATAGCTAAATTACCAATTAATCCCCCTATTCCATCATATATTTAGTTTTTTGGGGTACACATTAGTTTCCTTTTTCTAATTAATTACATATTTGTTTTCAAAAGTAGTAAATGTAGCCAATTAAAGAGAGATGAAGGAAAAAAATGATGGAGAAAAATCATCGAATGGCAGAGTTGGGAATTCCATCATTAGTGCCTATAGTGAGTAATTTATTTAAAATTGATATATTTAAAGAATATATAATGTCATGTGATTAATTTTTTTATAAAACGTTTTGTAGGACCCACCTATATGTCGACAGTTATTCGACGAGGTGCCTAGTACTGGTCCTAGTACTCAGGTCGGTGGTACGAGGAGGGTTCGTACCAGAGGTGGACGGGCAGCTGCGCATACCCGACTAGACCATGCCCCTCCCACTGACATGTCATCCTTCTCACATTATGATCCCGGTGTGTCGTTAGGGACACACGAGATATTTAGGTCTCCCATGTATTCTCTACCTACTGCATCTTCTGGCCCATTATTTTCACATCCCATGATGATTCCCACTCCCCAGTCAGAATCTGGTCAGATAGCTATCCCATCTTCTTTTCCTTCTACTTCTGTCTCTCAGAGCTTCTATATTCCATCGTCTTTGACTCCTATTCCACCACATGGTGTTCCATCAGTTTCTGTAGATCCAGCGGCGCTCAGCGATCAGACCGGCGCAGGTATATTTATAGAACCCTAACAAATTTTGTATGGCAATATTTATTTTCATTATAACATGTTTTGATAAAATATTTGATTTTCTTTCATGACAGATACATCTACTGACATGAGGCATGGCCGAGGGCATACACACATGCATTCGGTGTAGAACTGCCGCACACATGTTTTGGTGTATTGTAATGAAGACAACCAAATGGTTGAGAAAACATGGCAGTAATGTTGGAGTTTTTTGGCGACGCTTGCCAAATACTTCGACATCATTCCCATCAGCCTGCTATCATGGAAACAT
Source organism: Viscum album (assembly GCA_963277665.1). Lineage (NCBI taxonomy): Eukaryota > Viridiplantae > Streptophyta > Magnoliopsida > Santalales > Viscaceae > Viscum > Viscum album. The sequence goes on along the minus strand of OY728139.1, from coordinate 1,514,987,083 downwards.
TTTCCACATGAGGTGAAGGATAGAGCTTGAGTAGAGATATGGGTAAAAAAATATGTTCTATTTAATTCCATGAATTATTTTTTTATTTATATGAATTAATATTTTGATGTCAGCTTCGATTTAATTTTCCCGATGGTGAGGGTGCACGACTGGAACGTCTAAAGGATTTAGGCAAGATTTGGATAGCCTAAAAGTATGAGTTGTATATTGGCTGGGTTGCTAGAGTTGGAACTGAGATAGAGGAGTTACCAGTGGTGGATGATTGTCTTATAGAGAAGTATCATCAGATGATTACTCATTGGACGAGTACCCAGTTTAAGGTATTAATTACATTTGAGGTATTTAAATAATAACTTTAATGTTTTTCATTAATACTATCTGTTGAATTTTGAAATTTTATTTAGGAATCATCTGGAAAAAATAAAAATAACATTGATGAAAAAAATACATCCACACACTGGGACGCACTACGATGCCTGATCATGAGAGGAAGCAGGTATGAAAATTGTTTATAAGTTTTCTTTACGACTTACACTTTCTTTTGTTTCCTAAATTATTTAAAAGTTTGCTAAATTTTTCATATAACTTTAGTTTTCAATGTCATTGTAGAGGCAAATAAAAAATATTGAAGGATGTGTGCCTCGAGAAAAACTGTTTTTCTTGAGTAGACGGAAAAAGGATGGAAGTGTCGTCAACGAAGCGACTCAGGAGCAGATTGTAAGTTTTAATATGTTGATTTTATATTTTAATATATATTTTGTAACATAATAATATATTTATATTTGTAACAGGCTACTTTAGAGGCCCTCAATGCCCAAGAACCAGACAATTTTGGGCCCACTAATTACTTACATCAGGTTTTGGGAGAGGAGCATGCCGGCAGAGTACGTTGCCGAACTACGATAGCCCCAACGAGGTATTGGCCCTCCTCAGGTACGAGTTGTAGTGCCACCTAGCTGCAGTAAGTTAGGGTACATGAAGAACAGGTTGAAAAAAGAGCCACAGAGATGGCAGAACAGTCTGCTAGGGCAAACAGTGCATTTATGAAATTTATTGAAGTTCTACGTCCGACACTTCCACCAGAGGCCAGCCCAGATTTTGATGAATATATGTCGTTGATACGTTCTATATATAGAGAACCAGGTGGAAGTTCTAGTGGTGGTCAAGAAGATTTCCAGGCTGACGATGATGATGGCGAGGAGTTTGATGCGGAAGAGGAGGGAGAGGAGGAGGGCGAGGCGGATGGCAAGGGCGAGGTGGAGGGTGAGGGCGAGGAGGAGGGAGAGGAGGGTGAGGACAATGATGGGGATGAGGACGAGGGTGATGATGATGGTGATGATGGTGATGGTGATTTGGGACATGTTGATCTGTTATATTTTTTACTAATATTACTGAGATTTGATTTTTAATCTATTCTAGTTGTTGGTTTTATCCAGACATGTAGTATAGTATTTCAGTTGATTTATTTTTAAATATTTCTTGTTTTCATGGATGTTGATGTCTTTTAGTGGTTGTGTGTTTGTGAACCCCTGGACAACCCCCCTCCTTCCTGGACCCTGGACAACCCCCCACCATCCTCCTTGGACCCTGGACACCTCCCCCCCCCACCATCCTCCTTGGACCCTGGACACCTCCCCCCCCCACCATCCTCCTCAGTCCCCGGAAATCCCCCCGAACAGCCCCCCAAACACCCCCCCCCCCACCCACTCTCCTCCTTGGACCCCGAACAACCCCCCGAACATCCCCCAGATATCCCCCCGTACAGCCCCCCCACCTCATCCTTAGTCCCCGGACAGCCCCCCGGACACCCACCGGACAGCCCCCTGAACAGCCCCCCGCACAGCCCCCCACCCTCCTTGATTTCATTTACTACTAGAAAATCTATAATATATATTTTATTTATTTTCATCATTATAATCAATGTAAATCACATTTATACATCTAATCAATATCATAGATTCTTGGTATGCTATAAAAGGAATGTATTCATTGGGCATGTCATTGTTAGCTCTGAAATGTTTCATAGCATGAAAAACTAAAATCTAATCCATACTAAGAATGATATAAAAATATTATATATGAATTTACACAAGATTTTAAGTAAATACCATTCCACTAATAGATTATGGACGAGATCATTCTAAGTGTCTCTCTTTTGTTTAAAATGGACAACATTTTAAGTATGTACTGAAATCTGACCAAACACATTTGAAATGTGTTGATGCTTTAGGAAAATGATCCATGGGTCATATGTGACGTGTACGAGTCAACCCCACCACAATCTGATGCACTGTGGTGCTGACACCATTCATAGTGTCTCTATTTTGATTAAAATGGACAGGATTATAAGTGAAAAGAAAAACTGACATGCGGAAAAACGACCAAACGCATTCAGAATCTATTGATAATTTATCACAACGATCCATGGGTCATATGTGACGTGTACGAGCCAACCCGGGCTCAATCCAAGTCATGTTGTGACCGGGATCAGTATAAGTGGCCTCTATTGTTTAAAATGGACAACATTTTAAGTTAAAAACATCAACTGGCATATGAAAAACTGACCAAATGCATTTGGAATGTGTCGATAATTTAGAACAATGATCCATGGGTCATATGTGATGTGTACAAGTCAACCCCTCCTCAATACGAGGCGCGGTGCGGCTGACACCACTCTAACTGTGTCTCTTTTGTTTAAAATGGACAGGATTATAAGTGAAAAAGAACAACTGGCATACGGAAAACCGACCAAATGTATTCTGATTGTATTGATACTTTATCACAACTATCCATGGGTCATATGTGACGTGTATGAGCCAACCTAGGCTCAATCCGAGTCACAGTGTAGCCGGGATCAGTCTAAGTGTCTCTCTTTTTTTTAAAATGGACAACATTTTAAGTACATATGGAAAACCGACCAAACACAGTATGTTTCCATTGAAACTTTAGAAGAACGATCCATGTTTCATATGTGACATGTAAGAATCAACCCTGCCTCAATCTGAGACGCGGTGTAGCCGGCACCACTCAAAGTGTCTGTCTTTTGTTTCAAAAGGACATCATTTTAAGTGAAAAACGTCAACTGGCATACGGAAAACAGACCAAACGCATTCAGATTGTGTCTATACTTTAGAAAAATGATCCATGGGTCATATGTGATGTGTATGATTCAACCCCGCCTCAATACGAGGCACAGTGTGGCCGAAACCACTCTAACTGTGTCTCTATTGTTTAAAATGGACAGGATTATAAGTGAAAAGAACAACTAGCATACAGAAAACCGACCAAACGCATTCAAAATGTTTTGATGCTTTAGGAAAACGATCCATGGGTCATATGTGACATGTATGAGTCAACCCCGCCTTAATCTGAAGCACTATGTGGCCGGGATCAGTCTAAGTGTCTCTCTTTTGTTTAAAATGGACAACATTTTACGTATATATGGAAAACCAACCAAACACATTCGGTTTCCATTGAAACTTTAGGAGAACGATCCATGGGTCATATGTGATGTGTACAAATCAACTCCGCCTCAATATGAGACATGGTGTGGCCAGCACCACTCAAAGTGTCTATCTTTTGTTTCAAAAGGACATCATTTTAGGTGAAAAACATCAACTGGCATATGGAAAACCGACCAAACGCATTCGGATTGTGTTGATACTTTAGTAAAATGATTCATGGGTCTTTTGAAACGTGTACGAGTCAACTCCGTTTAAATCCGAGACGTGGTGTGGCTGACACCACTCTAACTATGTCTCTTTTGTTTAAAATGGACATGATTATAAGTGAAAATAACAACTTGCATACGGAAAACTGACCAAATGGATTCTGATTCTATTGATACTAACACAAAGATCCATGGGTCATATCTGATGTGTACGAGCCAACCCGAGCTCAATCCGAGTCGTAGTGTGGCCGAGATCAGTCTAAGTGTTTCTCTTTTTTTTAAAATGGACAACATTTTAAGTACATACGGAAAACTGACCAAACGCATTCAGTTTCCATTGAAACATTAGGATAATGATCCATGGGTGATATGTGACGTGTAAGAGTCAACCTCGCCTCAATCTGAGGTGTGGTGTGGCAGACACCACTCAAAGTGTCTCTCTTTTTTTTTAAATTGACATCATTTTAAGTGAAAACAGTAACTAGCATACGGAAAACCGACCAAACGGATTCTTATTGTGTCGATACTCTATCACAATGATCCATGGGTCATATGTTATGTGTACAAGTCAACCCCGCCTCAATACGAGATGTGGTGTGGCCGACACCACTCTAACTGTGTCTCTTTTTATTAAAAATGGACAGGATTATAAGTGAAAAGAACAAATGGAATACGGAAAACAGACCAAACGCATTTGAAAGGTGTTGATGATTTAGGACAATGATCCATGGGTCATATGTGACGTGTACTAGTCAACCCTGCCTTAATTCGAGGCACGATGTGTCTAGGATCACTCTAAGTGTCTCTATTTTGTTTAAAATGGACAAAATTTTAAGTACATACGGAACACCGACCAAACACATTCAGTTTCCGTTGAAACATTAGGAGAACGATCCATGGGTCATATGTGACATGTACGACTCAACCCCACCTCAATCTGAGACACGGTGTGGCCAGCACCACTCAAAGTGTCTGTCTTTTGTTTCAAAAGGACATCATTTTAAGTGAAAAACATCAACTGGCATACAAAAACCAACCAAACACATTCGGATTGTGTTGATACTTTATAAAATGATTCATGGGTCAGTTGATACATGTACGAGTCAATCCCATTTAAATCCGAGATGCGGTGTGGTCGGCACCACTCTAACTGTGTCTCTTTTGTTTAAAATGGACAGGATTATAAGTGAAAAGAACAATTGGCATATATAAAACCGATCAAACGCATTCGGAATCTAATGATAATTTATCAAAACAATCCATGAGTCATATGTGACATGTACGGGCCAACCCAGGATCAATATGAGTCACGGTGTGGCCAAGATCAGTCTAAGTGTCTCTCTTTTGTTTAAAATGGACAACATTTTAAGTACATACGGAAAACTGACCAAACGCATTCGGTTTCCATTGAAACTTTAGGAGAACGAACCATGGGTCATATGTGACGTGTACGAGTCAACTTCACCTCAATATGAGGTGAATTGTGGCCAAAACCACTCAAAGTGTCTCTCTTTTATTTAAAATTGACTTCATTTTAAGTGAAAACAACAACTTGCATACAGAAAACTGACCAAACGGATTCTGATTGTGTCAATACTCTATCATAACGATCCATGGGTCATATGTGACGTTTACAATTCAAACTATCCTAAATTTGAGATGTGGGGTGGATGAAATCATTCATAGTGTCTCTCTTTTGTTTAAAATGGACATCATTTTAAGTGAAAACCACAACTAACATACAAAAAACTAACCAAATGCATTAGAAATGTGTTGATGATTTGGGAAAATGATTCATGGGTCATATGTGACGTGTATGGTTCAAACCCGCTTTAATTTGAGGCACAGTGTGGTCGGGATCACTCTAAGTGGATCTCTTTTGTTTAAAATGGACAACATTTTAAGTACATACAAGAAACTGACTAAACAGATTCTGATTGTGTTGATACTTTAGCCCAATGATCCATGGGTCATATCTGACGTGTACGAATCACTCCTTCCTTAATCTGAGACGCGGTGTGGCCGGCACCACTCAAAGTGTCTGTCTTTTGTTTCAAAAGGACATCATTTTAAGTGAAAAACATCAACTAGCATATGGAAAACCGAGCAAATGATTTAGGAATATGTTGATACATTAGGACAACAATAAATGGGTCATTTGTGACGTGTATTAGTTAACCTCACCACAATATGGGGCATGGTGTTTCCGGTATCACTCCAGGTGTATGTATTTTGTTTAAAATGGACATCATTTCAGGTACAAATATATGGTATACAAAAAACAGATCAAATTATGAATTGAATCCCGGATTCCACATATAATTGTCATCTAAATTTTAAATTTAATTCTAAATGAATTATGTATGTCTATAATTACTTAATGAATTCTAATTTAATTATGGATGTGTATAGTTCCAGGATGCATTATATGTTAAATGTGTATGAATTTTTTTCTCTATATGTATGTGTTAGTTGGTTATTTCAGGTACAATAATTGTATATGTATGTGTTAGTTTATTGCAGGTACAATAATTGGATTGAAAATGGGAGGGAATGCACAAAATGAGGCATGTTGTGCAAATTGCAGGCTGCTGTACAATTTGCACAGCATAGGCTATGCCAACGTTTTCAAACTATTGGCATAGAATCTCTGATTCTTTTTTTCCAACGGTTCAAGGAACTGTTGGTAAAAAACCTTTCCCAACGGTTTAGAAACCGTTGGGAAAGAGGAGAGTCCTTGGTATTTCCCAACGGTTCAAGCCAAACCGTTGGGAAAAACTATCCCAATGGTTTGGCACAACCGTTGGGATAGGTTAGGCTTTCCCCACCCTATCCCAATGGTTCATAGTAAACCGTTGGGAAAAGCTTTCCCATCGGCTTACTTCCCAATGGTTTTCAGAACCGTTGGTATAACATATACCAACGATTCTGCAGCCTTTCCCAATGGTTCAGAACCGTTGGGAAAGACTGTATTTCCAGTAGTGAATGTATTTAAATATTAAACATATTATTACATATTGTTAATTGTTCTTCATGATTATGATGTAATAATGTCCAAGAGTATTGTTTGCCTTGATAAGGTCATGGGAGTTCCCCGCTATGATGTGAACCTTGAAATGATATATCAATATTCTTAAATATAGTTCTATAGTTGGATAACATATTATAATGGGACACATAACATGAATATCATCTGGTGTGAGTACTCGTAAGAAGATGTGACTCCCTCTCATAATGTTTGTACATGGTAATCTCCAGGATAGGAGATTAAGATAATGGACCTTCCTTTAGGACTTCTGAATTCTTTGGTGTCATAAGATATATCTATCTTCGAGCTTGTTTAATAATCCTTATACTTTAACACTATCATTAATATGTGTCATGACTCATGCACTTTGATTTTGTGACAAAAACTATCATGCAGAAAGTTGGTGGGAAGTAGGGAATGTTGGGTGCGTCAATGGTGGCATGTTATTAATGAATAAGTTGAGGAAGGATTTCTCCCCTCCATTTATGGAAGTTGATATCTAGTCCCTTTGATTGAAATAGAATCCTCACGCAAAATTCCATGTCCATAGTGTAATGATGATTTTATTTCTGGTAGTCAAAGAATGACGTATCAAGCATAAAAGTTGATGAAACTATCATGAAACCTACTTGATGAGATATTACCAAAAGGGGATTATATTACATAGTGAGTGTTCATATGTGGATGTTATTGTTGCAACTTTAAGTTCTTTCTCATGGGTTCCTTAACCCATTGCTAGACATCACTCTTGGACATTAGGCAAGTCCTCCTAATGACAACGAGAAATAATCCTAGAGGGTCACACATTAAGTGTTTCTGGTGGTCTCGGTTAAATTCTATTTGAATTTAAATAATAAATTTTACTCTCAATATAGTGTAATAATTTTATTCAAGTTAAAATGTTTGCATAAATTAAATAAATATCAATTCACCATATTTTGGGTAAAATATTTTTATTTATTTTATTAAACATTTAATAAATATTTATTTATTAGTTTTTAAATTAAATATTTATTTAATAGAATAATTTATTTATTTATTTATTCTAGTGTTCAATAAATGGAAGTGTAGTTCGATTAGAACAAGGCTGGTCCAGTAGTAAAATAATTATTTTCAAGATGATAAATAATTATTCAACTAGTCGGAACAAATTAAAATAACACTACTATTATTCTATAAGGCGAAATTTTATTTAAAATTCTATTTTGCACAAGTTGGCGCACCATAAATAATGACGCGATATTATTATTAATTGCAAGGGTTTTCTCTAAGTTTATAAATGTATTTAATTACTATTATGCAATTCAATATTGTAACTATAGCCCCATGTTAATAAATAGACACGTATGTCTATTATTCCATGTACTGAACCACACACCTTGTGGATTGAGAATTGTTGAGCTAAAAAATTTCTCTCTCGAATCCTCTTACTTCCCCTCTCAAGAAGAAGAGATGTTCATCAGAGCCAAAGAACAAGCGATCAATAACAACTGACACAGGAATCTCTCTTCGTCGTGCTAGCACTTAGAGAATGAGTGGATTAAATTAGAGGCCATCGGAGCACGTGTGGATCACCTCTAGAGAGATTATAGTTTGGATCCTTCAAAGCACCACAAGATTACACCTAATGGTCATTCCAAATGATCAACATCATCAATGAAGAAAATATCGAAGAACCAGGTATAATTTTCTTTATAAAATTAATAAAATTAATTACAAACATGATGTTCAAGATCCTCTCTAAAGGTTTTGGGCCTCTTCTTTATTTATATAAATCTTTGATTTTATTTTTTAGATACAGGATTTCCTTGTCGTATTGATCCTGAAATAATCATTGATCATGGTAAAAATTAAAGTTGGGTGTCGGGCCAAATGCACTTCTGTTGTGCCTGGAACCTTCAAGTGTTATCCGAGTAGTTACATAATAGTTTATAATTATTTAAATATTTCATTGATGATTTAATCATTTGATAATTTATTTGTTCCAATTAAAATTAATCATTCTACAAATTTGTATCTCAAGATTAGTTCCTCATCTTTTTGTTTCTCGTTCAACTTACAGAAATGATCTCTTATTTTGATTTTTATTAAAATAAAACAATAGATCTCATCCAGCGGTTCCAAAGGTTCTTGGCTGTGAAACACCAGAACACACGGCATGTATTCAGCAGTACATGTCATGTAGTCATGGTTCAATGAACCAGGTTTGGTTTTCCAAGAAAAGTTGTTTTGTTGGAGTTTGTCTAAGTATTAATGACTCCATGCGTTGACAATGAATAAGTGGCACTTGGTTTCCAGATTACATTAATTTTGGACCACTAGACACGGCATATAGTCCCTTCAGATTAGGGTTGGAATGGGTACCTCGTACATGGCTTGCCTAGCTGAAGACCATGTAACACGGATACTACATGGCATGTGGCCCACAATACACAATGTTTTATCCAAATATTTTTGAAGTACACTCACAAACTGTATCCCTGGGCATGTACTATGGATGGACCATGAACCGTAGTACATGCCATGTAGTTGGAACTGCAAGCCATGTACTCATCTAAATTATGCAGATTTATTAAAATTTATTATTATATTATACAAACCCTTTATACATGTACCATGATGCAGGCATAATGATGAGGCACAACATGTGATAATTATTTTATATATATGTGTTTAATTTAACATCTTTGTAATATTCATTTCTACTCATTGGGTAGTTGTGAAAAAGAATTCACTAGTTTGCCTCCATGTTATAAGTTACGTACAAAGATAATTTCAAATGAATTTATTTGTTTAAAATTATGATGGATGATAATCTCAAGAAAATTCAGAAAAGTGTTTCTAATAAAAGGATTAATTAATGAAAGATGATAATTAATTGATTCGAACATTATTTATCTTAAACAAGAATGACTAAAGTATTGAATTCTAGTTTTATTTGTTCATAATTGTCATTTCATGTAAGGATGATCATTAGCTAGACCAGGACCTTTTTATGTGGATGGTTTCTTTTAATTTATTTATTTAAATTAAATTTGTTGGCATATGAGCCTTATCTTCATTAATATGTAGGGTATGTGTGCCCAAGGTTTCTTTTATGTAAAACCTTGTTTTACCCCTCACCTGCGTGTGAGAATAGAATCATATATAATGGATGGAAATCCCATGTTAGTGGAGGTGGTCCAAGATGGAGCCAAGATGAAACCAATACCAGGAGATATAGAGGTGGACATGTGGAAAGCAATAAACAGAAACCTAAAAGGCTCAAGGTGATTCTCCACTAGGTTATGGTTATTTTATCAACCACTAGATAAATTAACCATTATAAAATCTAATGATCATGTCATTTTCTTTATTTTATTTCAATCAGTTGTATGGTTTATCATTATGGATGTCCTGTTGTGATCACATAATTAATGAATTAAACAATCATGCAATATTTAACTAAAATAAACCAGGACTTATGCATAAATATTATCTAGACATGGTTAATCACTTAAGTAAGTTCCACATAATATTAACAAGCATGTTATAATGATAATAAAAAATTCCCACATAAGAGATAAAAATACCTCAAATAAAATATTAAGTCAAACCAAGACTTTCATCACTTGATTAATGGAAAAACTCAATAAAACTATGTCTTTAAATAACCCTTGTTTGGAAACGTACTTTTATAAAATTATCCCTTATCGAAGGTTTTTTGGTTGACTTAAACATATTACATCAAGAGGAGTATCCCTTGATAGAATTGGTATAATATTGGAGGCAAGAGTTGAGAAAATCCAAAGTTAGGATTTCATGATTAGGAAGTCCACTCAATAGATCAAGGAATTGTAAGCCCGCAGTTGCCAAAGACCTACCTACCTACCAAAATACCTTTAAATATATTTGCCAAACATTATTGGGGTTATGTGAAGGGAAATATGGATCCTTGCCACTATAATGTCATGGAAACTTGTCATTCTAAGTTCAATGGTGAGCTCCATCGGGGCATGATAAAATAGTGGGAGACATAATTAAATTAATTTATTATTTCTCATAAAATGTAATAAAGAAAGTACTAATGATCTGATCTATTAATTGTAGAATAAAAATTAAAATCTCATCAACCACACTATCCCTATGATCAATTCTGGATAAAGACAACATCCTCACCAGCAGTAACTTTAGAGAATGGTTTAGTCACCTCCAGGTTATCCTACACCATGAACGGAAGTCTTGAATGTTCGATTCAGCATTACCTGATCTGCCTACCAAATAGGTGAGTGATGAGGATTTCCTAGTCTATGAGAAACATATGAATGACGTGGTATACCTTCAATGTTTGATGTTGTCATCAATGTCTAGTGAGCTCATGAAGTCTCATGAAAACAACGATACTTAGAGAATGCTCGAGCACCTCTGTGGTCTTTACTAGGAGAGAGAAAGATAGAAATGGTTTGAGATCTCCAAGGATAAAAGTAATCTTTGATAGGGTACCCCATTTTTGCCTCATGTAGTAAATCTCATTTGCTACATTGAGCGCCTTGAGGTTCTAGGGTTTAAACTCCCCAAATAACTGGGCACCGATCCCATTCTCACATCACTCCGTCAGAGCTAATCTAAATTTGTTTTCAATTTCAACAGGAACAATATTGAGAAGTCTCTATCTAATCTTCTTATCCTCATTCAGGAAGTGGATAAAGATATGAAGTACAAAAACCCTTCTGTATTTATGGTGAATAAGAGGAAAGGGAAGGAAAAGAGATTTAACCCCAAAGATTCTTCACAAACTTCCAAGAAAAGGAATACCAAAGGGGGGAAATAGAACATGAGAATGTTTATTTCACATGTGGCAAGAAATTCCACAAGAAGAAGAACTACACCCATCCTAAGAAGCAAGGATAATATTTAGATGCGTTTTTTATTGAATGCAATATATATTTTTATACAAATTGGGTATTAGATAGAGCTTGTGGTTTTCACATATATATCTAAATACAGAAACCCAGTAGATTCGGGAAGCCTAACCGAGGGGAGGTAGATCTGCAAGCAGCCAATGGAGCCAGACTTGCTGTTGTAGCTATCAGGGACTACCAACTCATGTTTCCAATAGGGATGATATTGATTTTAAAGGGTTGTTATTATGTACAATTTGTTACTAAAAACATTATTTATTTATCCAAACTAGATACTGATGGATTTATTTTCATGCTTGAAAATCAATGTAGCTTCTTTTACAAATATGGATTTTGCGTTGGTGGGGCACATTTATACAATGATCTTTACATGTGGTATTACACTAATTAAGTAATGGAAATCAATAAAAAAGTTACTTAACATGACTCATACCGCACCCAACTTTGGCATCACCATCTAGGTCATGTAAATGAGAAAATCATTACAATGTTTCATCAAGATTGATATTTATATTCTTTCAGACTAAAATGACTTGGCGTATTTTATGCACGTTCACAAGGAAAAATGAACAAATCCCCATTTAGTGGGAAAGGTAAAAGGGCTAAATAACTTCTTGAATTGGTTTATACCGATGTGTGTGGACCATTTCAAGTTGAAGCAAGGGGAGGGTACTCATACTTCATAACTTTTACTGATGATTTTAGAAGATATGGATATATATACTTAATGAAGTATAAGTCAGATTCTTTTGATAAGTTCAAAGAGTAAAAGAATGAAATTGAGAACCAGCTTTATAAGAAGATTAAGAAACTCTAATCTGACCAAGGTAGAGAATATATCTATCAAGAATTCATTGATTACTTAGGAGAATTTGGGATCCTATCCCAACTCAATCCACCTTACATGAACTAGTAGAATGTTGTGAGTGAAAGGAGTAATCGCAACCTATTAGACATGGTGAGATCATTAATGAGTCATTTCAGTCTTCCATTATCCTTTTGGGGATATGAGTTACAAAAAATGGTTCAAATAATAAACCAAGTACCAACTAAATCTATATATGGTATTCGATATGATTTATGGAGTGGAAATAATTCCATGTTATCGAATTTACATGTGTAGGGAAGCGATGTGTTTGTTAAGGCCTCATCAGGTATCAAACTTGCACCCCAAGGCACAAAGTGTACCTTTATAGGATACCCCAAGGAAACAAGGATATATTACCTATACAACCCCTCATAAAAAATGTTATAGTGGCTAGAAATTCCATATTCCTTGATAGGGAGAAAATATCCAAAAGAGATAGTGTGAGCGAGATATACTTTTATGATGTTGAGGCTCAAGTTGCACAAGAGTTGGTACAGGAGAAAATTCCACAATGCCCTGTAGAAGAAAGAACTATTCTAGAGACACGGGAACTGCATAGGAGTAAAATAATGGTTAGAGAACCATAACAGTAATATTTTATAGTTACTGAGGATAGTGACTCATTATTAGTTGATAATAGTTATCATGTAACCTACAAGGAAGTAGTAAGTGGCACAAGTGTTTCCAAGTTCCCAGAAGCCATTAATTCTGAAATGGATTCCATGTACCAAAAACAAGTCTAGATTTTGGTAGATCCGCTATTTGATGTAAAGCCTATTGGTTTCAAATGGATATTAAATAAGAAACTAGATATGGAATTACAATTCAGTACCTATAAGGCATGACTATTTGCAAAAGGGTTCAAACAGCTTCAAGGCATTGAATACGACAAAACCTTTTCACCAATTTCAATGTTGAAATACATAAGAATTATATTGGACATTGTCTCTTACCATGACTATGAGATTTTGAAAATGGATTTCAAAATAGACTTCCTAAATTGGAACCTTCTGGAAGATGTCTACATGACACAACCTGAAGGGTTTATGCCTCCAAAGGATTCTAATAAGGTATGCAAGTTGGAGAAATCCATTTATGGATTAAATAAATAATCTAAGTCATGGAACATTCATTTTAATGCATCCATAAAAAAAATATGGTTTTATTAAGAATGAATGTGAGCCATGTGTCTACAAACGATTTATTGGGAGTGCATTCGTTTTCCTAATCTTATATGTTGATGACATATTAATTTTTGGAAATGAGATACCAGTCATACAGTCTGTTAAGGAATGGTTGAATCAATGCTTCTCCATGAAGTACTTGGGCGAGGTAGTGTATATTCTTGGGATCATGATTCATCGTGATATATCCAAGAGACTGTTGGTCCTAAGTCAAAGAACATACATGATAAGATACTAAAGAGATATATTATGGAACAATCCAAGAGGGTATTGTTACAAGTGTCACATAGAATTAATATTTCCAAGAAAATATGTCCTCAGACACATGAGGAAAGAAATATAATGTCAAAGACTCCATACACATCAGAAATTTGGTCAGTCATGTATTTCATGCTATGTATTAGGCCAGATGTCACCTATGCATTGAGTGTAGTAGGAAGATATCAAGCTGACATAGGTGACCACCATTGGATGGTAGTCAATACTATCCTAAAGTATTTAAGGCGTACTAAGGATATGTTCCCTATTTATGGAGGAGATGAGGAACTAGTCATCAGAGGATATTCATATTCTTGTTTCCAGACTGATCCATATGACATGAAGTCTCAAACAGGATACATATTCACTTTAAATAGAGGTGCATGGAGTTGGAAAACCTCAAAGACAAGTGTGGTCATAGATTATATAGAAGAGTCTGAATATATCATAGCTTCTGAGGTAGCTAAAAAAGAAGTTTGGATGCAAAGCTTCATCTAGGAGCTGGATGCGATACCTAGAGTAAAGATCCCATCTCACTGTACTGTGATAATACCGCAGCGGTGGCTCTCGGAAAAGATCCAAGGTCACATCAGCAGATGTAGCACGTACTTTGAAAGTATCACCTCTTAAAGGATTTTTCTCAGATAGTTTAAGTTTTAGTGAGTGGTATTTCCATGGAAGAAAATATGGAATACCCCATGAATAAATCCTTGACTCAACAGAAACATGATCACCATGTGGGGTCTAGTAGACAGAAAGTCGTAGGCAGTTGGCTCTAGTCGAAGTTAGATTTTGTTAAAGTTGGTGTCCAAGAAAAAACTATTTTTAATTTTTTTACAGGTATATTTAGTGTATTTAAATATTAAACATCTTATTACATATTTTTCATTGTTCTAGATTATTGTGATGTAATAATTTCATAGAGTATTTGTTGCATTGATAAATTCATGGATGTTCCCTACTATGATGAGAACCTTGAAATTATATTACAATATTTTTAAATATAGTTCTATGGTTGGGTAAAAAATTATGATGCAACATATAGAATGCATATTGTCTTGTTTGAGTACTCATAAGAAGATGAGACTTCCTCTCATGAAGTATGCACTTGGTGGTCTCTAAGACAGAATATTATGAGAACTGGCCCACTAGTAGGAATTATGTATACTTTGGTTTCATTTGATATTTCTATTTTTGATCATGTTTAATGATCCTTAGACTTTAATATTATCATTAATATGTATCATGACTCATGAAATTTTATTTACTGATGAAAACCATCATGAAGACAGTTGGCGGGAAGTAGGGTATGTTGGGTGTTCCACGAGTGGAATGTTATTAAAGGATAAGTCAAGGAATAATTTATACCTTCCATTTATGGATGTTGATATCTTGGTTCGTTGATTGAAATAGAACTTTCGTGAAAAATTCCATGGTCATGGTGTAATGATGAGTTTATTTCAGGTAGTCAAAGAACGATGTATCAAACGTAAAAGTTGATCACACTGTCAAAAAAACCCCTCTTGATGAGATTTTAAAACAAAGGGATTATATTACACAGTGAGCATTCGTATGTGGATGTCTTTGTTGCGACTTCATGTTATTTATCTTGGGTGCCTTGACCTATTGCTATACAGTACTCTTGGACATTAGGAAAGCTTGCCTAATGCCAACGGGAAAGAATTATAGGGGGTTACACGCTAAGTTTTTTTGGTGGTCTCGGTTAAATTCTATTTTAACTTAATTGATTAATATTATTCTCAAGAGAGTGGAATAATTTTATTCAAGTTAAAATGATTACAGAAATTAAATATATATTTATTCACTATATTGTTGGTAAAATATATTTATTTATTTTATTAAACATTTAATAAATATTTTTTTACTAGTTTGTAAATAAAATATTTATTTAAGAGAATAATTTATTTATTTATTTATTCAGGTGTTCAATAAATGGAAGTGGAGTTAGAGAAAACCAAGGCCAGTTTGGTTATAAAATACTTATTTATAAGATGATAAATAATTTTTTAACTAGTTGGAACAAATCAAAATAACACAGCTATTATTTTTGTGATACTTAATTTTATATATAATTCTGTTTTACACAAGTTGGAATACCATAAATAATGATGTGGTATTACTATTAATATCATGGGTTTTCTCTAAGGTTATGAATGTATTTAATTACTGTTATGAAATTAAATATTGTAACCAAAAACACCATGTCAATAAATAGACATGTACATCTATTGTACCACGTACCGAACAACACACCCGATGAATTGAGAATTGTTGAGCTAAACAACTTCTCTCTCAAATCCACGTCCTGCCCCTCTAAAGAATGAAAGATGATATTCATGGAATAAGACCAAGAGATCATGAACGAACAATACAAGACACTTGATTCGCCACTCTAAAACCAAGAGAATGAGTGGTGTTGATTAGAGTCCATTCGAGAACCTGTGGACCACCACTAGAGGGAATTTAGTTTAGATCATTGCAAGTCCAACAAGATAATCTGGAAGGTATATTCTGAATGATCAACATAATCAACGAGGTAAATACTGAAGATTGTTTTCTTTAGGAAATTAATTAAATTATTTATAAATATGATGTGCAATATCCTATCTAACGGTTTTGGGCCCCTTCCTTTTTTTATCTAAATATATAATTCTATTCAGTGAAGACTGGCATTCATCGTCATATTGATCCCGGAATAATCATTGATCATGGTAAAAATTAAAGTTGGGTACCGGACCAACTGCTCTTCTGTTATTTCCAGAACCTTGAATCCTTATCAAATAAATCTATTTGATTTTATTATACTCTAGTTATTTCTTTATAATACATGTTTTCCTTACATTTTACTCAATTTTATTACTCAACATATCTAAGGAATGTTTTTAAGTGAAATCAACCATGTTTTACTATTCTATTGGGTATCATTTTCTTATATGTCAATGTTTTTAAAAAATATTTTGAAGAATTTTTTAAATTTTATTAAATTCTTTTTTATATTCATTTTTACCCAATTATTACATTTTACAAAATGGTTTAAAATTAACCTTCTTGTCCTTTTCTGAATGAGGCACTTCTGCCTTTTTATTGTAATGTGAAAGGAATATTTTTTTAGCTTGTACGATATGAAAATAATTTTTCATCATCATGAACATCCAATGATTTGAATATTACATTACCAGTTTCTGTAGTATATTTAAAATAAATTTTTTTCTATAATATTTGGTAAATTTTTATATTTTAATGAATTTATTTCAAAATGTAAAGGTTCTATTCTTCAAGAATGTTATTAATGACATTTTTGTGGTACTTCTATTCATCAATGACAAGAACCTTTGGCATTTATTATGTTTTATTTGGGATATGATCTAATGGTACCATCATTATTATTTCTATAATTTTTTTATTATTTTTATGATGATATTTTTATGAAACCCATTTATTTTTCATGAGTTATACTATTATGAATAGATGAAATTATTATGAAATTAATTTTCTTTTTACTCATTAGGATATGATTATATTATTATTGATATTATTGAACACATATGTTTGGTTTCCATTTTGTAATTGGTTGGCCCAGAATTATATAGACCTCTAATTTATTGGGTAGTTATTTATATTTAATTAGATAATTATGGGATGCATGTTGGTGAACATGATCCATTATGGGAAACAAGAAAATGTACTTTATCCACTATGGGATACATGTGGTGATTCTTGATTTGATATGATATAGAAAATATGGAGGGATTTCTTATCGATTATTCTTTTATGGTTTGGTTAGTTAACCTTCACATATGAAACGGTTTTTATACTTATGATGGTGTGAGAATTTTATTAAATTAACTAATGGTTTATTAATGATTTATGATTATTTATCACTCTTATTATACATGTATTTTGAATTTATGATGTTTTATTCCATGATTTATGTTTTGGATATATGATTATAGGTTATAAACTTTTTAAGTAACATTCATGATCTTATACCATTTTTCTTGCCTTATGACTTTATATGATCATCTATTATTATCTCCAATTTTTACCCTTACAGAGCATCTGAGCTCATTGTTTCCTATACTTCATTTCCCCAAGTTATGAATAAAGGTTTATATATGGTAATACTATAAATAATACTAAATATAAATATTATTTTAGGATATATTTAAGATCCTCTTTGATTTTGTATCTAGCCTCCAATGAAACTAAAACTTTAAATTACTTGATCATGTATTTGTTAAATGTATTTAATATTATTCTAAAAAGATTTAATATTTATCTATGAAAATCCTAAGTTTTTATAATTCATATCAGATCATGGTTTAGTAAATATTTAGATATTAGGGTTAGAATAGTTTTTCAAAAACCCTTGGTATAATTCTATGTATAGGATAAAATTCTAAAGTTTGGGTACAAAAAGATTATGTTTCTTTCCAAGTAATAAATCCTTGTTCAGATAATACAAGTGGAAATGGTTTTGGAATAGAAGTATCTAGGGGTTAGAAACATGAAAAGTGTTGATCTAATATATATTTTCCACCTTTATGGTTCATGGTGAATGCTACCTTATAGTACACCTTGTTTGAAACTCCCAGGGGATATTCATGGGATAATTCAAATTTTATATACAATCCAATATAAATAAATTGAATAAATAATGAACATGGATGATTTATGTAATACCTTAGTTTTCATAGGATTATAATAAGTTGTTATGAATTATAAATATAATAAATGTTTCATGATTACACGGATTCCAATTGTGATTAATATTTCTCACACTTTTATTTTTGAGTTTTATTCAATATATATAACCAGAAGACATCATGCTAACAAAAAATCTGATGGAAAATTCAATATTTTCCACCTAAGAAACCAAATATTATGGGAGATAAAATACATAATCTAATTTTAATTATCTTGAAAATTTCTCAATCAATGAATCATGATGATCTTCTAAACAATCAAAGATGTGAATGACATAATGTTGAGTCATTCATGAGGGAACATCCACCCTTTTAGTGGGTCTTATGACCCACTAGTGTCTGGGTGATGGATTGAAACCCTTTATAAGACATTTTCCAATATCCAATTCTCAACAAAAATGCAACTTTTTTCATTGACACTTAAAATATGGTAGTTCAAATAGATCAATGATGGATACTTATTTAGAATATTAGACAAGTGGAATAAATTGACTCTTGGTAGTGGGATGAGTTTAGGTGGATATTTTTTTTACTAATTACACATGATATATTCTATGTTCAATTATATAGAAGGAATTAATTGAGCTTAAGTAAAAATAGGATGAATCCATTGGTACTAATGAGGAATGTTCTACAATAATTGCAAGGTATGATACTTATTTAATAATTATCGTTGCAAGAAAAATTTATAGATTCTATGGTGTCATAAAACCAAGTCTCTAAAAGGCATCAGCTATAAGATAAATTCTTAGCTACCATGAATTCATTCAATGTTCACTCAAGATATAAATGTAAATTATAGATTCCAATCATTCCCATGGTTTATATTAGAAAAGAAAAATCTAGTCTCATAAAAACTTGAATAAATCACATTGTTGAATGCAATTATAGCAATATAAATTTCATAAATATAGGAAGAAACATCAAGGTAATTTGTTGAAGGTTATTTAAATTTGAAAAGGTGGGTCATAAATCCCTTGAATGTTAAAAGGTGATGAATGGGTTAGTTGATGTAATTGGAGGGAAGAAGACACAAACTAATGAACCACCAAATCTCTAATGATTCAAATGAAAATATAATGGGAATTATACCAAATAGTTCATGATTCTGAAGGTTTATAATGATGACCATCATCATAAACCTTTTAAAATAAAGGAAAAAAGGAAAATATCATACAATCACAACTTCTAAAGTGGGTTATGAGAATTATGTGGGGAAATGTATTCTTATGATCCACTCTAGAATTGATAATATATTATTTTATTTTGGATCTACCAACTCTTTTATATCTATGTATTTTGAAAATTATATTCAATTACAAGATCAACAATTAGATATTGAGTTAGTGGTAAAAACACTAAATGGTACGATGATCACATCTCAATTCTATAGTATCTCTTTTATTTATTTTTTTCAGAAAGTGTGTACTATAAATTATGTGATTTTCCCATTAATTTAATTTTATGTGATTCTAGGAATAAATTTTATTTGATTATATAGAATATATATCAATTTTAGTTGAAGGGAAGTCACATTTCATATTCCAAATGAACCCATTCTAATTAATCATTGTTATTATGAATAAAAAATTTCAATGGAAATTACGTATATCTTAGTGGTCTTAATTCTTATCCAAGAAGGTTATTTATCTCATATATTTGGTGTGAAACTCAAAATTAAGTATATTCCTATTATTTGGGATTTTTTTGATATCTTTATAGAACAATTTATTTTTCCTCCTGTAAGTCATGATGTTTAGTTTTAAATAGAACTCATACATGGTTCTATACCTATTTCAAAGCATCCTTATATAATAGACAAGATTCAGTTTTAAGAATTGAAGAACAAAATTAAATAGAATTATTGTAAGGGATTTATTTATACAAGTGAATCACCTTAGGGTGAACCAGTTCTTTTTGTTAAGAATAGATATGGATTAACATGACTTTTAATTGATTATTTGGAACTTAACAAGATCACTATAAAGAAAAATAATCATATATCCCATATTGATGCTTTTTTGTTTAGTTATGAGAAGCTAAATACTTTTCAAAGATTGGTATTACATATAGGTACTATTATTTAAGGGTCATAAGTGAATACACACCCAAGAAAGCCTTATTTATAAGTTATGGACAATATGAATTTATAGTAATTCCATTTGATCTTAAAAATAACCCTGATATATTCATGTATTTAATGAGTAAAGTATTTAGATATTACCTTGATCAATTTTTGGAAGTCATTAGAGATGTTATGATTACATATTGGATGATCAAATAAGACCATGAGGATCACTTGATAATTTTAATAACTACCCTAAGGAAGGGGATTTTGTATAAAAAAAATTTGAGTGTAAATTTTGGCCTCAAAAAAATAAATTATTGGGTCATATAATGTAAGGTGATGGTATTTTATGGGGAACCTTCTATTATATAAGTTCTTAATAAATGTTATATATGAACCACATTTACTAAGATCCATAGATTTCTTAGTTTTTATGGATATTATTGATACATTATATATAATTTATTCTATATTTATAATATACTCAATAAGTTAACATGGAAGGGAGCCAAGTTCCTTTGGAATAATGAATGTGAGGAAAATTTCAAGGAGCTAATTAGAAGGTTATTTAGAAAAAATGTTATTAATTTTTACTATAATGGGAAGGATTGTATATCTATATGGATGTAATGATAAAGTTATTAGGATTCTATCTCATGTGTAATGATACAGTTATAGCTTATGCCTTATTCTAATTGAAGGCTCACGATAAAATTACCCAAAAAATATTTGGAGTTAGATGAAATATTTTTAGAAATAAAGATATAAATCCATTATATTTATGGTGAAATATGTAATACATATATTTATCATAAAATATTGAACTATATATTGACTCAAAAAGAGTTGAATATGCACCAGATAAGATGATTGGAGCGGATTAAAAACTATAATTGTTCAATACATTTTCACCCCGAGAAAGTAAGCAATGTGTCCAATGCTTTGATATTAAAGGATAATGATATTTTATATATTTTGAGGATTAAAAAGATAAAATATTTCTATATTTAAGAGATATAAATCTATAAATCTTGAATTAAGGGTATAAATCTTATCTTCTAAGAATGACTGTTTAACCACCTATCTATTTTGGAATTAAAGAGGCATATAAGGAATATGTTTAATAGAAGAAAAAGGTCTGAATTAATACTTAATTTAACTTTTATTTTTATGGAATTATACTATTCAGGAACCTTGTATGTGTTCTACCCGTACCAGATTATAAGAAGGAGTTGTTATGTGAGGTTCATAGTTCTTCATAATCTATTCATCATTGAAGTATGAAGATGTTTAGTTATTCAAAAAGTGTATTATTATTGTAAAACTAAAAGGGAAATATTATAGAATTTGTATCTCAGTTATTAGTATAATATAAAGTTAAGAAAAAGAGAAAAAATCCCATAGATATGTTACAACCATTACACATAGAATATTGGAAATTGGAAAACATCACCACATATCTTGTCATCAAACACCCCAAAACATATAAAAGACATAATTCTACTTAGGTTTTAGTTGATCACCATATGAATTCATCAAAATTTATTACTGTGAGTTAATACTTCACTCTTGACCATATTTTTACAATATACATTAGATTTTTGGTAATTTTGGATGAATTACCACATTCTATTGTATCTGATTTGGACCTAAGGTTTACCTTAATGTTTTGGTGAAGACTCTTTTCGGATCTAGATATGAAGTCAAGTTTCTAAAATGATTATCATACTCGTATAGATAGTTATTCTAAGATATCTATTCAAATTCCATAGGATATGTTGTGATCTTAATCTTTGTAATTCAAAGGTGGTTGGTATCATCACCTTCAACTAGTGGAGTTTTCTTATAATAATTGCTTTCAATTAAACATTCATATGGATCCCTGTGAATCCCTCCTCAGAAATAAGTATACAACTCTAACATGATTGAATGAAGTTAGAGAAAAAAATCTATTAAGACCTGATCTAGCTAAATAAATTTTATAGAATGTTATAAAAATTTTGTAATAGTTTAGGCAATCAGAAATTTGATACAAATTTTTTATTTAAATTCATTTGTGAGATATAGTGTTCGAATTTAGTGATATTTTTTTCTGTGAATTTATCCATGGAATATGGTTATGATATTTAAAGAAAAAAAATTCTAATAACTAGGTATATTTTCCCCTTCAAGATTCTTAATCAAGTTGGGATGATAGCTTATCATTTTAATCTTCCCCCGAACCTCTGCCAAATTAATGATGTGTTCTATGTATATATCCTGAGGAAGTACATTACTAATATTTCACATGAAATAAACTCATATGTCACACCAATGGAGAAATATCTCTATTTTGAGTAAAAAATGTGGAGATTCGGGATCATAGAGATGATGTTATATGAAACAAGTCCACTCAGTTGGAAAATGGTTTGTGTCGAAACCACCAATTTGGGGAAGCTACATGGGAACCAGACAATGTGATGAGTAAGAAGTATACACATTTTTTGTATCAGAGTTATATAATTTTTAGGGTAAAATTATTTTTAATGGGGGTATAATGTAACTATCCAAGATGTTATGAAATATTTTTTCAAAGAAATTTAATTTCTTGATAAATTGTGTTGCAAGAAACAGAAAGTTTAAACGAATCGTCCCATACTTTTAAAAATATTATTGTATTAAAGTTATCTCATAGATGCTTGACTTATGGATAAGAAGTTGAATAAATAAATTATTAAAGACATATAATTTATATATGTATAAAAGTAATTCTTTGGTTATCAATTTACTAGAAATTAAAAAAAGGACCAATTGAAAATTATAGAGATTTGTTTTTGAAAATACTATTTTATGTGGGAAATGTGTGTTCACCATAATAAATTAAACTAATCAATAATGGTGAATGATTTTAATGAATTTTTTCTATTTTATATTTAATAAAACTTTTTAACTAGAATATAATATTGCTTTCTAGGTGTGGGATAAGAATAATTAAAGTATTATGCTTAAAAATGTAATTCATTTCTAAAAATATTGATTCATCACTATTGGAGAAATTATATTTAAAATTAATTTTTAATAATTTTATAAAAATTCTTCAAAAAAATGAGATTCCTTCCTCAAATATTCATTTCCATATTATGGTATAATGATTTTTTTCTTAAATGATTAGTTTTTTAATGAATAGTGGAAAATAAAGTTTTTAATAAACATTATATTTTCATTTAAATAAATTTAAAACATAATTTTTGTTTTAAAATTTATTTAAATCCATAATTAGTTGAATTATATTATTTTTAATTCACTTTTTTTCATTAGAATCATTTTTATGTTGAATTTTGATAAAAAAAATTATACTAAAGAAAACTATTTCGTCTTAAAATAACTTTTCATCACATTTACAGGATTAATTTTAAATTAAATTATAAAGAATCTGTGAATTTAATTTGATAAAATTGATTCCATATTTATAATAATAATTATTATTATTATTTGGTAATAAGTTAATCATTATTTTTGTTCATAATTAATAGTAAACATTTGTTACAACGATTAAGGTTGAAATAGGTTTATCGGAGGGTAAAACTAAAAATTTAAGGGTTAAAATGAAAAAATAAAAAAATAAAACCCAATTTTTTTGCTTCATTTATACTTTAATAATATCAACTCTAAATATTTTCAATTTGGTATCCTTTTTTTCAATAATGTGAATTGAAATTATTTTTAAACTTTGAAAAATCACATATCCTCTCCTCTCCTCTCCACACAACAAGAGACATTTGGTTTATTCAATACCTTACCAAATCTAAAACTTATATCCCTTAAAAAACATATATTCAATTATTTTATAATGAAACCATCCTAGGATGGCTTTATGTATAAACCTAAAGAGGTTTTTTGAAGAAGCGGTATAGTTCTTAACCATACATCTCCATTTTGTTTAATAATCTAAATAATTAAAATTTAATTAAAATATAATTAAATAATAATCATAATATATTCCATATAATTATATGTTATAATTTTAATTTCATAACCTATATCAAATAGTTGATTGAGTGTATGATGGACTACCGCCGAGAAAACTGATGTAATTAGTTTTCCTTCACCGCCTCTCATAGATGGATATAATTATGGACTTAATTTATATATATTATAATTAAAACATAATTATATTTCATTTATTATAATATCAAATAAATTTTTTTAACTATCAATCTTTTGAAAAATGATAACGATACTTGTGCGTATATGCAGACTACCTCCTCCAAAAAGTGATGTGATTCATTTTTCATTTCTATTTTACATGGATGGTAGTAAGGATGATGTTTATGTATATATATGATTTATATGATATAATAATAGTTATTTAAAGTTCAATTATTAATTACCTATCTTTCCTTCCATCTTTCAAAAATGAATAAAGTGGTTATGCATTTGTAACCCCTACTGTCACCATGAATAGTGTAAATCATTTTTCTTTATCTACATTTTTTGGATGACACTAAATATATTTAAAATGGAAATATATTATATTTATATCATTAATAAAAAAATTTATATGATATAACCATTATCAAAGTTAAATGATAAAGACTGTTGAATCGAAACATGCTTGAACAATAATGCAGTTATCACTAAGAATTGTGATTTTTATAATCAATTATTAATAAAAGGGTGATAATAATTCATAAGTAAATCATAAATGGTATAATATATATTATTATGTTTATTTAAAACAAATATAGTAATCCTATATTTATTATACAGGAGGTTAAAATATGTATAATGAAATTTGGGACTTGAGGCACAAGATTTGTGTTTTAATCCTATTTGTAATCATGATTTTTTATGATTGAGGTTTTATTGATTAAATTAGATAATAATTATATAGTAAATATATTAAATTTTTCTTATAATATGATTATTTATTAATAATACATTGTTTCCTTTCATTTTGTTTCAATTTAACTACTCAATGTACTGAAATAATATTTTTATAGAAAAATGACTATGTATTCCTATTCAGTTGGGATTCATTCCCTTCCCTTAAAATGTTTTATAAAAATGTTTTCATTAATTTTTTTAATATTATATTTTTTTAAAAATCCATTTTTTCCCATTATATATTTTTTTTAAACATTAAATATAAATTTTTTTCCATTTTCTGAAAGTAGTAATTTTTGACTTTTTATATTAATGTGAAAGAAATATTTTGTTTTAACATGTATGGTATGAACAAACCTTTTTCCATCATCATGACCACTCAATTATTTGGATATTCATTTACAATTTTACATAATTATTTTTAGTGAAAATATTTTCCATAATATTTTGTAATGTTTTAGAATGTAAATAATTGATTTCAATATTGAAAGGTTATGTTCATCCAGAATGTTTTTAATAATAATTTTATGGTATTTATATTCATTAATGACAAGAACCATTGGTGTTTCTTATGTTTTACTATATATATGATCCAATGGTACTATCATTATTATATTTATGGATAGTTTAAAATTATGATATTGAGATGTTTATGAAACACATTTATTTTGTGTGGGTTATTCTTTGATGGATTAAGGATATTGTTATGAATCTTTTTTTCTTTGAATGAGTTTTGATATGATGATATTATTAATTATCTAATGGAAAACATATTTATTCTTTTAATTATATGATGGGAGGTTCCAATTTACATATCTCTCCAAGACACTGGGTAATGATTTATATTTCATGAGAACATTATGGGATGCAAGTCAATGTGCTTGATCCACTACGGGCTTTTGGTTGTGATGCCTTATTCGTTATGATATAGTAAATAGGTAGTAATTCCTAATACACTATAATTTTATGGTATAATTATTAAAAATTTACATATTAAATGTTTTCTTTACTTATGTTGGTGCCACATGTTTTTGACATGAACATATGGTTCATGATTGACTTATGATAATTTCACAACCTTATGATACATGTCATTTTAAATGATACAGATTAATTCCATGAATAATGTTTAAAATCCCTGATATATTGGGAAGGAACTTTTTAAGTTACATTCATGTTCTCATATAGTTATTATTATCTTATTCTTTCATATGATCATCGACTGTTATCTACCATGTTTACCCTTATTGAGAATACTATCTCACCCATTTGTATGTTTCTTTTCCCTAGGTTATGAATTATGGTTTAAGTAGGGTATGCCTATGGATATTAATAAATGGAAATATCATTGTGGGATATAGTGAAGTTCTTTCATGAAATAAGTTGATTTTTGTATCTAGTTTGTAATGATACAAAACTTGTATAGTCCTTGGGCCTGTATATTTGAAATATATTGAATATTTAAATAAATATATTCAATATTTATCTATTGAAATCCTAGTTCATTATAATTTTCCACTCCATTTTATTTATGGTTTTTTTATTTCCATCATTCATAATATTATTTGGACATACATAAACATAATGACTCATCTCATTTCATTTAAAACATCTCACTTCCAACATATCGTTTTTGGTAGGACCATTAAACCAATTATTTTCTATGTAACAAGAATATAAATTTCCTAGTACACCACATCAATAAAACCTAAAATATTTTATAACAAACTCCCTAGTATTCCTATTACCACACTTATCAAAAGAGGTAAATTTATACATATTTCCTTTAAATTTATTTGAAAAATACTTTCCCAATGGTTTCCACCTCAACTGATTCTTATCTTTATTGTTGAAAAGTCAAAAAACACCATATCACCATTATCAAAACTCTTTAGAACATTATTCAATATTAAAAATTAATGATATATCAAATCTATTTTTATACCCAGTTTTAATCATGGGTAAGACTAATAAATTACATAATCAGATCTCAAATTGAAACTTGGTGCATACTTGGGAAATGTATTACAATTAGATCCAAAGGAGGAAGCATAGTCCTCACCCTTTTACTTCAGTTGTGAATATTTCATTTCCATCATATTTCAGAAAACCTTCTAAAAATATTTATCGATGACAATATCTTAAAATAATAACCACACCATGGCATGAATATCATATTTCTCCTTGATATTATTTATCAGAGACCAGTACTAATCGAATTCGTGTAACTCCATGTTACCTTTCTTTTATGTATTATCTAAATTTTTCTTTTGGTTTCTTTTTTTATGAATGAGTATAATAATAAAACAATTTGGAGGATACCTATAAGGGTGAAGTCTTAAAACTAAATTTCTTGTTGTTCCATGGGTTATTACACACTCTGCAATGGGAGTACACATCATGTAATGGTTTCCAGGTTGATGTGGGGAACTGAATACATAGCATAATTGGTTTACATGATTTTTATAAGGTTCACATAATTAAATGGAAAATATCATGTTTTTAATAAAAATAAATTATTTTTTGAATATGTGATCTATGTGTATTACAAGACATGTTAGGAAAGTATACACCAATTAATATTGAAACATTTGGGTTTTATAGTACTGTATGAGTATTATCTTATAGCATTCATTTCAAGATTCCCTAATCCCATCCTAGAGGCATTTCCTTGACAATTTTGGGTGAATCCTTCCCTACTGAATAACTTTGTTCAGTAATTGATCATCATTGTGGTTAGATTACTTATCTCTGTGTATATAATCCATATACTTTATCTTTGGGTTTAGTTATAACAATGGTCTCCACTACAGTTCAATTTGAATTTTTTATTAGAAAGTTTTTTCTATCAATCCATTTTAGTTTCTTGGTGTGACTTTCATTTTGAATATTTTTCTATTGGTTTTTGGTCAATATTGTCGAAAGAGACAAGGTTTATACCATGTTAAGGTAGTTTTTTATATATAATGGTTTAATTTGATGAATTTTATATAATTATTTGTAAATTAATTTGGGTTATTCATTGATTAGAAATGATATGTGGTTTTAAATTATTTCTTACAATTTAATATATTTTAAAGAATGGTTTTTAAAAAAATGGATTTCCTTGACTTCGAAATGGGATTTTAAACTCCAAAGAATATTATCTAGGATTTTAAAATGTTTTATAAAATTTTGAGCATGGATTTGAAATGAATTTTTAAAGTTTAACATTGGGAACCTTTGTTTAATTGGTAAAGAGACACGGGTGTCCTTACAGTCTATACGGAACAACTAAGAGGAAATCGTTTTTGATTTCAAATGGCTGGACTTGATATGTGTTGGATCCAATGATATACATGTTTAGTATTTTGAGTGTATACTACATAGTTTCCCATAGTCTATATCCCAAATTTGAGGTTATATTTCCCTTATTTATTTATACATGTTTGTTTTTATCATGGATTATTTCACACAAGTATTTATATGAGGTTGTATCATATATCACCGCATGATAATTTTTTCGTGGATATGTGTTTACCAATTTACCTCTTATTTCATGGATATGAAGTATTGTTTTATCAATACTAATTTTCATATTTATGTTTTGATACTATGAAAGTATTTTATGAAAAATAAAGGGGAAATGATTTACAACTATATTCAATTTCTCAAAATACTTTAAAAAACTTTGATTTAAAAGCAATAATTATGGAATTCTTGATATTAGACCATGAATAGAAGCTATGGTAGTATCCTATTTGAAATTATCTCACACTCTACATGTGGCATTGGGAATTTTTAGATTCCTTATTTTAGGATTGAGGTAAAGGAAAGAGAATCTCATTGCATGTTTTCTTCTCTTATTTCTCATGATTTTGATTAGGGTTTTCCTGGAGGAAAATATTTGTCACATGGGAAGCTGACATACATTCAGTTTTATCATATTTGGGATTGTATTTTATTTTTTTTATGTATCTAATATATTTCCTCTTTATATTGTGGTTGTATATACTATTTTTATTAAATTCAAGATAGCTTTCTTTTATCCTATTTTACCTATCTTATGTAACTATCTGGTTTGGGTGGATTTCCTAGTTTTCCTGGGATGGTTCATTACAATTTGGTATCAAAGGGATTCTCATCCTGAAGTGAGTCCACACAACCGGATTTTTACTATGTTTATATGGTATACAATAGTTTGGACTATGATAATTCTGATAGTAAGTGGAGAAAAGGGGCCTGGACATCTCACTTAAACAACTAAACTGAGTTACCATTTGTGGTCACAGACTTTTACTAGGTTTTAGAATTTGATTTTGAGGTTATTTGAGTGAAACGTATGAAATTTTTATTTAAAATAAAATTTTCCTTTTTAAGAATAGACTTTCCTTATACTTTAAATTATCAATTTGTTAAATCATTATAAAAAATACCTGAAGTTGGTCCTATGATTTTGGAAATTTCTTTTGACTAATTCCTTTTGTATTTCATTAGAATATTCCTCTATTAATTTCTTTTCAAAATATGAGAGAGGAAATTTTGAGACAGTTTCCACAAGAAAACCCTCCATTGGACCCTACTTTGGTAGAAGTTATTATACTCACTATTCATACTTTAATTTAAGTGGGTGTTAGTAATGTAGGGAACAAATTTGATCATAGCATTGAATTTATTAAGAAACATCCACCCATATTTCTTGGTTAAAAAAGGACTCAAGGAATATAATGTGTAGATTGAGAAGATAAATAGGATCATCAACTTCTTGTAGTCTCCCAAAGACTCTAAGGTGTTGTTTTTCATGTATATCCTCAAGGGACCAGTGAGAATATGATAGGAATCTACTGTTTAAGTAATGTTGCTTGAGGATCATACATGAGAATCCATTAAAAAATAATTAACTTGAATTTTTACCCTAAGACATTGTGGGCAGTGAAGAACTAGTATTTTAGGACCTTAGTGTTGGGGGGCATACCATTATGAAGTATTCAACCCATTTTACAAAGTTGGTGCATCTAGAACTATCAGTTGTCACTAATGATTATATGAATTCCCATAGGTTTTAGTTATGACTCAGGCCAGATATTTAGTCAATGTTGATACTCATGTTCCTTCTAAACTTTGTGGAGTTACATGAAAACGTATCTTTGGTTAAGGCAGATATAATAGGGAAGGAAGGTTTCATAGGAGTTTCTATTGGTTCTGTGGTTATCCAGGGTGTATCTTCTGGCCAGGACAGAAAGTATAAAAGTGGTCAATTTTAGTTAGGGTATGTTTTAGAATCTTTTGTAGGGTAGTAGGATGTTGTCTTCTACCATGGTAGGATGGGTGGTCATACAAGGCATAATTTCCTGAAGGATCCCAACACAGGTCATCTTTGTATAATATCTTTCCATCTACAACATTTGTGTAAAAATATATATTGTGAAAGTGGGGAAGGATTCACTCTCACCAAGGGTGAACATGTTCATTAGGATGCTTCCAATGGTGGTGGGTCTTGTCTTTAGGTCAAAGGATACATTTATGTGGATAAGTATAGAAAACCTTTTACAGTGGGTTATGCACCCCAGGAATCCAAAGTATTACCGACCACTATTAGATGCACGATGTTTATATCATCTTCTATGGTGCTATATTTGTTTGATATATGTGATAATCATTATTTTATACAATCAATTTTAGTTGATGTGTTGGGTTTATGGGAGAAACTTATTGAATTATTTTTGTATACTTCCTATCCTTTAGTAATAAGGTCTAAAAAGGTTTTAAGATATACCGGGTTATAGGTGATGATATAAAACATTGATGAGGAGTCAAAATTTTTATTGATTGATCTTAACATAATCAACATGATTATTGGTATTGATTATATGACCAGTGTTAAGGACTAAATAAACTGTTATCACCATTGAGTATAGTTATTATATATCAATGAAGTCACTCATGTTTTATTGGGTGAGTGAGACTCTAGATCAGGTAAGTAAGGGAATTTTGTTACTTATTTTGGGGTAATCCCATTCCATTTGGAGAGATGTTTCTTGATACATTAGACCCTTATTGGGATTGTCAACTTCATACAGTGCTATGTGAATACCTTGAGGTCTTTCCTGGTGATTTGTCTAGTTTAACACCCCATAGAGAAGTTGATTTTGATATAGACATTCTCCCTGGTATGACACCCATTTCTATTTCATATTGCCACATGGAACCTGCTGTGTTGGTGGAACTTATGTTCTAGCTTGAGGGCCTAGATTCTAAAGGATTTTTTCTTCCTAGTATGCCACCATGGCCTTATCTTTTTCTCTATTCTAATAAGGCAATTTGTAACACTCCATAATGATAAAGGGTAAAATTACTAAATAATATGACTCATTTCAACAAGGTTTGATTTCTTTTTTGGGAGCCTACCTGATTAGAACTATACTGTTAAGCATGTTTTCCCTAGAGTAGTGATCAGGATAGTTGACCTTCTTGAAAGTTTCTTAGGGTGTGTGTGAGTGAGGAAAATCATAGTGGAAAGGGAATGTGATGGCATGTAGGGACTATAATTTGTTAGATGGCCCATTCTGGAAAATGGGTAGGCCTCAGGTTAGGGACCATGTGTCTATGGGGAAACTGGTGGTGCCTGGTGGGATGGGACATGACGTCAATGTTAAGTCAGGGTGCATGTGCTGTCACCGGGACCTAGTTGTTACATTTGGTATCAGAGGTGGTACCCATCCTTAAGTGTAACCCACTACCTAGGTTGAGATATTGGGCCCATAATGAGGATTTTGTGCTCTAAAGGGGGTGAATGTGACACCCCATAATGATAAAGGGTTAAATTACTAAATGATATGACTCATGTTAACAAGGGGTGCCTTCCTTTTTAAGAGTCTACCTGATTAGAACTCCATAGTTAAGCGTTATTGTCCTGGAGTAGTGATCAGGATGGGTGACCTTTTGGGAAGTTTCTTAGTGTGTGTATGTGAGTGAGGGAAAAGCACACTATAAAGGACATGATTTAGCCTGTGGGGACTATCATTAGTTAGATGACCCATTCAGGCATATGGGTGGACCCTAGGGTGGGGACCATGTGTTTGCGGGGACACTGGTGGTACCTGGCAGGTCTGGACCAGACGGCCATGTTAAGGCATGGTGTCTATGCTGTCATTGGGACCTAGTTGTTACAAAAATGAGAGCCCCCGACATTGTATCTATTATTGAATGTTGAATCTGGTGACCGTTAGAAACAAATATCATGAACTACAGATTGATGATCTCTTTGATCATCATAGAGAAATCATTAGTTTTCTAAGAATGACCTACAGTCAGTGTATCACCAATTTATAGTTTTATAAGAGGGTATACCTAAGAAAACATTTAGTATTCTATAAGATAGTTTCATGTTTCCTTTTATGCCATTTTTCCACACTAATACCCATGCAGTGTTTATGTCTTCGATGAACCAAATATTTAATCGATTCTTGGACTCTTTTGTTTTTGTGTTGAGGGATGATATTATGTTTTACTCAATTTAGATGTGGAGAACATGGACCATTTAGATATCATTATTTGAATATTGATGGAACATCGTCTATATGGTAAGATTTCCAAATGTGAGTTTTGTATCTAAGAAGTGATGTTTTGGGGGAATGTGGTATATGATTAGGAAGTGTTAGTACATTCTGTAAAGGAACATTAAATTAAGTACTATGAGAAACCTAGGATTGTGTTTGATATTCAGAGCTTCTTGTTTTTTCTTGTTTACTATAGACATTTTTTTCCGGACTTCTCCAAGATCCCATATTTGATGACATATTTAAAATTTAAGTGTGTAAATTTGGAATGGAATGATATGTTCTAGAGATATATTGAGGAGATTAATGTGAGGTTGACTTCAGAACCTATTTTTATTCTTTAAAAAAATAATGGGTTATGATGTTTTATACTATTCTTCATGTATGGATTTGGTATGTTTCTTTATGTGGTGGGAAGTAGGTAGTGGCCTATACCTTATGTTAGTTACATAATTTTTTGAAACCTTCACAGAGGTGTGCCACCTGAGGAGTGTTAACTCCTACTAGTGGTGGCACTGCTACCCTGTATTCTTGTATTCCAAAATTATGTGACATTCAACACTTCTTTAGAGATTTCTCTTCCTTGATCAAAATTGGATGATGGGATGTATGTTCCACATTCTGTGGATTCCACCTCGGAACTCTTCGCCTAGTCTAGGTCTCCCTCATATATTAAGGCGTTGTTTGTGAACCTCTTTCTTAGTGCCATATCTTTGTGGACACTGGTTAATTATGCTACTTCATCCAGGACTTTCCTGGGGTCAATTCATGGTAGAAACCTTTTGTCAGGAGAGTAGTCACACTGGGCATCGATGGAATGTCTAGATGTTGAAACACTAGAATACCTATATTCTTCCCCATTAGTGGGATTCTCAAGGTCATAGAACCCCAAGGCTTACCATAGTGACCTTCAGGTATCTAATTCTTGAGGCATGTCTCTAAGGTCTGCCTCGGCTTCCAATGTTTATCATGGTGCATGCCGAATGTTTAACATCATGCATAGATGGATCAGTCTGATCAGAACACTTACAAAGTTGGATCAAATATGCATGTCCCTAGAAGGTAGAACCTAGATTTTTTACCGGATTGATAGATCTTAATGCTCAGTGAGGGAGAAACCAATAGTGGTATTTCCTATAAAGGTATGTTTCCACACTATGGAGTATGATAAGGACACCAATTAGGGAAGATTAGGGAGGTGGACCCCAAATAGTGAAACACCAAGGTTTACAATTGTCTAGGATTGAACCTCAAAGAGGCTTCCTATATACCGTGTGTAGAAGACAGGTATCAAAACCTACATAGTTTGAAAGGGTGATTTGGGGATTACATGTGGTTAGATTCTCTTCGTAAGATGATCACTCTTGGTTATATAGATATGGTGTGTCGGGATTATACACGGTTAGCAGGCTGAGTGCTACTAGGAACAATGAGGAAGTGGGTGGAATGGTCTCACTAGGATGTGGTGACATGTGTAAGATTTGAGATGGATATAGATGATGTGATGATGTGATGATGAAATGAATGGAATGTGGTAGGTGATGGGATTTATCTAGGGAGAGGTTTTTTATGTATCCCATTGGATGGGAATCAATGTCCATGTAGTTCCAGAAGTGGTATGATGTGATACCTAAGGATTGGCTTGTGATGTTGAATGCATGGATGGGGACTCAAAGGAAGTGAAACCTCAAGGTTGGGGAATGATCCCCCTGAGACATAAGGACCCCGCGGAAAGATCATGATGGGAACAGGTGATGGGATTGAACCTCAGGGGGGCTTCCTACATACCATGTTTGAAAGGTATCTATCAAATTACACATAGTTCAATATGAAGGCATTAAATCAGGTCATAAAAAATGGAAAACTACCCAAATATGTGCCAGGGGCTTATGCATGGTTACCAGCCATTCACAACTATATCACTCTTGGTTGAAATATTATGGTGAATTGTGTGGGGATTATGCAGGCTTAGCTTCCCAGGAATATGGATCAGAGCACCACAGGGGGACGGATCTGGGAGATGTGTCCCAAAAAAGGAAGATGTCAGATCAGGAGGGCACCTCCCTATAAGGGAGTACTAGAGTTTACCATTGGTTGGGATTAAACATAAATGAGGCTTCCTACATACCCAAAAGGGATCAAAAAACATGTAGTTCAGATCGTGCAGTTTAACATCATGAGGTATCAGTGAACCATCATGAGATAGATGGAACATATGTATGGTGGGAAGTTACAGGCTTGAAACTCAAATATTCTTCCTATGTACCCAGTTTAGAAGATAGGGATCGAAGTCCACATGGTTTGGAAGGGGGAATAGGAACGTGGTGTACATTTGGACAACAAACCAAAAACTAGAATGTTGGGGATTATTCATGGTTATCATCCCAATCACATGATGGGGATTACACATGTTTAGTGACCCAAAGATGGTGGTGTGGTCACTATTACTCAAATCCCACGCGATTCATGATCAGTGTGAGAAATAAGTTGTAATAGTAGACGATATGATTGTGTCATGAATTGTGTGTCCACGATGGATAGTGTGGGACTTATGCATGGTTTGAAGGCCAGGGATATGGAGATTGGGAATTACTCTGGAAGGGGGGACTGAAGAGGCAGCTAGGGGCTTATGTGGAGACTACGTGAGGCACACATTGTTATAAATCCCAAAGGGAGTGAGAGAGAGATAATTTAAAAGGGGAGAAGAAAAAGGTTCCCGGTCCCATCCCCTCTCTAATCCTCTCAGACTCATCATGCATGATGAAACTTATAGTTTGATTTTATGGGTTGAGGACGTTGGTTCTAGGACATTTAATGTCCTATAGCTCAGGTGATGAGGTCTCACTCTTCATCCCTTGGACTTATATAACTTATACCAACCCACTCTTAGGGAAGGGAAGGCACAAGAAATGACCGACGAGAGTTATTTGGAGGAGTGGACAATTTATTTTTCCATGTTATCATAGGTATATGAAGAATCGATATTTTTTAGTGTACTTATGGGAAGAAGAATAATGTAGAGAAACGCAATATGGGACGCCTCATGAGGGACCATGAAATCACTACATACAAGACTGGAGGGTCTCACATAGGAAGTGCACACAAGTTATTGGTGTTGCATGCAAGAGGATCTCGAATATTGTGTGTTGGAGTAAATAAAACACATTCATCCAATAAAAAGGGTTGCGTATAATGATGGTGGATTTTGTGAAAAAGGATTGGACTTGATAGAAAGAGGTTGTTCACAAATGGTAATCCTTGTGCATAAAATCAATATATTGTGTGCACTTTCCCTAGGAAAAAAGGAATTGGAAAAGGGTCAAGCCCTTGCAGAACTGCCGGAATGAAGACCCATGAGGGACCTATCGTACAATATCCAATACCTTGACATAATGACATGCATGTTGTTTTGGAAGGGTTCCTCTTATGTGAATGGGAGTGGTGGTTCAACTTCCAGAGTGCTACCTTGAAAAGGGTGGGGTTCCCTACAATTTATAGATGATGTTCTCAATGGGAGCATGTTAGCAGTCCAATGAAGAAGAGGTTGTTTTGAAATCTCATTGGGAACTTAAGAGACTTGTTTGAAGATTTTTTTCTTATACACTATCCTTCATGCTTTAATGCACCAGCCTTTTCCTTTTTTGGTAGGTCAGGGTGAAAGATCTCACTTGACATCACATTGAGTGTCTAAAGTCCTGGCATGAAAATTTCAGTCTTGTGCATAGCTTTGAGATCTTTTCCATAACTCCATTAGGATTATTGAACTTGTAAGCTGAGTAAAATTATGGATTTAGGTTGTGAAAATATTCCTATCTGTGGCCTAAAAAATAATTCAATGCCAACATATTCCCCCCTCAAAATTTGTGCTAAAAGGGAACCAGAAGATCATAATCCATGGGAAATTCTAATGAGACAGATGCTCTTAGGGTGACACACACAAAACATTCAATTCAGCATGTATGGAAAATTGAAAATGTGGGGAAGACTTGTTTCATGCCTATAAATATATGGGGGGAAAGAAAGAGTACCATGACTTTCTATATGATAATAAATTTTCTCTCGTATTCAAATGTAATTCATTTCTATACAAAAAAAACAAAATTTATTCATTACCTTACACACAGCTATCGGAACTTCTGTTCTTTGGAAATATCTGGATTTTTAGTGACAACTATCAGATATTGTGCGCAGAAAATGGTTTTTCATGATGAGATTCCATGTCCTTTTTGCGTTCACAACATAACCGACATGGATAGTGAACAGACCAGTGTTGAGAGGGAGGTTGTCTCTGCTGCTTTCATTGCATAAAGGGTCGAGATGATTTAATACCCCCACATTCATCATGCCAGAGGGGTATTATCAGATAAATAAATTCTCCTAGGAATGACGATAAATGTTGAAAAGGATTATGTCCTGAGAAATAGAATCCCACAATGAAACTTCTAAATTCTAGAGTAAGTGTTGATTTCTGGCTTCGAGACTAACATGCCACAGTCATGGGTAATGCGTGAGGATAACCTTCTGTGGTTCAACATTAAAAAAAGTAGCCACCCTACCAGGGAGAATCATGAGATAGCCATCCACATTCTGAATTTAAGAACCCATACTATCATTGGGGTGAACTAGTAGATGAATAATTTCCTTCCCATTACACAAGCACTTTCTAAACCAGCATCATTGATGAGAGAAAGGGTTGGAAGTAGGACTGGGACATGCATTTGAGGGGGGAATTTTTCCAGTGAGTCGGAATGTACTTTTTGGGTGCACCAAACAAGTGGGAATTAGTGGAGGATATTGAACACATCAGTCTATTTGAAATTGTGTGGACATCGTAGTTTCATTTTTATCGTCAGTAAGACCTGGTGCCAGAGCTGTTCAGCTGGTGGTCCCCTGACATGAACACATTCCACCTCCACCACAGAAAGTTGGGTATCAGTTTTGGGACATTCACTGCATCAGATTCATTCCTTTTGAGGGAATTGAATATGAAGAGTTCCTAACGATAGAGAATATATGGGTAGATAGAGCACAAACCCTCATTCTGACATGGAACTTCTGGACATGGAGAAGGAGAGGATAAAGATAATCTACATACATAAGTACATCTCCTTACCATTACGGTTTAGCGTATTCCTAAAAATAGATAAGGTGGTCAAGATGATAGGCCAAGGGAATCAGTGCCCAAACGCATCACAGAGGGGTAGGGCAGGATCGTATTTGGTGATACTAAAAGATGGAGAATACCACTCATGGGGCTTCAGTGTGAATGAAATCCAAGATCCGTAAGTACGATATGTTGGTTTCCTGGATGCCTTTCTAAGAAGGTGGTTTCTTCAAGTGAGGGACATGAATTTGGGGGGTCTGTCTAGGGATTCTGGTAATGGTTGGGATCATCAGATCCCACTACAAGGTTAACCTCGGAGTGCCTATACTATCAAGGTTTTACCGTATTCTGGGGCGCATTTGAAGTGTAAGTACACCCATAAGAATCTTAGGACCATTAAAAATCATCCACAACTGAGTTAGGGATCATTTCAGAGGATATGATTTCCCAAAATCCATTCTCCCTCTAGGTGATGGCCTACGACCATCTCCACTGAATATTGATGGGGACCAACTTCTAATGCTCAACGATGAAGGGATCAAGATATGAATCATAAATCATGAAGACATTAACTTTCACCCATTCCACACCCTGGTCGGTCAAATGGTGGATGACCTATAGTGTCTACATGAGTAGAGGTAATATTTTCAGAGTATCAGGGGTTGCGTACTGGTAGCTCAGATTGATAGTAATATATTTTGTTAACCTTACATGGCATCACGGTTCACCAGACAATTTGGGTTCCTACAATAGATGCTGAAGAAATACTATATAAAGGTTTGGGAAGAGGATAATACATGTATCCTTTTCTAATTGTGTTTCATGTTTATAATTTATGGATCAAGTGAAATAATCACATTTCCCCCTACTGAGGTTGATGCCAACCTGTTGATAGAATATGTTGACCACTGGGTGGGGGTATATACGAAAGCAATTATATGGAATTTAATTCATCAAATCAATGTGGAAAGAGTATTTTCCAAGAGATGAGAGAGTAGGTAAACTACTATATGGGAAGAAAGATCAGAGGCAAGCCAGATGGTTGGGGAACCATGAGCTGGAACCTCAGTTACAGGAGCATCAGAAGGTGTGGTTGTCCCTCTGTCTTCCAAAGAGATGTGGTCCTAGAGGAGACCTTGTGAGATAACTAGAGAATCACATGGGTAGAAAATTATATATATCCTACTAGTGACTACCAGCACCATTTTTTCAACTCTATGGTCTGCTTGGAGAACGTTGCAACAATTATTATCAAATAAAGACCTATGGTGAATGCTAGTTCACACTGTGCTCGATCTACTGGAATTAGGCACATTCAGGTAGATGAAATAGTTCCTTTCCATCACAAACATGCATACTTGATGGATGTGGGCGTCTATTCTTGTCAATGGGGTGGTAGGAAGAACCTAATTTCTTGTTCAAAGTAATGAGAAGTCAAGAATAAGATCCCGATGAAATGACAACTGAGGATGACAATGATGATCAAGAAGACAAATAAGAAAAAGCATTGGAGGAGGAAGTAGTAGAAGAATATCAGGAGAAGGCTGAGGGTGAAGAATCCTGGAGGAGATGAGTCTTAGAGGACAATGAATCACCAGTGGATCCCACGGGAGTGTGTCTTGATCGCAGGATATGGAGAGGAACTTTCTGCTCACACTTATGTAACCTTAAACTTTTTTACCTCCTGGTACCCACTCTTTTCATCACTCATATCCACTAAAAAAATTTATATCCAAGAAAAAATTGGTGATTATTAATAATCTTTTGTTGAAAATGATGAAAATGACCTGATCGGTGTTGGGAAACATCTCCATAATCCCATATCTGGTGCTGATCAGGGAGGAAGATTGAGTATGGCTGAAGTAGCTAGGGGTGAGCTAGTTGAAAGGGCTAAAGAAACAACCTTGGTATTCTAGATTATACCCACTATTCAAAAGGAGTTTATTCTTACCATTGTGATGGTGAGCACTAAGGGGTCGCTGGTAATAGAAGTTCATGTGGTGGCCTAACTACTTGATCCAGTGGCATTGAGCTCCTGTATGTCCCTAATTTTTCAGACCAATATCAGTCATCCCTCGATCAGGCTGACTGGGTTACTCTTTCCTTGTAGTGATCATAATATTACAAGCCTAGAAGGACAAAGATTCTTGAACATCTACAAAATCCCTCTTATCGACTACACCTATCCATGGGGAGTCTTCCATCTAAGTCGATCCAATATTAGCACCCACTGGGAAGGTAATTTTAGCCATAGATGATACGACTTCTAAGGTTGATCCAAAATTTGGAAAGGGAGTAGTTTCTGAATAATAATAATAAATTATTGATGAAGTTATCCCCCACATTATAAATCCTAAACCTAAAGAATGTATTTTATAGGAAGACCCTGCCGCTGAACTTCTGGTTATCTTTCATGAATACATTCCTACAGACCCTGAGGATATGAACAATTCTAATCTCAAAACAACCGAGGAGAGCCTTATAACACAACACCAGGCATGGAAGTTCATCTAGTGGTTCTGCAATACCATGCAGGTAGAATGTTTGAGATTAATGGGGTCATTATTCACCTGGATGCATTGTCTTTATGTTGGTGGGGTGGATTCTCATCATCTCCATATAACGATTTGTCACTATCTTACAGAGAAGATGTGGGAGATAAATCAACACCTAGATGCTGCCTAGTGAAAAAGTAAATCTAATAGAATCTATAATTTCGATGAGGCTGAGTAGGAAATCAAAAATCTGAATGAGTTGGTGAATGAGCATTCTACATTTATTATCAACTAGTTAGAACTCATTTAACTGTTGAAGGTCCAGCTGGCAGAGGCCCATGTGCAATTGGAACAGGATATCTACAAAGTGGCTGAGCATCAAGCCAAATGGGATCGAATGCAGGTCAAGGATAATGAGCTTCAATATGTGGTTTTTAATGAGGATAGTGAGCTTAGGAAATGGTAGGGAACTCTGGAAACCATGTACTATAAAGTGGAGGTGCTGAAGCATTCCATTGAAGGGGAAGAACTCTAGGGGTCATGTTTTGGCCACACTTATGAAACATAATCTTTAATTAATTGGTTTTTTGGAACATTTTGTATGAGAATAATTCCTATTTATTTTCATTAATGTACCGCAATCGTATCTTTAAAGCAACTAACAATCGGTCCCTAAGCTCATGTGGGTTATAATTGATGTCGGAAACAAAGTATAACCACATAATCGCTCACTTTTTATGAGAGTGGTGACAAAATATCGAATACATGGGGTATAAAATTCGTGACTAACCACAAAGAGTATTCAGGATGAGGGAGGTTGTGTCTAGAGAATAGTGCTCCCAGAATAGCCAACTTTCCTTTCCAAATTCATGCTAGTGCACGAGCGGGGAAACACTAAGGGAGTTGGGATCAATCCAAATAAATGGGGTTGAGGAGTGTGAATCACATGCACAACATTAAAAACACAATGAGGGTGGCATGAAGATGGAGTATAAATACTGACTGTATTTGAGACATAGAATTCATACTGTGTTAGCCCCAAACAAAAACAAACAAACAAGGGTCAACCGCTGACTGTATGCGAAAGCACGAGGCCAAACTCAAAATGTTGTTCAACATCTTTTGAGGCATTGGCCCAAAACATTAGGTGATTAATTGTATCATGAGACCATTCTATTAGGGGTCCCTTCAAAAATGTAATAGGATGAATATCCAAATAAGGGGCACACAAAGCGTGAGGTTGAGTGATGGAATGTTTGAAAGGATTCCAACACTCTTGGTATTGCACCACCACAACATAGAGAACATCGGGGATAGAGTACTTGTCTGAACAAAGATCAAACTTGGCTCTAGGGTGGAGACCTCTCTGGTGAGGTCCTGAGGTTCCTTGTAGTTTTAAATCATGAAAACTAGGATGATGAAAATGTAGTTTAAAATCATATGGTGAGGAAGATGCATGGCATAGTTTAACGTCATATGTCTAAGATGTTTCACATATTTTATGGTCATACTTCATGGACCATAGACAGCAGTTTAAAGTCATTTTATATGGACTATGTTGTGTATTCCTACTATATTTTCATGTCATATAGGATATGAACCCGATTTTAATGATCAAAATAAGGTATCATGCACCATACAAATTCAAAAGGATAGACGGGAAGGAGGAATATGTGATGTGGTGAAGGAGATCACAACCACGCTATGTGTCCTTATAAGGATCCTAGTTTAAGGTCATATAGTTGGTACTGTAATCGGGCCAAATTGAAAAAAGGATTGTGAACATGTGGTTGGGCCAGGGGATAAATTGTTCAGGTGTCACTATGTATCCTATGAGGATAGGAATCAAGACACATACAGTTCTTGAATCCCCAGTAGTTTAATGTTGTGTGGTAAAGAAAAAGGTGAATTTTCATGAAAATGGGATATAATATTGAGGTTGGACCCATGATCATTGATCTGGTAATCAATACATATCCCATAAGGATGGCAGTCAAGCCACACAATTGCCATGTAGGTCTGACCCGTGCACTGAAAGAAGAGGAATTAGATATTTCATGTTCATTATATTGTCTATGAGCTATTTTTGTCTGAATGATTGAAATGGAATGAAAAGGTCCGGGTGTTTCTATAAGAATCAATTCATTTTTATGTATTGACAAGTGTCATGGGGGCTGACCAATGCCAAGGATGATGCCCTCTCAAATGAAAACACCACAATATTGGGATGTTTTAAATCATGGGACTAGGATGATGATTCCATAGTTTAAGGTCATATGATAGGACTGGAATAAAAAATTTATCATAATTCAATATGGATGTGACAATTTAATGTCATGTGGGTGGGATAGTATAGTTTAACATCATACTGGCAGACGAAATAGATTATATATGGTCATAGAAATGAGACCATAAGGTTCCACAACATCTCTATGTGGGTATGACCTTACTAAGACTCCTAAGCCCACATGATCCATGATCGGTGTGGTAAAAATGGATTGATTCTAGAATTTCCCCATCATATGAGAGTGAAAAACAATGTAAGGGATATTTCGGATGGGAAAATCCAAATGTGCCAAAATTCATACTCGACGTGTACGGATGCATGGAGGGACAATAACAGGGGTGTTGGAGAGCCACAAGGACATGAGAGGGAAAGGAAATGTGAATCATTGCATCTAATATTTGGGGCATAATGGGGGTGGCATAATGATGGATGATAAATATTGACCATATTTGAAACACATCATACATATTGGGTAACATGGGATGGGAACAAACAAATGAGGATCGGTTGTTGACCATATTGGAAATGCAGGAACTATCTCATCATGTCGTTCAATGTCTTCTGAGCTGTTGGCCCAACACCATAGGTGTTCCATGAGGCTTATAATCCATACTATAATGGGGTCTTTTTAGAAATGAATGTTTATGAAGGCCCAAAAAAGGAACATGTGAAGCGTGGGAGTGAAGTTTGGTAAATGTCCCTTTGGAATCCCATGCCCTGGGTTTTACACCATCATATATTCAAACATGTCAGTGTGGGACATCTGTGAGAAGGAACAGATCTATCCCCAATAATCGGGTTCCAAAGGGGTGTTGCAAAAAATTTAAAGGTTGGATTTCATGGACCATAAG
This sequence comes from Viscum album, assembly GCA_963277665.1. Lineage (NCBI taxonomy): Eukaryota > Viridiplantae > Streptophyta > Magnoliopsida > Santalales > Viscaceae > Viscum > Viscum album. Next base: position 1,514,943,238 of record OY728139.1, on the reverse strand, counting down.
CATGCAATTTAAGGTAATATAGTGTAGACCATAGGTTCCTAGTTTAACATCGTGTGTATGGGATGCACCCATGAAGTTTAACGTTATATGGTAATGATGTCAACGTCATGTAGATTATCATTATGTGACTATGACACTTGCATCTTGAAGGATGCGTGTGTTGTGTGGGAACTAACATGACGTGAGTGATGACCAATAAGATCCACACCACATCACACATTCTCTTAGTTGAACCACGGACAAAAGGGGGTGAAAGGGTTCATGATTCTATTTTTGGACCCAGGGAACAAAATTTCTAGGAATCACTACGTATCCTATAAGGATAAAAATCAATCCACATGTAGTTATTAAAGATGGCATGGAAGGAGGCCAATCCCAGAAGGGGGGAAATATACTCCCATATGATAATATTGTGGTTGTAATGTAGGTTACTCTTATCTAAACCTAAAAACAAAAAAAAACATTTTTAAGGTCATAGAGTTTGGACCATAAGGTGGGAGGTGTTCAACGCGGCTCCATGCGGCTACCTGACATGAATGAGGACCAAAAAGATTCAATCCACACCACACACTCCTAGGGGGAAACACGTATAGTTTAATGTGACACTGCTTGGACTTGAATGTTCAGTTTAAATTATTGAGATCATAGCATAGGCTCCTAGTTTAAGGTCATAGATTTTGAACCATAAGATGTTGTGATTTTTTCATGAAGGTAAAAACCCAACCAAGACCCCTAAAAATGTGAGCCATGATCGGTGTGAGAGACAAGGGATAGAGGGGAACCATATGACACATTGAAATACACAATAGGGGAACAGAGAAGTCTGATTAATGACGTTCAAATGATGTTGATCATCTTGCTCACCATACATAGGTGAACGGTGGGGTAACACAAAGGGTGTTGACATTCCTCTTAGACATAAGGATGTGAAAATATATGAGAATAATAGGGTAGTATATTTGGGACATGATGAGGGTTTCATTAAAATAGAGGATAACTATTGACTATGTTTGAAACACAGTATCCATATCATTTAACATTGGATGGGAAGAGACAAAAGAGGTTTGGCCACTAACCATATTCGAAATGTGAGACTCATCCCAAAATGTCTTACAAAAGTCTTCGAGGATGTTGGCCCAAGACGGTAGGTGAGACTTGAGGCCGATCATTCATACCGTTAGGGGGACCATTCAGAAGTGAAATATGATGAAGGTCCAAATAAAGTGAAAAATGAAGCATATAGACAAAATGAATGAATGTCCATGGAGAATCCAACACTCTATTCCCTACACCACAACACATCTAAGCATGTTATTGAGGAATACCAGACAGAGGTATTCAAACATCTTCTCAAGGGAAAGGGGGTCTCAAGAGGACCCTTTGACATGGCATAGTAATGAGATAATTCCAAGTGACAAGTAGGGATATAATAGGGTTAATAAACCAGGGGATTGACCTAAATGAAAAAATATGGGCATTTCTATGTGTCACATAAGGATGGGAATCAAGCTTTATGTATTTATGGAACCTCGTGTAGTTTAACATCATCAATTAAGATGTAAATTATGAGGACTATCCCTTGGGGAGATACATGATTTGGAAATTGTAGCTGAATATGAATGAGAACCAAGGAGGTCTCAATCATGCCACATACTCCCAGGAAAAACCTAGGACAAGAGGCCAAAAGGTATTTCCCTCTCAGATGAAGACATAATGGCTTTGCGTAGTTTATCCTCATGTTACCATGAAAAAGTGATAGTTTAAAGTTTTATTGGATGGTGTAGTTTAACATCATGCAGGACAAAGGTGAATTTTCCTTTCAAGGTTATACAAAACGAACTATAAGTACTATGCAGTTTAATGTCATGCAGAAAAATTTATTTCAGTTTAACATTGTGTGGTAGGATGAAAGAGATATTTGTTTAATATCATGGTATAGAGACCATAAAGTGGGAATATACCAACATAGGGGTGCATATGGTGGTGTCATAAAGAAATAGAATGTGAATTAGGACCATTGAGGTCTCAACATCACACCATAAAATCTCAAGGAAAGATCAGTCCATCTGGCTGAAAAGGGTGAAATAGTAGTTCTATGGCTAGGCTTGTAGGCAAAATGTCCAGGTGTCACCATGTATCCTATAAGGGAATGAAACTAGCCACATAGAGTTGTTGAATATTGTGTTGTTTAACATCATACAGTAAGGATGAATTCCAATAGAAATGGATTCCAAGGGAGGTACATGAACCGACAATTGCAAACCTCATGTGAATGAGGACCAATGAGGTCCCAACCAAACCATGCACACCTAGGAGAAATCTGGTCCAAGGGGTCAAAAAATCTATAAGGCTCTGTAGATAGACTAGATACACAAGGTGATATCATTCCTACATATCCCATGATGATGGAAATCAATCTATATGTATTTATTGAATCTTGTGTAGTTTCACATCATTTTTTAAGAACATAAATGTTTAGTTTATCATCATACATGATGATGATGTTGGGAAGTTTTATGTCTTGCATCCTGAATGGAGAAAAAGTTCTTATGCAATGTATAGTTTTAAGAACTTGGAATTGGTTTGAGGAGTAATTCGCTCACCATCTAGAGTGACCAAATAGTATGATACATTGGGGTAAACATTGTGAATGATATAGGTCCCTTCCCATTTTGGCTCCAACTTTGGTGGCTTCTGACCATGTATAATTTTCATCCTTAGAGTGAATATCGTGTCACCTTAAAAGGATGGAATAGAGAATAAATTTCATATTGAAATCTCTAGCTATCTTTTTTGATGACTCTTAAGATTTTGTAAGGACCAACGAATGTTATCATCGAGGGCCTACAATTCAGCCAGATAGAATTATTATACCCTTTATAATGACATCTAATAGTAAATATCCATACAAAGTAATGGAAACTGAATCTCTATGGTACGGATAGACTTTGTTCCCTACATCGAGGAATATGGGTTCACCTAGGTTCAATTTTGAGTTGTTATTAGATAAGACCAGGGAGAATTGGGGAACTTGTCAAATAGATTTTCGTTTTCTTTGTCTAACCATATTCATCATAATGTTAGATTGGGTCTTGTTGAACACCTCTCTCTATCCATTTTCATGTGCTTAGTAGAGAGAAGTATGGTTAGACTGAATATTATACTTGGCATACAATTTCTTCAGCTCAACTTCCTAGAAATTGGTACTGTTATCAGAGAGGGTGGTGTGAGGGACTCTAAATTGATGGATGATATTAGATCTCATGAACTCAATGATATAATGATCCCTGACATCATTGAGTGGAATCACCTCAACCCACTTAGAGAAGAAATATATTGCATTCAGAAAAAACCAACATTTGCAAGTTATTGATGGTGGATATGGTCCCTCGTCATCAAGTCCCCATACTGAAAAGGGACAAAAATACATGGTGGTGTGGAGGGGCTCTGGCAGTCGATGCATAATGTTGTCATGAATCTGACATGTGTGGAACCTCTTAGAGAACTCGATGCAGTCACTGATCATGGTAGTCTAAAAGGTTCCCAACCTTCTAATCTAGTAAAAGAGATTCAATCTAGCTTGATGGGCTCGACACAAACTAGTGTGAACTTCCTACAAAACCTGGGGAATTTCATCTCCCTAAATTTAAAGAAGGATAATTCCATAAAACTCACATTTTTATAGGATTTATTCATGTATATGACCACTATGGAGGGTGAACTTCACTATATTCCAATAGATTCACTCACATGTGGCTATGTCAAGCAGGAGATATCCATGGTGGAGATACTCAATGAAAGGAGTTGTCTAATTAGGTTTTTCTTCCCCCATGGAGGGGGAATTCAGTTTTCTTGGCATTGAAGCATCAGTGGTAAGGTTTCTTACCTTCTGGTTTTCATTATCATCCTAGGAGACGAAATCGATGACGCTTCGATGCGCCGCATGGATAAATAGGTATCCCTATTCAGGCTCTATCAAGGATGCAGTAAAAATTTACAAGGCATCATCTTGACCATTCTATTAATGAGGAACATGAGTGACCTATGGTTGATATGGGAACTGGGCCACCAGCAAGGGAGTGTGTTCTAATAGGGGTACAAGCTCTAGATTCCTGACAATTTAGTCACTGTTGATCTGATTGAAGACTAGTTTGGAGTCCCCCTTTTCATGTAGGTTTGGAGCATCAATATCAAGGGCCATATTGAGACTAGTGATGAGAGGTTGATACTCTACATTGTTGTTTGTGTAGCTTTCCAACAATAATAATTAATAGGGCAGGAAAGCTTATGTAGGTGTAGTGAAGATAATGCCCATGCCCACTGTGTTGATTCTAGGATTATTGAGCCTTCTACTAGTCAAACTCTAGGATGCACGGTCAAAATACATCTACCAACATGAAATATCATGATCCGCTAAGAGGATGGACTCATTTGGAAAGACAAGGATCTATAGACTTCTATATGGGGCTGAATGGGTGGATAAAAAATCTTCCAGCACTTGACCTTGGACATCTTTCTATAGAATGTATCTAATGTCGAACTGCTAGAGGATCACTGACCAACAAGTTAAATGACCTATCAAAATGTGGAAGTTTAGAATATACTTTATTGGATCAATGTAGGGAAAAGTCTTTATCTCATGATTCTATAGATAATTCTGAAACTTCTATAGTGTGCAAACTAGCAGAAGGTAGTTCTTCTCAACGGAAGAATATCTAGCCTCACTATTGAGGAGAATGCAACTAATGTTATACAAATTCTTCTCTATACATTAATTATTATTTTCATTGATAACCTCACCAAGGGATAATTCCAAGGATTTCACATAAAGGACAATGAATTTTTGGAGATGGGTGGCATCATCACCGGAGGCTAGAGTATAAACTACGTAATTTGCTTCAAAGAAGTCTGGCACTCTTCATACCATTATGGATGACACCTTTCTTCCTAATTCTAGAAAAGGGATTAAAATTTCCAGCTAGGTTCACAATGAATCGGTATATATAGGCTAAGTTGACTTGAAAACCCAGAGCTCTCAATGGTTTCTCAGGGGAGGCATGTGACAAAGGGACTTAATATTCTCTGAGCTGATCTCAAAGCCTATATATATGATGAAAAGGATAAGGAACTTACTATAGGTTATCGTAAAGGTTCACTTCAATGGGTTCATCTTCAATTGATGGGAGCAGATGAAGAAAAACACTTTCTCAAGATATATGAGATGGTCCTGACACTAGCATTATTTGACCACCAGATTGTCCACATAGCATTCCACTAGAATCCTGGGGATTGGTTTGAATATGTGGTGCATAGCATGTTGATATTTGGATTCATTCTTCAACCTGAAGGGAATTAACTGATAGTATAAGGTTCCTTTCTTCTCCCGGAAGGTAGTGGATTTTTCTTCTTCGGGGTCCATACAGAATTGAGTATACTAGGAATATCTATCCATGAAGGAGAGGGACTGAAATTTTGTAGTGACATCAATCAATATCTCTATAATGGTAAGGGTAAATTTATCCTTTGTACAATGATGTTTGAGATCTTGGAAGTCGATACAGAGACTAATTTTTTCATTCTTCTTCATGACAGGGATGATGTTGGCCAACCATATGTGGTACTAGAATTCCTTGATTAAGTTGTCTTTATGATCTTATCAACCTCATCCTAGAACGTGGCACCATGAGAGCGGTTAATTTTCCTAGGAGGCTATTTGAACACATGATGACTTACTGGGAGAGTGAGGTGGTGAATGGTAATCTTAGGGTCCAATTTTGGAATCTCTTCAAAACTCCAAGCAAATAAATCATGATGATGCTTCAAAAAAATCCACAATACTACTACTATTCTTTAGAAATCATAGTTTCTTTGATTATTATTGGACTTAGGTCTACCTAGGTACTGAGATTCATCTGTACCAACTCATCAATATTAGTGGATACACCTTCTTCAAATGTGGTAGGGTCGTCTTCCAGGGCTTCCTCATCATCTAAGATTGGGGAATCGACGAGATGAGACAGTTCATTTGAGATGACAGATCTGTTGTGAACACTAGTGCCCTCTTGAGTAATGGTGAAACTCTTGCTGGGAGAATCCCAAATTTTAGAAACCATGGCCATGAAGGGTGTCGAACTGATCCCATCATGCCTTTGATTGAGAGGCCCATTACTGATGATATCAAAGTACTGGTGGTGGTTTGGTCTGCGTTAAATAATACAAGATCGGTGGAACATGTAGGTTTGGTGTACTACTGTTTCAATGGGGAAAATATCTCAATACATAAATGGGGTAAGGGGTTCTAGAATCACCTAATACTAGTATGTAAAGGAATATGGGGTAATATTTCAGCATTCATTATGCTTTGGAATGTGTTTTACCATCATCTAAAAAATGAAAGCATAGTGCCCCAAGTCTGGGGTTGTGGCCTCCAACCAATGAATTGGGAGAATAAATGCATCATATAAATCCATACATGGGTTTTCACATTCATAGTGTGCTCAAATTTATTGGTCTAACCCCTCTTTTCCTTGATATTTTAATAGTTTTAATGTAAATATAGGGCTTTACAAGAGGAAAAGGGAGATGAATCATCCAGGAGCACACCCATATAACCATTAAGGATATATTTTAGGAATTTTTGGTAACAGGAGGAAACTCCTTCATGCACATGGATCCAAGGTCTACCCATCAACACATTTTAGGTGGTGTCCTATAAGAAGACCATGAATTCAGTGATAGTAATCAATATTCCAAACAGGGTCTTCAGGTTAATCATGTTATATGACCTCTGCTCGGTCCTATAATATCCCAAGGTTTTCATGTCATAATGACTAAAATCTTCTTTACAAAACCATAGATTACGAATTGTCTAGGTTAGGATGATATTGATTGAAAAACCTATTTAAAATATTCATTAGAAGACATCCAAACCATTAAACTATCCAGTGATGTATAACTAGTTTATGTTCCCCTACACAGGGGAGACTTCATATTATCTTGAGAATGAGATGATGGCTTGGAATTATACTCACTCAACTTCCTCAGTGTGGAATGATTATATAGATTATACCTCTATTTAGAAATATAGGGGCATTCTCAAGGACTCTATGAGGGATTCACACATCTCTTCTGATAGGTAGAGGGCCTTAAGAATTTAGAGATTTACGAGAATAATGGAATGTTTCTTTAGTACATCATACTTCAGTGCTAGATGCACATTCTTACTAGCATGTATTTGTTTTGTGGAAGATGGTATGATAGGAGATGCTGGTCAAACTAGAAGATTATAGATGGTTCTAGGTATTTCTCACTGTTCACTTGCTGAATCACACAAAATGATTACCAGTTGACTACTAGATGAATGAGGTATGGGAACAGATTAATGCATCTGATCAAGATGTGGTCACAAAAGCTCTACCTATTCGAGTAACAAAAATGGAAAGGGTAACGAAACTAATAACATCTGATGAGATGACTCCACCAGCTAAACCTTGCGCTGGGCCAACTGTATAGTCCCAGTGGTGTGCATGGAATGGCTAGAATCACCTCCCTGAGAATAATGATGATTCACATAGCCATGGCCTCATCGACTATGGTGTCTACCAAGAACATTGAGAGGACCTTCCTAATGTTCCTCAACATCAGGGACTATGTATGAGTCCACCAGTTTGATGGTATTTATCTAGGAATAATTCTAATCATCCTTTGAGGAATCCTCTAACAGAGGGAAAATTATTAGGATGATGTTCATCTCTGGGGGAATGAATCCTCCAAGAGTAAGGGACAGATTCAGCCTCAGTGGGGGATTTTTCTTCCCCTTGAATCACCGGAACCTGCTCTTCTGAGAATAAGAAGTCAGAGATGTGGATGAAAAAGATGTAACAGAAGAAGGTGAAATCACTTTGGGAATCTTGTGAAGAGTCAATTGGTCACAAATGACACCATCGGTGTCAAAAACTACTCTACATAATAAAATTTCATCATACTTTTGAGACCCACAATTGAAGACCTACTTCCATTCACTTTCATTTTCGATGTCATACTTTACTAAAACACACGCTATCTGTGTGGGAACAGGACACAACGTGATTACATTATTGTTGACCAGGTCCTAGAGCTTGTCCTTGAATAAATATAACTTCTTGATAGTATATTAAAGGGATTAGTAGTATGTGAAATTGTTTGGGAGATCAGTGAGATCAACCACCTAGGGCCCCCTCCACTCTAGAAACATTATGATTCCCTAGTCCACGACACTTCAAAAATAACCGAGGACCTAAGGCTCATTAAATGAGCATGTCTAGTTTCTATGATCTTGGAAAGGAAATCTAGGGGATATTCCATGATGAGGGGCTTGATTCTGATTGTCTCACCTTGGTGTAGGTGCCTAACAAGGTGGCATCAGCCGATTCTGAGGCGGGCGATGATGAGCCTGAGGATGGGCTTGAGGCTTCTATCCTCCGTGTGGTTGTGGACTTGGTTTTATAAGTAACAATTCTAGTGGCCTGGGGACCTCTACCTATGAAACTATATTAGTCTCGACCTTAGAAAATCTCATTGTTTGAGATGTGGCAGGCAAAGAGCATGCCTGCTTGGCTTGCTTCTAGGATTACTCCATGCACTGAGTCTTGACATAAAAATCATAGATTCCACCTAGGAAGTTCTGAGTGATGAGATAGGAAACGAGTTCAGTCTTTAAATTCCCCACATACATGTTCAATAGTTGTTATGAAGTTAGCATCATATAACGTGAATACGTGAGACCCTTCCACCTAGAGAAAAATTCAATGACTCACTCGTATGGTCATTGTTTTAACCTGAAGAGGTAAAAAATACTAGTCTTCCACATAGTGGATCTGAATTGATATAGAAACTTCTTGTGAAAATCTTCTTAACCAGCTATAGACCTTATGGATAACTACTTATACAATATGAACACAGGTCCTTAGAGTTTCTATACAAAACACTGGATCTTGGAAGATTCCTACTACACTAAAGGCCTCTTCATGGGTCCAAACCTTTAAATAAAGTGGTTCCAATGCTGTAGTAGGTTTCTCATCCCGTTGAAGTGAGTGGAAGTAGGATTCCCAAAATCTGGGGGTTCCAGCATATCATCTACCCATGTCATATATGGATTAACATTAGCTGGGATTTCAACCTATCATTTCTTAAGGGCCTCAAGGCGAGAATTGAGAGAGGACATTGGGTCACCCTGGTGGGTATTCCCATCCTGGTGGGGATTCATGACTACCAGTGCATTGGAAGGCTCTTAAACTTGATAGGAAAGTCCAATGACTCATGGAGGGATTGGAGAAGGTTGAGGAACCTGATTAACTATTAAGGGAACAACTTGATCTGTGTCCCAATGAGGGTTCTTACACAATTCTGGAAGATTCAGTGATGCATACCATTACCACTTTCTATAAAATATAGCCCCTTCCCTTTCAAGGTGTACAGGGATCTCAAGATAAATAGAACAAAACTCACCGGGATGAACCTATGGATGCCCCAATTATCCCAGTGTATGATGGGTGAGTTCATACTGAGGATCACCATAGGCTATATGTCTTCCTACAAAGCACTCAGCAAGAACCTTATCAATGAGCTTTTTCTATTCAGAAAGCTGTTGGTGCAAGGCAGTCGTGGCAGGGTCAACCTCTATATTCTACACTAAACCAGATATTTCAATATACATAGAAGCCTCAGATGTTCCATTACCCTTGTTGGGGTCTCGATGTAATGGAATTTAATAAGATTTATCTACAAGTGACATGATCTGTCTTTGCGGACATGGGGGTCCAGTAGACAATGTGTTGTCCCAAGGGGAGGGTCATATCTTTAAACCTTAATTCAATGTCTTTCTCTTTAAGTGTGATGATATCATCCATATTGATAATGACTATTCCTAGAGACATATCCTCGATGTAACTTGGAAGTTTTGGCTATTTCTAGATCAGGCTAAAGTGGAGAACATCATATTGTCTCCATCCCCAGATCTACACGTACAGAGATACCTCTTTGATAATCCTATGAAGAAAAAGGAATTTCTTAATGAATATCTGATGAAGAGATCTATGATAGTCGAGTGATGTAGATTTCTGATCCACATGAATCACTACTAGTTCAACTATGTGACACCACTGGTCGATGTCGTCGAATTACTCCTGACTCTTCAGATACACCAATTGATGGTTTCGGAGGAGGAAATGTGTTTCCCGTATGGTATGGAAAAAGTACATTACATCATCATGGGTGAGTGATTCTAGAATATTGATGTCTATAATCACAATTGGCTAGATCATCTCAGATAATTGGTTTACCACAAGTATGTCCCATAAACAATTTCACTCAAAATCGGGTTACATATCTTTTTTCCCTATCCTTAAACATGGGGTGGTTAAGTGACCAAAAATGGACCTTATGTAGACCATTGCGGTGATGAGATGGTCAGTGGAGAGAATGTTTCATGAGCTGACAAGATGCTATAGATTGGGTTCTCTCCCGAGAATGGTACTTACCACATTATCATGTCCCTATAGGATGGGGTGTTGACTACTACTTCATGCGTGAAGATGGTGGTTATTGGTGGAGGATCAAGCTAGTTACCAATATCTACCACACCCCAAAACATCTTTATGTGATCCCATGTCGAGGTGGAGAAGGATCGTAGTGATGATAGAGAGGAATGCATAGAAATATACTAGAAGGGATCTAAATCTTCCTCCTTCTGCATGTACCTATGGAGGGAGTTTGGGATATGGTGCATCTCTCTTTTTTTGGAGGACAAAGTTCACACATCAGGTTTCTTTCCATGAATCTGATGCAGTGTATTTGTTTTAAGGTTCCATCATCAAGCCACATTCCACTTTATGATCTGAAAAGAATATTGGGTTGATGATGGTCTAGAACTTCTCAAAGTTATTCCTCCGGTGGTGACGGATTTCCCTTCTTCCATGAGATGACACTTTATGGATGGGTAGATCTTCAACACTAGTAGGACCACCATACAGGTTGGTGTTAGAGTATTGAGTACCTCCTCTTTGGCTAGTTGTGACACAAGGAGGACCTTCACATATTTTGTTACTAGAGTGGGGAAGACCTTCACTCTGGTGAGGTGGGGTGTGAGGAGCACCAGAAAATATGTTAAATGGAACACAAGGAGGACCTATGTGTTTGGTACCTGACATGCAGGGAGGACCTCCATAGTGGGGAGTGATGGAGCAGGGATGACATCTGTTGTAGCTGGATGGAACATGGGAAGGACCTCTATGTTTATGGGTGATGGTTCAAGGAGGACTTTCGCTCTAGTCGATACTATTGCGGGAAGGACCTCTGCTCAGGATAGTGATGATGGGAAGGGTGCCTTTTCATTTATTACTTGAGATATAGGGATAATTTCCATACCAAAGGATCATGGGCACAGGGAGGACCTCCATGCTAGGTGTCAACAGGATGGGGAGGACCTCCACTTGGGATAATGCTGGTAACATGGGGGGGGCATCCATGATGAATGCAGGAGCGATGAGGACCTCTTATCAAGATGACAATGGAATGTGGAGGACCTCTATAATAACTCTCATCATTAAAGTTCGTCCCATGATGGATACTATTTTCCATGGAGACTGGAAGAGTCCACCTAGTTTTTCCAAGGGATGGACGGGGTCTCAATCCAGGTCAGGCATAGAAGTTCCCATGATCTGTCATAATATGGAACTGATAGTATACGCCGGTGGTGGCATGGGCCACTGATTTTGTAGAATATGATGCTTCCTGATAGGTGTATTTCTAAGAATGTTCTCAAAGTAGATATTGGGTCATCCAGATCAAAACCATTAGGGTAGTGGTGTAGACCACCTGCTCCTCATCCTGATAGGCCATAAATTGGTGGCACTAAGGAGGCCTGGTGGGATCCCTCATCAGTAGCTCCTGGGTTGTATATGAATCTGGGATAACTCTAATTACCATCACCTCATCAGGATAGGGGAATGATTCATAAGATTTTTCTGCGGATAGGCTCCCAAAATGTTTGGATGTTGGAGTGGGGAGTAGCGGATCCCTCTGTGGCCCTCGGGGCAGTGCTGACGATGAGGCACAAGAGCTTCCAAGTTATGGAGGGCCATATCCCTCATGGGAATGACCCCTACTTCTCATATCATTGATCAAGAATGTTTATCACCCCCATTTGAACAATTTAATATGGTGATATGTGGTGTGGGTTTTCAGTAGCTATGGTAGTGGATGATGTCGTGGTGAAGGTAGAGTCATGTGGAAATGTTGTAGTATCATTGATATTGCCCCTATGTCTATGGGTGGGGGTGATTGTTTTCTTATAAATATAGCTTGGGTACTAAAAAGATGAAAGATTCAACCATCAGTATTAATATAAGGAAAGAAATTCCCAATTCCCAAATGTCATTTAGTCTTCCATGGTTTTAGAGAAAGATCCATGCTGATAGTGCCACAGACTAGAATTCTTAGTGATTAACTGCCCCGAATTCTAGTGAGTTTAATTCCAGGACAACTATTTGATTGGTATTACTTGGTGTTGGATAGCTAGATCTGGTTTCACACTCATCTTTCGATGCCTCGAGCACTAATAATCCTCATATTTGTAGGAGGAATACTTCACATCAGGTTCACCATTTCTGTGGTTTCCCGACGTGGCATTTGATTACAACCTTTGATATTATTACCTATATAGTTTATCCAAACAGTTAAAGTATAAAAGAATCACATCAGTTTAACCAATTCTATTTTTTATGCTTTCATTGAGGCATTCCACCTAAGGATTGTTGAGGCTCCCTAGTGGCAACATTACTGCCCTGCATTCCTAGTTTCCAAAGGAAGGTGGTATTCATCACTTCTTCATAGATGTATGCCCCTTGATAGAAATAGGATGATCTGACATCAATTCATATTCCATGGATTCCTCCTTAGAACTTGTTGCGTAGTCTAGGTATCCCTTGTATATTAAGATTTTGTTCTTGAACCTCATTCCCAATGCCATATCTTTTTGGATGGTAGTTAATGTTTCTACTTATTCCCATACATTCCAAGGGATCAAGTCAAGGCAGCAAGCTTCATTCAAGAGATTAGTCACAGTGGGAATCAATAGAATGTATGGAACTAAAACACTAGAACACATATATTCTTCCTTTTTATATGGATTATCATGGTCTTAGAAATCCAAGGCTTCCCACATCAATCACCAAGCATCTTATCCTAGAGGCATATCTTCGAGGTTTTCCTTAACTTGCACTATTTAATACGGGGCATGTCATGAGTTTAATGTCTTGAGAATATGGATCGAACTTATTAGAACACCTATTAAGGTGGATCATATAGGAATGTCCCTTGTAGGATTCACCTACAAGGTTTACAAGATGGATGGATTAGAACACCCAATGAGGGAGAACTCCATAGTCATGTCTCCCATAAAGGGAAGGTTCCAAGGTTGATCTGGACACCATCGCGGTTGGATCAGGGTTTTGGACCCCAAATAGGGGAACACCAAGGTATACCATTGGCTAGGATTGAATCTCACAGAGGCTTCCTATGTACCATGTGTTGAATAGAAGGATCGAAACCCACATAGTTCAAAAGGGTTATTTGGGGATTACACATGGATAAAAACCCTTTTAAAGAGGATCACTCTTGATTGAATGAATATAAGGTTTGGGGCATATTTATGGTTATCTTCCCAATTTCAATTAAGATTAGTGAGGAAGTGGGTGGAATGGTCTCACCAGGATTTGGAATCCTGTGTAAGAGTCCAGATATATATGGATGAAGTGACGATGAAAAGAATAGAATGTGAAAGGTGGTGGGACAGAACTTTAGAGAGGTATTATATGTATCATAGTGGCTGGGAATCAATTTCCATGTAGTTCAAGAAGTGGGGATATGGGACACCTAAGGATGCATCCCATGAGAATGAACACATGGATGAAGACCTGAAGGAAGTGAAACCTCCAGGTTGTGGCATGATCCCCCCAAGACATAAGAACGCAGGGGAAATATCGGGATTGGAATAGGTGATGGGATTAAACCTCAGGGAGGCCTCATATGTACCATGTTTTAATGGAAGGGATCAAAGTCCACATAGTTTAGGATGGAGGCATAGAATCGGGTCATACACAATGGACAATGACCCAAAGATGTGAAATGGTCATATGTGTGGTTATCAGTCATTCACAAGATGATCACTCTTGGTTGGAGGAGTTTGTGAATTTTGTGGGGTTTGTGCACGGTTAGATACCCATGAGTATGGATCAGAACACCTCTGGGGGTGGATCTAGTAGATGTATCCCACAAAGGGGACATGTCACATAAGGGGGCTAAATCCCTAGAAGAGAACACCGAAGTTTATTGAAACTAGCAGAGGCTTCCTACGTACCCAAAAAGGGATCGATACCCATAAATTTCATAGTGTACAGTTTAATGTCATGTACTATGAGTGAAAAATTGTGAGATAGATGGAACAGATGGATTGTGGAGAGTTATGGTCTTGAGCTTCATAGAGGCTTCCTACATACAATGTTTAGAAGATAGGGATCAAAGTCCACATAGTTAGGAAGGGGGTATAGTATCAGGTCGTACACATGGAAAGTAACTCGAAAACATCCATGATGGGGCTTAATAATGGTCAAAGTCCCAAAGACATGCTGGGGATTATGCATGGTTAGCGGTCCAAGGAGGATGTCATGGTCACTGTTACTCTATTCCCATGTGAGTCATGTTTGATGTGAGAAACAAGATGTAATAGTAGACCTTATAATTTTTTCATGAAAGGTATGACCAAGAAGAATGGTTTAGGGTTTATTCATGGTTAATGACCAAGGGAGATGGATATTGGGACATACTCAGTAAGCGAGGCCCGTATAGGTTCTTTGGGGCTTACGTGGAGACTGCCCGAGGCACACATGGAGACAAATCCCAATGGTAGTGAGAGAGGTAGAATTGATATGGAAGGAAGAAAAAGGTTCCTAGTCACATACCCTCAATAATCCTCTTAGACTCATCACACATGTGTCAATTTATAGGTTAATTTCATGTGTTGATGACGTTTTTTCTAGGAAGTTTAACATCATCTATCTTAGATAATGAGGACTCACTTCTCATCCATTGGACTTACATAACTTTTACCAACCCACGCTTGGGGAAGGGAAGGAACAAGAAATTCCCAATATGAGTGAGGTGGAGGAGTGATAAATTGAGTGGTCCACATTAGCATAGTTATGTGAATAAGAAATAACTATTATCATAACTATGTGAAGAATCATTAGGTAATGAAACACAGCATGGGACAATAAACGAGGGACCAAGAAATCACAACACGCAAGCCTGGAGGGCCTCATAGAGGAAGTTCATGTAAGGTATGGGTGTTTCATGTAAGAGGATCTCAAACATGGTTCCTTTGAGTAAATAAAACCCATGGATTCAGTATGAGGGTTTGTATGCAAGGTTGGAGGCTTTCACACAAAAGGTGGGATCTTGACTGAAAGAGGTACTACAAAATGGGTAAGCCTTGCACGCAAGTGGGATCTTTTGCGTTCACTTGCATTGGGAAAAAAATAAATGGGTGAGGTTCAATCCCTTGTGGGACCACCTAAAGGTAGACCCATGTGGGGAATGTCGTTCAATATCCAATTCCCTGACATCATGACTTACACACGGTCATGGAATGGGTTGTCTTACATGCACGATAGTGGAAATTTGACTTCTGGAATTCTACCCCAAAAAGAAAGGGGTTGCCTTCAATTTATAGGTGAGGATTTCGGTAGGAGTTCATAATTAGGCCAGTGCAGAAGAGGCTGGTTGGCATCTTATTGGACGGGTAATAGTCTTGCACACATATTTTAGTCTTGCACATTGTCCTTCAAGCTTCTGCAATCTTGATTTTGTTTTCGGGAGGTGGGGGTGAAATATCACACTTGAAATCAAATTGAGCATGTAAGGTCCTTGCACACAGATTTCACTATTTCATCCATTTATCCAAACTTTCATGAAGCTCCCATAATATTCGCAAACTTTTCCACTAAGCCAAATTATGGATTTAGGTTGTGAAAATATTCATGTTTGTGATCTCAAGGGGAATTCAGCGTGAACAATCATCATGAGAAGAACTAACAAACCCATTTTATTGAGTTGGTGGCGGTTATGAATGCACTCAAAAAATGGTGTCACCATCTCTTTGGAGAGTGTTTTATGGTATATTCTGATCATAATTTCCTAAAATGTATTTTTACTCAGAGGGATCTAAATTTAATTTTGAGGCACTAGGTATAGTACCATTAGAATTTTAATTTTGATAATTAATATACCCATGGGAAAGGGAATGTTGTTTCTAATTTATTAAGAATAAAATTTCTGATACAATCCTAGAAGGAATCAGTTGAGTAGTGTTATCTGATGAGTTTGTTTGCTGAGATGATCTTAAAAGTGTAAGAGGTCGATAGACAGGTTTTTTTGGATTCGATAAAGGATGAATCATTTGTTTATGAGAGAGTTTAGTTTGATAAAGTGATATAAATCAAGTGATAATACTTTAGTGAAAGAAATTATGGTGCGTAGACCTCAAGTGAGTGGTCTCGGTCTCATAGTTGAGCTGTTTGCCTTTATAGAAGGTTGGTTGTTCTGTTTTCCTTGAGGCAGGAGTCTGTGGATAGTTTGAACCTTTCTTGTTGGTCCATGAACCCTGGTACTTCCAAGATTAATCATGATTTTAAATATTGGTATTGGTGGTAGGGGATGAGATGGTCAATTTTGGATTTTGTATCACAGTGTCTTACTTTTTAGCGAGTTAAGATGGAACATAAGTGATATGCATAGTTATTGAAAGCCTAACCCATTTTTATATGAATGTGTGATGATATTTCTATGAATTTCATCATTGTTTTTAAATATAATCCTAGTGAGGAGGATTTTATATGGTTGATCATTGATTGATTCCTGAAATTAACATATTTACTACATATATGGGAGATGAAAAAATAATAATGGCTTAAGTACTTTTATGTCCAAGAGATTGTGAGACATCACAGGGTTCCCTCTATAGTTTCTTTATCAGAACCTGAGGTTCACTTCTATGTTTTAGAATGGTATATAGGAAGTGATGGGTTCCAAGATTATATTGAGCACGTATTATCAACTACAGATGGATGGAAAGACAAAGAGGGATATCTAGGTTCTGGAGAATATTCTCTAGGATTTTGTGATTGATTTCATAGGATATAAATTAAATCATTTTTATTTGGTTTACTTTTCCAATAAGAATAATTATTATGTTTTGATAAATAACGAAACCTTAGAGGATTTTATGGTTGGTCATTTGGATCTAACTTGTGCTGGGAAGAGTTGGGAGAGAATTCCATGGTTTGGTCAAAGGTTATTCAGGAAATTATAGAGGTTGTATAGTTGATCCAATGGATCATGAAACAATTTCTTCGTTAATCTTATGTGGACCACCATCATCAGCCATAGTATTTTGAGTTTAGCGACTAGGTCTTTCTTAGAGTATCAACTCACTTGGAAAATTTTATGTTGGGTAAGTAGGGTAAATTAGAACCAGTGTTTGTGGGACCCTTTGAGATTGTTGGAAAAATATGGAAGGTTTATTATCATTTTCAATTACCATCTGGTTTGACATCTATCCATAATGTGTTTAATGTTTTCTAGATGAGTAAGTATATACAAGAACCTTCCCATTATATTAGATGGGAGGAGCTTAACCTTGATCCTAATACGACTTTGGTTGAGTAGGTAGTTCAAATTATGGTCATCTTGATAAAGTATTGAATTGTAAAATGATCCCTCTGGTCCAAGTACAATGGCGGTGTAGAGAATATAGCCACAAGAAATTGGAGTATGATTCATTGGTGATGCATTAGTTTCCTTCTCTTTCTATGAATATAGGATCTTGAGGGATTTTTGGGGCCAGATTGTGTTTATATTGTGGATATTGTCATTCTCCAGTACTTTTCTATCATGTATCCTTTAATCATATCTTTTGGGTTCCTTTTAATTTAATGAGTATGATGAAACAAAAGTTGACAGGATACCTATAATGGTGAAATTAGGGAGTTTTTGGAGTTTTCAGCCTAAACATGTAGTTTTTTTCTTTTCACTGGGAAATTAAACACTATGTAATGTGATTAAATGTCATTTAATGGTTACAGGGGATAGGTCATGAACTGGATACACAACTCGAGAGGTTTACATGCCTTGTAAAGTGAAAACATCATGTAATTGAAAATATGTGGTTTTTAATAAAAAGATGATGGGTATTTTCGTCTATATTATTTCCTTGGATTATCCAACATGTAAGGGGATTTCACACCATGTAATGCTCATGAATTGGGATTTTAGGGTGGTATACGAGTGGTTTATTATTTTATTCAATAAAGGATTCCCTACTCTAAACATAGAGACTCTTTCAAGGATATTTTGGGTAACTTCTTACGTACTAGATTACTTTATTCTGTGATTGATCACCATTGTGGTTGGGTTGCTTCCCTATGGGTATGTAATCCTTATGTTTCTTATTTTTATTTATTTATGTATATGGTTTTTATGTGGTTTTTTTTATGATTTGTGATTGGATAGAGTTTTCTATTTATCCTTTTCAGTTTCTTAGTTTTCATTGTCTTCTAAAGGTTGCTCACTTGGTTTCCGGTCACTATTGTCGAAAGCAGCTATGTTTCTACCATGTTGAGGTATTTTTCTGTAAATAAAATGTTATATTAATTAATTTTATGTTTTTCTACATAATTTACATTGGGTTTTTCATTTATTATAAATATGTGGTTTTAAATAATTTCATTGAAATAAAAATATTTTTTAAAAAGTGTTTTTTCAAAAAAAAGGATTTTATTGATTCATAAATGGGTTTTTAAACTCTGAAGTTGATTGTCACGGATTTGAAAATGTTTTATATAATTGTGAGAATGGTTTTGAAAGTAATTTGTAATATTTTACACTAGAAACCTTGGTTACACCGATAAAGATACATAGGTAGCCTTGGTGTGTGTATCTGTAACACCCTGAGATTTTATGAGAAATATTATTTTTAATTACATTGATGTCTTGCGTTGTACGCTAAAGGAAGATTATATTTCTCTATAAACATCACTGTATTATATTTTATTATATGAAAACACTATTCTTGGCTTGTGTTTCACGCAAGAGTGACCTTCCTCAATATCTTGTGTTGTACGTAATACTGAGTTTTACTAAACAACGATATATTATTATAATATTATTATGAACCAGCCTTTATGAATATTATTAACCACATTTTTAATTTTATAACATTATAATTCATCTTACACATTTTCTATAACTTGGCATGAGAACAAAATCAATTTTTCGTATAAAGGAATCATTTTTCAAAAAAATGCAGTTTTGCCGTATTTTTATAGCGCACCCTTTTTAAATCAAATTTTTGACAAGTTCATAAGTTTAATTTGATAAATTAAACTTCTTATTTTGAATTAGGATATAAAAATTTACATTGGATTAATTTTTGACATTATTCTGATAAACTTCATATTTTGATGAATAGTAAAAATACGCTAAATTCTAATTAAAAACAACTGTTTTCATTGAGATAATTTATATGGTTAAATTATAATATTTAATGGTTTAAAATTATAAACAGAATGTATTTTTACTATTTAATATAATATAATTCATTATCATTAATTTTACATTGAATTCATATGTAAAATCATTTCAATCTTTTGCAATGTTTTAACTTTAAAAACTTGTTTTCTCAACAGTGGGATTAATTTTAAATTAAATACTAAAAATTCAGTGTATTGAATTTGGAAAAATTGATTCCATATTTTTAATCATTAGGTCCAAATTATGTTAATAGGCTACTTTTTTTGGAATTTTGAAGAGTAAATATGGTAAATTTTATTTACCACAGTTAAAGGTAAATAAGGTAATTAAGGGGTAAAATAATATTATAAAATTACGCTGACACTAGTCTTTATATCATTGGTTGATTATATTTCTATCTAAAATATACTTGGGTCGAAATGGTATCTATTGGAACCTAGTTGTATGTGATTAAGACATTTATTTTATTTTATTTAAAGAAAAGTTAAATATGACTCACTCAAACTTTTATAATTAAATTATTTTTAATATAAGGTTATACTGAATATAAATTCAATTATAAATAATCATTTGAAAGATAATTGTTTTTCTTTACCATGGTAATTTATTTGTAATTTTCAAGAAATATATAATTACCTTAATAGCTTATGCATTAATGATGTTGAAATTATTTATTTAGTGAAAAATCAATAATAAAGTTTTTATTAAAATAATAATACCCATAAAAAGGACCAGAAACTTGACCAAACCTTATTGGTCAAGTATAGATACACCATAATAATCCAAGGGTCGACCTGTGGACCATTAGGAGCCTTATAAAATAGATTATGACATTTATATTATTTTATTTTAAAAGATGTCGATGTTGTCACCATCATACTTTAATAAGGATAAAATTTTAAAAGTTGGCTGTAATAGAAGATAAATTCTAATAAAAGTATTATTAGGAAATATATTATATTTATATTAATCATGGTATTTTATTTTTATTTTTTATGCAACAAATCAGTATATTAAATAATCATCCAAAAATGTTGTAGTAATTATTTTATTAAGAGAAATATCATATAAATGGTTTTAAAAATATTAAAATAAATATTATATGAACTAATTAGTGTTCTCCACAAATTTTCTATATGGATAGGAATTTTTAGGAATCTATTAATATTTTTTTGAACATATCTTCTATGTGGATTTTATTTAAATTCAGATAAATGAATAGTGTCAAAAGTGACACTGTTTATATCTTATAAAAATAACATATTATTAAATTGTTTAAAAATCACAAAAAAATTTAAAAAATTATAAATTGAAATTTATATGGTTGAAAATGTCATAAAGTATCCAATTATAGAAAATTCACAACACATAAGTAAGTATTTATAACAATTAAAAATTTAGAAAATTATTACCACAAATAAGATTAAATCGATTAAATAAGGATAAATCAAATTGATAAGGTTTAAAATAATTTCCCAACATGTATAACTTTTATTCTATGATGATATTAGAACCCTATCTCATGTTATCTTAGAATTTGAGTCATTTTTTAAGTTTTTAAGTGGGTTTTCAATTTATTATAAATTAATATTTTTGAGGTTTCCAAAAGTGCCCCTCTTCTCCTTTATAAAAGGGAACCTCCTCCCTCTTCACATAACTCCATTTTAAGCCTTAAATATCGGCCAAAACCTGCCAATTCCTCTTATAAACCTATCTAGTTATATTATATAGGTTATGGTCCTCTCAAAATAACAACTCTAATGCCCTATGATAAAGTTTAAAAGAGGCACGTCGAGGAAGAGGTAATCTCTTCTACCGATTCTATCAAGTTTCTTTCTTCTTATACTTCCTCTTCTTTAGATATTTCATTATAAATTAATAACAACGGTATCAATAATATACTGATATTTTATTATAAATATTAAACAACCCTATTTCACCTTATATCCATCCTACGAAAAATGAAATCACCGCCTGTGCGTACGTACAGTTTACCGTCTCCACGTCATGGTGTAATCTGTTTTTACACTACCACCATACTTGGATGGGTATAATGGTATAAATAATAACTAAATATGATTATTATACCATTATAAGGATTCTTATATATTATATAATCAACTCAAATTCTATTCAATAATTATGGGAATGATATCATCGCTCGTGCATACGTACGGATTACCGTCTCCACGACGTGATGAAATTCATTCTCCATGTTAACCATTCAAGAATGATTATAAAGTATATATAATAAATAATAATTAAATATATGACAAAATAACAACACTGAATTTATGTGTACATTATTTACTTACTTCCATTCAATTTAATAAGGAAACAAAAATAACGTTCATGCGTACGTACGGCATATCGTCTCTATGAATGGTGTATTTCATTCCATTTATCGATCTACTATATATATATATTATATTCTGAATATATATAATATATAAATCATTTTTTATATTCTGGAAGTAATTAATAATGATCTAAGTAATCATATGAATAATTACAAGTCAAAACATGTATGATAAATGAAACGATTTTACCCAAAACGTTGCTTTAACATGGAATTAACAAATGAACGGGTAATAAAAAGCCGTAAGTGAATCATATATGATATCATAAATATTATTATGGTTCTATTACAAGTTAATAATATGTTTAAACCCACTATACAGGTGTTTCAGACATGTACGGAAGAAAATGGACCTAAGGTAAGGGATAATTGTTCCAATCTCATTCTTATCTGAGATTGTTTATTCGTAAGTATTTACTGCGGTTATATGTATCATTCATGTCCATGTTTTATAAAAAAATGTTTTCATAAAGTTTTTACTATTCTACCATGTATTTTTAAAGTCATGTTTACCTCTTTTTGACTTTTACTATGTGGTATGGAAGGAATCATTCTTTTTTTACCATATGAGGTATTTTTTTACTTTTCCGGCAAAAGTATAAGGAGAATGCTTTTTTTAACTTATATAGAATGAGCTGATTTTTATGGTTTCATAACGCCTTATTTCCATGAAGCATACTCAAAAATATTTCATGATTATTTTCAACAAAAATATTTTCTCTTAAAATTGCAAGGCATTTTGAGAAAAGAAAATGATTTTGAAGAAGAAAGGATATTTTCTTCAAGAATTCATTTCAAGTGTTTTATAAAAACTATTTTCCATATATAATGACATTTTTTTAATATGGTTATGTTTCAAGAATAAGGTCTCTATTATTTAAATGGTTATATTTTGTTTATGATAAAATTATATCCATTGTTTTATATGGATTATGTTATGATGGGATGATGTTTTTGAAACCCATTTTATTCATTGGGTTATGATGAATGATTAATGTTTATTTTTTGGAACACAAAAGAATGATTTAATTATAAGATGGGTGGGACCTATATCTCCCTCTAATGAATTAGGTAAATATTTATATCTAATGAGATATACATGGCTAGAACGATAAGTAAGTCTAGTTCAGTAATACAGGGCTGGAATGGCAAGTAAACCCGGTTCAGTAATGGACATTATCCACTATGATGGTCTTGGAAGAAATTCCTTGGATACTATGGAAATCATATCATGTTATTAATGGTTTTCCACAATTACATGTTTTATTACCATGATATTTTATCATGATTAATGTTCCTTTGTGATCAATTCCTTATGTACTATTAAGATTTATGTCATTACTCATGTTTTATGTTCCTGTTTTTACGTTCAAATGTTTATAGATTGTTTTATGTTCTCCATGTTTACCATTACTAAGAATTTGAGCTCACCCTTTTTATGTTTTCTTTTCATAGGATATAAATAATGGTTTTAGGTAAGAAAACAAAAGTAGAAGATCTTTATGGGAGATGTTGAAGATCTTTCACCATGATTATAAGATTATGTTCTGAGTTTCCAAAGACACTAAACTAATACGGTCTTTGGGTGTCTGTTTTTTTCATGTATTAATTATTCCGAAAAAGTAATATAATGGCTTTGTACATCAAGCTTGGGTATCCATAGTTGGTATCAGAGTGAAGATTTAGTCAACCTTTGGAAACTTGGATGCGAAAACTTTTAGTGAGATCCCTTGATATATTTCTAATGTATGTCTGGGGATGTACCTAAGGTTAAGTATAAGTATAGGTTATAGTCCTAGAATTATGTTGATGATCATGAATAACCTATGGTGAACCTAAGGTATCATGGATTAAAGAATGTCTGATAAGTTAGACATCCCATAATTGACTTTTTATGATTATTTTGTTCCTCGTTATTTTAATTGTTTCTTACACTATGGTTTCTGGTTTTAGTAAATGAAGGGAATGAAAAGGAATTCAGTACATTGATTCCAATGGACAAATTGGTGACTATGATCTACAAAATTGTGTAATGCCTGGAGAGAAGTATATTATGATTATGCTGAATCAGTCATTGCGATATATGATTAACAAGGTGAACTTTAGTTTTATTCCTAAGTCATCAAATAAGAGGAAGATGTACTTTTATTCATGTTAGAATGGTGAGGAACATAGAGGAAGGAAGTTTAAGCTTTCTACATATCAAGAAGAAGGGAAGAATAACCTTTAAGAATACCTCAAATGGAGGGGAAGATGTTATCTGTGTGAGGAAAAGGGACATAGAGTGAAAAACTGTTATGGAGTTCAATGTCTTATTTGTGGAGAACATTGGCATTACCCAACTCGATTCCCTGACCTAAGAGGTTACTTCTAAATCAAGGAAGGACAAATTCCATGCCATTCATTGAAGAGGATGGATTGAAGGGCTTATATATTGGAATTCAAGAATAATGTTGTTGAGGTACTTTTATGGTATATTGAAATATTTATATATTGGTCCATTGTGGATTTCCATAAGAATATGGAACTGGTAACCATGAAAAGTGATTGAAATATTTTTAGAATGCATATGATATACGTATAATGAAGGGATAAGTAGAAAATAATATGTTTGGTAGTATTAATAAGCTCATGACTGATATAAGGAAAAAGTGACATCATGGTTTGAGTATATAGAAATTTTAGGATTTTGGTATGTGGAAAGAGTTATCTTTTGACAGTATTCATGTTTTTACTAAGGTTCTATGGTAATTGTTATTTCAAGAGAATACATGATTAAGGTATTCACGTGTTTAGAATGTGACCAAAAATATATATCTTATGATATATGGGGGATAAATGATGGTATTCACATGCTTGGTAGATAACCTCTCTAGTAATCTTTTTTGTTATACTATGAGATTAGACAGAAGTATTTTGGATAAGCCTAAAGATTAGAATGGGTTAAGTTAGACATCAGATAGTATTGTTTATGTATAGAACATTTTGATATTATTTCTGAAATGTTATAATAGTATATTCTTAGAAAAAGTACAACCCATAGGATGGGTGACAACCTATCGTGTCAGAAAAAGATGCGGGAATCAAACCCACAATCGATGTACGACAGACCTTTATCTCCTACCAATGGCCTACAGTATGTCCCAAGTTTGTAGAAATTAGTTTTATTTTATTAAGTGGTATGACAGATGATGTATAAGTCCATTTTTGGAACCATATATGATTAATATCACCATATATGGACTTATGTATATTTAAAACATTTTGTTAACCTTTTGTTTGAGACAGATGGAATGACCCATCATTCTATCACATGATCTGATAACACTTCACAAATGACAAATTCAACTTCATTTCATTAAGATATGAAGTGGAAATAGTTCATGTAACGACCAACAGTGAGATTTTACCAAAATCAAGTAAGTATTTTTTTCTAATTCAAATTTTTCAACTTTGGGAGATGATCTCGAAAACCAACAATGTTGTCCTAGTGCCCTCATATTCGATTAACCAGATGGTACCTTATATCATCACAAATTTACTGATTTTTGATTGTTGGATTTTTCATAGCCTTGTTCTCTACCACTCTTCATCAGAACATGATGGTTAGATTTCTCTTCCATATCCATATTTTCACATGTATTCTCCTATGTGGAAACCCAGTGTTGCGTTACATTGGGTGACCGTTATGTTTCTAACTTTCCTTTTTAAAATTAAGTTCTAGTATTACTTTTTACGATGTGGGTTTCTATGAAAGAAACTTCCAAGTAGTAAACGATTTATAACCTCATCGAATTTTGAGGGAGAAATTCATTTTAAGGGGGGTAGAATGTAACACCCAGAGATTTTATGAGAAATATTCTTTTTAATTTCATTGAATTATTGTGTTTTATGCTAAACCAATATTATATTGCACTATACACAACACCATATTATCTTTTATTATATGAAAACACTATTCTTGGCTTTTGTTTCATGCAAGAGTGACCTTCCTCAATAGCTTGTGTTGTACGGAATACCAAGTTTTACTAAACAACAATATATTATTATAATATTATTATAAACTACCCATTATGAATATTATTAACCACATTTTGAATTTTATAACATTATAATTCATCTTACACATTTTATAGAACATGGAATGAGAACAAAATCAATATTTCATATAAACGAAGTATTTTTCTAAAAATGCAGTTTTGCGGTATTTTTATGGCGCACCCATTTTAAATAAATTTTTTTACATATTTATAAGTTCAATTTGAAAAATTAAACTTCTTATTTTGAATCAGGATATAAAAATTTATGTTTGATAAATTTTTGACATTATTCGGATAACCTTTATATTTTGATTAATTGTAAAAATATGCTAAATTTTAATTAAAAAAACTTTTTTCATTGAGATAATTTATATGGTTAAATTATAATATTGAATGGTTTAAAAGTATAAATATAATATATTTTTACCATTTAATATAATATAAGTCATTGTCATTAATTTTACATTGAATTCCTAGGGAAAATCATTTCAATCTTTTGTAATGTTTTAACTTTTAAAACCTATTTTCTCAATAGGGAGATTAATTTTAAATTAAATACTGAAACTTCTATGTATTGAATTTTGAAAATGGATTTTATATTTGGAATCAAAAGTAACAAATTATGTTAATAGGCTACTTTTTATTCACTGCTGGAAATCAGACTTTTCACAACACTTTTATACCAACGGTTCTTTGAACTGTTGGTATAGGTTATCTTTGACTTTTCCCAATGGTTTTGATGAAACTGTTGGGAAATATGGGGGAAAATGAGTTTTCTAAACAGTTTCATTAAACCATTGGGAAAGATTGAGTTTTCACAACGGTTTTTAAAAACCGTTGGGAAAAATATGCCCCAAATTCTCCAAACCCAGGAAGCCGCCTCCCCATGATTCTAGAACCATTCTGCTGCTCTCTAGAAGCGATTCCTTCGCAGAATCACTTGAGAAGCCCCACCTCTTCCATCGGATCAGCTGCTGCCAGGTTAGACTCCTTCCATATTTTATCAAGGATATAGTTCCACCTCTTATCAAGCATATCCTTCTATTCTCAAGAATTTTGTTATTCCCAATTTTTTGGGTTTTTGTAAAATTTTATGATTCACTACTCCACTAATTGTGTACTCAAATCACTACATCGGTGTATGTCCAATTAATGTTTTCATTACACATTTACATTTATAAGGGCACGGTGTCTCTTTATTGGGTTCTAATTTTAAAGATTCATATTTTTTTAATCTCAATACTTCAAATATTACAGCTTCATGTATATGAACTCATGAGAAATTGTTTGTAATGTTTATTGATATTATTTCATGAAAATCACTCTTTTCATTAAGATCATGTCAAACATGAAGATCTTGTTCATCTTAATTTTTGTACACTATGTGTATTACATAACAAGTATGTATCATGTTTCTATCAAAATCTATATATAAATAAAATGACACATTGTTCACTTATCCTTACCACAATAGAACATATGGATTATCTTCTTGAACTTTGAAAAATAGTATGTGGTCCCTAATTAGTACTTCTTCCTTCTTCATGAAACTAATTTACAGAATGTCAAATTCACAATATTAGTGAATATTAGTTTTTCTAATATAACCATTAATCATTCTACCTTCGACATCATACATGTGTTATTCAATCACCTTTTTAAAACACAATGACCATTTTCACTGATTTGGGGTTCCTCAAAATGCTTGGGAAAATCAGAAAAATGCATATATTGAATCGTGTTTCTCATATGGTTTCATGGATACAAGTTCATCTTAAAAATCATGACTGTGTGGTTCAAATATCATGAGGACCATGAGATTATTATTCTTCACACAAATGAAGTTTTTTTCTTCAACTATGTGTTTTTTGTTTTCACTTTTTATTTGGCCAAAAGGGGAGCTTTGTGGTCATTAATCATGGTTGCGGGTGGTCATTTAGGATGTAAGATAGTATGACTTAATTTTTGTTGATATATCCAATATTATTATTGATTTATGTTCAATTTGATTATCTTTAACAAGTGATGTTATTTAATAAGTTGTTATTAATGGTTGTAATAATGACGATATGGTATAAGGGTTCATATGGAGTGTATAAGGGTTCACATGGTGTGTATAACGGTTGACATGGTATCAGTGAGCTCAAGTAATTAATTTAAGCCTTCATTCTCACTAGCATGTAAGAAATTGAATGATGTAAACCCATCCTCACATGATTTCTTACCTTATATAGTGTCCAACATATAGAATACGAGCTTTTGAATTCAGCAGTTAACCAGGATCATATATTCCATTTCCCCCAAGATGACTTTACTAATATAACTTTAGGGTCAATTAAATATTGTTCTCATTGTACGTTGTATATTATGTGTCCTTATTGGATAATACTCACTTTTATGAGGGTGGGGTGCTTTTCACTACCCATTATGGCATGTGTAGACATCCAAAAAAATGTTAGATAAGTCACAAGTTTAATTCAGTAATGTTGTTATCATTGACATACATTATTATTAATTTCAAATTTAAAAATAAATGTTTTTGTCTATACTTAATGAAATTAAATCTTTTTACAAGCCATGAACAACCTATTAGTGTAGAAGCCTAAAATTTATTCACTCATGGGGTGCGATTGACTTGGGGAAGTAATTGGGTAATGAAAGGTATGGCCATAGACGTGCCAATAATGAGTTATTGAATATGAGTGAATGATTTGGGATGCCTATAACACATGATGGGACCTGAGGCATGTGCCTCTTATAGACCTAATGAAAATGAATCTAAATAAATTTTATTTTAATTTATGAGTACTTGTTCTTTACATTATTTTAATAGTTCACTACATCGACTACAAACTTCTTCATTTATCATTTACTTAAATGTATTTTCTATTAAAGTTCAATCCTATAAAAAATTTTATGACAAAATGACTTATATAAATTCTTTTTATAGAATGGACAGAAGTTGGATGCATGAAACTGATCATATCTCAAGAGATTTTCAAAACAATTTGGAGAGATTTATAGATTTTTCATTTCACAATGATTCAGATAGTGGTCGCATATACTTCCCATGTTCCAATTGTGTTGGTAGACCTTGGTTGAGCCATGAAGAAGTCAGCTACCACATTACCAAAAATGGTTTTCAAGCAAACTACTTTTTGTGGTATCACAATGGGGAGAAAAATGAAATCTTAAATTGGTGATGATCGAAATAAAAGGACTAGAATAGAGAATTTATTAGATAATCGGTTTCCGTTTATTCGTCATCATGAAAAAGAAAGGATTTTTGTTCAAGAAGACTTTGATACGAGGACATCTGATGCTTCTAATGAAAATGATGATATTGATAGGGTGAAAAAATTGAATGATGCTGCCATGACTCCAGTATATCGACAATGAAATAAAATGAAAAAGATGGAATTTTTAATTTGATTGTTTCATGGGAAAAATATGTATGGGGTTTCTAATACAGTAATCGATTACATTATTACACTCTTGAAGGATTTACTTCCAGATGGTGTTGATATTCCTTCAAACCACTATATGGCATGGAAGTTAGTTGATGAACTTGGATTTTCAATAAACAAAATTCATGCTTGCCCAAAAGATTGCAGTTTATTCTTGGAAGAAACTGTTGAACGAAATGATTCTTTAAAATGTGGCACATCCCACTGGAAGTCAAAATTTGATGGAACACCATCTCGTGTTCCATAGAAAGTAATGTGACACTCTCCATTGATCCCCAGACTCCAGAATCTTTTTATGTCTGATGAAATATCAATAAAAATGAGATAGCATGATACCAAGAGAAAAAAGACTAATGATCAGTTGGTTTATCCTGTATATGGATTTTCATGGCAGATATTTGATGCTCGACATCTTGATTTTGCAGCTGACGTGCGTAATGTGAGGCTGGGTCTTTCATGCGACGGTTTTAATCTGTTTGGTAAGATTCTTACTTCACATAGCACATGGCCAATTTTTATACACATTTATAATCTTCCCCCATGGTTGTGTATGACAAAACCATTCACTTTAATGAGTATACTCATATCTGGTCCTTCTGATCCTAGCATTGATATTGATGTATACATGAAACCTTTAATAAAAGAGTTGAAACTTCTTTGGGATGTGGGTGTGTGCACATACGATGCATGTTCGAAAGAAATATTTCAGATGCATGGTGCGCTTATGTGGATGATCAATGATTTTCCGGATTATGCAACGATGTCTGGATGAAGCACGAAGGGAAAACTATCATGCCCAGTTTGTATGAATAATACACGATCCAGAAGACTGAAACATCGTTGTAGTTTCAGTTTTATGGGACATTGAATATTCTTTCCAAATGATCATCCATATTGAATGAATCGTCGAAGATTTGATAATACCATAGAGACTGATGCTCCACCTCAGCTTATGTTTGTAACTGATGTGCTTAATGAATTGAAAGATTTCAGTTTTTCATTCGGGAAGGGTCAAATGAGATCTGGAAAGAGAAAGAATGTTTCCACTGAAACCTGTTACTATTGGAGAAAGAGGAGTATCTTTTTTTATTTTCCTTATTGGTCAAAAAATTTGTTACTTCATTTCTTTGACGTAATACATATTGAAAAGAATATATGAAAAATGTTTCTTTTGGTTCTTCTAAATGTCAAGGGGAATACAAAAGATGATTTACGATCTCGGCATGACATGCTGGATTGGAGCATCAGACCATAATTGCATCTTGTGCGTATTAGTAAAAATAAATGGCAACTTCCATGTGCTTCTTATGTGATGAAACCTACGGAAAAAACAATTTCTGGAAGTATTAGAGACTATTAGAGTTCCTAGTGTCTATTCAAGCAACATATCTAAACGGGTCAACAGAAGAGAGTTGAAGCTAAAATCTTTGAAGACACATGATTGTCACGTTCTACTACATGAGTTGCTTCTAATACCAATCCATCATCTTTAGTCCAATAATGTAAGGGTTACTGTTATTCAGTTGTGCCATTTTTTAGAGATCTTTGTGCTAAGAAGTTGTCCAAGTATTTATTGAAAAAAATGTTGGCAGATGCCCCATTAATTTTGTGTGAGTTGGAGAAAATATTTCCTCCATCATTTTTCACATGCATGCTGCATCTGACTGTCTATATTCCCACAGAAATACTTCTTGGAGGACCTATTTCTTTTTGTTTGATGTATCCAACTGAATGAAATGTGTACACATTAAGGTCTTATGTCCAAAACAAAAAACATCCCGAAGGTTCTATCGTGAATGGTTACTTGGATCAAGAATGTATGGATTTCTACTCGATGTATTTTTCTGGTCTTACTACAAGAATGAACAGACCAATGAGAAATGAAGAAGAACATTATGAGAAAATTGAACCCAATTTTCCATCACTTCCTCAAACAAAAGGAATTCCTGGATCATATACATTGAATACATTAAGCCATAAAGAGCAGGAGATGGCACATCACACAGTTTTG
This sequence comes from Viscum album, assembly GCA_963277665.1. Lineage (NCBI taxonomy): Eukaryota > Viridiplantae > Streptophyta > Magnoliopsida > Santalales > Viscaceae > Viscum > Viscum album. The sequence goes on along the minus strand of OY728139.1, from coordinate 1,514,911,738 downwards.
TTCAACTGTGATTTTTTTGATGACTATATCAGGTAACTAAATTGAATATGTATATCTTACATATATATATGTTAAACTATTCATATTTTTTATCTACAGGGAACATAAAACAATGATAAATAGGAAGCATCGTTCTTTATCTTTGAGAAGAAAGGATACTTTGCATATCAACGAGTTTTCTTCTTGGTTAAAATTGAAGGTAAAAATATTGTTGTTTAAAATAATTATATCAATATTTAATTAAGTTTAATAGTCATTTATATTGCAGGTATTGAGTTTTTCTGTTGACTCTATCTATGAGGAAATAAGATCTTTGGATTTTGGTCATAATACCGTGGTTCGTGACTGTAAATCAATTATTATCCATGGGTACAAATTTATTGTCACTAAACAAGAAAAGAACATGAGAACACAACATGATGGTGTTATGGTTACTGCAACAATAGATTGTTATGCCAGTGCATCAGATAGTAGATCGCGATTTGAAAATGTGGGTTATAATGGAGTTGTTGAGAAAATAATAATATTGGATTTTTACTCTCAAGGATGAGTCACAATGATGAAATGCCATTGGTTTATTCGATGACGAGACATGTCACATTTATTGATGATTATGTATTTCGAGTAATTAATATGACTCGCACTCTTGCTACCGAAGAACCATATGTGTTGGCATTAATGGCTAAAAAGGTTTTTTATGTCAATGGCCAACTTCGACCTGAATTTGGTGTCATAGTTAAAGTAATTCCAAGACATATTTTTGATGATGGTGATGATGAAATTGACACTATCCCTAGTGTCATTGGAACCAATCCATTTATTTCTTTTGATGACTCCAATGGCTCAATTGTCATAGTTTATTGTGAACCAGAAGTTGTGGTTGAAAATATATAGAATCATTCATCCATGTTCTCAATTCTTTTGGTTTACCTCGAGTTGGGTTGTTAAGGTTAGTAATATTCAAAATGATTTAGTATTGATCACAAATATGTTTTAGCTAACTTGACCATTATGTGAATTTTCAATGTTTATTGGCTGCTGTTTTATTTGAATTGCATTTTCTAATTTGGAATTGAACTGTATTCAAACCTAGTCAAACAATATTTCTAACTTGGTGAACATTACAACTTGTATGATTTATTAAATCCATTCAATGTCTTCTAAAACAATCAATAGCTAAATTACCAATGAATCCCCCTATTCCCTCATATATTTAGTTTTTTGGTTTACACATTATTTTCCTTTTTCTAATTAATTACATATTTTTTTTCAAAAGCAGGAAATGCATCCAATTGAAGAGAGACGAAGGAAAAAATGATGGAGAACAATCATCGGATGGCGGAGATGGGCATTCCACCATTAGTGCCTACAGTGAGTAATTTATTTAAAATATATATATTTAAAGAATATATAATTTCATGTGATTAATTGTTTTGTAAACATTTTTGTAGGATCCACCTATACGTCGATAATTATTCGACAAGGAGCCTAGTACTGATCCTAGTACTCAGGTTGGTGGTATGAGGAGGGTTCGTACCAGAGGTGGACGAGCAGTTGTGCGTACCCAACTATAACCCTCCCCTCCCACTGACATTTCATCCTTCCCACATTCTAATCCTGGTGTGTCGTTAGGGACACACGGGATATTTAGGCCTCCCATGTTTGTTCTACCTTCTGCATCTTCTGGCAAATCATTTTCACATTTCATGATGATTCCCACTCCCCAGTCAGAATCCGGTCATACAGCTGTCCCATCTTCTTTTCCTTCTACTTATGTCTCTCTGAGCTTCTATATTCCATTTTCTTCGACTCCTGTTCCACCATAGGGTGTTCCATCAGTTTCTGTGGATCCGCCGGCGCTCAGCGATCAGACTGGCGCAGGTATATTTATAGAACCCTAACAAATTTTTATAGCAATATTTATTTTCATTATAACATGTTTTGATAAAATATTTGTTTTTATTTCATGAAAGATACATCTACTGGTAGGAGGTAGTGGTAGGGTCATACACGCATGCGTTCGGTGTGGAACCGCCGCACACAGGTTATGGTGGATTACAATGAAGACAACCAAATGGTTGAGAAATCAGGGCAACAATGTCAGAGTTTTTTTGCGACGCTTTCCAAATACTCCAACATCATTCCCATCATCCTGCTATCACGGATACATTTTCCACATGAGGTCAGGGATAGATCTTGGGCAGAGATATGGGTAAAAAAATCTGTTTTATTTAAGGCCATGAATTATTTTTGTATTTATATGAATTAATATTTTGATGTCAGCTTCGATTTTATTTTCCCGATGGTGAGGGTGCGTGACCAGAACATCTAAAGGATTTAGGCGAGATTTTGAGAGCCTACAAGCATGAGTTGTATATTGGATGGCGTGCTAGTGTTGGCACTGAGTTAGAGGTTGTACCAGTCGTGGATGATTGTCCTATAGAGCGGTATCGTCAGATGATTACTCATTGGACGAGTACCTAGTTTAAGGTATGAATTAAATTTGATGTATTTAAATAATAACTTTCATTTTTTTCATTAATATTATCCTTTGAATTATTGAATTTTATTTAGGAATCATCTGGAAAAAAATAAAAAAAACATTGATGAAAAAAATACATCCACACACTTGGACGTACTACGATGCCGGATCATGAGAGGAAGTAGGTATGACAATTTTTTATAAGTTTTATTTACGACTTACATTTTCTTTTGTTTCCTCAATTATTTAATCGTTTTCTAAAGTTTTCATATAACTTTTGTTTTCAATAAAATTGTAGTGGAAAATACATAATATTGAAGGACGTGTGCCTCGAGCAAAATTGTTTTGCTCGAGTAGACGGAAAAAGGATGGAAGTGTCGTAAACGAAGCGACTCAGCAGCAAGTTGTAAGTTTTAATCTGTTGATTTTATATTTTAATATCTATTTTGTAACTTAATAATATATTTATATTTCTAACAGGGTGCTTTAGAGGCCCTCGATTCCCAAGAACCAGACAATTTTGGTCAAACTGATCACTTACATCAGGTGTTGGGAGAGGAGCATCCTAGCAGAGTACGCTGCCGACCTAGGATAGCCCCGATGAGGTATTGGACCTCCTCAGGTACGAGTTGTAGTGCCACTGAGCTATAGCGAGTTAGGGTATATATAGCATCCCGCCTTTTTATAACATTAACTTTCATTACATTTTACAAAATTGAGGATCTTTAAGGTTTAGTGTCTTGGAAACCAGGAACTTTAAACATGAAAACATAAAAGATTCTTCTTAAACACTTGAAAGGATTCTCCTTATGTTCATCCTTGGTTCATTACTGCATCTCATAACCTGGGGACATACATCAAAATAAAGGTTGAGCAGAAGGCCCAGTAAGGGAAACAAGAGAAACATTTTACATGTGAACTTGAGATACTTCAATAAGGTCATGAAAAGAACTTTGAGGCATGAGAAATAAATCATGAGGAATTTTATAATAAAAATAACATTTTTCATAACTTGAAGATGTGGCTACATCATTTAACATATAAAATCATGAACATATCACCAAGGTCCATCCCCAATGTGTCATTTGAAAATTACCAAGGTTATTCACCAAGGTATCGTGAAAATTGTAATCTCTAGTGGTTACATCATTACCCAATGCATTGGAGCGCTATCAGGGCGCACCCTTAAATTTGACTTTATTATCATGTGAGACACATATATCATCATCAAACATTTCATAAATAACCCATATAGCATAAAATAAATGGGTTTCATTTCATAATCATAACGTTTTAAAAACTGCTTTAAAGACATGATCTTTATGTCACTTTAAACCCACGGAAGGGGAGAGCGGGTATCATGTATGTAAATCCCAGAATTTAAAATAGAACATTTTGATATATATGTGAATACCCCTGTAGAAATAGGAGCTTTGAGTATTCACTTTATAACATAAAATATTTTTGAGAAAAGAGAGAGGCATTTTGAGATGAATATTCTGCAGCATAACGGCTATGTTTCAGGGTTTTAGAAAACATTGAAAAGAGAGGGGACATGGGTACAACATTCATAAATGACCCATAAAACAGTAGAGGGACAGAATATAAGGGATTTAAGAACATGGTAAAGAAATTTGAAAATATACCATATGAAATGAAGAACATGAAAGGAAAACAAAAATAAGATTTCTCTTATGAAAATTCGGCATCCTAACAGCGTTACATAAACTTCAACCAAAAATGAATTGATGAGATCAAATAGGGTCTCTCATCATATGAAAATAAAAAAAAATCAGTATGATAGATATAGATATCATACCCCAACATAATAAAAAGGAACTTGCAATACTTGACATGGAATTAGAACTTTGAAAAGGGAGAAAGGTGCAAGGACCACTTAAAAATTTAGCATCCTAACGACGCCACTTAAACTTCAAAATACTGAATTGAAGAGATCAAATGGGGTCTCTCATCATATGGTCATAAAAGATCAGTATGATAGACATAGAGATCATACCCCAACACAACAAAAAGTAACTTGAAAGAATTGACATGAAAGTAGAACTTCAAAATGAGAAGGGTGAAGTACCACTTAAAAATTCGGCAGCCTAACGGCGCCACTTAAAACTTCAAAATACTGAATTGAAGAGATCAAATGGGGTCTATCATCATTAGATCATAAAAGATCAGTATGATAAATATAGAGATCATAACCCAACATAAAAAAAAGGAACTTTAATGAATTGACATGAAAGTATAACTTCAAAATGAGAAGGGTGAAGAACCACTTAAAAATTCGGCAGCCTAACGGCGCCACTTAAAACTTCAAAATACTGAATTGAAGAGATCAAATAGGGTCTCTCATCATTAGATAATAAAATATCAGTATGATAAATATAGATATCATACCCCAACATAAAAAAAAGGAACTTGAATGAATTGACATGAAAGTAGAACTTTGAAAAGAATGAGGAGGGTGAAAGAATCCTTTAAAAATTCGGCAGCCTAACGGCGCCACTTAAAACTTCATAAAATGAAATGATGAGAGTAAGAGGGGGTATCTAATCATATGAACATAAAATGTACAGTATAATGAATATAAAAGAACATCCTCCAACATAAGAACATGGAGTATAAAAGAATTGACATAAAAGAGATCACTTGAAAAGAAAGAGAGGGGTCGGATCCCTTACCTTAAAATATAACTCTTAAACCTCAAAGGTTAGGACCTTGAGGGATTGGGGGAACCTTGGTAGGACTCCTTGGGAGGTAATGAGACCGGAAATTCGTTGTGGAAGAGTGGGGAGTCGAATGGATGGGAGGAGGGCTTGGTATTTATAGGGAAAGTGAGGGGACAAGGCATTAATGGCCAAGGGACACCTCACATGTGCTTTTCTCAAACCCATGTGCTCTCCCTTGGAATTTACCATGGAGTTAGGCCACATGGGGCCCCCAAAACAATAATTCATCACCCTTGGCCGGCCAACTCTTAAAATATCTCATGACATCATCATGACACAGCTATGATGTCATTAAACATACTGAAACCCTAAAACTGCATTTTTACTATTCACTGAAAATTCAACTTTCTCAGAAAAATCCCAAAATTTCACACTAACCAAATATCAATGCTCTGATTTCAAAAATGAACTCCATTTTATAAAAATAATTTTCTAAATATTTTTAAATTTATTTTTAAATAAATACACTATTCACCGAAAATTCATTTTTTTAGAAAAAACCCCAAAAATTACCATAACATAATATCGGTGCTCTGAGTTCAAAAATGAAATCCATTTTATAAAAATAATTTTCTAAATATATTTAATTTAATTTTTAATTAAAAAACACTATTCACCTGAAAAAACTAATACTTGAATAATAATTTATGAAACCGTTATTTAACCATTTTATTGAATCACATTGCTTAATCAAGGTGCCTAGATTATTTTAAAACTTTATTTAAGTGAGATTACTAATCCATTTGGTCAAATTACTAATCCTAATCATAAAATCACTATTCATAATTTACTATTCATCAAAAATCAAGTTGATCTTATTAGACTCCAAATTTCATACTGAATATAATTGTAGAAGACCATTTTTTGAAAATCATTACACATTTTTAATTATTTAAGGTTTACATAAACATTTTTAAAATATCCTTTTTCTAAAATTCATCAAAAATATGAATACTATATTTATCCGGTCATTTAAAAATTCATAAACATCATCATAATAAGAAATCCCAATTTTTATTTAAAACAAGGATTACACAAGGCAGTTACGGTCTCGTTACATAGCCCCTTATAATACCAGCATAGGACCTAAGAGTAAGGTGTGCTAGGGTGATAGAATCTTGGGGCGGCTCAGTCAACATTGCACGAGTAGTAATTTCTATCAGTTTGAACTTCTCGCGAAGGCGATTCCGTTCTAGATTCACATGATGAAGTTCGGATTGGATTTGGTCCAGAGCAAAGCCCAATGGTGCTACCTCCTTCCCAAGCTCTGTTAGATGGGCTTCGATCGGTCCAAGACTACTAGGTGAGGCCATCAAATCTTCTTTCTATAATAATTAACCAAGATTACTTATATTTAGAGAGAATAATCAAAACATTTTGTTCACAGCGGTCATATTGACCGATGGTCATATAACAGTCAAAACCCACTGGTCTCATTTTAATTATAATCATGTTTATCAAATAAAACATTTTTGTTGAGTATAAAAATAAAATAAAATAACACATTAAATTACGAAACAATATTTATTCAAAATTTCGGGCCGTTACAGTATAGGCCGAAAAGGCTAAGAAAAGGGCCACAGATAAGGCAGAACAATCTGCTAGGGAAAAAAGTGCGTTTATGAAATTTATTGAAGTTCTACGTCCAACACTTCCAGGAGAGGTCAGCCCAGCTTTTGATGAATATATTTCTTCGATACGTTCTATCTATGGTGCACCAGGTGGTAGTTCTAATGGTGGTCAGGACGATGTCCAACTTGACGATGATGATCTCAAGAAGTCTAATGCGGAATAGGAGGGAGAGGATGAGGGTGAGGCGGGTGGCAAGGGTGAGGAGGAGGGTGAGGGAGAGGAGGAGGGAGATGAGGAGGGCGAGGACGATGATGGGGACGAGGAAGAGGGTGATGATGATGGTGATGATGGTGATGGTGATGCGGGACAAATTTATCCATTACATTTTTGACTAATATTACTAAGATTTGATGTTTAATCTATTCTATTTGTTGGTTTTATCTAGAATCATAGTATAGTATTGGAGTTGAGTTATTTTTATATATTATCTGTTTTTGTGCCCCCCAGACAGCCCCTCGGACAGCCCCCCAGATGCCCCCCCCCCACCCTCCTCCCTGGACCACAGAGAACCCCCCCCCCAGACAGCCCCCCCACCCTCCTCCATGGACCCCAAACAACCCCCCCCCCCCCCCCGAACACCCCCCGGACAGCCCCCCGCACAACCCCCCCACCCTCCTCCTTGGTCCTCAGACAGCCCCCCAAACACCCACTGGACAGCCCCCCCACCCTCCTTGATTTCATTTACTACTAGAAAATCTATAATATATATTTTATTTATTTTCATCATGATAATCAATATAAATCACATTTACACATCTAATCAATATCATAGATTCTTGGTATGTTATAAAAGGGATGTCTTCATTAGGCATGGCATTGTTAGCTCTGAGATGTTTCATAGCATGATAAACTAAAATCTAATCCATACTAATAATGATATAAAAATATTCTATATGAATTTCCACAAGATATTAAGTAAATACCATTCCACTAATAAAAACATGAGGATTCTCATAAATCGTGTTACCTTAATATTTCCAAAAGGATTTTTAGTAAAGGTTTTATCTTCTATTAATTTTCTGATATTCTCATTTTAAATGTAAATTTTTCATAAATAAATTAATTTAAAGACCCATAGTCAAATATTTTATTTGAATAATGTGAATAAACAACTAGCATACCACTCTAACTGTGTCTCATTTGTTTAAAATGGATAGGATTATAAGTGAAAAGAACAACTGGCATACGGAAAACCAACCAAATGAATTTGGATTCTGTTGATAATTTATCACAACGATCCATGGGTCATATGTGACGTGTATGAGCCAACCCGGGCTCAATCCAAGTCACAGTGTGGCCGGGATCAGTCTAAGTGTGGTCGGGATCAGTCTAAGTGTCTCTCTTTTGTTTATAATGGACAACACTTTAAGTACATACGGAAAACCGACCAAACTCATTTGAAATGTGTTGATGCTTTAGGACAATGATCCATGGGTCATATGTGATGTGTACGAGTCAACCCCGCCTCAATCTGAGGCGTGGTGTGGCTGACAACATTCATAGTGTCTCTCTTTTGTTTAAAATGGACATCATTTTAAGTGAAAACAACAACTTACATACAAAAAACTGACCAAAATCATTCTAAATGTGTTAATACTTTAGTAAAACAATCCATGGGTCATATGTGACGTGTACGAGTCAACCCCACCTCAATCTGAGGCACGGTGTGTCCGGGATCACTCTAAGTGGCTCTCTTTTGTTTAAAATGGACAAAATTTTAAGTACATACGGAAAACTGACCAAACGCATTTGAAATGTGTTAATGCTTTTGGACAACGATCCATGGGTCATATGTGACGTGTAGGAGTCAAACTCGCCTCAATCCGAGGTGCGGTGTGGCCAACACCACTCAAAGTGTCTGTCTTTTATTTCAAAAGGACGTCATTTTAAGTGAAAAACATCAACTGACATACAGAAAACCGACCAAATACATTTGGATTGTATTGATACTTCAGGACAACGATCCATGGGTCATTTGAGATGTGTACGAGTCAACCCCATCTAAATCCGAGTCGTGGTTTGGCCGACACCATTCATAATGTCTCTCTTTTGTTTAAAATGGACATCATTTTAAGTGAAAACAACAACTGACATACGAAAAATTGACCAAATGAATTCTAAATGTGTTTATGCTTTATGAAAAAGATCCATGGGTCATATGTGATGTGTATGAGTCAACCCCGCATCAATCTGAGGCACGGTGTGGCTGGGATCACTCTAAGTGGCTCTCTTTTGTTTAAAATGGAAAACATTTTAAGTACCTACGGAAAACTGAACAAACGGATTCTGATTGTGTTGATACTTTAGAACAATGATCCATGGGTCATATGTGATGTGTACGAATCAACTCTGCCTCAATATAAGACTCGGTGTGGCTGGAACCACTCAAAGTGTCTGTCTTTTGTTTTAAAAGGACATCATTTTAAGTGAAAAACATCAACTGACATACAAAAAACTGACCAAACGCATTCAGATTGTGTTTATACTTAAGGAAAATTGTCCATGGGTTATTTGAGATGTTTACGAGTCAACCCTGTCTAAATCCGAGACACATTGTTTCCAGGACCACTCTAAATGTGTCTCTTTTGTTTAAAATGGACATGATTATAAGTGAAAAGAACAACTGGCATACGGAAAACCGACCAAACGCATTCATAATCTATTGATAATTTATCACAACGATCCATGGATCATATGTGATGTGTATGAGCCAACCCGGGCTGAATCCGAGTCGCGGTGTGGTCGGGATCAGTCTAAGTGTCTCTCTTTTGTTTAAAATGGACAACATTTTAAGTACATATGGAAAACTGACCAAACACATTCTTATTGTGTTGATACTTTAGAACAACGATCCATGGGTCATATGTGACATGTACGAATCAACCCCACCTCAATCCGAGATGTGGTGTGGCCGGCACCACTCAAAGTGTATGTCTTTTGTTTCAAAAGGACATCATTTTAAGTCAAACACATCAATTGGCATACGGAAAACTGACGAAATGCATTAGGATTGTGTAAATACTTTATCACAATGATCCATGGGTCATATGTGACTTGTATAAGTCAACCCCGCCTCAATTTGAGGAACGATGTGGCCGACACCATTCGTAGTGTCTCTCTTTTGTTTAAAATGGACATCATTTTAAGTGAAAACAACAACCGACATACGAAAAACTGACCAAAGAGATTCGAAATGTGTTGATTCTTTAGAAAAATGATCCATGGGTCATATGTGACTTGTATGAGTGAACCCCTCCCTAATTTGAGGCACGGTGTGGCCGAGATCACTCTAAGTGGCTCTCTTTTTTTTAAATGGACAACATTTTAAGTACATATGGAAAACTAACCAAACGAATTATGATTGTGTTAATACTTTAGCACAATGATCCATGGGTCATATCAGATGTGTACTAATCAACCACGCCTCAATCTGAGACGTGGTGTGGCCGTCACCACTCAAAGTCTCTGTCTTTTGTTTCAAAAGGACATCATTTTAAGTGAAAAACATTAATTGGCATACGTAAAACCGACCAAACGCATTCATATTGTGTTGATACTTTAGGATAATGATCCATGGGTCATTTGAGATGTGTATGAGTCAACCCCATCTAAATCCGAGATGCGGTGTGGCCAACACCACTCTAATTGTGTCTCTTTTGTTTAAAATGGACAGGATTATATATGAAAAGAACAACTGGCATACGGAAAACCAACCAAATGCATTAAAAATCTATTGATAATTTATCACAAAAATCCATGGGTCATATGTGACGTGTATGAGCTACCCTGGGCTCAATCCGAGTCACGGTGTGGCCAGGATCAGTCTAAGTGTCTCTCTTTTGTTTAAAATGGACATCATTTATGTACATACAGAAAACCGACCAAACACATTCGGTTTCCATTGAAACTTTAGGAGAAAAATACATGGGTCATATGTGACATGTATGAGTCACCCTCGCCTCAATCTGAGGTGCGGTGTGGCCGACACCACTCAAAGTGTCTCTCTTTTGTTTAAAATTGACTTCATTTTAAGTGAAAACAACAACTAGCATACGAAAAACTGACCTAATGGATTTTGATTGTGTCGATACTTTATCACAATGATCCATGGGTCATATGTGACGTATATGAGTCAACCCCGCCTCAATCTGAGGCGCGGTGTGGCTGACACCATTCATAGTGTCTCTCTTTTGTTTAAAATAGACCTCATTTTAAGTGAAAACAACAACTGACATACAAAAAACTGACCAAATGCATTCGAAATGTGTTGATGCTTTAGGAAAATGATCAATGGGTCATATGTGACGTGTACGAGTCAACCCCTCCTTAATCTAAGTCAAGGTGTGGCCGGGATCACTCTATGTGGCTCTCTTTTGTTTAAAATGGACAACATTTTAAGTACATACGGAATACTGGCCAAAAGGATTATTATTATGTTGATACTTTAGCACAACGTTCCATGGGTCATATGTGATGTGTATGAATAAACCCAACCTCAATCTGAGACGCTGTGTGGTCGACACCACCCAAAGTGTCTGTATTTTGTTTCAAAAGGACATCATTTTTAGTGAAAAACATCAACTGGCATATTGAAAACCAACCAAATGCATTCGGATTGTGTTGATACATTTGTAAAATAATCCATGGGTCATTTGAGACATGTACAAGTTAACCCCATCTAAATATGATATGTGGTGTGGCTGGCACCACTCTAATTGTGTCTCTTTTGTTTAAAATTGACAGGATTAGAAGTGAAAAGAACAACTGGCATACGGAAAACCAACCAAACGCATTCAGAGTCAGTTGATAATTTATCACAACGATCCATGGGTCATATGTGACATGTACGAGACAACCCGGGCTCAATCTAAGTCATGGTGTGGCCAAGATCAGTCTAAGTGTCTCTCTTTTGTTTAAAATGGACAACATTTTAAGTACATATGGAAAACCGAAAAAACACATTCACTTTCCATTGAAACTTTAGGAGAACGATCCATGGGTCATATGTAATGTGTATGAGTTAACCTTGCCTCAATCCGAGGCGCGGTGTGGCTGACACCACGCAAAGTGTCTCTCTTTTGTTTAAAATTGACTTCATTTTAAGTGAAAACAACAACTAGCATACGGAAAACTGACCAAATAGATTCTAATTGTGTCGATACTTTAGCACAACAATCCATGGGTCATATGTGACATGTATGAGTCAACCCCGCCTCAATCCGAGGTGTGGTGTGGCCAACGCCATTTATAGTGTCTCTCTTTTATTTAAAAAGCATGTCATTTAAAGTGAAAACAACAAATGACATATGGAAAACCAACCAAACGCTTTCGGAATATGTTGATACTTTAAGACAATGATCGATGGGTAATTTTTTATGTGTACGAGTTAACCTCACCTCAATCTGAGGCATGGTGTGGCTGGTATCACTCCAGTTGTATGTATTTTGTTTAAAATGGTCATCATTTCAGGTAAAAATATATGGTATACGAAAAACTGATCAAATTATGAATTGAATTCCGGATTCCACATATAATTGTCATATGAATTTTAAATTGAATTCTAAATGAATTATGTATGTTGATAATTATGTTATGAATTCTAATTTAATTATGGATGTGTATAGTTCTAGGATGAATTATATGTTAAATGTGTATGAATTTGTTCTCTATATGTATGTGTTAGTTGGTTATTGCAGGTACAATAATTGTATATGTATGTGTTAGTTTATTACAGGTACAATAATTGGATTGAAAATGAGAGGGAATGCAAAAAATGAGAGCTGATGTGCAAATTGCACAAAATGAGAGCTGCTGTGAAAATTGGAGGCTGCTGTGCAATTTGCACAGCATAGGCTATGCCAACGGTTTCAAACCGTTGGCATAGCCTCTTTAAGTATTTTTTTTACCAATAGTTCACAGAACTGTTGGTAAAACTCCATTCCCAATGGTTTAGAAACTGTTGGGAAAGAATCACTCTGCTTGGTTTTCCCAATGGTTCAAGCCAAACCGTTGGGAAAAACTATCCCAATGATTTTGCACAACCATTGGAATAGGTTAATTTTCTCCAACCTATCCCAATGGTTCACTGTAAACAGTTGGGAAAAGCTTTCCCAATGGATTAATTCCTTACGGTTTGCAGAATCGTCGGTATAACATATACCAACGGTCCTACAGCCTTTCCCAATGGTTCAAAACCGTTGGGAAAGGTTGTATTTCCAGTAGTGATTTTTGGGTATTATGAATAGTAAATACGTAAATTTTATTTACCACAGTTAAAGGTAAATAAGGTAATTAAGGGTAAAAATAATATTATAAATTTACACTAACACTTGTCTTGATATCATTGGTTGGTTATATGTATCTCTAAAATATATTTGGGTCGAAATGGTATCTATTGGAACCCACATGTATGTGATTAAGATATTTATTTTATTTTATTTAAAGAAAAGTTAAATATCTCTCACTCAAACTTTTATAATTAAATTATTTTTAATATAATGTTATACAGAATATAAATTCAATTATAAATAGTCATTTCAAAGGAAAAATTTTTTTATTTATCATGGTAATTTATTTTTAATTTTTAATAAATATATAATTACCTTAATAGCTTATACATTAATGATGCTGAAATTATTTATTTAGTGAAAAATCAATAATATAGTTTTTCTTAAAATAATAATACCCATAAAAAGGACCATAAACTTGACCAAACATTATTGGTAGATTATAGCTACACCATAAGAATCCAAGAGTCGATTTGTGGACCATTTTGAGCCTTATAAAATAGATTATGACATTTATATTATTTTATTTTAAATGATGTCAAAGTTTTCACCTTCATACTTTAATAAAGATAAAATTTTAAAAGTTGGTTTTTTTAGAAGATAAATTTGACTAAAAGTATTATTATGAATGATATTAGATTTATATAAATCATAGTTTTTTATTTTTATTTTTTATTCCACAAATAAGTATATTACATAGTCATACAAAAATGTTGTAGTAATTATTTTATTAAGAGAAATATCAAATAAATGGTTTTAAAAATATTAAAATAAAATTATATGAACTAATTATTGTGCTCCAAAACTTTTCTAGATGGATATAACATGTTATAAATATATTAAAGATTTTTTTTAACATATCTTCGGTGTGAATTTTATTTAAATTCAAATAAATGAATAGTGTCAAAATTGACACTATTGATATTTTATAAATATAACATATTATTAAATTGTTTAAAAATCAAAAAAAAATAAAAAAATTATAAATTGAAATTTATATGGTCGAAAATGTCATAATGTATCCAATTATGGACAATTCATAACACACATGTAAGTATTTATAATAATTTAAAATTTATAAAATTATTACCACAAATAAGATTAAATAGATTAAATAAGGATAAATAAAATTTATAAGGTTTAAAATTATTTTCCAAAATGTCTAAATTTTATTGTATGATGAGATTACAACCCTATCTCATATCATATTTGGATTTGGGTCATTTTGGAAGTTTTTAATTGGGGTTTGAGTTTATTATAATTAATATTTTTGAGGTTTCCAAAAGTGCCCCTCTCCTCTTTTATAAAAGGGCACCTCCACCCTATTCACTTAACTCTATTTCAAGACTTCAATATCGGAAAAACCCTGAAAATTCATCTTCTAAACCTATCTAGTTATATTATGTAGGTTCTAGTCCTCTCATAAGACCAACTCTAGTGCCCTAAGAGGAAGTTTAAAAGTGGCACGTCGAGGAAGAGGTAATCTCTTCTACCGATTCTTTCTGGTTTCTTTCTTCTTATACTTCCTCTTATTTAGTTGTTTTATTATAAAGTAATAAAATCAGTATCACTAATATAATTATATTTTATTATAAATATGAAACATCTCTATTTCACCTTATATCTATCCTACGAAAAATGAAATCACTACGCGTGCGTACGTACGGATTACCGTCTCCACGCCGTGGTGTAATCTGTTTTTCCACCACCACAATACTTGTATGGGTATAATGGTGGAAATAATAACTATATATGATTATTATAACATCATATTGATTCTAAGATATTATATCATCCACTCTAATTCCATTCAATAATTATGGGAATGATATCATCGCTCATGCGTACGTACGGATTACCGTCTCCACAACGCGATGAGAATAATTCTCCATGTAAACCATTCAATAATGATTATAAAGTATATATAATAACTAATCCTGAAATATATGACATAATAATGATACTGGATTTATTTTTATGTTATTTAATTACTTCCATTCAATTTAATAAGGAAACAAAAACAACGTTCATGCGTACGTACGGCCTACCGTCTCCATGAACGGTGTATTTCATTCCATTTATCGATCTATTATATATATATATATTATGAATATATATTATATATAAATCATGTTTTAAATTATGGAAGTAATTAATCATGATCTAAGTAATCATATGAATAATTACAAGTCGAAACACGTACGATAAATTAAACGATTTTACCCAAAACGCTGCTTTAACATGGAATTAACAAATGAACAGGTAATAAAAAGTTGTAAGTGAATAATATATGATATCATTAATACTATTATGGTTCTGTTACAAGTTAATGATATGTTTAAACCCACTATATAGGATTTTGGGATAAGTAGGGAAGAAATTGGACCTAAGGTAAGGGATAATTATTTCAATCTCGTTCTTATCAGAGATTGTTTATTCATAAGTATTTAATTGGGTTATATTTATCATACATGTCCATGTTTTATAAAAAAATGTTTTCATAAAGTTTTTACTATTCTTCCATTTATGTTTAAAGTCATGTTTACCACTTTTTGACTTTTATTATGTGGTATGGAAGGAACCATTCTTTTTTTTACCATACGAGGTACTTTTTGACTTTTCCGATAAAAGTACAAGGAGAATGTTTTTTTAACTTATATGGAATGAGAATATTTTTACGGTTTCATAACACCTTATTTCCATGAAGCTTCATCTAAAAGATTTCATGATTATTTTCAGCAAAAAAAAATTCTTTTAAAATTTCATTGAATTTTGAGAAAAGAAAGTTATTTTGAAGAAGAAAGGATATTTTCCTCAAGAATTCATTTCAAGTGTTTTATCAAAATTATTTTCCATCTATAATGACATTTTTTAATATGGTTATGTTTCAAGAATAAGGTCTCTATTATTTATATGGTTCGATTTTGTTTATGATGAAATTATATCCATTGTTTTATATGGATTATGTTATGATGGGATGATGTTTATGAAACCCATTTTATTCGTTGGGTTATGGTGAATGTGTTTTGTTTATTTTGTGGCAAACGAAAGAATTATTTCAGTATGATATGGGTGGGACCTTTATCTCCCTCTAATGCATTAGTTAAATATTTATATCTCATGAGATAGACATGGATGGAATGACAAGTAAATCTGGTTCAGTAATACAGGGCTAGAATGACAAGTAAACCTGGTTCAGTAATGGATATTATCAACTATAATGGTATTGGAAGAAATTCCTTGGATACTATGGAAATAATATCATGTGCTTAATGGTTTTCCATAATTACATGTTTTATTCCCATGCTATTTTATTATGATTAATGTTCCTTTTTGATCAATGCCTTATTTACTGCATAGATTTATGTCATTACTCATGTTTTATGTTTATTTTTTTACGTTCAAATGTTTATAGATTGTTTTAGGTTCTCCATGTTTACCCTTACTGAGAATTTGAGCACACCCTTTTTATGTTTTCTTTTCACAGGATATAAAGAAAGGTTTTAGGTAAGAAAACAAAAGAGGAATATCTATATGGGACATGTTGAAGATCTTTCACCATGATTAGAAGATTATGTTCCGAGTTTCCAAAGACACTAAACTAATACGGTCTTTGGGAATCTATTTTTGTCATGTATTAAGTATTCTACAAAAGTAATGTAATGTCTATGTATGTCAAGCTTGGGTCTCTACAGTATCAAACCACTAGGAGGTAACCTTCTGTGATATCATCTGGAAGGACTTAATATCAGTTGTATCCAATGTTATGCCAATTTTGACTTTTCAATTACTATAATATAGTGTCACATAGGTGAGATCCCAAAAGTGAGGTGAGTTTTCATGTATGTTTATTAATTGTGTGAATGTTTTTATCATTGATTGTTTCTCATAGATTTTTATATGATGTTGTATCACATAGCATCAAATGATATGTTGTTTCGTGGATATGATTTTTCTTATTTACCTATAGATACATGGATATTCTCTCCTATTTTATCAATTACACTATTAATATTTATATTTTGATAATATGAATGGATTTTCTGAAAACCAAAGGGAAAATTATTTATAACTAGATTTAATTTCTAAAAATTATTTGTAAACCATTTTTTAAAGATAGATTTGTTCCATCATTGATATTAGACTATACATTTAAACTATAGTTATATCCCAATGGAAAATTAATCAAACCCTACATGTGACTTTGGTAATTTTTAGATGTTTTATTATTCGATTTAGGTAAATGGAAGAGCATCTTGCATCATGTTGGCTTCTCTGGTTGTTGCTGATTATAGTTCAGAATGGTCTAGAGGTAATAGTTTTTCATGTAGTGAATTAATTTACTTTTTGTTTTATTTTATTTGGGATTGGATTGTATATTTTTTTGTTGTATTATTTTCTTTGGATTTTTTATTTTGGTTATATGTCTCATTTTTATTATATTGATGTTAGGTTTCTATTGTCTAATTTTACCTTTAATACATGATGGGAATGTCCGGGTTGATTGTATAGTTAAACTAAGTTTCTTTTTCATACATCAAATTAAAAACTATCAATGGAAAGAATTTAATTTTAATTTTTAGAACAACCCAAATCCTCAAATATATTTTTCATAGAATATACCCATCCTTCAGCTACCACTGGATCAGTGGTTTTACCAAATACTACAGGGTATTGTTTAGTGAAATACTCAACTATAGACATGTTCCTCTATAGAGATTTCAGTCACTCTTTAACATGGGTACCACCACTAATAGATTTCATATACTAAGTTATCACAAAAAACTATTCTATTGAAATTATAACCATTACAGGTTGCTAATTTGGAAGGTCATTGTTTTCTTAATTTATTTCATCATTATTCACCATGTTTCCCCTATGAAACCCCATTATAAAATATATACATATTAGATGAAGAAACATGGAAACCCAAAACAATTTCCCTTGATAATATATTTATTATATGTATTTTTTAATAATATCTGAACCTATAATGTTATCTAAACCATCCTATGATACAAACTATAATTCCGTAAAACCTAAAAAATAATAATTAAATTATTTATTACAAGGGATATAATTAATTATGCTTTGAGGATATATTTAGTTTATAGATTTATATTATTATAAAAAACAGTTACATGTCAAAACCTTACAAAAAATGTGGACCCTTCCCACACAATATTCATTTTTTCAAAAAAATATGATTTTTAAATTTAAACTCTTAATTTCTTCAAAACCCATTATCTTCATTAAAGATAAATATCCATAGAAAAAAGATAGAGATTCCTATAGTTCCTACGCATCATTAGGCCCTATGAAAAAAATTGAAAATAGGGGATGATAAATAATATCTCAGTAAGTGATTTAATAAAAAAACACTTTAGTCCATTTTGAAAATCATGAAATGTCATATGGAAATTTTTCTCTTTTTTCATAATAAAATTTGAGCTCAAATATTTGTTTTATTACTCAAAAAAATAATCATCATTTAAAAAAATCATAAATTATCACATAAGAAATATTTATGGAAAATTATCATCATGTGGTTTTCTTATAAATCATAGTTACTCAGGAAAACATTTTATTGATTCCCATACTTTTCACCGATAAAAGGGGTGTAATCTTTTATTCTAATATTAGTTCATTTTTTACCCTGTGAAATCAAAATACTTTTTGGATAAATAATTTAAAAGAATATAATTTTCATGTTGTAACCTTTTTATATTATATTCATATCAATATTACATTGACTCTTTCAATCACTATTATAAATGGAATAACCTGCTTGGTTAATTCCAACATGTCTTCCCTTAGAACAAAATCATTACCCAATGCATTAGAGATCTATAACAATCTCATCAGTCAATGTGAACACTTTAAAGGACTATAAAATATATATATATAACACATTTAATCTTAAATTTAGACAATAAAAGTTTATAAATTATTCCATTTGACACAAATGTAGAATCATTTTTCTGCTTAATGAAAAAATAAGGATAAAAATATTTTTTTTTGAAAACTCATTAGAAAAATTCCCAAATGAATGATAAATATGATATTATTTTGATAAAACATCTAAAATTGTAGATGAAGCTTATTAAATAATAAAAAACGATGGTAGTAAATTCTTCTCATTATTTATATATAAAAAACCATTACACTCACACTTTTTTAAAAATGGTAAAAATAACCTGTTTTGGAAATATAAAAAAAATTATTTTAAAAATATTATAAAGGTGGTGAAACATGGTTTATAATTACATTTAAAATCAATTTTATGAATATTAATAACATACCTGAAATATTTTTTAAGAACATTTATATGGAGGAAAAAAATAGAAAAACCATAACACTTTTAGAATAATATTTTAATGAAAAATATCTTACCTTGTGTCTAAATCACTATGTAGGTACTTTAAATCATGTAAAATAAAATTATATTAATTTTATAATTTATTAAGAATATTTTTATGTTTATTTCATTATTATTATCCCTTTTATTTCATTTAATAATAGGAATTATACAACTATTAAATAGGTAAAGTTCATATTAGATGTTTTGAGGACATTGGATTCATAATCCCAAAACAACTTCATTATGTTAACCATAGTCAAATGTGTCATTAAAAAATAATATATATAATAATAATCACGAAATAGTGATATTTTTATACTTTAAATAAAATTTTATAAACATTCATGAAATATGGACATGAAAAATGAGTCATATCGCTTCATGGAGGGAGTAATCCATATGTACGCATGAATGATGTTAAAATTTTCCAACAAATGGAAGCGTAAGAGGGTAAGTAATTTATTGTCATTATATAATCATAATTATTTCATGAATATAAAATATATTGAAAAAACTATCATAATAAATAGCCTTCGGAGGTGGTGGTGAAAAATAAAACACATCACTTCGTGGTGGTGGTAGTCCACACATACACACAGGTGATGTTTTCATTTCCCATAGGATGAAAAATGAGATAAAGGGGGTAATTAAGTTATCATAATATAATTTTAGTGTATAAAAGATAGTAATTTAAACTAATCATATTGTATATATATTATTTTTAGTATCTATAAAAATAAATAAACATGAAACACTCGGTAAATAACTATAACTATTACTTGAAAAAACTCCATTGGTTTACACCATAAGAATTATTAAGTATGTATTTTGGTGATAATGAAAAAAATATTATGTGGAGATGAATTTTGGAAATATATTTGAGTAGGTATTTTTTGATATAAAAGGATCAATGAATGTGAATAATATAGGAGAGAGGGTTCCCTTTCATAAGTGTGGGGAGTGGTGCTCTTGTAATTTTTAAAGTTTTAAAATTATACAAAGTTTTATTAATGGGAATGTGTCCCTAAATATATAAAATTTAAATCGTATTATGATAAGGTTTGAATAATCTCATAAAATGATATTTTTATGATATTTTTGATCTTATCACATAGTTGTAACATTAATTAACTCATTCTACCTTTTACTCTAGTGACAACATTTTCCCATGGTTACTATTCATTATGAAAAAATGAAATTTAAATAATTAATAAATTTTAAAATCATGAATACAAATATGAAATAAATTTTACAAGGCACATTTTTAGAATTGTTACAAATTAATTTTAATATAATCATGAAAAATGCATTGGAAACTATTTTTTTTAAATGCATTTTAAAGCCAAAAAATGAATTAATACCAAAATTAAACATAATTTTGATTATTGTGTAATTAATTATATTTTTTTTTGAAGGAACTAATTTTTCATTAAAACAAATTTATTTATAATGGGACTTTTTAAATAATTAAAAATAAATGAAAACATTTATAAAAATTATTATTTTTAAATATTCACTAAAAATCAATATTTTTTGAAAAATAAAATCAATTCACTGTAAAATAAATTTTATATGATGATATAAAAAATTCATTACAATAAATAAAATTAAAATTTTAATATTTTTAAATTTAACTTTTAAATAAAACCATATAATTCATGGAAATGACTTTATTTATAATAAAACAATTTATTTTTCAGTGTGAAAAATCATAAAAAATTAATGAAATGATTGTGAATCCATAAAAAATAATAATGAATATTTATATGACATATAATTGATTTCTTATTAACAATACCTATTTTTTCCAATTGGTTTCTTCCACTCCAGTTCTAGAGTTTATTACTTTATTCCTAGGATGTTTCTCATCACACATAGATCATTTTGAAGTTATTTTAGGGGATCATAATTCATAATATTTTTCTAAATACACTTCTATTTTTTCATTTAAACATATATTTGTTTTGTTAATTTTAATTTCATATAGATATTGGGGTCGTGGGTGTTTCATTATCATTTCAGTTATACTTTTTTCCCATGAGTTCTAAATAGATTAGGAAGTGTGATATAAAATTGAATGTGACGTGATTTTCATATAAAGGATTTTTTTTGGAGTGATTTGGGAATCATATAAGTATTTATATTTTTCATTATGAAATTTTTATGAAGAACCTAATTCCATATTTTAATATTATATTGATTAAAATAGTCTATTCCTACCCTAGTTATTCTAAAAAGTGATTGTTTTTTTAAATGTTGTATTAAATGTTGTATTATAAAATGATTTTAAAATTTGATTTAAAATAAAAGTTTTTGAAAAAGTGTCTGAGACCTATAGAATGGTATTCGATTAATTGGGTTCATTTAAGAAAAAGAATTGATATTTTTATAAATATGTTGAATGTCATGTTGGATTTTATATACTCATGAAAAAAACCCATATTTACTTATTTTATTTCAAAACTAAATTAAAGAAATGGTTTTTAAATAAAATTGAAAAAATATTTTATGAAATACTATTGGGTTTGATTTATCACAACATTTATAGACCATTTGGTGTATAAAGATCTTATATTTTATCTCAGGTTCCTTAGACGGGTTATTGTTGGACTTATAGTTAGGTTGGACCAATTATGGGAAGTTTCAGGACATGGTGAGTGGCCATCGGTCACAATAAATTTTTTATTCTAATTCATGATATTGGTTGTTTATTTTTGGGCCATTTATATAATGAACATATAGGGACTTAACATTTTATTTCGGTTTGTTTTGTTTATGTGGATTCTTAGTATATTTATTTCATGTTTATGATTATTTAAATGTATGGTTTTTTATTATTTATGGTTGATAGACATTACTAGTGTTAATTATTTCCATTATACTAAAACTATTTCTTTTGATGGAGTGTAACTCTAATATGTGGAATTTTCATGTCATATTCCCCTGTAGGATTTTTAGTGGTCAGTTTTTTAGAGGGTTAAATCATTAACATTTTATATGTTCTTGATATACAGGAGCTCGTTTCTATCTTGTGGGATCCGAAATTCCCTTCAAGACATATGGTGGGACGGATTGGTCTATTATTGTCATATTCATTACATTACCAATCATTAAAATATTTTTAATGGTATATGGATGTGAGGATACTGAAAGGAAACTGACAATGCATGTAGAAAAAATAAGTTAATATAGAAAACTTCATCACACAATAGACTCTCTTATATATTAGAAAAGTGATCATGAATATCCAAAAATTTTAAATGAGATGGAAAGATTTCATCTTACAATATCTATAGTTTTTATGGATCCTTTTGGTATAAAACGTATCACTCATAGTACATCATTATTTGTGTTACTAAATTAAAACTTTCCTCTATTGTTATTCTTGAAGCACAAATATGTTCCAATGTGGGTAGAAAATTTCAACATTTTTTGCAACTATTCCATGAAATTAACCCAATTAATTAAATAAATCCAAGTAAGTTATTCAATATTGTTATATTAATGAAATATAGATTTAAATTGTAATGTATTTTAAAAAATGGTTTTAAATGATTTAATCATTTATGATATAAATTGTGAAGCCATGTTTTTTATAACATTTGAATTAATAATTTTATGATTATAGAATTCAAATACTTAAACATATTTTTTATGTGTTAATTCTTTCATTCACATTTTGAAAACCATTAAATCCAAAAATTAAATTTTGGAATTTAAATTGAAATTTTATATTTGTGAAATGAAAATTTGAAAAGGAGTAACATTAAAATGATTGAAATTTTTTATTTTAATTTATTGATTAAGAATTAATTTTATTATTTTATTATTCAAATTATTAACAGGAAAAAAATTATGATTTTAATTGTTATATAATTTTTTAAATTAATTCTACATGGAAATATTAATTTTCTATAACTTTCAAATTGAAAAAAATTATAATGGGATGAAGTGACAACATGGGACTCACAATCACTTCTACATGTGACAGTGCATTGAATTTAAAGTGGTCATGTATATTATACCTTAGTTTCCATGTTCTAGAAAAAAATTAAATTAACCTTTCTTGAAAAAATACTATCCTTATTTCCACTTTCACTTTCCTCGAGCTACCACAAAGGGATATAAACCTACTGCAAGATAACTCCCTGGTCACATAAGTGACTTGAGTACCCATCTAGGAAACCTAATGTAACACCATCTTCGTGATCACATATGTGACCCTGGACAACATAACATTCCCAACCCCTTCATTCAAACCTATCACATATCCTCCTCAAGACCACTTATGTGACTACAAGAAAAACTACACCTAGGAACACTTCCTTAAACTTATAATGAGATCCAAATGACTCACTCTGTAGAATCTCAAAAGAGACCAAAACCCACTATGGAATCTGGATGATCACTAAAGTACCTTATAAGAGCAGTATCACCACCGGTTGAAATTAGATCCATCACTACACCACAAAATGAAATTGACCTGCAGAACACATGTTTAAGATTCAAAAAAAAGGAAGAAGATCCAAATATTAGTGTATTGCAATAGCCACTACACAATGTACACCCTCCTTATTGAATATTTTTTAATCCAACTTTGTTTAAGATAAATGATCGATAAATACTGCACCAAAATCCCATTCCATTGAAGATGAAAAAGAAACACTGTGTTCGAACCGAGCTACATTGAGGAAGCTACCTAATACATCTTCACTATAGAAACAGAACTCTCAATGACTGGTAAGATTTTTGATCTAGAGAAGATGAATCCCAAACCACACCATAGTGAAAACTAGGTTGAGTAAAGATAATTACCCAACTACACTGTTATATGAAGAATCTCAACACTAAAGAACCAAAGGCCAATCCACCATGGAAATAGAACTTACTTCATATGTAGGATGATAAGATACCCTATTAATTTCTGTTGTGTGATTCTTTCCTTAAACAGGTTCTATTTGAATTGGTGTGGGGATCACCATCCCCAATGATCTTATCACAACAAAAATGTTCAAAATAAAAATTCTATTAATTGAAATTCCCATCTGAATATCGTAATCTGAGATGAAGTTGAATTAAAGTAGTGCAATCCATAATTGAAGAGAATGAAGTAAATTCATCTGATCCCACTTTCTAAAGACCATATCCATGTCATGAACTGATCTAATGAATCTCAATATCATAGGACCAATCGTGACCACTCATTACCCAAATGTGATGATGTCCAAACCTAATACTTCCTCTCTAACCTCTAATGATCTATATAATAAGTTATTACATACAATAATTCTTGAAAATTTCTATTTCACCCACAATAAATGTAAAACAAAATTTAAAATATTCTGGATCCTTTTCATGTGAGATCATGGGACAAAGATTCTCAACTAAATCCTCCTCAACCCATGATTTTGGACACGTGGCACTCATCAAAATGAAAGGTTAATTAGTCTTTCACTCCACTGAATCTGAGGGGAATGAAGATAATGCTAGAACACTTATAAATATTTTTCCCCGTTGAACTATAAATGAATCCATAACTTTCCGATTGTAACTAGGTAACTTTAATATTCTTATGATTTTTTGAATTTGAATAAATATTTATTTTTTGAATTTTTTTAATTTTTTTAATTTTTACCCATATTCTTCATGTTCTTTCTCAATTTTTATGTTGTTCTATGATCTATCAAGATATCATTGATTATGAGAGTCTAAATTGAGTATCACCCATTGGTTTAAAACTAGTGATGCAGAGTTCGTATACCCAGCTTTATTCATTCTATATTGTTCTGAGAATCTATGGATAGGTAAAGGATGATGATACAATCATACCTCAAGTATCTTGCCTTCTTATTTTTATTCTTTATGACAAATAATATTTCCCCTCACACTATTCGGATAAATGTTATACAATGTGAGAATCTATCCTAATAAAGAATGAGATCATGATTGTAACCCATTTGATAGAGCAATGAGATGATCACTTATGGAATTCTATTTGAGTGTGATTATCATTCACACAATTCAAGAAGTATGATTCTTCTTAGTTGATTGGAACACATTGAGAATAGTATTAAAGGTTCATGGTTGTGAGATAAGGAAATATCATGATGTTCAATCTAAAGGTGTCTTGCTTTATTTAATCTATTGTCTCCTATATATCCACTTTGTATCCTATTTTAATTTAATAAAAACCAAAAATCACCACAACTATTTATTTATTTATTTCAAAACATGAAAAAACAAAAGTATATAAGTTATTGGATAGTGATACCCACAAACCCTACTCCTTGATAGGTGAAACTAGTTATCCAATAGGCGGCATTGTGAGGTTTTAAAAATTATATTTTACCATGGTCAATGAAAAACTCATGATTACATTATATTTTCCCAACTTATATCATGAATAAAAAAATATGGTAATGATACAGATGTTTATTTTTATCCATCTAGTGATCGTTCGAAATTGATGTGAGATTTTGGTGTTATGTTGTTTTGTAATCATTGAAATGAAGAGTAAATATTGAGTTTCATGTTGTTTGAGATGATAAATGACATTATTGATTATGGATTTTTTTAGGATATAATATTTTAGGATTATTAGGGTGTCCCACCAGTAAATAAAGAGAACACTTAGTTAGGAAGAAACATTTTCTAAATATAGTAGAAATTGTAAATTTTTACCCTGATGACATAAATACAAATTCTGGAAAACATAAATTTATGTGAATTCATAAGAAGGTATAAAAACATATCTATTGATAGGCGATTAACAGTTTCATAAATTTAAGGATTTTTTCAATGTTTTTGATAATCTCTTTTTTAAAAACCCTATGAAAATGTGGTTTAAGAGGATTCTGGTTTATTTGGAATTGTTGTATAGTATTTTTTTGTTCAAAATGCATTTTATTAATGTAAAGAAAGTAAAAAAACTATATTATAGTGATAATAACACATTAATAAATATATGTTATGGATATATTTAAAAGCTAAGATTGTTTTCTAGAAAAGGGTGAAAGATAGAATTTTCTTTCTCTAGTAGCATACACTCATTCAAGTAAAGAGATATTTATGTTTTTCAAATTCCTCAAATATACAGAAGTTCCACAGGTGTATTAATATAATATCAATAATACTACAATGATTATTGATATGAAGTTTATGGGATTAAAATGACATGATTTTTCATGTTTTGATTTATGATTTAAAGTATGTGGATTTATATTGTGCTCTACCTAAAAATTTATTACACACATTTACCAAGGTTTGCATCTTTTTCAAAGCTATATGTAGTAAATCTGTAGACTCGATGAATTATCTAACTATAAAAAATAATATTATTATCATCTTATGTTAATTTTAGATATTCTTGAGACCTTCATTGTTTGATATAATGGTTCACTTGATAGTTCACTTGGTTAGAGAGATCTGACTATTTTTTCATATACATTAAAGATGGATGTACCCCATTGAATGATTCATGAATATTTTTAAATGGTGTATCAAAAATAAATTTGTCATAAAATTTTTTATAGTGGAGGGATATATTGTTAAGAATTCTATACCAACTACGTATTTGATGTGGATAACATTGGTATCCTAAAATCTTGTCATAGTGTGTACCATGTGGGTGGAGGAATTTATTAAATATATGTTTTCATAATTATCATTTTAGAGAGGGTGAAACTCATATTTATGTTTTAAATAATAGTATAGAGTTAGTACCATATATCTAAACTTATAATGTAATTATTATGTATCTAAATCCATCAAGTGAAAAATTCTAGATTTCAAATACACATAATAAAAATTTCAAAGGTTGGTTTCGAGGCCATATTTTTTGGGATTTAACTCCAAATACGTATTCAATTTTAGAACGACTTCAATGGAAATCCATAGGATGAAGTTTTAAAGTGTTATATTATAATGGATATGTAATTAATAGTTATATGTTCTATATAAAGAAACCAAATAAATATATCATGATACAAAATAGTGGAATCACTCTTATAAAATGAGTAATATATATATATATATATCTGATAATAAGGTAATAAATCTAATTTATTTGAATATGTCATAATTTATCATCATTCAAAAAAATATGGGACTTGGATTGTAAAATAGTCAATGTGTTGTCATTTAAGTAAAAATGGGTTAATAAATAGATTACAATTAAAATCAATGAATTATAATTTTTGGAAGTAATTTTTAATAAGTAATGTTGCAAGGATAAACTCTTTGTAATGTTATTATAGTTATTACAAGTATTTAGTACCTCAGATCCTACCAATAGAGTTTCTCAATTTTTTAATTTTCAACAAAAACAACTACAGGGTCAAACAAAAATTCCATTGAGGATTACACATTAAATAGGAAGACACAATAATTCCATAGTGTTCCTAATATTTATGGTGACATGTATGTTAGAGGGGAATATAAGTAGATGATTTGGATACTTGATATAAGAAAAAAATTCAATATTTTATGAAAAAAGAGAGTTCAATTAATAGGAAAACTATCATTGATGATATTTTTTATATACTATGTGTTTCCTCATGAGATTATATGTTCACTATTATATTTATAAAATATAAATTAAATGTTTATCTATTTTTACATATAATGTATACTTGATCTACATATGCTATTAATCTTAATGAATAATAGAGTTATTATCAGTAAACAATTTCACAAGGTGACATCTCATTGTTTTTTAGTTGGTTGTCTTTGTTGTCATTTCTAGTTGAAATAATTCTAGTAGTTTCCAATAATTCGTGAAAATGGTGTTAAATTTTCCTAGTTTTTTCTAAAAAAATGTGTATCGAAAATTTAGGGAAAATGTAGGTTTTTGTGACCTAAGAAATATGCATACAACATAAGAATTATTCATATCATGTAACAGTATTGTGGACCACATAATAAGTTCATGTTCATCCATGATTCACATAAACTATGAAAGATGATCATGTGACCATGTGAGGAGGCCTTTTTGCGATAATGTGATGGTGATTTTGAAGGATTGTATAGATTATTAAAAATATATATTATTAGGATGAGAATAATTTGTTCAGGTTATAAGGATATAATTCATGTATGGGTGGAGGGAATTTTTTGTGTAGTATAAATGACATCTCATGGTGATGTATGAGGTGACCATCATTTGTGGTGAATGGTGTAGATTATTTCATTGATGGGTTCTTTAGTGAAGAAGTGAATAGTAATTTATGGTTAGAAAATATTTTAGAGTCCTTTTCTTGTATAAGGACCCACTGATAAATTCCTTTTGTGAGTATAAATTTTAAGTATATTTTTTAGTGAATATTCTATGTTATTAATGGTTTCATGAAGTTAAACATCCCTAAAAGGTGTACATAAAATATATATGTATATTGTGTTACATGGTGACTAGTGAACATATTAGGATGAATGAATATTTATTCGTCAAAAGGAATTATATAGTGAGTAATGACTACATAATGGGTTTCAAAAAAGGGGGAGTATGGGAGATATATCACATAAAGAGTCACATAGAGGAATCACATAGAGATTATCATATAGTGGAATCATGTAGTGAACAATGAATTGTGTAAAAAGAACACCATTATCTGGAGGAGTTTTCTATGAATAAAATATGACAAAAAAAGGAATATTTCATCTCTTTAATGAAAAAGGATCTTCATAACATGTCAAAATATGTGTGACCTAAATCTAATTTGATTCAGAATAATAAAATAATCTTCTAGAGGAGTATTGTATTTATTATAATTGAGAGAGGAGTACATTCAAAAAGTATGATTGGTTGTAAAATAGGGGCATTGAGACCACTCTAAGCCTTTTAATATTAGTTCTCTATAGTGTATTTTGTTACATTGGAACATCATATTTGTATACTCTAAGGACTCACTCAATTAGAGTGATCCCAAAAAAATATTGTTTCTTGAATTATTAAATTTATATATATATAAATTGATAAGATAAGAATAAAAAATATAATTTGGTTTAACTATGAAATGAGATCGAAGGGGATATTTTTTAAATCCTTTATACCCAAATTCATCCTCTATCAGGGTATTTAATCTACTTAGGGAACAAATTGGTATTAGATATAAAGGTTAAAGTAAATGAATCTTCTTTATTTGAATCCATGAGTTCCACCAATCACATAATGATTCCAACCTTTGAGGGAAACAATTTTCTAACTATGAAAGAATTGAATGAAACACTACTTCTGATATTTATTAAAGGATGTTTATTTAGCTTCTATCCATTGTATCTTTATCAATATAGATACTATGGATTGAAATGAATCATAATAAAGAGAACTAGATGGTGATTCCAATGCTTTTTGTGCTTCAGGGATAAATTTATCAAACAAAATCTAGTCAAATGTGATGTCTTGTTAATCCTCACTCACAATGTTGTAAAAAATAAAACTTCCTATAAAAGTGATTAAAAAGTTTGAGAAGATAAATTGCATGTCTTTTAGAATATGTGATAGAAATTTAGGATTCAACTAAATGAATCTTTTGAACCATTCTATAATCTGGTGAATGTTATTATGGAGGAAATGTATGGTCTTGGAGTAACCCTCAGTGATGTAAAGATTATAACATGAATCCGGAATATATTTTCACCCTGAATCAATATTAAAGTCTCCATACATGATGATAAATTTAAAATGGAGGTGACATTAAATGTATTACATTTTTATCCTATCATATATAATATGATAAATAAGTATATTGAGTATTTTGAAAAGGGTAAGTCTAAAGAGATGGCATTAAATTACATGAAGAATATTATCATGGAGGATAGCCATAAAGAAGAAGTGGTTAATGGATACATGTTATTCCTTTCCTAAAATCTATAAAGAGGAAAAGAAATGTTTAAAGGTAAACTTCTACTCACATGCTTTTGATATATAAAGGATGATAATCCTTTAGAAAAAATTTCAAGACAGAGATGATGATGTTGAAATTCCTATGAATAATTATTCAATAAATGTGAAAGGTAGGAGAATAAGCCAGAATAATTCCTTCATTATAAAGAACCTACTATCATTACAAAAAATTAGTTTTGATGAAAGTATGGTAGAATAAATTGATGATTTCAATGACCACAATGATAATGATAGAGTGTCCATTTTGAGAAATTCCCAAACAAGTGAAGATAGAGATGATGAAGAATGAGAAGTGGAAGGAAGTTTTGATCTCCCTATTGAATTAGAGATTATCCTTGTATAAATATATGTTCAAATTTATAAATAACAAGAATCTAACAGAGTTATTCATGATTCCAAAATCTATATATAAAATCTACAAGAGGAAAAGATTTATATGATGGAATAAAATTCTCAAATATGAAAATAAGGAAAACTCAGGGAATGTCATTGAGTACATAATGAAAATTAGATAATATAATAGTATAGTCCATGGTTTGACTAATATTGTGAAGGATCTATTAAAAATTATTCAATTGATTTAGAAGGATGGTTGTATCCTATTATGAAACCTAAAATATATATAGAGACTCTTAAATCCAAGTAAAACACCAAGAATGAATATAATATAAGAGATATAAAAGGCTAAATTAGATCATCAAGGACTAGAAAAATAAACAATTGACCACCAATAGAAGAAAATTCTTTATCCAAATGAAAATTCTAGTATAGGGGAATGATCATAATCAAAGATAATTGATGCTTGATGCTATAATAAAAGAACCCACTCCAAATTTGTAGGTTAATTTGGATATTACTTAGAATCATAACACAAAAAGAATTCTAGGGATAATAGGTTTCATAATAATGGTAAAAAAAATTAACCTCTTATGAGGTACTATTATTGTGGAAATATGATACATTTATAAAAGGTCGATTTTATATCCAAGAGGTTTTGAAGGGAATAAGATAAACCAAGTAAACCAATCATTTTTCAATATTTCATGCATTCTATTGATGGTTACTATTTCTAGTGTGAATTATTTGGAAATGTAGATATATATTTGTCATATAAAATATAGAGGTCTGTGTTGATGAGGACCCAATGAGGTAAAATTCAATAGCTTAGGAAATCATCTAACAATATGAAAATGAAAAATCAATTTATTTATTTTCAATATCAAGTTAGTCTATTATATTCTAAAGAGGATCATAATTTTCTTTCAACACTTTATGTGAAGTCAAAAACATTGATCATTAAGAAAATATCATACCATACAGTGGTTTTAGATATTCATATTAGAACATCATATCACACTAGTGTATAGATCATTAATAATTTATACAATTCTCACATAATGGAAAATAAGGATCTCATTATAGTAATTATGTATTAAAATGAAGGTGTCATCATATATTTTAACAATGAAGTCTTAATATTATTACCCATAGAGAATCTATAATTTAGGGAAAATATATGAGACATAAAAATTTCTCGGTTGCTAAAGATCTCAATGATGACTGTCTTAGTGTTAGTTAACTCATTGAATTAGGAAATTAAATAAGATTTACCAAGAAGTTTTGTATCATCAATAGAAAATATGGTGTAGTTATCATTTAGGGGAAGTTCATTAAGGTGAATCTCTATGTTACAGTATAGAAGAAGTTATTTTCTTTCTATTCAAGGAAGAATAAAATAGGTTGTTGAAAAAATGACTTATCTAATTGAGCTAATCAGACTTAAAAGATCTGTTGAAAAGTGATATAGAATGAGATCTACCAAATTTATCACGTGATCATGCACACATGTGTCATTCTTTTTAGGAAGGTAACGTTAATCTAATGTTATACAAGGTGAAAGATACAATGTGAATAAGAGTTCTTGAATTAGTTCATGTTGATGTATAAATACCTAACACACCAATACCCATTTATGGGAAGAGATATTATATCCTTATCCCAGATGACTACAACATGATAGACTAGATAACATTCATTATTTACATGTTTTATGTGTTCAATTTCAAAACATAACATTGTAGAGAGGATGAAAATATGATTGGATATAAAATTCTAAAAAATTTAATAGATAATGGGAAGGATTTTACAAATAAAAAAGTAGAGTATTATCTCAATAATCTTGAGATAATGAACCAAGTCTTAGGAGTGAGTACCTAAAAAAATAATTTAGTTGAGAGGATAATCCAAACCATAAGAAACATGACCCAAAAATTATTATTCAGAAATATCTACTTCAAATATTTTTTAAATATGTCGTAATGATATCAGTATATATTTTTAATATAGTTTTATTATGTTTGTATGAATAGAAGTCTCCATATGATCCACATAATTAAAAGAAGATGGAATTGATGTAATTTCATATCATTGGAATTAAGTGATTCATTCTAAAATATGATAAGGACACGATGCTTAAATATCATGGAGGTGAATGGATATTCCTTATCTACTTAGGAAAAATAAAAGAATATAAACTCTTTAATAAATATTTGTGAATGTTTTTTAGAAAACATGATTTCAATGTGGTAGATAATGATTAGAATATTATTAAAATTAGTGATATTTTTTGTGAGTATAATTATGAGGAGTAAATAATATCATGGGTAGAAAAATAACCTAAGGAATACCTTTTTTGAATAGACATAGGTTGAGTGGGATGAAGTTAGACATGTATTAAAATTGAAAATATAAATATGTGATATAATTGATATGAAGAATATCAATAATAATCACATAGAAACATTGAATCTGATTAGATTGAAGTATGTATATAAAACATATTAACTATCACGGGTAGACCCAAAATTATTTGAAGAAGCTTTAAAAGATATGAATTAATTTTAGGTAATGAATGAAGAGACTGAAAAAATAGAAAACAATCAGTTTAGGGAGTTTTTTAGGATGTTAGCTAACACTTTAATTGGTAAAAACTATTTTCCATAATAAAATTAATTAATATGGAATGGTTATTTGAAAGGATGAACAACTAGTGTGGAATCAATACTCCCAAATCAAGGAAATTGATGTTGATGAGAATTTTTTGCCTAGATACTATTAGACTATTCACAGATAAAATAGTGAAATGTAAGTTCAATTTTTTATAAATAGATTTCAATTATAAATTTATAAATGTAATTTTATAAAAAGAGGTTTACATTGAACAGATGAATGGTATTCTTATTGATTAAGTTGATGAAAATGTTTCTTAGTGGAATAAGGCTTTTTATGGTTTGAAGAAGGAACAAAGAGCATGGTATTAACAATAAGATCAATACTTGAAGAATTTTTTTTCAAATTTAGTGGATTTGATTAATATATCTATTTCAATAATGATTTTAATATTAATATGATGGTATTAGTTTTTATGGAATAAATAAACTTTTGTTAATTGGATGAAGTGAAATAAAAAATAATTTACAAAATCCATGAATTTTGTGTTCTAAATGTCAATGATCGGAGAGATGATATTTTTTCTTGTTCAACATGTGACACAAGGATGTAATGGAAATTGTTTTTCAATAATAATATTAAATGGAGAATTTTAGATGATTTTTAAGGTATGGTTCTAATTTTATGAAGACTCCGGTTTATAGATGGATGTTATTTTCGAATGATTATAAAGCCAAAGCTATTAATGTTACATAATACAAGAATATCATTGGGAGATTATTGTACTTAATTGTGATTTGAACTAATATTATTTTTCGTATATTCTAGGTGGAACATTATCAATTTTGTCCCAAATAAAGTAACATTTGAACTTTAATGAGAATAATATGATATTATATAATGAAACATAACAACATGAGTCGTTGGGATATATTGATAACGATTGGGCTAATTAAATGGACGATAGCACATCAACAATAAGAATTTCCATATATATTAGTGGATTACATATTTCCCATAATAGTAAGAAATAAGAATGTATTTCATTGATCATTGAAGAACATAAATAAGTTTTAGAGACTCAATATTACATGCATTTACTATGGATGTAAATAAATCATTAAGCATGAGAGTTTAAGTGAATTCCTTTATAATAATCCAATGAGACAATTTATGTTCAATAAGTCTTAGAAAAAATCATATCCATCACTCAAGTAAAAATCACCTAGAAATCAAGAATAATTTTATCAAGGAGAAAGTAGATCCTGGGTTATATAAGATGGTGTGTTTTCCATAAGAACTAAATTTCATAAACAATATGAGAAAGGCCTTACCCAAGGAATTATTTTAAAGGAATTACCTATATCTTAAATCCTAGTCAACTCCCTCCCCTAAGAAGTTTGGATGTGGAAATCCCCACCATATAAGGTTTTTTGTTTTTTATCTATGAGGTAATATGTATTTTATTAATTCTTGAAGATGTAAGTGAAGTTAACATTTCATTAATTGAAAAATAAGAAGATTCCTAGGAGGAAATGTTATTAATAAATGTGTGAGTTGTTCCATGATGAGTGAGTGGGATTAGAGAATAAGGAAAATTTTAAATTTGTGGATATTGAAGTTGTTCATTAAATTACCAAATTTCATGAAAGGATGTTACTAGGTTAATGATAAAAACATTTCTTGTATGGTTATAGAAATTGAATTCTACAAAGCTAAAATAATTATAAAATAATGTGAAGTATTTGGAATCAATCAAAAAAATTGTTTTAGATTTATAGATAAGTTGATATTGATTCAATATTTGGTATAAAGAAAGTTTCAATAGCTGGTATATTGAATAAAGAGATTAAATGATGAAATTATAATTCCACTCTTATTTATCATGTCAGGCATGGATTATTTGGGAATAGAGCACACATTGAGTGAATCTTTAGTCACTATTTGGAGTCACATTATGCTGGTGACTATTGAATAAATTGGTATAACGGTTTTTATCCATTGATGGTTTGATGTGGTATAAATAATTAAATAATTTTAAAAAATATCAAAGGAGTAGAGTTTTGGAAAAAAATACATCAAGTTGAAATTTTCTTGTTTATTGGTCGGTTGAGTATGTTGACATTTCTAATTAAAAAATAATAGTGTTTTACTAAAAGATTTGAAAATTATTGGGACATTTCTTAGTGTTTAAAAAAGTTTAAATTGTAATAAATATGGGGAAATGGAAGGGTTTTTATCATATTAGAATTACATGGAAAAAATTAAAATTATCTGGACCTTGAAATAATCACATAGACAATGTGATTAATTCATGATCAAAAAAGATTAATGTGGACTATGAAAGTGGATCATGTGACCACATGAGGAGTTCATTATTTGCGGTAAAGTGATGGTGAGTTTGGGAAATAATGTGGACAATTATGTAAAGGGAGATTAAATAGAATAGATTAACCTGAGCCTATGATAAGGATATTTTTTATATTCAAAAATTGGTAGTTATTTTCAAACTGGAAAGAACATCACATGGTGCCACGTGAGGATTTCATCATTTATAGTCAAAAGGTGAGTAGAATTTTGTATAGGGGTTTTAAATTAAGGATTGAATAGAAATTTCTACTGAATATAATTTTCAAAGCCATTTTCCTATATAAATACACACTAATGCCTTTATTTGGAGAACCGAACTTCCAATAAGATTTATTTTTTTAGAGATTTTTCTTTGTTTATAAGAGTTTCTCAAAGCATAGTAGCCGCAAAAAGAGAATATATATTCTCTTTATGTAAGGTGTTCCACATTGTATAGTGACTGTATAAGAGAGTACATATAGAAAGCAAGCAATATCATAAGTATATATTAAATCAATTTTTTAGAAAGATTCATTGAATTATAGAAACACTTGTCTTAGGACCGTGATAGTTTAGTGCCTTTGGAAACATGGAAGCATAAAAAATGGTATATAAGTGTGATATGTTATCTCCCATTATGTTCTTCATAAATAGAACCCTTATTATAAATATAAAATATAATACATTTACTCATAACCTAGGGAAATGAATAATAATAAATATAGATCTCATTTTCTTATTAAGGGTAAACAAGTGAGATACATAAGCATAACCAGAGCATATGGGTATGAGGGCATGAACATAACACCTGGAAACCATACCCTGCATATTGGATAATATAATTAAAGGAATATTTAAGTACCATAGAGTGTAAAAATGGTAACATTAAATTAATATATAATAAATAACCAGATTATAATAAAATTCATGATAATTCTTGATATAAAGATTATGATATTTAAATATTTGATACTTAACCATAAACAATCCTGATAAATGATGAGATTTTAACATAAGATCTTTACAACTTTGTTAACATTCATAATCACAGTGAATGAATAACAAAACAAAATCTTAAAATATGATAAGGATGAATATATTCATGATATTACATATTGAAGGGTCTATATATAGACCTCGTGAAATAATATAGGTGCATAACATAATTTACGTCTCCAAGTAGTAAAATTCAGACAAAAATAAATTTCATTAAGTATTGGATTACATTAATATCATTAAAAACTATAGTATAATAAATATATTTTAGAACCATATTCATATATATATATATATATATATGAGACCATATATGATTTTCTTATGATATTTTATAATCCGTTTATTGAGAATTAAATTTTGAAGTTACTTTTTGGGTAATAACCGCATTTTTTATATATATATTTTAATTTGTTATATTTTTAGTCCTATTACATTAATCATGGTTTCAAAATATATATATTGATAACCATTATATAAATATCATATATATTAATTATATATTTATTTATATTATTCCATAAAATTTAGTGATAGGAAATGAAATACATCGTTCGTGAAGATGCTAGGCCGCACATATACATGAATTATGTTTCCTTTTTCATGATGGAGTTAAGGAAAATAAAGTAAATTATATATATTGTTTTTGTATAATAATGTTTATTTCATATATATAACATATTTTTATTTTACCCAACCTTAATACATTCTATTTAAAGTGTGAACGAATCACATCGCTTCACGAGGTGGTAGTCCACTGTACACACGAGTGACGTTGTCATATTCCCAAAAAATGGAAAGAATCAAATTAGGTGTGATATAAAAGTTAAATAAAAAATAATTAAATGATAAATATCACATATAAAAAATAAATCTATCATTTCAACCATCCTTTAGATGTGTTAATGAAAAAGATAATGACATCGATTCGTGAGGAGGTAGTCCACCATACACAAGAAAGATTATTTTTGCAACCAATTTAATGAAAGTGGAGATTATTTTTGGTCATTAAATTTAAATAAAAACATATATTTATAATAAATATACTATTTTTATTACATAATAATTAGATAATAATAGTTGGAAAAGGTGGAGGAAGAAATAAAAAAAAGGCTCATGGATGAACGTTACCTCTTCTTCAGGTATCCTCCTTAGGGTTGAAATAAATGCCTTTCTAGGATATATTTATTCCTAAAAGGATTATACAATGAGGTTATGGACTTGGGAAACTTAATTTTTAGGTCCTTTATGATTAAAAGTGTTTATGGTGTTAAGAAAAGACGATATGGGGGGCCTTTATAAGTGGGGGAGATGACACACTAGGTATTTTTGAAAAGAATTGATTGTACAAATGTTTTTCATATTTGAAAAGGGTATAAAATGGTAAATTCCCAAAAAAATAGGGGTGTAATGTTCAAAATATTTTAATATAATGGTTTCTATACATGTTTATAGGTTATTTTTATCCTTATCTTTTGAGTTTAATCCATGGTAGACCCATTTTTACCATTACCGTGGAAATTAATTTTTACTGCATTCCTTATTGATTTTGGTAAAAAATTAAGTTGAAAATATTAGTTAATATACATTAAAATGATTCTAAATGTGGAATATGTTTCTTTAAATTATATTCTCATAAGTGGAAAATTTTAATTTAGAAGGTTTTTATAGGGAAACATTACAAACGTTTACAATGTTTTTATATCAAAATTCATTATAAAATTCATTAAAATAGCCAAAATTGTATTAATTAATATATAATTTAAATAATTTAGTTTTAAAATGAAATAAAATTTAAATTTATAAATAAATTAAATGAAAATAATTTTTCAACTAAAATTTAATATTTTTCACTATTGATCAAAAAATGAAATTTTTTTGGAAAAAAACTCAAAATTTTAACTTATTATAATTTCAAAAATATGATTTCAAAAAATAAAGTCTATTTTTTGAAATTCATTTTCATAAATTTTAATATAAAAAAATAAATAAAAATCATGTTTTTCAGAAATTATTATTTTCGAAACATATAACGAGTTTACTGAAAATTAAATATTTTCTTTATCAATGTGATTTATTTATATAAAACCATTATATATATTATTTTAAAAGTATTTATTATTATTCACACCACGAGTTTTAATATATTGGTTATAATAATCATCTTTAAATAACTATATTAATAATATATCAGGGTTTTGTTAAATCTCGGTGTTGTGTGCAATGCAATATTAACTTGGTGTTGTGTGTAACAAAATACAACAATGAAATATAAAATATTTGAAAATATTTTTTCATAAAAAACATTAGGTGTTTAATTTTACCCCATTAAAATGATTTTCTCCTTTGAAATTCATAACTCCAATATAAATTATTTCTACCTCATTATATCCTCAAGTTCCCATATAGCTTCCTCAAACTAGTTGTGTAACCAAACAAATTTGACCTAGTGAGTGGTATTATTTCATAAAAATTTATATGTATGATCAAAAATCTTCACCATTTAACCCTCAAAAGATTGATATTTCTCCAATGTAATAACATCTGAGTTCAATACATGTAAAGGGTAAGGTATGTAATTTCATAGGAGATATATATAGAACACACCTTGGAATTGAAGAGGTTTGGTTGAAGTTCCAACTCATAGGCTACCATCATGATATGATCAAAAATTTCAAATGGACTGATATACCTAGGGATCAGTTTTCACTTCACTCCAAAAATCATGACCTCTTTCCATGGAGACAATATTAGAAACACCTTGTCAACAACATCATATTCTTAATCACAGTAGTGATTATTAGAGTAAATTTTATGTGAACTCTGATTTTCCTTGATGTATTTCTAAATGGATCTAACCTTACCTTCAATTTATTCAGCAATCTGATGTCCCAATGGATTTCTTCCTTAAAATTGATTCCATCATGTTGTATCTCTATATTTATTTCTATATAGGGCTTTATAAGGAGCCATTTTAATTCTTTAGTGAAGGATATTATTGTAATAAAACTCAACTAGATTAAGGTGTTGATCCCAACCTCCATTTAAATCCAAATAACACGGTCTCAAAATATAATCCTGGGTTTCAATTTTTATTTTAGACTAACCATATACCATTGGAGGATACACAAATCAATATTAAGATCTTCCTAAAGACTACAAAAAAACATTGAGGTAAACCTCAAATATATATCGCATAGAGTTGAGTGTGGTAATACATGATGCCTTACCACTTCATCAATTTATATCCTAGAAATCTCTTCTAGATTGAAGTATTATTTGATAGTGATGAAGTTTCATTACATAGTAAAGAGATCAAAGATGGCCCATTTATCATTATATGCTTTAAATAATTTAGGGAGTCCAATGAAAAAATCCATGGTGATTTTTTCCCATTTCCATTATGGTATTAGTAATGGATGTAACATCCCCTTATAATTTTTTTCATTCAACCATAACTTTATAACATACCAATCAGTAAGATACGAACACTGTTATATCTCTCTTCATTCCATCCCATCATAATTACTCTTTCAAATCTCTATACATCTTCACATACCCCAAATGAATAGAAAATAAAAAACTATGAGCTTCATATAACTACTACTTCTTCAATTGTGGTATGGAAGGAACATATAAATCATTTTTAAACCATAGAATTCCATCATAAACAATTTTAAACATAGGAACATTTATAACCTTCTTTTTCTTCTCCACATAATCCTTATGTACATCATTAATCATTACAAGAATATATGGTGGAACATTAAATTTAGTAATATAAGATTTAATCCTTCCTTCAGGATTTCCATATCCATCCATTAAAAATCTAGAAATATTTGATATTTTGTGATCCTAATCATATATAATCTGGAAATATCTTTTCAAATCAAAGAATTTTCCACCTTATTTTCTTTCCTGTGGTGGTAATTTATTGAGAATTTATAATCCTTAATCATATCTATCCATCATCACTAGCACATGCTCAACACCTTACGTGTGAATATATACTATAAAAAATTTTGATCAGTATATATATCACACTTTTCTCTATAAAAAATTCATTCATATTTCTAATGAAAAAAATAACACAGCTAAATCCAATTCATGATTTGGGTAATTTTTCTCTTAAATCATCAATTGTTAGTTAGAATAAATTATAACCATGAAATTATCATTAAGAACAATCCCAAACCCTTATTATATTCCTCTCTATATATTAGAAAAAACATCTCCACTATAGGTTAATGTATGCACTGGTGCCCTGACTAATTTTCTCTTCGGTTTCATGAAATTTTCTTCACATTCATCTATCTAGAGGAACATGGATCTATTATAAGTTAACTTGATTATAAGATTGGATAGTGAAGATAAATTCTTAATAAACCTTAAAAAATATCCATCTAAAAAATAAAACTATGGATCTCAATAAACGTGGTTGTTCTGGGCCAACATTTAATAGCCTACATCATTGATGTATCTACTGATATACCATTTATTGAGATTATATTACCCAAAAATGAAAACCTTTGCAGCATAAATTCACACTTTGTAATTTTTTATATAGTTTCTCATTCCATTGGGTCCTTAGTTTAATTTTCATATGATCTTCATGATATTCATTTCTCTTTAAATAGGTAACAATATCATCTAAAAAGTCTATCACAAACTCATTGGGATAATATTTAATGACATAATTCATTAAATTCGTGAAGATAAAAGGGGAATTTGGTAGACTGAAAATCATCACTATATATTCACAGTTTCCATACCTTGTACAGAATAATATCTTTGGAATATATTTTATATTAATCCTCAATTGATGATATCTATAATGATGTTTAATCTTAAAAAATTATTGAGCTTTGTGCGGTTAATCAAACAAGTCATTCATACAAGGAAAAGGATACTTATTATTAATTTTAATATTGTTCAACTCAAAATAATGAATATAGAGTTACATGAATCTATTTTTTGAACAAAAATAATAGGTGCACCTCAAGGTGACACACTTGGTTAAATGAATCCCTTGTTAATGTTTTCCTGGAGATGCTTCTTCAGTTACTACAACTCAATCATTGTTATTCTATAGAGATTCTCTGAAATTGGAATGACACTATGTATGAGTTATATTGAGAAATAAACTTCTTTTTTGGGTGGAATACTATGAAATTCCTCCATAAATACACAAAAAATACCCACATTATAGTAATATCATTTATGTCATGTTTTACACAAACATCTAAGATAAACACCCCCTATGAATCGGAATTAAGACCCACACAATGGGTGTAATCTCTTTCAAGAGTTCATAATTATCATCACATTGATATAAAATCGTATATTTTTTATAATAAAAAATGTAACTTCCCTTCCTTGAAAATTAATGTGGTATTTTTGTAAAGAAATAAAATCCATTCCTAAGATGAAATAAAATTCAACTAGAGGAAGAATGAAATGATATATAGAAAGCACGTTACCACCAACATCAACTAGAGAGGAATCATAAACATGAGATATGATCATTGTACCATTATAGGTTTTCATTGTTAATTTTACATTTAATAATTTGGGTGGTGTCTTGATACCCTTAAAAAATCTCCAGATACAAAAGTTTGGGTAGATCTATATTCAATAAATACATTAGAAGTTCTAG
Organism: Viscum album; assembly: GCA_963277665.1. Taxonomy (NCBI): domain Eukaryota; kingdom Viridiplantae; phylum Streptophyta; class Magnoliopsida; order Santalales; family Viscaceae; genus Viscum; species Viscum album. The sequence goes on along the minus strand of OY728139.1, from coordinate 1,514,869,385 downwards.
AGTCTATGGTGAGTGTACCTTTCACCATGTCATTATCACACCCCTCATTATAAAGAAAGATCGAATGAAATTTTCCATTTTCCCTTGGTTTAAAAGGATAATAATGTTGATTATTGTCCTTAACCATTGTATTTGGGCACTCATTGTCATAGTTCCTAGGATCCTTTCATTAGATGCATAGGAGTGTGGTGGTTATTAATATACATCTTTCTCTCTATTCACATGGATATATATCTTCTTCCCATCACTTTATAAATCAATTACATGATGAAATTCCCTTCCAAAAATGAAATATTTATTAGTCACCTTAATAAAATTTCCTCTATTATTCTTCTCACACTTTGAGTATAAAAGAAACATCATCATTCTCTATCCATGGTTTTAATATTTTCATTTGTACTCCATTTTTATTTTCTTGTAAAACCCATTAGATTTACATATAACTTCAACCTCCATTTCCACCTTGATAACACATCGAACAATGTATTCATAGATACTGAAGTATCTTATCACTAATTCATTTATAAGACTTGGTTTTATGACACTAAAAATAAATCAAGCATTCTTTTGGTTGTATGATTATACAATAATAATTCCTCTCAAGTTTTGTAAAATTTTCCTCATATGTTGCAACAGATTCATCATCCTTTTTATTTTGCTCATAGAACTCCTTCTACTTCTTTATGTAAAGAATATTAAGAAAGTACATATTGAAAAAAAAAAACTTGAACTCTCCCCAACCCATGGACTCAATTTCATCCACTTTCCACATATTATTGATCATATTGAACTTTTGATCTCATTTACATTGCAAATGGTAAATAAAAATAATAAATATTTCATTTTATTAAAACTGGAGAATAAAAACCATATTTTTAGATGTAATTGTACATCTATCAAAAACTAGTGGATAAATGGATAAACTTAAGGAAGGAAGAAGTTATCTCATTAATAAATCAATAGAATGGTGTTTCCTCCTTTATTCATTTGGAAGTCCAGTATGATTCATATATTGAGAAAGTTGTGTGATCATAGAAATAACATTTTACATTTCAACTCCCATCACATTTGGATTCTTAGGAGGAAAATCATTACGTTATCTATCTCACTCAGCATTAACATATTTTATCTAGGTTCCATCCATTGAATAAAGAAAAAAAATCATAGTGTAAGAAATAATAATCATGATGGGGAACAAAATAATCAGGAAATATAACTTATCAGATTTCAAAAGCAGTACACTTTGTTTATTAATATTGGACACCTTAGTTTTATCCTAGGTCATTCATAGTTATCTTCTATTTAAATCCATCGTGATGGTTCATAAATATTTTATGAATTTATAAAGCATATCCCTCGAGAATTTCAAACCTCATGTGTAATAATGACTATTAATGTGAACTAGTTTGCGATCGAGACTAGATCAATATTATGTTTTCAAGGTTGTTACCCCAAGGTACAGAGGTTCTAGAGGAACATCCACTTGTAGTATCCAGAAAGGGATGTAATTTCTTGGAAACCACTAACTCTATAATTTACCAAAAATTCCAGGACATTTTCTTATACAATGACTAATCCTTATACTTATACTTATACAAGTACTTAGGAATCTCACTAAGGTTTTCTCATTCATGTTTCCAAAGGTTAGTGGAACATATCTTATGATACAAACTATTTTGACCTATTCTTATAATATATTAAAATTAAATCATTTTTATGAATATTCATTGCATTACACAAAAATATGCCTAAGGATCATAATAGTATAATGCCTTTGGAAACATGGGAACATAAAAACTGATCTATAAGTGTGCTATATCATCTCCCACTACGTTCTTCAAAACTATCACCCTTCTTAGAAATATCATACTTAATACATTTCTTCATGACCTTGGGAATGGAAACATAAAAATGTTTCAGCTAAAATTATTTGTAAGGGTATATAAGGGAGAAACATAAGAATCACATGAGAAAATGGCTATGAGAACATGTGCATAATATTTTAAAATTATACCCATCATATCAAAGATCATAATATTAAGTGATGGAATAAATATTGTATTTTTTTTAATACATTAATCATATAGTAATAAAAGAACATGATCCATGAGAGCATTAAATTTACATAAGACATTGATTTTTGGCATACACATATGCATGGAAAATGATTTTCATATTAGTCATGGATCATTTCCAAGTCTATCATATTAGAATGGGTTCACTCCCAAAAACCAAAATTAGAGTTCTGGTTAACTCACAAGACCATCATAGTGGATAAAGTCCCTTACTAAATCAATTTCACTCATCTTTACAACCATATCTTACTGAACTAGGTTCACTCCTTGTTCCAGTTCTGTCTATATCATGGGATTTTAATATTTACCCTATGCATTTAAGGGAGATATAGGTCTCACCCGATAGATAATGAAAACCAATTTTATTTAATCCAAAATATCATAAATATTAATCATATAATAACCCAAGAAATTAAAGGGGAATCATAAACATTTCATCAAATCATAACCTGTGGAAAATATATACATTTAATAATCATTTCATCATAGACTTTACCATAAAAAGAAGTGGGTTTCAAAAGAATTTCCTCATGGTATAACCTATGGAAGACAAAGAAGTTTCATAAATATCATACGATCATAAAAAACATTAATTGAATGAATTAGAATATTATCCTTGGGTAATATCCCTAGTAATTCATAAGTAACATCAATTGATGAAATTATAGATGGAAAATTATTTTGATTTATTATTTAAAACATTTATTAGGGAAAATATCCTTTCAACTTTGAAAAAAAAAATTTAAAACATAAAACATACTGAAAAGTTATTTATTTGAAAATATTCTTGACAAAATGTAAAGGAATAATAAAATAATATAATGTTCATGACAACTGGAAGTATCTTTCAAGACATACAAGTTAATAAAATATTCCTTTGAAATTATCAGTAAAATTAAAAGGGGAATTATTTGGAAAAGAACATGAATATTCCATTAAAAAAATTTAGTAAAAATAAAAAAATAGGAAAAATATCTATTGATAATAATAGGGAATTATTAAAAAAAATGATAAAATTTTTAGAAAATAGGGTTTTGGAAGAAAATAGATTTCCGACTAAAGAGATAAATAAATTTTAATTTTCTTAAAAACTTATTTGTTAGTTATCTTAAGTAACATAGAGTGGGAAAATTGTATCATTACATCAAGATATAATTAATAATTAGAGGAGAAGAAGATTCAATATAATTATTGAGAAGTAGATCATGAGATTTCAACATGGATACTTAGTCATAAAGAATCATAATAAATGATGTGATTGTAACATAAAATCTTTACCACTTTGGTAACATTGAATCGTAATCCTTGTAATGGAATAACATAAAATGAAACTTAAAATATAAATAGGATTAATATATTCATTATATTATATGTAAAAGTGGACTAATATATATCTCGTGAAAGAATATAGATTCATTACATAATGTACATCTCAAAGAAGGAAAATTCAGATAAAAATCTCTTACCTTGAATATTGATTTTCATCATACTTGTTCAAATTTCCTATATATAAAATATTTATTATTTATACATCTATTATAGAAACATATTCATATATATCATATGATATATGATGTTCTTATGAACTTTTACTGCCTTTTTATTAACAATTTCATGTTAAAGTTATGTTTTATGTTTTATGTAATGATCGCTTTTTTTCATTTAGGTTTCGATTTGTTATATTTTCAGTGATATTACTTAGATCATGGTTCAATCATCTCTAAAATTTAAGACATGATATAAATATCATATATATTCATTAAACATTTATTTATACAATTCATTAAAATTTAGTGATAGGAAATGAAATACATCATTCATGGAGATGGTACACTACTACAAAATAGGCCTCTAACAATACTAAAAATGGAATCTATCAGTGATAGATAATTAGTGACTACTGAATATAGATTAAAAAGTAACTATATTATTTCATTTCTAAAAATATCCAATAAGGGGGGACACTATATTGTGTTGTAACAAGAAACTATAGCGGCAGTGTACAATGCTATAAGAGCACACCACAACACCAGAGACACCACCAGATTTCAACAAAATAATGTATCAATGCATAATATAAATGAAATTAAATTTATAAAAAAAATACAAGAAAAAACACTATTTTATATGAATTTCAACCATTGGTTGATATAATTACATAAGTTAAAATTATTATATTAATAAGAAAACATCTATATTTATTTGTCTTTTGATATTGAACCTAACTCATGAAATTACTGAACAAAAAACCCCTTCTCGAGTAAAATAAATCACCTATATAAGGAAAACAATATTATATTAGTAATAATATAAGGAAATAAATTAACAAAATTTGTTAATTTTAAACTAAAATTTGAGTCATACTCGGAACACTTTGTATCATATTGAGTTGCAATTGATTCTTTCACATCACACAATTTCTTGTTGGTCTTCATTAATTATCTATTTAAAAATTAATTAAAAAAATTATAATATAAAAATTATAAGTAAATAAATTAAGTAATAACATATAAAATTATTAAAAAACAATATATTCAAGTTTTCTCAGTTTTGGTGATGTGATGCAGGTTTTAAACTAAAATGACAATTATATATTGAAAAGATGCACTTAGATTCATACATGTCACACTGTGCATCAAATTGATGTGTGGTTAATTCCTAAACATCCCAAATAATTTATGGATCATTTTACTAATGTATCAAAACAATCAGAATGTGTTTTCATTGTTTTGAGTACGCCACATGTCTTTTTATTGAAAATGTCATTTTAAACATGGAACATGCACTTTGACTCATACTAGTCACATCGTGTTTCAATTTGATGTGAAAAAAATTATTACAATTCAAAATTTATTTATGAATCATTTTACTAAATTATTAATAAAATACAACCATGTTTTCATGGTTTTCATTTAGTGGAACATTTTGAACTAAATTTTCTATTTTAAAGGATAATATACAATTTAAGTCCTACCAGGAACATATTTTATCGAGTTGAGGTGTGACTAATTCCTACATGTCACAAATGAATTATGTATCATTATAATAAAGTTCCAAAGCAATTTTATTGCATTTTCTTGGTTATGAGTCTGTCAGTTTCCTTTTTAATATAAATTGATGTCAATTTCAAATAAAAATACGCACTTGGAGTCATAATGGTCATGCCATCTTTTGATTTAGGTGTATGTGATTTATAATTGTCCCTAATGAATTATGGATCATTTTACTAAATTATCAAAATAATCCAAATATGTTTTTTCAATTTTGAGTACATCACTAATTTTTTAATAAAATTTCATTTTAGACTAGAAACATGCACTTTGACTCATACGAGTCACATCATGGGTCATTTCTACATGAGATAAATTCTTAAAAACTAAAATGATTTAAGAATCATTTTCCAAAATTATCAAGATAATCTAAGGGTGTTTTCATTGTTTTCAATGAGTGACATGTTTTGTACTAAAATATTGATTTTAAACAGATAATATACACTTTGATTCGTAATAGGAATGTCGTTTATCATAATGAGGTTATATGGAAGCTAAAAAATAAAAATTATTTTAGATCATTTTACTAATGTATCAAAACAATTTGAATGTGTTTTCTATGTTTTTAGTAGGCTAGTTGTATTTTTTACTAAAATTTATGTCAATATAAAATAAAAAGCCATAGTTGGAGCCATACTAGTCACACAGTGTGTTTAATTTAGGTTAGTAAGATTCTTACACATCTAAAATTACTTATGAATCATTTTAACAATGTATCAAAACAATACGAATGCCTTTTCTCATTTTGGAGTATATCACTTGTCTTTTTTACTAAAATTCCATTTTAAACTAGAAACATGAACTTTTAATCATATTGGCCTCATCATGTATTGATTTTATATGATATTAATTTCTACATGATAAAAAAAATTAGGAAATTTTTTCCTAAATAATAAATAAAATACTAATGTGTTTTCTTGGTTTTTAGTGAGTGACATTTTTTGAAATAAACTGATTATTTTAAATTTATAACAGACACTTTGAGTTATACTGGGCACATCATGCATAATATTGAGGTAAGTATGATTCCTAAATATCAAAAATTCCATATATATCTTTTTAATAATGTATTAAAACAATAGGATTTAATTTTATTAGTTTTGAGTTTGTCAGTTGTCCTTTTTACTAAAATTGATGTTAATTTTAAATAAAAAGATGCACTTGGAGTCATATGAGTCATACAATGCATCATATTTGGGTGTGTATGATTCTTACACGTCTCAAATATTGTATGGATTGTTTTCCTAAATTATCAAAACAATATAAATGTTTTATCTCAATTTTGGGTACGTTAGTTGTCTTTTTTACATAAATGTCATTTTAAACTAGAAACGCACACTTTGACACATACTACTCACATTGTGCATCGGTTTGACATGAAACCAATTTCTACATGTAAAAAACGATTTAATAATAATTTTAATAAATTACCAAGACAATAAAAGTGCCTTTTCAATGTTAAATAATGATATGTTTTTATATAGATTAAAGTAAAACACGAAAAGCGTATATAGATGTGTGATGAAAGAAATGAAGAAATATTTAAGAATTATTATTTATTGGGTTAACAATTCAAAGATGGATATATTTTTACAAAGGTATATATGATTAGGTGAACAATATTATAATTTTGGGTTGGTAAAATTTTATGGTAATTTTGTTTGAAAGGGGAAATTGATTTATGGTAGTGAAAATTCGATCATATTAGATAATGTGACAATTAAATAATAACTTAAAATGGTGGGTTTAGATGTTTTTTTGAGGACAAGAAAAAATTGATAGATATATTTTACTAATTAGAATGGGGATAATATTAATAATTAAAAAAAATACATATTTAAATTAAACAACCCTTGGGCTTCTCTAGTAAGACTTCCTATTGGATATGCACTATAAGGTGGATGTGGGAATTTTATGCAACTGGAGATCTTAAAATGTTAACTCTCTCTATCTCTAAAATTACTCTCAATTTTTAATCAGAATATATGAATGAGATATTTTAAGGTTTGAAGTAATATGGTCCTTCCCTAACTTAGTCTTTCCATTCTAGATTTTCATTTCATTTATCTTGGACCATCATCTCACATAATCTTTGGCTAGGACATCCAAGCACAAAGGTAACACATTTTACCTTAATAGAAGGTAGAATATTGAGGGTTTCAATGATCCTATCATATTCTCCACCCCATACTATATATTTTTAGGATAATATTCCCTTGACAAGATGGGGGATTATGGTAAAAAAACTATTGATCATTATCCTTATCTATATTAAATTTTCAATTAAATCAAAAGTAAATAAATATAAAAATTCATTTCACTCCACGAAATATAGTGAATGTGCATGGTCCATGGGATGAATCAAATGGAAGGAAAACATTATTGAAAAGTGATATATTATTTCCAAAATCACCTATAAACCAAAGATAGGAAGCTTATTGTGTTGAATAGACACTTTTTCAGACCTATTACTCAATCTCCAACAACCATATCTCCTTTCAACCAAACATACCCAATAAAAATTGTTGACCACATGGATATGTCGATGGTAAAGAATGAATGATGATAAAAACACAAATTCATATTGAAAAAAGAGCAATCAAAAAGTGTAGAGGAGGATAAAAAAGATAACTTTGATTGATGATTTGAATCATCTAAGAGAAAGTAGAGATATTGAAAATCTCGAAAACATTTGAGCCTTGGATTCATTTGGCTATTAAATCATTTGAGGCTTGGATTTGAGGCTTGGATTTTTTTTTTTGAGCCTTGATTTGAGCTTCAATTCATTGAGGAGCAGCACCGACAGAGGTTGGCTTCTATGGAAAGATTCGGATATCGTGATGAGTTCACGACTGGTCATAGTTCTTCAAATAGATCGGGACACTTTTATCAGCACCTCCAAAAAAAGCACTAATAAAGGATTTATAATTATAATTATAAACTAGTTTTTTTCAAATATATATATATATATCATTATATATATATATTAAATGAAAATAAAAAAATTAAATATAGCAAATATATTATTTATTTAAATATATTTATTATAATTTTATAATTATTTGAATATATAATTATTTATTTAAAATTATACAAATACATTTTAAAAAAATAATATTCATATCATTATATATATTTATATAGTTATATATACACATAATAAATATATATAAATATAAATATATTAAATATATTCATTATTTAAAAAAATTATTATAATTATTATAATTTTTTAAATATATATATTTATTTATTTGTTATTATATAAATAATTTTTTAAAAAATATTATTTATTTATTTATAATTTAAAACATATAAATGTATAAAAATATTAAATATACATTTTTAAATATATTTATTTATAAATATTTTAAAAAAATATTTTTAACATTATTAATGAATACTTAGTCTTAGGGGAATGCATGATAAAATGAGTAAAATTTAAAAATTAAAAATGAGTACACTTTAACAAATTTTAAAATATTTATAATTTTTATTAATTAAATATAAATTATTAAAAAAATATGGATATATATTTAAATATAGATAAATACATATTGAAAATATTAAAACATAGTAAATATATATATATAATAAAAATAGAAATTGATTAAATTCCCAATAAAATTAAAACAAATTAAAAATTAATTTATACCAGATATTAATAAAATTAAAAAAAATTACCTCGATTAAACACATGTTATTTTAAATGCATCATGTTATAATGAAATTCTAAAATGAAAACTACAACTTGAATATATTACATAAATTTTAGGTGTAAGAGTTTCTATATAAGATTCCAATAATTACGTAAATATTTGTGTGTGTGAATTATATATAAAAATTAATTCATTACATATATATGAAACCAACAAAAAACATGTTTTATCTATGTTAAATTAAAAAACAAACGATGTTCAATTATATCCATTACTCGATGCAACTAGTCAGTTTTTTTAATTTATATTAATTTTTAATTATAAACCTTTATTAACTAAATATATGAGTATTTAATGTAAAGCATAAATATTTTTTATTATGAAAATCATATTTATATACATTCAAATATATATATATATATATATATATATATATGTGCGTGTTTAATATATACTATTTATTAACATTATCAATAATTATTTAATTAATATAACATTTAACATTTTTTAATTAACTTTTTTTAATTATTATTTTTTTAATTTTTGTTTTAAGTATTTCTATAAATATAATATATAATGTTTATTAGTAATTATAATTTATATATAGTATAATCAAATTTATTCATTTTTATTAATAACTATATAATTAATGAAAAAATTATTTTTTTTAATAAACTCATTTTTATTTTTTCTTCATTTAATTATTTCATTTTATTCTTACATTTATCAGTGCTAAAAAATTACTGAAAAAGGATAAATTTATCTTCACTAAAAATAAAGTACTGATAAAGAGTACCATTTTCCAGTGAAAAAAACAAACTACTGAAAAATGGTGTCGTTTATCAGTGCTAGAAAAGCGATGATAAAGGGTACAATTTAACATCACTAAAAAAGTGTTAATAAAATGTATACTTTAAAAAAAGTATCACTAATAAATGGAACCTTTATCAGTGTTTTTTTCTAATTTTGAAAAAATTTAACGCTATTAGAGAACTATTTTACAGTAGTGGTTGGTCATACAAATGCATGAAAGATTTTTCCATTTTCATATTGAATTGAAAACAAAGAAACATAAATTATCTGTATTTTCATTTAATAGTCCTATTTTTGTCATAAATATCACATATTTCTATTAAAACCACCCTTAATGCATTCCATATAAAGCATGAACAAATCACAATGCTTTGTGAGGCGATAGTCTACTGTACACATGAGTAATATTATCGTATTCCCAAAAAATGTAAAGCATGAAAGTATGTGTGACATAAAAATTTCAAATTCATTATAAAATTATAAATATCACATATAAACAGTAAATAAATCATTAAAACTATCCTTGGGAGGTGTTGATGAAAAAACAAACAACATCGGTTCGTGAGGAGGTAGTCCCCCATAGACACGAATGATGATTTTGTAACCCATTTGATGGAATTAGAGAGGGTTTTAGGTCATTAACATAACAATATAATATATTAATGTATGGAATATACTTATGTTTTTATTTAAGTTTTTTATAATAATAATTTAAGTAGTTGTAGTAAGAAATAAGCCAAAAATGCTTGTTGATTAATGTTGCCTCTTCTTCAGGCATCCTCCTTCAATTTGCACAAAAATTATTCCTAGGATAGATTTATACCCAATAAAAATATTAGTGGATAAAGGGATGGAATTTTTGAAGATATTATTTTAGGTATTGTTTGATCCAAAAGTGTTTTAATGCGTGAAGAAGATAGGAGAGGTGTGTCCATTTATAAGTGGCAGAGAGGACACGCTTGGTATTTTTTAAAAGAATTGAGTACTCCAATGTTTTTCATTTGTAAAAGGGTCCAAAATAGAAAAGTAGAAAAATATATATCTTTAATAGACAAAATATTTCCATAAAATTGATTTAGATATGTTTATTTGTTATTGTTACCCATATCGTTTTAGTTTAACCCCTCTATATACCTATTTTTACCTTCACCATAGTAATTAATATTTACTATATTCACTTTTCATTTTGGTCAAAATTTATGTTTAAATTATTATATAAAATAAATTATTATTATTCCAAAAATTTGAAACATTTTTCTGAATTATTTCATATATTTTTGATATTTAAATTTAAAATTAATCCCACAAACATGATGAGAAAGCGTGTTTTTAAATAGAAAATTTTCAAAAGTTATCAAAGTTATTATATCAAAATTCAAATGAAATTGACTCCAATAACCTTAATTGAATTACTGGATTTATAAAGGAACTTATATAACTTAAAAATTAATATTTACAAAAATATACTTTATAAATAAATTAAATGAATATACAGTTTTCAATTAAATTTCAGTATTTTCACTATTCATCAAAATATGAATCTTTTTCAAAAAAACCCAAAAAACAACCGAAGATCATTTTGACAATATGATTTAAAAAATTAATTTTTTTCTCAAATTAATCTTCTATAACTGTAAAAAAATAATTTTATTATTTTTAAAAAAATCATTTTTTGATAAAATAGTATTTTCAAAACATGTAAAGAGTTTACCAAAAATTTAAGTATCTTTTATCAATATATTTTCTTTAGGTAATACCATTATAAAAAATATTTAAAATTCAGTTGTTATTATTCAAACTTCATATTTTAATGGCTTGGTTATAATTTTCACATTTAAATTACTATATTAATTATATATTATAGTATTTTTAAAACTAATTTTTGTGTGTAAGAAAATATTAACTTAGAATTTCATGTAACACAATAAATCAACCAAATTTAATTTATCCAAAAAATAATAATTCAAAAATTCTAGGTGTCCTGTAGTTCATATAATCAATCAATATAAGGAATTAAAAATTTAATAATAATTGTGTACGTGTGTTCATGAAAGGTAGATTATGTAAGGCTGAATAAGTAAGAAATAATTTTAAGTAATCATGCATAGAAATCATGAAGAAAGAATCATGTAATGGCATAAAAAGATCAAAATTTAACCACATAAGGAGAATAAAATTACATGAAGGATTTTTTTATGAATCTAATCATATGTGGAAAGGAATATTTTATCTTTTAGGTGAAAAATGATTTTCAAACTCACATATGTATAATCCAAATCGTAGATGATTCAGGACAACTAAAACAATTAGAGTAGGGAATTCATTTCAGTTGATTGAGAAGCGTATTCTCAAAATGTGATTTTTCATAAACAAAGGGGGCTGGGATTCTAATCCAAAACATTTAATATCGGCCATCTATATTATATTCTATTATAGTAGTACATAATCATTGTATGATACTTGGACTAGACCAATAATGGTGAACCAAGAAAAATTGATGGATCACAAACATGGTTTTATTTTTTCATATATAAATTACTATAAAAATAATAGAGAATATACTTTTCGTTAATTATGTAACAAAATCATATGGTTAGATTTTTTTTATTCTTAATATCATGATTCACTTCCCTTTTAGGGTATTTAACCATGTGTGGATATCAGTTCTGGTGTTAAAATTGAGAAAATGTTAAAAGGTTAATGATATTCTGGAACTGGGTAAAAATTTGAGGGCTAGTAGATGGGTAAAGGGAGAATACTACAAAACAACAAGAGAAACATAGTGAAATAGTGTTAGGGAAAAAATTATGTCAGAAGTGAAGGTAAAAAACAGGAAGTTTGATTGAATGCACATGGTCAACCTATTTACACCGATAAGTTCTTTTTCATTAGTTATACAGGGATGAGTATTTGAATGCATTTGATGATTGATATACATATGTGACCCAATTTTATTTATGTGTCAAGGTAATAATTTAAGAAGACATTAGGGTAAAATTATGATATATTTTCAATATTTTATTGAATAATAAAATAATAAAATATTTATAACTCTTCATTATTCCTTATTGAGTACATTTATATTAAAATATTATCAAATGAAATTCATTCAAATGGTTATTGGAAATGAATATAGATCATTTCAAAAAATTCTTATGAAACATGATCTTAGGTATTCTAGGAGGAAAGTAAAACTACATCCATGAATTATATACTCCCACATCATAAAGAAAGAAACCTAGGATGTTTTCATTGGATCGTTGGGAGGAAGAACAATTTAAGGTATGTTGGTATTATGTTATTTTAAATTAATTGTAATAAAAAATTTGATTTATAATTTTTAACATATGAAATATTATAGTAATGGTGAAAGTATAAAAAAAATAATTGAACCCAACATACCCATACTGTAAATCACAAATAGGGTAATCTTCAATTTTAAAAAACAAATTATGAATTTTAAATCTATAATAAAATATTTATGTGATCTGAAAAAACAATATTACTATGTTCCTTTGTATGTATTAATATTGATGAATGAAATTTTAAAACCACCTCTATCCTATGTCATGTGATATAGAAGAATCCTCAAGTAAATAAAAAGAGACAAAAGAGGATTAAAATACACACAAATTATTGGAATCATGTGTAATTATTTCATAATATTATTTTTTTCATTAAAATAGTACATCAAATACTTGAATCCTTTTTTTATTTTTTTCTTGTTTTTACTTAATTACATTCATATAATAAAGATGATTAAAGGATACTTTTAATGACTTAGAGTAATCTATAATAGTATGACCACATTAGTGGTGGAGGCTTTGGAGTACCACCACAATAATACTTTGATAAAATAATGTCATAGGTAGATATAGATGATAAATTGAAAATGATTCAGATAGAGATAAATAATCTAATAGAAAATTTTGGTTTATAGAAATATTTTATAAAATTATTTCTAAAATGGATCAATGAGAATAATTTGTATAATAGAAACCAAAATGAATAGATCCAGACACCCCTAGTTTTGAGGCTAGATATTCCCATCAAAGTCATACCTTACCCAAGGTAATCAATTTTTTTATATTATTTTTTGATAAATGTGTATCAAATAATTACAGATACATTTCTTATGATAAAATAATATATGGTGAAATTTATTGTTATTTATATCTATCAATATCTATAAATTACCTTATTATGAGAGGTAGAATGTACAATATCCATTGGGATATTCTAAAGAATAAAAAAATTTAAAATGATCATGTGAGAGTTAAAAATCACATAGATCACAATTCGAACAATGAGATAAATGATCCCATTGATTATCGTGATGATAACATGGTTAAACTTGTTATTTGAACTTTTATTGCATGATTTATTAATATTATATTGATACTTGATGATATTGATTTATTCCATTTCAAATTTATTTTTTTGATTTTTCTTACAATTAATGAAAATCTTATGAATTAAGGTATGATGTTACTAAAAAATAAAGTGAAACAAAAGTATGATTGTATGCAATATAAAATTCCAACTAATAGATCTAAATAAGCTAACGAGGGAACCTTTACCGCACTAATTACACTACCACATTTATTTTTGTAACAAGTTTATTATTATTTAATGTTTTAAAATGGAAATATATACTACATTGAGTTTGGAGAACAAATGTATGGAGAGGTCATTATTAAGATGATTAGTCTTGAGAATGTAAATGAAATTCCCAATACTGAATATTTTGGATCCTCAGTTGTCAATGAAAATATGAGGTACATTTTTAAAATTTATTTATACAATATTTTATTTACTATGTTAACTATAATTTAATAGTATTCATATTTTCTATAGGTGTTTATATCCCACCAATTCAAAGGTAATAAATTCTAGATAAATTTATGATTTTTTAGTCACCATATAACATCAATAAAAAAACATAAATTGTGGAAGATGAAATTTTAGTAAGAGCACAAAAATTAGCCCTAGTATTTGAAAATAAAATAACAGATGGAATAATTTTCTCAATAACTATAATTCATTGCTAAAATCAATAATATAATTATATAAAAAAAATTCCTTTACATATTTTTCTTTTTTCACAGTTATTGGATACTTGTTCCCATTAATTTGGAAACTCCAAATACATATTTTTTAGATCTAATTCATATATATCCAAAATATTGACCACATAAGATTTCCATTATGAATTTTTTTTAAAATACATTATATTTATAAAAATACATAAAAATTTATATATTTCACCATTTTTTTAATATTAATTTTTTGGATAGGATAGTGGTTATCTATAATCAATTCAATGGTATGAGGATAGTCTATATGAAATTTAATCCTATGGTTTTTTATTTTTGGATAAGTTTTAGGGAATATATAGTAAGATTTCACTGTCAAAAATTATATCAAAAAAATAATAATTATATTTCATGATGTTTTTGTAGTGTCCAAAACAAAGTAATTGCATAGGTTGTGGTTATTACATTTATAAATTTATTAAAGATATTATATTCCATCCATAAACTAGCATATCAGGACAGTTTTTTAGAAGGTATTTAAAATTTCATTGAAAATATTTATGTACTTTTTTATTTTTATTGTTCTACCTAGTTTATAAAAAATATACATATTCAAAAGGATAAATCAGTTTTTTTAATGAGTAAATAAATTAAAATATATCAGAATGTTTACATACATCATGGAGAGGTAGTTTTCTATCATTATTGTTGACATATTTTTAATTTTATGTGATTATAATCTTATTATATGACCCAAAATATTAAATAAATCCTATAAATAATGGAATAATGTTGACTGAAAATCATAATCCTATCATGCGGGTATGATATTGTCAATAAATATCTGGGAGTTTTTATCATGTGAAACTAGAAAATATAGTTTCAAGAGTTCATTTTTGTGTGAAGTTATCTTCTTATCATATTAATTATAATCATCAATGATAATTATTATTAAAAATATATATATTCATACATAACTGAATTCATTTTTCTTGGTGTGGAGTTACAGTTTATAAAAAATAGTAGTTAATTATTGAAATTCTCATACTTGATTGATTGGTTTTGAGGTCCCATTAAAAATGAATATAGGAGGTTTGTTGTTTCGCCTCAGAGGTGGCACGTTTATGGGCGGTGAAAATATGGCACAATGAGGATTCTCAGCCATCCCTTTTTCAATAGAGGTGGGTTCTTGTCAAATTTACCATTCCTTTGTTTCGACCCGTTTAGCATCATTATCCTTTAAAGAAGGTTGAATTAAACCTGTGGGAACTAATGGCCCCAGTGGGTGATTGTGTGGGGGTCAAGCACTCATGCAATCAGTCCTTCTTAGATATAATTTCCTTGGATGGTCTCCAATGGGTTTATTCATGGAACCAATAACGACCAACAGCCCTGGTATCCACGATTCATGGACTTACTTTCCAAAGGTAGGTGCTCGTTGGCTGATGATTTGGCCAACGACACTTAAGGACTCCATTGGTTGAGAAGATGGGGTTTCAAGCTCACCACACCCTTCCAGGGGAGGATTGTTGCCTATTCTGGGACTCTATTATAGATTTAGGTCATGTTCATATGTTCATGAATCCTTCGTTCATTCTCAAAGATTGTGTCCATGGGCTACCTTTGGTTGGCGAGATCATCGTGAGCAAGTGTATTCTTGATGCTACAAAGGTGATGCTGACATATCCTTATCATAAGTTGCTTTGGGATTTACCGTCATCTAGGGGAATGAAGGTGACTTGATGTTGGGATTGAGACCAAAAGGATGGCTTCTTACGTACCCTCGAGATAAGAATCATAACCCACATAGTTCGGATAGTGTGGGTCTTACGAGTATAATATGCCCATTGGATAATCGTGATTGGGTAGACCCTTTTGTATGGGGCACCCTTTTGAGATTGGGCATTCTGGTTAGCATCCTATATATCCTAATTTGGTCAGGAATCAGATTTCTCATAGTTTATAATTGTGGTGCTTACGTGTGGAAGCTTCCCATTTGAGGATACATGATTGGATGGACCCTTTATAGATGGGAACCCTTTTGAGCTCGGGCCTTCTGGAAGGAGTCCTACGTATCCTGATTTGTTCATAAACTATAGTTCTTGTAGTTCATAGGTGTGGGGCTTATGCATGGAAGCTACCAAATGGAGGAGACATGATTAGGTGGACCCTTTATGGATGGGCACCCTTTTGAGCTCGGGCCTTCTGGAAGGCGTCCTACGTATCCTGATTTATTTTTGAATCATAGTTCTCGTAGTTCAGAAGTGTGGGGCTTACACATAGAATATGCACATTTGAAGAGACATGATTGGGTGGTCCCTTTATGTATGGGAACCCTTTTGAGCTCGGGCCTTCTATAAGGCATCCTACATATCATGATTTGTTCAAGAATCAAAGTTCTCATGGTTCAGAAGTGTGAGGCTTACGCATGGAAGCTTCCTATTTGAGGAGACATGATTGGGTGGACCCTTTTGGGAGGGGCATCCTTTTGAGCTCAGGCCTTCTAGAATATTTCCTACGTATCATTATTTGTTTAGGAATCATATTTCTTGTAGTTTTTAAGTGCAGGGCATACGTGTGGAAGATGACCATTTGAGGAGACATGATTCGGTGGACCCTTTATGGATGGGCACCCTTTTGATCTTGGGCCTTCTGGAAGACATCCTATGTATCCTGATTTGTTCAGGAATCAGAGTTCTCATAGTTCAGAAGTGTGGGTATTACGTGTGGAAGCTTCCCATTTGAGAATACATGATTGGGTATATCCTTTTTGGATTGGCACCATTTTGAGATCAGGCCTTCTGGCAGGCGTCCTACGTATCCCGATTTGTTCAGTAATTAGAGTTCTTGTAGTTTGAAAGGTGTGTGGGTATTTTAATCCTCACAAACCTCTATGCCCACGTGATTCATGCTCGGTGTGAGAAACAAGAGGATGTGAAAGATTCAATGATGCACATGAATCCTCCCCTATTGGTGGGGAAGGGAGACCCCATGGTGAAAGAGGCCAAGCGAGGGCGCAGAGTGATGAACCTTTCAACGTGAAATTACATTGAAGGTCATGAGACCCTGCCCTAGAAGATTGGGGACTTACCTCAGTGGTACGGCCCCGGAGCATGTTCTAGGAAGGGGAGGAGTTTCATCTTCATCAAAGGGGAGAGAAAACATAACCCCTTTGACCGATCACTATTCCTCATTGAATGGAAAAGAAAGTGATCACTCCTAATCTCAAGAATGGGTTGGTTCACGTTGGCATCCTAGGGTTAGACTTTGGGTTAATGTGGGAATGTATCCCCACATGCATTCTCGAAGCCCCCACCTTTGTTGGGTGGGCCTTTGAGTATCCGCTTATCGTGGGTATGTTGACTAAATGGGGTGTGTTGATGCACCCTATGGTCTGATCATATGGGTCTGGTGGCTTTGGAGGAGTCTTTGGCCTAGTGTCAAAGGACTGGTTAGTGAAGGGATTATGGAGGACTAGATAGTAATGGAGGGCTGAGGTTAGAACCAGAGGTAACAATACCTGAAAACATCCCATTCCACATACAGGTTTCCCATGCGGGTTGGGGAAGGCTCTACATACTGTAGAGGTATAAGGGCAGGAGGGTCATCTGCGTACTGATGTAGTACGCAGGAAAGAGTATCACCAACCGCATACCAAACTGGTACATGGCTCAACATGCCGCTTTGGGTTATATCTGCATACCAATTGGGTACGCAGTTCCAGGCTTTGTCCTCGAACCAAAATGTTATGTGGAGTGCCATATTGAATGGGGGTCAGGGGGATTACCATTCATGGGAAATTCATCTGCGAGAAATAACTGGTTTGTGGTTTACCAGTTGGGTTTGTGGTTCTATTATTATTATTTAATTCTCCTATTTTGTGGTTCATGGTCGGCGGCACCTGTAGAGGAAGTGGTTCGTGGTTCCTGCTTTGCCGATGAAACAAGATAGAAGTTGGAGTGAAACCTCTGATTTTTCCTCAAGATTGTGTCACCCTTCCTTCCTTCTATTGGTCTTCCTCTTCTCTGCCTCTATTTTTTTACTTCTACTATGCTCCTTTTATATTGAATTAGAGGGATCGTATCTGTTGGGAATGTGGCGCCATTTATAGAGGCCCATTGAAGCAATATTCTAACCCACGGAAGACTAGGTCAACTAGGGATTACGGGGGCTTTTGTTCGCAATAATTGTTCATGAAATCCTACATATCCTATTAATCTATGAACTAAGGGGTTTTCAGAACGGTACGCAGAGGGTCTTCTATGTGGTTTGTAGTTTTCCTTGCCTATTGTCCATCACTTCCCGAGCCAGTGGTTCGCAGACCGTCTACTTCACGTTCCTTTCCTGACGGTTCGTGGTCCATCATCTTCACGTACCTTTCCCAGTGATGGTACACAGGCCACATGAAAACTTGAATTCCTTCAAGTTCCTTTGAAGAAATGTAGCTCAATTTGAGTCCCTTATCACTAAAAAACATGTAGATGTGCTTGATTGGTTATGTGATGTGATTAAGGGGGTATTTCTTCTCCTTGGCAGAATTTTCAAGACCCTAAAAATGCTCCGCATCAGAATGGGGTCCGTTCGGAATGAAAAGGGGACTATTCTGATGTAGAAGTTGTCATGAACTGGAATGGTTTGCGTTACAATAGGTAGACCTGATAAGAGGGGACCACACCTATATATAGGGTCCCATGTCATTTGTCTATTACTATTTCTCGTGGAGAAAATCACTCCCAACTTCCTGTCCTCTTTATCTATCTCGTACCATTCTCTTTGTGAAAACCATGTTCGCGAACAGTTCTCTATGTTTCGAAAACTGATATCCTCACCATGTTCCCGTCCGCATACCAAATTTCTATTTCCTAAAACAGGACTGTGGAAATTTAAAACGTAAAATCTTATTTTTGCATAGAAGAATGCTACATGGATGGATTTTTCTCCTACTGAACTTTAAAAACTATTAATACGGACTTAAATTTTAATCCACAACTTCTAAATGTGAACTTCACCAAGGCCAAGGTCCATGGTTTCTTTCTTCCAGGGAACATTTTGTTCACTAGCCAATGGTTCACGGGCCTACTCCTCACAGTCATTCCATGTACCATGGATGTATGTGGTGAATAGTACTTGCGTACCCTAGCTATGGGCAGAGTACCTTCTGCATTTTATGCTTTACATGGAATGCTCCTTCCGCATACCACCTCTAGGAATAGTATGCGGAGCCTTTTATGAGAATATTTTAAGTCCTCTAGCCATTTTTTAAAGCCTTTTCCCAACAATTCGTATTGGACTAACTTCTCATCAGCTTCATGACCTTCCTATGTAGGATAAAATGGCTGATTCACAAGCTGTTGATATCGTCACTGCTTCTTCTGAGGCTACTATTGTCGTTCCACTTTCTTCTACTGGTGAAATATTGAGGGATATGGACACTTTGGTTTCCGATAAGACTTTAGTTTCTCCATTTCACCAATCCCTTGAGAATATGCTCACAGTGGGTTAATAGGAGTACTCATTCTTAGATAGGCTTCCTTCTTATGTGTTTGGCCTTTTTTCCGACACAGTGATCCCAATCCCAAACCTGACTGATCATCCCTATACCTAGATAATTAATACCTCTATTCTGAAGGCCTTGATTTCTTCCAAGGGGAGGTATCTTCATAGAGATAACTCTTCAACTCCCTTGCTGCATTATGCACCTCAAACCTTAGAAGGGGTGAAATGGAAAATTGATCAGACAGCCCACTTTTATCAGAGCATCGCGAAGAAGGCCCTAGTGAATGAGTTTCATGGTTGGTCACCTCAATGGGACCTTTTCCTTGGAAGTTCGTTTGGATTGGACTGGGGGTGTCCCTTTTGGGTTTTCCAGAGTTGTGAAGAATTCTGAGCTGAGATATAGCTTGTGGGACTATATGAGGCTGCCTAGGTTTCTCAGACATACACCCATCATCCTACTGCCCTTATTTCACATATTTTAAATAGATGGAGTCCATATACCAACACATTCCATTTAACCCAATGAGAGGTTGGTATCAGCCTTTATAAAATCCACCTGATTTCGGGAGTTCCCATCGTTGGGGAAATGTATGTTTAATTTCTTCTTCCCTCCACTATTTGGGATGATGAGGAAAGAACCCCCCCCCCATTGGGCAGGAAAATCATCATCCAGGTGAAGACACCTTTGAAGGAAATTGATCTCTATCTGAAGCAGGATGTTCCATTTGACGGTTGGTTTGGTGATTTTACTAAGCATAATGGTCTCGAGCCCGACCTACGGAGACCTTAGGATTGTCCCACCAAATCCACTCAGAGGCAAACAGGTACCCGATGGACTACCTTAGAAGAGGGGGACTCTCAGAAATGGGGATAGTGGATCATCCCTGATGCCAATCGGTTATTTCGACTAGCGGATTTCTTGTCCGTGTTCCTGAGTGGGTGGCTTCTACTAGTACGATAATATGGTGGTGTGAGAGCCTCAACCTTTATCAGGGCCACTCTGTTGACCACTGGAAAATGTATCAATTTGGATATCCCTGTGTTAGCCGATATATATAGCCTTATGTGCCGAATCAGAGAAGGGGGTCAACCTACCAGATGGTTGACCCTTTTCAAGTTCATTGGGGATGGATGGGAGCCCATATAAGGATTATTCCTTCATCGATTCCTTACCAATCCCGCATTTGACCCTTCGACCGTATCTTTAGATCACTAGCAAGGTTATGCCAGTGGCTTGGGCCTCAAAGGATAACAAGGAGGAGTGGACTGAAATGAATGAGAAAGACTTAATGGCTTGCCTCAACATTTATGAAGGTTTCTCTTACCAACATTATGATTCCCCCTCTGGAACCATTACGAACAATGCATCTGAAGACTTTGTTAATCGAGATTACTTATTTTCTTTGCGAGAAGGCATCTTGGTTGCTCATATCAGATGGGAACTCATCTGTGAGGGAATGCACCCTGCAGGTTTAGCCAACAATTCAATTGCATTCAAGAAGTTATGCCTTCCTGCTCTTAACAGTGCTCTCCAGGAGAAACATCTTATGATGGCTCACCAATTATGGCTAATGTTCAACCAACAGTATGCCCACATCAAGGAAAAACTTCTAGATTCAACAAATTTTGTTCCCTTTCTTACCAAGAATAATGTTAAGGATTGGGATAAGTCATATCACAATGGCCAATTGGCCAATTTGGCTCCAACTATGGTGACTTCCAAGGTATCCAAGGTGAAGGTAAAGGGGAAGAAAAAGGAATTTGAGGAACACCTTATACCTAGAATAGTTATTTGAAGTTATGTTCATTGCCTCCCTAGGAAAGTTGTGAAATATGGGGTTATAACCTCATGGGTAGCCGAACAAGCTGTTAGAACTACTGTCGGGAATTCATCATCCATTCCTTCCAAGACCAATTTCCCAGTGGCTTGGAGGCAGTGGGACCTTTTAAAAGTTCATCCATCTTCCCATGGCTGGTCCTCTTATGAATTATGGAATCTTTTCCAAACTAGAGAAGTGTCCCTTATTATTATTAGTTTAGTGTCATCACTGACTATCGTTTCTTTTGATGAGAATCCAAATGAGGTGGACTGCTACCTTAAGGACCTCAGGACCCTTATCCACTCTTGAAGTGGCCGCCACATATACCCACATCAGGTACTTTCCATGATGTGACCAGGAACTGCCGATGAGGATCATGATGTTGTAGGCTTACCTACTATAGCTGCCATGAAAAATGGTTTTCCTTCGCCCCCATCATCTTATAAATGCTCCTCTTCTCGAGTTACTGATCTTGCAGGGACCCCTGGGAAATTTTTAATGTTGTTGAAGCCAACCCCTCTTCCCCATGCTACCCCCCCAATGTTGGCCATCCCAATTACGGTTACATTTCCAAATGCTTCAAGAGTCTATGATGAGTTGAGGGAGAGCACCTCAGATGAAGATATATGGAGACTTCTTCAGATGGAACACTTCGATCTTCTAGGTTTTGGGGGATCCATCTCTCCTACCTGTATTTTAGCCGGTGAAGAGCCTGATGAGGTAGAATATCACTTGACTTAAATGGACAGGTGCCTTCACACTCCCACAGACAGGTGTTACTGGACACACCGTGTGGCACTGATGGCAGTATTTACATAGCCAACGGGAGAGGTCTTATCTGTATCCGTCGGCCTTAAATTCATTTACTGAAAAGATTTTTAAATCTTTCTCCATTTCTTTCATATTTTATATGGGCCTGCTGGGTCTCGAGAGATGACTTTTTCCCCGAATTATTATCCCGGAGGTACTATAACTGGGGAGTATGCCCCTTCACCGATAGGGGTGCTGCTGAAGGATCTACCAGATCCCAAGAGCATTTAGAGGTGGTGATTGTGTACCCTTCCAGGGTGTTTCCTCCTCCATCTCCTCTTGGTGATCTAGTTCAGAATCCATCTCCTCAATAGTCAAAGAAACATAAGCAAGCCTCCCATCTATCGAGGCAAATTCAAAGGGGTATCATAAGTAAATGTATGCTCACTTGGTGCTTGAACCAAATATACTTACATTTTTGGAACACTGGTACGTATATGTGATTTGGCACATGACCTATTATTGATCATGCGACAATCACTCGGGAATCTATAGCCTCTATTCCTTTCAGGGTAGAGGAACAATCTCCATCTGTTGCATCTCTTATAAACAGGGAAGTAGGGCTTTTTGTGGAGAATGGGGGTGCTACTAACCCCTCATATGTTCCTACCCCTTAGGAAAAAAAATTCTCCCCAACAATGGAAGGCCTTACAGAAGTTTAGGGCTCATTTTATCATGCCGAGCCAACTCTACAAGAGAGATATAGGGTAGTCTTTGTGGTGGGGGTTGATTCTAGTGATGAGCACTAGGTTTGATGGATCTTGGAGGGTCTGCAAATATCATTGAGACAATAAATCTTGACTAAGAAACTTTTTCCCTACAAAGGGAATTGTTTAAAAAGTTGATACTCTGCCTGCTCATGGTGGATCTGGGGAAGTCACGGTCAAAGAGGTTGATGGTATGTCCCTTTTAAACATGGATAAAGCTATCATACCATTTTGGACAGTTCTGAGAGGGGTTATGTTGTCTACCCCCATCATTCTGAGACCAATATCCTTATATGGAATTAATATCCCTTAATTCCTTATACTAACCAGTGACCTTTTAAGGGTCATCTTGAGGACTATCGATCCGGTCGATCATGGATTTGGGTCCTCAATACTCACTCATATCCAAGGAGCACGGCTGATTATTGAGTATGTAGCGCCACCTGTTTTGGATAGGGATACTTCTTTTGGGGGTGGGAGGTATTGTAATCTCTTATCCATCCTCATAATTGCAACCACAGGCTTTGGCTATGGTAGATGTCCCTGCCTCATCATCTATTATCATTAACAGAGACAAGGCTTTTGCAGGGTCAATTCATGATGTAGCTTACAAACTGAGTCCCTCTCTGGTGATGTTCATTCCAGACTACATTTCATCATCAGAGATTTATTTTGAGACTGACTAAGAGTCCCTAGCCAAATTTCATCCCACTTAGAAAAAGGCGGGGTGGAACATTTGGAGATTAATCTCCCGGACTCCATTGGAAGAGATGCTAGAAATATTACACCACCATTTTGTAGTCTTGGGTTTCGATGGGTTTAACTATCACATAATTTATGATATATTAAGGTATGTGGTTGCTGCCAAGGAAGCAATGGGTTCACTTGAATCTCGACTCTTTGTGGCAGAGTCGATAGCTTCTCAAGAGGCTACATGATAATTCCTTATTTATAAATATGCTACTCAAGTTGGGATAGTTGCGAAATTGAAAACCGAGCTCGTGAAGAAAGATACTTTGAGGGAGCATCTTAACCAGGAATTGGAGCAACAAAGCCAGAAACTGGAACGACTCAAATAGGAGCGGGCTCAGGCCGTAGCTTCCATCGAGGAAGGGAGATGGAAAATGTAAGAGGGAGAGAGAACCAACCTCAAATCCAAGAGGTGAGTGTAGGAACTATGAGTGAGTTATAAAGCTGAAATTGAAAATTTATTGATGCTTCACCAATCCATTGAGGAATCTCACCAATTGTTGACACAGCTTTGCGACTCTACTGAACGCCTCCTGTAAAGGTTTGGTCTTGTTCCCAAGGAGAGGCTCCAGGCTATGGATGACCACCACATATTTTTGTGGAATATTATGGAACTGATTTTCTTCTAAATTTTCTCTATTTTCTTTTTCCAATCAGGATCATTTCAATCAAGTATTTAAACCATGACTTGAAATTAGTAAACTAAAATAACTGAATCGAGATCTAATTTTTTTGCCTAAGCCAAGGGACTCAGTGAGCATAGTTCGACTATTTTTGAGGTCTTATGGAACACCTCAAAATATTTTATGATATCTTTTATAATATTACCCTAATTTTTTATTAAGCCTGATTGACATGGGCTTAGTAAGCATAACTTGGATTTTTCTTAGGCTTCCCTTTGTGGTTTTTTGATATAACCATCTTTGTGCCTTTTCTGATGGATCAATGTTTTTTTATCTAACCGATGATTTAATTTTTCCCATAGGTTCCTTCGGTGGATTTTCCCTTTGGCGAGAAAAACGTATCCTCACTATTTTTTCCTACCAGTTCACAGTCCTACCAATAAAACATGATACTGATGTTTTAGGTCAAACATCTTTGACCAAACATAACAGGGTAGGGCCCCGACTCGATTGGGAATGTTCTAGTTTCCTTTAAACACAAGTTATGGATTTTTCTTGACCCTGGATTTATAGAATCTGTACATGCATGAGTCTTTGGAGCCTCTTTAGGCATACATAGGTATGAAAGTACTCTCCTAGAGATGAATTTTCCATTGATTTATGGCCATATTTCTGTGGGCGACATATGCAGAGAAACCGGGGCATGATGTGCATAGTCAATCAATGGTTTTCCTAGGACACTGGCCTTCCATTTCTGATGGCCCAGTGGGATTTTCCACATTTTGGATTTACATTGATGTTGGGATCCAAAATAGGTGTCTGGTTTGAGTAGTGTTGTCTGAGAACATTAGGAACATTCATATCAGACTCAAGTGGGAAATTGTTCCCACACATTTTGAATTTGTGTGAGGGAGAGATGGTAGGTAGTCAGTTTAGTTAATAGTCTCCCTTTTATTTTTTTACGTCATAGGATCTTGGAAATAAATAGGTATATAGGTTTTCATCTAGGAGTTTTCCCAATCTGGGGGTGTAAAGAGATGTGAATGTCATCTGAGCATATGGGGGCGGGAAAGGACTCTCCTGGGGATGACCTTTCCTTTGATTGATGGCCATTTTTGTGGGCGACATATGCCAAGACACAAGGGAATGATGTTAATATCCAAGAAAATGTGTCCATAAGGCACTGGCCTTCTATTTCCGATGGCCTTGGAGGATTATAGAGATTGGGAAATTTCTTAACACATTGGGTGACCTTCACCCAGGGGTGCCCCTGATCACAAGAGGAGTATTTTCAGCTAAACTTCTTCTGGGAACCCCAAAAACGAGTGGGGTCACTATTCCTTTGCATGTGGCTAGACTTTGTGCATGTGGATGGGATATATTTTAGAAGCCTCAAAATAAAATAGAGATGAACCGGGCTCATATGCTCCGATATATCCAGGATGTGTGAAAGGAAGAAAATGTAAAACATAACGTTGAGGGCCCTTGAATCAGGAGTGATTGAATGAGGCATGGAAGTCGTTGGGCATACTAAGATAGGAGAGGAATCTTCTAGGGACGAATTTTCCTTTGAATGATGGCCATTTTTGTGGGCAATGTATGCAAATCCACTAGGGAATGATATTCCTAGTAAAACAAAGGTGTATGTATGACACTAGCCTTCCATCCAAGATGGCCTAGGAAGATTATGGAGATTCAAGATCACCAAAATCATGGAGTTTGGATTATGGTAGGGGTGTACTTGGACATATTGGGGACATTTGGGTAGTGATTTTCTCATGTAATGGTGTCCCTTATATAGATCTGACTCGTACGTAGGGTGAGGTATTTGTTCTATCGTTGATATTCCTGATCATTTAACATCACATGGCCAGGACATTGAGTTCCTCTCGAGGAAACCATGACATTCCTTTTAGGGTCATGCTTCTAGGACCAAATTTCTGGGTTATTTTTCTATAATGTTAATGGGGAACTCATGCTAAGATCCCTAAGCTCGTGTGAGCTAATCTCGATGTGAGAAATAAATGATTACAAGGGTTCCATAGTCCCCATCTAAGAATAGTGAATTCAATATTAGGGTTCATTTTTAGGATAACTCCATTGCCTTTCATTTTAATGTCATGCGGTAAGGATTATTTTGTGTTATAAAGGTCTTCAAGAGTTTTAGGTTAATCTCAGTCAGGATATTTCGGTGTTCTATAGATATGAGTTATGATAGAATGTGTAAACCATAGTCCTGGGGGAGACTTAAATTTGTAGGGATGACATGGGGATTGAAATCCATTGAGCGTAATGATATAGGAGAGGACTCTCTTGAGGATGAATTTTCCTTTGATTGATAGCCATTTTTGTGGGTGAAATATGCAGAGCCTTCGGGGCATGATGTGCAGAGTCAATAAAAACTGTCTGCAAGACACTATCCTTTCATCTCAGATGGCTTTGGATGATTATGGGGATCAAAGTTTTTTGGTGGTGTGGAGTGTGAAAAATGGGAATGGTTTGTCAGGGAATGTGAGAATATCCATACCATGATTAACCATAAACTTCTTGGATATTTCACATGGGTCTGACCCATATTTATAGAGGGAAAAGGGTCTTTTAACTTTTCATGACTGAGAGGCATGTGCGGAATCTCATAATATTGGGAACTATGCCACCCATAACCCTTGAAGAATTTCACAGTTATATTGTCATGTGATAGGAATTTTCATGGACTCCCCATACAAGATTTACATATTCATGTGGGGAAAGAAATGTTTTTTGGGGGTTGGGACAAGATCTAGGATTAAGAAGTCACTATGTATCTTAAGAGGGAAAGAATCAAGCCATACATAGTTCTGAATGTTCCCTGAAATAATTTTCTTTATGTGTCAGGGACACTTGAGGGTATTTTGGTTTTACTTTATACAAGTGGTAGGCCTACCATATTCCCCTACAGTTTACTTGCCTAAGAGAGTCCCTTCCACATATCCTAAGATCTTGTGAGTTACACTCAATGTGAGAAACAAGGAGTGGTTACATAGTATTCTTCACAGGTGTAAGGAGACAGATAATATAATGGGGGAATTTTAATTTTCTTTTCTAGTGGGGATGGCAAAGATCAATGTTCGAGGTGTCACTACGTATCCTGTGAGGGTAGGAATCAAGCCACATATATTTCTTCATGTACCTTGTACTGATTTGTCTTGGTCCAACGGGTTAGGGCATTTTTATCTTACCTATCATAGTGTCCAGTTCTATCATATTACTCAATAGATGACTTTCATAGTATAATCTATTCCACCAATCCTAATCTTATTGGAGTTGTACTCGATGTGAGAAACAAGGATTGATAAGGGTTTCCCTTACAAGTATGGGTAGATAGGGGGCGTGATAGAGGCATTTTTTATGAGGGTTGGGCCAGGAGAAAAGATCGTGGTGTCTCTACGTATCATGTGAGGTTAGGAATCAAGTTTCACGTAGTTATATGAGAGATCATGCAATTTATTGTCATGAAATTGGGACATTTTATGCTACATAATTTAACATCTTACAGCAAGGACATTTTCCTTATAGTTTATCGTTATGTGTAAAGGAGTATGACTCATAGTTTATGGCCTTAGAGTTTGGACCATGATATGGGGGGCATTTTTTTATGATTCTTAGTTTAGGGTCGTAGAGTTTATACCTTAATATTGTGGACATTTTAGTTTAATTTCGTGTTTCATGGACTAATATTGTATATTTTAACATCATGTGGCTAGGACAATGACTTTTAGTTTAAGGTCTTAGAGCTTGGACCTTGGTATTGGAGCGATATAACTCATAGTTTAGGGTCATTGAGTTCGAACCATAATATTGAGGAAATTTTTGTTTAATGTTGTGTTTCATAGACTAATACCATATAGTTTAACATCATGTGGCCTAGAAGATGACTCATAGTTTAAGGTCTTGGAGCTTGGACCTTTCTATTAGAGTGATATAACTCATTGTTTAGGGTCATTGAGTTTGGACAATAATATAGGGGCATTTTTATGCGAAGTATTTCTTCAAGAACATCACATTTGTTGGAGCCATGATGAGATTTATTCCATTGATATCATGGTGTATGTTCTATTGGAATAGACCCTATGTATGACATATGGTCATTCCCATTTGGGTTTAAGCTTTGGGGGCTTCTTCTCGAGTATCATCGGGTTTTTGAGGACTAACACCATTTCTTCTTCGAGGAAAGGTGGAGGGTGAACCTTTTTATTGAAGGCTCGTGAAATTTGATTTCGGTATATTTTCAACTGGTGTAGAGTTTTCAAGGTTTTTTTTCCTAACTACTCCAACTCATCAAATTTTCTATGGGATTTATCGTCCATGGACAGTTGATCGCAAATGGCCACATGAAGTAACGAAACTTGGATTTCGATAGGAAACACCTCCTCTACCCCTTATACTAGTGAGTACAGGGTTTCCTGAGTGGCAGTACGGGTTGTGGTCTAGTAATCCCAAAAAGCATGAAGGAGCTTATCTAGCCACAATTTCTTATCCTTGTCGACCATCTTTTGAAGTATGCTGGATGGAGTCTTGTTGAAAGGCTCTATCTTCCCATTGGCCACTGTGTGGTAGTAGGTTGACTGGCTGGCCTTGATTCCATATTCCTAGTATAGATTATCCAGCTTAGCAGAGCAGAAGTTAGTGTTGTTTTCCATCAAGATTGTATGAGGGACCCCAAATCTAGTGATGATGGTGGCCTTCACAAAACTAATGATATTTTTCATCCCGACTTGTTTAAGGGGTATGGATTCAACAAATTTAGAAAAGTAGTCGGTTTATGTGAGTATGAAATTGAATTTCTAGTTTTAGTGGGAGGATATGGACCCACAACATCCATCCCCTAGGCGACGAATGGCCAAGAGTACTTAGCAATATGAAGAAACTCTGGGGGCGGTGTATAAAATTAGCATGAAATTGGCAGGAATGGAAATTTTTAGTGAATATGGTGAAATCTTGTATCATGGTGGACTAGTAATACCCAAGCCATCAGATTTGGTGAGATATCTTGGTTACTGACGGTTGTGCTCCACAAGCTTTGGCATGTACCTATTTCATGATAGAAGCAGTCTCTTCTCCATTGATGCACCCAAGAAGGACTCTATCATGGCCTCATTTGTAGAGAAATGTCTCTTGGTTCACCTCATTGTAGAGGGTAAAATTAACTCCCACCATCGGACCTACTCCCTTTCATCCCTAACTAGTGGGAGTTCCCCGTTCTGAAGGTAATTTGTAATAGGTGTCATCCAACCGGTGGTATGACCATGCGACTCAGAAATGGGGCTAATTTCATCAATTTACTCTATATTGCTATGGATGAATAGAAAAACCATCCAATGATGAGCAATGCTAATGATCGTTTCATCCTGTTTGGGGTTGGCCAAGGTTGTGGCTGCATTTGCTAAAGCCTTGTCTTGAGCATTCTATGACTGAGGCACATGACTCAGTATTGGTTCTGATGGGTATTCTGCCATCAGTGCACTGACACGGTTCATTAAAGGAACCAACACTTATTTCTTGATAGCCTAGTCACTACTATCCTGTTTGATGACTAGCTCTGAATTACCCTTTATATTTAGGTGTTTGGCTTGCACTAGGAGTGCCAATTCTAGGTCTGCAATGAGGGCCTGATATTTCACTTTATTGTACATACATCCTTCTGAAAGCAGGAAAGATTAAGTAAAGATGGCATTTTCAGGGGATATGAGTATGACTCCCAAACCCACTTTTTTGAGCTTCGTATCCTCCATCCTTTTCCCTATCAGGCTTCGGGAAGAACCATCGAAGTACATTTCCCCCATATGGGGGTTCTCCTGGATCAAAAACACTTCTTCATCTGGAAGTTCAATATCCAACGGTGCTTTCTATTATGAGGGGTGCTCAGCCAGGAAGTCTATTAAATCCTAGCCTTTGATGGCCTTCTGGGGCATGCATTGTATGTCAAACTATTTCAGGATGACTGCCCATCATGATAGGCATCCATTTAGCATGGGAGAGTTGAGGATATACTTGATCAGGTTATATCAGGAGACTAGGTGGACCTCAAGGTGTTGTAGGTAATGCCTGAGCTTCTGAACCGCAAAGATTAGGGCTAGTTATTTCTTTTCAATATTTGAATACCAAGTTTTGGCATCAATTGTTGTCTGTTTGAGGTAGTAGAGGATATTCTCACTACCGACATAATTTTTCTGCATAAGGAAGGTTCCTAATGACCATTCCAGGGTGGTTATGGATAAAATGAGTGGTCTCCCCTCAACTGGTAGTATGAGCACCAGCGGGCTTTGGAGATATATTTTTTGGTTGTAAAATGATTCTTGACAATTGTTATCCCATTCATATGTAACTCCTTTATTCATGATCTTGGTGAAAGGTAAACATTTACCTTCTAGGTTGGCTAAGAAGCACCGAATATAGGCGAGGTGCCTCTGGAGACCTCTCAGCTTGATGGGGTTTCTAGGTGGGGACATGCCAAGAATGTATTTTTTCTTCTCGTGGTTGACTTCAAGGCCGCAATGGCATATGAAGAAGCCGATAAATTTTATCCAGGTGACACCCAAGGCACATTTCATTGGATTCATATTTAAAATATGTTGTCTCAATTTGTTGAAGACAGTTTCAAGGTTATCGTGGTGGTTTGAGTGCTATCATGATTTAACCACCAATTCGCCAACATAACACTCGAATAATTTTCCAAAAAATGGATTGAATATCTGATGCATGGCACACTGATATGTGGCACTGACATTGTTTAGACCGAATTGCATCATTTAATAATATAACACTCCCTAAGGAGCCCTAAAAGTAGTATCTTTTTCATCTCCTCAGTCCATCTGGATTTGATTGTATCCAAAATAGTCATCCATGAACGAGAGGTCTTTGTATTTGGTTGTTACATTAATGAAAAAATTTATGATCGGGACCAAGAAGTCATCTTATGGTAAATGATGATTAAGGTTCTTGAAGTAAATTTAGATAGTAATCTTTCCATTCTTCTTTTTAATAGGGACTAGGTTTTCTAGTCAGATCATATATTGGACCTCCCATATGAAGTTAAATTTTATCATTTTGTCAACTTCATCCTTTATTTTGGAAGCATGCATCAGGTGGATCCTTATAGATACCTTCTTATAGCTTTGATGATTATTCGATAAGATGATATGGTGGGTGGGGACTTCACGATTGAGGATTTGAATCTCTGTGTAATTCCATGCAAACACGTCTTGATTTTTCCGTATGAAGGAGGTGTATGCCTCATGTTCCTTGATAGGCATGGCTACACTGATAGGAGTGGGCCACGGGTCATTTTTGGTGCCCAGATCTATCTCGTTAAGTTCATCTATTATGGTGGAGAAACATTCTTCGAATGCAAGAGGGGAATATTTGAGGTCTTCTTCCTCTTCTTCTTATTCTTCATCATCTTTTTCATCTTCCTCTTCTGATGGAGAAAGGATTTTTGAGACGAAATCTCCGATATTTGGAGGTAAATCATCTTTTGACTTAGTGTGTGAGGAAAGGGTAGTTTGATGTCCCAATGATGTGCCGGGAACATCATCGATTAGCATTTTCCTAACAACATGGGATTCGGTATTCTCTTCTATGTCTTTGGACTTGGTGGTTATAGTAGATACCATGCAGACAACATATTTTGTATTTGGACTTGTACTTACACATTCAACTTGGTTGATGGGTAGTACGTACTCCCCCCCCCCAAGCTGCTGTAAAGGGTCAGCATGAGCCATCTCCAATCCATTTGTAGAATTGATCCAATTAACATCGTTTGCTGAAAGATGTTTTTCTTCCAACTCAAAGAACCATGCATCGATGTAATGTGACTCACAGAATTCAAATGTGGATTCATCTATATGCAACATCTTGGTTATCCCATTAGTTCATTATTTAATACACTGATGGTATGAGGATGGAATTGCATCATGATGATGCATCCAAGGCCTCCCTAACAAAACATCAAAGGTCGCACTTTTCCTAACCACCAGGAACTCAGAATCTGATATGAGATCTTTGAGCCAAGTTTTAAGATTGATTCGTCCCAATGGATTCTACTCAATTTTGGCGTATCCCAATAGAGTTTTATTGAAGAGTGTCAATCTGTATTCATCATAACCCAGTCAACGATGTGTTCGCAGCGGGAGGAGGTTAACTCTAGAGTCATTGTCGATAAAGATCCTCTAAACATCAATTCCATTTATCTTATCAGATACATATAAGGTCTCGATGTTCCCTTGCATTATGGCATCTTCATCCTTGTCTATGAAGGATATGAAGGTGTGAAATTCTTTAGGATCTGTCTTTGTTCGGTAGACTTCAGCTACTGCTACTTCAATCTCAAACTCCTAAGGACTTAACAAGGCTTCAATGAGTGCCTCCCTAAGATCTGTAAATAGAATCAATGCATCCAGGAATGAAAGCTTCACTGGTACTGAGGCCAACTGATTTAAAATTTCATACTTCTTCTCTAAAGGTTAGTTCTTCCCATCTCAGGGTTTCTCTTTCACAGACACTTTAGGGGTTGGATATTTGGATGTATATGGGTTAGCCTCTATGATAGAGTATGGTGATGCTACAGTATTTTCCATGTTTAGTTGAACTGTACTGACTATATACCTTGGTCAGTTTGGAACATGTTCTTCCCATGATAGATACTCCAAGATAACTGGGATTGGGTTTCTTCCGGTGGGGGAGAAGGAGCATTGTGGTTCCAGTTGCATCTGTTGGAGGGTCCTTCCATGAGTTTCTATGATGTTAATGGTTTGACTTATTTCATGTCCAGGAATTTGACTCCTGCTATGACCATGCCTTCTAGGAAACCTCTAGCCTCGGTGGCATCTTCCTCTAACTCTCTAGTTGGGCACGGGGAGTTCTATTTTGTGGCCATATTCTTCATCAGAGAAGGTTTCCATCAAGTGGATGACATAAATAGATCCAAAGATAAGTTCTTGTTCCGATATCATTTATGTCTGACTGTATACTTCTGATGGTGTCGTTTGGTGGGGTGGTGCCCGTTGTTTCTTTTGGTGGGGTGGTGCCCATTATTTTGTTTGGTAGGGGGATGACTGTTGTGCCGAGACTATTGGTATAAAGTCCAAAAGTGTCAAAATCGACTTTGGATTTGGTGTTATCTCATATTTTTCCTCTTGATTTTTTCTCTTCTAACCTTTAGAGGACCATGGGGATGAGGAGGATGGTTGTGTTATATTGGGAGATTTAGGGGGAACAGATGGTTGTTTCAATTGTTCTTAGAGGATTCCATGGACTAAATTGACAGCCTTCTAGGTCATATAGTTATCAAACTTTTTCTCCTTTTTGCAGGAGACTGCTCTCCACTATTCTTCCTCTCTTGAGTTGTAGGTGTAAACATATGCCACTTCTGCTGGTGGTGGGCCCAACTTGACATGCTCAAAATCCACCATCTTCTGCAAGAGATCCTTAAAAACAAATCATTCTTGGATAGTTTGTCCTAGTATCCGGTGATATGCATAGTAATTTGGACGGTCGTCGAGACCTACTTCATCAGCTCACATTGGCTCTCGCATCCGGAGAAGATTGTAATTCATGGTGGCAATAAAATAACTGCAGACCTGGTCATCTCGAAATGAATAAACATTATTTCTTCATTCTTCAAACTATATTATTTTAACACCATACCTCTCATCTTTCTAGGGTGGGGTGTCTTTTGGCATTCAGGGGGTCCCACATGGTTCAGTGGGGGCCTCGCAACTGGAGCTGGTGTCGGGAGTGGATTAATCGTGACAGAAGTTTCTTCAGCTTTTCCCATTATTTTCCCAGGGGCTGATGGGGCCACTCGAGAATTAATATTGGTCCTTTTCGAGGATTATTATATCCTTTGGGCAATGGAAAAGAATTATTTGAATCCACTGGTGTACTTTACAGGGATGAGCGGTGTTCGCAATTCATCTCGAAGGGTATCTATGCACATGGAGAGAATATCATCCTAGGGGAGTGGCTGGTTCATGGAATTTGTTAGGCCTTTACATCTGGAAATGAAGTATAAGACTCTCTTGTCCTCTCACTAATTTCAGTTCATGATATCATTGAACGTCGTCTTGTGCAGTGTCAAACTGAACTAGAAGAGCAGCTGTCACTGGAGGCCCTCCCAGCCTACAAGCTGGTATACCATACAAAAGGCGAGCCCTGTAGGGCTCGTATGAATCACATGAGTTTTACAACTTCTTACTGCTCTAGAGTTCCCATAATGGGGTCACAGTAAGAGGAATATTGCATCAAATATTGTTCTGGGTCCCCCGAGTCATTTAATACTAGGAATATGAGGTTCCTGAAGTTTGGTGGCAGTAGAACATTTCTCACCCACTCAGGGTCAAGTTTTTACTCTGGTTTTATCGGAGCACACCACCCATCCATGGCTTCCAGTCAGGTTGTTAGCTGCTCAATAGTATTTAAGATCCCTTAAGGCATATCCTGTCGGGCTTGAGCTTGATCTGGCATGGTAGGGGCCAAGATTGGGTGTGCCGATACAACTGGAATTTGGGGCGGATACCCAGCTGGGGGCATCATTTGTGGTTTTACCTGGATATATTTCGGCTACCTTCCCAACAGGGGATGTATTGATGTCCTTACAGGGCCTATTTGAATGGTCCTCTAGTTTTGTCTTCATTCATCAGGATGAGTGCCTCTAGTATGGGCACCTCTTCTGGGAGCACCTGCTGATATTCTGCAAAGGGAACACATCTGGCGAGATAACTCCCTCTACGTAGCTCGACATTAATTCACCTGAGCTCTTTAATTTCTTCCTCCTTCTTGGTGAACCTTTTCTCAGGGGTGAGGGACTCACTCTCATGGAGGGGAGGAGGTGGGTCATTGAAGACCTTGGATTCATTTTTCTCCTTGTTGGAGTTCCACGGGGGAGGTAATGTCAGATTCACTGAGGGGGAATCCATATTTAGAACTGCCCTCTGGTTCTTGGTACGCACACCATAATTCTCTGGGTGGGATTCCTCTAGGAGGTAACCATATTCCCTTGCATGTTATCCCCTTGCATGTTATCCCCTTGCATCATTTCTTGTGATATTTGTGGGGTTAACTTCTACCACATTTACCAAGGCATACCGAATTGGGGGCGGTGTACCCGGTACCAAATTATAAGAATGCATCATGCTTCATTTATTAGAGTTTATCATTCCATTATACGGTATTCTTCGAGATTCTTGATGAAGATTGACCCAAAGGGAGCCCTAGTATGACCTCATAACGCGCCTTTGTCTCAGAGGGTGCGAACCATGAGAAGGGGTGGAACGGTTAACTCTTCTGTCCATCATTCATCTTAGACTGTGGAAGATAGACGTCCGTCGTGTGGAGATTTGAGGTAAAAATTCCCCCAACCCTGTGGGATGGGGTCATTCTTGTTCTCCTGGTGATACGCTATGTCCCGGATTTGTTGGTCTTATGGGGTAATTTTGATTTAAAAATTCACCCAACCCTATGGGATGGGGTTGTTCCCTTATTTCGGCGGTAGCCGATGCTATTTCTACCCTTTAAATTTCATGTACTCCCGCACGGGTGTAAGGAGAGTGTGGAGTTGGTCCTGCACGTGCTCTATGGTCCATTAAAGACATGAGCACTGCTTGATGGTTGGATTCCCTTAGGAGGGAAACTTGCGGGATGTTCCTGGTCGCCTGACTCAGATGTTTTTCGATGGCTTGATCTCTTCGGCCCAGATGCTTCTGAGACTTACTCCGAGCTGGCTTTTGTTTAGTGTCCCATATTTCCTAATCATGGGTTTCATTTTATTTTGGCCTCTGGGTTATGACATTGTAGGATATCATTTCCATTGGTGCCTACTGGACGGGACATTGGGTGAAGTTAAGATCTCCTTGTTCTCCCCATCTCCAAATGTGAACTCCGGCAAGAGCGTTGCAAATAAGGCGATGGAATTTATGCAGTGTATGGAGGCAATATAGTTCAAGGGTTTTCTTTCTCCTTTCTAATTGTGGCTACCTTGAAGATGGGAGGGCTTCCAGGTTGATTAGATGATGAAGCTCCCCTATCGTGTTGACAAGGTCCACATATCCATTATAGGGTAAGAATTTTTCTTTAAAATTTCGAATAGTTGTCCATATATTGAGGATAATTTCATGCATGCATTCTCCAGAAAATTCTTATGGTATGTCAAAGTGAGGAGTGTTCTTAGGATAATACATCACTAGTATATTATCACTGGCTAGTTTCCTTCTTATAAGCAACATAAACTACTATTGTTCTTCTGGTGTCTCCTCTACTTGATTTGCCCACCTTGATCGCTTCTTGATGATTTCATTCTAAGAAACAAGGCTGGTGGGAGCCTTATCAATTTTAGGATGCCTTAGGGGTGGATCAAAAGATGAGTGTGGCCCCGAGCCATCCTCTAGTTGAGAGAGAATATCAGTTGTTATAGATGGAGTGCTTGATGTGTCTGGCTCCTTTTTGAGCACCTCCGCATAGGAGGTATTTCTCATATTTATTTCAGAAAGGGGAGGACCTTCTTGCCAGTATGAATTTTGGTTGCGAGGAGGACCTTCTCAAGTAGTGATGCAATGGCGAGGACTACCATGGCAACTTGATGCATGACCGCGTGAATTTTCCTAATGGCATGTACCCTGGGGAGGACATTCAGGGTGGGATGAAGAAAGGGGAGGACCTTCTTTTTCTTGGTGTCACTATGGGGAGGGCCTTCACAGCACCTATCATTGTGGTAAGGGCCTTCACAATGACTTTCATCATTGAGAGGACTGCCATCATGACTTAATATCTAGCTGTAGGGGGAATATTTGCAGTGTGCATCCTGAGGAGGGCCTTTAGTATGTACTGTAATGAGGGGAGGACCATATCAGTTCTTGGGATTCCTATGGGGAGAAACTTCACAACAACTATTATTGTGGGGAGGTCCTTCACAATGACCTTCATCATATCGAGAACTACCATCAGGACTTGATTTCCGACTACAGGGAGAAGTATATCTGCAATGTATACCCTAGAGAGGACCATCAGGGTGGACGACAGTAAGGGGAGGACCTTCTTGTTTTTTGATATTTAGTTCGATGAGAGGGATACCCCGACGTGCATCATGAGATAGGCTCTTGTGATCGATAATTCTTGACCCACAGAGTAAGCCCCCGAGGGTGCTCTGTGGAGGACCTTCAGAGCTGCTGGTAGAGGCAATGTGGGGAGGACCTTCATAACTGCTGCTGCCACTTCCATAATTTGGTAATGGAATGACAGGTTCTTAAACCTTTGTTGATATGTGTTTGCGGGCATTGAGAACCCCAGCTTCCAGAAGAGTAGGATTGTATATGTGCACTTAATTTTCCAGTTTTTTTGGTTCTTTTCCTTTTTTGGCACTCTCTTATAGGTAACTGAGGCCATCTACTATTGGAAACGGCCTTCATATATGGTTCCCCATATTTTTGGGCCCCATGATGTCATCAGGATATTCTGAAGAGCATATTTTCTTTTGGCATGGATATATGTCTGCCCTGAAGAGTCCACCACATTAGATCAGCATCCCCCAGTTGGAACGGGTATTTTTTCCTGATTCGTTTGTCTGTATGTCACAAGATATTTTCATCAACTCTCCTGGACTGAAGTAGGGATGCATAACTGCTCCATAGTGACTAACTCATTTTTTGAGTTAGTCATTCTGTTTGATAAAATTGGGTCTTGGGCCCGATTTCTCACCTTTTCCGCTGATTTAATGATATCTTGACATGTTTGGAGGAAATGGTCCAGAATCAACGTCTGATTCTCCATCATTTCCAGGATGTGTTGAGATACAACTTTGGATATAATGGGTATGAAGGACCATTCAGATGTCGGAGAAGGATTTTGTGCCTGCTCCGGTCCTCCATGAGTTGATAGTGGATACTGGCAGTTCTCCTGTGCCAGGACAGAGGAACGAGTCTATTACTGTTTGTCTTCTCTAGTTTCAACTATATTTTTTGTGGTATTTGTATTCATGAGAAGGGATTTTAATCTACTCACTTGTCGTTGTATTTGTCTCACAGGCTTTGTATGCATCCACAGGAATTTGACTCTACTTATATATGGTTGCCTCCCTATTTAGATGGAGGGCTTGAAGTGCATCAGTAGGTGTTTGTTCCTAAATATAGCTTATTTTTTCCTATTTATATGGAAGGCTTGAAATGCGTTGTCAGGTATTTGTTCCTACGTATAGCTGGTTTCCATCCTATTTTGATGGTGGGCCTATTGGGCATCGGCAGATACCTGTATATTCCTGTAGCTAGCCGCCATGTCTGCACGGTGGGACCAGCGATCACTAGAAGGAATGTGTGTGTGATCATATTGTGCCACCATATTTCTGTGGTGGGATTGAGTGGAGAGGGTGGAGTTGTATGTCTACCTGTTTAATGCCTCTGTGTTAGTACGGTGGAGCTGCTCCTCAAGAACCAAGGTGATAACATAGTCTTGATTGCACATTTATTGACCTTGGCAGTCAGCACAAGGGATCTGGGTCTCCTAGACTTTGGAAAGTGCCCTCAGCATAAGCTTCTCCTCAGTGAGAGGAGTTCCGGTCATCCAGGGTCGACGACGACACTCTCTGGCGGGGGTTCGTGGGTAGAACCCCTATACGGTTGGGAAGAAGTCTTCATCATTGACTTCATTTGCCCCCCTAAGATAAGGGAGGTATGCATTGTCATGTTCCAGGGACAGGCTCCCGAAATGGTTTGAGACGACCACTAGGGGTACCATTTACTGAGGTACTGGCAGCAGCTGAAGAGTCAGTTGGCGAGCCTTTACAGATTGAATGACCTATCATGCAACCTCCATCATGGGGAGAGTACCATTTCAGTGGTACTCTTTTATTAGTGTATTGGACACCCATCGGTTAATACGCTGGGTAGGTAAAGGGGTCCTACTCTTCGTTGAGGCCTCGGTCACCTGCGAGATCAATGATGTGTGCATCATCATGGATCGTGGGGATGTCATTTGGATTGAAGGTCGCTCTGCGGGGACCTGTAATTTACATATATGAAATATAACGACCCTGAGTTTTTCAATGGAAATACCCTTCTTATATTTATGTCATAAAATAACATGAAAACACAAAATAATGAACTATTAAATGATAAGTGACCTTTAAACATAATTTTGTCACTTCTATGTTTTGAATTTTGAAAATCTGACATACACGGTTGTGTTCAAGATGATTTTTGGAGTCTAATGAAACAAAAACAATTTTTGGTGAATAGTGACCTACCCTTATGAATACTAACATACCCTTATGAATAGTAATATGACCCTTATGAATAGTAAATCATCCAACATAAGAGTAACATTACCTATGAATAATTAAATAAAATTTATACATCTTTGAAAGTGACAATTTGACTTTAGTAAATGTCATGGTATTTTATAAGTCATAAATAATTAATTATAATTAATTATTTAATTTAAAAGAATATTTATTTCCATAAAAATTTATTCATAAATTATTTAATCAATGTCTTATAGTTTTTAGATAATTTTATAAGACCCTACGTAATTTTTGAAAGCACTATAAATCAATTTTAATCTTAAAAACTGTTTTTTTAAGTAAATATTTATTTTAATTAAATATTAAATTAATAATATTTAGAACATTATTTTTGAAAAATGGAGTTTATTTTTGGATTCTACACGTCGAAAAATTGTATGGTTAAATTTTTCGGTTTTTTCTGAAATACTTCAATTTTCAGGTGAATAGTAAAAAATACAGTTTTTTGCATAATCGGTGTATACTAAATTGCTTCATTAATGGTGTAATGATGACATAAACATTCTAGAGATTTAGTTTTGGCCAAATTATATTAAATTTAATAAATGTTTCCTTAAAATATAATAAATCCAATTCTCAAACCTAAAAAGAACTTTCCAAAGCCTAAAGTCAAAAGGTGATTTCTTAAAGTGTCTTTTTCTCTTTCTTTCAGATTCCTTTTAATAAATTAATGAATTCGAATTATAAAGAAGAATTAAGTCCTAAAAAATTATATTATATTAATATATGATTTAGGATGTCAAAAAACTACTATTACATGTCTAAATTTTGATATATTATTTTATTTAATATTTTATAGTAAAAACACCTCCCTCCTCATGTATAAATATTCCCTCCCCCTCCTCTTGCCAAACCACACCTCTCAAGCTTCAATAATTGTCTAAGATCTACCCAAACACCTTCCCTAGCCCCTCCCCCACTTCCAAGAGCTTATGGTGTCATCAAAAGACCAAGCTTAGGCCCTTAAGGAGGTTCTCAAGAGGAGGATTCTAGATGTAATTTCTCTCCCTCTTCTCCTTTATTTTCATTTCAAGTTCAAGTTCATTTCTTGATCTCTCCCCACCACTTTTCATCTAAATTGTATTGTAACTTCATTATTATAAATCTAATATAATTTTATGATGCTAATGGGATATTATATCACCCCACCTCCTTTCCCTCTTCCTTTTATTTTATTAAAGGGAACGTTGTTCATGAGGTGTTAAATTTATCACCTTCAAAAACGACATGCTCTCTTCTTCCATTTCTACCTTCAGATATGTTCATGAAAACATTTTTATGGTTGAACCATAATATTTTATATGTATTATTTCCTATTTAATGTTATGTAACTAACTTATGAACATATTACTAAGGGATAAATTAAAACAAGTTCTTTGTGATCGAAAAACCGCTCAAATTAACCCACACAATCTTCGTTTGATTCTTATCAAATGATTCATCCACATGGATATAATTTGATTCATTATAAGATCATTAAAACTACTGTAATCTCATTACTAACATGTAATATCAGTTCTGTATGTTTACTCGTGTTCTACCAATACTTCAATTTAAGAATACAAGTAAACCACCCAAGAAAAACCATAAAAACGAACATCCCCGAACAATGCTTTTAAACTCTATAAGTCATCCAAAGGAACATAATATGACATAATAAAACCAGAATGAACCCTATTAATCTAAACATGGTTCTGGATTTCTAATTAATGAATATAATGTCATTATACAGGACATTAAAGAGAAGGAAGCATACAGGTACAAGGTAAGGGGAAATCTCGAACCCAATTTTATTCCTTCGGGTTCTCCCACTTTCACTCAATTTTTGTTATGGTTACTCCTCAAAGATCATTTTTTCATCATTTACTTTACTTTTCTGGGATATACATGTTTGTCACTGGTTTTTATGTCCAACAAAATGTTTTCCAAAAGAACTCTTCTTTTAAGAACACCCCTTTTACTTCTCACTCAAAGTGGACGGTTCTTGTAACATGTTTGTTATTCCCTCTTTATTTTGGGAACCCAAAGCTTATGAATGTGTTATTATGAGATTAAACCCATTCCTTTCCATGATTTATTTATGTACATGTTTGATATGTGTTCTATGTGGCAAGAATGATAATGAAAATGTTATGATGTGACAGGTGTGCCCGGAATTATATAGCGCAATTATGAATCTTTCAAAGTGATGGGTGCGCCCGGAATTATACGGTGCTCCAATGCATTGGGTAAAGTGATGAACCACATTAGTAAATGTGAAATGATGTGTGAACAAGATTCTAGATTGGTTCACAAGTATTTTTGGTAGTTAACCACTAAGACATGATGTTTCATTTTATGCATTTCCACATTTCAAGTCTTTGATTTATGCTCCTCTCATGTTCATGATCTTTTGCCTATGTTATGATTATTCTCACCCCATGATATATTGTTCTTATCTATCCTCTTACTGGGCTTCTAGATCACCCCTTTTAATGTATATCCTCAGGTGGATACATGTACTAAGGAGAGTACAAGTTCCAATAAAAATCTAAAGAAGAAGAAATTAAATAAATGTTTATGTTTGATGTTGTATTTGTTTTGTGTGGTCCTAGTTTTCCCAAGACAATAAACCTTTGGATCCTCTATGTGTAATACTATTATGTTTATTATCTTTGAAATTATGTAATAGTAATGTAAGAAAAGGCTGAGAATATATATGAAATACATACCAAAAAACCTCATAAAAGTTTCATTCCTTTAAGCATATGCATATTTGGAAATTCATCTTGGCCCCCTTCCCCTTTTCTTATACTGCAGGGCGAAGGGGCAAGAGTGGGGTGAGACCACCACCTTGGTTAAGGATCCATGTCAGGTTCACTATTTTTGTTCCACCTCTCAGGTGGTGTGTTTTTCATATACCAGGGTGAAAAAAATGGTCTGACGTGTAGTATCCTTTTGTCTTTTATCATTTGGGTAGAACTATCACCTTGGTTAAAGATTCACATCAGGTTCACCATTTTTGTTCTCCTATGACATAGTGCATTTACGAGCAGTGTGGATATGGCATGATAAGGATCCTCACCCGTCGCTTTTTCTGTAGGGGTGGGATCTCGTCAAATTTACCATTCCATTTTTTCGACCCGTTCAGCGGCATTATCCTTTAAAGTAGGTTTAATTAAACCTGTGGGAACTATTGGTCCCAGCGGGTGATTGCATGGGGGTCAAGATCTCATGAAATCAGTCCTTATCAGATATAATTTCTTCATATGGTCTACAATAAGTTTATTTGTGGAGCCAAGAATGCCCAACAGCCCTGGTATCCATAATTCATGGACATTCTTTCCAAAGGCAGGCGCTCGTTGGCTGATTATTTGGAAAACGACACTTAAAGACTCTTTTGGTTGGGAGAATGGGAGGTCAAGATCACCACATCTTTCTAGGGAAGCATTGTTGCTTTTTCCTGGACTCTCTTGTAGATTTAAGTCATGTTCATTTGTTCGTGAATCCTTGGTTCATTCCTAAATGGTGTGTCCATGGGCTACCTTTGGTTTGCAAGATCATTGTGAGCATGTGTATGATTGATGCTACAGAGGTGATGTTGACTTAGCCTTATCATAAGGTGATCTAGATTTTACCGTCATTTAGGGGGTGGAATGTGACTTGATGTTGGGATTGGGCCCATAAGGATGGATTCCTACATATCCCCGGGAGAGGAATTGGAACCCATGTAGTTCGAATAGTGTGGGGATAACACGTGGATGTTTCCCATTAGATAATTATGATTGGTTAGACCCTTTTGGATGGGGAACCCTTTTGGGTTTGGTCCTTCAAGAAAGCATCCTACGTATCCTGATTTGGTCAGGAATCATAATTCTCATAGTTTATAAGTGTGGGGCTTACACATGGAAGCTACCCATTTGAGGACACATGATTGGGTGGAGCCTTTATGGATGGGCACCCTTTTGAGCTTGGGACTTTTTCCAGGCATCCTACATATCTTTATTTGTTCAGGAATCAGATTTATCGTATTTTAGAAGTGTGGGGATTATGTGTGGAAGCTTCCCATTTGAGGAGACATGATTTCCTGGAATCTTTATGGATGGGAACCCTTTTGAGCTCGAGCCTTCTGGTAGGCGTCCTATATATCTGGATTTGTTCAGGAATCAGAGTTCTCGTAGTTCAGAAGTATGGGGCCTACGTATGGAAGCTTCCCATTTGAGGAGACA
The DNA here is from genome assembly GCA_963277665.1 of Viscum album. Taxonomy (NCBI): domain Eukaryota; kingdom Viridiplantae; phylum Streptophyta; class Magnoliopsida; order Santalales; family Viscaceae; genus Viscum; species Viscum album. Next base: position 1,514,825,013 of record OY728139.1, on the reverse strand, counting down.
TGATTGGGTGGGCCTTTTATGGATGGTCACCCTTTTGATCTTTATCCTTCTAGCAGGTGTACTACATATTCTGATTTCTTCTGGAATCAAAGTTCTCATAGTTTAGAAGTGTGGGTCTTACGTGTGGAAGCTGCCCATTTGAGGAGACAATATTGGGTGGACCCTTTATAGATGGGCACCCTTTTGAGCTTGATCCTTTTGGTAGGTATCCTGCGTATCTTGATTTGTTCAGAAATCTGATTTCTCATAGTTTATAAGGGTGGGGCTTATGCTTGGAATCTACCCAATTAAGGGGACATGATAGGGTTGACACTTTATGGATGGGAAACCTTTTGATCTCAAGCCTTCTGGCGAGCATCCTACGTATCATGATTTGTTCAAGAATCAGAGTTCACATAGTTTATAAGTGTGGGGCTTACACATGGAAGCTTCCCATATAAGGATACATTATTGGTTGGACCCTTTATGGATGGGCACCCTTTTGAGCTCGGGCCTTCTGGCTGGTATCCTATGTATCCTGATTTGTTCAGGAATTAGTGTTAATGTAGTTCAAAAGGGGTATGAGTGTTGTAATCCTCACAAAACTTTAAGACCATGTGATTCATGATCGACATGAGAAACAAGAGGATGTGAAATATTTGACAATGCACATGCCTCCTCCCCTATTGGTAGGGGAGGGGGAGGCCATGGTGGGAGAGGTTAGGGAAACTATGGGTGAGGTCGCAAAGCGATGAACCTTTCAACATGAAATTATATTGATGGTCATGTGACCTTACCCTATAATATTGGGGACTTACCTCAGTCGGAGGGCCCCAGAGCATGTTCTGGGAAGGGGAGGAGTTATTCCCTCATCAAAGGGGGGAGCGAACATAAGCCCTTTGACCAATCATTGTTCCTCGTTGAATGGAAAAGCAAGTGATCACTCATAATCCCAAGAATGGGGAGGTTCATATAAGTATCCCAAGGTTAGACTCTCGTTTACCATTGGAATGTATCCTCACAGGCATTCCTTAAGCCCGCACATTTGTTGGAAGGGCCTTCGCAACTCCACTTACTATGGGTATGTAGACTTAATGGGGTGTGTTGATGCACCTGATGGTCTGATCATACAAGTCTGGTGGATTTGGGGGAGGCTTTGGCCTAGTGCTAGAGAATTGGTCAGCAGATGGATTATGGAGGACTGAACAGTAATGGATGGGTGAGGTTGGAACCAGAGGTAACAATACCCAAAAACATACCATCACGCGTACTGGTTTCTCATGTGGGTTGGGGAAGGCTCTACATACCGTAGTGGTATGCAGGCTGAAGGGCCATCTGAATACTAGTGTAGTACATGAGAATGAGTATCTCCAACCGCATACCAAAGTGGTACATTGATCACCATACTTCTTTGGGTTATGTTCGCATACCGATTGGGTACGTATCTCCAGGCTCCATCCAGGGAGCGGTATGATACGCGAAGCGCCATATTGAAGGGGTTCATGGGGATTACCATTTGTGGGAAATTCATCTGTGAGAAATATTTGGTTCGCAGTTTACCAGTTGGGTTTTCGGTTCTATTATTATTATTCAATTCCCCCATTTTGTGGTTCGCAGTCGACGGTCCCTTCGAAGGAAGTGGTTCGTAGTTCCTTCTTCACCGATGAAACAAGACGGAAGTTGGAGTGCAACCTCTGAGTTTTCATCAAGCTTTCGTCTCCCTTCATACCTTCTATCTGTATCACTCTTATCTGCCTCTATTTTTTACTTATACTATGATCCTTTCATAAAGAATCATAGGGATCGTATCTATCGGGCATGTGGCACCATTTGTGGATGCCCATTAAAGAAATATTCTAACCCACAGAAGACTCGGTCAATCAGGGTTTGCGGGGTATTTGGTTCACGATAATAGTTCATAGAATCCTACTTATCTGCTTAATCTACTAAATGAGGGGTTCACGGCATGGTATGTGGATGGATTCCCCGCGGTTCGTAGTTTTCCTTGTCTGCTAGCCATTGCTTCGCGAGCCAACGGTTTACGGACCGTCTACTTCACATTCCTTTCCCAACAGTCTGTGTTCCATATTCTTCGCATACATTTCCCAGTGATAGTACGTGGGCCACTTGAAAACTTAGATTCCTTCATGTTCCTTCGAAGAAATGCAACTCAATTTTAGTCTATTCACCCTAACAAACTTGTAGAAGTGCTTGATTACTTCTATGAACCAATTAAGGGGGTATTTCTTCTCCTTGGAGGAATTTTCAGGACCCTGCATTTTTTTATAATTGTTTTTCTAATTATTAATGTATTGTTATCATTAAATATTAATAGTGTGTTTTTTATTTTAGTGTCTTATAATACAATTATCCAGTCATTAGATATGTTGATTTTGTTCTTTAGATTTGTATGTTTCCAACTTCATTCTTGAAAATACATTTATCTATAATTTTTTAATTTTAGTTCCATGTGTTTATAATTAATAATTTCTATATAAAACTAAAATTTTATTTCAAAACATGTTTCACATTGTGTAAACAAAGAAAACATGATTGGATTTTCATGATACATTAAGAAACGATCTATGGTTAATTTTTTTTACTTAAGTAGTTAAACTCATGTCGATCTAACACATGAGGTGGTTTACTTGATTGAAAGTGTATGCTTTTTGTTAAAACAATGTTTTTTAGTTCAAATCACATGTCATATTCAAAACTAAGAAAAAACTCTAAAATTCATGATAATTTAGGAAAACAATATTTGATTCATTTTTGACCCATAGGAATTAAACTCAAATCCGTCCAATAAATGATGCATATTTTTTTGACTGTATGTTAATATTATCAATTAAAAATTGACATTTTTGTTCAAAACAAACATCATATGATAAAAATAGAGTAAAAATTCTTAGATGATCACGACACATTAGTGAAATTATTCATGTTTCATTTGTGACCTTTAAAAATTAACCACATGCCAATATGACACATAGTGTTCCTTCTATGACTAAATGTCTATGTTATCAGTTAAAAGTGACATTTTAGTTTGAAAAGTGCATCACATATTAAAAAATAATAATACACACTAAAATTGTCGTAATAAATTAGGAAAATTATTCTTTAATAATTTGTGAAATGTTGAAATTATCCCCAAATATATGTAATATATAGTTTGGATAATATGACAGAAATCATATCTTTTCATTTAAAATTGAAGTTTTTGTTTAAAATACCCATTACATACTCAAAACTAGGGGAAAAATCTCACATCAACATTATACTTTAGTTGAAAATGTTTTTGGTGAATTTGTGGTTTTTTAGTAAAGGATCTATGAATCATCTATGATATGTAAGAATTAATCTCCTATTTTTCAAATGTATGAAGGGATTGGTATTTCTAGGTTAATTTTTAGTTTAAAAGTGAAATTTTATTTCAAAACAAACATCACATTCTCAAAACCCAAAAAAATAACTCATATTATTTTGACAATTTAGCATAATAAATTAGGATTCATTTATTATGTGTAAGAATTAATCTGAAAAAAATCTGGTATAAAGTGTGTATTGTTTGGCTGAAAGTATGTTTTTTCAATTTAAAGCTGGTGTATTTTAGTTCAAAATGTACACCACACCCTCAAAACCAAACAAAAATACTCGTATTGTTATAATACTTTATAATATGTTATATATATTTATATAATATGTTATCTATTTTAGTTATTATTTATCCAAAGTAACTTTTTTATTTTCAAACACTATTAAGGGAAAAGTGAGAACCCTTATAGCTAACCAATTTAAACACCAAAAGATAATACATATTTTTTAAATAATAGTTTAAGCTAATTAGAATCAATCTCCCTAAACAATATCTAGGGAATAGAATTTACCTGAGTGTCAGGATCGTCCTGTAAGATGTCTTCTTAATTATATGTGAAGTTATCCTGGGATTGTAGGTATTCCTCCATGTTAATCATTCCAATGTTAAAGACTCTATGTATAATGTGTCTCTACTTATCAATCCACTCACCATTCTCCTTAGTAGTGTTTACTTGAAGCAAACTTACCGTAATTTGGTTGATCTCTTCATATGACGCCTTAATATCCAGAACATCCTATATCATTTCTTCATCTGAGTGCATAAGTAGATCTATGTGTTTGATCATTAAAGTTATCTAATGTATAGGTTCTTGAGGGTATCCTTCCTCTCTTTGTTTCTCAAGAGGATGTACTGCCTCCCACCACACATCCTCTAATTGAAGGGTCCTCTGCCCATGCTGATCCTTAGTCAACTCTTCTACATCCCCTTGAGAATTCGTCAAAACCTTTATGGTGACCTCATCCTGTGAAGTATCCTTGTCTTTTATTGGGAACCATGTATCTCCTCATAGTTGATCCTTATCACCTACCACTGGATGGGTCTCAAGATCGACCTATTTTTGTTATTATTTATTTGTTCAGTATTGTGTGATTTATTTAATATTTGTTTTTTATAATTTTAGTAAAATAAACATTATTTTTATTACTGGTACAATATTTGTTATGTGGTTGGGTTAACCCATGTAGATGGACACATATGAGTTGAAAAAATTCATTTTTTGTTTTAAAAAAATAATAATTATTTGTAAATAATTGTACAAATGAAATGCATTTGTAATATATTGGAATATTTTAATGTTAATTTATCTTATATTAAAATGGTGTAATGTAAATATATTATTTATTATACTAATATATTTTAATTTTTGTAATATAAATTTTGTTTATTTGTGCTAATATCAACTAATATAGTTTTCTTTTCATGTAGGGTAATACTTCAGTACCTGACATAAATTTTATTAGTGCTCATACAAGTACTAATAAAGGCACTCATTATCATCAATAAAAACACATTGATAAAGGCCTACTTTTTCATCACTAAATGTGATGTTGATAAAAACCATTTTAATCAATGATAGATTTGAAACTAATAAAGAAGGCCACTGATAGCATGTTTTTAGAAATGATAATAGGCTAATTAAAAAATCAAAAATCACATCATTTTCACTTTTAAATAATAGATAAAAGGGATTTTGTGCACTGATAAATCCCTTATTTTCATTATGTAAAATAGAAATATTTATAACATATACTAATGTCAAGTTTTTTTCTAAATTAACATGCTTCAAAAACAAGAAAACATTTTCTACCTTCTTAATGACAACCCTATGTATTTTCCTTATTTTTTAAAAATTTTGATTTTTTATTTTATTCAAATATATAAATAAAAAATTTTAAAAAAATTTTAAAATTTTATCTTGTTTAGAATTAATTACTATAAGATAATCATAAAATATAACTTAAAAATAAACAAAGAATGTGAACATATTTTAGTATTTTAGTTTTAGTGGAATGTTAATCTGTGAAATAATTTCATACATTTTTTATGATTAGGATTTGTCCAACAACATGAAAACATTTCATGGTTTTGATATCTCAATTTGTAGTAATATTAATCATTGACCCCTCAAATCCATATTCCCACCAACATAAATCTATATTATGGAATAATATTCCTTCAATCTATGTGATATTATAGCTTATAAATGTTAAATTCAAGTGGAAATACTTACATTAAAAAAATAATTTGACGATGACTATTTTTTAGTGCTTTTAAACATATCATTAAACATAATAGGAAAAAATCCTAAAATATTGTTTTTTAGTTATGGTTTTTACTATTTTATAGTGATTTACCACGTCACAGAACACTTATTAGAAGTGGTTCTGAAAATTACCGTTAAATTTGTATTTAATGCGGATTTTTAATATTTTATTTTTATATTAGTTTATAATTTTTAATATGTTATACATGTATTAATAATAAATTATATTTAAAATAATATTAAAAATTATTAACAGTAATTATTAAATTACCAATTCATAATTATTAAATATATACTATTAAATATATATTATATTTTTTTATTATGTAATGTTAATTAAATAAATTTAATAAATAATAATTAATAGTTAATATTTTTATTCACAATATTTAATATTATTAATAATTACGAATTATAAATTATAAATTACTTATTAAAAGTTCATTATAATTAATTAATAATTAATAATAATTAATTTCAAATTTATATAAACTCATTATTCATATATATATATACTATAATTATCTAATAATTATTAACTAGTAATACACACACATAATTATATTATTTTTTATACATTTATGTTTTAATATATATAAAATAATATCATTAATTTATAATTAAATATAAACACAAATATGTAAAATTTATAATAAATGATTTTTAATATATAAATATATAAATAATTTTATTCCTTAATTTAAAAATATCAATATATAAAAAATAATGTTACTATTAAGCGATTATATATTATATACACAGACATATGTAAATTTATAATTATTAATTAGTAATAAATAAAAGAATATATATATTTATGTATGTAAATATATATATATATATATATATTGATAATATATAAATATATAAGAAGCATTTCCTACACTAGCCTCCAAGCCAGAGGTGTTGGGTTTGATTCCCAGTCCTTGGTTTTTTATATTAATTTTTATAGGGTGGGAAGGTGAATCACAATATATTATCACTTATAATCCATCAAATGTATGTTTTTGATCTATAATTCATATAGAGGCACTCATGAATAATACTCGATGATGATACTAAACTATTTAAACAAATTAATTTTGATTGCCTTTGAATGGGGGGCTTTGGTGTTTAAAGAGCTTAAATCAAATAGTGAAATTAAATTGAATCAAACTATTTATGATGAGATGGTATGAGTACCATGGAAAAATAATTAATATATTAATATCAATATGTATAAAAAATATTATTCTACACTAATATTCATTATACCATATGAGTACGATCAAAGATATATATTTTATTTCTTATACTCTAAGCCACAGCTCGATCTTTTAACAACATCCACATATAGATAATAATGGTTCACTAATCTATGAAAAATTATATATCATGGTGTTCTAATTATTCATGAAACCCATAAATTCCATCAAGTATATCAATAATCCATACCCACTCAATGTAGCATATAAAACAATAGTTTAATAATCATTATGTGTATTTTCACTCAATCATTCCATGATCCCTAACATAGGTCTAACCTATATAGGATATTTACAAATCTATCTATATGGAGAGTAATGTATTAAGAGATATATATTATTGAAGATAAATTAAAAGAAAAAAATATTGTGAAAATACAAGATCTACAGTAACCAAACTCACACACACAAATGAAATGAAAATGAAACACATATTCCATGTAATTTCAATGGGAAATAGGAAAGGGAGACTAATTAATTTACCTAGTTTTAGAACATGATACTAAAACCATGAAACTTTATTGACACAAAAATTGAATAATTTTTTTTATCAATGTAAAAAAGGGAATACAATAGGACTTAAATATTTTTTAAAAGCATTAATTTAATCACGATTCAAAAGGAAAATGGTGAAATGGTTTCTCTATATGTAATTAGAGTTCTGGTAAGTTATTATAGAACTTAATAATTTTTGACATGCCAAATAGAATTCATTATTCATTAAAAATTAAAACTTTTTAAATATAAGTGTAGGAACATATTTATAATCATGGCGGTCATTTGTTTTCTCTAAAATTTCAACCTTCAATTTTTCAATTCTATTTAACCCCTGGAACCTCCAAATGTAAAAAATGGTTCAACTAAAAAACTTTTCTTATTCCTATTAATTATTCAAACATAAAATTTCAATTCAATAGGACACGTATATCCAATGTTTTGGAATATATAATAAACTTGGTTTTAATGGTCTAATAGACTATTCACCTTCCAATTTTTTAGATTGATGGGCATTAATGTCATATAAAATAGAAAAATAATTTCAGAGAACAACATCAGCTGACCCTGACCCTAGTCCCCAAACCAGATAGTGAAATGACCTAAAGGGCACTCCTAATTCCATTGGGTTGGTAACTAGTGTCTGGGAATCAATGAATACAAATTTGGGACTGATTTTACCCATATAATAAAAAAATATCAAATGATTATTGATTAAGAACTGTACATGACCTCTCCATACATTTGTTGTTCATGAACTGAATTATATAACATATAAAGGTATCTCAAACACATGGCAAAACCATTTTAAAATTATATATTGGTATAACATAACTTCCTACCATTATACTGAAATAGAAATGGTGCATTATGAGTCTATAATGAAGAAGGGGGTAGGATGGGAGGACGAATATGAAATAAAATGTCTAGTGTAAAAATGATGAACCAAGAATATATGAGATGAATCAGTACCCAATCCATGTGACATGAGGCATTCATACCACCATATCACCTCTATAACCCAACATATAGTTATCATAAATACCTGCTACCACCAAGAAACTCCTTTACATTTCCTATATTAGATAAAAAATGTCTAGAAATTCCCATTTGTGTATATGGGTGTGAGAATAACCATAATAGTATGATTCAACAAATCATTCCATATAAAACCTATGTTTTAAAAATAAAATTATTCTAGTTCTGAAAAAATTACAAGGAATTAGTTCATAAATAGTTTTAAGAACTGAAATAAGAAATATTATATATCTATTTTTTGAAATTAATCAAATGAATAATCAATTAATTAAATGTTCCTTTAAAACATACAACATAGTAGGTCACCCTAAAATATAAAATTTTGTAATCACTTAATAATAACCCATCTCTCTATTTAGTATAATGGATAAAATAACTTCGATGGATAGTGTCAATGAGTATGAAATTTCATCACTAGTAAGTATGCCATAACTAATAAGTGGGGATGGACCATCAACATATTCATGATTTACTACCAAAGTACATAGGGGTTACTATAAGGTTTAATAAAATATAAATAATCATTATGATGTCACAAATTTCATCAAATAGTTCATATGCACTTTAAAATACATATACAATAATCATTGAATCCACATTATGCTTTTAGCGTGAATTAAATAATTTAATATATTTTTACCATCAGTATATCAGTTTTGAAATCATTTTATAAAATCCATAATATTTATTTTATAAATATAATTTCACAATCCATGCATCAAATGTTTCAACAACAAAGGAAGTGTATATAACCAAATACCTTTACCACTGACATGCATGTAGTTTTTATCCCCTTAAAAAAGAATATGATGATACTTAGATGGAAAAAGAACACTTAAACATTAAAAACACTATTATAAATCAATAAACAATATTCTTAGGTCTCTATAAACTTGGTGTAGAAATAAAAACATCAAATAGGGAGGAGAGAACCTAAAGGAGAGTATATGAGGCTTTTACTTAGAGTTTACTTGGGGGAATTCTTGAATAAAACCTACAATTTATACCCTCATAGGAGAGGGATAATGTGTTCAAAATGGGAATTGGGCTAAAAATATGGGCCTAAGGGCTATGTAATGGGCTACAAGCCCATTAGGCCTTCAGGATATGTAATGGTTCACCCTCTACCCAGATAAAAGAGGTATTTTCTTTTCTTTATTAATAAAAATGAGGCTTTGGCCCCAACCTTTTAAAAAAAATGTGGCTGCCACTGGTTTCATCTAACCATTCTTACTATTTGACCGCATAGTTATAAAAACTATTCGAAAACTAAGAAAATTACCTATGATACTAAACTATAATTTTGGTATGGTTTTTAATATGTCTTATCCTAATTATGAACCAATAGTGTAAACCCAACTATTTCCCAAATTGTTCAAAAATTTCAAACTAAAAGACCGATTAATGTTAGGTAAATATAAAAAAAATAAACAAATCATGTCACATCCTAAATTTACACCATGGGCGTGAACATTATCCTCACCATATCACTTGTTACCCATATAAAGTCACCCAAAAACATGATATTATCATAAAAATGTCTAGAACTCATTCATATGATCCTCTTATTCCCATATCACATGAAAATAAAATTTAATTTCCATGTTATGGTAGTAAATGAACTAATTTAATTTAATCTCCATGAAACACTTTAACTTGGGATCTAATGCTCCCAATTTTTTTCTTGAAAATCTATTGGTTTGTTTTAAATTTTGTTTCCTCCCAATTAATCAAATGAAATTGATCAATTTGATACCTTTTTAATTGAGTGACCTGAATCAAGTTGTGGATTTTATTTTACAGAAAAGGAATTTAAATGTATAATAAAAAATTACAACCAGTTAATAGATCTCAAATGGACCCACATATCTCTATAAAATCATCCCTTTATTCCTCAATATCTGGTGACACAAATGAGATAATACCATTAGAAACACTTAGTCACCTATTAAGAATTACTAGGGATAATGAAAATGATAAGAATAAGATTTATGATGAATTTGAGCCATCTATAAATGCTGTAAAATTATGTATATTCTTCTAGTCAATATTTTTCAAGGTTTGGTCCCACCAGAGAGGTCTCTTCCACCAAAGTTCAGTATAAGTGGTAGCATCATGATTGACCATAAATTACATAAAATAGGGTTATCGATATATAGGATTGGCAACTGTTGTTGTTGGAAAAATCTACAATTCCCATATGGGTATCTGACAAGATAATATTTTTATAAATTTTACTTTTTGTTTTTAATTATTTTAATCCCACCATATTCATGTTTAATGTGTAATTATCACATATTTGTATTAAAGGAGTATTTAAGATTTAATTCTGTAAAAGGATTAATACATGAGTTTTAATTGTTTTATTTATATTTGGAATTATTAGAACAAAATTATTTACTTAATTTTTGCTAATTTGATAAATATTTTATGTGGAATACAATTTTCAAAAAACATTACGTGTTAAAATAAGAAATTTGGAATGTTGTAGGATTTCATTACTTGATTTTTAACATAGGGAAAAATTGTATGAATTTATATATCAAGATCATATGACATAGGTGATTTACATTGTATAAAAATCATTTCTAGGCTATATGAATTTAAGGATTCAAATATTTAAAATATGGAAATGGAATTTCCTATAACTTTCTATCACAGTACTTTGGACTTCCATTGTTTAAAAATTATAGTGCCAAATTAAGAATTTGAGGATTCTAATCAAAATACTTTGCCAAGTGGGATCATATGACATTCAAGGTCTATTAAATTTTATAATATAAAAAAAATATGTATCAGATAAAGACCAAATTTTATAACAGATCATGCCAACTAGATAATCTTTTTTGTCGTGCCTATAATGGGTGAGAAAGGAGATCAATAATCACAAGTTAGTTCTCGATAAAAGTAATAGGACTATATAAAATTCTTACATGGGGTAACACTATGAATGAGGGATTTTGTAGGAAAATACATGGGTTGTTCATATGTTGGATTGTTTTTATGATGATAATGATATAATGGAGGCCAAAAAATAGAAGAATCTATGTATTCTAGAATCTTCTAGTCACAACTCATCATTTCATAATCTACTATCTCTGATATAATTAAATGTAATCATTCATTGATGTTACTAATTGTTATCTTATTCTTGTACACATTAATCAAAATCATACCAATTACTTCTATGAGCACTGATTAAAGAGCTCAAAACCAACTCCTTGTACATTTTTTCCTTCCAAAATCCTCCATGGGTGAATAGGGAATCTCAATAATGTAAGGAAAATCCTCTATAATGATAAATGAAGTCCTGAATAAAGATGAGAGATTGAGGCTGATTTCAATAATGCTATAATGAATTTTTTAAGATGAAACTTCAATTGCCACAATTGTTGAAATTCCATGTGAGGCAATGTTTCAAAGATTGAATTAAATGTTGAAAAATTTTAAAAATATTGAATAAATGTTATTATTACATGGTGAGGGCTTCAAATTCTACATAATTTTAGTATCAAAGTTATGAAGTCTACGCCGATCCCATAATTCGGTATCCCATGTAAAGGTAACTAATATCTATTTAAAGGTATCACTTGGATGAAGAGGCTAAATTAATGATAAAAGGAACCTATATAAAGGTGTTAAGTGTGGTGCATAAAGGTAACAAATTCACACTATACATGTTGTGTAAAGGTTTCTATATATTCCACAGACTTCATAAAGTTCACAGTGTATCAATGTAAGTGTTCAGGGAGGATTTCTAAAGGTAGCTATGTAAGGGTGTTGTGAAATATTAATAAGTATAGATTTATTTTCCAAATTATAATAAGATGAATTGCATACCTATGATATGTGAGAATAATACATCAAAAATAGGAGAATGGGGGATACTTTGTTTTGGAGGATGTTGTGTCTGAGCTACCTGCATACTTGATTTTTGAAAATTAAGTAACCTGAGTAACAAAACCTTGGACCCATATATTTCCTTTAAAAACATAATCCCATCTATAAATGTTTCTTTTTTAGTTTTATATTCTCCACTCAAACTCCCATATTTCATTAGTCTAATAAAATAGAAACCACCAAAAATATAATAATTGAATTCTAAGTATTTAGTTATTTATTGTTAAAGATTCATAAGTTAGATAACCTTGGTCAACCAATCTACTAAATTTGGAATAATAAATTATAGTTTTTTACATCCCCTGACTTGTGTGTCAAAAAAATAGTGTCATTTTTAGGGATCCATGTTGTATTTCACTTTTTTTATTTTCATTTTAAAAACATTTCACAACATTTAAAATTAAATTAAAAATTCTAAAAACAATTAAAACATTATTTTACCCACTTTAACATATATAATATATTGTTTCATTATTTTCTAGGAATGTGAGATGAGTTTATTAGTCCAAATACGAAGAGAGTTAAATCCAATTTCTCATCAAATTCAAGAAAGGGGACCTCAAAAAAACAATTTTAGAAGCCTTATCTACAAAGATCATTGAAGTCTCACATTACTTTCTAGATTTTCAACAATAAACAAACATGTTACAAGAGTATATTATTCATAAATAATTATGTGAATACGTTATGGAAATGGAAATAGAACTGCACAACCCTTCTCTCCCACATATTTCAAAAATCATCCCAATGGACTTACACCAAAAAAACTCACACTTGATTCTAATCAATTGAATGGAGTAAAAAAATTATTTGATTCTACTATTATTTATTTTACATTTATATAAAATCCAATTCACTACCCTCATGTTTTTTTAAGACTTTTCACATCTCTAAATTTTCTTTTCCTTAGAAGAGAGAATAAATGTTTCGGGGTGTAGTGGAATCCATTAGGAATATTCCTAGAAATTGTTTTTCAAAAACTCCTTTGGATTTATTGTAATTAATGAAATAAAAACCAAAAAATCCATGATAAAGGATCATAACATATAATATATAAGTAATTTGATTAAATATTTTGTTTTACCATCTCATTGGAATTATTTATTCATTAATGACTCGGTTGATACCTCTTATTTACTATCATTACATATAAGGAATCAAAACTAGATTACCTATGGTAGTGATCCACATGGGTTCCATGACCATCATATCATCTCCATATAATTATCAGTGTGCTATAATTTATGTTTATATTTATTTAATCGATCACTATTGATCTCAATTTAATCTTTTTAAGTGAGAAGGAATTACTTTGGTTCTCTCTATATTCAAGGGGAAGTGGTGGATGATTTATCTCTATTTTATATAGCATTCTAGGATAATATATCTTTATGGATTGAGGGGATTATCTCTAAAAATTGTTATGTGAGACAATTTAAAGTCATGGATAGGGTCATAAAATGATATAATAAGGTATTTAGACATAGGGGTGTAGAATAAATAAAATAACATGAGCCCTTATTATTCTCCTAATCCTAGGTGAACCCCATGTATTAATGACAACTATATTATTATTGTTGTTGTTTTTGTTGTTTTTATTGTTGTTATTATTTACTTAATAGTTTCTAAACTCAAAAATAAATAAATATTATTTACTTTAATAAATAAATTAACATTTTCTCAAATAAAATTAAATATATCATTTTTAATCAGACCATTAAACTCAATCCTCTAGTCCTCCTTAATATTAATTGTAATCTATGTAATTTTTATTTATTTAAATAAATAAATGTCAATATATTATTTGTTGATAAACTTATAAAATTATATTAAATAAAATAGTGAATAAATATTTATTAACTATTCAAACGGAAAAAAAGAATTAACATTTTCTACATTGCAAATATACCAGAGATAAATAAATATTTTATAGTTTCACATAATTTAAAAAATAAATACCCAACGAATAAATATTTATTTAATATTTAACATGTATAATATTCTCTTGACTAATTGGTGAATAAATATATATTAGATCAATGAAACATGAATAATTATTAATAAATGTCTGAGAATAACATTTATTCAATATCTTAAATTTATATTTAATTTAACTAGGTTTCTAGATACACTTAGTGTGTGACCCTATAAGCCCCTTTCTTAGTTGAATTAGAAAACACCGCATAAAGTCCAAGGATTGAACCTAGTAACAATCTAAGGCTACCATAGATAAATGAGTTAATTTCATCATGAATGAAAAATTCATATGAATGCACACTTTTAATATAATCATTATGTGTCTTTTTTATATATAATAATGTAGGTTTCAGACTAGTGTCGTCAACCTATGCGCTCAATGTATCTTTCTTTGACCTAGTAGAAATGAATTTTCCCACATAACACAATGGCCTTTGATTTAATTATGTAATTCCATTCACATTAAAGGGCATAAAATATCAACTTCCATTAAATAACATAAGTGGAAAATACTATCAAACAATATTATTTAATATATAAAACTCATAACCCACCCAATATACCCTACTTTCCATGACCATATGTCACTAGAGTTTTGTTTAGTACATTAGACTATGTGACTCATAATATTAATTAATAATGATATTAATGTATATGGATCATTACACATGTCCATGGTTAAGAACATCAAATGAAACATATAAATGTGGATTTTAGGCTGTCATTTCATGTTCTCATAATATCATATTTTGATTATGACTAAAGGATCACACCATGAGAAAGTGTATCAATACATTATGAGTTTTCACCCCTAATAGCATGCATCATTTTCATCCTATAAAAAGATATCATCTGACTATAGAACATATATTTATTAATATTATCAGTGAACTTCTATGTTCTAATTATAGAGGGAAAAAACTATGATCTTTCATTGGGACATATACCATTATAAAAGTATCAAATAGATATCAAATTGAAGAACAATCATCATGTAATAAGATATAAATTAATATTTAGAACTATGAATATTATAATAATAAAATAGTAGTTGGTTCTTGGGAACCAACTCTAGTCGACTCCCACATGGACTAAAACCAATTGTTAACAACATAAAAGGTTTCCATCACATGATATACATGCTTCTGCTAAAATATGGTTATAGTTGTTGAGATAACCACACTATATATGATAGTTCTTCTTACTAGAAACACATATCTCTAAGAACGTTCCTCTTGAGGTGATATCACCAAGTCTGTATATTTTTTCCACTATCTTCCCCATTAGCATAGACAATAATATTTATACAATTCATTATTATATGAATCATTTTTTAATTTCTAGGTAAAAATTAAAATTATGGAACAAATCACTACTAAACATGCTTTATAAGGTGTATCAGAAGTTACTGTATATTTGGTCAAATATAGATATGACAATTAATGGATATAATATACTCTAAACTTTTCATATTATCATAAACTAAATTAAATACTATATCAAATTAATCTAAATAAGGCATGTTTTCTATTTAATTAAAATCATTATTCCCATTTCTCCAATTACTTAGAACTCATCCAGTTATGTTTCTTTAAGAACTGTTAGATATTTTTCACAACATATAGTATTTTTATCCTAGTCTCATTTGGTATATTATTTCTATGATTTATTTATAATAATGATCAAACATATTCACATGTCATATCATGTGAGATATATTTCTAAATTACTCTAAGGACTAAGTAGTCTATACATCTAAACTATTCCATGTGACACTAGAAACAATTCATATTTTTTGTTCTATGTTGTATTTTCCAATATTATGCCATATTTGTTATATTAATTAGTATAATAAAACAAATAATATAAGTTAGTTGATTATATTTCCTGGAACATGGGTTTATACATAAGTCATTTTTGGAGAAATTATTTATTCTTACATATCCATAGGACTAATCACGTGTTTTCTATATGTTATCAATCATACCTTTCTTGGAAAACTATAGTTCTCCCACTAACCTCGTATATAAACCTTGAAACATTTATTTTCAAAAAAAATACTATGATCATTATATTTGTTTCACCCCATCAATGGATCCTTGAAAAATGAAATCCATATTATCTTTTGTTGATGTCACTAACCTTTCTGGTTATGTCATGTAGACATGTTCAAGACTGTTTACTCCAAAGGAGGTAACCATGACATCTGATGATTAATATAATTGTCATAGTTGATATTAAAAGTAGAATTAAAATGAATTTAAGAATTATGTCTTGGTGTAACTAGAAAATCCTTATTAGTACCTTTATTATACCATCCATGGATTGTTTTCATTAAATACCCACCAATGACTTTATATGAACCACCAAAATATAGAATGATTTTTGGTACTTGGAATTGAACTTTGAATTCAAAATAACTTTTAAATCATATCTTATTTTAAATTACTTATCTTCATAATATTTATTGTTTTTATCAAATAATATATCAACCACCATCTTGAATATAAAACCACCACTATGGTTTTAACCATCTTATGCAGTATATGCCTCTAGAAGAATTCTTCCCAATAAGACTATTAGAATTTAGTCTTCTTATTCCAACTTGTGCATCTAAGGAAAAGATTCAGAAGAATTCCTATTTGATACCACTATATCAGAATTAATGTATTTCCCACATAGAAATAAAATTGGTATGATTAATAGATTTTCTCTCATTAGGATGTTAATATACTTAGTGGAAATAATATCATTAATTTTGATACACCTTCTAATTTCATGATGTATATTTGAATATTTTACTAGATTAAAAAATGGATCCCATAAAAAACACCCAAGGTTATGAAATAATGAATTTTCATAATATATTAACATTAAAATATACCCATTAGTCAATATAGTTGGTACATGGTTTGTTGTTAGATAGTAATTTCTAAAAAATATTTGGAAAATAATCATAAAAAATTGAAATACATATATAAGACTCCCCATTTATCTTTTATTATATTTATATGGGAATAAGGTAATGTGATTTTAGGAAAAATACTCACCCTATAATAAAATATAAATGAATACTTGGTTAAGATATGCTCTGAAATACTGGCTCATAAGATCCTATATTGTTTTTCAAAAGGATTCTTTACTTAACTAATCATTCCTAACATTTCATAAAAAATATCATGATGTAAACAAATATTCCTATGAATTCTCCATGGATTAGTGGACACTATATAGCTGCAATAATTTTGAAATAATTGTGTCTTACCTTTATATATAAGTGTTTCTTAATCTATAACATAAGTATGTTAGATGCCTAATATTTTTACCCTAAGGTTCTAAATATCATACTAAGTATATACATCACAAAAAAGAGTTTTATTTTCCCAATAATTAACTTTCCATAACTAGGTATTAATATTAAATTATAGTCATCATTTATTATTGATGTTGGATATTTATGATTCAAGATTTATTAAACTATTTCAGATGTTTACTTTACTATACAAATATTAATTTTGAAATAAATAATGTCTCATTGAAGTCAATATAACACTCAGATAAATGTTTAGAAACACTCAATACAAATAATAATTGAACATGAATCAATTCACTAGTATATAAGAATTCATTTACTTTTAATTGTTGAAATAGGAATCACCATTTCTCATCCACCAGAAAAAATGCTTACTTCTGAAGTTATATGTTCCTCGTAGTTGACATAGGAATCACCCTTTGTTATTTTCTGGGAGAATGCACCTTACTTATTGTAATATTTTCATGTTTTTCTCATTTTAGACATATGAATCACCATTTATTAGCTACTAGGATAACACTACATACTAATTTTGGTTCTTGTGATACAATAAAATTTATTAAATAAACAAGAAGTGAGATAGAATCATTACATCATATGATAGATATATTCCTTAAGTATATGTAACTAATCATTTCTACATCAATTCAATTTAGATTCTCATAAATGATCATACTATCCACATGGGAAGAAAATAACCAATTGTTCACTACGCTACCTCTAAACCATTTATCTCATTGAAAAATTTTGTAAAGTAATATTTTTAAATAAAATAGTCATAATATTTTCAAACATTCCTGTAATTGTGTCCTCCATAGGTGTTATAGAATTGAGTTCCCCACAACTCTTATTTATGTACTAAAGATTGGTCAAAATATTCCCGTGTTGTTCATCTAAAATTTTTATCTCATATGATTAATTAGAATAACCTTGAAGGTAAGGATTATTTTATGATATTAATATACAATTTTTTATCCATATGGAAGCTCAAATATCTATAATTGATCAATGTAAATTAGTATATTTAAGATGAGATCAATATATAAGTTCCTTAATCATATTTAGTATCACATCCAAACCTGATTCACCCTATAAATAGTATCTCGATTAGTTTGTGACTATGAATCAAGTGTGCATCCTCATATTCTAGAGGCTTCTGACTACTAGTGGGTTCCTAGAGTGTATATGTATGAAGATTATTCCCTCATATCTGAGTAAGATACCATGTAAAATAACAGAACATCATTCATAGTAGTAAGTAAATATTATACATAATAAATTTATATAAACAATGATATAATTATAAAATAAAATGTATTAATAGTAATAATGACCATGTAACACATACAACATTGATTTACCATTAGGATTATCACATATACATGAGTAAATTATAGGAAAATAAATAATTGTACAATTATATATGGAAAAATCCGAACAGAACCAAAAACCCAATCTCTAAGACATGGTCGAGCTACTCCATGCCAATCATGAGAATTCATCAGAGGAGCTCCGCTTGATTATGAAACCATGGGCCTAAACCCTATACATCACCCATTCATTCTAAAATTGAAATCATTCATAAGGTTTTCATGAACACAAAGGTTCACATATAGGGTATGAAAAATAATTATCAACCGGCCACTCATAATGGAGAACATATAATCTGTTATAGTAAGTGCTTGATCATGTAATGTGATTAGCCTAAATAAGAAAAAATGAATAAATAAGGAAAAAATACAATAAATGAAATTAAACCAATCCAAATTCAATCCTTGAACCTATGATCCGGGTCTACTAGAAATCCTATGAAAAAGTAATTGAGCTAGATGTCACACAACTCAATCCATGTATAATAAAATCGATCCTTGGGCTAATAATCTAGATCAAAAATACTTGCTTCATCCGATGCTAGAAATGTCTCTAAACATGATGGATCACCATTGGGGGATGCAATTCCTAACCTTGGGACCATCCATACTCACATCCAATAAATTATATAACAGGTTCTTGGAATCAACTAGAAGTCTTAAAAATATGGAAAAAATATAGATGTTATACCACTCTATCCACATGTAATTGATCTAATATATGAGTCTTAGGTCTCAGTCAATTAGAAACCATGAAATTTCAATTCAAATAATCCATAAAGAGGATGAACCATGAGTGATCTTTAATAATTCTCCCAAGATCCAAGATAAAAATTTACATCCATTAAATAAATGGCCCAACATCAAACTCTAAGAAAAGTCTATCAAGTAACTATAATGGTTTGTCCAACTAATCCTAGGGACCATTCTATGCATAAAATGTGGAGAGCATCATCAATCCTCTTGGATATCCACATCCCATTAATAGTGTAATTGAAAAAAATTGGTATCCTCTAGATAAAACAAGATCCTAGAGAAATATCCATTATTAGGATGAGTCAGTATAAGAGGTTTTCTATTGCACTCTTAATGAACTACCTCTATAATCCGTATATATGAAAGAATCCCATTGATAAATGTTACTTATAATGATAGTAAAAGTACCATTCAATTAGTGAGGATTATAAGAAAGACCACATGGAGTACTTATGAGAAACCTCAATAAAATGAAATTCTATCAAACGATATCAATAGATAGATCCCATGAAGCACCTCTGGGAATATTGTTGTAGCATCACATCAAATGAGGCCCATAATCCAAGTACCATGAAGAATATCTAGAAATCATAGATGTATAAATAGTAATAAATTAAGATTATGAGTAAAGAATGAGGTAGTCTAAACGACTAAATCCATATTTAATGACATATACCCTCAATCTCACAAGCTTAGTATGGGGTATAAGGTGACACCTACTACCACCTCTATCCAGTACCCAAAAGAACTAGTGGTGGTTCGATCGGCCCCAGGGGAATCAAATAGTTCCCTTAGGTAAAATCAATAGGTTGGCATCCAACCTGGGATCCTCAAGGTCCGAACATAAGAAAAGGAATCCCTATTAGTATCTTATAGGTTATTATGTAATAAAAATGTATCCCTATTTGGATCCTTGGAAAGATTAAGCAAGAGGAGGAATCTTATACGGGATCTTGAGAAAGATTATGTAAGTGGATGCATCCTAAATGGGATCCCCTAGGTTGAAACATTCACTTACTCTTAGACTCAATGGGAGATAATGAAAATAGGTCCAAAGGGATGTCTCATTTCCCATATCAAGTTATGTAACTCATTTATGTATTGGTGTTTATGTTTCCTTGTTTCCAATGGCACTAGAATAATACAGTCTTTGGCCATATTTTTGTTTAATGTTTTAATTATTCCATAAAATAGATACAATTTTAATGTATAAAAATGGTTTCTATAGTTGGTATTAGATCAAATGTTTAGTTAACCTTTGGAATTTAGGATGATAAATCCTTAGTGAGAACCCTAAGGACATGTCTAAGGATAAGTCTAAGGATAAAGAAAAGCATATTAAAATGTCCTTGAATTTTTGTTTAAGGGTAGATTGAGTGGTTTATTATAAATACATCTCTATATGGATACTACAAGTTGATGTGGATTTGGAACATATGTACCTTAGACTAACAACCCCGACAATATGTTCTAGTCTTAACTCAGGGTAATCATGTACACGATAGTGGCCCTTGCTGCACACCTGGTTTGACACTCCCAGTGGATATTCTTTGGGAATTCACATACACTTCATGAACCATCATGAATGATTTAAATACAATTTGGCTTTGAATAACTAAGTATGAACCTAGGGTGTGATAGATTAATAAAGGTTTCATTATTAATAAATTATATAAGAAATTATTTTCATGACTATGTGGTTTTATTATATGATAAGTGACGATCACTCTATATTTATGGTTTTATTCAATGTCTTGAACTAGAAGGTACTAGAATAACGTTTAATGTGATGGATGGTTTTTTTATGAGAATTGTAGTGGGATGATCATTGTAGTGAAAGAAATTGTGATCAAACCTAATCAGTATTCATAGAACATGATTAACAATGTTTACCTCAAGAAACTCTCGAAATCATCAAGGAATATAAGGAAGGATTTTTCTGAGAGTTTGGGTAATGTATACCATGGAAGGAATATTTTATTTACATTGTGTCAAGAATGTGGAAAGAATCTCAAATGTGAATTTCTTAGAGGAACAAGAAGATGTTTTGACTGTGGAAAAGAAGGACACAAATCATGTGACTACAAGGGACAAACGAAGAGTTTTGTTAATGAAATAGATAAAAATATTGGACTCCCTATGTAATCATCGAAGGTTATGTGTTTTAAGTGTTTAATAAAGGTTCATTATGAAACTCAATGTCTCAAGAGGAAAGATCCTAGAGAGAATTAGCTAGGTGGTGCCAATAATGGTTATATTACTTATGATGATGATAATATAGATGAAATGTGAAAGAAAAGAGGTATTAAGTAATATGATTAGGTACCCTTATATTGGATTATGGATGATGTGTAATAATTTATGTTTTTATATATTTTGGATTCAGAAATTATTTTATATTAGTGCTGAAATAAACAAGGATTATCCAATTTACATTTTTCCCTATAGACATAAAAGATTATGTCTCTGATGGACTGGAAAATTCATTTATTAACAAGGTGATATTTTAGATAAGGGAATATAACCCCTAATATGTTACCCATTTCAAGATATTTTTGTTTGGATAAATGAATGTGGGATATAAATAAGTAAATTTTATGGTACTAATTACCTTGGAACTAATTAAAGACTTGTTGACAAGTATTCCATGATATCATGGATGAAGTTTAAACTTCTTGGATTTATGGAATATATCAAGTAACCTATATAATAAGGAATCATGCATGTTTTAAAAAGGATATATGGAAATTCAAGTTATTACCATGTTCCAAGAGAATTTACCATGAGGTTATTCACATTTTTGGAATGTGACAACAAAGACCTACTTTGTGATATATGGGGAATCAATGTTAAGCAGATTTCATGACTTACTTTCTAAAATCATTAGATTTTAATATTTTAGAAGGGTTATAAGGTTAACCATTTATAGAAAATTTGTGTTAAACTTAGGATAAATTTAGTAAGATTAAAGTGTTATCTCACTGTATAAGGATTTATGCATATTCTATAACATGATTTGACAGCATTTTGTTGATGATAACTAATGATAAATGGAATGGCGTATCAGGGATCTCATGATCTATAAGTAATTAAGAAATGAAAAATTCACCTACCTTTTTTGATAAATAGGTGAATTGGATCAAGGAAAAAAAGGTTAGGTTGTCATGAAATTAGTAAAGTATATATTTTCATGAAAATTATTCAACCTTAGGAAAATAATCTATAAATATAATGTTTTCCTAATACCTTAATTTTTTGAACTGCTGGCATTTTAAATCAACATAGATTTATGAATCTAAGCCCCTAAAATATTCATTGATCATTATCTTGTTTTTCATTGATGACCTCAATCACACTCTATGAATATTCATGTTTTTCTTCTAAATCCATGTTTTCACTTTCCACCTATGTTCTTCTATGTGGAAACACAATTATGTGTTACTCTGGGTAACTGTTATAGTTCAAACATTATTTTTCTAAAGTATGTTTTAGTGTTCATTTTTATGATTTTGGGTTATATTAAAGTAACTTAATATTATTAAACCTTGGATAACCCAGATGAATTTTGATTGAGAAATTCATTTTAATGGGGGTAGAATGTAACACCCTGAGTTTTTTAGAATTTTTTTTGAATTAATTTAATATTATTGATATTTTTCATTTCACTAAACACTAAAAATGGTTATTTTATATTAAATCATTGTGACTTGAATGTGTTATATGAAACACCAAGTTAATCGTGCACTATATGCAACATAAATTTTAGATTTCTCTATACGGAGAACTAATGTTATTTTACATTACACTCAAGACTTTCTTTCCTCAATGGCTTGTGTAACACACAATACAGAGTGTTACCGAACAATAATTCATTATTAAAATATTAGTATTTCATAATATATTACATAAATTTTAAATTTATGATTATATGATTAACTAACTTATAGTTGAATTCCTTGGTTACCAATTAATTAGACATGAATATAAAAATTGATTGAATACAAAGTAAAATATTATTATTTTTATTGTAATGTAGTTGTTTTACCCTAATAAATTAAAATAATTAAAATTAGTGAGTCGTATTAATTTAGTATATATGTTTGTTTCTGACACTTTTGTCGGGGCACGTGTGTTCATCTGCTTGAGTACGAAAGGCGCGGTTTCGTTGCCCCACATTCCCGCTTTCCAAAGGTGGGTGGAATCCATTCCTTTTTCAGGGACATTTTCTCCTTGATCGAAATGGGATGATGGGATGTCGTTTCTTCCTTTCGTGGATTTCTCCTCGGAACTCGTTTCCTAGTTTGGGTCTCCCTTATAGATTTAAGATGTTGTTCGTGAAACTCTTCCTAGTTTGATATCTTCATGGACACCAATTAACTACACTGCTTTTATCAGGACATTCCAAAGGGTCCGATCAGGGCAGAAACCTTCGGTCTGGGGAGTAGTCATGTTGGACATCACTGGCGTGTCTAAACGCTAGGACGCTAGTGTGTCTGGGTTTCTTCCCCTATTATAGCGATTCTTGATGGCGCGAAAGCTCAAGGAATACCACGTTGAACACGAGGAATCATATTCCATAGGCATATATCTGAGGTTTTCCTCATCTTCCCATGTTTAACACAGGGTATGCCATAGGTTTAATGTCTGGAAAAGACGAATCAGGCTGATCAGAACACTAATTAAATTGGATCAGATGGGTGAAACCTCTAGAGGGAACACTGATGTTGGGTCCAATGTGTGGTTAGCATCCCGATTTTCGTTGAGGAGAATGGGGAATGAGGTGGCATGATCCCATCGGGATGTTGCAGCCCGGGTAAGAATCAGGGTGGAAGATGGAGTGTTGAATGAAGTGGATGGTGAATGGGATGGAACTGCCATGAGGATGATGATGAATTTGGTCTTGAGCCTCAAAGAGGCTTCCTACATATCCTTGTGGTAGGGAATCAAAGTCCCCATAGTTCATCTGATTACGGATTACCGTCGATTGGGGATTTCAACGGTTACCACTGGATGGGGATGTCGATGACTTATCGCTAGATAGGGTCATGACGGTTTACCACTGAATGGGGTCACAATGGATTACCACTAGATGGAGTTGACAATGGTTTACCACTGAATGGCATTGAAATGGCTTACCGCTGGATGGGGTCAAACCTCAGGGAGGATTTCTACGTACCTTATCTAGGAGACAAGGATCAAACCCACGTAGTTTATGTGGGATGGGGGTCAGTGAACCGGCATGGAGGAGGACATGGGGACCAGATAGATGGTGGGATTGAACCTCGTGGAGGCTTCCTATTCACCTTTCCTTAACAAGGATCAAAGACCACGTAGTTCAGGTGGATTGGGTGAACCGACGTGAAGGAGATCAGAGCGACTAGGTGTTGGGCTTGAATCTCAAGGAGGCTTCCTATGTACCCTGACTTGGTAAGGATAAAAGACCATTTAGTTCATGTGGAGTGGGAAAACTGACATGAAGGAGGTCAGAAAGACTGGGTGTTGGGCTTCAACCTTAGAGAGGCTTCCTAGGTACCATGCCTTGGCAAGGATCAAAGACCATGTAGTTCAGGTGGAGTGGGTGAACCGATGTGAAGGAGGTTGGAGCGACCGGGTGTTTGTCTTGAACCTCAGGGAGGCTTCTTACATACCATGCCTTGGAAAGGATCAAAGACCATGTAGTTTAGGTGGATGTGAGAACTAACATGAAGGAGTTTGGAGTGACTTGGTGTTGGGCTTGAGCCTCAGGGAGGCTTCCTACATACCTTATCTAGGAGACAAGGATCAAATACCTCATAGTTCATGGAATGGGGGCGTTTAGGGGCTTATGCTCTGAGGAAACCCAAGTTGTTGGTGAACCAACGTGAAGGGAGTTGGGACCAATGGGTGTTGGGCTTGAACCTCAGGGAGGCTTCCTACGTACCTTGCCTTGGCAAGGATTAAAGTCCACGTAGTTCGGGAATGGAGTGTGGGGATTACACTCTAGACTACCTGGGTAGGATTTCATGGTCAATGCTTTATCTAATCCCATGTGAGTCATGCTCGGTGTGAGAAACAAGAGACAAAAAAGACCCGATGATCATGTCGTGAAAGGTGAATCTGTGGGAAGTAGACTGGGGCCACATGTAGTTGGTGGCCCAAAGAGGAAACAGGGGATTACACGTGGATATCAGCCCAAGGAGATGGCGATTGGGACTTACTCTAGGGTGGAGGACCGGGTGGTGAAAAAGCCCAGTAGGAGAGGGATTTGGCACCCAGGGAGAGAGGAGGAGCAGGGGTGCTGCCTCCTGCAAGGAGTGTTAGGGGATTACACCAAGGTGGTGGCCCTTTCCCCGTGGACAGACACTACTCCGATGAAGAGGATCTCATTCCATATGAGGAATGATCTCACTCTAATGGAGATGAGTGGGTTTGTAGAATGTCTAAGGTGTGGTAACCCCACGTCTGACACATGGGGCATGGGGCATGGTCACATTTTAACATTGTGTTCTGAGGATGAAGGTGTTTGGTAGTTTAACATCTAGCATCTCTTATGATGTGGGTTTACTCTGCACCCCTAGGACTTACATAACTTTCACCCTCTACACCTTAGTCAAGAGAAGGGATAGGCAATATCATGGTCAAGGGGTTTTATGCAGTGAACCATTAGGGGGTCCACATTAGCGTGGCAATGCGAAGAAGCAATAGTCGTTATCGTGCCTATGTGAAGAAGCATGAGGCGAAGCAACGCAAGTGGTAGTATCATCCAAGGGACATTGAAATTTCCTCGTGCAAACATGAAGGTCTACATAGGAAAAGGATTTGTAGAGCAGAGGGGTTCATATGTATAAGCCTTGTGAAGCTCTGGTGCTCCATGAAGTGGAAGGGCTTCGTAAAGGGATGTGCTTTGTGAAGTGAAGTCTCCTAGCCTAGGCATATGGTATAGGTGCATATGGGAGGATCTTTGTGAAGTGAAAAGGCATTCACGAATCAATTCCTTGTGAATAAAGGGTGCCTCATGAGGTAAGGTGTTGTGAAGAAATATGCTTCTTGAAGCATAGTGACCCTGCATTAGAATGTGGATCATGTGTGTATTGAGGGTGTTTCGCGAAGTATAAATGCTTCGCGACAACCCTAGTCCCTGTGGGGATATCCTTCCTTCTCAAAGGCCTATGGGCTTCGAGAAAGGAATCCCTCTTAGAATTGGGGTTTGATAAAACCAAAGGGGGAGGCACTTCACAAAGCAGAAGTACCTTGAGGAGCTCATGGTTCGAAAATCAAGAAGTGCTTCATGATTTGAGAGCTCAAAAGGTGAAAGTTTAGATGATCCATTCTTTAGGATTGAGGGGAGCTCTGTATTTATAGGCAAGAGGCGTCGTGAAGTAGAGGTCGCTCGACACAAAGATTGAGGTCGCTCTGTGGTGGGTTTGCAAACATCAAAGGGGTTTGCAGGGCGCCCCACCTCCTTACTCCATGGTAGGCTCATGCACATCAACTCAGATCGTAGAGGCTCCCGTATCTTTGCTTTGTGGCAGGCTCGCGAATGTCAAATTCGTTTTCAGAGCCTTCCGCCTCCTTACTCCATGGTGGGTGTGGGGCCATCGGGCTCTGCTAACGGTCTTTGCAAGGCAGCCTCAGAAACTTCCTTGTTGTTCTTCTTCTTCCCAACTTTTGGCATCAACAAATTCCCCCCCCCCCCCTCAGAATTGGAGCCAAGGAGAAATAAATGGTCAAAGTATGAGGGTAAATCTCCAAAATCCATTGGCCATATGTGAAGTTGTTTCATGAAAAGGGCTTGTGAGGCAGATAGGTGACGAGCAGGCTGAGCACCCTATGAAGCTCGGCACAGTATGGATGCGCCACGAAGCTCTGAATGTCATTTTCTATAAATAGAGGAGCTGAAATATCTTTTTCCCTTTCTTTCCTTTGTGATTTTTGATTGTATAACTTTCTATTCATGAAGATCTGTGTACTCCGTGCTTTCTCTCTACGAATCGGGGCCTCTGCGTCGCGGCGCACAGCGAGTCTTCAACTCCGAGACAGCACTTAGTAACTTTCTTTTGAAGGTCGAGGTAGGTCTCCACAAACATTCTTTGCGAATGGGCTCTGCAACATTGCTCCACGAAAGGGCTTCGTGAACCGAACATAGAAAAAACCAAAATTTTAAAACTGAATGGCTCTTCAAGAGGCTTCCATGGGGGTCCTCGTAGATGATGCTCGAAGGGAGGAGATAGTGAATAGCTTGGGCCTAGGGGAGATAATATGGAGCCATTCTGACCACAGTTCGTTGGTGGATATACTATTGGAAATACAGAGGAACTATCCACTATTCAAGAGGTTGCCTTTGTACAACTTTAGGATAAGGGATGACGTCTTAATTATTGAAGCTAGTAGGGACGAGCCATCTTACTAGTTCAGGAGTAAGCCGTGTATGTGCCAATGGTTCAGGGCGGTTGATGACCATGCCTGAGAAGACTCCACACCCGTCAATATTGACTGCCTGTATAACCACATGAACAATGTGTATGGGAATGCATTAGCACCGGAGATGTCCCCCCTCTGTAATAGAAAATCATGAAGGCATCCTTGAGGAACCTGGGGAAGGGATGGTCTGAGGAGTGGGACCTGCGCCAGGGTGGCAACTTCACATATGATTGGTCTTGAGCTTTCTAGGTAGGTGGATCATGTGAAGAGTTTGGGGTTGAGCTGAGGAGATTGGGTCTGTATGAGGCGGCTTAGGCCTCCTAGTTTCACATCTATCAGCTGAAGAAGCTGATGCCAGAGTTGCTGAGTAGGTGGCCATCAAGGACCAATACCTTCCACCTACACCACGGGGAGGTTAGTATCAGCTTGTGGGATGTGCACCAGATCTCAGGGGTCCCGATATTGGGGGTGATGTATGATGAATTCCTCCCTGCCATGGGTGTGTGGGAGGATCCAAAGCAAATGTCATGGCTGGTGATGGCCTTGATGGAGCTGGTGTCGGGAGAGGACAAAGAAGCAGTAAGGGATGTCCATTTTAGGCGGTGGTTCAAGCAATTTTTGAACTTCCTGGAAGACAGACAATTTCTGATGAGGCCTCAGACTTTTCCAAAGGGGGCTCAACGAGGCAAGGAGCACTCATACTAGCAGCTCTTGGAGGACAGTCAGTGGAAAACTTGGGTATTTAGTGTCAACACTGAGCAACAGTCGATAGTCAGGCTAGCGGCATTCATCGCGGCTCTCATCTGCGGTTGGATCCTACCGGTGAGGGATACAAACATGGGCATGTGACCCAGCACATTTATCATGGCATCCATGTTGGTCACAGGAAGGAAAGTCAACCTTGGGATCCCGATGCTCGCCAATCTATACAAGATGTTGTGGTACATCTTTGAGGGTAAGAGGACACAAAGGATATGTGGGCCATTCCACCTCTTGTATGGGTGGATAACGAAGCATGTTAGGGGGGTTTATGAGTACCCAAACCCCATCTCGCCTCTGGGATCGAACATTCACCCCTCTATTCTGAACACCGCGGTAAGCTTTCCAGCCAAGTTAACCACACCATTGGTACTAAACCGGGTGTGGATGGTGGAGGAATTCAACTTTCACCCATTTTGTTTCCAATGGGTACTTTTACTGACGATGACCATGGAATAGTAGATAACTGGTCCTATATCCTGGCCTTTCGAGGTGGAGTCCTAGTGGAAAGGGTGGACCGTGATACCCTCTGCGATCTATACACCCCTCACTGATTTACCCAGAAATTTCGGTGTATGTAGTGACTGATCCTGTGGGTCTATCTAGAGGTGTGCCATGAAGAACACCCTTGTGTGATGAGGAAGATCTGGCTCATGTTCACACGGGAAGATGGGAAGATTCAGAACGAGCTGCCTCTACCTATTGTTGTCTTCAGTTTGGTAAAGGAGTATGCCCCAAGGTGGGAGGTGGCCTACCCGGGGGAGATGCTGAAGCAGCCATCCATTCGGGTTGGTGATAGTGAGCCTCCCCAATCACGAGGGTGAGGGTAGAAGGCACCAATGGAATCTCACGGTGGTGGGGCTTCCATGGCGGTGAGACTCGCACTAGTTGAGGGCGAGGCAGCAGTGATAGATCCAACAACGGTAGTGGACTCGGTGGTTCCAGAATAACAGTCATCCAGAGGGGAGGCCACTGAGAGGATTCCATATGATAACCACCCAGGCTCTAGGTAAGAGGCTGTGCCATATAGACATTCTGGAGAACACTATCTTTCCAGAGGCCTGGGACATCTAGGAAGTCAACTGGAAATTCCTCGACCCGTCTGAGATGTGGAAACACATGAACTGTCTCAGGATGGATTTTCTGGGGATAGGTCCTATTAGATCTGGCTTTGAGGTGTCCCAAGAGGAGGCGGAGTAATACCTGGAAGATCTGGAAGACATTTTTCATTTTCGGGGTGCTCCTCATCCAATGACAGATCATGTCAAGGTGTTGTTGGATCATACAGTCTCACTATATTTGTTGGCTGCTAAGCTGAGAGAGTACTTCCCTCTTCCAGAAGAATCAGATGAGTCCTCCTAAGGGGACGAGGCTGGTAGAGGGAGCCTGTTGGAGGAGGGAGAAGTTGGCGATCATGACTCAGACCTTGAAGAATTTTCAGAGGCCCTTGAGGTAAAATCCCAAGCCCCTTCCTTAGGGTCTACACCCATGTCGTTTTGGACTCCTTGCTAATACTTGAACTGTGCAGGAGAATCTCATACACAGAACCCGTTCTCGTCCCACAGTGGATGCAGGTGTGGGGCCTTTGAGATCCACACTTGTGGCTGCATCAATTACTACATCCAGCGGGGCCAGGACACCTGATGTGACCCATCCAGAGCTTTCAGACCTTCCGAAAATATATGGGGGGCGACGCCTCAGGGTCCCCATGGCGTCAACCCAAGAATGATACCATGAATTTGATCTCTATAACTCTCCTCTACCAATTTCATGATTGTCACCCAATGACAATGGAAACTTATGTACAAACCCTTTTTGGTGAGCACAGTTCTTCAAATGGTGTGGGATACCTTGTTGAGGTTGGTCGGGGCTTCTGGCGGCGTCTTTCCCAGAGGAATGTTGGTGATCGTGGAGGCGGATATCCACACATACTGAACTGCAACACTCCTGATCACTGGTGGGACCGCCCGCGTGGTTGTGCTTGATATTATTGATGTGGGATCCGATGATGAGGATCGATCAAATAGCCCATGTTTCATCATGCCTGATCAAACACTAGATGTGTACCCTACTGACAAGTTCCTGAAAGCGTTCCACACATATGAGTCTGCCAACCGCGCTGACTGGGATGAGACGGTCTTTGATGAAGAGGAAAACGAAATTGTCCATCGACGATCGTAGAAGCTGATCAAAAGCTTCATTGATGACACTACCCAAGCACGATGGTTGGATGAGATGAACAGACTTTGTTTCCGACTACGTGAACTATGTGATTGGGGAGTGGATGCCAAGTGTCCTCACATGTTCATCTGAGATCTTATGCTGGAGAAGATTCACGAGTATTACTATGGCCTTGGTGTGGGATGGCTGCAGAGGAAATCAGTGCACATCAAGAAATTTTGGGAGGCTAATAATGAAGTTTAGCAGCTTCAGGTTCGAGCAAATGAGCACTCATCCACCCTTACCGCACAATCGGGGATGATATTGTGATTGAAGGCCCAGTTGTCAGAGGCCGAAGAGGGCCTGAAGCGAGCCTCCGAGAAGATGAACATTATCCAAACTGACATATAGCGGGCCCAGATTGAAGCCGATGAATTGCGACCTATCACTACCGAGGAGGAGCGGGAACTGAACAGGCATTAGAAAATCATGGATTCCACAAGCCATAGGGTGGTGGATCGACAGCTTTCTTTTGACGGGATTAACCCATCCATGGGAGGGATAGACCCTCGGGTGATGTAGAGATCACAAACCCTCTAACATACTTTCATTCTTTGATTATTTGATTCCATATAATTCTTGAGTTCTGTTATTAGTGTTGGT
Source organism: Viscum album (assembly GCA_963277665.1). Lineage (NCBI taxonomy): Eukaryota > Viridiplantae > Streptophyta > Magnoliopsida > Santalales > Viscaceae > Viscum > Viscum album. The sequence continues at coordinate 1,514,793,317 of OY728139.1, read as the reverse complement.
TTTACACACATCTGTTATATTCGTGAAATTCCCAATGATCAATCCCCAAGCTCATTCGGGTCAAGCCCAATGTGAGAAACAAGGGATGATCACCATGTTATTCTATCTGAACATAAGGGTGTAGACCAAGCTTTGGGAATCCGGTGTTTGAACAACCAATCTGGATTTTTGGGAAGAAATAAGAGAGGCCCAATTAGAGGATGAGGACCTCAGGACAATTGACATTCCCTCTTTCCAAATGTGCTCTAATTCATGAGTGGGGTGACACCAGGGGAATTGGAATTAATCTGAACATAGGGGAGTGGAACATGTGAATCATGATACCCAAAATTAGGAACATTGTAGGGGTGGTATGAAAATGAAGGATAACTGTTGACCATGTTCGAAACACAGTATCCTAATTGTGTTATCCTGAAGTGGGGAAAACAAATGAGGGCCTACCGCTGACCATGTTTGAAACACGGATCCTGACTCGAAATGTTATCCATTAGTCTTATGTAATGTTAGTATAGGATATTAGGTGAGACTTAGGCCAAGCATCCATACTATTAAGAGGTTCCTTAAGATGTGAAAGAGGACGAGGGTCCAAATAAAGGGCATGAAAATCATGGAAGGTGGAGTGGTGGTTTTCTCGAATGGAATCCAAAACTCTTGGCATTATGTGACCTTGGTGGGAACACATTAGGTGGGAGCACCGGTCTGATTATGGATCATTCCTTCTTCTAAACAGGACCTCTCTGGTGAGGAAACTGTCGCCTCCTAACATTTTCGTGGGGAATCCGGAATTTTTTCACGGTAGAACTATGGTTATAGGGTTACCTAAAAGAGTTTGGGCCAAGGGGCTAAAAAAGAGGAAGAAACAAGATTTCATATTCCTAGGGCTGGACCTAAAGATAGGATGTCTAGTCATTCCTACGTATCCCATGAATATGGGAATCAATCCATACGTAGTTCTATAAAATGTCATGTGGGTTAACGTCTTTCGGCAAGGACGGAGGTGATCTTAGTTTATGGTCATAGAGCTCAGACCGTAGATGGTAGGCAACGCAGGAGACACAAGGTGAGGTAATCATAAAACCCAATGTGAATGAGGACCTGGAGTCTGGATCACCATGTGTTTCTTGGGAATGTTTTAGGTATAGGGACCAAAAACTTAAGTTAGGCTAAGCTCGAGGAAAAGTTCATGGGCATTCCTACATATCCCATGTGGATGGAAATCAAGCCACACATAGTTCTAAAAGGTCGTGCAGGTCTGGACATTGCACTGAAAGAAGTGGTATTTGATAGATCTTTTTTTCCTTTAGGATGAATGAGTGTTTTTTTGTTTAGTGATGTACCTAGGATAGAAAGTCCAGGCATCGCCAAAAGAGTCAAACCATGTGCAGGCATTGAAAAATGGTATAGTGTATGACTGATACCAAACATGATGCCTCCTCGAGTGAGGATATCATAATGCAGTGCCGTTTTTCATCGTACGGCTAAGATGATAATGTCACGGTTTAGGGTCATGTGATGGTACCAACCATGCATTTTAACTTCGTGCAGTATAGACGTAAGAGTTTAGAGTCATATGGGACTAGGTGGCATAGTCTAAAGTCATATGGATTAGACATATACAAGAAGGATGAGGTTAGAAAGGGAATGTGAACGGTGTGATAAAGCATACCCGATGTGAATGAGGATGACTTCCACATCATACCGTACATGATTCCGTAAAAGAAACTTCAGGCCCAGGGGCCAGGAAATATTAGAGGATATGGGACGGGAGAAGACGGCTCTCAGTTGAGATGGACCCAAAGAAGAGATGTCTGGGTGTTCCTACATATCTCATGAGAATGGGATTCAAGACACACATAGTTCTTAAAGATTCTTTTAAACATCATGCGAGACAACATATAGTTTAATACCATGTGGGACAATAAGTAGGGGGGTATAACTCATATAAAGGGGCATACGTAGTGTGGCTAATGAAAACCTAACATGAATAAGGACATAATAACATACCAAGACATGCAGTCCTATAAGAGTTAAAGCCCCGAAGGCATAAAAAAGGATATAAATTAGTGGAACTTAAGCTGGACCCAAATACGAGATGTCTAGGCATTCCTACATATCCCATGGGAATTGGAATCAAGTCGTATGTATTTCTAAAATAGATGTTAGTTTAAGGTCTTAAATCTCAGACCATAGAATATTGAAATCCTTTCAAGTAAGTGGAGACCTCAACCCGATCCCTAAGCCCACGTGATTCAAAATCGGTGTGGGAAACAAGGGAGGAAGAGGCCATTGAAATACCTAGAACGCATGCTAATGTGAAGTCGGTGCGGAGCCCCAAATGACACCTTTACCACATCTTTTTTCCTCCTAAAGTGAAAATTCACACTGAGGGATAGTTCCAGGAGTGTCAAAATTCCATTTGGACATGATGGGGTGGAAAATAATGTGATTCATGTAACCAAAATTCAATGCTTGAAGGGGATGGTGTGATGACGGAGGAGAACTATTGACTGTGTTCGAAACACATCATCCATATCACATTAACCTAAAATGGGGACAAACAAATGAGCATCGACCACTAACTATATTCACAACGTGGGACTTGTATCGATTTGTTGCCTGAAACCCTCAAGGATGTTGGATCGTAATGGTAGGAGAACCCTTAGGACTAGCATCCATGCCATTTGGGGGTCCCTTCAAGTTTGAAAGATTATGGAATTCTAAATAAAGGGGAACACAAAGCCTGAAAAATGGGAAAAATCATGTTCAGGTAAAATCCAACACTTGAGATTCTGAACCAGAATACTCTTGGGCACATTGGTGAATCACTGAAGAGGGTCGAGGGGCTTAACTTGAGAGTACCCAATTTGAAAAGATGAGTATAGAACAATGTGATATAGAACTTCTGAGAAGAAAGAGGTGCATAGAGTGGTTGTTACAGATCCAACATGAATGAGGACATAATCCCATACCACACCACATACCCCTCTCCCTGGTAAAGTGCCGGCCAAGGGGCCAAGGTGGAAGGAATATTTCTAAGAGATGAAGCTGGACCCGAAGACTGGACGTTTGGGCGGTCCTACGTATCCCATGAGGATGGGAATCAAGCCACATGTAGTTCAAGAAGAGGGTAATGTGCATTTTACCATCATGCATCAAGGATTCAAATGGGTAAGGATGCATCAAGGATGCATCAAGGAGGTGTACGGTGCAGAGAGTAACCCGATGTGAATGAGTACATAATCCCATACCATATCGTACAATCCCGAGTGAAGACTTGGGCCAAGAAGGCCAAGGGGCCTCAGGCTGGGCCTCAGATAGAAAGTCCCGGCCAGTTTATAGTTTAACATCTTGTAGTGAGGATGAAGAAAGAGGTAAGATACCTCAAATAAGGGAGGTGCACGGCACAGTGAGTAACCTGACGTGAATGAGGACATAATCCCACACCACATTACAACCCTAAGTGAGAACTTGGGCCAAGGGCCCAAAAATTCCAAGGGGCCTGAAGCTAGGCCTCGGACGGAATGTCCCATCCAGTTTGTAGTTTAACATCTTCTAGTGAGGATGAAGGTGGTCTTAGTTTAGGGTCATAGATCTCGGACCGTATATGCCTAGTTTAATGTCATATGTGTGGAAAAGAGAGGGAGAATCATCGCGCTTATGGAATACCACAAAGTGGAAATGATGATCATGGACAACTGTTGACTAGGATCGCAACACAGTATCCACCCTTGTGTGACCGAAGGTCAGGGAAAACAATTGAGTGACAACCGCTGACCATATTCGTGACATGGGACTTGTATCAATTTTTCACTTGCAATCCTTGTGGGTGTTAGCTCGTAATAGTAGGAGAGCCCTTGGGCCGAGTATCCATGCCATTTGGGGGCCCTTCTGAATATAGAGGGTGAAGGAAACCCAAATGATGGGTCATGCCAACCATGGTAGGGCCTATGCTCGTATAACGGATGATAAATGAAGGAAGGGATATATCAAGGGAATATGTGTGGCATAGCTAAATAGCCCGACGTGAATGAGGACATGAGTCTGCACCGCACCACACAATCCTAAATGAGAACTTGGGTGAGGGGGACGAAGGGGTCGAAGGACTTGAGGCTAGGCATCCTAGCCAACTGTAGCCATATGACCTCTTGTGCGGTTACCGCCTAATCACAACTCCTAATCCCACGTGAGTAGTGCTCGGTGTAGGAAACAAGGATATGGATTTGGCTTTCCTTATCATATAAGGGTCTGATAGCTGGTATCACCCAAAGGGAGTCACAACTCGAAGATACAGTGGGTAGGATGAACCACCACACTCAATGTTTGGGATCTATAGGGGTGGTGACAATGACAAAGGATATCCACTAACCATGTTCGAAACACGACTTCCTTATAGTGTGACCTGAAATGGGAACAACAAATGAGCATCAATCGCTGACCATATTCACTATGTGGGACTTGTATCAATTTGTTGCTCAACATCCTCAAGGGTGTTGGGACAAAGTGGTAGATATTCCCTTGGGCTGAGCATCCATGTCAGTCGAGGGTCCTTTTGGATGTGAAAGATAATGGAGTCCCAATAAAAGGAGTGGGTGAAGCATAGTTGGGCCCATGAATTTTAATGTCAAGAAGGGAAGTGAGAGTGATGGACATCTCTGGGGAGTGGGATGTATGGCAGGATCGAGATGAGCTCGATGTGAATTGGGGAAAAATCATGTACCACCATATGTCCCAACCCGAGAGGAAATTATGAAGTTTGGGTTGGGCCAACAGACAAAATGTTCAGGTATTCCTACGTATCCCATGAGGATGAGAATCAAGTCGTACATAGTTCTTAAAGGCCATGCATTTTAACGTCGTGTGGTGAGGGCGTGGGAGGATAAAAGAAAGGGGAGAGGGCACATGGTGTGACCGTCATAATCCTGACATGAGTGGGGCTAAATAATCCTTCATTACGCTATGTAAGGATCCTCCAAGAGGTCTACCTCCAGGGGGGATAGTCAAAGATGAGAGTTTGGGGGTTGGAATCAAGACAAGATTTTTGTACGTTCCTACATATCCCATGTGGATGGGAATAAATCCTTACATAGTTCTAAAAGAGCCATATAGTTTAACATATTTAAAGACAATGAACAATTTAATGTCTTGTAGGACGAATTAGTTTAGGGTCATACAGGACTCGATAGTTTAGGGTCATGCAGGACCTGCTAGATCAGGCTAAGTACTGCATGATAAACTTGGAATTGTTTGGAGGATTTATACGCTCAACATCCATGGTTAACAGTGAGAACGCACCATTGGGGTAAACCTTGTCAACAACAAAAGGTCCTTCCCATTTGGGATCCAACTTGGGTGGTTTCTTACTAGGTATCATTGGTGTCCTAAGGTCCAAAACCAAATCACCTTATAAGAAAGAGTGGAGGATAATATTTTTGTTGAAGGCTCTAGATAACTTATTTTGATGCCTTTCCAGATTGTGTAGTGCACGAAGCCTATTCTCGTCAAGTGCTTCCAATTCATCCAGATGAATTTAAGCTACCTTTTCTGGTGCCTGCTGGTCATAAACCGTTGTGTGTAACAAAGGAAACTGAATCTCAATGGGAAGGATGGCCTCAGTTCCGTACACCAGGGAATATGGGGACACCTGGGTGGAATTGCGAGTCATTGTCCGATAAGCCTAGAGGTCATTGGAGAGCTTGACCGTCCAACTCTTCTTGTTCTGACCAACCATTTTATGGAAAATGTTAGAGAGGGTCTTGTTGAACACCTCGATCTTCCCATTTCCTTGTGCGTGGTAGCGGGAGGTATGGTTAGAATGGATGTTGTACTTGGCATACAATTTATTCAACTCAGCTTCTCAAAATTTGGTGTCATTATCGGTGAGTATGGCGTGAGGGACTACAAATCAGTAGATGATGTTGGAACTCGCAAAGTCAACAATGTATTGGGCCTTTACCTCCCTGAGTAGAATCGCCTCTTCCCACTTGGAGAAGAAATCTGTAGCCATCAGGATGAATCTGCACTGGTGAGCAGTCACTGGTGGATATGGTCCCATGACATTGAGTCCCCACACCTCAAATGGCCAAGAGTACTTGGTGGAGTGGATAGGATATGGCAGTTGATGCACAAAGTTGGCATGAACTTGACACGCATGACATATCTTGGCGAACTCGATGCAATCATGGATCATGGAGGGCCAATAGTACCCCAGTATCTGGATCTGGTGATATAGCTTCGGCCTAGTCTGGTGGGCACCGCAGGAACCAGCATGAACCTCTTATATGACCTAATAAATCTCGACTCCTTGGATGCAACAGAGGTTAACACCATCTAACCCACTCTTGTAGAGGATCTGATCAAGACTGGGACCACTCTAGAGGGTAAACTGCAGCGCACAGTGTCAGATTCGCTTGTGCTTGGCCCAATCTTCTGGGAGATTACCATGTTGGAGGTACTCAACCAAAGGTATCCTCCAATTAGGAGCTACTTCAATCACCATAGTAGAGGGGCCTGGGGGTCCAAACATGGAGGCATAGGTGTTAAGATGGCTCACCTGCAAGTCATTGTCACACCTGGGGAGACAGTAGTAATGACTCTCCGATGTACCATGTGGATAATCAGGTCATCCTGCTCGGGCTCTGTAAGCGATGCAACCAGGCCGGCCAGGGCATCATCTCGACCGTTCTGAGGTCGAGGGACATGAGTAACTTTTAGAAGAGATGTAAAATGGTCCATTAGCTGGAGAGTGCACTACAACAATGGCACGCGCTCTATATTTTTGACGATGTAGTCATCATTGATCTTTTAGATGACTAGTTCGGAATCCCCTTTCACATGAAAATGGGGCACATCAATCTCAAGGGCCAGCTCGAGCCCAGTGATAAGAGCCTGATACTCTGCCCCATTGTTGGTGCAGCCTTCTGACAACAGGAATGAGTATGGAAAAATGGCTTGTCCCGGGGTAATAAAGACAATACCCAAGCCTACCCTATTGAGCCAGGGATCCTTGAGCCTCCTACAGGTGGGGCTTCGGGAAGCACCGTCAAAGTGCATCTACCAACATGGAATAACATGGTCCACTGAGAGGATTACCTCATCAGGGAAATTGAGATCCAAGGACTGGTCAGTAGGATCCGAATGGGCAGTAAGGAAGTCTGCCAATTCATGCCCCTTAATAGCTTTTTGAGGTACAAACCTAATATCGAACTGATATAGAATCACTTCCCACCGAGTGAGATGTCCTATCAACATGGGGTGGTTCAAAATTTACTTTAGTGGTTCTACCTGAGACACCAGTTGTACCTTGTGGTGCTGCAAGTAATGTCGCAATTTGTGTAATGTGAATACCAGTGCGAGGTAGCTCTTTTCAATGAGGGGGTATCTGGTCTCCGTAATGAGGAGCATGTGGCTGAGGTAGTAAAGGCTATTCTTCGTACCCTCATTGTTCTTCTGGGTGAGAAGGGTGCAAAGATATCATTTTAGGGCAGTCACGTAAAGGATCAGTGGTTTTTTGGAGACGAGTGGCATCAAGACTAGAGGCTGGAGCAGATAATGCTTTATTTCCTCGAACGTGGTCTGTCACTCTTTATCCCATTTGTAATCAGTTCCTTTCTTCATGAGCTGAGAAAAAGGCTTACACTTGTCGGCTAGATTCACAATGAATCATCGTATGTAGGCTAAGTGGCCTTGAAAACCTCGAAGATCCCCAATATTGCACATGGGAGGCATCTGGCTGATGCCCTTGATCTTCTCTGGATCGATCTCGATGCCTCGGTACCTAACAACAAAGTTGAGGAACTTCCTAGAGGTGACCCTGAAGGCACCTTTTAATGGGTTCATCTTCAGGTGTTAGGAATGGCTGAATCCGAACACTTTCTCAAGCTCCTTGAGATGGTCCTAGAGCCGAAGAAATTTGACCACTAGATCGTCCACATAGCATTCCACCAATGTCTCGAGGATTGGCTTCAATATGTGATGCATGTCCCGCTGATAGGTGGCACTTGAATTATTTAAGCTGAAGTTCATGACCTGGTAACAAAACATACCTTGTGGTGCCTTGAAGGCTATAGAATCCTCATCCTCAGGGGACATTTGAATCTGGTTATACCCGGAGTAACCATCCGTGAAGTAGAGGGCTTTTAACCCAGCCGTAGCATCGATCAACAATTCCGTCACATGAAGGGGAAAATCAACCTTTGGAAAGTGACGGTTGAGATCTTGGAAGTCGATGCAGACTCTAATCTTTCCATTCTTCTTCCTGACCAGCACAATGTTGGCTAACCATTTAGGGTACTAAACCTCCTTAATCAAATTGGATCTAATGAGCTTTTCATCTTCCACCTCTACCATAGCACCATGAGAAGGGTGCATCTTCTGGGGAGGCTGTTTGAACCTGCGATGATTTTTTCAGGAGACTAAGGTGGTGTAGGGATAACAAGGATCTAGTCCCGGCATCTCATCAGAAATCTAGATGAATACATCGCGGTGTTGTTGCAGGATGTCTATATACCACTACTGCTCCTCGAGGTACATGGCGGCACTGATCAATGTGGGTCTCGGGTCTACCTCACTGCGGAGTTTCACCTGTACCAGTTCATCGACCATGGAAGATACACCCTCTTCAAAGGCTAGAGGAGCATCCTATAAATCATCTTCTTCACTTATGGAGTAGGGATCCCCAGTGGGAGGAGATTTCTCTTAGTCGACATCCCCCTTTGATAGTCCAATACCATCCTAGGCGGCAGTGGACAGCACATCGGGAGATTCACTTACTGCCAAAACCATAGCAATGAAGGTTGTCAATCTGGTCTCATCTTGTCTTCATCCCATGGGGCCATGCTTGATGATATCAAAGAAATAGTGGTGTATCGGCTTGAGCCGGTTGATTCCATCCTGGTGGAACAAGAAGGTATCATGTATTGTCATTGCCATGGGGCTGACATCCCAATACCTTATGGGAGTAGGGGGCTCAGGGATCATCGAGGCTTATTTCATATAAGAATCTGAAGTGATCTCTCGATGTCGCTTGGACCTGAGAATATGCTTCCCCCTTGTACCAGAGACAACAAAACATTTCCCCATATCAGGGGTAGTGGCCTCCAATTACTGGATCGAGAATACGTAGGCATCATCCAGACCTTCCCAGGGGTCGGTTGCAACCGAAATGGGTTCAACCTCACTGGAATGAATGTGTTTTTCCTTGCTCTTGTAATAGTAGACATCCAGGTAGCGGGCTTCATAAGAGGCAAAAGGAGACGTGTCACCTTGGATCATGCCCACTTGACCATTAAGGGGGTACTTGAGGCACTGGTGATACCATGAGGGAGTCTCCACGTGCAGATGGATCCATGGTCTTCCCGTCAATGCATTGTACGCGGTGTCTTGGGAGACAACCATAAACTCGGTGCCGGAAACTAGGCCACAGAACTGGGTCTTCAAATGGATCTTGCCAACTGGGGTCTGCTCTATCCTGTCATATCCCTAGATTTTTAGGTCATAGGGAGTCAAGTCATCTTTGGATAACCCCAGCTTCCACAGTGTCCATGTCGGGATAAGGTTAATCTTGGAGCTGGTGTCAACAATACAGCGGGGAACCTCCACGCCATTGAATTGGTTGGTGATGTACAGTGGGAGAATGTGACCTAGTATGGGAGAACCTTCATCTTCTCCATAGAATGAGATAATTTCCTGGCATTCAGAATTCTCAATTGCTTCCACATGAAATTCCTCTGCAGCTACTACCTCCATCTCAAACTGGAGGGGGCTTCTTAAAGCCTCAGTAAGGGCCTCATGCCTATCTTCCGATAGCAAAAGGGCCTCAAGGATAGAAAGCCTTGTTGTGATGCTATCAAGGTGTTTGAGAACATCATACTTCCACTACAAGCGTGAACTTATACTTGCAAGAGGTCTCTCTATGACATGAGGTACAGTGGCCCCTACTAGCTAGACCGACGGCTGACTGGTGCTGGGCATATCCCACTGCTCACTAGTCAGAGCCTGCAGAGTGGCTACCGGATGAGGGTCGGATGACTGAGGCCAGCCTGTAGCAGGGAATGGTTTTTCACGGCATGGTTGAGGTGGCTCTTCTTGATCCAGTAGCACAAACGACGGTGGAGGCGGGCCTAATGACACCAAATGAGGAGGTTTTGCGTGCTAAACCTTGTGTTGGGCCTGCTATCTGGTATTAGTGGCATGCACGGGCTGGCTAGAAGTTCCAACTGATGTTCCTCAATGACCTATATAGACATGTCTCTACCGAAATTGTCATTGAATGAGAATGTTGGGGAGATCCGCTAGGCACTCCCTATCATTGGGAGTCATGTAGGGGTTTACCAGCTCCATGGTGTTAACCGAAGCGTACCCTTGATTGTCACTCGAAGATTCATCCACTACTGGGTGGATCCTGGGAGGAATCCCCATCTCCGGGGGCATGAAGTCTCCAAGAGTACGGGACGACGATGGTATTGGTGGGGCTCATTTCTTTCCCTTTCACTGCTGGTGTTTTCTCTTTTGGGAAGAGGTCGGCTGAGATGACGATGCAGAAGAGTTGGTCGCAGCTTCTAAAGGCTCATGCCGATTCAGGCATGCATGGATGATACCATGGGCACGGGTGACCATTTTGCGAGCCATCCAGTACTCAAATTTCTAAGATCCATAACTGGAAACCTGATGTCACTCACCCTCACTGTCGATGCTGCTAGCTGGCCTCACAAAGACGAATGCTACCTGCACCGGGGCTGGGCCCAACCTGACTATGTTGTTATCAACATGGTTCTGGATCCAGTCTTTGAACACATAGAACTACTTGAGAGTGTGCCCTAGAATCCAGTGATAGGGGCAGTAGTTGGGTCGATCAGCGAGGTTCGCCTCTTCTGGCTTTCTACACTCAGGAAAACGCACAATCCCATGTTCCAAGGAACTTCAGAAATAGTCGGGAACCTAATTCTCATTAAACGAGTAGGTCTGGTTTCGTCTGTCTGGAAAGGGGGGCCTTGGAGATTGGCCCTAGCGAGGAGCTAGAGGATCCTGTCAAGGAGGCGGGGCCTAATTGTCACACCTAGGCAGTGGAGGCACATTACTCGAGGGCACCTATCAATTTTGAGGTGCCCGCTGCTGGGCAGGAAGCTACGTGTAACAGCCCAAGATTTTATGAAAAATATTCTTTTTAATTTTATTAATGTCTTGTGTTGTACGCTACACCAAAAGGAGCTTGCACAACACGCATCCTTGACTTGCCTTGCATTACACGCAATCGCAACCTTCCTCGATAGTGTGTGTAGTACGCAATAACGAGTTTCACTAAACAGCGATATGCTATTAAAACTAGCCGTTATGAATAGTAATAACCACTTTTTGAAATTTTGTAAATTTTATTTTTCAAAATGGATTTCATTTTTGGATTCGGAGTATCGAATTTAGCTTAAGGTGAAATTTTGGTACATTTCGGATAACTTTCATATTCTGATGAATAGTGAAAATTACTAAATTATAATTCAAAACAACTTTTTTAATCGAAATAATTAATAGTGATAAATTATTAATTTGGGTGGTTTTAAAGTATATTTAGAATATATTTTTACAATTTAATACAATGTTGGTCATTGGACGTAATTTCACATTTAAACCTGACATAAACAAGTGTCAATCTTTTGATAGATATTGTTTCGTAAAAACACGCTATTTGTTTTAATAGCGGGATTTAATTATAAAATTAATTAATTCAACTTCTATGTTATGAATTTGGTAAAATAGACTTCATTTTTGAATTCGGAATATGAAATATTGCTTAGGATGAAATTTTGGCATTTTTCTGAAAACTTTCAATTTTTGATGAATAGTGAAACCACTAAGTGGTAGGTTAAAAACTGAATTTTGCATAAAACTTAATTTTACCGCTTCTGTGAATGGAATTTCGAAAATCCGAGAGACACGGTTAATATCAAGGACTAAAATGTGGTTCAATGAGATGAAAATAATTTTTTGATGAATAGTAACTTTTTACTTTTTTTACCGCGGTTAATAGTAAATAGGGTAACTAAGGGTAAATATGATATTACTATTACCCTAACACATGTCCTAATTCTATTGGACAAGTGTAATTCGACCAAAAACAAACTTAGGAATAAAATATGACCATTTTGGCCCACTTGGATTAGATTAGGACATTTATTATGAATTTATTTAAAGAAGGGTTAAAATAGTTAAAATCAAAGTTTAATAAGTAAATCATTTTTAATATGGGGTTATACATAAGATAAATTCGATTGTAAATATTAATTATAAAGCTAAAAAGATTTCCTACATGATGGTATTTTATTTGTAATTTTTAGACATCAAATAATTTAATTTATTTATGACACAACGATGATGCAGTAATTATCTTATTAATGAAATATTGACATAATTGATGTTATAAACACCAAAATAAATGTAATTTGAGATTTTTTATGAATTCCACTAATTTTCTAGGTTACTATGATATATTAATGTTGATTTAATCAACTTGGTTCGAACATTTAATTTTGTTATGACTTTTACAAAAATCATATATCAAATAGTGTCAAAATTGACACAAAATAGTTTTTAAATCAAATATTATATTATTAATTGTTATTTTATTCCTAAAAATCTAAGGTTCGGCCAAATGACTTAGATAAGGATATATATATTAATAATAAACAATTTGGGGTTCGTTTGGCATGTTATAGTAAGTGTATTAACCATATAGTTAAAGAAAACAAAAAGACATGGTAAAAGTTAAATTATTTAACTTAGAGTTAAATCTAATTGATAAGGTTAAAATAATATCCTAAACTTGTCTAAATTCTATTGGTTGATAGGATTTCGACCCATCCCCACTTTAGCTTCGAAATAAGACCCTTTGGAACCATTATAAACCGATTTTGACTTTAATATAAAATAATATTTTGAGATATTCCTAAGGTGCCCCTCTCCTCCCCTATAAAAGGACACCTCCTCCCCCTCCTCCTCACACCAATTTGAGCACTCAAGCTCGGCCAACCCCTGCCAAAATCTCTTCTCCACTTCCCTAGCAACATCCTAGAGGTTCTGATCTTCCTCAAAGACCAATTCTAGTGCCCTAAGATGAGGTCTCAAAGAGGCACTTCAAAGAAGAGGAGGTTCGGACACTTACAAAGCAAGTCGGACCTAAGGTAAGGGAAATATCACAATCTCATTTTTATCCGAGATTGTTCATTCGTAAGTATTTACTGGGGTGTATTTTATCATCCACATCCATGTTCCCTCAATATGTAATATTTTTTCCATCCACTTGAAATAGTTTAAATCCAATTTTACCCTTAGGTGAGTTTTTAGTAAAGAATATGAAAGGAATCTTTTGTTGTTTTTCCGTACGAGGTACTTTTTGACTTTTCTGACAAAAGTACGAAGAATGTTTTTTTTTAACATATACGGCATGAATGGATTTTTAAAACATTACTTCAAAGAAGCTTCCTTTACAAGTTTTCAAGTTTATTTTTAATTAACTTCTTTTATTTTAAAGTTGTATGACATGTTATGAAAGGAAAAATGTTTTTGAAGAAGAAAGGATATTTTCCTCAAGAATTCAATTCAAGTGTTTTATCAAAATTATTTTCCATCTAAGATAATAAAGGGTTCTGTTTCTATCCATATTTTTACATTGGTTTGACTATGTTGTGATGGAATTATGTTTATGAATTCCTTTATCATATATGAATTGATTTATGATGTCATGATGTTTCAAGAATCCCATTTTTGTTATGCGATGATGTATGTTTTATGATTATGTGGCACACATAAGAAAGGATTCATTATAAGATGGGTGGGACCTATATCTCCCTCCAATGCATTGGGTAATGATTTTATATCTCATGAGATAGACATGGCTGGAATGGTAGGTTATACCGGTTCAGTGAAACAGGACTGAAACGAGGGTTACTCGATTCAGAAAGGGACTTTGTCCACTAAGATAGTCTTGGCAATGAGTCATGACTAACAAGAAATTATTTTCCATGATTATGTGTGCATGCCACAAAGTTTCAAGTTTCATGTTATGATTATGGGGATCTCATTTTCACTTCTATGATTTATTAAGATTTTATGATCTCTTTTGCAGGTTATGATTTTCAAAAAGATATGATATGATTTTTATTTCCTTTATTGCCCTTGCTGAGCATTTGAGCTCACCCTTTTATGTTTTCTTTTCCCCAGGATATAAAGAAAGGTTTTAGGTAAAAAAAAGGGATGACCTTTATGGGAGATATTGAAGAACTTTCACCATGATTAGAAGATTACGTTCCGAGTTTCCAAAGACACTAAACTATTACGATCCTTTAGTGTGTGTTTTTGTTATGTACTAAGTATTCCGCAAATGTAATGTAATGTCCATGTACGTCAGGATACGGGTCTCTACAGTTGGTATCAGAGGAAAGGTTTAGTCAACCTTTGGAAACTAGGATGCGAAAATGTTAGTGAGATCCCTAGAGATATTTCTAAGGTATGTCTAGGGATGTCCCTAGGGATAAGTATACGTATAGGTTATAGTAATAGAATTACTCTAACGATCATAGAATTAAACCTAAGATGTTGGATATTGAAGGTACTCCCCCTTTATTATGTTGTTTTCCCTAGCATGATTTTTTCCTCTCACACTATTCTTTTTGGGTTTTAGACGATGGCTGGAACCCGAAAGAACCGTGTTGATCAATGCAATGGACAATGCAATGATTGCCCTCCTGAACAAACAAATGTTATGGGAGATGGAGTGCAAAATCTTATTTCTATACTTACACAAGCTATGAATCATTCTGGACTTCCAAATGAGCAGAGAAGGGAACAATATTCTATTGAGTCCTTCATGAGGCAACGTCCACCTTCTTTCAGTGGGACTTCCGATCCACTTGTTGCTGAACAATGGATCAGTACCACTGAAAAGATATTTTCAGTTCTTCAATGTTCTGAACATGATAAAGTCATCTTAGCAGTATATCGTTTGGAAGGTGAAGCTGATCAATGGTGGAATCTTATCAAGAATACGAGGCCAAGAGATGAAATTGAGTCCATGGAATGGGACGAGTTCAAGAACTTGTTTTTCAGTAAGTACTTCCCTCGTATTCTTCGAACAAAGATGGAGAAAGAGTTTCTTGAACTGAAGCAAAGGGACGATGAATCTGTTGGTACCTATGAAGTAAATTTTACAAGACTTGCAAGGTATGCTTCTGGTATTATCATCCAACCTGAAAGTAAAGTTGATCGATTTTTCAGTGGCTTAAAACCAAGTCTTCAAAGGGCATTAGCTATAAGAGACTTCAGTAGCTATGAAGAAATTGTGCGTTGTGCTATCAAGGTAGAAATGGAAGTTGGTGTTACATACCCATCTCATGGTTTTGACAAGAAACGAAAGATGGAGTTCAAGGAGAAATCTCATAATAATGGTGAAAAGAAGATGAATGTTTCCTTATGCACAAAGTGTGGAAAGAAGCATGGTGGAGATTGTCTTAAAGGAACTAGAAAATGTTTTAAGTGTGGAAAAGAAGGTCATCGAGCAGCTGAGTGTCGAAGTAATGGAAAAAGGGTTTCTAATGATGTGAATAAAGCAAACACTGCAGAGAACGCACCGCCAACACTTCAATGCTTCAAGTGCAAGGAAATGGGGCATTATGCTAATAATTGCCCTAATCCAAGGGTTAGTGATGATCAACATGAGCAACCACTGAAGGCAAAGGACAAAGGGAAATCACATGCGATCACTATTGGCAATGTTGAATATGATAACGATGTGGTGGAATGATTAAGTGTTTATGTAATGGGATTCCAAAATAATGTTGTATCATGGAGTATTGGAATATTTATGTATTGGTTTAATGTGGTATTCAAAGTGATTGAGATATTTTTGGAAATAAGATGATATGCGCATAATGAAGGGAAAATAAGAAAATGAAATGTTTAACAATATTCATGAGCTCATGATTGATATAAGGACTAAGTGATATCATGGTTTGAGTATATAGAATTTTGAGGGTTATGTGGAAAGAGTTAACTTTTAATAGAATTCATGTTTTCAATAAGGTTCAATGTGTATTCAAGAGAGTACAAGATTAAGGCCTTTGAATGTTTGGAATGTGACCAACAAGATATATCTTATGATATATGAGGATCAACGATGGTATTAAATCTCTGGTAATCGTTGTCACTATATTATGAGAGTGGACTGCAGTATTATGTATAAGCCTAAAGATTAGACTGGATTATGTTGGACATAAGTTAGTATTGTTTAAGGATAGAAGATTTTCGATATTATTGATGGGATGTTATAGTAACGTAGTTTTAGAAAAAGGACAACCTGCAGGACGGGCAACAGCCCATCGCTTCGTACAAGGCTGTAGGAATCAAACCCACAACCGAAGTGCGACTGGCCTTTATCGCCTACCACTGGCCTACAGGAAGTCCCTGTTTATTAGAAACTAGTTTTATTATATTAAGCAGTATAATATATGAAGTATAAGTCCATTTTAGGAACCATATATGATTAATCTCACTATAGATCGATTTATGCATATAATTTTTTCTAACCTTTTGTTTGAGACAGATGGAATGACCCGTCATTCTATCACATTATCTGCTAACACTTCACGAATAACAAATTCAACTTCATTTATTTAAGAGATGAAGTGGAAATTGTTCAAGCCACGAACAACAGTGAGATTGTACCAAAATAAAGTAAGTATTTATTCTAATTCAAATTTTCAACTTTAGGGAAATGATCTTGAAAACCAAAAATGTTGTCCTAGTGATCTTATACCTGAGGAATCAGATGGTACCTTATATCATCACAAATTTATGGATTTGTGATTTTTGGCTTTTCCATAGCCATGTTCTCTACCACTCTCCATCAGAACATGATGGTTAGATTTTTCTTCCATATCCATATTTTTACCTATGTGGAAACCCAACAATTAGTTTATTTGGGTAATTGTTACATTTCATACTTTAGTTTTTAAAGCCAAGTTTTGGTATTCCTTTTTACGATGTGGGAAACTTTCGAATAGAAAACCATTTATAACCCCGACGAATTTCGAGGGCGAAATTCATTTTAAGGGGGGTAGAATGTAACAGCCCAAGATTTTATGAAAAATATTCTTTTTAATTTTATTAATGTCTTGTGTTGTACGCTACACCAAAAGGAGCTTGCACAACACGCATCCTTGACTTGCCTTGCATTACACGCAATCGCAACCTTCCTCGATAGTGTGTGTAGTACGCAATAACGAGTTTCACTAAAAAGCGATATGCTATTAAAACTAGCCGTTATGAATAGTAATAACCACTTTTTGAAATTTTGTAAATTTTATTTTTCAAAATGGATTTCATTTTTGGATTCGGAGTATCGAATTTAGCCTAAGGTGAAATTTTGGTACATTTCGGATAACTTTCATATTCTGATGAATAGTGAAAATTACTAAATTATAATTAAAAACAACTTTTTTAATCGAAATAATTAATAGTGATAAATTATTAATTTGAGTGGTTTTAAAGTATATTTAGAATATATTTTTACAATTTAATACAATGTTGGTCATTGGACGTAATTTCACATTTAAACCTGACATAAACAAGTGTCAATCTTTTGATAGATATTGTTTCGTAAAAACACGCTATTTGTTTTAGTAGCGGGATTTAATTATAAAATTAATTAATTCAACTTCTATGTTATGAATTTGGTAAAATAGACTTCATTTTTGAATTCAGAATATGAAATATAGCTTAGGATGAAATTTTGGCATTTTTCTGAAAACTTTCAATTTTTGATGAATAGTGAAACCACTAAGTGGTAGGTTAAAAACTGAATTTTGCATAAAACGTAATTTTACCGCTTCTGTGAATGGAATTTCGAAAATCCGAGAGACACGGTTAATATCAAGGACTAAAATGTGGTTCAATGAGATGAAAATAATTTTTTGGTGAATAGTAACTTTTTACTTTTTTTACCGCGGTTAATAGTAAATAGGGTAACTAAGGGTAAATATGATATTACTATTACCCTAACACATGTCCTAATTCTATTGGACAAGTGTAATTCGACCAAAAACAAACTTAGGAATAAAATATGACAATTTAGGCCCACTTGGATTAGATTAGGACATTTATTATGAATTTATTTAAAGAAGGGTTAAAATAGTTAAAATCAAAGTTTAATAAGTAAATCATTTTTAATATGGGGTTATACATAAGATAAATTCGATTGTAAATATTCATTAGAAAGCTAAAAAGATTTCCTACATGATGGTATTTTATTTGTAATTTTTAGACATCAAATAATTTAATTTATTTATGACACAACGATGATGCAGTAATTATCTTATTAATGAAATATTGACATAATTGATGTTATAAACACCAAAATAAATGTAATTTGAGATTTTTTATGAATTCCACTAATTTTCTAGGTTACTATGATATATTAATGTTGATTTAATCAACTTGGTTCGAACATTTAATTCTGTTATGACTTTTACAAAAATCATATATCAAATAGTGTCAAAATTGACACAAAATAGTTTTTAAATCAAATATTATATTATTAATTGTTATTTTATTCCTAAAAATCTAAGGTTCGGCCAAATGACTTATATAAGGATATATATATTAATAATAAACAATTTGGGGTTCGTTTGGCATGTTATAGTAAGTGTATTAACCATATAGTGAAAGAAAACAAAAAGACATGGTAAAAGTTAAATTATTTAACTTAGAGTTAAATCTAATTGATAAGGTTAAAATAATATCCTAAACTTGTCTAAATTCTATTGGTTGATAGGATTTCGACCCATCCCCACTTTAGCTTCAAAATAAGACCCTTTGGAACCATTATAAACCGATTTTGACTTTAATATAAAATAATATTTTGAGATATTCCTAAGGTGCCCCTCTCCTCCCCTATAAAAGGACACCTCCTCCCCCTCCTCCTCACACCAATTTGAGCACTCAAGCTCGGCCAAACCCTGCCAAAATCTCTTCTCCACTTCCCTAGCAACATCCTAGAGGTTCTGGTCTTCCTCAAAGACCAATTCTAGTGCCCTAAGAGGAGGTCTCAAAGAGGCACTTCAAAGAAGAGGAGGTTCGGACACTTACAAAGCAAGTCGGACCTAAGGTAAGGGAAATATCACAATCTCATTTTTATCCGAGATTGTTCATTCGTAAGTATTTACTGGGGTGTATTTTATCATCCACATCCATGTTCCCTCAATATGTAATATTGTTTCCATCCACTTGAAATAGTTTAAATCCAATTTTACCCTTAGGTGAGTTTTTAGTAAAGAATATGAAAGGAATCTTTTGTTGTTTTTCCGTACGAGGTACTTTTTGACTTTTCCGACAAAAGTACGAAGAATGTTTTTTTTTAACTTATACGGCATGAATGGATTTTTAAAACATTACTTCAAAGAAGCTTCCTTTACAAGTTTTCAAGTTTATTTTTAATCAAC
Organism: Viscum album; assembly: GCA_963277665.1. NCBI lineage: Eukaryota > Viridiplantae > Streptophyta > Magnoliopsida > Santalales > Viscaceae > Viscum > Viscum album. Next base: position 1,514,773,836 of record OY728139.1, on the reverse strand, counting down.
TTCTTTTATTTTAAAGTTGTATGACATGTTATGAAAGGAAAAATGTTTTTGAAGAAGAAAGGATATTTTCCTCAAGAATTCAATTCAAGTGTTTTATCAAAATTATTTTCCATCTAAGATAATAAAGGGTTCTGTTTCTATCCATATTTTTACATTGGTTTGACTATGTTGTGATGGAATTATGTTTATGAATTCCTTTATCATATATGAATTGATTTATGATGTCATGATGTTTCAAGAATCCCATTTTTGTTATGCGATGATGTATGTTCTATGATTATGTGGCACACATAAGAAAGGATTCATTATAAGATGGGTGGGACCTATATCTCCCTCCAATGCATTGGGTAATGATTTTATATCTCATGAGATAGACATGGCTGGAATGGTAGGTTATACCGGTTCAGTGAAACAGGACTGAAACGAGGGTTACTCGATTCAGAAAGGGACTTTGTCCACTAAGATAGTCTTGGCAATGAGTCATGACTAACAAGAAATGATTTTCCATGATTATGTGTGCATGCCACAAATTTTCAAGTTTCATGTTATGATTATGGGGATCTCATTTTCACTTCTATGATTTATTAAGATTTTATGATCTCTTTTGCAGGATATGATTTTCAAAAAGATATGATATGATTTTTATTTCCTTTATTGCCCTTGCTGAGCATTTGAGCTCACCCTTTTATGTTTTCTTTTCCCCAGGATATAAAGAAAGGTTTTAGGTAAAAAAAGGGATGACCTTTATGGGAGATATTGAAGAACTTTCACCATGATTAGAAGATTACGTTCCGAGTTTCCAAAGACACTAAACTATTACGATCCTTTAGTGTGTGTTTTTGTTATGTACTAAGTATTCCGCAAATGTAATGTAATGTCCATGTACGTCAGGATACGGGTCTCTACACTACGCCTATGGTGGTGGGCCTCTGCGAGGTTGTGGAGGCGGCTCCACAGGTAATAATTCCAGCTATCTTGGGGCCACTATTTGGTCCACCACGGTGGGGTTGGCTCTGGAATCCCTTCTTATAGGAATTACAGGGGGAAACGGACGTTCTTGGCTGGCCTGTTGCAGGGCTTCTTCCAGACACTGGGTCTTATCAGTGAAATCTCAGAATACTCCAGGGTAGTTCTGGGTGATCAAAGAGTGAACTAGTATTGTCTTAACATTTAAAACACACATAATCAGTAATTTATCATGAGTCAGTGGCATGTAAAGGGTGTATGTGAGTCCTTTCCACCGGGCGATAAATCCCACGACATGCTCATTGGGCCTTTGTTTTCACTTAAAGAGGTCTGTGATGCTTTTTTTCCATGTGGTGGAGCTGAACTGGTATAGGAATTGCCTACGGAGGTCCTCCCATCTGGTCACTGATCTGATGGAGAGCTGGCTATACCAAAAACACTGAAGCCCCTCCAATGTATGCACAAAACATCGGAGCATGGCAGCCTCCTACTATGTTAGAGTCCCAAACATGGGCCCACACCTTGAGGTAAAGTGGGATAGATGTTGTGGTGGGTCCTCTGTCCCATTGAAGGGGGAAAAGGTGGGATTCCTGAAACCCGTAGGTTCCGACATATCATCCACCCATGCTGGATATGGCTTTCCATCAGATGGGAGTTTCACCTGTCGCATTTCCAACACCTCAAGGCAGGCAATGAGGGATTCCATTGGATCATCTGGGCGAAGGTCCCTGTCTTAATGGGGATCCCTAACCATAAGTACATTGGAGGGTTCTTCAACATGGTAAGATGGTTTAGCGTCTTGTGGTGCGGCTCATGGGGAGACTTGCGGGGTAGCTGGGGGATCCTGAGATGGGTTCCTTGGATTGATACACCATTCTGGAGGGTTTGGTGAGACATACCACACCCTCTTACCGTAAGTTCCATCGTCAACCCTGTCTACAGGGGCAGGATGGTCAGGGTCACCTAGAGGCTGCTCACCAAGGGGAAGTTGTTCCTACCCCTACTGCCCTGGCCTAGAATTTTTGTAGTATGGTCGTCGCTCTGTAGTGAATTCAGCGAGGATTTCATCGACCAAATTCTTCTGTTCAGAAATTTGTTGGCACAACATGGCCTTCTCAGGGTCCTCCTCTGTATTCTGCACTGAGGCGGATGGGTTGGAGTGTTTGGAAGCTATGAGGTGATCTTTAACCTTACCGTGATTTCAGTAAAGGACTAATGCCTCAATGGGCGCAGGGAGACCTAGTAGATTCATCTGCTGGAAAGTAAATCTACCTGATGGATCTAGTAGTTATGGAACGACCTCGGAGGGTAAGTCCCTATCAAGAAGCTCCAGCTCATTCTCCTTGTCTACTATGTCGGCCATGTTGATCATGACCCTTCCTAAGGGCATGTCCTCAATATCGCTTAGCGATTCGGGCTGTCGTCAGATAGGACTGAAGTGGAGAGCATCATACTACCCCCATCCACAGATTTGAACGTTGGGGGAAGCCTCCTTGATAATCTTGTGGAGTACCTTGAAACTCTAAATTCATTGCTGTTGGAGGGCCTTACGGCAGCCTGGTGACTCGGGGCGCTGGGCCACAAGGAGTGAGGCGAAATAAACTAGACGTCATTACTCGAAAATTTCTTGAAAATGTTCTTGGCTCCTAGGATAAACCGCTCCCTGATGGAGAAGTTGGAAGTGCATCGCCCAAAGGGTTTCGCAGAAACACTCAAATTCTTCTGGGGTAAGTGATTCTGGCACGCAGAAATTTGGTGCTACCACGGGCCAGAACATCTCAGGGAAGTGGTCCACTGTGAGGATATTCTATAAGATCCTTGGATCAGATTCAGGGTCAATCCCTTTGTTTCCCCATACATCAACTAGGGGTGGTCGAGGAACTGGCAACAATACTGAGGCAGACCACTGGGACGGCAGGTTGGCTGGTGGGGAATACGGTGAATGGGCTGACTGGCTGCTGAATCTTGGGTTGTCCTCCGAAGAGTGTAGTGACTCAGCCACCACATCGCGGTAGTATGGGTTGATGGCCGCATTTCTTAGCATAGGGTCTAGGGATACTGGCGATAGTCTGTGCTACTGCTCTCCCGCCATTGGTCCCCAGAATAGCTCTTTGTGATCTCTAATCGAGGTAGAGAGTGCTTCTAGTGATGATGGTGGTGATTTCATGACCGTAACCTATGGGGTTTCCAAATTTTCATCTTCCTGGATATAACTATGGAGGGAGGTGAGAATCTGATGGACCTCGCATTCCATGAGTACTAGGCTGATGCACCTTGTTCCTTCCCCAGCCCTTGACTCGGTTGAGCAAGGGGAGGTTTCTTTCACTGAGTCGTATTCTACTTCAGAGTTTGAGAAGCGGATTGGTTTGATCTCTGTCCAGACCTTCCCCGAATCCTTCTTATGGTGGTGATGACCCACCATCCTTCCCCTAGATGGCTCTTCTAGATAGGGAAGATTCATGACACAGGGATGTCCTTCGGCCATACTGGTGCTGGGGTGGGGAGGACTTCCACCCGAGAAAGTCAGGGTGTGAGGATCACCGGGGCAGATATCAAGAAGTATATGGGGAGGACCTCTATGGGAAGTGATGGAGTGGGTAGGGCCTCCACTCAAGCGCGTAGGATCATGGGTGGGACCCCCATGCTTGTTCCCTCTGATGACCTCTTCACGGCGAAGGTCCTTGTACTGGTCGATCCGAACACGGGTACAACCTCTATGCTGGGTGCTAGTGAAGTGAAGGTCGCCCTCACTACCCTGATTACTGAGGTGAGGAGGACCTTCTCCAGCTGATATGAGGACATGAGGAGGGTCCCCACATTGAAGAGTGACCGGATGTGCAACGTCTCCATACCAACGGTCTTTGGCGGGAGGAATGACTCCATATCCGGTGTAGTGGGAACGAGAGAGACTCTTATAGTGAGTGTCACTACTATAGGGGGGGACTCATTTGGACTGAAGGTGGCATGGGGCAGACCTCCATGTCGATCCTGGAAGCAGGGAAGGCCCACATTCTCCATGGTAGCACTACGGGGAAGACCTTTGTACTGTGTGGCATCGTTGCGGGTTAGTCTGCGACGGTTACTGCCTGTGCCAGCGACCAAGAGAGTCGACCCAGCCTACCCGTGGGGTAGCTGGGGCCTTGATCCAAGTCGAGCATATAACTGCCCCTGCTCAGCATATATAGGGAGCTCTGCTGATGTTGACACCCCTTGGCAATCATCCTCTTCAGCAAGCACCCGACGTTGGTGTCGGGTTAGACGGACTGGAGCCAGTGGTGCAGGTGCATGGATTACCTGCTCCTCATCTAGTAATACTGGGTGGCAGTATTGACGCGGACGAGTGGGAGTCCTTGCTAGGAGCCCCTGGAATGGGACTCTGACCGGGTTGGCCTGAACATCCCCTACCTCATCGGCGTAGGGCAGGGAGTCATCGAGACATTCCAGGGAGAGGCTCCTGAAACAGTTATATGTTGGAGTGGGGAGTAGGGAATCCATATGCGGCCCTTGGGGTCGGCGTCAACGATGAGCCGCAGATGCCTCTAAATCCAGGTGGGTCATATCTCGAGTCGGGATAACACCCTCCTCCTCATACCGATGTACAAGGTCATTGATCACCCTTCATTGGATGACATCGGATGGGGAGATGGGGCATGGGTGCCCCATGGTCATTGGTGTAGAGGTTGTTGCGGAAGAGGGAGAGCCACACAGGAATGTCGCGTTGTCACTACCCCTGCCTCTTCATCGGTGGGCAGGCGGTGATTGAGTTCTGGGTACAGTAGCTTGTTTTTTGAAAGTAGGGAGATTAACTCATCAGTGTTGAAAGAAAAAGGAATCGACGACCAGTTCCACAGCTCCATACCATTTTCCATGACCGGTAAGAGGGGTCCACACTAACAACATTGTAGACTGGGATGTCCAACGTTCTACTGCCCCAACTTTTGGTGAGTTTCACACCAGGCCCGCTATTTGCTTGGCATAACCCAGTGCCGTATATCTGGATCTGGTGACATGCTAATCCACTGATGTCTCGAATGTTACTAATCTCTATATTGAGGAAAATATCTTCACATCAGGTTCACCATTTCTATTTTTGATACTTTCGTCGGGGCGCGTGCATCCGTCTTCTTGAGTGCTAAAGGCACGGTTTAATTGCCCCTCATTCCCACATTCCAAAGGTTGGTGGAATACGCTCCTTATCCAGAGATGTTTGCTCTTTGATATAAATGGGATGATGGGATGTCGGTTCTTCCTTCCGTGGATTATTCCTCAAAACTTGTCACCTAGTCTGGGTCTCCCTTACAGATTTAAGACATTGTTTTTGAAACCCTTCCCAGTGACATATCTTCATAGACACCAGTTAATTACACTGCTTCTGTCGGGACATTCCAAAGGGTCCGGTCAAGACAGCAACCTTCGGTTAGGGGAGTAGTCACGTTGGACATCACTGGCGTGTCTAGACACTCGGACACTGGCGCATCTGGGTTTCTTCCCCTTATTATAGGGATTCTTTAGGTAACGGAAGCCCGAGGCATCCCACATAGAACGTGGGGAATCATATTCCATAGGCATGTATCTGAGGTTTTCCTCAGATTCCCATGATTAACATAGGGTATGACATAGGTTTAATATCCAGAAGATACGGATTGGACTGATTAGAACACTGATTAATGTGGATCAGATAGGTGCAACCAATGGAGGGAACATTGATGTTGGGGCCAACGTGTGGTTAGTTTTCCGATTGTTGTTTAGGGAAATGGGGAATGAGGTGGCATGATCCCATCAGGATGTGGTGGCCCGAGTAAGAATCAGGATGGATAATGGAGTGTTGAATGAAGTGGATGGTGAATGGGAAGGAACCGCCATGAGGATGACAATGAATTTGGGCTTGAGACTTAAAGAGGCTTCCTATATATCCCCGTGGCGGGGAATCAAAGTCCTCGTAGTTCATCTGATGATGGCTTACTTCCAATTGGGTATTTCAACAGCTTGCTGCTGGATGGGAATGTTGACAGATTACCACTGGATAGGGTCACGATGGCTTACTAATGAATGGGGTCACAACGGATTATCACTGGATGGAGTTGACAATGGCTTACCACTGAATGGCGTCGCAATGGCTTACCGTTAGACGGGGTCGAACCTCAGGGAGGCTTCCTACGTAATTTATCTAGGAGACAAGGATCAAACCCACATAGTTCCTATGGGATTGGGATTAGTGAACCGACATGGAGGAGGATATGAGGCCCATATATATGGTGGGATTGAACATCATGTAGGCTTCCTGAACACCTTGCCTTGGAAAGGATCAAAGACCACGTAGTTCATGTGGAGTGGGAAAACCGACGTGAAAGAGGTTGGAGTGACCGGGTGTTGGGCTTGAACCTCAGGAAGGCTTCCTATGTACCCTGCCATGGAAAGGATCAAAGACCATGTAGTTCAGGTGGAGTGGGCGAACCGACGTGAAGGAGGTCGGAGTGACCGGGTGTTGGGCTTGAACCTCAGGGAGGCTTCCTACGTACCCTTCCTTGGCAAGGATCAAAGACCATGTAGTTTAGGTTAAGTGGTTGAACCGACATGAAGGAGGTCAGAGCGACCAGGTGTTGGGCTTGAACCTCAGGGAGGCTTCCTACGTACCCTTCCTTGGAAAGGATCAAAGACCATGTAGTTTAGGTGGAGTGATTGAACCGACGTGAAGTAGGTAGGATCAACCGGGTGTTGGTCTTGAACCTTGGGGAGGATTCCTACTTACCTTATCTAGGAGACAAGGATCAAAGTCCTCATAGTTCATGGAATGGTAGCATTTAGGGGCTTACGCTCTAAGGTAACCCAATTTTTTAGTGAACCGACATGAAGGGAGCTGGGACCAATGGGTGTTGGGCTTAAACTTCAGGGAGGATTCCTATGTACCTTGCCTTGGCAAGGATCAAAGTCCATGTAGTTCGGGAATGGGGTGTGGGGATTACACTCTAGGCTTCTTGGATAGGATGTCTTGGTTGATGCTTGCTCTAAGCCCACATGATTCATTCTCAGTGTGAGAAATAATAGACAGAAAAGACCCAACAATTACGTCGTGAAAGGTGCGTCTGTTGGAAGTAGACTGGGGCCACGTGTAGTTGGTGGCCCAAAGAGGAAACAATGGCTTATGCGTGGTTAGCAGCCTAAGGAGATGAATATTGGGACTTACTCCGGGGTAGAGGCCCGGGTGGTGAAAAAGCCCAGCAGGAGAGGGATTTGGCACCCAGGAAGAGAGGAGGAGTAGGGGTGCTACCTCCTGCAAGGAAAGCTAGGGGCTTACACCAGGGTGGTTGCCCTTTACCTGTGAACAGACGCTGCTCCGATAAAGAGGATCTCATTCCATATGAGGAATGATCTCACTCTCGTGGAGACCAGTGGGCATGCAGAATGTCCGAGGTGGGGGAACCCCATGTATGATACATGGGGCACGGGGCGTGGTCATAGTTTAACGTCATGTGCTGAGGACGAAGGTGCTTGGTAGTTTAATGTCCTATAGCTCAGACGATGTGGGTTTACTCCGTACCCCTAGGACTTACATAACTGGTACCCTCTACACATTGGTGAAGAAAATGGACAGAAAACATCATGGTAAAGGGGTGTTTTAAAGAAAACCATTGGTTGTTCCACATTATCGTGGCTATGAGAAGAAGCAATATCTGTTAGCATTCCTATGTGAAGAAGCATGATGCGAAGCAATGCAGTGGTCAGTATTTTCCAAGGGACTTTGAAATTGTTTCATGAAAACCTGAAGGGCTACATGGGAAAAGGAGTTGTAGAGCAGAGGGGTTCATATGTAGAAGCCTTGTGATTATCTAGTGCTCCATTAAGTGGAAGGGCTTCTTAAAGGGATGTACTTCGCGAAGTGAAGTCTCCTAGCCTAGGCATATGTAATAGATGCACATGGGAGGATCTTTATGAAGTGGAATGGAATTCACGAAGCAATACCTCACGAAGCAAGGGTGCCTCATGAGGTAAGGTGTTGTGAAGCAATATTCTTCGCGAAGCATAGTGACCCTGCCATAGCATGTGGGTCATGTGTGTGTGGAGGGTGTTTCACGAAGCATAAACGCTTCGCGACGACCTGAGTCCCCATGGAGATCTCCTTACTCCGCGAAGGCATGTGGGCTTCATGAAAGTAATCCCTCTTGGAAAAGGGGTTCGATTAAAGCAAAGGTGGGGGCACTTCACAAAGAAAAAGTACCTTGAGGAGCTCAGGGTTCTTAGAGTAAGAAGTGCTTCACGATTTGAGGTATCATAAGGTTAAAGGTTAGATGATCCAACATTTGGGATCGAGGGGATCCCTATATTTATAGTCAATAGGCACCGAGAAGCATAGGTCACTCAGTGAGAAGACAAAGGTCACTCTTTGGTGGGTTCGCGAATGTCAAAGTGGTTCGTGGGGCGTCTCGCCTCCTTGCTCCTCGGCGGGCTCGAACATGTCAACTCGGCTTGCGGAGGCTCCCGCCTCCTTTCTCTACAGTGGGCTCGCAAAGGTCAAATTCTTTCATGGAACCTCCCTACTCCTTGCTCCGTGGTGGGCTCGCGAATGTAAAATCCATTCATGAAGCCTCCCACCTCCTTGCTCCACAGCGGGCGCGGGGCCATGGGGCTCTGTAAAAAGTCTTCAGGAGGCAGCCTAGGAGACTTCCCTATTGTTCTTCTTCTTCCCAAATTTTGGCATCAGCAATGTTATAAATTCAATAAAATATTTTTATACTCATTCAATATATTTTATTAGCATAACATAATAAAAATCCAATTTTATTCTTAAAACCCTATATTATTGTTAAGGATTTTTTACCACCTTTTAAAAGAGAACACATTTTAAATCCAAATTTTGTAACTTTTATATATTTAATATTTCAAAATAAACTTCATTTTTTATATAGTAACATGAAAATTATGTTAGGGTAATATTTTCATATTTTTCTGTGAAGTTTCATTTTTTTAATTAATTGTGAAAGTACTGAATTTTAATCCAAAACTGTTTTTTCATATAATTTATTTACAAGTATAAATTATATTATAATTCAGTTTAATGGTTTAATTAGATAATATTTCTATAATAAAACCAAATTGTGTTCATTCTAAACAATTTCATATTAAAATTGAATATAAAAACATAGCATAATTTTGAACGTTTTTAATTTAAAACCCAGCATTGTCGACCCAACTGCGAGATTAAATTTAAATTGATATATACTAATTATATGAGTGTAATTTTTAAAAATGGATTAAATATTTGGAATAAAAATAATTTATAATTCATAATAATGTAAAATTAGTTTTTGAAAAAAAATTAGTAAAAGTAATTAAAATTAATTACAAAGATTAAGGTAAAATTAAACTTAATAAGGGACTAAACATTAATCTTAAGGGAATAAATGGAATATAAACTTGTCCAAGAAATATTTTATGGATATATTTAGACCATATCCTCAATTTTGATTAATTTTTTCTATTATTGGATCCACATTACATGGGGAAAATGTGGGTGGAATTTCTGTTCCCAAAATTTACCAGAGTGACACTCCTCCTCTACTATAAAAAGGATTCCTATCCTCTTACTTTCTCATACATCTCAATCCAATTTGGATCAAACAATATATTCCAAAATATCTCCTAAGAATACCTACCCTCATCCAAGGAGCCACCACTTGTGCATAAATAAATCCAAATAATCTCTTCGGTACAAACAAAAAGGAGTTACCCAAATAAGAGGTAACATTCTTCCTCAAGTTCTTTCATATTATTTCAATTTTACGCCCCCTAAAATCTTCTTATTCCATGATGGTATAACAAAAAAAGTATCTTAAATATAATTTTGTGTTATTATTATAGGGTTTCAACTACAAATGCACACACTTCCATCAAATGGGTTACAAACATAATGTTTATGTGTATAAAGAACTACCGCCACACAAAACGATGATTGTTAATTATTCATTTACTGCCTCTCATAGTGGGAATTATGATATAAAATCTGTTTGTATATGATATATATTATATTTATCATGTATTTATTCAACCAATTCTATTTCTATTACACTAATCAGTAGGAAATTATGAATTTCCTGACCAATGGAACTTAAGTTTCCTGTCAGCCTCCATAAAATTCATGGATTGAAAAAATTAGTCTATTAAAAAATCTCTAAATTTTTTATCAAATGAAATCATGAGATTTTTTTTATGTTTATTCATCTAATAGATCCTTCTTTTTCTTTTATACTTCCTTGCATCTTTTATATTTTCTTTGTCTGGTAGATTTCTTGGTGTTATGGTTCATTATCTAATGAACTTGAATTGATTCCTTTATAACTAATCCTTTATGACTTTGAACTTAATACAACATTTAAAAAACTCTTTCATTCAAACTTCATATAGATTTTCTATCCAAAAACTTCATCTGTTTCTGTCCAGTTCTATCAAACTATTCGCTGATGATAACATTATTGAAAATTTTAAAGACTTCTGTCACATATAGATTTCTCTATATTGTTAGAAATCCTTCTATGTAGATTTTTACTTCTTTATACTTTGGACTTATTACTCTTTATAAAAACTCAACAACATCATATTTGTAAAAATCTTAATCTGGTAACATCAACTATGTTTCATCTGGTATCTCTATCCAATTTCTTCAACCATTGGACTTTAGTTACCTTTATGCATTGGGAATATTATCCTTATGAAATTAATTATGTGATTTACCCTTATTTTATATTATTCTAACTTTATTCCACCTTTAGAACTTTTAATGTACTCTTACACAACTAAATATTAGCCTTTACACGACCTTTGTTCATCTCTGGTCCATCTAGTAATCTGAAATTTTTCTATTTGGTAACCTTTTTTCAATGATCTGCGACTGGTACTTCAACTCTCACTTTTTTTGCTCACTTAAATTATGAATTCTCCCCCTTTTTACTTCATCCAGTAACATCATTATGTTCCATATATAAAATAAATCTAGTGTAATTTATTCCACAGAATATTTATCCAATCACCATAGTTTGATGATCTATATCTAGTGGATCTGATCTCCCCCTATTAAAAAAATTAGAACCTAAGATCTTTTATGATGTTGGAATCATTTAGAAGAACTTAGAATATTCTAACTTTTATAAGTATTTTTTCTTAACATCCCTAAGGAAGGTTTTCTAACCTTTGTAAGGAAAATTTCCAAGCATGTTAAGGAAACTTTCATAACCTTATTATACACTTTATATAGAAATTTTCTTAGTTGTCATAAATAAAGTTTCTTAAGATTTTTCATAATATTCCTTCAACATTATTATTCAATCACATTCTCTATTGGTACTTTATTTTTCATCTCCAAATATCATATATAGTTTTTAGTAGCATTATCCTACAAAAATTCATTTGGAAACATTTCCTATAAAACATTTACTATAAAAATCCTCATTGACTTTACAACAAACTATTGACAACATATACAATATATGTTAGAAAAACATCCCAAAACATATTCACATTGAAATATAAGACCCAACACCCAAAGATCCATCATAATCCACCACCAAGAGGCAAGGAATCTCTAAATTCTATAAGTAAAGTTTCTTAAGTTGAGAGAAACATTCACTGGAGGAAGAGTGAGGTGAAATGGATGGGTTTTGTTTCTAAAAAATCATAATAATTAATACGCATCACACAGTTTGGTTGCATGATTGGAAAACTATACACCAATTATGCACCCTTTCTAGGTTACTAGAAGAGCTGCATAGTTTGAAAAATTGTGCACCAACCACACAAGAACCCACTATCATGAATCACATAGTTTGAGGGGTAGGTAACACTATTTGTATTAACCATGCACTCAACCAAGTTCCCTTATATGGGACTCTAATACAAAGCGTGCAGTTTCCAAGGTTGATCTGTAAAATTTTCTCTAATTGTGCACCAACCATGCATAGGCCCATAAACCTAAAAAAACTCCAAAAAATCACCTAAATCAACATGATAGAATACCAAAAAAAGTATATGATCAAAAAATGGTATAAGAACTTAAAATAAACACCCTTATGTGACTATAATACCTTTTATATACTAATATTCTACTAGGTGAAATTTATTGTGATTTATATCTATCAGAATTCACCCATCACCTTGTTGTTAGGGTATAATGTACAATATTCAATGAGATATTCTACACAAAAGATTTCAAAAGATATTGTGAGATTAGGGATTCATGTAGCCTATGAGCTAGTCAAAAAGCTACATGTTCCCCTTAATGATATGGATGCTCAAATGATCAAACATTCTATTGGAACATTCATATCATTTTTGTTTGATATTGTAAAAATACATATCGATAATAAATCATTATTTATGATTTATTTTTTATGAAAAACATTACCAATTAATGAAAAAAGTCTTGAACTAAGGAATGTTATCATAGAAGGAGAAAAGGAATGGGAAATGAAATTTTTAATCAAAACATTCTAAAAGATAAACCAATCAATAAAAAAATACCTTCAGATAGTATATTTACCCTCCTAATTCAAAATCCACATTTACTAATATTTCAAGTTCATGTGTATAAAATTTTAAGAGATGGTGATACAACCTCCAATTATTTTGACCAAATGTTCGAAGATTTTATTACATAAATTCTTTGTCTTGAGATTGTAGATGAAATCCTCAAGCATGGATGTTTAGAGTCTTTGTTGTAAATGTATATATGAGGTGCATTTTCATAATCAGTCTTTCCAATAGATGAACAACTATGTTAATTATAGTTAAATATAATCTATATTATTTACAGGTGTATATATCACTACTATTTGAAGGGAAAACCCTATGAACAAAAATTTGTACTCATTATTCCTCAATTCACTTATATACAAGAGAGGTCATTAGAATAAAAACAATATTTAAAAAAGTGGACTAACTAGATGAAATTTTTGAAAATAAATCTACATAAGAAACATGCATCTTAATACCCATGATGCAGTGGTAAAACTATATAATCAAATAATATCAAATATATTTTCATTTCATTAATTAATTTTTCATTTTTTTAAGAAGCATTGGTTTCTCATTACATTAAATTTGGATACTCTGAGGATTTATTTTTTGGATTTAATGCACATATTACCAACAAATTGATCACATATGTTGACATTTACCAATTTGTAACACACTATATTCAACATTTTATAAATAAAATTCAATTTATACATTTTATATTATGTTTTAATGGATTTCTTTATGATAAGGTGGTTTTTAAATATCATCAAAATCATGGTATGAGGATGGCCCATTAGCATAAGAAGCCTATTGAATTATACAACCGGATAGGTATTAGGGCATATATGATATGATTTCACTATAAAAACATATATCAAACCAAATTATTATTTTTTTCAATGTTTATGAAATTTTTAAAAGAAATTAATGGCAAAGATTGTGGTTATTAAATTTTTAGATTATGAAAGATATTGCATTCCATAAACAAACTAACACCCCCAAAGAGGTGTTTCTGATGGTTATTACAATTTCAATTAAAATATTTATTAATTATTTTTTATTTATATTTTTTCAATACTACCAGATCTATTGATAGTCTACATATTCAAAAGAGGAAATATATTTGTTCATAAATTAATGGGTAGAATACATAGTGTCATAATGTATGCATACATCACGAATATATGAATTTTTACTACTTTTTAGTTACTTTTATCACCTTTTTATCTACTTATTTTTTAGTTAATTTTCTTATAATTTTTATTTAATACTTATTTAGTTTATTTTCATGGAGATTGTGAAGAGGTTACTTTATCAAGAATTGATTAATTTCCAACCATTTTGTGATCTATGAGGAGCACAAAATGATTGGAGAAAAATCAATTAGTGAAAAAGACTTTGACAAGGATTTTTCACTTAGGTACTATTTTTTCTCTTCATAGAACTATTTTTTCTTTATTTGATATTATTATGTTTAGTAGTGTGTGTTTTAATTTTATAAATTACTCAAAGTGTGTTTTTTTGTTTACAAATGATAGTTTAGTAAAAGTTTATTAGACTCATTGAAAATAGATCAAACACGCTCAGATAATCTTGATTATTTATTAAAATTATCCATGATTCATTAGTGATTTATTAGAATTAACCACACATCAATATGGCCCATAATGTACCTGGAATAACACAAAGTTCATGTTTTCATTTTAATAGTAACATTTTAGTTCAATGCATAAATCAATCACTGAAAACTAAACAAAAAAATTCAAATTATATGTATACTTCAGGATAATTATTGTTATGTCATTTTTGATGTTTAGGAATCAGTTGAATGTCAATCTGACACATGGTGTGTCCAGTGTGATTGAAAGTGTATGTGTTTATTTAAAAGTGGAATTTTAGTTCAAAAAATGTTTCACTCACTAAAAATAAATAAAAAATATGATTTTATTGATACTTTGGTACAATGATACATAAGTAATATTTGACATGTAAGAATTTTTTTCATGTCCATCTGATACATGGTGTGGCTGATTTGATTAAAAGTGTTTTTTATATAAAAGTGACATGTTAGTTAAAAACACATGTCACTCATTTAAAATAAATAAAACATTCTTTTATTGTCTTGATACTTTATTTAAATTATCCATAAATAATTTTTTATATGTATGAATCAACCGCATGTCAATCTGACACACGTTGTGCTCGATATGACTCAAAGTGCGTGTTTTTTGTTTAAAAGTGACATTTTAGTCCAAAACATTTATAACTAAATAAAAACCAAGAAAAAATTATTATGGTCTTTAAACATTAGTAAAATTATCCATACATCATTTTTGATCTATAAGAATCAACCGTACATCAATCTGACATATGGTGTGCTTAGTATGACTCAAACTACATATTTTCAGTTCAAAATGGAATTTTAGTTAAAAATGTGTGCTACTAACTATAAATAGATAAAAAAACATTTATTTTACTAATATTTTATGAAAATTATCAATAATTAATTTTTTTACATGTATGAATCATCCATCGATCAACCGGACACATGATTTGACCAGTATGGCTCAAAGTGCATGTTTTTATTTTAAAATTTACATTTTAGTTAAAAAAAATATTTCACATATTCAAAACCTATAAAACGCATTCATATTGTTTTTCTATATTATAAAAAAATCTATAATTCATTTTTATGTGTGGGATTCATTCACACCACAATAGGATACATGGTGTGACTGTTATGACTCGAAATATGTGTTTTCAAATTAAAACTAAAAACTTAGTGAAAAAATTGTGTCAATAACTAAAAAATATAAAAATTCAACCATATAGTCTTAATACATTAGGTAAATTATTCATAAGTCATTTTTTTGTGTATGAATCATTAAAACATCAATATGATACATGGTGTGATCGTTATGAATCAAAGTGTGTGCTTTCAATTTAAAAATGACATTTTAGTGAAAAATGTTCCACTCACTAAAAACTGATAAAAAAACTCATATTATATTGATATTTTCGGAAATCTATTCATTAAAAAAATTATGATTAGGAATCATCCACACATCAACCTAATACATGATGTGGCTAATATAACTCAAAGTGCGTGTTTTCAGTTTAAAAATGACAATTAGGTTAAAAATGTTTGTCACTCATTGGAAACTAAGAAAACACACTCATATTATCTTAATACTATAATAAAATGATCTATAAGTAATTTTTGATATATAATAATTATCCACACATCAATCAGACACACGATGTGATTGGTATGACTCAAATCATGTGTTTATATTTAAAATTGAAATTTTAGTTCAGCACACGTGTCGTATACTCAAAACTAAGAAAACACATTCGTGTTATTTTGATAGTTTAGGAAAATGATACATAAGTAATTTTTATTTTCTAGGATTCATCCATACCTTAATCTGATACATGGTGTGATCGGTATGACTTGAAATGTATGTTTTAAGTTTAAAAATGACATTTTAGTAAAAAAACATGTGTTACTCACTAAAAACTGATCAAATTCACTCATATGGTCTAGATACTTTAGAAAAAAGATCCATAATTCATTTATGATTTGTAGGAATCAACCACACTTTAATCTAATAAATGGTGTCAGCAATATGACTCAAAGTGAATGTTTTAAGTTTAAGAATGAAATTTTAGTTAAAAATGTACCAAACATTAAAAACTATGTAAAAACACTCAAATTGTCTTGATATTTTTGAAAAATTATTCATAAATTATTTTTTATTAGTATGAATTAGCTTCTTATCAATATGATACAGGATGTGACTGGTATGACTCAACATGTCTGTTTTTAGATTAAAAATGACATTTTAGTTTAAAACATGTGACACTAACTGAAAACCAATAAATAACACTTGGATTGTCTTAATAATTTATAAAAATGATACATATGATATTTTGACATGTAGTAATCAAACACATCTTATTTGGACACATTGTGTGACTGATATGACTCAAAGTGTTTGTTTTTATTTAAAATTGACATTTTTGTTCAAAACAAGCATCACATACTCAAAACCGAGTAAAAAAATAAAATTGTTTTGATAATTTAGTAAAATTATCCATAATTAATTTGTGATGTTTAGGAACTATATGTTTCTCAATTTGATATATGTTGTGACTGGTATGACTTGAAATGTATGTTTTTAGTTTAAAAGTGAAATTTTAGTTAAAAATGCGTGTCATCTTTGGAAACCATGAATAAACACTCATATAGTTTGGATAATTTGTAAAAATAATCCATAAATAATTTCTAACATATAAGAATTACTCTCATGTTGATTCAATGGATGGTGTATCTGGTATGACTCAAAGTGCATGTTTTCAATTTTAAAAAATACATTTTAGTTAAAAACATGTCACTCAATGAAAACTGAGGTAACACACTTGGATTGTCATGATATTATAGTAAAATGATACATAAATCATTTGTTATGAGTATAAATTTTTCTCATGTCAATCTAATGCACAATATGACTAGTGTGACTCAAAGAGCATGTTTTCAGTTTAAAAATTACATTTTAGTTCAAAACATGTTTCACTCACTAAAAACTAATAAAAACACTCAGATTGTATGGATGCATTTTTATAATGATTCATGTGTCATTTTTGACATATATAAATCAACTACACATCAATCGGACACATGGTGTGTCTAGTATGAATCGGAGTGTATGTTTTTTATTAAAAATTGACATTTTTTCACAAAATATGCATATTGTACTCAAAATTGATAAAACACATTCATGATATTTTTGATAATTTAAGATAAAGATCCATAAGTTATTTGTGATTTGTAGGAATTATCTACACATCAATTCGATACATGGTATGGCCGAAATGACTCAAAGTGTGAGTCTTCAATTTAAAAATGACATTTTAGTTAAAAATGTGTGTTAGTCCTTGAAAAATAAGAAAACACACTCATATTGTCATGAAACTTTAGTAAAATGATCCATCAGTAATTCTTGAAATGAAATATTCAGTCGCACATCAATCCAATACATGGTGTGACTAGTATAAATTAAAGTGTGGGTTTTTAATTTAAAAAATGACATTTCTTTCAAATGGGCCACTCACTCGAAATCAACCAAATAGTCTTATTGTCTTGATATTTTTAAAAATGGTCCAAAAATACATTATGATACTTATGAATCAACTTCACGAAAATTGATTTGTGATATGACCGGTATGACTAAAAGTGAATGTTTTTTTGTTTAAAAATGAAATTTTAGTTCAAAACATCTGTAAATCAATGAAAACAAAGAAAACACTCTCACAATTTCTTGATAATTTAGTAAAATTGTTCATAAGTCATTTTTGACATGTAGAAATAAATGCGAATCAATCGGACACACAGTGTGACCGGTATGACTCAAAGTGTGTGTTTTTATTTAAAATTGACATTTTAGATAAAAATAAACATCACATTCTCAAAATCAAGAAAAAATATTTATATTGTTTATAAACATTAGTAAAATGATTCATAAGTCATTTTGGGTGTGTAATAACCATCCATGCAACAATATGATACATGATATGACCGGTATAACTCAAAGTATGTGTTTTTGTTCAAAAAAATAAATTTTAGTTAAATATGTGTCGCTTAATAAAAACCAAGTAAACTCACTTGGATTGGATTGATATTTTTTTAAAATGATCCATAAATCATTTTTTATGAGTATAAAACCACTACATGTCAATCTTATACATTATATTACTAGTATGAATCAAAGTGCATGTTTTAAATTTAAAAATGACATTTTTGGTCAAAATATTTGTCACTCACCAAAAACCAAGAAAACACAACCAAATTTTCTTGATTATTTAGGAAAATTATGCATAAGTCATTTTTGACATGTAAGAATCAATATCATGTCAATCAGACACATGATGTGACTAATATGACTCAAAGTGTGTGTTTTTATTTGAAATTGACATTTTAGTTTAAAACATGAGTAACATACTAAAATCTAAGAAAACAAATTTGTATTATTTTAATACTTTAGAAAAATGATACATAAGTCATTTATAACATATAGGAATCAACCTCACCTTAATCTAATACACTCTATGACCAGTATGACATGAAATGTGTGTTTTTAGTTTAAAAGTGATATTTTAGTTAAAAACACGACACTCGTTGAAAATTGTTAAAACACTATCGTATGTTCTTAATACATTATGAAAATGATCCATAACTCATTTTTTGTTTTTAGGGTATTATTGAGTCAGAATTCTTACTTCTTAATTTTGCATTACTTTAGTTTTAGAAATCAAAAAAAACTTTCTTAAAACTATATTTACTAACTTTTTATGTCCCAAGTGTTTTCAAAAATATTTATCGAAAACATTACTTTCTACCATACATAGAAATTTTTATAATGTATTATGAATATAAACTTTACATTACTGAATCTAATCCACCAGACTAAAGGTGCATCAAATCCATCAGAATAACCTTTGTTCAGACCAGTGGTTAGACTTATGTCCTGTCTACCTAACTGACAAAATTAATGACCATTGGACTGGCCTTGGTACTGATACATCGGACTAACCCTCATTCAGTTCATAGGATTGATAGTTAATAAGTAAGTCCATCAGACTAACTAAAGTTTATAATCAGATCACCTAAGAATTGTTTCTATTATAAGTAATACACTATAACATTGTAATGATGTGAAAACAAAATGATGTTGACAATTCAGTTTCAGATGAGTTGTCAAGTGACATCTCTCTGAGTAAATTGTTATAAAATCAGAAATATGACCATTGGAACTGTGCCTATAAATATTAGGAAATTTGAAGAATTTAGAGCTGATAAATTTCACAACTCAAGTATTCTAAAGTTCTCTCTACGTGAACATCTCGTTCTTAGTCATTGTAATGCTTTGGAGATTTTTCGTTCTAAGGAATCTTTGTCAGGGTTGTTTCCTTTAGAACATTTTCTTTTGTATTTTGTGTGTTTGATCATTATTAGAATCGAGAGATTCTAGGGATTGGAATATAGTGAATCCTATCGATTGGATTGAGGTCATATGGGTCTAGGAAGATAGACATCGATCGTTATATTGAGTGATTATGGGGTTAGGAATACAAAGGTTATTTTGATCATCGTATTGAGAGATTTCTTGGTAAGGAAAGATATAATTCGTAGTAATTATAAAAATATGGATACCTTTAGTCAAGGTTATTGAATACCTTTTCTCATAATGTTAAAAGAGTTAAATATTTTAATATATCTTGTCAATCACTATTACTTTTATAAGTTGTGTATTTCTTCTTTCTACAATATCCATTTTTCTATTGTGTGTGTTTTAGGAAGCTAGTATTTGTACTTAGCTTCTAATAAACCATTCTATCGGTATGACTGTGAAACTAATAAAAACATACTCTGATATAATCAGATCATCTATAATAATAATTCTAATACTCTGATCATTGGATGAAGTTTGAGTCTGATCTTTTTACTTTAATAGGTGTTGTGTTTTGTTTAGTTTGAAGTTTTTAAAATATAATTCACCTATCCCTATTTTAATAATAACCATCTTAGTTACTCATTTGATCCAACAATTGGAATCAAAGTAGGTTTCTACTGCTATATCTTACTAATTTTTTACTTTCTTTATCAACTGAAAGTTTATTAAGTTTTTCTATAAACTACTTGTTTAAATCGTTTTTATACTAATATGTTTTAATAGAAAAAGAGTTTATGTTTTTTTAAGATGTTAGGTATGAATATTGGATCTCTTAATAATATTTATCCTAGTCTACCACCTATATTTTATGGAATTATTGTGAGTATTAGAGATATATAATGAAAAATTTTGTGCTAGACACTAGAGTTGATAATTTCTTAATGATTACTGGAAAGTATAATATTACTGATAAGGAAGTTTCTACTTTTACTAATTCTGAGAAGTTAGAATATTAGTTGAATTAAAAAGTCAAAAATACTTTATTTTGTTCTATAATGAAGAATATTTATAGTCAAATATCATCCTATGAAGCTACAAATAGTATTTTTTTAAGTTGTAAGTAACACATTTTGTTACATCTAAAGTCATTGATATAAGAAGAGTCATGATTATAGATGATTACCAAGCCATTTATTTTCTACCTAATGAGATAGTTTCCAAGAGTCACCAATGTTTTATAACTATCCTCAATAGTTTACATTATCTTGGTGAAAAAGTTCTTGATGATGATATTTTAGTTGAAAATATTATTGATATAATTCTCAATGGTGGAGTTTCTTTTTCTAAAATAACTAATGTAGATGATACAAGGAAGATTTTAAATTTGACTCTTGATGATCATATTGGAACCCTCATACAATATGAAGGGAGATTAAAGAAATATGATGAAAAATATAAAAAGAAAAATGGTGGAGTTTCTTTTTCTACAACATTAAATATTCCTACTAATATTCAGTTAGTAGAGAAATTAGGAAAGTCTTCAAGAAATAATAAAGTTATTATTGAATCCAATTATATTTATTTAGGAAATTCTGAAAATGAGTTGACTAATCTTTCTAGAAGGATGAAAAATATTTTGGGAAAGAAATATTTTCATTACAGATACAAAAAAAATCAAAAGGATAAATGTGACAAGAAGGATTCTAAGGATACTTGTTATTAATGTAAGAGAATAGGACACATTTGAACTTATTTTCCTAAGATCAAAAGGAAAGATAGAAATGAAATAAATTCAAATAAGAATTCAAAGAAATATTATAATTCGAAGTCCAGGAAAAGTCTAAAATATTCTGACACTTGGAGTGCTGGTGGTGGATATTCTTATGATAATTATTCTGATAATGAAAGTTCCAGAGAGAGGAACATTTCTCTTTTTTCAAAATTACCTATGGTAAATCAATATCGTATGGTAAAGGTACTCACTATTAAATCCCTTACAAACATGTATTTAAATGCAAACTATCCTGATGATTAGAAAAAATTTCCATCTTATGATGAATAATCTTCCTTATTAGAAGATAATACTTTACATAGTTATGATGAAGTTTCTATATTTTTTAAACTTTTAAAAAATAAAAATTTTAAAGTTTGTAAAAAAAACTTGATATTGCCAAAGAAAAACTTTCAAAGGAGGATTCAAGAATAACTCTTCTAAAAAATTAAATATCAAATATTTCTAAATATATTGATAAAACTAACTTTGAAAAAGATATTATTTCAAAATATCTTGAGAAAAATATTTCTGATAAAAATAGTTTACAAAATAATTTTGATAAACTTAGTTCTAGTACTATTTATAATGAGGAAAAAAACTTAATTGTAAAACTAAATTTTGAAATATCTAGTTAAAAGATATTTCTTAAGTTTACCATTAGTAAGGAAACCAATTAAAAAATTTATAAAAAATCAAAACACATGGTAATAATTTTGGATTGGGTTGTTCAAATAAAAAAACATATTTTCAATATTAGTAATATTGTTCCTAAAAGTGCACCATTTTTCCCAAAATGCCAAAGTGGTGGACATTAGAAGAAAAAAATTCTTTGAATAGAGTTCAGTCTCTTGGTTTTCCTAAATACTATTTTTTTAAGGAAACAAAATTATCTCAACATAGTAATTTTAGTCAAATGTGGTTACCTAAAATAATATTTTCTAATAATACTGAACCCAAGAAGGTTCGGGTTCCAAAAAACTAATTATTTTGTTTTTAGGAAAGGAAAGATAGCACCAAAAATAAAAATATTTGGTATATTGATATTGGTTAATCTAGACACATGATTGGAAACAAATATTTCATTATTAATATTATCAATATGAAAGATGGAAAAGTAACTTTTGGAGATAATTCTCTAGGATAAAACATCGGTATAAGTAACATTGTACTTCTTGGAAAATCCATAATTTCAAATGTTTTATTTTTTGTAGGACTTAATCACAACCTTATAATCATATGTCAATTATGTGATGAAACTTATCTTGTGAACTTTAGGAATAATAAATGTAAAGTACATGGTTCCAAGGATGAATTTATTATTTCTTCCAAGTTGCATGAGAATATTTACACACTAGAATTAGAAGACCTTAAGATCTAAGATATACCTTGTCTTAATGCAATGGAAGATCAATATTGGTTATGGTATAGAAGTTATGGACATTATGACCTTAGAACCTTATCTAAGTTGACTAAGAAAGTACTAATATAAGGATCTATTGGAACTAAGGTTTGATACATCAAAAGTTTTCGACCATTGTCAATATGGTAAGCAACATAAGTCAAGTTTTAAATCTATGAGTGAAGTCTCAACTTTTTATTCTTTACAATTAGTGGACATGGACTTATTTGGTTCTACACAAACTAGAAGTATTGGTGGAAAATACTATTTATATGTATTAGTTGATGATTACACTAGATACAAAAGGGTCTATTTTCTTACAAATAAATTTGAATATCTTGGTTATTTTAAAAAATTTATAAACATAGTTAAAAATTAAAAAACCCTCTCCTTGATAACTATTCATAGTCATCATGGTGGTGAATTTAAAAATTTTATTTTGAAACTTTTTGGAGTAAGAAAGGTATTGAACATAACTTTTCAGTACATAGAACCCTACCAAAAAAATGGTGTAGTTGAAAGAATAAATAGAGTTTTTTAGGAGAATACTAGAACCATGTTGAGTGAATAATCAGTTGCTAAACATTTTTTGGGATGAATTAGTTAGTACTACATTTTATACTATAAGCCAAGTTTTAATTATACCTTTAATTAATAAAACTTCTTAGGAGTTATAGATAGGAAGAAAATAAAAAGTTTCTTACTTTAAATTTTTGGGATGCAAATTACTCATTATGAATACTAAAGATAACTTACATAAATTTGAACCAAAATATAATGAAAAAATATTTTTAGTTTATTCCACTAATAGTAAGGATTATATAGTTTTTTATAAAAATTCTTGTACTTTTGAGGAAATAATACGTGTTAAGTTTAATGGAATTGATCTTTTTGTTTTCAAACAACCCCAACCTACATCATCAGATTTTATTTCTAAAACTGATTTTCAACATTTTTTAAAATGTTATTCTAATAAGGAAATAACTCAAGAATATGTTTTTAAAGTTATTCCTCGGGAATATTTCCCACCTATTATTGAATAATAGGATTTTGAAAACTTAATAAGTTAATTGCTTCTTAGGAATCATCCTAGTGAAAATATCATTGGTGATGTAGATCAATCAGTTAGGACTGGAAGTTATTTGTGAAATGAAATTTAACATATAGTATTTTTATCTCAATTTGAACCTAAGAATCCTGATGAGGCTTTAGGTGGTGAGGATTGGATAAAAGCAATTCAATATGAAATCAATTTTTTTGAAAGGAAATAGGTTTGGACTTTAGTTTAACAGACTAAAGAAACCTCTATAATTGGAGTAAAATGGGATTTTTGGAATAAATGTGATAAAAATGGAATAATAGTTGGAAATAAATCTAAACTTTTTACTAAGGGATATAATCAAAAAGAGGTAATATGTTATGAAGAAACATATGCACTGGTAGCTATAATTGAAGCTATTCAAATACTTTTAGACTTTGCAGCATTCTTTTAATTAAAACTATTTCAAATGTATGTGAAGTGTTCTTTTCTAAACAGATATGTTCAGAAGGAATTTTATGTTGAACAAACCTCTAGTTTTGAAAATAAAAAATATCTAGAATATTTTTATAAACATACCAAGGTACTTTATTGACTTAAACAAGACCCTAGATCTTGGTATGATAGGTTAACTGGATTTTTTACAAAAAAAAAATTTAAGGGAGTTTCGAATCCAAATATTTTTACAAAAGATATAAATAAAGACATTATGATTATAAAAATATATGTTGATGCCATTATATTTGGTTAAAATCAAAATAAATTTATAGATTAATTTTCATATCTTATGAAGTATGACTTTGAAATGAGTATGATGGTTGAGTTAACATATTTTCTTGGTTTTCAAATTTCACAAAAACCAGAAGGTAATTTTGTATCTCAACATAAATATATAAAATATTTACTTAATAAATTTGGGTATGAAAATACTAAAATTATTAATACTCCCATTGGTACCTACAATACTTTATATCTTGATGAGGATGGGAAACCAATTGATCAAAAAAAATTTAGATGTGTGATTGGAAGCTTACTTTACTTAACTACTAGTCATCCAGATTTAATGTTTTCAGTATGCTTATGTTCTATATATCAATCCAATAAAAAATAATCCCATGTTAAATTTATCAAATGAATATTTTTTTATCTTAAGGTAACTATAGATTTCGTCTTATTCTATTCTTCTAGAAATATTTTTTGAAATAAAAATTTTTTTGGGTGCTGAATTTGGTGGATGTATAATGGATACAAAATGTAAATATAGAACATGTCATTTCTTATTAGATTATTTATTTTCTTATCCTTGTAATAAACAAAATAACTTTCCACTAATAAAGTAAAATATGTGGTAGTTGGAATTTATTGTGCTCATGTTTTTTGGATGTAACACACACTCACAGACTATGGCATGAGTTTTACAAAAACTCAAATACTTTACAACAAAAAAAGTGCCAGTGTATTAAGTAAAAATCCAAAACATCACTCATGTGTTAAACACATCACTACTAAAAATGGTTTTTGCACCTCTAGGAACGGGCGACTTCTATTGGCAGTCACTATTGATGGTATTAGCGACCGCCATTGGCGGCCGCTAATGCTGAAATAAAATAGGCAGGATTTTTTCCACCCCCCGCCGTTGTCTTCCCCAAATCACTGCTGAAACTTCCCTATATTCCCTTAGTCGTCGTTGTTTCCACCCCTACAACCCTCGGTTAGCCCTGTTTCCACCCTCCCTCGCCTCCCTTCACCTTGATATCATCTACCGTCGAACCCTAAAACCCCCGGAATTTGACCGCGCTCCATAAACCCCTCAACGTCGCACTCGCCCCTCCCTCTGGCCGTCGCATAGCTGCCATGGCCAGCGACCAAACCATGAGGTCCCTCCTTGTCCGTCCTTGTCCCTGTGTGTCCCTCCTCACACCCCACCGGTGTCTCGTACACGTGAAATGTGGCATTTTTTTAAAGGATGTAAAGCGTTTGCCATTGGCGGTCGCTATTGGTCTTTACCGATGGAGCAACGACGAATGCCAATAGTGGTCGCAAGGCGGTCTCTAAATCCTTTTAGTGACCACTTTTGGCGGTCTCTGTTGGTCTTTACCGACGGAGCAATGGCAACCGCCAAAAGCGGTCTCTAAATCCCTTTATCGACCGCTTTTGGCGGTCGCTAAAGGGATTTTTTGTAGTAGTGCATAGATATAATAAACCATTTCCTTTAGGATTACACACTTAAAGGACATATAATTTTATAATTCATCAAAACGCAAGAACAAATTACAGATATATTTACTAAAACCCTTAGTTACGGTAGATTCGAATACATTAAATAGAAGCTAGGAATGACCAATGTTAAGTTATCATTCATATATACAAATTTTTTATCAATATCCTTGCATTAATATACTCATTTTTATAGGGTGTACATATATTTTTTTAAAAAAAAATTATATTTTCTTAAAGAAATTAGTTTTATAAATTGTTAATTTTTCAAATAGTTTGAATCATAATGACTTTTCCAGACTCAAAATTTTATAATATTTTTTCATTTAAAATTATCAAATTTATTTCTGGACATAAAAATTATCATAAAATTTCCAGATTCAAAATTTGTTGCAAAATTTTTCGGATTATTATTTTTTCATTTTAAAAATATCTTAAACAGTTTTCATTTCAAAACTATCATAATTATTTTTTATTTTAAAACTATCATAATAATTTTTTATAATAAAATTATTGTAATTAATTTATGTTACAAAAACCAATAAGAATAGGTTTCTAATACCAATGAAATTTTCTACTCTAAAAGGTACTCTACTATTCTTTTAGTTTTTTTCACTAATTCATTACTTTATTTTATAAGTTTTGTTAGTATTATACTTTTTGTTTTAATAAAAACATTTATTTGTTTTAAAAAATTTAAAATTTTTCCTAATTGTAATTATTATCAATCCGATAAAATTTTTAAAAATTTGAGAGTTAAAATAGACATTTAAAATTTTCTTTGATTAAATTTTGGTCATCATATCAAAAAAGGTTTCAATCTATACCCTTGATTTCAATACGGAAGATGAACAATCACACTCATTGCATTTATAAGGGTGGTAAAACACCTATGCCACATTGGTTTCCATATTTTTCATCACCACCTCTTTCCACCCTTCAAAGTCTTAAGTCAGATTCTTTTATCATTCATCTAATCTTTATTTATGTTCTCATTACGATTGAAACTAAATAGGATTACAGAAAATGGTATGGTTTCAGAAAAAGACTCATTAAAAGGTATTTGTTTGATAAATATGATATTAATCTCAAAAGGAACATTTCTTTATAAAGTTGGGAAAGTGTTTGTGTATAGAAACTAGATAAAGATTTTGATATATATTATCCTTAAATGGTTAGAGTTTTATGCCACTGTTTAGTTTTTTAATGTAGAAGATAAGGTTGAAGTCTCATTTTCCGTGTTTAGGATGTGATATAATATTTTATTCAAGATAGTAGCAGACTTGGTGGGAATTCATTCTAATAGTAATGCATATTTACCTTCTCACATGTTACAAGACTCACTTGAAGCCTTCGAGAAGAATAAGGTTGAAGCTTATTTGTTTCCATGCTATGAGAAATTATGGAAATTTTCTCATCTATCAATAGACAAAAAACTAAGATCATTACGAATTCCAGGTTATCTAATCCCTATGAAGGGTGATATATATATGTTATATTTTTCTGATATCTTTGTTTTAGATTACTTGGTCAATATGAGGTTACTAGACTATGTGAAATCTGTTTTCATTGTAGTGGAGAGTATTAAAATTTATTTGATAAAGTTGAATATTATCATGTTTCCAACATTCATTAGTAAGTTAAATGTAAAATGTATGGAAATTTTTAAAGTTGAGGATAATTCTTACCCGGTTAGAGAAAATATTTTGTTCATTTGTGAAGACAGAATTTCAAGAATGAAATTTGTTTTTGATTCTAGATTAAAAAAGATTTTTGAAAAGGTTTATAAGGCTACATTAAATGAACAACCATCAAAACAATTTGAGTATGATAAGAAAAAGAGAAATCCTGAATCTTCCCCACTAGTGAAACATCAGAAATAAGAGAAAATTTTGGATGATTTTTTTGAAAAACTTTTGGAACATAATGTGAAAAATAAATCCGGGGATCTTGAGTTTAGTATTGATCCTATTGTGGTAAAGTACTTAAGAATTCGGGTATAATAAAAGTTATAAGAAGAACAAAAGTGAAATAAATAAAAGAATATTCTTAAACAAGAAATATTTTTCAATTTTTTTTGAGAAATTTTGAGAAGGCTTATAAGAATACTATACTTAAAAATTCTCATATTGGTAAATTCATTCCTGATTTTGTTCTTGAGTTTCTTGAAACTTCTAAAATACCATTATTGGTCCCTTCAGTAGATAGTAATGGAAAAGAAAAACTTGTTACTAAAGAATCAATTCCAGTTCCTGTTGAAAAAGAATCAATTTATAAAAATTATAGAAAAGGTGTACATAGAACAGATCATCATTTATCCCAATAATTAAAAGAAGAAGAAGAATAAAAAAATAAGGTAAAGAAGAATAACAAATAAAAGAAGAGGAAAATGAAGAGAAATAAAAAAAGAAGATAATGAAGTAGAGGAAAAAGATAAAGAGAATACTAAGACCGATGAAGGATTAAAAGAAAAAAATCTAAATATTCATCATCTCTATTCCTTCATGTTCTGATAAGGATCTAGAAATACAAGGATATCAAAAAGAGAAATCATTATCCACTCAGAAAGAAAAATTGTCAATATAGAATGAGGAAGGCTCATCCTCTGAGGAAGAAGAACCATACCAAAAAATGAATACCAAATTTGATGATAAGGTAGAATCAGATAAAAATAATGATGTTGTAATCATTCTAGAGGGTAAAAAATTTCTATATAAATTTCCAGATAAAGTTTCAAAGAAATTTGAAAATAAAGGTAAATCAGTTGATTTCATAACTAGAAGACCAAAACCTTCTCAGTTTGAGCCTGATCAATCGAACTCAAAATCTATGGTTGATTGAGATGGATTTGATTATATTTGTATTTTATTGAAAATGTTGAGTGATTAGATTCCATATCTACCTAACATAGAGGCAAGATGTAAGTTGATTTAGGAATCCTTGAATGAGAAATCAAAATCACTAAATGTTTTGAAAAAATCAGTGATCAGGATCGAGGTAGATTTGAAAGTCAATCAAGAAAAGTTTAA
This sequence comes from Viscum album, assembly GCA_963277665.1. Classification (NCBI taxonomy): domain Eukaryota; kingdom Viridiplantae; phylum Streptophyta; class Magnoliopsida; order Santalales; family Viscaceae; genus Viscum; species Viscum album. The sequence goes on along the minus strand of OY728139.1, from coordinate 1,514,744,954 downwards.
AACACAAAATTCTTCATACAATAAAATGGTTAAGGGTTCTAATCAAGTTTACAGTGAATTAATATAGCATGATGATCAGTTCTTGGAAATTAAAACTCTTAATTTGGAATTGTTATATTCCTTAAACATGTTTTCCTTAGATGTTTCCGAGAGAGTAAATTTTGTAGAAGAATTCAGATATACAACTGATGATTGTACAGAGGAATTAAAAGTCTTGAAAAAAAAGATCAGAATTTGGAGCTGGATATTACCCGTCTTAGGTCGTGTGAAGATGAACTATTCTTTTTTAAGTAAAAGAATAAAAATTATTCTGAGGAGATTGAAATCTTGAAGGCTGATTTTTGGAAGAAGGTTCTAATAGAAGATAATATCATTAAACTTGAGAAGGATTGTGAGGGTTTAAAAAAGATAAAGTCTATTGTGAAGAAACTAATGAAGTAAGAATGAAAAATTTTCATCTTGAACTCTCAATGTAATTTTTTTCAAACTTTTGAATAATTGATGAATGTAATTATCTTTTCATCCAATATTTTATGTTTGAATTTCTTCCAATACATTTGGTTGTATTTTCTTTCTATTACTTATTGGATGATTAGTTATTCCATATAAAAAACTTTTGTAGGTTATCTCTCACTATCTTTTCAGGTTATATACTTTCCCTTTTTTAAAATCACAATGGGAGAGAATGTTTCATAAAATGAGAGAAGGTTTTCAAAAAAGGGGTGATATTATCCTAAGGGGGAGAAGTATTATTTAATTTTAAGATGATATAATAATTTTCATCATATTACAAAAGAGTTACAAATCCAGGGGGAGTTATAAAGAATAACTTCAAAACTCTTAGAAGAACAAAGGGTTGTATGTTTTTTTAAAAAAAATAAGTATTGTGGTTTGTACTTTCCAAAAAAGGGAATATTGTTGAGTCAGAAGTATTACTTATTACTTTTTCATTCCTTTAGTTTTTTAAATCACAAACACTTTCTTAAAACTATGTTTACTAACTTTTTATGTCCCAAGTGTTTTAGTTTTTTTAGAAAGAATTACTTTCAACCATACATATAAATATTTATAATGTATTATGAATATAAATGTTACATTACTAAATCTAATCCACCGGACTGAAGGTGCATCCAATCTATCAGAATAAACTTTGTTTAGACTAGTGGTTAGACTTATGTCTTGTCTACTTTATTGAAAAATAATAATTACCATCAGACTAACCTTAGTACTGATACATTTGACTAACCCTCATTCAATTCTTCAGATTTATAATCAATAAGGAAGTCCATCGGACTGAAAAAAAATTATAATTGGAGTACCTAATAATTGTTTTTATCATAAGGAATACACTATAGTATTGTATGATGATAAAACAAAATGTTGTCAGGTATTCAGTTTCAGATGAGCTATCAAGCACCAGCTATCTAAGACCGTTGCAACAAACTCAGAAATATGACTATTGGAACTTCACCTATAAATAGAAATTCATTTGAAGAGTTTGGATATGATATATTTCACAACTCAAGTCTTATGAAGTTTTCTCTATGTGAACATATCATTCTTAGTCATTTTAATACATTAGGGAGTTTTTGTTCTGAGGAATCCTTGTCATAGTTGTTTAATATTTACTTTTTTTGTGTCCGGTCATTATTATAATCGAGGGCTTCTGGGATAGGAAGATGGTGAATCTAATCCATCAAATCAAGGGATTTCGAGTCTAGGAATATAGATTTCAATCATCATATCGAGAGCATCTGAGGATAGGAAGACAGAGCTTATTCTAATCATTCTGTCAAGGGGTTTCCTTGTAAGAAAAGATAGGCTTTACAGTAAGTATACAACTATAGATAACTTTAGTCAAGGTTATTGACCACCTTTACTCTTAAGGTTAAAAGAGTGAAATCTTTTAATATAGTGTGTAAGTCATTCTTACTTTTATATGTTGTATATTTATTGTTTGTACAAGATCCATTTTTCCGCTATGCATGTTTTAGGAAGTTAGTCTTCATTCTTATATTTCTAAAAACCATTTTATCAGTACGGCTGTGAAATTGATAAAAACAAACTCTGATATAATCAGATCATTTGTGATATCGATTCTAATACTTTGGTCATCATACGAAGTTTGAGTCCAATCTTTTTTACTTTAATAGGTATTGTGTTTTGTTTAGTTTGAAGTTTTCAAACTAAAATTCACCCCCCCTATAATAGTAACCATCTTAGTTACTCTTTTGATCCAAAATAGGGATCGGCCACATGTCAATCTAATACACAATGTGACAGGTACAACTCAAAGTGTATGTTTTTTGTTTAAAAATGAAATTTTAGTTAAAAACCTATGTCACTCACATGAAATCAAGAAAACACACTCAAATTGCCTTGATGTTTTAGAACAGAAATCCATAAATCATTTGGGATGCGTATAAATTAGTCACACATCAATCCAACACTTGGTCTGACTGGTGTGACTCAAAGTGCATGTGTTTATTTAAAATTGACATTTTAGTTCAAAACATGTATCACGTACTTAGAACCAAGAAAATGAACTCAAATTACCTTGATACTTTAGGAAAATTATACATAAATCATTTATGACATGTTGGAATCAACCCCACATTAATTTGATGATGTGGTCGGTATGACTCAAAATGTATGCTTTTAGTTTAGAAGTGACGTTTTATTAATGCATTGTATCATATTTATGGTTAATTTATTTATTTATAATATTACTATTATATAAATTGTTTTTTTATACAAGTACACTATTTTTTTGAGCTATGGTGGTTTTTTCGACAACTAGTAACATGATCAATATCTTTTGAGATGGGGTCCAAAAACAACATGACAATGCTTTTGAATTTGTTGGTGTTTGTGATAAATTGTATGTATGAATGTAATTGTGCATACCAATGTTTGAAATGTTGTTAAACATTGTATGGTGTTTATTTGTTGTATTGTGATGTAAATTTAATTGAAATTAAGTTCTATATTTGGTGATGCAGTGTGCTGCAATTTCAACAACTCATTGTTGTAGCATGGGTTTTATTCGTGCTATAAAAGCATTGATAAAGGGACTTGTTTATAAGTGTTAAAATAATGTCGATAAAGGGATCACTTTATTAGTGTTTATAACATCAGTTCTTTTCTAGCATTGATGAAGTTCATTTCTAGTGTTGATATAGCCCATATCATTAGTAGTGATTCAAGAGAAACACAATAGAAGAAAGGACACACGAGTTTTTGTGGTTTGGACGTGAGTCTTATATCCACATGGAGAAATGTTGTTTCCATTTCCATTACAATTGGAATACATCACTAGAACATATTTTGATATTTTCATAACTACCCTTTATCAGTGATAGGAAAAATACTGATAAAGGGGGAGCCTTTATCAGTGCTAGCTAAAAGCACTGATAAAAGCACTCTTTTGTCAGTATTTTTTAGAACTGATAAAGGGTGACCTTTATCATCGCTATTTTAACACTAAAAAAGGAATATTTCTTTAAATATATATATATCATTAAGAATCATATATTGATATAAATGTAATATATTTTATTAAATGTGACTTATATACGACTAAATATGAATTTACACTTAATATATAAGATATTTAGTGAAAATGACTAATAAAATAATTGGAAATTAATATTAATTAATAATTTTATAATTATTATTGGGTAATAGTAATTTAATAAATATTGGACGACATAAAAATCAATAAATTAATGAATAGTCTAGGATAAATTGAAAATATGAGTAGAACTTCAAACGATCATAACTTTTGATTTGAGTGTCTGTTTGAGCTCTATCACATATCAAATTGAATCTTGCGAAAATATATACAATATGATTACAAGGTAAACCCTGTTGTACCTCTCGTATCCCCTCGTGGTTTAATTTTCATGATCACAATCACTTTCATGTTTGTCTAACTTTGTTTTTAAGTGTTGTGGATGATAGGCAAAAGATTTCCAAAGGATTGACCCAAGAAAGTTGGCAAAATGGACTGAAATTCAGTCCACCGGCCAACCGGTGTGATAGCACCGGCCAGCCGGTGGAACTGGCAGAGGCATTGCCCACTGCCAGGTTCCACCGGTCGACCGGTGGCTCTGTCACCGGTCGACCTGTGGCATCCAGCCCAAATAGTGCAAGCTACTGTCTTGCCACCGGCCAGCCGGTGGCTCCTCCACCGGTCGACCGGTGGCACCCAGTGAATAGTGAGACCTACTGTCTCACCACCGGCCAGCCGGTGGCTCCTCCACCAGTCAGCCGGTGGAGCCTAGACCAGAATTCTCTCCACATTCCAAGGCACCGGCCAGCCGGTGGGACTGTACCGGCCAGCCGGTGGAGCCAGTCAAACTAGCCGTTGCAGTTTGACCAGGCTGGCCCACTTGGCTCCCAACGGCTCTTTTAGCCTCTCCAACGGCTCCGAAGCCTCCCCAAGGGTTCCATGCCTATAAATAAAGGCCAAGGAAGCCCCGGACACCTACCGGAACAATTGTGAAGCCACCGTACACATTTTCCATCCTTGGCGTACCTCCGGCGGACTTCCTCCAAGGGAACCCACCTTGCTCCAACAACTTCCACATCCAAGGAGCTCCATCAAAGAAGCTTGGAAGCGGCCTTCAACCTCTTCAATCAATCAAAGGCGCCCAAGACTTCTCCAAATACGGTTTTTATTGTTTTATCCTTTTTGAGCTTAAAATTGGGTTTGTGCCTACAAACCCCAAACTCTTTTCTCATCCCTCTTTCTTTTGGGTTCTCACACCACCACTAAGGTGTGAAGAGGTTGTCAAGATTTCCTTTAAATAGCTTGAGTTAGGTGAGCTAGCCTTCACCCGTAAAAAGGCTAGTGGGTTCTTGCTAAACCATTAAAAGCAAGTGGGTTCTTGCTTAACCATCAAAAGCAAGCTGTAATAGGTCCTAGTGCTACCTCAAAGCCTAGTGGGTTTCTTGCTAAAACCATTGAAAAGCAAGCGGTAGAAATCTCTCAACGGTTGAGTTGGGAGCGGAGACGTAGGCCGGGTTGTTGGCCGAACTCCGTTATCAATTTCTTGTGTCTTGCCTCTTTACTTTCCGCTGCATCTTAACTTTGTTTTTTAAATTGTTAATCTTTTTTAAAAGGCAATTCACCCCCCTCTTGCCATCATTTCATTCCTCGCTTTCTTCCGACCCAAACATTTGGTATCAAAGGGAAATTTGAATAAATTCCTTAACCGGTTTCAAATCAAAGATCCTTTTTGATGGCTTCTACCGCTTCAACCTCTTACGCCCCCGAAGGCTTTTCTTTGGATCGTGCTCCATTCTTTGATGGAGCCGATTATTCTTTTTGGAAAACCCGCATGACCACATTTCTTAAAAGCATTGGTTATCCTATTTTTAAAATTGTCATGCATGGTTTCACCCTTTCTTCTCCCGATGAATCTCAATGGACCCCCGCTGACATTGCAAATTTCGAGCTTGATGGCAAAGCCATGAACGCTCTTCATTGTGGTCTTGACCGTAATGTTTTTAATTGTATTTCTTCTTGCACATCTTCTCATGATATTTGGAAGCTTTTAGAACTAACCTATGAAGGTACTAGTGAGGCTCCAAAGCAAGAATCCGCTCAAAAGCAAGAACCCGACATCAAGCAAGAACCCGACGAAAAGATCAAGCTCGTTTGCCCACCTCACAAGAAAAGGGCCAAGAAGAAAAAGAAGAAGGCTTCAAAGGCATCTTGGAGTGATAGCTCCTCCTTCTCCTCCTTCTCCTCCTCCTCCTCAAGCGCCAACGGTAACAAATGCCTAATGGCATTTCATGAGGTAACTTCTTCCGATTCCTCTTCCTCATGTTCTTCAAATTCAAATTCTTTAAATCATCTTTCTTATGAAGAACTCTCACACGCTAGAGACCAACTAGAAAAAGGTTTTCATACTTTATCGTCAAAATTTGTTGCTTTAAAAAAGAATTTCAAAAAGCTTTCCTCCGAAAAAGAACAACTTCTCAAAGAGAAGGAGGAACTCTCCCTAAAAATCCAAAATTTTCCCAATGTTGATTCTTTGGAATCAACCATTAAGGACCTTAGAGAATCCCTAGCCAAGTTCACCCAAGGGGAACAAAACCTTTCAAAATTGCTTGGTTCTCAACGAATTTCAAGAACCACCCAAGGGCTAGGATATACCAACCAAGCCTCCTCCTCCCATGCACCTACTATTTTTGTAAGGGGGAGCTCCCAATTTAAATTTTGTAATTATTGCAAAAAAACCCGGGCACCTTATTTATGAATGTAATTGTAAAAACGCCCGGTACGGTCAACCCAAAAGTTTTTTCTTTTCCGATGAATTTTATAGGAGAAGACCCGCCATGAGACAAGTATGGATTGAAAAATCCCTTCTAGCGAGTCTCTCCGGGCCTAAAATCATCTCTTTTCAAAATCCCTCTCCCCGGTGATTTATTGTTTCTATTTAGGGGGAGTTAGGATTGTTTAAGCTTTTCAATTTCAATTTTTTTTCAAACTTTCAATTTCAACTTTTGGTTTCAAATTTCAAATTTCAAAATTCAATTGGTTTTTGATTCAAAACTGTCAATTCAAACTGTTATTCAAATTCTCATTTCAATTTCAAAAATTTCAATTGATTTAAAATCTCTTCTTGTTTTTCAAAGTTTTTCCCTCAATCAAGTTTTATGCCCCACGCTATTTTGATAATCACAAAGGGGGAGAAATTTCTTGATTGATTGGGGGAGAATCCTTTTCATCTTGTTTAGCATTTCCTTTCAATTTCAGTTTTTTTACTTTAATTGTTTTGGTGATTGTGATCATCAAAATAGGGGGAGATTGTTGTACCTCTCGTATCCCCTCGTGGTTTAATTTTCATGATCACAATCACTTTCATGTTTGTCTAACTTTGTTTTTAAGTGTTGTGGATGATAGGCAAAAGATTTCCAAAGGATTGACCCAAGAAAGTTGGCAAAATGGACTGAAATTCAGTCCACCGGCCAACCGGTGTGATAGCACCGGCCAGCCGGTGGAACTGGCAGAGGCATTGCCCACTGCCAGGTTCCACCGGTCGACCGGTGGCTCTGTCACCGGTCGACCTGTGGCATCCAGCCCAAATAGTGCAAGCTACTGTCTTGCCACCGGCCAGCCGGTGGCTCCTCCACCGGTCGACCGGTGGCACCCAGTGAATAGTGAGACCTACTGTCTCACCACCGGCCAGCCGGTGGCTCCTCCACCGGTCAGCCGGTGGAGCCTGGACCAGAATTCTCTCCACATTCCAAGGCACCGGCCAGCCGGTGGGACTGTACCGGCCAGCCGGTGGAGCCAGTCAAACTAGCCGTTGCAGTTTGACCAGGCTGGCCCACTTGGCTCCCAACGGCTCTTTTAGCCTCTCCAACAGCTCCGAAGCCTCCCCAAGGGTTCCATGCCTATAAATAAAGGCCAAGGAAGCCCCGGACACCTACCGGAACAATTGTGAAGCCACCGTACACATTTTCCATCCTTGGCGTACCTCCGGCGGACTTCCTCCAAGGGAACCCACCTTGCTCCAACAACTTCCACATCCAAGGAGCTCCATCAAAGAAGCTTGGAAGCGGCCTTCAACCTCTTCAATCAATCAAAGGCGCCCAAGACTTCTCCAAATACGGTTTTTATTGTTTTATCCTTTTTGAGCTTAAAATTGGGTTTGTGCCTACAAACCCCAAACTCTTTTCTCATCCCTCTTTCTTTTGGGTTCTCACACCACCACTAAGGTGTGAAGAGGTTGTCAAGCTTTCCTTTAAATAGCTTGAGTTAGGTGAGCTAGCCTTCACCCGTAAAAAGGCTAGTGGGTTCTTGCTAAACCATTAAAAGCAAGTGGGTTCTTGCTTAACCATCAAAAGCAAGCTGTAATAGGTCCTAGTGCTACCTCAAAGCCTAGTGGGTTTCTTGCTAAAACCATTGAAAAGCAAGCGGTAGAAATCTCTCAACGGTTGAGTTGGGAGCGGAGACGTAGGCCGGGTTGTTGGCCGAACTCCGTTATCAATTTCTTGTGTCTTGCCTCTTTACTTTCCGCTGCATCTTAACTTTGTTTTTTAAATTGTTAATCTTTTTTAAAAGGCAATTCACCCCCCTCTTGCCATCATTTCATTCCTCGCTTTCTTCCGACCCAAACAAACCCTCTATCAATGTTTTTTGAGCTAACAAAAGGTATAAAATTCCTCCAAAACTGAGTTTTTTGTTTGGGTGCCTTGATTGTTTAACATTTGATGAAATTTTGGTCTCATTTAAGAAGGTCCTCTTATCCTTTTTCAGTGGACATTGAATTCATTATCAAAGAATACTTTCATGTGGATATTATAGTGTTTAAATTTTTCTTTTTTTCATATTGTAGTGTTATTTATAATTAAATATATACACATTTTCATATATTTACATATATTAAATCTATTGAACAAATAAATCTTGAAATGTATTTACATAAGAATGTATTTTTAAATATAAAAACTAAATGGAAATAAATATTCATTATTCGTTTCATTTAAAATTGATTTTTTTCATTTTATTTACCATATGAAAATGAATTAATATATATATATATATATACACACACCTATACAAGTAATGTTTATATATAAATATGTGTTTGTCAATAAAAAAATATATCTATGTTCATAATCTAATATATGTAAATAAATACATATATGTAAATATTTGTGTGTGTATATTCAAAATGTAAATGTGAACATGTGTGTGTAAATATGTTTGTATTATGTGTGTGTCAATATTTTGTAAATATATCATATATATAAATGCATTTTTTAAAATGTCATTATCTTTAAATATAGTATATAAATGAATTAATAAAAAATATTTATAAATATATTATAAAAAAATTATATCTAAATATACAACTATATGTAAATATGTATATATATATATATATATATATATATATATCTGTAGACATATAAACATATATGTAAACTCATTTAGCTTGGCCGATTACTACCCATTGGATGGAATGAAACAGTTCGCTCACCGATCTAAACTACATCATCACACATGTTTATCGGGAAGCAAACATGGTTGCCGATGATTTGGCCAACTTAGGAGTTAATCAAGACATAACCTGGTGTGGAGACCTCCTCGCTGCTCTTATTCCCTTTCATGAAAAATATTGTAATATGATCTCATACTTTACACTTTTGTAAACTTTATTTTAATAAATTTTGTATTTTGGTCGTTTGGGCCAAGACATCACCTTTAAAAAAACATATATGTAAATATGTATACAATTTATATTCACATATGCAGTATATATATATTAAAAATATATTTAAAAATAAATAATTATAAAAATGTATATAATTATATGAATAGAAATATAAATATAAATAAATTGCGTGCGTGTGTGTATATATATATAAATGAATAGATATATCCTAAAATATTAAACAAACTCCATATACAAGAGAGAGATAGGAGAGAGGTTCCAATCTAGATGCAAGAAAAGATGAATAGTGTGTAAAAAGTGTTGATAAATGTGGTGAAAAGTTGAAGGATGGTGGGCTTGAGCACTACACGGTGGGTGTCCAGGACACATAACTGTAATAAATGAGGGTGGGAGTGGTGAAAAAAATGAGTTGAGAAAAAAAAACTAACAAATATATTTTGAATTTTATCATTGTTTTTTATACTATGATAATGACACCTTTTATGATCATTAAAAAAATGGCTCATAAATTCACCATTTATGGGCACTAAAAAATCAATGATAAAGATAATCATTTTGTGAAATTGATCGAACACCGATTGAAACCGTGAAGCATTTCGAAACCGGAAATATAAGATCGATCGTAGGCGAAGCGCGTCGTTGAGAAAGTGGATGTCGTATTTGCGTATGACGATGATAATAACAAATGGAAATACAAATACAAAATAAATACAAAAGTAAAGAACACAATGTAGAGCCCAAAGTCCGTACCATTTTATTAACATATCACCATATTTATAGAGTACATGAGATCTGATCCAATGGTTCAAATTAGTCCCTATAATATTTAATCCAATGACTAGAATACCAATGGTTTGAGAATATTTAAGGTTGGTCATTAAGAGGGGAATTAATTGGTAATTGAGGAGTTGTCATTATTGTCATAATTATGACATCCATTAATAACATTTCATAACACTCCCCCTTGGATGTCATAATTTTATGGAACCTTATTTAATCTTCACTTAAAAAACCCTATGGGAAAAATAAGTGAAGCCAAAATAAAATAATTTCATGTCATGCTGCCTCATTAAAAACCTTATCAGGAAAACCCAATGGGAAAACCCTGATGAAGGGAAAAAGAGTGCAACGTTCCCAACTCCCCCTGATTATATGATTTACTTATGTCTTCATGACATCAATTAATATTATTATTTAACTATGTCTTCAGGATATGGGAGGAAGGCCATAAGTAATAATGAATGGTCTCATTAAAAATTATAACTCATGGGGAAGGCCAACAAATGTCATTAATCATTGATATCCATAATAATTTATATCATTCCCTTGGATATCTATTATGATGTATGATTGCCTCATTAAACCCTTCAGGGGAAAACACTTGATTAGGGAAAAAGAGTACAATAACATCAAGTCTCCAGAGTGTTGCCTCGTTAAAAACCTTATCAAGAAAACCCAGTGGGAAAAACTTGACTAAGGGAAAAGAGTACAACAATTACATCTCTCATTCATAATGATCATCATTTAACTCATATAATGTCCATGATCAATTCATAACCAAAACATTCAGTTTTCAATTTTGGAATAATAAAAATTCATACCCTTTTATATTTCAATGAATAGGGAAGAACATTAACTTGCATCATAATATGATTTATTTTCATTTGAAAGGAACATATGCACATGTGCAAGTATATCTTTCAAGGATAAATAAAATTTGCATTTATATTTAATCCTTCTGGGATAAGTATGTTCTTCATCAACCCCTTATGTATGAAATATATCACTCTTGGAAGCAAGAGATTTAATTATTCATCAAGGGTAAGACCATTCCAAAATTTAATATTTCATCTTCAAGATGATTAATTTAAAATGCAATGACATCCCCTATAAGTCATTGATTTCAGAAAAACTCTTCGGGAGTTTAGAAGTTTTTCAAAACATCTTAATAATATGATGAATACAATGATTCATACAAACCATGGGATGATAAATTCAATTCATATTCTTCCTTAACTTAATATGGATAAATCTTATTCAGTTCACCGCATAATTTATCAGATTGGGTGAATCTTCCATAATTTTGAATATGCTTTAGGCATTTCAAACCCTTCTAGGATTCATATAAATATCCAAATAAGGAAGAATATAATATCATTGATGTTCAATAGTCTTTATAGTTTGGATAATCAATCTAGAACTTTATATGTTGAACATTTTATAAGTTCCTTTAATAATTTTGGCCAATTATTACGATGTCAACATCTGTCAAAATTCATTGACATCAATGAGTTTTAAAAGCATTCATAGAAAATATATCATCAACAACATTTGATTGAGATCTCATAATTTTTATGGTACCAGTGTCACTTTAGGGACAATATCTAAAAAGATATAATGTTGTCGATATATTCATTTTCCTCTTCAAGGGAAAATATATTTATTGCTTTCTACTCATGATGAACAATGATTTTATATAATCAATTCAACCACACTTCAGGTGTGTATAATCAGACTATTGATTTCCAAAACTTTACACTCACATGAGTGTTGTGAGCATCTTGTCAACGGTTCTGCAGGACCATATAATATATGATACTCAGTATTTATTTTAATCAACATGCATAACATGCAATGTATACTCACCAGCAGCAAATAACACATGTGATCATTTAGTGGATGCATCTTTCATATAGATGGATCACATGGTGGGCGCACCCCATATATACTTCTTCATAAGTATATAGGAAATTTATTTCCATAATAGCTACTAATGATGTAAATAATTTACCTCAAAAATGGGTACCTCAGGGTAAATTATTATACAGGGGGAATTCATAATGACTTAATGATAATAAATTCATTGATAATTTTGTAAACATGCATCCATTAAATAAATTCATCATTCTCCCCCTGATGGATGTCTATTATGTTATCAATAAATCGATGCTTGTGTATACTTGAATCAATATCATTTATTATAATTGATCCCAGATGGCCTAAATCATCATGTCATATATTTGAAGTGTCAGGATCAGTAAACTTCTGGTTTACCATTATTGATTCGATTGTACATAACAAATTCTTTATAATCATTTTTATGAATGCTTGTTACATATCGAGGTATCTCTTCTGCCTCCATATGATATTCATTTTCAAGAATACCATTAATTTATCTCATTGAGACATCAGATATAACAAATTATTAAGAATTTGTACTACCAGGTAGGAATATATTCCCTCTTCTGGAGTCGTTTATTAATTTTCACTACCGGTAAATGTACTTATATGAGCATATACTAACGCATATATGAGTTCTTTTGAAGCATTTAATCAAAATAATATTTGTCAATATTTTGCTTCAAGATTGACGCATATAAGATCTCTAGGATCTTTCATTATGCAAACTCATATTTGTCGTTATAATTTCCACTTATGGTGGTTTATGAATTCATAATATAATCATAATGGGTTAGGCCCATCACCAAGTGAATTATTGCATAATTTAGAACTTATGGCCAAAATATTTTAGAACTTCAGGCCCAAATATTATTTTACAATACATCTACCTAGGATAGGAGCTCCCACGTCTTTTAAAGCTGGTGAATGTGGTAGTGATAACTAATATGGAAGAATCTTCTGGATTCACAACACATACGTTATCACCATCCAAAATAATAATTCATAAACAACGTTCACTTTATCAAGTGAATGATAAATCATTTGATCAAATCTCATCAACTCTCAAATATTCATGATCATATCAAATTTTTCATGAATAATTTCATTCGCTTCAAGGAATGAGATATAGTAATTAATACTACATTCACATCGGGGAATAATTCATTCATCAGATTTCATGATCCATGAATGATAATTTATTATTTATCAATAATGATCATCTTGCATAAAATATAAATTTTATTGATTATGATGATCATTGTTTTAACCACTTCAGGTGGTAAAATCATTTTCATACTATATATCGAATTATCAAAATTGTGCAATTCAATCATTTTATTAATGAATTATATGAACAACAACATCCACTTCAGGGGATAGATGAATTACATGAGATGGTATTGATAATCCATAAGAATATGATAAATAACAATTATTCCCTTGATATTGTTGCTGCAGGAACAATAAATGATAAATGAAGATAATGTCAAAGGACATTATTTTCATATCATCCTTCAGGGATGTATTATTTTATAAATATTCATAAAATGTATTGTGCTCTGTAAATATTTATTATCATCAAACCACTTCTAGTGGTTATATTTTTATTATTTGTTATAAACAAATACAACACAATGATCATTCGCAAAACATCATATTCACCTCAAATCAGGTATATTTGCATTCACTTTGAAGAATGAAATAAATCATTTTCAATAAATATTCTCATTCGCTCCAGGGAATATAACAAAATTATTTGTTCGAGTTTTATAGTGTCTTCAAGAAAATTGCATGAATATTCAATTCAGCAATTTCATCCACTTCGGGGGATTAATATATATATAATATATTTACGCTTGTTCATCAAGAATATTTAATTTCTCTAAAACATTTTATAAAATAAAAGGAAGAGAAAAGAAATAAAACAAATATTTACAAATATTTAAAGTAAACATCATCTCTATCATGAACCTTTATATAGCATAATCAAACTCTTCAGGGTTAACAAGAAATAAGAGGTATGAAATTTCATGGTTCATGGAATGATTAGCGAACTTCGAATCGACGTACGACAGGTACGTGATGTTTATCAAACTTCATCTCGATGTACGACAGGTACACGATGTTCATCATTCAACTGCTCGACGTACAACGGGTACATGATGTTCATCAAACATTGGCTCGACGTACGACGGGTACGCGATGTTCATCATTCAACTGCTCGACGTACGACGGGTACGCGATGTTCATCATTCAACTGCTCGACGTGCGACGAGTACGCGATATTCATCATCAACGGCTCGACCTACGACGGGTACGCGATGTTCATCATTCAACGGCTCGACCTACGACGGGTACACGATGTCCATCATTCAACCGCTTCTGGTGGTGTAGTTTTTTTATTCATTTGATGAATGATGTTTGTCTCGGCATCGACCACATCGATTATTAATCAAACACATTCTCTCCAGGGACTGAAGTGAAAATTGTCAACCGTGAGTCATTACATCACTTCAGGAACTCATTTTTCCCGCAACAAAAATTAAGAAAAGCATATATTATTTTCAGATTTATCAAGAGGGGAAAAGTAAATGTAACAACATCTTACATGTAAAATAATACTCACGTTTTTGATGCGGCACTTTGAATGAGTGGAGTCAATGCACATGCGAAATAGTATGTCAAGAGAATAATGTTTATAAAAACATGTGACATGCCTTTTTCCCACAAAAAAATTCTTATGCCGATGATGGCGATGAAGGCAGCGTCGTCACGATGCGCAATGCGGAGAGGACGATTGTGCTGATAACGTGTTGTGAAATTGATCGAACACCGATTGAAACCGCGAAGCATTTCGAAACCGGAAATGTAAGATCGATCGTAGGCGAAGCGCATCGTTGAGAAAGCGGATGTCGTATTTGCGTATGACGATGATAATAACAAATGGAAATACAAATACAAAAAAAATACAAAAGTAAAGAACACAATGTAGAGCCCAAAGTTCATACTATTTTATTAACATATCACCATATTTATAGAGTACATGAGATCTGATCCAATGGTTCAAATTAGTCTCTATAATATTTAATCCAATGACTAGAATACCAATGGTTTGAGAATATTTAAAGTAGGTTATTAAGAGGGGAATTAATTGGGAATTGAGGAGTCGTCATTATTGTCATAATTATGATATCCATTAATAACATTTCATAACAAATCATTAATTCTTTTTTTTTAAGTTGATAAAATTTGGTAGGTTTTAAAGACGTTGCGCCGTCAGCATTTTTTTGTTAGCGTTTTTTTATAAATGCGTGTTTTTTAGTAGTGTGACGTTAGGCGAGTAAATTATTTAGATCACTACCCATCCGAAATCGCCCACCAATAAACTTGGTCACCTCCGATCACCTCTACTGTAGCATATGAACAGTGAATGGTCACTGACCAGTGCACACGCACATCAGATGTAACCAGCGTCCGATCAACCTGCTGTCCGCTGGAGATCAGCCGCTGTCGTTTGCTGAATTTCAAGACAGAGCTATCGTCCGGTTCACCTCCTTCTGATAGAATAAAGCGGCACTTTAAACAGGCTGCACACCACCTACACAAAGAACAGGCTAGAGAACAGGTCCAAAACAGAGGTCCAAATGGAAAAAGCAAAGCAAACTGCTAAAAAAATAATAATTCAGCCCCATTTAAAATACCTCTATAAATTGCAATAAGAATGCCAATTAAATAACATAAACATGCAATAAATTCAATTTGCATAAGAAGCAAAGATGCCATTTAATATTGCAAATACAATAGGTAAAATTCGCACATATATCCAGTTTGGCCATCATGTTGTTCGAATGCAGTGATCGGCCACACTCCTCTCTCGAACACCCTTGCTGCTGCTCAAAAATCCGGTGGAAAACCTTGATGCGGCCCACGATATCACCTGCGCTATTTCCGACCCCACCGTGCCGCTTGTGGGCGGACGCACAGGCCGTTTAGACCCACAATCCGAATGTGAGTTCAGAAATAGCGCACGTGACATCGTTGGGCGAATCAAGGTTTTCCACGGCCGATCTTATGAGCAGCGGCGAAGGGTGGTGAAGAGAGGAGGATGGCCGATCACTGCATTCGAACAACATTATGGCCAAGCTGGATATCACGTCAGGAACATTGGTCAGCGTCACAAAGTTAGCGGTGGATATCTGTATGTCGATTGGGGTACTAAAAACTCCAACAGATGCCATCCAAATCGTGCAATACATTCTATCACCGTCAACACGAACCGAAGCCACAACCGAAAGTCCCCTAAAATTAGTAAATTTGCACTCAATAGTCGCGGTTCACGACTTATATTTATTTATTTATTTAAATGTCAAATTTACATGACCATTGCAGGAGCCGCCCGATTTGTCGCTGCTTCATACGTTGTTCGCCATTTTTAGACGCTGCCATTCTCTATTCTCCGGGCGGGGCGTCTCGCCACGCCCTCCAACGCCATATGCTGTCCTCCTGCAATTCCTCCGTCAACAAATCCCCGCTTCCCCGCCGGAGGATCCCCAAGGGCCCATGTTTGGCTCCTGATTGGAGAAGAAGAAACATGGGGCCACTGATCTTCTTTTTACTCCTCGCCTCCCTGCCGCCCCTTCCGTCGGTGGCCCAACAGGAGCCCGCCGTGGTCTCCCCAAAGACCGCCTGCAACGGCTTTTTCCTGTCATACGACTTCATTTCCCGGACGAAGGAGTACCCCCACCTGAAGAACGCCACGGCCCAGCCCTGGTCCTTCAACGCCACCGCCACCGTCCTCAACACCGGCATCACCGAGCTCGATGCGTGGAAGATATTCATCGGCTTCCAGAATCGGGAGATTCTGGTGTCCGCGGGCGGCGCCACCCTGGCCGGCACCGAGGATTTCCCCGCCGACGTCTCCAACGGGACGGTGCTTTCCGGCTCCTCCCAGACCGATCTTAAGACGTCCATCGACACGGCGGGCGACCTCACCCAGATCCAGGCCGAGATCCTGCTGCAGGGCACCCAGTTCGGGCTGAAGCCCCCGGCGGTCCCGATGCCCAAGACGATCCGCCTCGAGAACGATGGATTCCTGTGCCCCGCCGTCACCCGTCGCAGTGAGTACTGTTTTCTTCACCTCCCCCTTCCGATTTTGATCACATTATATCGACACGGATGGGTGTGCGTGCGATTGTTCCCTCCAGAAAACTCGATTCATGTGTGCTGCGTCAAGAACCCCAAATTCAAGCTCAACAAAACAACCACCAAGTTCATGCCGCGGCAGAACGGCGACCTTTCGATCTCCTACGACGTCCTACAGGCCAACGAAGGGAACTACAACGCGAAGGTGACGATGGAGAACAAAAGCCCCCTGGGTCGGCTGGATCATTGGAACCTCAGCTGGGAGTGGACGCGGGGCGAATTCATATACAGCATGAAAGGGGCGTACACCCATAAGATCGACTACTCGGGCTGCATCTACGGGCAGGCGGGGCAGTATTACAAGGAACTGGATTTTAGCCAGGTGATGAACTGCGATAAGAGGCCGGTGATCGCGGACATGCCCCCTCAGAAGGAGAAAGACGAGAAGGTGGGAAATGTCCCCAACTGCTGCAGGAACGGCAGCCTCCTGCCCCCCACCATGAACGCCACCAAATCCAAGGCCGCCTTCCAGTTGCAGGTCTTCAAGCTCCCGCCGGACATGAACCGGACCAACATCTTCCCGCCGGGGAGGTGGCGGGTCGAAGGCGTCCTCAACCCGGACTACCGGTGCGGGGCGCCCGTCCGGGTCGATTCGACGGAGTTCCCCGACCCCTCCGGCCTGGACGCCTACACCACCGCCATCGCGAGCTGGCAGATCATCTGCAACATCACCCGGCCAGCGAAGCGGAGCTCCCGGTGCTGCGTCTCCTTCTCCTCCTTCTACAACGAGTCCATCATCCCCTGCAACACCTGCGCCTGCGGGTGCGGGGACGCGGGCGGGTGCGACCCCGACGCCCGGGCCATGCTGCTGCCGCCCGAGGCCCTGCTCGTGCCCTTCAAGGACCGGAGGGACAAGGCCCTCGCCTGGGCGAAGATAAAGCGCCGCCGCGTCCCCCGCCCCCTGCCCTGCCCGGACAACTGCGGGGTCAGCGTCAACTGGCACATCTCCACCGACTACCGCAAGGGATGGTCCGCCCGGATGACGCTGTTCAACTGGGATGAGGTGAACTTCGAGGACTGGTTCGTGGCGGTCCAGATGAAGAAGGCCTACGCCGGGTACGAGAACGTTTACTCCTTCAACGGAACCCGCCTCCCGGAGATCAACAACACCATCTTCTTCCAGGGCTTGCCCGGACTGAACTTCCTGGTGGGGGAGACCAACGGGACGACCCCGAGACATCCGAGGGTGCCGGGCAAGCAGCAGTCCGTGATATCCTTCTCCAAAAGGAGGACGCCGGGGATCAACATTCACAGGGGGGACGGCTTCCCCACCAGGCTGTACTTCAATGGCGAGGAGTGCGCCCTCCCCACCGAAGTCCCCCGCGCCCGTGGGAATAGGTCACGCGCAAGCCTTGTACTTCTAGGGTTCATCACGTTCCTTCTGGTTCATAGTTCCATAATCTAATTAATGTTCATAGCTCAGATTGTAGTTTTACGATTCCTAAAACATTCGCCCTGTGCTGCCGATACCTGTCGAACGGACCCGACTGATCCTCCGCTACGGTTAATCGTAAAATGATAACCGACTTGGCTGCATAGAAATTTTAATTAATGATCGCCATTAATGCGCCCCTGAGAGGGCCGAGAGTCTAGTGAACTCATTCGCGTCCGGGAAACGTATGGCGTACCCATTATCTGAGCGTTATAATTCATCCTTTAACACCCAGCAACACGAACAGCGGCGAAAGCCAATACAGAACCATTACATTATGGAAAAGCCTCTGAAACTCTGTTTCGCCATCGCCATCCTCTTCGTGATCTTTGTGTTGGTGGCTTCGGTCAGCGTGTTCATCGCGCTCCTGAGACCCCGAGACCCCAAACTCACGCCCCGCCCCGTGAGCTTGGAACATATCAGTTTTCGGGCACGGCCGTCGCTGAACCTGAATTTGTCCCTGGGGCTGGCGGTCACCGTTGAGAATCCCAACTACGGTGACTTCAGGTACTACGATGCCGTGGCCTGCATCCGTTACCGCGGGGAAATCGTGGCGGCGGCCACGATTCGCCACGCTACGATCGGAGGGAAGAGGCGGCGACACGTGCACAAAGTTTTGAATCTGACGGCGGACAAACTTGTGGGCAATGCTTTGTTTAGGGCTGACTATGACCAGGGGACTCTAAACTTCACTTCGTCCATCTCCCTCCAAGGGGAGATTAGTGTGCTGAAACTGTGGGAAGACAAAGGAATTGCATGCAGCACCTGCGACATCACCACGTTCATGCGATTACGCAGGGTCGATTCTTTCTGCCATTAAAGCAGCCTGCATTATGGCCTGTTCTGACGCTCAGGAGATCTGGTGTCGCCTATGAAGGACCAGAAGGGTTGCACGGACTGCGGGAAATGAATTACAGGTGTAGAATGAGACGGGTGAGCGCAGAACCTCTTTCCTAATTGATGATTCTTTATCTCTGTGCATGTATAATTTATTTGTTCTCCTATTGGTACCAATTCATTGGCTTCAACCAAATTTCACGACCAGAACCTATCATTTTTATCAATGTCTTTAAAAAAAAATATATAAGATGGAGTTTTATTAATTTCTTTTAACTTTAGGTTGAACCCTAATGGTTTGTGTTGAATTTGTTGACAGTATATGAGATTGTTCGACAACTATACAAGATTATGATCGGTTGACAATAACAAATGGAGATGACAATTCATTGAAGAAATAAATGATGCTAGGTGGATTGTTGTCAAATTGAGATTTCTTGTTGTTGGATTTGTTGAAGGGACAGTGGTGATGTGCATAGAAGTCTTGGAAATAAGAGATGCACATGAAATCACTTG
The DNA here is from genome assembly GCA_963277665.1 of Viscum album. NCBI lineage: Eukaryota > Viridiplantae > Streptophyta > Magnoliopsida > Santalales > Viscaceae > Viscum > Viscum album. Next base: position 1,514,725,088 of record OY728139.1, on the reverse strand, counting down.
TCACTATTAAAGCCGGAGCTTTTGTCATTGTTAGAAATTGTTAAACGAAAATAATACGATGACGAAAGACACTACTGCAAAAAGCGTAAAAAACTGTTATCACATTTATCAGCACTAGATACAAACATCGATAAAGGTACACTTTAACAACACTAAATATTAGTGATAAAAGGTATACTCTATAAAAAAACAATCATATCATTAAAAATCATATATTAATATAAAAATATATTTATATTGATAAAAATATAACATATTTTATTAAATATGGTTTATATATGACTAAATATACATTTCACATGATAAATACGATATTTAGTTAAAAATGTCATGGAAAATAAAAATTATATATATATATATATAATTTTCTTAAATATTAATTATATAATACAAAATATGTATTATAAATCATATAAATTTATATGACATATCTTTAGAGAAAAACAGTTTATTAATTTAATTTCAAAAAATTAATATTAATTGAAAAATATTCACTAATTAAGAAATTTTTTTAATCAATATCATTTGTTTTATCAATTCGACATATATATCAAATAATAAATATTTAATTATTAATTAAAAAATTGACTAAATATGTTACACTTAATATGTCATACAATAATTTCATACAGAAATATATACGAAATTAATTGAATTCTGTAACGACCCCCGATCCAGCATTCTCTCACGTGGCAAAAAAAAGTTGGTTACGAAACCTCAAGCACGTCTCCCCGTACGCCAAAGGTTGCCAACTAGCAACGGGGATGTGATGTACATAGTGGGGAGACTCTACCCCATAGTATGAAATGTCATGGCAGTAAAAATAAGTCATATAAATAAAAGAAATCAAAGTAATAAACATGGCAAAATCCATATAATAGAACTGATAAAATAAAGGCGAAACCAATATACCATAAACGGGGAATAATGTAATGACAGACTGATATGTATCTAAATATCAAACTGAAAACAATACAATAAAAGTGTCATCTCTAACACAAGATAAACCCAAAAAACACTAGTCCAAACCACATGTCGAACTCATTTCCTAACTCCATCCCAACCCACAAGCAACAGGGTCAGCAACAAGGTCGTTTGTCCTTGTCGAAACCTGCATCCATGAAAATCTGTCCGGGTACCAAACAACGGCCCAAATAGGGTGAGTAAAACTTAGTAGGTCGACACCACCATGTCTAAACGAAATAGCCTGATAAGAAGTGTGAGCAATAATGTGATAAATAGGTGTATTGATTAATTCAATAATTAATAAAATACAACAAACTACTTCGATACCATAGTGGAATATCTCTATGCATGTCTTACAACCATGCCAACCATATCCATATAACCACAGTAATAAATAACATGTCTCGACGTCATGCTGGATTGTCTCTGAGCATGTCTCATAACCATGCCAACCATTACCATATAACCATGGTAAAACATAACACTGGGCCAAACCTGCTATATAAGCATTGCATCATGTGTCCAGGCCTAACCCGGTATATAAGCGTCTCAACATGTGTCAGGGCATAGCCCAATATATAAGCATCACAACATCTGTCAGGCCATAGCCCAACATATAAGCATATGAGCATGTGTCAAGGCCAAGCCCGATATATAAGAATCTCAGCATGTGTCAGCGCATAACTTGATATATAAATATCTCAACATGTGCCATGAAAAATCTTGATATTTAAACATCTCAGCATGTGTTAGGGCATAGCCCGGTATATAAGCATCTCAACATGTGCTAGGGACAAGCTCAATATATAAGCATCTCAACATCTATTAGGGCATAGCCCGATATATAAGCATCTCAGCATGTGCCAGGAAAAATCCCGATATATAAGCATCTCAACATGTATTACAAGTGCATATCACAACATCAAGAATATCACAATATGACCACATAAGACTAAATGGTTAATTATGCTAATACCATTTATCTTTCAATTTATCCATTATATTAATTAATCAATTAAGTTATTTTTTTCATGGTGAATCTATATCAAGAAATCACTTGAATCACATTTCATGCTAAAATCATATGTAATCCATTTCCAATTCATTATTTTCAAAGGTTCGCTCACCCAATAGGTAGCCAAAAGCCAGGCCACATCGCTAATTGAATCCAAAGGGATCCAACGAAGAATCCAACATAGGATATCATTATTATATTTAATTAAATAACTATTATTCACATGTGTTAGAACTATCACATTATTACACATACTTAGAAATTGAAAATCAGACCATAGAGTTAAGATTTAGACCCCCTAACTTTACCAGATGATCAAAGAATTCTTTTAACGACAAACGCCCATGAGGAAAATGGTGCAGATGTTCACAAGATGGATCCTGGATAAAAAATGATCAAGATCAAAACCAACAACACACACGATTAAGAGATTACATTGTAACGATTGGAGAACAAAGGGAGAGAAGGGAGAACCTAACCAAAACCACTTACTTGGGATCAGATGCATGATCGAGATGTCAGGAACCAAGAGAAGCGCTCCAAAATCGTCTGGAAGCTGCCCTAGGATCGAGAGAAGAAATCTAGAGGTGAGAATGAGAAAATATTAAATGCACGACACACTTAAAACCTATTACTCTAGAAAATACATGACGTGTAATTCAGTTACACGTCATGTATTTATTTTTAGAGGGATACATCGAAAAACCCATTACCTCAGCTGAATATTTAATTACCCCAAACATTACATGATGTGTAATGTATCCATGGTGTGTATTTATCTCACATCATGTATTAGTTCACGACATGTGTATGGAAATAATTACACGACGTGTATTAAAGTTACACAATGCGTAATTGTTCTACAAATAGTTTTTCAGCTTAGTTTCCTTGTAAAAACTCAATCCTCCTTTAAGGATTATCAACTTAGCAAGAAAACTTGGTAACATTTGACCCATTTATACTCGGAATCCATTAATTCAAACAGAATCCTGAATTGATCCCTGTGTGGATCCTCTTCAGTTTCCTCAAGTTTCCTCATAACTTAAAAATGTGTTTATTAAAACAATCAGACATCCCTGAACATTAAGTCATTTTCTCCAACAAAGGATCTTCATCTCTAAACAAGAATCGGTCACAAAGTCTCAAACAAGAAATTCAAAGAGGGACATACCTGGAAAAAGATGGGATGTCGCAACCTCCCCACCATATAACAACTCATCCTCGAGCTGCTATAAGAATCACAATGGGTTCTCAGTGCACAAGTATGGCCACTGTACTCGCATATCAGACTCCCTCATCTATATATCCTCCTGAACTCGCCCATGCTTCCACTACGCTCGAATGAACACTACAGTCCTACCTCCAAGATGCTACTCAATACAGTCCACAATCCATATCAGATGCTCCTCAAAGGACCATCTATATTAAGCTCGACATCTGCTACGTCTACCACATAAGAAGGGTCTGGATGATATCTCTGAAGTTGGGACACGTGAAACACATCGTTCATGGAACTATTGCATTATGGAAGGGATAAATGGTATTCCACTGGATAGACCCTTTCCACAATCTCAAATAGCTCAAAAAACCTAGACACTATCTTCCCCTGTTTACTAATACAACATTACCCCAATCTAGGTGACACCCAAATGAAAACATGATAACCAACTATGAACTCCAAAGGTCATCTCTAATGGTCATCATGATATTTTTTCATGCTCTACGCGGTCACCAACCAGTGTCTGATCAACTGAACTTGATCATATGTCTCTTACATGAGACTAGGCCCAACAAGCACCGGCTCACTTGCCTCTAACCAACAAATAGGTGAACGAGACGACCTATTATACAAATCATAAAAAGGTTCCATATGGATTGATGCATGGAAGATGTTATTATATGTGAACTCCACAAGTGCCATTTGTTGTTCCCATAAACCACTGAAATCTAAAACATGGGCTTTTAACATATCCTCCATAACCTGAATAGTCTGTCCAGATTGACCATCAGTCTTAGGATGATAGGTTGTGCTAAAAAAACCTACAATCTAAAATACATATGAAGACCCTTCCATAACTGCATTGTAAAATGAGGATCTCTATCAGAAATGATTCTCCTCAGAACACCATGCAACTGAACTACCTCACACATGTAAAGACATCCCAGATCATAAACTGTGAAGGCTTCCCTAATAAGAATGAAGTGGGATACCTTCACCAGTCAATCAAAAATCACCCATACTGCATCATTCTTACATGTTTTCCTGGATAATCCTGTCACAAAATCTATAGTGACATCCTCCCATTTCCACTCGGGAAAGGGAAAAGGCTGTAAAATTCCAGTTGGCCTCTGATGCTCAGATTTAACCTGCTGATAAGGGAAGCATCTCACCACAAACCATACTACCTACTTCTTTATTATTGACCACTAGTATTTTCTACAGAGATCATGATACATCATTTTAAAGCTAGGATATATCACCCATCTTGAAGCATGAAACTCCATCATCATCTCCTCACGTAAGCCCGTATGGACCCATACTTGGCCACAAAAGAAGACAATTTCCACTTCCAAGAGGCCATACCAATGGTGTCTCACCACCATATAAGTTTTCTATCATAACTAATCCATCTAGATCAGATAAATTCTCGGTCTCGATCCGATCCAAAAGCATGGGAATAACATATGTCGAAGTTAGAGCTACCCAACCCTGGGACTCCTAACACTACGCCAAAAACTGGAAAGGGAAGCGCTGCCCCTTTATCATCGCTTCTTTTAGTAGCGCTGATAAAGGGGGGATTTATCAGCGCTTTTCCCGCGCGCTGATAAATGTTGAGTTTCAAAAAAAAATATTTTTTCATGAAAAATAATATTTTGTTATATAAGTATATTTATATTGATATAAATAAAATATATATATTTTAAATATGTTATAGATACATATAAATAGACTATTACATTTAATATATAAGAAATTTAGTGAAAATGGCTTCAAAATATTTTTAAAAAATATTATTAATCAATAATATTCTAATTATTATTGATTAAAAATCATTTAATAACAATTTGAGGACACAAAAAATAAAAAATATTAATAAAATATCTAAAATACGTTGAAAATGTAACTAAAACTTCAAACGGCCATAACTTTTGATCCGGGTGTCCGTTAGGCCTGTACCACATATCATATCAAAGATTGTTTCATTTTATTCGATTTGACTGGTTGTGGAGTTGAAACGGAATTCTAGATTATAAGTTATGGTTGTTTTAACATTTTATGGCTTTTCAAATACACATATATATGTATTTCTTCTTAAATATATATGTGTCTGTGTGTGTGTCTGTGTGTTGTATATATGTATATATGTATTTATTTATTTACTTACTTATAAACACACATCAAAAACATATTTTTTTCATAAATGCATTTAAAACTAATCTTATATGTACATTCTATGGCTTTTCAAATACACATATATATGTATTTATTCGTAAATATAAATGTGTTTGTGTCTGTGTGTGTCTGTGTGTTGTATATATATATGTATGTGTGTTGTATATATCTATGTATGTATGCATGTATTTATTTATTTATAAACACACATAAAAAACATATTTTTTCATAAATGTATTTAAAACTAATCTTATATGTATATATTAATATACAAATAAATAAACATATAAAAAATTATAACTAAATATATATATATAAATATATTAATATACGAATTAATATATATATACTAATATATGAATAAATATATTTATATTAATATGAATCTATATCAACATTTTAATCAATATATGAGTAAATATAACTATATAACTATATATATATAGATATATCACTAAATAGAGAACAAAATGAAATATCATAGTGGTAAAGGTGCAGCAGCGAAAGGGGGGAGGTCCCGGGTTCGAGTTTGGGTGGAAGCAAAGGGGGTGCGCGCATATGAGGATGCACGTGAAGGGTGTATGAGGATGCACGTGAAGGGCGTATGAGGATACAAAGGAAGGGCAGCGTGCAGGAGACCTCCTAGTACGGATAAAGGGGGTGTAGAGCGCTGATAAAATCACTCCCCCCTTATTATATATATATTTTATATTTTATATTTTTTGACCTTTATCAGCGCTAAAAAAAGCGCTGATAAAGGCCCCTTTTATCAGCGCTAAAAAAAACCACAAATAAAGGGGTCTTTTATTAGCGCTTTTTTTAGCACTGATAAAAGGTGCCTTTATCAGTGCTTTTCGGAGCACTGATAAAAGGGACCCCCCTATATTAGCACTGAGCTTTACAACACTTTTTTAGCGCTGTTAAAGCCCTTTTTTAGCGCTGATATAGGCTGTTTTTGTTGTAGTGTAAACATCTAGATGCATGTATGAAAAGAGGTCCATTATCTGCCACTCGTAATAATACTTCCACACTCTATCCTATTTTATCCTTCGCGTAATGTCCCGGGTTTTTGGAGCGAGTCAAATTCCACACCCGTTTTGAATATTCAGAGTTTTTTGGGTTGACCAACTCTTTTCTCATTTAATAGAACTTAATTCCGATAGTTTCCTTAACTAAAGACCTTATTTTTAGATTAGTCTTAATGCTTGGAAAGTGTCTTGGGGGTTTAGTTGGGTTTTGGGTTTGTTGTAGGTTGAAAAATAAAGTTTTCTAAGTGTGAAGACTGAGGTGAACAGTTTGGAAAAATCGTATGGCATCCAAGGAGAAATCGTATGCCCTCCAAATGTATTGGGCATAGTTTGGGAAACCGTGTAGGATGGGGAACACAACCATGAATAAACCTCTTTAATTTTTAGTAGATGGATTTTCATGGCTTGTGCATGGTTTGAGAAAACCATGCGCAAGGCGCAGGTTTAGTTCCACTTAGCCAGTGGCTACGCACAGGCTCAACATGGTTTGGCCAAACCATGCGAGAAAACCATGTAGGGCTTGGGTCATAAGCAGCCAAAGCCGTATGATTGATACACTATTAGCCAAAGCATACGAGTTAACTATACGGATAATTAAAAGTATAAAAATACCATTTTCCCTTTCCTCAGATATTTATTTTCCTAACTCTTCCTCCTCCTTTAGTCATGCACAACAGTGGGGGGTCTCTATTTTCCTTCCTACTAGGCTTTGAGCCAACTCCCTCATCTGAGGTCTGTTTCTCGATCCTTATACCGTGTTGTAGTTGTATCGATAAGCCGTTGAATCCACTTACCTCTTTTCTCATTTTCTATCGCCTCAAGGGGCACTAAATATGTGCGAGTTGATTTACCATATTTTCAGGGAATTCCTCTAAAATGTCAATTTCTTCCAAATCATCTTGATTTAGAGGATAAGATTGGGCGAGTGGAAATCTACCAACACGAGGTAGGTGGTTATTATCTTTGTGATTTTTTTTGTTGTTTCGTGTGTGCGTCTTTGATCGCGTTGTTTGGTAGTTTGAGTGAGACCCTATAAATTTTATCACTTGTATTTAATTAATTAAATTGACCATGTGAGATGACTATGGGAGTTCTCACAAAAGATTAGAAATAGTCGAGGATTGGTGAGAGGCTGAGACCTTGGATAGTTTTGGCCAGGGTGTTTATTTTATTTAAATTGAATAAAATTATATATATATATATATATATATATGAATTTTTTGTGAGTTCCATGGGAACATAACAGGCTCATCCTGAGGATTGAGATAGTGTTTCATATCTTTTTTGAGGTGATGTGATTGCCAAGTTGGGCATGGATCGATATATATATATATACTCTGAGTGATGTTGACCACCAGTTGGGTGACACAATCATCCTTAGAGGCGATAGGGTTGTCAGGCTACAAGTGAGGCTTGTGTGATATTGTATGGTGTTGACCGTTGGATGAGTGATGTGGTCACATGGGCACGAGTTATCAGAATAGTCTAGATTAGGAATTTATTTGGTGATTGTCGCTTACCCATATTGGCCAATGAATTGTTTGGAGTCATGTTCACAAAGGAGGAATCAGATGCTGATGTGGTATTGACCACTTGTGCGGGTAGAGAGATCCGTTAAATGCAGCTTAAGGAAATGGTTGGAGGTGCTTTTCATATAAAGCCATAGGGATGGTGAGGATCCTTCTATTGATAGTGTTAATACTATTAGTTGGGGGTAGAGGCTCACCGTACTTGAGGCTGATGGGCCACAAATTATTTGAGAGGATGGACATCGACTCTCCTCAGGATGTCGGATCTTGAGCCAACAATGATGATACTTGGAGGGAATACATCGTTGTGGCTCAAATGTTGGGGTTTGAGCCGACAAAGTTACTTCTAAGCTGAGGTTTGTGGGACTAGGTACTTAATTTGGGTATTCCTTCAGGACATTGGGTATTGGTTGGACATGAGGTGTTGATTGGTACGAGGTTCCATATGATTAGATTAGAGGTGGAAGCTGAGGGTTCACCTAGGAAAATTTTACCTTAGGGGATGACTTGGGATTAGGATAAGGATTCTCCCTACTATCATATTTCAGTATTGGCCGAATCAGATGATATCTCCCTTGTGAATGTTGATCACTAGGGGAGCGGGTTATTATTGTGCATGTGTGCAATACTATTTTATTTATTTTTATATACACATACTTAATCAAAAATGTAAGATAGACACACATTGGTTGTGGCCTACTAATATTCTTTCTCAGACCCTACATTGTCCCTTCGGAACATGTGTAGATTTTATGGATTTGCAATCAGGTAAGGGTTTGGGATCTAGATCCAGATCTTAGTGTTTGGTGGTTTTTCATGGGATGGATATTGAGGGACCTTGAGGTTCCTATGCTAGTTGGAGTTTCTCTCTCTCTTTTTATTTATATATCAGCATGCTAGTATATGTACATACCTAGGTCGGCCATTGATGAACATTCTGTTTATTAGTATGTATGAATTGTTTTTATATGCATGATTAGCTACAAATGTTATGTTTTTCTTGTTTATTTAGTATACTACTATTGTTGGTTATTTCTTCTATTACTGTTTGATACTGGTTGTGCTTCCTCCATGGGTGGGTTACTGGTCCAACGTATGTTGTTATTTATTTTCCATTGCATATTATATATATACTTTAACCATTATTATATTATCACCAGAGGGTATAGTCTCTAAACCATCACTCCATACACTCTCTCTACTAGTCGACAACCTTTGGTGTGTGGGGAGGTTCACCTAAGGCCTGTGTCACTCGACTGTAGCACTTTTTGGGTAGCTAAATGAGTCACATCAATAAAAATGGTATCAGAGTAGTTCTTGACTTGGAATTAGTATAAATTTTCAACTGACTACTAATGATATAACTTGTTTCCTTTTCTTTTAGCTAGTCTTACTATTTGGGTTATGGTAGAACAAAAATTAAGACGTTGTTGGAACTGGTTTTAGAAATCGTATTTGGGTGCCTGCATCCCCATGCACGGGAGACATACCAAGTTTCTAGGGGTGGGAGTTTTTTTTGTTTTTCTCATTTTACAGATGATATTATTTCCACCTCGAGTGGTTCACTTGGATATGAGTTTCTATCAGTTATTGAATGTAACCCTTGTCCTGGTAAGGCTAGGGGTTTTTTTTGGACCCTTGGATCAGTATGGAAAAGGGTGATTGGTTATTATTTTTGATTAGGCACATAGGATGATTTAAATATATATGCATGTTTTGAGAAATTTTTTTTATGATATGTGACACTTATATATATGGGTCTAGACCATATATGAGTAGATGGGGATGATGCTATGTGGTGGTGTTGATCACCAGGATGGGCGACAAAGTTTTTGGGTTAAGGAGACATGGTTCATTAGGACGAGCATGTCCTGAGGCATATGAGATATCTGGATCTGATATGGGTGGGTAAGAGGAAATGGGGCCAGATTTCTTGAGACATGGTTGCGATGGGGGAGGGTAAGGGTAGTGAGTTTATGCTTCTTGTTATTGCTTTACCTATACATGTAATATAAATTTGTTATCTAGGTTGTCTGACCATGTATTAGTATTCAATAGGATTCCACCTAGATGGGATCCAATGGAGAATCAGGTGGGTTCACTACTAAAATAATGGGCTTTATCAAGCGTGAAAAGCTTTTAGTGGCTTCTTTTGGCGGTCGCAGTTGGTCCTTCGGTAAAGACTAACAACGACCGCCATTAGTGACAGCTATAGGTCCCCTCCAAAATGACATATTTCAGGCATGGGGGAAACATGCAGATAGGGGAATAGGTAGAAGAAGGACACAAGGGTCATATGTGGGGACTTTGGAGCTTCGTTCTCCATCCATGGTGGATCCGTGGTGGCCGGAAGGAGGTGAAAAACAGTGATGGTGGTTGAGGAAGTGGTGGTCGGATGTTGGGGGGATGAAAAAGGGATATTTTGAGAGTTTAGATCACAATAGTGAGTGACATGGGTGGTTAAGGGGGTGATCGGTGGAGGTGGGGTGGCAGAGGGGGCAATAGCAGATGGCTGTGACATTTTGCAGTGGAAAACCCCCAAAGAAGACAACATAGGCAGTAAAAATCCCGCTCATTTTTTATAGTATTAGTGGAAACTATTGGAAGTCCACCAATACCACCTTTAGAGACCTCCATTGGTGGCCGTTAATGGTCACAGGCTCAAAAGACAATATTTATAGTAGTGGTGATGATTTAGTGCCATAGGAGTGAGAACATGTTGAGACCCCTGAGGGTCAGGATGAGACCCTAAGGGTCAAGAAGATCATGATTTGCAGGTACATTCTCTAGTACAGGTGAGGACACCTTTCAATTTGAAATCTTTTGGGTCGTGTCTTGATGATAAGCTTAGAGAAATCCTAGTACATTTCATCCAGAGGACTGATAAGGGAACCCAGGGAGCAGAGCCTTCTATAGAGTATCTAATTCGGGAGTTACATTCACAATAACCACTACTATTTCAGGGTGAGGGTGGAACATAGGTGGATGAGAAATGAATCGGGGCAATACATATGATCTTCAAGTAGCTTGAGAAACCCTCATGATGGAGAGTGAAGCTGGCTATATATATGCTTAGGGGGCCGACTAAGACTTGGTGGGAAGTAAAGTTCTAAACATGAAGACATGAGGGACTAGACTGGAAGGACTTTGAGGCCAGGTTATTTGTGCACTTCTTTCCATAGAAACATAGGGCATAAAGATATCAAGAGTTACTATTCCTATAGCAGGGAGACATGTTCATCATAGAATATGTAGAGACATTCACTAATTTGTCTCACTTCACACCCAATAGGGTGGGAGATAACACCTTGATGATGAGGTGTTTTTATGATGGTTTACGGACAGGTCGTACTCGATCCAGGTGACAGTGTTAGGTGACATAAGTATAGATAATTCATATAGTAGGAATTGAGGTTGAGAGGAGTTCCTATAAGGTAGTCAGGCCAGAGACTCAAGAAAACCACCTTAGAGTGGATCATATATGACATGCTTCCAGTACCGGTAGCTAGGTCATGTGTGTACACAGTGCGATCGAGCTACAAAGGATTGATTGAAATGTGGGAAGGTTGGGAATCTCGATAGGTTCTATAAGAGGCCTTCTCGAACAACCGATAATCAGGGACCAAAGAGGACTCAGGGTTTTGAGATCAGACTGGGAGCAGTACTAGGAGTTGGTAGCAGGGAGTCAGCTGTATGCAAAGGTCATGGTAGAGATAGTGTGACCTAGCAATGGGGCTTGTGGATGGTGGATAGAATAGCACCATAGGGAGGTCAGGCTTCAGGAAATATATCATCTATCCAAGTTCATGTAGTATAGGTTCTTGGTTTAAAGTAGTTTGGGGATCCCGTTATGGTTAGAGGTATGACATGGGCCTAATCACGTCTCTTTTGTTTTATTTTGGCATGACCTTTTTGAGGCATGTACATTTTCAGTGCATGAGGTGAACATGATGTATCTATGCACTAACCATATACTAGTTAATAGGTTGGAATCAGATAAAATTCATTATATATATATGAGGTTCATGGCACCGGGATTTATATATGAACATCATGGGATGCGTGGCTTGTGAGGTGTGTTGGCATCTGGGAATCGTTGCAATGTAGTACTTGTTTGAGGTGTGTTGGCATCTAAGCATAATTGCGATGCAAGAATTGATTGAGGTGTGATGCACCAAGACTTATTTGAGCATATGATAAGATACGAGACCACATAAGTGTTATGTGCGATATGTAAATGAGGTGGGCATCTAATGAGATACGACACATGATGGGTGTCAAGTATGACATAAGAGCAGCTGATAGGTATAGGAGTGACAATGAACCATGGGAGTACCTTGAGTCTGAGTATAGTCAATGGACCATTGGTTTTATTTGATCCTTGGGTCAGAATGTGACTGGGATAGGTAAATCATAATGTGGGGAGCCCTTGAGAGAGTTGACCTATGACATTTTTTACAGGGGTAGTCTGGGTTAATTCTAAAGAGATGGGTATGTTTGATACCATCTATGATTTATGCACAATAGATCAGGGATGATCTATGTTAAGGTGGATAGATTTTAACATCCTAGGATTTTGGAGTGGGTCAAATTCCTCAATCGTTTTGAATTATCAGAGTTTAGTAGGTAGATAAACTCTTTTCTCATTTAATAAAACTTAATTATCTAAGTTTTCTTAACATAAGACCTTGTTTTTAGATGATTATTAATTCTTGGAAAGTGTCTTGAGGTTTTTATTGGGTTTATATACTTTCAGAGGCAAAACACCCAAGTTTTCTAAGTATGCAGATTGATGTGCATAGTTTGGACAAACCGTGCGGCCTCCACGGAGAAATTGTACACCCTCTAAATGAACTGAGCACAGTATCCATGCATGAAAATTTTTAGTTTTTAGTAGAGGTATCTGGAAAACTTGCACACAATTTGGGAAAATCGTGTGCAAGCTACACGCTTAGTGCCACTTAGCCAGTGGCTACGCATGAGCCCAACATGGTTTGACCAAACTGTGTGCAATAATTGTGAGGTTCTTGGATATTAAGGATCTGGATCAGAATGGTTGGAACATGGTTAGCCAAACCATGTGTACTAACCATGTGGCCCATTAAAAGTGTGAAAATACAATTTTCCCTCACCCATATTTTTCATTTTTCTCCTCCTTCTTCCTCATTCGGTTGCACATAATAGTGGGGGGGGGGAGCTCTCCATTTTCCTTTTGGCCAAGCTTTGAGATAAATCACCCATATAAGCTCTGCTTATCGATCTTTCTAAATTATTGAATTTGTATTGGTAATTCCTTGAATCAAATTTTCTCTTTTCTTCTTTTCTCTTTCCTTACTGAGTGTTAAATCCGTGCAAGCCGATTTACCTTATTTTCAAGGCATTCGTCTTAAACACTGATTCCTTCCAAATTGGTTTGAGTTAGAGTCTAAGATCAGAAGAGTGGATGTCTTCCAACCTGAGGTAGGTGGTTCTTATCTTTATCTGTGATTCACATTTTTTTAGGGGTTCGGTTTTGAGCGTGTTGTTGGGTAGTTTGAGCGAGACCCTATAAATTTAATCACTTGTATTTAATTAATTAAATTGACCATGTGATATGCCTATGGGAATGATCCAAAAGATTACAAATGGATGAGGCTTTGTGAGAGGTCAGGAACTTGGGAATTTTAGGCCGGGGTGTTTCTTTTATTTAAATTAAATTGAATTATATATATATATGAATTTCTTGTGAGTTCTATGGTAAAGTTATGGGATCAACTCGAGGATTGATATAGAATTGTCTATCTATTTTGAGGTTATGTGATCACCAGGATGGGTGTGTCCTGATATATATATATATATATTCTGAGTGATGTTGATCACTTTTTGGGTGACACAGTCATCATTTTAGGTGATAAGGTCATCAGGCTATGGGTGGGACTCATGTGATATTGGATGGTGTTGACCATTAGATGAAAAACATGGTCGTAGGGGAATGAGGTGCTAGAATGGTGTGTCTTAGGAGTTTATTTTTTATTTCCACTCAACCATGTTGGTCAATACACCATTTGGAGTCATGTGAACACAGGTGGACTCAAATGTTGAGGTGTTATTGACCACTCATGTGGGTAGAGACCTTCGTTATATGTGGCTTAGGAAAATGGTTGTAGGTACTTTCCATAGAAATCCACGAGGATGGTGAATAGCCACCAGTTGATAGTGTTGAGACTGTCAATTGGGGGCAAAGGCTTGATGTACTTGAGGCCGATGGGCCAGAACTTATTTGGGAGGACGGACATCGTCGTTCCTCAAGATGCTGGTTGTTGAGCCGATGGTGATGATACTTGGAGGGAATACATCACCGTGCCTCAGACGTAGGGCTTAGAGCCAGCGAACTTACTTCTATGTTGTGTTCCTTGGGACCAAGTACTTGATTGGGGAATGCCTTTGGGACGCCAAGTATTGTTAGGACACAAGGTGTCATTTGGTATACAGTTCCATATGATTCTATTAGAGATGGAACCTGATGGTTCACTTATGACAATTTTACATCAGGGGATGCCTTGAACATAAGCTAAGGATCATCTCCACCACCATATTCCAATGTTGGATAAAGTAGGTGATCGCTCCCTTATGGCTTCTGAGAATAAGGGGAGTGGGTTATTATTGTGCATGTGTGTAGTGCTATTTTATTTATTTTTAGATACACCTGCTTAATAAAAAATATAATATAGAGACATGTTGGTGGTGGTATACTAAGATTATTTCTCACATCATACACGGGATCTTCAAAATGATTTTAGATTTTATGTATTTTGAATTAGGTAAGGGTTTGGGATATGAATTTAGACCTTAGTGTTAGGCTATTTAGCATGGGATTGACAACAATGGACCTTGAGGTTCCTGCATCAGCTGGAGTTTCTATTATGTTTTATTTATGTATCAATATTATATTATATATACATACTGAGGTCAGCCATTAAAGACCATTCTGCTTATTTATATGTATTACTTGTTCTGGTATTCATGATTAACGAAAAATGTTTTGTTTGGATTGTTTATTTACTCTACTGCTATTTTTCGTTATTGTTTCTTCTACTATTTGATATTTCTTGTACTTCCACCATGGGTGAGTTACTGGTCCAGTGTCTATTGTTATTTATTTTCCAATACATATTATATATATATAATTAAACCATTATTATATTATCAATAGAGTGTATAGTCTCCCCACTATCACTCCATACACCCTCGATGGCAGTCATCAGCCTTTGGTGTACAGGGATTCATGCCTAAGGCTAGTGGCACTCAACCCGTAACATTGGTCGAGTGGATAAATGGGTTGAGGTGCTCCACTTCAGTTCAAATCACCAACAATTATGTTTCCCTTTCCCAATGTATAATCCAACTAGAAGTTAAAAGACTAAAAATACCTGACCCACCTCTGCTGTTGAAGGTTGTGGTTCTACTGAGAAATGTTGTACATGATGCTCTTCTGGTCAGTTTATACCACAAACCTCTCACCCATATGATAATGTCTCTAGAATATTAGGGTATGTACCACTACCAATAACTAAAAATTGTGAGTAGAGTACTTCCTCTCATGTAGTATTATATGCCTGGAGACATAAACTACCACTCAATCCTCTTACATCAGAACTGCTCTGAATCCAACTCCAGATGAATCATAGTATATGGTATATAATTTACCTAGAAAAGGTAAAGTGAGGATTGGTGTTAGGGTCAGACTGAATTTCATCTCTTGAAAATATCTCTCACAAGCATTTGAACAAATGAACTTCACCCCCTTCTTGGCCAGCCCTGACATCAGTGCTACCATATGGGAGAAGTCCTGGATAAAGCACTGATAATAAACATCCAAATCCATAAATCTATGAATCTCGAAGAAATTATTATGCCGATTTCAAGGTACCATGGATTCAACCTTTTATGGGTACCCTAACACTCCTTTCTATGAGATGATAGGGCCCAAGAAGTTCACTTTATCAATCTATAAACTATATTTAGTTATCTTTCCATGAATCCAATTCTCTCTCAATGTACTAAGGATGATGTCAAGATGTTAGTCATGATCCTATAATGACTGAGAGTATACTAAGATATATTCAACAAAAACCACCAAAAAAATTATCCATAAAATAATGAAATATTATATTCATCAAGGACACGAATACCGCTAGATCATTAGTAAACCCAAATAGCATCACTGCAAAATCATACAAGCCATACATGCTCCTGAAAGCAGTTTGAGGTATGTGTGATGGCCTCAACCTTAAATGATGGTATCTTGATCTCAAATAGATCTTGTAGAATCTCTTAGAACCTATTATCTAATTGAAGAGATCATCAATTCATATAAGGGGATATCGATTCTTGACCGTTATCAGGTTTAATCTCCGACAATCCACCCATAAACGCAAGGTATCATTAGAATTTTGGGAGAATAGAACTATATAACCTCAAGGTGAGGTACTAGGATATAAGAAACCTTTATATTCTAGGTCTTACAACTAGATTTTCAACTCCCAAATCTCTACTGTTACCATTCTTTAAGGTGGAAAAAAACTGGCTCTACTCTCAACACCGACACGATCGTGAACTTAATCTCTTTATTAGGTGGTAATCCATATAAATCATCATAAAATACACACTAAAAATAATATACAACAAGATGATAATAATATAGATACATTCCACTATTTTCTAGAGCAATAACACTTATTTTATCCACGAGACAATCCAATCTGCACTGAATTGTTCCTACATGGCCAACATGAAGATCCCCCTCATCCTATAGAGAATAGTTGTCACCTTTTGGAGATAAAAAAGTAAATCTACTCCTATAAAAGTTGATATAAACATGGTATATAACTAGCCAATACATTCAAAGAATAAAATCAAAACCTATAATTTTCAGTATGAATGGTTTCCAAAAGAAACAACAATCACTAATCTCTAAAGAAAATGTCTTTCAACGTTTGATATTCTTCTACCGCACTCCTAACGGTGTGTTGATTTTCAAAATACCATTCAAGATTTCTACATACAAGAGAAAATTTTTGAAAAAAAGTGAAGATAATAAGGAATGTTATACTCCTATATCAAACAAAATGCAGGCTAAAGTAGATAATACAAGAATTGTACCTCTAATGGTAAATTTTATTACATCCACAATAGTCAGAGTAGAATTCATAGCATGCCACTGACCACCCCCTATTCCCTAGGATCAATTCTGAATCCCATGTGATATTCCATCTGAGTGGTACCACTGCTTCTACACTGGGGTACCACATCCCCTGCCTTATCCTGAATGACTAGTATAACTCTAGTTACCTACCCTTTGAGGGGTAGTTGAGCCCCTTACAGAATCAGGTGCTTATCATGATCCCCTACCAATGCTTTGATGTGGAAATATCCCGTAGAATTTTTGAATATGACCCAGTATTACATAGATACGACACTCAATTAATGGGTAAGGACACTGTGGGTGCTTGTATCCAAACTTTATACACTGAAAACACTGAAACAGAACACGGTCCTAAGAAGTTTTCCACTTCCCTGGTTGTTCTTCGTACTATTGAATTTTCCAAAAATGTCATAACAGTGCTTCTTAATACCCTAAAAATAGATTTAAGTTCACCCTACTGAAATATCCTCACCCCTACTTAGGGACTCTCTTAGATTTCCTCCACGATGATTTCCTAGTTTATCACATACTAAAAAACTGCTCAAATGAAAAACGTTCATCTTCGAATCGATCTCATAACAAAGACCATACAAAAAAAGCCTCTCCCTATAGATCTCATTAACTTCCAGTGATGGTGAAAAGAACAGTAGGTCGGTGAAACATTCAGTTTAGTACAGCACTAACATGCCCTCCTATATCAGATTCATGAACTCGCGAGCCTTTTCATCCCTCAACATCTCTGGATAGAAGTGGCTCTAGAACTTCATCTCAAATTCCTTACAAGATAACTCATCTTTCTTCCCATATTTCTCCAGAATGTTCTACCAATTATTGGATAGTCTTTGAAGCATATATGTAGTAAGCTTTACACTCTTATCTGTGGGTGTCTTGAGGTGCTTGAAGATCACCCGGGCTGACTCGATCCAGAACTCAGATGTCTGGGGGCCTCCCTCCCTAGTGAACATAAGTGGATTTTGTATCTGAAACTCTCTTTTTAGCTAAAAAATTTAAGAAATAGTTTGAAAATTCCCCCTTTCAATGGATCACATGACCCTTAAGAAGCTATCAGGAAGATAAATATCCATCTGATGCTCAGGAGTGATAGGAAGCTCCAGCTCAATTGTGTTAGGAGCGTGCTGATTTCCACTCCCCTAACACTCAATATGAAGATGAAGAGGAGTATTTTATATAAAATAAAAACACTCACCTAAGAGCATTGGGTAACAATAAGTTCAACCTCATCAGGTGACTACAATAGAGAACCACTAACTCCTGGTCTTTCTAAACATGGATTAACATATGATTTAGCATGAAATAAAAGTTCTTTAATTTCATTTATTAGGTATAATATATTTCTCATATCATAGTGTACACACGAAACATATCATATGAATAATAATATATCCCTAACATGAACCATACATGTCAGTTTATTTCTCTATGTGCCTATCATGATGCATGCATAAACATCTTATTCCATACCAGGAAACTAATACAAATCTCAAAAAACAATAGCATCATGATATAGTATCATCACACAATATGTGAATCACCCAAGTTGAAATAACATAAAACTATAATAAGATAACATCATAAACAACAATCCCATCCCCAGGAAATCAGATTTACCCCCATACATGGTTTATCTACTCCCATACACAATCTCATTATCAAGTCATGACACATCCTAGTCTCCTTTCTACCTTTCCTAAATAGTAAATCCATAGAAAAGAAAACATTATCCTTTGATACCAACTTTTAAAATCCACTAGACCATACACTCTCTCACATGGCTAAAAGGGTTGGTTACAATACCTCAAGCGCACCTCCCTGTACGTCAAAGGCTACCTACTAGTACTGGTGGTGTAACATGCATAGAGGGGAAACTATAACCACTGGTATGGTGTTTCATAACAGTGAAAATAATCAATATAAATAAAATAAATAAAATAAATAGACATAACAGAAACCATATAATAGATCTAGGAAAATAAATGAGAAACCAATATACTTTAAATGAAGAATAATGTAATGAAAGGATGATATGTATCTAAATGTAAAACTAAAGACAATATAATAAAAGATTCACATGACATAAGATAGACCCAAAATACTCCAGTTTAAACCCCATGTTAGACCCATTTCCAAACTGTAGCCCAACCAGTAACCAATAGGGTCAACTAAAACGTCCCTTTCCCTTGTCCAGACCTACATCCATAAAAATATACTTTGGTATGAAATGAAGTCTTGAATAGGGTGTGAGTAAAACTCAATAGGTCGACACCACCATGTCTAAACAAAATAGTCTCATAATAAGTGCATGAAATAATGTGATAAACAAGTGTATTACTTAATTCAAAAATTAATAAAATACAACAACCTCATTTAGAACTATATTGGAATATCTCTGGGCATGTATTACAACCATGTAAACAATACCCATATGAACATGTTAATACATAACCCACCTCAACACCATGCCAGAATGTATCTTAGAATGTCTTGTAACCATGCCAAACATTACCATATAACCATGGTAAAACAAATCACTTCCCCAAGACTGCTATATAAGCATCACAACATGTTTCAGGGCCTAGACTAGTATATAACCATCTCAACATGTACCAGGGCATACCCCAATATATAAGCATCTCATCATGTGTTAGGGAATAACCCAGTATATAAGAATATCTGCATGTGTTTAGGCCAAGCCCGATATATAGGCATATCAACATGTGTTAGGGAATTGCCTGGTATATAAGTATCTTAACATGTGTTAGGGAATAGTCCAATATATAAGCGTCTTAGCATGTGCTAGGTAAAATCCTGATATATAATAATCTCATCATGTTTCAGGGAATATCCCGGTATTTAGGCATCTTAGCATGTGCCAACGCCAAACATGATATATATGTATCTCAACACGTGTCAGGGAATAGACCGATATTTAAGTATCTCTGCATGTTCTAAAGAAATGCCCAATACATAATCATCTCAGCATGTGTCACAAGTGAATATCACCACAATAATAATATCACAATATGGCTACAGAAGACTAAATAGTTAATTTTTCTAATTATCATTTATCATTAAATTTATTCATTATATTAATTAATCAATTAATCCATTTTTTCTTGGTGAATCTATATTAATAAATCACCTGAATCACATGTCATGATAAAATCATATGTAATCCATTTCAAATTCATTATTTTTAAAGGTACACTCACCCAATAGGTAGCCAAAATCTAGGTAACATCATAAATTAAATCCAAAGGGATCCAATAAAGAATCCAACACATGATATCATAATTATATTCAATTAAATAATTATTGCACATATACGTTATCGCTATCAAAATATTTCACATACTTAGCAATTGAAAATAAACCACAGGGTTAAAATTTAGACCCCCTACCTTTAATTGATGATCAAACAATGCTTCCAATAGAAAACACCCATAAGGAAGAAGGTGTAGATGATTACAAGAAGGATCCGAGATAAAAAACCAATTAAGTTCAAAAACAAAAATGCACATGGTAAATAGACTAAACCACTACAGTTAGAGAAGAAAGGGAGGGAAGGGAGAACCTAACCAAAACCACTTACTAGGTATCATATGCATGATCGGGATGTTAGGAACCAAGAAAGGCACTCTAAAATCACCTGGAAGCTACCATAGGGTTGAGAGAAGAAAGATGCATGCAAGAATGAGAAAATATCAAATGTACGACACACTTTAAACCCACTACTCAGGGAACTAAACAACATGTAGTTTAGTTACATGTTGTGTATTTATTTTGAGAGGGATACACCGAAAACCCATCGCCTCAGCTGAATATTTAATTATCCTAAACATTAAATGACGTATAATGTCTTCACAATGTGTATTAATCTCATGTCATGTATCAGTGCACAACATGTGTATGGAAACCATTAAACAAGATGTATTATAGTTACACAATGTGAAACTGTTCTGAAGATAGTTTTTTCAGCCTAGCTTCCTTGTAAAAACCCAAACCTCCATTAATGTTTCTCAAATTACCAAGAACCATTGGTAATATTTGAAACAGATCCATTAATTACAACTAAATATCAAATTGGTCCCCATGTGGATCCTCTTTGGTTTCCTCAATTTTCTTCGCAGCCTAAGTCTACATATATTCAAACAACCAGACATCCCTTAAATTTAAGTCATTTTACCCAACAAAGGATCCCTCTCTTAGAACATGACGTAACCACCAAGGCTTAAACAAAAAACTCAAAGAGAGACGTACCTAGAAAAAATATGAGATCTTACAAATTTTATAGAGATAAACATACATAAATAATATAAATTGTTAAAATTATCATTTTATATTTTTATTTATTAATATTTAATATCTAACATTTAGTATAATATGATTTTAATCATTACATTTTATTCATTTTCTAAATATATATTTAATATATACACTTTATTACTATTTATTATAGATATATAGATATATTAAATTTAT
Source organism: Viscum album (assembly GCA_963277665.1). Classification (NCBI taxonomy): domain Eukaryota; kingdom Viridiplantae; phylum Streptophyta; class Magnoliopsida; order Santalales; family Viscaceae; genus Viscum; species Viscum album. The sequence goes on along the minus strand of OY728139.1, from coordinate 1,514,703,472 downwards.
TCATTTTTATTAATAATTATTTTATTAATATTTTATTAATATTTTTTTTGTAATTTATTAATTTTTAATTTTCATTTGTTTAATATTATTTAATTTTATTCATGTTTAATATTTATTGATTAACATTTACTATTTTTAATAAGGTTATTATTTAAATAATTAATATATATTCATTTTCCTTTAAACTTATATTCATTTTCATTTAAACATATATTCATTTTTATTTTTTTAATATTTATATAATTAATATCTTATTTATTTGTTCAATATTGTTTCAATATATTCATATTTAAAATAAATTTTACTCATTTTTAACATGCATTCATTTAATATTATTTATTCATTAATAATGTTATGTGTTTTTTTACTTTTTTTCGTAGTTTACAGATTTTCAAAATTTATTCATTTAATATTTTTGTATTTTATTCATTTTTAATGTTTTTTATACATAGGTATTCATTAATATATTAATATTTTTAATAATGAAATATATTTAATAATGAAATATATTTATATATTTATATATATCAATATAAAGAACATTTCCTTATATATGATTTATATAATAAAAAATATGAATATTTGCATTAAATAAGTTATATATTTAGTGAAAAAGTGGTTTATAATTTAAAATTGATATTAATTAAAGATATTGAATAATTGTATCAAGTAATGAATATTTAATTAAATGACGTTTGTTTTTTCAATTTAATATATATCAAACTTGTGTTATATTAATTTCATACAAACATATACGTAATGAATGAATTTTTATATAGAACACACAAACACATAATATTTCTATAATTTATTCAATTTTTAATATTCATTTTATAATTTTATTTACTAACATAATATATTTAAAATATATTACATTTCTAATCAATATATTTTATTCATTTTTATATTTTTATTTAATATATAGTATTTATAACTTGTTAATATTTTTTTTTGAATTTATTATTTTTTAATATTATTTATTCATTAATAACATTAATTGTTTTTTAATATTTTTTTAATTTACCCATTTTCAATTTTTCATTATTTAATATTTTTTTAATTTTATCCATTTTTAATATTTATTTTATATGTTTATTTATTAACATTTCATATTTTTAATATGGTTTTAATTTATATAATTAATATTTATTCATTTATATTTTAATATATATTAATTTTTACCTTTTTTAATAATCTATATATTCAATAACACAATTCATTTTTGTAATATTTTTTTCAATTTACTAATTGCTTAATTATTAAATTTCACTCTTTTTAACATTCATTCATTTAATATTATTTAATAATTTATTCAATTTTAATATTTATTCTTTTAATATTTGTGTAATTTATTTATTTTCAATATTTATTTATACATATTCTTCATTAACATTTATATTTTTTAATATGGTTGTAATGTACATATTTAATATGTATTCATTTCATTTTAATATATATTATTTTTTTTATTTTTAAATAATCTATATAATAAATAAAAAACATTCATTTTTTTAATATTTTTTATGTTTATTCATTTTTAGTTATTAAATTTCACTCATTTAAATGATTCATGTATTTAAGATTATCTATTCATTAATAATGTTAATTAAGGTTTACCTCTTTTATTATTTATCCATTTTTAATATATATTAATTTAATATTTTTAATTTATTTTATATAGTTTTTATTTTCTTAGTGATAAAATTAAAGCACTGATAAATACTGATCTTTATTAGTGCTAATATGTAATGTTGAAAAAACATATATTTATTAGCACTAAAAAACCTGACAAAGACCCATATTTATTTGTGCTAAGAGTTAGCACTGAAAAAGAGTGGCCCTTATCAGTGCTTTCTATTTTATAACTAATAAATATGGGTCTTTATGATCACTTTTTAAAACACATTGATAAAACCATTATGATATTTTAAAATAAAACCCCAATAGGGACCCGATTGCTCGTGCCATTCAAACTCTCAAAGAACTGAAACTTCACTGCCACTCTCCCTTAAACTCCTCGGGTGATCGACACTTCCAAAACCTTTGTATGTGACTTCTCATATGTGATTCACTACCTTTTATTATTTCAACAATTTTAGTTCTTCTTTGGGTATTTTTAATTTTCCCAATGGACTTGAACGACATGCGCGAGCGATTTTACCTAGATCCACCTCCCTAATTCCCCACCCAGTCTCCCTCACCTTAAGCCACTATTAATTCATAATTTCCCTAATTATTTGAGTTTTTTAATTTTCCCAATGTATTTGAATGATGAACATGAGGGATTTAACCTATATGTACCTTCCTAAATCTCCACCCAAGAATCCTCACCTTGATTCAGTATTGTTTCACCCTCTCACTCTCCCTAACATTTTTAATTGTTATTCTGAACTGAGGCTAGGTTATGTTTGAATCCATGGTTGTAAATTTTTTTGATCTACCTTATTAGGATGTACTTATAATTTTCATTATTTTATGTTGATATAATATTTTTTAAAAATATAAATATGTTCTAGATTTAGAAATGGTTGTGATGTTAGCTGTTGATTTTTTAGTTGAAAATCTTCAATTGATCTATCAAAGTTACAAGAGGAGTATATGTTCATTTTTTGAAATCTGGTCATGCTAAATTTAAAATGTAAAAAAACAATCAATAATTTTTTCTAAGAGTTTGTTGCATTGAATTTTTCACTAAATGTATCCTTTAAAGATAAACTGAAGTGTGTTTTATAGAACCTAGTTTTTTATTTTGTTTTCTTGGAAAATTTAGTGGGTTGCTTAAATTTATCTTATAAAAAATAGCTTTAAATTGAAAATTTTCCAATTTATATAGACAACACCTTTAAATAAGATGAATATTATTTTTTAAAATCAAGATAATTAACTTCATAATAAATGTATAGAGAATTAATTTCTAAGCTAAATAATTTTTTAAAAAATACTCCATGCATAAAAAATATTTGGAGATATTATTTTTTTACTAATTTATGGGAATTCCATTTGTGGTTATTTTATTTTTAGATTTTTATAACTTCAGGTAAATTGATTTATATTTATTTAAAAATGTATATTTTTAGTCGACACCACCTATTCTCCTTTATAAGTGTCTTTATCCTTGTGGTACTATCCTCGATGCACCTCACCCCCCTCAAGAATACTTTATATAGAACCCCCATCACAAACAACTTTTTTATCACCTAGTTTACCTTTGGATATGTGTAAGGAGTATGAAATTTTGGGTGACTAATACTTTTCATACGTGACATTTGGCCACTGACAAGTGTTTGTCACCTGAATATTCCTAATTATTCCTCTTCTTGAGGTAATTTTAGTGTAAGGGCTTAGTCCAAAATCCAAACACGATGGAGAAGAATCTATATTCCAAGTATCCTTCATTCTCTCATATATTAAAATCAAACAATTTTACAAATTTTCTTCCATTAACCAGAAAAATAACCCCAAATATTTAAATATTTTCATTTCCATGAACATTAACCACATGAATTTTACAACACAAACTGCTAATCTCATGTTCCATTAAAAATATTCCTTCTTGTAAGAATGATACAAACATTTGGATACCACAATGTTTTTTTGGATATAATGCATGTATTTCTATAAAACCAACCGCACATGATGTCTATTGTGAATTTATAATGCACTAAAATAAAAATTTTATAGATAAAATTTCAATTATATGTTCCAATTTCTATTTTAACAAGATGTTTTTTAGGATATGGTGATCTATAAATATAGGCTACATCATGGTGTGAGGTCAGTGATTGAACATTAGAAGCCTATAGTTTTCTTAAAATGGAAATAGATTATGGTATATATAGTGATATTTAACCATTAAAAAATATTTTAAAATATTTTACTTATTTTTTTCATTGTTTCTATAGTGTTTAAAGTAGGATAATAATAATGATTATGGATATTACATTTTACAATTTTTGAAAGATATCATATACCATAAAAAAACTAGCATCCCCAAATATGTAATTTCCATAGGTAATTATAATTTCATTAAAAAATATATGTTAATGATTTGTTTTATATATTTTTCTAGTACTACCAAGATTTATAACAATCTATGTACTCAAAACAATTAAATTTGATTTGAGATGAGTGGGTAGAGTACATGGTGTCAGAATGTTTGTTGATATCAAATTTAGGTGATTACCTTTTATGTTTATAATATAGTATGATATATGACATTATAGTTACATTTGCGATATGGATAATTATTATCATAATGATTATATATTATTTTGACCTATTTCTCATGGATAATTAATATAGAGGGTTACACTCTACAGTTTCCGGAAGAGCTAGTAACATGTTTGAAGTTTATCATTCTCGTGAGAGATTAGAATTAAAGGCTACAACTAAGATAACAACAATAATAAAATGGGTCAAAAATTTATATAGACATCATGAAAACATAACTTCTGAATACTTATTTAGTTTGTTTTTATAGATATAATTCTTTAAGATAAACAAGAAATGATGTAACATTTAAAGGATTGTTGTTCTCAAAAGCATGTTCTCTAGTATTGACATACATCTGTGGCGAGAGTTTCTTATCATCATGGATATGATCTAATTCAAGAGGAAATGATTTGGAAAATAATAATAATTTTTTTGATGTTTAGGAATTAAATACACCTCAATATGATACACGATGTTCCTGATATGACTCTAAGTATATGTTTTTAGTTTAAAATTTACACTTTAGTTCAAAACACACATCACATACTAAAAACATAGAAAAAGTATTCAGATTGTTTTTGTACCTTATGAAAATATTCCATAAGTAATTTGTGATGTGTAAGAATCAAATTCACCTCAATATGATATATTGTGTACCTAGTATAACTTGAAGTGCATGTTTTTAGATTAAAATTTACATTTTATTTCAAAACATTCACCACATATTCAAAATCAAGTAAACCCATTCAGATTGTTTTTATATTAAAGGAAAATTATCCATAAGTTATTTTGGATGTGTAAGAATCAACTCTAACCCAATATTATGTATGGTATTCTTTGTATGACTTGAACTGTATGTTTTTAGTTTAAAATTGAAATTTAAGTTCAAAACACATATGACATACTCAAAACTGATTAAACATATTTAAATTATTTTTATAATTTAAGAAAATGATTCATAATTAATTTTTTCTTTGTTGGAATTTACAACACATCAATCCAATACATGATGTGGTCGGTATGACTCAAAGTTCATGTTTTTAATATAAAAGTGTCATTTCAGTTCAAAACGTGCATTACATAACCAAAACTGAGAAAATGAGCTCGAATTGTTTTCAAACTATAGTAAAATGATCCATAACTCATTTATAACATATAAGAATATATAACATTTCAATATGATGCATGATGTAGCTATTATGACTTGAATTATGTGTTTTTAATATAAAATCTTAATTTTTGTTCAAAAAGCACTTAATTTGACAAAAAGGATAAAAAAACTTGGGTTATTTTCATACATTATAAAAACACTATATAATTCATTTGTGATGTATAAGAATTTAACACATTTCAATTTGACTCACGATGTGATCAGGATGAATTGAAGTGCATGTTATCAATATAGAAGTTCTATTTTAGTTTAAAACAAACATCACATATCCAAAAGTAAGAAAATGAGCTCATGTTGTTTTATTAATTTAGTAAAATGTTTTTTAATTCATTTGTGACATGTATTAATTGACCCAATGTCAATATGATGCATGATGCACCTGGTATGACTCTAAGTACATGTTTTCAATATAAAAGAATAATTTTAGTTTAAAATGTGCGTTACTAGTCAAAAAATTATAAAATGAGCTCAAATTGTTTTAAAACATCATGAAAATAATCCAAAATTCATTTGTGACATATAAGAATTGACCTCATGTCCATATGATACATAATATAGTCAGTATGATTTGAAGTGAGTGTTTTTAATATAAAAGTTTCATTTTGGTTTAAAATGCACATCACATAGCCAAAATAGAGAAAAAATATCTTATTATTTTAAAACTTTAGAAAAATGATTCATAATTAATTTTATATGTGAATAAATTGATCGCACCTCAATCTAACACATGATGTGGTCGGTATGACTCGAAGTACGTTTTTAAATATAAAAGTGTCATTTTAGTTTAAAATGTGCATATCATATAAAAAACTAAGAAAATGATCTTGGATTGTTTTCAATCATTATTAAAATGATCCATAATTCATTTTTATGTGTAGGAATTTACTAAGCATCAATTTGACGTACGATGTTACCAGTATGACTTGAAGTGCCTGTTTTCAATATAAAAGGGACACTTTAGTTTAAAACACAAATCACACCATCAAAATCAAGAAAATTATCTTATATTGTTTTCAATGTTTTTGAAAATTATTCATAATTAATTTTTGATGTGTAGGAATTTAAATAACGTCAATACTATTGAGGATATGGTCTGTATGACTTGAAGTGTGTGTTTTTAATATAAAAGTGTCATTTTAGATTAAAACACACATAACTTTCCAAAAATAAAAAAATGATGTATTTTTTTTAAACTTTAGGAAAACGATCCATAATTCGTTTTTTAGGTTTAGGAATTGACTGCACATAAGTCTGACACATCATGTAGTAGGTATGTCTTGAAGTACATGTTTTCAATATAAAAGTTCCCTTTTAGTTTAAAATGCACATCACGTGAAAAAAACCTGAAGAGCCCAGATCAGTGTGAATCATTGAGAGGGGGAGGGGGTGAATCAGTGATCCTTTAAAACTTTTTACTAATTGATTCTTAATCAATTAAACCTCTATGGCTGGTTAAAGCCTCGATCCACTCCTCTTGTATCTCTCAACCTTTCCCGAATGATGCAGTAATGAAAAGGCACAGGACACAAGGATTTACAAGGTTCGGCACCAAAGGCCTACATCCTTGCCACGCTCTCCCAGCATGGATTCTCCATTATAACCTGTTAAAATTACAATGGTCGATACAGAGTCCCACTGTATCTCTCCTGAGTCCCACAGGAGGGTCTTTATACTGCGTCCCACAGTGTTACCAGAGTCCCACTGGCCTGCTCCAGAATCCCACTGAAGACTTCTTCTCCCTGAGTCCCACAGGGTCTTCTCCTGGCTCCTCGAGTCACACGAGTAGCTCTTCTTCACTTTAAGCTTCTTCAAGTATCTTCAGCAGTCTGGGATAAAGACTGCTGGCCTTGCTCTGTACCTCTGATCACTTGAGTTGATCAGGTCTTCTCGTCTTGCTCAGGCTTTATCACCTTCTTCTAAGGATGACCTGGCTTCTCTCCAGCTACTGAATACTCAGACAACTGATATCTTTAACTTCAGTCTGGTCCAGTCTCAGTTCAAATCTACTTCATGCACTGAGTGCATGGCCTTCTCAAAATATTCTTCAAGAACTTTCAGTCTTGGTCTCCTCAGATGCACACAGCCTGATTTAGCTCTGTTCACGTGTGCACGTGCATGCATGCATGCATGCACTCCTTCTTTCTTCTTCTTGGTGCAATAAACCCTCAAAGGGTGTAATTCTTTTAAGCACACACCTTCACTGAACTTCACACACTTTATCCAAATTGTTCACACACTTAGAAGTGTGTTTTACTTTAGTGTGGAACTTCTTCTTCTTCTTCTAATGTGTATACACTTTTTAGTGCACACACCTAGGTTCGGCCTACTTGTTTTGTTTGCACACACACACTTCCTTTGATCAATTAGCAAACACAAGTCTTGGCCTTCTTCACTTGCACACACTTACTCTCGACCTTCTTCACTTCACACACAAAGTGTGGCCTTCTTAGCACATGGCACACACATAAGTGGTCGTAGGGTGTTTCTTGTTCTTCACTTAGCATACACCCAATATTCTAGGTCTTCACATGATGCTCACATAAGGCACTAAGCCTTGGCCTCCTTTAATTTGCACACCCACTGCCCGAATGCAATTAATACTGCCAATATGAAGGCACGCAAATGCTTTAGCCGCGGCCTCTCTTCTTCTTCAAAGCGCAAGGCACTCTTGGTGCACAAGGCAGCGTGCAAGTGCTACCGCGCAGGGGGCACAGTGCACAAGGGGGTGCGCAAGGTTGCGCTGCCCTTCCTCCTTCCTGTCGCGCAAAGGATAGCGCGCAGGGGACTCCTTCGGGCCTCGAGTGGCACCGAGAACAACAGCCGTGCAAGTGGGATGCGCGGGGCTTCAAAGCTTCGCAAAGCACAGGGTGCTCGCGGGACTCTCTTCAAATTTTCAGTGCATCAGCAAGCATAAACGAGAGCTCAGCCTCTCTTTTTATAGGCAGTGGTGAGGCGGTGCATCCGCGTGAGAAATATTTGATCTCCCGAAGATTTTGGGTATTTCAAGATTCTGAAAATCTTGATATCTTATAAAATCTTCAAAATCTATATTTTTATCCTCTGTTTCACGCGGGATCTTTCATTTTTATTCCTCCTCCACGTTCATGCTTCACCGAACGTGTGCATGGCTCTCTTAAGTCGATCCATGCACAGCTATAATCCTCGAGGCCTTCGGCAGCTTCGCATGCCTCGGCCGAACTCCAATTTCCCATACATCGTGTGCTTTCTCCCTTTTTATGCATGGAAATGTTCAGTAGGATCATACAAGCACGAGGGTGCCTTCGGCTTTGAAAGAGACAGCCGGGAACTCGAAAACCATGCTCGGATGGCGCCTGGTTCGTCGGCAGCTCGCGGGAGACTTCGGACGAGCTCGGGGTTGAAGGCGGTCTCGCAGCCATTGGATCGTCGATTCAATTGATCTCGGACGGCCTGGATCGGATCATCTCACCGCGGATCAGATGTGCGGCTCGGATCTGGCGCGCGATCGATCGTGCGGCCAGGATCGCTCCCGCGGCAAAAATGCGCATCCCACATCGAATCCTCTCGCGGTTTTCACGCGGCTTATCAATATGCCGCTCCCTCAACCCGGCAATTGAATCTTCTCCCCTCTCGGTGCCGCCCCGCGCCGAGTTCTCCCTGCGGGCGCGCTCTGCGCCCACTCATGCCTCCTGCGGGCGCGCTCCTAGCGCCCACTATGCACCTCGGGCGCGCGGGTTTCACCACCGCGTGTCCTCGGGGGCTTACACATGGCCCCCCTGCCTCTCGGGCTGGCCACATGGGATCCCCCCTTGGGCGTGGCGCCTTAGGCCCACATGTGCCTTGGGGGTTGAACCCTTAAGGCTGGCTTGAGATGGCTAATTTTTTGCAAGTAATAGAACAAGTACTTTGTTTAAAAACAAAGTGACCAAGTTCAAATGCCAAATGCCACAACTCTTCTTCTTCATTTCTTCTCTTCTCCCACATTTCTATTCTTCTTAGGAATTCCTCAATCCTCCTCACATAGAATGTGGAATTCCCGAAGGGTCTTCTTCATCAACCGAGCTCCTTAATCAAATAGATTCTTCAATGAGCTTCATTGATCTAATCAGAGATCAATTGGATCTTCTTCAAATTCACATGCACTAAGTGATAGTGCATGGACTTCATTAAACCACTTCATCCACTTAGAAGTAGTGAATGGATCATCTTGCTTCTTCAACTCCTCATGCATTTTCACTACAATGCATGGTCTTCTAATCATGTTGTGACTTTGTATCCAGTTGATACAAGTTCTTGTAACTTTAATAACAGCTCAACAATCGTCAGATGTAACTAGAGAATGTTTCAACCACATCTCCAATGCCACTTAGTGAATCTCCTAAGTGACATGCATCTTAGTACCATGGCCATTCTCCTTCACCACCAACACCATCACAACCTTTGTCATTCACATCTTGACATTCCCTGACTTCCATTCATTCCAAGACAACTTCATGCCTCATTGACAACAAATTCAACACAGTGCACTTCAATCTCCCCCTTTGTATTTGTTGTCAATACACTCCATCAGCACATATGAATGGGTCATTATGTGTGCCAATATTTTCTCCCCCTTATTGGCAATCAAATGCAAAGGTGTGGTGTGGTTCTCTTCCAGAAATATCTTCCTCCCATTGAAAAGTATCTTCTTGAAAATCACTGAGAGAGGGATGATGCCACATGTTCTTCTTTAGCAAAGAACCTTTAGTAAATCAACTCTAAGTCTACTTGGGCTAACCCGGTGTAGAAAACAAGAGTGATATAACCAAGGAATTCAAAGCTGTCGATAATTCTCTACACATGTGAGATCATGCTTAGGGGTTTGAAATTTTTCAGATATAACAATGAATTTGCTAAATCCTGCACAACTTCACAAAACTCATTAGAAAGTTCAGGTGCAAAGATAAAGCTCCCCCTTTCATCCATTTGTCTTCAATCCATACTCCCCCTTAATTGACAAGATAAACTCAATTAAGAAACAAGGGATGAAAGTATGATTGGAATACCTTCACTTTTCTCAAGATGGTATTAATCTCAGAATCCCATCTTCTTCAGATTGACTCCCCCTCAAGGGGTGCACTCCATTCTGTCCAAACCATCCTCCAGTTGAGAATGATCATCATCTTCAATTCCCTGCAATGTTAGCACATGTATATACCAAGAGTATAAGGGAATAAGATGGAACCTCCTTGGTTCATCAATGTGAACAACAAGGTTGAGAAGATTCTCTCAACCGAGATGTCCCATTTTCACCATTCTTCACACTTGCACATTTGATCTTCAATGATGTTTGTGCTGGTGTGGATCTCAACACATCTTCATGTGAAATATTCTTCTTCCCTTTTGCCTTAGCAATTGCCAGAACTTCATCTTCAGCTCTTTGCAGATCTTTGGCAAGTTGCAACTGATTTGGCCATATGACTAGTAAGTCACTTAGAAGTGTGGCCTCAGTTATGGATATTCCACATGGTTCCTTTGATTCTGTCAAGCTACCTTTCTTAGGAAACTTGTTTTCAATCAATCCCTTCTTCTTCTGGATTGATTGTCTTTTGGAGTTCAGTCTTCTTCTATTTAGTTTCATGGCTTCTTTACAAAGGTCCATGATGTGTCCTTTCTTTCCACAGTAGAAGCATGTTTTCTTGGTGTTCCTTCTGGATGACTCACCCTTCTTGGATTTAGACTCCAAGGACTTCTCTTCCTCTTTCATAATCTTCTTGGGAGCATCTTCCACTTTCTTCTGCTTGCTTCCCAAGGATTCCTTCTTAGCCAGGTTCAGTGATCTTCTCTTCATTCCAGCTTCGGATACATTCGGAGATTGATATGTATCTCTTTGACCACTTTTGCAATCATCCCAGATGTTGTCAAGTAATCCAAATCTGTTAGCAGTAAACAGATGTCTCTGGACCTGTGGATGTTGCTTCTTTCCTTCTGGCTTGCTCCCCCTAGGCATGGGCTTCCTTTGTGCTTTGGCATTCAGTGGATTGTACCAACAATCCTTTGCACAATGCCCATACTTGTTACAACACCAACACTGACCCACAAATCTTGACCTCTTCAGTCCTTCTGATTGTTGGGTACTTTTCTTGACAAGTTGTGTTGTTTCAGGAGAGCCCTGTTTCTTCACCTTCCTCATCCAGATGGATGGAACCTTCTTCTTAGAAGATGTTACACTTTCACTAGAGGATGACCTTATTTTAGAATCATCCTTCTCAATGCATACTTGAGTAGCAACATTTCTTCTTCCAGCTGACTGGGAGGATTCAGCTTTAGGTGACTGCAGATGTTTCAATATCACCTCCAGTTCTAAGTATTTCATGTTGAGGGAGTTCTTCTCATCCTCAACAGTTCTTAGCTTTCCTTCCCATTTCTCTTCCAGCTGTTTCATCTAGTCTTCATGCACCTGCTTCATTTCAAGCAATGAGTTGTCAAGCTCCTTCACCCTTTTGACTTTGTCTTCTAGTTGAGCATCTCTGACAACCATTGACACTTTGTGCCTCTTTTCCAGTGCATGGACAACATCTTTGACTATTATCATAAAGAATTATTTCTCAGAAAGGCTTCTTTGCAATTCTTCAGCAGTGTCTTCATATCTTTCATTGCAAAGAGAAAAAGTTTCATCTTTAGCCTTCACCAGCTTTCTGAGAGTGTTGGTTATGCCAACCCTTTTAGCCAGCTGATCTTCCATAGCATTGGCTTCTTCTTCTAACTGTGATTTTTCTTCATGAAGATCATGGATGCCTGTAGCTATACACTTTGCCACTTCCATGGGAACTGTCTTCTGAAGATATTTGAGTGCACTATGAAGATCATTCATTGTTTCAACTTCATCACAGCTAGGACAGGCTTTCTTCATCTTCTTGGCCTGTTTCTTCTTTCTATTTTTCTGAGTCTTGGCAGATATCTCCATTTGAGGCTGGTCGCTCATTTCCTCAAATCTGCACTTCATAAAGACTCCCTTGGATCTTTTAGAGGTAACCTCGCTCTGATACCAATTGAAGTGCCCAGATCAGTGTGAATCACTGAGAGGGGGAGGGGGTGAATTAGTGATCCTTTAAAACTTTTTACTAATTGATTCTTAATCAATTAAACCTCTATGGCTGGTTAAAGCCTCGATCCACTCCTCTTGTATCTCTCAACCTTTCCCGAATGATGCAGTAATGAAAAGGCACAGGACACAAGGATTTACAAGGTTCGGCACCAAAGGCCTACATCCTTGCCATGCTCTCCCAGCATGGATTCTCCATTATAACCTGTTAAAATTACAATGGTCGATACAGAGTCCCACTGTATCTCTCCTGAGTCCCACAGGAGGGTCTTTATACTGCGTCCCACAGTGTTACCAGAGTCCCACTGGCCTGCTCCAGAATCCCACTGAAGACTTCTTCTCCCTGAGTCCCACAGGGTCTTCTCCTGGCTCCTCGAGTCACACGAGTAGCTCTTCTTCACTTTAAGCTTCTTCAAGTATCTTCAGCAGTCTGGGATAAAGACTGCTGGCCTTGCTCTGTACCTCTGATCACTTGAGTTGATCAGGTCTTCTCGTCTTGCTCAGGCTTTATCACCTTCTTCTAAGGATGACCTAGCTTCTCTCCAGCTACTGAATACTCAGACAACTGATATCTTTAACTTCAGTCTGGTCCAGTCTCAGTTCAACTCTACTTCATGCACTGAGTGCATGGCCTTCTCAAAATATTCTTCAAGAACTTTCAGTCTTGGTCTCCTCAGATGCACACAGCCTGATTTAGCTCTGTTCACGTGTGCACGTGCATGCATGCATGCATTCACTCTTTCTTTCTTCTTCTTGGTGCAATAAACCCTCAAAGGGTGTAATTCTTTTAAGCACACACCTTCACTGAACTTCACACACTTTATCCAAATTGTTCACACACTTAGAAGTGTGTTTTACTTTAGTGTGGAACTTCTTCTTCTTCTTCTAATGTGTATACACTTTTTAGTGCACACACCTAGGTTCGGCCTACTTGTTTTGTTTGCACACACACACTTCCTTTGATCAATTAGCAAACACAAGTCTTGGCCTTTTTCACTTGCACACACTTACTCTCGACCTTCTTCACTTCACACACAAAGTGTGGCCTTCTTAGCACATGGCACACACATAAGTGGTCGTAGGGTGTTTCTTGTTCTTCACTTAGCATACACCCAATATGCTAGGTCTTCACATGATGCTCACATAAGGCACTAAGCCTTGGCCTCCTTTAATTTGCACACCCACTGCCCGAATGCAATTAATACTGCCAATATGAAGGCGCGCAAATGCTTTAGCCGCGGCCTCTCTTCTTCTTCAAAGCGCAAGGTACTCTTGGTGCACAAGGCAGCGTGAAAGTGCTCAAGGCCTCTAGGGCGCGCAAGCCTCGGGTGCAAAGCACCGTGGGCGCGCAAGTGCTACCGCGCAGGGGGCACGGTGCACAAGGGGGTGCGCAAGGTTGCGCTGCCCTTCCTCCTTCCTGTCGCGCAAAGGATAGCGCGCAGGGGACTCCTTCGGGCCTCGAGTGGCACCGAGAACAACAGCCGCGCAAGTGGGATGCGCGGGGCTTCAAAGCTTCGCAAAGCACAGGGTGCTCGCGGGACTCTCTTCAAATTTTCAGTGCATCAGCAAGCATAAACGAGAGCTCAGCCTCTCTTTTTATAGGCAGTGGTGAGGCGGTGCATCCGCGTGAGAAATATTTGATCTCCCGAAGATTTCGGGTATTTCAAGATTCTGCAAATCTTGATATCTTCTAAAATCTTCAAAATCTATATTTTTATCCTCTGTTTCACGCGAGATCTTTCATTTTTATTCCTCCTCCACGTTCATGCTTCACCGAATGTGTGCATGGCTCTCTTAAGTCGATCCATGCACAGCTATAATCCTCGAGGCCTTCGGCAGCTTCGCATGCCTCGGCCGAACTCCAATTTCCCATACATCATGTGCTTTCTCCCTTTTTATGCATGGAAATGTTCAGTAGGATCATACAAGCACGAGGGTGCCTTCGGCTTTGAAAGAGACAGCCGGGAACTCGAAAACCATGCTCGGATGGCGCCTGGTTCGTTGGCAGCTCGCAGGAGACTTCGGACGAGCTCGGGGTTGAAGGCGGTCTCGCAGCCATTGGATCGGCGATTCAATTGATCTCGGACAGCCTGGATCGGATCATCTCACCGCGGATCAGATGTGCGGCTCGGATCTGGCGCGCGATCGATCGTGCGGCCAGGATCGCTCCCGCGGCAAAAATGCGCGTCCCACATCGAATCCTCTCGCGGTTTTCACGCGGCTTATCAATATGCCGCTCCCTCAACCCGGCAATTGAATCTTCTCCCCTCTCGGTGCCGCCCCGCGCCGAGTTCTCCCTGCGGGCGCGCTCTTCGCCCACTCATGCCTCCTGCGGGCGCGCTCCTAGCGCCCACTATGCACCTCGGGCGCGCGGGTTTTACCACCGCGTGTCCTCGGGGGCTTACACACGGCCCCCCTGCCTCTCGGGCTGGCCACATGGGATCCCCCCTTGGGCGTGGCGCCTTAGGCCCACATGTGCCTTGGGGGTTGAACCCTTAAGGCTGGCTTGAGATGGCTAATTTTTTTCAAGTAATAGAACAAGTACTTTGTTTAAAAACAAAGTGACCAAGTTCAAATGCCAAATGCCACAACTCTTCTTCTTCATTTCATCTCTTCTCCCACATTTCTATTCTTCTTAGGAATTCCTCAATCCTCCTCACATAGAATGTGGAATTCCCGAAGGGTCTTCTTCATCAACCGAGCTCCTTAATCAAATAGATTCTTCAATGAGCTTCATTGATCTAATCAGAGATCAATTGGATCTTCTTCAAATTCACATGCACTAAGTGATAGTGCATGGACTTCATTAAACCACTTCATCCACTTAGAAGTAGTGAATGGATCATCTTGCTTCTTCAACTCCTCATGCATTGTCACTACAATGCATGGTCTTCTAATCATGTTGTGACTTTGTATCCAGTTGATACAAGTTCTTGGAACTTTAAGAACAACTCAACAATCGTCAGATGTAACTAGAGAATGTTTCAACCACATCTCCAATGCCACTTAGTGAATCTCCTAAGTGACATTCATCTTAGTACCATGGCCATTCTCCTTCACCACCAACACCATCACAACCTTTGTCATTCACATCTTGACATTCCCTGACTTCCATTCATTCCAAGACAACTTCATGCCTCATTGACAACAAATGCAACACAGTGCACTTCAAAACCAATCAAAGAGCTTCTATTATTTTATAACTTTATTAAAATTATCCATAATTCATTTGTGACATTTAGAAATCAATGAAACATTAATTCGACACATGATGTGGTCGGTCTGACTCAAAGTACGTGTTTTTAATATAAATGTGTCATTTTATTTCAAAACACACATCACATAGAAAAAAATAATCAAAAAAGTTTGGACTATTTTAAAACATTATAAAATGACCCATAACTCATTTTTGATGTGTAGGAATCAATTTCATGTCAACCCGACACATGATGTGGTCAATATGACTCAAAGTACATGTTTTCAATATAAAAGTTCCATTTTGGTTTAAAATGTGTTTCACATAGAAAAAACTAAGAAAACAAGTTCATGTTATTTTAAAACATTAGGAAAATGATTAATAATTAATTTATAATGTGTAGGAATTTACCACATGTCAATCTAACACATGAAATGGTTAGTATGACTCAAAGTGCGTGTTTTCAATATAAAATCATCATTTAAGTTCAAAACATGCATCACATAGCTAAAACTAATAAAATGATCTCATAATGTTTTAAAAATATATAAAAATTATCCATAATTCATTTTTTAAGTGTAGGAATCAATAAAATGTCAATTCAACACACGATGTTTTCGTTATGATAAGAAGTGTTTATTTTTAATATAAAAGTGTCATTTTAGTTTAAAACATGCATCACATAGAAAAAACATTGAAAACAATATCAAATTGTTTTCAAACTTTAGGGAAATAATGAATAATTCATTTTTGATGTGTAGGATTCAACAACACATCAATATGATTCATGATTTAGTCGGTACGACTTGAAGTGTGTGTTTTAATATAAAAGAATAATTTTAGTTTAAAACACATGTCACTAGCCAAAAATAAGAAAACGAGCTAAGAATATTTTTAAACTTTAGGAAAATAATCCTTAATTCATTTGTGATGTGTAGGAATTATTTACATGTCAACTTAACACTCGATGTGGCCATTATGACTCAAAGTGCATGTTTTCAATATAAAATTTTCATTTTAGTTTAAAACACAATTCACATAGTGAAAACTGAGAAAATAAGTGTGTCTTGTTTTAAAACTTTTATAAAAAGATTGATAATTCATTTGTGTTGTGTAAGAATTAAATTAACATCAATCTGAAATATGACGTGGTTAATAATACTCAAAGTACATGTTTTCAATATAAAAATATCATTTTAGTTTAATACGTGTGTTACTATTAAAAAAATGAGAAAATGTGGTTGGATTATTTTAAAACATTATAAAAATTATCCATAATTCATTTGTGACATGTATAAATTGGCCACATATAAATTTGATACACGGTGTGGTTGTTATAATTTGAAGTTTGTTTTTTCAATATAAAAGTTTCATTTCAGTTTAAAATGATCATTACATAGCCAAAAACAAGAAAACAAGGTAAAATTATTTTCAAACATTAGGAAAATAGTCCATAATTAATTTGTTATATATAGAAATCAACTGCAAATAAATCCGACACATGATGTGGTTGGTATGGATCGAAGTATGTGATTTTGATATAAAAGTGTCATTTTAGTTTAAAATGTGTATCACATATCCAAAACCAAGAAAAAGTTCTTAGATTATTTTAAAAAATTAGAAAAATGATCCATAACTCATTTTTGGTTTGTAAGAATTGACTGCACATTAATCCAATACACAATTAACTGATAATATGATTAATATATATAGTAATTAACAATATAATTTATCATATGTGGATTTTGTAACATTAAAATTATAATTTTTTTATTTTTATCTACTATTACTAAAGTAAACATTGGTTTTATTATAGGGATAACCTTTTATAAAGTGGTTGATCTTTGAAAAAATTTATCATGTTTTGATTTTGTATATAGGTTGTATTTTTTTGATTAATTATCAATATGACATTAATGTAAATATTTTGTATGTAATTTTTGAATTGAAATGATAGTGTGATTTGATTTGTAATCTAATCTGATTTTTGTATATTTTTATTTTTATTTATGTTTTATGATTAGGATTATTTTTATAAGGTTGTTTCATGGATGCTGCAGGGCTACGACTGTGTAGTATCTGATATGTCCTTTATCAGTGATAGAAAAATAAATGATAAAGGTTGCCCTTATTGATGATAAAAAATTAAATGATAAAGGTCCCATTTATCATTTATAGATAAAACACTGACAAATTGTACATTTATTATCACTAAAAAGAAAAAATTGATAAAATTACCCTTTATTAGTTATTTTTTTAATGCTTATAAAGGACTCATGATTTTAATGGAACATAGGCATTTAATGCTTTTTTGTTCTGAAAAATCCGTTTTTAGCACCGTTAAAGTCCTACATTGTTGTAGTGGGAGGTTAGTAAATTGTGTCCTTTTAACAAACTTTAAAAATCAAGATTAATGTAACAACCCCCTCCCACCAAAGATGCCCCTCTTGAGCTGGAAATGGTGAAAGAGAGATAATGACCCCCGAGTCCCTCCTCCAGTAGGCCTTGGGGTGGCTACTAGCACCAAGGGTATGAGTTTTTACAAATATGGGAGGCATTACCCTTTTTATTATTTAAGATCGGGAAATAGGACAAGTCAACCACCAAAAAGGAAAAGAACAAGTGTATAGAAATAAACCCAAACCAATTCCACATGCATGTTTAAATAGTTCTGAAACAAGGTACAAGTACAAGAAAGCTCAAAAGTACAATGCCAAAAAAAACAAGAGTACAACAAACTGAAAAAACTCCAACTGTCCCAACTAGTAGGGTACCGCACGACCCTGGTAGTCCTCCTGGAAACCTGAAAGTAAACATAGGGTGAGCATACAAGTATACTCAGTAGGGAAACCTAAAGCTCTCGTGCACAAGTGGGTAGACATCCTAATGTCCCATGAGAACAACAGAAGAAACAAAAACCTGTCAAGGAATTCTATCCACCCAACCTCACCGGTCACACTCACCAAGTAACACAAGTCAATAGAGTATAGTAGTAATGTTATCAAAGTATGGGTACCTCGCACCACCTTCCCACTGGATACTGCTCAAGCCCTCATGCCTAACGCTCTGAGGCTTCCCCCTCTTCCTGAGCTAGTGCCGCAACTTGTCCATACGAAGCTCAAGCTAGTGCCGCAACCTGGCCATACAAAGCTCATAGTAACCCACTGGCACACAATCCTCGGCCATCACCACATCTCATCCCGAAAACACCTGGGAACCACATCATATCTCATCTCGAAGATTCTTGGAAAACATCTGTCGTAACCTTCCCGAAGGATCTTGGGCTACAGAACCTGGAAGAGGGATCATAGGGAAGAACAGTGACCATCCATCCACAATGTCCTTTGGATGTTTGGAATAACACCCCCCATCCCACGGGTGTTCGGCACGTAGTGCTCAACGCGGGTGGGCACATACCTAGTTTATAAACCTAATTGTTCAATCACTGTCATAGCTGAACTCAGTAATATTGGTAACATTTTTCAACTCCACATCCACTTTAAATGATATTTTAATCTTTACAAAAAATGGATGGTGGAAGATTCATCAATGTAAGAAATGGTTTACCTTGTTTTACCATAATTTTGAAATCTATCTTATGAAAATCTATTAATATTCATTCTATTTTAATCATCACAATAGAAAAGCTAGCATGGTCCTTCTAATTCAAATCATCATCCACCATATTCTTCATCCCAGGGTGGTAACTTATTGACCAGACATAATGTTTAATCAACTCTGCCCATCACCTTTGGTGAATATTTAACTATTTAAGTGTGAATATATACTTTGTGATTTTAATTTTTATATATATATATATATATATCACACCTTTCCCCATAAAGATAATTCCTATATATATTCAAATAAAAAATTACCACTTTCAGCTCAAAATATTGAGTTAGGAAATTCTAATCATGAACCTTCATTTGGAAAGAGAAACATGCTACCACCATGTAGTTTTGTAGGATAACACATTCTATTCCTTTTTTATGAATTATGAAAAATCCATTTTATGAATGTATATATCCATATAAAATTATTTTCTTGTAAATTTAATTGGTTAATCATTCAATAATTTTATTATTTTTGGGATTAATCACTGGATATAATGTTTGAATGAATAAGAAAAATATATATGAATTCAGAAAGCTGAAGACACTTCATGGTGAGACATGAAGAGACATGGCATGGCACTAAAATATTGAAACTAGAATAGAATCTCGAGAGAAGTTATAGACATTGGTAAAATATCAATTTATTATATAAAAATAACTTACGTAGTTGTTTCTGATGCTTTTACACTGGGGCGTGTGCGCGCGTCCGTCATGCGGGGGGAGGATGCGCAGATTGTTGCCCCGCATTCCCGCTTTCCAAAGGCGGGCGACATTCATTCCTTATTCAAGGATGTCTGATCCTTGATCGAAACTGGGATGATGGGATGTCATTTCTTCTTTCCGTGGATTCCTCCTCAGAGCTCGTCACCTAGTCTGGGACTCCCTCATAGATTTAAGACGGGTTCGTGAAGCTCGTTCCTGGAGCCATATCTACATGGACGCCAGTTAATTATGCTGCTTCCGTCGAGACGCTCCAAGGGGTCTGGTCGGGGTAATAACCTCCGGTGAGGAGAATGGTCACACTGGGGTGTCTTTGGCATGCCTTGACGCTGGGGATTGGCATGTCTGTCTTCTGTCCCTTATTAGAGGGCTTATTGAGGGCGCGGAAGCCCGAGGCATACCGTATCGAATGCAGGGGATTGTGTACCATCTGAGGTTTTCCTCATATTCCCATGTTTAACATGGGGTATGCTTCCAGTTTAATGTCTTGCAGAGACAGATCAGACTGATCAGAACACTGAGAGTGGATCATATTTAAGGACCCCCTAGGGGGAACACCGATGTTGGGGCTAGCACATGGGCGGCTTCCCAGATACTATGGAGTGGAATGGGGTGGCATGATCCCACCGGGATGTGGTGGCCCGGGTAAGGATCAGGATGGATGATGGAGTGACGGGATTGAACCTCATGGAGGCTTCCTATATATCTCCATGGCAGGAAATCAATGTCTGCGTAGTTCGGTGATACGGTGGGACACCTGAAGAGGCGACCCGTGAGAATGCACGCATGGATTGGAGCCTGGAGGAAGTAAGATCTTCGGGCTAGGGCATGAGCTTCCCGAGGAACGTGGGCTTGAGGGAGAGGTCAGGATGAGATGTGGGTGTGAGGTATGGGGCTTACGCACTGAGGTGGACCATAATGGTGGGTATGGGGCTTACGCTCTGAGGCGGCCCATAATAGTGGGTATGGGACTTACGCTCTGAGGCGGCCCATAATAGTGGTTATGAACCGACGTGGAGGGGTCGGAACAACTGGGTGATGGGCTTGAACCTCGTGGAGGATTCCTACGTACCATGCGTTAGCACAGATCAAAGTCCACGTAGTTTGGGGCATACAGTTTAACGTCATGCGGGAGGAGGGCATACAGTTTAACGTCATGCGGGACGAGGGCATACAGTTTAACGTCATGCGGGATGAGGGCATACAGTTTAACGTCATGCGGGACGAGGGCATACAGTTTAACGTCATGCGGGAAGAGGGCATATAGTTTAATGTCATGTAGGACGAGCAATCTGGTGCTTACGCTCTGAGGCAACCCAAAGTATTGGCGAACCGACGTGAAGAAGTCGGAACGACCGGGTGGTGGGCTTGAACCTCGTGGAGGCTTCCTACGTATCATGCGTTAGCATGGATCAAAGTCCACGTAGTTCGCTGGGATGGGGCTTACACTATGAGGTGGCCCATAATGGTGGTCATGGTCGATGATAGGTCTAAGACCATGTGAGTCATGCTCGGTGTGAGAAACAAGAGGCGGCAAGGACCAGACGATCACGTTGCGAAGGGTGCGTCCGTGAGAAGCGGAAAGGGGCTTACGCGTTGAGCGGCCCAAAGAGGAAACAGGGGCTTACGCGTGGTTAGCAGCCCTTAGTGTCAGGGCTTACTCCAGGATGAAGGCCCGTACAGAGGTGCATTGGTGCTACCTTCCGCTAGAGAGGCTAGGGGCCTACGCTCTGAGGTATCCCTTCCCCCGTGGACAAACGCCACTCCAAAAGGAGGATCTCATTCCATGTGAGGAAGAATCCATTCCCGTGGAGACAAGTGGGCGTAAAGAATGTCCGAGCTGGGGGGACCCTGCGTACGAAGCATGGGGTCAGACCACAGTTTAACGTCATGTGTTAGGGATGAGGTGCTTGGCAGTTTAACATCCTCCAGCTCGGACGAGGTGGGTTCGCTCCACACCCCTAGGGCTTACATGACCAATGTCCTCTACCCCTTGTGGGAGGGAAGGCATCGGCAAGGACGTAGTGAAGGGGGGCCGCAGGGCGAACCATCGAGGTGTCCACATTAGCGTGGCTATGCGAAGAAACAATAGACGTTAGCGTGCCTATGAAAATAAGCATAAGGCAAAGCAACACAACGAGAAACACTGCCCAAGTGACCTTGAGGTTACTTCATATGATCCTAGAAGGCCGTACGGGAAAACAATGCATGGTATGCATGCCTGACATGGAAGACCTCGGGCGCCAGCACAGAGAGGCGACCAAGGGGCATCAAGGTGAGGGGTCCTGGGTTTTTCATGCAAAGAGAAGGTTTGCACGCAAAACACCGGGATGGCGCACAATTGGGTCAGAGGATTGCACGCGGATAGGGGAATGCGCGCAAAGGGCATGTATTGTGCGCAGGGGAACAAGCCGATGTAACAACCCGATATTTTATAAGATATATTCATTTTGATTTCTTTCATATCTTCTGTTGTACGCTACACCAAGATTATCTTGCGCTATACACAACACCGTATTAGCTTGCAGTATACGCAACACTAGTCTTGGATCGTGTTTCACACAATTTCATGTTTGTTTGATAGTAGTTATTCTACGAAACATTGAGTATATATATATTCAATGTATTTTATACGTAACAACAAAGGATTCATGCACTACACACAACCCTAACTTGGATTGCATTACACGCAATCGCGACCTTCCTCAATAGTGTGTGTTGTACGCAATACCGGGTTTTACTAAACAACGATATGTTATTATAATATTATTATGAACTAGACGTTATGAATAGTATTAACTAAATTTTGAAATTTATAACATTATTATTCATCTTACACATTTTCTAGAACATGGTATAAGAACAAAATAAATTTTTCGGGTAAAATAAGTATTTTTCAAAAAATGCAGTTCTGCCGCCTTTTGATGGCGCACCCACTTTGAATCTAGTTTTTGACATGTTTATAAGTTAAATTTTACAAAATAAAATTATTCTTTGGAATAAGGATATAAAATTTTACCTCGGATAAAATTTTCATATTATTCTGATAACTTTCTTATTTTAATGAATAGTAAAAACACGCTATATTTTAATTAAAAACAAATTTTTTCATCGTAATAATTTATGTGGTTAAATTATAATATTGAATGGTTTTAATGTATAAATAGAATATATTTTTACCATTTAATATAATGTATGTCATTAGTATTGATTTTACCTTGAATTCGTATGTTAAATCAATTCAATCTTTTTCAATGTTTTAAACAAAAACCTCTTTTCTTTCGACAACGAGATTAATTTTAATTTAATTTCTGAAACTTTTGTGTATTGAATTTGGAAAAATAGATTCCATATTTGGAATCATTGGGTCCAAATTATGTTAATAAGCTACTTTTTATTTTTAGGCTTTATGAATAGTAACTACGGTAAATTTTATTTACCACAGTTAAAGGTAAATCAGGTAATTAAGGGTAAATATAAGATTATAAAATTAACCTAACACCTGAAAAAAATCCTATTGGATGACTAAAAGTCGACTCATATCACCTAACGGTCGTATTAGAATCATTTAATGGACTTTTGTCCATGAAAATAATTTAATTATTATTAAAACCAAAGAAAGTGAAAACATGTCACTATCTTAAATCTTATAAGTATATTAATTTTAATTTAGTGATAATTTTCATGAAACTTCGAACATGAATATTCTCCATAAATATAATGAAATTATCTAAATCATATAAATTTATTTATACTTTTTAGGGATTAAATAATTAGGATTAATTGTGACACAATAGTGATGCAGAAATTGTTTATCTAGTGAAAAATCAAGAATATAGTTTTTATTAAACTAATAGTGACCATAAAAGGCACAAAACCCTGACCAAAACTTATTTTTCATGTAAAGTTAAACCATAATCATCCAATGGTCGAATATTTGACCATTTGGAGCCTTATAAAAGCGATTATGACACTTATATTATTTTATTTTAAATGATGCCAAAGTTTTCACCTTCATAATTTAATAAATATAACAATTTAAATATTGTGATTTTAAGATGATAAATTCGAGTAAAAGTATTATTTTGAAAGGTAATAGATTTATATTCATCATAGGATTTTATTTTTAATTTCTATGCAACAACTAAGTATATTAAATAATTATACAAAAATGTTGTAGTAATTATTTTATTAAGAGATAAACCAAATAAATGGTTTTAAAAATAATAAAATAAATGTTATATGAACTATTTAATGTAATCAAATAATTTTTTAGACACATATGACCTTTTATGAATCCATTAAAGCTTTTATTTCAAACATATCTTCTTTATATATTTTATTTAAATTCAAATAAATGAATAGTGTCAAAATTGACACTATTGTTATTTTATAAAAATAACATATTATAAAATTGTTTAAAAATCACAAAAATATTTAAAAATTTGATATTTAAATTTATATGGTCTAAAATGTTATAAAGTATCCAATTATGGACAATTCATAACAAATAAATAATTATTTGTTATAATTTGACATTTAGAATGTTATTACCACAAATAAAATTAAATTGATTAAATAAGGATAAATCAGGTTGATAATGTTTAAAATAAATTCCTAACATGTCTAAATTTTATTGGTTGATGCGATTAAAAACCTATATCATCTAATATTATAATATGAGTCATTTTTGTAGGTTTCTAAGTGGGGTTAGATTTATTATAAATTAATATTTTTAAGATTTCCAAAGGTGCCCCTCTCATCCCTTATAAAAGAGAACCTCCTCCCTCTCCTCCTCACACCAATTTGAGCCTTCAAGCTCGGAAAAACCCTGCCCATTTCACTTCCCCACATCCCTATAAACATCCTAGAGGTCCGGTTCTTCTTCAAAGACCAATTTTAGTGCCCTAAGAGGAGGTCTCAAAGAGGCGCTTCAAAGAAGAGGTAATGTTCGTTACCGATTCTTTCAACTTTATTTCTTCTTCTACTTATTATTATTTAGTTGTTTCATTATGAAGTAATAACATCAGTATCACTCATATACTTATATGTTATTATAAGTATGAAACAACTCTATTTCACCATCTATCCATCCTACGGAAAACGAAATCACCGCGCATGCGTACGTACGGAATACTGTCTCCACGCCGTGGTGTAATATATTTTCCACCACCACCTTACTTGGATGGGTATAATGGTGTAAATAATGATTATATATGATTATTGTAAAGTTATATTGATTCTGAAATAATATACCTACACTTCAATACAATTCCACGATCATGGGAATGATATCATCGCTCGTGCGTACGTACGAACTACCATCTCCACGACGCGATGAGATTCATTCTCCATGTTAACCATACATGAATGATCATAAAGTTTATATAATGAATAATAATTAAATATATGAAATAATAATTCTACTATATATATATATATTTATATATTTCATATACTCAATTCCATTCAATTCAATAAGGAAACGAAAACAGCGTTCATGCGTACGTACGGCCTACCGTCTCCATAAACGGTGTATTTCATTCCTTTTATCGATCTATAATATATATTCATATGATGAATATATATATAAATAATGTTTTACATTATGGAATTATGTAATTCCAGATATAAGTAATAATATCAAGAATGACGAGTCGAAACCCATATGATAAATGAAACGATTTTACCCAAAATTCTCTTTAACATGGAATTTAAAAAAGAACGGGTAATATAAAGTCATAAGTGAACCATATATGATATAATAACAATGAATATGATTCTGTAATAAGTCAATGACATTATTTAAATCATTATACAGGAGGTTCAGATACATACGAAGCATATCGGACATAAGGTAAGGGATAATTTTTCAAATCTCATTTTTATCCGAGATTGCTTATTCGTAAGTATTTACTGGGGTTATGTCTATCATCCATGTCCATGTTTTATAAAAGTTTTTTCATGTATGTTTAAAGACCTTTTTACCCATTTTTGACTTTTACTACATGGTATGTATGGAATCTTTCTTTTACGTGGTACTTTTTGGATTTTTCGGTAAAAGTACGTGAAGAATATTTTTTTTAACTTATACGGCACGAATGAATTTTTACAGTTTTATAAAGCCTTATTTTCATGAAGCTTCCTCCAAAATATTTCATGACTATTTTAAACAAAATCATTTTCTTTTAAAATTTCATGACATTTTGTGAAAAGAAATTGATTTTGAAGAAGAAAGGATATTTTCCTCAAGAATTCATTTCAAGTGTTTTATCAAAACCATTTTCCATCTAAGATGACATTATTTCATATGATTATGATTCAAGTATAATGTCTCTATGATTTACATGGTTTCACCTTTCTTATGATGAAATGCCCATTTGTTTTATATGTATTCTGAGATGATGGGATGATGTTTATGAAACCCATTTTATTCTTTGGGTTTTGGTGAATGTTTTAAGTTTATTTTGTGGCACAAGTAAGAATGATTTCATTATGAGATGGGTGGGACCTATATCTCCCTCCAATGCATTGGGTAAAGATTTATATATCATGAGATAGACATGGATGGAACGTTTAGTTAATCCGGTTCAGTGTTATAGGACTAAAATGAGAAGTGAACTCGATTCAGAATGAGACTTTGTCCACTAAGATGGTCTTGGAAGCAATGCCTTGGCTACAATGGAAATCATAACATGTGATTAATGGTTTCCACAATTACATGTTTTATTCCCATGGAATTTTATCATGATTGATGTTCCCTTATGATATATGCCTTACGTACTTCCAAGTTTCATGTCTTTGCTCAAGATTTTGATGTTTAGGTTTTATGTTCAAGTTTTTGTATTCAAATGTTTATGGATTGTTTTATGTTCTCTATGTTTACCCTTACTGAGCATTTGAGATCACCCCTTTTATGTTTTCTTTTCCCCAGGATATAAAGAAAGGTTTTAGGTAAGAAAAAAAGGGAAGATCTTTATGGGAGATGTTGAAGATCTTTCACCACGATTAGAAGATTATATTCCGAGTTTCCAAAGACACTAAACTATTACGATCGTTATGTGTGTGTTTTTGTTATGTACTAAGTATTCTGAAAAAGTAATGTAATGTCCATGTACGTCAAGATTAGGGTCTCTACAGTTGGTATCAGAGGCAAAGGAGGTAGTAATGTATCCGATCCATGGGAACTCTCACATGTGAGCGTTGGACGAAGCATGGCTCTCCGCCCAAGGGGTTCATGAGGAAATGGATGACACTAGGGATGGTGGTGTGTCCCACCCAGGGGGTGTAGCCACCCATGAATTGCCCTGATAGGTATCAATTATAGTCCACTGGAAGTAATTCCAGACAGTTACAGTTGGTATCAGACGAAAGGTTTAGTCAACCTTTGGAAACTAGGATGCGAGAACTTTAGTGAGATACCTAGAGATATTTCTAAGGTATGTCTAGGGATGTCCCTAAGGATAATTATACGTATAGGATATAGTCCTAGAACTATGGTAACAATCTTCGAATTTAACCTAAGATGTTAGATATTTAAGGTACTCCCCCTTGATTATGATATTTTCCTTGTATGATTTTTTCCTCTCACAGAATTCTTTTTGTGTTTTAGTCAATAGAGGGAACCAGAAGGAATTCAGTTAACATTGAATCCAATGGACAAATTGGTGACTATGAGCAACAACATTTTGTAATGCCTAGAGAGAAAGATTTTGTGATTATGCCGAATCAGTCATCGCGGTATATGATTAACAAGGTGAAATTTAGTGGTATGCCTATTTCATCAAATAAGAGGAAGATAGACTTTTATGCATGTTCACATGTTGAAGAGTATAAATAAAGGAAGATTGAGATTTATAAATAAGGGAAGAAAAACCTTGAGGAATACCTCAAATGGAGGGATAGATGTTATCTGTGTGGAGAAATGGGTCATAGAGTGACAGACTGTTATGGAGTTCAATGTCTTGTTTGTGGAGAACATGGGCATTACCCAACTCAATGCCCTGACCTAAAAAGTATCTTCTAAAATCAAGGAAGGACTTATTCCTGGACAATCATTGAAGAGGATGGATTGAAGTGTTTATGTATTGGTATTCAAAAATAATTTTGTTGAGGTACTTTTATGGTGTATTAGAATATTTTTGTATTAGTCTATTGTGGTTTTCAATAATTTTATAGTACCGGTAACCATGAAAATGGATTCAAATATTTTGGAAAGCAGATGATATGTGCATAATGAAGGGATAAGGACAAAATGAAATGTTTGACAGTATTCATGATCTCATGATTGATATAAGGACTAAGTGATATCATGGTTTGAGTATATAGAATTTTGAGGATTTTGTTATGTGGAAAGAGTTAACTTTTGGCAGTAATCATGTTTTCACTAAGATTCAATGGGTATTCATTTTTCAAGAGAATACATGATTAAGGTATTCACATGACTGGAATGTGACCAACAAGATATATGAGGGATAAATGATGGTATTCACGTGCTTGTTATATGACCTTTTTAGTAATCATTCTCTTTATACAATGAGTTTGGAAAGAAGTATTTTGGATAAGCCTAAAGATTGGAATGGATAGTATTGTTTAAGGCTAGAACTTTTTGTTATAATAGTATTGTTTTAGAAAAAGGTTAACCTACAGGACGGGCGACAACCCGTCGCGTCGGACAAGGTTGCGGGAATTGAACCCACAAATGAAGTGCGACTAGCCTTTATCGCCTACCACTGGCCTATAGGAAGTTCCTAGTTAGTAGAAACTAGTTTTATTTTATTAAGTGGTATGATATATGAAGTATAAGTTCATTTTTGGAATCATATACGATTAACCACACCATAGATGAGATTATGTATATTTGATAACTTTTTCTAACCTTCTGTTTGAAATAGATGGAATGACTCATCATTCTATCACATGATCTGCTAACACTTCATGAATGGAAAATTCAAATTCATTTCTTTAAGTGATGAAGTGCAAATTTTTCAAGGCACGAACAACGGTGAGATTGTACCAAAATCAAGTAAGTATTTCTTTTGATTCGAAAATTCTTCAACATTAGAGAAATGATCCTGAAAACCAAAAAATGTTGTCCTAGTGCTCTTATATCTGATGAATTAGATGTTACCTTATATCATCGCAAATCTATGGCTTTGTGATTGTTGGCTATTTCAAATCCATGTTCTCTACCACTCTTCATCAGAACATGATGGTTAGATTTTTCATCCATATCCATATTTTCACCTATACTCTCCTATGTGGAAACCCAATTCCGAGTTACCTTGGGTGACCGTTACGTTTCTAACTTTATTTTTTAAAGTTAAGTTTTAGTATTCCTTTTTACGATGTGGGTTTCTATGAATAGTAAATGATTTATAACCCCAACGAATTTTGAGGGTGAAATTCATTTTAAGGGAGGTAGAATGTAACAACCCGATATTTTATAAGATATATTCATTTTAAGTTCTTTCATGTCTTCTGTTGTATGCTACACCAATATTATCTTGCGCTATACGCAACACTGTATTAGCTTGCAGTATATGCAACACTAATCTTGGATCGTGTTACACAAAATTTCATGTTTGTTTGATAGTAGTTATTCTACAAAACATTGAGTATATATATATATATATTCAATGTATTTTATACGTAACAACAAATGAGTCATTCACTACACGCAACCCTAACCTGGATTACATTACACGCAATCACGACCTTCCTTGATAGCGTGTGTTGTGCGCAATATCGGGTTTTACTAAATAACGATATGTTATTATAATATTATTATGAACTAGCCGTTATGAATAGTATTAACTAAATTTTGAAATTTATAACATTATTATTCATCTTACACATTTTCTAGAACATGGTATAAGAACAAAATAATTTTTTTGGGTGAAATAAGTATTTTTCAAAAAATGCAGTTTTGCCGCCTTTTGATGGCGCACCCACTTTACATCTAGTTTTTGACATGTTTATAAGTTCAATTTTACAAAATAAAATTATTCTTTGGAATAAGGATATAAAATTTTACCTTGGATAGAATTTTCATATTATTCTGATAACTTTCAAATTTTAATGAATAGTAAAAACACGTTATATTTTAATTAAAAACAACTTTTTTCATCGTAATAATTTATATGGTTAAATTATAATATTGAATGGTTTTAATGTATAAATATAATATATTTTTACCATTTAATATAATGTATGTCATTATCATTGATTTTACCTTGAATTCATAGGTTAAATCAATTCAATCTTTTGCAATGTTTTAAACAAAAACCCGTTTTCTTTCGACAATGGGATTAATTTTAATTTAATTTATGCAACTTTTGTGTATTGAATTTGGAAAAATTGATTCCATATTTGGAATCAGTGGGTCCAAATTATGTTAATAGGCTACTTTTTATTTTTGGGCTTTATAAATAGTAACTATGGTAAATTTTATTTACCATAGTTAAAGGTAAATCAGGTAATTAAGGGTAAATATAAGATTATAAAATTAACCTAAAACCAGCCAAAATCCTATTGGATGACTAAAAGTCAACCCATATCACCTAAGGGTTGGATTAGAATCATTTAATGGACTTTTGTCCATGAAAATAATTTAATTATTATTAAAACCAAAGAAAGTGAAAACGTGTCACTATCTTAAATCTTATAAGTATATTAATTTTAATTTAGTGATAATCTTCATGAAACTAATAACATGAATAGTCTCCAGAAATATAATGAAATTATATACATCATATGAATTTATTTATAATTTTTAGGGATTAAATAATTAGCATTAATTGTGACACAATAGTGATGTAGAAATTGTTTATCTAGTGAAAAATCAAGAATATAGTTTTTATTAAACTAATAGTGACCATAAAAGGCACAAAACCCCGATGAAAAATTATTTTTCGTGTAAATTTAAACCATAATCATACAGTGCTAAAATATTTGACCATTTGGAGCCTTATAAAAGAGATTATGACACTTATATTGTTTTATTTTCAATGATGCCAAAGTTGTCACCTTCATAATTTAATAAATATAAAAATTTAAATATTGTGATTTTAAGATGCTAAATTCGAGTAAAAGTATTATTGTGAAAGGTAATAGATTTATCTTCATCATAGGATTTTATTTTTAATTTCTATGCAACAAATAAGTATATTAAATAATTATACAAAAATGTTGTAGTAATTATTTTATTAAGAGATAAACCAAATAAATGGTTTTAAAAATAATAAAATAAATTTTATATGGACTATTTAATTTGATACAATAATTTTTTAGATACATATGAAATTTTATTAATCTATTAAATCTTTTATTTCAAACATATATTCTGTATATATTTTATTTAAATTCAAATAAACGAATAGTGTCAAAATTGACACTATTGTTATTTTATAAAAATAACATATTATAAAATTGTTAAAAAATAACAAAAATATTTAAAAATTATAAATTTCAATTTATATGGTCTAAAATGTTATAAAGTATCCAATTATGAAAAATTCACAACAAATAAGTAATTATTTGTTATAATTTAAAATTTTGAATGTTATTACCACAAATAAAATTAAATTGCTTAAATAAGGATAAATAGTGTTGATAATGTTTAAACTAAATTCCTAAAATGTATAAATTTTATTGGTTGATGATATTACAACTCTATATCATCTAAGATTCGAAGATGAGTCATTTTTGGAGGTTTCTAAGTGGTGTTAGATTTATTATAAATTAATACTTTTAAGATTTCCAAAGGTGCCCCTCTCCTCCCTTATAAAAGGGAACCTCCTCCCTCTCCTCCTCACACAAATGTTAGCCTTCAATCTCAGCCAAAACCTTCCCATTTTACTTCCCCAATTCCCTAGAAACATCATAGAGGTCCTGGTATTCTTCAAAGACCAATTTTAGTGCCCTAAGTGGAGGTCTCAAAGAGGCGCTTCAAAGAAGAGGTAATGTCCGTTACCGATTCTTTCAACTTTATTTCTTCTTCTACTTCTTCTTCTTTAGTTGTTTAATTATGAAGTAATAAAATAAGTATCAATAATATACTTATATGTTATTATAAGTATGAAACAACCCTATTTCACCAACTATACATCCTACGGAAAACGAAATCACCGCGCGTGTGTACGTACGAAATACTGTCTCCATGCCGTGGTGTAATCTATTTTCCACCACCACCTTACTTGGATGGGTATAATGGTTTAAATAATGATTATATATGATTATTGTAAAGTTATATTGATTTTGAAATACTATACATATACTTCAATACAATTCCACGATCATGGGAATGATATCATCGCTCGTGCGTACGTACGGACTACCGTCTCCACGACGCGATGAGATTCATTCTCCATGTTAACCATGCATGAATGATCATAAAGTTTATATAATGAATAATAATTAAATATATGAAATAATAATGCTACTATATATATATATATATGTATGTCATATACTCAATTCCATTCAATTCAATAAGGAAACAAAAACAACATTCATGCGTACGTACGGCCTACTGTCTCCCTGAACGGTGTATTTCATTACTTTTATCAATCTATAATATATATGTATATGATGAATATATATATAAATCATGTTTTAAATTATTTAATTATGTAAATCAGGATATAAGTAATAATATCAAGAACGACGAGTCGAAACACATACGATAAATGAAATGATTTTACCCAAAACGCTCTTTAACATGGAATTTACAAAAGAACGGTTAATATAAAGTCATAAGTGAACCATATATGATATAATAACAATGAATATGATTCTATAATAAATCAATGACATTATTTAAATCATTATATAGGAGGTTCAGATACATACGAAGCATATCGGACATAAGGTAAGGGATAATTTTTCAAATCTCATTTTTATCCGAGATTGCTTATTCGTAAGTATTTTCTGGGGTTATTTCTATCATCCATGTCCATGTTTTATAAAAGTGTTTTCATGTATGTTTAAAGTCCTCTTTACCCATTTTTTACTTTTACTACATGGTATGTGTGGAATCTTTCTTTTACGAGGTACTTTTTGACTTTTTCGGCAAAAGTACGAGAAGAATGTTTTTTTAACTTTTACGGCATGAACGGATTTTTACAGTTTTATAAAGCCTTATTTTCATGAAGCTTCCTCCAAAATATTTCATGACTCTTTTAAACAAAATCATTTTCTTTTAAAATTTCATGACATTTTTTGAAAAGAAATTGATTTTGAAGAAGAAAGGATATTTTCCTCAAGAATTCATTTCAAGTGTTTTATCAAAACCATTTTCCATATAAGATGACATTATTTCATATGTGTATGATTCAAGTATAATGTATCCATGATTTACATGTTTTCACTTTTCTTATTATGAAATGTCCATTTGTTTTATATGGATTATGAGATGATGGGATGATGTTTATGAAACCCATTTTATTCTTTGGGTTATGGTGAATGTTTTAAGTTTATTTTGTGGCACAAGTAAGAATGATTTCAATATAAGATGGGTGGGACCTATATCTCGCTCCAATGCATTGGGTAAAGATTTATATCTCATTAGATAGACATGGCTGAAACGGTTAGTTAATCCGGTTCAGTGTTATAGGACTGAAACGAGGAGTGAACTCGATTCAGAATGGGACTTTGTCCACTAAGATGGTCTTGGCAACAATGCCTTGGCTACAATAGAAATCATAACATGTGCTTAATGGTTGCCACAATTACATGTTTTATTCCCATGCTATTTTATCATGATTTATGTTCCCTTATGATATATGCCTTACGTACTTCCAAGTTTCATGTCTTTGCTCAAGATTTTGATGTTTAGGTTTTATGTTCAAGTTTTTGCATTCAAATGTTTATGGATTGTTTTATGTTCTCCATGTTTACCCTTACTGGGCATTTGAGCTCACCCCTTTTATGTTTTCTTTTCCCCAGGATATAAAGAAAGGTTTTAGGTAAGAAAAAAAAGGAAGATCTTTATAGGATATGTTGAAGATCTTTCACCACGATTAGAAGATTATATTCTGAGTTTCCAAAGACACTAAACTATTTCGGTCCTTGTGTGTGTGTTTTTGTTATGTACTAAGTATTCCTCAAAAGTAATGTAATGTCCATGTACGTCAAGATTAGGGTATCTACAGCTGATCCCTAAGAAATGGAAAAACCTACCAGAGGGATTATGCACAATTTGGAAGGGATTGCGCACCGTTGGAGGGGATTGCACGCAAGGGGCAAGGATTGCGCGCAAAGGGAGAACCCGGAGGAGTTGGAAAATTCACTTAAGCCAGTGGGGTTGCGCGCAAAGGTGAACCCCGGGGCAAGGTTGCACGAAAAGGGGAATTACCTGGAAGTCATCTTGTGCGCGGGGGAGTCCGAATTGCGTGCACGGGAGCTGGTCCGAATTACTCAACCTCAAAATGGTTGGGGTCGCCTTCTGTTTATAGATATTTTCCGGAACGGAATCCAGGCGGCGCACGAAATCTTTCGTGCTAGGACCATTCGGTGCACAAAGCCTCACCATGCGGAACCGTGCACGCAAAATTGCGCGCCATACTAGTGTTTCTCCGTGAATCCTAGACTTCCTTCGTGCAGACAACATTTTTTCGCACAAGTCCTCCTTAATTTTGTGCACCACTCTCGGGTCCTCCGGGCTGGGCCTCTGAGTCTGAATATGACTTCTCTTTGTCAGTTCGAAACTTCCTCTAAGAGTTACGGACTTTTTCGGCGTTTACAAATGCCCCCCCTCGGAATTGGATCAGCGAGAGGTCGCAAAGATCAGATTCTGAGGGAAACACCGAAATGCTAAAGCAGTGCATCTCCTGGGCATTTTGCGCGCAAAAGTCCGACAGGGCGCGCAAAATGACAGATCAGTGCGGAATTCGCTTTCCGCGCGGCACAGAACCCTATCATCACCTATAACAAGGGTCATTGGGTCCCAAGTTTCGTACTCAAGATTTTCCACGTGATAGGCATACCGCTCTCGTGCACGAAATTTCTCCTGTGGCTGCGCATAAAAATGCTTTGGCAGCGCGTAATTCCTTCCGAATTTCGGCCGAATTTGTGCGCCTACTCGGGATATTTCGTGCCTAGTGTGCCGATTGCATGCCCAACTCCTAGATTTCACGCCACAACTTCATATTTCGTGAAACTCTCTCTGATTCCGCGCACTTCATCCTGATTTCACCCAACTCCTGAAATATTCGAGATGGCTGCAAACCAAGTTGATGAGGGGGAAGTCGCCGCTCGTAGAGCCGAAATGGCAGCGAACGAGGAGGTTTATGGCACCAAGGTGATCGTTTCCAACAACCTAACCTTTTTCAATCTGCTGACCCCCACCCAAAAGGAATATCCCTTATCTGACAACCTCCCACTCTGAAACTTTGGCATCCTGGAGGAGGTTCTGCTGCCGGGCTTCGAGGTGGACACACCGCGGTCATGGGTGACCCAGGAGGACGAGCTTCCTCACTACAACATCACCAACAACGGTCCTCCTTCCAGGGAAACCAGGAACATGGACGTATATTATAGCATCCCGTCTTTTTATAACATAAACTTTCATTTCATTACATGGAACTGAGGATCTTTAAGGTTTAGTGTCTTGGAAACAAGGAACATAATACATGAAAACAAAATAAAACATTATTCTTAAACAATTGAAAGGATTCTCCTTAAGTTCATCATAGGTTCATTACTGAATCTCATAACCTGGGGACATACATCAAAAGAAAGGGTGAGCAGAAGGCCCAGTAAGGGAAACAAGAGAAACATTTTACATGTGAACTTGAGATACTTCAATAAGGTCATGAAAAGAACATTAAGGCATGAAAAAGAAATCATGAGGAATATCATAATAAAAATAACATTTTTCATAACTTGAAGATGTGGCTAAAACATTTAATATTGACAATCATTTCGTTTCACCAAGGTCCATCCCCAAGGTGTCATTAAAAATTACCAAGGTTATTCACCAAGGTATCAGTCTAAAAAGTCATCTCTAGAGATTAAGTCTTTACCCAATGCGTTGGAGCGCTATCTGGGCGCACCCTTGACATGTATTTATTATCATGTGAGCCACATATATCATCATCAATCATTTCATAAACAACCCATATGGAATAAAATAAATATTTTTCATTTCATAATCACAACGTTTTAAAAACTGCTTTAAAGACATGATCTTTATGTCACTTTAAACCCACAGAAAAGGGAAAGCGGGTTTCATGTATGTAAATCCCAGAATTTAAAATAGAACATTTTGATATATATGTGAATACAAATATAGAAATAAGAGCTTTGAGTATTCACTAAATAACATAAAATAATTTTTAGAAAAAGATAGAGGCATTTTGAGATGAAAATTCTGCAGCATAACGGCTACGTTACAGGGTTTTAGAAAACGTTGAAAAGAGAGGGTACATGGGTCACCCACTCATAAATGATCTATAAAAATAGTATAGGGACAGAATATAAGGGATATGAATCATGGTAATGAAATTTTAAGGACATACCATTTGAAATTAAAAACATGGAAGTAAGAAAAAATAAGATTTCTCTTATAAAAATTCGGCAGCCTAACAGCGTTACATAAAATTCAACCAAAAATGAATTGATGAGATCAAATAGGGTCTCTCATCATATTAACATAAAATATCAGTATGATAGATATAGAGATCATACCCCAACATAATAAAAAGTAACTTTCAAGACTTGACATGAAATTAGAACTTTGAAAAGGGAGAAAGCTGCAAGGACCACTTAAAAATTCAGCAGCCTAACGACGCCACTTAAACTTCAAAATACTGAATTGAAGAGATCAAATAGGGTCTATCATCATATGGTCATAAAAGATCAGTATGATAGATATAGAGATAATACCCCAACATAACAAAAAGTAACTTGAAATAATTGACATGAAAGTAGAACTTAAAAATGAGAAGGGTGAAGAACGACTTAAACATTCGACAGCCTAACGACGCCACTTAAAACTTCAAAATACTAAATTGAAGAGATCAAATGGGGTATCTCATAATATGGTCATAAAATATCAGTATGATATATATAGATATCATACCCCAACATAAAAAAAAGGAACTTGAAAGAATTGACATGAAAAGAGAACTTCAAAACGAGAAGGGTGAAGAACCACTTAAAAATTCGGCAGCCTAACGGCGCCACTTAAAACTTCAAAATACTGAATTGAAGAGATCAAATGGGGTCTCTCATTATATGATCATAGAAGATCAGTATGATAAATTTAGATATCATACCCCAACATAATAAAAAGGAACTTGAAATACTTTACATGAAAATAGATCTTGAAAAATTAGAAGGGAGAAAGAATCCATTACAAAAATTTCGGCAGCCTAACGGCACCACTTAAAACTTCATAAAACGAAATAATGAGAGTAAGAGGGGATATATCATTATATGGACATGAAAAGGGAAGTAAGAGGAGTATAAAAGAACATCCTTTAACATAATAACATGGAGCATAAAAGAAATGACATAAAAGAGATTTCTTGAAAAGAAAGAGAGAGGTCGGATCCCTTACCTTAAAACGTAACTCTTAAAACTCAAAGGTTGGGACCTTGAGGGCTTGGGGAACCTTGGGAAGACTCCTTGGGAGGTAATGAGACTAGAACTTCGTTGGGGAAGAGTGGGGAGTCGAATGGATGAGAGGATGGCTTGGTATTTATAGGGAAAGTGAGCAGACAAGGCATTAATGGCCAAGGGACACCTCAATAGTGGTTTTGGAAAAACCATGGGCTTGCCCATGGTATTGGACACTTGGGACACCTCATACCTTATATTACTATTCATAAGTCGACCATATTGATTACATACTTAATATATCATTTAATGATGTCATTAAACACTTGTAACTTAAAAGGTGTATTTTCACTATTCATCGAAAATTCAACTTTCTCAGAATAATCCCAAAATTTCACCTTAACCAAATATCAATGATCTGATTTCAAAAATGAAATCCATTTTATAAAAATAATTTTCTAAATATTTTTAATTTATTTTTTTAAATAAATACACTATTCGCCGAAAAATCATTTTTTTCAGAAAAAAACCCCAAAATTACCATAACATAATATCGGTGTTCTGAGTTCAAAAATGAAATCCATTTTATAAAAATAATTTTTTAAATATTTTTAATTTAATTTTTAATTAAAAAACATTATTCACTCGAAAAAACTAATACTTGAATAATAATTTATGAAATCGTTATTTAACCATTTTATTGAATCACATTACTTAATCAAGGTGCCTAGATTATATTAATACTTTCTTTAAGTGAGATTACTAATCCATTTGGACACAATACTAATCCTAATCATAAAATCACTATTCATAATTTACTATTCATCAAAAATTAAGTTGATCTTATTAGACTCTAAATTTTGTACTGAGCATAATTGTAGAAGATCATTTTTTGAATATCATTACACATTTTTAATTATTTAAGGTTTACGTAAACATTTTTAAAATATCCTTTTTCTAAAATTCATCAAAATATGCATACTATATTTATCCGGTCATTTGAAAATTCATAAACTTCATCATAAGAAGAAATCCCAATTTTTATTTAAAACAAAGGATTACACAAGGCAGTTACGGTCTCCTTACATAGCCCCTTATCACACCAGCACATGACCTAAGTGTAAGGTGTGTTAAGGTGAGAGAATCTGAGGGAGGCTCGGACAACATCGCATGAGTAGTAATTTATATCAGTTTTAACTTCTCGCAAAGGCGATTCTGTTCTAGCTTCACACAATGAAGTTCGGCTTGGGTTTGGTCCAGAGCAAAGCCCAGTGGTGCTACCTCCTTCCCATGTTCTGTTATATGGGCTTCGATCGGTCCAAGACTACTGGGTGAGGCCATTGAATCTTCTTTCTATAATAATTAACCATGATTACTTGTATTTAGAGACAATAATCAAAACGTTTAGTTTCCAGGGGTCATATTGACCAATGATCATATAACAGTCAAAACCCAATGGTATCATTTTAATTATACTCATTTATCAAATGAATCATTTTTTTTGAGTATAAAAAACAAAATAAAATAACACATAAAATTAGGAAACAAGATTTATTCAAAATTTCGGGTCGTTACAATCTTCCCCCTTAAGAAATTACATCATTGCAATTTTTAAAATTGGGTTTTGAAATTTCATTGAAAGTCCCACATCGGAAAAGTTTTTAGTAAAACTATCACTTTAAAAGAAAAAAAGGTAAGTACAAAGGTCACCCAAGTTAGCCCACACTAGGATTCCATGTACGAAAACATGGACATGGAGGAGAAAACAAAGGGTCAAGTTCTGAGGGAGAGTGATAGAAAACATGATTAGGAGAAAGTTAACCATAAGAAAATCCCAAACTTATGATGTGTGTAAATGGTCTTTGATTACCCAGTAGGAAACGTAAACCAACAACATTTTTGTTTTACGTTCCTTTTCATAATTTTGAGGAATTAATTTATAACATAAAACAAAAACATAAGAAAATATACCTATCTTCATGTAGAGTTTCATCCTTTAATAAGTTTCTACCCAAAACTAATCTTTTCTCCAAACTATGAGAATTCAAAACTACTTGGTCTCATAAAAACACAAGAATAATCTTCTAGAGAATCACATAATCCATAAAAGATTAACTATCTATTTCTTCTATCTTTAAACATTATCCCAAAAACAGAAAGAGTAAGGTAAAACAACTCTTCAAAAAGAAATAATCCCATAGGAATGGAAACTACTTTTAAATCTTCAAAGTTCCATGGTACTACCCAAAGTTCATCATAGTCCATTCCATAAATAACGGTCCTTAAAATTCCTCAAAATAAACCAAACTAAGATTGAAACCCAAATACAAGAAGTATTTGATAACATAGTCTTCCAAAATAATCTTCATTTTTCAACTCCAAACAACATCAACCACTCCTAACATCTTATAAAAAAAGTAGTTAACCTAAACATATTTTATCCAAGATAGGTTAATCATTCCCATATGTAACCTAAATTACTATAAGTCCACCTTAAATTCATCAATTCTTCAAAATATAAGTCAACCTTACTTCTCAATGAAAATACCGTAGTAATATATTTACCTCGATCATATAGGGTCCCCAAAATAGTGAACATCTTCCAAAATAATAATCATCTTTTAATACCATAATCATCTCTGTCATATTAATATGGAAATCGTCGCATTTCCTATCACATTGGTTGTTGGGACATGTTCTTCCATTTCCCACCATTAACTAAGAAGAGAAAGCATAATTAGGGGCTTAAGTACTTAGCCAATAATCATGAAAAGGAACTGAAAGCATATAAGGATAACTTGTAGAAGAAAAGTGTACCCTAACTTGTGATCCCCTAGGTTCCCATCTAGGTTATCCATGATCATATATTCTTATGTGAATCTTTATTTTATTTTATCTTTGTTCCTTTAACAATGGTTCATACCTAGCTTATGAATTTACCAAAGCATATCCCCCGGGAGTGTCATAACCAAGAGTTCAGCAAGGCCCGTTGTTGTGTACCAGTTCCTGTTTGAGTCTAGCTCAAAGCGGTGTTTTCGGGTTTTACCCCTATGTACATCTGTGCTAGATCCACCTCTACCTGCTCGTATCTAGACATGGATGTATTTGCTTGGCAACCCCTTACTCAATACTCACCAAAATACCAGGAATATTTCCTATATTTAAACATTTCTATAGGTTTCTTCCTAAAGTTTTCATATCCTAATTTCCACAAATAACTTAACCATCCTTTGATACCAACTATAACATCCCTTCTTTTTATAACATAAACTTTCATTTCATTACATGGAACTGAGGATCTTTAAGGTTTAGTGTCTTGCAAACAAGGAACATAATATATTAAAACAACATATAACATTCTTATTAAACACTTGAATGGCTTATCCTTATGTTCATCCTAGGTTCATTACTGCATCTCATAACTTGGGGACATACATCAAAAGAAAGGGTGAGCAGAAGGCCCAGTAAGGGAAACAAGAGAAACATTTTACATGTGAACTTGAGATACTTCAATAAGGTCATGAAAAGAACATTAAGGCATGAGAAAGAAATCATGAGGCATATCATAATAATAATAACATTTTTCATAACTTGAAGATGTGGCTACAACATTTAATATTGACAATCATTTCGTTTCACCAAGGTCCATCCCCAAGGTGTCATTAAAAATTACCAAGGTTATTCACCAAGGTATCAGTCTAAAAAGTCATCTCTAGAGATTAAGACTTTACCCAATGAATTGGAGAGCTATCTGGGAGCACCCTTGAAATGTATTTATTATCATGTGAGACACATATATCATCATCAATAATTTCATAAACAACCCATATGGAATAAAAGAAATGGGTTTCATTTCATAATCATAACGTTTTAAAAACTGCTTTAAAGACATGATCTTTATGTCACTTTAAACCCACAGAAAAGGGAAAGCGGGTTTCATGTATGTAAATCCCAGAATTTAAAATAGAAAATTTTGATATATATGTGAATACCCCTATATAAATAAGAGCTTTAAGTATTCACTTAATAACATAAAATAATTTTGAGAAAAAGAGAGGGGCATTTTGAGACGAAAATTCTGCAGCATAACGGCTACGTTACAAGGTTTTAGAAAACGTTGAAAAGAGAGGGGACATGGGTCGCCCACTCATAAATGATCTATAAAAATAGTATAGGGACAGAATATAAGGTATATGAATCATGTTAATTAAATTTTAAGGACATACCATTTGAAATGAAAAAATGAAAGTAAGACAAAAATAAGATTTCTCTTATAAAAATTTGGCAGCCTAACAGCGTTACATAAACTTCAACTAAAAATGAATTGATGAGATCAAATAGGGTCTCTCATAATATGAATATAAAAGATCAGTATGATATATATAGATATCATACCCCAATATAATAAAAAGTAACTTGCAATACTTTACATGGAATTAGAACTTTGAAAAGGGAGAAAGGTGCAAGGACCACTTAAAAATTCAGCAGCCTAAAGACGCCACTTAAACTTCAAAATACTGAATTGAGGAGATCAAATGGGGTCTCTCATCATATGGTCAAAAAAGATCATTATTATAGATATAGAGATCATACCCCAACATAAAAAAAAGGAACTTGAAAGAATTAACATGAAAGTAGAACTTCAAAACGAGAAGGGTGAAGAACCACTTAAAAATTCGGCAGCCTAACGGCGCCACTTAAAACATAAAAATACTAAATTGAAGAGATAAAATGGGGTCTCTCATAATATGGTCATAAAAGATCAGTATGATAAATATAGATATCATACCCCCAACATAACAAAAAGGAACTTGAAATAATTGACATGAAAGTAGAACTTCAAAACGAGAAGGGTGAAGAACCACTTAAAAATTCGGCAGCCTAACGGCGCCACTTAAAACTTCAAAATACTGAATTGAAGAGATCAAATGGGGTCTCTCATCATATGATCATAAAATATCAGTATGATAAATTTATAGATCATACCCCAACATAATAAAAAGGAACTTGAAATACATTACATGAAAATCGATCTTGAAAAATGAGAAGGGAGAAAGAATCCATTACAAAAATTTCGGCAGCCTAACGGCGCCACTTAAAACTTTATAAAACGAAATAATGAGAGTAAGAGGGGATCTCTAATTATATGAAAATGAAAAGTGCAG
This sequence comes from Viscum album, assembly GCA_963277665.1. Taxonomy (NCBI): domain Eukaryota; kingdom Viridiplantae; phylum Streptophyta; class Magnoliopsida; order Santalales; family Viscaceae; genus Viscum; species Viscum album. The sequence continues at coordinate 1,514,660,766 of OY728139.1, read as the reverse complement.
TAAGAGGAGTATAAAAGAACATCCTTTAACATAATAACATGGATCATAAAAGAAATGACATAAAAGAGATTTCTTGAAAAGAAAGAGAGAGGTCGGATCCCTTACCTTAAAACGTAACTCTTAAAACTCAAAGGTTGGGACCTTGAGGGATTGGGGGCACCTTGGGAGGACTCCTTGGGAGGTAATGAGACCAGAAATTCGTTGGGGAAGAGTGGGGAGTCGAATGGATGAGAGGATGGCTTGGTATTTATAGGGAGAGTGAGGGGACAAGGAATTAATGACCAAGGGACACCTCATTAGTGGTTTTGGAAAAACCATGGGCTTTCCCATGGTATTTGCCCATGGTATTGGCCACTTGGGACACCTCATACCTTATATTACTATTCATAAGTCTACCATATTGATTACATCCTTAATACATCATTTAATGATGTCATTAAACACCCATAACTTAAAAACTGTATTTTCACTATTCATCGAAAATTCAACTTTCTCAGAATAATACCAAAATTTCACCTTAACCAAATATCAATGCTCTGATTTCAAAAATGAACTCCATTTTATAAAAATAATTTTATAAATATTTTTAATTTATTTTTTTTAAATAAATACACTATTCACCGAAAATTCATTTTTTTCAGAAAAAAAACCCCAAAAATTACCATAACATAATATCGGTGTTCTGAGTTCAAAAATGAAATCCATTTTATAAAAATATTTTTTTAAATATTTTTAATTTAATTTTTAATTAAAAAACACTATTCACTCGAAAAAACTAATACTTGAATAATAATTTATGAAATCGTTATTTAACCATTTTATTGAATCACAATACTTAATCATGGTGCCTAGATTATATTAATACATTATTTAAGTGAGATTACTAATCCATTTGGACACATTACTAATCCTAATCATAAAATCACTATTCATAATTTACTATTCATCAAAAATTAAGTTGATCTTATTAGACTCTAAATTTCGTACTGAGCATAATTGCAGAAGAGCATTTTTTGAATTTGATTACACATTTTTAATTATTTAAGGTTTACATAAACATTTTTAAAATATCCTTTTTCTAAAATTCATCAAAATATGCATACTATATTTATCCGGTCATTTGAAAATTCATAAACTTCATCATAAGATGAAATTCCATTTTTTATTTAAAACAAAGGATTACACAAGGCAGTTACGGTCTCCTTACATAGCCCCTTATCACACCAGCATAGGACCTAAGTGTAAGGTGTGCTAAGGTGAGAGAATCTAAGGGAGGCTCGGCCAACATCGCACGAGTAGTAATTTCTATCAGTTTGAACTTCTCACAAAGGTGATTCTGTTCTAGCTTCACACAATGAAGTTCGACTTGGGTTTGGTCCAGAGAAAATCCTAGTGGTGCTACCTCCTTCCCAAGTTCTGTTAGATGGGCTTCAATCGGTCCAAGACTACTGGGTGAGGCCATCGAATCTTCTTTCTATAATAATTAACCATGATTACTTGTATTTAGAGACAATAATCAGAACGTTTAGTTTCCAGGGGTTATATTGACCAATGGTCATATAACAGTCAAAACCCAATGGTCTCATTTTAATTATACTCATGTTATCAAATGAAACATTTTTGTTGAGTATAAAAAACAAAATAAAATAACACATAAAATTAGGAAACAAGATTTATTCAAAATTTCGGGTCGTTACATATATGTCTTGAACCCGAGGACTAGGACCATTACCGGGGATGAACCTACCACAGAGGATTCTTTGGCCCTCTATGTAGGTATGTTCCATCAGATCGTCACAGATGACACTAAGGGATGGCTAAAAGATTGGGACCTGCGGTCCGGGGGCAAATTTACGAGTGAGTTGGCCTAGGTGTTCTGGGTATGCCATGCTTGTGACCAGTTTGGGGACGAGCTGTGGCATATTGGCCTGTTCGAGGTGGTATGGATGTCACAGTTCCACTTCCACCGTAAACCTGAGCTCAGGCCAGAGCTATTCACCCGGTGGTCCCCTGATACCAACACATTCCACCTTCACCATTGGTTAGTTGGCATCAGCCTCTGGGATGTTCACTGCATCAGAGGTATCCCACTGGAGGGATACCAATACGATGAGTTTGTTCCTCTAAAGAACACCTGGGAAGATAGGTCACGGACCCCCATGATGACGTGGAACCTGTTGGAGCTGGCCAAAGAGAGGCTGGGGTCAAGGACTTCCTCAAGGACATTGCCTACAAGGGCTGGTTCAGCCAGTTCCTAGAGAAGGACCTGTCAATCAAGATGCCGGGACGGGGAAAACGGTGCCCAACCGCAGCTCAGAGGAGCAAGGATGGGTCGTATTGGAGGACCCTGTAGGCGGGGAAATACCAATCGTGGGGCTACCATGTCATTGAGGCCCGGGACCCAAACGTCTAGTACGTCGGGTTCCTTGTCGCCTTCATGAGCGGGTGGCTCCTACTGGTGTGGGACGCGAGGATGGGCGTCCGTCCAGCAACATTGGTGATGGAAGGCACCATGGCCGCCAACAAAGTGTTCAACTTGGGGGGTCCCCATACTGTCCAAGCTATATGCTATTCTGGGATGCATCTCACGAGGGGGGTCGCCTCAGAGGGTATGTGGCCCCTTCCAGATCTTCCACAGCTGGGTGGCGGGTCATCTGGGAAGGTATACTTTCCCGAATGCCATCTGTCCTCCAGGAAACGGCCTACGAACGTCCCTGCTGAACATCTCCAGGGTGGCGCCGATGACGCTCAATGAGGAGGGCATGAGGATCTGCATTGCTAACCACACCAACTTCAACTTCAGCCCATTCCCCACCCCTATCATCCAGATGGTGGACAATGGGTGAGGCTCACTAGAACAGCGGGAGTATTTTCAGAGCATCCGGGGCAGGGTGCTCATGGCTCGGATCGACGGGAAGGTGATCTGCAAGCCTTACGTGCCATCCCGATTCACCAGGAAACTCGGGTGCCTCCAAAGAATGCCAAAGAAGGTATTCACGGCTGTCTGGGAGGAGAAGAATCCCTGCGTTCTACGCCAGATGTGGTTGATGTTCACCACTTTTGGCTCTGGCGACATCATCACTCTTCCTCCCACCAGGGTTGATGCTACCCTAGCAACTGAGTATGCCGAGCACTAGACCGTTGCGTACCCGGAGGGGCTTTTACACTAGCGAGTCCGGCAACTCGAGGCTACTCGTGCGGAAACTAGGTGACGGGGGAGAAGGAAAGGTGCTACTGGAAGGGGGGAACTAGGGGCGTGTCAGGTAGCGAGGCCTGTGCAGGTCAGGACCTCAGCAGCGGTAACATCACAAGGTGCCGCCGCAACCTCGTTGCCCGTAGGGGGGTCACATGAGGCAGTCAGGGAACTGCCCAAGAAGCAGATAAGATACCTGCTTGAACCTTCCCAAGATGCAATTTTCCCAGCACTGTGGTCGGCCTGGATGACCCTATGACAATCACTGGGAGTTGAAGCCATCTGGCAGAAGATAATGCAGAACATGATCCAGATGCCAGAGGTCGGGCTCATTCGAGTTACCGACAAAGTGAACTTCCATCGGTGGCATGTCTATCTGATGGCCATGGACACATATGTGCGCCAAAGGGGTCGGCGTGCGGAGCCAACTTTCCAAGTGAAAGTGATGCTTAGCCAAGAGCATGATCCGGAAGTGATGCTGCCGGGAGAAGGTGACAGTGACGAGGAGTCGGAGGGGGATGAAGAGACCGGAGAAGACGAAGGTGAAGGAGAAGATGAAGGAGAAGGAGAAACTGAAGGTGAGGGTCGTAGGGGGCATCCTACCAAGCGAGTCTCTGGGAGAGCGGCGAGATTTTCAGCTCTGATCTTGACATAACTGAGATACCTGAGGTCTGTCTCTATCTTTATTCATTTTCCTTCTTCGTCCATTCTCCTTTGAAATTTCTAACCCATATCTCTGCCTCACTCAGGAGCGCCTAAGTGTTGGTCAGGAGTCCCCACTAGAGGAGGGAGGAGAGGAACCGGTGGGACAAGATGGGGATCCGACGCCCATCATTGAATTGACCAGCGTAGAGGGGTCTCCTGTCATGGCAGCTCCTGTAGAGGCCAGAACACTGGAGGCCAACGCTCTGGGTTCCTGTAAGTCCCATGCTTTAATACTGGTGCTTGCTATCAAGGATCCCAACTAAGCAGGGTACATCTTGCGCGGTGATCTCGACATTGAAGGCTCTTCGGGCTGCTGTTCCTGGGTCGTCTGTGATCAGACCAGTGGCGGACATACCACCTCATTCAGAACATACTTCCTACACTGAGTCAGCCCCAGAAATTGGTGAGAAGGGGGTTCCAGACATCAGCGGCGCTGTCCTTGAGGCAAGGCCGGAAGCTGAAGGAGGCACTGTCACTATTGGGGCGAGAGAGGAAGGCTTCCTGGACGTTGAGGATCCTATTCCTCATGAATACATCTCTAAGGTAGACCCTTATGCTAACCTATTGGCTTCTTTTCTTGAGTATCGATCCGCTGATCCTGAGGAGATAGATGACTCAGACTCAGAAGCGTCCAAGGAGAGCTGGATGACACGACGCAAAGGTTGGAAGTGTATCCAGCGCTTTCTTAGGCAGCCCCAGTCGTATTGGCTGAGGCAGATGGGATCACTCCATACCTGGTTGTGCTTCCTATGCACCGGAGGGGCTGACACTCAAAATCTTCATCTGACGGTCTGTGATTACATGGCCAAGAAGATATGCGAGAGCAGCCGGCGCACCGACGTTGCCTAGTGTCGGGAAAGATTGGCGAGCACCCAAGCGTTCCTGAGGGCGGAACAGGAGGTCTGGCACCTCGAAGGGTAGGCGGAAGAGAAGGAGGCCTTCATTACAACGTGATCTGAGCTTGTGGAACAACTGATGGCCCAGCTGGCTGACGCCCAAGAGCAACTGATGAAGGTGAGTCACCAAATGGACGTACTTCAAACCGAGCGGGCGTAGGCACGGGCCAGGGTTAGCGAGCTGCGCTCTGTGGTTGCTGATGAAGAGAGAGTCTTCAAGGAGTGAGAAGTAGTCCTTGAGGCTACCAGCCAAAGGGTAACAACGTTGGAAAGATCGATCCAGCACGCTGATCCTTAAGGACTTTGTTTCGGCCATATCATGAAATTTTAGCTTTTACTGCTCAACATTTTAACCCATGTATGGACCAATCTATTTATCTGTACCTTTGGTCTAATATTCTCACCATAATTATGAAATGAATAACAACTCACCCCTAATCTCCTGTGGGTCGCACCCATCGCGAGAAGTAAAGGATGCTCGTGTTATCATTTCATCCAACTTTAGGGCATTAACCAAGCTTCAGGCATCCGGACTTGGGCCTGGATTTCTGAGGAGAAGAGGGAGGTCCAGCCGATGGGAGGGGACCTCATAATGATTGATGTATCGTCTCCTCCACGTTCCCTAACACACGAGCGGGGCAACACTGGGGGCATTGAAATTCATCCGAACATAGGGAGATGAAAAAGGTGAATCACGTTGCCCGAATTTGGAACACAATGGGGTGCGACGATGGAGGATAACTGATAACCATGGCGGAAATGAAGAATCCATATCGCATTGGCCTGAAATGGGGACAATAAATGAGGGTTGAATGCTGACCATGTTCACAACACGGGGCCTAACTCAAATATCGCCGATCAGTCTTCCAGAATGTTGGCCCAAGACAGCAGGCGAACTATAGGTCTATCATCCATATTGCTACAATAGGCGGACCAATGGTTTATCATCCATATTGTGGCAGCAGGCGGACCAAATTCTATCATCCATACTGTTAGGGGGTCCCATCAAACGTGACCAGTCCTCCGAGACATTGGACTAGGACAGTAGGCAGACCGTAGGTCAATCATCCATATTGCTACAATAGGCGGACCAAAGGTCTATCATCCATATTGTTGCAGGAGGCGGACCAAGTTCTATCATCCATACTATTAGGGGGTCCAATAAAACATGAAAGAGGATGAGGATCCAAAGAAAGGGGCATGGAAAGCGTGGAAAGTGGAGTGGTGGTTTGTTCGAACAGAGTCCAACACTCCCAAAATTGTGCCACCGTGGCGGAGGCGCATTAGGCGGACATACCAACCTGGTCACGGATCGTCCTGATTTTCAGACAGGACCTATATGGAGAGAGCATTGTCGCTTCCCACCATCACTATGGGGAATCCAGAGCTTATTATGGGTAGATTTCGCAATCACACCACTCCCCAAGAAGTCAGGCCAAGGGGTCGACAGTAAGGAGGGACGATATTTGGCAATCCCTGGGGCTGGACCCAAGGCGAAATGTCCAGGAATTCCTACATATCCCATTAGGATGGAAATCAAGCCACATGTAGTTCTTGAAGCACAGTTTAACATCATGTAGGATGATAATACAAGAAGGCTAATTCTTAGAATGGGGTGTGTGGGGTGCAGCTGTTGCAAACCTGACGTGAAATGAGGACATAATCTCGCACAACGCCACGCAGTCCTGTGGTCGGGGTCCCGAAGGCAAGACCAAAGAGACGAACTAGCTGAACTCAAGCTGGACCCAAAGACAGGAGGTCTGGGCATTCCTACATATCCCATTAGGATGGTAATCAATCCAGACATAGTTCTTAAGAGATCTTAGTTTATGGTCTTAGAGATTGGACCAAAGGGGCCTAGATGTAGGGAAAAATTTTAGTTTAGGGTCATGCACGACCCCGAAAGGATCTTAGTTTTAGGTCTTAGAACTCGAACCAAAGGGTTCAACAAGAAGGGTAGGAGATGCATGGTAAAGCGGTTGTGAAACCCGGCGTGAATGGGGGAAAGGCCCTGCTTAATATGTGCTCCTAGGGACGTATTTAGGCCGAGGGACCGAACATGAAAAGTTAATTTGGGCCCGTGGGGAAGTGCCCAGGGACTCCTACGTATCTCATAAAAATGAGAATCAATCCATACGTAATTCTTAAGAGGTGGTGTGGCATGACATGGCGCATTCTCAAAGGATGAGGTAGACGTGTGGGTCTAGCCCTCGCACCAAAAGAAGCGGCATTTGATATATCTTATTTGTCCTTGAAGGTGACTGGTTTTTCTTTTGTGGAGCGACCGGCCTGGGTGAGGAATTCCTGGCATCACCACAATAATCCAGCCATAACAGGCATTGAAAAATGGAATGGCAATTGACCAATACCCGACGTGATGTCCCCTATGGGGAGGTCACCACAATGCAGTGTCGTTTCTCGTCGTGTGACCAGGAAAATATCATTATAGTTTATGGTCTTGTGGTAGGACCAAACAGAACCATTTAAGGTTTTATGTCTTGGACCTGGGGAATACGCATGATGCGGTGAGGTGTACCCAGTGTGGATGAGGGAATATCCTCATATCGTCACTTCGGGTGATTCCGAGAGAGGGGTCTCGACCCAAAGGGGCATAGGAGGGTCCAATAATCAGGGGGACAAGAGATGCTAGCTCCCAGCTACCCTGGTCCCGAAATGCAATGTCTGGGAAACTCCTCATTTCCCATGGGGATTAGGGTCAAGTTGCACGAAATCCTTAAAGAAAAAAAACCCAAGCACATACTCTAGCGCTCAGATCACGGGAGCCCTGAGAGACACCGTTACGCAGCTTGGTCCGTCTGACATGTGGGGGTGCACTGAGGGTTAGTGCAAGGAGTATCGAGATTCCAACTTGACATGGTGGGGTGGAACATAATGTGAATCATGAAACCAACATTCAAGTCCTGAAGAATCCAGCGTGACGACTGAGGATTACTGTTGACCATGTTCACAACACAGCATCCTATCGCGTTAGCCTAGAGATATGGGCAAACAAATGAGCATCAACCACTGACCACATTCACAACGCAGGATTTGTATTAATTTGTTGCCTGAAACCCTCGGGGGCATTGGCCCGTGACAGTAGGAGAGCCCTTAGGCGTTGTATCTAGGTCATTCTTGGGGGTCCCTCCGGGTGTGAAAGATAATGGGGCCCGAATTAAGGGGAGCACAAAGCTTGGAAAGTGGACGAAAACTTGCCTAAGTCGAATCTGACACTCCAGGTCCTAGACCAGAGTACTCTGAACACATTAGTAAACCACTGGAAAGGGTCGAAGGGCTCAGTCTGAGAGCATCCAAAATATGGCAGATTCCCGGGGGAAGGGGGCTTAGTGCCAAAAACCCTGTACCATGCCTATATGTCCCCCATGTGGAGGGACAAGCCAAAAGACCGAGGCGATCGCGATATCGGGGGATCTCCTAAGAGATGGGGATGGACCTGAAATCTAAGTGTTCAGGAGGTCCTACGTATCCCATAAGGATGAGAATCAAGCCGCACATAGTTCTAGAAGCGCAGTTTAATGTCACACAGGGCGGTACGGGGCACTTCTTCCAGGCGGTGTGCATGGCGCAACAGATAAACCGTCGCGAATGAGGACCTAATCCTACACTTCAATGCATGCTCCAGGTGAAGACTGGGGATGAGAGGCCCAGGAAGGCCAAGGGGCCTAAGGCTAGGCCTTGGTCAGGGATGCCTAACCAGCTTGCAGTTTAACGTCTTGCAGTGGGGACGAGCACGCGGTTTAAGGTCATGCTAGACCATAAGGGTCTTAGTTTAAGGTCTTAGAACTCGGACCGTAGGGGCCCAAATTTAGGGAAAAATGTAGTTTAAGGTCATGCTGGACCGTGTAAGGATCTTAGTTTTAGGTCTTAGAAATCGGACCCATTTGAGGAACCTGGCGTTGCTGGGAGGAGTGAAACACTCACCATCCATAGTCACTAGGGAATATGCGCCATTGGGATAGACCTTATGGACAATGAAAGGCCCCTCCCATTTGGGCTCCAACTTGGGTGGTTTCCTGCCGGGAATCATTGGCGCTCTGAGAGCCAGCACCAGGTCACCTTGTAGGAAGGAGCGGAGGCGAACCTTCTTGTTAAAAGCTTTATCCATCCTACTCTGATGCCTTTCTAAGTTATGTAAATCGCGAAGCCTATTTCCTTCCAGCTCTTCCAATTTAGCTAGATGGATCTCAGCAACTCTATCTGATGCTTGTTGGTTGTAGACCACCGTCCGCAATGAGGGAAACTGAATCTTGATGGGCAGAAGGCCTCCGCTCCATACACCAGGGAATACGGAGTCACCTGGGTGGAGTTACGAGTCGTCATTCGATAAGCCCAGAGGGCATTGGGGAGCTTGTCCGGCCAACTTCTCTTGTTCTTCCCAACCATTTTTTGCAGAATGTTAGAGAGGGTTTTGTTAAACGCCTCGATCAGTCCATTCACCTGTGCATGATAGCAGGAGGTTTGGTTAGAGAGAATGTTGTACTTGGTGTACAATTTATTCATCTCGGCTTCTTGGAAGTTGGTTTCGTTATCCGTGAGGATAGCGTGAGGTACTCCAAATCGATATATGATGTTGGAGCTCACGAAGTTAGCGATAGAACAGAACTTGACCTCCTTGAGCGGAATTGCCTCTGCCCACTTGGAAAAGAAATTTGTAGCGGTTAGGATGAACCGGCACTGGCGGGCTGTCGCCGGCAGGTAAGGTCCAACGACATCCAACCCCCAGACTGCAAAGGGCCAAGAATACTTGGTAGTATGGAGAGGCTCCATGGCCGATGCATGAAGTTGGTAAGAACTTGGCATGCATGACACCTCATGGAAAACCCGATGTAGTCGTAGATCATGGAGGGCCATAAGTACCCCAGCCTCCGAATCTGGTGAGACAACTTCGACCCGAACTGATGGGCGCCACAAGAACCAGCGTGCACTTCTTGCATGACCTGTGGGATATCGACTCCTTTAAGGCAACTGAGGATAACACCATCAAATATGCATCTTTAAAGGAGCTGCTCAAGGCTGGGACCACTCTGAAGGGTAAACTTCAGTGCGCGGCGTCGGATTCGCTCGCGCTCGGCTCATTCTGACGAAAGATTTCCGTGCTAGAGATATTCAACCAAGGGCGTCCTCCAGTCAGGAACCATTTCGATTACCGCATATGAAGTCCCCGAGGATCCTGACGTAGGGGCACCAGTGGTGAGATGGTTGACCCGCGGGCCACGATCATCCTCCGGGATGACGGGAGCAATGACTCTCCGGTGTGATACATGGATAATCAGGTCGTTCTGTTCGGGCTCCGCAAGTGATGCGGCCAGGCTGGACAAAGCATCTGCTCGACTGTTCTGCGATTGTGGGATATGAATGAACTCTTGCAGAGAAGGGAACTTGGCCATTAGACATAGGGTGCACTCCAGTAATGGCACGAGTTCTGGATTTCTGACAACATAGACACCATTGACCGGATTGATGACTAGCTCGGAGTAACCTTTCACATGAAGATGGGGTAAGTCAATCTCGAGAGCCAAATCAAGGCCAGTGATGAGGGCATGATATTCTGCCTCATTGTTGGTGCAGCCTTCTGAAAATAGGAACGAATACGGAAGAACAACTTTCTCTGAGGTGATAAAGACGACACCCAGGCCCACTCTGTTGAGCCTAGGATCATTGAGCCTTCTACCGGTGGGGCTCCAGGTGGCACCATCAAAGTAAGTCTTCCAGCATGGGATGACATGATCGACTGAGAGGATTACCTCATCAGGAAAGCCTAAATCCAGTAGCTGATCCGCGGAGGTTCGATGATCATCTAATAAGTCTGCCAACGAATGTCCTTTGATAGCCTTTTGAGGTACGAACCTAATGTCTAACTGCTGGAGGATCACCGCCTAGCGCGCCAATTGGCCGGTCAACATAGGTCGTTTCAGGATGTATTTCAACAGGTATACCTGAGAGACCATATGTACCTCGTGGTGCTGCAAGTAATGCTGTAATTTCTGCACGGCAAATACGAGCGCCAGGTAGCTCTTCTCGATGGGAGAACATCTAATTTCTGTATCGAGGAGCATGCGGCTGAGGTAGTAGAGGTTATTCTTTGTTCCCTCGCTATTCTTCTGGGCGAGAAGTGCGTCGAGGGATCATTCCAGGGTGGTCACGTAAAGGACCAGCGGCTTTCCGGAAATGGGTGGCATCAAGACTGGAGGTTGGAGCAGATACTGCTTGATTTCCTCAAAAGTGATCTGACACTCTTTATCCCATTCATAGGCGGCACCTTTCTTTATGAGCTGGGAAAATGGATTACACTTGTCGGCCAGATTCTTAATGAATCGGCCTATAGAGGCTAAGTGGCCTTGGAGGCCTCTCAGCTCCCGAATATTACTTGGGGGAGGCATCTGGCTAATGGCCTTGATCTTCTCTAGGTCGATCTCGATGCCTTGGTATCTAACAACGAAGAAAAGAAACTTTCCAGAGGTGACCTCGAAGGCACATTTCAACGGGTTCATCTTCAAGTGGAAAGAACGGAGGAAGTCGAACACTTTCTCAAGGTCTTTGAGACAGTCCTAGCGCTGGTGAGATTTAACAACCAAATCATCCACGTAGCATTCCACCAGTGTCCCGAGAATTGGCTTGAATATGCGATGCATGGCCCGTTGATAGGTGGCACCTGCATTTTTCAGGCCGAAGGGCATAACCTGGTAGCAGAAAGTACCTTGGGGGGGCCTGAAGGCAGTGAACTCTTCATCCTCAGGGGCCATTCGGATCTGGTTGTACCCGGAGTACCCATCCATGAAGGAGAGGGCTTGGAACCCGGATGTGGCATCGATCAACAACTTTATCACTGGAAGGGGAAAATCATCCTTCGGACATTGGCGATTGAGATTGAGGAAGTCGATACAGACCCTGATCTGTCCGTTCTTCTTCATGACCGACACAATGTTGGCTAGCCACCGGGGGTACTAAAATTATTTGAAGAAGTTGGCATTGATGACCTTATCAACTTCAGCCTCAACCATGGCACCGTGAGAGGGGTGCATCTTTCTGAGAGGCTACTTGAACCCCGCAATGGTTTGCTGGAAGGCCAAGGTGGTGGACGGCTACCTAGGGTTTTAGTCGTGGCATCCCATCATAACTCCAAGCGAACACATCACGGTGCTGTCTAAGAAAGTCTATGTATTGTTGTCGTTCCTCGGGGGGTATAGTGGCGCTGACCAATGTGGGTCTTGGGTCCGCCTCACTACCGAGGTTCACCTGCACTAACTCGTCGACCATGGTGGAGACGCCCTCCTCAAAGCCAGGGGTGCATCTTCTATGTCCTCCTCTCCACTTGTGGAGGGATCATCCAATGGGGGATCCGTTTCAGGGCTGCTAGACCCTGATGGGAAGCTGGTGCCGGCTTAGGCGGCAGTGTTCGTCACGTCAGGAGACTCATGCACTACGGAGACCATGGCGACAAAGGCGGTTGATCCAATCACATCTGGCCTTCGGCCCAAGGGGCCACGCTTTATGACATCAAAGCAGTAGTGGCACGTCGGCTTGAGTCGGTCAATTCCGGCATGGAATAAGAGACGCGTATGATGTACTACCATTTCCATGATCCTAACATCCCGATATCGTACAAGGGTAGGAGGGTCAGGGATCACCTGAGTCTGGTTGGTGTAGGATTACAAGGTGATTTCCCACCACCGCTTGGACCCAGAAATATGCCTTCCTCTATTACCTGAAACAACAAAGCACTGCCCCATGTCGGGGGTTGTGGCCTCCAACCGATGGATTCGGAGGACATAAGCGTCATAAAAATCTTCCTAGGGATCACTTTTAACAGTGGCGGGCTCGACCTCACCTTCCAGGATCTGCTTGTCCTTGCTCTTGTAATAGTAGGCATCCAGATAATGGGATTCACAAGAGGAAAAAGGAGACACATCTCCTTGGAGAATGCCTACTTGACCCTTAAGGGAGTATTTGAGGCACTGGTGATACGATTAGGGGACCGCTGCGTGAAGGTGGAGCCATGGCCTACCCATCAACGCATTGTAGGCGGTGTCCTGAGAGACAACCATGAATTCAGTATTGGAAACCAGGCTTCCGAAATGGGTCTTCAAGCGAATCTTGCCGAGTGGAGTTTGTTTGGTCCTGTCATACCCCTGGATCCTGAGGTTAGAGGGAGTTAGATCATCCTCTGACAAACCCAGTTTCTACAGTGTCTGAGTTGGGATTAGGTTAATCTTAGAACCAGTGTCAACAAGACAGCGTCAGACTTCCACACCATTGAACTAGCCGGTGATGTACAGTGGGCGAATGTGCCCCTGTATGGGAGGGTCTTCATCTTCACCGGAGAATGAGATAACTGCCTGACATTTGGCATTCTCAATCGCCTCGGTGTGGAAGGCTTGTACAACCGCTACCTCCATCTCAAACTGGACGAGGCTCCTTAGGGCCTCGGCGAGCGCCTCACGCATTTTAGACGACAGGCGAAGAGCCTAAAGGATAGAAAGCCTTTCCGTAATGTCATCCAGGTGCTTCAGAACATCATACTTTCAAGCCAAATGTCAGCTTCTTCTTACAGGAGCCCGCTCTATGATTGGAGGCATGACAGGCTCCGCCGGCTGGACTGGTGACTGAATGGTACTAGGCACATCTCGTTGTTCACTAGTCGAAGCCCGGGAAGTGGCTGTCAGATTAGGACCAGAAAGTTGTGGTCGGCTGGTGGCAGGACAGATCTGTTCGTGGCACGATCGAGGCAATTTTGCCTGATCCAGCAACACAAACGGTGGTAAAGGAGAACCTATCGACACCAGATGAAGGGGCCGCGTGTGCTGAGCTCTGTATCGGGCATGCTGCCTGGTTTCAATGGCGTGCACAGCCTGGCTAGAGGTGCCAACTGTCGTGGCTCGGCGATTCACGTAGCCACGGCTCCGCCGACGTTGGCGATGGCTGGGGACATTGGGAAGGTCCACCTAGAGTTCCTCAACGTCGGGAGTCAAAAATGGATATACCAACTCTACGGTGTTAACCGAAGCGTACCCCGAGCTTTCACTCAAGGATTCATCCACTACCGGACGGAGTCTCAGAGGGATCCCCATTTTTTGGGGCATAAAATCACCAAGAGTGTGGGATGATGAGGGCATTGGCATGGCGCGTTCTTTCTTCTTGCGCCACCAATTGCTCTTCTAGGAAGAGGTAGGCTGGGACAACGATGTGGAAGTGCCGCTCACAGATTCTAAGGGCTCTGGCTAACTCAGGCGGGCACGGATGATGCCATGGGTGCGGGCGACTATCCTACGGGCCATCCAGTCGTTATACTTCTAGGACCCATGTTCAGAAACCTATTTCCACTCATCCTCATTGCCACTACTGCAATTTGATCTCACAAAGACACATGCCACTTGCGTTCGGGCTGGGCCCAACCTGACTATATTGTTGTCAATCTGGTCTTGGAGCCAGTCCTTGAACACATAGCATCGCTAGATGGTGTGCCATAGGGTCCGGTGATAAGGGCAGTAGGTAGGGTGATCAGTGAGATGCGCCTCTTCTGGCTTCTGGCACTCAGGCAGCCGCACCATCCTCTGCTCCAAGGCACTACGGAAATAACCGGGGACCTAGGCCTCATCAAACGAGTAATTCTGATTCCTTCTATTGGGAAAGGGGGCTCTTGGAGGCTGGCCATGACCAGGGGATGGAGGAGAATTCTGAGGAGGCGGAGCCTGATTATCTCGCCTAGGTGGTGGCGATGCGTTACGTGGAGGCACCTGCCAATTTTGAGGTGGTTGCTGCTGGGCCGGAGGCTATGCCCGTGGGGGTGGGCCCCTATGGGGCTATGGAGCTGGCCTCACTGGTAGCAACTCTAGCTGCCTGGGGGCCTCTATCTGGGGCACAACAGTGGGCTCGGATCTGGCGGCTATCCTTGAAGGGATAACAGGAGGTAGAAGGCATGCCTGACTGGCCTATTGCAGGGCTTATTCGAGGCACTGAGCCTTGTCTGAGAAGTCCCGGAACCCTCCAGGGTAATTTTGAGTGATCAGAGATGGAACCAGCTCTGCCTTGAAATTACCTATGCACATTGTCAGTAATTTTTCCTGAGTTAGTGTCATGTCAAGGGAGTACGTGAGCCCCTTCCACCAGGCGACGAAGTCCGCGACTCGCTCATTGGGCCTTTGTTTTCACCTGAAGAGGTCCGAGATGTTCGTCTTCTGGGTTGTAGAACTGAACTGGTAGAGGAATTTCCTGTGAAGGTCCTCCTAGCTAGTTACATATCCGACAGGGAGATGGCTGTACCAGACGAATGTTGGTCCTTCCAGTGTCTGAATGAAGCAATGGAGCTTGGAGGCCTCCTGCTGCGCCGGAGTCCCTAACATAGGCCCACAACTCGATTTGAAGTAGGCCAAGTGCTGTGGCGGGTCTTCGGTCCCATTAAAAGGGGAGAACGTGGGGTTCCCAAATCCCGGTGGGGCCGGCATATCATCCACCCACGCTGGGTATGGATTACTGTCCGATGGGATTTCCATATGCCAAGTTTCCAGGGCCTCTAAGCGGGCAATGAGTGCTTCCATTAGATCATCCGGACACAGATTCCTATCCTGATGGGGATCCCAAACCACAAGCACATTTTTGGGCTCTTCAATCTGGTAGTCAAGCTTAGCAACTTGCAGGGCGGCTGGTGGAGAGAATCTCGGGGCAGCGGGAGGAAACCGAGTGGGGTCCCTTAGGTGATCACGCTGCTCAGGAGGGTTTGGCGAAACATATCGGGCCCGCTTTCCATGGGATCCGGCCTCTCCCCTATCAGTGAATGCAGCATGATCGCGGTTGCCCGGGGGAATCTCGACAAGGGGTAGGTGCTCCAGCCCCTGCTGTTCTGGCCTAGGATTACCGTAGTCAGGCCGCCACTCTGCAATGCGCTCAGTCAGGAGCTCATCAACCAGACACTTTTTCTCAGAAAGTTGTTGGTGTAGCGTGGCATTCTCGGGATCTTCCTCTTCCTTCTGCACCAAGGCAGATGGGTCAGCGAGCTTGACAACCCCGACGTGCTATTTACCCTTGTCGATGTTTTGGCTCAGTGCTAATGCCTCAGTGGGTGTGGGGAGACCTAGGAGGCTCCTATGTTGGCGAGTAATCCTCCCAGATGGGTCCAGTTGCGGATTGTCCTCAGGGGGTGAGTCCCCATCAAGAAGTTCCACACTGTTTCCCTCACTCGAAAGGTTGTCCATGTTGACTGCCACTTCCCTTGGTGACATCCCCTCAGAGCCGCCTAGTGATTTAGGCTGTCGGCGAATCGCACAGAAAAGAAGGGCAGCGTACTACCCCCATCCGTGGACGTGCGTGTGGGGGGTGGCCTCCTCGATAACTTTGCGGAGCACTTGAAAACTCTGGATTCATTGATGCTTGAGGGCCTTGTTGTGTCCAAGTGACTCGGGGTGCCGAACCGCGGGGAGCGCGGCCAGGTCGACCTGATGGAACTGCTCACCGATATCCTCGAGATGTGCTTGACTCCTGGGATAAGGTGCTAGCTGATGGTGAATATGGGAGTGAGTCACCCGAAGAGTCTGGTGGAAACATTCAAACTCTCCCGGGGTGAGCGACTCTAGCATATCAAAATCCGATCCTGCGACCGACCAAAACTTCTCGGGGAAGTGACCTGCTGCGAGGAAGGTCCAGAAGCTCCACGAATCTGGTTCGGGATCCGGCCCTTGCTGCCCCTGCTCATCAACCGAGAATGGCCGGGGAACTGGAACTGGTGCCGAGGCAGGTCGCTAGGCCGGTGAGCTGACCGGTGGAGAATACGATGAGCAGACAGATTGGACTCCGATCCCTAAGTCGTCCTCCGGGGGTTGTAGTGTCCTGGATGCCACGTCACGATAGGATGGGCTGGCGAATAGGCCTCCTGTCATAGCATCGGCGCTTGCCGAGGGTGTGTCATGTCACGACTCTTCCATCGGCCCCCATAAAAGTTCACCACCCTCCCTGACTGAGGTGGAAGGTGCTTCCGGAGAGGACAACGGTAATTGCAAGTTTGACCCATGGGGGTACTCCATGTCCTCTTCCTCCTAGATATACCTTTGGAGGGAGGTGGGAATCATGCAGATCTTGCATTCAGGGAGTACGGGACTGACACGATGCATCCCCATCCCTACCCTCGACTCAAAGGGTTGGGGGGAAGGCTCCATTGTCAAGTCGTACTCTGCCTTAGAGTCAATGAAAAAGACTAGCTTGATTTCCGTCTGGACTCCCCTGAAATTCCTCTTACAGCGACGACGTCCCACCTTCATTATCCTGGGTGGCTCCTCAGGGAAATTATGATTTCCGTCAAGGATTCCCCTGGCCTAAATAGTGCTGGGGAAGAGAGGACTGAAGTTCGGGGTGCGAGAAGCACCGGGACAGATGTCGAAAGCGACATGGGGAGGACCTCCATGTGGGTGAGCAACAGGATACGCAACAGATCCATACTCATGGCCAGCGGTAGGGGAAGTGACCTCATACCCAGTGTAGTGAGTGCTGGAAAAATCCATACCCAGAGCATAGCTATCATGGAGAAGCCTTCTGCTTTCCAGATCAGTGGCATGGAGTGGTCCTCCATGGTGGGTGGCACTACCGCAAATTGGTCCGTGGTGACCATTGCCTATGCCAGCGACTGAGAGATTCGACCCAACCTGCATGTGGGGCATTCAGGTCCTCGATCTGAGTCAGGCATGTGACTTCCCCTACTCAACATGTGCGGGGGTCTGGTAATAGGAGTCAATAGTGGATTGGGTCACACTGGTTGCTGATGTTGGTGCCCCAGGGCAGGCATTCTCTTCCACTCACGCCCGAAGTTGGCGTCGGGTCAGCTGGGTTGGAGTCGGTGGTGCGGGCACGAAGATTGCCTACTCCTCAGCCCAGGGAGTCGGGCGGCAGCATCGACGCAGCCTGGCGGGGGCTCTTGCTGTGAACCCTTGGGATGGGTCTCCGATCGGGCGGACTCAGACATCCCCCACCTCATTGGCGTAGGGGGGGGAGGTGTCAAGTCACTCCGGGGATAGGCTCCCGAAGTAGTTTAACGTCGGAGTGGGGAGAGGAGGCTCCCTGCGTGGCCCTTGAGGGCGGTGACGATGGTGAGACGAAACTACCTCTAGATCTAAACGGGCCATGTCCTTGGTGGGGATGACCCCTTCCTCCTCATACCTATGAACCAAGTCGTTGATCACCCTTTATTGGATGATTTCTGACGGGGAGAGGGGGTGTGAGCGCTCGACAGTTACGGCGGTCGGAGTTGGAGCGACTATGGAAAAGGCGGGACCGCGCGGGGTGGCCGCATCGGTACTGCCCCTGCCCCTGCGCCGGTGGGTAGGTGGCGATCAAGCTCCGGATGCAGTGATCTGATTCCTCAAAGAAGGGATATGAAACCATTAGTACTAACAGGAAAAGAAATTGACAACCAATATCCCGACATCATTCCGTATTTCGTGGTCGGTGAGAGGGATCCACGCTGACGATGTTGCAGAATGGAGTGCTCAACATCTTGACTGCCTCAACCCCTGGCGGGTTTCACGTCCCAGTGCTAGGTGCCTGGACCAAGTAACATGCTAATCTTCCGACACCCCGAACTCTAGCTGTCTCCGTATTGAGGATAAGAGCTTCATGTCAGGTTCACCATTTTCTGTTTCCGACGCTTTTACACCATGGCATGAGCGCGCGTCCATCACGCGGGGGAGGACACGCGGCTTGTTGCCCCGCATTCCCGCTTTCCAAAGTCGGGCGGAATTTGTTCCTTATTCAGGGACGTCTTCACCTTGATAGAAACTAGGATGATGGGTTGTCGGTTCTTCCTTCCGTGGATTCCTCCTCAGAGCTCGTCACCTAGTCCGGGTCTCCCTCATAGGTTTAAGACAGGTTCGTGAAGCTCGTTCCTGGTGCCATATCTACATGGATGCTGGTTAATTACGCTGCTTCCGTCGAGATGCTCCAAGGGGTCTGGTCATGGAAGCAAACTTTGGTGAGGAGAATGGTCACACTGGGGTGTCGTTGGCATGTCTTGATGCTGGGGATTGGAATTTCTGTCTTTTGTCCCTTATTAGAGGGCTTCTCGAGGGCGCGGAAGCCCGAGGCATCCCGCATTGAACGCGGGGGATTGTGTACCATCTGAGGTTTTCCTCATCTTCCCATGTTTAACACGGGGTATGCCGTGAGTTTAACATCTTGCGGAGACGGATCGGACTGATCTGAACACTGAGAGTGGATCAGATTTAAGGACCCCCTATGGGGAACACTGATGTTGGGGACAACACGTGGGTGGATTCCCGTATATTATGGAGTGGAATGGGGTGGCATGATCCCACCAGGATGTGGCGGCCTGGGTAAGGATCAGGATGGATGATGGAGTGATGGGCTTGAACCTCATGGAGGATTCCTACATATCCCCATGGTAGGGAATCAAAGTCTGCATAGTTCGGTGATACGGTGGGACACCTGAAGAGGCGACCCGTGAGAATGAACGCATGGATTGGAGCCTGGAAGAAGTAAGATCTTCGGGCTAGGGCATGAGCTTCCCGAGGCACGTGGGCTCTAGGGAGAGGTCAGGATGAGACATGGGTGTGAGGTATGGGGCTTACGCTCTGAGGCATCCCATAACGGTGGGTATGGGGCTTACGCTTTGAGGTGGCCCATAATTGTGGGTATGGGGCTTATGCTCTGAGGCGGCCCATAATAGTGGTTATGAACCGATGCGGAGGGGTCGGAACAACTGGGTGATGGTCTTGAACCTCATGGAGGCTTCCTACGTACCATGAGTTAGCACGAATCAAAGTCCACGTAGTTCGGGGCATACAATTTAATGTCATGCGGGACGAGGGCATACAGTTTAACATCATGCGGGACGAGGGAATATAGTTTAACGTCATATAGGACAAGGGAATACAGTTTAACGTCATGACGGATGAGGGCATGCAGTTTAACATCATGCGGGATGAGCAATCTGGGGCTTATGCTCTGAGGCAACCCAAAGTATTGGCGAATCGACGTGAAGAAGTCAGAACGACCGGGTGGTGGGCTTGAACCTCATGGAGGCTTCATACGTACCATGCGTTAGCATGGATCAAATTCCATGTAGTTCGATGGGATGGGGTTTACGCTCTGAGGTGGCCCATAATGGTGGTCCTGGTCGATGCTCGCTCTAAGCCCACGTGAGTCATGCTCGGTGTGAGAAACAAGATGCGGCAAGGACCAGACGATCGCATCGTGAAGGGTGCATCCGTGAGAAGCAGAAAGGGGCTTACGTGTTGAGCGGCCCAAAGAGGAAACACGGGCTTACGCGTGGTTAGAAGCCCTTAGTGCCAGGGCTTACTCCAGGTTGTAGGCACGTACGAAGGTGCATGGGTGCTTCCTTCTGCTAGAGAGGCGAGGGGCTTAGGCTCTGAGGCAGCCCTTCCCCTGTGGACAAACAAAACTCCAAAAGGAGGATCTCATTCCATGTGAGGAATAATCCATTCACGTGGAGACGAATGGGCGTAAATAATTTCCAAGCCGGGGGGACCCTGCATGCGAAGCATGGGGTCGGACCACAGTTTAACGTCATGTGTAAAGAACGAGGTGCTTGGCAGTTTAGCGTTCTACAGCTCAGATGAGGTGGGTTTGCTCCACACCCCTAGGGATTACATGCCCAATTCCCTCTACCCTTTGTGGGAGGGAAGGCATCGGCAAAGTCGTAGTGAAGGGGGGCCGTAGGGCGAACCATCGAGGGGTCCACGTTAGCGTGGATATACGAAGAAGCAATAGTCATTAGCGTGCCTATGCGAAGAAGCTTAAGGAAAAGAAACACAACAGGAAACACCGCCCAAGGGACCTTGAGGTTATTTCATACGATCCTGGAAGTCCGTACGGGAAAACAACACATGGCGTGCATGCCCGACATGGAAGACATCGGGCACCGGCGCAGAGAGGCGACCAAGGGGCGTCAGGGTGAGGGGTCCTTGGTTTTGCGCTCAAAGAAAAGTTTTGCACGCAAAACACCAGGATGAAACGCAATTGGATCATAGGATTGCATGTGGAAAGGGGATTGCGCGCAAAGGTCCTCAATTGTGCGCGGGGGCATGAGTTGATCCCTAAGAAATGGAAAAACCTACCAGAAGGATTACGCGCAATTTGGAAGGGATTGTGTGCCGTTGGAGGGGATTGTGCGCAAGGGGCAAGGATTGCGTGCAAAGGTTGAACCCGGAGAAGTTGGAAAATTCACTTAAGCCAGTGGGGTTGTGCGCAAAGGCGAACCCCAGGGCAAGGTTGTGCGAAAAAAGGAATTACCTGGAAGTCATATTGCGCACGCGGGAGTCTGAATTGCGCGCACGGGAGCTGGTCCAAATTTCTCAACCTCAAAACGGTTGGGGTTGCCTTCGATTTATAGGCATCCACCAGCGTGAAATCTAGGTGGCGTGCGAAATCTTCTGCGCCAGGACCAGTCGGCATGGAAAGCCTCACCGTGTGAAATTGGGCGTGCAAAATTGTGCTCCATCCTAGTGTTTCTCCGTGAATCCTGTACTTCCTTTGCGCGGACAACATTTTTTCGTGCAAGTCCTCCTTAATTTCAGACACCACTCCCGGGTCCTCCGGGCCAGGCCTCTCAGTCCGAATATAACTTCTCTTTGTCAGTTCGAAACTTCCTCTAAGATTTACAGACTTTTTCGGCATCTACAGTAGTGAAGCTGGCTACGGTAGGGATATGCAATAATTCATATCATATTTTTACATAATAAAAATTATATTCATGGATTATTTCAAAGATGCGCATGCGAAATTTATGTAGTCTATTTAACTCATGATTTAAGTTTTGTGGGATATATTTTATTTACATCATAAGATTTATTTATGTTATAAGATCATCATAGGGAGATATGGGAGACACACTATTCATGACGTAAATTTTCTATTTACATCGTAAATTTAGAGTAAGAAGAAAACTTAATTCTATTTATGAGGGGATTTGCATAGGTTGTTTATATATAATTTTATATACTCTTCCATAAATGGATATTAATAAGTGAGGGGAATCTCTGAATGATGGAATGTTTCTGTTGCATTATTCTTCTATTTGATTTTCCTTATTTTTTGTTATTCTTGTGATTACTTCTCCCAAATAAACTCATTTACCTCATCTATAGAGGGGTAGTTATTTTAGGTGATGGAGGAAGGTAGAGGCTGGCCCGATTGCGCTATGTTTGAGTTTTTTTCTTTAATGATTAAACCCCTTTCTTTCTTATATAACTAATTTCAATTATTATTTTTTAGTTTAAAATATGAAAAATGATTATGTTAGGTTTTCATTATATTGATATAAATTTCCTTTTTAAATGATAAAAAATATCCCTCCACCCTATTCAAGTCTGTATATGATTAAAAAGGATAATTTTAGGATGTGGGTTCTCAATGACCACTGTTATGTGTGTATAACTGTGGTTGAATTATTAGTATATAGGGGAAAATAATATCAGATAAGGGATTCCCCTAATTAATCAAGAGGACGTGTTGTAATGCTCCTTAACATAGTAAGGAGGGTATACCAAGATGCACTTTCATGTAGGGATATCCTCAGTATCACTATTTATCTAAGGGAGAGATAGGAATTGATAGAGTAGTCTCTTTATTACCAGTAGATAGAATAAGAATTAATAATAATTGAAAACCCATATATAATTGCATTAGGTCAAGATAATCCTGACCTGATCAATATCCCAATCATTTATTTTAAATTAATTAATTTAATATGATTTTAAAATTTGCAATTTCTTAAACCAAATAAAAATTATTTTTTTAGAATAAATTCAAAAGGTGAAAATTAAGATTTGTGTTTTCTCCTCTTATAAATACTAAATTGGTTTAACCACTATACTATACTTTGTTAACTAATTTATTTTCTATGTCCCATGACAAGGAAAGCATCAATCTTGGTGTCATTTCTGGGGAGGTTGTGCTAGAAAAACATTGAATGACATGTATTTTTAAAATAATATTAATCGATTTTGATCCAGAAATTTAAATAATTCTATAACATTTAAGGAAAAAAAACATGAAAATAAGTGTTGAGAAAATCAAACTCACATATTCACGATTCACTTTCAATGTTCAGTCTGAACCAAAAAATGGTTGGAAACCCTAATAAAATACTTTGATACCTATTCCAACCATATTTTTCAAATCAACACAACCAAATAAATGTTTCTTATTTAGAAAATTATTTAAAAATACACATTAAAAATATTCAAGTACTACCCTAATTCTATGGGTTGGCAAGTGAAGACCTGATACGACACACCCAAGAGTATAACTATTTCCACTTCAGCTTCAATCCATGAGGATTCACTAAAGATAAAGTTATGTTTATGGTATTCCCATTATCACTTCAGGGAGATACTAAATAGTGGATGTAAAATCTATATCTAGGAGTATTGAATGAATGAGAAGATCTAAATAGGTGTTTTATAGTGCACAACAATCCGAAATTAGATCAACACCATTCTCTAATTAACTAGAAAAACTCTCTTTGAGTACTGGGAGAGGTTCTAGAAGCTTTGTTCTAGCTTCCCACATTAAAATACTGAACATAACCAATTATATATGTTCTCCAATCAAGGATTTCTTAATAATGATCACAACATTCTAAACACCTCATATAGAGGAGCCCGGATAGATAAATCACCAACAAACACTAGAGGTCTGATTGAGAATATTTTGAAAAAATAACATTCATTTGTTACTAGAGGTACATGCATGAGAGAATTTCAAAAAGTTAAGGTTATCTAATTCAACATATTTTTTCAAAATCATGGTTAAATGCCTTAGTAGGTTAGCAAGAAAAATGGATATGATGCAAGAAAGTGGAAAACATTCTTCATATTAAGTATGTGGTTTGTGTGCTTTGCGTACTCATTATTCTAACCAGTGCTCTAAAGTATAGAGAATAGAAAACTATACTATATCCTTTCAAATAAGGAAATACCAATATAATTTTCCATGTTAACCCCAGTCCCAACTAGTATATATAAACCAATATATCAAGGAAATATATTTCTATCCAAACCGATACCCAAATAAATATCACATCCAACAACTACAATAACACAACCCACTAACATTTCGACAAACCTATAAACTTCTGGATCAGAAGAAAGAATTTTGAATAGTTCCTTTTAAACTAAAACCATATAAAAACCATCAAGATTTTATAAAAACCACCAATAAGTAGAGATTAAATATCTACATAACAAAGTTAAAGATTTTACCAATTGGTTTGATAGTATTATAGAATCTATGAATAATAATCAAGGGAAACTACTATCCTAGACAATTACGAATTGAAAATTAAATGTCAGTTTAATTAAAAAATGAAGTGGAAATGATCTTTAGTGACCTAAACAGATCAAGGATTGAAAATAATAAAATAATTATAAAAATCAACCATAAGATAACATAATGAAAGGATTAGTAAGAAAAAGGTTTTGGAAAGAGAGTCTAGAAACTCCCTTGAATAAACAATAATGGGAGAAAATAAAAATCGAAGACCCATTCCATTTTAGAATAGTTGATTCAAATAATTCATGAGATGATCATCTTTAAAAATAGATTTTGGAGAGATTTTAAAAAGTTAAAATAAATATCATGCTACTGGAAGCTATTAGAAAAATCCATAAATATAAAATGTTTCTCAAGGATAAGTTCACCAAGATAAAGACACAAGATAGTAATTAAATAATAACCTTAGGAAGAAGTTTCTGAGAACTGATCACACTATCAATACCACTAAATTTCAAGATATAGGGATATTTTATATACCCTACATCATTGGATATTTAAATTTTTCTAATGATTTTTTTTATTCTAGTAATTATATAAATGTCATTCCTCACTGGATATTTAAATATTTTTAAATTAGATAATTCAATCCCACCAGTTTGGTGGTCCAATATACAAATAGATCTAAACTTTTCCTAATAGGAGTTATAGAAGACGTCATTGTAAAATTCAAAGATCTATTATTCCTAGCCAACTTCTACATACTAATCATATAAGAAGATATTTATTCATCATACTCACCCATCATTTTGGGGAGAAAATTATTGAAGATGGTAAAATTAATCAACCATGTCCATGAAGGTACACTTACAGTAGAGATCAGAGACAAAAAGTTTTAATTTAACATTCTTAGCATAATGAAAGATCTTTCAATAAATCATTCACCTTAAAAAATCTACAATAAATAAATTATAGAAACAATGAAAGATTATTTTATGCTTCAAGAGTTCATATTGATGGAAGATAATTTTTTATTTGAATGTATCAATACACAAAACCTGAAAATCCTAATTTAAAGTTTGAATAAGATGTATATTATGATTTCTAGGATTACTTATTAAAGTAAACTAACTTTATACCATAAATTCAATCATTTTAAGTAATAAAACTCTATTCAATATCATCCCATGAAGAAACTCCAAGCATTGAGTTAAATCCACAACCATGTGTCTCAATATATGTATACCTTATGAAAGACAAAAGATTACTAGTGACTTTTTCCATTAATATATATTAATCCTGAAAAGAAAATTTGAATAACATTCAAAAAATAAATGTTTGATCCATATCAAGGAATTTAAGTGATATAAATAGAATCAAACATAAGTTTGGTCTAAAAGAATATAGTTATAAGGCGATTCATGAAAAATTAGATATCCCTATAGAATGATAAATTACACCATCATTGATATTGTTAATAAAAAATAAAAAATTTGTAAGAATATTACATCATTTACCCAATCATTGATTCATAGTGAGTAATCCCAATCCATGTTGTCACAAAGAAAATCGGTTTGACCATTGCTAAAAATGAAAAAATGAACTAATTCCTATGATATTAAAAATTAGATAGAGGGTGTTTGTATATTAAAGGATTTTGAATCATGTTATCTAAAAATTACACTTTCCCATCCCATTCATCGATCAAATTCAAGAAATAATTACATGTAAAACTCATTATTTCTTCTTAGATATATTTTTAGGATACTTATAGGTACCAACTGAACCAGAAGACCATATGATGACCTTAACCTTCCCTTCTAGAATATTAAATTACATAAGGATTCCTTTCATGATACAAAACTCCCTTGGTACACTTCAATGGATTATGGTAAAAAATTATGAGATTATATTGAGTACTTACTGGATATTTTTTTTAAGACATTACTATTTTCAATAACTCTTTCAATCATTTCATTATAAATTTGAAAAATGTTTTAAAAACAAGCATTGTGAAAGCACTAGTATTAAAAGTTTAAAATTTTCCTTTCATGATCAAAGAAGTGGTAGTGTTATCCCAAAAAATCAGAAAAGGCCTTGAGTTTGATAAGTCAAAGGTTGAAGTAATGAAATAATTTCAATGTAAATTTTTTTTGAAATAAGTTAGACCATTTTTTGGATAATAAGGTTTATATAGAATATTTATTAAATCTTTAACTAAGATTTATCCTTCCTAAATCTTGATTGTTATTAAAATAAGATTATTTTTATTTTAATAGTAAGGTAAGGGAATCATTTTATGAGGTGAAGAATAAGATGATCAAACCACCAATAATATGACCACCCAACTTGGACAATCATTTTTAGCTACTATGTGATTCATCAATCTAAGATATAGGATAATCCTTCCTTTATATAATTTATATGAAAAAAAGTCATATAATATGACCCTATGATGTAAAATTCTATATAGATCAACTACAAAACCACCTAGAAGGAGTTTCTTATTATCATTTTTTCACTAGATAAATTCAGATCTTATCTGATTGGAATGAAGGTGTTTGTTTTTTATAATCATAAAGATCTTTTATATTTAATGAAGAATGATAATTCTAAGATAAATTTTATGAGATGTATTTTTATTTTAAAATAGATTGAATTAGTAATTAAGTACATTAAGGGAACTAAAAATCAAGTGGATAGTTATCTCAGTAGACTACCCCACACTGTTAAAGTATAAATTACATGTCAGGTCCCTCTCAATGATTAGCTACCTAGAGAATAGCTCTATATCATGGAAGGTGAAGTACCCCTGTATGATGAAATTTTCAATTACTTGGTCACATCTCAGGTACCATACTGACTTAATTACCACCAAAATTATAAAATGGAATCTGAATCTAAATTTTATATTTGGGAAGATCCATTAATATGGAATCATTTTAATTACCAAATCATAATAAGGTTCTTTACAGTGAGTTAAATTGAATCATGTTTATAATTTTGTCATACATTATCTTATAAAGGAAAATTTGGACTTTATAGGAAATCCTAAAAAGTTCTATAGTTAGGAATATATTGAACACCTTATTCAAAAATCCATATTAATTTGGTAAAAATTGTAAAAAATGATAGATTTTTAATATCTCAAAAATATTGAAAATGCTTTAAAAAACATAATTTTTTGAAATTTTTAATGTGTAGGATATAGAGTTCATTAGAACATTCCAAATTTAATTTTTTAATTCTCATATTCTACTAGCTTTAGAAGATGTTTCAAAATGGGTGTAAAAAAAGACACAGGAATTGATGATTATTATATTGTTTTTGATTATTTTTGGGTTAACATATTCTATAGGTTTTCAATACCATGAGAAATTTTCATCGACCAAGGAACTCAATTTTTTAACTATAATATTAAGGCATTGATGAAAATATATAGGTTTCGTCATAAAATTTCAACACCATACGATCCACAAAAAAATGGTCAAGAAGAAGTTTCCAGTAGAAAAATAAAAGGGGTTTTATAAAATGTGTTCAAACCCAAAAATGGAATACTACAGGAAAAGGTTTTATGATATATTATGGACTAATAAGACTACCTATGAATCACCCATAGGTTTGATCCCGTACTGGTAGATTTTTTTTAAAAGATGCTATCACCCTATGGAATTGGAACACAAATAATATTGGATGATAATAAAGATGAATATGGATTTGGAATGTGATGGAAAAGAGATAAAATTACAGCTACAATAGTTGGCTGAAATCAGAATATGATATTTTGAAAAATAAATCATCTATAAATAGATAATAAGGATGGCCAATGATAGTAT
Organism: Viscum album; assembly: GCA_963277665.1. Lineage (NCBI taxonomy): Eukaryota > Viridiplantae > Streptophyta > Magnoliopsida > Santalales > Viscaceae > Viscum > Viscum album. The sequence goes on along the minus strand of OY728139.1, from coordinate 1,514,632,882 downwards.
ATTTCAACCATGAACCTTCAACACATGAGATAATGTTATTTATAACAACTTCATGCATAATTTTGTTAGGTAAACGTTGTTCCATATGAGAAGGACATTTTATTGTAATTCATGTATACCCTTCAGGTGTAGTGAAGATTTTAAAAGGAGTATAAACCCATTATTTTAAATAGGTTAGGGTTAAATAAGTTCTATGGGAACATATCTCGAGAACTATTTTAGAATATTACACTACTTCACCTTGATTATTAGTGAATAACCACCAAATTGTCCCTCTATATTACAATTGATGAAATGTGTTAATTAGATTTTTAAGTCTACTTTTCTTAAAAACCAATTTTGAATGATTTACGAACACTACATAAATTAAGTGTGGTAGAGTTAATCTTGTTATCTATTACTTCATTAATTTTTTCCATTTCTTGAGTCTAGCCAACGACGTTAAACACAAGCGCTTCTGGGAGACAACTTGTGTTTTTTCCTAAGTCCACACATCCCCTAATTCCTATTTGAGCATAATTAAACATTTATGAACTGTCCAACATTTTAATTATAATTTTTAGGTCCATCTAAACTTTATAAGAAAACATGAATAATATGTAAATAATTTATGATTCAAAAATAGAGTTTATGATGTCTGGATAGAACTCACATAGTTAAAGAAACTTTATTGAACTATGCAAACTTGAACCAACACAACACAACTGAAGTATCATTGGTAGGGGAGTATGTGTTTCAAATATTTATTATATTTTACCATTATAGTTTTAAATCCATTTTTTGTCATTAAAAGAACATTGAATTCTCAATTATAGGTGTGTTTATTTACTTGAGAATATATCTTTAGTGATCTAATGTCATTCCCCTATTATAACTTTCATTGGAACTTTTCAAAGTTATGACTATTCAAAATCTCAGGTAATATGATTGACACAATTTTTATTACTAATCCCTTACCCTTGAGACCACCTTTTACATAAATCCTTTTTATCCCATAGAAACCATGAATGCCCTCTCTAGTAATGATCCACATGATATGCTATTTATATCCATTTTGAACATACTAAATTTATATAGCATGATATTATAATGTTTTAGTGTGGGGGAGAGGGAATTATTAGCTAAAAGAAAGTAATATATTTTTAGGAAAAAGTGAGAGTGTGTTATTTTGGGTATTGGGATGGGATCCTGTTACATCTATTGTACTTTTATTGTATCCCCTTCTTGAAAAAAAGAAAATATAAAAAATGTGAATAATGGGTTTTATTTTTTAAAATAAAAAATCACTATTACCAAACCAATGATTTTATCATATAGGGTTAGGTGTTAGATGTGATATTTTTTCAAAGCATAACTTTAAAAAAAGTAAAAAAAAGAAATTGGAAAGAAAAGTAAAAAAATTATAAATAATCAAGATGATATAATTATTTGATCCATCATAATGCTACATTGTGTTTTTGGAAGGTGGGAGATTTCATTTTATAGAGGATATTTTTACTACACTTTACTTCTTATATCATTCTATATGATTTAGAGATAAAACCTCTTTTTTGAGCTAAAATATCTTCAAAATCAATCCTTAACCAATTAAATCCTAAGATTCATTAGAAAAATAATTTTAAATACCTCACCTTTTATGTGAATTTTTTCATGACAAAGTTAAGAATGTATACCTTTGTAAGACTTTGTAAATAGAGCATTCATTCATGGTATAAGCATAACTCTACTAGAATTTGAATAAATAGTGATGAGAGAAAAAATACATTGTGTGGTAAATCATTACTTGACATGATTTTTAATAATTAATTATGATATATGAATGAATGAAAGGTTAAGATATAACATTTTCAATGTGAAAACGTAAAATTTTTAGGGTCATTAGTCTCTTTGAAGATTGTGATGATTAATTGATGTTTTATGTGGAACACGAAAGGTTAATACCCCATTGATAATATTTTAATTTAATTTCTTTGGAATTTAAATATTGATAACAGGGTGTTAATATTTAAATTATGTTTAAATTACATGATTAAGGAAAATCAAGTTCAATGTGTCGTGGAATTGAGAGAACAAATTTTTAAAAGTATATTTAAATACAAAATTCATTTATTTTCCAAAATAATTGATTCATATTATTGTAATTTAATTATTTTTTGTGATTTATCACATGATATAATGCTTTAAAGAAAAAGGATATGAATATAAAATGATGAATACACTTCACATTATGATTCTAAGTGGAACCAGACGAAACCAGAAGATTAAAAATTGATTGAAGTTGGTGCAAAGTTATAAAATCTAGTCAAATATAAATTTTTGAATTAAAAATAATTTACATGGTTATCTTGGATGATGTATGGATACACTAGAATTCATGTTGCCTCTTTACACCACAAAAATGAGAATCATGAGTTATTTTAAGTATGTATAATAGAAATCTATGACAGGCATTTAACTCAGGATGTATGATTTGAAATAACGATTTGATTTACATCGTAAGACTTATTTATTTCATAAGCTTGTCAAAGTAAAAAACATAGTCCATTCCATTCATGATGTAAATTATATATTTATGTAGTAAATCTATATTTGGTAGTGAATTTATTTCTATTTATGAGGGGATTCTCACATGAGGTTTATATATGTTTTTTAATGTAATTCCACATAAGGGGATCAATGGGTAGGGAGAATCTTTGGGTGATAGCCTACTGGTGTTTTTAAAGTAATTTCATATAATGGGATCAATGGAAAAATTTGAATACCCTTGGAGGTTATGGGGGTGTCTGGGGATTTCTCAGATCCCCGCATTTTGGGGGAAAATTTTAGGCTGCATAGTTAGGAGAAATCATACAGGACATGCCGCATGGTAACCCAAACTATGAGAGACCCTATAAGTGGGAAAAAGGATCCCATAGGGTTTTCCAAACATGGGGATGTATTCAAAGGCCCATGGGATGGCCTCTCAGGTTTTTAACAGTGGTCTTAGATGAGGTATGTGTACAGTTAGTCAAACTGTGTGCACGAACCATGTGGGGTGCCCCTTTGAAGTAGTGTGGGCCAATGGTTTGGCCAACCATGCGACAAAATCATGCTACCCAGTATTTTAAAGAAAAATGAAAAAATTTCCCTTAATAAACTTATACACTTAAAACCAAATTCTACTTCTCACCTCTTGGACAAAATATCAAGCATCAGATCATTCCTTGAATCCAAATCACAAGCTTGGAAATTGTTTCTCTATCCGTGTAACGCCCCGAACCTAGAAGCCTGGAGTCTGTTAATTATTAAATTACATTGGCATGATCACAAGGGATCAAGTCTAAAAGGACTGATCATTTTAGTATCCTTGGAAGTATTATATACATTCATAAGTTTTACATTAAATTATAAAATGAAAAACAACAACAACATTGTCTCCATTGGCCACATTCATATCCCTTAGACCAAACCTGAAGGTCTGTCATAATATACTTCTTCACATCTTGAGAAAAATAAAACATAGAAAGGGGTGAGATCAGATGCTCAGTAAGGATAACAATATATAGTAAACTTTCATAAATAAGCATAAACATTTAAGGCAATGTATAATACTAAAACAAAAGCCTTTAAAACATAAAATTCAGCATAATATGGCAAAGATAAATCAAAATAATTCCATTTAATTATTCACATGGATATTATACTAGTAGAATAATCACATGTAATATCAATAGCTAATCTCATAATAATGGAATGCATAATTCCATACTACATAACCACATAATCAAGGCCTCGTGCCAAGACTAAAAATAAGATTTTGTCAAGGCCTTGTGCCAAGACACTGGTTTGTCTCATGATCCCTACAAATGAATCAAGGAGCTATAGAGGGATCCACTCGTCACTTACTATGTAACACCCCAAGCTTTCATGGTATGCTTCTCTTTGAATAATGCAATAGCTTGCATTGTACGCACCTTCGAGTTCTAACACACATCACAACCAATCAAATTAGCCGTTATGAATAGTAATACCCAGTTTTTGAAATTTTATAAATTTTATCTTTCAAAATGGACTTCATTTTTTGATTTTTAATATCAATATTATATTAGGGTGAATTTTTGGTACTTTTCGGATAACTTTCATATTTTGATGAATAGTGAAAAATACTAAATTTTAATTAAAAAAACATTTTTAATCAAAATAATTAATAGTGATAAATTATGAATTTGACTGGTTTTAAAGTACATTTATAATATATGTTTACCATTTAATAAAATTTTTGTCATTGAACATAATTTCACATTTAAACCGGACATAAACAAGTGTCAATCTTTTGATAGTTTTTATTTCTTAAAAACACGCTTTTTGTTTTGTCAGCAGGAATTAATTTTAAATTAATTTCTTCCACTTCTCTGTTTTGAATTTAGAAAAATGGATTCCATATTTAAAATCAGGAGGTCCAAATTGTGTAAATAGAAAACTTTTATTTTTATACATTTTGAATAATTACTTCGGTAAATATTTTATTTACCATGGTTAAAGGGTAAATCCGGTAAATAAGGGTAAAACAATAATATAATAATAATAATAAATTACCCTAAAACGTTTCATAACCCTATTTTTTGATAAATGTCCGACCATGTGCATATTTGGGTCTATTTTGGGACCCCATGTATCCACTTGTAAGAGATAATGACACTTTATATTAATTAAGTTAAAGTAAATACAAAAAATGACATAAGCATATATCTTTTAAAAAAACAATTTTTACATAGGGTTATATATGTTATATTTTCGACTATAAATATTCATTAGAAATCTAAAACTATTTCCAACATAATTTCATTTTTTTATAATTTTTAGACATTGAATAATTAAATTTATGTATGACACAATAATGATGCAGTATTTTCCTTATTAATGAAAGAATCAAATAATTATTATTATAAATGTTAAAATAAATATAATTTAATGTTTGTATGACATAAAAAACTTTTATTGGTTAATATTACATGTTATTATTTCTTAAATGAATTTGGTTCGAATTAATAAAGTTTTTAAGACTTTAACAAAAATCAATTATTAAATAGTGTCAAAATTGACATAAAAGAGTTTTTAAAACAAATATTATATTATTAATTGATATTCTTTTACTAAAAATCTAAGGTTCGACCAAAGAACTTATATAATGATAGTTATGTCATTAATGAACCACTTGGGGTTATCTTGGCAGTTTATAGTAAGTTTATTAACCAAATAATATACAAATACAAAGAGACATGGTAAATGTCAAACTAATTAACTAAGAGTTACATATAAAAGATAAGGTTAATATAGTAACCCAAACCTGTCTAAAACTAATTGGTTGAGTTTATTTCGACCCATATCCACCTTAGACTCGAAATAAATCAATTTGAAGCCATTAGAAACCGAATATGAATTTATTATAAAATAATAATTTAAGTTTTCCTAAAGCACTCCTCCTCCCCTTTATAAAAGGACACCACTTTTAACCAATTCCTCACACCTCTCAAGCCTTTTGGATCGTCTAAAGTCTAACCAATTAAGCTCCCTAAATCCCTATCCTACTCCTAGAATCCTTACCTTAGGTAGAAGGCACTTCAAGTGTCCTTTTGGTTCACACTAAATGGAGTTACCAAAATTAAAGGTAATTATTTCTCTTAACTTCTTCTCCTTTATTTTACTTCTCCAACCCTTAAAATCATTTTATTATTTTCTTTTGTAACAACCCCAGTATCCTCAATATACTAGAATGTTTTTATGAGAAGGATTATAACTACACTTACACACACCTCCATCTAATGGGTGAAGAACATAATGTTTCTGTGGATGGAAACCAAACGCCTCACAAAATGATGATTATTCAATTATCTCCTACCGCCTCTCATGGTGGTCATTATGATGGAACTGTAATTAAATATTATATTAATGATATTTATTTTATATATAAGCTTCTGTAATTCCATTTTATAGCATACCATTATTCATTTCATGTTGTATATATATACCAATAATTTCATTTGAGGAAGTGCGGACTACCGCCCCCTCAAAGTGATATGACTCGTTCATACCATACATGGAACATATAAAGAAAGGTGTTAATGAACTTAAGTAACATATATAAGATATTATATTATACTATAATAATAATATACCTATGTATCAGTTGGTTTCGATTCCTTATAAAATGAAAAATGAAATGGAAGTAGTGCTCGTGTGTACGTACGGATTACCGTTTCCACGAACGTGATGAGACTCATTCCCCATCATATCCATTCAAGAATAATTTTCATTTGATGGTTAAAAATAATATTTAATTCCATAATATCATTATGTATATAAATCAAATGTATCCTATTCATAACAAACATGGCTTACGTAACCCAGCATATAAAGGAGAACGAATCAGTTAACACCGAAACGACGATAATACTAAAAGGCAATATTAGAAGATCATATATGATATCATATTAATGTATATGATTCTTGTATAATTTAATAACAATTATTTCACCATTATAAATTATTTTAACCTACCCTTGTCCAAGGAAAATTACAAGGTAAGGTTTAATTTCACAATCTCTTAATTATCCGAGATTGTTTATATGTAATTATCTACTGGGACCTCTTTATCATCAACATCCATGTTTCTTAAAAATATATTTCAAATAATTATTAATATTTTAAAAACTATGGGTTAAATCCATTGATACCCTTTTTTGACTTTTTATAAGATTTTTATAAAGGAATCTTTCCGTCGTTTTCCAAACAAGGTCCTTTTTAACATTTTCGACAAAATTAAGGTAAGAATGTCATTTTTAACTTATACGGTGGATGCGGCTATTTTCCACTGTTATAAAATCATAGAAGCTTCTCTTACAAGCTTATAATAATATTTTCAAAGTAAATGTTTTCTTTTATAATTATATTACTTTTAAATGATTTCAGAAAAGGAGATATTTCTCTCAAATAGTTTTGATTTCATCTATGTCCACATCCTATAATGGATTTTAAGTTTATTTGAAGTTGATTTATTATGATACAAAACTTCCATATTGTATTGAAGGTTTTGTGATATGTTTGACTGTGGATGTTTTATTTTTATACCATTCATGGTTTATGGTTAAATTGTTGACATTTTTTATTCTAGTTTCAACATGAATGTTTATGTTATATTTAAACCTTTTCATATGAGGAATGAATTGGACTTAGTAAGTGACGGGTGGAGCCGGCTATAGCTACTCGATGCATCGGTAGGTATCATGAGACAAACTAGTATCTTGACACAAGTCCTTGACAAAATCTTATTTGTAGTCTTGGCACAAGACCTTGACTATGTGGTCATGATAGTCTGGCATTATGCATTCCATCAATATGAAAGTGGTTATTGATATTGCATGTGATTATTCGACTAGTAGAATATCCATGTGAATAAGTAAATGGCATTATTTCATTTTATATTTTCCATATTATGCTGAAGTTCAAATTTAAAATTATTTTGTTTGAGTTAGACATTCCCTTAAATGTTTATGCTTATTTATGAAAGTTTTGGCTATATTGTTATCTTTACTGAGCATCTGAGCTCACCCCTTTTTGTGTTTTATTTTTCCTAGGATGTGAAGAAGTATTTTATGACTGACCTGCAGGGATAGTCTGAGTAGATATGAGTGTGTACTATGGAGACTATAGTGTTGTATTTTTCATTTTATGATAAAACGTAAGACTTATTAATGTATCTAATGTTTCCAAGGCTACTAAACTAATCGGTCTTTCGATACTTGATCTCTTGTGATAATGCCAATGTTATGTAATAATGCACCGACTCTGGGTAACTGGGGTCAGGGCGTTACAGTTGGTATCAGAGGAAGTTTAGTACAAACCTTGGAAGCTAGATTTAGATAAACTCTGATTAGATCACATAGCCCTAAGATAGACTTTGAGGATTAGAATAGAAGAACTTCCTAGAAATCTCGGTATTGTAGAGATTTTGTGAGTTTTCTGAGAAATACATCCCTGTCTAGATACGAGTAGGTAGAGGCGGCTCTGGCATAGATGTACCTAGGGGTAAAACCTGAAAAGACCACTTTAAGCTAGACTCGAATAGGAACTGGTGCACGACAACAAGTCTTGTTGCACTCTTGGTTACGACACTCTCGGGGGATATGCTTAGGATAATTCTCATTTTCTTTACAAACCATTATGAAGGGTTTAGGAGTATATACTTCCTCAAAGAAAACATTTTTATGATTATGGATTATATCCATAAACTGTTCAATTTATGTTAAGTGTTTTAAAAGTTTGGATTTATGTATTGTGATTCATAAACTAATCTAGTGTATTCCATTGTATATAAATGGTGCCCAGTAGAAGGAATGTGAACTCCAGCAATACGTATGATCCAAAGAGTAAGAAGGATCATATATTTCACGGTATTAAGACATCATTTATAAGGGAAATTGTCTCCCATGTATTCTCAACATATGAGGAAATAGTATCATGTGTTAAAAAGATAAGTAATGAATTTTCTAAGTCCTATGGCTATGAAGGGAAGAAAGAGAAGAAAAGGATGGAAGAGAGAATGATGGATAAAGGGAAGAGGGAAAAGAATAATTTTCCCATATGTGATAACTGTGGGAAGAAACACCCTGGGAATTTCTTGAAGAGAATGAGAGTTTTTTTATAAGTGTAGAGAAAAAGGACACCAAGTATGTGGCTGCAAGGGTAAGAAAAAGGTTTCAAGTGTACAATGCTTCATCTGTAAGGAGTTGAGACACTACGCGAACCAATGTCCAAATCATAAGAGTATGCCCCAAATGATGCTATGGGATAATAATCAAGTTATGATACTACCATAGATGAGGATAAGTGATTAGAGTTCTTATGTTGTTATTAAATAAATATGTCATTTGAGTGTTGTATCAATGGTGTAATGGTTATAATAATTATGGAATATATAAGGATTGTACTGTAGTACTATTTCTTTAAGGACTTGAGATTGTGTGGAACTAAGAAAAGTGAATCAATAATAGATTAAGTTTTTGGAAAATATATGGTTGAGAGAAATATAAACCATAATATGGTTCTAATACTGAGGTAGTGATTTTGGAATAATATATTTTTGATTTGTATAAATTATATTGGATATTCTTGACTACCTTGAAAATGATTAATGATTTGTATATTTTATCATTGTTTGAGTTTACAACATTTTTTGATAGAAGAAGTATATCCAGTATTATATAAGGAATAATGGAGAATAAATGTAATAAATAAGGTTTTATGGTAATTCAGGGAGTAACCAAGTTTTAAAATAATACATGATGAAGGTGTTCACATGTTATTACACAACAAAAACGATCTTCATTTGTTTTAACTTCCTTATAAATTTTGGACTGTGATTTTGGATAGAAGTATTTCAGATAAGTCTAATGGTTGGAATGAATTATGTTTGAAAGGTTATTTTTTAATTTTTATAAAAGGACAACATGCAGACCGTGTGACAACCTGTCGTGTCGGACAAAGCCGCGGGAATCGAACCCACAACCATAGTGTGATTGGGATTTATCGCCTACCACTGGACTACGTAAAGTACCTGGATTTTATAATGTAGTTTATTTTTTTAAAGGGTCTTATATGTGAATTATAAATTCATTATTTTTGGAACCCTATACGATTAGGGTAAATATAATATATTTTTTTGAAATCTTTTAGAGTGAAAGATGAGTTTGTGGTAGGAATTAGTTGAAGGATGAAACTCTACTTGTCAAGTATATATATATATATATATATATATATATATATATCCTCTTATTTTATGGATAAATTAATTATTAAAAATTAGGTAAGGGATCTTAAAACCAAAAATGTGTTATCCTAATACCTTACGTTTTGTTGAACCGATGATATTTTAAATCATTATAGATTGGTGGCTTTGAGGCCCACAATTCTACAATTGTTTGTGATTGATGACTTCAATAACTCCCTATAAATATTTATGTTTTTCCTCCAATTATGTGTCTATAATTTCCACCAATGTTCTTATAATCGAGATCATAATTTGGTGGTGACTTTTTCATTCCCATTTTCCTCTTATTAAGACTAATTTTCATTATCCTAATTTCCAATGTGGGTTTTCCCAAAGGTATTTTCTATTTTCAAACTTTTATTTTCGAAAAACAATTTCAAATTTCGAGGAAAAAATTATTTTAAGAAGGGTATAATGTATAAACCCAAGCTTCAATGGTAAGTTTCCCTTTGAATAATGCAATAGCATGTATTGTACTCAACTTCGAGTTCTAAGACACACCACAACCAATCAAAATAGTCGTTATGAATAGTAATACCCACTTTTTAAAATTTTATACATTTTATCTTTCAAAATGGACTTCATTTTTGGATTTGGAATATCAAATTTATCTTAGGGTAAATTTTTGGTACTTTTCGGATAAGTTTCATATTTTGATGAATAGTGAAAATTACTAAATTTTAATTAAAAACAACTTTTTTAATCAAAATAATTAATAGTAATAAATTATGAATTTGAGTGGTTTTAAAGTATATTTAGAATATATTTTTACCATTTAATACAATTTTGTTCATTTAACGTAATTTCACATTTAAACCGAACTTAAACAAGTGTCAATCTTTTGATAGTTATTATTTCTTAAAAACCCGCTTTTTGTTTTGACAGCAGCAATTAATTTTAAATTAATTTTTTCCACTTCTGTGTTTTGAATATAGAAAAATTGATTCCATATTTAGAATCAGGATGTACAAATTTTTTAAATAGGTAACTTTAATTATTATACATTTTGAATAATTACTTCGGTAAATATTTTATTTACCATGGTTAAAGGGTAAATCATGTAAATAAGGGTAAAAAAATAATATTATAATAATAATAAATTACCCTAAAACGTTTCATAACCCTATTGGTTGATACAGGTCCAACCATGGGCATATTTGGGTCGATTTTGGGACCCCATGGATCCACTTGTAAGTGAAAATGACACTTTATATTAATTAAGTTAAAGTAAATACAACAATGACATAAGCATATATCTTTTAGAAAAATAATTTTTACATAGGGTTATATATGTTATATTTTCGACTATAAATATTAATTAGAAATCTAAAAATATTTCCTACATAATTTTATTTTATTTATAATTTTTATATATTGAATAATTAAATTTATTTATGACACAATAGTGATGCAGTGTGTTCCTTATTAATGAATGAATCAAATAATTAGTATTATAAATTTTAAAATAAATATAATTTGAATGTTTTTATGACATTCAAAAATTTCATTCATTAATATTACATGATAGGATTTCTTAAATGAATTTTTTTCAAATTAATAAAGTTTTTAAAACTTGAACAAAAATCAATTATTAAATAGTGTCAAAATTGACATAAAGGAGTTTTTAAAAAATATATTATATTATTAATTGACATTCTATTCCTAAAAATCTAAGGTCTGACCAAAGGACTTATATAATGATATTTATGTCATTAATGAACCACTTGGGGTTCACTTGGCAGTTTATAGTAAGTTTAGTAACCAAATAATATAAACATACAAAGAGACATGGTAAATGTCAAACTAATTAACTAAGAGTTAAATCTAAAATATAAGGTTAATATAGTGACCCAAAACAGTATTAAACCTATTGGTTGAGTGTATTTAGACCCATCCCCACCTTATAATTGAAATAAATTAGTTTAGATCCATTAGAAACCGAATATGAATTTATTATAAAATAATACTTTTAGTTTTCCTAAAGAGCCCCTTCCCCCCCTTGTAAAAGGAAACCACTTATAACCAATTCCTCAGACCTCTCAACCCTTATTTCTCATCCAAACTCTGCCCAATTAATCTCCCTACATCCCTCTCCTCCTCTTAGAATCATTACCTTAGGCAGAAGGCACTTCAAGAGTCCTTTTGGTTCAAACCAAATGGAGTTACCAAAATTAAAGGTAACGATTTCTCTTAACTTCTTCTCTTTTATTTTACTTCTCCAACCCTTAAAATCATTTTATTATTTTATTTTTTAATTAAACCAGTATCCTCAATATACTAGGATGTTTTTATGATAAGTATTTGAACTACACTTACACACACCTCTATCTAATGGGTGAAGAACATAATGTTTCTGTGGATGGAAACCAAACGCCTCACGAAACGATGATTGTTCAATTATCTCCTACCGCATCTCACGGTGGCAATTATGATGGAACTATAATTAAATATGATATTTATTATATTTATTTTATATATAATCTTCTGTAATTCCATTTTATATCATACCATTATTCGTTTCATGTTGAATATATATACGATAATTTCATTTGAGGAAGTGCGGACTACCGCCCCCTCAAAGTGATATGACTCATTCATACCATATATGGAACATATAAAGGATTGTGTTAATGAACATAAGTAACATATATAAGATATTATATTATAATGGGATAATAATATACCTATGTATCATTTGGTTTTGATTCCTTTTAAAATGAAAAATGAAATGGAAGTAGCGTTCCTGTGTACGTATGGATTACCGTCTCCACGAACGTGATGAGATTCATTCCCCATAATATACATTCAAGAATAATTTTCATTTTATGGTTACAAATAATGTTTAATGACATAATATAATTCTGTATATAAATAAAATATATCCTATTCATAACAAACATGGCTTACGTAACCCAGCATATAAAGGAGAACGAATCTGTTAACACCGAAACGACGATAATACTAAAAGGCAATATTAGAAGATCATATATGATATAATATTAATGTATATGATTCTTTTATAATATAATAACAATTATTTCACCATTATACAGTATTTTAACCTACCCTCGACCAAGGAAAAGTACAAGGTAAGGGTTAATTTCACAATCTCGTCATTATCCGAGGTTGTTTATACGTAATTATCTACTGGGACCTCTTTATCATCCACATCCATGTTTCTTAAAAATATATTTCAAATAATTATTACTATTTTACAGACTATAGGTTAAAGTCATTTATACCCTTTTTTGACTTTTGATAAGATATTTATAAAGAAATCTTTTCATCATTTTCCAAACAAGGTCATTTTTAACCTTTTCGACAAAATTAAGATAAGAATGTATTTTTTAACTTATACAGCGGGTGCGGCTATTTTCCACCATTATAAAATCATCAAATATTCCCTTACAAGATTATATGAATATTTTCAAAGTAAATGTTTTCTTTTATAATTATGTGACTTTTAAATGATTTCAAAAAAGGAGATATTTCTCTCAAATAATTTTGATTTCATCAATGTCAACATCCTTTGATGGATTTTAAGTTTATTTGAAGTTGATTTATTATGATATAAAACTATCATATTGTATTGAAGGTTTTGTGATATTTTTGACTGTGGATGTGTTATTTTTACACCATTCTTGGTTTATGGATAAATTGTAGACATTTCATATGCTAGTTTCAGTACGAATGTTTATGTTATGTTTAAACCTTTTCATATGAGGAATTCATTAGACTTAATAAGTGACGGGTGGAGCCCGCTATAACTCCTTGATGCATCAGTAGGTCTCATGAGACAAACTAGTGTCTTGGCACAAGGCCTTGAAAAAATCTTATTTGTAGTCTTGCCACAAGGCCTTGACTATGTGGTTATGATAGTCTAGAATTATGCATTCTATTATTATGAAAGTGGTTATTGATATTGCATGTGATTATTGGACTAGTAGAATATCCATGTGAATAATTAAATGGAATTATTTCATTTTATCTTTTCCATATTATTCTGAAGTTCAAATCTAAAAGGCTTTTGTTTTAGTTATACATTGCCTTAAATGTTTATGCTTATTTATGAAAGTTTCCGCTATATTGTTATCCTTACTGAGCATCTGAGCTCACCCCTTTCTATGTTTTATTTTTCCCAGGATGTGAAGAAGTATTTTATGACTGACCTGTAGGGATATTCTAAGGGTATATGAGTGTGGACTATAGAGACTATGTTGTTGTAGTTTTCATTTTATGATGTAATGTAAGACTTATTAATGTATCTAGTGTTTCCAAGGCTACTAAATTAATCGGTCTTTCGAGACTTGATCTTTTGTGATCATGCCAATGTTATGTAATAATTAACCGACTCTAGGTAACTGGGGTTGGGGCGTTACATACTAATTCCAATGCATTCCTCATATGAAAAGGTTGAAACATAATCTAAACATTCATATTAAAACTAACATACAAAATGTCAATATTTTAACCACAAACCATGAATGGTATAAAAATAGCACATCCACAGTCAAACATAACTCATTCAATAAAATATGAAAGATTGAATTATAATATATTAACCTCAATTGATAATAATGAAGTATATTGACATAGATGAAAATAACCATCAAAACTATTTGAGAGAAATATCCCCCTTTTCTTGAAAACATTTGAAAGTCACATTATTTATCAAGAAGCCATTTAAAATAGATTTTTGAATCAAAGTGTCCCATACAACATTGAAACTTTTAAAAGTAATTTTAATTTTAAAACATTAATTTCCATATAAATAAATCCTTAAAACCATTTTTAAAACATGGACATTAATGAGAAATATTTAGAAGAATAAGTCTTTAAAATATTTAAAATGATATTTTAGTTAGAGTTCATAACCAAATGAGAGACACTTGAATAAAAATAATTGAGGTAATAAAAAATTTATAATATCATGAGAATAAATGGATTCATTATATACTATGTCAAAGTACATTATATACACCATATAAAATTGAATTGGTGTATAACAACAAACAAGTCTCAATGGAATGTAAATTGATATGAAATCCATTATATAGACCGTATCCTTAGGTTAAGGATAAATCAAAAACATAATTATTTGTAACCTATATAAATACACTCAATATGATCGGATATTCAGTTTAAATCAATCATTGGATATTCACACATATTCTTGTAAAAAAACAACTCCAATGACTTGGATGTTTAACTCAATGAATGGAAATTGAGTTAAGATTACTCTTATCAAGTTCACATCAATGACTTGAGAAATTATTAATAGAGTTATTATGTATATCAAAAGTATATCCACACAAAGGGGAGTGTAAATTACTACATAAATAATAAATAGTGATTCCACACATAATCTTGGAGTAAAATAATCAATGAAGTTTGCGTAAATCCCAATGAGTGGAAATTGAAATTTGAAATTCCCTTTCTGATTTGGTAATTTAGAAAACATACACCCCATGAAAGAAAGACCGTACAATGAAGTTGTAAATACCCTTAGATTAAAGTATATTACACAAGGAAAATAATCAAGGTCAGTACATACACCACACAAAAGGAAATAGTGGCAATACAACATGAATCTCACGGGAATAAAAAGTGAGATTAAATCCCCTTACCACATTATAATCAATCAAGTCGTATGAACAAAAGTTAATAACCACCAAATGATTCATAGAATACCATTAATATAATGAGAATAATGATAATATATATTAAATTTAGGTACACAATACAACACATGCAATAAATAAGTGGTGAACAATGGAAGTCTCACAAAATTAAGACTGAGATAAGAAACTCCTTACCTCAAGTCTGACTTGTCTTGTATGTTCCTCGTTCTTCCTGAATAATAAACTTAAGTTAATTTATACTTGATTAAGAAAATTTTTCAATTTTTTTACTCCTTTTATATCACTTA
This sequence comes from Viscum album, assembly GCA_963277665.1. Classification (NCBI taxonomy): domain Eukaryota; kingdom Viridiplantae; phylum Streptophyta; class Magnoliopsida; order Santalales; family Viscaceae; genus Viscum; species Viscum album. Next base: position 1,514,617,148 of record OY728139.1, on the reverse strand, counting down.
TTACCTTTCTATAACAATTATTTAATTATTTGAGTTCATATTGAATATTTTATCGATGTTCGGAACTTGAGTAAAAAATGAACTTGTTATAATTACAATTTGTCCATGTGGTAAAAAGTACATTATCTCCTGAATGATATAAATGATTTAGATATCATATATATATTATATATCCAGTATATATATGTATTTATAATAGTACATAGAATTTGGAGGTAGGAAATGAAATGCACTGTTCATGGAGACGGTAAGCCGTACATATGCATGAACGCTACTTAGATTTATATTTTGTATTTTAATGTAATTAAAACATAATTATACATAGGTATATTATAATTACAGTATAATAACATATATAATATCATTAAATCCATCCATTATATGTCTCATATAAGGCATTAACGAGTCATATCACTTTGAGGGGGTGATAGTCTGCACTTCCTCAAATGAAATTATCATGTTTTACCCATAATGGAAACCATATAATCGAAAATACAAAAGCATAAAGAAAACATAAACATAATATATATCATATAAAAATACAGTACTAATGTAATAGCCACCATGAGAGGTGATAGGAGATAATTGAACAATCATCATTTCGTGAGGCGTTAGTTTTCCATCAACAGAAACAGTATGTTCTTTATCTATTAGATGGAGGTGTGTGTAAGTGTAGTTCGAATAATTATCATAACAACATCCTATTATATTGAGGATACTGGTTTTGTTATAAAATAAATCAATAAAAATATTTTATGGGATGGATAAGTAAAATAAAAGAAAATAATTTAAGAGAAACCATTACCTTTAATTTGGGTAACTCCCTTTGGTATGAACTAAAAAGACATATTTAAGTGAATTATGCCTAAGGTAATTCTTCTAGGTGGAAGAGAGGGATCTTGAGAGCTTATTTGGGTAGGGTTTGGATGAGACAATGGGCTTGAGAGGTGTGAGGAATGGGTTAGAAGTGGTTTCTTTTTATAAGGGAGAGGAGGGGCTCTTTAAGAAAGTTTGAAAATGTTATTTTATTATAAACTTATCTTCGGTTTCAAAAGGTCCAAAACTCATTAAATTCAAAGATAAGATGACTCATGTTCGAAATAAAATCATCCAATAATAATTTTACAGGTTTTGATATTTTTTTAATATTAATAATCTTATTTACTTAAATTATTTATTAATGAGGTAAATACTGCATCATTATTGTGTCATAAATAATTTAATTTATTTTATGTATAAAAATTATAAAACAAATTACCATAATGTAGGAAAAAATTTTATATTTCCAATGAATATTTATAGTCTAAAATATGACTTATATAACCCCATGTAAAAATTGATATACTAAAAGATATTCGTTAATGTCATTTTTGTCTTTACTTTAAATTAATTAAAATAAAGTGTCATTATAATTCTTAAGTGGCTCCATGGTGTCCCAAAATCTATCCAAGGATTTACATGGTCAGCCATGACTCATAAAATAAGGCTAGGACAAGTGTTAAGGTAATTTTGTATTATTATAATATTCTTTTTACCTTGAATTACCCTATTTACCTTTAACTACGGTAAATAAAAGTCAAAAGTTACTATTCAAAAAATTGTTTTAATCTTATTGAACCAAATTTTACTTACTAATAACAACCATTCATGTCTCATTTTTTAAATTCAATTCATAGAAGTGGTAAAATTTCATTTAAATGAAAAAGTCAGTTCTTTTAACCACTACTAAGTGGTTTTACTATTCATCAAAAATTGATGTTTTCAGAACAATACCAAAAAATAAGCCTAAGATATATTTGATATTTCTAATTAAAAAATGATTTCTATTTTACTAAATTCATAACATAGAAGTTTCATTAATTAATTTAAAATTAATTCTCGTAGTCAAAACAAATAGCATGTTTTTAAGAAACAATAACTATCAAAAGATCGACACTTGTTTATGTATAATTTCAAATTGAAATTAATTCCAATAACCAACATTGGATTAAATGGTAAAAATATAATCTAATTATACTTCAAAACAATTAAAATTTATAATTTAACACTATAAATTATTTTGATTAAAAAAGTTGTTTTCAATTAAAATTTAGTATTTTTCACTATTCACCCAAATATGAGATTTATCAGAAAAACACCAAAAATTTATCGAAAATAAATTCATATGTTCTGATTATAAATAAGAAGTTTATTTTTTCAAATTGAATATATAAAAGTTTCAAATATTGGATTTAAAAAGGGTTCGCCATTAAAAGGCGGTAAAATTATATTTTTTGAAAAATACTTCCTTTATCTGAAAAAGATGAATCTGTTCTTAAATTACATCTAAGAAAAACATAATAGGGATGTTAAAATTATATGCAATATATAAAATTCAAAATTCAGTTAATAATATTCATAACTTCTTTTAAATGTCTAGTTTGGTAAGTCGTCGTGCACTCGAACTCGGTGTTGTGTGTGGTGCAAACTATTGAATTACTTTAAAGAGATAATGTACTATGAAATCTTGGGGTGTCACAATACAAGATTGGAATTAAGAGTACTTCACCTCTTTGGATATCTATTAGTAACTTTTCCATTCCTTTTGTGCTATTTTTATTTAATTTTGGATTGAAATAGTTATTTAGGTGTAAGATAATACTCAATATTTCTAGTTTCTTCATCAATTATTATATTTTTTCCTAATATGGATCAAATATGAAGTTGATACTAGATTATAACAATACTATGGACCTACAGTAGGTGGTATATACCCTTAACTGGATGTTTGGAGCTTTAAAGAGCTATTTTCCATTATTCCACATTCCATACATTCCTATGGTGACCCTAAATTGAATTGACTAATTAAATTAAATGTATTGGAACATGTTAGGGATTCCCTTTAGTTCATTTGTTTTATTTGTAAGTTTTTTTTCCAACCTAGACCACCCATGTGGTGTGCCCTTAATTTTTAATTGTTGAACCGCCCCTTGGGTGTGTGTATGAGATTTCCTATTTAGAGGAATCCAAGATATAGTTGAATTTAATTAGTTGATTAGAAGATGATTTTCCCCCCTTAACATGAAATACATGATGTGAACTGATTAATTTCACAAATATAATTGAATGGAAATTGTTATATGAGTGGGTAAACTCATGCAACAAAATTGAATGGGAATTTATATATGAGTGGGTATACTCATGGATTTTGAATTATTTTAAATTGATAAATGAAATGGATGATGAATGTTTCCATAGGATTCCATGTGTGTTCTACACTATGGGTCATGATAGTGGTAGAGAAATCCTTATACCTGTATGCTCCTTGGATTCAAATTCTATGGTATAACTTTGGCCTTGCTACCCATTGGATCTGGTTTGTTTGAGATTATCGTGGAAATAGTATGTGAACATTCTCCTTGGACCCTAATTCAAGCCTAATTAAATTTCCATCAAGATAATCTTGGGACTCAGTGAGGGTGACTTGGTTCACAATACATTGAATCCAGTCCTGAGGGGTTTAACACTTTTGATTATATGGGTTGAACATACTAGATGTGACACTAAGGATTATATGGAAAGGTCATGGTTGAAATGAAATTTCGGATTATATGAATCTTTTTTGGATTTTATTAGATACCTGTTATACAATGTTTTCATGGATTATATGGGATATTGTGTATATGGTGAGGTCATGGTGCTTACTTTTGTTTATTTACTGCTACCTTAATGTAGGAGAGTGATAGTTGTTTTATAGGGATACTTGTGTGGACGTACAGTATGATTTGTTTGGTTATGTTTCACTTTATCACTTTAATTTTGGTATTTTCATACTTCTCATATTATGTACAATGCTTTAACATATATTACACAACCAGGATTATTATAGAAAATGTTGGTGGTGTCCTACTAGGATTTTATGTTACACCGTATCTCATGCCACTATTGGGTAATCAGAAAAATTATATCGATGCAGGTATGGATCGGGAAAATCACCCGCAGTTTGATGCTAGATATTCTGATATTTTTAGGAGTGGGAGAGAACAGGACTGACGTGAGGCTCATGATTCTATCAGGGGATGGTTTATTTTTTTTCTTTTTGGTATTTTGATACATGCATTATGACACTGATTATAAACTTGTTTTGGATTATTTTTAGAGAAATGAAATGTATGATCATCAACGTTTTGTATATGATTTGGTTTAAATATTTTTAGTATTATTATATATTTCTATATTGCTTCTATTATCGTGGGTTATTGGTCCAGTGTTTTAATGTCTATTCCTACTTATAAAAATTTCTCACTAATTTTTTTACTGACTGTTATTATATATATCCAGAGTGCTTAACTCTTTTAATGAGGGTATAGTATCTCCACATACACACCAAGGACCTCAATGCTTTTCAGAAGCCTCTGGCACTCAGGGAGATGCGCTTGAGGCCATGTGATCCCCCAGCTTGGGGTACCAAATAATGGAATCTAGTTCAAGATGTTACAAAGTGGTATCAAAGGATGTTTATTTTTTGGATTTACTATTTTGAGATAATATAAAGGGGATTATAAAGGAATGGAATTTGGTAATGAGTTATGTCTGGGAATTGCTGTCCCACATGCTAGAAAAGGCCAAATTTCCTTGAATAGAAATTGTGGTTTTCTAGATTTTTCCTATTACTGTTGATTTAGATTTCTCCATTGTGTGATGTACTTGAATTATGAATTTATCATTTATATGATTTTAGGTTCTGTTTTGTTACAACTAGATGATATGATGGTATTCCATATCATTCATCATTATAGTCTCCCACTATAATTGAACTTCCTTATTCCATGCTATTTAGGGTGCATTTATTGACCGCGTGACCCTATATTATGTGATTTGATTGATATATCTTCTATTGTGATAGATATTATATGCGGGTAATTTAGAAACCTGGTTGGTACATAAAGTTCCTTCCATGAACTAAATATTTTTTTCTTGATTATACTACATAAGACAAGCTAAACAACAAATTAGGGAACAATGAGTCATGGACCACGAGTCACATGGAATAGAATATGTTATGATGTCGATTAAATGGACATCATATCTTGGTTCATGAGGTGTATGGGAGGTTATGGATCAGAATTGATAAACCATTTTGTTTTACCATTTCATTGAGAAATTTCAAATTAATATGAATACAAATGGGGATTTGAACTGTGAAATAGAGAACTCAACCTATACTTGACTTATGAGTGAGAAATAGGAAATGACTCCAGTGATTTTTTCAACTGTCTCCTTTTACCCAGTCTTGAATTTAGGAGCAGACTCTGTTTTATGACCATTTTATAAGAAGGATTTGACTATCTTTCACTTTTGGGCTGTGAACTGTGGTTATTGATCTTTTCTGAGGTGTGTGTTTAGCATTTTAGAGACATTTCACCATGATGACCTGTAGTCTTACACCAGGAGGGTGGCGATGACCATGCTTTGGTGGTAGTGGGATATAGGATACCAATGGATCCTCCTGTTATGCTATCTAAGGAACCAGTTGTTTTATCGGACACAGGCGCTAAGGTATAGTTCAGTAAGGGGTTTTTGTCTTTATGAAAAATTTTCAGGGACAAACAAAGTCGGCCTTGTCTATTACTGAGATTATTCATGTGGTACAACATTAATATCATCCCATGTTTTTGGGGATGGAAATCCATAGGATGATGAGTTGTGTCTTGATACAAAATTATCAAAATTAGATCATCTAGAGAAAACTATTTAGGGGAGATTGAGGCTCACGACATACATGCTTCTAGGAGAAGAAAATCATAAGTGTGATGTTTTGAACCAGTATTATAGGATGAAAGATATGGTTTTGGATGATTTAAAAAGTAGCTTCCATGACTACTTCTACCACAAGACTCTAAGATCATAATTGTAATGACCTGAAATTTTGAATAAATTTTGTTTCCTAACTTTGTGTTTTGTTTTATTATATACTCAACAAAACTATTTCATTTAATAAAATGATTATAATTAAAATAAGACCATTGGGTTTTGACTGTTATATGAACATTGGTCAATAAGACCATTGGAAACTAAATGTTAAGATTATTTTCTATAAATACAAGTGATCTTTATTAAGTAATATAGAAAGAAGATTTGATGGCCCCATCCAATCCTCTCAGGCCGATCGAATCCCATCTGACGGAACTCGGGAAGGAGGTAGCACCTTTGGGCTTTGCTCTGGATCAAACCCAAGTCGAACTTCATTGTGTGAAGCTGGAACGGAATTGCCTTCGTGAGAAGTTCAAGCTGATAGAAATCACTACTCGGGCAATGTTGACCGAGCCGCCCCAAGATTCTATCACCCTATCACACCTTACTCTTAGGTCCTATGTTGTTTTTATAAGGGGTTATGTAATGAGATCGTAACTTCCTTGGGTAATCCATTGATTTAAATAAAAATTGTGATTTATTCTTATGATGAAGTTTGTGAATTTTCAAATGTCCGGATAAATATAGTATGTATATTATTGATGGATTTTAGAAAAAGGATATTTTAAAATTATTTTTGTAAACCTTAAATAATTAATAATGTGTACTGATTTTAAAAAAAATGGTCTTCTACAGTTATGTTCCGTACAAAATTTAGAGTCTAATAAGATAAACTTAATTTTTGATGAATAGTAAATTATGAATACTGATTTTACGCTTAGAATTAGTAATGTGAACAAATGGATTAGTAATACCACTTAAAGAGAGTTTTAATATAATTTAGGCACCTTGATTAAGTAATGTGATTCAATAAAATAGGTAAATAACTATTTCATAAATTATTGGTTAAGTTTTAGTTTCTTCAGGTGAATAATGTTTTTATTTAAAAATTAAATTAAAAATATTTAGAAAATTATTTTCATAAAATGGATTTCATTTTTGAAATCAGAACATCAATATTTGGTTAAGGTGAATTTTTGGGATTTTTCTGAAACAGTTGAATTCTTAGTGAATAGTGTTTTTATTTAAAAATTAAATTAAAAATATTTAGAAAATTATTTTCATAAAATGTAGTTCATTTTTGAAATCAGAGCATCGATATTTGTTTAAGGTGAAATTTTGGTATTTTTCTGAGAATGTTGAATTTTCGGTGAATAGTGAAAATACAGTTTTTGAGTTTCGGGTGTTTAATGACATCATTAAAGATGTAATAATTATGAAATAATTCTGATCGACCTATGAATAATAATATAATTTAATAGTTGTCCCAATTGGCCAATACCATTGGAAAATACCATGGGAAAGTCCATGGTTTTTCCAATACCACTGATGAGGTGTCCCTTGGCAATTAATGCCTTGTCCCCTCACTTCCCCTATAAATACCAAGCCATTATCTCATCCTTTCCATTCCAAAATCCTCATAAATGATGTTATCGTCTCCTTACCTCCCAAGGAGTCCTCCCAATGTTCCCTCAATCCTCCCAAGGTCCCAAACTTCAAGATTTTAAAGTTACTCTTCAAGGTAAGGGATCTTACCTCTCTCTTTCTTTTCAAGTACTCTTTTGTACGTAATTTGATTTAATCCCCATGTTATTATGTTGGGGGATGTTATTTTATATTACTATTACTTCCATTTTCATGATCATATGATGATAGATCCCATCTTACTCTCATCATTTCATTTTATGAATGTTTAAGTGGCGTCGTTAGGCTGCCGAATTTTTGTAAGGGATTCTTTCACCCTTCTCATTTTCAAAGTTCTATTTTAATGTCAAGTCTTTCGAGTTCTTTTTTCTTATGTTTGGGTATGATCTATATATCCATCATACTGTACTCTTTATTTTCATATGAGGAGTGACCCTATTTTATCTCATCAATTCATTTTTTGAAGTTTTAAGTGACGCTGTTAGGCTGCCCAATTTTCATAAGAGAAATCCTATTTTTGTCTCCCTTTCAAGTTTTTCATTTCATATGGTTTTTCCTTAAAATTTCATTACCATGTTCTTATATCCTTTATATTCTTTCCCTCTACTATTTTAAGGATCATTTATGAGTGGGTTACCTATTTCCCCTCTCTTTTTAATATTTTCTAAAACACTGTAACACAGCCGTTATGTTGCTGAATTTTCGTCTCAAAATCTCTCTCGCTTTTTATCAAATTATTTTATTTTATTAAGTGAATACTAAAAACTCTTTATTCTACAGGGTTATTCACATATATACAAAAATTTTATATTTTAAATTCTTGGAGTTACATACATGAAACTCTCTTTCCTTTTTTGTGGGTTTAAAGTGACATAAAGATCATGTCTTTAAAGCAGCTTTTAAAACGTTATGATTATGAAATGAAACCCATTTCTTTAATGATATATGGGTTATTTATGAAATTTTTGATGATGATATATGTGGATCACATTATAATAAAGACAAATTAATGGTTCTCCCTAATAGCGCTCCAATGCATTGGGTAAATACTTAATCTCTAGAGATGACCATTTTAATGATACCTTGTTGAATAACCTTGGTAATTTTTTTTAATGACACCTTGGGGATGGACCATAGTGATACAGAAATTATTGTCTAAGTTAAATGTTGTAGCCACATATTCAAGTTATGAAACATGATATTTTTATTATGATATGCCTCATGATATCTTTCTCATTCCTTAAAGTTATTTATCATTAATTTATTGATGTATCTCAAGTTCACATGTAAAATGTTTCTCTTATTTCCCTTACTGGGCCTTCTGCTCACCCTTTCCTTTGATGTATGCTCCCAGGTTATTAGATGCTATAATGAACTTAGGATGAACAATTAAGAAGCCTTAAAAATGGTTTATAACAATTTTTTATGTTGTTCTCATGTTTTATGTTCCTGATTTCCAAGACACTAGACTTTAAAGATCCTATGTTTGTAAAATGTAATGAAATGTTATGTAATAAAAAGGTGGGATGCTATAATAACAGGATAATGAACTAATGTGTCTAGAGTAGGGAGCTATGATAATTATGGAGTATTTGAAACACTTTAAAAAGATACATTTTTTTGAACCAATATACCTTGATGATGAGATATCGAGGGGGATATGATTCAAGGAAGGTATTTGACATGTAGTTTGATCTTAGGTCAATGTGTTTAGGTTGTCAATTATAATTGACATAGTAAATTAGGTGTTAATTACAAATCGATACCTGAGGGAAGTTGGGGGCATATATAATAGCAATATAGTCTCTTGACTTAGGGGTTCGGTTTCTAGTGGAATGAAGTGACATTTTGAGGCTTCACATGAAATGAGTATCATCCAAGCTACAATTTTAGGTAGATCATTTTTCCTTCATCGGTGTGTCATACTGGTAAACATGAGAAATTAGTGTGATCACAACCTAGTCGATTTTTGTACTTGTGGAAGGATGGACCATGTAAAAAAATTATAGGACCATTCCTCCATAGTTAGTGGTAGGTGGTCAGCTCTGACTCTGAGTTTAGAAGTAGGTTTCATAGATCTGTTTCAGGTTTAGAGGCTAAAAAGTATCATTCATTCAAGAAGAGTAGGTGTTGGTCATTTTTGTGGATATTAGACACTAGTTCTATCTAGAAATAATGCTAGGCCTACTCTAGGTAGTGAGGTTATGTCACAGGTCCACAGTTCATGATATATTTTTTCTTTACAAGATAATCTTGAGGATCAAGGCTTTTGACCATCTATGTTGATAGGTATGATCCTAGTACCCTCAATTTGTGTATCTACTCCTTTTTATTATAGGTTCATCATATAGATTTATATATGTTCCCATGGTGGAAATCCTCAGGATCATTATATATTCTTCAGAGGGAGTTATGATGCTTGACACTCCATTGGGGGCTACAATGGATGGTGTACATCTATGTGGGGAGTTCCCCTTTGATTTTATGGGTATAAATTCCTATAGGATATTGTTATCAATGATATGATAGGGTTTGACATCATACTATGGATGAAATAACTATTTTCTTATCATGGATACATTTATTGCTATCATCAGAGGGTAAAATTCACATCACCATAGGGAATAGTTTATGTTCACTAGGTTGAATGGTAGTTCCATGAAAGCTGATCTAGACTAGAGTATCATGGGATAAATGGGATGAGAGACAAATTTATAGTTTTTATTAGTATTATTAAGGAGTTCTTCATGAATATTTACCTCTAGTTTTTAAACATTTCAGGGAATTTTTTTAATATGACATTTCTGGGTTACCCCCTAAGAGAGTGGTGGAGTTATCCATCGAGCTAGTATAAGGAGCTACACCGGTATCTATTTCCTTCATATAATATGGTTATGATGGAGTTTCAAGAGCTCAAGAGGCATTAGAGTATTTAAAGGAAAATATTTTTATATGACCCAATACTTTTCCATGCAGTTTACCAGTCATATTTTCTATAAAGGTTAGATGGTTCTCTTTGGTTTTGTGTTTATTACTAAAAATTGAATCAGTTGAATGTTAAGAACACGAATTAATTTTCACGGATAGATGAACTTTTTTATTATCTATGAGGAGATTTGGTGTTATCAAAAATTGATTTGAGATCTGAATATCATCAGGTTCATGTTTGACGTGCATAAATACATATTATAGATTTGTGTAGTAGGCAAGGTAAATATGAGTATCTAGTCATGTAGTTTGGTCACCTAAACACCCCAGATGTTTCCATGGCTTTGATGAACTGATTTTTTAATCCTTATTTGAATTCTTTTGTGGTTGCTTTCATGGATGATATCATGGTGTATTCTCATAATCGACATGACCTTTCCAAACATCTGGATATCATTTTGGATACACTGAGAGAGAATCAGTTATATGATAAGCTCACAAAGAGCCCCTTATGGATGGATAATATTCACTTATTGTGTCATATTATCTCAAAAAAAAGAGTATCAGTTGACATAGAGAAGGTGAGATCTATAGTTTCCTATGATAAACCCAAGAAAGTATTTAACATATGGATTTTATTAGGGATATTTGGATATTATAGGAATTTCATATAGGTCTTCTCACACTTATCAGTTCTATTGAAGGGCTTGAATAAGAATTTTGTGAAGTTTTTATGGTTAGATACCTACGAGATAACATTTAAAGAGATTAATAAGAGACTAACATCAGTGTTGGTACTGATTCTTCCAGAGCAGGGAAAGAGTTATACTATGTATTGTGACACATCGGGTATCAGGCTAGGAGAAATGCTAATTCAAGGGGATATATTCATTTTAGATGAGTCTTAATATCTGAGACCACAAGAGATGAATTACTTGATTCATGATCTCAAGTTAGATGGTGTTGTTCATGATTTTTATAGTGGATAAATTAATTACATGGAGGGATTTTTGTGTGGTACACGGACCACAAAAGCCTCAAGTACATATTTACTCAGCATGATCTAAATATGAGGCAGTTAAGGTGGCTTGAGTACCTATAGTCTTTAAACTTTGGCTTCTCTATATTCCTAGAAAAGTAAATTTAGTGGTCAATACATAGAGCAGGAGGACAATGATACATACTAATCAATATGCTAGTGGTGAATGGTAGATTATGCTTTTGTACTATCAGATTCACCTAGAGTTTCATGATAGTAACGGGAATAATTTTCTTTCATCCTTAGCTATGGCCTCTTCCATTCTGGGTAGAGTGAGGTTGAGGCATCTATTGTATTATGAGGGCATATTCCTATAGGTGAGTGTGGAAGGTGAAGACACACCCCCTATTTGGACTATAGTCCTGGATGAGATAATTTTTATACATGGATGTGTTTGGGTTCTAGGGAACATACACGAGGAGCTGATGAAAAAGTTTAATGCCTCAGTTTGGGTGGTACATCTCAGTGTTACCAAGATATATCATGAGTTACACCAGCAGTGCTAGTGGCCAGGATGAAGTGAGAGGTATATGGATTTTTTGTGAGGTGATCCACCTATCAGAAGGTGATGGTGAATTATTAACAACCACCAGACTTTTAAAATAGTTATATATTCCTGAGTGGAAGTGGGATAATGTTACTATGTATTTCATGATTGGTTTACCGATATATCCTTGAGGTAGCAATGATGTGTGGGTTTTTTTGAAAGCCTCATGAATATTTCCCAGTTCTTTCTAATTAGGGAGACCTTCTGTGTGAATGATCTTTGGTGGTTGTATATCTGTGAGATAGTACAACTTCATGGGGTCCCTTGTAATATAATTTATGATTGGGATTCCAGGTTCGAATATATTTTCTAGAATATTTTATAGTGGGGATTTGGTACACAAGTTATTTTTAGCATAGAATACCAACCTCAGACTGATATCCAGTTAGATCATACAATTCAGGTTCTTGAGGACATGATGCGATCATGCGTCCAAGATTGTGGGGGCTCTTGGGAGAGGTATATTCCCCTAGTTAAGTTTTCCAACAATAATATTTATTCAGAGACTATAAAAATAGATCCTTGTGATTCTTTGTATGATATTACATTTTGATCTCTTATGTGATGGTTAGAGGTAAGTGATATAGCTTTATGGGGAATGTGTCTCAAACAAGAGACTTATGAGTAGGTCTAGTTGATCAGAAAGCGTATGCATATTGCACAGTCTCATTAAAAATATTATGATAATTTTCAAAAAAAAACTATAGAGTTCAAAGTTGGGGATCGGGTCTTTTTATGTGTGTCATAGGGACTGGGACATAAACATGACATGAGACAGGGTAAGCTTTCACCATGATATGTGAGGCCATTCGAGATTTTGGAGAGAGTCTGATAGGTATTCTATCAGTTGCAGTTACCTCAGAGTTACCAGGGAATTAAAAACATATTTCATTCATCTTAGCCACACCATTATCATTTGGACCCATCTTAGGATTTTCAACCTAAGGAGGTTGAGTTACAGACAGATTTGTTCTTTTTGGAGCATCTGATTCATATCATAGATAGGAGCACAAAGTTTGTTAAAGGATAGTTAATTTCTCTAGTATGGGTGCTATGAAAACATGCCCATTTACAAGATGATAATTTTTAGAAGGATTCTGACATATGTTCTCAATTGTTAGAGTTATTATCTAACGATTCTGGACCTCCCTTGGGAGGGAAATTCAGGGTCGAATTTATTTATGAGGGGAAGATTGTAATATCCTAGGATTTCCTAAAAGGTACATATCAATTTAAATTGATTTTAAATGGTTTTTTATGGGATAATGTGAGTAAACTTTGATTTATATGGGTATTGGGGGAGTCAATGGATTGTTTTGATCCTATAGATACTTTTTTTGGAAAAAAATAAGATGGGTCTCATGGTTATAAAAAACTATGAAGGATATGATGCATGGTTACCCAAACTGTGTGAGACCCTGGAAGTTGGAAAAATAATCCCAAATGGTTTCTCAAAACATGTAGATGTAGGCACACACCCATGTAATGGCCTCTATAGTTTTGGAAAGTGGTCAAAGGCATAGTTTGTGAATGGTTGGTCAAACCATGCACACTAACGATGTGGGGTTCCCCTTTGAAGTAGTGTGGGTGTATGGTTGGTGAACTATTTGGATAAATGTGTAGCCAAACCACGTGGACTAGTATTTTGTTTCAAAATAACCAATTTTTACTTAAAAAAATTATAAAAATCATCCTATTTCTATTTCTCAACTGATGGAAAGAAGATCAAGTTTTGGAGCTCTCCTTAATGATAAATTGTAGGATTTTCTACCTTTTCTCCGCCCGAGATCGAAATTGAGATCCATTTGTCTTGTTGGATCTACATCACTGAGTAATCCATTCCTTTTTTGTTGTTATTTGTTTAAATTTTTATCAAAAAAGTTATTTAGGTGCAATATAATATTACCTATTTCTAGGTTATTCATTTTTTCCTTGATTTTCCTCTAATATGGATTAAATATTAGTTGATATTGAATGGTAACTCGACTACGGACCTGAGGTAGGTGGTCTATACCTTTCTATTGTGGTTTGGTTCTTTATATACCTTGTTGCTATTGTTCCTCACATCAAACATTCCTGCGATTCCCCTAAATTTAGTTGAATAATTTAATTAAACATATTGAAACGTGTTAGGTATTCTCTTTAGTTCCTTTGAGTTAGTTGGAGGTTGTTTCCCAAACCTATGCCACCCATGGCGTGTGACCTTGCATTAACATAATTGAACTGCCCAAGGGGAGTGTGTATGATATTTCCTATTTATATGAATCCCTATTATAATGAAATTCAATTTATAGATTAGAATATGGTTTTACTCCCTTTACATGTTATACATGATGTTAAATGATTAATTACTCAATTTTAATTGAATGAGAGTTGTTATATGAGTGGTAAAACTCATGGATTTTTCATGCTTGTAAATTGATAAATGGAATGAATGATGAACATTTCCATAGGATGCAATGGGTGTAGTACAACATGGTTCATGATAGTGGTATATAATTCCTTGGACCTGTATGCTCTTGGGATTCTAATTCTATGGGAATCCTTGGGCTTTTATCTAGTTTATTTAGGCGTACAATGGAAATTTTTTGTAGACATTATCATTGGAACACAATTCAATCCTAACCAAGTTTCCATAGAGATTCTATTAGGACTCGATGAGGATTCCTTGGTTCACTATACCTTGGATCCAGCCCTGAGGGGTTTGAAGCTTCTAATTATATGGCTCATCCATCGTAAATACGACATTATGTATTATACAGAAATGCCGTGGTTGAAATGAATTTTATGATTATAAGGCTAATATGTGGATGTTATGTGATATATGTTATATGTCATGGATATGGATGATATGGGATATTGTGTATATGAAGAGGTCTTGGTGCTTAATTCTGTTTATTTATTTCTGCCCTGTTAGAGGTGATTGAAACTTATTTTTCAAGGAGAATTGTCTGGTTATATAGTATCACTTATTTTGTTAGTTTTTCCTTATTCACTTTACTCTCAGTACTACCATACATGTAATATTTTTTACTCTTCATTAGCTTATATTTCACATCATGGAATGTTATGGAAATTGTTGGTGGTGACCTACTGTGATTTTATCTCACACCCTATATCGGGCCACCCTTGGGTACCGAGATAGAGTATATATATGAAGGTAGGTATTAGGGAAAGTACCCATGTTTATATACTTGACTTTGTGCTTTGACTAAGAGCAGGGGAGCCCAAGATTGAGATGAGGAACATGATGCTATTTGGAGATAGTGTTTTTTTGGTCTTTGGTTATTTTGATACATGTATTGTATTACCTACTGTATACATGTTTGGTAATAGGTCATTATCATTTTTATATGATTCATTACCTAGATTTTGAATATTTTTTTCTATTGACATATTGATTCCTCTATGGTGGGTTAATAGTCCTATTCTTTAATGTCTATTACCGATGCTTATACATTATTTTCACTGTTCCTTCTACCGATTGTAAATATTTATATCCACTATGATACTATCTATTGAGGAGGGTATAGTATCCCCATAGACACAACCAGGTCCTCACTGCTAGTCATCAGCCTTTGGCATTCATGGAGATGCGCTTGAGGCCATGTGACCCCCCCCAAAGTTTAAGTTACCAGATAGTAGCATTTTGGTTGAGACATTAAACTCTTCCTATTGTTTTAGTTTCTTAGTTTTTACTATTTATTTTCATTCATTATTTTGATAAATTAATTATCTTACATTGAATCAGTTACACCATCCGTAGAGGGGTAGTTCTTCTAAGTGATTGAGAAAGGGGAGGATAGGACTATTATTCTAGGTTTTAGTTTTTCTAATTTAATGAATAAAACCCTTTTATTCTTCTACCAAATGATTTCAATTCATTATTTTTAATTTTTAATATAGAATTCGACGGTGTTAGGTTTTGATTATATTAATTTCAATTTCCTTTATCAATGATACAAAATCCCCTTATATATAATTATAGTCTGTATATGATGCAACATTCTAGGGTTGGATTGTGTGTGCTCAATGATCACTAGCTCGTTTGTGGAATTTTGGCTAGAAATGTTGGTTATTAGGGACTAAAAATACCCAATCAGGGATTAACATAATTAATCTAGAGGAACCAATATAACTCTCACACACATATTAATGAGGATATATGAACATGATATTTCATGTAGGGATATCCTCAACATCACCATCTCTTTAAGGGAGAGAGAGGAATCAACAAAGGAATATCTCTCTTACCATCCAATAGAAGAAGAATTTGTAACAATTGAAAACCATGATAACATTATATTAGGTATAGACAAGACTAACCTGATAACTATCCCAATAAACTATTTTAAATTAATCAATTTAGTATTCATTCTAAATTCTCTATTTCTAAAGCCAAAATAAAATAATTTTTTCCGAATCAATTCAAAAAGTGATAAACAAGTTTTTTATATTATTCTCTTCTAGATACTGTATATGGTTAACAACTATACTATAATTAGGTAATTAATTAATTTCTATTCCCCATGACAAGGAGTGCATCACATCACTATAAATCACAAATCATTCTACACAATAGGGAAGTTTGAACACATGTTCACTATCCAACCTTATATATAGTTCCTTGAAATTATCTTAACATTCATCCATCCAAAAGAACATGACCCCATTTTGGGTCAACATGGTTTCTGTATTTTATAACAATGAGATATTTTTCAGAAATCATTTATAGTTTCTATCCAATATAATAAATTTAAGAATCTAAATCACCGTGTTTGATCTAGAACAATGCTCAATAACTTCCATCTTTGCTGTATTCACTAATATTCTCTATGTTTTATTTACAAGTCCCAAAACTTATAATTTATGTATCCAAATTTTACACTTACTAAATTTGGAATATAAATTATCCATTCTAAATTTTAATAACCAAATGATATTCATACTCTTACTTGATCATGGAACATATAAGAATAACTTCTAAAAAGACTAAAAAAATTGATCAAAGTATTATCTAAAGAAACTTTTCATTTTTTTGATGAATATAATAGGAGAATTGGTAAGTCAAAATGGAATAACTATAAATTAAAAGTGTTTATAACTCATAAATAAGACTATATTGGTTAAGTAATCTATTTTGACTCATAACTAATGAAATGAAAATTGAATATCGATCCTATAAAGGTATTGAGATCTACATAGTTGATCTGAAAAATCATTAATAAAGGTTTTTGGATACTTATTATTTATCGTGATCTTATTAATATCATTATAATAAATGATGAATTGATGTATTAACCCATAATTATTTTTAATAAAAAATAATAGGTGCACCATGATGGAGAATCACTTGCACAAATTAGTCCTTTATATAGATTCACGTTATGTTTCTTCTTCAATTACTACAATTCAAAAGAGGAAATTATATAACGAGTCTTTGGATTAGGTTTAGCACTAGAAACAAGTTCTATTTTTAAACCAAACATTAAAATTTGGCTGAATACTAGTAATCTCTTCAATAAATACATTTGAAAATTTTGAACAATAGGAATATATTTAGTTTTTACTTTCTCCCCAACCATTTGAGATTAAAAAAACCCTCATAAATAAGTAGTATGGCCTATATAATGGAAGTAATTTCAATTGTAAGTTCATGTTAATAATCACACCAATAGATGATCATAGGTTGAATTATAGTACCAAACATTAATTCCTTTCCTCAATAATTATTATGGGAACTATATAGGTAGAGATAATCAATTTTAAAAATAACATCAAATTAAAATGGAGGGAGTATAAAAATATTTACAGTAATAAAATTCCCAAAAACTTATATTAGAGAGGATACGTAGACTTGAGATGCAATCATTGTACCATTTGTATTTTTCACTGATAATTCACTATATAATCATTTAGGTGGTGTTGTTATACTCTTTTAAAAATCTTAAAATATAATATCGTGGGTAGATACATATTCAAATATGAAATTCAAATATCATAAATGTATAATAAGCATACATTTCCCAATTTTTTAGGATCTCATTATTTTATTAAACCAAAAAGGTTAGAGTGTGTACTGGTCAACATTAATCAGGGTGAGAAATCATATAATCATGAAAATAGTTCCTACTATGACCTAAATTATGACACCATATTATCAATGTGTGAAATTTTAGCTTCATCCTATATCAATCTCAATTAATCATATGATTATTTAAGTTATTTCCTAATATTCTTCATAACATAATCCATAAAAATATCTAAACACTTCTTTGATACCAACTGAGGTGACATTAGAATTTCATATATAAATATAACATACTTATATATGAATATTCAATACATATCATAGTAATACTCATCCCAAAATCATAATGGTCAAGAGTCATTGGAAAATATTTACATAATATACATATCCCATAATGTTCTGCTTACAAAAATACCTTCCAAGACATATCAAGCACAATAACTTTCTTCATAACCAGGGGAAAATGAAAACATGAGAAAGTGTAAGATCAGATTTCCAGTAAGGGTAAATATGGGAGAAATCAATTGAATATCATAAATTATCATAATATAATAATAATGTAATATGATAATTATCATAACTTATAAAATTCATACCCAATCTGTCATACATCATAAATCATGACTCATAGAATTAAACATTTCCCTAAAAAAATACATGAGTCATAAGCATGTAAAATCATTAATAATCAATCATTATCAATAAGACAATATAATAATATTAATAATAGTTCATTGGAATATTTGAAATCATAATCATAGAAAAAAATTAATTATGTATGGTTCACCACTAAGACCATCAAAACATATTGGACAGAGTTCCATAGTAAATTGGATTAACTACCCATTACATTTTAATTCATGGTGGATAGTGCTCCATGTTTTATTGAGTTAAATCCCCATTCGATTCATATTATATACTCAGATATCATTATTTACCCAATGAATTGGAGAGATATATAATTTTGGACACACTTTTCACTTAATAATAAACAGACATATGTGTGCCACAAGATCAAAAAAACATTCATCATTTCATGAAATCTTAATTAATACATGGTAAAGAAAATATTTTCATAAAAAATTGATTTTCAAATAATAATAATCCATACAAATAAATAATACGGAAAGAAAAATTAGAGAATATGCATATTGAATCATATGATTACTTAAAGGATGTTGACATATATGAAAAAAAATTATTAAAGAACTTGAAATATGATGTAAAAAATAAGAGAAAATAGACTTTTATTGAAGAACTAAAAATTACCAGAATAATGAAAATATGTTTTTTATTAAATTATAAAAAATTATAAAAAAAATTATTTATAACATGGAATAATCATCATGGTGGAAAAATACCTTCATTCGCTAAACTTTTTAAAAAATAATTCATTTCATACTTTTGTAAGAAGTATGTTATGACTCATAAATTTTTTTAAAGCTTCAATTTTTATACATTTAAAGTAAATTTAATTATATTTGAAAATTAATTTAATAAAAATATTGATATTATAAAAATGAAAATTCTTGAAGCATTTTAATAAATATGGCCATGGAAGAAAAATATTTCTGACCTAAAAGATGAAATAATATCGGCATTACCTAAAACAATTTCATCGGTATTTTTATTTCCAATGAAAGGGAATATAAAATGAATACTTAAAAATTATATAAATTACTATATGAGTAGAAAATATATATGTTTTATGATATATAGAGAATAAAATATCATTAATGGTTATTTAATCATTAATTACGTGATAAAAAATGAGATTGCAACATAAACCCTAACCTCAAGTCCCGACTTGATTCAAAGACACTCTAAACTTATATATAATAAATTCAAATCTATTATATATCTAAATAATAAAAATATTCATACTTATATTACCATATATGATTAATTAATAATTTATAATCACCCATTTATTAATAAATCTCCATTAATATGAATTTTAAGGGTTTTAACTATTTCATTTTTCATGCATGTTTTAGTTTGACAATTCTGGTACTTAAAAATTGGTCATTGTTTCATGATATTGATAATATTGATCATTTCATAAATAAAATATTTACACATTATTTAAATTTTTTTAAAAAATTAAGTTAAGGTGGTGATGAAAAATGAAACATGTCACTCCATGGCGACTATAGTCCTTACGTACGCATGATCACCGATTTCATTTTATTATAATGAAAAATAGATAGTAAATGAGCATACCATTAGAAAAAAAACATTTAAGTATATTAAATATTCTTATTTAATTATATTAATATGTTTATATATTATTTCTATGAGTTTTAAGAGGAAATAAACATAAAAAATGGTTGTAAGAACATGTACATATTCTTCGAATATATTCCTTTGGATTACACCTTAAGAATTCATAAGATAGTATTTTGGTAAGACAATAACCTCTAAGATGTTGGGGTGGGATGTTTTGAATAGTTATTTAGATATATTTATTGAAATTTATTTCCCTTAGTTTGTTAATAAGTGAGAATTAGAGGTTCTCTTTTATAACAGAGGGGAGTGGCACTCCTTTAAATATTCAAAATTTTAAAATAATATAAAGTAATTTTCCTTGAAATTTTGTACCAAATGGAAAAAATTTCAAAGATAGGTTAAGGTTTGGTTTAAATACACTAATCCAATAAATATTAGAAAACGTTTTGAGATATCTAAATCCTTTTCTCTTAGTTTGTTTTCCTTATTAATGATTTTAACCATTATCGCAGTTAAAAGATTTTTTTCTCTAGTAACTATTGATTACTAGAAGAAATTAACTTGCAATTATTAAATAATTATTATTATTCTATTTAAAAATATATAATCTATTTTTTAGTATTAAATTCCTCGATTTGGTAGAAATTATATTTTAAAACACATCTAAAACATCCTTTAGATTGTTTCCTTTTTATTGATAAAAATAATTTTTTTTCACTATATACTAAGAATCAAAAATTACATGAATGTTAATTTATTTTATTGAATATATTATCTAAAAATTTCATTAAAATCATTCATCAATAGTTATTAATTTAATTTATTTAAATTAAAACACATTGAAAATATATTTTTTTCTTTTTAAAAATATATATTTTTACCTTCAAAAGCTTTTATAATCTTTTCTAACTATTTTATAATTAATTAATAAATTCTCAATAATTTTTATACATGTATAAAAAATAAAAATGAACTAGTTTTATTCTCAAAATAAAATAATTTTTTATTTAAATAATACATATAATAAGAACCACATTTTTTTAAAAAATATTTACCTTTAGCCATGAATTATTAGCCTTACATTCATTTTCATTTCCAAATAAATTCATGAATTCCATTATGTGATTTTATTACCTTAATATGATTAATTTAATCCATATATATATTAATTTCATTAATTTTATATTTTTTAAAAGGTATTATTCACTTAATTTCAACATTTTGTGCATCAAAAGATATCAAACATATAAATTTTTTAATAAGGAATATATTTGAAAATATATTATCATTACACTATGTGTAACATCCCCCCCTTAACTAATTATATTGGGAAGAGGATTAGGTACCATTAACATTAGGTGACATCCATTGGAGTTGGTGACCTATAACTAACATCATAAGTACTTGATTAAACGTATTATTATTAATAAATTTTTATTATAATATCATTATTGTTCCTATAGATGACTTTTTTATGTGGTAATATCCTAAGAAAAATATGTCACAATGTAATTTCAAGCAAGTTACCATTATTATGAGAGCCTAGAAGTGCCACAAAAATATTATTTAATATAGTTATATGACTGAATGATGTTATATGATAGGATAGAGACAATACATTATATCATGTGTATTAGGCTCACAATACAATTATATAGCTTCATATGTTTTTCTCCCTTGATAATATCCAATATTATAAGTTAAGAGAATAGACCGGTTAATAATAAATCTATATCTCCTTATGTAATTGGATCTTTCTATATAAAAATGTGTTTTTTTATCATTATACTTTAGTATTATCATTAATGTATATCATGAAACAAGTACTTTGATGTATTGATGAAATCGTGATGACATATTCTCACAAAGAAGTAGGATACCTTGGGTGATTCATATATGATATTTCATTAATGTATAATGTGATAAAAGATTTATCCCTTTTATCTCTTGATGAAATTTAATATTTTAGACCCTTTGATGAGAATGGAACTACCAAAATAAATCTAAGTAAATATATTTTTTTGGTTGAGTTCGTTTTTGAAAATTCAATGAAAGAAACATTGAGCATATAGGTTTCCATCATAGGAATATAACCAACTCGATTTGATATATTGTGATAAAATAATTATTTTACATGGTAAATGTTTGTAGGAGGTTAGATTCTGAATTGACGTTGACATCTTTCTCTATTGATGAATTTGATTGTTGCTCGATTCTAACCATGAAATTTAGGTGGTTGTTCCTAATTCCCTTGAAAAAGAGGACTATAGGGACACACACTAAATGTATCCAAAATATCTATTAAATTATAGTAATGAATTTAACAATTTCGAATAAATAATATTTATCATATTTGTTTGACCCCAATAATTTAATCACAATTTTTAAAAAATAATAAGTTAGATAAATAATAAAAAAATTAAGTTTGGGGAAAAGTAATATTTATTATATTTATTGTAGAATAAGGTAGTGATATTTGTTTTTTAAATAGTCATTATTCTAGAATCAGTAAATGTAGATGAGGGAAAGTGGACCAAGTTTAATTGTCCAGTTATAAATGATATAAATTATATTCAATTATATATTCATTAGGGAGTTTCACATGTCAAGTGATTTATAATTATAATAATATCTTTATTAGATATGAGGTAAATTAAGATTTATTAATATAGAAAGGGTTTAGTGAAAAATTTTACAACCCTAAACCCACTATAATAAATTACTAATCATATAAATTTAAAAAATTGAATTTGTGGGAATAATAGATAGAGTAATACTCTATTAATCCCTAGATATAGGTCAATATATCCATGGTTCTCTCCTACATTCATTTATCAAGTCAATGAGAGATAATAAATATTTCATCCTCTTGGGAGAAGAATTTTGCTGCACTCAACCAAGAACAATGTGAGTGATATGGATCGTCTATGCTAGAACCTAGTGATTCTTTGACAATGGTCCGAGATTATAGTGCATGTGTGGATCACTTCTAGTGGAATTTTTAACTTGGTTAAAAAAAATAAATGTTGATGCAATGATATATATTAAACTTGATCATTAGTTAATAGAGAATTAAAAGTTTGGGAAATTATATATCTATTCATAAGTTAATTATAAATTATATGATAATATCCTCTTATTCTAGTTCCATCATTTTAATCTTGTCATGTAATATATGGTATTTATTAGACATGATTTTTTTATCACATGTGGGAATTATTACATGTAAATTAAGACTAAAATTGTGTTGATCGTACCAGCTATGGAATTTCCACCGCACCCAGAACATTCAAGTGGTATCCAAGTGGCCACATGTTTAATTTATATTTACTTATTATTTATGTATTATTTTAATGTATTTTTATTTTCTTTTACTTATATCGATTCATTTTAATATCTAAAAATTTTAATATTATTATTTATTTTTTCTCAACAACATAACATGTAAATGGTTAAGATTAAAATTAAAATAATCATATGATAAACACCATCTGGTGGTTCCATAAGTTCTACCTAGAAAACCCCTTCATACACTTCATGTACTACCAAATTACATTTATTTTACTTCCATTTTCACATATTTTTATCATGATAAAGTCAGATAAATCTAAGAAAAAATGATCATTGTGTAGATTCAGATAAGATGGAACAAGGTATTAAGAAATACATGTCATGTAACCATTGAATAGGGTGTTCATTCCAAGTTATCTTATGGCTATGTAAATAGGGATTCCCAGTGATCTGTATATCAGATACACTATACAAAGAATGACATTACATGAAAATATGTTGTTAATCTCCATGAATTTTGCACAACAACCAATGTACCTTGATCATGTTCTCAACATGAAACATGTTCATTACTAAGTCATGTGTTGTGGACATGGGAAGAAGAAAATATATGCCTCCTACTTTCATACATGATGTGTAGTCCACTACATAAAGTGTACCCAGTTTTTTTGAAGAAACATTAAATACACAATCAAAAACATTAAAATGTTTTACATGGGTCATTTATTATACAAATTATATTCCATGTTATAGGATTGATAATTATATATTAAATTAATATATGTGTTAAAATTTTGGATGAACACATGCAGTTTCTTCCTAGTACATTTATGTCTATTATTAATCTTAAATGAAATTAATTTTAAATAAAACTGATAGATGATGTTTAGTTAAATATTTTTTGATAGAATTATGATAAATTTAAAGAATTGGATTAATTCATGGAATATTGTCTTAATTAAATAACAAATAAAAGTAATTGATAGCTATATTTCAAATGTATGCTCACTTCTTGATTTTTGGATGATCATGAGATTAGACCAGACATTGTATATGATTATTTTCTTTTAATTTATTATGGATAAATTATTATTTATGTCCTATGTTTCATAACCTCATTTTTATTATTAAAGGGAATGTGTTACCTTAATTTATTTTATTTAAAACCCCTTTATCTAATCCATCATATCAACTCACCTCTGTAAGAGTAAAATATTTTGCAAGGATGGAGCTCCTAGAAGAGTGGTGGTGGTCCAAGTCCATGATCTGAGTTGAATCCAATCACGGTTATTAATATGATCCAAGTATGAATTCTACAATAGGAATAGAGTTATGAATCAAGGTGTTCTCCCATAAGTCCAAGGGTTCGTTTATCATCTCTTAGATAAACTAAACACTAGAAAAATATCATGATAATTTTACTATATGTTTTATTTATATCAATTGATGGTTAATTATTTATTTTTGTAAATGCTTCATGATCACTTAGTAAATGAATTTAAAATAATTCAAGATAGAATAAAATATAATATGGTTATGTGAAAACTGTTATTATATATGGTTAATCACTTAAGGAAAATATACTTAATATTAACAAGGTATGTGAAAAGAGAAAATTGGATCTTATGAATAAAAATAAAAATACTCCACTTAAATTAATATGGTGTAATTTCCTTCAACAATTTATATTATAAATAACTTTATAGTTCAAAGTGCTTGACTAACCCAAGATGGGGTGATTTTAATTATCATTTAACATTTAGAATTATGTTTTGGGTTGAATTATCATATATTACATAGAAGTTTTAGTAACCATGATAGACTTCGTGTAAATGAGAGGAAATTGATGAGGAAATAACAACCAATATGTACAAATTGGGGAGTCTACTCAAAAGATCAAAGAATAATGAGTTAATGTAGTTGTAAAGTTATTCCAACCTAAAACCCTTCAAATAAATTTTAAGGACCAAGTATGGGTTATGTGAAGGGGAATATGGATCCTTTATACTATAATACCTACGTGAAAATTTATTACTAAAATTATGTTGAGGGATATTAGGTTTTGAAAAATATTGTGTGATTTTTGGAATTTAATTAACTTTATATTTATTAATCAGTTTTTTGTAATGAAAGTTATAACCAATTATCTGCTCTTAATTTTTAAAGTAGAAAATAAAACGATTTTGACAATATAACTATGATCCATAATTGAGAAGGATAACCTTCTCACCCATGTGAATTTAAAGGAATGGTATAGGTGCTTTCAGGATAGATTATTCCATGAATATAAATTGTAGGTTCTAGACACCCCACTTTCCAATTCACTTTCCAATGAGGCTAGTGAGGATAATATTTCCCTCTATCTGAAGAATATGTAAAATGTAATGGGTGTAAAATTTTTTATGCTATACTCCATGTATAATGATATTCTGAATAAATATGAGGATATGGATGGGTATAACATTGTTTCTCACCTTTGGGATCTCTATCAAAATAAAGTGAAATCAGTGATATATGAGATCTCCAATGAACTGTTTACATGACAGTTTGGAGAGTTAGTGCCAGCTGTCCACATATAGTATAACACCTAGAGATTTTAATAAATATAATTTTTTAAAATAATTTTATTTTATTTTATATCATGTGTTATATATAACACCAAGTTTAAACAAAACACAACATACTATTAAAATATTACTATTTAATAAGATAGTTATCGACTAGCCATTGGAATGGTGGGTATGAATATGATTTACTAAATTTTGAGAATATATGGTTTAAATATATATATATATATAATAAATTCTTTTTTTACCAATGAATTATAAATGAAAATAAAAACCATTCTAAAATAAAATAAATCTTTTTCTAAATGTTTTTATTCATACAAAGGAATTTCACCTCAAAAATTTAAATAAATCCATTTTTGTTTAATTATTTAATGAGATTTATTTATAATATATTAAATAAAATGTTTTAACATTAATATTATGTTATTTATAGGTATGAGATAAGAATAAATCAAATTTTATGGTTAAATTTATATTTTTCAAAAAAATAATTTTGTCACATTTTTCACATATATATTTAAATAATTTTTTCATCCAATTTTAGAAACTATATATATATATATAAATAAACTTTATTTTTTAAATCATAATTTTAAAATTATCTTAGAGTGTGTTTTCTTGAATTTTATGAAAAAATAAATTTTCCAGTGAATAATGAAAAATAATAGTTCTCATTAAAACTTCATTTTCATTCAAATATTTTAAAATTTTAAAATATATTAAATATGGTTTTAAAATAAAAAAAAAGTTCACTTATACTATTATTAATCCAATTTAGTTCATTGGAATCAATTTCATTTTTATTTTTTATATAAAAACATTTTACACATATGTGAAAATATTCTTTAGAAAACTATTCTTTCATCGCGTTTGTGGGTTTAATTATAAATTATATTTTTCCTCTTATGTCAATGGAATTTTGAAATATGGATATCATATTGAGAATAGTAATAAATAATATTATATACTATTGGTTACTTAATTTTTTTTTAAAATGAAAATTAAAAATAATATTAATTAATTTTGGTGCTTAAGTTCAAAACAATTTTACCAAGGGGTTAAACTAAAAAGACAAGGGTATGTTTTCCAATAAAACTTATCTAAATCCTATTTTATGAACATATTTTAAAATTAAAATATTAATAGTTATAATATATTTTGAATTTGAATCATTTTTATTTATAAATACTTTATCATTTTGGATTATTTTGGGGAATTTTCAAGTAGTTTCTATGTGGTTTCTTTTCCCCACATATAAAAGAGAACCCCCCTATCCTATCCTCTTCACACATCCATAACCATTTAGTTATGGTGGGGGCTGAACAGATAACTTTTTTACTTCTCTTGAAATATACTAGAGGAAATATTTTTATTATGAAACCCTCTATAAAAGAAATTGGTGGTAACCTATGGAGGTTATCTAAAAAAATGTTTTGTTGTTAACTGAGCATTTTTATTTAATTTATTATTTAACCTCCATAAAATAGTATTCAAAAATGATGAAATAATAAAATAATATTTAACATATAAATTTATGATATTATATTAATATAATAACCTATATTTATCCCATCTTCTATCAAACGGGAAGAAAAACCATCAAAAATGTGTATGACATGTTGTCGCCTTGTGAATCGATGTAATTCATTTTCCATCACCGGATATCAAAAAAGGATATAATGGTGGATTTAAATTATATATATATATATATATATTATTAATAATATAATTATACTTATATAATTTTAATATCAAGTATACCATATTACTTTACAGATTGTGGGAATATGATAACGCCACTCGTGTGTACGACAGACTACCACCTCATAAAGCGATATGATTCATTTTTAAACCACGCATTATATTAAATATACTGAGTATTATTTGAAGTAATATATATTATATATATATATATATAATAATTATTATTCTTTAATGGTAAATTATTATTCTCCTTTCTTTTACTCAGTCCATCAAAAAATGGAAATAGTGTTCATGTGTACGTACGACCTACCATCTCCATGAACAATTTATTTCATATTTCAGCCTCTAACTTTAATGAATGATTTTAAATATGTATATAATTAAAATATATGAAATTAATATCATGATTAAAATTATGTATATAATTTAATGATTTTCAATTTATAGGGAAGAAAATTTTGTAATGATAACATATATGATAAAACAATATAGTAATTACCCAGAAAAATTATTTTAATAAATTATTTTCAATAAACAGGTGATAAAAGGTTATAATTAAATCATATATCATATGATATATATATATATATTTATTATTCTAGGAAATATTTATAATATTACTATTTTTATTACACAGAATGTTTGAATGTGTATGAAGAGATTTGAGGCATGAGCAAAATATTATTCCTCTAGTTTCGTTCTTTGGGATATAAGTTATGTTGTGCACCTATCTTATTTTATTAGTTGTAAATAATAACCCTTAAACATGTTATCTCTTGAGTTTATTATTTTTCCATGATGTGTAATGTTTTTTAATGTTATTATTTCATGGGTCTTATAATTAAAATGTTACCAAAGTGGTAGTGATTTTATATTACAATCGCATTGTTTATCGCGATTAGTTATGATTATGGTTATGATGATGATATATTATGATATAAATATCAATAAATTAATTATTTATATTATACTTTATTCATTAATTTAGAATAAATGTTTTCATTTCATTTTCCACTCTATATTTTAAAAAAGATATGAAAAATATATTTTCAATAAAACAACTGAATTTATTTCTCTCTTCGGTCAAAAATGATTTGTCTTCAATGTAAATGTTGTCTAAAAAGGGTTTATATATATTTTTTAATATTATCCAATGATTTTTTAAATACATTTTTAACCATTTTTTATTTTTAACAAAATTTAAATGATTGCAACTATCATTTTCCAAATGAGGCAGTTTTGAGTTTTTACCACAATTGTGAAAGGAATATTTGTTTTTAAAGATGTATGACATGAATAGAGTTTTCCAATATCATGACATATCAATGATTTAAATATTAATTTATAATTTAATAATGTTATTTTCAAAGTGATGTATTTTTAAAATTTTTTATAAAATTTTCATTTTAAAATGTGATTTTAAAGGTGGAAATGTTATTTTCCACAAGAAATGTTCCAAGTGATCTTCGAAAATCATTTTCCATGCAATATGAAATCCTTTTATGTTACTCGATATTTAATGGGAATATTATCCAAGTATATCATTCTTATCAGTTCTTTTAATGGTGTATATTTATGGTGATTAAATATTTATAAAACCCTTTCCTTTTTTGTAGGTAATGATATGATGAAATGTTTGTGAAACCCAT
This sequence comes from Viscum album, assembly GCA_963277665.1. Classification (NCBI taxonomy): domain Eukaryota; kingdom Viridiplantae; phylum Streptophyta; class Magnoliopsida; order Santalales; family Viscaceae; genus Viscum; species Viscum album. The sequence goes on along the minus strand of OY728139.1, from coordinate 1,514,587,783 downwards.
TTCCATTCAAGGGTTCTGATATGATGAACATTATATAATATTGAGTAAAACATATATAGAATTTATATTATTTGATGGGTGGGACCAATATCTCCCTAAAATTAATTGGTAAAATATTTATATCTCATGTGTTAACAATGGGAAACAACTTAACGAGCTTGATCCATAATGGTAAACAATTTGACGAGCTTGATCTATGATGGGAAACTGAATGATGGCCTTTATACATAATGGGAAATTGGTTATGAGGCCTGATACACTATGTTTGATGTTATTTGTTCTTATCCTTTACAAATTAAATTCTTTTTATACATATATCGATGCCATATATTTATGACATGAGCTTATGTTTAATGAAATATAATGATTTCACACTCTTATGAATTATCTCATCTGGAATGATTTCACACCCGAATGCTCTAATTGATCTATTTTATTCTGATTTATTTATTTTATTCTATTTTCTACCATACTATCTAGCCATATCTCTCCCACTACTTCCTATCTTATTAGGTTGTAAAATCCTTGAGTGGTTTGGTGTAGCGGTAGTGACCTGAATTGTATGTTTAGGAACATTTATTAAAAATATAGCTTTATTTTATCTATTAAATTATGTTTATAATTTAACTTCTAAAATTTATTTAAATTTGAATTGGTTTATGATTAATTATACTATTTATTATTTAGTCAGTTAAGAAATATTTTTTCCCTCAGTTTAATTTTGAATCACATGTATTTATTACTTTAGTATCAAGTGGAGATTGTTTTTTAATTCCTAAATATGTGAGTAAGAAAAAGTGATCCATTTCATATTTTTTGGAATTATAATACCTAATTAGGTATTTAATTTATAGTTAAAAGAATGGTCATTGTGGATTTCATACTTTGTATGGATGGATATCCAAAATAGGAAAATTGTGACCATAATTATCATCATCATAAATCATGAAAAATGGTGAAAATGGGGAAGGTATTTTGAAAATAATTATTTAATTAATTTAAAAAAATGTGAAACATTATTTTTAAAAGACTATGATAGAATTAAAAAATTGAAACTAAAACCAAACCCCAATCATGTATCACTTTTCTTGAATCATTAATGTATTTTTTTTCTTTCTTTAAGAGTCCTAGTGATTTTATTAAAAATATATGCACCATGATAACTATATTGAAGCACTAAAAATTGGAGATAACTAGCATCACTACTAATAATACAATCCTTTGGGAAAATAAATAAATGTTTCCACACCACATGATAGACACATTTCAAAACATGGCATTGTTTTTGGGGACCCAATAAATAGTTCACATAATTTATATTTATCCCATTGTAGTTATTTTTTCTTTACATAAATTAAATAAAATCAAAAAAATATTTTTCATGATGTTTTGAAATTATTATTTCATTAATTGATGGTGTAATTAACCAGTGGTTAAAGACCAAGAAAAAGTGGACACCAATTCTTAGAAGGACCTTAAACAAAGGGCTGATGATCTCGTGGTTTGTTTCATACATATAGGAGATGGCTAAGATAAAGGAATCTCACTATAAGAAGTGAAAAATATAGTGAGTAAAGTTCAAAATTATTATAAAATATTTAATCACATGAGGGAGGTTCCACTTGATTTTTATAAAATCACTAAAACGATCCCAAGTATTTGAGGCTGAATGTGAGGATTATCTATATCCCATCCATCTCAAATATTAGATTCAAATAAACCATGAAGATCTATATTGGATTCATAATGAATAAGAGTTTCCTGTCGAGCTACATATGAGATATAAAACAATATCTAGAAAACATTTGGAATTAGTATGAGGTAAAACATTATGTACCCATTCTTTAAAAAGTATAAGATCCAACAACATTATAAACTTCTCATATAGTAGAGAGGAGGAAGCCACCCAATTGGTGAAATTTGAAAAAAAAATATGGAGGAACTTGGATACCTATCTATATCCAATGATATCCAACTTCAAGAGGTCCTTACAATTGAATAATAAGTTGATTTTGATCCTATACAGGGATATGATATTTTCTTTAACTCAATGTCATTTTATTTTATTCGAACTGAATTGAGTGCATCATCTAACTGTTTTGACTATTCATATTTGAGTAATCAATGGTTTTTCTTGGAGGAAGATGAAGAAGAAGTAAATGAACCTACTGAGAAACACATTAATCTTATATAACTTATCTAAAATCAATTATAGGAAGTCCTTGGGAAGATCCAAGTGAAATTGATAGAGTAAGACAAGTCATAGGACTCCCACATTCCAAGAGATAATTCTAATTTTCATTCTGCATATTTAAATTATATCAAATTATAAGTATATTCTAAACTCCACTTTGAAAATTCAATAAATGCATCCCATATTGAGAAATCACTAAATAATAAAGATTAGGTTTCAAAAGTAGAAACAAATAAAGTGGATGATCCATACATCATAGTAACCCTACCGTGCAAGTTATACCTAATTATGAATGGGTGGACTTTTCAATGGATTATTTATCACTAGAAATTAATAATTTCAATGTGTGACAAGCCACATGTAGTGGTTAAAATATATGAAACTCCACCCACTGATATATTTTTTATGATAGATAGTACTTATATTCTAGAGGAATTAAAACTCCAAGGCCAATTTGGGGGATTAAATCGATACTTATCTTATTAAATTTATTCTAGTAATTTCCAATTTTCCTCTTAGGACAAGACTATTATGAAACCAAATCATATATTATTTTTTATATTTAATCCTAATATCCTTGTGATTTAATTGAGTGATTTAGTTTTATGACCATGATATAATAAGGAATATCAAACATCAAGGATATGAGATCTATAATTATATACAATAATATGGAGTTCATTGCTATTTTTTTTTAATTTAAATTCCATAATTTATTTTTTTTAAAAAAATCACTAGAAATTCTTGCAGTTTTTATAAATTTAAATTTAAATACCCACACTAGAATATATGATTTACATGAATTGTGTAGGAGACATTAGTTTATTAGGAAACCTATGATTCCATGTTTTATATTTTAATTATAATGATATTAAATGAGTAATATATAGAACTAAATTATTATATTGAATCATGGATGTTAAATTGATGACTCTTGATATAGGGGAATTAGTTTATTATTATAATGGAAATTCCCATACTATTTTTTCATGATTTTAATTTTTGAAATTGATATGAATTGATTTTTAATTATTATTCAGTCCATGAGTGATTTTCTAATATCATATTTCCCATTATTGAGAGGATTTCTTGACCAAATATTTCCTATTAAATCATGATCATATTTCTAGTGGGATCTTGGGACATGTCACCTTATATAACTTGTATTGTAACTTGTCAAATATATGACTGTGAAAAAAAAATATTAACATGATTATGGATGTTTTTTATAATCCTATTTCATTGTGACCACCATATACATGTATCACTTTTTATCCCATAGAGATCATGAATGACCTTGTTGGGAATAAGGTAAATTTCATGCCATTTTTACTCATTCCTACCCTCATGTTAGTATTTTTTATGATATTTTAGTATTGAATAATGGGGGTGAGGGTATTCATGGTGGAAGGGATTAACTTCATTGTAAGGAAAATATGTGGGGTGATAATGTGGGTATTAATAAAGGTTGTTTATTCATTCATAATATATTATTGTTTTCCCTTATTAAAAAAAATGAAAAAAATAAGAATGGGTTATGACTTAGAAGAATAGAAAATCATTATTATTAGGATTATTATTTTTATCATATATGGTTAGATTGTGTATGTGAGGTTTATAAAAATCCTTAATTTTGAAAAAGTAATAAAAATTTAAAAATTCGTTAAAAAAAGATAACAAGAAAAAATAGGGAAATTTTCTAAAATGTGCAATTCATTATGCTTTCATATGTCATAAATTTTTCAGAAATATTGGGGAGTGTGTGTTGTCATTCTAGAGGGGATATTTTCATGGATATTTTAATTTTGATATCATGCTTTATAATTTTGATATAGCCACTACTTTGGGCCTAAATGTTTTTTCTAAATCAATTCCTACCACCCTTAAGCCTTAGAGTCATCAGAAGATGGACTTCCAAAACCTCATGATTTAAAGTTCTTGTTATCTTAAAGAAGTAGAGAATATTGTTCTTTTAAAATCCTATGGATAAGGATCATGTACTTTTTGTTTAATAATAACTCTACTAAAAAAAATTTCATGAGTGATGAGTGAAAATATACAAAAGTGATGCATATTGTTACTTGGCATGTTTGGTAATAATTAATTAAGAAACTTAATTGGTTAAAAGGATAAGATACATAATTTATTAATGGTAAAAAGTAATATAATTTTATTATTTCTTTATATATTTTGAAATTGAATGATATTTTATGTGGAAATTTAAAATTATGTTTTACATTGATTATGATTTTATTGATTTGAATTTAGAATATTTACAATATTGAATTCATTTTTAATTCAATGTTTAAATTTATTGACTAGGGAAGAAAATAGTTCATGTGTGGTGGTATATAATGTATATATATTTTCATACAAATATTTATACAAATTATTTTTATTTTTAATTTATCTTAATTGATATTCCACTATATTTAAATATTTATTCAAAAAATCGGGATCCAAAAATAATTAATTAAAACTTACTAAAATGATAGGTTTTGAAAGGAAAATTTCATTTTGAAATTTTGTAAAATTAAATTGCAAAATTTAATGTTTTATATATGTAAAAAAATTATCCAGCTAGGCTATCCCTCAACCTCAAAGACTATTAAGCCACTTATATAGCCCAAGTGGGTTAGTTTTCCATGAAGAGCTAATGGAAGAGCCTTCCCAAAAAAAGGTGTGGAGTGAGACAAATGGGGAGGAGCCCATGAAGCGAGTAGGATAAACATATCACAGGTTGTACAAGGATAATCGACCCATGTGTGTGTGTGTGTGTGTCACGAGAGACTCTTTCCACTGTACGAATTTGAGTTATGACTGTAGTGGGATTTAATTTAAACAATCATTGAGACCGGGAATATATTTTATGTGGGATAAATTCTTTGGTGTAATTTTTCACAACTAATAGAAACAAAACCGTTTTGACTTTTCCACGCAACCCACCCCCCCCCCCCACCTACATTTCCCCACCACCTTCTCTGCTACTTGAATTTGCTGATTAGCCACCCAAACTCATAGGAGACACCGTTCCTACTACTAGAAAGATTTATCTCAATCCATATCGCACAACCATAACCTAGGAACACCATGGATCATCCCTATGACATTGACTAACCTCGGTGAATTCATTCACAATTGATAGTGAATCTATGAAAGAAATAAGAGCTTTATCTAGTCATAGTGAATGTGGAATGAATCTGAGGAGGATTCCCACACTAATTTTGTAATCATTGTGCCATGGAGTTTCCATTGAAGGACTCAGCACCATGGTTTATTATTACACAAAAACCTTGCATATATAGAGGATTATTTATTCTTATATTATAGAATAATCATTGATGGTAGTAGCATTGAGCACTGTAGACGCTGAAAAACACTAAAGGGATGAAGGGGGGTATTTGCGCGATAAATAGAAGACATATTTTGACCTGGCGATCCATTCTAGGGGGACCAGAAGGGCCGTGCCAAAAAATCTCATAAGTACATGAAAAAAATCTCTCGCACGTGGAAAATCATGGAATCTAAGGGCATTTTCCACGTAGGTGAAGAAAATTCCGTGCCACTGACCCCGAGCATGGAAATTTGTGCACGTCCACCCCCAAGTGGTTGAATCTTTCACGCCACTGACCCATGAATTAAATATTTCACGCAGACCGACCTCTACATGGACCTGATGGCCCCGAGCGCCTATTAATAGAAGGCCGCCCCTTCAACTTCTGACGAATGAATAATATAAAATGTCTCCTCTACGCAAAATCCACCTCTCCCATGTAAAAAAGATGACTTTCACGTACAGGATTTTTCATGACAAGTCTCCAAGGAGTCCGCCTTTGCATAGGACCACTCGGGTTTAATCCTTGCCCAAATCCCTTTGATTCACGTCACTTGTGTTCAATCTCATCTAATTGGGCGCAATCTTTATTCCTTGCGTGCAATACCTTCCCCTTGCACGCAACACTTTGACTAGTTCATGCGTGCAATTTCTCTAACTTGCACGCCACTCCTTACGTGCAATCCTTTCAATTTTCATGCAAAACCTCAGCTCCCCTTTGAGTGCAAAACCTCTCCAATTACATGCACACCCATCCTCTTCCATGCAAGTGTTCAAATTTTGCACCAATTGCATGTAAAACTCCAAGATTGTGCACAAATCTCTGGGGCCACTCACCCTGGCATTTTCCATGAAACTTATCCATTTTCACGCAAGCCTCCCCCCTTGTGAATACTTTTTCACACATGTTCAATGTCCCTATTCCAGACATCATTTTCGGGCACCTCTTATGCCCAAAACATCTACATCATACACCCTTTTCTCGTATGACCCTCTAGGATCATACGAAGTAACTTCAAAGTCCCTTGGGCGGTTATTTATGTTGCATTGCTTTACCTCATGCTTCTTCGCATAGGCACGCTAACAGATATTGCCTCTTCGCATAGCCTCACTAACTTGGAACCCCAATGGGATCACCTCCCAACACCCCCTAGTCATGGCGTTGTTGGTCCCTTTTCTTCACCAAGCTGTAAAGGCTTCTGTTTATGTAACTCCTAAGGGTGCTTAGTGAACCCACTTCGTCCGAGCTAAAGGACGTTAAACTATTGGGCACCATCGTTCTTAGCACATGACGTTAAACTGTGACCTCACCCAATGCTTCATATGCGGGGCACCCTGACTCGGACATTCTTTACGCCTGCTCGTCTCAACATGAGTGAAATCTTCCTCACGTGGAATGAGATCCTTTTATTTGAGGCGGTACCTTTCTATGGGGAAGGGCAACCATCTTTGTTTAAGCCCCTAGCCTTTCTTGCAAGAGGTAGTACCCCTACTCCTCCTTTATTTTTTTGTGCCAAAGGTTGGCTAAGGGCGTGATGGGCATCGACACTTCTTCCTTGCCAAATCCCTCTCTCGTTGGGCTTTGTCACCATTGGGTTGCCACCCTGGAGTAAGTCCCAATCTCTATCTCCCTATGATTCTAACCACATTTAAGCCCATGTTTCCTCATTGGTCCGCTAACCACATGTAAGCCCCATTCCATTTCCCATGGATACACCTTTTGCGAAGTGATCTTCAAGTCTCTGCTGCCTCTTATTTCTCAAACTAGGCATGACTCACGTGGGCTTAGAGTCATCATCAACCATGAAATCCTCTATGGGATGCCTAGAGTGTAAACCCCACACCCCATTATGAACTAGGTGGACTTTGATCCTTGCTTAGGCAAGGTATGTAGGAAACCTCCATGAGGTTCAAGCCCAACACCCTGTTATTCTGACACTCTTCACATCGGTGCACCAAATCCCCATCCCAAACTATGTGGACTTTGAACCTTTCCATGGAAAGGTACATAGGAAGCATCCTTGAGGTTAAAGCCCAACAAACATCAGTCCCAACCACCTCATGTCGGTGCACTGAGCCACACCCTCCCTAACTATGTGGACTTTGATCCTTGCCAAGGAAAGGTATGTAGGAAGCCTACCTGAGGTTCAAGACCAACAACTACTTGGTCCCTACCCCCTTTACGTCGGTTCACCAAGCCACCCTTCTGAACTACGCAGGCTTTGATCCCTGCCTCCTAGACAGGGTACGTAGGAATCATCCACGAGGTTCAACCCCATCAAGCGGTAATTTTTGTTCCCCCATCCAATGGTAAGTCGTTATGACCCCATCCAGTGGTAAGCCGTTGTGATCCCATCTATGCACCCATCCATGCAGGGCACCTCCTCAGGTGTCCCATCGCCCCAAAAAACTACGCGGACTTTGATTTTTTACCATGGGGATACGTAGGAAGTCTCTTTGAGGCTCAATCCCAACATCATCGTCATCCTCAAGGCGGTTCCATCTCACTCTCCATCCACTTCACTTAAACATCACTCATCCATCTTGATTCTTACCCAGGCCACCACATACCAGTGAGGTCATGTCAACTCATCCCCCTACATCGGTGTACCCTCCAGGAGTTACACTCATCTTATCCACTCTAGTCATTGTTCTGATCAGTTTTATTCATCTTCACTAGACGTTAAACTCATGGAATACCCTATGTTAAACATGGGAAGATGAGGAAAACCTCAGAGACATTCCTAGGTCATATGATTCCTCACATTCGACATGGGATGCCTCGGGATTCTACGACCTCTAGAATCCCTATAATAAGGGACATAAGACAGAAACTCCAGTGTTCCAACGTCCATACATGCCAGTGATGCCCAACATGACTACTCCCCCGACCGAAGGTTTCTTCCCTGGCTTGACCCTTTGGAATGTCCTGACAGAAGCAACGTATTTTACTGGCATCCATGAAGATATGGCACTGGTAAAATTTTCACGAACAATGTCTTAAATTTTTAAGGGAGACCCAGACTAGGTGATGAGTTCTGAGGAGGAATCCATAGAAGGAGGAGCTGACATCCCATCATCCCATTTCAATCAAGGAGAAAAAGTCCCTGAATAATCAACGGATGTCACCTGCCTTTGGAATGTGGGAATGCGGGGCAAAAAAAATAGCGCCTTTCATCCTCGAAGAAGATGGACATGAGTGCCCTAGAGAAAGCATCTGAAAAAGAAATGGTGAACCCAACACGAAATGTTCTTCTATTCAATGTAGAGATTAGTATAATTTGGGGCATCAGTAGACTGACGTGTCACCGGATCCAGTTATCCGGTAATAGGTCCCACCAAGAAAATAGTGGTCCTGGCATGAAATTCACTAGAAGTTGGGGTAGTTAAAACGTTGTACATCTTGGTTTGTGACATTTTCAGCATGGATCCCTCTTATTTATCACGGAAGATGGAATGGCGTTGGAGAACTAGTCATCGATTCCTTTTTTCTTTCAGCACTAATGAGTTAATCTCCCTCCTTTCAGGAACCAAGATGTTGCACCTAGAACTCGATCACTGCCTACCCACCAACGTAGGGGCAGTTGAAGTACCAGCACGATAGTCCCGCGTAGTTACACCTCTTCTATGATGGTCTCAACGGCCACAAACTCTGTTCACCCAAACCCCATCTCCCCATCAGAATTCATCCAAAAAAGGGTGATCAATGACCTCGTCCATCGGTACGAGGAGGAGGGGATCATCCCTATGTGAGAAATGGCCCGCCGGGATCTAGAGGCATTGGTGCCTCATCGCCACCGTCGCCCCCAAGGTCCGTGCACAGAGCCACTTCTCCCCACTCCAACATATAACCGTTTCAGGAGCCTCTCCACAGAACTCCTCGATGACTCCCTTCCCTACGCCGACGAGGTAGGGGATGTTTAGGTCATCCTGGATAGAATCCCATTTCATGGGCTCCCAAGGAGGGATCCCACCAGCCCACGTCAGCACTACCACTTGGCCATGCGAGTCAAGGAGTATGTAAGCCACATTACTACACTGCCGGCCTCGTTACGGTTAACCTGACACCAGCATCGGGCCCAAGTTGAAGAGGATTCCCACCAAGGGGCATCGACGTCAGCAGCTATTGTGGTCCAAGACACTACTAAAGCATATCACCATCTCCTTGTGTACACCGAACATGGTAATTTATACGCCCGACCTTGAACGAGGCCCCAACCGCCCCATGGGCAGTCTCGGTCAACTCTCTCAGTCTCCGGTATAGGTAGTGGCCATCGCGGACTAACCCACGGCAATGACACCCAGTACAGAGGTCCTCCCTGTACCACTACCATGGATAATGCGAGTCTTCCCCACATCCAAGCTCAACATGGAGGGCTACTTCGTGCCACCTTGAATCCAAATGAGGGTCCTCTCCATAGTGGTGATTCTCAGTACGGAAGTCTCTCCCGTTCTCACTACACCGGGTATGGATTCATTCCTCCTGCCACAAACTACTGGTGTGGGGACGTTCCATGTCTGGTCACTCTCCAATGTGGGGCACTCCTCATATCCTTATAGTAGCTAGTGAAGGTCCTCCTCGCCCTAGAAATCAGAGGATCGAAGGCCAGCTTCGCTTCACCAGCACCCAGCACGGATGTCCTACCCGTGTTTGACTCAACCAGTACGAGGACCCTCCTCATACTGATGTCACCAGGGGAAATAAACATGGAGGTCCTCCCCATGCTCCTACCAGCTCCAGTGGAGGTCTTACCTACTCCATCACTACCCATGGAGGTACTCCCCGGGTCCCTTTTGATATATGTCCTAGTGCTCCTCGCAGCCCAGCTTACTCAGGCAGAAACCCTCTCCACCCCAGCACCAGTACGGTTTAAATACCTCCTCGTGTCATAAATCTACCAAATCTTGAAGAGCCATCCAGGTGTAGAAAGGTGGGTCCTCACTGCCATAAGAAGAATTTTTGGAAGGTCTGGATAGAGATCAAACCAGTATGCTTCTCAAATTTTAAAGCAGAGTATGACTTAGCACTAGAACCCTCCCCTCGGTCCTCCGAGTCAAGGGTTTGGGCAGGAACAAGTCACATTATCCTCATACTTCCGGAATGAGTGGTCCACCAGATCCCTGCCTCCCCCTGCAAGTACATCTAAGAGGATGAAAATCTGGCGTTTCCCCAAGGACCGACCACGCAATCTCCACTGTCATCACCAGAAGCACCCTCTACCTTGACTAGAGACCACAGAGAGCTATTTTGGGGATCAATGGAGAAAGAGCCATGGTGTAGCCCATCGCTATTGGGCACTGATGTTGTGCCAGAAACCCTGGTCTCCAGCCCGTCTTATCAAGACATAACAGCCAGTTCACTAAATTCTTCAGAGGACAGCCCAAGATTTGGTGGCCTATCAGCCCATTCGTCGTATTCTCTGCTAGCTAGCCTGCCATCCCAGTGGTCTACCTCAGTACCATTTCCAGTTCCTTATCCACCCCTAGTCGAAGAATGGGGAAACCAATGGCAAGACCCTGAATCTAAGTCAAGGATATTATGATATATCCTCGCATCGGACCACTTCCCAGAGATGTTTTGGCCCATTGCAACACCAGATTTTGGTGCGCCAGAATCCCTCACCCAAGAGATGGTTGAGTGTTTAAATTAAACCCTTTGGGCCACACACTTCCACATTTTTCATCAGTGAGTGTATTATCCCAGGATCCAAGCGTATTTCAAGGACATCGTCGAGAAATTTCATCTAGTTGATCTGTCTGCACTCCCCATGGCCCAGCACCCCGAGTCACCAAGACATCGTAGATCCCTCCAATAGCAATGCATTCAGAGTTTCAAGGCACACCTCAATATAATCAAGGAAGCTTCCCCCCATGTGCAGATCTATGGCTGGGGGCAGTATGCTTCCCTCCTCTTTAGCCCTATCTGGCGGTAGCCTGATTCGTTAGGTGATATCGAGGAAATTACCCCAGTAAGAGTCACGGTCAACATGGATGACTTATTATAATGGGAGAACAAGCTGGAACTCCTTTATGGAGACCTACCTTCTGAGGGCATGCCCCAACTATTGGACCCATTGGGAAGGGTTACTCACCAATAGAGAAATCTGTTGGGTCTCCCTGAGCCCACTGAGGAGTTAGTTCTTGATGAACGCCTATCGTAGGGCTTGGAAAAACAATTATTTCCTAAGTTAAAATATAGTAATGTGGTTGACCTAGGATGTCTCCCGAAGAGGAGTGCACACAAAACGGGTTGTCACTTTAAAACGAGGGTAAAAATGTTGTGTTTTTTAAATGAAATTTGAAATTAAAATGATTGAAAAACTATGATATTAAAAAGGATGATTAGGTCAGGTTTGGTTTCCTAATTTTAATGCTATCCTTGTTCAATTTAATTCAAACATCTTCTTATTTTTTGATTAAAGTGAGTTTCCACAATCGTTTCCTCTCAATTCCTTGTCGAAATTATGATGGTGAGAGAAAACCTTACCAAGATCTCGGTTTGGTCAACCCTCCTTCCATGTTAAAATAGTTGTATTGAATATAATTAATTGAAATGGGCAATACCCGATCGGGTTTCTTTATACCAAACAATCAAGAACATTCACTACACCTTTTACACATACCGACGATCGTCGAGTACTTCACCACTAATCTCTGGTTTATTCCATCGTATATAAACAAGAAATCAGTGGAGGAAGATTATGATTATTTTACCAAGGAAAAGATCAATAATGGAATTAATATTCAAGAATGACCGCACTTGATAATAAAATCTACTATAATAAATTGAAATCAATTTTTAAGAAGAAATAAATTTATTCAATTGCATCCAAGAACTCAAGCATTACAATGTAGAAAACCAACCCTTCCCCAATCACTCCAAATGTTTACCCAACCATGGTAAGGGTAATCGAGATGAATGGGGAATAAGAAGGCATTACAAAACTATGAAAAATAAAATAAATAAAAGATAAATCTGAAAATATATCCTTCTTGGTGTCCTGGAAGGAATGGGCTGGAGAATGAGATGCTTTGAGAGGGTGGAGCTCTCCTCCTTTTATAGCCAGAATTTGTCCCCCAAATGTTGACGCATTGTATCCCAATTAAATGACATCTTCATTCATTTAGACCTTATTCAATGTTGTTTATAATTCTCTTGGACGTGTCCCCTCAAAATCTCAGAGGATTTGGACATGTATTCCGAGAGTTATGGCCGTTTTACTCTCAGCATTTATTCTGTCCAGTCAGACTCTCCAAAACACAATCCTCCGGATTAGGGTGATTTAATGACCCCTTAAACGACCAATTAACTCATTACTTCCTTCCTTAAAGATGCTCCAAAACCCCTTGTGCGTCCACCCACCGAATATCACAACATTTTGGGCCCACCATGGATGAGTTATGGATCCCACACCAAAACTAGGCAGAACTGCAAATAGTTTTCTTGATCCAACTTGTGAGCTTCTTTGGAGCTTCCATATAGTTGATCCGGCTATTATTCCAAAGAGATTAAATGAATCCCTAGATGTGTAGGATCTGGAAAAGAAATAATTTTTCAATTTTTATTAGTGTAGCATATGTAATGGCTAAAATAATGAAATAATTTAAAACAGTTAACAACCCGAAATGGCCCATTTTTACTATTCAGCTCAAAATAACACCAATATCATAAAAATGAAACAATTCATCTTAAAGGAACACTTTTGTGGGTTTAAAACAATTATATTAAATATAAATTAATTGAAAATATTTTCTCTATCAATTCTCCCACACTTATCACTTGGAATCCTGGACAAGTAAAAGGCAAATCAAATCAAATCCAAAACACATATCAATGAGATCTACAAAATCAATTCCAAGAAACAAAAAGATATCATGCCTCATCCAAAAAAATTATTTAAAGTTCTCCATTTTATATTTTAATGTATTTCCACTTCATTTCTTATCCCATGCACACAAAACACCTTCATCACATGAATTTTCTCTCATCTCACAAATGTAAATGCTGACTCATCCAAACTCACACAAGAGTCACCATAGGCTTGATAAATTCCTAATTCTCCACCCAATGTGAGTCAAGGACATGTGTTTCTCATGAGGACTTTTCAGGGTTGTTTTGTGGATTCCGGTTTGTAGGATTTAGATGTTAAAAATTCTGAGGCTGAAAAAGGAGGGCTTGGCTCTTATTGAAGCAAAATTGCAAGATTATAATTTTCACTCAAATATGGTCTCCTTATCTTCCCCTTTGTAGAAACTCTGCTCCATAATCATTCAATCAGATCAGGATTTCAGCAACAAAAATTTCAATTTTCTCAAACATTATTTTTCTTGAAAGCTCCAGATAGGCACAACTTTTTTTACATCGGAAGCTCCAGAAAGGCACAACTTCTCTTATCATGAAAGATCCAGAAAGGCACATATTTTAACAAAATGAAATATTTATTAGGAACATAAACTCTTCAACATTTTATATTCCACCAAAATTATCACCAAATGAGGTAGTACACCACAAGACATCTTCCCCCACACTTAAGTTCAACTATATCATGCAATTTCACTTCAAGAGCAGGTAGGATAGGGAAAATTGGCTTATAATGTGGCTAACCTAACAGGAAATTCATGGATACTAGGGGATACAATGAAGGATAAATGTAAATGTGGTCCATAATGAAAAGGATTATTTTGAAAAGGGGATTCAAACCAAATAAATGTCTCAATAATTTAAAACACAGGTACCCCGAACCCTTGAGTTTTGAAAGGAATAAATCAAATTCTGGTTAAAGCAATCATGGTATGGTTCTCTCAAGAAATGAGGTGAATGAAAAGAATATGACAAAAATGGTTTAGAATCCTAACAGGAAAGTGATTTCAATGATATAGACAATGAAATATGCAATGGGTTTCAAAAATCAGTGTACTTTCCATGAAATTCCAAAACATTTGAACTTGAAACAATGTCATTTCAGCATTCATTTAAGCTCAGTTTCATGAAATAGATTGGTTAAATCATTGAAATGGGTTTCAAAAATGGTATTGATAATCATTTCAGCTCAAAAGTTTCCAAAACACAACAAAAATTGAAAAATAAACACACAAAAATTTGAAAACATGCTATTTTTTTCTGAAAAACAAACACAAAATGAAAATCCTAAACTACAATGGTTCCCTACCCCACACTTAAATGATGTAGTGTCCTCAATGAATTAAAGTGGATTTAAGATGTAATCCAATTTTAAAATGAATCACAACATCAAGAAAGTTTGAAGTATAGGTACAACCTTATGGCTCTTATTTGTATTCAGGGTGATGAAGTGTGATCTCCTCCACTAGTTCTTTTCTATTTCCTGGTAAAGACATGTTTTACCAACAAGAGTCTGATTTGTGTCCATAGATACCACAACATCAGCAAAACCCCTGAAATCTTGTTCTTCTTGAATGGTTTTCAATCTTTCTGGATATTTGTTTCTTCCTTGTTGCAATGTGAACATAACTCATTTTAAGGGGTTGTACAGTCCTTTGAAAATTCCTCTCTTCTCTTTAGGCATAAGATTGACCCTTGGTTTTTTTACCCATACGAACCTGGTTTTGGGTTTTTCCTCTTTTTCTTGTGATCCACCCTTCCTCTTGGTTTGAGAATATCCTTTACACTCTATAGCTTTAATGGGGGTTTCCTTGACGTTCTTCAGCTCATGTTCCATTGCAAGGCATATGGAATTCTTCTTAGCTAGTTCTTCTTCCTTTGTAGCAAGTTCCTTTTGGAGATCAATGATAATTGTTTCATGTTCGACCTCCTTGAGTTTATACTTCTTGATCTCAACATCTTCTCCTGATTTTGATTCTCCAGCATCTTCTAACAAACTATCCAAGAATTTTAAAGTTGTCACTTCTAAATTTTCATTTGGTTCTTTTCCTTCTTTGTGGAATATTTCTTTCAGTGAATGACCATCTTACAAATTCTTCATGGATTCGAGAATATTGAAATGCACTTGACAATCTCCGAGCTCCATTGAGAGTGTTCCCTCATGCACATTGATGATGGTCTTCGCAGTCTTTAAGAATGGTCTCCCCAAGATGATGGGTGAGTGTGATGAAATCCTATCTTCTTCCATTTTCAGCACATAAAAGTCAGCTGGGAAGAATATATCTTTTAACATTACAAGAACATCTTCTAGAACACCTGTAGGAAAAACTGTGGATCTGTTTGCAAGCTGGACCACCACTCGAGTAGGCTTCAATTTTCCAATCTGCAAAGATGTAAATAATGAGTGAGGTATAACATTTGTTTAAGCTCCGAGATCACATAGTGCATTTGTAAAATTTAAAGAACCGATAGTGCAAGGAATAGATAAAGTCCCTGGATCTTGACATTTTTGCGGTATCGGTGGTGTGATCAATGTTGAGACGCTTCTTCCTAAGTTGATTCTTTCATTTCCATCTAGCCTCATTTTTTTAGTACACAACTCCTTCAGAAATTTTGCATATTTAGGGATTTTTATGATTGCATCCAGTAGTGGGATGTTGATCTCAAATTTTCGGAATGTTTCTTGAATTTCCCATTGAAGTCATTCTTCTCCACCCTTCTTTGACTCAACCAATGCTGATAGGAATGGTGTTGGGGTATCCTTTTTCTCCCTTTTTTGTTTTTGAAGAGGTGTTTCTGTTCTTTCCTTCTGAAACCTTGTTCTTTCTCCTTTTTTGTTGACTCCATGTTTTGGTTGGATAAGATGATCTTCAGAAGATTCCCTGAAATCATCCTCCTCATTTTTTTCTGGTGAGGTGAGCTCCTTCCCGCTTCGGGTGGTGATTGCACTAACATTCTCCTTTGGATTGGGAATTGTTTGCGAGGGAAGTTTACCTGGGTTAGTGAGAGAATCCATAATGCTTGTAAATTGATCAGCTAGATTTTCCATTATATCTTCTAATCTTGCAACTCTTGTCTTCAGATGTTGATCTTCAGTTTTCGTTGCACTTGTGGATGGTTCCCCATATCTCTTCCGCTAGAAAGGTGGCAGTTGGAAAGTTTGTTGTTGTTGGAAGGGCTGCTTATAAGGTTGTTGGAATGCTATCGGGTTCTGATATTGCTGCTAAAAAGGTTCCCTGGCTTGGTTCTGTTGAAACCCATAGGCTGGTTGGGTTTGCGGTTGGTATTGCCTTTGTTGATAGGCTTTAGCACAACTTTATGTCCCCTGAAATTCTGGACATTGATCACTATAATGATAATTATAAGAGCATAAACCACGTACCTGATTCGGTCCTTGTTGTTCCTTCACATGTTTCACATCTATTTGTCGCACTAACTTGGTGAGTTCACCTATTTCATTTCTAATTAAATCTACTGAATCAGATGTTCTTACCTCATGGATTCCTCTGGTGATCGTACCTCTGGTGCCAAACTGCTGTGAGTTTTGTGCAATCTTTTCAATCAATCCTCTGGAATCCGTTGGTGACTTGTCAATCAAGGCTCATTCGGATGACGCATCTAGCAAGTTTCGATCATTTTCAAGAAATCCTTGATAGAAGAAAACAATGAAATGGTTTTATTCCACTGTCTGGTGTGGACAACTAGCGCAGAGCTTCTTAAATCACTTCCAGTACTCGTAAATTGTTTCACCAGTTGATTGGCGAATGGCATAGATCTCTTTTCGGATAGCTGTGCTCTTGGATGCGGGAAAAAACCTTTGCATAAAGAATCTTTGAAGATCTTCCCAGTCTTGGAATTCTCCTGGTTGTAGACTATACAACCATTCCTTTTCTTCTCTCTCGAGTGAAAAGGGGAATGCCCTCCACTTTACCTGTTCTTCTGCAACACCTCGGGGTCTGCAGCTGGAGCACACATTAGTAAATTCCTAGATATTCCTATTGGGGTCTTCACCTGCAAGAACATGGGATTTTGGAATAATTTGAATCATGTTAATGTGCAATTAAAAATCATTTTCTAAGGTTGGAATATCTAGATTATTTCATTGGTTAGTGAATTTTGGGGCACAAAGATCTCACAATGTTTGGTTGGGATTTCCAGCCATTGGAGGTTCAGAGTGATCACTGGATGTGTCACTTGAATCTGTAAGGTAAATTTCTTCAAAATATAATTGCAAATTTTTCTTTCTCAATTGGGTTATGTTTTCGCTCAATTTTGGGATCAAATTCAATTAATTTTTTGTTTGAACTACGGGTCATTAAAAAAGTTTTATTAAGGTTTTTTTTGAGGCACTGCCTCCCCGGAAACGGTGCCAAGTTTGATGCACGGCTGTCGTAGGTCGTGGAAAAACAATTATTTTAAAAGTTAAAATGTACTAATGTTGTTGACCTAGGATGTCTCCCGATGAGGAGTGCACACAAAACGGGTTGTCACTTTAAAACGAGGGTAAAAGTGTTGTGTTTTTGAAATGAAATTTGAAATTAAAATGATTGAAAAACTATGATATTAAAAAGGGTGATTAGGTTGGGGTTGGTTTCCTAATTTTAATTTTATCCTTGTTCAATTTAATTTAAACCTATTCTTCTTTTTTGATTAAATTGAGTTTCCACAATCGTTTCCTCTCACATCCTTGGTGAAATTATGATAGTGAGAGAAAACCTTACCAAGATCTCGGTTTGGTCACCTCTCCTTCCATGTGTAAAATAGTTGTATTGAATATACTTAATTGAAATGGGAAATACCCAATCAGTTTTTTTATCCCAAACAATCAAGAACATTCACTACACATTTTACACATACTGACGATCGTCGAGTACTTCACCACTAATCTCTGGTCTATTCCATCGTATATAAACCAGAAATCAGTATAGGGAGATTATGATTATTTTACCAAGGAAAAAATCAATAACGGAATTAATATTCAAGAACGATCACACTTGATAATAAAATCTTCTATAATAAATTGAAAACAACTTTTAAGAAGAATGAAAATTATTCAATTGCATCCCAGAACTCAAGCATTACAATGTAGAAAACCAACCCTTCCCCAATCACTCCAAATGTTTACCCCACCATGGTAAGGGTAATCGAGATGAATGGGGAAGAAGAAGGCATTAAAAATTATTAAAAAGAAAATAAATGAAAGATAAATCCGAAAAGATATCCTTCTTGGTGTCCCGGAAGGAATGGGGTGGAGAATGGGATGCTTTGAGAGGGTGGAGCTCTCCTCCTTTTATAGCCAGAATTTTTCCCCTGTATGTTAACGCATTTTATCCCAATTAAATGACATCTTCACACGTTTATCCCTTCTTTAATGTTGTTTATAATTCTCTTGGACGTGTCCCTTCAAAATCTCAGTGCATTTGGACATGTATTCCGAGAGTTATGTCCATTTTACTCTGAGCATTTATTCTGTCTAGTCAGACTCTCCAAAACGCAATCCCCCGGATTAGGGTGATTTAATGACCCCATAAATGGCCAATTAATGTGGCCCTTAATTCATTAAAGATGCTCCAAAACTCCTTACTCTTCCACCCACTGAATATCACAACCTTTGGGCCCACCATGGATGAGTTATGGATCCCACACCAAAACTAGGCAGAACTGAAAACAGTTTTCTTGAGCCAACTTGTGAGATTCTTTGGAGCTTCCATATAGTCGATTAATCTATTAGTCCAAAGAGTTGAAAGGAATCCATGGATGTGTAGGATCTATAAAAGAAATAATATTTCAATTTGGATTAGTGTTTAATATATTGTGGCCAAAATAATGAAATAATTTAAAAGAGTTAAAAACCCGAAATGGCCCATTTTTACTATTCAGCTCAAAATAACACCAATATCATAAAAATGAAACAATTCATATTAAAGGAACACTATTGTGGGTTTAAAAAATTATATTCAATATAAATTAATTGAAAATATTTTCTCTATCAGTTCTCATCCATAATCTTGGTAAGGGTAAATGGTACCTCGAAGCCGCCAAACACTTCAACCTGTCTGCCTTAGTGTAGAAGACGGAGGAAGACCCTGAAAAGGTCACGTTGCATCAGCAACATGCCGAACAGAAAAATTTGGTCAATGACCTCCTAGATGAACGTTCTGAAGAACAATGTCCATATTATGGCAATCTGTGACTAGTACAGTAGGGATAAACACAACTCCACCTGGTGAGTTCCTTCCAAGTAAACCGGAATATACTACCCATGCAGACAGGGTAGAGTCTGTAACTTATGGAAAGAGGGCGTGATATGTGTTTCCAAATCCACCTGAGTGATGCATTAATCCTTGAGACCCAGCTCAGGTTCCCCCAGATGCTCCGCAGATTGATCCATCAGCTGCGGCACGAGCCGCTAGGCCTGATTATCGTATTGAAGAACCAGCCAATGCACTCGTGGTTAGGAATCCCCATCAAGATAGGGACCCCACTTAGATGATCAAATGGAGGCACTCATCGCCTGCCTCAAGGAATTGGAAATGTGATAGGTTTTACTCCCACTTGATGGAAATCCATATCCGGTGTGGGTGGATGATATGTCAACACCCCCAGGTTTTGAAAATCCCACCTTCTCCCCCTTTAATGGTACGAGTGACCCCCACAGCATTTGGACCACTTTATTTCAAGTTTTGGACCCATGTTAGGGACTCAAGCATAGTAGGAAGCTACTAAGATTCTGTGTTTTGTAAAGACATTGGAAGGGTCTACATTCGTCTGGTATAGCCAACTCCCCGTTGGGTCAATAGTGGAATGGGAGGATCTTTGCAGACAGTTTTTGTACCAGTTCAGTTCCACCACGTAGAAGACAAGTATTTAAGACCTCTTTAAGTGCAAATAGAGGCCTAATGAGTGCGTCACAGGCTTTATCACCCGGTATAAAGGGCTCACATAATCCATTGACATTCCACTGACTCAGGAGAAACTACTGACAATGTATGTGGGAAATGTCAAGATGGAACTGGTACCCTCTCTGATCACCCAGAACTACCCTGAAGGATTCCGAGACTTCTCTGATAAGGCCCAGTGCTTGGAAGAAGACTTGCAACAGGCCATCACGACACGTCTGTTACCTCCTACAATTCCTTCTAGGAGGGTCGTCAGAGTCGATCCTTCCACGGTGGCCCAAATAGAGGCCCCCAAACAACTGGAATTATTACTAGTGGAGTTGCCTCTACAGCCTCGTAGAGGCCTGCCACCACAGGTATAGCCTCCAGCCCAGTAGCGTCTACCTCAAAATCAGCAGGCGCCCTCGTGCAATGCGCCACCACCGCCTAGGTAGGATAACCAGGCTCCGCCTCCTCGACAGTCTCCTTTAGCCCCTCATCAGAATCAGGCTCCTAGGTCCCCCTTATTGGATAGAAGAAACTAGATGTACACATTCAATGAGAATTAGGCTCTCGACTATTTTTGAATTGCCTTGGAACATGGGATTGTGTGTTTGCCTAAGTGCAGAAGGCCAGAAGAGGTGAACCTAACTGATCGCCCCAACTAATGACCTTATCACTGGATCCTAGGGCCCACCATCAAATAGTGCTATGTGTTCAAATAATGGCTCCAAGACCAGGTCGATAACAACATAGTCAAGTTGGGACTAGCCCCGACACAAGTGCCATGGGTCTTCATGAGGCTAGATAGCAGCAGTGGCAGTGAAGGTGAGTGGAAGTAGGTTTCTAACCACTGGTCCTAGAAGTATGAAGACTAGATGGCTTGAAAAACAGTTGTCTATGCCCATGGTATCATCTGTACACTCCTAAATCAATAAGAGCCTTCAGAAGCCACAGCTAATACTTTTGGATCGTTGTCTTAGACACCCTCTTCACATAAGAGCAAGTGTCAGTGGCGCAAGGTAAAAAAAGTCCCTCGTCGATGCCATCATCATCTCGTACTCTCGGAAACTTCTTGCCCTCTTAGATGGTGATTCCTCCTAGAATCCATCTAGTAGCGGCTGACTCTTCAAGTGATATTCAATGGTACGCTTTGGTTAATACCGTGGAGCTGGTAAACCCCTACATGATTCCTGACGATGAGGAGCGCCAGGCGGATCCTCCCAACATCCACAGCCATCGTCAGCATCAGTGGAGCCATGGTAATATGGGTCATCGGAGTGCTTTGGTCAACACTTCCATCTAGGTCATGCATGCCACAGAAACCAAATAGCAAGCCCAGCACAGATCTCAGCACGCACAACCTCCTCATCTG
Organism: Viscum album; assembly: GCA_963277665.1. Taxonomy (NCBI): domain Eukaryota; kingdom Viridiplantae; phylum Streptophyta; class Magnoliopsida; order Santalales; family Viscaceae; genus Viscum; species Viscum album. Next base: position 1,514,566,141 of record OY728139.1, on the reverse strand, counting down.
GTGTCATCAGGTCTTCCTCCACCACCGTTTGTGCTACTGGATCAGGCAGAGCCACCCAGACCTTGTCATGATCAACCAAGATCCACCCTAGACCAGTCCCAGTCAGCTGTCCCTAGTACAATAGTCACCCCACATGCTTCGACTAGTGAACATCGTTACGTTCCCAGCACCAGTCAGCCACTGGTCCAGCCGGCAGGGCCCGCGTCTAGTCATAGAGCGACCTCATGTAAGCAGAAGTTCACGCCTAGTGAGGAAGTATGATGTCCTCAAACTCTTTCTAGAATCCCAACCAGGATTTCCATTATTGATTCCCTTATCTTTTTGGAAGACATGCGTGAATCCCTCGTTGAGGCTTTAAGGAGCCCCCTCTAGTTTGAGATAGAGGTAGCGGCTGAAGAGGCCTTTCACGCCGAGGCAGTTGAGAATGTCGAATTTCTAGCCATTATTTCCTTCTCTGGAGAAGATGAAGGCTCTTCCATACAGGGGAACATTCTCCCACTAAACATCACCATTCGGTTCAATAGCGTGGAGGTTCACCGCTGTCTTTTCGACACAGGCTTCAGGATCAATATAATACCGACTCGAACATTATGAAAATAGGTCTTATCCGCGGATGAATTGACTCCCTCTGACCTAAAAATCCAAGGTTACGATAGGATGGAACAAACCACAGTCAGTGAGATCTGTTTGATGACCCTGTTCGGTGGCCTAGTTTCCAGAACTGAGTTTATGGTTTTCTCCCAAGAAACCACATAAAATGCATTGATGGGAAGGTTGAGGCTCCACCTACATGCGGCAGTCCCTTCATCATATCAACAATGCCTCAAGTACTCCCTTAATAGTCTATTGGGCATACTCCAAGGCGACGCGTCTCATTTTTCTTCTTTTGAATAACACTACCTAGATGCCGACTATTACAATATTAAGGAAAAACAGATTTAGTCCAGTGAGGTTGGACCCGTTGCAGTTGCGACCAACCCCTGGGTAGGCCTGAATGATGCCTACATCTTTCTGATCCATCAATTAGAGGACACGAACCCTGATATGGGTAAATGTTTTGTTGTCTCTGGGACAAGGGGGAACCATATTCCAAATTCCAAGTGACCTCGAAAGATCACCTCGTATTATTATATGAATCACACCTCGGTGATCCCTGATCCCCCTACTCCCATAAGGTATCGGGACGTCTTCCCCATGGAAACGGAAATACGTCATACTTGCTTGTTTCGTCGAGCTAGAATTAACCGGATCAATCCAACACACCACTAATGATTTTATATTATCAAGCATGGACCCTTGGTCTGAAGACCAGATGGCATCATATCGACAAACTTCATTGCTATGATTTCAGCAGCACATGAATCTCCCGATGTAGTGTCAACTCCCACTAAGGCTGGTACCAACATAACATTGGGGGCTATAAACTTGGAGGAAGCTCCTCCCACTAAGGATCCCTCCCCCATAGGTGAAGAATAAGATTTTGAGGATGCTCTCCCTGCCTTTGAATAGGGTGTCTCTACCACGGTCAATGAGTTGGTACAAGTAAACCACAGTAATGAGGCAAACCCAAAACCCACATTGATCAATGCCGCCATGCCCCCCATGGATCAACATCGGTACGTAGACTTCCTTAAACAACACCATGGTGTATTTCTGAGGAGTTGATATGAGATACTAGGACTAGATCCTCAGGTAGTCTTCCACCGCCTCGGTCTCCCAGCAAATCATCGTGGGTGAAAGAAACCTCCTAGGAAGATGCACCCTTCTTATGGTTCCATGGTCGAGGCTGAAGTTGACAAGCTCATCAGAGGCAATTTAATTAAGCAGGTCCAGTACCCCCAATGGCTAGCCAACATCATGCTAGTTAGGAAGAAGAACAGACATATAAGAGTCTGCATCGACTTTTGAGGTCTCAACTATCAGTACCTGAAGGATGACTTTACCCTTCCCATGAAGGAATTTTTGATCAATGCTATGGCTGGGTTACAAACCCTCTACTTCATGGATGGTTACTTCGGATATAAACAAACCCAAATGGACCCTGAGGATGAGGAGTCTATAGACTTTAGGGAACCAAAAGGTACTTTCTGATACCAATTTATACCCTTTGGACTAAAGAATGCAGGTTCCACCTAACAGTGGGCTATGCATCCCATATTTAAGCCAATCCTTGGAAAATTGGTGGAATACTATGTGGACAATCTAGTGGTCAAATATCTCCAGCACCAAGACCATCTCAAGGATCTTGAGAAATTGTTAAGCTTCCTCCTTTATCGCCACCTGAAGTTGAACCCATTGAAGTGTGCCTTCGAGATCACCTCTGATAAGTTTCTCGGCTTTGTTGTCAGATATAGGGGCATCGAGATCGATCCAGAGAAGATCAAGATCATCAGCTATATGTCTCCCTCAAGAAATATTCGGGAGCTTCGAGGTTTTCAAGTCCACTTAGCCTACATACGCCAATTCATTTCAAATCAAGATGGAAAGTGTAAGACCTTTTCTCGGATCATGAAGAAAGGAATAACCTATGAATGGGATGAAGAGTGCCAGACTGCGTTTGAGGAAATCAAGCAGTATCTACTCCAGCTTCCGGTCTTGATGCTTCCCATTTCCAGAAATTCGCTGGTACTTTATGTGACCTCCATGGAACGGTCCCTTGGTGCCCTTATCACCCATAAGAACAATTAGGGGACTGAGAATAGCCTCTACTACCTCATCTGCATGCTCCTCGATATGGAGACCAAATACTCCCCCATCGAAAAAATCATCCTTGTGCTCATATTCGCAGTACAAAAATTGCGACATTACCTACAACACTATGAAGTACAGTTTGTGTCCCAAGTAGATCCAATAAAGTACATTCTGAGTCGCCCCATGTTGACAGGATTTCTAGCTCGGTGGGCAGTGATTCTTCAGTAGTTCGACATCAGGTTTGTTCCTCAGAAGGATATTAAGGGGAAAGCATTGGCAGATTTCCTTACTGCCCATCCAGCTCCTGTGGACCAATCTATGGACCTATATTTTCCCAAAGAGGAAATCATATCGGTAGATCATGTCATCCTGTTTTAGAAAATTAATTTCGATGGTGCTTCCCAGAGCCCCACTGGAAAAAGGCTCAATGACCCCAAACTCAACAGGTTAGGCCTGGGAGTTATCTTCATTACCCCAACACAAGTCGTTCTGCCATATTCGTTCTTGTTGTCAGAAAGTTGTACCAACAATGAGGTAGAGTATCAGGCTCTCAAAATTGGCATTGAGATAGCCCTAGAGATTGAATTTCCCCATTTTCATGTGAAAGGGGACTCTGAACTAGTCATCAAGAAAATAAATGGTGACTATGTCATCAAAAATCCAGAACGTGTACCATTGTTGGAGTGCACTCTCCAGCTGATGGCCCAGTTCCCATCTTGGCTGAAGGTTACCCATGTCCCTTGATCTCAGAATGGCCAAGCTGATGCCCTAGCCATCCTAGACGTGTCACTTGAAGAGCCCGAACAGGATGATCTGATTATCCATGTGGCGCACCAGAGAGTCATTGCTCCTGTCACCCTGAGTGATGAAGATGGTCCACAAGTAAACCACCTTACTGCTGACGCCTCCAAGTTAGGACCCTCAGGCCCCCAGGATGTAGTGATTGAAGTGATTTCTGATTGGAGGATACCCTTAGTTGAATACCCCCAACACGGTAATCTCTCATCAGATCGGGCCGAGCACGAGTGAATCTGAAGTTACGCGCTATAGTTTACCCTCCAGAGTGGTCCCAGTATTGAGTAGATCCTCTAAAATTGTGGGTTTGATGGTGTTCTCCTCCATTACATCTAGGGAGTCAAGATTTCTTAGGTCATACAGGAGGTTTACGCCAGTTCCCAAGGTGCCCATCAGACTAGGCTGAAACTATCTTACCAGATCCGGAGACTAGGGTATTTTTTTCCCTCCATGATCCATGACTGCATCGATTTTTCCAAAAGGTTTCATGTGTGTCAAGTTCATGCCAACTTCGTGCATTGGCAACCAGAGCCTATACACACTACCAAGTACTCTTGTCCCTTTTCATTCTAGGGACTTGATGTCATGGGACCATATCTACCGGAGACATCTCGCCAGTGTCGGTTCATCCTGACCGCTATGGATTTATTTTCTAAGTGGGAAGAGGTAGTATCACTCATGGAGGTAAAGTCCCATTCTATCATTGACTTTGTGAGCTCTAACATTATCTACTGATTTGGAGTTCCTTACGCCATCCTCACTGGTAACGGCAGAAACTTCTGGGTGGCCGAATTGAAGAAGTTTTATGCCAATTACAACATCCATTCAAACCATACCTCCCACTGCCATGTGCAAGAGAATGGGAAGATTGAGGTGTTCAACAACACCTTCTCTAACATTTTGCAGAAAATGGTTGGTTAGAACAAGAAGAGTTGGCAGCACAAACTCCCCAATGCCCTTTGGGATTATCGGACGACGACTCGTAATTCCACATAGGTGACCCCATATTCCCTGGTGTACGGGATAGAGGCTATCCTGCCTATCGAGATTCAGTTTCCTTCATTGCGCACAACGGTCTATGATCAACAGGCACCAGATAAAGTAACTAAAATTCACCTAGTTGAATTGAAAGCACTTGACGAGAATAGGCTTCAGGCCCTGCACAATCTAGAAAGGAATCAAAATAAGATAGCTAGAGCCTTCAATAAGAAGTCCCACCCCCGCTCTTTCCTGCAAGGTGATTTGGTCTTGGACTTGAGGATGCCAATGATTACTGGGTGGAAGCCACCAAAATTGGAGCCCAAATGGGAAGGACCTTACATAATTCACAAGGTTTACCCCAATAGTGCATACTCCCTGGTAACTATGGATGGTGAGCATATAACTACTCCCACCAATGCCAAGTTTCTCAAGCAATAATTTTCTTGATCCAAATGGTCTTGCATGACCCTAAACTTCTTAGTCCTACATGATCTTAAACTGCTTGGTCTTGCATGACCCTAAACTGCTTGGTCCTGCATGACCCTAAACTGTTTGGTCCTGTATTCCCCTAAATTGCTTGGTCCTGTATGACCTTAAACGGTTTAGTCCTGCATGACATTAAATTGTTTTTTCCTACATGACCCTAAACTGCTTGGTCCTGCATGACCCTAAACTACTTGGTCCTGCATGACCCTAAACAGCTTGGTCCTGCATGAACCTAAACTGCCCAGTCCTACATGACCTTAAACTGTGAAACATCCCACAGGAAATTAAGTTGTATGTTGTCCTGCAAGACGTTAAAATGAACCCTTAGAACTTCATACGACTTGATTACTATCTACATGGGATACGTAGGAATGCTTAGATGTTTTGTCTTGAGCCCAACCCCCAAACTCTTTTCCTTGACTATTTCCTCCCTAGGGGTAGTTCTCTTAGAGGATCTTTACATGGTGTAGTCTAGGCTTGTTTGGCCCCACTCATGTTCAGATTATGATGAAAGCACTATGTGATTCCTCCTAATTCTTCTATTCTTCCACGTCCTCACTACATGATGCTAAACTGTATGGCCTTCAAGAATTGTGTGTGTCTTGATTCCCATCCTCATGGGATACGTAGGAATGCCCAGACATTTTGTCTGTCGGCCCAGCCCAAACTTCAGAACCTCCCCTCGGGTCAGGACATATGGTATGGTGCATACCTTTTCCCCAGTTCACATCAATTCTATCTCAATCCCACTATACATCCCACTCCCTGTACTTCAACCTCTTTCACCGTCCTACCTAACATTGAAATGCACGGGAACACTTATGCTTCACTCAATATCTTTACATGGGACTCCATCATCTTTCATGTCCAAAAGGACCCCCGAACGGCACAGATGCTCTGCCCAAGGGCCCTCCTACCATTATGGGCCAACGTCCTCGAGGTTTTCAAACAATGAATTAATACAAGTACCGCGTTGCGAATATGGTCAGCGGTCAATGCTTGTTTTTTATTCCCATTTTAGGTCACACGATATGGATGTTGTGTTTCAAACATGGTCAACAGCTATACTTTGTCTTTATAACCATCTCAATATGTCCCAAACATTGAGTATAGTTGTTCATTCTACCTCGTTGTATCTCCAAGCGGTGATCTGCATTGGGTACTTCCTGCTATGTGACCCTTATATAATGGGGAGAGCTAAGTCCTACTCCTTGTTTCCCACACCAAGAATTGCTCACATGGTCTTAGGAGATATGATGACACATCACCCACATAAGAGGTCATATGGCAATAGTTAGCTGGGATGCCTAGCCTCAGGCCCCTCGACCCTTTCGGCCCCCTTGGCCCAAGTTCTCATTTAGGATTGTGCGGTGTGGTATTGACTTGCATCCTTATTCCCGTCAGGCTATCTGGCCATGCCACACACATCCCCATGAGACATTCCTTCTCCAATCATGCCCCTTCCATGAGCATAGTCTCTTCCATGCTTCACGGGCCCCATCATTTGGGTTTCCATTCTTCTGTGTCCAAAAGTACCCTCGAACAACATGGATGCTCAGCCCAAGGGACATCCTACCAATACGGGCCAACGTCCTCGAGGATTTCGAACAACGAATTGATACAAGTCTTGTGTTTCGAATACGGTCATTGGTTGATGCTCAATTGTTTTCCCCAGCCTACGGTCATGCAAGGAGGGATGTTGTGTTGTGAATCTGGTCAACATCTCTCCTCTTTCATCAATGCTACTTTTAAACTAGGAATCCTCAGTCTGAGCTCTATAACCTTAAACTAAGATCACTATATTCCTCACTATAAGACATTAAACTACAATCTGGCCATTACATTATATTCATGGACTAATCTCAGGTCCATTGGCCTTCTTGGGCCCCAGGCCCAAGCTCTCACATAGGGTTGTACGGTGTCGTATGGGATTATGTCCTTATTCACGTCAGGTTACTAGTCGTGCCGTACACAGCCCTTGTTGGGGGTATCATGCTTTAATTTGTGTCCTCGCTGCATGACGATAAATTGTGCATCATCCTTGTCTAGAACTACGTGTGGCTTGATTATCATCCTTATGGGATACGTAGGACCGCATGAACGTATACTCTTTGGGTCCAACCCCATCTATTAGAAACCTCCTTGTTATCCAGGCCTCTTGGACTACATTCTTCCAGGAGAGGGATATATTGTGTGGTGTGGGATTATGTCCTCATTTCAAATTAGGTTTGTAACAACCATGACATGTACCTCTTTCTCTTGAGAGTTATTTGTCCCCTTGTTCTGTACCCATCTTTTCAAACCGGCGTCTTTCAAGTTGAGCCCCTCGACCCTCTTCAGTGATTTTCCAATGTGCCCAAGAGTACTCTGGTTCAGCACCTGGAGTGTCAAATTTTACCTTGACATATTATCACCCACCTTCCAGGCTTCGTGTTCCCCTTTAATAGGGCTTCCATAATCTTTAACATCTGAAGGGACCCCCAAATGGCATAGATGCTTGGCCCAAGGGCCCTCTTACCATTACGGGCCAACTTCATCAAGGGTTTCAAACAACAAATTGATACAAGTCCCATGTTGTGAATACGGTCAGTGGTTTATGCTCATTTGTTGTTCCTATCTTAGGTCACATGATATGGATACGTTGTTTAAAATGTGTTCAACAGTTATCCTCCATCGTCACGCCAACCCCATTAAGCTTAAAATGTTGGTTTTAGGATTCACATCCTTGTTCACTTTATCACGTCCAAGTAGAACTTTGAAACACTTAGTACTATTCTTGAGTGTGCATTTGCACATTACGAGAAAAAAACTGCAGTAAGGAATCCCTCAGGGATCCACACCGATTTTCCCCTTTCATGAATTCCATGTATTGCAAGGACCCCTTACACCCTTGTTTCCCACACCGAGTTTGACTCACATGGTATTAGGGATTGGATCAAGGTATGCGCCTACTTGTAAGAGTTTCACTTCTCCATGGTCCGAGATCTAAGACCTTAAACTAATATCTCTTTTAGAAATAAGTATAGCTTGATTCCCATACTCATGGGATACGTAAGAACACCAGGGAATTTCATCTTTGGGTCCAGCTAAATTGAGAGCTAGTATCTCCTACCCCATGTCCTCCAAATCTTTTCTAGCCCCTCGGCCCGAGGTTTCTTCCTGGGAATTGTCCATGGTGTGATGTGTAACTCATCCTCATTCACAACGGGTATGATTTATCTCCCCATGAGAATTCCCCCTTTAGCCTCATTTTTCCTACATCTATAATGCATGACATTAAAATGCATGAGTGTTCCCACCACATGACCCTAAAATGTGACAGTATTTTCCTAGATGCACAACAAAAAATGGAACTGCATTGTGGTTTCCTCGCTCAAGGGACATCATGCTTGGTATCGGTCAAACACCATACCATTTTTCAATGCCTTCATTTGGATTGATTCTTGTCGCGATGCCTAGATTTTATATTCTAGGTCCATCTCGTCACAAAAAAAAAACAACACATCCATTCACCCTAAAGGACAAACAATACCTATCAAATGTTGCTTCTTTTGGTGCGAGGGCTAGACCCACACACCCTTTTTATCTTTGGCACTGGTACCTTATTGTTCCACCCCCTAGAACTATGTATTGCTTGATTATCATTATCATGAGATACGTAGGAACTCCCGAGCACTTCACCTCAGGCCCAGCCTAACTTTTGTTTTCGGTCCCTTGACCTGAACACCTCCCCAAGGAACACATGGTAATCTGGACCTCATGCCCTCATTCTAGGCGGGTTATAGACTTATATCACCATGTGTCTCCTACATTCCTTACCAATCCATGTTCCTTCTTGGGCCCATCCTAATTTTTACCTTTGGTCCCATGACCTAAAAACACTTCCTCTAAGGATATGTGGTGTGTTGCAGACTCCTTATGTCCCCATTCACGTCGGGTTTATAGCTACCACATCACGTGCTCCCCTTTCGGGATCTCCCCTGTTACATGTTGTCCTACCGTATAATGTTAAACTACACGGGCCCATATGTCCTTGATGCATGAAATTAAACTGCAGTTCTACCCTGAATAAGTTCAGGATGCCCCATGATAATCATGGGATGCATCACCTTCCTCACTAGAGAGGATTCCCCCTACCAGTGTTGGTCTCTGACCACGTTGTTCTCAAGAACTATGTTCGGCATGATTCCATTCCTTATGGGATATGTAGGAATGCCCAGACATTTCTCCTCGGGTCTATCCCTAGGAATCATAAGTCTTGTTTCCCCTCTTTTTCAGCCCCTTGGCCCAAACTCTTTCGGGGAAACATTAACTACAGCTCTACCCTGAACAAGTTTGAGATTCCCCATGATAATTATGGGATACGACGACTTTATCATCAGAGAGGTCCTGTCTGGAAGTATAAATGATCCATGATAAGAATGATAAGTCCACCTAACGTGTTTCAACCATGGTGGTGTAATTTCAATAGTGTTGGATTCCATTCAAACAAACCACCACTCCACCTTCAACGCTTTGCGTCCCCTCTATTCGGACCCTCGTCCTCTTTCACATCTAAAGGAACTCCATAACAGTGTAGATTCTCGGCCTATGGCTCGAATACTATCTTGGTCCAGCATTCTGGAAGACTAATGGATAACATTTTGAGTCAGGCCCCACGTTTCGAACGTGGTCAGGGGTCGGCCCTCATTTTCTATCCACATTTCAGGCTAATTCAATACAAATACTATGTTTTGAACATGGTCAACAGTTATCCATTATTTTCACACCACCCCCATAGTGTTCCAAATCTAGGGTATCGTGATTCACACTTTCCACTCCCTTGTGTTCGGATTGATTTCCAACGCCACTGGAATTACCCCGCTCGTGTACCAGAGCACAATTTGGCTATTCTGAGAGATTCATTCTCCATCCAGGCCTCTCCCTTTCTCCTTGGAAACCTGGATGGGATGTTTATACCCTGGATACCTAACATTAGACTGGCACTCCCACACTTAAAAGACCTGACGACGTGGATATCCTTTTTTCTTACATTAGGGTACAACCCACGTGAGCTTGGAGATGGATTTCTAATTACTTTGTGATTATGAAAGGAATGCATTAAACTGAAAAAGCAAGAAAAAAATATGTTCATTAACCCAATTCATAATAAGTATCAGCAAAGAAAAATAGTTTTGTGAGTTTGGCCAAAATAGGGCCCTTAAGGATAAGTGTTTTGGATGGATTGCTCCAATGTTGCCACCTTCTGGTTCATGGCCCCTAGCATTGATTCTCGCTCCCTGAGATCCTTCTCTTTTCTAGAGGTCACAGAGCATATCTCATCGGCCTTGGCCCATACCCGCACTTGTTTAGTTTGAAGCTCAATCAGTTGGTGACCCGCCTCCTCCATCTGCTCCTAGGCATCCGCCAGCTGGGCCCTCAGCTGCTCGATGATCTCAGAACAGCTCATGATGAATACCTCCCTTTCATTCGTATGATCCTAAAGGTTTCGGACCTCCTGATCCACCTTCAAGAATAACTAGGCGTTCGCTGACTCTCTCTAGCACTGGGAAATGCTGGAGTGTTGGTTATTCTCCCGTATCTTCTCATCCATGTAATCACATACCGTTAGGTGAAGACCGTGAGCGTCAACCCCTCCAGTGCAGAGGAAGAATAGACAGGTGTGGAATGATCCCATATGCTTTATCCATTCTTCCTGTGGCTGACTGAGGAAGCGTTTTATGCACTTCCACCCCTTATGCTGCATCATCCAGCTTTCATTAGTTGCTTTTGAGTCAGATTCATCCTTCTCCTCAGGATCTGTAGGTTGGTAATTGTGGAAAGTGTCTAAGAGATCAGTTGTAGGGTATTCATCTAGTACTCCTAAGAGATTAGACTCCTCGACATGTGGGAGACCTTCTTCTATCTCCTCAGTCCCATCATCTTCATCCCCACCTACTTTGAACCTCACCCCAACATTGGTATCGCCAGTATCTACAGCTCCTTTCTCACCAAGTTCTCAGATGGCTCAACTTGAGGAGTGGGTCTCGAGTGGGTCGATACGCTCGCTGCCAAGGCATCTGCAGATGACCTGGATTCGGCAGCCTGACGAGCCTCTAAGGCTATGATTACTGCACAAACAATGAACACCCTGATCATCTGCGCTCTCTGATAATAAATATCGGTGTCTAAGTGATGAACTTACAATACCACAAAGCATCAGCCTTTGGTGTTCCATGTTCTATAGGAGCCATCATTGTAGGGGATCCCTCAGCACTCATCAGCTCAATAATGGGTGTTAGATCCCCACCTTATTCTATTGGCACCTCTTCCCCCCCCCTTCAGATGGAGCCTCTTGGTCGGCACCAATATGCACTTGAGTAGGATACAGAGATCTTATTGAAGATTATGAGCAAAAAAAGAGAGGGGGAAGGATAGATAAGGGTTTATACATACCTCAAGTAGCTTAGTTATGTATACATCAGAGCCAATGATCTCTCCACTCTCCCGAAGACTCCCTTGGTGGGATGTCCCCTGAGACCCTCCACCTCTAAGATCCTCTTCTCCTTCACCTTCTCCTTCACCTTCTCCTTCTACCTCCTCCTCTTCTGTCTCACTTCCCTTTGGATCCTTTTCACTGTCATCATCCTCGAATGGTATCTTTTTTGGATCATGCTCTTGGTTGAGCATTACCTTCACAAGGAGGGGTAGATCCTCACGCCGACCCCGTTGGCATTCATACGCATACATGGTCATTAGTTATACATATCGACGATGGAAGCACACCTTGTTGTCAATACTAATGAGCCCGACCTCTAGAAGATGGATTCCATCTCGTACTATATTTTTCCAAAGGGCTTCGGTACCCATCGATTGTCGCAGGGTCAACCAGGTAAACGACAGAGCGGGGAAGATTGCATTATCAGAATGTTTAAGCAGGTACCTTATCTATATCCTGGGAAGCTCCCTGACTGCTCTTTAGGGTTATTCACGAGCCCCTCTTTCCCTGGACGTCAAAGGCACAACCACACCATGCGATGTTCCCACTGCTGTAGCCCCGACAAACCCTGGACCAGTTTCCCAACTCACCCCAAACCTTTCCTTCCCAACAGATCCTTGTCTTCTATCCTATTTCCCAGGCTCTACACTGGCCACCTTGAGCTGTCAGACTTGCTTCTGCAGAATCCCTTCAGGGTATGTCGTAGCCCAATGTTTGTCGTATTTTGTTGAAATTCTAGCATCCACTCCGGTGGGGGGAAAAGTAATGATTTTTCTAGAGCCATAAGTTGTAAACATCGACCACATTTGGCAAATAACACAGGGATGCCTCTTCTCCTGGACTTCTATATACACTTTCTTTGTCATCCGATGAAGGTATACAAACTTCCGGGAAAATCTCGATGGCGTGTAAGGCTCACAAAGGATATTCCCATCAACCTGGGCCACAAGTACCCCACGTCTGATGCTATGGAATTATTCCCTTTGCTCTAGTGAGCCTTTCCCATTATCTATCATTTGGACAACTGGGGTAGGGAACATAATAAAGGTGAAATTGGCATGATTTTTGATCCTGATCCTTACCCCCTCTTTGTTGAGCGTCAGAGGCATGACTTTGGTAATATTCAACAAGGAGGGCCGTAGACCATTTCCCAGAGGAATAATGGTGTTTGGAAAGGTATACTCACTGTAATGAGCTGAGATCCAACCATGAAGGATCTGGAAAGGGTCGTAGATCCTCCTCGGTGAACCCCCTCTCGAAATGCACCTCAGAATGGTGTAAAAACGGGGAAAAACATGGACTCCCAAATTGAACCTCTAATTAGAATCCATGATTACATGCATCACCAATGTTGTTGTATGAACTCCCTTACTCATGTACCTCACTGGAAGGAGACACCCACTCTGGAAGGTGGCCAGAAATTCAGCATACTAGACATTCAGATCCTGGCTTTCATTCACACTAAATCCCCAAGATTGATATTCCCCAACCTCCAAGATCCTCCAGTATGAGCTTCTTTTACTCCTCTATTCCACGGTCGGACATCGTCTTCCTCTCCCTGGAATCTTTACATCTGGGTCTTTCTGCAGAAATAGGCTTAACCACTTCGAGTATGTTATGTCCTTTAGAAATTCCTTGACTGCAATCCTCTCCTTGGCCAGCTCTAACAGATGGCATGTCAATATGGGTGTTCATGATCCGTCTCCCCAAATGTTCCTCATTGGATAGAATTAATCATACTGGTGCCCATACAAAGGGATTCCCCCAATGAAATTAATGTCCCATAGGCTGATACCAATATCCCCATAGTGGATATGGAAGGTGTTGGTATTAAGGGACCGCCGGGTAAACAACTCTGGTCCGAGTTCATGCTGGCGGTTGAAATGGAACTGTGACATCCACACCGCCTCGAACAACCCAATATGCCATAGATCAACCCCAAACTGATCACATGTTTGTCATACCAAATATGCCCAGGCCCACTCACTCGTGAAGTTGCCTCCAGACCTTATGTCCCAATCCTGCGGCCAGCCTTTAGTCTCATCAGTGACGCACTGTCGAAAAGTACTTGCGTAATGGGCCAGAGAATCCTCTGCAATTGGGTCGCTCCCCGAAATGGTCCTGGTCCTGGGATTTAGGATGTAAACATCCATATGTCTGGTTTCTCTAGTAGGATGTCCATTGTTAGTGATATTATATTGAGGGAGGTCATCTTCACGGGTCACCCATGACCACAGTGCGTCGACTTCGATTCTTGGCATGGGTACCTCCTCTAGAATACCAAAGTCCCATATCGGTAAGTTGTAAGATAGTGCATACTCCTTCTGGGCTAGAGTCAACATGTTGAAAAGAGTCTAGTTGTTGGATACAATCTTTTGGGTGCCTTAAACCTCAGGGTTAGCAACCATCTCGGCCCTTCGAGTGGCCAATGTAGCTTCTCTCTCAGCATTATCCCGATTAGCAGTCATCACCTTCCAGTAAGATCCAAAGAAGTCAGTGAAAAAAATCAGAAGGCAGTGCAAAATATCAAGAGGAATCATGGAAGACAGAGGCAGTGGCTTGAAATACTATGATTCGGTGCAGAAACCAACGGCCGAACTCAGTGAATTACATGCAATGGAGGGGTTTTCTCACGTAAGGTAGGGGAGGTTTTTTAAGCACGAGAGCTCAAGACTTATCGCGTGATAAAAATACATACAGACCGAGGGACCCACGAGGGATTTTATAGGCACAGACTGTGGTTTTCGCGCATGCATGGAAAACGGTTTACGCGCCACTCTGTAGTTTTATGCGTAGAATCCAGTTTTACACGCAGTGACCCTAGGAGGATAAGCATCTCGGTGTTTCCCTCAGAATATGACCTTTGTGTACCCTTTCTGATCCAATACCAAGGGGGGGCATTTGTGGATGATGAAAAATGATCAAGATCTAAAGGTGTATTTTCACAATAAAGCGAAGACATATTTCAACCTAGCAATCCATTCTGGGGGGAACAGAAGGGATGCATGAAAAAATCTCATCAGGGCATGAAAAACATCTCTCGTGCACGAAAAACCGTGGGATCTGAAGTCATTTTCTGCGCAGGCATGGAAACTTCCACACCACTAACCCTGGGTGCATAAATTTGCGCACGGCCGCCCCCAGGTGGTCAAATATTTCATGTCGTCGACCCGGGCGCAATATTTCACGCGGACCAACCTCCATGCGGACCCGACGGCCCAAAGCGCCAATAAATAGAAGGGATCCCCTTAAACTACTAATGGCTGAAGAATATGAACCATCTCCTCACCATGAAATCCACATATCCTGTGCAAAAAAAGATGTCTTTCAGGTACGGGATTTTTCATGACAGGTCTCCTAGGGGTCTGCCTTCACGTAGGACCACTCAGGCTTAATCCTCGCCCAAATCCCTTTGATTTGCGTCACTTGCATGCAATCTCATCCAATTACATGCAATCTGTATTCCTTACACACAATCCCTTCGCCTTTCACACAACACTTCAACTGTTTCTTGTGCGCAATTGATCTGACTTGTGAGCCACTCCTTTCATGCAATACTTTCAATTTGCATGCAAAACCTCAGCTCCCCTTTGAGTGCAAAACCTCTCCAATTGCGTGCACACCCGACCTCTTCCACGCAAGTGTTCTAATTGAGCGCCATTTGCCTGTAAACCTCCATGATTGCATGAAAATCTCCAGGGCCACTCACCCCAGCATTTTCCACCTGAATGATCCATTTATGAGAAATCCTCCCCCCATGTGTATAATGTTTCACACGTGTTCGATGTCCCTCTTCCAGACATCATTTTTGGAAACCTTTTACACCCAAAACATCTGCATCACACACCCTTTTCCCGTACGACCCTCTAGGCTCATACAAAGTAACTTCAAAGTCCCTTGGGAGGTTATTTCTATTGCATTGCTTCACCTCATGATTCTTTGCATAGAAATTCTGATGGCTATTTCCTCTTCTCATAGCCACGCTAATGTGAACCTCCAATGGGATCACCTCCTGACACCCCCTAGTCACGGCGTTTCCATTCCCTTCTCTTCACAAACATGTAAATGGTGTCAGTTATGTAAGTCCTAGAGGTGTAGAGTGAACCCACTTCATCCGAGATGCATGATGTTAAACTGTCGAGCACTATCATCCTTAGCACATGACGTTAAACTATGACCTCACCCCGTATGTCATACGCAAGGCACCCCAACTCAGACATTCTTTACACCCGCTCATCTCAATAAGAGTGAAATATTCCTCACATGGAATGAGATCCTCCTTGTTGAGACAACGTCTGTCTGTGAGGAAGGGAAACCATCTTTGTGTAAGCCCCTATCCTTTCTTGGAGAAGGTATTACCCCTACTCCTCCTTTATTTTTTGGTTCCAAAGGCCAACAAAGGGCGTGATGGGCATCGACACTTCTTCCTTGCCAAATCCCTCTCCTGTTGGGATTTGTCACCATTGGGCCTCCACCCCTGGAATAAGTCCCAATCTCCATCTCCCTGGGCTGCTAACCACACATAAGCCCCTGTTTCATCGTTGGGCCACTAACCACACGTAATCCCCATTCCATTTCCCACGGACACACCTTTCGCGACATGATCGTCAGGTCTCTACTGCCTCTTGTTTCTCACACCGAGCATCACTCACATTGTATTAGAGTAAGAATCAACCATGAAATCCTCTCTGGACCACCAAGAGTGTAATCCCCACACCCCATTATGAACTACATGGACTTTGATCCTTTCTAAGGCAAGGTACGTAGAAAACCTCCATGAGGTTCAAGCCCAACACCCAGTTGTTCCAACACTCTTCACGTCGGTGCACCAAACCCCCATCCTAAACTACATGGAATTTGATCCTTACCAAGGAAAGTTACTTAGGAATCCTCCCTGAGGTTCAAGACCAACAACCATTGGTCCCAACCACCTCACATCGGTGCACCGAGCCACACCCTCTTGAACTACATGTACTTTGATCCTTGCCAAGGAAAGGTACGTTGGAAGCCTCCCTGAGGTTCAAGACCAACACATACTTGGTCCCTACCCCCTTCAAAATACTTCACCAGGACACCCTTCCGAGCTTTGTGGGCTTTGATCTCTATCTCCAAGTCAGGGTATGTAGGAATCCTCTATGAGGTTCAACCCCATCCAGCGGTAATCCATTGTGCCCCCATCTAGCGGTAAGCCATTGTGACCCCATCTAGAGATAAGCTGTTATGATCCCATCCATTCAACCATCCACACAGGGCACCTCCTTAGGTGTCCCATCACCCAAAAAAACTATGTGGACTTTGATTCCTTATCACGAGGATATGTAGGAAGTCTCTTTGAGGCTCAAGCCCAACATCACTGTCATCCTCACGGCGGTTCCATCTCACTCTCCATCCACTTCACTTAAACATCCTTCATCCATATTGATTATTACCAGGGCCGCCACATCCTGGTGAGGTCATGTCAACTCATCCCCCTACATCAGTGTACCCTCTAGGGGTTACACTCATCTGATCCACTCTAGTCAGTGTTCGAATTAGTCTGATTCATCTCTGCTAGATGTTAAACTCACGACATACCCTATGTTAAACATGGGAAGCTGAGGAAAACCTTAGAGACATTACTAGGGCATATGATTCATCAAATTTTATACAGGATGCCTCGAGATTTTGCGCTATTGAGAAGCCCTATAATAAGGGATAGAAGACAGACGCTCCAGTTTTCCAGCGTCCAGACAAGCAAGTGATGCCCAACATGACTTATCCCCCGACAGAAGGTTGCTTCCCTGGATTTACCATTTGTAATTTCCTAAAAGAAGTAGTGTAATTAACCAGCATCCATGAAGATATGGCACCTGGAAGAGTTTCACGAACAACGTATTAAATTTAAAAGGGAGACCCAGACTAGGTGATGAGTTCTAAGGAGGAATCCACAGAAAGAAGAGTTGACATCCCATCATCTCGTTTCAATCAAGGAGAAAACATCCCTGAATAAGCGAAGGATGCCGTTCTCCTTTGGAAAGATAGAATGTTGGGAAACAAAACAACACGTTTCATCCTCCAAGTAGAAGGACGCGTATGCCCCGACGAAAGCATCAGAAACAAGCACCAATAGTAAATCATGATGATGGGAGATGAATATTGGATGTTATTATGAGAACTAATGGTATATTAGGATGTGATTCTATGCACTATAAACTACTGATATGTAATGGGTTTGTTGAGAATAATGAGTATGTCACGTTGATGAAACACTGTTACCAGTCGATATACTATTACTGAAATAAAGGTCAGATATGTCGTTCAATGCTACTATTTGAGCTACCATATGATCGAACTAGTGTTTGATCTTCTAGATTATATATTTTCGCTACTATAGTGGTGACCAACATCATCTATGCTACCATTTATTCTATGTCATCACTTAAATACCTACCATGGATAGTGGGAGATTCCACCATGCATGACCTACCGCTACTGTAAATATTAGATCATGATAATAAGGAACTTAGTTATTGAAACTATCATTTTCCTATAGGATCATGATGGTAAGAAGGTGTTCCATGGTAGTTTTCATTTCACTAGGGAGGGTTTCAATTTGTCTAATTAGAAGTAGATACCATACAGATAACTTAGTACCATCATGTGTACTATATGGATGATCTAACATTAAATAATGGTAGATGTTATGCTATCGTGGAGGTGCACTGGTGTTAGATTCCCAATGGTAGATGTTGATACCGTCACTATAGAATAGGATTCATCATTGAAATTTGGAAATGTATGATAATTGATAAGATTTAATATGTAAAATAATTAAAAAGATACATCCAAACATTTAACTAAGATAAGTAAATATATGGTGGATATGAAAAAAAAGATGATAAGGAGGTACCTCCCCTATAAATATAAAGGTGACGGTGTAATTGAAAAAATATCAATGATTGGGAGGATAACCACTACTTTTTATTGCTCTGTTTTTTTGAAATACTAATTTTATAATGTTTTTTAATGTGTTTTTTACCCCTATAACACCCATTACTTCCACTCTTACGGAGGGGTAAAATCCTTGAGAAGTTGGGTGAAGGGGAGGGGATGTTAATTTTAATACTTAAGTCATGGAACTTTTATTGAAATTATGGGTTTCTTTTCACTATTAAATGGTTTTTATCATTTTTCATTAGAAATTAATTTGAATGAAAATTTTTTTATGATTAATTATACTTTTCATTATTTTCTAGGTTACACAATATTTTCTCCCACTTTCTGATTCTTAATTATATTCATTTATTGGTTTATAATTAATTAGAGAGTGTTTAGTGATTACTAAACACACGGGGAAGAAATAGTGATATTAGTCAAATGTTTGGGAACTAAAATTCTTGATTATGTATTTACTATATAATTCAAAGATGGTTAATTTTGGATATCAATAATTGGAAATAGGATTATTCAAACCAATTAAATTTTGAGGATAATTATCACCATCATAAAACATGAACACGGGTGTAAATGGGGAAGTGATTGTGGAACCATTCATTTAATAAATTAAAAAAGAATAGAAATGTCATTTTGAAATGATCATCATAACATTACAAAAGGGAAACTCAATCCAAACCACAATCAATTATCTCTCATCTTAAATATTCAAAGTCTTTGTTTCTATAAAGAATATTCCAGGTGATTTAATTACATACATTTTCATTATTATAAAAATATTAATTCATTTCTACTTAACAAAAACTATGGTTACTATTAAAACTACACTCTTTAGGGAAAATAAATATCCTTTTACATACCTCTTAAAAGGCATGTGTCAAGGGATAAATTCAATATAAGGGGAATTAATGTGACACTTTGATATTTTTTTGAAATGTTTTGCTTTAAGAAAAAATAGTTCTTCAATAGCTAGAATTACACGCAACATCAAGTTTAGGAAAACAAAATAATATTATTAAACTATTAGGTGTCCATTATCACCTAACCATTGGATTGGAGGGTATGAATTTTAATAATTATATTATGAAAAATATATATAGTCTACAGATTTATAAATTTAATTCATCAGTTATCAAATGATTAACATTATAAAAAACATATTTGAAAACCAAAGTTATGTTTTATTATAAAAATTGATTTTATGCACACAATGTATTTATAAATTAAATTAATCACTATTTATGAATTATTTATATAAAATTTATATATTATTTACATGATAAAATGTTTTATAAATACATTTTGTTATTAATAAAGAATTTTTCTAAAAAATTGTTTTTATCACGTTTTTCACACTAAAATTAAAATTAATTTCATACAGTTATAGGTATTGAGTTAGATAAATTAATTACATATTTATAACCATGAGGTTCATATTTGGGGAATATGAATCATTCATTTTTTATCAATATAAAAAGTAACTATTGTAAAATTTATCACCTTTGTAAAGGGAAAAACTGGTTAACATAGGTTATAAATGAGTGATAAGGCTATAATTTTTCATCCTAATTATTATCCAATGAAGGTAACTTAAACCTTATTACCTTCCATTAAAAATTGACTTCCAAATGGATTATTGTAAACAATATGAATTATATATTATTTAAATTAATGAAAATTAAAAAAAATCCCTCTCTTAGATTTAAATATCCTTTTTGTATTCGCATTGGGAAAAAATTAGTAAATAATGAATCATAATAATTAATTTTTTAATAATGAAATTACATTAATTATGGTGATTTATTTCTAATTTCTTGGTATTATTTAATTACATTAAATTCTTACACAACACTGAAATAATATTAATTAAATTAAAGGAAAAATAAAATATATGATATTATAATCATTAAAAGTGGTATAATTTGGGTAATTTATAGTGTTTCAAGAATTATTGTAGGGTTATATGACATATTATTATTTCAAGAATTATTTTCCATTATATCGTTTAATTCAAATTAAATTAATAGTTTAAAAATCTAAAATAATTATATTTTATCAAAAATAATATTTTTTAATATTATTTAAAAGAAATGAAAATATTTAAATAAGAAAAAATGGATAATCTATGGTCTAAAATGTCATAATTATTCCATTTATAGGCAATTTTTAATCTTACATTTAAAATTACAACCTATAATATTAAATAATTTGTTATTATAGTCAAAATTAAAATTGGTTATCTTAGGGTTAATCAAAACATTTAGGTTTAAATTGAAAACAATACATGTCTAAATTCTATTTTTTGATGGTATAACAATCATATCCTACCTTAAAATTGAATACATTGAAATTTTAAGGCATTTGGAATGAGAATGAACTTATTGTAATTTAATCTTTTGAGAAATTCTAAAATTTCCCCTCAAATGAATTATAAAAGAGAACCACCTTTCTCACTTATTTACAATACATTTATCCTTCTAGATTGACTAAACTCTTCAAATTTCTCTTCTTAAAATCCCTAGAAACATTATATAGTTTATTATCATTCCATAAGATCAACTCTAGATCCCTTTATAGGAGATATAAGGGATTAGTTTCTAAGAATAGGTAATTGACCTAACCGATCTCTTTCGTTTATACTCCTATTTTCCTCCTCTAAATCCATTTAATTTATAATAAAATAATAAATTAGGTATAATAAATATTTTTAATGTTATTATTATTATAAAAACACAATTATAAACCATTTTTCCTTTTTAATGATATGTTAAAGCATCACTCGTGCAAGCGGCGAACCTATGTCTACTCAAACAAGAAGAAGGGTGCGGAAGGATTACTCGCATCTTCCGCCGCCGTTGAGGACCAGATTAGCTTCTAAGCGGAGTGGGGGGGGGGGGGGGGTAGTGATTGCTCTGAAAATGGGAAGAGTGGACGTCGATGCCTCTCATGAACGGCCTGTTCTGGAACATCTTAGAAGTAGGGTTCAAAGTGCCAACTATTGGAGGGACCCAGAGTGGGAGTCGACTACGGGTGCGGAGGAATCCTGCTTGGGTTTTAGAGACGATTATGGCTATTATGATATGTATGGTTGTGTTGTTCTGGTTTGTTTAAGTTTCGTCTATGTATGCATGTTGTACGTTGGGGTCCGGTTCCCTTTAACCCGGCTTTAGAAAATGGAAAAAAAAAATGATTTGCATGCATGCATGCCACGATGCGATGTGATTTGTTTTTCATTTTCATTTTAATTGGATATTAATAATGATATATTTAATCAATATATATTTTATTTATAAAAATAAAATTATTCTATAATGGTTAATTATTTTTTAACATTATTTAATTTTATCAATCAAAAAATTAAAATAGTGTTCATGCATACGTACGACCTACCATCCCCATGAATGATGTAATTAATTTTTCTATCTCTAAATTTATGGATGAATATAAATTTATATATAATGAATATATATAATATTTATACCATGATTAATATTATATAGGTGAAGAAACTAAGATAAATATACAATGATCATAACTACTAAACATAAATACTCATGATAAATGAAATAGTTGAAGCCCAGAAATAAAAATTTTAAAAATGATTTATTAATATAAAGTGGTGGTGAAATGTTATAAAGGGGTAATAGATTATATTATAAGTATTAAAATGACTATAGTATATAATTATAATAAATAAAAATTATTATATAGCTGGTTGGCACTATTTCAAAGAAAGAATAATTTGAGGTAAGGGTTTTATTTCATAATATTCTCAATATTTGGGATTGTTTATGTTTATGTCTCTAATGAGGAATATTGTTATTAAATATCCATGTTTTATAAAAATGTTTTTAATATTATTTTAAACATTATACTTTTATTTTTAATGTCATTTTTACCCATGTTTTACTATTCTACAGTCAGTTTGAAATGGATATTCTTGTTGTTTTCCAACCGAGGTACTTTGTGACTTTTCCAAACCAAATATGGAAGGATTTTTTTTTAATTATATGAAATGAGAAGATTTTCCCACCTCTATGAATATTTTTTTTACTTTGAAGCATCCTTTATAATTTTACAAGACTCTTTCGAAATAAATTTTTTTTCTTTATAATTTTGTATCTTTTTAAGAATAGGTGATTTCAAAATAGAAAGGTTATTTTTCCAAATAATTATTACAAGTGATATTTGAAAATAATTTTTCATGATATTTGACTTCCTTTTATATTAATTTATAATTACAAGGGATATGATCCAATGATACCATCCTTATTATTTATCTGGTTGGTTTTTTATGAAAAGATAAAATATTTATGAAACCCATTTCTTTTATGTGGGTTGTGCTACAATGAAAATTTTATGAAACAAATTTCTTCCTCTGGGTTATTATATGATGAATAGTTTATTATCCTATATAACAAATATTTGTAACTTTCATTATGTGACTGGTGGGACCTATATCTTCCTCTAATTCATTTGGTAATGTTTATGTGATTCTAATTAATGTGTTTGATCTACTATGGGATGAAAGTCAATAAGATTGATTTTCTATGGGATGCATATGGTTATTAGTGATCCATTATGGTTTTATTATCTTTGTAATTAACCATTAAATTATGAAAAAAAAAATTAAAAATATATTGGACCCATACTTTTATGATAGGATATTATGATTCATGATGCATTTTTGATTATTTTTCACTTTTACGATCCATGAATTTTGAAAAGATAAGGTTTTATGCCATGAATAATGTTTATTATCTATGATAGATTGACTATAATAATTTTATGTTATGTTTATAATCGCATTTTCTAATTATTATAATCTTCTTTAATATGTTTATATATTGGTTTCTCTCATTATTACCCAGATTGGGCATCTGATCTCATCATTTTTCTGTTTCCTTTCCCTAGGTTATCTGGAATTTTATTAAGTATGATATTTCTAATAAGGGTGATAGTTATGAATAAATAATTAGAAGATGATTTTGATATTTTATGATTTTTTTTTTATTTTTTCATGTTTCTAAAGGCATAATACCAATATGGTTCTAGCATTGATCATTATGCTATGTCAAAAATTTACATATATTTAGATTTTATATCTATGTATGTAAAGTATGGGCCGCTATAGAGGGGTTTGTTTATGTTGTAAAGAGAACTAAAATTGGTCATGGGTTGTGATATGAGTTAAATAATTCCAAGGATGGATTACTTGGGCTCATAGAATTTGATTTTTGGGGATTAGGGATGATGGGTGATATATACATACATCTTGTGCATGACTAAGAACAGCCTCTTGAGGTTGGAGGTGAGTCTTGATGTGAACTTGGAGTGAGAATGAGTATTTTTGGATATGGCATAAGGATTACAAGGAGTTTTTTATTTTATGTTGGACCCTTCCTATTGAGGACAATGTTGGATATAATGGTATGGATATGAAAGTTCCCTGGGTAGTGTGGAAAACAATTATGAGGTACATGGCGAGGTTTGACCAATCCTTGGGGTCTGGATAAAAGGAGACTTTGTCCTCTGATGTCTAAACTACATGATGGGAAAATGATGATATCAACAATTAAAGATATTGGTGGGTCTATAGGACCCATTAGGTGCACTAATTGGTGAATTGGGACATGTTATGGGGAGGATATTGGTCTCATGTTACTATAACCCTAGAATCAGTTGGAGATATATATGGCAGGAAGTGACCTTGTGTGTGTTGAATGTTCTTGATGGACCTACCATGGGTCTATAATGGTGTTTGAGTGTGATTATGTGAGTTCCCTATAATCTATTGGGATGGTTCACCATGATGATTGCACCTTATTCCTTAGGGTATTGAGTCAAGTAAATTTCTTGATGTGTCCTTGGTAAGTGTGTATGAATTTTAAATTTCCATGAGTATTCTAGAGTCATGGACCACACTAGGGGATAGTTATTGGGGTAATTCAAGGAATGATAGATGGTTCTAGCTCAGGTGATAAGGAATGTGTTCAGGATTATAAACATATGACTGTACCCAATGTTTATAGGTATTGGGTTATGCTTTTAGATA
Source organism: Viscum album (assembly GCA_963277665.1). Lineage (NCBI taxonomy): Eukaryota > Viridiplantae > Streptophyta > Magnoliopsida > Santalales > Viscaceae > Viscum > Viscum album. Next base: position 1,514,541,722 of record OY728139.1, on the reverse strand, counting down.
CCTTCGTACCCTAAGACTCCAGGTATATACTAGGAATAAATTACAGTGGATGAGTCTACGATAGTATTCTAGAATAGTAAAAAAGTAGTTATGGTTAGGGTTTTATTGTCCTGGTTATCACCCGATGGCATGATGGGAATGTATACCATGCTGAATACCATGGTGACTTAGTTAATTCATGATGAATCAATGAGAATGTTTATTTATGTATTTTTTTCATCACTCATACGATCTCATAAGAAATTATCTATTAGGGTTTCTTGGTGAGGCTATACTAAGTTATAAGCTCACACCTTGCATGGGAATCTCAGTGCTCATATATACCTTTTTTCTTTATTCCATATCAGAGAATGGGATATATAGTGAATTGTTTTGGGGATACTCATTGGGTATCAAGTGATTTGGATGAGGCATGAGGTTGGTAGTAGGGTCAGTGTATATGTGTTGTATTTTTCTTTATTTTTTATTTGGGATCGCCCTATTGGGTGATCAATGTATGGTTTATATGAAAATAGATTTCATGTTATTTGATATGTTTATTAATAATTTTCATACTCTAATGGATGTTGTATTGAATATTTTTTGGTTATTTTATCTCTTGCTTTCAATATAGTTTGAGGGAATAGTATTCCCATTATATAGATTAATCTATCTCTAATAGCCAGAATCATATGTTTTATGGGAAGGTGCTCTTGACATATTTTGAATTCTATGGTATGGGTATTGGTGCGAATCTAAGGATCTGTTTTTTACACCATTCATGGTATCTTGGGTAAAAACATCAGTATAGTTATTTCCTTCTTCTAGTGATGATGATTCGATAAACACTTAATAATTCATTAGAATATGTAGGAGGGATTCAAAAATATCATTGATGGTCAAGGAAAGGGTATGAATATGATTCTAATTTTTATTTTTACCTTGGTAAGATGTTCTAGATATTTATAGTTTGGAAATAGTGATTAAAATATCAATTGTGGTAAGAGTCATGAAATATGGGAAACAACACCCATTTGTATCAACCCTCATAGGTTGTCTCTGTCCCATTATCAGAGTATATTGATGGTACTCTTGGATAACTAAAATAATATACTAGAATGATTGGTAATTATTAGAAAGTATGAGGATATGATTTAGTTTATGGTGATTTTTCACTTCTAAAATATGCCAAGAGGCCTCCATGGTGAGAATGTGAATACAATTTTACCCCAAAATGGGTACCACCAAGATATTCTAATTGTATTCATGTATGTGTGTTAAAATATGGTCATGTCATTTTAGTATTTACATAACATATTTTGTATCTCCTCTAATTGGATAAGTAATATGGGCATACGCTTGAGTTATTAATGAAATTCCATGAAAAGATCAAATGTTGTTGATAGGGAGATGAGCCTACCTTAGAAAATATGTTAGATAATTTCAGTGAAATCTATTTAGAGTTGGATTATGGGAACCATCTTATTGTTCATTCATCAACATGATATGCTGACAAACCTCCAAAATGTGGGCATGAATATGGGCCCACTAATGAGTTGTTGTAGAAGTATTTATATAAGATAATCTGACAAATAAAGAAGAAATATAGGCCCTCCCATGATGGACATCAACTTATTCTAATAAAGGTCCCATTTTGATGCTTCTAGGATATACTGAAAACTCTATAAGGTATGAGTAGAGATATATTCCTTCCCTTCAATTTAAACTTGGATATGTCGATGGGATTAGTTCATATGAATGGGGATATTTTCTATATATTTATGGGGAATGGGAATATTGTCCCAATCCATTCATCCACTTGGAATTGTAATTTATTGAAGGAATTCATATGTGATAGAAATAAAATGGCCTTTCTCTCTGTCTTTTCACTTGGTGAGTAGGAAAAAATTATAAATGGGAATGTTACCTGACTACTACTAGAATATATCATTATTCTTTATCATTTGATTCCAATACATAATGGAATTCTTCTATATTGGTAATAGTAATATGGGTGTATTCACTACCTTTTGAGGTATGTCTTCCTAGGAGAGACTTCCCCCTAGGAACTCAGGTCTGTGTAACTAAACAAAGGATCTTCAAGGTGTCTTATTCAACGTGTTCCTAAGGAAATATGTTTGAACTACATTGGAAGTGTTGGTGGTTAAAAGGATTACTTATAGGTTCATACAAGGTTACAATAAGAATGTGTTTGTACCCTTTCTATATCTCTTTTGGGTAAGATACTCTAGTGTTGTCAAGTTCTATGGAGAGGATCACAGAATGGTTTACTATATCAATTATTTCTACTTGCTTCCCTATGGTTCTCTGTTCATAGGGTGACCCATGGGGTTTGATCACTCAAAGGATCTCCATAGTTTCTTCCAAAGTGAGAATATTACTATTGTTTTAATAATCTCTCCATTGTTAAAGGTTCTGTATTAAAGACAATATCCTTCATGTTTGATATGCCACAACCTTTTTAGTGGTTATGGAAATGTTAGATACTTCAGTTAATGAGAGGTAACCTGGGAGGAACTATAAAAGATACTAATATATCCCTACAATAGATCATGATGACATGTTTTTATGATTGTGGTATTTTTATTAACAATATCTCTTGAATGATTATATAAATTTCAAAGGGAGGATTAATAACCACAAATAAGAATATAGTTAATATACTACCACATGAAAAGATATAATTTTGATCGATCATTTTCATGTGAAAATTATTCACTTTAGGTTCATTATTCTTTTTATTGACATGGGACCAAGAATAGAATATTTTTTGAGAAATGTAATGCCTAATGTGACATACAATATCTAAAGTGTACTATTCCCATGTTTTTTTGAGCCGACGTAGACCTAGTTTCTGGAATAAATTTTTTGGTGATGATTTAAATATGGAATTTGTTGAGAGGATGGGATGTTGGGATCATCTCACAAATTATGGGTAATTATTTCATACTCCAAGAAACTCTTATATATTTTAGTCATATTGTTGAACCATTCCTAAATCCTAGTGAATAATTATTTACATCCACAATAGTGATCGGTATTTGACATGCATTAATGTGATCATTCATATATAGCATAGGTCCTCTATTGATGTGATCATCTACATATATATATATGAGGTTATTCATTTATGGTACCACCCATATATATTATAAGTTCTCCATCATTCTCTTAATAATTTTTTATTCTATAGATTGATGACACAAAACTAGAAACTCTAGAATTTATTACCATAATGGGAGGTATTAAGTGTTCATTGTGTTTTGATTTGGACCATAAGAGAGGATTACTATACATCTATATTAATAGAATAAGAACGTACATATTTCGTTTCCATTTAATGAGGCATATTATACATTTATCTTCATATGATAAGGAGATTTGTTTTTGATTTTATGGTTGTAAAACTATTTATATTCTAATGTAGATTAATGTCATTTATAGTGGACTGCATGATGAAAGATCCCTAATAATGGTCAGTGTGGTACATACTCATGTGTAGACCATTGTGGTTTATATTTCTTTCCAATAACTGAATAAGAGAAAGGATGAGTAGATAACATGGAATATGTATCTTTCATAGTGATGAGATCATCTAGAATATGACCCCTTGAGATACAATGACTCATATAGAATATAAAACTTTTATAAATATAGATCACATATAATATTTCACTTTGATGAAAGATGAATTGTGTTGAATATGGACATTTTAGAATTGATTTCATGGGGGATATGTTCTCATAATGATGTTGTAGGAATTATGCATGGGAATCCCATGTCCTGTCCGAGGAACATGTAGAATATATGTAGATATTATAAATTTTATTCCCATAGATTTATGACCTTATTGATGAATTAGATGAAGCCTAAGAGAGTTGGGGATTACACCTAAAAGGAGTTACTTTGTATATTGGTTATAGAATACATTAAATAGGAGGCCCAAATATGTGTATATCTCCCACCAACTCATGGTTAGGAAAGGAAGGATGACTGGATGCATGGGGGATATTGAACCAAGATAAATAAGCTAGGGATTATGTATGGGATACCCTTTTATCGATTTGAAGGTATCATTGATGTGTCCTATCAATGAAATTTTCAAATTCAACATGGTTTCTTCTTATAAATAGGGATGTGATTCAAACCAATATGGCCTTTTGGTTGGACCAGGTCAGATAACTCAACACTTCAACAACCTAATTGAGTATCATGATCTAGGGGAGGATTTACCAGTATCATCATGAATTAAATCCTCAATATCATGGGGATAAATGATTATGATCACCCTTAGGATCCTATTAGTTGGGGTTGATTTCACAAGAGATCCCCAGTATCAATGGACTATATGGTTGATCTAGTTTTCATTGGTGTGCATGGCCCAATCATATATCTTAAGAGGATGTGGAGGGGTTCTCATGAGAAAAGTAATTAATCATATAAAAATTAATCTTAGAAAATCATTTCGATTCACTCAAACTAGGTTGATAACTTGAACATAATAGAAAATTTCATGGTTTCTCGATTACCCACATCTATGTTTCGTCATGAAGTTTCCATGGATAGAGAAAATTCTTTATAGCCCAATAACATTTGGAAAAAAATCATGGTTCAAACCATGAGTCCAGTATTCTACATTGGATAAAATTTATATGTGATGGGTGTATTAATCTCTATAGGTTCAATAGTAAAGGTGATGCGTGTTGGAATATTGTGAAGAAGCCTCCATAAAATGGGTACACAAATGAATGGCCTTGAGGGGAACTCATAGAGAACCCCATATAGGCAACACCTCATCAATTAGGCCTCCATATTCACCCTCATAAAAGAGCCCCGTAAAGAGTGATTTGGTGGGGACCTTGTAAATATGGTGTATGGGTGACAACCATAGATGAGTTCGATGGAGGGAAATTACAGTTGAGGCTCATGAGGAGCCCATATTAAGGTAACTTGTGGATGGAACCCTACTAACAATCCCCTATAGAGGGACCTCATGGATAAATTTTCCCTTTTTTATTTTCTTATTCTATGTTTTTATTGATACATTTGATGATATTCCTTTACTAATGATTAAATTTACAAAAAAATGATTCACTCATTTAATGAATAGGAAAAGTATCTCAAAATGCGGAAAATATTCTCTCAATTCCTAATTCTTAGAGTCTCTTTGAAAAGATAAAAGTTATAATCCATCCAGAAATAGAAGTTCCAGGTATTTATAGCCATCATTCAATAATTTCCTTTCCTAAAATGGGTTATTATGTAAGTAGTATGTGTTCATGAGGTGTGAGTATACTATGGAGATGGTTTTCCATCATGAACTAAATCATCCATCCCATAAAGTAACCACTTGACGAGCATGTTATTGTTTCCCCACCATTGAATATGATTGATGTACATGGTCTATTTTAATTCAACACCTCCCCTCAATGTTCAACTATAGTTCATGTACTATTTTTTCCTTTACAAACAATATGGCTGCTTTCTGAATTGAATTATTAATTCATAAACTATAGTGGTTCTTTGCGAAGGGTGGGTAAACTCAACAACCATAAAATTTCTTCATAGGGATACATCCTTTGTCAATTCTCTATTTTATTTCCCATCCAAATTTTGTCAAGCATCTACATAGTAGTAGATTCTTCAACATTTTGGCATAAATATTTCATTGTTTTAAGACATTCCCATGAAATCTAGTACAAGTATGCATTATATAATAATTATTCCCCCATGAGATAAATAATTAATATCTGTGAATTCATTTGTGGATATGTCATAATAATTGTTAAAAAATTAGAATTAGAGTGTTAAATTCAAAAAAGTAACTCCTAGACTACCCTACCATCACTAGAATCAGTAAAGGATGCATATAATAAACCGATGGATGGTAGAATCAATTTAGAATACACTAGATCACTTAAATATGTGGATGGAGTCAGTATAACGGTGGTTATTTCTTCTATCACCATATAATGAAAACCAAAAAGGGTGATTATTGAACAATATATTTAACAAGGTAACCCAAGTAGTTATGTCCTTAATATAAATTATTTGTCACAATGATCATGTATAATCATTACTAGACTATGATTTAGGTTCATTGATTAATAAAATTTTGAATCCATGTATATTTTTTGAAAATAAAATAAAATAAAAAAAGAATTTAAAATAATATAATGAAATTTATTTTTATTGAAAACATATTTACTAAAATATTATTCTAAGAGAATTAAACATAAAAAAATGGAATAGTATAAATGAAATTTATAATAGAATAGATTAAATAAATAAAAATAAAAGAAAATAATAAAAAAGAAAAATACAAAAAGTAAGAAAAGAATATTTGAAATAAAAAATAAAAGAAAATAAATAAAATGTAAAATGATAGAAATACAAATAAATTAAAATAATAAAATAAAGAATGAAGCATACTAAGAAAAAAAGAAAAAGAAAAAATAAGAAAAAAATAGGAAAGAGAAAGGAATTAAAAGAAAAACTATACATTAAAATTAATTATCGTTTCCATTTTTTCTTTGAATTGAGAAATACATGGAGTGTGATAGGATAAAAAAGTGAGGATAGAGTAAAGAGAGTAAAAAATAAGAAATGGGAAACTATTTTATTGTTCAATATTTTAAAAAATACTATACTAAAATATAAAATGACTACTTATCCGAGTTCTAAGGGTACAGAACTAAATAAATGGATTTGTATAACAATTGTATAACCCCTATAAAAAAGTGGCTTAAACTTATGAAAATACTGGATTATACTTTTTTAAAAACGTTTTTAACACAATGAAATTGTTTCATAAACCCATGTAACATTCGATAAGATTACAAATTATCTTATTAAAAATGGATATCTATTTTCTACAACTGGGTTGTGAACCTCACACCCAGCAATATCAATGAACTCACAATTTTCCAAAATCTGATGAATAAATATGGAATGATATCTTCCCAATGTGTCACATTTCCCTTGAAAGTCATTATAAACCCAAGTAATTTTATTATTATTATTATATAGAAATAATAAATAGGTGTTTTCACTATGTTGTATCCAAAGAAATACCTTTTTTAGTTATTAAAGTAACATTGTTATCTACTTTTAATCATAATCAAATTGTGTGTCAGGTTATTATTTTATTTATCTTATCTTCTTCTCTTTCACTTTTGACTTCATAGTTATATTATTATATTTAATGGGGTGTGATTAATCTCTATATATACATTTTCATCCCCATTATCATCTAATGGAAAAATCACCCCAAAAAATCTCAACAACTTAGGAGAGTTAGATCCATATTACTCGCTATTCTTATACACTTTTTCTTCATAAAACTTCTCATTTTGAACAACACTTATTCACTGTAGTTTTAGAAACATTATGTTAATTTTTTCAATTTGAATATTTTTTCATATTTATTCAAAATCTTTTTGATTTCATTTTCATGTGGAAAAATCTTAATGATTATATTCATTTCTAAAAATAATAATCTTCTTCACATTATTTTTTATTTTTATCCACCATCACATTTATATAGTTTTAATATATAACATTATCCAATTTGTTTTATTTTTTTTATTTCAATCAAAATAAATATTCTTATTTCTTTCTCATAATACAATATTCCCCTCAATCACATCAACGAGTTCCTTTCTAGTTTCTAAAAATATTCTCATAGGTATTAATGGAACATTAATATCTTCTTTTTTATATATAATTTAAAAATTCTATAAAAATAGATTCGTTGATTAATTATCACTTCAACTTTATGATCATCATAAGGGTTTATTTCACAATCTCATTCTAATCGATATTTTTTTCTTGAATTTTGGCTCAAAGAAATTATTTGATAATTGTATAATAAACCCATTTAATTTTATTTTACTCTAGTTATAAATGATATTTTCATGTAATAATTCCATTTTTCACTATTTTTTACACAAAATGTTTTAGAAAATGATTTTAAGAAAATATGACTTTATTTCTCTCTTCGAATGGAAATTTGTTTTCTTCCAAAAACATGTTTCCTAAAAATGTTTTCAATTTTTTTAATCATTTAAAAATAATTTATTAAAATCATTTTTATCCATTTTGTCTTTTTTAAAAAATTCAAATGAATCACCTTATTTCTTTTTTAACAAGTAACTTTTCTAACCATTTTACAGTACATAAGGAATGTTCTTTTTAACTTGTACTGCATGAAGAGAATTAGCCACCAACATGAACATAATTTATTTTAATATTACTTTTCATGTTTAAAAGGTTATTTGAAAATAAATTTTTTTCTTAATATTCTGGAAATTCCTAGTTTTTAAAATTGATTTTCAAAGAAAATTATTTTCAAAATGTTTTATGTTTTAAACATTAGTGTTCAAAATGAAAAAGATATTTTACTTAATAATGCCTTAAAAGATATTTTTACAGTATTTCTATTCATCAACAACAAAAATCCTTTATTCTTACTTCAATGGGTGTATGTTTTTTATGACATCATTATTCCCTCTATGTATGGTTTATGATCATTTTGACCAAGTAAAGTATTGAAATTCACTTTCTTGGATCACTTTTGTATTCATTAACTTTCCCTTGAAATATTCACTTTCCTATGATCATTAGACATTAAAGTTTCCCTAAATATCCATATTATTTATCATGGATATTTTTATTACCTAAACCATATAAAATTTTTACATATAGTATTTAATTTCAATTTTATTTGATAAATGGTGGAAATATTGATAAATCTGTATTTTTTACTAAATATGGATATTTTATGATAAGGAATAATGACTCATGAATTAAATATATTATTAGATATATGAGGAATTATTTGGACCTATAGGGATGGGTGGTTCCCGATATTATATATCCCCTCAATGCACTTGTAGGTATCGTGAGACAAATAAGTAAGCTAGCATTAAATAGGTTTTTATCTATAGTTTAAACCATCTTCTGAAAGGACTTGATGGTATAGGTATCATGATGTCTGATGTCATTTCATCTAATAATTAAGAATTACCTTCATTAAGAATTTATTAATTATTATCCATGAGATTTTTATAATGATATTATACCTAGATGCATTTAATTCTCAGTTTATTGATTAAATGGAATGTCTTTTTAGATTTTTACCTTTCTATATTTATTATGCCTTATCTAATTATAATTTTCAATTTATTGATTAAATGGAATGTGTGTTTAGTTATTCATCATTACATATTGATTACTATCTATGATATTTTCATATTTATAGCCTATGGATTCACTTCCTTCTTAGTTTATTAATTACATGGAATGCGTTTTCAGTTATTTACATTTCCATATTGATTATTCTTATTTATTCGTGATAGATTTCATTTTAATTAACCCTTAATGAGAATTTGATCTCACCCTTATTTTTTTCCTTTCCTAGGAATCCATAAAGTTTACTATAAAAGATATGAAAGAATATGCAAGAGGGAATAATGATATTCTCAAAAAATATTATGTTGTAGTTTTTTTTATTAAAATGTAATATAGGAATCATATATGTATATATATTACCAAGAATATTAAACTATTCAATCCTTTGGGATGTGATTACTTGTTTCTTATTCCAATTTAATAAAGCTATAATCATCTTTGGGATACTAGGTTGAGGTTTTATATAGGTATCACCATAGTAGAAGCCAAATAATTGTTTCCTTTGAGGGATTACACTATAATTTGGATCCTTGTTCATAATGAGAGGATCCCACAATATTCTATGGTGTGATAGAACCTTCCTTGTGAAGAAAATAGAAGATCCATGAATCATAAGAGAGTCTAAAATTTATCTTTCATGAATCAAGATACAAAAAATGGGATGGATCCTATCCCTTTTATTAACTATATTCATTTAATGAAGGGATTCAGACCATCAGCTTCATTAGAAACCATCTCATGGAAACTGATATTTTGATACCCATTGATATGTTGGAAATAATTTGAACTCTTAAAATGAATGTATCGCGCATGAATTAACATAAATAAATTAGTCTTATTGATTCATAACCAAAGGAACAATATGGAAATTCAGGGAAGAATGCATGTATTCAATATCATATATCATATTCTCCATCCTATACTATGATGGTGATTAACCCTAGGCTATGATATAGGAATCTGTATAACTATATCACTATCGATGATTCAGGGATATCATAAAATATTCATAACACACCCCTAAATGTTTTAAAATCTTGTGTGGTCAAACATATTTGTATTTTTGCAATAAATACACCAAAGTAAAAGGAGTAAATGTTATGTTAACAATAGTAATATGTAAAATATATATTTAGTAAAAACATTATAAAAGATCAAAAGATAATAAATCAGTGAAATAGAATAAAAAACATGAATCGATCATCCTTTTAAAGTGTATTTTTCATTTTCTATATTTTCTTTAACACTTTCAGGTTTCTCATGAACTTCCATTAAAATTTATTCCCTGATTTTGGTAATGCTTCTCCAATCTAAATTACTTATGTAATTGATTCATTTAATGGTGGAAAAGCACTTCCTATGAAATTTAAAATTATAAATATACCATATAAGACTAATGGTGTGAGAATAATTATTGTTATTGGAAGTGTTTATTCTATCATAGGTTCATCCCCATCAAATTCAACAAGGGATACTCTCTTCTTCTTCCTCATAGGAAGTTTTACTCTAGGTTCAGATCTCCTCTCACTCAAAGTATTTCCAATTGAAGATAATTGTTCATAAAATTTATCTTTCTTAACATAAAACATATTATTATTTTCTTTCTCTACCATTTATTTAAAATATGTAGCACTATTTTGTACTTATTCAATAAATTATAAATCATCTGACTATTTAGGATGAGAACATATGTTTTCATTCAATGAAGGCTCTATAGCTTTCTATTATGATGTTTTATTTTACTGAGTTTCTCAATATTTTTTTGGCCACTATATTTCTATTAAATTACAACATCTAACTATGAATTTGTTTCATAGTCCTTGTTTTGTGTGGTTCCCACTTATTCTTCAAATTGGATTTGAAATAAAAAATTATATTTGGACTATAAGTGACAAAATAATCACAACTCTATCATCCTATCCAAGTGGAAACTCTTGTCTATACTCTCCTTTAGTAGGCATTGGGTGATATCTAGGGTTATATTACTTAAACATTCTAGGAAGATCATTTATATAATCCTTACTCCAAATTTCTCATGAAAGTTACATCAAACCAAGTTGTTCCTCTCTTATAGAATGATATTCATTTGAAATTTGTCCTTTACTCCTACCAAAGATCCTATTTAGATTATTAAAAATCATTCATATAAATCTCCCATACACAAGAGCTATATTAGCTCTTCCATTTTTAGAATTAATTATCACAATAATCCTATTAATCATTCTTATTAGATTTAATGACTTATTAAAAATCATAATATTAAATACATAAACAACACACACCCTAGACTTCTTATAGTCTTAGACCTTAGTAAAGTTGATATATAAATAAATTTCTTGATAAAATGTTGTTTCTAATTAAGATAAAACATTCTAAACATTTTACATACAGTCTATCCAATCATCATTTCCAAGATATTATCCAAGAAAAATTCATTTTCATGAGAATATAATATAGAATTTATTCCATAATTATAGAATTTATCTACCTTAAACATATCAATTATTCCAATTAAGTTCAACTAATTTCAACTCCATTTACTTTCAAAGTCATTACAAAATTATTGGACTTATATTGAAGATTAAAATTTATTTAAAATTCTCTAACCTATCTATTAAAAACAAACTCGTTATCTATGCAGTAAAAAAACTTAGTACTATTTCAAAATTTGTGAATGTCCATCAAAATAAATTCACTCTTAGTTACCCATTCCAAGTTAATCATTATAATAAACGTGATGATCTATTTTTCCCATTTATCATTATATGTTTTCCTTAATAACAAATATTTTGGAGTCCTATAATGAATAGATAGATAAGATAAGAATTTCTTCTTCTTATAAGAATCGGGTTTAACATTATATATTCCTTTATCAAGAGTATGAGGGGATTCTTTATCTAGATTTTATATAGGATATTGATTCATAAATACTTTATCATTTCTAAGTTACACCAAAACAAATTAATAAAATATGAAATGAAACAATTATACTGATCAATTTCTCTAAATAAGTGAAACTAAACCTCTGTATTTTAAAATGTGAATGATGGTGACCACCTCTCATGATAGGAAACAAGGTATCAAAATAATGACCATTAAAAAATCTTCAAAATGGTTTAAAAAAGTAAATCAAAATATTTTTGAGAACCAATATTTTAAATGACTCAGTGATAATCATAATAGAAATGAAGACCCATGTATCATAAGATTAGCAGTAACAAGATAATGTAATCATAATAATGCCTTATGCATTAGTATAATGAAGTGATAGTGACACTTAGAATATTGAAACTTATATGAACATGGAAATCTTGACACTCTTAGTGCTCATTCACTATTGGAAAATGACTTATTATGATGAGCTATTTGTGAAGATCCAATCACCCGTTACAAATACCATTAAATAAATTCTTATTTGAAATGGGAGAATGAACCTAGTGAAAATAATTTTGGCATCCATTCATGCCACAATGCGGGAATGGGTATTTGTGACAGAACTTGGTTCATGTCGCAAATACCCTTGGTCATGTAATTTATTTCCGACGGGAGAGTGGTCTCGTCACAAATAAACATCATTAATTATAGATATTTGCAAAGGGTGTTAATGCCCATAAAAAATACTATATCAACAGGTGATTATTTTTGATGGTAGCAGTTGAAAATAAATTTTCAATCATCCCCTCAATTATTTATTACGGGAACTATATACAATGGGTCTCTTCGTTACTAATCTAACCTATATACCCCCCCAATGTTTCATCTTTATTCTCTATTTGAGCTTTACTCTGCTCAAAGTTTCTCTTCTTCTATTCAATTGTTCAATTAGAAGTTTAAATTTTTATAGGGAAGTAAATTTTGAGGTTTACAATGCACAAAAGCTTCATTTTTTAGGTATTTATTTAATGTTATTAATTTTTATTTTATTTATTTATTTTATATTAGATTTTAATACTATTAATTAGAAGTAATTAGAGTTAATTAGAAGTAATTATTTAAAATTAGAAGTGATTATTTATAATTAATTGTAAAAATTTTAAATTATAAATAGTTTTTTAATTTGCAATAATTTTTTTAATTAAAAAGTAAATAGTTTTAATTTTCAATAATTAGTTTTAATTATTAGTGAGTGGATGTTATTAACAGTTATTACTTATAATTTTTTAATAAATTGTATTAATTAAAATAAATTAGTAATAATTTAGAGATCATAGTAATAAGTAATAATAATTTAGAGTCATTTTTAATAAATAACAATAATTAGAAAAAATGAGTGTTAAACCACTTTAATTAGTAAATATTAGTAGTAATTAGTAAAAATTAAAGGTAAATCACTATAATTTTTGAAAATTTATCATTATTAGTAAAAATTATCAGTATTTAGTAAACATTAGTAAAAATGGTCATTAAATCACTATAATTAGTAAAAATTATCGGTAATTAGTGAAAATCGATGATAAATTACTATAATTATTTTAAATTAGTGGTAATGACTAAAAATTAATAAAAATTAGTGGTGATTAGAAAAAATTATTGGTAAAACACAATAATTAGTAAAAATTCATAAAAATAAATGGTAATTAGAGAACAATAATAAAAATTATTGGTAATGACTAAAAATTAGTAAAAATTAGCAATAATTAGTAAAAAATAGTAAAAAGTAGTGGTAAACCAGTATAATTAGTGATAAGTAGCAATAATTAGTAAAAATTAATGATAAATCGATATAATTATTAAATATTAGAATTAATTATTGAAAATAAATTTTAAATTTCTTTAATTATATAAAATTACTCTTAATCCGTCAAAATTAGTAAAAAATACCAGTAATTAATAAAAATTAGTGAAATTGAACATTAAATCACTATAATTAGTAAAAATTAATTTTAATTAGTAAAAAATAGTGATAAATCACTATAATTATTAAAAATTAGCAGTGATTACTAAAAATTAGTAAACATTAGTGGTAAATCACTATAATTGAGTAAAAATAGCAGTAATTAGTAATAATTAGTGGTTATTAATAATAATTACTAATAAATATTGGTAATTAGTTTTATTTAGTAATAATTATTGGTAATTAGTAGTACTTAGTAAAAATTAGCATTTTTTAGTATAAATTACTTGAAAACTAAAAATGAAATAGGTCATTAATTTATAGGTGATGAGAAATGAAAAATTTGTATATGGTTGGCATAAATCGGTTTCATCACCTAAAGATTGTAAAATCTATGATTTATACCTTTTTCGTAATGTATAATGTATTTTGTTACTTTATATTAAATTATACAAAAAATATCATTAATTAGTGGTAATTATTTCTAATTACCACTAATTTCCATTAATTTTTAGTATACTTTAATATAAAGTAATAAAATGTATTTTAAATTAATAATAAGGTGCAAATCACAGAATTTACAGTCATAAAATGATTATAAATGACTAATTTGTGTCAAACTTGTCCAAATTTGTCATTAGGTCGCCAGAACCGAGGTAGATAGGATATGATGCATCAATGGCAGTAGGAGGAGTAGGAGGAGGAGACGCTTTGATGATAGGAGTAGCAGTACGAGTAGATGATGAAGTACATGAGATAATCATTGTAAATAAGAAATATTTAATTTTAATTAACAGTAATGTTTTTAATTAAAAGTAAATAGTTTTAATTTGTAATAATTTGTTTTAATTATCATTAAGTGGGAATTATTAATATTAATTGCTTATAATTAAAACATAATTAATATTAATTAATATAACTTAGTAATAATTTATAGATCTTAGTAATAAGTAATAATAATTTATAGTACTTTTTAATAAATAATAATAATTAGTAAAAATGAATGTTAAACCACTATAATTAATAAAAATTATCAGTAATTAGTAAAAATTAATAGTGAAACACTATAATTTTTAAAAATTGGTGTGATTAGTAAAAATTAGGAGTGGTTAGTAAAATTTAGTAAAAAATAGTGGAAATGAGTAAAAATTAGTAAAAATTAGCAGTGATAAGAAAAAATTAGTAATAATTAGTGGTAAACTAGTATAATTAGTTAAAATTAGAAATAATTAGTTAAAATTAATGGTAAATATCTATAATTAGTAAAAATTACCGTAAAGTAGCATTAATTGGTAAACATTAATGGAAATCACTTTAATTAAGTAAACATTTGTAGTAATTAGTAGTAATTAGTGGTAATTAGTAATAATTAGAGGTTATTAGTAATAATTAGTAATAAATAGTGGTACTTGGTGGTACTTAATAATAATTAGTGGTAATTAGTGATGCATAGTAATACTTAATATTTTTAGTATAAATTTCTAGAGAACTGAAAATGAAATAGCTTGTCAATTTATAGGTGATGAGAAATAAAAATTTGGACATGGTTGGCATAAATTGGTGCAATGAAAAATTTTTACAAGGTTGGTATAAATTGGTTTCATCACCTGAATATTGTAAAATCTATGATTTATATCTTTTTAGTAATTTATAATATATTTTAATTCTTTATATTAAATTATACCAAAAAATAGCAGTAATTAGTGGTAATTATTTCTAATTACCAATACTTACCATTAAGTTTTAGTATAATTTAATATAAAGTAATAAAATATATTATAAATTATTAATAAGGTTTAAATAATAAAATTCCAAATATTTAGGGGATTAGAAATGACCAATTTGTGCCACCCATGTTCAAATTTTTCATTAGGTCGCCAGAACTAGGGTAGGTAGGATGTGACACATCTATGGCAGTAGCAATAGCAATAGGAAATATTAATGGTAAATCACTATAATTAGTGGAAATTAAAATTAATTAGGAAACATTAATGGTAAATCACTATAATTATTAAAAATTAGTGTTCATTCGTAAAAATTAGTAAAAATTAGTGGTAATTAGTACATATTAGTAAAAATAAACATTAAATTACTATAATAAGTAAACAATTAATGGTAAATAGTCAAAATTAGCGGTAATTAGTAAAATTTGATATAAAGCACTATAATTATTTAAAATTACTGATAAAGTAGAATTAATTAGTAAACATTTCCAGTAAAGTAGCATTTATTAGTATAAATTAATGGTAAATCATGGATATTATTAAAAATTAGTGGTAATTATAAAAAATTAGTGAAATTAGCAGTAATTAGAAAATATTAGTAAAAATGAACATTAAATTACTATAATTAGTAAAAAGTAACGGTAATTAGTAAAAAGATATGGTAATTAGAAAAAATTAGTTGTAAATAGATAAAATTGAAAATATTTAACAGTAAATTACAATTTTTTAATTTTATACTCTTTTTTAGATCATCTCTTTATTTTATAAAATTATTCATAAAAAATTATTTATTTTATATTTTTCATAAAAATATCGAACAAGGAAATCGACAACAATCTTTATTACATGATCATGATTGGATAAATCATCCCATGAATTCAAATGGTTTTGGTATAAATCCTATATATATTGACGGTGTTGAAGAATTTTTATCATTTGCATCATCAAAACCATAATTGTTTCTGAAGGGACTATTAAATGTACATGTAAGAAATGTGATCTAAGGAGGTTTGACACATTTTACATTGTTAGGGGTCATTTATTTCATTTTTTGGTTTTGGAAAAAATTATGTTTTTTGGTATCAACATGGTGAATGTAGTTCGAGATAAGATATTGATAATTTGGTTCTAGATCCATAATAGTTTCAAAAGTTAGCACATGATCTGGCTAGTCCTTATTTTCAACAAAATGAAACTCAGGATGATATTTATTTAACTCCTGAGTTGAAACCATCTCAATTTTATGATTTTTTGAAGTCTCCTAAGGATGCCTTATATCCAGGTTGCAATATAAGAAAATTTGAAGCTGTTAAAAAATTCATGGTTATTAAATAATAAAATAGAATGTCAAATATATATTTTGATCATATATTTTATTTGTTTAAATCACTTTTACCTGAATGAAATGTGTTTCTTACAAATTTATATGAGATCAAGAGGTTGGTTTGTAATTTGGGTCTTGGTTATTAGAATATTCATTCATGTTGAAATGATTGCATCTTATAATATGGAGAAAATGAGTTATTTGTTAGGTTCCCTACATGTGAACAATTAAGGTACAAAGATTCTCAACTAGGTAAGTTTGAATTGATTCCTATAATACTGTTGAGGTATTTCCCACTTACACCCATATTTTAATGTTTATTTATGTCTCAAAACAAAACGTCATTGATGTCATGGCATAAAAAATATTTTAACTAGTAAAAGATTAAATCATCCTTATGATAGTGATTCATGGAAACATTTTGACCAAGTAAATCTGTATTTTTATTCAAAAGCCTAAAATGTGTTATTGGGTCTTTCTACTAATGGTTTCTATCCATTTTTTTCTTACCGTAGTTAATATTCTTGTTGGCATGTCTTTATCACTCCATACAATTTACCCCCTTGGGTGTTAATGAATGGTCTATATATCTTTTTAAATTTATTAATTCCAGGACATCCAAAAAAATAATATCGATGTGTATTTTAATCTATTTATTGATGAATTAAATTTATTATAAAGTAATGGTGTCAACACATATGATGTTGTTGTGAAAAAAAGTTCCTAATGAAAGTTGCGTTAATGTGGAAAATTAGTGACTTTCCAACATATGTCATGTTATCTGGATAAATTAAACATGGTATAAAGTCATATTCTTACTTTATGAGTGATATTAAAGAATTTATGCTCATTAATGGAAGAAAACCTTATTTTTTACTATTATTGAAGATTTTTTCCTATCAATCATCCTTTTTAGAAGAAAAAATATCATTTTAGAAAAGGAAAAATTGAAAGAGACGTACCTCCAACAATGACATTAGGTATTGAGTTAAAATATATTATATCTTCATTACCTACCATTACCTTTGTACCTACTATAAACCAATAAAAAAAATATGGCTTTGGGAAAGAAAACAATTTGATAAAATGAACATTTTTTGGGATATGTCATATTGGTCTGATTTTTTGGTCCTTCACATGTTGTATGTCTTGAATAATGAGAATAAATGTTTTTATAAAATATTTTATATAGTTTTGGAAATATCTAGTAAGACCAAAGATAATGTAAAGACATGATTAGATCTTTCCCAAATTTATAGGCGACTAGAACTAAAACTGTTTGAAAATGACAGATCGCAAAAGTTAATAAATTAAAAAGTGGATTATATAGTTTCCAAAGAAAATTTTTATTTTTTTTTATTGGATTACATATTTGAGGCTTCGAGATGGTTATGTTTCCAATTTGGCTATATGTGTTAGAAATATACATATTAATGGATGAAAAGGTCGTGAATTTCATGTTATAATGGAAAGACTTCTACCGATTGGATTTAGTGGTTTGTTGAATTATATGATTTTGGGTTCCCTAACATAAATATTATATTTTTTATAATACATTTTTGTAGAGAAAATAGACTACGATGCACTAAGTACACTTCAAGAAGATTCTATTTTAATTTAATATAAATTAGAAAAAGCATATGTCATCTTTATTTGATTCAATGGAAAATTTGATATTATATTTTCCACATGAAGCAAAATTTAGAGGTTTGGGATAGTTCCTATGGATGTAACAATACAAAATATTCATATACAAATTAAAAAAAATGTATCTGACAATGCGTCGGTTAAAGGATCAATTTTAGAAGCTTATTTTCCGGAGGAAATTTCTTTTTTATTCTCTCATTATTTTTAATCTAAATATCCCTCAAAATATAATTGGATGGGTTATAACAAGGGAAATATTGATGATGAAATGAAAAATAAATTATCAGTTTGTAATCAGCCGGAACATAGATTTAGTGGAGTTCATGAACAATGGATTTTAGATGATGAACATCATAGGGATCAAACATATGATTTTCTCAACTGTGAAGAAATGAAACCATTTTTACAGTGACTTATACTATCAATTATTCTATATTTTTTTAAAAGTAAATTAATATTATTTTTTTCATAGGCTATATGATAATCATATCAATAAAAAGCTGCCACAAATAACATTATCTTCTCTTGAAGGTCAGTAAAATAATTTTTCCTACTGGTTTCAAAAATTGGTATGGTAAATTGTTTATGGATAAACATATAAAATCAATTTATTACATGTTATATTGATAATTTTTTTCAAATTTTTTAAGTATCTCAACGTGATGATAAAATAAATAATCAATTATGTGTATTAAGTAACCCATCATCAAAAATGGTTAAATATTATAATGCATATGTAGTGAATGGTTTTCAATTTAAAACACGTACATATGGGGAATAACAAACAATGAATAGTTCTCTATTATTGAGAGTATCTCATCATAGAAAAATTGAAATTTACTTTTATGGATTTTTGGAAGAATTAATTGAACTGTGTTGTCTGGAACAGAATTATATAATGATGTTTAAATTTCATTGGTTGGATTCTTATAGAGGTTCATGTAATCTATGGAATCATTGATATTAAATATAAAATCTTTCATACAGTAAATAAAGCATTTTTATTGGATCATCGGACACATAAAATTTTTTATGCAAATTATTGTGCTGCTTCAAGAGAGTTAAGTTATTGGTGGAGCATAATAAAAATTAAATCGTGTGAAAATCAGTTTATCCAAAGTGAATTTGGTTCCACTGAAGTGTAAAGAATTGAAATTTTTCAAGATATAACTTCAAATCCATATTTTCTATATAGATACATGAATATAAATTATGACACCCCACAGTTATGGGTCGATAGTGGTGATGATTTTATTGATGTAACAAATCAATATGAAATAGAAAGAGATGATGAATCTAAAACTCTTATGGAAATTGATGATATTGAAGAGGAATATGTAGATATTGACACCTTCATGTATGAATATAAAAATGGATATGAATATTGACACAATTTAATATTGGTTATAATCATATATAATATATATCTTTATATAAAACTTATTTTCAATTATTTGTTGACAACTGTCATTTCATGTTTCAGATAGATGATGACCATTTTTATGATATATTTCATTAGTTGAAGGAGGCTTCACTGCCTGGTGATGATCTTGATGTCACATCGTCTGACCATATGACTACTAGTGGTTCATTTATGACTCATAGGGATTGTGGTCTTGCGATATTGATGATTTCAGACCCCATCCCTGAGTGACGTTGTAACAGCCCGAGATTTTATAAGATATATTCTTTTTAATTTATTTCATATCTTCTGTTTTATGCTACAACAAGATTATCTTGTGCTATACGCCACATTGTATTAGCTTGAAGTATAAACAACACTATTCTTAGATTGTGTTACACACAATTTCAAGTTCATTTTATAATAGTCATTCTACGCAACATTGAGTATATATATATATATATATATATTCAATGTATAAATTAAATATGGTTGGATTCTGTTATACGAAATAATAAAGGATTCTTTCACAACCCGCAACCCTGACTTGGCTTGCATTACACGCAATCACGACCTTCCTCGATAGCGTGTGTTGTACGCAATACAGGGTTTTACTAAACAACGATATATTATTATAATATTATTATGAACTAGCCTTTATGAATAGTATTAACTAAATTTTGAATTTTATAACATTATTATTCATCTTAAACATTTTATAGAACATGGTATAAGAACAAAATAAATTTTTTCGGGTAAAATAAGTATTTTTCAAAAAATGCAGTTTTGCCGCCTTTTAATGGCGCACCCACTTTAAATCTAGTTTTTGACATTTTTATAAGTTCTATTTTACAAAATAAAATTATTATTTGGAATCAGGATATAAAATTTTACCTTGGATAAATTTTTCATATTATTCTGATAACTTTCATATTTTAATGAATAGTAAAAACATGCTATATTTTAATTTAAAACAAATTTTTTCATCATAATAACTTATGTGATTAAATTATAATATTTAATGGTTTAAAAGTATAAATATAATATATTTTTACCATTTAATATAATGTATGTCATTAGCCTATATTTTACATTGAATTCGTAGGTTAAATAAATTCAATCTTTTGCAATGTTTTAAGCAAAAATCCGTTTTCTTTCGACAATGGGATTAATTTTAATTTAATTTCTGCAACTTCTATGTATTTAATTTGGAAAAATGGATTCCATATTTGGAATCAGTGGGTCCAAATTATATTAATAGGCTACTTTTTATTTTTGGGCTTTATGAATAGTAACAACGATAAATTTTATTTACCATAGTAAAAGGTAAATTGGGTAATTAAGGGTAAATATAATATTATAAAATTATCCTAATACTTGTCTTAATACAATTGGATGATTATAATTTGTCCTAAGTCATATTTGGGTCGAAATGGAATCCATTAGAACCCACTTGGAGGTGATTAAGACCTTTAGTGTATTTTATTTAAAGGAAAGTGAAATATGTCTCACTCAACTTTAATAATTAAAGTATTATTAATATAAGATTATACAGAATATAAATTCGGTTATAAACACTCATTTGAAAGATAAAATGTTTTCTTTGTCATGGTAATATATTTGTAAATTTTTAGAGTTATTTAATTACCTTATTATCTTATACATTAATGATGCAGAAACTATTTATTTAGTGAAAATCAATAATATAGTTTTTATTGAAATAGTAATACATATCAAAAGGCCCAAAAATCTTCAAAAAACTTATTATTAGAGAACATATAAACCCTAATCATCCACTGGACGAATTTTAGACCATTTGGATCCTTCTTAAGGTGATTATGACACTTATATTATTTTATTTTAAATGATGCCAAAGTTGTCACCTTCATAATTTAATAAATATAATATTTTAAATATTGTGATTTTAAGATGATAAATTAAAGTAAAAGTATTATTTTTAAAGTTAATAGATTTATCATCATCATAGGATTTTATTTTTAAATTTTATGCAACAAATAAGTATATTAAATAATTATACAAAAATGATGTAGTAATAATTTTATTAAGAGATAAACCAAATAAATGGTTTTAAAAATAATAAAATAAATATTATATGAACTATTTAATGTGATCCACTAATTTTCTAGATACATATAACCTTTTATGAATCTATTAAATCTTTTATTTAGAACATATCTTCTGTATATAGTTTATTTAAATTCAAATAATTGAATTGTATCAAAATTGACACTATTGTTATTTTATAAAAATAACATATTATAAAATTGTTTAAAATTCACAAAAATATTTAATAATTATAAATTTAGATTTATATGGTCTAAAATTTTATAAAGTATTCAGTTATGGACAATTCACAATAAATAAGTAATTATTTGTTATAATTTAAAATTTAGAATGTTATTACCACAAATAAAATTAAATTGATTAAATAAGGATAAATCAAGTTGATAATGTTTAAAATAAATTCCTAACATGTCTAAATTTTATTGGTTGATGAGATTACAACCCTATCTCATCTAATCTTCTGATATGAGTCATTTTGGGTGTTTTTAAGAGTGTTTGGGATTTAATATAAACTAATATTTCTTATATTTCCAAAGGTGCCCCTCTCCTCCCTTATAAAAGGGCACCTCCTCCCTCTCTTAATCACACCACTTTGTGCCTTCAAGCACGGCCAAACCCTACAAAATTCTCTTCTAAACTTCCTTAGAAACATCCTAGAGGTCCTGGTCTTCTTTAAAAACCAAATTTAGTGCCCTAATAGTAGGTTTCAAAGAGGCGCTTCAAAGAAGAGGTAATGTCCGTTACCGATTTTTTCAACTTTATTTCTTCTTCCACTTATTCTTCTTTAGTTGTTTAATTATGAAGTAATAACATCAGTATCACTCATATACTGATATTTTATTATAAGTATGAAACAACCCTATTTCACCATCTATCCATCCTACGGAAAACGAAATCACCACACGTGCGTACGTACGGAATACCATCTCCACGCCGTGGTGTAATATATTTTCCACCACCACCTTACATTGATGGGTATAATGGTGAAAGTAATGAATATATATGATTATTGTAAAGTGATATTGGTTCTGTAATATTATACATACACTTTAATACAATTCCATGATCATGGGAATGATATCATCGCTCGTGCGTATGCACGGAATACCGTCTCCACGACGCGATGAGATTCACTCTCCATGATAACCATTCAAGAATGATTATAAAGTATATATAATAAGTAATCATGAAATATATGACATAATAATGCTACTGGATTTATGTATATATATATTTATGTCATCTACTTAATTCCATTCAATTCAATAAGGAAACGAAAACAGCGTTCATGCGTATGTACGGCCTACCGTCTCCATGAACGATGTATTTCTTTCCATTTATCAATCTATTATATATATGTATATTATGAATATATATTATATATAAATCATGTTTTATATTCTGGAATTAAGTAATCATGATCTAAGTAATCATATGAATAATTATAAGTCAAAACATGGACGACAAATGAAACGATTTTACCCAAAACGCTCTTTAACATTTAATTTACAAAAGAACGGATAATATAAAGTCATAAGTGAACCATATATGATATCATAAAAATGAATATGATTCTTTAATAAGTCAATGAAATTATTTAAATCATTATACAGGAGGTTCGGATACGTACGAAGCATATCGGACCTAAGGTAAGGGATAATGTTGCAATCTCAATTGTTTTCTATCTGAGATTGCTTATACGTTAGTATTTACTGGGGTTGTATTTATCATCCTTGCACAAGTTTTATAAAAACAATTCATGTATGTTTAAAGTCCTTTTTACCCATTTTTGACTTTTACTACATGGTATGTATGGAATCTTTCTTTTACGAGGTACTTTTTGACTTTTCTGGCAAAAGTACGAGAAGAATGTTTTTTTAACTTATATGGAATGAAAGGATTTTTACAGTTTTATACAGACTTATTTTCATGAAGCTTACTCCAAAATATTTCATGACTATTTTAAGAAAAATACTTTTATTTTAAAATTTCATGACATTTTGTGAAAAGAAAATGATTTTGAAGAAGAAAGGATATTTTCCTCAAGAATTCATTTCAAGTGTTTTATCAAAACCATTTTTCATCTAAGATGACATTATTTCATATGTGTATGTTTCAAGTATAATGTATCTATGATTTACATGGTTTCAATTTTCTTATTATGAAATGATATACATTTCTTTTATATGGATTATGTGATGATGGGATGATGTTTATGAAACCCATTTTATTTATTGGGTTATGCTATGATGTATGATTTATGATTTTGTGGCACACGAAAGAATGATTTCATTATGAGATGGGTGGGACCTATATCTCCCTCCAATGCATTGGGTAAATATTTATATCTCATGAGATAGACATGCCTGGAAAGTTAATCTAGTTCAGTATTACCGGACTGGAATGAGGAGTGAACTCGATTCAGAAAGGGACTTTGTCCACTAAGATGGTCTTGGCAGCAATGCCTTGGATACTATGGAAATAATTACATGTGCTTAATGGATGCCACAATTACATGTTTTATTCCCATGCTATGTTATCATGATTTATGTTCCATTATGATCTATGCCTTATGTACTTCCATGTTTTAAGTCGTTGCTCAAGATTTTGATGTTTAAACATTATGTTCATGTTTCTAAGTTCAAATGTATATGGTATGTTTTATTTTATCCATGCTTACCCTTACTGAACATTTGAGCTCACCCTTTTTATGTTTTATTTTCCCCCAGGATTAAAATAAAGGTTTTAGGTAAGGAAACACAAAGTGGATGATCTTTATGGGAGATTTTGAAGATCATTCACCATACTTAGTGGAAGTTCAATCCAATAGGCCACTACTCTTGTGTGATAAATAATATCAAAGGGGCCAATATTACTTAGTCTAAAATTGCCTTTCTTTCGAAACCTCATAAATATCTTCCATGGTGATATTCGATAGAAAAATGTTGCCTCTAATATATAAATCCAATCCACTTTTATAGTTGTCAGCATAGATCATTTTCTGACTCTGAGGATATTTTATTTGTCATTGGATGAATTCAACCTTCTCTACAACCTCTTACACAAGATAAGGTCCAACTAGATTTTGTTTTCTAACTTCCTCCTAGAAGGTTAATTTTCCAAATCTCTCCTCATATAGAGCTTCATATTGATCCATTTGAATACTCTAGTGGAAGATAATATTATTTGAGAACTCAACCAATGGGATATACTGATCCCATCCTCCTAGGAATTTCATTGATAAGGATCTTACTATGTCGTAAAGAACCTAAATAGTTCTTTTAGATTGGCCATCGGTTTTATGGTGATAATCCAATATGAAATTCAATTTAGTACTCAAATCAAGTTGAAGAAATCTCCTAAATTTATATGTAAACCATTTATCATGATTAGATACAATCAAAATTCATACCCCATGCAGCCTCACCACTTACTTCACATATATCTTAGAAGGTTGTTCATGCAATAAATATTCCTGAATAATGATAAAGTGGGAGTCCTGGTGATTCGATTCACCACAACCCATATCACATTATTTCCCTTGGATGTATGTGGGGGACTTGTGTCAAAGCTCATTGTGAAATTCTTCCATTTCCATATGGGTATAGGAAATTTGTTGCATCACCCATTAGGACTTATTTTTCTATGCATTAAATTTATGACATACCAAACACCATGAGATATACTCTGTAGTCTCCATATTCATGTTTTCCCACCAGAAGTTCTCTTGAAGATCACATTACAGCTTGTTACTTCTAGGAAGGATAGAGAAATATGGTCTATGTCCATTATTTAATATATCCTTACTTCTCTCGGGCGATTAAGTCATAAAAAAGCCTCATTCCAAACTAAATCACACCATCATCATCGATATAGAATTCATGTAGCTTCCCTTCATTTATTACTTTCACCGTCTTTTGTACCTCTAGATCATCCCTTTCTGTCTCTTTGATATTCTCTTGGATTGATTGTTATAGAATCATTTAGAAAAGTTAGGATTTATTCCCTACTATTATGATTTCAAGATCCATCATTTGCATATCCAAGAATATAGAGTCTCTCTCAATCCGCATCCCAGATAGAGTAGAAATTTCTTTTCTTCTAATAGCATCAGGTACCTTATTCTCCTCTCTCAAATAGTAGTGAATAGATATATTGTAATCCTTGACTAGCTCAAATCTTCTTTGATGCATGTTGAGCTTCTTTTGTGTGAATATACACTTTATAATCTTATGATTGGTATATATGTTATATTTTTTATCATATAGATAGTTCCATAAAATCTTCAGAGTGAATATCACAGGTGATAACTCTAGATCACGCGTCTGGTAGTTTTTCTCATGCATCATCAACTTTCATGAGGCATGGGGTATCACTTTATCATTCTACATGATTATACAACTGAATAATTTCTTTGAAGGATCAATGTATATCACAAAACCTTCTCCACATTTTGGTATTTTATGTACATGTTCATTGATTCACCTCTTCTTTATATCCTTGAAGATCTCCTCACATTCATACATATAGACACAGTTCACCACTTTTCATATTAAATTTGTTACAGGGATATATAGTCATGAGAAATTCCTCAAAACATTTTAGTAATACCCATCCAATCCAAGAAAACTATGGATTTCCATGACACTAATGGGTCTAGTCTAGTCATCAATTTTCATTGTTTTTATATGGGTCCACATAAATTCCCTCACTTATGATCATGTTCCCCAATAATGTGAATTTATATATCCAAAAGGCACACTTTCTAAACTTATCATTCATTTTATCCTTCATTAATGTTAGTAGAATAATCATTATATGATATTCATTTTCCTATTTACTCTTTATGTAGATTAGAATATCATTAGTAGAAACTACCAAAACAAATTCAAGGTAATATCTAAATATTATATTAATAAAATATAAGAATATTTGAGGGGAGTTAGTAAGCCTTTAGAGACACACTATGAACTCATAATGACAATACCTTGTACAGAAACATGTCTTCTAAATATCCTCATTATTCACCTTCAGTTGATGATATCCTGAAGTAAGATACCACTTTTAGAATTACTGGGTTCCTCATATTTGATCAAATAATTCATAAGTCCTTAGAATAAGATACTTTTTCTTTATAGTGAACTTCTTGAGTTCCTCAAAATTGATACACAACTGAATTTATACATCCTTCATCTTTACAAAGATAAATGGAGTACCAAAAGATGTTTCTCTATAATGTATGAACCCTTTCTCCAAATTCTCTTCCATCTACTTCTTTAAATCTTCTATTTTGATCAGGGTTATCTTGTAGGGGAATTTTGAGATTGGATTAGATCTGTGTATGAGATCTATTTTTAACTATACCTCATGGTCTAAGGGAAGTGCAAGTAACTATTATACATCATTGTATTCCCTACCAATGGAAATTTTTTCTAGTTTCATACCTTCCTTTGACTCAACCATTTGAGCATGGTATGCTTCTTCATAGGGAATCAACACCCACACTGTTGAGGTATTTTCAAAAGGATACTCAAGATATTCCTTGTACTTGTAGAGGATCATTGGATGAATTGGAATATAAAAGGGCATTTCTATTTCTATAAAATTTATGTTTGGTCTATATAATGAGAGACAATACATTCCTAGTATAGTATAAAATACAACCAAGGGATGTATTGTGATATTCCTTGGATGATTCATCCCACATACAAAAATATGACATGATTCCAACACTTATGTTTCAATGATTTCACCACAAGGTGTTTTTAAACATATCTATACTATAAGGAATTAATGATTTAATTCAATAGTTCGAGAAAACACGAAATATATAAAGGAATGTGTAAAATTATAAACAAAGAAAAAATTTCTATTTCTGAGTGAATAGGAAATATACCTTGTATGAATTCATTTTCATTCTCCACATCATCATTAGTGATGGAATAATATTTAACTCACTCATTTTTTTGGTGGTTACTTATGTTCATTACCTTCAAGGAATTGTGGTTCAGTGTACTCACTTACATAGTTCCCTTTTCTTCCTACATTTTAAGCATTAAAACATGGAAGGTTCATTAGGGGGTTCAATCATTTACTGCATCATTTTTGTCATATTATTTTTGTCTCTTTTATATTCATGGCCTTCTCTTCTTCATTTGAAGCATTTCCCCATTACATTGAGATAATTCCCATGATTCCTCTTCCAAAAATTTAGACATGTGGGTGGTTGGTTCCTCTTTCCTCCTTTTTCATTTGACCACAACCATAATACTCTATTATTATTTTCTTATCTCTATAACCATGGGGTCCATTATTAGAGCTCAATATCTACTTTCAGATCACATAAAACCACTTCTTCATAACTCTCAATTTCTCAGAGATCTATAGCCCTTCTAAGGTGTGATTTTAAAAAACTAAAGAAACTATATACTTTGATATTATTTTTGATAACTAAATTCGAGTTGTATCTTGAAAGCCTTGTGGAGTTATTATTATAATTCATGACTAATTAAACATTATTTTTATTTAGATCTATAAATTCTCTCACCATCTTTGTATGAATATTTCAAGGTAAATACTTTGTGTGAAATATTTTCTTACAGTCTTCCCACTCCATCTCCTCCATTTAATCCTTCGACTTAGTGTTTTTAATCAATTCACACCATTAAATGGAATATACATCTAAATGATAGAGGGTTAGATTCACCTTTTTATTCTTACAATAATGGATCAAGAAAATGACCTTATCCATTGGGTTGACTCACTATTTCATGAAAAGTGGATCAGAAGTTAAACTAAATGTTGATGGTTGTTGCTGCATAAAGGAATCAATAGCTAGTTGATATTTCTTTGGTAATGGAAAAAATTACAAGTGGTTCAATTTTTTGTTCATAGCCTGAGACAAATGGGTAACCATTTTCATGAGGTTTTGAAATCCACCTCCCATGGCATTGGGGGTTTCATTCAAGAAATAGTTTCGTTATCCCTCACATGGGTTTTTGGCCTCGTTTATGCTAGTTCCCACAATTTTCTAAAATATAAATAGTTTAATAAATTATAAGTCAATAAATCATGAATAAATTATTTATTATTTTAAACAATTAACATTAAAGTGATAAATTATGGGATCCCTATGTTTGGACTTTTTCTAAATAAAATTTCTTAGATGTTTACATATACTTAATCTTATCCTAAGGGTTCTCACTA
This sequence comes from Viscum album, assembly GCA_963277665.1. Classification (NCBI taxonomy): domain Eukaryota; kingdom Viridiplantae; phylum Streptophyta; class Magnoliopsida; order Santalales; family Viscaceae; genus Viscum; species Viscum album. Next base: position 1,514,512,308 of record OY728139.1, on the reverse strand, counting down.
ATGTTTAAAAATATTAATTCCCATAATAACTAAACCATGATCTAATACTAAATATATTGACACTAATATTTCTTATAAGAAAATGGAAATTAAAATGCATGACATAAAATATGTGCTTGAAGAAAAAGGAGAGAGGGAGATCCCATATAGAATTTCGGCCTAGTAACAGCTTAGTTATGGATCCAAAAGGGGAGGATAGATGATCCCTATTTGAAATAACATAAAATATATTGTAATAGAATTATTATAAGTAAATGACATTATAACCATTTTAAATTTCAATAACTACTTTCAAATAAGATTCTTTAATTTGAAAGGAGGTGAGGAAAGTGAGGATCCCTTACTTGGATGTGTGATCCCAAAGGATTCAGAGAGGCTTCTTAAGAGCTTGGGGGTACCTTGTGAGGACTCTAGTGAGTAGGGGTCGGAGGTTTTTCTAACTTCAAAGAGCTTGAGTGTAGAAAAAAGGGTTCTTGGGTGGGTTTATATTGTAAAGGTTGGGGAATTCTTTATTATTTTTGTTTTGGATACTACACACTAAAATATTGAAAACTAGAAACTATACCATGGTTTATTCACATGGTTTATAGAAACGAGTAGTGGTATAAATTATTTTAAAAGTATAAGGTCCTAATATATTAAAATATTTCCCTTTCTTATGTGGAGGTAAGTCGCACTTTCTAGGAAATGATTTCAAAATCTTAAAATATTTTATACGTCTTGGAGGATTCAATAATGATTTATAAAAAAACATAGAATTGCATTATTTTAAAGGGTAAACCTATATATGTCTGAATATACCTTTTTTAGTATTTTATTACATCACTATTGGGTCATTGGGATTCCATAAAACACATTATATATTTTTACGATATTTAATTTTTACCCAAAAATTTGATTCTTAAAAAATTATGAAAAATTCACTTTTGTATAATTTAGATATTCTGATTCCCAAAATAATATTCATTTTATCAAATAATTTTCTAAATATGTGATTTTTTACTTTTAAAATAAAAAATGACATTTATAGAAAATTGATGGGTTTTGACAAAAATATCTTTCAACCCTTAATATAAATTACATTTGACTTCCAAAATATTATACGATCATTTATATTTAATAAAATTAATTTAATAATAGTATTTTATTAAAATATTATTTTATTAAAAAATCCATTAATTCATTAAAATAGATTTCTTAATTGAATTTGAATATTAACCAAAAATACTATTTGTGTTTTAAAAATCATGTACAAAGTAACAATGATAAAATGAAACTATATTCATTATTCTATAAAAAATAATGAATATAATAATATGATTGTTTATTGTTACATATCCATTTATTACACCATCATACACCCTAAGAGTAAGGTGTGTGATGGTGGGGCTTTCATGGGGTCATTCGGTGAACAAGGTTTGTGTCGTGATCTCGATGAGATTGAAATTCTATCATAAATAGTCTCTCTCAGGCTTAAGTTGTTGGATCTTGGATTAGAATTGGTCTAGGGAAAATACCATAAATGATATCACCCTCTTAATCTCTAATAAATGGGCTTCATAGGGTACAATCCTACTAGTTGAGGCCATCACTTCCTCTGTCTGTGTCAAAAGGATTCGATAAAGCCCTATATTTATACTAGCCATGTGATCATTATTCAATAGATATATTATCATCTATAATGATACTTAATGGTCATTTAAATCCAATTGGATATAATAAAACAAAATGAGTGCATGTGTTTTCTATATCTAGATGAAATTCAATTAAAATAAAGGGAATTCTATTCATAAATGTTTGGGTCATTACAATAACAACATGTATCATGGGGATTAATATTTTTAAACATTTATAAGGAATTATGGCTTTAGATAAAATCTAGATGAGACATGGATAATATGAGAGGATCTTCAAATCAGAGTAAAATAAATCACACAGGACAACTATCAAGTGATCTTGGGAAGGAACATTCACCCAAATAATTATAGGGGACCTAAAATATAGAGGGTAACACTCAAATTCACAAGGTGGAAATCTCAAAAATGTGGATACACATGGAATCATAAGTGAATCAATGCTGCAATGGGGAATCTACTTAAAACATATAGATATTTAAAGGGATGGGATCTTGGTGATTTATGTTTTAAATAGTGTAAAATCTCGGTTCTAGAATCCACCCAAAGGCACCCCGTACCCGGTTGGTCACATGGCCTCAAGCACATTTCCTCAAACACCAGAGGCTGCCGACTAGTAGTGAGGGCCTTGGGTGTGATAGTGGAGAAACTATTACCTCATTGGAAGAGTGCACAGTGGAAGAAAAATAAACATGCAATAGCGGAAGAAGTGAATAACCAACAATAATAACAGCGGCAGACTAAATCAACAAACTGGAGAAAATACGCATATATGGAATAATGCAAAATACAACTCTAGGAAAGTAGCCAAACAAGTCACAATGATGAAACATCATAGTACCAAAACAAGTACAAAAGAAATGTAAACATCTCCTCAGCATCGCAAGACAAAGCTTGTTCCCATGCTCTCCTGCTCCAAGCAATCAAGTTCCAAAAGTCGAAGGGCGATTGCCCTTGTATATACCTGCAACAACATAGAATTCTTGGTCCCAAAAGCATGGCCCAAACAGGGTGTGAGATAAAATCCCAGTAGGCAACAACCCAAAGATCTGTGCCTGACAGTCGGTGAGTATATGAAAGGTAAAAGTACAATAAGTAGTAAACAACAACAGAAAGAAGTAGGAAGTAAACAGTAAGCAGTAAAATAGGATGATACAGAGCTGCAATAAATCCACAACCAAACAACAGTAGTAAAACAAATAGCTAACAAGCCATAACCCTTTGGGAAGTACTCGCAGCCATCCCCTCTGGTCCTATCCAAGAAGTACCACAACCCTCTGGGCAGTGCACTCAACCTAACCCATCTGGCTTGGTCATAGGAATTTATGAGACTCTCTGGGGAAGCTCACTCGGTCAATTACCCTTATATTCTAGGGTAGTCACGGACACTCTTGAGGAAGATCACGCGGTCTAACCCTCTTAGCCCCAAGGTCTAGAGACTCTCTGAGGAAGCTATCTCGATCAATTCCTCCTATATCCTTAGGTATACCATAGACTCTCTCTGGAAGCTCACTCGGTCAATTCCTCCTCTAGCCTGGGAAGGTTCTTAAAGAGATTCAAACAATGTAAGACTCTCTGAGGAAGATCACTCAGTCTACCCTCCTGTAGTCTATAAAATCCAAGACTATTTGGGAGCTCACTCGGTCCATCCCCTCTGTAGTCTGTAATGTCTAAGACTCTCTGGGAAGCTCACTCGGTGTATCCCTTATAGTCTATAGCTCCAGGTTCCCTCAGCCCCATGCCAGTCAGTTCATAATAATACTATAAGGCCAAATTACACCTATAGAGCTACTTGGCTAACCAAAGAACACCTATAGATCTACTTGGCTAACCAGACTACAAGGCAATGAGCATGTAATGAATTTCACTTCAACCTATAACTGCAAAGAAGGAAACAGGTGTAACAGCCAAAGGAAAACGAGACCCAGAGGTCGTAAACAGAACAAAGAAAAATCAATTACATCCAAGCATAACAAATTATCCTCTATCAAGGTCAATTTAATTATACAGAAGCGTACAAGAAAGGCAGGATAACAACTAGGGAAAAAATGTAAACACACAATACCCCGTTCACGGGTATTGGTGGAATCTACACATAAAACTCAGAAACTTTGAACGGTAAGGCACAAACCACCTACCTCAATCCTAGGAGATCGATATAATTGAACCATGATGGATAATTCTCCCTATAACGTCGTAGATCTGAGAAAATTCACAAAATGTTCAACCATAGATAACTTGAGAAGGAAGAAGAATTGGAAAACAAGGTTCAAGCAGAAGGAAGAACTCACAGCTTCACTTCCAAGGAAATCAACCGAGCTCGAATCGGAGAATGGACTGAGAGGTGAGAGCTTGGGGAAGATCTGGTCGTACGGGTCACTCTCGGATGAACCAAACCTAAAAGAAGAAGAATATGGCGATGAGGCGCGACCCCGGTCCGTTTAGTAAAAAAGAAAAGAAAAGTACATGGCATCTATTTTTAAAGTACACGATGTGTATTTTTAAAGTACACGACATGTAGTGGGTTTTTCCATACACTACAAAAATATCCCTCCACATCACCCCTACACACCGTGTGTGTGGCTCGGGCACAGCCAGCACACAGCTTCGAGCCGGAGAAGAGTACACAGCGTGTACTTCAAAAATTTCCAAAAACTCCAAAAATTCTCAAAAACTCCAGAAAAGGAAATACATACCTGAAATGAAGATCCTGGTTCTTACAGGATTTCCCCCTTAAAGAAATTTGTCCCTGAATTTCCTTAGATGGGCGTAAAAGAAGGATCCTCAAACAGTTCTAGCCACTATGATCTAACCTCGGCCTCCCTCTCCCAAGTCTCATCCTGTACTCGCCCGTGCTGCCATAGCACTCGTACCAGAGGAACATATCGGCCTCAGAGAACCTTCGTACTACGATCGACAATCCATATGGGATGCTCTTCAAATGATGCATTCACTTTGAGCTCAACCTCCTCAGGCTGAAAGACATGAGATGGGTCCAAAAAGTAACGTTGGAGATGAGAGACATGGAAGATGTCATGCATGGCCTGGTACCTCTGAGGTAGCTGCAACCGATAGGCAGCCGAATCAACTCTCTCTAAAACCTCAAACGACCCGACGTACCGTGGTGAAAGCTTACCCTATATCGGAGTCCTTTTGTGTCCCAAACTTGGTGCGACACGCAGAAAAACCTGATCCCCGACCTTGAACTCTAGAGGTCGTCTCTGCTGATCAGCATAAGACTTATGTCAAGACTGTGCTGTAGCCATCCTCTTTCAAATCAACTCTATATGCTCCGAAGTTTCCTGAATAAGTCGAGGTCCCAGTAAAGCTGCCTCTCCTGCCTCCAACCAGCATAAGGGTGATCAGCATGGCCTACCATACAAATCCTTGTATGGTGCCATCTGAATGGTCACCTGAAAACTATTGTTGTGGGAGAACTCCATATGAGTTATATGCTTCTCCCAAGACCCGCCAAAGTCTATAACGCAAGCTCAAATCATATCCTCAAGAACCTGGATTGTGCGCTCGGACTGGCCATCAGTTTGGGGATGGTACGCTGTACTCAAAAGTACCTATGTGCCCAAAGCCTTCTGAAGTCCTTGCCAGAACTGAGAGGTAAAGCACACATCCCTGTCTAAAATAATGGAGTGTGGAACTCCATGTAGATGTACAATCTATCAGATGTACAGTCATTCTAGATCATCAACACTGAAGGTCTCCTTGTTTGGAAAGAAGCGTGCAACCTTAGTAATCCTATCGATGATGACCCAAACAACACCACTTCCCTGAGGTGACCTCGGTAACCCGGTCACGAAGTCCATTGCGAAATCGTTCCACTTCCACTCCAGAATGGGGAACTGCTGTAAAATCCATGCTGGTCGCTGATGCCCTGCTTTCACCTGCTGACAAGTAGAACATCTCAGGACCAAACCAGCAACATCCCTCTTCATACATGGCCACCAGTACTGGTGATGTAGATCCTGATACATCTTGGTGATTCCAGGATGAACTGCCCAAACTGAGGAATGAAAATCCCGCAACAGCTCCTCGCGTATGTCTACTAGAACCCATACGCGTCCCTGGAAATGCAAGATCTCATCCTCACCCATTGTCCATATAGGAAGAGGTTCCCCTCCTGACACATTCTCCCATAGTACCAAGGCCCCTTGAGTCTGATAGCTGCCTCATTCGTACTCGATCCAGAAATGTAGAGGTAATAGAAACAAATGAAAGAAAGGTCTGTCCCTACCTGTCATGCACCTCTAGATGCATCTCAGAGAACAGTGCCATAAGCTACAAATCACGGCTAGCCTCCTGAACTGCCAGAATCTGAGTTCTCCTGCTCAAAGCATCACCCACTGCGTTGCCCTTTCCCAACGTATAGGTGAGATCAAAGTCGAAAGACTGAAGATAATCGACCCACCTGTGCTATCTCAGATTCAGATCATGCTGAGTGAAGAAATACTTGAGACTCTTGTGGTTGGTGAAAACCAAAAAGTGCTCTCCTAGAAGACAGTGTCTCCAACAGCGTAAGGCATGAACAACTTCTTCGAACTCCAGATCATGCGTCGGGTAGTTCCTCTCGTGTGACCTCAACTGGTGAGACCCATACGCAATGACTCCATCTCCCTGCATGAGCACAACTCCTAGCCTGATACATGAAGCATCACAGTAAACAATGTAGCCCTTGCCCGGCTCTGGAAAGACTAGTATCGGTGCTGACGTCAACCTCCCTTTCAGCTCTTGAAAGGCTGACTCACAAGAATCTGACCATAAAAACATCACCCCCGTCTTGGTCAGACCTGTCAACAGTGATGCTAGACGTGAGAAGTCCTGAATGAAGCTTCTGTAGTATTCGGCCAGCCCTAGGAAACTCCTCACCTCAAAGACGTTCTTCGGTTGCTCCCAAGAAACTAAAGCTCTCACTTTCTCTGGGTCCACTGACACTCCTATCTCAGAGATAACATGACCCAGGAAGTGAATTTGATCCATCTAGAAGTGGCACTTCCAGAGTTTAGCATAAAGATGGTGCTCTCTCAGTGTACTCAGAACGATCTCAAGATGTGTGGCATGGTCGTGTCAAGTGTGAGAGTACACCAAGATATCGTCCACGAAGACCATGACAAAGGAGTCCTAGTACGGATGGAACACTCGGTTCATCTGTGCCATGAAGACTACATGCATGTTCGTAAGACCGAACGACATGACTGTATACTCATAAAGACCATACATGCTCCTGAAAGCTATCAGAGGTATATTTGATTGTCTAATGCGCAATTGATGATAACTGGACCTCAAGTCGATCTTCAAGAACACATGGGCTCCTCTAAGCTGATCAAAAATATCGTCGATCCTTGGTAAGGGATATCAGTTCTTGACTGTCAACTGGTTCAGCTTCCAATAATCCAAAAAAATTTGAAGGGTACCGTCTGCCTTTTTCACAAACAGGATAGGAGAACCCCATGGAGAAGTACTGGGTCGGATGAAACCCTTTGCCTACATCTCCTCAAACTGCTTCTTGAGCTCCTACAACTCAGGTGTAGCCATCCTATAAGGAGTAATGGACACCGGTGCCACTCTTGGCATGAGAACAATCGAGAATTCTACCTCACTCTCCAGAGGTAAACCTGAAAATTCCTCTGTAAAGACATACCTGAAACGATCCACCACTGGAGTAAAGTCTAACTGTGAAGTCCCCAAGTCATCCAGATAAAGACTAGAAATCTGGGTTGTAACTTCCCCTAGCCCATGATGCTCTGGTCCAGCTCTACCCGCCTGGACATCCCACTCGCCTCTATGAAGGAAAGATCCACCCTCTGGTGATACAAAACTCACCCTGCAGTGATAGCAATCAATGACTTCCCGGAAGGGAACCAACTAGTCCATACTGAGAATGACGTCATAGCCCATCATCTCTAGGACATAGAGGTCCCATAAGAAATGACACCCTGAAACCTCGAGAGGGAACTCTCTTCACTGACATACGCTATATGTCCTCATTCCCAACAGTGTGTCAAGAGTCAACAAGTCGGCAGACAAAAATATACAGAGCCCAAGGCTCTCCACAACCGCGGAAGAGATAAAGCTATGTGAAGCACCAGTATCGAAAAGAGATAAAGATAAAACTGAGGCTACTAGGATTGTACCTCGAACTGTTGAAGGTCCGGGATCTTGATCCCGATAGTTCTGCTCCACAGTGAAAGACTGACCTACACCGCAGCCATGTGCCCCTAGGATACCGCTCTGAGCTGATCCACTCTACTGTCACTGAAGACCTGGTGACTGACCACCATGGTCGTGACCTCCACATCGGCCTGTACAGCTGGAAGAATTCCAGTTCCCTGACTGGTGCAAAACTGGTGATGCATATCTAGAATGTGGGGTCATAGAGGAACCCCTACCACCAGATGAAGGTGATAATATGTGATAGAAACGCTGAAGATGGCCCATCTTGCCGCAGGACCGACACTCTATCGGATCCCTCTGACACTGAGGCCTAGTATTCCCACTCCTACTGCACTAGTAGCATAAAACCTGGCTGCCAGAAGAGGAATCTACAAACCTCGATCTCCTCGAGAAGACTCTCTGTGACGCTTCCTACTGTCCATAGGAGGAACACCAGCTCTGGTTTACGAACCGCCCTGGCTCACTTCCCCAGATTACCTTATATTGTGCTCTATGATCAGTGCCTGGTTGATGATGGAGGATATGGAAGTCAACTGGAATATATTAACTTGGGAATAGATCTCCTACATGAGTCCATCCTCGAACTTCCTAGCAAGGAACAACTCATCACCTGAGGGGATCGGTGTGAAACACTGCAGCTCAGTGAAGCGAGATGAGTACTCCATAACAGAGATATTACCCTACTGCATACTCATAAACTCCTAGGATTGATCGACCTTCAGGGTCTCCGGATAAAAGTATTCATAGAAATTGCGTCGAAACTCGTCCCAAGACATATCATGCTGACGCCCGGACCATGAGATCACCTCGCACCACCTCTTGGCGGTGTCCCAAAGCATATATGTATCCATCTTTACCCTTTTCTCCGGATGGATATCTAGGTGATCAAAGATGGTCAGTGTGGCCTCTATCCACGACTCTATAGCCTAAGGTCCTCCATCCCCTTAAAAAGTAGGAGGATGCTGCTACTGGAAAACCCATGTCAACTCAGCCATCGACGGGGTAAGAGGAGATTCTCCCTGGAAGGTCTGCATCATCCTCAGGAAGTCCTCCCCGAACTGCGCATCGGCACCTATGACCGGTATGACAACCGTTGCCAAGGCTGTCTTGACTGTAGGATCGGTCGAAAGACCCTGATCAGCCATATCTGGCGTCTGGTCACTCCCTGACGACAGACATACTACCAGAGGACGTCTCGGAGGCATAGCTCTGAAAGATCAAAAGTATACCTTAGATCAGAAAACAAGGACAGAGAACACAAGAGTACAAAACAGGCATAGGGGAATAAAAACACACAAGTTTACAAAACACGACTACACGGCGTGTATAAAAACTACACGGCGTGTCTTCTTACGCCACTGACATGGGCGTGTACCCCTGCCCTACCGGTCGTGTAACACCTCAAACTACACGGCGTGTTAACCCAACACATGGCGTATACTTGAAGACTATTCCCCTGCCCAAGTCTCTTTACACGGCTAACTCACGTGGTTCAAACTAACCTCAGACTACATGGCATGTTCCCTAGGGACACGGCGTGTACCAGACACTGACTCAGCGGCCCGTGTTGTTAGTTACACGGCCGTCTACACAACTTTCCCTTACACAGTGTGTTCAGAACAAACATGTCATGTATAAGAGAAGTTGACACCATCTCGTGTTGTTTGTGACACGTCCTGGTACCTAGGAAAGACTATGCGGCGTGTTCCAAAAGCAACCCTGTAGAGACCCGAAGCTTAACGTACATGGACATTACATTACATTTGCGGAATACTTAGTACATAACAAAAACACACACACAAGGATCGTAATAGTTTAGTGTCTTTGGAAACTCGGAATATAATCTTCTAATCGTGGTGAAAGATCTTCAAAATATCCCATAAAGATCTTCCCTTTTTTTTACCTAAAACCTTTCTTTATATCCTGGGGAAAAGAAAACATAAAAGGGTGAGCTCAAATGTTCAGTAAGGGTAAACAAAAGAAATATCAATCACATCATATACATAAGCACATAACTTTTGGAAATCTTAACCTGCAAAAGAGATCATAATTTCATAAAATGGGGTAAATCATGGCAGTGAAATGTAATCACAATATTCATAACTTAAAACATGAAACTTTGTGGCATTCACACATAATCATAGAGAATAATTTCTTGTTAGTCAAGACTCATTGCCAAGACTATCTTAGTGGACAAAGTCCCTTTCTGAATCGAGTAACCCTCATTTCAGTCCTATTTCACTGAACCGGTATAACCTACCGTTCCAGCCCTGTCTATCTCATGAGATATAAAATATTTACCCAATGCATTGGAGGGAGATATAGGTCCCACCCATCTTATAATGAATCCTTTATTATGTATGCCACATAATCATAAACCATACATCATAGTGTAACCCATGTAATAAAAATGGGATTCTTAAACAACATGACATCATAAAACAATTCATATAAGATAAAGGAATTCATAAAAATGTTTCCATCACAACATAATCAAATCCATGTAATAATAGGGATAAAAACAGAACCCTTTTATTATCTTAGATGGAAAATAATTTTGATAAAATACTTGAACTCCATTCTTGAGGAAAATATCCTTTCTACTTCAAAAATTTTTTTCCTTTCATAACATGTCATACGACTTTAAAATAAAAGAAGTTGATTTAAAATAAACTTGAAAACTTGTAAAGGAAGCTTCTTGGAAATAATGTTTTAAAAATCCATTCATGCCGTATAAGTTAAAAAAAACATTCTTCGTACTTTTGTCGGAAAAGTCAAAAAGTACCTCGTACGACAAAAGATTCCTTTCATACATATTACTAAAAACGCACCGAAGGGTAAAAATGGATTTAAAAAATTGTAGGTGGATGGAAATAATATTACATTTTGATGAAACATGGATGTGGATGATAAAATACACCCCAGTAAATACTTACAAATAAACAATCTCGGATAAAAATGAGATTGTGATATTTCCCTTACCTTAGGTCCGGTTTGCTTCGTATTTGTCCGAACCTCCTGTATAATGATTTAAATTGTGTCATTGACTTATTAAAGAATCATATTAATTGTTATAATATCATATATGGTTCACTTATGACATTATATTACCCGTTCTTTTGTAAATTCCATGTTAAAGAAGCGTTTTGGGTAAAATCGTTTCATTTATCATAGGTGTTTTGACTTGTTGTTCTTGACATTATTATTACTTATATCATGATTTAATTACTTCCAGAATATAAAATATTATTTATATATCATATATATTCAGTATATATATATATATATATAATAGATAGATAAATGAAATGAAAAACACCGTTCATGGAGACGGTAGTCCGTACGTACGCATGAACGCTGTTTTCCTTTCCTTATTGTCTTGAATGGAAGTAAGTAGATGACATACATATATATATATATATATATAAAAATCAAGTATCTTTATAATGTCATATATTTCATTATTATTTCTTATATATACTTTATAATCATTCTTAAATTGTTAACATGGAGAATGAATCTCATCGCGTCGTGGAGACGGTAGTCCGTACGTACGCACGAGCGATGATATCATTTCCATAAATATTGATTTAAATTGGAGTGGATTATACAATATATCAGAATTAATATGATGTTGTAATAAATATGTATAGTTATTCTTTACACCATTATACCCATCCATGTAAGGTGGTGGTGGAAAATAGATTACACGACGGCGTGGAGACGGTATTCCGTACGTATGCACGCGTGGTGATTTCTTTTTCCGTAGGATGGATAGATAGTGAAATAGGGTTGTTTCATACTTATAATAACATATCAGTATATTAGTGATACTGATGTTATTACTTCATAATGAAATAACCTAAGAAGAAGAAGTGGAAGAAGAAATAAAGATGAAAGAATTGGTAACGGTAATTACCTCTTCTTTGAAGTGCCTCTTTGAGACCTCCTCTTAGGGCACTAAAATTGGTCTTTGAGGAAGACCAGAACCTCTAGGATGTTTCTAGGGAAGTGGATAACAGATTTTGGAAGGGGTTGGCCGATCTTGAGTGCTCAAATTGGTGTGAGGAGGTGGGGGAAGAGGTGTCCTTTTATAAGGGAGGAGAGGGGCACCTTAGGAATACCTCAAAATATATTTTATATTAATGTCAAAATCGGTTTATAATGGTTCCAAAGGGTCTTATTTCGAAGCTAAAGTGGGGATGGGTCGAAATCCTATCAACCAATAGGATTTAGACAAGTTTAAGGTATTAGTTTAACCTTATCAATTAGATTTAACTCTAAGTTAAATAATTTAGCTTTTACCGTGTCTTTTTGTTTTCTTTCACTATATGGTTAATACACTTACTATAACATGCCAAACGAACCCCAAATTGTTTATTATTAATATATATATCATTATCTACGTCATTTGGCCGAACCGTAGATTTTTAGGAATAAAATAACAATTAATAATATAATATTTGATTTAAAAACTATTTTGTGTCAATTTTGACACTATTTGATATATGATTTTTGTGAAAGTCATAAAAGAATTATATGTTCAAACCAAGTTGATTAAATCAACACTAATATATCATAGTAACCTAGAAATTTAGTGGAATTCATAAAAAGTCTCAAATTACATTCATTTGATCATTTATAACATCAATTATGTTAATATTTCCTTAAAAGGGTAATTACTGCATCATCGTTGTGTCATATATAAATTAATTTATTTAATGTCTAAAAATTATAAATAAAATATCATTATGTAGGAACTCTTTTTAGCTTTCTAATGAATATTTATAGTTGAATTTATCTTATGTATAACCCCATATTAAAAATGTTTTAGTTATTAAACTTTGATTTTAACTATTTTAACTATTCATTAAATAAAATAATATTAAATGTCATAATCTAATCCAAGTGGACCTAAATGGTCATATTATATTCATAAGGTTGTTTTTGGTCGAATTAAACTTATCCAATAGAATTAGGACATGTGTTAGGGTAATAGTAATATCATATTTACCCTTAGTTACCGTATTTACTATTAACCGTGGTAAAAAAAAGTAAAAAGTTACTATTCGCCAAAAATTATTTTCATCTCATTGAACCACATTTTAGTCCTTGATATTAACCGTGTCTGTCGGATTTTCGAAATTCCATTCACAGAAGCGGTAAAATTAAGTTTTATGCAAAAATTCAGTTTTTAACCTACCACTTAGTGGTTTCACTATTCATCAAAAATTGAAAGTTTTCAGAAAAATACCAAAATTTCACCCTAGGCTAATTTCGGTATTCCGAATCCAAAAATGAAGTCCATTTTGAGAGCTAAAATTTCTAAAATTTAAAAAGTGGTTATTACTATTCATAACGGCTAGTTTTAATAATATTTTAATAGCAAATCGTTGTTTCGTGAAACTCAGTATTGCGTACTACACACGCTATCGAGGAAGGTTGCGATTGCATGTAATGCAAGGCAATTCAAGGATGCGTGTTGTGCAAGCTCCTTTTTGTGTTGCGTACAACACAAGACATTAGTGAAATTAAAAAGAATATTTTTCATAAAATCTTGGGCTGTTACATTCTACCCCCCTTAAAATGAATTTCACCCTCGAAATTCGTCGGGGTTATAAATGGTTTACTATTAGAAAGTTTCTTTAATAGAAACCCTCATCGTAAAAAGGAATACCAAAACCAATATTTTAAAACAAAAGTATGAAACTTAACGGTTACCCAAATAAACTAATCACTGGGTTTCCACATAGGTGAAAATATGGATATGGAAGAAAAATCTAACTATCATGTTCTGATGGAGAGTGGTAGAGAACATGGCTATGGAAAAGCCAACAATCACAAATCCATAAATTTGTGACGATCTAAGGTACCATCCGATTCATCAGGTATAAGATCACTAGGACAACATTTTTGGTTTTCAAGATCATTTCCCTAAATTTGAAAATTTGAATTAGAATAAATACTTTCTTTATTTTGGTAAAATCTCACAGTTGTTCATGCCTTGAACAATTTCCACTTCATCTCTTAAATAAATGAAGTTGAATTTGTTATTCGTGAAGTGTTAGCAGATCATGTGATAGAATGAAGGGTCATTCCATCTGTCTCAAACAAAAGGTTAGCAAAAATTATATACATAAGTCGATCTATAGTGAGATTAATCACATATGGTTCCTAAAATGGACTTATATTTCATATATCATACTGCTTAGTATAATAAAACTAGTTTCTACTAAACAGGGACTTCCTGTAGGCCAGTGGTAGGCGATAAAGGCCAGTCGCACTTCGGTTGTGGGTTCGATTCCCACAGCCTTGTCCGAAGCGATGGGCTGTCGCCCGTCCTGCCGGTTGTCCTTTTTCTAAAACTATATTACTATAACATCCCATCAATAATATCGAAAATCTTCTATCCTTAAACTAACTTATGTCCAACATAATCCATTCTAATCTTTAGGCTTATCCATAATACTACAGTCCACTCTCATAATATAGTGAAAACGATTACCAGAGATTTAATACTGTCGTTAATCCCCATATATCATAAGATATGTCTTGTTGGTCACATTCCAAACATTCAAAGGCCTTAATCATGTATTCTCTTGAATACCCATTGAACCTTAGTGAAAACATGAATGCAGTTAAAAGTTAACTCTTTCCACATACCAAAATCCAAAAATTCTCTATACTCAAACCATGATATAACCTTCTCCTTATATCAGTCATGAGATCATGAATCCTATCAAACATTTAATTTTCTCTTTATCCCTTCATTATGCGCATATCATCTACATTCCCAAAATATCTGAAAAACCTTTCATGGATACTGGTAACATTAATCATACACTTTCAAAACTCAAGGAAAGACAACAGGGTAACAATCCATAGATATCTCTTTATTCCATAGTAGCATGAGATTACTTATACAACATTACACATGATAAACATGTAATCATTCCACAACATTCTTAAACCATTGACCGAGTTTCAACAATTCTTTCATCTCACATATCATTTGTAGTCTCTTCATCATCATCCACATAAATACTACCCATACGACCATACTGATTATCTTCATGAGACTTTCCCTTAGGGAATTGGTTTGCATAATGCCCGTACATTCCACATTTAAAACATTTAACCATTGTTGATGTCATAACAATACCATTATCCTCATCCCTGGTGTTAACTGAACCTTTTCCTTTGCACTTACTGGCTTTGTGTCCTTCTTTTCCACACCCAAAGCATCTTCCAGTTCCTTTGAAACATTCTCCTTGATGCCTCTTCCCACATGATTTACATAGGGGAAATTGAACTTTCTTTCCTCTATGATCATCATGAAACTCCATCTTTCTCTTATTAGCCGAGTCAGGAAACATACCAAATTTTACTTTATTGATCATATTATGAGATTGCTGATTCGGCATAATAATGATGTTTGGACTTCCAAATCCCATTTCATTTGGTTGGTCATGAAGAATATCACTCCATTGTCCATCATATCCTCCATTATCGTGAATCACCTTGTTTCCAACCATTTTCTAAAACCCAAAAAGAATAGTGTGAGAGGCAAAAATCATGCTAGGGAAAACAACATAATAAAGGGGGAGTACCTTCAATATCTAACATATTAGGTTTAATTCTATGATCGTTAGCATAGTTCTAGTACTATAACCTATACGTATACTTAACCTTAGGGACATCCCTAGACATACCGTAGAAATATCTCTAGGGATCTCTCTAACGTTTTTGCATCCTAGTTTCCAAAGGTTGACTAAACCTTTCCTCTGATACCAACTGTAGAGACCCAAAGCTTAACGTACATGGACATTACATTACATTTGCGGAATACTTAGTACATAACAAAAACACACACACAAGGATCGTAATAGTTTAGTGTCTTTGGAAACTCGGAATATAATCTTCTAATCGTGGTGAAAGATCTTCAAAATATCCCATAAAGATCTTCCCTTTTTTTTACCTAAAACCATTCTTTATATCCTGGGGAAAAGAAAACATAAAAGGGTGAGCTCAAATGCTCAGTAAGGGTAAACAAAAGAAATATCAATCACATCATATACATAAGCACATAACTTTTGGAAATCTTAACCTGCAAAAGAGATCATAATTTCATAACATGGGGTAAATCATGGCAGTGAAATGTAATCACAATATTCATAACATAAAACATGAAACTTTGTGGCATTCACACATAATCATAGAGAATTATTTCTTGTTAGTCAAGACTCATTGCCAAGACTATCTTAGTGGACAAAGTCCCTTTCTGAATCGAGTAACCCTCGTTTCAGTCCTGTTTCACTGAACCGGTATAACCTACCGTTCCAGCCCTGTCTATCTCATGAGATATACAATCTTTACCCAATGCATTGGAGGGAGATATAGGTCCCACCCATCTTATAATGAATCCTTTCTTATGTGTGCCACATAATCATAAACCATACATCATAGTGTAACCCATGTAATAAAAATGGGATTCTTAAACAACATGACATCATAAAACAATTCATATAAGATAAAGGAATTCATAAAAATGTTTCCATCACAAAATAATCAAATCCATGTAATAATAGGGATAAAAACAGAACCCTTTTATTATCTTAGATGGAAAATAATTTTGATAAAATACTTGAACTCCATTCTTGAGGAAAATATCCTTTCTACTTCAAAAACATTTTTCCTTTCATAACATGTCATAAGACTTTAAAATAAAAGAAGTCGATTAAAAATAAACTTGAAAACTTGTAAAGGAAGCTTCTTGGAAATAATGTTTTAAAAATCCATTCATGCCGTATAAGTTAAAAAAAACATTCTTCGTACTTTTGTCAGAAAAGTCAAAAAGTACCTCGTACGACAAAAGATTCCTTTCATACATATTACTAAAAACGCACCAAAGGGTAAAAATGGATTTAAAAAATTGTAGGTGGATGGAAATAATATTACATTTTGATGAAACATGGATGTGGATGATAAAATACACCCCAGTAAATACTTACAAATAAACAATCTCGGATAAAAATGAGATTGTGATATTTCCCTTACCTTAGGTCCGATTTGCTTCGTATTTGTCCGAACCTCCTGTATAATGATTTAAATTGTGTCATTGACTTATTACAGAATCATATTCATTGTTATGATATCATATATGGTTCACTTATGACATTATATTACCCGTTCTTTTGTAAATTCCATGTTAAAGAAGCGTTTTGGGTAAAGTCGTTTCATTTATCATAGGTGTTTTGACTTGTTGTTCTTGACATTATTATTACTTATATCATGATTTAATTACTTCCAGAATATAAAATATGATTTATATATCATATATATTCAGTATATATATATATATATATAATAGATAGATAAATGAAATGAAAAACACCGTTCATGGAGACGGTAGTCCGTACGTACGCATGAACGCTGTTTTCCTTTCCTTATTGTCTTGAATGGAAGTAAGTAGATGACATACATATATATATATACAAAAAAATCCAGTATCTTTATAATGTCATATATTTCATTATTATTTCTTATATATACTTTACAATCATTCTTAAATTGTTAACATGGAGAATGAATCTCATCGCGTTGTGGAGACGGTAGTCCGTACGTACGCACGAGCGATGATATCATTTCCATAAATATTGAATTGAATTGGAGTGGATTATACAATATATCAGAATTAATATGATGTTGTAATAACTATGTATAGTTATTCTTTACACCATTATACCCATCCATGTAAGGTGGTGGTGAAAAATAGATTACACGACGACGTGGAGACGGTATTCCGTACGTACGCACGCGCGGTGATTTCTTTTTCCGTAGGATGGATAGATAGTGAAATAGGGTTGTTCATACTTATAATAACATATCAGTATATGAGTGATACTGAAGTTATTACTTCATAATGAAACAACCTAAGAAGAAGAATTGGAAGAAGAAATAAAGATGAAAGAATTGGTAACGGTAATCACCTCTTCTTTGAAGCGCCTCTTTGAGACCTCCTCTTAGGGCACTAAAATTGGTCTTTGAGGAAGACCAGAACCACTAGGATGTTGCTAGGGAAGTGGAGAAGAGATTTTTTAAGGGGTTGGCCGAGCTTGAGTGCTCAAATTGGTGTGAGGAGGAGGGGGAGGAGGTGTCCTTTTATAAGGGAGGAGAGGGGCACCTTAGGAATACCTCAAAATACATTTTATATTAATGTCAAAATCGGTTTATAATGGTTCCAAAGGGTCTTATTTCGAAGATAAAGTGGGGATGGGTCTAAATCCTATCAAACAATAGGATTTAGACAAGTTTAAGGTATTATTTTAACCTTATCAATTAGATTTAACTCTAAGTTAAATAATTTAACTTTTACCGTGTCTTTTTGTTTTCTTTCACTATATGGTTAATACACTTACTATAACATGCCAAACGAACCCAAAATTGTTTATTATTAATATATATATCCTTATCTAAGTCATTTGGCCGAACCATAGATTTTTAGGAATAAAATAACAATTAATAATATTTTATTTTATTTACAAACTATTTTGTGTCAATTTTGACACTATTTGATATATGATTTTTATGAAAGTCATAACAGAATTATATGTTCGAACCAAGTTGATTAAATCAACACTAATATATCATAGTAACCTAGAAAATTAGTGGAATTCATAAAAAGTCTCAAATTACATTCATTTGAGCATTTATAACATCAATTATGTTAATATTTCCTTAAAAGGGTAATTACTGCATCATCGTTGTGTCATATATAAATTAATTTATTTAAAGTCTAAAAATTATAAATAAAATATCATTATGTAGGAACTATTTTTAGCTTTCTAATGAATATTTATAGTCGAATTTATCTTATGTATAACCCCATATTAAAAATGTTTTAGTTATTAAACTTTGATTTTAACTATTTTAACTATTCATTAAATAAAATAATATTAAATGTCATAATCTAATCCAAGTGGACCTAAATGGTAATATTATATTCATAAGGTTGTTTTTGGTCGAATTACACTTATCCAATAGAATTAGGACATGTGTTAGGGTAATAGTAATATCATATTTACCCTTAGTTACCCTATTTACTATTAACCGTGGTAAAAAAAAGTAAAAAGTTACTATTCACCAAAAATTATTTTCATCTCATTGAACTGCATTTTAGTCCTTGATATTAACCGTGTCTGTCGGATTTTCGAAATTCCATTCACAGAAGCGGTAAAATTAAGTTTTATGCAAAAAATCAGTTTTTAACCTACCACTTAGTGGTTTCACTATTCATCAAAAATTGAAAGTTTTCAGAAAAATACCAAAATTTCACCCTAGGCTAATTTCGGTATTCTGAATCCAAAAATGAAGTCCATTTTGAGAGCTAAAATTTCTAAAATTTAAAAAGTGGTTATTACTATTCATAACGGCTAGTTTTAATAATATTTTAATAGCAAATCATTGTTTCGTGAAACTCAGTATTGCGTACTACACACGCTATCGAGGAAGGTTGCGATTGCGTAGGCAATTCAAGGATGCGTGTTGTGCAAGCTCCTTTTTGTGTTGCGTACAACACAAGACATTAGTGAAATTAAAAAGAATATTTTTCATAAAATCTTGGGCTGTTACAAACCCAGTGTGTTTTAGAGAAGGTCACACTGGCCCGTGTTGTTCGTGACACGGCCGGGTGCCTGGACAGGACTACACGGCGTGTTCCTCACCCACACCGCATTTTCTACTCAAGCTTCCCTGACCCGTGTTGTTAGTGACATGGACGGGTACAAGGCTCTACACTACATGGCGTGTACATACCGTACACGGCGTGCTCCTAACGTTCTTTTCACAACACAATGTTCCTACACATACAGTCAGTAACATGGCCTAAAACTATAGGGCATGTATCCATGAATTACATGCCGTGTATTCTGGGTTTTCCTGGGAAGTAGCTCAGAAACTATACAGAAACCCAGAAACACAGAAAATAAGGCAAAGAGGTGCCAAATTTCGATCCGTGAGGGCCCATACTCCCTGCGAATCAAAGCATGGAATCCCCTATAGTCATGTACAAGAGAAAAAAGGGTCATGATCCACCAATTTACGATTTAAGAGGGCCCATAACACCTCAAGAATCCAAATTTGGAATTCATTTAAACAAAGTAAAATACAAAAAATTTTCTAACAAGCAGCAGGGATTCTATCAAGAATCTATCACAACAGCATGCATTATCTTACACAACATTTATCACAACAGCATGAAATAACTAATGCACCATAAATGGCATGGAAAGAATGTATGGAATGTGATTTTTACAAGTGCCTATATGATGCATGAGATGTCATACCCTCATGCCATTGGGTTACAATAGAAATAGAACTGTAATATCAAAACAATAACAATACAATGCATGTGAATCAATCTAGGTGAAATCGTATCAACCGTAAAATCTCAACACATGAAACTGCAATAAACGAGGTAGTATAGATTTTCCCTGTACACGAGTTAGATACTCCCAGGCAGAGCTTATTACCAAGTACCAAATCCATCCTATCCAGGGATAAAGTCTCCAAATAGTAAATCAAGATAAAATAATTCCTCTGATACCACTTTGTAACATCCCAGTTCCGGAAGCCACCCAGAGGTGCCGGGTACCCGGTTGGTCACATGGCATCAAGCGCATTTCCCCAAACACTAGAGGCTGCCAACTAGCAGAGAGGGCCTTGGGTGTGATAGTGGGGAAACTTTACCCTCATTGGAAGAGTTCACAGCGGAAGAAAAATAAACATGCAATAGCAGAAGCAGTGAATAACCAACAATAATAACAGAAGAAGACTAAATCAACAAACTGTAGAAAATATTCATATATGGAATGATGCAAAATACAAATCTAGGAAAATAGACAAACAAGTCACAATACTTAAACACCATAGTACCAAAAAAAGTACAAAAGAAAAGTAAACAGCTCCTCAGCATCGCAAGCCAAAGCTTGGTCCCATGCTCTCCTACTCCAAGGAATCAAGTTCCAGAAGTCTAAGGGCGCTTTCCCTTGTCTATACCTGCAACAACATAGTCTGCTTGGGCCCAAAAGCATGGCCCAAACAGGGTGTGAGATAAAATCCCAGTAGCAAACCACCTGAAGATTGGTTCCTAACAGTCGGTGAGTATATGGTAGGTAAAAGTACAATAAGTAGTAAACAGCAACAACAAGCAGTAGGCAGTAAACAGTAAGCAGTAAAACAGAATGATACATAGCAGCAATCAATCCACAACCAAAAAACATTAGTGAAACAAACAGCTAACAAGCCATAACCCTATGGGAAGTACTCACATCCATCCCCTCTAGTCCTATCCAAGAAGTACCACAACCCTCTGGGCAGTGCACTCAGGTTAACCCCTCTGGCTTGGTCATACGAATTTATGAGACTCTCTGGGGAAGCTCACTCGGTCAATTACCCTTATAGTCTAGGGTAGTCCGGGACTCTCTTGAGGAAGATCATGCTATCTAATCCTCTTATTCCCAAGGTCTAGAGACTCTGTGAGGAATCTATCTCAGTCAATTCCTCCTATAGCCTCAGGTATACCGCAGACTCTCTGAGGAAGCTCACTCGGTCAATTCCTCCTCTAGCCTGGGAAGGTTCTTAAAGAGATTCAAACAAGGTAAGACTCTCTTTGGAAGCTCACTCTTTCTACCCTCCTATAGAATATAAAATCCAAGACTCTCTGGGAGCTCACTCGGTCCATCCCCTCTGTAGCATGTAATGTTTAACACTCTCTGGGAAGCTCACTCGGTCTATCCCATATAGTCTATAGCCCCAGGTTCCCTCATCCCCATTCCAGTCTGTGCATAATAATGCTATAAGGCCAAAGTACACCTATAGAGCTACTTGGATAACCAAAGTACACCTATAGAGCTACTTGGCTAACCAGTCTATAAGGCAACAAGCATGTCATGAATTTCACTTCAACCTATAACCACAAAGTAGGAAACATGTGTAATAGCCAAAGGTAAATGAGACCCGAAGGTCGTAAACAGAACAAAGAAAAGGAAATTAAATCCAAACACAAAAAATTATCCTCTATCAAGGTAAATTTACCTCTACACAAGCATACAAGTAAGGTAGGAAAACAACGAGGGAAAAAAGGTAAACAGGCAATACCCCGTTCACGGGTATTGGTGGAATCTGCACATAAAACTCAGAGACTTTGAACGGTAAGGCACAAACCACCTACCTAGATCCTAGGAGATCAATATACTTGAACCACAACAGCTAATTCCCCCTAAAACGTCATAGATCTGAGAAAACACACAAAACGTTCAACCTTAGATAACTTGAGAATGAGGAAGAATTGGAAAACAAGGTTCAAGCAGAAGGAATAACTCACCGCTGCGCTTCCAACGCAATCAACCGAGCTCGAATCGGAGAACGGATGGAGAGGTGGGAGCTCGAGGAAGATCCGGCCGTACTGGTTACTCCCAGATGAACCAGACCTAGAAGAAGATGAATATGGCAATGAGGCATGTCCCCGATCCATTTAGTAAAAAAAAGTACCCGACATGTATTTTTAATGTACACGGCGTGTAGTGGGTTTTTCTATACTCCACCAAAATCGGCCTCCACGTCAACCCTACACACTGTGTGTGTGGCCCGGGTATGGCCAGCACACGGCTTTGAGCCGGAGAAGAGTACACGACGTGTACTTCAAAAATTTACAGAAACTCCAAAAATTTTCAAAAACTCCAGAAAAGGAAAGACATACCTGAAACGAAGATCCGGGTTTTTACAAATATGGAGGACTTGTATTTTATATTTTCAAATATATTTTCATTCCCACATGTTTACATCTCAACACATGGAGGAATAAAACAATTTTGGTGATTTGAAAAGAAGGGAGATTAACACTTTGTTACTGCTTGAGTCTATATATCAATAATAATTTTTTTTTTTATTTTATGTCATTTTATAGGTTTGGGGTTTTTAATTGAATGTGATTTTATATTTTATATATTATATACATTTTTATATTCCTGGGGTGAT
Organism: Viscum album; assembly: GCA_963277665.1. Lineage (NCBI taxonomy): Eukaryota > Viridiplantae > Streptophyta > Magnoliopsida > Santalales > Viscaceae > Viscum > Viscum album. The sequence continues at coordinate 1,514,489,452 of OY728139.1, read as the reverse complement.
AAATTATTTTCTTCATATACTTTATATTATTCATATAAAATGGAATGATTATGGTTTTATGGGGAAGTATCAATTGATTTTTGATATGAATGTTGAAGGTAAAGGAACAATATAGGTTTATCAATAGTTCTTTCAACTGATTTCTAGTTTCTTAAGTGAATTTTTGAGAGATCATTGCACATGAGCCTCAACCTAGTTGGTGAGGTATCCTTAAGAGTATCCACGAGACCAAGGTTCAAAACAATGTAGAGGCATATTTCCGGATACCGTAGCAGGCACTGTAGCAATACTGTAGGAAAACTATAAACTGTGTGGGTACTGTAACAGAACTATACATTGTGCAGGTACTACCTAGAACTGTACACTGTGTGGGTAATGTAGAAGTTACTGTAGAAGGTACTATTTGGTACTGTAGCAGCTGAAACTATTCACCTTGGGCCACTGGTTTGGGCTTGGAGTCCTTGAGGATTTCAGCCCACCCAGGCCTTCAGGATGGTTGGGATTTCAGGCCACCTTTAAGGGATTCAGGCCACCTCAAGGCCTTCGGGTCACATGCAGTTTCCCTAGACAGACTCTACAAAAAAGAAGCATCCCTAGAAGAGGATTAAGAGTATGTGAACTCACTAGAGTAGAGAAAACTGGATTTGTCATATTTAGAGGGTATGTCTATGCCATCAGGACCAACCTGTGCTTTCACGGGAAGCCTAGCCAGATGACCATGCGAAGGTGGAGAGCTATTATCACTATGAAAATGTTGGGGAGGGGAAGTTCCTTGTAGATTGTCTGGTTGATTTCCCTAATACCTTTAGGTCATGTAATCTCCTAAGCCTATGGGACATGTAATCTTTGAGCCTATGGGCCTTTTAAGGGTTCCCTAGTTTAGATATAAAAACATTTACCCTAATTTTGTGTTGTAAATTTCTTTTTATTTATTTATTATAGAAATAAGGTTTAAGATAATTCATAAGCCATATAATATATTCCTATGGATTCATCATATTGGTTAATCCATGTGGAATCTTGATACCTTGACTCACAATGAAGTGAGAAGATTAGAAGAATCCTATTGGTGGGAGAATATTTCACTCTCAATAAATATCACATATAATTAGGGAGTTCTATCATTGACTTAGAGACCTTGAGAAAATAAAGGGAAGGTTTTAGAGAGTTATTTGTAGGAATGATACTTATTATGGGTGTGAAATATTAATCTAATTGAAAAAACTAAAAAAACAAACTAATTGAAACTTTTGAAATATGGTTTAAAATTTTCAATCATGGAAATAATTTATGGTACCTCTATATTCATAGTTTTAATGTTTTTATTCATTCCTTACCCCTTGTATGGTTGAAACATATTCTCAAAGATTACATGTACTACACTAAATTCAAAATTACTCCTAGGAATATGATATCATCAATATAGATAGACACCATGAATTGCTATTTTGAGGTTGTTTTAATATTAATAATTTTATCAAATACACTTTATCAACATTCTAGCTATCCAATTGAGCATACCATGACTGAGGTTATTTTTCAAGCCATATTGGGCTTTCATCAAATTTTATACCATTTATTCATCATCACCAATTAGAAATTCCATCAAATTTTATACCATTGATTCATCATCACCAAACTTTATATGTTTTAGATTACATTTTCATGCTCATAAGGGGGCAGGAAGGAATAAAAACATAAAAACATTAAACACAGAGGTCCCATAAATGATTCAATCCATGGAGACAATCATTTATCATCGTATTGATCCAGGATTGATCATTGCTAATGAAAAAAATGCCAAGTGGGCACATCCACCAAATTTTGTCGCCATATTTAAAACTCTAAGCTCATCAACATAGAAACGTCCTCTAATAAATTCAAAATTACTCCTAGGAATATGATATCATCAATATAGATAGACACCATGAATTTATATTTCGAGGTTGTTTTAATATAAATAATTTTATCAAATACACTTTATCAACATTCTAGCTATCCAACCGAGCATACCATGACTTAGGTTTTTTTTGCAAGCCATATTGGGATTTCTTCAAATTTTATACCATTGATTCATCATCACCAATTATAAATTCCATCAAATTTTATACCATTGATTCATCATCACCAAAATTTATATGTTTTAGATTACATATTCATTCCATGGCCATGGTGAAACGACGAGTTTATTTCAGGTAGTCAAAGAATGAAGGATCAAGAATATGGGTTTATGACACTTCCATGAAACCTTCTTGATGAGATTTTGAGACAAAGGGATTAAATTACATGGTAATTGTTCATATGAGTTGAAACGTCAATGTGATGTCAACTTCTTTATCTTGGGTGCCTTGACCCGTTGCTAGACTGTAATGTTGGACTTTAGGAAAGCCCGCCTAATTCCAATGAGAAAGAGACCTAGAGGGTCACACACTAAGAGTATCCAAGTATCTCAAGAAGAATAATAATTATTCTCATATGTGGTTTAATAAATTTTCAAGGAATCCTAAATCGTTTTAATGATGGAGGAAGAAGGAAATGAAAAACAAGATATAGACGCTTTGTATTAGTGATTACACGCCATGTAGTTTTTTATGGAAAACAAGTACATGCCATGTATTAATGATTACATGCTGTGTAGGTCTCATTTTGTAAAGGAAATGGAAAAAAATTACATGTCGTGTATTAATTATTACACACCATGTAGTTTTCCAGTCGGGATTTTTTTGAAATAATATTGTTTTATTAAATGATATTTATTATAATCATTATGGGTGCATGTCAAGGAATTAATTATTCAACATGGGATTTTAAATAAGAGTCAATTAAATAAATAAAATGCATAGCACGTTTATTTATTTTCATAACTCTACAACCTCAAACCCGATTATTAATATACTCCCAACCCAACTCTTTTCCTACAAGATAATCATTATGCACAACAATTCTGGAAAATTATCTCAAGGCCGAAAGAAATCCTCTAAGAATGCTCTCATGACCGAGAGAGATCCTCCTACATCAGATCAAGGTGATATAAGGCAGACAATGCAAGCAAAGGATTCTCCACGCTAGCACCTGAAGATTCCTTTGGCAACGTCCAGAGATATGTGGTGCACGTGTGGATCACCGCTAGAGGAATTCTATACTTGGTTTCTGCGAAGTAAAGATAGATCACGTCGGAATGTGGTCAGAAATATCAACTAAGAAAGAACACCATAAAGGGTACTTCTTTTTCAATTAATTAAATTAATTATAATCAACTTGTAACAATCCTACTTGGTGGTTCCGGGACGTTACTTTTCTTTGTCTATTTCTCTGATTTGATCAGTGGAGATTGGTCTTTATCATCGTATTGATCCCAGATTGATCATTTCTAATGAAAAAATGCCAATTGGGCACATCTACCCATGCGCTTACGCTGCGCCCGGAACCATCAATTGGTATCAGAGCAAGGTTACAAAATTTATTATAGTTATTTAGTTTTCTTTGAGAATTTACACATTTATATTTGATTCAATTCATGATAAATCATTCTATTAAACTGAATGAATGAGATTTGTTCTTCCTCCTTCGTTTCTCTATTAACATAAATGAAAAGACCTTTTAATTTTAATTTTGATTAAAATAAAAAATGAGGAACTCATCAAGAGGAGCCTCTCTTTCTGTCTGTACAACACGAGAATACACGATGTGTCATGAAAACTACAGGCCGTGTACTTAGGTTCAACGAACCGGTACTGGTCCGCCAAACCATGACATGTGAATTGAGTATACCTGAGTTTTATTACACCATGTTTAATAGAAATGAACGGCATGTGGAACCGGAATACACGGTGTGTATGTTGAATCAACACGCCTTGTAGTCCGATATAGCCCAAGTAAAATCGTGTATAAGGAGAATTCATGTTCCGCGTACATAGGATTTCCAGGTTGGTAACCGCGTAACAAGGAACTACATGCCATGTTAGATTAATCTACATGCTATGTACTCCAAAATTTCCAAAGTAGATAAAACATGCCAAAGCCCCCAACATGTACTTTGGAAAAAGGGTTAAAATAAATACACGCCGTGTAAATATAAACTACACACCGTGTACTTTCCAGAAATGGAATTTCACTAGGTTTCCTCCAAAAGTAAAAAGACCTATACAATGGATACGGATGAGAATAATCTCAATGGAAATCAGAAAGGATTTTAAGATACATAATTGATTAATTATAAGATCATAATTAATTAATTTCAAGCACGACTTATCTTAAATAATAGAATGATTAAAATAATATTAATTCTAAATATTCATAAATATCTTTGTATGCTATGGATGATAATGATCTAGACCAAAGACCCTTTGTATGTGGGTATGGTTTCATTTAAATTTGTTTAATTTAAATTCGTTGGCCTGCGAGCCATCTTCCAATAATATGTAGGGCCTGGGTGCCCATGGTTTGTTTAACGTAAACCCCATGTAATGGAGGATTGCCCAAGCCAGTGCAGATAGTTCAAAAACCAAAGCTGAGGTTAAACTAACCGAAGAAGATACAAATGTGGACAGGTGGGAGCTAGAAAATACAAACCATTAGTTCAAGGGGATTTTCCCTAGGTTAGGGATATCTTCTCAAACTGTTAGATAAGCTAACCAATAGAAGCTCATGATCATGCCATCTTATTTTATTTATGTTTGATTTCATGTGTTATTTATTATGTATGTGTTTTCATGATCACATATTTAATGAAATAAACAAGCATACAAAGATGGAATAAAATAAAAAACAGACTATGCGTAAACATTATCAGAACATAGTTAATCACTTAAGAAAGAATCACTTAATATTAACAAGCATGTGATAATGAATATCTACGCATAAAGGATTAAAATCCCTCAATACCATATTAAGTCACACCAAGCCTTCCGTTACCTGATTATGGGAAAGACTCTGTAAAACTATGTGTTTGACCAACCCTTTTTGGGACACTTACTTTTATAAAGGAATCCCTTATGAAAGGTTTTGGGTTGACTTAACCATATTACATCAATCAGAGTAGCCCTTTCTAGACTTGATTTAATATTTATGGAAAGATTTGAGGAAATCCAAGTCAATATTTTAGGATTGGGGAGTCCACTCAATAGATCAAGGAACTGTAAGCTCACAGTTGGGAAAGACCTACATACCTAAATACCTTCAAATATATTAGCAATCCCTTTTGGGTTTATATTAAGGGGAATATGGATCTTTTCCACTAGAATTTCAAATCAAATAGACATTCCGTGTTTAATGGTGAGGGTTATTCGGACTTGATAAAATAGTGGGAGAATTAATAAATTCATTTATTGTTTTTCATAAAATGTAATCAAGAAAGTACTGATAAATCTTCTCTTTTAAATTGTATAATAAAATATGATAAGATCATCAACCACATTTTCTTTGCGATCAATTCTGGACAAAGAAAATATCTTCACCGACAGTAACTTTCAAGAATGGTTTATGTTCCTTCGGGTTATCCTACTCCAGGAATGAAAGTATTATGTGCATGAGTCCTCACTTTTGGATTCTGCTGCCCAAGGGGCGAGTGATGAAGATTTACTAGTCTATGATCAACATTTGAGCGATGCACTCGACGTTCAATGTTTGATTCTATCATCAATGTCAACTGATATCATAAAGTATAATGAGGACATGGATGAATATAACATGCTTGAGTACCTCCATGGACTATACCAGGAGAGATCAAGACATGAAAGGTTTGAGATCTCCAAGGCTCTATTTCATAGAAAACATGGAGAGGGTTCCCCCAGCCGGGCCTCATGTAGTCAAGCTCATTGGTTACATTGAGTGCTTGGAGGTTCTAGGGTTTAAACTCCCCGAAGAAATGGGTACCGATCTCATTCTTGCATCACTCCCCCAGAGCTTCTCAAATGTTGTTGTGAACTTCAACATGAACAACATTGAGAAGTCTCTATCTGATATTCTTATCCTCGTTTTCCAAGTGGACAATGACCTGAAGCGTGAAAAGCATTCTGTCCTCATGTTGAATAAAAGGAAAGGGAAGGCGAAGAGATTTAAGACCAAAGATTCTTCAAGGCCTTCCAAGAAAAGGAAGTTCAAAGGGGAGGCAAGAGAACAAGATGCTGTTTGTTTCGCATGTGGCAAGAAGGGCCACTGGAAGAAAACATGCACCCATCCAAGGAAGAAAGGGGAAGCTTCAGATGCGTTTGTCATCGAATGAAATCTATTTGTTTATAAAAATTGGTTATTAGATACACCTTCTAGTGATCACATATGTATCCAAATATAGGAACCAATTAGATTCAAGAAGATTTATCGAGGGGAGGTAGATCTACGAGAAGCCAACAGAGCCAAACTCGTTACAGTAGCTATCGCGGACTACCACCTCACATTTCCTACTAGGATGGTCATGGTTTTGAAAGGATGTTATTTTGTACCCTATGTAACCAAAAACATTATTTCAGTATCCATATTATATACTTATGGATTCATCTTCATGTTTGGAAGTGGATGTTGCTAATTTTATAAATATAGCATTTGTTTTGGTAGGGAACATATATATGACGACCTTTATCTGTTAGACTACAAAAACCAAGTAATGGAAATCAATGACAAAGTAAATTCACATGAATCATACCACACCCAACTTTAGAATCACCGACTAGGTCATGTCAATGAGAAACGTTTGACAAAATTGCATCAAGATGGGTATTTAGATTCTTTTGAACTAAAACCACTTGGGGTATTTCATGTGTGTCTACAAGGCAAAATGACCAAATCCCCATTTAGTGGGAAAGGTGAAAGGGCTAAATAGCTTATAGAATTAGTTCACATAGACGTGTGTAGACCATTTCAAGTTGAATCAAGGGGTGGGTTCACATACTTCATAAATTTTACTGATGATTTTAGTAGATATGGTTATATTTACTTAATGAGGTATAAGTCAGATTCTTTTGATCGGTTCCAAGAATAAAAGAATGAATTTGAGAACTAACTTGGTAAGAAGATTAAGAAACTCCGCTCAGAAAGAGGAGGAGAATATCTTAATCAGGACTTCATTGATTTTTTATGGGAGTTTGGGATTCTATCTCAACTCACTCCACCTTACACACCTTAGTGGAATGGTGTAAGTGAAAGGAGGAATCACACCCTGTTGGACATGGTGACATCAATGATGAGTCATGCGAGTCTTCCATTATCCTTTTGGGTATATGCATTACAAACAGCATCACACATACTAAACCAAGTACCAACTAAATCGATAAATGGTATTCCATATGAGTTATGGAGTGGACACAAATCAATGTTATCAAATTTACATGTGTGTGGTAGAGAATCATTTGTTAATGCCTCTTCATGTAACAAACTTCCCCCCGAGGCACAAAGTGTATCTTTATAGGATATCCCAAGGAAACAAGGGGATATTACCTATACAACCCCTCAGATAAAAAGGTTATAGTGGAAAGACATGCCATATTTCTTGAGAGGGAGCACATCTCCAAAAGCGATAGTGGGAGAGAGATAGACTTCAATGAAGTCGTGTCTCAAGATATATAGGAGTTAGTACAAGAACAGATTCCGCAAAGCCCCATGGAAGAAAAATCAGTTTCAGTGACACAAGAACTGTGTAGGAGCACGAGAGAGGTAAGAGAACCAGAACGATATGGTTTTCTTGTCACTGAGGATGGTGACTCATTATTGGTTGACAATGATGATCCTCTTACCTACAAGGAAGTAGTTAAAGGCACATATGCTGCCAAGTGGCAAGAATCCATGAATTATGAAATGGATTCCATGTACCAAAACCAAGTCTAGATTTTGGTAGATCCTTTAGTTGATGTAAATCCTATTGGTAATAAATGGGTATTCAAGAAGAAACTGGACAAGGAGGGGAAAGTCAGTACCTATAAGGCATGAATGGTTGCAAAAGGTTTTAGACAACATCAAGTAATTGACTATGACGAAACCTTTTCACTGGTTGCGATGTTGAAATCCATTAGAATACTATTTCCCATTACCACTTACCATGACTATGAAATTTGGAAAATGGATTTCAAAATAGCATTCCTTAATGGGAACCTCTAGGAAGATGTCTACATGAAACAACCTGAAGGGTTTGTGACTCTAAAGGATCCCAAAAAAGAATGAAAGATGCAGAAATACATTTATGGATTAAATCAAGCATCAAGGTCATGGAAAATTCGTTATGATGAAGCCGTAATGGAATTTGGATTTGTTAAGAATGAATGTGAGCCTTGTGTCTACAAAAAGGTTTAGTGGAAGGGCAATCGTTTTCTTAATAGTATATGTTGATGACATATTTCTAATTGGAAATGAAGTACCTATCTTACAGTATGTTAAGGCATGGTTAGATAAATTATTCTCTATGAAAAACTTGGGTGAGGTGGCATATATTCTTGGGATCAAGATCCATCATGATAGATCCAAGAGAATGATGGGCCTGAGTCAAAGTCCATACATTGACAAGATACAGAAGAGATTCAGTATGGAACAGTCCAAGAGGGGATTGTTACCAGTGTCACATGGCATTCATCTTTCCAAGAAAATGTGTCCTCAGACACATGAGGAAAGAAAGAAAATGGAAAGGATCCCTTACGATTCTGAGATTGGGTTGGTCATGTATGATATGCTATGTATGAGGCTAGATGTTTCTTACACATTAAGTGTGATAGGAAGATATCAAGCAGATCCATGAGGCCTCCATTGGATGACTGTCAAGACTATCCTTAAGTATCTGAGGCGTACTAAGGATATGTTCCTGTTTTATGGAGGAGATGAGGAATTAGTCACCAGAGGACATGTAGATGCTAGTTTCTAGATTAATAAAGATGACATGAAGTCACAGACTAAATACATCTTCAGTTTGAATGGAGGTGTAGTGAGCAGGAAGAGCTCAAAGAAAGGTGTGGTGGAAAATTATACAGCGGAGTCTGAGTATTTCATAGCTTCTAAGGTAGCTAAAGAAGCACTATGGATGCAAAGATTCATCCAAGAGTTGGATGTAATACCTAGCAGTAAAGATCCTATCACACTCTATTATGATAATATTGCAGCGGTGGCACTTGAAAAAGAGCCAAGGTCACATCAGCGGACAAAGCACATACTTTGGAAGTATCATCTCTTGAGGGATTTTTCTCAAAGAGGTGAATTTGAAGTGAGCAGTATTTCCATGGAAGACAACGTGGAAGACCCCTAGACTAAAGCCTTGACTCAGCAGAAACATAATCATCATGTGAGGTCTAGCGGACTAAAAGTTTTAGGCAGTTGGCTCTAGTTCAAGTGGGAGTATGTTAGAGTTCGTGTCATGAGAACCAACTGCTTGTACTTTGTTTACATGAATATACACTTATTATATATTATTCATTGTTCTACATGACTATAATATAATAATTTCCTAGAATATTTGTTGCATTAATGAGGTCATGGAAGATCCCCGCTATGATGAGAACCTTGAAATTCTATAAAAATATTCTTAAATAATGTTATATGGTTGGATGGAATACTTTGATAGGACACATAGTATACAGAACATCATTTTTGAGTACTCGTTAGAAGACGAGACTCTCTCTCATGGAGTTCACACTTGGTAATCTCCAAGATGAGAGATTATGAGAACAAAACCGCTAGTGGTAATTCTGCCTGTCTTGGTGTCATCTGATATTACTATCTACGAGCATGTGTAATGGTCCTTAGACTAGAAGATTATCATTAACTCATGTCATGACTCGCGCACTTAGATTTTCTAACGAAAACTGTCACAAAGACAGTTGGCAGGAAGTAGGGTACGTTGGGTGCATCACGAATGACATGTTGTTAATGAAAAAGTTGAGGAAGTATTTGTCCCTTACATTTATGGAATTTGATATCTCGGGACTTTGATTGAAATAGAAATGTCGCATGAAATTCAATGGCCATGGTGAAATGACATGTTTATTTTAGGTAGTCAAAGAGCGACAGAACAAGAATATGGGTTTATGACACTTCAATGAAACCTTCTTGATGAGATATTGAGATAAAGGGATTAAATTACACGGTAAGTGTTCGTATGTAGTGACATGTCAATGCGGCATCAAATTCTTTCTCTTAGGTGCCTTGACCCATTGATAGACAGTAATCTTGGACTTTAGGCAAGCCTGCCTAATGCCAATGACAAAGAGGCCTAGAGGGTCCCACACTAAGTGTATCCAAGTATCTCAAGCAGAATAAAGATTATTAGCATACATAGTTTAATAATTATTCAAGGAATACTAAATCCTTTTAATGACGAGGAAGAAGGAAATGAAAAACAAGATAAACACACACCGTGTATTAATGATTACACTTCGTGTAGTTTTTTATGGAAAACAAGTACACGCCATGTATTAATGATTACATGCTGTGTAGTTTTCATTTTGGAAAGGAAATGGAAAAACAAGTACATGCTGTGTAGTTTAATGGAAAACAAGTACACGTCATGTATTAATGATTACATTCCATGTAGTTTTCCAGTCGGGATTTTGAGGATATAATATTGTTTTATTAAATTATATTTATTATAATTAGTGTGGACGCATGTCAAGGATTTAATTATTAGACATGGGGTTTTCAAAAAGATTCAATGAAATAAATAAAATGCATAACACATTTATTTATTGTCATAACTCCACAACCTCAAACCTGATTATAAATATCCTCACAACCCCAACTCTTTTCATACAAGAGAATAGTTGTGAAAAACAAATTTAGACAATTCTCTCAAGGATGAAAGAACTCCTCCAAGAATGATCTCAAGACTGACAGAGATCCTCCTCCATGGGATCAAGGTGATCTAAGGAAGACAAAAAAGGGAAAGTCTTCTCCACGATAGCATCCGAAGATTCCTTTGGCGACGTCTAGAGATACATGGTGCACGTGTGGGTCACCGCTAGAGGAATTCTATACTTGTCTTCTGCGATGCAACGACAGATCACATTAGAACATGATCAGAAATATCAATGAAGAAAGAATACCATAAAAGGTACTTATTTTTCAATTAATTAAATTAATTATAATCAACTTGTAATGACCCTACTTTGTGGATCTGGGAAATTCCTTTTCGTTTTCTATTTATGTGATTCAATCCATGGAGACTAGCATTTATCGTCGTATTGATCCAGGATTGATCATTGCTAATGAAAAAAGGCCAAGTGGGCACATCCACCCACGTGCTTTCTTTGTTCCCAGAACCTTTAGGATTATCTATCAAAAATGTATCCAACCCAATCAATATTTGAGTATTCATACAAATATCCACAGGCTTTACAGATTTTCAGCTCAGTCTCCTGAACCCTTCTCACATTATTTTTTGGTTATCATCTGAGGAGGAATATTACAGGCTTTGGGTCAAGTGGTCATGGTCCTTCAGAGGTTGTTCTTTGAAAATTCTCAAGTGGACTCCAGATTTTGATGCATATACAGAATCCCCCATTGTTCCAATCTGGGTAAGCTTCCTATAGTTACCCCTTCACCTGTTTAAGCAGGTCGTACTGTTCCATATTTCGAATCTTATTAGAAATCCACTGAAATTAGATGTGGCAACAAATGTTCTTACAAGACCTTCAATTGCTAGGATTTTTATTGAGTTAGATGTTTCACAACATCTTCCATCTATCATTTGGATTCAATATGGAAATTTTGGGTTTTCTAAAGATATTATATATGAAAGATTTCCGGACTACTGCTCTAAGTGCTTCAGATTGGGGAACCCTTCAAGAAATTGTGGAAAAGACAATGACCATCCTAAAAGATTTAAAACTTTGTGGATAGAAAAGTGAAAATATAATCATGAAAGCCTTGTTGTCCCTTCAAATTTAGTTAGCAACGAAGCTAATCCTGTGGTTAAGGATATTGAAAAACCCTCTGATTGTGTTATCAAGGAAAGTGATGAAGGAGAAAAGGGAGGTTTGAATTCTCAAGAAACTAGCTATCAACTTTCAGATTTTGTTAATGAAGTTCTTGTTGTTACCAAGCAGCAAGAAAATCTTGAAGCTGAAAAGAATGATCTCACACACCCTAACATGAAGGAAGTCTCAATGTCTGAGGGTCATGTGATTAACAATGCTGGGCATACAGATGAGTCTCTCTAGCCCAAGGATGGGAAGGATTTTCATTTGAATGATCAAAAAGGTAAAAAAGTAATCATGGAATCAGATGGTTTCATCACTCCAACCCCCAAGAAAATGAGAAAACATAGAGGCAACGTCAATTATGAGAGAACTATCATCACAAGATCTTTTGTGGCCAGAAGTCCTGGCCTTGAGGTGCCTCCACAACAAGTCCCTCTTGAGCCCCTGCCAGATTATTCTGACTACTCTAACTCAGACACTTCTTGAGGCCCTGCGCTTGGATGCTGAAATGGAGTCTCAAATGGAAGAATCACAGCTGTGATCACATACTGAAGACCTGAAAATTTTCTCTGGCCACAAAAACACCGGTTCCTTCCAAGAAGGAGAAGTTCATTTCTCCTTAGAAGACTGATGTCAAGACGGTGGTGCACACTGGATGAAGATTTGGATGACAGCGATGATGTAGATGATCTGAAGATGGGTGATGCCGATGATGGTTCTGAAGATGATGATGAGGACGACTCTGAGGAGGAAGAATCAGATGAAAACAAAGATGCACTGAAGAAGGTGGAAGCAATCAAGAGGGCCCTTGGGGAGTCTGTTTTTCTTTGTCATTTACTTGTATCATCTTTAATTCCCCGCTGGTGTAAATTCTTTACACCTCGAGTCTGTACTGCATACATTTTGTTTTTAATAAATTCCATTGGGGGGGATGAACTGGGAAACCAGTTCATGTCATCAACCTATTTAAAAAAAATACAAATATCCATTATTCCCTATATAAAATGCCAAAATATATTCAAGTGTTACACGAATAAATTTTTTGATCATTTTCAAAACCATGATATGATTCTTATTAGGAAGACTTAGAAATAGTTCAACCAAGGATATAGTAAATAAAATATATAGTCATATTTTTGTGAGATAAAATAATATTATGATAATTTTTTTTTCAAATTGTTGGGTCAACTGCCCTTCTATCAACATATTTTCCAAGCTTGGTTCTAATAATAATTAGTTTTAAATCTGATTTCATATCATGCATCTCAATCCTCATCAGTGGCCCCTTTATATATTTTACCAGGTAAACAAACATTTATCCCAATTTTTGACTAATTTATAGCTAGATAAAATATTTTATTTCTCTTAAAATTCATATTTCAAACTCTAAGCTCATCAACATAGAAACATCCTCCACTAAATTCAACATTACTCCTAGGGATATGATATCATCAATATAGATAGACACCATGAATTGCTATTTCGGGGTTGTTTTAATATAAATAATTTTATCAAATACACTCTATCAACATTCTAGCTATCCAACCGAGCATACCATGACAGAGGTTATTTTTCAAGCCATATTGGGATTTCTTCAAATTTTATACCATTGATTAATCATCACCAATTAGAAATTCCATCAAATTTTATACCATTGATTCATCATCACCAAATTTTATATGTTTTAGATTACATTTTCATGCTCATAAGGGGGCAGGAATGAATAAGAACATAAAAACATTAAACATAGAGGTCCCATAAATGATTCAATCCATGGAGACTAGCATTTATCGTTGTATTGATCCAGGATTGATCATTGCTAATGAAGAAAGGCCAAGTGGGCACATCCACCCATTGGCTTTCACTGTGCCCAGAACCTTCAGGATTCCCTATCAAAAATTTATCCAACCCAATCGATATTTGAGTATTCATATAGATATCCATTATTCCCTATATAAAATGCCAAACTATATTCAAGTGTTACACGAATAATTTTTTTGATCATTTTCAAAACCATGATATGCTTCTTATTAGGAAGACTTAGAAATAGTTCAAAAAAGAATATACTAAATAAAATATTTAGTCATATTTTTGTGAGATAAAATAATATTATTATAATTTTTTTTCAAATTGTTGGGTCAAATGCCCTTCTATCAACATATTTTCCAAGTTTGGTTCTAATAATAATTAGTTTTAAATCTGGTTTCATATCATGCATCTCAATCTTCTTCAGTGGCCCCTTTATATATTTTACCAAGTAAACAAACATTTATCCCAATTTTTGACTAATTTATAGCTAGATAAAATATTTAATTTCTATTAAAATTCATATTTCAAACTCTAATCTCATCAACATAGAAACATCCTCCACTAAATTCAACATTACTCCTAGGAATATGATATCATCAATATAGATAGACACCATGAATTTCTATTTCAAGGTTGTTTTAATATAAATAATTTTATCAAATACACTTTATCAACATTCTACCTATCCAACCGAGCATACCATGACTGAGGTTATTTTTCAAGACATATTGGGATTTCTTCAAATTTTATACCATTGATTCATCATCACCAATTAGAAATTCCATCAAATTTTAGATACATACTTTTATATTTTTATTCCATATAATAATTTCATCTTAACATCTATTTGATAAGTTCTATATTTTCTTTGAATATCCATATTTATAAATATTATAAATGATTAAATTATTTACTTTGGCGTGAAGTATTCTTAAAAACAATTTCCTTCTACATAGGCATAACCCTATAACACCAAACATTATATGTTTTAGATTACATTTTCATGCTCATAAGGCATGAAAAACTACTTCCACAATTTCCTTCAGATCACGATGAGTGAATAAATACTCGAGACTCTTATTTTTGGTGAAAACCACAATGTGCTATCCTAGAAGATAGTGTCCCCAACACCGTAAGGCATGAACAACTACTTCCAACTCTAGATCGTGCGTCGGGTCGTTCCTCTCGTGTGGCCTCAACTGCCGAGACCCGTACGCAATGACTCCATCTCCCTACATGAGCACAGATCCCAGCCTGATACATGAAGCATCACAATAAACAGTGTGGCCCTTTCCCGGCTCTGGCAAGACTAGTATCGGTGCTGACGTCAACCTCCCTTTCAACTCTTGAAAGGCAGACTCACAAGAATCTGACCATAAAAACATCACCCCATTCTTGGTTAGACCTATCAACAGTGTTTCTAGGCACGAGAAGCCCTGAATGAAGCGTCTGTAGTATCCGTCCAGCCCTAGGAAACTCCTCACCTCAAAGACGTTCTTTGGCTGCTCCCAAGAAACTACAGCTATAACTTTTTCTGGGTCCACTGACACTCCTGTCTCTGAGATAACATGACCCAAGAAGTGAATCTGATCCATCCAAAAGTGGCACTTTGAGAGTTTAGCATAAATCTGGTGCTCTCTCAGTGTACTCAGAACGATCCCAAGATGTGTGGCATGGTCGTGTCGAGTTTGAGAGTACACCAAGATATCGTCCACAGAGACCATGACAAAGAAGTCCAAGTACGGATGGAACACTCGGTTCATCTGTGCCATGAAGACTACAGGCACGTTCGTAAGACCGAATGGCATGACTGTATACTCGTAAAGACCATAACTGCTCCTCAAAGCTGTCAGAGGTATATCTGATGGTGTAACGCACAACTGATGATAACCGGACCTCAAGTTGATCTTCGAGAACACCCGGTCTCCTTGATGTTGATCAAAAAGATCATCGATCCTTGGCAAGGGATATCGGTTCTTGACCGTCAACTGGTTCAGCTTCCAATAATCCACAAAAAGTCAAAGGGTACCGTCTTCCTTTTTCGCAAACAGGATAGGAGAACCCCATGGAGAAGTACTAGGTCGGATGAAACCCTTTGCCTGCAACTCCTCCAACATCTTCTTGAGCTCCTGCAACTCAGGTGTAGTCATCCTATAAGGAGGAATGGACACTGGTTCCGCTCATGGAATGATCTCAATTGAGAATTCTACCTCACGCTCCGGAGGTAAACCTAAGAAGTCCTCTGGAAAGACATCCCTAAAACGATCTACCGCTGGAGGAAAGTCTAACTGTGAAGTCCCCTGGTAATCTAGAAAAAGACTAGAAATATGGGCTGTAACTTCCCCTAGCCCATGATGCTCTGGTCCAGCTCTACCCGCCTGTACATCCCACTCGCCTCTATGAAGGAAAGATCCACCCTCTGGTGATACAAAACGCACCCTGTGGCGATAGCAATCAATGAATTCCTGGAAGGGAACCAACTAGTCCATACCGAGAATGACGTCATAGTCTGTCATCTCTAGGACATAGAGGTACCATAAGAAATGACACCCCGAAACCTCGGTAGGGAACTCTCTGCACTAACTTACAATAGATGTCCCCATTCCCAATGGTGTGTCAAGAGTCAACAAGGCGGCAGACGAAAAGATACAGAGCCCAAGGCTCTACACAACCATGACAGAGATAAAGCTATGGGAAGCACCAGTATCGAAAAGAGATGAAGATGAAACTAAGGCTACTAGGATCGTACCTCGAACTGTATAATGGCTGGGATCCTGATCCTAATAGGTCTGCTCCACAGTGAAAGACTAGCCTGCACTATGACCCTGTGCCCCTGGCAGACCGCTCTAAGCTGATCCACTCTGCTGTCGGTGATGACCTGGTGACTGACCACCATGGTCGTGACCTCCACCTCGGCCTATACAGCTGGAAGAATTCCAGTTCCCTGACTGGTGGGAAACTGGTGATGCATCTCTAGAATGTGGGGTCATAGAGGAACCCCTACCACCAGCTGAAGGTGAGAAGATATGACAGAAACGCTGAAGATGGCCCATCATGCGGTAGGACCGACACTCTATCGGATCCCTCTGACACTGAGGCCTAGTATGCTCACTCTTACCGCACTAGTATCATACAACCTAGCTGCCAAAAGACGCATCTGTGAACCTCGATCTTCTCGAGAAGTCTCTCTTCGACGCTTCCTACTTTCCGTATGAGGAACACCAACTCCGGTTGAAGAACCACCCTGGCTCACTGCTTCATAATCCCTCAGATTTCGCTCAGTGATCAGCACCTGGTTGACAATGGAGGATATCGAAGTCAACTGGAATATATTCACTTGGGAATGGATCTCCTGCCTGAGTCCGTCCTCAAACTTCCTAGCAAGGAACAACTCATCACCTGATGGGATCGGTGAGAAACACTACAGTGTAGTGAAGCAAGAGGAGTACTCCATAACAGAGAGATTACCCTACTGCAGACTCATAAACTCCCAGGATCGATCGACCCTCAGGGTCTCTGGATAAAAGTAGTTATAGAAGGTGCGTCGAAAATCATCCCAAGACATATCCTGCTGACGCCCTGACTGTGAGATCACCTCCCACCACCTCTTGGCGGTGTCCCGGAGAATATAAGTATCCAGATTTACCCTTTTCTCCAGAAGAATCTCTAGGTGCTCAAAGATGGTCAGTGTGGCCTCTATCCACGACTTTGTAGCCTGAGGTCCTCCATCCCCTAAAAAAGTAGGAGGATGCTACTGCTGGAAAACCCGCCTCAACTCAGACATCGACGGGGTAGGAGGTGATGCTCCCTGGAAGGTCTACATCATCCTCAGGAATTCCTCCCAGAACTGCGCATCTGTACCTATGAATAGTATGACAACCGTTTCCAAGGCTGGCTTGACTGGAGGATCGGCTGGAAGTCCCGGATCAACCATATCTGGCATCTGGTCACTACCTGATGAAAAACGTACAACCGGAGGACGTCTCAGAGGCATAGCTCTGAAAGATCAAAAGTATACCACAGATCAGAAAACAAGGATAGAGAACACAAGAGTACAAAACAAGAACAGGGGAAGAAAAACATAGAAGTTTACAAAACACGACTACACGGCGTGTATAAAAACTACACTGCGTGTCTTCTTACGCCACTAACATGGGCGTGTACCCCTGCCCTACCGGTCGTGTAACACCTCAAACTACACGGCGTGTTAACCCAACACACGATGTGTACTTGAAGACTATTCCCCTACCCGAGTCTCTTTACACGGCTAACTCACATGGTTCAAACTAACCTCAGACTACACGGCTTGTTCCCTAGGGACATGGCGTGTACCAAACACTGACTTGGCGGCCCGTGTTGTTAGTTACATGGTCTTCTACACAGTTGGCCCTTACACGATGTGTTCCGAACAAACACGTTGTGTATAGGAGAAGGTGACACCATCCTGGGTTGTTTGTGACACGGTCAGGAACCTGGGCAAGACTACACGGCGTGTTCCAAAAGCAATATGATGTGTCTTAGAGAAGGTCACGCCGGCCCATGTTGTTCGTGATACGGCCGGGTGCCTGGACAGGACTACACGGCTTGTTCTTTACCCACACAGCGTGTTCTACTCGAGATTCCCTGACCCGTGTTGTTAGTGACACGGTCGGGTACAAGGCTCTACAATACAAGGCGTGTACATACCGTACACGGCGTGCTCCTGACGTTCTTTTCACAACACCGTGTTCATGCACACACAGTCAGTAACACGGCCTAAAACTACACGGTGTGTATCCAGAAATTACACGTCATGTATTCTAGGTTTTTCTGGGTAGTATCTCTGAAACTGCACAGAAACCCAGAAACACAGAATATAAGGCAAAGAGGTGCCAAATTCCGATCCGTGAGGGCCCATATTCCCCGCGAATCAAAGCATGGAATCCCCTACAGTCATGTACAAGAGAAAACAGGGTCATGATCCACCAATTTATGATTAAAGAGGGCCCTTAACACCTCAAGAATCAAAATTTGTCATTCATTTAAACAAAGTACAATACAAACAATTTTCTAACAAGCAGTAGGGATTCTATCAAGCATCTATCACAACAGCATGCATAATATTACACAACGTCTATCACAACAGCATGCAATCACTAATGCACCCTAAATGGAATGGAAAGAATGCATGGCATGTGCTTTTTACAAGTGCCTATATGATGCATGAGATGGCATACCCTCATGTCATCAGGTTACGACAGAAATAGAACTGTAATATCAAAACAATAACAGTACAAAGCATGTGAATCAATCTAGGTAAAATCGTATCAACCGTAAAATATCAACACAAGAAACTACAATAAACGAGGAAGTATGGATTTTCCCTGTACACGGGTTAGATACTCCCGGGCACAGATTATTACCAAGTACCGAATCCATCCTATCCAAGGATAAAGTCTCCAAATAGTAAAACAAGAGAAAATATTTCCTCTGATATCACTTTGTAACATCCCAGTTCCGGAAGCCACCCAGAGGCGCCCCGTACCCAGTTGGTCACATGGCCTCAAACGCATTTCCCCAAACGCTAGAGGCTACCATCTAGTAGATAGGGACTTGGGTGTGATAGTGGGGAAACTATGCCCTCATTGGCAGAGTGCAAAGTGGAAGAAAAATAAACATGCAATAGCGGAAGCAGTGAATAACCAACAATAATAACAGAAAATGACTAAATCAACAAACTAGAGCAAATATGCATATATGGAATGATGAAAAATAGAACTCTAGGAAAGCAACCAAACAAATCACAATACTGAAACACCATATTACCAAAACAAGTACAAAAGAAAAGTAAACAGCTCCACAGCATCGCAAGCCAATGCTTGGTCCCATGCTCTCCTTCTCCAAGAAATCAAGTTCCATAAGTCTAAGGGTGCTTGCCCTTGTCTATACCTGCAACAACATAGTCTTATTGGGCCCAAAATCATGGCCCAAACAGGGTGTGAGATAAAATCCCAGTAGGTAACCACCTGAATATCTGTTCCTAACAGTCGGTGAGTATATGGAAGGTAAAATTACAATAAGCAGTAAACAACAACAGCAAGAAGTAGGCAGTAAACAGTAAGCAGTAAAATAGGATGATACATAGCAGCAATCAATCCACAACCAAACAACGGTAGTGAAACAAACATCTAACAAGTCGTAACCCTCTGGGAAGTACTCGCAGCCATCCCCTCTGGTCCTATTCAAGAAGTACTACAACCCTCTGGGTAGTGCACTCAGCCTAACCCCTCTGGCTTGGTCATATGAATTTATGAGACTCTCTGGGGAAGCTCACTCGGTCAATTCCGCTTACAGTCTAGGGTAGTTAGGGACTCTCTTGAAGAAGATCATGCGGTCTAACCCTCTTAGACCCAAGGTCTAGAGACTCTCTGATGAAGCTATCTTAGTCAATTCCTCCTATACCCTCAGGTATACCACATACTCTCTGAGGAAGCTCACTCGGTCAATTCCTCTTCTAGCCTGGGAAGGTTCTTAAAGAGATTCAAACAAGGTAAGAATCTCTGAGGAAGCTCACTCTGTCTACCCTCCGGTAGTCTATAAAATCCAAGACTCTCTGGGAGCTCACTCGGTCTATCTCCTCTATAGTCTGTAATGTCTATCACTCTCTAGGAAGATCACTCAGTCTATCCCTTATAGTCTATATCACCAGGTTCCCTCAGCCCCGTGCTAGTCAGTGCATAATAATTCTATAAGGACAAATTACACCTATAGAGCTACTTGGATAACCAAATTACACCTATAGAGCTACTTGGCTAACCAGTCTACAAGGCGACAAGAATCTCATGAATTTCACTTCAACCTATAACCGCAAAGTAGAAAACAGGTGTAACAGCCAAAGGAAAATGAGACCCAAAGGTCGTAAACATAACAAATAAAAGGCAATTAAATCGAAGAACAAAAAATTATCCTCTATCATGGTCAATTTACCTCTACACAAGAATACAAGAAAGGCAGGAAAACAACGAGGGAAAAAAGGTAAACACACATTACCCTGTTCATGGGTATTGGTGGAATCGGCACATAAAACTCAGAGACTTTGAACAGTAAGGTAAAAACCACCTACCTTGATCCTAAGAGATCAATATACTTGAACCACGACGTCTAATTCCCCCTAGAACATCGTAGATCTGAGAAAATGCACAAAATGTTTAACCTTAGATAACTTGAGAATGAGGAAGAATTGGAAAACAAGGTTCAAGCAGAAGGAAGAAATCACCGCTGCGCTTCCAACGCAATCAACCGAGATCGAATCGGATAACGGATGGAGAGGCGGGAGCTCAAGGAAGATCCGGCCATACGGGTTTCTCCCAGATGAACCAGACCAAGAAGAAGATGAATATGGCGATGAGGTGTGTCCCCGGTCCATTTAGTTAAAAAAAAGAAAATACACGGCGTGTATTTTTAATGTACACGGCGTGTCGTGGGTTTTTCCATACTAAACCAAAATCGGCCTCCACGTCACCCGTACACACCGTGTGTGTGGCCCGGGCACGGCCAGCACACGGCTTCGAGCCGGAGAAGAGTATAGGGCATGTACTCAGAAAGTACACAACGTGTACTTCAAAAATTTCCAGAAACTCCAAAAATTCTCAAAATCTCCAGAAAAGGAAAGACATACATGAAACAAAGATCTGGGTTCATACAAATATTCAGGTCTTGTATTTTATATTTTCAAATATATTTTCATTCCCACATGTTTACATCTCAACACATGGAGGCATAAAACAATTTTGGTGATTTTAAAAGAGGGAATATTAACACTTTGTTACTTCTTGAGTCTATATATCAATAATTTTTTTTTTATTTTATGTCATTTTATAGGTTTGGGGTGTTTAATTGAATGTGATTTTATATTTTATATATTATATGCATTTTTCTATGCCTGGGGTGATAAATTATTTTCTTTATCTACTTTATATTCTTCATATAAAATGGAATGATTATGGTTTTATGGGGAAGTATCAATTGATTTTTGATATGAATGTTGAAGGTAAAGGAACAATATAGGTTTCTCAATAGTTACTTCACCTGATTTCTAGTTTCTTAAGTGAATTTGTGAGCGATCATTGCACATGAGCCTAAACCTAGTTGGTGAGGTATCCTTAAGAGTATCCATGAGACGTAAGTTCAAAACTATGTAGAGGCATATTTCCGGATACTGTAGCAGGAACTATAACAATACTGTATCAATACTGTAAACTGTGTGGGTACTGTAACAGAACTATACATTGTGCAAGTACTATCCAGAACTCTACACTGTGCAGGTAATGTAGCAGTTTCTGTAGAAGGTACTATTTGGTACTGTAGTAGCTGAAACTATTCACCTTGGGCCACTGGTTTGGGCTTGGAGTCCTTAAGGATTTCGGCCCACCCAGGCCTTCAGGTTGTTTGGGATTTCAAGCCACCTTTAAGGGATTCAGGCCACCTCAAGGCCTTCGGGTCACATGCAGTTTCCCTGGACAGACTCTACAAAAAATAAGCATCCCCATAAGAGGATTAAGAGAAGGTGAACTCACCAGAGTAGAGCCAACTGGATTTGTCAGAATTAGAGGGTATGTCTATGCCATCAGGACCAACCTGTGCTTTCACGGGAATCCTAGCCAAACAACCATGTGAATGGGGAGAGCTACTATCACTATGCAAATGTTGGGGAGGGGAAGTTCCTTGTAGATAGTCTGTTAAATTCCCTAATACCTTAGGTCATGTAATCTCCTACTCCTATGGGACATGTAATCTTTGAGCCTATGTGCCTTGTAAGGATTCCCTAGTTTAGATATAAGAACATTTACCCTAGTTTTGTGTTGTAAATTTCATTTTGTTTATTTATTATAGAAATAAGGTTTAAGATAATTCATAAGCCATATAATATATTCCTATGGATTTATCATATTGGTTAATCCATGTGGAATCTCGATACCTTTACTCACAATGAAGTGAGAAGATTAGAAGAATCTTATTGGTGAGAGAATGTTTCACTCTCAATAAATATCACATATAATTAGGGAGTTCTATCATTGACTTAGAGACCTTGAGAAAATAAAGGGAATGTTTTAGAGAGTTATTTGTAGGAATGATACTTATTATGGGTGTGAAATATTAATCTAATTGAAAAAACTAACAGAAACTAACAAATTGAAACTTTTGAAATATGGTTTAAAATTTTCAATCATGGAAATCATTTATGGGACCTCTATGTTCATATTTTTAATGTTTTTATTCATTCCTGCCCCCTTGTATGGTTGAAACATATTTTCTACCACTACAATAATTCTTCCCCATTAAAAATTAAATTCAGATGGGATCACCTAGTCTAGTTCAGATCACATCTGAGAATCTATAAAATGTTCACTATACTAAAACTAAGAAAAGATCTACTAACAATTTTTCCAAAACTATGTGATTAAATTATCATTCTAGGAAATAAGTGGATAAGTTATTTTCTACAATTTTTTGTTTATTATAAAATCAATCCTTCATTTTTCTTCTAACTCCCCCTGGAGAGTGAAACCACCTATCTTCTAAAACCTAATAAAAGATAACCACATTCAATAAAATACAATGTCCAAGTGAATCATTATATAAAATTGGATGATGATAGATTCTAAATATCCTCAAGATGAAGGATGTGTTTGAACAATAGAGTTCAATAGATGTATTTGAAATATTTGTATAGCCAATGGTTTGGTGAAAGTGGATGAAACTTTTTTATTGGTACCCACATGTTCAAACTTAATAAGGCCTCGTCTTACCTTCTCTGTTACGAAAAGGTACTATTTCTAAATGTTATTCATTTAGGACTTTTTAAGAGGTTTTTTATTATCTCAATAAAACTTTTTTTTCAAAATATACTATCATGGAAAGCTTCATATATTCTCCAAGATCCTATAGTTTTTGTTTCATCTATACCAATTGTATACTTACATTTGTATCTAAATACTAATCAGCTTCAGCAATACAGAGAGAAATGTTCTATTTCTTATTGTTGATCAATAAAATGAATTTTCTTCCACTAAATAAGGATCATATTATCTTGGATTTGTTAGTGTTGGTATCCTGAGAACCAACTTCTTGTACTTTTATTACATGAATATACACTTATTATATATTATTCATTCTTCTACATGACTGTAATATAATAATGTCTGGGAATATTTGTCGCATTAATGAGGTCATGGAAGATCCCAGCTATGATGGGAATATTGAAATGCTATAACAATATTCTTAAATAATTTTCTACGGTTGGATTACATACTATGATATGACACATAGTATATAGACTGTCATGTGTGAGTACTCATAAGAAGACGAGACTCTCTCTCATGGAGTTCGCACTTGGTAATCTCCAAGATGAGAGATTATGAGAACAGACCCACTAGTAATAATTCTTCATGTCTTGGTGTCATCAAACATTAATATCTATGAGCGTTTGTAATGGTCCTTAGACTGGAATATAATTATTAACTAATGTCATGACTCGCACACTTAGATTTGCTGATGAAAACTGTCATGAAGAAATTTTGTGGGAAGTATGGTACATTTGGTGCGTCATGAATGACATGTTTTTAATGGATAAGTCGAGGAAGGATTTGTACCTACCATTTATGAAAGTTGATATCTTAGACCTTTGATTGAAATAGGACATTCACATGAAATTCCATTGCCATGGTGAAACAACGAGTTTATTTCAGGTAGTCAAAGAATTACGGATCAAGAATATGGGTTTATGACACTTCCATGAAACCTGTTTGATGAGATATTGAGACAAAGGGATTAAATTACACGGTAAGTGTTCATATGAGGTGACAAGTCAATGTGCCATCAACTTCTTTCTCTTGGGTGTCTTGACCCGTTGCTAGACAGTAATCTTGGACTTTAGGCAAGCTCACCTAATGACAATGAGAAAGAGGCCTAGAGGGTCACACACTAAGTGTATCCAAGTATCTCAAGAAGAATAATAATTATTCTCATACGTGGTTTAATAATTATTCAAGGAATACTTTATTGTTTTAATGATGGAGGAAGAAGGAAATGAAAAACAAGATATAGACGCTTTGTATTAGTGATTACACGCTCTGTAGTTTTTTATGGAAAACAAGTACATGTCGTGTATTAATGATTACTTGCCATGTAATTTTCATTTTGTAAAGGAAATGGAAAAAAAATTACACGCCATGTATTAATGATTACACGCCATGTTGTTTTCCAGTCGGGATTCTGATGATATAATATTTTTTTATTAAATGGTATTTATTATAATCATTGTGGCCGCATGTCAAGGAATTAATTATTCGACATGAGATTTTAAATAAGAGTCAATGAAATAAATAAAACGCATAACACATTTATTTATTTTCATAACTCTACAACCTCAAACCCGATTATTAATATCCTCCCAATCCCAACTCTTTTCATACAAGAGAATCGTTGTGCACAACAATTCTGGAGAATTATCTCAAGGCCGAAAGAACTCCTCCAAGAATGCTCTCATGACCAAGAGAGATCCTCCTCCATCAGATCAAGGCGATCTAAGGAAAAAAATGCAAGAAAAGGATTCTCTATGCTAGCACCTGGAGATTCCTTTGGCGACGTCCAGAGATACGTGGTGCACATGTGGATCACCGCTAGAGGAAGTCTATACTTGGTTTATGAAAAGTAATGACGGATCACATCAGAATGTGAACAGAAATATCAACTAATAAAGAAAACCATAAAAGGTACTTCTTTTTCAATTAATTAAATTAATTATAATCAACCTGTAACAATCCTACTTGGTGGTTCTAGGACTTTCCTTTTCTTTGTCTATTTATATGATTTGATCCGTGGAGACTGGTGTTTATCATCGTATTGATCCCGGATTGATCATTGCTAATGAAAAAAGGCCAAGTGGGAACATCTACCCATGCGCTTTCGTTGCGCCTAGAACCATAAATTGGTATCAGAGCGAGGTTACAACATTGATTATAGTTATTTAATTTTTGTTGATAATTTACGCATTTATATTTGATTCAATTCATGATAAATCGTTTTATTAAACTGAATGAATGAGATTTGTTCTTCCTCCTTCGTTTCTCGATTCAAATAATAGAAAATACCTTTTAATTTTAATTTTGATTAAAATAAAAAATGAGGAACTCATCAGGAGGATCCTCTCTTTCTGTCTGGACTACACGAGAATACACGACGTGTCATGAAAACTACACGCTAAGTACTTAGGTTCAACGAACCGGTACTGGTCCGCCAAACCATGCCATGTGAATTGAGTATACCTGAGTTTTATTACACCGTGTTGAACAGAAATGAACGGCGTGTGGAATCGGAATACACAACGTGTATGTTGAATCAACACGCCTTGTAGTCCGATCTAGCCCAAGTAAAATCGTGTACAAGGAGAAGTCGTGTTCCGCGTATATAGGATTTCCAAGCTAGTAACCATGTAACAAGGAAGTACATTCCATGTTAGATTAATCTACATGCCGTGTACTCCAAAAAATTCCAAAGTAGAGAAAACATCCCAAATCCCCCAGCATGTACTTTGGAAAAAGGGTGAAAATAAATACATGCTGTGTAAATATATACTACACACCGTGTACTTTCCAAAAATGGAATTTCACCAGGTTTCCTCCAAAAGTAAAAAGACCTGTACAAGGGATATGGATGAGAAGAATCTCAATAAAATTCATAAAGGATTTTAAGATACATAATTGATTAATTATAAGATCATAATTAATTAATTTCAAGCACTACTTATCTTTAATAATAGAACGATTAAAATAATTTTAATTCTAAATATGCGTAAATATCGTTGTATACTATGGATTATCATGAGATAGACCAAAGACCCTTTGTATGTGGGTATGGTTTCATTTAAATTTGGTTAATTTAAATTTGTTGGCCTGCGAGCCATCTTTCAATAATATGTAGGGCCTGGGTGCCCATGGTTTGTTTAGCGTAAAACCCATGTAATAGAGGATCGCCCAAGCCAGTGGAGATATTTCAAGACCCGAAGTTGAGGTTAAACCAACCAAAGAAGATACAAATGTGGACAGGTGGGAGCTACGAAATATAAACCATCAGTTTAAGGTGGTTTTCCCTATTTTAGGGTTAGCTTCTCAAACCGTTAGATAAGCTAACCAATAGAAGCTCATGATCATGCCATCTTATTTTATTTATGTTTGATTGCATGTGTTATTTATTATGTATGTGTTGTTGTGATCACATATTTAAAGAAATAAAAAAGCATACAAATATGGAATAAAATAAAAAACAGACTATGCTTAAACATTATCAGAACATGGTTAATCACTTAAGAAAGCATCACTTAATATTAACAAGCATGTGATAATGCAAAACTATGCATAAAGGATTAAAATCCCTCAATACCATATTGAGTTAGACCAAGCCTTTTGATACTTGATTAAGGGAAAGAATCAATAAAACTATGTGTTTGACCAACCCTTGTTGGGACACTTAATTTTATAATGGAATCCCTTATGAAAGGTTTTGGGTTGACTTAACCATATTACATCAAGAGGAGTAGCCCTTTATATACTTGATGTAACATTGGAGGCAAGATTTGAGGAAATCCAAGTCAATATTTTAGGATTGGGGAGTCCACTCAACAGATCAAGGAACTGTAATCTCACAGTTGGGAAAGACCTACATACCTAAATGCCTTCAAATAGATTGACCAGCCCTTGTTGGGGTTATTTGAAGGGGAATATAGATCCTTGCCACTAGAATGTCAAAAAAACTAGACATTCTCGGTTTAATGGTGAGGGCTATTGGGACTTGATAAAATAGTGGGAGAATTAATAAATTCATTTATTATTTTTCATAATATGTAATCAAGAAATTACTGATAAATCTGCTCTTTTAAATTGTATAATAAAATATGATAAGCTCGTCAACCACATTTTCTCTGCGATCAATTCTGGACAATGAAACTATCCTCACTGATAGTAACTTTCAAGAATGGTTTAGGTGCCTTCGGTTTATCCTACTCCATGAACGAAAGTATTATGTGCTAGAGTCCTCACTTCCAGATTCTCCTTCCCAAGGGGCAAGTGATGGAGATTTACTAGTCTATGATTAACATTTCAGCGATGCACTCGACGTTCAATGTTTGATGCTATCATCAATGTCAAGTGATCTCATGAAGTCTCATGAGGACATGAATGACTATAGCATGCTCGAGCACCTTTGTGGACTATACCAGGAGAGAGTAAGACATGAAAGGTTTGAGATATCCAAGGCTCTATTTCATAGAAAACATGGAGAGGGTTTCCCCAGTCGGGCCTCATGTAGTCATTCTCATGGGCTACATTGAGTGCTTGGAGGTTCTTGGGTTTAAACTCCCTGAAGAACTGGGTACCGATCTCATTCTTGCATCACTCCCCCAGAGCTTCTCAAATGTTGTTGTGAACTTCAACATGAACAACATTGAGAAGTCTCTATCTGATCTTCTTATCCTCATTTTCCAAGTGGACAATGACCTGATGCGTGAAAAGCATTATGTCCCCATGTTGAATAAAAGGAAAGGTAAGGCGAAGAGATTTAAGACCAAAGCTTCTTCAAGGCCTTCCAAGAAAAGGAAGATAAAAGGGGAGGCAAGAGAACAGGGTGCTGTTTGTTTTGCATGTGGCAAGAAGGTCCACTGGAAGAAAACATTCACCCATCCAAGGAAGAAAGGGGAAGCTTCAGATGTGTTTGTCATCGAATGAAATCTATTTGTTTCTAAAAATTGGTTATTAGATACACCTTCTGGTGCTCACATATGTATCCAAATATAGGAACCAAGTAGATTCAAGAATATTGATCGAGGGGAGGTAGATCTATGAGCAGCCAATAGAGCCAGACTCACTGCAGTAGCTATCGCAGACTACCACCTCACATTTCCTACTTGGATGGTCATGGTTTTGAAAGGATGTTATTTTGTACCCTATGTAACCAAAAACATTATTTCAGTATCCATATTAGATACTGATGGATTCATCTTCAAGTTTGGAAGTGGATGTTGCTACTTTTATAAATATTGCATTTGTATTGGTAGGAAACATTTATATAGCGTCCTTTATGTGTTAGACTACAAAAAACAAGTAATGGAAATCAAGACAAAGTAAATTCACATGACTCATACCACACCCAACTTTGGAATCACCGACTAGGTCATGTCAATGAGAAACATTTGACAAAATTGCATCAAGATGGGTATTTAGATTCTTTTGAACTAAAACCACTTGGGGTATTTCAGGCGTGTCTACAAGGAAAAGTGACCAAATACCCATTTAGTGGGAAAGGTGAAAGGGATAAATAGCTTCTAGAATTAGTTCACACAGATGTGTGTATACCATTTCAAGTTGAATCAAGGGGTGGGTTCTCATACATCATAACTTTTACTGATGATTTTAGTAGATATGGATATATTTACTTAATGAGGTATAAGTCAGATTCTTTTGATCAGTTCAAAGAATAAAAGAATTATTTTGAGAACTAACTTGGTAAGAAGATTAAAAACTCCGCTCCAAAAGAGGAGGACAATATCTTAATCAGGAAATCATTGATTTTTTATTGGAGTTTGGGATTCTATCTCAACTCACTCCACTTTAAACACCTCAGTGGAATGGTGTAAGTGAAAGGAGGAATCACACCATGTTAGAGATGGTGAGATCAATGATGAGTCATGCGAGTCTTCCATTATCCTTTTGGGTATATGAATTTCAAACAGCAGCACACATACTAAACCAAGTAACTACTAAATCGATAAATGGTATTCCATATGAGTTATGGAGTGGATGCAAATCCATGTTATCAAATTTACATGTGTGTGGTAGAGAATCATTTGTTAAGGCCTCTCAGGTAACAAACTTGCCCCCCGAGGCATAAAGTGTATCTTTATAGGATATCCCAAGGAAACAAGGAGATATTACTGATAAAACCCCTCAGATAAAAAGGTTACAGTGGAAAGACATGCCATATTTCTTGAGAGGGAGAACATCTCCAAAAGCGATAGTGGGAGTGAGATAGACTTCAATGAAGTCGAGGCTCAAGATACATATGAGTTAGTACAAGAACAGATTCTGAAAATCCCCATGGAAGAAAAATCTGTTCTAGTGACACAAGAACTGCGTAGAAGCACGAGAGAGGTAGGAGAAATAGAACGATATAGTTTTCTTGTCGCCAAGTATGGTGACTCATTATTGGTTGACAATGATGATCCTCTTACCTACAAGGAAGCAGTTAAAGGCACAAACGCTGCCAAGTGGCAAGAAGCCATGAATTATGAAATGGATTCCATGTACCAAAACCAAGTCTGAATTTTGGTAGATCCTTTAGTTGATGTAAATCCTATTGGTAATAAATTGTTATTCAAGAAGAAACTGGACATGGAGGGGAAAGTCAGCACTTATAAGGCATGACTGGTTGCAAAAGGTTTTAGACAACATCAAGGAATTGACTATGATGAATCCTTTTCAACGGTTTCCATGCTGAAATCCATTAGAATACTATTTCCCATTACCTCTTACCATGACTATGAAATTTGGAAAATGGATTTCAAAACAGCATTCCTTAACGGGAACCTCTAGGAATATGTCTACATGAAACAACCTGAAGGGTTTGTGACTCCAAAGGATGCCAACAAAGAATTAAAGATGAATAAATCCATTTATGGATTAAATCAAGCATCAAGTTCATGGAAAATTTGTTTTGATGAAGCCTTAATAGAATTTGGCTTTGTTAAGAATGAATGTGAGCCTTGTGTCTACAAAAGGTTTAGTGGAAGTGCAGTCATTTTCTTAATAGTATATGTTGATGACATATTTATAATTGTAAACTAAGTACCTATATTACAGTAAGTTAAGGCATGGTTGGATAAATGATTCTCTATGAAAAACTTGGGTGAGGCGGCATATATTCTTGGGATCAAGATCCATCGTGATATATCCAAGAGAATTATGGGCCTGAGTCAAAGTCCTTACATTGACAAGATACAGAAGAAATTCAGTATGGAATAGTCCAAGAGGGGATTGTTACCAGTGTCACATGGCATTCATCTTTCCAAGAAAATGTGTCATCAGACACATGAGGAAAGAAAGAAAATGGCAAGAATCCTTTAAGATTTCGAGATTGGGTTATTCATGTATGCTAGGCTATGTACGAGGCTAGATATTGCTTAGGCATTAAGTGTGGTAGGAAGATATCAACCAGATCCATGAGACCGCCATTGGATGACAGTAAAGACTATCCTTAAGTATCTGAGGCATACTAAGGATATGTTCCTGGTTTATAGAGGAGATTAGGAATTATTCATTAGAGGACATGTAGATGATAGTTTCTAGATTTATCAAGATTACATGAAGTCACAGACTGGATACATCTTCAGTTTGAATGGAGGTGTAGTGAGCAGGAAGAGCTCAAAGAAAGGTGTGGTGGAAAATTATACAGTGGAGTCCGAGTATATCGTAGCTTCTAAGGTAGCTAAAGAAGAAGTATGGATGTGATGCTTCATCCAAGAGTTGGATGTAATACCTAGCAGTAAAGATCTAATCACACTCTATTGTGATAATTCTGCAGTGGTGGCACTTGAAAAAGAGCCAAGGTCACATCAGCGGACAAAGAACATACTTTGTAAGTATCATCTCTTGAGGGATTTTTCTCAAAGAGGTGAATTTGAAGTGAGCAGTATTTCCATGGAAGACAATGTGGCAGACCCCTAGACTAAAGCCTTGACTCAGCAGAAACGTGATCATCATGTTAGGTCTATTGGACTAAAAGTTTTAGGCAGTTGGCTCTAGTTCAAGTGGGAGTTTGTTAGAGTTGGTGTCCTGATAACCAACTGCATGTACTTTGATTACATGAATATACACTTATTATATGTTATTCATTGTTCTACATGACTATAATATAATAATGTCCTGGAATATTTTTCACATTAATGAGGTCATGGAAGATCCCCTCTATGATGAGAACCTTGAAATTCTATAAAAATATTCTTAAATAAAGTTCTATGGTTGGATGACAAACTATGATAGGACACATAGTATACATACCATCATGTTTGAGTACTCATTAGAAGATGAGACTCTCTCTCATGGAGTTCACACTTGGTAATCTCTAAGATGAGAGATTATGAGAACAGACCCGCTAGTAGTAATTCTGCCTATCTTGGTGTCATCAGATATTACTATCTACGAGCTTGTGTAATGGTCCTTATACTGGAAGATTATCATTAACTCATGTCATGACTTGCGCACTTAGATTTGCTAACGAAAACTGTCACAAAGACAATTGGCGGGAAGTAAGGTACGTTGGGTGCATCACGAATGACATGTTATCAATGGATAAGTTGGGGAAGGATTTGTCCCTTCCATTTATGGAAGTTGATATCACGGGCCTTTGATTGAAATAGAACTTTCGCATGAAATTCCATTGCCATGGTGAAACGACATGTTTATTTTAGGTAGTCAAAGAGCGACAGATCAAGCATATGGGTTTATGACACTTCAATGAAACCTTATTGATGAGATATTGAGATAAAGGGATTAAATTACACAGTAAGTGTTCGTATGGGGTGACATGTCAATGCAGCATCAACTTCTTTCTCTTGGGTGCCTTGACCCATTGCTAGAAAGTAATCTTGGAATTTAGGCAAGCCCGCCTAATGCCAATGTAAAAGAGGCCTAGAGGGTCCCACACTAAGTGAATCCGAGTATCTCAAGCAGAATAAAGATTATTCCCATAAGTGGTTTAATAATTATTCAAGTAATACTAAATCATTTTAATGATGAGGAAGAAGTAAAGGAAGAACAAGATATACACACACTGTGTATTAATGATTACACACCATGTAGTTTTTTATGGAAAACAAGTACACGCAATGTATTAATGATTACATGCCGTGTAATTTTTATTTTGGAAAGGAAATGGAAAAACAAGTTCACACCGTGTAGTTTTATGGAAAACAAGTACACGCCGTGTACTAATGATTACATGCCATTTAGTTTTCCAGTCGGGATTTTGAGGATATAATATTGTTTTATTAAATTATATTTATTATAATTACCGTGGGAGCTTGTCAAGGAATTAATTATTAGACATGGGGTTTTCAAAAAGAGTCAATTAAATAAATAAAATTCACAACATGTTTATTTATTTTCATAACTCTACAACCTCAAACCTGATTATAAATATCCTCACAACCCAAACTCTTTTCATACAAGAGAATCGTTGTGAAAAACAATTCTGGAAAATTTTCTCAAGGCTGAAAGAACTCCTCCAAGAACGCTCTCAAGTCTGAGAGAGATCCTCCTCCATGGGATCAAGGTGATCTAAGGCGGAGAACGTAGGGAAAGGCTTCTCCATGCTAGCACCCAAATATTCCTTTGGCGACGTCTAGAGATATGTGTTGCACATGTGGGTCACTGTAGAGGAAGTATATACTTGGCTTCTGTGATGCAACGACGGATCACATCAGAACATGATCAGAAATATCAACGAAGAAAGAATACCATAAAATCTACTTCTTTTTCAATTAATTAAATTAATTATAATAAACCTATAACGATCCTACTTTGTGGTTCCGGGAAATTCCTTTTCTTTTTCTATTTATGTGATTAAATCCATGGAGACTAGCATTTATCGTCGTATTGATCCAGGATTGATCATTGCTAATGAAAAAAGGCCAAGTGGGCACATCCACCCATGCACTTTTGTTGTGCCCAGAACCTTCAGGATTCTCTATCAAAAATGTATCCAACCCAATCAATATTTGAGTATTCATACAAATATCCATTATTCCCTATATAAAATGCCAAACTATATTCAAGTGTTACACGAATAAATTTTTTGATCATTTTCAAAACCATGATATGATTCTTATTAGGAATAATTAGAAATAGTTCAACCAAGAATATAGTAAATAAAATATTTAGTCATATTTCTGTGAGATAAAATAATATTATGATAATTTTTTGTCAAATTGTTGGGTAAACTTCCCTTCTATCAACATATTTTCCAAGCTTGGTTCTAATAATAATTAGTTTTAAATCTGGTTTCATATCATGCATCTCAATCTTCTTTAGTGGCCCCTTTATATATTTTAGCAGGTAAACAAACATTTACCCTAATTTTTGACTAATTTATAGCTAGATAAAATATTTTATTTCTCTTAAAATTCATATTTCAAACTCTAAGCTCATAAACAGAGAAACATCCTCCACTAAATTCAACATTACTCCTAGGAATATGATATCATCAATATAGATAGACACCATGAACTGCTATTTCTAGGTTGTTTTAATATAAATAATTTTATCAAATACACTTTATCAACATTATAGCTATCCAACCGAGCATACCATGACTGCGGTTATTTTTCAAGCCATATTGGGCTTTCTTCAAATTTTATACCATTGATTCATCATCACAAATTAGAAATTCCATCAAATTTTATATACATAATTTTATATTTCTATTCCATATAATAATTTCATCTTAACATCTATTTGATAAGTTCAATATTTTCTTTGAATATCCATAGTTATAAAGATTATAAATTATTAAATTATTTAATTTGGCGTGAAGGTTTCTTAAAAACAATTTCCTTCTACATAGGAATAACCCTATAACACCAAACTTTATATGTTTTAGATTATATTTTCATGCTCATAAATTTATTTTTTTATTAACAACATCATTCATATGAAAATTTGATCTTTCAGCCTCTTCATAATCTATCAAGTATGATTTCTCTCTATTTTTTCTAAATCCTCATTAAGGGACTTGATCCAAGATTCATATTGTGTTAATTATTTAAATTAGGATAGACATTATTGTGATAATAGAGTATTTTATTTCGTATTTCTCATAATATTGGTTTATATTGAGGTAGATATATCATTTATAATATTTTAGTTGTCAATATTCACTTATCTCTTGGCCTATTGAGGCAATGGTTAAACTCCTTCATAGAGTTATACATCCACTCATCCAGTCTTGGAATGTTATTCACATATTGGACTATATATGCCACTATAATTTGTATCTATTTATTTTTATTCATAAAAAACCTCAATAATTTCCAACAACATTATCAATATTGGTTTGGATACTTATAAGACTTAATATTGAAGTAGTATCCCATAAATACCCCTTCATCTGTTACATATTTGTATTTACCATTATTTCATTCCTAGTTTTGGATGTATCACTTATTTTAATAAACGTTAAAGTTTTTAAATGTTTTAATTCTTCCATTTCACATCTTATATGAATTCTTCAACTCTCTAGGGATCAATAAGGCTCATTTTTGTTTTACACATCCACATGTAATAATTCCTTCCAATAATGATGAAATATTTCAATACTGAATTGTAATTTATTTTCTATTTTGATTATCATTTTATGTATCTTTTATAAAACACCATTTTATTATTGTGTTCTAACTAATGATACTTCATACATATTTACATGCTTCTCCATGTAATTTTCAGAATCATGAGAATTTTACTCTTTTCCATTATTATATCAAATAATATTGATCATAATATTAATTTTAGTATCATATCTTCTACAAATTTTTTTAATAAACTCAATAAATTTTGAAACTTACTATGATGTTCCAGACTCGGATTCCACTTAATAGGTGCCCCAATCTTAGTAGGCGACATTTCCCCAAGTGCATCTCTCCAAATTCCAGAGACTTTTGACTAGCAGTGAGGGCCTATATTGTGTTTGTGGGGAGATTATACCCCATTAAAAAAGTGTAGTACATTGGTTAAATATAAATTGAGGTAAAAAGTAGAATAAATATTTTTAAACATAAGGCACAACTGAAAAATAGAGACAATAATAAAAATAAATGAAATAACTTCAAAAACATACAGCAACTGATGATGATATTCCTTTTATCTATAAAACTAGAAAACGTGGATACAAGATAGTAGGAAAAGCATGTTCCATAAAAGTATAAAGAAAATAAAAAGACTATCCCAAGCATCCAGAGCCCTGGATTGGTCATATGCTATCAATATCTGTCCTAAATAGAAATCAATCAAGTGTTCAAAGTCACATGCTTCCCTTTGTCAACACCTGCAGCCATGTAATCTACTCAGGATACCAAATGTCACCCGGAGAGGGTGTTAGATAAATCTCAGTGGGACACCACTAATAGTGTATATAACATTGGGCCCATGTAAAGGAAAGTAACAGTATGAAATCAGGCATATATATAATGTAAAATAACATAATGTAACTAAATACCCATGTACATGCTTCTTCCATAGGCTAGTGTCTGAACATGTAAACAGTTCATCAATTAAAAAATTGTTGATTTATATTGATAGGTCATGTGGGGCATATCCAGCACTGACATAACCTCATGATAGTATAAATAGTGAAGGTTCCAATATGTTACATGGCATCCATGATTGATTATATATAATAATGAAGTTCCAAGGTAATGAGCAAGGCAATGTAGACCTCAAGGGATGTTAAATAAATAGAATATGAGACTGTATAAGGGGTAAGAGTGGAATCCAAGGATCATGTTCTATGAAATTATACAATAATCCACCTACAAAATCCAAGGTGATCATCCAAGGTAAAATGGGGCTAAGCAGTGACTAGGTCCTATGTATTGTAACCATGGAACCTACTTCTCAATAATGGATCCAAGGAGTGTATCCAAGGAATCTTTTAATACTATGTGATGGATCATATAGTGTCATATTGGTAATCGAAGAATAGACAAGGATCCCAATCTAGGTGGGTATTAACCCAGGAAAGCTGCATCCTTGAATTGGAATGGGGTTCCCTATTGCTCAAGGCATTCCCCGATAAGAATCCAAGGTGAGCTCAAGTCATGCCACTTCTATTTAATAATGATGTCATGTATAATTTCTATAGGTTAAATACATTAATTTCATTAGTGTGACAAGGAAAAGTAGTATGAAACCTTTATAGAATCCATTTAAGGAATATTCAATAATTAAGGTTCATTCCTCTACCTTCTATTAATGTGGTAATGGGTGCTACATACATGCAAGCTATTATTTAATTGCATTTTATCCGGTCAAATCCTATAAATTCTATACTTTCTAATTTCCATTTTAGGGAAATTTTGAACTGATCCTACAATATGGTTCTATCCAAAAACATGCCACTCACATGGTTTTCTCTAACCATGCGGACTTCCCAGATGGTTTATTATAAATCGTTAACCGGGTCTATTTTACCAAAAAGTTGTGTTCAGGCTCCAAAAAATCCCATAATACCCTCATAACCATTAATAACTCAATAGGAATCCAAATTAGGTCCACAATAATGAACTAGAACAAAATTTAAAGGATCCATACATGAGTGAAAAATCTGGTTCTTATAGTTTTTCCCCCTTAAATAAACTCATCCCCGAGTTCACCTTCCAAGGGTGGAGAACCACTATATGAGAAAAAATCTGGCCACTTGACTTGTATATCATCTTCCCACTCCCGAGTCTCATCCTTCACATGGTCTTGATGCCATAGCACCCACACTATAAGGACATACTAGCCTCGGAGAGCCTTTATGCTCCAGTCAATGATGTGTACCGGATACTCCGCAATGGTAGAATCGTCATTTTACACAACTTCATTGGGATCAAAGGTATGAGATGGGTTAGAATGATACTGGTGAAGCTATGAGACATGGGAGACGTCATGCATTGAATGGTACCCCTAAGCCAGTATCAACCAAAAAGATACTCTCCTGACTCTTTGTGGGATCTCAATTGGTCCAACATAACAAGGTGATAAATTCCCTTTCTTTTTACCAATATATTCCTTAGCCTGGGTGATACCCGAAGGAAAACACAATCCCCTACCCCAGACACTAGAGGTCATCGATGGCTATCGACATACAATTCCTGTCTTGACTGAGAAGAAGTCATATTCTTTCTGATCAGCTGAACCTACTTTGAAGTCTCTTGAATGAGACGAGGACCTAGTTGAGATGCCTCACCTACCTTCATCTAGAATAGAGGTGAAAAACATGGAAAACCATATAAGGCCTCAAAATGATATGTCTTAATTGTTTCCTTAAAGATATTATTATAGGTGAACTCAACAATAGTGATATGCTTTTCCCAAGAACTTTCGAAATAATGGAAAGATGCTATAATCATATCCTCTATAACTTAAATTGTTCGTTTCTATTTTCCATAATTATGAGTGAGGAAAGATATTCTTAAAGGCACCTATGTTCCCATATACTTCTATAATACTTGATAGAACCATCACGTTAAACAAGTATCCCAATCTAAAATGATGGTACGAAGGACCCTATGTAGTCGTATGATCTCACAAACATACAGTCTTCTTAGATCATCAACTAATAAAGTATCCCTATTAGGAATGAATTGGGATACTTCCACCATTCTGTCAATGACAACCGATACAATGTTTCTACCTCTAGGTGACCTAGGTAAACTGACTACAAAGTCCATAACAACATATTCCCATTTTTATTCTGGGACTAGAAGTGGTTGTAACAAGCCTACAGGTCTATAGTTCTATGTCTCCACATATTAATAGGTGGAACACCTAGAGATAAATCCTATTATCTGACACTTCATCCCTAACCACTAATATTGGCATCGCATGTCTCGATACATCTTTGAGATTTCTGGATGAACTTCCAGATGAGAAGTGTGGGACTCTTTCATCAACTCCTCTATCATATCTATAGGAACCCATACATGTCCATGAATACTCAGGATGTCGTCTCTAACCACATACCAATCTAGAGGCGGGTTATCCCCTGATATACTCTCATAGGGAATCAAGCCTTCGGGATCTAAAAATTTTCTACCCTTAAACTCCTAAAAGAGGAAAGAGGTAACTGTCAAATATGAGATGTAATACTACATGTGACTATCATGAAACTTCAGATGAAATTCAGAAAATGGACATTAAAATCCATTAATAATTGTATTACCATACAACTTTTGTTTATGTTTTCTAACTAAATGCATATATAACCACATTTCCCTTCCTATGCATATAGGAAAGCACAAAATCAATGGATTTTAGATATTTGACCCATATCTACTATCTGAGGTTCAATTCATGTTAAGTAAAGATATATTTAAGGCACTTATGGTCTGTTTCCACCACAGAGCACTCACCCAAAATATAATGTCTTCAGAAACGTAAGGCATGGACAACCGCTGCTATCTCAATGTTGTGTGTTGGGTAATTTCTCTCATGAGGCCTCAACTATTGATATCCATATACAATTACTCTATCATCATACATTATCAAATCTCCTAGGATGATTCCTAATGTATCACAGAATATGGTGTAACATCTTCCATGCTCGGGAAAAATTAGAATAGGTTTTGAGACAAGCCTCCCTTCCAATTCTAGAAATGATTTCTCATGTGATTCTGACCATGGGAACATAACACCCTTCTAGGTAAGGCTAGTTAAAGGTGATGAAAGATGTGATAATTATTCTATGAATAACCTATAATATCAAAACATCCCTAAGAAACTCCATATATCAAATATGTTCTTGGGATGATCCCAGGAAACTATAGAATTAAGCTTTTCATGGTCAATAAATACACCTGATTATGAGAGAATATGATCCAATAAGTGAAATTTGTTGATCCAAAAGTGGAACTTATTAAGATTGGGATAAAGATGATGTTCTCTTAGTGTATTTAGAATGATATCAAGATGATTTTCATGGTCACTATGAGTGTGATATTACACCAATATGTCATTCAAAAAGACCATGAAAAAAGAATCCAAATAGTGGTGGAACACCCTATTAATCAGAGCTATGAAAACATTGGGTATGTTCCTAATACTAAACAACATAACTAAGTACTCATATATACCATACCTACTATGTAAATTTTTATGAGGTATGTATGATGGCCTTACTTTCACTTGGTGATATCCCGACCTTTGTTCAAAATTAAAGAAACCCTAACTCATCAGAGATGGTCAAAGAGATCATTTATTCGAGGTAGTAGATGCTAGTTCTTAACTGTAATTTTGTTCAACTTTGTGTAATCCACGCATAGACATAAGGTTCCATCCCTATTCATGGATAAAAGCATGGACGAAACCCAAGAGTACATACCAGTAAGTATAAAACCTTTATCCTATAAATACTCTAACATACGCTTGAGCTCCTAAAGATCTATAGTTTTCATCCTGTACGGAGGAATGGGCACTAGAGATGCTCCCAAAATAAGATATATTGTAAACTTTACCTCACTATCAGGAGGTAATCTATAAAAAACATCAGGAAAGACATCCCTGAAATGATCTACTACTGTAGGAAAATCATCCTGATGTAAAACCTGATTCTCAATGAAGATATTTTCAATCTGGTCGGTCAATCCACCTAGGCCATGATGCTCTGGTCCTTCTCTACTGTCCTAGACATCCCACTCACACTTATGTAGATAAATTCTACCCTCTGGTGATGTGAACGATACCCTGATATGATAATAGTCTAAAAAAGAATGATACTGAACCAAAAAATCTATCCCAATAATGAAATCCAAGCCTTTCTTCTCAAGACTGAAGATGTTCCAAAAGAAAGGGTAACTACCATTCTCAAGGGGACATTTTCTACATTGGCGTATGCCCTATGTTAATTCCTATAATAGTGTATCTAGGGTCATTACACCATAGTAATATTGTTTCTCATGTTTGAGACTTTCCATGATAGATATAGAGATAAAAGAGTTTGAAGCACCTATATCAAATAAATCAGATACTATAGTAGATTCCACAAGAATAGTACATCGTACTGAAGACGGCCTCTCATCCTAATCCTCAGGTATCAATTATAGTACATGAAACTGACCTGATCCACAACCCTGTGAAACAGATGGACTCCCATGATCATAACTGCTCTATTGAAACTACTAATCATTAGGGTTCTAGATACCATGGACATGACCTACTCCTCGGCCAGTCCTACCAGTGCTACTATAATTCCTCACCTCATATGTTGTAAAAAAATCCTCTCTAGAAGGTGGAGTTGGCATTGATCTTTTTCCACTAAAAGTTGGTGAAAAGGTCCTGAAAAATTTCTAAAGATGCCCCATACGGCCGTAAGCTCAGCACTCCAGTGGTTCTATATCACACTGATGCTTCATATTTCCCTGTCTTCCACACTGATGAAACACTATAGAGCTATCTAGATGATTAATCTGGTGACGAGATACCTCTAGACAATGCTTCTTACCATTGGACAAACTACTGGCTTGATATGGAACTGGTCCTTTATGCTCAGTAATATTATTGTCTCTCAGGTTTCACTAGGTGATAAGAGCCAGTTTAACTATCGTAGAGATAGTAGACAGGATAAATACATTCACCTACATAAATATGGCATTCTAGATCCCATCTTCGAAATTTCAAGCATGTGAAAACTCATCACCAGCTAAAAGCGGTGCAAAGCGCTGTAACTCTATGGAACGTGCTGAATATTCCATAACTGACATAGAACCATTCTCAAGATTCATGAAATCTCTATCTCTATCATCTTTCAGCATTTGAGGAAATAATCAATCATAAAAGGTAGTTTGAAAATAAACCCATAACATTCCCTAATGAGTACCAGCCTCGGTAATCACATCCCACCAACACTTGGATGACTCTTGAAGCATGTTTGTATCAAGCTTGACCCTCTATTCTGGAGGAGTCTCTAGATGCTCAAAGATAGATAAGGTTGCCTCTATAAAAGACTCAGAAGTAGGTATAATTACATCCCCTAATAAGGTAAGAGGATGTTGTAGTTGGAACTCACGAGTTAGACCAGCCATCATATGTGCAAGCCATGGAGAGTCAAGCATGGAATGTATCAGACCTATGAAAAAATCACGAACATGGGAATCGGTGCCCATATCAAGTATAATAGGTGGTTCCTCCTATGGAATTCTTGGTAGTAAGACATATATCTCAGGACCCACCATGTCTGGAGCATGGTCATCGCTACCTTACTAGAAAACGATACGAGGATGTCATGGTAGAATTGGTCTAAAAATTCCAAGAACACACCTCAGTAAAATATTAAGTAGAAATGTAGCATCACTAAAAGAATATGAATGTAAAAAAACTCACTACCCAAGGAAAACAACCCTAAGAACCCACTTAGATATTTATGTATCGGTAAGTTCCCAAGTATATGTTTCATTTCATTTTACATTTAATTACCAGGTTCACTCCTA
This sequence comes from Viscum album, assembly GCA_963277665.1. Classification (NCBI taxonomy): domain Eukaryota; kingdom Viridiplantae; phylum Streptophyta; class Magnoliopsida; order Santalales; family Viscaceae; genus Viscum; species Viscum album. Next base: position 1,514,447,488 of record OY728139.1, on the reverse strand, counting down.
TACCTTTAAAATTCATGAAAAAGAGGGATACTGATGTGCAACTAATTCATTCCTGATTTCATTATTCACATTATAGTGTATAGAAATTCCCATTGAATCATTTCCCACACACCTTATCACAGGAAACGACACCCATTAATTTATTTCATAATGGATTGACTTGGTAAATTACCCATGACGACCCATGAGTGCTCGTAAACCTCATTAATTTAGATAGGTAATCATAAAATTGCAACCCAGAATAATAAAATCATAAGCTAACTATCATAGCATCACTTAATAATCACAAGCATATCATGAAATGAAAATCAGTGAAATGCACCTATATGGAATGGCAATATGCATTGCATGTGCACTCTAGGTGCCTAATATGATTCATGTAACAACACTCTTTTCCCACATATCATCAGACCAAGGATAAAATGTAATATCAGTTAGAACAGTAATAAAACACACCATATAGCATGTGTGTAATCCAATGGTGAAATTATGTCAACTATAATAGAATAAAAATTCTATTCTGGGTAACTTGGCTTTTACCCCAAACCTGGGTTCACGATGCCCAAGAACAACTTATGACCAAGTCCCAAACGTTCCTAATCTTCAGTCTATTTTTCCAAATAGTAAATCAAGAAAAGAACCTCATCTGATACCACATTTGATGTCCTGGACACAGATTCCACTTAATAGGTGCCCTGAGCCTAATGGGCTATATAGCCTCAAGCACATCTCTACAAATGTCAAAGGTTGCCGACTAGTAGTGAAGTCCTAGGGTGTGTCTATGAGGATATTATACCCTCATTATAGTGAATTGTATCACAACAGTTAAATATAAACTGAGTTAAATAGAAGATGTAATATAAGTAAACGGATGGAACATCTGATAAATAGAGACCACGATAACAATAAATGAAATAACTAAAATAATATAAAACAACTTGTAATGATATGTCATGTATCTAGAAAATTGGAAATCGTGGATACAAGAAAATAGGAATAACATGTTCTAGAAAAGTATAATGGAAATCTAAAGACTATCCCAAGAATCCTAAGCAGTTTCTTAGTCATCTTATATCAAGCTCTATCCTAAATAAAAATCAATCAAGTGTTTGAAGTCATAGACTTCCCTTTGTCAACACCTCCAACCATGTTATCTACTCTAGGTACCAAATGATGCTTGGAGAGGGTGTGAGATAAATCTCAGTGGGGAACTACCTATAACATTTGGATTGTGTTGTGGAAATCTTAAAATGTGCAAGCATGCATATATATATGAAGTAAAAAAATTACAATGTAACTAAATACCCATGTACCTACTTCAGACCTTGGATGGTGTCTGAACATGTAACAAGATTATTAATTAAGTAATTACTAATTTATGTTGATATGTCATGTGAGGCATAACTAGAATTTCCATCACCTCATGATAGTATAAATAGTTAATATTTTAAGATTTAACAATGAAACCATGATTGCTGATATTTAATAATGAAGTTACAAGGTAATGACCATGGAAATGTTTACCTCAAGGGATGCTAACTCAGTAGTATATGAGTCTAGCTGGGGGTAAGAATGTAATGAAATGACCATGTTCCAAGTAATTCCACAAGAAGGTCCCTACCGAATCCAAAGTGATCATCCAAGGTAAATGGGGCTAAGCAGTGACTGGGCCTTATGGGCAGTAACCATAGAACCTACTTGTTAATGCTAGATCATAGGAGTGTATCCAAGGAATCCTGTAATACTATTTGAGGGATCCTACTATTTCATACTAGGCATCCAATAATAGACATAGATCGAGATCTAGGTGGGTCTCAACTTAACCTAAGAAAGTTTCATCCTTGAATCGAAATGGGGTTCCTGAGTGCTAAAGGAATTCCCGGATAAGAATCCAAGGTGAGCTCAAGTCATGCCACTCTTTTTTAATAATGAAGTCATGTATAATTTCTATTGGTTCAAGCCTTTACTTTCATTATTGTAACAAGGACAAGTAGCATGAAACCTTTATAAAATCCATTTAAGGAGTATTAAATAATTAAGGTCTATTCCTCTACCTTCAATTATTGTAGTAAGGGGTGCTACGGACATACTACCTATTATTTATTTACATTTAATTTATTCAAGTAATATACTTAGTATACTTTCCAATTTCTATTTCACATTTAATTATCAATTGAATCACTTACCTTAGGCATATCAAGTGGTGAGAATACATGGTACTTTCTATTATTTAGTTCACAATATAAATCAATCCATTTAATATAGAAAATATTACTCTTAGAAGGGTCATTCCAAGTCACACCTGAACGGTGGCTCAAATATGAAAATAATAAAAACCCATTTATGACATAACATCCTGCATGGGATGGATGAAGATGTGAAAATTACCACCAAAAATTAATCACATATATGGAAAGAGCATAACTATATGGTTCTAATGATTATAAGAATGGAATATAAATTCAGTAAATGGCACCCAATAAAATTGGTGGTCCCCACATAATAATTCCATAATCAATGAAATTGAGGGATGATTTATAGACCACCCACCTTAGGGTTGTTCGACTCTCCTCCTCTGATATGAACCTTTGATTTATCTTAGAACAAAGTAGAGCAGAGAAAAGGGAAAAAAATGGTCACACCTTGATAACTAGGTTGACAGTGATAGGGGATAAGAACATATAAAAATGACTCAAGTACTTACCATTGTGCATGAAACATGATAAATGAAAGAACAATTGGATCCTTGATGAAGGATATCTTTAAATACCTACTTTAGACCTTAAAAGATCTCCAAAATGAGTTGAAAATAGGTTAATCCCATAGGAATTCAGATTAAGAGGGTAAAGGACGCTTAATTAGATCATTTAAGAAAAAATGGAATAATTACCCATAAATTATCCCATGCACAGTTTGTCTTCATGGTTTTCCAAATCGTGCACAAACCATTCTTGAGTACCTAGAAAAAGGGGAACTCACTCAGTTAGGCTTCATGGTTTGGGAAATGGTATGCCAACTGTGTGGTAACACTCTATCAAAAAACATGCCACCCACACAGTTTTCTCTAATTGTATGGACATCCTGTATTGTTTACTATAAACTATAACTAGGCCTATGTTCCCAAAAAGATGTGTTTCGGGCTTTGAAAAAGCACAAGACACCATCTGAACCTTCACTAACTCAGTAGGCATCCAAATTGGCTCCAAAATAAATATTTAGACTGAAATTTAAAGGATCCATACCTAAGTGAAAAACTGAGCTCATACATTTTCTATATGAATATGATACAATACATTCTACAATAATCATCAATTAAATTATCATTTTATGTTTTGGAAAACATCATGGGTCCATACACATTAGTTTGGATCACATTAAAATATTTTCATCCTTTTTATTCTTTAGATGGTAGTAATTTCTCACTATTCTACCGCTTACACAAGAATCACATGTCTTCCCTAAATTTCATTTCAAATTAGGAATGTTAGTAATAACTTTAATCTTTGAAAAAATTTCTATTCTTTTTTTTGAATATTTTTGAGATGTTAATTATGATGATTTTTTTTCTTATTTTACCATAAGGATACAATTTTTATCCATATAATGCACTTGGAATAGATTTCATTTCATTCTCCATCCCATTATTAATGGTTTTCAAGTTTTTTATTTGATAAAACATCCCTTCTAATGAAATGTTTCCTCATATCTGAAGTCACAATATTTACTAAAAATTATTAGTTAATGTTAAAACCCATCCACATATGGTCATATATAATCAGTTTCTTATATAAAATTAGCATCTTCTTTCTACAAAAGGTGATTTTTAGAGATTCATCATTACTAAATCAAACAATATCATCAACATAACCCTTAAAATTGTTCAATATATTCATGTTTCCTGTCATGTCGGATGAACACCCAGTATTAAGAATCCAAGAGCTGTTGTTTTTAGTTTCTTTGAGAGCGATTTATTGTAAGATAACCTTCTCATTATTCATATTTTCGTTCCAATAAATGAATTGCTGTGTTGAAACACAAGATGGTCTCTCTTCATTTTTCTCAACATAGTATATTTGATCAAATGCTTTTTCTAATAATGGATAGAAACTATTTTTAAAGAGAATATAATATATTTTTTTAGCTAACATTCTCTCTTGGCTTCCATTAGATTAATTTTGACGTCCATATTTCTAGTAATGTATGTATTTATTTCCAAACATATCGTATTTATAACAATATTCATAAATATAGTTTTATCTTTAAGTTATACGATACTTTCCATTCCATGATTTTTGAATACGAAGAGCTTTACCACTCAATAACTTCTCCACCTCCCTGCACCACGATATTTTATGGCCAATATTTCCATAAAAATGGAATTCCCTCAATGGAAGGTTTTTATAGCTATTACCACTAAAAATATTTTTATCGATTTAGTAGCTTCAGGATAGTTAATTATTTATTTCTATTTGAGATCATTCACCAATTTATTTCTTACCTTTATCCATTACATAAAATCCCCTTTCCTTGGATGAATGATCTTTATAAAAAATACCACTCATTATAATAGGCTTGGGCCTATACACAATTAGGATTTTTTTTGGAAATCCTATTATCTCATCATACTCATCTTATAAATTATTTATTAGAGAATTTGATGAATTCAAACTTCTTATTATCACCAAAAACGTTTTCTTTAGCCTTAAGCATTTTTCTCAAAGTCATAATTTCATTTTCAAGATATTCAAACCATTTTATCCTCTCTTATAATTATTATGATCATCAATCATTACTGTTTCACTTATATCTTCACCATAAGATCAACCCATTATTTGGAATTTTCTTAGGCAACCTCATTTATACCATGACTTTGTCTGACTAATTAATTTTATATTCTAGATGATAAACATATACTGATGGTTCATTTTGTAGGATGCCAATAATATGATATTTCTTATGTTGAAAATCCAAATCATCATGTTCTCTTAAGTGTTTAAATTTAAAAAACAACCCTTCATATTGTTCTTATTACATATGTTTAGATTTTATTTATTCCAATTATTTCCATAATATAATCTTTATTAACTATAATATATTTAACCTCATTAAACTCAAAACATCTTCCATTGACTTCTTCCTCTTACATAACAATTTCATTCACTCGAACATATTTCCAGTTAAATTTTATAAAAGCTTCACCTTGGGGGAAGCATTCTTTTCTATATTTTTCAATATTATTGTGAGTAACACTATTATAGTTGTAATTACTTCTAAAATATATCCGATATTTCCACAATTAAATAAATAAAATGTGATCCTACCTTCATATATATCTTTTCGTCAGTTGAATATTTTCTACAAATTATATAAATATATCACTAACATCTTCATTGTTGATTCTAGATTTATGTATCTCTATATTACGAGTGGATTTCAATTAAATCTCTATTAATGAATGGATGGATGTGATTTCTAGTTTTTTAGGTGTTTTATAATCCATAAAATTTTTATGATGATCACCAAGAGATGTTTATGTGAGATCATCTATTTCAAGAGTCAAAAAATTAGCACCATATAAAGAGGGTAGTATTTTTATAATTTTCTTCATAACGTCAATATATTTCATTTCTTCCCCAATTAAAAAAATGGAACCCATGACTTTAATGAGGTCATTAAAGAACCCATCAATATTATCAATTGGAATCATCATAAAATCATCATGTTTATTATGTATCACTTGTAATTTTACATTTTTAACAATGTTGTGTCCCTCATAAATGTTGGATAATTTTCCACAAATGAATTTGTTTTTGTTTCAAACTCATAACATTAATATAGATTTGGTTTGAAAAGGATTTTAATAAGATATTATATTTTTTTCATTTCCATAAAGAGGTTTTATATAAAATTTAATCATTGATATTTATATAATATCATTGAATTTTATTCTATTAACCACTGTATAAATCATGTCATGCCCAAGAGATCACAAGTTAGATCTATTACAATTCTTCTATATCTATAAATTATAACCATCAGACAAACGAATTCCTATTTATCTTCTAATTTTCTCTATAGTATTAATTATATTGTGATAAATTCAACATGAAAGAACCTTGTGGCCCTAATACCATATATTGAAACCACATTTTGTATACACCCTAAGAGGGGGTGAATTAGGGTGCTTAATTATTCTTACTATTCATTTGATCTTATTCCCATGATAGAATGAAATACTTGAATCTATCATTCCCAAATAAGATACAATATCCTGATGCTAAAATTGAATAAAAACACATAAATAGTTTACATAGTTCCCTATAAATGGATAATCCATAGAGTACACTCTGAAAGTGTTTCAATATACTAGGGTATGGAACTAATCATTATACATGTTAAAAAAATTTACGAAGGACACAATGTACATACTAGTGACACTCTATATTATTATTTTTTAGAACACAATAAAATGAGTCATGATGATCACACATAATGTTTCTTTTAAAAAATATAAACACCAGACCAACAATTTTTTTGTAGTTGTTCATATCATCCTCCTATAATTCCTTATTGCAAACAGATCTTTTCATAGAATATGACCTTCTCTATATCTTTCTTTTACTCAAAATATTTTTAGATAATAGTAGCTCCCATACATTTCCATTCTTCTTTACCTTTTCATATATATTAACAAAAACATGTGAATATAACTTCTATAATATTTGAAATCATAATTTTATATTTATTAAATTCTCAATAAATTAAAATGAATCTATCCCCCATTATTTAGGACATCTTTTTTTATCAATAACTCCATAGAATTCACGACTCTTTTCTACCTCATGGTCTTCCTCAATTTTTGTGTTTTTTTTCAAACTTCCATAACATTGGAAATCATAGCTTTCTAAATGTTCATTCCCTTTAATTGCATCATACCCTTTGTATCATGGAGTGATTAAAATATTTATGTTATTGATATCCAAACCTATTAAAGTGTGTCAAAATCCCAAATAGTTCACAATACTAATCATATTTTATGATTGATAATGTATTTAAAAGTCTCCGACATCCCATATTATAAATATTATTTTATGATAGATACTAGAAAATAATATTATATATCATCTAGAACTCTTACCCATCATACATATAAATTTTAATGAATGGTTCTGATAACCATTATATAGTGGATTGGGAACCATCATGTATCCATAAATTGTTAATTCTTACTAGTTACCTTTACGTATCAACATGGTGTCCTTTATGTATTATCATGATAAAATTTACATACTATCCAGGTGACATTTACATATCGAGAAAATTTCAAATTCATACTAGTTACCTTTACATATCAGTTTGGTAACCTCTACATATTGGCCTTGTCACTTTTAGATATCAGCTGCATACCTTCATGTATCATCTTAATAACCTAGATCTGGTGTTTACCTTATTAAATTGGCATAAGATAAAGTAGATATCACCATGTAGGATAAATCTATTTAACATTATTAGAAAACTAGATACACATATGATTCTCGTATTACATTGTAAATATAAATACATATTATAAGAAAAATTCTAGAATCTTTGAAATAATTCATAATATCCTTCTTCATATCCTAAGAATAGGAAAAAAAATAAAGGGTGAGATCAAATGATCAAAAAAAGTTATGTACAACAGAAGATATCATGAATAAATAAGGCATAATCAATATGGAAGAGTGGATAATGAAAACACATTCCATTCAATCAAAAACTTGAGTTCAATGAACATTAATAACTAATATCAACATAAAAAATCATATTTATATTGGAACTGAATTCTTGATAAAGGAATTGCATAAATTTCTACACTCAAAATTTCCATCAAGGCCTCTCAACAAAGACATCATTCTTAATAAATGGTTAGGTTAAACCAAATACCCATCTAATGTGGCCACCTATTTTGTCACATGAGACCAATTGATGCATCGAGGGGATATCTAAAACTGGGTCCCACTCATCACATACACATCTTATTCATTCCTCGTATATTGAATTATAAATACAATTCATTCTAAAAATGCCTTATAAATCAACATTTATATATATTTAATCAAGAATACCAAATTTTTCCCTAGTCAATGAAATAATACATCATGATCATAAGACATTCAAAGAAAATATATAGATATTATCTTTAGAGTATATCCTAAGTAAATAATAAGGATCATCAAAATATTTTGAAAATTTTGAAAATATATTTAAAATAATATTTGATAATTTATTTTTAAAAATGAGAAAAAATCATTTTCTATTGATAAAATTATAAATGAAAATTTCAACAAAATTGTGAAAATTATTTATTTTAAAAAAATAATGGAAAATTATAAAGAAAAAATGAAACCAAATTATGGTTATTATTTTGGAAAAATTCATTTATATTGTATAAATTAAAAGAAAATTACTTTTTGGGATTTTAAAAAAAGTTAGTAAAATTAATTGTTTTGAAACTTTTTAAAAAAAATATGAAGTTCCAAGGATTTAATAACAACTGAGAAGGGGGGGGGGGAGTGAATCAGTTGTTCACTTTTATAATTTTCAGAAAAACTTAGAAACCTAACCACAACAAACTATTAATATTTATATTCTTATAAAATTTTAGTAAATAATCATGCATGAAAATGTGGGTAAAAAATAAAATCAAACAAGATTTCCAAGGTTCATCCTTAGTGTGACAACCTAAATCCTTGCCATATCATCTCCCATGGGTCTATGGAAATCCACTATTGTGAAAATGTGAATAAAACTTGTGCCAACTCAAGTTAGACACCTTCTATCTCCAAATAAGGAATATTATACTGATTCCAATAATTTTAAAATGTTTTCTATTAAAACAATTGATCTTAACAAAATAATAAATACTTTGTTGAAACTGATCCACAAATCCTCAATATGAATTCTCAGTCCAATTTCGCCAGATCCAATTCTCTCAATCTGAAGATGTTCCATCCAATTTTATCAGTACCATGATGAAGTATTCTAGATTCATTTTTCTGAATACAAAGTTGCAAGATTTTGGACATGATTTTCAAAGAATGTTGGTGCCTATTTTTTCATAATTTTGGATCTGATTTTCTCAGAATGATAGTACTGATTTTTTACAAATTTTGGACTTGATTTTCACAAAATTGTGGTGGAGATTTTTTCAGAATAGTAGATCTAGGTTTTCTTAGAATAAACTATTAAATTCAAAATCTTCTAGAATTTTCAATACAATTATTATTCAATCAGATGGGAAATTTGACTTCCATTTCTCTAGCACTTCACATTTTGTGTGTATGTAGACAACTTCTAATGAACAAGTGAAATGAGAAAGTATTTATAGGAAACTCTAAGACCAAGATAGGGAAACTTGAAATCTTTCCCCACTTACTCAAATCTGAAAACTCTGAAAATATATCGCATTTAAACATTATATTTGACTTTGTCAAACCTCCATAGAATTATATGAAATTTATGAAAAAGTGATTATTAGGTTTGTCCACTTTAATTCTTCTTTGTAATTGGATCCTTATGAATTTATTCTTAATAAAACAATGTTAGATCCTATTTTTTCAGAATTTTGGTGCCAATTTTCTGAGAATGTTGGATCCAATTTTTGTAGAATTGTGGTGCCAATTTTCTCAGAATGATGGATCCAATTTTTACATAATTATGGTGATAATTTTATGGATCTCATAGTTTTAAAAGTGTCTGATCGAGAATTATAAGGGTATAGTAAATCAACTCTATCTATTTCTCTCATTACAAATTCCTTCTTAATAAAAAATTCTGGTGATAATTTTCTGGATCAAATTTCTTTAGGATTCTAGTGCCAATCAGTCTCAATACAATGTAAATCCCATTACAATGGAATTATCATTAAAATGAAATTCCCATTACGATGGAATTATCATTATGATGGAATTATGAATTTCTTAAAAACTATCCACTATTTCATAAAATGATTTTATCATGAAAATTTTCATGATTTTTGAGAACTTTTGGATCAAAAAAGAATCTTCTGATTTTGTTTTAGAAAGTGTGAAAACTTTATAACTCCTGACTACACTTTCTTCTCTCGAAACTCTTCAGCAACTTCATTCTTTCTCTGATTATAGCAAAGAGAGACTCCCAAGAAATAATACATCATGCCAATAATTCTTTTGGATCTCATGAACTAAATACTATGCAAATGGATTTTATTCCTTGAAAACAAAACATTCTAATACAAAAAAGGTTAGTTTTCAACAAATAAAAAACCTTTGTTCAAACAATTTACTATAAATGTACTTAAATCTCCCCATTTGGTATTCTTGAGAAATCTCATTAATAACCTTTAAAAATATCATAATTTTTCACAAATCAACTTTTGTATTTTATCAAAACATAGACTTTCTCAAAAAAGAGTGTCCTGACTCCACACTAATTGATAAAGTAATTATTCTAAAGGAATTCCATCCCTCAGTGGTAAGAAAATTTTTTGGCCATGTAAAGATAAAATATCGAATATTTTCTTTTCATAATTTATTTTTCTCTCCCCTATTTTTTATTTTCTAACTATATTATTCTTTATCTCCCCCATTATATGATAATCATAACATCATATTTATAAAAAAAATATAAGTTAAAACTTCTAACAAAGTAAAAACGTTGTTTACTTTATCTTGCCCATTTTAAACATAATCCAATGCATGGTGGGGGTTATTCCTTATGAGATTTAGGAAGACATACGAGGAGGATGAACATGAAGTTGCAGCCTTAATTCCACAAACATTTATTTTTGTATTTCATTTGTAAAGATATCAGAAATCTAATACTTTGTTGAAATGTATTCCAGGAAAACATCTCTAGTTGAAACTTTCTATTTTACAAAGTGAAAAAATATATCAATGTGTTTTGATCTTTAATTCTAGATATGATTATTATAAAGATCAATTACACTTTTATTATCACAAAGTATCTTCAATGGTTTAGAAACATTCACTTTGAAATCTTCCAGATGAACTTTCATCCACAACATTTGAGTTCAATCCTGAGTACCTATAATTTATTCAAATTTAGTTGTGCTCAATGTCCCTAAGCCTTGTTTCTTACTATTCCAACTCACACAACATTCAACCAAGAAAAATTTTCCTCCTATGATTTATTTTTCTATCATTACAATATCCATCCCAATCCGCATCAGTATAACCATGAAACATCATATCACAATTTATTTTGTATAACAACCCATGTAAATTTATTACTTAAAAAAATCTCAGAATTATTTTTTCCACCAACGTATGTGATTCATTAGGATTACATTGATACCTAGAACACAAAGTCACAACATAAACAATATCATCCCTTATAGTTTTAAGGAAAAGATGATTTCCTATAAATTTCAGAAAGACTTTTTGACTTACAATTATTTTGAATTCATCTTTTCTCATATTGTTTATCACTAAAATAGGATTTGAAACTACTTTGGATTCATCCATCCTGGACTTCTTTAACAATTCCCTGGAATATTTTTCTTTAGATAAGAAAATTTATTTTTCCTTTTGTTGAACCTATAATCTAAAGAAGAATGTTAATTCTAACAACATTGACATTTAAAAATTAATCTTCATTTATTCATAGAACTCTTCAAAAACCTTATTTCCATCCCCTGAAAAAATTATATCATCTACATAAACAATTACAATTAAATTTCTGGAGTCAAAAACGTTTACATACAAGTTTTATCAACTTTTCCCATAGATAAGTTCATCATTATCAATAAAAAAATAAATCTTTGAATACCAAGAACAAGGATCTTGTTTTAGCCCATACAAACCTTTCCTCAATTTATAAACTTTGTTTTAATCCTCATCATGAAGAAACCCACAAGGATGATCAATGTAAAATTTTTACTCAAACTCACCATTTAATAAAGTTAACTTTACATCCATCAGATAAACTTTATAATTCTTATGTGCGACCACTGAAAGAAACATTCTAATATTCTCCAATCTTCAAAACTGGGGAAAACATTTCATCAAAATCCACACCTTTACCAATGACTATCCTTTAAAAAAAGTCATTCTTTATTTCTTGAAAATTCTCCATGATCATTTAGTTTACTTCTATAAACCCACTTAGTTAGGATAATATTTTTATTTACTGTCCTTGGAACAGGTTACCATGTTTCATTATTTTAAATATGATCCAACTTTTCATTCATAGTATATACCCATTCTATATATTGAATAGCCTCTGTAACTAATTCTAGTTCAACTTTTGAAATAAGTGAAGTTTGATTTTCTAATCTCAACATTCTTCTAGTATGAACCAGAGCCTTATGATTCCCAATAATGTTTTTCAGATTCAGCATGTTTTCATAAGGTAGTAAATCTCAAAGTTTCTTTCCCAGATGGAATTTCCTCATCACATGATTCCTATGAATCTTGATAATAATGTTTTTTAATTACTTTCACTATTGTAGTAAATCTCCAATTCATCCTCCTTATCATTATCAAAAAAAATTGTTAAAGATCTTTTATTTTCAATTACCTTCATATCATATGATTCCACCAACTTTTGTAAAAATTTCTTCCAATATTTATAACTTCTCCCATTTGATGAATAACCCATGAACATTCCTTCTTTATAATTCTCATCAATATTTCCCAAATACAGATTTTTGATTTTGATCAAACATGGACATCCAAAAACATTGAATTATTTCAATAAAGGTTTTTTGTTAATCCACATTTCATAAGGATTCATGGTGGATTTTTGTCTAAACAAGAATTTATTTTGAATAGGTATAGTAGCACAAACAACTTCTCCCCAATAGAAATTTTAACTTTTTTTATTCTTCTAACATAATTTTTCCCATTTCAACTAATTTTATATTATTTCTTTCTAATAATTGGTTTTTTTGTAGTATAGAGAGCACTATATGGATGCTTGATACTAGGTTTTCTTATATAAGTCTCAAATGTATTATCTCTGAATTTGGTACCATTGTATATTCTCATCTTATTAATGGAAACCACCAATTCTTTCTAAATATATTTTATAAAGAATTTCATAATTTTAATAGCCTTTGAATCGTTCTTCTTGAACATGATGTTTTTTATTCGAGTTAAATCATGAATAAAAGTGATAAATTATAAATTACATTTTATTGATCAATGACTCATCATCCCACACAGATCAGAATGAATAATATCAAGTGGTCTAGTAGATTTAATATCAATTATCTTATGAATTTTGTTAGTCATATTTCCTTTCTGACAGGTAATAAAAACATCTTCATCTCTTCTTTTCAATTATATAAAATTCCAGAAATCATCAGCTTTAAAAAGTTTATTCATTTTTTCTACCCAAGGTAACTAAGTATTTTATTCCACAATTTGTTTTCATCTTTAGTACTTAAGTAACTAGATTTATTGAATTATCCTATTTGAAAGATACTATCACTGGTTCTTTCCCCTTTTGAAATAACGTTTACATATTTTTCACTTTTGATGACACAAGAATCCTTTCTAAAGATTACTTCTTTTCCATCATCACAAAGTTAACTTAAATTGACTAAGTTATGTTTTATCCCATCAACAAGTAAAACTTCCTTAGATTTCAATTTCTTTGCTTCAATCTCTATCATACAAATTCTTCTAATTTTAAGGAACTATCATTTCCAAAAGTAACTAATCATCTATCATGACTTTCAATTTGTTTAAAGAATTTTATATCACCTATCATATGTAAAGAAAACCCACTATAAAGAATCCAATATTTGTTCCTCTTACTTTCTTTAAAAGAAATCTCAACAATTAAAGATCTTTCCTAAACCTTCTTATTTTCATATTTCCTTTCTTTTCTATCATAAAAAACTTGTTCTGGAAGGAATTTCATACATCTTTGGATATTATCACCAGACTGATCACATATTCCACAAAATTCTTCCAAGTAGTCAAATTGTTTCTTTGTTGGAATGTTTCTAACATCTCGAGAATTCAGCTTTCCAACATCCTATGATTTAGGAGAGTTTCTCATTATTCTTTCATTATCTCATCCACTTTTCTCAAACCTTATTTTAGGTAGAGATAATTTGTTCCAAAAATTATAATCTCTATGCCCATAGATTCCACAACACCGTCAATAGCCTTCAAATATTGATTTTCTATTCAAAATGATCTTTCTCTCTAGAAACTTTGTTGAGGTTAATAACTTCTTTAAACTCTAACATACTCCGGATATTGACTATATTTTATTTTGATTGATTTTTCTATTTTTGTGGAATTGATAGATTTATCACTTTATTTCTCCACCCAATATTTCCAAATACTTTTCATGGAACCTAAAATGTTAAAATAATCAGATGAAACATTATTTTTGGTAAGAGGTGATTTCGCATAATTCTCATATTGAGCCTTATCAGAAACTTTAGAAGTCTCATATTTTACTTCTATAGAATTAATGATTTTTCATTCATCTATCTCAAGTTACTTTTAGAATTTAGATGTTTTGATTGAAACTTGTTAACCTCTTCTTCCGTAGCTTCTAGTTTTAGGTTAAGATCATCAATCATCTTTCCCTCTTTAGAAATTATTTTTTTCTAACTTAAAATATCCATAATGTATTCATCCTCTTTCTTGATGAAATACTTTCTTCCTTCATTAAATTATTCATGATCTATATTCATTACTATAATTTATTTTTTGAGAGTTTTATTCTATTCAACAAATGCAACAAATTCAGTTCAAAGCTGACACTCTCTATAGGATTCTTCACCACCTTCTTCACTCTCTAAGGAATCTTTTATTTTCATATATTTTTCAATAATGTTTCATAATGTTTATAAAAATTAATCTTCAAATGAATTGTTATTAGTTAAGTCTGACAAAACTTTCTTACTCAACATACTTCTTTTATTTCATGTAATCTTTTTCTTGTATTAGTTGTAAGACTTTTCTTCTTTATCCTTTTTTTCACTTCATCCATTGATGTTTTTCATTAGAATCATCTTGGTATTCTCAAAATTTATTCTTGGGGAAATTCATAGAAACGTGTCTGATTCCACCGCACTCAAAAAAATTGGGAGTAATATTTCCTATATAAATTCCTCATACTCTTCGATATTTCATGAATATAAGAGACATTATTTTTTCATTCAACTCACCATCTTCCCTTTCATCAGACTCACAAGGATCAGCTTCATCAACATTTTGAATTTTCAACTTTCTCAAGGAATCAAAATCCATTTCATCTTTTATCTTATTTTAAAAGATTTTATCTTTCCTAATTTCATAAGAAAAAAGAATTTTGTGAAATTCATCAAGAGATAAATCATCATTTTCTTCTAAAGAAATAATTTTAGAATCAAACATATTTGGAAATTTTATCATAAGTTTCATAAAAATTGTTGCATCCTACAAGACATATCTAAATCCTTTTATGTCTCAAATAATTTCATTTACTATGGTGATGTATTAATCAATTGATTATTTATCCCTCATTCTGATTTCTTCATAATTACTATGCCATATTTGTAGATTTTCTTCCTTGACTTTATTTTTCCCTTCAAAAACACTTTCCAGCTTTCCCTGCATACTTTTTGATGTTTTGAGACCCATCACCTTCTGATAAACATTCTATGATAAGGAAATGAGTATTTCATTTATATGCTTCCCATAAACATCTATGTTTTTGTTAATAGAAAAATGTCATGGGAGCATCTTTCTAAATAGGTGGAAAACCAATAGTAGCAGCATCAAAAACCTCCAAACCAAGAGATAAGAGATATGGAATCATCCTATTTTTTCATCCATAATAATTCTTTATATAGGATGTTTTAGTTACTGTAATACTGACAGAAATGATATTATCAATGATAAGAATACAACAAGGTAACCTGACCCTCTTATACCAATTTAAGTTCCAAAGATCGAATAACAACTGAGAAGGGGGGGTTGAATTGGTTGTTAACTTTTTATATGTTTAAAAACATTTAGAAACATAACCCCTAAAACCTATAAAGATTTATATACTTATGAAATTTTAGAAAATACTCATGCATGTAGAATTAGGTACTAAATAAAAGCAAACAAGATTTACAAGATTTGGCTACATTGGGAGAAATTATATCCTTTCCATAGTGATTACCATGGTTCTATATAAATCCACTATTATGAATAAGTGAATACAACTTGTTCCAACTCCTATTAGACACCTTATATCTCCCAATATGAAATATTATATGGACTCACATTAATTTACCATTTTTTTCTTTTAAAACAATTGAGCCAATAAAAAGAATAAAGAAATTGTTGAAACACCTCCACAAATTCTCAGTCTGAATCCTCAGCCTGATTTTGCTGGATCAGATTCTCTCAATAAGATGATGTTGGATCTGATTTTCTGAATACAATGATACAAGATTCTAGATCAATTTTTCTGAATACAATGATTTTGGAATCAGGATCATATTTTTACAGAATGTCTGTGCCAATTTTTGCATAATTCTGGATATGATTTTCTCAGAATGATGGTGCTAATTTTTGTAGAATTCTAGATCCAATTTTCACATAATATTGGTGCCAATTTTTGAAAAAGGTGGATCCAATTTTTCTCATAATGGACTATAAAACTCAGAATCTTAAAGCATGTTCAATACAATTCATCTTTAATCAGATGTAAACTTTCACGTCGATTTCTCTAGCACTCTGCCTTTTGCATGTACGTAGAAAGTTGAAAATGAAAAAGTTATATGGAAAAGTATTTATACGAAACCCAAAAACCAAGAGCGAGAAACTTGAAAACATTCCATTCTTCCTCAAATATCAATAATCAAAAAATAACTCACATTTAAATTTCATCTTAACCATTATCAAACCTCCAAATATTTCAATAAGTTGTACATAAATGTGAATGTCTGGTTTGACCGCTTTAATTATTCTTCATAATCGGCTAATTATGAATTATTTCTTAATATAAAATGATGGATCCTATTTTTTTATAATTCAGGTTTCAATTTTCTCAGAATATTGGATCTGATTTTTTTAGAATTTTGTTGCCAATTTTCTCAAAATAATGGATCCAATTTTTGTAGGATTCTAATGACTATTTTATGGATCTGATAGTTTTATAAGTTTCTGATAGAGAATCATAAGGGTATGTTAAATCGTATCTATCTCTTTCTATCATTATGAATTTTTTCTCAATATAGGATTCTAGTGCTGATATTCTGATCTGATTTTTTCTGTATTTTGGTGTCGATCAGTCTCAATACAACATAAATCCCATTATGATGGAATTATCATTCAGATGAAATTCAAATTACAATGGAATTATCATTAGGATGAAATTACGTATTTCTTCAAACCTCTCCACCATTTCTTCAAAGGCATTTATCCTCAAAAGTTTCATGATTTTGGAGAACTTCTTTATCAGTAAGACATTATTTGATTTTGTTTTAGAATGTATGAAAACTTTCTAACTCATTAATTCACTTTCTTCCCGCAAAACTCTTCAAAAATATCATTCTTTATCTAATTACATCAAAGATAGAATCCCATAAAACTATACATCCTGCCTCCAATTCTTTTGGATCCGATGAACTTAATTCACTGAAAATTGATCGGATTACTAGAAAAAAAACATTCTAATACAAAAAGTCTAGTTGTCAACAAATAAAAAAACTTTTTTTAAAAAATTATCACAAAGGTACTTTAAAATATTTAAAACATTTAAAAAAATATGGTTTAAAATGAATTTAAACAATAATTGGGTCATAATAAAAATATTCTTGAAAACATTTTAAATAATATAGAGATAGATTAAAATGTTCATTGACAAAAAAGAAACTAAGATCATTTTTTCTAAAAAATATTTTATTAATTATTTTAAGTACCAAAGTGAGGAAATTTTGATATTGCATGAAAATTATAGGAATAACATGATTTGAATAAAATATATGGATTTTAATGGATAATATCATAAAAATATTTTAATAAAAATTTAACCATACACAATATCGATTAGAAATGAGATTCTGAAATAAATCATTACTACTTTGGTAACATTTGAATCAATAAACATTAAAAGAGAAAACATTAAATATAAACTCTAAATACCAAGAATAAATATGGATTTATGTAATAAAATTTATAAGGGGTACTATATAAACCTTGTAATAAAAATAGGTTCATAAGGTAAAACATGTCTTTTTGAATTGGAAATGAGATGAAATTGACCTTACCTATAGTTTGACTTGCTTAATATACACTATTTCCCTCATATATAATAAATTTAGATTTATTATAAATATATTAAATAAACAAATTCATATTCATCACAACATATATGATATACTTATACCATTTTATCACCCAATTATTAACAATCCTTCAGTAACATCACCATCATAGGTGTTAATTGTTTCACATTTCATACAAGATTTGGTTCAATGGTTTCAATCATTATATTGTGTTAATTGTTTCATCTTATATAAAATATTAATCATTTCATAATTATCATTTTTATACATTAAATACAAATATATAATCATTCATGGAAGGAAAACATGATAAACAAATCACATCGCCCATTAGATGTGGCAGTCCACACATACACACAAATGACGTTGTCATTTATCAATAGAATGGAAGTTAAGAAGGTATGTGATATAATATATTTAAATAATAATAATTATTTCATAAATCTAATATATATTCATTAACTACACCATTATAACTATCTATGTAAAATGGTGATGAAAATTTAATATTACCAATATATGAATACGGAAGGTTGTGTGTACACACAAGCGATGTATTCATTTTCTATAGGATGAAAGGATGTGTAAATGGTAATACCATAAAAATAATAACATCTCAACATAGTTTTAATACATTCTAAATTATGTTGTTATATATTCAGTAGATTTTTAATATCTATACAAATAAATAAACTTTGAATGAATTGGGTAAGACAAATAGCTCTTCTTTGAGAGAAATCCATTTTATTACACTGTGTATATTATTAGGATAGTCTTATGGTATGAAAAAGATTTCAATAATGACGGGAATTATGTTAGGAATGATTTTGGTTAGGTTAGTTACAAGGTAAAGTTTTTAATATTGTGAATAATAAATGATAAGAGGTTACCATATATACGTGAGGGGAGGGACACACATGAAATTTCATAAAGGATTTTAATAAGATAATGTCATTTTCTTGTGAAAGTGGCTGTAAATAATCATATATTTGGATATTATAAGTTCCTGATCTACATTAAACTAAAAAATTAGTTTTAATCAAGTTTTTGCGTTATCTCAAAGCCTTAACCCTTTATTTTTAACAATTTTAACTCATTTTACCCATAATTATGGTGATAAATATTAACCATGGTCACTATTCATTATGAACAAAATTAAGTTGCAATTATTATCTAATATTAATGATTATTATTCCAAATATAGAATCAATTTTACATTTTAAAAAACCTAGAAGTATAATAGATTAATTTTAATATAATTCTCAAAGAGAAATGAAAACTATTTTTACGAAAAAAAATTATTTTAAGCCAACAAATGATTTAACAGAAAAATGAACTATAATGTTTATTAAAATAAAATTAATTATATTATTTTAAATAAAAGGATAATTATTTATATTTAAAAACAAACCAAAACAAGTAGTAACCTCTTAAATACCATATTAAAAGAGAAGAACTATAAAAAATATTATTTTATCAAAAATATCACTTGGATTTCAAAAATGTTGAGAATATATTTCAAAATTAAACAATATATATTTATATGAATTATGTTGCTTCTTACAAGGTATATTTATTCACCAAAAAATCAACTATTTAAAAACAAATCTCAACATTTCATCCTAAGAAATTATTTTCATACTAATTTAAAAAATGACATTGTTTTTAAAATAAAATTTCAAAAAATGGAAAAAAATAATTCTAATTATTGACACATAAAACTCCTAAAACCCATTTTTATGGAGAATGTATTTTTACATATTCTTATAATCCCTATATAAACAGAAATTAGATAAATTTTACAAAAAAATAGATTTAATTAATTATATTTATTATGGGAATTCATTCTACATATATTTAATAATTTTTTAATTCTTATTCCTACCTTCCAACCGAACGGCTAGGTTATAAAAGTTATATTTAATTAATATTATTTTGTGGTTCATTTTAGATTGGGGTTGTGTGTGGGAATTCTATCAAAATTTTGTATTAATTTAAAGGAAAATAAAATCATAGGGTCTTAAAAAAAGAAAATTATCTCCTGAATAAAATAAAATAAGGATATAACATTTATTAATGGAATTGATAGAGACATTAATATATGAAAAATCAGACTCCCCACCAGTAGATACATTGGTGTATTGTTTTTAAACCACCAAGAGAATAAAGAGTCTCATTGTGACCAAGAGACACACTCATTTTAAGCATACATATATTACAACTATCTTACTCATAAAATTTATATATCTCAAACTTCTTATAACCCATCATTATGAGTATGAGGGCTCTGTATCTGATTGTTATGGTTTCATTGGTTTGGATGTTTGTTAGTCCCTGAATAAGGGCTTAGTATGAGATTACACTAAGTGGGGGTGAAAAAAGTTATGAAATTTCTTACTCAATCAAAAAAAATTCCTTTTAAAGGAACACTTTCTCTAAAGGATACTGACCTTTCAACCTTGAGGGTAACTTGTTATGCTTTATTTCTATATATACATTATGTTGCTTGATTTTTTTTTGTGCATACATAAAGTATTTAATGATAACTGTGTTTACTTGGTTCACATTCAATAGGATATTTATAAGGAGAATGAATCAAATTTTGTTTACACCAAATCACTATAAATCTTGTCGATCTTTATAGGGGCCACATATCTATATAATAGTTTAGGGATAGCTCAGTACTTACCTAGTGTCTCCCCCTCGATTGTTTATTTCAACACTCACTAGATTTATAAAGGATCACCATCACGAATTTTATGGAATGGTAGGTTCCTTCTCCATTATTACCTTTTGGGTTCTATCTTCAATAATAAGTATATATTCTCTTGTAGTCTAATTGGGACTCTCCTTCACAAGCTATGAATATCTTCATGTAACATGCCTTATTATTTCCATATAATGTCTAGAATTTATCCTTCACTAAAGAGTAGTACTTAGTTATTCTTAATTAAAAGAGATTAAATGGTTTCCAACTTCTTCTAGCCCCTCATCTAGAACTCCTCACTTATTCTTATTCACTATTAAACATTGGTTGTAGACTCTCATCTTGCTCTGTTTTTAGATGTAAATTGTTTTCATTGAAACTCTTCATAATGGTTGTTTCTAATAGTGTATGATCTCCCTTACAAAATGGATGTCCTTGGGAGATTAAAGTTCCACTTTCTAGAACCTTAATGGGACCTTGAAACCACTTGATAATTTACACATAAACCTACACTAAACATTATATAGATTTCATCCAACACATAACTACTTCATGGAATATTCCACACTCCTTTGGGACATAGATTAAATATCCATTAAATTCATATTTTAATCAGAAAAAATTCCCTTGATTCAAGCTAGAATCATGGTCTAAAACCAAGACACATGATTATAAAGGAATTCAAGATCCATCTAAGCATTTCTACAATGAATTATCCCAAATTATATTTTTCACCCATTATCGTTCCTTTCACCATAGTGTAGTGAAAACCCTTTTACCATTTTGACTTTGAAACATTTATCAATATGGAATAGTAATCCTACATTGAAAATTTTTCATAGGCACTCCTTCATTTCCCCAAGAGAATCAATAAAGTGTGGTCCAAAATCCTCGTGTTTTTTGACTCTAGAACATCGGTCACTACAACATGGTCACTTACTATTAGTTATTATGACATGCATCTCTAGCAGATGACCACAATCACCTTCAAACCCCATGACACCCATAATTATCTTCACAATGTTCTATATGGATACTCCTAAATTATTATTCCTTACTCTATGTAATGGTCAATAAAGTGTTGTACCTTTTTAACTACATGAATTCAATGAATTACTCGACATCAACTACTTACACCACTATTGTATCTTTGTGCCCATTTTTCACATGTTTTCCAGCATGGGCACCACCATGATTTGGTCCCTCTCCAATTGCATGTGGGTATTTAATTCAAATAAATAACCATTTATATGATTTGTTTCACCTATAAATCTTTATTGAAACATGAAAATTGTACACCACCATGGCATGGACTTCTATGGTTGGTTGTGTTTCAGAATTGTGAAACTCTATTCAATTATATTCACATCTAGATTTCCTCAAAACAACATTCCATCCTTTAGCTCGGTAATTTATCCAACACAAAAACCTACATGTTTCCTTTTTAGTAAATCCAACCCTCAATCAATCACGATCACTATTAATAGCCCTTTAGGCATCACATTGACCTTCATTATCCTCACCATGGTTATCCCTCTTATTATCAACATCCTTATTATCAACATAATTATTGTCAAAAAATGTAATATAATCCTTTAGGATTCCTAGCAATATTCACCTTTTTATTTTATCTACAATAACTCAATAATCTCCCATATTTCTTCTCAATCATAATACCTTATTGAAAATTAAATACAAATGTAAGTTATTATTCCATAAGATGTGGGATCAACCTTTTATTCTGAATCTCCCCTTTTAATGGGATCATCTCTTTTGGTTTTCAAACCATTATACCCATTGCTGTGTGTGAGGAAAGAATAATAAATCTTACCCCCAATATTGAACTTCCAAGAGGGATTCCTCAGGGGCTTGAACTCCCCCTATGAATATAAGGATAAGTTTTTAATATTATTTCTTCTCCCCTATGTCAACACACTTCCATAATTTGGAATTAACTACACTTTCATTATCTAAATAGTTTGAAACCAAATGAAAAATATTTCTAGTTGGAATAACTAACTTCAAAATCTCACTTTCCAGGATTTGTGTTACTTCTCAAGTGATTCATTAAATCAATTTACCACTTGAAACTTAGGATGTCAGGAAATTGTATTAGCCTACTAAGCATGAGCTTGTTGTAGGACACAAGAGTTTTTGTTTACATCAAAAAGGATTTCCTTGTCATTTATAAATTCCAAAAAAAACTCAATGAATCTTTTCCTATTTTACTCCCCAAAATAAAACTATGATCTCCAACACACATTCACGCCAAACTATTAGTAGAGAACCAATACATTAATTGGTAGTGAGGATAATACAACTTGAATTATAACCTAATACCACTGGATAAAAATCAAATAAATTATACCAATTGAACTCTAATATCATTTAGTTCTTCATATGATTAAAAAATATTCAATGAGGCTTAATATCCTTCATATATCTTCACAAATCCCCTAATTCATTAACTATTGATATTAATTATTGATTTTAAAATTGGGTAAACAACTTATGGGAATAACTCCTTCATCTCAGTGCCTTTATAAATATTATACATCATCATATGATGTTAAACACTCTATATCATGTTATCTAAAAAAATTGTGAAATAGAATTTCATTTTTTGTTTCTCCAACTAGATTTTATTCTTTAGTGGAACTAAACCACATAATTTTTTCCAATATGATAACTTCTTTCTGAACCAATTGCATGTTATTCTCTATCATAATCACCATATGGATCATCCCCCTCCTTAAATCTACAAAATTCTATAAATTCTAAGAAACGATAATTAATATGAGGATATGGTACCTAAAGGTTGTATAATTTATGGAATGGGGGTGGCCATATTGGACCAACCCTTCACCAATCATTTTTCCCATTTTTTAATATTTTTTGTAAGTGATTACAACATTTATTAAACCTAATAATAATCATAATTTATAGTATCCATAATCTATAATCACTTTCCTAATTATCTCTAATGTTTGATAACACTTATGCACCTTTCATCATGTTTTTTAGTAGTCTCATACTTACATTGATTGGAAATTTCCACAATTCTATAATGGATCACATTTGAAGAATTATCTTATTTATTTATATTAGTAGAAGATCTCCCCTCCATATTTCATTTCCTTTTCATCTTCATATTTTAACTTTTAGTGGTTTGTGTGGAACCACTTTGGAAAACTTTTTCTTTTATGGACAAAAGTTCCATTTTGGAATACTTCCTCTTAGTTAGTGGGTTCTCCTTTACTTGTTCATCCACATTTCTATTTGTTATTACAACCTCTTTCTTTTTATTTCCAATTTTATTTCCTTTATTCCAAGATATTTTTTTGAGTATCTAAATCTAGGTTCTTGATATACCCTTAATTTATGATCATAGTCATTATCTAAAACATTTAACCTATTTTCTATCCTAGCATGCCTTTCTCTAAGATAAACTCCTTCTTAGTACATTATAAGAGTGGTACAAGGACCCTAAATTTATCAATAAATATTCAATAATATTTAGGAAATAATTCACATTATTACATTTAAAAATATCATTTAATTTTATAGTTATAACTCTTATATAATTAAATATTACATAGTAAAGTGTATACTAACACTTAGTACCCATTTTCCCACAGGAAAACACATTTACGATATAATGGTTTAATTTTCATAAAATATATTCATAATATTCATCTTGACATCATCCATATCCCTACTTATCCTTAAGACCCTATGAAAAATATTTTAAAATGTGGGATAATCTCAAAAAGATCTGTAAATGGCATAGAAATAAAGAAATAAAATATTATCCCATGAATAATTATAAAAATTTTATTTATTCTAATTAAACATTTGGTTCAAAATAAAAATTATATTACACAAGAAATCAACTTCACTAACAAAAAATTTTCATAAAACATTTCATAAGAAATGTTAATGGAAATTTAAAACTCATAACAATTTATTTTAATTCATGAAAACACATGATAAGTTTTTCATAAAATAATGCTTCCCATCCTTAATAAGTAGAATATACGTTACATTAAAAATAAGATCATTATCTTACGTTGAAAATCATAAAATTTTATAAAAGTCCAAAAACATTGATAAGTCGTGTGGGTAACTTAGGAAATCATTTTCAATATCACTCTTATAATTGGAATAACCAATATGATCGACTTCTATACCCAAAGAATTGGAGGGCTATCATAGACCCACCCATCCTTGGTTTATAATGAAACCATACTTACTTGGATTATAATGGAACCTCAAATAATCATAACAATT
Source organism: Viscum album (assembly GCA_963277665.1). Taxonomy (NCBI): domain Eukaryota; kingdom Viridiplantae; phylum Streptophyta; class Magnoliopsida; order Santalales; family Viscaceae; genus Viscum; species Viscum album. The sequence goes on along the minus strand of OY728139.1, from coordinate 1,514,422,220 downwards.
GCCAAGATCCATAACATAATAATAACACATAAATAGAAGTATAAAATTTGGCTATACCCATGGCCCAAAACCATGGATATAGGGGCCAAAACCATGGGTATAAGCTATAGTCAAGGTTCCAGCTATTTGTAGATTCTATTGGCGTGGCTATACCAAAAAATCTATAGGCATGGTTTTAAGAGGATATTAACACGGTTTCCACTATATAAGTAGAACCTATATCCATGGTTTTGGAAACTAGGGAAATAGAGCACTCGATTTTCAATAATGGATATAGGTCTATATCCATGGTTTAAACCATGTATATAGGTTCTATTTCCATTGTCAAAAAAACATGGATATAACCTATGTAAACTGTGGATGTAAATTAAAAACAAACTACAACCAGCCAGATTTGATCTGCATACCTCTATTATCATGACCAGATGAATTACCACTACTCTACACATATATTTTGATATATGTACTTTTATATATATTGTTATAAACTGCAAAAATAGGAAACAAAATTGTGGCTATATATCTTCATACCAAATCCTAGAATGCAGTTTTCTCCCATGCTAATAAGGGAAACCTAAATTCATGGTTCTATGAAATTGTGACTATAGGTAGAGTTTATAACCATATTTTCAGATAATTGTGGCTATAAAATTTTAAAAAACCTTATACCCATTGTTTATGAAAACTATGGCTATAAGGGTAGTTTTATAGCCATAGTTTAGACAAAACTGTGGATATATCCCTGGTGTAAATATCTAAATCCATAATTTTGGAAAACTATGGCTATAGGTTCATGGCTATAGCTTGATTTTCTAGTAGTAAAAAACTTTCAATTTCCCACATTATATTTTCAAAAATATTATTTTCACCCATCAAAAAACAATTCTGGATATTGAAATATCCATTCCATTTTAAAATCCTTTTTGAAAATAACTGGAACATATGGATGGAATTTTTATCATAAAAAATATTGGAATCTTATAAATTATACTAAATAATGGTTATGGTTGATGGAAAATTAATTGTCACCGTATATGATAAAATAGAACATTCATTTTGTCTTTTGAAAAGATATCCAAAACTTTCATTATAAAATATGTAAAAAGATTTCTTTTGAAAACCATTAAATGAAAGTAAAAAAAGTGAAATAAATTTTCCTTTATAATTCACTTTTTTTTAGATAAATACATACAAAAAAATAATTTTTAAAAAATATGGGCAAGGAAGAAAAAGGGTTTAAATGGAAACATTAAAATATGATTTTTAAAACGAAAGTCCCTTACCTCAAGTATAAATCATCATGTGCAATCCTCATCTTCATAAAAATTAAACATATTTTAATTATTATCTTTCCTAATAACCTTTTTCAAATTAATTATTCCTTTTATTTTATTTGATATCATCTTATATACAATTACTTAATCAATTATATTAGCATCCTAGGTTTTGACGATATTCGACTGATATTTCAAAATGGACTTTGGTAGGTTCACTATGGTCAAAGTTTTCATTATTTCACATTTTTTATAACATTAATAATGAAATAATTATCATTTTTATACATAAATTTTACTTTTAGAACAATTCATGATAGATGACTATGAAAAATTAACTATGTTACAATCATGAAGATAGTAGGGCGTATGTACGTATGAGCACCATTTGTTTCAATGATCATAATTGAAAGAAGGTAATTATTATTTTATATTTAAGGAATGATAATTTTAACATAAATACCATATTATTTATTTAAATATACTTATATTTATCATCAATTTCATGTGGTAATGAAATTTAATAACATCGCTTTGTGGAGGTGATAATCCACGCATAGACAGGAACAACATTATAATTTTTTAGTAAATGGAATAGTTAGAAAGAAAATGATATATTTATTGAAAATAATAATATTTAATGTCTATATTATAAATAAATTTAATCCATCATTACAAACATCCATAAGAAGAGGTTTTGGAAAATGAATTACCTTGTTTCATGAGGTGGTAGTCTGCACTACACACGAACAATGGTTTCATTTCTGATTTGATGAAATAGATGATAAATATAGGTTATTACATTAATATAATAATATTTGATTATAAGAAATATATTGTTGTTGTTATTTTATCACGTTTGAATAATATTTTAATGTGGTCGAACAGGAAAAATAATTAAAACTATTGTTTAAGAACATTACCTCTTTATCAGAAAACAGCTTAAGGTTTACACCAAATTATTTCCTAGGGAGGTTTTATGATCAATCCAAGGAATATTTTACATGGTTAAGGTTGTATATAATGGGTTTTTTAGGTATTTTTTGACCCTTTTTTTTAATTGTTTATAAAATAGGCTAAGAGGTTCTCTTTTATAAGAGATGTGAGGGGCAATCTTGTAATTTCTTAAAATATTAAATTAATATAAATTAATTTTCATTTTAAAAATGATAAAAAATGATAATATTAGAATCTAAGATGATTTTTAGTCAATATACTCTCATAAAATAAACATTGTACATGTTTTGGTGATTTTTTCGCCTTTATCATTTTGTTCTACCAATGATAACCATTTTTGAAAATTATCATCGTATTAAAGTTTCTACTCTTTAAGGGTCAATAAATTTACTATAAAAGGAAAATAGGAAACTAAATGGGGCATGGTTAGTCTTTTAAACCATATAACAATCCCCTATTGGAGGATAGTACATTGAGGAATTTTAAACTATTTAATAAAATATTAATTATTATAAAATATCATAAAAGTAAATTTTGACAATATTTATTTAATTTGACTTTAAAAACATCAAAAAAATAGTTAATTTAAATATAAAACATTATAAAATAAATATATATTCTAATTATATAAAAAATTCATAGTGCACAATAATTAATTCAATTTATATTAATTTTAATATTTTTATAATCTTGTATTTTGTTTTTTAATAATTAAACAAATATGGTATTAGTGTTTCATAACAATTTAAGGCAATTATTGTATTATTAAAAATTATAATTAGATTAAAATAATCACATTAATTTAATTATGGTAAAAAAAATAACCATCATGATTAATTCCCAACATTCTTTTATCCCCATGTGAACACATAATTGAAATTTAATAGGAGGATGGTGACATTTTGTCTTTTTCATTAGTTAAATTATTATATTGCGAAATTACAGGGAAAATTGTCCGATAAACATATAAATATCGATCCTAAGGTAATAAGGGTAGAAATAAATTCATCCCATAATATTAAAGATAAATTTTTTTGGTTTTATCACTTATTTTTAACCTATATTAACTCGATTTAACCTTTTACTATGGTGCTGCAATTTTACCATTATTAATATTCATTATATTCATAATTAATTAGAAATAATTAAATTATAATAATTATAATGATTAAGAATATGGAATTTATAATACCTAATTCAATCTATATAATTGGTTGAAATTAATTTTATAAGTATCTCACAAAGTGTGATGAAAAATGATTTTCCTAAAAAAATGTCGTTTTAAGTACAAATGTATTTTCATACCAAGATCACGTATATTATTAATTGTTATTTAATTAATTATACTATTTTTAATAAAGTATAATTATATTAATTTAGGATCATATTAAAAAATAACTGGGATTCTTCAATTAAAATAAAATAATTTTTTAAAAACAATAGTATTTTTAATTATTCACTGAAAAATCAATATTTTCAAAAAAAACCCAAAATTTTATCTTAGGATAACTTTGAAATTCATATTTAAAAAATGATTCCATTTTATAAAATAGAATTTATAAATTTTAATGAAATTAATAATAATATTTTCTCACAAAAAGAAATAAAACCTATTTTTTGAAGAAACTTATTTTTTGAAGAATAAAATGACTTTACTAAAATTTGATTTATTATTTACTAATAATTTATCAATAAATTAATTTTAAGTAGGAAAATTATATATATTTATTAATGTGGTCAATCCTATTCGTACCTTCCAATTTAATGTCTAGTTTATAACTTTCATATTTAAATAATAACATTTCATGGTTTTTTAGGCATGATGTTTCATATTGTATACTCTATCAAACATAGTTTTATTTTTAAAGATATTAGGGTGTTAAAAGTTGAGTGTATACATATTTTTTATTTACCCTTAATGAATTCCTCCAATTATAATAATTTTTTTTGACTGAGGTTAGAACAAAGAAAAAATATACCATGATAATCATGCCTCATTTTGTCTATCCTTGATTGAGATGTTGGCACTGGTGGATTTTTTCACACATATTTGAGATTATTGGATTTTAAAGACCTACTCATGTTATGAAAAAAATCAACAATTTTATAACTTTGGTTCCTCATTTTTTTGGAATACTTCTTCTAGAATTATCATGGAACATATATTTTCTTCCAGATATCAGATGTGAACTCATTCTTCATGTTGAGGATTCATTGGGGTGGATTTACCTCTTCTCTTTTTATGTGTTTATCCAATACTAAAGTTAATTTATCTTATTATATTTTTCCTTCAACTATGCATCTATCTCCTCTTCACATAAATAAAATATCAATTCATGTTTCTCTTCTTTCTTCAAGTTGAGTCTTAAGAGGAATTATTTTGGCCTTCACTTCCATTTCTATGGTTGTTTTCATTAAACTTTCTTATAAAATATCATCAATAATGTCACTTTGTTGATTCATATCTATTCCCATTTTTTATGATTAAATTAAAATCCACATGTTCTCTATGTTTCATCTTATTTTCTATATACAAATCATTAATCATTCCAAAATAAACTTCATGTATTAATCCTCACCATTCAACCTTATTTTGTTTGACTGGGATCTACTCTTTTCCATTTAATTAACATCTCATTGATTGGAAACTAGTTTTTGTCACTTCATCATCACATATTCTTTTCAAATATGAAATTGAGTCTAAAATTCCACATACTTTCTCCAAACCAGTATTAGAATCATATATGACCTTAGATTCGTAATTTTTTTCATTGGTAAAAAAATTTACCCCAGGAGATGATTTATTCTTATTTATTTTCTTCATCCATTTATACATACGACACACTTAATCATCACTAACATGAAGTTATTATAATTACATCCACATATCTTTGTAGGCCTTTCGATGTGCGACCTCCTTGTATAGTTTTTCTATAAGGAAATACTTTAATTCCTTTTTCATGGAGGCATCAATATGAATGTTTCATTGATCCATTTCAAAGATATATTTGTGTATTCCTAACATAAAAATTCATTCCTCCAAAACTTCTTTTGTAACTCCAAGGGAATATTCTAAGTGGTAAATGAACTCCGTTTTCTATTAATTTAAATGATTTACATCAAACATTTGATATTTTATTATGGATATTGTGTCACTTCACTAGACATTTAAATTAGGTTATATCAATAAAACAACCATTAAAATTAAATGAATATCCATTTGAAACCACTTATTAGTCCCGCAATAGGGCCTTAGAATGACATTACTCTGAGATTGGGTAAATTGGGGTATGCAATGTGTTACCCAAATAAAAAACATCTTTAAAAGTTTCACTTGACCTATAGTATCTCTACCTATCAATATTGAGGGTCTATTGTTATGATTTTTTAGCAGATATACTTTATGATTCCTGGTCTATTACTACGTTCATGTATAATGTAAATAGAGACATGAGAATTTACATGCTTCATCCTCACTGGTATATGTCTGAGGATAATGTATCGATGTTTTTTCATTCACCAAATCACTACAAGATCAATAATCATCATAGTGTTCACACCCATTTTCAATGGTTTAGGTAAAACTCAAAACATCCCAAGTCTAACTCCCTAAAAGTTTCCTTCCAATACTCACTAGAAATTTAAATGATCACCTTCAAATAGTTTATTCTCTTTCAGTTCCATTCTCCAGAATAAGTATATTTTCTAACATCTTTAACAATATGTATTTTCTTTGTTTTAGTCATTCTAGGATTATCCTTCACAAACTATCAATATGACATTATATCACTTCTTTATATTCCCACAGAAAGTCAAGAATTTCTCTTTCACTACACATATTTGAAGACATATTCTCCCAAGAAATATAATCGATGTTTTCCATCTTTTTATAGTCTTTCAATTAGAAATCCTATATTATTCTAATGAAAAATTACACATTGTTTTTAGAACCTCATCCTACTATATTTTCATATATAAAATGTGTTCACATAGATTATCTCTAATGTATTCTTCGTGAAATGACTGATCTCCTTATAAAATGATTGGACTTTGGAAATTAAATTTCCAATTTTCAGAACCTTAGTGGGACCTTGAAACCACCCCTTAATTTCTTCATAAACCTACTTGACGATCCACATTAATTACATTCAAAACATAACTACTTCATAGAACATTCCAATCTCCTTTGCAATATGAATTAAATATCCATTTATATCACATTTGATTCATCAAAACTCATTCTATTCAAGCTAGAATAATGTTAAAAAAATAGAGACATGTGATTATGGAAGCATTCAAGATCTATTAATGAATCACCATATTGAATCCTCTCTAATCATGTGCATCACCCATCGACACACCCTTCACTACAGTGTGGTGAAAACCATTTTCCTATTTTGACTTCGACACACTAAATACATTATTTTCCTCCCCTATTTACCATTTTTAATAGGAAACCCTTCATTGTACCACAAGTATCATTATGTAATAGGGAAAAAACATTTCCATTTTTTACTCCAACTTCCAAGTAACTTTGATGTGGTCACCTAATATTGGTTGTTTTGGCTTGTAGCTCCACCTAAAAACCATGTGTCATGATCCAACTTGGGTGGACCCTGAACCAGTCACCCCAGTTGGTCCATGGAATGGATCGAATAGCGTTCTTGGTCCCCATAAGATGGAAACTAGTTTTTGGTATCAAAGCTAAACAAGTGGGAATTATTTGGCCTTTATATAAAATATAATAAAATAAATAAATACTAAAAATAAAAATTAAAACTAGCATCGTATGGAAAAAAATATGTACATACCTCCATGGGACCCTAAGGGTCACCACCGACCTCAAACCAACATCATACTATGGTGACCTAATCAGGCATGGAGAAGCACCCGAAGCTAAAAACAAAGATAAAAATATAGGTGTGAGTATTAAAACTCATTAGGTATACCCAAAAAATCTATTCGCATATTCATTTCCTTTAGATAAAATATCCATTAATTTCATGTATGAAATAAAATGAATAAAACTATGATTTAACACCTGTTCTTATTAAAAAAATCATGGTCCATTTCCCTTTTGTAATAAAAACCCATATTCCTTTTTTAAGAAGCAGGCATTGGAATTTTAAATGAGGTTATGATTACACTAAAAAGGGAGGAAGGAAGTGTCAAAAATCCTAAAAACAGTTTTTCATAAACAATTGAAACCATTTTTTCACCTTTAAAAAGAAGTTACACTATGAAAACAAACATGAACAATAAACATACAACACAGAAAATGGAGAAACACCACACAAGAAAAACCAATTAGAATATACATCACAATCATCTTCCATAGAATAATAAGTACCAGAAAGTATGGGAGAGCCTAGGAGCTCGTGAATAATCTATAATTTATTATACATGTGACTCATCCCAAAGGCATGCCCTACCCGGTAAATTCATAACACCATATCGTTTCCAAACCTGGCCTAAAAAAGGGGCCCAATATCATAGTAATGATAATAAAATAACCACTATTATGGGCCACTAGCAAGTGTGTAATATAAACTATTGTGTAAATCATTCACCAAAAATTCACTCTCTATTCTAGGTTCCCATGTTCAAACTAAAAAGGGGGTGATCCAATAATGTCAAACAAGAATCCAGTCAAAAGTATATTCAACACACATAATCAATACACAACATAAGGTCAACCCTGAGTGTTGGGAAGAGATCCCTCAAGGTATCATTGAAGCATTTTTGAGGTGATTTTGTTTATTGACAAAGTAGACATATGTGTTGTGATTGTTGACAAAGAAAACCATGACATAAAAATTTGTTGACAAAGGGGATTTCATGGTTTAATTTTGAGTTCAAGATCTATGGTCAAAAATCTATGTTTGATTCAAGAACGTTGACAATGTAATGGATGATCTGGCGACGGTATAAAAAGAATAGATACAAGGTGGAACCGTTTTCCAATGTTGGCCAAATTTATGGGCCTGAAAATCGACAAATGAAGAAATGTGGTTTTGGAAAAGGGACTTGCGTGCCCTGTACTTGAAGTCTTGGAAACTTGAACCCCATATTTTTTTCAAGATCAGGACATCAAAATATGGAAAATAAAAGAGGTTCACGCAAGTATTGGGTTGTTCGCGCAAGTGACTTGTGCGCCGTTAAGAGACTTGTGCGCCGATGCCTAGAAGGATTGGAAACTTTGCACGCCATTTTTCCTTCATGATCAGATCATCAAAATATGGAAAAGGAAGAAGGGGTGCCCAAGTTTTTAAGTTGGTCGTTCATGTGACTAGGGGGACAGAAGACTTGCGTGTCGAAACTTGCATGACGAGGAGATACTTGCACGCCGTCGTGCAGGTTGTTCAAATGCCTATAAATACAAGACCACCCCTCCTCATTTTTAACGGAGTTCAACACTTAGAAAAATCAGAGCACCTATCGTGCAGGTGAGGTGGTCGCGCAAGTGGTGGTGTGTCGCGCATGTTGGACTTGTGCACCAACCTTGAATAAGGGAGATAATTGTTTGTTGCATGCCAATATTAGTTTGGGCGTAAAGGAAAGTGTGTCACACAAGTTTGGAGGAGAAGAATCTTGTGTCGGGCAAGTGTCTGAGGTGGACTTGTGTGCCAGTTGTGACTTGAGCGCCAAGACTTGCACATATGGTTAGACCTACATGCCAAGTAATATTGATTCCCGGCAGTGTTTTTGCGCTGTGTGGAACCTAGAAGTTTGCCCGATACCTTCGGTGCAAAGATAAATTCATCTACGGGTGAAAGTTCGACTTCAGCAGAGCATCTACATACAATAGAGGATGCATTCATTTGAGATAATGAAGAGACCTATAGGTCTATAAGCTATGAGTGGATCATTTCCAGAGTAGTGATCAAAGGAAGAGGAAGAAGGTGATACTCTCTACCGGTAGTGAGCTAGAGAGAGAAACAGAGAGTGACCCTTGGGAAAGCATTGATCTTACCCTAAACTTTGTAAAGGCAGTGATCATGGGAATAGAAGTGATCTAGACTAAAATTTGTAAATGTAGTGAGCCTGGGATAGAGTGACTGTTCCTGAACCTTTGTATCCACCTCTAGTGAAGAATATTGGAATTTGGTACGACTGGAAACTTGTCGGGTGTATGCTCCTTGGACGTAGCCCAGTGAGGGTGAACCAAGTAAAAATCTCTATGTCTGTCTATTTTCATCCCAGTATTTCATTCAAAGCATCATCATTAGTTAAAGAGTAAAAGAATTGATCATAAAAAACACACAAGTTGAGACAAAGTGACCCTTGTAATAAAGAGGTCAAGATCCAGTGGGTTAAGAAGAATTTTGAAAACAAATATTCATACCCTGATTCACCCCCCCCCCCCCTCTCAGAGTATATAGGCCCCTATTGGTCCTAACAATTGGTATCAGAGGGAAGGTTGCTTTTATCATATTTGTTTTCTTTGATATGGTGTAGTCGATCTGTGTGGTTAAAGAATTAGTCTTCTCTTACTTTGTGCCATGGAAAAGGGAAGAACATCAAAGAATAAGCACAAGGCTGGTGGCATTACCCACTATGGAAGAGTCAATGGAAAGAGTGTGATTCAGTTAAAGGAATCATGTAGTGAATAGAAGAATGGTTTGGACGAATCATACTATGAAAATACTTACTCATTCAATGATGCTAAAGGAATGAGTGAAGAACCAGATTTTCCAAGTGATGTTGGAACCACTAATGATGAAGAAACACCAAGAAGTTGGAAAGTTGAAGTTGTCCACAAGGAAAAGGAATTGGATCAGAAATTGGATGAAGAGATAAAAACTCAATATATTCGGATCCAAGAACTGGAAAATGAGATCAACAAGCTAAGAGGTTTGAATCAAAGGATTATTGACGTAGCTACTGATCTGAAGGAGAAAAATTATTCTCAAGATGAATAATTGTGAAAGAGATCTGCAAATGTGGAAAAATAAAAAGCTGGTGAAAAGGGGAAGAATCTGAACTCAGATGAGATTCAGAATTTGAAATTTAAAAATGATGATCTTTATACACATATATTTAAACTATTTCATAAGAATAAAAGGCTACAACAAGAGAATTCATGTTGTTCTGATTCTATTGAAGAAGAAAAATTGAAAGTGAGGGAGCAGAGTAACATGGTGAATAAGATGAAATGTGAATTGAAAGATGAGATGAGTAGAGGGAAGCTTCTCAAGAGAGAACTTGATATCCAACTTGAATCAAAGGATATGAAGATTCAAAAGTTGGATGAAGAGCTAGAATAATTATGGAAGGAAGTGGATAAATCCAATACCAAAGGAAAGACTAAAATGAAGGATGCATTGCACTTACTATTTGATTATCCTTCGACAAGTGATAATAAAATGAAGAATAGATATGCTATATATGAAGAGAAAAAATAGAATATTTTCTCAGATTAGAGACCATATTTTTTGGGAAAACCCATAATTGGATTTGATGAATCCTCTCTCGTGCATGATAGAAAGAGAGTCGTGAACACTTCCAGAAGTGGAGAAAATACTGTAGGCGCTGGAGACAAATCTAAGAGAACAGTTTCAAGAAGTAGTGAATACATGTGCTATTTCTGTGGGATTCATGGCCACACATCAAGCTTCTCTCCAGAGGCTCTGGAATACATTTCAGGCTGTGAAAAAAGAGACTTTGATAAATCTTAGAAGAAGAAGAAGATGTGTCTTGAGAAATCAAAAAGAAGAATCTCTCAGAGGAAATCATCTGTTAGGTGCTATTACTATGGAAAATTGGGACACACCATGAATACGTGTCAAGAAGCTCAGGAGCCTCGTGTCAGAAAAAGAACTCAAGGTGTATCAGCATCTCAACATAGAAATGGAGAAACGAGGTATGACTTTGATGGAAGATGTTTTATATGTTCAGATTATGGGCACTTGGAAAGAAATTGCAGCAAGAAGAATGCCAGAAAGGAAAAGTAACTTGAAAAGAGATTTTCGACTCCAATGATGCATAATGAGAAATTTTACACTGGGAGACAAAGTGGTAAGGAGAATAATAGGCTTAGAGCCTCAGGGGAATCACAAGGAGCTGAATGAAAATTATATCAGTCATACTCCCAACATCTCTCATGGAGAGAATGTGAACAAACCTGGAAGATTAAGGAGAGAGATCTACTCCAGGTGTGAGAAAGAATAATGCACGCTCAGTGGAGGAGTCACCACAAGAAAATAATAGTGTGGTGATATAGACATCTGATAAAAGAAAGGTTAACAAAGAATGTATTGAAAAATTCGCATGTCGTGTTCAATAGCGAAAAGTGGAGGAAGGTGCAAGATCCTTTCAATGGTGGAAGAAGCAAGGGAAGATGGAAAGAAAATATATTCCTGTCTCAGAGAAGGAATCAAGGGAAATGGAATTTTGGTGGAACATCAAAGATGGAAATGTATACGAGTGGGTTTAAACCCCAAAGGTGAGAAAGGCCAGGAATGCAGAATCTTCATATCAGAAAATGAATCAGCATGCATGGGATGAATGCTTTGTTATATGGCCAGAGCAGTTGAAGTTGGCTAGGAAGATATAAGAAGCAAAGAAGGATTGTGATTCTCTGCAAGAAATAATCAAAGGGTTGACCCATCAGGATCAACCTCAATCCTCATCTTGAGGAGTCCAGAAGATCCCCTCTCCCTATGTATGTAAATGCTATTAACTGATGATTCAAATGTTTCAGGTTTTAGGGAGCTATGATCCAATGGGAAGTGGCATATAAAGATTCAAAGTGGAGAAGTGAAATTCTTCATAGTTATAATTGACTCAAATCTGGTACCAAAGTCGAAGAAGAAAGGGAGAAATAGAGCGCAATAGGAAGTGATTGTGTTATTAACTTTATCCCTTGTTTCCTACACTGAGTTCCAACTCAGTAGGATTAGAGATTTTGTTAATGGCTCAATTCCGAGTGGAAGATGAGAATAAATTATACCGGAGACGATGACTGTTTATAGGTATAAAAGGTGAACCTAACCTTTGGAAGGGTTGCGTAACATTGGGAGATAATTCAATATCATAATCAGATGCAAGATCCATCAAATAAATAATTGGATGACCCAGATCAGGTGTTGTCTATCAAGAGAAGACATATTGCCTAAGAAGAATCAATAATCATGCATCTCATGGTTATCGATTTTCTTCTAACAATGTGGTGTCAGATAACTGTTTTCAGGATACCAAGAAGTTGTGAGAGAGTATCAAAAATGTTTCAACATGAAGATCATAAAAGTAGTGAATGAAATGACGTCATTGAACAATGACATAGTGACATGTTTTTTTTGTTAAAAGTAAAGAAGTGGTAAGAGACTCAGAGAGAGAAAAAGTTTCTGAAGTTGATTCAGAATAAGATACTAATAGTGAGTACGAGGAAGTAAAATCCTGAATCTGTAGGAAATCCAAAGAGTCAATCTGAAATTGATATGCAGAATGTCATTAGTGATCAGATAGCCCCAGTTCAGACAAGAATAATTAAGTCTCTGCAATAAACATTTTTACTATCTCAAGTAGAGACAAATTTTTTTTGCTGATGCAGCTGAAGATGAACACTGGGGTCAAGCCATGAATGAAGAGCTAAATCAGATTGAGAAGAATCAGACGTGGGAGATTGTTTCGAGGCCAGCAGATAAGAATGTCATCGGGACTAAATGGGTCTATCGCAACAAGATGAATGAAGATGGAATAGTGATTCAGAACAAAGTATGACTAGTGTGCAAGGGATACTCTTAGATATAGGGAATAGATGTTGATGATACATTTGTACCAGTTGCAAGGCTGGAGACAATCAGATTATTTTTTTCCATAGCACTGCAAAGAAAGTTCAAAGTGTTCCAGATGGATTTCAAATCTACATTCTTGAATGGGGTTCTGGAAGAGGAAGTATATATTGAGAAGCCCGATGGTTTTCTCATTCATGAGGATGAGAACAAAGTCTGTAGACTAAAGAAGGCGTTGTATGGGCTGAAACAAACACCAAGAGTGTGGTACTCAATGATTGATCAGTAATTGAAGAATCTTGGTTTCCAACATGGTGAATTTGATTACAATATATATTTCAACCACAATAGTAATCAAAGGATGTTGGTACTGGTTTATGTAGATGACATAATATTTGGTGAATCAGATGAAGCATAGTGGAGATAGTTTTATGAATTCATGAAACATGAGTTTGAAATTTCTATAATTAGTGAGATGATGATTTCCTTGGTCTACAGGTGACACAAGGAAAGAATGGAACATTCATTTCACAATAAAAATATGTCAATGAGGTTTTGGAAATATTTGGAATGGAAAATTCAAGGAGATTAAGACTCCGGTTGGTACCTGGATGAAACTGTCTAAATATGAGGATGTCAAGGCAGTTAATATCATAGAATACAAGAAAATCATTGGAAGTTTTATATACCTGATTTCAACAAGGCCTGAAATTGTATTCACCACATACCAAGTAATGAGATATCAGAGTAATCCCAAAGAAAGCCACATAGTTACAGTGAAAATAATTCTTCGGTATCTCAAGGGCACAGTGGATTTCAGCTTGAGGTATAATGGGAAATCTAAGACAGAGTTATTGGGATATACTGATGGAGATTGTGCCGGTCCAGCGGATAACAGGAAATCAAAATCAGGAGGTGCATTCTATCTTGGTAGATTGTGTATTTCTTGGCTAAGAAAGAAGCGAGATTGCATTTCATTGAGCACTGCAGAAGCTGAGTATATTACGGCCACTCAAGCATGCACACAGTTATTGTGGATGAAGCAGCAGCTTGAATATATGGGAGTTGAAGTGAAGTCTCTGATTGGAATCCAGTGTTATAACTGAAGTTCTATAAATATCAGCAAAAATCTTGTCCACCACTCAAGGAAAAAGCACATTGAGTTAAAGTATAATTTTATCAATGAGAAAGTTGAGCAGGTCATCGTGAAGTTGGAGTATGTGACTACAGAGCTACAGGTTGCAGACATTCTAACAAAGGCCTTACCCAAGGAAGCTTTTGAGAGGCATCGTCGGGCTCTGGGAGTTCGGTCGACTCCCTGCACTTAAAAGAGTGTGGATGTGAAATCACCCCCTCTCCCCGAGGTATGATGTGTTTTTCCCTAATGTTAGGATATGTTTTCTCTACTCTGTTATAGACTGCAAAGGAGTGTCCTTTGGGTTCATTGACAAAGGGGGAGAAAATAGTGATTGTTCAAGGGGGAGACAGTGTGGATATTTGAGAAATCTTGAAAGTTACGGGGAAAAGCTGATAGGTGGAGTAGCTAGATAGGGGGAGTTGAACGTGCTTAGCCAAAGCTTAGCTTGGACAACATAGGAAATTGGGCTAAAGAGGTTTTGAAGCTGACAGGAGTTGAAGGTGTGAGCAGAAAGGGGGAGTGTATTAAATCTAATGATGCTAGAAGTTATTGGTAAAAGAATAGATATCACGATAGTTGAGGATCATGATAAAAGAAAAAGAGTGGTGTTGGAGAGAGGTAAGAATATCTCCACAAATTGGTATCAGTTTGGGTAAAAATTGGTATTAGTTTAATGTCAACAGTGGGTGTTAGAGATGAAGTGACTCATTGATGAGCTTTTTATTTACTCTTGTTTCTCAAACCGTGAATTGATCATGTGGGCTTAGAGTATGTGTTGAGTAAATCCTTGAACGCTATCAGAATCGCATTTGGGCGAATGGTGGATGAAGAATTAACAATGTATCTTTTTATGGAAGATTTGTCAACAAACCCAAAGGGGGATATTGTTGGGAAAAAATCCCTCAAGGTATCATTGAATCATTTTTGAGGTGATTGTGTTTGTTGACAAAGTGTACATATGTGCTCTGATTGTTGACAAAGAAAACCATGACATAAAACTTTGTTGACAAAGAGGATTTCATGGTGGAATGTTGAGTTTAAGAGCTGTGGTCAACAATCCATGTTTGATTCAAGAACGTCGACAAAGGAATGGATGATCTAGAGGCAGTATAAAAAGAACAGATACAAGGCGGCGCCGTTTTCCAGTGTTTTCCAAATTTTTGGGCCTGGAAATCGACAAATGAAGAAACGTCGTTTTTGGAAAAGGGACTTGTGCGTTGTGTACTTGAAGGCTTGGAAACTTGCGCGCCATATGTTTTTCAAGATCAACACATCAAAATATGGAAAGGAAAGAGGGTTGCGCAAGTATTGGGTTGGTCGTGCAAGTGACTTGTGTGTCATGAAGAGACTTGCGCGCCGATGCCTAGAACGATTGGAAACTTGCACGCCATTTGTTTTTCAGGATCATATCATCAAAATATGGAAAAGGAAGAAGGGGCTCTCAAGTTCGTAAGTTGGTCGCGTAAGTGACTAGGGGGAAAAAGACTTGCGCGCTGAGGGGAGACTTGCACGCTGTCGCACAGGTTGTTCACATGCCTATAAATACAGGACCACCCCTACTCGTTTTTAACAGAGTTCAACACTTAGTATAATCAGAGCTCCCGTCACGCAGGTGGGGTGGTCGTGCAAGTGGTGGTGTGTCACGCAAGTAGGACTTGTGTGCCATATTTTAAGAAGGGTTCTTATTGTTTGTGGCATGACAGTATTGGTTTGGGCGTAAAGGAAAGTGTGTCACACAAGTTTGGAGGTGAAAAAGCATGTGTCGTGCAAGTTTCTGAGGTGGACTTGCGTGCCAGTTGTGACTTGCGTGCTGAGACTTGTGCGTCGGGTTAGACCTGTGCACCAAGTAAGGTTGATTACCTAGTAGTGTTTTCAGGCTGCGTGGAAGTTGGAAGTCTCCCCGATACCTTCAGTGCAAAGAGAAATTCATCTACGGGTGAAAGTTGGACTTCAGCAGAGCATCTACATACAACAGAGGATGCATTCATTAGAGATAATGAAGAGACCTAGTGGTTTATAAACTGTGAGTGGATCCTTTCTGGAGTAGTGAGAAAAGGAAGAGGAAGAAGGTGATCCTCTCCACCGGTAGTGATCCAAAGAGAGAGAAACAGGGAGTGACCCTTGCGAAAGCAGTGAGCTGACCCTAAACCTTGTAAAGACAGTGATCCTGGGAATAGAAGTGATCTAGCTCGAAATTTGTAACGGCAGTGAGCCTAGGACCGAGTGACTGTTCCCAAACCATTTTATCCACATCTAGTGAAGAATAGTGGAATTTGGTACGACCGGAAACTTGTCGGCGTATGATCCTTGGACGTAGCCCAGGGAGGGTGTACCAAGTAAAAATCTATGTGTCTACCTATTTTCTTCCCAGCATGGCATTAAAATAATCATCATTAGTTAAAGAGTAAAATAAGTGATCATAATAAACACACAAGTGCAAACAAAGTGACCCTTGTAATAAAGAGGTCAAGATCCCGTGGGGTTGGAAGAATTTTGAAAACAAATATCCATACCCTGATTCACCCCCCCCCCCCCCCTCTCAGGAAATATAGGCCCCTATTGGTCCTAAAACTAAGTCACCCCAAGGAAAAAGTCTCTCGCCTTCAAACCATAATAACACAAGGGAATCCCCAAACCAAGAGAAAACCCATATTTTATCAACCAACAAGGAGAGAACACATTCCTAGGAGTTTTTCCCAATGAAACCATTTTTAAAGTGCCAAACGAGCATCATACAACCATCACATTCTAAACCATTTCTTAAAGAAACACATGCACACCACTTTGAAAACTAGAAACACACTCATATACCCATTTAAGAAACCCATCCACCATTTTATATCCAAAACACATTTATAAAGGAAAAAGATAAATTTCAACAAACACATAGTAAGCACATTTAACAATCAATTCCATGCAATTCAATTACAAAGAGGGTCTTAATTTATTTCACAATAAGCAATTATTCTAAAAACCATAAATTACTAACTATCATTAAAAAAGTGCAAAAAATAAGAAATCAATAATTTTTTAATTTGAAGGCTAATGCATTGGGAAACCAACCCCAAACATGTTGTTTTGTTATGATAACCACTCAAACCGACCCTTCATACTTACATGAACATGAATTTATACATTCATATATAAATATATAAATTCCTCCAGATTCATTTCACATATTCCTCACACCCTAAGGAATATATATGTGTGTATCTCTTACCCTATGCATATACATGTAGGCATTCTTGTCACCCACTGCTCGAAACCATAAAGCAGTGATCAACGCACTACACTACAAATACTAAAAAAATAAAATAAATAAAGAACCTAATTATGATGGTTCAAAACCAAAAAAATGACATAAAATTCATTCCTCTGATGGTAGTGGGGAACCAAAACATCTTGAACCGCCTCACCTTCAGCGGCGATTGAAGGAATCCATAATAATAGGTCACAAGGGACCATTTTGGAAACCCTAAACCATAAGAAATCAGAAGACCCAAATCAAAACCTAACCTAGGGTTTCAATTAATTAATTAATAAATCATTCTATCATTTAATAAATCAAGGGAAAATCAATATCACATCACAATTTCCAACCTTGAATTACTCATATCAATTACATTTGGAAATTTATTTTAAAACAATTTGACATTTAGATACAAGTACAAGTGAAATCATACACACCCTCAAGTGTAAAAAAATAAGTCAAGGGAACTATATTTTCTCTTTATAAAACCTAAACACCCTTCAAGACAATGAAAGGCTATTAAACATGAAAGAATCCCACTGAGAACCCCATTTGGACTAAATCCCAATGATCATGTGTATTTCACAATAAAAACATTCATTCGCATTTTTATCAATCATAAAAATGTATAAAACCCCATTTGAAATAAAAGTTCCATTGTTAAAAGAAATCCAATATTCTATCCAAGGAAAAATCCACCAAGCTATGAAGACATTACAAAACTACTCGACTCACACAAGGGTATCAATCTTTGAAAACCAAAATAAGGCCCAAGGCCACCTATTTCTATCAAATCACTTTTAAAGAGGGAAATCAGGAATTTTTTCAAGGGATAGAAGACTCTCCCATTTCAAACCCCCTTTGGAATAAAATTGAAGACCCCGTTTTAAAATCATTTTAGGTCACACCTCAATTTAAAACCAAATTCTCTTTAAAAGGAAATTTTCAGCCAATGAAAAACCTACCTGACAAGACCCATTTACCCACTTTAAAACCATTGGAAGGACCCAAATTCATTTCATGGAAAGCCTATCACAATTAAATGTTCTAATTTGAATCATAAAATGAGGAATCATGAAACCAACCATTTATTCAAAAGAAAATGACTAAAATGGGTTCAAATCATCACAAGTAAATCAAATAAATTTATACTTGCATACAAGGGAAACAAATTACAAGAATTTTATAATTATAGGCTTAGACCAACTAAGAAACCCCCCAAGGAAACCATAGAAATTGAGAGAGAAAGGAGATGAAACTCATTGCGGAGGGATTATCCCATGAAGATGATAGGATATGTGGTCGCCAGAGGGAAGGATAGGTGGCGCACCAGAGGCCTTTGGTTGGTGGTGGTGTCATGCGTGAGGGTGATCTGGAGGGAGGTGTGCTAGAGATGGGAGAGTCGATCTGAGAGAGGAGCACCGATGAGGAACAAGCTGGAGAGGGAGGCGACTAACTGGTGGGAAGATGCCAGAGAATAATATCAGCTGGGAGATGGCACATACAAGTGTAGAGGGGCAGAATGGGGTGACACGATGGTGGGGTAAGAGAGAAAGGGGAAACCCTTTTGAGTTTCTAAAAAAACCAAGAAAATAAAAAAACTTATAATAATAATAATAATAATAACAATAATAACAATAATAATAATAATAATAAAATTACTAATAATATTAATAATAATAAAAATAATAATATTCTAAGTAATAATATTCATTTAATTATTTAATAATAATAACATTAATAACAATTTAATAATAACAGTATTAATAATAATTTAATAATAATATTATTAGTAAAAAACTAAATAATAATAATATTATTATCTCAATATTATTATTATTTTTTTTAAACATTTTATTTATTTTCTTTTCATAAGAATTATTTATTTTAAGTATTGGGAAGCCGCACTGTCACCTGGGTCGACCATGAGGTTACCGCTAATAGTACGGTGTCTGTGCACCGGTCTAAAACCCACCAAAATTATCACACTTCAAAAAATTTAATCCAACACTCAACCCGAACCACTACGAGAATATCCAAAGTCAAAAATAATAAAATAAAATAATTTTAATGGTCGAGGTATGACACCACAACCATTGTTGAACACCAACATGCTCATAATGGGATTCCTTGTGTCCCATTATGATATTATTGTAGACAAAAACCCATTCTATATGGTTTTTACATCCCATGTTATCCCATTTGAATTATATGTCTTCAATTAATTGATCAATATTGACTATGGTTACCATAAAAGTCTCCTTGTTCTAGTTTTGTATGGGTGCTCTGAAATTCCACCATGGGGGCCACCATAATGTACTATTTTTCTACATTCCCATATTGGGAATTTCTTTATTTACCATTACCTATTTTATATAATGGTTCCTTTATAAATATCCTTATTAACTAGCACCACCCCCACCAACACAATGTGTCCTTTTTTGGTTGTTCATTTTTTACTCTTGTGAAACTCTCTTCCATTCTCTTCAAAATCAAATCGTCTCTCGACTTCCTTTTTTTGTGTGGATAATGTTTCTAAGACAAAAAACTTCAAGATTTATTGTTAATAAAATAAAACATCAGTAAATAAATATCATTTTGACAAACCTCTAAGTATTATCTTGACTATATTCTTTCTTATGAAGGTCTTCCCCCTTATAGACAACATCCTTATTGTTGAGAAAATTATTTTCAAAAAATCTAACAGATTCCTTTAGGATTCTTAAAACAGTATATATTCAATATCTAGGAGCCACTGACATATAATATGGTTTATCATTTTTATATATAAATCATTTTATGAATAAAATATAAAGTAAATTCAATGAGAAAAATTATGTTAAGTGATAATTAAACAGTAAAGAAAAAAATAACACCAGATTTTAACATAATTTGGATCACATTGGACCAAAATGAAAAATAAAAAAACTACCTCTTAGATTCTTTATTATGTAAAGGAAAAGTAACATAATACAATAGACTCAAAAAAATAAATGGACTAGAGAAACTATCTATAGAATAAAGCCTAGGTAAACCTTGTGGTGGTAGTCAGACCAGTCATAATAAATTAGTAACCAAACTTTCTATAAGAACACATGATACAAACCCTATGTATAAAATTCTACTAAAATATATTAAAAATTAAATTTAAACTAATTATATATCTAGATATCAATACCGAGACCCAGTTATGACTAGAAATAAGGTATATAGAGCCTTAAATTTATAGTAGGTGATCATCCTACTCCAAGAATTGAACATGAATCCTTTAATATCCACCTAAGAACTACTCATGAATTATGTAATGATGATCAGTGTTTCGAACTCATAATGAACAATGGTAGGGAATTAGATCAAATATTATCCTTTGGATTTATTTTTTTATCTCTATCTTGGAGAAACTATTGGATTTTCTATTTTATGACCTAACTAAATTCTCCCAACAACCCAAATAGTTAAGGAAATCATTAAAGAAACTAATGTGATGATGCACTGGGTGAAGAAGGCCCAATAGATGATGCTTGGATGGTGAAAATTAAACAATAAGTTTGAATTTCCAACCACATAACAAATCATTGGATGTATGGATACTTATAATGTGTCATGAGGTAATAGTCATAGATTTATCCAACTTGTTAGAGAAAACAAACATAATGTAAAAACCTTAGGGTTCATTCGTAGTTATATTGGGTCAATGTGATCCATAAATACAAGTTCCTCAACTGAGGTACCACATACTAAGGAAAACATTAACCGAAATATTTTAGGTATAAAAACCTTTATATATGAATGTATACATACATAATGGTCAACTTATAGTAGTATAATTTTAAAAGGAATGAATCAAAGAAGGAAACGATAAGATAAATAAATGAATAAGGGTAACACTTATGAGTCAATATCTCATACAGTTTAGTGTAAATCGCTTCATCCTATGAAATATTAACAATATGTAAGGGTAAATAATTTTTCATTGAAAATTTAATGCATAACATATATCACATTGTTGAAAATTTAAATGATGAATATATTTTTATGATAAAAGTTGAACATATCATAAATAATTTTTGATGTTTCATCATAATCGATCATGATGAACATGTGTGATGTATAAGTAAATATAAGTCATTAAACAACATTGGATGTTGGCACTATATTATTAATACTCATTTAAAAATTTCTTTATTTTGTATTTGGATGTCTATCAAACAATTTCTTCTTTTTGATATTATAAAAATAAAACCACTTCCTTATTTATCATTTATTTTAATATGATCTTCACATTATCTTAGAACCATGGGATATGAAATTTTTTAGGTTTTTAAATGAATCATTGTTACATCATGTGATTTTCCCCTTATTTTGTTAATTTCTCTAGACTAATTGTATCTAATATCAACCAATTGTTTCAATTTATATCTATTTTGGTTGAATAATTACTTAATTATAGTTTTATCTTAAGGTGATTATTTTTAATTGACCAATTAAAACTAGTGTCATTAACTTATGATAACGAATCATTCACTCTAGTAAGACCTCAACCGTGTATATATGGGAATGAAGAGATGATAAAACGATTATAAAAAAATATTGATTATTTATATAGAGGTAGATTATGGGTGAAAAAAACTGTTTACCTTGGATATTTATGTAGTGGGTGAAAGTCTTCACTTCCCATGGACACAGGTCACAAACACCAAACTGTGTAAATGAATAAAAGCTTCTTTTTGAATTTTAATCATTTTCCATTTTCTACACCAATTTCACATTCTAATTATTGAATATTGTTATAAAAATGATGGTGGTGGTGGTGATGGATTGTTTTTCATTAGGAAGAATATAATGGAATTGATCATCTAAGACATACATATTAATATATTAAATAAAACATGAACCTAAGGTTTTTCATCTCATTTTGGTGTGATAACATAGGACCATCCTATCTTTCAAACAATAATGTCATTCATGCATGCATAAATAATTTCAAATCCAATATCACTTATCAAAACATGCATTGATATGTACTACTACAGATTCCATGATATTCAGCATTACTACATATTAGTGATAAAAAATCTAATAAAGGGCAAAATTTTATTAACATTAGCTAAAATAAATAATACAGTAATCCTTTGTCAGCACTGAAAATAGAGATAAAAGGGAACCCTTTACCAGTGATTTTTTTAATTATAATTATTGTCCCCCTTTATCAATGATTTATTTTACACTGATAAAGGTCATCATTTCTTAACACTTTTTTAACATTGGTATATAGAATTGTGAATAATATTATTTATATATAAATATTTATATATTTGTCAATATGATTTATAATATATATATATACAATATATGTGTGTGGGTATGATAGTTTATACTTATTTTATTATATAAATAATTATAATTGCATATATATACATTAAAAAATATAATTATATTAATTATATAAATAAATATATAAATACATAAAACATTGTTCATGTTTAAATTTATATATTTATTTTACTATTATATAAAATATAATATACATATATATTTATATCTATATTTATTCATATATATAATATTTAATGGTCAAATATATGTTAATATAAATATATAAAAGTTACCTTGCATATTATATATATATATATATTTGTATACTCTTAAATTTTATTTACATAAAAATAAATATATATACATATATATTTATAATTTATATATAATTTTAATCATCTATAATTTGTTCATTATTTTAAAATCCATTATAATTATATATAAAGTTATAACTACTCATGTGTGTTCATGTCCCTCCAATATAATTTTTATTTCATTTTCTTGACAAATTCACTTTTTAACTAGGTTGAGAGGGCACCCTTACATGGCCCAAAATCCCCAAATCAAATGACCCAAATCCCTAGAGGCACAAAGGACTTGATAAGTATCTCCAAGAATCCAAACTGCAATAGCCCCTCTTACCTTCCTTATGATCACTCATACCAGCCCAATCACCCCGAAGTCTCATCTGTAGTTTATCATCTTCTCCCCAGACATAAGTATGTCATTACTTCATCCTGAAGTGTGATCTGATAGTTTTTTGTAACTATAAGTGATCAGTCCCCACTTTTATGACCATATTGTGTCCATTATTTCATGTGTATGTCATCACATTGTCTTTCACTTCTCCAATCAGAAGAAACTTTGGTACAAAACTCAAAGGTCCAATATTTGATGTATTGGATGCCCTATGGTCAGAAATAATAATTTCACGTCCCAAAGGTTTATTTATGATGAATATTATTACTGTTAAAAGAACCCTGATATAGTGTATATTTAAACTTAATAATATACTAAAATATGTTTACATATAAAATTTATATTTAAAAATATAAATCATATTATAATGAAAATTTATTATCCATTAATAGTTTATATAATAAAAATTTATTACATTAAAAAAATATTTAATAATTTATACGTAAATATAATGTGTTATAATTTATATAAATAATTATATAAATTTATAAATAAATATTTATTTATTTTTATATATTTATAATAATATATATAAATAAATATAAATAAATTTATATCTATTAATATATATTAAAATAATTGTTCGATTTGTGATGATAGTTTGATATGGCCTGAAAACCTCATAGTATGTTAAAATAAAATAAAATATGGAAAAAATAGGGGGTCAGTGTATATATGTATATAAAATATGTATGTTATGTATGTATATATATACATGTATATATTTATATGTATGTATATATTTATTTATGTGTATATGTATGTATATGTATGTATATGTATCTTTATGTATCTATATGTGTGTGTATGCGTGTATGTATATGTGTCTATATATCTATGTGTGTGTGTGAGTCCGTGTATATATACACATATATGTATGTATGTTTGTGTGTATATGTGTATGTATGTTTATATATGTGTGTACATGTATGTGAATGCATACTTGTGTGTGTGTGTGTGTGTGCATGTACATGCATGTATATATGTATATGTATGTATATGTGTATGTATGTATATATATGTTTATGTATGTATATGTTTATATATGTATGTATGTATGCATGTATATATGTGTTTATACAAATACAGATATCTATGTTTATGTGTATGTGTGTATGTGTATGTTTATGTATTTATGTGTATGTATGTGTATGTATGTGTATGTATGTGTATGTATATTTGTATGTATGTGTTGTTGTGTATGTGTATGTGTAAGTGTATGTTTTTGTATATTTATGTGATTGTATGTGTTTTGTATGTGTATGTGTATGTTTGTGCATATGTATGTGTATGTACATGTATGTCAATGTTTGTGTATGTTTATGTATGTGTATATATTTATATGTATGTGTATCTATAACATTCCACCCATCCTCATTGGCTTGAGTAGAGGCAGAAGTGCTACTCAACCTTATATGACATCCCAAAGGTGCCAAAGGCTGGAAATAAATGTTGAGGGCTTCATGAATGGTGGGGGATGATTTTCCTTTGAAATTGAAACAACCAACAAAATATTCCAATACTAAAAACAAATACATGATGCATGTCAACAATGTTTTACCATAAAACAATACCAAAGGACCAATAAAACCAAACCATAATTATCCCGAATTAAAGTACTTAGTGGAATACTAAAACAATAAAGCTCGGGACACCAAGAAAAATCTCTATAGCTCCACACCAATCTCCAAGATCCAACAACATAAGACCTCCAAAGAATCACGATAAACCACTACAGAAATGATATATTTTACCTTTACTTATATCCCAAAGTACAACATCTGAAAAAACACCAAAGTTCCAACACAGGGGGCGATTAATAATACATATTAGGTTTTCCCCAACTAACTTCCCTAAACACACCACTATGATAGAACCAATTATCACATTATATAAAACTATTTATATAAAACTATCAAACAATGCACCAATTTATAGAAATACAAACACACAGTTACCAAGACATTTTACCCAAATCCTAACAATTCCATGGAATGAAACCAAACATGTCATTAACCATTTTCCTAACACATATTAGCACATTCCAATTCACCTTGAGTGGCCACATGAAAATTCCAATCATGTTCTTAAATTTCATACACCCAACTCAATGTACCCATAATAGTGTACCTTCATGTCTAAGACCATTCACCCCTATTCCTTTATAGTGTTAATTCACACAGCCTTCCTTGATGGCGGTCCTTTATGTCTACTATCCATTTCCTTTTTATGTGGGTATTTCATGACACTCTCCCGCCCTTCCAACACATGCTTTAACACTTAATCCACCAATAAAGCAAATATCATTTACCAAAACCACAACAACCTGAAAGTTAAAAAATATCCAAAATCATATCAACAAATACATGTCAAGCCATAATACCCCCACAATTTCTAGACCAAACAATCCCTTAATCCATTTTCCATGACAAACCACACTTCAATTAAACAAAATATTTATTGAAAATAATTTTCGCAAGTCATTTCCATAATACAACCCAAGAAACCGATTTTAAAATCAACATTTTAAAATCCGAAAAAAAGAACATTTCTACACAATAACCCATTTTCCACAAAATCCAAAAATAATCACAAAATGGGTTTCAATCAATATTCACCCTTCACATTCACAAAAAATTTCATGAAAAACCAATTAATTTAATTAAGCCTTATAGTTATAGAAAAATGGATTCTATAATGAATCCACCTACCTTAGGGTTTGAAGAAATCAACCCACCAAAAAACCACAAACCAAAACCTTGTGAAAATCCCACGAAATTGCCTTAGATACATTTACCTAACATCCAAAAGCAGAAATCTCACAATTATAGGAAACAAAACCCCTATATCTACATGTGATGGAAGTATATCTAGGAAACTAGGAAAGGTAGTAGAGTAAATCTAAGGAAAACAACAAAAAAACCTTGAAAGGATACTTAACAAGTTATAATCAACATCAAATCCCCTTTAAAACCCTTCAAATCACTTCCAAAATGAGTGGGAGATTCTTCACAACCCCTGAGAAAAAGCAATCTGAAGTTGAGTTAGAGTTGGAGAAGAAATAAGTGTTTTAGGGAAAATATAGATCCCCCAAATTTTTTAAACCCTCTTTTAAATTGACACATGGTTTATACACATGGTTTGAGAAATCATGATCCCGCTACTATCCTAAAGGGGACCCCGCATGGTTGCCCACATGGTTAGACAAACTGTGCGCTAACCGTGAGAAATCTCACTATCTGAAAATTCCCAACTCTCTTAGTTTTCAACACAACTTTGAAAACCATACACACTAACCATGTACTAACCCAAGCCCAGTACCTCCTTGTGCATTATTTCTTAGATAAGTTTCATTGTTTCCACAAATGGTGCTCATACTTTTTACCCTTATAAAATGCTAAAAAAACTTCCCAAAACCATTTCAAACTCTCTCAAACATTACCCAATCACTTTATACACAAAAAAGGTCATTAATAATGGTTGCATGCATCAAAAAGAGGGTTCTACAATATGTGTATGTTTATATATGAATGGGTATATATTTTAGTATGTGTATTTTTATGTGTATGTATGTATGTGTATGTGTATGTATGTGTATGAATGTGTATGATTTCAATATATTCTCAAATATAAAATTTCTTTTAATGTTTAGGAAATAATTTTTTTGGTTTGGAGGGTGTTGGGGTCAATTTAGGAGTTTTTTAATAGGGTATGAGATGGGAACTGGCTGCAGAACCATTGCACGCCAGGAACCATATACATGGAATTAGTTTATTTTGGGGTGGAAGATATTAATACCTGGTTTAAGTTTGAAAATAATTCATGAGATTAATGATATTCACATCATGAATTCGTTTTCTTGGTTTTTAAATTGAGGTGACGTCTTTTTCATCATATATGTAATATAGGAGATTTACATCCTAGATCACTAATTCATGATATTATTCCCTTCACTATAGTGTGTTTTTATGTGTTCTACACCCTAATACTTTCATTATTCAATATTATATCTCTCCCTAAAACCCTATGACTACTCTAGGTACTTTGGGTGATTACGTCCCTTTTGAAATTCTTTATTCAGCATTCAATCTCCGACTTTGTTAGTTTCTCACACTTTGGTAAAAATTTCATTCTATCCTCTATTATTTCTCAATATAGGGGAATTGGAATTAGTGTTAGGATATATTTCATGGATTTTTTATCTTATTATTATGATTTTTCTATCCTTTCTATACTAGTTATATTATCATCTTCCAAATGTTTGGTCTTCTGTAGGTTATGTTGTGGCGCTTTAGTATATCGATGTATGCATAAATCCATATTCTATTATGAAAATTTCTGCCTATGGAATTAGATTCTAATATGTGAGAATCGATTTTAGGGACTCCATTCATGGATCTTGTGTTTACTTTCTGTTCTTGATGTGTGGATCCCATTGTGGGAGGGGTGAAACAGGAGCTTGATGTGAATGGTTCTATCTATAACTTATGGAATTTGAACTGTAATTTATCTTTCCTTTATAAATTTCTTTCTAAATGATTTTTCATGATACATTAATAGGTTTATTAGTTTGTGTGAATGTTTTTCTTGAGAAAATATGGTTTACCATTCATTTTAGAAAAAGAAAACATTTTTTTTAAAACATTGTGAAATGGATTCTGAAATGGGTTTTCAAATATATTTTTTATAAAAAAATTTGTATCGAATAGTTTCTAAAATGTGATAAAAACATTAAAATGATTTAATAAATTTATCACATGAGAGCCTTGATTACTTTGGTGGAGGTTTCAGTATTTGGTATTGTCCTTTGGTGTTGTAAGGGGTTCACTTTCTGGGGGGCTCTTTTTTTCTTAGATCGAGAAGCATTTGTCTCTAGGAATTAATTTACATTGTTGGAGGGTTCACATTATTTTTTATTAATCTATTATAAATACAATGATGCATGGGTTATAGGGACATGTAGGGTAAACTAATCATAATTGATATACGAGTGAACTAGCTAGCCTGGAAGTAATTTTTCCTTGAAGTATTTTACCATTGTGATTTTTTTGTACTTTTATAAAATTTGAAATACATATTTTCATCAATGTAAATTGTTTATGGAAATTATGATATAAAACTATTTTAGAAAGACTTTTTTGGAATTTTTAGAAAGGGTAACTCTTTACTAAGATATTGATATGAAATTTTGTAACTATTTTCATGTCATGTTTTATTAAAATTGATCATATTAGGATTGCTATATAGAGACTTGATATGAAGTATATTGGGGGTATTATAATAAAAAAAACTATCTCATTCCCTCCACATTACATTAGGAATGTATATACCTTGTGTGATTTTTTAATGCACGAAAAGGCATGGTGTCATGGTGAAGAAACTAAGGTTTATGTAAGCTGGGTAAGGGTAGCTGGTGGTTAGATGGTGGGATGTTTCCTATATATCACATGTATTAATTGTTCCCTATTTTAGTTTTGATTTTTTTTTCTTTTTTCAAATGTACCATTGAATTTTATCATGTTTTTTTATTTTAGGTTGTATTTTTATTGTTTACTTTCCATGTTTAATAAATTTATTTGTATAGTTATTCCTTATGTTATTTATTTCCACTATTTATATATATGTCAGGCATATTATTTCATTTTGAAAAAATTGTTCACTATCATTGTTTTTTGGTGATTGGGTGCTTGTTTCCAGACTATGGGGATTGGGAATACCCTTTGGGTCAGTGGTGAATCGGTTTAGGTACCGGTTTAGAGGGTAACCTAGGTTAATTATTTACTATTTTTATCGAAGGTTTTTTTCCTCAAGAGTCCTTATCTTGGGACATTAGGTACATAAGAGATATATTTTTGGGGATGTGAGATATAGGTTTCTATATGTGTCTACCAACCTCTTACCATGATGAGCCTCATTTTACCATGGTATTTTATGATGGTTGTCTCATGTGTTGGAGTTTTGATTTTGATCTCAGTTTTGGCATGTTGTTTGCACATTTAAACTGAGATTAATACATTGTCTAATCATTATCTTCTATTTCAGATAAATATAAATATGTCTATATGACATATTACAAGGGTTCCACATGAGGGTGTAGTGCTATATTCTCCACAAGGGAATCCTCCTCAGGATCATAATCTTTTAGAGGCTATTGTATGAGAATTTTGGTTTGTGGACCAGAATGTACTATGATTTTAGAACCCAACTATTCAAGAAAATCCAAGAGCGGGAGGAGACAGGTATTGATCACATGAGTTACAACACAATAATCCCCCATCCTTTTAGGGTAATAATTATCCCCAATTGATGAATGAATGATTAAACAATATTGATCAAGTATTTTAATCCTAGATACACCTAAGTCTATTAATGTCAATTTCACAATGTTTGATTTTGAGGGTCCCCACAAGCAATGGTGGGATTTTATGGTATAGAAAAATTGGCATGTGGGTTTGGATTGGATGGTTTTCAAGGCCCTATTCTTTCATCAGTTATGTCTAGAGTATTTGATGACATTGAAGTCTCTAGAGTTACTCTCTTTTTAGTAGGAAGATCATTCAATTTCATAGTATACCAACCATTTTGTAGAGTTGGTTAATTTTTCTTTGGTGGTGGTGATGAATGATTAGCTAATAGTATAGAAATTTGTACAGGGCTTTCAACTGTATATATAATCGCAGGTATATATGTAAAATATTACAACCTATGATAACATGGTTGATAAGGAAATGATGGTAGAAATGGATATGATGGGAAACATTAGATTATCTATATTTTCTCTTACACCCAATGGAAATTTTAGTATCATGTAAGGTAAAACGATAAAGTGGTATGATAATCACAATGGTTGTTGAAGTGGTTATTAATAGTGGTCCACCTATGAGACATCAATAGTAACTAGTAATGTTCAAATAAAATTATATCAATGTGTTGAGGAAGGGAATAATTGACATTATTATCCCACACATGTGATGATTTTCAATACCTGTGGTCATTGAGGCCATGTGCAAAGGTTCTTCCAAGATATGTATATTCCCCATTATGGCCAAGGATATTTAGATCCAATGGTCATGAACGTGTATTAAAATTATTAAAATTCTATAAGGATCTAACCATAGTCTCTAGGAGTTAAGTACCTTCAGACACTGGGTGAGTTTCTTGTAGAGGTTCACATGGGACCAACTATTGTGAGAGGTTCTATATTTGTTGAAACTTCTCTATAAATTTATTTGTTTTATATAGGTGTCTCTCACTCATTTATATTTTCATGGTGTAAATATGTGATAAGACTTACAGAAGAACTAATTTCATTTTTTGAAGAGCTAAACACACCACTTATAAGTAGGATGGAGTGGGAGTTTCCATTCCCAGAATATTCCCTATCAATAACTAACACTGAGTAAGTCAATGATTCCTTGCTTTTCAATTTGCATCTTTTTGACGTCATCGTCAGGATATATTTTGATGTCTCTTATCATGTTTATATTCATTTTTATGATTGTAATGTATTTTTCTCTACCAATTATGGGAGATCTTGGATATTTTAGAGACAGTGGGACTAAGGTCCAATTAATCAGGGCCTTCCCACCCAGAGTATAATTGTTATTCTTTTATTTTTTCAATTAAACAAAGTAATGTTTCCGCTCTTGGAGATCTTTAATTATTCATTAGGTACTTCCAGGATGACTACTAGAATGAATCCTTTATTCTTCATCATGAGAGGGAGTAAGATTTTATGATCTATCTGGTGTGGAGTATGAAACGAATCATTATACCCTCTTATCGTATGGAACCAATTGATGTAAAAGAGATCAAGATCCAATTTGATGATCTGAAAGGGAAAGGTTTTGTTCACCATAGTATTTCTCCATGGGTTTCTCCTATGAACTTTTCCAAGAATTATAATGGTTCACTTTGTTTATGTATGTTCTATTGAAATTTGATTCATGTGACTTTTAATAATATGTACCATTTTCCCCATAGATGACCTATTTTATCAATTAAATGGGGAGAGTTGGTTTCTAAAACTAGATCATTAGTCGGGATTTAATCAAATCAAGGTTCATAAGTCTGATATTATGAATACCACTTTCAAGAGAATGTGTAACCATTATGAGTATCTTATATTTCCTTTTGGTATAACTAACACTCATGTAGTTCTTGTGTTTTTAGTGTACTAGATATTACATTAGTATCTCATCACTTTTAATATTGTTTTTTATTGATGATGTCCTAGTTTATTTAATATCATAGTGTGAGCTTAAGGACCATCTAAAATTTTCTTTATAAATCCTGAAAAGTCACTACATTTATTGCAATATATCAAAATTCAATTTTTGGATCCAATAAATGAAGTTATTGGGACATGTGATTTTGGAACATGAGCATTCAGTTGGTCCATAAAAGGTGAAGGATGTCTTTTCCTGGGAATAACCACAAAATGTATTCAAGATACAGAGGTTCATAGGTATTATTAGATACTTTCTATGGTTCATCAAGGATTTCAAAAACTTTTCATCACCCTTTATTCCTCTTACATTAAAGGGGTGAAATTCATATAGGATTCTAAATGTCAATTTTTTTTTGAAAAGTAGAAACGACTTCTCACATGAGCACCTATTTGAACATTTTTGAGCCCCTCATGGGTTATGTGGTATACTATTATGCTCATAGTGTTAGATTTCGTTGTGTGCATATATAATATGATAATGTTGTTGTCATAACCCAACCCATACCAGGGCTCGAGCAGCAACTACCCCAAGCCCGCCTCCATAGGCCAGGGGCTGGCGACTAGCACCGAAGGCACAACAAACTCGGGGAGGCCTTTTCCTAAGAACCTGTACACACACAGGTAGCCAACTCAATGAAAAAGTGCAGAGGAAAAAGAAAGAAAGGTACCATAATTCTATAAAAATGGAACCAAACAAAAATGCATCGACCTATAATAGTACAAGTACAAGAAAAGTAAAGCTGAAAGGTAAAGGGGAAAATATACACACCCAATTAGAAAAGTGCCACACCCTGACAATAGGTGAAAAATTAAAACAGTTAGAAGAGTCCCACTCTTAAATCCCAAGATATAACCACCATACATAGTCCAAGAACACCATATCCCGAAGCTCCTCTGATTTCACGATCAACCTATTCATCGTCTGCAAGGGGACGCCAAGTGCGGGAAAAGCCCAAGGAGGGCTGAGTATAAGAATACTCAGTAGGATTCCCCGAAGTCTCGAGGGAGTAGAAAGAGAGGTACATAAGATGAGATCAGTAAGAGAAAACAAGGTACAACAGAGTGAACAAAAAGAGTACAGATCCACCCAATAATAGATATGATCGCTCAAAGAAACCCAAACGAGAGAGTAAGGGGATCTTTATCTCATAGATCACACTAGGTATATGACCATACATATACCCAGGGCAACCAAATATACTCGTAACTTAGACCTGTAGTATAGAGAAAATTTACACAACTGCATACCCATGCTAGGTATCTAGTTCGAAGATTCCACAAAGCACTTGTCCGGGAGAACTCACTCCATGAGTCTGATAGCTCTGATAACGTTAGTCTGAAAAGTATCATTCGTCGGAAATGTTATGAGATATAGATGCAATCATTATGGGAGAACACACTCCTGAGTGGGTAAAGTTCGTGATAGATAGATACACTCGTTACAAGAGAACACACTCCTGAGTAGGAAAAGATCATGATACAAAGATGAGGATCACTGCCAGGGCCTTGGATGATATCATGACTCATCCGGATTCACCTTCTTGGTATAGGATCAATGCATGGTAGAGTTGGTCATGTCGATGACAGACTCTACCTAGGGTCAATAATGGATAGAGGATCTCACTCCGAGCCTCTTGGAGGGATGCCTGACTCTATCACAGAAACTCTTGTGGAAGAGATATATCACGATACACGGATGAGGATCACTGCCAGGGCGTTGGAGGATACCGCGACTCATAAGGATTCACCTACTAGGTAGAGGATCAACGCCTGATAGAGTTGGTCATGTTGATATCAGACTCTACCTAGGGTCAAGAATGGATAGAGGGTCTCGCTCCTGGCCTCTCAGAGGGATGCCTGACTCTATCATAGAAAGTCCTGCTGAAGGGATCATACTCTTGTAGAAGGAAACAATACCTGACCTTTAGGGGATCGAGAAAAAGGGGCACTAACCAAAATGAAACATGTCCAAGATACGGTGGAAAAGAAGATCAAGCCATGTACTGAGAATTACATGACATGTAGAAATGTCACACGTCGTGTCTTCTGACCCCGGGTACTTCCTATGTACAACGGCCCATGTCGTAAGTCTTGTCATGTAAAACACAAATACATGATGTGTAGAAAGGATCACTCACCGTGTTAAAGTATCTGGGGTCCGCTCCATGTATATTGGTCGTGTTCCCGTACACAGCCTCAATCCATGTATGCCATCTTGTGTAATCAATACACAGGGTGACCCATGCAACTGGCCTGGTCTAGCCATGTGGTGGAGTATCGACTCCAAAGATAGGAAAACCATCTTAGAGGAAAACGAACCTGCACTCATGAGGTGGGGAGTCTTGTATCAACCGGAGAAAGGGAGTAAGGAATACTTGTGCCTTGAGTCATCATGGGAGTAGACATCCTAAATCTCACTAAAAGAAACACCCTTGTTCTGCTCCTCCAGTTATCAGTCATACCTCAACCGCCACGAAGTTCCACAAGGGAGTAACTCGAAGGACCGCCATGTCATAAGGGTTCCAACACGATAGACGGTGCATCAATCGGATGCTCAATCTATAATTTAAAAGAATTTTAGTGTCGAGGGACTGGTTGGATTCATGTTTGTTCCAACTCGGTTGTTCTTCAAACGACACCAGATAATAGAACGAGTCACACCATTATGATCTACATGGAAAAATACCTGAGATGGACTACCCATTTTTCCAAAACGGATACCCAGTGAAAAAGTTTAATTTCACCGTAACATCCATGAACTAGGCCTTGTGGGGCCCACACCTTGACCAAGACTTAAATATCCAAAATTGTTCATGAAACATTCATTATAATTTTAGGGTCGCAAAGTCACAGACAGTTCTCCATTCCGACACAGTATGAGGGAGGTATGTCGGATACAAGATCCTGTAATATTATTATTATTATTATTATTGAGTGTTTCGTGGACCCGAGCTATGAACCAGAATTCAGTTTCCAACATTCAACTTGAATAGACCGTATTAAAAACAGTGTCACATCGCCACTGGTGGAAAGTCAATTGAACGTCGCACGCATGAGTTATAGCGGGTCTAATATTTAATAATGATATTAAATCTATTAATTCATGATCATTTCGGGTACCCGATCTAAAAACACAAAAAAGAAATCCAATATTGGACTCGTTATTTAGGCCTCGAAGTCAGGGTCGCAATACCGCTGACGGTTCATAAAACCAAGGTCACACGAATAAGTTACTGACAAAAAAGTGTTTTATCAACAATAATAATATGATTATTATATGATTACTTTTAATTGATTTCTTCAAATAACTCATGTCACGCAAAAATCTATCCAATTTGGTGCGCATCACCCCATTTCATCTGATTTTTATTTTATTGCTTTAAATTTTAATCTTTATTTCTTTTAGACTCTTTCTCTCTCCAATATTCTTTCTTCCTTCCACAATTTTATCACACTGCAACGAAAGTGGTGCCTTCCCTTGGCCTTTACTCCATGCCTAGCATGCCCCCAACTCCTTTCTCACTTCAAAGTTATTCTTAATAAAATTAATAATAATTACACCCATCATTAATGTTATAATTTAATCCCATTAAATTAGGATACCGTGGTTATTCTCATTTTAAATTAAAGTCATTCCATTTAATTAATCACACACTAAAAGCCATCAGTACCATTATTATTTAATATAATAGTAATAAATCCTCCTTAAATTTCATCAACTGGTTTCCATCATAATCATTAATAATAATTATTATTATTGATGCCTGTCGTGTCACCCCTTCGCGTCGGCCCGGTCTTCCACACTACCCCAAACCGTCAGATCCGCCTCGCATGACACTGAAGCTACCTCTCCCAGCTTCAGCAGTCGCCTGATTGCCTCACCGAACCGCCACCTTGAACCGCTGAAACCCTCATCAGACCCATGCCACGGGATCCTTCTGCATGCCATTTCCACTTCAATTTTGACTAAGAAAAAAGAGACGAATGCAGATCCTGATCCTTGGGTCAATATCTCCACGTCCATATGTCGCGCTCAATGAAACATTGATTTTTCAGTGCGCTTAATTATTTTGTGATGAAGAACACTAGAAGAATGTGCAGACCATGAATAAGGAAAGATCTCGGTCGAACTTCGGATCAATATCCATGTTAGATTGGCCATTGTTTTTGGGAATCAAGAACATGGGTAATTAGCAATTAAATATTTATCATGCTTCAAGAATCTCAAATTCAAGATAAATAAGACGAAAATTAATTCAATAAATTTTTTATCGATCAGAGAATTAATTTATTTAATTCACATTCATCATGAGAAATTTAAACCTGGGTAAGAAATCCACAAAGATAAATCCTACCTCAGGTTTGGATCAATCGTTGGTGAAGACCGTATTTATCATGATCTGTTCGGTGTTGATGAGGATCTCACTTGCACAAAGATGGGAAGAAGATGTTTTGTTCATCGCTCTTTGATTTGTTTAGATCTAAGGATTCATTATTCTTCGTTCATTGTTCATCAACAGAAAGAGGAGGAGAGGAGCGGAGTAGAGGCTTTGTGGCTGTTGTCAAAACTAAATTATGTGGCCAAACCCTTCAAGCCTCGTATTTATAACCTCTTATTAAGTTAAAAGAGATTTTAATCAAATAATTAAATAAATAATTATTTACTTATTTAATTATTTTCCCACGATGGAAAAAAAGCCGAACACCCAACACCAACAAAAGTTATACCCTGTCTAGGGTAAAACCTACATTCTGAACTCATTGGCGGTCTCAAATTTTTCATTTGAGTCCCTGTTCTAGAGATATTTTGGTTTGAGATTTTAAATGAATAAATTAATTATTTAATATATCCATTTAATAAACCACCAACAAGCGAGGGGGCCAAACATCCTATGCTGACTTATTTTATGCTGCACCTTGGGGAAACACTGCATTCCGGACCCAACTATGGTCTCATATTTTCAATCTGATCAACCTTTTACGATATATTCCATTTTCAATAGTTAACCATGTGTGCGTAATGTAAAAACACTTAATATTTTTATATAAATAATTTTGGGAACATCAGGCCTCCGAATGGCACGCCGTCTCAGCACCAAGCTCTAGAAATATTCTTAAAAATATTTCAAAGTCTTATTAGAACAAAATCTAGGTCTCTACATTATTCTATCCTTTAAGATTTTTGTCTTCAAAAAGCAAAACCAGGGAAACCACTTGGGATACTGAGCCCTCACTTAGTTCTCCTACTCCTAGGGAATCTTGTACGTTTCTGTGCTGCCAAAGAATATAGACCAAAGGGGTGGTCCACCCCCAAAAGGCTTTCTTTAGCTGATGACGTGTGTAATACCACCCACATATCTTCTCAGTTGCGACACATGTAAGACGTTGTTTACCCACTCTAACTATTTGGGGTAAGGCAAGGCAGTATGCCAACTTATCATATCCTTGCACAGTCTCAAACGACCTGATAGAACTCATGGGATAGTTTTCCTCCCCGTTCGAACCACTACATAACATGTCACAGATGGAATCAATGTTTGTCACTAGGGAAGAGTATCATGATTCCCTCGTTCAGAATATCTATATGGTGAAACACCTAAGGATATCTGGTCACACATGATTTCACAGTCGATGAATCATAACTACGACTCTCTTACATGCTCGAGAGGTGAAGGAGTCAATACCGTCGACTGAAGAAAACTTTCACCCTCATATTCCACCATGTTGAGCTGTAGGAAAGTAAACTGCTCTGAAACTTCCTGCACTAGGTGAGTCTGGGACTTCCTGCACTTCCCGCTAAGGGAATCTGCAACACAACCACACCTTGAGTGCACATGTCCGAGAGATTCTTCCACCATGCTTCCTATGAGCTGTCTGGGTAAAATATGACCACATGCCTATGACTGATCATGATAAGATCCCATACATTAATATCTCATCATCTAGCATCTTCTAGCAGTAGTAGATGTCTCATCTCTATTGCACTCACTGTCACAACCAGCTTTATGGAATGCTAGGAAGCTTTCTACCACTAGTGACTACTCTCACACCTCGACATAAGTGCGGATGCACAAGGTCACTATGACAACATAGATATCTCTAAAGAGTCCCCTCTTGAACATCTATTCTTAGAAACTACCTTTATAGACCAGCAAACCACAGACTCTAGCCAATCCTCTAATGTCCAAGGGAATGGTCAACTACAGAACCTCATCCATCTCTGATGCTGGAACTCATGAAGTGCATCAAACCTGCACACATCCTTAGCTCGCTCTGTTGGGGTAGTCTTCTTCTCAACATGTAGGGGTACTGTTACGTACCCACCTGGGGAAAGGGTCTCGCATGATGGGTCCTGAACTGATCTCTCGTCACTCATGGAATCGTCTCCACGAACCTTAGCTTGTATCCTGGATGGCTGTCATTGCGGAGACATCCTGAATGTTATCAAGGAGTACTGTAGTCGGATGAGAATATCTATATATATCAACAAAAAGGGGGAGCTGAGTCGAGAAGGATAGTCAGAGACTCAATCCTATATGATTCATGTACCATTGTTCCATGCAACAGTTGTCTCAGGGTGCCGAGTCGACAAGCGGGTAATCAGGGTCCCCGTGAATGGATATGTCGGCCGCCCATACCATCACTGGACCCTCTGGCTTGAGAGCCGCACTTGAGACACATCAACACTATTGCCCTAAATCCAACCAAGACCATTTTAGGTAAATGTCCAAACAATGTCCCAAGGGTCAAACCACCTCTAATACCACTCTGTCTCGACCCGACTCGTACCAAGGCTCAAGAAACAACTACCCCAAGACCGCCTCCATAGGCCAGGGGCTGGCGACTAGCGCCAATGGCACAACAAACTCAAAGAGTCCTTTCCCTAAGAACCTATACACACATACGCAGCCAACTCAATGCAAAAGTGTAATGGAAATAGAAATCAAGGTACCACACTGCTATAAAAAGGGAACCAAACAAAAAATCATTGACCTCTAATAGTACAAGTACAAGAAAATTAAATCTGAAAGGGAAAGGTGAAAAAATACACACCCAACTAGAAAAGTGCCACACCCCGGCAACAGGTGAAAAAGTAAAATAGTTGGAAGATTACCACTCATGAATCCCAAGATACGACAACCGCACGCGGTCCAAGCACCCTATATCTCGAATCTCCTATGATGTCACAATCAACCTATTAGTCATCTGTAAGGTCATGCCAAATGCGGACAAATCACAGGAAGGGGTGAGTATAAGAATACTCAGTAGGATTCCCCGAAGGATTGAGGGAGCAACAAGAGATGTATTGAAGAGGAGAGTAGTTAGAGAGAACAAGGTACAACAAGAGTGAACAAAAAGATTACAGCTCCACCCAATAATAGATATGATCACTCAAAGAAACCCAAATGAGAGAGAAATGGAATCTTCGTATCACATCTTACACTATGTATATTCCCATACCTATACTGAGGGCAACCAAATATACTCATAACTCAGACCTGTAGTCTAGAGACAAGTTACACAACTACATACCCTTGTTAGGGATCCAGTTCAAAGGTTCCACAAAGAACTCATCCGGGAGAACTCACTCCATAAGTCTGATAGATCTGATAATGTTCATTGGGAAAGTATTGTTCGTCAGAATGGTCAAGATATATAGATGCACTCATTACAGGAGAACACACTCCTGAGTGGGGAAGGATCACGATATATAGATACACCCATTATGAGAGAACACACTCCTGAGTGGGAAAAGATCATGATACACATATGATGATCACCGTTAGGGCCTTGGAGGATACCGCGGCTCATCCGGATTCACCTGCTAGGTAGAGGATCAACTCCTGGTAGAGTTGGTCACGTTGATGAAAGACTCTACCTAGGGTCAAGAATGTATAGAGGATCTCGCTTCGATCCTCTCGGAGGGATGCCTGACTCTATCACAAAAAGTCCCGCTAGAGAGAGAGATCACGATACACGGATAAGGATCACTGCTAGGGCCTTAGAAGATACCGCGACTCATCCAGATTCACCTTCTAGGTAGATGATCAATTCCTGATAGAGTTGGTCATGTCGATGCTAGACTCTAACTAGGGTCAAGAATGGTTAGAGGATCTTGCTCCAGGCCTCTCGGAGGGATGCCTGACTCTATCACAGAAATTCCTGCTAAAGGGGTCATACTCATGTAGAATGAAATGATACCTGACCTTTAGGGGAGTGAGAAAAAGGGGCACAAACCCAAATGAAACATTTCCAAGATATAGTGGAAAAGAAGATCAATCAATGTACTGAGAATTACACGATGTGTAGAAATGTCACACGTCGTGTCTTCTGACCCCAGGTACTGCCCATGTACAATGGCCTGTGTCGTAAGGCTTGTTGTGTAAAACACAACTACACGGCGTGTAGAAATGATCACATTCCATGTAAATGTATCTGGGGTCTGCTCCGTGTACGTTGGCCATGTTCCTTGACACAGCCTCAATCCATGTATGTCAATCTGTGTAATCGGTACACAGGGTGACCCATGCAACCGACCTGTTCTGGCCATGTGGTGGTGTATCGACTCCAAAAAAAGGAAAACCATCTTAGAGGAAAATGAACCTGCACTCATGAGGTGGGGAGTCCCGTCTCTACTATAGTAGGGGAGTAAGGAATACTCCCGCCTTGAGTCATGAAGAGAGTATCCATCCTAACTCTCACTAAAAGAAACGCTCTGGTTCTGATCATCCGGTTATCAGTCATACCTCAACCATCACGAAGTTCCACAAGGGAGTAACCCAAAGGACTGTCATGTCATAAGGGTTCCAACACGGTAGGCGGTGCTTCAATCAGACGATCATTCTGTAAGTTATAGGCATTTTAGTACAGAGGGACCGGTTGGATATGTGTTTGATCCAGCCTGGTCATACTTCAAATGACACCAGATAACCGAACGGGTCACACCGTTGCGATCTACATGGAAAAACACCCAATATGGACTTCCCATTTGTACAAAACAGATACCCGGTGAAAAATTTTCATTTCACCGTAACACACCCGAACTGGGCCTCGTGGGGCCCACACCTTGACATCGATTTAAATATCCAAAATTGTTCTTGAAACATCTATCTTAATTTCAGGGTTGCAACGTCATATATGGTTCACCATTCGGACACCGTATAAGGGATGTATGTCGGATAAAAAATCCTATAATAATAATAATATTATTATTATTACTATTAGGTGTTTTTGGGACCTGAGCCATGAACCAGAATTCAGTATCCAACATTCGACTTGAATCGACCGTATTAAATATAGGGTCACATCGCCACTAGCAGCAATTCAATCGAACGTCGCACGCATGAGTTATAGCGGGTCGAAGATTTATTAATGATATTAAATCTATTAATTCACGATCATTTAGGTTACCTGATCCAAAAACCCAAAATATACATCTAATATTGGACTCATAATTTCCATCTCGAAGTCAAGGCCGTACTGCCGCTGACGGTTCGTAAAACCAAGGTCGCGCGAATAAGTTACGGAGAAAAACGTGTTTTATCAACAATAATAATATGATTATTATATGATTATTTTTAATTGATTTCTTTAAAATATCTCATTTCACGTACAAATCTATCCAATTTGGTGCGCATCAGCCCATTTCATCCTATTTTTATTTTATTGCTTCAAATTTTAATATTTATTTCCTTTAGACTCTTTCTCTCTCCAATCTTCATTCTTTCTTCCACAATTTTATCACGCTGCAACGAAAGTGGTGCCTCCACTTGGCCTTTACTCTATGCCTATCATGCCCCCAACTCCTTTCTCACTTCAATGTTATTATTAATAAAATTAATAATAATAACACCCATCATTAATTCTATAATTTAATACCATTAAATTAGGTTACCATGGCTATTCTGATATTAAATTAAAACCATTCCATTTAATTAATCACACACTAAAATCCATCATTACCATTATTATTTAATATAATAGTAATAAATCCTCCTTCAATTTCATCAATGGGTCGCCATCATTATCATTAATAATTATTATTATTATTGACCCATGTCGTGTCTCCCCTTCACGCCGGCCCGGTCTTCTACACCGCCCCAAACCGTCAGAGCCACCTCGCATGCCACCGGAGCTACCTCGCCCAGCTTCCACATTCGCCGGATCGCCTCACCAAACTGCCGCCTTGAACCGCTGGAACCCTCATCGAACTTGTGCCACGAGATCCTTCCGAACGCCATTCCGGCTTCGATTTTGACTCAGAGAAAAGAAAAGAATGGGGATCCCTAATCCTTGGTTCAAGATCTCCGCATCCATATGTCGTGCTCAACGAAACATTGAGTTTATAGTGCGCTTAATTATATTGCGATGAAGAACACGCGAAGAATGTGCGGACCATGAATAAGGAAAGATCTCGGTCGAAGTTTAGATCAATAGTTGTGTTAGTTTGGACATCGTTTTTAAGAATCAAGAACATGGGGAATTGGCAATTAAATATTTATCACGCTTCAAGAATCTCAAATTCAAGATAGACAAAACGAAAATTAATTCAAACAATTGTTTATCAATCTGATAATTAATTTATTTAATTTGCGTTCATCATGATAAATTTAAACCGGGGTAAGTAATCCACAAAGATAAATACTACCTCAGGTTTGGATCGATCATTGGTGAATATCGCATTCATCAAGATCCATTCAGTGTTGATGAGGATCACACTTTCCCAAAGATGAGAAGAAGATGTTTCATTCGTCCCTCTTTGATTCGCTTGGATCCGAGGCTTCATTATTCTTTATTCCTCGTTCGTCAACGGAAAGAGGAGTAGAGTAGAGGAGTATAGGATTTTTCGTTGCTAGAAAAACTAAATTATACATACAAACCCTTAAACCCTCATATTTATAACCTCTTATTAGGTTAAAAGAGCTTTTAATAAAATAATTAAATAAATAAATATTTACTTATTTAATTATTTTCCCACGATGGTGAAAAAGCTGAACACCCAACGCCAACAAAAGTTATACCCTGCCTAGGGTGAAACCTATGTTATCAACTCATCGGTGGTCTCAGATTTTTCATCTGAGTCTCTGTTCGAGAGACATTCAGGTTTGAGCTATTAAATGAATAAAATAATTATTTAATTTATCCATTTAATATACCTCCAATGAGCGAGGGGTCCGAACATCCCATGTTGACTTATTTTATGTCACACCTAGGGAAAACATTGCATTCCAGACCCAAATGTGGTCTCGTATTTCTGATCTGATGAACCGTTTAAAATATATCATGTTTTCCTTAGTTAACTGTGTGTGCGTAATATAAAAACACTTAACATTTTTATATAATTAATTCCGAGCACACCGGGCCTCATAATTTCACGCCGTCTCAGTGCCCAGCTCTGAAAATATTCATAGAAATATTTCAAATTCTTATTATGCCAAAATACAGGTCTCCACAGTTGTAGCCTATAGATCAATAGAGCTTTAGTTACATGAGAAAATTTTCTACACTCTTGATTTTGATATTGTCACTGTTATGCATGTTCTTAAGTGTTAGAAGCACTATATTTTTTGGGAGATGTTCTGGTCTTTTTTGATCATAATAGTATGATATTTATCTTTTTTCAAAATTCAGTAAATCTAAAATAGAATATATGTGTTGAATATGTCTAGATGTTTTAGATCAACACCTCATAAACCCTAGGGATGGGGAATGTAATTACAGACTCTCTCAATTAGAAACTTCCACCACATGTTATTATAGAATCAAAATAATTTCACTGTTGCATGATTGTAAGGTTTCTTCATGGTACATTCCCCCTAGTGGTTCAAATATGTATTGTGACGTGAGATTTTATTTCTAGTGGTCGGGTTCGAAGCGCATCATCACTAGCTATGTGTCCCAGTATTACAACTACAAATAGATAAAGTAAGAGAACTTAAATTCATATAGTCAACTCCATCCTCTTCCCATTCTTTATTGTATATGGGATGAGGTGTTCATGGAATTAGTATTTTGATTTCCATGGTGTCTCCTAGGAAATAATGTTATTTAGGTGGTGATTGATCATTTGAAAAAATCTTCTCATTTCATTCCAATCAAGGATAATAACAAGGTTAAATATATGGGTAAGTAATACATGTAAGAGATTTTGAGGTTTTCTGGGGTTACCTTGGAT
Source organism: Viscum album (assembly GCA_963277665.1). Classification (NCBI taxonomy): domain Eukaryota; kingdom Viridiplantae; phylum Streptophyta; class Magnoliopsida; order Santalales; family Viscaceae; genus Viscum; species Viscum album. The sequence continues at coordinate 1,514,378,448 of OY728139.1, read as the reverse complement.
ATTATATCAAACATGGATCCTAGGATTACTTGTAGGTTATGGAAAATTTAATGTGAGGTGATGGGGACTCAGTTTAGATGGAGTACATCTTACCATCCAAAAATAGATGGTTAGATGGAGCATGCTATTAATATCTTAGAGGATATACTATAAGCCTATGTCGTATATTTTGATGTATTGTGGCATAGAAATCTCAAAATAGTCACGTTTTCTTATAAAAATAGTTACAATTAATCGATCATAATGGATCCCTTTGAGGCTTTGTATTTTCACCAATGTAGATCACCTCTTTGTTGGGAAGAGGTTAGTTATGCCTATCTTTTGGGACCGAGGCTCACTTAGGGGACATAAACAAGTATTTGATATATATTTCCACTATTGTTTACATATGAAAGTCATAAAAAATCATATACATATCATCAATGTCATCCTTTATAATTTTACATTATTGATAGGTTCTTCCTAAAAGTTTATCCTCAGTTGGGTCACCATCATCTTAGGAAACATGGAAAGTTTGCTCTAAGATATGTTGTACTTCTTGATATCAAGGAGTATCTCAGGATGTTTTCATAATGATTGGAATTTATAGCTTAATTGGAATTTATTCATGATGGTTTCCACATATTTCATCTCAAGAATTGCCATCTTAATCCTTCCAATGAATTGATTCGGGAGGTTATTAATTTGGATCCAAATTATTTTTGTTTTAGAGAAACCAATTGAGATCATTGATTCTTAAACCATTTTCCCATGTGGGAAGTATATTATTTTAGTCAAAGTTTTGTTGAAACATGGATCAGATACTCAAGAGATCTAGGAGCATGAATTTTTGATGAGGGAGTAGTGGCCTCAACTATTTTCAAAGAACCCTTAATCCACATGAATTTCCCATGATGGGAAGTCTTATGGTGGTGATATTTTGAATAACTTTTAAAATTTATGATCTCTTTAAATGTTTAATATTCATTTTTGGGGGTTCATAGAGAATATTTTGCAATATTGGATTTTTTCTATAGGGTTTATATTGGGTGATGGCTGTAGAACTCGTTCACACCATGAAAAAGATTAATAGAGTGGGTTTTTTTGGGAATGAATCCAAGAAATCATGGTTTAAGGCATGAGAATAATTAATGAGATGAATAATATTCACATAATGAATTTACTTTTAGGGATTTTAAATCAAGGTGATTCATTTTTTGGTGTACATAGAATTTGAGATACGCATATCATGAATCATATATTCCTGAAATAAATCCCTTTTGACCAATGGGTTGTTATGTGATGCACACCTGACTCCTCTAATTACTCAATGTCCAATCTCTCCCTCAATCCCTGGGGCTTCTCCAGAAATTTTGTGTGATTCCACCCCTTATAGACTTCTCTATTTGGCATTTGATCTCTGGATTGGTAGGTTTCTCTCCTTTTTGTAGGTTTTTTATTCTCTCCTCCATTCCTTCACATCCTATGTGAATTTTTAGTATCTTTGGACTATATTTCTGGGATTTTTGATCTTATGATGATTCTTTTTTATGCCTTCTAGATCCATTATGTGATCGTCTTATGGAGGCTAAGACTTAGGCTTGTTTTGGTGAAACACTTGAGTATCTTGATATATGTTTTGATGTTTATTCTCTTTGGACCCTTTATACTTATTTAATTTGATTGTATTATGTGAGAATCAATTATAGGGCCCCTGTTTATGGATATTTTGTTTCATTTCAATTCTTGGTGTGTAGATCATGTTATGGGTGGTGTGCGACCAAAGTTTGAGGTTGGTATCTCCATTTGTAGCCTATATAATTTAAACCTTAAATTATATTGGTTATATAAATTTCTTTATAAATTATTTAGCATGATACTTATGTTGGTTGATTTTTTTGTGAAAATATATTTTTTAGAAAATATGGTTTTCCCTCCATTTTGGTAAAATAAATGTGTGTTGAAATATATTGTGAAATGGATTTCGATATGGGTTTTCAATACAGTTTTTAATGAAAAATGATTTTTTGGAATGAATTTTGAAATGTGATAAACCTTTTCAAATGATTTGATAAATGCAGCACATTGGAGCCTTGGGTACTTAGGTGTAGGGTTTAATATTATGGCGCATCCCTTATTATCATACTTTGGTTAACTTTATGGGATATTGTAAAGACCCGTAAATTTCAAGGAAATTTTTTTTCATAATTTTCTTTGGAATTTTACAAGAACGCAGTTTCTGACAGCACCTGATTCCGAGGCCCGGTGTGCCCGGAATCATTTTCCGAAGTTTGGCTCGGGTACGTTCAGTGAACGGACAAGCGGGTTTTTCTAACTTTTGAACCGGTTCCCGGAATCGAATTATAAGGGCACCGATGAAATCGCAGCGCCGGTATTCACTTAGAAACGCCTCTTCCGGAGTTGCGTTTTCTCGGGTGTGGTTTTTAATTTTCGGGCTTAAAGTTAAGAAATAAAATAATTTCACGACAACTTTATTTTATTTCACTTAAGACACTTGAAGCCACTTGAAGCCACTTGAAAGCCACTTAAACTGAGTTAAAATGGATAGGGTGCTATCCAGAAATATCCTACCCCCTTGGTAGGATATTTGTGAGGTGGGGCCCGCACGAGCCCCGCCGTTTCTTTCCGCTAAGTAACGCACCCGCGAAAACCCGTCATTATGAAAGTTAACTGACGTGTTTTCTTAAATCCTTAAAGCACCATTTAATTGGGTGGTTTATTTCGTGAATTAAATGGGCGGTTTCTTTCATTGAATTAATTCAACAAATTGATGGGTCGTTACTTACCTTTTTCATTTGTTGGCGTAATAATAAAATAAGACCAACAAGTCTTTTTGGAGGATTACTCGTTGAGAGGTTTTTTCAGAGTTCTTGAGCCTTCATCCTTCTTCGCGAAGAACGCGAAGAACGTGAAGAACGCCGGCCTCCGACGAAGAACGCTAAACCCGTGGAAGTCGACGACGCGACGCCGTGTTCCGCGACGCCGACGTTCCCTTCCTACAACGTTCTTCTGCGACGTCTCTTCCTCCGCAACGAATCTCCAATCAGCTGTTTGAGGTAAGAGACTTCGAGATTCTCTTAAATCTCCCTTGTGTTTTTTTAACAAAACACGGATTTAATTTTATATAATTAAATTAAATCTGTTGTTTCTTGGTCCGTTGAGTTCGCCGACTCAACACCGGATTCCGCGACGACGCGACGCCCTTCCGCGACGACGTGATGATCCCCTCCTTCCGCGACGAACAAATCCGCGAAGAACGTGCGTACGACGACGGCTACGAGGTAGGGGTTGTTGTGAATAATACTGTTTCCCGTGATCGTTATTTTTTTTAAAATTGAAGAACTGGACAATAAGAACAATTTTAATCCATTAAAATTGTTGATTCATGTGTTGAATATATTTCTCCCGTTGTTTATCTCTAAAGCGGAGGGTGCGGGCCAAACGAACACGGCCCGAGAACCCTCCGTCGTTCTTCGTTGATGTACGGATTTGACGGGCGACGACGGAACGCACCACAACGGACGGATGATGGTTCCGCAGTGAAGAGTGGGTCCCGAGAGGAGCAGCGGCACAGACGGGAACAGAATCGGACCACTGGAGCGACTCCAGGGGCCCACGGAAGTCGCCGGCGGCGCGGGTCGCCGGCGCGGCGGCACCGGCAGCCGGGAGCGGCGGCGCCCCGGCGCGCCGCCGGACAAGGCCTCCGTGTCCAGTTGTCCAGGTCGACACTCCGCGGGTGCCGCGGGGTTGTCACGCGGGGGCGGCGGATCCCCCCCGCGTCGCTCGGGTTGTCTAGGGCGACACATCGCGGGTGCCGCGGGGGTGTCACGCGGGGGCGGCGGCTCCCCCCCGCGTCGCTCGGCCGCTCGGCCGAGCCGGGCTGGGCTGGCCGAGCCAGACCGGTCCGACCGGCCGGGCCACGCCCTGGCCAGGCCGGACCGGGTCGACCCGGTTCGGCCGACCCAGGGGGGTCGGGCCGGGTCGGCCCGGGCCCGGACCCCCCGTCTTCGGACCGTTTTCGGTCAAATACCCGTAACATGAGCTACGGGCCTCCAAACAACTCTCCGTCAGTGGAAACGTGATCCTTGGATCGAGACGGTCGTTTCGATATATCGCACTCAAGGTTTCGTAATACTTTGAGTTCGGCCGGGTTGGTTCGTACACGAAATGAACCGGGCCCTCGGAGCGGAAACGTTCATATCTTGAGCTACGGACGTCCGATTGACGTGCCGTCAGCTTTGTTGATTTCCTCTAAGTGAGACAGATCTTTTGGCATACTCCGGCCGTGGTTTGGATGCAGGTGGAGTACGGTCGGGTTGGTTTTGCCTTAAAAACCAACCGGGCCCCTAGGACGAAAAAGCCAATAACTCTCAGACCGGGCGTCCGATCGATGCACCGTCTGCGACGTTGAGTTCCTGTTGACGATATGGAACTTTTGGATACATCAACTTCGGACTTTGTGACAGTTGATGTATCGGCCTCTCGGCTCGTGGAGCGGACCCTCCCGAACGAGTTTGATGTGTGCAGAACCCTAGAGCTGGCTGCGACTGCTACTTCGACAGCGACGACCGTGCAGAGATCCTCAGTGGACTGCGGCGACGACCGTGAAGAGATCCTCAGTGGACTGCGACGACGACTGTGCAGAGATCCTCAGTGGACTGCGACGACTATAGCACTTAGTGATCCTACGTGGATCAGTGCTACAGGTCCTGTGTGGGCCCGATCCTGTGTGGGTCCGATCCTGTGTGGGTCAGCGCTCAGCGGTTCTGTGTGAGCCAGCGCCTACAGGTCCTATGTGGGCCCGATCCTGTGTGGGTCTTTGCGGGGGTTAGTACCTATCGATCCTTTGTGGGTCCGACGACTTAGATGGATCAGTGATCATCTTTATCGTCATCCGAAGAAGTATACCTGTGTGAGCTGAATCTTGTGTTGAGCTATCCTGTGTGGATTTACTGTTTACTCTCCTTTGTGGATTGTGTTGAGCTATCCTGTGTGGATTTACTGTTTTCTCTCCTTTGTGGATTTTGTTGAGCTATCCTGTGTGGGTATACGTTTTGCTTTCCTGTGTGGACTGGGTTGTGCTTGGGCTCGGACGTTGGAACCAAACGGGAATTGATGACTTAGGTATATGTATGAGCATATACCTAAGCAGTGTCAGTTGTTACTTCATGATTGTATCTTCCCTTTGTGGTTTATCCTTTGTGGATTTCGGGAGACCTTCGGGGGTCTCGGGGTCCCTACTGAGTAGCTTATACTCACCCCTACATGGGCTATGCCCGCACTACGTTGCGTTGGTTGCAGACGACGGACAACGCTGATCGTGGTGGAGGCGTGCGGACCAGGATGGTACCTAGAGGTGGACCACTGGGCGGGACGTACTCGGAGTGGTCAGGTGGACCCGAGGAGCAGTGGAGGCTATATGTACCCACCCTTCAGGTGGGACTTCTGGAGGACGGCTCGACGCTGCGGCTTTTCCTTTCAGTTGTTGTTTTTCCTTTCAGTTGTACTTTACATTTGGGCTTGTATTTCCGGCCCCTTTTACTTTCAGCACAGCTTGTACAGATTTTACTTAGTGTTTACTTTTCCTCTTTCTTACTCTGTGGTGCTTGTTTACTTTTCAAAGGCAATTCCTTCCCTTTTGTTGGGATTTACGCCTTGGTGCTAGTCGCCAGCCCCTGGCCTATGGAAGGCGGGCTTGGGGTAGTCACGGCACGGGCCCCGAGGATGGGTCGTGACAGATATTCTTATTTTCATACATCGAGATCAATTTGTCTCTAGGAATTGATTAAAATTATAAGTGGTTTCAAAATTTGGGGTATTCCTCTATTCCTTAGACTATGAGGCATGGGTTCTAAGGACTTGTAGTGGGCACTATCGATAGTTGATGTATGATTGATCGAGGTAGCATGGCCATAAGTTATCCTTGGAATATTTTACAGTTATGATTTGGTTTTTTACTATTCTTAGATTTTATATACTTATTTTGGTAAACATAACTAGATTATGGAAATTATGTAGTGAAACAATTTTACCTATATTGAAGGACCCCGGGACACCCTGAGAGGGGAGGGGTGAATCAAGGTGACAACGTTTTATTATCTATGATGGATCTTGTTCCCAAATTGGTAGGAACTTATTGAACATGTACGATGAATATGATTAGAAATAAAACATTCACACAGAGAGATAACACAAAACGTTTTACTTGGTTCACCACTAGGGGATACATCCAGGGAGCATATGCCGACAAGTTGTCTATCGTACCAAATTCCACTATACTTCACTAGTTGTGGATTACAAAGGTTCGGGCATAGTCACTCTGCCCCAGGATCACTGCCTTTGCAAAGGTTTGGGATATCTCACTGCGTCCCTCGGGTCACTCCCGTTGACTCCCGCTGGCTCAGTGCCTTTGGTGAAGTCCCAGTTAGTTTATAGATGTGAGGGTCTCTTCAATAGATTTGCATTGAAGTATTTGTCTCTGCTCAGCATGGGACTCTGCTTGCATCGAAGTCCGGAAATGATGCACTTGTATGCACTGAACCACTAATCCAGATAACCAGAATGAGCAAACTAGTTTCTCTCACAATTGCACGCAACGCCAACCCTTTTCACGCAAAACCTTCCTATTGCGCGTAAAATTTACTTTTCTGTGCAGAAAAGTATTTCATGCCACAACACCCTTTTTTCGCAACTGAATCTTTTACGCACAACCCCAATTTTTACGCACAACCCATACTTTTTTGCGCATCTCGTAATTTTCCGCGAAAATCCAGAATATTTTGCGTAAGCCCCTTTACACGATCCTTTTTTGTGCATCAGACTTTGGATCTTCTCTAAGTCTTCAATCATACCGAATGTGGGGGTCACCTCTTATTTATAGGCGTCTGAGACCCCTGCACACAAAACCCCCTTTGGAATGAAAAACTCCTCATCTAGCGTGTAATATTTCGTGCCGGTATTGTTTTTCGCGCACATCATCAGATTTTTCGTGCATCCCATGCCTTTTCCATTTTTCAACGTTCTAATTCCGAAACACAACTTACGCAAAAAACCTCAATCCACTATTTCTCGCACCATGCTATTTTTCGCGCGCAACTCAAAAATTTCATGTAAAGCCTTTATTTCTCGTGCAACACTTCCTCTTTGCGTCCACCTGCTTTTACCAACAATCGATGACTTCATTTTCCGATTTTGAGGCCCAAAAATTTGGCAAACACTGGGAAACGGCGCCACCTTCAATACTGTTGTCTTCCAGAACTATATGATCACTTTGCTGGAACACATTCTGAACTTCCACTAAGGATTGACAACAAACACAAACCATACTCAAATTAGTGCATAGAATATCCATGGTTCCAACATATATTTTGTGATAAAACTGTTTAACTATTCATCCTACTATGTTTCCTTAATATTGAGCATATTTGGATTTTTGTACAGAGACTTGATATGGAACACCTAGGATGGATCCTTCTGAGGTTTCTTAGTTCCAACCCTATACATTTCCTCATGAATGTTAAAACCCTATATTATATTCCCATACAGGAATAGACAAGGAACCACAATAAAGAGATGCTTTTTATGTCAGCTGGGTATGGGTAACTGGTGGTGAGATGGTGAGATATTTCCCAGAAATCACATGGAGTAATGTTTTCCAGTTTTTTTTGTCTATTTATATGTTTGGACATGTACCTTGGAGTTTTATTTTGTTGTTTTATTTTCAGTAGCATCACTACCATTTATGGAATATATTTTTTTAATTGTTCCTTCCATTATTTCTTTATATTGTGTATATATGTGTAAGGTAACTTGTTTTATGTTGTGAGAAATTGTTCCCTCTATTTTTTTTAGACGCCCGAGTGATTTTCATCAGTGTGTGGGGATCGAGAATTCCCTTTAGGTTAGTGGAGAATCTTTTCAGCTACAAGTTTAGAGGGTAACCCAAGTCATTTCATTGCAATGAGTGAGTGTGTGTGTGTGTGTTTTTGTGTATATGTGTATGTGTTTGTATGTGTATGTGCATGTACATGTATGTTTTTATATGTTCATATGTGTACATGTATAGCTAGATTCACATAGGTATCTGTCTATTCACCTATATATCAGACACACACACAAATATTTACACATTTATATAAATATTAATATTTTGTTTTACGATTAAAAGCATTGAATATAGTTGATAATTAATTATATTATTTCTATACAATAAATACAATAGAAACATCTATATAATTAAATAGTAATATATATATATATATATATATATATATATATATTAGAAATTGAAAATATATATAAATATATATATTAAAATCCTTACTTTTAATTTTATTGTTATATAATTATATTTTGAAAAAAAATTATACATAATATTATTATTCATACATTTATTAATGATATATATTTTAAAAAATATCTATTCATTTATATAAATAATAATATTTTTAATTGTAATTTAAAAAAAATTAAATGTAGTTAATAATTGAATATATTTATTCATTTTTAATATTTATTCATTTTTATTATAATAAAAAAATTGATCGTTAAAATATTACATTTATTCATAATATTTATTATAATGTTAATAGATGTATTATAAATCCTTTAATATATTATTAATAAATTTATTATAACATTAATACATTTATTATAATCCAAGAGTTGATCTAGAAACATATTGATACAAGGGGTGATGAAGGTAGGAGGTTATATAGGTAGTGACGCTAATGAAACACAGGGCCTTGGAGTCAGAAAAATGGTGGGTCTGTAAAGACCCGTAAAATTCAAGGGAAATTTTTTCTTAATTTTCTTTGGAATTTTACAAGAGTGCAGTTTCTGACGGCACCTGATTCCGAGGCCCGGAGTGCCCGGAATTAATTTCCGAAGTTTGGCTCGGGTACGTTCAGTGAACGAACTAGCGGGATTTCCTAACTTTTGATCCGGTGCTCGGAATTGAAATCCGAGGACACCGATGAACTCGTAGCGCCGATATTCGCTTAAGGAGACCTTTCCTGAAGTTGCGTTTGCCTAGGAGGAGATGTTTAATTTTCTGGATGAACTGAAGAGTAAAATAAATTTGTTATACAATATTTATTTTATTTATCTTCTTAAGTGGTTATATCCTAAGTGTGGAAGTTGGGGTGGAATCACAAGTTCCTAACTAACCAAGTGAGGATTAAGGTGAGGTGGGGCCCACACGAGCCCCAACCCTTCACCTTCCCCTTAACTCTCTTCTACCCCCTTAAACTCCCTTGCACTTAATGTGCCAAAACCTCTCAAATTCCCTAACTCCCCTCTCTCCCTCTTAAAGGCTTGACAACTTAACTTTTAATTAATTATACAACTCATGTATAATTAATAAGTGAGTTTAATTTTGAGTTTTTGAAATTCAAACTCTTGAATTCCAAAGGTTGGGCTGTGTTAATAAATTAAGTGTAAGCTTGATTTATTTTTGGGTTAGTTCCTTTGTTACTTGAGAGGATTGGGAGAATCGTTGAGAGACTTGAAGATCTTCTTCGTCTTCGACGAAGAACGTGAAGAACGGTTCTTCTCCGACAAAGAACATCGATCCCACGACCATCGAGACTCGGCGTCCCGGATTCTTCCGTCTTCATCTTCCTCCTCGACAAGGGAGAAGTCGCCGACCGTGGTAATCATCGCCAACGACAACGTACCTCTCTTCTTCGTCTTAAGCGACAAGTGAAGAGACGTCGTTCCCTCCTCGGACGCACCCCGACGTCCACGGAATCTACGTCCGACGCCGCGACGCCTTCCTCCGCGATAACCGACGTGTGACGTCAATTTTCAAGGTAGGGGGTTTGTCCTTTTTAAATTACGTGTTTTCATTCCCTCGAACATGAAAGAATAATCCGTTGGGCGTAGTTCCAAATTTTATTAAAAATTTGTGAAACTTTCATTGTTGTGTTTATACGATTGGCCAACTGATATCGTTATAACGGGAGGAGACCGGACCGCACGAACACGGCCGATTCTCCTCCCCCTTCTATTCTTTCGTGTTAATTTAGCGGAGACAGCACGGTGTCGTCGCAACCGCGCAGGAACAAAAAAATTAATGGCCGGAGCGAGCTGCGATGAAGAAACGCGGTGCCGACGCACCGCGTCGTTATTTACGAAAGAGACCGCGGCCGGAGACGGGCCGCGGCGAAACAAGGAGGCGACCGGCGGCCAGCCGGGCCGCCGGCGCCGGAGATCATGAAGGGCCGCGGCCCTACGGCCGCGGCGGAGCAGCCAGGGGCGCCGGCCTCGCCGGCGCCGGAGAACAGGAAGGCCGCGGCCCTACGGCCGCGGCGGAGCAGCCACAAGGCGGCCGGCCTCGCCGGCCGCCGGAGATCGGGGAAGAGCCGCGGCTACTGACGCGGCGGAGAAGAAGAAGGCAGCCGGTCGCGCCGGCCGCCGGTTTGGTTAGGAGGCGGGACCCGCGGGTCCCGCGTGAGAAAGAAACGGCCGGCCGAGATCCGAAAAAAGGGGGGGTTTACCCCCCCCCCCCCCCCCCCCCCCCCCGCGTGCGGCACATGCGCGGCCCCCTGGCCGCGCCGCCGCTGGCCGGGCCGCGCCGCCGCTGGCCGGGCCGCGCCGCCACCGGCCGGGCCGGGTCCAGCGGACCGGGTCGGATCCGGGTTGGGTCGACCCGGTTCGGGTCAGACCAGGGGGGGTCGGGCCGGGTCGGCCCGGACCCGGACCCCCCGTTTTCGAGACGACTTCGGTCTTTTGGCCATAACTTGAGTCACGGACCTCCGATCGATGAACCGTCTGCGGCAACGCGATCCTTGGATCGAGACGGTCGTTTCGGTATACTATACTCAAGGCGCGCCTTCTTTTTCGGGAGCCTACATGGTTAAAACTCCGTAGTTAAGCGTGCTTGGCTTAGAGTAGTGATCAGGATGGGTGACCTCCTGGGAAGTTTCCCAGGGTGGGTGTGAGACGGAAAGGCTGATATCTTTCAGACTAGACGTCCGATTGACGAACCGTCAGCGGCTATGCGATCCTTGGATCGAGACGGTCGTTTCGGTTTATCGCACTCAAGGTTTCGGATACTTTGAGTTCTGCCGGGTTGGTTCGTTCACGAAACCAACCGGGCCTTCGGAGCGGAAACACTCATATCTTGAGCTACGAACGTCCGATCGACGTGCCGTCAGCTTTGTTGTGTTCCTCTTAGTGAGACGGATCTTTTGGCATACTCCGCCCGAGGTTTGGACGCAGGTGGAGTACGGTCGGATTGGTTTTGCCTTAAAAACCAACCGGGCCCCGGGGATTAAATGCCAATAACTCTCAGACCGAGCGTCCGATCGACGCGCCGTCTGTTGCGTTGAGTTCCTGTTGACGATACGGAACTTTTGGATACATCAACTCTGGACTTTGTGAAAGTTGATGTATCAGCCTCTCGGCTCGTGGAGCGGACCCTCCGAACGAGCTTGCTGTGTGCGGGAACCCTAGTGCTGGCTGCGACTGTTACTGTGACTACTACTGCTACTGTGACTGCGACGACGACAGTACAGAGATCCTGTGTGGATTCGACGACGACGACTACAGCACTCAGCGATCCTACGTGGATCAGTGCTACATGTCCTGTGTGGGCCCGATCCTGTGTGGATTCGACGACGACGACTTCAGCACTCAGCGATCCTGCGTGGATCAGTGCTACAGGTCCTGTGTGGGCCTGATCCTGTGTGGGTCCGATCCTGTGTGGGTCTTTGCGCTCAGTGGTCCTGTGTGAACCAGCGCCTACAGGTCCTGTGTGGGCCCGATCCTGTGTGGGTCTTTGCGGGGGTTAGTTACCTATCGATCCTTCGTGGGTCCGACGACTTAGATGGATCAGAGATCATCTTTATCGTCTTTCGAAGAAGTATACCTGTGTGAGCTGAATCCTGTTGCTATCCTGTGTGGATTGTGTTGTGCAATCCTGTGTGGATTACGTTTTGCTTTCCTGTGTGGAATACGTTTACTTTCCTTTGTGGACTGAGTTGTACTTGGGCTCGGAGGTTGGAGCGTATTTGAAATTGATGACTTAGGTATATGTATGGGCATATACCTAAGCAGTGTCGGTTGTTACTTCGTGATTGTACCTTTCTTCGTGGTTTATCCTTGTGGATTTTAGAGACCTTCAGGGGTCTCGGGGTCCCTACTGAGTAGCTTATACTCACCCCTGCACGGGCTTTTCCCGCACTATGTTGTGTTGGTTGCAGACGACGGACAGCGTTGATCTTAGCTGAGGCTTGCAGAGTAGGACGGTACCTGGAGGTGGACCACTGGGCGGGACGTGCTCGGAGCGGACGGCGGGACCCGTGGAGCAGTGGAGCTATCTGTACCCACCCTTCAGATGGGATTACCAGTGGACAGCTCGGTGTAGCGGCTTTTACTTTTCAGTTGTTGTTTTCCCTTTTGAGTTGTACTTTACTTTCAGTTTGGGTTTGTATACTGGCCCATTTACTTTTCCGCACTTTCAGTTGTACTCTGCTTTTGCTTAGTGTTTACTTTCCGCTTGCTTACTCTGTGGTGTTTGTTTACTTTACAAAGGTAATGCCTTCCCTTTTTACCGGGATTTACGCCTTGGTGCTAGTCGCCAGCCCCTGGCCTATGGAAGGTGGGCTTGGGGTAGTCACGGCACGGACCCCGAGGGCGGGTCGTGACAAATTGGTATCAGAGGAGTTCGGTTCTACCGCGAACTCTGATCTTTTGTATGTGAAGCAATAATGTTTAGCGTATTGAGTGTGGTTATCAGTCTAGGGAGTCCAGTGTTGGTGCGGCGGCCGACGTATCCGTACACCAGGACCCTGACTTCTGATTTCCGACTTAATGCACGAAAACATTGATTGCGTGTGTGTTTCAAAGTTTTCTTTGTGATTACTTATATCAGCTCACCAGGTATACTGTTCTGACCGTGGCGCACCTGTTTCCTTTCAGGATGGCCCCACGACAGCAGCCAGCTAGGGTTCCGAGAGTCGAGCGTGACGACAGCCCACTGAGCAACGAGGCCTCGGTGCAGGGACCTTTGTCAGCAGTGGCACCGGCGGTAGCACTTCCCGCCGAGCCCCCGATGCTTCCAGCGCCAGCCGCTGACGATGCACGTCGCCTCAGCGCACTGCATGAGTTTCAGCGCCAGCGACCACCCAGGTTTCGCGGGGAGACGGATCCCCAGGCAGCAGAGGAATGGCTGGAGGCAGTGGTTCGAGTGTTTAGGCTAGTGAGGACACCAGCAGACTTCATGGTGATCTTTGCTGCCAGCCTCCTTCAGGCAGCAGCAGGCAGGTGGTGGAGCCACTTGTTTCAGTTCTGCGATGGGATGACCTTCGCATGGGAAGACTTCGAGACCTTCTTCAGGGTGGAGTTTGTGCCAGTAGCTCTACACCCCGAGCGTGTACAGGAGCTTCTGCATTTGCCGCGTGTTTTTCGATCAGTAGCCGAGTCATCTGTGGGCAGTAGACAGATGATGCAGAGGTCCAGGAGGACCAGACTAGCAGTTGGACGATCTCGGGTTTTAGGACCGGTGGTGCGGGGCACCCGAGGTGGGGTCAGAGCCAGGCATGCCAGAAACGGACAATGTTACTCCTGTGGTGGGAAGGGTCACCTGGCACGCGACTGTCTGACTCCTCGTACGATTGATCAGCGGGTGTTAGAGGAGCCACTGAGACAGAAGCAGCGGCGAGTGCTTGAGCAACAACCGAGTAGTGGACAAGGCAGTAGAGCTCCGAGAGTAGGTGTACAGGAGCAGAACTAGTGGATACATCCTTTGTACTTCTGGTTCCTTGTTGCTTTTGTGTAACGTCTTGTTTTATGAGCTGCAATAATAAAAGATGCATAACTTTGTGATATTTTTGTTCCTGTCCTCTTTCGTGATGTTACTAAGAGGTTCCAGTTTTGGCTGTTGACTTGACCCTCACTTGTGAGACATCTACTGGAGGAGACCCAGTTACCACACACTGATGCCGACAGTGTGACTCAACCCTTGGAGGCGAGAGTAACGGTTGAATCTCTTAGTAGTAGCGTCGAGGCCTTACGACGTCATCCTTGGTATGGATTAGTATCATCCATGTTAGGATTGACTGTTTTAGGCGAAGAATGTGGTTCATCCAGGGGATGAGACCAGATTTCTCTTATCGGCAAAGAAGAAATCTTGCAGCTCCTGTGGGACCTAAGATGGTCCAGGTCATCCAGGGGCAGATGAGTACAGCTCAGAGCCGGCAGAAGTCTTATGCTAACAGGAAGCGGAGGCCACTGGAGTTCGAGGGTGGCGACCACGTCTTCTTGCGGGTCTCACCTCGACGTGGTATTCGAAGATTTGGCCGAGGCGGCAAGTTATCTCCGCGCTTCATCAGACCCTTCCAGGTCCTCAGCAGGATAGGTGAGGTGGCTTATCGCCTGGCTCTACCACCTCAGTTGCACCGGGTGCACGATGTCTTCCACGTGTCTCAGCTGAGGAGATACGTGCACGACCCGACGCACATCATTGACCATGGGGAGCTTGACGTTGACGATGGGGCGACTTTTACGGAGGTCCCATTGGAGATAGAGGATCGACAGGAGCGGGTCCTACGTGGGCGATCGATTCCTCTTGTGCGCATCAGATGGCAGCACGGGAACCTCCAGGAAAGCACATGGGAGCGGGAGGCTCAGATGCGTGCTCAGTACCCTCATTTGTTTCCCTAGTTTTGATGTATCTTTACGGGGACGTAAAGCCCTGAGGTGGGAGTAATGTAAAGACCCGTAAAATTCAAGGGAAATTTTTTCTTAATTTTCTTTGGAATTTTACAAGAGCGCAGTTTCTGACGGCACCTGATTCCGAGGCCCGGAGTGCCCGGAATTAATTTCCGAAGTTTGGCTCGGGTACGTTCAGTGAACGAACGAGCGGGATTTCCTAACTTTTGATCCGGTGCTCGGAATTGAAATACGAGGACACCGATGAACTCGTAGCGCCGATATTCGCTTAAGGAGACCTTTCCTGAAGTTGCGTTTGCCCAGGAGGAGATGTTTAATTTTCTGGATGAAATGAAGAGTAAAATAAATTTGTTATACAATATTTATTTTATTTATCTTCTTAAGTGGTTATATCCTAAGTGTGGAAGTTGGGGTGGAATCACAAGTTCCTAACTAACCAAGTGAGGATTAAGGTGAGGTGGGGCCCACACGAGCCCCAACCCTTCACCTTCCCCTTAACTCTTGTCTACCCCCTTAAACTCCCTTGCACTTAATGTGCCAAAACCCCTCAAATTCCCTAACTCCCCTCTCTCCCTCTTAAAGGCTTGACAACTTAACTTTTAATTAATTATACAACTCATGTATAATTAATAAGTGAGTTTAATTTTGAGTTTTTGAAATTCAAACTCTTGAATTCCAAAGGTTGGGTTGTGTTAATAAATTAAGTGTAAGCTTGATTTATTTTTGGGTTAGTTCCTTTGTTACTTGAGAGGATTGGGAGAATCGTTGAGAGACTTGAAGATCTTCTTCGTCTTCGACGAAGAACGTGAAGAACGGTTCTTCTCCGACAAAGAACATCGATCCCACGACCATCGAGACTCGGCGTCCCGGATTCTTCCGTCTTCATCTTCCTCCTCGACAAGGGAGAAGTCGCCGACCGTGGTAATCATCGCCAACGACAACGTACCTCTCTTCTTCGTCTTAAGCGACAAGTGAAGAGACGTCGTTCCCTCCTCGGACGCACCCCGACGTCCACGGAATCTACGTCCGACACCGCGACGCCTTCCTCCGCGATAACCGACGTGTGACGTAAATTTTCAAGGTAGGGGGTTTGTCCTTTTTAAATTACGTGTTTTCATTCCCTCGAACATGAAAGAATAATCCGTTGGGCGTAGTTCCAAATTTTATTAAAAATTTGTGAAACTTTCATTGTTGTGTTTATACGATTGGCCAACTGATATCGTTATAACGGGAGGAGACCGGACCGCACGAACACGGCCGATTCTCCTCCCCCTTCTATTCTTTCGTGTTAATTTAGCGGAGACAGTGCGATGTCGTCGCAACCGCGCAGGAACAAAAAAATTAATGGCCGGAGCGAGCTGCGACGAAGAAACGCGGTGCCGACGCACCGCGTCATTGTTTACGAAAGAGACCGCGGCCGGAGACGGGCCGCGGCGAAACAAGGAGGCGACCGGCGGCCAGCCGGGCCGCCGGCGCCGGAGATCATGAAGGGCCGCGGCCCTACGGCCGCGGCGGAGCAGCCAGGGGCGCCGGCCTCGCCGGCGCCGGAGAACAGGAAGGCCGCGGCCCTACGGCCGCGGCGGAGCAGCCACAAGGCGGCCGGCCTCGCCGGCCGCCGGAGATCGGGGAAGAGCCGCGGCTACTGACGCGGCGGAGAAGAAGAAGGCGGCCGGTCGCGCCGGTCGCCGGTTTGGTTAGGAGGCGGGACCCGCGGGTCCCGCGTGAGAAAGAAACGGCCGGCCTTAGGCCGGCCGAGATCTGAAAAAAGGGGGGGTTTACCCCCCCGCGTGCGGCACATGCGCAGCCCCCTGGCCGCGCCGCCGCTGGCCGGACCGCGCCGCCGCGCCGCCACCGGCCGGGCCGGGTCCAGCGGACCGGGTCGGTCCGACCCGGTTCGGGTCGGATCCGGGTCGGGTCGACCCGGTTCGCGTCAGACCAGGGGGGGTCGGGCCGGGTCGGCCCGGACCCGGACCCCCCGTTTTCGAGACGACTTCGGTCTTTTGGCCATAACTTGAGCCACGGACCTCCGATCGATGAACCGTCTGCGGCAACGCGATCCTTGGATCGAGACGGTCGTTTCGGTATACTATACTCAAGGCGCACCTTCTTTTTCGGGAGCCTACGTGGTTAAAACTCCGTAGTTAAGCGTGCTTGGCTTAGAGTAGTGATCAGGATGGGTGACCTCCTGGGAAGTTTCCCAGGGTGGGTGTGAGACGGAAAGGCTGATATCTTTCAGACTGGACGTCCGATTGACGAACCGTCAGCGGCGATGCGATCCTTGGATCAAGACAGTCGTTTCGGTTTATCGCACTCAAGGTTTTGGATACTTTGAGTTCGGCCGGGTTGGTTCGTTCACGAAACCAACCGGGCCTTCGGAGCGGAAATGCTCATATCTTGAGCTACGAACGTCCGATCGACGTGCCGTCAGCTTTGTTGTGTTCCTATTAGTGAGACGGATCTTTTGGCATACTCCGCCCGAGGTTTGGACGCAGGTGGAGTACGGTCGGGTTGGTTTTGCCTTAAAAACCAACCGGGCCCCGGGGATGAAAATGCCAATAACTCTCAGACCGGGCGTCCGATCGACGCGCCGTCTGTTGCGTTGAGTTCCTGTTGACGATACGGAACTTTTGGATACATCAACTCTGGACTTTGTGACAGTTGATGTATCAGCCTCTCGGCTCGTGGAGCGGACCCTCCGAACGAGCTTGCTGTGTGCGGGAACCCTAGTGCTGGCTGCGACTGTTACTGTGACTACTACTGCTACTGTGAGTGCGACGACGACAGTACAGAGATCCTGTGTGAATTCGACGACGATGACTACAGCACTCAGCGATCCTACGTGGATCAGTGCTACAGGTCCTGTGTGGGCCCGATCCTGTGTGGATTCGACGACGACGACTTCAGCACTCAGCGATCCTACGTGGATCAGTGCTACAGGTCCTGTGTGGGCCCGATCCTGTGTGGGTCCGATCCTGTGTGGGTCTTTGCGCTCAGCGGTCCTGTGTGAACCAGTGCCTACAGGTCCTGTGTGGGCCCGATCCTGTGTGGGTCTTTGCGGGGGTTAGTTACCTATCGATCCTTCGTGGGTCCGACAACTTAGATGGACCAGAGATCATCTTTATCGTCTTTCGAAGAAGTATACCTGTGTGAGCTGAATCCTGTTGCTATCCTGTGTGGATTGTGTTGTGCAATCCTGTGTGGATTACGTTTTGCTTTCCTGTGTGGAATACGTTTACTTTCCTTTGTGGACTGAGTTGTACTTGGGCTCGGAGGTTGGAGCGTATTTGAAATTGATGACTTAGGTATATGTATGGGCATATACCTAAGCAGTGTCGGTTGTTACTTTGTGATTGTACCTTTCTTCGTGGTTTATCCTTGTGGATTTTAGGGACCTTCAGGGGTCTCAGGGTCCCTACTGAGTAGCTTATACTCACCCCTGCACGGGCTTTGCCCGCACTATGTTGTGTTGGTTGCAGACGACGGACAGCGTTGATCTTAGCTGAGGCTTGCAGAGCAGGACGGTACCTGGAGGTGGACCACTGGGCGGGACGTGCTCGGAGCGGACGACGGGACCCGTGGAGCAGTGGAGCTATCTGTACCCACCCTTCAGGTGGGATTTCCAGTGGATAGCTCGGTGTAGCGGCTTTTACTTTTCAGTTGCTGTTTTCCCTTTCGAGTTGTACTTTACTTTCAGTTTGGGTTTGTATACTGGCCCATTTACTTTTCCGCACTTTCAGTTGTACTCTGCTTTTGCTTAGTGTTTACTTTCCGCTTGCTTACTCTGTGGTGTTTGTTTACTTTACAAAGGCAATGCCTTCCCTTTTTACCGGGATTTACGCCTTGGTGCTAGTCGCCAGCCCCTGGCCTATGGAAGGCGGGCTTGGGGTAGTCACGACACGGACCCCGAGGGCGGGTCGTGACAGGGTCCTCAAGCTATGTATTGGGATTTTAATTCATTAGGACTCTGAGTCATACAATTGGTTCCCTCTAAATCTTGTTATAATGGGGTGTTTTGCTTTATTTAATAAATGGGGCTTGACCCTAGACCACTTAAAATATTTAATAAATTTATTAAAAAAATTTCATACTTTTAACATGTTTATTAGAATAATTAATATAATTAATATTTTTTATTAATTCTTAATAATTTTTTAATATATTAATTTTTAATATATTTGTAATTTAATCATTTTTAATATTTATTCATATTTATTTTTCAGAAATTTTTAAATTTTAAATTTATTATAATATTAATACATTTATTCATAATATCCATTATAATAATAAAATATGTGTTAATAAATTTTTTAATAAAATATTTATTATAATATTAATACATTTATTATAATTTCATAATATTAATACAGTTATTATAATATCATAATATTAATACATTTATTATAAAAATAATAATACATTTATCATAATATCAATACATTAACTATTATTATATTAATACATTAATATAATTAATATTTTTTATTTATTTTTAATATTTATTTTATTTATTAAATTATAGAATTTATTCTTTTCTATTATAAAGTAATTTAGAAATTCTTAATATTAATAATTATATAATTTTTAATTTATGATAACTTTTAAATGTAATTTTTAATTCATAATATTCACTCATAGTTATTGGCTCAAAAGTTAGTAATGATAAATCGTTCTTTTATCAGAGTTGATAAAAAATTTCTTTATTAGTGATTTTTAGTGCCAACAAAAGCAATTATTATCTACACTTTTCATTTTAGAGATGATACAAGGTACATTTAAAAATTCCTTTTTTCAAATCCTAATAAATCCTTTCACTTTTTTTAAAAGAACACTAGTTATCAAGCTACTCTTCATCATAGTTCAAATTCTTGCGGAACTCAAATATTTATGTCGACTATTGTGGATTATTTTGGTTGAATATACCCTTAAAACCCAAGGTAATGTTTTCAGAACATTTTTTATGAATTTCTCTATCCATCGTGCATGAGTTCTTAATGATGTTTTCTTCTTCCCTTTTGTAACTCTATACCTATTTCCTTCATTGAACTTTCATTGTTGTTCATGATTTTTTTGTTGTTCGTCATGTCTTTATATATAGAAATTTGGATTAATTTTATCCATATCTCGACAGTTCTTCACATACACATTTTTTTTATCTATACATACACACATATATAAATATGTAAATAATTTTTTGTCTTATCTTGTATATATATGTGTGTGTGTGTGTGTGTTATTGGTTTTTTTGTTTGTGTCTTTATATTTCTATGTGTGTGTGTTTGTAAGTTTATATATTTTTATTTTAATATTTGTTTATATTATATTTAATATAATTTTTTTATTTTTATTTATATTATATATAATAAAAAAATTATTCAAATATGTATTATTTAAATTTATATATACAAAATACAAATTTATTTTTAGAGAAACACATTTGCATTCAACTCCAATTCATCCAAAAATAGTAATACATCATGTTTGCAAAAACACATGAAACATCATTTAATTACTCACATAATTTTTAACTTAATTATTTCATTTTCAATAATAATATTTCATTTAAAACACAAAATTTTATATCACTTTAACAAATTTCTCAATAAAAATATCATTCAGAAAATATTACATAATTTATTTTCACATTACCACATAAGAAATGCAATTTTAGGAAAAAATCACCACTTTAAATCCTTATATTTTCATTATAAAATGAATCAAAAACTCATATCTAATCATAAAATTTCATTAGATATCTTTATCCCTTATACACTTCAAATTCCAATAAATGATATATTTATTACAATATCTAATCAAAACCAAAAACACTCGTAATATCAATAAATTACACCAAAACAATTCATTAAAATTCTTTCATTTGTGAAACTAATTTATATAGTAGTTAATAACACATTCATATATAAATTTGATATCCAAAAAACAATTTAAACCCTCACATTCACATCATTTATTTCAAAAATAGTTATTAAATCAAATTCAAAAATTTACTTTATCATTTTCCTTATTATACCATCACGTTGTATATGAAGTTCTGTAATTTTGTTGTTGAAGAAGATTTTTAAAGTTTGAACGTCCCAAAATATTTAATGAAAATAATTTTATGACATTATAACTAATATTTAATGTCATTTAACTCACAGTAATGAATAAATCACTATTTTTGGACATAATTAATATAAAATCACTCAATTAAACAAAAAAGAGCGCTTGAAGTTTCTAGCCTCAAACTGGACAAACAATGTGGTCCAAGAGATAATACTTAATATAAAACATAAGATTTATTATATGTATTATGAAATGTATTCTAAAACATAGAATTTATATTTATCATGGTTCAAGGTGTTTTTGGAGGCAGGGTCATGTGTTGTAATCCAGTGTGGTAACCAGTGGTTCCCAGATTTGGTGTTGGTGGTTTTTTGGTTTGACAGTGGTCCTGAAATCCATAGTGGTTTGTCTTGTATGGTTATCACTTAACCTTAAATTTTGTATAATTTAAAAATAAAAAAATTCTTCTATTTATTTAATTTATTTATCATAAAAATTAATTATATTAGACCATGTAGGATATATATAAATTGAAAATTGATTAATTTCAATCAAATGATAAAAGAGTATGATGATGGGTTAAATAGTTCATTAAGTTTTCAACATAGTGTGCATATGAACCATTAAAAATCATTTTTATATGTTTATATTGTTGTTATTCTAGGTAAATATTTCTAAATGAGTTGGAAGAACACTAGATCTTTCATGAAATAAAATTAAATTATAAATGTTAGACAAAACATGGGGTAGAATTTATTATAGCTGGTGACTATGTTAAAATTACTGTTTATAGATCATATGATGCATTTGAAATTTTAAATGACGATGAATATCATATTGAGGAAATCATAGTGAAAGTTAAAGAAGACATTCGTGATTGTATAAATTTGTTTGAGAAGTTACAGATCTTGGAAAAGATGTCATTATATGTTGATTGAACTAAATATACTACATTGTCAGCCTATGGATGTCTTATAATTAAGAAGATAAAAATGTATAGAGAAACACTATCATTATGTAACTAATTTCTATATGGAATGAAACTCTATTAGAATATAATTATCTTCCTTATTGAACATATGATGTTAAATGAGTGCTATGTTCAATGGGTATGACCTCTAAAAGAATACATGCCTATCCAAATGACTATATATTGTTTCACACGGATGATGGATCACTTATAAATGACTAAATTGTGGTTCATCTTGACAAAATAATGTTGAATCAAGTACTTTGAAATTTTTATGGTTCTTTCTAATCATTCAAAGGTTTAAAAACCTATAAGGAAGAGAGTAGACTACAAGTAAATACATGTGGAATGCATATACACAAATTCAAGATGAGAAACTTTGTCACCATACTAACTCTCCTTAGTGGATAAAAATTTATGAGTATCATTAATTTTAAAATGAACTGATAAACCTTTGTCATGTTCTATCTATAGGTGTAATTAATCCTTTTGGTATAAAAATTACAAATCAGAGTACATGGTTAGTTATATGGATAAATTATAACTTATAATTATGGTTATGCATGAAGTGTCACAACATTATCTTTTCTCCACTTATATCAGGGCCAAAATCATTAGGTGATGGTATTGATGTTTATTTGTATTCATTTATTGATGATCTGAAATGAATGTGGGATTGATGTGTTACATTATATGATGTTCATGAAAATGATGATTTCACGTTGAGATCTATTTTATATGGGATGATATGTGACCTTCATACTTATTTAAAATTTTTAGGATATAAAATTAAATTAATTATAAGGTGTCCCATTTGTAAAGATAGTTCACATATAGTTAGGTTGAAACATTTCTATAATACTTTTTTTCTAAGATATTGTAAATTTTTATCCTAAATAAAACAATTCTAATATTAGAAAACATTATTAAATGATAATTCAGAAGAATATAAAACATCATCTCCACAAATAAGTGATCAAAATATTTATAAATTAATTTATATTATCATAATTTTTAGAGAACCTTCTTTTAAAAACCTAATTAAAATGAGTTATAAAATGAGATATATTTTTCTTTAATTACCATACTAGAAATGTTTGTACGTTGGAATTTTTTTGATTTCATTCATGTATAAAAAAATGATAAAGTCATTGAAATGCTACTAAATCATCCCAAAAAATATAACATCAACTCTTGGTTAGACATGATAAATATTGTAATAAGGTATGATTTAGTTCCATTATAGGGTGAAGGATTTACTTTTAATCCTCCAATTGCTAACACTCTTTCTATGAAATACATATTTCAGTTTTTCACTTTCCTAAACAATTCAAAGATTCTAGATAGGAATTCATAAAATATCAAGAATATCATGTCGATGACTAATTTGAAGAGAAAGGGCATAAAATTACATTTCTATCATGTTTTTATGAAATATTTAAGGCTTTTTCTTTACATTTAATTCTACCAAAAAAAATTTAAACATTTAACCAGTCTTTTCCTATTTTCAATTCTATATTTATTTATAGAACCATACATGTTTCCAAATATTGAAAATTAAATTATTTTCATATTATGTGATTTGTAGATATTATTCTCAACATTATTCTTTGAAATAATGGTTCACTTGAGGGTTCAATTATTTAGAGTGATCCAAATATATGATTCTATATATTATAAATGGGTGTACCTCAATAAATAGTATATCAATATTTTGAAAGGGTGAGTCAAAAATTTATGTTAACCAGAAGGTTTTATTGTTGATCGATATATTTTTTATGAAGTTGTTGAATTATATATTGAAAACATATCCAATATTGATATATTTTTTCTTCAAAAATCATAGCACAGTGGGAACCTTACGGATGATGGAATTTACGAAAGATATGTTGTCTCAATTATTATTATAGAGTAGGATCATTCTCACCATTATATTTTAAATAATAGTATATTGATTTTTCTATATGTTTAAACCCATAAATTAATTCATAGGAATTTTAATCCATTAATGGATAAAAGATAGATATTAAAAATACATAATCAATGGTTTATATTTGAAGTGCCCAGATCAGTGTGAATCACTGAGAGGGGGAGGGGGTGAATCAGTGATCCCTTAAAACTTTTTTTACTAATTGATTCTTATCAATTAAACCTCTATGGCTGGTTAAAGCCTCGATCCACTCTTCTTGTATCTCTCACCTTTCCACGAATGATGCAGTAAATGTAAAGGCACTGGACACAAGGATTTACAAGGTTCGGCACCAAAGGCCTACATCCTTGCCATGCTCTCCCAGCATGGATTCTCCATTATAACCTGTTAAAATTACAATGGTCGATACAGAGTCCCACTGTATCTCTCATGAGTCCCACAGGAGGGTCTTTATACTGCTTCACACAGTGTTACCAGAGTCCCACTGGCCTGCTCCAGAATCCCACTGAAGACTTCTTCTCCCTGAGTCCCACAGGGTCTTCTCTTGGCTCCTCGAGTCGCACGAGTAGCTCTTCTTCACTTTAATTTCTTCAAGTAACTTCAACAGCCTGGGATAAAGGCTGTTGGCCTTGCTCGGTACCTCTGATCACTTCAGTTGATCAGGTCTTCTCGTCTTGCTCAGGATTTATCTCCTTCTTCTGAGGATGACCTGGCTTCTCTCCAACTACTGAATACTCAGACAAATGATGTCTTTAACTTCAGTCTGGTCCAGTCTCAGATGCACACCACTGATTTGGCTTTCTTCACGTGTGCACGTTCATCCATGCATGCATGCACTCTCCTCTTTCTCTTGGTGCAATAAACCCACAAAGGGTGTAATCAAATATAGCACACACACCTTCTTTCTCCTTCACACACTTTAACCAATTTGTTTACACACTTAGAGTGTGTTCTACTTTAGTGTGGGTCACTCCTTATTTTACTTCTAGGTGTTTACACTTTTAGTGCACACACTAGGTTCGGCCTTTTAGTTCTTTTGCACACACAAATGCCTATGGACTTCTTCCCTTCTTGTGCACACACCTAGGCTTCGGCCAACTTCTTGCTCACTTTATACACACACTTAATGAGTGTGGTCTTCTAACCACTTGGCACACACTTGGCCTTTCACTTTATCTTGCACACAAAAATGCCCGTAGGGTGTATTTGCACTTTGCACACACAATCTTGGCTATGACCTCTTCTTTCTTTGACACACACTAACTTAGGTTTAGTTGTGGTCTTCTTGTTCACTTAGCACACACACAAGGCTACTGCCTTTTCTTCAAATGCACACACAGAGTGCAAGTCTCGGCCAAGGTGTGTTCATGTCCACTTTGCACACACACTGCCCATGTGCTTCTCCTCTTCTCCACTGCCGCGCAAGGCTTCGGCCTTCTTTGGCACACACAATGTGTGTAAAACACAACCCGAACTCCTTCACTTCACACACACACAAAATGAGTGTGGTATACTGCCTTGATCTCAAAGGAGGCGCGCAAGGTGTCTTGGTACAAGGGGCAGCCGCGCAAGGTGTGGTGGGCTTAAGCCACAAGGCGCACACGTGCAAGGCACAAGCCACGGGTGTGCAAGCCTTCGAGCGCGCAAGGAGAACGGCACAGGGGCGTGCAAGACCTCGGGTGCAAAGCACCTCGGGCTTCAACCGTGGGCGCGCAGAGTGCCGCGGCCCTGGGTTCTTCCTGCCGCGCAAGGATTAGCGCGCAGGGGTCTCCCCTTCACTTCTTTCGCGCAAGGGATGCGCAAAAGGGACTCCTTCGGGCCTCAGATGGCACCGAGAACAATAGCCGCGCAAGTGGGATGCGCGGGGCTTCGGCTTCGCGAGGCAGAGAGTGCTCCGCGGGACTCCGGATCTTCAACAAAATAATCAGCAACCTCAATGAGAGCCACGAGCTCTCCTTATATAGGCAGAGGAATGCCTTTGATCATCCGCGTTCAAAATCTTGAATCACCGAAGATTTCGGATCTTCAAAATCTTTCCAAAGTTTTGCGTTTTATTCTCGGTTTGACGCGGGCTCCCTTATTTATCGGCCTTCTTCACGTGCATGCGACTTAGAACGCATGCACGGCCTCTGTTTAGGCTCATGCATGCAAAGCATGCTCTCCACGTGGCCTCGGCAGCTTCGTTTGCCTCGGCCGATCACGAAATCTCCTCATTTGTTGCATGCATGTATAGTTTTATGCATGATCGTGTTCGGTAGGTCCAGACGAGCTCAATAGAGCCTTCGGCGTTGGAAATGTTGGCCGGGAACTCAAAAACCGGTGGTCGGATGGCCTCTGGTTCAGGCGATGTCGCGGGTGGCTTCGAGGTGTCCTCGGCCGAGCTCGAGGAAGGAGACGAGCTCTCGGCCGTCGGATCAGGCGTTTGAATATCCTCGGACGTCCGCGATCAGGAGATCTCGCGCGGGATGCGATGAGCGGCTGTGATCAGCCGCGCGATGAGTCGGACGGCCAGGATGCGCTCCGGGTGAAAAATGCGCGTCCCACATCGAATCCGCGGCCGGTTTTTCCGCGCTTTATAAGCCTGGTGCTCCCTCAACCCGCCAGTTGAATCTCCTCCCCTCTCGGTGCCGCCCCGCACCGAGTTCTTTAGCGGGCGCGCTCTTGCGCCCACCCTCTGCTCCTCGCGGGCGCGGTTCTAGCGCCCACTATGCTCCCTGCGGGCGCGCCACTGGCGCCCACTATGCACACTGCGCTCCTCCGGGCGTGCCCCTGGCGCCCTTGCGGTGTCCTTGGGTGCGCCCTGCCGCCCTGTCTTGCCCCACGGGGTTCCCCCGGGCCTGGTGCCCTAGTGCCCATGCCTTGGGGTTGAACCCCCCAAGGTGCCTTGGCTGGCCAATTGTTGGCAAAGGGACAGAATAGGACTTTGTCAAATACAAAGTTCTTCTCCAAATAAAACATGCCAAATGCCAGATGCCTCCTCCTCTATTCTTCTTATTTATTCTCTTCTAACACATATTCTCCATCTTCTTCATTAGAATCCACAAACCCTCCTTCACATATATTCTAGACTTAGGAGGTGGAATTCCCGAAGGGTCTTCATCTTCAACCGAGCTCCTTAATCACATAAATTCTCCAATGTGCTTCATTGATCTAATCAGAGATCAAATTGGATCACTTCCAATTCACATGCACTAAGAGTTAGTACATGGACTTCATTAGTGCACATCATCCACTTAGTAGTTGTGGATGGAACTCCTTTCAACTCCTCATGCATTGTGAAGACAATGCATGGTCTTCAATCATTGTTGTGACTTTGTATCATCAGGATACAAGTTCTTAGAACTTAAAGACCAGTTCAACAATCGTCTGATGTTCTTAGAGAATGTTTCAAACCATCATCTCCTATGTCACTTAGTGAATCTCCTAAGTGACATACATCTTTATGTTCCATGGCCATTCTCCATTCATCACCAACACCATCACAACCTTTGTCATTCACATCTTGACATTCCCTGACTTCCATTCATTCCAAGACAACTTCATGCCTCATTGACAACAAATGCAACACAATGCACTTCAATCTCCCCCTTTGTATTTGTTGTCAATACACCACTTCAGCACATATGAATGGGTCAATATGTGTACCAATATTTTCTCCCCCTTATTGGCAATCAAATGCAAAGGTGTGGTGTGGTTCACTTTCAAAAATCTCTTCCTCCCTTCGAACAACATCTTCTTGAAAATCACTAAGAGAGGGATGATGCCACATGTTCTTCTTTAGCAAATAACCTTTAGTAAATCAACTCTAAGTCTACTTGGGCTAACCCGGTGTAGAAAACAAGAGTGATATAACCAAGGAACTCAACGCTATCCAACATTCACTACACATGTGAGATCATGCTTCAGGGGTTTGAAATTTTCAGATATAACAATGAATTGCTAAATCCTGCACAACTTCACAAAACTCATTAGAATGTTCAGGTGCAAAGATAAAGCTCCCCCTTTCATCCATTTGCCTTCAATCAATACTCCCCCTTAATTGTCATGATGAATACAATTAAGAAACAAGGGAAGAAAGTATGATTGGAATACCTTCACTTTTCTCAAGATGGTATTAAATATCAGAATCCCATCTTCTTCAGATTGGCTCCCCCTCAAGGGGTGCACTCCATTCTTTCCAAACCATCCTCCAGTTGAGAATGATCATCATCTTTAATTCCCTGCAATGTTAGCACATGTATATACCAAGAGTATAAGGGAATAAGATGGAACCTCCTTGGTTCATCAATGTGAACAACAAGGTTGAGAAGATTCTCTCAACCAAGATGTCCCATTTTCACCAGTCTTCACACTTGCACATTTGATCTTCAATGATGTTTGTGCTGGTGTGGATCTCAATACATCTTCATGTGAAATATTTTTCTTCCCTCTTGCCTTAGCAATTGCCAGAACTTCATCTTCAGCTCTTTTCAGATCTTTGGCAAGTTGCAACTGATTTGGCCATATGACTAGTAAGTCACTTGGAAGTGTGACCTCAGTTTTGGAAATTCCACATGGTTCTTTTGATGCTGTCAAGCTACCTTTCTTAGGCAACTTGTTTTCAATCAATCCCTTCTTCTTCTTCTGGATTGATTGTCTGTTTGAGTTCAGTTGGCTTCTATTGATTTCCATGGCTTGTTTGCAAAGATCCATGGTATGACCTTTCTTTCCACAGTAGAAGCATGTCTTCTTGGTGGTCCTACTGGATGACTCACCCTTCTTGGACTTAGACTCCAAGGTCTTCTCTTCATTCTTCAAACTCTTCTTGGGAGCATCTTCCACTTTCTTCTGATTGCTTCCCAAGGAATCTCTCTTAGCCAGGTTCAGTGATCTTTTCTTCTTTTGAGCTCTGGATACAGTTGGAGATTGACATGTATCTATTTGACCACTTTTGCAATCATCCCAGATGTTGTCAAGTAATCCAAATCTATTAGCAGTAAACAGATGTCTCTGGACCTGTGGATGTTACTTCTTTCCTTCTGGCTTGCTCCCCCTAGGCATGGGCTTCCTCTGTGCTTTGGCATTCAGTGGATTGTACCAACAATCCTTTGCACAATGCCGATACTTGTTACAACACCAACATTGACCCACAAATCTTGACTTCTTCAGTCCTTCTGATTTTAGGGTGCTTTTCTGGAGCTGCTGTGTTGTTTCAGGAGAGCTCTGCTTCTTTACTGTCTTCATCCATATTTGTTTGGAATTATTCTTCCATCCTGCACTTTTTGTGGAGACACAATTAGAAACATGAGTACAAGACGGGATGGATGGTACCTTCTTTTTAGAAGTTGTTGCCCTTTTATTATAGGATGTCTTTCTTTTAGAATCATCCTTCTCAAAGCTCACTTGAGTGGCAACGTTTCTTCTTTTAGCTGACTGGGAGGATTCAGCTTTGGGTGATTGCAGATTTTTCAATATCACCTCTAGTTCTAAGCATTTCATATTGAGGGAGTTCTTCTCATCCTCAATAGTTCTTAGCCTTCCTTCCCATTTCTCTTCCAGCTGTTTTATCTGGTCTTCATGCACCTTCTTCAATTCTAGCAATGAATTGTCAAGCTCCTTCACTATCTTGACTTTGTCTTCGAGTTGAGCATCTCTGACATTCATTGTCACTTTGTGCCTCTTTTCCAGTGCATGGAAAACATCTTTGATTATTACTTTAAATAATTCTTTCTCAGAAAGGCTTCTCTGCAATTCTTCAGCAGTGTCTTCATATCTTTCATTGCAAAGAGATACTGTTTCATCTTTGGCATTTACCAGCTTTCTGAGAGTGTTGGTTATGCCAACCCTTTTAGCCAATTGGACTTCCAGAGAATTGGCTTCATCTTCTAGCTGTAATTTTTCTTCTTGAAGATCAAGGAGGCCTGTAGCTATACACATTGCAACTTTCTTGGGGACTCTCTTCTGAAGATATTTGATTGCATTTAGAAGATCATTGTTTCTTCCATCTTCATCACAGCTAGAGTAGGCTTCATCAGAAGAATGATAAAAGGAATTGTCATCTGATGTGACATTCACATTTCTTTCCATAGAAGGAGTTTCTCTGATTGCAACAACCTTCTTCCTCATCTTCTTTGCTTGTTTCTTCTTTCTATTTTTCTGAGTCTTGGCAGATATCTCCATTTGAGGTTGGTCACTCATTTCCTCAAATCTGCACTCCATAAAGACTCCCTTGGATCTTTTAGAGGTAACCTCCCTCTGATACCAATTGAAGTGCCCAGATCAGTGTGAATCACTGAGAGGGGGAGGGGGTGAATCAGTGATCCCTTAAAACTTTTTTTACTAATTGATTATTATCAATTAAACCTCTATGGCTGGTTAAAGCCTCGATCCACTCTTCTTGTATCTCTCACCTTTCCACGAATGATGCAGTAAATGTAAAGGCACTGGACACAAGGATTTACAAGGTTCGGCACCAAAGGCCTACATCCTTGCCATGCTCTCCCAGCATGGATTCTCCATTATAACCTGTTAAAATTACAATGGTCGATACAGAGTCCCACTGTATCTCTCCTGAGTCCCACAGGAGGGTCTTTATACTGCTTCACACAGTGTTACCAGAGTCCCACTGGCCTGCTCCAGAATCCCACTGAAGACTTCTTCTCCCTGAGTCCCACATGGTCTTCTCTTGGCTCCTCGAGTCGCACGAGTAGCTCTTCTTCACTTTAAGTTCTTCAAGTAACTTCAACAGCCTGGGATAAAGGCTACTGGCCTTGCTCGGTACCTCTGATCACTTCAGTTGATCAGGTCTTCTCGTCTTGCTCAGGATTTATCTCCTTCTTCTGAGGATGACCTGGCTTCTCTCCAACTACTGAATACTCAGACAAATGATGTCTTTAACTTCAGTCTGGTCCAGTCTCAGATGCACACCACTGATTTGGCTTTCTTCACGTGTGCACGTGCATGCATGCATGCATGCACTCTCCTCTTTCTCTTGGTGCAATAAACCCACAAAGGGTGTAATCAAATATAGCACACACACCTTCTTTCTCCTTCACACACTTTAACCAATTTGTTTACACACTTAGAGTGTGTTCTACTTTAGTGTGGGTCACTCCTTATTTTACTTCTAGGTGTTTACACTTTTAGTGCACACACTAGGTTCGGCCTTTTAGTTCTTTTGCACACACAAATGCCTATGGCCTTCTTCCCTTCTTGTGCACACACCTAGGCTTCGGCCAACTTCTTGCTCACTTTATACACACACTTAATGAGTGTGGTCTTCTAACCACTTGGTACACACTTGGCCTTTCACTTTATCTTGCACACAAAAATGCCCGTAGGGTGTATTTGCACTTTGCACACACAATCTTGGCTATGACCTCTTCTTTCTTTGACACACACTAACTTAGGTTTAGTTGTGGTCTTCTTGTTCACTTAGCACACACACAAGGCTACTGCCTTTTCTTCAAATGCACACACAGAGTGCAAGTCTCGGCCAAGGTGTGTTCATGTCCACTTTGCACACACACTGCCCATGTGCTTCTCCTCTTCTCCACTGCCGCGCAAGGCTTCGGCCTTCTTTGGCACACACAATGTGTGTAAAACACAACCCGAACTCCTTCACTTCACACACACACAAAATGAGTGTGGTATACTGCCTTGATCTCAAAGGAGGCGCGCAAGGTGTCTTGGTACAAGGGGCAGCCGCGCAAGGTGTGGTGGGCTTAATCCACAAGGCGCACACGTGCAAGGCACAAGCCACGGGTGTGCAAGCCTTCGAGCGCGCAAGGAGCACGGCACAGGGGCGTGCAAGACCTCGGGTGAAAAGCACCTCGGGCTTCAACCGTGGGCGCGCAGAGTGACGCGGCCCTGGGTTCTTCCTGCCGCGCAAGGATTAGCGCGCAGGGGTCTCCCCTTCACTTCTTTCGCGCAAGGGATGCGCAAAAGGGACTCCTTCGGGCCTCAGATGGCACCGAGAACAATAGCCGCGCAAGTGGGATGCGCGGGGCTTCGGCTTCGCGAGGCAGAGAGTGCTCCGCGGGACTCCGGATCTTCAACAAAATAATAAGCAACCTCAATGAGAGCCACGAGCTCTCCTTATATAGGCAGAGGAATGCCTTTGATCATCCGCGTTCAAAATCTTGAATCACCGAAGATTTCGGATCTTCAAAATCTTTCCAAAGTTTTGCGTTTTATTCTCGGTTTGACGCGGGCTCCCTTATTTATCGGCCTTCTTCACGTGCATGCGACTTAGAACGCATGCACGGCCTCTGTTTAGGCTCATGCATGCAAAGCATGCTCTCCACGTGGCCTCGGCAGCTTCGTTTGCCTCGGCCGATCACGAAATCTCCTCATTTGTTGCATGCATGTATAGTTTTATGCATGATCGTGTTCGGTAGGTCCAGACGAGCTCAATAGAGCCTTCGGCGTTGGAAATGTTGGCCGGGAACTCAAAAACCGGTGGTCGGATGGCCTCTGGTTCAGGCGATGTCGCGGGTGGCTTCGAGGTGTCCTCGGCCGAGCTCGAGGAAGGAGACGAGCTCTCGGCCGTCGGATCAGGCGTTTGAATATCCTCGGACGGCCGCGATCAGGAGATCTCGCGCGGGATGCGATGAGCGGCTGTGATCAGCCGCGCGATGAGTCGGACGGCCAGGATGCGCTCCGGGTGAAAAATGCGCGTCCCACATCGAATCCGCGGCCGGTTTTTCCGCGCTTTATAAGCCTGGCGCTCCCTCAACCCGCCAGTTGAATCTCCTCCCCTCTCGGTGCCGCCCCGCACCGAGTTCTTTAGCGGGCGCGCTCTTGCGCCCACCCTCTGCTCCTTGCGGGCGCGGTTCTAGCACCCACTATGCTCCCTGCGGGCGCGCCACTGGCGCCCACTATGCACACTGCGCTCCTCCGGGCGTGCCCCTGGCGCCCTTGCGGTGTCCTTGGGTGCGCCCTGCCGCCCTGGCTCGCCCCACGGGGTTCCCCCGGGCGTGGTGCCCTAGTGCCCATGCCTTGGGGTTGAACCCCCCAAGGTGCCTTGGCTGGCCAATTTTTGGCAAAGGGACAGAATAGGACTTTGTCAAATACAAAGTTCTTCTCCAAATAAAACATGCCAAATGCCAAATGCCTCCTCCTCTATTCTTCTTATTTCTTCTCTTCTAACACATATTCTCCATCTTCTTCATTAGAATCCACAAACCCTCCTTCACATATATTCTAGACTTAGGAGGTGGAATTCCCGAAGGGTCTTCATCTTCAACCGAGCTCCTTAATCACATAAATTCTCCAATATGATTCATTGATCTAATCAGAGATCAAATTGGATCACTTCCAATTCACATGCACTAAGAGTTAGTACATGGACTTCATTAGTGCACATCATCCACTTAGTAGTTGTGGATGGAACTCCTTTCAACTCCTCATGCATTGTGAAGACAATGCATGGTCTTCAATCATTGTTGTGACTTTGTATCATCAGGATACAAGTTCTTAGAACTTAAAGACCAGTTCAACAATCGTCTGATGTTCTTAGAGAATGTTTCAAACCATCATCTCCTATGTCACTTAGTGAATCTCCTAAGTGACATACATCTTTATGTTCCATGGCCATTCTCCATTCATCACCAACACCATCACAACCTTTGTCATTCACATCTTGACATTCCCTGACTTCCATTCATTCCAAGACAACTTCATGCCTCATTGACAACAAATGCAACACAATTCACTTCAATATTATAGTTTCAAGACTATGTTTTTAAGGATTTATCTATAAATTTTAATTCAATTTTAGAACTACGTTCATGGCTAGACTAAGGACCATGTTTACATATATTATCTTATAATGGGTATTCAATTAATGATTATGCATTCTATGAATGGGAACATGATGAGAATTTTATGGTGAAAAATAATGTAGTTACTCTTATGGTGGTAGAAATGAATGTATATAGTACCAAGGATAGAAATATATTTTATGTGAAAATGTCAAATTTTGGTGTCATTGATAAAATATGGGAATTAGATTATATAGCATTACAAGTGTCAAAATTTTTATGAAAATTGGTTGATAACAGGATTTCAATTAAAATAAATGTATTGGGATATGTGAAACTAATTTTCAATAAGGAAAGGTACATGGATGAACTTTTCATAATAGGATTATAGGCAGTATAATTATTTTATGTCCTGGATCCAGAAAATATAAATTTAATATCTTTTCTATTTTCGACTAAAACAACTATGAGGTAAAATGATAATTCCATTAAGGACAACTATTTTATTCGTACATCAAATTAATTTTTTGATGGTGCTAATGTAGATAGTGTCTTGTATGTTAGAAGAGGCCACAAGGAGGGGATTTGGATACTTGATATAGGGATTAAAAAGCCGATACATTAAATTCTCATCAACTAATGGATTTTTTTTCTGAAAAGTAAAAAAGGACTACCAAAAAAGGATGTGGGTACTGAGATCACATGTGGGACTTATACTTCTATGTTCTCTCATAACTATTCTCATGTTTCTTAAAGGAATGCACCATAGGAATATGTATACCATAGAGGATGTTCTCCTAGTAATTCTCGATCTCTGCTGGGTACTTTATAAATGTATCACCATACTCAATATTTATATCTCCCCAGTTTATAGCATTTGATGGTTCATGAACATATCTTTTCAGTTGTGACACATGGAATTCATTGTGTAGCTGGTCTAACTATGGTGGTATGTCCAAGTGGTATGCTACCTCACTAAATCTACATGGTATCTAAAAAGGGAAAATTAATCTTGGAGATATCTTTCCACCCCAGAAAAATTTCCAAAATCCACATCGAGGTGAGACTATAAGGAATATGTGGCCTCCTTCCTAAAACTATAAAGGCTTACAACATTAGCCTTTTTAGAACTTATGATGGATCTGTGTAGTCACCATATACTCCAAGATATCTGCACTTTCTCTGTCAAAGTTCACACTAAATCTGGGCCCATCAGTACTAACTCACCTGGACCAGTCCAACAAAGTGGATACCAATAGGGCTTCCCATACAAGGATTAGAATGCTATCATAATAATGATGTAATGGTATCTATTATTGTTTGAAACTCCAATATGTGTAGGTGATACTCCAAACCATGGAATAAGTATAACATTAAATCCCATAGTATGTATTCCAAAATCAAAATGGTCTATTATGTCTAGATATTAGTCTGGGAGTGAAACTCTATGATTATATTCAACTAATACTCAAAGGCCACCTGTAATCCTCTACATAACCATGATGTGAAGTGATTATTGTGATCTAAAATGATCTTCTAGGGAACTCTATTGATTCATAATATCTATCACATGTAAATTAATCCCAAACTTTCTACATAACTCTGCTCTCGAAAAGATAGCAAGTTGGTCAACTCGGTGAGTCTATATATGATCACCCATATTGAAACATTACCTCTAGGCATACATGGAAACCCCAACAATAATTATATATATATTAAATCCCACTTACACTATGGAACCTTAATGTGTTGAGCTAAACACAACAGAACTTGGTGCTTAGCCATCACCTACTGATAAGTGAGGCATCAAGAGAAAAACTGTGATACACACCTCTTCATTCCTGGATATAAAAACTAACATCTAAGCTCTATTTATATATTCACAAAATATGGATGTACATACAAATGTTATGTATGAAACTCCTCCATAACCTTCTCCCATAACATTGTAGTTACCATCGCCCATCCTCTGCAAAGGATAATGTGCTCCCCATAATCAGAAAATTCATCGCGAGCACATCCATGGGATATACAAGTATGTGAGGTCTCAAAGTTAGTATCTCCATGATGAGATTACCTAAAACATTTTAAACATGGTGGGGGTAATGACCATTGGATGAGGATATAATGCACTATCCTTGTCATCTAAGGACAACTTCAATGAGTCTAACTTCAGCCTCGTCCAACAACTAAGAAAAAAATATCATGTTGATAGAGTCTACCACCATGTTACCATTATTAAGATTATAGACTATATCAATGTCATAGTCTTTGAGGAACTCTATCCATCACATGTGTCACAAGTTAAGATCCTTCTGGGAGAGTATATACTTGATACTATTGTGGTCTGAGTAGATGATAAACTGTTAACCCATAAGGTAGTGTCTCCACATCTTCAGGTCAAGGAATACTATTTCCAAATCAATATCATAGGTCATGTAGTTTTTATCATGTGGTATCAACTACTAAAACTCATAGTCAATCACAACCTACCATTGAATTATCCCACAACAAAGTCTGGTCCCTGAAGCATCACAAAACACTACATACTCAACACCCACCTCTAGAAATCCCAAGATGGGGGGACTCATCCACCTCTACATTAACTTATCAAAATTATTTTACCACCTTTACATCCTCACAAAAGTATTCTCCTGCTGGTTAAAATCATTCAAAGGTTCCGAAATCCTAGTGAAATCAGTCAAAAATCCCATGCAGTAGCATGTAAACCCAGGGAAGCTCCACACCGCCATCACACTCTTGGTGGATCCCATTCTAACACTTCTTTTATTATTTCTTGGTCCACTACTACATAATCATTTAAGACAACATGACCATAAATTTTGAAGTCCTAAATCTAGAACAAACACTTTGAGATAATCCTAGAACTTTAGTTCTCTAAGGGTGTGCCTAGAGTGATCCTCAAATGTCTCATGTTATCCTCCTCAGACTTTTATTACACTAGGATATCATCGATGAATGCCATAAAAATAGTTTAATAAAGGATAAATGATTAATTTCATGAGTCCAATCAACATTATTGGGTTTTTCGTCATGACGAAAGGAATCACTAAGTACCCATAGTGACCATAGATAAATTAGAATATTGTCTTCATTATATCGTTGACTCATACTCACTTCCAGTGATTGCATAATCTGAGGTCAATCTTCAATACCTATCACACCCCTCTCATCTAATTGAAGATATTGTCAATCCACAATAGTGGATACTTATTATTCATGGTTACCAAGTTTGGGTACTGATAATATATTCATAACATCAATCTATCATATGAAATATTAGTGAAAAACATTGGGGATGCCCATAGAGAAACACTAAGTATCATGAATACCTTCTTCTAAAAATCCTCAAACTGTACCCTCATCTTGTGAAGCTTTATAAGATCCATAAAATATTATATAAAATATATCAGGGTCATCCCAAGGTGTATTTCAATGATGATGTTATCTATTATTGAGGACGTAAGACTAAAATGTCCTTAGGAAAGATGTCCTCATAATCATCCACCATAATAGGAAACCGATATCCTATAATATACACTACCCCATGATTCATGATAAACTATTAGGAAGTAATCAGTTTAACCCTTATATGTATGAATCAATCCTACTATACAAGGTTCTCCTTCTTTCATTCAAAGGTAAACCTCATCCTATATATGCAAACATAATGCATCCTTCACCTAAAAAATCAATCTATGCATGGATGGTGTTTATTTTTCCCATGCGTGAGATGGTCTCATAATGACTCATCATTATCATAAGGATGTCCCACGATAAAATCTCTCTTCTAGGCATCATATCACACTTTTGGTAATGGGTGTAATCTGTGAGTCATCTTCGATACGAGTATCTAAGAATAAGGTTCGAGCCAAGGGCTCAATTGGAACCTCTGAATCTTGAACTAGGGATATAAAAAGAAATTAGTGGATTGTTATTATGTCTATAAAAATTGTGGATAAGGTATAAAATAAAAATATTTTACCTTTAATCATCCACAAAGACTCTAGATCATAGGCCTCTTTGATCCACTACTTCCCTCTCCCCTTTCCAATTGCTCCCTAAGCCTAGCAGGGGCCACCTGGCGGTGGTGGTGGAAACAAATAAAATAATATCCCACCTATTTCTACTATCCTTAAACCTGTTATATATTTGTTCACCCTATGGACCTCCATATTCATTCCACTGCCTCTTTCTAGGAGGCTTGTCCACATTCTCTCTATCATCCATATAGCGGGTCGAAAAATCCCACACAATATGTCCCTAACTATCCCAAGAGTAGCACCACATCTCCCTAGGATGACTAGAGCCATCTTGAGAGACCTTAAAAGAATATCCTCAATCCATATATCACCTTGTTAAATGTCTCAAATTTCTATATCCCTGTAACTATCATTGGATGATTTCTGCCAAATTTGCATCCCATGTGTGCCCACTACTGGCACCCACTATCAGTGTCTACTCATCCTAAAAGATCTCTATCACCAAGGCATGCTCTATCACCCCATAATAAGAAGGAATTCATAGAGGTGTCACACTGGCCCATATGTCTCTATGTAGACCTATCACAAAGTCTTGTATCCAAAATAAACCATCCCCAACCATATCCATCAATTATTGTGAGAGGTTGGTAAACCTCATGGAATAATCAGCGACAATAATACATACTTATTGTTGAAATAAATGCTCATGGATTCAATCCAATTTCTTCTTAGTTGTATATTAATCCTCCCTAAGGTGATGCTAAAACTCTATCCATGAAAGGGACACCTTAGCATATGAAAAAACAACCAGGATTTCCCAACATCATACAAAACAATGAAGAAGGCTCGATGTCAGGACCACCATCTATTATACAGGTTTCATAAAGTGATAAAAGACTCATGTAACTACCTTGATCCAATCATTATCTTTTTATGGGTCTAGATAATCCCTAAACCTTAGGGGTCACTAATTCTAAAACTCATGAATCATGCTCATCCTTCACACCTCATCTGCTGGTAATGAGGGTACCATTTATTGTTTGTAGGTTATAGGTATGACTAGAAAACCATCATAAGCCAATAACTTTATAACAAACCCCTTTATAAAATCAGTTTCACTGAGGGTATTTTCTTGGTGATCCTATTACTGAATCCCATATGTAAATTTTTATAGAAGTGTCCTGAAATAGACAAGATGTACCATGGTTAATGAGTATATCTTAAGATATGACTCAAGAGGTACATGGAAATATAAACCATTCCTATATTAAGAATTTACTAATGTTTTTCCTACAACCAATTTCTATATGTACTAATTGAAAAGGTTGGTGATCAAATTCCTAGTGTATGGATATGTTGGACACAACACCAACAATAGATTCCCTGGCCATAAATATGAACACCAAACACTTAACACTATTTCCATAAAACCCAAAAAAATCCCCCAACTAGAAACAATACTCCAAACTCTAGTCCTATTATGAAACAATTATGTAATACAACTCTTCCATGACCCAACCCACCGGGAATCTCCAAGATAGTGATAAGCTGAGTGCGACTACCCCAAGCCTGCCTCCAATAGGTCCAAGGCTAGTGACTAGTGCTTAGCAGTCATAACACTCACATGGGAGGCCATAACATAAGGTACATATATTATCTCACACATCTCCAAGACCACCATAACCCCAGAATATAAAATAAACTCATATAAAATGCATTCATACATTTAAATCATAGAATTAGAGTATAATAGTAATAATGGAAAGAAAACATATCCAAATACAAGCCCACTGAAAACTGTAATGAATTATAACCTACTAGAATGAGTGGACTATAGAAAAATGTTACTTTTGGTAAGAACCATGATATGTCTAGCCTAATACGTGATCATTATAGTGTTATTCCACCAAGAACCCCATAAAAATATTGGTTGTGTACAAAATACATGACACATGTGGGAGGATTCCATGCAGTTGTGAGTATAATAATATCCAGTAGGACACCCTGAAATCACTAATCATAAAACATCAAGAGTAAACATTTCATCATAGGATCTGTTAGTAATAATATGAAAAATAAAATAAAACATCTAGATATATTCATATTCAACCCTCAGGCTCAAGGTATGTTCATAACCGCATTTCTAACCGAAGATTCTGCTAGAGTGTTTTTAACCACATTCATTAAGGAGAAATAACTCTACAAGTGTGACGGTATCGATGTCCTCTATTTGTGATATCATGCTCATCAAGCCTCTCCATAAGGAAGTATATGATGGGAGATCAAAGATATTGCTACATAGAAGGTAATCCCACCTATATCCATGAGGTATACAAAAAATTCAAACTAGATTAACCCACTAATTAGGGGACTACCACCCGTGTACAGTTGGTCACACTAATTCGAAGATCCTCTTCTAGGGTGAGAGATGATAGAAGACCCCATGTCATCCTATTTGAGAGATTTTTATAACTCATTATAAAACTTATCCCTTAGATAGGATTACAATTCTTTTCTCAAGATGTAACCCCGACTACACCCTCATAGGCATGGATCGATGGAACACACCCTTAAGGAAACAAGTACATGTTGAGGAGAACAGGGTCTCCAAGTCATCTTTAAAGAAGTAAATGGCATGTACTGTTAGTTCATACATATTCCCTTAGCATCGGGTTTACCTATGTATCACAAACCATGCTCATGTCTATTCCCATGTACACTTGTTTGTGCCCATATACCCAGACATGTCCCTGTACCAGGTCATGTCTGAGTATGCGACTCGACCCATGTACTCTGGTCATGTCATGTACTTAGTCATGATTGTGCCCTTGTATCCCCCAAGATACAAATAGAGATATCAGGTAAGGGTTACAATGTGTGTGAAACATGTCACACAGTATGTGATATTTGATTTTATATGGAACCCTAGTGCCACAGCCATGGCCCCACACACACAACATGCCAGATTTCATTAAATTCCGTGTAGTGCTGAAATTTCCAGAATCCACAGGTCTTCATACAAATTCCTCCTATTCCACCTACACACTAATATCCTCTATGAATATTTTTCAAAAATCAAGGATCTGATTCCATTGAGCTCAATCATCTATAGATATTTGATATCTGGTGGTCCAAACCGATTGGGAAATTTTTGTTATTGATTCATTCCATCGTCGCACATTGAAACTGTAACTAGTGGTCCCAAAATCCAAACCTAAACCGTTTTCATTGCCATAATAGCTTGATTCTATCAACAAATTGAACTCAAAAATTTGGTATCAATACATTATTCCAATAAATGGGTTTTAAATGATTAATTACCTAGTATTTTTTGAACCGCCATCCAAAACAAATGTTGGTGATGAGCATATAAAGAAAAGGGGAAGAAATGAACAAAATATGAACATGAGATACAAACCTCTGCCAATTTTTATGTTGACATTGATTTTTTCTTGTTAGATTGATAAATGAAGAGATAAAAATTAAGCACTAAGATAAATCCCCAACTTCCCAGAAAAATAATACCAGACCCTCAATATGGTCTATTAATGGATAAATTTGTTAGTTTATTGATGCACATTCATAAAAGGATAAGAAAATGGGGATAAATTTACATAAAACAACTTCCTACATATAGAATGGATTATTCATTGGTAAAGAAAGTTGTTGGGCCATTATAGTTAATGATATCCATAGGTTTAATGGGACCACCAATCACCAAAGATCGATCCATCAATTTTCATCCATGGAAACTACTTCATCAGATCCTATCTCAAATTCCAAGGTTATGATACCAACCCTAAAATTAAGTTATAATCTGGTTCATATAGAATTTTATTATTTTTCTATTTCATCCCAAATAAAAAAAATATTTATTTACTTATTATTTACACCGAGGATGATTTTTTCACAAACTCTCAACGTTTAAAAAAATAATGTCATACCTAGGGTAAAGCCCATATTCTAAACTCAACAGCTGTCTCAGATTACTGATCAAAGACCCTTTTTATAATCTATCCTACTTTTTTAGGAAATCCTCTTGATCATTATATTTATATAATTAATATTTTTCAAATATAAATTCTAGGATCACCCTGCCTTGTAATCTTGTGTCATTTCAGTGCTAGATCCAAAATATTTACTATATATATTTCAAATATTTATATGGAAAAACCCAAGTCATTAAAAATAGTGTCTTTTACTTTTCATGATAACTGAATTTAACTCTATATATTTTTTCTATCATTACATATCCTAAAACAAATTTGGATGTTAAGTGAAAAAATTAATATTAAATTAGTATAATCCTTTAGGATTGCCGTAATTATTTATTTGTTAACTTAAAACATAGAAAAGTTGAAACATATTCCCACTAGCCTCCTAAAAACTATATTCCTTTGAAAATATCTTGATAAGATTAAAAAAAACTACTTTGTGTTTAGAAAATAACACTTATTTAATTTTTATATGGAACATTTAACAAATAAGATATTTCTTCCATAGTATATATATATTATTCTATGTGTTTGGGTCATTTTTCCTTTGAGAATAAACCTTAGTTAAAATATACTATTGATGGGTTGAGGAAACATATTACCTCATAATTTAACAAATAATTAAATAAACACTTTAATCCTGGATTAGCACATTTATCAATATCTTCTTCTCTAAACATGTTATAGAATTTGATGAATGATAAACTATGAGTGTAAACTTAATCATCTCATATTTTTCATCAAAAATCATTGTTATCGAACATATTATCTTATAATATAAGGGAAATAATATGAATACAGATCTTTTACTTATATTATTTTGTGTTTCACATATTCCTTTACATTAAAACAACTCATATAACAACTCTTTGCTTTATGAATGTATACTACTTTCTCCAAAACATCTTCGTTTGATCTTGAAATCCTGTAAATTTACAACACATTATATAATATAAATTCTATAACACATAACTTTTAAAAATCAAAGAATTTAGTTTTTAAAACATCCATACATGTCATGGATATTCTATATAGTTTCACAGACTTATGGTATATCTTGTATAATTCAGTTATATTGAAAAATTA
The DNA here is from genome assembly GCA_963277665.1 of Viscum album. Lineage (NCBI taxonomy): Eukaryota > Viridiplantae > Streptophyta > Magnoliopsida > Santalales > Viscaceae > Viscum > Viscum album. The sequence goes on along the minus strand of OY728139.1, from coordinate 1,514,335,981 downwards.
CTCTTCCTTCTCGAAAACCAAAGGTTTCAATGACCTTGATTGGATTCTTCAATAAAAATTATCCAAATTTTTAACCTAATTTTATTCTTCATGATTGATCTTTGACAAACTAACACAATCTACACAGTACTAAAATATGGATATCTTATATATTGTTCATTTATTATCAACTATTTGAGAATATTGGGTAAAATTTTCCTAAATTCATTTGTCTTTTTGGAATATTTACATAATTAAAAATATGACGAATTATCTAACCTAAACAATCTAGTTTAGTCTCTATTAATGAAACTTTTATAATTAAACAATTCATAACAATGTGCATCCTCACTTCCATCTCATTTTATTAAAAAAATTATTTTTACATTATCTTGTCAACTAAAAAATGAGATAAAATACATATCTTATCATAAGAGAATAATTTTTAACACCCATTAAATAACGACTTATAGTTATTGGTATCCCAATAAAATAGAGAGCCCTTCTTAAATTAATCATATAGATTATGGCTCTATGATCCATATTTCATCATCACTTACATCTAGATCATGTAAGTAATATATGACTACATCTATTGGAAATAAATATCAATAATACCATATATTATTCTTGTATATTTAACCGTATGACTCTTTTCCTAATCCATCATTAAAATAAACCCAACCTTATTCCTCTGGTATCCTAACTGTTAGATTTTTCTAGCTAAGTGTAACAAAAATAAAGTTTTAAGAATAAGATAATAACGAACAATTTAGGGGTACTCAACAGATCTATATAATACTTAAAAATATAATCTAAATTAATTTATACATTTCTTTCATTTAACAAGATAATTCATGGGTACTTTTGTGGAGATCTACAATACCTGACTGACTGATCTAGGTCTTAAAAAGTGTCACTTTTGAAGGAATCTAAAAATTAGTATTGGAAGGGGGTTTTAATATCACCATATTATCTCATGTTATTCCCTTTGTCTATGCATGATTCTAGTGATTTAGTTTGGATTATTATTCCCTTCACTAAACTAATATGTTTAAAACATATTGGTTTATAACACTTTACACAACCCACAAGTTTTTGTTACTCACCCAAAAATAAAAGAGAACTATATTCGTTCATATATGAATACATCATATGAATAAGTTTTATAAAATATTAATTTAATGGTTGAGAATTATATGAGATCAACAATATCAAATTGAGTATGCTCAGAGTGATAGATATCCAACCCCACTCACATTTCAAGAAAAGAAATAGGCCCCCAATTAAGTTGGTAGTTCGAACCCAATTACCTTTACCCTAAGGATACTTTACTAAAGGGAGAATACAATTTATAATAACTCCAACACCTAATATGAACAAACTATATTTAATAAATAAATTCAATCATATATCATTAATTACAAACTGAGCTCAAGGTAGATGATAAAAAATCATTATAGAGTCATTCCTAGAATGTAATGCAAGGCTCTATCCTAGAAGTAGTGTAAATTTTAAACAAAAAAATACATCATTAATCATATAATTATGAATAAAAGAGGTAATACACTATAAATAAGTGAAAAATTAAAATATTTAATCCTGAGATAAATATTTACAAAAAATCATTAAATAAAATATAATTATAAACATTTTAAAATTTAGCTTTAAATTATGGACATTCCATAAATATGAACATAAATTTTTTTCCTCATTTAAATCTAAAATCTTTAATATTCCACATTATATGGAATATTATTTTAAATACATGTTATTTTTTAATTGTAAAATTTTTTATAATCCAATTTTCTATTGTCTAAACGTTTTATATAATCTAATATCACACATTTTATAATCATTTAAACTTTTATCAAATCAATCATCAAAACCATTTTTATGTGGTTTAAAAAAAATTGCCAATAAGGTATCTTTAATTTGAACAATTAAAATTAAATATTTATCAATAATTCATAATTTAAATTTAAAAACATTATATTTTAACCTTATTTAATAATTTATAATGCTTTATAAATTATCACTTAGGATTTATAAATAATCACATTTATTTTTAGATCATAATCCATGCCATATAATTTGGTTAAAAGGCATTTAAAATATTAACATTCAATACAAGAGAATATAACATCTTTATAAACATTTATTTAATTAGTTATATAAAATTTTAAATTAATTATTTAACTTAAAAATCCTTTATGAATTAAATATTCCCAAAATATATTTTAATATTATTTATAAAAACATTAGAAATATAATAATATTTAAAATATTTAAAAAAATTATCAAAAATAAATTGTTTACCCTTACGCAAATTTCATATTGTGTAAAAGGGTATACTTCTTTAAATATTACATAGATGGTCTATATAAGGGTAGATATCCATGACCCTTATGAAGTAGATGTTTCATAAGGGTACAATAGGTATTAGCTTTTCGTGAACTCTTCATGTAAGGGTAAGTATTGATCTAAAATTCCATAAACCTCTAAAAAATTCATTACCTTAACTCAAATGATTAATTATTTCACTATATCAAGGTATCTTTCAGTAATATTTAATAAATATATTAAAAAATATAATTAACTTTACTTAAACTCTTTCCTATAAGGGAAGGTCATTGGTTACTTATATGTGATATCATTTTATGTAAGTGTATGCTACAAGTTACCTTTATGTAACACTCTTAAAAAAAATTACTACCTTTACACAACACTTATTTTTCATTAAGGTAAGTTTTGATGACCCATACATAGACCAATCAATGTAATGGTAAAGCAAGGTGATCCTTACATAGACAACTCTTCATAAGGGTAATGCATTTGTTACCTTTACATAACTTAATCATATAAAATTAACTATTTTATTTCATATATCAAGAATATTGAAATGTGATTATCTATTCTTCATGATTTCCGTATTTCAAAAAATATTTAATAAATATAAACCATGGGAATATTTTATACCATTGAGGGATTCGAACAGAATTAATAGTACTTATTAAATCAAACAGAATCCATTAAACACGTATCTAAGGATCACCTATGAATGATAATTTTAAAACTATGTATAAATAGAAATAAAGATAATATGTATCATATCGATCACTATTGGATAGTCCTAAGATAGATCACTAAGAGTGGATAAACTATATACTCTCTCTAAAGTTAACCATAAGTCAAGTAGAATCGCATATCGGATGTCCAGGATTATCCATCCTCTATGATGTGCTAACTGCTCATGAGTAAAGTAGGTAGAGGAATAGAGCTTTGGTATAAGGGTGTTTCAACCAAGAACACTAACACTACCATCACATAGTAGTGGTAAATAAATAATCCCATGGATTCTCCTTGGTGATGCACACATTAAGTCATGTGTTTATAGCACATGAGTTAATTCCTCAAATAATTCTAGTTTTATATTCATAAATGAAGTTAACTTTCATGAATTTTAACTTATGAAACATTTCATTAAATGATAGTTATATTAAAGATCAACCCAAATGACAAATTTTGTCATTAAGATTCAAAACATATCGTAGGTAGTGGATACATCTCATGGATGTCGTCAACCCATTGTGTGTAGCCTCTTTTAGTATATACAAATATGGATTTAGTGTATATTACTTTTAGAATATCCAATCAACCACAAGAATGAACAGACATCATGAAAAAAGTTTCAATCTACCAAAATTGTTGAGCTACTATAAGGAAACCAACCACATTACATTATTGTGCATAATCGTCTTAGAGGTTGAATCAACCAAGGCTATTTCTAGGATTAATTTTTTGTTTTAATTCAAATTTCTAGTTTTGGGAGTAGTTGATGAAATTTAGAGAATTTATGGTTTTTTATAAGGACTCTTAGTACAAGGACTTATTTATGATTATTTCTCGGTATCTATTTATATAATAGTTCTATAAAAATATGGGGAAGTATCTTGTATACAAGGAACCATCTGTTAGGGAATTGGATCGTGTTCGTTTATTCCCCGTGACTCTATCTTTTCCTAAAATCAACTAAAATAGTTAAGAGAAGGTTCTAATTCCCACTAAATCTACTCTCAAAATATTTGGAAGATTATTCAAGGAAAATAATCTTAATTATCAACTAAACACGATCTCGGATTGAGATATATTGAACTTCCCATGATTCATGCACTCTCACTATTTCCTTTACATTTTGAGTTCTGATTTTATTTCATGTACATTTACATAACACTTATCATGTATAGAACAAGATGATTACTCTTATACCAATTATTTTATTTATTTACATGTCTTATGCTATGTATAACTTTAGAAGAGGCTCGGTATATAATGATCTTTCCTATGTATAGTTACCTATGTAAAAACTGATATAGGTTGTTGATATGATTATTACTCCTAAAAAATATTCGTAAAACTGTATTATTTTAAACTATAGGAATTTGATTCTTGATTTAAACAAAATACCTAGTTTTAATTATGTTGTGTGATTTGAGGTATTCTTTCACTACGTTTTTTCCATTAACCCAAAAACAATTATTACATCAAAATTTGAATCGTTGATTTATAAAATCGTGTTTGAAAAAACGTACTTTGATAGTTTGATTTATAAGTGATATATATACAGTAATTTTTTTTGAGATGATTTTTTTTAAAATTTAATGTTATTTTAATTATTTTTACTTGGGTATTGATCATTCCTTTAAGAAAATATTTAAAATTTTCAAATTATATATAACTAATGAATTTGTTAATTTGATGGTTTTCAAATTGAGGGGATTTAAAATTTATAATTTTCTAAACAAAAAAAATTTATATTGAAAGCTCAATTCACCCACTCTTGATAATTCCCCACATACCAACAATTTTCAGTGAATTCATTATTATATAAAATTTATTATTCATTTATTTCAATATGGTATTATTAAAATAAGCATTGTTTTTATAGTAGTTATACTCTTCTTTTTTTAAACTAGGGGTGGTGTTCTTAGAAACTCGTAGCATGATTGGACTCTATTAGAAGGCAGTCTCAACTAAAGTGGAATACAGATCCAATTCGTCTACTATATGCTAAATTATTTCTGAATATGTTGGAAATTGTAATATTTGTAATAAATTTCACCAATAAATTTAATTGTAATTTATTTAAATGTTTTTAATGTAAAACTATTTTTTATTTTAATTAATTGTAATTTAAAATAATAATAAATGAAGTTGTAATGTATTGGATTGGTAAAGTGTGTAATAAATGTTGTAGTACACTACTGTAACTGATAGATTTTATAAGTGCAATAAGATTTTCTAATGAAAGTAAATTTTATCAGTTCTATCTCATATGCTGATAAAATATCACATTATAAATGTTATAAATATCATTGATAAAATGAAATTTTATCATCACTAGAATACAAGATGATAAATTACCTCATTATCAATGATTTTTTTAAAACTTAAGCCTCTATCAGCATTTTTTTCATAGATAAAATTTCATGTCATTTAAAGGAACTCAAAAGATCAATACTTTTTTAACCCTAATAAAAGTTATTTACAACACTAATAAAAGGGTTATCTATAGTTCTGAAGGCATAGAAGTTCTTTTTTTAGAAAGTTTCAATTAGACATTTAGTTAACAAATCCTTAGTTACTATAGAATTTTCACCATGAAATATTTCTCAGCTTTCAAGGGAATATAGAAACATTTAATTCACAATTATTCATTTCTTTTCATGAGTTTGTAAAGCTCAAATAATTGTTTTGACTATATTTTTAATAATATGATAGTAATTATATATACTTATAACCGTATAATAATATATAAATTTCATATATAAGTAATATTTAGATCATAATAATGTAAGAAAATTTCCTATATATGTAATATTATGAACATAATAGTTGGTTGTGATAGTTGAAAAACTTGTGGATTTTTTTTAAATATTCAATGGTTTTGTTTTTATATTTTTAAAGGGAACGTTTTTTCATAATTCCACATTTGAAAGTGGGAGGAGTGGGGTAGTCCTTATTAATGGAAGCATTCTTATTAATATTTAAAATTAATAAAGTAAAAGAGGTATAATACTATCTGAAATGGTGAATCGTACCACCCACATGTGTGTTCATGTGCACGTGCAAAGGTACAATGTTGCACTTTATGGTGCACATTGCATTTCGCATACCGCATCAGTGAGAGGTTCTGGGAAGTGCATGAACTTTTCATGACTAATCGGTGGGTCTAATAAGTTTAAGACCAAGACCAAATGGGTACATCTGATTGGTCGACACAGTTGGTTGAATGGGTACAATATAAACTCCAAATCATATTATGTGTGATATAATAGATGTAATGATCTTCTAGAGAGGGAAATCTGGTCCACTAAATAGATTAGGAGCAATCAAATAAATAGGATAAAATATAGAAAAGTATACATTTCCAAAAAAGTAATTATACCCATTCAAATGGGTAGTATGAATTATCTGAATGAGTTCCTCCATGTCTGTAAAATGGATCCTCAAACATATTTAAGAACTCACTTCTAAGAAATCAAGCCACTCCTCCAGTTTCTCTATTTACTAAGATTTTTCAAAATATCATAAAAATAATCAATGGCACTTTTTAGGTTCCCAACAATAATGCTCTATTATTTCCAAGACCTCTTCAAGGAATACTCCCTCCAAAGTACTTGTGTCAAGTATCGGCCCACCATTGTATCCATAATAGGATTCATCAGCAACCCATTTTACTACCAATTTGGTGGGGTAAATCTACTCTTGAGGAGAGTGACACCATAACATTCCTCAATCATTGTTATTTTCTACCATCCATGTAAAGTTCATATCCATTATCCATCAATATAACCACAACAATATAAAGACTATATTACATCAACAATGATATGGTAATTCTAATCAATTTGAATAATTTATAGAAATTCGAGTTTGAAAAGAAGGATTCACTTATTACTTTCTACGATCAAAGTGGTGTATGTGATCTCAACTCTGAATCCCCCCACCTTAAAATATGAGAAACCTTAACAATACTAATGGTTCATATTTTAATAGTGTTAGGATTTAACAGTGCTAACTAAAAGTGCTGATAAAGTAGACCATTATTAGCGCTAAAAAAAGAACTAATAAAGGGGGACTTTATCATCACTAAAACACTGATAAATGACCCCTATATCAGTGCTTGTAAAAAAGTACTGATAAATCCACCTATTAGCACTAATACAAAATCATTGATAAATGGGGGCCTTTATCCACACTTGTTTACAAGTGATGATAAAGTTCCCCTTTTATCAATGTTTTTTTCTAGAACTGATAAGTAGTACAAATTATATTTCATTAAAAAAAATATATTAATATATAAATATATTTATATTGATATAAATATAATATATGTTTTTTAAATATGGTTTTGATAATGCTAAATAGGTATTTACACTTAATATATAAGATATTTAGTGAAAATGGCTTATTAAATAATTAAAAAATATTATTAATAAATAATATTCTAATTATTATTGAGTGATAGTCATTTAATAACACTTGGATGAAATAAAAAACAAATGAACTAATGAACGGCTTAAGAAAAGATAAAAACATGACTTGAACTTTAAACAGGCATAAATTTTGATCAGGGTATCCATTTGTGCTCTACCACATATCCAATCGAGTCATCTGATGATCCATACACCTTGGTTACTCATGGGAACTCTGATCACTTTTGTAAATCCAAAAATGTAACACCCGAGACTTTTATAAGAAATATTTTGTTTTTATGTTATATAAATCATCAAAGGAATCTTTCACTACACACAACACTTGCTTGGCTTGCTTTACACGCAATCGTGACCTTTCTCGATAGCTTGCGTCGTACGTAATACCGAGTTTCACTAAACAACGATATACTATTAAAATATTATTAAAACTAGCTGTTATGAATAGTAATAACCAATTTTTGAAATTTTTTAAATTTCATTTTTCAAAATGGACTTCATTTTTGAATTTATAATATCAAAATTATACTAGGGTGAAATTTTGGTATTTTTCTGGAAACTTTCAATTTTTGATGAATAGTGAAAACACTGGGTTACTATTTAAAAACTGACTTTTTATTTAAATAATTATTTATTTTATTTAAATTTATTTTAGGTCAAAATTGATACATAATACCTATATAAGTTCAATGTAATTCATTAGAGTAATTTTATAATAATTTTAGATATATAAAAATTTTATTAAACTTTTCATCGTCTTTTACCCGCCTCCTAGGAGAATTTGCAAATTTACATAAAACTTAATTTTACCACTTCTGTGAGTGGAATTTCAAAAATCCGAGAGACATAGTTGATGTCAGTAAGTAAAATGTGGTTCAATGATATGAAAATAAGTTTTGGTGAATAGTAACTTTTTACTTTTTTTTACTACGGTTAAAAGTAAATAGGGTAATTAAGGGTAAAAATGATATTATTATTACCCTAACACATGTCCTAATTCTATTGGGTAAGTGTAATTCGACCCAAAACAACCTTACGAATAAAATATGACCATTTAGGCCCACTTGGATTAGATTCGGACATTTATTATTAATTTATTTAGAGAAGGGTTAAATAAGTTAAAATCAAAGTTTAATAAGTTAATAATTATTAATTTAGGGTTATACATAAGATAAATTCAACTATAAATATTAATTAGAATGATAAATGATTTAATACATAATGTTATTTTATTTTTAATTTTCAGACATTAAATAATTTAATTTTTTAATGACAAAAAGATGATGCAGTAATTATCTTATTAATGAAATATTGACATAATTGATCTTATAAATACCCAAATAAATGTAATTTGAGACTTTTTATGAATTCCACTAATTTTCTAGGTTAATATGACATGTTATTATTTATTTAATTAACTTTTTTAGAACTAATAATTCTATTATGATTTTCACAAAAATCAATTACTAAATAGTGTCAAAATTGACATAAAATAGTTTTTAAAAATATATTATATTATTAATTGTTATTTGTTTCCTAAAAATCTAAAGTTCGAAAAAATGACTTAGATAAGGTTATATATATTAATAATAAACAACTTGGGGTTCTTTTGGCTGGTTATAGTATGTTTATTAACCTTATAGTGTAAGAACACAAAAAGACACGGTAAAAGTAAAAGTATCTAACTTAAAGTTAAATCTAAACGATAAGGTTACAATAGTAAACTAAACCTATCCAAATTCTATTGGATGAGAGGATTTAGACCCATCCCCACCTTAGCTTCGAAATAAATCAATTTTGGGCTATTTAAAAGCGAATATGGCTTTATAATAAAATAATATTTTTTGTTTTTTCCAAAGGTGCCCCTCTCCTCCCTTATAAAAGGGAACCTCCTCCCTCTCTTCCTCACACCACTTTGAGCCTTGAAGCTCGGTCAAACCCTACCAATTTCTCCTCTCCACTTCCCTAGAAACATCTTAGAGGTCCTGGTCTTCTTCAAAGACCAATTTTAGTGCCCTAAAAGGAGGTCTCAAAGAAGCGCTTTAAAGAAGAGGTAATGTCTGTTACCAATTCTTTCAACTTTATTTCTTCTTCCACTTCTTCTTATTTAGTTGTTTCATTATGAATTAATAACATCAGTATCACTCATATACTGATATGTTATTATAAGTATGAAACAACCCTATTTCACCATCTATCCATCCTATGGAAAAATAAATCATCGCGTGTGCGTACGTACGGAATACCGTCTCCACGCCGTAGTGTAATCTATTTTCCACCACCAACTTACTTGGATGGGTATAATGGTGTAAATAATGAATATATATGATTATTATAAAGTTATATTGATTCTGAAATAGTATACATACACTCCAATACAATTCCACGATCATGAGAATGATATCATCGCTCGTGCGTACGTACAGAATACCGTCTCCACAATGTGATGCAACTCGTTCTACATAATTTTCATTGCATAATGATTACATAAATTAATTGAGTGAATAAATATGATATATATTACACTAATACCATTCCGGAAATGAGGTATCTATAACCTAAAAAGAAGAATAAGAATTTATTCGACAAAACACGCATAAGAACAAAAAGTAATAAACACCCGAATAACAAGTAGCAATGAAATATTACTAATAATAAGCTAACAATATGAACATATATGATATCATAACAATGAGTATGATTCTGTAATAAGTCAATGAAATTATTTAAATCATTATACAGGATTTTTGGACACTTACAAATCAAATTGGACCTAAGGTAAGGGAAATATCACAATCTCATTTTTATCCGAGATTGTTTATACTTTGGAATTTACTGGGGAGTATTTTATCAGCCACGCCCATGTTTCCTCAATATGTAATATTATTTCCATCCACCTATAATTTTTTAAATCAAATTTTACCCTTTTTGAGTTTTTAGTAAAAGATATGAAAGGAATATTTTTTTTTCATACAAGGTACTTTTTGACTTTTCTGACAAAAGTACGAGAAGAATGTTTTTTTTAACTTATACGGCATGAATGGATTTTTAGAACATTATTTACATGAACCTTCCTTTACATGTTTTCAAGTTTATTTTTAATCAACTTATTTTAGTTTATAATTGTATGACATGTTAAGAAATGAAAAGTGTTTTTGAAGTAGAAAGGATATTTTCTTCAAGAATGGAGTTCAAGTGTTTTATCAAAATTATTTTCCATCTAAGATAATAAAGGGTTATGTTTCTATCCCTATTATTAAATTTATTTGATTATGTTGTGATGGAATTATTTTTATGAATTCCTTTATCTTATATGAATTGTTTTATGATGTCACGATGTTTAAGAATCCCATTTTTATTACATGGGTTATGCTATGATGTATGGTTTATGATTTTGTGGAACACATAATAATGGTATAATTATGAGATGGGTGGGACCTATATCCCCCTCCAATGCATTGGTTAAATATTTTATATCTCATGAGATAGACATGTCTGGAACGGCAGGTTAAACAAGTTCAGTGAAACAGGATTGAAACGAGGAATGAACTCGGTTCCGAAATGGACTTTGTCCACTAAGATTGTCTTGGAAATGAGTCTTGACTAATAAGAAATGATTCTCTATGATTATGTGTGTATGCCACAAAGCTTCATGTTTTAAGTTATGATTATTCTGATTACATTTCACTACCATGATTTATCCCATGTTATGAAATTATGATCTCTTTTGGAGGTTAAGATTTCCAAAATGTTTTGTTCTTAGGAATATGTTGTGATTGTTATTTCTTTTGTTTACCCTTACTGAGCATTTGATCTCACCCTTTTGTATGTTTTCTTTCCCCAGGTCAGGAAGAAGGTTATTGAGTAAGATATGCCAAAAGGGACTATAGATATAATGAAATAAATGGGAGACAATGTAGATGCTTTATGAACCAGTTGTTTATGTTTCCCAGTTTCTAAAGACATTATTCCTATACGGTCCTTTCCTGGTTTTGTTATATGTTTTAATAAGTGTGATTCAATTTTGAATTATTAACAATGTATGTAAAGTATGGGTAGTTATAGTTGGTATCAGAGGCAAAGGAGGTAGGAATGTATCCGATCCTTGGGAACTCTCACTTGTGAGCGTTGGACAAAGCATGGCTCTCCGCCCAAGGGCTTCATGAGGAAATGGATGCCACTAGGGATGGTGGTGTGTCCTGCCCAGGGGGTGTATCTGCCCCTGGAGTTCCCTGATATGTATCAATTATAGTCCACTGGAAGTAATTCCATACCGTTATAGTTGGTATCAGAGGAAAGGTATAGTCAACCTTTGGAAACTAGGATGTGAAAGCCTTAGTAAGAATCCTAAGGATAAGTCTAAGAATAGAACACAATATTAGTGTTTTAATGGCCATGAATAACCTAGGATAAGACCTTAAGTGTGAAATTTTATTCTTGATTATGTGGTTTTACTATTATAATTAGTGTTGGTCACACCATTCTTCTTGGTTTTAGTCAATGGCCGGAACCCAAAAGAACCGTGTTAATGCAGAATGCGATGGGCAATGCAATGATTGTCCCCCTGAGCAACAAAACGTTATGGGAACTGGAATGCAAAATCTTGTATCCATGCTCACACAACTTTCTCAAGATATGAATCATGCAGGACTTCCAAACGAGCAAAGGAAGGACTAACATTATGTTGAATCCTTCATGCGACAGTGTCCACCTTCATTCAGCGGGTCTACTGATCCATTAGTTGCTGAACAATGGATCGGTACTACTGAAAAGATATTTTCAGTTCTTCAAGGTTCTAAACATGATAAAGTCATCTTAGCAGTGTATCGTTTGGAAGGTTATGCTTATCAATGGTGGAATATTATTAAGAATATGAGGCAAAGGGATGAAATTGAGTCCATGGAATGGGACGAGTTCAAGAACTAATTTTTCAATAAGTACTTCCCTCGTATTCTCCGAACAAAGATGGAGAAGGAGTTTCTTGAACTAAAGCAAAAGGATGATGAATCTGTTGGTACCTATGAAGCAAATTTTACAAGAATTTCAAGGTACACTTCTGGTATTATTATCCAACCTGAGAGTAAGATCGATCGATTCTTTAGTGGCTTAAAACCAAGTCTTAGAAGGGCGTTAGCCATAAGGGACTTCAATAGATATGAGGAAATTGTTCAATGTTCTCTCAAGGTGGAGATGGAGATTGGAGTAACCCATCAGTCATATGGGTTTGATAAGAAGAGGAAAATGGAATTCAAAGGAAAATATAAAGAGCACACTGAAAAGAAGATGAGTTTTACCTTATGCTCAAAGTGTGGAAAGAAACATTAAGGGAGTTGTCTTAAAGGGACAAGTAAATGTTTCAAATATGGAAAGGAAGGTCATTAGGCATTTGAATTCCGCAATGATGGGAAGAAGATGTCTAGTGATGCGAACAATAAAAAGGCTACATAGAATGCACCTCCTACACTTTAATGTTACAAGTGCAAGGAAATGGGGCATTATGCCAATCAATTCCCTAATCCAAGGGTTTTTTATGATGATCGACGTCAACAAACTCTTAAGGCTAAATAAAAAGGAAAGTCACATGCAATTTCTATCACTGATGTGGAGTACGATAACGAAGTGGTGAAAGGTACACTTACCATCCACTCTAAAGTAGCAAATGTTTTATTTGATTCTGGATCCACCCACTCCTTTATTTCTGAAGAATTCTCTAAGGGTATCACCATATCACCTCAACAATTAGATGTTGAGTTAGCTGTGACAACCCCTAATGTCACAACAGTCGCATCAAAAGTTTATAATTCTTCTCTGATTGAAGTTTGTGGGAAAGTGCTTCCTGAAAATCTTGTGATCCTCCCTATTGTGTAATTTGATGTGATTCTTGGCATGGATTGGCTTTCTCTATATGGAGATCATATCAATTTCCAAAGAAGGGAAGTCACATTTCATATTCCAGATCAATCTTTGATCGTCTATCGATGCAAGGATGAACATAACCTTCCAGTGGAAATTTCTTCCATCTTATGGGTCTTCATTCCACTAAATGAAGGTTATTTATCTCAAATGGTTGGTGAGAAACTCACGATTAAGAATATGAACACTGTACGGGAGTTTTATGATGTCTTTCTGGAGGAATTGCTGGGTCTTCCACCAAATCGTGAAGTTGAGTTTTCAATAGAACTTGTACCGGGTGATTTACCTATTTCAAAGACACCTTATAGAATAGCCCCAATTGAGTTGTAGGAATTGAAGATGTAACTCCAAGGGAATCTTGATAAGGGTTTCATATGCCCTAGTGCGTCACCTTGGGGAGCACCAGTTCTGTTTGTTAAGAAGAAAGGTGGACGAATGAGAGTCTGCATTGATTATCGAGAACTTAACAAGATCACTATCAAGAACAAATTTCCTCTCCCACGCATTGATGACTTATTTGACCAACTATGTGGAGCTCAATACTTTTCCAAGATTGATCTTCGTTCAGGGTATCATCAATTAAGGGTCAAAAGGGAGGATATACCAAAGATGGATTTCTGTACAAGTTATGGACACTATGAATTTATAGTGATTCCATTTGGTCTTACTAATGCCCCTGCTATCTTCATGGATCTGATGAATAGACTATTTAGAGACTATCTTGATCAGTTTGTGGTAGTCTTTATAGACGATATTCTTGTATATTCAAAGATCAAAGAAGAACATGAAGATCACTTGAGAATTATATTGAAGACCCTGAGAAAGGATAAGCTTTATGCCAAATTTACCAAGTGTGAATTTTGGATTCAAAAAGTTTCATTTTTGGGTCACATAATCTCAAAAGAGGGGATATCTGTGGCTACATAAAAAACAGAGGTTATCGAAAGATGGTCGAGACCAACAACAGTAACAGAGATCCGATGTTTTCTTGGTTTGGCTAGATATTATCGGCGTTTGTGAAATATTTTTCACGATTATCTAATCCACTCACCAAGTTGACTCGGAAAGGAGTTAAGTTTGTTTGGACGGAGGAATGTGAAGAGAATTTCAAGCAGTTGAAAAGAAGGTTATCCAGTGCACTTATACTCACACTTCCTTATAGTGGAGAAAGGTTTTTGATCTATGCATCCAAGAAGGGATTGGGGTGTGTTCTTATGCAAAATGATATGTTGATAGCTTATGCTTCACGACAGTTGAAAATCCATGAGAAAACTTACCCAACTCATTATTTAGAGTTAGCTGCGGTAATCTTTGCATTAATGATTTGGAGGCATTAACTTTATGGAGAAAGGTGTGACATTTATACTGATCATAAAAGTTTAAAGTATATTTTCACACAAAAGGAGATGAATATGTTCCAAAGAAGATGGTTGGAGCTGATTAAGGATTACGACTGCTCAATTCATTACCACCCTGGGAAAGCAAACAAGGTGGATGATGCATTAAGTCGACAAGACCATGCCAGTTTATCCATGATGAGGATCACAAAAGATCCAATATTTATGGATTTACAAAGGATGGATCTTGGAATTATAATGAAAGGGGAAAAATTGTATCTTTTTCAAATGAATGTCCAACCATCTATACATGTTAAGATTAAAGAGGCACAGAAAGAAGATGTAGAGTTACAAATGAAGGTGAGAAATGTTCCTGAATTCAACCTTGATTGTGATGGGATAATAAAGTCCAGGAATCGGGTTTGTGTTCCTCCCATCCCTGAATTAAAGGACATGCTGGATGAGGCTCATAGTTATTCATTCTCTATTCATCCTGGAATCACGAAGATGTATAGAGACCTGAAACACTACTTCTAGTGGGATGGAATGAAAAGAGATGTTGCTGAATATGTATCTCGATGCTTGGTTTGTCAGTAAGTTAAAGCTGAGAGACAGAAGTCTAAGGGGATGTTACATCCATTACCCATACCCGAATTGAAATGGGAAAACATCACTATGGACTTTGTCACAGTACTTCCTAAAACATCCAAAGGAAATAATGCTATTTGGGTCATAGTTGATCGTCTTACAAAGTCTGCACACTTCATTGCTATTAGAGAGGATTTCTCTCTGGATCAGATTGCCGGGATATATGTAAAGGAAGTGGTAAGATTGCATGGAGTACAACTTTCTATTATATCTTATCGGGATCTGATATTTACCTCAAATTTCTGGCGAAGTCTTTAGCATACTCTGGATACAGAGTTGAGTTTCAGCACTGCTTATCATCCTCAGACAGACAGTCAGTCTGAGAGGACAATTCAAACTCTAGAAGATATGATGAGAGCTTGCTCTATGGATTTCAAAGGTGGTTGGGATCAACACCTACCTTTGGTGTAATTTTTCTTATAATAATAGATTTCACTCTAGTATTCAGATGGCTCCTTATGAAGCTCTCTATGGAAATAAATGCAGGACCCAAACTTGTTGGGATAAAGTTGGGGAAAGAAAGCAATTAGGACCTGATCTTGTTGATGAGATGGCAGAAAAGGTCCGATCTATTCAACAACACATAAGATCAGCTCAGAGTTGACAAAAAAGTTATGCCGACAACCGAGAGTTTGAAGTGGGTGATAAAGTGTTCTTACAAATATCTCCTTGGAAGAGAGTAATGAGATTTGGAAAGAAGGGAAGCTGGGCCCTAAGTATATCGGTCCTTTCGAAATACTGGATCGTTTTGGGAAGGTAGCTTACCGATTGGCGCTTCCACCAAATCTCTCTCAAGTTCACGATGTGTTCCATGTATCTCTCCTGAGAAATTACATACCTGATCCTTCACATGTACTCATCTCAGAAGTTCTACTGCTAGAACAAGATCTTTCTTATGAAGAACAGCCGATAGAGATTCTCGATCGTAGTGAAAATGTCCTACGGAACAAGACCACTCGCTTGGTGAAATTTTTATGGAGGAACCACCAATTAGAAGAAGATACATGGGAGCTTGAGGATATGATGAGGGAGAGGTATCCTCATCTGTTTGTTACAAGTGACGAATTTCGAGGGCGAAATTCATTTTAAGGGGGGTAGAATGTAACACCCAAGACTTTTATAAGAAATATTTTGTTTTTATGTTATATAAATCATCAAATGAATCTTTCACTACACACAACACTAGCTTGTCTTGCTCTACACGCAATCACAACCTTTCTCGATATCTTGCGTCGTACGCAATACTGAGTTTTACTAAACAACGATATGATATTAAAATATTATTAAAACTAGCCGTTAGGAATAGTAATAACCACTTTTAAAATTTTTGTAAATTTTATTTTTCAAAATGGACTTCATTTTTGGATTCGGAATATCGAAATTAGCCTAGGGTGAAATTTTGGTATTTTTCTGGAAACTTTCAATTTTTGATGAATAGTGAAAACACTAGGTTACTATTTAAAAACCGAATTTTTATTTAAATAATTATTTATTTTATTTAAATTTATTTTAGGTCAAAATTTATACATAATACCTATATAAGTTCAATGTAATTCATTGGAATAATTTTATAATAATTTTAGATATATAAAGATTTTATTGAACTTTTCACCATCTTTTACCCGCCTCCTAGGAGAATTTGCAAATTTATATAAAACATAATTTTACTGCTTCTGTGAGTGGAATTTCAAAAATCTGAGAGACACGGTTGATTTCAGTAAGTAAAATGTGGTTCAATGAGATGAAAATAATTTTTGGTGAATAGTAACTTTTTACTTTTTTTACCACGGTTAAAAGTAAATAGGATAATTAAGGGTAAAAATGATGTTATTATTACCCTAACACATGTCCTAATTCTATTGAGTAAGTGTAATTCGACCAAAAACAACCTTAGGAATAAAATATGACCATTTAGTCCCACCTGGATTAGATTAGGACATTTATTATTAATTTATTTAGAGAAGGGTTAAAATAGTTAAAATAAAAGTTTAATAACTAAATAATTTTTAATATAGGGTTATACATAAGATAAATTAGACTATAAATATTCATTAGAAAGATAAAAATATTTCCAACATAATGAAATTTTATATGTAATTTTTAGATATTAAATAATTTAATTTATTTTTGACACAAAGATGATGCAGTAATTATCTTATTAATGAAATATTGACATAATTGATGTTATAAATACCCAAATAAATGTAATTTGAGACTTTTTATGAATTAAAGTAATTTTTTAGGTTAATATTACATGTTAGTATTGATTTATTTAACTTTTTCGAACTAATCATTCTGTTATGAGTTTCAAAAAAATCAATTACTAAATTGTGTCAAAATTGACATAAAATAGTTTTCAAAAAGAATATTATATTATTAATTGTTATTTTTTTATAAAAATCTAAGGTCATGCCAAATTACTTAGATAAGGTTATATATATTAATAATAAACAACTTTGGGTTTGTTGGCTTGTTATAATAAGTTTATTAACCTTATAGTGTAAGAACACAGAAAGACACGGTAAAAGTCAAATTATCTAACTTAAAGTTAAATCTAAATGATAAGGTTACAATAGTAAAATAAACTTGTCCAAATTCTATTGGATGAGAGGATTTCGATGTATCCCCACCTTATCTTCTAAATAAATCAATTTGGAGATATTTAAAACCGAATATGGCTATATAATAAAATAATATTTTTAGTTTTTCCAAAGGTGCCCCTCTCCTCCCTTATAAAAGGGCACCTCCTCCCTCTCTTCATCACACCACTTTGAGCCTTCAATATCGGCCAACCCCTACCAATTTCTCCTATCCACTTCCCTAGAAACATCCTAGAGGTCCTGGTCTTCTTCAAAGACCAATTTTAGTGCCCTAAAAGGAGGTCTCAAAGAAGCGCTTCAAAGAAGAGGTAATGTCTGTTACCAATTCTTTCAACTTTATTTCTTCTTAAGCTTCTTCTTAATTAGTTGTTTAATTATGAATTAATAACATCAGTATCACTCGTATAATGATATGTTATTATAAGTATGAAACAACCCTATTTCACCATCTATCCATCCTACGGAAAACGAAATCACCGCGTGTGTGTACGTACGGAATACCGTATCCACGCCGTGGTGTAATCTATTTTCCACCACCACCGTACTTGGATGGGTATAATGGTGTAAATAATGAATATATATGATTATTTTAAAGTTATATTGATTCTTAAATATTATAAATACACTCCAATACAATTCCACGATCATGTGAATGATATCATCGCTCGTGCAAACGTACGGAATACCGTCTCCATAATGTGATGTGACTCGTTCTACATGATTTTCATTGCATAATGATTACATAAATGAATTAAGTGAATAAATATGATATATATTACACTAATACTATTCTATAAATGAGGTATCTATAACCTAAAAAGAAGAATAAGAATTTATTCGACAAAACACGCATAAGAACAAAAAGTAATAAACACCCGAATAACAAGTAGCAATGAAATATTACTAATAATAAGCTAATAATATGACCATATATGATATCATAACAATGATTATGATTCTGGAATAAGTCAATGACATTAGTTAAATCATTATACAGGAGGTTCGGACACTTACGAGGAAAATTAAACCTAAGGTAAGGGAAATATCACAATCTCATTTTTATCTAAGATTGTTTATACTTTGAAATTTACTTGGGAGTATTTTATCATCCACATCCATGTTTCCTAAATATGTAATATTATTTCCATCCACCTACAATTTTTTAAATCCAATTTTACCCTTTGTTCTGTTTTTAGTAAAAGATATGAAAGGAATCTTTTGTCATTTTTCGTACGAGGTACTTTTTGACTTTTCCGAAAAAAGTACGAGAAGAATGTTTTTTTAACTTATACGGCATGAATGGATTTTTATAACATTATTTCAATGAATATTACTTTACAAGTTTTAAAGTTTATTTTTAATCAACTTCTTTTATTTTAGAATTGTATGACATGTTAAGAAAGGAAAAGTGTTTTTGAAGTAGAAAGGATATTTTCCTCAAGAATGGAGTTCAAGTGTTTTATCAAAATTATTTTCCATCTAAGATAATAAAGGGTTCTGTTTCTATCCCTATTATTACATTGATTTGATTTTGTTGTGATGGAATTATTTTTAGGAATTCCTTTATCTTATATGAATTGTTTTATGATGTCACGATGTTTAAGAATCCCATTTTTATTACATGGGTTATGCTATGATGTATTGTTTATGATTTTGTGGCCGACATAATTATGGTATCATTATGAGATGGTTGGGACCTATATCTCCCTCCAATGCATTGGGTAAAGATTTTATACCTCATTAGATAGATATGGATGGAACGGCAGGTTAAACCGGTTCAGTGAAACGGGACTGAAACGAGGAATGAACTCGGTTCAGAAATGGACTTTGTCCACTAAGATAGTCTTGGCAATGAGTCTTGACTAATAAGAAATGATTCTCTATGATTATGTGTGTATGACACGAATCTTCATGTTTTAAGTTATGATTATTGTGATTACATTTCACTACCATGATTTATCCCATGTTATGAAATTATGATCTCTTTTGCAGGTTAAGATTTCCAAAATGTTATGTTATTATGAATATGATGTGATTGATATTTATTTTGTTTACCCTTACTGAGAATTTGAGCTCACACTTTTGTATGTTTTCTTTCCCCAGGTCAGGAAGAAGGTTATTAAGTAAGATATTCCAAAAGGGACTATAGATATTATGAAATAAATGGGAGACAATGTAGATGCTTTATGAACCAGTTGTTTATGTTTCTCAGTTTCTAAAGACACTATACCTATACGTTCCTTTACTGGTTTTTTTATATGTTGTAATAAGTGTGCTTTAATTTTGAAGTATTAAAAATGTATGTAAAGTATGGGTCGTTATAAAAAATGTCTCAGAAGCCCTCCAAAACATAGGTTTTAGTTGCAGTATCCCAATTTTTTAACATTCGATGGAATTTTAGCCTCATTTAAGGGGGGGTGTTATTATCATTTTTTGATGAGGAATAAATTTATTCCTAGGTATTATATTCATATAGATATTATGGTTTTCAAATTTTATTATTTTTCATAATTTAGTTTTATTTATAATTTAATATACTTATATTTTATTATATTTACTTATTCTAAATCACTTGTATAAATACATATATCGATATAATACAAGAAAATTTATTTTTAAATATATATAATAAATATTTATTATTTATTTTATTTGAAGTAAAAAATTATTCATTTTATTTAACATATAGAAACGCATTAATATGTATATATATATCAATAAAATCAATTTTATATATAAATATGTTTGTTTTAATATCTAACCATTTATTTAGATGATAAAAATATATGAATGTGTATATATACTTATATATATATATATAATGTATATATATGTGTGTGTGTATTAATAAATATATATATTTATTTATACTATATTCTAGTATATTTAAATAAATATTAGAATA
This sequence comes from Viscum album, assembly GCA_963277665.1. Lineage (NCBI taxonomy): Eukaryota > Viridiplantae > Streptophyta > Magnoliopsida > Santalales > Viscaceae > Viscum > Viscum album. The sequence goes on along the minus strand of OY728139.1, from coordinate 1,514,315,103 downwards.
TAATATTTTTAGATAAATATAGGTATATATATATCACACACACAAACATATACTTCATATATGTATTTAAAAACAATTAAATAAATATATGAATAAAAAATAAGCATGTAAATATATTTATAAATATATATAAATATTAAAAACTAAATAATAAAACAAGTTGGTGCAGTGGTAAAGGCATTCAAATCCTAAAGGGGATATCCAAGGTTCAAATCCAATCACACATAAGAGGTCTTCAATTTCCTGAAGCATTGTTAATGGTTGGGGGGAAGCGCTATTAAAGTGGGGAACACAGGTGAATAAAAATTACTGATAAATTGGGGAGCGCTAATGGGGAGGAAGTTCTGTCAGTGGGAAGAGGACCACAAAAATAAATCCCCCCTAACAGTACTTAAAAAAGTTCTGATAAGTGCGCCCTTTATCGGTTCTTTTTTATAGCACTGTTAAAGGGTGCATTTAACAATGCTTTTTTTGAGCACTGATAAAGGTCATTATTTAACCTCACTTTGGTATATGACATTTTTAAATCCAAAAATTGGTTCTATTAAAAGTTTGTTTGGTAGTATTGTAGGTTTCCCTCATATGATAAAAATGGGAGACTGATCATCTCATGTTTCAAGGGAACATTCTCAACGCTTTAGCCAATGACCACTTCAGCGTATATCAAAATCTTATAACCATAAAGAAGATATGGTATGTTTTGGAGAAAAATTACATCATCTAGGATGGAACAGTCAATAAATTCCTAGAAATAAGGAATGTTTTATACAAAATGGTAGACAATATCTCTATTGAATAAATATTTTATGAAATACAGTACATCTTACAATACCTTTAAAAAAATATGAACATGGATGATGGTATCATTTTTATATCCTTAATTAATAGCTCCATATTTCTTGGAATAATGCTAAACATTCTATAATGTAGAATAATTAATAAATTTACCTCAATGGGTTACTAAAATACCTATAAACTGAGGAGGAATATAAAAAAGAACAAGGAATAAAATGAGCCTAAGGATGATGTCCAAGGTCCATGTGGTAGAGCAAGAGAATCTATCTGGTTCCTCAAAGGGGAAAATGTCTAAACCATAATTTAAAAGGAAAGGTTCAATTCGAGAAGAAGAAAGGGTAATACTAGTTTTGTGTCATGTTTGGGCACTTCAAACTGGATTATCATCTCCATAATAAGAAATATGAAAAAAAACACTTCAAAAGAGAACTTTTTATCCATGATATTTGAAGAGAATGTGATCAAGGCTGGCACTTCTTGGGGGAATGATTCTAGTGCTACACAGCATGTGTTAAACAATAAATATCTTTTCAAGATGATGGAATCAATCAAATAAGGGACATCACTCTATATAGTGAACTATACAAGCATACTCATATAAGGGATAGGAGTGGTTAATATTGAGTTTACCTCAGGATGTATCCTCACCATTACTAATGTATTGTATGTGAATAATGATCATATGAACGTAGTATTTTGGATATTTTTAAACAAGAATGGATTTAAACATGTATTTTAGAAAGATAAATTTATTCTTTCCAAGGGTGGTATATTTGTTGGAAAGTGTCACTTGTAAGATAAATTATTCAAATTAAATTCAAATATTATTTATGCTTACATGATAGAGTCTTTTAAATTATTGAACAATCATTTAAGACAAATTAATTAGAAGAAAAATAATGATATTTCATAATGGAATTATTTTCTAGAATGGATTAAAATGATAATAAATGTGTAACTTTCATGAAAACTAAAACAGTTAGGAAACCATTTAAAACTATAGAAAAGAAAAGTAACTTGATATAATTAATACATAGTGATGTATGTGATTTACAAGCTACACATGCCAGAGGTAATAAAATGTATTTTTTATATTTTATTGATTATTATTATAAATTGTTTCATGTATATCATTTAAATGATAAAGTTGAACTTATAGATAAATTTAGTATCTAAAGAAATGAGGTTGAAAACCAACGTGGGATTATAATTAAATTCCTATGATTTAAAAGAGGGGTTGAATACTATAGTCCTTAATTGTTTGAATCCATTGGGATCATAAATGAACTAACAGCTCCCTATACACCTCAAAAAAATATCATGGCGATGAAAAAGATTAGAACATTAATAGAAATGGGGTTAATTATATGATGTCTATCTCAGGTCTCACAAAAGGATTTTGGGGAGAAGAGTTATTAACTATGTGACACATATTAAATAGAGTTCCCACAGAATGAAGGCTATTATTTCATATGAATTATTAGATAATGGGAAATAATTATTTAAAAGCTTTGGGTTTTCACATAATTGTAATATTACATGAACCTAATAGGGAAAATATGGGTAAAAGTGGTATTAATACCATATTTCTTGGATATTTGGAGAATTATATTGATTATAGATTCATGGATATGAAATAAAATTATTGTTTTGCTCTTAATGTAGTCATTGAATCAAGATATACTATCTTTGATGAATTTAGGTTTACCTCTTTACCTAAGAAAGTCCAAATAGAGGAATCTAGCTCAAATAAAAGAGTATATCAACAAGATATTGTCATGGAGCTTCATAAAACTAAACAACCTTAGATACCAAATAAATATGGATCAGATTACTATATATAATATTTAGAACGAAATAATGACAGAATTAGTATGTAACCTCTATTTTTTCTCAATATTGAGTCTTACCCAATAACATTCAAAGAAAAAAATTCAGCTTATGAATCATATCTTTTGTAGGAATCTATAAATGATTGTTGACCCTGGAAGAGGCATCCCCAAAATTTTACAAATGCTTCCATACATGATCCAATATCGTAGAACTTTTCGCAAGATTCAATTTGGTAGGTCATAGGGCCCGAACGGAGTTACGGATTAGAAGTTATGGACATTTGAAGTTGGGTTGGAAAACTGGTTTGCAAAAGCCCATTCGCGAAGCCCCCTCCATGATCGCAGAGCGCCGCCACGAAGCAATGAGGCGGGAAGCTCTGAGAACCCATTTGACATTCGCGATGTGCCGCGAAGACCCTCCGTGAAGCAAAGGAGGTGGGATTCTTCGCGAACCCCTTTGACGTTCATGATATTCCGTGGAGCAAGCTCCATCTTCACGCCGAGCGAGCTTTGCTTCACATTGCCCCTTGCCTATAAATACCCAGATCGCCCCTCCTTCTCAATGACGGCCACTCCGCACCTCGGACGGCCACTTCCCCCCTTGGGCGGTCGATCTCCTAGTCCGCAAAGCTTCGCTTTGTGGCTCCGTGAGGCCAAGCTCTGCGAGCAGCTTCCTTCGCGTTGCTACTCCGTGAGCCGATGCTCTGCGAGTCCATGCTCCGTGAGCCAATGCTCCGCGATGCTACTCCGTGAGTACTATGCGAGTTGCCCTTGCTCCTCAAGAGGCCCATGCTCCATGAGATCCCTCTACTCCATGAGACTTTGGTCCGTGATCTGCCCTTGCTCTGAAAGAGGCCCATGCTCCGTGAGATCCCTTTGCTCCAAGAGACCTTTGATCTGCGAAGCTACTTCGCGAAGACCTATCCTTCGCGAGGCTCCTACCTTCGCACCCACCAGTCCATACCGGAGGGGCTGGGCCCCTGCACCCCCGCTCGGGGTCAGTGTCGGGCTGCGGTCTCGGCCCTCCGGGCCGATCCCTTCGCTGTCATCACAGACCCCCATGAGAAATGGAGAGTCGCACCACGAACTTCTCGGGCTGGGATGTTGGGATTTTCCATTGCGCACTCATCTTCCACCTATGGAATACCATTATTTGAGATACTCCTCCACACACCATGAATCACCTTGAGTCAACATATTCCTCTTGGTTTCATTCCCATGTCGTGAGTTGAGATTCCCATCATCAATTCCCTGAGTACCTTGAGTCGAACCATTCCTCAGGCAACTCCTCCAAACCCAATCACTTAGCTTCTATGCCAGTTTGAACCAGAAAGGGTCGCCCTTGCGTAACTCCCAACACCAACCATTTATAGGCACCTTCCACCTAACAGTCCTACCTACATGACTATAAACTGTAGTAATTCCTTATTTTCTGAACATAGGATGCCTCTTGCTCCAATAAAAAGATGCCTCATGCTCCAAGCATGAGATGCCAACAGTCCTACCTACATGACTATAAACTCTAGTAATGCCTTATGTTCCGAACATAGGATGCCTCTTGCTCCAATCAAGAGATGCCTCATGATCCAAGCATGAGATGCCAATAGTCCTACCTACAAGACTCTAAACTGTATTATTCCCTATGTTCCTAATGTAGGATGCCTCTTGCTCCAATCAAAAGATGCCTCATGCTCCAAGCAGGAGATGCCTAACAGTTTTACCTACATGACTCTAAACTATAGTATTCTCCCTATGTTCCAAACATAGGATGCCTCTTGCTCCAATAAAGAGATGCCTCATGTTCCAAGCATGAGATGCCTAACAGTACTACATACATGACTCTAAACTGTAGTATTCTCCCTATGTTCCAAACATAGGATGCCTCTTGCTCCAATCAAGAGATGCCTCATGCTCCAAGAATGAGATGCCTAATAGTCCTACCAACATGACTCTAAACTGTCGTTTTCTCCCTATGTTCCAAACATAGGATGCCTCTTGCTCCAATCAATAGATTCCTCATGCTCCAAGCATAAGATGCCTAATAGTCATCTCTACACGACTATAAACTGTAGTTCTCCCTATGTTCCAAATATAGGATGCTTCTTGCTCCAATCAAGAGATTCCTTATGCTCCTAGAATGAGATGCCAACAGTCCTACCTACATGACTCTAAACTGTAGTATTCTCCCTATGTTCCAAACATAGGATGCCTCTTGACCTATATGAGAGATGCCTTATGCTCCAAGCATGAGATGCTAATAGTCCTATCTACAAGACTATAAACTGTAGTACACCCTATGTGCCAAACATAGGATGCCTCTTCCATTAAACAAGAGATACCTTATGCTCTAAGCATAAGATGCCTAATGCCATGATTACCGTGGCATGATTCCAACGCCCCTTGGAATTATCCCTCTTTTGCACCAGTGCATAGGTGAAGGCCTCAATTCACCAATGGGTTGGGATGCCCTCATGGCCAAACATGAGGAAGACATTAGGGGCAACTTCCTAGCATAAGCCCCATTCACCATTGCCGCTCCATAGCGGCACTCAGGCATCTCCTTGAGTAAGCCCCATTCACCATTGTCGCTCTATAGTGGCACCTAGGCAGCTTCCTAGCGTAAGCCCCATTCACCATTGTCGCTCCATAGCGGCACCCGGGCAGCTTCCTAGTGTAAGCCCCATTCACCATTGCCACTCCATAGCAGCACCCGGGCAGCTTCCTAGCGTAATCCCCATTCACCATTGTCACTCCATAGCGGAACTCGGGCAGCTCCTTGCGTAATCCCCATTCACCATTGCCACTCCATAGCGGCACTCGGGCAGCTCCTTGCGTAAGCCCCATTCACCATTGCCGCTCCATAGCGACACCCAGGCGCCTTCCTAGCGTAAACCCCATTTACCATTTCTGCTCCATAGAGGCACTCGGGCAGCTCCTTGCGTAAGCCCCATTCACCATTGTCGCTCCATAACAACACCTGGGTAGCTTCCTAGCGTAAGCCCCATTCACCATTGCCACTCCATAGCGACACCCGGGCAGCTTCCTAGCATAAGCCCCATTCACCATTGTCGCTCCATAGCAGCACCCGAGCAGCTCCTTGCGTAATCCCCATTCACCATTGTCGCTCCATAGCGGAACTCGGGCAGCTTCCTAGTGTAAACCTCATTCACCATTGCCGCTCCATAGCGGCACCGGGGCATCTTCCTAGTGTAAACCCCATTCACCGTTGCCGCTCCATAGCGGCACCTGGGCAGCTTCCTAGCGTAAGCCCCATTCACCATTGCCACTCCATAGCGGCACCCGGGTAGCTTCCTAGCATAAGGCTCATTCACCATTTCCGCTCCATAGCGGCACTCAGGCATCTCCTTGCGTAAGCCCCATTCACCATTGTCGCTCTATAGAGGCACTCGGGCAGCTCCTTGCTTAAGTCTCATTCACCATTGTCGCTCCATAGCGGCACCCGAGCAGCTTCCTAGCGTAAGCCCCATTCACCATTGTCGCTCCATAGTGGCACTCGGGAAGATACTTGCATAAGCCACATTCACCATTGTTGCTCCATAGCGGCACCCGAGCAGCTTCCTAGAGTAATCCCCATTCACCATTGTCACTCCATAGCGGCACTCGGACAACTTCCTAGCGTAAGCCCCATTCACCATTTCCGCTCCATAGCGGCACTCGGGCAGCTCCTTGCGTAAGCCCCATTCACCATTGCCGCTCCATAGCGGCACTCGGGCAGCTCCTTGCGTAATCCCCATTCACCATTGCCACTCCATAGAGGCACCTGGGCAGCTTCCTAGCGTAATCCCCTTTCACCATTACCGCTCCATAGCGGCACCCGGGCAGCTTCCAAGCGTAAGCCCCATTCACCATTGCCGCTCCATAGCGGCACCCGGGCATCTTTCTAGCGTAAGCCCCATTCACCATTGCCGCTCCATAGCGGCACCCGGACAGCTTCCTAGCATAAGCCCCATTCACCATTGCTGCTCCACAGTGGCACCCGGGCAGCTTCCTAGCGTAATACCCATTCACTATTGCCGCTCCAAAGCGGCACCCGGGCAGGTTCCTAGCATAAGCCCCATTCACCATTGTTGCTCCATAGCGGCACTCGGGCAGCTCCTTGTGTAAGCCCCATTCACCATTGCCGCTCCTTAGCGGCACCCGGGAAGCTTCCTCGCTTAAGCCCCATCCATGATTTCCACTCCGTATCGGCACCAGGGTAGCTTCCTTGCATAAGCCCCATCCACTATTGTCACTCCATTCAGCGGTAATGTAACACCCCGAGATTTTATGAAAAATATTCTTTTTAATTTCATTAATGTCTTGTGTTGTACATTAAACCAAAAGGAGCTTGCACAACACGCATCCTTGACTTGCCTTGCATTACACGCAATCACGACCTTACTCGATAGCGTGTGTAGTACGCAATAATGAGTTTCACTAAACAACAATATGCTATTAAAATATTATTAAAACTAGCCGTTATGAATAGTAATAACCACTTTTTGAAATTTAATTTTTCAAAATGTACTTCATTTTTGGATTTGGAATATCGAAATTAGCTTATGGTGAAATTTTGGTACTTTTCGGATAACTTTCATTTTCTGATGAATAGTGAAAATTACTAAATTTTAATTAAAAACAACCTTTTTAATCGAAATAATTAATAGTGATAAATTATTAATTTGAGTGGTTTTAAAGTATATTTAGAATATATTTTTACAATTTAATACAATGTTGTTCATTGGATGTAATTTCACTTTTAAACCAGACATAAACAAGTGTCAATTTTTGATAGTTATTATCTCTTAAGAACACACTATTTGTATTGACGACGGGAATTAATTTTTAAATTAATTAATGCAAATGATATGTTTTGAATTTGGTAAAATAGACATCATTTTTGAGTTCATAATATCAAATATATCTTAGGCCTAATTTTTGGTATTTTTCTGGAAACTTTCATTTTTTTGATGAATAGTGAAACCACTAAGTGGTAGTTAAAAAACTGAATTTTTCATAAAACATAATTTTACCGCTTCTGTGAGTGAAACCTATTCCCCCTCTTCCTCACACCACTTTGAACCTTCAATATCGGCCAACCCCTTCCCATTTCTCCTATCCACTTCCCTAGAAACATCCTAGAGGTCATGGTCTTCTTCAAAGACCAATTTCAGTGCCCTAAAAGGAGGTCTCAAAGAGGCGCTTCAAAGAAGAGGTAATGTCCGTTACCGATTCTTTGATCTTTATTTCTTCTTCCACTTCTTCTTCTTTAGTTGTTTCATTATGAAGTAATAACATCAGTATCACTCATATACTGAAATTTTATTATAAGTATGAAACAACCCTATTTCACCATCTATCCATCCTACGGAAAACGAAATCACCACGCGTGCGTACGTACGGAATACAGTCTCCACGCCGTGGTGAAATCTGTTTTTCCACCAACACCTTACATGGATGGGTATAATGGTTTAAAGAATAACTATATATGGTTATTATAACATCATATGGATTCTGATATATTATACCATCCACTCCAATTCTATTCAATAATTATGGTAATGATATAATCGCTCGTGCGTACGTACGGACTACCGTCTCCACGACGCGATGAGATTCATTCTCCATGTTAACCATACATGAATGAACATAAAGTTTATTTAATGAATAATAATGAAATATATGAAATAATAATGCTACTGTATTTATATATATATGTATATATATATATATATATGTATGTATGTCATCTATTTAGTTTCATTCAATTCAATAAGGAAACGAAAACAGCGTTCATGCGTACGTACGGCCTACCGTCTCCATGAACGGTGTATTTCATTCCTTTTATCGATCTATAATATTTATATGTATATGATGAATATATATTATAAGTAAATCATGTTTTACATTCTGGAATTATGTAAATCAGGATATAAGTAGTAATATCAAGAACGACAAGTCGAAACACATACGATAAATTAAATGATTTTACCCATAACGCTGCTTTAACATGGAATTTACAAAAGAACGGGTAATATAAAGTCATAACTGAAACATATATGATATCATAACAATGAATATGATTCTGTAATAAGTCAATGACATTATTTAAATCATTATAAAGGAGGTTCAGATATGTACGAAGCATATCGGACCTAAGGTAAGGGATAATTTTGCAAATCTCATTTTTATCCGATATTGCTTATTCGTACGTATTTACTGGGGTTATTTCTATCATCTATGTCCATGTTTTATAAAAGTGTTTTCATGTATGTTTAAAGTCATTTTTACCCATTTTTTACTTTTACTACATGGTATGTAAGGAATCTTTCTTTTGTTTACGTTACGAGATACTTTTTTGACTTTTCCGGCAAAAGTACGAGAAGAATGTTTTTTTAACTTATACGGCGTGAATGGATTTTTACGGTTTCATAACGCCTCATTTTCAAGAATCTTACACTAAAATATTGAATGATTATTTTAAAAAAAACCCTTATCTTTTAAAATTGCATGGAATTTTGTGAGAAGAAAATGATTTTAAAGAAGAATGGATATTTTCCTCAAGAATTCATTTCAAGTGTTTTGTCAAAACTATTTTCCATCTAAGAGGAAATTATTTCATATCTGTATGTTTCAAGTAAAATGTCTCTATGATTTAAATGGTTTCAATTTTCTTATAATGAAATGATATCAATTGTTAATGGATTATGTTTTGATGGCATGATGTTTAAGAATCCCATTTTATTACATGGGTTATGCTATGATGTATGATTTATGATTTTGTGGCACACGAAAGAATGATTTCATTATGAGATGGGTGGGACCTATATCTCCCTCCAATGCATTGGGTAAATATTTATATCTCATGAGATAGACATGGCTGGAATGACAAGTTAAACCGGTTCAGTAATACAGGACTGGAATGAGGAGTGAACTCGATTCAGAAAGGGACTTTGTCCACTAAGATGGTCTTGGCAGTAATGCCTTAGCTACTATGGAAATCATATCATGTGCTTAATTGTTTCCAAAATTACATGTTTTATTCCCATGCTATTTTATCATTCTTAATGTTTCTTTATGATCTATGCCTTACGTACTTCCATGTTTTATGTCATTGCTCAAGCTTTTGATGTTTAGACATTATGTTCATGTTTTTAAGTTCAAATGTATATGGTATGTTTTATTTTATCCATGATTACCCTTAATGAGCATTTGAGATCACCGTTTTTATGTTTTCTTTTCCCCAGGATATAAAGAAAGGTTTTTAGGTAAGAAAAAAAAGGGGGAAGATCTTTATGGGAGATGTTGAAGATCTTTCACTATGATTAGAAGATTATGTTCCGGGTTTCCAAAGACACTAAACTATTACGGTCCGTGAGTTTTGGTTTTTACTATGTATTATGTATTCCGCTAAAGTGATGTAATGTCCATGTATGTTAAGCTATGGGTCTCTATAGTTGGTATCAGAGGAAAGGTTTAGTCAACCTTTGGAAACTAGGATGCGAGAACTTTAGTGAGATCCCTATAGATATTTCTAAGGTATGTATAGGGATGTCCCTATGGTTAAGTATAAGTATAGGTTATAGTACTAGAATTATGGTAACCTAAGATGTTAGATATTGAAGGTAATCCCCCTTTAATATGTTGGTTTCCCTAGCGTGATTTTTGCCTCTCACACTATTATTTTTTGGTTTTAGATGATGGATAGAACCTGAAGGAACCGTGTTGATCAATGTAATGGACAATACAATGATTGTCCTCCTGAACAAACAAATGTTATGGGATATGGAGTGAAAAATCTTATTGCTATACTTACACAAGCTATGAACCATTCTGGACTTCCAAATGAGTAGAGAAGGGAACAATATTCTATTGAGTCCTTCATGAGGCAACGTCCACCTTCTTTCAGTGGGTCTTCTGATCCACTTGTTGCTAAACAATGGATCAGTACCACTGAAAAGATATTTTCAGTTCTTCAATGTTCTGAACATGATAAAGTCATCTTAGTAGTATATCATTTCGAAGGTGATGCTGATCAATAGTGGAATCTTACCAAGAATATGTGGCCAAGAGATGAAATTGAGTCCATGGAATGGGACGAGTTCAATAACTTATTTTTCAATAAGTACTTCCCTCGTATTCTTCGAACAAAGGTAGAGAAGGAGTTTCTTGAACTAAAGCAAAAGGATGATGAATCTTTTGGTATATACGAAGTGAATTTTACAAGGCTTGCAAGGTATGCATCTGGATTTATCATCCAACCTGAAAGTAAAGTTGATCGATTCTTCAGTGGCTTAAAACCAAATCTTTGAAGGGAATTAGCTATAAGAGACTTCAGTAGCTATGAAGAAATTGTGTGTTGTGCTATTAAGGTATAAATGGAAGTCGGTGTTACATATTCATCTCATGGTTTTGACAAGAAACAAAAGATGGAGTTCAAGGAGAAATCTCAGAATAATGGTGAAAAGAATATGAATGTTTCCTTATGCTCAAAGTGTGGAAAGAAACATGGTGGAGATTGTATTAAAGGAACTAGAAAATGTTTTAAGTGTGGAAAAGAAGGTAATCAAGCAGGTGAGTGTCGAAGTAATGGAAAAAGGGTTGCTAATGGTGTGAATAAATAAAAGACTACAGAGAACGCACCAACAACACTTCAATGCTTCAAGTGCAATGAAATGGGTCATTATGCTAATCAATGCCCTAATCCAAGGGTTAGTGATGATCGACATGAGCAACCACTTAAGGAAAAGGACAAAGGGAAGTCACATGCGATCACTATTGGTGATGTTGAATATGAAAACGATGTGGTGGAATGATTAAGTGTGTATGTAACGGGATTCCAAAATAATGTTGTATATAGTATCGTGGAATATTGGAATATTTATGTATTGGTCTATTGTGGTTTTCAATAATTTTATGGTATCGGTAACCATAGAATGTTATTGAGATATTTTTGGTAAGCAGATTATATGCCCATAATGAAGGGATAAGAAGATAATGAGATTTTTTATTGTATTAAGGAGCTCATGATTGATATAAGGACTAAGCAATATCATGGTTTGAGTATAAATAATTTTGAGGATTTTGGTTTTTGGAAAGTGTTAACTTTTAACTGCATTCATGTTTTCACTAAGGTTCAATGGGTATACATGATTAAGGTATTCAAAGGTTTGTAATTTGACCAAAAAGATATATCTTATGATATATGGGGGATAAATGATGGCATTCACGAGATTTTTATGTGACATTTCAAGTAATCATTTTTATACTATGAGCTTGGACCGAAGTATTTTGGATAAGCCTAAAGATTGGGATGGATTATGTTGGACATAAGTTAGTATTGTTTAAGGATAGAAGTTTTTTCGATATTATTTATGGGATGTTATAGTAATTTAGTTTTAGAAAAGGGACAACCTGCAGGATGGGCGACAGCCCATCGCGTCGAACAAGGCTGTGGGAATCGAACCCACAACCGAAGTGTGACTGGCATTTATCGCCTACTACTGGCCTACAGGAAGTCCCTATTTAGTAGAAACTAGTTTTATTATATTAACCAGTATAATATAAGAAGTATAAGTCCATTTTAGGAACCATATATGATTAATCTCACTATATATGGACTTACGTATTTTTTGATAACTTTTCTAACCTTTTGTTTGAGACAGATGGAATGACCCATCATTCTGTCACATGATCTGCTAACACATCAGGAATGACAAATTCAACTTCATTTTTTTAAGAGATGAAGTGGAAATTGTCCAAAGAACGACCAACGGTGAGACTATACCAAAATCACGAAATTATTTCTTCTAATTCCAATTTCATCAACTTTAGGGAAATGATCTTGAAAACCAAAAATGTTGTCCTAGTGCTCTTATATCTGATGAATCAGATGGTACCTTAGATCGTCACAAATTTATGGCTTTGTGATTTCTGGCTTTTCCATAGCCATGTTCTCTACCACTCTCCATCAGAACATGATTGTTAGATTTCTCTTCCATATCCATATTTTCACCTATGTGGAAACCCAGTGATTAGTTTATTTGGGTAACCTTTACATTTCATACTTTTGTTTTTAAATATTGGTTTTGTTATTCCCTTTTACGATGTGGGTTTCTATTAAAAAAAACTTTCGAGTAGTAAACCATTTATAACCCCTACGAATTTCGAGGGCGAAATTCATTTTAAGGGGGGTAGAATGTAACACCCTGATATTTTATGAAAAATATTATTTTTAATTTCATTAATGTCTTATGTTGTACGGTACACCAAAAGGAGCTTTCACAACACGCATCCTTGACTTGCCTTGCATTACACGCAATCACGACCTTCCTCGATAGCGTGTGTAGTACGCAATAACGAGTTTCACTAAACAACAATATGCTATTAAAATATTATTAAAACTATCCGTTATGAATAGTAATAGCCACTTTTTGAAATTTTATTTTTCAAAATGGAATTCATTTTTGGATTCATAATATCGAAATTAGCTTAGGGTGAAATTTTGGTACTTTTCGGATAACTTTCATTTTCTGATGAATAGTGAAAATTACTAAATTTTAATTAAAAACAACCTTTTTAATCGAAATAATTAATAGTGATAAATTATTAATTTGAGTGGTTTTAAAGTATATTTAGAATATATTTTTAAAATTTAATACAATGTTGTTCATTGGATGTAATTTCACTTTTAAACCAGACATAAACAAGTGTCAATCTTTTGATAGTTATTATCTCTTAAGAACACACTATTTGTATTGACGATGGGAATTAATTTTTAAATTAATTAATGCAACTGATATGTTTTGAATTTGTTAAAATAGACATCATTTTTGAGTTCATAATATCAAATATAGCTTAGGCCTAATTTTTGGTATTTTTCTGGAAACTTTCATTTTTTTGATGAATAGTGAAACCACTAAGTGGTAGTTAAAAAACTGAATTTTTCATAAAACTTAATTTTACCGCTTCTGTGAGTGGAATCTCAAAAATCCGAGAGACACGGTTGATGTCAGTAAGTAAAATTTGGTTCAATGAGATGAAAATAATTTTTGGTGAATAGTAACTTTTTAATTTTATTTACCACGATTAAAAGTAAATAGGGTAATTAAGGGTAAAAATGATATTATTATTACCCTAAAAAATGTCTTAATTCTATGGGATAAGTTTAATTCGACCTAAAACAACCTTAGGAGTCAAATATGACCATTTAGGCCCACTTGTATTATATTAGGACATTTATTATTAATTTATTTAAAGAAGGGTTAAAATAGATAAAATCAAAGTTTAATACGTATATCATTTTTAATATAGGGTTATACATAGGATAAATTCGACTATAAATATTCATTAGAAATCTAAAAATCTTTTATACATAATTGTAATTTATTTTTAATTTTTAGACTTTAAATAATTTAATTTATTTTTGACACAAATATGATGCAATAATTATCTTATTAATGAAATATTGACATAATTGATGTTATAAATACAAAAATATATGTAATTTGAGACTTTTTATGAATTCCACTAATTTTCAAGGTTAATATGTCATGTTATTATTGATTTAAGTAACTTTTTTCGAACTGATCATTCTGTTATGAGTTTCACAAAAATAAATTACTAAATAGTGTCAAAATTGACATAAAATAGTTTTTCAAACAAATATTATATTATTAATTGTTATTTTATTCCTAAAAATCTAGGTTTCGGACAAATGACTTAGATAAGGTTATATATATTAATAATAGACAACTTGGGTTTCTTTTGGCATGTTATAGTATGTTTATTAACCTTATAGTATAAGAACACAAGAAGACACCGTAAAAGTAAAATTATTTTACTTAATGTTAAATCTAAATGATAAGGTTAAAATAGGAACCTAAACTTGTCTAAATTCTATTAGATGAGATTATTTCGACCCATACCAACCTTATCTTCTAAATAAATCAATTTGGAGCTATCTAAAACCGAATTCGACTTTATAATAAAATAATAGTTTTAGTTATTCCAAAGGTGCCCCTCTCCTCCCTTATAAAGGGGCACCTCCTCCCCCTCTTCCTCACACCACTTTGAGCCTTCAATCTCAGCCAACCCCTGACAATTTCTCCTCTCCACTTCCCTAGAAACATCCTAGAGGTCCTGGTTTTCTTCAAAGACCAATTTAAGTGCCCTAAAAAGAGGTCTCAAAGAGGCGCTTCAAAGAAGAGGTAATGTCCGTTACCGATTCTTTCATCTTTATTTCTTATTCCACTTCTTCTTCTTTAGTTGTTTCATTATGAAGTAACAACATCAGTATCACTCATATACTGAAATGTTATTATAAGTATGAAACAACCCTATTTCACCATCTATCCATCCTATGGAAAACAAAATCACCACGCGTGCGTACGTACGGAATACCGTCTCCACGCTGTGGTGAAATCTGTTTTTCCACCAACACCTTACATGGATGGGTATAATGGTGTAAAGAATAACTATATATGGTTATTATAACATCATACTTATTCTGATATATTATATCATCCACTTCAATTCTATTCAATAATTATGGTAACGATATCATCGCTCGTGCGTATGTACGGACTACCGTCTCCGCGACGCGATGAGATTCATTCTCCATGTTAACCATACATGAATGATCATAAAGTTTATTTAATGAATAATAATGAAATATATGAAATAATAATGCTACTGTATTTATTTATATATATATATATATGTATGTATTTATTTCATCTATCTAGTTTCATTCAATTCAATAAGGAAACGAAAAAAGCGTTCATGCGTACGTACGGCCTACCATCTCCATGAACGGTGTATTTCATTCCTTTTATCGATCTATAATATATATATGTATATGATGAATATATATTATATGTAAATCATGTTTTACATTCTTTAATTATTTAAATCAGGATATAAGTAGTAATATCAAGAGCGACAAGTCTAAACACATACGATAAATTAAATGATTTTACCCAAAACACTGCTTTAACATGGAATTTACAAAAGAACAGGTAATATAAAGTCATAAGTGAAACATATATGACATCATATCAATGAATATGATTCTGTAATAAGTCAATGACATTATTTAAATCATTATACAGGAGGTTCGGATACGTACGAAGCATATCGGACCTAAGGTAAGGAATAATTTTGCAAATCTCATTTTTATCCGAGATTGCTTATTCGTACATATTTACTGGGGTTATTTCTATCATCCATGTCCATGTTTTATAAAAGTGTTTTCATGTATGTTTAAAGTCATTTTTACCCATTTTTGACTTTTATTACATGGTATGTAAGGAATATTTCTTTTGTTTACATTACGAGGTACTTTTTGACTTTTCCGGAAAAAGTACGAGAAGAATGTTTTTTTAAACTTATACGGCGTGAACGGATTTTTACGGTTTCATAATGCCTCATTTTCAAGAAGATTCTTCTACAATATTGCATGATTATTTTCAACAAAACCCTTATCTTTTAAAATTGCATGGAATTTTGTGAAAAGAAAATTATTTTAAAGAAGAAAGGATATTTTCCTCAAGAATTCATTTCAAGTGTTTTGTCAAAACTATTTTCCATCTAAGAGGACATTATTTCATATGTGTATGTTTCAAGTAAAATTTCTCTATGATTTAAATGGTTTCAATTTTATTATGATGAAATGATATCAATTGTTTATGGATTATGTTATGATGGCATGATGTTTAAGAATCCCATTTTATTGCATGGGTTATGCTATGATGTATGATTTATGATTTTGTGGCACACGAAACAATGATTTCATTATGAGATGGGTGGGACCTATATCTCCCTCCAATGCATTGGGTAAAGATTTATATCTCGTGATATAGACATGGCTGGAACCGTATGTTAAACTGGTTCAGTAATACAGGACTGGAACGAGGAGTGAACTCGATTCAGAAAGGGACTTTGTCCACTAAGATGGTCTTGGAAGCAATGCTTTGGCTACTATGGAAATCATATCATGTGCTTAATGGTTTTCACAATTACATGTTTTATTCCCCTGCTATTTTATCATTCTTAATGTTTCTTTATAATCTATGCCTTACGTACTTCCATGTTTTATGTCATTGCTCAAGCTTTTGATGTTTAAACATCATGTTCATGTTTTTAAGTTCAAATGTATATGGTATGTTTTATTTTATCCATGCTTACCCTTACTGAGCATTTGAGATCACCGTTTTTATGTTTTCTTTTCCACAGGATATAAAGAAAGATTTTTAGGTAAGAAAAAAAAGGGGAAGATCTTTATGGGAGATGTTGAATATCTTTCACCACGATTAGAAGATTATGTTCCGAGTTTCCAAAGACACTAAACTATTACGGTCCTTGAGTGTTGGTTTTTACTATGTATTAAGTATTCTGATAAAGTAATGTAATGTCCATGTACGTTAAGCTCTGGGTCTCTATATGTAATCCATTGTGATCCTATTTAGAGGTAAGCTATTGAAATCCTTATCCAGCGGCAAGTCATTGCGACCCCATTCAGCGGCAAGCCGTTGACATCTTTATTTGGCTGTAAGTCGTTGACATCCTCATCCAAAGGTAAGCTGTTGCAACCCCATTCAGCAGCAAGTCGTTGACATCCTCATCCAGTGGTAAGGCATTACGACCCCATTTAGCGGTAAGCCATTCACATCCTTATCCAGCAGTAAGCCGTTGTGACCCAATCCAGCAGTAAGCCGTTGTGACCCAATCCAGCGGTAAGCCGTTATGACCCAATCTTGCGGTAAGCCATTGAAAACCACAATCGGTGGTAAGCCTTCATCAGAAGAACTATGTGGACTTTTATTCCCTTCCACGGGGATACGTAGGAAGCCTCTTCAAGGTTAAAGCCTGAAACTATCATCATCCTTTTCTCAGGCCTCCATCCTGGAGTAAGTCCTAGCACCATGGGCCGCCTAACGCGTAAGCCCCTCTTTGCTTCTCACGGATGCACCCTTCACAATGTGATCATCAGGTCTCTACTGCCTCTTGTTTCTCACACTGAGCATGACTCACGTGGGCTTAGAGTAAGCGTCGATCATGGCAATGTCGCTCGTCCAGCATGACGTTAAACTGTATGCCCCCATCCAGCATGACGTTAAACTGTATTCAACATCCATTTGAACTACGAGGTCTTTGACCCATGTCAATCCATGGTACGTAGGAAGCCTCCATGAGGTTCAAGCCCATCACTCGGTCGTTCCGACCTTATTCACGTTGGTTCACCCCCATCCCGCATGATGTTAAACAATATTCAACATCTAATTTGAACTATGTGGTCTTTGATCCATGTCAAGGCATGGTATGTAGGAAGCCTCCATGAGGTTTAATCCCACTGCCCGTCATTTATTCACATCAGGGTTCACCCTTGTCCCGCATGACGTTAAACTGCATTCCAGTCCAGCGGTAAGCCGTTGTGACCATACCGAACTATGAGGACTTTGATCCATGTCAAGGCATGGTACGTAGGAAGCCTCACGAGGTTCAAGCCCACCACTAGTGGACCCACGGGTTCACCTTCACATCGGTTCGCTGATGAAACCCTTCCTGAACTACGAGGACTTTGATCCATGCTAAGGCATGGTACGTAGGAAACCTCACGAGGTTCAAGCCCACCACCCATCGGACCAAGGTCCACCTTCACGTCGATTCGCTGACGATACTCATCGTACCAAGGTCCACCTTTATGTTGGTTCGCTGACGAAACCCATCGGACCACGGTCCACCTTCAAGTCGATTCGCTGATGACACCCATCGAACCAAGGTCCACCTTCACGTCGGTCCTTCGGCGCACCTTACCGAACTACGAGGACTTTGATCCATGTCAAGGCATGGTATGTAGGAAACCTCGGGAGGTTCAAGCCCAACACCAATCAGACCAAGGTCCACCTTCACGTCGGTTCACCGGCACCATCCCGAACTATGCAGACTTTGATTCCCTACCACAGGGATACGTAGGAGGTCTCTTTGAGGCTCAAGCCCAACTTCACTATAGCCCTTGCGATGGTCCCATTCCCTTCCCCCTACAACTCATTCATCCATCCATCATCCATCCTGATTCTTATCCGGGCCGCCACATCCCGGTGGGATCATGCCATCCAGCCTCCTTGCTGCTCATGGCAGTACATGGGCCGCTAACCACGCGTAATCCCCAGCATGTATTCGGGTCGTTGTCCTCTGTGTACACCTGATTCATAAACCATTTTAACTACGTGGGTTTTGATCCCTATTGTATACACAGGGTATGTAGGAAATCTCCATGAGGTCCAATCCCAACCAATGGTAAACCATGGTGTCCCCCATCATGTGGAGCACACTCCCTGATCCGCCCTAAGTGGTGTTCAGATCATCCATTACGGTGTGACATCTCCCCTCCATGGGGCGAACCACCTTGGATTCGTCCTCACTGGGTGTTCTGATCCATCCACTCGGTAAACCTTCCAGGTGTTCCCTCCTAGGGATGTACCAATCTGATCCGTATCTATGGGACGTTCTGATCACTCTAATACCATCTCTGCAAGATGTTAAACTCGCGGCCTACCTCATGATAATCATGATATGCCTGAGGAAAACCTCGAATGACACACCTTTGGCATAATCGTCTCCGCAAGACGTTAAACTCGCGTCATACCCTGTGTTAAACATGGGAAGCTGAGGAAAACCTCGGATACATGCCAATGGCATGTGATTCCCCGCATTCGATGCGGGATGCCTAGATTTATACACCCTTGATATGCCCTCTTATGAGGACGAATACAGGTTACCCAATGTCCATGAACCAAGAGATGCCCCGACAAGCCTGATTTTGTCATCTACTCCGACCGAAGGTTGCTACCATGTCAAGACCCCATGGAATGTCCTGACGGAAATAGTGTAATTAACCAGCGTCCATGAAGATATGGCACCAAGAACAAGATTCATGAACAACATATTAAATCTATGAGGGAGAACCGGATTAGGTGATGAGTTCCGAGGAGGAATCCACGGAAGAAAGAACCGACATCCCATTATCCGGTTCTGATCAAGGAGCAAACATCCCTAAACAAGGAGTGAATGTCGCCCGCCTTTGGAAAGCGGGAATGCGGGGCAACAGCAGCGTGTCCTCACAGACGGAGGTGCGCGCCCCGGCGAAAGCGTCGGAAATAATGATTAAATGGAATTTATAACTATAAATAATACTTGGATATTAGTTTATCTTTCTCAATGTATACATCCAATATTTTCTAAGTGGTTATTTAGAAGAAAATGAAAAGCTGATGGTAGAAAAATATAATGTGAGATGGGTATCCAACGGGTGTTCTTGTAATGTCATGACCTTGGATACCCAAATTTGATACATTATTACATAATATTGGCATGATCACAAGAGATAAAGTCTCTAAATACCTATTAGTTTAGTAACCTTGTATGTACTAGATACCTACATAATTTTTACATTACATTATGAAATGTAAAAAAAACATTTTTTCTCCTCTTAACACACTCATATCCATTATCTTATCCCTATAAGTCAATTGTAATATACTTCTTTGCATCCGGGGAAAAATAAAACATAGAAAGGGGTGAGCTTATATGCTCATTAATTTTAACAATATAGCAGAAACTTTCATAAATAAGTACAAACATTTAAGGCAATGTATAAGACTAAAACAAAATCATTTTAAACGTAAAATTCAGAAAAATATTGAAAATATAAATCAAATAATTCCATTTTCATGTTCACATGGATATTCTACAAGTCAAATAATCATATGTAATATCAACAGCAAATTTCATAATGATGGAATGCATAATGTCGGACATCATAACCACATAGTCAAGACCTCATGCCAAGACTATAAGTAATATTTTTTAAGGCCTTCTGCTAAGAAAATAGTTTGTATCATGAGACCTACCGATGAATCGATGAGATATAGAGGGCTCCACACATCACTTACTAAGTCCAATTCATTCCTCACTTGAAAAGGGTAAAACATAACATAATCATTCATATTAAAACTAGCACACAAAATGTAAATACTTTAACCATAAACCATGAATGGTATAAAAGTATCACATCCATATTCAAACATATCACCAAATATTCAATACAATATGGAAGATTGTATCATAATAAATTAACATCAAACAAGAATAAAATATAACGAAGGATGTTTACATAGATGAAATCAATCCAAAAACTATTTGAGTGAAATATCTATTTCTGCTTTGAAATAATTTAAAAGTATGGAAAAACATTTATTTTAAAAATGTTCTTATAAGCTCTTATGGGAAGCTTTGAAGGATTTATAATGGGAAAAAATATATGCACCCGTCTTATAAGTTAAAAAAACATTCTTTCCTTAGTTTTTTTCGAAAAGGTCATAAAGTACCTTGTTTGGAAAACGACAAAAATATTCCTTTCAATGCATTTTATAAAAATTTGAAACATGGTATAAATGAATTTGACCTATAGTATATGAAATATTAAAAATGTTTTGAAATAAATTTTTAAGAAACACTGATGTGGATGATAAGAAGTCCCAGTAGATACTTACATATAAACAACCTTGGATAATAAAGAGATTGTAAAATTAACCCTTACGTTGTACTTTTCCTTAGTAGAGGGTACATTAACCTCTTGTGTAATGGTTAATTTTTTTATTAAATTATACAAGAACATAATACATAAATATTATATCATATATGATCCTTTACTATTGATTTGTTAATAATATTTCAGTAGTATCATTATTTTGGGGGTTAACTGATTCATTTTCATTTATATGTTTTGTTATGTAAGTCATGTTTGTTATGGATAGTATGTATTTGATTCATATCCGTAATGATATTTAGTTCTTAAACATCATTTTTAATCATCAAATGTAATGTATTATTTAATTTTTATGATGGGGAACAGAATCTTATCTCCTCGTAGGGACGGTAAGTCATACATACGCACGAGCGACAATATCATTCTATTAGTGGTGAAATCATTTGTAATTGGATGATATATTATAAATACAGAATCATTAACATGTTATATTTATTATTTACATCAATTAAACTCATTATTATACCGATCCAAATTATCAAGTGTTGAATAACAAACAACACCACAATGTATAGATGGTAAGTCATACTTATGCATATATGGTGACTTTGTCATTCATAGGATGGATTGAATAATGAATACGGTTGTACCATCTTTATAATAACATCACAGTATGTATAAGTTACTGGATTTATTATTTTGTTATGGAAACAACAAAGAAATAAGAAGTGGAAGAAGAAAATAACTTTGAAAGAGGTGATTAAATAATTACCTCTTCTTCAGGTTCTTGCTTTTGATTTGAACAAAAGGTCTCCATAGGTTGAATTTCGAAGGAAAGTTAGGCATATAGGTTGAATTAAGGGCAGTTTGGAATATATTTGTGTAGGGTTTGGTCGTGCCAAAAGGCTTTGGAGGTGTAAAATTAAGAGAAGGGGAAGTACCTTTTTATAAGAGAGGTGAGGGTCACTTTAGGAAAAGTTTGAAATATTATTTTATTATAAAATCATTTTCAATTTCCAAAAGAAAAAAATAGATTTATTTCTAGTATAAGGTGGGGGTGGTGACCCCCTTATTTCGGAAGAGGTAAAATATCCCCAAGGGGAGGTAGAAGAGAAGTCTAAGGACCAGCAAGAGCAAGGGCTTATAAATTCTGAGGAAGTGAGTCGGGTGGAGGCAGAACATTCTCTGGGGCAGCAGTGCGAGGTGGGCTTCCATGCTGACCCTCAACATCAGATAGCATCGGTGCTGCATCACATGGACCTTCTTTTTCACTCAAATTAAGAGATGGTGGAGCAAGTTATGGATATCAACACACTGAAGGAAGTGATCAAACGAATGTTGGGAAGATCCCTTCCTGTGGAAACTTCAAAGGGGCAAGGTAAATGGATTGATTGGCATAACCATATTTTGAAGAGAGGCTTCAACATGGGAAAGATAAACATGGAGGAATTCATGAAATCCTGGGACATCTTGGCTAAACATTATGAAGACATCTTGAAGGACAATCCAGAATCCCAGGTAAATTCTATTCCTTGGATACTGTTCAGGGAAATCGATTCTAATCGGCTCAAGATTTTCATCAACAAAATTGTAGTATCTTTTGGTGGTTAAACTATTTTGATGTTAGGGTTATCACTTTACCCCTTAAAAGTGTTTTGATAAATAAAAATGTCAATTGGAGGAGGAGTAGGTGGGGTTGGGTCTACAAAATCTCAACCAATAGGTTTTATAAAAGTTTAGTTCACCATATTAACCTTATCTTTTAGATTTAAATCTAAGTTAAATAGTTTAACTTTTACCATGTCTTCTTGTATTTTTATATTAAATGGTTAATAAACTTAATATAAAAATAAAAGAGAACCTATAGTGGTTAATTAATGACATATCTATCTTTATTTAATTCCTTTTGTTGAACCTTATATTTTTAGAAATATTATATAATTTAATAAAATAGTATTTTTTTTAAAAAATTATTTATGTCAATTTTGATACTATTTAGTATTTGGTTTTTTTGAAAGTAATAAATACTTTATTACTTGGAATAAAATACATTTAATCAATACGCAAATGTCATATTAACCTAGAAAATTCTTAGAATGGATCCAAAGTCTCAATTTACATTTATTTTAATATTTATAATATCAATTATTTAAATCTTTCATTAATAAGGTAATTAGTGCATCATCATTGTGTCACAAATAAATTTAATTATTTAATGCCTAAAAATTATAAATAAAAAACCATGATGTAGGAAATGTTGTTATATTTATAATGAATATTTATAGTCTAATTTATATTATGTATAACCCTATATTAAATATGTTTTAGTTATTGAATTTTGAATTTAACACATTTAACTCTTCTTTAAATAAAATATAATAAATGTATTAATCCACTCCAAGTAGATAAAAATGATCATATTTTATTCCTAATATTTAATTTGTTCTAAATAAACTTATCCAATAAAATTATGACATGTGTTGGGGTAATTATAATATCATTTTTACCTTTAATTACCCTATTTACTTTTAACTATGATAAATAAAAAACAAAAGTAACTATTCACCAAAAAATATTTTCCTTCTATTGAACCACATTTTACTTACTGATGTCAACTATGTCTCTCGTATTTTTGAAATTCAATTCACAGAAGTGGTAAAATTACATTTTATGCAAATTTTTCTAACATGCCTAGAAGTTGGGTAAAAGAAGTTGAAAAGTTAAATAAAATTTTATACATCTAATCTTATTATAAAATGAATCCAACAAATTACATTGGTCTAATATAGGTATTATTCATCTATTTTTACATTAAATAAAATTCAAATAATAATTATTATTATTTAAATAAAAAGTCAGTTTTAAATAATAACGTTGTGTTTTTCACTATTCATAAAAAATTGAAAGTTTTTAGAAAAATACCAAAACTTCACCCTAAGCTAATTTTGATATTCCGAATCCAAAAATTTAGTCAATTTAAAAAAATTATAAAATTTTAAAGAGTGGGTATTACTATTCAAAACTACTATTTAAACGACTAGTTTGATTGGTCGTGGTGTGCCAGAACTTGAAGTTGTGTACAACGTAAGCTATTGTATTATTCAAGGAGAATCATATTGTGGAAGCTTGGGGTGTTACATTCTTTCCTCTTTCAAATAATTTTGTCCTCGAAATTTCTATAACATTACTGCATAAAAAGACTCGGGTGGTTTTTCATCATAAGTTCCTTAGGTTCCAATGTTGCCTCTTTCATTTTATGGTTTCTCCAAAGACCTTTTACCAGACAAGTAGTCCGCTTTCTCAATACTTGTTCTCTGGTATCAAGAATCTTGATATTCTCTTCACAATAAGACATATTGGGATCCTGTTCTAATTCTTCATAGGTGAGTACATGTGTTGGGTCTGGCATGTATTTGTTTAATAGTGATACGTGGAACATGTCATGAACTTTAGAGATACGTGGTGGTATTTCCAAAAAGATAAGCTACAACTTCAATTCGTTCTAGAATTACGACTGGTCTGATGTACCTAGGAATTAATTTACAATTCTTACCGAATCTTAAAGCACCCTTCCATTGGGATACTTCAAGAAAATATGATCTCCTACTTGAGATTCCAACTCCTTCATTCGGTTATCGGCATAGCTATTTTTCCTAATTTGAGCTGCTTTGATATGGGTTTGGATAATCTTCACCTTTTCCATTGTTTCCTGATCATGTTCTGAGCCTACAATTTTTATTTCACCAACATCATCCCAACAAGTTGGTGTGCGACATCTCTTTCCATATAATGCTTTATATGGTTCCATCTGAATACTTGAATGGATGCTATTATTATAGGAAAATTCAACAAGAGGTAAATACTGATCCCACAAACCTTGAAAGTCATGTGAGTAAGATCTCAACCTGTCCTCTAAGGTTTGAATACTCCATTATGAATGTCCAACATTTTGAGGGTGGTAGGAAGTGCTCAGTCGAGGTTCACTATACAGGGATTTCTGAAGACTTTTTCAGAATCTTGATGTAAAATAGGGTTCACGATCAGAAAAAAAATCGATAGGGGTACACCATTAAGTATTACACCTTCATTAATATATAGTCTTTCTAAAAAATTATGTGGTAAATCTTCCCTTATAGCAAGAAAATGTGATGACTTGGTACGATGATCTATAATGACCCATATTGCATCATTCCTTCTAGCAGTCTTTGGTAGCCCCACGACAAAGTCCATTATAATATCATCCCACTTCCACTCAGGTATGGGAAGAGGTTGCATGACTCCTCCAAGATGTTGTCCTCCAGCCTCACTTGTTGACACACCATACATCTTGACACATAATCAGTAATCTCCCACTTCATGTTGTCCCGCAAAAAATGTTCTTTCAAATCTCTATACATCTTAGTGCTACCAGGGTGTATAGGGAAATTGGAGCTATGAGCATCATCCAAAAATTCCCTTTTTAGATCAGGTATGTCAGGAATACAAAGTCTCATCCAATATTTAAAAATTCCATCTTCATATATGAAGTAAACTAATCTCCTGTCATTCATGTTTTTAATTTTCTTTTGAAACTCCTCATCATCAGTATGAGAAATTTTTATCCTTATTAGTAAATAAGGTTTGTAAAATATTTGAAAAATTATTGATGTTTCAACTTTCATGATTATTCCTATATATATTTTTACTAGATCCATGAATATAGTATCTCTTTTAACTCTCACCTTGTTCAGAATACCATGATTCCTTATGCTCAAAGCATCAGCCACCTTATTTTCCTTCTCTAGGTGGTAGTGTATTGTGAAATCATAATCCTTGAGTAGTTCTATCTATCACCTTTCCATCATGTTGAGTTCTTTTTGTGAGAAAATATACTTCAAACTCTTGTGATCAGTATATATATCACATTTTTTACCATAGAGATTGTGTCTCCATATCTTCAGAGAAAAGAATACAGTTGTTAAATCAAGGCCATGAGTGGTATAGTTTTGTTCATGAATTTTTAGATACCATGACGCATAGGCCATAACTCTATCACTCCGCATAAGGACACAACCAAGTCCTTTATTTGAAGCATCACTATAGATAAAAAAACCATCATTCCCCCGATGGTAGAGTCAATTTAGGATAATTGACTAATCTTATATTCAATTCTTCAAAACATTCTGCACACTCTCATGTCCAAACAAATTTAACCCCTTTACGTGTTATATTGGTTAATGGGTTAGCCAATCAGGAAAAATTATGGATGAAAAGTTGATAATAACCTGTTAAACCAATAAAACGACGTACCTCAATTATTCTCATTAGTGTCGGCCATTCTTGAATTTCCCTTTCCTTTGAAGGATCAACAGAAATTCCATCCTTAGAGACAATATGGCCAAGAAAAGAAATATCTTCAATCTAGAATTCACACTTACTAAGCTTACCATATAATTCATTTCTTCTAAGAGTTTTTAGAATAGTGTGAAAGTGATTTTCATGATCTTCATAGCTTTTGGATTATAACACGATATCATCAATAATTACCACTACAGATTCATCAATATATTCCTTAAGAAATATATTCATTAGATCCATGAAAACAGATGGTGAATTAGTCCGTCCAAAAGGAATTACTGTAAAATCGTAATGCCCATACTTGGTTTGAAAAGTGGTCATTGGAATGTCCTTTTTCTTAACACACAAATGATGATATCCATATCGTATTTCAATATTTGAAAAATATTTAGCTCCATGAAGTTGATCAAATGAATCATCAATACGAGTTAGGGGATACTTTTTCTTTATTTTTATAACATTGATATCCCCATAGTCAATGCACAGCCTCATAGATCCATATTTCTTCTTAAAAAAAATAATATGGGTTCCCCATGGAGAAACACTAGGGAGAATTAATCCTTTATTACTCAATCCCTCTAGTTGTTTCTTTAGTTCCACTAATTCCACAATGGTCATTCTATAATGGGTCTTCGATGTGGGCCTTGAACCAGGAATTAAGTTGATGGAAAACTCAATTTCCCATTCTGGTGGATGTCTAGGTAAATCCCCTAGAAACACATCAACTTATTATTTCACAATAGATACATAATCTATTTGAACATTAATTTCCTCACCCATAGTTATTTTAATCTCTTCCTCCCTAATAATTGAATTTAATAGAGTTACTGGGGTGGATCTATATAATAATTAGATGGTTATGGTTCTCCTCTAAAGAAAATGGATTCCTTATCATCATTAAAAATTGTAACCTCCTTCTTCTTATAATAAATTTTCACATAATGGTCCAAAAGATAATCAATTGTGAGGATTATATCAAATTCAATCATGGGTATGAAAATAAGATCAGCAGATAAAGCACGTTTATATTCCATAATGGTAACTGATTCATAAAACATTGTTGTAATGATACTTCCCTTAGTATTTTTGACTGACAATTCCCTTGTTAAGTCAAATTGGAAATATCTACTTTTCTTGGAAAACTGGGAAGATATGGAAGAATGCGATGACCCAGAATCAAATAATTCATTGGCTAAATTTGAGGAAGTTATTAAAGTATATGCCACCACGTCATTCGAATCTTCAACCCCACTAGTTTTGATCGTATATTCTTTTCCTTTCTCCCTTGTCCCTTTCTATGGTAGGTTTATTTGATTATTATGAAATTAATTTTCATAATTCCCCATTTCTCTATAATTTTAGAATTCAACATTGTAATTCTCTTTATTCCCCTTGAAATCATGAGCTTGGTGGTCTTTTTCTCCACACTTGTAACAAAGTCTCATCCCCTTTAGGCAAGTATCGTGGTGTTTATTCCCACATTTATTGAAGGTGGATATTCAAATTTTCCCTTCTTCCCCTTATTTCCATCTCAAGAGTGTTCAGCAAATCTCTTCTTCTCTTTCTTTACTTTGATGTTGTAAGACTTAGAGAATTCCTTTTCAGTCTTGATAGAACATAAAACTATATCTTCGTATGATGAGAAGGATTGTGAGACTAATTCTTTGTAGATAAATGGTTTTAACCCATAAAATAATCGAACAATATTACTTCTTGGGTGATTTATATAATCTTCAGTATGCCTTGCTAACCTTGTGAATTTATCCTCATACTTTGCAACATTCTCATCCTCCTTTTTCCTCAAACTCAGAAATTTTCTTTCCATATCCGCTCGATGTTCAGGATAGAATTGTTTTTCTAATAAAATCTCTTTAAACTCCCTCAATTCTATATTTGACACTTCTTCATCCTCTGTGTTTTAAATTAATGACCAACATTGATCTGCATCTCTTATGAGGCGATAAACTGCCTTGACAACTTTTTAACTTTCGCTACTCCCCAAAGCATGAAATATTTTCTCTAAGGAAATTATCCATTACTCAGCTAAAAATAGATTTTTAGTCCCATTGAATGTTTGTGGTTGTTTCCTCTTGAATTGATCTAACATTGACCCTCTGTGTTGTCGATCAGGATGCTCTATATGGGTTTGTTTATTATTCATAACCTGAGTGAGTTGTCCAAATATGGTTATAAGCTATTCAGAACCAGTTACATCACCATCTCCTCTATAATTATCTTAAGTAGGAGGGAAATCCCAACATGGATTATGTGCATTGATATGATTTCCATTCCTTCCACTAGGCACCATTTCTAAACAATGACATACACTAGGTGAGTTTATGAATCGCAATGAAAAGCTACAAACTTGTAAAACACTTAACATAAATTGAATAGTTTATGCATATAATTCCTAATCATAAAACAATTTTGTTTGAGGAAGTATTTACTCATAAATCCTTCATAATGGTTTACAAAGAAAATGTGAATTATCCTAAGCATATCCCCTGGGAGTGTCGTAACCAAGAGTGTAGTAAGGTCTGTTGTCATGTACCGGGATACCCCAAGTCAAGCCCAAAACTCATTGTCGGAGTTTTCAATCCTATGTACAACTATTCCAGAGCCTCCAATACCTACATCTATCCAAGTAGGTATGTATTGCTTTGAAAATTCACAAACTCTATACATTACAAAAATTCTAGGAAGTTCTTCTCTACTAATCCTTAAAGTTTATCTTAGGGTAATGTTCTCTAATCAGAGTCTTTCTAAATATAGTTTCCAATGTTTGTATTAAACTTCCTCTGATACCAACAATAATTCCCCGACCCTATATACCCAGATTCAGTGCATTATTACATAACATTGGTATGATCAAATGAGATCAAGTCTCTAAAGGCCAATTAGTTTTGTAGACTTGGAAGTACTAGATACAGACATAAGTTTTACATTACATTATGAAATCAAAAATAACAACATTGTGTCTTCATTTAACACACTCATGTCCATTATCTTATCCCTACAACTCAGTCATAATATACTTCTTCACATTCTGGGAAAAATAAAACATAGAAAGGGGTGAGCTCAAATGCTTTGTAAGGATAACAATATAGCGAAAAAATTCATAAATAAGAAAAAACATTTAAGACAATGTATAAGACTAAAACAAAAGCCTTTTAAACTCAAAATTAAGCATAATATGGAAAATTTAAATCAAATAATTTCATTTACACGTTCAAATGTATATTCTACTAGTCGAATAATCACATGTAATATCAATAGGTAGTTTCATAATGATGGAATGCCTAATGCTGGACATCATAGACACAGATTCAAGGCCTCATACCAAGACAACAAATAATATTTTGTAAAGGAATTGTTCCAAGACACTAGTTTATCTCATGATACATACTGATGCATCGAGGAGCTATAAAGGGCTCCACCCGTCACTTATAAAGTCTAATGCATTCCTCACATGAAAAGGGTAAAACACAACATAATCATTCGTATTAAAACTATCATAAAAAATTTCAATACTGTAACCATAAACCATGAATTGTATAAAAATATAACATACATAGTCAAACATATCACAAAACCTTCAATACAATATGGAATATTTTTTCATAATAAATTAACTTCAAACAAGCATAAAATCCAATAAAGGATGTTGACATAGATTAAATCAATCCAAAAAATATTTGATTGAAATATCTCTTTTTACATTGAAATCATTTAAAATTAGGGAAAAAATTATTTTAAAAATGTTCTTATAAGCTTTTAAGGGAAGCTTCAAAGGTGTTGTAATGGCAGAAAATACCTGCACCCGCTATATAAGTTAAAAAACATTCTTTCCATAATTTTGTCGAAAAGGTCATAAAGTACCATTTTTGGAAAATGATGGAAATATTACTTTCAAAAAAATTATAAAAATTCAAAAAAGGGTATAAATTAATTTATCCTATTGTCTAGGAAATATTAAAAATGTTTTAAAATACATTTTTATGAAACACATATGTGGATGATAAGAAGTCTTAGTAGATACTTACGTACAAACAACTTCAGATAATAAAGAGATTGTAAAATTATCCTTTACCTTGTACTTTAACCTCCTATATACTGGTTAAATAATTTTTATTCAATTATAAAAGGACCACATATATAAATATGATATCATATATGATCCTCTACTATTTCTTTGTTAATAATATTTCAATAGTATCATTGTTTCGTGTGTTAAATGATTCATTTTCATTTATATGTTTTGTTACATAAGTAATGTTTGGATAGGATGTATTTTATTAATATCCATAATGATATTAAGTTCTTAAAAATTATTTTTAATAATCAAATGGAAATTATTCTTAAATGGTTATGATGGTGAACAAAATCTTATCGCGCCGTAGAGATGATAAGTCGTACGTACGCATGAGCGACAATATCATTCTATTTGTGGTGAAATAATATGTAATTTGATGATATATTATATATATAGAATCATTAACATTCTATATTTATTATTTACATCAATTAAACTCATTATTATACCCATCCAAATAATGAAGTGTTGAATAACAAACTACACTACAACGTGGAGATGGTAAGTTGTACATACAAACATATGGTGACTTTTTTATTCATAGGATGGATTGAATAATGAATATTGTTGTACCATATTTATAATAACATCATAGTTTCTAGAAGGTACTGGAGTTATTATTTTGGTATGGAAAAAACAAATAAAGAGGGAGTGGAATAAGAAAATAACTTTGAAAGAGGTGATTAAATAATTACCTCTTCTTCAGGTTATTCCTTTTGATTTGAACAAAATAGCTCCTTAGGTTGTATTTATTATCAAATTAATTATTGAATTTTGAAATTAGGGTAGTTGGGAGGCTATTTGAGTAGGTTTTGTCCAAGACAAATGGATTTGGGGGTGTGAAATTACGAGAAGGGGAAGTGCCCTTTTATAAGAGAGGTGACGATCAATTTAGGAAAATCTTGAAATATTATTTTATTATAAAATAATTTTCATTTTATAATGTCTCAAAATAGATTTATTTTAAATATAAGGTTAATATTGGTCTGAAAATATAAATCAATATGTTTTAGATAAGTTTAGGTCACCATATTAACCTTATCTTTTAGATTTAACTCTTAGTCAAATAGTTTAACTTTTACCAAGTCTTCTTGTACGTGTATATTAAATGGATAATAAACTTACTATAAAAATCCAAGAGAACCTCAAGTGGTTCATTAATGAAATATCAATCATTATTTAAGTCCTTTTTCCAAACCTTAGATTTATATGAATATTATATCATTTAATAAAATAGTATTTGTTTTAAAAACTCATTTATGTCAATTTCGACACTATTTAGTATTTGGTTTTTGTGAAAGTCATAACTTTATTAATTTGAATGAAATAAATTGAATCAATAATAATATGTCATATTACCATATACAATTTGTGTAATAAATCAAAAGTCTCAATTTACATTTATTTTAATATTTATAATATCAATTATTTTAATCATTCATTAAAATGGTAATTACTGCATCATCATTGTGTCAAAAATAAATATAATTTTTTAATGTCTAAAAATTATAAATAAAATTTTGTGATGTAGGAAATATTTTTAGATTTATAATGAATATTTATAGTTGAATTTAACTTATGTATAAACCTATATTAAATATTTTTTAGTTATTAAAATTTAAATTTAACACTTTAACTCTTCTTTAAATAAAATATAATAAATGTCCTAATCAAATCCAATTGGTTCAAAAAGTATGATGTTTTATTGATAAGGTTTATTTTTGTCAAAATACACTTATCAAATAGAATTAGTACATGTGTTCAGGTAATTATAATATCATTTTTACTATTAATTACCCTATTTACTTTTAATTGTGGTAAATAAAAATCAAAAGTTATTATTCACAAAAAATTACTTTCATCCTATTGAACCACATTTTACTTACTAATGTCATATGTGTCTCTAGAATATTTGAAATTCAATTCACAGAAGCGGTAAAATTATGTTTTATGCAAATTAACTGACGTGCCTAGAAGGTGGGTAAAAGATGTTAAACAGTTCAATAACATTTTATACATATAATATTATTATAACATGACCACAATGAATTACATTGGGATAATATAAGTATTATGTATCTATTTTGACATAAAAATAAATTTAAATAAAACTACTAATTATTTAAATAAAAAGTCGGTTTTAAACAATAACGCAGTGTTTTTCACTATTCATCAAAAATTGAAAGTTTTTTTAAAAATACAAAAACATCACCCTAAGCTAATTTTGATATTTCGAATCCAAAAATGAAGTCCATTTTGAAAAATAAAATTTATAAATTTTCAAAAATCATAACTACATTTTAAACTGCTAGTTTTATTGGTCATGGTGTGCAACAACTCGAAGTTTTGTACAATGTAAGTTATTGTATTATTCAAAGAGAAGTGTATCGTATAAGATTGGGGTGTTACATTTCTCAACATGAAGAATTAAATTATTCTATTATTTATTATCCTATGGATAAGGCAGTTTTAATTATAATTATTCTATCTTTATGTAATGATCTATCTTTTCATAAAGGTACGGATCATTTTTTTAAATTACTTTAAATGGACCTTATAATGATAATCGATGGAGTCGCAAGGGAAACGAGGGTGTCTAAATCTATTTCAGAGCTCAAAACTCTAGAAATTTGGAAAATGAATTCGGTTTCACAGTTAATAGAAACTATGTAGCCTAGAACACATGGTCTCTACGGACCATGTGGGGCCTCATGATTTTTTTGCAACCGTGCGACCACATGCTCATTATTGTAAAAAAACATGCAACGGTTGGACAAAGGAATTTCACACAGTTTGTGTATGGTTAGGTAAACCATGTGCCTTAACTGTGAATGTATTTTACTTAAGAAGTAAGGGGAGTATGGATTGCACACGGTTTGGTCAAACCATGCAGCCATACTGTATGGCCATATATTTGAGGGTGAAATTTCTTTCTCACCCTTCATTATTATATTTAATATTTTCCATTTTCTATCCTCCCATTCTAGAATATGGTTTTTCCTTCCTCCTCCCATAGCTTATCTTCCCCCAAAATATAGGAACTGGGATATCTTTCTCATCTGAAGTCTAAATCAATATTCATCAAATGTGTTGTATAGATTGAGGTATTATCTACCTTCCTCTCCCTTCCTATTTTAGTTTATCTTCAGATCAGTTTCACTTTTTTGGTGAAATATCTTTTTCTCTATTTTTAGGGTGTTGGGACATTTCTTATATTTCTCCCAATCTACTTCGAATCTGAGGCCACCATCAGATGAGGAGTCATCAATAGAACTAAGGTGGGTGATCTTGTTATTTTCCCTAAATGTTTTGGTGTTTTCATATCCACATCATTGTGTTGCATGCCAAATTTCACTTTGCATCTCCCTAGAATTGATTTCATCATATCAAATTTGTATACACACCTTTTTATACCCACAATGATCATTTTTATGTAAATTTAGGATGTGAACCTTGATCATGGACACCACTTGGGTGTATTGGATCAAATTATACATTTATAATTAATTGGTTAAATGTCAAGAACTCCTATTAATTGTTTGTATCGGGTTGTAGTTGAGATTTACCTATCCCATATAATTGTTAATTTAACTTAAGGCACATTCTAAATTCATGGGACAATTTATATTTGTAATTTATCCTTATAGGTAATTTCCCTATACATTATAGAACCTTTTAAGTTCCTCTTAGATCCTTATAAAATGAATTTCCATGTTTCGATATATTCAATGGACATTATTTATTATAATGAATTGTTGTGATGGTTATCTTTATTTAAATTAATTTAATAGTTAATGGAATGACTTATAAAGGGTGTAAATACCACGTTGATCACTTCATACTTCATTAAATGTTTTTTATGAACTATAATTCCTTGTTTGTATTTGGGATTGACTAATAAAATTCATAAGTGGTAATGCCTCATGGATATTATTATATATATGATTACACCTTTGATATAGGTCATGTAATGATGGTAAGGGTTCTGTTGGTCATGATGTTTCACACTCTCTTACATTGGGTGTTCAGCATGACGTCTCACACCATTGACACTATTTGGATGGTGGGAATGATGCACCACATCCCCTGTTTTGGGTGTGGACATGAAGACTCACCCTCCATATCAAGTGATGATCATGAAGTCTCTCAATAATTATGATATGTAGGTAATATACCCTATTTATTGAGCTTATAGGCTCATTTATACTGGTTATGGATGATTGAGTTACGCCCCGGTCCATCAAGTGCCAAGTATTCCAGGTATATGGCCACTTAATTCCTCACATACTTGGTCCATATATGTGGATGAAATATATATTTATACTATATATATTATTACTATATAATTATCCACTGAATGAGGATAATATTCATTATTAATATATAAAATATTAATGTGATTTATTATTCATAAACACCATTTTAGTGTATTTTACACTTCGAATATAATTTCACATTATGATTGTAATTCCTTCTTAAAATGCACTATTATATGGTACATTTTAGAACATTATTTAAAATACCCAATGATCTTGATTTTATTTTCATTTTTAATTTTTAGGTTTATAATTATATTGGGAACAATTCATACTTGTGGAGGGTTGGATGATTCATATTGGAAGACCACCAAAATGGGATTTCATGCAACCAATTTTGGATAAAGCACATTGGACACCAGCCCACTGATGAGAATGTGGGGCCAAAAATACAGACTCAATGAAGCCCAAATTTAATGGGATGCTAGACCACATATATAGAAAACAAAAATCATTCTTCAGAATATGGTGCTAATTTGTCTTCCATGGTGGTTATTAAGGCATCCCAATATGAAGATAAATTTTGAGGCCAGATTCTGAGGCCCAGAAAAGTAGCCCACTAATTTAATCATATCTAGAAAACCACATATTCATTTGGGATGAAATTTTATAGAATACTAGGGTACATCAGGATATTCAGTGTTTTATTCTATGGCCCACTCCAATTCGGAAATCTATAAGGTCTTTCAGGCACCTCTGTTCGGTGGAAGCAAGTTGGCTGCAACTTCAGGTCAAGGGTGGAAAAGACTCTTCTCCCTTACTTTCCACCACCCTAGGCCTACCATAATCAAGTGGGATCCTTTGTACTGTTGGGAGAGAAACCCAAGCCTCTTTGAATGCCTATTTAAGGTAGTGGTGGAAGATGAGTTTATCATCTTTTGAGCTTCCTTTCTTTGTAATGTTATTTTGCGATATTGTTGTCTCAAGTTTGTCTTTCACTTGTAAGTTGTTCAATTCACTTTAGTTTCTTAATAAAAGCTCTTATTCTCATCTTATTATGTTTTTATTAAAATAACATTGATACCATTGGTTCAAGGTGTGAATTTATTCACACCAAACCTTGTGACATTATCACACAAAATTTTAGTGGTCGTTATTTCATTGTTTTTTTACTTCTCCATTTCCTCCCTCATGAGTCTACTTCCTGCTTCCATTGAAACAATATAATCAATGGAGGGATAACACACATATGGGTTGATCCGAGGGAGTATCAAGGGGATGTATTGGATATTATTTATCACCCCATTAATGTATAATCACTTCATTTAATTTATATGTTTATTTGATGATTTTAAAACTTCTTCATCCATGTTGAATTTTTAGGCCACATACTTCAAGTCCTAATAAAAATATTTACATTGGAGTGTTCAAAAATTTGATCCTCCTCGTGTATAAGTGATTAATATTATGGTTTTTTGGTTTTTAATCAGTAAATTATGATGTTGTTTGATCTCCTTAAATGAACTCATCTCAAATATAAGAAATTGAAATAATTGAAAATGGAATACGTCCAATCCACCCAAAGTGATAAACTATGATCAACTCATTATTTTAAATTTAATTCAATTAATTATCTTATATTTAATTTAAATCCATCTTAAATCAACCGAAGTTGTCCACTTCATATCCAAAAACAATCCATAGAATGTACGTGTCTGTAGGTTACCTCTTAGGTCTCTAAGGATTCGAAAACCCAAGTCATACTATAAGGACCCTTCTACCTTCTTCTCTTGGGTAAATTTAAGCGTTAATCAAATTTTTGGACCATTTCTAGGGACCCAAGTAATTCATCTTAACTCCCATTCTATTCTCCCCTATTTCTTCTATTCTCACCCAAGATCTCTTATCTTGTCCCTTTCCCGTTTTTTTCTTTTTTGGTGCATGTCCTCCTACACCCACGATCAATCAAACCGTCTAGTTAGGGCGGAAAGTCCTAGGGTTTGGTAGTCAAGTGAGTCTGGGGGGGTTTTTCTATTATATAATAATCCTATTGATACTCCAGAGTCTAAAATTGAGCCCATTTCAATAGAATTTCTTCAAAAAAACCAACTCATAAACCTGGGTGGAAACCAAAATGGAAAACCAAATGAGGCAGCCCCAAACACGTGGAATGTGGTTGATCAAACCATGAATGACTACCTCGAACCTGCCTAGAACAATATCCCCTCATGAATTAGGAACAATTACCTAAGAGATACCAACTACATATTTAAACCCCATGTCCTAAACCACCTTCCCACATTCCATGGAATAGAGTCTGAGATGCCCTACCTTCATGTTAAAGAGTTCAACGAAATTGTAGAAACCATGTGTCGACCACATCAACTAGAATCACCTAAGTTGAGGGTATTTCCTTTTTATTTAATGGATCGAGCTAAAAATTGGATATCAAATTTGAGACTATCATCCATCAACTCTAGGGACCAACTAAAAATAGAATTATACAAAGAATGCTTTCCCCAACCCAAAACAATTTCACTTAAAAAGAGTATTGAAAACATTTTTGAAAAATAGGGAGAGTCAATATATAAAACATGGGAGAGGTTCAAAGTCACTCTAAACATGGTTCCAAACCATGGTTTTTCTATTCATGAATAATTTAGAATTTTATATGAAGGTTTGGGTCTGGGGAACAAATAATTCATTGACATTATGTGTAATGGAACCTTTAAAAAAAAGCCCAAAATGATGCTAGTGAGTATCTGGAAAGCCTTGATGAACAAAACCAAACATGGGGAAATTCACCTTATTTGTAAAATCCACAAAAGACAACTAGAATTCATACACATAGAGAAGAGGAAAGCTTTAGGGATAAACTCATAGCACTCTATTGGAAGGTTGAAGAGATAGACCTTCGGAAAGTTCATCAAATCCAAACTGTAGACCATATATGTACAATTTGTGACAAACATTAACATAATACAGACAACTTCCCAACCATTACAACCATAAAGGATGTTCTTTTAGGAGGACCATATGTTAAATTCAATTCCCAAAACTTCTAAAAGCCCAAATATCAAAACACATTCAACCCAAGGTATAATGATCACCCAGGCTTCCACTGGAAAGATAACCAACATCCTAGCCAACCACAGGGACAAAACCCTTACCCCCATAAAAACTACCAAACCCATAACCAGTTCAAACCCAACTTATCCAATACCAACAACCATCGGTGCATTTTCAACAAACCATCCCACCTCCAAAATATCCCCCTGGGATAAACCAATCTTCTCAAGAACCAACCCAGACTGTTCCACAAAGCCTACTAGAACAATTGTGAAAACAAATGGAAAGGAAGAACTCAGAAGTCTCACCCCTAAAACAAGAACTTGAAACCATAAAAACTGGAAAGGCCCCCATGCCTACTCAGGAGGTACCATCCAAAACATTAAGGGGAGAGTCAAGTTGCACTCAAACAAATCATGAACAAATAAAGGTTGTGACAATTTTAATAAGTGGGAAATCAATTGAGAAACCTGACCGAATAATTCAAACCCCATATAAAGATTCAAACTTGGATTAAAAGTCAAATGAACCAAATGATCAAAGAGGAAAACATGAAAACATGGTAATGAAACAACTCTTCAACAAACAATCCCACACCCTGCACCATTTCCTCAATGCATGAGGGGGAAAACCAAGACGGAATTGAGTGAAACATTGAGGGAAATCTTCTCACAAGTCAAGTTGAACATTCCCCTTATCGATGAAATCCAAACCCCACCTGCCTACTCAAAGTACCTTAAGGAGTTGTGCACTTTTAAAAGAAATATTTCACATAAAAACCAAGTCCTTTTGGCTGCTAATGTGGGTACCACCATTCAAGGTACCATTCCTCATAAGTTGAAAGACCCAGATTTCCCTTACATCAATGTTGAACTTGTAGGATCAAAATAGTGATGTAGATGCTCAATATACAAGAGGGGGGGTGAATTTTACACTTTAAAACTTTCCTTAGACAAGGAAAAAATCTAAGTTTAACAATGTTAAACTAATCAAATTCACAATACCTCTAACACCAATTGTAAAATTGGAACTAAAGTTTACAATATGAGATTCTACCTTAAAGAGTATAGAATCTAAACTAATCAGAGTACAAGTGTAAGGAAATATAAGAGGGTTATACTTTCCTTACAATACAAAAGTGCATCAGAAAAAAAAGTAGTAAAACTAAAAGTAACAAGATATAAGTATTTTAACCCAAAGAGAAGGGTGTCCAACAACATTGGATAAAGGTCCCTTGATTTATAATTTCAAGAAAGTCTGTCTTACCCACACCAAGGTAAGCCCTCGATACGAAGATTGGAATCTCTATCTTGCTATCCCTGCAAGCCCTCAACTTCAAGGTAGTTGGAACCTCTGTCTTCCTCAGCAAGGAAGCCCTTGAACTTCAAGAGAGTCGGCACCTCTGTATTCCTATCCTCGGAAGTCCTTGAATGTAATCACCAACATTCGGAGTCGTACGAAGCAATCTGAACGAGCGGTTCAGTACGCACAAAGAATGAAAGGATTATCTCTCTAGAAATCACCTTAACAGCATGTGGTCTCTAGATCAATAAACTTCCTTTTTATTTTTTTTGTGTTCTTTCAAATGAGCTCCTATTTATAGGCTCAGTCGGCTCCCTCTCCAACGGTCATATTTTCTTTAAAATTTGGAGGGACCTGTACACGTGTAACTTATCCAACGGTTAGTTTGAAACAGAATAGACGACATCATTTAATAACAAACCAAGTATAACTGAATGCACGACATCATTTTGTAATGGAGCATATGTAAGTAAAATCCATACTAAGTTCTCGAGTGTAAGCAAATTAAAAGTCCGGAGTCTAACCAAAATGTAATTTGGAGTCTATGTTAAGAAATTTTCGGATTCTATTTTATAGGAATTTGGAACCTGAAATCTGTAGAAGTTCGAAGACTGAATTTCTAAGGAAATTCAGAGTCTAGTTTTACTAGGGTTTGGAATCTAAACTTGTAGAGTTCAAAGTCGAACTGGTAAAAGTTCGGAGTCGAACTACTTAATAGTTCAGAGTCGAACTTCATAATAGTTCAGAGTTGAACTACTTAAGAGTTCGGAGTCGAACTCATGAAATATCGGAGTCAAACTCCATAAGAGTTCGGAGTCAAACTACTTAAGAGTTCGGAGTCGAACTCATGAAAGTTCATATCCATAATTCAGAGTGGAACTTCATTATAGTTCACATCTAGAATTCGGATCCTAGAAATAGAATAATCCAATACTTATCATTATATGATTTTGGGATTTTGGTTAAGAATCCGGTTTTTTTGCTTAGGAAAAATATTGCTATGTATAAGAAAATCTAGGTTAGGGTAAATTTCCTTAAAGAAGTAAATTTTCCTTATGGAGGTAAAATTTATATTTGCTTAAGTATAAGGTGTTTGTGATTTTCAAAACAAGAAGGAATGAAAATGCATAAATAAAACCTTATTGACTCAACAATATCCCCCTTTTTGGAAAGCACAAACATCCTTACAAAAAATAATATAAGGACTTTGAAAAAAAATCATTAGACTTTGAAATTAAAACTTATCTCCCTTTGTTCATGAATGAAAGAGAATACAACTAACTCCCCCTTAGGCATTGAAACACTAAGGATTGTATTCTGAATTTACAGAGTGGAGTTTTCATTATTGTAGGAATGAAAAACTTCATAGTGAGAAACTCCCCCTTTATTTAACAATATTTCACTTAGAAACTTTTCTTCCTCCTCCTTAGGAGTAGTTCTCTTTCCTTCTCCCTCTTTGTGATTTTCAAAAAGAATTGAAGGGAATGGAAAATAAAATATGGTACCTGAAACATTAGTATATAACAAGATACATCCCACCAAATAACATTTCATTAGAGTTGGGAAAATTTTACAATGAAAGACAATTACAACAAAATAATCGAAGTGAGTTCATTTTTCTTCTTTCTCCTTCGGGATGAGCTTCCTTAACAAGGCTTTGAGTTTCTTCAAGTCTCTTTGATCTTCCTCATCTTGCCTCTCCAAGGCTTTCACCTTTTCTTCTTGGACCTTTAAAGCTTCTGCCTGAGCCTCCACGGATTATTTCTGGAACTTTATTATTTCATCTTGCTTTTCCAACATCTCCTTAAACTCAATCAGGAAATATCATTCACTTTTCCAATTCTAAGATATTGAGTTAAGCTTACCATTCAGGTCCCTGACCTGTTGATTCCGAGAATTTTTCTCTTGGTTCAGCTTTTCATAAATCTCGTTAACCTTTTTATCCTCCATTTCAAAAGCATTTTGAACTTCAGCCTGAAAACTCTCAAACTGAACTAAATCTTCATCAACTCTCTTAGAACACTTTGTTACCTTACTGCAGGACTTTATATGAACATCATAATCGATAAGAAAACTTTTTTGTTCATCTTTGATCTTCACAAACTTATCTATGACCATTGATAAGGAACCCTATTTCCGATTCATACTTTGCTGCAGCATCTGGCATCTGGAATCTATAGTTGAAAAAATCGGAATGGTGTCCACCAACTTCTTTAGAGGTTGAACCACAAAATCATGCCCATGAGATGATTATTCTGAATCAGAAACTTTTCTTGGAGATTGATCTTCTTCAGCTTGCACTAACTTTCTTCTCGAAGTGCCACCAACCTCTTTCTTCCTGATGACATCTTTTACAGGTGTCTCCATGAGAGTTTTCTTCCCTTTATCAGCTCTCAGAATGGGTTTCTCATCAAGAGATACTTCCTCAGATTCAGAAACTTGAATAATCTGGTATTCATCAATTTTCTCCTTTTCTTTTCCTTCCTTAAGGACATTCCTCTCATAATATTCTTCCTCATCATACATGACATTTTCTTCTTGTTGTTATTACTGTTTATTATCATCATTCTTACTAGCCTCCTCATCTCCCTTTCCTGGAGTTACTAACTTTGCAGATTATACATTATCTTTATAAACCTATACTTTCTTGATCAGGGCATCTAAATATTCACTTCCCTCTTCTTCTTCTTCTTCTTCTTCTTCTTCCTCCTCCTCTACTTCTTCAAAAACTTCTTTTTCATATTCTTCAATTACGTCTTTACCCTTGGCTTTTTTTGGAGTGACATAGTTATTGGCTGGATCTTCTGGTAAAGAAGGTTCAGAACCGAATGTTTCCGGAACGGGAAGCATTCCGGAAGATATCTCTATAGCTTTCATCAAAGATTGCACCACTTTAGCTTCAGACTACTTCTTTTTCATCTTCTTTTCTTTTGCTTGTTTCTCTAGCTATTCCACAGCTCTTTCTTTTAAGGCCTTAGCCTCTGCAGGTTCCAATCCAAATTGTGGATCCCCTTATTTCATCTTTTATTTTCCTTCCCTCCACTTGGATTCCATTTCATCTGTACTTTTTGCTTCTTAGGCTTGGGGGGAGCAGACTAAGTTTCCTTAGCCTGGGGATTTTCTTTATTAGCAACCACTTCCTTAACTATTCTCTTCTTCCTTGTCTTTTTGGATAGTTCCAGATTCTGTGTTTCTTTCTGAGCAGCTTTAACCTTTTCCACAGATAGAGGGTAAAATTCTCCAGATTTACTGGAAAAACCCATATTCATCCTCTTCAAGGTATCATAACTAACCTGCATAATCTTGCAATTCCGGACTTTTGATTTTCATGCAACCTCGAAAGATTCTAAGAACTGAACTATCAACCTAGATAGTAAGGCAGGGTACATAATTATTTGGGCTCTCAAATTCCCTTCTTTGATGTTCTTGATCGTAATCAAGACATGCCTCATCAAATTTATCTTTCTTATATTTACCAGGAAATCTAAGACATAGATATCACTTTTCTTCAAATTGTCTTTATCACCTCTTCTTGGAACCAGAAATACTTACACCCAGAGCTGAAGAATCTTATTGTTCGGAGTGAGATGAGAAATCTTAGCGGTCGTACCATCCTTAAGTCCAAGGAATTTTAAATACTTCACCTTTTTGAAACTTCCTTGCTCATCTGGAAGATTATGTGAGCAAAACTCAGCTTCCCCCTCATAGGAAAAACCAACCAAGCTCGCAGCCTTGGTGTAAGATAGCCTATAAGTCTTCCCATAAGAATTGAAAGAAAACCACTCTATGTCAGATTCCATCTAGATGGAAACAGACTCATATAATTCGATCAACAAATCAGTATACACCAGATCCCGTTTTTCTGACTTGAACAAGCATATATCTTCCCAACCATTCAGTTTTATATTCTTGGTTATAATAGAATCAAGCTCATAGAAATCCGGATGAACTAACCTTTCCCTGAAGACTAACCACTTAGATATTGGTTTCGTAGTTGACATATCTTGAGATGTAGCTTCAACAGACATTCTGAGTGAATAATTCTGAGGGATTCGGAGTGGCTTTGCAAAGTTCTGAATCGGTTTAAAGAAGAGCAGTAGGGCTTCAAGACGCGAAAGCTTTCAAAACCAATGTGGGATGAATCTTGGGGTCCCCTTTATATAGGAGATGGATGTGACCTTTGGTCTTCCAAAATCCATCTAACGGTTGAAAGAGTTTTCGATCTGATCTGATGGTTGAGAACATTCCCACAAGGAAAACATTACTCTGATCTTTTGAGGTTTTAAATAAAAAATTTTGATTTGAGGAAAACTAGAATCCAAACTTTTAAAAACCCAGGAAAATAACAGCAAGAAAAATATGATTATGAAAACTTAAGTAAGGAAATCATACCTTTCGGATTGGCTAGAAATATTGTTCGTAATTGTTAATATTCTTCTTAAAGAAATAAATTTTAAAACATACTTATTACGAAAGTTCTAGTACGAAAATATTGTTACAAAAATTGCAGTACGAAAATATCCATTCCGAAAATTTTTATTCCGAGAATTTCAATCCCGAATGTTTCAGTTCCGAAGGTTTCCATTCCAGAAAGTTTATTTTCAGAAATTTCTGTTTCGGAAACTTCAGTTCCAAAAAGTTTGAAAAACTATCTATGAAAAATTTTAGTTACACTAAGTTTGAAAAACAGATTAAGAAAATTTTAGTTACACTAACAATCAAATGTACTCCCCTTATGAAAAAGAGTTTATTACTGTTAGGATAATTGTTCAACAAGAAGTTAATGAAGAATTATTGCCTTATGATTATCATCCCTAACTGTTGTTTAATGTATTCAAATCTATCGGAGGGTAATTATTTTGTGAAAATATCAGCAAGTTGATCTTGCGTTCTGATAAACTGAAAAATAATATCTCCTTTAAGTGTGTGATCCCTAAGAAAGTAATGTCTAATATCTATGTGTTTTTCACGAGAGTGATGTGCAGGATTATTACTTAGGTCAATGGAACTTGTGTTATCACACAAAATTTGAGTGTTAGTAAAACTCAGACCATAATATG
Source organism: Viscum album (assembly GCA_963277665.1). Lineage (NCBI taxonomy): Eukaryota > Viridiplantae > Streptophyta > Magnoliopsida > Santalales > Viscaceae > Viscum > Viscum album. The sequence goes on along the minus strand of OY728139.1, from coordinate 1,514,270,809 downwards.
TGAGTGTGGGTTGCATCCACTACACTTGAGCACAACAACTTCCAGCTGCTACATATTCATCTTCAGCAGTGGAAAGTGATACAGAATGTTGCTTCTTGCATGACCAAGAAACTAATAAATCTCCTAATAAATGACAAGTTCTGGATGTACTTTTTCTATCCATTCGACATCCACCAAAGTCAGCATCCGAAAAAACTTTTTAAAACAAAATCATTTCCAGAAGTATAAAATAATCCTAAATCCATGGTTCCCTTAAGGTAGCGAAAAATTCTTTTTACTTCCTTTAAGTGAGATTCCTTAGGATTTGATTGATATCTTGCACATAAGCATACTAAGAACATTAAGTCTGGTCGACTAGCTGTTAAGTAAAGTAAACTTCCTATCATACCTCTAAAAGATGTCTGATCTACTAGTTTCCCAACTTCATCAAGATCTAAGGTGTTTGAGGTACTGATGGGGGTACTTATACTCTTAGTGTTTTCATAACCATACTTTTTGAGAAAAATCTTTAATATACTTATGTTGAGATATATAGGTTCCTTCTAGTCTTTGAGAAATTTTAAAACCAATGAAAAAAGTTAACTCACCCATCATACTCATTTCAAACTCATATTTCATTAGACTTGCAAAAGAATCAGTTAAATATTGCTGAGTTGAACCAAATATGATGTCATCAACATAAATTTGAACAATCAAAACATTTTTCTTATCTTTCTTTATAAAAAGGGTTGGATCTGCATTTCCCTTAACATAGTTATTTTGAAGCAATAATCATGTGAGTCTATCATACTAGGCTCATGGGTCTTGTTTAAGACCATAAAAATCTTTGGTAAGTCTACAAACATGATCAGGATATTTTGTATCTTAAAAGCTAGGAGGTTGTTCAACAAAATCTTCCTCTTGAACATAACTATTAAGAAAATCACATTTCACATCCATTTGAAAAGTTTAAAATTGAAGAATGCTGCAAAGGTAAGTATAATACGAATAGATTCAAGTCTAGCTACTGGAGAATAGTTTTCATTATAGTCTATTCCCTCTTGATGATTATAGCCTTTAGCAACTAGTCTACCTTTATTTCTTACAATGACTCCATTTTCATCACACTTATTTCTGAAGACCCATTTTACTCCAATGATAGAAGTTTCCTTGGGTCTTTCAACCAAGGTCCAGACTTTATTCCTTTCAAATTCATTTAGTTCATCTTGCATGGCTTTGATCCAATCATCATCACCTAAAGCTTCATCAGTGCTTTTTGGTTCTAATTGGGAAAGAAATGCTAGATGTTCTACTTCATTTCTCAAGGAACTCATAGTCCTTACAGGTTGATTTACATCACCAATGATGCTATCACTGGGATGATTCTTAAGAAACACCTGATTTGTGTTTTGTAAAGCCTGTTCATCAACATAGGGAAGAATGTCTTCTGGGGTAAATGTTTCAGAAGTATCTTCTTGAACATTTTCCTTATCAGAAGGTTCTTCTATCAAAGGTTGACAAACATTTTTTGAAAACACATCTGAGGATGTAGGTTGGGATATTTTAAAGACAAAAGGATCAGACTCATCAAATTTTACATGAACTGTTTCTTCAACGTTACAAGTATTTTTATTAAAAACTCTATATGCCTTAGAAGTTGTGGAGTAGCCTAAAAAATTCCTCCATCATATTTTGGTGTGAATTTATGTAAATTATCTTTAGTATTTAGAATGAATACTTTGAAACCAAAAACCTTGAAGTAGGAAAGTCTTGGTTATCTACCATTCCATAACTCATAAGGAGTTTTATTAAGAAAAGGTCTAATAAAAACTCGATTTATAGTATAACAAGCAGTACTTACAACTTCAGCCCAGAAATGTCTAGCTATAGAATATTCACTCAACATGGTTCTAGTTATCTCTTGAATAATTCTATTTCTTCTTTCAACTACACCATTTTGTTGAGGAGTTCTAGGTGCTGAAAATTTTTGAGTAATACCTTTTCTACTACAAAAAGTTTCAAAATTAGAATTTTGAAATTCTCCTCCATGATCACTATGAATAGTTTTCAGTGGAAGATTTCTCTCATTTTTAACTTGTTCTCTAAAACTTTTGAAATAAAAAAAAACTTCAGACTTCTTTGCTAGAAAATAGACCCATGTAAATATAGTGTAAACATCAACTAGAACAAACACATAGTATTTTCCTCCAATCCTTCCAGTTTGTGTGGGACCAAAAAGATCCATGTGCACCAACTATAATGCATCAGTTGTTGAGACTTCACTGATTGATTTAAAACTAGATTTATGTTGCTTGCCATATTGAAAAGGATCACAAACTTTAGAAGAATCAAATCTAAGCTCCGGTAGATCCTTAAATAGTTTTTTCTTAGAGAGTTTACATAAGTTCCTAAGATTACAGTGACCTAATATTCTATGTCATAACCAAGAATGATCTTCCATTGCACTAAGGCAAGGTAAATCTTGGCTTCTAAGGTCTTCTAATTTCAAAGTGTAAATATTCTCTTGCCTATTGGCTGAGAGAATAAATTATTCCTTGGAATTTTGAACTAAACACTTATCATTCCTAAAATTCACAAGGTATCCTTCATCACATAACTGACTTATGCTAATGAGGTTGTGCTTAAGACCCTTAAAAAATAAAACATTTGAAATCAAAGTTTTACCAAGAAGAACAATATTACCTATACCAACAATTTATCCCTGATAATTATCTCTGAAAGTTACCTTTCCTCCTTTCATTTTGATAATCTTTTCAAAATAGTTTTTGTTACCAGTCATGTGCTGGGAACATCCACTATCCATGTACCAAGTATTTTTGTTGGTACTTCCTTTATCTTCCTAAAATAAAGAAAAGAATTAGACATTCGGAATCCAAATTTGTTTGGATCCGAGATTTCCATATAACAAAATTTTGGGCACCCATATCTTCTTTGCAAAATATGCCTTATGAAAACCTAAAGATTGGGTTTTGTTCAAAGAACAGTTATTTTCCCAATGACCACCAAATTGACACTTGGTACAAAATAGGGAACTTTGTGGAACAAAGTAATTGTTACTAAAAGTTGGTTTAGCATGGGTATAACCAAATCCGGATTTGTTTCTTAAAGGTCATATTTGAGAATACATTTTATCAAAATTTTGTTTACCAGGGGTAAAGTTTGATAAACACTTCTTTAAGGAAAATATTTCAGACTTGAGTTTTATAACCAAGTTTTTATCTTCAAAATAATTAGATTTAGAACTAGAGATAGGCTTGAAGACACTTTTCTTAGAAATTACTTTTTCTTATTCTTTAGAAAGTTTGTTCTTCTTAGAACTTACTTCCTCAAGATTTTTTGAGATATTTATAAAATCATCATTTTTCCTATCAAGATCTTTAGTAAGATCTGATATTTCTTTCATAAGAATAGTATTCCTAGAGTTTTCCTTATCAAGTTTTTTATTGAGTTTCGAATTCTCAATTTCAAGAAGTTCAACAAACCTAGAAACCTCTTCATAGGTAGGTAAAGTATTTTCTTCATGAGAAGAGGATTATTCATCAGAAGAGTTATAATATTCTCTATCATTATAATTTAAAGAAACATTGGTCAATGATTCAGTATTTTCTACCTTATCCATAAAACAATGATTTATAATGGGTAATTTGGCTATAAGACCAATATTATTCTATCCTGAAGATTCATAATCAGAAGATTCATCTGAAGAGTCACCACCACTGGCACTCCAGGTGTCATTTTCTTTCAGAACTTTCTTAGCTTTGGTTTTGTAATAATTCTTTCTGTTCCTGTCAGAATTCCTTTCTTTCCTTTCTTTATTTTTGAGCAAACGAAAATCTTGTCTAATATGTCCACCTCTCTTGCATTCATAACAAGTAACTTCACCATCTTTCCTATCTTTCCTTTCCTTTTTCTTATACTTGGATTGGAAATTTCTCTGGGCAGCTATCTTGTTAATTCTTCGAGCAAGATTTGCTAACTCATTTTCTGAGATTTCACTTTCACTTGATTCTGATTGAAAACCCACCTTTTTAGACTTGGATCGGGTTAATCTCTCAGGAGTCTTAGCTTTCATATGGTTTGATGTTGTTGTAAAAGAAACAGTACCATTTCCATTCTTCTTCTTGATGTTTTCAGCATCTCTCTTCATTCTTGTTTCATGTTGGAGAAGAGTTCCAAATAGCTCATCTAATGATATTTTAGTGACCTTACTATTCTCATCAATAGTTGTTCTTTTGGATTCCCACTCATTGGGCATAATATCAATTATCTTATCCACAAGAGCTTCATCATCCAGACCTTTATCTCCCGTAGACTGAAGACTATTCACTATAGTAATAAATCTCTGTTGCACTTTACAGATATGTTCTCCATATGGAAAATTGAAGCAATGGTATTTAGCTCTAAGCATAGCTCTCCTAGTTTCAATCACTTTAGAAGTGCCAAAGTGTGTAACTTCTAACTTCTTCCAGATACAATTAGCTGCTTCACAAGAAGAAATTTGGCTATATATATTTCTAGTCATTGAACATAGTAAGGTATTACGTACCTTATAACTGAGTTGATACTCTTGCTTTTCCTGGTTAGTGAAAGTTCTAACTTCCTTATCAGGAATTTTATAATCACCAGTAAGCATAACGAAATTATCCACTCTAGTATTGATAAAAAAAGTCTTCATTCGATCTCTCTAGTACTCATAGTCATTACCATCAAAAATTGGTGGTCTTTTAGGATTTAGATTTTCAATAGAACCAATATTGATTCCTGCCATTCTTAAAATAACCTTTGGTACACAAAATTATTAGTAACAATAGTTCATAACCACAAAGTTTGGAATGACAATTAGGAATGACAATTCAGAATGAAAATTCGGAATGACAATTCGGAATGACAATTCAGAATGAAAATTTGTAATGACAATTCAGAATGACAATTCAGAATGAAAATTCGGAATGGGAAAAAAACTTTCTAAGAAAGGATGAAGAACAATGAAAAAGTGAACAAGAAAAACTTATATGTGAGTATAAGTATTTCTGAAACCTCCTTTGATACCAATTGTAGGATCGAAAAAGTGATATAGATGCTCAATATACAAGAGGGGTGGATTGTACACTTTAAAAATTTCCTTATACAAGGAAAAAATCTAAGTTTAACAAAGTTAAATTAAGAAAAGTCACAACACCTCTAACACCAATTGAAAAATTGGAACTAAAGTTTACAATATGAGATTCTACCTTAAAGCGTATAGAATCTAAACTAATCATAGTACAAGTGTAAGGAAATATAATAGGGTTATACTTTCCTTACAATACAAAAGTGCAGTGGAAAAACAATTATTAAAACTACAAGTAACAAGATATAAGTCTTTTAACCCAAAGAGAAGGGTATCCAACAACCTTGGATAAAGGTACCTTGATTTATACTTCCATGCAAGTCTGTCTTACCCACACTAGGGTAAGCCCTCGATACGAATATCGGAATCTCTGTCTTGATATCCCCACAAGCCCTCAACTTCAAGGTAGTTGGAACCTCTATCTTCCTCAGCAAGGAAGCCCTCGAACTTCAAAGAAGTCGGCACCTCTGTCTTCCTATCCCCGGAAGTCCTAGAATGTAATCACCAACATTCAGAGTCGCACGAAGCAATCTGAACGAGCGGTTCAGTACGCACAAAGCATGAAAAGATTCTCTCTCTAGAAATCACCTTAACAGTGTGTGGTCTATAGATCGGTCAACTTCCTTTTTATATTTTTTGAGCTCTTTCAAATGAGCTCTTATTTATAGGCTCAGTCAGTCCCCTCTCCAATGGTCATATTTTCCTTAAAATTATGAGGGACCTGTACACGTGTAACTCAACCAACGGTTAGTTTGAAACAGAATAGACGAAATAGTTTAATAAAAAACTAAGTATAACTGAATGCACTACATAGTTTTGTAATGGAGAATATGTAAGTAAAATCCATACTAAGTTCTGGAGTGTAAGTAAATTAAATGTTCGGAGTCTAACCAAAATGAAATTCAGAGTCTATGTTAAGAAATGTTCAGATTCTGTTTTATAGGAATTCGGAACCTGAAATCTGTAGAAGTCCAGAGTCTGAATTTATAAAGAAATTCAGAGTCTGGTTTCACCAGGGTTCGGAATCTAAACTTTCAGAGTTCAAAGTCTAACTGGTAAAAGTTCGGAGTCAAACTACTTAAGAGTTCGGAGTCGAACTTCATAAGAGTTCGGAGTCGAACTACTTAAGAGTTCGGAGTCGAACTCATGAAAGTTCGGAGTCGAACTTCATAAGAGTTTGGAGTCGAACTACTTAAGAGTTCGGAGTCGAACTCATGAAAGTTAATATCCATAATTCGGAGTGGAACTTTATTATAGTTCACATCCAGAATTCAGATCCTAGAAACAAAAGACTCCAATACTTATCATTATATGATTCTGGGATTTTTGTTAAGAATCCGGTTTTTGAACTTAAGAAAAATATTGCTATATATAAGAAACTCTAGGTTAGGGTAAATTTCCTTAAGGAATTAAATTTTCCTTATGGAGGTAAAATTTATATTTTTTTAAGTATAAGGTGTTTTTGATTTTCAAAACAAGAAGGAATGGAAAAGTCATAAGGAAAACCAGGAGAGAGAAAAGTAGTCAAGGCCTTTTGTGACCTAGGTGCTAGTGTCAATCTAATTCTCTATGTTGTGTACTTCTAGTTAGGCCTAGAAGAGCTCCAACCCACATCTATCACATTTCAACTTGTTTATCATAGCATTAGGGTTCCAAAGGGGATTTTAAAGTATGTTCTGGTAAAGGTTGAAAACTTCACTTACCCTGCTGAATTCATTATCCTTTACAGCCATCAAAACTTAGGAAATAAGGAACAAACCACAATCATCCTTGGTCTCTCTTTCCATGCAACAATCAACTCTGTTATCTGAGTTCGAAATAAGAACATGACCATCACCTTTGGAAACATGAGTATAGACTTGAACATCTATAATGAAAGATCACAAATAAGGGATGAAGAGGACATTCATGAAGTAAACATGATAGGATGAATTCATAATGAATCCATAAAACATAAAGGAATATTTTATGGATGTTTAAGTCAGGATGAGATTGATTTCCTTTGCTCACATGAAGTAATATTTTCTCCTTGGCTTGAATCATTTTCAAATTTCTCTTATGATGAATTCTTAGGTCCAATAATCAGTGAAACCATTCAGGAAATCACTTTCATGGAGACCAATAAAACTTCCTTCCCTAAATATAAACAAACCAATCTTGTAGATGAAACTTCTACACATGGGGATTCAATTATATCTAAAACTCTAGGAAAAAAAAGATCTTGATCCAATGTCTCAATATTCTGCTGAAATTCTGAACCAACCTGATCTTGAATTGAAGGAACTTCCCACTGGACTCAAGTATGCCTTCCTAGGGGACAATAAAATACATCCTATTGTCATTTCATATTCTATTGAATCCAATCATGAGAGGATGATTCTAAATGTCCTTGGGAAACATAAGAAATCCATTTTTTGGACTCTGTCTAATATTCCTAGGATTATCCCACTAATCGGGACTCATAGGATTGTTGAAGAATCTAATTCAAAGCCATGTCGTCAACCTTAGTAGCGACTCAATAAAATCTCATAGAAGTAGTGAGAAAAGAACTTCTGAAATTGTTAAAAGTTGGTATCATCTATCCCATATCTATGAGTGAGTGGGTTAGCCCAATACAAGTGGTTCCAAAAAAGGTTGGAATCACAGTGATAACCAATAAGGATGGAGAGATTCTTCCAACTAGGGTGAGTAGTGGAAGGAGAGTCTACATTGATTATAGGAAGCTAAACTCATTTACCAAGAAGGACCATTTCCCCTTACCATTCATTGACCAAGTCCTTGAGAGAGTGGAATGTCATTCCTTCTATTATTTCTTATATGGGTACTCAGGGTACAATCAGATTGAGTTATCCCTAGAGAATCAAGGTAAAACTACATTCACCTATCCATTTGGTACCTTTTACTTCAAACGCACGCCTTTAGGGTTATGAAATGCCCCTGGAACCTTCCAGTGGTGCATGATGGGAATCTTCTCAGACAAGGCAGGGGATTTTCTAGAGGTTTTCATGGATTAATTCTCTATGTTTGGGGATACATGTGAGGGATGTCTGAGGAATGTGGAGAGAGTCTTGTTAAGATGTGAAGAAAATGGTCTGGTCCTAAACTTGGAAAAATTCCTTTTCATGGTTAAAGATGGACTAGTTCTAGTCCATATGGTCTCAGATAGAGGGATTAAAGTTGATAAAGCTATGTTCGACATCATTCGTCACCTTCCATCTCTTAAAATTGGTAAGTAAGTGAGTTCATTATTAGGATATGATGGTTTATATAGAATGTTCATTAGTAATTTCATCTCTATTTCTCGACCACTTTGTGCACTATTAGTGAAAGATGATCCATTTTTATGGACAAAAAGGTGTGATAAATCATTCTATACACTCAAGTCATCTCTTGCCTCTCCTCCCATTATGAAATCTCCAAATTGGAACCTTCATATTTAACTTATGTGTGATTCCAGTGACTTAGTTGTAGGAGTAGTCTTAGGACAATGGTGTGAGAAAAATTCTTGTGTCATTGCTTATGTAAGAAAATCATTAAATGATGCACAAATAAAATACACCACCACTAAGAAATAGTTTCTTGATATTGTATTTTCCTTAGAACAATTCAGGTCCTATCTCTTAGGGTCACCCATCATTGTCTTCACTAACCGTTTAGCCCTGAAATACCTTTTTGAAAAACAATATTCCAAAGCTATGCTAATTAGGTGGGTCCTTCTCTTACAAGAATTTGACCTCACAATCAAGGAAAAAATGGTGTTGAAAATGTTGTATCTGATCACCTCTCTAGTATGGAATTAAAAGACAACTCAAATCAACTTTATGTGTCTGATTCATTTTCAAATGAACACCTATACACTGTGAGTGACTGCCCTTAGTGTGCTGACATAGCCAACTTCTTAGTTACAGGAGTAAATCCAAAATTCTTAGGGACTTAAGCTCAAAGGAAATTTCTTTCATATGTTAGGAACTATGTGTTTGATGATTCATACCTCTATAAGTTCTGCCCTGACCAGGTCATTAAGAGGTGTGTCCCATAATCTGAACAAGAGCTCATCCTTATGTTTTGTCATAGTGAGGCATGTAGAGGTCCCTTTTACTCTAAGAAAATTTTTCCTAAGGTTCTTCAGTGTGATATCTTCTAGACCACCCTCTCAAGGGAATCTTACACATTTTTTCAATGTTTTCTGAAGTGTAAAAAAGTAGGGTCAATCACAAAAAGAAATCAAATTCCACTCACTCCCATCTTAGTGATTGAAATATTTGACTGTTAGGGAATCAATTTCATGGGTTCCTTCCAAAACTCTAGGGGATACCTCTACATACTCTTACCTGTTAATTATGTCTCAAAATGTGTTTAATCCATTCCCAACAAGTCTAATTACCTTCATTTTGTGATCCTATTTCAGAAAGTGAACATATTTTCTGGATTTGGAATTCCTAGGTGTATAATAAATGATCGTGGAACCCATTTCTACAACCATCCATTCTCTTCACTCATGTCTAAGTATGGGATTTCTCATAAATTTTCCACTGCATACCATCCATAAAACAATGGTCAAGATGAGTTAGAAAATAAGGAGATTAAGAATATTCTTGAAAAAAATTCTAATCCTTCTAGGAAAGATTGGTCCGAGAAACTCTTGGATGATCTTTGGGTATATCGTACAACATAAAAAACCATCCTAGGAATATCACCATATAGATTGGTTTATGTAAAATAATTCCATTTACCTATTTAAAGTGAGTATATGGATTTTTGGAAAATTATGACAATAAATAATGACCTCTCATTGGCCGGAAAAAAAATGAAATTAGATCTTAATGAACTTGAGGAACTAAGTATGGAGGATACTTAAAATTCAAGGATCAATAAAGATAGAGTTTAAGCCTACCAATCTAGTAATATCAAAGTCAAACATTTTGAACTGGGAAAATTTGTTCTCTTGTATAGTTCAAAACATCATTTACACTTGGGAAAGTTAAGTTATAGATGGTCAGGTCCTTTCATAGTGCATCATGAGTACCCCCAAGGGGAAGTAGAGATTCAAGATCTCACAAGTGGTTACATTTTCAAGGTCAATGGTCATAGGTTAAAACCATTCATTGAATCATTCAATAAATAAGAAACAGAGGTTGAGCTAACAGAGCCAACCTATGAACCAAGAAAAATTTGATAGATTTAGGATCCATGTCAGGATAACGACGTTAAACAAAAGCACTGTAGGGGAGGCAAACTATGGTTTTCATGTTTCCAATCTTTTTGGAATCATCGTTATTTTTCAAATAGGATTAATTAATCATTTTGATATAAAAAATATATAAAAATAGACTTTTGAACTTTTCTTCTATTATGAATATAGATGGGTATAAAAGGGGATCGCCATATTCATCTGTGTCATGTGGTGTGATCTTAAAGTAATGCCTTAACCAGAAATTTAAAAAGGATACAATGAATCATTAGTTTATTTTATTTTATTTTTGTGTGTTTGTAGGTTGAGATAAAAAAATAGATAGATAAAAATAATAATTAAAAAAAGGTGACATGTCGTAGGCCATGGGGAAAACACTGTCACAACCAGAGAAGTCGTGGGGAATCAAACCTAGGACCGAATGGAGACATGGGTGTGCTTTTACCACTAACCTACGGCTTATTATACTTCCTTATTCTATATTTTTTATATTTATACTTATATTTTACTTTCTTTATTAAATAAATATATATATATATATAGTTTTTTTGTTTTTTTCCTTTTTCCACTAGTTAATTCTCAGAGTGACATCGAGATCAAGGGATTAAGGGGGAGCAGCAAGAATTTCAACTTCAACCACCAGGTGACTTCATTCCATGATCCTCATTTTCAATTTTCTTTTTGAACTCCCTGTTGAAATAGTGGGCGCCCTAGACCCAACTATTTAGTACTTTTGATTACCATATCATGTGTACAGTTAGATATGCATGACAATTTCTTACCATTATAGTGCAGACTTTTCTGCATCCACTATAATAATGTTAATGTCCAAAGGTTAGTTGTCATTTCGAGAGGTTATAGCAGATCCCAGGCTATAATGAGAACCTCAAGATACAATGACATTGACCTTAAATATATGTTCTATAGTCTAGATACATCTTACTGACTCGACACAGTAGATGTCTGACTATCAGGTGTTGGGGGATCATAAGTATTGAGACTTCTTCTCATGAAGTTTGCATTTGGTGATCTCTAGTAGTGAGATCATGTGGACAGACCCACCAATAGGAACACCACATGTTTTGGGTGTCATTGGTTGTTCCTATCTATAGACATGTGTATTGGTCTCCTAACATGAGACCATTACCAATGTATATCATTTAATTACGTACTTTTATGCAAGGTGAAAACCGTGGCAGTAGAAAGGATTGGTCTACAGACATGTGTATTGGTCTCTTTGTCGTGGAGAGGTAGTTTGTGTCGGGTGCATCATTAGTGGTATGATGTTGGTTGAATGGTCAAGAAAGGATTTGTCGCTTCCAAGTTTAGTAAGTTATGTATCTCAGGACTGGTTGATTAGGATGGTGCCGCCTTCATAAGTCTTTGGTCAAAGTAGTAGAAAGTAGAATCCATCCAGATAGATCAACAAATAATAAAGCAAGATAAGGACGATGACACAAGAGTGTGTCCTGCTTTATGAGATATCAAATGACAAAGAGACTATAGTACACAGTCAGTGTTCATAGGATGGTAGTCGTTGCTATGACTATCCTTTCTCTTTAGGGGCCATGATGAGTTGCTAGACTTCACTCTTGGTCTGTGGATTTTATTCACTGCTATCAAAATAAGGGCCTAGAGGGTCACACACAACAGCATATTCAAGAATCTGTACCTATTCAGTGGAATAAGAATATGGACATAGTGGGCCCTGCCAAGGGGTCCGAGCGTTGTCCAAGTTGTCGATCACCAACTCAATTAAATAAATTCATTAATATTCAAGTTATAAATATTTGGGATTTAATTTATTTAATGTATTTACAAGTTTAGTAAAGAAGAGAAAAATATTAATCGAATGAATATTATTTTAATATTCAAGGTTCGTTTAATATTCAGCGGGACAACGAGTCGAGTTAAATGGCTCGGATTTTATCACGTAATATATTTTATATATATTACAAGTATGTGATAAAATAATAAATAATATTGGCGCAGTTAAGTTTTTCAAAATTATTTATGTGGACGTTGAAATATATGGGGGTCGGGGAACCCAACCGGGTATTTCTCAACGCATCTATAAATAAGAGAGGAGGCTCTCTCCCTTGTGTGTGCAATTCACTATTCACTCATTTTCATGGAATGAGAGTTGAGAGCCTCTCTCTCCTCTCGCTTCTTAGAGAGATAAGGACTATATCCAAGAGTTCAGATCAAGTTTCTCCTCATGCATCATAAGATCAACGATGCGGTGATCGTCGGGGCATCGAAGAAATCGTAGAATCTTCGCGCTAGCACCCGAAGTTCAATGATCGGTGTTCCCGCAGATTTTTAAGGCGCGTGTGGATGATCTAGAGGGATCCTGTTATGAATCCTTCGTGCAGTGATCGTCGTCGACAAGTAGCGGTCGACAACGATTTCAGATATGCAACGGGTACGTTTTCATTTTATTTTTGTGCTCTTAAAAATCTACATGAGATCCTAGGACCTCTCTGGGGCTCAGATCATCAACGACGACAAGTACAGTCATTGCACTGACAAAAATTTTAAAATCCCCGGCCCACCGGCTTCCGTTGCGGGCCCCAGAAACCCAACACTCCCCTTCTATGCCTCTACCCCATTCAAAATTTTATTTTCTTAAAACACTGGGGACAATGCTATTTTAATTTTGGGGGAGATGAAATAAAAAAATTCTTTTGTGTGAACAAAAATGATTTGAAAAAATGTTTGTAAATGGAAGAAAAAATTCATTTACCTTTAAACATGATATTAAACATTGAATACTTTTCAAATGAATATCAAATCATTTAGCATGCCTTGATTCTAATTTTAATACATGTATAATTTCATGAGCATATATTTTGGAAAGTGTGGTTGTCTAATGTGAAATTTCATAGTTTATATTTTCATCCAAAAAAAATAACAATGCACGTCCTTTGGATTGTGGGGTATTGGTTTGAGTTCCTGGAGTCCCCCAAATAAATATCATAGGTTTGGTGATCATTTTATTTCTAATATGAGTATTCAATAAAAAAATCAAAAAAATTAATAAATAAATAAATTTTTGCGTACAGCAATGAAATAACCTAATGTGTGGATTTCAGCACTTGGGGATCATGACTCCATGGTAGTCTGGACCAGAGTTAGTAATTTTATTTCTATTTCTGGTAATTTGACTTTGTTTTCAACTGAGTTAACTTGAGATGATTCCCAAGTATATGGGCTTCACTTGGTGCCCTAAGATCCTTGAGCCTGAGAGTCATTGGCAAAGTCTCGCTACATGGGTTAACTATTTTGAGTGGAATTTCAATTACCATGGAAAAATTGGAAAAAAAACAAAAAACAAAAAACAATATTCCAAAAAAATTGAATACTCATCTTAATATTGAAAGGTAATTCCACCTAGCACTTCCATCATTTCCCCCTTGAATAAAGATGAACTCTCATGTCTATTGTGATACACAACACATACTCATACTCAATTGATATTGGATGAAATGTGGCAATGAATTTGAAAAAAAGCATGGGATTGGGATTTGGATCGGATTATAAAACTATATTGTATTAAAATATTTTTATGGGTTTCATAGTTGGTTGATATAAAGGTTTTTGGTGATTATTGTTTATTAAAATGTTCTTGGAAAAGGGAATTCTAATTTCACATTTTTGAGATATATTGTTCTCGGGACTAGAAAAAATCAAGTTGTGGGTATGATTAGCCACTGAATGAGGCTAATATTCATTGTTAATATATATAATATTTATGTGATTTATTATTCATAAACAATATTTTAGTGCATTTTACACTTCGAACATCACTTCACATTATGATTGTTATTCCTTCTTAAAATGCACTATTATATGGTACATTTTAGAACTTCATTTAAAGTAAAAAATTATCTTTATTTTATTTTAATATATAATTTTCAGGTTTCTCATTATATTGGGAACAATTCATACTTGTGTAGTGTTGGAAGACCACCAATATGAGATTTCATGCAAACAATTCTGGATAAGGCAGATTGGACATCAGCCCACTGATGAGAATGTGTGTCCAACAATACAGGCCCAATTAATCCCAAATTTTGTGATATGATATAGGAAATATAAAGGAACAAAAAATTATTCATGATAATGTGCTAATTCTCCCTCCATGGTGGTTAGTAAGGCAACCCAATTTGGAGATAAAATTCTGGGCCAGATTCTGAGGCCCAGAAAATCAGCCCACCAATTTAATCGTATCTCGAAAACCACATATTCAATTGGGCTGAAATGTTATATAGAAATTAGAGATCAAGATATTGATTTTTTTCTTCTATTTCCCACTCCAATCCGGAAATCTAGAAGGTCTTACAGGCTCCTACGTTCGGTGGAAGTAAGCTAGCTGCAACTTCAGGTCGATGGTGGAAAAGTCTCCTCTCCCTTACATCCCACCACCATGGGCCTACCATAATCAAGTGGGATCTATTGTAATATTGGGAGCTCAATCCAATCCTCTTGAAATGATTATTTAATTCAGTGGTGGTGGAGGAGTTTATCATCTTTTGAGATTCATTTCATTGTAATGTTATGCTGCGATTTTGTTGTCTCAAGTTTGTCTTTCACATGTAAGTTGTTCAATTGACTTTAGTTTCTTAATAAAAGTTATTCTTATCATCTTATTATGTTGTTACTAATATCAATTTGATACCGTTGGTTCTAGGTGTGAATTTTTTCACACCAAACTTCGTGAAATTTTCACACATCATTTGGGTGATTATTATTTCATTACTTTTTTTACTACTCTATTTCCTCCCTCATGAGTCTACTTCCTACTTCCATTGATATCATAGAATAAATGTAGGGATAACACAATTATGGTTTGATCCAAGGGAGTATAAATGGGCTGTATTTTATGTTATTTATCACCCCATTAATGTATAATCACTTATTTTAATTGAGATTTTTATTTGATGATTTTAAAATTTCTTCATCCTTGTTGAATTTTAAGGCCACATACTTCAAGTGCTGATACAAACCTTTACCTTAGAGTGATAATAAATTTTATACTCCAAGTTTATAGTTGATTAGTATTATGGTGTTTTGGTATAAAATCATTATGTGATAAATTAATTTGATCTCCTTAAATGAACTCATCTCAAATATAAGAAATTGAAATAATTGAAAAGGGAATACGTCCAATCCACCCAAAGTGATAACCTAGATCAACTCATTATTTTAATTTGAATTCACTTAAGTCTCTTAGAGTTAATTTAAAACCATATTAAATCAACCCATGTTGTCCACTTCATATCCGAAAACAATCCATATAATGTAAGTGTATTTAGGTTAATTCTTAAGTCTATGAGGATTCGACAACCCAAGCTAGACTACAAGGATCGTTCTACCTTCTTCTCTTGGGTAAATTTTCTATGAAGGGTTGGGTCCAGGGATACAGTTTCTTCTTCTATGTACCACTCCAATTCTTCCATCTAGAAGGTCATCTAGGCACATCTGTTTGGTGGAGGCATGATGGCTGCAACTTTGGGTCAAGGGTGAAAAGTATCCTCTCCCTTACATTCAACCACCTGAGGCCTACCATACTCAAGTGGGATCCTTTGTAATATTGGAAGATCGACCCAAACCTCTTGAAATGCATATTTACAGCAGTGGTGGTGGTGTATTTTATCATATTTTGAGCTTCCTTTCATTATAATGTTATACTGCGATTTTGTTGTCTCATGTTTGTCTTTCGCATGTAAGTTTTTCAATTCACCTTAGTTTCTTAATAAGTAACCTATATACATGTACATTATATGGATTTTTTTTGTATATGAAGTGGAAAACTTGGGTTTATTTAATATGGTTTTAAATTAAATCTAAAATACTTAAGTGAATTCAATTTAAAATAATTATTTGATTCTAGGTTATCACTTGGGGTGGATTAGATGTATTCCCCATTTAATTATTTGAATTTCTTATATTTGAGATGAGTTAATTTAATGAGATCAAACAACTTCATCACTTACTGATTTTATACTAACACCCCAAAATACTAATCACCTATACAATTGGAGGATCAAATATATGATCACTCTAAGGTAAAGGTTTGTATTATCAATTGAAGTAAGTGGCCTTAAAATTCAACAAGGACGAAGAAGTTTTAAAATCATCAAATAAAAATCTAAATTAAAAGAAGTGAAGATACATTAATGGGGTGATAAATAACATCCAATATAGTTCCTTTCTACCTCCTTGGATCAACCTATAAGTCGGTTATCCCTGCATCGATTCTATGGATTCAATGGAAGCGGGAACTAGATTCATGAGGGAGGAAATGGAGAAGTACAAAAAACAATGAAATAACAATCACTCCACCGTTGTGTGATAATTTCACAAGGTTTGGTGTGAATAAATCCACATCATGAACCAAAGGTATCAATTTGATATTAAGAACAATAGACTAAGATGAGAAGAAGAACTTTTATTAAGAAACTAAGGTGAATTGAACAACATACATGTGAAAGACAAACGTGACACAACAAAATTGCATCATAACAGTACAATGAAAGGAAGCTAAAAAGATGATAAACTCCTCCCCCACCACTACCTTAAATTGTAATTTCAAGATTCTTGGGTCAATATTCCAATAGTACAAAGGATCTCATTGAGTATGGTAGGATGGGGGTGGTGGAATGTAAGGGAGAGGAGACTTTTCCACCCTTGACCCGAAGTTGCAGCTAGCTTTGCTCTACCAAACAGATGCAACAAGATGACCTTCTAGATGGAATAATTGAAGTGGTACATAGAAGACGAAAATGTATCCCTATACCCAACCCTTCATATAAAATTCTCACTTTTTTAGGAATAGAAAGACCATGGTGTGAAAAAAATGATTTGAAAAAATGTGTGTAAATGGAAGAAAAAATTATTTTACCTTTGAACAAGATAATACACATTGAACACTTTGAAACTAAATATAAAATCATTTACTATTCCCTGATTCTAATTTTAATCCATGTATAATTTCATGAGCATAGATTTTGGAAAGTTTGGTTGTCTAATGTGAACTTTCATCATTTATATTTTCATCCAAAAAATCACAATGCACGTCCTTTGAATAGTGGGGTATTAGTTTGAGTTCATGGGTTCCCCTAAATAAATATCATAGGTTTGGTGATAAATTTAGTTTTAATATGAGTATTCAATAAAAAAAATCAAAAGAAAAATGATAAATAAATAAATTTGTGCGTAGATCAATGAAATAACCTAATGTGTAGCTTTCAGCACTTGGGGATTGTGACTCCATAGTTGTCTAGCCCATAGTTAATAATTTTATCTCTACTTCTAGTAATTTGACTTTGTGTTCAACTAAGTTAACTCGAGATGATGCTGGAGTATGTGGGTTTCACTTGGTGCCCTAAGGTCTTTGAGCCTGGGATTCATCGGGAAAGTCCCGCTACATGGGTTGAATCTTTTGAGTGCAATTTCAATTACCATGGAAACATTGCAAAAAAACACAAAAACAAAAAAAAAATCAAAAAAATTGAATAATCATCTTAATATTGCAATGTAATTCCACCTAGCGCTTCCATCATTTCCCCCATGAATAGAGATGAACCCCCATGTCTATTGTGATACACAACACATACTCATGCTTAATTGATATTGGATGAAATATGGCAATGAATTTGAACAGAAGAATGGGATTGGGATTGGGATCTATGTATGAAACTATATTTTATTACAATATTTTTTAGGGTTTCATTGTTTTTTGATATAATGGTTTTTGGTGATCATTGTTTATTAAATTTTTTTTGGAAAAGGGAATTAAACTTTCACATTTTTGGGATATATTTTGCTCGGGACTAGCATACCTCAAGTTGGAGGTGTGATTATCCACTGAATGAGGATAATATTAATTTTTAATATATATAATATTAAGGTTATTTATTATTCATAAACACCATTTTAGTTCATTTTACACTTCGAACATCATTTCACATTATGATTGTAATTCCTTCTTAAAATGCACTATTATATGGTACATTTTCGAACATAATTTAAAGTAACCAATGACCTTGATTTTATTTTAATATTGAATTTTCAGGTTTCTAGTTATATTGGGAACAATTAATACTTATGGAGTGTTGGAAGATTCACATTGGAAGACCACCAAAATGGGATTTCATGCTAACAATTCTGGATAAGGCATATTGGATGCCAGCCCACTGATGAGATTGTGGGGCCAAATATAAAGGCCCAATGAAGCCAAAATTTTGTTACATTATAGAATACATATAGTAGAACAAATCATTAATCCGGATACAGTGCTAATTTGGACTCTATGGTGGTTATTAAGGCGGCACAATTTAGAGATAAAACTTTGCGCTGGATTTGAGGCCTAGAAAATCAGACCACCAATTTAATCATATCTCAAAAACCATATATTTATTTGGTCTGAAATTTTATAGAGATCTAGGGTACATCCTGAGATTCATTTTTCTCATCTATTTCCCACACCAATTCTCCATCTATAAGGTCTTATAGTCGCCTCTGTTGGGTGGAAAAAATATGGCTGCAACTTCGGGTCAAGGGTGGAAAAGTCGTATCTCCCTTACTTTCCACCACCCTAGGACTACCATACTCAAGTTGGATCCTTTTTAATATTGGGAGCTCTACCCAAGACTCTTGAAATTACTATTTAATGCAGTGGTGGTGGAGAATTTTATCATATTTTGAGCTTCCTTTCATTGTAATGTTATGCTGCGATTTTGTTGTCCCAAGTTTCTCTTTCACATGTAAGTTGTTCAATTCACTTTATTTTCTTAATACAATTTCTTCTTATCATATTATTATGTTGTTATTAATATCACTTTTATTCAGTTGGTTCAAGACATGATTTTATTCACACTAAATCTTGTGAAATTATCACACAACATTGGAGTGATCATTATTTCATTGTTTTGTTTACCTCTCCATTTCCTCCCTCATGAGTCTACTTCCCACATCCATTGAAACCATAGAATCAATTTAGGGATGACCCACTAATGGTTTGATCCAAGGGAGTAGCAAAGGGATGGATTGGACTTTATTTATCACCCCATTAATGTATAATCACTTCTTTTAATTGATATTTTTATTTTATGAATTTAAAACTTATTTATCCTTGTTGAATTTTAAGGCCACATACATCAAGTGCTAATACAAAGCTTTAACTTGGTGTGATCATAAATTTGATCCTCCAAGTGTATAGGTTATTAGTGTTATGGTGTGTTGGTATAAAATCAGTAAGTGATGAAGTTGATTGATATCCTTAAATGAACTTTTCTCAAATATAAGAAATTGAAATAAATGAAAAGGAAATACGTCCAATCCACCCCAAGTGATAATATAGGATAAAATCATTCTTTTAAATTTCATTCAAATAAGTCTCATAGAGTTCATTTAAAACCATATAAACCAATTTTTTCCACTTTATAGCCAAAAATAATCCATAGAATGTATGTGTCTGTAGGTTACTTCTTAGGTCTATGCACCTATCCTGCTTTTTTATCTACAATATTTTCAACTTTTAAGATTTATTCTGATACATGCCTTTGTAATTATAGAATCATGACACCATGAAGTTATCTATTCATACACCCTAAAGGTAGTGACGATCATGAACCATATGTGTTGGGCCTTGAGCTACTAGTGATTCCTCCTCTAGTTCCACCTGTGGAACCTTTTCGTATTCCGAATATGGGCACTGATGTAAAGTTATGAGAATTATTTCTACATGTGTTATAGAATATGAAATGTGTTGTTTGTCCTACCCTAGGTATGGTAGAGTTAACTTGGTAATTTCAACATCATCATCCTCCAACCTTTTTTAGGGATGGTAGAACGCACAATTCGGAGTCTTATTTCAAAGATATTATTTCTATATTTGAGAATCTAGATATATCTCTAGAGTGGGGGAAAACTTTCTACATATATGATTTATGATTATACCAAGAGTTGGTGAAATGTTATTACCCAGGTAGATTAGCTCCATGATATGATCTGGGTGGATTTCCAAACTATATTGTATGAATATTTATTTCCCCATACTCTGAGGGCCGATATAGCTAGAGAATTCATGAACCTACTACAATGAGTCATGTTTGTTATGGAATAATCTACTAATTTTACTAATCTGCAATGGTTCACTCCTACTCTTTTGGGTGATGATCTTATGACCGCCTAGAGATTCAAGGATGGGCTAGCATACTCCATCTAATCACAAGTCAATGTGTTCAGCTTGAAAACTATTTTTGAGATAGATAATAGAGACCTTATTGTAGCGAAAAATTTGAGGGATGATTATGGTACGAGTTAGGGCAGATCAGCACCTAGATCATTCAATGTTTCTTCTTCTAGGTAAAAGAGATGTTTTGAGGTTTCTTATAGAGGTAGAATAAGTCAGGATTCTCATGCTAACATCTTTCTGACATTTCACCAGTGCAGGAATATGGGACATAAAAAACCTCAGTGTTTACATGATCTAGAGGATTATAGAGTATGTGGCATAATAGGTAATATCCAGTTCTTCTGAAAGACTTTTCCATTAGTGTCTTGCAATCGATGATCCACTCCTACCCCATGTTCAAGAGTGGGGCTAGTAGGATCATGCCATAAAAGTAGTTGGAATGCCACCAGTCACTGAGGCTGAGGTGGCTATTGAGGTAGGGGTAGTAAGACTCATTATTATCAGCTCTAACAGAGTGGGGTCTCTTGGGGAAGTCAGGAAGTGACTAAGGGCCACAGTATATGAAAGTTTCATGCAGTGAAATATATACCATAGGAGCAGAGTGTTAAACCTTCTATGGTTCGAGGTATTATTCTAGCAGAATCCACTTTATTGTCTGTTTTATTTTATATTGGTGTGTCTCGCACTTTTATATTTGAGACTATTATGTAAAGTCTAGGACTCGAGATCAAATACTTCTATGGAGTTATGATTCTTGATTCCCCCTTAGGAATCAAATCATAGGTCATTCACCGGTGTAAGGACTATCCCCTTGATAAATGAGGATACCTCTTTGTATGAAACTTTTTCATCCTTTAAATGAAAGGATTTGATGTAATCATTGAGACATACTGGTTATTTCCCTATCAAGCTTTAAGATCTTGATTACTTCTTGAGGTATGGATCTTTTCTTTAGGCTGAAATTCTGATTACCTTCCTTTTTTTCATAAACCCTAAGTTGGTCCATGGGTTAGTTGGGTTTTTATTGGTAATTAAGGGGAGAAAAATGGTTAAACATAGATGTAGCCCAGGTACACGTCGTGTACTTGGGGTAAATTTCGTGTACCTACACGTCTTGCACTTTACAAGTGGTTTTTTTATAAAAGAGTTTGTAGCCTCATTTTCTATAAAATGGACAGAACCATCACCCGTGGGATTTTTCATGAAGTAGCACCAGATACCATTTTGGCTCACATTTATCCATCTAAACTCTGATACGAACACCATAAAGTGCATTGGAATCCCCTCATTATCTCCCAATTTCTCTTGAGTCGTTACTTGTGATTTATCCTCTCATCATATTTATAAAAACTTGAGTTTTTATGATTATGTTCAATATCTACTCTGTTCTAGGACAAATTAGAAGTCAACACTGGATGAGGAGAGCCATATGACTATGAGGTAGGTGGTCTTATGCCTTTGTCTAATTTTAGAGTGGTTTATATATGTCGGAGTGACACATGTACATTTTTAGGGTGTTTCTTTTTTGAGATTTTGACCCATGTTGATTCCTAAAGATGTTTAGGTGATTAATTATACAAATTGAAGCATATTGAGATTATTGGGTTTGATTAAGGGACACTTTATGGGTGCGCTTCTCTCAGATAACGAGTTTTAGCCATTTAGGCCTAGGATGCCTATGGGCATGCCTTTTCACCCCTTTTGGGTTTTTAAAAATGGATTTTTTTCAATTAAATTTTTACCCATGTGAGGTAAACAATTGTAAATACTTTTAATTGTTAGATTACATATTAGGCTTGTATTATAAATTAGCCACATAACTTTATCAATCTTTTCCATGTAATAGATTAATCTACATGTTTTCTTGTTATGTGTTATGACTCTGAGAGATTTTATGCTATGCCTATGGGCGAGATGGTGTTATGTCTACGGGTGATGTTGCATCATGATTGAAGGTAAGTATTTTTAATTACTGTGAGCGAGGACTAGTTATGTCTACCGGTGAGGATTGATTATGCCTATGGGTGGGGTTGTGTTATTCCTATGGGCTTGTTTTTCCTATGTCTGTGGGTGATATTTTAAACTAAATATCTTATGGAAAGCCTTATTAAGCATCTTCCAAGTCAAAACACAAGGTTGGATTTGGCCTTCCCTTATAATGGTTTATATGTTCTTTTTAGACATCATTTGTGCTTATTGATACGAGGGATTGTCATGATAATGCTAGATCTCAAGATATTTACAATTCAATATAATTGAATTGTTTAATGAACATGAACTAAATATAAATGGAAATGGGACTTGTAAGATTGTTTACTTTTGAGTAATTTTTAGTTTACTTTTCCTTTTTGTACACTACCTATTGCATATAATCACTGATAGATAGGCATATATCCTAGGTGGTTTCCTACGGGGATTTATTTCTAACACCCTATTTGGGTCATGCTTTTAGGCCCAAATAGATTATTTTATTATAAGTGTTGATAAGGTCAATAACCCTTCTCCAGGTACTTGATATGTTGTTTAAGATCAAGATAACATGGGACCAAGGCGATGCTTACGATTCTTCTGAGTTTCCTTTTGTATTTTTTTACCTTGGTATTGTATCTTGTACTTGGTTGCAGGGAATAATTTTTGGGATTATTTCTTAAAACATGTGACATGAAGCATCATATGTTTATTTTTATGACTTCTGGTTATCTTTATTATTATTCTTCCATTGTTTGTTTCCAGTTGTATGGTATTTACTACTTTCGTTATTGTATGTTATTGTTCTGTTGTGTTACACTCTGCCAATAAGGGAATAATTACCCCCATTATCACACCCTAGGGCCCTCGCTACTAGTTGGAAGACTCTGGTATTAGGGGAATTTTGATTGAGGATATGTGGTCAAATGGTTACGGAGCTCCAGTTCAGTGGCATCCAGATCTGAGATGTTACAAAGTGGTATCAGAGAAGTTTTTTCTGGTTTGACTTAATGTTTGGAGACAATAGACAGGGATACCAATGAAATGGAGTTTGGTAATAAACTATGCCCGAGAGTAGCTACCCCGCGTATAGGGAAAATCCAAATTTCCACGAATGGACTTTTGTATTTCTGGATTTTTATGTCTACAGTTGATTTGATCTCACTATTGGGTAACGCACTTGATTTCGCCTATTATTGTTGATGCAATTGTGGGTTCTATGTCTATTGCAACCTGATGAGATGAGGGTATGACGTCTCATGCATCATATAGACACTTGTTAGAATCACATTCCATGCACTATGACATGCCATCTATGATGCATTAGATATTTATTATTGTTGTGATATTTCATGTGATAGTTGTGCCAACAATTGTGTCAGTTTTGGTGTAGTGGACAAAGGAGTGATGTCATCTTTCAATTCTTAAGGAGTATAGGACCTTATGAATTGGGAAATGATTCACCTATTTAATTGAAATTCTAAATGAACTTGATATTAGTATGGGTTATATGGGCATCAAACATTGGTTCATGAGGTGTTATGGGCCCTCAGGGATCAAAACTCGGTGTACCATCATTTAAATCATTTAAATAAGTGTATGTTAATTGAAAATTTAATAGAAACTTGAAATTATGGATACAGACTTGACCTAGACCTGAATTCTGAGAGGGTAAGAGGCATAGATTCTAGTGGTTTGGTGATTGTTCTTTAAATAATCCTAGCTCTAGGAGTAGGTTTTGGGTTTGATTTGGTTTTAGTAGGGTTTTGACATTTCCTATATTTTTGAGCTGTAAGATTTGTGTATGTCTAGATATCTTTGTTTAAAAGAAAAAAGGATGTTAAAGTCAAATGGTGAAGTGGAATGTTTTTTATTAATGGGAGTCAAATTCCAATTGTAAGGTGTATGGGTGCCTTATGGATTGGTAAATGGCCGCCCATATGACTGAGCCTTTATATAACCATGGTATATTCAGGAATGGTTATGATAATAGAAGCTATTAAGTTTTTAATTTTGATGGTTGTTAAACTTTGAAAATACTCAACTGGACCCATTTAGGTCAGTTGAGGCATGCTTTTATATGATAAACCGTAATAATTTTTATGATTTCTGTGGTTAAAAAACTATTATGGCGTTGATTTTGAAGAACCCAAGTTGAATAAATGGGACTCTCATAGGTCTCCTTTCAGTTAAAAGGAATATAGATTCTAAATTGCATGTTTATGATGGAATTCCTTTCAATGATAAATTTTTAAAGAGGGATTTTTTGATAACTTTCCTTTTTTCCCATGAGGCGTTGATTACAACCAAGCTCCTTTTTTGTAAAATGGTACTTGGGGTTGTGTTTTAATTTTTTCAAATGTTAAAGGTTGAAATAAATTAATGTAATGGTTTCAGATAGGAACCTGAAGTGGTGTCCAATATTTGAACCCGTAAGGAGGGTAGTTTTAAATGTTTTGACGAGATGACTTGGAATGAATACACGAGAAATCATTTCTAGGATTCTCCTTTTATATTTGGATTAATTAAAAATGTCTCTTGAGCCTAGTGGAATCAGTTTTTGTGTGAACTAGTAATGGGAGTAGATGATTATGCTTTATAAGGGGCTAGCCCATGGTAGGTAGTACCCTTAGAGCTTGTTGTCTTGCTTTCCACAGTGATATTTCTAATGTTGGTACTGCTCAAGTGTCATTGTCCATGGTAGGATGTTCGGTTTTCAAATATGACAACCTTATTTGGGTGGGTTATCATTGTATCATGACCCTTGATATGTGAACAAGCATTAAGTAATTCTATTTTCATCAGGGTATACATGCCTTGGGTATGGTCATCTTCTTATGAGGTTGTGTGAACCTCTCTTTTCTTAAGTGATGGGAGACTTGGTAAATCATCATCTATGTAAACAGTTTTGTAGAAGATGTTATTTTGAGCGAATTTCCACATGATCCATCTGGTACTAGGAGGCATAGGGTGGAAATCCTATGAATAGTACCCAAGATGTAATGATTTTTCTAGAAAACTCAGGGTTATATATGTTGAAATATGTGTTACCCGTCGAGTGTTAAATGTTAATATGAGCCATTGAGTTCAGTTTTAATCATTTAGATTTGAGCTATTGTGTATGTTCTCAGGTATTTTCCAGTGTAGAGTAACCTGGGTATTATGAAACTAAGTTCGTCCCACTACTCAGGAGGACTTTTTGGGATGTGGGTGTTTTGACACATCAGTTGGTTTAATTTTGGATTTCATTCCAAGTAGTGTTACGTAGTGATCATGGATTGTGGAACAAAACTCATGTGTTTAAGTTGGTTCTGAACTAGTGCATGATAGTGGTTGGTCTTTCTTAACGACATCTAAAACAATCCTAGGTGGGGACCGTCACATCGGTTCATTTAAATGCGTCCTTTCCGGTAGAAGGATCATAATCAAGGACCATTTTGAAATGGTCGATTCTACATGAATTCCTTTGAAGCTTAAGATTCATGTTTCATGTTGATGCTTGATAGGCATCACAACATTTTTTTGATTGGTTGTGTGTGAAGCTCTTTTGAGGAATCAATAATCATGGATAGACCTATCTACATAAGAGTGAGCTATCATGGAAATTCCTTGGGATAAGGGCATTGTGGTTAGTTAAATGATGATGATTCAGCAAGTGAAATTGATATTCCTACATGTGGTAGATCAGTAGTGGTTTGTCTACCCTTTTCTGTTAATCCTTGATATCCTCTTAGTGTTCTCTTCCTTAAGATTCAAGCATTTCCCCTATGATGACATCATCCCTAGTTTACTAAGAGAGCATAAGTTATACGCCATGATACAGTTTAAAGTAGTTAGTCTAGTTCATGATCTATTTCTGTGTTATGAGCTAGATGCATGGTTTTAGTTGAGTCTTGGTTAATCTATAGTGATACTTGGTTTCCCATATAGAAAATCCTTGTATGGACGCATGGATGCATGCCACTTTACTTGATGTGACCACCAGGCAGATGCCACTCTAGATCTATTCAGTGTTCTTATGCATTGTTTTGGACTTGTAGCAAAGTCTCACTTGTAACAGGGAGTATGGAAAACCTTGGTGAGTTACTTGGACTCTGGAATGATGAATCAGAGGTTAACCTAGACTTGTAGTCGGGCTCAGATGTGATGTTTAAAAGAGGTAATGATTCTAGTGGGATGGATCTGGGTTACTCTTTTTCTCGTGATGTGGCATAACCTTTTAAATGATTAGTGGATGGTCTGACAAGTATCATCACTGAGAGATATGTATGTTCTTCAGTGAATAAGATCATTGTGGGTGTATCGTGCCTTGGGATAAGGAATTATGTTTCTATTGCAACACACGAGCCTTCTAATATGGGAGTTTCTGAGATAATTCATCTAGTGATTTCTTGACTCATTATCCTTCTTTTCTCTTGAGTGGTTTTGAGTGAACAAGTTTAAACACTCCACCAGTTGAAGGTTCTTGTGGTGAGAAACTCTACAATTTCCTTAGAGGGAAGATTGTGTGATCGGTTTTGATGAGGATGATCGAGGTTCAATCATTCCTTGCAATGAGGCTGCAGTTATGACCCTGAGTTTTTTGGGTTCTCCTAGTTAAATTAAATCATGTCTAGATCATCATAAGAATACTTAGGGTCATGATTTGTGGAGTTCTTTCAATGTTGGAGGTTTCATGGTAATGATGTCGTATGGGTTCTTGTTGACAAGCTCATGAAGGTTGCACTTTTCCTTCCGATCAAGGAAAACTTAGGTGTTTAAAATCTTGGGAGGTTGTACATCCATAAGATTTTATGACTACACAGGGTCCCGAATTATATCATTTCAAATAGGGATTCCTAATGTACTTCTTGTTTCTGGTAAGGTCTATAGAGGGAATTGGGTACATAGGTGCTTATGAGCACATCTTACCACCCCTAGATAGATGGTCAGTCAGAGCACACGTTTTAGAAGTTGGAGGACATGCATTGGGGATGAATCCTAGATTTTTGGGGCTCTTTAGAGAGACAAATACCCTTGGTT
This sequence comes from Viscum album, assembly GCA_963277665.1. Taxonomy (NCBI): domain Eukaryota; kingdom Viridiplantae; phylum Streptophyta; class Magnoliopsida; order Santalales; family Viscaceae; genus Viscum; species Viscum album. The sequence continues at coordinate 1,514,243,314 of OY728139.1, read as the reverse complement.
GAGTTTTCCAATAATAATAGATTTCGAGATACTTTTTATATTATGTTATATGAGTCTTCGTATGGTAGACCATATCGATCACCCCTTTGTGGGATGGAGGTTGGAGATACAACTATGTTGGGACCTCATATTTTCCAAGAGACCACTAAATAGGTGTAGTTGATTCATAATTGGATGGTTACTATGAGTACTCATCAAAAATATTATGCCAATCTCCATAGATTACCACTAGAGTTTGGGGTTAGGGATTGGGTTCTCTTGCGTGTTTTATTGAGGTTGGGACACATGCTGATTATGAGAAAAGATAAACATTCACCACAATATGTCAGGAAATTTTAGATTATGGAGAGAGTTGGTTGGTTTCCTATTGGTTGTAGTTACCTCAGAGGTATCAAACTATTCATGGTGTCTTCCATGTATCTCAGTTGTGCCGCTATCATTCAGACTTATCTCACATTTTTCAGCATGAGGAGGTTGAGCTTCAGGTTTATGTAGCCTTTGAGGAGTATCTAATTTGTATTATTGACAGGAGCACAAAGGTTCTCTGAGGTTGGTTAGTTCATCTAGTACGGATGTTATGGTAGAATGGATTAGTGTAGGATGAGACCTGGGAGTGGGAGTTGACATACAAGCTCAATGGCTGGAGTTATTCGATGATGTTTCTTAACCACCGTTGGAATGGAAAGTCATGGATGAATTTCTTAATGGGGGGATGTTTGTAAGATCATGGGTATTTCTTGAGGTACATATCTTTTCTTTTGACTAACATGTTGGTTACCTTCATTTTTATCTTAAACCCTAAGCTGGGTCATGGGATGATTGGGTTGTTATTGGGAAAGAAGGGGACAAAATACAGAAAAATAGATACAGGCCAGGTACATGTCGTGTACCTACACATCATGTACCTACACATCGTGTACATGCCTAGTAGATTTTTTATAAAATAGAAAGTAGCCTCATTTTCTGTAAAATGGACAAAACCACCACCCACATGATTTTTCCAGCAGCAGCACCAAATACCATTTTTGCTCTCATTTCTCTGTCCGAACTCCAATCTGAATACTATTTAGTGCATTGGAATCCCCTTGGTATGATCTCAATTCCTCTTGAGATGTTCCTTGGGATTTCTCCTCTCGACATAGTTATCAAATATTGATAATTTATGATTGTTTTGTATATCTAATATGTTCTAGGTCGAATTAGAACCTGATGTTGGACAAAGAGAGCCATATGATTACGAAGTAGGTGTTCATGTGCCTTTTGCTAATTTTTGGGTGGTTTATATGTGTCGGAGTTCCATGCGACCATTTTAGGGTGTCACTTTATTGATATTTTAACCCACCTTGATTACGTAAAATTTTTAGATGATTAATTATATGAATTGAAGCATGTTGAGATTGTTGGTTTTGATTAAGGGACATGCCATAGGTTTGTTTCTCTAAAATAACAAATGTTTTTCCATTTTTTCCATGGATGCATATGGTCATGCCTTTTCCCCCCTTTTAGGGTTGTTTAAAATGAATTTTGTTCAATTAAATGTTTACCCACATGAGATAAAAAATTATTTCTCCTTGTAATTGTTATATTACATGTTAGGCTTGTATTATGAATTTCCCATGTGAGTTTATCAATGTTTTCCATGTAATAGATTAATCTACATTTGTGCTTGTTATGTACTATGCATGTGGGAAATGTTGTACTATTCCTACGAGTGAGGTGGTGTTATGACTATGGGATATGTTGTGTCATGCCTACGGGTGGGGATTTATTATATCTGCGAGCAAATATTGGTTTTGCGTGTGGGTGAGGAATCGTTATGCCTGCGGGCGAGGTTGTGTTATACCGGTGGGCATGATTTTTCTATGCCTGTGGGTGAGGTTTTGAACTGAATATCTTGTGGAAAGCCTTATGACGCGTCTTACATACCAAAGAAAAATCTAGGATTCAGTCTTCCCTTATAACTCTTTAGATGGTCTTCCGAGACATCTGTTATGAAGACTTGATACAGGGGATTGTTAAGCTATGGCCGGATCTCGAGATGTTTACAATTCAATATAATCAACTTATTTAATGAACATGAAATAAATATAAATGGAAACATGACATGCAGGATTGTATACTTTTGAGTACTTATAAGTTTACTTCTTTTGCTTTTTTTACACTACCTTTTTCATACACTCACTGACATATAGGCACAGATCTTGGGTGGGTGCCTACTAAGATTTATTTCTCACACCGTATTTGGTTCATGCATTTGGGCCCAAACAGATTATATTGTTGCAGGTGTCGATAAATTCAAGCTCCCTTCTCTAGGTACTTGATAAGATGATTATCAGTAGGAGAGCATGGGACCAAGCTGAGGCTTGTGATGCTTCTGAGATTGCTTTTATATTTCTATACCTTGGTATTGTATCTTGTACTTGATTGCAGTGTATCTTTTTTTGGATTCTTTCTCAGAATGTCTAACATGAAGCATCATCTGTTGTATTATGACTTGTGGTTATCTTTATCATCATTCTTCTATTTTTTGTTTCTAGTTGTATGGTATTTACTAATTCTACTATTGTATGTTATTATTATGTTGTGTTACACTCTACATTGAGGGCATAGTTTCCCCAATATAACACCCTAGGTCCTTGCTACTAGTCAGAATCCTCTAGAATTTAGGGAAATGCGCTTGAGTCCATGTGACCAACTGAGTACAAAGAACCAATTGAGTCTATTATGTAAATTATAGGAATCTATATCAAATACATCTATGGAGTTATGACACTTGATACCCCATTAGGAATCAGATCATAGGGTGTTCACTAGTGTAAGGATTATCCCAGATAGAAAGGCAGATAACTCTTCATATGGAACCTTTTCATCCTTAACATGAAAGGCATTGATGTAATCATGAGGATTGACTGCTTAGTTCTCTATCAAGAACATATTGGATTCTATCATTGGAGGGTGACTTATAAATCACCAGAGGGATTTAGGCATGTGAATAATGGAGAATGGGATGTCAGTGCGACTAGAGCTAGGCCCGAGTAGTAGAGGATGGGTATTGTGATAGCTTAGACCGGTAGTCTTCTCCTGGATGATCAGGGTTTAAGGTATGTTGTTTTTCCTCTTGTAGTGGATCATTTTAGGGATGTCTTCTTGGATGAATTCTCTAGTCTACCTTCAATGCGAGAAGTAGATTTTATTTTTTATCTTGTTCTAAGAGCAATGCTAGCTACCATTCCTCCTTATAGGTTAGCACCTATAGAGCTTCGGGAGATCAAAAAACAGTTGGAGGATATAAAGGATAAAGGATTCATACACCGCTTCACTTCTCTATGGGTTTCACCAATCGTTTTTTTCAAGAATGTGGATGTTACCCTCAGGCTTTGTGTGGATTACCTTCGATTGAACTAACCCACGATAAAGAATCTATATATATTACCATGAATATATGACCTATTTAATCATCTTCTAGGAGTGAGAATGTTTCCAAATATAGATTTGAGTTTAGGATATCATCATGTGTTTTTTAGGACTTTGGAAATACCTTGAAAAGCATTCCGGAGTAGGTATGGTCTATATGAATATCTGGTCATGGCTTTTAGTCTCACAAATTAACCTATTGAAAGTGAGAGCTATAGTTTTCTAAGAGTATCCTAAGAACATCTTTTACATATGGAGTTTCTTGGGGCTATCATGATATTATATAATCTTCATCTATGATTTCTCACATCTTGAAGAACTACTTATGGGCTTGAAAAATAAAGGTGTGAAATTTGTATAGTCATAATCTTGTGAAGCAACATTTCAAGAGTTAAAGGAAGATTGAATTTAGTGATGATATTGACTCTTCCATATTCAGGAAAGAGATATACTATATACAGTGATGCATCAGGCATCGGGCTTGGATCAATCCTCATGCAGGATGAGTGAGTCTCTATGTACGGGTCTCTTCAGTTGAGACCTCACTAGTGGAATCCCCCAATGCATGACCTCGAGCTAGATAAAGTAGTTCATACTCTAAAATTAGGCATTATATACTTGGTGAGTGTTTTTTGGTATACACTAATCATAAAATCCTCAAGTATATCATTACATAGTAATATCTGAATCTTAGGTAGCGCAGGTGGCTTGAGAACCTATAGTTATTTGATTTCAACCTTGACTATATTCTTGGTAAAGTTAATGTTTTTTATGATTCTCTAAGTTAGATGTCTTATACTCATGTTTTTCAGGAGGATAGTCATGAATTATAGGTCATGGCCTTATTCTAAGAGATGCACATTGTGGTTTAAGATGATCATGGTCAGAATATCCTCTCTATCTTACCAGTGACCTCAACCCATTTAGAATGAATGGGAATTAGCAAACTATCTGATCACAAAGGACTTGTCTTAAGGGATAGTGTCTCATATTATTATACATCTTCAAGTTGGACCGTATAAGGGGATGATAATTTATTATTACATGGGTGTGAATGGATCCCTGCAGATATCATAGAGGTGTTGATGAGAGAATTTCATGCCTCAGCAAGAGCGGTACACCCCAGTGTCACCAAGATGTATCAGGACATACAGCACCAGTACTAGTTGTCTGGTATTAAATGGGATATTTTCAGCTTCATCACTTAGTATTCCACTTTTCGTTAGGTAAAGGCAGAACATGAACAACCTATGAGGGTTCTACAGCCATTTTCCATTCTATAATGGAAATGGGATAATGTTTCTATAGATTTTGTTACTGGTTTACCTAGATTAACTTGTGGAAACAATAGAGTGTGGGTTTTCTTTGATCATTTGATGAATTTCACACATATCTTACCTATGTGAGACACCTTCTTGGTAGAAAATATTGGGATACTATACGTAAGGGAGGTTGTATGTCTTCATGGGGATCCATGATCTATCATTTATAATAGAGATTCTCACTTTATGTCATGGTTCTAGAAGGGGTTAGAAAAGGTATTCGGTACATAGGTGCTTTTGAGCAGGGCCTATCACCCTCAGACCGATGGATAGATAGGGTGTATAATTAAAGTGTTCTAGGAAATTATCTATCAATTTGTCCTTCCCTTTGGAGGTTATTGGGAGAAACACATTTCCCTTATTGAGTTTTATTATAATAACATATTTTCAACTACCAGTGAGATAGATTATTATAAATACTTATATTGCAGGAATTTCCAATCACCATGGGGGTGGATAGAGGTAGGGGAGCCAACTTTTCATAGACCTCATCTCATTTAGGAGACTACAGTGTAGGTCCAATTGATTAGAAATCCCATGCTGATAGCTCGGTCTAGATAGGATTCACATGACAACCCATGTCAGCGACCACTTGGGTTTGAGGTTGGAGACTGGGTTTTCTTTTGATTCTCACCCAAGATGAGCCATAGACATATTAGGAAGTAGGGTAAGCTCTCACTTAGGTTTTTTGGACCCTTCAATGTTTTAAAATAGATAGGATCAGTGGATTACCGTATATCACTTTCTCAGAGATATTGGTATATGAATGATTTCTTTCATATATCTCATCTTCTCTGATATTATCAAGACCCATCAGATGCATTTCATCTTGATGAGGTTGCATTGGATGTAGATGATTCCTTCAAGGAGTATCCAGTTCTTATTATGGATCATAGTTTGAAGAAAATCCAAGGCAGGTTGATTCTTTCAGTACGAGTGATATAGAAGAAAATATGACAATAGGATGAGACTTCGGATTGGGAAGCTGATATATGAGCTCAGTGGCAGGAACTCTTTACTGATGATGCCACTTTACCCTCAGATGGCCAACTCAAGGATTGGTTTCTTTAAAGAGGGGATGTTGTAATGACCTGTCTTTTCACAATGGTAAGACTCATTTTTTTAAAATTCCTTTAAAATACCCTTATAATGATACCCAATGAATTCATTAGGTCACAAGGGTGTATGGATCTTGTACGGAGCCCAGAACCTTGAAAATTTGCAAAATTAATTATCCTGAATGGTTAGTTGAAATTGTGCGGCCCAGCCCACACGGTCTCTATAGACCATGCAGTGAAAGATAGATGAGAAGAAGGGGTGGTTGGTTTGGAATTGTGAGACAGTGGATAGACACCCATGAAAAAAAATACAGAGTTTAGATAGTGTCGTTTCTCATGGTTTTCACATGGTCTGGTAAACCATGAACCTTAAATGTGTGGGGATTTTCCTTTAGTAGTAAGGGGATCACGGTTTGCACAAGGTTTGGCCAAACCATGTGGCCAAACCATGCACCCCTATAATTTGAGGGTGAAATTATTTTTTCTCCCTTGATGAATCTATTTAGCCTTTTCCTTTTTTATCTCCTACCATTTAAGAGTATGGTTTGGTTTTCCTCCTTTTATAGCTTTAATTACTCCTCAATATAGGTATTAAGATATCTCCCTCATCTAAAGTCTAAATAAAGATCCGTCAAAGGTGTTGGATAGCTTGAGGTATGATCTACTTTCCTATCCCTTACTATTTTAGTTTATCTTTAGATTTGTTTCACTATTTAGGTGCAAGATTGTTTTCCCTATTTTTAGTGAGTTGGACCATTTATTTTATTTCTCCCAATCTAATTTGAAATTTTGGCCTCTATCGGAAGTGTATTCATCAATATCCCTAAGGTAGGTGTCCTCATCATCTTCCCCATAAGTTTTAGTGTTTTTATATCCATGTTATTATGTTACAAGACTTCCTTCACCACACATCTCTCTAGAATTTATTTGCTCATATTAAATGGGTATGTGAACCATGTTATACTCTCGATGATCCTTGTTAATTAAATTGAGTATTCTTACCTCAATAACGAACAACCCCTTTGGTGTGTCGGCTTGAATTGTCACTTTAAAATTTATTGGGTAAATGTCTAGAATGCCTCGTAAGTGTTCGTATTGGGTTTTAGTTGAGATTTACCACTCCAATATAAATTTTTAATGAACTCAAGGCACCTTCTAAGTGCTTGAACTAGATTATGATTAGAATTTCCTGTTTTAGGTAATTTCCCTATTCAATGTGTCACCTTCTAAGAGCCTCTTAGGTCCTTGTAAAATGAATTTCCATATTCTAATATATTCAATCAAATTTATTTAATAGAATGTATTTTCATGATGTTTTTCCATTCTTTAATGAATTGAATGGTTTTAATGTAATTACTTATAAAGGGTGGAAAGGTCACACTGATTGTTGAAAACTTTATTAAATGATTTATATGAATTGTAATGCCTTGTTTGTATCTAGGATTGAATAATAAAATGAATGAGAGGTAATGACTCATGAATATTTTTAGAAATATGATTGCACCTTTGATATAGGTTGTGCAGTAGTTCCAATGTTTATATTGGGTTTTACTTTCCAAATCCATTACATCGGGTGTTGAGCATGACTTCTCATTCCATTGACACTATTTTGATGGTGGGAGTGACACACCACATCCCTTTAATTGGGTGTTGACATGAAGACATAAAGACCATCTTTAGTGAATAGCATGATGTCTCTCACTTATTATGATATGTAGAGAATGTACCATATTTCTTGATATTATATGCTCATTTAGTGGATGAATAATTTAGGCCCCAGTCTAGTCAGTTCCTAGTATTCCAGGTATATGGACACTTATGTTTGCACGTACATGGTCCATATAGGTGGATGAAATATAAATCTATGCTATATATATTATTACTATATATATAGTTTCTGATCATACATTCATTCCAGTTGTAATCCAAAGTAGTTAGTGTTGGAAGGTGTCCTTTAGGAACCTAAACGAGATTTTATTTATTTATTCAACATCGTTGATTATTATATATACAAACACATTGTTGTTTCTCTATATACACTATTTAGATAACTTATAGACATAGTTAGTGGTGACCTACTAGGATTTTATCTCATGGCCTACTTAGGCTGCCTTTGGTACCCAAGTAGAGTACTTTTCTATATGTATGGATAAGGAAAAACACCAAGCTACAGTTTCTTGACATGATTTACATGTAACACGAGCATAAGAGCAGAGGATCGAGCATATGAGAGAGATTCTAGTGGAGAAATTTTGTCATTTTTGTAATTTTTATATAGCATGATTATTTATCTCTATCCCCTACCCCCTTTTGTATATAATAATTCCATGTATCCACGTATATGACACTGCCTAGTGGCTTTTTATTATTATTTAGTTGCTCAGTTATTTATTATTCTATTGATTATTTATTATTCCTATTTATATATGCTTTCGTTGTTGTATGTTTATGGTTGTATATGTTTTTCCACTATAATATGAAGTTATAGTATCCCCACAATATTACCTTTAAACCCTCACTACAATTCGATAGACTCTGGTGTATAGGGAGGTGCACTTTAGGCTATGTGACCCACCATCGCAGAGCACAGGTTAAGTGGATCCCAAGTTGGGACGTTACACATTAGCTTCCATATATAATTTTTAAATTCAACAAATGGATGTTAAAAAACATTAATAAATGGTTAATGGAATAAATAAATATATATGGAACAACTATAATGATTCATTTTACCTAGTAAATAAAAGAATTTTTGCAAATTGGTACAATCTAAGTACGTCATAAAATAAGATCCAAAAAAATGGTATGATAAATTTAATGTAATAGTCATATCAAATGGATTTGTAGTAAACTAATATGTTAATTTTTTTTTATCATTCAAGATGTATAACTATTATTAAGGATTAATATTCTATGATTGGTTAGGTTTTTACACTTGGAGGTGGAGGGATCTTCTAGGTTCTAAAGAAAAATTCTTGTATAAAAGATTCCAAAAATGGATTTTGATTTTATTTCTTTATCACCTACTGAAAAGAAAGTGGAATTTATTAGATTTATTTTTTCAAATACACCATTGTTGCCTATTCCAATATCTTGAGTTTTTATAAAATATTATTGTTAAGAAACATTGACTATGATATATAATAATACTTATAATGAATAATCAGGACACATTTGTCTCAAACATAGCTATGTGAAATAGTTGATACAAGATGGTATCATAACTATAGGTTTTTTTATATCGACCCAAATTTTTTTGGAACCACCAAAAAAGGGATAGTAAATGGAGTTGGTATGAAAAACTTCTTTAGTAATTGTTTTAAAGACCTTGTCAGAAAATCACTAATGATGCGACATCAACTTAGCATGTGATAACTTCACATGTTTAGGTTTGATGAAGGAAATTCTATCATATCTATAAATGAAAAACCAAAATGTATATTACATATCAGGAAAATAGTGTTTGTTTCTCATGATAAAATGTTGTTGATTTTAAAAATATTACTGAACCAAGGATTTCAAAGAAAGTGTTGAAACATGAAAACGTTTTTTTATTCTTCTATGTGAATGTAGGAGCAGTGCTTCTCTAAAGAGATTATTACTTCATCTCTCAAACATTAATTAAAGGATAAGTGACACATGATCATAATTATTTTTAGGAGTAGATGTAGAAGTAATGAATTTGAATGGAATTTTTTATGATGAATCTAGTTGATAGAAAGAGTTACATGTTTAAGGCAGTGTCTACTTGTTTCTATATTCAAGTTTGATTCGTCTCTACTATATAAAGGTTCAAATAAAGAAGATACATTTATTTATGAAACTAAATTTTAAGATATTATGATTCTTGATTTTAAAAATTTTGTTTTAAATATTTTAAAATGGTGGGTGATTGTTGGATTTTATTGTTTTTAAAATATTTAACTGTTTTGATTTTATGTTTTTAAAGGGAATTGTTTTTTAAATCCCACATTAGAAAGTGATAGGAGTTAGGTTTTTCTTATTAATAGAATTATTTTTATTCTATTTAAATGTAATAAAGTAAAATGGTTATAATCCTGTATAGGATGGTGCATCTCACTGTCCATGTGTGCACGCAAAATGCGCCATCAAGGTGAAACGTCGCATCAGCGTGAGGTGTTAAGAGGTGCTTTATTTTTTGAAATGGATTGGTATTTCATACCGGTTCTTCCCAAGGATGGAATGGTTATGTCTGGTGGGACTACCATGTTTGAAGAATGAACATGATTTGGAACTTCTAACATACTAGATTCAATCTAATGGACATAATGGTCCTCTAGAGGGTGCGCTTTGGACCACTTAATCGATCTGGTTCAATCGAGTGGACAAGAATAAATCTGGAAAAAATATTCCTTTTGAGAAAATGTATTATGATTATTTAACCGGTTATGATGAATTATCTAAATAATTTCCTCTATATTTATAAAATTGACTCTCCAATGGATGAAAAACCTCACTTTCAAGAAATCAATCCCCTATTTAGTTCTTCTGTTTATTGTGATTCCTCGAATGGTTTCAGAAAGCACTAAAGCAACTTCGTTGGTGAAAAACAATAAATTACTTTCTAAAATTATCTTATTTCTAAAGCCTCTTCAATATATATTCTCCAAAAATTACTTATGTGTACTATCGAGACATTATTTTATTCTAAGGGTGATTCACTGATAACTCTTTATACTATCGATTTGGTGGAGAAAAACCAACTATTAAGGAGAAAAACAACATAACGTGAGTTGATGAGATATATCTACTTCAATCCAAAGAAAGGATGTATCCATTAGTCACACCTATATCTCAGATAAAAAATATTTATTGTTTGTTTCATTACATTGATATGTATTATTTTCCAAGTAATAATGAATAAATGTTGGTGTAGGGTTGAGATATGGGAATATTGGAAGGCTTCCTACAATATCAACACATCGAGAAAAATGGAATGGTTCTGTGAGATACCCTAATTATCTCAACTCCCTTCAAAATCCCAAGATGATTTTAAAACAACCTACCTTGACCGTCACTATTTTTGGCCCCTTATTATGGGACACCCCTCATTAATATATAAGCAGTACTTCTTACACGGTGTCTCCCCATCCTAGTGTTTCCATGAATTTCATATTTCACCCCGACCATGGGCTTCCATTAACCATCAAAGTTGGATTCTTTGACATAATATTGGATATCGAGGATAAGATTCTAAAATAACATGGAATCTTGGTGGTCTCCCAAACCGTCACCTTCAATGGACATGCCTTACAGGACAACTGTGGAATCCTCCACTATGATATCCTGCACAAATCTTACCTCTCCCTCACCCTCCCCTTACAATATTTTCTTTAGAAAGTATGATTTAAATTTTTTAAAAAATTACAGATCGTGGGGATTGAAAATGAAAATTTAAAAAAATGGAAAAACACAACCTAAAATTAAAATCACATCCAACTATTAACCCATATCAAAAATAAATTCACTCAAACCTCCACATGGAACCCATCTAAGTGATGACAAAGAGACCAATTATGGGAAGCAAGTTGAGAAAATGGAAGATTTAGGAGGAACCCAAATAGAATAATATACACAATTTACTTGTATACATAGAGAAAACTCAATTGAATAAGTAACTCATTTCCACTACACTAAAACTCAAGGAGGATGATTGATAAGACGAATCTTGCTTATAAATAAAACAACCCCCTCTACACCAACAGAGGATTTCAGCTCCTACCGATTGTAATTTTTTCTTCATTTTAATTCTAATTTAATTCATTTTTTTTTATTATTTTGTGTTTTTCTACCACCTCCCATTCTCTTAGTGAATCTCTAGTTTTAAAGTAATTTTTATTTTCAATCTCTCATTAATGATGAAACACTAACCCTAGGATTACCCACTTGATGAAAACCAGTAAATTAGAGGCCATACATCTGAATTTTCATTTTCATTTTTATTTTGGGAGTTTTGGAGTTTGGGTTTTTTAGGGGCTAAGGATATTATTACACATTATTCTTCTCCTCCACCCATTTTCTTTTGCAATATTGAACAATTTTCTCTCTAACTTATTGGATCACTAATGTATGATTGTGATTTTGGGTTTGAGCAATGCATGGACTCACAGTTGTAATTCATTTGAGATAGTGGTGGGGAAATCACTTGGGGGATCTCTTGAGTATAATATAAATTCACATAATTTATGTATTTATTATCTATGTATCTAGTTGGAACACATGAAGAATAGTATATAGAGTCAAATCTGTGAGATAATGAAGGATAAATATGTTCAAATCTTGGGGTGTCTCCATTATTGCATTCATTTGTTCTATATTTCCATTTCCTTTCCCATTTCATGAATAAAAATCCCACCCCATATATCTTCTTCTTTGAACATAATAAATATAAAATTAGAAAAACATAAGTGCTACGATAGTGAGTCTCTTGGACCAACTTCTTGAGAGACAACTATGGTAAGACATTGTGCTGCATTTTAGATAATTCAAATTATGGTTATTGCAAGGATCATGAAATACTTCACATCATTGGTTTTATTTCTAAAAATTTAGGATGATTTTTCATTATTTTAGAACAATTTTAATTTTTCCACAAATTTCCTTTATTTCCTTTATTCATTTTTCCCTATTTTGTCTTGCATTGTTTCCTATTTTTTTCTTTCTCTCATTTTCTATTTATTGAATTATTCATAAATCATAGTCCATTTTATCTCATAATGGATTACCATTATTAATCCCAATTATAAAGGGATTATGAGCTTATGGGAATGGTAAAAAAATCACTCGATAATACTATTGGCCAACAATTCATCCCATAAGTGCAGGAAGAAAGGGAGGAGAAAACCCTCATCATGGATTAACTGATGGACCTACATGATATTATTGATAAATTTACATAAAATTTTCAAAACCAAGGGTAACAACAATAATAATAGAATCATATGGTGATATAATAGGATGACCCAAAACTATAACCTCCTATCTACTCAATAGTGAAGGTGGAGGAAGAATTGTAAGAGGTACCCCCACCACTTTTTGCCCTTGGAAACATTTGTCTCTTAGACTTTCATTTTGAAGAAGAGTTAAAAGTTGATGCAAATGAAGTATATATTCATTCCATTAACTAATTATATTATGATTTTATTGAATGACATTTTAATTATTACTCTCACTATGATATGAATTCAGATTCAATACTCACATTTTAGGCATTGAATTTATAAGATAAGGATGAAATATATGGTTATAAATTTTAAGAAAATATGTAATGACCTCTGTTTTCCACCTATACACTAGATGACTTCCAAGAGGAATTGAATTAAGAAAAATAAAAAAAAGAAATTAATGAGGGGAGATGTTTAATTTGAATATATTTTATTCTGATTTTATTTTTCATGAACTTCATTCTGATGTCCTTAATTATAACCCTACTGATTCAACACCATTTTTTATTTCCCTTGATTATGAAAAATATGTAGGTTCCAAGAACAGCAGATGCATATTGTTATGGTATAACCAACTCGACGTTTAGTCTTAAATCACATGTAATCATTTCTTTACATGATCAAAATGTTATGTTCAATGAAAATAGTAGATTACTTGACTAGATTAAAATTTCAAAACCAAAAGAATATGATCTTCATATGTAATTAATAATTAATTTATAAGTAGATATAGAATTATCTCAATTATAATTCAATCTTTATTGATGATTCAGTGGAATATATCTCAGTTTCATGTCTTCCCATAGAACATGTTTTCTGGTTAGGAATCACTACTTCTGAGTGGTTTCCATTTGATTTATTTATGGAACCGAAAACATCCAATGGTTCTTTATCCAAAGGGACTTTCTTTCCAAAGTCAGGCATTCATTTGGTTTGGACCTATGATACTTAAGAATATTAATTGGTCAAGATGATGGGAGGTCAGACTCATTTCACCGTTTTGGGGGAAAATATTTCCTACTTTGGGAATCTCTTAAATATTTTTGATATTTTTTTGAATCCTTATTAATTCACCAAATATAAAACATGTTTCCCTTGGAATTTGACATCAATTCATATCATGTTTGAAATTTAGAATCATCCATTTTCATTTGAGGTTCTTCATTAATGGATATATCTATATGTATTCGAGGTTATTCATCAATGGTATCCTCTTATATACTATTTAAATATTATTTTAACTATTGTTACGATAATACTGGTTTTTAAGCCACTCAGTGGGGAACTCTGTAATTTATTGTCGTCTAGGGAGATGAAATTTTTTTTTGATGTTGGGACCATACTCATAAATGGGCTACCTATGTATCCTTGTGAAAGGAATAAGAACCCTAATATTTTAGTGCCGCTTAATGGGACACGTCATACCTTTTAAGTTCTTGTGATAAGGACCTAAAAATACATTTTATTGTCATATGGTGAGGGCACCTAAGAAAATGGTGATTAGTCAATGTTTGGTGTGAGAATTATGCCTAATCATACCAAGGAACCTAGAAAGGATACAAGTTTATAAGTTAGAATAGATCCTTTTGGGAATATAGACCAGGGATAACAGGGGTGATTTATAGTATTGGGTTTCAACCTCAAGGAGGATTCCTACGTATCCCACTTGGATGGGAATCAAAGACCATATAGTTCAATGAGTCTCATAGGGGTGTATAACCCTTTTGAGAGAAATAGGTTAGGTATTACTCCTAAGGATGATTCTTGGATTTAGGTAATTAGGTTTGGATTCTTGAAGAGGATATCCAGTGGGCTCGGGCCCTGATGAAGGCTTTCTATGTATCCCAATTATGGTGGGAATCAGAGTTCTCATAGTATAAGAGGTGGTGGATTGTGTGGATGTTGTGATTATCAAAAATCTCTTAGCCCATGCGTATCATGTTTGATGTGAGAAACAAGAGGATGTGAAAGATTCAACAAACCACATACTCTCTCTTCCAATGATGGAAGAGGGCAGGCCTATGGAGAAGGAAGCTGAGCTGGTGGTGGGTGAGGGTGCAGAGCAATGAACCTTTCAATGTGAAATGAAGTTAAAATTCATTGCGTCAGGCCAGCAAGACTAGGGGATTAATATATGAGGGATACCCTTAGTGGATCCTAGGATAAGAGAGAGACTTTTAATTGGTTTAATGGAAAACCAAGTGTGACCCTCGCTATTCCTATTGGGAACCGGAGGCACCGTGTCTTAGAGATGAAAAGGGGAGGTCATAGTCCCATTCCCAAAATACAAGACCGAGAACTTCCCAACATTATCACTAGGTTAAGGATCCATATGATTGTATATATACAAACCTACAAACATCACAAGGATCTTGGATCCCTTAGAGGATGAATGAGGAAAACCATTGACTTTAGATATACAAACCCCAATAGGAGACACGTTGATGTGCCCTTCCCAAAGGTTTGATAAGTTAGGAGGTTTTGGTGGAGGTTTCAATATAATCTCTTTCTGAAAAGGGTTCCAATGAATAGGAAGCCTTGCCATGAATGACTATTTAGAAGGCTTGATGAAAGGATTTTTTGGATGAAGAGATAAGGTGAATCAAAGAAGGGTACCCAAGTAGGTATTTGGCATGTAGGTATAGGTGTGCAGGTAGGCGTGGGTGACCTGATGTTTACTTAAGTGATGAACATCATGGATATTAAAACTTGTTCAAGACCTTACTCAATACTTTAAGAGTATTTGAAGGTATTCCCATAAGTGGGGCACTCAAGTTCCTTTGAGAGGAATGGGTGGCATGAAAGTGTTTCTGATTTAGGGTGGTTGGGTACTTTAGTCATGCAAGTGTTTGGGATTTCAAACACTAAAGGGACTTAAGTCCTATGAACCCCCTTTAATTCCACCTCCCTGGGTGTTAAATAACTACCTTAAAGGTTTAGAAGACTTGGGTGAAGCACTATGGTGACTATAACATCAATTGGGATTCAATGAAATTAGTACATACAAATAAAGATCCCAATGGTCTCTTTATAGTCAAATATATGACCCTGGGTGAATTGTGATTGAACACACAAGTACCTTGTGCGCCGACGATGTCTTGCCTTGATTGGGGTGATCCAAATTTCAAGCCTTCGAAAATATTGATTTTCTTCATGTATTTTATTCTATTTTCTATAATACATTTTCCTTTTCCACCTTTTCATCGATGTGATGGAAAGGAGTTTCAAAAAAATCTCCCCCTCAGAATTGGATCTCAAATGAATATAGGGTCTTATACTAAGGTAAAGCTTTGAAAAAAAAGTTAAAATAGTTTGATGTGGAGAAAAAACTAGTATAACGCTATGTAAAGACGTGAAAGATCATGGAATGTAGGGTAGTCTTTATTGCTTATATATAGTGGCTTAACTTCAGTGAAAATTACAAAGGATTCTAGAAATCCATCTCTCGGTGCGCATATTTTTTTGATCAGACACTCTTGGCGGTCATGCTTATTCTGTATGTTTTTTATTTGCGTTCCACAAATTGGGCGCCATACTTGTGCTCCAGATTTTTACTTGCGCGTCGAATCCATACATGTGTTCCTTTAATGCCTTTGTAAAATTTTCTTAATTCCCTTGTTAAAAAAACAAAATGATTTCACTTTAAGATGAATATTTATCTCTTTTATAGGTTCAATGGATCCCAAGAGAATCAGAACTGTTGGTGAATTAGCAAGCAATAGAATTGACAATATGATGAAGATTGTTAGGCATGGTTACTTTGACATGTGTGACACTAATCTCCCAGATTTTGCAAAGAATTTGAGGAAATATCACCTCAATTTTTAAAGGTGTATTTTTTTTCTTATTTATGGTTATGTCCATCTGGAGGACGCCAAAATAACAGATCCATAGAATTATGTTCCACTTTCTTAGTTTCAAGACAAAACCAATTTCTGATCTACCAATATTTCTATTGCGGGAACATATATCAATGTCAGGATGACAACTAAGGCCCATTTCATACATCACAGCCCATCTGCTCCAAATTTGAAAGCTCATACACCAAAGCTATAGTCGCACTACAATTCATCCATTTTTAAGATTCTCAGACAGATAAATCAAATGGTTGGAAGAAAAGTTGGGATTTTCACCCAAGAGGGGGTGTGGGGTTAAACCTGCATATATGTGGGCATATTGGGTGTGCAAGAAATGTTAGGAGTTTATGGATGACTTAAAAGTCATTGGAATTTATGATGTTGTATGGGTTGGGTAAACCTATGTATATAAGAATGACGATTTTGTTCCAGAGTTGTTGAGCCAATGGAGTCGAGTGATTAATTCCATCCATTTGACACATGGAGAATTAGGCCTCAATTTTTGGGATGTCTACAGGATCTCTGGAACTCCAATCATTGGAGATATGTTTAATTAATTTATTCCTCCAAAGGTGACATGGAATGGATCAAAAAAGACACCATCTTTAGTTTGTGAGTTAATGAAGATATTTTATAAACTTAAGAATACAAAAGCAAAACATTCCCACAAAAGAAGGGGTATTCAGCCAGAGGAGTGGATAAAAATATTCTTCATAAAGAAGAAGGAGAAATCTCCCACTAGAACTCATCAAACAAGCTATCCAAAGGCATAATCGATAGGTGAACCTGACAATTTCTGGCCCTCATTAGAGAAGGAAGAGTTTGAAAAGTGGGGGTATGATGTCAACTCCAAAATTCCTATGAAGAAGCATATTTAAATTTTCCCGACCATGTGTATTAGCATATATCTATTTCCCATCCTATATTCCAAGGGCAGCGTAAGGTTAAGAACATTTGTTATAGCATCCAAGCTAGCTTAGAAGAGGATGGTTGGGTTTATACCCCTATTCAAGAGAAGATCCATAGGATTTTGTTGAATATCTATATTGGTAAGTCTCTTTTCAAAGTAGCAGGACCGTTCTGGGTTTTATGGGGGTGGATCGCCACTCTTTTCAGAACTAATGTTGTGAAGAGTGGGGTTTAGGTCCTTGGAAGTTCATTTTGACCATATGTTCAAGATTTTTCTGGTATTTCACCTCTGTCTTTGAATGCTTACAAAAATAAGGCTAGGTTATGTATGTAAAAGTAATTTCATCTTTTCCCTTATGGGAATCTGCTTACAGGTCGATTTGTTGATGACGAGATGACTAACTTAGAGATAATGGTATATATTTTAGCTTACAAGGATGGAATATTGGCCACCATGATTGATGGGGAAATCATATGAGTGTCCTATGTTCCATACTAATCCACAATTAAATTAAAATTTCTACAAAAAATTACCATATCTTTCCTATTTTATATCATATTAGAGCAACATACAATGGTGGGATGACAACTATGGTTTCTAAAGACTATAGAGAAAACTAGGAAAATATTCAACGTACTTGTCATTGATGCAACAAGTAGATTGACTATTTGGTATGTCAAGAACTCAGTTGCATCATACTCTGAAGTGGTTCTAAACCATGTCATCCCTTGGGTTGGTATAAAGAGAGTTAGTAGAAAGGAACCCTCTCATTTGGAAGGTAATTCCTCATCCTCAGAGGCCGATTCATTGGAGTCAGAGGGTGGAGGTGATGAGGCTCCAATATCACCAAAGAAACTTCATGAAACATACAATCCACCTACTAGAGTCAAGAGATATACACTATTAGTATCAACTAAAGTTATACCCAAGAGGTATAGTGGCCATAATTCGGAAGAACAGAGGGTCTCATTTTCTTATCCACCATCTATGATGGAATGAATTAGGAACAAACTCAAATCTAAAACTGTGGGATCATATTCACAACCCACTAAAATTTACTCTGAATATGTACAACCAGAGGTGGTTCAAACATGGAAAGTATTTCATTGTGATGCTAAAACCACATGGATAAATTTATGTGAAGGGTTGTGTATTATGGGAATATGAGATCTTTGAGCCGGTTTTGATATTCTTTTTAAGAACAACCTTGATGAAGTAAGAACTTGTATCCAGAAAATGGAGATGCTCATATATGAAACTGATGACTCAATTCCCACTACAAAATGAGGTAAATATATAACAGATCATGGTTCCACTAAAGGGATTGACCTTTCATTTGATGAATAGTGGTGTCATTTTGTTGATCTAGAAGATGTATGTTTTATTTTTACCACATTATTTTCTACTTTTCTATTTAAATTTAGTTAATGCATTATTGCTCAGGGGGAAAACACTAAAGTTCCATTGTCATAGTATAGCCCTAGTGGTACTGAACTTAGAGCTATTGGGTCACACCTTGAGTCGGGAGAGATATTTTCAGTCTAATCGGCCATAGAGGATGAGATGGCAGGGGGCCTGCAGTCTCTAATACCTATTTTTGGAGATGATGATGTAAGTCCTCCCAATAAATCAAAGAAACAGAAATATCAAAAAAAGAAAACTATGGTTAAACTTTTTCTTAGCAGTGGTAATAATTCCTGATAGAATGAATTTTAGAATTATTCATAGAAAGTGTCTAAACTTCTTGAAACTATAGGAACTTATTTTGTTTCTTCTCTTAGGGAAATTACTGATGGGCCTCGATGAACCGTGGAGGATGCTTTTAGAAAAGCACAAATTCCTACTAACCAAGTGGATCCTTTGACTAAAGGGGCATTTAGGCCATAGGAGTCAACAAATGTTCCTGGAGCTGATCTTATTCCTATTACTAGGAGAGAAGAAACCTCTGGTAAATTAGAAGTGCTTTATGAGATACTATTTGTAAGAACAACTCACTTTCATTATGTGATACTTTAGGTTCATCACATAAACCATAAAATCTCATGAAAAATAATTTTGACCCCACAATTGTTACTGAGGAAGCTATTCGGTTTCAAAAGTTGTCAAAGGAGGGTCGTGAAACAACCACTCTAAGTGCTACCATGGGTGATACTAACATGGGATTTGGGATATCATTGGATGCTATGATGAATCTTGACATGTATTTTGAAGCAGTATTAGAACACGTTAATATTCCAAATACTTTAGAAGATTTCAATGTTCCTTGTATAGAACCAAATGGATGTGAGTTGTTATTGTTCATCCTATCAATATTCTTATGATTAATTTTCAAACCATGGTCTATTGAAATATAAAATTACATCTACAAAAACTACTATACTAATGATTTTTGTACGAATAATTGATATCACTTTCAATCCCACTATTGTAGAGAAGTTGGCTCGGGTGAACTTTGAAATGGAAAATCTTACTGAGATTCGTTCGGAGAATCCTGAGCAGGTTAAATAAATCATTCCCCACCAAATTACGTCAACCAAAATAACTTAAGTTGAGAATATTATGGAGGATTCTTCTCAATGTGACGACCTATTTTTAGCTAAAGGTTAACAATATAGTGATTTTCTCACTCTGGTTATTCTTTTGAAAATAACAATTATTTTAATTCACCATATAGGATTATCAAATTAAATGGATAGGACTAGAGGTGAATCTTATGAATCATCTCAAATGGAATTAGGAATTAAAGCAACCCCTTCCAAAGAAGGAGTACAATAGGGCAATTTTTTAAGTGTATTGATACTATAATATGTTCCCCCTTATGATAGCGATTCTGAATCATATTCAGAGCTATAGAAGTCTCTTCGCCTTGAACATCACAAGGCATGGCAGAACATATGGAAAATAATATCTGAAATTCCCCCTGAGGAACTGTCCTCATGAATTCCACGGCTTTCATCTCTATTCAATATGTTGGGATTTGGTGGGTTTGAATACCGTGAAATCAGTACTATAGTGAAAGAGATCATCTGAAAAAGGGAGAAAGAGAAGAAACTTTGACAAGATCTGCTAGAAGCCAGAATTTTTTTCAACATTGATGATTTCCAAGTAGTATTATACCAAAATGAGGCCAATCATACAGCAAAGATGATAGGACTCAAGAAGAAATTTATAGAAAATATGTTTCAATAGTTTCATCTTCAACAAGATTTGGATATTGTTACAAGGGATATTTACCAAGTTCATGATTTAATATAAGAAGTCCATAAATATGGTGAAAAAACAATTTTAGATGCCAAGGAAGCACATCTTCAAGCTGAAGAGAATGATACTGGTTTTCTAACTGAACTACAATAGGAATTTGATGGAGCTCAAGAGACCATTAAATAAATGAGAAGTCATGTAGAAAACCTCTTGTGATTTATGGCAGAGAGACTTCAGTTTGTGGATGTTTCTATATTGGTTTTTTACTAAAAAATGTAAAGAATTTTGTCTCTAATCAACTATGTCTTCATCCTTTATTACTTTTAAATTTATTGTTAAAGATGACTTCCACAATATGATATTTTCATATTGTATAACCATTATTAGAATAATATGGATGGAATGTTCTCTTCTTCTTTTTTTACCTAAGCCAATGGGCCTAGTGAGTGTAGTTTTATTTTTACTAGGGTTACACAAACAACCCCAAAAAAATTGTATCTTTTGAAATTTTATTGCACAATATTCCCTAAACCATACAAATTATAGGTTTATCAAACTTAGACTTCTACTTTTGTCTAGAGTTACCTTTACGGGTTTTCAATATGGTGAGTACCATGTCTTTTTTTAAGGGCAGTTTAGACTCATGCAAATTGGACTAATATGGCTAGTGTTTAATCTCGAATAGCTTTGAACGTAAATTTTGAAATTAGATACCAAACAAGGCTTAGTTGCTAAGAATTTCTCCAATATTATTTAAATACATCCAAGGGTAATCTTGAGTGGTGAATTTTTTATGGACATCAAATATAAAACCTTAAGTATAAACATAGAGCAGGTTTTCTCCAATAATGAAGTTACCATTATTTGGAAAACCCATTATGGGGGTTGTATTATGTAGGGACAACTAGGGAATATGCTACATAGCCAAATAGTGGTATACTTTGACTAATAGGTATATTATGTGGCAAAATGTTATGCAAGGCCGCCTAAGGGAACACACTACATAGTCATACAAAAGAGATCTCAAGAATTTTCCACTTTATTGTTGATAGACAAGGGAAATTAATATTTGGGTGACTCAAGACCATAGTGGGTGGTTTTTCCAACAAAATATATCTAAGAATAATGGTCCATCTGTGCCGACATAGGTCATGAATGGGTAAACCACTTCTAAACAAATTTTGTGTGTGAATAATGGTTAACATTGTTCGGAAATGGGATTTATGACATTGTGTTATGTAGTTTAGAGTCATACAGCAAGCACATTATGTTGTACAGTTTCAAGTCATACTCTAATGAAATTGGAGGGATTTAATTTTAGGTCAATATCTTTGACTAAAGGTTTATGAGTATCTAAATTCTTGATAATTTTCCTAAAAATATGCTACCATATTCAGGTATGGTAAAGGATAAATGTAAACTGTGATTCAAAAATTTTCAGATACGAAGAATGACATCGGGAAAAATGGGTAATAATATTTAAAGAGGTCTCCTAAAAATACAAAGTTACCAATGTTTGAAAACCCCATTTTGGGGGTGGTATTATTCAGGGCCAATTGGGGGGTCATATGCTGCATAAACAAATAGTGGTATCCTTTGACTGATAGGCCCATTATGTAGGTGAATTTTATGCAAGGCCACTGGGGGAAGATACTGTATAGTCAAGAAAAAGAGCTCTCAATAATTTGACATTTTATTTCTAAAAGTAGATGAAATTTTATGAAGATTCAGATTTTCCCATGCATAGACTTTATTTTATGAAGAAAAATACCTGAACACAGAAAGATTATTTCTAATCATGATTTATAAATAATCATAGGAATGTGATTTCTATAAAAGTATGAACCAAAAGTAGGATGTATGGTGTTTGTAGTTTTAGTTCATGTGACTAGGACCAGAATATTATAGAAATAATGGATGATAAGTGGTCACATGATCCAAGGTTATTTCAATAATATTTGAACACGTGGAGAGAAAAAATTTGTAGACCATTGTTTTAGAGGTTTTCAGATTGAGATAAAGGTAATTGAAAAAATATACATGGATAACTGTTTTAAGATATGAATTCTTGTATTTTGTCATCATAGTTTGAAGGGGACATAAGATGCTTTTACCAATAATGAGTACCATTATTTGAAAAAACCTGTTATGGGGGCCGTATAATGAGGAACCAACTGGGGAATATGTTTCATATACAAATAGTGGAATCTTCTTACTGACATGCCTATTATGTAGGCAACTTATGCAAGGCCACTTAGGGGCATGTACTACATTGTCATTCAAAAGAGTTCTTAGGTATCATAAAATATTCCACAAAAAACTGAAGAAATGTTATAAAGATATGAAAGTATTCAAGATTAAGAGTTTGAAATTCGAAATGGGTGATGCTCAATGCATTGGAGAAATATTTAAATAAATATTGGTCATGATTTTGCAGTACCTTACACTGATCTAACTTATATGAAAAATGGGGACATTTCTTGTTTCCTTGGAGGTATCCCTAAAGAGAAGACCCAAAATTAATACTCCAACAAAGATTGTTAGTTATATGAGGAATAGAGTTAAAAATTTATCTCATTTTTGGGACTAGGAGATAAGGCCTAGTTTTCACTATGTATCTTAATGGGATGAGAACCAATCCATATGTAGTTCTTTGGGTACTTGAAGATTAATTTTTTACTGCATGGACATTATGTTTTTTAGTTTAGATTCATGTAGTGAGGAAATGAATTCATTATGACATGAAAAGGAATATTTCTGTTAGACCATAGAATTGAACTCAGGTGTCACTACGTATCTTGATGAAGAAATAATCAAGATACACATAGTTCTTGAGGTTGTTCCCCATATCAATCCTTTTTTGACATGGAGAATATGGATTTTTTGTGTGTGGTTGGGCCCAATATTGGATGTCTACGAATATATACATATCCCATTGAAATGATAATCAATCCAAATGTAGTTCTTGAGAAAATCTCTCCCCACACAAATTGAGTTTGATGTGAGAGATGGGGGTTTCAATCACATTTTAGAATAGTGGATAAACATAAAACACAATATGGAATGAAGATCAAACCATATATCCTAGAAGAGTACTCTATATATATTTGGTTCATATACAGGAAGAAAAAAAGAAAATAAATTTCATTATTGTTGTGGTTGGGCCCAAGATTGGAGATCCAGCCATCTCTATGTATCCCATTAGAATAAGAATCAATCCACAAGAACTTCTTGAAATGATGTTTCTATGCTGGTCTGATTAAAATATAGGGTAAAATAAAATTCATGTGCCACTAAGAAGTATCAATGATGTGAGTAATGGTTGTGCATGGAAGCTACTCATTTTTTTAAAGAACCACAAGGAATACCAATTTGCGGTATCTTATGGGTTTTATTAACGTCAAAGGAAGAAGATGTTAACCATATAGTATAATGACGTATAGAGAGGACAAATTATGACATGCAGTTTAATGTCATGCGACAAGGAAAAATGATTTCATATAGTTTAATTTCATGCAGAAAGGAAAAATACACTACGCATTTTAACATTTTGTAGCATGGACGCATATGGTTGTTATGCAGTTTAATGTCTTGAAACTAAGACATTATGTTGTGCAGTTTCAAGTCATGCAGCAAGGACATTATTTGGTGTTATTACACAAAGTAATTCTTCAAGAATATTTCATTACTTTGAGTTGTAATAATTTTTCTATCTAGTGATATTAGGGAATAAGATCCATTAGAATATACCTTATGTACAGAGTAAGGTCCTTACCACTTTGGCTCAAGCTTTAGAGGCTTCTTTCCTGGTATCATTAGAGTCTTGAGAAGTAATACCAATTTTCCTTAAAGAAATGAGAAGAGTTGAACTTTCTTATTAAAATCTCATTCTATTATGTTCTAATAGGCTTCCAAATGATGAAAATTATGAAATCTATTTTTGTCTAATCATTTCAGGTCATCAAATTGCTTTTGAGACAGTTCATCTGTAGATAACTAATAGCATATTGCAACTCAGAGTAAAATCAATCGAATTGCAATAGGAAAAACTGCTTTAGTTACAGACACCAAAAAATTTGGATTTACCCAAGTGGGAGTATGGGTAGTAGTCCAATAAGCCCATAAATCATGAGAAAGTTTATAAGGACAAGATTTCTTAACTTTATCCACTATTTTCTGGAGTATATTTGATAAGGTATTGTTAAAATCCTTTATCTTTCCATTTTCCACTACATGATAACAAGATGAATGGTTGGATTTGATATTGTGATCCTGATATAACTTTTTTACCTCAAAAGAACAAAAATTGTTCTCATTTTCCATCGATGTGGTATGAGGGACACTGAAACTGATAATGATATTTTATTTGACAAAGCTTAAAAAAAATTTGTCTCTAACTTCTTAGAGATGTATTACTACAACCCATTTGGAGAATAAATCCATAGTAGTAATAATATACTTAAACTGCTTAGCTGTAGCTAGAGGATAAGGTACTACTACATCCATTCCACATGTAGAAAATGGCCAGGAGTATTTATCTGTGTGTAGAAACTATGGGGGTTGATTAATGAAGTTGGAATGAACATGGAAGGGGTGGAACTTCTTGGTTAAATTTGTGAAATCCTACATCATTGAAGGCCATAAGTATCCAAGCCTTCAGATTTTATCAGAAATACTATTCCCAGACTGGTGAGCACCACAATATCCTACATGTACTTCTTTCATTAAAACAATAGTTTATTCCCCATCAATACACTTCAATAGGACTCCATCAAAGCCTCATTTTTAGAGGAGCTTCTGGTGATCTAGGCTGTCATAAAGAGTGAAATTGTCCACTCGACACCAAATTTTCTCTTCCCTAGCTCTATTAGGTGGAAGTATTTCTTTTTGAAGGTATTCCATGATAGGTGTCATCCATCCTATAGTATGACCATATGGCTTGTAAATAGGGTTGATTTCATTAATTTCTTTCATTCTAATTTGAAAAAAAGTTAAAACCACTTGACTTCAGGAAATACTGATGATTGTCTTATCCCAATTTTGATCTACTAGGGTTGTGGATGCATTAGCCAATGCATCATCTTGGGAATTTTGTGATCGTGGGATATAGGAAAATGATGGATCTAAGGGAAATTCAACCATTACACCTATGAAAAAGTCACAAAAAGGGGTTAACTCTTATTTTCTAATATCTAAATTCCCATTAATCTATTTGATCAAAAATTCTGAATCACCTTTCACTTTCAGGCGGTACACTTGAACTTGGATCACCAATTTCAAGCCTGTAATGAGAGCTTGGTATTCTGCCTCATTTTTGGTACCGCATTTTGATAACAAGAAGGAATATGGTAACACTTCTTTTTCTAGGGAGATGAGCACAATTCCTAACCCAACTTTTTTGAGTTTAGGGTTTTCCATTTTATTACCTTTTAGACTTCTGGAAGCACCATCAAAGTACATTTCCCATGTTTGGGGATTATCTTGAATAGAGAAGATTTCTTCAATAAGAAGTTCAG
The DNA here is from genome assembly GCA_963277665.1 of Viscum album. NCBI lineage: Eukaryota > Viridiplantae > Streptophyta > Magnoliopsida > Santalales > Viscaceae > Viscum > Viscum album. The sequence continues at coordinate 1,514,217,071 of OY728139.1, read as the reverse complement.
TATTCAAAGATGTATCTTCTACAAATGGGTGTTCAGAAATGAAGTCTACCAAGGCTTGGCCTTTTATTTCTTTCTAAGGAAAAAACTTGATATCGAACTTTTGCAAAATAACTGCCCACTGTGCCAAATGTCCTTTAAGCATAAGATGGATGATGATAAATTTGAGTGTGTTATTGAGATATACGAAGTGGACCTCGTGATGTTTTAGGTAGTACCTCATCTTTTTAACTACAAAGATTAATGCCAGGAAGCACTTCTCGATACTTTAATATCGAGTCTCCATGTCATGCATGGTACGACTGAGATAGTAAAGGCTATTTTTAATCCTAGAATCATTTTTTCTGTGAGGCACCCAGTGATTTCTCTAAAGTTGTTGCATAGATAATAAGAGGCTTTCTTTCAACATGTGGAATTAATATCGATGGACTAAAGAGATATTTATTGAGGGTATCAAATGCCTCTTGACAGTCTTACGTCTATTGATAAGTAACTCCCTTATTCATTAATCTGGTGAAGGGTAAACACATTCCTACAAAATTTGAAATAAAGAGCTGAATATATTCCAATTTTCCTTGATTTCCTATTAATTTATTAAAATTTCAAGGAGTTGTCATGCCAAGTATTGTTTTTTTCTTCTCAAGATCAACTTTGATTCCATTATGGCATACAACGACATCGATGAATTTTCCTAAGGTTACCCATAAAGCACATTTCAAGGGATTCATCTTCAAATTATTTTATCAAAGTTTACTGAATATGGTCTTCTGATCATTCGGGTGATCAGAAAATTGTTTGGATTTAACCACTAGATCATCCACATAACATTCAAAAAAAATTCCTATTAAGGGTTTGAAGATATGGTTCATTGAACATTGATACATTGCACTAGAATTCTTTAAGCCAAAGCACATTACCTGCTAGAAAATTATGCCAAGAGACGATCTAAAATTTATAGATTCATCATCTTTTAGGACCATTCGAATGTGATTATACCCATAGTATCCATACATGAAGGAAAGTTCTTCATATCCAGTGGTTGCATCAATTAAGAGCTCAGTGATTGGAACCAAGAAGTAGTATTTGGGAAAATTCCGATTTAGATTTATGAAATCAAGGAAAACACTAATTTTCCCATTCTTATTTTTCACTAGGACAATGTTGGCTAGACATTTTGGATATTTCAAATCCTGAGAAAGTTATATTTGATAATCTTGTCAACTTCAGCTTCAATTTTAGTGGTGTGAGTTGGGTTCGTTCTTTATGCTGCCTACTTAAATCCTCGATGCTCTTTTGGAAAACCCAAATAATGGGTAGCTATGTCAGGGTCAAGGTTTGGAATTTATGTATAGTTTCAAGAAAATACATCTCAATATTTCTTTATAAATGAAGTATACTTCTCTTTATCTTCATAAGTAATGGTCGTACTAATTAGAGTAGGGCATGGACCTTCTTCTATATCCAGATTTATTTCTATGAGCTCATCCACAGTGGTGGAGATGCATTCCTCAAATGTTGGAGGGGTATCCTTGATATCTTTTTCTTTTTTCTTCTTCCTCATAGTTCACTTCTTTTGTTTCTACTTGAATGGTAGGTGATGAATAAAAACTCTCAAATCTAGGGGAGGATTCAGTATTTGGACATCCTGAAGGAGAATAGGTAGCAATATTTGACCCTACTGATGATGGAGGGTCTTCCTAGAGTATTGAAGAGAGAATGATGGTTTGGGAATCAACCTATTTATATTCCTTTATTAATGTGACAACTTCGTCTATCCTGACTAATGGAATAACTACATACTAAATTTTGGTGGATGAGATGAAGACATATCCATTCAAGATTTCACTATAAAAAAATTCTCATATACTTTCAGGCTCAATTACCACAACTAACATTATGTAAGTCACTAGACTGGTGCATGGATTTTGGGGAATCCTTTCAATTTTATTGATAGGAAATATGTAATCGATACTCAGATGTTTCAATGTCTTATCCAAGATCTTTTCTAGACCATTCAGTGCATTGATTATTGTTACATCTTTTCCCACAGACCTTGTTCCCTTTGTGTGATAGAATTTTGTCTCGATATACTAAGATTCACGTATTTTGGGCGGAGACTTATCACTATGCAATGCCCCAATTTTACCCTTGAAGTAATACTTGATACATTGGTGATATGACAAAGCAATGGCAACATGTTTATGTATCCAAGGCCTTACAAGCATAATATTGAAGGTTGTGTCTTGTAAAACAACCATGAAATCTAAATTAGATACAATATCACCAAACTGAGTTCTAAGTGTAATCTCACCAAGTGGTTCTTGTTAATTCTCGTTAAAACCTTTAAAGATCAAAGTAGAAGGAGATAGGTCATATTCAATGAGACCTAATCGATGAAATGTGAGGATGGGAATGAGGTTGACTCTTAAGTCAATAACAATAAAGGCTCATCAAATGTCAGTATCATTAACCCTGAAATATAGATACAAGGTCCTGATGTGTCCATGTATAACATCATCCTCATCCTCATACATGAAAGATATAACTACATGAAATTCTACAGGATCATTATCTGTAAGGTAAACCTCAGCAGTAGAAACCTAGGTTTAAAACTCTTGAGGACTTTACAAAGCCTCATTAAGTTCTTCTCAAAGATCTTTTGATAGATTTAAAGCATACATAATTGACAAATTGGTTTGTACTTAGGATAGTTGTTTCAAAACATCATACTTTTTTTATAAAGGTATTCATTTTCTAGCATGGAGATGTGATTTTTTAGGCTCCTTGGAAGTTAATGCTTCTGATGTATATATTCCATGTCTTGGGTCAGAAGCTTGAAATATTTCTTCTCTTGGTTGATTAGACTGACTAGGTCTATCTATTTTCTGATAGAGTTGTGGTATAGCCTCTAATAAGTCTTACAATATGATCATGCCAGGGCTGATCCTATCATGTGTGGGAGAATTTCCTTGTTCTTGTTGAGCCCTCTGAAGGGATCTCCCACAAGTTTCTACTGCATAAATAGTTTGAGTAGAGGTATAGTTAAAATAGTGGTCTCTAGTATATCCAAATATTCCCATTTATCCTCTACCTTGACTTCTTCATTTGTTTCCCCAATCAGGTACTAGGAATTCAGGTTTATCATAGTCAGAATCATCATTTTCATAGTGGTCTGTTAAGTTGATAACGTTAATAGAACCAGAGATCAACTTTTCATCCAATGAAGATTATACATTATAGGTCAGTTATTGTTGTACTATTTGGAGGGGTGGTGCCTATGATTTTGAGATAGATGTCATGAAATCTACCAAATTCTAGGACAACTTTTTTTTTTGACACAAGCTCATATTCTTCTAACTGTTCTTTATCTTTATAATCATGTCACTTCTTTGTGGATTGACCTTTAGAGGACTAATATTTTGATGAAGATGGATTTATTGTATCATAAGTGGAAGGAGGAACAGTCGGTTGTTTCAACTATGTTCTTAGAATGGAATGAGTTCAATTGATCATTTTCCTCACCATTCAATCATCATACTTCTGTGCATTTTTTATTTTGACTTGTTGTCATCTGCCTTCTTCATCTGAATTGGTAGCAGCAACATATGATACTTGGGCTGATAAACTTTCTAGTTTCACTTGTCCATAGTTGACCATTTTTTAGGAGTTCTTTGGAAAAAACACTAATTAATGGGATGCCCCAACAATTGATTAAATGGGTAATAATTTGGGATATTTTCATCTCCTTATTTATTTGGATTCTTTGGCCTTGGGGACTTAACTAAATAGTTTTCCAAAGCTAAAATGAAGTAATCAGGAACCTGTTCATTCCAAAATTAATAAATTTTTTTCTTTAACTCTTCAAACTATCTCCGCCTTTGATCTTTTTTACCATCTTGATGAGGCGGTCATTTCTGCTGATGCTCGGGAGGTGGAGCCCTTTTCTATGATAAAGGTTTTAAAGTAGGAGTAGGTACATGTTATTTCCTCTACAATCCCTATTATCCTTCCCATATTTGATGGGACTACTCGGTATTTAGCTTTGGTTTCCACAATGGAATCCTCCACTTTTTGGGAGATTGAAGTAAGGTATCGAAAACCTCATGTGTATTTCACAGGGATTATTAGTGTGTGTAACTCATCATGCATATTTTCCACACAAATCAGCAGCAAATATTCTTGAGGGAGTGGTAGCTTTAAGGATTATTCTAATCCTTTCTATCGAGTAATGAAATATGAAACTCTATCATTATCCTTTTTTCAATTTGTAAGATCAAAAACTATTTTCTTAAGAAGCGTTGAGCTAAATTAGAGAAGGAATTTCTTATAGAGGTCCTCTCATCCAGTAATTGATCAAGACTATAAACTTATATACCAGGAAAAGGTTTTCCCCTGTAATGATTACAAAAATCATCTGAGCTTTACTACTTCTTGTTTTTGAGGGGTTCCCATCATGGGATCATAGGGATAAACAAAATGTGTTAAGTGCTTCTTCGGATCTCCTGAACCATTAAATATTGGAAATGTGGTATTCATAAAGTTTGGTTGGGGCGGGATCATATATACCAATTCGGGATAATCTTTCTTATCTAGTTGTACTGGTGCACATAGTTCTTCCATATATTCCAATCGATCTGTAAATTCTTTAATTGTATTCATATGAATTTGGGGAATATATGAATGAGCTAGGAGCTGTATAGATACAAAATATGGAGCTTGATCTAGCGCGACAACTAGAAAAACCACTAGTAGTGGTGTTTCTAGTATTTGTCTTAGATAACCCATGGGGAAAGGACTGTAAGGATATGTTTGATCCTATCCTAGTTTTGTACCCAATGGAGTGAATACATTAAGCACCTCTATAGTTACAACAATCCATCTTTGATGAATATCTCTTATATGATGTGCAAGTTAAGGATCGGTTTGAGTGGTAGATATGGAAGAAATGCTGCTTTGAAGTAACTCTACATTTAGTCTTTTCAACTCCTTCATATCCTCCTCATGCTGAGAAAATCATTCTTCAAGTGAAAGAGATTTAACTTATCCTATTTAAAAGTGATACATGATATCACCTTTACCTTTCCTCTTGTTATATGCCTTTCAAAGAGGTGGGAGTTGTTTACTTGAGGGAATACCTAGATTATGGGTAATCCTTTGATTTCTGGTACGCAAACCTCCTTCATTTGCTTCAGTGTGTACTATATTATGAATAAGAACTTCATCCTATGACTCTCCCAAACTGAACTCATTTTCTAGAGGATCTTCCATAATGATATTAATGAAATTAACCGATGCATAATGCATTGATGGAAATTTTTCGGTATCTTAATAAGATTTTCTCCTTATGTGCACCACATGAGACTATGTTTTCCTATATGATGATTTCTTGGGAACTGTTTGATGGATAGTAACCTGAAGGGAATCCTTGGATAGTTCATTTGTGCGTTCACTTTATGGATTCTTACCTAATCGGTAGAAAATTAGCTTTTGTTGATGAGGGGATTGTAGATGTGAAAAAACCTCTATCCCTATAGGTTGAGATTTTTCTTGTTCTTATTCTTCAAGAATTCAAAATTTATTTTCTTAATTCGAAGGTTGGGTTAAACAAGCCCCCATCCCTACAAGTTGGGTTGGTTCCTGAACTGCTATGGATGATATTAGCACAACTGCTCTTTAGATTTTATGAATTCTGGTCTAAACATTGGTTGGTTGAATTATCTGACAACCACTTAAATCACATGTTTCAGAATACCGTTGTGCTACTTCAAACATCTTCACAATTGTATGGCTAAAATCCTTTAAGTGAGAATCATGCTTAATGTTCTCAGATGCTTGATGCAATAGTATCTCGTCAAATTTCTCTATTTGGTCCTGACATTGATGAGAGCTACTCGTGGCCTAGTCTTGAGCATATCTTTGATTAGACACAAATTTTTTTGATTATGGCTGGTCATGGGAAATAATATTGAATGACTCCTATTTTTGTGGCCTTTGATGGATGGATATTATAGTGAAATGCAATGCTCTCTAGACACCCCATCCTCTAATATGAACACCGGAAGGGGTATCAGTAAATAACTGGATTAGCCTCTTTAGTGCATCAATGTATGCACATTTAGGGGATATATGCTACTTCTCAACCTTTGGATGTTGGGAAACTGATGGATATGACAAATAAATTTAGTGATTAAACCCTTACATTACCTTTACATGACCTTGATATTTGTCATAAGGTAATACATTGGCTTTTAGATTATGAATAGTTTTCCATATGTTGAGGTTAATATCAAGAATGAAAAATTCTGATATCTATTTAGTAATGTTGTATTGAGAAGTTTACAAAGGGTAGAAAATGACTTCTATTTTACCCTTGTCCAGTTGTTTCCTTATATTCAACATTTCCTCGTCATCTTTTTCTGGAGGTTTCTCAACATGGTTTGACCAGAGTGGATTCTTATCAATTTTTTTATCACAGATAATAGGATCAATTGTTTTTTCCGCTGCTATATTAGAAGGAAAATGACCAAAGGGCAGTTCATAGAATGATTGTCGCCTTGGACTACCTTTTGGTTGCGAAATTATTTAACCTATTTGTAATAAGGAATCAGATATGACTAGCCTTATGTTATAAAGTTCCTCAAGATAAGATGGATTTCTCATCACTACATATTCATTTGGAGAATTATCTTGACAATGTGAAACACCACTACGGAGAGAAATTTTCTAGTGAATGAAATCATGGGGCGGACCACCATGGTGGATTATAGTAAGGGATAAATCCTCTTTCTCTTGGGTCTTCTGGCCACACTGATGGTTTTTGTGACACTAATTCATAGATAGTTTCTCTAAATTGACCGAATTTTCATGAAACAAGCCTTCATGATGAATTATATAATGAATAACATCATAATTAATGCTACTTGTAACGCCTCGACCCTAGTTACCCAGAGTCGGTGCATTATTATATAACATAGGCATGATCACAAGAAAGATCAAATCTCGAAAGACCGATTGGTTTAGTAGCCTTGGAAACACTAGATATATTCATAAGTCTTACATTACATCATAAAATGAAAAACTACTACAACAACATATTGTCTCCATAAACCACAATCATATCCCCACATAATATCCCTGCAGGTCATTCATAATTTACTTCTTCACTTCCTGGGAAAAATAAAACATAGAAAAGGGGTGAGCTCAAATGCCCAGTAAGGATAACAATATACCGGAAACTTTCATAAATAAGAATAAACATTTAAGGCTATGTATAACTAAAACAAAAGCCTTTTAAACTTGAACTTCAACATAGTATGGCAAAAGTAAAATGAAATAATGCCATTTACTTGTTCACATGGATATTCTACTAATCGAATAATCACATGCAATATCAATAACCACTTTCATAATGTTGGAATGCATAATGCCAGACTATCATAACCACATAGCCAAGGCCTCGTGCCAAGACTACAAATAAGATTTTGCCAAGGCCTTGTGCCAAGACAGTAGTTTGTCTCATGAGACCTACCGATTCATCGAGGAGCTATAGCGGGCTCCACCCGTCACATATTAAGTCCAATGCATTCCCATATGAAAAGGTTTAAACATAACATAAACATTCATATTAAAACTAGCATATGAAATGTCAATACTTTCACCATAAACCATGAATGGTATAAAAATAGCACATCCACAGTCAAACATATCACAAAACCTTCAATACAATATAGAAGTTTTTTATCATAATAAATCAACTTCAAATAAGCGTAAAATCCATCAAAGGATGTTGACATAGATGAAATCAAAACTCTTTTTAGAGAAATATCTCTTTCTATTTTGAAATAATTTAAGAGACATATATTTATAAAATAAAACATTTTCTTTGAAAATATTCTTATAAGCTAGTAAGGGAAGCTTCGACGATTTTATAACGGTGGAAAATAGCCGCACCCGCCGTATAAGTTAAAAAAAACATTCTTACCTTAATTTTGTCGAAAAGGTTAAAAAGCACCTTGTTTGGAAAAAGACGGAAAGATTCCTTTATAAACCTCTTATAAAAAGTCAAATAAGGGTATAAATGACTTTAACCCATATTCTTGTGAATATTGAAAATGTTTTGAAATACATTTTAAAGAAACATGGATGTGGATGATAAAGACATCCCAGTAGATTATTACGTATAAACAACCTCGGATAATGAAGAGATTGTGAAATAACCCTTACCAATTTGGTAACTTATGAAACATACAACCAATGAAAGAGGTATCATACAATGAATATGTAAATACACATAAATTAGAGTGTATTACACAAAGAATATAATTATGGGCAGTACATACACCACACAAAAGGTGATGGTGGCAATATGGCATGAATCTCACGGGAATAAGGAGTGAGATGAAAACCCCTTACCTTGTACTTTTACTTGGTTGGGGTAGTTTAACCTCCTGTATAATGGTGAAATACATGTTATTAAATTATTCAAGAATCATATATATTAATATGATATCATATATGATCTTTTAATATTGATTTGATAATAATATCTTAGTATTATCATTGTTTCGGGTGTTAACTTACTTGTTTTATTTTATATGTTTTGTTACGTAAGACATGTTTGTAAAGGATAGGTTGTATATTATTCATATCCAGAATGATATCAAGTCCTTAAACAAAATTTTTTAAATCATCAAATGATAATTATACTTGAATGGATACGATGGAGAATGAATCTCATCGCGTTCGTGGAGACGGTAGTCCATACGTACGCACGAGCGACAATATCATTCTTTTGATATTAAAATAATATATAAATGGATGTTATATCATATATACTGAATCATTAACATGTTATATTTATTATTTACATGAGTTACACATCATTATTATACCCATCCAAATAATATTATATTGAATAACAATTACACCACGACGTGGAAACGGTAAGCCGTACGTACGCACGTATGGTGACATGTTATTCAAAGGGTGGATAGAATACTGAATATGGTTGTACCATATTTATAATAACATCACAGTATATATATGATACTGGAGTTATTATTTTTGAATGGTAACAACAAAGGAAGAAGAAGTGGAAGAAGAAATGAACTTGGAAAAAGGGTGGTGAAATCATTACCTCTTCTTCGGGTTCTTCCTTTTGATGTGATCAAAAGGGCTCCTTAGGTTAGCTTTCTGATCAAAATAAGGCCTATAGGTTGTAGTGAGGGAAGTTGGGAGAGTATTTGGGCAGAGTTTGGCTGAACCAAAAGGCTTGGAAGGTGTGAAGAAATGAGAAGGAGGAGTGCCCTTTTATAAGAGGGGTGAGGGGCACCTTTGGAAAGGCTAGAAATATTAATTTATAATAAATTCATATTCAGTTTCTAATGGATCCAAAGTTGATTATTTAAATTTTAAGGTGGGGATAGGTCTAAAAAAACTCAACCAATAGAATTTAGACAGGTTTGGGTACTTATATTAACCTTATCTTTAAGTATTAACTCTAAGTTAATTAGTTTCACTTTTAAAATGTCTCTTTGTATTTTTATATAATATGGTTAATAAACTTACTATATACATCCAAGAGACCCCCAAGTGGTCCATTAATGATGAAACTATCATGATATAAGTCTCTTGGCCGAAACTTAGATTTTTAGGAATTTAATATCAATTAATAATATAATATTTGTTTTAAGAACTCTTTTATGTCAATTTTGACACTATTCAATAGTTGATTTTTTTGAAACTCATAACAGATTTATTACTTATAACAAAGTAAATTAAATCAATCCCAATATATCATATTATCCTAGAAAATTAGTTTAATTCATTAAAAGTTTCATATTATATTTATTTGAGTATTTATAATATCAATTAATTTGATTTTTCACTATTTTAGTAATTATTGCATCATCATTGTGTCATAAATAAAATAAATTATTTAATGTCTAAAAATTATAAATAAAATATCATTATGTAGGAAAGATTTTTATATTTCTAATTAATATTTATAATCTAAAATACAACATATATAACCCTATGTAATAATTGGTTTTCTAAAAGATATATGCTTGTGTCATTTTTGTATTCATTTTAACTTAATTAAAATAAAGTGTCCCTATCACCTACAAGTGGAACCATGGGGTCCCCAAATCGACCCAAAGATTCCTATGGTCGAACATGTATCAACCAATAAGGCTAGGACACGTTTTAGGGTAATTTAGTATTATTATAATATTATTTTTTAACCCTTATTTACCAGATTTACCCTTAACCATGGTAAATAAAATATTTATCACAATAATTATTCAAAATGTCTAAAAATAAAAGTTACCTATTTACACAATTTGGACATCCTGATTCCAAATATGGAATCCATTTTTCTAAATTCAAAACATATAAGTGGCAGAAATTAATTTAAAATTAATTCCCGCTGTCAAAACAAAAAGCGTGTTTTTAAGAGATAATAACTATCAAAAGATTGACACTTGTTTATGTTCGGTTTAATTGTAAAATTATGTCCAATGACCAAAATTATATTAAATGGTAAAAATATATTCTAAATATACTTTAAAACCACTCAAATTCATAATTTATCACTATTAATTATTTTGATTAAAAAAGTTGTTTTTAATTAAAATTTAGTAATTTTCACTATTCATCAAAATATGAAAGTTATCCAAAAAGTACCAAAATTTCACCTTAGGCTAAATTCGATATTCCAAATCCAGAAATGAAGTCCATTTGAAAATATAAAATATATATAATTTCAAAAATTAGGTATTACTATTCATAACGGCTAGTTTAATTGGTTATGGTGTGATAGAACTCGGTGTTGCGTACAACACACGCTATCACATTATTCAAAGAGAAGCGTACCGTAGAAGCTTGGGGTGTTACATTCTCCCCTCCTTCAAATAATTTCTTCCTCGAAATTTCTAGAATACTTATCACGTTAAAAGACTCGGGTGATTCTTCATCATAAGTTCCTCGGGTTCCCACGTTGCCTCTTCCATCTTATGGTTTCTCCACAAAACTTTTACCAGACGCGACGTCCAGTTTCTCAGCACTTGTTCTCTCGTATCAAGAATCTTGACAGGCTCTTCACAATAAGATAGATCGGGTTCCAGTTCTAACTCCTCGTAGGTGAGTACATGCATTGGGTCAGGCATGTATTTCCTCAACAGAGATACGTGGAACACATCGTGAACTTTGGAGAGACTTGGCGGCATTGCCAATCGGTAAGCCACAGCCCCAATTCGTTCTAGAATTTCGAAAGGTCCGATGTACCTGGGACTCAATTTACCTTTCTTACCAAAATGTATGACTCCCTTCCATGGAGATACCTTCAGGAAAACATGATCACCGACTTGAAATTCCAAATCCTTCCTTCGATTATCGGCATAGCTCTTCTACCTACTTTGAGCTGCTTTGATGTGATTTTAGATTACCTTCACCTTTTCCACCGTTTCCTCCACCAGTTCTGGGCCTACAAGTTTTCTTTCACCAACGTCATCCCAACAGGTTGGTGTACGACATCTCTTTCCGTATAATGCTTCATATGGTGCCATCTGAATACTCGAATGGAATCTATTGTTATAGGAAAATTCTACCAGTGGTACATATTGATCCCACATACCCTGAAAGTCAAGTGAGAAAGATCTCAACATGTCTTCTAAGGTCTGAATAGTCCGTTCTGATTGCCAATCTGTCTGAGGGTGGTAAGAAGTGCTCAAATGAAGTTCAGTATCCAGGGATTTCTGAAGACTTTTCCAAAATCTTGAAGTAAAACGGGGATCACGATCAGAAACAATCGATAGGGGTACTCCATGAAGTCTCACAACTTCATTAATATATAGTCTTGCTAGACGTTCCAGGGGTAGATCTTCTCTTATAGCAAGAAAATGTGCTGACTTGGTAAGATGATCAACAATAACCCATATTGCATCATTCCTTCTAGGAGTCTTTGGTATCCCCATGACAAAGTCCATCGTAATATTGTCCCATTTCCACTCTGGTATGGGAAGCGGTTTCATGAATCCTCCAGGCTGTTGCCTTCCAGCTTTCACTTGTTGACAAACCATACATCTTGACACAAAATCAGCAATCTCCCTCTTCATGTTGTCCCACCAAAAATGTTCCTTCAAATCTCTATACATTTTCATTCTCCCAGGGTGTATAGAGAAATTTGAACTATGAGAATCATCCAACAATTCCCTTTTTAGATCAGGTAAATCGGGAACACAAAGTCTCTTCCCGAATTTCAAAATTCCATCTTCATATACAAAGTCTCTCAATCTCCCATCATTCACAGCTTTAATCTTCTTTTTAAATTCTTCATCATCGGTCTGAGAACTCTTAATCCTTTCTAGTAAAGATGGTTTGGAAACCATTTGAAAAAGAATTGATGTTTCACCTTCCCTGGTTATTCCCATGTCCATCTTCACTAGATCCATGAAAATTGGATCCCTTTCAATTCTCATATTGTTCAAAACTCCATGGTCTTTTCTACTCAAAGCATCTGCCACCTTGTTTGCTTTCCCCGGGTGGTAGTGTATCGTGCAATCATAATCCTTGAGTAATTCAAGCCATCTCCTTTGCCTCATGTTGAGTTCTTTTTGTGAGAAAATATACTTTAAACTCTTGTGATCAATATAAATCTCACATTTTTCACCATAGAGGTAGTGCCTCCATATCTTCAAAGCAAATATCACAGCTTCTAACTCGAGATCATGAGTAGGATAGTTTTTTTCATGAATTTTTAACTGCTGTGATGCATAAGAAATAACTCTATCATTCTGCATTGGGACACAACCAAGTCCTTTCTTTGATGCATCACTATAAATAACGAACCCATAATTCCCCGAGGGTAGAGTCAATATAGGAGCATTGACTAATCTTCTCTTAAGTTCTTTGAAACATTCTTCACACTCTTTTTTCCAAACAAATTTAACCCTTTTACGTGTGAGCTTCGTTAATGGGTTATCCAATCGGGAAAAATTCTGGACGAAACATCGATAATAACCTGCCAAACCAATAAAACTGTGTACCTCAGTTATACTCGTAGGTGCTGGCCATTCTTGTATTTACTTTGTCTTAGAAGGATCAACAGAGATTCCATCTTTAGAGACAATATGGCCAAGAAAATAAATCTCATGAAGCCAGAATTCACACTTGCTAAACTTTCCATATAATTCATGCCTCCTCAGAGTCTTCAAGATAATGCGCAAGTGATTTTCATGATCTTCGTAGATTTTAGAGTATACTAAGATATCATCAATAAATACCACCACAAATTCATCGAGATACTCCTTGAAAACTCTATTCATCAGATCCATGAATACAAAGGGTGCATTAGTCAATCCAAATGGCATTACAGTAAACTCATAATGCTCGTACCTGGTTCGAAATGCTGTCTTTGGAATGTCTTCCTTCTTCACACACAACTGATGGTATCCAGATCGAAGGTCAATCTTTGAAAAGTATTGAGCTCCATGCAGTTGGTCAAATAAATCATCAATGCGTGGTAGGGGATACTTGTTCTTTATTGTTATAGCATTGATCTCCCTGTAGTCGATACATAACCTCATAGATCCATCTTTCTTTTTAACAAAAAGAACAGGGGCTCCCCATGGAGAAACACTAGGGTGAATAAATCCCTTATTACTCAATTCCTCTAGTTGTTTCTTTAGTTCAACTAATTATACAGTGGTCATTCTATAAGGGGTCTTCGATATAGGCCTTGATCCAGGAATCAAATCAATGGAAAACTCAACTTCTCGTTCTAGAGGATTTCCAGGTAAATCTTCTGGAAATACATCTACAAATTCATTCACAATATGTACATCCTCTATTTGAACATTCCTTTCCTCACCCACAGTTATTTCATTCTCTTCCTCCCCAATAATTGAATTTAGTTGAGCTATTGAGGGTGGATCTAAATAAGAATTAGGTGGTGACGATTCTGCTCTAAAGATAAGGTGTTCCTTATCATTATCATCAAGAATCATAACCTCTTTCTTCTTACAATAAATCTTCGCATCATAGTCCGAAAGCCAGTCCATACCGAGGATTATGTCAAACTCAATCATAGGTATGACGATGAGATCAGCAGATAACGAACATTTATGTGCTCTAATGGGGACTGATTCACAAAACTTTGTTGTAATGATACTTCCCTTAGGAGTTTTAAATGAAAACTCCCTTGTTAAATCAAATTGGAAATATCTAATTTTCTTAGAAAATTGGGAAGATATGAAACAATGCGATGATCCAGAATCAAATAATGCATTTGCTAAACTTGAGGAAACCATTAAATTACCTGCCACCACGTCTTTCGGAGCTTCTACCTCATCAGTAGTGATAGCATAAGCTTAGCCTTGATCCCTTGGCCTTTTTTGAGGTAAGTTCTCCTGACGCTTAGGACATTCATTTTCATAATGCCCCATATCCCTGTAATTGTAGCACTGAACGTTGGTAGCTTCCTTCTTCCCCTTGCAATCACGAGCTTGGTGGCCTTTTTCACCACACTTGTAACAGACTCTCATTCCCTTCAAGCAAGTACCAGGATGTTTCTTCCCGCATTTACCACAAGATGGATATTCAAACTTTCCCTTCTTCCCCTTATTTCCATTCCCATATTGATCAGCAGGTCTCTTCTTCTCTTGCTTTGATTTAAAGTCATAAGACTTAGAGAATTCCTTTTCGGTCTTGATAGCACATGAGACAATGTCTTCGTACGATGAAAAGGATTTTGAGACTAATGCTCGACGGAGAAATGGTTTTAACCCATCAAAGAAACGATCAATCTTACTTCTTGGGTTACTTATATAATCTCTATCATACCTTGCTAACCTTGTAATGTTAGCCTCATACTTTGTGACATTCTCATCCTCCTTTTGTCTCAGACTCAGAAATTGCCTTTCCATATCTGCTAGATGGTCGCAAGGAAAGTATTTTTCTAAAAATAGATCTTTGAACTCCCTCCATTCCATATTTGATACTTCATCATCTTCCTTCATGTTTTGAATCAATGACCACCATTGATCAGCATCTCCAGTGAGGCGGTAAACTGCCATGATAACTTTTTCCCTTTCACTGCTCCCCAAAGCCTGAAATATTTTCTCTAGGGAATTTATCCATTGCTCAGCTACTAAGGGATTTGTACTCCCATTGAACGTTGGTGGTTGTTGGCTCATGAATCGATCTAACATTGATCCTCCATGTTGTGGATCAGGGTGCTCCATACGGGTAAGGTTATTATTCATAACCTGAGTAAGTTGTCCCAGTATGGTGATTAGCTGATCGGCACCAGTTTCATCCCCAGCTCCACTATAATTATCTTGAGCAGGAGGGAAATCCCTACATGGAGTGCGTGCATTGATACGGTTTCCATTTCTTCCACTAGGCCCCATTTCTAAACAATGGCATAAACTAGATCAGTTTATGAATCAAAATACATAATCTCATACTTATAAAACACTTAACATAAATTGAACTATTTATGGATATAATCCATAATCATAAAAATGTTTTCTTTGAGGAAGTATATGCTCATAAACACTTCATAATGATTTGTAAAGAAAATGAGAGTTATCTTAAGTATATCCCCCGGGAGTGTCGTAACCAAGAGTGCAGCAAAGCCTTTTGTCGTGCACCAGTTCCGGTTCGAGTCTATCTCAAAGCGGTGTTTTCAGGTTTTACCCCTAGGTACATCTGTGCCAGAGCCGCCTCTACCTGCTCGTATCCAGACAGGGATGTATTGCTCGGAAAACTCACAAAATCACTACAATACCAAAATTCTAGGAAGTTCTTCTATACTAATCCTCAAAGTTCATCTTAGGTCTACGTGCTCTAATCAGAGTTTATCTAAATCTAGCTTCCAAGGTTTGTACTAAACTTCCTCTGATACCAACTGTAAAGCCCCGACCCTAGTTACCCAGAGTCGGTGCATTATTACATAACATTGGCATGATCACAAGAAAGATCAAATCTCGAAAGACCGATTGGTTTAGTAGCCTTGGAAACACTAGATATATTCATAAGTCTTACATTACATCATAAAATGAAAAACTGCTACAACAACATATTGTCTCCATAAACCACACTCATATCCCCACATAATATCCCTACAGGTCATTCATAATTTACTTCTTCACTTCCTGGGAAAAATAAAACATAGAAAATGGGTGAGCTCAAATGCCCAGTAAGGATAACAATATACCGGAAACTTTCATAAATAAGAATAAACATTTAAGGCTATGTATAACTAAAAAAAGCCTTTTAAACTTGAACTTCAACATACTATGGCAAAAGTAAAATGAAATAATTCCATTTACTTGTTCACATGGATATTCTACTAATCGAATAATCACATGCAATATCAATAACCACTTTCATAATGTTGGAATGGATAATGCCAGACTATCATAACCACATAGCCAAGGCCTCGTGCCAAGACTACAAATAAGATTTTGCCAAGGCCTTGTGCCAAGACACTAGTTTGTCTCATGAGACCTACCGATGCATCGAGGAGCTATAGCGGGCTCCACCCGTCACATATTAAGTCCAATGCATTCCCATATGAAAAGGTTTAAACATAACATAAACATTCGTATTAAAACTAGCATACGAAATGTCAATACTTTCACCATAAACCATGAATGGTATAAAAATAGCACGTCCACAGTCAAACATATCACAAAACATTCAATACAATATAGAAGTTTTGTATCATAATAAATCAACTTCAAATAAGCGTAAAATCCATCAAAGGATGTTGACATAGATGAAATGAAAACTCTTTTTAGAGAAATATATCTTTCTATTTTGAAATAATTTAAGAGTCATATATTTATAAAATAAAACATTTTCTTTGAAAATATTCTTATAAGCTTGTAAGGGAAGCTTCAACAATTTTATAACGGTGGAAAATAGCCGCACCCGCCGTATAAGTTAAAAAAACATTCTTACCTTAATTTTGTCGAAAAGGTTAAAAAGCACCTTGTTTGGAAAACGACGGAAAGATTCCTTTATAAACCTCTTATAAAAAGTCAAACAAGGGTATAAATGACTTTAACCCATATTCTTGTGAATAGTGAAAATGTTTTGAAATACATTTTTAAGAAACATGGATGTGGATGATAAAGAGATCCCAGTAGATTATTACGTATAAACAACCTCGGATAATGAAGATATTGTGAAATAACCCTTACCAATTTGGTAACTTATGAAACATACAACCCATGAAAGAGGTATCATACAATGAATATGTAAATACACATAAATTAGAGTGTATTACACAAAGAATATAATTATGGGCAGTACATACACCACACAAAAGGTGATGGTGGCAATATGGCATAAATCTCACGGGAATAAGGAGTGAGATGAAAACCCCTTACCTTGTACTTTTCCTTGGTTGGGGTAGTTTAACCTCCTGTATAATGGTGAAATACATGTTATTAAATTATTCAAGAATCATATATATTAATATGATATCATATATGATCTTTTAATATTGATTTGATAATAATATCTTAGTATTATCATTGTTTCGGGTGTTAACTTACTTGTTTTCTTTTATATGTTTTGTTACGTAAGACATGTTTGTAAAGGATAGGTTGTATATTATTCATATCCAAAATGATATCAAGTCCTTAAACATCATTTTTTAAATCATCAAATGATAATTATACTTGAATGGATACGATGGAGAATGAATCTCATCGCGTTCGTGGAGACGGTAGTCCGTACGTACGCACGAGCGACAATATCATTCTTTTGATATTAAAATAATATATAAATGGATGGTATATCATATATACTGAATCATTAAAATGTTATATTTATTATTTACATGAGTTACACATCATTATTATACCCATCCAAATAATATTATATTAAATAACAATTACACCACGACGTGGAGACGGTAAGCCGTACGTACGCACGTATGGTGACATGTTATTCAAAGGGTGGATAGAATACTGAATATGGTTGGACCATATTTATAATAACATCACATTATATATATGATAATGGAGTTATTATTTTAGAATGGTAACAACAAAGGAAGAAGAAGTGGAAGAAGAAATGAACTTGGAAAAAGGGTGGTGAAATCATTACCTCTTCTTCGGGTTATTCCTTTTGATGTGATCAAAAGGGCTCCTTAGGTTGGCTTTCTGATCAAACTAAGCCCTCTAGGTTGTAGTGAGGGAAGTTGGGAGAGTATTTGGGCAGAGTTTGGCCGAACCAAAAGGCTTGGAAGGTGTGAAGAAATGAGAAGGAGGAGTTCCCTTTTATAAGAGGGGTGAGGGGCACCTTTGGAAAAGCTAGAAATATTAATTTATAATAAATTCATATTCGGTTTCTAATGTCTCCAAAGTTGATTATTTAAATTTTAAGGTGGGTATATGTCGAACAAAACTCAACCAATAGAATTTAGACAGGTTTGGGTACTTATATTAACCTTATCTTTAAGTATTAACTCTAAGTTAATTAGTTTCACTTTTAAAATGTCTCTTTGTATGTTTATATAATATGGTTAATAAACTTACTATATACATCCAAGCGACCCCCAAGTGGTCCATTAAAGATGCACCTATCATGATATAAGTCTCTTGGCCGAACCTTAGATTTTTAGGAATTTAATATCAATTAATAATATAATATTTGTTTTAAGAACTCTTTTATGTCAATTTTGACACTATTCAATAGTTGATTTTTTTGAAACTCATAACAGATTGATTACTTCGAAAAACGTAAATTAAATAAATCCTAATATATCATATTATCCTAGAAAATTATTTTAATTCATTAAAAGTTTCATATTATATTTATTTGGGTATTTATAATATCAATTAATTTAATTTTTCACTATTTTAGTAATTACTGCATCATCATTTTGTCATAAATAAAATAAATTATTTAATGTCTAAAAATTATAAATAAAATATCATTATGTAGGAAATCGTTTTATATTTCTAATGAATATTTATAATCTAAAATCCAACATATATAACCCTATGTAATAATTGTTTTTCTAAAAGATATATGCTTGTGTCATTTTTGTATTCATTTTAACTTAATTAAAATAAAGTGTCCCTATCACCTACAAGTGGCACCATGGGGTCCCCAAATCGACCCAAATATGCCTATGGTCGAACATGTATCAACCAATAAGGCTAGGACACGTTTTAGGGTAATTTAGTATTATTATAATATTATTTTTTAACCCTTATTTACCAGATTTACCCTTAACCATGGTAAATAAAATATTTACCACAGTAATTATTCAAAATGTCTAAAAATAAAAGTTACCTATTTACACAATTTGGACATCCTGATTCCAAATATGGAATCTATTTTTCTAAATTCAAAACACAGAAGTGGCAGAAATTAATTTAAAATTAATTCCCGCTGTCAAAACAAAAAGCGTGTTTTTAAGAGATAATAACTATCAAAAGATTGACACTTGTTTATGTTCAGTTTAATTGTAAAATTATGTCCAATGACCAAAATTATATTAAATGGTAAAAATATATTCTAAATATACTTTAAAACCACTCAAATTCATAATTTATCACTATTAATTATTTTGATTTAAAAAGTTGTTTTTAATTAAAATTTAGTAATTTTCACTATTCATCAAATTATGAAAGTTATCCGAAAAGTACCAAAATTTCACCTTAGGATAAATTCGATATTCCGAATCCAGAAATGAAGTCCATTTTAAAATATAAAATATATATAATTTCAAAAATTAGGTATTACTATTCATAACGGCTAGTTTAATTGGTTATGGTGTGTTAGAACTCGGTGTTGCGTACAACACACGCTATCACATTATTCAAAGAGAAGCATACCGTAGAAGCTTGGGGTGTTACACTACTAGTACTATAATTTAGTAATGGTAGGATAGAATCTTGATTTTAAATAGATAAATATATGAGGGCTTCAAGAACTCTATAATTAAGAGGCTTCAGATCACAGATTGACTCTTGATTTTTCAACTATGTTTAGCAAGACTTATTATTAGATTATCTTTTACATGTAATTGGGGATTCTTATTGGGATAAGTGGTGATCATGGGTAGGTGTATGTTCCTGCCTTAGATTGGTCATTAGAATAGACCGGTTATCTCCAATTGGAAAGGATGTATGTTCCTGATCCGGTTGTCTGTATGATATGGGGGAGTATTCCCCCATAACCCTCTTGAACTTGAACAAAGGTGTGTATCTGCTTCGGGGTGGTATGATGATGATTCATTCCTTGTGTGAGGATAGAATATGTGTTTGTTCCCCTAGCACTATTGAAGCTGTTGTTATGATATTTAGGTAGGCTTCCATAATATGGGTTGGAGTTTGTGTATTCCCTTTCACCATTTATAAAATGTGTTTGGTGACTTCAATGGCCGGAATGTTAATATATATCAATTTTTTATCTAGATTATGTGTATTTACCTTAACCTTTCCTCCCTTTCCTATCTTTGGATACTGATAGTACTCATTTTCGGGGGTAGAGTGTTGAGTATGTCATAGGTTTGTCATCGAATCTTTCCGACTGACTTCTCTAGGTGCTGTAAAACTAGACTATTGGTAGGCTTGATGGATGCTGGAAGGTGTATGTGAATACTGGATATTTTCTACCAAACATGGTTAAAAAAATTATTTCAATTCTGACACATGAGACTGCTGGAAGGATTTGTGAGTGAAGGTAGGTGTATGTTCTTACTTACAAGTTGCCACCATATTTTATTGGTGGGATTATTTGAATGTAGCAAGATGAGTCTGCTGATTGGATGATAGTTTATAAGCAGGTGTATATGCCTAGTCATGGTACTATACTAGATTAAAATGGTGGGATTGGTTGGGAACTTTCAGACAAGTCTGTTGACTAGTGAAATTATGGTGTAAGGTTGTATGCGTCTATTCATTATTTTCCACCAAGTTTTGTTGATGGAATTCTCTGTAGGGGGGGAAGGTAAAAATATTATCCCTTTTGGATGGATGTTTCCCTCGGCAGTTTATCTTGCATGCCCAAGTCTGAGGTACCTATGTCGAACAACCAAAGGCAACAAGCCCATCATATTGGAGGTTCACTATCACATGATTCTATTGGTGACGATTGTTGGTGGGAGCCCTCATGAAGGACCCATGTGTCCTTGAGTTGAGGCCATGAGGGACATACCGATCCACCTTCCTATAGTATGGGAGGTACTGGTTATTATGTTATGGGGATATGGACCTGAAACGGTTAAAGACGACAGTTGGAACCATCTGCTTCTTGAACACCGATCATCATTGACCAGATGATCGAGGGTTGATGTTAACTTGGAGAGAATTTCAGGAAGCCTCCAGGGTTGGGATAGTACCATGTGGATGTTATTCCTAAACCAATACATTTGAGACACAGTGTTTAATATGTGGAGTTGGTGATGACGTCTTCTAGTGGATTAGGATCCAATTTGAGCAGCAGTAAGGGAATTCGCGGGTGTAAACTTAAAGGAATCCATTTGGAGTGAAAGGTGTTATGAGAAAATTTGACAAATACGAAAAATGAACTCCATTAAAGCAGTGTCTTTTATATGAACACATTATTTATTGATTACTCTATATGTTCTTCCATTATCAATTTATAGGGGCCTAACAGATGGTTAATAATATCAACATGGTCAAGGATTCACATCAGGTTCACCATTTTTGGTTTCACGTCCCCCCCCCCCCCCCCCGAAACATGTGTTTTGGTTAGGAATCACTACATCCAGGAAGTTTTCATTGGATTTATTTATGGAACTAGAAATATATAATGGTTCTTCATCTAAAGGGACCTGATTTCCAAAGGCAGTCTTTCATTAGGTTTGGATCTAAGATACTTAAGAACATGCATTGGTCGAGAGGATGGGAGGTGAGACTCATCACACCCTTTTGGGTGAATTATTCCCTTGACTCTCTTATAGATTTGAGATATTTTCATGAATCCTTATTAATTAACCAAGTATAACATATGTTTCCCTTGGAATTTTTAATTAATTCTTATCATGTGCGAAATTAAAAATCCTTTGTATATATCTGAGGTTCTTCATTAATGGAGATATCCATATGTATTCAAGGTTCTCCATCAATGGTATCCTCGTATATACTATATAGAGATTATTTTAGCCATTTTAATGATAATACTGGTTTTTAATACATTTAGTGGGCCACTCTAGAATTCATTGTCATCCAGGGACACAAATTTTTTTTTGATGTTGGGATTTTACCCATAAATGGGCTACCTACATATCCTTGTGAAAGGAATTAGAACCCTTGTAGTTCGGTGTCTCTTAATGGGACACATCATACCTTTTAAAGTCATTTGATAAGGACCTAACCATACTGTTTATTGTCATATGGTATGTAAATCTAATCCAAAGGTTCTTAGTAAAAGCATGGTGTAGGACTTATGCCTATACAACCCAATAAACCTGGAAAGGATTTGAGTTTCCAAGTTGGATTAGACCCTATTGGGAATATGGACCAGGGAGGACAGGGTTGATTTGGATTATTGGTTTTGAACCTCAAGGAGGCTTCCTACATATCCCACATGGATGGGAATCAAACCCCACATAGTTCGATGAGTCTCGCAAGGGTGTATGTCCCTTTTGATAGAAATAGGATGGGGATTACTTCCAGGGATGTTTCCCAGATAAAGGGAATTGGGGTTGGATTCTTGAATAGGATATCCAGTGAGCTTGGGCCCTAATTAAGGCTTCCTATATATCCCAATTATGGTGGGAATAAGAGTTATCATAGTTCAAGAGGTGGTGGATTGTACATATGTTGTGATCATCACAAATCTCTAAGCACACAAGAGTTGTGCTCGGTGTGATAAACAAGAGGATGTGAAAGATTTAACAAAACACACTTTCTCCCTTACACTGATGGAAGAGGGAAGGCCTACAGTGAAGTAAGCTGAGGCGAAGGTGGGTTAGGGTGGGGAGAAATGAACCTTTCAACATGAAATGAAATTTAAGTTCATTGGGTCTGAATAGAAAGACTATGGGATTACTCTAGGAGGGAAGCCCTTAGTGGATCCCAGGAGAGTAGGGGGACTTTTCCTTTGTTGAATGGAAAAGAAACTATGAACCTCACTATCCTTATTAGGAACCAGAGGTTCCGAGTCTTAGAGACAAAAGTGGGGATTTCATAGTCCCATTTCAAGAATAAAATATTGGGAACATCCCAAAATTATCTCTAAGGTAAGTATCCATGTGACTGTAGATATAAAAACCTACATACATCACAAGGATCCTGAATCTATTAGAGGAAAATGTGGGAAACCTTAGACTGTAGATATACAAACCCAAATAGGATACACGATGATGTGCCCTTCCCAAATTTTTGATAAGTCAGGAGGTTTGGGTGGAGGTTTCAACATAATCCAATTCAGAAAAGGGATCCAATAAAGAGTAATCCTTTCCATGAATGTCTTTGAAGAAGGCTTGTATAGGCTGAAGATATAAGGTGAATCAAATAAGGGCGCCCAAGTAGGTATATGGCATGAAGTTATAGGCACATATGTAGGATTGTGAGACCTAATGTTTACTTAATTGAAAAACAACCTAGATTTTAAAAAATTAGGGAATAATTTACTAAATCCTTCAAGAGAATTCACATGTATTCATATAAGTGGGGCGCTCAAGTTCCTTTGAGAGGAATGGGTGGCACACAAGTGTTTATGATTTAGGGAGGTTAGGCTCTTTAGGCGTGCAATTGTTATGGATTTCAAACATTTAAGGGACATAACTCCAATGATCCACCTTTAATTACTCCACTCTAGGTGTTAAAGAACAACCTTAAAGGTTTCAAAAAAATTGGGTGAAGCACTAGGGTGACTAGAGCAGCAATTAGACTTCAGGGAAATTAGTCCATACAAATACAAACCCCAAGGATCTATTTATTCGAAGATAAGTGACCCTGGTGAAAAATGATTGGATACACAAGTACCTTGCATCCCGACAGTGCCTTGTCTTGACTGAGGCGATCCAAATTTTAAGCCTTTACAAATCTAGTTTTTCTTCATGTATTTTCTCAAATTTTCTCTAAGACATTTCCCATTGTAACTTTTTCATCGATATGATGGAACAGAGTGTCAACAATCTCATTGCACTATTGTTATGTTGTATAATCCATGTAAAATATTCCTCTTATGACGATCCATATTTGGACCATAATCTTTAAACGATGCCATATAATCATTGGGTTCTAGCAAGACCAATTCTTATTGCCTTCGTTATTTGTGGTTGATCGTAGCATAATCATTATCAATAGAGGAATAACACTTTATGTTCTCTCATTATATTGATAGAGGAGAGGATTAGATCACTATCGATCTCATGATATCTCTCTAGGCCTTGATAGTGTCTCACTCTATCGGTTTTTCATGCCAATTGTGTTTTTTGAAAGTGATATAATTATATATTTCTTTTGGAAGGTTTAGAATTTGAAATTTTCACATTAAACCCTTCCATCATTATAATTTTTAATTGACCCCATGTATAATAATAATATAATTATTAATCACTTTACATATGCAACACCAGTAAGAATATATAAAGAAATATCATTTATATTATTTCCAGTTTAATAATTAAACTAAATATTTTTTCCCTCCTTGATATTTATCGATCCTCAAATAATGACTATTGAATAATTTTCACTTCATTATTATATGATAAATATTCCAAATATTATATTATAAAAACATCTAAACATATATTTATTATTATTATTTTACTAAATTATTATTTTAAATAACTTTTAAATAAATTATAGTGATCAACCAAACATGAATAAATATAATCTATTATATCTTGGTAAATTCAATTCTAGAATTTAATCAAGATTGAGGATGCACTTAGTGTGTGAACCTTTAGGCTTATTTCTTAGTGGTAATAGGTGTGGCCACCCTAAGTACAAGGTTATCATCTAGAAATATTCTAAGACATCCATAACGAAATAAGTTAACATTGCAATGATGTCCAACCTCCTACAACATTTACCATGTAATATTATCCTTTTATCACAATATCTCAAATAAATAAGGTTGTATGCCGGTGCTATAAACCTATATACTTGATGTTTATTTCTTTGACATTATGAAAATGAACCCTCCCATCAGACACCATGGACATGGATTTATTTAGGAAATTTCATCCCCTTTAAAGGGCATAAGATATTAACTTTTTTCAAAATAAAAAATGGATAAATTAATTTTCACATTATCCATTAATGAAATATTACTCGTGATGTACCCAACATATCCTACTACGATGAAAAAATATTTTTTCATAGTATTCATAAATACATCAATTTACATGAGTCTTGATATCTATTAATGATAATCATAATGTTTATGGATGAATACACATGTCTACAAATAGGAACATGCAATAACACATGAAAATGTGGATTTCCTATTAACCGATATGTTTTCATAACTTCCTATAATGAAGATTACCAAGGTATAACACTGTAATAAGCTATCTCAATATCTTATGAGCCTCCTACTCCTAATTTTATATATGGCTTGTGTCACTTTAGAAAATAGTATCTCGCTATAGAAAATATATTCAAGAATATTGTCTTGGAACCTCTAGATTCTCATCATAGTGGGAAAAATATTTGAATTTTCAATGTGATGCATATTCTTAGGGAATTATCACATAAAAATATAATATAGAGGAACAATTATGATGTGATAATAAAATTTATAAATAATAAAAACATGTAATAAAGTACTAAAAAATAGGCTATAGGGCACCAACTCCAACAGAACCCCACTTTCACTACATCCAACTAAAAAAATTCAGTCCGCTATCTATCACATGACACTCATGCCTCCACTAAGATAAATCCTTTGTTAATGGTTTCACTATTATTTCATACATGGATACTCTATTCACCGAAATCTCACATCAAAGAGGAAAATCAATCAAAATATAAAACTTTAGAAGTATTTAATTTTTACTTTAGTGTGACCATGGCTATTTGGAGAGATCCATCACTGATGTTTTATCACGATAAACTGTGATAGGGTATTTACTTTTAAGAACAACATCAAGATGTTGGATAATGTCTCAAATCTACACTACTTCTTTGGCTACATTAGAAGCTAAAATTCACTCAAACTCTACTATAGAATTGATGACAACTATCTTCCATTAACATTCCCATCTTAAATCAACTCCATTGAGACAAAAAAATACCAAGGGAGTGGATTGTGATCATTATGATCTATTTTAAAACTAGTATCCATATAACCCTTGATGAATATCTATTCATATTCTCCATACACCAATAACATACCCTTAGCTCACTAAAAATACTTAAGGATAGTTTTAATAGAATTCTAATGTCTCTCACCTAGATATTCATGATATTTGTCTATCATGATCAAATAATAGGCATAAATCCTTGTACAAAACATGACATACATGATAGATCTTATCCCAGAAGAATATAGGATCTCACACATTAACTCTCTTTCCTATTGGTTCTGACGGTACATTTTCTTGTAAATATGTATACCATGTGACACTAGAAAAAATCCCCTCTTGGATTATTTCTTACTAATTCAGTATCTGGTAAATATTTTTACTTTAACTTAGACCAAGTTGCCTCTTGGATCTATCATGCATAATCATAACCCCTAGAATATATAACTCTTCACCTAATTCTTTCCTAGAGAAACACTTTCTAAATCAATCTTTAACCTCTTTTAAGGAAGGTATATTGACTCCAAACCATATATGATACAATGAAATCAATTTGACTGCCACAAAACTGATTGTAAAGA
Source organism: Viscum album (assembly GCA_963277665.1). NCBI lineage: Eukaryota > Viridiplantae > Streptophyta > Magnoliopsida > Santalales > Viscaceae > Viscum > Viscum album. Next base: position 1,514,190,239 of record OY728139.1, on the reverse strand, counting down.
CATTCCTCATATTCATTATTAATGAAACCAAATTTTATTATGGATTCATCTAATCGAATGTTCCATGTCTGGGATTTATTATTTAATCCGTAAATAGATCTCTTCAATTTTATACCTTTTTAGAAATTAATGGGTCACAAACCCTTCTGGTAGTGTCATATACAAATCCTATTGAAGGTATATTTTAAGGAATTCAATTTTGGTATCCATTTTTCAAATCTCATATCCATGGTATAATATAATAGAAATCAATATTATGATGGATTTAAACATGTAAATTGGAGGAAAGTTTTCATTATAGTTAATTCCTTAACGTTTTCTAAAGCCTTTAGACACTTATTGTGCTTTATAGGTATTTACTTTACCTTCCATGTCTAGTTTTCTCTTGAATTCCCATTTACACCCAACGGGTTTTATATTAACTAGAGGATTGATAAAAATAGAAAAATGGTTTTTATAAATGGAATCTATATTATAATTAATGGATTCTTCACATCTTATAGCTTTTGATCAATATATTTCCTCCTTATAAGAGAGTGGATCTTTATTTTCAACCAATAATAATTGACCATCATTTGAGACCAAAAAAACATATATCTTTGGTTCTATTACCTCTCTAGTTATCCTAAACAATTCTTGTGTTTTAGGAACAACATATTCCTTGGGAATATGTGGAATTATTTCCTATACAAACTCTTGTGTATCATGAGATAAAATATCATAAAATTGAATCTTGCTCCCACTATCCCCCATGAGGATGTTCTCCTACTCTATAAATATGGGATATCTTACTATAATTACTTTCTTGACTAAATTTTTCTGTAGATAGTATCCCCTTATTTCATTGGGATAACCTGTAAAGATACACTTCTTGCATTAGGGTTCTAGTCTATTTACTGATCTATCCTCAATAATCTCCTCACATCCCCATTCATGAATATGTGACAAAATGGGTTTCTTTACATTCTATAACTTGAATAGAATACCATTTTCCACTTTAGTTGGTACTTAGTTTAGTATGTATAATGCTATCTATAATTTATATCCCTAAAAGGATAATGGAAGTATTACATGACTTGTCATTTACCATACCATATCCAACAAGGTATTGTTCCTCCTTTCACTATCACTATTCCAATATGGTGTATAAGGTGGAGTTAGTTGAGAAAAATCTCATACACCCATAGAAAAGTTGATAAAGTTTCAATTAAGATATTCACCACTAAAATCCAATTCAATATGCTTTATATTCTTACCAAGTTGATTATCAACCTCATTCATGAACTTTTTGAACTTCTCAAAGGATTATTACTTGTACCTTATTTATTATATATAACCATAAATACTCAAGTCATCGATAAAAGTAATTATGTACAAAAATCCACCTCAATCATCTAATTGAAAAGGTCCACACACATCAGTTTGTACCAATTCTAAAATATATATGGCCCTTTCACCTTGAACATTGAACTGTGGTTTTACATCTTTACTTATAAAAATTCATGATATATTTAAAGTTTATTTAGATTAAAAGAGTTTAAATAACCATATTGATGAATATTTCCAAAAAAATTCTCATTTATCTGACCAAGGCGGTGATGCCACAATTGGGTGTCATATGAGTCATGTGTATTAGTTTCTTTATCAATTGAAAATATTTTTTTTGAAATTAAATATATAAATACCATTATTAAATTGTGACATACCATCACATATGTTATCTTTATAAAATTATAAACCTTTCTTTCCAAATCTGAAAAATAAATACATCCATATCTAAGTAAGAAACAGAAATAATGTCATTCGTAACACTAGGAGCATAATAATAGTTCTTTGAAACCAAAATAAATATCATTGGAAATTTGAGATAGTAGTCTCCATTGGATTGAGTAGTCAACCTCACTCCATTGGTAGCTCATAGATCCACATCACCTATTTAAACCTTCAAAATATACTTGGTTTCTATATTTTGATACAAATGTGAGAACCACATGTGTTATCTAATACCCATATTGTAGATAAAATAATATTAAAATAGATAATGAATTCACCTAAATATTCCCCTTTCTTATTTGGCTAGGTGATATTACTTGTCTAGTTTCCCTACTTTCCACATTAAAAACATACCGCACATTGTTCCTTTCCTTGCCTTTTGATCTTCTTCTTCTTAGAGGGTTAGTGCTCCAGAGTCTTAGAATTGGAATGAATATCTGAACCCTTTTCCTTATTCCTATTATTCTTATCCACCATTAATATAATAGCCTTGTCATGACCCATGTATTTATCAACTTTGTGGATAAGAGTAAACAATTATGATCATGTCTTCTCACTATTGGTCATATTATAATTAACAATAAAAATATTGAAGTTTTTTTTCAGTGAGGGAAGATTGAGATCTATGCACCACTCATTAGGGATGTTAAAACCCAAGATATCTAAGAATTATATATATCCAATTATCATGACTACATGTGGTCTAGATAGTACCGAATCTTCAATATTTCATGTGAATAGTTCACTAGAGATCTCATATATCTATGATCTCTCCTTCTCATAATAGAGATCTCGATGGTATGAATCCATGAAATACACATCTGTATACTCATATTTCATTAAAATATAATTATAAATCAATTATAAAATGAAAAATTGTACATTAATAGCATCATACACATGATTCAAATAGAGATACTTCTCCCTCATTAGCCACTTTGGAAATGAACTCGTGAAGTGGGGTTTTCAATACATATAATTTCTATTCGTAGCATAGTATTGTGAAAAAAATACTATACCATTACTTGAAACTAGCATCTATGATATGGTTATCCTTATCTAGTATAGATCTCAATGATATTATTTATGTCATTTGATTTTCCATTTCTACAAATTAAGACCAGATAGTTATTACATTTTTTATTGTAAAGTAAATTAATAAAATTTAAATTAATTAAATTATTATTAACCTCCCATTATTTTTCAAAACCCAAAATCCCTCTCCATAATTATCATATTATCTTGTTTCTTATATATTCTAGTGAAAATAATCCATACTTCCTTCTCATATCCCAAATTTGGTCCTAACAAGCTGTTTAAAGGGTTTTAGGTAAGTGTAACTGTTCAACTAAATTAATTTGTAGTTCCTTGATCTATTGTGTGGATTCCCCAAACCTGAAATCTTATTTTAAATATTTCCTAAAAATTGCCACTTATTTACTCCATTTCCAACTTGGTCGTTCAAACCTCTATGAAAAAGAAGTTAAATCAAACCAAAACATTAAGATAAAAGTTCCAAGATAATCGAAAGCATGCCAACTTAGGTTGGTCAAGCACTTTGATCTATGAGGTCAAATCTAACTTAAGAGTAGAAGTATATAATGATATAATATTTTATTTTATGGATTTTTATCCTTATGAATAAATCTTATTTTATACATATACATTCCCTATTAATATTATGTGGATTTTACTCAAGTGATTAACCACATATGATAAAACATTTATGCATAATATGGTTATATTTTATTCCATCTTGTATGCTTATTAGTCTATATATTTGGTGATCATGAAACATTAATAAATATAAAGGAGAGGGGATCCAATGGTTTGTGTGGTAGAATTCCTCATTGGATTCAATGTATTGCCTTAATTGGTTTCGCCTCAGCTCCATAAATCAGAACACCTCCTTTCACTTGGGAGATCCATCCCAACATAATCTTTTACTCACAAAAAGGAGAGAGGATCCAATGGAATAGATAAAAGTAGTATTATATAAAATAAATCACGGTCTTAAATGCCCTTAAATAATAAGGAGGATGGTATTATCGACATGGAATCAATAATAATTTAACCAAAATAAATCTAATGAATCCAGTCACATAAAAGTGTCAGTCTAATCTCATGATCATCTACACATCAAGAAATGATCATACATTTTCAATATAGATGTCAATTATATAAATTCTTTGTTTAAATAAGATAACACACCATGAATTAATATAAATAATTCCATTTATCTTAATTCTATCCAACCATCATTAACTTATTATCATCTTTAATTTTAAATAGAATAGATTTCATTTATAATTAACATAGTATGCAAGTGTGTTTGTAGGTAATAATGTGTGTTTTTCGAACATTTTAACAAAGAAACTATTTTAATATATAATTTTTAATACCATCATATGTTGTGTTTTATCAAATGAACGACACAAAAACCCAATAATAAATAGGTTTTATTATATATTTAATTCTACTTTTAATGAATGTTTGAGAACACTTGTTGTAGTAAATAACACAATGTGTATAAAAGTACACAACATGTACCTGTATTCTTCCCATTTCCATATCACACACCTTGTATTTGAGAATTTTTCATGTCGTGGATGTGTTCATAGTACACAATGTGTACTGGGAATACATGGTGTGTGACCTCGTATTGCATGACAAGTCTTTCACTATGTTGTGTATCTGATACAAAACATGTGTGGGACACCCCATGTACTTGGACATGCGATAACAGAGATTACATGTCCTGCTTAATAGTTACACGACATGTAGTTTTTAATTACATGCCCCAGTCTGTCTAGATCAACATACCAATCTAATATTTTTAGATCTTAGATTCAATTTTTCTTTACCTAGAATGATATAAATATATTCAAGTAATAAAACATAATATATGATGTTTATATGGATGTACATGTCATGTGATCTTGTTTGGTTCAGTCAGAGTTGTAGGAACCCCTAGATGGTGTGAATCGAATGCTTCTTCTTTTTTAATCATTAACTGATTATTGGTTTTGTTATCAAGAATTATTAAAGAGAGGGTATGATGATTTCATATATTAAAATTTATTTTTTATGTAAAATAAAATTAAAACACAAGAAATTACTATGATGAATAATAAATAATTATAAATTAAACATCTAACCTTCCTTTGAAATCCCCTGTAGGTTCCAGGTGTAGTTTAATTATCTTGTGTTGATACGACCAACTCATATTTTAGTCTTAAATCATGTATATTCATTTATTTACATGATAAAAACATAATTTTCAATGGAAAAATTATATTACATGACTACATTAAAATTACGTAAACAAAAAGAGAAGGATATGAAATGTTAATTCATAATTAATTTATATGAAACTATAGAATTGTATCGACTTGTAATTCTCACTTCATTGATGACTCAGTGGAATTGATATTGTTATACCATCATTTTATTATAGGATTCAAATGCAGAATACCTATATCATTGATCCATGCATTCACCACAATCTCTAAATGATTCCGTAGAATCATTGATTGCTAGAATGATCGATCCTTATCACTTTCATTGTTCGTGGTTGATTGCGTCCAAATTTTTCTCAAGAGAGGAAGAACACTTTATGTTCTATCATTGACTTGAGAGAGGAGGGTTGGAGATAAATCTATATATCTTAATCTTTATATAAGTCTTGATAGAGCCCCATCCTATCTATTGTGTACACCAATTGGGTTTTTGGAAATTGATATAATTAGATATTTTTATGGAAGGTTTATGGTTGGAAAATTGCACATTAAACCCTTTTCATCATTATAATTCTTAATAGGCCCCATGTATACTAATAATAATATTATTATTATGATGATTAATCACTTTACATGTAAAACACCAATATGAATATATAAATAAATATCATTTATATTATTTTCAATCGGGGCATTAAATTCGACTCGCTTTCCCTCGTTGACATTTACAGATCCTTGAATAATGACAATTTAATAAATGTCACTGCATTATTCTATTATAAATATAATAAATGTTATATTCACAAAACTAAAAAAAATATTATTATTTAACTCACTTATTAGATAAGAATACCCCAATGGTCTCTCATGAAGAAAAATAAAAAAAATATTCTATATATGAGGGGGAGAACATTAATCTTGACTCATTTTTTTAAATTTTATTCTGTTTTAACTATTCATTCACTCTCCCTAGGTTAAACATATCTAAAATACAACATTATAGAAGCCACTAAAAGAATAATCCATAAGATCTATGGTTAATAGGGAATCAAACATTTTCCTTCAACAACCACTTTACATGATACACAACACTAGTCGGGGGATGGAAATAAATCTCTCTATCAATGGGAACCTTAAAGTAAAAGTAAAGCTGATAAGATATGGATGGAAGATGATGAGGATATTTTCATCACAAAAACCATATATTTTTGGAGATTCTGGATAATCATAAGGATTTATATATATTAATAGTGAAAACAGCAACCCCTCCTAAATAGAAAAAACTCCAAGAGTCATTTTTTACACTCTTTATTCATGCATTTTATTTTGATCCAATTGAATTTATTATGTTTAATTTTATTTTTTGTATGTTTCTCAAAGTTTAAAACATACAAGGAGGTGATTTAAAATCTAACTTTAATGATATGTCAATGATATGAATACAAACCTATTATAACATTAGACAATAAGTTGTTTTAGTCCTTTTACAACCACTTATTCCCTATAATTATTTATGTATTTTTTAATAAATTAAATTTATTAGTGTTGAATTAGTTTGTAGATGTATTTCAGATTATTTAGGAATAGTTTTAACCCCTTTATATTAGTTTAAGGCCTATTTAAAATATTTTTAATTGTTTTTTTATAAACACTCTAAAAAAATTTCCAATATTTTTCTTTTGTTTTTGGTTTTTTGGTGTGTTTTTCGGTCAGGAAATATAGATTTCAATGTTGACCTACATAGTGGAAGTTTACATACTAGTTTTAAGGATTCAATAATTTTTAAATTAAAAGATTTAAATTATTACTATGTATATTTGAATTCTATTTTCATGGAAATTCTATCTTAGAACTGGGAAAATTAGTGTGATTAAAAAAGTTAAATTTAAATTTAAATTATAACATGTGGAAACAATAATTTTAAAGATGAACCTAGGTAATTTGGGATTTGTGAAGAATAAAACCTTATAGATCAAACTTAAAACATAGTCATATAATTCTTTTTAAACTGTAGTAAAATGGGCAGTCGGGATCCCATTATAATGTTCTAATACAGTTAAGTACTGAGTGTGTCAGTCATAAATTGCATTATATATCCAATAAGTCCATTTCAAAATAGTGTAGAAATAATTTCAATAAGTTCATAAATATAAAAAATGAATTTATTTAGTGGATATGAATATTGAACCCAAATTAAGTATAGATAAATTGACTTATAGTAATATCATTTGAGTTATATCAAGGAGGTGGAAAATGGATATTTGGTATAAGGAACCTTGTGGAGTGTGATAATTTAAATTGACCCTTGATAAAATCTTGATTTAACTAATATATATTATATTTAAAAACATATAAATGAAGAAAAATAATTAAAATGTGGAATGTTTCCTAAATTCATAAAGAAGGCATGCTAATCAAAATAGTGAATAAACATGTATCTTCTCTCATTTATGATAGTTATGTTTGATCCTAGGCATGTTAATATTTTTTCTATGATAAATTAATTTTATTTCATGGGATCAATATAGTTTAACTATGGCAGAGTGATAAGATCAAATATTTCCCCTAATATTTCATTGTTTTTCATTGATAAATAATCCCCTAAAAAATCTAGAAATAGGGTTCATGATTGATTTTTGCAAATTTATTAAATGTGGAATTCCATTTTAAAATATATTTCATCTTGATACATACATTGATATTTGAATCCTATAATTTAAATTTTAAAGGATTTTTTATCTTATTTTTATTATTTTATTTTATTTTAGAATGATTTGGAATAATATTACATGTAAACTTTTATTTTAATTATTTGAAGGATAACTCTAAAATAGAAAAGGAACTAACGTAAAGTTTATAAAGGTAATATAGAGTTAAATATAGATTTCATTTTTATATGTAGAGTTGATGAATGAAAAAAATAAAAAATTAATGAATATTTAATTATATATTTTCAAGGCATGTAATACATTTTCTCCCAAATTAGGAGATTTTAGAGGATCTTATGAGATTTCAACTTCACGTATATAATATTTCCTACTACCTAGAGTTGTGTATGAATTTTTCAGTCAACCCTTGAGTGATTTAAAGTTCTTTATTACTTTTCCACAACCCTTATGATATTTTCCACTTCCTATGGGGTATTTTCTTCCATACCTAGATAGTATGAATTTTCCTCCCCATAGGATATTTTCTTCAGATCGTACGACTTCAAGAGTTTTTCAAATTTTGGGTTATGGGGATTGAAAATAAAAATTACCCAAAATACAAATACTAAACCTAAATTTAAAATCCCATTACATTTAATAAAAAATTGAGGAATAAATTCACTTTAACCTCTAGATGAAGTCGATCTAGATGAGGAATAAGACATTGATTAGGGGAAAAATACTAAGAAAAGGTAAGATATGAGGGAAATCCATCTGGAATGATATGGAACCATCTTATTTTACATGTGGAGATTATCTAACTAAATAATTAACTCATTCTGACTACACTAAAACTCATGGAGGATTATAGAGAATATGATAACAATATATAAATATATCCACCCCTCTACACTTGTAGAGGATTTAATCTCTTATTGATTGTATTGTTTTCTTAGTATTTCTCCAATTATGATGTAATAGTGATTTTAAAGATCTTGTAAATTATGAGAGGCTAACATGAGGATCAACCACAATATTAAAACCAATAAACCTAAGTCCACACACTGAGAATTTCATATTCTCTTTTTATTCGGGGAATTTTTATGTTTGAGTTGATAAGTATATGATTATACCTTATGTGTCCCCTTCCCCCATTTTTATTTTCACTTCTAAAATCATTTCGTCTCATATTGATTGGATCATAGATGTATGATTGAGATCAGTGGTTTGACCAGTGGATGGACTCATAGCTACAGTTCATTTGATAGTGTGGTGTTCTTATCACTTAGGATATATCTTGAGTGTGATGCACATTCACACCATTTATGTATTGATCCCATGTGTAGCTAGTTGGAACACACATATAATATGATAGAGAATACATTTTTTAGATAATTAATGACCATTATGGTTGAATTAAATGGTGCATCCTTTCTCATAATTATTTTTTTTCTATATTTCTATTTCATATCCCATTGACTACATCAAACCCCATCCAATTTCAATTTTTTTAATTAAATGACTAAAAAATATAAGTTCAATAATAATGAATTTCTAGGGACGGATCATTGAGAGAAAAACCCAGTCATTAACTATTCTACATTCTAGGTTTTTCTAATTCTATAGATTGCACGTCCCATGATACCCTTTACATCAATGACTCAATGAGCACATTTGAAACCACCCTGAAGAAGTCAGCAAAGCAGACCAGATGGGGTTAAAATAATGGTATTCAAATAGTAATATCATAGAAAGATCCTACAAGGGATTTAATGGAGGTCTATGATTGAATAAGGAGGAGTAGAGAACCAAAGGAGTTAGGGGAATTGGGAACCAAAAAATATCCACCAAGAATAAATGTGGTGGGTCTGGTAGCAGGGAGAAGTGGGAATAGGAGAGTGAGAAAAAGAGGGAAGGGGAGATGAAATTATAGAAATAGTTTTCAGGCCTCACCCTTGAAAAATTCACCATTGAAAATACATAACCTAAGAGTGGTAAAAATTAGATATTTCTCAAAGGCCAAGAATCACCCCCATGAACTAGATATGGAGTGCACAAAGTCCCTTGACTTATATATCAGTATAATTACTATGGGATAAAATTTTCTCCCATGGGGTCACATAGTAAATATTAAAGGGAATGTGTACTTATAATGAAATGGTCACATTACTAAAACCATATTCTTTGAGGTCTCACCACACATTAAAAATGATAACTCAATACAACATGCTCGGTTGGTTTATATAAACTAACATAGATGCCCATTATTAATAAATGATCAACTCGTTAAATAATGCATCATGAGTTTTAAATTTCATTACAAGGTAAAAGATGATATAGTAGAAAAATATGAGTGAATTATGTTAAATAAGTTAAAATATGAAAAGGTTAAGTGGTACTTTAACAAAAATAGTAAAGATTATTCCCATAGGGTTCAATAACAAGGGTTCTAGGAAGTACAAATTCTAGTTCACATAATACATTATTTATTTTAAAACTAGTTTATATGAGATTTTATTTATAACAAAAAATATTACATTTTAATGTCATTCGTTCATAGTTATATATTAATTTAATTTTTATTATTTTTATTTTTGAAAAATGGTAGGAGGAATAATCTTGGAAAAGTATAAAAAATCACTAAAAGAGTTGAGACTTCCTTAACTATTACATTGGTGATATCTACCCATTTAAATGATAACCAAATCACATTAAAAGGACATCCAATAAACTTTTATACACCATTAAAAAAAATATAATTCAACATAACACACTAATTTTTATAAATCAACTATAATGATTTCATTAAACCTAACCCCAAAGAATACTAAGGTAAAATGCTATGAAAATAATCTCAAACACATCCCTGCTCAAGTACTCATTAAATATACCTCAAAATACCTAAATCAAATCCCCAAATCAACGAAACTATAATAAAATAACTACACAATAAAAAATTATCAAAACAACAAGAAAGTGGTTAGAAATCATCCTTTTAGGTTGTATCTAACTTAAACACAATGAATCCAAGGCATTATATTGGATTTCACCATGAATTTGGTGAATTCCATCATTGATAAACTTTTTCATAGTGGAGAGAAAGATAAAGAATAGAATAAGAATAGAATAAATTAAGTATATGAGAGGTTCGTATTAAATTTACTGAATTTAACTTCCTTGAGTAACCCATGAATAAAGAGGTGGAAGGAGGAGGAAGAAGAGGGGAAAAGAATCCATGGGATAGCCTTATGAATATAGGAAAAGGACTGCAATTGAATAAGCATAATTTTTGGGAAAAGGGAGGATTAAAATGAAAAATGTTTAATTTTTTAATTAAGAAAAAATTGTATCCTACCAAGTACTCATTTTGGGGCTACTAGGTACCTAGTTAGCACAACCAAAGGACATATTCCCCTGGTAGGCTCACCAGGTACCCAGTGAGTACCCATCAGGTACCTGTTACCCTCTGTAGAAAATTTTCAAAGTGGTGTACTCCTTTGATACATATGATGTCCCCATATAACCTCTAGAAACTTAAAATAAACTTTAAAACACATCTAATTCTAACCTAAAACCTTGTTTTCTAAAACAAAATCCCAATGTTAAAAAGTATGCACCCACCTGAAACAAAAATTTAAAACTGTAAGATATTTATTTACCCAAAGGCCCTCCTTAAGGCCTTATTAACACCTTATTCACTCTAATTGTGACATGGTACATTTAAAACTCTCCACCATATTACTTATCACCCCTAATAATCTCATAGATATGTCATCCAATGAGTCACTATCTTATATAAACCTCAATTTGTCATAATAACTCCATGAATTAATCAAGGAATTCACTAAAGCATTAGACATAATCCTGATATTCAACTCAAAAAATTTAACCCAAAACATGGATTACCACAAAATTTAAACCCAAATAAACTTTTACCAAAAAAATACTAGAATCCACAAGGCATACCTATATCTCACACACTCACACACACCCAAAACTACTCATCACACTATCTATATGTAATTCCTTGCGAACAAAAAAACTATTAATATCACCAAATCATATTCTCATCCCCAAGATATAATTGTTCTCCCAAAGTACAATTCCTAAACAAACACCATAATTCATCCTAATGAACTAATATTATTCAAATACATAACTCCCAAAACACAATTTTTCTTCAATACTAAATTATTATAATAATAAAATGATATATCAATCCACCTTCACAATCTCAACACACCAAATACAAAAATACCCAAACATTGAAGTACTCCCCATCATAAGAGTGAAAAAATATTTTATTATGCATGTATTTCCATTGAATTACAATTAAAAATAAGATTTATTTTTTAAGATAGTTCTATAGAAAACCAGTTCCCATTTTAATAAAATCTTCACATTTTAAATATTTTAAAAAATCTATTTCTAATCATAGAATTTAGATTGGAACCATTTTCAAAATACTTATCTTTTAAAAATAATATTATTATAAACAAATTAATTTTAGAGAAAATGTATTTTTAATCCATTTTAAAAAAATCTTAGTCCAAAAACATACACTCATTTAACAAATCATATTTGAAAGAGTGATTCAAATGCTTGCATTATAAAAGAGGATCATTTTCCATTAATTACTACATTTGAATCCATTTTCACCTTAAATATGAGGGCTTAAAATTATTTCCAATGAAAACATAGATATTAAACCATTTTCTTAATCACATCATTATGTTGTAAAACTATGTCACTTTTAAAATCATAGGTTGTATACATTTAGAATCTCTTTTATAACTACTAATATGAAAGGAAACCATATAATAAATCAAATAACTAGATTTCAACATATAACATTATTGGGTTTTAGAAGCTATAATAGATTCTATAACACAAAATAATAAGGAATTCAGACACATCTTGATCAATATTAAAACCCAAAATGATAACATATCACATATTCTGAAATAAACACAAAACACAAAACATGGAGCATGCTTGAGTATCTAATCCATATATATATTTTATAGTGTATCTAGTAGACACAATTTACAATTATTAGTAATTTAAAACATATAAAAAATGAGGAACCTATAAAGATATAAATAACATGCTCAATCAATAAGAGAAATAAATAGATAACATGATCAGAAGTAAAAGAGTGTGCGAGTGACATTAATTAATTATATAACACCTAGTAAGGTATACAGGTAAATTATGTGAAACAATTTAGTTATTATTTAATTAATTAATGTTATTTACATATATATTATTGATAATATAAATAATATTTACATTACTTAAACCATTACTAGACTATATGATGCATGTTTCAAGAAGAATCTAGCTCCCAATAGAGTCTTAGACACTTCTCAAGTCATTCCATATCACACATGATATATCCAAAGTTGAACCTCATTTGAACCTATAGTTTTTACTTGTTATTTTTACATTACCTCATAAATTGAGATTCCACCATAAAGAATATTATCGGGATTATCGAGTCAATTTATGCATTAATTCTAATGTCCTAAAAACCTTAGCTCTTATCTAAGAAAAGTAAAAATTAAAATAACATAAACCTACTCTAATATAGATCGTTAAAATATGTGACATGGATACTAGGTCTTTATTAATATCACATCATCACAAAACCTCATTCACATATCTCATACACTAGAGGTTGGATTAAATGTTTTGAGTCTAATCAAACGCAAGTTGGATGAGGTTTTTTCCCGCACGAGATAAACATAAAATGACATGAGGATAACTATAAATACGATATTATCATGGGGTTCATTGGAAATAAAAACCCAAACCACCATCATATAATATTTGGTTACCTATAAATATACCTTAAGTATAATAAAACAATATATAAACTATCTGAGTAATGCATACATACAAAACACAAAAATAATCTCATATAAATTGTATGAGTTAGAAGAAATGAGAAAAAAACACTATGCATAAATATTTCCAGCCAAATGTTTACTTAGGTCTATTAAGAAGAGGTTCAATCCATGTAATTCTTAGGAAACAACGATGATAAACCCAGCTATCCACCGCATAGGACCATCAGGATCTCCAAAAGAAATTCCACCCATGTTTTGGAATCAAATTTTTTTTGACCCCTACAACACCAAGGATTAGAAGATCCATGAACATCCCACATCTAAAGGTTACTTTAAAGGTAACATGCGAAGAGTTATATTTCCACCAATTTTTCTATATAGGGTGTGAGCATATGCATACTCAGTAGGGCATCACCAATATGTCTAAAATAAATAGTAAATTGATATGGCCTATAATTCACAACTTTTTTCAAATATATTTTGTGTTTTCTTAAGGTATTAATGGATTAAATAATTCTATTTAGGGGAATTATGAAATTCTTGGAAAATTGATATTGAATTTTTTATTTATTTTAATATTCTTTAAATTTTTTTGGTTTTTAATTGATGAATCGTTCCAGGGTTTAACTTTTAAAATTTAAATAACAATATTTTCTATTTAATAATTAAATTTCTTGAAATTAATTATTTTATTAATTATTTTATTATTTATTTATTTTCACATTAAACATTTATTGTGAATTTATTTTATAATTCTCATTGAAATATTTTAATGTTTAAATGTATATCAAAGTGGCTTTTAATTTTATGAAATGATAATTTTTAATTAATTATAAATCCTATGTTTATTTAGTAATTATGTACAATATTTGTGTGAAGAAAATAAAATTCAGGTATGAGAATTAATCGACCATGCCTAACTAATGAAATAATATTGATGAATTTGATAAAGGGGTCAAGTTTTTGTGAAACTCTTGCTCATAGTTGACCATGTGACCAAGGGAAAGAGACTGAAGAATCAAATTTTAAAAAGGGGTGAGACCACAAAGATTCTAAGAAACCATAAAGAAAAATCATGGTAGACCATATGTTATAAATGTTTCAATCTTGGGTCAATTATACCTGTGCGAATCAATCGACCATGGGAATTTTTATTTTTTCAATGTACTTGAATAACCATGGAACCACTTGATGGACTACACTGATACTTTATTGACCACATGTATCTTCTAAACTACCATAAATTGAGATTGATGGAACATGTGATAGTTTAAGAGACCATAAAATAAAAACTATTCAATTGTGAACTGAGTAGAGGTGAAGGAATTTTTTTTTGAATAATTGGACAAGTTTAAAGATGAAAATGTGTGCTAGAATGATAAAGATGATGACTGAGATTAGTGTAGGTTTTATCAAGGGTCGTGTTGTCAAGTATTAAAGAAGAAACCATGACCCAAATTTTTATGAAGAATCATTTGAACTCAATTTATGAATTATGAGAATAATTCAAGATGAATTTGGATTTATAGATAACTTTAATGCTTCCAGATAAAGATGGATCAATGCTGAACTAGATTGAGGCTATGAAATTGAGATTTAAGATCTAAATTTTTAGTAAATGAATATTCAACTATAACTATTAAATATTCAATATAGGGATTCTAAACTCATAAAATGATATCCAAGTGTTCAGATCTACTAAGATGGGGCCAGATGTGCTCAGATATGTGATGACCACTGGTTAAAACATTGTTTGATGATGAAACCCATTGAAATATGACTTTTCCGATACATAAATTAAATATTTTCCATAATTTAACCAAAACATAAGCCAATAAAATTTCCTAATACATGATTATGGGTTTAAAAAATCAATAAGATTTCATCCAAAAGAGTATTTATCTTTCATCATTTGATGAAAATTATGAGGGATTTACTAGAGATTGAATATGCGATCTTCTGTATAAGATAAATATGATCTATAGTGTGCCAACCAATGAGTCTGGTATTATGAATCAATAATTTCCAAAAATATACATTGTTACTCTATAGTGATTATGGTTGAATAAGATGAATCAATTGAAGGTCCTCCAAGAACAGTTTCAGGTTTCACGTCCATCTAAGTTTGATGAATCTAATGACCATATTATGTTGAATATGGTTTATTTAACAATGTTGGTGTTTATTGTGAAGATAACTGTCAATATAGGGATGCCTAAGGGGTTTCCAATTCTATGATAGTTTTTTTATCTTTTTTCACACCCATTGTTCAGCTAAATGTCGTAATGGGGTTTTCATTGCATATTTTTAGTGAAACAATTCATGAAGGGTTCTAGGTTATATTGAAGAAGTCAAGATCAAGGTGGATGAGGACAAGATAAATAGTCATTGATCATAACTAATCCCAAAACTGGGTATACTAATTTAAGGATAAAGGGAATTGAGTTTGATTGATTTTATTTAAAATTAAGGCATGTGTGTGATTGAATTGCTGGTGATAATCGGCAACCAATTCAGTATCAAAACTTGTAGAAATTTTAAGTAGATGCCAATTCCATGCTTGAAATAATTTTAAATCAAATATTTTATGATTTCTTGGTTCCACCAAGGGTGATTTGTGGAGGAAATAGGTTTTAGGGTTGATTCTAGGAGCAGCGTGCATCTTGACTAAAAATGATTCTCATAATGAAGAATTCAAATTTTTGGATCATTTCAATGATGGGAGAGAATATGGAATTATCTAATGATTAATTTGATGAGTGTTCATGGGTGATGAAAATTTTGGGAATGTTTCTCCAAATTTCATTGACTCAGGCTTGATACCAAATCCATCCACCCATTAAACATGGAGATCGGTTGAATTTTATGCATTTTTTGAGGAATATAATTGTATGTGGAAGTTGGAAAATTCAAATCAATAGTAAAGAATTTAAATGAGGCATTGAAGAATGTCACACATTTTTTTAATTTTAGAGAAAAAAATAACTCTTAAGATACTGGTATTTGAAAATATATTTGGTCTGAATTTCATAAGACCACTATGTTCCCAATACTACGTCAGGTTCTATAAAGTAAAGAATGGTTCATTTATCAGTGCACTGAAAATATAAATTCTAATAATTATAGTGCTGAAGAATATTAGGTCAATCTAGATATTTGATCATTATATTCATGTAAATTCATGGATGGGACGTTCATGCAGTAATAATATGGAAATTTCTAAATGGTTGGATAAATGTCCATGTGAATGTGAGAAAAATGTCTTAGTAAGGATTTATTGAAATCACTAGTAAGGAATATATACATTGATGATTGTAACACATGGAATCTATGGAAATACTCTAGGAACTATGAATATTATCTAGACGATATGTTTTTTGTATGAATGATTATTAATAGAACAAGAATTCAGAATCAATATGGATCTATAGAAACATAATAAGATCACAGACAAGGAAGTGGAGATCATTCCCAAAGAACAGGTAAACATAGAACAAAGCACAAGAAGCAGGAATTAAATCTACTCAATAGATAAGATATTTATCCTTTATTCTTAATATTGTTTTACTATTTAATGTATTCTCCTATAATTGAATTTTTTAATGTTGAAATTAAAAAATGACCAGATAAATTATAATTCAAGGAACAATATTGTTTTGGTGATGATTATTAATTTATTCATCATATCATAGGTTGAACACCATATAATTTGGTTAGAAACATTTTAAATCAGCTCATATGTTTTATTTCTATGTATGAATGAGGGAAATAATATTTAAAACCAATCAATTAAATTTCCCTCTACCATCATTTAGTTTTCTCTTTCTCATGATCTATTCTGGGTTGTGTTCCTTTAAAACTATTATTATAGTTACTTCCTTATCAATATAATATATTTTCATCATTAACATTTCCTATATCTCTCAACACCCTTTTCATAGTTCTATTTATTATTATGTTCCATTTTTTTTCTTAGTCACACATTCACTTTATGAGTCCTTCACTATGGATTGACCCTTTTTCACCACTAAACTATTCCTAAGTAGGGTCATAAATAATTAATTTTTCCTTGTAATAGTTAACGAAATAGGTTTAGGTCATTATTATTTTGGAACTAATACTAGGGATGGGCATGCATGACCAAATTGATTAAATATTTCTGAAAAAAATATATTTAAAATATAAAATACAAAAAAATAAAATATATGATAACACTCTAAGAAAATTTGAATAAAATTTTAAAAAAATATACTGAAAATGGTTTTGGATGGAAAATAGGTCAACATCGGAAAACATATATCACTTCATTCCTGAGATCAATATTATCTTAACTACTCTAAAAATAAATAAAAATGGAAGATAAAAAAGTGGATGAAAATTTGAATAATAACTATGCTAGAAATGTAAATCCACCACAACCTGAAATAATTTGATAAATAGACTTAGGAATAAGAAGTTTTAAGTACCTACGGTTTCAAACAATCCACCATGAATCAGAAACACCCCTATGTATTGAAACTACAATATCAAGAAATCCCACTTTTTTATGATACCATCATACCATGGATCACTATATAAAGACTCACATCAATTCATTAGAGACTTTTATGGTATAGTTCAATAATTTCTACTTAGTGGTTGAGTGAGGAGTTAAACTTGAGAGTCCTCCCATTATTCAAAATGGTAAATGTAAAAACATGGTTCAAGAAAATTGATTAAGAAATATTGGATACTTGGGACCAATTATAATATATATTTTTCATGAAATTTACACTAGGAAGAAAAATAGGAGATTAGGCACAAAATCACTGTATTTATTCAAGATGAGGGTGAGTTATTCAAAAACACATAGGATAGATTCAAGGGGATTATTAGGTAGCTCCCCAACCACCAGTGTACACCAAACTTTCTCATGGATAGACTTTATAATAGTCACACAACATATCATCAAACACTAGTGGATTAGTCATTTGGATTGGATTTCTCTGATAAAACTGTTGAAGAAATGAAACAAAATTTCCGCACATTAGAAAAAAAAATCACAAGACAAAATCTAAAGAATAAGAACAATTATAAAAAAATAAAATAAAACTATCCAAAAATATTTAGTTCAATCAGCTGGGTTCTATAATAAAAATACAAAAAATACTCTTAGGGAACAATTTCACCACTCTCGTATATTTAGATATTCACAATCTTGTTGTCCCAATTTTGATATACCTTTACAAGCCCCAGAAAATAAAAATTATGATGGTTATGTTACTAGGAATATCTTTAATTCTATATTGACAACATATCTAATATGGATATATTTGGTCTCCAAAAATCACATCATACTGGGTGCCTTATGGGTGTAGGAATTTCTAGAATATATGTTGTCTCAATTACCATTATAGAGTAATAGTGTTCTCACCATTATATTTTACATAACAATATAGATATCTTTACATATGTTTAAACGCATTAAATCATTCTTAGGAATTTGAATCCATTATGGGATAAAATACAAATATTTAAAATACATAATCAATAGTTTATAGAATGGTTTCAAGAATATTTTTTTAAGGAGTTATCTACAAATATTAATTCAATTTTATAACTACTTATATGGGTATATTTAAGACCAAGTTTATATATTATCTTATAATAGTTATATAATTAATGATTATGTATTCTATGTAAGGGAACATGATGAACTTTTTATGCTGAAAAATAATGGATTTACTCTTGTGGTGGAACAAATGAATGTATCTAGTACCAAGGATAGAAATATAATTTATGTGAATATGTAAAAATTTGGAATCATTGAAAAAATATGGGAGTTATATTATAAAACATTGCAAGTTTAATTTTTTTATGAAATTTTTCTTGTTAACATGATTTCAATTAAAATCAAGGAATTAGTATCCATTAAAATAAATATATATATATATATATAGAAAGGTACATAGATGAATAGTTCATAATGGAATTATAGGAAGTATAAGTATTTTATATCCTAAATCCTAAAAATATAAATCAAACAATTATTTATTATTGACTAAAATAACTATGAGTTTGATTGAAAATTCCATTAATGATAATGCTTTCGGTGGGACATCATAATAATTTTTCAACGGTCCTAATGTAGACAGTCTCTTTTATGTTATATTAGATCACAAGGAAGGTATTTGGATACATGATATAAGGATTAAAAAATTAATACATTAAATTCTTCTCACGTTAGGGATTTTTGAACCAAAAAGAAAAAAAGTGCTAAAAAATATGTGGGTACTGAGATCACATGTGGATCTACCACTCCCATGTTCTCTCTTGAACATTCTCATATTTACACCAGGAACACACCAAATAAATATCTCTCCCATGGAGGATCTTATCCTAACAATCCACGATGTCCATTGAGTACTCTATAATGGTATCTACATCATTGATGTCTAGCTCGTCCCAGTCAATAACATGTTATGGGTCATTCACATATCTCCTTGATTGTAACATATACATTAAATTGTGTACATGTTCTAACTATAGTGGTATATCCAAGTAGTACGCCACCTTTTCAACTCTACATGGTATCTGAAAAGGTCCAATGAATATTTAAGACAGCTTGTCACTATGAAAAAATCTCCAAAATATGCATAGATGTGATGCCTTAAGGAACACATGGTCTCCATTCTAAAATTCTAAAGGCCTACATCTTTAGTTTTCATGGGACTTATGATGTCTCTGTGTAGTTTTATCCACTTATAAATGATCTACACCTTTTCTAACATAGCTAGCACTAAATCCGGTCCCATCAATACTTACTCACTTGGATAATTCCAAAAAAGTGGAGACTAGAAAGGATTCCCATACAGGGCATCGAATGGTGTAATACTGATGGGGGAATTGTAGTTGTTATTATACAAAAACTCCATAAAGGGTAGGTGATCATCCTAAATTCAGAAAAAATCTAACTTAAAAGCTCATTGTATGTTTTCTATAACCTAAATGGTTTGATCAGTATGGATATCAGTCTAGGGGTGAAAAACTATTCTCAAATTAAAATGAGTCCAAAATGTATCCTACAATTCTCTCCATAATCATAATTTGAAGCGGGCATAACAGTCTGAAATGATTATCAAGGGAACTCCAAGGAGCCAGGCTATATTCTACAGGGAAAGGCATCCCAATCTCTCTATAGAACTCTCCTCTCAAATAGTTACAAATTTGGACAAATTGGGGAGTCTATATATGATCACCCAGATGGAATCATTCCCTATGTATGTATATGGTAACCCCATCATGAAGTATATAGCTATTCTATCCCACATCTACTCGAGAACCCAAAGGGTTTGAGATAAACCCACTGAAACCTAGTGCTCATCCTTTACAAGCTGATAAGTGAGGCATCGAGAGACAATCTCTGCTACACACCTCTTCATTCTTAGCCACCAAAACTGACATCGAATGTCACAGTATATTTTCCCAAAACCTAGATGTATTGCCAAAGGGTATGTATGAAACCCCCTCATCACCTCTTACCACAACATCATGAGTACCATCATCTATCCTCTAAAATGGATAGTGTGCTCACCATATTTAGAAAATCTATTAGGAGCACATCCATGGGATATTTGAGTAAATAAGGTCCTAAAGTCATTATCTCCAAGATGATATTCCCTAAAAAGTTGTAAATGTTGTGGGGTAATGACCATTGACTGAAGATATGATGAACTATCATTGTCCACTAAGGATAACTTCAATGAGACTAACTTCTCTAACACCTCATCCAAAAAATGAGAACAAGATCTCCTATTAGTATAATCTGACACCATAGTTTCCTTCCTAAGAGTATAGACTATCTTTATATCATAGTATTGATGGAACTATATCCATATCCTACCTCTCAAGTTATGATCCTTCTAAGAGAATATATAATCTACACTATTGTGGTTAGAGTATATGATAAACAGATCACCCATAAGGTAATTTCACCACATCATTAGGCAGAAGACTACCACCTCTAACTCAATATTGTTGATTGTATAGTTTTTCTCATGTGGTATCAACTAATAATATCCATAGGCAATCACAACCTACCTCTGAATTAGCACCCAACCAAGTCTGTTCCTCGAGGCATCATAGATACATACGTACCCAACACCCTCTGAAAATCTCAAGATGGAGGTTCTTGTTAACCTCTACCTCAAATATTAAAAATCCTACTAAAACCTTTCCATCAACATCAAATTCTTCTCCTTCTGGTTCAATATAGTCTAATGTGCTGAATTCCTAAATAAATCGGTCAAAAATATAATGTAGTAGCATGTCAGACCAAGGAATCATTCTACCTCCATCACACTCTTGGGTGGCTCCCATTATAACACTATCTCGATCATTTTTAGTTTAACTTATACACCATCATCTAATATAACATGTCCTAGAAATTGTATATTGTGAATCTAGAACTCACACATTGATATATTCTCATAAATTTGGTTCTCTAAGGGTGTGTCTAGAACTATCCTCAATTGTCTCATGTGCTCCTCCATAAACTCTAAGTACAGTAAGATATCATCGATGAATACCAACAAAAAATGGTGTAATAAAATATGAATGATCCATTTCATGTGTCCCATGAACACTGATGGGGTGTTCTTCATGCCGAAGGGCATCACTACGTACCTATAGTGACCATAGATAAATTTTAATGTCTTATTTGGTATATCCTCAAATAATAATCATAGTTGCTGATAGTATAATCTGAGGACAATCTTCTAGAACCATCACACCCCTCTCAACTGATCGGATAGGTCATGAATCCTTGATAGGGGATACTTATTCTTAATATTTACCAAGTTCAAGAACCAATAATCCATGCATAACTTGAATATCTCATCTGCAATCATAGTGAACAACACTTGGGATTCCCAAGGAGAAACCCTGGGTCTCATGAATCTATTCTTATAAAAACCCTCAAACAACACCCTCATATCACGAAGCTCTACAGGATTCATCTGATATGCTAGAGAAGATATTAGGGTCATCCTTGTGTGAAAGTCAATGTATAATTTTATCTCTCGGTGAGGAGGTGAACCCAGAAGGTCCCCCATACTCATCCACCACAATAGGAAATTGATAGCCTATAGAATCTACTACACTAGGATTTATACTAGACAATTGGTAAGTAATTAGTTTTACCCTCTTATGTATATGTTCATACTACTCTACTAGGTTCTTCTTATTTACTTCAAAGGTAAAAATCTCCCCATCAATGAAGATACATCGCATCCTAAAAATAAAATAATCAATCTATCCATGAATATTGTATAGCTATTCCATGACTAACATGACTCCATAAGGAATCATCATTTTAAAAAGGATATCCCATGAGAAACTCTATCCTCTAGGCATGAGATCACACTATTGGTAAAAGTGTTTGATCACTGAGTCATCTCTTATCGAAGTCTCCTAGCATAAGGGTTGAGTTAAGGGATCAACTAGAACCTCTAGGTCTTAAACTATGAATATAGAAATAAAATATCGGCTCACACATGTGTCTTCCAAAACTATGGATAAGGAATTAAAGACACAGATTGTACCTATTATCATCCCTATAGACTATGGATCATAGGCCTCTGCGGTCTAAAAATTCCCTCTCCTATATCCACTATCCCCTAAGCCTAGTGGGCACCACATGGGGGTGGTGGTGGAAACAATTTAAACCATCTCCCACCTAACACTGCTCTTCCTACCCATTTTCAATGTTTTCTATCATATATACCTCTCATATCCTTCCGCTTCCTCTTACTATGAGGCTCATTCACTATCTCTCTATTAGATGTACGATGGGTCAGAAAATCCAATGTGGGATTTCCCCAACCATCACAAGAGTAGAACTACCTATCCCTAGGATGACTAGACCCATCCTGAGATCCCTTAATAGTAGACCCTTAGTCCTGGTATCACCAGTAGAAATGTCTTGAATGTTTATATCATTATGTCTATCATTGGTTAATTACTTACAAAGTATCATCCCATATGTACCCACTATTAGCACCCACTCCCATCATCTACTCATCCTAAAATATCTATATCACCCATGAATTCTCTAGAACCCCATCATAATTAGGAATTCATAAAGGCATCACACTAGTTTGGATGTCTCTATGTCGACCTCTATAAAAGGTATGTTCCCAAAATAAAATATCTTAAACCATATCCATAGAGTATCGTGAGAGGTTGGTAGACCTCAATAAATACTCAACCACATTAATGTTTCCCAAACGTAGTTATAAAATCTCTTGGATTCACACTACATTCATCATAGTTGGAGAGTACTCCTATCTAAATAGATTCTAAAACTCTTTCCATGAAAGGGTCACCTCGTTTTATAAAAAAATCACCATGATCCACCAACACCCTTCAGAACCATGAAGAAGACTCACCATAGAACCACCATTTGATATGAAGGTGTCCTAAAGTGGAAAAGACTCACCTAACTACCTCGATCGAAACCTCAGCTTTCCGTGGTTCTATATCACCCCTAAACTTGAGGTTTCACTGATTCTAAGGCTCGTGAATCATTCTCAACCTTCACACCTCATTTTATAGTACTACGGGTACCATCTACTGCTTGGAGTGTGTAGGTATGACTTGAAAACCACCCATATCCAATAAATTTGGAACATGTCCCTATATCAATTCCTTATCACATAGGAGATTTTCCTCAAGATGCTATTGATAAGTACTATCTAGAAATTTTCATTGACCTATCCTGAAATAGAAAAGATGTTCCATGGTCAATGAGTATATCTATGGAGATGACTCATAAAGGACATGGAAACAAAAACCATTCCTATATTATGATTGTACCAATGTTTTTCGCTACAACCAATGTCTAAATATACTGATTCAAAAGGTATTTTATCAGATTCATGGTGTATAGATACATTTTCCATTCCACAATCATTGGATTCCTAGGTCTAAAAGATGAACTCAAAACACATAACACTATTTCCATAAAACCCAAATCAATCTCACAGCTAGAAAATAACACCAAACTCTGGTCCTAGGATGGAACAATTCTATAATAACACTCTATCATAACCTAACCCAATGGGGATCTCTTTGATGTTGATAATATGAGTGTAAATACCCCAATCCCTCCTCCAATAGACCAGGGGCTAGAGAATAGCACATAGTAGGTATAACACTAACATGGGATGCCTTAGCCTAAGGTGCCTACTGGAACACACACATATCCAAGCCCACATAATGCTAAAATTTAAAATAAACATCTTAAAAATTTCTTGCATACATCTAAATCCTTAAATCATAGTATGATTCTAATACTGGAACGACAATAGGGTTAAATATAAGACCACTAAAAATTATAAAAAAGTACAACCTTCTAGAATGAGGTAACTATAGAAAAATGTTACTCCTTCTAAGAACCATGGTCTATCTAGCCTAATATAATATTTTTTTGGTGTTGGTCCACTAAGAACCCCATAAAACTATGGTTTTTCTACATATGACATTACATGTGTGTGCAGATCCCATGTTGGGGTGATTATAACAATAACCAATAGGACACCCCAAAATCACAAAGAATAAACCATCAAGATTAGTCAGTTCATCATAGGATATGTCAATCATAATATTATATATAAAATAAAAGATCTAGATATACTCATAGTTGACACTCAGTCTCAAGTTAAGCTCACAACCTCATTTCCATCCTAAGATTCTACTCATGAGTTTGTAACCATGCTGGTTGATGATAACTCACTCTGCAAGTAAGATAGTATTGATGGTGTCCATTCATGATATTGTGCTCATTAGGTCTCTCTATAAGGTTGTAGATGATGGAATTCTAAAGAGATCGATACAAATTCGGGAATCACACATAGTTAGATGGATAATACCAACAACCTAAATTGGATTAAACCACTATGTATGGGATCAAATCTTGTGTACAGTTGGTCACACCAATTTTGAGATCCTCACCTAGGGAGAGAAATGATATAAGATCTTGTCTCAGCCTCTGGGATGGATTCCTACAAATATGTTTGAAACTAATACCTTAGAGAGGATTGAAATCCTTTTCTCGAGGTGTAATTCTAGACTATACCCTCATAGGGTTTGATTGATGGAACACACCCTTCAGAAAACTAGTTTACGCTAAGGAGAATAGGGTCTCTAAGTCATCTTTAAATAAGTACATGGAATGTACTGTTGGTAAAGTCATGTTCCTTTGGTATTGGGTATAGTTGTGAATAAGATCCAATTCCCATTTCCATGTCCATGAAAAAAAATTCATTCCCATGTACCTATACATGTCCATGTACAAGGCCATGCTCGAGTACACAACTCGGACTGTGTACTCTGGCCATGTCGTGTACCCAGTCATGTCAATGCATGTGCATCCACTGTGATACATGATGATATTTCAGGTAAGGGTCACATGGTGTTAGAAACATGTCACACAACATGTGATATTTAATTTCACATGGAACCCTAGAACCACATCCAGATCCCCACAGATAGTATGTGCCCTTCCGTTACAAGTCGTTTAGTGCATAAATTTCTAGAATTTGCATATCTTCACACAGATTCCTCCTCTTCCACTTCCACACTGATATCCTCTATGAATATTTTCACAACCCATGGATATGATTAAATTGATCTTGATCACCTCAAAAAATCAGAAATACTATGGTCCAAATCAACTATGAAACTTTTTTCATCGATTAATTAAACCATCGCACATCAAAACCGTAAATGGTTGTCCCAAAATCTGAACCTCAACCACTGTTATTTCCATCATATATCAATCCCATCATCAAATTGAATCCTAGATCTTCAAAATAAATAGTTGTTTCCAAGAATGGGTGTAAAATGATTGATTACCTAGGATTTGTTAAACCACTGGCCAAAATGAACATCGTTGATGAATGCACGAATAAAGGAAGAAGAAATTAACAAAACATAAACATGAGGAACAGACCTCAGCCAATTCTTGTGTTGTCCTCAATTCATTGTTTTTAGAATGAATAATGATGAGATAAAAATTAAACACCAATATAAATCCCAAACTTCCTGAAAAAATAATCCCATACTTGAAATATGATCGTTCCATGGATCAATCTGTTAGTCAATTGATGCATGTTCGTCATACGATAGGAAAACTATGATAAATTTACATAAAACAAAATCTTATATAGATAATTGATCATTCATTGATGAAGAATGGTTTTTGGTCCTTTTTTATTGATGAGATCCATAGGTTCTATTGTCACACCGATCACCAAATCCCAATACATCGATGTTCATCCTTGGAACCACCTCCATCAGCTCCTCTCTCAAATCCCAATGTTATGAGACCAACTGTAACATACCAGGTAAATAAAGAATATGATATTTTCATATTTATGAATATTTGTGAATTAAATATTAATTTTACTTTAAATGGGATGCTATGTTCGATGGCGTACCTGATACACAACAATGTGTTTCTCTGAAATATCATGTTGCGCACAAGGTTGATTCATACCGAAAAAAATATATATAGTACTATTATTTTAAATGGTATTTAACACCCAATCATTTCATTGGTGGGAATGAGCAGAACTAACCATATTATTATTAAACATTTTTGTTAAATGTTTTTATATTTTTCCAATAAAATTCAGAGTCTTAAAATAAGAATTAATCTAATTTTAAGCATAAATACTCCAAGATTTTTAAAATGTAGTTTTACCGCCTTTTAATGGAGAACCCCTTTTAAATCTAGTTTTTGTCACTTTTATATGTTCTATTTGACAAAATATACTTATTATTTATAAGTGGGATATCAAAATTTTCTTTGGGTAAATTTTTGGTATTTGTTTTGATAAAGTTCATTTTTTTAATGAATAGTGATAAATATTGCGTATTAAATCAAAACTTTCTTTTAATAAAATTTATTTATAGAGTTAGATAAAAATTTTAATTGGTTTTAAAGTGTAATTAGATTAAATTTTTACCATTTAATCCAATTTTTTTCATTTGAAGTATTTTCAATTTTAAATTGGACGTAAGCACATGTCAATCTTTTGGTTGTTTTTACTTCTTAAAAACACTCTTTTTGGTTTTGACAATGGGTATTAATTTTAAATTAATTTCTGTAACTTATGTGTTTCAAATTTGGAAAAATGGATTCCATATTTTGAATTAGGGGGTCAAAATTGTGTAAATAGGTAAGTTTTATTTTTAGGCATTATGAATAGTAACTAGTAAATATTTTATTTACCATGGTTAGAGGGTAAATCTGGTAAATAAGGGTAAAAAATAATATTTTAATAATATAAAATTACCCTAAAAATGTTCTAAACCTATTGGATGAGATATTTATGACCATGGGAATCCTTGGGTAGATTTTAGGACCCCATGGAGCCACTTGTGTTTGAAAATGACATTTAATTACTTTTAATTTAAAGTTAAGGAAAATATAACCTAAACAAATATCTTTTTGTAAAACATTTTTTATATGGGCTTAAATAAGTGATATCTTTGACTATAAATATTATTTTGAAATATAAAAATATTTCATATATCATGGTATTTTATTTATAATTTTTAGACATTAAATAAATAAATTTTATTATGGCACAATAGTGATGTAGTGATTGCTTCATTAATAAAGGATTCAAGTAAATGATATTATAAATGTTAAAATAAATTTAATTTGGTTATGTTGAAGTCATATATGAATTATTTGGATGATAGTTACATGTTATCTTTGTATTAATGAATTTTTTTGAAGTAATCAGGTTGGTGTGGATTTTTAAAAAAGTCATGATATGAATAGTATCAAAATTGACATAATTCATATTTTAAAATATAAAATATTTCATTAAATATTATAAAATTAAAAAAAAATCTAATATTAGGAACAATATTCAACATAAGTCAAAAGTTTTATTAATGACTCTTTATTTGGATATTTTTCATGTTTTGATAACTATTTTTATTCTCAAAGTGTTAAATTCTTGATAAAATTGTAAGAGTAAAAAAAAGGGGTAAATAAAAAAGATAAGGATTAAAAAATATCCAAACCCATTAAATTATTATTGGAAGATTTTATTTAGAATTATATTAATCTTATCATTGAATTTAATGAGTTTTTTACCTTTTGAAACCGAAAATAATTTTATAATAATACAATAGTTTCAAACTTTCCTAAAGAGACATTCCTCCCTCTTATAAAATGCCACCACTTCTAACCCATTACACACACCTCTCAAGACCCTTTTCTCGTCCAAAATCTACCTAAAAAACCTCCCAACATCTTTATATTCCTCATAGAATCATTACCCTAGTCATAAGTAAATTCAATAAAGCCTTTTGGTTCAAACCAAAGGGAGTTACTCGATTTAAAGGTAACATCTTTTCTGAAGTTATTTTATTTTATTTTCCTTCTACACTCCATATTCTATTCTAATTATTTGATTTCATAACAAAAATAGTATACTAATTATACTAGGTTGTTTTTATGAGAAGTATTATAACTAAACTTACACACACCTCCATCTAATGGATTTAGAATATACTGTTTCTGTGGACGGTGAACTACTGCCTCCCGAAATGATGATTGTTCAATTATCTCTGACTTCCTCTCATGGTGGAAATTATGATGGTACTATAATTTTATATGATATATATGATATTAATTTTATCTCTATTATTCTGTAATTATTATTTAGAACTTAACTTTATGCTTTTTGTGTTGTATAAATATGATAATTTCATTTAAGGAAGTGCACACTACCGCCCCCTTAAAGTGATATGACTCGTTCATGACATACATTGAATGTATAAAGGATGAAGTTAATGAAATTATGTAACTTATATATCATATTATATTATAATATAATTATAATATACCTATTTATCATTAAGTTTTCCTTTCTTTAAATATGAAATAGAAATTAAATTAGCGTTCATGCGTACGTATGACTTACCATCTCCATGAACAGTGCATTTCATTTATTATATCCAAATGATATGGAATATTATAAATAAATATTTACTAGATATATATGATATATATGATATTTAAATCATGAATATCATTCTGCAGATAATGGACTTTTGACCTCATGGACGACTTGTAATTATAATAAGTTCATTTTTGGCTCAAGTACCGAACACCGACAAAACGACCGATATAAACTTGAATAATTATGTTATTTTTATATGAAGATGATAAGTGATATAAAAGGTTATAATAAAATTGAAAAATGTTATTAATCAAGTAGAAATTAATTTATTTTTATTATTTATGAAATTAAAGAACGAACGAGGCAAGTCAGACACAAGGTAAGGGAACCTTTCACCCTCCTCTTTTAGTCAAAGACTTATTTTATGTTATGTCTTTTAATTTCCATTTTATTATGTTTGTATAAATTATTAAATATATTTATTTATATAAATTTTATTTCTAAGTGATTAGAGACTCTTTTCTCTCCCAATAACTCATTTTTTTAATTTTAATGGGACGTTATTAGGCTATCAAATTTTCGTAAGGGGCTTTGTCTCAATATCCTTTCATTGAGGCATATCTAGATATTGTTCACCTTTATTATCCTGTAAGGTGTATATAAAACCATTTTGAAATTTTATATCATGAATTTTTGTATTCTCATTATATTTATAGTTTCCTTTGATGTTATTCTTTAACGATTTTTATTTAAGTGTTTCTCAAGTGGTAAGATATACTTTAACTAAAACATAATTATAAATGCTTTAAAGATTTAATATTCTCAATCATTCTATTTCATGTCCTTGTTTTAGAAATGATTTTATGGATTTATTTCTAGGGACATTACTATTTTAAAGTTTAAATTCCTTTCAAATGTTTCAAAGTGGTATGGGATACTTTGATTTGAAACTCTTCTTTTTGAATATTTTATATGAATTGATTATATAAATATCTTGAAATGATATCCTATGATTATAATGTAGAAATGTTATCTTTACTTTATTCTTATGTTATGTGTTATGATTATTTTATGGTTCATGGGAATTGTTTATGTATAGGGGTGGTTCCACGATAAACCTAGGGCGGGTGATCTCGAGATAGATCTCCAATGCATTGGGTAATGTGACAGAGGTAAATGTTAATGTTTCTCCTAAGAGATTTATGGAATATAATATGATGGGTATTCCAAACATAACTCCATATGTAGTTGTGAAAGATACAATGTAATTATGACATGTATGCCACAATTTACCTTTATGTTTTATGATTTCTATATGTTATTCATAAATCTTATGATTTTGTGATGTATGTTAAAGATCATATGTGATATTATTGAAAAGTATGATTTAATTGATTTGTATGTATTGATGGACTAATGTTTTCTTTATTTATTTTATAACACTTACTATGATTTTTATGCTCATCCCAAGTTTTTGAAATGTTTTCCACAGGGTTTAAGGAAGGTTAGGATAAAGGAAGTATTCAAGAAGATTTATATCAAGAAAATAAATCTTGTTTTATTTAAGGAGTTTTTTTGTAAAAAAAATGGATAGAGTAGAAGTGTATACTTTGTAATATTTTGAGATGTAATGTAATATTTATGGCCTAATTCTCTAAAACTCTAAACCTAAAAAGATCCTCAATATGAATTATTTACTTAACTCAAGATTAAGTAATGTTTAAGGATGGGGCCTTATAGTTGGTATCAAAGGTCAGTTTAGACAACTTTAGGAGTTATGATATATTTAAATTAATATCTATATATTAATTTATGGTAAGATTGAAATGATATAGCATTTGAATATTACCATGTTTCTTCATCTAAGATATGTTTGTTCAGAATGGTTTTTTATAGAGGAAATAGGGAAGCTGTGCTAGGAAGGCACACAGAGGGAAATTACCTTCTAAATCATCATTTTGAGATGGTCGGAATCAGAATTGAACAGTTTGTTGTAGTGATGGCTCAGTAGACGTAGGTAATAAATGTTGTTTCTGTTTATAGATTATATTTTGGTATATTCTAAAATTAAAGAGGAGCATGAAAGTCATTTAAGGGTTGTCTTTCATAACTTAAAATAAAATAAACTATATAGAAAGTTAAGAAAGTGTGAGTTTTGGTAACAAAAATTTATTTCCTTGGTCATATTATTTATAAATATGGAATAACTGTTGATCCTGCTAAAACAAATGCTTTTTAAGAATGTCCAAGACCCAAAAATATTACTGAGATCCATAGTTTTCTTGGTTTTACTGGCTATTACCGAAGTTTTGTTGAATATTTTTCACGGTTATCTAGCACAATATCTAAGTTAACTTAAAAAGGTGTTAAGTTCATCTAGAAAAAATAATGTGATGAATGTTTTTATGAAATTAAAATAAGATTGTTGAATGTTACAGTATTGGAAATACCTTATAGAAATGGTGAGTTTGTTATCTATAGTGATGATTTGTTGAAAGGAATTGGTTGTGTCCTAATGAAAAATGATTATGTAATTGATTATGCTTCACATCTGTTGAAACCCCGCGAGTTAAATTACCCTACACATGATTTTGAAGTAGATGTTTTTGTTTTTGCATTAAAAATTTGGAGGCATCATTTGTATGGAATAATGTGTGAAATATATACAAATCGAAAAAGTTTTGAAGTATGTATTCACTTAGAAAGAATTAAATATCTCACAAAGGAGATGGTTATAATTAATCAAGGATTATGATTGCACGATCCATTACCATCCAGTAAAAGAAAATAACGTGGTCAATTATTTGAGTAGAAAATTTAATTCTACATTAACCATGTTACGTTTGGAATAAGATCATTTGATTAATTATTTTATGAACTTTGGAATAGAAGTTGTTGGTGTAGGAAATTACCCTATTTTGTTTCAGGTGTTAGTGAAATCATCTTTATCATACAAAATTAAGCAAGCATAGAAGGTAGATGATGAGTTGTAAAAAAAGTTAGACTTTGTTCAGAAGGGTAAGTTACTTAAATTTAACATTGATAATGATTTTATTTTGAGTTTGGGAAGAGATTGTGTGTGCCTTATGATTCAAAGATAAAGAAAGAGTTTTTATGTGAAGCTCATAGTTACCCGTTTTCATATCATCCCAGCAATACTAAGATGTTTAGAGATCTTCGAGTGTATTACTAGTGGGATGGAATGAAACGAGATATTGCTGACTTTACTATGAATTATTTGACTTTCCAGAAAGTTTAATTAGATCGGTAGTTACTGAAAGGGATGATTTAGCCTTTTCCAATTCCATAGTAGAAATGGGAAAATGTTTCCGTGGATTTAATTGGGGGATTACCAAAAACACATCGAGGTAATAATTCAATCCAGATTATTGTTGATCGATTGACTAAATCTGCTAATTTTCGTCTAATTCGAGATATTTTGTCTCTAGATCAACGTTCTCGGTTATATGTTAAATTGATAGTCAGGTTGCATGGAGTTCCCCTCTCCATTGTATCTGATCGTGATCCCAAGTTTACTTATAACTTTTGGATAGGCCTTTATAAGTCATTGGGTACTGAATTAAATTTTAGTATAGCTTTTCATCCTCAATCAGATGGGAAATCATTACGAACAATTTAGATTTTAAAAGATATGCTATGTGATTTTTCAATGGATTACCAGGGAATTTGGGATCAACATATTTTTTTGATTTAGTTTTCTTATAATAACAGTTTTCATTCTAGTATACAGATGGCACCATTTGATGAATTATATGGAAACCGGTGTCAAACTCTATCTTTTTGGAATGATTTAGGTGAAAGAAAGTTGATGAGACCAGAATTGGTAGAAAATATGGAAGAAAAAGTTCATTTAATTTAGAAGCACATGAAGACAGCACTGAGCAGGCAGAAAAATTAAACGGATAACCAGAGGAAGTATCTGTTTTTTTAGTTAGGTGATCATGTCGTTATCAAGGTTTATCCATGGAAAAGTGTGATGTGTTTTGGTAAGAAGGGAAAGTTGAGTCTGAGGTTCATTGGAACTTTTGAAATTTTGGAGAAATTTGGATCATTTGATTACCGAGTGGCTTTACCTCCAATTTTATCCCAGGTACACAATGTTTTTAATGTTTCAATGTTAAGAAAGTATATGCCGGATCCATATCATGAATTGATTCCAAAGGTAGTTCATTTGGAAGAGAATTTTTCTTATGAGGAACAACCAGTCCATATTCTTGACTGAAGAGAGAAAGTGTTGCGAAATAAGGTAATTCATTAGGTAAAGATTTTGTGGAAAAACCACATGGTTTAAGAGGAAACATGGGAATCTGAGAATGCTATGAGGGATAAATACCCCCAATTATTTTATAAGTGAATAAAATTATGAGGATGCAATTTCCAAGAGGGGGGGAAGGATGTAACATCCTGGGTAAATAAAGAATATTATATTTTTATATTTATTAATATTTGTGATCTAAATATTAATTTACTTTAAAATAGATGCTATGTTCGATGGCATACCTGACACGTAATAGTGGGTTTCTCCGAAATCTCATGTTCCACACAAGGTTGAGTCATACTGAAAAATAATAATAATATAATATTATTATTTTAAATGGTATATAACACCTAGATGTTTTATTGGAGGAAATGATAATAACTAACCATATTATGATTAAACATTTTTTTTAAATGTTTTTATATTTATCCAATAAAATTTAGAGGCTTAAAATGAGAATTAATCTAATTTTAAGCATAAATACTCTAATATTTTTAAAAGATAGTTTTACCACCTTTTGATGGAGAACCCCATTTAAATATAGTTTTTTTCACTTTTATATGTTCCATTTGACAAAATAAACTTCTTATTTAGAATCTGGATATCAAAATTTACATTGGGTAAATTTTTGGTATTTTTCCAATAAAGTTGGTTTTGTAATAATAGTGAAAAATACTGCGTTTTAAGTCAAAATTGTCTTTTAATCTAATTTATTTAAATAGATAGATTAAAAATTTAATTGGTTTTAAAGTGTAATTAAATTATATTTATATCATTTAATAAAATTATGTTCATTTGAAGTAGTTTCACTTTTAAATTGGACATAAACACATATCGATCTTTTGGTAGTTTTTACTTCTTAAAAACGCGCTTTTTGGTTTTGACAACGGGAATTAATTTTAAATTAATTTCTGTAACTTATGGGTTTTGAATTTGGAAAAATGGATTCCATATTTATAATCATGGAGTCCAAATTGTTTTAATAGGTAACTTTTATTTTTAGGCATTATGAATAGTAACTCCAGTAAATATTTTATTTACCATGGTAAAAGGGTAAATCTAGTAAATAAGGGTAAAAATAATATTATAATAATATTAAATTACCCTAAAACATGTCTTAACCCTATTGGATGAGATATTTCCTACCATGGTCATCCTTGGGTCTACTTTAGGACCCCATGGAGCCACTTTTGTTTAAAAATTACATTTAATTCCTTTTAATTTAATGTTATGGAAAATATAACCTAAACATAAATATTTTTGTAAAAAATATTATATGGGGTTAAATAAGTGATCTCTTTGACTATAAATATTATTTTTAAAGATAATAATATTTCCTATATCATGGTATTTTATTTATAATTTTTAGACATTAAATAAATAAATATAATTATAACACATTGTTGATGCATTGATAGCTTCATTAATAAAGGATTCAA
Organism: Viscum album; assembly: GCA_963277665.1. Lineage (NCBI taxonomy): Eukaryota > Viridiplantae > Streptophyta > Magnoliopsida > Santalales > Viscaceae > Viscum > Viscum album. The sequence goes on along the minus strand of OY728139.1, from coordinate 1,514,155,044 downwards.
ATAAATGATATTATAAATGTTCAAATAAATTTAATTTTTTATTTTGATGTCATCCACGAATTTTTTGGATGATATTTACATTTTATCTTTGTATGAATGAATTTTTCTCGAAGTAATCAAGATGGTATGGAGTTTTAAAAATGTCATGATATGAATAGTGTCAGAATTGACATAATTCATATTTTAATATATAAAATATTTTATTAAATATTATAAAATTAAAAAAATTATAAGATTAATTCAAATAGTTATCATAAGTATAAAATTTTAGTAATGACTCTTTATTTGTGAATTTTTTATGTTTTGGTAACTATTTTGATTCTCAAAGTGTTAAATTCATAACAAAACGGTACGAGTAAAAAAGGGGTAAATAAAAAAGATAAGGATTAAAAAATATCCAAAACCTTTTGAATCCTTATTGGATAATTTTATTTCTACTTATATTCATATTATCTTAAAATGTAAATAGTTTTGGAACTTTTGAAACTAAAAATCATTTTATAATAAAATAATACTTTCAAATTTTCCTAATGAGCCCCTCCTCACTCTTATAAAAGGTCACCACCTTTAACCCATTACAGCGCCTCTAAAGACACTTGGATCATCAACCCTATGCCCAAATAAGCTCACAATATCACTCGTGTCCTCCTAGAATCTTTCCTCTAGGCAGAAGGAAATTCAAGAAATCCTTTTGGTTCAGACCAAAGGGAGTTACTCGATTTAAAGGCAACGTCTTCTCTCAAATTCTTTTCTTTTATTTTCCTTATCCACTGCCTATTATATTATTATTCTTTGATTACATAACAACACCAGTAGCCTTATTATACTAGGATTTTATTCTGATAATGGTTACAACTACACTTACACACACCTCTATCTAATGGATTTAGAACATACTGTTTTTGTGGACGGCGAACTACTGCCTCACGAATCGATGATTTTTAAATTATCTCCTACAGCCTCTCATAGTGGCCATTATAATGGAACTGTAATTTTATATGATATTTATGATATTTATTTTATCTCTATAATTCTTTAATTATCATTTATAACATACCTTTATGATTTTAATATTGTATAAATAAGATAATTTCATTTGAGGAAGTGCAGACTACCACCCCCTCAAAGTGATATGACTCATTCATGTCATACATGGAACGTATAAAAAATTAAGTTAATGAAATTATGTAACTTATATATCATATGATATCACACTAGAATTATAATACACCTAAGCATCATTATGTTTTTATTCCATTAAATATTAAATAGAAATGAAAGTAGTGTTCATGTGTACGTACAGCTTACCGTCTCCATAAATGGTGTGTTTCATTTCTTGTCTCCAAATGATATGGACTTTTATAAATATATATACACTAGATATATATGATATATATGATATTTAAATCATTAATATCATTCTATATATAGTGGAAGTTTTACCTCATGGATAACTTGTAATAATAATAAGTTCATTTTTAACTCATGTACCGAACATCGACAAAACAACCGATATAAACTTGAATAATTATATGATTGTTATAGAAACGTGGTAAGGGATATAAAAGAGAATAATAAACCTGAAAATGTTATGAAGAAATTATAAATTAACTTATGTTTATTATTCAAGAAATTAAATAACGAACGAGTTAAGTCGGACATAAGGTAAGGGAACCTTTCAACCTTATCTTTTAGTCAAAGGCTTTTTTTATAATATGTATTTTAATTTACAATTTATTGTGTTTGTATATATTATTATATATCATTATTGATTTAAATGTTATGTCCAAGTGATGAGAGACTCTTTTCTCTCCCATAAACTTATTTTTTGAATTTTAAAGTGACGCAGTTAGGCTACCAAATTTCACAAGGGACTTTGTCTCAATGTCCTTTCATTGAGGCATATCTTAATATTGTTCACCTTTATTATCCTATAATGTGTATATACAACACTTTTGACATTTAATATCATGAATTTCTATATTCTCATGATATTTATAGTTTCCTTTTATGTTATTCTTTAACGATTTTTATTCAAGTGTTTCTCAAGTGGTAAGGGATTCTTTAACTGAAACGTAGTTTTAAATATTTTAAAGAGTTAATCATCTCAATCCTTCTCTTTCATGTCCATGTTTTAGAAATGATTTCACAAATTTATTTATAGGGACATTACTATTTTAAAGTGTAAATTCCTTTCAAAAGTTTCAAAGTGGTATAGGGAACTTTGATTCAAATCTCTTCTTTTTTAATGTTTTATATTAATAGATTATATCAATATCTTGAAATGATGTCTTGTGATTGCAATGTGGAAATTTTATCTTTCCTTTATACTTTTGTTATGTGTTATGATTATGTTATCATTCTTGGGCATTTTTTATGTATACGGGTGGTTCTGTGATAAACCTAGGGCGGGTGAGCCTATGATAGCTCTCAAATGCATTGGGTAACATGGCGGAGGTAAACGTTAATGTTTCTCCTAAGAGATTTAGGAAATATACTATGAAGGGTATTCCAAATGTAACTCCCAATGTGGCTGTGAAAGATACATTGTAAGTATGATATGGATGCCACAAGTTACCTTTATGATTTGTGATTTCTATGTGTTATTCATAAATCTTATGATTTTTTGAGTTATGTTAAAGATATTATGTTTTATGATTGAAAAGTATGATTTCATTGATTTTTAGGTATTGATGGACTAATGATTTCTTTATTTATTTTATAACCCTTACTGATATTTTTATGCTCATCCCATGTTTTTGAAATGTTTTTCACAGGGTATAAGGAAAGGTAAGAGAAAAAAATTATTTAAAAAGATTTATATCAATAAAATAACTCTTGTTTTATTTAAAGAGTTTTATTTTTTGTGAAAAAAATTGGATAGAGTATAAGTGTATACATTGTAATCTTTTGAGATGTAATGTAATATTTACGTCCTAATTATCTAAAACTCTAAACCTGAAAAGATCCTCAATGTGAATTCTTGACTTAACTCAAGAGTAAGTAATGTTTAAGGCTAGGGTCTTATACCAACCCTAAAATTTAGTTATCATCGGGATTATATAGAATTTTATTAGGTCATTGTTTCATCCCAAATAAAAAAATTATTTATTATTTATGCCCAAGATGATTTTTTCACCAACTCCTGACACCGATAAATATTATTCCATACTTAGGGTAAAGCCTATATTGTGAACTCAACAGCAGTCTCAAAATTTTAATATGAGACTCTTTTTATAATTTATTCCACTTTTTTTCAGAAAAATACTCGTTCATGATATTTATATATTTAATATTTTTCAAATATCATTTATAGACTCACCAAGCCTCAGAATCTCTTTTCATCTTAGTGCCCAGATCCCAAAAATTTACTATATATATTTAAAATATTTACATGGAAAACTAAGTCATTAAAAATATTGTCTTAAATTTCATTATAACTAAAATTAACTTTATAAATTTCTATTTATCATCACATATCCTAAAATATTTTTGGAAATTGAGTGAATCAAAACTTTAATCTTAGATTGGTATAATCCTTTAGGATTGGTGTAATCATTTATTTGTTAACTTTGAACATATAAAAATCCAAACATATTCCCACTTTCCACTTATACACTATATTATTTTCAAAATATCTTTCTAAGATTCATCAAAAACATATTTTTGTTTAGGAAATAATACTTAATTACTTTTTAGTTATAAAATTTAACAAATAAATTATTTCTTCCATATCATATATTTAGTATTTTATGTATTTGGATCATTTTTTATTTGAGAAGAAACCTTTGTTAAAATATATTTTTTATTGGTAGTGGGAACACATTCCCTCATATTTTAACAAACAACTGGATAAACACTTATATCGTAGATTAACACTTTTATCAATATCTTCTTTTATGAACATGTTATATAACCCAATGAACCATAAACCATGAATTAAAAATTAATCATCTCATATTTTTTATAATAAGACTTTGTTATCAAACATATTCTCTAATAAAATAAAGGAAATAAGATGAATATATAGATATTTTAATTTTATTCTTTTGTTCTTGGCATATTACTTTACATTAAAACTTTTGATATAGAAATTATCATCTTTATTAATGTAAACTACTTAATCAAAAAAATTATTCCTTTGATTTTGAACTCCTATATATTAATAAAAAAATTAAAATATACATTCTCTTTCAAATAACATTCAAAAATATAATATCTATACCAGACATGGATATTCTATGGAGTTTCAAAAACTTTTGGTATATCTTGGATAATCCAATCATATTGAATTATTACTCTACCTTCCTGAAAACATGAGGTTTCAATGACCTTGATTGGATTATTGAAAAAACATTATCAAAATTTTCAAGAAACATTTCTTCTTCAAGTTTGAACATTATCCAACTAGCATTGCGTACAGAATATTGAAATCCAAACATCTTATATATAGTTCATTTATTCTCAAATCTTTGAAAATATTGGGTAATATTTTGATGAATTCATTTATCATTTTAGAACATATCCATAAAAGAAAATATAAATAATTACCAAAATAGAACAAGCCATTTTATTCTCAATTAAAGAAAATTTATTAATTGAAAAAATCATAAAAATGTGTATTAGAACTTCCATCTCATTTTATTAAACAAAAAATGGTTGCATTATCTTATCAACAAAAAAAATTAGATAACATACACATATCATGACAATTTATTCCAAGTGTTAAGCATCCAAGTTATCAAGGAAACAACTCATTTGCTTAATTACATGAAATTAAACATCAAGACTAAATTCTTTTCATCTTATGACCATATGTTTATTTACAACACTTTTTAAAACATATAGTTTATATAATATATCTATTATAATAATTTAATTGATTTATATAACAAATATTGTTTTAAAGAATCCTTAATTTACATCGATTCATCAAAATGTTCAATCATATTTAATATCATTTGACATACCTAAATCATATTTAGTATATGAGACTAAAATTCCAAAAGTAATTTTTTATCTAATGAGTTTGATACTTTAAATAAATTACTCTATGATTCCATAAGAATCTAAATTCACTATTTGGAAAATTTCAAAACGGTTTAACTGATAAAGGAATTATTCTAACACATAGAGTTTTCTTTAATAAAATTTATCAAATCATAAATCTTACTAAATAATTTTTATTAAGTTACCAGTATTATGAGTAGATTACATTTGTCATGACCCATCCCCTAGGGCCCGTGTTGTGACTACCCAAAGCTCGCCTCCCAAAGGCCAGGGTCCGGCGACTAGTGTTGAAGGCATCAACTAGCAAGTGGGAGGAATTTTCTTGATTACCTATACGCACACACATGCCCAACCATGTCCCACACACTAAAAAGGAAACAAGTATCAATAAAACTAATATGATTACAAGTAAAACTAATACAAGTGGTCCAGAATACAAAACCAATAGAAGAACTAAAAACAGTGAAGTACAAAAAGGAAACTATGAGGGCCATCCATTGAAAACCCCACCTGATTGTGAGAGTAGTGTTGCTACTAGAAGCCAAAGTAGTACATCATGTCCACCCAAACCTATTGGGCCCCACCTCACCCTAGGTCACAAAGTCCACCAAAGTAGCGTCTGTTAGTCTCGTCTCCCTGATCACCTCTTTCAAAACATCGATCATATGCACCAGACACATCACATGCAGATGAAGCCCGTGCAGGGGTGAGTAATAAAATACTTAATAAGGACCCCAAAAGAAAAAGGAAATTCCTCATAACAATCCTCAAAGTAAAACATGAATCACAAGACAACTCACACCATGTATACATTTATGGTAGTGATAAAAGAATCATCATCCACATCATCGAATGCCTCAGCTACTAAAGAAATCCTCATATATCGAGTATAGTGGGTCTTCCAAGTCACACAAAAGTGCTTCCCAATAACTTTTGACTACTTAGGTACACCTCCTCATCATATACCGTGACCCTACAAAGTCATGGAGAAGTGCTTCCCACTAGTATTGGCCAACTGATGTACTCATCCTCGTCGCGTAGCATGGGCCTGCAAAGTCATACAAAAGTGATCCCCACTGTGGGTCCAAAAAGTCACACAGAAGTGACTCCCACTAGGTCATAGTCGAGTCTAATAGAGTCAAAAGTCAGCAGTCCTCAGGTCTCTGCCAACCATAGGGTTTTGTACGTAGCATGCCTAAGATAACTGCTCCTCAAGCCATTAATCACATCTCAACATCCATGAAAGCCTCGACAGATCATGCCAAAAGATCTGCCTCATCAAGACAGTCCCAACGCTAAAACGACTCACCAAACGGACGCCTGGTTTGAAATATATGGGTGTTTTAGTAAACAAAGGCTAGTTTTGTCTGGGCTCGGTCCAACCCGGTCAGACCGACCTGGACAACCTGGCCTGGGGTCCCGCGTACCCTGATTTAATTCGACCGAATCGGCCTAGCCTAGTTTTGGTCTGGGTTGGTTTGGTCCCGCCTGGCCAATGGTCCTCACTGGACCCAACCCAGTTTGGACGAGGGTCTAGCCCACTGGGTCACCTGGTGACATGGTCTAGTCCAACCCAGTCCAAATGTCACGAGTTCGGCCTGCTGGTGCAGGTCCAGCCAGTTGGGTGTGAGTCTAACCTGCCAGCGTGGGTCTGTCCCACTAGCTGGGGTCGCAGCCCACCAGCCTGAAGCTCGGACCGCGCGGTGCGGGCCGGTGGTTCGCCTCCTAGACGGGATGTAGCACCCAGTCATTTCCAGCTCCCTTTTACCCCGTGGGACTCCATGGGGCCTCCCTCCTTCTTCGATCGAGCAATCGTAGTACAAGCTCATCCGGTAGGCCAAGATGCGGGCCACCCCTGCATGTGGCGCTCACTGGGCGTCGCGTCACCCTGAGGCCTCCTACTTCCACAGTGCACCAACGAGTTCACTATCATCCTCTAGCATGGCCGGTAAGGGTCGACTGCCTCCTTTTTCGCAGATCCTGTTGGCACCGCCCCCTCTACGCAGCCGGTGTGGGCTGGCCACTAGCGGCACCTTCTTCTGGCCACCAAAGTTGCTCTGGTGGTCTTTTTTCTGATCCATCTGCGCCTATGGGACTCTCGGGTCGGCTCCATCACTGCAATGTTCTTAACCACACATTGCTGCCATTTGGGACAATCCTTTCACAAGGAGTTTACATGCGAAGGGGTCTGGGCCTTTGTTCATGTCGGTTCACGCCCTCTGCGTTAGAAGTTTTAAAACCGAGGAGGCTCGGGGGATATGTTCAATCATAGAAAAAGATAAACTAATCCATGATAGAGAATCCCCCAAATAATGTTACCCTCCTACATAAACACATGAATTGAAAATCAAATTGTTCATGGGTTGATCCACATTCATCATTTCTAGAAAAGAAAAAGGAGGAACTTAAAAAAATAAAACAACCCATACCTCTTTGAAGTTCAATGTCGTAGCACTTCTTCCTCGAGGTTTCAAGACGTTGACATAATTCGTTGCTTTTAGATATGATCTTTGAGGGGCATTGAAGATTTTGACATTCGTCTACATTCTTCATTCTTCATTCGAGAGAGAGTCTTCTAGAGGTTCATTAGAGAATCCACATAGTTTAATCCTCATTACACCAATGCTTCAGACTATTAAAAGGAAACCTATCGCGGTGCTTCTATTGTGTTGTGATGTTGAATAGTTATGTTGTTTCATTTATGAAATGGCATCGTTGTTATGTGTCATTAAAGTGTCATTACGCTATGAGTTATTGAACCATTAATGATTTCCATTAATTCACCTCTTCATTACCTCATCGTTTCACTGTAGCTTCGATGTCCCCCACTCAATGGTGAGAAAAGAAATAAAAGAAATATTTTAAATTATTTTATTATTTTTATCAAAAAGTAAAAAAAATAACTTTTTTTCTCAGCCCTTTCCAACCAAAGTTAAGTCATTTCTATGCTAATACCGACATTTTGAGTTCAAAAGTTCCCTCATATTTTTTATCAGAGCACTGGTTCAAAATTTATAAAAACTCGTTCGCACGTTTACTGAATGTACCTTAAGAAAAAGTTCAAAATTCTGTTCTGGGCTCACTGGGCCTCAGAATCACATTCTATTAAAGGGTGTGCTCATAGAATAATTCCATAAAATCTATAAAAAAATTACATGGAATTTATGAGACATCACATTCTCCCCACCATAGTGTTTTATGTCCCCAAAATTCAAAAAAAAACTAAACAAATAGATGGGGTACTAAGAAAAAATCTGAGCCTCTCAGTCCTATGTTCTCTCTTGGAGATTCTTGTGCTACCACCGAACATGCACCAGAGGAATCGACCACCCACTTAGGACCCACTACTTTCGGTCCTCTATCTCCACAGGGAACTCGTCAAACATCACCCCATCATCAATGTCCAGCTCACCCCAGTCGATGACGTGTGATGGATCATTCATGTGCCTCCTCAACTGAGACACATGGAAAACATCATACACCCGGTTCATCTGTGGGGGAAAATCTAGGTTGTATACCACCTCAACAACTCTACTTAGGCTATGAAAAGGATCGAATAACCTCAGATATATATTGTTTCCCTGACCAAATCTCCACAATCCTCATTGGGGTGAGATCCAAAAGAATACATGATCGCCCTCCTCAAACTCCAAGGGTCTTCATCTACTGTCAGCATAAAACTTATGTCTACTAGGTGCATTCCTCATCCGCTCTTGATTGATATGCACCTTCTTGGTGGTAGCCTGTACCAACATCGGACCCATGAGTATCAACTCCCCTATGTCTGTCCAACATAGGTGTGATATGAAAGGCCACCCGTATAAGGCCTCAAACGGTTCCATGAAAATGCTGGATTGATATTTGTTGTTGTATGAAAACTCTACTAGCAGTAGGTTGTCCTCCCAACTACGACCAAAATCCAAGACCCAAGCACGTAGCTTGTATTCCAATTTCTATATGGTCTGCTCCATCTGACCATCATTCTGGGGATGAAAAGTTGTTCTCAAGCGCACTTATGTCCTGAATTCCTCCTGCAATCCCCTCTTCAGCCAGGATGTAAAGCGAGTGTCATGATCTGATATGATCATTAAATTCACCCTGTTAATTCACACTATCTCTTGGATGTTGAGGCATCCCAATCCTTCTACCAGTCCCTGCTCCTAGATGGGTAGGAAGTGAGCTGACATGGTGAGTCGGTCAACAATCACCCATATAGAGTCGTGGCCCCTAGATGTATGTGGTAACCCCATCAAAAAGTCCATTGAGATACCATCCCATTTCCACTCAGGTACCTTGAGTGGCTAGACCAAGCCTACTGGAACCTGATGCTCGGACTTCACTTGCTGACAAGTGAGGCATCGTGAAACAAACTCATCCACTTCTTTCTTCATCCTTGGTCACCAGTACTAACATCGGAGGTTATGGTACATCTTCTCTACTCCATGATGTACCACCAAAGGGGAATTCTGGAACTCCCTCAACACCTCCTCCCATAATGTCACTGGTACTATGGTGCACTCTCTTAAAAGGATGACAGGATCCACAGCTATTGAAAATCTATCAGGAGCTCATCCTGAGGATAACTGAGCACGCCAGGCCTTGCAGTAATCATTCTCTAGTTGTGCCTCCCTTACTCGCTGTAAGAGTGGGGGGTAATAGTCATCGAATGAATGTAAATAGATACACCATCATCTACAAAGGATATCTTCATTGTGGCTATTTACTCTGTCACCTAACTTTGTAGCTGCAAACTGTTCCTCCTACTAAGCACATTTTTCACCGCATTCCCCTTCCAAGGAGTATAGACTATCTCAAAATCATAGTCCTAGGGGAACTCTATCCATCATTACTATCTCAGGTTCAGGTCCTTCTGGAAGAAGATATACCTGAGGCTATTCTGATCATAGTAAATTGTAAACTGCTCACCCATCAAGTAGTGTCACCGCATCTTCAAGGAAAAGAACATGGCTGCTAACTCCAGGTCATGGGTTGCGCAGTTCTTCTCATGCTGCCTTAACTATCATGAGTCGTATGTGATCACTACTAACTCCTGCATTAGGAAACAACCCAGTCTGGTCCCTGATGCATTATAGTAAACTACAAACCCAACACCCTCCTCTTGTCGTCTCAAGATAGAGGTACTAGTTCGTCTCCTCCTCAGCTCCTAGAAACTCTGCTGATATTTCTCCGTCCACACGAAGTGTTGTACCTTTCATTTCAAATCCGATAAGGGTACTGCTACTCTGGAAAAGTTGGGCACAAACCTTTGATAGTAACCAACCAACCCCAAGAAGCTCTGCACCTCAGTCACACTTCTGGGTGGCTCCCAAGTAAGTACCACCTCTATCTTTTTCAGATCTACTACAAATCCAACCTCCAAGATGATGTGTCCCATAAAGTGGACCTCTCGTATCCAAAACTGACACTTCGAGAGCTTCCCATAAATTTTATGCTCTCTGAGTGTATCCAGGACTATCCATAGTTGTGTAGTGTTCTCCTCCCCTGACGCTGATTTCACCAAGATGGCATCAATGAAGACCACAACAAACCAGTCAAGTTAAGGCTTGAATATCTTATTTATAAGTCCCATGAACACTGCTGGGGCGTTGGTCATGTCGAAAGGCATCACCAGGAACTCATAGTGCTCGTATCAGCACCTAAAGGTTGTCTTCGGTACTTCCTTGTCACTTACCCAAATTAGTTGATAGCCTAGTCGGAGGTCTATATTTGATAACCACCTAACTCCCTTCAGCTAGTTTAAGAGTTCATTGATCTTTGATAGTGGATACTTGTTCTTCATGTTCTCCTGGTTCAGGTGTTGGAAGTCCACGCACAACCTCAAACTCCCATATGAATTCTTGGAAAATGGAACTGGGGTTGCCCATGGTGAAATGTTGGGCCTTATGAAACCCTACTCTAACAAGTCCTCCAGTTGTAACCTAAGCTCACGATGATCCATGGGAGCCAACTAATATTCCGGTGTGGATATTGGTGTCGTCCTGGGGTACAGATCAATGAAAAAGTCTACCTCCCTATGAGGAGGTAGTCCAAGAACATCCTCAGGAAAAAAATCCTTGTACTCGTCCACCACTATAGAAAATCTTGGACTCCTCTCATTCAATGCAGCAAGAGTGAGGCTAGAAAACTTGTGAGTGATCGGTTGTACCCTCCTCTGAGAAATTCTGTCTTATGCCACAAGGGTTTCCTTATCTCCAGTGAAGGAAAAAATTTCCCATATCTATGGACACACCACACTATATGCCTAAAATAGTAGATTTAAGCATGGACTGTGGATAACTAGTCCATACCCAAGATGACGTCATAAGGCCTCAACGTTGATACTAGGAGATCCCAGTCGAAGCTCCCACTTCCTAGAGTAATCTCACACTACCAGGACTAGTGTGTAATCATTGAATCCCCTCCCATAAGAGTCTCTAGCTATAAGGATCCATCCAACAGCTCCACCAGAATCTCAGAGCTCCGAAGGAGAGTCATGGAAATGAAGAAGTGACTAGAACCTATGTCTATAAGTACTGAAACCAGGATTGAGAAGACACATATCGTACCTCAGATCATCTTTGGAGCACTATGGTCATAATCCTCCACTTCCTGAAGTTGTGATTTCCCCTATATGTCTAATCCATGAGGTCGCGGTGGACCACCTAGGGGTGGTGGCGATAACACCTCAAACTATCACCCACTGCCTGCTGCTCGGCCTGCTCCCCTACCATGTCCACCACCCTGTAGATCTCCTCGTTCGAACCACTACCTCTACCTCAGCGTCCACTCAACCATCTTTTTTCATTTGTGTGGAGGGGCGGGTAGTCACATCCCATGTTTCCTTGACCGCCACATGAGAACCAAATCCTAGTTCCCAGCTGACTCCCTCTGGTATGGGATCCCTGTACTTCAGACCTTGAGACATGCAGTCTTCTTCTAAAATACTTGGCCCACATGGGCCCCCGCGTCTGCTATCTGCTGTCAGCCGAAGACTTCACCACCTGGGGTCAACTGGTAGCTCTATCTGTGGGTGCCTACTCCTCCAAGAATATCTCTACCATAAGGGCTCTCTCCAACACCCCAACCTAAGTAGGTATGATAAGAGACAATATCTATACCCTGATCTCCCTCCTGAGTCCCTACTCAAAGTATCAAGACCTGAAGAAAGATTCTTTCACCATATCTATCAAGTAGCGAGAAATCTCGATGAACCTCTATGAGTTCTCAGCCACCATCATGCTTCCCTACTGTAGGTGAAGAATCTCCTAAATTCGCACAGATTGCAAGGTCACAGGGAAAAACTTCTCCTGGAAAAGCCGCTCCAAGTCTAACCAGGTGAGGGTTGCCTCATCATTCGTCTGGGTGATCAAGCTCCAGCATATCCCTACTGAGCCCTGTAGAAGGATCACTGCCAAGATGTCCATCTGGTCAGGTAATGTCCACACTAAGCAAAAGACCAGATTCACTGCCTTCATCCAGTCCTCAGCAACCTGAGGATCTATCTCTCCCCTAAACCAGGGAGGCCTCTATCTCTGAAACTTGTGCAAGGCACTGAGTCTACACACATCCTCTTATGGAACTTCTGGTAGTAGATTCTAACCATCAGGTGGTGGTATCATTGGTGCACCACTCAGTGAGGCCATCTCTAGAACTGTTCCCTGAACGAACACCTCGTTGCTAGGCAGGCTATCCTCACAACCTCATATCAAGATCCTGGCTGGTCATCTATGTGGAGGTATCTTAAGATAGATCAAGATGTACCACAGTCAAAAAATTATACATGGTGAGCTGAATCTTATTCAAAAGAACATAAAGAGACACTTATTTAATCAATGTTTTCATGTATTTAGCTGAAAAGAATAATTCAAGGTCTTGGTGAATGGATACGTCGGCTGTTGTACCAACATTGGACTCCCCGAATCTATAAGTAGAACTCGCAACACTTAACACTATTTCCCCAAAACAAAACAACAGACTTCTAGTATTTGTGGTAGGACTGACCTTCCTCTGATACCACTTTTTCATGACCCATCCCCTAAGGACAATTCCATGACTACCCAAAGCCCGCCTTTGGATGGCCAGGGGATGGAGACTAGCGCCGAAGGTGTCAACCAGCAAGTGGGAGGCATTTTCCTGAGTACCTGTAATCACACACACGCACAACCAAGTCCCACACACTGAAAAAGGAAACAAGTATCACTAAAATGAATCTGAGTACTAGTAAACCTAATACAAGTGGGCCAGAATACAAAACTAATAGAAAATTTGAAAATAGAAAAGTAAAATAAGGAAACTCTAAGGGACATCCATGGAAAACCCAACCTGGTCCTAAGATTAGTGTAGATACAAGAAGCCTAAGTAGTACATCCTATCCACCTGAACATACTGGGCCCCACCTAGACCTAGGCCATGAATTCCACCATCATAGCATCTTTCATTCCCATCTCCCTGAGCACCTCTATCAAAATGTTGATCATCTGCACCAGACACAACACATGTGGGTGAAGCCCGTGTAGGGGTGAGTAACAAAATAGACAGTAGGGACCCCCCAAAAAAATACACCACAACAATCCTCAATGTAAAGCACGAAGCACAAGACAACTCACACCAGGTATACATTTAGGGTAGTGATAGAAGAATCATTAGTCACATCATCAAACACCTCAGTTACTGGGTAACTCCTCCTCCATCGAGTACAGTGGGTCTTCCAAGTCACACAGAAGTGATTCCCACTAACCATTGACTGCTTAGGTACACCTCCTCATCATGGACCATGGGCCTAAAAAGTCACAAAGAAGTGCTTCCCACTAATCTTGTCCAACTGTGGTACTCCTCCTCATTTTGAACTGTGGGCCTACAAAGTCACACAAAAGTGATTCCCACTGTGGGCATGCAATGTCACACAGAATTGCTTCCCACTAGTCCATAGTGGAGTCTCACAGAGTCAAAATTCAGCAGTCCTCAGGTCCTAGCCAACTGTCGGGTTCCGTATGTATCGTACCTAGGAGAACCACTCCTCAAGACATTCATTGCATCTAAACTTCCATGAAAACCTCCTCAGGGAATGCCAAAAGATCCGCCTCATCGAGAGGGCACCAACTCCACAAATGGATCGTCAAACAAACACTCATTTTTCAGGATACATGTGTTTTATTAAAAAAGGACTGGTTGTGTCTAGGCCCGGTCTGACCTAAAAAACCTAGAACAAGTTCCCACGTACCCCGGTTTAATTTTACTAACTTGACCTGACCTGGTTCAGGTCTAGGTTATTCTAGTATGGCCTGGAAAATGGGCTAGGGCCAAGGGGCCTCACTGGACCCAGCCTAGTTTGGCCCAGGTTCAAGCCCTCTGGGTCTCCTAGTGACCTGGTCTAGTCTGGCTCTGCCCGAAGAGCACGCTTCTAGACTACCAATGCAGGCTCGACCCACTGGCTCAGCACGCAGCCCGTCATCCTGAAGCCCGGCCCATGCAGTGCGGGCCGGTGGTGCACCGCATGGCCTGGACGCGGCATCCAACCATGTCTGGCTCCCTACTACCCCGTAGAATGTCATGGGGATTCCCTTATGTCATAGTCAAGATACCATTGTTCCTTCACATCCAAGTGGCATGGATGTGTGCCACCCCTCCAAGCAACGCCTGCCTAGTGCCATGTCACCCTGTAGCTACTGCGACCCACCGGTCGCGGCCTCCTATCATCGCAGCACCCCGACGAGTGCTCCACCGTCCTCCAGTGCGGTTGGCGAGGGTAGGCATCCACCCCAACTATGGAACCAGTTCGAGACACCCCCTCCATGTGGCTGGTGTGGACCACCCATCACCACCTGTGGCTCCCTCCGTGGGCCACCAGAGTTTCTCCAGTGTTCTGTTTTCCGATCCTTCTATGCCTACCAGCCTCTCGGGTAGTCTCCATTACCGCGATAGTCTAAGATGCGCCTTTCCTACATTTTAGACAATCCATTCACAAGGATCGCACATGAGGATGGGTCTAGGCCTTTTTTTGTCGGCTCACTTCCTTCATGTTAGAATTTTTAAAAGTGGGGAGTCTCTGGTGAGATTTTTAGTCATAGAAAAATATAAACTAATCCCATATAGAGAATCCCCCAAATAAAGTTACCCTCTCGTATAAACGCAAAATTCTTGGATCAACCTATTCGTGGGTTTATCCATGTTCATAATTTCTAGAAAAGAATGGGGAAAACATAAAAAAAAATTAAAACAACCCCTACCTCTTTGATCATCGATGCCATAACACTTCGTACTCGAGGTTTCAAGATGTAAACTTCATTCGTTGCTTCCAGATTAGATCTTATAGGGGAATCAAAGATGTTGATGTTTGTCAGTGTTTGTCATTCTTCGTTGGAGATGGAGTTTGCTGGAGGTTTGTTATAGAATCCCCACAGTTTAATCATCGTTCCTCCGACACATCAAACTATTAAAATGAAACATGTCACAACGTTTCCACTATGCTAGGATGTCACATCATTACGTGGTTTCATTTATGAAACATCTTTGTTTTTACGTTTCATTAAGGCATTGTTACGCTGTGAGTTATCGATCCATTATTGAGTTAAATTAATTCCCATCATCATTGCCTCATCGATGCAACGTAATTTCACCATCCACTCCTCAACTCTGAGAAAAGAAATAAAATAATTATTTTATATTATTTTATTATTTTTCTCAAAAATTCAGAAAAATGACTTTTCCTCTCAACCCTTGTTGGAAAAAGTTAAGTCGTTTCTAGGAGAATCTCAGCATTCTATGTTCAACGGTGACCTCATATTTTCAATCTGATCACCAGTTCAAAAGTTAAAAAAACCCGATTGCACGTTTATTGACCGTACATTAAAAAAAGATCAAAATTCCGTTCTAGGCTAACTGGGTCTTGGAATCACCTATTTTCAAAGTTTGTGGTCTCATAAGAATTCCATATAATTTTATAAAAAATACATGGAATTTTTTAGACATTACCACATTAAGATTCTCCTTACAAGGATTATTCTCAACATTTTTTTTATTATGGTCATGTTATTAATCTACAATGGAATCTTCTATCATAAGAGTATCATGTTTCAGAACCATTAAATAAGGAATTATATTTATTGGGATCCCTCTAAAATGGAGTCCCCTTCTGAAATTCATCATATACATTATTTGTATATGATCCATATTTCATAGTGACTTACGTCGGGTATCACGTAAATAATCTCTGACTATATCTATTATAAAACAAATATTAATCATATCATATATTACACTTGGATAGATAACCAGACAATACTTTTTGAAATCCATCATGTTAATAAACCGAAATCTATTCCTCTGGTATCTAAACTGTTAGAGTGTCTTAACTATGTGTAACTGAAGGAAAATTTAAAGAATGAGCTAAAAAATAACAATCAAGTGTTATTCGATGGATCTTGACAATACATGATAAGATAATCAAGATTCATTTGTTTATTTCTTCCCTTACATAAGATAATCCATGGGTCCTAGTGTTGAGCTTGACAATACCCAATTGAATGATCTATGTCTTGAAAAGTGTTGATTTTGAATAAATCTCACACATATCATTTTAAGGGGGTTTTAATCTCACGATATTATCTCATGTTATTCCCTTTATGTATGCATGCTTATAATGATTTAGTTTGGATTTTTATTCCCTTAAACAAACTAATATTTTTAAACCATATTGGTGTCTAACTCTTTACATAATCCAAAAAATCATGTTACTCTCCAAAAATTAGAAGTCAAGTATATTCATACGCATATGAAGGCATCATATAAATAAGGTATATAAAATATTAATGTTAAGGTTTATAATTATATGAGATTTATAATCTCACAATGAGTA
Source organism: Viscum album (assembly GCA_963277665.1). Taxonomy (NCBI): domain Eukaryota; kingdom Viridiplantae; phylum Streptophyta; class Magnoliopsida; order Santalales; family Viscaceae; genus Viscum; species Viscum album. The sequence goes on along the minus strand of OY728139.1, from coordinate 1,514,138,180 downwards.
ATATTAGAGTGACATATAGTCAACCCCACTAACATTCCATGAAAATTCATAGGCCTCCATGTAATTAGGTAGTTCGACCCCAAGTCCCTTTACCTGGGGATAGATTACTCAAGAGAGAATCCAATTTATCAAACTATAAAATCTAATATGAAAAAATTATATTCAATAAATAAATTGAATCTTATAGCTTCAATTAAAAATCTAGATAAAGGTAAATGGTAAACTAAATTCATTATAGAGACATAGAAATAATTTAATGCAAGTCTCTATCCTAGAAGTAGTTTAACATTTTAAACAAAAGAATGCATAATTAATCATATAACTATGAATAAAATAGGTAAACCCCATTAAATAAATGAACAATTAAAATACATAAACTTGAGATAAATATTTATGAACAATTCATAAATAAAATACAGTTATAAAAATTTTATAATTTATCTTTTTATTATGTAAATTCCATAAATATGAACATAAAAAATTTATATTCATTCCAATTTAAATACTATCACATTCATCATTATATGTAATATTATTTTAAATATATGTTATTTTTTAATTTTAAAATTGCTTATAATACAATTTTATATTATCTAAACCTTTTAAATAATCTAATATTTCATATTTAATAATCATTTAATCATTGATCAAATCAATCATCAAAACACTTTTTATGTGGTTCAAAAAAATGTTCCAAATAATGCCCCTTTAATTTCAAAAATTCAAATTAATCATTTATGAATAATTCGTAATTTAAATATAAAAAATTTATATTTTGACATTATTTAATAATTTATAACACCTTATAAATTATCACTTATGATTTTAAAATAAAAACTCTCATTTTTAGATCACAATTCATTCCATATAATTTGGTTAAAAGGTATTTCAAATATTAATAATCAATATTTGGGAATATAAAATCTTCATAACTATTTATTTAATTAATTATAGACCATTTAAAAATATTTTTTTAATTTAAAAATTCTTTTTAATTAAAATATTCCCAAAATACTTTTTAATATGATTTATAAATACTTTAAAAACCATAAAAACATTTCAAAATATTAAAACAAATTATCAAAATATTTTTTTACCCTTATGAAAATTCTATATTCTTTGTAAGGGTATAATCCTTTTAGCCTTACACATATGTTCTACGTAAGGGTAGATATCCATGACCCTTACATAGTAGATGCTGAATAAGGGTATAATAGGTCTTACCTTTTTGTAAAATCTTTGCATAAGGGTAGGTATTGATTTACATTTTCATAAAACTCTAAAAAAATCCATTACCTTGACATAAATTTATAAATCCTTCATTGCATCAAGGTAGTTTGTAGTAATATTTATTCAATCTATTAAAACATATAATTAACTTTACACAAACTTCTTAATGTAAGGGTAGGTCCTTGGTTACTTATATGTACTAGCATTTCATGTAAGGTTAAGCTACAGGTTACCTTTACATAACCATTTAAAAAACAACTACCTTTACAAAGCCCTTATTTTGTATAAACATAAGTTCAGATGAGCCATACATAGACCAATAAACATATAGTAAAGCATGATGAACCTTTCTTATACCACTCTACATAAGGGTAATTCATTGGTTACCTTTTCATACCAAAGTTACCTAAAAGTAACTATTTATTCCAAATTTCTAGAATACTAAAATGTGATTCCCTATTCTTCATGATTTTTTCATTTCAAGTGATATTTCATAAATCTACACCATGGAGTATTTAATACCACTGAAGGGTTTCAAACAGTACTAATAGTACTTATTAAATAAATTTGAAAAAATAAAACCCATGTCTAAGTATTTCCTATGAATGATAATTTTAAAACAATATATAAATAGAAATTAATATAATTTGTATCATCTTGATAAAAAACTCATAGGCTTGAGAGAGATCACTAAGGGTAGGTAAAAGATATACTCTCTCCAAATGTATCCACAATTCAAGTATAATCACACATCGTATATTTAGAATTCTCTATCCTCCATGATTTACTAATATCTCATGAGTAAATGAGGTAGAAGAAGAGAGCTTCGGGCTAGGGGAGTTTCAACCTAGCACACTAACACTAACATCTCATAGTAGTGGTAAATCAATAATCCCATGGATACTCCTTGGTGATGCACACATTAACTCATTATTTTATAACACATGAGTTAACAACTCAACTAACTATTGTTTTGTATACATAAATTCATTTAACTATCATGAATTTTAACTTATGAAAAATTTCACTAAATGATAGTTATATTGAAAATAAACCCAAATGATAATGCTTATCATTAGGATGTCAAACATATCGTAGGTAGTGGGTGCATCTCATGCATGTCATAAAACCAAAGTACATAGACTCTTTTAGTATATACAAATAATTATTTAGTGTTTATTAATTTTATAATATCCAATCAACTATAAGCATGAACTAAACACATGAAAAAAGTATCAATCTACTACATGTGTTGAACTATCGCAAGGAAACTGACCGTATTTCACCTACTCTGAGTAATCGAACAAGAGGATGAATTAACCGAGGCTATTTAAAGGATTAATTTCTTATTTTAATCCCAATATCTAGTTTTGGGAGTAGTTAATGAAATTAAGAGAATTTATGGTTTTCTTAATATCCTCTTAATACAAGGACATGTTTATGATTGTTTTTAAATGAATAGTTTTATAAGATTTCTCTACAAATATGGGGAAGTATCACACATACATGGAGCCTTATTTTTGCCAATTGTATAACTTTATTTTTTCCCTTAAGAATTTATATTTTCCTGAACTCAAATGAAAGATTTGATAGAAATATTCACTTCCCACTGAATCTTCTCTCGTAACATTTGGAAGATCATTTAAGGAGAAGAACCATAATGATCAACTGAACATGATCCAATATTGAGCTATATCAAACTTCCAAAAATTTATTCACTCTCTCTATTTCTTTTACATTTTTAGTTGTTATTGTGTTTCATGTATATTTACATCACACTTATCATGTATTAAAAGTAAGGGTACTCTTTTAATCATTAATTTATTTATTTAAATATTTTATCCCGTGAATAACTGTGGAAGAGGATCGGTTTATAATGATCTTCTATATGTGCAGTTGTCTATGAAAAACCAGATTTAGTTTGTTGATCCGGTTATTACTCCTAATAAACATTCATGGAATTTTCTTATTGTCAACTTCAGGGGATTTAGTTCTAGATTGGAACTAAACCCATTACTTTAATTCTATTGTGTGATTTGAGTTTTTTTTTCACTACTTGTTTTAAATTCACTCAAAAATTGATTTATTACAACAATATTTGATTCATTTATTTATAAAACCATGTTTGCAAAAACATAATTTTATAGTTTTTATTTATAAGTGATATATATACTTTTATTTTTTGAGATTATAATTGTATTAAAATTTAAAGTGATTTTAATTTTTGTACCTTTGGTATTGATCATTCCCTTAAGTAGCTATTTTATAGTACAAATTATATATAACTAATAAAATTTTAAAATGGTATGGTTTTTAAATTGAGCGGATTTTAGATTTTTCTTTTTCTAAAAAAATATTTTATATAGGAAGATCAATTCATCCCCTCTTGAGAATTCCTCTCAAACCAACAATTTTTTATTAATGGATTATTATATCATGTTTATGTTTCATTTATTTCATTATGGTATTAATAAAATAATCCTTATTTTTTATAATAGGTATACTATTATTATTTTTAAACTATGGGTGGTGTGTTTGGAAATTGGTATCATGATTGGGCTGTATTGGTATGCGGTACCAAGGTAAGCAGAATGTAGAGACACCATTTCTTCTATATGTTAAATTATTTTTTATTTTTTTATAAAATTTAATATTTTTAATAAATTATACATATAAATGTAGTTGTAATTCATTGAAATTTTTGTAATGAAAAATTATTTTTAATTTAAATTTATTATAATTTAAATTTATTTTAAATTAAGTTGTAATGTATTGGATTTGTGCAGTGTGATATAAATATAGTAAGTACTACTATAGTTGATAGATTTTATTAGATAAATAATTTATTCTAATAAAAGTAACTTTTATCTGTGTTATCTCAATCACTGATAAAATCTATCATTATCAATGCTAGAAATAGAACTCACAAAATGCACTTTTATCATCTCTAGAAAACATGGTGGTAAACTCACTCTTCATCGGTGATTTTTTTACCACTTAGGCCTCTATCTGTATTTTTTTAGCACAAATAAAAGAGAATGTCATTTAAAGGAACTCAAAAGATCAATACTTTCTTAACGCTAATAAAATTGATTTCCATCATTGATTAAAGGGATCTCTATAGTTGTGAAGGCATAAAAGTTCAATTTATTTTTTAGAAAGTGTCAATTGTAAATGTTGTTAAAAAATCCTTAGTCACTATAAAAATTTCACCATGAAATATTTCAAGACATGAAAGGGAATATAGAAACATTTAATTTATAATTAGTCAATTCATTTCATAAATCTATGAAGCTCAAATAATGTTTTTTATTATATTTTTAATAATATGATCATAATTATATATACTTATAACTATATAATTATATATACATTTAATATATATGTAATATTTAGATCACAAACATATTAGAAAATTTCTTGTATATGTAATATTATGAACATAACAGTTGAGTGTGAGAGCTGATAATCTTTTGGATTTTACTAGTTTAAAATATTAAAAGGTTTTGTTTTTATGTTTTTAAAGGTAAATTTTTTTTCATAATCCCACATTGGAAAGTGGGAGGAGTGGGGTCTTCCTTATTAATGGAAGTATTTTTATTACTATTTAAAATTAATAAAGTAAAATGGGTATAATAATGTATGAGATTATGAACTACACCACCCACATGTGTGCACGCGTTTGAATGCATTCTCACAATGTTGTACTTTGATGGTGTGCATTTCATTTTTCATGACACATCAGTGTAAGGTTCTGGAAGGTGACTTAGTTCTTCATGAAATATCAGTGGGTCTAATTGGTTTAATCCCAAGAAAAAATGGGTATGATTGATGGGTTTATCTAGTTTATTAAAAGGGTAAAATATGGACCATCTATCAGATCAAGTTTTATATAACGAATGTAATGATCTGCTAGTGGGTGCAATCTGGGGCACTTAATCAATCAAGTGCAATAGAATTGATAGGATTAAATCAGAAAATAATATAACTTTTTTAAAAAATTATCATACCCATTCAAATGGGAAGTATAACTTATTTGAATGAGAACATCCATTTATATAAAATAGATCCTCAAATAGATTGAAAAATTCACTTCTAAGAAATCAATTCACTCCTTGAGTTCCACTATTTACTGAGATTCCTCAAAATATTTTAACAATAATAAATGGTACTTTGTTGGTTCCCAACAATAAAGATATCTTATTTCCAAAGACTCTTCAAGGGATGCTCTAAGAAAATTACTTGTGTCAAGTATAGATTCACCATTGTGTCCTAAATAGGATTCATCGACAACCCATTTTACTATCAATTTAGTGGGGGTGAATCTACTCTTAAGGAGATTGACACCATAATGTGCCTTGATAATCTATATCTACTACCTTCCAAGAAAATTTCATATCCATTACCCATCAATATATCCACAAAAATACTAATAGTATATTACATCAACAATGATATAGTAATTCTCATCAATTCGATGTTATTAGAGCAATTCAATGGAAACAATTTCAAGAGGTGGAAAAAGAGGATGCACTTGTTACTCACAACTATCCAAGTGGTGTGCGTAATCTTAACTCTGAATCCCCCCACATTTGAATATGAGACACTTAAATACCACTATAAATTTGGCCTTTAATAGTGCTAGGATTTAACAGCACTAGCTAAAAGAGTAGATAAATGTGTCCTTTATCAATGATAAACAAACCATTGATAAAGGACATATTTATTAGTGCTTGTAAAAAACACTGATAAATCCCTCCCTAATTGGTGCTAATAAAAGAGTGATGATAAAGGGGGGATTTTATCAGCAATTTTTTTTCTAATTCTAATAAAGGGTATAAATTATATTACATTAAAAATAATATATTCATATATATATATATATATATATCTAGTATATATTTTTTAAATATGGTTTAGATAAGGCTAAATAGGAATTTACACATAATATATAATATATTTATTGAAAATGGATTATAAAATAATTAAAAATATTATTAATTAATAGTTTTTGTAATTATTATCTATTAATATCCATTTAATAATAGTTGGATGAAATAATAATTAAATGAATTGTTGAATGGTATAAGATTTGTTGAAAAGAAGACTTGAACTTCAAAAGGCCATAAATTTTGATTTGGGTGTCTTTTACGTTGTACCACATGTCAAATCGAAGAATACAATGATATCTATAGTCTAGTGACTTAGGGAACCCCTGACACATTTTTTCAGGCCAAAAAAGACCCAAAAGGCCTCAAAACTGAGTTTTTAATCAGGGTATCACAATTTTTTAACATTCGATGCAATTTCAGCCTCGTTTAAGGCGGTCTTATTGTCTTTTTTTGATGGGGAATGAATTTATTCTCAGGAATTACATTCATATAAATAATATTCTTTTGAAATTTTTTCATTTTTCATAATGAAGATTTATTTATAATAAAATATATGAATAATTTAGTATATTTACATATATTAAATCACTTGTATAAATAAATATATCAACATATTATATAAAAATGTATTTTAAAATATATAAGATAAATAATTATTATTAATTTTATTTAAAGTAAAAAATTATCCATTTTATTTACCTTATAAAAATGTGTTAATGTGTATATATATATATATACCTATACAAGTAAGGATTATATATAAACATGTGTGTGTCAATATTTAACCATTTATTTATAATATAGAAATATAGGAATATGTATATACTTATACATATATATATATATATAATGTTTATATATACATATGTGTGTGTATTAATAAATTCATATATATTTATATTATATTCTAGTATATGTAAATGAATATTATTATATAATATATTTAAATAAATATAACTATATATATCTCACACATAAATATGTATTTTAAAAATGTATTTTAAAATAATTAAATAAATATACGAATAAAAAATATTCATGTATATATATATATATATCAAAAAATATATAATAAAATAAGTAGTTGTAGTGTTAAGGGCGTTCAAATCCTTAAGGTAAGTTCTAGGATTCAAATTCAAGCGTACGTAGCAGGGCTGGAATTTTCTAAAGCACTTTTAAAGGGTGGGGAAAAGTGTTGTTAAAGGGGGGCATGTGAGTGCATTAAAAGTGATGATAGGGGGCGGCATTGGCGGTGGGGATAGGACCAAAAAACATCCCCCATTTAACAACACTAAAAATAAGCACTGATAAAGGGGGCCTTTATGAGCTCTTTTTTCAAGCGCTGATAAAGTCTCATTTTATCAGCGATTTTTTTACTACTGTTAAAGGGTTACTTTATCAGTTATTTATGAATTCACTGATAAAGGTCTACTTTTAACCACTCTTTGGTAGACAAAACTTTACAAGGGTTGTTAAATCATAAAACCAGTGCTGTTAAAATTGTGTTTTGTAGTACTGCAAGTTTCCCTCACAAGAAAAAAATGGGAGAATGGTGATCTCATATTTCAAGGGAACATGATCAACACTTTATTTGATGACATCTTTGATAGATATCAACATCTTCCAAATTAAAAGAATATATGGAATGATTTGGAGAAAAAGTACATTATTGAGGATGAAACAAGCAATAAATTCCTAGAAAGCAATTTTATTTCATACAAAATGGTAGTTAATATCTATATTGTACAAAAATTTTATGAAATATGATGCATCTTATAATAAATTAAGAAAAAAAATATGAACATGGATGATGTTATAATTTTCATATCCATCATCGACTAGATCCCTATTTCTTGGACTAATTCTAAACATTCTTTAAAGTAGAATAAGTAATACATTTACCTCAATGAGTTACTCAAATACCTATAAATTGAGGAAGAATATAAAAAATAACATGGATGAAAATGAGCCTATGGATGATAAATCCAAGTTCCCTGTGTCATAGGGAGTGAATCTATCCAGGTCCTCAATGGGAAAAATTTTCTAAACCATCATTCAAAAGAAAAGGTTAAATTCAAGAATAAGAAAGGGATATACAAATTTTATGGAAAGTTAGGACACTTCAAACAATATTTTTATATCTGTAAGAATAAATATGACAATAACCCTTCAAAATAAATTTTCTTTCTATGATATTTAAAGAGAATGTGATCGAGGAAAAATATTCTTGGTGGATTTATTCTAGTGCTACAAATTATGTTTTCAACAAAAAATTTCTCTTCAATATAATGGAATCAATAAAATAAGATATGTCTCTCTACATTGGGAAATATATAAGTTTTAACATACAAGGGAAGGGGGTGGTTAATCATGAGTTTACCTCAAGAATTATCCTCACCTTTTATGGTTTCTTGTTTGTTCATGAAGTTCATAAGAACCTGGTATTAGAGAGCTTATTAAATAAGCATGGGGTTAAACTTATATTTGAGGTATATAAATTTATTATTTCCAAGGGTGGGATATTTTTTTGGAAAGTGTCACTTGTACGATTAATTATTCCAATTAAATATAAATATTATTTTTTCTTCCATGATAGAGTCTTTTAATTTAGGGAATAATCATTTAAAACAAATTAATTTGATAAAAATACATGATATTTCAAAAATGGAGTTATTACCTAGTATGAATAAAAATGATTGTAAATTTGTAACTGTCAAGAAAAATAAATAGGTAGGAAACCATTTAAAACAATTTAAATGAAATTTATCTTGATAGAATTAATACATATTGATGTATGTGATTTATATACAACACCTACCATAGGTAATAAAACTTATTTTATAACTTTTATTACTGATTATTCAAAAAAAACTATGTTTATAATTTAAATGATATATATGAAGTTATAGATAAATTTAGTATCTAATAAATGAGGTTGAAAATCAATGTGGGCTTACAATTAAATGCATATGATCTGAAATAGGAGGGGAATACTAAATTCCTTCATTATTTAAATCCATAGGGATCATACATGAATTGATAGCTCCCTATAAACCTTAAGAAAATAGTGTAGCTGGAAGAAATATTATAACATTAATGGAAATGGTTTAATCCATGATGTCTATCTTAGGTCTCTCAAAAGGATTTTGGGGAGATGAATTATTAACTTTGTGTCACATCCTAAATAGGGTTCTCACAAAATAAAGGTTATTATTCTATATGAATTATGGGATAATATGAAACCAAACCTAAATTATTTAAATGCTTGGGGTTGTTACTTAATTGTAAGACTACCTAAAACTAAAAGGGAAAAGTTGGGTAACAGAGGTATTGGTAGAATATTTCATGGATATATGGAAAATTAAATGGATTATAGATTCATGTCTATGTAATAAAATTATTTTGGTGGTTGTTAATACAATTATTGAATTAAAAGATTATATCTTTTATTAATTTAGTTTTACCTCTTTACCTAATAAAGTTAAAATAGAGGAATATATCTCAAATAAAATAGTATCTAAATAATATATTGTTGAGGTGGTTTGTAAAATTAAACAACCTGAGGTTTTACTCAATATTTATTATGACCAAAAAAATTTCAATGAAGCAATGTTCTATTCTGATGCAACTCTTTGGAAGGAATCTATAAATTATGAAATGAATTTTATATATAACGACCCAAACTGTTATGAATAAAATTCCCCAATTGATTAAATTAAATGTTTTATTATATAATATGGTTATAGAAGACATATGCACTTATTTCATTTTATATTATCCAATTGGATTTAAAAGACTGTTAAGTTTCATTACTGTTGATAATATAGTCGTTGAACAGTGATCTTAAGATTATTATAAATATAAGTTTTTTATAAATCCAATTGACACAGAAAAGGGAAGAGATGGCCTCAACCAGTAGGATTGTACCCTATGAAGCCAATTTATTAGAGTTTCCAAAGTAAATAATTTTTTTTTGTATTTTTCATTAACCAAGACCAACCCGCGATCCAGCAACTTAAGCATAATAGAAACTATTGATGGGAGAAGTTCAAGCTCATCAAGATCACAACCCAAACCATCTTTGCTGAACCACCTCATAAAAGTCCCACCATCACGCACCTTACTCTTAAGGAATTTTCTAGTGTATTAAATAGATATATATCAATATGATAATAATATATGTATATTATTTTTTTATATAATAATGAATATATTTTCATCCTATTATTATTAATTTGTAAATGATTTTTATTTTGATAAAATAAAGAAAAAATTATTTTTTTGGTTAATATTCAAATTAAATTAATGAATTTATGAATTATTTATTTTTTGAAATAAATATTATTTTAATAAAATATTATGATTAAATAATTTTTATTAAATATAAATGATCATTTAATTTTTATGAAATCAAATGTAATTTTTTTAGGGTTTCAAAAACTATTTTTCTCAAAAAAATAATCATTTTCATTAAATGATGGTTATTATTTTAAAAGTAAAAATTCAAATATTGAGAAAATTATCTAGATAAAATTAATATAATTTTTGGAATCATATTTTCAAAATTACCCAATGGTTATTTTTTTCATAATTTTCTGAGACAGTTGAATTTTTGAGTAAAAATTAAATATCGTATAAATATAATTTGTGTTTTATGACATCATAATGACCCAAAGGTGAAGTAATAATTACTATAAATGGGATAAAAGGATAAATAAATGTTTTAACTTATAAATAATGTTATTTTATGTTTATTGTATTTATTTTTTAAAGCCATTATGAGTTCATCCAAAACCTATAATATATTTTAAGGTTATAAAATCATTTCTTTAAGAGTGTGACTCACCTCCACATAAGAAATAGAATTATTTTAATATGTTTGTCCATTTAACATATAAAACAATAGAAACCACTCCCATTTTACATAAACCATGGGAAAAAACCATGGGATGGTTTATGGTTTGGGGTATTTTATTATATAGATTCCAAAACCTAAATAATAAAGAAATCCCCCTTGTTTCTTATATAAACCCACCCAAGATCCCATTTATCTTCAGTAAAACTCCTTGGATAACAACCATACTCTTCCCTACACTCTATATAGTCCTCCCATGGATCTTCCTAGCTCTCCAGAAGCTCTTCCAAAGATTTTTAAGTCACTCACACAACTAAGGGACCTTCCTCTCCTCCTTTAAAATTCAAGAACCTTCTTTGAAATTAGTTCTTTTAATTTAAATTGGTTATATTTTAATTCATTTATAATCATTACCTTACTATAAAATTGATGTTATTTAAATGAGGGATCATTTAACCACCCTCATTTGGACCCTTACCTAATTCGTTGCTATGTTGAAATTCCATAAGGGATCCTCACCTTCTCTAATTTATTAAAGTTTATTTATGAACTTATGCATTATATTTCCATTCTATAAAGTTAGTAAATGTATTTAAATGTATTTATTACTACCCATTTTATTTACAAAATATTATATACCACTTTCTCTATCATCAACCATTTTTATGAATTTTTAAGTAACATTGTTATGCTGTCGAAATTTCACTGTGATTTTCCATGCCAAAAAAATTGTGTAGTGAATACCATAACCATTTTTCTATCAAGGGTATTCACCTTTATAAACATATAATTATTGAATCGGGACTTACATGTATGTAGTCCAAATTTTCTAGATCTTGTAATAAATTATGATGATGAATGAATTCATGTTGTATGTTCTATATGGCACACTTAAGAATGAGAATGAAATGAATATGATGGGTGCACTAAGATAATTCTCCAATACATTGGGTAATGTTTAGTATCATGATACATCATGTTGAGGTACAGAGTGAACCTGATTCCTTTATGATACTTTTTAAATTGTTTTGTCTTAGTGGTTTTAGCCTTGACCTATGTTTATGATTCATTATTTTATTTTTTTACCATATTTTCCATGTTATGATTATCATGTTATATCATGCCCTATTGTTCATGTTCCTTTTATTCCTCATTGATATTTCTATTGTCTAACATGTATAATATTCTTCATTTTATTCTGTATTTATTCCCTTACTGATCTTTATAGCTCACCCATTTCTTATATATGTCCATAGGTTACCCCATACAGTTTTAAAAAGCCATAGAATTTTACAAGCATGTTAATTTTTCAATAATGTTATTGTATCCCATGTTCAAAATGTTATGTTCTGTACCTAATTCCCAAATACACTATATTTCTCAATATTTTGGACTGTATTAAGTGTAATTTTATGTAATAAATCATGAATTAATGTATAATAAGGACCAGGTTTGTTATAGTTGGTATCAAAGTAAGACATTAGTTATTTTTGGGATTAAGCTTAGAAAACCCTAGAGAAAGATTTAGGGATAAGACTAAGTATAATAAAACATCCCTAAATTTTGGTAAGTGTAGAGTAAGTGGTTTATCAATATAATACATCAATGTCTGGATACTACAAGAGGATGTGGTTTTGGCACCTATGTACCTATGATTAAAAACTCTAACAAGGTGTTCCAAGCCTGACTCGGGATAACCTAGTACATGACAATGGGCCTTACTATGAACATGGTCTGAAAATCATGGGGGATATGATTTTGTAAATTTATAAGCTCATTACAAACCATTATTAAGGGAACAAAAAATGATCATATGTTAGAAAATATATCATGGATAAAAAACAATTAAGCCTAGAAATTTAGAAGTTAGGAAAATATATACAATTTATAAGTTATGCCAATAATTTCTATTGGATTACAATTTATGTGTTTAATAGATTAAAAATAATCATCCTTATTTTTATTTTTATTCTATCCAATGTCCAGAAATATGAGGAATCGAGTAAACAATCAATGCGAAGGGGCGATGTGATGACCACCCCAACAAGACTTCTAACCTGATAGGATTGGGAACCATGAACTGTATGATGATACTCTCCCATCTGAATTAGGTTCTGAATAGAATCCTTGATCAAGAGGAGATCCCAAACCCCCATGAGAGAGAAACAACCTCAATTGAGAGCTTTATGTGACAAAGCCATCATAATTTCAATGGATAGTCAGATCACTTAATTTCCTAACAATGCATCAACTCCATTGAGAAGATATTTTCCATCACTCAATGTTCGAAGAAAGATTAGGTTCTACTGGTTTTTTATCTTATAGAGGGAGAAGCTGATCAGTGGTGAACATTGATTAAAAATATGAATCCTGAGAAAGATATTGAAGTGATGGAGTAGAAGGAATTCCAGAAAATGTTTTTTGATAAATATTTTCCTCACACTCTCTGACTTAAAATGGAAAGGTTTTTCCTTTCCCTAAAGAAAACAATACGGTGAATCTATCAGTTAGTACAAGTAAAACTTCACAAGACATGCATGATACCCTTCCATCTTTGTCATTGCCCTCAAATTTAAGGTTAATCGATTATTTTGTGGGCTAAAACCTAGTCTATGAAAAGCTATAGTGATCCATGAATTAGATATATATGAAAAAATTGTCTGATGTTCCATCAAAGTCAAAATGGAGATCAATGGATCTCAAGGGTATCATGGGGATAAGAATCATAAAGTGGAGTTTAATTCTGGTGGGATGATGGAGAAATCAAATGGTTCCATGAAATTTCAACATCCCACATTCCAATGGTGGGGGAAGAAGCTCCCTGTAAATTTCCTAAGGGGAATGAAGAAATGATTTAGGTGTGGGAATGAAGGAAACCTATATAACAATTACCGATAGGAGAAACCCACTAAAGAGGTGGAGGAAAGGAATTATCTATTCAACCCTTAGTGCATTGTTCATTTATTTAACTGCAAGTAACTAGTTCACTTTGAAAACTAATTACCTAAGCCAGGGGTTTTCAGAGACAACCAACAACCTCCAAGGCAGCAAGGGTGAGATTTTTCCATCACTATCGCTGAAATGGATCCTAAAAATGAACTGGTGATAGGTTCACTAGTTATTCATTAAATAATAGCAAACATACTTTTTTATTATTGTTCTACACATTCCTTCATATCACGAATGTTTAGTAGAACTATCTAAACACCACTACAAAGCATGGAAGTGGATCTTTCAATGAATACAAAAAATGGGGAAATTATTTTATCCCAAGTATATAACTCCTCTTCTACTAAATTTTGTGGGATTAAATTCCCTGTGAACCTTGTCAAACTCCCTTTGGTGGAATTTGATGCGATTCTGAGAATGGATTGTCTTTTCCTATATAGAGCCAATATAAATTGCGATGATAATGAAATAACTCTTTGTATTGTGAATAGACCTATGATTCTGTTCAAGTTAAAGGAGGAGGATGAATCTCCTTTAGCACCATCATCTCAAACATGTATATAATTTCCATAAAAGTGAGCATATCTAGCTCAAATGATTGATTCTAAGGAAAGAACCATCCTAGAAGACATGACTATTTTGAGGGGATGTGTTGATATTTTTCCTAAGGAATTTACTAGTATTCATCCTAAAAATAGGTTTAATTTTAAATCAATATTATACCTAGGTCCTTCCCAATATCCAAGACTCTGTATAGAATGGATGTTGTGTAACTTGAGGTGATGAAGAAACTACTATGGTATAATCTTGATAAATGGTTCATACGCCCAAGTGTTTCACCATGGGGTGAACCAATCCTCTTGATTAATAAGAAGGATGGGTCAATGTGCCTTTGCATTGATTATCGGGATCTCAACAAGATCATGATAAAGAACAAGTATTATTTTCCTCGAATTGATGACTTGTTTGATCAGCTATGTGAAGCACAATACTTATCCAAGGTGGATATTTGGTCAGGATATAATCAAGTAAGGATGAAGAAGGAAGATATCCCCAAGATCACTTTTTGTACATGGTATGGGCACAATTATTTCATAGTTATTCCATTTTAACTCACTATTTCTCCATCAGTATTCATAGAATTTATGAATAGAGTCTTTATAGATTACCTCAACAAATTTGTGGTGGTATTTATAGATGATATTTTAATATACTCTAAAAGAATTTAAGAGCATGAAGAGGATTTGATAACTATCCTAAATACCCTACAAAAGGATAAGCTTTATTCCAAGTACATAAAATACGAGCTTTTATTGAAGGAAGTATATTTTTTGGGGCATATCATCATAAGAAATGGCATATTTGTGGACCCTTTGAAGATAAAATCAATTGAAGGATGTATGAGTCCAACATATATGATATATATATATATTTTACTTGAGTTTTATAGGTATTATCAGCAATTTTATTTGAAATTTATCGTGATTTTCATACCCTATTAACAAGATAACTCAGAAAAGAGTAAATATTTTCTGGACTCAAGAATGTGGGGAAAGCTTTAAAAAGATCAAAAAGAGGCTTATCACTGCAACAGTACTCACTATAAAAAAAATTGGGGAACTATTTGTGGTATAAAATGATTCTTAAAAGGGTGTATTATGTTGTATAGTGATGTAAAATGATAAATTGATATCCTATGCTTCAAGTCGGTTGAATATTCATGAGTAAAACTATTCCATGATTGATATGAAGTTGGGAGCTGTGATCTTTGTATTGAAAGTTTGGAGGCATTATCTCTATGGGGAGAATTCTGATATATATATATTGATCACAAAATCCTCAAGTATATATTCACATATAATGTGATTAATATGCACTAGTGAAGATGGTTGGATCTCATCAAGGTTTACGACTTCTTGATCCACTACTGTCCTGGTAAAGAAAATAAGGTGGTAGATGCTCTAAGTAGAAATGACCCAGAAATTCTATCATTAATGAGAATTGAGAGGGATCTGATCATATTATATTTGAAAAGGATAGCCACATGAATCAAAAAGGAAGGAACATCATCAATCCTTTCACAAATGATTTCTCAACCATCTCTTGAAGAGATGTTAAAGGATGATCAAAGATGTGATGTGGGAATTCGGAATAATGTGGAAGATTTAAGAATGAGGAAATACTCAGTGTTTAAAATTAGTGAAGAGGGAATTAGGAGATTTGGTTCAATACTATATAATCTATTGAATCATGAGTTAAAGGTGGAACTGTTGGATGATGAACATATTTCAACTTTCTCCATTCACCCAGGAAGCACAAATATGTATCAAAATCTTTATGATCACTATTTGTGGGAAAATATTAAGAAAGATATCATTGAATATACATCAAAGTGTCTGGTATGACTGCAAGTGAAGGCTGGTAGGAATAATTCTAATGGAATGATGGAACCATTACCCATACAAACATGTAAATGGGAGAACATCACCATGGAATTCATCCCTATACTTCCAAATACATTAAAGTGAAACAATTCTATATGGGTTTTTATGGATTTTCTTACAAATACATCTCACTTTATCACAATTTGAGAGGACTTCTCACTGGATCAACTTGCACTAATATACATCAAAGAAGTGGTAAGGTTGTATGGAGTACCACTATCAATTGTATTTGATAGATATCTGTGATTCACCTCCTATTTTTGGAAACGTATTCAACATGCTCTAAACACTGAACTAATCTTCAGCAAGACCTATAATCCTCAAACCGATGGCCAATCTGAGTGGGAAATTTAGACATTGAATACATGTTGTGAGAATATTCCATGGACTTAAAAGGAGTATAGGTCTAACATCTTCCTTTGTTCAATTTCTCTTACAAAAATAGTTTCCACTCAAGCATACAAATGGATCCCTATGAATACCATTATGTGGAGAGGTTCCTAACACCAGCATGTTGGGATGAATTTGGGGAACAAAAACTTTAGGTCATGAAATGGTCTAAGAAATGGTGGAGAAGGTTAAGACCATTCAACATCTCATCAAGGATACTCAGAGCTGACATAATAGTTATGTTGGAAATCTTCAAGGATACTAAGAGTTTTATGTTGGAGACATGGTATTCCTCCTCATATCTCCATTGAAGAAAGTGATGAGATTTGGGAAGATGTGAAAGTTTAGCCCAAGATATATTGGCCCCTTTGAGATCCTTGATTGCATCAGAGTGGTGTCTTATTGACTAGCACTCCCAAAAAACATATATTAAGTACGTTATATATTCCATGTATCCCTATTTAGGAAGTAAATACCATACCCCTCGCAAGTATCAATCAAGAGGTTGTAGCATTAGAGAATGGCCTTTCCTATGAGAAGCATCCGATGAAGATCTTGGATATTAGAGAAAGAGTTCTATGAAATATGACAATTCCCCTTGTCAATGTGTTGTGGAGAAACCAAAAGTCTGAATAATCGATGTGGGGACCAGAGGAGGTGATGAAGTATAGTTTCCCTCATTTTTTTAGAGTGGGAAAATAAAATTTTTAGGGTGAAATTTCTAAAGGGAGGAATATTGTAACGGCCCAAACTGTTATGAATAAAATTTCCCTTTTTTATTTAATTAAATGTCTTATTATATAATATGGTTATAGAAAAAACATGCACTTATTTAATTTTAAATTACCTAATTGGATTTAAAATACCTTTAATCACTAATGTTTATAATATAGTTTTTGAACAGCAATTACATGATTAGTATAAATATTGGATTATAACAAATCTAATTGACATTGACAAAGGAAGAGAAATTCTCAACCAATGGGATCGTACCCTATGAATCCCATTTATCAGAGATTATGAAGGAGATATCTTTTTTGTTATTTTCCCTTAAGAAATCCCAAGATGATATCTAATAACTTAATCATGAGCAAAACTGATTACAGTAGAGGTTCAAGCTCATCGAGATCATGACCCAAACCATGTTTTCTAAACAGCCCCATAAAAGTCCCCCCATCACACACCTTACACTTAGGGAATTTTCTAGTGTATTAAAGGGGTATCTATCAAGATCCTATTAGTATAAGTATTTACATTATATTTTATAGGATAATGAATTTATTTTCATCGTATTATTGTTACTTTGTAAAAGAATTTTATTTTGATACAATAAAGCACCAATTGTATTTTTGGTTAATATTAAAATTAAATTAATGATTTTATGAATTGATAGATTTTTTAAATATAAATTTTCTTAATAAAATATTATTATTAAATATTTTTTATTAAATATAAAAAATCATATAATTTTTATGATGTTAAATGTAATTTTTTAAAGGGTTCAAAAACTATTATTTTCAAAAACACCGTCATTTTCAATAAATGTCAGTTATTATTTTAAAAGTGAAAATTAACTTATTTTGAAACTTATTTATATAAAATGAATATTTTTTTTGAATCAAAATGTAAAAATTATCTAATGGTTATTTTTTCATAATTTTCTGAGAGTGTATTTGTTTGGTAAAAATTAAATATCGTATAAATATACGTTGTGTTTTATGAAATCATAGTGACCCAAAACTGATGTAATAATTACTATAAATTGTATCAATGACCAAATCGATGTTTTACCTTTAAAATAATTTGATTTTAAGAATATTTTATTTATTTTTATATGCCATTATGAATCCTCCAAAACCTATAATATATTTCACATTTTTAAAATCATTTCTTTAAGAGTGTGACTCGCCTCAACATAATCAAGTGAATAATTTTAATAATTTAGGACCTTAGACTTATAAAATAATATAATCAACTCCCATTTGGTTTAAAACATGGGGAAACCATGGGTGGGTTTGTGGTTTTGGATATTTTATTATGTTTAGTCCAAAACCTAAATAATAAAGAATTCCCCCCTCATTCCTTATATAAACCCACCCAAGATACCATTTTTATTCACTCAAACTCCTTTTAAGATGAACATAATCTTCCCTATACTCTCTAGAGTCCTCCCAAGGCACCCCCAAGCTCTCAGGAATCCACATCCAAGATTTTGAAGTCACACACTGTAACGACCCGAAATTTGGAATAAATCTTGTTTCCTAATTTTCTGTGCTATTTTATTTCATACTCAACAAAACTTTTTCATTTATTAAAATGCGTATAATTAAAATGATACTGTTGGGTTTTGACTATTATATGACTGTTAGTCAGTATGACCATTGGAAACTAAATGTTGCGACTTTTGTCTCTAAATACAAGTGATCTTGGTTAATTAATATAGAAAGAAGATTCGGTGGCCTCATCCAGTAGTCTCGGGCCAATCGATGTCTATCTAACAGAACTTGGGAAGGAGGTAGAACCACGGGGCTTTGCTCTGGACCAAACCCAAGCCAAAATTCATCGTGTGAAGCTAGAATGGAATCTCCTTCGCGAGAAGTTCAAACTGATAGAAATTACTACCCATGCGATGTTGGCCGAGCCGCCCTCATATTCTCTCACCTTAGCACACCTTACACTTAGGTCCTGTGCTGGGGTTATAAGGGGCTATGTAAGGAGACCGTAACATCCTTGTGTAATCCTTTGATTTAAATAAAAATTTTGATTTCTTCTTATGATGAAGTTTGTGAATTTTCAAATGTCCGGATAAATATAGTATTCATATATTGATGAATTCTAGAAAAAGGATATTTGAAAATATTTATGTAAACCTTAAATAATTAATTATGGGTAATGATTTTCAAAAAATGGTCTTCTACGATTATGTTCAGTAAGAAATTTATATTCTAATAAGATCAACTTAATTTTTGATGAATAGTAAATTATGAATAGTGATTTTATGCTTAGGATTAGTAATGTGACCAAATGGATTAGTAATCTCACTTAAAGAAAGTATTAATATAATCTAGGCACATTGATTAAGTAATGTGATTCAATAAAATAGATAAATAACTATTTCAGAAATTATTAGTCAAGTATTAGTTTTTTCAGGTGAATAGTGTTTTTTAATTAAAAAATAAATTAAAAATATTTAGAAAATTATTTTTATAAAATGGAGTTCATTTTCGAACTCAGAGCATCGATATTATGTTAAGGTAATATTTGGGGATTTTTCTGAAAAAATAATTTTTTATGAATAGTGTTTTTATTTAAAAATTAAATGAAAATTATTTAGAAAATTATTTTTATAAAATGGAGTTTATTTTTGAATCCAGAGCATTGATATTTTGTTAAGGTAATTTTTGGGAGTTTTCTGAAGAAGTTGAATTTTCATTGAATAGTAAAAATACAGTTTTAGGGTATTTGTATGTTTAATGACATCATAACTACATCATGATGATTTCATTAGATATTTTAAGGGATGGTCGACTTGTGAATAGTAATATAAGGTATGAGGTGTCCCAAGTGGCCAAAACCATGAATAAATACCACTTGTTTTTCCAATACCACCAATGAGGTGTCCCTAGGCCATTAATGCCTTGTCCCCTCACTTCCCCTATAAATACCAAGCTATTCTCTCATACTTTCCATTCCAAAATCCTCCTCAACGATGTTCTGGTCTCCTTACCTTTCAAGGAGTCCTCCCAAGGTGCCCTCAAGCCTCCCAAGGTCCCAAGCTTCATGATTTAGAAGTTACTCTTCAAGGTAAGGGATCCTACCTCTCTCTTTCGTTTCAAGTACTCTCTTTTAGGTCATTTCTTTTATGCTCCATGTTATTATGTTGGAGGATGTTATTTTATATTCATCCTACTTTCCTTTTCATGTTCATATTATGATATACCCCCTCTTTCTCTCATCATTTCATTTTATGAATGTTTAAGTGGCATCGTTAGGCTGCCGAATTTTTAAGGGATTCTTTCACCCTTCTCATTTTTCAAAGTTCTACTTTCATGTCAAGTATTTCAAGTTCATTTTTATTATTTTGGGGTATCATATCTATATCGATCATACCAATATTTTATTTTCATATGATGAGAGACCCTATTTCATCTCTTCAATTCATTTTTTTAAGTTTTAAGTGACGCTGTTAGGCTGCCGATTTTTCATAAGAGAAATCTTATTTTTTCTTCCTTCCATGTTTTTCATTTCATATGGTATGTATTTAAAATTTCATTAACATGTTCTTATATACATTATATTATATCCCTCTACTGTTTTTTGGATCATTTATGAGTGGGTGACCCATGTTCCCTCTCTTTTCAATGTTTTCTAAAACCCTGTAACATTGTCGTTAGGCTACAGAATTTTCGTCTCAAAATGTCTTTCTCTTTTTCTCAAATTATTTTATTTTATTAATTGAATACTCAAAGATATTTATTCTACAGGTTTATTCACATATATATAAATATGTTCTATTTTAAATTCTGGGATTTACATACATGAGACCCACTTTCCTTTTTCTGTGGGTTTAAAGTGACATAAAGATCATGTCTTAAAAGCAGTTTTTAAAATGTTATGATTATGAAATGAAACCCATTTCTTTTATGCTATATGGGCTATTTATGAAATGTTTGATGATGATATATGTGTCTCACATTATGATAAATAAAAATTTAAGGGTTTTCCCTGATAGCGCTCCAATTCATTGGGTAATGATGTAACCACTAGATATTACAATTTTAACGATACCTTGGTGAATAACCTTAGAAATTTCAAATGACACCTTGGGGATAGACCTTGGTGATATGTTTATGATCTTATAAGTTAAATGTTGTAGCCACATCTTCATGTTATGAATAATTTTGTTTCCATTATGATATGCCTCACGATTTCTTTCTCATGCCTTAAAGTTATTTTTTCATGACTTTATTGATGTATCTCAAGTTCACATGTAAAATGTTTCCCTTAGTTCCCTTACTGGGCCTTCTGCTCACCCTTTCTTTTTATGTATTCTCCCAGGTTATGAGATGCTGTAATGAACTTAGGATGAAAAAATTAAGAAGCCTTTCAAGTGTTTAATTAGAATGTTTTATGTTGTCAGGTATTAAATTCCTGGTTTCCAAGACACTAAACCTTAAAGATCCTCAGTTTTTTATAATGTAATGAAAGTTAATGTGATAAAAAGGCGGGATGATATAGTTGGTATCAAAGGATGGATTAGTTATTTGTGGAGATTAGGATATGAAAACTTTAGGAATAAACCTATAGAAAAGTTTAAATATAGGAAAACTTCCTGGTATTTTGGTGAGTATTGAGTAAGTGGTTTATCAAGCAAATACATCCCTGTCTGGATACGAGCAGGTAGATGTGGCTATGGCACAGATTTACATAGGGGTAAAACCTGAAAACACCGCTTGAGCTAGACTCGAATGAGAACTGGTACATGACAACGGGCCTTACTGCACTCTTGGTTACGACACTCCCGAGGGATATGCTTTGGTAAATTCATAAGCTTAGTATGAACCATTATTAAAGGAACAAATATAAAATAAAATAAATATTCACATAAGAATATATGATCATGGATAACCTAGATTGGAACCTAGGGGGTCAAAAGTTAGGATATACTTTTCTTCTACAATTTTATCCTTATATGCTTAAAGTTTCCTATTCATGATTATTGGCTAAGTATTTAAGCCCCTAATTATACTTTCTTTTCTTAGTTAATGGTGGGAAATAGAAGAGCATGTCCCAACAATCAATGTGATAGGAAATGTGATGATTTCTCTATTAATGTGACAGAGATGACGAGAGATCGAGTTGAACACATTCTGATTATGCCAAAACAGCTATCAAAAATAACAATTAATAATTGGTACCTAGTTGAATGCCCAAATTCATCAAGGAAAAAAAGATGAAGTCTAAATGATGCTCATCTGATAAAGTTGATAAGGGAAAGAAGACCCAATTTCCTTTGTGCAAAAAGTGTGGAAAGGCGCACCAAGGATAATGTTTCAAAGGAACCAGGAGATGTTTTAAGTGTGGGGTGATAGGGCATAAAGTAGTTTATTTCTTCAAAAAAATGGATAATGTGATTAATAGAGATAAGGTTCGATCTAATGTACCTTATACTTTTCAATGTCGTAAATATGGGGAAGTTGGACATTATCCAAGTCAATTCTCTCTTGGAAGGGATGAGAAGCATGATGAGCATCAACAATCTTCAAGGACAAGGGAACAATGCAAGTCCTATACTGAGATGGATCATAATGACTAAAGTACATGTAACTTTTTCTCAATAATTGTCTACATCATGTTGTATTTTAGTTTGTGCCCTATGAGAATATATTTAATGTTTTCTAAGAACATCAATTCACTACCTAAGATGGTTTTATATCATTAAGGAAAACATCTATTGTTATGCACCACATGTTGATGTTGTAAAGCTGTTCTTCTTGATAAAAAATGATTAGGGGATTAAAATATTATTATTATTTTGGAAGACGTTCACTATTTTGGGAACCCTATATGATCAAGGTAAATATATTACTATGGTATTTTCTTTGAGGAGTAAATTTTGAATTATATTTTGAAGAATTGATGAATTTAAGGTGAACTTATAGTAATTTAGGTTACTTATGAAAATGATTAACCTATCTTGGGGAAAATATGTTTAGGTTAGTTACTTTTTTTATAAGATGTTAGGAGTGGTTGATGTTGTTTGGAGATGAACGATAAAATTTATCTTGGAATACTATGTTATCAAATCCTTCTTGTATTTGGGTTTCAATATTAGTTTGGTTTATTTTGAGGAATTTTATGTAAAGTTATTTATGGAATGTTCTATGATGAACGTTGGGTAGTACTGTGGAATTTTGAAGATTTAAAAGTAGTTTCCCTTCCTATGGGGTTTTTTTAAGAGTTTTTTTATCTTACCCTTTCTGTTTTTGGGTTAATGTTTAAAGATAGAAGAAATAGATAGTTAATCTTTTGTGGATTATGTGATTCTCTAGAAGATTATTATTGTGCTTTGATGAGACCAAGTATTTTTGAATGCTCATTATTTGGAGAAAATATTAGTCTTGGTAGAAACTTATTAAAGGATGAAACTCTACTTGAAGGTAAATATATTTCCTTGTGTTCTTATTCTATGTAGTAAATGAATTCCTCAAAATTATTAAAAGGAACGTAAAACAAAAATGTTTTTGGTTTAAGTTTCCTACTGGGTAATCAAAGACCTTTTACACACATCATAAGTTTGTGATTTTCTTGTGGTTAACTTTCTCCTAATCATGTTTTCTATCACTCTCCATCAGAACATGACCCTTTGTTTTCTCTTCCATATCCATGTTTCTCTATATGGAATCCTAGTATGGGTTAACTCAGGTGACCTTTGTATATCCCTTTCACTCTTTTAAAGTTATAGTGTTACTGACTCTTTTTCTGATTGGGACTTTCAATGAAATTTCCAAGCCCAATTTTAAAAACTGCGAGGATACAATTTCTTAAGGGGGGAAGATTGTAACAACCCGAAATTTTGAATAAATCTTGTTTCCTAATTTTGTGTGATATTTTATTTCATACTCAATAAAAATTGTTTATTTATTAAAATGTGTATAATTAAAATGAGACTATTGGGTTTTGAAAGTTATATGACCATTAGTCAGTATGACCATTGGAAACTAAATGTTGTGACTTTTGTCTATAAATACAAGTGATCTTGGTTAATTAATATATAAGAAAGATTTGATGGCCTCATCCAGTAGTCTCGGGCTAATCAAACCTCATCTAACAGAACTTGGGAAGGAGGTAGCACCACTGGGCTTTACTCTAGACCAAACCCAAGTTGAACTTCATCATGTGAAGCTAGAATGGAATCGCCTTCGCAAGAAGTTCAAACTGATAGAAATTATTACTCGTGTGATGTTGGTCGAGCCTCCCTCAGATTCTCTCACCTTAGCACACCTTACACTTAGGTCCTATGCTGGGGTTATAAGGGGCTTTGTAAGGAGACCATAACTGCCTTGTGTAATCCTTTGATTTAAATAAAAATTGTGATTTATTCTTATGATGAAATTTGTGAATTTTCAAATGTCCGGATAAATATAGTATGCATATTTTGATGAATTCTAGAAAAAGGATATTTGAAAATATTTATGAAAACCTTAAATAATTAATTATGTGTAATTATTTTCAAAAAATGGTCTTTTACTATTATGTTCAGTAAAAATTTAGAGTCTAATAAAATCAACTTAATTTTTGATGAATAGTAAATTATGAATAGTGATTTTACACTTAGTATTAGTAATGTGACCAAATAGATTACTAATATCACTTAAAGAAAGTATTAATATAATCTATGCACATTGATTAAGTAATGTGATTCAACAAAATAGAGAAATAATTGTTTCAGAAATTATTAGTCAAGTATTAGTTTTTCGGGTGAATAGTGTTTTCTAATTAAAAAGTAAATTAAAAATATTTAGAAAATTATTTTTATAAAATGGAGTTTATTTTTGAACTCAGAGCATCGATATTATGTTAAGGTAATTTTTGGGGATTAATCTGAAAAAAATGAATTTTCGGTTAATAGTGTTTATATTTAAAAATTAAATTAAAAATATTTAGAAAATTATTTTTATAAAATGGATTTTATTTTTGAATCTAGAGCATTGATATTATGTTAAGGTAAATTTTTGGGAGTTTTCTGAAATAGTTGAATTTTCAGTGAATAGTAAAAATACAGTTTTAGGGTTTCGGTATGTTTAATGACATCATAACAACATCATGATGATGTCATGAGATATTTTAAGGGATGGTCGACTTGTGAATAGTAAGATAAGGTATGAGGTGTCCCAAATGGCCAAAACCATGAGGCAATACCACTTTTTTTGCCAATACCACCAATGAGGTGTCCCTTGGCCATTAATGCCTTGCCCCTCACTTACCCTATAAATACCAAGTCATTCTCTCATCCTTTCCATTCCAAAATCCTCCTAAAAAAAGTTCTGGTCTCCTTACCTCCCAATGAGTCCTCCCAAGGTTCCCTCAAGCCTCCTAAGGTCCCAAACATCAAGATTTCGAAGTTACTCTTCAAGGTAAGGGATCCTACCTCTCTCTTTCTTTTCAAGTACTCTCTTTTATGTTTTTATGCTCCATGTTCTTATGTTAGAGGATGTTATTTTATATTTATCCTACTGTAATTTTCATGTTCATATTACCCACTCTTTCTCTCATCATTTCATTTTATGAATGTTTAACTGGCGTCGTTAGGATGCCGAATTTTTAAGGGATTCTTTCACCCTTCTCATTTTTCAAAGTTCTACTTTCATGTCAAGTCTTTCAAGTTCCTTTTTATTATATTGGGGTATGATGTATATATCTATCATAATAATATTTTATGTTCATATTATGAGAGACCCTATTTTATCTCATCAATTCATTTTTTTAAGATTTATGTGACGCCATTAGGCTGCCGAATTTTCATAAGAGAAATCTTATTTTTGTCTTCCTTCCATGTTTTTCATTTCATATGGTATGTCTTTAAAATTTCATTATAATGTTCTTATATCCATTATATTATGTCCCTATACTATTTTTTGGACCATTTATGAGTGGTTGAACCATGTCCCCTCTCTTTTCAATGTTTTCTAAAACCCTGTAACATAGTCGTTATGCTGCAGAATTTTCGTCTCAAAATGTCTCTCTCTTTTTCTCAAATTATTTTATTTTAATAAGTGAATACTCAAAGATATTTCTTATACAGGGGTATTCAAATATAAATCAAGATTTTGTATTTTAAATTATGGGATTTACATACATGAGACCCACTTTCCTTTTTCCATGGGTTTAAAGTGACATAAAGATCATGTCTTAAAAGAAGTTTTTAAAATGTTATGATTATGAAATGAAACACATTTCTTTTATGCTATATGGGTTATTTATTATATGTTTTATGATGATATATGTGGCTCACGTGATCATAAATACAAATTTAATGGTGCGCCCTGATAGCGCTCCAATGCATTGGGTGATGATGTAACCACTAGAGATTACAATTTTAACGATACCTTGGTGAATAACCTTGGTAATTTCAAATGAAACCTTGGGGATGGAACTTGGTAATATGTTAATGATTTTCTAAGTTAAATGTTGTAGTAAAAACTTCAAGTTATAAATCATGTACTTTCCATTATGATATTCCTCATTATTTCTTTTTTATGCCTTAAAGTTCCTTTTTCATGACTTTATTGATGTATCTCAAGTTCACATATAAAATATTTACCTTGTTTCCCTTACTGGGCCTTCTGCTCACCCTTTCTTTTTATGTATGCTCCCAGGTTATGAGATTCTGTAATGAACTTAGGATGAACAAATGAAGAATCCTTTCAAGTGTTTAATAATAATGTTTTTTGTTTTCATGTATTAAGTTCCTGGTTTCCAAGACATTAAACCTTAAATATCCTCGGTTTTGTATAATGTAATGAAAGTTAATGTGATAAAAAGGCGGGATGTTATACACACTCAAGTAAGGGACCTTCCTCTCCTCCTTTCAAATTCAAGAACCTTCTTTGAAATTAATTATTTTAATTTAAATTGGTTATATTTTGATTCATTTATAATCCTTAACTTACTATCTGATTGATTTTATTTGAATTAGGTATCATTTATCCACCCTCATTTGGACCCTTACCTAAGTCGTTACTATGCTGAAATTCAGTAAGGGTTCCTCACCTTAACTTCCTTATTCAAGTTTCTTTATGAACTTATGAATTTTATTTACATTTCATAAATCTGGGACATATCTTTCCATGTCCCTATTACTTACCATTTTATTTCCAAAATATTAGAGACCTATTTCACTCTCATCAACAATTTTTATGAATTTTTAAGTAACATCGTTGTGCTTCCAAAATTTCACCGTGATTTTATATTCCAAAATCATTGTGTAGTGAATACCATACCCATTTTTCTATCAATGGTATTCACCTTTATGAAAATATACTTATTGATCTAGGACTTACATGTATGGATTCCACATTTCCTAATTTTGTAATAAATTATGATGATGAATGGATTCATATTGTGTGATTTATGTGGCACACTTAAGCATGAGATTGAAATGAATATTATGGATGCACCCAGATAGTGCTCCAATGCATTGGGTAATGTTTAGTCTCATGATACGTCATTTTGGGATAGAGATTGGACCTAGGTCCTTTATGGGACTTTGTCTACCATGATGTCTTGGTGGGTTTATCCTTGACCTATGTTTATGATTTATTGTTTTAAGTTGTCGCCTAATTTCTCATGTTATAATTATCATTCTATATCATTCCATATTGTTCATGTTCCTTTTATTTCTCATTGATATGCCTATTTTATAGCATGTACTATCTTCTTCATGTTATGCCTTGTTTATTCCTTTACCGGGCATTATAGATCACCCATTTCTTATATATATCCCAAGGTTATCTCATGAAATTTTAAAAAACCATGTAATTTTATAAGAATGTAAAGGAAGGTTTCAATAATGTTGTTGTATCTCATGCTCAAAATGTTATGTTGTGTACCTAATTCTTAAAGACACTGGACTTCTCAGTCTTTTGGGTTGTATTAAGTGTAATTTTATGTAATAAATCATGAATTAATGTATAATAAAGAGAAGGGAAGTTAAATTATAACTAGGAAAAATACTATAATATTAGTTTATCTTACACAAAGTACACAAAATATAGGTTCTAAGTTGGTATTTATAATAAAATAAAAAGTTTATGGTACAATTGAAAAATATAACTCCAGATTGGTAGCCAATGGGTTTTCTCAACATGAAGGAATAAATTATTTTGATATTAATTCTCCCATGGATAATATTGTTTCAATTAGAATTATTCTCGCTTTATATTTGATATATAATTTGTAAATTCACCAAATGGATGTAAAGAAAACATTATTAAATGGTTAAATAAATGAAGAAATATATATGGAATAACCAGATGGATTTAGTGTACCTAATAAATAAAATAAGGTTTGAAAATTGGTATGGTCTCTATATGGAATACAGAAAGCTCCAAAACAATGACATGATAAATTTAATGAAATAGTCTTAATAGATGGATTTATAGTTAACCAAGATGGTAAATATGTTTAACATGTGAGTTAGATAAATAATCTAGAGGATCTCTCTTCTACGAGTGGTTAGGTTTTTACACTTAAAGGTGGAGCGATCTCTTGGGGTTCAAAGAAACAAACTTGTATAAACAAATCCAAAAAGGCTTCTAAGTTTATTTCTTTAGTATCTTTTTGAAAGTAATAGGAATTTATTAAATCCCTTTTATCAGATCTAACAATGTGTCCTATGAAAATATATATGGTTTCTATACACTATGAAAGTTAATAATCATTAACTATGACATATAATAATAGTTATAATGAATAATTTAGATACATTGGTCTCAAACATATCTATGTGAGGCAATTTATAGAATATGGTATCATAACTATAGGTTCTTTTAGATTGAGCCAAAATTTGGTGGATCTGCCAACAAAGGGACATTCAATGGAGTTGGTATGAAAAACTCCCTTACGGATGGTTTTAAATTCCTTTTTCAAAAATCACTAATGAAGGGACATCAACTTAACATGTGATGAATTATCATGTTTACATTTAATGTAGTAAATTCTATCATATATATAAAGGAAACACCAAAATGTATATTAAATCCTCAGAAAATAGTGTTTCGTGCCCATGAGAAATGGATGGTGAGTTTAAAAATATTAATGAACTATTGATTTTAAAATAAGTTTTGAAACATGAGAACATTTTTTATTCACTTACGTGAATGGAGGAGTAGGGATGCTCTAAAGATATTATGAATTTATCTCACAAACATTAATGAAAGGATAAGTAAAACATGGTCATAATGATGTCTTAGAGTTGATGTAGAACTAAGGAATTTGAATGAACTTGTTTAGGATGGATCTGGTTGATAACAAGTGTTACATGTTCAAGGCAGTGTCAGCTTGTTTCTATATTCAACTTTGATTTGTCTCTCATATATAAAGGTTCAAATCAAGAATATACCTTTATTTATAAAACTTCATTCCAAGAGTGTATGATGCTTGATTTTCAAAATAAATTTTTATATATTTTAAAATCGTTGGTGATTGTTTGATTTTATTTTTTATAAAATATTTAATGGTTTTGTTTTTACATTTTTAAAGGGATGTTTTTGAAATCTCACATTGGAAAGTGGGAGGAGTAAGGTTTTCCTTATTAATGGAAGTATTTTTTTTATTCAATTTAAAAGTAATAAAGTAAAACGGGTATAATCCTATGCAAGAAAGTTCATCGTACTATCCATGTGTGTACGCAAAGTGTGACATAAAGGTGAAACCCTACGTTTGTGATAGGTACTAGGAGGGGCCTTAATTTTTCATGATGGATCGGTGGTTCGTACTAGTTCACCCCAAGGCCAGAACGGTTATGTCTGGTGGGTCAACCTAGTTGATTGAACAACCATAAGTTGGATCGTTGAACTGACATGATGCAATCTAACAGACATAATGGTCTGCTAGAGGGTGATATTTTGACCACTTAAATGATTAGGTGTAATCGAATGGAAATGAATAAATGTATATTTAATATACCTTTCTAGAAAATGTGTGATGCTCATTTGAATGGGTATGATGACTTCTTTGAATGAGTCCCTCCACGTTTATAAAATGGAGTCTACAATGGATGAAAAAATTCACTTTCAAACAATCAAACTAACCTTCCATTTCTTCTCTTTACTGAGATTCCTCAAAACATTTTCAACAAGAATAAAATCCACTTTGATGGTTCACAGAAACAAAGTACTTTCGAGTTTTCTCTTTTTTCTAAAGCCTCTTCAATAGATACTCTCCACAAAGTACTTGTGTGGACAATCGAGACACTATTGTATTCTACAGATGATTCACTTTTAATTCATTATAATATCAATTTGGTGGAGATAAATCTACTATTAAGAATAGATACATAATAAGGTGACTCGATGATATACATCTGGAAAATTTTCTGATATAGAGTAGATGAAAAAATGAATTCAGCATATACCGTGTAGGTAAAAAAAATTCCAGATCTACTGTTATGTGCGGTAAGGAGTTTAAAGAAGGGAGAGTGCCCTTTCAAAAGGTGCCTCCTTGGAATTTTTTTTGAAGAAGGAGCCTAACAAGAAGGAGCCTTCTTCAAATCCCTTCCATGGAAGGTGCTTTTTAATTAAGCACCTTCCCAGTCCATCTTTTTTCTTTTTTCTTTGTTTTTGTTTTTCAAATATATATATATATATATATAAACAAAATAAACTAAATTATTAAGTAGTATTTAATTGTTTTTAAATAATTTGATGGAAATTTTAATTGATAATAAAAATATAAATATTAATAATTCATAATATTGAATATAAATAATGTAATTAATATTATATTTCATTTGAAATTTTAAAATAATTAGCATTAATTTATAATATAAAAAATATTAATTATTTTATTATTATTTTAGTTAATAATTATTATTATTATTATATTGATATAATTATTATTAATAATTATTAAATAATAATATTTTTTTCATGTAAATTATTTTCTGTTTATTATATTTACAACTAATAATACTGTTAATAATGATGATGATCATGTAAATAATAGTCTTGTTATTAAATATTATTACATTTATTAAGTAATAAATTAATTACTATGAATTCATAAAAATAATTTATTAATTATATTTACTATTATTAATAAGTAGAAAATATTAATTATTTTTATTTAATTAATTATATTATTATTATTATTAAGTCATATATTATTATTATTAGTTAATATTTTTTATCTATTATTTTTGTGAAATTATTTTTATTTTCAGTTATTTAATATTCTTTAAGTGCATGTCTTAAATTTCATTTAGAATCTAACTATAATTTATATTTTATAAGCTTTTAGAGTTTTCTAATTCTTTTAAAGTCCAAATGTTGTGTTTTGAAACAACATTTTTTTGTATCATCTATATTATTGTCTGTTTATTATTTTGATGAAAATATTTTTATTTTTAATTATTTTTTATGTCTTTAGTCTATTTTTAAAATTCATTTTGATTGTGTTTATAGTTTATTTTTATAGGCTTTCAAAGATTCCAACATGAAACACAACAAAACTTATTATATTTCAAATAGGTAAATTTGGAAGTCTATAAAATACTTGTTATAAGAACAATCTCAATGAATCTTAAAACATTGATTAAACATATAAAAAATATTTGAAAATAAATAAAAATCATTAATAAAAAACAAAACTAATTTACATGATACAAACTTTATTGATTAAAAACATAACATTTAAACTCCAAAAAATTTATGCACAGAAAATATAGAATTAATAAAATATAAATGAAATTTAAAACATTGACTATACAATTTCAAATTAATAAAAAATATAAATAATGTAAAAAAATAATTTAACAAAATTACAAAAAAATTGGTGTAAATATAATTTATAAATACAAATGTTATGTTTTGAAACGACAATATTTCATGTGATTGAAATTATTCCTCATCAAATATTTTTAAGAAATTATTTTCATTTTCAATTATTTTTTACATTTTTATTCAATGTTTTAGACGTTATTTATATTGAATTTATATTTTGTATTTTGTATTTTATAGTCTTTGTAACTCACCTACTCGAAACATTATTATGTTTCAAGTTGGTGGATTTAGATACCTATAAAATATAAACTATAAGAATAACCTAAGTGAAACATAAAACATGGATTAAACATATAAAAAATAACTCAAAGATGTGAATAGTGTTTCCAGGAAAAGCTCTAGTTCTATGAATAGTGTTTCAAGTTCTTTGAACAGTACCATCAGTGAGTCATATATTGGTGAGTCATCTATTTGTTTTCCAATTCTGTGAACAGTGTTTCCATTTCATTGAATATTGTCATCGGTGAGTCATATATCAGTGATTCATCTATCGATGAGCCATATATTAGTGATTCATCTGTCGGTGAGTCATTTTTCATTGAGTCATATGTCGATGAGTCATATGTCAGTGAGTTATCTGTCGGTGAGTCATCTGCCAGTGAGTCATCTGTTGGTGAGTCATCTGTCGGTGATTCATCTGTCAGTGAGTCATCTGTTAGTGATTCATCTATCAGTGAGACATATGTGAACAATTTCATTCGTGATAAATATGTGATCAGTGTTTCCAGGTTCCTGCATTGTTTCTTGCTTGACGTTTTCTTTGATCTAGAACAAATTCAAACACTTGTTTTAATGTATTTAAGTCTGATTCAAAGACCATAACTCCTATCTTAATTTTCCTAAGGTTCGGGATGACTTTACTCAGTCAAACCTCATAGTCTTGACCAGATATGCCTTTAATGGAAAATCTAAAACACTTCTCCATTTAGATTTTTAAAAGGGTCGAGACACCTTACACCCTTGTTCCTCCTTCTCCTTTATCTTGGTGTGAGGTGCCTCGAACTTTTTTTCTTGAGGAGTTGTGTTATTGTGCTATCCGTGGATATTTTACCCTTAGATCTTTTCCTGGTGTATGTGCACACCCTATTTTGGTGCAACCAGAAAGTGTCAATCCGTCTTTGATACAAGGTATGTTCTACCTCTATTCTTCTAGGTTCCAAAATAGATTTCCTATAATTTATCCTTTCCATTTTATGGCATGTGATCTATGTGTTTATAATAGATCTTTCTTAGGTGTTGGTCAATGCGGTTGCATCGCTGCATCCTCATTTGGATGCAGTCATTGCAGGATAGGTGATCGTGATCCATTTTGTTGGGTCATTCTCGTGTGCATAATGTCAGAAACCTTTTGTGGTAGGGGATTCATGGATTCTCTATTTTTTACATACAGTCATACAGTTATCATGATTTATCCACTAGATAATAATGAAATTGAAATAATATATATTTGAACTAGATTAAAGAATTGGTATCAATTTCTTAGCGATGTTATTGCCTCTTGATTTTCTAGATAGTGTGATATCTATGATTTGGCTTGTTTAGCATGTTGTTCATGATGAAAATTGGTAAATAACGTAATGTTATAATTAATTGATGATTACTTGGGTTAAGTTAATGAGAAATTTTTAATGAATCTGGTTGTTGTTGTTGTAATTTGATAATAATCAAATGGATTAATCTATGAATATTTAAATGAATTGGTTAATTAAATATAGAATAAATAACTGGTTTCATGATAAATATAATGTCGTGAAGTGTTATTAGTTACTCTATTTCTTGAAAAATCCAAGCACCTTATTCTTTGGAGTTGTGAGTGGTCATTGTGTGTGAAGGTTGGATTCCTTATTTAGGGACAAGAGCCCAGATTCTATGTTGTTTGTTTCCTACTACTTGTGTTGTGGTGTGACCCTGGGATGGCTAATCCTGGAAGGCAATGGTGGTATGTGGTGGTAGGGAGTCCCAATGCTGGTGGTGGGAGCAGTTGACACCTAGAGAGGTGAGATGCATTGGTTTATGCATGTGGGTGTCGGGGAGGACACTAGGGATGATGTAACAGGTTGAAGCTAGGATTACCCGTTGATATGAAAGTTGTTATTGTTGAATTTTATATTTGTTTATCTACTTTAATTTCCCCACAGCTTGAGGAAGATGTTCTTTCTTACCCTCCTTCTAAAAGAGGCCATGATGTGTGGGGTATGTCACGTTCTTTTCATATTTAGCTTCTCTAGGATGGATGGGCATATGCACCTAATATAGGTAGAAAAGACTTGATGGATAGTTTATCTACTCACCATGTTGATCCCCTTATGTTTGGTAGCATAGAATGATTTTCTAGAATACCAAGAATTATGGAATAGTGATAGTTCTGTTAATAAATGATTGAATAAATGATGTTGAACCCATGGGGTTTGAGCTTGCTGGGATGAAATGTTGAGGTTTTATTTCTGAGACGTCGTGGACATGGTTTGGTTATGCCTGGAGGGCATGGATATTGGTTGGAATGATAATGAAATGTAATATAGAAATTATCATGATTAATTAATGTTTAAATAATTAATTAATGTAAAGTTCAAATTATTAAAAGGGATAAGTAATTTAATAAATATCTTTAACTGGTTGTGTTCTTATAAGATATCTAGTCTTACTAGTGGAAGTCAGGAGTTTGAGAATAGTTATATATAGTTGAGTATGAGACTGGGTTTTTTCTATAGTGTGGTTTTGAGCTATATTATATCATGTAATTTTTCTGTTTCTATACTCTACGCCACCCTATCGGTTAGGGTGACTGACAGCCTAGGGATCCTTAGCCCTGGAGGTTTTTCCCCAACATCTCGGTTGGAGGATGGATGGTTGACTTCCCCCTTTGGCCCTACTCTATTCTCTTGTTAGTTACTAGTGCTGGTATGCACAGAGGTTATATTTCCTTGTATATATTTTTTGAGGTCTGTAATTGATTGTGGTCATTTCACAAACATATATTTTGTATATAGTTTCCTATGGACTACTATAGGTGTAATGTGTATATGTTGTGATGGCTTGAGGATCCTTACTCGGTGTTTGGGCTGTAATGGCTTGAGGTATAATACCTGATTTATGATACATTCTATGCGAGTTGTGGCACCTCATAGAAACTACTTGGATACTTTTTTTATGTGGTTTTGGTGGTGATTTGCATGAGGTGCATGTTTTGGTGCATCACCATGTGTTTGTGGGCAAGCCTATTTGTAGAGAGATGCTTCGGATGTGTGGAATTGGGGGAAAGAGGAAATCCATGGGGAATTGGTATCAGGATACCCTTGATATTCTTTATTATATTACATACTCTTATATTCGATACTTAGTGAGAGTCGCTATGGTGAGGCTAGGAACATAGTATAACAGTTTAGGTGATGATTTAGTTTCACTTGTTGTTCTCTGTTCTTTAGCATGCTTTCTTTAATTTTTCACAAGAATCTTGGGGGATGATCCTACTGGGTATACTATTATACTCCCTTTACGTTATATAAACTATTTTTCAGGTCACTTGGAGAAGGTTGGAGATCAGGATGGTTACTACTAGCTTGGGGTTTTGTAGGAGTTGTTTGGGCTTCGTGGTCGCTATCGTTTTACTTTCTTTTGGTACTTACAATTTTCTCATTTTACATTTAGTAGTTATTTCATGACATTACATATGTGCACTTGGGGTTCATTTATATTATATTTTGAGTAGGATTTGTTTGGGGTCTATCTTATCTCTATCTTTTTCATGTGTTCTCTTAGAGGTTAATTCCTCTTATATGTTTGTTTGTTATACCCTCGATGATAGTCTCTAACCCATGGACTACTAGAGGAGGGACTCAGGGGTCATTATCTCTATTCTCACATTTCTAGCCCAAGAGGGGTACACTTTGTGGGGAGGGGGTCGTGACAGTGTGGTATCAGAGGCAGGTTTAGGGATAGGATGGAGTTTGGATTTAGGCATAGGTGTGTGTAACGTCTCAGCCCCGGGAGCCACTTAATGGGTGCCCCGAACCCAGTTCGCCACGTGACCTCAAGCGCATTTCCCCAAACACCAGAGGATGCCGACTAGTAGCGAGGACCCAGGTCTTATAGTGGGGAAACTATGCCCTCATTCGTCAAAGTGTAGCGCAGAGGAATACGAAATAAAACATACAACAAACATCAGAAGCAGCAAACCATACACAACTAAAATAAACAGCAGCAGTGGATATAACCAACAGTATATAGGAAATTATGCAACAAGTATCAAGTTCTAAGAAAACAGCTAGAACATGTTATACATCAGTACAGTACAGCAAAAAACAGAGTACAGCAAAACAGAGCAAACAGCTGGCAGCGGCATCGCGAGCCTAGGCTCGGTCCCATGCCCTCCTACTCCACAACAAGAGTCAAGTACCTGTATAGGGACTCTTTCCCCTATCCACACCTGCAGAAACGTAATCTGTTTGGGCCGAAAAGCATGACCCAAATAGGGTGTGAGAAATATATCTCAGTAGGCACCCACCAAAGGTCTGTTCCCAACTACGTGCAAACATGCAACAATAGTGTGTAGTAGTAAAATGCAATAAAGTAAGCAGTACTCAAAAGTAACTAATTACCAATATATATTGCCATTTTAATATTCATTTAATCCATTTAATTTAAAAAACCACCACAGTGAATATTCTAAATAACCAGCAAATTTCCTCAGACACGTAAACCCCTACCCTTAGGTAAAGAGTATCCATCACAAGAATCTGCCCTCAGGCATAACAGAGTTTTCCCTCAGGCGTAGGTAGTGTCGCCCATAGGCACAGAATCAGTTTCCCACAGGCATGGAAGAAGTTTCCCTCAGGCCGAAATGACTACTACCCATGGGCTAAATAGTGCAGTGCCCACAGGCATGGAAGAAGTTTCCCTCAGGCCGAAATGACTACTACCCATGGGCTAAATAGTGCAGTGCCCACAGGCTAATCACAACAACGGCCTCAGGCTAAACAGGTAACTGGGCCATGCCCAACAAGTAAATAAGCAGTAAACAATAAATTCCTCTCAAGGAAATTCTACAATTACTACTATTAAGGCATGCCCTCGGGTATCCTGGCCAAACGGCTAAACAGTGGAACACACCCCCGGGGTGGTTCTGGATCCAAGCAACGATCCCAACCAGAATTTTAATATCATATTTATTTTACCTACTCAATTCCAGGTATTTAATATATCAACTTCCTCAGCCACACGACACCCCAACATGGGTTCGTGGCACAAAAATGCACAAAACTCACGACAGTTGGAAAAACAAACACCAAGACACCTACCTTAAACACCCACGAACGGTACACACGAACGACGGCTTCCGAAACATCCAAGAACACCGTAGATATGAGGTAAAAGAATTCTTTCTTAAACCCAAATAACTCTCATTAGAGGAAGAATTGGTAAGAAACACACCAGCAGAAGGAAGCTCTTACTCGTGCGGTTCCAACGAGATCGTCTGAGGCAGAAACGGATTCCCGACGTGCGCCCGGTGGATCTCGGAAGCTTCGGCCTCCACCTTTGGCTCCAAAATGGCTCAAATGCCTCCTATGCCAAATGAGGAGGCTACTGCCTATTTTAAGCTGAAAAAAAGTGCATGGCGTGTACTTCCAAGTACACGGCGTGTACTTCCCATTTTTAAATTGTTCCTCTGGCGGCTTCCTGCCAGCGCAGCACTGTTCACCTGCTGACATGACTACATGGCGTGCCTTCATGAGTACATGGCATGTTATGCCGCACAGCTGGCCACCACCTTACTATTTGTCTGCCGACTGACTACACGGCGTGTAAAGTACCACTATACGGTGTTTAGTCATTTCCTACACCCTTCATCGCCGACATGGACACACGCCCTATGTACTCATTCCACACGGCCATAAGTACACGGCGTGTGGAAAAGTACATGGCATGTACTTTCAAAATTTGGGATTTTTCCCCATTTTCCGTATTTTCTCAAAAACACTTAAGAAAAAGGGAAAAGAAGAAGCCCGTACCTCAAAACTAAGAACCGTGTTCTTACAAACTTCCCCCCTTATATCAATTCATCCTCGAATTTCCCTTCCAAGGGTGGTGAAGATATAGACGTGAAAAACTCAGGACACTGAGCACATATGTCGGTCTCCCGCTCCCAGGTTTCATCATGCACTCGGCCATGCTTCCATAGCGCTCGTACAAGAGGAACTGACCAGCCTCGGAGGACCTTCGTGCTCCTGTCAACGATACGAATCGGATGCTCCTCAAAGGAAGCATCCAACTCAAGATCAACCTCCTCGGGCTGAAAAGTGTGAGATGGGTCTAAATGATAGCGGTGCAACTGAGATACATGGAAGACGTCGTGCATGGATTGGTACCGCTGCGGTAACTGCAACTGATAGGTGACCAGCTCGACTCTCTCCAGAATCTCGAATGTCCCTACATACCTCAGTGAAAGATTACCCTGTCTCTTGATCCGTTTGTGTCCCAGCCTTGGTGATACATGCAAGAAAACCTGATCCCCAACCACGAACTCCAAAGTTTGTCTGCGGCGATCAGCATATGACTTCTGTCGAGACTGCGCGGTAGCCATCCGCTTCTGAATCAACTGGACCTGCTCAAAAGTATCCTACACGAGACGTGGTCCCAGTAAAGCTACCTCACTTGCCTCTAACCAGCACAAAGGTGATCAGCATGGCCTACCATATAGAGCCTCGTATGGTGTCATCTCGATAGTTTCCTGAAAACTATTATTGTAGGAAAACTAGACTAGGGGTATATGCCTCTACCAAGATCCCCCAAAGTCTAGGACGCATGCGCACAGCATTTACTCTAGCACTTGTATCATACGCTCTAACTGGCCATCGGTCTGAGGGTGGTATGTTGTGCTCAAAAGCACCTGTGTACCCAGTTCCCTCTAAAAACCCTGCCAGAAACGAGACGTAAAGTGGGCGTCCCTATCTGAAATGATAGAACGAGGGAACCCATGAAAATGTAAGATCTCTCGGATATACAGCCTTCCGAGATCGTCAACCCCGAAGGTCTCCTTGATCAGAAAAAAGTGAGCTACCTTCGTGAGTCTGTCCACAAAAACTCACCCGGCATCATTTCCTCTAGGTGACCTCAGAAACCCCGTCAAAAAATCCATCGCAACATCATCCCATTTCCACTCCAGAATGGGTAACTACTATAACAGTCCAGCTGACCTCTGGTGCTCCGCCTTCACCTTCTGACAGGTGGAACACCTCGTGACAAAACCAGCTACATCTCTCTTCATACCCGGCCACCAGTACTGATGTCTCAAGTCATGGTACATCTTGGTAACCCCGGGATGAACTGCCCAGGCTGAAGCATGAAACTCCTGCATCATCTCCTCGTGTATATCCTCTGGAACCCATACTTGTCCATGGAAATGCAGGACCTCATCACCGCCTACCGTCCAACCAGGATAAGGGTCTCCACTTGCCACCGACTCCCGTAGAACTAGGCCTTCTGGATATGATAGCTGTCTCACCCTCACTTTGTCTAGGAGGGTAGAATTAATAGCTAAAGATGAAAGATAGGTCTTCCCCTGACTGTCGTGCACCTCTAAATGCATCTTAGAGAACAAATCCATAAGCTTCCACTCACCACTGGCCTCCTGCACTGCCTGTATCTGAGTCTTCCTACTCAGTACATTAGCTACTGCATTACCTTTACCAGGTGTATAGGCAAGCACAAAATCGAAGGACTGTAGGTATTAGACCCACCTCCTCTGTCTCAGATTCAAGTCACGCTGAGTAAAGATGTACTTGAGGCTTTTTTGGTCGGTGAAAACCACAAAATGCTCTCCCGGTAGATAATTCCTCCAACAGCGCAACGCATGAACAACTGCAGCCAACTCGAGATCATGCGTCGGGTAATTCCTCTCATGTGGCCTCAATTTCCGAGACCCGTACGCAACAACTCAGTCACCCTACATCAACACTACTCCCAGCCCAATACCTGATGCATCACAGTAAACTGTATAGCTCTTCCCCTACTCTAGGATTATTAGGATCGGTGATGAGGTCAACATTTCCTTCAGATCCTGAAAGGTTGTCTCGCAAGATTCCGACTAAACGAACTTCACACCCTTCTTAGTCAGACCCGTCAACGGTGCTGCTAAGTGGGAGAAGTCATGTATGAAGCGTCTATAGTAACCAGCCAGCCCTAAGAAGCTCCGTATCTCAAACACGTTCTTAGGATGCTCCCAAGAAACTACTGCTCTTACCTTCTCTGGGTCTACTGTAACTCCTGCCTCTGAGATGATATGACCCAGGAAGTAAATCTAGTCCATCCAAAAGTGGCACTTTGAGATCTTTTCATATATATGATTCTCTCTAAGTTTACTCAACACAATCTCAAGATGGGTGGCATGGTCGTGTCAAGTGTGAGAGTACACCAATATGTCATCCACGAATACTACCAAAAAAGAGTCCAGATAAGGATGGAACACATGATTAATCAGATCCATGAAAACCACTGGCGCATTCGTGAGTCCGAACGACATAACCGTATACTCGTATAGACCATACCTACTCCTGAAAGTTGTGAGAGGTATATCAGATGGTCTAACGCGTAGCTAATGATATCTAGATCTCAAGTCAATCTTTGATAACACTCGTGCTCCACGAAGCTGATCAAAAAGATCATCAATCCTCAGCAAGGGATATCGGTTCTTAACCATCAACTGGTTCAGCTTCCGATAATCCACGCAAAGTTTGAGGGTACCGTCCACCTTCTTCACGAAAAGGGCTGGAAAACCCCAAGGAGAAGTACTGGGTCGGATAAAACCCTTTTTCTATAACTCCTCTAACTACCTCTTGAGCTCCTGAAACTCAGGTGTAGCCATCCTATAAGGAGGAATAGACACCAATGATGCCCCTGGCACAAGCTCAATAGAGAAATCCACCTCTCGCTCCGGAGGTAGACCTGAAAAGTCGTCCGGGAAGACATCCTTGAAACAATAAACAACTGGCGGTAAATATGTCTAACAAGTCCCCTGGTCATCCAGATACAAACTCGCAATCTGGTTTGTGACTCCACCTTGCCCATGATGCTCTGGTCCAGCTCAACTCGCCTGAACATCCCACTCGCCCTTGTATAGAAACTCTCCGCCCTCTGGTGATGTGAAACACATCCTGTGACGATAGTAGTCTACAAAGGCTCGATAGGGAACCAACCAGTCCATCCTGAGAATGACGTCATAGCTCGTCATCTCTAAGACATAGAGGTACCAAAGGAAGTGACACCCACCAACCTCAAGGGGGCACTCCTTGCACTGACGCACACCAGTCGTTCTAGTCCCCAACGGAGTGTCTAGCATCATAACAGTAGAAGAAGAAGAAACATAGAGCCTCAGGCTCTCCATAATAGGCACAGATATGAGGCTATGTGTAGCACCCGTATCGAAAAGTACCGAAGATAAAACAGAAGCTACTAGAATAGTACCTATGACTGTAGAAGGTCCAAGATCCTGCTTCTGCTGGGTCAGTTTCACTGCATATGCTTGCCCAGTGCCATGGCCCTGCTACATAGCCTGGCTACCCTGAGCTGTCCTTCCCTGCTGCCTCTGAGATCCTGGTGTCTGGCTACCCCAGCCACGACCACCATCTCTGTCTGCACGCCCTGTCGTATTCCAGTTCCCCGACTGGTAAGAAGCCACGGGTCCTGCTCCCGCACGCGGAGTCTACACAGAACCCCTCTCACTATCCACCGGTGGAAACGCCCTACAAAAGCATTGCAGATGACCCATATTTCCGCAAGGTCGGCACTCCACTGGATCACGTGGACATTGTGGCCTCTTATGCCCCTATCTACCACACTAGTAGCATATAACCAGACCACCTGAATCATTCTTATGACTGGTACTGCCACCCTGAGAGAAGTCCATCTATCTCTTCCTCTTGCCAGCAGAAATAGTACCAGTAACTAGTGTTGAACCACCCTGGCCCACACCAGTATATTCCCGCAGGTTCCTCTCTGTAATCAGCACCTGGTTCACAATAGCATGTACTGAAGGAAACCTGAAAATATTCACCAGCGCTCGGATTTCATAACTAAGAACATCCTCAAAACGTATGGCTCTCAATGTCTTAGCACCCACTAGCAAGGGCGAGAAACTCTAAAGCTCAGTGAAATGAGCAGAATAGTCCATCACCGATATAGCGCCCTACTGCAGATTCATGAACTCTCGAGCTCTATCTGCCCTCTGAATCTATGGGAAGAAGAATTCATAGAAGACTGCCTGGAAGTCTTCCCACGCCATGTCCCTGTGATGCTCTGACTAGGTGGTAACATCCCACAACCTCATGGAGGAATCACGCAGCATGTAAGTCGCGAGCTTGACCCTCCACCCTGGAGGCATCTCAAGATGCTCGAAAATAGTCCGCATCGACCCCAGCCAAGACTTTGTAGCCTGTGGTCCGCCATCCTCTGAACACGTAGGCGGATTCTGTTTCTGGAAGATATGTGTCAGCTCAGCCATAGATGTGGCAGCCTGCGGTGCTCCCTAAAAGGTCTGCATGTACCGCATAAATCCTTCACGGAACTGCGCCTCCGCAAATGTGTCCGGTATAACATCTAGTGCCACATCCAGCTCTGCTGGAGGATCCACTGGTAGACCATGGTCCACCATCTCCGGAGTATATTCATTGATGCTCTCCTGGCGAACAACGTGCGGTCTTCTAGGTGGCATGACACTACAATGTCAAAAGCACGCCTTAGATTCAAGATTTATCAATACTACAAACGAAGGAACCACAAAGGGAACAAGAAGAAGAAGGCATTTCAAAATTTGCAAAACAAGACTACACGGCGTGTACATTGTATACACGGTGTGTACTTGACTCCCCTTCCCCTACCCGGGTCCTTACACACGGCTAAGACACACGGCTTCCGTTCAACAAA
Organism: Viscum album; assembly: GCA_963277665.1. NCBI lineage: Eukaryota > Viridiplantae > Streptophyta > Magnoliopsida > Santalales > Viscaceae > Viscum > Viscum album. The sequence goes on along the minus strand of OY728139.1, from coordinate 1,514,094,940 downwards.
AACTACATGGCGTATATAATATATGCACGGCGTGTATGGTGTTATTTTCCAAATGCCTGTGTCATTTGTGACACGGCCGACTACTCGGCTTGACACTACATGGCGTGTTACACCCGCACACGGCATGTACATCACCCCGTTCCCCATCCACATGGCTAAGTCCACACGGTATGTCCTCGGATAAAACTACACGGTGTGTCCCATAGGTACACGGCATGTTCAAGGAGAGGTGACACTGACCCGTGTTGTTAGTTACACGACCGAGTCCCCAGGTCACACTACACGGGGTGTTCTGCATTGACACGGCATGTTCAAGAAAAGAGTTCATTGACCCGTGTTTATTAGCGACACGGCCGAACTTCGGGTCAACACTACACGGCGTGTACATCAGGTACACTGCATGTTTTACCCAAGCATTTCTTTATCCTGTGTCGCCACCCACATGGTTTTTGACACAGGAAGAGACTACACGGTGTGTACAGAAGATACACAGCATGTTCGCCCCAAGTTCTTCCCTTCCCCGTGTCATCGTCAACACGATCTGTGACATGGGAAGAGACTACACGGCAAGTACTTAGGGTACACGGTGTGTACTCAAAAAGTTTATTTTTATTCCCGAACAGAAGGCCATACACGGTGAGTTTAAAGTACTACACGGTGTGTATACTGGTCTTCCAGACAGTATGCCTCAGAAACTTCCCCGGAACCCAGAAAACACTGAAAAATAACACCTAAGTGTCAAATTCCGATCCGTGAGGGCCCATACTCCCCACTAATCAAATTTTGACATCTTATCTATGTTATAACAAAATAATCAGTCAATGATCCATCAAATTTTGGTCAAAGGGGGCCCATACTCCCCAAAAACCAAAGTTTGGCGTCCATTCATTCAACAAGCTTACACAACAATACCCTATCACATAGCAGGTATTTACCAAATAGTTATCACAACAGCATGCTTTTCTAACACAACAACTATCACAAAAACATGAAAATTATAATGCACATACATGGCATGGAACTATGCATGTCAAGTGATTTCTAGCATGTGCCTATATGATTCATGAGATGGAATACCCTCATCTCATCAGGTTGCAACTAAATAGAACCCATAGATAAAATATAACCAACACAATCTCAAGTGCGTCACCCAACGGTGAAATCAAATCAACTATAAATTGAAAAATAAGTAAAATTGAAACACAAGGTAAATTGGATTTTCTCTGTACGCGGGTTAGCTACACCCAGGAATAGCTTATTACCAACTATCGTTCGTCCTATCCCTAACTACGACTCCAAACAGTAAGTCAAAGAAAAGAACCCCTTCAATACCACTTTGTAACGTCCCGGCCCCGGGAACCACTCAACGGGTGCCCCGAACCTAGTTCTCCACGTGACCTCAAGCGCATTTCCCCAAACGCCAGAGGCAGCCGACTAGCAGTGAGGGCCCAGGTCTGATAGTGGGGAAACTATGCCCTCATTCGTCAAAGTGTAGCGTAGAGGAATATGAAATAAAACATACAACAAATAGCGGAAGCAGAAAACCATACACAACTGAAATAAACAGAAGCAGTGGATATAACCAACAGTATGTAGGAAATGATTCAACAAGTCTCAAGTTCTAAGAAAACATCCAGAACATGTTATACATCAGTACAATACAGCAAAAAACCGAGTACAACAAAACAAAGCAAACAGCTGGCAGCGGCATCGCGAGCTTAGGCTTGGTCCCATGCCCTCCTACTCCACATTAATAGTCAAGTACCTGTATAGGGACTCTTTCCCCTATCCACACCTAGATAAACGTAATCTGTTTGGGCCGAAAAGCATGACCCAAACAGGGTGTGAGAAATATATCTCAGTAGGCACCAACCAAAGGCTTGTGCCCAACTGTGTGCAAACATGAAACAATAGTGTGCAGCAGTAAAATGAAATAAAGTAAGCAGTACTCAAAAGTAACTAATTACCAGTTATATTTCCATTTTAATATTCACTTAATCCATTTAATTTAAAATACCGCCACAGTGAATATTCCAAATAACCAGCTAATGTCCTCAGACACGTAAACCCCTACCCTCAGGTAAAGAGTATCCATCACAAGAATCTGCCCTCAGGCTTAACAGAGTTTTCCCTCAGGCGTAGGTAGTGTCGCCCACAGGCACAGAATTAGCTACCCACAGGCACGGAAGAAGTTTCCCTCAGGCCGAAATAACTACTACCCACAGGCTAAATAGTGCAGTGCCCACAAGCTAATCACAATAACGTCCTCAGGATAAACAGGTAATTGGGCCATGCCCAACAAGTAAAGAAGCAGTAAACAAGCAATTCCACTCAATTCAATTCTATAATTACTACTTTTAAGGCATACCCTCGAGTATCCTGTCCAAACGGCTAAACAGTGGAACACACCCCTGGGGTGGTTCCGGATCCAAGAAACGATCCCAACCAGCATTTTAATATCATATTTAGTTTACCTACTCAATTCCAGGTATTTAATATAGCAACGGCCACATCCACACGACACCACAACATGGGTTCGTGGCATAAAAACGCACAAAACTCACGGCAGTTGGGAAACCAAACACCAAGCCACCTACCTTAAACACCCACGAATGATATACGTGAACGACTACTTCTGAAACATCCAAGAACACCGTAGATATGAGGTAAAAGAATTATTTCTTAAACCCAAATAACTTATGTTAGAGGAAGTATTGGTAAGAAACACACCAGGAGAAGGAAGCTCTTACCCGTGCGGTTCCAACGAGATCATCCGAGGTGGAAACGGATTCCCGACGTGTGCCCAGCGGATCTCCGAAGCTCCGGCCTCCTCCTTTGGATCCAAAACGGCTCAAATTCCTCCTCTTCCAAATGAGGAGGCTACTGCTTATTTTAATCTGAAAAAACAAAGTACACGGCGTGTACTTCCAAGTACACGGCGTGTACTTCCCATTTTTAAATTGTTCCTCTGGAAGCTTCCCGCCAGCGCGGCACTGTTCACCTGCCTACATGACTACACAGCGTGCCTTCATGAGTACACGGAATGTTCTTCCACACAGCTATCCACCGCCTTACTATATGCCTACCGACTGACTACACGGCGTGTAAAGTACCACTACATGGCATGTAGTCGTTTCCTACACCCTTCATCGCCGACATGGCCACACGCCCTATGTACTCATTCCACACAGCCTGAAGTACACAGCCTGTACTTTCAAAATTTGGTATTTTTCCCCATTTTCCATATTTTCTCAAAAACACTTAAGGAAAAGGGAAAAGAAGAAGCATGTACCTCAAAACTAAGAACCAGGTTCTTACAGTGTGGATGCATGGGTTGGTAGGGTAATGATGTCAACTAAGTTTAGAAAGCACTGTAAAAACTAGAGGCCGGATGAGACCCGGGTATTTAGGGACCCATGTGTTCTATCACACGGGCCTTTAAGTTTATATTGTCTATTAAACAAAGTGATTCTGGTTATAGGGTAGAGACCTTGGAAAGAATCATGCATCATTCTTCTTTTCACCTGTGTTTGAATGGGAAGACATTGGGATAAGTAAAACTGAAATGAATAAAATAAGACAATTAATTAATTAATGTTAAAGTCTTCCATATTCCGGGTATATGAGCTCTAACTATTTTTCCTTTTGTAGGTATGGCTCTAGGTCAATGTCCTCATAAGATTTTCACAGAATATGTTCAGCAAGTAGCACCAGAAAATCACCATAGAGTAGAGGTTAACTACGAAAACACTTGGAGAAGGACACTCTGAGAGTTTTCGCACAAAAGTCTGCCGAAGTACGAGGGTTCGTTTCATATGCAATCACAAAAGACTGGTTGGAGGAGGTCGACATAACTTTCAGTTTGATATGTGCTTATTAGAAGTACAAGGTGTCATTGGTTGTAACGATGCTACATAGGGAAATGAGGAAGTGGTTGTTCTTGTTCCTCAGGGATTGTGAGGAGTATGAGGTCTTATGGGAGGATTTTTTAGACCAGTTCAGAGTCGAGTTTCTTTATTCAACTGTGAAGGCATCCAGTTTCCAGGAGCTGCATACCCTTCAACAGGGGAGATTCAGTGTGCGAGAGTTTGGAATCCATTTCAGGAACCATTTGAGATATGATTCAGACCTATTTCCATATGTGGAGGTCAGGGTGAGGCATTTTGAGGAGGCTTTGCATCTAGATATCCACCACCATGTCACCCCATTTGTGATGAAGACATATCTTGAGGTGCTGTCAAGGGTAGAGGTCATCGAGAGGACATTAGCCAAAACCATATCATCATGAGAGGTGAGTTTTTAGGATTCCTCATGTAGTAGAGTTGTGGTCCAAGGTTCCTATTTTTTATGGAAGAAGAGTTTTTGTTCGGTTGGGAGTAGGCCACAACCCTCAGTATCTTGTTTCTCTGGGGTCAGTGGCTCTCATACTTGTGACAAGGGATAAAGTGTTTTTTTTATGAAGGATGGGTTCATCAGTAGAAATAGTTCCCGAACATTATATATAGTCAACATGCATTAGGTGTTCTGCTTCATGTTCCTCCATTGAGGTAGTTCCATCCAAAGTAGCAATAGAAGGTTGCACCAATTTTAGATCTTCAGAGAGCAGATAGGACAAGTATAGGATAGCCCTGGGATGGTTATCATCCTCATAAAGCATATCAAGGCCATGAATGTGGTTTTTGTCAGGGTTAGGGAGTTTATGGAGCAGGTCATGGTCAGCTTCATGTCTTAGCATTTCTAGCACCATGTGATCCAGATGTTGTTTAGGGTTCCCTTTTCTTATTTTCAAATTGGGTGCATGCCTTATTTGATTTAGGAGTGACACACTCCTTCATATCACTTTCCCTTTTCCATGCTTGGGGACTTGAGGTAGAGATTCTTCTAGTTACCTTGGCGTTGACTATGTCAATTGGAAGCCAAACTCACTTGTTTGAAGTATATAGAGATTGTGATCTAGTGCTGGGGAAGCACTGATCTTGGGGATATTTCCTATGTTTACAGATAAAACCATATTATGTCTTCCTTGGCATGGATTGGTTGTATTTGGTGTAGACTATCGTTGATTTATTCCAGAGGAAGGTGGTGTTATTCGATGCTAATGTAGGTCTAGTAGTGTTTTTTCGCAAGCGATGCCCTCAGATGGGTTAGAGGTGTGCTCCATCGTTGTCACCCTTAATGGATGAGCTGATGCTAAGGTTCAAAAGTTGGTATTTCCTAGGGTCCTAGAAGAGTACCCTGATGTCTTTCCAGAATAGGTTGTAGCACTACCCCTTGATAATAGATCGAGTTCAGGATCGAGCTATATCCAAATGTGTCTTCTATATTGATGTCTCCATATAGGATGGACCATTTTGAGTTGTGAGAGATTCATATACATCTCTATGGTCTGTTGCATTGCGGTTTTGTTTGACTGAGCATGTCACCATGGGGTGCACCAATTTTTTTCCTGAATAAGGCTGGCGGAAGTTTGTAGTTGTGTATCAATTATCGTCACTTGAACCAAGTGACAGTGAATAAAATCTATCCTCATCCATGGATTGATGGTTTATTTGATCAATATAAGGGTGAAAGTTGGTTTTTGAAGATTTATTTGTGCTCAGGATATCATCAGATGTGTGTGAAGGATAAGGATATCCCGAAGATTGCTTTCCATTTTCATCATGGGCATTATGAGTTCATTGTTTATTCATTCGGTGTGCAGAATTATCTATCATTGTTCATGGGGTTGATGAATGTTATATTCCATGAGTTTTTAGATAAGTTTATAGTGGTCTTGATCGAAAACATCCTTGTCTACTCCGCATCTAAGGAGGATCATGAAGAGCATATGCATACCGTTTTGGGAGTTCTTCATCAACAGTAGTTGTTTAGGAAGTTTTCGAAGTGTGAGTTTGGGCTCGAGAAGTCTATTTCTTAAGTCATGTTGTATCCCAGCTGGGAGTAACTGTCGATCTATGGAAGATAGAAGCAGTTGTGTCTTGGGCATCCCCCAAGACAGTGGAAGAGGTGTGAGGTTTCCTTGTTCTTTCAAGCTACTAAAGGCGGTTCATTACTGATTTCTCTTGGGTTGTGAGTCCTTTGATAGTGTTGAATATAATGGATCAGGCGTTTGTAGGGATTGATCAGTGTCAGTCAGTTTTTTAGTAACTGAAAAAGAAGTTTTTCAGTGCTCTGGTTCATTGTCTTCTAGTAGAAGGAGTTCAGTTTGAGGTTTTCTGTGATGCTTCACATCTGGGGTTAGGCTATGTTCAGATGCAGTATAGATCGGTCATTTCTTATGGGTCTTGGTAGTTACAAAACCCTGAGTGTAACTATTCCAGACATGATATTGAGTTGTTGGTGGTGGTGTTTTCCATGAATTTGTGGAGACATTACCTCATTGATGAGCGCTTTGTAGTCTTCACCGATCATAAAATCATTAGGTATGTTTTCTCACAACGTGACATAATTTTGCACCAGCATTGGTGGATGGAGTTCTTACAGGATTACGACTTCAAAATCTCATATACACCTGGTAAGGGGAATGTTGTATCAGATGCACTGAGTAGGAAGTTATGTAGTGATTTAGTGCGTGAATCAGGTGATTCCTGGAGAGTAATGTAAGAAATTTCAGCAGTATATATCAATATGAGATATGTTGGGAGAAGAGTTTGACTTTTTTAGATGACGGTGCAGTCATATCTAGTATAGCAGTTGGAAGAATCCAATTTAGAGGATCTTAAAGTAGAGGTATAAAGAGACCAATTTTTTTATGGTGAGGCCTCAGATGGTTGGTCTGAGGAAGAACAACATTGGGTGTTGTTCTAGGGAAGGCTTCTTGTTCCTTTGGCGATTCGTGAAATTGTTCTCAAAGAGTTCCATATTTCTCCCTTAGTGGTACATCCTGGCATGAAAAAGATGTACCATGATTTGAGGAGTCCATTTTGGTGTCCTAAATTGAAATGTGCAGGTGCGGATTTTTTATCCCAATGTTTTATCTAGTATAAGGTGAAGGCCGGTCACTATGTTCCTGGTGGTTTTCTCCAACTGTTAGACATTCCTTAGTATAAGTGTGAGGGCATCTCCATGGAATTTGTAACCGGTTTACCACGATCTTAGGGAGGCTATTATACTATATGTGTGGTAGTGGATAGTTTGATGAAATCTACCCACTTCATTGCAATTAAGGATTCAAGATCAGTGGAGGTTTTGTTGAGGAAATATCTGGAGTATGTGTTGAGACTCCATGAGGTCATTAGGATGATCATTTTTTGTTGAGATCCTCATTTTACCTCTAGGGTGTGGATAGATCTCTATCATGATTTTCTTTCCCATTTATTCCTTAGCACTGATTTCCATCCATAGACGGATAGTCAGATGAAGCAGACCATCCAAACTCTTGATGGAATGTTTCACTCTTGTGTCCTAGATTTTGGAGGTTCACGGATGAGACACTTTCCCTTGGGAGAGTTCTCTTACAATAATAGTTTTCACTCCACCATAGGTACGATGCCTTTTGTATGGCCGACCTTTCTGTTCTCCATTATGCTAGAATGGGGTTAGAGAGTCAACAATTCTCCAACTGGAACTGGTATAGAATACAACAGAGGTGGTTCAGATGATTTGCAAGAGGATGAAGGTAGCACAGGATCACAAGAATTCCTAATCCAATCATAGAAGGAGACCTACGGAGTTTGATGTTCGGGATCATGTGTTTCTAAAGGTGACTCCCCATCATGGGAAGCAGAGGTTTGCTCATGGGAGTCAGCTTTCTCCCTGATTTTTTGGGCCTTTTGAGGTATTGGCTCATGTTGGAGTTGTGGCGTATCAAGTAGCACTTCTCCCACATATGAGAAGGATACACGATGTTTTTCACATGTCGGAACTCCGTAATTATCTTTATGATGACTCCCACATCATCGATTGGGGTGATATCTATGTTGATGATGATGTGACCTTTGAGGAGCGGTCTATAGAGATCTAGTACCGCAAGGAGAAGGTTTTGTGTGGGCATGATATCCCCTTAGTTAATTTCTTATGGTGGCATGATGGCATGGAGGAGAGTAATTGCAAACGTGAGTTGCAGATATGCACCTAGTACCCTGAGTTGTTTGATTTTTAGCACTTTTCATGTAACACAGTTCGTTTTGTGCTTTTATACCTTTACTTTTTATGAGATGTATTTCTCTTGTTGTTTCTTGTGGCTTACTGTCTTTTGGGAGGTATCTCCCATGGGAGAGTGGTTAGGAGTTGGTTGTAGTTTTCGCATGCTTCTGCATTGTTCCTTTGATAAAGTGGTTGGAATCCTTTGGTAGTGAGATCCTTGAGAGGTATCTTGAAGGGTGGATGTTTGTATTCCTTTTCTTATTTCCTCTATGGGTTGTATTTGGATTCTAGAGGATGATATTGTTTTGAAAGGTATCTGATGTAATGGACCAGACCTATCCAGTCCATTCTTTTGCTAAAATCTAGTGTTTGAGGTGTTCTGGGAGGTCAAGGTGACTTATTCCCAACACTTTGAAAAATTTCTAGTTCTGTGAACACTGTTTACTGTTTTGTGATTAGTTTCATTGGTGAGTCATCTGTTGGTGTTTCATCTGTTGGTGAGTCATCTATCAGTGAGTCATCTATCGGTGAGTCATCTATTGGGGAGTCATCTTTGGGCGAGTCATCTGTTCATGAGTCATCTGTCAGTTAGTCATCTGTCAGCGATTCATCTATCAGTGAGTCATCTATCAGTGAATCATTTTTTGGTGAGACATCTATCAGTGAGATATATGTGAAGAGCTACAGCAGTGATACAAATGTGAGCAGTGTTTTCAGCTTCCAATAGTTTCACCTGTTTGACGTTTTCTTTGACGTAAAACACATTCAAAGTTTTGTCTTAATTGATTGAAGGCTAATTCAAAGCCTATAACACATATCTTAATTTTCCTAAGGGTCGAGATTCCTTTACTTGGTCAAACCGCATAGTCTTGACCAGATCCGCCTCTAATGAAAAATATAAACCGCTGTTCCATTTATATTTTCAAAAGGGTCGAGATGCCTTACACCCTTGTTCTTCCTTCTCCTTTATCTTGGTGTGAATTGGCCCAAACCTTTGTTCCCAATGAGTTGTGTGATTGTGCTATCATTTGATCATTTCCCCATTGATATTTTCCTTGTTTATGTGCCCCCCCTATTTTGGTGCAACCAGAAAGTGTTGATCCGTCTTTGATATAAGGTATGTTTTACCTTTGTTCTTCTGGGTTCCTCAATATATTTCCTCATATTTCCCATTTCCTTTTTATGTAATTTGATCTCCATGTTTCTAATTGATATTTCTTGGGTTTTTTTGATGTGGTTGTGTTGTTGCATCCTCAAGTGGATGCAGTCATTGCGAGAGAGGTGATCGTGATCTGTTGTGTTGGCCCATTCTCATGTGAATAATGTCAAAAACCTTTTGAGGTAATGGATTTGTGGATTCTCTATTATTTTTATGTGAAGTTGTAGAGTTAGAATGTTTTATCCACTCTATAACAATGAAATTGACATAATAAATATTTGAACTAGATTAAAGAATTGGCATCAATTTCTTAGTGATGGTATTGCCTCTTGATTTTCTAGATAGTATGATATCTATTCTTTGGTTTGTTTAGAATTTATTTCTTGATGGAAATTGGTAAAGAGTGTAAATCTGAAATTAATTGATGCTTGATTGGATAAAGTTAAAGAGTCATGTTTAATGAATCTGGTTGTTGTTGTGAAAATTTGATGATAATCAAATGGATGTAGTAATGCATTTTTAAATTAATCAGCTAATTCAATATGGAATAAAGAACCGGATGTGTGATAAAGATAATTCCTTGAAGGGTTATGAGTTACTCTCTTTCTTGAAAAGGCCAAGAACCTTATGCTTTGGAGTTGTGAGTGGTCGTTGTGTGTTAAAGTTTCATGCATTGTTTAGGGCCAAGAGCCCAATTTCTATGTGTTTGTTTCCTGCTACTTGTGTTTTGGTGTGAGCTTGGGATGGATGATCCTAGAAGGTTGTGGTGGTATGTGGGGATAGGGAGGCCTAGTGGTGGTGGTGGAAGCGTTTGAATCCTAGAGTGGCGAGATGCATCGGTTTATGCATGTGGGTGTTGGGGAGGACATTAGGGATGACAGAACATGTTGAAGTTGGTATTACCTATTGATATGAAAGTTGTTGTTGTTGAATCTGATGTTTGTTTATCTTCTTTAATTTCCCCACTGCTTGAGGAAGATGGTATGGTTTACCATCCTTCCAAAATAGGTGAGGACGCATGGGGTATGTCACGTACTTTTCGTGTTTATCTTCTCGATGATGGATGGGTCTGTGCTCCTGTTATAGTTTGAAAAGAATTTATAGATAGTTCATATACTCACCGTGTTGAGCCCCTTGTGTTTGGTAGCTTAGAATGCTTTTCTAGAATACCTATAATTATGGAAAAGTGATAATGATGTTAATAAAAGATTTAATATATGATGTTGAACCCATGAGTTTGGATCTTGATGGGATGCATTGCTGAGGTTATATTTCTGAGAAGTTGTGGACTTTGTTTGGTTATGCCTGGAGGGAATGGATCTTGGTTGGAATGTTAATGAAATGTAATATGGAAATGATCATGGTTAATTAATGGTTAAAGAATTAATTAATGTAAAGTGAAAATAATTAAAATGGATAAGTAATTTAATAAATCTATTTAAATGGTTGTGTGCTTATAGGATATCTAGTCTAAGTAGTGGAAGTCGGGAGTCCGAGCGACATTAGCTATAGCTGAGTTTGAGACTATGTTTTTTCCATAGTGTGGTTGTGAGTTATATTATATCATGTACTTTTTGTGTTTTTATACGCCACCCCACCCTATCGGTTAGGGCGACTGACACCCCTGGGATTTTGAGCCTGAGGGAGGTGTTTTACCTAACATCCTAGTGGGAGGATGGATGGATGACTACCCCCTTTGGCCCTGCACTCTTCTCTTGGTAGTTACTAGTGCTAGTATGCATAGAGGCTAGTTTTCCCCATATATGTGTGTAGAGGGCTGTAATGGCTTGTGGTTTTTTTACACACATATATTCTAGATATATTATCCTATGGATTACTATAGGTGTAGTGTGTATAGGCTGTGATAGCTTGAGAATCCTTACTTGGTGTATGGGTTGTAATGGCTTGAGGTATAATACCCGATGTGTGATATGCGCTATGCGAGTTGTGTTGGCTCCCAAAAACTACCTGGATACTTTTGGTTATGTGGTTGTGGTGGTGAGTTGCACAAGGTGCATGTTGTGGTGCTTCACCGAGGTGTCTGCAAATAAGCCTATTTAGAGAGAGATGCATAGGACGTGCGAAATTGGGGAAAATGAAAAACTAATGGGGAAGTGGTAGCGTGGTACCCCTAACATTCTTTATTATATTATATACTCATGTATGCATACTTTGTGAGAGTAGCCATAGTGAGGTTGGGAACATAGTATACTTGTTTATGTGACAAGTTAGTTTCACTTGTTGTTCATTATATTTTAACATGCTTTCTTTACTTTTGCACAAGAGGCTTCGGGGTGGATCCCACTGAGTATACTGTTATACTCACCATACGTTATATAAACTATTTTTTAGGTCACTTGGAGTAGGTTGGAGATCAGGTTGGTTACTACTAGCTTGGGGGTTTTACATGAGCTGTTTGGGATTCATGGTCACTGTTGTTTTACCTTCTTTTGGTACTTATAGTTTTTTCCTTTCAGTTGTAGTAGTTCTTGCATGACATTACATATGTCCACTTAGGATTCTTTTATATTGTAGTCTGAGCAGGAGTTGGTTGGTGTTTATCTTATCTCTCTTTTTCGCATGTGTTCTCTTAGAGGGTAACGCCTCCTATCTATGTGTTTGTTATACCCTTGGTACTAGTCGTCAACCCAGGGCCTACTAGAGGCAAGACTCAGGAGGTCATTATCTCTCCTCACATTACCGGTCCAGGAGGGGTACACTTTGTGGGGAGGGGGTCGTGACATCGTTGTCCTAAATTATCAAGACAATCTGAGCGTGTTTGCTCAGTTTTCAATGACTGGCATATGTTTTGAACTAAAATTTCAATTTTAAATTGATAACAGACACTTTGAATCATATCGGGCACATCGTGTATCAGATTAAGGTGCGACTCATTCCTACATGTCAAAAATGACTTATGGATTGTTGTCTTAAAGTGTCAAAATAATTTGAATGTGTTTGCTCGTTTTTGAGTATGTCACTTGCGTTTTTTTACAAATATGTCATTTTAAACTGAAAATATGCAGTTTGAGTCATACGGATCACATCGTGTGCCTGTTTGACGTGAGTCTAATTCCTACAGGTCAAAAATTACTTATGAATCATTTTTCTAAATTACCAAAAGTGAATTTTTATTTAAAATTGACATTAGTTTTAGTAAAAAAGATAAGTGGCATACTCAAAACCGAGAAAACAGATTCAAACTGTTTTGATACTTTATGGAAAAAACCGCAAAGTCATTTTTGACATGTATGAATCGGTTGGACCTCAATCTGATACACGGTGTGCTCAGTAAGACTGAAAGTGCCTATTATTTGTTTAAATTTGACATTTTAGTTCAAAATGTGTGTCACTCACCGAGAAATGAGCAAACGTGCTCAGATTGACTTGATAATTTAAGAGAAAGATTCATAATTGTTTTTGACATGTAGGAATTAGCCTCACGTGAAACAGACACGATGTAACCGATAAGACTCAAAGTGTGTCTTTTCAGTTTAAAATGTCATTCTTGTAAAAAACACAAGTGATATACTCAAAATCGACCAAACACATTCATATTGTTTTGATACTTTAGGACAAAGATCCATATGTTATTTTTGACACGTAGGAATCAGCCGCACCTCAATCCGATACACGATGTGCCTGGTATGACTCAAAGTGTTTCATGCGTATAGATTTTCTAGCATTTTTTATATTTTTCAAATTGGGTTTTAATTATTTTTCTAACCACTTTTAGCGTTTTTAGGTTGTTTTGTAGGTTTTTAGTATTTTTGTTATTTTTTCAATTTTTAGTTAATTATATATTAATATTAGTTATTTGTTATTATTATTAATTCATATTAATTTTACTTTATTAATATTTTGTTTCTAACACTTTTATTATTTTTAGTAGTTTAATTAATATTAGTTTTATTATTACTTTATAAATATTTATTACTATTTATATGAATTTCCTATATTAGTATTATATATCATTTTAATATTAGTTGTATTAATAATAATTACATTTATTTTATTAGTAATTTTTTTAATATATTATTTTTTAAATTAGTATTTTCAATTATACCTAATTATATTTATAATTATAACATTGTCTTTTAATTATATTTATTTATATAAGTAGTGTAATATATGTATATAATTATCTTTTAATTCTATTTTCATATTATTATTGTTGTTGTTGTTATAATTATTATTCTGTTTTTATTATTTATTTTCTTGATTTGAATTTTGAATTTAACTTCTCCATTTTTTTCATTTTTTTTTTTTTTTTTGAATCCCCCCACTTATCCCCTCTCGCCGCTCCCCCCAATCCGCACTCCGGTCGCACCTCACCCCAGCCGCCCCCTCCCCTCCCCATGCTACCTCCGCCCCCCGCTATCCCCTCTCGCCAGACCCCACTCCCTCCAGCCGGCCACTCCTCCTGTCCCCTGCCAAACCCACGCCGCCCCAATCACCTCCTCGCGCGCCACCACAATCGACGCCAGCGGAATCCCAAGAAAATTTTCAAGAAACCCTACCTTGACCACCGCTACTGTCGGCCCTTTGTTAGGGGACACCCCTCATTGATATATAAGCAGTACTGCTTGCTCAGCGCCGCCCCATCCCGGCGCAGCCATGGACGTCATCTTCCACCCCGCCCGCGGGCCGCCGTTCACCATCGAAGTCGGATTCTTCGACACCGTACTGGAGATCAAGGAGAAGATCCTGAAATACCAGGGCATCCCGGTGGCCTCCCAGACCCTCACCTTCAACGGCCACGCCTTGCAGGACGACCGCGACGTCCGCCACTACGACATCCTGCACAACTCCCACATCGCCCTCGCCACTGGATCCCACCCGCGCACTGGGCAGGAGCAACCGTCGGAATCTTCAAGGAAAATCCACCCGCCCCACGGCTTGGTGACGCAAGAGGGTGTCCGGCCGCCTCCCCGGCCTCCGGCGGCACTTCCATTACCGACGAAGCTGAAGGTGACGGTTGTGAGCATGTGCGGGACGAGGAGGATCCCGATGGAAGTGAACGCCGCGGTTCATGTGGGATTTTTGAGGAAAAAGCTCCACAATCTTGAGCAGCAGCACCAGTTCCGCCTCCCGCCGGAAGGCTACTTCTTCATCCACCGCCAGAACGTGATGGACGACGATCGATCCTTCCGGTGGCACGGCGTGGGACAGGGCGACACCATTGAGGTTTTCAGAGGAACAGTCAGTGCTGGATCCCTATGACCGCCTGAGGAATCAAAATTGAGTTCGCATCCGATCATCATCCAAGAATTGTAAATCCTAATTTTTACCCAGTTTACAAATTTCATTATTTTGATACTATAAATGCAATATAATTCACAAATTGCAATAATTTATTTTTTTTATAACATTAAATAATATAATTCATTTCAAATGCACAACTAGAATAAAAAATAAATTTTAACTTAAATCAAAACAAGTAGGTTTGAAGTGACATCACTTTTTCTTTGTGCATTGCTAAAAAATTCAAATTTTGTTTTCTTTTTATAACAATTTTTTTATTGTTATAACAATTTTAATAAAATTATTTATGCATTGTTAAAAGTCGAAAACTTTTAACCACACGCATTAGTATTATTTTTATTAGGATGAATTCAATGTTTTGCCTGAGAGTACAGTAACCTATATGTGGGGGATTGATAAGAGCCAAAATTACCCGTAAATTTTTATTGTTTTTCATTGACAATTAACCCCCCAGCACGTTATTGATTTTTGTGACCAGTAAATATGGAGTTCCATTGTTAAATGGGTTTAATCATGAGTTTTAGTTGTTTATTCATTTTTGGGATTTTATTTGGAAACCATACGTCTTTGAAATCTTAAATTTAATTCTTTAAAGGATTTTTAATCTGTTTTTAGTTGTTTTATTCGATTTTGGAATGATCTGAAACAAGCCTAAACTGTGATTTTTATGATTTGCAGGTTGGCCAGAAAATGGCAAAGGCACTAACATAGAGTTGCCAAATCCGATGTAAAGTTTAACATACAATATTTTCCACCACCCATAAGATATTTTCCTCAGCGGCCACCCGGTACGAATTTACCTCCAGATAGTATGATTTCCCGACTTGGCCAAATTTCGAGCTGCGGGGATTGAAAATGAAAATCTCCCAAAATGGAAAAACTCGACCCAAAATTAAAATCGCATCCCACTATTCAACTAAAACGGAAAGAACTTCACTCAAACCTCCACATAGAACCCATCCAACAGAGGATGGAGACACCGATCATGGGAAGAAAGATGAGCAAAGAGAAGATTCGGGAGGAACCCAACTAGAAAAATCTGCACCATCGACTTGTACAAATGGAGACGATCCAACTGAAGGAGGAACCTGGAACCTGTGCGACGCTTGCTTATATAAACCTCGTCCGGACTTGTAGAGGATTTCGGGGTCTGTCGATTGTAATAATGTAAAATATTGATGTAGTATATAATATTTTATATACACTAAAACTCGGGGGGGGGGGGCGTGCTTATATAAACCCAGCCCCCACTCTATTTTGAGTTTTTTTTTTGTGTATGTATGGGTTTTAAATTTTTTTTATTGCAAATTGATAGAATTTGAAATATTTTTAAAAATGGGTCTCCATATGCATGAACTCCGTTCACACATCTTCGGTGCGGAGAGATGCGTGAATGCATCCTTCATGGGGGGGGCGACGCTTGGTTATATAAACCCTGTCCGCACTTGCAAAGGATTTCAGCGCCTGTCGATTGTAATGTTTTCTAATTTAATTCATTTTTTTTTATTCTTCAACCATGTTGTTCTCTCCCCACTCTATTTTGAGTTTTTTTTTGTATATATGGTTTTTAAAATTTATTTATTGCAAATTGATAGGATTTGAAATATTTTTAAAAATGGGTCTCCATATGCATGAACTCCGTTCACACATCTTCGGTGCGGAGAGATGCGTGAATGCATCCTTCATAGGGGGTGGACGCTTGCTTATGTAAACCCTGTCTGCACTTGCAGAGGATTTCGGCGCCTGTCGATTGTAATGTTTTCTAATTTAATTCATTTTGTTTTATTTTTCAACTGTGTTGTTCTTTCCCCACTCTATTTTGAGTTTTTTTTGTATATATGGGTATTAAATTTTTTTTATTGCAAATTGATAGGATTTGAAATATTTTTAAAAATGGGTCTCCATATGCATGAACTCTGTTCACACATCGTCGGTGCGGAGAGATGCGTGAACGGGGTTCACGCATCCTTCATCCCGTCTTCGAAGGATGCGTGAAACTCGTTCAAGCATCTCTCCGCGCCGAAGATGCGTGAATCCCATTCACGCATCCGATCGAGAAAATTTATTAAAGGGGGTCTCCCCCTCCCCCCCCACAAAATTTATTCTTCTCATTTGGATTTTGCTGTGAAGCCCTGTAAAATTTCTTTCTCAACAAATTTTTGCTGCTTTTAAGAAGGTAAAATTTATATTTAAATTTTCAATGGTTTGATTGTGTTTATTTATTTCATTTGTATGATTTATTTATTTGATTTGTGATATGTAGAAACTAGTGTTTGTGTGTATGGTTTATTTATTTCATATGTATTGATGTGTAAATTAGTGTATTTTGTATGATTTAATTTATGAACGATGTGTTTGTTGTATGAATTTGTATTGAATGTTTAGGAAAATTAATTGTCATGTCTAAAATGTTGTTTGAATTCATATTGAATGTTTATGAAAATTAAATATGTTATAAAAAATGTTATTTTGAAAGTAATATTAATTTAAATTATAATATTTTATACACTAGTAATTTAATTTGTGAATAATATATTAGTTCTATGTGTCATATTTAAATTTATTAAAAAATATATAGAAAACTTTTTCTGTTGATGGTATAAAAACAGTTTTGTATAAATAAATTTTTCAAATTATATTTGTTATAATTAAACTTATTAAATATAAAAGAGGTGTAGATATTTAATATGTATTTCATATAGAAATAGATATAATAAGTATACCCAAAAACATGGTAAGTTGTCTGATAACTAATCTTGAGATGACCGACCGATGCATGATTGAAATCCTGTCCGGACTTGCAGAGGATTTCGACGTCTGTCGATTGTAATAATGTAAAATATTGATGTAGTATATAATATTTTATATACACTAAAACTCGGGGGGGGGGGGGGGGGGCTTATATAAACCCCGTCTGCACTTGCAGAGGATTTCGGTGCCTGTCGATTGTAATGTTTTCTAATTTAACTCATTTTGTTTTATTCTTCAACCGTGTTGTTCTCTCCCCACTCTATTTTGAGTTTTTTTTTGTATATATGGGTTTTAATTTTTTTTATTGCAAATTGATAGGATTTGAAATATTTTTAAAAATGGGTCTCCATATGCATGAACTATGTTCACACATCTTCGGTGCAGAGAGATGCGTGAATGCATCCTTCATAGGGGGGGGGGGGGGCGACACGTGCTTATATAAACCCCGTCCGCACTTGCAGAGGATTTCGGTGCCTGTCGATTGTAATGTTTTCTAATTTAATTCATTTAGTTTTATTCTTCAACCGTGTTGTTCTCTCCCCACTATATTTTGAGTTTTTTTTGTATATATGGGTTTTAAATTTTTTTTATTGCAAATTGATAGGATTTGAAATATTTTTAAAAATGGGTCTCCATATGCATGAACTCCGTTCACACATCATCGGTGCAGAGAGATGCGTGAATGCATCCTTCATAGGGGGGGGGACGCTTGCTTATATAAACCCCGTCCGCACTTGCAGAGGATTTCGGCGCCTGTCGATTATAATGTTTTCTAATTTAATTATTTTTGTTTTATTCTTCAACCGTGTTGTTCTCTCCCCACTCTATTTTGAATTTTTTTTTGTATATATGGGTTTTAAATTTTTTTTATTGCAAATTGATAGGATTTGAAATATTTTTAAAAATGAGTCTCCATATGCATGAACTCCGTTCACCCATCTTCGGTGCAGAGAGATGCGTGAACGGGGTTCACGCATCCTTCATCCCATCTTCGAAGGATGCGTGAACCTCGTTCAAGCATCTCTCCGCGCCGGAGATGCGTGAACCCCGTTCACGCCTCTGATCGAGAAAATTTATTAAAGGGGGTCTCCCCCCCCTCAAAATTTATTCTTCTCATTTGGATTTTGGTGTGAAGCCCTGCAAAATTTCTTTCTCAACAAATTTTTGCTGCTTTTAAGAAGGTAAAATTTATATTTAAATTTTCAATGTTTTAATTGTGTTTAGTTATTTCATTTGTATGATTTATTTATTTGATTTGTGATATGTAGAAACTAGTGTTTGTGTGTATGGTTTATTTATTTCATATGTATTGATGTGTAAATTAGTGTCTTTTGTATGATTTAATTTATGAACGATGTGTTTGTTGTATGAATTTGTATTGAATGTTTAGGAAAATTAATTATGTCATGTCTAAAATGTTGTATGAATTCATGTTGAATGTTTATGAAAATTAAATATGTTATAAAAAATGTTATTTTGAAAGTAATATTAATTTAAATTATAAAATTTTATACACTAGTAATTTAATTTGTGAATAATATATTAGTTATATGTATCATATTTAAATTTATCAAAAAATATATAGAAAACTTTTTATGTTGATGGTATAAAAATAGTTTTGTATAAATATTTTTTTTAAATTATATTTGTTATAATTAAACTTATTAAATATAAAAGAGGTGTAGATATTTAGTATGTATTTCATATAGTAATAGATATAATAAGTATACCCAAAAACATGGTAAGTTGTGTGATAACTGATCTTGAGATGACCGACCGATGCATGCTTGAAATTGCATGTCTTGTTTTGTGAATGTGGTTATTAAATTTGTAATAATTGCATTTATTTTTCTGTATTGATGACATGTGAGTCATCTCTGACTAAGTATGTAAGGACCTGCGTGTCCACTTAAAAAAAGTTATGTATTTCATACCCTCAGACCCCCTCACATGTATGTGAGTAAATTTGTAATTAAAAGGCAATCAACAAGAGGTGTCCCTGAAGAGGCGTCCCCGAAGAGGCGTTCGAGAATACGCGTTCGACATGAGGCGTTGCTGTTTGAAAGGAGATTAACGATTGCTGAAATATTTGATAATAGAGACTCTATGAGTCTACCCATAGTTTTTAGTTAGTTTATCAAATAATGATAAACTAATCATAAGTCTCAAGATAAAGTCATGATTAATTATTCATAACTAATTAAAATATATAACGTTATATTAAATAATGTAAAATATTGATGTAGTATATAATATTTTATATACACTAAAACTCGGGGGGGGGGGTGCTTATATAAACCCCGTCCGCACTTGCAGAGGATTTCGACGCCTGTCGATTGTAATGTTTTCTAATTTAATTAATTTTGTTTTATTCTTCAACAGTGTTGTTCTCTCCCCACTCTATTTTGAGTTTTTTTTTGTATATATGGGTTTTAAATTTTTTTATTGCAAATTGATAGGATTTGAAATATTTTAAAAAATGGGTCTCCATATGCATGAACTCCGTTCACACATCTTCGGTGCGGAGAGATGCGTGAATGCATCCTTCATAGGGGGGGGGGCAACGCTTGCTTATATAAACCCCATCCGCACTTGTAGAGGATTTCGGTGCCTGTCGATTGTAATGTTTTCTAATTTAATTCTTTTTGTTTTATTCTTCAACCGTGTTGTCCTCTCCCCACTCTATTTTGAGTTTTTTTTTGTATATATGGGTTTTAAATTTTTTTTATTGCAAATTGATAGGATTTGAAATATTTTTAAAAATGGGTCTCCCAATGCATGAACTCCGTTCACACATCTTCGGTGCGGAGAGATGCGTGAATGCATCCTTCATAGGGGGGGGACGCATGCTTATATAAACCCTGTCCGCACTTGCAGAGGATTTCAGCGCCTGTCGATTGTAATAATGTAAAATATTGATGTAGTATATAATATTTTATATGCACTAAAACTTGGGGGGGGAGCGTGCTTATATAAACCTCGTCCGCACTTGCAGAGGATTTCGGTGCCTGTCGATTGTAATATTTTCTAATTTAATTCATTTTTTTATTCTTCAACCGTGTTGTTCTCTCCCCACTCTATTTTGAGTTTTTTTTTGTATATATGGGTTTAAAATTTTTTTATTGCAAATTGATAGGGTTTGAAATATTTTTAAAAATGGGTCTCCATATGCATGAACCCCGTTCACACATCTTCGGTGCGGAGAGATGCGTGAATGCATCCTTCATGGGGGGGGGGGGGCGCTTGCTTATATAAACCCCGTCCGCACTTGCAGAGGATTTTGGCGCCTGTCGATTGTAATGTTTTCTAATTTAATTCATTTTGTTTTATTCTTCAACCGTGTTGTTCTCTCCCCACTATATTTTGAGTTTTTTTTTGTATATATGGGTTTTAAAATTTTTTTATTGCAAATTGATCAGATTTGAAATATTTTAAAAAATGGGTCTCCATATGCATGAACTCCGTCCACACATCTTCGGTGCGGAGAGATGCGTTAATGCATCCTTCATGGGGGGGGGGGCGACGCTTGCTTATATAAACCCCGTCCGCACTTGTAGAGGATTTTAGCGCCTGTCGATTGTAATGTTTTCTAATTTAATTCATTTTGTTTTATTCTTCAACCTGTTGTTCTCTCCCCTCTATTTTGAGTTTTTTTTGTATATATGGGTTTTAAATTTTTTATTGCAAATTGATAGGATTTTAAATATTTTTAAAAATGGGTTTCCATATGGATGAACTCCGTTCACATATCTTCGGTGCGGAGAGATGCGTGAACGGGGTTCACGCATCCTTCATCCCGTCTTCAAAGGATGCGTGAACCTCATTCAAGCATCTCTCCGCGCCGAAGATGCGTGAATCCCGTTCACGCATCCGATCGAGAAAATTTATAAAAGGGGGTCTCCCCCCCCCACAAAATTTATTCTTCTCATTTGGATTTTGCTGTGAAGCCCTGCAAAATTTCTTTCTCAACAAATATTTGCTTCTTTTAAGAAGGTAAAATTTATATTTAAATTTTCAATGGTTTAATTGTGTTTATTTATTTCATTTGTATGATTTATTTATTTGATTTGTGATATGTAGAAACTAGTGTTTGTGTGTATGGTTTATTTATTTCATATGTATTGATGTGTAAATTAGTGTCTTTTGTATGATTTAATTTATGAATGATGTGTTTGTTGTATGAATTTGTATTGAATGTTTAGGAAAATTAATTATGTCATGTCTAAAATGTTGTATGAATTCATCTTGAATGTTTATGAAAATTAAATATGTTATAAAAAATGTTATTTTGAAAGTAATATTAATTTAAATCATAATATTTTATACACTAGTAATTTAATTTGTGAATAATATATTAGTTATATGTATCATATTTAAATTTATTAGAAAATATATAGAAAACTTTTTCTGTTGATGGTATAAAAACAGTTTTGTATAAATAAAATTTTTAAATTATATTTGTTATAATTAAACTTATTAAATATAAAAGAGGTGTAGATATTTAATAAGTGTTTCATATAGTAATAGATATAATAAGTATACCCAAAAACATGGTAAGTTGTGTGATAACAGATCTTGAGATGACCGACCGATGCATGATTGAAATTGCATGTCTTGTTTTGTGAATGTGGTTATTAAATTTGTAATAATAACGTTTATTTTTCTGTATTGATGACATGTGAGTCATATCTGACTAAGTATGTAAGGACCTGCATGTCCACTTAAAAAAAGTTATGTATTTCATACCCTCAGACCCCCTCACATGCATGCGAGTAAATTTGTAATTAAAAGGCAATCAATAAGAGGTGTCCTTGAAGAGGCGTCCCCAGAGAGGTGTCCCCGAAGAAGCGTTCAAGAACACGCGTTCGACATGAGGCGTTACTATTTGAAAGGAGACTAACGGTTGCTGAAATATTTGATAATAGAGACTCTATGAGTCTACCCATAGGTTTTAGTTAGTTTATCAAATAATGATAAACTAATCATAAGTCTCAAGATAAAGTCATGATTAATTATTCATAACTAATTAAAATATATATAGTTATATTAAATAATGTAAAATATTGATGTAGTATATAATATTTTATTAATTTTTTTATAGGTAATAATGTCTGCGCAAATATATTGCAATGGTGAGACCATTTATACGGAGCATGGATTTAGCTATAGTGTGCCACCTGTCAAAGTGGTAAATCTTCATGGTTGTATGACATTGGATGCAGTTCGCAATAAGATTTAAAGTCGGTTAAAATTGAGGGTCGATCAATCCATTTCTTCAATCACATATCAACATCTACAACATCCTGAACATTTCTGGCACACCGAGTACCCTTTGGTCGATGATGATGATTGGATGGATGCATCTTCCTTATTTAGACATCAGTGTGCTAATGGTTTGATGGAGTTGTATGTGATGATTTTGGATATAGATGTGGTGCAACTGACTACTACAGAACCATGTTTTGTGAGCTCTGTACAAGTTGGTCCTTCAGATCAGTCTTTTGCATTGGCTCCTTCTCATTTGACTCCAGTAATAGAAGCAAATTATGAAGAAGATGATCAAAATTTAGAAGGAAATGTAGATGACATCCCTTTGTGTGATGATATAGTGAATAAAAGTTTATCTGACAAAGAAGAATCTGGGGAGCCATCAGGAGATGATGTGGGTGAGGGTGATGCGTGGAATGAAGCTTCTAAGGTTCCTTTGAGAGATGTGGGTGAGGGTGATTTGGGCAATGAACCTTCTGAGGTTCCTTTGAGAGACAGATATCTACAACATCCACCGGTTAATGGTAATCATCCTTCTGTATTAAGTTCCTTAGTTAAAGGAATGTCTCCTGAACAACATTTTGATTGGGATGTCATTACACCAGCTTCTAAATTCCATGGAATTATAGGGAATAGGTCTACGTTAAATGATAATGCCATCTATGTCAGGCAGGAGTTTGAAAGTAAATTGGTCATGAAAAATGTGATAACGCAATACCACATTGAGCGACATTTCACATTTGTGGTTGATGAGTCAAAGAAGACAAAATACATCATTCGTTGTGAAAAATATGGGCCAGAATGTAAATTTCGATTAAGGGAAATATTTGATAATTTTTTTGCATATTGGAGGATAACCAAATTATAAGGGCCACACACTTGTGTGCATCCAAGATTGTCGCAGGATCACTCTTCCCTTGATTCAGAGTTTATATCAAATGTTATTTGTGAGATGATATGAACTTGTCAGGATGTTCCTGTTTCCCTTTTTCAGGAAAGAATTAAACAGTTGTATAACTACAAGATATCATATACCAAAGCATGGAATGAAAAACAGAAGGCAATTGTAAAAGTGTATGGTGATTGGGATGAATCTTATACTATGTTACCACAACTTATGGAAATGTTATATCTCAACAATCATATTGTTTATCAGTTGGACACTGTTGAGTATGTATCCCCCAATCAATGAGTTGATCGAACAAAGGTGAAGTTCAATATGGTTTTTTGGGCATTCAGGCCATGCATTGGTGCCTTTCTCTATTGTAAACAATTTATTCAAGTCTATGTAACTTTCCTGTATGGAAAGTATACAGGTTTTCTACTCATTGCTGCCACACAGGACAATAATCATGATCCTATGCCACTTGATTTTTCTATTATTGAAAAGGATAATTTTGAATGTTGGAGCTGGTTTTTAGCATGTGTACGTGTTCATGTCACACAAAACCATGGCGTGTGTTTGATATCTGATTGCCATCAAGCGATTATAGAGGCCGTGGTTAGTGATGGGGTTTCATGGACTGAGTTTAATTATTATCATCGTTATTGCATTAGACATATTGCAAGTAATGTGCATAAGCATTTCAGAGATGATGTCATAAAGAAGGCGATCCTCAAGTTGGGTATGTTTTTCTAAACTTATTTTCTTAAAACAAAATTTATTCTCCATTTTAATATATTATTCTATTATGGTTTTAGCATATGAGCCCCAACAAGAAAGGTTTGATCGAATCCTTGAAGAGATCCGAACTTCTAATGAAGATGTGTATGAATATATGATGCAGATTTCGAAGGAAAAATGGTCATTAGCATATTATGGTGGCAGAAGATATGGCCATATGACCACTAATATAGTGGAGTGAATATATGGGGTCCTCAAGGATGTGCACAAACTTCCGATCACAGGGTTAGTGTAAGAGACATTTTATAGATTTGTTCACTATTTTGTTGACCAGTCCCAAAAGGCCTATCAGAGGATGGAAAATAGAATGCGTTTCACGCAACATTTCCAAAGTGACATTGATTCAATACTGAATGAGGCTTCAAGATGGTCTGTTCTAGCCATTGATAGGGAAAATATGAGCTTTCAGGTAAGGTTGTGCTACGACCGGGCTACATGGACTAGTGGTCGACTGTTTGTAGTGATGTTAGATAACAGATACTGTGATTGCGGCAACTTTCAGACATTTAGATATCCATGTGCACATGTTATCACAGCTTGTGCTTCACTAAATATATCATGAGAGCCATATGTTGACCCAATGTATCACATGAGTACTTTGGTTAAATGTTATAGTGCAGCTTGGATGCCTGTTGGTGACTTTCAATCTATCTCATTGCCTGCTGATCAGTCGACTATCATCCCTGATATTTCCAGGTTTCATAATTTGGTTATGTTTTCTTTTATATTTTTTTCAATGTCTGTTGTTTTTTAAATCATTGGCTTCATACTACTAGGTTACGGCCCCGAGGAAGACCAAAATCAAGTCGAATTAGAAATGAAATGGATTGGCCTCAACAACGAGGAGGGAGAATACGATGCAATATTTTTCATGC
This sequence comes from Viscum album, assembly GCA_963277665.1. NCBI lineage: Eukaryota > Viridiplantae > Streptophyta > Magnoliopsida > Santalales > Viscaceae > Viscum > Viscum album. The sequence goes on along the minus strand of OY728139.1, from coordinate 1,514,069,853 downwards.
AGAAGGACATACTCATAAGAGATGTCACCAAGTGGCAGCATAGAGCTTCGCATCTCTCCATCCATGATCGAGTTTGTGCATTTTATCACGAATATGTATATTTTTATTTGTATGTGGAAGTTTCAATATTTAATCCTTTTATTTCTAACTTTCTCTATTTTTAATATGTTTGAATTTTGGTTTGTCTCATTTTTTGATTCTCTAATAAAGAATTTTATGATACTCAAACTATTCAAAAAAAAAACAACAACATAGAACGAAAATGAATATATCATGCTTCCACATGTAACAAAGACAGTAATCTACACACAAAAAATGAAATAAAAATCGAAAATATTAACACAATAATTTTTCATTTGATTATTCTAGATTATTTAAATAATAGTTGAAAATTTTTATTGAACCTCTCATACCACATGCACCAATGCATACTACCTTGAGATTATATGAGAAAAATGACATATCAGTGATACCATCCATATGATTATCATCCTTATGCATTCAAGTATCTTATGGGCCACACAAAAGAACTAGCTCATGGAATCCCACAAGCAATGCTTAGAAGACCTCTATAGGTTTTAATTAATGAAGACCTCATAAATATTGAATCTCAAAATTAGGTAATAAGGTGCTTTATTAATTGAGGGGATTGGTCAATTAATACAAACACTAATCCACACACAAAAAATCAAGTATAAATCAAAAATATTAACACAATCATTTTTCATTTCATTGTTCTAGATTTATTTAAATAATAGTTGAATTTTTTTTATTGAATTCACTATAATAATGTAACAATGATATCATTTGTGCAGATGGTAGATTTTCCATTGCTCACATCTCAAGATATTCATGTATCACAACTGCTTTTAGAGGGACGTCCAGTGCCTCCGTTGAGTGTATGCAGATCTCACCATTTCCATCATACTGCACCACCTCCCGCTATCATCCCCCATCTTTGTCATTCTGGACTCTATGGCATAGCGATGTGCGAATTCACCTTTCTCAATCATCAGCTCATTGCTGCACTTGTAGAGAGATGGAGGCCATAGTCACATACATTCCATTTTAGATAGGGGATATGACTATTCCCCCGTATGATGTAGCCATTATGTTGGGCCTCCCCATCGATGGTGCGGCTCTGACTGGCCGAGTTGGAGCAGATTTGTCAGAGCTTGTTCATAGAATACTGATCATAGAGGTCCCTGATGATGCAAGGACCATCGTTGGTGGTCGATTACGCATGTATTGGTTAGACCAACACTTCACATAGTTAGCAGAGGATGCTGATGAGATCACCATGCTGCGATTTTCACGTGCATATATTTTGAGGCTGATCGGTGGCGCGCTTTTTGTGGATCACTCCACTACTTTTTGTTTATTTGATGTATTTATATTTTTTTGGAGGATTTGGATGAGGCCGACCGATATAGCTGGGGGTCTGATTGTCTAGAATTTACATACAGGGAGTTATGTAGCGCATGTCACATCGATAAGATACAGATCATGTGATGCATGGTTATTCTACAAATGTGGGTATGGGAGCATATCCCTCATTTAGATCCACATGATCCTATGCCATTACCAGCAGATATTGTAGTAGAGTCTCCACATGGACGTTGATATGTTATTCCTTCCTTATACTATCTAACTTAATTGTATAACTTTCTATTATAAAATGTAAATATAACAATATTATCTACATGTGGAGTCAGACACATCGACATTCAGATTCCCCCAGACACGATGTCCACGCCTACAGACTTATGTTTGACAACATTCGACCACACGATGTAAGTGATTATTATTTATATTGTTAAATCTTTATTCTTTACTATAAATGTATTCATTTATTAATTGATTATTTATTTTTTATTTCAGATTTTATGGATTCCATATACAGATGATATTATCTGAAGTCTTCCATCGTACTATACGACGATGCTTTCTATCGACTCCTGTAGGGTTCCATTGATTCATTTTTATATAGTCGAGTGGCATCAGACCGACAGAGTTATGAGGCAATTAGGATTCTTTCAGCCTGTTCCTGATCCACCAAGTCAGTTAGATTCACTGCATTCCCTGAAGATGTCAGGGAAGAGAGATTTTGATTGGAGGAGATACCACACCAGATATATTGATTTATGGGATAGACGACAGGACTTCCAGCTGTGAGGGGCGAGGACAATGCATTTTCATTTGGTGGATCAGATGGATTATGCAGCTTGGTACTACAGGTCCTCAGTCAGATTTTTGACATGACACGGATGAGGCTTTCATGAGATGGTATACGTAGTTCCTTCCACAATTCAGTGGAATTTTTATTCATATTACTTAACAACATAATTATTTTTCATAGGATGCTCGTATCTGTCTTCTAATACACATGTCTGATCTAGTAGAGCACACCATATTTGTCCCAACATATTTTCACACGCTTGTATCACATTTGATTCCTTCGATGGACGAGATTTATCATGGAATTTTCTTTGATCCACCACATGCTGAGGAGGATGCAGAGCCTGCTGAGGCTCATATAGATGTACCAGGGTGTGAAGACCCTGTTATGGATCTTGCTGTTCCAGAGGAGGAGTATGTTCAGATTTATCAGTCAGATGCTACTGTTCCACATGAGGAGGGTGTTCCGCATGATCGGTCATATGCTTCTCCATCTTCTCAGGCTCATCCACAAGTAGATACAGACGTTGACTAGGTTGATATTAATTCTTTATTACATACATCCTCAGAAAAAAGCCATCTTATTTCCATGTTGGTGAGAGTTCCAACTAGCCTCTACTATCATTAGATGCAGGACAGGGTACAGACGGTGAGACTGTACATCCACCGCCTGTCACACAGGAGGATGTGGGGGTGGCTGGTGAGGATGATGTGCAGCGTACGCCAGAGCGCAGACAGAGAAAGACACAACGTGGACGTGTCCAGTATACACGTGGCTATGGGACATAGGATCATCCATTCCAGAGGCGTATATTAGGTTGATTTTTTATTTACGATACATTATGTATGTGCATTACTATTATCATTTATAGAGTTCTACTTTTTTTTAATAAGTGTCTTACTGTCATCAAATTATCTTCCAAAATTAATAATTTCTATTTGGTAATCATTAATAAATATTAATACTCTGGATGAAAAGATTTGTGAACATCAAGAAATATTGACAAATATTATTGATCTCAATGATTTGAATACTAAGATCATGAAACATGATTCTTTGTTTCCAAAAATTAAATTGCATGAAGAAGAATTTCAATGAATAATGAATAATTGTGAAGAGTAGATTATTATGATTGAAGATAAAAAAACAAAATATGAGATGTATGTAATTAGAAGTTCATTTGGCAAATTTTGAGAAAATACATATTCAAACTTTATAAAAGGACACATGATTTACTAGTACACAATCTTCACTAGAGGATTTTACTGTTAAAATACTTCCATCATGTGATAAAATTATGGACATTATAAAAAATATTTATTTCATATTATTCTAAAATAAGAAACAATCCTTAAGAGGGTTAAGAATGTGTTAGCATATGTAAGAATAAGTATTGAAGAAGATCATCCTTGCTGAAGTTATATAAGATTTCAAAACTGATGTTTATGAATGTTTCTCTTTAGGGGGTGGTAAATGAAGAAATTTTAAATTAATGCTAAAATTAATCTATCAATTATAATCAAATATAATTACTGTATAACATTCAATAAGATCATGTTATAGAAATATAAATGTTTTTCTAAATCTCTCTTCCTTTTTTGACAAAAAAAATACATAATAGAAAGGGGTTATAATTGAATTAATCAAATACATAAGAAATTTTTGCTTCTAAATAAATGATTATTTTTTAAACCTTTCTGTAGGATGAGTGAAAAAGGTTCAAGAATCCTTTAGAGACTTCATAAAGGATGCGTGAACCCCATTCACACATATACTATTGCTAGGATGTGTGAACGGGGTTCACGCATCCTTCGAAGATGGGATGAAGGATGCATGAAATCCGTTCATGCATCTCTCCGCGCCGAAGATGCATGAATGGGGTTCACACATCTGGAGACCCATTTTTAAAAATATTTCATACCCTATCCCTTTTCCATAAAAAAAAATTGAAACCCATATATACAAAAAATCCCTTCATTTTCTTAGTGTCTCTCTCATTGTGAAGTAATGGTAATTCTCAAGCTCTCATCAATGATGAGAGGCTAACCCAATGATTACCCACTAGATGGAAACTAGTAAATCTGAGGCCACACACCTAGCTTTTAATTTTCTATTTTATTTTTGGAATTTGGGTTTTTGAGGGGCTTAAGATACACTACTACAAATAGGGCTTATAATAGCGCTAAAAACCGCCTTTAACAGCGCTAAAAAAGCGCTGTTAATCTCAGTGAAGATAGGGGGGGTCCCCTTTATCAGTGCTAAACATAGCGCTGATAAAGGGGGACCTTTATCAATGCTAAAAAAACACTGATAAAGGTAGTATTTATCAGTGCTAATAAATGGATAATATATCAGCGCTGAAAATAGCGCTGATAAATACTACCTTTATTAGCGCTATTTTGAGCGCTGATATATTATCCATTTATCAGCACTTAATTAGCACTGATAAAGGCCAAATTGCCTATGCAAACCCATAACCTGCACATCACCTACACACATATGACAACACCTACACACAACACAAACAACACCCACACACAAAGCACAGAAGAACAAAAATGCTATATACATTTACTTGAAATAATGAATACAAAACAACACACTGATATATATATTTCAAACAATGTTTAATTTGGTTACAATTAAAATTATCCAACAAATAGTTAAAAAACATTGATGTTTCATCCTTTTTGCATCCATGATCCACTCTAAAAAATTGTCGTCCATGGTATTAGTTGCCGAACAAAGCATTCGAACTTAGGAAAAAGATTTCACTTATATAAGAAAACAAATATTATGTTAGTAATACAATAATTAAATAAATTAAACATTAATAAAAAATAATACATTAATAAAATGTCAATTGTTACATGTTACAACCTTTACATGTCCATATTTCCTTGGACAACACCCCCTCCCTCCCCTGGACGACACCCCCTCCCCTTGCAGCCCTCCCTTTCCCTGGACAGCCTCCTTCCCACCTCCTGAACATCCCCCTCCTCTCCTGGATAGCCCCCCTCCCCTACTGGACACCCCTCCTTCCTGGACAACCCCCTCCCTCCCCTCCCTGAGACAACCCCCTCTCTACCCCTGGACAACCCCCTCCCCTCCCCTTGCAGCCCCCTCCCTCCCACCACTCCACCTGCAACCCCCTCCCTCCTCTTGGACAACCCCCCTCCCTCCCTTTGCAGCCCCTCCATTTCCCTAGACAACCCCCTTCCCGCCCCCTGGATAGCCCCCTCCCCTCCTGGATAGCCCCTCCTCCCCTCCTGGACACCCCCACCCACCCTCCCACCTGGACACCCCCTCCCTCCTAGTTCTTTAGTGTATACCCATTAATAACATTCTTTATCCAACTATATTTTCATCATCTATTTGATAATGGAATAAATATTAATCATACACCATCATTAAATAATATGAATTATTAAATCATATATATTTTGAAGAGATATAGTTCAAGAAATCAAGGAAAAACACCAAAAAAATATATTGGAGGAATAAGAACGAAATTTCACATAAATCTAATGTGATAAAGGTAAATGATGCATATGTTGGGTCTTTATGACATTAAATAAGATATATTGGGCCTAAAATTGAACTAGAATATAATTCTTCGGCCTTTACATGGGCTTGGAATTGGTTTGGTTGGTTGGAACTTTTGATGTCTCACTATGGACCCACTTCAGGATACTCTATAAGTGATCTACCCATTGTATATTATCAGTATTGAATGGATATTTTTCTGGACACCCCCTCTCTTCTGGACACACCCCTCCCTCCCCTCCTGGACACCCTCACACCTGGACACCCCCTCCCTCCTAGACACACCCCCTCCTAGACACCCCCCACTCCTGGACACCCCTCCCTCCTGGACACCCCCACCCACATATAAGGGAAACTAAAATTAGAAAATTGAAAATCCAAGATATTGGTTCCCATCAATCTTTTAAGATGCTCATGAGTGGACTGAATGACTATGCATCGGTCGACTTCCACACTATCGACCAGTGTAGTCCAATGAGTTATGCTTTACTAGAAAGAAAAATCATTTCTAAAACCATTCTTCATAACCTAAGGATATAAAACATAATAAAGGGTGATAATATATGCTCAATAAGTGTAAAAAATGGAGATATAAATGATCATATATGGATAACATAAGTAGTAGGAATTCACCTTCATCCTATTTGTGTACAATCTTCCATCGGGTATACTGCCCATTCATTTCTAAACACATCTATATCATCTTATAAATATGAGTTTTTGTGACAGTCATGGTAGTACTGAAGAAATATAAATACACAAAGGATTAATAAATATTTTAAATGAAATTGTAATTATTTTTGAAAATACCTCGTTAGGGATGCTAGTTTTTTGATGAAATACGATCTCTTTCATAAATTTACAAACATAATAACCAAATTTCTTTCCGTTTGTTTGTTTTGGACACTGCAGAAACATCGACAACAATAAGTAATCTGTTTTGATATGTGTTTGGATAGTACAATGTTATTATATATACCAGGATACTTTTCCAGTTGTAGATCTTTTAGGACTTCTTATCCTTAGGCCCTGTATTCATTCCATGCAGTAGACGATATTGATGCACCGCCCTATCATAATAGAATCCTCATTAAAAGATAACATAAATTATATAACTAGATGTTTAGTTTTAAAATTTTGGATCTAGTGTATTACAAATTAACAAACGCGATCATGCGTGGTCAATTAGTTGATATAATTAAATTGAAGAGTTTTACCCCTGCATCGTTGTTATTAAAAAGTTCCTGTCATCCATAATTTTGTTTTCAAACGATTTGAGCAGGGATGAAATTATTACAGCCTCCTTATCAAAATCTATTTCGTCTTTTGAAGAGGTGGTGTGAGGACTAACGAGTCCAAATTTTTGTTCATGGGGAAATCCCTTCTATTTTTTTTTCATATATACGCCTGTGAAAAATATAAAATGTATTTAGTCATAATTATCATAGTATATCAGCTTTTCTAAAATCAAATCATGAAAACATACCCCATGTATACATTTATAATTGAGGTGCCTAGCCATTCATACTTGAGGATTTCATTAACATTTTCAGCACTAATTAAATCTGATGCTTCCTCTCTATACATATTTTTTTCAAAATCAACTGTGTGAGCATTGCCGTCTATCAAATTTGTATCCACATGAGCTTACAATGATATTAACTATGGATATAGAATGGGCGGGGTGAAGGTGCTCTTATTAGACTGTTTCAATCGGTTGGTTGATCCTTGAGATAGTTTTGAGATGATATTTGGTTTCACCCCTTCTCTTTGTCATTCTGTAATAACATTCATCAGTTCAGACCTTTTTTTATTAAATGTTAAAGGTCCAGCTTGAAAAATAAATTGGAAATGGATACCTCCTTGTCGACATGTTTTTTTTACAAGAATTGCCGGCCAAGCGATGAATGTTCCAACAACTTGTTCAACTGTATGAATGTTGTCATCGTCATTTGGAATAGGTATCTCAGCACTCAGCTCATTAGCTACATTAATTGACACTCTGAGATGATCTATTGGAATCTGTCTGTTGTGTAGCATGTCGTTCTGCGTATTGAACACCGTAGCCCTCACTACAAGGCGATAGGTGGGAGTTGATAGATATAAATCACAGTCATTTTCACCCTGTATAATATTAGTACAGGAAAGGTATCAGTGTCTATGTGAATCACATTTCACAGAAACAATTATTAAAACATTTATTACCTCAACTAAGTCAGATTTTTAGGGGAATGTCTCGCCTCAAAGCTGGTGGGGGTGGGGTGGGATCGTCACACATAGGTTGTTGTTGATTTTTTTCTTCTCTTTGCCTCCCCCCATCAATTTTGTTATCATCTCTCTCTGGTATTGAAGTTCTTCTTGAAAAATAGCAATTTTTTCTTGCAGCTTTTCCATTTTTTCATTTTGATCATCATCTTGTTTTTGTTTTTGAAAATTTGTTTGGGGTGTCACCCCAAAAACCATACCTCTGACATGGCCTACTGTTCTGGCTGCTTCAAGGCTGCTAAAAGTATGTCTGCATCTGGTGTGGCTGTTGTTGATTCCTGTGACTATGTCAGATAGAAAATATAGAAAAATAAGTAGTCATTATAATGTAATAGTGATTTAAAGAAAATAAAATTTATATTATGTCATACTTACACATGTTTACCACACTTTTTGTGTGTTTTCATCTATTAGTATCCCCTCTTTATTTACACCATCCTCCTTCCATAGCACAGGGCGTGGGATGGATATGGCTTTCGATTTCGATTCATTAATATGCATATAAATAGAGAAACATGGTTATGGTGTTGTTTTATGTCACATACAAGTAGTATGGTAGATTTAAAAGACGTACCAATTTTTTCTCAAGTGAAGAATAACCCATCTTTGCTTTACGGTAAGGGTACGCTGGTTCTGTTGCATGTTTTTTATTTTCAACACTCATTTACTGTTTCATAAATAAAAAACTGTCAATCAAAGTGATGAATACAAGCAACATCAAACAATGTATTACCCCACAAAATGTATTTGAAAAGTCTGCTCCCCACAAAGGTTTCTAAATGCATCCCATACTCCTTGGGATATCAAGTGTGTATAAAGAGGAGGTGGGTGCGGCTTGATTTTCCCTTCAGCATCTTTAAGATGATATTTCGTTAAAATTGTGCGAAAACCTCTATGAATCCTTCCTACAACTCTTAATATATATTCCTTGTGCGAGGTATCTACTATAAATTCACTCTGCAATGGATGATGAAGAGTAAGTCAATGTTTTGGCATTTTATTTTATTTTAATAAATTAAAAACATAATATCATAATGTTACCATAATATCTTCCCACATTAGTGTCTTCAGCCCGGTGACAATATGGTGCCACGACTATACATCAATCGGCACATGTTGCCGAGTGACGATTCCAATGTAGCTACTAAAGATGGCTCTATTGGGGTTAACATGTTGGCCACACTTATTCCATCCCACCTCAAATTTGATGCCTTTTTCTTTTGCCTTAAGTATTTTGGCTAACACTGTCAAACTACGACACTCTTGTTTTTTTTTGCGCTTTCAGGGTTTCATTTCCTACCATTTCCTCAGAAGTATCATCAATATGTTCCTCCATAGCACTAACATCGGCACTGGGACCAGCAACAATAGGTTGAGAAACCTGTTGTACCTCAGCACTGGGACCAACAACAATAGGTTGAGAAACCTATTGTTGATCTACAGTGGGACCACCAGTAGCTGGTTGAGAAACCTGTTGTTGCTCTGCACTGGGACCACCAACAGCTGGTTGAGAGACCTTTTGTGCCTTGGGATTGAGCACATCAGCAGGTGCATAAGTCATTATCTGCAGAAGTGGTTTAACATTTAATTTAGATTACATAAAAGAAGCAGAAAACAGATAATAACATAACGTAACACAATGTATATTATAATAAAAAAATAACCTGATTATTGTAATCTCTTTTTTTTTCTTTAAAGGCTGAAGAGATTTGAATCCTCTATCAACTATGTAAATCCCTTCATTATGGTCTCCTGTGACATAAAAAACACTGTCTACATTGGGACTGCTGCGAAATGATTGTGAAGTCCCTATAAAAGGGTCATCCTCCATTGAACTTTCATCTGACCCTTCAATTGCTTTGGTTAATAACATAACAACTGACCAATTTCGGTTTGTGGGGTCTGGAACATAAAATACTTGTACTGCCTGTGATGCCATTATAAATGGTTCTTCTTTCTCCCCTTCCTTACTAAAATCAACTTTCACGAATCCTAATTCATTTATTTTAACTTCACTCCTGTTATCAACCCACTTTCATAGAAAAATTGGCACTTTGAATTTCGTATAATCCAACTCCCATATTAATTTGATGATTCCAAAGTATTACATATTCTCATAAATTGGATTTCTGTCCTTAGCACTAGAAACATTCATCGCCTCAGCCACAAGTGTAACCCCACTATTCTGCATGGTACTGTCTTCATCATGTTCATTAGTATAGAATGTATAACCATTAATTGCATAAGCATTGTAATATAATACATACACACTTGCTCCTCCGGCTAGCCATCAAAGCCGTTCTGCAATTGAGTCTGGATTTTCATCTAACTGCTTAAAAATATGGCCCCGAAACAATCATATAAACTGTCAATTATGTGTATCTGATATCCATTTTTCATCCCTAGAAGGATTAAAACGCCTAATAATTTCTTTGTGGGTTTGAAAATATGGGTCAACGTCGAAACTGTTATGAAAAACATAAAGGTGAGCCTGCTCTTGATCTATAATATTGATTGTGACAACCTCTCTTCTAGAAATCCTTTCACCCTCAAGCCGCTCAGTGTGACCAGATTTCGGTAGGCCAATGTTTTCTACACCAGACATGTATTCGGTACAAAATTCAATGACTTCCTCAACAATATATTGCTCCGCAATACCACCCTATGGCCGACTTTGATTTTTGACATACCCTTTCAAAATCTTCATATACCAATCTATGGGGTACATCCATCTATAATGTACATGACCACATAGTCGAATCTTTCTCACCAAATGAACCATAAAATGAACCATCATATCGAAAAATGTCAGCGGGAAGAACATTTCCAATTCACATAATATGATGGCAATTTCTATTTCCATAGTTGGCAATTTCTTCGGGTCTATAACTTTGCTGCATATAGCTTTGAAGAAGAAACATAGATTTGTTAATGTATGGCAGACATTCTTGGGAAAAATGAAACGTAAATCTATAGGAATTAGATCTTACATCAAAACATGGCAGTCATGTGATTTCAGACCCTTTAATTTTAAATCGCTCATTGACACGTTGTTCTTGATATTTGACGAATACCCCTCTGGAACCTTTACGTCATTCAAGAAGTTGAAAAACTGATATCTCTCCTGCCTGGAAAGAGTGTAAGTAGTAGGAGGAAGAAATGTTCATTTTTCACCCTTCACTAGTGCCAACTCTTCTCGTATTCCCATCTCAACCATGTCCAATATAGCCTTTATTCCATCCTTTGTTTTACCGGGTGCATTTAGAAACATGCCGATGACACTATCACATACATTTTTTTCAACATGCATAACATCAAAAAAATGTCTAACATACAGACAATTCCAGTATAGTAATTAAAAAAAACTGATATTATTTTCCAACCAGTTTTCGTAAGTTTTTTCGAAAATGGTTTACCAAAATTAGTGTCCAAATCTTTTACTTTCTCAAACAATTTATCACCTGTTAGTGGAGACAGTGTTGTATGTTCTTCTAAAATTCTGTTGAATGATGTCGTCCAAGATCGGTACTTATTCCATCAGGGTAGAAATCTACGATTTCCTAGAAACATGGTCTTCGATGAATGTTTCAACCTAATTGAATGTGTACCCTGTTCGAAAACGGGAGACCCTTGATTTCCTTTAATTCTATATCCTGACAAATTTTCATAATTAGGAAAGTCATTTATCTTTCCATACAACATGACTTTCAAAGTGAAATATTCATTTTTGTAAGAATCATACAACGTAACACCTGAATCCCACAATATTTTCAAATCCTCGATCAATGGGGCCTAATAAACATCAATATCATTACCCAGTTGTTTTGGTCCTGATATAATCATAGATAACATGATGTATTTTTGTTTCATGCATAACCACAATGGTAAGTTATAATTTACCAACATAACTGACCATGTTCTATGACTGCTGCTTTGAAAACCAAAAGTATTCACCCCATCTGTAATTCTTGTATATTCATGCCATTTCAATTGTCATGTAGTCTCCTCACTTCCATATAGGTGCCTAAACCTTGGCATGATTGGAAAGTACCATACAACTTTTGTAATACTAGAATCATATTTCTTATATCGAGAAGTACCACACTTTGGGCATTCTTTAAGTGATTTTTGGTCCTTGCGAAACAATATACAGTCATTCAGTCAAGTGTGTATTCTTTCAGAGATCATACCCATCTACCATAGCATTCGTTTGGCATCGTATGTTCAGATTGGGAGTTCATTATCTTCTGGGAGCATGTCATTCAGGAGAGCAAGTAGTTCCGTAAAATTGGCGTCACTCCACCCATTTCCTGCTTTCAAATTATACATCTTTAGTACGGCTGACAATGCTGTATATTTAATGCAACCAACATACAATGGCGTTTTTTCAAAACTCTTTAACTTCTCAAACAATTTTGGGTAATCACGAATTTCATCTTAAACTGTCCTTGTCATTTCCTCAATACGATCTTCATCATCATTCACATCTGTAATCACACCCTCCATACGATCGTCTTCACTGTTCACGCTTTTAATCATACCAGATGATCCATAAAATGTCGTGTTATTCGAGGCACTACCTACATTCATTTTCCCCCATGTTTATTACAACATGTATAACTTCGATATATTCTGTGATAGATCAGGTGTTCTTCCAACTCCTATGGACTAATTTGTCTTGAATAACACCAGCGTAAACACAGACAACGGATTTGAGAAGGGTCACATGCATGATCATCTACAAACTTGATAAACTCCTTCATGCCTTCTTCATACTCTTTTGTCAACCGATTGACATTCATCCATTCTTTATTCATATTCACCATCTTTATGGGTTCAATATCAAACTTTCCTAATATTATGTTTTAATTAATCAAGTAGCATTGTTTGGGTTTTATAAAAAAAATCATGGTACAAATGCCTCTACAACGAAATAGAGGAACCTACCCCAAAACATGTGAAAGTACTTCAACCCTATCTATATACGGGGGACTATGCCCTGTCTTTTGTATATCTCTATGAAGTACCTAAAACTTATACATGGAGGAATCTTCACCGAAACATGGGGGAGTACCATACTCCATATTTTCTCCAAACATATCACTTGTCACTTGTCAACTCTCAAGCAGAGTGAAGATAATTAAAATATGCAAACCACATCGTGTGAAATTTACAATGAATGAGGGAATAATACTATTGTGATCTACATGAGAAGATATTTATAATGGGATACTCATACATGAAATACTATCATTTAAGTGAAAAATAAATAATAATAATGAAAATAACATAGCACACAATTTGTTCAATGGATACACAATGTGTAGGGTTCTCAATCAAGGTTTGTTGTATACTACCATTTCTAAACTCATGTGAAATCCATATACATGGTGTTTCCAGTAGGGTGAACATCGTGTATGGATAAGATACCTGATTTAATCTGACATATATCAAATTAATTCCAAGTTAGTCTTACAAAGACTGCATGATGCCTTTGAAAATACATGACATATAGAACAACTTGAGCTAAAGGCGTGTACTTTAGATACATACTGAGTCACCTCACCAGCTATGCATCACATTTTTGTGGAATACATGGTGTGTAGTCCTTACATGACCACTAGGGGTTGATAGTCTATACACATCAAGTTTCTATGGTATCTATACATGGTGTGAGTGAAGTAAAACACATATCATATGGTTCTACCATTATTTCATGGCGTGTACATGGTTTCATGCTGAAGTATATGTCTTGGAGATACATTGTGTGTGACCTAGGTTCACATGACATGTAACATTTAAAATGAAACTTATTCCCAGTTTGAGTCAGAAGATGAGTCATGTGGTGTAAATTTTGGAGATAAATGTTGTGTGGCATTAAAATCTATATGAAATCAATGTATGTTGAAGCATGTTCCATTTAACAATACTACATACCATGAATTTTAAAAATATATAGAATCTGAAAAACATAATCTTCACACTATAAAGTGTCTCATAGATTCCTTTAGAAGTGGTTTTCTAGTATTCATTGGAATTGCACTAGTAACAAAGTGGTGGTACCATTGAAATGGGTAAATTTTAGATTGATATTCAATGGTGGAAGAACTACAACATGAAAAAAATGGCATATCAATCATACCAACAACCGCAACACCATACAAAAACACAATCGTGCTCACAATCGCAACACCATACAAACCAAACAATCACAATTTTAGATTTTACAAAGCATCCCTTTTTCAATTTTGTTTGTTAATTCAGGGGTAATCACATAAGTTTTATCATCCTAGGGAGTTCATTCATAAGTAAAGTATACGTAAATTACCAATTTTTATATTCAAATGTTCAGAAAGAACTAACCAACATGCAATTAATTTAGTGCACAAACAAGGACCACCAATGACCATGATTTTCATCAGATCGTTTAGCCCGTACATTGCACATTATAACCATCAATATCAAATAGTAATAACATGCGAATTAGAGGAAACCAATGAGTAATAAGAGAAAAACCACTGTGAAGGTGTCGTTAATCACACGATAGAGGTGAATTCTTGGAAGAGGAGAGGCACACAACATAGGAGATTTCCAACTGAAAAGAAAACATAAAATAGGGGAAACCCATGAGAATAAAATAATCTAAAACTGAGTACACCATTTACCACATCCCACAAACCCCAAGAACCCACTAAAACCGAAATCAACCCACACCATGGTTAAACAAACCTTAAGATAACAAGAAATTATAGAACCCACCTTCGATAGAATGAGTTCAGCAGACTTTTAAAATATAAAAGATGAACATACAATGGGTAATCCTTGACCAATAGGTCCTCATTACTAGGTATAATCCCCAAGTTTATTATAGATAGTATATCCCAAATGAGTAAGCCCTGATCAATCCTCTATTATCACTCCTTTAACAACACATACATCCTAATCACATGACTTTAAGCTTCATAGTACAATCTTTTCAAACAACCTTAGACTATTTACCTTAAACTATATGGACTTTGATTCCTATTTCGATAGGATATGTAATATTCCATCTTCAGTTCTAAACCTATCTTCATATTTCATTCCCATCCTAATGAATCCATCTTCCTCATGAGATCATACACATACTTTCCTTGCCTAACTTACGAATGTGTGACACATTAGGTGTTTCTAGTTATATGAATAAACCCATTGAAAATTGTCTGAAAAAGAATCATAACCTGACACAAATATTGTGCTACCATACTTAATCCCCCTCATAACCAAGAATCGGTCTATGCTGTTTTTATTTGAAACAAAAATGATGAAACTAACATGAAATTATTCAATAACTAAATAAATTAGGTTCCCCACATGTCAGGACATTTTATTTGCACGTCACATACAAAAAAATAGTGAACCCAATTTGAATTCTTTAATGAGAATATAATGGTGTTCCTAGGATATCAGGCTATTTTGTTTCATGTTTTCCATGTAAACAAATTTTTTTAATATAACTTGAATCCTTTACTTATTAAAATGATTAATCGAATATACTTATTTGTAATAATTCATTAATTAGTATTCTTTTTTTGGTAGTTTTTGTATATAGGTACCCCTTATGAGCTCCATTCAATCGAAAGTGAAGGTCTCTTCATCCACTAGATGTTCCCATGCTTTAATTTTTACCAAATCTATGACCCCCATGATCTAAAGGAATACATCACCTATTCAGAGACCTCAAAATTAGGTGGATGACATGATGGTAAGGGGGTACCACTAACACAGTACCATCCCTACTCTTGAAGTTTCATATGAGGGTCTTTACGTGTTGAAGCCTCACAACCCACCCCATTATAGGGAAACTATAATAAAGCAAGTGGCACCTACCACCACCATTAATTAATTCATAATTATATCCCTAGAGAATGATAATAATTATATTACTTATCTTAGGAAGGTGGATCAAGAAGTCATCCATGACCTCAACTCAGTTCAGGGGTCACCCAATAGGGCTCCTAACAATCGCCGCTATCGCCAACACCATGTGACCACTAACCCTTAGAAGCCTGTTGAGGGAACTACAATGCAGACCCCTTCCCTAATCTCTTAGATCCAAGAATATATGATGTCTCTCTAGGAATTAAGATCTATTGATCATAGGGAGAAGGTTCGTATCCCCACTTTCCCATAATAAGTTTTCCAACACAACACATGGTAATCTAGTGAGTAGGATCATATCCCTATTCAAACTCAATGAGCCTACCCGTACATCTTGACAAAAAATTATGGGGAATTCACATATTTCCAGACCCATGCATAAATTCCACCAGTTTCTTATGGAAGTGGATGAGGGGAAAGAGTAGGTATATATCCCAACTCTTACAAACAAACAG
The DNA here is from genome assembly GCA_963277665.1 of Viscum album. Lineage (NCBI taxonomy): Eukaryota > Viridiplantae > Streptophyta > Magnoliopsida > Santalales > Viscaceae > Viscum > Viscum album. Next base: position 1,514,053,488 of record OY728139.1, on the reverse strand, counting down.
GATCATAATCCTATTGCAATTATAGAATCCCATCAATACCATTTGGAGGAAATATAAAAACAACTCTATATCCCCACCCATGTCTTAAATATTTGTCAACATATATTGGAATAATTAGTAGAAATTGGTAATCGAAATATCTCAAATATCACATAGGGGTAAGCCCATATTCATGCTTCCATAAATGATGAGCAAGGTAACATCATATCCCAATTTCCATATGATACCAGGCCAATATCCCCACACCCCTTCAAGATGGATGTTAGCATATCCCAATATTCCCAAGGATAGAACCTAAAGGAAGGCCTATCTAAATGAATATAATAACCCAAGATAAGGAAAATAATCCTACATTGACTAGCGGCGGAAGAGGCAGCGGTGATGGAGGCAGTGGCGACGGAGGCAGCGGCGGTGGATGCAGCGACGACGGAGGTAGTGATGGTTGTGGTGGAGGAGGAAAACCCAGCGGTGTTGGTGGAAGAGGAGGAGGATGAGGAGGAGGAGTATGAGGAAGAGGAGGAGGAGGAGAGGTCATGGTGGAAGAGGGGCCTGGTTCAGCTTCTGCGAAAGCTTGACCGCGTATGAGAGAGGAGGGCCTGTTAGGGTTATTAAATAAAAACCATTGGAACCTTTATCAGCTCCCATTCAAAGCACTGATAAAGGTATGTTTTATCAGTGCTAAAATAAAAGCACTGATAAAACATACATTTATCAGCCCTTTTTTAGCACAGATAAAGGTATCTCTTTATTCGCGCTAAAAAAGCGCTGATAAATGTAAGTTTTATTAGTGCTTTTATTTTAGCACTGATAAAACATACCTTTATCAGCACTTTCAACGAGCGCTGATAAAGGTTCCAACGGTTTTTATTTAATAATTTATTTATATTCTTATATATTTATTTAAAATGGCATATAAGATAAATATATATCTATTTATTAATAATTATAACAATAAAGAGTATGTTTTTATAAATATTGGTATATAATTCTTAATCTATACAAAAACATTATTTTTTATTATAAATATTATAATTTTATATAAATTAAGAATAAAAACAGTTATCAGTGCTAAAATAAGCACTGATAAATGTTACATTTTATCAATGCTAAAAAAAGCGCTGATAAAGGGTACACCTTTATCAGCGCTTATTTTAGCACTAATAAAGGTTAGATTTATCAGCGCTTTTAACTAGCGCTCATAAAGGCATACACCTTTATCAGCGCTTTCTATTTAGCAATGATAAAGGGAAGCGCTTCCCTTGCCCTATTTTGTGGTAGTGAGATGATTTCACCTTATGATTCTCCTCCACCCATTTTTATTTCACACTATTATAACCATTTCCTCTCCTAGTGATTGGATTACTAATTCACGGTTGTGATATGTGGTTTCAGCAATATATGGAATCACGGTTGTATTTCATTTGAGAGAGTGGTGGGATGATCACTCACGGAATCTCATGAGTTCAATATCGATTCACACTATTTATGCGTTGAGGCTTTGTGTAGCTTGTTGGAACACGTGGAGAATAGGACAAAGAGTCAAAGATGTGAGACAATGAAGCACAACTATGGTTGAATCCATGGGTGTCTCCTTTCTCGCATTCATATTGTTTTGTATTTCTATTTTCATTCCCATTACATGAATAAAACACCACCCCATTTATACTATTATTTGAACATAATAAAGATAACAATACAAAAAAATATAATTTCTAGGATAGTGAGTCTCTAGGACCATCACTTTGAGAAACGACTCTGGTAAGCCACTGTGCTGTATTTCGGGAATTTCAAATTTTGTCAATTGCAAGGCCCATGAAATACTTCACATCAATCACTAGCCCCATTTCCAAGGAGTTGGGATGAGTTTTCATTATTTTAGCACATTTTTAATTATTACACTACTTTAATTTATTTTATGCATTCATTTTTTCCTTGTTTGGTTTTTCTCTATTACCATTTTTTTATTTTTATCATTTTCTGTTTATTGAGTTGTTCAATAAGCATAGTCCATTTTATATCAGAATGGATTACCATTATTACTCCCAGTTATAAAGGGATGATGATCGTATTGGCATGGTCAAAAAATCACTCGATAATACTACTAAACAATAATTATTCCCATAAGTGTAGGAAGAAAAGGAGGAGAAAACAATTGATATGGATTAACTAAAGGACCTATACAATAATTTTGATAAAGTTACATACACTTTTCAAAACCAAGGGGAAAAAAAACAAGAATAAGATCTTATGGTGATATAAGCGGATAACCCAAAACTAGAACCTCCTATCTACTCAATAGTGAAGGTGGAGGAAGAACTGGAAGAAGAACCCCCACCACTGTTTACTCTTGGAAACATTTGTCTCACAGACTTTCATTTTGAAAAAGAGTTAAAAGTTGATGAAATTGAAGGTGATATTCATTCCTTTCACTCATTCTATTTTGATTTTATTGAATATCATTTGAATTATTACTCTCTCTATGTTATGAATTCTTATTCAACAATCACCTTACAGGCCCAACATTTTGATGATAAAAATGAAATATATGAGTATAAATTTGAAGAAAAATTAGAATGACCACTATTTTACACCTCTATACTAGATGACATCCAAGAGGCATTGAATTTAGAAAGAGAACAAAAAATTGAAATTAATTAGGGGAACTTATTTACTTTGAATATATTTCATTATGATTTTATTGATCATGAACTTCATTATGACGTCTCTGATTATAATAGTACTAATTCATCACCATTTTTTCTTTCCCTTACATACAATAAAGATGTAGGTTCAGAACACATAAGAAACTTCATATACTAGTATATCCAACTCATATTTTTGTGTTAAATCATGTGTAATCATTACTTTACATGATCAAAGTGGCATGTCCAATTAAAATAGTAGATTACTAGACTAAATTAAAATGCCAAAACCAAAAGGGAAGGATCTTCACATTAAATTCATGATTAATTTATAAGCAGATATAGAATTACCTCAATTATAATTCTATCTCTGTTGATGATTTAGTGGAATAGATCTCATTGAACTATCTTGTGCTTCAAAAATAATGTTCAAAATTCCCATGACCGTGATCCACACTTGCACCATAATATTTGAACGATGCAATAGAATTTTTGGGTGCTAGCACGACTGATCCGTATCACTTTCGTAGTTCATGGTTTATCATAGCAGAGTCAATATCAACATAGGAATAACACATGATGTTGGTAGGAGATAACTATAGATATCTTGACATTTCTCTAGGGCTTGAGAGAGTCTCACTCTATCTATTTTTCACACCATTTTTTTAAAGTGATATAATTAGATATTTAATATGGCTGGTTTAGGGTTGTAAAATTGAACATTTAACCCTTTCCATCATTATAATTATTAATTGACCCCATGTATAATAATAATAATATCATTATTAATTTACTTACATATAAAACACCATTAAGAATATATAAATACAAACAATTTATATTATTTCCAATTGAATAATTAAACTGGGTCTTCTTTCCCTCATCGACATTTACTGATCCTAGAATAATGACTATTTGATAAATGTTACTTCATTATTCTATGATAAATATAATAAATATTATATTATCCAAAATTAAAATCAAATATTTATTATTATTATTTAACTCACTTATTCTTTTTAATAACTTGTGATTAAATTATGGGGATCAACCAAACCCAAATAAATATTATTTATTATATCTTATTAAATTCAATACTAGAATTTAACTGAGATTATGGATACACTTAGTGTTGGAACCTCTAGGCCTTTTTCTTAGTGGAATTAGGCATTGCCGCCCAAAGTATAAGGTCATCATCTATAATTATTCCAAAACAACCATAGAGAAAGAAGTTAACATCGCAATGACATCCAACCTCCTATAAACGTTTACCATTTAATATTATCCTTTTATCACAATATCTCAAATCATTAAGGTTTTATGCAAGTGACATCAACCATATGCTCAAGGTTTGTATCTTTGACATTCCAAAAATGAACTCGCCCATCAGACACCATGGACATGAATTTATTTTTGAAATTCCATTCCCATCAACAGACGTGAGATATTAACTTTTTTCAAAATAAAAAAGGTATAAATCCTTTCTCGGATTATCCATTAATACAATATCACTTGTGATGCACCCAACATATCCCATTACGATGAAAACATATGTTGTCATGGTTTTCATCAATAAATCAAAGTAGGCGAGTCTTAATATCCATTAATGATGATATTAAATTCTAAGGATCAATAAACGTGTTCGTAGATAGGAATATCCAATAACACATGGAAGAGTGGATTCCCTATTAACATGCATGTTCTAATAACCTCCTATAATGGAGATTACCAAGGTAGAATGCCATAACAATGTGTCTTAATATCTTATGATCTTCATAATCCTAATTGTCTGTATTTTTTGTGTCTCTTCAGAAAATATCATTTGTCCATAGAACATATATTCAATAATATTGTCGTAGAACCTCCAGGATCCCATCATAATGGGGAATTACTATGACCTTCCAATGAGACACATATTCACAGGGAATTATCACATAAAAATTTCATATATAGGAACAATCATGATGCAATAAGAAACATAATTAATAATGAAAACATGTAATCAAGTACTAAAAAGTTGGCTCTAGGGAACTAACTCCAACAAAACCCCACTTTCACTAGAGACAACTGAAAAAAACTTTTAGTCCACTAGCTCTAACATGATACTCAAGCCTCTGCTGATATAAAGCCATTTTAAATAGGTCCACCAAATTTTCCTCCATGGATACTCTATTCACCATAACATCACCTCATTGAGAAAAACTCCATCAAAATATGAGACTTTTGAAGTATGTGCTTTGTTCATTAGTGTGAACTTGACTCTTTAGAGAGATCCACCACTGTAGTGTTATCAGAATAAACTGTGATAGGGTATTTACTTCTAGGAACCACATCATGGTTTTGGTGAATGCTATGAATCCATAATGCTTCCTTGGATGAATTAGAAGATGGAATATACTTAGACTCTACTGTAGAATTGACAACAATTAGCTACATTGAACATTTCCATCTCACAACAACTCTATTGAGAAAAAAAATTATGTAGACTATGAATTTAGATCACTATGATCTTTTTTAAAGTTAGTATCCAAATAACCCTTGATGAATAGATCTTCATATCCTCCATACACCAGGAACACAACCTTAGTTTTCCTCAGATACTTAAGTCTAGTTTTAATAGTAGTCTAATGTCATTCACCTAGATATGCATGATATCTTCCTCTAATGGTCAAAATAATAGGAAACATCAAGCCTTGTACACAAAAAAACATACATGTTAGATCCTATCACATAATCATATGGTATCTCACACATTTTCTATCTTTCCTCTTGTGTTTGAGGACACATTTTCATGGAAATATGAATACTATGTGATACTGGAACTAATATCCTCTTGGATTATTCCATACTGATTCAGTATCTAGAAAATATATGTACTTTTAATGAGCCCAAACAGCCTCTTGGATATATGATGCATAATCATGATCCCTAGAATGTAAGACACTTCACCTAAGTCCTTCATGTAGAAACACGTTCTCAAACATGCCTTAACCTCTTGTTAGGGTGTTATATTTATCCCAATTAGTAATATTTCATCCACATATGCTACTATGAAAACAACTATACTACCAATAAAATTCTTATAAATACAAAACTCACATTATTTCTTAATGAAACCAAATTCCTTTATAAATTCATCGAATTGAATGTTCTGTGATCATGATTCTTGATTTAATCCATAAATAGATCTCTACAATTTCATACCTTTTTGGAAATTCCTAGAGTCACAAACCCTACTGGTTGAGTCATATACAAATCCTCTAGAAGGTATCTGTTAAGGAATGCAATTTTGACATCCATTTTTTAAATCTTATAGTCATGGAAAACTCCTATGGAACAAAATATTATGATGTAATTAGACATTGAAACTCGAGAAAAGGATTTATCGTAGTTAATTCCTTAACATTATCTATATCCTATAGAAAATAAATATGATTTATAGGTATTTACTTTACCTTCCATTTATAATTTTCTCTTGAATTCACATTTACACCTAATGGGGTTTACATAAATTTGAGGGTCTATAAAAATAGAAACATGGTTTTCATACATGGAATCTATCTTAGAATTCGTGGATTTTTTCCATATTACAACTTCTTATCTCTATACCTCCTCCTTGTAGGAGAGTGGATCATTATTTTCAACCAATAATGAGTGACCATCGTCTATGACCAGAAAACCATATCTCTCTGGTTCTCTTACCCATCTAGTGCTCATTCATAGTTATTTTATTTCATGAGAAAAATATTTCATGGGGATATGTGGAATTGGTTCTTATACCAACTCTTTTGTATCTTGAGAAACAATATCATCAAAGTTAATCTTTCTACCACTCAAGAAAGATAGTATTTCTTGTGAAAATTACTTTCTTGTATAGAGTTTTATATAGATAATATCCAATTGTTTTTTGGGATACCCTATAAAGATATAGTTCTTTACTTGAGGTGCTAGTTTGTTTCTTGATCTTGCCTCAAAAAGTGCCTCACAACCCCATGCCTGAATATGTGACAAAATGGTTTTATTTTTACTCCATAACTCAAATAGAATTCCATTTTCCACTTTGGTTGGTACTCAGTTTAGTATTTATAATTTCATCTATAATTCATATCCTAAAAGGATAATGAAAGGATTTAAGGATTCATCACTGACCTTAACATGTACAACAAGGTAAAATTCTTACTTTCACTAAAACCATTCCACTATGGTGTCTAAGGTGGAGTGAGTTGAGATAAAATCCCATACACCTATAGAATAGTCTATAAAGTCTTGGTTAAGATATTCACCACCAAGATCCGATCGAAGTTTTTTTATCTTATAACCAAGCTGATTCTCAACCTCATTCTTGAAATTTTTGATATTCTAAAAGGATTCTTACTTATAACTCCTTAATTATATATAACTATACATACTCTAGTCATTAGTAAAATTAATGGTGTATGAGTTTCCACCACTAGCTTCTACTTGAAAAGGTCCATGCACATCAGAATGTACCAATTCTAAAAGATCCATGGCCCTTTCATCTTAACAATTTAATGGGGTTTTTTTACAAATTTACTTGTAAAAAAAAATGACATATTTCAAGTGGATTTGTATTAAAAGAGTTTAAAAAACAATCTTTACAAAGATTTTACAAACATTTCTCATTTAGGTTGTTGGAGTTGGTGGCCTAGAACCAACTAATTTGTAATTTATTCATTAATAAATACCTTATCACATCTTTATTGTTCTTCTTTGTGAAAATGCATGTGATAATGTACTAAGGATATCTATTTCACTAAAAGGTCATAGCATCTCCCTATTATTATGAGAACCCAAAAGTTCCATAACACTATTCTTGAATATATGTTCTATGGCCGGATGATTTTATTTGAGGGACACAAATAATATAGGCCATTCGGGGTGAGGACTCATAAATCTTTCAGGCACCTTCTCATGGTGTGTGACCTTGGTAATATTCAGGAGGATATTATGAGAACGAGAATCTCCAGTAGGAAATCCACATTTCATAGTGTCATTGGATGTTCCTATCTGTAGACATGTGTATTGGTACTTAGACTTTAAGATTATTATTAATGGGTATTAAAACTCACACACTTAGATGTATTGATGAAAACTATGATGAAACACTGTTCGAAGAGAGGTACGGTATGTTGGGTGTGTCACAAGTAAAACCACATTAATAGGTAATGTAAGAAAGGATTTGTCCCTTCTATTCCATATCAGAAGTAGATATATCAGGCCCTTTGATGGAATTGATATAGACTAAATAAATCCATGGCCATGGTAAGGAATGGGAAAGTTCAATTCCAGTAAGTCAAAGAAAGAATAATCGAGCACATGAGTTGATGGTACCAACATGCAACCCGCTTGATTCGAGATACTGAGACAAAGGGATTACATTACACGGTAAGCATTCGTAGGAGGTGACACGTCATTGAGGCATTAAATTCTTTCTATATGGGTGACTTGGCATGTTTCTAGACGCTTACCATGGACTTTTGGCAGACTCCACCTAATTCCAATGAGAAAGAGGCCTAGAGGGTCACACACTAAGTGTGTCCAAGTATCTCAGTTAAATATTAATTTAACATGTTGAATAAATATTATTCCCAATTAGGGTTTAATAATAATTCAAGGATGCCTGATCACATTTATTTCGACACTAGTTATTCGAGAGAATATATTATGGGTGAAATAATATATTTATTAGTGAGTAATGCAGTAATATTTATTTATGAAATAAATAGTCATTATTAAAGGTCTAATAAATGTGGTGGAGGAAATAAAGAGAATGAACAAAACAAAAGTACATGCCATGTAGTTTTTATGGGGATTTGTGAGAAATAATATTATTATTTAATTAAATAATATTAGGTGTAATTTTATGGGCACGTGTCAAGCAATAATAACAGTCAACTATTGTTATTAGACATGGGGTCTTACTAAGAATTAAATGAAATGAATAAATGCTTTTGGGTAAATATTTCATTTTATTATTCTAAGTAATTAAAATCCCAATTATATTATTCTCATTATCCTAGCCATTAATTGTGGTTGTGCAAAATGGATATAGAGAAAGCTCTTAAGACAAAATAGAATTATTTTCTTCTAAGAACACTCTCAAGCTATGAGAGATATCTTCCTCCACCGGATCAAGTAAAGTGCTTTGCAAGCAGCTCTCAAGGAGATCGAAGACAGACATTGCAAGAGAATTCTATTCTGATCTAGCACCCTGAAATCCCTTTGGTGATGTCCATAGATATGTGGATCATTTTTGGATCACTGCTAGAGGAATCTTAAACTTGGATTATAGGATGAAACGACAGATCACATCAGATCGTGACCATAAACTTCAACGGAGAGAGGATTCCATCAAGGTAATTCTTGTATTTTAATTAAATTAATTATAACCAACATATGATGATCCTCTCTATGGTTCCAGGACTCCCCACTTTTCTTTCTTTCTTCATTCTATTCCAATTATCTGACATTTTATTATCATGACCAATCTTGGATTGATCATTATTAACGAAAAAAATTAAAGTTGGGTACACCCTCTAATTCACTTCCACTGCGCCCAGAACCTATAAGTAGTATCAGAGGTGGTCGTGACATTGATTATAATTATTTAGTTTTTCTTTGGTGATTTACGCATTTAATAATTTATCTGTTTCTATTCAATTTAACCATTCTATAAATTGAATCTCAAGATGTATTCCTACTCTTTAGTTTCTTATTCACCTTAAAAAAATGATTTTTCTTTTAATTTTGATTAAAATAAAATAGAGGATATCATCCGGAGGTTCCAAAGCTTCCTGGCCATACAAAACCAGAACACACGGTGTGTATTCGGCAGTACACGCCGTGTAGTCTAGGTTACATGCACCAGGAAGGTCTTCCAAACCATGCCGTGTGTTGGAGACTTTCTAAGTCTTTAAGACTCCATGTGTTGAACAGAAACATGTGGCACACAGTTTCTGGATTACACACTATGTGGCCCACTGAACACAGTGTGTAGTCCCTTCAGCTTAGGGTTGTATCATGTACCCCATACATGGCTTGGCCGGTTGGAAACCGTGTAACATGGATACTACATGTTGTGTGGACCACTGAACAAGCCATGTACTCCGAAGATTTTTGAAGTACATCTACATGACATGTCCCTAGGCGTGTACTTTAGATGGATGGTGACGAAAATTACACACCGTGTAGTCGAAACTACACACTGTGTACTCATCCAAATTATTTAGATTTATTAAAATTTATTATTATATTATACGAACCCTTGAGACATGTACTATAGTGCAGGCGTAAAGTTGAGGCACAACACGTGATAGGAGTTTTATATATATGTGTTTAATTTAACAATTGTGTAATGTTCATTTCTACTCATTGGGTAGTTATGAACGTAAATTCACTAATTTTCCTCTAAAGCACAAGTTACGTACAAAGATAATTTTAAATGAATTTATTTGTTTAAAATTATGATGGATGAGAATCTCATGGAAATTTAGAAAAGGGTTTAAGATAAAAGGATTGATTAATTAAAGACAATTAATTGATTCGATAGTGATTTATCTTAAACAAGAATGACTAAAGAATTGAATTCTAGTTTTATTATTGCGTAAATATCATTGCGTGTATGGATGATCATGAGCTAGACCAATACCATTGTATGTGAATGGTTTCTTTTAATTTATTAATTTAAATTAAATTTGTGGTCCCATGAGCCTTCTCTTCATTAATATGTCTGGCCTACATGCCCAAGGCTTCTATTATGTAAAACCCCGTTTTACCACTCACCTGCGAGCGAGATAAAAGTATATGTAATGGATGGTGATCCCAAGATTGTGGAGCCGACTAAATTTAGGATCCAAGGTGAAACCAATCCAAGGAGCTACGAAGGTGGACAGGTGGAAAGCTGTAAACACGAACCCAAAAGGTTCAAGGTGTTTCTCCCCTAGGTCATGGGTTATTTTATAAAATGCTAGATAAACTAACCAACATAAAAATCTCATGATCATTCCATTTATTTTATTTTTTTCAATTTCATGGTTTATTTATTGTGGGTGTGTTGCGACGATCACACAATTAATGAATTAAACAAGCATGCAAGATGGAACTAAAATAAGACCGGATTATGCATAAATATTGTCTTAGACAATGTTAATCACTTAAGTATATCCCAATTAATATTAACAAGCATTTAATCAAGGATAAAAAAATGGAAATTTATGTATTAGGATAAAATCCCTCAAAGAAATATTACGTCGATATAGCCTTCCATAATCTTGGTTAGAATCGAACCATAGTTTCAAGTGCTTCACCAACCCTAGTTGGGGTACTTTCAATTATCTGGGAATTCTAATTCAAGGTTTTGGGTTGAATTGAATTGGTTCACATCAAGGGTTGACTATCACATTAGGACTTGGAGCAAAAAAGAGGAAAAAGTTGTGGAAATCCAAAATAAAAGTGTTTAAGGATTGGGGAGTCCACTCAGTGGATCAAGGAACTGCAAATTAATGCAGTTGGCATTTGGAATGCCAACCTAAAACTCTTAAAGTTGATTGAAAAACCCTATTTAGGGTAATACTAAGGGAAATATGGATCCTTTACACTAGAATATTTAGGCAATAGAATATTCTGAAGTCAATGGTGAGGGCTGTTGGATTTCAATAAAATAGTGGGAGACTAATAGGTATTAATTTATTTATTTGTCTCAGTTTTATCATGATAAAGTACTAAAACCGTTCTCATATTAATTTGTAGAAACAAATAGAAAATTTACTTCAAACATATCATTACAAACCATACTCGATAAGGAAAACATTCTCACAGTTACCAATTTCTAGGAATGGCAGAGGTGTTTACGCATCATCCTTCGCCACGAAAGGAAATTGTATGTGTTGGAAGAGCCTATTCCAGTAGCTCCTGGAAGAGAGTCCAATGATGAGGAACTATATATATATATTAAACATATGGATGATGCCACATATTTCTAATGTTTAATTCTATCGTCCATGTCTAATGATCTCTTGAAGCAACATGAAAACATGGACGCATATAGCATGATGTCTCACCTTAAGGATCTTTATCAAGAGAAGGTGAGACAAGAGAGATATGAGATCTCCAATGACTTGTCCACAACAAATTTAGAGACTATATTCCAGCTGGGCCTCATGTAGTCAAGATTATTGGCTACATTGAATGCCTGGACATCTTAGGGATTAAGTTCTTGGATGAGTTGCATATAGATCTCATCCCATCATCACTACCTAAGACCTTCTCCAGCTTTATTGTCAACTACAACATGATCTACAATGATAAAAGTCTATCATAAATTTTGACCTTAATTCTCTAGTTAGATAAGGACATGGGGAGTAACAAACCCACATTCCTTATGTTGAATAAGAAAAGGAAGGACAAGGAAAAAGGGCCAAAGATTCATAAATGGTCTGAAACCCATCAGAACCATCCCCTAAAGAAGGAGAAGATCCTTATGTAGGTCAAGTAACCAGAGGAGGTATGTTTTTCATGTGGAAAGCTAGGCCATTGGAAGAGGAACTACAAACAGAAGCATGGGGACACAAACAATGCGTTCATTTTCGAGTGTAATCTTTCCATTTCTACACATTGGGTATTAGATACAGCTTGTGGGGCTCACATATGTATTAAAATGCAGTAACCAAGTAAATTTATAAATATTTCTATAGGATAGGTGGATCTTCGAGCTTCCAATGGTGCGGGGCTGGCTGTGTTGGCCATTGGTGATTACCATCTCTCATTACCAACTGGAATGCTTTTGGTTTTATGTAACTGTTATTATGTGACTAGTGTTACCAAGAACATAATTTTTGTATCTTGTTTGGATATGGATGGGTTTACTTTAAAATTTGGAAATAAGGGTTTTTCCTTTTATAAGAACAACATATGTTATGGCATGGAACATTTAAATAACAGTTTTTATGTACTAAATTATGAAAACCAAGTGTTGGAAATCGATAACGAAACAAACTCACATGACTCACACATCACCCAGTTGTGGAATCACCGTATCAGTCATGTAAACGAGAAGCTCTTGACAAAGCTCTACAAAGATGGTTATTTAGGCTCTACTGAGCTAAAAACACTTGATAGATGTCATGCTTGTTTAAAAGGTAAAATGACCCAGCCACATTTCAGTGGACAGGGTGAAAGGGCCACATAGCTTCTAAGATCAGTGAACATAGATGTGTGTGGACCATTTCTAGTAGAAGCCATAGGTTTATATTCTTACTTCATTACTTTTACTGATGATTTGAGTAGATATGGATATGTCTACTTAATGAGGTATAAGTCAGAGTACTTAGAGAAATTTAAGGAATTCAAGAATGAATTAGAGAATCATCTTGGTAAGAAGATAAAGAAACTTCGATCGGATCTAGGTGGAGAATATCTAAACCAAGAGTTCATAGATCTTCTACGGGAGTCTAGGATTTTATCTCAACTCACTCCTCTTTATACGCCATAGTGGAATGGTGTTAGTGAAAGGAGGAACCACACCTTGTTGGACATGGTGAGATCGATGAAGAGTCATGTAGATACTCCATTATCCTTTTGGGGATATGCGTTATAAACTACAGTATACACATTAAACTGAATACCAACTAAGGTGGAAAATGGAATTCCCTTAGAGTTATGGAATGGAAAGAAACTTATTTTGTCACACACACGTGTATGGGGATGTGAGGAATTTGTTAAGGCCTTCTCAGGAAACAAACTAGCACCCCAGGGCACGAGGTGTATCTTTATAGGATATCCCAAGGAAAAAAAGGATATTACCTATATAACCCTTCAGAAAAGAAAGTGACTGTCACCAGACAAGCAGTCTTTCTTGAGAGGGAGAAAACCATAAAAAAGGATACTGGGAGCAATATTTAATTCGATGAAGTTGATGCTCAAGATACACAATATTTGGTATAGGAACAAGTTCCACAGGTCCTCGTGGAATAGGTTCCAGAAACACAAGTACTGTGTAGGAGATCAAGAGAGGTAAGGGAACCAGAGAGATTTGGTTTCCTAGTCACCATGGATAGTGAATCATTATTGTTGAATAATGATTAATCTCTCTCCTACAAGAAAGTATTAGAAATCTCATAAGATGCAATATGGATAGAAGCTATGAATTCTGAGATGGGTTCCATGTATCAGAACCAAGTCTTGGTTCTGTTTGATGAGACAATTGAGGTAAATCCTGTTGAATGAAAATGGGTATTCAAGAGAAATATGGACATGGAAGGTCAAGCTAGCACCTATAAAGCAAGGCTAGTGGCTAAAGGATTCAGACAACATCAAGGAATTGAATATGATGAAACCTTATTCCCAGTTTCCATGTTTAAATCCATAAGAATCATACTTATTATATCAGCTTACCATGACTACACAATTTTTAAAATGGATGGCAAAACAAAATTCCTTAATGGGAGCCTTATAGAAGATGTCTATATGACACAACAAAAAGGGTTTGTGACACAAGGTGAATCCCAACGGGTTTTCAAGTTGCACAAATATATTTATGGATTGAAGAAAGCATACAGGTTATAGAACATTGATTTGATAAATCCATAAAGGAATTTTGTTTCATTAAGAACAAATGTGAGCCATGTGTTTATAAGCGGTTTAATGGGAATGTGGTCATTATCCAAGTAGTATTTGTTGACAACATTTTGATTATTGGAAATGATGTACCAATCTTACAGTCTGTTAAGGACTGGTTGAACAAGTGTTTCTCCATGAAGGAATTGGGTGAAACAGCCTACATTTTAGAGATCAAGATCATTCGTGATAGATCCAAGAGGCTGCTTGGACTAAGTCAGGGTACATAAATTGAACAGATACTAAAGAGATTTAGTATGGAACAATCCAAGAGGATATTGGTTCCAATGTCACATAGCCTACATATTTCTAATAAAATGTATCCTCAGACATAATAGGAGAAAGATAGAATGAGTAAGATCCCATAAGATTTGACTATAGGATTCATCATGTATGCCATGTTATATACTAGGATTGATGTTTCATATACAATGAGCATGGTAGGGAGATATAAAGCAGATCTAGGAGAACTAAATTGGACTAATGTTAAGACTATCCTTAAGTATCTGGGAAGAACCAAGGATATGTTCCAGGTATATAGTTGAGACGAGGAAATTGTCATCAGAGGGTATGATGATGCTAGTTTTCAGACAGATCAGAACAATCTAAAGTCGTAATCTGGATATGTTTTCTCTCTCAATGGAGGAGCTATGAGTTTGAAGAGTTAAAAGCAACCAGTTTTCACCGATTATACAGCGGATTCCAAATATATATTGGCTTCTTGTCACGACCCACCCCAGGGAGGCCTGCATTACACCTCCCCAAGCCCACCTCTAATAGGCCAGGGGCTGGTGACTAGCACCGAGTAGGCATATTACTAGCATGAGAGGAATTTCCTAAGTACTTGTACACACACACACATATCCAAGCCCACAATGCTGAAATGTAAAAGCCACTATGGAAAAAAATGCATGCATACAACTAAACCCAACCAACAGAGTATGATGGAAAGTAAAGTACTAAAAGTAAACTTGGCCAGAATACAAGCCCACCAAAAACACAAGAGTCTGAAAACTACAGTGTCCAACCTATAAACACATAGAGGTACTGGACTGCTGCTTGTACCCGTAGGAACACCTCGGCCTATAGGGAACTCAGAAATCTCGGTCATGTCCTTGTTATCCCTGGACCCCATCAAAAGGTTGCTCGTCTGCACAAGACACGACACGTGCGGGCAAAGCCCGTGCATAGGTGAGTATAACAATACTCCGTAGAGGACCCCAAAAACCACAAAGAAATACACAAGGGAAATGTATAGTCATCTATACACAATATATTTCTACTAAACATATAATAGGAGAACACAACCCATATATACTCAAATCACAAACCCGTAGTCTAGGGACAAGTCACACAACATCATAACCCCACTAGGGATTCAGTTCGAAGATTCCATGAAGCACTCGTCTGGGATAACTCACTGCATTAGCCCGATAGCTCTGATGACATATGTCCGAGAAGTACTGTCTGTCAAGAAAGGTCACGAGAGATAGATTCACTCATTTCGGGAGAAATCACTTCTGAGTGGGGAAAAGATCACGATACACAGATGAGGATCACTGCCAGGACCTTGGAGGATACCACGACTCAACCGGAATTCACCTACTATGTAGAGGATCGGAGCCCTGTGGAAGTGGTCACGACGATACCTGACTCTTCTTAGGTTCATGAATGGATAGAGGATCTCACTCCGGGCCTCTCAGAGGGATACCCGACTGTATGTCGGAAATTCCTGCTGAAGGGATCATACTCCTGTAGCCAAAAACCATACTTGACCTTTATGGGAATGAGGAAATGGGGCACTAAACCAAATGAAACATTTACAAGATACGGTGGACAATAAGATCAATCCATGTTCTAAAAAGTACACGGTATGTAGAAGTGTCACACACCGTGTCTTCTATCATCGGGTACTGCTCGTGTACAACTGCTCGTGTCGCAAATCTTGTCATGTTAAAAAGTCAGTAAACGGTGTGCAGTACATAACACATGCCATGTCTGGGTAGCTGGGGTCGGATCCGTGTACGCGGTCATGTGCCCGTACATGGATTTATCCCATGTGTTCCATCCCGTGTAACTGGTACACGGGGTAACCCGTGTAGCCAACCAAGTCTGGCCGTGTGGTGGAGTACATGACCATGTACTCCATCCCGTGTCCGTGTATCACCCGATATACACACCGAGTCCTGATTAAGGACCCACACACCATTTTATTTAGGGAAAATGATGTGTCATCACTTTGTTATTCAAAAAACCCTAGCCGCTGCTAATCCAGTTACACACGGCGTGTTCTTCAGGGATACACGTCATGTTCTTCAGAAATTTCCAGAATCGCAAACCTCCGCTGTCGCACCCTCTATGATACCCTATTCTTTGATCCGGTTGTCTGATCTCCATGAAACTTAAGGGTTTAGGTCTCCCCAACATCATAAAGTAAATTCCATTAGTTTTGGGCCTCCAATCAGCCCCAAAAATGTGTTTTGATCATCCGTGTGAAGAATAGTTGAAGAAAGATAATTCCCGACCCATGTAGATTCGTCTGGTGCCATCGCCATTGCACCTCCACTAGGTCGCCATGATGTCAGATCTTCAATTTGGGATTGTTGCATTGCAAAAAGGATGCACAATGATCTTTTTTTCGTCACCCCATGAAGAAAACGATGAAAAGGGGAACAAAATCCAACACACCAAAATGAGGAACGAACCTCCACCATTGTTCATCACGACATTGATCCGCTCCTATTAGAAGGATTAAACAAGGCGAATCAAAATGATAATCCAACAATTATCACAATTAAAATTCCCGAATCAAACCCTGAAATAAACAGAAAATAACACCCTCCCGCAAGAACGCACAATACACAGATCAACATGTTCGTGGTTGATCCACGTTCATCGTTAAATCCAAAAATAGGGAAAGAAGAATAGAAATAACAACCCCTACCTTGATTCGGTGGAAGAATGATCGCTGCGTCATGTTCATTGACAGGGTTCGTCGATTTTGAAGTGCGTCGATCGCTCGCGTCGCCGCCGTCCACCAACAGATTCTCCTCCCAAGCTCTAATGGACAATCCTCAATTTCATAGGGTTATTCCGCTAACCCTGCAAACTTTCCATAAGTAGTTATTTAAAGAGGAAATTTGGTCACTATGAAAAAAGGAAATGAAATAAAATAAATTATTATTTTATTTTATTTCCATTAAAAACGTCCTGGAAACTAACTCCTGCAGCTGACCTGTGCTGGTCGATGTTAGGCCCCTCCTACGGTAAAGTCGCCACTCTGAACGAAACAATTCCCTCAGATTTCTGATTCGGGCACCCATTTAAAAGATATTCCACTTTTACAGGAAAACCTCCCACGCACGCTGTTTAAAATTTTAATTTATTTCAAACATTTATTCCGGGCACTCCAAGATTCGAAATCGTACGCCGTGAAAAGTTTTGGTCTCGAAATAATTCCGTATGATATTTTAAAAAATAAGACACCAAAAATCTGAGACATTACATTCTTTCCACCTTGGGGCTTTGAATCCCCGAAAATCCCAAAAAAAGGATACTAAAAAATATGTGGGTATTGGGCACAGATCTAAGTCTATCATTCCCACATGCTCTCTTGAATATTTCCATGCTGCCACTGAACGCACACCAAGGGAATTGATCAACCATGAATGATCCTCTCCTACCGATCGTTGATCTCCACCAGGTACTCAGCAAAGGGCACTCCATCCTCGATGTCCAGCTCACCCCAGTCGATGACGTGTGATGGGTCATGCATGTACCTCCTCAACTGAAACACATGGAAGAAATCATGTAACTGATGAAACTGTGGAGGTAGAGCTAGGCGGTATTCCACATCGCCTACTTTGTGAAGTATTTGGAAAGGTCAGATGAACCTTGGATATAGCTTGCCGCCCTAGCCAAATATTCAAAACCCTCGTCGAGGTGATACTCTAAGAAAGACATGGTATCCCTCCTCGAACTCCATAGGTCTCCATAATTTGTAAGAATAATACTTCTGTTGGCTCTATGAAATATTCATTCACTCCCGGATGACCTGCACCTTCTCAGTGGTAGCTCGTACCAACTCTGGACCCATGAGTGCTGACTCTCCGGGGTCGGTTCAGCAAAGTGGTGACCAAAAGGGTCTCCCATACAAGGCCTCGAAAGGTGACATACCAATGGTGGAGTGGTAGCTATTGTTGTACGAAAACTCAACCAATGGTAGGTAGTCCTCCCAACTACAACCAAAGTACAAGATATATGTCTGTAACATATCCTCCAGAACCTGAATGGTCCTCTCCGTCTGACCATCGGTCTAGGGATGGAATTCCGTGATCAGGCGTAGATGAGTCCCAAAAGCCTCATGCAATTCCTTCCACAACTGGGATGTGAAGCAGGTGTCTCAATCCGAGACTAATTTCAAAGGGACTCCATGAAGCCGAACTATCTCCTTCACGTAGAGGTGTCCCAATATCTCAACGAAACTCTACTCCCTGATAGCTAGGAAGTGGGCTGACTTCGTGAGTCAGTAAACGATCACCCAGATGTAATCATGCCCCTTGGACATCCGTGGTAGGCCTATCATGAAGTCCATCGATATTCCATCCCACTTACACTCTGGAACTTCCAGGGGGTGAGCTAAAACCGCTGGAACCTGGTGCTCAGGCTTCACCTGCTGGCATGTAAGGCATTGAGAAACAAACTCTGCTATTGACTTCTTCATGCCTAACCACTAGAACTGTTATTGGAGATCCTGGTACATCTTCTCCACTCCAAGATATACCTCCAAATGGGTTGTATGAAACTCCCTCAGGACCTCCTCCCACAACATCGCTGGTACAACAGTGTATCCCCTGAAAAGATGTATGTGCTCCCCACCTTGCGAATATCCAACAGGAGCATGTCCCATGGATAACTGAGCACATAAAGTCTCACAGTTGACACCCACAAGATGTTCCTCCCTAACTCACTGTAAGAGTGAAGGGGTGAAAGCCATCGACTGAAGGTAAACTGCATTCTCTTTTTCCATGAAGGATAACTGAAACATGGCTAACTGCTCTGTCGCCTCGCTCAATAGTTGCGAGCTTGACCTTTTTCTAAGAGAATCCACCACCTTGTTCCCCTTCCTATAAGTATAGATGATCTTGAAATAATAGTACTGGAGGAACTCTAGCCAATGCCTCTGCCTAAGATTCAGATCCTTCTGTGAGAAGATTTATTTGAGGCTCTTGTGTTCGGAGTAGACGATAAACCGTTCTCCCATAAGGTAGTGTCGCCACATCTTTAATGTGAATACTACATCTTCCAACTCAAGATCATGGGTTTCATAGTTCTACTCATGTGGACTACGCTGATGCAATCCATAAGCAATCACTGCCTATCTCTGCATCAGGACACAACCAAACTCAGTTCCTGATGCGTCGCAGAAAACTACGTACTCGACACCCTCCTCCGGAAATCTCAATACCGAGGAGCTTGTAAAAATCTATCTCAACTTCTCAAAAGCTTTCCGGAACTTCTCTGTCCACACAAAGGGGTCCCCCTTCATTGTTAAGGCCATCATTGGATCTGATATTTGGGAGAAATCAATAATGAATCTTCGGTAATATCCTACCAAACCAAGGAATCTCCGCACCTCCGTCATGCTCCGAGGTGGTTCCATGCTAACACTGCCTCCACCTTGGCTTGGTCCATAGCTACACCATCTACTAAGATGACATGTCCTAGAAAGTGGACCTCCTAAATCCAGAATTGGCACTTCGAGAGCTTCCCATAAAGCCAGTGTTCTCAGAGTACTTCTAGAACCATCTGCAGGTGTCTTGCGTGCTCCTCCTCTAACGTTGAGTACACAAGGATTTCATCAATGAAGACCACTACAAACTAGTCTAAGTACGACTGGAAGATCCATTTCATCAGTCCCATGAACATTGTGGGGGATTTTGTCATGCCGAAAGGCATCACCAAGTACTCATACTGACTATAGTGGCATCTGAATGCTATCTTTAGTATATCCTCCTTCCTTAATCATAACTGGTGATAACCAGATCGAAGTTCAACCTTAGAGAACCATTGTTCCCCTACTAGATGATCAAAGAGGTCGTTGATTCTCGGAAGTGGATACTTCTTCTTTGCCGTTACCTGATTCAGGCGATGGTAATCCATGCAAAACCTTAAATTTACGTATTCTTTCTTGGAAAACAAGACTGAGGCCACCCAGGGTGAAACACTGGGTCTTATGAAACCATTGCTCTGCAAATCCTCCAACTGCACCCTCATCTCAAGAAGCTCTGTGGGAGCCATCCGATATTATGATGAGGAAATCAATGTCGTCCTGGGGTGTAATTTGATGTAGAAGTTGATTTCCCAGCAGGGAGGTAGTACTAGAACATATTCAGGAAATACACCCTCATAATCTGCCACTACTACTAGGAAATGGAGGCTAAAAACATCTACTAGAGGCTCACAACATCTACTGGTGTGCATATATTGGACAACTCATGAGTGATTAGCTACACCCTCCTATGAATGAACCCATTTTGTGCTGCCTGGGTCTTCTTTTCTCCGCTAAAAGAAAACCTCATCCCATCACTGTAGACACACTGCTCCCTTCGCCTAAAATAATCAATCTGGGCATGGAACGAAGATAACCAATCCATACTGAGAATTACATCTTAGGGACTCGATGCTACCACCAAGAGGTTACAACCGAAACTATCGCCTCCAAGGGTAAGATCACACTGTCTGTAAAGGTGAGTGATCATCGAGTCTCCTCACGTAGGTGTCTGCAAGCATAATAATCGAGTCAACGACTCTACCATAATCTCAAGGTTTCGCACAAGACATGCGGCGATGAAGGAATGATGGGAACCTATGTCTATAAGTATGTCAGCTAAGGTATAGAAGACACAAATTGTACCTCGGATCATCCCCGGAGTCCCTGGGTCATACGCCTCAACTGCATGTAGCTGTCCCCGCCCCTGTCCCCTAGCTCTCTGAGCCTGGTGAGGACCTCCTAGGGGTGGTGGTGGAAGTAAATCGAAGCATCTTCCCCCAACCGCAGCTCTCCCTACTCCTCTCCCGCATCCTCCACCTGGTGGCCGGTCTGGTCCACTCTCAGCCTCTTCCTCAGTGGCCCTTCCACAAATTACGTATCAGCGGATCGACGGGTTGGACAATCTCTAGCAAGATGTCCCCTACCGTTGCACGAGTAGCACCACCTCTCCCTAGGCTGACTGGATCCAGCTTGAGAGCCCTGGACTGTCAATCCCCTATCCTGGGTCCTCCTATGACATCTCCCACATCCTGATCCCTGTGCCTAACATCGACTCCCTGCTGCCGAGGTCACCGCACCTGTCTGCCTACTGCTAACTGTCATCGGCTGCCTCTGCTCCGCTAAGAAGCTCTCAATCACCAAGTCTCGCTCGAGAACTCCAACATAATTCAGAATGCATAGAGGCACAAAAATAGCTCGGATGTATCATCATAGACCTCGCTCGAAGGTCCGAGCTCTGAAGTACTGATCCCTGACCATATCCATCGAGTACCTGGCAAGGATGGTGAACCTCTATGAATAGTCAGCTACCGTCAAACCACCCTACTGGAGCTGAAGAAGCTCCTAGATGCAAACTGCTCTCAGCGTAACCAGAGAGAACTCATCCCTAAATATTTGCTCAAACTCCACCCACGAAAGAGTCTCCTCATCATGAGCCTGTGTGATCAGACTCCACCATCGTCCTACCGAACCTTGAAGAAGGCTCGCTCCTAGGATCACCATCTGGTCCGCTGGTGTCCTCACTAGATGGAAAACTCTGGTCACCACCTCAAGCCAGTCCTTAGCCGCCTGAGAGTCAGGCTCACCTTGTAACCTGAGGGGTCTCTGTCTTTGGAACTCATGGAGCATGCTCAGCCTACGCTCCTCGTTGTTCGGTACTACAGGTACCACAAGTTACTCCATTGGTGGTGGTATAGAAGGTGCACCACCTGGTGGAAACACCTGGGGAACATGTCCCTATATCGAATCCTCGTCACTGAGTAGATCATCCCCATGATCGTGCTGTTGAATCCTAGCGGGAATGCGTCGTGGAGGCATCCTATAAAGAAACAAGATGTACCATTGTTAACGAGTATATCTGGATAGCTGACATAATGGTCATGGAAAACACAACCCATTCCTATATGATGCATGTACCATTCTTTTATTTCCCCAAAACTAGTGTTTTCATGTACCGAGTCGACAAGCAGGTTATCATAGTCTTGGTGTATGGATACATCGGCCGCCCGTACCAACACTGGAGTCTCTGGCCTGAAAGCCAAGCTCGAAACACTTAACATTGTTGCCCCAAACTAATCTCACAGAATCTTGGTCCTAAGGTAGAACCAACCACCTTTGATAGCACTCTATCACGACCCGTCCTAGTGGGGCCTGTTCTGCGAATCCCCAAGCCCGCCTCCAATAGGCCATGGGTTGATGACTAGCACCGATTAAGCATATTACTAACATGGGAGGCATTGACTAAGTACCTGTACACACACACACATCTCCAAGACCAAAATGATTAAATGTCAAATCAACTAGGGAACAAAAAGCATGCATACAAATAAACCCAACCAATAGAGTACGATGAAAAGTAAAGTACATAAAGTAAACTAGTCCAGAATACAAGCCCACCAAAAAAACAAGAGTCTGAAAGCTAAAAAGTCCAACCTATAAACACAAAGAGGTACATGGACTGCTGCTCATAGCCGTAGGAACACCTCATCCTATAGGGAACTCAAAAAGCTTGGTCCTATCCTATTCTGCCCTGGACTCTATCAAAAGGTTGCTCGTCTGCACAAGACACGACACATGCAGGCAAAGACCATGCATGGGTGAGTATAACAATACTCAGTAGAGGACCCTAAAAACCACAAAGAAATACATTAGGGAAAGGTACAATCATCTATACATAGTATATGTATACTAAAGATACAATAGGAGAACACAATACAGATATACTCAAATCCCGAACCCATAGTCTACGGACAATTCTCGCAACAACATACCCCCACTAGCGATTTAGTTCAAAGATTCCACAATACACTCATCTGGGAGAACTCACTCCATGAGTCCGATAGCTCTGGTGATGTCTGTCTGAGAAGTACTATCCCTCGGGAAAGGTCACAAGAGATAAATGAACTCATACTGGGAGAACACACTCCTGAGTGGGGAAAGGATCATGATACAAAGATGAGGATCACTGCCAGGGCCTTGGTGGATTTCGTGACTCATCTAGAATTCACCTTCTAGGTAGAGGATCAGCGCCCTGTGGAAGTGGTCACATCAATACCTGACTCTACCTAGAGTCAATAATGGATAGAGGATCTCTCTTCGGGCATCTCAGAGGGATACCTGACTCTATCTCAGAAAGTCCTACTAAAGGGATCATACTCCTACAGTAGGAAATGATACCTGACCTCTAGGGGAATGAGGAATAGGGGCACTAACCCAAAAAAACATGTCCAAGATACGGTGGACAAGAAGATAAATCCACGTTATTAAAAGTACACGACATGTATAAGTGTCACATGCCGTGTCTTCTGACCCCAGTTACTGCCCATGTACAATGGCCTGTGTCACAAGGATGGTCATGTAGAAAAGTCAGAACACTATGTGTAGTACATAACACACGCCGTGTTCGAGTAGCTGGGGTCAACTCCGTGTACGCAGCCGTGTGCCCATACATAGCTTTATCCCGTGTGTTCCATCCTGTGTAACCGGTACATGGGGTAACCCGTGTAGCCGACCTAGTCTGGCTTTGTGGTGGAGTACATAGCCGTATACTCCATCCCATTTCCGTGTATCGCTCGAGATACATGAAAAGTCCCGAGTAAGGACCCACATGCCATGTTATTCGGGGAACACGCCGTGTCATCGCTTCATGCTTCACGAAACCCTAGCCACCACTAAGCCAGTACCACATGACATGTTGTTTGGGAATACACGCCTTGTTCTTCGGAAATTTCCAGAATCGCAAACCTCCACCATTGCGCCTCTCGTGCTACCCCGTTCTTTGATCCCTCAGTACGATCTCTATGAAACTCAAGGGTTTAGGTCACCTGGGCATCACGAAGTCGATTCCGTCAGTTTCATGCCTCTGATCGGACCAAAAAATGCGTTTTGATCATCCACTCGAAGAATGGTTGAAGAAAAATAATTCTTGAGCCACATTGATTCGTCATCTGCCATCGCTATCGCACCCCAGTTAGGTCTCCACGATGTAGGATCTCCAATTTGAGATTGTTTCATCACAAAACGGATGCACAACGATCCGTTGTTCGTCGCCCCACGAAGAACACAAAGAAAAGATGAAGAAAATACAACACAACAAAATGAGTAACAAACCTATTCCATCATTCTTCATGACATTGATATGATCTCGTTAGAAGAATTAATCAAGGAGAATCAAAGAAATAATACAACAATTATCACAATTAAAATTCCTGAATCAAACCCCAAAAGATACGGAAAATAACACCCTCCTGCAAGAACACATGATCCGCTAATCAACATGTTTGTGGTTGATCCGCGTTCATTGTTAAATCCAAAAACAAGGAAAGAAGAATCAAAATAACAACCCCTACCTCGATTCAGTGGAAGAATGATCGCTGCGTCGCGTTTGTTGGTGGGGTTCGTTGATTCTGAAGTGTGTCGATCACTCGCGTCACCGTTGTCCACCAAAAAGTTCTCCTCCAAAGCTATAATGGACAATCTTCAATTTCATAGGGTTATGCGGCTAACCCTGTGAACTTTCCATAAGATGGTATTTAAAGAGGAGGAAATTTGGTCACTGTGAAAAAAGGAAACTAAATAAAATAAATTATTATTTTATTTTATTTCCATTAAAAACGTCCCGAAAACTAACTCTTGCAGCTGACCCGCGCCGCTCGATATTAGGCCCTGCCAAAGGTAAAGTCACTGCTTTGAATGTAATGGTGCCCTCAGATTTATAATCTGGGCACCCGTTTAAACAATATTCTACTTTTATAGGAAAACCGCCCATGCACGCTGTTTAAAATTTTAATTTATTTCAAACATTTATTCCGGACACTCCGGGCCTCGGAGTCGCACTTTGTTTAAAGGTCTGGTCTTGAAATAATTCCTTATAATATTTTAAAAAATAAAACACATAAAATCTGAGACATTACACTTCCGATGCAGTCAAGGAAGCCATCTGGATTCGTAACTTTGTCCAGGATCTTGATGTGGTGCCTTGCAGTAAAGATCCTATCAAATTGTATTGTGATAATACTGTAGTAGTGGCTCTTGAAAAAGAACAAAGGTCACATCAATGGAAAAAGAACATAATTTGTAAGTATCACCTCTTGAGTGATTTCTGTCAAAGGGGTGAAGTTTTAGTGAGCAGAGTGTCCATAGAAGAGAACGTGGTAGACCTGATGACTAAAGGCCTATCTCAACAGAAGCATGAATATAATGTGAGAGCTAGTGGGTTAAAGGTTGTTAGCAGTTGGATCTAGTCCAAGTGGGAGTCTATTGGATTTGGTGGCCTTGAACAAACTAATTTATACTTTATTCATTAATAAATACCTCATCATATCTTGATTGTTCTTCTGCATGACAATGCACGTGATAATGTCCTAAGGATATCTTTTTCACTAAAAGGTCATAGTGGATCCCTGCTATGATGAGAACCCAGAAGGGAAACAACACTATTCTTGAATATATTTTCTATGGCTGGATAATGTTATTTGAGGGAAATAGATAATATAGGCCACTAGGGGTGTGGACTCATAAAATATTGATGCACCTTCTCATGGTGTGCGCCCTTGGTAATATCTAGGAGGATATTATGAGAACGAGACCTGCCAGTAGGAAATCCACATTTCAAAGCGTCATTGGATGTTTCTATCTGCGGATGTGTGTATTGATCCTTAGACTTTATGATTATTATTAATGGTTATTACAACTCGCATAATTATATGTATTGAAAAACATTGTAACGACACACTGTTCGCATCGAGGTAGGATATGTTGGTTGTATCACGAGTAATACTGCATTAATAGATAACGCGAGAAAATATTTGTCCCTTATGTTCCATAATAGAAGTAGATGTATCAGGACCTTTAATGGAATTGATATAGCCTAAATAAATCCATGGACATGGTAAGGAATGGTCAAGTTCAATTCTAGGAATTCAAATAAAGAATAATCAAACACATGGGTTGATGGAACCAGCATGCAACTCGCTTGATTCGAGATATCGAGACCAAGGGATTACATTACACAGTAAGAATTCGTAGGAGGTGACACATAATTTTGGTGTTAAATTATTTCTCTATGGATGCCTTGGAGTGTTTCTAGATGATAACCTTGGACTTTAGGTAGGCTCCATCTAATTACACTGAGAAAGAGGCCTAGAGGGTCACACACAAAGTGTGTCCAAGTATCTCAGTTAAATATTAATTTAATAAGTTGAATAAAGATGATTCCCAATTGTGGTTTAATAATAATTCAAGGATGGCTGATCGTATTTATTTCGATACTAGTTACTCAAGAAAATATATTGTGGGAGAAATAATATATTTCTTAGTGATTAATGTAGTAATAATTATTTAAGAAATAAATAGTCATTATTAATGGTCTAATAAATGTGGTGGAGGAAATAAAGAGAATGGAAAAACAAAAGTACACACAGTGTATATTAATATACATGTCATGTAGTTTTTCTGGGGATTTTTTAGAAATAATATTATTTATTTAATTAAATAATATTAGGTGTAATTCGCTAGTCACATGTCAAGTAATAATAATAGTCTACTGTTATTATTATACATGTGGTCTTTCTAAGAATTAAATGAAATGAATAAATTCTTTCGGGTAATTAATTCATTTTATTATTCTAATTAATTAAAATCCCAATTATATTATTCTCATTATCCTAGAAATTCCTTGTGGTTGTGCACTCCAAATCTAGATAAATATCTCAAGGAAAGATATAATTGTTTTCTTCCAAGAACGCTCTCAAGCTACAAGAGAGATCCTCCTCCACTGGATCAAGGAGAGAGATTTGTAAGAGGCTCTCAAGGCATTCAAAGTTGGACATTGAAAGCGAAGGATCTTCCACACTAGCACCCAGATATCCCTTCAGAGACATCTAGAGATACGTGGAGCACATGTGGATCACCTCTAGGGTAATCGTACACTTGGAATCTACGACGCAAGGATAGATCACATCAGATAATGACCAGAAACATCAATGGAGAGAGAATTCTATCAAGGTAATTATCGCATTTTAATTAAATTAATTATAACCAACATATAATGATCCTCTCTATGGTTCCGAGATTCCCCAAATTTCTTTATTTCTTCATTCTATTCTAAAGATCCATCATTTTTTATCGTGACAGATCTCAGACTGGACATTGGTAACAACAAAAATTAAAGTTGGGTACACCCTCCAATGTGCTTCCGTTGCGTCTGAAACCTAAATATGTGACCAAGGTAGTGATTCCACAATTGGGTGTCATATGAGTCACACATATTAGTTTCATTATCAATTGAAAATATTTGGTTTTCAAAATTCAATACATAATTAACACTATTAAATTGTTACATACCATAACATATTCTATCTTTATAAAAGTAAAAACCTTTATTTCGAAAGTTGAAAAATAAATGCATCCATATCTAAGTAAGAAATAGAAATAATGTTATTGTTAACTCCAAAAAAATAAAAATAGTTCATTAAAACCAAAATAAATACCATTGTCAATGTGATATGGTAGTCTCCAATGGAAAGAAAAGGCAGCCTCACTTTATTGGTGGCTCCTAAATCCACCTCACCTCTTAGAACCATCCAAAATCTACTTGGTTCCTATATTTGGATCCAAATGTTAGAACCCCATGAAATATATAATACTCAACTTGTAGAGATGAAAATATTACACTCGATAATGAATTCACCTAAAGATTCCCCTTTCTTATTTTATTGGGTGTTATTCCTCTTCTAGTGGACCTACTTTCAACATGAAAAACCTGCAACATCATGTTTCTTTCCTTGCAAATGAGCCTCATCCCGATTGGTGAGGACTTAACAAGTGAATAAAAGAGACTTAGGATCAAATCTGGGTAGAGACATATTTCCAGGATACTATAACAACACTGTTGAAGTACTGTAGTAGTTACTGTAGTAGGTACTGTTCGGTACTGTAGCAGCAAGAACTATTCCTCCATAAGGTCCTTTGGGTCACCAGTTTGGTCCTCGGGTCCTGAAAGGCTTTCGAGCCACCCAAGGCCTTTGGGCTACCCCAAGGCCTTTGTGCCACATGAATATACAGTTATACCAGTCTGACTACAAAGGACAAGGATTCAGATGAGGATTAGAGCATTCACATTCACTAGATTAAAGCTAACTGGAATTAGAAGAATGAGAGGGTATGAAATTTCCATAGGCACCGGGCCTATGCAGCTCTGCATAGGACAAATAGTCGACTGGTCTTGTGAAGGGGGAGCGCTGATATCATGACATGTGATGGGGAGGAGCAGTTCCAAGTTGTCTTGTCTGGGTGATTTCCACTTAGACCTATAGGTCAGGTAATTATCTCTAATCATCCAGGCCTTATAAGGGTTCCACCTCACCCCTTTAAAGGCGGATTATCAAAAATAATAAAAAAAGGCCTTCGGGCTATTCAGTCATGTTCCTTTCCTTTCCTTTAGATCTTATTCTACTTGGAGGGTTGGTGCTCCGAGTCCTTATCCTTAGAATGAGTCTTTGACCCCCTTTTATTATTCCTATCCTTCTTATTCAGCTTTAATAAAATGGTCTTTTCAAGCCCCATGTATTTATCAACTTGGAGGATAAGAGTAAAAGTTATGATCATGTATTCTCGCTATTGGTCATATTATAATAAATAATAAAACTTGAGTAGTTTTTGGGTAGTGAGGATAGAATGATATATATGAAAAACTCATTAGGGATGTTAAAACCCATTATGTATAAGTGTTGAATATATCTAATCATCTTGACTACATGAGGGATAGCTAGTGCTTACTCTATATGCTTCCCTGTGAATAGTGCACTAGAGATCTCATATCTCTATGATCTTGTGTTCTCTTAATAGATATCCTGACGATGAGAATCTATTCCATACACATCCATATACTCATATTTATTAAAGAGCTCATTGGAAATTTTGGATGACATGAAACATTGGACATCCATAACATCATCCACATGATTCAAATATAGATACTTCTTTATCATTAGCCACTTTGGAAATGAACTCATGAATTTTGGTTTCCAACATGTATACTTTTTATTCATAGCATGACATAATGCACAAACACCGATACTATTACTTAAAATTCATACATGTGAGAAGGTTATCCTTATATAGTATAGATCATAACGATATTGTTGATGTCATTTTATTTTTCATTTCTACAAATTAAGACAAGATAATTCGTACATCTTTTTGTAAAATAGATTAATAAATTTTCAATTAATTAAATTCTTATTAACCTCCCATTATTTTTTAACCCAAATATGTCACCATTTGTGTCAGAATATCTTTTTACTTAGATGTTCTAGTTTCAAGGATCCATATTCTATTCTCATATCCCAAAAATGGGTCTGACATGCTATTTGAAGGGTTTTTGGTAGGAATAACTTTCCAACTAAATTAACTCTCAGTTCTTGGATCTGTAGTGTGGAATCCCCAATCCTAAAATCCTATTTTAAATACTTCCTCAACAATTACCTCTTAGTTACACCATTTACTACTTGGGCATAAACCCTTTATGTAAATGAAGTTATGTCAACCCAAAACATAAAGTTAAAAGTTCCACAATAATTTAAATCCCACCAACTTGGGTTGGTCAAGTACTTTGATCTACGAGGTCGAATATTACTTAAGTAGTGGAAGGATATACTGACTTAATATTTTAGTTGAGATATTTTTATCCTTATACATAAAGCCTATTTTATCCTTATACACGACTTGTTAATATTACATGGATTTTACTTATATGATTACCCATGTATGAAAAAACATTTATGAATAAAATGGTTATATTTTATTCCATCTTTCATTCTTGTAAATCCATTTATTAGGTGATCACACAACATCTGAAAATATAAATAATAAACCATGAAACCGAAAGAAATAAAACTTAAGTGTTATGATAATGATATTCTCTAAAGGTTATTTTATCCAAAGTATGATAAAATAACCTTGAAACCTAGGGTAAAACACCTTGAACCATAACTAGGTCTGTGTTGCATCATTCCTTCTCAAATCCAATGTATTAACCTGTTTGGTTTAACCTCAGCTCCATGAATTAGACCACCTCCACTCACTTGGGAGATCCATACTTACATAATCTTTTACTCACATGTAGGATAAGGGATCAAATGGACTACATAAAAGGGATCTTACATAAAAGGATCAGTGGGCATCTAGACGCCTATATAATAAGGGGGAGGGGATCACTCACATGATATAAATTATAATTTAACCCAAATAAATTTAAACAAACCAATCACCAAAAGGGCCAATATAATCTCAGGATCGTCTACGCATCAAGAAATGAGAATAAATTTTCAATCTAGTTGTCAATTATATCAATTCAATGTTTAAATAAGATAATTCACCCCAAATTAGTCTATTTAATTCAATTTATCTTAATTCAATCCAAACATACATAAATCACTATCATCTATAATTTTAAACTGAATAAATTTCATTTAAAATTAATATAGTACACATGTGAATTTGGAGGCAATCACATGTGTTTATTGAAAATTTTAACATGGAAATTAATTTAATATATAATTTTTTATCCCATGATATGGAACGTACTAACGAATGAACGACACATAAAACCCATAATAAATAGGTTTAATTATATATTTAATTCTTTTTTCAGTGAGAATTTGAGAACACTAGATCTGACAGACTATATAGTGTGTACAAAAGTACACAATATGTACCTATCTTATACATGTGTCCACATCACATGACTTGGATTTGGGCGTGTTCCATATCGTGGATGTGTTTAGGGTACATGGTGTGTACTGGGAATACATGGTGTGTCACCTCGAATTTCTTGAAATATTGGTCCCCATGTTTTGTATCTGATACCTAACATTATTGGGATACCCCGTGTACTTGACCATGAGATAACTAGGAATACATGTCATGTAAAATGGTTACACGACATG
This sequence comes from Viscum album, assembly GCA_963277665.1. NCBI lineage: Eukaryota > Viridiplantae > Streptophyta > Magnoliopsida > Santalales > Viscaceae > Viscum > Viscum album. The sequence continues at coordinate 1,514,021,992 of OY728139.1, read as the reverse complement.
TAGTTCTTCATGTCATGTTCCAATATGTCTGGATTTAAACACTAATATAATCTTTTCGGATCTTAGATCTAATTTTGTTTGACCTGACCTGATAGAAATATATTCAAGAAATAAAACATAACACATGATTTTTATATAGGAATTACACACCCTATGCTCTTTTTTAGGTAGATCTATATGAACCTTGAGGTGGTGTGAATTGAATGCTTCTTCATTCTTAATCATTAACCGATTACTAGTTATGTTATCGATAATGATGAAAGGGAATATACGATGATGCCAGATACTAAAAAGAATCATTTTATGTAAAGTAAAATAAAAATAAATGAAATCAGTCTGAAGAATTATAAATAATTATAAATTAAACACATGACCTTCCTTTGATACCCCTTGTAGGTTCTATGTGCAACATAAGTGTCCTGTGCTGATACGATCGACTCATATTATATTATTAAATCATGTGTAATCATTTATTTACAAGATAAAAACACCATGTTAAATAAAAATATTATATTGGATGAATATATTTAAATTATTGAACCAAAAGAGAAGGATATTTATATGTAATTCATAATTAATTTATAAGAAAATTTAGAATTACCTCAACTTGTAATTCTCTCCTCATTAATGATTTGGGGGAATATATCTCATTGCACCATCATTTCACTACAAGATTCAAGTGTAGAATACCTCTAAAATTGATCCACACATGCACCAAAATCTATAAACAATGTCGTAGAATCATCGAGTGCTAGCGCAACCAATCCTTATCGCTTTCGTTGTTTTTGGTTGATCGTATAAATATTTTTCTCAAGAGAGGAAGAACTATTGATGCTATCTCATTGACTTGAGAAAGGAGGGGTGGAAAACACTCTAGATCTCTTGGTCACTCAATAGGGATTGAGAGAGGCTCACTCTATCTATTATTTAAACCAATTTGGTTTTTGGAAAGGGATATAATTAGATATTTTTATGGCAGGTTTATGGTTGGAAAATTTCACATTAAACCCTTTCCATCATTACAATTCTTAATTAAACCCACATCTAATAATAATAATATTATTATTAATCACTTTAAATGTTAAACCCCATTATGAATATATAAATATATATCATTTATATTATTTCTAATTGAACTATTAAATTCATCCCAATTTCCCTCATTGACATTTATTGATCCCCGAATAACAACTACTTAATAAATGTCATTGCATTATTCTATGATAAATATAATAAATATTATATTAAAAAAACATAAAAAATATTTATTATTAATATTTCACTCACTTATTATTTTGAATAAATTATGATTAAATTATTTCAATAAATCAAACATGAATAAATATTATATATTCTATCATGTTAAATTCAATACTAGAATTTAATGAAGTTTGTGGATACACTTAGTGTGTTTCCCTATTGGCCTCTTTTTTAGTGGCATTAGTCATGACCACCTAAAGTAAAAGGTTAGAATCTAGAAACACACCAAGACATCCATAAAGAAATAATATAACATTGCAACAACTTCTAACCTCCTATGAATGTTTACTATGTAATATTATACTTTTATCACAACATCTCAAATCAAACAGGTTGCATGCCGATTCCATCAACCTATATGATCAATTTACCTTTTATTGAATTAAAAAAAATGAAATATCCAATAGAAAACTATATAAATAGATTTATTCAAGTGATTTTATTTCCATCAAAGGGACCGAGATATTAAATTTCATCAAAATACAAAAGGGTTAAATCCTTTCTCACATTATCCATTAATGAAATATCACTCATGACACACCCACCATATCCTACTTTATTTTTGAAAATATTCGATCATATTTTTTTCAATACATCAAGTTACATGATTCATGATATCCTTTAATGATAATATTAATATCTAAGGATCAATACACCCATCCACAGATAGAAACATCTAATATGGAAATGTAGATTTCCTATCAATAGGTCTATTCTCATAACATCTTATTAGGGATATTACCAATCAAGAACATCATGGGAAGGTATCTCAAGGTCTTATGCACCTGATGCCTCTAATTTCCATTATTTTTTATTTCCCACAAGAAAATATCATCTGGAAAAATAACAAAATATTCAAGAGTACTGTTGTGGAACCTATAGGTTCTCATCATAGTAGGGAGCTACTATGAACATTTAATGTGACACATATTCATAGAAAATTATCACATAAAAATTTCATACATAGGAATAATCATGATGCAATAAGGAACTTTATTAATAATTAAAACATGTAATCCTGTACGAAATAAGTTGGTTCTAGGAAACCAACTCTAACAAAAGAGGTTGTGGAAGAAGGAAAAGAAGAACCACTATGGTTTCCTACTGAGATTGAAGTATGAGATGCTTAAAATGTGTGATTTTATGATGAAAAAACGATTCAAGTTATTCCAGATGATAGTCCACTCCTAGGAATAGTTTGCACATACCAATTAGGTTGTCTAAGTGTGTCAACAAATGAAGATCCTAATAAAGAGTATTTTGATAATTTGTTAAAGGATTATCTAGAGGAGTATGAGGATGATTCCACATGAGAGGTGGATAAAGTAGAAGATGTGGTAAAAATGAAGCACATGGGGAGTTTACAATTAAATATCCCACTCAAGAACACCAAGAAGAATATATGGAGGAAGGAATATTATAGAAGGATACCATAGTTGTCTCTCATGAAGAAAAATAAATACAGGCTTCTATATATAAGGGGGATAACATTAATATAAACTTAATGTTTTTTTAATTTTATTTAGTTTGAATTGTTCACTAACTCTCCCTAGTTTGAACATATCCAAACCGCACCATTGGAGTAGCCACTAGAAGAAGATACACAACACTGATCTGAGGATGGACATGAATCACTCTATCAAAGGGAACCTAGAAGTAAATTTCAAGATGATAAGCTATGTATGGAAGATTATGTGGTGATTTTAATCACACAAACCACGTATTTTGGGACATTGAGTATAATCACAAGGATTTCTAGCTATCAATAGTGAAAAAAATCCCCTCTTAATATAGAAAAAACCCAAGAGTCATTTCTTACTCTCTTTCTTCTTCCATTATGTTTTGATCCAATAGAATTTATTATGTTTAATTCTGTTTTTGTAGGTTTATAAAAGTGAAAACAACCTAAGAGGATAGACCAAATATATCTATAGATAACTATGGGGATATTAATACAAACCTACTAAAACAATTGACACTAAGTTGTTTCAATCATTTTACAACCATTTATTATATATATATTTTTTATGTATTTTTCCATAAATTAAATTTTTTAGTGTTGAATTAGTGCGGGGGACATATATTGGACTATTTAGTAATAGTTTTAATTTTTTTTGTATTAGTTTAAGAACTATTTATAAGTGTTAAGATCTTTTATTATAAATATATAAAAAAATTATTCATTATTGTTTCTTTTTTATATATATTCTTTTTGTGTTTAGGCTAGGATACTTAAATTTCAAAGATGAACTAAATAGTGGAATTTTACATACTATTTTTAAGGATAAAATGATTACTAAATCACTAGATTTAAATAATTACATAGTGGATTTGAATTCTATTTCCATGGAAATTCCATCTTAGAACTAGGAAAAGGATTATGATTGAAAATGTTAAATTGAAATTTAAATTATAACACAAGGAAACAATACATTTGAATTTGAACCTAGGTAATTTGGACCTTATGAAAAGGAAAACCTTATGGATCGATCTTAAAATATATTTGTATAGGTCCTTTTAAATAGGAGTAAAATGGTCAATTGGTATCCCATATTGATGTTATAATACAGTTAAGTACTGAGTGTGTTAGTAATAAATTCCATTATATATCTAATAAGTCAACTTCAAAATAGTGAAAATAAAAGTTCAATAAGTGCCTAAAAATAAAAAATGATTGGATTTAGGGGATAGGAATATTTAAACCAAATGAACTATAGAGAAATTTACTAATAATAATATCATTTATGTTATATCAAGGAAGTGGAAAATGGATTTTTGGTATTAGGAACCTAGTGGAGAGTGATAATTTAAAGTGCCCCTTGATAAAATATTGATTTCGCTAATATATGTTCTGTTTACAAACATATAAATTATAATTTTTTTAAGTTAAATAGTTGTTATTGTGTTAAATTCATAAAGGAGGCACGCTAATCAAAATAATTGATAAACCTATATTTTTATCATTTCTGGTAGTTGTGTTTGAACCTAGGCATAATAATCATTTTTTAGGATGGATTTATTGTATTTCATGCATGTAAAATAGTGTAAGTGAAGTGGAGTGATAAGAGCCAATATTTCCCATAATATTTGGCTATTTTTTATTATTAAATTACCCCCTATTTGATCTATAAATAGGGTACATGATTGATTATTGCAACTTTATTAAATCTAGAATTCCATTGTAAAATGGATTTCTTCTTGAGCGATACATTGATACACGAATTCTGTAATTTAATTTTTTAAATTATTTTTATCAAATTTTAATTTTTTTATTTGATTTCATAAAAATTTGGAATAATAATACACTTAAACTGTGATTTTAATGATTTTTAGGTTGGCTGAAAAATGGAAAAGGAACTAACATAGAGTTTCCAAAATTAATATAGAGTTGAATGTAGAGTTCATTTTTATATGAAGATTTGATGAAAGATAGAAAATTAAAAAGGAATGAATATTTAAAAAGATATTTTTAAGCCCTATAAGTCATTTTCTCCCATTGTAAGAGATATTAGATGATCGTATGAGATTTCACCTTTGTGAATGATATTTCATACTACCCATAGATTTGTGTGACTTTTCAGTTATCTCATTAGAGATTTAAAGCTGCGTATTACTTTTCCATAACCCTTATGACATTTTATACTTCATATATGATATTTTACTCTATAAACAGACAATTGGAATTTTCCTCCCCATATGATATATTTTTTTTCAGATCATATGACTTCAAGACTTCCAAATTTCAGATGGTAGGGATTGAAACTATAAATTTTAAAAAATACAAATACTCAACCAAAAATTAAAATCCCATTCCATTGTTTGGCCAAATATAGAATAAATTCACTCAAACCTATACGTGAAACCAATCTAGTTGAGGGAGAAGACACCGATTGTGGGAAGAATATTAAGAAAAGGAAAGGTCTGAGTGGAACCCAACTAAAATAATATTCTTCATCAAGATTTACATGTGGAAATGATCAAAATAAATAATGGACTCATGCCCACTACACTAAAACTCATGGAGGAATATATTGAAGATGAAAACAACTTATAAATATATCCATAACCTCTTCACTTGCTGAGAATTTCATCTCCTATCGATTGTAATGTTTTTTGAATTTTAATTATAATTTAATTCATTCTATTCTATTAATCAATTCTGTTGTTCTATCATCTGACATTTTCATAGTGTTCTACAACTGTGATGTAATGGTAATTTTCAAGATCTTATCAATGATGATAGTATAACATGAGGAATAACCACTAGATGAAATCTAATGAACCTGATTCCACACACTGGTCATTACACACTCTCTTTTTTATTATGAGAATTTGAATGTTTGAGCTGATAAGGAGATGATTTTACCTTATACACCTCCTTACCCCATTTTCATTTTCATTGCTAAAATAATTTCATCTAATATTTATTGTATCAATGATGCATGATTATTTGTTTGACTAGTGGATGGAATCATTATTATAGTTCATTTGATAGTGTGGTGTTCTTATCACTCAAGAAATATCTTGAGTGTGGTATACATTCATACAATTTATGATTTGAGGCCATGTTTAGATTGTTGGAACACACATAAAATATGATAGAGAGTAAACTTGTTAGACAATTAATGGTCATTATGGTTGAATTCAATGGTTTCTCCTTTCTAATATTTATTTTGTTCTATATATCCACTTCATTTCCCAATGAAGGTATCAAACTCCATCCCATTTATCTTATACTACGAAAATAAATAAAAAAACAAATTTTCTAGAATAGTGAGTCTCCATGGATATATATTTGGGATAAAAACATGGTAATCCACTATTCTACATTCTAGGATTATCTAATTCTATAGATTTCAAGTCCCATGATTGAATTTACGTCAATCACTCAATGAGAACATTAGAAACCACCTTGAAGAAGTAAGCACACCCAAAAAGATGGGGTTGAAAGCATGGTATTCAAAAATTAAGAGAATATAGAGTATTAGAAAACTGAAGGAGTGAGTAGAATTGATAACCATCAAAGATCCACCAAGAATAAATGTAGAGGTTCCAGTGAGAGGGATAAGTGGGAAGGGAAGAATGACGGAAAGAGGGAAGGGGGGGGGGGATGAAATTAGAGAAACAATTCTCAATCCTAACCCTCTAAAAACCCACCATCTAAAATACTTATCCCAAGAGTGGGAAAATGGAGATACTTATCAGAGTCCAATAATCATCTAAAATGACCTAGATAGGGAGTTCACCAAGTCCCTTGACATATATATCAGTCTAGTTATCATGGGATAAAATTTTATCTCCTTGAGTCATATAGTAAAGATTAAATGGAATATTTACTAATTAAGAAATGGTCACATTACTAAAACCATAAGTCTTAAGGTCTCACCACACATTCAAAATGATAACCCAATACAACATGTTGGGTTTGTCTATATACACTAGCATGGATGCCCATTATTAATAAAAAATAAACTCATTAAATAATTCATCTTGAGTTCCAAAGTATATTACAATTAAATAGATGATATAATAGAAACCTATGAAGGAATTATATTTAATAAATTATAATTTTAAATGTTAAAGTGGAACTTAAATAAAAAAAATAGTAAATATTATTCACATAGGGTAAAATAAAAATGGTTCTAGAAAGAAAAAATTATAGTTCACCCAATACATAATTGATTTTAAAGTCAGTTTCCAATAAATTTTATTCATAAAAAAGATATCATTTTAAATTTATTCATCCATAGTTCTTTAATAATCGAATGTTTATTATTTTTTTCCTAAAATAACGACAGGCGTATTCATGAAAAAACATAAACACTTACTAAAGGAGTTGAGACTTCCTGACCTTATCCTTATTTGAGATCTAAAAATTCCATTGATCACCGAATCACATTGAAAGAAAAACCAATAAACTCTTATACACCATTAAACACAATTCTATAACACAAAATTACCTAATAATTATGATAAATCAACTATAATAATTTAAACAAACCAAACCCCAAATAATTCCAAGGTAAAAAACTATGAAAATAATTTCAAACACATACCTAATAAAATCCTCATTAAATAGACCTAGAAATACATAGATGAAACCCCCAAATAAAAGAAACTATGATAAAATCACTACACAATACAACATTATCTAAACAAAAAAAAAGTTGTTAGAAATCACCCATCTAGGTCGTCACTAACTTAAAACTAATGAATCTAAGGAAGTAGATTTTATTTCACCATGAATTTTGTGAAATCTCTCTTCGATGAAGCTATTTATAGTGGAGATAAATAGAAAGGAAAGAAGGATAATCAAAGAAGGTAAGGAGAGGATAGGTTCAACTTAAATTTATTGTAGGAAAAATCCTTGGGTCCTGAAAAATCTGCAAAGGAGAATGGGAATCCCCCTTAATTTGAGGAAGTATTCTACCCAATTTCACTCAAATAATTGCTCAAAAACATGAAGAATACTCAAAAATTGAAAAATGACCGACCGACCCATGTACCGGTCCAACATTGATGGTACGTGGCCGGTTCAGCGAGTCGCCCCCTCCGCGGACCAGCGCCGTTCGTGAAACGGAGGCGGGAACACCTCCACGGGTGCGAAGAAGGATGGGCACCAGGCCGGTCCACCATTAAAAACCTCCCCAGCCACGAAACACGCCAACTGTCCTAGACCGCACTTGCAGTCGTTCGCGGAACAGAGGTGGAGCCCTGCGCAGCCGTAAAGCACCCCCGAACCGATTTGGTTCGCGGGTGAGGTGCATTCAATGACCCCCGCGAGTTGCGGATTGACCAAGTCATCCGTAAACTAGGTTTTCGGTCATGGGAATCTGCAAAAGGTGCCGCATTACCATAGATACATCATTTTCTCCCCTCTATAAAAGGACATCGAGGGGGAGAAGAAAGGGATCGATGGGATTCGGGTAGAAGGATTCATAGATCGGGGGATCAATTGATCGAACTCTATCAGCGAGAATGTTTGGAGATCGACTTCTGAAGGAAGGATTTTAGAGGAAGGATATTAGGATTTCGTGAACAGCGAAATTCCAATTTGCGAACCAGAACAAGTATAAAATTGGAAACGAATTGATAAGGAACCGAAAAATGCATAACAAATTGGTGAACCGTGAACTTAAAACAAAAACCGTGAGTCATGTCCCGTCCACAGATGTACTCCCCATGGACCAGGGAGTTTATGCCCCTTTTTCGATCCGATTCACCACATAACACCCTCCTACATGGGTGAATCCCTGACCTGTGAACCCCTAACTGGCGACGCCCCTGACCGCCGCTACTCGCACAGACTCCACTACGTACCAACCTGGTACACAGGCCGAACCCGAAGCTGCGTACCGCCCTGGTACGTAGGATGCCTATCAGTCCATATACCACCCTGGTACATATAGGGCCTCTCCAGCCACGTAGAACCCCCTAGGCGAAGGGCGCCACTCCTCATGTACCCATGCGGCCCACCAACTCCTTTGGTGTTCCCATTCCCCGAGCTAGATAAAACCCTTCCAATCTAGCCCGATCCTCCAAAATCCCTTCATTGGCCTATTCATCGGCCTCAAGCCAAGTCCTCTACTGAAGCCACCAAACCCGTATGATGAAACCTTCAGGTGCATCAATGTGCCACTTTGAGTTCACATACCCATGGTAGGGAAGGACAAAGGGGTTTCCCCGGCTCTTGAGTGGATTCCCGAAGCATTTTTGGGTTTACATTCCCATTGTAGTGCAGGGTCCGAGCCTGGGAGTCCCCTTTGTGCCTCTCCACTCGCCAGGATTGAGGGACCCCTCTCGTGTTTCCTTTTGTCGAGTGCCAGTAGTGAGCACTTCTCCCCTCTCCTGGGAGTGGCCGACTTCGCCGCCTCAAGAGGCCGGGCAGGTGGCATCAGCCACCCAACTCCTTTGACTATTCTATGACTCCACCACCTCAAGAGGCCACGCAGGTGGCATCCGACACCCAACTCCTTCGGCTCCTCGCCGCCGCTGCCGCCTCAAGAGGCCGCGTAGGTGGCATCCCCCCCCCACTTCATAGACTCCTTGCCGACCCCTCTGTCTCAAGAGGCCACACAGGTGGAATCTTCCACCAGACTCCTTCGTCTCCTCACCGACCCCGCTGCCTCAAGAGGCCACGTAGGTGGCATCCGCCACCACACTTCATCGGCTCCTCGACAAACCTGCCACCTCAAAAGGCCGTGCAGGTGGCATCTGCCACCCGACTCCTTCAAATCCTCGCCAACCTCGCTACCTCAAGAGGCCTTTCAGGTGGCATCCACCACCCCACTCCTTCGGCTCCTCGCTGACTCCGCCGCCTCAAGAGGCCGCACAGGTGGAATCCGCCACCTAACTCCATCGGCTCCTCGCCGACTCCGCCGCCTCAAGAGGCCGCGCAGGTGGCATCCACCACCCAACTCTTTCAGATCTTTTTCAAACCTGCACCATTATCACCAGCCACTACGGAAGTGCTCCCCATACCTCAACTATTCAGCAAGAAGGCTTTCACACCTTCCGGGCTCCACTGCCCCGTCAAAACGATGCTCCAGGCTTCCACACCTTCCAGGCTTCATCACCCCGTCACACTGACGCTCCAGGCTTCCTTGCCTTCCGGGCTCCATCGTCCCATCGTAGCGATGCTCCAGGACTCCATGCCTTTTGGGCTCCATCACCCCGTCGTACCGATGCTCCAGGCTTCCACTCCTTCCAGGCTCCAGCACCCCGTTGTACCGACACTCCAGGCATCCATGCCATCCGGGCTCCATCGCCCCGTCGTACCGATGCTCCAGGATTCCACGCATTCCGGGTTCCATCGCCCCGTCATACCAACACTCTAGGATTCCACACCTTCCAGGATCCATCGACCCGTCATACTGACTCTGCAGGATTCAACGCCTTCCGGGCTTCATTACCCCGTCGTACCGATGCTCCAGGCTTCCAGGCCTTCTGGGCTCCATCACCCCGTCATACCGACGCTCTAGGATACCACGACTTCTGGGATCCATCGCCATGTAATACCAATGCTCCAGGCTTCCACGCCTTCTGGGATACATCATTCCATCTACCGACACTCCAGGCTTCCATGCCTTCCGGGCTCCATCGCCCTGTCATATCGACGCTCCATGCTTCCACGCCATTTGGGCTCCATCGCCACCGTCCTACAGATGCTCCAGGATTCCCACGCCTTCCAGGCACCATCACCCCGTCGAACTGACGCTCCAGGCTTCCACACCTTCTGGGATCCATCAACCCGTTGTATCGAGGCCCTAGGCTTCCACGCCTTCAGGGATCCATCGCCCCGTCGTACCGACGCTCCAGGCTTCCACGCCTTCCAGGCTACATCTCCCCATCGTACCCCCGATCCTAGCTTGTTCACCCCCTCCAGACTGAGGGAATTTAGTTATCCATACTACCCTTGCGACACTCTGGGTCATCCCAACTATAACGTTGCATCAACCATAGAGGTCCTCTCTATGGCCTTGACACCAGCTCGTGGAAGGTTCATTATGATCAGGGAATTTTATGGAAATCCCATCATATAGATTCCCCCATCATCCCAACCCACAAAAATGGGGTAGAGATGACCTTCCCTATACCGACAAAATCCTTGTGGTTTTATCATACAGCATGACGTTAAACTGTATGTCATACGTCATGACGTTAAAATGCTCATTATCATCCTGCACGACATTAAACTGCATCATCATCCTGTATGATGTTAAACTGTATGTCGTCCGTCATGATGTTAAACTGATCATTATCATCCTGCACGACATTAAACTGCATCATAGTCCTTCATGATGTTAAATTGTATGTCATCTGTCATGAAATTAAACTGCTCATTATCATCCTGCATGACATTAAATAGAATCATCGTCCTGCATGACATTAAACTTTTCATCTTCGTCCGTCATGAAGTTAAAGTGCACATTATCGTCCTGCATGACATTAAACTGCATCATCGTCCTGCATGATATTAAACTGTTCATCCTCATCCTGCATGATGTTAAACTACATCATCATCCATCATGATGTTAAACTGCTCATTATCGTCCCGTATGACAATAAATTGAAAAATGGTCCGAGCTCTATGGCCTTAAACTAAGATCACAACCGTCCATATCACACGACGTTAAACTGTGTGATCCATCCCAACTAAAGGACGTAAAACCACTAAGAACTTATCCCACATGATAATAAACTGCAAATTGGACGGAGCATCCCATCTGAGGCCCAGCCTCAGGCCCCTTGGCCTTCTCGGGCCCCCAACCCTCATCCTCATTGAAAGACATTAAACTAAAAACTGGCCAGGCCTTCCTGATCGAGGCCTAGCCTCAGGCCCCTTGGACTTCTCGGGCCCCCGACCCTCGTCCTCACTGCAAGATGTTAAACTGCAAACTGGTCAGGCCTTCCTGACCGAGGCCCAGCCTCAGGCCCCTTGGCCTTCTTGGTCCCCCGACCCTCATCCTCACTGCAAGATGTTAAACTGTAAACTAGTCAGGCCTTCCTGACCGAGGCCCAGCCTCAGGCCCCTTGGCCTTCTCGGGCCCCTGACCATCGTCCTCACTGAAAGACGTTTAAACTGCAAACTGGTCAAGCCTTCCTGACCGAGGCCCAACCTCAGGCCCGTTGGCATTCTCGGGACCCCGACCCTCGTTCTCACTACAATACGTTAAACTACAAACTGGTTAGGCCTTCTTGACCGAGGCCCAGACTTAGGCCCATTGGCCTTCTCGGGCCCCGACCCTCTTCCTCACTGCAAGACATTAAACTGAAAACTGGTCAGGCCTTCCTGACCGAGGCCCAGCCTCAGGTCCCTTGGCCTTTTCGGTCCCCCGACCCTCATTCTTACCTGGAGTGTATGGCGTGACATGGGATTATGTCCTCATTCATATCGGGCCTGTAACAACCACACCATGTGCCTCTCCCTCCGGAGCACCCTCGTCTACCCTATTCGGTGGTTCACCAATGTGCCTAAGGGTACTTTGGTTTAGTACCTGGAATGTCGGACATTGCTCGGACATGTTTCCACCCGCTTTTTAGGCTTTGTGTTCCCCTTCATTAGGGCTTCCATTACCTTTCACACCCGAAGGGACCCCCAAGTAGCATGGATGCTAGGCCTAAAGGCCCTCTTACCACTACGGACCAATGTCCTCGAGGGTCGCAGAAAACAAGTCGATACAAATCCCACGTTGCGAATATGGTCAGCGGTCGATGCTCATTTGTTGTTCCCATTTCAGCCTAACACGATATGGATACTGTGTTTCGAACAAGGTCAATGGCTATCCTCCACCGCCACGTCAACCCCATTAAGACAAAAATGTTGGTTGCATGATTCACATCCTTCTCCACCTCATCATGTCCAAGTAGAACTTCAAAACTCTTGGTACTATTCCTCAGTGTGCATCTGCGCATTAGGAGGACCAAAGCCATGATATGGGAATCATTCGGGGCTCCACACCGATTTCCCTTTAGCGTGCATTCCAGGTATTGTAACAGAATTCTTCCTCCTTTGTTTCCCACACCGAGTTTAACTCACGTGGGATTAGGGATCGAGTTGAGGTCTACACTTACTTGGAGGGTTTTCAGTCCATCCATGGTCCGAGCTCTAAGACCATAAACTAAGATCTCATAAAGAACAATGTGTAACTTGATACCCATCCTCATGGGGTACATAGGAACTCCTGTGCACTTTTCCTCAGGCCCAACTCAATTCTTGTTTTTGGTCCCTCGACCTAAAACCTCTCTGGGGAACACGTGGCGGTCGGAACCCCCAGTTCCCATTCACGTCGGGTATTTGTAGTTTCCCCACCAAATGCCTCCCATGTTTCCTACCATCTATGGTCCGAGTTCTACAACCCTAAACTAAGATCTCCCTATGGGAAGGGGCTCGACCCCCTCTATCTAATACGTCTCGTTGCTGTATTTAGATGCATTTGACAAAGATCCATAAGTGGGGAATTTTCATGGGGACATTACCCTCGTTCCCTGACCAAGCTTCATGAGCTCGCTATTTGGATCCACATCCTCTTCCACATCCGAAGGGACCCCCTAACGGCTTACTCCCAAGCCGCATCGGCTCACCTACCATTATGAGCCAATGCCCCTAAGGATCTATGACGACATTTGCGATAGGTCCCGCATCTTGAACATGGTCAATGGTCGACCCTCATTTGTTTGTCCCCATTACAGTCTAATGCGACGTGGATACTGCATTTTTTCCACAATCAACAGTTATCGTCCATCGTCACACCGCCATCATTATGGTCCAAATTTCAAGCGTCATGATTCACACATTTCCACTTCCTCATGTTTAAGTGGAATTCCAACATACTCGGCTTTATCTCTTCATGCGTCTAGGTGAGCTACATGGACGGGTTAGCATCCTTGGGACAACATTCACTGAGCATCTCTTCACCCCAACACATATATTCTTGTGTCAGGAAAGTCCCACCACTACTTCTTGTTTCCCACATCGAGCACTTCTCACATGGGCTTAGTAGTTTTGGTAGGATGTACACCAGCACAGCCAGGCTTCTCGTCATCTCGCATGACATTAAACTATGATTCTAGAACTACATATGGCTTGATTACCATCCTTATGGGATACGTAGAGACACCCCAATATTTTTCCAAGGGTCTATCCCCAGGAATCGTAAAGTCCTGTTCTCCCCATTTCCGGCCTCCTGGCCTGAACCCTCGTGGGGAACCATGTAACTGCAATTTTTCCCCGAACATGTTCGGGATGTCCCACTATGGCATTGGGAAGCGACAACACCTCTCCAGAGAGGCCCTGTCTAAAAGAAGGAATGATCCATGATCAAACCGATGCGTCTATCCAGTGTGCTCCCGCCACAATGGCGTAATTTCAAGAGTGTTGAATTATGTTCGAACAAACCCTCACTCCACATTCCATGATTGGCATGCCACTTATTCAGACCCTTTCCCGCTTTCACATCTGGAGGAACCCCCTAATAATATGGATGCTCGGCCTATGGCTTGCCTACTGTCCAGGGCCAACATTCTAGAAGACTAATGGGTAGCATTTTGATTCAGGCCCCGTGTTTCAAACATGGTCAATGGTCAGCCCTCATTTGTTATCCCCATTTCAGGCTAACACAATAAGGATACTATGTTTCGAACATGTTCAATAGTTATCCTTCATTGTCACGCCACCCTCATAGTGTTATAGATTTTGGGTATCGTGATTCACACCTTCCACTCCCCTCCGTTCAGATTGATTCTAATTCCCATTGAGTTACCCCGCTCGTGCACCGGAGCATGGTGGGAGAAGCAGGTCGGCTTTCCAGAGAGCCACGTTCTTCACCTGTTCCCCCTTCTCTTTTAGGATTCCCCTAAATGGTGATCGATGTCCTATGATGTTCCCATCACATATTCCGTTATTAAACACTCTCGTACAGAATCACCTATTATCTCGTGTTTCTCGCACCGAGTGTGGCTCACACGGGCTTATAGATTTAATCATATATCTCCTAAATATGATCGAGATACAATAGACCCCAATGCAGGTGTTTTCCTCAATTGTTTCCTCAGAACGAGGTCTGCCTTGCCCTCCTCGTCCTCGTTGGACCCCGTTCTTAGGGGTTGCATTTTTTGGCACTGGAAAATTCAACCCCAAAATTTTCTAAATGCTACCATACATGATTCAAGACCGTTTACCATTTCTCAAGCTTCAAATTGGTAGGTCATAGGGCCTGAACGGAGTTACGGATTAGGAGTTATGGACATTTGAAGTTGGGCTGGAAAACTGGTTCGAGAAGCTCGTTCGTGAAGCCCCCCACCGCGAGCGTGGAGCGCCGCCGCGAAGCAAGGAGGCAGGACACTCCACGACCTCATTTGATGTTCTAGAAGCACCATGAAGACCCCCTGTGAAGCAAGGAGGCGGGATTCTCCATGACCGCATTTGACGTTCACGATCCATCGCGGTGCAAGTTCTGTCTTCGCACTGAGTGAGTTATGCTTCGCAGAACCCCTTGACTATAAATACCCAGCTCACCCCCTTCTCCAGACGGCCAATCCTCCCCTTGGGAGGCCGATCTCCCGGTTTATGGAGCTCTGCTTTCCTTCGCGAAGCAGCTCCACGAGGCCATGATCTGCGAACAACTTCCTTTGTGTTGCTACTCCTCGAATCCCTGCTCTGTGAGCAACTTCCTTCGTGTTGCTGCTCCGTGAGTCCCTGCTCTGCAAGACGAATCTCCGCAAGGCCATGCTCTGCGAGTCCATGCTCCATGAGTCCATGCTCCACGATGCTGCTCCGCGATTCCATGCTCCGCAATGCTACTTCATTCCCACCAGTCCATACCACGGGGGCTGCGCCCCCGCACCCCGCTCGAGGTCAGTGCCGGGCTGCGGGCCTGGCCCTCCAGGCTAGTCCCTTCGCTACCGTCACAGATACCCATGAAAAATGGAGGTTCGCCCTGCAAACTTTTTGGGTCGGGACGTCGGGATTTTCCATTACGCCCTTATGCGCTCCCACCTTCCACCTATGGAATGCCATGATTTGAGATACTCCTCCGCACACCGTGAAAACACATAGAGTTGATATATTCCTCTTGGTTGGTCTCCCATGTCGTGAGTTGATATTCTCCTCATCAATTCCCTGAGTACCTTGAGTCAAACCATTCCTCAAGCAACTCATCCAAACCCTATCACATGGCTCCTATGCCAGGTTGAACCAGAAAGGGCCGCCCTCACATAAGACCCAACACTATCCATTCCCAGGCACCTGATGCCAATAGTCCTATGTATATGACTTTAAACTGTAGTATGCCCTATGTTCCTAACATACGATGCCTCTTGCCCTAAATAAGAGATTCCTTATTCTCCAAGCATGAGATGCCAATAGTCCTATCTACAAGACTCTAAACTATAGTACGCCCTATGTTCCTATCATAGGATGCCTCTTGCCCCAAATAAGAGATGCCTTATGCTCTAAGCATGAGATACCAATAGTCCTATCTACAAGACTATAAACTGTAGTACACCCTATGTTTCTAACATTGGATACCTCTTTCTCCAAATAAGAGATTCCTTATGCTCTAATCATGAGATGCCAATAGTCCTATCTACAAGTCTCTAAACTGTAGTATGCCCTATGTTCCTAACATAGGATACCTCTTAACCCAAATAAGAGATGCCTTATGCTCCAAGCATGAGATACCAATAGTCCTATCTATAATACTCTAAACTGTAGTACACCCTATGTTCCTATCATAGGATGCATCTTGCTCCAAATAAGATATGCCTTATGCTCCAATCATGAGATGGCAAAAATCCTTTCTACATGACTCTAAACTATAGTACACCCTTTGTTCCAAACATAGGATGCCTTTTTCTCTAAATGAGAGATGCCTTATGCTCAAAGCATGAGATGCCAATAGTTTTATCTATATGACTCTAAAATGTAGTACTCCCTATGTCCCAAACATAGGAGGACTCTTTCTTCAAACAAAAGATGCCTTATGCTCCAAGCATAAGATGCCTAATGCCATGATTACAGTGGCGTAATTTCAAGAGTGTTAGAATCCATTCAAACATTCCATCACTCTACCTCACGATTTGTGTGTCCTTCATTCAGATCATCATGCACTTCCATGTCTGAAGGGATCCCCTAATGGCCCGGTCCCATGCCGCATCGGCTCACCTACCGTCCTGGGCCAATGCCCCGAAAGACTTTGGACAACACTTTGAGTCAGGTCCTGTGTTTCGAACATAGTCAACAATCGACCCTCATTTGTTTGTCCCCATTTCAGGATAATGCGATATGGATGCTATGTTTCTGCCATGTTCAACAGTTATCCTCCATCGTCACACCACCCTCACCACATTCCGAATGTTGTGCATGTGATTCAAAATTTTCATCTCTGTTTGTTCGGATTGATTCCAACACCCTTGGCATTATCCGTCTTGTGCGCTAGCGCATAGGTGAATACCTAAAACCACTAGTGTGTTGGGATTCCCTCATGGCCAGACATGAGGAAGACATTACGGGCAACTTCCTTGCGTATGCCCCATCCACGATTTCCACTCCGTAGCGGCACCTGGGAAGCATCGTTGCGTAAGCCCCATCCACGATTTTCACTCCATAGCGGCATCCGACATCCTTGTGTAATCCCCATCCACGATTGTCGCTCCATAGCGGCACCCGGGCAGCATCCTTGCGTAAGCCCCATCTACGATTTCTGCTCCCTAACGGCACCCGGGCAACTTCCTTGTGTAAGCCCCATTCACTGTTGCCGCTCCATAGCGGCACCCGGGCAACTTCCTTGCGTAAGCCCCATTCACCGTTGCCGCTCCTTAGTGGCACCCAGGGAAGCTTCCTTGCGTAAGAACCATTCACCGTTGCCGCTCCATAGCGGCACCCAGGCAGCTTTTTTGCGTAAGCCCCATCCACGATGATTGCTCCATAGCGGCACCCAAGCAGCTTCCTTGCGTAAGCTCCATTCACCATTGTCATTCCACAGCGGCACACGGGCCTCCATCCTGGAGTAAGCCCTAACCCTCTCGGGCCTCCATCCTGGAGTAAGCCTCGACCCTCATGGCCCTCCACCCTAGAGTAAGCCCCGACCCTCTAGGGCCTCCATCTTGGAGAAAGTCCCAATCTCTCTCTCCCTGGGCCGCTCCACACGTAATCTCCACTCCACATCCCACGGACGCACCTTTTGCAATGTGATCGTCAGGTCTCTGCTGCCTCTTGTTTATCACACCTAGCACGACTCACGTGGGATTAGAGTAAGCACCGACCCTGACACCAAACACCTTGGGCAACCTAGAGTGTAATCCCAACACCATTATGAACTACGTGGACTTTGATCTATGTTAAGGCATGGTACGTAGGAAGCCTCCCTGAGGTTCAAGCCCGCCATCCACCTGGACCAAGGTCCTTATTCACGTCGGTTTTCCAATTCACCACCTAAACTACATGGACTTTGATCCATGTCAACGCATGGTATGTAGGAAGACTCGACGAGGTTCAAGCCCACTATCCGGTTGTTCTGACCATCGGTTCACCAACACCGTGGGCAACATAGAGTGTAAGCCCCACACCTTTTTGAACTACATGGTATTCAATCCATGTCATGGCATGGTACGTAGGAAGCATCCCTGAGGTTCAAGCACGTTATCTATCAGACCCCCGATCCATCTTCACGTCGGTTCTCCGACACGCACGATCCTAAACTACGTGGTATTTTTTATCCATGTCAAGGAATGGTACGTAGGAAGCCTCCACGAGGTTCAAGTCCACCACCCATTGGTCGTTCCGACCCCCTTCACGTCGGTTCACCCCCATCCCGCATGACATTAAACTGTACACCCGAACTATGAGGAATTTGACCCATGTCAAGGCATGGTACGTAGGAAGCCTCCACGAGGTTCAATCCCAACAAAAATTGGCCTCGACCATCTCTGTGTCGGTGTTCCAAGCCCCATTAACACCATGGGAAGCCTAGAGTGTAAGCCCCAAACCCTTCTGAACCACGTGGAATTTGATCCATGTCAAGGCATGGTATGATGGAGTCTCCCTGAGGTTCAAGCCCACCATCCACCTAGACCAAGGTCCTTATTCACGTCGATTCTCCAACACCCCAACATAAACTACAAGGATTTTGATCCATGTCAAGGCATGGTATGTAGGAAGCCTCCCTGAGGTTCAATCCCATCACCACCTGGTCGTTCCGACCCCCTTCATGTTCGTTCACTCCCGTCCCTCATGACGTTAAACTATATTCCTCTCCACCTGAACTACAGGGACTTTGATCAATGTCAAGGAATGGTATGTAGGAAGCCTCCCTGAGGTTCAATCCCACCACCACCTAGTCGTTCCGACCCCATTCACGTCAGTTCACCAACACCTTGGGTAGCCTAGAGTGTAATCCCCACACAATCTGAACTATGCTATCTATGATCCGTGCTAATGCAGGGTACATAGGAAGCCTCCACAAGGTTCAAGCCCACAACCCATTGGTCGCTCTGACCCCCTTCACATCGGTTCCCACCATCTGAACTACGCGGAATTTGATTCCCTACCACAAGGATGCGTTGGAAGCCTCCCTGGGGCTCAATCCCATCACTCATGTCTCATCTTGATCTCTCCCTAGAGACTATGTGTCTCGGAATGGTCATGCACCAACCTGAAGGTTCCCCTTCCTCTGGGTCCCATCCATGCATCCATTCTCATAGGCCGCCTCCTCAGGTGTCCCACCATCCCACCGAACTACGCAGACTTTGATTCCCTACCATGGGGATACGTAGGAAGTCTCTTTGAGGTTCAAGACCATCACTACCGTCATCTTCACGATGGTCCCATCTCATTCCCCCTCCACTCTATTCAACTTTCCATCATCCATCCTGATTTTTACCCAGCCCACCACATCCTGGTGGGATCATGTCATCCACCCTCCTCGCTGCTCCTAGCAGTACCCGGGCAGCTAACCATGCGTAAGCCCCAGTATGTCTCCAGGTCGTTTTCCTATGTGTACACCCCTATTCATCACCCCTTTGAACTACGTGGGTTTTGATCCCTGTCCTATATACAAGTTATGTAGAAAAGATCCATGAGGTTCAATCCTAGCCAATGGTAAACCTTCCAGGTATTCTCTCCTAGGGATGTAGCAATCTAATCCATCTATATGGGATGTTATGATCACTCTAATTTCATCTTTGCAAGACATTAAACTCGCGGCCTACCTCGTGATAAACTTGAGATGCCTGAGGAAAACCTCAGATGAAACGCCTTTGGCGTAACCATCTCTGAAAGACGATAAACTCACGGAATACCCTGTGTTAAACATGGGAAGTTGAGGAAAACCTTAGATGCATGCCTATGGCATGTGATTCCCCGCATTCGATGTGGGATGCCTCGGGTTCTGCACCCTTGAGATGCCCTCTTATGAAGAAGAATATAGGTTCCCCAATGTCCACGCACCCAGAGATGACCCGACATGCCTGATGTGGTCATGTACTCCGACCGAAGGTTGCTACCCTGTCAAGACCCCATGGAATGTCCGGACGGAAGTAGTGTAATTAACTGACATCCATGAAGATATGGCATCAGGAATGAGATTCATGAACCACATCATAATCTATAAGGGAGAACCGGACTAGGTGACAAGTTCTGAGGAGGAATCCACGAAAGGGAGAACTGACATCCCATCATCTAGTTTCGATCAAGAAGAAAACATCCCTGAATAAGGAACGGATGTCACCCATCTTTGGAATGTGGGATTTCTGGGTAACAGCTACGCGTCCTCACAGACGGATGCACGCACCCTGGAGAAATAATTAGAAACAAATATATTCAACTTAACTTGAATTATTAATTATATAAATTTTATCATGGGTTATCTTGATCTTCAAGGGGTTTAGATCACAATCTCTTTATTCTCATGGAATAATAATTGTATTGTGATGTTTTAATCAATGAAGATTGACTTTAACATAACCTAATCTTATTTTATTATGAATATTAAATTGTGAAAATTATGCATATTCTCAATATTTTTCAAAGCCTCTTGCATTACATGGATGAAAATTTTTATGTTGTTTCAAAGTTTTACACAAGAACTTATAAAGTCTTACAAACATAAGAATATTTTTTGAATTTATAAAAATTAATAATCTTCAATGATAAATTCTTCTATTAATATATTCAAGTGATTTATGAATTCATGAAATTAATGTCAAACATGCACAAAAATTCCTACATGTGAACCAACAATGTTTTATGCTATACATGTGAGTATCACTTGGTCTTTTCAATGTGTTATGATTAGACCAAAAAGTATTATAGTATTTTTTGGTACTTTTAAAATATCAAGTATAATAGTTTTATAGCTAACTATAAAGTCTTATTAGATTCTACTGAAGTATTACTGAATGATCCAGATCCTTGGAATCTTTAAGAAGTTTTATGCGATGCCTCAGAATTCTTATGAGATAGGTCTTATCCATATTTTCAATCACTGTTTTCTAGATTATAAAGAAATTATCATATTACGCCCTTAGATCACTTTAAATCTGTTCAATGCTTCAAAATATCATTCAAACAAGATCTTATAACATATCATCATACTCAATGAATTCTTATAAGGTGTTGAGAACAAATGAAACCCTTCAATAATTCCATAGATCACACTACTTTGTTTAGTTTTAAAACATGGTATTGGATATTTAGCATATGGGGTTTGGATTCTAAAAGGATTAGAATTGATATCGCATAAATTTTATTAATATTTACATTGAATTAATTTTTATTCTTAATGAATTATTTTTAAAATCATTAAATATACTTTTGGATTTTAAAACATCTCTATACCTTTGAAAAATTAATTTTATAATTTTGGAATACATTATTTTAATGATTAAAAATATTTTTACTCATGAAAGATGTTATATTATTTGTTACATTATTTTTACATAGTAATGAAGTTACAATTCTTACTGTATGCACATACAACATTTTCCCTATTCACTAAAAATTTGACCATCTCAAAAAATTATCATAAATTCATAATTTTATAATTTCATCATGAATAATCTAAAATTTAGGTTCCTATTATGAATATAATTTTGTATAGATCAAAAATCTAATTAATAAATAAAATCTTATTATATTTCTAAATATTTCATTTTGATCCATCAATTAAAGAACTCGTGAATTTTCTTATTATCCAAATAAATTATGGTTAATTATATAAGTATTAATAAATCAATATATACTCACTACTAGAAATTTAAGCGATAGCCATGATTTTAATCTATGGATATAGGTCCAAAAACTATGGCTATAGGCAATATCCACATCTTGATGTATGGGGGATTCTATTGGCATGGAAATAGGGTTACGACTATAGATGAAATTGGAAACCATGGCTATAGACCTGTCACGACCCATCCCCAGGGGCCCGTGCCATGACTACCCTAAGCCTGCCTTCCATAGGCCAGGGGCAGGTGACTAGCACTAAAGGTGTAGTTCTCTATAAATGGAAAGGAATTGCCTTTATAAACTATAATCGCACACAACAAAGCACACAACTAGATACAAAAAACTATGTAAACTGTATTACAAAGGAGTGCTGAAAGTAACGGGGCTGGAAATACAATACCAACTATAAAGTATAAGGAACTGGAGAAAAGAAAACAGCTGCTGGGTCGTCCTTCAGGATTCCTACCTGAAGGGTAGGTACATATAGCCTCCACAACACTCCATGTCCGTCCGTCTTCTCTGTGTACTGTCACGCTGTATGGTCCACCTCCGGGTAACATCAAGTCTTGGTACTCTCAGCCTCGGTCAGTGCTGTCCGTCGTCTGTATCCAACACAACGAGGTGCAGGCATAACCCGTGCAGGGGTGAGTATAACGTTACTCAGTAGGGACCCCGAGACCCTCAAGATCTCACAAAATCCAACAAGGATAAACCAAAAAGTTTGAAATCAACAAATAACCCCACTAAGGTATATGCCCATACATATACCTAATTTATCAAGTAATCCATCTCAATCATGAGGAAAACACATAATTTACTGACTCAGCTCACATAGGTATTCAACTTATGTATAGAGTTAGAGATGATTAGATGTAGCCACTAAATCATCTATTCTGTAGAACCCACGTAGGATTCAGGAATAGTAGTCAGATATATCAGACCCACATAGGATCCGAGAATAGTAGTCAGATCTGTCTTACCCACATAGGATCTCGGAATAGTAGTCAGAGCTGTCCAACCCACGTAGGATCCAGGAACAGTAGTCAGAACTGTCGAACCCACGTAGGATCCAGGAACAATAGTTAGAGATGTCGAACCCATGTAGGATCCAGGAACAATATTCAGAGCTGTTGACCCCACGTTGGATTCAGGAACAATAGTCAGAGTTATCGAACCCATGCAGAATCTAGGAATAGTAGTCAGAGCTGTTGAACCCACATGGGATCTAGGAAAAGTAGTTAGAGCTGTCAAACCCACGTAGGATCCATGAATAGTATTCAGAGCTATCGAACCCACATAAGATCTGGGAATAGTATTCGGAGTTTTTGAACCAACGTAGGATCCAAGAACAGTAGTCACAGTGCAGTCAGCCATAGGGTTCTGTAGAAAGAATGCTTGATTCTGGGAGGGTCCGATCCTCAAGCCAAGTGTCTATACATTTACTACCACGAAGTCCTAAGTTGAGGTATCCAAATGTTCCGTCTTGCCAAAAGAAACCCAACACAATAGAAGATGCATCAATCGGATGCCTGGTAAGAGAGTTATTAGCACTTCCGTTCCTAGGGACCGATTTGATTTACGTTCAATCTAACCTAGCTACACAATAACTGTGTCTAATCCTCAAGTGGGGTATACAAAAAGAACCTTCTCCCTCCAAGGTTTCCATTTCCGCAGCCGGTTCGTCAATCAGACGTACGTAGATCAAGTTACGGGCAAAAGAGTGGAAACATGTCAAGTGGGTCCGAGTCCGGTCCGGCTCAGTCAGACCGACCCAGCCCGACCCAGCCAGACTCGGGTCGAAATGGGGTCTGACCTGATCCACGGGTCCAAACGGGTCCACGGGTCTGACACAGTCCGCAGGGGCGGCCCGGCCCACGGGGGCAGCCCTGCCCGCGCTGGGTCCAGCCCGCGGCGAACTCGGCCCGTGCGAGGCCCGCGACTGGTGGCCTAAGGGGTCCTCCCTAGCCATGTCCCGGGGGGAGGCCGTGCCCCTGGAATCCCGAACGACTTATCCGTTCGAGGGGTTCAAAACCAGCGCCACGTGGCGTGGGTGCGTGTCACTCAGGACCCACATGGCGGGTCCCGCTCCTCCCGGTTGGCCGAGCGGGAATCTAGATCCCACGCGGCACGGTTGCACCACACCTCCTCCAGTGATCAGAAGATCTGGCTACCCGTCCCAAGCCGCCGCGGCCAAGGCTGCGGCCCCATGGTCCACCGCGCAGCGCGTGCTGCGCCGCGCCTTCCCCGAAAACCCGGTGGCTCGGGCCGCCTGTTCTACTCGTGACCGACCTTGCACTGGCTGCCGCTGCACCATCACGGCCCATCAGCCACGACCTAATCCTCTGGTGGTGTGGTTGCACTGCCGCCGTCCACGCAGCTGGCCATAGTGCCAGACTCCCTTCCCTTCATCTCCGGTGACGTTCGCCAGTTTCGACCACTGGCAAACCTTCCGCGGGACACCAGACGAGTTCTGGTAGCCCGAATCTCGATCCGGAAGTAGCCACGCTCTACTCGGGATGTCGCCTTCAATCCGCAACCATCATTGACGAAAATAACTCAACCTGGACTCATGCTGTGATTAGCGTCAAAATCCACAAAGTAAGGCGGAGGGGGGTCTGGCCATGTTCGTTCAGCCTGCACCCTCCATGTTAGAGTAATAACATGTGACTTCCATTATTAATCCTTGAAGGGAATTGAAGAACATGAAACAATTAATGAAGCTCAAACCCCTACCTTTGATCATTGTTCACCGACGTAGTCGTGGGGAAGAAGACGGTGTTGTCGTCGTTTGTCATGTCCGCAACACACTTCCAATCCTGAGCTCGTGAGTCAGTTTATTGATGACGATGAAGCGGGAAGGTCGGTCGAAGACGTCCCACGTCGGTAGGAGTCCATGGATTAAGTTCGAAGGAGATTGTTCTTCGTAGTCGAAGGCATTCTTCTTTGGAAGAATGCATTCTTCGTTCTTCATTGGTGAGGTATTTTCTCCCTAAGCTCTCTCTCTTCTCCAAAGTTCCACCAAAAGACAAATGACAAACAAAATAATATATTATGTTAATATATTATTTAATTTTTGGCACAAAATTAAAAATGGGTGGATTAATTAATTGAGAAGGATTCAGCACATTAAGTGTTAAGGGATTTGAAGAGGCTCCCCTACACTTAAGAGAAAAATTGAGGTTTTCTCCTCATTAATGGGGAGTTTCAAGGGGGTTTAAAACCCAGGTGGTCCCCACCTCAATTAACGTGAATAGAAGGTTAGGTTAGGGTGGGCCCCACCACCATTATCTCTCATGGGAGGTTAAGGTTTGGTAGTCCCCACCTCTAACTTCCACATGGAGGCTTTATCCATCAAAATAAAAATAAAGCTACACAACTTTATTTCTATTTAATTATTTCACTAAAAACACAAAAACTATCTTTAAATCTCAACCAACTTTCATCGAGGTGAAATTATTCTTAAGTGAATACCAGCTCTATGAGTTCAACGGTGCCCTCAGATTTCAATTCTGAGCAGCAGTTCAAAACGTATAAAATCCCGCTCGTACATTTACTGAATGTACCCGAAAAAAACTTCAGAAATTGATTTCGGGCACTCCGGGCCTTAGAATCATGCGCCGTAAAAAAATTCACCGACTTGTAAAATTCCCATTTAATTAAAAAAAAATTTGCATGGAAATTACCGTCTTTACATTCTCCCCACCTTAGGGATCTACGTCCCCGTAAACCACAACTCACAACTAAGGGAACAAGTGGGGGTACTGAGCACACATCTGAGCCTCCCGCTCCCACGTGCTTTCCTGGAGGTTCCCGTGCAGCCAGCGAATATGCACCAGAGGTATCAACCATCCATGAAGGACCCTCTCCTGTCAATCCTCAATATCCAACAGAACCTCTGTAAAATTCTCCCCATCATCGAAGTCCAGCTCTCCATGGTCGATGATGTATGAAGGGTCATGCACGTATCTCCTCAGCTGAGATACATTGAAGATGTCATTCACCCAATGCAACTGAGGTGGAAGAGTTAAGTGGTATGACACCTCACCAACTCTACTGAGTACCAGAAAAGGTTCGATGAATCTCGGAGACAACTTGCCGCCTTGGCCAAATCTATGTAAACCTCGTCGAGGTGAGACCCGTAGAAAGACGTGGTCGCCATCCTCGAACTCCAGAGGTCTCCATCTCCTGTCATCATACGACTTCTGCCTGATCTGTGTAGTCTTCATCTACTACAGGATGATCTTCACCTTCTCCGTGGTAGCCCATACCATCTCTGGTCCCACGAGTGCTAACTCCAATGGGTCAGTCTAGAACAAAGATGATCTGCAAGGTCTCCTGTACAATGCCTCTAAAGGTGCCATCCCAATGGTGGAGTGATATATATTATTGCATTAAAACTCCACCAAATGTAATTTGTCCTCCCAACTACGACCAAAGTCGAGGACACAAGAACGGAGCATGCCCTCGAGGTTCTGAATGGTCCGCTCACTCTAATTATCCGTTTGAGGATGAAAGGCAGTGCTCAAACGAAGCTGCGTCCCGAAATCTTCCTCCAACCCCTTCCATAGCCGGGAAGTAAATAATGCATCATGATCAGAGACAATAGAAGAAGTTACTCCATGTATCCATACAATATCCTGTACATAGAGGTGTCCCAAGATCTCTACTAAACCATGCTCTTTGATTGGTAGGAAGTGGGCCGAATTGGTGAGTCAGTCAACGATCACCCAAATCGAGTCATGACCTCTGGATGTACGTTGCATTACTATCACAAAATCATGGATATCACACCCCACTTCCATTCTAGGACCTCGAAAGGCTGAACCATGCCTGCTGGTACATGGTGCTCTACCTTCACTTGCTGACAAGTGAGGCACCGAGAGACAAACTCTACAACTGCCTTATTCATTCTCGGCCACTAGTGCTATCACCGGAGATCCTGGTACATCTTTTCCACTCATGTATGTACCGCTAGAGGGGATGTGTGGAATTCCCTCAACACTTCCTCCTGAAGTGAAATTGGTACCATAGCATGTCCTTTGACGAGGATGACGTGCTCCATACCTTCAGAAAATCCATCAGGTGCCTGCCCTGTGGATATCTGAGCATGTTGTGTCTCATAGTTAGTGTCCCCATGTTGTGCCTCCCTGACTAGATGAAGAAGTGGAGGAGTGACTGTAAGTGACTGAAGAAAGACTGATCCATCTCTATCCACAAAGGATATTTGTAAAGCATCCAGCTGCTCTGTCGCCTCACCTAGAATCTTTATACCAGATCTCCTGCTGAGTGCATCTGCAACAACGTTCCCTATCCTAGGAGTGTATATTATCTCGAATTCATAGTCTTGGAGGAACTCAAAACAAAGTCGCTGTCTCAGGTTCAGGTCCTTTTGGGAGAAGATATACCTGAGACTCTTATGATCAGAGTACATGAAAAAACGTTCACCCATCAGATAGTGACACCACATCTTAAAGGTGAAGACCATTGCTACTAACTCCAGGTCATGGGTAGAATAGTTCTGCTCATGCTGTCTTAGATGTCATGAACCATAAGTGATCACTACTCGCTCCTGCATCAAGACACATCTGAGTCCAGTCCCTGATGCGTCGCTGTAGACTACGTACCCAACGCCTTCCTCTGGAAGCCTCAATTTGGGGGCACTAGTCAGCCTCTGCCTCAGATCCTGAAATCTCTAGTGGAATATCTCCGACGACACGAAGGGATTCCCCTTCATCTTCAAGGATGATAATGGTGCTGAAACTCTATAGAAGTCTAGTACGAACCTCCGGTAATAACCAGCCAAACCCAGGAAACTCCGTACTTCCATCACACTACTGGGTGGTTACCAAGAAAGTACCGCCTCAATCTTCACAGGATCCACAACAACTCTAGCTTCTGATATGACATGTCCTAGAAAGTGAACCTATCTGATCCAGAACTGGCACTTCGAGAGCTTACCATAAAGCTGGTACTCTCGGAGTGTGTCCAATACTACCTGCAAATGGTAGGAATGCTCCTTCTCAGTATTCGAGTAGATCAGAATGTCGTCGATGAAGACTATGAAAAAGAGATTGAGGTATGGTTGGAAAATCCTATTCATGAGTCCCATGAACACTGATGGAGCATTGGTTTTGCCGAATGGAATAACCAAGAACTCGCAGTGGATATATCGACATATGAAGGTCGTCTTCTACACATCCTCATCTCGAACTCTGAGCTGGTGATAGCCTGATCTGAGGTCTATCTTAGAGAACCACCTTGCTCCCTTCAGCTGATCAAAGATTTCATCAATCCTCAGGAGTGGGTACTTCTTCTTCACAGTCACTTGGTTCAGGCACCGGTAGTCGACCCAAAGCCTCAAGAACCCATTTGCCTTCATGGAGAACCGAATCGGGGCTACCGAGGGAGAAACACTAGGCTAGATGAATCCCTTCCCCTGAAAGTCCTCTAGCTGTACCCACAGCTTTCGATGCTCCACGGGAGCCATCCAATATACTGGTGTAGATATCGGTGCCATCCCATGGTAAAATTCAATGTAAAAGTTCACCTCTCTGTGAGGAGGTAGACCTGGGACATCATCAGGGAAAAAATCCGCATACTGGTCCACCACTACAGGATAAGTCAGACTCTCCACATCAACTTCTCCGAGGGTAAGGTAAGATAACTGATGAGTGATCGGCTGTACTCTCCTCCGGGCAAGTCAATCTTGCACTGCAAAGGCTTCCTTCTCATCGGTTAAGGTGAACCTAGTCCCATATGTGTAGACACACAATACTTTTCACCTAATATAGTCGATCTGAGCATGGAATGTAGATAACCAGTCCATACCCATGATGACGTCATAAGGCCTCGATGCCACTACTAGGAGATCCCAGATGAAGCTCTCGCCTCCTAGAGTAAGCTCACACTGCTGGAACCAGTGCGTAATCATCGAGTCTACTCTTTTAGGAGTCTCTAGCCGTAAGGATCAATCCAATGACTCCGTCAAAATCTTCGATCTCCGATCGAGACCTGTGTCTATAATAACTACAACTAAGGTGGTGTAGACATAGACTATACCTCGAATCATCTCTGGAGCGCCATGATCGTATGCCTCAGCTACCTGGAGCTGAGATCTCTCCTACCCACCTACTCCCAGTAGTCGGGGTGGAACTCCTGGTGGTGGTGGCGGTAACAACTCGAAACGATGCCCATCACCAGCTACTCGACCAACTCCTCTTCCACATCCACCTACACCCTGCGGACAGCCTCGATCGAATCTCTATCTCTTCTTGACAAGTCCTTCGACTGTCTTTTGATCATCCAAACGGTGGGTCGGATAGTCAGGAGCCATGGGACCATGCCCACCGCATGTGAAACACTGCCTGTTCCTCGTATGACTGGCTCTGTCTCGTGTGGCTCACACAACCGAACTCGTGTCCTGAGGTCGTCCACTGGATGGTCTAGTACATTTGGATCTTTGTGACATCTGTCTGCTACCATCTGCAGAAAACTCTGCTACATGACACCCTATGGCGGGCCTCACTGCTGGTGACTTCTCATCAAGGAAAATCTCCACTAAGAGTTCTCTCTCCAACACCCCTCCTACATCAGGATGCTGATGGAGATCATCGAAGCCCTGATCTCTCTCCTGATCCCCTTCTCGAAGGTCCAAGCCCTGGAAAATGGGTCCTGCAACATATTTGTGGAGTAGCATGAGAGGTCGGTGAACCTCGCTGAGTATTGTGCCACCGTCATGCTACCCTTCTGCATATTAAGTTGCTCCTGTATCCGCACTGCACGTAGGGTGGCTGGGACAAAATCCACCCGAAACATTCTCTCAAAGTCTGCCCAGAGTAGTGTTGCCTCGTCATGCACCTGGAGCATCAGGATCCACTATCTGCCTGCTGCTTCTTGAAGGAGACTCGTGACAGTGATCACCATATGGTCGGCTGGTGTCCCTCCCAGTCCGAAGACTCTCACCACAGCCTCCAGCCAATCCTCAGCTGCATGTGGGTCCGTCTCACCCCTAAACTTGGGTGGACACTGGCGGTGGAACTTGTATAACACGCTTAGGCGGCATGTACTCTCTTCTTCTGGGGCTAGTGGCATCGGTGGCCCAACGGGGAGTGGTACCGCTAGTGCCTCCGCTGGAAAAGGGACCTGCCCCGAGGCCTCGTCGCTCGGTGGGCCATTTGCGCGTACTACTCTCGGAACCCTAGCTGGTTGTCTACGTAGAGGAATCCTAAAAATAAACAGGTGTTCCACAGTCAAAAATTTATACCTGGCGAGCTGACTGAAAGAATTCACAAAGAAGACCTTTGAAAACACACATGCAATCAGTGTTTTTGTGCACCGAGTCATAAACCAGAAGTAAGTTTCCTGGTGTATGGATACGTCGGCCACTGCACCAACATTGGATTAACTAAACTGATAACCACACTCACTACACTTAATACTATTTTCATTAAAAATAATGATCAGAGTATTATGTTCTGCGGTTGAACCTACTCCTTTGATACCAATTTGTCATGACCCATCCCCCAGGGCCCATGCCATGACTACCCCAAGCCCGCCTTCCATAGGCCAGGGGCTGACGACTAGCACCAAAGGTGTAATTCCCTATAACTAGAAAGAATTTTCCTTTATAACCTATAATCACACATAACAATGAACATAGCTGGATACAAAACACTAAGTAAACTACATTACAAATGAGTTCTGAAAGTAAAGGGGCCAGAAATATAAGCCCAACTTTAAAGTACAAGGAACTGGAGAAAGGAAAAACAGCTACTGGGTCGTCCTCCAAGATTCCTACATGAAAGGTAGGTATAGATATACTCCATAACACTCCACGTCCCTTCATCTCCTCCGTGTAATGTCATGCCATATGGTCCACATCTGGGTACCGTCTAGTCCTGCTACTCTCTGTCTCGGTCAGCGCTGTCCGTCATCTGCATCCCACACAATGAGGTTCGAGCATAGCCATGCATGGGTGAGTAAAATGATGCTTAGTTGGGACACCGAGACCCTCAAGATCTCCCAAAATACAACAAGGATAAACCACAAAGTATGAAATCAACAGATAACCCTAATTAGTTATATTCCCATACATATTCCTAAGTTATCACGTAATCCATCTCAATCATGAGGAAAACACATAAGTTACTGACTAAGCTCACACAGGTATTCAACTCATGTAGAGAGTTAGAGATGATTAGATGTAGCCACTAAATCATCTATTATGTCGAACCCACGTAGGATCCAGGAACAGTAGTTATAGCTGTCGGACCAACGTAGGATCCAGGAATAGTAGTCAAAGCTGTCGAACACACATAGGATCCATGAAAAGTAGTCAGAGCTGTCGAACCCACATAGGATCTAGGAACAGTAGTCAGAGCTGTCGAACCCACTTAGGATCCAGGAGTAGTAGTCAGAGCTGTCGAACCCACATCGGATCCAGGAATAATAGTTAGAGATATCGAACCCACGTAGGATCCAGGAATAGTAGCCAGAGTTGTTGAACCCACATAGGATCCAGGAATAGTAGACAGAGCTGTCGAACCCACGTAGGATCTAGGAACAGTAGTCAGAGCTGTCGAACCCACATAGGATCAAGGAACAATAGTCAGAGTTGTCGAACCCATGTAGGATCCAGGAATAGTAGTCAGATCTGTCAAACCCATGTAGGATCCAGGAACAGTATTTAGAGTTTTCGAACCCACGTAGGATCCACGAACAGTAGTCAGAGTGCAGCCAGCCATAGGGTTCTGCACAAAGCATGCTTCATTCTGGGAGGGTCCGATCCTCAAGCCAAGTGTATATACACTGACTGCCACGAAGTCCTAAATTGATGTATCCAAAAGTTCTGTCTTGCCAAAAGAAACCCAAAGTGATAGACTGTGTGTCAATCAGACGCCCAGTCTGAGAGTTATTGTCATTTTTGTTCAGAGGGCTCGGTTGGATTTACGTTCGATCCAAGCCAGCCATACTCCAAATCTGTCCAAACCTCGAGTGGGTTATACCAAAAGAACCATCTCCCTCTAAGGTTTCTATCACCTTAGATGGTTCTTCAATCGAACTCCCGTAGCTCAAGTTACTGGAAAAAGAGTGGAAATAGGTCAAGTGAGTCCGGGTCCATTCCGGCCCAGTCGGGCCGA
Source organism: Viscum album (assembly GCA_963277665.1). Lineage (NCBI taxonomy): Eukaryota > Viridiplantae > Streptophyta > Magnoliopsida > Santalales > Viscaceae > Viscum > Viscum album. The sequence continues at coordinate 1,513,989,868 of OY728139.1, read as the reverse complement.
CCCGGCCCGACCCAGGTCCGTGGGTCCGACCCAGTCTATAGGTCCAATCCGGCCCGCGGGGGGCGGCCCGACCCATGGGGGGCGACCCAGCCCGCGCTGTGTCCGACCCGTGCTGGGTCCGGCCCGCTCTGGGTCTGGCCCGCGCCGGGCTCAGTCCGCGTGAGGCCCGTGCCTGGAGGCCCGTGGGGTCCGCCCTAGCCGCGTCCCCTAGAATCCCGAATTTCTTAGCCATTCGAGGGGTTATAAACCAGAACCACGTGGCGCCGGTCCGTGTCGCGCCGGACCCTCACGATGGGTCCCGCTCCTCCCAGCTGGCTGAGTGGCCAGCTACCTCCTGCGAGGCGCGGTTGTACCACGCCTCCTCCGACGACCGGAAGAACTGGCCGCCCGTCCCACGCCGCCGTGGCCAAGTCCGCGTCCCATTGGTCCATTGCGCAGCACGCACTACTTCGTGCCTTCCCTAGCAACCCGACTGCTTGGGCCGCCAGTTCGTGTTGTGACCGGCCTTGCGCTGGCCGCCCTTCCCTTTGTCACCAATGATGTTCGCCAGTTCTGACCATTGGCGAACCTTCCACGGGTCACCGGACGAGTTCCGGTGGCCCGATTTGTGATCCAGAAGTTTCCACGCACTACTCGGGACGTTGCCTTCAATCTGCAACCATCGTTGACAAAAATCTTTCAACCTGTACTTGTTCCATGATTAGCGACAAAATCTACAAAGTAAGGCGGAGGGGGGTCGGGCCATGTTCATTCGGACCACACCCTCCGTGTTAGAGTGATAGCATGCGACTTAGATTTTTAATCCTTTAAGGGAAATGAAGAATGTGAAACAATTAACAATGCTCAAAACCCAACCATTGATATTTGTTCGCTGACAGAGTTGTGGGGAAGAATAAGGTGTTGTCGTTGTTCGTCACATCCGCCGCACACTTCCAATCCCAAGCTCGTTTGTCGGTTTGTTGACGACGATGAGAAGGGAAGGTCAGTCGAAGATGTCACACATCAGTAGGAGTCCATGGATGAAGGTAAAAGGAGATAGTTCTTCATAGTTGAAGGTGTTCTTTGTTGGAAGAACGCGTTCTTCGTTCTTCGTTGGTGATGGATTTTCTCCCTAAGCTCTATCTCTTCTCCCAAGTTCAACCAAAAGACAAATTCCAACCAAAATAATAGATTATGTTAATCTATTATTTAATTATTGGACCAAAATTAAAAATGGGTGGATTAATTAATTGAGAAGGATTCGACACATTATGTGTTAGGGGAGTTGAAGAGGCTCCCCTACACTTAATGAAAAAAATTGAGGGTTTCTCCCCATTAATGGGGAGTTTCAAGGGGGTTTAAAACCCGAGTGGTCCCCACATCAATTAACATGAAGAGAAGATTAGGTTCGGGTGGGCCCCACCACCATAACCCCTCATGGGAGGTTAAGGTGTGGTGGTCACCACCTCCAACTTCCACATGGAGGATTTAACCAAAACAATAAAAATAAAGTTACAAAACTTTATTTTTATTTAATTATTTCACTAAAAACCCAAAAACTAACTTATAATCTTGACCAACTGTCGTCGAGGTGAAAGTATTCTTAAGAGAATACCAGCGCTGCAAGTTCAATGGTGCCCTCAGATTTAAACTCCGAGCACTGATTCAAAAGTTATAAAAACCCGCTCATACGTTTACTGAACATACAAAAAAAATACGTCAGAAATTGATTCAGGGCACTCTGGGTTTCAGAATCAAGCGCCGTAAAAAATTCACGGACTCGTAAAATTCCCATTTAATTTAAAAAAATTTACATGGAAATTCCAGGTCATTACAAGAGCTATAGCCACAGTTTCCACCATGGCAGTACATCTATATCCACAGTTGTAAACTGTGGCTATAGGTAATTCCATTCTAAACAATAGACACAGTTTCCACCTTGGAAGTATACCTATATCCATGGTTTGAAATTGTGGCTAAAACTCTACTACAATGGTTGAAACTGTGGCTATAGGCCTATAACCATAGTTTCAAACTATGGAAATAGATTACACCATATCAATTATAGTTTCCTTTAAAATCCCACAGAAAACAAACACAACATAAAGCATTAATTCAATATATACAGACACAAACAAACACACCATAAAACAATTAAACATAAAAATATTAAAAATTAACTACCTAATAAAATTAAACATATAAAAAAATATAGTTTACATTAAAAGTGATCATCAATATTAGCATCATTAGAATCATTATAACCCTCATCCAAACCTCCTACAAAAGTACCATTACCACCTCCCACACCCCCATCATCATCATCAGTGATGATATTTGTATCAACATCGACACCAGAACCGATAGGAGCATAGGAATATACATAAATATAACACATCAACATCAAATAGGAATCCACTATTGTAGCATCTTTTGGTGTAATTTTAGAATAAATGAAAGTCATTGTTTTCATTATATGTTCATTTATAATCTATTGATGTTGAGTATCTTCCTATAATTTTTGATCTTTTTAGTTGATTGTGACATTAATTTTTTACACTAAAACTATACCAGAATCAGTACTTGAAGAAAGGTTGTCTAAATACCATTATCTAGATAGTGTAACATTATTCCCAGGTCGACAGCGCTCTCTTACATGATGCTCATCTCTTAATACCTGATGCAGATGATCATTCAAGCCTTCCAATTCCTCCAAAGCGATCAGTTGACTGATATATAACATAAATTAATTTAAATGATAAAATAATATAAATGATTAAATTAATTCGAAATAAATTAAATTGAAATATACTTATGATTAACTCCTATATTTTTCTATTTACCATAATACCATATTTATTTTTTCTACTTGTACAAAATAAGGTAGAGAGAAGAACACAACCCTCAATATTCAATGAATTTTCTAGGAAAAAACCATAAAATAAATAAACATTAAAATTCAAATAAATTACACTAAACCAAGATAAATTCAATTATATTAACCTTAATATATAGTTAAAAGTTAAACGGTTTCTTGAAAATCAATGCCCAATTAGACAAATAGAAATTAGAAATAATTTGATATTTTAAGGTTCAATAAAAAGATAATGTTATTAATAATAAAATAGTTCTTAAAAAATAATTTGTATTTTTAAAATAATCTTAGTAAAGTTTTAAATTCACTCATAATAACTAAACAAGATTTATATATTTTCCAAAATAGTGCATTTTATGTGTTTTTTAGTATTTCAAGAAAAACATTAACTAAAACACAGAAAATAAAATATACTAAATAAATAAAACAAGGAATCCATTATTTACCCCTCCCATGAAATTAATCTATAGTCAATCCTCATTAAAAAATAAGAAATATCATGTAGGTTTTAAAAAGAATAAAAAATTGGACATCAAAGACTTAAGTAGAATGGGATATGATGAGTTGGATGTTGCACATATGTCAGAAGCTTTAGGAATAAGCAATTCCCCACATTATTTAAGTGGATATTAAAGGTTTTACTTCATATGGTTATGATATTTTCATCTATTTGGAATAAATAACATGTATAAAGCATGATGGAATTTTCATTAGAAAGAAAATACAAGTTCACACTCTATTTTATTAGTAGTTATATTTTTCTATAAGTCTATATTTTTTTCTTATTTATTTGTTTTCATAATAAACTCAGTTTCACTAAAATAGAAAAATATATTTTAGGTATATTTGGACGGAATTTTTAAATTGGTATTTTAATATTATGTTGAGCTATGTATAAATCCATTGTTGAACATTTTGTGACTTTTTTGGATAGTATTTGACTATGATGTGTTTAGAAATACTATAGAAGAATATTTATGTTTTTAATAGTCATGCTCCTTCCTATTCAGTGTATAAGGAATAATATTCCTAATGGAGTGGTTTGAATTTTACAGAAGTGTACATGTGTATATTTTGAAATTTGAATTGTGATTTTTAATATCTATTTTTTTGTGAACATTGGGATGTTGAATATTTTCATGAAATATTGTGAATTATTTTCCAAAAAATTTAAAGCAGTGTTAAAAAATGAGAATGAATTTTAATAAAAATCTAAAAAAACTCCATTTATTTTTTTCTTTTTTCACTATTGATCATGATTTTCTGGTTGTGAATGCTCTATATTTATGTATGGATATCCCTTTTAATGGTTATTTAAAAACCTTAAGAGTTTAATTGGATTGGAGAAACTGGATAAAAATGTAATGACCCGAGTTCGGAGCCCCTCCACTGGTGCCCCATACCTGGTTCGCCACATGACCTCAAGCGCGTTTCCCCGGAACCCAGAGGCTGCCAACTAGCAGTGAGGTCCTTGGTGAGTCGATGGGGGAACTATGCCCTCATTCGGTAAGGTATACAGCAGAAAAAGAAATAGTCATTAGCGGAAGCAGTAACAACATTCATAACAACAGAAACCAAACAGCGGAAGCAATGTAGATATATAAGAATGATGACAATAATGTAGCAGGTACAAGTATATATGGAAAGCAACAAACACAACAACGTGCTGGAATACAACTGAAAATAGAGTGCAAAGGAAAACAAAATAAACTCCTCAGCATCGTGAGTCACGGCTCGGTCCCATGCTCTCCAGCACCAGCGCAATCAAGAACCTGAAGTAGAAGGGAGCTTGCCCTTATCTATACCTGCAACAACATAGTCTTCTTGGGCCCAAAAGCATGGCCCAAACAGGGTGTGAGATACAATCCCAGTAGGCAATCACCCAAAGATTTATGCCTTATAGTCAAATGAATACATGGAAGTAAATAAACAAGAGGCAGTAAACAAGAAAGCACAAGCAGCTACAATCCACAGTTCTAACAAGTAAAGCACACAATTAAACAGTTAGAAACAAGAAGAAAACAGGTAACCCTTTGGGTAGCTCTCACAGCCTAACCCCTATGGTTCAACTTATAGTACTAGCAACCCTCTGGGAGGAACACACAGTCTCACCCCTCTGGTTCAGCTACGTAATTAAGAAGGCTCTCTGGGGAAGCAATCACCGTCAATTCCCCCTATAGTCTCGAATCGTTCTAAAGGCTCTCTGGGGAAGCACTCAACGTCAATTCCCATTATAGTCTCGCATCGTAATTAAAAGACACTCTGGAGAACCCTTTCGTCAATTCTCCCTTTGGTCTACTACTCTAGGTTCTCACAGTCCAGAGTATAACTAAACATTCTCAGTGCATTTATATCGTCAAATTGAACCTCAAGAACTACATGGCTATCATTCTACGGCTCAACAACAATAACAAAACAACAGTTCCACAATCCTACAACTAGTCATGGCAACTGGAAAAACATCCAATAAGAAAAACAAGCATGAAAAAGCAATCTGAGCACAAAATAAATTACTCTAATAACAAGAAATAACCTCTACTAAAGAAAATAAAAAAATAAGGAAAATAGCAGGGGAAAAACAGGAAACACGCAATACCCCGTTCATGGGTATTGGTAGAATTTGCACATAATATTCATCAACTTTCTACAGAAAGGCACAAACCACCTACCTCGATCTGAGGAGATCGATATATGTGAACCACAACGACAGATTCCTCTTAGAACAACGTAGATATGAGAAAACACACAAAATGTTCATCCCATGATAACTTGTAAATGAAGAGGAATCAAGAAACAAGGCTAAAGCAGAAGGAATAAATCACCGCTGTGATTCCAATGCAATCGACCGTGCTCAAATCGAAGAACGAATGGTGAGGCGGGAGATCGTCGAAGATTTGGTCATACGGTCACTCCCGAGAGGACGAAATCTGGAGAAGAAGATGATTTTGGGGGTTAGGCGCGACCCTGGTCCATTTAATGAAGAAAAAAATAAAGTACACGGTGTGTACTTCTTGAGTACACGGTGTGTACTTTAATTTTCCGTACTCCAAATTAACCGGCCTCCACCTCAGCCTTACACACTGTGTGTGTGGCCCGACACGACCAACACACAGCTTCGAGCCAAGAAAAAGTACATGGCGTGTACTTAGAAAGTACATGGCTTGTACTTTGAAAATTTCCAGAAAATTCATTTTCTCAAAAACTCCAGAAAAAGGAAAAACGTACCTGAAAAGAAGATCTGGGTTCTTACAAACTTCCCCCCTTAAAGAAATTCATCCCCAAATTTCCCTAACGAGATGGAGAAGAAGAAACCCTGAACAGCTCCAGCCATTGCGATCGTACATCAGCCTCCCTCTCCCAGGTATCGTCCTATACTCACCCATGATGCCATAGCACCCGTACCAGATGAACAGACCGCCCGCAGAGAACCTTCATATTACGATCGAAAATCCGGATAGGATGCGCCTCTAACGATGCATCCGCTTCAATCTCGACTTCCTCGGGATGAAAGATATGAGACGAGTCTGAAAAGTAACGTTGGAGTTGAGAGACGTGGAAAACGTCGTGCATGGCCCGATACCTCTGAGGTAGCTGCAACCGATAGGCGACCAACCCAACTCTCTCCAAGACCTCAAACGGCCTGACGTACCGCGGTGAAAGCTTACCCTATCTCCAAATCCTCTTGTTTCCCAACCTCGGTGTGACACGCATGAAAACCTGATCACCGACCTCGAACTCTAGAGGTCATCTTCACTGATCAGCATAAGACTTCTATCAAGACTGTGCTGTATCCATCCTCTTCTGAATCAGCTCTATCTGATCTGAAGTCTCCTGTACAAGACGAGGTCCCAGAAAAGCTGCCTCTCCTGCCTCCAGCCAGCATAAGGGTGATCGGCATGGCCTACCATATAAAGCCTCGTATGGCACTATCTGAATGGTCACCTGGAAACTATTTTTGTAGGCGAACTCCACCAGGGGAATATGCTTCTCCCAAGAATCACCAGAGTCTAGAATGCAAGCTCGGAGCATATCCTCAAGCACCTGGATCGTGCTCTCGGATTGGCCATCAGTCTGGGGATGGTATACTGTACTCAAAAGTACCTGTGTACCCAAGGCCTTCTGAAGTCCCTGCCAGAACCAAGAGGTAAAGCGCACATCTCTGTCTGAAACAATAGAGCGTGGAACTCCATGCAGATGAAATATATCTCTGATGTAAATTCGTCCCAGATCATCGACACTAAAGGTCTCCTGGATCGGCAAGAAGTGAGCAAACTTCGTAAGCCTGTCGATGACAACCAAAACAACATCATTTCCCCGAGGCGATCTCAGCAACCCGGTCATGAAGTCCATCGTAACAGCATTCCACTTCCACTTCGGAATGGGTAATTGCTATAAAATCCCCGCTGGTTGCTGATGCTCTACTTTCACCTGCTGACAAGTAGAACATCTCATGAAAAAACCAACAACATCCTTTTTCATACCTGACCACCAGTACAGGCAATGAAGGTCCCAATACATCTTGGTGACTCCAGGATGAACTTCCCAAACAGAGGAATGGAAATCCCGCATCAGCTCCTCGCGTATGTCTGCTAGCACCCATACACGTCCTTGGAAATGCAAGATCTCATCCTCACCCACTGTCTATCCAGGAAGAGGGTCCTCTTCTTACACACTCTCCTGCAGGACTAAGCCTTCTGAGTCTGATAGCTGCCTCATCCGTACCCGATCAAGTAGCGTGGAGGTAACAGCTAAAGAAGATAGAAAATTCTATCCCCATCTGTCGTGCACCTCCAGATGCATCTCAGAGAACAAAGCCATTAGATGCCACTCACTACTGGCCTCCTGAACTACCATCCATCCAATATTGGATATTTATTTCATTTTAAAAAGGTAAAGTACAGAAAAAACAAAGAAAACCCATGACGGGTCTTACAATCCCCCCACCCAATAGACCTAAGGAGGTCGGAAATAATGGAGGCCCATAGAATCCCCATGAACCAAATTGACCCCCTCTGGTTTCATAGAAACAGCTGTGTGGAAACAAAAAGGATCTGGTCCAGGAACAACAAGAGAGGCAAGATGTTCTGCGACCTTATTCCCCTCGCGCCAAGTATGGGTCACACTGGTATTATTATATATCATACCTCGGCATGCCCTCATGCTATAATGAATCGACCAAGGAATGGAACCAGAACCCTGCAAAGCTTTAAGAAGAATATGTGAATCAGTTTCAATACGAGCAAGGATAATTCCTTCTTGGCGAAATAGAGAGAGCCCCAACTTCAAAGCCCCTGCCTCCGCTTGTAGTGGAGTACCACGTCCCAACCGGCCTGAGAAAGCCATGATAACTGACCCATAACTGTTTCTGACCACCCCTCCACCTTGATTAACCCCCATGTTGCATGATCCATCGAAATTGAGCTTTATCCCTCTACTGGGAGGATTCCACCTCACCCATTTCCCTCTGCTAGCACTCCTACTTGCGAGACCACTAGTATTTCCTGTTTGAAGATGGCTAAGAGAAGGCACCTCCTGCCATTGTTTGAAAGATTTGATGAGATCCAAAATCATGAACTTGGTACGAAGGATAATCCCACGTCCAGAGATGGTAAACCCCTCGTGGCGGGCCTTGTTCCGAGCTTTCCAGATCGTCCAGCATCCCGCATGGAGAATCAGAGTCCGGGCCATCTGCTCAGGGCCCCTCTCCACCGCTACATGGTACCATCTGTCCAGAAAAGGCCTGTCGTTCATAAGGTTATCCGAAAAGGACGTGAACTCACCGAAATGAGTCCAAACAGCCCTTGCCCATTTTCCTTCAAAAAACAAGTGATCAATGCATTATTCCCGATGCTCCGAGCAACAGTGACACTTTGAGGCTAAAGGAATGCCGCACCTCCTAATGTTTTCATCTGTAGGAATGGCTTTGTGCCGTATCCTCCAGTTTAGAAAGTTTTGTTTGATCGGGGAAACCCTGGACCAAAGAACCTCATTACAGGAGGTGTTGAGTTCTCCTGCTTAACGCATCTGCCACGACGTTTCCCTTTCCCTGCGTATAGGCAAGCTCGAAGTCAAAATACTGAAGATACTCAACCCACCTGCGCTGCCTCAGATTCAGATCACACTGAGGGAAGATATATTTTAGAATCTTGTGGTAAGTGAAGACCACAAAGTGCTCTCCTAAAAGATAGTGTCTCCAACAGTGCAAGGCATGAACAAAAGATGCCAACTCCAGATCGTGGATAGGGTAGTTCCTCTCATGTGGCCTCAACTGCCGATACCCGCACACAACAACTCCATCTCCCTGAATAAGCACTGCTCCTAGCCCGACACCTGAAGCACCATAATAAAAAGTGTATCTCTTTCCTGGCTCTGGAAAGACTAGTATCGATGCTGATGTCAACCTCCCTTTCAGATCTTGAAAGGCTGACTCACAAGAATCTGACCATAAGAACTTCTCCCCCTTCTTGGTCAGACCTGTCAAGGGTGCTGCTAGACAAGAAAAGTCCCAAATGAAGCATCTGTAGTATCCAGCCATCCATAGGAAGCTCCGTACCTCAAAAACATTCTTCGGATGCTCCCAAGAAACTAAAGCTCTCACTTTATCTGGGTCCACAGATACTCCTGCCTCTAAGATGATGTGACCCAATAAGTGAATCTGATTCATCCAGAAGTGGCACTTCAAGAGTTTAGCATAAAGCCGATGATCTCTCAGTGTACTTAGAATGATATAAAGATGGGTAGAATGGTCGTGTCGAGTTTGAGAGTACATCAAGATATCATCCACAAAGACCACGATGAAAGAGTCCAAGTAATGATGGAACACTTGGTTCATCAGTGCCATGAAAACTGTAGGTGCATTCGTGAGTCCGAAGGGCATGACTGTATACTCGTAAAGACCGTACCTACTCATGAAGGCTGTGAGAGGTATATCTGATGGTATAACGCGCAACTGATGATAACTGGACCTCAAGTCGATCTTCGAGAACACCCGGGCTCCTCGAAGCTGATCGAAAAGGTCATCAATCCATGGTAAGGGATATCGGTTCTTGACCGTCAACTGGTTCAGCTTCCGATAATCCACACAAAGCTGAAGGGTACCGTATGCCTTCTTCGCAAACAGAACAGGCGAACCCCAAGGAGAAGTACTAGGTCGGATGAAACCCTTAGCCCGTAGCTCCTCCAACTGCTTCTTGAGCTCCTGCAACTCAGGTGTGGCCATCCTATAGGGAGTAATGGACACCGGTGCCGCTCCTTGCACGAGATCAATGGAGAAGTCTACCTCACGCTCCAGAGGAAAACCCAAAAAGTCCTCTGGAAAGACATCCCTGAAGCGATCCACTACTAGAGTAAAGTCCAACTGTGGAGTCCCCTGCTCATCCAGATAGAGACTAGCAATCTGGGCTATCACCCCTCCTATCCCAAGATGCTAGAGTCCCACCAAACTCGCCCGAACGTCCCATTCACCTCTATGAAGAAAATATTCACCCTCTAGTGAGATGAAACTGACTTTGTGGCGATAACAGTCAACGACTGCCTGGAAGGGAATCAACCAGTCCATGCTGAGAATGAAATCATAACCTGTCATCTCTAGGACATATAGATCCCATAAGAAGTGATACCCTGCCACCTCGAGAGGGCACTCTCTACACTGGCGTACACTAAATGTCCTCGTTCCCAAAGGTGTGTCTAGCGTCAATGAGTCAGCAGAAGAAAAGACGCAGAGCCCGAGGCTCTCCACAACAGCAACAGAGATAAAGCTATGCATAACACCCGTATCGAAAATGGATGAAGATAAAACTGAGGCTACTAAAATCGTACCTCGAACAGTAGAAGGGTCGGGATCCTGCTCATGATAAGTCTACTCCATGGTGAAAGAATGGCCCGTGCCGCGACCCTGCGCCCCTGGCTGACCACTATGAGTTGAACCTCTTTGCTGGTGCTGAGGAACTGGTGTCTAACTGCCACGACCTCGACCTCCACCTCATCCTGAATGGCCGGAAGAACTCCAGTTTCCCGACTGGTGAGAAACTGGTGGGGCTGCTCCTGAACGTGGAGTCATGGAAGAACCCCGGTCACCAGCTGCTGGTGAGAAAACCTAACAGAAACGCTGAAGGTGACCCATTATGCCGCAAGATCGGCACTCCATGGGGTACCCCTAGCACTGCGGCCTCGTGTTCCCTGTCTGGCCACACTGATAGCACGTCACCTGGCTGCCTGATGATGCGTCTCGCTTCCTCGAATCACCGTGTGTAGGATCCCTACGACACTTCTTGCTGTCATCTGGAGGAAATCTAGCTCTGGAAGAAGAACTGTCCTGACTCGCAGCTCTAGAGTCTCTCAGATTGCGCTCCGCAATCAGTTCCTGGTTGACGACGGAAGTAATGGAAGTCAGCTGGAAGATATTCACCTGCGAGCGGATCTCCCGCCTGAGTCCATCCTCAATCTTCCTCACCAAGAACACCCCACTCCCATCCCGAAGGGGTGTAAAACAATGCATCTTAGTGAAACGAGAGGAATACTCCATGGCAGATAGAGTACCCTGCTCTAAGATCATGAACTCCCGGGCTCGATCGGCCCTCAGGGTCTCTGAGTAGAAGTAGTCATAGAACACTCGCTAGAACTCCTCCCAAGTCATAGCCTGTTGTTGACCTGCCTGTGAGACCACGTCCCACCACCTCTTGGCGGAGTCTCGGAGCATATAGGTAGAAAGATTGACCCGCCTCTCTAGAGGCGTCTACAGATGCTCAAATATTGTCAGCATGGATTCCATCCACGACTCTGCGGCCTGAGGTCCTCCCTCCCCCGAGAACGTGGGATGCTGCTGCTGCTGAAAGACCTGCGTCAAGTCTGCCATAGAGGAGGCAGGAGGTGGTGCTCCCTGGAAGTCCTGCATCATCCTCATGAAACCTTCCCTGAACTGCGCATCAACGCCCGCAATTGGTACAACAACCGGTGCCAAGGCTAGCTCGGCTGGGGGATCGAAAGGAAGTCCCTGATCAGCCATATCTGGCGTCTGATAACTACCTGACAACAGACGTATGACTGGAGGACGTCTCAGAGTCATAGCTCTGAAAGATCAAAAGCACACCTTAGATTAGGAAAACAAGGACAGATAACACAAGAGTACTTAAATGGAGACATGGGAAGAAAACACACAAGATTGCAAAACACGACTACATGGCATGTATAAAACTACATGGAGTGTCTTCTTAAACCACTGACATGGGCGTGTACTCCTGCCCTACAAGTCGTGTAACACCTCAACTACACGGCGTGTCTACCCCAACACACGGCGTGTACAAGAAAACTATTCCCCCGCCCAAGGCTCTTTACACGGCTAACCCACACGGTCTGACTTAACCCAAGACTACACAACGTGCTCTAAAAAAACACTACGTGTACTAGACAAGTGCTTCAGCGGCCCGTGTTGTTGAGTACACGACTGGACCTTACACGGCGTGCTCCGAACAAGCACGACGTGTATAGGTTAAGGCGACACCGTCCCGTGTTATTCGTGACATGTCCGAGTACCTGGGCAAGACTACACGGCGTGTGCCGAACAAACACAGCGTGTAGAAAGGAAGGTAATGCTGGCCCGTTTTGTTCATGACACGGCCGGGTACCTGGACAGGACTCCACGACGTGTTCCCTATGGACACGACATGTTCTACCTGAGCTTCCCCGACCCGTGTTGTTAGTGACACGGTCGGGTACACGGCTCCGAACTCACACGGCGTGTACCAATGGTACACATCGTGTTCCCAAAGTTACTCCCACAACCCCATGTTCTGCTCACACGGTCAGTGACACGGCCAAAAAACTACACGGCGTGTTCTCAAAAAGTACACGCCGTGTATTCTGGGTTTTTCTCGGCAGTAGCTCAGAAACTGCACAAAATTCAAGAAACACTAAAACAAGGTGAAAAAGGTGCCAAATTCCGACCTGTGAGGGCCCATAACACCTCAAGACCCAAAATTTGGTGTTCAATTAAGTAATGATAAAAAAATAGATTTCTAACATAACAGCAGAGAAACTATCAAGCAACTATCACAACAACATGCATAATCTACACAAAGTCTATCACAACGACATGCAATCGCTAATTCACCCTAGATGGCATGGAAAGAATGCATGGCATGTGATTCCTACAAGTGTCTATATGATGCATGAGATGACATACCCTCATATCATCGGGTTGCGACAGAAATAGAACCGCAATATTAAAAAAGTAATAGCACAAGCCATGTGAATCACTCTCGGTGAAATCAGATCAACTATAAAATCTCAATATCATCAACTGCAATTAACAAGGTAGTATGACTTTTCCCTGTACACGGGTTATCTACTCCCGAGCACAGATTAATGCCAAGTAATGAATCCTTCCTATCCCTGGATAAGGTCTCCAAACAGTAAAGCAAGAGAAAAGAACCCCTATGATACCACTTTGTAATGACCCGAGTCCAGAGCCCCTCCAATGGTGCCCCGTACCCGGTTCACCGCATGACCTCAAGCATGTTTCCCTAAACGCCAGAGGCTGCCGACTAGCAGCGAGGGCCTTGGTGAGTCAGTGGGGAAACTATGCCCTCATTTGGTAAGGTATACAGTAGAAAAAGAAACAGTCAATAGCGGAAGCAGTAACAACACACATAACAACAGAAACCAAACAGCAGAAGCAATGTAGATATATAACAATGATGAAAATAATGCAGCAGGTACAAGTATCTATGGAAAGCAGCAAACACAACAACGTGATGGAATACAACTGAAAACAGAGTGAAAAGGAAAACAAAATAAACTCCTCAGCATCGCGAGTCACGACTCAGTCCCATGCTCTCCAGCTCCAACGCAATCAAGAACCTAAAGTAGAAGGGCACTTTCCCTTATCTATACCTGCAGCAACATAGTCTGCTTGGGCCCAAAAGCATGGCCCAAACAGGGTGTGAGATACAATCCTAGTAGGCAATCACCCAAAGATTTGTGCCTTACAGTCAAATGAATACATGACGGTAAATAAACAAGAGGCAGTAAACAGGAAAGCACAAGCAGCTACAATCCACAGTTCTAACAAGTAAGGCTCACATATAAGCAGTCAGCAACAAGAAGAAAATAGGTAACCCTTTGGGTAGATCTCACATCCTAACCCCTATGGTTCAACCTATAGTACGAGCAACCCTATGGGAGGCACACACAGTCCTACCCCTCTGGTTCAGCTACGTAATTAAGGAGACTCTCTGGGGAAGCACTCACCGTCAATTCCCCCTATAGTCACGTATCGTGCTAAAGGCTCTCTGGGGAAGCACTCAACATCAATTCCCCCTGTGTCCTGCATTGAGGATCTACAGACTCGCTGGGGAAGCACTCAACGTCAATTCCCCCTATAGTCTCGCATCTTAATTAAAAGACACTACAGAGAGTCCCTTCCGTCAATTCTCCCTTTGGTCTACTACTCTAGGTTCTCACAGTCCTGAGTATAACTTAACATGATCAGCGCATGTATATCGTCCAAGTTAACCTCAAGAACTACTTGGATATAATTCTATGGATCAACAACAATAACAAAACAACAGTTCCACTATCCTACAACTAGGCATGGAAACTAGCAAAATGCCCAACATGAAAAACAAGCATGGAAAAGAAATCTGAGCTCAAAATAAATTACTCTACTCATAAGAAATAACCTCTAATAAATCAAACAAGCAAAGCATGAAAACAGCAGGGGAAAAACAGAAAACACGCAATACCCTATTCATGGGTATTGGTGGAATTTGCACATAATATTCATCATCCTTCTACAGAAAGGCACAAACCACCTACCTCGATCCGAGGATATTGATATATGTGAACCACGATGATAGATTCCTCTTAGAACAACGTAGATCTGAGAAAACGCACAAAACGTTCATCCCATGATAACTTGGAAACGAGGAGAAATCCAGAAACAAGGATAAAGCAGAAGGAAGAACTCACCGCTGCGATTCCAACGCAATTGACCGTGCTCGAATCGGAGAACGGACGTCGAGGAGGGAGCTCATCGAAGATTCGGTCGTACGGTCGCTCCTGGGTGGACGAAATCTGGAGAAGAAGATGATTTTGGGGGTTAGGCGCGACCCCAGTCCATTTAATGAAAAAAAGAATGTACACGTCGTGTACTTCAATTTTCCGTACTCCGAATTAACCGGCCTCCACCTCAGCCTAACACACCGTGTGTGTGGCCCGGCACGGCCAACACATGGCTTCGATCTGGGAAAAAGTACACGGCGTGTACTCAGAAAGTACACGGTGTGTACTTCGAAAATTTCAAGAAAATTCATTTTCTCAAAAACTCCAGAAAAAGGAAAAACGTACCTGAAAAGAAGATCCGGGTTCGTAAAAAAAAGAAGGTTTAGTGACATGCAGTCTAACATTTCCAATGATGAAAGTGACCACATTGAGTTCCAATAAAGAAATTCCTAACTTCTTCACTAATAAATTGAGGAAAATCAAAAGTCTCATCACATGGAAAATTTGATCCATAATAATTATCATATTATCAAGGAATAGATCAAGGATAATTGGATTATGTAAGGGTATATAAACTCAATGTTTATCCACCAACTTCAATATTAATGGAATCATAAGGAAGTTATATATTATATACATATTACTGGAATTATCCAAGAATATTATGACAACGTAAGTGAGGGTTTGGTCACTTACATTACCTAGATCAATAGTGATGAGGATAATAGCGCCTCAAAAACTTCTCTTGTAGGTCATTATCCATCATTCTATGAAAATAATGAAAAATTTATTCCTTAATATTGTCCCTCTTTATAATGAGATAAAAAAATAATCTTTCATATCTATATAAGGAGAGAAAAACCGGGCCTAATGGTTTCACCAACAAATGTTTCGTGCATTTTTGGTACCTCATTCTACATGAGGTTAAATAGGTGATCTGGGAGATCTTTAGTATATAATACCTACCCCAAGTCATGAATTATAAATTAATACACTTTATTTAAAAGGATAAGAATGATTAGGATGGAAATGACTACACTCCCATTGTGGTTTTTTTAAAAATCATCCTTATATTCTTGTAAAGATACTAGCCTTGAGACTTGGATGAATTTAAAATATGGTGATATCAATTAATTATTTTGGTTTTATAACATGAATAAAATTTCATTGTTGTTTTTACACTACAAAATATTGAGTCAATAATCTTTATAAGAAAACAATGGCAAGTAATGTTGAATTTAGACTAGACATATTTATACCCTTTGACACCCTTAAGTAGAGTTTCATACTAAAAGTCCTCATAATTTATGGATTCTCTAACAGATTTTTATAAATGGACCACTATAACCTCATGATCATAAGGCTATTAGTTTTCTTTTAGATCACCTAAATTTTTATTCAATTTATTATTATGGGTGAAGAAAGGGTATTCTCTCATTAAAGAATATCTCAGTAGATGTATTATCAATGTAGTTAACCATGGTAAAATAAGATAAATTATAAATTCTAGAAACAACTATGTTCCAACACATCTTTACTATATTAATGATATCTTTATTTTTTTGTGGGGTTGACAATGGATATTGGAACTGCATTTTATATTTTTTCAACACTATGTGCGGGCCTTTAGAGAAGATTTTTTTTGGAGAGAATCTATAGTGATTTTTATAAAATGGATTACTAAAATTACAAAAGGATATATCATTAAACTCATTAATTTCAAAAAAAGAATTATTATTTTCAGTTATATTAGTGTTACACACTTTTTTGGATGAGTGAAAGAATGATATCATGGGTTATTTCTAAAAATATTTCATCTAACCTTACATTTTTAATGGGAAGACACTATTCCTAGATGGTAGGATCTTCCTGTCACCTATTTATTGATTGAAATTATTTTTTTTTTTTAAATTTTATCATTGTTGAAAACTAGTAATCTAAAAAATTACTGTTGTAAATAACTATCTGGTTTGGAATTAAATATATTTTGTAAGACATAGGTGTTTGTATGAATTATTTGTATGTCTCAAATCATATATATATATATATATATAGGTCGATAAAGTGAATTTTTTATTTTGAGAATAATATACTACTATCATGATAGAAGAACTACTAATGTACCTATAATCAATAAATCCATTAGTTTCAAAGTGAATCGGAAGAGAACTAGTGATGTTGTTGATTCAATGGATAATTTAGTAAAAAGATTCAATTCAAATTCCTATACCCCAAATAAGGATAAAAATAAATAAATTATAGATGAATTGATGATTGAAGAATGTGAAAAATGTAAAGAGAGAATATAAGATGAATTTTATGCACTATGTGTTGGAATGGATGCATAAGAAGGAAGGGGAGGTGTATTTTATTCATATAAGTGAATAAGAAGTTGCAACGCCCCAGTTCACTATTTTAAAGTAGAAGAAAAATGTGATATATATTTCTATTTTCACATATAGAATAAAATATTTCATCTAGTGTAAGAAAGGACAATAAGAATATATATATATATATATGTGTGTGTGTGTCTGTTCTTTTAAGCTATTGTATAAGTAAAAACGAGACGAAAAAGAACAAGGCAACACATCATTTTCATCATATAATGTAAGAGGTACCTTTGGTAGGCCAAACTATAGAATCAGTCATACCAGTACCCCCATCCTTACTATCAGCCTATACATCATAATCCAACTATATTTCTGATTATTTAGTCTAAAATAATATATATGATAAAATATAATGAATGACAACAAGATAAATAATATGAAAGAACATAATATACAACAAATAATTGTGCTCACATGGGTGATTAAAGGAGACATGCCTAAATATATAATACATTGTTCGTTTATCTATATTATTATTTTTATAACATCTTCATAATCATACATTTTTACCTAGAAATTAAAAATAATATTTTGTGATAAATAAAAATAACGAAAATGTTAAATAATACTACTGTAAAATAAAACATGAACTCATGAGAAGAAGAATTATAATATCATATTTCCATGGATCCTTATATAATTTTATCAAATATCAGTTTTGTTTATATTTTTTTTGGATTTGTGGATGAAATGTTATAATACTTTAAGGTCTTAAGATATATGTATTAGTACATTTCTGGACAACATTAATCATATTGATCCACGTATTCCTAGGGGTAGTTGGGAATCACATATCTATATGATGACCATTGTTCTCAATTAATGTTTTGTGGTTTTTTAATTATTTTTTTTATATTTTACATTGATTCTCAATGAGTTATTTTTAAAAACATCATGTTTGGGTGTGAAAATGGTGAGAACACTGCATTCAAAAGGTTACTATGTATGGTTTAGAAACCTGTGCATAGGCATTAATTCTAGTTCAAGGCAACAATGATAATTTTCTTTTATACCTTATTTACTATTTCATAAATAATTAACAATAAACATCATGATAATTAAAATTTTTTATATACAAATTAGATGCATAAAATTTTCCATTTCCCTTATCTTATCAAATTCCCTGATTACGATTAAATAAAATAAATCATACAACTACCAGATTATTACTTGACAATATTATCTAGAGAATTTATTTATACTCAATTAAAGGATAGTATCATCATAATGTGATATCCTTATTCATATTCATTTATACATTCAATATTTATCAATAATTATTCATTGTGTAATTTTTCAGATTGTTATCATTCATAAATTTAATCATATCTATTCATTAAGAGAAATTATTTCACTATTAAATCACACTACATAAATAATAATAAGAATAATTAATTACCCTACATAAAATGATGCATAATTCTAAAAAAACAAATAACATAGTATAGATAGGTTTGAAAATGGTTTTGGAAACTCATAGGATGCGGAAGAGAACATTGTATATAATTCCCCGACCCTTGAAGCTCGGAGCTGGTGCATTACATTATTACATTGGTATGATTACGAGTAATGAAATCATAAAGAACCAAATAGTTTAGAAGTTTTGGAAAACCATATTACATACATGATACCCGTAATACAATGTGAATAGAAAATAAAACATAACATTAGAAAAATCTAAGCATCATGGAAACATAATCAAAGGATTCCTCTTCATAACCTAGGGAATGAAATTATAATATTGGTAAGATAAAATTATCAGTAAGGGTAAGTAAAGTGGAATAAATAATAAATCAATAAGAATAAATCAACATGTAAAGGTAAATAATTGAGAACAAATTCAATTTAAATAAATGGATAAGTCATAATCAATATGGAATGTTAAATAACTAAAACACATTATATTTTATCAATAAAATGAGAATGTCATGAATCCATAGACTTTATCATATGAAAATATAATGGATCATAAAAATAATAATAGAAATATCTTTGAAAAAATTATTAATTATTTGATATAATATATGAGGCACATGAAAAACTATACCATCAATACCTTTCACAAGAGGGTTTAAAACTATAGGTAGAAACCCTTTTATTTTGGGGAACTGATTTATCTAATGAGAATGTGTCGATGAATTGAGGGGATATATAAAGTCAAGTCCCTACCTATCATTTCTAGTCCAAATAATTACTCATATTAAATAATATATTTAATTAATAATCAATATTCCATATCAAATATCCATATTTAATAAAGAATCCATATTTATCAATATTTACCCAGATGATCAAAAAACTATAAAAGTAAAAACAATATGTAAAAATGGTATACTATTTAGGAAATAATAATACCCATAAAAAAATAATGGGGATATTTAAGGAAAGTTCCAATCAAAAGTGATTACAATAAACTAATTGTTTCAAGATATAGTTAAAAATCATAAAAGGAAATGATATTGTAAAGATAACCTTTACCACTTGGTAATTTTCAAGATAAACCCCTTAGGTGGTATAATTCAAAGTGAAACTTAAATTTCCAAGATTTATGAGTCAATCATGATATTAAATGATAAATGGGAATTATATAAACCATATTAAAGTGAATTGGTGCATAAAAACAAATAATTCCCAATTGAATATAAATTGAGATGAAATCCTTTACCTTGTATTTCCTTTTGGTGGAACATCATTTGAAATCCTATATAATGGGTTTAAGATTGTTATTAACTTATAATAGAAACATAATTATATTTATATTATCATATATTAATTTATTATAATGAATTATCACTTTTTTGTTAACTATTATTCATTATTTTTACTATTTTGGGTGTTAATTGCATAGTTTTTAGAGTTTGTTTTGACATGTTACCTATTGTTACTATTAATTATGTCATGATCCCATTAACTAAAAAATTAAATAAATGATTTAAATTATATATATGTTCAGTATATATGTCTATATAATAATCCCTGAAATTTTGATATGAGAAATGATATGCACCGTTCATGGAGACGTTAGGCCATACATATGCATGAACACAACATAGATTTCCTTTTTGTATTAAAAAAATGAAAGGTAAATTATATATCTATATCTTGTAATTTTATTATCATATTAACTTCATATATTAAAAAAATTGCAATAAAATAATCCTTAATTCATTCCATGTACAACGTGAATGAATAACATCTCTTTGAGGAGGCAGTTGCCCACACGCCCACAAACGATGTTATCGTATTCCCAAAAAATGGAATACATAAATTTATGTGTTATATAAAAATTAAAAAAGAATAAATAAATCATAAATATCATATATAACATATATAAACTATAAATCCATCATTATTACAACCTTTATAGGTGGTAATGGAAGAATGAATGTCATCGGTTTACGAGACGGTAGTCGGCCGTACACACAAATAATGATTGTGTATCCCATTTGATGGATGTGTGTGAAATGTTGGTAAATATATTATCATAAAAACATAAAGTATATTTAATATACTGAGTTAATTATATAATAATGATATAATAATAATGGAAGGTGTGTATAATTAAATAAAACAAAAGTGATCGTTGAAGAACGTTACCTCTTACTTAGGTCACTCCTCTTGGTTTATACTGATAGAATTACTTGGTTGGGTTTATGCAAACATTTATCATTATAGTTTTAGGGTATGTATTTTGGGAGATTATTTTTGTAGGGTTTTTATGATCCAAACGAATTGAGAGGTGTGAATAAATGGGAGGGGTGAGTGCCTTTTTTAAGTGGAGTAGGAGTGACTTTCTTCTAAATACAAAAAGGTAAACACTATTTAGATCTCTTCAGTACATACTTTGTCTAAAATAATAGAAAAAATTATATAAAAGGGAGTATATTTTTTAATTATTTATATAAAATATGTTTTTGACATGTTCCTATGTCATTTTTCCCTTAATTTTATTTTTTACTCCCTCATTAAGCTTAACTTTACCTTAATCATAGTAATTAATTTTAATTAATTTCACTAATATTTTTGGTAAAAAACTATGTTAAACTTGTTATAAATAATAAATCAGTCTGATTAAAAATGTGGAATAAATTTTTAAAAATTAAAATCATAAAATTGGAAGAAATTAATTTAAAAATATTCCCACAGACGGGACGACAAAGATGAGTTTTAAAGTAAAAATGTCTAAACGATTGAAATGTTTTTATATCCAATTTCAATTTTAATTTTATTACAATGAACTAAATTATATTAGTTGATTTATAATTAATCTAATTTTACTTTAATAGAAATTTAAAATATAATTTAACTATATTAATAAATTACCTGAAAGAGAATTTTTGAATAAAAATTCTGTATTTTTCATTATTCATTAAAAGATGAAACCTCACAAAAAATACCAAATATTTTCCCTAAGATATTTTTGACATTAAAATTTTAAGAAATGATGTTTATTTTGACATATAAATTTTATAAATGTGTCAATATTTAGTTTTAAAATAGGTGTTCAATTAAAAGGCAGTAAAATAGCCTTTATAAAAACATAGGGTTTTGTTTGTAAAATTGGGGTTGTTCTTATCTTATGATTATAAAATATATTCAATGAAAGTAAAGAAAATTTTAATGAATATATTTTATATATATTTTATTACTATCATTCACTAATAGTAAAAAATTTAATTTTTTAGGATAAAACATCATTGTGTGTATTGAAATAGTTTTTATAAAGATATTCCTTTTATATTCAATTGGATCTTATATTAATTTATAATTAATTTTTAACTAATTAATTCAACCATATATTTTCATTATTTATTACATAATATTCATAACAACCATCTTAATGACTAGGTTATATCTTATTATTTTAAATAATAATATTTCAAAAATATATTGTTGTTTGGTAAAACTCTGTTGTGTGTGTAACACAAGACTTTGAAGAAAGTCATTATTGTGTGTAACATAATATAACCTCTGTGTTCTATGTAGAGAAATATAAAAATATGTTTCATGCAAATTCTCAATGTTGCGTGTAGCATAAGATTAACTTGGTGTTGCGTATAAAGCATTCTAAACACAAAAAAAACAATTTCTAAAAGGAAAATAATGTAAAGTATTTGGGTGTTACGTTCTCCCCACCATAATTAAATTGTGCCCTCCTAATTTAAACATGATCTTAGTAAAAAAAGAGTTTTGATATTTGAAAATACTATTATTGGAAATCCACATTGTAAATACGGTTAATAACAAATTTTTTTAACAATAAGGAAAGATAAATGTGAAGGTCACCGCAAAGCTAGACTTTTGGATAGGAGAACGTTATTAAAAACATGGACATGGAAGAAAAATATAACTATCAAGTTATTATGGAGAGTGGTAGAGAACATGTTCAGTTGAAAGTTGTTGACCAAAAAGCCATAGACCATATGTTTGAATAAAGTTCATTGATATAATAAAAAATAATGATAATAGGATTTTTTTTTGTTTCAATACACTTTTCCTAGAGTTGAAGAATGATTTCACTCTATAATAATGAAATAAAATAAAATTACTTGATAAATTTATAGTTTTAAAAAAATATTATCCTTTGGTTTTTCCTTGAACTATCTCTACTTCATCACTTATCACAAGTTTCATCATAGGTTGAAGTAACACATTAATCTCAAAAACCACATCCAATGATCAAATTATACCATTTCATAAATTGTTAACCTTTCTAAAAGATTATCATCCAAAACTTTAGAATAATTTCCATAGTAGTTAGTATTATCTAATTTACTTCATCCATGTCAATGATCTCTTTATCCAAACATCAGTGTCTCAACATCAAGAACATATTAAGTGTAATATTTCCCTCAACCATGTGTTTTCTAAAAAGTGTAACTTTCTACCAAATCAATTTTATTAGAACAAATCAATATATGATATCGAATATTTATTGAAAAAGTATATTAGTAAAATACTTATATATTTCATAAATAATATGACGATAATATCATCAATAAAATACTTTTATAAAATATTTCATATATCCAAGTAAATAAGAACATTAATCATTCCACCTTCATTCTGTCAATAACAAAAGTTTGACCTTGAACCCTTAGTTTCTTTTGTGGTATATTCTCTTTATTCTTACAGAATTCATTTGTGTAGTTATCCATCTCCTTACAGCTTTGACAATGAATAGTAGCATTTCACTTTTTCCTATTACATTCTATTTTCTGGTGACCCTTTTATTTTCCCTTATAACAAACTCCCAATACTTTGAAGCATTTCCCAGAGTGATTCTTCTCAAAGTTACCACATTTTGGAAAATCTTTCTCTCCCTTATTCTTCTTTGACTCATTACCTTTTTTCATGGGGTTAAGAATACCTATTATTCTCTTTTATTGCTTTTAATATTTAGGATCTTGAGAATTCATTCTCTATTTTGATGGCACATAAAACTATCTCTTTGTCTAATGAAAAAGTTTGAGAAACCATCACCGTTTATATATTTTTCTTAATTCCCTAAAATAAGGGGTCAATATTGAAATATGTGTTACTTATGTAATCCATATGATACCTAGATAACCTTTTAATGTTTGCTTCATAATCTGCAAAACTATATTCTTCCTTTTCCCTCTAAGCTAAGGAACATCCTCTTCATCTCGAGTTTTTGATTACAAGGGAATTATTTATTAAATAATGTCTCATTAAAATTTTTACATTACATGAGTTCTATTTCTTCTTCCCTATAGTATTCTGGATCAATGAAATCCATTAATCGACATCATCTTTGGGACAATACATTTCAAATGCAACCTTTTCCTTTTTCACTACATCCCAATTCCATAAATATCCTATCCATGTAAATAATCCATTAATCACTTAAAATTGGATTATTAGTCCCAATAAATGATTGGGGATTCTATCACCTAATGGAATAAAATATAGCATATTCTCACTGTGGGATTGGTTACTCCATTCGGTCAAGGTTATTTGTCATGACCTGATTAAGCTACTCTAATATAGACATACTTTTCTTCATTCCGATACCAGTTGTATTGGTTTCCTCAGTAGTGAAATATCAATATTTTTTATGTGTATCGATACCATTGTTAATTATAGGAACCAATTATAAAAAATGACACATAATGTATTAGTTTATAAATTATGAACTTTTTATAACTCTAAATATTGCATAACACTTAACAAAAATTCAAAATTTAATGCATAGCTAATTTGATAATACTAAATATGGTTTCATTGGGGTAATCATTACTTTTAAAACCTTAATAATGGTTTATAAATAAAATTAAAATTATCCTAAGCCTAGCCCCAAATAGTGTCAAAAAAAGTTCATAATAAGGCCCGTTGTTGTGTGTTAGGTTATTCCTGAGTCAGGCCTAACACACCTTTTTGGAGTTGTTTCCCCTTGGTATATCTGTTACAGAACCACATCCACTTGTAGTATCTAGATAAGGATATATTTCTAGGAATAACAACTTATTCCCAACATTACCAAAATTCAAGGGAATTGTTATATACTAATCCTAAAACTATATCTTAGGGTTATGTTCCATAATCTATGTTTTCTTAAATCAAGTTTCCAAGGATTCTACTAAACTTCCAATGATACAAACTATATCACCTTAACCCCAGAAGCCCCGAGCTGGTGAATTACTTTATTACATTGGAATTATTACAAGGAATCAGATCCTAAAGTACTGAAAAGTATATCAGTTTTGGAGAACCATGTAACATACATGTTTCCCATAATACATTATAAAAATAAAATAAAAAATAACATAAATAAAAACTCAGAATCCTTGAAACTCATTCATAGGATTCCCCTTAATAACCTGGGTAAAGGAATCATATTATGGGTGATATAAAATTCCAAGTAATGGTATGTAAAGTGGAATAAATAATGAATATATAATAATAAATCAACATGTAAAGGTATATATCATAGAACACATTCATTTAAATAACTGGATAAGGCATAATCAATATGGAAAAGTGAATAAGTAAAACACATTTCGTTTAATCAATAAACTAAGAATGAAATTCATCCATATATTTTTTCATATGAAAATATCATTAATAATAACAATTATAACTGGAATATATATAAATGAAATTATTAATTATTGTATTTCAAGTCTGAGACAGATGAAAACTTATACTGTCAATACCTTTCACAAGAAAGATTAAAACAATAGGTAGAAACCTATTTAATTTAGCCAAATGATTTGTCTCATGAGAACATATAAATGAATCGAGGGTATATATAATGTACATACCCCATCGATCACCACTAGTCCAAATTATTTCTTATATCTAGTAATCTATTTAATTAATCAATAATATTCCTTATCAAATTTCCACATGGAATAAAGAATACAGATTTATCAATATTTCCCTAGACAATCAAATAACATTCAAAGTGAACACCATATATAAAAATGGTATAACTTTTAGGAAATATTAATTTCTATAAACCAAAAATATATATGTTTAAGGAAAGTTCAAATGAAAAGTGATTACAAAAAAGTTATCATTTGAAGAGAAGGTTAACAATCACAAAAGGAAGTGAGATTTCAAAGATAACTTTTACCACTTGCTAATTTTCAAGCTAAACCCCATGGGTGAGATAATTCAAATTTAAACTTTAAATAAAATGAATTATGAGTTAATAGTTATATTAAATGAAAAATGGTAAGTATATACACCACATTAAAGTGAATTGGTACATAACTACAAATAAGTCTAAATGGAATATATATTTAGATGAAATCCCCTTACATTGCATTTCCTTTTGTGTGAACATAATTTAACATCATGTATAATGGTTTTAATCTTGTTATTAGATTCTAATAGAGCCATAATAATATTTATAATATCCTATATTAATATATTTTAATATCCTATTACTAATTTGTTGATAATCTTTCATTATTGTCACAATTTCGGATGTTAATTGCCTAGTTTTTCGAGTATGTTTTGACTTGTTACTCATTGTTCCTATTAATTAGATCATAATTTATTCAGAAATAAAATTCAAACCATGATTTAAATAGAATATATATTCATTATATATGTATTTATAACAATACATAAAATTTGGAGATAGGAAATAAAATGCACCTTTCATGGAGAAGGTAGGCCGTACGTGCACATGAATGCTACTTCAATTTTTTTTATATTAAAATAATTAAAGGTAAATGATATATATGAATATTATAATTAAAGTATAATATTTATGTAGTATATGACACATATTTTTATTAAAAACATACTTAATAAATCCCATGTATAGTGTGAACGAATCACATTGCTTTGAGGAGGCGGTAGTCCAAACGTCCATAAATGATGTTATCATATTTTAACAGATTTGAATGCATAACGTTTTGTGTTATATAAAAATTATTGAAGAATAAATACATAATAAATATTATATATATCATATATAAACTATAAATACTTCATTATTACAATATCGGAATGTGGTAATGGAAGAACAGATGACATCAGTTCGCGAGGTGGTAGTCCGTCGTATACACAAATGACGATTTCATCTCATTTAATGGATGTATGTGAAAGTGTATATATAAATATTATCATAAAAAAATATAAGTATATTTATTAGGTTATTATATAATCATGATATAAAAATAATTTACAGGGTGGAGAAGTAAATGAAACAAAAGTGATCGTTGAAGAACGTTACCTCTTATTCTGGTAATTCCTTTTGGTTTATACCCAAATAATTCCTATGTTGGATATATTCTAAAAGTAAGACTTCTAGAATGAGGTTAGGTAATTTTTAATATTATTTGGGAAGATTTTTTATGATAAAAATGGATTTATATGAGTGAATAAATGGTAGGTCTGAGTGCCTTTTTATAGTGGAGGAGGAGTGACATCCTTGTAAATATAAAAAGGTAAACAATATTGAGAGGGATACCTTACATATTGTGACTCCATTAATTAACACAATTGGATATAATGGAGTATATGGTCGAAATAGGGCTGTAAAATAGTCTTTATACACTTTTCTTTGTCATTTTGGTTCTTAAGATTATGTTTTAGTCCCGTGTTAAGCTTAATTTTACCTTAATCATTGTAATAATTTTTAATTACTTTCACTAATATTTCTGGTAAAAAAATAATTTTAACTTATTAGAAAATATAATTATTACAAATATGTAATTAATTTCTCCAAATTAAAATAATATAAGTGGTAGAAATTAATTTTAAATTAATCCCGTAGATGGGATGACAAAGCTAACTTATAAAGTAAAAATGTACAAAAGTTTGAAATGTTTTTATATCCAACTTCAATATGAAATTGATTAAAATGAAATATATTTTATTAATTTATTTATAATTTATATAAATTTTATTTGAAAACAATTTAAATTATAATTTAACTACTTAAATGAATTAGAAAAAAATTAGTTTTGAATTAAAATTTAGAATTTTGCACAATTTATTAAAAAACATAAACTTCAGATAAAATTAAAAAAGTTCACCAAAATATAATTTTTATGTTACTATTTCAAAAAATGGAGTCTATTTTGAAATATAATATTTATAAAAGTGTCAAAATTTAGTTTTAAAATACATGTCCCATTAAAAGGTGGTAAAACTGCCTTTATAAAAATATAGGTTTTTATATATAAAATAGAGTTTGTACTTATCTTAAGATTATAAAATATATTCGATTAATGTATGTTTTTTAGTGAATATAATATATATATATATATCTCATTAATATCATTCACTAATATTTGTTAATTTATTTTATTAGGATAGAATGCCTTTGTGATCATAAAAATAGTTTTTATAAAAACATTCCCTTTATATTCAATTAGTTATTATATTCATTTCTAATTAATTCATAACAAATTAATTCAACCATATATTTTCATAATTTAGTTAATACTATTCAAAATCTCTAACATAACGGCCAAGTTATATCTTATTATATTAAATAATAATTCCTTAATTATATATTGTTGCTCGGTAATACTTGACCATGTGTTTAACGTAAGCATTTGAATATATTCATTATTGCGTGGAACATAATCTAACCTCACTGTTCTATGAAGAGAAATATAAAAATTACGTTACACATAAATTATCAATGTTACATGTTGTGTAATATTATCTTGGTGTTGTGTATAAATTATTTTAGCAAAAAAAGTAAATTTACCAAAAAATGAAGATATTGTAATGTATTGGGGTGTTACATTGTATAAGGGTTGTAAGACTCCACCAATAAATTTTTGATCATCCATATTGTATTGAAATAATAATGATTAAATGGGTGTAAAGAAATCACATTTTAGAATAAATTTTTTTATTCTATTGGGTATTTCAAAAATTCATCAAATGATTCTTTTTAATTTATCATCAATTCATTATGGATTTAGTTATAATTAATTTCACCCATAATACTCCTTAAAAACTCATAAAATTAAGGATGTCAATGATATAAACCATATCATTCATATAAATATTTCAAACGCATTATTAAAAATTTTAGTCCTATAATATTTAAATGTTTTTACGTCATTCTGGATAATGTCATGATTTTACTGTATAAACAGTGAACCAACCCAGAAGACTGACTTTGAAAAGAGACCCCATGGATTCCATACATGAATAATAAAATTGAATACCTAGATCAACCATATTAATTAGATATGTTACCACATGGATTGATCATATGAACAACCATGTGACCATTCTGATCAACCTCACTGTATGGAGTGACAACACAAACAAAGTATGTATCAATCACATGAATAATAGATCAACCACATGACCAAATGATAAACCATATGTATAAAATATAAACCATATAGAAAAATAAAAATCAGAAAGGTAAAATAATTTAAGCACTCACATAACACATCTAATCCATAAGAAAGAAAAAAATGAAGGCTTCTAAAAATCTAAGACTTTATATTGTCACTAAATAGCTATATATATCTTGATGCATCTCAGATGAATATAGATGAATGATATATGTGTTTCATAAAAAAAATCATATTATTCAATTCTTATTTTACATATGAACAAACTCTATTATGGAATATTATGACCCCACTATTGTCTATGTTGAACACTGTAATACTTTATATCTTCTTTTATATTTCTAAGTAATATTTTATTTCCTCTTTGATATTTATTTATATATATTGTTAGAAAATATGTTTGAAGTTAGGATTTCAACCCTATATTAATGATTTATTTTTCCATTCATTAAATATATAAAAATAATGGTTTTCTATGCTAGCATGATCAATTCATCAAATATAATCTACTAACCTGTTTTTCTTCCAATCATGATAATGTATTGGATAATCAGAGTTTTATTAACTATATCTATCTCATTTGGAGTATGTATAACTACTTATATATGAATATATAATTTACAATCATTTTCAAGGCATATATTTCACACTTTATCCTATATATATAATGAAAAAAAATCAAAATATTACTATCGTTAGATCAATATCATGCATTTGGTGATTTTTTCTAATGGGTGTATGATTTATTTGATGCAAGTGAAATTACTTTTTCATTCTCAAGAAGCATAAATCCCCTTATTCTTAATCAAACAATTTCTATATATTAAAACCATTATCTACTATACAGTAATATAAGTTTAAATATAGTGACTGACCACTATTTATGATCCTTGAAAATGTATTCACATTATTCTATCCATAAAAACATCACACCCTTTCACATTAGCTTTTTTAGAGTATTTTTAAATCCTAATAAAATTTTAAAATTATATTATATTATTTTAATAATCCATTAATACTATATATATCTATTACTATCATTTTTCTAGTCCATTCTCCAACCACCTTTTTCATTTAATGGTACATAGATATACAATTGATTGTTATCACATGAACTTAAATGGATAATATTTATAGCCAAAATTATCACATGATGAACTATTAATAATATTCACCATTTATTAAAGTATTTAGAAAAATCAGAAAATCCCCTTAATCTTCCCTCATTATTTAAGAATATATTATAATATAATTAATAAAAACTAGTAAAAGTATTTTATTGAAATATTTATATACTATATTCATCATATCAATGATGAGTGTAGGAGATACTAATGTTTAAAAGGAATATATATGAATTTATAGTTTCTATATCATATGATGAAAGCTTTCTTGGGTATGTATTTTCTTATTACCATTAATTGGTGATTTAAAAAATAAATTCAACACACACATCGAGTTGACCATTAAAGGTGAGAGTAACAAAAATAATTAGAAAACACCAATGGATACTTATTATAATTCTATAAAATATATGAAAGTTCATTTAACGGGGGTAAATAAAATAATAATAATCATACATCCCCACTGGTTTATGGTGGAATGTATAAGGACCCGACTTTATTACACAACATAACAATGAATTTTAGTCAAGAAATAACTTCCTTTCACATTGAGGATATTTTCATGTTTAGAGATTTAGAGAATTGGGACATAATACATACATAACATTCCACATTAATATAAAGCGGATACAAAAAATAGTATTCATTTCTTCCAAAATATAAAACTTTTCAATTAAAACATAATTTCTTTCAAAAATATTCATAACATTTAAGTTGGATTCCTTATTTTTATTAATCATCCTTATAACCTGTGAAAATAATTTAAAAAATTGGGATGAGATCAAAAAGCCTAGTAATCGATATAAAAAGAAGAAAAGAACACATTAGTCCATGAATACTTATAATGTATGAAATCATTTTAAAAAAGACATACTTTTCACCCTTATAAACTTACCTTGTGAAACTTTAGATTTAAATGATATTTACACAAAAAATATAGAACATACATAGAAAAAATAAAGGTATCTTAGGGAATTACTTAAACAATCTTTTAACCCTCTCAACTACCTTATAATTTGTAACCCTCACGACTACCTTACAATTTTTGTAACCATCACAGTTACACTATGAGTAACCATACGAACGACCTCCAACTTATAAGTACCAATTGAATTAGAGGGATATACAGATATCACCATTAATCATACTAAATTTCCAAGAACCATAAAATAATCATACCATAGGAATAATGTCATAAAACCATTTTTCATGAATTTTTTAGAACATAATTTTAAAAGAGGATTTTAAAAGAAAATCCCCATACAAATATCATATAATTGAAGAAATAATTAATAGAGTGGATGATATATATATATATATACTTTAAATACACATAATTAAACATAATATTTAAAAAAAATCATCAAACAATCAATTTTAATACCATATAAATAGTGAATTAGTAGGTTAACCCCAAGAATCAGAATCAGGTTATGAATTCCCTTAACTCGGTGTTGTATTACTTCAAACTTGTTTAAACCTCTTGTAAAATTGTTAAAAGAGTGTTATTAATATCTTACAGAAATAAATTCATGTTTATAATACCTTATATTATCATTTCATTACATCAATTCACCTTTTAATTGTTAGTATTTTGTTCCTTCTATTGTTTTTGGTGCGTTCTATACATGATTTCCATGGCCAATTTTTATTTGATTTTCCTATCATATGGAAATAAAATTACATAATTGGAACGAAATGGTATTAATATGTTTCCAGAATATATAATTATTCCATAAATCATTTTTTTATCATATATGATGATGGATCGTCAGATAAAACATTAATAATGTTTGTTTAGGTCATTTTTTACGGTTCCTCGATAATCCCAAAACTTGTTTCATTATATAATTTAATTTCATGAATAGAAGATAATTAAAGAACATAAAATAGTTTAAAAAATATAATTAAAATTTATTTTCAAAAATTAAAAGTGTTTTATGATCAGATTTGAAGGAAGTAATGGATATTGCAAACTCATCATCTACGATTTTGGTAAATCGGCACACCGTTGACTGTGTTTTTATTTTTTGAAAAAGAGGAAGAGGAGAGGAAGGAAGATGATTAATATTTTACATGAACATGATAAAATACATAATATAAATGATTATAGAGATTTAATACCTCTTGGATATGTGTAGTAAAAGAGTGTATAAGAAAATAAAGGAATTTGAAAGAAAACACAAGAAAAAGGAAGAGGATTCTTACCTCTTGATCTCTTCTCCTTCAGATCCTCTTTAAGGACTTTGGTTTTGGTATTTTTATGATTCCTGAAGCTATAGGACGTGGGGAAGATCCTTGGGGAGGCGATTTGGTAGAATTTAGACAATTCTCAAGGCTTTATAGGTGTGATAGGAAGAGGGGAATAAGGGTGGTATTTATAGTGGTGGAGAGGAGGGACTTTACATTATTTTAATCATTATTTTATTTTTTTTTGCTAAATTATTTGAATAGTCTTGATTCATGCAATCCAAAATAGAATTTTTTTTATCTAAGTTCTAAAAAATTAGGCTTACATCAGCCTTACATCACATATGATTCAGTAAAACAAGTATTTAGAATTTATTGTAATTTATCGTATTTTACTATTCATAAAAAATCAAGAATTTAAAAAAAATCCCAAAATTTCACCCTAACCATTTTTCAATGTGTAGAATTAAAAAATAAACTCCATTTTTTGAAATTAATTTTCTAAATATTAATAATTTAATTTTTAAATAAAATCACAATTTATTCAAAATAAAAATTTTAAATCTATAACTCACTTTTTTTAACACATTAAAAAACTAATCAACATCTCATTATATTATAACCTTAAGAAAATAAAATAATAATATGATTTAATTTTCATAAGGGTCATATTACTATTCATATTACTATTCATAAGGATATGTTATTATTCACAAAAAATGAAGTTGGTTCCATCAGACTCCAAATAATGAAGTTGGTTCCATCAGACTCCAAATAACTTACTAATCATAATTATAGATGACCATTTTCAAAATAAAAAACCTATAAGAAGAAAAATTATGTTTAAAGTCTAGTTATAACTATCTAATTTAAAAAAAAGTTTCAGGAATTTCAATTTATTTTTAAAACCTTGGGGTGTTACAAATTTACTAAGAAACAACATAAAGATACTATACCTACATTTGATCTATACAAAATGGATGAGTTATCACATGCCTTGAATGTTAGAAAAAAAATCCTTTGGATAACATTTGATATGTTTTTAATGAAAATGATGGTGTGGTGAGACTTACATATAAGGATCATGAAGTTATACAAAGGAGGTTCAGAAGAATCTATAAGAAGCTTTAGTAGTTATAAATAATTTCTAAAATACAAATTTTAAAATAATGTCAGCCTATAATAGTAAACCATAATAGATTAGTCTTTTGTTAGATATTTAAATGATAAAACTTTTTAGGAATTAAAAAATATATTTAATTCTATCAAATAAAAATAACAATATAACTACAAAAGAATAAGAACCATCATTTGAAATGAAACTGACTCTTCACAGAAAGATTAATTTTAAGGAAACATTTACATCAGGAGTTCTATATCATGCATATAGTAAGTTTTCAAAGTCTATAGAACTACATTGATATAATATTGCATGTAGGAAATTGTAGAGGGAAGAAAAAATATAGAATAGAAAATTTCAATGAAATTTAGTAAATTATACCTCCATAGTACCAAAAATATTTCAATATGGAAGTGATTGACTGTAATGGGAAATACTAGATTGGAATGGTAAAAATAGGTGAAATATTTTATTGGGAAAACATTTAACATAGGTAGAGTAGAAAAATTAGAATAAAAATGGTTCAAAAAATTATTAACATAAGATGGATTAAAGTAGAACATACTATAAGAAATCGATGAAATTAAACAACCACAAGCATTCCTGGATTGAAGACTATGATGGAGACATAGATGATGATGAAAAGTGAAGAAGAGTAAGAAATAATTTTATCAACCCAACCACAAAAAACCCTAAATACAAGTTGCAACCATCCAAGATCCAAAAAGAGGAGGATGATCAATGAGAGGTGGGGTGCCCATGTCAGTGGAGAATTGGAAGAGGAGGTGGGGAGGCCGCCTCATAGAAGCATTAGTTGGGAGGTGGGGTGGTCGTGTGTGGTGTCAGTGTTGGGTGAGGAGGGACATAGAGAGGATAGCTCGAGGATGATGGGATGAGGGTTGTAGATTGGAGAGTTTGTGAGGATAATGGGTGGAGGTCATAGAGAGTAGGAGAGACACACAAGGTAATGAACCCAATCACCTATTTTTAATTAAACCATGGATTCAAATAATCATATATCCATCATTTTAATTAAACCCTAACTATAAATTAAGATATAGACATGGACCTACAAAACTATGGCTATAGTTCCTTGACTATAGATCATTTTTCTAGTAATTATTAATAATTATATTATAACAAAATGAATTTTTTATATTTTATTGAGAACTTGTATGCATAAATATTATATTACGATTACAATGTAACAATTCCCAGTGTTCATGTTCCTATTCACAACCTACCCTTCAAATAATCAAAGTACCACTTATAGAAACAATTTATTCTAATATCTAAAATCATTCACATACTTATCTAAGTTACTATTACATGTTTATTCCATTAATTATTATTTTATTCATAATATAAATAAATCTTGTATATCTATCATTATTTTTAAATTATGATCCTCTAATGTTCATGATTACAGTGGTGACCAATATCATTATTTTTTCTGTAATGATCGTTTCAACTATTACAGTGAATGGCATTTTCAATCACGTATTATACTATGATGTTATAATAAAAGGAATTATCTTATATGATGGATATTATAATTAGATGGATATTTTTTAGTCATGACTTGGGTCCTATATAAAACTCGTTGATAGAAAATACACCTCACAATTTTTTTATCAGCAAAATCCACAATGTGATGACTAATGATGTGACACTTCTGCATCATAAGATAAAACACTAATGATACCAATTCAAGATCATTGGTGGAATATTTACAATCATAGTGATATAAATATAAATTAATAAAGTGATCAAAACCCTTGGATGAATCAAACCATACTAGAATCCATGTGGAGAATCATCACATTAAACCTAAAACATAACTCCTTCCTTTGGAAAGTGGAGAATTAGAGCACATATTAACTTATCTTTTAGGTACTCAAACACTAATAATTATATATGAGGGATTGGTAATTCTAGTAAAGTTTATAAAAAGGGATATAAATTCGGATAAATTAGACAGGAAACTCTTATAATAAACTGTAAGATAAGGATAACTGCATAAATCGACATAATTTTGGGAGCCAGCTTAGAAAAAGAGACCTCTATAATCAAAGGGCATTCTTCTACACACTAAAAAGACACAAAATGTCTAAGTAAGTTAAATTAAAATGTATAATGACTTTACTTTGTAAATTTTATATAGATTTTATATCATCAATGGTGGTCCAGAACAGTCCTCATATGCTCAACATTTTCCTCAGCAGAACTGGAGTACATGGGAATGTCGTCAATGAAAAATACTACAAATTGATCTAAGAACATTGGGAATATGGTGTTCATTATTACCATGAAAATATGTGGGGAATCCATGAGAAAAAGTGACATACAAAAGAATATAAAGTACCTATAGAGACACTATAAAGAATTCCTTGATATATATACCTCCACATCCACTTGATGATACCTAGATCATAGATTGATCTTTGAGAACCAGCTACCCCACTTAAATTAATCGAATAAATAATCCATTATTGAAATATGATAGTGGTTTTTCACTGTCACATTATTCAACATCATCAATCTTTTCCAAACCACATAATACCATTTTCCTTCTTAGGAAGTAACTCCAAAGCACCCTAATGTGACCCACTAGTCTGAATGAAACCATTTTAAAATAGATTATTAATATAAATCTAAAGATCCTATATCTTATAAGGTTTCATCTGATAAAGAAACCTAAAAACCAGAGAGACATGGACTTAAAACTCTATCTTGAACTCAATGTCATGTCAAGGGTGTATTATCACAAACTCTTTGGAAAAAACATCAGGGAACTCCTAAAAAACTCTAAGAAACTATCACTTCAATAAATTTAATCAATACCAATAGACTTATACCCAAAATTTTGGAAACCATTGGTATATGTAATGTTTTGGCCACATATACCAATAGTTTGGTCAAATCATTGGTATAGGTTGACCTATACCAATGGTTTGACAAAAGGTTTTGTATTGGTATGGTTTTTGGCCACCTATACCAATGATTTGGTCAAACATTTGGCATACGTATCATATTAAAAAACTTTCAACACCATATTTGGTTCCTAGGACCTCCATGTTATGTTCCAAAATATTTACCACTCCCCTAAAACATATTTTATGTTTTTAAATATGAAAATATATATGTATGTATTATATTTTTTTAAATTTAATTAATTAATTATTATTAATATTATATATATTTTAATATATAATTATATTGATAATGAAATATATAATATATTTTTTTAAAATATAGGTTACCAATCATTATATATTTTTATATATATTTTTTAAATATTTAAGTATATATATATATATA
Organism: Viscum album; assembly: GCA_963277665.1. NCBI lineage: Eukaryota > Viridiplantae > Streptophyta > Magnoliopsida > Santalales > Viscaceae > Viscum > Viscum album. The sequence goes on along the minus strand of OY728139.1, from coordinate 1,513,953,062 downwards.
AATTTTATATAAAATGGCTAATTATTATTTAATTTCATATGATATATATATATATATTTTAAAATAAATTTTATATGTAAATGATTTTAAATATTTTTTTATATTATTAAAATTTTATATGTATATATATACATATATATATATATATTACATTATAAATATAACTAAAATATGAAAATTATAAAATTTGAATTCCATAATACTAATATAAAATTTAACCCTGGAAATAAATTCAGTATCCAGTACAAAAGAAAATTCAACCCTATTAAATGAAGATGCAAATTCCCCGATGGTTAAAACATTAGAGTATCCTAACTAAAAATATATTTTATAAGACTTATAGGCCTTTTTTAATATTTAAAAAATTATGGAAAATTCCCCATTTGTCTAAAATTTTTAGATCTTTTTACAGGATTCAATTTGATATCTTTGGGAGCCCAAATGAAAAAGAGGAACAAAATTCATTTCTATTTTATGTTCATGATTTCTTTTAAACTTTTCATAATGTATTAAAAAATTATTTAATTTTTTTGGCCAAAAAATTATAATTAAATTTATATTAATCAATACTAATTATAAAATTATTTATCAATATTAATTTTTATTAATTTTATAAAACATATTTCACTAAATTATTATATATTTAGCGGGTAGAAATATTTATCAATATGTAAATCATATTTAGGAATATATTTATATATATATATCAATATCAATATAATTATATATTAATATTAGTTTTGTAATAATAATAATAAATAATAAAAAATATTAAATTATTTTTACACATGGAGATATATATAGATATATAAAAATAAAAGAAATTGTAGTATATAGTTAAATTATTTGGAATATAACTTAGTGGTCTCAAGTTCAAAAATTGATGATGTAATTTTTATTTTACAAGATTCCGATACAAATAGTTTGACAAAACGATTTGTATAAATATTTTCTATTAATGTTTCCAGATTAATGGTTCTTAAACTAATGATTTAGTGAAACTATTGGTATAGTTATTTCTCGATGGAAAATAAACCAAAATTTCACCAAACCATTGATATAGACTATACCAATGGTTCCAAACCATTGGTATGAATACTACAAAGAATTCAACTAAGAGAAACAAAAACTCTTCCATCCATAGAAAGAGGCTCTACACATTTTCTAGTAGTGACTAAAACATAGACATAAATTGAGAGAAACATAAACTCTTCCATCTAAAGAAAAAGTCACTACACATTTTCAACCATTTTTAACAATCTATCTAACTAATAATAATTTTACACTAATCTTACACATAAAATAAATCTATCATCAATAAAAGGAAATTCATAATATCATGTAACTAAAAAATTCCAAATAATAGCATCATATGACTTTATATATAGATATAAGAAATCTCCCAATGATAGATGCTTTCCCATTATTAGATGACAAACCAAAAATTCCTCATAAAAGCCATACTAAACTTTGAATATCATATTCAAAACAAAGGGTACTAGAATTATCTCCACATTAAGTCTTAGAGATGAGGATAAGGTCGGCCCAATGAAGGATTATGAAAATCCTGGACAAAAAATACAAAATACAAGGGAGTAGAAGAAAAATACACCACCTAAAGTGATATTGGGAATTTGGAAATCCATGATGTGTAACATACCATGATCTAATCCTCTACCGCATTGACCTTAATGATTAAAACCTTCACATTCACACCCATACATATGACTTAGAGGAAAAAGGACATCAAATGGCTATCCAATGACTTCACCATGTACTAATTACCATTCATAAGTTTGTTTCCCCTATTTATAAAACTGATGATTAGCCACTAAATGAGGCTAATATTCATTTTTAATATACATAATCTTCATGTTATTTATTATTCATAAACACCATTTTAGTACATTTTACACTTTGAACATCATTTCACATTATGATTGTAATACCTTCTTAAAATTCTCTATTATGTGGTACATTTTTGAACATCATTTGAAGTACCCAATGATTCATCTTATTATAAATATTTTAATTATTTTTAAATTGATCTACACTCCAATATAAACATGTTTTATCCAGGGATCAATGGATAATTCATGGAAGAAGATTGAGATATTTTGTGATGAAAGGAAGCAATTCTAGAGAAGGCAGATTGGACACCAGCCCCTGATGAGATGGTGGGGACCAACATACAGGCCCAATGAATCCCAAATATTGTGGGATTCTAGAGTACATGTAGAGGAAAAAATCACTCTTCATGATAAAATGCTAATTCGGCCTCCATGGTGTCAATTTAGGTGGCCCAAGTTAGAGATAAAATTCTGGGCCAGATTCTGCAGCCCAGAAAAACATCCCACCAATTAAACCATATCTCGAACAACATAACTCGTTTTGGGATGATATTTTACAGGATCTTAGGGGACATCCGTACCTTAATTTACGTCTTGTATGGACCACACAAATTCGGCCATATATAAGGTGTTTCATGTGCCTCTGTTTGGTGGATGTAAGCTGGATGCCTTTTCGGGTCAAGGGTGGAAAGTCTTCTTTCCACAAACTTTCCACCACCCTAGACCTACCATACTCAAGTGGGATGACTTGTACTGTTGGAGGATCTACCCAAGGCTCACAAGATTACTATTTAAGTCAGTGGTGGTGAAGGAGTTATTAATCTTGGATGCTTTGTTCAATTGTAATGTTATGCTGCAATTTTGTTGTCTCAAATTTGTCTTTCACATGTAAGTTGTTCAATTCACTTTAGTTTCTTAATAAAAGTTATTCATATACTATTATTCTGTTGTTATTCATATCACTTTGATACCGTTGGATCAAGGTGTGAATTTTTTCACACCAAACCTTGTGATTTTATTCACACAACGGTGGAGTGATCATTTTATTTTTGTTGTTTTCTTTACTTCTCCATTTCCTCCCCCATGAGTCTACTTTCCGCTTCCATTGAAACCATGAGATCAATGGAGGACTAACCCACTTATGGGTTGATCCAAGGGAGTAGCAAGGGGATGTATTGGATGTTATTTATCACCTCATTAATTTATAATCACTTCTTTAATTGAGATTTTTATTTGATGATTTTTAAACTCCATCGTCCTTGTTGAATTTAAGGCCACACACTTGAAGTGCTAATACGAACCTTTACCTTGAAGTGCTAAAAAATTTGATCCTTCAAGTGTATAGGTTATTAGTATTAAAGGGTGTAGGAATTAAACCATTAAGTGATGATGTTGTTTTATCTCCTTAAATGAACCCATCTCAAATATAAGAAATTGAAATCATTAAAAAGGAAATACGTCTAATCCACCCCGAGCGATAACCTAGGATCAACTAATTATTTTAAATTGAATTCACTTAAGTCTATAATAGTTCCTTTTAAAAAATCTAAAATCAACCCAAGTTGGCTAGTTCATATCCAAAAACAGTCCATAGAATGTATGTGTCTATAGGTTACTTCTTAGGTCTCTGAGGATTCGACAACCCAAGCTAAACTACAAGGACAGTCCTACCTTCTTCTCTTGGGTAAATTTGAGCGAGAATCAAATTTTGGCGCCGTTTCCAGGGACCCAAGTAAGTCATCTAAAAATCCATTCTATTCTCCCCCATTTCTTATTTTCTCATCAAAATTCTCTTATCTTGTCCCTTTCTCATTTTTTTTCTTTTGGCGCATGTCCGCCTACACCCGTGATCAATCAAACCGTCTAGTTAGGGTGGATAGTCCTGGGGTTGGGGAGTCAATTACACCAAGGGAACTCATTCCATTAGATCCTAATCTTCCTAATACTCTAGAGTCCAAAATTGATCCAATTTCAATGTAAGTTATTCAAAGAAACCAACTCATAAACCCGGGTGGAAACCAAAATGGAAACCCAAATGAGGTAGCCCCAAACTTGGGGAATGCAATTGATCAAACCATGAATGACTACCTCACACCTTCTTGAACCAATGCCCCCTCATTCATTAGACACAATTCCCTAGGACATTCCAACTACATCTTTAAACCTCATGTCCTAAACCACCTTCCCACATTCCATGGAATGGAGTTCGAGATGCCCTACCTTCACATTAAGGAGTTCAATGACATTGTAGAAACCATGTGTCCCCCACATCAACTAGAATTAGTTAAGATGAGGCTATTTCCTTTTTCGTTAAAGGATCGAGCTAAAAAATGGCTAAAGAATTTGAGACCATCATCCATAAACTCTTGGTACCAACTACAAAGATAATTCTACAAAAAATACTTTCCCCACCACAAAACAATTGCACTTAAAAAGAGTATCCAAAACGTTTTTGAAAAAGAGGGAGAGTCATTCTATGAAACATGGGAGAGGTTCAAAGACACTCTAAACATGGTTCCACACCATGGTTTTACTATTCCGGAACAAGTGAGAATTTTCTATGAAGGGTTGGGTCAAGGGAACAAACAATTCATTGACATGATATGTAATGGAAACTTTAAAAACAAAGCCCCAAATAATGCTTACGAGTATCTAAAAAGCCTTTATGAACAAAACCAAAAATGGGGAACTTAACCTTATTCTGAAAAGCCACAAAGAACTACTAGAATTCATACACTTAGAGATGAGAAAAGACTTAGGGCTAAAATCACAGCACTCTCTAGGAAGGTTGAAGAGATAGACCTTAGGAAAGTCCATGAAATCCAAATTGTTGACCCTGTTTGCACAATTTGTGACAAACATGACCATAATACAAACAACTGCCCAACCATTACATCCATAAAGGATGTTCTTTTAGGAGGACCCCCATCGGAAGTAAATGCTTTGAACTTTCAAAATCCTTAATACCAAAACACCTTCAACCCAAGGTATAATGACCACCCAGGCTTCCGCTGGAAAGATAACCAACAACCTAGCCAACTACAGGGAAAAAATCCTTACCCCCATCAGAACTACCAAACCCATAACCAGTTCCAAACCCAACCTATCCAATACCAATAGCCACCGGTCCATTTTAAACAAACCATACAACCTACAAAATATCCCCTGGGATAAACCAATCTTCTCAAGCACCAACCCAAACTGTTCCACAAAGCCTACTATAACAACTGTGCAAACAAATGGAGAGGATGAACTCAGAAGTCTCTTCCCTAAAACAAGAACTTCAAACCATCAAAACTAGAAAGGCACCCATTCCTACTCAGGCAGTGACATCCTCAAATTCAAGGGGAGAGTCAAGTTGTGCTCAAAAAACTCATGAAAAACTAAAGGCTGTGACTGTTTTAAGAAGTGAGAAATCAATTGAGAAACCTGAACAAATAATTCAGAACCCACCTGAGGATTCAAACTTGGATGAAAATTCAAATGAACCCCAAGATTAAACTGAGCAAACTGATAACAATGTGAAAAAATAACTCTTCAACAAACAACCCCCCAACCTACACCATTTCCTCAACGCATGAGGGGAAAACCCAAGCCTGAACTGAGTGAAACATTGATGGAAATATTTTTACAAGTCAAGTTGAACATACCCCTTATCGATGCAATCCAAACCATACCTGCCTACTCAAAGTACCTTAAGGACTTGTTCACTTTTAAAAGAAAATTTTCGCATAAAAACCAAGTCCTTTTGGCTGCTAATGTGAGTACCACCATTCAAGGGACCATTCCTCCTAAGTTTAAAGACCCAGGTTTCCCTTACATCAATGTTGAACTAGGAGAAAGAAAAGTTTTCAAGGCCTTGTGTGATTTAGGTGCTAGTGTCAATCTCATACCCTATGACGTGTAATACCAGTTAGACCTAGAAGAACTCCAACCCACATTTGTCACACTTCAACTTGCTAATCGTAGCATTAGGGTTCCAAAGGGTATTTTAAAGGACGTTCTGGTAAAGGTTGAAAACATCATCTACCCTGCTGACTTCATTGTCCTTGAAAACCATCCAAACTTAGGAAATAAAGAACAAACCCCAATCATCCTTGGCCGCCCTTTTCTTGCAACAATCAACTCTGTTATCCGAGTCCAAAATGGGAACATGACCATCACCTTTGGGAACATGAGTCTAGACTTGAACATATATAATGCAAGCTCACAAATAGAAGATGACGAGGAAATTCATGAAGTAAACATGATAGGAAGCATTTATAATTAATCCAGAGAACATCAAGGAATATTTGCCGAATGTTTAAGTCAGGATGAGATTGATTTTCTTTGTTCACATGAAGGAAGTTTATCTCCTTGGCTTGAATCATTTTCAAATTGCTATTATGATGAAGTCTTAGGTCCAACAATTAGTGAAACCTTTCAGGAAACCAATTTCATGGAGACCAATCAAAATTCCTTCCCTAAATATGATAAAGACAATCTAGTAGCTGAAACTTCTACATGTGGGGAATCAATCCTATCTGAAACTCTAAAAAAAGAAATTGAACTTGATCCAATGTCCCAATATTCTTTTGAAATTCCAAACCAAACTGATCTTGAATTGAAGGAACTTCCCGCTACAATCAAGTATGTTTTCCTAGGGGACAATCAAACACATTCTATTGTCATTTCATCTTATCTTTAATACAATCATGAAAGGATGCTTCTAGATGTCCTTAGGAAGCATAAGAAATCCATTCGTTGGACCCTTTCTGATATTCCTGGGATTAGCCCACTTATCGGGACTTATAGGATTGTTCTGGAATCTGATTCAAAGCCATGTCGTCAACCTCAACAAAGACTCAATCCTAATCTCATTGAGGTAGTAAGGAAAGAACTTATAAAATTGTTAAAAGATGGTATCATATATCCCATAGCTGAGAGTGAATGGGTGAGCCCATTCCAAGTGGTTCCAAAAAAGGCTGGAATCACAGTGATAACCAATGAGGATGGAGAGATTCTTCCAACAAGGGTGAGTAGTGTATGGAGGGTCTGAATTGACTGTAGGAAGCTAAACTCATTCACCAAGAAGGAACATTTCCCCTTACCATTCCTTGACCAAGTCCTTGAGAGAGTAGCAGGTCATGCATTCTAATATTTCTTAGATGGGTATTCAGGGTATAATCAAATTGAGGTCACCCTATAGGATCAAGGGAAGACTATATTCACATGTCCATTCAGAACCTTTTCTTTCAAACGCATTCCCTTCAGGTTATGCAATGCCCCAGGAACCTTCCAACGGTGCATGATGGGAATCTTCTCAGACATGGTAGGGGATTTTCTAGAGGTCTTCATGGATGACTTCTCTGTGTTTGGAGATACATTTGAGGGATGTATTCAAAATATGGAGAGAGTCTTGTCAAGATGTGAAGAAAAGAATCTAGTCCTAAACTGGGAAAAATGACATTTCTTGGTTAAATAGGGACTAGTTCTAGGCCATCTGGTCTCAGGTAGGGGGATTGAAGTTGATAAAGCCAAGGTTGACATCATTCGTCACCTTCCATCAACCAAAACTATCAAGGAAGCGAGGTCTTTCTTAGGAAATGATGGTTTCTATAGAAGATTCATCAAGGAATTTAGTTCAATATCCCGTCCCCTTTGTGCTCTCCTAGTAAAGGATGCTCCATTTTTTTGGACAGAAAGCTATGAGGGTTCATTCTCAACCCTCAAATCCTCTCTCACCTCTCCTCCCATTATGAAATCTCCAAATTGAAACCTTCCTTTTGAACTTATGTGTGATGCCAGTGACTTTTCTATAGGAGCTATGTTAGTAAAACGTTGTGATAAAAATCCTTATGTCATTGCTTATGAAAGCAAATCCTTAAATGATGCCCAAATCAACTAAACCACCACTGAAAAGGAGTTACCTGCTATTGTGTTTGCCTTAGATAAGTGTTGGTCCTACCTCTTAGGATCCCCCATCACTGTGTTCACTGACCATTCTGCACTAAAATATCTCTTCCAAAAACAATATGCTAAGGCTAGAATGATTAGGTGGGTCCTTATATTACAAGAATTTGCCCTCAAAATCAAGGATAAAAAGGGCATTGAAAATGTTGTAGCTGATCACCTCTCTAGGATGGAATTCAAGGACAACTCAAATCACATTTCTGTGTCTGATTCATTTCTTGATGAACACCTATACTCTGTGAGTGACTGCCCTTTGTATGCCGACATAGCCAATTTCTTAGTTATAGGAGTCATTCCAAAATTCTTAGGGACTCAAGCTTGAAGGAAATTCCTTTCTGATGTTAGACACTATGTGTTTGATGATCCATACCTCTATAAGTTCTTCCCTGACCAAGTCATTAGGTGGTGTGTCCCAGAATCTGAACAAGAGTCCATCTTTAAATTCTGTCATAGTGAGGCATGTGGAGGTCACTTTTCCTCTAAGAAAACATCTGCTAAGATTCTTCAATGTGGTCACTTCTGGCCCACCCTCTCAAGGGACTCTTACACATTTTTTCAAAGTTTTCCTAGGTGTCAACAAGTAGGGTCCATCACAAAAAGGAATAAAATTCCACTCACTCCCATCTTAGTGGGTGAAATATTTGACTATTGGGGAATTGATTTCATGGGTCCCTTCCCAAACTCTAGGGGATACCTCTACATGGGTTGAGTCCATTCCCAATAAGTCCAACGATTATCAAGTTGTGATCCAATTTCTGAAAGAGGACATATTTTCTCGATTTGGAATTTCTAGGGATATAATCAGTGATCGAGGAACCGATTTCTGCAATCGCCCATTCTCTTCACTCATGTCTAAGTATGATATTTCTCATAAAGATTCCACTGCATACCATCCTCAAACCTATGGTCAAGCTGAGTTAGCAAATAGGGATATTAAGTAAATTCTTGAAAAAACTATCAACCCCTCTAGGAAATATTGGTCTAAGAAAATCTTAGATGCACTTTGGGCATATCGTACAGCATTCAAAACCATCCTAGGAATGTACCCATATAGGTTGGTTTATGGAAAAGCATGCCATTTACCTGTTGAAATTGAGCATAAGGCCTTTTGGGAAATTAAGAAAATGGACTATGAACTCTCATTGGCCGGAACAAAAAGGAAATTAGATCTCAATGAACTGGAGGAACTAAAGATAGAGGCTTATGAAAATTCAAGAATCAAATTTTGGCACCATTGCCGGGGAAAACTTGTGCTCTTGTATAGTTCAAAACTTCATTTATACCCGGGAAAGTTAAGATCTAGATGGTCAGGTCCATTCATATTGCATCATGTATACCCCCATGGGGCAATAGAGATTCAAGATCCCACAAGTGGTTACATTTTCAAGGTCAATGGTAAAAGGTTAAAACCATTCATTGAATCATTCAATAATCATGAAATAGAGGTTGAGTTAACTGAGCCAACCTATGAACTAGGAAAAAATTGATAGATTTAGGGTCCATGTCGGGCTAACGACATTAAACAAAGCGGTGCCTGGGAGGAAACCCCTGGTTTTCAAGTTTCCTATCATTTTGTTGCTTTAATAAAATTTATATTTTAAATAGGATTAATTAATCATTTTTATATTTAAAAAAAGACTGTTGATCTATTCTTCTATTATGAGTATGGATGAGTATGAAAGGGGAGAACCTTTTTCATCCATGTCACGTGGTGTGATCCCTGAGTAATACCTTACCTAGAAAATTAAAAGAAGACAATGTATCATTAGTTTGATTAAAAAAAACAGAAAAACAGGAAAAACCATAAAAATGATGATACTTGGAATTAAATAAGTCATTGTGTTGTTTGTTTTGTCTAGTTTGTTCTTCTTTTTATGGTTCAAGTACTATTTTGGGTGATACATGTTCAATCAAGGAGGTGCCTACATCTCCCAAGAGATCAAAGGACTAAATTGGAGCAGCAAGAACTTCAAACTTCAACCACTAGATGACTTCATTCCATGATCATAATATTTCAATTTCCTTATTGAACTCCCCTTTTATTCCTCTACCCCCTTCTAAATTTTATTTTCTTTAAACACTGGGGAAAATGTTATTTTAAGTTAGGGGGAGATAAAATAAAAAAATGATTTCATGTCAAAAAAAATGAATGATTTGAAAAAGAAAATTTGTTTAAATGGAAGGAAAAATTCCTTTAACTTTGAACATGGTAATACACATTGCACACTTTGAAATTGAATATCAAATAATATAGCATGCCCTAATTCTGATTTTAATCCTTGTATAATTTTATGAGCATAGATTTTGGAAAGTTTGTCTGTCCAATGTGATATTTCATTTTTTATATTTTCATCCAAATGAAAAAAGATCAAAATTCATGTCCTTTGGATAATGGGTTATTAGTTTGAGTTCATGGGGTCCCCTAAATAAATATCATAGGTTTGGTGATCATTTTAGTTTAATATGAGTATTGAAAAAAAAATAAAAAAAAATGCACGTATAGCAATGAAATTATCTAATGCGTGGCTTTCGGCACTTGGGGATCGTGACTCCATAGTTGTCTAGCCCAGAGTTAGTAATTTTATCTCTATTTTTGGTAATTTGAATTTGTTTTTGACTGAGTTAACTCGAGATGATGCCCGAGTATGTGGGCTTCACTTGGTTCCCTAAGGTCTTTGACCCTGGGAGTCATCGGCAAAGTCTTGCTATAGGTGTTTAATCTTTTGAGTGCAATTTCAATTACCAAGGAAAAATTGCAAAAAAAAAACAAAAAACAAAAAAAAACAAAAAAAAAAAAATAATACAAAAAAAAATGAATACTCATCTTAATATTGAAATGTGATTCCACCTAGTGCTTCCATCATTCCCCCTTGAATAAAAATGAACCCCCATGTCTATTGTGATGTACAACACATCCTCATACTTAATTGATATTGGATGAAATATGGAAATGAATTTTAACAAAGGAATAGGCTTGGGATTGGGATATTCTTATGAAACTATCTTGTATTAAAATATTTTTATGGGTTTCATGATTGTTTGGTATAAGGGTTTCTGGTGATCATTGTGTATTAAAATGTTTTTTGGAAAAGGGAATTCGAATTTCATATTGTTAAGATATATTTTGCTCGGGACTAGAAAAAATCAAGTTGGGGGGTGTGATTAGCCACTAAGTGAGGCTAATATTCATTGTTAATATACATAATATTCATGTTCTTTATTATTCATAAACACCATTTTAGTGAATTTTACAGTTTGAACATCATTTCACATTATGATTGTAATACCTTCTTAAAATGCACTATTATGTGGTACATTTTTTAACATCATTTGAAGTACCCAATGATTCATATTATTATACATATTTTAATTTGATATTTTTTGAAATTGACCTAAACTCCAATATGAACATGTTTCATTCAGGGATCAATGGAGAATTCATGGAAGAAGATGGAAATATTTTTTGATGAAAGGAAGCAATTCTAGAGAAGGCAGATTGGATACCAGCCCATGATGAGACGGTGGGGCCCAAAATACAGGACCAATGAATCCCAAATTTCGTGGGATTATAGAGGACATGTATAGGAACAAATCCCTCTTCAGGATAAAATGCTAATTCGGCTTCTATGGTGTCTATTTAGGTGGCCCAATTTAGAGATAAAATTCTGTGCCAGATTCTGCGGCCCAGAGAAACAGCCCACCAATTAAACCATATCTCGAACAACACAACTCCTTTTGGGATGATATTTTATAGGATTTTAGGGGACATCTGGAGCCTAATTTAAGTCTTGTATGGCCCACCCATTTTCGTCAATCTAGAAGGTATTTGATGCGCCTCTGTTTGGTGGATGCAAGCTGGATACCTTTTCAGGTCAAGGGTGGAAAGTCTTCTTTCCACAAACATTCCACCACCCTAGACCTACCATACTCAAGTGGGATGACTTGTACTGTTGGAGGCTCGACCCAAGGCTCCCAAAATTCTTATTTAAGGCAGTGGTGGTGAAGGAGTTTTTAATCATGGATTCTTTGTTCAATTGTAATGTTATGCTGCAATTTTGTTGTCTCAAATTTGTCTTTCACATGTAAGTTGTTCAATTCACATTAGTTTCTTAATAAAAGTTCTTAATATACTATTATTCTTTTGTTCTTCATATCACTTTAATACCATTGGATCAAGGTTTCAATTTATTCACACCAAACCTTGTGAAATTATTCACACAACGGTGGAGTGATCATTTTATTTTTGTTGTTTTCTTTACTTCTCCATTTCCTCCCTCATGAGTCTACTTTCCGCTTCCATTGAAACCATGGGACCAATGGAGGGATAACCCACTTATGGGTTGATCCAAGGGAGTAGCAAGGGGATGTATTGGATTTTATTTATCACCTCATTAATGTATAATCAATTCTTTAATTTAGATTTTTATTTGATTATTTTTAAACTCCATCGTCCTTGTTGAATTTAAGGCCACACACTTCAAGTGCTAATACGAACCTTTACTTTGAAGTACTCAAAACTTTGATCCTTCAAGTGTATAGGTGATTAGTATTAAAGGATGTAGGCATTAAACCAGTAAGTGATGATGTTGTTTTATCTCCTTAAATGAACCCATCTCAAATATAAGAAATTGAAATCATTAAAAAGGAAACACGTCCAATCCACCCCGAGCGATAACCTATAATCAACTCATTCTTTTAAATTGAATTCACTTAAGTCTCTTATAGTTCCTTTAAACACATCTAAAATCAACCCAAGTTGGCCACTTTATATCCAAAAACAGTTCATAGAATGTACGTGTCTATAGGTTACTTCTTAGGTCTCTGAGGATTCGACAACCCAAGCTAAACTACAAGGACCGTCCTACCTTCTTATCTTGGGAAAATTTGAGCGAGAATCAGCTGATAAGGCCCTAGAGTAAATGAATTCAAGGGTTACATAATAAAATGAACACGCATCCCATGATTCCAAATAATAATGTTTAGGCATTAGAACTGGGGATGTACATGATCTACTTAAGATAATCACACTAGAACCAAACTCCATATAGATATATGATAACTTGAAGCTCCAAATAAATTGGAAGAATAAGGATAGAACTAGGTCTCTATAGGACATAAATTCAACTGCTGAGATAGATGAGTGGCTCCGTATATTTGAAAATTATTAAATAAGTTCAAATGGTTTCCATCTCATGATTAATTATCCTAAACATGCATCATCTTGATAACCTTAGACTTAGTCAAAAGGTCATGTCATGATGGAAAGGTAAACAGATTGACTTGATGTTGGATCTCAACATACAACATATCATCAAAACTTTATTCCCTAGTTGTTTAATATGAAACAATTCCAAGAGAAAAAAAGAATATTAATAAACTGGACTCTAAGCTCCTACATGTTTAAGATTCCTTGGGAAAGAGAGATAAATTCCTATGAACATCCATGATAAAGAATGGAAGTTAATGTAGAACTATATTCCAAAATCATCCCTACAAAACAAAAAATCCTCATGCTCTCCCAAGAACAAGATATATAGATAATGTGTTTAAACCCCCAACAAACTGATGACCAACAAGATTCAATACTTATTACATACATGAATTTGGATGAATGCAATATATAGATACTTAATCAATTTCCTTGGCTCTTGATATGAGAATATTCCCTTATAATTTTCAATAATATGATATAGACACAGACACAATATCTTCTTTCAGGAATTTTCCTTCTCGATTCAGCTGACCCTCCTACAATCAACCGGAGTATCCTTTTATACCTACCAAACCTAAATAAAATGAATACAACACCCACCAATTATCTCTCTGTCATAAAATAAGAAAAATTCTAATATTGGGAACATGGAACTCATTTAATATTACCAAATTAGATTCATTTCAACTTTACCAAAATTCACACCAATTCAATAATAGGAGTAAGGAACCATGATGCAAGCAGTTCAACTAGTCCATTACACTATAATTAGTGTCCTCTCCAAGATGGGGTTTTCTACTTGGGTTATTGATCACTTGTTCCGATGCTTCAGCTCCACTTGGATTTAGATATCTTTCATGGGAAAGAAATTGGTTTTTTTCAAGATGGTTTGAGGATTAAGGAAAGGATATCCACTCTCTCATACTCTTTTTATCATGGAACATGATTATCTTAATAGGTATATCAATATAGGTATTATGACGGGCGACATTCTCTCTAATCGATCCAAATTTCATTCCAGTGGGATCTCTCACTTAATTTTTGCTGACGATAAAATTGTGTTCATAAAAGGAAGTAACCGTTCCATCAATGACATTAATGCCATCCTCGAGGAGTACTACAAATGGAGTGGGTAATTGGTGAGCAAGGAGAAAAGCATCATTTTTATTTCCAGTAGTTGCACTAAAAGAAGGGTGGGTAATATGGAAAGAAAGTTGGGTATAAGGAGAGTATCACTCCCTAGGGAGTATTTGGGTGCATCGATTTCCCATAGAAAGACACGGGTCCAGCATTTTGACAAGGTGATAGAGAAAATTGAAGGCTGAATTCTTAACTGGAATTTTTTATCATTCGAAGGTCAAATTATCCTAATCAATAGTGTTCTATCATCTATTCCCATGCATGTTCTCTCCACACTCACAGTCCCTAAGGGTGTTATGTCATAAAAGGACAAGTTGCTGGAATATTTTTGTGGGATGCACAGATGGATGGAAGACACGATTGGGCAGCATGGGAAAATCTTGCAAGACCCTTTGTGGAGGGTGGGATTAATGTCAAAAGTGTTTTAGGGTATATAGAAGATCTCTATGCTAAGATTTCTTGGGAGGTGGTTGAAGGGAAGACACTATAGGGGAAAACCATGCAGATTAGACATGGGGGTGGGTGGTGGTATCAAAGTTGAAAATCATCGGTAACTTGGAACATGATTCAACTGCATCTGCTGAAGCTCCAACAACACTCATGTTGGATTGTGGGGAGAGGTGACATCAACCTGTGGTAGTGCAACTGGGTTGGTTCAGAGCTAGGGTTTTCTAGATGCCCAGTTCCGGACATCACGTTCATATAAGGGATGGCCCACTGCAGCTTCATGTATGCCATCCTAGATAGAGATCTTTAATTTGTGTTTGATGATATCATCATGAACCCTGAGACGGTTTGATGTATCTTCACAAGGTCACCATATGGTCTCTTCTCGACCAAAGCATATCATGGTCTGTATATGACAGAAAAAACCGGGTGGAATGGAGTGATATGCTATGGATTAAAGAACTTCCGTCAAAGATCAACTTCCCGATTTGGAGAGTGCTGAATAATGTGTTTCCAACTAAAGAGAACATTATGCGCTTGGGTGTGAATCTTTCATCGAAGTGCATCTACTACAGGGAACTAAGAACTGAAGACACTAAGAACCTTTTTTCCATAGCGATTGGGCTAAAATGTTGCGGCAGGCTTTTGGCTATTTCATGGGATGGTCTCTGTAGGGGGATTTAGGTACTAACTTATTCACCCGATGGTTTCAGGGTGCCATAAATAATGGTCCGGAGAGAACTGCGTGAGCCATTATATTTGCAGCTAGATGTTGGTGTATATGGAGAGATCGGAATGGGTCCCATCACCAGGTCTTTGTAGGTACTGGATATAGCCTTGTGATCAAAATGAGAAGCACACTCCTTGATCTAACATGACTATGTAGAAAATGTGTGACAACCCCATCCATTTGTCACCTTATCCCAAGAACTTATGAACCCGATTTCTCCAATAACAGGTCAGGAAGGTGTGTGTGGTGGAACCCCCATTCTGAGGGGATTAAAATTAACACTGATGTCTCCTGCATTTCGGGTCATATGAATGGTGGAGGGGTGATCCAAGATGCAAGAGGGTCTGTGGTTTGGTGTTTTTCTATCACTTTGGCTCTCAAAATTCCATTCAGGTGGAGGCACATTCCCTTCTCACTAGGCTTAATTGGTATAATCAGAAGAATATATAGCTTGTGGTGATGGAAACCGATTCGATGACCATCTTTAACACACTTAGTGGTCATGGGTCTACACCATGGTCTATTGAATATACCATTCGAAGATGTAAAGAGTTTCTGAACAACCACATGGATATCTCTTATACATGGAACGAAGGCAACACCCTGGTGGACCTCCTAACTTCCTATGCAACTCCAGATGAAAAATTTTCATGTTTCTTGAGCACTGGGTCTCTCCCCACTGATGTTGTTAATCTGGTGCATGCAAACTCTCTAGGCCTTCACTATTTCAGGCCCCCATGATGCATGGCCTTTTATTACTTTCTTGCTTCACTTTTACTTTGAGAAAATAAATAAAAATTATTTTCCAGTCTACTAGGATTATTATTAAACAAAAATAAAAATTTTAGATCACAGTGGACCCTAAACACTTGTTTCCTAGCTTGTCTCTCTTGGTACACCACAAACAATGTTTCATTAATATCATATCTTACAAAACCCATGAAGTCCTAACCAGTTTATAACTCTCAAATTCAAACTAACTCATATTAATATCTTTGATATCAGTCATTAATGAACATCCCCCATTACAAACCAACCAGGTTTGGTAGTAAAGATAGTGATGACTCCCCAAAACACCCTCCAACATACCACATGTTGGAAACTAGCACCGAGGGTAAAGAAAAACACATATGTGGAGAATTATGATCATAAATCCTTGGAATATATAAAATAAAAGGAAAATAAACTCCATCACATAAAAAAGGAGAAAAACATAATCACAGAATGAATATACATTTCATACATATTAAATGGTCTTTAAAATAAAACACAAAACAATCATATGGAAATGACACCAAGTCTGATCACAATCCCCATGAGGTAGTATAGTTTATCCCAATCACCAAATCATTCTAGAAAACATATAAAAATATAAAAATATAAAAATATATTGAGTCTTGATCATAAAAATATATTTAATAGGACCCCCCATGAATCCTCTCCAACAATTGGTAATGTAGCACACCAATTCCTTAGTGAATAAATATATCAATGAACTCATCAATTATAAAAGTTAAACTACCACTTAATATCACAAGGGATTTATCACTAAATATCACATAAAATTATAATAAAATAATCATCAATCCAATATATCTCAAAGGTAGAAAAAACCACTATCTTAATGATTCCTTCTCTCTTACACCCCAATGATATACATCCTCACACTCCCATCCACTCTATATCAACATTACCACATTATACTACAATCACACGTCCATATCCACATACTGTATACCACAACCACAAAATAACCACACATTAAAATAGTATACCATAGTTGGGTAACATGAACATGAAGGACATCAATCTTATTCCATCGTCCTTCAATTCACACTAACCACCATGCATTCACACCATGACCAAAATACTATATCTACTAGTGTATATATTATAAATAACCTAGAGCCATTATAATGTGTATATATATAAACCTAAACTGAAAACCATATTATCTTGTGCATAATAACCATAGGAAATCATAGCCTATACTATATATGGAGGATAGGTTAGGGAAGATGGAGGGGTCAAACAACTATGCTCTTTATAACATGGGTACAGGGGAATACACTCAAAACCTAAAACCATATGGGTTTCTCTATATTTATCCAAATTAAGTGGCAGTTTTAAAACCCCATACATTTTTAAGTTATGAAATTCTAGAGGATTTTTATTTTTTTATTTTGGTAGATAGTTATTTAGAGAACTAGGATTTATATGGATAATTATAGAGGTATGTCATCTGGATTTGATGTTTTTGGATATGATATGAGGTGGGAGAGGTTCCTCATGTGGTCGAATGAGGCTCAAGAGATTTAGGATTAGTTTAAGTAATTTTTTATGATTTCTCCTTTGGTGCACAATTTAGTATAAATTATTTAGTAGAAATTATGAAATGCCCACAATATGAGGAGGTTCCCAGTTCGAATTGTATAGTGCGTGGCTAGTTCAACTAGCTAGTACATGGTTAGGGTTTAACTATATAGGTTTCATAGAAAACCAGGTGATATATCTTGTACCTAGGGATTGGAACAAGGTATGAACATGATCATAGACAAACAATTAAAAAAGATTTAGACTATTCCATTGATTTATTTCCATAGATGGGGCATGGTTTGGTAATCCATGGGGCCAAACAGGTTGATAGTGATGTATGTAAAAGTGAATACTGCATGGTTGGTGTACAATTTGGACAACTATGAGGCAAAACCATATGGTGAATTACAAGTTTTACTTTTCCATTTTCCTCCCAATTTCATAAGAAGGAAGAAACTCATTTTTTCATGCTCTGTTACGTGTGAGTTAGATTATCTCTATCCTTCATACTTGATTTCCCCATTATTTAGTGGATATTTTAACATATTTCATCAGTAATTACCTGTTATTTTCTCCCCTCCTTCATCTTTTGACTTCCTATTATGGTTTCCTTTTATTTATATTTCTTTAGTTAGGGATTTGAGAGATGATTCCACCAGATCATGGAAGATTCCTCTGGAAATGATGTATCATTCATATGGCCAAATGAGAGGATATATCAAGTTGGTATCTACGTGCCTTCACATGTCATTTCAAATGATTTTCCTTTCCATTTTGATTTTATAAGGGTTTTATATTAAATTAGATAAAACATAATTTTGAGTCGATGTTGTGGGTTAGAAATTTTTTAGAGGACGGTGTCAAGAGTATGTCACGATCCTTCTACATGCATTTGGTCACAGTTTTGATATGGAAGGAACACATGGTGAGATTTTAGGGATTATTGATATTTTATTTAATTCCAATTAAATTTTAAATTGTTGTTAAATGAATAAAATTAATTATCAATTTTTTATAATCAATTATTGGTCTTTGTGATGTGAGTCAGGTGCTTGGGATATTGAGGGAAGCTTTGATGATATTGGGAAGAAATATTGAGTAGTAAACTAAAAGGGAATGGCTACAGGAATGAGGCATGTTGTCCCTTATATATTCCCTTTTGAATTATGAATTATATTTATATACTTGTTATATGTGAGGTATCACCACAAAGGATGATCAAACAGTTTAAATCTCATAAATTTTCATAATTAAATGAAATATGTTGAATGAACTGAACAAGGTGTGAAGGGTAATGATGTACCATTACACACTGGCATGATTTCCCCAACCATCAATAGTTGAGGACTGGATTATCATAATGTTTCCCATGGCACTTAAGCTACGAGGGTTTAAGATAAATAAAAAGAAATGAATGATATGTAGTAATGATAAGTTCCCTTAGGGACCTCCATGTAGAGGAGAGTGATGAAGTGAGATAGATGTCTAAGGATGTGGCTATGTGGGAATATTATTATTTCTTATATCCTTTAATCTAGTTGAGAAAATAATGGGGTGAGTGTTCCTACACAACTAGTTTATGATAATTATGTGGATGAGACTTGGGTAGATTTAAATTAGGTTGGGTGTGGCTTGGGATGACTTGGGTGTGGATAGGGTCCTGATAACTCTCTTTATATTGGTTTTTGTATGGATTTTCCTCTGAAGCCATGTGGTCTTGGGATGATCCTGACTATACTATGTAATGGGTGATGACCTGAGATATGAGTTTGAGATTAAGGGAACCTTATTAATTGTCCATTATTTATGTGACCTATGATACACCAATGGGCACCCTAGTGATATGAGGACCATAGAGAGGGTGCATATAAGAAATGGGCAGTGATTGTTTCTAATGTCACTATAGAATCCAAACCATTTTATTTATCCTATTATGAATGTGATGATGATATGTAACACAATTATGAGGAAAAATCACCTATATTATATGTTTTTAGGTGGGGAACATCTCTCACCGATATGTATATAGATACTATGGTTTAGGATTCCTTGGATGGAATCCTTGGATATATATTGTGGTATGTGTCTAAACAAATTATTCAAGGAGATGCACTTGGAATCTGTCACTTCAGTCAACCATGATTTGTTGTTCCCCCTATCTTCTTGTTATATTTGTATTTCCATACATTTATTTAATAAAAATTTAATTTTCAGTTATATACTATAGTTTGGGATACCATGGAAATGATAACTAGTTTTCTATGACATGATGTTTGGCAGGGAGAACCACACCCCTAGGCTTAGACAAGGTGATATACGATTGGGGGAACCACACCGCTAGACTAGCATGAGGTGATGTATGATATGGGATAATTATACCCATGTAATCAGATTAGGTTGTGTCTCATAGGAGATAAAGACACTCTTGGACTTAGATGATGTGATTATTGTCAGGGTGGACACACACCCCTAGCTCGAGGCGATGTATTTCAAGTAGGGAATCCCCCTTAGTTTCAAGATGAGTTAGGGTTTACTAGTATATTATCCTTGTAATCCTTATTCTATAAGTTTAGGATTACTTAGATATTCCCCTTTAATCCACATGGTGGGATACATAGTTCACTGAGGTAATATCCTGCAGGGAGAGTCAAACCCCTAGAATTAGATGATGCAATGTACAATATGGAAGATCTACACCACTAGACTATGATGATGTGATTTAATATAAGGGTATTCTCTAGATCCAGGTGATGGGAGGACCATGGGAATGTTTTAGATTTCATAGGATAGGCTTCTAGGAATTTTCCATTAAGAATGATATTGAGAGGAACAATTGTGTGATGTTATCAGATACACCTCGACACTAGCCGAAGCAGGTTTGAGTTGATCCTGTGTATCATGGTAGATCCCTAGGATAAATGGTGGTTGATTATTATTCATATGAGCATTTAAAATTCACAGAAACTGAATTTCTAGGTTACGTACAAGATTTCATTTTTAGTATACTACTGATTTGTACTCACACCCTTTTTGGGTAAACACAAAACCTTGGTACCCAAGAAGACATAACTAGTTATAGATTTAGGTTGGGAAGAGGCATGTAGTAGCTTGATTGAGAATGATTTTTTGAATGATTCCTAAATACTTAGATGACGTATGACTCAAGGATATGGTGGAGAATTATATTTTAATAATTTTCCTTTCTAATTAGCCCGATGGATCATTATTGTTGTTTTATGTTATGTATGATTGTGAGTATGTATGATTTCTTTCTTATACAATCATGGATTATTGATTCATTTCTTTATTACTTATCCCAATTATTTTTTATTTTATTTGATAATGATTGGTTTATTTCCATTCCATTATGAACTATGAAATTAGGTTATTTTCTACACATGATACTATAATAGACCCCTACTTCTAGTAGGAAGCCTCTGGTATATAAGGAGGTGTTCTTGAGATCATATAGAGACTCCTCTAGTTCATACACCATTTAGTGGTTTCATATAGGGTGAGGATGTTACAATGTGGTATCATAGAATCATGTGTTTGATATCAAAGAGTATATTAGAGTTTTATTTTGTATTACTATTTAGGGATATAGTATACAAGTTACATAGGAATGTGTTGAAACATGTGATGGATAATAGAAATATGCATTGCGAACAACTTTTCTAGTAGTAAGTCTAGTTTAATGAGGATGAATAATTTCTCTTATTGGAATCTGATGTTATAATTGTATGATTTTTACCTAACATCACACATTTGGTTAGTGGATTTATAATTTATGAGGATTTTAGATCTTCACTACATAATAAGAGTTCATGTGAATGAAATATATTTGGATCATAGTATTAACATGGAATTTATAGAAATTTGTGTGATTCATTGTTTCCTCTGTAAATGGGGATGACCTCGTTGGTTTAAGGTTCAAACCTTCCAAGCAGTTTCTAACTGGTTTTTTTGTAGAACCGGAAACATCCAATGATTCTATATCCATTTGGACCTACTTTCCAAAGGTAGGTGCTTATTAGTTGTGAACTGATAAGAATTAATAATTTTCATTGGTCGAGAGGATGGGAGGTTAGACTCATCACACCTTTTTGAGGGGAATTATTGTCTATTTCGGGACTCTCTTTATAGATTTGAGTTATGTCCTTGAATCCTTATTAAATTACAAAGTATAAGAATGAGCTTTCATTTAGAACTTGCAATCAATGATTGATATGTAGGAAATTTAGAGAATCTTTTTATATGTATTTTAGGTTCTTCATCGATAGAGAATCATCTGTATTTGTTAGAGATTCTTAGTCAATGGTATCCTTCAATACATTATATAAAAGTCTGTTGGTCATTATGATGACCATAATGGTTTTAAATCCACTCAGTGGGGAACTTAAAGTTTATTGTCATTCAGAAAGACATGGATTATTTCAGAGTTGGGATCGTACCCGCAGATGGGCTACCTACGTATCCTTGTTTAGAAAAGGAATAAGAACCCACGTAGTTTGAGTAAGGGATTATGATGTTTATGCATGATTGATGGCTCAAAGAAAGAATTCATAATTAATTTTACACTCTAAGGTCACGTGAGTCATGCTCGGTGTGAAAAACAAGAGGTATTGGTAAAACCAGACAATTGTGCCACGAAAGATGCAATTATAAGAAATGATGTGGGGATTATGTATATATGACTACCCAAATAGATATAGATCAGGACTTATTTTAGAGAAGAAGTCTGGGAACAGGGTCCATAAAGGTATATGTGCTTTTATGGAGATTTGGATACTCTAACTTAGGGCTTACTCCTAAGGAAGATTCCCAAATTAGGAAGGGAATTATGATTGAGTTTTACTCCTGAGAAGGAAGCCCAGATCAAAAAGTAAATTAAGACTGGTTAAGTGAAATTATGACTGGGGATTATTCTTGAGAAGGAGGCCTAGGTTAAAGGGAATTACGAATGGGGCTTACTCCTAAGGAGGAGGCTCAGGTAAAAAGAAATTAAGACTGGGGCTTACTCCTAAGAAGGAGGCCCAGGTTAAGGGAATTTAGAATTTGGGAACATGGGGCTTACTCCTAAAGAGGATGCCCAGATTTTGGAAATTATGACTGGGGATTACTCCTAAGGAGGATGCCCAGGTTAGGGGACTTGTGACTGGGGATTACTCCTGAAAAGGAGGCCCAGATTAAGGATTCTCACATCTTAAAGGATGAGGTTGAATGAATGAAATCTCTAACCTTAGTGACATAAAGATATGTAAATCACTATGTTTTGAGAGATGTTCCACATAATTCCTTTCAGATAAGGAATCCAATAAAGGAACTATGCAAAAGGAAATGGATTTAAAGAGGGATTTGGAGGCTGAATGTTGAATAGGATAGGTGGATAGGCATAAGAGAGGTGAAATAGGTAGGAGGGGGACCAAAAAATAGAGAGGCGCGCAAGTCCTGCGTGGGCGCGCAAATACTGGTCGCGCAGGTATACCTGCGCGACACATGGGTACTTGCGTGATGGTCAACCCATGGGGTAATACTTGGGCGAGGCTTGGATCAAGACCTTAGTATTATCCCTAATGTCTTTCAAAGGGGTGGCGCACAAGTTCTATTGAAAAGGATAAGGCAGCGCGCAAGTGTGGCCATTTCCCTTAAGGGCTGGCCAGTTAGGCACGCAAGTGTTGATGAGTTTCAACACTTAAGCATTACTCCCCCTATTTAGATCTTACTTTCTAGGTATGAAATTACCTTATAAGTGTTCAAAAGCTTCGAGAAGAGACTAGGGCATTGTGAGCTCAAATATGAGTTTCTGGAATTTTTCCTCTCTTTAAATGGGGGCCCCACTGAGGGTATTTATAGGCTGCTGAAGACCCCGAGCGAGAATCATAGAGGGTGTGCAAGTCACCTGCATGACCACTAGGCAGCGCGCAAGTATACTTGCATGACCATGAGGAAACTTGTGTGACCTAAGTTGGAAGGAATCTTTGTTCATGCCTTTGTCAATTTTTGATGTTTCTTAAAAGGATGAATCACTTTGGACTAAGGTATTCCCTTTTTTCAGTCATTTAGACTTTGTGACAGAAAGGAGGGTAAAAAAAACTCCCCCCTCAAAGTTGGATCTGAAAGAAATGAGGATGTGGATCTGAGAAAAAAGGATAAAACCAAGGAATTGTGGCGCGCAAGTGTTGAACGCGCAGCTGGCGTCGCGCATGTGCGAGTCGCATAGGCATCAGCGCATAGGGGTGCAACCTTTCCTATATATAGGCAATCATTCCTTTCACATAGCACCAAATCTGAATGCCTACGAGCTCTCATCACACAAGTTTCCTTCGCCACGCAAGTTACTCTGTTTTCTGCTGTTTCCTTTGGTGTTGCGCTAATGTAGAGGTATTTGGACTTGCACGGTAATACCTGCGCGCCAACACGTGTGCGACACACTTATACTTGTGCACCTTAATTACTTAGCCATTTTCTCACTTTTCTTAAAAAATGTTATGAAAAATAAAATTAATTAAGAGTTAATTATTCATCCTTTGTGCAGATTCAATGGTTCCTAGAAGAATTGGAGCTACTGATGAATTGGCTAGCAAGTGAATTGATGACCTGATGAATGTTGTTGGCCATGATTACTATGATATATGCGACAACACTCTCCTGGATTTGTTTAAGTACTTGAAGAAATATCATCTTAATTTCCCACAGAGCATCTTCCTGCCTTTGTATGGTCATGATCATCTTCAAGGAGTCAATGTTCCAGATGCAAAGAACTATATTCCTGAGATGCAGCTGCACTTCTACTCCTCCATTTCCATTATGCTGTGCATTAAGATAAACAACAATGGTGTGAACTTTCAAATTTTTCCTCCATGCCATTTCCTTGAAGATATGAAAATGGAAAACCCATGGGCTGAAATGTTTTCCGCTGCCGGTTGGTGGAGAGAAGACAAACATAGCATTAGAACAATATATGAAAAGAGTACTCTCTCCAAATGGATCTTTACTTCCAATGCTTCATTATCAAATCCTTGTATCCATCTTCCAAGTCTCTTGGATAGAAACAGAGTCACTGTTTGATCAGCAGAAAATTTTCTCAAACCGCACTCAAGAAAATTCTTTTATAATTGTTCCAAGAAGAGGTGGTATCATTGCATCTCTTATTGTACCCAGTTGAATAAATTAATTCTAGGAGGCTGGTGATGAAGCTCAGGATTTCGTAAATCAAATGAAGTGTTATGTTGAAAGTCTTTTGTAATTCTTGGAAAAGAGAAGAGACTCCAGTCTGTGGATGTCCTTCTAACTCTTGTGCATCAATGAAAAACACATTCATCTTCAATCATTTGTTCATGCATTCTTTTTCTACCTGATTTAAATTTTACCTAAGCCAATGGGCCTAGTAAGCATAGTTTTATTTTTTATAAGATTATTATAAATAATCCTACAAACTTTGAATCTTTTAATTGCTCAATTTTACCTAAATCATACGAAAATGTATGTTTAGTGAGCTGGGACTTGACTTTTTTTCAGAGTTCCCTTGTCTTTTTTGGGCAGTTTAAAGTCATGCACACTATACTTAAAAAGGATAATGTTTAAGGTCGAAATAGCTTCGACCGAATGAATTAAAATTGACTCAATTCCTTGAAAATTTGTCTGAAAACATATTACCACACTCAAGTATGAAGGAAAATATGTAAACTATGACTTAATAAATTTTGAATCAGAGGGATGATATGAAAAAGGGCTAAAAGGCATTATAAGAAGTTGTTCCTAAGAATGAAGTTACTATTATTTAACAAACCCATTATGGGGTTGAATTATACAGGGACACCTAAGGGCATTGGATGCATAGTCAAATAATAACATCTTTTGGCTGACAAGTCTATTATGTAGACTACTTATGTAAGGCCACCTAAGGGAACATGCTACATAGTCAGAAAAAAGAACTCTCAGAAATTTACTTTTCTACTACTAAAAATCCAATGAAAGTTTATGGAGATTAAACTTTTCCAAAGCATAGAGTTTTCTATATGGAGAGAGGTAATTGAATATGGAGAGGATATTTCCAAACAAGATTGTCTAAGAACTGGATGAATGTCACTCCTACGAAGGTCTGACCCAAACGTAGGGAATGGTAATATAAACCATAGACTTGAATACTTTCAGATCATGAAAAAGAGAACATGGGACAAATATGTTAAGGATGGCTATTTTTGCAGATCCCTACATATTTTCATTAAGACCAATAAGGAAAAAAGAGGTTTTCTTCCCAAGAATGAGGTTAACATTATTTAACAAACCCGTTAGGGGGTTGAATTATGTAGGGCCGCCTAAGGAAATTGGCAGCATAGTCAAATGATAGTATCTTTTGGATGACAGGTCTATTATGTAGACTGTTTATGCAAGGCTTTCTAAGGGAACATGCTGCATAGTCAGGAAAAAGAACTCTCTAAAATTGGACATTTTGTTTCTAGAAGTCAAGAAAAGGGTTATGAAGATCTAAAAATATTTAAGGTTAGGATTATGACATATAAAAATGGGAATTTTCAATGAATGTATAGATACACATGCCAATGCCAATCATAATCAGTTTGTGGCTGGGTCCTGTATTGAAATGTTAGAATTCACTATGTATCCTATAAGGATGAGAATAAATACATACATAGTTCATGAAATACAGTTTAACGTCATGTAGGACGAGAGTGTAGTAAATATTAGTTTAGGGTCATAGATCTCGGAACATAATAATGAATATATAGTGTGTGTTTTCACAGGGACTTTTCAGCCAGGGGACTGAAAGTGTAATTTGGTGGTAGGTCCAAAAGATTTGGGGCTGGATTCGAGGTACACTCGAATGTTCCTACGTATCCCATAAGGATGGGAATCAAGCCAACGTAGTTCTAGAAATACCCTCTGTACAGATTTGGTTCGTATAGGTGAAGGGTGAAAGGGGACTTTAGTGCAATGATGGTTTGACCCAAGATAAAAGATTCAGGAATTGCCATGTATGCACGTAGTCTTTTAATATAACATGATTGGAGATCAATGTAAATAATGATTCCATCTTAGGTGAAGGTATAAAATAATGTTATACTTTATTGTCATACAGGACAAAAGTGCGGTATAGTTTAACATCATATAGCAAGGACAAAGGTGAACCAATTTGAAGATATTGATTCTGGGTGTGGCTTCACGAATCAACATCATATGAGATGGAGGTGAACCGATGTGAAGATTTTGGTTTTGGGATTGAACCTTGGGAGGTTGCTTACGTATCCAGCCTAGAAGGCAAGGATTATATTCCACGTAGTTCAATTGAAGAATGAATTAGTGATCAAGTTGTTTTTGAGAATAACAACCTAAAAAATGGTGTTGGGACTTACACATGGTTTTTGGCCCAGAGAGGGTGTTATGATTGAAGTTTAATCTAAGTTCATGTGAGTCATACTCGGTGTGAGAAACAAGAGGTTGCAATAACCCTAATGATGCATAGTTTAATGCCATGCAAGACATATGAAGGGATTATGTAGTTTAAAGTCTTGCAGTGAGGACTATTGGTGCTGCACAATTTAGTGTCATGTAACAGGGACAAAATACAGTTTAACGTCATGTAAAATGTGTTAAGGTATTTCCATAAATTTTAGCATCATGTAGTTAGGACGATGGAGACAATACAGTTTAACGTCATGTTGGACAAAAGGGGGACTGTGCAGTTTAATGTCATGCAGTATGGACAAAAGACAAGACAGTTTAACATCATGTTGGACCAGAGAAATGCAAATAGTTTAAGGTCATATTCATGGAACGTGATGGTGCAGTTTAACATATTGCTGGACATAAGGGATGAAAATAGTTTAAGGTCATATGCATGGACCTTAACTGATATATTTTGTGTTTATACAAAATACTTCTTCTGAAATCTGGCATTGGTTGGAGTAGTGATGATTTCTCCATCCATTGAGATTAAAGAATATGCTCCATTAGAGTAGACCTTATATATTGAGTAAGGTACTTCCCATTTTGGTTCAAGTTTGGGAGGTTTCTTTCCTGGTATCATTGGAGTTCTGAGAACCAATACCAATTCTCCCTGAATGAATGAACAAAGACAAAATTTTTTGTTAAAAGATCATGCTATTCGATTCTGATAGACTTACAAGTGATGCAGGGTGCACAATCTATTCTCATATAACCGTTCTAATTAATCCAATCACTTTTGAGATTGTTCATATGTAGATAAATGATCAAAAATTTCTACTCTGAGTGAAGGTAATTGAACTTCAATGGGCAAGACTACTTCCATTCCATATACCAGTGAATATGGATTTGACCACGTTGTAGTGCGGGTGGTGGTCTGATAAGCCCATAAAGCATGAAAGAGTTTATCATGACACGATTTATTATCTTTATCCACCATCTTTTGCAGTATGTTTGAAAGAGTCTTGTTGAAGGCTTCTATCTGGCCATTGGTCGCTGCATGATACCGAGATGAATGATTGGATTTGATGTTGTATTCTTGATACAACTTCCTCACCTCGGATGAACAGAAGTTGGTGCCATTTTCAGTCAATATGGTATGAGGGACACCAAATCTGGTAATGATTTTAGACTTGATGAAGCTAACAATGCTTTTACAAATAACTTATTTGAGAGGTATTGCCTTTTCCCATTTGAAAAAGAAGTCAGTAGCAGTAAGAATATACTTGAACTGCTTGGCCGTAGCTGAAGGGTAAGGTTCTCACCACATCCATTCCCTATGTGGAAAATGAACACAAGTATTTAGATATATGAAGAAACTCTGGGGGTTGATGAATGAAGTTGGCATGTACTTGGAATGAATGACACTTCTTCGTAAAATCAACAAAATCATGTATCATTGAAGTCCAAAAGTATCCAAGCCTTCGAATTTGATCGGATAGTCTATGTCCAGACTGGTGGGCACCACATACTCCTACATGCACTTCTTTCATGACAGCCATTGTCTCTTCACCATCAATGCCTCTGAAGAGAAAACCATCAAAACCACGCTTGTAGAGAATTTTCTATAGGTGATCTGGGATGTCATAAAGAGTAAAATTGACCACACGTCTCCGGACTTATTCTTTCCCGACACTATCAGGTGGAAGTGTTCCATTTTGAAGGTATTCCCTGATAGGTGTCATCCATCCTATAGAATAACCATATGGTTCAGAGATGGGAATAATTTCATTGATTTCCTCTGTTCTGATTTGAACATAAGGTTAAATTGTATGACAGTGGGAAATACTAATGGTCATCTCGTCCCGATTTGGATCTTCCAGAGTTGTGGCTATATTAGCCAGTGCATCATATTGAGCATTTTGTGATCTCAAGACATAAGAAAATGTTGGTTCTGTAGGATATTCTGCCATTAACTCTCTGATGTAATCATACAAATGGATTAGTTCTTCTTTTCTGATGGCATAATCCCCATTGACTTGTTTGATTACCAGGTCTGACTCACATTTCACCTTTAAGTGATTCACTTGTGCCTGAAGCTCCAACTCCAATCCTGCGATAAGAGCTTGGTATTAAGCTCAATTGTTTGTACCGCCTTCCCACACTAATAAGGAATAAGGTAACACTACCTTTTCTGGGTAAATGAGAATAATTCCTAAACCAACTTTGTGTAATTTGGAATCCTCCATTTTCTTCCCTGTTGGACTTCTGGAAGCACCATCAAAGTACATTTCCCATGCATGAGGACTATCTTGAATAGAGAAGACTTCCTCATCAGGGAGTTCAATATCTGAAGATGTATCTTCTACTGAAGGATGTTCAGCAAGGAAATCATCAAGATCTTGGCCCTTTATTGCCTTTTGGGATACATAATGGACATCAAATTGCTGCA
The DNA here is from genome assembly GCA_963277665.1 of Viscum album. Lineage (NCBI taxonomy): Eukaryota > Viridiplantae > Streptophyta > Magnoliopsida > Santalales > Viscaceae > Viscum > Viscum album. The sequence goes on along the minus strand of OY728139.1, from coordinate 1,513,923,558 downwards.
AAATAACTGCCAACCTTGCCAGACGTCCTGTAAGCATTGGTCGGCTAAGGATAAATTTGAGCGTGTTATTACGAGATACCTATTGGACCTCATGATGTTTCAAGTAGTGTCTCAACTTCTAAACTTCAAATATTAATGCTAGGCTACACTTCTCAATACTTGAATATTGGTTTTCTTCTTCAAGCATAGTCCGACTAAGATAATAGAGTCTGTTTTCATTCCCAGCATCATTATTCTGAGCAAGAAAGGAACCCAATGATCGCTCTAAAGCTGTCACATATAGGATAAGTGGTCTTCCTTCAATAGGTGGAATTAATACCGGTGGAATCAAGATATATTTCTTGAGAACATCGAATGATTCTGGACATTCTTCAATCCACTGGTAAGTGACTCCCTTCTTCATCAATTTGGTGAAGGGTAAACTTTTTCTTGCCAAATTGGTGATGATACACCGAATATAGGCTAGGTTTCTTTGAAGTCCCCTCAATTATTTCAAATTTCGATGATGTGACATACCAAGGATTGAATTTTTCTTCTCAAGATCAACTTCGATACCACGATGGTGTACAACAAAGACAAGAAATTTTCCTGAGGTTACCCCAAAAGCACATTTTAAGGGGTTCATCTTCAAATTGTGTTGTCGAAGTTTGTGGAATATGAATTCCAAATCAGCCAAGTGATTAGAATGTTTCCTGGACTTAACCACCAAATCATCCACATAGTATTCAACAAACTTCCCTAAAAAGGGTTTGAAGACATGATTCATAGCACGCTGATATGTTGCGCCTATATTATTTAAGAAAATGGGAATTACTCGATAGCAAAACACACCCTGAGGGGATCTGAAGGCCGTAGATTCTTTATCTTCTAGAGCCATTCAGATTTTATTATACCCAGAATATCCATCCATGAAGGAAAGTTCTTCATAGCCAGCTGTTGCATCAATTAAGAGTTCTGTGATCGGAACTGGAAATGCATCCTTAGGACAATGCCGATTAAGATCTCTGAAATCAATGAAAACTCTAATTTGTCTGTTCTTATTCTTTATAGGGACAATATTATCTAACTATTTGGGATATTGAACTTCTCTGACGAATTTAGCTTTGATAAGCTTATCCACTTCAGTTTCAATTTTTGAAGCATAAGTTGGGTGTGTTCTTCTTGTAACTTGCTTGAATACTCGATGTTCTTCTGGAAAACCCAAACAATGAGTAGCAACATCAGGATCAATCCCGGGCATCTCTGTATAGTTCCAAGAAAATATATCTCGATTTTTCTTTTAAAATGAAACATACATCTCTTTCTCTTCAAGAGTCATGGCCGCACTAATTAAAGTGGGGCGTGGATCTTATTTTGTACCCAGATTTATTTCTCTGAGTTCATCCACGGTGGTAGAGATACCCTCTTCAAATGCAGGAGGAGCATCCGTGAGATCTTCCTCTTCATCTTCTTCAACATGTGTTATTTCCTCTGTTTCTACTTTCATAGTAGATGATGAAGCAGAATTTCCATGATCGGGATAGATGTTAAAATTTAACATCTTGAAGAAGAGGCTTCCATTTATGACCCTATTGACGATGAAGGGTCTTCCTTGGGTAATAAAGAGGAGACGATGGATTGAGAATCGACATCATTGTTCACCTATGACATTTCTATAACTTATTCTGGCCTGGTTGGCGAAGTATAGACTTGCTGGATTTCAGTAGATGAAATGAAGACATCTCCATTTGAGCTTTCATCATTTATTGGTGAGTCACCAATTTCTCCTATGCTGTCTGGCTTGATTGCCGTGATTGACATTATGGAAGTTTCCATAAGAGTATTTTGATTTGGGTTTATCTTGTAAATTTGACTGATAGGCAACACATAATCTGTACTCACATGTGTAAATGGATTTACTTGAATCTTTTCCAAACCAAATGGAGCATTAACCTTAGAAACCTCCCTTGCTGTGAATTTCTCCTTTCCCTTCATGTGATAAAATTCTGCCTCAATGTATTGAGATTCACATGTCCTAAATGGGGCTTTATCACCATAAAATGTTCCAATTTTACCATCGAAACAATATTTGAGGCAGTGATGGTATGATGAAGGGATAGCTTCATTTTGATGTAGCCATGGTCTTCCAAGCAAAATATTGAAGGTTGTATCTTGATCAACAGCCATAAAATCTGAATTGGATACAAGGTCTCCAAACTGAGTTCTGAGTGTAATCTCACCCAGTGGTTCTTGTTAAATTTTATCATACCCTTGAAAAATCAAAGTAGAAGGAGATAAATCAGATTCTGTGAGGCCCAATAGACGAAGTGTACAAATGTGGACAAGGTTGACTCCTATACCATTATCAATGAAAGCTCTTAGGATGTCTACACCATTGAACTTTCTAGATAAGTAAAAAGGTCTAATATGTCCATGCACGACATCATCTTCATCTTCATCTGTGAAAGATATCACTGCATGACATTCTGCAGGATTATTCTCTACATGGTAGAATTCAGCCGCAAAAATTTCAATTTCAAACTCATGAGGACTTGACAAAGCCTCAATGAGTGCCTCCCGAAGATCCTTTGATAAATTTAAAGCATCCAGAATTGATAACTTGGCCGGTACTTGGGCCAGGTGTTTTCATACATCATAATTTTGATCCAAAGGTCTGCGTTTCCCAACAAGAACATGTGGTTTTGCAGGTGCCTTGGAAATTGATTCTTTAGAATTAGATGCTTCCTGTATCGGGGTAGGAGTTGGAAATACTCATGGATTTGGTAGATTAGACCGACTAGGTCTATTTACCTGTTGAGAGGAAAAATGTGTAACCTCTAACCGATCATCCAGAATAACTGTTTCAGGACTGAATCTGCTACCGGTGGAAGAATTTTCTTATTCTTTTTGAGCCCGTTGAAGGGCTCTTCCATGATTTTCTACTGCATACATAGTTATGGTAGGGGTAGAATTGGAATAGTGGCTTCTGGGATATCCACGTCTTCCTCTATATCCCAAACCTATGAAACTCCCTCTGATTCCTCTGTTTGATACAGGGAACTTAGGCTCATCAAAATCGAAACTGCGACTAGCATAAGGATCTGTTAAGTGAATCATGTTAATAGAACCAAAGATCAACTTTTTTTCTGATGAGGACTCTACCTGATTATCCAGTTTAGGCTGTTCCGTTTGGTGGGACGGTGCCCGTGGCTTCAAAGTAGATGGAATAAAATCTTCCAGAGTCAAAGACAACTTGGGCTTTGACACGATTTCATCTTCTTCTGATTTCTCTTCTTTCTTTGAATTATGTCGTTTCTTTGAGGATTTTCCCTCTGATGAAGGGGGATTTGCTATGGAATTTATAGCAGAAGACACAATTGGTTTATTCAATTGCGTTCTCAAAATGGCATGAGTTCAGTTGATTATTTTTCTGACCATCCAATCATCATATTTTTGTGCATTTTTGCTTTTGACTTCTTGCCAATCGCCTTCTTCCTATGGATTTGTAACTGTAACACATGCTACCTGAGCTGAAAAACCATTCATTTTGACTTTTCCCAAGTCGACCATTTTTTGTAGGAGGTCATTGAAGACAAAACACTACTGAATGGGATGCCCCAACATCTGATGAAATGGGTAGTAATTGGGACGGTCTTCATCTCCTTCCTTGTTCGGCCTTTTGGGCCTTGCCAATTGAACCAAATTATTTTCCAAAGCCAAAATGAAGTAACCAGGAACTTTTTCATTTCGAAAAGAGTAAACTTCTGTCTTCAGATCCTCAAATTGTTTTTTTCTTCGATATCATTGATCATATTGATGAAATGGCCTCTCTTGTTGACGCTCAAGAGGTGGAGCCCTTTGGAAAGATGATGGTTTTGAAGTTGAAGCAGGTACAAGTGCTTGTTTAAGTGTAACTATAGCAGTATCTGCTTTACCCATTCTCTTTCCTGGAGCTGATGGAATTACATGAGTTTAATCCTTAGTCTTCATAAGAGAATCTTCAATATGTTGAGAAATTGATGTAAGGTCTCAAAACCCTCCTGTGTATTTCATAGGGATCAATGGTGTGCGTAACTCATCACACAGATTTTACACATATATTGGAAACCATTCCTCTCGAGGGAGTGCTAACCTTAGGGAATATGTTAATCCTTTCCAATGAGTAATGATATCTGAAACCCTTTCATTCACCCTTTGCTTACAATTTTTAAGATAAAAAACTGTCGTCTTTGGAAAAGTTGAGCTGAATTGAAGAAGGAATCGTTGAAAAAGATCCCCCCACCCGGTAATTGACCGGGATTGCAAGCTTGTGTACCAGACAAAAGCAGGCCCTTGTAATGACTATAAAAAACACATGAGTTTAACTGCTTCTTGTTGCTGAGGGGTTCCCATCATAGGATCGCAATGAGAAACAAAATGTGTTAAGTGTTGCTCTAGGTCTCCCGAACCATTAAATATTGGGAATGTGGTACTTTAAAAATTTGATGGGGGTGGAATTGCATCAACCCATTCAGGGTAAGATCTCTTTTCTGGTTGAATTTGAGAAAGATTTCCCTCTATAGCTTCCAACTGAACTGTTAATGCTCAATAAGTGTTATTAACTTTTGAGAAACATCCAGTTGAGCTTGGACCTGAATAGGTGCACTGAATAGAGCTTGGACAGATGTGGTGGATGGTACTTCAACTGATGGTAGCACCGCCGATTGTTGTTTCACCTAACCCGTAGAATTAGACCTATGAGGGTGTAGTGATAAAGGAGGATATTCTTGACCCATCTCAGTAACTACAACAAATTCCCTTGGCTGATTGACTCCAGCACGCATAGGAGGAAGACTACCTTGAAACAGTTCTGTATTTAAACTCCTCAATTCCTTCATTTCCTCCTCCTGTTGTGCAAATATTTGCTCTTGTGAGAGTGATTTTTCTTATCCAGAGGAAGGGTATTTAACCTGATTCTTACCTTTCTCCTTATTGGATCCCTTGCGGAGAGGGGGAAGTGGGTTATTTTAAGGAACACCCTGATTATGGGTAAGCCTTTGATTTCGTGTACGCACACCTTCTTCATTTGTGTATGTGCTTAAAACCTCTTGAGCATGAACCTCTTCATATGATCCCTCTGAGTGAGCCTCATCTTGTGGATCAGTAATAACAACATTGATGACATTAATTGATGCATAATGCATTGCATCCCTTCTATCGGTATTTCTGCAATATTATCTTCTTCTATATCTTTGATGAGACATTGCCTTTTGTTGATTTGATCCCTCAGGAACTTCTTGACGAACCATAATTTGGAGGGAATCTCCTTAAAGTTTGGCTCTTCATTCATCTTGTAGCTTCTTCCCTAATCGATAGAAGACTGAATTTCTCTGAGGAAGAGATTGAGGATTTGAAAAAGTCCCCAGTCCGGTGGACTGGGGCTATTCCTTCTATTCCTGCTCAATTCCTCAAATCTTATTTGTTGATTCTAAGGATTGGGTTAAGATATTCCCCAGTCTGGAATGCTGGGGTTGTTCTTGACATGCTATATATGAGACTTTTTTTGAAATATCTCTTGATCTTGCGGACTTTAGTCTGGAAATTATCTGAATGCATCAACCTACATCCACTTTTATCACCCGACTCAAAAGACCGTTGGATGATTTCTGACACTTATATCACTTGATGATGTGCTTACTCCTAATGAGAGGCCTGTTCAATATTCTCGTTTGCTTGATGTAGGAGTAATTCAACAACTTGTTCTCCGTATGCTTGATTTTGAGAAGAACAAGTTTAGGCCTGTTCTTGGGCAATCCTTTGATTACAAACAAATCCAATTAACTGTGGCCTGGCATGGGAAATAACATTGCATGAGATCATTTTCAGCAGGCTTTGCTGACTGGAGAGCACAGTGAAATGTAGTGCTCCATGAACACCCCATCCCCTGACATGAATACCATATGGGGCATTGGAAATTAACTGGCGCAATCTTCTTAGTGCGCCATGTCATGAACACTGAAGGGATCTATGCTGCTTTTAAGTGTTCAGATATCGAGAAACTGAGAGAGATTCCAAAACAATTTGGAGTTGTAACCCTTCTATTATCTTGACATGATTTTCTTATTCACCATAAGATAATATTTTCTTTTTCAACTGACAAATAGTTTTCTATATGTTGAGACAAATATCATGAATTCTATCTTCCTTCAACATATCTAGAATTTCATACTGAGAGTCATCCGAAGGCCAAGACATGACTTGAACTTCAACTTTCGCCAATTTTTTTCTCATATTTAGTACTTCCTCTTTATCATTCAATGAAGATTCTTCTACCTAATTAGACCAGAGATGGTGATTCCTTGTTGCTTCATCAGATTCAATAAGATTTGTAGAGAATTCACTGATCAAAATAGAAGATGAACGACCCAGGGGTGGTTCGAAGAATGAACTACACCCCGGGCTATCCGCTGATTGAGAAAGTATTTCACCTACTAATGATAAAGCATCACAGATGATTGGTTTCACATTAGCAAGTGCCTCAAGATAAGAGGAAATTCTCGTCAGTACATTGTCCATTGGATTATTTTACAGGAAATGTGAATTACTATTGTGGAGAGGATTTTCGTAGATAAATTCATCATCATGGGGAGGACCACCATGGTGGGTTATAACAGAAGATGAAACATTTTTATCCTTAGTCTTCTAACCACATAGAGGGTTCTTATGGATATCATCTGAAGACAAAACTTCGAGATAGAATGAACTATCATGAAGCAAGCCTTTATGAGTAAGTTTCTGATGAAGACCTTCAGAATTAATGTTTCCACTATTGGGAAATAAGGGATTAACATCTTGAATTCCAACAGATAATTGTCTGAGGGCTTTAAGAACTCCAGCATCGAGCAAGGCCTTATTAGTGATTGGATCTTGATTTCTTGACTGTGCTGGGAAACTCTTCTTCTTATACGCCTTCTTACTCACTTTAGGAACCACTTGTTGATGAAAGTGGTTATTATGGGCAGGTGTATGTGCCTGCTCAGGAGAAATGATCAAGTTAGGATGATTATCTCCAATCAAATCAGGTATATGTGCCTGACTTGGTTGCCCGTATGATATGGGGGAGTGTTCCCCACAACCCTCTTGGACTGGAACAAAGGTGTGTGTCTATTCCGGAGTGAACTGTTGATGTGTCACTTCACTGGTAGAGATATATTTATGTGTCTTTCCCTGAGATGCTGTTGAAGTTGTTATAATATCCTGGAAGGCATCTAGAATATGAGCAGGGATTTGCTTCTTCTCTTTCACCATTGACAGAATATGCTTGGTGACTTCAGCTGCTGGAATGGGGATATACGTCCATTCTGTGCTTGGAGTAGGTGTATGTGCCTACTATTGTCCTGCTTTTCCTATCAGTGAATTCTGACAGTACTCAAGTGTGGGGGCAGAGAGTTGAGTCTGCCTCCTGTTTGTCACCAGAGCTTTCCGACTGACTTCTTCAAATACTACCAAACAATACTATTGGTAGGATTGATCAATACTATCAGGTGTATGTGCCTGCTGATTGTACTCCATCGAACGTGGTTGAAGATCTTCCTTCATTACTGACAGATGAGGCTGCTGGCAGGATTGATGAGTGTAAGTAGGTGTATGTGCATGTTCACCATTTGGGAACACATTGGGTTGGTGGGATTCATCGTATGTAGTCAGACGATCCTGCTGACTAGCTGATGATTTATAAACAGGTGTATTTTCTTGTCTATAGTACTCCGCTGGAATTGCCTGGTAGGATTGGCGTGCTACTTCCAGATGAGTCTGCTGGACAACAGAATTAAAACAGATGGGTGTATGTGCCGCTCGTTGCTTGCCACCAAGTTAGGTTGGTGGACTTCTCCAGAGATGGAAGAGATAAGAACCTACTCACTGTTGACTGGATTTTGCCTATGGTGGTTCGTCTTGCCTACTTAGTTTCGAGGAACCTGAGCCGAACGCCTGGAGACGATACCCTCATCATGTTGAGGGCGCACTATCGCACGAGTCTGATGGTGATTATTGATGGGAACCCTCGGGAAGGACTCCTGTCTCTTTGAATTAAGGCCCTAAGGGACCTTCTCATTCAACTCCCCAGAATATGGGAGGGACTAGTGATTGCTTTCCGGGGATAACAACCCTAAACGGTTAGAGACGGTGGTCGGCACCACCTTTTTCTTTATCGCTGTTCATCGTTGTCCGGATGACCACGGTGAATTATTGACTTGGGTGGATTGTCGAGAGGCCTCCAGAGTCGGAATAGTACCGTTTTGATGGTATTACTTAACCAACGCATTTGATACACAGCGTTGAAGACGCTGAGTAGGTGAAGTCATCCTCAGAGTGGACGATGATCCAACAGGAGCATCAGGAGAGCCATTAACAGTAGAAGTATTCACAACAGAGGTATTCAAAGGTGTGAAATTAAGAGAATCCATTTCTGTAATGCAGAAGATCTTGGAAAAGAGTTCCTATTTGATATAACAGATGAAATCAAGATAAGTCCATCCACTACATCTTTTGGATAAGCACATATGTTATTGATTGTTTTGTTGGCCCTCTTACTGATTTTAAATAGGGGCCTAACAAATAAGTAAAACATCAGTTTAACTTGGTTAAGGATTCATGCCGGGTTCACCATTTTTTTGTTTCCTCTGGAAATGGGGATGACCTCATTGGTTTAGGGTTCAAACAATCCAAGCGGTTTCTAACAGGTTTGTTCGTAGAACCGGAAACATCCAATGATTCTATATCCATTTGGACTTACTTTCCAAAGGTAGGTGCTTATTAGCTGTGAACTAATAAGGCTTAATAATTTTCATTGGATGAGAGGTTGGGAGGTTGGACTCATCACACCTTTTTGAGGGGAATTATTGTCTACTCTGGTACTCTCTTTATAGATTTAAATTATGTTCATGAATCCTTATTAAATTACCAAGTATAAGAATGAGCTTTCCTTTAGAACATGCAATCAATGATTGATATGTAGGAAATTTAGAGAATCTTTTTATATGTATTCAAGGTTCTTCATCGATAGAGAATCATCTGTATTTTTTAGAGATTATTAGTCAGTGGTATCCTTCAATACATTATATAAAAGTCTGTTGGTCATTATGATGACCATACTGGTTTTAAATCCACTCAGTGGGGAACTTGAAGTTTATTTTCATTCAGAAGGACATGGATTATTTCAGAGTTGGGATCGTACCCACAGACTGGCTACCTACATATCCTTGTTTAGAAAAGGAATCAGAACCCACATAGTTCGATTAAGGGAGTATGATGTTTATGCATGATTGATGGCTCAAAGAAAGATGTCATAATTAATTTTACACTCTAAGCTCACGTGAGTTATGCTCGGTGTGAGAAACAAGAGGTATTGGTAAAAACAAACAATTGTGCAATGAAATATGCAATCATAAGAAATGATGCGGGGCTTATGTATATATGGCTGCCCAAATAGATAAAGATCAGGACTTATTTCAGAGAATAAGTCCGGGAACAAAGTCCATAAAGGTATATGTACTTTTATGGAGATTTGGATACTCTAACTTGGGGCTTACTCCTAAGGAAGATGCCCAAATTAGGAAGGGACTTATGATTGGGGTTTTCTCCTGAGAAGGAAGCCCAAATCAAAAAGTAAATTAAGACTGGCTAAGAGAAATTATGACTGGGGATTATTCCTGAGAAGGAGGCCTAGGTTAAAGGGAATTATTACTGCGGATTACTCCTAACAAGGAGGCCCAGGTAGAAATAAATTAAGACTGGGGATTACTCCTGAGAAGGAGGCCCAGGTTAATGGAATTTAGAATTTGGGAACTTGGGGCTTACTCCTAAGGAGGATTCCTAGATTAAAGAAATTATGAGTGGGGCTTACTCCTAAGGAGGATACCCAGGTTAGGGGACTTGTGAATGGGGCTTACTCCTGAAAAGGAGTCCCAAATAAAGGATTCTCTCATCTTAAATGATGAGGTTGAATGAATGAAATATCTAACCTTAGTGACATAAAGATATGTAAATCACTAGGTTTTGAGAGATGTTCCACAGAATTATTTTCAGATAAGGAAGCCAACAAGGGAACCATGCCGAAGGAAATGGATTTAATGAGGGTTTTGAAGGCTGAATCTTGAATAGGAGAGGTGGATAGGCATAAGAGAGGTGAAATAGGCAGGAGGGGCACCCAAAAAGAGAGAGGCGCGCAAGTGCTGCGTGGGCATGAAATTCCTGGGCGCGAAGGTATACCTACACGGCACATGGGTACTTGCGCGATGGTCTACCCATGGGGTAATACATGGGCGAGGCTTATCTCAAGCCCTTTGTATTATCCCTAAAGGCTTTCAAAGGGGTGGCACACAAGTTCTGTTGAAAATGATAAGGCAGCGTGCAAGTGTGGCCATTTCCTTTAAGGGATGGCCACTTAGGCGCGCAAGTGTTGATGAGTTTCAACACTTAGGCCTTACTCCCCCTCTTTAGATCTTCCGTTCTAGGTAATAAATTACCTTAGAAGTGTTATAATGCTTTGAGAAGAGACTAGGGCATCGGGAGATCAAATATGAGTTTCCAGAATTTTTCCTCTCTTTAAATGGGGTGCCCACTGGGGGTATTTATAGGCTGCTGAAGACCCTGAGCGAGAATCATAGAGGGTGTGCAAGTCACCTGCATGACCACTAGGCAGCACACAAGTATACTTGTGAGACCATGAGGAAACTCACGGGACCCAAGTTGGAAGGAATCCTTGTTCATGCCTTTGTCGATTTTTGATGTTTCTTCAAAGGATGAATCACTTTGGACTAAGGTATTCCCTTTTTTCAGTCGTTTAGACTTTGTGAAGGAAAGGAGCGTCAACATTCATATAAATTACTATGATTTATCAATATCTTAAATAGTTAACAAAATCTTATACAATGTTTTTCCATACAACTTCATGGTGGAATTCTACTCAATTGGATTGTAGTTTAATTATTTTTATGACATGTCATGTTTAAATACAACTAGATTATCCGTGATGATGAATATATAGTCCCCCAGTGTAAGGGACTTGTAGTGAACCTTAGAGGATCTATATAGGTAATAAATTCCTTGGTATTATTTTCAAAAAATAAATAGGTTCAGTTATTTAATGTGTTAATAACAAAATATAATACAATTTCCCATGTATCTTTGTGATGTCATTGTACTTAACTGAAGCATATCACTATGGGATTCTTGACACAGATCAAGGTAGAGAGATGTTATTGTATTTTTTTAACTGGATGAGAATGTGATTAAAAAAGGCGATGACTCTAATATATGGAGTCATGATGAATATCACCATATGATTATGATTCTCAAGGGGGTAGTCCTATATATGGATTCCCAATGATAATCAGTGTCATGCATAGGTGGTGATTCAAAATTAAATTTCCTATATGTTTATATATGTGAGAACCCTATATTTGATGCTTTGGAATTAGGTTTTCTATGATATATTTGAAATGATAACAGAGAGGTATTTCTTATATGTTTTGAAAAATTTGAGATAAGAACAATATGTAAGGCCAGAGAGCATAACACCTTTCATATAGAACTCATCATAGGTGAGATGAGTTCTATGTATGAGAATAGGTGTAATATATGAAGGGGTTACCTGAGAGAGTGGGTAAACTATGTTTTGTGAGCGCCTTATAGGTGGAAAGCATTAGAGATAGTTTAGGATATGAGATTGATGAATGAGAGGTGAAACCAGAAATGTGGTATTGGTATGGATATCCCTTGGGCTGTGTGATAAAAATCATGTGGAATGATATTGTATCAAGCATGGGTTTAGAGGGTAGGATCAGTAGGAGGACCGGTCCCATGATATTGGGTGTGATTACCATTGAGGTTGTGGTTTATGATCCTATATGGTTTGATATAGGTTGGATAATGTGTGGGTAGACACTCAAAATTTTGGAATGATGAAAAGTAATGGGTGGTTTTTTGGATATCCTAGACATGGGTGAGTTGTTGAGATTTATAGATAAGAACACTTTGGTTCTTCTAGATGGTTGATATCAATATTCCATGATCATGGTTATTGATTTTGCGGTATAAGTGTATTTTTATTGACATGCGGATAATGGCATCATAAGCCGGGTTGTGTGATTGGGTGGCATGAGAATGTATTCCCATTAGGGTTTAATATTTCCAATATGAGTCACACAGTTATGCATGGAACCATTTGAATTATAGTTTGTTGAGAAACCATGTATAGGGTGAGGAAAATTGGATTTAATGGAGAACCTTTCAGAATGTTGGTATGAGGTTTGATGTGATTTAAGAGTGTATCCATTGTGACATAGATAACACATTGAAAGGATGGTTATAGTATTTTTTGGATGGGTGAGCATGGCCTTATAGGAGTGAAACACATGTGAGGATATAACCTGTTGAGGTTGCACTCTATGAATGGTATATGTAAATCCAAATGGCGAGGAGTGCATCATTATCTATTAGAGGTTGTGACCCTCATTATAGATGAAATTTTGGTGGATACCTATGAGTAGGTAGATAAAATTATATCTGGTCGTATGGTAAATAATAGATTTTAGACTCATATTATATTTTAGGTGGAACCGGCACATTGGTGTTGGGCCCTTTATAAAATTGATGTGATCTAAGATCAGGTTGGATCAATGTTGAAATAATTCATGGGTGAGATAATTATGACTATGTTGATTTGTTGGGGATCATACCATTGAATTTAATTATAATTCAGGATTAGACATTTGCATTTGATATCTAGAAGATCTTAGGATAATTGTTAGGAATTATATCAATGTGATTAGGTGTTTAGTTATCGCATAGTAGCTACAAATGAGTGTTTTAATAAATGAAATATGGGGAAGTTTCAACTCATAAAATTCGACATGATGTATTTAAAACTACATTAGTCACATCATATTAGGTATGTCAAATTTGTTTCTGGTATTATATGGGGGGTTTCCATGAAAATCCTCGGTATTAGGGAATTGTTCATGGATAGTGGATACTCATATGGTTCAATTTAGGACCAGTAATAAGGATAGTTACTAGGTTTTGAATGCTAATTGTATTAATAGTTTGGTGTGTTGATATGGAAAAAAAAAATGACCATGGCAATGGACCATTTTAAGTGCATTTTAGTTGGTGGATCAATAGTGGGATGCAATATAGATTAGAATTATCCCGGATGAACAAATGATTATAGTGTGGAGAACCATAAGCATAATGATGAATTAGTTAATAAAGAAATGATGGATTGGGATTGATTATATTAGTAAATTTCATCTTACATTTTTAGTGGTAATTTTGAGTGGAGGATTGGTTTTCAATGAATAACGCACCTTGGGTTTAGAGTTTTAGTAGAAGTGTGTTTAGTATTTGGAAGTGGAATATGATGAGATGGTGATGAATTTTCACCTGATATGGGTTTGGTTTATTGATAAAAGACCACCGAGAATTATTGAGGATGATAAGTACAAAGGTAGAAAGGTTGTGAAAACCCATACATTGTTGAGTTATTAAAATTTTGGGGAGTTTTAATTTTTTTAGTTTAGTGGATTGTTTTTTTGTGAATCCAGATTTAGATCGATATTTTGAGAGTTCTAACATCCTAATTTGGTGTGTTTGGATCTAGTTCGAGGTCTGAAATGTGTCTTAGGTGATTTGATGAGTCTCAGGATCTTCAGGATCAGTTTAAAGAGTTTTAGAGGATTCTGCCAGGGGTGAACAAGTTGGTGAATAAAATTTAGGAGAAATTATGAATAATCCTAATCTTGTTGAGCTTTCATCTTCAAATCATATAGTTCATAACTACTTGGAATAATTAGTTCACAATTAAAGGTTAACCATGTAGGTTTCAGAGGAAACCATGCATGGTCACTTTGACTTAGGGATTGGAGAAAAGCTTCATAAAATCCATTAAAAAATTTATAAATGAGTCCAACATCATTTTTCATAAATGGAACACATTTTGGTAAACCCTATGGTCCAACTGAACAAGAGTGATGACCTTATACATTGAATCCCACACGGGTTGCACATGGTTCGGAAAACCTTGCGGTAAAATCCAATGGAAAATTAAAGTGTGAAATTCATATTTTTTTCCCAATTTATTAACAGTAAAACCCCATATTGTTTTATTCCGCATTAAATAGGAGCTACTTCACTCCCTATCATTACTCTTTGATTTACCCCTAGTTTTGGGGTGATTTTAGTGGATTTATTCAGTGATTCCAAGTGAGTTTCCTCCTCCTAATTTCACATTTGAATACATATTATGACTTAATTTGTTTTTTAATTATTTAGTTATGTATTTTTTAGATGATTTTACTAAATCATGGTGGAATCGTCCTAATATGATATGGATTTCATGTTTCCTAGCAATTAGATATCCCATGATGGTATCTAAATGTCATTGCATGCCATTTTAGTTGAGGTACATCACCATTTGTGTTTTACATATGTTTTGTATTAAAAAAAATTAAATTATATATTTAATCAATGTATTATGTTAGATATTTTCCTTAGGATGGTGTCGATAGTATTTCATGATCATTTTTTATATATTTGGTCATGTTTATGGTGTGGCAAGAATGCATGGTGAGATTTTGATCATTATGCCTATTGGATTTAAATTGAAATAAATCATAAATTATCATTAAATGAATTAAATAAATAATTATAATTTTTTTAAAATTAATTATTGGTATTTTTGATGTGATCTAGGTGCTCATTATTTTGAGGCGATCTTGGAAAATATTGGCCAGAGCTGCTGAGTAGTGAATTAAAAGTGAATGGATTCGTGAGTGAGGTAGGATAGTGCATCAAACATACCCATTAGTATTATAAATCTTATTTATATAAATGTGATTTCTATGGTGTCATCACATAAGGATATAAACCTACTTCAATTTAGTATTTTTTTAATTAAATGAAGTGATGTGAATGAACTGAACAAATTGATATGGGCCTTGAGTTATTTTTTTATTGGCATGATTTCCTCAAATACAAATGTCCGAGAAAATGATTATGATAATTTTACCTATGACACATAGACATTGAGGTTTGTAAAATAAATAAAATGAATGGAATTAGATGTAACATACCTAGTGATAGGTGCCTGTATTGACCTACATGTTGAGGTGAGTGATAAAATGGGATAGATAGCAAGGAAGTGGCCATGTGGGAATGATTAGATGAAATAGATCCTTTAGGTTAGTTCAGATGGGGTTTTGAAGATAATTAATACCCCACTAGTATATGATTACCGAGAGGATGTACCTTGGGAATCTTTATGTTAGGTTTGATGTGTTGATTGGTCTAGGATGACTTGGGTATTAAGAGGATCTTGGGACCTACCTTTAGATTGATGCCTGTATGGCTTTGACTAGGAGTCCAATGTGGACTTGTGATGATCCTGATTGTTCCAAGACACATGATTACCTCTAACTGATGTGTGATAAACCAAAATTTGATTTTGAAATCGAGGGACCCATATGAGGTGTTTATGACTGATGTGACCTAGGGGACCCTGGTGGGTTCCTTAGGGATATATTGACCCTAGAGGGTGCTTATGTGGAATGGTTAGTGATGTTTGTGGGTGTCACCTTAGAAACCAAATTGAAGGCATAAACCTATTATAGAAATAACTATGATAGGTCATGCACTTTTCAGGCTGAACATGGCTATATGATATGGGTTAGGGTGGGATAAACTATCCATTTAGAGTTATGGACATGCTACAGTTTGGGATGCCTTGGAAACACCACTTGGATCCATATAGTGGGATTCATAGTCCAATGAGATACTAATAATATGATTTGGTATGCCGTAGAAATGATCCTTATATTAAGATAAGGTAATATTTGGAAGGGGGACCCACAACCCTAGACATAGATGTGTTGATATTAAGTAGGGGGAACCACACCTTTGGACATGGTTGAGGTGATGTTTGATCGAGGAGAGTGACACCCATATACATACATTAGGTGATTCATCACATGAGAGAGTTGAAAACCGATATGATTAGAAGGTGAATCCTGGAATGGGAGAGAAACACCCCTAACTATAGGTGATAGATTCATGGTAGGGAAACCCTCCATGTTTCTGTATGAGTCGGAATTTCCTCGGACTTTCTCTTAGGAATCATTATTATATAGTTTTCGGATGCCTTAGACATGATCTTTAAATCCATATGGTGGGATTCTTAGTACACTGAGGCTATATCTAATAGGGAGAGTCCCAAACCTATACTCAGATTCTGTGATTTATAGTATGGAAAACCTATACTAATCACACAATGATTCACTATTATATTCCACCCTTATATCCTATGTTAATTTTCTTTATTGAATATACAATATTATTAATAAATTGAACATCCAATTTTTTTTTTCAATTATATAATTTGAAATATTTTTAAAAAGGGAAATTTCAGTTGTTTTATTTTATACATTGTAGGTGGAGGGATCCCAAGATGAAGTGGAAGAAAAATGGTCTACAATACTTGGAATCATGAGAATTATTGTCAAAATATTTGATGATTTAGTAAAATCTAGGTATCCAATTGTTTTATAAGTTAATATGTGGATACCAAACTATATGGGATAAAAATATTAAGAATGAACCTGATGATAATGAGTGAATCTAGTGGCCCAATCAAATTAATTATTCCATAAAACAAAAAATAACTCTAATTAAAGAGTAATACTTTGTGTTTTGAAAATTTATCCAACTCTAAAAGTAAAATTTCCAACAAATATTACAATTAGATATTAAAAGGAATAAAAAAATAATCTATTTTTTCAAATTTTAGAAAATTTAATTTACGATTCCAAATGTGATCCATAATTGGAATTTAGAAATCTGGGTTCTAAAAAACACATTCCACTTTTCATATAAGAGGACACCTTGGGCACATCAAATTCAAGTTAGACCATAGAAAATGTTTATTCCATTTTATATATCCAAACGAGTCCTTTCCTCATTCTAGAATTTCTGTATCTCCCTATCCCAATGGGGATCACTGAAATAAATAATGATATCCACTCAAGCCTCCTTCTCATCTTGATGGTGAGCTAAAAGGTGGGAAATCATTATAAGGAACATATTGACATTTAAAGGGAGTTACATCACACCTAATAGAGAATTTTTTGGTTTATTTTGTGTTTTAAAATACGTTATTAAATTTTATATTACTTTGATTTATATTTTAATATTTTATTTTTCATGGAGTGAATCAAATGCTCTTAATTTCTAACGGATTACTGTGAAATTCTGAGTTTGTGCCTTGTGTTGTATCAATTGGAATACACAAGAAAATATTTCATTTAAAAAAAATTGACATTTAAATTTAAATTACAATATATAATACTATTAATATTGTTTGGAACTTGGATATGTAACACCCCAATATTTTATTAACTATTTTTTCCAAATAAATTTAATTTCTTCGACGGCTTATATTACACTCAATATAGCGTTTAGAAGAACTTAAATATCATGTTAAATTATATTTATTACACAACCATTGGATAAAAAGTTATGAATAGAGATAAATAAATTTTGAAAAATTTATGATTACATATGTAGAAATTAATTATTTGGTTGTCAATAAATTATAAATAAAAATAAAAAACATTCTAAACTAAAAGAGATATTTTTCTAAAAATCAATTTTCAGGCACATAATATACTTTTATCTTAACAAATTAAATTAATCTGTATTTGTGAATAATTTTAATGAAATTTTGATATTACATAATACATAAATATTTTTAACATTCATTTAATATTTTTTCTAGGCATGTGATAATAATAAACTACGTTTTACGCTTAAAGATGTTTTTTTTTCTAAAAAGCTATTTTTCTCTCATGTTGCGCACTTATTTAAAAATTAATTTTTTTTTGGAAATTATAGAAATTGAATGTGATAAAATGAATTACATATTTCTAATTATGAGGTTCATTTTTTTAAAGAGTCCCCTTTGTGTTTTTGTTAATTTGAATAGTAATCATGGTCAAATTTATCACATTGGTAAAGGGTAAATTAGGATAACCTAGGTAAAAAATAATGGATAAGGACATAATTTTTAATAACAATTATTATTGGATGAAGTTAATTAGACACTTATAACCTTATTCTCTAAATGTATTTTTTAAATGGACACATTTCTATGAAAATTACTTACATAATATTTAATGGAAATAATGTTAGAAAATATCATTCTCTTTGTTCTAAATATATTTTATGTGTTAAAATAGGGATAAAACTACTAATAAAATAATATTTATAGTTATTTTTTTAAAATGAAATTATATTCATGATTTTAATTTATTTATAATATTTAGTGATTAAATAATTACCTTAAATTCTTTTTCAACACTGATGTAATATTTATCCAATTAATAAAATTATAAAAAATGATTTTGATATTATTAAAATTAATATAAATTGAGTTAGTTAATGTATAAAATTAATTTTTTAGATGAATATGATATATTGGTGTTTTTTTCAAGTATTATATTATAATTAAGACTTTTTATTTATTTCTTTTAAGTAAAATTTAATGAATAGTTTCTAAATTAGAAATAATGATATTTATATAAAACAGTTTTTTATTAAATTACATAAAATCATAAGAAATTAAAATAGGATATGTATGAGAATATATGGTCTAACATTTTATAACATTACAAATAATATTCCATTTTGAACAATTTTTATTGATAATGAATTTAATATATTTTAATCTTATAAAAAATTCAAAGAGTACCTCTACCGTCAATTATAAAAAGGCACCCCACATTTCTCTCTATCACACAACACAGAGCCATGTAGATCATTTTTTTCCAAGTTCTCATCTCCAATACACTATCCAAATTATATAGGTTTTCTTATTATAAAAATACTAAAACAAGATCCATTAATAGGATATCTAAAGGATTTATTTCAAAAGGCAATCTCTTTAACTGATCATTTTCTTCGTAATTTTTATTTTACATCATTGAAATACATTCCATACTTCATAAAATAATAACATTAGTATAAAAAATGTATTTAATTTTTTTTTATAATTTTTATAAAACCTTCATTCAACCTTTTTCTCTCAAATGTGAATTCAAAGTATTGCTTGTGTGTATGTACATCTTACCGCATCTACATAGTGATACAATTAATTTTCTAGCAGCTTCATTAATGAATGATTATTATTATGTGATTAATGTTTATGTATGATATTTATAAAATAATTATGGTTCTGGGATTATAATATCATATCTACCTTATTACCATCCAAACAGTTGGTAAATGATAACATCAATCGTGTGTACGTGTGGACTGCCACCTCTATGAAGCGATGAAATTCGTTTTTTATTTCTATTATACATGGATGGTAATAAGGATGGATTTAATGAATATATAAAATATATATGATATAATATTGATTATTGAATTAATATTTATTATTTACCTTTATTTGTTTAAATCCATCAAAAAATGAAAACAATGTTTATGCGTATATACGACCTACCATCTCCGTGAACAATGTTGTTCATTTTTTATATCTACTATTATGAATGAAATTAAAAATATATATAATGAATATATATAATATTTATATCATGATTAAAATTATTTATATTATGTATCCATGATCAAATAACATGGACCAAAACTATCGAACCAAAACATATGTGAAAAACAAGGTTGATAACACCCAAAATAGTAATTTTAAAAAAGAATTGTTAAAAAATGGATAATAAAATATATAATCATATCATATATGGTGTGATATATATGATTATTTTTTAATAAAATATTTTTAATAAAAATATATTTTTTATACATGAGGTTCCAACATGCATGAATGAAGTTTGACATAAGGTAAGAGATTTTCATCTCAGTTTTATTTCTACAGGATACATGCCTTGTACATGGATTTTTTCTTTTGTGTGGTTTATATACTGAACATGATGTATTTTATTATTATTCACATAAAAATTATTATATATACATATAAATATATTGTTCTTTCATTCATGGGTATTATGATTCAAAATTTACCAAAGTGGTAAGGGTTTTATGTTACAATCTCATTGTTTATTGGGATTCTTTATGATTTTGTTTTCGATGATAAAATATTATGATCTAAAAATAAAGAAATTAATTAATTTTATTTTTTAGATATATTTCATTAAAATAAATTTTTTCCTTTCATTTTCCTCGTGTTAATTTATAAATGAACTAAAAAAATATTTTTAATTAAAATTGAATTTATTTCTCCTCTTGGTAAAAAAACGTTTTTCTTCCATATATAGGTTTAATAAAAAAAATTAAAGAAGGTTTTTAATAATATAATATGACTTTATGATGTCATTTATACCCATGTTTAACTTTTTTCCAAATGTTTCAAAATGAATATTATTATTATTTTATGAATGAGGTATATTTAGATTATTATTTAAAAAACTATGAAAGGAATGTTTTCTTTTAACTTATACAACATGAACATAATGCAAGACTGTCATGAACTCATAATTAATTGAATATTTATTTAAATGTTTCCATGTTTATTTAAAAATATATTTTTTTCCATGGAATTTTATAAATTTTTATATTTTAAAGAAGTGATTTCGAAATGGAATAGTTGTTTTCCTCAATAATGTTTTAATGATCTTTTAATGGTATTTATATTCAATAAAGATAACAACCATTGATTTAAATTACGATTTATTAGTGATGTAATCCAAGGATAAATTCCTTATTATTTCTCTAGATATTTTCTTTTTTATGATGATAATATGTTCATGAAACCCTTTCTTTTTTGTGAGTTATTATATGATAATATGATGAAACGTTTATAAAACCCATTAATTTTATTTGGGTTATGCTATGAAGAAATGTTTATAAAACCAATTTATTTAATGGGTTATGATATGATGAATGTTTTATGATCTCTTGGAACACATATATATGGTTTTCATTTTGTGATGGTTTTTTTCTTGTAAAAAAGGAGTGTGTTTACATTATATGCAAGGACGATTCTAAAGTTATTAACATGAATGTTTCTCATGTTATAAAAAAGGATTTTTGGGAAATATATCTTCCTACAATGCTTTGGGAAAATATTTATATCTATTGAGATAAACAGTACTAGAATGGGGATTGAACCTAGTTCAGTAAGGAACTATGTCCATTATGATTATCTTGGGAGAGAACTTTGACTACTACAATGGTTTATGGTGTGAACCCACTCCACTGTGATAATATTAGAAATAATTATTATCTACTAAGGATAATATTTTATATTCTTATGTGTATTCCAAAAACACATGTCTTATGCTAATTTAATTCTCTCATGGATCATGTCCTTTGATTCATTTAGGATTTATGTCTTATAAACTACCATATTTTATTCCATGACTCACGATTATTATCTATGACATACAAGATATGATTCTCAAATTTCATGATCATGTTTTAATACCCTTATGTTCATTTTATAGTCAAGTGATCATTGATATCTCACTAGTTCACCCTTAATGAGCATCTAATCTCATCCTTTCTTATTTTTCCATTCCCCAGGTTATGGGAAAAGGTATAAATTATGTTACATCTAAGAAGTGTTATAGTTATGAAGAACTTACTAGGAGATGATGTGGATGTTTTATCAACCTATTTTTATGTTTCTAAGCTTCCAAAGGCATGAGAAATATAAAATTATGGCGTTTATCATAATGTAATGTTATAAATATTAACCTAATAAGACCTAATTTTTATGTATGAAAGGTCCGGGTCATTATAGGTGGAATCAGAACAAGGTTTAGTCAGCCATTGGAAATGCAGATGGGATAAATTTAGGGGGAACCTTGGGGATATGTATAAGTACAGAATAAGATCCTAATATTTTGGTAAATATCATAAATGAACTAGGTTAAAGATAATGTGTCAGATAAGAAGGTTTCATGATTTAGATATTCTATAAATGTTTTTTCATGATTATGTGTTTTTCCACTTTGATTATTGTCGTTTACACTATAAATTTTTTTTTAGTTAAGGGCTATAACCAAACATAATCTTGTTAATTCTGAATGTAATGTACAATGAAATAATTTCACTCATGAGAAACTAATTTCTGTGGGATATGAAATGAAAAATCACATTGCTATACTAATAGAACCTTCTCAATATTTGAATGATTCTATTATTAATAACATGAAAAGGAGGGAACAATGATCTATTTAGTAGTTCATGGGGAAATATCCACTTAAATATTGCGGTTCCACTAATCTTATAGTTTATGATCAACAGATATGTTCCATTGAAAAATTATTTTCCAGTCTCTAGTATTCAAACACTAAGAAAGTTCTTTAATCTATTTATCATTTTGAAGGTATATCATATAACTGGTGTAATATTATCAATAACAAGAAGTAATAATAATAAATTTACTCTTAGAAGTGGGGTGAGTTTAAGATCTTATTTTTTTAATAAGTACATTCCTTATGTTCTTAAAAAAATGGATATGGAATTATGTGTGCTGAAATAAAAGGATGATTAATCCATTGGTACCTATGTGGAAACTTTTATGA
This sequence comes from Viscum album, assembly GCA_963277665.1. Lineage (NCBI taxonomy): Eukaryota > Viridiplantae > Streptophyta > Magnoliopsida > Santalales > Viscaceae > Viscum > Viscum album. Next base: position 1,513,900,981 of record OY728139.1, on the reverse strand, counting down.
GACTAGTGAGTTTCTCTTATAACAAAAAATTAAGGTTGATAAATTATTCAATGGAATAAAAACATGTCTTTGAAGGGATTCATCCATAAGGGAATTCAAAATCTATAAATAAATCATTCAATTTTCCAAAAAATTGGATATGAAGATAAGAGTTTCCCATCAATAGTATTCTATTGATAAGAAAAGAAAAATGGAATAATAAAGGTAATTAAAAAAATAATTGAGAAAAAAATATGATTTACTTTTTTCTCAATGTGAAGAAAGAATCCTATAGGGGATTATATTATGGGAAATGATAAATGTTTTATGTGTAGAAATTAATGTCATAAGGAAATTTAATAATGAAGTGATGTGAAGAAGTTAGCAATTAAGGTGAATAGAGAAAAAGCATCACAAAATGCAACACCAACACTCTAGTGTTTTAAATGAAAGGAGTATGGGAATTATGCTAACTAGTGACAAAATATGACGGTTAAGGATGATGATCAATGTCAAAAACATTTAAATCCAACAGGGAAAATCAAATATCAATTAATCATAATTTCTGATGAAGGATACGATAATGACATACTAAAAGGTACACTTACCGTCCACTTTATAAATTCTAATGAATTATTTGATTATGTATATACCCACTATTTTATATCCAATGAATTTTATAATGGTATCTCTAAACCACCTTAAGGATTTTACATTGAATTATAAGTGAAAATTCCTAACTGTATAATGATCATATCTCAAGTATACGATTCTTCTCTGGTTGATGTTTGTGGGAATATGCTTCCTGTAAATATTTTTATTCTCCCTTTAGATGAATTTGATGTTGTATTAGGGATTTATTGGATTTTTTTATACAAATCTCACATCAATTTCTGAGGAAGGTAAGTCTCCATTGATATTCTAAATCAACCTATGACTTTCTATCTATGAGATGATAAAACTGAAATTATGGTTGAAATTACATCTATTTTATGGGTATTTATTCTTATTCAAAAGAGGTGTTTATCTTAGATGGTTGGGGAGAAAAAAACATTGAAGATATGCAGATTGTATATTATTTTTTTGATTTATTTCCAAAAGAATCTCCTTGTTTTCAATAAATCATGAAGTTGAGTTTTCAATAGAACTAATACTTAGTTATTAAAATATTTCAATGAATCCATATTTAATAGCCCCGATTGAGTTGTAATAACTAAAGAAGAATCTCCAAGAGAATCTAGAAAAGGGATTAATTCAAATATATGTTTCACCATGGGGTTCACTAGAATTTTTTATTAAGAGGAAATATGGATCGATGAAAGTTTCATTAATTATTTTGAAAATAAAAATGGAACAATGAAAAACAACTATCCTCTACCCTATATCGATGACTTGTTTTATAAATTTCAATGGGATAAATAATTTTCTATGATTTAAATTCATTATGTATATCATCAATTTTGGGTCAAAAAGGAGGATATTCCCATGAAGTAATTCCATACAAGGTATGAACACTATGAATTTAAAGTGACAACACTTGATCTTACTAATTCCCCCATTATCTTCATAAATATAATGAATAGAGACTTTAGATATTAGTTTTATTAGTATCTCTTATTATTTTTAGATGATATTATTATACATTCAAAGAGAAAATAAGGGAATGAAGATAATTTGATAATTGTGATGAATATCTTTATAAGGGATTATGCGAAATATTCCAAGTGTGAATTTTTGCATCAGAAAGATTCATTATTCATTCATATAATCTACAGTGTGGGTATATTAGCATATAATTAAAAGTTAGAACTTATTGAACGTTGTTCTACACCAAATACAATGAAGGAGATCTATATATTTATAGAATTGGATATATATTAACATTTCTTTTCGGATAATTTATATTGAATGTATAAATCACTAACTAAGATAACTCGAATATGTACTATGTTCCTTTGGATTGATAATTATGAAGACAATTTCAAATAACTAAAGAGAATTTAATCCAATTGACCTTTTCATTCTTTAACCTATAATGGGGAAGGGTATGTAATATATAGAGATTCATTAAATAATGTATTGGGATGGATTCTCATTGAAAAAATATGGAGATTTCTTATGCCTCATAACAATTAAAGGTTAATAAAAAAAATTAACCAACTCATTATTTGGAGATAGCTTTGATAATTTTGAAATTTTAGATATGGAAAAATTATAATTATAAAGAAAGTTATTATATATATACTGATATTAATAGTTTAAATTATATTTTTACATAGAAAGAGTTGAATATGAACTAGAGACGATGGTCTGATCTGATTACAGATTAGGACTCTTCAATACATTACCACCCTGGGAAATAGAATAATGTGGCAGATTATATTTGTAGAAAGGATCATGACAGTATATCTATGATGAGGATAAAAAAATATCCACAATTTTTCGATTTAGAATGAATGGATCTTGAAATCATTAAGGAATGTGAGGAATATTTTCTTTCTCAAATGAGTTTTCAACTATTTATCAAAGTAGATATTAAATAGGTGAATAAGTAATATATAGAGCTATAAAATTAGGAAATTAATTTTACATAGTTTAAACTTGATTACGATTTAATGATAATGTTTGGGAACTATGTAAGTTTTCCAACCATACAAAATTTAAAGAAGGATCTGGAGGATAAAGCTCACAGTTCACCAATCTCTATTCATCCAAGAACTACAAAGATTTAAAAAGATCTTAAAGAGTATAGGTAGAATGATGTACCTCCTCATATACATATTTAGTCTAAGAGAGTAATGAAACCCTATAAAATATTCTAAGATAATGTTCTATGGATTTCAAAGGTGGTTAGAATTAACACCTTCTAGTAGTTTAGTTTTCTTATAATAATAGCTTTTACTCAAGTATTCAGATAGATCCTTATTAATCCCTATATAGAAAGATGTGTAGAACTCCAAAAATCTTGGGTGATATTGAAGAAATAAAGTAATTGGGATCCAAGATGGCTAAGGAGAAGACATAGAAAGTTATATCCATTCAATAACACATCAAGTAAGCTTAGAGTCGATAGAAAAGTTACGATCACAATCATCATTGTGACCTGAAATTTTATGTTCTGAGAAGGTACTTTTGATAATTTCTCTATGATAGAAGGTTATGAAATTCCATAATAAGGGAAAGATAAGCCCTAGCTATAATTGCCTTTTCAAGATTATTTATTGAGTAGGGATAATAGCTTATCTATTGGTACTTGCACTAACCCACTCTCAAGTAGATGATTTCTTATATGTATCTCTCACAAGGAAGTACTAACCTGATCCATCACATTTTTTAAAATCATAGGTTATAAAGATGAATCATGATCGTTCCTATGAATAAGAATAGGTAGAAATATGGTATCATAGAGAAACAGTTCTACAGAACAAGATTACTCATTTAGAGAATGTTTTATGGATAAATCACAAATTATAAGAAGCTACATAGGAACCGAAGGATAAAATGAGACTAACATATATTAATGTGTTTGTATCCTAGTGATAAATTTCAAGGAAAAAATTCATTCTAAGGATGTTAGAATGTAACACCATAAGGTTTTATGAATCATTTTTTCCAAATAAATTTAATTTCTTTGATAGCATGTATTACACACAACATCAAGTTTAAATTAACCAAGATAAACTATTAAATTATAGTTATATCCAAGATATTGGACTGTAGTGTATTAATAAAACAAAATAAATTATGGAAAATTTATTTTAATATATGAATAAATTAATTCTTGGGGTATCAGTTAATTAAAAATGAAAATAAAAATCACTTGAAACTAAAAGAGTTATTTTTTTCTAAAAGACTGTTTTTATACACGCAATGTATTTTTATGTTAATAAATTAAAATAACAACTATTGGTGAATGATTTTAATGAAATTTATATATTATTAATTAAATAAAATAATTTACCTCATAGTATTAATGATCAGAAATCATGATTCTGATATTGTTAAAGAGTTTCATGTTTTCTATAAGTATTCCATTACTCTCAGATAGGTGATAAAATTTTCTAAGGATGATACATCTTTGAGATTGGCACTGCCAATTTGAGACACCATTGTCCATGAATCGCCGAAAGTATAAAAATATCCCTATTCATGAGACACATCTAGGACATCACACCACCATAATTTCATATCGTTGGAAAGAAAAATGGAAAAATTATGAGACACCAACAGTCGATATACCATCAGGATGTTCTGCTTTCAGAACAAAAATTTGGCAAAGTATGAGGTATTGCTAGATGAGGCACCAACAATGTCATATGACTAACATAGAAATGTTTCTATGTCTAAGACTCCATCAGATGACACCCCACCAGACTATACACCACTAGTTGAGATTCCAACAAAATAGTGGAAATTTGACAATGTCTAAGACATCACTAGTATCATACCATAAGAACAGCATACCACTAGAGTGTGACACCATTAGACCTTGAGATACCACCAGTCTAAGCGCCACAACTATTTTCTAATCTTATATTTTTTAATTACATTATTATAAGGAATATATTTATTTAAGTTAATTCAATCTACTTTTTAATGATTTTATCTTAAATGATCGATAGAAAGCATTGAAGAGAGTTCCTTGAGGTGCAGTTCGAGGAATGAGTTGATCCATATATTCTCCTTGCTGCTATTGATAAAGGTAAAACACACTACCTCATGCAGTAGAGATGAAATAGTAGATGAGGTGGACCAATTTCAAGCTATGATTTTGTGACTATTGAACATACATATAGCTGAACCTAATTGTAAACCAGAAGAACTCACCTATTGAAATCATTTAACTAGAATCTGAGCCACACATTCTCATTTTGTGTATTCCTACACTTAAAGGAAAAGAGTCCGTGGCACTCTATTTTCCTGAAGTTTTCAAGAGAACCAGACTCACGATTAAATAGAGAATTAAACCAAGAGTCATAAGCTTCATTAAAACAGACTGAGCATTTCTAAACTCTACTCTTTTATATTTCTTTTTTATCTTTATCTTTACTACATTTTGAGAAGTGTTTGTGCATACTCTATTTTATCACGTGCACACGATCACCTATGCTAAACTAGAAGATACTCAATATCTTCTAAAACTATTTTCATATTTTTTTTCTACCACGGTTAATAGTGTTACAGGTCATTGTGTGGAGTTTTTAGTTTTTATCCCACATATAAATGAGGAAGAGGTCGTGTGTGACCTAGGATTTTTATATGCTATTGTAAAACCCGATGCAAGTTGTTGATAATCATGTTCATTTTCTATAAAGTAATTGGTGGCGGGTGATCACTAAGTGGAGAGGACTGAGTCTTTACTTGAGACTAAACCTCTTTTATTTATTATTTCCTTTGTGAATTTTAATTTTGTTTTACTTTATTTTCACTTTAAAATTTATTTTTAGCCACAATCAAAATATATACTTTGATTTTTTATTTTAATTTGTGTTTATATAGTATTTTGATCATGTAAATTGATTTAAAAGGATAAAATAATATTTTATAATATTAATCAGAGACCTAATCAATCTTTAGAGAAATCATTATAAATATTGATATCTATATCATAGTACATATTTTGATAAAATGGGTCATATTTAAATATTTGGGTGATTTTAAATTAATCCATTTTAAATAGAAATTTTTATTGGGTACACAATTAACCCCCCTCTTTAGATACTAACTCTGACCAACTTTTAGTATCATAGGATTTAATTATTTGGTATTAAAGTTTTCAATTTTTTCAACTTTCATTTTAGTTGTTCTTTAAATATATAAAATTTCTGTATTTTCTAAATTCAACGCTTTAAATGGATAATCAAAAATAATGTTTTTATACCAAAAAAATTCCTTTATTTAATGATAAAAATTATTAAAAATGAAATATTAAGATAAAAATGCATATAGAGAGCATGGGTTTTGATATTTGGTTTGCTTTATAAGATCAATATATTATACCTGATACTTTTAGAAGTACTTGGGAGGATGCTACTAAGATTGCATAAAATAATAGCTGTAAACCTATGATTTCTCTATACTATGCTTTAATAAATGAGGAATTTAATAGTATTTCTATATGTAAAACAAAATTGGAAATTTGGGACACTCTGTTTGTTTCCCATTAGAGTACTTGAAATGTTAAAGAGACGAGGATTAATAATTATACTATTAAATATGATAATTTTAAAATAAAACACAATGAACCCATTTCTGACATGTATCTCTAGTTTAATGAGATTTTAAACACAATGATATCTCTTGGAAAACTAGTATCTGACAGGGATCAAATTATGAGAATACTAAGATGCCTACAAAAAATATGGATAGGCACATCGATTTCAATCAAAGAATCATGCGACATAAGTTAACTTACTGTGAAAGAGTTGATTGAAAAAATTGTTATTTATAGAGAGGAATTAAAGGTATACCATGAAAAAGATGAGGTGCCTAATTTAAAGTTAGTAGATTTCAGTATTACTACCCTTAGAAAACAAAAGGAAAAATAAAAGGAGGAATTCCAAGATGTAGATTCAATAAATAGTGAATAAATTTATAAAAGTGATGAATAAATAGCTCACTTAGAAAGAATATTTAAGAAGTTATATCAGAATAAAATGTTTATTTTTCAAGAAATGAAATTATAAAGGTAATTATGACAACAAATGAAATTGGAAGAAATACTAGAAGAAGGATTATGATCCAAAATAATTTGTTTTCTATTAATGTATGAGGAAAGGACACAAAAAATCTAACTATCTAAAGCTTAAGTATAAAAATAAACATGAGGTACAAGGATATAAGATACAAAAAGAATATGAAGGACACCTGGAGTGATTCTGAAGATAGCTCCAGTGATTCAAATTCTTCACCTAAAATAATCTAGACAGAGAAAATAGGTGTTTCATGACTAAATAAATTAAGGTGTCTACTTTATCTACTATTTCTAGTATTTTTCTTTTGTATGAGTATAATAACTCTGACAATGAAAAATATTATGGGAATAATATTCCAAATGAAGAATTATTTGAATATTGAATATGGTAGATGATAATTTTAATGAATTAAAGGATAAGTATAAAATTATTAAAAGTTATCATGCCCTAACCATAATTATAAAATCTTAAATGTATATCAAAAAAGAAAAAAATGGTCAACTTCTCAAAGAAAAAACTGCACTTAAATTTTCAATTGAGTAATTGAAGAATTATCTTGAAAAGTTTACTAATGTTAGAGAGACACTCACCAAAATTTTGGAATATCATGTTTCACCAAAATATGTTAGTGGAATTGGATACCAACTTGGGCAGAGAAAAAAAACTTTTGTTCCTAAATCCAGACCTGAAAGTTCTATTGCCAATCATTTTTCAGAAGTACCTCATAGAGTTTTTATTTCAAAAATTATACAATCTATTTATTTTAAACCCATGAAGAAATTATGAGTTCCAAAAGATCAAATTTCTAATATTTATTGACCCAAATAGATTTGGTTTCCAAAATCATTCCTTGTATAAAATCTATTTTGTAGGATAAATGATTGAAGAACTCTAATAGAAGTTTATGGTATTGGGACAATAATTTTTCAAAGAATATGACATGATATTATTCTTTATTCAAGATCATTATCAAGGTTTGTGGGGGCTATATCACCTTCGGTGACAATGTTAAGGGAAATATCATCTTCCTAGGAGAAATTAGTAATAAAAATTTGGTTTTAATTTCTAAAGGTTTATATGTTGATGTTTTAAAGTATATTATTATAATAATTTATCAGTTATGTGATGATTGTTTTATGTTAAATTTGAGTGATGTTTATGCTATAGATTTAAATTCTCTGATCTCTCAAAATTTTTAATGCTTAAGTTCCTTCCACAATGATTCATGTATTTGGAATAGGAGACTAGTACATTTCAAAATTCACTCACTTAAAACGATAACTAGGAAAGGGTTAGTTAGGGATCTACATAATATTGATTTCCAAACTGATAAAGGCTTTCAAACCTATATAAATGGCAAACAACCCAAAGATTATTTTAAATTAAATATAAATTTTTAACTTCTCAACCCCTTGAGTTTGTTCATTTGGATCTATTTGGACCATCTATAATTACAATTATTAATGGGAAGAACTATGTTTATATTCTTGTAGATGATTTCTCTAGGTACACTTTGGTATAATTTATAGATCAAAAAATTTAATACTTCCCTTATTTCACCAAGTATTCTATGCATATGAAAAATATTAGTGGACTTAGGATTTTGACCTTAAGAAGCTACTGTGGCTGTGAGTTTGAAAATCAAGATTTTGAATCATTTTTCTAGCAAAATTGATAAACTCATAACTTATCTGCTCCTAGGACCCCCCAACAGAATTTAGTTGTTGAAAGGAGAAAAATAAATTTACAAAAGATATCCCAAACTATGTTGAATTATTATGACATAACTTTCTATTTTTTGACAGAAGCTATCAATACAACCTACTATATCATTAATATAATTTAGATCAGATCTATACTTAAGAATACCCCTTATGAACTGTTGAATAATATAAAAACTAGTGTTAACTACTTTATAGTTTTTAGTATGAAAGTCTTTATTCATAAAACTATGAATAATCTTGAAAAAGTTTACTCCGAGGGTGATGAAGTAAATGTCTTTGGTTATTAAATCACTAGCAAGTCCAATAGAGTTTTCAATAAGAATTCAAAAACAGTGGAAGAATCAATTCATGTAATGTTTGATTACATTCATCTACATGAGCCTAAAAACTCTTTAGAGAAAAATTAAGGATTATTTATCTTCATTTAATTTAAATTCTAAACCTTTAGAATCAGCTATAAAAGAAGCATAAAAATCATTCAATTGTAAAGAATTTCCAGAGCTTCCAAAACCTGAACCTGAAAATACCAAAGTGAAAATTCCATATTTCTATAAAGATATTAGAACCATTAGGTTTATCTATTATATTCTATTGTAGGTGATATAAATAGGGCAACACAACTATATATTTTGTTATAAATCAGGTTGAACATCATGAATTTGTGTCTCAGTTTGAACATAAGAACATTAATGAAGATATTAATGATGAATTATGGGTAATATCATTTCAAGAAAAACTAAATTAGTTTAAAAGAAACAAAGTGTGGGAACTTGTAGATAGACCAAAGGACACCTTGACTATTGGCACTAAATGTATGTTTTGGAATAAAGTTGATGAGTTAGGAATTAGAGTTTGAAATAAGGCTGGAATTATTTCATAAGGTGATAGTCTGGAAGAAGGGATAGTCTATGAGGAAAACTTTGCACCTACAGCTAAAATTTAATCCATAAGAATCCTTCTTGCTTATGCAACACATATAGACCTCAATATTTATCAAATGGAAGTCAAGAGTTAATTTTTAAATAGTTTTATAGTTGAGGATGTTTTTGAAGAACAACCCCTGGTTTTCAAAACTCTCATTTTCCAATTCAATTTTTTTAAATTAACTAAATATTTATATGGTCTAAAATAAACTCATAGAGCTTGGTATGATATGCTCAATAATTTTCTAATTTAATTTTTTTTTTCAAAATGAATAAATGATCCTACTCTTTTCATAAATAGAATTTCAAAATATGTATTAATAGTACAAATATATGTTGATGATATTATTTTTTAATCTTTAAGAAAATCTCTTTTTACTGATTTTTCTAAAATGAAGAAAAATGAGTTTAAAATGAGTTTCTGGGAAAACAGAAATTCTTTCATGTATTTTCGATTTTTCAAATGAAAGAAGGAATTACTTTTATTCAATTTAAATATACAAAATATCTTTTAAAACTTTTTAACTTGGATAACACTAAGAGTATTGATACTAATATGTGTACCACCTATAAATTCAATCTTAATGATGATGGGAAACCAGCTAATCAAACCAGTTAGAGAGGCACGATTTGAAGTATTATCTACTTTAATACTATCTAAACATATATTATGGTTAGTGTGTTTATGCACGATCATTTTCAATCAAACCAAAAATAGTGACATATAGATTCTATTAAAATAATTCTCAAATACCACAATTATACAACCAATTTAGGAATATTTTAGCCTAGAGGAAAAGAATTTGATTTAATAAGTTATTATATTTATGATTTTTGTGGTTTCAATTTAGATAGAAAAATATCATTAAAAACATGTCAATTTTTAGGAAAGTATCTAGTTTCATGGTGTAGTATGAAACAAAATTATGAAGAATAGTCCACTACTGATGTTGAGTACATAGCTGCAGGTAGTTACTACTAATAATTTTTTGGATGAAAAAATATTTTCTAGACTATGGATATTAATTTTAAAATGTATACATAAACTAGGGAAATACAAGAGCATTAAATATCTCTAAAAATCTAGTGTATCATTCTATTAAAAAACATACTGTTACGAGAAATCAATTTTTGGGAGACCATTTTCAAAAAGGAGATATAACTGTTGAATTTATTGGCATAGAGAATCAGTTAGATGATATATTTACTAAGACATTGAATTTTGAGAGAATTAATTATATCAAACATGATTTTGGAATGATAAATTTTTGTTAAGTATATTTTTCGGTTGATATACCATTTTGGTTGACAAACCATTGTGGTTGACACACTATTGTGGTTGACATACAGTTGTGGCGACACACCATTGTCTATTCCTTTCATTCTCTTGTCATTCCATTGGTTTATCATGCCATTGTATTGTCATTCCATTGGATTTCCTTGTTGTTGTCTTGTTATACCGTTGTTATGCCATGTTGTTGCTTTTCATCCTTTTTTTTCTATTTCTCAAAATTTTGAACAGTCAGTTTCTTTTTGGTTTATCTTATTTACTATAACCCGATGTGAATTTTTATCCAATTTTGAATTCCATTTCATATATTATTTCAATTATAGAATACCTAATGTCCCAAATGATAACTAAATTTCATAAAGTCTATTCCCAACACAACCTGATCCCATCACGATACTCTCGTATTATTCTCTATTGAGACCTGTGCAACCGTTTTCCTTCAAGTTTTAAAACCTTCTCCTTACCCATGACTAAGAATTTTGGACAACTTTGATTTTCAAGAGTGAATCTTAATTGCAAGTCTTCACCTTATAACTTAAGATCATATAATGATAAAAAGAAAGAGTCGAGTGCACTATCTCCAATTTCACCAGTTAATCATAACCATTCCAACAAAATTGTTGTACTGGAAAAGAAAGTTGAATCAAAGTGGCTGTTTTCTAGTAAATATCCCATACTAAAAGTAATACATAACCAAGGGTGGTTAGAGTGGTTCTCATAAAAAGAAAATACCTTTATACCATAAGATGGTTTATGAGTTCTATCAGCATGTAGAGTTTGCGTTTGATGAAGATTAAGAAGATTGGTTAACAATTCGTATGAAAAGACATGTATTTGGTTTTTTATCAAATAAATGGGATAAATGTTTAGTTGTACCTAATGATGGAATTTATGATTACTACTAAGGAAACATTCTAGAATCTAGTGATCTATTTATGTTTAAGGATGCTATTGTTGTGATGACAGGTGATGTCACAACCAGAAGGCTGGTTTCCTTAGAGTTGGATGGAGAGTGTAGGATTCTCTTTAAGTTTTTGCATCACATGATTTGACTAAGAAATAGTGATTTTGAAACTCAAATATAGTAAGATGTTTATATTCCATTTCTTATGAAATAAGTTTATAAGATCAATCTATGTAGATATATTATGGTGCATATGTGTGAGATGACCAAACTATCATTCGAGTCCAAATCCGTGATCTAACTAAATTTTATTCATTCTTTGTTGATCGCCAAAGGCCTAGTAGGTTTGGATGAAGAGTACAGTATAGGCTGTGGTGTTTTTGCCTTACAAGTGATACTTGTTCAAGGATGAAGATTATATGGAACCCTTATAAGAAGCAGTGCATTTTAGATTCCAAAAAATTATATTCTGATTATAATCTGGTTGATCATCAATCTCGAATGAGGGATGAAGTTTATCCATGATAGGAGGCTGATGAAGTTTTTAATAATAATAAGAGGATAAATGAAAAGTTTTTTCATGAAGTAGATGAAAAGCACCCTTATTTTGATGTAGGGAGTGTTCCTAAATTGTCTCCAAAATATTATCCCATTAATTTTGGAGGTCCTAGTCCACCTAAGAGGTTTCCAACAAGAGAAAAACTTATTAAAAGTGATGAATAAGAGACTAAAGTCTATGGAGAGGAGCAGTATAAGAGTTCTAAATCCACTAATTCCAATGATGATGATGATAATGAGGAATAAGAAGATGAGAATGAGAATGATAAAAATGATAATTAAGATAAAAGGTATTCAAATTATGGAAGAAGTGATTATGGTGATGATTATAACCCTAATGGTACTAGTCATCGAATTAAGAGAAAGGAAGTGGAGATGCATCTAGAGCTTTAGGATGCACCTATTGAGTGGGAGTAATACCCATATGTGGAGGTATTTCATGAATCTCTAGTGGCCAATGAAGTTGAAGCCAACTATATTTCCACTACTCATGAAGTTGTTTATTCGAATATGGATGAGCAGATGAGTGTTAAAGATTCTATGAAATGACATATAGCTGAGAAAGAGAAAAAGGATATTATTAAGGAATAATATGGAAATAAATAGTTAGTTGATTTAACTGTTCATAATCCTATTAAGGATGAGAATTTGGAAGGTGAATCCAGAGATGTTCTTCAAAATAAGGAGTCTTACATTCTAGATTAACCAATTGTTGGTACATAGTTAGAAGTCGAGTCTGCTAGCACTATTGTATAGAGCTCAGATGCTCAAGAAGTAAAAGAAATCCCTGCAGCCATTGTATAGTTTTTAGATGGATAGAGTTATGATATTCTCAGAAGTGTTGAATCAACAGTGGTTGAACATTATATTGCGGTCCCTCCTACCACTTCTCCAGTAATTTCTACGAATTATGGGAGATGGGTTGATCCCATGTTTGAATAATGGGAAAAATTCTGTAGGAGTCCACCAAAGCATGATTATCTTGAGATCACAATGAGGAAGATCCAAAGGGGATTATGATAGCTCAAGAATAAATTGAAGTTTTGTTAGAAAAATTTTCTTCAGTGACACCTCCTTCACTTGAACCAGTTACTCCAATTCCTCCTATTATTCTAGTGGAAGTAGTCACTCAAGTTGACTGGTTTTTTTGGGTGAAACGATTTTTTAAGAATTTCATAAGTGCCTGAAGAAGCAATCTCATATACTGAACAAATTATGTTAAAATGATGTATTTTATCTATTTTAGTTGGTTTTTAGCCACATAAAACCAAATATAATGCATCATATTTATGAGATAGAGATTGAGAATAAGAAGATAAGTGGTGAATATAAATCACTCATAACTTTGATTGAGTAAATGAGATCTAATTTTAAAGCTTCCATGAATGGAATCCTAAAAAGTGTTGAGGATACATCTTAAGATACATATACTACTCCTAATCCTCCTCCTCTATTGTTTGATATTTTTTAGTTAAGAATAGTCTTTAGAGATGAGCTGAGATCTTCTTTAGCCAGTTCTTCAAGAAGTGTCACTGATCATTTCCTAGAGATCTTGAGTAGAATTATGTATAATTCAAATAATGTTCTCAAGTTTATTACCATGTATTCCCATTAAATGAAGTCTCAATGAGTATCCATTACCAATTCCATCAAATTTTATCTATCAAGGATTTATACCAAGCATTAAATGGATGAAAATTTCAAATTCTATGCTGAAAATATGAGGATGCCTCATGTGACACAAGATTTCAGTGAACAAGTTAGACAACTCAAGGAGATGAATGTAGTGTTGAACCGATTTAAGGAAGAGAGGGATGATTTATTTAGTGTAATAGAAATAGGTGGATAAATAATAATGGATTTTATAAATCTCATGAATCCATTTATTCATGTTCATGGCCAAGAAGTTGTTTCTTAGGAAGCAGTTCCAATTACTACTCATTTGTCTCTTAGACTAGAAGTTTCTCGAGATTCTCTAGGAAAATTCCCTACTTGTTTACAGCCTTTTCCAAAGCCTCCTACTCAATATTTGAGACCCCCCAACTAGTTGTTATTGTGGAAGATCATCCCTGATCTATATCTATACTTTTATCTTGTATTCCATATATTTTACCTCAGACTGATCTTACTGTCTTAGATAAGGAGCTAGAGAAAACCAAGACTAAAGGTAAAGAACCAATGGAACCCTCTGACAAATATTAAAACTTTTTCAGTTATTGGATTAGATTGTATCTCTTTGATGGGACCTGGTTTGTAATAATTTCTTAATTATAATTATCAATGACTTTTTTACTATTTTTCTATTCTTTATCTTTATTTTTTCTTCCTTTTTTACATTCTTTATTCCGATAATCCTTACCTATTTGATAATTCAAAAGGGGGATAATTTTTATGAAATATTGAAAATCTTATGTAATTTATGATTTTTTTACAACAATGATTTTTTGATATCTTTTTTTTAATATTTTTACCTTTTTTTCTTACCTTGGATACTTACTCTTATCTTATTTTTCCTTGATACAATCGACACTTATTGGAAATGCTATGTTCTGATTTATAATATCTTGGATATCATATTGAAATTTATTTAATACCATTGGTTCCATGATTTGTGATCTTCATAAATATGGATACTATTGTCCTGCTAGTTTTAATGATCACAACATCATGATTATGATGTTATTAATGAGATTTATATTTTCTATAAGTATTCCATTACTCTGAGACAAGTGATTAAATTTTCTAAGGATGAGACACTACTGAGATTGGCACCTCCAATTTGAGTCACCGTTGTCCATGAATCACCACCAGTAAAAAAATCTCAAAATGTATGAGACACTTCTAGGATATCAAATTTCCAGAATGTTGTACCATTGGATTGAAAAATTAGGAAGGTCCGAGAAAAATTTAGTAGAAATACCAGAAATATGTCATGCCGCCAGAACAGAAATTTGGAAAAGTACAAGATACCACCAGATGAGGGACTGTAAATGTGATACCACCGACACAAAATTGTTTCTAATTCTAAGACACCATTAGATCACACACCACCAGACTAGACACCGCTAGTTGTGACACCATCATCATAGTGGAAATTTTACTAAGTCTAAGACACTACCAATATCATATTTCCAGAATAACATACCACCTAAGCGCGACACCATTAGACCTTGAGACGCCGCCAATCTAAGACACCAAAAATATTTTCATAACTTATCTTTTGGAATTATATTATTCCCACATATATATTTATTTAAGTTAATACCATTTTCTATTTTAATAATTTTCTCTTAAATTCTTGATAGAAATCAGTGAAGAGAGTGTCAGGATGTAAAGTATGAGGAAGCAACTGATCTAGATAATCTCCTTGCTGCTACAAAAAAAGGTGAAACACACTCCCTCATGAATTAGAGATGAAATAGTGGATAAAGTGGACCAATATGAAGATAAGAGTTTGTGAATACTGAACATACATTGATCCGAACCTAATTTAAAAGAATAATAAATCACATACTACAAAAATTCAAACAAAATATGAACTACACATTCACATTTGGTGCTCTCCTATAGTTAAAGAACACGAGACTACGACACTATGTTTTCCTGAAGTTTTCAAGAGATCCTAACTCAAGATTCACTATAGAATAAAACCAAGAGTCACAAGCTGCATTTCAACAGACTAATCATTTCTATACTCTACACTTTTACAATTATATATTCTGTTTATCTTTACAACATTTTGAGTAGTGTGTGTGCCTGCTCTATTTTATCACACACATTGTCTCCTATGATAAACTTGAAGATACTCTATATATTCTCAAACTCTTTTCATTTTTTATCCCATAGATAAGTGTGGTTGAGGTCCATGTGTGGTCTATTTAGTTTTTCTCCCACATATAATTGTTAAAGAGGTTATGTGTTACCTGGATAGTTTGTAAGATATTGTAAAACCCGATCCAAGTTGTAGATCATATTGTTTATTTTATATAAACATCTTGGAAGAAGATGATAACCAATTTTAGAGGTCTAAGTCTCTAAAAGAGAGTGAAACTATTGTATTAATTCTTTCCATGGTGTAATTTAATTTTGTTTTACATTAATTACAATTTAGAACTGAAATTTTTTTAACAATAAAAAAATATATACTATGAAAGTTTATTTTAATTTGTGTTCATATAGTATTTTTATAAAGAAAATTGATTTCAAAGGATCCAATAATATTGAATATTATTCATCAGATACGTAATCAATATTCAAAAAAATATTTAGAAATATTTATATCTATATCAAACTAAATATTTTGATATAATGGGATGTATTTAAATATTTGGGGGATTTTAAATTAATCCATTTGAAAAAGAAATTTTGATTGGGTACTCAATTCAATCCCCCTATTGAGATACTCACTCAAAAGTGATTTTTTGTTCTAATATTTGTTTAATATTTTTTCTAGGCATGGGATAAGAATAAATCTCGTTTTATTCTTTAAATTTTAATTTTATAAAAAATTGTTTTCATCGTGTGTTGTGTGGTTATTGTAAAATTAATTTCTTCCGCATATAGAAATTAAATTTGATAAAATGGATTCCATATAAATAATCATGAGGTTTAAATATTTAAATTGGTCCCTTTTATTTTTGGTTAATATGAATAGTAACTCTGGTAGAATTTATCACATCGACAAAGGTTAAATCAGGTTAATCTTGTATAAAAATAAGTGATAAGGCCTTAAAGTTTCATCCTAAATTTTATTAGATGCATAGAATTTTAACCTTATCACCAGAGGCTCAAAATTAATTTGTTCAATGGACACTTTCCATGAAAATTAACTATAAAATATTTAATGAAAATAATTTTACAAAATGTCTCTATCTTATTTTTAAATATATTTTTTGCGTTCACATAGGAATAAAAACTAATTATGAATTAATATTAATATTTATTTTGTGTGTAATGAAATTATCTCTATTATGATATTTAATTTTTTATTGTTTTATTTTTATATAATTATCTTAAATTGGTATGAAACATCGATGTAATATTTATCATATTGTTTAAAAAATATATAAATTGAATATTCAAATAATAAAAGTAATATAATTTTAGTGAGTTTTTTGTGCCACGAATTTTATAGATGAATAAGATATATTAGTGTTATCGTATGGGATTTTAATCAAATTATATATTTTTAGTTATGTGATTTAAGGCAATTTAAATGGCTAGAGACTAAATTGAAAAGAATGATATTTTATGAAAATAATATTTTGTTAAATTATGTAAAAATCATAGAATTTTTAAAAGAGGACAATAGTGATAACATATAGTCAAATATTTAATATATTTTCCATTTATATACCATTTAGAACTATTTGGATAGAGAATGACTTTAATATATTTAAATTTATTAAGAAATTACAAGAGAACCCATACCCTCAATTATAAAAGGACATCTCTCCTTTATCTTATTCACTGAAAATTGAGCATTATATTTCAACAAAAAATATTTAAATTCATATTATAAACTCCCTTATCCAAATTCTAGAGGTGATGTTCTTCCCCAAATACCAACCCCAAATCCCTTATGAGGAGATTTAATGGAGTTATTTCAAAGAATAGGTAATCGATTTAACCAATCACTTTATTTTTAATTATTCTTTTGCCTTTTCTAAATATGTTATATTATTAATAAAATAATAACATAAGTATCATAAATATACTTAAATTTTATTATGATTATGAAACCCCCTTTATTAACCCTCTTTTCATCAAATGTGAATTGAATGTATTGCTCGCACGTACGTATAATTGAACGTCTCCACGTAGTTGTACAATTAATTTTCCATCACTATATTTCACGAATGGTTACCAATATGGGTTTACTTTTTATATATATTATATTTATGAAATAATTATTATTATTTAATTTTAATTTCATATATACCTTCTTTCATTACAAATAGTTGGAAATGATAATGTTGATCATGCGTATGTATGGAGTACCACCAACATGAAGTGACATGATTTGTTTTTCATTTATGTTTTACTTAGATTGTGATAAATATGGATTTAATGAATATATATGATATATATGATACAATAATTATTTTTCTATGAATATTTATTATTTAACTTTCTTTCATTATATCCATTGAAAAATGAAAAAAAACATTCATGTGTACATACGACCTACCCTCTCTATGAATTATGTAGTCTATTTTTCTATATCTAATTTTAAGAATGACTAAAAACATGTATAAATTGAATATATATGATATTTATATCATTTTTAAAATTATTGAGATGATTTATACATGATCAAACTGCATGGAACAAAATTATCAGACCAAAATATACGTCAAAATGAAGAAAATATCACCCATGAAAGTGATTTTAATAATGAAATTTTAACAAATAGAATATAAAAGGTTATAAGTAAATAATATATGATATGATATATTTTATTATGGTTGTATAATATATATTCAATAATTTTATATTTATTATAGTTGTGGTTCTAAATTTGACAAGGAAGTTGGACCTAAGGTAATGTATTTTCTTCTAATTATATTTCTATGGGACACATGCCTTACAAAACACTTATTTTGTTGTTTGGTGTATCTAATACCAGTTAATTTACTTTATTATTATTATAATAAAACTGATGTGATATAAATATCTATATATGTTTAAATATTTCATGTGGTTATGATACAAAAATTACTAATATGGAAGGGTTTTTATGTTACAATCTCATTTTTTATCAGGATTTTTTATGATTTCGTTTCCAATGATGAAATTTTATAACCTACCTCTAAAGAAACTAATAAATTTTAGTCCCCTATAGTTATTTATATAAATAAATGTTTTAATTTCATTTTATCCACCTTATGATCTAAAGGAAATTAAATATGTTTTTAAGGAAAATTGACTTTATATCCCTCTTTAGTCGAAATTTTTTTCTTGTATACTAATGTTTTCTAAAAATGTTTTAAATAAGGTTTTTACTATTATAAAATTTATTTAATTTCATTTTGAACCATGTATAGAATTTTAAAAAATTGTTCAAGTAGAATCTTCTTGGTATTTTCTGAATTAGAAACTTTTTTATTTTTTCTTTACAAAAGTGTAAAAGTAAAACTTTATTTTAACTTATAAAGCATCAAGTTAATTTTCCACCGTCCTGAACAATAAATACGTTGAAGATTAAATTAAAATTTCTCATGGATATATAAAAATAAAATTTTTCTATAAGATTTTGGATATTCTTATATTTTGAAAAAGTGGTTTCAAAATAGAAAGGTTATTTTACTCATGATTTTTGATTAATATTTTATTAGTTTTTGTATTCATCAAAGAAAAAATCCCTTGATTTAACTTTTTATTTACATGGGATAAGATTCTAGGTTTCCATCCTTATTATTTATCTATATGGTTTATTTTTATGATGATAATATTTTTATGAAACCCATTCCTTTTCCATGGGTGATTCTATACTGAAATGATGAAACATTTATATAACCCATTACTTTTCTATGTGTAATGCTGCTAGGAACTATTCATGAAACCCATTTATTCCATGGATTATTATATGATTAAGTAATTATGATATTTTGGTACAAATATTTAAGGTTTTAATTATATTAAAATTATTTTTTATAACTATTGATACTGGTTATATTATAGGTAAGGATGGTTGTTATGTTATAACCATGGATATTTCCCATGATATCACCAAGGATTGGTGGGAACTATATCTTACACTAATGAATTAGGAAAATATGGATATATCATTAGATAAATAGGACTATAATTTTGCGTGAACGCAGTTTAGTTTGGGAATTTTTCCACTATGATAGTTTTGGGAGTGAACCTTGGCTAAAACGATTTTTTAGAGAATGGACCCATTCCACTATTATAGTCTTGGAAATTAGACTTGATTACTAAGAAATGATTTTATATATTTATGTGTATAGAAAAAACTTATGTATTATGAAAATTGAATGATCCCATGAATCATGTTATTTGATTCCTTTATGATTCATGACTTATGAGATGAAAAATTTTATTCCATGACTTATGATTCTGATCAATGATATGTAGGGTATGATTTTAAAATTTAATGCTCATGTTTTCATAGACTTATGTTCATGTCATACTCAAATGATCATTTATATCACCCTTGATTTCCCTTAATAATAATCTAATCTCACCATTTATTATGTTTCCTTTCCCTAGATAATGATGAAATGTACTAAGTATGACATGTCAAAGAAGTGTTCTTCTTATGAAGAACATAGTGGGGGGTGATGTAGATCTTTTATGAACCAGTTTTTGATATCTCCATCCTTCCAAAGGAACTGGACCTATAATATTATAAAATTGATCATTATGTTATATAAGGAATATTCATATATAAATATTTGATATCTATGTTTGAAAATTCAAGGTTGATATTGGATATATTATCATTATGCTAAGGGTTGGTTTTACAAGCATTAGTGTAAAGTCTGGAAGGGTAATCTAGAAACTAGTTATTCTTAACCAAAGCCTTAATCTAAACCAAATTGAAATTATATGAATAAATAAGATGATATGTTATGTAGGGAACCTATAATGGTAACTTCCTTTGACTTATTTTAAAAACCACTTCCATTTGTGAGATATTACACACATTAATTATGTTATTTCATTTTGAAACATCATTCAAAATCCCCTTCTTTCATTTTTATGAAACTTATTAAAATTTTACACTTGAAAAACTACAATTCTACTTGAGGTATGACCTTCGGTCTTAATTAAAAAATAAAACATATATCAAGAAAATATCAATTTGACTCGTCAAGACAACACAATTAAATTTTGGAAAACTTTCCGCGGAGTGCCTTAGTTTGGAATGTGTTTTTATCATAAAATTGTTTATTCTGTAAATTTTTATTTTTTTCATTATTTATTTTCAACTTTTTTATATTAATTTATGTTAAAAAAACTTATATATTCATGTGTGACATATTCACCACACATGTGAAGCTGATAAGCACATCTCTAGTCCCAAATCTCTCTCCTTACACATTCCCTCTCTACCTCATTTCCCGCACTCTATCTCTTAAATTTCTTCAACCCATTATCCATTTATATTTTATTTAATTAATAAATATGTTTAAAAATATAAATCAATTTTTTTTAATTAAGTAAGAAATTATCGAACATATTTATTAATTGATAATTTTCTGGAATTAGAGGATCCACTGACTACCAGTGATTATACGATTCTTATAAAAGTTTATTCCTCATCATAGGATGAGTCCCTTGATAATATAGACAAGTCCTATGAAGGTCCTCATCATTATCTTCTCCCACTAAGTAAAAATACTTCTATTGAGTATGTAAATGATTTTTCACTCATTTATGCTTTTCAAACCCTATAAATCATGATCTTGGATTGATTGACCATGAATAGTAGTGTGAATAGGCATTGGATGTTAAATAAAATTCATTTTTATTAGGGAAAAACAATTAAATTTGTAATCTATATATTACTTTTTCGTTAAATATTTAAATGAATAATTAAATGACTCATACCGGGATTTGACAACATCATGTGATTCCGTATAATTATAAATATATATAATATATGTATTTTATATAATAATAAATTTACAGTGTCACATATAAATATTTTTTTTATATATTAATTAAAATTTAAAAAAAATCTGTTATTAAATAAACACACACATATATTAAATAAATATAAAAATACTAGAAATAAAGCCTGTTTTGATGGTTGCGTGGCATAGTGAGAGGCGACTGGTGCTCGATTCAATTCCCACCCCACTCAGTTATTAGTGTTTGTTATGTTCCTTTTCATTTTAGTTTTTTTAGATTGTGTATTTCAATGAAAATTGTGTTTAAGTATCATAAAAAATTATAAATATATAAAATAATAATAATAAGGTAGGTCAGTGAATGGGGTTTTTGTAGTTGTAGACACATTGTGGAATCAGGACAGTCACCAATTAGAATCATACCTCAACCATATGAGTCCATTCACTAAATTTACATCTATTTTATTTTTGGAACTATGTTTATTATGTTCCTAAGTTTTTATTATTCTCATTACAGGACATGAAATATTTTATTCAATATTATAATAATATAAAATTAAATTGAAAACCCATGATGGGGTTGGCTCATCTAGAAGGGTCACAACCCAAGGTACAAAAGACCATCGTTTGATTCATTACAACCGACTCATCTATATCGTTTTACATAAAAAGTAAAACCATAAGTCAAGTATTTTTATATTAATATTGTGTGTTTATTATTTTCATTAAATTAAAAATTATATAAGAATATTTTTTTAAAAAGATAAAATTGGTTAATGGGAAGAGTTTCAACTCTGGGTATAAAAAAATCTACTTTGTGTCCTTCCAATCTCTCTAACTTTATCCTTTTGATAAATTTAAACTACATGTCATGAATACTTTGTTATATTATATAGTGTGATTATTTAATACCATAATGAAATACTAAAAAATAATAAAATTTTAAAGGAAAAATGTTTTCCCCTAGGGATGCATTGTTCCATGGGATTTTATGGGACGGTTGTCTGAACCAAACTACAAGCAACGAGGAAGGATTGTTTCCACATAATTGTTTTTCAAATAAACACACCTAATGTGTATATATATTACACTATAAGTATATACTTTTCTTACTATTAATTTCACCTTTCTTATTTTCTAGCAAGTTAATAAAATAAATAAATTAGAAACATAAAAAATAAACGTTGTCCCTTTTCTTATTTTTGGATTGGTTTCTTGTTATTGTAAATAATAGTAATAAATTAATAAACATCACATCCTTCCTTCACACATTCTCTTTAATTACTATTAGGACACTATAAATTATGTGTGTGTGTGTGGGGGGGGGATGTGGATAGAACAAAATCAATATTTTCTTATTAAAAAGTTTTGGTACAAGATGAAATACGGAAATAAAGTGACTATATCTACATAGAGTTACGAGGGTATGAAGTAGTGGAGTCTGAGAGCATCCCATATAACTAGGTAAACTCCATTAGGGGAAAGAATCCCAATCTATAAAAGAATGTGATTTTTAGAACTTAGGTAGCTACAGAATCTAGCAAATCAGCCACTTTGTTTATTTCTCTCTGGGTTTGAAGAACTTATATGTGATTGATGATAATGAACTTTCACATTCATATGATAAAAGATATGGTCTAGGGGATTGGGTAACGACTGATTAGAGATTCATTAATAAAATTGGAATCTATTTCATCCACTATAAGGTGGATATTCTTCTGACTACACTAGAAGAGGCCTTTTATTATCAAATTAGATTCCACTTAGAGATAATTTCCAATATCAAAGAATGTCTTAAATTATTGGATAACATAGCCCCTAGGATAATGAAAAATTCCACCACACCACATGAAACCCATTATTCATGGTCCATTAGTATTGATATTGAGACTAGGATAGTGAGGTTTCCAATGAATCCATCGAGCTTGTGGGGGTAAATGTGATTGGGTGGTGAATATATCTTACATCCATAAGGGGTCGAAGAGAGGGTGTTCCATACAAGTCCTTGATAATCCTTATAATACCAATCAAAATATTCCTAATTATGAAGGTAATTTCTAACGTATCATAAAGGTTTCCATCGTGGAGGTATTTATTCCCCACCTTTCATATACACCAATAGCCTGCTAAGAGGAAAACAACTCCTTCCTTCTTCTCACGAACAATGTTTCCCACTCCCCAGAAGTAAAGGCGGAAGAAACAAATCACTGATGGCTCTTGATATGGAAGTCTAGTGAAGTCACAAAAATATTGTTATACCGAATTATCCCATTCACCTTTAAAAAACAAGTGGGACACAGTTTCTTCCTGAGTCTCACTACAGCAGGAGAACCTTAAAGTAAGATTGATGCCAAGATTCTTAATATTATCATCTATAGGTAAGGCATGGATCCAAATGTTCCATGTTATGAAGTTGAATTTTGATAGGATCTCCTTACACTAATGCACCTCACCCCAGTTGTAAAAATCATTCAAAGCGATCAAAATTATTCCTAATTCTTTAAATGAGACGTATCCCGATTAGGAGCCTATGGAAATTTATTTTATCGAAATAGATTTCATCATAAAAATATCAATGATATCATGATCGATCTTCTTAAAAATTTCATTTATGATGTCTGGGTACATACATTCTTTCCAGAATATGATGTATTTAACTGGGCATCCTAGAATTATAATCTTGGAGCCAACCAGGTTGTGTCACCATAACTTAATATCCCCTCTACCCTCTATCCATTACATATAACATTGGAGAGTGGACATATGGGGTTAAAGTGTGAGCCATACCAAAGAATTCATCCCTCTTAGTGTTTCCATATAATTTCCATACACTTATATCACAAATATTCACCAAAGAATCTGACCCTCATGACCCTACCATGCCAACTTCACATGTAAATACTGCATCATGCTAGAGATGATCCTTATAATTATACCACCCTCCTTTGAGGACTTGGCCATCCTGCCTCATGAAGACCCATAGTGCTTACCATCTGATTTAGATTCCCATATAAAAAATATATATAAGATTTTCAATACTAGATAACACTCCTTTCAGAACCATTGGGGAAAAAAGAAAATGCATGGGGTTGGAGGAATGGACAATTTTAAACAACATTATTCTACGTTCGAATGATAAGAAAATATTTTTACAATTTATGATGCAACCAATAATCCTATCAACAACCTTTTCTAAGTGGTTAATCCATAGTTTACTCAAGGAACTGGGGTGCCCAAATATTTCATAGGAATGTTTCTTATGTGTATATCCATATAGTTCTCTAGGTATTTAACCCACCTATCTGAGCATCTGTTTGAAATTAAAATACTAATCTTCTCACGATTGATAAGTTGTCTACTCTAGTTTTATTATTCCTCTAGGATATTTCTGATATTGTGATTGGATCACTTATTTTAATTAATAATAATTATTGTGTCACCTAAAAACATGAGATGATTGATTCCACCGAAGTGAGATCTATAATTACATGGAAGGATAAGGCCTTCCAAGATGATTTTATTGATGAAGTGGCTAAGAGTGTTTTGAGTAAGGGTGAAAGGATTATAGAAACTGGGATGGATTTATTTATGACAAAAATATATTTGAAGAAACCACATTGCTTTAACAAGAAGGATTTGAAAATCCACAAGGATCTAATACCCATAAACGTGAGGCCATAGGCCCATGGAGAGAATCACATGAATAAAAGTACATTGAGTATGAAGTTCCATTCAAGTCTATCATATGAGTTATTCATGTTTAATTTGGTTGTAATATTGGAATTGAGAACCTTTTGTTTATATCACCAATTAATTCTTGAGCTAAAAACATAGCACTAGTGAATAATTATCCATTTAAAATTCAATGTCGTTCTTCAAACATCCATCAAGATAGATTTGTGGATAGTATTTTATTGATTATAATGGATAAAAACTTATAAGGGAAATTTTATATACTAATTGGTATGTATTATATAAGATATTAAAGAGCTTTAATTTTGGGAATGATAACCAGTGTAGTAACGTAGGCCACATGAGGGAGATAACCACCATAGAAAAAAATCATGCACCCCATACACTAGTTCATACATGAACAGATCATATGAGGCCCCATAAAAGGAGACTGGGAAGCAGTCTAGGCTGGGTGCACTTTCTAGGTTTAGTTTCTATAGTTCCTTATGGACCTCCAAATCCATGGGTATCAATGCAAAGAACATGTTATCATGATCAGTTACCTTATGAATAATGTAATAAAATATCTATGCATGGACACTCGAGTAAAATCCATGTATACAAGGTTTGGAACCTATAATAAGTGATTTTTAATGAATCTCAGTCATACCTCTGACAAAATCATGGTCATCAGTGTAATACTTATCATTGAATAGTTTATTATTTAAATTTATGTTCTATTTTACCTTAATACATCAATGTAATATGGACTTATTCCAATCTCATTACCCAAGTCATTTAATTTTTTAATGCTTATGCACCATAGGATCATACTGTAGGATTATATCAGACAAAATGTTATTTTTCTAGGATAGATGCCTGAATATATCCTCTTCCCAATAATTTATGAAACTAGATTCCATAAAATTGATCTCTATTTTGATCACATCAATTTCTTTAAATCATGGGGGCGGGGGGTTACTAATCGAGGATAAACATTAATATCCCTTATTTTTTTAAGGCTGATCCAAGTGTTTTCTTGGAAATGATTCACCCAAGAATCCCTCACCACCTAACAGAATCCCAAAATATTGGTCCATATATGGGATAAAAATATATGGATTCATCTTTATTTTATTAGACATATAAAAATAAGAAATATATAGTGATTATAAATACTAAAAACAGGGTGTTTTACCATTGTATCTAGAAAATAGAAGATAACATGGTTGTTACTGAGACCCTATTCGAGGTGACACAAGGTGTGATGATCACCTTTATTGTTATTAAACTAGGTGAACTGATATCATGAGAATCCCATGTCAAGGAGGACAAAGTTGGATATAAAGGGAGTGAACTCCTAGCTAGACATTCAAGGAAAGGATATTCCACCATTCTATTCTCTTGGATCTAACATAATGTTAAAATCACAACCCATGAACCATGGTGAATCCACTAGGTTAAATTCCCCAAGATCATGCACCATGAATTATCTTTCATGGGAATAACACATGTCATAAAAAAATGATATAAAATAGTAGTGAAATGCTGTAGAAATATTAGTATTAAATAAATGATCAGAATATTCTACCAATTCCATTGAAATGTTATGTTTCTAGAACATCTAAATGGGATTTTTTGAGGTATCATCATTCTTAAATTAAAATACCCTTATGATGTGTTCTTACTCCTCTATATTGGATGGGCATTATTTAGGATCAATAATTCCTACTAAGGAACAATTTTTTTAATGTTCTTTATAGAGGAAATATTTTTTAACCCTATCACTAAGGACTCAGTAATTCCAGGTGATAAAAGAAATCATTTAATAGAGCTACTCTTGGATTCCCCGCCCCAAAAAATCATCAGATACTTAAACCATAAATAAGAGATTAACAAACAATATTTTTACTAGGATATGTTGAGAACACAATTGGGAATAAGTGAGAGAGTCAATACTGAAAAATCATAGTAATTTTTAGTTAGGTAACTACCCCCTAAGACTATATTGCACTGGTATTGGGAATATGTGGAAGGAGATTAATTTTTGAGATGAAGTTAGGAAGAACAACATTAGGAAAATATGTATGAGAGGCCTTCAAGTGTGTGTGTGTGGGGGGGGGGGGGTGAATTTTACTCCTTTGGTAAATAATTTGGAATAACCATGAGAATGAGTATGCTCTCAATATATGATAATACACTGTATAGAGATAAAGGGGGAACTTGAGAATATCTGAAGGTGAAAGGTTATTGGGGTTGGTAAACGTGAAGAGGTGGGGATTGGATGATGAAACCATTATTCTTATGGGTTTATTGATTACAAAATGGAATTTCAAAAATCCATATACCGTCCATCATGAGCATCCAGTGGCCTATAAGGAATGAAAGATAAGAAAGAAGAATCCTGACCAATATAAAAATTGGTATCTAACTACACTGATTCTTGCCTGGCCAACCTAGGTAGGGAATGGAAATCTGATGAAACTTCACCCAAATAAATATTCTATGACACTAGATTTATTATCATGGAAAATAATCCACTCATATATCTCTAGGTTTTATCATGATTTGAAATATCTATTTGATAATTATATAGACATGCCTGTCGCTACTTTTTGAAAACTGAAAAAGAATAACCTTTGATCCAACATGATGTGTAGAAACTTAGCACTACAGGGTTGAAGAGATATTGAAACTATTAAAATAATACCTAAAAGTGGATAATAATCCCAACCAAAAGGTATTACAAGATATCCATATCAACACAAATCTAAGTGACTAAGGCTTCCTTTAAGCAAAGAGTGTGGTCATCGATGCATAGAAAACCCCCAAAAAACATACGAATTCTCCAAAATAAGGAAGACATATGAAAATAGAGAGTGAGGCATGATATAGATATCCACACTACAATTTGAGGAGAATACAAACCTTGATGAACATCCATATAATAGTGATAAAGGTACAAATTCCATTAGCTAATAGATCAATAATGTTTTCTCAATGCCTTAATGAATTCCTCCCAAGAGGTCATGGTGATGAAACAATGATTACTATTAAGAACTGATACATTGACTAGATAATCAAATCCCTAGGATTCAAAAAATTCTATAATCGGGTAATCATATGTTTATCCATGCTGAGACCCTCCACCCATGTTTACTTGAGGATAGATGATGCTTTATTAAGGGAATAAACAGGAATAAAGATCATTGAATAATAACCCTTTGATGCTTTATGTGGAAGCTCCATGGTAATCTCTAGAAGAAATGGGGACATTGATTCTTAGGATGACATATAATTAAGGAGCACAACCTTTAATAAATGGGTAAGCTAGGGAATTGGGTTAAAGGGATGAAGGTCCCTATCCTATGAGAAATCTGGGGATCCCACTAGTAGTGAGAAGGGAGGCCAAGGAAGAGTACTGAAATCTAGAGAGACATGAGGCACCACCAGAGGGGATGCATACAATAAAAGATAAACAATCACATGATTTTAAAATCCCACTAGCCCATGATGTGCATTATTTAGATCAATTTTTCCAAGGAGAGGGGTGGATGTATTTCATGTTTAATAGGAAATTTTGTTGTCTTTCTTATTCATTCTCTTTTTTCCATATTTCATTGTGATTTTATTGTTTTTACTTCTTCTCTAACCCATTAAATGATCATTTAAACTACAAACTTAATTTTTTTTTTCAAAAATTCAAAAATTCTTATTGTTTTAACATTTAAATATTTTTTTCATTGATGTAAATGGAGTTTTAGCATTGAGTTATAATGAGGGGGTGATTTTAAGTAAAGATGGTTATTTTTAATTGATATAAATGATTGTATATTTAAAAAAGAATTGAGATATTGATTCTTATTTTGTATATTTCTTATGGGTTAATTGCTTAATTTAACATCACCACACATCAATTCACTAAACCATGTTTTTTAAATATTTATTTCTTAATTGAAGGAATATAAAATTCTGGTTAATGTATCAAAACATTCCAAAATTATTTTTCCATACGTTCCTTATCTAATTTATTTTATTATTATAACTGATTTACCTTCATGTGTGTAGCTATTATTGGATGGTTGTACAGCCTAAAAAAATTGATAGGAGTGATTACATGTACAAAATAAAGGTATTTCTAGTTTAGGAGCTTAAGGATTGACTTATAAGAATGCTTAAGTCAGTGGGTCTTGAAATTTGATTACAAAGGATGAAGGTTAGGTTTGGTGGGAAGAATTAGATAAGAATAAAAATATAAAAATAACCTATAATTACTAGATAAAAAGAGTAACACAAATCATGAAATGGTCATTCCACATAAACACATATGATGATGATTTAGTGACATGTTTTACTTGTGAATGCCTTTCATAGAATAGTTTTATATATCTCATAGACTTTTATTCTGATACATTTTATGTAACACCCCAAGATTTCATAGTGTGTTATTTCTTAAAAATAATTCAATATCTTGCACTACACGCAACACTGAGTTCAAGCACACCATGACTTACCAAACAAGCCATTAAAAAGAGGTTATGAATAGTATTAACTAAATTTTAAACTTTATATAATCCATATAATTTTAGAATCCATATTATGAGTTTCTTAGACATAATGTAAGAACAAATTCATTTTCAGTATTGCACTTTTACCAATTTTTAATAGTGAACACTTTTTAAATCCAATATTTTAAACTTTTATATATTCAATTTGACTAAATAAATTTACTTTTTAGAATGGGGACATCAAAAAAAATTTACAAAGAAACATCCCAAGCTTCCGCGGTACGCTTTACTTTGAATAATACAATAGTGCGTGTTGTACGCAACTTCGAGTTCTAACACACACCACAACCAATCAAACTAGCCGTTATGAATAGTAATACCTACTTTTTGAAATTTTATAAATTTTTTCTCTGAAAATGGACTTCATTTTTGTATTCGGAATATTGAATTTAGACTAAGGTGAAATTTTGGAACTTTTCGGATAACATTTATATTTTTATGAATAGTGAAAATTACTAAATTTTAATTAAAAACAAATTTTTTAATCGAAATAACTTATATTGATAAATTATGAATTTGAGTGGTTTTAAAGTATATTTAGAATATATTTTTAACATTTAATACAAATTTTGTCATTGTACATAATTTCACAATTAAACCGGACATAAAAAAGTGTCAATCTTTTGATAGTTATTATCTCTTAAAAACACGCTATTTGTTTTGACGACGAGAGTTAATTTTTAAATTAATTAATGCAACTGATATGTTTTGAATTTGGTAAAATAGACATCATTTTTTAATTCATAATATCAAATATAGATTTGGCCTAATTTTTGGTATTTTTCTAGGAACTTTCATTTTTTGATGAATAGTAAAACCACTAAGTGGTAGTTAAAAAAACTGAATTTTTCATAAAACTTAATTTTACCACTTCTGTGAGTGGAATTTCAAAAATACGAGAAACATGGTTAATATAAAGGACTAAAATGTGGTTCATTGAGATGAAAATAATTTTTTGTGAATAGTAACTTTTTACTTTTATTTTACCACGGTTAAAAGTAAATAGGGTAATTAAGGGTAAAAATGATATTTATATTACCCTAACACATTTCCTAATTCTATTGGATAAGCTTAATTCGACCAAAAAAAACCTTAGGAATACAATTTTATCATTTTGGTCAACTTGGATTAGATTAGGAAATTTATTATTATTTAATTCAAAGAAGAGTTAAAAGAGTTAAAATCAAAGTTTATTTACTAAATAATTTTTAATATAGGATTATACATAAGATAAATTCGATTGTAAATATTCATTATAAATATAAAAATATTTCCTACATAATTGTATTTTATTTATAATTTTTAGACATTATATAATTTAATTTATTTATGACCCAATGATGATGCAGTAATTACCATAATAGTGAAAAATTAAAATAATTGATATTATAAATACCCAAATAAATATAATTTGAGACGTTTTATAAATAAAAATAATTTTCTAGGTTAATAGGACATGTTAGGATTTATTTAATTAAACTTTTTTGAAGTAATCATTCTGTTATGAGTTTTAAAAAAATTAATTATTGAATAGTGTCAAAATTGACATAAAAGAGTTTTTTTAAAAAATATTATATTATTAATTGATATTAAATTCCTAAAAATCTAAGGTTCGGCCAAGAGAATTATATCATGATATTTGTATCATTAATGGACCACTTGGGGGTCTTTTGGAGGTATATAGTAAGTTTATTAACTATATAATATAAAAATACAAAGTGACCTCGTAAGTGTCAAACTAATTAACTAAGAGTTAAAACTAAAAGATAAGGTTAATATAATGACCCAAACCAGTATAAATTCTCTTGGTTGAGTGGTTTTCTAAGAATAAACACATTAAACTTTAAATCATCCACTTTGTATCCATTATAAACCGAATATGAAATTATTATAAAATAATATTTCTAGCTTTTCCAAAGGTGCCCTTCACCCCTCTTATAAAAGGGAACTCCCCCTTCTCATTAATTAACACCTTCAAAGACATTTGGATCGGCCAAACTCTGCCAAAATACTCTCTCAACTTCCCTCAATTCATCCTAGAGGCCTTCCTTTAGTCATAAAGACAACTTAAGGAGCCCTTTTGATCAAATCAAAAAGAAGAACCCAAAGAAGAGGTAATGATTTCACCACCCTTTTTCAAGTTCCTTTCTTCTTCCACTTCTTCTTTCTTTGTTATTACCATTATAAAATAACAACTCCAGTATATTATATATAATTTTATGTTTTTATAAATATGGTACAATAATATTAAGTATTCTATCCATCCTTTGAATAACATGTCACCATACGTGCGTACGTACAGCTTACCGTCTCCACGTCCTGGTGTAATTGTTATTCAATAAATTATTATTTGGATGGGTATAATAATGATGTGTAATTCATGTAAATAATAAATATAACATGATAATTATTCTGTATATATGATATAACATCCAATTATATATTATTTTAATATCAAAATAATGATACTGTCGCTCGTGCGTACGTACGGACTACCGTCTCCACGAACGCGATGAGATTCATTCTCCATCGTATCCATTCAAGTCTAATTCTCATTTGGTGATTAATAATAGTATATAAGGACTTGATATCATTCTGGATATGATTAAGATACAACCTATCCATGAAAAACACGGCTTACGTAACAAAACATATAAAAGAAA
The DNA here is from genome assembly GCA_963277665.1 of Viscum album. Taxonomy (NCBI): domain Eukaryota; kingdom Viridiplantae; phylum Streptophyta; class Magnoliopsida; order Santalales; family Viscaceae; genus Viscum; species Viscum album. The sequence continues at coordinate 1,513,868,402 of OY728139.1, read as the reverse complement.
ATGAGTATGTTAACACCTGAAACAACGATAATACTAAGATATTATTAACAAATCAATGTTAAAAGATAATATATGATATCATATTAATGCATATGACTCTTGTATAATTTAATAACAATTATTTCACTATTATACAGGAGGTTAACCTACCATCAACCAAGGAAAGGTACAAGTTAAGGGTTTATTTCACAATCTCTTCATTATCCGAGGTTGTTTATACGTAATAATCTACTGGGATCTGTTTATCATCCACATCCATGTTTCTTAAAAATTTATTTCAAAACATTTTTACTATTTACAAGAATATGGGTTAAAGTCATTTATAACCTTGTTTGATTTTTTATAAGAGTTTTATAAAGTAATCTTTCCATAATTTTCCAAACAAGGTGCTTTTTAACCTTTTCGACAAAATTAAGGTAAGAATTGTTTTTAACTTATACGGTGGGTGGGACTATTTTATGCTTTTATAAAATCGTCAAAGATTCCCTTACAATCTTATAAGAATATTTTCAAAGAAAATGTTTTATTTTATAAATATATGACTCTTAAATGATTTCAAAATAGAAAGATATATTTCTTTAAAAAGAGTTTTGATTTCATCTATGTCAACATCCTTTGATGGATTTTACGCTTATTTGAAGTTGATTTATTATGATACAAAAATTCTATATTGTATTGAAGGTTTTGTGATATGTGTGACTGTGGATGTGTTATTTTTATACCATTCATGGTTTATGGATGAAGTATTTACATTTCATATGCTAGTTTTAATACAAATGTTTATGTTATGTTTAAACCTTTTCATATGGGAATGCATTGGACTTAATATGTGATAGGTGGAGCCCACTATAGCTCCTCGATGCATCGGTAGGTCTCATGAGACAAACTAGTGTCTTGGCACAAGGCCTTGGAAAAATCTTATTTGTAGTCTTGGCATGAGGCCTTGGATATGTGGTTATGATAGTCTGGAATTATGCATTCCATCATTATCAAAGTGGTTATTGATATTGCATGTGATTATTCGATTAGTAGAATATCCATGTGAATAAGTAAATGGAATGATTTCATTTTATTTTTTCCATACTATGTTGAAGTTTAAGTTTAAAAGGCTTTTTTTAGTTATACATTGCCTTAAATGTTTATTCTCATTTATGAAAGTTTCCGCTATATTGTTATCCTTACTAGGCATTTGAGCTCACCCCTTTTTTATGTTTTATTTTTTCCAAGATGTGAAGAAGTAAATTAAGAATGACCTGAAGGGATAGTATTAGGGGATAAGAGTGTAGAATATGGAGACTATGTTGTTGTATTTTTCATTTTTATGATTTATGTAAAACTTTGTGAATATATCTAGTGTTTCCAAGGATACTAAACTAATCGGTATTTCGAGATTTGATCTTTCTTGTGATCATGCCAATATTATGTAATAATTCACCGACTCTAGGTAACTGGGGTCAGGGCGTTGCAGTTGGTGTCAGAGGAAGTTTAGTACAAACCTTGGAAGCTAGATTTAGATAAAATCGGATTAGAGAAAATAGATTTAAGATGGACTTTGAGGATTAGCATAAAAGAACTTCCTAGAATTTTGGTATTGTAGAAATTTTGTGAGTTTTCCAAACAATACATCCCTGTCTGGATACGAGCAGGTAGCGGCAGCTCTGGCACAGATGTACCTAGGGGTAAAACCCGAAAACACCGTTTTGAGTTAGACTCGAATGGGAACTGGTTCACGATAACGTGCCTTGCTGCACTCTTGGTTACGACACTCCCGGGTGATATGCTTAGGACTGGAAGCCATTTTTTTCATTTTCTAAAAAGCCAGTTTAAGGCTTACCGATTACCGAACAAGCAGGTAGGAGAACACAAAAATCGCACATCGCGTCGCGGTACCCGAGAAGTGCAATCCAGTCTTCAAAATTCTCAAATCACAAATATCAAGTGAAATCTTTTCCGCGGCTCGGTCCACGCAACGCCGCACGCCACGCGACTCCTCGGGACGCACATCCGCCTCGAGCCGGGAACCCTAACATCACACGACTTCATCATCACAATATCGCAGGTTGCCAGCGACACCATCCACCGGAAAACTCAGCGAAGCAGCTCATCGGCGGACACCCTGCTTCGTCGCCCACCGCCACAGGTAGCCTCCGACGCTGCCGTCTCCAACGTATCACCATCAACAATCCATCACAGTAGGAAAAATCAAATGTAAACCCCAAAATTAGACAACCATCATCATCTACCAAGCCAGATTCATCTTTACCAACATGCTTACAGGAAAACAGAGTCGCCAACAGACCCTCTTCTGCCATACCGTCCCAAAAAACATCACAGCAAAAAGGAAAATCAAACCGATAAAAAACCAAAAGGGAAGAAACATCACCCGAACAACCTTCCACATGAAACTCCGTCAAAACAATCTCAAATCACAAAGAAAATAAATTCAACTTCGAAGCCCATCTCCACCTTCAGCCCCGTTGGAGAAGACCCCAAAAACCCCCAAGGCACTCACATTAACTGCATATCGAAGCTTTAACCCCCAAACAACCAAGAAAACTTGACCCAGGAACGACTCCACAATGCCAGGACCAGATCGAACCCACAAACCCGCCCTTGGCGCATGCCGGAACTTCTAGAGACCTCGTCGTAACCCGGTCTTCTGCTCGTGGATCCAGATCCGACAGTGACACAAGAACTAGAAACCAAGAAAGGGAGCCTAAGCCAGAAACCTAACTGCAGAGGAGATCCAAAGAGGGAAAATGAAGCCTTATTTCACGGAGGAAGAGAGGCGGCGACCGAGGGAACCCTCACCGCTCAGAGCCCCTTACGGGCCCATCCAGACGGTTCCCGGGGATATGCTTAGGATAATCCTCATTTTCTTTACAAACCATTATGAAGTGTTTATGAGTATATACTTTCTCAAAGGAGAAATTTTTATGATTATGGATTATATCCATAAACTATTTAATTTATGTTATGTGTTTTACAAGTTTGGGATTAGGTATTGTTATTCATAAACTAATCTAGTGTATTCCATTGTTTAGAAATGGCGCCTAGTAGAAGGAATGAGAACTCCAGCAATGCACATGATCCAAATAGAAAGAAGGATCATATCTTTCATGGTCTTAAGCCAGAATTTATAAGAGAAATAGTCTCCCATGTATTATCATCATATGAAGAAATAATATCATGTGTTGATAAGATAAGTAAAGAGTTTACTGAGTCCTATGGATTTGAAGGTAAGTAAGAGAAGAAAAGGATGGAAGAGAGAAAGATGGATAAAGGGAAGAGGGAAAAGAAGAATTTTCCCATATGTGATAACTATGGGAAGAAACACCCTAGAACTTGCCTGAAAGGAATGAGAGTTTGTTATAAGTGTGGAGGAAAAGGGCACAAAGTACGTGACTGCAAGGGTAAGAAAATGGTTTCAAATGTACAATGCTTCATTTGCAAGGAGTTTAGACACTATGAGAACCTATGTCCCATTCATCAGACTATGCTGCAAATGATGCTATTGGATAATAATCAAGTTATGATACTACCATAGATGAAGAGGAATGATTATAGTTCTTATGTTGATTATGTCATTTGAGTGTTGTCTCAACAATGTACTTTTTATAATAATTATAGAGTATATAAGGATTGTACTTCAGTAATATTTCATTAAGGACTTGAGATTGTGTGGAACAAAGAAAAGTGACTCAATAGCAGGTTAAATGTTTGGAAAATATATGGTTGAGAGAAAGATAACCATAATATAGTTCTAATACTGAGGTAGTGATTTTAGAATAATACATGATTTATTTGGATAAATTATATTGGATATTCTTGAATACCTTGAAACTGATTAATGATTTGTATATTCCATCATTTTGGGGGTTTACAACATTTTTGGATTGAAAGAGTATATCTATTATTCTTTAAGGAATAAGGGATCATGAATGTAATCAATAAGGTTTTATGGTAATTCAGGATGTTGCAGTGTATTCAAAGAATACATGATGAAGGTGTTCACATGTTATTACGCGGAAAAAAGGATCTTCATTGTGTTTACCTTCCTTGTAAATTATGGACTGAAGTATTTTGGATAGTTCTAGTTTGGATTATTTTGGATTTCCATAAAAAGGACAACCCAGAGGTCGGGTGGCAACCCGTCGCATCCGGCAAGGCGACGATACTTGAACCCACAACCGAAGGGCGACAAGGGTGTATCACCTACCACTGACCCACGTGATGTCATGGATTGAATAATGTCGTTTTTTAATGGTTCTTCTAGATGATTTATAAATTCATTTTTTTAACCCTATATGAATAGGATAAATAGAATATTATTTTTAATTTCTATTATCATTTAGAGTGAAAGATGAGTTTGTGGTAGAACTTAGTTAAAGGATGAGACTCTACTTGTCAAGTATATATATTTTTTGTTCTCTTATTAAATGAAGAAATTAATTATTATACTTTAGTGAAGGAATCTTAAAACAAAAAAAATGTGTTATCCGAATACCATATGTTTTGCTGAACCGATGGTAGTTTAAATCCTTATAGATTGATGAATTTAAGGCCATCAATTTTACACTTGTTTATGATTGATGACCTCAATCACTACCTATAAATATTTACATTTTCCCTCCAATTATATGTCTCTAATTGCCACTAATATTCTCCGAATAGAGATCATAATTTGGTGGTGACCCTTTCATTTCTCTTTTCCTCTTATTAAGACTAAATTTTATTAACCCAATTTCTGATGTGGGTTTTCCCACAAAGATATTTTCTATATTAAACCTTTTATTTTTGAGTAACAATTTCAAATTTTGAGGATGCAATTTATTGAATGAGGGGAGAATGTAACACCCCAAGATTTCATAGTGTGTTATTTCTTCAAAATAATTCAGTAACATGCACTACACGCAACACCGAGTTCAAGCACACCAGGACTTACCAAAAAAGCTGTTCAAAAGAGGTTATGAATAGTATTAACTAAATTTTAAACTTTATATAATCCTTATAATTTTAGAATCCATATTATGAGTTTCATAGACATAATGTAAGAACAAATTCATTTTCAGTATTGCACTTTTACCAACTTTTAATAGTGAATCCTTTTTAAATACAATATTTTAAACTTTTATATATTCAATTTTACTATATAAATTTACTTTTTAGAATGGGGACATCAAAAAAAATTTACAATGAAACATCCCAAGCTTCCACGGTACGCCTTCCTTTGAATAATATAGTAGTGTGTGTTGTACGCAACTTCGAGTTTTAACACGCACCACAACCAATCAAATTATCCGTTATGAATAGTAATACCTACTTTCTGAAATTTTATAAATTTTATCTCTCAAAATGGACTTCATTTTTGTATTCGTAATATCGAATTTAGCCTAAGGTGAAATTTTGGAACTTTTCGGATAACATTTATATTTTGATGAATAGTGAAAATTACTAAATTTTAATTTAAAACAACTTTTTTAATTGAAATAATTTATATTGATAAATTATAAATTTGAGTGGTTTTAAAGTATATTTAGAATATATTTTTACCATTTAATACAATGTTGGTCATTGTACATAATTTCACAATTAAACCAGACATAAACAGGTGTCAATCTTTTGATAGTTATTATCTCTTGAAAACACGCTATTAGTTTTGACGACGGGAATTAATTTTTAAATTAATTAATGAAACTGATATGTTTTTAATTTGGTAATATAGACATCATTTTTTAATTCATAGTATCAAATATATCTTAGGCATAATTTTTGGTATTTTTCTGGAAAGTTTCATTTTTTTGATGAATAGTAAAACCACTAAGTGGTAGTTAAAAAAACTGAATTTTTCATAAAACTTAATTTTACCGCTTCTATGAGTGGAATTTCGAAAATCCAAGAGACACGGTTAATATCAAGGACTAAAATGTGGCTCATTGAGATGAAAATAATTTTTGGTGAATACTAACTTTTTACTTTTATTTACCACGGTTAAAAGTAAATAGGTTAATTAAGGGTAAAAATGATATTAATATTACCCTAACACATGTCCTAATTCTATTGGATAATCTTAATTAGACCAAAAAAAACCTTAGGAATAAAATATTATCATTTAGCTCCACTTGGATTAGATTAGGACATTTATTATTATTTAATTCAAAGAAGAGTGAAAAGAGTTAAAATCAAAGTTTATTTACTAAATCATTTTAATATAGGGTTATAAATAAGATAAATTAGATTGTAAATATTCATTAGAAAGATAAAAAGATTTTATACATAATGGTATTTTATTTATAATTTTTAGACATTAAATAATTTAATTTATTTATGAACCAATGATGATGCAGTAATTACCATAATAGTAACAAATTAAAATAATTGATATTATAAATAACAAAATAAATATAATTTGAGACTTTCAATAAATAACAATAATTTCATAGGTTAATATGACATGTTAGGATTTATTAATTAACCTTTTTCTAAGTAATAATTCTGTTATGAGTTTTAAAAAAATCAATTATTGAATAGTGTCAAAATTGACATAAAAGAGTTTTTAAAACAAATATTATATTATTAATTGATATTAAATTCCTAAAAATCTAAGGTTCGGCCAAGAAACTTATATCATGATAGTTGTATCCTTAATGGACCACTTGGAGGTCTATTGGAGGTATATAGTAAGTTTATTAACTATATAATATAAAAATACAAAGTGACAAGGTAAGTGTCAAACTAATTAACAAAGAGTTAAAACTAAAAGATAAGGTTAATATAATAACCCAAACCTATGTAAATTATATTAGTTGAGTGGTTTTGGACCCATAACCACCTTATCCTTTAAATAATCTACTTTTGAGCCATTATAAACCTAATATGAATTTATTATAAATTAATATTTCTATCTTTTCCAAAGGTACCCCTCACCCCTCTTATAAAAGGGCACTCCCCCTTATCATTAATTCACACCTTCAAAGCCATTTGGATCGGCAAAACTCTGCCAAAATACTCTCTCAACTTCCGTCAATTCATCCAAGAGGCCTTCCTTTAGTCATAAAGACAACTTAAGGATCCCTTTTGATCAAATCAAAAGGAAGAACCCGAAGAAGAGGTAATGATTTCACCACCCTTTTTCAAGTTCCTTTCTTCTTCCATTTCTTCTTTCATTGTTATTACCATTCTAAAATAATAACTCCAGTATCTTATATATACTGTGATGTTATTATAAATATGGTACAATCTTATTAAGTATTCTATCCATCCTTTGAATAAAATGTCACCATACGTGCGTACGTACGGCTTACCGTCTCCACGCCGTGGTGTAATTGTTATTCAATAAATTATTATTTGGATGGGTATAATAATGATGTGTAATTCATGAAAATAATAAATATAACATGATAATTATTCTGTATATATGATATACCATCCAATTATATATTATTTTAATATCAAAATAATGATACTATCGCTCGTGCGTACGTACGGACTACCGTCTCCACGAACGCGATGAGATTCATTCTCCATCATATCCATTCAAGTCTAATTCTCATTTGGTGATTAATAATAGTATATAAGGACTTGATATCATTTTGGATATGATTAAGATACAACCTATCCATGAAAAGCATGGCTTATGTAACAAAACATATAAAAGAAAACGAGTATGTTAACACCTGAAACAACGATAATACTAATATATTATTAACAAATCAATGTTAAAAGATCATATATGATATCATATTAATTCATATGACTCTTGTATAATTTAATAACAATTATTTCACCATTATACAGGAGGTTAACCTACCCTCAACCAAGGAAAAGTACAAGTTAAGGGTTTATTTCACAATCTCTTCATTATCTGAGGTTGTTTATACGTAATAATCTACTGGGATCTCTTTATCATCCACATCCATGTTTCTTAAAAATGTATTTCAAAACATTTTTACTATTTACAAGAATATGGGTTAAAGTCATTTATTCCCTTGTTTGAATTTTTATAAGAGTTTTATAAAGTAATCTTTCCTTCGTTTTCCAAACAAGGTGCTTTTTAACCTTTTCGAAAGAATTATGGTAAGAATTGTTTTTAACTTATACGGCGGGTGCGACTATTTTCTGCCGTTATAAAATCGTCGAAGATTCCCTTACAATCTTATAAGAATATTTTCAAAGAAAATGTTTTATTTTATAAATATATGACTCTTAAATGATTTCAAAATAGAAAGATATATTTCTTTAAAAAGAGTTTTGATTTCATCTATGTCAACATCCTTTGATGCATTTTATGCTTATTGGAAGTTGATTTATTATGATACAAAACTTCTATATTGTATTGAAGGTTTTGTGATATGTTTGAATGTGGATGTGTTATTTTTATACCATTCATGCTTTATGGATGAAGTATTTACATTTTGTATGCTAGTTTTAATATGAATGTTTATGTTATGTTTAAACCTTTTCATATGGGAATGCATTGGACTTAATATGTGACGGGTGAAGCCCGCTATAGCCCCTCGATGAATCAGTAGGTCTCATGAGACAAACTAGTGTCTTGGCACAAGGCCTTGGCAAAATATTATTTGTAGTCTTGGCACAAGGCCTTGGCTATGTGGTTATGATAGTCTGGATTTATGCATTCCATCATTATGAAAGTGGTTATTGATATTGCATGTGATTATTCGATTAGTAGAATATCCATGTGAATAAGTAAATGGCATGATTTAATTTTATTTTTGCCATACTATGTTGAAGTTCAAGTTTAAAAGGATTTTGTTTTAGTTATAAATTGCCTTAAATGTTTATTCTAATTTATGAAAGTTTTCGCTATATTGTTATCCTTACTAGGTATTTGAGCTCACCCCTTTTCTATGTTTTATTTTTCCCAGTATGTGAAGAAGTAAATTATGAATGACCTGAAGGGATAGTATGATGGGATAAGAGTGTAGACTATGGAGACTATGTTGTTGTAGTTTTTATTTTTATGATGTAATGTAAAACTTTATGAATATATCTAGTGTTTCCGAGGCTACTAAACTAATCAGTCTTTCGAGATTTGATCTTTCTTGTGATCATTCCAATGTTATGTAATAATGCACCGACTCTAGGTAACTAGGGTCGGGGCATTACATTTTATGTGAAAAAAATTTCCAATACTACTGAGATTAACTCTTTTAGGTGTTTCTTTTTGGAAAAAATATCTCACAGAGGCATTGTATAATTTTTAGGTCAATTGTGTTTGGTATCAAAGATGGTTGACTAGGGAAGTTATGAATTTTTTATGCGGTTGTTGAATAATTTTGTTGAAAATATTCCATAATATAAGTATGGAAGCACTAGATGATGTACAAAAATTACACTTACAAGATGGTGACATTTCTTTGGGTTTTCCAATTTTTTGGGGTCTAAAATTAATTGGAAGGGAACAAAATTATGAAAGAGTTGCATGACGTTTTTTATTACATGAGGGTTCTTTAAAAAATCATTTTCGAAAAGAAACAAAATTTTATCAATATGGACAATATAGTTTCATTAAATTTTTGTAAGAATAATTAAAGTGTGTGAGTTTCGTGAAAGTGTAATGTTTCACGTACAATTGGAAATTTTCATGAATGTTATGAAAAGTTAGACAAAATAAAACGTTGAATTAAAAAATGAATTACCATGAAATTAGGTAGTAAATAGATATTCATTTATTTGATGAATGCTAATTTGGATGATCCACCAAATGGGGTGTAAGAAAAATTGATTTATGTAATCAATTGAAGAATCGTGTAAAATAGTAGTGAATAAAAGTTAATTGATAGAGAAGTGAAATTTAAATGTGTGACTAGTAGTGAACCTGGAGGGATGGTGAGTCTACTTAAAATATGTTTACAACAATTCACTATTGTAGAATTGGTATAGTGGCCCATTTCATTTTTATTATACTTAGACTAACCTAGTTAAAGGTGAATCGAGTATAATTTCTATGGCTTGTTCATGTTATCATTTATACATTTATCTTTAAATTAAAAGAGAGGGACAATTTTTTTGTTTAGTAATGAAACATTATCATAATAACATAGTGTTTTAATAAATCAAACTCTAACTCACCCATCTCTTATGTTATTTAATCTAATGGGTCCAGCAATCGGTATTAGGGAAAATATTTTAAATTGAAACCTCTATCTTAGTGGAATCAATGGATTTTTTTAATCATAAAGGGACTATGATAATAGATGGAAATAATTATCAATTTTAGAAGAATGAGATGTAATAGTAATTATGATAAATAGGTAAGTATGTATTTATATCTATGATGAATGATATCTTAACTAGTATGGATAGTATATCGTTATCAAAAAAGGATGAGGAGAATTAGATGTCAAAGCTGAAGGAATCAATGCTACAGGGGAATCTTTATCCAACACAATCTGCAAAAAGGTGATTTCATGTAAGTCATCATATTACACATGGGAGAATATTCTCAATATATATGATGGAGACTTAAAAGTATGAGATGATAAATTTCAATTTGTGTGGAATAAGTATGGGGACATGAGATTTCACATTAATGAGTCAGTTGATGCATTCTATGACTAGGTGAATGTTTTTGTGGAGGATATGCATGGTGTAATTGAAATTCTTAATGATTTGATGATTTTTAAGTGCATATTACGAAGTCTTAAACCTTGCATCAATAAAAATGTATCCTTGTAGAAGGAAAAGGTTCCAAATGTGATGACATTGTATAGTTTACACAACAATATTCTCATATGTGAAATGAAAAATGATGATAACGAGGTTTTGGAAAAAGGGAAATCAAAAGAGTTGGCATTTAAGGATATGAATAATATCAACGTATTGGATAACTATGAAGAATAATATGTGTATTATTTCTCATGATTCCTTTCCTCAAATATACAATGGGGAAAATGAAATTTTAATGGGAAACTTCCAATCACATGATTTATATATGGAATGTTTTCATGTCTTGCAACAAGTTTTCCTAAGATGTTTTATGATGATGATTAAGATGATGATGAAATACCCATGAAGAAGTATTCAAACAATATTAAAGGTTGAAATAAATAAGATAAATATCTGCAAATAGAATAATATTCTTTCATAATAAAATGAAATCTCATTGGAGACTAAGATAGAAGAAAAGAAAAATAAAAAACACTAGAAAAATAATTCAATGGTTGATGTTGTAGAAATTTCCTAGAAAAGTAAAGGAAGGAACACTAATGAAGAATAAAAGGATGTAAGAGTTGATATCCAAGTCAAACTTAAGGATTCTCAATCAGAGATATATGTTTGTAGATCTAAAATGATGAAATATAATAGAGTGGTTCAAAATTCCAAACTCAATATGTAATAGAATGAAGAAGATAAATTCACATTGAAGGAAAAATTGATAATCTCAAGTCTTTAATATTAGAGAAATCATAAAAGGATGTTGATTAAAAAATCAAAGTTGAAGAATATGATAGATTTATTGATGATATTACTAAAACAATAAAATATTGAGTTAAAAAAATCAATGAAATTGAAGAGGAAGTTGCGAGCCTATGAATAAAAGTTGAGGTTTAGGAGAGACCCTTGACCCCCAGTCCGACATTAGGAAAAAAATCATTCAGGAGACAAAAGGGATTAAAGTATATCATAAAGGTCTATCCAAATAGAATTAATAGTTATATAAAAATGAAAATTATGGTATGGGTCTTGATTTCAATTTTTTTGATTAATGATGCTTGAACATAAGCATAAAATCCTTGTGTAAAAATTTAATTGGGTATATAAAATAATTAGAGGTTTCAATGAACCGAATAGATAATCAGTCATATAGAAACTCCGCATGAGAATACACCCTATATTAGGTGTTAGTATTGTGAAAATATGGGAAATTCCCAAAATGTATTTTCCATAGCCTAAATATACTGAAGAGAATAAGAGAAAAAGTGGTCCACAAAGAGATTAATTTTATTGGAATTATTTTTATGGTCATTATTTATAGTGTGGAAGACTTGGGCAGATGGTAGACATTTATTATAAAAAATACCAAGGAAGTTACTAAGGTGGGACCATAGTGTCTATAAGAAATAACTCAAGGAATCCCCAGATGAGTTTAAAAAAATGATTTCCCACTCTAAAAGACATTGTAGATATATTATACTCTAAGGAAGATCAAGAATACTAGTCAAAATCAACTATAAATATAAATATGTGGATCAGAAAGAAAAGAGTCGAGATAGCAGTGGATGAAGAGAATAATTTCAAAGCATCATATCATACAAGATTATTGATCATTGATAGTGGATGCACCTCCCATATTATTGGAAATAGGGATCTGGTGCTAGGAATCAGGTCTGATTGGGAAAGTGTCATCAGTTTTGAAAGTACTGAAGATTATTGGTTAGGGAAAATCAAATTTTGGGGAAAAGGTTATGGGACACACTTATGTATTGATTATTGATGATATTAGTCATATTTTAAAAACTTCATACCAACTGTGTTACTCAAGGAATGTTATAATTTTTACCAATAAGCTGTGTATCATGAAGGGGAAAGATGGTGTAATTATTTTTTAAGGACATTAGACAAAGATAAATATTTACCTTGTGAGTGGAGAAGAAGATATGTTCTTTCTATCAAAGGAGGGAGAAAATAGGTTTTTACATAAATGGATTGGAATTTTATGATAACCAACCATACAAGAGTTGGTGAAATGAGATGTAGCTCGAGATATTCTAATGATTTGATGTGATCATACAAACACATGATATACCTTCCAACAAGGGAAGATAATACAAAATACATACAAGGAAAAATAAAAACACAATAGGAGTGATTAAATTGGTTCATGATGATGTGTGTGTGGACCTATCTCACTAAGGTCCATTGATGATAAGAGAAATTATATTCTTTTCATTAATGATTTTAGTTTTGTGTAACAGATATTTTTCAATACTTTTTAGTATAAGCTATTAAATTGCATAAAATAATATAAAACCAAAGATGAAATAATGATTGGATATAAAATTTTAATGTCCCAAAATGAAAATAGTACAAATTCACAAATAGATAAGTGAAAGAGTGTCTCTAAAAACATGAGATAGTGAAATATGTATTACTAGTAAGAAGTCCCCAAAAAATGGAGAGGTTGATATGTGAAATAAGACCATAAAAATGGATATAATAATTCTTATTAAAAATGACCTAAAAATGAAATTTTATAAGGAAATAGACTTGACATTGAAATAATTTTTTAATAGAGTTTTATTGTTTCAACAAGACTAAAAGACACCATATGATTTATGATAAGGAAAGAATCCAACAGTTATATACCTTTGAAACATTGGAATTAAGTATTGTTTTCCAAATAAAAAAATTGGAAGATTTAATCCCATAGATATTGTTTGATATTCCCTGGATACACTAGAAAATGAAAATCATATGAATTATATAACAATACTATATGGAAGGTGATCAAAATAAATGATGTCACTGTAGTATAAAATAAAATGAACTTCCAAAACATAATGAATAGTATTATAATGATATTAAAGAGGAGGAAATCAACTCAGGGAAAAATGAGGGGGAAATACCAATTCATAAAAATATAGTGATGATGAGTATGAAGAATTCATATTTGTGTTTTCATAGAAGGTGATTTGTCAAGATGAAATTGAAAGGAAAAAAATCATTATTGATCAGAAAATTATAGTTCAACAATGGAGGAAGGAATATCTATAGAAAAAATAAATTCTGTCTGAGGTAGAGTGAAATTGTTTTAAATAAGAATTTTAAGATTAAAATTAATACCATGATATGAAGTACGATATTCAATATATTGAGATGAATCAAACATGGGTGTTTTTTAAGGCCTATAGGTAAGAATATCATCCGGTCCAAATGGGTCTTCCCTAATAAGATGAATGAACATGAGACAATAATTCAATACAAATTATGATAGGTTTTAAAGGGATACCATAAGATAAATTGAATTTATGTTGATGAAAACAATTAACCTATTGTAATATTGGGGAAAATTCAAATATTACTGTATATAGTAGTGAAAATGAAGTACACTTTTTTTATAAGTATATCAAATCTAAATTTCTAAATGGATTTTTGGGGGAAGAGATGTGTATCAAATAATTGGGTGGTTTTTGACCATGAATTTGAGAAATTTTTTTTTTTAGCTAAATAAGGAACTTTAGAGGTTAATGTAAGCAATAAGAGATCCATATTTATGACTTTGTCAATCTTTTAAGAAGATAGGTTTGTAGTGTAGTGGAGTTTATTACTATATCTTTTTCAAAAATTAGATAAATTAAAGGTTGATAATTATGGTTTATGTTAATTAAATAATATTTTGTGGATCTTATGAAGGGAATTGAAAAACAATTGACTAATTTATGAGATGGGAGTTTCAAATATAAATGATTGGAGAACATGAATTTTTTCTTTTTTTATATGAAAACTGAGGAAGGATTGACACATTTATCTCTCAATAGAAACATGATAAGGTGGTTCTGAGTTGATTTAGAATGGATAAATCAATTAAGATGCTAAATTTGGTCACAATCTGGATGAATCTGTTATAAGATAATGAAGGAAAAATAATCAATGTCATAGAATATAGGCATATCAATGGGAGCCTACTATTCATGACAATTACAGGACCTAATATTGTTTTTCTATAATTAAGTCAATAGAGTATTGATGTAATACCGATGAAATACAATTAATTTGTGTGAAAATAATACTTTGGTATATAAAAAACATGATGTATTTGATATTTATTATGATGGAAAATATCAGAAAAAAGTTATTGGGTTGTACAAATGCAGAGTGGGTTAGTTCAATAGATGATAGTAAGGTAACATTAGGTGGTTCATTCTATATTTTTGGACTACATATTTATTGTCTAAAAAAAATATTTCATTTCTACTAGCATTGAAAATGGTGAATATATTGCAACCACTCAGGTTTACAATAGGTTATTGTGGATGAAATAGAAAGATAATAATTTGATAGTTTATGTGAAGTATATGATTAGAATAAAATTTTATAATTCATGTTTTTTAGATCAAATAAAAAATCCAATCTATCACTCACACACAAAGAATGTTGAAATTAAGTATCATTTTATCGAGGATAAAGTGGAGCATGGGATTGTGATGTTAGAGTATGTACCTACAAAACTACAAGTTACTGACATTCAAACAAAGGCATTTACAAAATAACCATTTGAATGACATCGACTGGGTCTGTGAGTTCAATCAACTACCCACACTTGATTAGTGTGAATGTGGGAGCCCATATCTATCAGGAATGGTGTGTTTTTGCTTATGTGTAGATATATTTTTATTTTTTTATTGTATACTTTAGATCAGTGACCTTCAAGGTCATTGAAAGAGGGATAAAATTCTTATTGATGAAAGGGGGATAATCTATTTGAAGAAAATATATAGGAGGCAATTTTAGATTAGATAATGTTGAATATGTTTTTTCAATAAAGATAAAATATGAGTGGATATTTTTATGATAGTAGTTTCCCAGTGGGGTTGAATAAGTGTTCTTCTGTTCCATAATTCTTCTTAGATATAATGAGATGGTTTTATTTAAAATGTAGAGTTCCCTGATAGGTGGTTTATATAATGGAGTTATTTTTAATTTAACTTTGTGTGATACTCTTCTTTATCATTCCAATCATGGATCATAGGGTTTTAAATTATGTGTTGAGTCAATATTTGACAACTATCTGGAGTTAAAAGAAGATATTATTTGTAGAATATTGAAGAATATAGTATTTTTTTCAAAAATATAGATACAAAATATATATAGTGGTATCATAGGGTTTAGGATTTTCAACAAGAATAATGTAGTAGATTACTGGTAAAAAATTCCTCAAGGCGACATTACATCCTTTTCCAATCAATAGTTTATATTGAAAAATTCAATTGATTAGGTATGTTTTGAACTTCCGGCATGGTTATTAATGAATTATATTGGTATATTTCTAGAATAGAGGTTTGTAATATCTGGAAGGTTTAAAAAAAGGTGTGTTTATAAGGTGGTATCATTTCCTAGTGTTTTCTACATTATTGGGGTCTAGAATTTGGAGAAAGGTAAATGTTTCATGCAAATAGAGGTTTCAAGGATGCTAGATGAAAATTTGTAAGATTCATGATGTAAACGAATGATTGGGTTGTCTTTTAAATTAAATTTTCATGAAATTGGTACATTATTTGAAGGAAAAATGATTTTTATAATCATACTTTAATAGAAGATATGCCTAAAAGTTCTAAAAATAATGAAATTTTCGTGAAAAAATGAAGAGTTTTACGAAGAGTCATTGGTGATCATAGAAGTATCATAAAGAGGGGGAAAAATTTATAAATAGGTGGATACCCCATCCTTTTATATAGTGAATCCTTATAAAATATTAAAATTCTATCAATTCTTAAAATACATCTAGGAAGGTTTTTATTGCATGATTCTTCTTTAAAAAACACCAGTTGTATCAAGAGTAAAACTTATGTCATTTTAAAAAATATATTTTAATATTTTTTTATAATTTTCCTGAATAGTTGTTAGTTTTATAAGAGTATAATGTTTTTGGGAACAATAATAAATTTTTTATGAATGTTTTGAAAATTTTTAGTGAATGAAAAAGTTTGGAAAACCAAAACTAATTACCAATATATTCTAGGGTAAATTGATATTTATCTAGTGGATGAATGTCAATATTATTAACATACCAAATGGGGTATGAAAAAAATTTATTAATATAATAAATATAAGAATCATATGAAGGATTAGTGATCACACTTAAGTTGAGAGAGAAGCAAGATTTAAAAGTGTGACTGGTAGTATACTTGGAGGGACATTGACTCCTCTACAAACATTATAACAAAAGATTACTATAGCTGATTTGGTAGATCAACTTAGGACCTTTTTATACTCATTGGAATACCCTAGGTAAGGGTAAAACAAGTAAAATTGATATGTATCATTCATGTTTTAATTTATACTCATAACTTTCTATGAGAATATATAGTAGTGTGTTTTTCTAATGATGAAATGATATCTAAACGAATGAGAGTTTCAATAATCCATACCCTTATGCACCCACTCTTGGATTATTTAATGTATTGGGGATAATTGGTTAGTCCTTTTTTCAAATTACTATCATGAATTGAATTTATAGTAAATGTTAAAAATTTATTATTTATGGAAAATATTCATTCATCATTTTATAAAATGCAGTTTATCCTTGGAGATAAAATATTCAGATTGGGGGGGGGGGCTGATCGTACAAATATTCACTATTATATTTCACTCTTTTACCTATGTATTAATTTTTTTTATATTGGAAATATCATTTTAATAATTAATTTCACATACCATTTTTTCCATGTAGATACTATTTAATACAATTAAAAGGGCAAATTTAAATTGTTTTAATTTTTACATTGTTGGGTGAGGCGATTGACAAAGCAATAGATAAATTGGGAGAAAAATAGGCCAAACTACATGGAATCTAGAAATGACATATGTTCTAATTTTCATATTTCAAAAAAATGGTGTATCCAATTGGGATGGGATATTTTATGTGGATACTGAACTGTGTGGGATAAAACTCATAATAATAAACCTAAGTCCAATTTAGTCCATCTAGTGGCTCAACTAATGTGATTCTTCTAGAAAACAAAAACATATCAAATTCAAGTATTTTGGTTAGTAATTTAAATTTTCTCTTAATATATATGTCTAATATCTACAATGTTTTAAAAGTATACATTAATGATTCTATCTAGTAACTCTTAAGATTTTTCAAAATAAATAAAATTAAATTTACCAGAAAACAATTGATCCATAGGTGGAATGGATAAATTTTGGTGCCCAAAACTACCTTCCACTTTATCTATAAAAATAATCATTGGGTACCTCATTTATAAGTTTAACCAAAGGGATGTCTTTTTCATCTAAAAGAGTATTATACATATTGTTGGGAAAGAATCCCATAAGACAACTTTGATATTTTTTTGTGTTCATTATTTTTATCGACAGAGCATGTTTACAAGGTCATTTGTGGAGTTACATAGAGATTTATGACAAGATATATTGAAAAAGATTCAAGATATAATTATAAAAGGTCTCGAAGTGGTATAGAAAGTTATGTGAATAAGGTGTCACTATTTCCCAGTGTTTTCAATGTTTTGGTGTCCAAATTTGGATAATGGCTCAGGTTTTGTGAATGTAGGATTTCTACGAATTCGTCTTAAAAATATGGTGAAGGCATGGAATTCCTGAAGGTTTGGTGTTAAATGAGGGTCTAGTGTTTCTCAAAGGATTAGTGCTTCATAATGGTTTTGAGTTTCATGAAATATGGCCAAGTCAATAAGAAAATATTGTATATTCTATGATCAAGAGATTTTTTTTGAATGGAAATTTTCCTTAATGTTTCTCCAAGCTGTGTTTTTTTATGAATAAGAATGAATAGTTTTTTAAAAAGTATTTTGAGAGGTTGGGTATTTTGTTAATGGGAGGAAACAACTATAAATAAGAATCTTCAACACTCATTTTAATAGAGGAAACCTTAATGAAAATACAAGGGCTCTACATTACTGAAACTAATTTGTGAAGGATTTTTATTGCATGATGGTTTTTAAAAGATCATCGGTTTCATGAAGAAATGAAATTTCATCAAGGATATTTAATATTCATGAATGTTTTGAGTATTTTAAAAGTTGTAAGTTTTTCAAATGTATTGAGTTTCATTTAATGTGTGAGTTTCATGAAATAAGAATGTTTTTTGAATAATTGGATAGTTTCATAAATGTTGGGAAATGGGTTTTGTGAAAGTCAATATTATGTGAATTAGAAGGGATTTCCTAGTAGTGTTTTTATAAAGTGGTATTTATCATATCTATGAATGTAGAACTTAATGATCCACCAAATTAGGTGTAAAATATATTTATTCAAGTGATCAAAAAAAGAATCATTTGAAGGAATATTTATCAAAAATTATTTGAGAGAGCAGTGAGATTTAGAATTTTGATTGGTTTTAAAATAGGAGGGATAGTTTGTTCACTCTTTAAATTTGTAACAACAACACAATTTAGTGGATTTGTTACATATGAAAATTTACACAGTATAATCCTTTTACCCATCCTAATACGATTGATCCTTTTAAAATTGGCGTGTCTCGTGCATGCTTCCATTTATATTCAAATGTTTCTACAGGAAAAGGAGAGAATATTGTTTTGTTTTATAAAGAAACAAGACCCAAAGGAGATTAATATTTAATCTGTCACACCATAATTAAACCCCCCTCCTCTTAGGGTATTTAACCTAGTTGAGCTAATAATTAGTATGAGAGGAAAATGTTAAAATTAGATGTTCTCTCTTAGTTGAAGTAATGAAGGTTTTTATTCACAAATGGATTCTGATATTCAATGGAAAAAATTAAAATTATGGTAGAATAAGATGTAATACTTTTTTTGATCATTAACAATGGATGTATTTAGATCTATGATGCATGGTATATCTTTTAGTGTATATAGTGAAGATCTATTAGATGCATAACAAAAGGAATTGGATGATGAATCCATAATAATTAATACATTAAAGTAATTATTTTCCCAAGTGATATAAACAATGTTAATACCATTTATGTTATATATTACATGTGGGAAATGTTTCTAAATATATATGAGTGTGATTAATAAGATAGAGAATATAGATTTCTAGTTTTATGTAGAATATATGAGGATTAATTAATTCACCATAATGAGTTTGTAGATGCATTTTTTGACTGTGTGAGTGTTGTTTTGGAGTACGTGTATGGTCTCATAGATACTTCTAAAGATGTAAATAACATTAAGTACTTATTGAGAAGAATTACACCTTGGTTAAATATGAATGTCTCTATACTGGAAGATAAATATCCAAAGGTTCTTATGCTGGAAATATTTTAAAGTACTATTGTCACATACAAGATGAGAAAACCTAATATTGAGTATATAGAAAAAGGGATGTCCAAAGAGGTCGAATTCGAGGTCATGAAGAAGCTCACTATTGAATATAGTTTGGAAGAAGAATTAAATTAAGATATAATGTCATTCCATTCATCAAATATACAAATAGGAAAAGTAAAGTTCAAAGGGAAACTTACGATCTCATGATTTTGATGTGGAAAATATGCATATATTGTAATAAGGTGCCCTATGAAGTCTTAAGAAAATTATGAAGATGATATATAAATTCCGATGATGAAGTCTTCAGCCTCTCTGAAAGTTAAGAAAAGTTTTAAGAGAAATTTATTCAAAAATAAGAATCTTATTTCAAAATAAAATGATATTTCAGAAGATTCTAAGGATAATGATATAGAAAACTACATGGATCATGGAAAAAATTATATGGTAGAAGTTGTAGATAACTACTAGAAAAGGTAGGAAAGAGAAAATGATGAAGGATAATTCAAATTAAGGGTTAATCTCTAGGATTAATTAAAAGAAACTTTTGATTAGATAGATGATTGGAGAGACAAAATAATGAAATCCAATAGAGTGGTTCATGATTCCGAACTCTATATACATCAGCAGGAAGAGGAGAATTATAATCTAAAGGAATTATTTTAAAGTCATAAGTCTTCAATGCTAGATAACTCAAAAGTGGTCATTGAGTAAAAGATCAAAGTTGAAGAATAGAAAATAGTGATTAATGGTTTAACTAATGTAGTAAAAGATCAAATCAAGTATATTAGAGAACACGAAGAGGAAGTTTTCAACCTGTGAAGAAAATTATATGATCATGAGGGACTCTTGTATACCTGTATAACTTTAGGAAAATAGATCACTTAGGTGATAGAAAAGATGGATGTTCATCATAGAGATATAGAAAAATAGAAGCAACATTCTTTCTCAAATGAGAAGGATGATATAGTGATTTATTGAAAACAGAGCTACAATATTTGATGTCACACTAAAATCACCCACACCATGTTTGAAAATTGATTTGGGTAAATACAAGAATCAAATGGTTCAAAGAAACCATGGAAAAATAGGTATTATAATAATAAATCATTGAAATTCACCTTGTATTAGATTTTATTGGTATGGAAATATGGGAAATTCCAAAAAATGTATATTCTATAGTTAAATGGTATCCTAGGGAATAAGAGAAGAAAAAGTGGACACACTGAGTTTGATAATCCTAGAATGACTTTGATGGCCACCATTTATAGTGTGGATGATACAAAAAATTACTAGATATTTCTAATCAATAATTCAAAGGAATGTATTGAAGTATAACCAAAGTGGTCATAAGTAACAACCCAAAGAATCATCGAATGTGTTGAAAATGAAAACACAATTTGTATCACTTTTAGAAGATGTTTTTCCATTATACTGTGAGGAAGATATAGAATATCAATCCAAAATAGTTATAAATCAAAGACATGGATCAAAAGAAAAATAATTGAGCATGCATTGGTTGAAGAGATTTCCCATAAATCAGAAAATCATGCTGGTGTGTTGATCCTTGATAAAGGATGCACATCCCATATGATGGTAAATAATGATCTTATTACCAGAATTAAATATGGTGAGGATGGTGTAATAAAATTTGGAAATAATGAAGGCCTAATGATTATTGGCTCTAGAAAAGAAAACTTTTGATGAAACGATATGATACATGTTGATGTCTTGGTTGTCGAAGGTATCATTCACAATTTTCTAAGTGTTAGTGAATTATGTGGCTTAGGTAATGGTATAAGATTTACAAATATGTTCCATATCATCAAGGGAGAAGACATTATATTTGTTTCATAGGGAAAGAACACTAAGGAGTATCTCTACACTACTACAAAACATGCCTCAAACAATGCAAAAAAATGGACTTTCTGATCGCTAGATAAGTAAAAACTACTAGATAACCATTAAAAGTCCAAGTATTTTATCAATGATAGAAAAGAACTGATAAAGGACCATATTTATCACCACTTTTATTTAGAACTATTAAAATACCCCTCTATCAGCGCATTATTGGTGCTGAGAAAGGACCCCTTTTTCAACGCATTTACTAGATTTAATAAAGGAACCCTTTTCCAGTGAGTTTAGTTGCACTATTAAAGGGGCATACTGTAGCGTGCTAAAACAACACACTACAACACTAATGCAGTGTGCTGTAATAGAAAACTGCAACACTAAAAACAAATTCAAAATCATTTACCATTACATAATTTAAATGAAATAATTTTTTTATCAAAAATAAAATAGAAAAATTCTATATTATAGAAATTTAAAACATTTTCTTATATAATTGCATGAGTAATTAAAAATTACTACATACAATAAAAAACATAAATGTTCACCTATATTTTTCCCTTAACACTGACTCAAGCTATTCCCAAACTAACCACCCTACTCGAGAAAAAGAACTCACCTATATAATAATAAAATTCTTATATTAGTACTAATATAAATATATAAATCAAATATAAAGTTTTAATTTTAATAAAAACCTTGAGTCATACCAAAAAACATTGTGTATAAGATTGAGTTGCAGTTCATTCATGCACCTCACACCATTATTTCTCTTATTCAAGATTTAAATCTATAAAAATGAACTAAATAAGTATAAGATAAAAATGATGAATAAATTAATTAATTAATTAAAGAAATAATGAAGATAAAACAATCCAGGATCATTTTCTCAGTTTTGGTGATGTGATTCATGATTAAAACTATAATTAAACTTATTAAATAAATTTTTTTCACTTTTATTTATAACATTACACAATGATTTAGATTGATATTAGGATGATTCCTACATGTCCCAAATAGGTTATGGATCATTTTCCAAATGTATCAAAACAATCCAAATTAATTTTCTTGGTTTTGAGTACGTCACTTGTATTTTTAACTAAAATGTTATTTGAAATTTGAAAAATGCACATTGATTCATACCAGTCACATAATGTATTGGTTTTATGTGATAATGATTTATTCATTTCACATATACCTTATTATTCATTTCCCAAAATTTTCAAGACAATCCATGCACATTGAGTGAAACGTTTTGAACTAAACTATCAATTTTAAACTGATAATGAACATATTGAGTCATACCGGGAACATAATGTATCAGATTGAGGTGTTATTAATTCCAACAAATCTAGAATGAATTATTTATCATTTTTATAAAGTATCAAAACTATATGAATTCATTTTCTCAGATTTGAGTATATTAGTTGTATTATTTTCTAAAATTCATTTGATGTTTAAATAAAAAGATTCACTTAGAGTCATAATAGTCACACCATGTGTTTTATTTATATGTGGCTAGTTCCTAGACATACAAAATTACTTATGGATTATTTTAATAATTTATCAAAACAATGAGAAAGAATTTTCTAATTTTTGAGTGCATCACTTATCGTTTTTAAAAAAACTGTCATTTTAAACTAGAAACATGCACTTTCAGTAATATCGCTCAAATCATGTGTCAATTTGACATGAAACAACTTTATACACTTCAAAAATGAATTAGTAATAATTTTACTAAATTATAAATTAAATACAAAAACATTTTCTTAGTTTTTAGTGATTGAAACCTTTTGAACTAAAATATCAATTTTAGACTCATAAAAAAAACATTGAGACATACGAGGAACATCATGTATCATATTGAGATGAGAATGATTCCTACACATATAATATGACTTATGGATAATTTTACTAATGTATAAAAATAAAACAAATGTGTTATCTTAGTTTTGAGTGTGTCAGTTTACTTTTTTACTAAAAGTAATGTAAATTTTAAATCAAAAGGTTCTATTGGAGTCATACAGGTCACACCATATGTTGGATTGAGGTGAGGATAATTCCTAAAAATCTAAAATTACTTATGGATCAATTTATAAATTATAAAAAAAATTAATTGTGTTTTCTCAGTTTTGAGAGTGTCACTTTTATTTTTTACTAAAATGTCATTTCAAACATGAAATATGAACTTTGAGAAATACCATTAAAATAATGTGTCACTTTGATTTCATACGTATTCTTAAAAAATATAAATTACTTATAATTTTATTTCTCTAATTCATCAATAAGACATGTACGTGTTTGTTTTGTTTTCAGTGAGTGACACTTTTTGAACTAAAAAGTAAATTTTAAAATGATAACAAACACTTTGAGTCACACCGAGAACATCATGTATTAGATTGAGGTGGGGATAATTACTAAAAATAAAAAATGACTTCTGTATAGTTTTTTTGTAGTATAAAAAATAATACAAATGTGTTTTCTCATTTTTGAGTACGTCAGTTGTCTTTTTTTCTAAAATCAATGTCAATTTCAAATAAAAAGATGCACATGGAGTCATTCTGGTCCCACCATGGATCATATTGAGTTGAAGATGATTTATTCAAATCCAAAATTACTTATGGATCATTTTAATAAAGTATTAAAACAATTTTAATCCATTTTATTGGGTTTTAGTACACCACTTGTCTTTTTTTTACAAAATTGTCATTTTAAAATGGAATTATGCACTTTGAGTCGTACGAGTCACATCGTGTATTGAATTGACCTAATACTAATTAATATACATAAAAAGGACTTATAAATTATTTTACCTAATTATCATTAAAATTCAATAAATTTTTCATAGTTTTTGGTGAGTGACACTTTTTAATCAAAAATGTCAAATTTAAACTGATAAAAGATACTTTGATTCTTACTGAACGTATTTTGTTTCATATTGAGGTGATGATGATTCTTATATATCAAAAATGACTTATGGATCATTTTAATAAAGTATAAAAATAACCCAAATTCATTTTCTTAGTTTTTAGTATGACAAATATCTTTGTTAGAAAACTGGATGTCAATTTTAAACAAAAATATACACTTGAAGTCATACCAATCACACAATGTTTCATATTGAGGTGTGACTTATTTCTACACATCCCAAAGTATAAAAACCATCTGAACCACCAATTTTAAAACCCTTCCATTTCCTTTGTTTTTCCAACTTCCAATACTTCATATTAAGTAGATGTTCATAGCCAAAAATGTTTTTCAGCTAAGAACATCGACTCAATATGCAGTGTTGGGAGTTCTACAGAGAAAGAAAATAGAAAGTATGGTAAAATTGGAAGAAAGGAACATTTTATCTCTTTTTTCAGCTTGTTTTAGATAGTTAAAAGCTAAATATGAATTCCCAAAATATATGTAAAATAAATAAATAAATATTATATAAAACTGATAATGAAATTAACATACAAATAATAGATAAAATGATAAAAAAATTAATTAAATAGTTAGTATGAATTCACTTTTTTATGATGGATGTGTACATTATTGACCCATTTCATTGTTCTAATTATCTCAGTTGTATCCTCAATGTCCAATATCTTATGAGTGTGAGTTGCTTCAAAAAAACCACCCCAAATCAAACTAAAGAATCACCTGTATAAGAAAACAATTATTATGTGAGAAATATTAAAAAGAAACAAAATAAACATTAATATGAAATAATACATAAATTCTATGGATAATGATTTCAATATGGAAAAAACTATTACCTCTATGATTGAGTATAGACAGTGTCATTCCTCTTCCTATAAAAATAATTTAGGGAACATAATGGAAAGTAATAAATGCTAATACTGTAGGGGTGAAAAGGTTTTGAGGGAGAAGAAGTTTTTGTATGTTTTAGTGAAAAGGCATGAAATATAGACAAAAATATTTTAAAATAAATGAAATATGAAAGGAATAATGAAAAATAAATCAATATTTTATTATATAATATTTCATAAAAATAGAGAAAGTATATCGCAACATTACCTTTAAATATTCCCAAATAGTTTCCTTCTTTATAGTCTATTCTTCTATGTGATTGGTGACATCATCATGTGAAAAATACATTTTATGGTTGCATAGTAAAAAAATTAATTTAGATTATGTAAATACAGTAGAGAATAGATAATATTATGTGGAAGACATAGTATATTAAAAAAACCTTTTACCATCTCATTGAACTTTTTCTAAAGGTGTTAGGGATTTGGATCGTCTATCGAGAATCCAAAACTCTTTTTTATGGTCCCCTATAATGTAAATGAAAATATATAAATTGGGAGTTACATTAACTAATTGTGATATCCCAATTTAAGGGTCATCCTAGATTTAATTTTCATCTCACACAATAGTTATTTTAGTCACCTGAAGGACAATCGACCAATTCTTGTTTGCAATATCTGATATATTAAAAACATTCACTGCTTGTGATTCAATTATGAATGACTCATAATTTCCCCATTTCACAATGAAATTAACCTATATGAACCAATTTCATAAAATTTCATTTCACTCCTATTGTCAATGAATTTTGGAATCTAAAATCAACACTTGAAATGATTTATAATTTGACTCATATATCTGTTTGATAGTGAAAAAACATGAAATATTTTCCTAAATTGGATTTATATCCATGGAAACAGATTTGTGCATCACTTCCTCCATCATCATAACTACATTTTTTTCCATTATAATATAGTTAAAATGTTATTTTATTTAGAATTTAAAACCTTTTTTTATAAAACTAGTGTAAGATATAACATTTACCTCTGGTCCTATGGCTAGCCATCAATGTCGTTTGAAAATTGAATTTGGATTTTCAGATAAATCCTTATAAATTTGATCTCAGAAACATCCTATAAACTATTTATTATGTGTATTTGATATCCATCCTTCAACTCTTGAAGGATTCAAATCTCTGAGAATTTATTTTTGTGCATCAACATGTGGATCAATATCTTCACTATTATATAAAATGGAAAGGTTCAATTTCTCCTGCTTTGTGAAGTTAACTATAAAATTATATCTTCTGAAAATCCCTTATTCTATAATTCATATGGTGTGACGAGACTTTAGGAGATTGATGCCTGTAAAAACTGATAGGAAATTAGTTCAAAATTAAACAGCATGTTAAAATATATATCATTCTACAATGGAACCTTCTGGATGACTTCGATTCATGAAATATCCTTTCAAAATATTAATATAACTTTCAATGGGGTATATTCATCTTTAATGGACTAGAACACGTAGTTGAACCTCTATAACCAAGTTAACCATTAGGTGGACCATTATATAAAATAATGATAGTTTGAAGAAAATATCTAATTCACACAATATGACTCCAACCCCCTTATTCATGATTGGAAACATCATCAGGTCTATAAATTTACAACATATGGCTTTGAAAAAGATGTATAGACTGGTTATTATATGCTATAAATTTTAGGAAGAATGTAATGTATGGAAACATGAATCAAATCATAAATGAAAACGTAGAATTCTTGTGATTTAATCTGTGTAACTTAAAATTATTCATTTACATGAAATTCTTGATATTTGATGAATACCTCTCAAGATCTTTTATACAGTTAAGGAAAATGAAAAATTGAATTTCTTTTCGGGTTGGATAGAGTGCATGCTGATGTATGAAGAAAATTCTACCCTTTACCCTTCACCAGTGCAAAATCATCCCTTATCCCCTTATAAATCAAGTCTAACCTAGCATTGATGCAATCTTTCATTTTTATAGGAACATTTAGTAACGTGCCAATAACACTATCAAATAAATCCTTTTCTAAATGCATGAAATTAATAAAATATCTTACATATAAATAATTCCAATATAAAAAATCAATTATAATTGATATCTTCTTACAACCTATTTTTGTAATGTTTTTTAAAAATGGTTTACCAAATGTAGTGTCAATATCTTTTACTTTATCAAACAATTGATCAATTATTTATGGAGATGGTGTTGTAAGTTTTTTGATAATACCATAGAATGATATCTTATAGGATTAATATTTATGTTGTCGAGGTAAAAAAATTTAATTCCCTAAAAGCTCAGTCTTCAAGGATTATTTTAACAAAACTGAGTGTGTGCATTCTTCCAAAATGGGGAACCCTAACAATTATTTATTTCTATAGACTAATAAATTTACATAAGTTGGAAAGTCATTCATCATCTTGTACAACATAGGGAAAATGGGAAATATTCACTTCTCTGATCATCATATATTGTAACACCTGTATCCCACATCAATTTTAGATCTTTGATCAACAGAGACAAATACACATAAATATCATTACTAGGTTACTTTTCTCTAGATATAAGAAAATACAACATAATTTATTTTCACATCATGCATAATTATGGTGGAAAGTTATAATTTAACAACATGATGGGTCATGTACTAGGATTACTACTCTCTAAACCAAAAGAAATTATTCTATCTATAGATAACTCAATATGAGTGTTTCTTTTCTTATTTACATATTCAAGACACTCGTAATCAATTTTCTTCCACTAAGGAGAATCTGATGGATGATGTAGGTTCTAACATTTAATTATTATATCTTCATTCCATGTCAATTGTATCATAGTTTCATGAAATTCATATAATATTATAAACTATGTAATGATAGGAATTTACCTTAAATATTTCAAAGTATTTGATTAATTTTTCTTTTATCGATCTTCACCACTCATAGGGAATTTTATTGTTGATTCATGGTCTTTATGAAACAATATGAAATCATTTTAAAAAGTATATATTTTTTAGAGATCATTCCCTTTGAACATTGAATTTTTTAACATCATATGTTCGATATGGATGTTAATTTTCTTATGGAATCATGTCATCCAGGAGACCAAGTAGTTTTGTAAAGATGGTGTCAGTGCATCTGTATCCAATTTTCAAATTATATTAATTCAATACCACTGAAAATGTGGTGTATTTAGTACAATCAGTATAAAATGGCCCCTTAGAACAAATATTTTAATTCTCAATTTTTCTGAACAATCATGAAGGTCTTATTCAATTTCCACATTAATTTCTTTCATCTGATCTCCATCATCATTTTCACTGGTATTCACATAAAATGATCAATAAACCGCAGTATCATCCTAATCGTTGTGAACACCCATTTCTTCCCCATGTTTAGTCCTACATTAATAGCTCTAATATATTATGTGACAATTAAAATGTTCTTATGAGTCTTCCAAACTAAATTTTCTTGAAAAAAAACAATTCAAACCAAGACAAAGTATTTTAGAGGGGTCGTATGCATGCTCTATTAAAAAAAGAAGAACTCTATAACTACATATTTATACTACTTTGTCAAATGATTAGAGTAAATCAATATTATATTGTTTTCTATCATATTAGGCACATAAAAAATTCATTTTATATAATAAATAAATATAAACACATAATATATTCATTATCAAAGGTGAAAGTTATAGATAATTCTAATAATGGGAACCCAATATTTTATTGTTTCAAATAATTTTAGTATGATTTAAAGTAAATGGGAAATTTAATTTTAAAAAATAATTACTCTAATATAGTATGAATTATCCTATAAAATAACCTAAACGTGAATGTTATATAAAACTATCGTACTCACCAGCTCCACCTCGTGAACAATTGTTATTTAATTTTCTTTTTCTTGAGACTCATCCCCCTTCCCTTGTAGAAATCTCCCGATGTTTCTTGAACTACTCTAACCAAAATTCATACCATTTTAGTTATTGGTGATACTTTTTTATGACTACTACTAAAAGTATTTCAAGAAACATAGAAGATATGAGGGGATACATCTCAAGAATAAATTTCCATAAAAACTGTTCGGAAGATGAAGTTGATAAGGATGGAACCAAACCTTTGTTTTCTTAAATAATAGAGTTCTTAGCATTTTTTAAAACATCTATTCATAAATTTACTAAAATTGAAACTAACAAATTAAATAAATTTCTTTTAAATATAAAATAATAATAAATTATATAGAATAATTCACAAAGAAGCTGATTCAATTTTTAAATCAAGAGGTGTATACTTTTTTAATAATAATTTTTATAAAGATAATTAAAATAAAATTGTTCCTCATATCTATAGATATAGTGTTTCATCATGTTATTACATAATGACATAGAATAAAGATGATTATTGAGTTAAACCAAAATATAGTACAAGGCCTAGAAAGAAGAAACATCTATATCATGAATTCATATATTTCAAATCCTTTAATTTTATTGTAAAGAGAGATCAAAATAATAATATTCTAGAAAAATATATTACAGGGATAACCATAGATGATAATATCACATTAAATAAAGAAAAAGTTTCTTCAAAATATGTTTCATTCTATAAATAACAACTTAATGATAAAATATAATATATGATGAGAAATAATACTTTCATATTTACAAAGTTTATTAAATTTTAAAATCATATTGGTTGTAAACATGTATTTAGAGGCTTGTATGACTCCAATGATAACATTAATCTTTTTAAATCTTGATTAGTAATCAAAGGTTTCAAAAAAAAGGAATGGATTGGTTATTTTAATACTTATACTTATTTACATTAAATTAAGAAAATTATGAAATTATTTTCAATTAAATTTGATAAATCATTAGTGGGTTCAATAAAAAGATGTCAAAAATGTATTTTTAAATAGAAGTTTAAATAAATATATTTAAGTAGAATAATATTATTATTCTAAGACTTATTTGAGGAAGACACTAAAGAATGTTTACAATGAAATAGTCACTAATATGTTTGTAATTTTTATAAATATTTTTGGGTAGATCACTGACAATGATGATGAAACTAAATAAATGGAGAAGGTTTTAAAACAAAGGGTATAAATCTTTTTTAATATATCCAAAAAAAGAAAGTCTAATAAATATAATGATTTTGGAATTCAAAGAATAATGCACCAATTTCAAAAATTTGTTTCTCAATATAATTGAAGAAAGGTAAGTTGAGAAGAAATGACTTAAGGATATAACACAGAAATTAAAATAATTAATTGTTTTAAAATATGATAAACTGAAGATTAAATGGGAAAGGATTAAAGTGATTGATCATATACTAAATAAAAAGAGATAAATGAATGAAGATAAAATTTTAGTGATAATAAACTATTTTGAAATAAAAATACGAATTCAAGAGAATGAGAAAATAATTTTAATTATGTAATGATTTGAGATTTCAACTAAATTGGAGAATCTGGAATCAATATAATCAGTTTCTTCTTAAAATGTAAAAAAGAATGATCATACCCCACAATATTCCATGGGAAATTCTAATAGTGAGAGAACTCTGTCTAGGGGAATAAAAATCCTAATATCATCTAATCATCTAGATATATGTACATTAAAATGGAAATATACCATCTATTTT
Source organism: Viscum album (assembly GCA_963277665.1). NCBI lineage: Eukaryota > Viridiplantae > Streptophyta > Magnoliopsida > Santalales > Viscaceae > Viscum > Viscum album. Next base: position 1,513,837,129 of record OY728139.1, on the reverse strand, counting down.
TGAGTATAATATTTGTGATAAAATAGATCACATGTTCACTATATGTTTGAAATGTAAATTATTGAATAAAATATTGATGTAAACTTATAAAGGACTATTAACTATGTCCATGGTGGCTAATAGAAAGTGTGTAACTAGTTTTCCACAAATAAATCCCAAAAAAGTGATACAATCACATGAAAAATGAGATCATATAGTATGGAAAAAACTATACATCATATGGTTTAAAATAATAAACCATGGTTTATGAGTCATTTCATTTTATATAATAAATTTTGACATAGTGAATTGGATATTTTTCCAAATTTACAAATTAAAAACGTTCAGTGGAAGGATAATTTTGGTTGGAAAATTTCTCTGATGAAGAAACATCCATAGACAATGAACACAAATATGTTAAACTCAATTAGAGTTAAATGATTCGAAATATATGTGTTATTGTTAATGGATGTAGCAACAGTGATGAGGCATGCAGGTAAAAATAACTCAACCATGAAAGGAGAAATGGATGATGAATAACAAGAAATAATGAACAATAAAACTGAAAAATATATCGCCCAATAAGAAAAACGTGTGAGGAGAAGGATAACAATCATCATACCTTAGTTTGAAGTGTTGATTCATTCAAGAGAAATTTAAATATCGCACACAAATTCCTAGATTTGTTCGAGCATTGGATTTTTTTGATCCTCGATTCATTTAATCATGGGATACGACCCTTGGATTCATTTGAGATTTGATTCATGGTTGGATTCATTGAGGAGGAGTGAAGGTATGAGGTGGATTCTACGGATATCTTGAGATATCGCGACAAATTTTTTCTTGATTAGGGTTATTAAATAGATTGAGGGCACTTTTATCAGCACTTCTAAAAAAGACCTAACAATGATTCCTTTTATTAATGTTAAATTAAAATGCATTGATAAAAGGAATATTTATCAGCATTGTTTTAGCGCTGATAAATATAAAATTCTATTAGTGCTAAAAAAGTACTAATAAAAGCTATATTTTTCAGCACTAAAGATTTAGCGCTAACAAAGATTCCGTTTATCAGTGGTATTTAACGCCGATAAAACTCTATCTTTATCAGCGCTAAAGAAGCGAAAATAAAAGGAATAATTATCAGTGCAAAACTTCAGCACTGACCAAAGCTTTATAACTATAATTACAAATTATTATTTTTGAAAATATATTTTTATCCTTATATAATTATATATTATAATTTTATAATTACATTAATAGATAATAATTTATTTATAATTATATGAATAATTTTTAAAAAAATTTATAATTATTTATTCACATTTATAGATATATTTATATCATTATATGTAATTATATAATTATATATATTTAATAAATATATATAAATATATATAAATATAAATATAATAAATTTATTCATTGTTTAAATATATTTATTGTAATTTTGTAATTATAAATATATTCGTATTATTATATATATTAATATAATTATATATATATATAATAAATAAATACAAATAAAAATATAAATATATTGAATATATTCATTATTTTGATATAGTTATTATAATTTTTCCATTATTTTGATATGCAATTATATAAATACATTTTTAAAAACATTGATTATATATTTATATATGTGTATGATTATATATTTATATAATATATATATATATATAATAAATATAAATCTAAATGAAAAAATATATATATTTTAAATATATTAATTATTTTTAAAAAGTAACAAAAACTTTTTAATTATTTGAATATATATAATTAATTATTTTTAATTATATAAATACTTTAAAAAAATAGGATTTATTAATTTTTAATTATAGATATATAAATTTATAAATGTAGTAAATATATATTTTAAAATATATTTATTTATACATATTTACAATTATACTATTAAAATTATTAATGAATATATGATCATTAAATGCATGCATGTTAAAAATGAGTGAAATTGAATAATTAAAAATTAGTTTACTTTAAAAATACTGAAAAATGGATAATTTTTATTAATTATATATAAATTATTAGAAAAATAAGGATATATATTGAAATAAAGAAGTATACATATTGAAAATATCAAAACATAGTAAATAAATAAATATAAATAAACAATATAAAATGATTGAAATAAAAATAATAAAAAATAAACAAAATAATAAAAATGAATTAATACCTAATTATAATGAAATTAAAAATAAATAAATAAAATTGACCCATTAAATACATAATATATCAAATGAATCATGTTATAATGAAATTATAAAATGAATACTAAAATATGAATATATTACAGAAATATTATATTTATGTGTTTCTATATAAGATGTCATTAATTACATAATTATTTTGATGTATGTGTTGTATATAAAAATGAATATATTATGTATATATATGTGAAATAAATATAACACATGTTTTATATATGATAAATTGCAAAATCAAATGATATTTAATTATTTTTGTTACTCGATACGAATAGTTAATATTTTTAATTCATTTTAATTTTTAATTATTGACTATTCCTTATTAAAAACATGACATATTTAATGTAAAGTATAAATATTTGTACAATATAAATCATATTTAGGAAATATTATATAAATATATATATCTATATTTAATATATTTTATTTAATATTTATAATCGATATACATGTATATTAAATTTATTCCTTTTTATCAACAATTATTCAGTTAATAAAATGCTTAATATTTTTTAATTTTTTCATTCTTAATTTTTATTTGTTTAATTATTTAATTTACATATCTATATATTCAATATATACTATTTATTAGTATTGTTAATTTTTATAAAGTATTTTAAATTTATCCATTTTTATCAATAATTATTTCATTAATATTTTTTTAATATATATATTTTTAATTTAACCATTTTGAATTTTAATTTGTTTAATTATATCATTTTATTCAGGTCCATTATCAATGTTAATTTTTTTGATAAAGCATACCTTTATCAGCACTAAAAATAAATCACTGATAAAGGGTACCCTTTATCAATGCTAAAAATAAAGCACTGATAAAGGGTACCTTTTATCAGTGATAAAAAAAGCACTGATTAAAGGAACCCTTTATCAGTGATTGTTTTAGTGCTGATAAAGGCACCCTTAATCACTTATTTTTGTTAGCAATGATAAAGTAAATATCTATTATATTCCTATTTGTAGTAAGGTTACCTTGTGTTTGGAGAAGAAGACATAGGCTTTCTATCTAGAGAGGAAGAAAACATGTTGTGGCATAAATAACTCATTCATATTTTCCAAACATACCTAGAATATCTGTTCAAATGTGATATAGATCAAGATACCCATATGATATCAAATAATCGTACTCACACATGCAATGCTTGTTAATAAGGTATGGTTATCAAAAATCCATACAGGGAAAAAGAACAAAAGTTATACAGAGTGATTGAATTAGTTCATATAGATGTATATGAACCTATCTCACGAAGGGCCATTAATGGGAAGGGGTATTATGTTCTTTTCATTGATTATTTCAATAGTATGGATTGTATATTTATCATTTCACACAAGTTTTATGTGTTTATTTTCTTAAAACAATATGATAGAGAAATATTAAAGGATACTTGGATAGAATATTATGATGTTTTCAACTAATAATGCTATATATTTAATAAACAACCAAGTTGATGATCATCATGAGAAACATGGGATAAAGAATCGAGTTTTTTAGTGTAAACTCATTAAAAATTGTGTTTTTTAGAAGATAAATTAGATCATAAAAAATACAGTCAGAACAATTCTTATTGAAAGGGACATAAAAGAGAAATTTGGTAAGGAAGCAGTCTTTATATCGGTCTACATATCTAATAGGGTTTTTTTATCTCAAAAGAAGAAAATAATTTTTACAATATGTGGTATGGATAAAATAAAATATTGAAATACTTTATAATATTCATAATTAAGTGTTTTATTCACAATAAGGTGAAACATAAGAAATTTCATTCTCATGGAGATGAGGGATGTTACATGGCTATTTAGGAAAAAGAAAAGCATATAAATGCATCAACAAGAGGATGTAAAAATTAGTTGAATGAAATTATTTCATTGTATCTTACAATGAAAAAAAATTCAATAACATTGTGAATAGTACACTAATGACATTGATGAGGAGGTAAGAAACTTAAGGGCAGTAGAAGTGGAAAATGATGACTCTAAATAAGTGACAAATGATGTGCATGAAGAAGAAAAATCTATATCTTCATGAAAAACTGAATTGTTGAGACAAAACTGAATGGTAAAACAATATTGGTGATCAGACAACACCAGTTCTAACATGGATAATGGATTGTTTACAACTAGAATCCTTCATATGTCATGTAGAGCCTAAATTGTTCTAAGAATAAATTATTGATGTCAATTGGGTTTAGGATATGATTGAAGAGCTTGACCTAATTGAGACGAATCAGTCATGGGAGATTATTTTGAGACTGTAAGATAATAATTTCATCAGAACCAAATGATTATTCTAAAATAACCTAAATGAATATAGATTTTCAATTCAATACAAACAATAAACAATGTTCAAGGGACACTCCTAGATCAAAGAAATCAATGTTGACGATACATTTTCAACCATTGTATTGTTTTAGACTATTCACTTATTCGTGGATGTAATAGTGAAAAATAAATTCAATTTTTTCCATATAGACATCAAGTTTGACTTTATTAATGATGTTTTTGAAGAAGAAGTGTATAATGAGAAGACATATGTTTTTTTAATCCATGAAAATGAGAATACAATTTTTTGGCTGTAGAAGGAACTATATGGTTTGAAGTAAGCCAAGAGAGCATCGTATTCAAGAATTGATCTATTTTTAATGAAGCTCATTTTTCAGCATGTTAGATTTGATTCAAATGAATATGTCCACAATGATAGTAATCAATGGTTTATGGTACTGGTGTATGTTAATGACATAATATTTGGCATTTAGATGATGCAAAGTGATAAAAGTTTGCAAAAATCATTATAAGTGATTTTGAAATGTCAATGATTAGTGAGTAGTCCTTTTCCCTTGGTTTAGATGTGGCCCCAAGAAGGAATTTTATATTAATTTCACTATTCAAATATTCTAAGTAGGTTATGAGATTATTTTTAATGGATAGTTCCAAGTAAATGAGAACTCTAGTGGCTATTTGGATGAAACTATCATGAGATGAGAAAGGTAAAGCAGTTAATGTCATAGAATATAGGCAGATCATTGGTAGTCTAGTTTATTCAACTACAAAACAACCCAATATTGTTTTTTACATATGTAAAACATTACAGTATCAAGATAATCCAAAGGAAATCCACTTACTTTCAGTAAAAATGGTACTTTAGTGTTCAAAGGGAAAGGTGAATTACAGTTTTCTATATGATGAAAAATCTCTGCAAGAGATATTGGGATATACAGATATAGATTAGGATGGTTTCATAGATGATTTAAAATCAAAGTTATGTGGTGAATTCTATTGGGTCATGTTATTCATTTCTTGGATAAGTAACAAACAAGATTTCATTTCATTGACCACTGCAAAAGCTGAATATATTGAAGCTACTCAATCTTGCATGCAATTATTGTGGGTAAAGTAACATCATGAAGATATGGTGGTTTGATTTAAGAATCCAATTAGAATCCATTATGACATTTCAAGTTCAATAAATGTAATAAAAAATATAGTATATCACTCATGGACAAAGAAAATTGAAATCATGTATTTTTTTTATTAATGATAAGGTGGATCACGAGCTTGTGGAAATGAATTATATTCCAATATAACTACATGTTACATAAATTCAAATTATTTCCACACAAAAAGAGGCATTTTATTATAATCGACTGGATATTGTAGTTTAGTTGACTCCCCACACTTGAATAGGTGTAGATGTGGAACCCCCTCTCCCTAAGGCATGGTGCATTTTTACCTAAAGTGATGTTATGTGTTATTTACAATGTTTCAACCATAGAGGAGTTAACATTGGGTTCATTGACAAAGGGTAAGAATATATCTTGATCATTAAAGGTGAGAAAATGATAGGGGGAGTAGCGGAGTAGTTGGATCTTTAAATATAATAATGCTAAATATTATTGATCAAAAAATATATATAATGAAAAAATGAGGTTATGATGGATGTAGATAATTATTTAATAATTAAGTGATTCAATGATGATTTTTTTCTACTCGTGTTTCTCATGATAAGAATAGATCATTTGTTATTAGATTGTGTGTTGCGTAAATCATTGAATGCTTTCTGGAATCACAATATGCTAATTTTTGTAGAATATGGGGAAGATTTACTATGGTATCAAATAGTGAGTAGTTGAAAGGTTATAGTAAAAACAATTCAAGATAGTGGCATGGAATGTATGGATGTTTTATATAAGGTTATGTGTTCAAGGTGGCACCACTTCCCAGTGTTTGAAAATTTTCTTTTTCCAATTTAGAGGGTGACTCAATTTTTCTGAAATTTGGATTTCCACAGATGCCTCATAAAAATATGGAAAATGTATGGAATTTTTAATGATTTTGTGCTTCTCTAAGGTCTCATGTTTCATGAGTGATAGATGTTTTGTGAAGGTCTGGAGTATCCTGAAAGGTGTTTGAGTCTCAAAGAAAATACGGTAAGTTGAACTACTATGAGAGGTTTTTTGAATGAGAAATTTACATGAATATTCACATAGGAAGGGAGTTTCATAAACAAGAATAAATATTTTCAAGAAAAGTCATTGGAGAGTTTTATTTTTTTAAATTGGAGGAAAATTCTATAAATAAAAATCTACCACTATTAGTTGAATATAGGAAGCCTTAACAAAAACCCAGAGGATCTAAATTCACAAAATTAATTTTCAAATAATTTTTCTTGCATGAAGGTTTTCATAGGATCATCTATATTGTGAATAATTGAAGTTTCATGAATGTAATGTAACCTTCATGAAAGTTATTGGAAACATGAAAGTTGTCTGTTTTGATAAATTAGCTTGTTTTGTGAAAGGTAAGAGTTTAATGAATGCAGATTTTTTTGAGAATAATAGACAGTTTCAAGAAAGTTGGGAAAAGAGTTTTACAAATGTGAATCTTACATGAATCAAACGGTGTTACCTAATATTTATGTGGTAAAGTGGTATTAATCAAGTAAATGAATGTGTAACTTAAAGATGCATCAAATAAGGTGTAAAAATTATTGACTCAAGTGATCAAAAGAATAATTATCTAAAGGATCAATGATCACACTTTAGTTTAGAGAGTAGGGAGATTTCAAATTGTGATTGGTTGTAAATAATGAAGGGTAGTGAGTCTAATCCAAACATTTTAATATGAGTTAACTATTGTGGATTTGGAACATTGTAACATTGCCTTTGTATTCTACTTAAACATATCCCAGTGTGGGATAAATAAGTAAATTTTTTGTTTTTCATGCATGATTCTATTTCAGTTCATAACTTTCTACAATAAAGGGAGATAAGAGTGTTTTATTTAATGATGAAACATTTTCTAAAGGTACACTTTTTTTTATTCTTCATACCATGATTCAACCCCTTATAAGGTATTTAACATAGTTAGGATAAGACATATTGTCTTATTCATAGATCTCTGTATCCCCATACAAAGATATGAAATTAAAAAGTAGATCCACTCGATCCTTTACCTCGTCTAGATGGAGTGCTAAATTGGGGGAAATAATTTGGAGGGAGCTACACACATGTCAAGGGAGTTAGAAAAACATTGAATATATTATTTTAGATTAGTTTGGGATTGAAAGCATTTCATTTAGTTTTATATTACTTTGATTCATATTTTATGGTTTTTTTGGTCTAGGTGAATGGAATCATTTTTATTTTAAACTGATCCATGCGAGGTTTTGAATGGGTGATATTTGTTATTCTAATTAGAAAACCAAAAATCACTTACATCCCAAAAATAGGCTATTTCAATTTTATTTTGATGCTCTAATACCATTTATAAGGGATGGTAATTTTCTATATGACCATTTTGTAACAGTTTGGTTCTATACACATTAGTGTAAAGTCTTGGTGTATAATCAAGATACTGGTTAAACTCAAAAAATGACGTACACCAAACCTAAATCGACTTAAAAAAAATAAACATTAAGTGTTTTGTAGTGAAAATGTAATGATTACTTTATTTTATTTATTTTAATAATATCTTCAATTTGTTAAATATAAATCCTTTTAATTAATTATTCCATTTTGAAACAACATTGAAAAATACAAGCTGTCAATTTTATATAATTAATATTATTAAAAAAACACTCGAAAACCTTAAATTCTCCTTGAGAGAAAAAATAGGGTCTTCCCTATACTATAAGACATATTTTAAAACATAATAAATTTCATGAATCACTACTCCATGGGCATACACCATAAGATATGGATGCTATTATTTCTTATTATGGTACAACCTGGATCTAGGTGACTGGTTCTCTACAGGAATGACTTGTATTTCCTCCGACATGATCCTAAGAATCAACTATTGAGAATTATATTTTTAGTCACAGTTGTGTTACATTCTCAAAGATATCACAACACATACTGATATGGGTTTTTGTCGATCCTGTGTATCATGGTAGAAGAAGACAATGAAAATGTTTATTAATTTATGCTTCAGAACTATTTTTATTATTCAAAATTACATGTAACATGAACATAGACTACATTTCCTTATTATGTATGAGTCTGCATTGGTGGTTCCCTTCTGAGTAGTACTCACACCCAACTAGGGTGGACAAGAAACATGGGTACCTAAGTGGGCTTCAATGGTTGTAGGTACAATTTGGGCACACACCTATAATAGCTTGATCTTTCATGATTACTTATATAAGACTTGGATACTCGGATGATACACAATTGGGGATATAGTGGATAATCAAATATTTTATTAGTTTATTTATTTTTATATACGATCAACCTAGTGGTAGATAAATGTTTTTATACTATGTTTGACCATGAGTTTGTATGATTTATTTCTTATAAATTATTGAATCATTAATCGATAAATTTATTGATTCTGTTTATTGTGGTTTATTATATTGGATAATTTTTGATTTATTTAATTTCTTCTTCATACTATGATATGGGGGTATTGTCTCCCTATGGTACTTCTCTAGACACCACTATTTGTTTGAAACCCCTGGAACATGAGTAGGTGCACTTGAGGTCACGTCGTGACTCCTCTGATTTAGGAACATCTTATTTGTCATGAGTTAGGGGAATAAGTTATAGTAGTGAATATAAAGTATCCCAAAAAATACAATAAATATAAGTATTCCACTTAACCAAACATAAAAGTCAACTGAAAAGTAGTTTTTTTATTTATTACTATACATTAGCATAACCAAATTATCCTAACCACATTTGACAAATAATAACTACAAAAACGGATCACAACCCAAACAAAAAATTCCACCAATACAAAATATCCACACATAAACATCAACTTCCCATTTTATCACATCATTTGGAATATATATTTTTATAATTTACAAACCTAATTAAACACATTAATTTACGTTTTATTTTATCCATTGATATTTTAATTCGACCATATCATTTTAGATTTTATTAAACTCTCCACTAGTCATAAATTTCAGCTCCATCCCCATTACAAATTTAATTTTATTTCAAGAAAATTACATATTACTAGGTAATAATGAAACAAACTCATCAAAATTTACAATATCCCATTCCAACAAGCACAAAAAATTCCATTAAATCCATAATATCATATCTTTACTACATCAAGTGACAACACTATAAAAACAAAAAATATAAACTTTCTCACCCCAAAAAGGTCTATAACTATCGACCCAAACCACTCTAACAGTGGAAAGAATAACTCAAACAAAAATAGTAAAAAAACAAATCAATAAAGAATATCTTTAATTATATCCACGAATCATAATTCTCGGTTTATGAAACAACTTATGCATGAATGAGAACGTATGTAATTCTAGATTTCCATCATATAAAATTCATTACCTTCATTACATGATTATCCTATAATGATAGGTGAAAGGAATATGAGTAGTGTAAAACAAGGGATTCATAGAAACTAATATATACCAAAAAAGAAGTAATTCAATTGAAATAATATTAAAATAACATAAAGAATTCATAAATCATTATTCCACATTCAATTTTTATTATCAGAATTATTACCTTCATTAGATAAATTCTCACAATCTATCAATTACAAATAAAAAAAATTAATTTTATAAATACTCATAATAATAGTAATGATTTTTTGAATCTACTAATTCAATTAAATATATAATAATCATAAGCCACCAATGGAGATAAAAAACCAATAAAGAACCACCAAACCCACATGGACACCACTAAATACCTACAAAGAACAAACCTATATCAACCACTCAATGAAACATCACAAAAACGAACTTATAGTACTATCATAGCTTATAAGTGAAGTAATAAAATGAATGAATAGAAAATGAGAGGAAAAAGGGGGATTGTTAGATACATAGAGATTATCCTCTAAAGGTTGATGGAAAAAACCCACTAATGGATGATTAGAGATCCCCATTGATTAACCATTGAGAACCTAGGGTTATTTAAATGTCAAATAAAGTGAAATAAATTTAAGTAATTAATCAAATTTTTATTAAATATATAGAAACACGATATTATAATCAAAATATAGGGTCAAACTTCAATGGTTTCACAACTTTGAAATAATAATGAAATCTTGTCCATATCTCAAGGCACCGACATGTTTAATTTTGATATGAGTAAGGAAGGAAAATATGTAATAGGAACCACCAATCTACAATTATTAAAAATATGAGAATCACAATACAAACCACATCATTCTCTTTTAAACCTAAAAAATTTAGGATAAACACTACTTCAAAATTCAATTCACCACAGTGAATTAATCCCATGAAGAATAGCCTAGATACACTCTGAGTTTCTTTATAACACAACCATAATGTACATGGGAAACAAATATCCCCACTAAATATTTTTTTTAAAAAAAAATACAATTCATAAGATCAATTCCATAAAACATAGCTTCATGTTACAACTTAGGTGATCAGGGTGTAACAAACATGATTACCAAAAATCCACTTCCAAGGGAAACTGACCACACCACATCATAGATGGTCATAAAATGATCCATTTTGGAAATTTAAATTTCAGAAAAAAATTCCATCCTCCTCTACAACTTGAAACCAGACATCCCCCAAAAACTCAAAAACATTATAAACATTCTAAATAAAAAACCTCGTGAATAGAAATATTGATAAGAAATATTTTGAAGATGAACAACATTATGAAATTGTATAGAAAGATCATATGAATGTTTAAATTAATAATAGTTTCTTACAAAAATTTTATGTATTCAGATATAATAAGATTTATAAAGAATTTAGTTTCATTATAAAACCTATAAGATGTGGGGTTCTCTATAAAATATGTCAATAGTGTATATAAAACAACTTTTAGTTCTAGGATGATTATAAGTGGTGTGAAAGAAGAAACGTTGTATTTGACTACTGTATTAGACATGACAATGGATGATGAAAATTATCTATTAGAGATTCCTAGTTATAAAAATATTGTATTGGTCGAATGAGTGAGAAGGGGATGAGAATATTAGCTTCTAAATATGTAATGAAAAAATAACATTTAGTACAAATAATATGAAGGGTATATAATTGGAAAAAATATAATAGCATCTTTTTCAAAAAGGGATATCCCCCAACATCTAAAATTAAAAAAATTGTACATATGGATGTATGGGGACTGATTCCTATATGTTTTAATGGTTTTTTGTTGTAATATGATAACATTTTTGATGATAATAAAATTAAATTGTGGATGTAATTGATAAAGTAAATGAAATATGTCTTCAAAGCCCTTAGTAAATGACGAAAAATGGTGGAAAATAAGATAGGTTTAAAGTAGTAAATCTTGCAGACTAAAAATATGGGTGAATTTTATTGTAAAAAATTAAGGAAATTTTATTTGATTAAGGTAATATAGTTTGATAATATATATATGGGACAACACAATATAATGGTGTCGTGGAATGGATAAACAAGACACTGGATAAGTTATCATGGTGCATGCAACTACCTTAGTTTTTAAGGTTTTTTTGGGATGAATTACTGAATTTCATGTAATATATGATCATCATGAGACTTTCTATACCAATGTGGTATGATCTGCTTAATTAATTTTTGACCAAAAAGACGATGGAGTTGTCACAACGAGAGTAATTTGATTGTTTGGACTATTTTCTTGTGGAGTACAATTCATTTTAATTTCAAAACATGTTTCTTTGTGGGTTAGGGTAATGAATAATTTGGATTTCATATTTAAGATAATAAAAAATATTTATTCATTAGAAGTTTTAACGTACTATTCAATGAGGGGATATTATATGAATATCAATACATAATGGAATATGTTATTGACAACAAATAATCACTGGAGTATATCATAGTTGATTTGAATATATGTTCATGGTATTCTTTTTTATTGGGAGAGATTTAATTTTAGATGTATAAAAGTGGTTTTAGAATATGATAATATATTCAAGTAATAGATATTAAATGAAGGATAGTTATAAAATAATTTTTAAAAAATATCAATGCATGAATTCATGTTTTAAAAGTTTTATTTGACCCTTAGGATCAGTTTAGGATATCCAGCCAAGTCAAAAGATTGATGAAAAAGTTTGAATCAGAAGTTTAATATTTTTGTTTATCTAAAGATATATAAATTGAATTACTAAAAGAGGTGGAATTAGGGGTGACATAGAAAAATAGGTGTAAAAAATTAATTATTAAATTAATTCCTTACAAGATAACAAAATATGGTATCTAATGGATATAATACTAGGGAAGGGAGAACTACAAAACATGTGAGTTTACCAGTTGACGGAAGAACAAAAGGTTATGAAATGATATAATAAAAATATGGATATGGATGTATTTAAACAATAATAAAGTACTTATTAAAGTGAAATATATTTTTATATTACTAAAACATTAAACAATTCATTATATGCTCAAAATGGTTTTTATCAAAATGATTACCTTTTGAATAGTTATATATAATTATGAACTTTTGTCATAGTGATATGAAGGATGAGATTTTTATATAGGAACTGGAAGGTTTCCCTGAAACTGGATATGAGGATATGGGGTATAGAAATAAATTTATAATCTCTGGGATTAAACAAGCATCCAAATAATGGAATAATATGTTTTGATTTTTTCATGAAATATAAAGAATAGATCTTGTAAAATAAATTTCATTAATACGATTTTAGTGTATTTTATTATAGAAGTTTCCTCATTATTCATTTTTATATGGATGTTATAATATTTGAATAAAAAAACATTGAATTTATAATAGACATGAAGAGGGACTTGATCTGAATGTTTATGAAAAATGAACATGGAGATTGAAATAGGATTTCTGGGATGATGATCAATAGAGACTAGATGGAGTGAACTGAGATTTTGTGTTATTTTTATTATATATGAATGGTTTTATGAAGTCATACAATATAAATTCATGATTAAATCCCTTTGTACGTTAACTTCAAATTACTAAATTTGATGTGTCCTAGAATAAATGATCAGACAAAGTAAATGGTATGTTTTTTTATATAAAATTTTGGTTGGAAGTGTGATATATTTAATGGTTTATACTAGGAATGATATCTCATTTTAAATGAGAGTGGTTATTAGATACAAGTAAAATATAGCGAAGGATCACTGGGAATATGTGAACTGAATACTTTGGTATCTAAAAGGTAGTGTGGAGATATCTCTATGTTATTTTAATAAATGATCTATTTTAGTGATATTATTATGCATATATTAGAGGATATGTAGATGGAATAAGATACAACTTGATTCATTTTTTTACCTCAGGAGGGATGATAGTGAGGTGGATATCTTAAATTCAATCACTAGTTACAATATAAACTAAAAAATAGAATTATATGTAAATAATAATGACTAGGAATGGGTTGATATGGATGAAGGGTATGTTGGATGAAATCATAATGAAGTAGGGGAAATGATTGATATTATTTAAAGATCAGAGTGTACTTCATGTTACTAAAAATCCATTTATTTATTAATGAAAAATTAAAATTTAGTTAAATTATTAGTTTATCAATGGCCTCTTCATGGAAAATTATTTAATCTATATAAGTTGAGTGTGTGAAATTCAAACTCTCACGGTGACCAAGGTTGTAGTTCAGTAAAATATATTTTCGTTTTATGTATCAATAGAACATAACTAACCCAGTGATTTAGAGATCACTAATGTAGTGGAAGATTATATGTAGATATGTTTAGAATATAAATATACCAAATCCTTAGAAATGGTCTTCATATGGGATATAATTTACCTGTGAAGCTAGCTTCTTTGAAGCACTTCTCGAGGGTTCCAAATGGGGTCAATTAAAGAATTCATAGAGCATTCAAGGATGGAAACCTATTTATAATAATGGTTTAATGGAAATGTGTTATTAGATATTTTTAGGGAATTATATCAATGGATAAAATTAGATGGGTGGGGGATTTATGGTTTCCATAATGTCTACTAGAAATTTAGTGGAATTGGGTGATGTATCAATGTGTGTTTCATGAATATTCAAAGAATAATATTTTAATATATTAAATATTTATTAATCATAGGGTTCAATATTTTTTTTATAAATTAATGATCTCTAAGAGTATGTTTAGGAGAACTCATTCTTATAATCATGTGAATTAGGGAATAGTGTTTAATTATAACATACAAGTTTTCCCTGGACCCTATTATAGTAAAGATTAATGTTTCCCTATAGACATTAGAAATTTTATAAACCATTTATATTTACTGTTTTATATTCTATTTCACTAATTTACAATTATTAATTAGATTTTTAGATTTGTGATTAATATGACATATGAATAATTTCTTAAATACACAATTATCAAGTGCTGGTGGGTATTATAAATATTATTCTATAATTGATATCAAAATGATTGGATTCATGTTTTGAGTGGAATATTATAATATAAAAGCACATTTAACATTTTTCCAAAAATTATTAAAACATGACATGAATCCGATGAAGTTTTTTGTATAATTATGAAAAATAAATAAATAAATTCAACTAACTTCATTATGCTATCAAGTATTTACATTGTAGTCACCATAATTTCTAAACACTATCTACACCATCACATTATACTACATTTATCGATATTCTAAAGGAAAAAAAATAAATTAAATGAAGAAAACATTCTTATGATTGTAAAAAAACATAGATAAAAGAATTTGGATGAATAAAAATCTAAATAACAGAAACATAACCTAAAAAATTATCCAACCTTATGAAATATAGACAATCTCACATGATCAATTGGGGAATGGAAAACACTGAGTAGGGCGAAAGAATAAGTTTTTTAACTTATTAACCAATTAAAACCTTTACCATTAATTACCAATGACTACCATTAGATAATGAATATTACCCTATTATATCTTCCCACATTTTTTTCATGCATTTGAAATGAATAGTTAATAAGAAAACAAAATAAACTAGTGTTAGCTAATGGGGTTCAAATCCATGATGGATGAATACGTCATTGATATTCAATAGATACTATCCCATCCATAAAAAAATCCACTTTTGTTATTATGAAAATCTCATGAATGGGTATATCCTAGACCAATATTCATGGCATCGAGCAGGTGCATTATAAGAACCAACTTCGAAATTTTGAATACAAGAATTAGCTTAAACAACTTTGAATTAGACCAACAGTTAAGGCCTGTGTCCCAATATGAAAATATGGATACAAATTTCTTCCATGAACAAAAAAATAATAATGGTTCCCTTGAACGCCTTTATAACTTATGATACATGTGCATCATCACATATTTTTCTGACTTATTTAAAATGAATTATAATCAATATAAGAAAAGGTTAGGATCTTACTTCTCCATATTTTCATTCAAATAACATGAACAATATCTCTCATATAGTTTAGAATTTCCATATTTTAGAAACTCATTGAGTATTCAAGATCAGAGTAGCATTCAAACATCCACTCTCAATGATACATAAGATGATAAATTGAAACAATATTAATTGTTCACTTATCTTAAAATACAAGAGTTTTTTCATATTATAATTGTTTCAAACTCTCTCTTTTCCTCTTCTTTATCAACCTATTTTATATTAAAATTCATGTTAGAATATTTATATATTCCAATATAAAAATACTCCTTGATTTGAAGTAGGATATTTCTTTCTTAATTCCAATTTAATTATTAGTAGAATATATTTATTCTAACATGATATAATCTTTATATTTACTCTCCTTCAAATATTAATTTTTCTTTTGGATTTATTTTATCAATGTTGGGATGTATTCTATCATACATTAATCCTTAATGTGCAACCCCCACTACCTGACATGACTGAATTTCAATCTGTAGAAATAGATTTTTTCTATAAATTCTCATCAATATCAACTTAATTCCATGTTATTATCCTTCTAAATTCATATCATTATTATTTTTGTAGAATAATGACTTTATTTTAATCATAATGACATATAAAAAATTAATAATGACATATCATCACCTGATTTGATAATTATTTATAAAATCTTGTTGTAAAAATCTAATGAATCTGACCAACCAATGACCCATATAGAAATTCACTCTTACATAATTGTCACTCTATCATATTTTATTCCAACAACAAGAATGAATCTTACAAAAAATTATTCATTAAATTAATTAAAACATTCTTTTTATAATAGTAAACAACTCTTATGAAACATCTTGATGAATTAACTTTTTCATAGAAATTTTAATAGACTGAAAACATAAGACTTCAAGTTAGAATAAATCTTATGGGATCTAAAATGACCCTTACATAATAGTCTTAATGACTCTTAAGGAATTATCATGACTCGTATGAACTGACCAAATTAACTTTATGGAATTCTAGATAAATCATAGAAACAAAACAAATGACTCTTATGAAATTGAAAAATGATTCTTATAGAATTCTATATTACCTTTACTGTATTCCTTTTCCATATTCTGATCTACCACTCAGAATTACTCTTGAAAGGTATTCAAATAACCCTTAAAGAAGATGAAATTAATCAAATGACAGCCTTTATATTCATATTCAAATCCGCTTTCAAAGTGAGTTATATGATATTAATGTATCCTCATTGCATTTAAAATAACACCAAACAATTTTCAAACAACATCAAAGACGAACATGGAATGCCTTAAATTAATCTTCAATGGTCATTGGAATATATTTCAGAGAATGATATTCATTATATAAATACTCTTTAGAGTAATTTAATGAATATTAACTACCTCAACAAAAATTCTTCATCAAACTTTATCAAATTATATATTCATATGAATTGTACTCTTCATGATTGATAAATACAAGGATGGAACATTAGAGCTGTCACCCATAACATATTCATAGTGATATACTGATCAGTATTATTGAAACTCTAATTAACTCTATTGAAATTAAACATATTTAAATCAATGAAATTATATTAAATATATTTAAGAACAATACATAAAATGTTATCATATTTTTTAACAAGATATGTTGTTTATTTTTTAAATGTTCAAGACAACTCAAACACTTTAAGAACTTTTCCAGCCATTAGAGTAACTTGATCTTATAGATTATCCATTGGTGAATATATATTTAAGGGAAACTAATAGAAACATCTTTTTTATAATATTATCAATGAAAATAAACTCACTTTATTTTCTACATAAATAGTTGAAAAAATATTGATTACTTATTTAAATTCAATGAAATATGATATTCTTCCTAAATGATTATCTCAATTATTATATATAACTTGGCATGTGAACCTTCATTCCATACTAATATTTTTTTATCTCTTAACTTATAATATTTTCTACTCCAAAAAATATTGACATCATTCCTTCCATATTTAAATTAATTAACAATAAATACAAACAAACAAAATGTTTTTTCAATATTAAACCATTTTATATGTATTGTAATTACTAATATAAATAAATACGTGTAAATATGTTTTTAATTTTATTATATCTCTACATTATTCATCAATATTAAATATTTTTATAAAAAACATAAACCAAAATGTAAGAACATCATGGAGATATGAAATGATGGAGTTTCGGGGCATCCTCTTTTACAATAACTGGACAATCAGTTGGTAAATATCATATATAAAAGTAAATGATAGGTGATTCTTGCTAACTACCTTCAGAAATGGAAATTTTCTCCTCCCTATTTCCTCATAACACATTTAATAAATATTCACCTATTGATCAAGAGTCTTCTAACAAGATTTGATTTGATATGTAATGGACTAGTGAGTAGCTGAATGGCTGAGGGGAAAGATTTTAAACGTAAAATATTCTGTCACCCTCTCAAATGTTACATAGATCATTATGAGATTTCTCAACCATAATTTCTTCACTAATTTTAAAAGAATGATTTAAATTATTGAATCACTAATATATTATGTACAATTCATAATCTATACTTAGATCTTATTATTATTTTCATGTCATTGAATAAATTAATTTATCCCTCTTAATATATGAATTTAATTGTTTAACATAGGTGTTAGAGAATATCAAAATATACCTTTTCCAATGATATATTTTCAAGAAACTTTTTTAATTTTAGATTTTCATATATTTATATACCTAGAAGCTTCTAAAAATACTCCCCCTCAAGGGGGAATTGCACCAAATTCTTTATCAAGTATGATATTTTCATTAGATAAAATTAAGGTACCAAATATTAGATATTTGACCAATAAGTTTACTTCTCCATGAATAGATAACTATTATATATTGTTCATGTTTTTTATCACACCCCTTAACCAAGAATAAAATTCAATTCCCAATATAGAATGGACAACCACAATATATGGAAATAAGGTGGAACTCTTTTTCTTCTTAGTGAGAGAAAAAAGGTTGAGATGTTATTCCAAAGTTAGAATATTATTCCTTTCTATATAAATTTTTTGGTGAAAAATTCATTCTATCAGTTCAAAATTTCAATGTTATATTCTTCATGAACATTCTGATATCTTTTCATCTTTCAATTACAACATTATATGGAATCTCAATATTAATTTTATCCATAAAATAAAAATATCATTTTTTGTCTAAATTTACTTTTAGAATTTATTATTGAGTTGGTAGGATGATTATAAAATCCTATGAGTTGGGAAAAACTTTACAACACTTTCGACACTATTCTTCATGAGATCTTGGGTCATAATTCCTTTACAAAATTTCATGAAATTTTACTTCTTCATATAGAATTACTCATTTTCATTTTACAATTTCCTTCACAAGTGATTCCTACATCTTCCTTAACACTTAAAATTCGGTTTTCCTAATGATCATACACTATTTAGGAGTACTATAAACTTTTAAGGATCTTACACATGGATTCTCAATAATTATTTTCTATAAACTATTCCCATTTTTAGTCTCTTGGTGTAACACCCCAGGTAAATAAAGAATATGACATCTTTATATTTATCCATATTTGTGAATAAAATATTAATATCACTTTAAAGGGGATGCTATGCTCGATGGTGTACCCAATACGCAACAATGAGTTTCTTGGGAATCTTACGTTGCACTCTAATAATAAAATAATATTATTTTAAATGGTAGTTAACGCCTAGCCGTTGTAATGGCGGGAATGAACAGAACTAACTAAAAAATGATTATATATGTTTGTCAAATATTTTTACTCTTTACAATAAATGTTAGAGGATTAAAAATGCAAATGAATCCAGTTTTTAAGCGTAAACATTCTAATATTTTTTAAAAGGTCGATTAACCGCCTTTTGATGGAGAACCCCCTTTAAATCCACTTTTTGAAAATTTTATAATCTATATTTTTCAAAATAAACATATTATTTATGATTGGGACATTGAAATTTACCTTGGGTTAATTTTTGGTATTTTTCTGACAATGTTCATTTTTCAATGAATAGTGAAAAATACTGCATTTTACATCAAAACTTCTTTTTCATATAATTTAATTATATGGTTATATTATATTTTTAATTTGTTTTAAAGTGTAATTAGAATATATTTTTACCATGTAATTAAATGATGGTCATTGGGATTAATTTCACTTTGGAATTAGGCATAAACAAGTACCAAACTTTTCATAAATATTGTTTCAAAAAAACCCGCTATTTGTTTTGACAACAGGAAGTTTTTTTTAAATTAATTATTGAAATTTATGTGTTTGGAATTTGGTAAAATGAATTGCATATTTGTAATCAGAAGGTCCAAATTATGTAATTAAGAATCTTTTTTTGGACATTATGAATAGTAACGACGATAATTATCTTTAATTATCTTGATTAATGAGTAATCGGGTAGTTAAAGAAAATAAGATAATATCATAATAATAAAAAACGACCACAAAATGTGTCATAAGGATACAGGTTGTCTCATGGCCGACCATGGGATTCCTTGTGCCAAACTTGGGGGCCCCATGGAATCACTTTTGTGAGAAAGTGACTTTTTATCTTTTTATTTTTAAAGAATGTTAAATGTAACAAAGAATGTATCACCTAAGTAAAATATTTTTAATTTTGTCTACATAAATGATATTTTGGACTATAAATATTCATTGGAAAGATAAACATATTTCCCACAACATAGTATTTATTTTATAATTTTTTAACATTAAATAAATTAAATTATTTATGACATCATGATGATGCAGAGATGACCTCATTATTTAACGATTTAAATAAAATGGAAAGATAATGTAACATATAAGACCTACACATGTCCAAAACCTATTTTATGTGTGGATTTAGAACCCTTATCACCTTATCCTCGAAACACATCAATTTGGGACCATTAAAATCCGAAACTCATTTGAAAATAAAGTTACATTTTATATCTTTCCAAGAGTGCCCCTCCTCTCCTCTTATAAAAGGCCCCCACCTCTACCTCCTTACCCACACATAAAAAGCCTTTGGCTCGGCCAAACCCTGCCCATTATGTCTCTACACATCCCTATATAACTCTTTGAAGCCTTAATTTGGGCAGAAGTCTTCCCAAGTAAGCCTTTGAGCTCAAACCAAAGGGAGTTACCCGATTTTAAGGTAATGTCTTCACTTGTGTTATTTTGTTTTATTTTGCTTCTCCAACCACCTAAACTCTTTTTATTAATTTATTTTATAACAAATACAGTATCTTAAATTTACTAGGATGTTGTTATAATAATCATTCGAGCTACACTTACACACACCTACATCAAATGGTTAAAGAACATACTGTTTCTGTGGATGGCGAATTTCTGCCTCACGAAACGATGATTGTTCATCACTCATATAACACCTTAAAATGTGGCCATTAAGATGTCACTATATTTATATATGATATATAATATGTTTATGTTTCTGTATTTTTCTTTTGTGGCATACCTTTATGGTTTCCATTGTGGGTAAACACGATAATTTCATTTTAGGAAGTGCGGACTACCGCCCCCTCAAAGTGATTTGATTTGTTAATGCCATATGTGGGATGTATAAAGGATGGATTTAAAGTTATTATATATGATTTATGTTACATATAAATGATGAATATAATTCTGGAATTAAAATATACATACCTCTCATTTGGTTTTAATTTCATTAATATGACATAGAAATGAAAGTAGTGTTCATGCGTACGTACGGCTTACCGTCTCCATGAATGGTGCATTTTATTTCTTACCTCTAAATGATTATGTAATATTATAAATACATGTATATTATGGATATATATGATATATATTATATACAAATAATGAATATAATTCTGTATATAATGAACATTTGACCACACGAACAACATGTAATTGTATGAAGTCCACTTTCGACTTAAGAACCAAATATCAACAAAACAAACATTATTAACTTAAATGATTACATAATGTTTATAACATGACAATAAGTGATATAAAAGTAATAATGAACTTGAAAAAGGTTCTTAATAAAGTGGAAATTAACTCAAGTTTATTATTCAGGACGTTAAAGAATGATCGAGTCAAGTCGGACCCGAGGTAAGGGATCCTACTCCTCTCTTTCTTTTTAAGTACACTCTTTTATGTAATTCCTTCTAAGCTCATCTTTATTGTGATTGGGATGTTATTTTATATTACTATTACTGTAATTTTTATTTTCATATGATGAGAGACCCTATTCTCTCTCATCAACCCATTTTGGATGTTTTGAGTGGCACTGTTAGGCTGCCGAATTTTCGTAAGAGATCCAACCTCTCTATTTCTTTTTAAGTACTCTCCTTTATGTCACTTCTTTTAATATCCTCTTTGTTATGTTGGGGAATGTTATTTTGTATTCATCTTTCTGTAAACATTATGTTGATATGATGAGATACTTTATTTCCTCTCATCAATCCATTTTGGAAGTTTTAAGTGGCGCCGTTAGGCTGCCGAGTTTTCGTAAGGGATTTTTCATCTCAATTTTATTCCTGTGAGATTTATGCTACATTTGCCACAATTTCATTTGAGTGGTGTATGTACTGAACATTATTTTACTCATTGTGTAATATTATTTCATTTATGAGTATTTACATCAATGTTGTATTGTCCTTCTTTCACGGGGCGTATGTTTCAAAAGATACCCATGTCGGTAAGGGAACCTTTCACCCTCCTCTTTTTAAAAGACTTATTTTGTTATGTCTTTTAATTCACATAATATTATTTTGGGATATATTCTTCTATATCCTTATTGATGTAAATTTTATGTCCAAGTGATGATATACCCTTTTTATCTCTCATCAACTCTTTTTCTGAATTTTGAAGTGACGCCGTTAGGCTGTCTAATTTTTGCAAGGGAACTTCTTAACCCAATTTCGATTCTTTGGGATACACTTGTACACCTTGAATATTTCATTCTATGAGTATGTGTGAATTTCCTCTGATTGTTTTACACTTAATACCCACTTATATATCGTGTATTCGTTTGTCACACATAGTTATGTAACTGCTTTATCCTTAGTCCAAGGATACCGTCTTTGTATGGGACTTCATCTCAATCTACTTTCATTGAGGCATATTTTGTTTTACACACAACTTTCTTTTATACGGTGTATAAACCCCTTTGAATTTTATGTTTATCCAAAAGGAATATTTTTATATGAAGCGTTTTACAAAATGATAAAAGGGAATGTTTTTGTCGTACGTATGCGGGGACAACGGCTTCTCCACCGCCGTGACCATTATTTGAGTTTCGGCTTCCTCTACAAGCCATACCTTCTTTTTAAAAGAAAAATAAATACCATATTTTACTTTTCTTTTATTTTGGTATTGAAAATGGTTTTCATAATGTATTTATATCAATGTGTTGTATTGATATCTTGTTATTGAAAGGTGGAAATGTTATGTTTCCTTTATGCATGTTTTATGTGATAAGATTATGCTATGGTTCTTGGGCATTGTTATGAAGACGGGTGGTTCAGTGATAAACAAGGGCGGGTGAGCCCGATATAGCTCTCCAATGCATTGGGTAACGCGAAGGAGTGAAACGTTAAGGTTTCTCCGAAGAGATTTAGGGAATATACTGTGGTGGGTATTCCAAAAGTAACCAAGAGGGTTACTTCCTACGTAAGAATGTTATGAATGCCTCAAGTTACCTTTATGTCTTATGATTTCTATGATTTATTCATGATTTTATGAGGTATGTTAAAGTGATTATGTTTTATGGGTAAAGTATGATTTCATTCTTATGTATACATGTACTCATGTTTCCTTTCCATATTTTTATATCGCTTACTGAGCTTTTTATGCTCATCCCAAGTTTTTGAAATGTTTTTCACAGGTCAAGGGAAGGGTACATGATATGATGATAGTGTCAAGGAAGTGTCAAGAAAGAATCCATGTTTTATTTTAAATATGTTTCCATTGATGGGAAAAATGAATACTATCTTTTATGTAACCACTTTGTTTAAATGTGGAATGTAATGCAAGTTTTATGATCTAATTCTCTAAAAATCTAAACCTGAAAAGATCCTCAATGTGTAATCTTATAGTAACTCAAGATTAAGTAAGGTTTAAGGCTGGGGCCTTATAGTTGGTATCGAAGGTCGGTTTAGATAACTTTAGAGGTTAGGGTATTCTTTAAGCATAAGTGACATTACCACAATGGTTAAGATTTCAGAAAGAGTCCTAGTTTTAGAAAAAGTTATTGAGTAAGTATATCTTAGTGTTTATCTTCCTCATTAGTACATGATGGTTTTGTTGATATACTCACACTAACCTTTTTGGTTTTAGTAAATGGCTGGATCTAGTAGGCACCAAAGTAACAGTGGATGTGAAGGAAACTGTGACAGTTTTTTGAGCAAGCAACTGAATGATATGGGAGCTGCAATGAGAACTCTTGTGATTATCCTCAACCAACTATCTGGAGTCATGATTGACCACCTAAACCTTGGTGATTTCTCTAAGGCATCATATATGCGAGAAACAAATCCCTACGGAACTACAGGTAATAATCATAAAGGTAAGTGTGTTCAAAAACCTATGTGTCAAAAATGTGGAAAGAAACACCTGGGAAAATCTTTCAAAGGGACAAAAATATGCTATAGATGTGGAAATTAAGGTCATAAAGCAAGAACCTGCCATGGAAAAAGGAAGCATCCAGTTGACTCGAGGAAAGGGAAAGAAGTTCTTTCTGAGGGATCAATTGAATGTTTTAAATGTGGTGTGCATGGTTATTATGCAAACACATGTCCTATGAAGAAGTTTCGTGAATGGGATCACCAAGATCGTAAAAATGTTCGTTTACCAATACCTAATTCCATTCCGATTGAGGATGAAGAAACTAAAAATGACCAATCAAAGGTATGGATCATTTCATAACTATTTTTTTCCTATTTTGGAATATTAGGATATGATTCATGATTTTGTTTGTAGGAAATAAGTATTTCAGAATAAGTTGGAAAGGAATGGTTAATGGGTCATGAAGAATGTTGAATGAGTAAGATGTCAACATATAAGGGCTTCAAGAGTTATGGTGAAATTCTTAATAGTATTAAGTCTCTTTTGATGACGAGGTTACATTAGAAGACTTTTTATAGTATGTGTAACCCTGATGTTTAATATATGAAAATTTTAGTCAAGGAATAGTTATCTGTTCTTTTGTGGACATAGTTATAAAGAACCATTTGGGTTTATATGATCCTTACTTTTGAGGTAATTATGGGTTACTATATGTTATGATGGAAGTGAAATGCTTGAGATAAAATTGAGGTTAAATTATGTTATGGTTATTTTTGATGATTCTATCTCTTTTTGGGGAATGATTTGAGAATTATATAGTTTCGGAAAAAGGACAACACGCAGACCGTCTGACAACCCGTCGCGTCGGACAAAGCTGCGGGAATCGAACCCACAACCAAAGTGCAACTGGTATTTATCGCCTACCGCTGGACTACATGAAGTCCCTGGTTAGTTTTACCGATTCTTTTTAGTTAAATGATTTTATGAATTAAGAGTAAGTTTATTTTGGGTTATCTATGGATATTTATTAACCTATCATGGAGGATATGTGATTAGGTTAATTACTTTTCAATACGAGACATTAAGAGCAACTGATGTTGTTTGGAGATAAATGTTACGATTTAACTTAGAAGACTATGTGACTAAATCCTTCAAATATTTGGGTTTCAATCTTAGTTTGGTTTACTTTGAAGAATTTTATAGACAAATTGATTATAGAATGGTCCTTGTTGAGCTTTGGGTTTTGTTCGACAAATTTTGGATATTAAGAATAGATTTTCTTTTTATAAAGGGTTATCCTTTTCTAGATTATCTGATCTTGTACTAACCTTTTTGGTTTTGGTTTTGGTTAAAGTCTAAAGACATGGGAAGTATATAGTTCTCTTTTTTGTATTAGGTGATTCTCTAAAAGTTGATTATAGTACTCTTAATGTGAACAAGTCTTCCTAAATACTCGTCTTTTAGAGAAAATATGAGTTTGTGTAAGGAATCTAATAAAAGTTGAAAGTCAACATGATAAGTGATTATGTTTCCTTATGAATAAATTCCTCAATAAAAAGTAACTTAAAACAAAAATTTTGTCTATTAAGTTTTCCTACTGGGGAATCAAATACCGTTTAACCCATCACAAGCTTGTGATTTTCTTGTGGTTAACTTTCTCCTAAACATGTTTTCTATCACTCTCCATCAGAACATGACCCTTTGTTTTTTCCTCCATGTCCATATTTTCATACTTGGAATCCTAGTATGGGTTAACTAGGGTGACCATTGTACTTATCTTTCTTTATTTTAATGTGATTGTTTTACCGACTCTTGTTCCGATGTGGGACTTTCAAAGATGTTTCCAAGCCCAATTTTAAAATTGCGAGGACACAATTCCCAAAAGGGGGGAAGGATGTAACATCCTAGGTAAATAAAGAATATGACATATTTATATTTATCCATATTTGTGAATAAAATATTAATATTACTTTAAAGGGGATGCTATGCTCGATGGCGTACCCAATACGCAACAACGAGTTTCTTGGGAATCTTACGTTGCACTCTAATAATAAAATAATATTATTTTAAATGGTAGTTAACACCTAGCCGTTGTAATGGCGGGAATGAACAGAAATAACTACAAAATTATTATATATGTTTGTAAAATATTTTTACTCTTTACAATAAATGTTAGAGGATTAAAAATGCAAATGAATCCAGTTTTTAAGCGTAAACATTCTAATATTCTTTAAAAGGTTGATTAACCGCCTTTTGATAGAGAACCCCTTTTAAATCCACCTTTTGACAATTTTATAAGCTCTATTTTTCAAAATAAACATATTATTTATGATTGGGACATTGAAATTTACCTTGGGTTAATTTTTGGTATTTTTCTGACAATGTTCATTTTTCAATGAATAGTGAAAAATACTGCATTTTACATCAAAACTATTTTTTTCATATAATTTAATTATATGGTTCTATTATCTTTTTAATTTGTTTTAATGTTTAATTAGAATATATTTTTACCATGTAATTAAATGATGGTCATTTGGATTAATTTTACTTTGGAATTAGGCATAAACAAGTACCAAACTTTTCATAAATATTGTTTCAAAAAAACCCGCTATTTGTTTTGACAACGAGAAGTTTTTTTTTAAATTAATTATTGCAATTTATGTGTTTGGAATTTGGTAAAATGAATTATATATTTGGAATCATAAGGTCCAAATTATGTAATTAAGACTCTTTTGTTTTTGGACATTATGAATAGTAACGACGGTAATTATCTTTAATTATCTTGATTAATGAGTAATCGGGTAGTTAAAGAAAATAAGATAATATCATAATAATAAAAAATGACCACAAAATGTGTCCTAAGGCTACTGGTTGTCTCATGGACGACCATGGGATTCCTTGTACCAAACTTGGGGACCCCATGGAATCACTTTTATGAGAAAGTGAGTTTTTATCATTTTATTTTTAAAGAATGTTAAATGTAACAAAGAATGTATCACCTAAGTAAAATATTTTTAGTTTTGTCTACATAAATGATCTTTTGGAATATAAATATTAATTGGAAATCTAAAAATATTTCCCACATCATAGTATTTTTTTTATAATTTTTAGACAATAAATAAATTAAATTATTTATGACATCATGATGATGCAGCGATGACCTCATTATTTCACGATTTAAATAAAATGGAAAGATAATGTAACATCTTGGACCTAAACATGTCCAAAACCTATTTGATGGGTGGATTTCGAACCCTTATCACCTTATCCTCTAAACACATCAATGTGGGATCATTAAAATCCGAAACTCATTTGAAAATAAAGTTACATTTTACACCTTTCCAAGAGTGCCCCTCCTCACCTCTTATAAATGGCCCCCACCTCTACCTCCTTACCCACACTTCCAAAGCCTTTGGCTCGGCCAACCCCTGCCCATTTTATCTCTCCAAATACCTATCTAACTCCTTGAAGCCTCACTTTGGGCAGAAGTCTTCCCAAGGAAGCCTTTGAGCTCAAACCAAAGGGAGTTACCCGATTTTAAGGTAATGTCTTCACTTATGTTCTTTTGTTTTATTTTGCTTCTCCAACCCCCTAAACTCTTTTTATTCATTTATTTTGTAACAACTCCAGTATCTTCAATATAATAGGATTTTTTTATAAGAATCATTCGATCTACACTTACACACACCTACATCAAATGGTTAAAGAACATAATGTTTCTGTGGATGGCGAATTTCTGCCTCACGAAACGATGATTGTTCATCACTCATATAACACCTTAAAAGGTGGACATTAAGATGTCACTATATTTATATATGATATATAATATGTTTATGTTTCTGTATTTTTCTTTTGTGGCATACCTTTATGGTATCCATTGTGGGTAAACACGATAATTTCATTTTAGGAAGTGCGGACTACCGCCCCCTCAAAGTGATTTGATTCGTTAATGCCATATGTGGGATGTATAAAGGATGGATTTAAAGTTATTATATATGATGTATTTTAAATATAAATAATGAATATAATTCTGGAATTAAAATATACATACCTCTCATTTTGTTTTAATTTCATTAATATGACATAGAAATGAAAGTAGCGTTCATGCGTACGTACGGCTTACCGTCTCCATGAATGGTGCATTTCAATTCTTACCTCTAAATGATTATGTGATATTATAAATACATGTATATTATGGATATATATGATATATATTATATCCAAATCATGAATATAATTCTGGATATAATGAACATTTGACCACAAGAACAACATGTAATTGTAAGAAGTCCACTTTCGACTTAAGAACCAAATATCGACAAAACAAAAATTATTAACTTAAATGATTACATAATGTTTATAACATGGAAATAAGTGATATAAAAGGAATAATGAACTAGAAAAAGGCTCTTAATAAAGTGGAAATTAACTCAAGTTTATTATTCAGGACGTTAAAGAATGATTGAGTCAAGTCGGACCCGAGGTAAGGGATCCTACTCCTCTCTTTCTTTTTAAGTACACTCTTTTATGTCATTCCTTCTAAGCTCATATTTATTTTGATTGGGATGTTATTTTATATTACTCTTACTATAATTTTTATGTTCATATGATGAGAGACCCTATTCTCTCTCATCAACCCATTTTAGAAGTTTTGGGTGGCGCCGTTAGGCTGCCGAATTTTAGTAAGAGATCCAACCTCTCTCTTTCTTTTTAAGTACTCTCCTTTATGTCACTTCTTTTAAGCTACTCTTTGTTATGTTGGGGGATGTTCTTTTTTATTCCTCTTTCTTTAAACTTTATGTTTATATGATGAGAGACCCTATTTTATCTCATCAATCCATTTTGGAAGTTTTAAGTGGCGCCATTAGGCTGCCGAGTTTTCGTAAGTGATTTTTCATCTCACTTTTATTACCATGAGATTTATGCAACATTTGCCACAATTTCCTTTGAGTGGTGTATGTACTGACCATTATTTTACTCATTGTGTAATATTATTTCATTTATGAGTATTTAAATCAATGTTGTATTGTCCTTCTTTCACGGGGCGTATGTTTCGAAAGATACCCATGTCGGTAAGGGAACCTTTCACCCTCCTCTTTTTAAAAGACTTATTTTGTTACGTCTTTTAATTCACATAATATTATTTTGGGATATGTTCTTATATATCCTTATTGATGTAAATTTTATGTCCAAGTGATGAGATACCCTTTTTATCTCTCATCAACTCTTTTTCTGAATTTTGAAGTGACGCCGTTAGGCTGTCTAATTTTTGCAAGGGAACTTCTTAACCCAATTTCGATTCTTTGGGATAAACTTATACACCTTGAATATGTCGTTCTATTATTATGTGTGAATTTCCTCTGATTGTTTTACACTTAATACCCACTTATATTTCATGTATTCGTTTGTCACACATAGTTATGTAACTGATTTATCCTTAATCCAAGGATACCATCTTTGTATGGGACTTCGTCTCAATCTCCTTTCATTGAGGAATATTTTGGTTTATACAAAACTTTCTTTTATATGGTGTATAAACCACTTTTACTTTTACGTTTATCAAAAAAGAATATTTTTATACGAAGCATTTTACTAAATGACAAAATGGAATGTTTTTTTCGTACGTATGCGGCGACAACGACTTCTCCACCGCTGTGACCATTATTTGAGTTTCGGCTTCCTCTACAAGCCATAACTTCTTTTTAAAAGAAAAATAAATACCATGTTTTAATTTTCTTTTATTTTGGTATTGAAAATGGTTTTCATAATATATTTATATCAATGTGTTGTATTGATATCTTTTTATTGAAATGTGGAAATGTTATGTTTCCTTTATGCATGTTTTATGTGATAAGATTATGTTATGGTTCTTGGGCATTGTTATGAAGACGGGTGGTTTCGTGATAAACTAAGGGTGGGTGAGCCCGATATAGCTCTCCAATGCATTGGGTAACGCGAAGGAGTGAAACGTTAAGGTTTCTCCGAAGAGATTTATCGAATATACTATGGTGGGTATTCCAAACGTAACCAAGAGGGTTACTCCCTACGTAAGAATGTTATGAATGCCTCAAGTTACCTTTATGTCTTATGATTTCTATGATTTATTCGTGATTTTATGAGGTATGTTAAAGTGCTTATGTTTTATGGGTAAAGTATGATTTCATTCTTATGTATACATGTACTCATGTTTCCTTTCCATATTTTTATATCCCTTACTGAGCTTTTTATGCTCATCCCATGTTTTTGAAATGTTTTTCATAGGTCAAGGAAAGGGTACATGATATGATGATAGTGTCAAGGAAGTGTCAAGAAAGAATCCATGTTTTATTTTAAATATGTTTCCATTGATGGGAAAAATGAATACTATATTTTATGTAACCACTTTGTTTAAATGTGGAATGTAATGCAAGTTTTATGATCTAATTCTATAAAACTCTAAACCTAAAAAGATCCTCAATGTGTAGTCTTGTAGTAACTCAAGATTAAGTAAGGTTTAAGGCTGGGGCCTTATACTTGGAATATTTTTTCATTCTATTATTACTATATTCCATTAATACTAACATGCATTTATTATCTAAAAAATTACAGGTGCTTCCAATTCTTCCAAAAAATCAATGAACAAATTATTTTAAATATTGAATTCTTATTTGAATTCCATGGTTTTATTTGAACAATATTCTTCCTCTATATAAAATATTAGTTTTGTACATGACCTATGGAATTCTCAACTATTTCCTTTGAAGAATTATTGGAAATTATTAGTCTAGAATGTTTCTCTTTCTTCATTCAAAAGTAATACTCATTTATCATTAACATTAATTTTCTTCTTTAATCTATTTTTTAACACATTATTAGTCAATTTAAAAAAGAATGAATCTTCATATTGTCTACCTCCATTGTATCTTCAAAAAAATATTGATATACACTCAAACCTACTTGAAGTTTTTTCCTTATTCCATATACTTCACGAAATCTATTATTTTATTCTCAAAGACATTGAATTTATTTTTAATTTATAATTTTAAATATTATGAATGACATATGTAAACATGTCACAATATCTATCAGACCACCAACAATAAAAAATATATTATTCTCTCTTCTATTTATCTATAATTTGGGTAGGATTGAATGCCATCTATTTTTTGATGTTTTATTCTATAATTTTTGATTTTTTGTGAGAAAATTCTTCTATATATACTAACATCCACAAATTATATAGTTATGGGTTCTTCATAATTTATTTTATCAATTTTTGATAGATTTTAATTTTAAACATGCACATTACCTAAAACCCAAAATAGTATAAAAGTAATTTTAGGGAATAGATGGTACTATTTTCATTGAAATTTATAGGGACTTATCAATAAATGATATTAGACACTTCATCCCACTAGATATAGGTGTTTTTTAATAAATAACCTTCATGGAAGTATATATCGTAGTAGTTCATATCTCATCTTGTTATGAATACTTGGAAAGAATAAATTACATATTTTCATAGTTTTACTTAATGCCTAAGATATTTGATAGTGATGATGTGTTTCTCATCCTCAAATAACTTCATTCAATATCATATCCATCTCAACTTTTTTATCAATAATTTATTTATTTTATTGTAGTGAAATTTCAATCACCTTAATCCTATTATCTTTAATCCCCAAATGAGAATCCCCCAAAATAATTATTAAATATAATGAATTGGGTCTTTTATTTAATACATTTATTATATTAATCTCTTTATTAGATTATATTTTTGTAACTCATTCTAAAATATGAATCATTTTTCCACATGATCTACATTAATTTTAGTTATGGATCCTACCTATTTGGTGATATTTATACATGTGGATAATTTTTCTTCAAAATCTTACTCTATTCATTTACACTCATCTTTAAGCTACATTATCCCCTTCTACATATAACTAAATGAACCAACAATGTAAGTGACGATTAATTCGGGAAAATTTTGAAGGATTTCATTTAAATAATAAATTGATGAATCTTTTGAATCCACCAAAATGTGATCTTCACCACATGTACCTGGATAATAAATAAGACATTTTGATCAATTGTTTTCAGTTACCTCATTATGAAATAAATTATTTGAAACTTCTAAAGTAGATAATATGTATATCATTTTAATAATGGATTCAAACAAACAATTTTCTTCTTCCCCACTAGATATATCTTCTTCCAGATAATAGAATGGGGACATTTATTTTCATTCCTCTTTTTATAATAGGGATTAACTGTCATTAATAGATCATTGAACTAGTATAGAGGCATTTACTTCTATAGAAAGTTTTGTACTATAGCAGTACTATTCACTGAAGGGCTCTTTGGGTAAAAAATGGGCTTTTAGGCCTAGTATTGAGGCCACTTGGCCTTATGCATCCAGGCTATATAATAGGTCTCCTTCTACCTAGTCAAAAATATGTATTTTATTTAATATAAAACAAGGCTTTGACCCCAACATTTAAAAAAAGATATCTCTTACATGGTTTCATTAATAAGGAACTAAAATGATTCCTAAAATCTATACTTCATAGATAATTTTTGAAGAGAAACTCATAAATTATGATAATTAAATCTAGAGATTGTTGAGAATAATATAATATGTGTAACCTTATTAATTGATAAAACCTGTATGGATTGGTTGGGTTATTTTCAACACTGAGGGAGGGGGGTGTGAATTGGTGTGGGTGACTTATTAAATAATTTAGACCTTTACCCATATTTATCTCTACACTTATTGAGTAAATAAAACTCACTCTATTATCTCTACTAACTTTTTTTTTTCATGAAGGTGAAATGAATATAAAAGTATACAATAAAAAAACCAAGGTTTGTTAATGTGGTTTTCATCCATGATGGATTAATGTATCTATTGTGTATATTGGTTTTTATACCACTAACATATATATATTTTTTTATTATCAAGAAAATATTTGGAAAGAGAATATCATTGGACATGTATTAATACACTGACCAGGTACAAGTAAAACACTAAAATGAATCCATTTAATATATTATTTAGATCATACCACATTTAAGTATATTAGTAGATATTACCCATTTCCCTAGAGGATAATATAGATATAATATTCATCCCCAAATTATATTAATCATAAGGGATACCACAAAATCCTTTAGACCTTATAATATAAGTGTATCTTAGTCTGGTCTGCTCACTCCTCCCGCCTGAATGATAATCTAAATAAGAGAATGATGAATTATTCCTACTTCTTTATCTCCACATAAAGGAAATGTTTATTTCCTAAATATTTAGATTTCCTTATTTTATTTGACTCAATGATTATTCAGGATCACATCAACAAAGATATTTCTACTCTCTTTAATACACATTATCAATAAGGAAATCAATATATTTTATTTTGTTTTAGAAAAAGAGTTTCTTATAATGATAATTATGTTGAACTCTCACTTTTTTTCTACTTCCATTATCTTTTATATTTCATGTTCCATAAAAATATTTTCATAATTGCATATGGAAATCCTCCTTGATTTTGGATAGTGTGCCTCCTTATTAATTATCTTTTAAATCATCATCAAATATCTTTATTCAAAAACCCAACAAACATAGGATATATTATCACTCGAATATTTTAAAAAATAATAACCATTTATTTTTTCCATTTTATTTTGAATGTTATTATTCACTAATCTTCATAGTGTAACTGATCACTTGTTGATGAAATTTCCTCTCAATTAGTAAAACAAACTTCTGTTTAAAATTTTCTCCAATATCATCTTTATGGAATGTTCTTATCCTTCTAATATCACCTACTTCATCTTTGTATAGAATCATGTATTTATATGAATCATCATGATATTTAAGATATTAATAATAACACAGCTTCACCGAGTTTGATAAATCATAATAACATCTTAATCTATAAATGTCATGAATTTTACTACCTGATGACTCTTATGGAGCATCAATTTAAAAAAATAATAAATTTATTGAATTTCATTTTCTATAGTATCACTGTCTTATAAAAAATTACATTTCAAAATTATATAGAAATTAACTTTCATAATAGTTAATAAATCTCAAGAAAAATATTTATGACTTATATTTTCCTCAGAAATTCTTCTGGACACCCATTCCAACCTTCAAGTTAGAAAGGCAACTATGAGATCTTAAATGAATGTCATTGAGTGGTCTTAAAGACTCTTATTGGATCCATGTGACTCTTATAAACTATCTAAAGGACTCTTATGAATTTCTAGATGACTCTCCTAAACTGGAAAAATGACTATTACAAACTCTCAAAATGATTTTGGATGAATTCTAGACTACCCTAATGAAATCAATGCCTTTACCATATTTTGACCTAACACTCAGAAAGAATCCTGTGATTTCATTATATTACTCCTGTAGAATATATACTAGGTTTAATTTCACAATGAGTCTTAATATTAAATTTCCTTTGGCAATAAACTCAGAGCTTATTGAAGCATTCTTAGTGCATTCTTAATGACACTAAAAAATTCTTGAACAACTCCAAGGAATACATTAAAATGACTTCAAATCATATTCAGTAATCATCAAAATTCAAAAGTACATTTATCGTATACATAGATCATTTCAAAGAATCTCCAATTATTAAATATCTATTACATAACAACCATCTTCCATGTATGCATTGATTTGATATATTACACTATAAGATTTGTAAATATAAGGATGAAACATTAGAGTTTTTATCCACAACTTATTCACAATGATAAATTATTCAGAATTATTAAAACTAGATATAATTATATTAATATTCCACATTTTTCTATAAATTTTGATATATTAAATATCAAGACATAGAATCCTCCTATAGAAATAAGATTTTATGAAAAAATATGTTGAATATAATATAACATTCCCAATAACTAAAACAACATAAAAAATTTTCCAACCATGAAAATGACATAATAAAATAGAATTTTCAATAATTCAATGGATATTTTACAAAAAATAATGGAAATAATTTTTTATATGATTAATATAAAGAATATCAATTCATTTTCCAAGAATGTGGCACTGTTTTAGTTACTTCATTCAATACATAGAAACATGGTATTTTTCTATATTGATCAACTCAGTACATATAAAAAACCAAGCTTGTGAACCATTATTCCATCTTAGCACACTTCAATATTTTCAACTTACTTCCAATATATTATACCCCAAAACATATTAGAATAATTTGTTCAACCTTTATCTTTATAATGTCCTAGCCTTAAACATTACATAATCATGAATTAAGTTAATAATTCAATTGAGGATCTTTTCAGTTTTAGAGTTTTTGAGAATTAGGCCATAACTATTACATTTCATCTCAAATATTACAAATTAGACACTAATACTAAGTATACATTTTGTTTATAAAATAAAAACTCTTGAAAAAGGAGTCATGTCCAGTTCCATGTTTTATACAACATGACTTTTCATTGATCCCATCCTTGACCCTATTCTTCTTTAAATCCTATGAATAACATTTCAAAACTGGGGAAGAGCAAAAAAATCTCAAAAAGGGTTAAAAATAAAGAAAGAAAACATTAGTCCATAAAAAAATACCAAGCATAAGATATTTAACATAC
Organism: Viscum album; assembly: GCA_963277665.1. NCBI lineage: Eukaryota > Viridiplantae > Streptophyta > Magnoliopsida > Santalales > Viscaceae > Viscum > Viscum album. Next base: position 1,513,800,875 of record OY728139.1, on the reverse strand, counting down.
CTCATGAAATCATAAGATTTATGAGTAACACCTAGAAAACATAAATCCTGAAGGTAACTTGTGGCATCCATATCATACTTACATTGTAGTTATCACTTCTACCTAGAGAATTACGTTGGAAAACCCATCACAATATATTCCCTAAATCTATTAGGAAAAAAATTAATGTTTAAGTCCGCCACATTACCAAATGAATTGGAGAGTTATCTCGGGCCCACCCTCCCCAAGTTAATCATCGAACCACCCATATGCGTAAACAATTCCCAAGAACCATAACATAATCATAACACATAAACAATCACAAAGGAAAGATAATATTTCCACATTGCTATAAAATTTCAATATATTAACTTAATCAATCCATTATCAAAAATATTTTCAATACCAAAATACTTAAAAAGAGTATATGGTATTTATTTTCCTTGTAAAAACATTGCGATTTGTTATGGAAGCCAAATATCAAATAATGCTTGCGGCGGCGGAAATGTCATTGTCACCACATACGTTAAAAAGAAACATTCCTTTTTTGTTGTTTTGGAAAACAATGCATAGAAAAAAGGCTCACTTTGAATCAAATTTAATGTCATAGGGGTTTACACACCATCTAAATCATTGTCGTGTATAAAACAAAATATTCCTCAATGAATAGAGATTGAGATGAAGTTCCTTACCACATGTCTAACGTGACCCGTTCATTATTTAATCTCCTGAATAATAAACTAAAGTTAATTTATACATGCATAAGAGAATTTATCATGTGTATTTTTCCTTTAATATCACTTCTTACCTCATTATAACCATTATATAATCATTTAAGTTAGTAACAGTTTTTTATCTATTTTTGGTACTCGAGTCAAAAATGAACATATTATAATTAAAAGTGGTCCATGTGGTCAAAAGTAAATTATTTCCAGAATTCTATTCCTGATTTATATATCATATATATTATATATATCAAGTATATATATGTATTTGTAATAGTACATAACATTTGGAGATAAGAAATGAAATGCACTATTCATGGAGACGGTAAGCTGTACATACGCATGAACGCTACATTCACTTCTATTTCATATTTTAATGGAATGAAAACATAATTATAAATAGTTATATTATAATTCCATTATAATATCATATATAATTTCATTAAATCCATCTTTATATGTTCCACATTTAGCATGAACGATTCATATCACTTTGAGGGGGTGGTAGTTTGCACTTCCTCAATTGAAATTATCATATTACCCATTATGGAAACCATAAAGGTATGCTAAAAATGAACAATATAGAACAATATATAAAATATAAATATAATATATATCACATATAAATATAGTTCCATCATAATGGCCACCATGAGAGGCGGTAGGAGATAATTGAGCAATCATCGTTTCGTGAGGCAGTAGTTCGCCATCCACATAAACAGTATGTTCATATCCATTTGATCGAGGTGTGTGGATGTATAGTTTGAATAATACTAATAACAAAATCATATTATATTTATGATACTGGTGTTTTTATGAAAGAATGGAATAAAGAGAGTTTTGGGGATTGGAGAAGGAAAACAAAATAAAAGAACATGAGATAAGATGTTACATTTAAATCGGGTAAATCCCTTTGGTTTGAACCAAAAGGATTTCTTGAAGTGCCTTATGACAAATGTAAGGATTATACGAGTAATATATGGATGTTTGGAGATTATTTGGGAAGAGTTTGGATGATCCAAGGGGCTTGAGAGGTGTGAGTAATGGGATAGAGGTGGTGACCTTTTATAAGGGGGAGGATGGGCTCTTTAGGAATGTTTGAAAGTATTATTTTATTATAAAATGAGTTTCGATTTAAAAAGGTCCAAAACATATTTAATTAGAACATAAGTTTAATATAAGTCGAAATAAAATCATCCAATAATAATTGGACAGGTTTTTAATATTTTTTAATCCTTATCTTTTCTATTTAACCCTTTGTTAACTTATTTAGCTTTTACCACGTCTTCTTGTATATTCATACTATATGGTTAATATAATTACTATAAAATGATAAGAGACAAAAAAATAGATCATTAATAAGAATTGTAATATCTTATATGTCAATTTAAGGAATATTATATTTTTAGGATTATTTTATCATTTAATAAAATAGTTTTCATTTTAGAAAACTCATTTATGTCAATTTATAAAATATTCATTGCAAGACTTTTATAAAATATATAAAAGATTCATTATTACGAAAAATATACCTCAAATAAAAGTTAAAAAGTTATAATCATCTATAAAACTCATGGATATTGTAAAAATTTTCAAAATAAATTTATTTTAATATTTATTATATAATTTATTTAAATCATTCATTAATAAGGAAAACACTACATCATAATTGTATCATAAACAAGTTTATTTATTTGATGTCTAAATTTTTTAAATAAAATACCAATATATATGAATTTTTTTAGAATTAATATTTATATAATAAGAGTTAAATTATGTAACACCATATAAAAATTTATTTACAAAATGATATATTGTTTATGTCATTTTTGTCTTTACTTTAAAATTAATTAATATAAAGTGTCATTATTACTCCCAAGTGGCTCCATGGGGTCCCAAAATCGACCCAAGGATCCCCATGTTCGAACATGTATCAACCAATAATATTTGAACACATTTTAGGTTAATTTAATATAAATTATAATAATATTTTTTTACCCTTATTTAAAATATATACCATTTGACCATGGTAAATAAAATATTTACTTAAGTAAATATTCATAATTTATAAAAATAGAAGTTAACTATTTACCCATTTTGGACCTCATGATTCCAAATATTTAATCCATTTTTACAAATTCAAAACACACAATTGTAATAATTTAATTTGAAATTAATTCCCGTTGTCAAAACACAAAGCGTGTATTTAAGAAATAATAATTATCAAAAGATTGACACATGTTTATATCAAATTTCAAAGTGAAATTACTTCAAATTACAAAAATTATATTAATTCTTAAAAATAAAATCTAATTAATCTTTAAAACAAATTAAAATTATAATCTAACCATATAAATAAAGTAGATGAAAAGGCAGTTTTGAATTAAAATGTGACATTTTTCACTATTCCTACAGAAAAATACCAAAAATTTACCCAAAGTATATTTTTATGTCCCAATTATAAAGTATAATTTTATTTTGTCAAATGGAACATATAAGAGTGACAATAAAAATATTTAGAAATGGTTCTCCATCAAAAGGTGGTAAAACGACCTTTTAAAGAATATTATAGTATTTATGCTTAAAATCAGATTTTTTCTTATTTTAATACTATAAAATTTATTGGATAAATGTAATTTTTTTAAAAAAACATGTATAATAATATTATAGTTAGTTCTGTTCATTTCCACCATTACAATGGCAAGGTTTTAACTACCATATAAAATAATAATATTATATTAATATTTTTCAGTAAAACTCAACGTTGTGTGCAACATAAGTTTTCAAAGAAACATGTTGTTGCATATCAGGTATTCCATAGAACATAGAATCCCCTTTAAAGTAAAATTAATATTTAATAAACAATAAAATAATAAATATGAAAATTTCATATTCTTTATTTACTTGGGATGTTACAATCTTCATTGAAAATAAATACAACCCAACACAAATTATGATCAAAATAATAAAATTATAGGAGAAAGAATGATTTATTCTCAACCAAAAAACTAAAACATATTTATTGTAGTAAATAAATCAATTTTAGAATATACACATAAAAAATATGGAAGATGGAACCCTAATAATTATTCTTGAATAACATGTGTTGTTAGTAACATTTTCAAAAAAATACCAGATCATTATCGTAAGTTATAGATCCCATTAGAAAGGAAACACCATACTATAGAAAAAAAGATTATTATGATCCACTAAAAAGAATTAATGTAAAGATTATAAATTCCAAATATATATGTTGACACTTTATTTAAAGGATATCTACATCAATGACACTGTCTCATATAATTTGACACTCATATATCATAAATAATGTCTCAAAGTTGTACATTTTTTTGATTACCTAATTATTAAGGAATAGGGAATTTAAATTTTAAAATCTAGAAATAATTCCACTTTTATAAGATGAATGAAAAATATTATTTAGAAAATCAAATATTATAATTCTTGTAATATTTCAAAAAAACAACATGAAAACCACTTTATTATAAAATCTATCCACCATAATAGAAAATTATTGAAAATAATTTTTTACATTTAACATAAATGTAATAATCCATAAATTATCTTTATTACATGGAACACCCTAAATATCTGGTAGAATTATAGTCTCAATACTATCATAGTATAAAATTCCACCCAACCATGAATATTAAACGTATCAATTATAGATTAAGAATTAATAAGATTATTTGATTTTAACCACATTCCTAAAAGTTGAAACAACCTATCATAGGCAATGATATGTTCTCATATCCTATGAAATCTTCATAGTCTATGATTATCTCCTAACCACTACTATAAAACATTCCATCATAGATAGTGACCTTCTTAAGTTTTATTATATAACTACTTCTCATATTATCTTAATCATATCATATACACCGCCAATCATAGAAGTCAAGTCAAACTTTTATAAATTTAAACATTTTACACAACTATTAAAAAAATAGTACCTACTACAAAACTAATGTGTGTAGTACCAATTTATTTTTATAAAAACTTTACTATTTTTGTATTTATTTAGTTATCATCAGATATTTATATCCAAAAAAAGATCCCACAAATAATATTTTCGGCCCTACATTAATATATAATATAAAACTATAAATAAAGAATCAACATAAATGTTTTAGAATATGTTTCCATCGAATTTTATAATCCAAAATACATAACATTATTATAAAATTCAAATATAAAAATAAAAAATTCACATTTTTAGATGGAAAACATTATTAAGAAAACATTGTTTCAACAATAGAATGGAAATAAAGTACAATATCTTGTCAATATCAAGTAATAAAAGATTCAATTATGATGGTAGATGCAACCAAACAAGAGATAAATTTTAAAAAGGGATAGTATAAAAATAAAAATGATTAATAATAAAGGTATTATGATAAAAATGGAGTATTGTTATTATATAAAAGAATAAAACCCAACATTATAGTGGAAATAGAAAATATATACTCTTGATACCTATAAACAACATATTTTCAATGAATTATTTTTTAATTTTATAATAACAAAAATAATAAATATGAAAATCAAATTTATACTCCGAACAATACTTTATTTACCATTGAAACCTATTGTAATCTTTGGAGGAATGATGGCACCATCACTAAGTTCATCAATACCAAATTGATCACCCTATGATCATGAACTCACTTTAGTAAATAAGTTGAGTTTAATTACTAAAATTTAAATAATATGTGAAAGAAACATATAATAGGCATTCAAAAGAACAACATAAAATGGCAAATTAATGAAAATAGAATTACCATAAAATCATAAATCACTAAAAAATATAAATTATTATACAATCACCATGATTTATAATATAAATAGTTGTAATTTAAATGGTAAAAAATCGATTAATATTATTATCTTTAAATTAAATAAAATAATCCAAAAATTTGATAATAGGATCATAAAAAATACCAATAAAACCTCAAATATGGTAAACACTTTGTCATACTTGATACCTTAAGAATTCTAAAACTTAATTTAAAAAAAAAACCGATATATATTATATTAATTATCTCCCTTTAAAATTTAAATTTCAAATAACCTCCCAAAATTATCTCAAACTTCTAACTAGATCATGGGTAAATCTAAAAAATATATTTCAAATTACTCATTAAAACATGAATATTATAGAAAGAACCTAGAAAAACATGGAATTCTATATTCAAAATTTTGTTTCATTCAGATAGAAGTAAACATGTTGCTGTCAAAACATTGAATAACTATATGCATTGGAAAGAAAATAAAAAATAAAATATAATGAGTAGGTATTATTTAAGATATGGGTGGACTTATAAGAGTGGATGAATTAGTAGTTGTTTTATAAAAAATCTTTTTCTCCATTTCTAAAACACTATGATTCCAATTCTATTCAGTACACGGAACATTTTTTGACCATGACAAAAATGATGATGATAATGAGAGATAATAATAGTGAAAAAGTTACACTAGAACAAGGTATTAAAAGATTTATATGATATTGTTATCATTTATTTTTTTCCTTTTCACTAAGTAGTTTTTATATCATGTAAGAAATTATAATTATATTACAAAAAAAATTACAATTACTTAGAGAAGTAATATAATCTTTGAATCTTACATGTCCTCATGGTGTAGAAATGGGAATAAGATCAATGATGACTTCTTGAAAGCATGAATGTTATTATTACACCCTTCTCAAGTTCCTGTGATCCATGAATTATATGTTCAATCTTTTTCTATGAATCATGATTCTATTTCAAGTGGATAACATATCATTATAAACATCTGTCACACTATTAAGATTTTAACAATACTAGGATCCTTAATATATATAGACATTTCATATATCCAGTTCATCACTAGTGATTTATGATTCATTCTTGAAACATGAATGAACTCATATTTCCCAATGTGTAAATTGGTTATATTCCTTTCTAAATATGTTTTTTATAAAGATAGAAAAATAACCTCCATGATTCTATCAATACTTTTTATTTTTTAGGATATTGAAATCTATAAACATTATATTGTCTGATAAATGATGATGTTCCATTATGAATCATAGTATATCTTCAATAAAACTAAAATCCTAAAATAAATGGTTGACTATTCTATTTTACTCTTTAAAATTCTCAAATATATACTCAAAATCCACACCTATCATGATATCATTATGGAATAAAAAAAATTCCTTTTATAATTTAAATTGATCTAACCATTCAAATCACATTGATATATTGTTCTATAAAATTCATCACAATAAATAAAGTGATCCAAAAATTTCATTATGGCATAGCTTCAGACAACGGTATAATTATTTAAACTATAATTCCAGTCACACCCCAATTTTACAAATTCAATTAGTTCAAAAAATTAAAGTATATAAAATATATACTTTGGCATGAACAAATATATTATTCTATGGTTTCAACAGGTCTTAAATATTGTATTTGGAGAAAATTTCCATGACTTATATATTATGATATATTGTTGATGACTATATAACAATATTTAAATTCACATTCAAATGATTTCCTTACCACAGGAAACTAAAAATACATTATATAATATTATGCTTCTTATAAATCATTGAATGGGGTCACAATTTTAGTAAATCATAATATTAAACCTACAATCTTTTATACTCCAGAAATAATTTTTTCTTCTTAAACCTTAAGGAAATTGTTATATTATATAGGAAAATAGCACATAAAAATATTCATGTAAATAATTTACTGTCCTTATTCAAGTCAGAATAGTGGGACAAATTTTTTTTATAAAAAATCATGGATTAATGTACGTCCAAATCATCTTTTTTTTAAAAAATATTTTATTCCCCTAATTTTATATACAGTGTTTTCAATTAAACCATCTTTATTAAATCCAATCATCCATAAAAAATTATAATAATTATCACGTTTCATCTAGATCATTTTGTACTGAAATTTAAATTTATGAACCAAAACGTTATTCTATAAAATTCATGTCAAATCACTAAGATGTAACCTTAAGAGTAACTACAGGACACAATTAAAAAATATAAATTTTTGATAAATATTTGTGTGTTATAAACTATTCATTATAATAAGAATCCATAAAAAAGTCCATTAGGAGGCTCATTCCACCATAGAGTCTATTTGGGTAGTGGTTATGTGGAATATTTATCCCTCAATAAGAAATAATTCAAGTGGTTATTTGAGACTTCTTTTATTATTATGAGGAGTCACAAAAGCCCTTATTGATCATCATACTCTAAGAGAAAAATAATATAAGGAGTTATTTTTCTCCATGAGATGCCATGGAATATGATTATCTCCAACATCATCTTTATTTAATATAAAAAACTTATAAACACATATCATAGACATATTATGTATGATTATAGACCAACATTAACATGTATTCATAGCAACTTGTCTTCCTAAATGTGTCTTCATATTCTTTACCTGATCATTTATCTTCAACTCTAGATAATATCATATTAATTTGGTTTTAAACAAATCCACCATTTAACCAGTACAATATAATATTTATAAAACATCCTAACAAATTTAAACATTTATCATAAAAAGAAACAAACACACATATTCCAATAATAAATTTGACATGACATTTATAAATATATAAATCACTTATTTAAGACTTCAATCAGAGTATCAATATCCCCCTTTGGATATTTTGACAATACATGAACTTCATAAATAATATTATTCTATGTAAATAATCACCAGCACAACTAAAATAATATTAGTAACACATATAATGTAATTCCACTTTTCATTAAAATTTTTTATTTAAGTTCATTATTTTATATTTGTGTCTTTTCTCACTCTCTAATGACATAAAATAAAGATAAGAATAGAGAGAATGTCATTTGGTTTTTCACCTTAGGCTCTACACCTTTTTGGGATTGGCATTATCTTACTTCAATGATTGAGGGTTCCATTTACCTTAAGGGGATACAGTTGTTCCCCTATTTAGATTTACTACCCAATTAATAATAAATCATTACAATACTTCTTAGAAACTAATACCAATAGATATGTTACAACATATAACAAGTGGAAAATAACATATAAGGGAATATTTTCACTATTAGATGTTTTATCCATTCTATAACCATAATTAAAATATTATTTATCCACTTTAAAATCATTAATAATTTAAAAAATCTACACAATTAATACTTGATAATAAAAAATGATTTGATCACTTTAAAACAGAAATGGAAAATCCATTTTATAAAATGTAAGGCCCAGGTGAGAGTATACCACCACTAAGAGGGGTGAATTAGTGGAAACCTAACACTAAATATCAATATATATTTCCAAATTCACATTAATGAAAGTGGATCTCTAACGAAATGAAGAGATGATAAGAAATTGAGAGATAAAGAATAAACACAACATAAGGAATTATAAAAGGCTCACTCATTCATTTCATCAAGTGGCTAATCATTGGTGAAAAATAATTGAGACCAATATTCACATGTTCTTATATTATTATCAAAAACTAATGTTCATGTATAAGGAATATGGTCCTAAAATCCAAGTACAAGAATGAAATATAAGAATTAATAAGGGAATAAATCTTTACTTCTTGACCCCTAATGCATCCAGAGTGTGGATCATGCGTATACCCTTGTTCATATAATTAGTCCTATCATAATATCCCTATATTTATCCATAGAATATGAAACTTATTAACTTAATGATTAATATATTTTTTATTTGAAATTTCTCTTGGTGGATCATCTTATATTTAAGGAAATCTTAATCTTTACAATGTAGTGATGGATTTTGTGATGTAACTTAGAGATATTAAAGACATTGAAAATAAATCATTAAATTTTTTTGTTAAACCCAAAAAATCCACAAACCTATTATGGAATGACCATATAAAATATATATTTTTCACTTTGTCTCCTCAGATTCAGTGAAACACTAAATTTTCACAGATTGGTGAATTCTGCCACGCCCTTCTCCTTTATGACATGATTCCTCAGATTTTGTCATGATTCTGTCAAACATAAAAAATAGTTCCAAATAATATTTTCAAGGGATCCACATCATGGTTCTATCAATTCATTTCAATTCATTGAAAAAAATATTATAGTGAAATACCAATTAGTCGCATCGTATTACATCTGTGTAAGAGTAAACTACTCCCCCAAAACTATACCATCATGATGAAACTGGAATTTTCATGCCAGGAGTAAATTTAACTTGAAAAGAAAAAATATTTTTTATGTAATATCATCTCCAACTATCATTTAACTTTTTTATGATAATGTTGTCACTAAATAAATGAAAAATAAACCTATAAGATTCATTGATTAATATCCTCATGAAATAATTTATGCAATGCCTCTAGTATGAAAGTAATTAAAACACTAAAATATAGGATATAATTGAGTTTTGAGAGTTACCTATCCTCTCAATGGAAAGAATAATAAAATATTATATAAGTCTAAATTGATTCAACTCATAAAAATAAATTTTAAAATTCACTTCACAGGGGATCTATAAGACTCATAAACTTACCTGAAATCCCAGGGATTCTCAATGTATCACTTTTAGTTATTTAACATCTTCATTTTATTTTTTTTATAAATTTTTGAATCAATACATGATATCATATCCAAGATAAACCCTCCAAACCATAAATCTTACCTAGAACCGATACCTTTTGTGATTGACCCAAGCATGGCGCCGGTTCACTGGGGGGGTATCATTGAATAATATTCCATTAATTATCAAATGATTTATTATTATGTAATTTTTTTAATTATTAGAGTGAATGATCTCACTACTAACTCAAAAAAAGAGTAAATCAATAAAAAATGACACTCTATATACATGGTTCACTACTTAAAAATATTATCTAATCCTTGTAATGATTCAAAATAACTCCATCCTATATGATCCACTATAATAACCATTTTTTATATGAAGATTATAGTTTATACATTAAATCATGTTACAAGTATATATACAGAGTAGCCTCCCAAAATAATAAGAAATGATTACACATTGGTCAAGATCATTATTGATGTTTTCTTATTTGAACTCGTGTAGGTATTATACGTTTCTATTAAATAATTTCCTCTAAATTATTTTATAGTTCACCCACAAATATTTTTGTTATATAAAAGGTTTTACTTCCTTCTTTATCAACACATGCCACTGGTGTGATGATTACACACAACAAATTATGTACTCTTTTTTTATTCTGTGCACTGTCCTTTACATACCCTTCCACTTTTTCTATTAAACTCCTATTACTTATATGAAACTTATATAATATAGTTTAACATTATAGATAATATTCACCCAAATTGAATTCAAATTTCAAAGTAAAACTGGAACTAAGAATTTCCATCAACTTATTTCAAAATAATCATTCTTATTTTTTAGGGTTTGAATCGTTCATGTGCTCTTATTCACCATTGATATTGTTAAAGACTTTATATATTGATTTTAAGTTATCCTTTTAACATTAATTGTGTAACATAATGATATCAGACCATAATCAAGAACACTACTCAAACCATGGAATGATAATTATTCACCATGTAGTACTATACCCCTTTTTAGAAAAGTTCACTCATTCTAAAATTCACCATGTTGGGTCATATGTGGTTTTAGTCCAACCACTATGAACTAATTTTGAATTTATTCCAAACAACCTTTCTCCACAATGTGTTTCCCCTTTCAATTTCAGATAGAAACCATTTTAACACACTGAGACATGTGTTATACTGTGTATCTCCCCATTTTGTGCCTCAAACAATAGTAAAACAATTTAAATTAAATTGGAACAAATCTCATCAATATTTAAGGACTTCTTAGAATTTTGAACAAATCTTGATGACACCATGGTCTTTACCATTTTTATTTCTAGACAAGAACTCTTCTCTTTTAGAAAGTAATAACCTTATGCACCATAGATTGATTCTTATGTATTATCCAAGGTATAAGGATATTTCTAAAATTACATACTCACACATGATGTAGGATATCTTTTTCCATGAAATGTAAGAGTCTAACCATTTCCCATAATAAAATTTAGAAAATAGAATACCTACTGAAATACCCATTTTATAGGTCATATCATTCCTTCCTTATTATATTGGGTTCATCACTTCTCCATGGTATAATCTGGCCTTTATTCTTAAGCGACGATGACATGTGGCTATCATTGGGTGTGGAGAGATCCATAAATTCTAGGTTAAAGGATATATTAGTGGTCACACTAGGATTTCTACAATGGGGTGTTCTTTAAAATTTATTATAACTTTTATTTTTCAAAAAATGGGGTTGAGTTTTTATTAATTCTGATTTAAAAGATAAATAAGCCAATGAAACAGTCCTTTGAGAATATCTATTATGAAAACAGGATAATTTCATGGTTGTATTAACTTATATCAATGTTATCCTAATTTTTATGTTCTATAATAATATTCTAAGAAGATGGTAAGAGATAGAATCCACAACTACTTCACCATTCTTTCTTGACCAAATAGTGATAGTGAGAATAAACCTAACTAGGATCTCATCTTAGTCCACCATCCTTTCTATGTGTGAATTTTTTTAGTCAACCCAACTTTTTGAATTATTGAACACCCAACTGGGTCTTTATATTTCTAAATAACCAAGGGTTCCCAATACTGATTTCATATGTGTTGACAATCACCAAACACATCAGATCGCAGCTCTAGCCTATTCAATTTTATTCATAACATAACTAGTTTTAGAGAGAATAAGACCATTGAAAAATTAAATGATCCTAATTTATTATTAAAAAACAAAATTTTATTCCATTGGATCATGAAATATATTATTGAGATATTGAAACCAGTTTAAAAAAAGATAGAGATATATTTATTTCTTAAATAACATGAACTTAAGAACTAGAAAAAGGTTTAGATGTCAATTCTTCTATCATTCACAGTTTAACTCTCTCTGAAAAGGGTATCCAAGTTAATTGTGGAATGATAAGTGATTACAAATAATAAAAAGAAATTAAAATGAGAAAATAAAAGTAACTGCATGTCTTCTAGAAATAACTCACAACCAAGCCTTGGAAGATCCATGGGATGTCTTTCAATTCCTTAGATTCCTTCAATTAAAGAAATGAAATATCTTCCTTTTGAGCTATTGTTAAAATGTAATAAATATCATGATTTCTAATTTATAATGTCCCCTTATTTCTTAAGGATTCAAATCCACAACACAATTTTCTATTCTAGTAAATTAATATCTTTCCTTATTGGGTATTGAATGAACTATTTTATATTTTTAGATCTAGATAGAAGTCTCAATTGATTATATGTATACTAAAAAGATAGCCTAATGGTTTTATAAAAATTTTAATGAGTCCCCCAATGTCTGATACCGATTATCATAAGTTTTTTTAGAATTTAGTTTTAATTAATTTGAGGTTTAACCTAATGGATTTACTTATAGGTTCAAGTGACCAGATGAAAGGTTGGTGACAATGTCCAAGATTCAGCATATAGTCAATTGTATGGTTTCATGGTCAATATTGACACGGTCAGATAATTTCCTTGTAATTAATTGGATTAAATATTCATCCAGTTAGATCATTTTGTAGTCAGTTGACTACCTCATAGTTAGTTGAGAAATTATTATCATTCATCAATCAAAAATTTGAAAAAAGTGTATGTGAGAACTTAAATCCAAACCAAAATCATTATTTAAATATAAAATCATCATGATTTTTTGTTAATTGAATATATCCACCTGAAATATTAATCAAAACTCCAATTATTTAATGGAGTATTTTTTATAAAAAATCCCAAAGATAAAATAATAAATTAAAACTAAACATTTCAACAATTATCACACTAAATATAAAAATACCCTTTTAGTTAAAACAAGTGATAAATACCTAGTAAATTATAAAATATTGGAATTAGAACGAAAAAAATACTCAATGATTTATATAAAAGTATAGTCTTTATCAATTCACTGACACGTAAACCTTGAACTCCTAACTAGAAAACATTAAAAATATTAACAAATCAAAATTCAAATACCTAGGCAATGTGAGTTCCCTTTTCAAAACTATAGTCTAATTATTATCATGACTCATTAAGGATATTAATTAAATTACCTATGTTAGGTATATTTAATTATTCCCATTTCATTCGTCCCCTCATATACACTTATACTTACAAACCTTAAATATTTCAATCAACACTCATGTATGATTTTAATGTAATGTTTTTCTCTTTTCCATGTTCATACGAGTTTAATAGTAGTATTTATAAATTGGTTCATCTAAAACAATGAGTTAAGTATTTTTAATATATCATGATTTCTTAATTAGGTATTTCTTTATGGCTTAAGGGTTGGTAGTATTTAAATATTAAAATGTTTAGGCTGAATTTGGAGGCTTGACTCTAAGATGAATCCAAATAAATGATTTTATGTTTCTAATAAGAATGAATTAGACCTCAAAGTACTCCTACACTAAATTAAATTTAATTATTTGACTTATCCATAGAAAAACTACTCCTTTAATCAATTCAACAGTTGTATGAATTCATGTCTCTATTTTATTCAGAAGGTTTCCCCATTATTGGTCCTTATCTTGAAGGGATAAAGGAAATTCATATTTCCTTTTTTTTGGTATGTGATTTTTCTTGAACCTAAGTAGAAATTATTTTCAATCCATCAGATTTATTCTAAGGATATTATTTATATATCAAAAACAAAACCTCCCCTCAAAAATACTCTCTAAAAAAGTATTAATAAAACCCGACAGTTTTTAAAAAGGTTTCAGTTCCCACTGAACTCTAACTTTACATTGGTTTCACAGTTAGTATATTCAACTACAATCATCATCATTATAATAAATTTCATCCCTATTTATTTTTTTAGAATCCTATTTTAGCTTTTCTAGATCTATGATTTCTGTTTATAATAATATTTTTTTGGAAAGAGAGGGATGTTTTCACTTCAATATTGTGGGGAACTTCTATTTCTATTATTAGATGAAATTAATAACTTTTTCCATTATTCCCATAATAAGTTTTATCCCAAAAACCCAAAAGTTTCATAAAATACTTATTTAAATTTATATAGATTCCTTGAGAATTATTCTTCCATATTCTTTACTTTATTCCCCCACACTTGAATGAAACTGAAATCATGAAAAAGATTATTTAGAAATGTATATATATACATGAATTATAAGTTTTTCACATAAAAAATTCATTCATGAACGCAAAGGGATATAGGGATTAAATGTTATGATATTCTTGGAAATTGGGTTCATGGGAATGTTTTTTCAAAAAACAATCTACAAAATTATTTATAAACAAATTCTGTGAGTTCTCCATGGTATTGACTATATTTTTGAACATTTTCTAGTTATTAAAGAGAGTTTTATTTCTCTAAATAATACTCATATTGTAAATAATGTTTTAAATGTTATTTTATAATACACTTGGACATGTGATTTAAACCATAATATAATTTTTGATTGTATAAGAATAAAATATCAATGGGGTTTTAAGGTATTTTTTTGTTATAGTTTTGAAAAGGTTCATTTTATCATTTATCTATGTTGAGTGTATGAGTAAAATAGTTTTCTTAACATTAGAGTAAATTAATGTTTTCAAGGGAATTATTATTATGTTTATGGGTTTTAAAAAATGTAATAAAACTATAAATTAATCATAGTTTTTTTTTAAAAAGACTCAAAAACTCAAAAGAAAAGAAAATATTAGAAAATACCTATGCTAAAAGACCTAAAATACGAGGTTATATCCAATAAACATAAATTATATAGTGTAATTAGTGAATTTAAAAATATTTAATCACGAATAAAGGTTTAAAATAGACTAACAATAATTAAAAAATGTTAAAGAGAGGTAAAACCAAAGGTGTTTTTCATATACAAGTAGGATAAAAGAGTATTAGAACCTCCACCGGCTCTTATGGAATGTTTTGATATAATTTATTTAATATGATCCCATTAATAATGAATTAATCTCACATTAAATATATAAAAATATATAAAAAACTAATATAATATAAATGAGTAACAATTAAGGTACCTTCTAGTCTGGAATTAGGTTTATATGGTAGTAGTTGAGATTTGATGAATAATTTTTCTCTTGGATGTAATTATTTTTGTTATATGTTCTTATCATGAGCCAATATTTTCCTTTCAGTTCAAATCATGGAATTTTCAGAATCCTCTATTCTAATTCTCTCTAGATCCTAGAGTTTTAATGTCATATCCTTTATAGCTCTATCTAGGACCAAATTTTTCTCTCTCTCTTCCCAATAACATGAGTATTCCAATTCCATAGGTAAGTGGTAATTTTTCCCATAAATTAGTCTAGATGGGTTCATTAATATTAGGGGTTTATAGGATATAATATAAGTTAATATGGGATGTTATATCCTTTTTCTAAATATTTACTATTGAGTATTATAGGTATCTCCAAAATTCCATTGATCTTCTTATGGGATACTTCATTTGGATGTTGTTTTGTGGATAATAGAGTGCTTTTTTATATAAAGAACTCCATATATTCCATGTAAATAAAGTAATACCCTATTGAAAAAGTGAGTTCCTTGAACATTATGGATGGTTCTAGGCTCTCCAAACATAGAAAATATGTTAGCCCTGGAAAAATGAGGCACATCACGAGGATCATCAGATTTGGTGGCTTTAACTTCCACCCATTTGGAAAAAAAGTGAACTTTAATAAAAATGTAAGAATTACAAAATTAAATCAGAAAAGTCCCCATAAAAAATATTTCCAAATTTCAAAAATTTAATATAATATAACCAGTCATTGATGTATTTATTTTATTTTTTAAATATTTCCAAAAAAATCTCAATATTCATATTTTTTACACACATCTTGAGCATTTCTAAATAATGTGGTCTAATAAATTTGAGATTATAGAAATTTTATTACTACACATTTAGTTTTATGATAGAGTTGGTTTCTTGGAACAAACATTTTATATTTTATATTTAACATTTATTTCAATAATGAAATTTTTAATAAAACATATTATTACATATTGTTCATTGTTCTACGAGAATTTAATATAATAATGTCCTAGAGTATTTTTCACATTGAAAAAGACATAAAATTTCCTAGATATGATGAGATCCATGAAATTCCATGATGATATTCACAAATACAATTCTATGATTGGATAACATTATATGATAGGACATATAGAATGTTTATTATCATATGTGAGTACCTTTAAGAAAATGAGACTTCATCTCATGATGTTCGAACTTAGAAATAATCAAGTTAGGATATTATGTGAATTTACTCACTATATGGATTTATGTATATTTATGTGTCACCAAAAATTCATATCATTGAGACTATATAATGGTCCTTAGAGTTTAGCATTATTGATAACACATATCATGACTCACAAACTTTGATGAATTTCCATAAACCTAGAAGAGATCATTCATAGATAGGTTTGGAACATTGGGTGCAACATTAATGGTGTGTTATTATTGAATAATTCAAAGAAGGAATTTTATCTACCATATTTAATTAAGATAATACATTTGACCATTGATGCGTATTGAATCGTGACATTAAAATCCATAGAAATGGTGTAATGATTAGTTTATTTCAGGAAGTTAAATAAAGATGTATCAAACATATATGTTGAAGACCATAATATTTAACCTATATGATTAGATTACATGAAAAAGGGAATATATTACATATTGAGAAATTGTATATAATTTTCACCATTGTGACATTAAATACTTTATCTTAGGCACCATGACCAATTTCTAGACAATAGTATTTGACTTTAGCGATGTCCTACTAATTCCAATAATAAAGTGGCCTAGAGGGAATATGCTACGAGTTTCCATTATTCTCAATTAAATTATATTTAAATTTAATTATTGGAATAAATATTATTCCTAATTATGAGGAATAATTTTATTTTAGATTTATTAATTATATATAATAGATAAATAAATATTCATTGGGTAATTATTTAATTATAAAGATATGTAAAATTTATTAATTTATTAATATATTGGATGAATAAATTTTAATTAAAATATTTATTTTTTTTATTCGATAAATGATACAGAGATTGAGTGGTTAATGACTATGTTCAATGATAAATATCAACTTTCAATCCAATAAAATAATATTTTTTGTTCCACCAATTAGTGCACAAAATGATAAAATAACAATAATAATATTATTATGGTATGTGGGTATATAAAGGTTTAGTGTATCATCGAATGGCCATTGTAAGATTAGATAGTATTTTAACCATAACCTTAACTCTAAAAATATAAAACTATGTAAATTTTGTTGATATTTATCTAAATAGAGAATCTTTGTTCATAAAGTAATATCTCTCTCTCTCTCAAGACCGAAGAATGCACTAGAGATTGTACTTCATCCTCCATCATCTTAGGAATGAGAGTGGAACGACCACACTTCATGAAAAATGGTACCATTGCACTGATTATGGTTTACACTTAAAGATGATCTATCCATCATGGTATCACTCAATAATCTATCAAAATTGTTCTAATATTAAAGGAGTAAGTGTGGACCCATTAAGAAAGATTCTATTGTTGGATCCTATAACAGAAATGACGGTGGAACAAAAAGTGTTTCAGATGATATAATAATTTATTAAATAATGTTCTTATGATGTGGTATTATTTATTCCAATATTTTTAAAATAATTATAAATTTGATTTTATAATATATTCTCTTGGTTCCAATTTTTACTTTGTAAATATTATTTGGAATTTTTTTGATTGGGCATAACGCTCACATCATGTACATAGTGAGTCATCCATCAAATCTGAAAATTTCTACATTGGGATCAATCCAAATAAGTGAATCCACCATTCTCAGAACCATCATGTGGTATCAGAGCTATGACATTGAATATAATTATAATTTCTTTGATTGTTTATAATTATTCATTTAGAAGATAAATTTCATTTGAATTTATATTTCATTCTTGATACGCTGTTGAAATCTCCTCTTGAACCTATTTTTTCTAGGAAAATGACTCAGATCAGTTAATAATTAACAATGAACACATCTAATGAAAAAATCACGGGGTTTCAATAACTCTAGCTAGAAGACACCAGGTTATACATCATGTACTCCTTAATCACATGTCTTGCATATGTCCTTAATGCACCAGGACACCCATGTGGACTGTAGGACATCATGTAATGAATATATTCTATATGTAATAAATAAACAACATATATACCAACCAAGGTAGATCATTGGTTTTTTGAATTACATTCCATGAATATTTTCTACACGTCATGAATTCCATGTGTTTTCATAATGTTAAACACAAGGGCATGATGTGTTGTGTAGTTAATATATCATGTTTATTTAATACATGATGCATATGGGTTGGAAATTTTGAAACTCAAATTACACACAGTGTATCCTTCCTAAATGTAGTATACCTCATAAATTTCTATAATAAGTATACAATGAGTCCATTTTTGTGTGATGCCGACATTCGTTGAAGTGAAGCACACACAATGTGGCTAGATTTTATAGACCATATACTTTAACTATTTACACTAAAATATTAAATTTAATTAATTACTACATTATAACTAACCAATGTGAGTTATTTGTGTCAATAATTTGAAATTACATACCCATCTTTAGTTTTTATATTATATTAAATTCTTAATTAATGTCACGTAACTTTTGAAATTATAAGGCATGAACAATTTCTGAATACTAAAGTCTCAAAACATTAGATTATACCTGAAAAATAATTTTCCTATGTTTTTAATGTTATTAATTTGATAGTACAAAACAAAAAATTAAACCACATGTCATGTACATAGTATTTCATACGAGTTCATTGTGTAGAATATGGACCACATTTAGTAGTTTTGATAGGTTCTCATTCAGTTACTTTTATGTATAAAGACATATACTAATTTTATTAAATTTTAAATAAAAGAAAATTATTTATATTATTTTAAAAAATATTGGATGAAAATTTCTTGGATGATTGGCTGGAATAAGATAAACTAAATTAATTGATAATTAGACCCTTAATCATATTTATCCTATCTTGTTTTATATTTTTTTAATAATAAGTTGAAGTGAATATTATCCAGTTGTTTTAAATGTGTAGTCATTTTATGTTTATAACTGATCATGAGCTTTAACCAGACCTATATATGTGATTGTTTTATTTAATATAATTTTATTTCATGGGTTTTCAATTATTTATTATTAAATTGTATATGATGGAATGTGATTCATCCTCCCTCCTTTATTATTTAAGATATACATGACCATGGTTTTTTTATGTAATTCAACATATAAAATCATTGGTTCCCCTAAACTACATATGAGTTATAAAATATAGGTAATGAAAGATCGTATAAGGTTGTATGGTGTTATTTAATTACATAACAAAGACATAACTAATATGGATGATATATAGGTGGGAATGTGGAATGCGGTAGCTCATTCCAATACTAGAATAAGGATTTGTCCCATTGGTTTATTAGTTGATTTATTATAGGATTCATAAATAAATAATTTTACAAGGTCATGATCACATAATTTATTTATTTATTTAATTTCTATCTTGTGAAAGATTAATTTTATTGATATCGGACCACGATCACATTAAATGGACAAATATATAAATATGGAATTAAAATATTTAGATTTTTCATAAGTGATTTATCGAAACTTGGTTAATACTTAAAATTAAATTAATGTTAATATTAATAAGACATGTAATGGATAAAATAAGATAATTTACAGATAATAAGTAATACATCAATTTAATATTAGGTTATCGAGCCTTTGATTTTGCTAATTATGAAAAAATACTTTTAAAGTGTCAGTTCATCTTTTATTGGGGTAAATATTAACTATTTGGAAGTATTATCGAAGATAGTGGGTAGAATTAACCAAAATATGTATTGGGTTTTATGAACTTAGTCTATCCAATAAAAGTTTTTTGACAGCTATTTAGTAAATCCATGTCCAGATTTCTAGATTGGGGTGTTCACACAATGGTTTAAGCATCCCCTAGTTTTAAATTGGAAAATCAACCACTTAATTACATTCGTACATTTTTTTGGAATTAATCTAGATTTTATAATGGAAAATAGGGATCATTTCTACTATAATGTATTAATGATGGATTATTATGAGTTTAAGGGAAAGGGTCATTGAGACTTGATAAAATAGCGGGGACATAATAAAATTATGATTATGGGTAATGTTTCTCCTTGATCAAAAGTTGTATGTTCCAGAATCCTAAATGACTAATCTTCCTACTATGGGGGTGAGTGATGCAGAGTTCATTGTAAATGATAAACAAATAAGAAATGTGGATTATTTTCAATGTTTAATGATCTCATCTATTCATAATGAACTCAAGATGTAACATGAAAACATTGATGATTATCACATACTCAAATATCTCAATAATCACTTTTAGGAGAGAGATAGAAAGGATTGGTTTGGGATTAATAAAGTAATACTAATGATTAAAAATGTATAATGTGTTCCATATTGACCACACAGAGTCAAAATCATTGTATACATTTAGTCATAGAGGCTCAAGTGTTTAAGATGGCTGAATAATTATAAACCAAATTCATTATTTAATTAACCCATCAGAGCTTCTCAAATTTTGTTATAAATTTAAATATAGACTACATTGATAATTCAATCCTAGATATTCTCACTAAAATTTTCTATATTGACATGTATTTCAAGTAAAAAAACATCTTTATAGTGAATATAAATAATCTATCGGTTAAGATATATAAGGTCAAATCACCTTCCGAATTTCCTTCAAATAAGAGAAATATTAAGGGAAATTAAATGGAATAAGATGTTATCTTTTTCATAGGTGTCATGAAGGAATATAGGAAGAAGAAAATCACCTAGTGCAAGTAACATGTGAAAGTATTAGGTTCATTTTTTATCTAGTGAAATTTGTCTATTTCTAAAAATTTTGTATTACATACAACATGTGGTTCTATCATATGTTTTAAAATATAGAAAGAAAGTATATTCTAATGGATTTAATGTGGTGAGGTTGATTTACGAGCATCAAATAGAGGCAGAATTTTTTAGGTGGATATTTGAGATTACCACCTCATGTTGGTGACTAAAACGAACTTGGTTAAAAAATATTGTCATTATTTTACTTTAGCCAAAGAAAAAATTATTTTTGTGTCCATTATTAAAATAGATATATTTAATTTTAAATTAAGGAATAAGTTGTACTTATTTTACAAATAATTCATTTATTATGGTAAAAAATATTTAAATAATAGTCTTTATGTGTTAGATTACATGAAGAATGTAATGGAAATCGATAATGAAAATAGTTTACTTGATTCATACCACACTCAACTCTAGCACACCATCTAGGTCATGTTAAAAAAACGATTTTGACCTGATTACCCCAAGATTGATATTTATACTCATTTGAACTAAAACCACTTACTGTATTTCACACATGATTATAAGGAAAAACAACTAAATCCCCATTTATTTTGGAAAATTATAAATAACTACGAAGCTTCTTGAATTAGATCATTTTGATTTTTCTGAACCATTTGTAGTTAAAGATATGATTTGATACTCATACTTCATAACATTTACTGATGATTTAAATAAATATTGATATATCTAATTAATTAGGTATAAGTCTAAATAGTTTTATAAATTTGTTTAAAATAACAATGAAGTTGAGAAACATATTGGTAATAAGATTAAGAAGCTCTGCACTGACCATAGTGGAGAATATCTCAATTAATACTTCCATGATTTTTTATAGGAGTTTGAGAATCAATCCCAACTCACTACTCCTTATATACCAAAATGGAATGGTGTAAGAGAAAGGAGAAACCACTCTCTATTAGACACAGTGATATCATTTATGAGCCATATGAACCATTAATTATCCTTTTTGGGATACCTATTCTAGAAAATAGAACACATTCAAACCCAAGTGTCAATTAAAGAGGTAAATATTATTCCTTATGCAATTTTTTATGGGAATAAACCTGTGTTGTCGCATATATGAGTGTGGGGATGTGAATAATTTGTTAAGGATATTTCTAGCAACAAAATTTCACTTTGAGATAAATAATGTATCATTGTGGGTTATCCAAAGTAAATAAGGCAGTATTACCTATAAGAACCTTCTGATGAAAAGGTTATAGTTGATATAATTCCTATGTTCAATGATAGGGATGATATCTCTAAAAGAGATAGTGGATGCAATATATACTTAGGTGAAGTCTAGTATCAAGACACACAAGAGTTTTCATTTGAAAAAAATTGTAAAAATCCCCTCATAAAACGATCTTTCAGAGGAACAAGTATTTCATATTACTATAAGAGTGGTCAGAGAAACTAACATATATTTTTTTTTTCTAATAATATAAGATGGTGAATTATTATAATTTAATAAAAATGGGAATGTAATATACAAGGAATTATTAAGTGGCCCAAAATCTTCCATGTGTAAATAAGCTATGAATTATAAAATTAATTTTCTATATGAATGTAGCGACCAGGCCCAAGTAGCCCAAAGATGATGTCTACTTTGTTAAATTTAAATAAAATAAAAGGAATCAAATAATGAAGGACTAAATATTTTATTACTCTTGGAAAGCTATATACATACTTTAATTCACATTACATTTTGAAACATAAAACACAAAAAATATTTTCTTTGAGAAAAAATTAGTCCCCTTAGCATGTCTTTTCATATAAATCATAAAACAATTATATGAATCCTGGGTAAAATAAAACATTATAAATGGATGAGATCAAATGATATGAAGGGGTATGCATATGAAAAAAGCTATGAATAAAAAAGGAATAATAAATATTTCAAGGTTAATAACAGAAAAAAATTCCATTTAATCCATACATTGAGAAAAATATGATTAGAATAATTGATTATAAAATATTTCTATATAAATAATCACATGAGAATGAAAAGTAACCATTAAAATTGTATATAATCAAATTATCTCATGGAATATCAATAACTGAATTATTAATGATGGAATAGATAATAATGGAAGTCTAAAACATACCGTCATGTCTCGGTTCCAAAAGAGATAATATCGTTGAGGCCTTGTGCCAATACATCTATATAAATGGGTAAGTCCTCAACAAGAACACAATCTAGTTTGTCTCCTGAGACCTACTGTAACATTAAGGGGAAATAGATATCCCTAAACATCACTTACTAAGTTTAGTTCATTCCTCATATGAAAGGGAGGAACCATAATCAACATTAAAATTTGTATTTAAAAACTATTGTAAAAGTTGTTAACAATTACCCTAATCAATAATCAAAATCAGAAACCATCTAGAGTAAGATGAATGGAATCAATATGTACATCCCCAATAGAATTAATCATAAACCATATAGAGAAATAAAAATGATGGTATCATCGAATTATATTCCCATTATTTTATAAGAACCATAAAAGTATTAACACTTAGATGGAAAATTATTTTGAAATATCACTTGGAACATTCCTGAAATAAAAAATCCTTTCTTTGAAAATCACACTTTTTATTTTAAAACATAAAAGTTAATAAAATTTTGTCAAATTATTTTTCATTAAAAACCAATTTAAGAAACTAAGAATTTATATAATATAATAAAAAATATTTTCTTTAAAAATAACCTTATAGAACTGTAAATTAAGAATAAAAAATGATGGTCATGATGGTGGGTAATTCTATACATGTCGTATAAGTTAAAAAAAAATTCCGTATTAAGTGTAAAAGTTAGAAAAGTTCATTTATTGAAAAATGATAAGAATATTACTTTTAAAAACTAATTCTAAAAATTCCAACATTGGTAAAAATTTTCTTACAAAATAATTTGGAGAATTTTGAAGCATTTTTTATTTTTTTTTGGAAAACATGGTTTTCGAAGAAAAATAATTTTTAACCGAAGTAAAACATGATGTACGATATTATTAATATCATTTTATAATAATTTTAAGTACCAATGAGTGTAAAAAATATAATATTACTATAAAAATTCATGAATAACACATTGAGAATAAAATTAAAGGGTTTTATTACCCAATGATCAAATAATTTCCTTCTATTGAAATTCAACCATAAATAATCCAAATTAAATTGAGATTGTAAAATAAACCCTTATAAATATCATAACATTGATGTGATATTTATTCAGCGAATAGATTATGTATATAAAATATAAATTCAAATATATCAATATGAGATAAAACATAATATAACCAAAATTCATTATAAATATAATCTTATAATATCAAAGGAAAATGTATAAGTAAAATAACCCAGTGAAAGGAAATTTAGGTATGAAATTAAGTACCACCTAGAACTTTCATGTAAAATCCCCTTGGTTGATAAATTTAAAATTGAATTTTAAAATACCATGATTAAGGAATCATGATATTATAGGTTAAAGGGGAATTATATACACCATATAAAATAAATTATTATCATAACATTACAATGTGTCTCAATGAATATAAATTGGGATGAATTCCATTACCTCATGCTTCCTTGTAGTTGAAAAATATTTTTATCATGTATAGTGGTTTTAATATTTTTATTAATTTATAAAATACAACTATTAATTTTAACAACATCGTATATGATTATTTTATAAAATATCATCATCTTTTTGTTAATTGTCCCCCATTATTTTCATTGTTTTGGGTGTTAATTTCCTTATTTTCAAATTTCATACTTTGTCATAAAAGTTATTCTTATTGTGAAAATTAAAGGGTTCCATCATCTCTAGAATAATAATAATGAAATAATTATCACATCTATAAATAAATTATATTTTTATGACCAATCATCAAGGATGTTTTTCCAAAATGGAGTACATTAAGATCCTGAAGACGACATGCCATACATACAGATGAGTAAACTTACCTTTTTAAACGATCATTATTTAAAGGAGGAACGAAATATTTTATGTTTAAATAAATTTTATAATACCAAAAATAAAATATTATTTATTTAAATATAGTTTTATATATCATCCATCTGGCATGAGGATGAATATAGAGTCACATCGCTTCGTAAAGGCAGTAATCCGCACATACAAGAACAACATTATCCTATTTCAGTGTAAGAAAGAAAACACAATATTATATTTTAAGGATTATAAATATGTAATTTTTATAATCATTATTTAATTTATATCACATGTATAAATTAAAATTATCCTAATTACCTTCTATGTAAAGCGTTACTCAAAAACGGATCACCTCGCTTGATGAGGCAGTTATCCGCCGTACACACAAGAAACATTATCTTATCCCCAACTGAATGGAAAATAAAAATTTAATATATGAAATTATAAATAAATATATATAAAGTTTTTATAAATATCATATATGTACTTTTTATATATCATCATACCCAATCATGAGAGGTGTTTATATAAAACATGTCACATCGGGTTGCGATGCGATGGTCCATCATACACACGAGTGACATTATCATTTCACATTTTATGGAAGAGGATATGGATATAGTTAATGAAATTAAAATAATAAAATATACATATATTTTAGATTATTGTGTTATTATATAATAATAAATGAAATTTATTTTAATGATGTCAAAGAAGAAAAAAAATAAAAATGCATAGCTCAAAATTTTACATCCTCTAAGACCACATCTTTATGATTATACATCAAGTATTCCAAAAATGGATTTACGAAAAAAAGGATTATAAAATGGGTTTATTGAATTTGGGAATTTATTTTGATTGGTCTTGGATTATCCAAAAATGGTTTTATCATGTGAATAATAGATAAGAGGAGGTGACCTTTTATATGTGAGTTGATTTGAAAACTTATAATGTTTGAAAAATCAGTTGCAACAATTATTTTCACACTAAAAACGGTCCAAAATGTAGTATTAACATAAATTAGAAAATATAATTTCCTAATAAAGTAATAAAATAGATATTATATAAGTATTTAGGTTATCTTAACCTCTATCTTTTTTGTTTAACCCCTAGTAAATTAATGTTTAACTTAATCACTGTAAATAACTTTTACTATTTTTTTATTAATAATGGTAAAAATTTAATATAAAATTATTAGATAATATAAAATATTCTTTTTGAAAATATTGTATCCATTTTTTTAAATTTCATTCACCGATATAGAAAAATTAAATTTAAAACTATTCTTATAGATGTGATGAGAAAGCCGATTTTCAAAGAGAAAAGGTTCAAACGTTTACAATGTTTTTATTTTAAAATCAAATATAAAAACAATTAGAATGACACTAATCATATTAATATATAATTAATTGAATTAATGTTACTTTAAAACAAATTTAAAATATAATTTAACTTTAAAAATAAATAAAACAAAAAATGTTTTCAATTAAAATTGAGTATTTTTAACTACTTATCAAAAGATGAAACTTTTCAGAAAAATACCAAAAATTAACCCTAAGATAATTTTGAGATGTATATTTTATAAAATATGTTTTATTTATCATATAAATATTTAAAAATTGGTAAAAATAAATTATAAATTATGTGTACAAATTGTGACTAAACGACCTTCTAGAAATTCAAATTTATTTTTGAAAACATATTTTTTCATTAAACTGGTTATAATTTTATGTCTTGTAAATTGATATGAATTTTATTTATTTTATACATGTGTAAATAATATAATTTTCATAATTTAGGTATTAATATTGATACCCACCTACTTATTGGCTATTTTATAATGACAATGTTTAAATAATAATATTTTAATATATTATCATGTTTCGATATAACTTGATGTTTTATATATTACCAGATATCAAAGAGATTGAATTTGTTTACAAATAATATATAATAAAGTGTTAGGATAAGATTTACCCTATAATATTTGTGTTTCATGTCATAAATGATATAAAATATGATATTCATATTTTAAAATCTCAAGGTGTTATATTATTCCCCGTTTAAAAATTGTGACCTCACAATTCAATCATGATCTCAGTAATCCAAGTATTTTTATTTTAAATACTCTTCATGAAATCCCACATCATGATAGGGGTTAATAAATCATCCACTTTAGAGGAGATATGTTAAGTAATAAGGTCATATGGAACGACACATAACTAGTTTTAAAAGTAGGATAACACAGGTCAAAAGTGAAGTTATGGACATGGAAGAAAAGTGAAAATAATTATAGAGATTGATAGAGGTCATGTATCTCAATAAAGTGGATGATCAATGAAATGTAAAGTACCACAAAACTATACAACTGTGATGAATTAAAAGGCTATCTGATTCATCAAATATAAAGGTAAGAGGATACAATTTTTAATCAATGATCCTTTCCTAACTATTAGGAATTATTTTACCATCTTAGAGTATAAGGAAATATACAGACATGATAAATTTATTTTTCATAATAACAATTTTATCCCTTTGTAATGCTTTGATAAATCTCTAATTTATCCCTTACACCAAGAAATGAATACTCAAAATGAATTTTTTATTCTGGAAGCACTAAAATTCACTTTTAAGGGATCATAAGATCTATAATAAAATGACTTGTCATATATTCAATCTCTAGTTATCATTATAAAAAAATAGTTAGTACATGTTATCCAATATTTGTAAATATTTGTATGGCGTAGTAATACATTAACAACTAAAGAACATCCCATTATTAACTTAAACCATTTGATAAATTGTTATCCTTTTAATCCTTCCAAAACATTAATATCAAAAAAATTAGACATAAAGTCAAAAAAATTTACAAAATGAATTTGTTATTAATCCACCAATTGACATAAACTATCTATTAAACTCCACATACTATTGAAGTGAATACCTTCATCTTATATTCTATTGAAACATTATAATATCATTAATTACTATAAAACCTTATTTAAAACATGCATTCTTCCTTATTACTTAGATAAATAACAGATTATTAGACATATTCCGTAAATCCAAAAATGTTATAATCACCATATGTGGTATCATAAACCAAATTTTATTCAAATAATTAACCCACATTTGGGTGGGAAATACTATCCATAACAATCACATTTTATCCTAACATTATTATATCAATACGAGGAATATATTTATGGTTATATTTATCTCAATCATGGGTTTTCCAAGAATTTCAACTTACCAAAAAATCATTTTTCTTTCTTATTGGTACCATTCAAAATATGATTTCAAATTATTAATTAAAAAGTACAAAAATATACATGTTATAATTATTATAACTAAGATATCACTGAAACAATACTCAAATAACACAATTCATGAATGAAAAAACAAGAATATTAACCATTGCCCTATATGTGGAGTAATAAAATAAGTTTGACCATGAACCATTGCCTCCTTTTGAGGTATATCCCTTTGATGGTCGGGGAATTCATTTGTGTAGTTATCCATATCTTATATTTTAAAGCATTAAAAATTGAAAAATTTATTATTTCCATTTAATTCATGAGCATGGGTTCTTTTTTATCCACATTTGTATCAAGCTCCCATTCAGATTAACCATGTACCATGGTGTTTTTTCCATGATTAGAACTTGTGGGAAAATCCTTCTTTCCCTTATTCCCTTTATCCATATTTTTCTCTAAAATAATATTCTTCTCTTACTTCCCTTAAAAAGTCATAATATTGAGATAATTATTTCTCTATCTTGTAATCACATGATAATGTGTCCTCCGATGATGAGAATGGTTGGGGGACTAGTTCACTTCAAAATATTAGCTTAATCCCATCCGAGAAATGATCAATCTTAATATTTTTATTATATTAATTTATACAGTTCCTATTCCTTCTACTAAGATCCATTTATACATAATGGTATATAGTAGGTTAGATCATAATGGTATGAAACATAATATATAATCCTATAAATAGTGAAATAATCAATATAAATTAAAAACATTAGGCATATATAATCTCATAAACATATAAATGGTTTCATAAAAAAAATAAATATTTTCAACTCCTTCATAATATTTTGTAAGAAAATTTGATTTATCATAAGTATATACAATAAGAGTGTAAAACTAGGTGCATAGTAGGACCTATTGTCATGAAGCAAGTGATTATTATGTTAATCATAATGCACCCTTTTCTGAGTTATTACCCCTATGATTATCTGTCCAAGAACCACATCCACTTGTAGTATATAGATAAGGATACACTATCAAGGAAAAACCACATAATCTTTTCCTTACCAAGACAAGTTGATGTTGTTTTATACTTATCCAAAAATTCTATCATAGGGTTATATTCCTTAATCTATGTTTTTTTAAACCTAGTTCCCATGGTTTCTATGAAACTTACTCTGATACTAACTATAGAGACCTAACCCCAGTAGCCCAAAGTGGGGGTCTATTTTGTTACATTGGAATAAGATACAAGGAATCACATCCTGAAGGCATGAATGGTATATTTGTGTTTCTATAGTAAATTCATTCTTGAATTCACATTTTAAAATTTTAATCATAAAATAAAAAAATAGTATTTTCTTTGAGAACATTATTATTCACTTTAGCATATCCTCATATATCAGTCCTAAAACACTTCCTGGTATCCTAGAAAAAATAAAACTTAAGAAATGGGTCAGCTCAAATCCTTAGTAAGGGTAAGTGTATAATGAAATCTGTGAATAAATAAGGTATAATAAATAAAGGAAGCTAAATAACTGAAACACCTTCCATTTAATCAATAACTTGAGCATAATATAGAAGTAATAAAGGATGATCAAATAATTACATATAAATAATCACATGGGCATGAAATTTAATGGTGGATATTATAAATAATCAAATAATCACACTAAATATCAATAACTGAATTCTTAATGATGGAATTCATAATGTTGGACATCTAAAAAATACATTTGAGGCCTTGTTCCAACAATTATGTTGGGAAAACCCCATTGAGGAAAATTTGAAGTGTTTTTGAGATAGTTGTGTTTTTTGGCCAAGAAGGTTGAGAGATTCAGTTGTAGAGTTCTAGAATAATTATTGACATGTTATATTGAAAAATATATAATAAAGAGGTATGGAAGCTCTAGAAGTGGTTTGATAAGTTACATGTCCAAGGTGGTTCCATTTTATAGTGTTTACCAAATTTTTTCGTCCTAAAATATAGAAGAAGGAAAAAGGTGTTTGTGGAAAAGGAATGGGTTTCAAGAAAATGTTGATGTTTCCCAAAAGGGAAAAGGTATTTTGAAAAGTTGTGTATAATTTAAGATTTATGGAGATCACATCAAAATATGGAAAAGTCAAGGGTTTCACACAATTTACAGAACTTTATAAAAGATAGAGTTCTAAAAAACTGGTAGAGTTACACTTGCCCAAGAAATGGAAATATAGTTTCATGAAGGTGGTGAGTTACGTGCTAAAGGAGATGTTAAATAATTGAAATTTAATACCAAATGGAATTTTCACGCACAATATAAGGTGCCAAGGTTGCTGCATGAAGGGTTGAACATGCCTATAAATAAGAAGCTATGCCCTAATTTGAGTACCTTGACATTTATAGAATATCAGGGATATGAATCGCAAAGATTTACATGAAGATATTTCTTTCATGATGTAACACCTAAAATATTAGCTCCACATAGAAATGGACTTGTGTATATATGATTAAGAGAGTTCCATTGTAATAAAAAATCTTACATGAAATTAGAGAGTTTTACAATTAAGTCAATAGTTGTGTGAAAGCTAATGATTTGTGATAAAATGAAAATGTTTCATGAAACTTGTTGATGTTGCATGCAAGTGATGAAAAGGTTACACAAAAGTGAAAGTTTTATGAACCTGTAAGGGATTACTGATAATTTATTTGTTAACGAGGTATTCATCAAGGGATGAATATGGAACTTAATAATCCAACAAATGAGGTGAGAATCATATTTATTCAAGAGATAAAAATAATTTATTTTTTAAAGATAAGTAAGAACACTTAAGTTGGGAGATTTAAGAGATTTCAAATTGTTGTTGGTAGTAAACTAGGAGGTAGAGTGAGTCTACTATGAACTTTATAATAACTGTGTTCTTTAGTGGGATTGGTACACATGTACATTTCCATTTTACTCTAATTGGAAATATCCTACTGCGGGTGAACCAAGTAAAATTTCAATGTCTCATGTATTATATCATTTTTTAATGTACAATTATACTGTAAAGGGGGATACGACTATTTTTTATCAATGAAATAATATATGAAGGGGATGTTGTTTTAATCTATCATATTCTGATTCACCCCCTCCCGGGTTATTTAATCTATTTTGGATAACCGTTGGTATCATTGGTAAATGTTACAATCAAAGGTTTGTTTCTCAATATATTAAATGGATGTTGTTAATCAAAAATAGATTCTGATCTTTGATGGAAACAATTTTTAGTTGTGGAAAAATCTGATGGAGCAATACTTTTGATCATTTGGAACATGTGTCTTAGTAGTTGTGATGCTTGAATTTTTTTCTATTTTGGATAGTAGATCTTTATCAAAAGAATAACAAAGGGAATTGGATGTTGATGCAACAAAAATAAATATCTTAGGGGGATCATTGACCAATGTAATCTATATAAAGGTGATGTAATGAATGTCATCACAATCATTGTGGTAAAAGTTTATAAATATCCGTGAGGGTGATTCAAAATTTAGATAATCTAAATTAAAAGTTATATGGAACAAATAAAAGGATTTAAGAATGCACTCCAATGTGTCTATAAATGATTTTTTTGACCGTCTGAATTTTTTCCTAGAAGACAAGTGTGGTCTAAGAGAAACTCTTGAAGATTTAAAGACCATTTATTGCATCATGAGTAGAATTTAAAATCAGTTTAATTGAAAAGTCTCTATACTAGAAGATAAATATCAAAACGAGTTAAAAAAACATATATTTCACCCCAATCTTGTCACATAAGATATGATAAATAAAGAAAGTGAGTTTATAGAAAAAGGGAATTTAAAAGAGGGGGAAATCAAGGCCATCAAGAAGCTCACTATTGATAATGACTAGAAATAAGAGGATATAGATGAGGTAATATCATTCCTTTCTTCAAATATTGAAAGTGGATAAAGCATATTTGAAAGGGACAAATCCTCTCACATGATTTCAATGTGCAGTGTTTGGATGTATCATATCAAGGTGTCCTAATGAGTTGGGAGATGATGATGAAGATTAAGTAAAAATTCCCATGAATAATTATTCATCTGATGTGAATTTTATGAAACATTTTAAGATAAAATTATTCAAAAAGAATAATCTTATTTTACAAGAAAATGAAATTTTCAAAATAACATGAGGTCGAAGAGATGGGGAACTACAAGGATCAATGAGAAAATTCTATTGTGGTTGTTGTAGGTAACTACCATACAAGTGATGAAAATGGTAATTATGAAGGATAAATTGAAGGAGGGTTGATCTAAATAATTAATTCGATTCCATTATTGAGGAGTTAGATGATTGGATATCCAAAAAAATGAAATATAACAAAGAAATATGTGATTTCAAACTAAATATGTAGTCATATGAAGAAGAGATGTCTGAGTAGATAGAATAAATATAAATGCTCAAGTCTTCGATTCCAGAGAACTCCGAAAACATTATTGAGTATAGGCTCAATGCTTAATAAAAAAATAGTGATTTAGGGTTTGACTAAAATAGGAAAATAACAAATCAATCATATCAAAGAAATTGAAGAGGGAGTTGTTGACCTTTGAAGGAAATTAGAAGATCAGGATAGATTTTGTCTCCCAGTGTAACATTAATAAAGAAGATCACTCAAGTGGAAAAGATGATAAAAGTAAAGCATAGAGGTCTAAAAAATAAAAGAATCAATAATATCCGTATGACAAAGTTGGTATTGGTCTTGATCAAAAATAGAACGCTATAATTAATTTGGTCAGACCACAAGCACCAAATCCAAGGTAAAAGATTTATTTGAGTATGAATTAGAATCAGAATAATAAGATATCCAAAGGGATGACTAGTGGTGCATCAATGATATACAAGAATACACCTCATATTTTGTGTTATTATTATGGAATGACGAGACATTCCAAAAATATTTTTTCCATAGAAAAAAGTTACGGAATGGAACAAGATAAATAAATATTGACACATAGTGTTTAATATCACAAGAATTATTTTGATGGTCGCTATTTCTAGTGTTTAGGATTCAGACACATGGCCATATATTTCTCATTGACAATGCAGATGAATGTGATGAAACTAACCCAATGTGGCCATAACCAGTAGCACAAAGAATCATCAAATTATTTGGAAATGAAATATAGATTTGTAGCTCTAAAATATGAATATGAACCATTATACTATGTGTAAGATGAGGAATATCAGTCCACAACATTTATGAAGTCAATGAAATTGATTATAAATAAAAGAGATGATTATGTAGTGGTTTTCAATATTTCCCATAAAGCATCAGATCATGCTAATGTATGGATCATTCATAGTGGATGAACATCCCATAGGAAAGGAAATATGGACCTTTTTTCTATGAATAAAACATGATAAAGAATGTGTTGTCAAATTTTGAAATGATGAAGGATTGATGATAATTGGCTCAGGAAAATCCAAATATGAGGGAAATGATATGAGGCATGTTGATGTCTGGTTTATCAAAGGTTTTAGTCACCACTTGCAAACTGCAAGTCAATTGTGTCACTCAAATCATGCTATAAGATTTAGCGAATAGTTTTGTTCCATCAAGAGAAAAGATGATATAATTTTCTATAGGTAATGTGCCAGAATGGGAATATCTACCTTTTGTGTGGAGAAAAAGATATTTTATTTCTGTCTAGAGAGAAAAAAATATGTTTTGTTATAAATGCCTTTTCCATATGTTCCAACTATCCCTAGATGATCTAGTAAAATGTGATACACCATGATATCACACCATACTATCACATGATCTCACACAAACATGTGATGTTTATAGAGACCATATCCTTTTAAACATATTATTATAGGATTATGAGCATAATTATACAATAAATACAAACCAAGGATTATAATGTATAGTGTATTTACAAGACTAGGTACATAATTAGAAAATATGAAACGAAAAAACAAATTCTTTTCCATAAAGAAATCCAAACTCCATTCAAGATCCTAAAACTAAATATGATAACCTAGGGAAAGACATTGGTAAAAGGGACGAGCTATAAAGGACAGTAAATTAATTAACATATTAATAAAGAATAACAAATTGGTTATAAGGCATAACATAATGAAATAAAAAGACACAGAAAATGAATAAACAAATGTAACCATAACATGTAAAATATGGGATAATGTAATAATTGAAACAAAGTAATATGGTGAAATATAAAAAATCACATAAACCTGATTAGAGGCTAACTGGGAAAACTATGTCACATGGTGGTCAAAGTCCCATAATGGATTAGGTTTACTCCCTAATCCAATACATAAAATATCACGAGACTAACCATTACCCAAAACAATTGAGCGATATCTAGGTGAACCCATCATGAAATGTTCGTGAATATGTTTTCCACATAAATAATCAAATATAAGGACTAAACATAAAGGTTACCCATGGAAAGAAATGCGTATTGTAACCATGTCATATGGAATAACAAATGAGCATATCATAACGGTGTAACAGAAAGAATGGATTTAAATCATACTTGGAAATAATAAGGGATAATTGGCATTGATCATGATAAATTATTTCAACCTAAAGTGAAAACATATAAAACAAGTTTAATAAAAATTAGAAATGAGCCACTATAGTGTTGTTTATGGGTTAATATTAATGAATATATAAAGATAATAAAGGAAAAGTTGTTTTTCATAGACCATAAATGAACCAATTTAGTTTTAGATGATGAAATTAATGATTTTAGAAAAATAATGGTGGACTAAAATAGATTACAGAGAGTACATGAAAATGGGTATTAAATTGGTAATTACCCTTTAAACTGGTTTTCCTATCAAGAGGAATTGTGAAGGGAAACTTTTAAAACATGTATTTACCCATGAATGTAGGATATATTGATTTGGATATATATTAGATGAAAATATATAAATAATTTAGAATAATTATATAATAATAATAAATAAATAAATTTGTGTAAAGGGAGAGAAATCATACCCTTAAGGTAATTTGGAGTTTGGTAGAGATATATTACCTTATCCCTGAATGTGTTCTATCCTTTCACTTAGTGTCCTGGATAATAAAGTTTGATCAATTAATTAATTAAATTAAAAAATTAAACACAAATATTTAATCTATTTTAATTTTATTATGTTCATTTATGTTTATTTCAATGAGTTATAATGTTTAAGTTTTTTTGTTTATGGAACGTTCGTTTCATGTATGTCATGATTAGTGTATCTATGTATAATTATGGAAGTTCTTTTAAAATGGAAAAGAAGTACAGAAGAGGAATGATTTTTTATTAGTATAGTTCTATAATATTATGTTTTCCAATATATCATTTTTCATTATATATTTGAATGATTAATTAGGTAAAATAATAACGAAAAAATGATTAGTTTATGTTAGCGGTATTTATGACCATCATATACTAGTATTGTTTAAATTAATATTATGTTATATACTAGTTAAAAATATGAAATAGTTATAATATACTTATTATAATGTTATTTAACCATAAAAATGGTATGATTACCAGTCTCAAATGCAGTAATGAAAAATGAAAACTTGTCATCCCAGAAGGAAGTGAATCCACATATCACAGACAATGTTTTCATTTTTAGAATAAAAGGAGAAGAGAAGATATTTTTTGACAGATAGTCCATTAAAATAATAAAATTATATTATATATATAATAATTCATTTTTAATTATTTTTTGGATAATAGAGTTTTGAGGAGGATAATAAAGGAAAACAAAACCAAAGAGAAAGACTGAGTATTTTACCTATTGAATATCATCTACCAGATAACCTGTCACGAACCAGCCCGGGTCGACCCTGAACTTGTCACCAGAGCCGGCCCGGGACATGGCCCGAGGGGCATTCCCGATCCCCACGGGCTGGAAACTAGTCCCTGGAATCAAAATTAAGCAGGTGGGAACGATTTTTCCCAAAGTAAAATAAACTAAGAAGGGGAAAATAAATAGAACAAAAGCGAATAAACAAAGAACAACCAACAATGCTACTAACCTGACCACGACCAAAACTCCATGTGACCCTGTGGGTCACTCTCCAATACCACGACCAACGTCGCTCAAGGTAAACAACTGAAGCTAGAACCTGCATCAGAACTAAAAATAAGAAAACACTATAGGCGTGAGTATTAAAACTCAGTAGGTAGGCCCAACTAATTCTATTCCCAAAGCACATACCATTAAACAAAGAATTTATCAACTCCAGGTTTGCACTAAATTATATAAAATATGGTTTTTCACACACAAACTTTAATTTTTTAAAAAAGTAACAGTCCATTTCCCTTTTTAATTTAGAACAAGTTAAATATTGAAAGAAACATGTGCATTGCATTTTAAGACATTTTGTGAACAATTTAGAAATCCAAACATTAGTTGTTAGTCAAAAGGAAAATCACACACAACACACAACAAACACCAAGGGCAATGGAAAAAGTGGCACACGTGGGTCAGCAACCGAACTAGACCTCTCAACCATCCACCACATACAAATAAACACAAAAATAAACATGGGTCGAACCTAGGAGATCGTGAACAATCCAGAACATACAATACATCTGACTCATCCTGAAGGCATGCCCTAACTCGATGACGTCATAACGCCCATACTACTACCCGGTATAGCCCTGCATGGCCTAACCAAGGGGCCCAATCCCCATAGCAGCAATAACTTAGTATTTCCCTACTATGGGGCCACTAGCCAGTGCATGGTCTAAACTAGTGCAGCAATCGTTCTTAGAAAATTCACTCAATATGCCAGGTTCCCAAGTCCACACAAGCAATAAAAAGGGGGTGCGTCCACAATGTAAATTAATCAGTCACGATGCACAAACATCACATACAGCTCACGCAATCAACACACACCTAAGATCACCCCCGAGTGATTTTTCCAAAATAATCTATTTTATTAAAGTGCCAAACATGCCTTCACCAATTTTAAAGTAAAACCTCATTTCTAAAAAATCTCAA
The DNA here is from genome assembly GCA_963277665.1 of Viscum album. Lineage (NCBI taxonomy): Eukaryota > Viridiplantae > Streptophyta > Magnoliopsida > Santalales > Viscaceae > Viscum > Viscum album. The sequence continues at coordinate 1,513,762,905 of OY728139.1, read as the reverse complement.
AACACTTGTTCAGAAGAAATAATTTATCTTTAAAACTAGAATTACATTTGAAATTCTGTTAAGTATGTTTAAATGCCAAACATTCATTATTTCAATACTGGGTGTCTGCCCGTCAAGAAAATGTTCCAAGTGTTTGGTATAAAATAAACGGCTCTTTTCGCACCAAATAATCATATAAAATTTAATTATATTATATTATTTCCAATTTATTAAAATTAATAAAACATAAAGCAATTAATAAATTCTAAATCTAAAGGTAAGTGTAGTGGGGGACCTACCTCGACTCATTTTACAAACATGATGGCATGTCACACCTCAAACGGGCGCACCAGCACGTGCAAGCTAACGATTGGAGAATTGCGGAGTTACCTCTCCAATGCGCTGCGACAAACACAAAACAATTGAAATCCCATAACCATTGACTTAAGACAAACTAGATGAATAAATGACACAAAACACATTTCGACATACTTTCAAAACATAACTCGCACCGTTGATACTATTTAACAAACCACCTTAAAATTTATAAAACAACTTTCAAAAGGTATCACACAGTTTTACACAGCCAAAAAACTTTTCAAACCCCTTTTTTATAATTGACCGTGCACTCGCAACACACCGTACCAGAACGATCCCCACTTGGATAGTTAAAATGACAAATTACACAACTTAATAAAAATACCCACTTGTCAAAAATCGATTTTAAAGACTTAAAATACCACATTGAGGTTTTCAACGTGTTTACAAAAAAACAACCCCACATCGTAATAATTCACTGATAATTTTTAAAAAACCAAAGATCCATTTCATGAAAACACCTATAGTGGACAACCTGACAAAATGCACGATACGCCGAGATCAACACTTAAAGGCATGTGCTGCTCAACGCATTTTTAAATCTAGACTCACGACATTTGCATTATAAAAAAAATTATAAAACCATTTTAAGAGGTATATTGCGGCTCTACACACACAAAAAAACCTACTCAAAAACCCTTCTTTTGATCAAACGCACACCCGTTATTTACCAAAAAAAACACGCGCCACTTTAAAACCAAAACCACTTTGGATAGCCATAAACGAACCCCAAAATATCAGTTCTCACACTACCAAAACATTAATAAATTCAAATCAGACATTTTATATCACACTTAGCACAAAAATGCCAAACATACACTTTTTCACAAAAAAACATGCACTCCTTATCAAAAAAATTTCAATTAAAACACTACAAGGCATAAACTATAATCTTTTCATACCAAATAAATTATCCAAGTGTTGAACAACAATAACTAGCATCTATATAGGGTGAAAATTATAAGAAAATGATGAAAATCAAATTATAAAATCAAGTGCAATGAGAGACCCACTTCAAAACCATAGCGTGACGAAAAACACACACCCAAAAACATTCCACGCAGAACCTAAACCTTAAACCAATGAAACAAAATCCTAATTTGAAGCACCCAACAAGATAAATGGAATAACAAGAGTAAAAAAAGTAGTATAGATGTTATACCGGAGGGGAAAGGATGGCAGAGAGGTTGGGGCACTGCTGGCCGGCGCAAATCGGTGTCCGGAGCGGCGGTCCGCGGGTGGTCGGAGCGTGAACAGGAGAGTGCGGGGGTCCCGACGGGTGGACGGGTGGCCGGATCATGGCAGAGGGTGCGTGGCCGGAAGCCAGGAAGTGATTGAACGGATGGCTAGATCATGGAAAGGGCATTTCCGGAGGCCGGACAGCGGCTGCACGGAGGGCCGGAGTAGGAGGTTGGCCAGGGTGCTGAGGGGGCGCCGGACCACGGCAGGCACCAGAGCTGAGCATGAGGCGAGGGCGGAGGCGGCGCAAGGTGGCTGGGAGCAAGTGGTGAGGAGAGCTGTGTGTAGGTGTCGCCGAAAGGGCAGGGGGTGAAGCTGGTGCCGGGAGGATGAAGGCAGGGGGGCTCGCACAACGACAAGGGGAAAGGGGGGTCGTGGCTGCAGCACTGTGCGCAGGAGAAGGAAAGGGGAGGGGGTGCGGGCCGCGACACAAACAAGAAGGGGAAGGGATTTGGGTTAAAAAAATCATTTTATGATATAATAATAATAATAATAGTGATAATAATAATAAGAATAATTATAATCATAATGATATAATTAGTAATTATAACAATATAAATATAAATAATATAGAACCAAAATAATAATAAAAAAATCAAAAAAATAACAACAATAATAACACCTCATTAATAATAAAATTATCAATTACATAATAATAATAATATTATTATTACAATTTAAAAATTTATCTCAATTTATTTACATAAATTATTATTTATTTTTATCGTTAGACGGTTGCACGACACCAAAGCTGACCACGTGGCTACCGCCCACCGTGCGGTGACCGCGCACGGTCCAAAACCCACCAAAAAAAATATCAAACGACGAAGATTTTTCACTGGGACCCAGCCCGATCCTCGACGCGAGAACACGGAGCCCAGAAATAATAAAAATAAAAAATAAATTAAAACATCATGGTGTGACAATTCTCCCCACCATAGACACTTTCTGCCCCCAGAAAGTCACCCAGCTAAACGATAGGCAAAACCAGAATCCACGCCCGATTGACACCAAAAGAAACCACAATACTAGAGAACAGGAGAACACGAGAGGGTTCTCCCCACCACAAGATCTTAACTAATGCACAAATTTTAACATCCAACCATACCACCTCGGTAAGGGTTCAACGCGGGAACTCCCAACTAACCCAAACTACCCTCTATAGCATGAGCAAAACAACACATCTGCTAAAACTTGGAACTTTCGACTCAGACCAAAGAAAGCCCAAACACAAGAGAAAAACCTCCAAAAAGAACTTAACCCAAGAAGTAAACTCGATCATTACTACAAACATCGATCCTTACAAAGGCACTTACACCACCAAACGAACACAGTCAAAAAGAGATTAACTCATACAAGGACTAGACACACTTATAAAGAAAATCATACGATTCATAGAATCATAATTCCGATAAACCAGACTATTTTGATTACAACGAACACTTCCATAGCTACTTTACGATGAAACAGTGGACCTACAACAAAACCCAAAACATTAATAGTGGAAGAACGATAATAGAAGGACATTAAATGTTTCATTGGAAAAACGGAACACCAAACCCCGAACTGTGGCTTCACACCCAAGACAACTCCTGGCTGCGCAAGAGCTTCACCCCAAGACCTTTGGTTGGGGATATGATGGTTGAAGCATCTCCTGCCTCATAGTCAGGCACTGGAATCTTCTAGTCACAGTGTCTTTCTCAGGCGATGATTCCTGCAAATCTTCTCTAGATGATCCAGACACCTGCAATAATGGTACATCTTCGGAGGGATGTGACATGGCTGCTCATATTCCCTAAACATCCATACTGACGGTACACCATTAGACGGTCCGACAAACCAGAAGTTAGAGCCACTACAAGGAACTCTTTAGAAACAAATTTACCTGACACACTCTACTCATTTGATGAGGGACCTTCACGAGCAACTGGATACGGTGGATTGCCAACCATTTGCGCTCCAGAGACCAACTCAGCTAAGAACACCTTATGCACCAACTTCTAAAAAGTGATGCTCCCAAAAAGGGAGGACTTGCTCCTTGACCTCTAGATGAAGAACCCTGATGAAGGGGGAATTCTTCATCCAGTCCTGTGACACTACCCCCAGAAAAAGAGACGCAAGATCCTTGAAAGGGTCAACATATGCTTTCACCATCTGCTAGCCATGTTGAACACGCATGATCTCTTCCATTTTATTCGTCTTTGCCTCCAAAACTATAAACCATTGAACGAAGACGACATTTAAGACATACCACATCATCCCAACTTGCATTAATGGTGGGGTGAACAACTCTTACTTGTCCAGAGCTGGACCTTTGAACAAACCCCAGACAGCATGATTTACCATTTGTGAACTATGCTAAGAATTTATCACATTATGTATATTTCATACCTAGATTTGTTTGATATGAATTCAGTAAAGTTGTATCTTTTAGAAAATTTCTTCACCCAGAACTTGTATCCACCATTCCTGCAGAATGGTTTATATCTTATCTAGAGAGGCTTAATGGGCCTTTTCAGGTGATGGGGAGATAGAAAAACAATAATAATGTCTAAATACCACACTCCAAATTTATTTAGTTCTTTATTATTGGTAAAATAAGAATAATATCGTGTTTTTATAGTGTGTCTAACCTTGTCATTCAAATATTTTCTGTTCTAGAGATCTATGGTTTTGAAAATGTTGTGGTTGTTGGGGTTACATTAAGAGTTTCTATGTGTTTTTTTGGTCAAATAGGGATGTATTGGTCAATGATTTCATCTCCTTAATGAGGTGTAGTAGATTTATAATTATAATAGGGCTCCATCTATGAGACACATAGTTATGATTCTCATATAACTAAGGAGGGTTTGGTTTCAAACTTCATGTTTATGATGTTGTAATGGAAACTATTTGAGTTTTCCTTCTTGTTCCTTGTCTGATTTTGGAAACATTTTGTTTTGGGATATTTATGAAGGTATCTTTTTTAATATGTTTTGGTAAATTTTTTAATTGGTGATGTAAAATAGGTTCGTTACCTTGAATTTTTTTTGTACCATGGTGTACCTTATGTATTGACATGATAGTAGGAGATCAATTTAGATGTGTTGGATGATCTCCTGTGTGAGAGTGTAGTGCCCTGTTGTGCACTGGCCTTGATGTTTAAGATCTTTCCAATTATACTTGGATAGACCTTGGGAATATACGTAGGTGACTAGGACGTAGTGTATTTCTAATAGACTAGTCACATGGTGGTTCTGGAATCGTTTTAATGAGATAATCGAGGTATGAGGCTTATTTTGTATATCATAGGTTACCGCTGAGTACTTACTGATGGTAGAAATCTTTTTAGTTATTCAGTTTTCATATGTAAGTTAGATAATTGATGTTTCTCTTTAGATAATAGGTGAAGTATCTTTTTTTGTTTTAGTAGATGTTCGTTTCTTTTGTTACACCATTTTTTGATTCTTTAACCAATGGGGACACTAATGATATGTCTTGTGTCTTTCTCTAGTTTAGAGATTTGTGATGATCCCAGTGTGTTCATCTTTGAGTTGTGTGTGTTGTTAACCTTTGGTAAATGTCTCATTTATAGACCATGGACCATTCAACTCACATGATAAGTGAGGGAGTTTCCAATGTTTGATCTCATTATTGATTTTTTCTAGTATTTTACTGGATATTTATTGATGATTTTTAGGCATTTTCATTGTTTCAACATGGTTTTTTCAAGGTTTAAAAAAGTCGATAACATGGGTTACATAGTTTTTGCATCGTTTTTTCATGGTTAAAAAAAGTGTGAAACTTTTTCCATGGTTTTTTCAAGGACAAAATAAGTGTGTCACATGCTTCATGGTTTGTTCATTATTTATACAAATCCAAATCCATTTTTTTGGTATTTTCTAAAAACCCACTTTATGGGTAAGTGGAAACCTCACATTCAAGTGGTTCATCCATCACACCCTCACATCCTAAATTTGAAATTAAAAAAAGATCCACAAAAACAAAATTTGACATTCAAAATGATATTCCTTGAACCTATCTCCATCAAACTGCCTCGAGTCATGAAATATTGAGCTTTGGTCCTCCTCTAGCCACACCATTCCCATATGATTAACCATCTTAAAAAAACACCACTGCCGGCAAAGATCACCAGAAATCATTCCACTAAAGCTACATTCCACGAACACCGAAGACAAATAACCTTGCCATATTTGAATCACCTTCTTAATGAGATGAAATCCATACCAGCACCATATTTTGGAAGTCGCACCATTTGAGACAAAAATTGCACAAAATGGAAACAAACTAGATCCATTGAGAACATGACCAGCAGAGAACCAAAGGCAGAGAATAATCCATCACAAACAATGCCTCCCGAAATGTTGTCGAACCGTCAATCTACACATCCCAAAACACCATGAAACCCATCACTCAAGTCCGACTGGGAGAAGGGTTTTGGGATCCTGGTGCCAGATCAGAGGAAAAGAACAAAAAACAGGCCATAAAATGACACAATGACCAGAAACCTCTGCCATCAGAAACACCATTATGTGCCAAAATCCAAGAAACTATCATTGACCATTGGAAGAATCACAAAAATACATCTCCTGAAGCTCCATCCTCTCACACAGACACAACCCAGAACCTCCCCTGAAAACTTACACCCAACCAACCTAGAAATATGTAAGGGATATGGAAGACAGAGCAGAGTAAGAGTGGAATGGACCTCCATATAAAGCTTTGAAGAAGCCACCACCATCAACCACACTGAAAACATCATTGACGAACCATCACTACTGAATAAGAGAGCGTCACTCCATCTAAAATCTCCATCAAAGGACTAAAGAAAAAAATCTTCACTAGGATGAAACAGCCAAAAAACGCAACCTGAAACCATATGATTTGGGATAATAAGTAGAAGAAGGGGAAATCGAGGTCACCGAAGAAGATATAACAAAATGAAAGAGTCGAAATAGCCTAAGAGAGTAGGACAATAGAATCGTTATGGTGAGAAACGGGATAGAGAGGCTAGCCGCTCCAAAGCCAAGGGGAAGAAACCTAGACAAAGTTGGCGTGCTCTCGAGATAGCGCTCCGGGAGAAACGGATCCATTACTTCGATCTGTTGTTCATTTTTTTACACAAAGTGATCAACTTGTTACACGATTTCCACATGGATAGTACTAACCATGCGACTTGTCCCGGGAAACTATGTGAACCATAATTAATGTTTAGAAAATTTTAATTAAATTCTTTAAACCCCCCTAATTAATCCCAAACTCCTACCACTCGATTATAATCTGATTCCCTAGTTTTTAGGAGCCCTATAGATCCTTTTGTTCTCACATAATATAATCATTTAGAAGATAGAAGTACCTATTGAAGTGGATATATTCTCTTTTAGTGTGTTATTTTATTCTTGATCTTCGATCTCCTTTATTCTCTTGATATATTCTTCCTAAAGGTTGTGAAATCTATCCATTTAATAGATCATGATTGATTGGTGAAGAGTTTTAAATCTATGTTCTCCTATGTCTTATTTCAAGATCTGTCTTCTTAGATATGGTTATCACCCTTGATGTTGACACATTCCAGATTTGTTGCATTTGAATTCTAAATATTCCAAGTAGGTTGTTCTATTATGATGTCCAATGTTAACTAACACTAAATTTATTAATTCAAATTCAAATTTTTTTATTTAAATTTCTAAATATCAATAAAAGTCCTTTAATTAATTTTTTTAAAAACCAATTCCATTGAATTGGTGTTTTGGATTTGATTTGGAATTTAAAATTTTGAGAACCCCCATTTTTATTGAATTGGGGTGTGTTTGTCAAACATTTAGAAATTATGAAAATTTATATTGTTGAATTTAAATGTTTAAAAACCCATAATTCGATTGAATTGCAGTGTGTTTGTGAAATAGTAAGAAATTGTGAAAATTTCAACTATTGAATTTAAATTTGTGAAAACCCCAAATTGAATTAAAATAGGGATGTGTTTACATGATTGTTGGAAATTATGAAAATTTAAATTGTTGAATATAAATTTGTAAAAATAGCCAATTCCATCAAATTGGGGCGTGCTTGTGAAATTTTTGGAAATTATGAAACATTATTTTTTTTTGAATTTAAATTTGTTAAAACCAAAAATTATAATGAATTGGGTTGTGTTTCTCAAATTGAAGCAAAATAGTAAAAATTTTTATTTTTGAATTTATATTTTGAAAACCCCCAAGTCCATTGAATTGGGGATTTATTGTGAAATTGGATGGAAAATTTTCTTAAATTAAATTATGGAATTTAATTGTGGTAATTGATTTGTGAAATTGGTTTGTTGAAATTTATTTCAAATTATATTTTATGAAAATGGATAACATATTGTCTTGATAGAATCCTTTGGGTTTTATCATAGAAAAACTCATGTTTAGATTAAAAATACATTTTTATTTTTAAATTTATAATTTGCATATTTGAAATGAAGTATGGGATTTAATTGTATTTTAAGGTTGGTTAAAATAAATTTCCTATTGTTGATTTATTATTAGAGTGAATTCAAGAAGTGGGTTGTTAGTGAGTTATTGGACAATACTCGATGATATACATAATTCTAAAATTATAATGCAATACATCACATCCTCGACGGGATGGTGAGGAAGTACCCTTTGGCCATACCATATGGATGTGTGTATACACATATTATCAAGTCACTTTTAGTTTATGGAGTCCCTTATCCTGTAATAATTGTACCTTTTTAGAAATATAACTAATTTTCATATATTTTGTATTTGAAATGAATATATTCCACTTTTGTAAACTGTCTTACATTTCTTGTTAATTTGTATAAAATATTTTATATAAAAGTTTTTATATAATCCATTATTTGGAAATGTTCTATAAATTGAAAAGTAAATCATTTGTTTGAAAGTACTTCCCGAATTATTTATTAAAAAAGCTGATTTGTTTAAATAATTGTTTACAATTCCAAAATTGTTTATTTGAAAAATTTAACGGTCTTTACAAGGTTAATTAAATATTGGAATATATAATATAATCCATGGGGAAACCCTACTAGGATTTTAGCTCTCATCTTGTTTGAAAATTTCGGTGTTTTCAGCCCTTTATTATCTTATAGATGGTGATTATTGTCTCGACTATATCTGTGGTTTCAAGTTAGGGTGACCAGGGGTAGGTGACTTGGGAAAAGGTGGGTGGGCGTGGACCCCAAGGAGATGGGTTTGGGTTTTTATATTATTTTTTCAGTTTTCAATGTGTCTCATTATACTTTATATTTATGTATTGATTGATATATATAGATTTATGTTTCCATATTTTACTTTTCTATTGTAATACTTGGTGGAGAAATAGTTCCTAATTGTTTTTTGTTGATTCCTTGGTGCCTGTTACTATCCCATGGAGATGAGGAATTATCTTTTTATTAGTGGAGATTAAACTTGGGCACAAGTTTAAATGGTATTTTAGGTTGGTTCATTATATCATGTAATTATATTTAGAAAATAGAGACAAAAAATTTAGAGAAGTCTATAATAAAAAAAATCTCAAACGATGCCTATAAAATTATATTTTAAGGGAATAATGAAGTGAATGAAAGGTGTTATAACTAATTACATAATGATTAGGGGTATATGATCATTGTTCTAGGAAAATAAAAATTTATTTCTAATAGTGGTATGATTCAAATGTGAAATAAGGATTAAGAATCACTAATTAGGGAAGTCACCCTAAAATCCATCCAAAAGAACAAAAACAATATTCTTGATAGTCTATGATCATGACACATGATAGGGGATACCATGATCTTTAAATATACTAAAAATCATGATAGTGGTGTAGTGACCTTTGGAAATGAAATCATATTCATAATAAATGGAATTGGATATATTATTATTTAACCTAAAAGGATGAATTGACTGGAGGATTTATTTGTTGGTGGGCTCAAACAAAATATTTTTAATTGTATGTATGTTGTGTTATAATGGAAATTATGTGATTTTATTTAAGGATTATTTTTTAATAAAAGTGTTAAATTTGGATTCATTTTTACAATAAGATATAGGGTCGTTGAGATTTGGTTTTAGATTGTTTGTTATCATGTTTCTTATTATCTCATTACTTTAATAGAGAACAATATATGGAAAATAATACATTGAAACATTGGACAGAAGAATTTAAGTTATATCTATAATGAATATGTGTTAGGGGATCTACTATAATTATAAAACAATTTATTTCACATATTAATCACTTTATAAAAGAGAAAATGGAAAAAGGGATACAAAAAAGTGTTTAAATATATTCAACAATACCTATTATATTTATTCAGTTAGATTTTAGTGGAACCATGAGATAAAAATCCATAAGATATGAATTGTATTTTATCAAATTAATTTATGAATATACGATAAAATAAAAAATATTCATAAATAAAAAGTCACATTAAGGGGACATGATAAAAATATATAGAATATAACATTAATGAGATCTTCATATTGGAATCAAGAAACTGAGAATAGATAAAGGAAAAAATAAACTAGAAATGTATTTGAAGACTACCATTGAAAGTATAGGAATAAAAATCAGTATAGAATCCATAAATAAGTAATATAATGGGATTCTATAGAAAATGAGAAGGGCCATAATAGAAATTTTTAGAGTTATACTTGATGAATTTTAATGATCATTTTTCATTTAGAGGTAGGATCTTTTCATGGTTATACATATCTAAAATAAATTCATTTTAGAAACATTTCAAAAGTGACCTCATGTAATATTTGGTATAATATTAATCCATAGAAGAGATTATTTATAGTATTTATCAGTATGTGCCTCACAATGATCAAAGTCTTGAACTATGGATTGTTTGATGAAAGATATGATGATGATATCTTTCATATATACCTATAAAATATAAATGGATAAAAATAATGGAACTTCAAAAAATTTTTGAGAGTTTTGATTTCAAGATTATTAAAAATGAACCTTTGTATTATGATTTAGATATAGTTTAATGTGAATATTGTAAAGGAAATAAAATATAGATTTCTTGAGAGGTAAGTGAATAATAGAAAAAAAGTTTAAACTAGTTCTAGAGGTTTTGAATTCAATTTGACTAATGATGAAGTGTTGGTTTCTGAGAATTGAATGAATAAATACAAAAATCTGAGTAAACATTTGTAGGTCAAGAATATTATGGTGATTAAATCAACACAAATCTATAATAGAAAAATGTTTATAGATGAAAAATAATGATTATATAATCTCCCATATTGGGATATATTCATTATATTAATAATTTTAGCATAAATAAGGGAATAAAGTTGTGAAGGAGGATCCAAATCCAGTTGGGAATAATGCCACTCGGGACATTATTCTAAGACATGTTAACAAATATCATTGAATATGAGTGGGTATTGATAAATAATTATTATGATCAAGGTTGAGTCATTATGAAAAAAATTCATACTTGTGTGATAAGGGTATTCTCAAATTAATGGGGTTTATTTTGAATAGTATTTCTCTATGTTTGAAAAAAAATGGAGTCCTTAAGAATGTTTTGGATATGCAATCCTATAGAAAATAAAAAAAATTATCAAATGGATATCAAATATTCATTTTTTTAATAGAGATAATGTATAACATTTTTTCAGAGAAGAAATATGGTTTTTAAATTGTAAATGATGGAACAACAGTGTGAAAATTTAATAAATTTTAGTATGTATTGAAATAATCCTGAAGATCCTTGTATTCAATATTGGACAATTTTCTGAATAAATAAAGATTCATCAACAGAAAAGTGTTTATAAACCAAATATAAATAAATGATTTAATTTACACTAATAATCCTTGTATATGTGGATAATATAATTTATGGTGGTGATCATTATAATTCTTGTTAAGAGATTATCAAAAATGAATCGATTGTTTGAGATGTCAATTCCAGTTGAGTTGAGGTACTTCTGGCATATAAAAGTTCGAAAAAAACAAACATTTACCTTCATATCCCTTTAAAATTCCACTAAATAAGTACTGAAGAAGTTTTAGATAGACGACTTGAATCATCCATATACACTTGTTAGATTGGGACTAGGACTATACAAATTCAAATTGATTTAGAGTAAACAAAAGAGACATTTTATGACTAATTGGTAGCCTAATTTATCTTATAAAATTTATCGTAGTTATTTTTTATGTTTTGATATATTTTGAAAGATATTACAATGTCTCAAAAGATTCAAATATTGTGGACGTTCAATGGGTTATGCAATATGTGTAAGGGAATGTGAGTTATGGTCTGCATTACAATAAGGGAAATAATTTGAATATATCTGAGTTTTTAGTAATTGATTAGTGAAGTGATCGTGATGATAGAAGTTACACATCAGGTGGTGTTTATATTATGGGATTAGTTTATTTATTTTTCACTAAAATAAGTATAAACAAGGGATAATAATTAAAAATAATGTAGAATACGTTAATTATACAAGTTCATACACTCAAATTATTTCAATGAAGGAGAAGTTGGATTATTTAATGGTGATAATTTTTAAACCTTTTGGAATTAATTATGATAATTAATGTTATATATATCTCTTGAAAAAGAATATATAACACTCTAGGTCCACGTATATTAATATCAAGTATCATTTAATTAATGGAAAGGTAGCCAATACATAAAACATTCTAGAATTTATTCCCACCTAGGATCAATTGGTTGATATATTCAAAAATTATACCCGAAGGACCTATTTTAGTTCTTTAGGACAAACATGGTTATTCATCCCGTCCCACATCATAAAGAAAAATCACAGATTTTCCCATTTTCATTAAATTAGTTTTTCAAAAAGGGAAGAAAATGTAACAAAACTACTATAAAGGAAGGTATATTTTCCCTTCATGATGGTATTTTTTGAGGATGATATCATATTTTAAAAAGGTAAAAAGTAATAAATATGTGAGTTCCCTCATCATGGGGGGATCGTTTAACATGACCAAATATTTAATGGTCACCAAGGGATAGTGTTTTCTAAAAATAATATTCTCTATTGTATAGAGTGGTTTAAGAATATTTCATTTGTTGACAGAGGCTGTGATTTGACATGGTCACTTAAATGATTTCTCGAGGTTTGGTAACATGGGTTAAAAAAAATCTAATGCGGAATATCAAATTACTCTTGTAATTATTAAAGGTCTTATCATTTTTATCAACTTATGATATAAATTTGATGACTAATCTGATGTTTATCAAGAAATCAATAGAATATGATGGTTCAAATAGATACATTTTTTTTATATCTTGTTGAAACTATTCATTGATTTATTTGACAAGGGTTAGAGTTTATTTGTTAAATACTAGGATTAATTCCTTGAATATTGTATTTTTATTATAGAAATTCTAGATGTATTATTCCAAAGCTAAACAATGAAAAAGGATTTATCTAATACTGATCCATGAAAGATAATTCATCTACATTAGAAGAGTTGTGTTTTAAGTTAAATTTGTCAAACTAATTTATCTTATGCAGACTATCTCATAAGATAATTCTCTTAGTTATACCAACCCATATGATAATTGAGAGAGTGTATGAAGATTCTATTATACAAACTAGATTTTATCATGATTGGGGATTTTATGATAAATTTACCATACATGATAAATATATTATCTAGGAAATATACTATACAGATAAATAAAGGGATGAGATTAGTTTAACACCATGGTATGTGATTCCACATTGTAATGGCATATAATTCCAGGAATGTGAGGCTTTCAAATGAGTTAAAATAAGATGATTTATTGATGGATTTCATAGAAGGAATACACAATTCATATGGAGATTCAAAACGAATAATTGATTAGGAATTGGAATGAAATATAAAGGAAGATCGTACCTTTTTCCAATGATCAATATGTCTCTAAATATGAATGGAATCATGGAAAATACAATATTTCTATGTATAAATATGTAGTTAATTGAATGTGGTACGTGCGAAAGTGACTGTAGATGAAAAGTTTGTGAGAGTTTCCCATAAACTATAATATAAAATTGGATCTATGGAAGATCAACGTTTTCACCATTGGTGTTTTGTCGAATTTCATTTAATCCTGATCAAATTTATGTTCATCTTGCTTGTTTTTACTAATAAGGAGTAAGACTATTTTGTGCATTCATGCTCTCATGATCAGATTCTTCTTTATGAAAAACTGATAGAAAGTATAATCTACTTAAATTACAATCCTTTTGTATTAAAAGTTACTGACCATCTAGAGGAGTATTTTCAATTGGTGTAAATGAATATTACTATCTATTGATGATCAGATTCTTTATAAATTGAAAAGGAAGAATAACTGATGAACTATTTTTTCCTATGTAATCAACTCATGGATTTCTTATAAAGAGACATATATAATTCCAAATCAACCCTTCTAAATCAATTTAAATAATTTTTATTTATGATAATTATATAGTGCAAAGAAATAAAAATTAGTCATAAAAATTGAAAAAATAAATTTGTATGATCTCACATAAAAGATGAATATTATAAAAACACTTATTTTCTATTTTCATCTGGTATTTTATAAATAAATTCCAAGATGTGATTCTTAAATATTATAACCATGTTTTTTACCAGTAATATAGATTTTGAATATAAATGAAGAATTTAACAAATAATATCAGGTATTACTAATTAACACCATCTGCCAACCTCTCACTAGTATTATAACACCATATGGTTTTGTAAAATACATTTTAAAATTAATTTGATCTATTCGATATTTTTCATTATAGGTAACACTAAGTTTATCTTCTGTTAAACCCAACACTACATTTAATGGAAACATGAAATTTTATTAAAATATTTTTATAGTTATCACATAAGCATTGGAATGGTGGGTATGAATAAGGTTAAAAAATTTATGAAAATATATATTTTACATGTTTATATAAAATGTGTTCTTTGATGACAATATAATTTTAAAGAAAATAAAGGAAATAATTTTCTAAAAAACTATTTTTACTAAAAAATATGTTTTAACTCCATAAAGTACTAAAACCAATTTTGGTGAATGATTTTAATGAAATTTTGTTATATATATTCAATCAATGGTTTGAATTTAATTTTATGAATTTTCTAGAAAAGGGATAATGATATAACTAATTTTGCTGAAAAAAAACTCTATTTTTCTAAAATTAATTTTTTTTCCTTTTTTCAAACTTATATTAAAAATAATTTTCCAAAATTTTATAAAATTCAATATAAAAATAAATTTCATTTTTTAAATCAGTTTTTAAACATTATAAAAGGGTGAATATTTAATAATTTTATCAAAATATTAATGTTTGTGATGAATATTGAAAATTCTATATTTTAATTAAAACTTCCTTTTTGTTTAATTTCTTGATAAAGTTCTATTATATTCAAAATTGGTTTTAAATTATTATTAATTCTATTATATATAAATTTAAAAAATTTATTTTTTAATCATCTTACCATTTTATTTTTAATAAGAAAACATTGAAACATTTTGAAATTTTTATCATCGAAAAATAGTTTTTCATCGCACCCGTGGGATTTATTCTAAATAAAATTTAGCTTATTTTGAAAATTGAAAGCGAAAAAGTGAATTTAATATTTAAAATCAGAATAATTTATATTATATAATAATTTAACCATATTTTTTGACAAAATGGAATTGTGAAAACAATGAAAAACATTATCAAGGTTAAGATAAAAATCAGTTAAACATGGGTTAAACATAAATGTTATGGGATTAAATGACCTAAAAACATGTATAAAATAATATTTTTGGCCATAGTGAGACACTAGAATAGATAATTCTTGTAAAATTTATATTCTTTTTCCCTTTTTAGTGAGGATACTTTGGGTACACCTTTTTATTTTCCAAAAATAACAATTTTGTGCACTCACCTCACTTATATAAGGCCACCCCCTCCTCTCTTATTCACACCTTCAACCATTTTTATTTCAAAAAAACCCTTCAAAAATCACTTCAAAATAGATCTTATATCATCATATACGCTATATATCTTGTCATAAATTCAACCTATGACAGATTTTGGAGAAAACATAGGGACGTTACCCAAAGAAGAAGTAATGTTCTTACATGAATTTTTTATATTATCCACATATTTATATTGTTATAAAACCATGAAGTTATAATAACCTCCATATCAAATATATTCATATATGTTTTTATTTTAATTTCATTACCTATAACCGTCTCCACTTACATCAAATGGGTTATGAAATCATCTTTCATATGTACAGTGGACTACCGCCCCATGAACCAATGTATTCATTTTCCATTACAACATCTCACAGTTGAGTATGATTAAGGGTATAAAGTATATAATATATATATAATAATTATACCTCTATAGTCATTATAAAATATATTATTTTTTTACTTTACATTCCACAGGGTATATGGTAATGTAGTTCGTGTTTAGGGTGAACTACCGCCTCATGAAGTGATGTCATTTGTTATCCCTAATGTTTAAAATAGAAGATAATAAAGATACAATTGATGAATATATTTTAAATAAATGACATAATTATGATATTTATGATATATTTATTATTATTAAATGATAATGTAACATTTCCTATCTATCATTTTTATCTATTGAAAGATGATAATGCCTTTTATGTACGTATGAACTGTCGCTTTCATCAAATGAGGTGACTCTATATTTTCATCACCACAAAACTTTGATTTTATATATAAGTATATTTAAGGAAATTATATTTTATTTAAAATCTTATGATAATTATTGAAATAAAAAATATTAATTAACTCCTGTTTATAATTATAATTGACAAATTTAAATGTCATACATGTGTACATACATCCTACGGTCTCCATGTTAATAATGTACTAAATTTTTCAAAAATCCATTTCATTATTTGTCATAAAATTATAATTGATATATAAATATGAAATTATTTCATTATTATTATTCTGTATTTGATTTAGCCATGATCAAATTGATATAAACAAAAATACTTATTCAATACATATAATAAAAACAAAGTGGTTATTACCCAAAATATTATTTTAAGAAGAAATTGTTAAAAATGGTTAAAATAGTCCTAAGTAGATAATATATGCTATAATATATATATATATATATATGTTTATTTCATATAATTATAATATTCTTATATTTATTATGTTGTATGATTGAACTTTTTTGAAGGAATTCAAGACGTACTGTAAGGATTCGAATCTCACATTTTAGTTTTGTGAGATGGATTCCATATTCACCACCTATTTATTTTATATAGTCTAAATACTGATCATGAATTTACTTTTTGGTTAATATCTTTAAAATTATTTTCATTTAAATATCTATTTTAGAAACACTCTTTTTATGAAAAATACTGTTCTAAAGTCTCCAATGTGGAAGTGGATTTTTTTCTCAATTTTCCTTATTTGAAACATATGTTATGATATTCACATTTCTTTTTTAATATGGTTTATATAAAACTCCATTGAAAAATAATATCATTAATTTATTAGTTATCATTATATTATATGTTTAATTTATTATTGTTCTTTAAGGAGTTTAGAGACCCTAAGCTTGACGTACATGGACATTACATTACTTTTGCGGAATACATAGTACATAACAAACACACACACACAAGGACCGTAATAGTTTAGTGTCTTTGGAAACTCGGACTATAATCTTCTAATCGTGGTGAAAGATATTCAACATCTCCCATAAAGATCTTACCTTTTTTTTCTTACCTAAAACCATTCTTTATATCCTGGGGAAAAGAAAACATTAAAGGGTGAGCTCAAATGCTCTGTAAGGGTAAACAAAAGAAATATCAATCACATCATTTTCATATGAACATAACATTTTGGAAATCTTAACCTACAAAAAAGATCATAATATCATAACCTGGGATAAATCATAGTAGTGAAATGTAATCCCAATAATCATAACTTAAAACATGAAACTTTGTGGAATACACACATAATCATAAAGAATCATTTCTTATTAGTCAAGACTCATTCCCAAGACTATCTTAGTGGACAAAGTCCATTTCTGAACCGAGTTCACTCCTCATTTCAGTCCTGTTTCACTGAACTAGTTTAACCTGCCATTCCAGCCATGTCTATCTCATTAGATATAAAATCTTTACCCAATGCATTGGAGGGAGATATAGGTCCCACCCATCTCATAATGATACCATTCTTATGTGTGCCACAAAATCATAAACCATACATCATAGCATAACCCATGTAATAAAAATGGGATTCTTAAACATCGTGACATCATAAAACAATTCATATAAGATAAAGGAATTCATAAAAATAATTCCATCACAACATAATCAAATCAATGTAATAATAGGGATAGAAACATAACCCTTTATTATCTTAGATGGAAAATAATTTTGATAAAACCCTTGAACTCCATTCTTGAGGAAAATATCATTTCTACTTCAAAAAGACTTTTCATTTCATAACATGTCATAAAATTCTAAACTAAAAAAGTTGATTAAAGGTAAACTTGAAAACTTGTAAAGTAAGATTCTTGGAGATAATGTTTTAAATATCCATTCATGCCGTATAATTTAAAAAAAACATTCTTCTCGTACTTTTGTCGGAAAAGTCAAAAAGTACCTCGTATGAAAAACGACAAAAGATTCCTTTCATATGTTTTAATAAAAACTCACCGAAGGATAATTGGATATAAAAAATTGTTGAAGGATATAAATATTACATATTGAGGAAACATGGATGTGGATGATAAAATATACCCCAGAAAATTCCAAAGTGTAAACAATCTCGGATAAAAATTAGATTGTGATATTTCCATTACCTTAGTTACAATTTTCTTCATAAGTGTCCTAACCTCCTATATAATGATTAAAATAATGTCATTTACTTATTCCAGAATCATACTCATTGTTATGATATCATATATGGTCATATTCATAGCTTTTTATTAGTAATATTTCATTGTTACTTGTCATTCGGGTGTTTATTGCTTGTTTGTTCTTATGCGTGTTTTGTCGAATAAATTCTTATTCTTCTTTTAGGTTATAGATACCTCATTTACAGAATGTTATTAGTCTAATATATATCATATTCATTCACTCAATTAATTTATGTAATAATTATGTAATGAAAATCATGTAGAATGAGTCACATCACATCGTGGAGACGGTATTCCGTACGTACGCACGAGCGTTGATATCATTCCCATGATTGTGGAATTTTATTGGAGTGTATGTATACTATTTCAGAATCAATATCACTTTACAATAATCATATATATTCATTCTTTACACCATTATACCCATCCATGTAAGGTGGTGGTGGAAAATAGATTACACAACGGCGTGGAGACGGTATTCCGTACGTACGCACGCGCGGTGATTTCGTTTTCTGTAGGATGGATAGATGGTGAAATAGGTGTGTTTAATACTTATAATAACATATAAGTATATTAGTGATACTTATATTATTACTTCATAATGAAACAACTAAATAAGAAGAAGTGGAAGAAGAAATAAAGTTGGAAGAATTGGTAACAGACATTACCTCTTCTTTAAAGTGCTTCTTTGAGACCTCCTTTTAGGGCACTAAAATTGGTCTTTGAAGAATACCAGGACCTATAGGATGTTTCTAGGGAAGTTGAGAGGAAAACTTGGCAGGGTTTGGCCGAGCTTGATGGCTTAAAGTGGCGTGAGGAAGAGGGGGAGGAGGTGCCCTTTTATAAGGGAGGAGAGGGGCTTCTTTGGAAAAACTAAACATATTATTTTATTATAAAGCCAAATTCGGTTTTAAAGAGCTCCAAATTGATTAATTTCGAATATAAGGTTGGGATGGGTCTAAATCCTCTCATCAAATAGAATTTGGACAAGTTTAGTTTACTATTTTAACCTTATCATTTAGATTTAACTTTAAGTTAGATAATTTTACTTTTACCGTGTATTTCTGTGTTCTTACACTATAAAGTCAATAAACTTACTATAAGAAGCCAAACGGACCCAAGTTCTGTATTATTAATATATATATCCTTATCTAAGTCATTTGGCCGAACATTAGTTTTTTAAGAATAAAATAACAATTAATAATATAATATTTGTTTTAAAAACTATTTTATGTCAATTTTGACACTATTTTTTAATTGATTTTTGTGAAAATAATAACAGATTTATTAGTTCGAAAAACGTTCATCCAATCCATACTAACATGTCATATTAAACTAGAAAATTAATGTAATTCATAAAAAGTCTCAAATTACATTTATTTGGCTATTTATAACATCACTTATGTCAATATTTCATTAATAAGATAATTACTGCATCATCTTTGTGTCATACATAAATTAAATTATTTAATGTCCAAAAATTATAAATAAAATACGTTTATGTATTAAATCTAGTTATATTTCTAATTAATATTTATAGTCGAATTTATATTATGTATAACCCTATATTAAAAATGGTTTAGTTATTAAACTTTGATTTTAACTATTTTAACCCTTCTTTAAATAAATTAATAATAAATGTCCTAATCTAATCCAAGTGGGTATAAATGGTCATATTTTATTCCTAAGGTTGTTTTTCGTCTAATTACACTTATCCAATAGAATTAGGACATGTGTTAGGGTAATAATAATTTCATTTTTACCCTTAATTACCCTATTTACTTTTAACCGTGGTAAAAAAAGTAAAAAGTTACTATTCACCAAAAATTATTTTCATCTCATTGAACCAAATTTTACTTACTAACATAAACCGTGTCTCTCGGATTTTTTAAATTTCACTCACAGAAGTGGTAAAATTATGTTTTATGTAAATTTGCAAATTCTATAGGAGGTGGGTAAAAGACGGTGAAAAGTTCATTAAATTTTTATATATCTAAAATTATTATAAAATTACTCCAATAAATTACATTGAACTTATATAGGTATTATGTATCAATTTTGACCTAAAATAAATTTAAATAAAATAAATAATTATTTAAATAAAAAGTCGGTTTTTAAATAGTAACCCAGTGTTTTCACTATTCATCAAAAAATTGAATGTTTTCAGAAAAATACCAAAATTTCACCCTAGGATAATTTCGATACTGCGAATCCAAAAATGAATTCCATTTTCAAGAATAAAATTTATAAAATTTCAAAAAGTGGGTATTACTATTCATAATGGCTAGTTTTAATAATATTTTAATAGCATATCGTTGTTTAGCGAAAATCGGTATTGCGTACAACACACGCTATCGTAGAAGGTCACGATTGTGTGTAGTGCAAGCCAAGTCAGGGATGCGTATTGTGCAAGCTCCTTTTGGTGTAGCGTACAACACAAGAAATTAATGAAATTAAAAAGAATATTTTTCATAAAATCTCACGGTGTTACATTCTACCCCCTTAAAATGAAATTCTCCCTCGAAATTCGTCGGGGTTATAAATGGTTTACTACTCGAAAGTTTCTTTAATAGAAACCCAAATAGTAAAAAGGAATACCAAAACCAATCTTTAAAAAAAAAGTATGAAATGTAAGGGTTACCCAAATAAACTAATCACTGGGTTTCCACATAGGTGAAAATATGGATATAGAAGATAAATCTAACCATCATGTTCTGATGGAGAGTGGTAGAGAACATGGCTTTGGAAAATCCAGCAATCACAAATCCATAGATTTGTGATGATCTAAGGTACCATCTGATTCATCAGATATAAGGGCACTAGGACAACATTTTTGGTTTTCAAGATCATTTCCCTAAAGTTGAAGAATTTGAATTAGAATAAATACTTACTTTATTTTGGTACAATCTCACTGTTGTTCGTGCTTTGAAAAATTTCCACTTCATCTATTAAAGAAATGAAGTTGAATTTGTTATTCGTGAAGTGTTAACAGATCATGTGATAGAATGATGGGTCATTCCATCTGTTTCAAACAAAATGTTAGCAAAAGTTATCAAATATACATAAGTCCATCTATGGTGAGGTTAATCGTATACGATTCCCAAAATGAACTTATACTTCATATATCATACCGCATATTAAAATAAAACTAGTTTCTACTAACCAGGGACTTCCTATAGGCCAGTGGTAGGCGATAAAGGCTAGTCGCACTTCTGTTGTGGGTTCGATTCCCACAGCCTTGTCCGACGCGATGGGCTGTCTCCCGTCCAGTAGGTTGTCCTTTTTCTAAAGCTATATTACTATAACATCCCATCAATAATATCTAAAAAAAGTTCTATCCTTAAACAATACTAACTTATGTCTAACATAATCCATTCCAATCTTTAGGCTTATCTAAAATACTTCGGTCCAAGCTCATAGTATAAAGAAAATGATTACTTGAAATGTCACATAATAATCACATGAATTCCATCATTTATCCCCCATATATCATAAGATATATCTTTTTGGTCAAATTACAAACATGTGAATATCTTAATCATGTATTCTTTTGAATAATGAATACTCATTGAACCTTAGTGAAAACATGAATACAGTTAAAATTTAACACTTTCCACAAACCAAAATCCTCAAAATTATTTATACTCAAACCACGATATCACTTAGTACTTATATCAATCATGAGCTCATGAATACAATCAAACATCTCATTATCTTCTTATCCCTTCATGATGCGCATATCATCTGCATAGAAAAAATATCTCAATCACTTTCCATGGTTACCGGTACCATAAAATTATTGAAAACCACAATAGATCAATACATAAATATTCCAATATTCCACGATACTATTAACAACATTATTTTGGAATCCCATTACATAAAAACTTAATTATTCCACCACATCGTTGTCATATTCAACATCGCCAATAGTGATCACATGTGACTTCCCTTTGTCCTTTGACTTAAGTGGTTTCTCATGTCGATCATCATTAACCCTTGGATTAGGGCATTTATTAGCATAATGCCCCATTTCATTTCACTTGAAGCATTGAAGTGTTGTTGGTGCGTTCTCTGCAGTATTTTCTGTATTCACACCATTAGAAACCCTTTTTCCATTACTTCGACACTCAGCTACTCAATGACCTTTTTTCCACACTTAAAACATTTTCTAGTCCCTTTAAGACAATCTCCACCATGCTTCTTTCCACAGTTTGAGCATAAGGAAACATTCATCTTCTTTTCACCATTATTATGAGATTTCTCCTTGAACTCCATCTTTCGTTTCTTGTCAAAACCATGAGATGGATATGTAACACCAACTTCCATTTCTACCTTAATAGCACAACACACAATTTCTTCATAGCTACTGAAGTCGCTTATAGCTAACGCCCTTCGAAGATTTGGTTTTAAGCCACTGAAGAATCGATCAACTTTACTTTCAGGTTGGATAATAAAGCTAGATGCATACCTTACAAGCCTTGTAAAATTCTCTTCGTATATACCAACAAATTCATCATCATTTTGCTTTAGTTAAAGAAACTCATTCTCCATCTTTGTTCGAAGAATATGAGGGAAATACTTATCGAAAAATAAGTTCTTGAACTCGTCCCATTCCATGGACTCAATTTCATCTCTTGGCCTCGTATTCTTGATAAGATTCCACCATTGATCAGCTTCACCTTCTAAACGATATACTGCTAAGATGAATTTATCATTTTTAGAACATTGAAGAACTGAAAATATCTTTTCAGTGGTACTGATCCATTGTTCAGCAACAAGTGGATCAGAAGACCAACTGAAAGAAGGTGGACGTTGCCTCATTAAGAACTCAATAGAATATTGTTCCCTTATCTACTCATTTGGAAGTCCAGAATGATTCATAGCTTGTGTAAGTATAGCAAGAAGATTTTGAACTCCATCTCCCATAACATTTGTTTGTTCAGGAGGAAAATCATTGCATTGTCCATTACATTGATCAACAGGGTTCCTTTGGTTTCCATCCATCGTCTAAAACCCAAAAATAATAGTGTGAGAGGAAAAAATCACGCTAGGGAAAACAACATAATAAAGGGGGAGTACCTTCAATATCTAACATCTTAGGTTACTGTAATTATAGTACTATAACCTATACTTATACTTAACCTTAGGGACATCCCTATACATACCTTAGAAATATCTATAGGGATCTCACTAAATTTCTCGCATCCTAGTTTCCAAAGGTTGACTAAACCTTTCCTCTGATACCAACTGTAGAGACCCTAAGCTTGACATACATGGACATTAAATTACTTTTGCAGAATACTTAGTGCATAACAAAAACACACACATAAGGACTGTAATAGTTTAGTTTCTTTGGAAACTAGGACTATAATCTTCTAATCGTGGTGAAAGATCTTCAACATCTCCCATAAAGATCTTCCTCTTTTTTCTTACCTAAAACCTTTCTTTATATACTGGGGAAAAGATAACATAAAAGTGTGAGATCAAATGCTCAGTAAGGGTAAACAAAAGAAATATCAATCACATCATATTTATATGAAATTTGTTTTTGGAAATCTTAACCTGCAAAAGAGATCATAATATCATAATATGGGATAAATCATAGTAGTGAAATATAATCCCAATAATCATAACTTAAAACATGAAACTTTTTGGAATACACACATAATCATAGAGAATCATTTCTTATTAGTCAAGACTCATTGCCAAGACTATCTTAGTGGACAAAGTCCATTTCTGAACCGAGTTCACTCCTCGTTTCAGTCCTGTTTCAATGAACCGGTTTAACCTGCCTTTCCAGCCATGTCTATCTCATGAGATATAAAATCTTTACCCAATTCATTGGAGGGAGATATAGGTCCCACCCATCTCATAATGATACCATTCTTATGTGTGCCACAAAATCATAAACCATACATCATAGCATAACCCATGTAATAAAAATGGGATTCTTAAATATCGTGACATCATAAAACAATTCATATAAGATAAATGAATTCATAAAAATAATTCCATCACAACATAATCAAATCAATGTAATAATTGGGATAGAAACATAACCCTTTATTATCTTAGATGGAAAATAATTTTGATAAAACACTTGAACTCCATTCTTGAGGAAAATATCCTTTCTACTTCAAAAACACTTTTCCATTCTTAACATGTCATGCAATTATAAACTAAAAGATGTTTATTAAAAATAAACTTGAAAAATTTTAAAGTAATATTCTTGGAAATAATGTTTTAAAAATCCATTCATTCCATATAAGTTTACAAAAACATTCTTCTCGTACGTTTTTCGGAAAAGTCAAAAAGTAACTCGTACGAAAAATGACAAAAGATTCCTTTCATATGTTTTACTAAAAACTCACCGAAGGGTAAAATTTGGTATAAACAATTGTATAAGGATATAAATATTACATATTGACAAAACATGGATGTGGATGATAAAATACACCCCAGTAAATTCCAAAGTATAAACAATCTCGGATAAAAATGAGATTGTGATATTTCCCTTACCTTAGGTCCGATTTGCTTCGTAAGTGTCCAAACCTCATGTATAATGATTTAAATAATGTCATTGACTTATTCCAGAATAATACTCATTGTTATGATATCATATATGGTCATATTCTTAGTTTTTTTAGTAACATTTCATTGTTACTTGTTATTCGGGTGTTTATTGCTTTTTTGTTCATATGCGTGTTTTGTCGAATAAATTCTTATTATTCTTTTAGGTTATAGATACCTCATATATAGAATGTTATTATTGTAATATATATCATATTCATTCACTCAATTCATTTATTTAATAATTATGTAATGAAAAGCATGTAGAACGAGTCGCATCACATCGTGGAGACAGTATTCCGTACGTACGTACGAGAGATGATATCGTTCCCATGATCGAGGAATTTTATTGGAGTGTATGTATACTATTTAAGAATAAATATAACTTTACAATAATCATATATATTTATTCTTTACACCATTATACCCATCCAAGAAAGGTGGTGGTGGAAAATAGATTAGACCACAGTGTGGAGACGGTATTCTATATGTACGCACGCGCGGTGATTTCATTTTCCATAGGATGGATAGATGGTGAAATAGGGTTGTTTAATACTTATAATAACATATAAGTATATGAGAGATACTGATGTTATTACTTCATAATTAAACAACTAAATAAGAAGAAGTGGAAGAAGAAATAACGTTGGAAGAATCGGTAACAGACATTACCTCTTCTTTAAAGCGCTTCTTTGAGACCTCCTTTTAGGGCACTACAATTGGTCTTTGAAGAAGACCAGAAACTCTAGGATGTTTCTAGGGAAGTTTAGAGGAGAACTTGGCAGGGGTTGGCCGAGCTTGAAGGCTTAAAGTGGTGTGAGGAAGAGGGGGAGGAGGTTCCCTTTTATAAGGGAGGAGAGGGGCTCCTTTGGAAAAACTAAAAATATTATTTTATTATAAAGCCAAATTCGGTTTTAAAGAGCTGAAAATTAATTTATTTCGAAGATAAGGTGGGGATGGGTCGAAATCCTCTCATCCAATATAATTTTGACAAGTTTAGTTTACTATTTTAACCTTATCATTTAGATTTAACTTTAAGTTAGATAATTTTACTTTTACCATGTCTTTTTGTGTTCTTACACTATAAGGTTAATAAACTTACTATAAGAAGCCAAACGAAACCCAAGTTGTTTATTATTAATATATATATATCCTTATCTAATTTATTTTTCAGAACCTTAGATTTTTAGGAATAAAATAACAATTAATAATATAATATTTGTTTTAAAAACTATTTTATGTCAATTTTGAAACTATTTAGTACTTGATTTTTGTGAAAATCATAACAGAATGATTAGTTCAAAAAAAGATCATTAAATCAATACTAACATGTCATATTGACCTATAAAATTATTTGAATTCATAAAAAGTCTCAAATTACATTTATTTGGGTATTTATAACATCACTTATTTCAATATTGCATTAATAAGATAATTACTGCATCATCTTTGTGTCATGAATAAATTAAATTATTTAATGTCTAAAAATTAAAAATAAAACACCATTATTTAGGAAATATTTTTATATTTCTAATGAATATTTATAGTAGAATTTATCTTATGTATAACCCTATATTAAAAATGGTTTAGTTATTAAACATTGATTTTAACTATTTTAACCCTTCTTTAAATAAATTAATAATAAATGTCCTAATCTAATCCAAGTGGGCCTAAATGGTCATATTTTATTTCTAAGGTTATTTTTGGTCGACTTAAACTTATCCAATAGAATTAGGACATGTGTTAGGGTAATAATAATATCATTTTTACCCTTTATTACCCTATTTACTTTTAACCGTGGTGAAAAAAGTAAAAAGTTACTATTCACCAAAAATTATTTTCATCTCATTGAACCACATTTTACTTACTGAAATCAACCATGTCTATTGGATTTTTGAAATTCCACTCACAGAAGCGGTAAAATTATGTTTTATGTAAATTTGCAAATTCTCCTAGGAGGTGGGTAAAAGACGGTGAAAAGTTCAATGAAATTTTTATATATTTAAAATTATTATAAAATTACTCCAATGAATTACATTGAACTTATATAGGTATTATGTATCAATTTTGACATAAAATAAATTTAAATAAAATAAATAATTATTTAAATAAAAAGTCGGTTTTTAAATAGTAACCCAGTGTTTTCACTATTCATCAAAAATTGAAAGTTTTCAGAAAAATACCAAAATTTCAGCCTAGGATAATTTAAATATTCCGAATCAAAAAATGAAGTCCATTTTCAAAAATAAAATTTATAAAATTTCAAAAAGTGGGTATTACTATTCATATCTGCTAGTTTTAATAATATTTTAATAGCATATCATTGTTTTGCGAAACTCGGTATTGCATACAACACACGCTATCGTGGAAGGCCGCGGTTGCGTGTAGTGAAAGAAAAGTCAGGGATGAATGTTGTGAAAGCTCTTTTTGGTGTAGCATAAAACACAAGACATTAATGAAATTAAAAAGAATATTTTTCATAAAATCTCAGGGTGTTATAAGGGGGCTTAGGATTCAACCTTACCAAAGTGCTAATGATATTACGATACAATCACATAATTTATAGGAATAATTCATGATTATACATAAAATTTTGAAATATTATGATATAAAACTCATGAAACTGAGTAATTGTATCCTCCTATTATTATTTTAGGATAATATATTTTTTCCCTTCATTTTTCTCACTTTATGTACTCAAAAGTTAAAAATATCAATTTAATGAAAAAATGTCTTCATTTCTATCTTTGGCCAAAATCCGTTTTTCTTCTAAAATACTGTTTAAAAAACTATTTTTTTAATTCTTAAAAATATTTATTTAACACATTTTTACATATTTTCCCTTTTAAAAAAATATTTGTAATGGAGTCTTCATTTCTTTTTCCAAATAATTTCTTTTTGGATTTTACGAAAATTGTGACAGGAATCATTATTTTAATATAATTGACAAGAATGTAATTTTCTTCCATCTTGATAATTATTTTCATTTATGATTCCACTATATTTTTTCAACTATATTTTCAAGGAAAATGGTTTCCAAAATATTCTTGGAATTTTTACTATTGATAATTTATTTTCGAAGAAAATTTATCTACCTCAAGAAAATATTTATGTGATATATCTTACAAAACCATTCTCCAAATAAGATAAAATAATTTTATGTAACATATTGTTTTCATGGAATATTCACAGAGGATACAATTATTATACTTTGTTTGAATTGATTATAATAAAAAGTTGTTTAATAAACTTGTTTCCCTTTCACAAGTTATACAATGGAATAATTCTTGTTAAACCCACTTCATTTTCCAATGGTTATGCTTTAATGAAATGATGAAAAGATTATGAAACCTTTATCTTTTCCATGTTTTTTTGATAGGATTAATGTTTTTTGTATCGTAGTTTATTTCATGCTTTATGATGTGATGAATTATTTATGATATTTTAGCGCACATGTGTATGATTTTCATTATGTGATGGGTGGGACATATATCTTAAAACAATGGATTGAGTAAAGAGAAATGTTATACAAGCTAAAAGGGTATATGGGAGGTTATCGAAAGCCTAGAATATGGTAGATAAGAGGTCATACCAAGACCAAATCAGGTACATGGGTTGTTATCCCTTACCTTACATGATATGAATGTCTTGGTGTGTATCCATGACAAAAGATTTTCTATGATTATGTGAATTCAACTAATCTATGTCTCATTAAAATATTTTGATCTTATATCTTAAAATCATTGATTACCTTATGATTAAAATATTATTGACATCCAATATTTATTAAATTACTTAATATTAGAATCCTTAATATACGGGGTATGATTTTTAAGTGAAATTTTCATGTTCTCATACACTTATAATCAGGTTATGCTTACATATTTCCATTATTTAACATTACTACGAATCTGATCTCACCTTTTCTTATGTTTCTTTCCCTTGGTTAAAGAAAAAGGTTTTAAGTAGGATACATCTATCAATATTACATTAAGTGAATATATATATTTGAAATATTTATTATCTTTCACAGAATTGGAATATTTAGTACCTAGTCTCCAAATTCACTATAATATTATGGTCATAAGGCATTTGTTTATGTAATTTATTAAATACTCATTTATAAATAAGTAATATCTATTTATGAAAATATTGGGTTTAAATAGTTGGTATTAGAGGATAGTTCTAATTAACCTTTTAGAAACTACAAAGAGAGAACATAATTGATATCCCTAAGGAAATTTCTAAGGGTAATTCTATTGGTGATTCAAAGTATAGGAAAATGTATTGGAATTTTTTTAAAGGATTTGTTGGGTGGTTTAAAAGAAATTACAAAACTATATGGATACTATATATATTTGTTTATATATAAAAGACATACCTAAGGGTAATAATACCAAAAATCATTAATTGAGCTTGACTCGATCATCACCTAGTTCATGACAATGGGCCTTAGTTCAAACCTAGTTTGACACTCTCGAGTGATATGATTTATAAATTCATAAAATCTTTAAAAACAATAATAAGTTATTAAAATAGATTATGATCAAAGATTAAATATGTTAAAATTATTGTGTCATATAATTAAAATATTGTGTCTTGATTTGTACCTCCTATAAAGGATTTTTCAGTATTTGTGGTTTTCTATTATGATTATCAATGATCACACCAAACGTTTTGGATTTAGTCAATGGAAGTAACTAAATGGAACAGGGTGAACATTGAATGTGGTGAAATGTTTTATCATGGGAACCTAAAATTGTTGATGAGTAGATTGAATGATATTGTGATTATTCCTAATCAGTTATCACAATATATGATTAACAAAATGCTTATAAACCAATACTCGAACACACCAAAGAAGAGAAGTTTGGAGATTGATGAGAGTTTGGGTGATGGAGACCATGGATGAAAAAAATATTTAATTTCATATATGTCAGGGATGTTGGAAGAAGAACTCATGAGAATGAATCTATTGAATGAGAATATGTTTTGAGTGTGGAAAAAGGACACAAATCTATTAATTGACGAGGGAAAGTGAAATGTTCTGTTAACATAGTAGATTAGAATATTGTTTTCCGAAAAGTATTCTTAAAGGATGAGTTATTTAAATATAGAAAGTTTGACAATTATGAAAATTAATATCTTAAGGGGAAAGTTACTGATGATAATTAGCAAGGTTATATTAGTAATTGGTTTTATCAATGATTATGAGACAATGAATAACATATGAATGGAAAGAGGATTTAAAGAATAATACAGTGAATCCTTGTTAATGGATTAAGTATGAGGTTGGATAGTTTATGGGTTTATGTGTTGGAATTAAAGAATTATGAAATTTATACGGATTTATCAATTTAATGTTTTTAACAAGGATTTGGAAGAATTTGTTAAATGGACTTGATGGATTAAAAAATTTATTTAATGGAAATGTGGTATTTTGATTAAGGGAAGATAACCACTAAAATTTGCTAGATGTTGAGGTAAGGATTTTTGGATAACAAGTTTTTGAATATTAATAATGTAATTTAGATAGTACTCATTACCTTGGAACCTGTTATTGGTTTTTTGACAAAGAAGTATATGAAATCATGGATGGATTCTACAGAATTTTGGGATTTATGTAATATATCCAATAACAAGTGTTCAATTTAAATAATGAGTAAGCATGAAATTTTTCAAAAAGGTTTTATAGTATTTAAGGTTATTACCATGTTTCATGAAAATACATGATAAAGGTAGTCACAACTTAGGTTTGTTACATTCTGGATTAAATTTATTATATATATAGGATTAATGTTAATTTTATTTTCATAAATTTAGTTGTCATCTATATACATTTTTAATTTTTTAATGGTTATAAGGTTATCCATTGATTGAATTATTTTATTTGAATAGTGGATGAGACTTTAGATACTATTTTATGACTTTACCATATAAATATTTATGAAACCTATGAAAATCATTTTTCTTGTGATGATAACTAATGATAGATAGAATGAAATATCATTATTTTATGGTTATTATGATTCATTATTTTTTTAGTTATAACACATTCACATTCAGTTCTTAGAGTAAGAGTTGAAGTGGAAAATAAACAATGCACAACTTAAAGGTGAAATTTTTCTTTTGAAATAGAATGAAATCCACTAAGTATATATTCTTTTAAAAGTAATTTAACATTGGGAAAAGTATCTTGCTATACACTTTTTTCATATTGTCATAATTTTTGATGATATCAATGACCACTTTCATGCATGTCTATTTTATATATTTTTGTTCTTTAAATTTATTTAGATCATCCACATTACTGTGATCAATGATCTTTATATCTCTATATAATTATTACTTCTTTTATTTCATGTCCACATCATCCCTTAAAACCTTTTTAATCCTATTCGAAATCCTATCATGTGTTATTCCAGATGAATTTCATACAACACATTCACTTTTTATTGAGGATATTTTATTAACACTTTTTTAAGATTTGTGTTCCTATAAAGGAATTTCCAATAGTTAAACCATTGATGACTGAGTTGAATTTTGAGTGAGAAACTCATTCCAAGGGGGTAGAATATAATTGCCCGAAATTTTTTGAAATAAAATTTTCAAATGAATATAATATTTCTAATATTTTGTGTGACATGTTACGCTATGTTTAGCTTACATTACATGAAATACTATTTTTAAACGAAATGACAAAAAATATTAAACACTTATGATAATTATCACCCAGTTGTTTGAATATTATGTATGAATATGATTTACTAAATTATAAATATATACATTTTTCATGTGTATATAAAATTAATTATTGTGTAACTATTTAAGTAAGAATGAAAATAATGGAAATCATTTTCTGAAGAAAAAAAATATTTTTAGACAAACAAATGTGTTTTCCTCAATAAATTAAAGAGACCACATTTGGTGAATGAATTTAATTAAATTTATATATTACATGCTTAGAAAACTTTTAAAATTTCACTTATAAGTTTTATATTGAAGATATACGGGTAAAACCAATTTTATTCTTAAAATTGTATTTTTATAAAAATTAGTTATGTCTCCTTTTGCGCAATTATTTTATAAATATTTTTTAAAATATTAAAAATTTTACTTCAAATATTAAATCTTAGTTTTTAAATCATTATTTCATAACTAAATTTGGTTAAATGTTTTATAATTTTCAGAAAATATTAATTTTTTGATGAAAAGTGAATAATGATAAATTTGAATTGAAAACTATATTTTCATTTAAATTATTAATGATGTTACATTATATTTGAAATTCAAATTAATTAAAAAATAGTTTAATTATATATCTAGTAATGCAATTTGGGCCATTTAAATCTTTTTCACGTTACATTTTGAGATAAAAACATTGGGATCTATTTGAAACTTTTATATTTGAAAACTCACTTTTTTCACCGCATTTGAGAGATTATTTATAAATTAAAATTTTCTACTTGTGAGAATTAAATTTGAAAAAATGGATTCTATATTTTTAATTATAATAACATATATTATCTAATAATGTCAAATTAATTTTTTTACCAAAATTAATAGTGAAAATAGTAATAATTAATTTCCATGGTTAAGAGAATAAATGGGTATATTATGGGTTAAATGTATAGAATTTGGGTTAAATTTAACTAAACACCTGTATAAAATCTATTGAATTTCCACATCGTGACTCTATAATGTCTAGGCATGTTGAGACTCCATTTGGTAGCCTTTTTCATGACAAAAACATAGGTACACATTTTTGTTCATCCATACCCTTCCCAACTTACTTCCCAAAATCCCTCCTCCCATACTATAATCCTTATTTAGGGTTTAAATCCATAATAAGAAGTATTTTGGTGAAACCCTATGGAATTTACCTGAATAAGAGGTTATGTTCTTCAATAATCAATTTTTTATTTCTTTTTCCACCTCCTTCAATTCTTGGAAACCATGTTTATATAATAACCCTCATATATTACATAAACTATAGTGTTTTTCTATTATGGTAATGACCTAAAATAGTATCCACTTCTATAAAATGGTTTATGAAATCATCATCCATTTGTATGGAGGACTATCACATCATGAACTAATGTCATTCATTTTTCCATTACCACCTATCAAGGTTGTTATGATGATGGATATAAATTATATATATGATATTCATAACACAGGTATAGCTATGTAGTGATGATATTATATATATATATATATATATACATTTTTAAGATTAAATTTCATAGGGGACACAATAATGAAATTCATGTGTTCGGAAGACTACCGCCTTGCAAAGCGATGTTATTTTCATTCACTAACACCTTACACGATAGATAATAAGGATAAAATTAATGAATACATGTGATATAAATTAAAATATTATGGTATAAATTTTATATTTATAATTTTTAAAAGAAAATATATCATTTCATTACTTTTTCACTCAATAAAAGATCATACTGTCATTCGTATACATGTGGACTACTGCCTTCACGAAACAATGTGACTCTCTCTTTGCATCACCACATGACATGGATAATATATATAAGTTATTTTAAATAAATAATAGGATATTTATTATAATATTATCATTATATAAATGAAAAATATAACATTTATAATTTCCATAATGATTGTTGAAAAATGGAAACGTTACTCATGCTGACATATTGCCTACCATCTCCAGGATCGTAAAAAAAATTCATTTACCTGAACCATCTTCCATTATTTATATCAAAATTATAATTTATTTTTAAATATTATAATTTTTTAGTTATTAATATTCTGGAGACTATGGATCCAATATCAAATTAAGGAGACTGAAAATAAAAAATCAAAACATATATGAAAAATAAACCTCTTGTTACGTGAAACATGATTTTAACAAGGAATTATTATCAAAATTGGTAATAAATAGTCATAAGTAAATCATCAATGGTATGATATATATATATATATATATATTATATATTTATAATAAAACATTATTTATTATACTTATAATCAAACATGAATGATGGCTTCCAAGACTTACTGTAAGGGATTTTTACCTCACTTGTAAATCTATTAGACACATGCCATATTCACCACATATTTTATTTATGTAATGTATATAATAATCATGAATATATTTTATGATTAAAATCCTAAAATTTATTTGGATTTAAATATCCATTTTAGTGCTCTCTTTCAAGAGGATTACATTTTAAAAGTCACCATAGTGGAAATGGGGTTTTTCCTCAATTTTCTTCATTGAAACATATGTTATTATATGAACCTATATTATTTATCATGTTTTATATAAATAAACTTTTGCATGTAATTTCATGAAATTATTTATTATAATTATATTATATTCTTCATATAATTTTATTCTTTCATGGGACTTATGATTCAATGTTACTAAAGTGTTAATGGTTTTGTGATACAATATCATTATTTTTAAGGAATATAATATATTATGATTAAATAATGGAATATTATGATATAAAACATAGGAAACACATTTATTTTATTGTCATACAATTATTTCATTACAATATTTCTTTTACAATAATTTCACACTAACTATATACTTAAGATTTTAAAAGAATGTTTTTAAAAAAATAACATCTATATTAATATCTTTGGTCAAAAACAATTTTACTTCCAAAAAAATGTTTTATAGATTTGTTTTAAAGAAATATTTTAACATTCATAAAATGATTTATTAAATAAATTTTTACCCACAATTCAATTTTCAAAAGCATTATAGGAATCTTCACATCATTTTTCAAACAATGCTAGTTTGGATTTTACAAAAATAAGAAAGGAGTCATTGATTTAATGTTTACATCATGGATAGATTTTTCCACAATCATGGCCTTTATTTTATATTTATACCACATTATATTATTTCTAGAATATTTTCAAAGAAAGTTTTTTCCAAAAATAGTCTCTGAATTCTTAGTTTTAAAAATAAATTTTCAAAGAAACTTTATATTCCTCAAGAAACATTATAAGTGATTTCACATTAAAAACATTCTTCATATAAGATAATATCCTTTGATGTTACTTATTCTTTTTAGTGGATATAATCCAATTATTTTATTCTTATTCTTTATCTTAATGGTTTCATATGACATGGTGTTTATGAAACCCATTTCTTTCCAATGGGTTATATCATTATAAAGTTATTATGAAACTCGTTTCTTTATCCATGGTTATATGATGAAATAGTGAAATGGTTATAATGCCTATCTATTTTGAATATTCTATGATATGATAAAATTTTTATGATGCCCATTTCCTTCCATGCTTTTTTATATAATGAATTTTTTATGATCATTTGGAACACATATATGTGATTTTATTTATGTGATGGGTGGGACCTATATCTCCCTACAATGAATTGGTTTATTATTCATATTATATGAGCTAAAAATGGTACATGTGAGGTTATCCCATCATGAGAGTGGGTATACAGGAGGTCATCTCAAGACCTAAGTAGGTACATGGTTGGTTATCCTAAGCCTAACATGTTATTATTGTATTGGTGGGAATCCATGACATAATATTTTCTATGAATATGTGTATAAAAAAATCTATATCTTGTGAAAATGTTGTTATATCATGGAATATTTTCAAATGATTCCCATATGAAACATATCTTATAAAATTATGATATTAATTCCATGACATGAGATTATGATCTTTGATATGCATGGTATGGTTTTCAAATTTTGATCTCATGTTATCATACCCTTATATTCATGTTATAATTTCTCATTTCCCCTATTTACCCTTATGGAGAAGATGATCTCATGATTTCTTATGTTTCAGGTCTACAAGTTACAAATATTTTATGAATTTTAGCTAATCATTGAATGGTGCTTTATAGGAAGAAATTTATGGGAGACATTGGATATCATTCACTGAATTACAAAATTTTTCACAAATTCTACAAAGGCACTAAACTATTACGGTACTCTAGTGTGTGTTTGTGTAATGTATTTAATATTCATCATATAAGATTTAATCTTTATATATGAATGATCTATGTCACTATATGTATCCTATGTGATATGGGATCTAAATTCTCAAATGATAACTAATGTATCAAATAAAATTATGTGATGTAATAGGGACGAAATCTTTTAGTTTAACATCAAACCACAAGGATGGTGAATAAGTAGTTTCACATCATATTATTGGGATGGTAATGATGGAATCCCAATTTTATTGGTGGGAGAATCAATCTAAAATCCCTAAGCCCACCCGAGATATACGTGGTCTAAGAAATATGGGAAATGGAAGGATACCCACATATCATGAGATTGTATAAGGAAATTAAGTTGAGGTTGGAATAATATTTTAACCATTTAAATATCCTATTATGAGAGGGAATTCGGTTATACATGGGTTTATAGAACCAATTCAGAATTTTATTATACTAAAGGGTAGGAAAATGGTTATCCAAATGGTGATAAGAATCTTACTTAGACTAAGGGGGGAGTAAGAAAGTAAATTCATCCCTTTTAAATCAGAATTTAAAGAGACGTTCAAGGAGGATAAGTATTACTAATGACCTTTTTTGATATATGGATTCACCTATTAAAACTTCCAGGAGGGTTGTGAATAAATGTTGGATCGAACATGAACATTTTTCATATATAAGAACAGTCATTTTTTACTGGAATTCTATTGGATCATGTTAACAATAGTATATGAGAACCAATTTAGTCCACGAACCTTCCCCATAGGGGAACCCAAATGGACATGAATGATTAATGGTAAATTTAAAACTCTTAGGATACAAAGTGTGGATGTGAAATGGAAGGTAAAAGGATCTATAAGAACCATAGTGTTACACTATCAAGAATTAAGCATACATATAAGGAACAAAAGGTTATGGTGAACTGAGACTAAAGGATATATAGGATTGTTATGGAAACGTCTCAGGGTAATGAATTGTTCCCCTGTTCTAAAATATTTAAAATTATGAATCATAGACCAATAGGGTGGCCGACCCATATGACATCGGAAAAATATGAGATATGATATACAGTGAGAACCCAATGCCTATATAGATGACCATAGGGGATCAATGCATGGATTTTATTTTTATGATTCAAGGAATATAGTGGAGCTATATTTTAAGTTCATACAACATAGACAAATTCCATCTAGATGTAAAATTTCCCTAGTGTGCGGGGTGACAGTAAAGTATAAAAATATAATTCCATGTGTCAAAATGAGGTGTATATGATGAGGAAATTATATTACAATGTATATTATGAAATTCAAAAATTGATACATGTCCCATGAAAAGTTAATCAAGAAACACATAGTTCTTGAGAGAGACATGGTAAGTGACCGACATAGGAAATGGAAATACTCTAATGTTAGGACCCAAATTATTACATGATTTTATGTTGTGAAATATAAACCCTTATTTATATATTATATTCTTACTTAGTGGTTATAATTAGGGGTGTGACATAACATTTTCTATTAAAGGTAATACTCAAACCCACATAAACATCCTTGGGGGGTGCGTATAACATAAGGCAATGATGCTTGGTCCTAGGAGTGGGTATATATTTAAGAAATATATCATGGACCAAGGAGTGTTGTGAGATGTTCATAAAGAATGTATTAGTGATATAAACCTAATATAAATGTAGGAAGGATGATTACAATAACACCCTAGATAATCAGAGGGAGAATGTACACATTTTAAGGTTCTGATACATTGTCCTTCAGGTGCTACTAGTTCAAGTCATAGAGTGTTAAAAAAAGGGCGAGATGGTCCATCTTGTCAGATCAGAGAAATATGTAAGTTGATGGATGACATAATAGGGTCTAGGTGGTTAATTTTTAATATAGGTAATCTCTTGGGAAGAGGTTCCCATAGTTTCAGGTCATGATGCTTAGACCATTACACATACATGAAGGTCATGATGTTTGGACCCGGACCACGATGTTTAACATAATATGACAAGAAATTGGGGAAGGTTTTAAAATGTTAAAATTCATTTAGATTTTATAACGAACTAATATTTCTCATGTATCTAATAGGGTAAAAAACCATATGTAGGTTTTGGATTCTATTGTCCTTATGAGGACTTCAAAAAGAAGATAAAGGGATGAAGGATCTTCCCAAACATTTTCCTAAACTATTGGGTTCAACAAGAAGAGATAAAAGGTTTCTAGGGTTTAATAATTTACCATACTGACTTTCTAACATTTCTATCTGTTCTCTAACCTTTTCACTAGCCATTGGAGAGTAACTTAGTCAGATGAAGCCTGAGTTTTTACCAATTCTCCCATTATGTAATTTCATCTCAATGAGATTTTTCCCCTTTCCTTGGTATTTTCAGTGTTATTTTTTATACCATTGATGGTATGGATTAATGTCACACCTCTTCAACCAAATTTGGTTCTATAAGTTTATGTTTGTAGATCATGGAAAATGAGATACTACTAGTTTGAGTTCATGGAGCATGGACCATTGCACATTACTTAAGGTCATGATTCACAGTCTCGGGACTGGTACCGGTTTAAAGTCATGGTCTATAGATCCTTATTGATTTAGATTTATTTTTTTATAGAATATAGGATAGAATAAAAAATTGTCCCAATTACACATAATCTTTCTTGGAATATGGTGTACAGAGTTTAAGGTCATGATTATCTGACCATGGTAAAGCCGTAGAGGTTTAGGGTCACACCGATTCAATCGACAAGGTGTATCACTTAGTAGCATTTTTGTGCCTTCATCTGGTTTGGGAAAATATACTAATACTCCTAATACATCATGATCCATGACTAGTGTGGTAAACATGGAGTGGTTCAAGACTTCCAATACATTGGGAGAGTTCATAAAAAGGTAAATATAATATATCTAGAGAAATTCATCGTGAGATAAATTTTTTGTAATCAATGTGTATAGATTTATAAAGTGTTAATGAAATATTTTTTGAAATTTCTAATATAATAGATGTGGTTGTGGAGGAAATAAATTATTACCTATGGTATCTAAATCTAAAAAGAGAGTTACAAGAAGGTTAGGATAAATATTGTTTGTTCGTATTTATTAAAAATACACTACTTCATTTTCAAGGACTATGAAAAAAAATTGAAGATTGACAATTGGCCTTTTTTGACATGGGAACCATAAATTTTTAACAAAGAGATCTTTAAGGTGTTTTCCCTATATGAGAAGAGTGCTAATTTAGGATATCCACCATCTTAATAGTAGAGAGTCTTAATACATCACAGTTGATAGAGTGTTCAGATTTTGAATGACTCAATATTTGAACCTATTTGAAGGGGGTGTTCTGATGGAGTTCAATATACTTCAATGGGGAAATGTGGGATAGTGTATATATCTTGTATGGTTTTAAAAAATGTCACGTCTTTGGAAGAAAAAAGTCTAAGGAGACACAATTCTTCATAATTTTTGAATATTTAGTCATAGTCTTAACCAGTATGACAATGATATATTATATACTCTTATCCATTAAATTTTTTGTTATTCATATCCAATAGGATGTTTATGGATCATTCCATGATGGTCACATAAACAAGAAGATCTTTTCTCAGGATGGATGGAGTCATAACTAGAGTATGTAGTAAATATCGCTTGATTTCATCGAACATTGCTTGAAATTCCCCATCAAATTGATAATGTACTCATTTATTCAAGAGTTTTGATAAGGGATTAAATATTCCATCTTGGTTAGTGAAAATCACTATATAAAAGGAATATGTCCATAGATAACCCAGAACCCAAATAGATTCTATGGAGGGATAATTTGACTAATATCGTTTATCTTATCTATTTAAATATTTTTGCATCAAAACCACAAAAGTGTCTTGGGAACATCATAGAGATAACTAGAACACTTCAATGGGTTATTTTTCATATGGTGAGTGGGGATAATATAAAAAATTATCTCAAAAAATTGACATACTCATGATGTTATGGATATTTGACAACCAAATTTTCAACATAACATGCCAAAAATTTCTTGAGGTTTGATTTAATGATTTGATTTATAAAGAATTGATAGATTTAATTGTCATTTTTTAAATTGAAAGGACTCAAATGGAAATTTAAATTTTTCTACAATTCCAATGATATTTTTCTATCATACTTCTAGGCAGTCATCCAAATTTCATTTTTTGTGGTACCAACATCAATGATGAATATTTATAACAATTTAGTGGATTTAATAATTTTAAATATTTCCATAAGGATGTGAAAATAATCCCATATAAAATAATGGTTCAGGTCCTAGATTTCGATACCAGCTCTTATCTTCTAATTATTATTAATGATCTAGATGATGTTTTACATCAACATTGGGTACTATAATTCCTTGAAGAAGATAGATTTAATGATATTATAATCTTCATCCACAACCATGGAACCATTTTGGAGATTCCTTTTATTTGTTTCATGGTTGAATATGTGATAACTGATAGGAAAATCATGATGAAAAATTACAATCTATAGATAAATCAACAGTATCTCTTTATAGTTCATGGAGAATAAATTGTGGTTCCTTTTCAATAATGGGAAGTACAATTTTAGTTCCTCAGGAGAAATGATTGTTCTAATTATTATCATCCTTGAATATTCTTTGGTACTAAGGTTTAGATAGGTCGGTTAGGGAATCCTAGTGGGTTCCCCTTCTTCATAAGTATGAGGGGATTTATCTATACACTCTTTATCCCAATAAGCATGTTCTCTAGAGGGAGGGGATTACTATTCATGAAAAAGGTATTGTGATGTAACACTATCATTTTCCTCTACCAGGTATAGATCATCTAGGCATGGCACCTTTTCTTCTAAAACTGTAGAGATAATATAAATACAAGTCGAGATCCAGTCATCTATGGACTCTAATAGCAGGGACCTCCCTTTGTGGTGAAATAATGTTTCTTGATGAACCTCAAAAGTTTCAAACCCACCCTTCAAATTAAACAATTATGTGGGAGTGTTCCTTTAAGGATCTCACGGCACTTGTCCCATTTAGGATTATGAGGTGATCTGACAGTACTCTTTTTTCTTGGGAAATTGAATGTTTCACCATCATACAAAATAATTTACTCCAAATGGAATATTTTTAGGGAAACTTTGTTCTTCATATCATATTGAAGATCTGTCATGGTGTATATAAATTCATTGGAATCATTGACATGCTCACCTTAGTCAACCCGAGGAGTTTTTATTTTTATCTTTTAATACCCAAACTTTATTTATAAATCATTTTTGGAATAAAATGGAGAGGCCTCACCATGAATTACTACTACATAGCCACAAAAAATATTTAAATAACTAATGATATGTTCAGGGAACTCCACATATAGGTGTATCTAAGGTCATCCTTATACAACATTTGAGACCATGTATTATGAGATAAACATGAATTTATTGATTACAATAAAATCAAAAAATTCGGTCCTTGACAGAATCGTACCATGTGGATTATTATGCCACTTATGATATAACAAGATTTTTGGGTTTAAAAAGGTAATTGTATACTCAGTGTGCCTCATTGTTGAGATTTTTTGAGTCGGTATGAGATTGATCTAGGAAGAACTATCCACCTAGAACCATCATACCTCTACACAATTGTATAGTATTGATATATATACTGCGTTTATGTACCCTCCTCCCCCCAAATGATGGTACCCTCATCCTCTTTGATGAAACATATTATGGCTTGACACTCTTCATTCTTAGATTCATTTTCATTGTATGCTTCAATAGAAGACACCTCATTTTCATACTAGATAGGGTTCCTCAAGGATGTATTGAGGTCTTTACACATATCCTTTAATAATAAATGTGCATTGAGGATCAATATTTGTTATAGTATGTCGGAAAATGTTTTCAATACATTATAATTCTAAACTAGGGGTTGTTGTTTTCTACATTGGGGAATCACATTAATAGGACACATAAATTGATTATCTATTTTTGGAATGTGGCTGGACTAGTTTTCTCTGAATTCTATTGTGGGTAAGATATATGGAGCTAAGAACACAGTTGGTTTGGTTGGTTGCTGTCTTGATTTGGGCGATCCATATGAAAAACTTTCTTAAGAGGACATAGAGATGCAGTAAAGTGTATTACATATGATTAATGTACTTGATGAGATTTAATAAATTCCTGTAATATTATTTTATGGGAATAAACCATAATTTCTATGAAATAATTTAGAAAATATTAATTCCTAGGATATCACTTTCCTTTACTTCATTATCATCTATTGGAGGTTACTAAATGTGGTATGTGATGTGTTTAATCAATGGGATAAACATAATGGTTCACCATCATGATGTTGTTGAAGGAAGAACACAAATTTTCTTCATTAATATAGTCTTCTAGGATCTAATAGGTCTCAGGCCCTCTTACCATGGAAGTGGAATTAAATACACAAGGGTAAAAACTAGTTTAAAAACTAGAAATGGATCCATATTATTCTTGTGTTATCAGTGTGAGCTCATCCGAGACATTGG
Organism: Viscum album; assembly: GCA_963277665.1. Lineage (NCBI taxonomy): Eukaryota > Viridiplantae > Streptophyta > Magnoliopsida > Santalales > Viscaceae > Viscum > Viscum album. The sequence goes on along the minus strand of OY728139.1, from coordinate 1,513,720,303 downwards.
AATATGTGATATTGATTAGGTAACATAACAGGGAGCATTGGGTACTAGTAGTACTATGTAATTCAATAGAGAACAAATGATTCCATAGGCATGGTAAACTAATATCTTGGTTAACAAATCATTAAATTTTTATACACCGCAATTGGAGCCCCAATTCCATTCTCCGTCATAAATTCCATCATCCGGGGTGGAAAAGACATATAAAACCTATTTCAGTGGTCACCTAGCTCTTCTATTCAATGGTATATTTATTTTTAAATCCAATCCTTGATTTTGAAACACTATCTCATTGTTTATTTCAGTAGACTTCCGTTGGTACAATATTTGTTCTTGTTTTTAATCCAATCGATGATGGATTTTTTATGTCTTGAAGCTTGAGAACATTCTTCTCTAGGGAAAAAAGGAAGAAACATGAAAATTTTTCATCCATGAAATTTTAGACCATTTTCTTTATCTATTTAAATTAAACCCAATGTCCTTGGACTTGAAGGGGTATAATTTCATCAATATAGTAGTAATATTTTACATACCTAGGAACATTGAGTGGGGTCATTATAAGAAATATTGGCTAAGGTATAGAGGTATGTATGATAGAATTAGTCTCTCCTTATCATATATAAAAATATTGATGTAATATGATAAACCCTTTCTTGTTCTACTAAACTATATCCAATAGTAGCTATGATCTCTTGATAACTCTCATAATCCACTCGAATATTTTAGGGAGATAAGGTTTGAAACTATCTCATCTTAGAAATTTTCTATGAACATATCTATAAATTATTCTAGTATAAACTTCACATCAATGGAGTTGATTAACCCTTTCCTTCAAGAAATTATGTTGTGAAAAGTTTTATTGTCCCGTTGTTTGAAATAGGAGAGGTTAGTGAAAGTTTTCATTATAATGAGAATTTTAACATATAAAGGAACTACTAGAAGTGATAATACAATCTAGTGATGGATACTGGTTCATTTTGATTATACTAAAAAAGTGTGTTCCCTCTAATCCCTTGATAAATAACCAAATTCTAGTAGATATGTACTGCTCGATCTTACCCATCATCGGGCCACACCATGAGGCAAGGTGTCCAAGGTTTTTCTCATGGTCTCATATTCCCTTAAGGGATATTATTTTTAGGCTAAAAACATGTAAGAATGTGGGAGTGTGGTACACCCATGCTAGATATGGATTCCTCTAAAAATGAAAAGATGGTCGTTTCCTATCAGTGGCTTCGATGAAAATGTTAAAATCGTTGATCATATCATCTTAGGGGTTATTAAAACGAATATTTCCATTTAATTGTTTTTCTAAATCATGAGGTAGAGAGGACATGATCCAATAGCGGTAGTCATGAGGATCCACTAGATAGTGTGCTATAAGAAACACTTGAATCTATCTTAGAAAAAATAGAGGCAATGTCCCTGAACCTTCTCATATGAGTTGGAACTAACTAATTTTTAAATGGAGGATCAACCATGGAGGATCCGTTGTCGTATTTTTGTATGAATTGTTTCAATATCATCACAAACATGTTAATTATTCGGATGACACCCAATAAGCAATTCAGTGTTGAACCTCTTGTCTCCCTACATCACTTTGGATAAAGTGGTGATTTTAGATACATATTTTGTTCAATATGTGGTTTGAGGAATGGATGAAGACTTAGATATTTAATTTTATTTTTCTATGTGCTGAAGAGTGGATGGAATCACCTCTAGAGGGAATCAAGGCTGAAATCATATCCCTTTTGATGAATATTATGGCCTATATCATAGTAATCCTATTTTTTTGGATCCCCTAAGATATAGTGTTATTCTTCATGTTCCCCTTCACTTGTCTCATGTTATAGGTTATCTAGTGGATTGACCATAATGAAATTAAAAAAAGAAGTGTTTAGTGGAGGTTGGAGGGTGACTTTTATCATTAAGTGTATATAAGATTAAGGGGCCAGATTTCACAGTAGAATATAATGTAATTAAATGTAAGTATACTACCCCCAACCCCTGATACCAATTCAAGGAGATGTTTCTTCCATAATCCTATAATTCACAGTGAGGATCCTAATATGGGTGCAATACAATGTAGGATAGTACCCATCTATATCAGGGTTCTATGATTAATGATTCTTGTAATGGAAACCCTTACACATTTACGATGAAGACCATAATGATTATAATGGTCTAATAAATACAACATCCAAAATTTCCTAAAATGGTTAATTGTTTCTCTTAGGTTTTGGATGAGTAATAGTGTATAATCTATGGAATAAAACTTCATCATGATGATGTTCATGGTTGAAGGTGGCCAGAACATAATCGAGAACTGGTCAGCGACTGTGACCTCTCATAAACATTTTCTTCATATTCATCATCAATATGGAAATACCACTCTTGGTTTACCCAAACTAACTTGTGAGACAATGTAAATGTTTGGGAAGAAAGTGGAATGGGTCATTTGAGTTGTTATATTTTAGGTTGAAGAGGAATCACATGAGAATAAAATTATGATAACATGAGTATAACATTTGAACACCATATCTTGCATATCAATTATCATGATATTGAGTCATGGAATTAAGATTGATATTACATAAGATATAAATAATAAGGGAATAAATGAATGTGATCCATGAAAATATAAAATTAGAATATGACATAGATTGGTGTAATATACAATAATCATATGAAATATTATGTCAATTATACCCACCAATAAATTCATAACAAGTTTGGTTTGGGATAAATGTTTGTGTACTTGATTTGGGATTGATATAACCTCTTGTGTCCCCTAATTTAGGATTGGTATAACCTCCAATATACCCTATTTTAGGCTTTTTATAACCTCCCATGTACCCTTTAATATCATATAAGATTAATTGTTACCCAATTAATTGGAGGAAGATATAGATCCCACCTATCAAAAAATGAAAATCATACATATCTGTGTTGCAAGGTAAAAAAACATTCATCATATCATAAACTAGGAAATGAAATGGGTTTCATAGACATCTAATCATATCAGAAACTTTTTAAAATATATATTTTTCATAATCATTTTTATATTTCATCATATCAAAACACATAGAAAAAAGAATTAGGTTTCAAAATAATTTTATCATAGTATAACCCTTGGAAGAGAAACAGGTTTCATGAATATCTTGACATGATAAAACATTCTAAAAATTAATAATAATGGTATCCTTGTTTTATATCCCCATAAAATCATAAGTTACACCCAAAGATTCCATCTTATATGGAGAATGTTTTTGAAATATCAATTGGAATATTTATCAAGGAAAATAACTTTTATTTGAAACTAAATTATTAAAAATAAAAATACATAAAATATTTTTCAATTCTATTTATTTGAAAACAACCTTGATAAATTATAAATGAATCTTAAAAGATATTATTGTTCATAATGGTGTAAAATTATGTTTATATCGTACACATTGAAACAAATATTCCTATAAATTTTTTACTAAACATCAAACAAGAATTGTTTGGAAAAGATCATGAAGATTATTTTCAAACTATTTTGTAAAAATAAATACATGAATAAAAAACTCTATAAAATCATTTGAATATTGATAAAAATATTTTTAAAATAATTTTTGAAAATATGGTTTTCGAAGAAAAAGGGTTTTCGACTAGAGTGAGAAATAAAAATATTTTTTTTAAAAAATTCTCAATTATTTTAGGTAACAAATAGTGTTAAAGTGGTACTATTACTCGAAGATATCATGAATTAACATAGTATAATAAATTTATTGATTATTCACGAGTGGTGGATCATTATATTTCACTATTTCAAGAATAATTATAAATAATCCCAATATATGATGAGATTATATTAGAAAATAATTATCATTTTTGTAACATTGAATTTTAAGAACTGTGAAATATTAAAATAAAATGAAACATGTAATATTAGGAGAAAAAATAAATTATTCATATTACTTTAAATATGTGAAATATAGACACCTAAATAAAGAAGGTAGGTTAATATCAAAACATATATATCAAATAAAGAAAATTAAGACAAAACTACATTACCTCTTCGGTTACTTTGGAACTATAATCCTCTTGAAAGAGAGGTCCTAAAATTGATATTTAAATAAAATTACTTTTAGGATAGGAATCATGAAATACATTCCCAGGTTGTATGAACACCATATAGAATAAATATGTGATAAACAAAGAATGTGTCTCACATAAGTAAAAAATATAGACGGAAATACCTTAACGCTTTGGTAACTTTTTAATTCGTAAGTACCCATAAATAATAACATAAAATGAAACAAAAAATATCATGAAAAAAATTGAATTCATGATATATAATATAAAAGGTTTAGTATATACACAACAAAAAACGAAAAGAGTGGTGAATTTTCATGTCTCCCATAAATAATAGAGTGTATATCAATATCTTACTCTCAGTATTGGCATCCTTCATACTTGTTCCAAACTTCTATATAATCAATATAATTTTTTTAGACTTATTGAAGAACCATAAATATACATATCATAACATATTTGATTTACTAATGTACTTTAATTTATTGTTTATCAACAATTCGAGGTTAATGTCTTGATTATTTATTTTCTATCCACTTAATTTGATAATAGTTCCATCAAATAAGAATAAAAGTAATGATATAATTATTATATTTTATTATAATTTTATTATGAAACATGAAATATGGTTTTGATAAATGAATTTTGATGTGATCATAGAGATGGCAGACCATACATGAAGATGAGTAACATTTAAATTTTTTAATAATTATTATGGGATGGAGGTAACTAATATATTATCTCTCAAAAATGAAAATAACTCCATAAATATCATATTATTTCTTTTAATATAATTATAGATTTCATTTTTTTGGTGTGGTGATGAAAATAGAGAGTCACATCACTTCATGAAGGTAGTGGTCCACCATTATGCGAATGGCGTGATGTTCCATAGGCGAGGGAAAATATAAGAAATAAAATTAAATATTATTTTTTAATAAGGATAAATATTTAATTAATATAATAATTATACCGTTTATACCATATATATTTATTAATGTTTTATATATTCTCTTCCATGTAAAGAGTGAGTGAAAACAAATCATATCAATACGTGAGGCGGTAATCTTTCGTACACATAAATGAAATTATCATATCCCTTGTAGGATGTAATGTAAAGAGATATAAATGATATAATAAAAAAGGTATAAATATGTTATAAATATAATATATGTACTTTATATAATTAAATATACCCACCCATGAGAGGTGGTAATGGAAAAATTAATGACATTGGTTCATGAGGGAGTAGTCTGTCATACACATGAATAATCCTTTCAAAACACTTTTGATGGAAGTGGAGATGGATTTATAAAATTAAATTAAATTTTAAACATAATATTATATTAATTATAATGATTTTATTATATAATCATGATTTAATAAGATTTTTTTAGGTGGCGGAAAACAAAAAAAAGAAATTCTCATTGAAGAACATTACCTCTTTTTTAGGTAACCTCCTTAGGTTTACACCAAAAGCCTTCTTGGGTTGAATTTATGCCCAACATAAGGATAATAGTATGATATTAGGTAACTAGTGAAGTTATTTTTTAATTTTTTATCTCGAAAAAAACTTTTTGATGGTGTGAATAAGATAGGAGACTCGGTACATTTTATAATTGAGGTGGGGCACACTAGTATGTTTTTGAAATGATAATGGTGTGACCATGTTTTTCTCAATCCAAAAGGAACCTAGATAGATAATTTTCAATAAATAAACATTATAGTGTCTAAATATTTCTATAAAATAAATTTTATATAATATTTTAATTCATTTTAATTCTTATAGTTTTAGTTTGACCCCTAGCAGTCCCATTTTTTCCTTACCTAAGGTAATTAATTTTTACCATTTTTTCTGTTCAAATTTGTCAAAACTTAATTTTACCTTATTAGATAATATATATTATTCTTATTACAAATATTTAATCTATTTTTAAAAATCCAATTCATATAATTATCAAAATATAATATAAAAATAATCCGACAGACGTGATGAGAATGTTCGTTTTCAAATAGAAAATGTTCAAAAGTGTACACAATTCTTATATATAATTTTAATATTGGATTAGTCAAAATTTTAAAAAATTATTAATATATATATAATTTAAATCATTATAATTTTAAATAATTATAACATATAACTTTTATTTATAAATTATTTAAATAAAAGTATGTTTTAATTAAAATTTAGAACCTTCATTATTCATCAAAAAATTAATCTTTTTAGAAATTTCTAGAAAATTAACATTAATATAATTTCAATAATATGATTTAAAAATTTTAGTATATTTTTTAAAATTATTTTTCAAAAATTTTCTAAAATTATTTTTAATATAAATGCACAATAAGGTGACAATACTGCCTTTTTTTAAAAAAATACAGTTTTAAGTATAAAATTGAATTTATTCTTATCTCTAAAATTGAAAATACATAAGATGAATGTTGAAAATTGTAGTGAATATATAATATATTAATTTTCCTAAAATAATTCCCCAAAATTGATTCTTTTAATTTATTTAGGTAAAATATTATTTCTTTGAAAAATATTTTTTCAAAAATTGATTTCATTTATTTTCAAATGGTTTTTATTTTCATTTTTAATTAATTAGTAACCAAAGAAATTATTTTATGTAACTGTGTAAACCATATATTATCATAATTTATCTAATATTTTCTATGACCATCATTACAATGGAAATGTGATAACTATCATATTAAATAATAATATTTTAATAATACACCATTTTTCATTTAAAGTTAGTGTTTCAGGTAACGGAGGATACAATTAGTTTTATGTGTAATTTAATCCAAACTCAGTTATTTGTGTAACAAAAGAGAAACTCTATATTATGTGTAATTAAAAATTTACAAATGATTAAAGTTATTTGAAAAAAATTATAAAATATCAAAACATCATATTCTATAAAACATAAAATGAATTTCACCATAAAAACTCATTACATTGGTACCAAAAAAAGAAGATACGTATACCTCATTACCTTCTCAGGTTCCCACATATCTTCTTAAAGATGGAGGTTTTACAAAAAAAACATTGAACCCATGATCCTTCTTATTCTATATAGCATTCTCTATTTAATCCAAAATCTCTCATTGTTGTTCTTCATAAGAAATATCATACCCCAGTGGTATGACCATTATGTTTAGTACATGTGATGGATCGGGTGTATACTTCTTCAGGAGTGATATGTGGAAGAAATAATAAATATATGACAGGTTCTATGGATGTTCAAATTGATAAACTATTATCTCATTATGAACAAGTCTTCTAATGTGACTAATATACCTAGGTAATTGTTTTACCATCCTTATTATATATATAAATCCATATAAATACCTTCTAACCAACTTCAAATTCTAAATCACATTGATGATTATTAGCACAAAATTTATTTTAACTTTTTTTGTTCTTCACATGTTTTTGAATTAATATAAACTTATCTTCTATATCATCATATTTCTCATGTCCCAATATCTTTTTATTAGCAACACTATTTGGGTACATTAAAGTTCAACCCTAATTTCCATATAGGGCTTCATAAGGATCCATCTGAAGACCAGAGTGATATATATTATTTCAATAAAACTCATATTAAAGATGATTTTGATCCTAAAAAACATTTTAATATATAAAATAATATCATAGAATATACTATAAGGGTTTTATTATTCTCTAAAACAAACCATATGTCTGAGGAAGATACTCAGTTGTCAAAATCAAAACATTATCAATATCTTTTTGAATAATTATTTTAAAAATCAGCATAAAATCCATGTTCAGATAAAATATATTTGAATTTTTACTCTATTAAAGGATACCACTTTCTTAAAAAATGTTTTGGAAATTGAATCAAAAGATAAATCTTACCTGATAGCAAGTATTTGTGATGATTTCAATAGGTGATGGAGTATAATGCATAATTATCACAACATTAAAGATTATATAACACCTAAATGTTACTAGTACTTTTAATAATATTTCGAAAAAGTGTTAGTTTATTCCTCCTCTTATAAATGTTTCACTATATACAAAAAAATGGTTTCATTTCTATAAATTTATATTAAAATATACCAACTCTTGATAAAATCCCATCACATTAAAACCTAAAATGGGGTGTCAATGACTTTGAGTTTATAATTAACCATACAATTAGAAACCCGTGATGTAATCCATAATTATTAAGTTAATCTTAACTAGAGACATAAATGCTTCCAAAATTTAAATCACTCTTTATTCCTTATATAAGTTTTTATATAATGCAATAAAATTTCTATAGGAAGATTGTGTTAAAACATATACCTATAGAATAAAAAATGTGATTTTATTATTTCACATTTCATATAGAGGGAGACAATCACATAAAATTTTATTTAAGGATGAACAATAATATTTTCATTAGGATCATTCATACAAAGTCATATATGATATTTTCTACTGAGGACATGAGGATTAGTGTGCCCTAATTATCATTATTTTCATCAATATTCATGATTTAATAATATTTCCCTTTTTCCCTTTATCTTTAGAGACTTTTTTGATTATCATCCTCATTAGGCATTAGAGTGGGTCATTGATTCACATAACTCCCAAAATCATTCCATTTCAAAACTGAAGTTTGGGTGGTGCTTTCTATGACGCGTTCTCTCTATTATCATCATTAGCTTAAATTATCTCATCACATCAAAAATAAATTTCCAGTTGAAATTCCCTTCCACACATTAAACATTTACTATTCAACTTTATGAAAATTTAAACCATGTTTCATCCCAAAACATTAGAAAAATGTAAATATTATCTTCTTCTCTCCATGATTTTTAGAAATTATTTTGAGTTCCATTTTTCTTTTGATATAAATACCATGAGATTTATACTTAAATCCATCCTCCATTTCCACCTTGATTGAAAGCCTAATAATCTCTTCATATCCACTAAAGTCTCTTATGATAACTCCCTTCATAGTCATGGTTTTAAGCCACTGAAAAATAAATCATCTTTACTATCTGGTTGGATGATAATACCATAAGTGTACATCACAATTCATGTAAAATATTTTTAGTTGGTGCCAAAATATTCATCATCATTTTTATTTAGCTCAAGGAACTCATCGTCCATCTTCATAAAAATAATATAATGAAACTAATTGCTGAAAAAATACCCAAACTAGCCCAAATTTATGGATGTGTTTTCATCCCACTACCTCATATTCTTGATAAGAGTCCACCACTAACCTAATTCTCCATCCAAATGGTAAAAATTCAAAATGACATTCACATGCTTTGAATAGTGGATGATGGAAAATATAATTATTGAGTTGTTGATCAATTACTCAAAAAAAATTGATCAGAATACCAATAGAAAGAAGTGTATGCTTTCATATTAAGGATTCAATAGAATTTTGTTACATCCATTACTCATTTTGAAGTCTATTATGAATCATATCTTGAGAAATTTGTGTGATCATAATAACATGATTTTATATTCCATCCCCCATATTTTTTGGGATATTAAGAGGAGAATAATTTCATTTTTTGTCACACAAATCATTTAGATTGTTCCTTAATTCTCCATCCATCATCTAAAACAAAAATAATAGTGCGATCACCACTTATCATAGTGGGAAACCACATAATCATAAATAATTATTTATAGGGTGTAAAAATCATTACACCGTCTTTTCAATATATGAATCCTTTGCCTTAATATAGGTCCTTAATTTTAATTTTATTTTTAAAACCATAATTATTGTTTATAAAGAGTTTGTGAATTTCAATATATTATCATATGAGAGTTTCAAACTAGGTGTATAGCATGTCATGTTGTTATAAAAAATGTGACAATGAAGTCATGCTCAATGTTTCCTTTTTGAGGTTATTACCCCTAGGTACCTATATAAAAGATCCCTATGCACTAATAGCATCCAGAACTGGATGTAAATTCTGGGAGATACCATTCTCATTAAATTATCAAAATACATGACATTTTTCCTATACCTTGAATCATCCTTAGACATATCCTTATAGAGACATCCCTATATATTTATATAGAATCATCCAAAGGGATCTCACCAAATTTTTCTCATTCTATTTTCCAAAGGAAAAAATGAAACATTCCACTGATACCAACTATAGTGAACGAGACATATCAAATAAGGATATTACATGTTTTTATATAAATAATAATTAAATTACACAATCACAATCTTGAGGAGCATAATAGTATAATTTCTTTGCAGACTAGGTACACCATATTCTTATTACATGAAATATCATTAATATATCCCATAATTATCATCCCATTAAGTAATATTTATTGACATGACCTCAATATAAATAGTCTTCATAACTTAGGGGAGGTAAACATAATAAAGAGTGTGCTTATATTTTCAATAAGGGTAAACAATGTCAATATGTAAACATAACATGAGAAAAATTGAATGAGGACATAAATATAATATTTTTAAACCATACCCAGCTTATCAAATAACATGATCTTGAGTCATGGAATAATGATTGGTTGTTCATAAGAAATTATTCATAAGTTAATAAAAGAACATGAAACATGAGACCATAACATTGGCATAAGATATAGAATTTTGTTATATATAATAATCATACACACTCTATTTTCAAGTATACCAACCAAGACATTCATAAGATGTTATGCTTGGTATAAATACCTGTGTACCTTCATCCGTCCTGGGATAACCTCCCTTGTACCCACATTCATGCTTGGGATAGCCTCTTTTGTGACCACTTTTAAGCTTGGTATAACTACCTTTTTCCATTTGATCACAAATAACATTAAGCATCATATAATTCATTAGATGGAGATATAGTTCTCACCCATCACAAAATGAAAACCAAACGTATGTGTTCCACAAGATCATAGAAAATTAATTATATCATAAACCATGTAAGGAAGTGGGTTTCATAAATATTTCATTACATCATAATCTATGGAAAACATATCAGTTTCATAATCATTTATCATTTCATCATAGAATAATCCATCTAAAGATAATCAATTTTTATAAGACATTTATCATAATATAGCTTTTGGAAGATAAAAGGGTTTCAGAAACATCTTTACATGATAAAACATTCAGATAATTAATAATAATTCTCTCCTTTATTTATATCCCTAGTAAAGAAAATGTTACATAAAATAATTCAATCTTATATAGAGAATTATTTTGAAGGATCACATTGAACATTTCTTAATGAATATAAATTTTCATTGAAAATAAAATTTCAGATCTAAAAAATTATAAATATTTTGATAATAACATTAATTTAAAATATAATAGAAAAATCATAAATTAATATTCAAATAAAATAATGGTCATCATAGTGTAAATTTTTTTAATTTCATACACACTAAAATAAAGATTACAGTCACATTTTTTCTAAAATCCAAACTGGAATTATTTGCAAAAAGACAAGAATATTTCTTTCAAAAAATGTTTAGAAGATAAGAAGTAGAAAAAATTTCCTAATTTCATAATCTCATTAAGTGTAAAAATATTTTTGAAAACATTTTTAGAAAACAAGGTTTTTGAAGAAAAAAATGTTTTTACTTAACATTGAAATATAGAAATTTTTTCTTAAAAAAACTTTTCTCATTTATTTTAAATACCAAATAATGGAAATGGTAATATTACTTGAAAATATCATGAATAAATAATGGAAATGAAAATTCCATAGATTTATTGGGTGTCAGATCATAAGACATCATCATTTTAAGCATATTCATAAACAATCCCGATAAACAGTGAGATTGTATAATAACACAATTACCACTTTCGTTACATTGAATCATATTCCCCATTAAATAATAATAATAATAATATATATAAAACCATGAGAATAAATATATTCATTATATTACATGTAAAAGTACATTTAAATAAACTTTATTAAAGAAGGAAGGTCTGTAACATAACATATGTATTTAATAATGAAAATTGAGACAAAATTTTGTTACGTCTTTGAGGAATTTTCAAATCTATCACTCTTGAAAGAGAGATCCTAAAATTGATATTTAACTCACAATATATTTTAGTATAATAATCATAGAATAAATTCATGGGCTTTATACACTCAAAAATAAAATAAATAGGTGGTGAATATGTCATATGTCTCATGAAAGTAAAACATTTATATACAAATCTCTTACCACTTTAGTAATATATTTAATCATAATATGAAATAAATAATAAAATCAAATTAAATGTTAAATATCATTTATATAAGTTCATTAATTATATAACACATTATATTTTCATTATATACACAACATAAAAGGAAAAGAGTGGTGAAATTTCATATGTCTCTCAGAAATAAAAGAGAGACTATAAATCCCACAATATGAATCTCGACTACCTTCATACTCATTCGATCCTCATATATAGTAAATTTTTTTTATCAAAACATATTATATAACCATAATTATATATTCCTAATTTTATTTACTTATATCCATTTTTATTCCCAAATAGAATATCCACACATATCCTTCTTATTAGAAAACTTGGATTCCTAGAGAAAAAAACAAAATAATGGTGCTCTCAAATTCTCATTAAGGGTCAATTAAATTAGAAAAACCCATGAATCTATTAACATAATCAATATCAAAGTTAATAAATGAACACACATTACATTTTATCAATAGACTAAGAGGAGGTCCATAAACAATATGGAAATCTATATAACTGAAGACACATGCCATTTAAAATAACAGAAAAATGAATAAAAAATACGAAAAGGTAATTAACTAATAAAACCTGAAATTTAAACAATAAAATTTGAATGAAATCAATCCATATATTTTCTCATGTGAAAATATCATGGATACTAATAGTAATAACAACATATCAATGAAAGAAATTATTAATTATTGGATGCCATGTCTGAGCCACAAAAAATCTTATACCGTCAGCACCTCTCAAAAGACATATTAAAACTACATGTAGAAACCTATTTAATTTATATAATTTATTTGTCTCATGAGAACCTAACAATTAATTTAGTTTCTATATAAACTTCGGTCCTACCCATCACTACAAGTTCGAGTATTCCATATATATTAAGTAATTTATTTATTAAATAAACAATATGCCTCATAAAATATCTTTATTGACTAAAGAATACATATTTATCAATATTTCCCTAGATAATCAAATAACTATAAAAGTGAATATTTTATGTAAAAATCGTATACCATTATGAAATAAAAATAACCATGATAAATAGTGTAAATATTTTGGGGAAATTTAATCTCAAATGATCATAAGAAATTGAAACTTTTAAGAGGAATAAAAAGAATAGAGGTGGTGAATATAAATTTTATCCTTCATCAAAGCAATAATAAACTATTTATAAGAAGATTAATTATAGAATAGATACAACATATCCCATGTGGTATAAAGTTAATGGATTTTTTTCATTGATTAAAATAAATACCATAAGAAGAAAAAAATATCCACTTCATCTTGAAAGAAAATATTGAAAATCCCTTTATTTATAAATTTCTTTTAGTAAGCATTTTATTTAAAAAATAACTATTTAAACTCAAAAATACATATTAAATATAATGATGGTTTGAGATTTTTTACATTCCATTAAAGGTAAAAAAGAACATTACTTTTTCAAAGTTAACCGGTTATTAATGTACCTTATCCAAAAAATGGAAAGATGATTCATTGTAATACAATTGTAAAAGAAAAATGGGTAAAATTGTATTCAATAAACAATTTTGAAATTGTTAAAAAAAATCAATCCCTTTTTAAAATATGGTTTTTAGAGGAAATGGGTTCTCCAAATAAATAAAGAGATGAATTCGAGTTTTCGTAAAAAAATTCTAAAACATTTTGAGTATGAAAGAGTAGAAAATGGTAATATTTCATGAAAATGTCCATGAATAACCATATGAGAATAAATTTTATGGTCTTATTAAAAAAATGATCCTATAAATTATTTTGATGTAATTTTAATAAATGGAAATATTTATTTGAAAGAGATTGTAAAATATATTCTTCTAATGGTCATAATGTCAAAGTGGGAATAAATCAATAAATTCCTTATCTGTGTGTAACAAGGAAAGATTTTAATGAGATAGAGTTTTCTAAAATCATTGATGTCTTGTGTTGTACACTACTCCACAATAAGCTTGGAAAATACAAAACATCATCTTAGATTGTAGTATACACAATGCCATTCATTTCATATGTTGCACAAAAGTTAATGTTATTTTAATATAATTAATTTTATTCAATAATGAGTATTAGTAAACAAATGAATATTATATTTTTACCTCATAACATAGATGTTAATATGTTGAGAATAATCAGTATTAACATATTTATGAAATTATTATTCATGCAAGTATTTAATTTATTCATTTTTAAACAATTATTTATAAATGAAAATAAAACCTTTTCTGAATAAAAGGATATTATTTTCTAAAAAACTATTTAAATGAATATAAGTGAGATTAAAAAATAATAATATCACTGTTTATGGATTTTATTAACGAAATATACATGTAATAAATTCAATATAATGTTTAAAATTCATCTTATTTGTTTTCCACGCATGATTTAAGAACAAATTTAATTTTTCGGATAAAAGAGTTTTTTAAAGAAAAAAATCAGTTTTACCACCTTTTGATGGAGAATCAATTTTAAATCTAGTTATTTACCCTTTTATAAGTTCTTTATGAAAAACTAAAATTCTTATTTGGATGAGGGAAATCAAAATTTAATTTTTCAGTTTTTTTTTATTTTTTTGAGAAAATTAATATTTTAATGGATGGTGAATAATACTGCATTTTAATTCAAAACTAACTATTCATCTAATTTATTTCTATTGATATATTATCTTCTTAATTAGGTTTAAAGTATATTTAGATTTTGTTTTTATCATTTAATCCAATTTTTGTCATTGAATGTAATTTTACATTGAAATTTTATATATACACATTTCAATATTTTGATGGTTTTTACTTTAAATAACATTGTTTTCTCACTTTGACAAAATGAATTAATTTTAATTTAATTACTAAAAATACTGTGTTTCAAATTTGGATCAATAGATTTCATATTTTGAAAAATGGATTCCATATTTGTAAAAATAGATTCATTATTTGGAATAAATAGGTCCAAATTATGTAAATAGATCCCTTTTATTTTTTGTAAAGTATGAATAATAACTGTGGTATTTTTTATTTACCACGATTAAATGTAAATCAAGAAAATTAGGGAAACAAATAATATTATTGCAACGACCCAAAGTTTCATTAATGGAAATCCCTCTTGATCTAATTAAATTTCCTTTTATCTTTATATAAAATGTCAACTTCTTTGGTTTTATGTTAAGAATTTTGACCGTTGCTAATATAGCTGTTGAACAGTGATCACATGATTAGTATAAATATAGGGATTTAACAAATACAAATTTACTCAGAAAAAGGAAGAAATGGCCTCATCCAATAGAATTGCTTCATACGAAGCCCATGTATCAGAGCTCAGAAAAGAGGTGGCATCCTTGGGCTTCGCTCTTTACCAAGCCCAAGCTGAGCTTCATCATGTCAAGCTCGAACGAGACCATCTACGGGAAAAGTGGAAGTTGGTAGAGATTACCACCTGAGCGATGTTATCCGAGCCACCCTAAGAGTCTGTCACCATCACACACCTTACCCTTAGGTCTTATGCACCTGTTTTAAGGGGTTATGTAACAAATTGATCATACTATGTTCATATGAATATACTTTCTTGCCATTATTTATACATTGTAAATAGTTTTTAAAGTACAAATAGTGTTTTTATTTATTATTGAATTAAGAAATCTATTTTATTAAATTAATGGATTTGGAATTAAATAATATTTTAATAAATTATTCTTATTATTATTATTAAATTAATTTTTATTATATATAAATGATCATATAATTTTATGAATGCAATTGTAATTTATTTCTGGAATCAGGACGTCGAAATTACCCAACAATGAATTTTTCATAATTTTCTGAGACAGCCAAAGTTTTGGGTAAAAATTAAATACCGTTTAAATATATAATGTGTTTTATGACATCATAATGACCCAATAGTGATGTAATAAAATAATATAATATTTATGTTCAGCCAATATATTTTTTACCATTAAAATAATGTAATTTTGGGTTTGTTTGAATTACTTTTCAAATCATTAATGGACCCTCAAGACTTTTTAAACACCTTGTCTTTTTAAATTGTTTTTCATGGGAGTGTGACTCACCTCCACATAAGCAACCCTATTATTTTAAGAAGTTCGAAATTTTTCCATATAAAATATTTTTTTCCTCTTCCCTTTTCTAAAAACCATGGGCAAAAACCATGGGACGGTTTGTGGTTTGGATTAATTTAATGTAAGGGGACCCAAACCTAAATAATAAAGAATTCCCTCACCTTTCCTATATAAACCCACCCAAGCTCCCACTTAATCCTCATTCAAAGCCCTTGGAGTTCATCCAACCTCTGCCCTACTCTCTCTAGAATCCTCCCAAGGTGCCCCAATCTCCCAAGAATCCTCTCACAATCCTCTCTCCAGCCTTTGGAAGCACACTTCCAAGTAATGGTTTTTTCTTCCTTTCTCATTTTTGTCCAATTTACTTTAAGTTGTTTGTCCCTTTTAATTTCAATTATGAATGTTGGGGTATGGTTTCACACCTCCCTCATATTTCCCTCTTTATGTTTGAATGATGGGATACCCCTTTCTCTCTCATTAAATGACTCCCATGTACACCCGTTACTATGCCGAAATTCCGAAAGGAACTTCTCTCTCCTCATTTACATTCAAGCAATACTTTTGTATCATGAATCTAAATTCCATTTCAATTGATGGGACATGTATATATATGACCTCCTTACTGTCTATTACATGTAAATATGATGAGGAACCCGTTTCTCTCTCATCAACCATTTTTTATGAATTGTTATGTCACGTCGTTACGCTGCCGAAATCACACCGATTTTATAAGCCAATGCCATTGTATAGTGAATACCATTCCCATTTCTCCATAAAGGGTATTCACCTTTATGCACACATACTTATTGATTATAAAGTTTCATGTATGAATTCCACATTCCTATATCATGGAATAAATTATTTTGTTTTATGAATCCATGTTTTATGATCCATCTGGCACACTTATGCATGAAATGAAATGTGTAAGAAGGGTGTGCCCTTATAGCGCTCCAATGCATTGGGTAAAGTATAGTATCATGATACATCATGTGAAATGAGTTTTGAATCATTCTAATTAAAGTGCAATGAGGGTTTACTCATGCTTCATGTGCAATGAGGATTTACTCATGCTCTATGAGAAATGAGCCTTGGCTCATGCTAATTCCATGTTAAGTGTTGTTGCCACATTTCCATGTTATGATTATCATGATTTATCATGCATTTATGTTCATGTTTATCTTGTTCTCTATTTATATGCCTAATGTATAAAATGTATTGTACTCCTCATGTTACTCCATGTGTATTCCCTTACTAGGCTTTATAGCTCACCCTTTTCTTATTCATGTCCTCAGGTTATCCCATGCAATGCTAAGTACGAAGGAATGTAGTGGTCATGTAAAGGAAGTTTTCAATAAAGATGTTGTATTTCATGTTTTATGTTTTTAAGTAATGATACTAAGCCCCAAAGACACTAAACCACTCAATCTTCTTTGTTGTATCAAGTGAAGTTTTATGTAATAAATCATGTTTAAGTTTGTAATAAAAGCAGGGTTATTATAGTTGGTATCAGAAGATAGGTTCAGTTATTTTTGGGATTTGGATTTGAAAACCCTAGTAAAGCCTTAGAGACAAGACTAAGTATATTAAAAACATCCCTATGTTTTTGTATGTACTGAGTAAGTGGTTTATCAAACAAATACATACCTGTCTGGATACGAGCAGGTAGAGGCGGCTCTGGCACAGATGTATCCTAGGGGTAAAACCCGAAAACAAATCTTTGAGATAGACTCGAACATGAACTGGTGCATTAAAATGGGCCTTGCTGCACTCTTGGTTATGAAACTCCCACGGGATATGTTTTGAAAAATTCACAAGCTTAGTATGAACCCTTGTTAAGGGAATTAAAAAAATTGCCCCTAAGAATTTATGTTAGATAGTAGATCATGAAAATCCTAGATTGAAGACTATAGACTCATGAGTTAAGGAAATAAAAGTATATTTATAAGTCATCAACTTTTTTCTTTGGATTACCCTTTATATGTTACCCCTAACTTTCCTTTTATTCCAGCCAATGGCTGGTAATAGGAGGACTCTGGCTAACAACCGTTGTGAAGATCAGTGTGATGACTGTTCTAATGAGATTCCCAATCCAATAAGAGCAGGAATCATGAACTTTATCATGCTTCTCTCTCAGCTAACTCAAGTTTTGAATAGAAACATGGGTCCAGAGGAACGTTCAACCCCCCCCCCCCTAATAAAGAACAAGTCACTATCGAGAGCTTCATGAGACAAAGGCCTCCTAATTTTAGTGGATCATCCGATCCCGCGATTGCTGAACAATGGATAAACTCCATTGAAAAGATATTCTCCATCCTTCAATGTTCTGAATGAGAGAAGGTTTGCCTGGAGGCTTATCATATAAAGGGTGAAGCTGATCAATGGTGTACGTTGATAAAAAATATGAAGCCTGATGAAGAGATCAAGGCGTTGGAATGGAAATATTTCCAGAAGATGTTTTTAGATAAATATTTTCCGCGCACCCTCTGGCTTAAGATGGAAAGGGACTTCCTTTACCTCAAAAAAAAGATGAAGAATCTATTGGAGCGTATGAGGAAAAAATCACAAGGCTTGCACGATATGATTTTGGATTTTTTTTCACCCCCAAATGCAAAGTTGACCGCTTCTTTGGTGGACTAAAGCCTAGCCTGTGGAAAGCATTGTCGATTCGTGACTTCGACAACTATGAGGAAATTGTCCGATGTTCCCTCAAGGTCGAAATGGAGATTGGAGAATCATAGAGGTATCATGGGGATAAGAAGCGTAATGTGGAATTAAATGCTAGTGGTCCGATGGATAAATCCAACGGTGCTAAGAAGATCCAACATCCCACTTTCCAAAAGTGGAGAAAGAAGCACCCCAGAAATTGCCTTAAGGGGACACGAAAATGCTTCAGGTGTGGAAGAGAAGAGCACCTAGCTGTTAACTGTCGGCAAGAAAGACCCGCGACTGCGAAATCGGAGAGGAATTCTCCGTTCTAACCTCAACGCATTGTTCAATGCTAAAAAAGCAAAGAACTGGGTAATTTTTCAAATCAGTGCCCTAATACAAGTATTTTCCAAGGCAACCAACAACCTTCAAGGCAGCAAGAAAGATCTTTTGCCATCACTTCTACCGAAGTGAACCCCGACAACGAAGTGGTGACATGTACGCTAGTTATTAATTCAACAATAGTGAATATACTTTTTTATTCAGGTTCTACGCATTCTTTTATATCTCGAAAGTTTAGTAGAACAATCCCAACACCACCATAAATCATGGATGTGAAGATGTCGGTGAGTACGGAAAATGGGGAAATCATTGAATCTCATGAATATAAGTCCTCCCCTGTTATAATCTGTGGATTGAATTTCCTGGTGAACCTCGTCATACTCCCTCTGGTGGAATTTGATTCAATTCTTGGCATAGATTGGCTTTCCTTATATACAGCCAACATAAATTGTCGGGAGAGGGAAATCACACTCCATATGGAGAATCGACCCCCGATTATTTACAAGTGTAAGGAGGAAGATGAATCTACTTTAGCTCCATCATCTCAAACATGGATATTACTGCCCTATGAGCATGCGTATCTGGTTCGGATGCTTGAGTCCAAGGAAGAAACCATCCTTGAAGAAATGCCTATTGTGAGGGAATTTGCTGAAGTGTTTCACGAGGAACTGCATGGTCTTCCTCCTAGAAGAGATTTTGAATTCTCAATTGAACTTATACCTGAGATTTTACCAATATCCAAGACTCGATATAGAATGGTTGTTATAGATCTTGAAGGGCTGAAGAAACAACTGCAGGAGAATCTGGATAAGGGGTTTATACGCCCAAGTGCTTCACCATGGGGTGCACCAATCCTCTTCTTCAAGAAGAAGGATGGGTCAATACAGCTTTGCATCGATTATCGTGAACCTAACAGAATCACGATAAAGAACAAGTATCCTCTCCCATGAATTGATTAGTTTTTCGATCAGCTGTATGGAGCACAATACTTCTCCAAGGTGGACTTGCGGTCGGGATATTATCAAGTAAGGGTGAAGAAGGAAGATATCCCCAAGACTGCTTTTCGCACAAGATACATGCACTATGAATTCATAGTAATGCCTTTCGAACTCAAAAATTCTCCAGTAATCTTCATGGACTTGATGAATAGAGTCTTTATAGATTACCTCAAAAAAAATTTGGTAGTCTTTATATATGACATTCTAATAAACTCCAAAACCAAGGAGGATCATGAGAGAATTTAAGAACTGTAATAGAGACTTTGCGCAAGGAGAAGCTCTATGAAAAGTACAACAAGTGTGAGTTCTGGATGAAGGATGTCTCATTCTTGAGACATATCATCACAAGCAATGGGATATCTATGGATCCCTCCAAAACAGATGCAATTGAGGGATGGCCGAGGCCAACATCGGTAACAGATATCCGTAGCTTCTTGGGGATAGTTGGATATTATCGACAATTTGCGAGAAATTTCTCCCGATTGTCCAACTCTCTTACCAAGATAACTCGAAAGGGAGTAAAGTTTTCTTGGAGTGATGAATGCGAAAAAAGCTTTAAGGAGTTGAAAAGGAGGTTTATCACTGTGCCGGTTCTCACTTTACCCACAAGTGGGAAACTTTTTGTGGTATTAATTGATGCTTCGAAGAAGGGATTAGGTTGTGTGCTGATGAAGAATGATAAAGTGATATCCTATGCCTCAAGGCAGTTGAAAATCCATGATCGAAACTATCCTACACATGATCTGGAGTTGGCGGCTGTAATCTTTGCCTTGAAAATCTGGCGGCATTATCTCTATGGGGATAAATGTGAGATATATACTGACCACAAGAGTCTTAAATATATATTCACACAGAAAGAGATTAATATTCTCTAGAGAATATGGATAGAGCTCATCGAGGATTATGAATGTTCAATACATTACCACCCTGGGAAAGTGAACAAGGTGGCCGATGCCCTAAGTAGAAAATACCCAGCGATTCTATCAATGATGAGAATTGAGAAGAATCCAATATTCTTAGACTAGATGAAAATGGACATGATAATCATAAAGAAGGGAAAATAATCAATCCTTTCACAAATGATTGTTCAACCGTATCTTTTAGAAAGGTTAAAGGACGATCAAAAGAATGATGTGGGAATTCCAGAAAAAGTGGAAGCTATCAAAAAAGGGAAATCCTCAGAGTTTAATGTTAATGAAGAAGGAATTGTGTGGTTTGGGAAAAGACTATGTGTTCCATCAAGTCTGGAACTGAAGAAAGAACTTTTAGATGACGCACATAGTTCAAATTTCTCTATTCGACCAGGGAGCACAAAGATGTATCGAGATCTCCGAGAAAACTTTTGGTGGGATAATATGAAGAAGGAGATTGCTAAATATACATCAAAGTGCCTGGGGTTCCAACAAGTGAAAGCAGAGAGGAAAAAGTCTAAGGGGATGATGAAACCATTGCCCATACCAGAATGGAAATGGGAGAACATCACCACGGACTTTGTCACCAGAATTCCAAGGACATCCAAAGGAAACAATGCAATCTGGGTTGTTGTGGATCGTCTTACAAAGACTGAACACTTCATTGTTATTTGGGAGGATTTCACTTTGGATCAACTGGCACAGATATATATCAGGGAAGTGGTAAGGTTGCATGGAGTATCACTATCTATTATGTCTGACCGAGATCCAAGATTCGCCTCAAAGTTTTGGAAGAGTCTTAAACATGCTCTAAATACTGAACTGAACTTCAATACGACCTATCATCCTCAAACTAATTTCCAATCCAAGCGGACTATCCCAACACTTGAGGATATGTTGAGAGCGTGCTCAATGGACTTTAAAGGAGGATGTGATCAACATCTTCCTCTGGTTGAGTTCTCTTATAATAACAGTTTCCACTCGAGCATCCAAATTGCCCCATATGAAGCTCTGTATGGGAAAAGGTGCAGAACACTGGCATATTGGGATGAGGTCGGTGAACGTAAGCTGCTTGGACCAGGAATGGTCGAAGAAATGGTGGAGAAGGTGAAAACCATTCAGCATCATATCAAGGCAGCCCATAGTCGACAGAAGAGTTATGCAGATAACCACTGACGAGACCTTGAGTTTAAAGTTGGAGACATGGTGTTTCTACACATATCTCCATGGAAGAAGGTCATGAGGTTTGGAAAGAAAGAGAAGTTAAGTCCAAGGTACATCGGCCCCTTCGAGATTCTTGATCGTGTCGGGGTTGTGGCCTATCGACTAGCACTTCCACCTACCATTTCCAAAGTACATTATGTCTTTCATGTATCCCTCTTAAGTAAGTACATACCGGACCCTTCACATGTACTCTCTTCTGAGGTGGTATAATTGGAAGATGATCTTTCTTGTGAAGAGAAACCAGTGAAGATCTTAGATCATAGGAAAAAAGTCCTACGAAATAAGACAATGCCCCTTGATAAGGTGTTGTGGATAAACCACAAGTTTGAAGAAGCGACTTGGGAATCGGAGGAAATGATGAAGCTAAGTTACCCACCTCTGTTTTAGTGTGGGAAAAAGGAAATTTTGAGGGTGAAATTTCTAAGGGGGGAATATTGTAACGACCCAAAGTTTCATTAATGGAAATCCCTCTTGATCTAATTAAATGTCTCTTTATGTTTATATAAAATTTCAACTTCTTTGGTTTAATGTTAAGAATTTTAACCTTTGCTAATATAGCCGTTGAACAGTGATCAAATGATTAGTATAAATATAGGGCTTTAACAAATCCAAATTTACTAAGACAAAGGAAGTGATGGCCTCATCCAGTAGAATTGCTCCATAAAAATCCCATTTATCAGATCTCGGAAAAGAGGTGGCATCCTTGGGCTTCTCTCTTGACCAAGCCCAAGCTGAGCTTCATCATGTCAAGCTCGAACGGGACCGTCTACGGGAAAAGTGGAAGTTAATAGAGATTATCACCCGAGCGATGTTATCCGAGCCACCCCAAGAGTCTATCACCATCGCATACCTTACCCTTAGGTCTTATGCGGTTGTTTGAAGGTGTTATGTAACAAATCGATAGTACTATGTTCATATGAATATACTTTCTTGTCATTATTGATTCATTGTAAATAATTTTTAAAGTACAAATCGTGTTTTTAGTTATTATTAATTTAAGAAATATATTTTATTAAATTAATAAATTTTTAATTAAATAATATTTTAATAAAATATTATTATTATTAATATTAAATTAATATTTATTATATATAAATTATCATATAATTTTATGAATGCAATCGTAATTTCTATTAAGGTTTGAAATCCATTTTTGTCAAAACTTGTGAATTTTCGATAAATGTCGGGTTTTTTTTAAAAGTGAAAATTAACATATTTAGAAAATTATTTAGATAAAATAAATGTTATTTCTAGAATCAGGACGTCAAAATTACCCAACAATGAATTTTTCATAATTTTCTGAGACAGCCAAATTTTTGGGTAAAAATTAAATACCATTTAAATATATAATGTGTTTTATGACATCATAATGACCCAATAGTGTTGTAATAAAACACTATAATCTTTATGTTCAGACAATATATGTTTTAACATTAAAATAATGTGATATTGGGTTTGTTTGAATTACTTTTCAAATCATTAATGGACCCCACAAGACTTTTATAAACACATTGTCTTTTTAAATTGTTTTCCATGGGAGTGTGACTCACCTCCCCATAAGCAACCCTATTATTTTAAGAAGTTCGGAATTTGTCCTTATAAACTATTTTTTTACTGTTCCCTTTTCCAAAAACCATGGGCAAAAACGATGGGATGGTTTGTGGTTTGGATTAATTCAATGTAAGGGGACCCAAACCTAAATAATAAAGAATTCCCTCACCTTTCCTATATAAACTCACCCAAGCTCCCACTTCCTCCTCAATCAAAGACGTTGGAGTTCGTCCAACCTATGCCCTACTCTCTCTATAATCCTCCCAAGGAGCCCCAATCTCCATAGAAGCCTCTCACAAGACTCTCTCTAGCCTTTGGAAGCACACTTCCAAGTAAGGGTTTTTTCATCCTTTCTCATTTTTGTCCAATTTACTTTAAGTTATTTTTCCCTTTTAATTTCAATTATGAATGTTGGGGTATGGTTTCTAACCTCCCCCATACTGCCCTATTTATTTTTTAATGATGGGATACCCCGTTATCTCTCATTAAATTCCTCCCATGTACACCCGTTACTATGCTGAAATTCCGAAAGGAACTTCTCTCTCCTCATTTACATTCAAGCAATACTTTTGTGTCATGAATCTAAATTCCATTTCAATTTTTGGGACATGTATCTATATGACCTCATTAATTTACATTACATGTAAATATTATTAGGAACCCCTTTATCTCTCATCAACCATTTTTTATGAATTCTTATGCCACGTCGTTATGCTGCCGAAATCACACCGATTTTCTAAGCCAATGCCATTGTGTAGTGAATACCATACCCATTTCTCAATCAAGGGTATTCACCTTTATGCACACTTACTTATTGATTATAAATTTTAATTTATGAATTCCAAATTCTTTTATTGTGGAATAAATGATTATGTTTTATGAGTCCATGTTTTATGATCCATGTGGTACACTTATGCATGAAATGAAATGATTAAGAAGGGTGCGCCCTTATAGCACTCCAATGCATTGGGTAAAGTATAGTTTCATGATACATCATGTGCAATGAGTGTTGAACCATGCTAATTCAAGTGCAAAGAGGGTTTACTTGTGCTTCATGTGAAATGAGGATTTACTCATGCTCTATGTGAAATGAGCCTTGGCTCATGCTAATTCCATGTTAAGTGTTGTTGCCACATTTCCATGTTATGATTATCATGCTTTATCATGCATTTATGTTCATGTTTATCTTGGGATCTACTGATATGCCTAATGTATAACATGTATTGTACTCCTCATGTTATTCCATGTGCATTCCTTTACTGGGCTTTATAGCTCACCCTTTTCTTATGCATGTCCTCAGGTTATCCCATGCAATGCTAAGTACGAAGGAATGTAGTGGCAATGTAATGGAAGTTTTCAATAAAGATGTTGTGTTTCATGTTTTAAGTTTTTATGTAATTATCCTAATCCACAAATACACTAAACCTTTCGATCTTCTTTGTTGTATCAAGTGAAGTTTTATGTAATAAATCATGTTTTAGTTTATAATAAAAGCAGGGTTGTCAAAATTATAAGGATAAGTAAAAAACCCTGAAACTTATAAAAATCATATTTAATGAATAAAAGCCAACCCTTAATGCCTAAGGATCAAAATTTATTCTTTTAATTTACATATTTCTAAGAAAGTGATATAATTATTATTAAAACAATTGAAAGTGATAACATGTCACCCTCTTATCTCTTATAACTATAATAATTTTAATGTAGTGATAAACACGATGAAACTATGAACATAAATAGTCTCCATAAATCTAATAAATTATATACATCATTTGAATTTATTTATAATTTTAAAATAATTATCACAAATATTGACACAACAATGATACACTAATTATTTTATTAAGAGAAATTTCAAATAAATGATAGTATGAATATTAAAATATATATTATATGAAATACATTGTGTCATACACAATTTTTATAGGTGAATATTACCTTTTATAATACTATTAAATTGTTTTGTTATAATTTATCTCTCTTTTTAAATTTCCTTTAAATTTAATGGAATGAATAGTGTAAAAATTGACACTATGGATATTTTATATAAAAAAATATTATTAAATTATTTAAAAATCATAAATATATTTTAAAATACCAATGTGACTATGATAAGGTCTGAAATTTCAATAAAAGTCTAAATATGGGAAATGTACCCCATGAAATTAAAATTTATATCCTCTTAATAATTAAAATTTTGTTACCATAATTAAATTTCAAATAGATAATTATGGGTAAACCAAAAACGTTAAGGTTTAAATTAAAATAATTTCATGTCTAACAATAATTTTATGAAAGTATTTCAAACTATCCTATTCTTTTATTTGTAATATTTCAATTTAGAGGCTTAGAGATTGAATAATTAATTTATATTAAATAAATATTTTAACAATTTCTAAGGGTTCCCCTCACCTCAATTATAAAAGGGCACCTCCTCCCCCACCTCTTAACATGAATTTGAGCATTCAAACATAGACATACCCTTCCCATTTCCCTTATCAACATATATAATTACATTATAGATGTTTTTTTCATCTTCAAAGACCATCTCTAGTTCTGTAAGAGGATATTTGGAAAAAGAATGTTGAAGAAGAGGTAATCCCCTCTACCAATTCTTTCAAACACCATTCTACTTCCGCATTATATTTATGATTTCATTAATTATAAAGTAATAAATTAAGTATAAATTATATTGGGATATGTTATTATAATTATTAAAAAACCATATTCCACCTTATCTCAATCCTATGAAAAATGAAATCACCACACGTGCATACGTACGACTTACCGTCTTGGTGTCGCGGTGTATTCTGTTTTTTCCACCACATTACATGTATATATATTATAATGTAAATAACAACTTTATATTATTATTATAACATTATATAGATTATATAACAACATATATACCATCAAATTCAATACAATTTCATAATTATTAGAATGATATCGTCACTCATGTGTACGTAAAACCTACAGTCTCAAAGATGTGATGTGATTCATTCTACAAGATATCCATTAAAAAATGATTGTATCAATTTATATAATGAATAAATATGATATTTATTATGTTAGTATAATTTTTAAATGATATAAATATGACAAAATAAGGATAGTAGGAACTTATTCTACAAAACATACATAAGAAAATGAGTCATTTTATACCCTAATAATGAGTAATAATGAAATTTTCTAACCAAAAAGAGTATAATATGATCATATATGATATCATAAAAATTAATATGATTATATAGTAATTAAATGAATTATTTTATATCATTTTACAATAGATTCAGATATACCTAATGGATAGTATACCTATGGTAAGGGATTATTTTGTCTCATGTTTATTTCTGTGGGACATATGCCTTATACATCACCTATTTTTGTGTGTGGTTTTTATGCTTCCCTTGAATGTTTTATGATTATTTTTATGAAGTTTATAATATTTTCATATGAATATAATTTTCTTTATTTAATGAGGCATACTATTTGAAAAATTATAATTGTTAAGTTATAATTTTACACTCTCATTATTATCTATGACTGTTTATACGTTAGTATTTACTAGGTTATATTTATCATCCACATCCATGTTTCCTTTATATGTGAAATTAATTCTATTAGTCTAAAATATTTTAAAATTAATTTTATGCTTTAGTAAATATTTATTAAAAAATATGAAAGTAATCTTTTGTTGTTATTTGATATGAAGTACTTTTTGATTTTTCCAGCAAACTATGAGGAGAATGCTTTTTTAAGGTATACTCCATGAATGGATTTTTACGTCTTCATAACACTTATTTAGGTGAATATTTAATTAGACAATTTCATGTTTATTTCCAAATAAAATTATTTTCTTATAAAAGTTTGTGGTATTTTTAGAAAATATTTTTTTTAAGAATAAAGGATATTTTCCTCAAGAATTAAGTTCAACTGTTTTAACCCAATTATCTTCTATATAGGATGATGCTATTTAAATAGGGATATGTTTCTCTCAATATTATTAATATTATTTGATTGTGATAATTATGGAATGATATTTTATATGTATTATGTTATGATTATGGTAAAGGCTCCTCCTTGGCATCCAGAAGACCTAGGATCAAATCCGGGCAACGATGAATTTCCGGGGGAACTATAGCGACACTGTAGTAGGTACTGTAGCAGTACTGTAGTAGCGTTGGAACTATAGTGGCAGTAGAACTATATCGGAAACTGCAATATAGTAGGTACTGTAGCGGCGGTGGTACTGTAGCATCCCAGGTACTATAATAGTACTATTCACCGAAGGGCCCTTTGGGCCAAAAAATGGACTTTTGGGCCTTGTATTCAGACCAATTGGTCGTGGGACTTCAATATATGTAATGGGTCTCCCTCTACCCAGTTAGAAAGAGGTATTTGCTTTAAATAATAAATGAGGTTTCTGCCCCAACCTTTTAAAAAAATATTGATTTAATTATGAGATGGGTGGAACCTACATCTTCGTCCAATGCATTGGGTATTGATTTATATCTCATGAGATTGACATGGATGAAATGAAAAGAAAATATTGTTTAGTAACAGTTGTTTGAAATGAAAACTTATTATCGTTAAGTAATACATGGATGGAATGAAGAGACAACTCAGTTCAGTAATGTACTTTTTCTGTAATGATGGTCTTGGTTATGAGCCTTGGATAATATTGAAATGGTTTTCTATGATTATAGGTTTTCCCCAAGATCATGTTTTATTCCAATTCAATATTTAATGTTTCATTATGATTTACTCCTTACGTACAACAAATATTTATTTCATGAATCACTATTTTGATATTCAAAGTATATTTTCATTTTTTTGAATTCTTATGATTATGTTTTGTTTTTTGTTCACCATGATTTCACATAATAAGAATTTGATCTCACCATTTTTATTTTTTCTTTTCTTCTCTATATAAACAATGTTTTTAGGTAGAAAAACTAATGGGGAAGATATTTATTAGAGATGTTGATGATCATTCACCAAGCCAGAAGAATGTGTTTCAAGTCTTTAAAGACACTAATCTAATATGGTCTTTGTGAGTCTATTTTTGTAATGTATTAATTATTCTTCAAAATAAATGTAATTTCCATGTAAGTTTTTCTTGGGTTGTTAGAGTTGGTTTCCGATTGAATGTTTACTCAACCATTAGAAACTTAGATGAAAAAAAACATTAGTGAGTTCCCTATAGATATTTCTACGGATATTTCAAGGGATGTCCTTAGGAGAACTCTATGTATAGGTAAAAATCATCATATTTTTATGATAATCCTGACAAACTAAGGGTTTAACCAAAGATATCATAGATTAAAATAATATATGTAATTTACCTTACTAATGTGATTCTATTATCTGATATGTATTTATCACATATTTATTTCAGGTCTTAGTCAATAAAAAGTAGTACATAGAGCATAGTTAATAATTGACTTTTTCAGATGTAGAAATTATGGGAATTATGAAGATCTATTTCCTAAGTGGAAAAATCATTAAGAGAATGATGAAAATGGTATGAGGATTGGTCATACTACTGATTATAAAGAGATATTAAATGACATTTTAAAGGTATGTGATATTCTACTAGTATTTTTTATATTAATCCTAAGAAGAACGATGTTAATAAACCATAAGACATAATTCATATTTTAGGAAATGTGAAGATGATTGATTCATAAAAATGGTTTAAGAATGTTTTTCTATCATTAAGATGTATATGTTTTGGAATTCGTGGATTATGTTATAGGAATCCTGAAATATAAAAGTGTTATCAGTATAAGTTTTCCATTCATTATTATAAAGGACATGTTGAATAGTTATAAGGACCCAAAAAAGTGATTTTAGGGTATTTTTATATACTTGGAGAACATATGATTAAGGGAAATATGACCCTTAATATTTCTCTTATGTTTTTATAATGATGCTTGGGTAAAGATATTTCGTATTTGAATAAGTAAATTGGAAGATTCAATGTTATTGGGAACTAATTATGGTGTTGTTGGAAAGAGGTTTAGTCTATCAATGAGGAAGTATAAAAGTTTTTAGTACATATGGAATATATCCTATAAGTTTTGGAATAAGGAAACATGCATGTTTTAAATAAGGATATCTGATAATTCTAGTTGTTACCGTGACTCAAGAGAATTCATGATAAAGGTGTTCACATTTTTGTAATGTGACCAACTAGAGATATCTAATTGTATATGGGGGGTTAAATGTTAGGCAATGTTTGTGATCCTTTTTTTACAGTTTTGTATTTTAATCTTTCTGAAGGATTGTAATGTTATCAATTTTTTGTAACATTTATTTTAAACATTAGTTGAAGTTTGTTAGATTAATGTATTATATCCCTTTATATGAATATATGCATGTTTAATAATCTTATGATAACCTTATAATGATAAAGAAAGATGGAATGACCTATCATTTAATTTATGGATCACATGATCTGCTAACAATTCAGAAATGAAAAATACAACATCATTTCTTTAAATAAGATATGATATGGGAAACGTTCGAGGAACAACCAATGGTGTGATTGTACTGAAATAAGGTAATTATTTATTCTCATGCAAAAATTTTCAACTTTAGGAATATGATATTGAATCCAAAAATGTTATCCTAGTATATTTTTCTTCGATGAATCAGATGGTCATTTAAATCATCCAATATGTATATCTTTCTGATTTTTAACATTCTCCTAACC
Source organism: Viscum album (assembly GCA_963277665.1). NCBI lineage: Eukaryota > Viridiplantae > Streptophyta > Magnoliopsida > Santalales > Viscaceae > Viscum > Viscum album. The sequence continues at coordinate 1,513,689,533 of OY728139.1, read as the reverse complement.
TTTTTCTCTATCACTTCCCATTATAACATGATGGTTGTATTTTTTTCTTTCATATCATTATTTTAACCTCCAACATATGTTCTCTTCTATGGAAATGTTGGGATGATTTAATTGGGTAACCACTATGTTTCTAAATATAATTTTTAAAATGAATTTTTAGTATTATGTTTTACTATGTGGGTTTCTATGAAATAAACTTTCATGTAGGAAACATCTTATAATTGGGACGAAATTTGAGGGTGAAATTCATTTTAAGGGGGTAGAATTTAACACCCCTGATTTTTATGAGATAGATTTTTTTAATTACATTAATTTATTCTATTTTTCATTACACTAATCTAATATTGTGCAATATGTAACATTGGCTTTGTGTGTGGTTTACTCATTGTTATGCATGGCATATGTTACACACTATTTCATGTTCTTTTAATATAATTTATTTTTGGAAACACTGGTTATAAGTGAACAACTAAATATTATTATGTTACCTTATAATATAGTTATTAAAATAGTGGGAATGAAAATTATTAACTGATTTATGAAATTATTTTTTACACATGTATTTAATTTATATTTTTGTAAGCAGTTTTTTAAAAATTAAAATAATTTTTTTTAATATAAAGTAAATTTTGTTTATGAAAATCTTTTTAAATAAATATAAGTGAATTTATAATATAATAAAATAACTCTTTATGGATTTAATTAATGAAATTTATATGTAATAAATTCAATGTGATTTTTAAAATTCATCATATATGTTTTCAACAAATGATATAAGAACAAATTCAATTTTTTCGGATAAAGGAGGAATTTTACAAAAAAAATAGTTTTATCGCATTTTGATGGAGAACCCATTTTAAATATAATTTTTTACACTTTTATAAGTTTTTTTGTAAATATAAAATTCTTCATTGTAAATGAAAAATTAAAATTTACTATGGTTGAAATTTTGGTATTTTTCTAACAAAAAACATATTTTAATGAATAGTAAAAAATACAACATTTTAATTCAAAACTATATTTTTTACTAAATTAATTTTATTGATAAATTATCTTTTGAATTGGTATTCAATTATATTTTGATTATTTTTTATCATTTAATCCAATTTGGGTAATTTTATGTAATTTTACATTGAAATTTGATATAAACACATGTTAATATTTTGATGGTTTTTACATTAAATAAACAAGCTTTCTCGCTTTGACAAAGGAAATTAATTTTAAATTTAATAATAAAATTTTTCTGATTTCAATTTGTAAAAATTTCTTCCATATTTTAAATCTATATGTCCAACTTATTTAAATAGTTCTATTTAATTTTTTGGACATTATGAAAAGTAATGTTGGTAATTTTTATTTACCATAGTTAAAGATAAATCAGGTAAACAAGGGTAACAAATAATATGATAAGGATAATAAAGTTACCCTAACAAATGAAAAAATCATATCAGATGAATAAAAGTCTTCCCTTAACACCTAAGGATGTAAATTTATCGTTTTAATGGACTTTTTTCTATGAAAGTGATATAATTATTATTGAAACAAAAGAAAGTGACAACATGTCACCCTATTATCTCTTATAAGTATAATAAATTTAATGTAGGGATAAACATGATGAAACTATGAAACTAAAAAGTATTTTGAGATATAATGAAAATATATACATCATTTTAATTTATTTATAATTTTTAGAGATTAAATAATTACCATAAATATTGACACAACAATGATACAAAAATTATTTTATTAAGAGAAATATCAAATAAATGATAAAATAAATATTAAAATAAATATTATATGAAATAATTTATGTCACCCACGATTTTAGGTGAATATTACATGTTATAACACTATTAAATTCTTTTTTTCAATGTTATCACTCTATTTGGATTTTATTTAAATTAAATCAAATGAATAGTTTAAAAGTTGACACAATTGATATTTTATAAAAATAATATTTTATTAAATTATTTCTAAATCATAAAAATATTTTAAAATCCCAGAGTGAAAATAATAAGGTATAAAAGTTCATTAAATTTACAATTATTGTAAATTTAGCTCATATAAGTAATATTTATAAGATCTTAAAACTTAAAATGATCTTACCACAAATAAAATTATAAGAAAATAATTAAGGGTAAACCAAAAAAATAATTATTAAAATAAAATCATTACATGTATAAAAATTATTTTATAATAGTATTTAGAACTATCCTCATCTTATCTTTGACATATTTTAATTTGGAAGCTTTTGGATTAAAAATTAATTTATATTAATTTAGTATTTTAATAATTTCCAAGGGTTCCCCCACCTAAATTATAAAAGGGAACATACTCCCTAACCTATTCACTTCAATTTGATCCTTAATGCATGTTCAACCCCTGATATTTTCACTTATCAACCTCCCTACTTATTGTTTAAAGGTTATGGTCTTCCTCAAAGACCAACTCTAGTGCTGTAATAGCATATTTAGAGTAAGAATGTCGAAGAAGAGGTGGTCCCCTCTAAAGATTATTTCATACTTCTTTCTTATTGTGCTTCCTCTTCATGAGTTGTTTCATTATAAAGTAATAACTCCAGAATCAATTATATAGTGAGATATTATTATAATTATGAAATACACATATACATTCTTCTGTCTATCCTATGAAAAATGAAATCACCACATGTGCGTATGTACCGTTTACCGGGCCCGCGTCATGGTGTAATATTATTTTCACCACCACCTTACTAGGATGGATATAATGAAGCAAAAATAACTATATATTAGAATTATAACATTATATGTATTATTAAACAACATGTATACAATCCACTTCCATACCATTTCACAATTATCAGACTGATAACGTCACTCGTGAGTGCGTACGTCCTACCGTCTCATGATGAGATGTGATTAATTCTACAATATATCCATTAAAAATGATTATATAAATGTAGGTAATGCATAAATATGATATTAATTATGTTAATAACATTTTAAAATTATATAAATATGACCTGATAAGTAGAACCATATATTATTTGTCAAAACATGCATAAGAAAATGAAGCAGTTTATACCTGAATATTGAGTAATAATGAAATATTTTTACCAAACAGATGATAATAAGATCATATATGATATAATAAAAATGAATATGATACAGGATTAAGTCAATGAAAAAATTTAAATCATTATACATGAGATTTGGATAAACAGAAAGGATAACTGAACTAAGTTAATGGATTATGTTATCTCACTTTTATTTCTATGATACATATGGCATATTCACCACCTATTTATTTTATCTAGTGTTTATTATTATTATTGAATGTTTTATGATTATTATTATAAAGGTATAAAATCCCATGTTTTTGAACCGGGTAAAAATAGGAATGTTTTTGAATTTCTTTTTTTGGTTTATCAACGGGTCAATTTTTTTTAAAACCGAGCTCCATAATTTTATTTCTAGTGTTGGATCACCTAAAGGTGTCATTTTTTGGACTTTCGTAGTTACCCTATAATTTTATCGAGTGTATCGATGAGTCTTGGGAGCACCAGAACTGGAAAAGTCCGATTTAATCAATATGTGCAGGCAGTGCACGGTTGTGGTCCAACCCGTGCAGTTTACCATATCTAATAAATAATTTAATTTAATTAAATAATATTATATGATAGTTTGTGATTAATTAAAATAAATTTTTAATAATAATAATAATGAATTTATTATTATTATTATTGTGGTTTTTTAATTAAATGAATGTTAAAGAATTAATTAAATGATAGTTGAAAACATTAACGTAGATTTTGGGTTTTTTAAGAACCGTTTTAATTAAATGAAGAGTTTCATAATTATTAAAGGTCCATTTATTATTAAATGGAAGAATTTCAAAATAATAATAATGTTATTATTATTATTATTGTTATGGTGTCAATAATTATTTTGATGCTTTGAGATTTTAATTTCATGTTAAATGAGGGTATCATTTATTATAATTTAATGTGGCTTTTTAGCTTCTCGAAGAAACGTTTAATTAAATGAGGGGTTTCAGATTTAATGAATCTTTATTATTACATATAGGTGTTGGCCTTATAAAATGTTTGAAAAATAATAATAATGATTTTTTTATTATTCTAGTTTTATGAATGTAATAATTATTATTTTTATGGTAATTAAATTAAGGGTTATTGTTTAGAGTATTTATCATATTAATGATATTGTAATAAATTGGGGGTTTGGGTTTTAAATAAATGAGTGTTGGAATAAAAATAAAAATAATTTTATTATTTTTTTGTGGTTGTTTAGTAAAATAAATGTTAAAATAATTTAATGCTCAACCGGGAGTTTTGATAATTAATTACGAAACATTTATTAAGATAATAATAAATGAAGGTCAAAATGAAATAAATAATTAGTGTGGATTTAAATAGAGGTTATAAATATTCCAAAGAATTATTTTATTGTTTATATAAAAAAAATTTAATTATGAGGTTTGTTGATAGAGCGCTGTCATGGGTGCCCTCAAATGATTAGTGTGATTTTGGGGTACTTAGGTGCAGCAGAGTGGATGACCAAGGTCGTCTCTCAATGGAGGAAGTGAATTTAACAACATATTAAAGGTATTGTAAAATTAAACTTTAATAGAATTAAAACACTACTTGAAAGGATGTGGGTGGTTTTTTTATCATTTATAAAACTTGAAGAAGTTTTCTGGAAGAAGATTCCATTTTTTTGTTTTTAATTTTGAAATGATGTTTGATTAAAAAGACACAACAAGAAAATGTTTTTTTAAGAAAATATTTTAAAAGGCATAATAGATGTAACTCTACATATTCAATCAATTATTTATCATTATCATTTAAATTAAATTACACTTAATTATTATCCCTTAACTTGTTAACCCCCAAACCTTGTGAGAATTAACCTTACTACGAAGATGAAGTGAATTTAACCCTAGGATAACTTCAGAACATGCAATTGCAGCACCCTGCTTTGATTGATATTATAAGAATAGATTATGGTCAGGGGTTAATAAAGGCACATCTCCCCTCTGGAGATTATAATTAATTGATTTTAGGGATTATATTTTAGCACTACAGATTGATCCCATATGGTTTTGTATAATCGATTAAGTTCGCACTCTCACAATTTACACAAAATCTCGTCCTCACGTGTTTTTGTGATAATTGTTCAATTTCTTGATTAATTTCAATTAAATTAAAAACTCAATTAATATATCATATATTTTGAATTACATTATATCATTGATTCACAATAAATGAATGTATAAGGTTAAAGATAGATCGATTACTAAAAGACTACTCTTCCATGGGTGGCGTAATCATCGTAGAAGCATTTTTCATGTGCAAATGTTTATAATGGGTATAACGCAATAATGCTTCTACTCAAGAATTCCAGCCCAAATAGGAAGATTAAGAGAAGAAGATATTAAAAAAAAACAGAAGAAAATAGAATAAAAAAAATAATAACAAATAAGTTTAAAACACAAATGAAAATATTACAACATGAAGAAGAGAAGGAGGCTTTGATGAGGGGACCCTTGCTTCAAGAGCTACCCCTCTTACAATGGTTAGAGAATTTGGGTGAAACAAATTCTCCTCTTCCTCCAATCACTTAATTCACGTTCCAAACCCACAAAATGAGAAAAACACCAATTTATAGAGTGGTGGGGAGGCTAGGTTCAAAGAGATTTCAAGTGTGAATGGGGAATCTCATCCAAATATTTTATGCCAACTCGCACCGCCCAGTTGACCACCAAACTGCATGAATCAGCTCTTCTTCTAGAAGGATCATATGTGAGGATATGGGTTCTATATCCCCTCTTAAATGTAGGGTGCAATCCAATCCCAGATGAAGGATTTATGGCCCAAATACTAAAGCTTCTCAATTATGGCGTGTCCAACCCACCTTTGAATTTATGGCCCAATTACTCCATCCAAATGCATTATTTTGATCTCATTTCCTGAATAAATGTTTTAGCACATGATGTAAGGAACATAGGTACAAACTATTAAGTTCAAATAATTCAAATAAAAATATTTATTATTTAAATACTATAGTGATATTGAAAAGGTAAAACTGGGATTTTCATCAAATATTCAAATGAATGATTTAATCCCAAATACTTTCTAATTAAACATATTTAACACAATGTGAGGAAATTATATCATTTTTAATAAATAAAATATTCAATAAACATCAATATCAAATCAAAACCAATTTTACTTACCCTTTTTCACTCCTTGGAAAAACCTCATATCAAGTAAACATCAATATCAAATCAAAACCAATTTTAAAACACATATCCTTGTGATTAAACAATTAAAAACCAAGAAAAAAAAAGATATCATGCCTCATAAAAAACCATTATTTCAAGTTATTCCTTTATATCATTCAATATATTTCCACTTTATTTATCCTCCCATTCACAAAACACTTACCTCACTTGAATTTTCTCTTATCACACAAATGCCAATTTTTTTGCAATGTCTTTCTCATCCAAACTCATACAAGGGTCACCATAGGCTTGATAAATTTCTACATCACCACCTGATGTGAGTCAAAGACATATGTCTATCATGAGGAATTTTCAGGGTTGTTCTGTGGCTATCGGTTGGTAGGATTAAGGTGTGAAAAATTCTGAGGCTGAATGAGGAGGGCTTGACTCTTTTTGAAGAAAAATTTCATTAATCTAATTTTCACTTAAATATGGTCTTCTCCTCATTTCTCTTAGTATCAATTCAGCTACATCATCATGAAAAGTCATGGAATGTTTACACCATTCATCATTCATCAACTAAAATTTCAATCTTATCAAACATGATTTTCTTGAATGCTCCAGATAGGAAAATATTTCTTGCATCAATTAGAAGCTCCAGAAAAGGCACAATTTCACTTATCATGAAAGCTCCAGAAAAGGCACAGCTTTCAATATAATGATTTTCTTCAGTAGCAAACACATCTCTTTAGAATTTAAATTTCCACCCAAAGTATCACAGAATGTGGTAGCACAATACAAGATATCTTCCCCCACACTTAAGCTCAACTAGATTATGCAATTTCACTTCAAGAGTTGGTTGGATAGGGAAAATTGGCTTGTAATGTGGCTAACCTAACAGGCTATGCATGGATTCTAAGGGCTACAAGGAATAAATGTTCATGGTATTCCATTATAAAAAAGGATTATTTGAAATAGGGGCTTTAATAGCAAACAAATGCCTCAATCATTTAAACATAAGTACCTAAAACACTCAAGTTTTGATAGAAATAAATAAAATTCTGGTTAAATCAAGCACGATTTTGTTCTCTCAAAAAGTGAGGTGAATGTAAAGAATATGAAAAAAATGGTTTATAAGCCTCACAGGAAAGTGGTTTCAAATATAAAGACAGTGAGATGTGGCATGGGATTCAAAATTCAATGTACTTTTCATGAAATTACTAAATATGTGAACTTGAAACAAAGTCATTTTCAGCATTTATTTAAGCTCCGTTTCATGGGTTAAATTGTTTCACTCATTGATATGCATTCAAATTTTTTGATAAGAATCATTTCAGCTCAAAAATTTTAAATACACAAAAAAATTGACAAATAAACACAAAAAAATTTGAAAAACACACAATTTTGTTTTGTTTTGTTTTTTTAATCAGCAAAACAATTGAAATTATTAAACTAAAAGGTTCCCTCACCCACACATAAAATATTTCATTGTCCTCAATGTGAACCCATGAGATGATATATGCACATGAAATGCAGAAGTTTTAAATAGGAAAAATAATATAAAAGTGAATGGGTTTGGAACAGCCTAATGTGCTCAAGTGATGATGGGGTCATGCAGTGTGATAAAATCCACAACATCAGTAGGAAGTCCCTCAATTTATCTCTTCAAACGTTACCAATTGACTGTAAAGATCCTTTCAGTGTCCTCTTGTGTGATCTCCACAACACCATAAGGAATAACATTAGATACAATATAAGGACCTAACCATCTGGAACACAACTTACCAGGCATCAGCTTCAGTAGTGAACAGTAGAGAAGGACTATCTCTTCAACATGAAACTCCTTTTGTTGGATAATTCTATCATGAGTTGCTTTTGATTTTTCCTTATAGAGCCTTGATTTCTCATATAAAGACAATAGAATCTACTAAAGCTCTTGAATTTTCATCTTCCTTTGGATTCCAGCTTGAGGCAAATCCATGTTACATTTCTTTATAGCCCAATAAGCCCGATAGTCAACTTCCACGGGGAGATGACATGCTTTAACAAAAACAATCCAAAATGGGGACATACCAATGGGTGTCTTGTATGATTTCCTATAACACCACAATGCATCATCCAAGCGCTTGCTCCAATCCTTCTTATTTGGCTACACAGTTTTCTCTAAAATCTGTTTCAACTCACGATTTGAAACCTCAGCCTGGTCATTTGTTTGGGGGTGGTATGGTGTTGATGTTTTGTGTGTCACCCCATACTTTTGAAGGAGGGAAGACAAATTCCGATTGCAGAAGTGTGTCCCTTGATCACTTATGATGGCCTTCGATACTCCAAACCTTCAAAAAATTTGCGTTTTGACAAAGTCCACAACAACATGAGAATCATCTGTCTTGGTGGCCTTAGCCTCCACCCATTTACACACATAATCAACAGAAACCAAAATATATAAAAATCCAAATAAAATAGGAAAAGGACCCATAAAATCAATGCACCATACAACAAAAATCTCAATGGATAGTATGGGTTGTTGGGGCATCTCGTGTCTCCAAGAAATGTTCCCAGTGTGTCGGCAATGAGAGCATGACTTAAAAAACACATGGGCATCATGGAATAAGCTAGGAAAAAATAATACAGAGTCCAAAACATTCCTAGCTGCCCGTTGGGGTCCAAACTATCCACCACAAGAAAGTGTATGACAAAAATGTAAAACAGGCTCCAACTCATGATCAGGAACACACCTCCTAATAACTTGATCACTACATATGTGACAGAGGTATAGATCCTCCCAAAAATAATACCTAGACTAACTTTTTAATTTTGGGACTTGATGTTTCTTTAAATTTTTATGGATTTTAGAGGCAACAAGGTAGTTAACTAAATCTGCATACCAAGGATGCATACCTCAGATGGAATAAAGTTGCTCATCGGGGAAAGTGTCCCGAAGTGGTACCTGGTCCAAGGTGTCATCCTCTAGTGTGTGAGTAATCCTATTCATGTGGTCCACGACCAAGTTTTCTGACCCCTTTTTTTCCTTTATCTCAATATCAAATTCTTGAAGAAGGAGCATCCATCGGATCTGCCTGGGCTTTGCATCTGGATTCTTCAAGAGGTACCTCAGAGCTGCATGGTCTAAAAAAACAACTACTTTAGAGCCCAATAAATATGAATGGAATTTATCTAAAGCAAATATGACAGTAAGAAACTCCTTTTCCATGATTTTGTAGTTTGATTGGGCTTAATCCAGTGTCCTCGATGCATAGGCGATCACATGTGAACGTCCCTCCACTCTCTGAGATAAGACAGCTCCAACCCCGAAGTTGGAGGCATCACACATAAGCTCAAAAGTAATCTCCCACCGTGGGGGCTATATGAAAGGTGAAGTGGTTAGATACTTCTTTAGCTCATCAAAGAAAGTCCTGCAAGAATCACCAAACAAAAAATCAGAATCCTTTAGAAGTAATCGTGACATATGAAGCACAATATTACTAAAATCTTTGACGAAGCATTGATAAAATCCTGCATTCCCTAGGAAAGATCTAACATCACGCACACATGAAGGATAGGGTAAGGATGAAATAATGTCTATACTAGATCAATCAACCTCTATCACATGTTTTGACACTACATTCCCTAAGACAATTCCATGGTCTACAATGAAATGACACTTTTCAAAGTCCAGGACCTGATTCTTCTCAATACAACGATTCAAAACCTTTCCCAAACTACTTAGAAATTCATCAAAAGAAGACCCATACACTATAAAATCATTCATAAATACCTCCATGTAAGTCTCAATAAAATCAGAAAAAATTCTCACCATGCATCGCTGGAAGGTACCTGGGGTGTTGCAAAGTCCAAATGGCATCCTTAGGTAGGAAAACGTACCGAAAGGACAAGTTAATGTTGTATTCTCATGATCCTTCAGAGCAATAAGAACCTAAAAATATCCAGAAAATCCATCCAACAAACAATAATGTGATTTCCCAGCCAGTCTCTCAAGCATCTGAACAATAAATCGGAGGGGGAAATGGTCTTTTTGAGTAGAATGATTTAGTTTCCTTTAATCAATACACACACGCGGACTATTTTGTACCCTCATTGGAATGAAATCATCTTTATCATTTTTAACAACAGTAACACAAATTTTCTTAGGCACACCCTGAATAGGGCTTACCCACTGGGAATATAAAATGGGATAGATTATACCTGCCTCGAGCAATTTTCCAACCTATTTTTTAACAACCTCCAAAAGTGTTGGATTGAGTCTCCTTTGTGGCTGCCTAATTGGTTTAGCCTCATCCTCCAAAATAATCATGTGCATGCAAATGGAGGGGCTAATACCTGATATGTTTAACAAGGTCCACCAGATTGCCCTGATGTTCTCCCTCAAAAGATTCAAATGTTTTTCTTCATGTTCAAAATGGATATTGTCAGCAATGATAATAGGTAATTTTTCACTACTTAACAAGTATGATTATTTGAGATTTGGAGGAAATGGATTGAGTTCTAGTGTAGGGGGGTGGTGTATGGATTGAAACATAGAAGGAGCTGAAATATATGCACAAAGAGAATCAGTATCATAATAGATATCATCACAATCAGAGAATAAAGAATCAAATCCATTAGCATACTCAACAGCCATGTCATAATTAGAGTTCACATGATCAAAATCAGAATATGATTCCATTTTAAAATCAAATTTTACAGATTTTTTTCCCTTAGAAACGGGTGGTTGAAGTACTCTTAGACATCAAACTAGAACCAATAATCATAATCTCCCTAATCACAGGACAATCCAATTCCATGTTGTTTTTATCTGGTGGTTCAAAATGGGAGATAACAAATGCATAATGATCCTATGAGGGGTACTTCATGGAATCTATAACATTAAATATCACAACTTCATCCCAAAATTCCATGGAAAGTTTACCCTCATTGATATTTATGATAGTTTTTGTAGTTTTGATGAAGGGTCTACCTAAGATAATGGGGGCATGAGAACTTACCTAATCATCCTCCATATTAAGCACATAGAAATATGCTGGGAAGATCATGTCTCTTACCCAGACAAGTACAACCTCAAGGACTCCCGCTGGATATGTCGTAGCTCTATTCACCAATTGCAACACTAGTCTCGTCAGTTTCAGCTCACCAACTTGCAAATAAGAGAATACAGAGTGAGGCATCACATTTATGGAAGCTAATAAATCACAAATATCATCAAAGAAGTGAAACTCCTCTATGGTACATGGGATGGTGAATGTCCCGGGATCCTTGAACTTTGTTGGAATTGCTAGAGTTGGTGTAATGAGTGCTGACACATTCCTTCCAAGATTGATCCTCTCATTTCCCTTGAGCCCTCTTCTATTGGTAAAAATTTCTTTTAAGAATTTAACATACCTTGAAATTTTCTTAATGGCTTCAAGTAGATGAATATTGATCTCCACATGCTTGAATGTGTCCAAAACCTCCTTTTGCATTGCTTCTTCTGCCATCTTCTTGTTTTGAACAACCCTGTTTGGAAAAGGAAGGGGTTTATGAGGAACACCATCAATAATTTTCTACCTTTATCTTTCTCTTTTGATTTCTCATTAGTTGGTATGGAATGTGGCTTCTATGGAGTTGAGGTGAATCCCAGTGGAATGGTAGGTACAGTTGTATCGTTCATTTTTTCCCACTTCTCAATGTGATGGAACTAACATTCCCCTTTGGATTTGGAGTGGGTTGGGAAGGTAGTTTTTCAGATTTCTTACTTACAAGTTAATGGAGGTCGGTGTCAATATGGCTCATTTGATTCTTCAACTCCCTCAGCTCCGAACCATGACTCTTCCACTCATTATATTGATTAAGAATGGTTTGTTTTAAAATATCATCATTGTTAGAGTCTACCTTGTGTTGGAGATTCCTTTGTTGCTGAATTGTTGATGTTTGAGCTTCAAATATCTTTTGGGGTTGTTGGAAACCCTGTTGGTAAGGTGGAGGATGTTGGGAGTTTGGTTGAAAATGGTGCCTTTATTATTGTCCAGAGCCATACCTCATGTCCAATTGATCCTTCCACCCTTGGTTATATGTTGGATCAAACATCTTTTGAGGATATGGTTGTTTTTGTTGTTGCTGATATGGTCTCCCAGGGAACACTGCTGCACAATCTTCTGTTTCTTGCAGTTGTGGGCAATAGTAAGTTGGGTGGCTTGTCTCAGTGAATATACCACAATGCCTTGAAGGATGGGGTTGGGATGTATTTTTAGCCAAAGTAATCTGTCTCACTGTAGTTATCAATTATTCCAACTTAGTATCAATCAAATGACTTTCAATAGAAGCTGGACTTACCTGATGTACTCCCCTGACATGTGGTGTACCACGATCTCCAAATTGAAGGGATTTTGGGCCATTTTGTCGATCAACGCACATGAAGATACTGGTGTCTTTTCCACCAATGCTCCTCCAATTTCATCATCTACCATGCTTCTCTCCATAGGTGTGATTCTTTCATAAAAGTATCGGATGAGGAGTTTCTCACTGATTTGGTGATGTGGGCAGCTTTCACACAACTTACTGAATCACTCGCAATAGTCATACATTGACTCCTGATGTTTTTTCTTGATCCTCGAGATCTCCTTACGAATAGATGTGGTCCTCGATGTAGGAAAAAAGCTCTACAAGAAAAGATGTTTCAAATTGTTCCAACAAGTTACATCTTCGGGTTGTAAATAATACATCCAGTATTTCACAGCTTCATCAAGTGAGTATGGGAATGCTCATAGTTTGATTTGATCTTCAGAGACATTTCTAGGTTTTAGTCTTGTTCAAACCACATTAAATTATTTCAAATGTTTATTATGATCCTCACCAGAGAGGCCATGAAACTTTGGAAGTAAGTGAATTAACCCTTATTTTAGTACAAAGTCTGATTCGAGATTTGGATATGCAATGCATTTTGGTTGATAGTTATTATCAGGTGTAGCCAATTCTATAATGGTTATTTTAATTTCATTTAAATTATTTTCAGCCATTGATTATTGTTTAATGGTTTAATTTTAATTGCTTCAAATTTCAATGTTCTGATATTGGAGTAATTCTTTAACTGGTTGAATTTTGAAACTTCCCGTAGACTGAGAATGTATGATTCTTGCCCTAAGGTTGCGTTAAATCTCAGGGTCAAGATCTAAGAGATATTTGGTATTAGTTCGTTTCATCAATCAATGAAAGATGAAAAGGAAATAAAGAAATGTGAACCACAATAAAAAGAAAAGAAGTTTGAGTTGGTCCGATAAAAATAAAAGAAGAGAGTAAGAGAAAAAAACTTGAGAAAGGGGAAAGAAGAAAGAAAGATGAGAAGAAAAGAATTAAATGAAAAATAAAATAAATACATATAATCGGTGGAATAAATTACTTGCCTCCCCGGAAATGGTACAAATTTTATAGATCACTGTAGTGGGCACCCTCAAATGAATAGTGTGATTTTGGGGTACTTAGTTGCAGCAGAGTGGCTGACCAAGGTCGTCTCTCAAAGGAGGAAGTGAATTTTACAACTTATTAAAGGTATTGTAAAAGTAAAATAGAATATAATTAAAACACTACTTGAAATTATGGGGGTGGTTGTTTATCATTTATAAAACATGAAGAAGTTTTCTAGAATAATATTTCATTTTTTTTGTTTTTAATTTTGAAATGAAGTTTGATTAAAAAGACACAACAAGAAGATGTTTTCTTAGAAAATATTTTAAAAGTCGTAATAGATCTAACTCTACCACTTCAATCAATTATTTATCATTATCATTTAAATTAATATCCACTCAATTATTATCCCTTAACTTGTTAACCCCCTAACCCTATGAGAATTAACCTTACCACGAAGATGAAGTGAATTTAACCCTAGGCTAACTTCAGAACATGCAATCGAAGAACCCTGCTTTTATTGATGTTCTACGATTATCTTATGGTCAGTGGTAAATTAAGGCACATTTTCCCTCTGGAGATTATAATTAATTGAGTTTAGGGATTATATTTGAGCACTACAAATTGATACCATATGGTTTTGTATAACAGATTAAGTTCGCACTCTCACAATTTACACAAAATCTCGTCCTCACGTATTTTTGTGACAATTGTTCAATTGATTTATTAGTTTCAATTAAATTAAAAACTAAATTAATTGATCATATTATGTGAATTACATTATATCATTGATTCAAAATAAATTATTGTAGAAGGTAAGAGATAGATCGATTACTAAAAGACTACTCTTCCATGGGTGGCGTAATCATCGTAGAAGCGTTTTGCATGTGCAAATGTTTATAATGGGTATAACCCAATAACGATTCTACTCAATAATTCCAGACCAAAGAGGAAGATTAAGAGAATAATAAATTTAAACAAAAAATAATAAAAGAGAAGAAATAAAATAAGAACAAAGCAGTTTAAAACACAAATGAAAATATTACAACTTGAAGAAGAGAAGGAGGCTTCGATGAGGGGATCCTTGCTTCAAGAGCTACCCCTCATACAATGGTTGGAGAATTTGTGTGAAACCAATTATCCTCAACATCCAATCTCCTAATTCACGTCCCAACCCCAAAAAATGAGAAAAACACCAATTTATAGAGTGGTGGGGAGGCTAGGTTCAAAGAGGTTTCAAGTGTGAATGGGGAATCTCGGCCTAATATTTTTTTCCAACTTGCACCACCCATTTGACCACCAAAACTCGTGAATCAGCTCTTCTTCTAGAAGGATCATATGTGAGGATATTGGTCATATATCTCTGGTTAAATGTTGGGTGCATTCCATGCCCAGATGAAGGATTTATTTCCTAAATACAGAAGCTTCTCAATTCTGGCGTGTCCATCCCACCTTTGATTTTTTGTCGCAATTACTCCATCCAAATGCATTATTTTGATCTAGTTTCTTGCATAAAAGTTGTAGCGCATGAAGTAAGGAACATAGTTACAAAATATTAAGTTCAAATAATTCAAATAAAAATATTTATGATTGAAATACTACAGTGATTGTGAAAGGGTAAAACTGGAATTTTCATTAAATATTCAAATGAATGATCTAATCCCAAATACATTCTAAATAAACATATTTAACATAATTTGAGGAAATTATCTAATTTATTTTCAATAAAATACTCAATAAAATAGTGTTTTATCAACTCCCCCACACTTACCCTTTTACACTCCTGGGAAAAACCTCATATCAAGTAAACATCAATATCAAATCAAAACCAATTTTAAAACACATATCCTTGAGATTAAACAATTAAAAATCAAGAAAAAAAATGATATCATGCCTCATAAAAACCATTATTTTATGTTCTTCATTTATATCATTCAATATATTTCCACTTTATTTATCCTCCCATGCACAAAACACTTACCTCACTTGAATTTTCTCTTATCACACAAATGTCAATTTTTTTGCTATGTCTTTCACATCCAAACTCATACAACGGTCCCCATAGGCTTGAAAAATTCCTACATCACCACCCGATGTGAGTCAAAGACATATTTTTATCATGAGGAATTTTTATGGGTTTTCTGTGGCTTTTGGTTGGTATGATTAAGGTGTGAAAAAATATGAGGCTGAATGAGGAGGGCTTGACTCTTTTGGAAGCAAAATTTAATTTATATAATTTTCACTTAAATATGGTCTTCTCCTCATTCCCCATATTATCAAATCAGCTCCATCATCATCAAAAGTCGAGGAAAGTATACAACATTCATCATTCATCAACTAAAATGTCAATCTTCTCAAACATGATTTTCTTGAAAGCTCAAAATAGACACAACTTTCTACATCAATTAGAAGCTTCAGAAAAGGCACAACTTCACTTATCATGAAAGCTCAAAAAAAGGAACAACTATCAATATAATGATTTTCTTCGGCAGTAAACACATCTCTTCAGAATTTAATTTTCCACCCAAAGTATCACAAAATGTGGTAGCACAACACAGGATAGCTTCCCCCACACTTATGCTCAACTAGATTATGCAATTTCACTTCAACAGTTGGTTGGATAGGGAAAATTGTCTTGTAATGTGGCTAACCTAACAGCCTGTGCATGGATTATAAGGGCTAAAAGGATTAAATGTTCAAGGTAGGGCATTATAAAAAATAATTCTTTGAAATAAGGGCTTTAATACCAAACAAATGCCACAATAATTTAAACATAAGTACCTCAAACCCTCTGATTTTGACAAAAATAAATCAAATTCTGGTTAAATCAAGCATGGTTTGTTTCTCTCAAGAAGTGTGGTGAATGTAAAAAAAATGAAAAAATGGTTTATAGGACTCATAGGAAAGTGGTTCCAAATATAAAAATAGTGAGATGTGGCATGGGATTCAAAATTCAATGTACTTTTTGTGAAATTACTAAATATTTGAACATGAAACAAAGTCATTTTCAGCATTCATTTAAGCTCAGTTTCATGGGATAAATTGTTTCACTCATTGATATGAATTCCAAAATGGTGATGAGAATCATTTCAGATCAAAAATATCAAAAACACAAAGAAAATTGAAAAATAAACACACAAAAAATTGAAAAACACACAATTTTGTTTTGTTTTTGTTTTTTTAAAACATGAAAACAATTGAAATTACTAAACTAAAAGGTTCCCTCCCACACAGATAAAATATTGCATTGTCCTCAATGTGAACCCCTAAGATGATATATGCAAATGAAATGAATTATTTTGAAATGGGGAAAATAATATAAAAGTGAAAGGTTTAGGAATAGCCTGATGTGCTCAAGTGATGATGGGGTCATACAGTGTGATAAAATCCACTGCATCAGTAGGATGTCCCTCAATGTATCTCCTCTAACATTTCTCATTGAATGTAAAGATACTTCCAGTGTCCTCTTGTGTGATCTACACTACACCATAAGGAAAAACATTAGATACAATATAAGGACCTAACCATCTGGAACACAACTTACCAGGCATCAACTTCAGTCGTGAACTGTAGAGAAGGACTTTCTCTCCAACAAGAAACTCCTTTTGATGGATCATTCTATCATGAGTTGATTTTAATTTTTACTTATAGAGCCTTAAGTTATCATATTAAGAAAATTGAATCTCCTCATGATCTTGAATTTGCAACTTCCTTTGGATTCCATCTTGGGCCAAATCCAAGTTACATTTCTTTATTTCCCAATAATACTGATGCTCAACTTCCACGGGGAGATGACATGCATTACAAAAAACAATCCGAAATGGGGACATACCAATGGGTGTATTGTATGCTATCCTATAAACCCACAATGAATCATACAAGTGCTTACTCCAATCCTTCCTATTTAGCTTCATGGTTTTCTCAAAAATCTATTTCAACTCACGATTTGAATCCTCAGCCTGATCATTTGTTTGGAGGTGGTATGGTGTGGATGTTTTGTGTGTCACCCCATAATTCAGAAGGAGGGAAGCGAAATTCCAATTGCAGAAGTGTGTCCCTTGATCACTAATGATGGCCTTCGGTACTCCAAACCTACAAAAAAAAATTATTTTGACAAAGTCCACAACAACCTGAAAATCATCAGTCCTAGTGGCCTTAGCCTCCACCCATTTACTCACATAATCAACAGTAACCAAAATATATAAAAATCCAAATGAACTAGGAAAAGGACCCATAAAATCAATGCCACATACATAAAAAATATCACAGAATAGTATGGGTTGTTAGGGCATCTCATGTCTCCTAGAAATGTTCCCAGTGTGTTGGCAACATGATAATGATTTACAAAACGCATGGGCATCATGGAATAATATAGGATAATATAATCCAGAGTCCAAAACTTTAATATCTGTTCGTTGGGGTCCAAAGTGTCCACCACAAGCAAGTGTATGACAAAAATGTAAAACAGACTCCAACTCCTGATCACGAACACACCTCCTAACAACATGATCACTACACATGTGCCAAAGGTAGGGATCATCCCAAACATAATACTGAGACTCACTTTTTAATTTTTGGACTTGATGTTTCTTTAAATTTGCAGGGATTTCAGAGGAAACAAGGTAGTTAACTAAATCTGCATACCATGGATGCGTACCTGAGATGGAATAAAGATGATTATCGAGGAAAGTGTCCCGAAGTGGTACCTGGTCCAAGGTGTCATCCACTAGTGTGTGAGTAAGCCTACTCATGTGGTCTACCACCATGTTTTCTGAACTCATTTTTTCCTTTATCTCAACATCTAATTCTGGAAGATGGAGCATCCATCAGATCATCCTGGGCATTGCATCTGGCTTTTTCAAGAGGTACCTCAGAGCTACATGGTCAGAAAAAACAACTACTTTAGAGCCAAATAAATATGAATGGAATTTATCTAAAGCAAATATGACAAAAAGAAACTCCTTTTCCATGGTTGTGTACTTTTATTGGGCTGAATCTAGTGTTCTCCATGCATAGGCGATCACATGTGAACATCCCTCCACCCTCTGAGATAAGACAGATCCAACCGCGATGTTGGAGGCATCACATATAAGCTCAAAAGGAATCTCCCACCGTGAGGGATGTATGATAGGTGTAGTGGTTAGACACTTCTTTAGCTCATAAAAGGAAGTCCTACAAGAATCATCAAACACAAAATCAGAATCCTTTTGAAATGATTGTGACACAGGAAGAGAAATCTTACTAAAATCTTTGATGAAGCACCGATAAAATCCTGCATTCCCTAGGAAACATCTAACATCACGAACACATGAAGGATAGGGTAAGGATGAAATAATGCCTATCTTAGATCTATCAACCTTGATCCCATGTTTTGACACTACATTCCCTAAGAAAATGCCATGCTCTACAATGAAATTACACTTTTCAAAGTTCAGGACCAGATTCTTCTCAATACAATGATTCAACACCTTTCCCAAAATACTTAGACATTCATCAAAAAAAGATCCATACACTATAAAATCATCCATAAATACATCCATGAGGGTCTCAATAGAATTAGAAAAAATACTCACCATGCATCGCTAGAAGGTACCTGGGCGTTGCAAAGTCCAAATGAAATCCTTCGGTAGGCAAACGTACCGAAAGAACAAGTGAATTTTGTATTCTCCTGATCCTCTGGAGCAATAGGTACCTGAAAATATCTTGAAAATCCATCCAAGACACAATAATGATTTTTCCCAGCTAGTCTCTCAAGAATCTGATCAATAAATGGGAGGGGGAAATGGTCTTTTCGAGTGGAATGATTTAGTTTCCTATAATCAATACACACACGCCAAATATTTTGCACCCTCATTGTAACTAACTCATCTTTATCATTTTTAACAACAGTAACACCACTTTTCTAAATCACAACATGAATAGGACTTACCCACTGGGAATCTGAAATGGGATATATTATATCTGCCTCGAGCAATTTTTCAACCTGTTTTTTAACAACCTCCAAAAGTGTTGGATTGAGTATCCTTTGTGGCTGCCTTAGCGGTTTAGCCTCATCCTACCAAAGAATCCTATGTATGAAAATGAAGGGTCTAATGCCTGATATGTTAGCCAAGGTCCACCCGATTTCCCTGATGTTCTCCCTCAAAAGATTGAAAAGTTTTTCTTCATGTTCAAAAGGGAGATTTTTAGCAATGATAACAGTTAATTTGTCACCACTTAACAAGTAAGATTATTTTGAGATTCGGTGGCAATGGCTTGAGTTCCTGTGTAGAGGGTGGGGTATGGATGGAAACAGAGAAGGAGCTAAAATATGTTCACAAAGAGCAACAGTATCAGAACAGAAATCATCACAATCAAAGAATAAAGCATCAAATCCATCAGCATACTCAAAAGCCATGTCATAATTAGAGTTCACATGATCAAAATCAGAATATGATTCCATTTCAAAATAAAATCATAGAGAGTGTTGTTCCGTAGAAACGGGTGTGGAAGTACTCTTAGTCCTCAAACTAAAACCAATACTGATAATCTCCCTATGCATAGGAGAATCCAATTCCATGGTGTTTTTATTTGGAGGTTCAAAATGGGAGATAACAAATGCAGAATGATCATCTAAGGGGTAATTCATGGAATCCATAACATTAAATATCACAACCTCATCCCCAAATTCCATGGAGAGTGTACCCTCATTGATATTTATGATATTTTTTGCAGTTTTGATGAAGGGTCTACCTAAGATAATGGGGGAATGAGAACTTACCTGATCATCCTTAATGTTAAGCATGTAGAAATATGCTGGGAAGATCATGTCTCTTACCCGGACAAGTACATCCTCAAGGGCTCCCGCTGGATATTCCATAGCTCTATTCTCCAATTGCACCACTACTCTCGTCAGTTTCAGCTCACCAACCTGCAAAGAAGAGAATACAGAGTGAGGCATCATATTTATGAATTCATCTAAATCACAAAGAGCATCCGAGAAGTGCAACTCCCCTATGGTACATGGGATGGTGAATGTCCCGAGACCCATGCACTTTGATGGAATTGCTAGAGTTGGTGTAATGAGTGCGGACACATTCCTTCCAATATTGATCCTCTCATTTCCATTGAGCCCTCTTCGATTGGTACAAAGTTATTTTAAGAATTTTTCATACCTTGGAATTTTCTTAATGGATTCAATTTGAGGAATATTGATCTTCACACACTTGAATGTGTCGAAAAACTCCTTTTGCATTGCTTCTTCAGCCATCTTCTTGGTTTGAACAACCCTATTTGGAAAAGGAAGGGGTTTAGGAAGAACATCATCAATCTTTTTCTTACCATTATCTTTCTCCTTGTATTTCTCATCAGTTGGTATGCAATGCAGCTTCTATGGAGTTGAGGTGAATCCCGGTGGAATGGTAGGTGCAGATGTATCATTCATTTGATTCCCACTTCTCAATGTGATGGCACTAAAATTACCCTTTGGATTTAGAGTGGGTTGGAAGGTAGATTTCCAGAATTCTTATTTACAAGTTCATGGAGGGTGGTGGAAATCTGGCTCATTTGAGTCTTCAACTCCCTCAGCTCTGAACCTTGACTCTTCAGCTCATTCTATTGATTAAGTACAATTTGTTTCAAAAGATCACTAGTTTCAGAGTCTACCTTGTGTTGGATATTCTCTTGTTGCTGAATTGTTGATGTTTGAGCTTCGAATCTCTTTTGGGGTTGTTGGAAACCCTGTTGGTAAGGTGGAGGATGTTGGAAGTTTGGTTGAAAAGGGGGCCTTTGTTGTTGTCAAGAGCCATACCTCATGTTCGATTGATCCTTCCACCCTTGGTTGTATGTTGGATAAAATATCTTTTGGGGATATGGTCGTTGTTGTTGTTGCTGGTATTGTCTCCCAGGGAACACTGCTGCACAATCTTCTGTTTCTTAGAGTTGTGGGAAACAGTCAGTTGGGTGGCTTGTCTTAGTGCAAATACCACAAGGCCTTGAAGGAGGGGGTTGGGATGTATTTTCTGCCAAAGAAATCTGTCTCACCATAGTTTTTAATTCTTCCAAATTGGTATCAATCAAATGACTTTCAAGAGAAGATGTACTTACCTGGTGTACTCCCCTGACATGTGGTGTACCTCGATCGAAAAATTGTTGGGAGTTTTGGTCCATGTTGTTGATCAACGCACGTGCAGCTACTGGTGTCTTTTCTACCACTACTCCTCCAGCTACAACATCTACCATGCTTCTCTCCATAGGTGTGAGTCCTTCATAAAAGTATTGGATTAGGAGTTTCTCACTGATTTGGTAATGTGCGAAGCTTGTACACAATATCTTTAATTGCTCCCAATACTTATACATTGACTCCCCTTGTGTTTTCTTGATCCCCGAGATCTCCTTACGAATAGAAGTGGTCCTCAATGTAGGAAAAAATCACTGCAATAAATAATGATTCAAATCGTTCCAACAAGTTACATCTTCAGGTTGTAAATATTACATCCAGTCTTTTGCAGCTCCATCAAGTGAGAATGGGAATGCTCTTAGATCGATTTGATCTTCAGAGACATTTCTAGGTTTTAGGGTTGAGAAACCCACTTTAAATTATTTCATATTTTTATTGGGATCCTTACTATAGAGGCCACAAAACTTTGGAAGTAAGTGAATTAACCTAGATTTTAGTTCAAAGTCCGATTCAAGATTTGGATATGCAATGCAATTTGGTTGATAATTAATATCAGTTGCATCCAATTCTCGAATGGTTATATTATGTTCATTTCCATTATTGTCAGCAATTGGTTCTTGTTTTATGGTTGAGTTTGAATTGCTTCCAATTTCAATGTTATGATATTGAAGTAATTCTTCAACTGGTTGAATGTTGAAACTTCCTGTAGATTGAGAATGTCTGATTCATGCCCTAAGGCTGCATTCAATCTCAGTGTCAAGATCTTAGAGATCTTCAGGATTAGATAGTGTCATCAATCAATGAATGATGAAAAGGAAATAGAGAAATGTAGACCATAATAAAAAGAAAAGAACTTTGAGTTGGTCCGATATAAAAAAAGAAGAGTGTAAGAGAAACAAAAACTTCAGAAAGGGGAAAGAAGAAATAAAGAGGAGAAGAAAAGAATTAAATGAAAAATAAAATAAATACCTATAATTGGTTGAATAAATTACTTGCCTCCATGGAAACGATGCAGATTTGATAGAGCACTGTCGTGGGCACCCGCAAATGATTAGTGTGATTTTCGTGTACTTAGGTGCAACATAGTGGCTGACCATGGTCGTCTCTCAAAGGAGGAAGTGAATTTAACAACTTATTAAAGGTATTGTAAAAGTAAAATAGAATAGAATAAAAACACAACTTGAATGGATGGTGGTGGTTGTTTATCATTTAGAAAACTTGAATAAGTTTTCAGGAAGAAGATTGCATTTTTTGTTTTTAATTTGGAAATGAAGTTTGATTAAAAAGACACAACGAGAAGATGTTTTTTTAGAAAATATTTTAAAAGGAATAATAGATATAACTCTACCTCTTCAATCAATTATTTATCATTATTATTTAAATTAAAATCCACTTAATTATGATCCCTTAACTTGTTAACCCCCGAACCCTACTAGAATTAACCTTACCATGAAGATGAAGTGAATTTAACCGTAGGCTTACTTCAAAACATGAAATCACAACCCCCTACTTTGATTGATGTTCTAATATTAGTATATGGTCAGTGGTTTTATTAAGGCACATTTCACCTCTGGAGATTAGAATTAATTGAGTTTAGGGATTATATTTGAGAACAACAAATTGATCCCGTATGGTTTTGTATAACCGATTAAGTTCGCACTCTCACAGTTTACACCAAATCTCGTCCTCACGTGTTTTTGTGATAATTGTTAAATTACTTTCTTAGTTTCAATTAAATTAAAAACTCAACTAATTGTTCATATTATTTGAATTAAAATATATCATTGATTCAAAATAAATAAATTTATAAGGTAAGAGATAGATCGATTACTAAAATACTACTCTTCCATGGGTGGCGTAATCATCGTAGAAGCGTTTTGCATGTGCAAAGGTTTATAATGGGTATAACCCAAAAAAGCTTCTACTCAAGAATTCCAGCCCAAATAGGAAGATTAAGAGAAGAATAAATTTAAACAAAACATAAGAAAAGAGAAGAAATAAAATAAGAACAAAGAAGTTTAAAACACAAATGAAAATGTTACTACATGAAGAAGAGAAGGAGGCTTCGATGGGTGGATCCTTGCTTCAAGAGCTACCCCTCTTACAATGGTTTGATAATTTGGGTGAAACCAAATCTCCTCTCTCTTAAATATCCTAATTCATGTCCCGACCCCAACAAATGATAAAAACACCAATTTATGGAGTGGTGGGGAGGCTAGGTTCAAAGAGGTTTCAAGTGTGAATGGGGAATCTCGGGAAAATATTTTATGCCAACTTGCATCACCCATTTTACCTCGAAAACGCGTGAATAAACTCTTCCTCCAGAAGAATCATATGTGAGGATATGGGTCCTATATCTCCTATTAACATTTGGGAGCAATCCAAGCCCAGATGATGGAGTTGTGTCCCAAATACAGAAGCTTCTCAATTCTAGTGTATCCAGCCCACCTTTGACTTTATGTCTCCATTAATCCATACAAATGCATTATTTTGATCTAGTTTCCTGAATAAAAGCTATATCCCATGAAGTAAGAAACATAATTACAAAATATTAAGTTCAAATAATTCAAATAAAAATATTTATGATATAAATACTATAGTGATTTAGAAATGGTAAAACTGGAATTTTCATCAAATATTCATATGAATGATCTAATCACAAATACATTCTAATTAAACATATTTAACACAATTTGAGGAAATTATATCATTTATTATCAATATAATATTCAATAAAATAGTGTTTTATCATTTATCAATGTACTGTTTTTATTAAATGGGGAGTTTTGAATTTAATAAAATAAATAGAAATGACAATAATTATATTATGACTATAATCATTAATATTATTATTATGTGTATTTTTTTATTTAGTATATTATAATTTTTTAAGGGGAAGGCACTATAGAAGAGAGGCGTGACCCTCCTGTTCTTCTTCTTCCTCCCAAGTGAGGCACGACACACCTGGTCTTCCCCCTGTGTGTGAAGAACCCCTACACCACTCAACTCCTCCTACGTAATTCTCCCTTGGCCGAAAGATCCTTGTAGTGCGAGCAAAAAGAACATGACCCCCGGACGGTCTGCAGGAGTAGTATGCAACACCACCCGGGCGGAATTCCCTATTTCACAGGACTTGCAGCAGCGTGCGTGGGACATCCTCCTTACCATGCGTACTCATTCCAGACGCAATTAATAGCTCATGTGCATCCCTCATATGAACCCCTCCAGCTGTGCGCTTCGACCCTGGGTAGAACCACTGTAGCATGCGACGCCCTCCCCCTCTTCCTTGATCTTCATCTGCAGACGTTTCCTCTTGTCTTCTCCATGGGTTCTGTTCGATCGATCAGGTATTTTGGCATCCTCCACCGAAGTCGAGGCAAGTGGTTGGTTTTTGATCACATCCGTCATTGAGGTAAGGTTTATACAGTTCTATTGTTTGTTTTATCCAACATATTAGAGTTTGACAATTTATTTGAGTCCCTGGTATATAAATGTATGTGCGTATACTTTGCTGCACTGGTTTTGGGTTTTATGTAGTTGTTTTTGTGAATAGTTGTTTATGTTGTAGGACACACGCTTGTGTCTAAAGATATATACACATATATACATATGTACATATGTATATATATATATATATATGTATAAAAGTTGTGTGTGTGTGGTCGCACAGTAATTGCAATTGATTGTTGTCGTTAAAGTCAAAATCTTGCGTATTAAAATGATGCCACCCCAAGGTAAAGTAAAAAATACCAATCATATTATTTAAGAATCATATATTATTTTAATAATTGATAATGTGAGTTTCTTTGATTATGATATGTCTATGCATGACACTTTTGATGTTATTATATTATGACGCCCACATGAGATAAATTAGGACTTGACATGTGATGATTTTGATCATGTTTTAATAATTTGGATAATGTGATATGATTAAAAATATAAATTATTTGGATGGGAAGAATGGGTAATACGTTAATTTATTGTAGAATTAATTATCAAGTCATGATTTGTAACAAAAGTGTGTATTTTACTGATTGTTGATAATATTGAATATTTGATGTGTCCAGATTATATATTGTTAAATGATAATAATTAATGGATGGATTAATTATTACATGTAAATGGTAATGGTTAACTAATTGGTTATTGGTTAAATAGATAAGATTTAATTAATTTATTAATTTTTGAATTAATTAATCCGCATGCATTAAATTAATATTGTGAATTGATCATTTGTTACGACTATTGGCCATGGGTACCTTTTGAAACATGTTATATTTTCATGAATTAAGTTGTCTTGGATGGAGTTTTTTTTATAATATTAGATGTTGTGTGAGATGATCACTAAATATATGAGCTTTGTTCAGCTTGTTTTGAGATGATTATGACATGCTTGTAAATTGTTGAAGTCCTAGACGAATCACAGTTTGAGTGGACGGGTTCAAACTTGATAAAGATTTTGGATAATTAAATGATGGGTTAATTATTCATTTTTCTTACTAAAAATAATTAATTGTTAATTAATTATTTATTTTTTATATGTTTAATGGTTAATTAATGGTTCACTTTTGACCGGAGATTTATATTGTTAATTAGTTTTTGAATTAATTAATAGATTGGAATAATTAATTTATGAATTAATTGATGGACGGTTTTGGGGTGTTAGATATGGACTTATGCACCAATGATAAATATATATGTATGATTGATAAATGGGTTGTGAGACAAAGATTGATGGTCCAAATACTCACAGGGTGCTAGACATGGTGTTCTACACCCCGCATGTAAGAAAATATTCTTTTATGGGCCAGGAACTAATGCTCCAAATACCCATGGGTTGTGATATAAGGACTGCTGCTCCAAATACTCATGAGGGTGCTAGACATGATGTTCTACACCCATTAATTGACATTGGATTGTGGGTCCAATTGGTCGTACAGGAAATGAATTTATTGGTCAATGAAAAATATTGTGACATTATGTTTTTTGAATTGAATATGAGAAAGGGTTCATACTTATCAATGAATTGGGTGAATCACTATTAATGGATGGACCTAGGAGGGAATCACTATTTTTTAGTGGATGGGATCATATATATTATATGAAATATTAAATTGAATATCTTATGACGCATTATCCAAGCCAAAGCACAAGCTTGGATTTGGTCTTAACATTGATTAATTAGATGGTCTTTAGAGACATCTGTGGTGACTGAATTATAAAGGGAATGTCAGGATCAGTCTTGATCACGAGAATTATGTAGCTTAATGAGGTTTGAATAATTTATAAATTAAAATTGTTGGGTAATGACTATTGTGTAAGCATGAAAAATGTAACATAGAGGTTCAGACACCAGCTGAGGTACTTGGGTATATTGTTACATTGTACTACTTACCTTAATTATGCACGCCTGCTCCATTTAAATTATTTGTTGAATGTCAGGATTTTGGGTAGACAATGGTGGTCCCGTCCTACTAAGATTTATATCTCACACCCTACTCGAGCTTCCATTTCACTACGGTACATGAGTAGATTTTATTTGGTTGCAGGATTGTGTTTTTTTCATTTACCTGGAAGATAAGAGCAATGGACCGAGCAGAAGCTCGAGATGCTTGAGGAGACTGCTCTCGGGTCTTGGAGCCATTTATTTATTTATTTATGTAATGGAATATTCAGAATGCTATTTTTTTCACATTTTTCTATTTTTTTATCAGTAGCATATCAGGTATGCATCTGCTATAAAATTGATGTTGACCATTTGATTATACAAGATTTATAAAATCTATCTTCCATTGCATTATCATTTATTGGACTGATTTCACAATTTATTTCCATTGTTTGTTAATTACTTAGACATACTATTGTGCAACTCTTATAAGAGGGTATAGTCTCCCTACTGACTATCCTTATACCTATGATACTAGTCGGTAGCCTTTGATGTAAGGGGAGATGCGTTTGTGGTCATGTGGCGACCAGTCTGGCCACTGGTTTAGTGCTGAGTCGGGTCGGGACGTTACAAAGTGGTTTCAAAGGGAGGTTTATGTTTTATTTCTTTTCCTTTGTCTTACTATTTGGGGGTTGGTAGACATGAGACTAGGAATGTGTTGGAACATCGGTTAATAGATGTGATTGGGAAAGATCACCCAATGTATGGGAAATAAGCAAGTGGCCAGAAACGGGAATTGATGTTTGTATTGTTAGTGGTTATAGTTGATATGATTTCACCTTGAGTGACATGCATATTTTCTTCAGTTTATTGATTTTTTAAATTTTGAAAAAAATAATTCTTGTCCTGATATGTCAAGGAAGTTTTGTACGTGCATCATCTTAGTCACTTAAAGATTCACATGTCATTCATATAGCATGCCATGTAGTCACGTTACTAGGATGTCTGCTAATTTGGATTGTGTTCCTTGGGAGTAATTCCATGTTTTGATCTACTATAGCATGCCTCTCTAGATTGGATGTTTTAGTGATAGATTTAACATGCTTGAGTGATTATATGCCATACCGCCTTAGTTATTAGCATGTTTTTTTGTTGTTACATGGTTCTGTGTTATAGCATGTTGTTGTGTTACTTCTTATGATAACATGCTATTGATGTTTTGATATATTAAAAGGTGACTAAGGTTATAATTTTAAATGAATATTGATTGTGATAAATGGGAGCCAACATCTAGTGATAAGGTGTATGGGTGCCTTATTGATTGGTATATGGCCACCCACGTGACTAAATCAAATGACCATAGTATGTTTTGAAAATGGATATGAATGTAATACTTAGGAGTTTTTATTTTAATGAACCTTGGTGGTGTTGCTTTTGAATAACTCGGATTAAATAATTGGGACTTTTGGAGGTCTTCTTTTTGGTAAAAGGAATTTAGATACTCAATTGGTTGTTTATATTTGAATAAAACTGAATTTAAAATGTTTAAAGGGGATGTTTTTGATATCATGCTTATTTTTTCCATAGGAAATTGTTTTGAAAACCAAGTGGCATTTTGTGAAAAAGTACTTGTGTTTTTGTTGATATTAATTCAAATGATGAAATGTTGAAATGAATTAATTAAAATGTATAAAATGATAAAAAGAGCCTTTAAATATTGTATTTTTTTATGTGACCAGAAGAGAGGGTTGACATTAATGATAGTAAGAGGCTAACCTATGGTAGGTAGTACCCATATAATGTTCTAGGCTATTAAAGTAATTTCGGTCCACTGCTCAGGTACCCATAGAATGTTCTAGGCTATTAAAGTAAATTATTCCCACTACTTGGGAGGACTTCTTGGGAGTCGGTTGTTTTGGAATGTCGATAGGTTTATCTTTAGGATTTTATTATCAATGTTTGACATGGTGATCGTGGTTCAAGGAATGTCACATGCATGCATTAATGTGTTCTACAAACATGCGTTGGTGAGCGGATGATATTTTCTTGCGACATCATGCAAAATCCAATGGTGGGTATTGTGGTATCATTTTCGATAAACATGTCAGTCGGTGATGTCGAGCTTTTAGAACGAAGTTTTCCGGTGATATTTTGACTGATCTTCTTAATGACCTTGTATTTTCCTCATAGTACTCTCTTCTAAATACTACAATCATGTCCACTATCTTGACTTCGTCATGGAGACACTATGATAGTGTTGGTCTTACGCTGCGCTACAGGTTAAATGTTGTTGGGCAGATGAGTGGTTGTTATTTGGGTAGTACACACGATATTTTGATTCTTTTGGCTAATTTCCTTTTTGTGTTGGGGAATGGTTGTTTTAAAATATCCTTGTGATGAATTGACATGGAAATTTCAACAGAGGTCAAGTAAGGACTTAATTTTACATGCGGATGGTTTTGGATAGTTTTAATGGAATATCGTTAGATAAAAGGGTGAAATGGGGGTTTGGGTCTGTGACGTATTTCGAATAAATCATGTGAAACCTATTCTGTTGTTTGATTGAGATTCAACCATTTTTGTTGACAAGGTCCTTCTAATGACATATGATATAATGACTGCTTTTATGGTTAAGCTATAAACTGAGCATTGACTCTGGTTTTAAAGGCTTATCCATTATGCTTGAGAAGGGTTAAAAGTGTGTTTGGCGTTGGGAACACAACACGTCACTTCTAACAAGATTAAATGACCTTGGTAGGTTGGTTGTTTTAGTAGTATTTCCTGATGGATTCTCGGGGACCAGATGTTTTTTAGGTGGGTATAATGTAAAAATCCATGTTTTTAACCGGGTTAAAAAATTAATGTTTTCGAATTTCTTTTTTTCGGTTTATCAACAGGTTTGTTTTTTTAAACCAAGATCCCGAATTTTATTTCGAGTGTTGGATCAGAAAAAGGTGTCATTTTTTGGACCTACATAATTACCCTATAATTTTAGCAAGTGTACCGATGAGTATCAGGAGCACCAGAACTGGAAAAGTCCACTTTAATGGATATATGCTGGCAGCGCATGGTTGCGGTCCAACCCGTGCAGTTTTCCCTGTTTAATAAATTATATAATTTAGTTTAATAATATTATATTAGAGGTTGTGATTAATTAAAATAATGTTTTAATAATAATAATAATGTTATTATTATTATTATTGAGGTTGTTTAATTAAATGAATGTTAAAGATTTAATTAAATAAAAGTTGAAGAAATTAATGTGGATTTTGGGTTTTTCGAAGAACCATTTTAATTAAATGAAGTGTTTCTGAATTATTAAAGGACCATTTGTTATTAAATGGAATAATTTCATAATAATAGTAATTTTATTATTATTATTATTATTATTATTATTATGGTGTCATTTATTATTTTGATTCTTTGAGATTTTAATTACATGTTAAAGGAGTGTGTCATTTATTAAAATTTAATGTGCCTTTATAGCTTCTCAATGAAACATTTAATTAAATGAGAGGTTTCAGATTTATTAAATCTTTATTATTAAATATAGGCTTTGGCCTTATCAAATGCTTGAAAAATAATAATAATGATATTATTATTATTTTAGTTTTATGAATGTAATAATTATTATTTTTTGGAAATTAAATTATGGGTTATCGTTTGGAGTTTTTATCATATTGATGATGTTGTAATAAATTGGGGGGTTTGGGTTTTAAATAAATGAGTGTTGGAATAATAATAATAATAATGTTATTATTTTTTTTGGTTATTTAGTTAAATAAATGTTAATAAATTTAATGATCAACAGGGAGTTTTATAATTAAATACAAAACATTTATTAAGAGAATAATAAATGAAGGTAAAAAAGAATTAAATAATTAATGTGGATGTAAATGGAGGTTAGACATAATCAAAACGAGCATTTTATTGTTTCTTTAAAAAGAATTTAATTATGGGGTTATCAATGTACTGTGTTTATTAAATGGGGAGTTTTGGATTTAAAAAAATAAATGGAAATTACAATAATAATATTATGAATATTATCATTAATATTATTATTATGTGTATTGAATTTTTTATTTAGTATATGATAATTATTTCTTAAGGGAAAGGTGCTATACAAGAGAGGTGTGACCGTCCTGTTCTTCTTATTCCTCCCTGGTGAGGCGCGATACACCTAGTCCACCCCCTATGCCTAACAAACCCCAACACCGTACAAATCCTCCTACGCACTTCTCCCTTGCACAAAAGACATCCCTGTAGTGCAAGCCGAAAGCACGTAACCCCCGGACGGCCTGCAACAGCAGCGTGCAACACCACCCAGCCAGAATCCCCTGTAGCGCGTGACCTGCAGTGGCATGCGAATGAGCTCCTCCTTGCTATGCATCCTCCTTCCATCCATGATTCATAGATGGTGCGCGGCCCTCAGATGACCCCCTATAGCAGTTCACTTCCACCCCTGGTAGAACCAATGTAGATTGTGATACCGACCCCTTCTTCTATGATCTTCTTCCACAAACGTTTCCTCTATTCTTCTCCATGGGTTTTGTTAGAACCATCAGGTATTCCGGCATCCTACACCGATGTCGAGGAGAATGGTTCGTTTTCACTCACCCCCATCATTGAGGTAAGGTTTATAAACCACTACTGTTTTCTTTTCACCATCATATTAGAGTCTGACAATATATTTGAGTCCCCGGTATATAAATGTAGGTGTGTAGGCCTTGCTGCACTGGTTTTGGGTTTTCTTTTGTTGTTTTGGTGAATCACTATTTATGTTGCAGGATGCGCGCATGTGTCTAAATATACATACATATATATACATATGTACATATGTATATTTATATATGTGTATAAACGTTTTGTCTGTGCGGCAGCGAGGTAATTACAATTGATTGCCGCTGTTAAAGTCAAACTGCTGCATATTAAAATGATGTCACCCCAAGGAAGGGTCCCGAATCCATATCACTTTATTTAAGAATTAGAGTGTCTTTAAATAAATTGAAAATGTGAGTTTCATTGATTATGATTTGTCTCTGCATGACAATTTCGATTTTATTATATAATGACGCCCACATGAGATAAATGAGGACCTGACATGTGATGATTTTGATCATGTTTTTATAATTTGGTAAAAGTGATATGATTAAAAAGATAAATGATTTGGATGGGAAGAATGGTAATAAAAATTTTAGTTGTAGAATTAATTGTCAAGTCATGACTTGTAATAAAAGTGTGTATTTTACTGATTGTTGAGAATATTGAATATTTGACATGACCAGATTATATATTGGAAACTAGTAATAAATAATTGATGGATTAATTATTACATGTAAATCGTAATGGTTAACTTATTGGCGATTAGTTAAATAGATAAGATTTAATTAATTATTTAATTGTTGAATTTATTAATTTTCATGCATTAAATTAATATTGTGAATTGATTATTTTTTACGATTGTTGGCCATGGGTACCTTTTGATATTAGTTATATTTCGATGAATTAAGTTTTCTTGGATGGAGTTGTTTTATAATATGAGATGCTGCATGAGATGGTTGCTGAATATATTGGCTTTATTCATCTTGTTTTGAGTTGATTATAGCGTTCATGTAAATTTTTAAAGTCCTGGACGAATCACTGTTTGTGTGGATGGGTTCAGACATGATAAATAATTTGGATAATTAAATGTTGGGTTAATTATTTATTTGGCTTGCTATGAATAATTAATTGTTAATTAATTATTTACTATTGAGATGTCTAAAGGTTAATTAATGGTTGACTTTTGACGAGCGATTTATGTTGTTAATCAGTTATTGAATTAATTAACAGATTGGATTAATTAATTTATGAATTAATTACTGGATGGTTTTGGGGTGTTAGACATGGAATTCGACACCAATGATAAATATGTATGTATGATTGATTAATGGGTTATAAGACAGGTACTAATGCTCAAAATACTCACACGGTGCTAGAAATGGCGTTCTATACCCATCTTGCAAGGAAATATCCTTTTATGGGTCAGGGAATGATGCTCCAAATACCCATGGGTTGTGAGACGAGGAATAACACTCCAAATACTCACGAAGGTGCTTGGCATGATGTTCTACACCTATTAATTGACATTGGACTATGGGTCTAATTGGTCATACATTAAATGAATTAATTGGTTAATGAAAACTATTGCGAAATTATTATTTGTGAATTTAATATGAGAAAGGGTTCATACTTATCAATGAATTGGGTGAATCACTATTAGTGGATGGACCCAGGATCGAATCACTGTTTTTTGGACGATCTTAGATATAGTATATTGAAGATTAAATTGAATCTCTTGTGACGCGTTATCCAAGACAAAGCACAAGCTTGGATTTGGTTGTAACATTGATTACTTAGATGGTCTTTAGAGACATCTGTGGTGAGTGACTTATAAAGGGAATGTTGGGATCAATGCGGATAACGAGAATTATGTTGTTTAATGGTGTTTGAACAACTGATAAACAAAAATGATTGTGTAATTACTATTGTGTATGCATGACAAATGTATAATACAGGTTTATACACCAGCTGAGAGCTGAAGCAGGTACTTGGGTATATAGTTACATTGTACAACTTACCTTAATTATGCACACTTGCACTATTTAAATTATTTATTGAATGTCAAGATTTTGGGTAGACATAGGTGGTCCGAGCAAACTGAGATTTATATCTCACACCCTACTCATGCTGCCATTGCACTAGGGTACCCGAGTAGATTCTATTTGGTTGTAGGATTGTGCTGTTTCCATTTACTTGGTAGATATGAGGAAAGGACTGAGCAGAATCTCGGGATGCTGGAGAAGACTACTCTCGGGGATTTGAGTCATTTTATTTATTTATTTTTGTAATAGAATGTTCAAAAGGATGTTTTTTTCACTGTTATCCATTCTTGTATCATTATCATGTCAAGCATGCATCTGTTATATAATTGATGTTAGCCATTTGTTTATACAAGATTAATGAAATTTATCTTCCATTGCTTTATCATTTATTAGAATGATTTGGAAATTTATTTTCATTGTTTGTTAATTACTTTGATATGCTATTGTGTAACTATGATAATAGGGTATAGTCTCCCCACTGACTATCCTTAGATCCTCGCTGCTAGTCGGCAGCCTCTAGCATTCGGGGAGACGCGCTTGAGGTCATGTGGCAACCGGTCCAGCCACTAGTTTAGTGGTGAGTCGGGTCGGGACATTACAAAAGGTTATGATATTTACATATTCATATAATTTTATTTATTTTATGTGGAATATGATTTAACTAATTATAATTGGTAACAGATAATTTTTCAATCTCCTTATTATCTGTGATGGTTTATACAAAAGTCTTTACTAGGCTATATTTATATTCAACGTCCATGTTTCCTATGTATGTAATATTTTTTCTATTATTATATAATGTTATAAAGTTAATTTTACCATTTTGTGAATTTTATTAAAGTGTATGAATGAAATTTTTTGTTGTTATTCGATATACGGTAGTTTTTGACTTTTCAGTAAAAAGTATTAGGGTAATGTTTTTAACTTATAGGACATCAATGAATATTTACTTCTTCATAATGCCATATTTCAATGAATCTTCCTTTATATGATTTATGTTTATTTTCAAAAAAATATTTTATTTTAAAATTTTGTTTCTTTTTGAGAAAAAATAACATTTTTTAAGAACAAAGGATATTTTCCTCAAGAATAATGTTCATGTATTTTATCAAAATTATTTTCTATATAAGATGATTCTCTTTAAATAGTGTTGTAATTCTCTCTCTATTGGTACTGTAATTTGATTTTTTTAATAATTTAATGATATTTTATATTGATTAAGTTATGATGAAATTATGTTTGAGAAACCCATTTTAATTCTTGGCTTATGCTTGATGAATGATTTATGTTTTTGTGGAACATGTAAAAATTATTTAATTATGAGATGGGTGGGACCTATATCTCCATCCAATTCATTGGGTAAAGATTTATATCTCATGAGATAGACATTCCAGGAATGAAAAGTAAATCTGGGACTATAATACTGAGCTGAAACAACAAGTAAATCCAGTTCAATAATACAGAGATGGAATGAGGAGTGAAATCGGTTGAGTAATGGATATTTTCCGCAATAATGGTCTTGGCTATGAGCCTTGGCTAATATCGAGATGATTTTATATGCTTATGAGTTTACCAAAAATTCATTTTTTTATTTCAATGCTATCTAAATTTTCCTTTCTGATTTATGCCTTACGTACTATCAAGATGTATTTCATGACTCATGATTTTGATATTCAAAATATATATTCATGTTTTTAAATTCTTATGTTTATGTTTTCTTTTATGTTCTCCATTTTTACCCTTACATAGAATCTGAGATTTCCCTTTTTATTTTTTTCTTTTCACCAAGATATAAAGTAGGGTTTTAGGTAGGAAAACAAATGGGTAAGATCTTTATGGGAGATGTTTCAAATCTTTAACCAATCTAGAAGAATGTGTTCTGAGTTTCCGAAGACAATAAACTAATACGGTCTTTGGGCGTCTATTTGTGTAATGTATTATGTATTCTGAAAAATAAATGTAATGTCCATGTACGTCAGGCTTGGTTTGTTAGAGAGTATCAACTGTAAATATACATAAGTATACTTTAGATAAATAAATATATATTCAAATTCATTATACACAAAATCAGAGATTATTAACAACAACATGAAAGTAATATAATCCAATGAAAATGAATTGATTTATCAAAATTGATTACCACTTGGTAACATTATATTCAAATACCCTATGATGAAATAATATGAATTGATACTCAAAATACCATTAAAAATGAATTTTTCCTGATATTATAAGTCAAACGGAAGTATATACTCCATATAAAAACAATTTGGGTTATAAAAACAATTAAGTATTAAAAGAATATAAATTGAGACGAAATCCATTACTACATGTGTGAATTTTGAATCGTGATATCCATGATATAATTACATGAATTGAAAAATTTAATATAATTAAATAAATTAAACTAATGAAATAGAAAGTTATAGGTAATTAGATACACCATATAAAAGTTACTAGGTGTATAATAACAATTAATCTTCAATGGAATGTAAATTGAGATAAAAACCTATACCTTATGATTAATCTAAGTTGTGTTGTATTTAACCTCTGGTATAATGTTTTAAAAAATGTTACTAAATAATAAAAAAATCATAATAATATTTATTATATCATATATAAATTTATTATAATATATTGTTACATGTTTGTTAACAATCATTCAATATTTTCACTGTTAATTGCCTAGTTGTTTTGGTATGTTTTGACTTGTTACATGTTGTTCATATTAAGTAGATAATTATTAAATCATATACATAATATAAAAAGTTATGTAGATATCATATATATTCATTATTTATGCATTCAGAGTAATCCATTAGATTTGGAGATAGTAAAAGAAAT
The DNA here is from genome assembly GCA_963277665.1 of Viscum album. Lineage (NCBI taxonomy): Eukaryota > Viridiplantae > Streptophyta > Magnoliopsida > Santalales > Viscaceae > Viscum > Viscum album. The sequence goes on along the minus strand of OY728139.1, from coordinate 1,513,652,881 downwards.
GCATCATTCATGGATATAGTAGGCTGTACATATGCATGAACGCTACTCCCATTTCCTTATCATTTTTAAAATAATGAAAAGTAAATAATATATATATATATTATAATTATAGTAACATATTTATGTTTTATATTTCACATATTTTTATTAATACCAACTTAAATACATTACATGTATAACCTAATAGAATCACATCATTTTGAGGAGTATGCAGTCCACACGTCCATAAATGATGTTATCATATTCCCCCAAAATGGAAAAAATGTTATCTGTTATATAAAATTTAATTAAGAATAAATTAATTAGAAATATCGTAATTATCATATATAAAAAATAAATCGATCATTATTACAACCCTAAAATATTGTAATATAAGAACGAATGACACCAGTTCATGAGGCGGTAGTCTGTCGTACACATGAACGATAACTGTATATCTAATTTGATGGATGTGTATGAAACTATAGTTATAAATCATATCAAAACAAATTAATATTTTATTTAACATACTTATTTTATTATATAATCATGACATAAAAAATTGAAGGGTGGAGAAGTTAATGAAAAAAAAAGTGATCATTGAAAAATGCTGCCTATTATAACTGTAACTCCTTTTGGTTTACACTAAAATAATTCCTTGAAAAGAATTATTACACAATTTAGTATTCTTGGATTATTATAGGTAGTGTTTGAGTTTATTTGAAATGTTTTTATATGATACAATGGCCGTAATAGGTGTGAATAAGTGGGATGGGTGGGTGCCTTTTAATTGTGTAGGAGGAGTGGCATTCTAATAAATATAAAATGGTCAACACTTTTGAGAGGTCTCCATTACATAATGTGACTCTAATAATAATAAAAACTAGATAAATAGGATTATATGGTATAAATAAGTCCATACAATATGTTTTTACATGTATCCTAGTCATTTTTCCCTTAAGATTAAGGTTTAGTCCCATGTTAAGCTTTAATTTACCTTAATTGATATAATTAATTTTAACTCCATTCATTAATATTTTTGGTCAAAAAATATATTTTACAAAATAGAATTATAAATTATTTTGATTCAAACTATGGAATTAATTTTTAAAAATTCCAATAATAGAGGTGGAAAAACCAATTTAAATTTAATCTCGTAGATGTTACAATAAAGTGGGTTATTAAAGTAAAATGATCAAAGACTGAAATGTTTGTACATCCAATTTCAATGTGAAATTGATTAAAAAGACATAAATTGTATCAATTTATGTGAATTTAATATAATGGGTATTTAAAACCAATTTGATAAATAATTTAACAATATAAATTGTTTACACTAGGAAACAGTTTAAAATTAAAATTCAGTATTTTTTACTATTCATCAAAAAAATGTAACTTCTCAAAAAAATTCCAAAAATTCACTCTAAGATATATTTTTTGTTCCAATTTAAAAAATTAAGTTAGATTTTACATATAAAAATATTTAAAAAAATTGCATTTTAAATAGGTTCTCTATTAGAAGCTGGAAAATCTGCCTTTAGAAAATTACAATTGCTATTGGTAAAACTTGGTGTATTCATATCTTATGCTTATCAAATTTATAGGATGAATATCAAAAATATTTTACTGAATATAATATATATATATATATATATATATATATTTAATTAATTAATATCATTAAATAATGGAAAATAATTTAATTTAGTAGAAGAAAATAACTTTGTGACCATAAAAATAGATCATGTATACTCAATTGGTTTTTATATTCATTTATAATTAATTAGTAACCTATATAATCATTTTATATTTTTATAAAAAATATATTTTCATTATTTAGTTAATACTTATGATATCCAATAACATAATGGCTATGTTATATTTTATTTTATTAAATAATTACATTTTAATAACAAATTGATGTTCTGTAAAACTCAGTCTTCCATGTAACACAAGATATTAAAAGAAGAAATTGTTTTATACGAATCAAGCTCACTCGGTATTGTCTACATGGAATAATTTTTAATATATTAAATTTATTTTAAATATTGAATATTAAAAAATTTCTCAAGATGATATATTCTTTTCTACATGTGGTGTTTCATATCATACACGCTACCAAAGAAAAGTTAATCTTCAAGAATTATTGGGGGGTTACATTATCACCACCTTACATAAGTGGCATACTCACAATTTATTCTTGATCTTAGTAGTCAAATTTTTGACATTTTGAAATTATTTTTTTATAACTGCATCGTATTTTTTTATAAGATATCCTATTGATAAGAGAGAATGATAATTATAACGGTCATATAGATTAACATATAACTAGGTTTCTATATAGGAGAACATTAGTGGAAAGTAAAAATATAAACTAGGAGGAAAACCATAAATATTTATAAGGATTTATTGAATTCATTGATCATAAACAAGTGATTCATCAACGGAAAGTAGAGATCCTCATATCCACAAATAAATGATGATTTAAAAGACAATTGGTTTCACAAAAATGAAGGTAGTGCGATAACATATTTGGTTTCGAGATCCTTTTCCTAATATTGATTAATTATTTTGCTGTATAAGAATATAATGAAATATACATACATGACATATTTATATTTCATAAACACAATTTTCGACCTTTTTTCTTTGATCAATTTCTTATTCATCCATTACTTCAACAAATGGATACCCAAAAATTAGCTTTGATTTCTAAAGAACTAAATTACACTTCTTACAGATCATAAAGACCCTAAAAGAGTGAGTTTTTTTAAATTTTTCTCTAACTATTCTCCTAAAAAAGTGGTTAATATATTAATATCTAAACCTAAAGAGTAACACTACCGGTTAATCATTAATATTTATTTATCAAATTATCTAACTAAAAAATTACACATTATCCTCGAAATCATGTAGGCTAGTGGCCGATGGGAAACCCTTGTCATCCTTAGGTCACGAGTCTAAGCCCCACCACCTCTCCATTATGAATGGGTTGTCACCCTATATGTGAATTTTCCTTTTTAAAAAATATATTAATAAAATTTATATTACATTCCAAACAAAATTATGGAAATATTAGAAATTTATTCATTAAATACAGTTTTCTGCATGGTTTTCAAAACAACATATTATTTTTTCTCAAATCCTAATCATCTAATTTTACTGTTATTACAATTTAATTAATTATCTTAATAAGACTAAAGGTTATCTACAAATTGGAACTTAGGACTCTAAAATGTAAGGTTGTTATTACTAGAATTGATTTCACACTAAAACACATAAAAACTATTGAGTTGTATTTCCATAAATGTATTGAACTATATCATTAATCATGTTAGACTCCCATTACCAAAAATGCAAAAAATATCTATTTGAGAATTTGATATTATAATCAACCGTAATATCATAACATAGTGGTGTTATCCATATCTCTAGTTAGTGAATACATATGTACTTATATGTCAGTCCTTAATTTCTATCTTAGGTCTATGTTCCCTAATCTAGGTTTCCCTATATCTAGTTTCTAAGGTTTCTAATAAACTTATCTTGATACTAAATATAATGACCCATACCTAGTAAGTCTAGAGATACTGTCTACTAACATTAAATTGGAATGATTATAAGGATTCAGAAGCCAAAGGACTGAATAGTTTAATAGTCTTGGTAAACCAGATACATACATGAGTATTACATTACAACTGGATTCGCTAATCAAAAGATATGTTTTTCATTCGATAATAACATTACTCCCACTTAGTATATCCATGCATATCCTTTTCAGTACATGCCTTGGACTTTAATGGAAGGAAAAAAGGGTGAGATCTAATGCTCAGCTAGGGTTAAGTACAAAAAAAATAATAATTAATTAATGAACATAATCAATATGTAATAGTAATAACTAACCCCACATTACATTTATTCAATAAAATGAGTTGGAATTCATAACCAATATGTAATGGTAAATAACTAAAAATAAATTCCCTTTAAAATAACTCTAGGAAGAAAAAAACAATATGTTAAGTAAAATAACCAAGAACAAATGTCATTTAATTAATAAACTGAGATTAAATGCATCCATTGATTTTATCATGTGATTATTTCATGGGTAAAAATAATAAAAACTAAACTATCAAATAATGAAATTCGTAATTATTGGATTTCATGTCTGGGGAACATGAAAACATATACCATCAATATCTATCACAAGACAGAATCAAACTACTGGTAGAATACTATTTAATTTACAAAACATATTTGTCTCATGAGAACCTCTTGATGCATCGAGGGGATATACAAAGTATGTTCCCCAAACATCATATCCAGTACAACATTTAATCACAATTTATGTAATAAAATTAATTAATAAATAATATTTATTATCAAATATCTATATTGATTAAATAATATAGATTTATCAATATTTCCCTATATAATCAAATAACTATCATAGTAAATACCGTAAGTTCTTCCCCCGTAGGTGATCAGGGTGGTTGGGGATGAGATGTTGGTCATGGGGTCGATTCCCCAGACATGTTTTATGTTCATTCATGAATTGTAATGAAAAAAATCAATTACCTATGAAAAAATGGTATACAGTTTTGGAAATAAATGTATCTATGAAAAATATAACGAATATTTAGGGTGATTTTAAGGTATACTTAGAATAGAAAATTTAATATTTAAAGTGCAATAAAATTAATCATGGTATTTATGTTCAATACTATCCATGGTAAAATAAATTATAACCCATCCAAAGTAATAATAAGAATTTTATCAATACAATATATCCCTTTTGGTGAAAGGACAAAGAGTTGTTGTCATAGATGAATAAAAGTACCATAAAATGATACAAAAATATATTTTTCAATTTGAAAAATATTTTGATCATTATTTTCATTGAAATTTAGTTTACAATTTTTTTTGTAGAAATTTAAATTTTAAGCTTTCAAATTAATCTTCAAATAAATTGTGGTGGGTAATCTTTTACATGTCTTACAGGGTAAACAAACATTCCTTTTACATGGTAAAAAAGGTAAGAAAAGTACCTTGCTCTGAAGGGGAAAAGAATATTCCTTTGAAAACATTTTTATAATAAAAATGGTAATATTTTATTTAAATAATATTTTTTTAATGTTTAAATCATTTTTTAAAACATTTTTATAAAATATGGTTTTAAAAGAAAACATTTTCTCTAACTAAATAGAGAAATGAAGTTGGGTTTTCTTAAACAAAATTTCCAAAATATTTTGAGTACCAGAGTGTGTTAAATTGTAAAATTTCTATAAAAAGTCCATGGATATCTATAGAATAATAAAATTAAAGGTTTTATTGAACAAATATTATATAAATTCTATTAGCGGTATTTCAATAATCGAAAATCTGGATTAGAATTGCATTGTTGAATAAACCCTTAAAATGATCATGAATTCGAACCACGAATTAATAATTAAGTGATTATTTTTAAGAAATTTAAATACACATAACTTTTTTTTAAATATGTAATCTAATTTTCGGAGTCATTAAACACACAATCGTTGAATATAAATTCCAGAGAGGAAGTAATATAACCTAATGAAAAGAAATTGAGTTTTGAAATTTCTTTACCACTTGGTAACTTTATGGTCAAATACCCTTACATGAAATACTTACAATTTTATGTTAATATACCATTAATAATTATTTATCCATGATAGTACACCTCAAATTTATTTATATATGCCATATTTAAAAATTATGTTCATGACAAAAATTAATTCTCATTATAATATAAATTGAGACTAAATCCCTTACTACCTGAGAAACATTTGAATCATGAGATCCATGAAAGAAAAAAAAAATTGAAACATTTAATATCAATAAATAAATTAGACTCACGATATAACAAGTCATTGGTTAGTAGATACACCATATTAAAGTAACTAGGTGCATAATAACAATTTTTCTCAATGCAATGTAAATTGAGACGAAATCTCTTACCATATGATTCCATTTAGTTGTGTGTTCTTTAGCCTCCTGTATAGTTGTTTAAAACATGTTAATAACTTATAATAGAACCTTAATAATATTTTTAATATCATATATTAAATTATTATAATATATTATGACATGTTTTTAATAATAAATAATTATTTTCACTATTTTAGGAGTAAATGTCCTAGATTTTCTAGTATGTTATGACTTCTTACTTATTGTTACTATTGATATGATCTTGATTTAATCATATACATAAAGAAAAAAATGATTTAAAAATCATAAACATTTGGTATATATGTATTTATATTAATCTATAAAATTTGGATATAATAAATGAAATTCACCATTCATGGTGATGATAGGTCGTACGTACACATGAACACTACATCCATTTACTTGTCCTATTTAAAAGAATGAAACAAAAATTATATATGTGTGTGTGTGTGTGTCTGTGTGTGTGGGTAAATTATAATTCTATTATCATATTTATTTTATATTTGTCACATATTTTTATTAATATAATCTTTAATTCATTCAATGTATAGCGTCAATTAATCACATTGCATTGAGGATTAGGTAGTGAACACATCCAAAAACGATGTTATCGTATTCCTACAAAATGGATAGAATAAAATTATGTGTTATATAAAAATTATATAAGAAAAAATACATCATGAATATAATATATATAATATATAAACTATAAATACATCATAATTAAAACCATGAACGATAGTAATGGAAGAACAAATGATATCGGTTTGCGAGGCGGTAGTATGTGGTACACACAAGAAAAGATTGTGTATCCCATTAGATTGATGTGTGTGAATTTTTTGGTTGAAATATTAGCCTAAAAATATCATTATATTTAAGATACTTATTTTATTATATAATAATGATATAAAATCAATTGAATGGGTGTGTAACTAAATGAAACAAAATAGATCATTGAAGAACGTCGCCTCTTATTCTGGTAACTTATTTTGGTTTATACCAAAATACTTCCTTGATTTTCCTCTTTCTAAAATATTTAGATTCTATTATGAGGGTATGTAATTTAGGAGATTATTTGGGGTGGTTTTTTATGATGAAAAAGGTCTCGAGATGTGCTAAAAAGTGGGAGGGGTGAGTGACTTTTTTGTAGTGGATGAGTGGAATTCTTGTAAATATTAGAAGGTAAACACTATTGAGAGGTTTCCCATACATCATGTGCATCCAATAATGAAACAAATTCAATAATAGGGAAGGTACTACCTATCTATTGCAATAATATAGGTTTCAGACATGTTTATAGGTCATTTTGGTCCTTATTTTTAAGGTTTAATCGCTTGTTGAGCTTAATTTTAAATTAATTATTGTAATAAATTTTAACTACATTCACTAATATTTCTTAAAAAAACTATTTTGACCCTTCTATACATTATAAATCATTATTTATAAAAATATAGAATCAATTTTTTCAAATTCCAATCAGAGAACTATGCGAAATTAAATTAAATTCAATCCCTTATATAGGATGACAAAGCAGGGTTTTAAGAAAAAATGTTATAATATATTAAATATTTTTATATCCAATTTAAATTTGAAAATTTATTAAAATGAAATTAATTAGATTACTTAATTTATAATTGATATAATTTGACTCTAAAACCAATTTTAAATATTATTTAACACCATAAATTATTTAAATGAAAAAACAGTTTCCAATTAAAATTCATTATTTTTAACTATTCATAAAATAATGATACTTCTCATAAAAATACCAAAAATTCACCATCATATAATTGTTAAGTTACACATTAAAAAAAGAATACAGTTTGAAAAAAATATAATTCTTGCAAAAATTAGATTTAAAATATGTTCTCCATTAAAAGGAAGTAAATCTACCTTTAGAAAAATACATTTTTAAGCATAAAACTTGATTAGTTTTTATCAAATCTATTGGATTAATATCAAGAATATTTTACTGAATAAAATATATATTTATTTAATTAATATCATTCACTAATAGTAATTAATTGAATTTATTATGATAAAACACATTTGTGAGCAAAAAAACATTTCCATTATATTTAGTTGGTTTTTATATTCATTTTTCATTAATTGGTAAGTAATAAATTTATTTTATATTTTTATAAAAAATATATTTTCTTATGTTTATTAATACTATTCATAACTAACAATTTAATGTCTATGATCAACATTAGCATATTAAATATTAATACTTTAACAATATTTTTTGTCTTAAATCTTGGACTTGCGGGTAATCAAAGTTACTAAAAAAGACTTCATTTTATGTGATGCAAGATAAATAAATATTTTAAGAATTCGAAGCCTTAAAATATATAAAATTTATTTAAAATATAAAATATTCCATAACGTTTCAGGAGGTTGTATTCCTTTGTATGTTATGTTTTTTAGTTACATACATGATATCAAATAAAAGTTTCTCTTTTAGAATTTTAAGGGTTTTATAATCCACGTGATGTGGTGATGAAAAGAGAGAGTCACATCACTTCAAGAAAGTGGTTATAGACATGTGCATGAATGGTGTTATAATCTTTCAGTAAGTGACATTGTATGAAATAAAATTAAATATTATTATTCAAAATGATAAATATTTAATGAATATCATAGTTATATCATTTATATTATCCATATTTATTAAATATATCCTTATTATCTTCCATTTAATTTGTTGGTAAAAATGAATCACATCTCTTCGTGATGTTGCAGTCTTCCATACACACAAATGACATTATTTTATCCCACACAGAATGGAATTTGAAATTATATATATATGATATGATGAATATTTTGATATAATTATATTTTAAATACCATATATCTACTTTATATCCATTATAATACCTAATCGTGGGAGGTGGTAATGTAATAAATAATGACATCGGTTCATGAGGTTTTAATCTTCCCTATACACAAATGATGATTTTATAACCCATTTGATAAAATTGTAGATGGTTCTCTTTCATGATCATAACATTAAAAAAAATCAGTATATATAATATAATTATTATATTATATCTCCGTGGTTTAATATAAATTTAAGGATATAAGGGAAGAAATAAAATAACAATGATCATTGATAAACATTACCTCTTCTTCAAGTAACCTCATTATGTTTAAACCTAAAGCATACCTAGTTTGGCTTTATTCCATAAATAAGTCCCCTAATATGCGATTATAGAATTTTTTAAGTGATTCAGGTATGTATTTATCAAACAAAAATGGTCTGAAGGTGTGATGAATAGTGAAGAGGGGTGGCCCTTTATAAGTTAGGTGAGTAGCACACTTGTAATATTTTGAAACAAAAAAAGGTGTACCATTGTTTTCTTTATTCTCCATGTCTCCAAATTGGAGTATTATAAAGTCTTATATATTACACTATCTAAATATGGCCATAAAATGGATTTCAAACTTGTTTTTTGGTTATTTTAACCATTTTCTCTATAGTTTAACCCCCCTTGTAATTATATTTTTACCTTAAATGTGGTAATTAATTTTTACTTTTTTCATTATTACATTTAGTAAAAATTTATTTTGAACATATTAGATAATAAAAAAATTTTATGATTCAAAATATATAATCCATTCTTTAAAATTCAATTCACTTATGTGGGAAAATTTAATTTAAAAATTATTCTAAATATGAGATGAGAAAGTGGGATTTCAAAGAGACAATCTTCAAAAGTATAAAAAAATTTATATAAAATTTTATTATAGAATTTATTCCAAATAAATAATTTATATTAATAGATATATAATTGAACTAATTTTAAATTAAAATCAATTTAATATACAACTTAATTTCAGAAATAATTTAATTAAAATGGTAGTTTTCAAATAAAATTCAGTATTTTCCACCATTCATCCAAAAATTACTCTTTCCAAAAAAATATCAATGATTAACCGAATTATATTATTTATATTATGATTTAAATATTTGATTTTCATTTTTTTAAATAATTATCTAATACATTCAAATCCTTTATCTAAGAGTTTTCAAATATTATTTTCAAGATAAGTGTCTGAAATACCGACAAAGATGCCTTTTTAGAAAAATAATGTTTTATGTTTAAAATTTGAATTATTATTATATATTGTATGGAAAAAAATATTAATTTTAAACATTTGATTGAAAATATAATATAAAAATTTCAATAAAATAAATCACCAAAATTGTCCAGTTTAATATATTCAGTCAAAACATGTTTGCTTTCATTAAAATTGTTTTTTTAATATTTCTACTATTTTCAAAGGTTTTTTATTTTTATTTTATGTTAATTGGTAATTAACGAATTCAGTTTTATATATCTTTGTAAACCATATATTTTCATAATTTATTTAATCTTATTCATACTCTCTATTTAAACAGCTATTGGGAAACTATCATATTAAATAGAAATATTTTAATAATATTTCATGTTTTTAGACTCAATGTTGCATATAACACAAGAAAAACTCGGTTATATGTTTAAAATAAGCCTTACTCAATGTTGTCTGTAACGAATGATAACCGTGATATTTTTTTAACAGAAAAATCAAAAAATATTTTTTTTGTAAATATATATATTTCATAAAACCTCAGGTTGTTAAAATTTTCATATATGATAGGGAATTTATACCCTCTGAGTTTGGGAAAAGGTAATATTCTACCTATATTTAAATGGGACGTTATTTCTCTTAAAAGGATTCCAAATCAAACCCTATAATATCTTCTATTTCCATAGTATAATTGTAGAGGAGGGAAACCTATAGCGGCAAGTACAACTTTATATTGAGTCCCTAATTAGAATCCAATACATCCTACACATAAATTTACTCATAGATTTACTTGGGAACCTTTTTAAGATTTTCTTCTGATATATTCATCCTAAAATGATGGTCCCCTTACCCCACATATGGTGCTAGATGTAGAATCAATTCCCTTTAGTCTTTATTTTTCTCATATTCTGAGTGGTCAAGTAATATCAACGTTATTACACATATACCTACCAATGGAAATTAAGTTATAGATCCCAAAATTTCTAATTCATAGGGTCTCATAGGATTATATAAAGATCATTATGAAAGGCGTTGTGAGTAGGTCCTCTTTTGGGGATTTTATCCCTTATTACCTAGTAATGTCATTCTAGAAATTGAAGTTACTCGACAATAGGAGCACCTCAGTTTTAGTTAATGGTATCATGGGGAAGACCTCTATTGTGGGAATAATCATAAAGGAGTTGGGATCCATTGTGAATGTTTTCGGAACTCCTAGATTGGAGATTCAACCCATACCACCCACTGGGTAGAAAGGATCATGATCCCGAACTAGAAAAGACATTCTCACTTTCTATGGTGAGTAAAGTGCTAGGTGAATTAGTGATGGTAAAGGAAAAATTAATCAATAAATGTGGTGTCTTGTTCTGAAGGGTTAGTAGCCATCCCCTATCATGGTCACCAAGAATTTTATATTGGGGTAGGTGGAGTATGGATAAAATTGACTTTTCATATGATTTTTTGTCTATCATACGTTTCAGGTAATGTTGGGTGCTAGGATCCCTCATAGGAAATTCTCGAGTGGTGGATACAACTGGTAAACCGTAATAATTCCCTAATACCTCATTTTATGTGATACATCCATTAAATTATTCCTCGTAGAGGCACCTGAAACAATTATTCAGGGAATTGGGGTTGATATTTTCCCTTACATTCTCCTTTCATATGTTGAAGGCAATATGTTTCAGCATTTAATTGTTCACAATCCAATTCATGTGTGGGGATAACCCCTTATTCCTCATACTATTAGAAGAGGTTAAAACTAACCCACTGTTGGTTATTCACTAATTGAGATCTGGGTTAAGGATGATTATGAGTCATGGGAGTGTTCTTCATCACCTCATGAGAATGTTCATGTGGGATCACCTCATGTATAGTTCTCCTTCCCCTGTACTTTTTATTGATGGGTGGGGTACCCTGCCAATAATTCAATGTTTTTAGTGTCCTATAAGTGCATATGGATCCAACTATGACTACACTCCAAATGAACGCAATTCCCAAGACACACAATGTTACTCATCCTCTTCTCGATGAAGGATAAGGGATTTACGCCCAATTTCATTGATAAATCCCTACACTGGTGATGTTTGGAATAAGTGATAACTGATGATACTAATGTACTCCCTATTTCAAGATAAATGATTCATTTTTAGTTCACTATTTTATTTTTCAGATCATCTAGCAGGGGATATGTTTCCTTATGGGATCACTGTACTTTGGATAATGGCGATTCAATGGCCATGAATTACCACATTCTATAAGTGGGTGTCCTTCACCACTATTTTTTACTATGTTGGATCCATGATCAGAATTAATGATGGGATTTCAGATAATCCCACCATGGATTCCTCCCAATATATATTTTTCTTATTTTTGGTCTCTCTTATTCATTTAAGACAGGTTCCTGGATCTTGTTCCTTGCCCCATATTCTAGTGGAAATTAGTTAATTACATTTCTTACTTCTGTAATTAGGATGATACGAACACTTGATACTTATTATGATGTTTGGAATATTGATAATCTAGTAATATATTCTTCATTTGAGGTTAGAAGGAAATATTATATAAATTACATAATTATTCATAGATATGAAACCAATTAAATCTTCTAATCTCTTTAAGGTAGCTTATGCTTAATGCAAAAGGCATATAGATTATTCAACCCCAGGGATCCATTATTTGTCAAATAGGGTGGCTCAATATCATTCATTGAGGCATATGGAGTTCATAAAAATAGAAAAATAATTCTAATAAAAAATGGATTCAATGAATTTTGATTGTAGGTATCATGTACTCATCACACATGGTATTAAATTAGTCTCATCACCTAATAAAAGGGTTTAAAATCCTATGCTCATCATATATCCTTCTTATACTCATCACTTATGGAATATTATGCTCCTTAAATGATGCATAATCTTAGTTGTGTTGCCTAATTTTTGTGAGAATATATTATAGCATCATAGAATAGTCTTTTTAGGGCCATCACCTATAGAGCCTAATACTTGTCGCTAAAGGCTACTTTTCTAATAGATCAGGGGGAGTCACATGTTTAAACCCATGTGATGTACTATTACACGTTTTGAGTCTAATAAATATGGTCCCATATACACATGTCATGCATGGTTAAACCATATGTTTAAATTCATGTGATGAAGTTTCATATTATTAGATTCTAGTGTGTATGGTACCCTATATTCTTGTCATATAATGGATTATTATATGATTAACGTTCACTGAGGGAAATATAAAATTTATAGTCCAATATATTGATTCATCCCATATATGCTCATCATGTACTAGGTTGTTCATTGGTTGGAATACTGTAGTTATTACAAAATGGAGTGGGCACATTATATTTATATGGTGAGAGGCTTGGTATACTCCAAAAGGATAATCAGGGTTTGGATTAATCATATCTTAGAGGAATAGAAAGAGTTGTGGGAAGATTTTTTGAGATGGTATATCAATGAAATTCAACCCATTGAATCCAATTTGATGGGGGTGAATGGATTTTTGTGGTATGATAATTGAACCTATAATAGGAATCCTACATACCCTTATATGGGGAAGGGATCAAAACTCATGAAGTTCAAGATAACAATTTAAGGTCATAATACAAGATAAAATGAAGAAGTTTAACATTCTATCATAATGATTAATGTGTCAATTGAAACATTTCATGTAATGACATAAATGAAACTAAGGAAATATAAATTCATAGGGAATTAGATACACCATATAAAAGTAACTATATGTATAATAATAATTAATCTTCAATGGAATGCAAATTGAGATAAAACCACTTACCTTATGATTAATTTTAGTTGTGTGGTCTTTGAACTCTGGTATATTGTTTTAAAAAATGTTACTAACTTATACCAAAATCATAATAATATTTATTATATAATATATATAATATTATTTAAATATATTGTTACCCTTTTGTTAAAAATCATTCGTTATTTTCATTATTAATTGCCCAGTTTTTTAAGTAAGTTTTAACTTGTAACATGTTGTTCATATTAATTAGATCATTATTTAATCATATCCATAATATAAAAACTTATATATATATATATATCATATATATTCATTATATATGATTTCATAGTAATAATTCTGATTTTGAGATTGTAAAAGAAATGCATCGTTCATAAAAACAGTAGGTCGTACATATGCATGAACTCTGCTTCTATTTCATTGTCATTATTAAAATAATGAAAAGTAAATGATATATATATATATATATAATTATAGTAACATATTTATGTTTTATATTTCCCATATATTTACTAATAGAATCCTTAATACATTACATGTATAATGTGATTGAATCACATCACTTTGAGAAGGCAGCAGTTCAGATGTCCACAAGTGATGTTAAAATATTCCAACAAAATGGAAACAAAAATGATATCTGTTATATAAAAATTAATTAAGAATAAATGAATGATAAATATTTAAATTATCATATATAAAAAATAAATTGATCATTATTACAACCCTAAAATGTCATAATGGAAGAACGAATGACATTAGTTCGTGAAGCAGTTGTCTGTCGTACACATGAACAATAATTGTATATCCCATTTTATGGATGTGTATCAAACTATAGTTATAAATCTTATCAAAACATCGTATCAGTATATTTAACAAACTTATGTTATTATATAATAACGATATAAAAAATTGAATGGTGGAGAAGTAAATGAATCAAAAGTGATCGCTGAATAATGCTACCTATTATTCAGGTAACTTTTTTTGGTTTATACCAAAATAATTACATGAATTTCATTAGACAATAATTTAGGATTCTTTTGTTATAATAGGGAGTTTTTGAGTTTATTTTTATTGTTTTTTATGATTCAAAGGTCGTAATTGGTGCGAATAAGTGGGATGGGTGGGTGCCTTTTTATTGTGCAGGATGAGTGGCATTCTTATAAATATAAAAAGGTAAACACTATTGAGAGGTCTCCCTTACATAATATGCCTGAAATAATAATCCCAAATATATAATTGGGCTTATATGGTGTAAATAAGTCTATACAATATGTTTTTTACTTGTTTCTCAATAATTTTGTCCCTTAAGATTAAGGTTTAGTCCCATGTTAAGCTTTATTTTACCTTAATCGATGTAATTAATTTAGACTCCATTCACATGGTCAAAAACTATTTTTTACTTAATAGAACTATAAATTATTCTGATTCAAAATATGGAATCAATTTTTCCTAATTCCAATAACATAGGTGGAAAAAATCAATTTAAATTTAGTCTCTTAGACCATGCGATAAAGTGGGTTATTAAATTACAATGTTCCAAAGATTGAAATATTTTTATATCCAATTTAAATGTGAAATTGATTAAAAAGACCTAAATTGTACTAATTAATTTTAATTTAGTATAAGTTGAATTTAAAACCAGTTTTAAAAATAATATTACAATATAAATTATTTACACTAAGAATCAGTTTAAAATTAAAATTCAGTATTTTTCATTTTTTATCAAAAAATGAAACTTCTCATAAAAATACCAATAATTCACTCTAAGATATTTTTTTGTTCATATTTAAAAAATTATGTACATTTTGACATATAAAAATATTGAAAAAATTGGATTTCAAAAAGGTTATCCATTAAAATGTGGAAATCTGCCTTATAAAAAAATACAATTTCTACTCGTAAACCAGGTTGTATTCATATCTTATGCTTATCAAATATATTGGATGAATATAAAAATTATTTTAAAAAATAATACATATATCATTCACTAATAGTACATAAATTATTTTATTAGGATAAAAAAACTTTGTGATCCTAAAAACATTTCATTTATTCTCAATTGGTTTCTATATTCATT
Source organism: Viscum album (assembly GCA_963277665.1). Lineage (NCBI taxonomy): Eukaryota > Viridiplantae > Streptophyta > Magnoliopsida > Santalales > Viscaceae > Viscum > Viscum album. The sequence continues at coordinate 1,513,637,007 of OY728139.1, read as the reverse complement.
TCTAATTAATTGGTAAACAATATATTCATTTAATATTTTTATAAAAAAATATATTTTCATAAGTTAGTAAATACTTATCACAACCACTATCTTAATGGATAAGTTATATATTATTTTATTAAATAATAATATTTTAATAACATTTTGTTGTTCTGTAAAACTCGGTCTGCCATGTAAAACAAGTTATCAAAGAGAGACTTGGTTACATATGAAGCAAGCTCACTCGGTCTTGTATACATATAAAAATTTAGAATATATTAAATTTATTTAAAATAGTCAATATACCAAAATTCAGCCACAGTTTATATTCCTTTTTATATGCGGTGTTTCATGTCATACATGCTATCAAATAAAAGTTACTCTTCAAGAATTATTATGGTGTTACATTCTCACCACCATAAATAATTGGCATAATCACAATTTAATATTGATCTTAGAAGTCAAAGGATTGAGATTTTGAATTTATTTGTTTTTCATAATCGTGTCATAAAATATTTTATAAAATATTTTATTAATAAAAGAGAACTATAATTAAAACAGTCACCTAGAATAACATATAAATAGGTTTCTACATATGGGAACATTAGTGTCAAGTAAAAATATAGACTAAGGGAAGAAACATAAATATTTATATGGAGTAATTTACTTCATTTATCATAAAGAAGTGATTGATAAATGGAAATTTGTGGGCCTTAGATCCATAAATATAAAATGATTTAAAAGACTCTTCGTTAAACAAAAATGAATATAGGGGGGTGAAATTTTTGTTTCGAGATCCTTTTCCTAATATTGATTAATTATTTTACTGCTTTAGAATATAATGAAATATACTTACATGACATATTTATATTTCATAAAAAAAAATTCAACCTTTTTTTAGTTGACCAATTTTTATTCATCCATTACATTAGCAAATGGATATCAAAAAATTAACATTGATTCATAAAGCACTAAATTACACTTCTTACAGATTGTAAGGACCCAAATAGAGTGAAAAGTATTTCAATTTGTCTCAAACTATTCTCCAAAGAAATATGGTGAATACATTATTCTCTAAACCAATAGGCAAACACTACTAGTTAATCAATAATATTTATTTATTGAATTATTTATCTAAAAAAAATTACACATTATCTAGGAAATTGTGTAAACCCTTGGCTGAAGCGAAACCCTTATCATCCTTATGTGATGGGTCCAATCCCAAAATTCTCTCCATACAAAATAGGTTGTCACTCTACATTTGAATTTTCCTTTTTATAAAATATATTCATAAAATTTCTATTACATTCCCAAAAAGTTATGGAAATCCTAGAAATTTATTCATTATGTACTGTTTTCTATATGGTTTTTAATACAACATATTATTTTTTATCAACTCAAAATAATCCAATTTTACTATTATTACAATTTCATTAATGATCATAATAATACTAAAGGTTATCTATAAATTTTAACTCATGTCTCCAAAATGTAAGTTTGTTATTACTGAAATTGGTTTTCCACTAAAACAAATACAAAAGTACTGAGTTGTATTGCAATAAATGTATTCTAAAATATCATTAATCTTGGTAGACTACCATTACAAAAAACAAAAAATATATATATTTGAGACTGTTATTCTATAATCAAATGTAATATATTAATATAGTGATGTTATCCATAGCTCTTAAGTTAATGAATACATATATGTTTCGATATTATTCCTTAATGTCTATCTTAGGTCTATGTTCCCTAATCTAGGTTTCAATAAATCTAGTTTCCAAGGTTTCTATTAAACGTATTTTGATACTAAATATCATGAACCTCACCCAGTATGTCTAAAGCTATTGTATACTGATAGTGAATTGTAATGGTTATATGTAGTCAAAATCCAAATGACTGAAGTGTTTAATAGTCTTGGTAAACCGGATACATACATGAGTCTTACATTACAACTGGACATGCTAATCAAAAGATAATTTTTTTTTTCTTTCAATAATAAATTTATTCCTACAGAGCATATCCAAGAATACCATTCTTATTAAATTACATGGATTACTGAGGAACGAAAAAATTAGGGTGATATCCAATGCTCTGCATGGGTTAAGTATAGCGTAAATAATAATGAATTAATGAACATAAACTATATATAATGTTAATAACTGTCCCCACATTCAATTTAATCAATAAACTAAGAGGGAATTATTAAACAATATGGAACATTAAATAACTAAATTCATTACATTAAAAATAACTCTTGGATGAAAAAACAATTTGGAAAGAAAAATAACAAAGGAAAAATGTCATTTAATGAATAAAATGATATTAAATGCATCCGTAGATTTTATCTTTTGATAATTTCATGGATAGTAATAATAATAACTATAATATAAATTTGTGGAATTATTAATTATTGGACTTGATGTATGTGGTACATGAAACCATATACCATCAATATCTATCACAAGATGACTTCAAACTACTGGTATAATCCTATTTAATTTATGTTACATATTTGTCTCATGAGAACCTTCCGATGTATCGAGGGTCTATAAAAAGTATGTGCCCCAACCTCCAATGCCAGTACAATATTTCCTAATATATTATGTAATCGATTAAATTATTAAATAATATTCCTTCTCAAATATCTACATTGAGTAAAGAATACATATTTTTCAATATTTACAAAGATAATCAAAAAACTATCATAGTATATACAATAAGTTCTCCCCCCAATGGCGAGTGGGGTGGTTGGGGTTTGGGGTGTGTGTCATAGGTTCAAGTCCCTGGGCATGTTTTATGTTACTTCATTCATTTTAAAAAATAATAAATTACATATGTATAAATGTTATACACATTAGGAAATAAATGTATCTATGAAAAATATAATGGGTCCTTAGGGAAATTTTAATGTCTAATGATAATTGAAAATTAAATATTTAAAGAGGAATAAAAAGAATCAAGGTATATGATTTCAATATTATCCTTGGTCAAATAAATTATAACCCATCCATAGGAAGAATACATATTTTATCGTCTCAACATATACTATGTGGTTCAAGGGAAAAGGGTTGTTTTCATTGATGAATAAAAGTACCATAAAATGAAACAAAAATATCTGTTTCATTTTTAGAAAAAAAATTGAAAATAATTTTCATTTGAAATTACATTTAAAAAATATTATTAATAAAAATTTCAATTTTAAACTTTAAAAAGAATAATAAAATAAGTTATGGTGGGTATTTTTTACAAGTCTTACAGGTTAAAAAACTCATTTTACATGGTAAAATATTTAAAAAAGTCCCTTGCTCAAAAGGGCACAATAATATTCCAATGAAAACATTTTTATAATAAAAGGTGTAGTTGATTATTTAATAAATAATTTTGTAATTTTTAAATCATTTTTGAGAAATATTTTAGGAAATATGGTTTTAGAAGAAAATAGGTTTTCTTATTTAAGAGAGAGACGAGGTTTGGTTTTCTTAAAAACATTTTCTAAACACTTTTGAGTATGAAAGAGTAATAATTTGTAAAATTTCATGAAAAGGTCTATGGATAACTATAGAAGAAAAAAATTAATGGTTTTATTGAATAATGATCAAATAAATTCTATTAGTGGTATTTCAATAATAGAAAATCTCGATTATAATTAAATTGTGGAATAAACCCTTAAAATGATCATGAAGTCGTAAAGGGAATTAAGAATTAAGTGATTATTGGTAAAAAATATAAATTCACCTAAAAAAATTTAAATATGTAAAATTATTTTCAGAGTCATTGAACACTCAATCATTGAATATTAATGCCAATGAGGAATTAATATAACCCATGAAAAGGAATTGAGTTATGAGATTTCTTTATCACTTGGTTACTGTATGTTAAAATTCTCTTACATGAAATAGTTACAATTTAAACTAAAAATATCATTAAAAATTAATTATCTATGATAATACATCTATAAGTTATGTATATACCCCATATATAAAAATTAGGTGTATAACAACAATCCAGTCTCAATGAAATGTAAATTGAGAGTAAATCCCTTGCTACATGGGTAACTTTTCAATCATGAGATCCATGAAAGAGTAACATAAATTGAAACAATTAATATCATAAAATAAAATAAAATCATGATATAACAAGTAATAGGCTATTAGATACACCATATTAAATTAACTAGGTGTATAATAACAATTATGTCTCAATGGACTGTAAATTGAGATGAAATCCCTTACCATATGCTTCCTTTTAGTTGTGTGGTCTTTAACGTCATGTATAGTATTATAAAACATGATAATAAATCTTAATAGAGAATTAAAAATATTTTTAATATCATATATTAAAATATTATAATATCTTATTACCCATTTTTAATAATCGTTCATTATTTTCACTATTTTGAATGTTAATTGCCTAGTTTTTCGAGTATGTTTTGACTAGTTACTTCGTGTTCCTATTGATTAGATCATGATTTAGTCAAATACATAAAGTAAAAAATGATTTAAAAATAATAAACATATGGTATTTATGTATTTATATTAACCTATAAAAATTGGATATAATAAATGAAATACACCTTTCATGGAGATGGTAGCTCATACGTACGCATGAACACTACTTCCATTTATTTGTCCTATTTAAAGAAATGAAACCTAAATGATATATATATATATATATATTATATTTCTAGTATCATATTTATTTTATATATGTCACAAATTTTTATTAATATCATATTTAATGCATTCCATGTATAGCGTGAATTAATCACATCACTTTGAGGAGTTGGTAGTCAACACGTCCACAAACGATGTTATCGTATTCCCAAAAAATGGATATAATAACATTATGTGTTATATAAAAATTATATAAGAATAAATATAACATATGTAATATATAAACTATAAATAAATCATTATTAAAACCTTGAATGGTAGTAATGGAAGAACGAATGATATCAGTTTGTGAGGTGGTAGTACGTGGTACACACAAACGATGATTGCATATCCCATTTGATTGATATGTTTGAATGTGTTGGTTGAAATATTGGCATAAAAATCTCATTATATTTAAGATATGTGTTTTATTATATAATTGTGATATAAAATTAATTAAATGGGTGTATAAATAAATAAAACAAAATAGATAGTGGAAGAATGTCACCTCTTATTCGGGTAACATCTTTTGGATTAAACCCAAATACTTCCTTGATTTTACCTTTTTTAAAATGTTTGGATTCTATGATTATGGTATATAATTCAGAAGATTATTTGGGGGGGGGGGGTTTATGATCCAAAGGGCTTGAGATGTGTGAATAAGTGGGAGGGGTGAGTGACGTTTTGTAGTAGAGGAGTGGCATTCTTGTAAATATAAGAAGGGAAACACTATTGAGAGGTATCCCTTACATAATGTGCGTCCAATAATGAAAAAGATTGAATAAAAGGGAGGTTATTTCCCAAATATTGCAATAATATAGGTTTTAGACATGTTTATAGGTCATTTTGGCATTTATGTTAATGGGTTAATCCCTTCTAAAGCTTAATTTTACATTAATTATTGTAATTAATTTTAATTGGATTCACCAATAATTTTGGTCAAAAACTATTTTGACCTTTTGAGAAATTATAATTCATGATTTATCCAAATATAGAATCAATGTTATCAAATTCCATTTATAGAAGTGTCTGAAATTAAATTAAATTCGTTCCCATATACAGGACGACAAAGCGCGGTTTTAAGAAACCATTTTCTATTATATTAAATGTTTTTATAACTGATTTAAATGTAAAAACAGATTATAATTAAATTAATTAGATTAATTAATTTATAAATGATATAATTTGACTCTAAAGCCAATTTAAAGTATTATCTAACACTATAAATTGTTTAAATGAAAAAACATTTTTCAATTAAAATTCAATATTTTCACTATTCACAAAAGAATGATACTTCTCAAAAAATACCAAAAATTCCCCCAAAGATAATTATTATTTTCCTCTTTTAAAAATTAATATTGTTTTGAAAAATATATAGTTTTCAAAAATTTCTTTTAAAAAATGTTCTCCATTAATGACGGTAAATATACCTTTAGAAAAATACATTTTTGAAGCATAAAACTAGATTTATTATTATTTTATGCTTATCAAATCTATTGGATGAATATAAAGAATATTTTACCAAATATATAATATATTTATTTAATTAATATCATTCACAGAGAGTTATTAATTTAATTTATTAGGATAAAACACATTTTCGAGAATAAAAAAAATTCATTTATATTCAGTTGGTTTTTATATTCATTTTTAATTAATTGGTAAGAAATAAATTCATTTAATATTTTTATAATCCATATATTTTATTATGCTTGTTAATACTTTTCATAACTGCTAAGTTAATTTATTGGATACACATTATTATATTAAATAATAATAATTTAACAATATTTTTTTGGTATAACTCAGACTTGCGTGTAATGAATGTTACTAAATAACGACTTCATTGTATTTGGTGCAAGATAACTAAATATTTAAAGAATTGAAAGCATTAAAATATATTAAATTTGTTTAAAATATTAAATATTCCATAGTGTATCAGCAGGTTATATTCATTTCAAGGATAGGTTTTTTGTTACACACATGATATCAAATAAAAGTTCCTCTTTTATGAATTTTCAGGGTTTTATAATCTACATGATGTGGTGATGAAAAGAGAGAGTCGGATAGCTTCATGAAAGTTGATATCCACATATACATGAATGGCGTTATAATCTTGTAGATAGTGAAAAGTTACGAAAGAAAATGAAATATTATTTTACAGAATGATAAATATGTCATGAATATCCTAGTTATATCATTTATATTATTTATATTTATTAAATGTATCATTATTATCTTCCATGTAATGCATTGGTGAAAATTAATCACATCCCTTCACGATGCGACAATCTTCCATACACACGAATGACATTATTGTATCCCCTATGGAATAGAATGTGAAATTATATATATATATGATATAATTAATATGTGGATATAATTAGATTATAAATAACATATATCTAGATTATATCCATCATAATACCTAATCGTGGGAGGTGGTAATGTAATAAATAATTACATCGATTCATGAGGTTGTAATCTTCCCTACACACGAATGATGATTTCATAACCAATTGGATACAAGTGGAGATGGTTTTATTTCATTATCATAACATACAAAAACTCAGTATATATAATATAATAATGATATTATATTTCTGTGGTTTAATAATAATTTAAGGATGTAAAGGAAGAAGCAAAATAACAATGCACCTCGAAAAACGTTACCTCTTCTTCGGGTAACCTCATTCGGTTTAGACCCAAATCATGCCGAGTTTTTCTTTATTCCCTAAAAAAATACCACAAATATGTCATTATGGAAGTTGGTAAGTGATTTAGGTATGTATTTATCAACCCGAAATGGTCTGAAGGTGTGACGAATAGTGGAGATGGGGTGACCATTTATATGTTAGGTGAGTAGCACACTTGTAAAATTTCGAAACACAAAAAAGTTGTACCCATGTTTTCCTCATTCCCAAAGGCTCTAAATTGATGTATTAAAGGGTCCTATATATTACAGGGTCAAAATATGGCCATATAATTGATTTCAAACATATTTTTAGATCATTTTAACCCATTGCTTCTCAGTTTAACCCCCTTGTAATCTTATTTTTACATTGACCGTGGTAATTTATTTTTACTTTTTTCATTATTAAATTTCGTAAAAATTTAATTTGAACATATTATATAATAAAAATTATTATGATTAAAAATTTATAATCCATTATTCAAAATTCAATTCACTCAAGTGGGAAAATTTAATTTAAAAATTATTTTATACACGAGATGAGAAAGTGGGATTTCAAAGAGACAATGTTCAAAAGTATAAAACAATTTATATCTTATTTTATTATATAATTTCCACCAATTAAATAAATTATATTAATAGATATATTATAGAATTAATTTAAAATTAAATTAAATTAAATATATAACTTTTCTTCATAAAAAATTCAAATGAAAAGGTCGTTTCAAATAAAATTCAGTATTTTCTACTATTCAACAAAAAATTAATCCTTTCAAAACATTCTCAAATATTAACCCTATTATATTATTGATATTATGATTTAAATATTTTATTTTCTTTTTAAAATAATTATCTAATATTTTCAAATCATCTGTCTAATATTTTCAAATTTCATTTTCATGAAAAGTGTCTGAAATACCGAAAAAGTTTCCTTTTTAGAAAAATAATGTTTTATGTGTAAAATATTATTTATTATTATATTTTTTTATAGAAAAGATAAAATATTAATTTTAAAATTTTGATTAAAAATATAATATATATAAATTTCAATAAAAAATCACCAAAATTCGCTAGTTTAATATATTGAGTTAAAACATGTTTTCTTTCATAAAAATAGATTTTTTTTGATAAATATCTCTATTATTTTCAATGGGTATTTATTTTTATTTTCATCTAAATAGTTGTGAAAGAGTTCATTTTTATATATTTATGTAAATGATATATTTTCATAATTTATTTAATCTTATTCATACTCTCCATTCAAATGTCAATGTGAAAACCATCATATAAAATAATAATATATTAATAATATTTCATGTTTTTTTAGACTCAATGTTTTGTGTAACGCAAGAAAAACTCAGTTATATGTTTGAAAAAAATCCTTACTCAATGTTGTGTATAAGGAAAGTTAACGATGTTTTTTTTGTAATAGAAAATAAAAAATATATTAATTTTATTTGAAAAAAATAATATATTTAATAAAATCCTAGGGTGTTAAAAAATTCATATATGATAGGGAATTTAGACCCTCTTTGTTATCGTAATGGTCCTATACTATATATATTTAAATGGGATTTTCTTCCTCTTTAATGTTTTCCAAGTCAAACCCTGGAATATCCTCGATTTCTAGAGTTGAATTGTAGAGGATGAAAACCTATAATAGGAAGTACAACTTTGCATTGAGTCCCTAAATAGAATCCAATATATCTTATACATTAAGTTACTCACATTGGTATTTGGGAACCCATTTAAGCTTGGTTTCTGAAATATTCATTGTAAAATGATGATCTCCTTACCCCACTTCTGATGGTAGATATAACATCATTTCCCTTGAGTCTTTATTTTTCTCATATTCTGAGTGGTCAAGGTATTATCAATGTTTTTACCCGTATACCTAAAAATAGAAATTAGGTCATAGATCCCTAAATTTATAATTCCTTGGGACTCATAATATTCTATAATGATCATTACTATACGCATTGTGAGTAGGGCCTCTTTTGTGATTTTATCCCCTATAACCAATGAATCTCTTTCTAAAAATTGAAGTTACTCGACACTGGGAGTACCTTAGTGTTTGTTAATAGAATTGTGGGGAACACAACAAATGGTGGGATTATTCATTAGTGATTCGGGATCCATTATGAATTTTGGTGGAACTCATGGACGGGTTATTCAACCCATCCCACCCATTTGGAAGAAGGGATCTCGATCCCAGCCTCACAAAGACATTCACACTTTATATAGTGAGTAATGTGCTATGTGAAGCAATGATGGTATAGGACATATGATCTATCAAAGTGGTGTCCTGTTCAGAAGGGTTAACAACCTACCCCTAGAATGTGATCATTTTTTTTGGATTGGGGTAGGTGGACTAGGGATAAAATTGACTTTTCATTTGATTTTGGTTCTGCCATATGTTTATGGTGATATCGGGTGAAGGGATCCCTATTAGAAAATTCTCGAGTAGTGGATACCACTTGTACACCCTAATAATTCCCCGCCACCTCATTTTAGGGGATACATCCATTAGATTTTTCTTAGGAGAGACACCTGAAACAAGTTTTCAAGGAATTGGGGTCGTTATTCCCACCTACATTCTCATTGCATATGGTGAAGGAATGATGTTTCAACCTCTAACAGTTCACAATCCAATTCATGTGTCGAGATGACACCATATTCCTCACACTAGTAGAAGAGGAAAAAATAACCCTCTATTATTTAATCACAGTTTGAGAGCTGGTTAAATGATCATTATGAGTCATGGGAGTGGTATTCATCACCTCATGAGCATGTTTATGTGGGATCACCTCATGTATGGTTCTCCTTCCCTTTCCCTTGTTATTGATGGGTGGGGTACCCTACCTATAATTCCAAGTTGTTAGTGTAAGATGAGAACATATAGAGCCATCTATGAGTACACTCCTATGGAATGAAATTCCCAAGATACATAATGTTACTCATCATCTTCTTGGTGAAGGATAAGTGATTTATGCACAATTTCATTGATAAATCCCAACATGGGTTATGTTTGTAATAAGTGATAACCGATGATACTAATGTACTCCCTATTTCAAGTTAAATGATTCATTTTGAGTTCACTATTTCATTTATTATTTCTTCTACCAGGGGATGTGTTTCCTCATGGGATCACTATCCTAGGGACAATGGTGATCCAATGGACATGAATTCCCACATTCCATAAGAGGGTGTCCTTCACCACAATTGTTGATTATGTTGGATCCATGATCAGAATTGATGATGGGATTTCAGATAAAACCACCATGCATTCCTCCCAAGATATTGTTTCTTATTTCTGGTCTCTCTTAATAATCTAAGACAAATTTCTAGATCTTATTCCAATCCCCATATTCTAGTGGAAATCAGTTAATTACATTTCATACTTCTGTAATTTGGATGATACCAACAATTGGAACTGATTAGGATGTGTGGCATGTTTATAATATATGAATATATTGTTCATTTGAGGTTATAAGAAAATATTATGAAAATTACATAATGAATCACACGTATAAACCCAATTGCAACATCTAATATATTTAAGTTAGCTTATTCTTGATAAATAAGGCATATAGATCATCCAACCCTATGGACCCTATGTTTGTCAAATATGGTGGCTCAAGATTTTTGTTGAGGCATATTGGGATCATCAAATGAGAAAAATACTTCTATTAAAAAATTTATTTAATGAATTTCCATATGAGTTATTAGGTACTCATCACACAAGGTAATAAATCAGTCTTGTCACCTAAGAAGAGGATGTAAAATAATATGCTCATCACATAGCCTTCTTATACTCATCACTTATGGAATATCGTGCTCTTTAAATTATTTATAATCTTAGTTTTGTTTCCTAATTTGAGTGAGAATATATTATATAATCATTGAATAGTCTTTTTTGGTCCATCTCCTTAGGATCCTAATACTTATCGCTAAATTCAACTTTTCTAATTGATTAGGAGGAGTCACATGTTTAAACCCGCGTGGGGGACTATAACACATTTTGAGTCTAATTCAGACAGTCCCATATACCCATTTCAATTATTGTTAAACAATATGCCTAAATTCATGTGAGGAAGTTTCATATTATTAGTGTCTAGTGCGTATGGTACTATATATTCTTGTCATATAATGGTTTATTATATGTTTAACATTGAGTGAGGGGAATCAAAAATTTAATGTCCAACCCATGGATTTCATTTTTATGGGGGTGAATGGATTTTTGTGCTATGATGATTGAACCTATAAGAGGAATCATACATACCATTCTATGAGGAACGGATCAAAACACATGATGTTAAAGAGAACAATTTAAGGTTATTATACAAGATAAAACCAAGAAGATTAACATTATGCCATAATGATGAATGTGTCAGGAAATATTTGAAGAAATTGTATGTTTTTGGGATTACTATTCCTTTAACTCAGAGGTTAATGGTCATGGATGATACATGTAAATTTTTGAGTGGAGACTAGCATGAATATGGTTGAATCTTATACAAGTGTGTACATAGATTTTGTTATATAATAATGAAGAATGTGTGCATGTATTATGAGATTATGCAGACTGGATGGTGGTGATTATATCATGTACATAACATGAGATATATCATGTTCATTACAGAGGTAATCACATGCTAATCTCATATGGTAAGGCTATAGTTTAGTGTTTTAAATTGAGTATGTTTTCATCTACTTTAACTTAATGTAAAATTGAAATTACCAAACATTTTAGCATCTTGTGTCTAAGACATTGTTCTATAAAATTTAAATTCAAATATCCAAGATGTTATTATATTTCATGTTAATTAATCTACCCATTCCCTATTAGGTTGGGAGATAGAAGAATCTAGTTATCTGACTAGAAATAATCAAGGGGTGTGGTGGATAGTATCCGATAACGAAGTTGCGGTTGGGGATTATGTATCAACTATGAATTTTATTTTGGAAGGAAAAATTATTGGAAAATAAAAATTTCAGGTATCATGAATGAGCACTAGCATGAGAGTGAATATATATAGGATTTTAATGTAGGGAAACTACCCCACCCATGCATGATGCAAAGATCTTGGGAAATATGGTCTATGATACATGTTTTTCATATTTATTTTTCATAGATGTAACCAAATTGAGTGGATATGGTTGACATAATCACTTTACATTCATGAAACTATGTTTGGAGTAAGAAAGAAATTAATGAGGGACTCCAAGGTACAAGTCATAAAACATTTTGTTTGTGTGAATAATTTAGAGTTACACGAGTCATGAACTCTAGCATAAGGATGGTCTATAGATTTTAAGGTGGGGGTTTCATGAAAATATTATTGTTTCCAAAAAATAAATGTTGTGTGAATTATTTTACTCTTCCATAAAATTTTGTATTAATAAATGGAAAAATTGTGACGTTTTATCAAACATAAGATAGAGTGATTTTGCCCAAATGTGAGGTATGAAACACTTGTTTCTGATATACTACAAACCATGGGATTCGATGGTTGTACAAATTCACAAATTGAGTTGTGTGAGATGAGAGAAAGGAACTTGTACATAAGGATACTCCTACACATAAATGAGAAGTTATGATCTATTTATAGGAATATTAGATCACACAAAGAACTATCTCATGAAAACCACACTGGCCCGCACAACATTGAAAGGCGTGTGTATGTTTGAGGATTCATGTTTCTGCAGGAGTTCAGTTTACAAAACTCAAGTTTCATAACATTAATACCTCTTCCATTTTAGGAAGACTCTAGTTTCTATGGAACATATAGAATTTAATTTATCCTTCCTTTTTCAAAAAGGTTCATGGTAAATTCTTGAGTTGTGTTCAATTCTCAAAATTTTCACACAAAAATCTTATTCAGGTCAAAAATAGTTCTGGGGACTATGTCTCACCCTTATCTTATTTCTTGTATGACTCAAAACGATGATCATTCCTTTTTTTATTCCAACACTTGAAATTATTTCATGAGGGAAATATATTTAATCATTGATATACAGTTTTATCTCAAAAGATAAAAAAATAATTAAGCCCAAATAACAAGGGTGTTGTCAATGTTTCTCCAGTATTCACTTACATATATTTTAAATAGAATAATGGAGTATTAATCGTCCAGAATGATATTTAATGGAAAGATATCTTATTACACATTACATATAAATAAAATATATCCAATGAAGATTTCTAATGATCATTTATTTCTATATTCTCTATAATTAACTTTCCCTTCATAGTGTGATTCCATTTTTTACATAGAGAAAAATTATCTTCTTCTTGATAATGATTGAATTTATAAATTTCAAATTCAAAAAATAAATAATTTTCAATATCCTCTATTTCAAATCTATTTTCATTTATTTTCAATTAATTATAAACTATTTAATTTGAATTGGTAGGTATCAGTCTCTTAAATAACCACCTCATAATAATTATATATACATATTATCATTTTTTTCAAACTCCCAAGTTTCCATTATTAATTGAATTCCATAAACATTTATTACATGAAATATCAGTTTTTTAATTCAAAATAACAAACCCCAAAATGGAACATGATGTCATAAAAATATTCTTGAACCTATTTTATTAATATTATTAATGTAATATAAGATCCCAAAATCATGTTCTTATAGATATTTCATTATGTTCATTTACTATATGATCCCATCAAATAATATTTTAGGATTAAGTCAGTCATTGTTTGATATGCCTTATACCATGCTACCACTATGATTTTAGAATCATTGAAATATTTTTAATCCTTGATCACCACAAGATAAACATTACATGATGTGAGATTAAATCAAACAGATCCATAGAGAACTCACCTAAATATATTCACATCAGGCAAAAATATATCATGATTTTATTTTTATTTCCAATATCACTAAAAATAAACAAACATCATTCATTATAGGATATCTATATCATCGAATTTTTCATGGAACAAAAAATTTGAAATGGTACAAGAACTATATAAAAATGGGTAAATTTACCTTATGAAAATTTCATTCATAACATATTCTATGTTTCATGACATGGATGACTCTTACGATGTTCCAAATGATCCTTATGATGCACATTCCCAAGTAATTACCCATAGTGTCGTGATGTGATCTTCCCCTTTCGTTTACCTTTCAAAATCAACTCCAGATTCCTCATGATACTTTACAAGACATCTAAAAAACATATTATTGACAGAAAATAAAATATTTTAACATTTTGTTCAAAGAATATACACCATTTTATTTTTTTATCAATATATTACAATCTCTTAACATTTATAAATTTTTCAAATATTAATCTTCCACCCAACTTCAACGTATTCATAACCCTTATTCTACCACCAAAAAATATTGATGTTTCTATGACTTTTATAGTAATATATAAATTATTATAGATCATGATGTCCCCATTGTTCCAAATATTTTTACTAAACAACCATCAAGTTCTCTAAGTCTATGTAATTCATTTCTCATTCTAGGAAACATGATAAATAAATTAATGTTGCCGTATCTCTCAATAACCAATTAATTGATGAAATATCATAACCTCTTCCAAGTCCATAGAGATAGGTTCCCCCAATATTCTTCCATTTGTTACAATATAAGATCCTAAAAACACAATAAATACACAAATATAACATTAAATACAACAAAAAGAGAGGAATCCAAACTTCATCAATTTCAGGAAATTGGTTTATCTCTTAGGTTCAACTCATTCTTCTCCAATTCAATAAAATTAAATGTTTTAGTAATGAACTATTTTATTTTATATTATTAAAAAAATATTATATCTTCATAATATGGTTCTTCACCTTCCCCTTTAAGAAATTATATGATATTTTGTGACTATTGAACTAGATTTAGTGCTAATTTGGTTTCCCTTTTTTTTCGCACAAAATACGCATTGGCAATTTCACCAGTTTAGAAAATTATTATAATTATTTATTCATCTATATTTGATATATAATTTTCTTAGTCATAGAAATGTAATCCTCTTCTAATACTCTCAAATGAACACAATCTTTTTGGTACTTAGTATGAAAACAAGTTCCATCCAATGTAAAATTATCCACCACATGCATATTTTCTTTCAAAAGTGTCACCTAAACATTTGGAAGCTGAATAAGAAAATAAACCCATATATTTTTCAACCTTAATTTAATTTCATAAATTCCTTTGGTTGGTTTCATTGTTTGGGTTTATTGAAAATTAACTTGTGTAGAATTGGGGATTCTTGGTGTATTTTTATGGATTCTTTAAATCCAAATGGTTTTTTCTACACCTTGAAGAGGGTAAATATATTAAAGATTGATTTTATACCATATAAGTAATTAATATTCAATAATGGACGTTTGAGTAATGGTTTTATGCAATATAGAACACCCTACATCATATGGGATCAACAGATGATTATTAAGTCACCAGAATTTAAAGGGTGTCTATGCCTTGGTGTAATCAATGGTGTCTATGCCAACGTTTTTACTATTACTTCTTAGTGTCATTAAATATGATTTTATTGTGATGAGAAGGAATTTACATGATATGTCTATAAGGTGTATCACCCTTTTTGATGAATTTACAACCAGCATTTCTCTCTTTTTGTTCTGTGGACATCAAGGAATGGAGGAGGGCACACATTTTGTACTGGGAAGATTGTTGTTTCTTGCTGCTGCCTTATAGAAATTACCTTCAAATGTGGTCACAAATTTCTGCTCTAGTGTGGGAGAGTTATGGGTTCTGCTGTATAGATGCGTCGATGAGTCTTTATTCTATTCATGTTGCACTCTCCCATGTCCTCACATGGATGATCTAGAGGTTTTTCTTACACCTGTCCTTTCTTTTTATTTATTCTATTACTCGTTCATGCCCATTTTACATCGAGTATTTATCTATAATTTTTATTTTTGTTTATCAAATTTTTGGGATCATGGGTTACCCATGCTCCAAGCCATTCGAGTATGCAAAGATATTAAATAGATGTTTATTTCTCTATATAATTGAGGATTCCTAGGTCATAGAGAATATGGTTTGCCATAATTTTATTGAGTAGGAGATTACCACACCACATATAGCCCATACACCCTTGTTTGGTCTCCCTAGGGAATCACTACTTCTGGTCAGTTTCCATTGGATTTATTTATGGAACTAGAAACATCCAACGATTTTTTATCCAAAGTGACATACTTCCCAAAGGTAGGAATTCGTTATTCTTGGACACAAGATACATAAGAATATACAATGGTTGAGAGGATGGGAGTTAAAACTCATCACACCACTTTGGGGGGAATTATTTCCTACTCTAGGACTCTCTTATATATTTGAGATATTTTCATGAATCTTTATTAATTCACAAAGTATAACGTATGATTCCCTTGTAATTTGTAATAACATTTTAGCATGTGGGAAATTTAGAATCATCTGTATGTGTTCAAGATTATTCATTAATATATATATTTGTATGTATTTGAGGTTCTCCGTCAATGTTATCCTCTTATATATTATTTATAGATTCTTTTAACCATTGTTTTGATAGTACTGGTTTTTAATCCACTCTCTGAGGAACTCTAGAATTTATTATTACCCAGGGAGACGAAAGATTGTTTTGATATTCAGATCATACCCATAAATGGGATACCTGCATATCCTTGGGAAAGGAATCAGAACCCTCATATTTCAGTTCCTCTTAATGGGACACATCAAAGATTTTATTATCATGTGATAAGGACTTATCAATATAGTTTAACATCATGTGGTAAGGACGCCTAGGTGGAATATTCCTAATAAAAGTTTGGTGGGGGACTTATACCAAAGTATCCCAAGGAACCTTGAAGGGATATAAATTTCAAAGTTGAATTAGACCCTCATAGAAATGTGTCCCAAAAAGGATATAGTTGATTTAGATTGTAGGATTTGAACCACAGGGTGGCTTCCTACATAACTTATTTGTATAATAATCAAATCCCACATGGTTTGGTAAATCTCAAAGGGTTATAAGATCCTTTGAGATAAATTTGTCAGGGCTTACTCTGAAGGAGGATTTTCCAATTAATAGAATTAGGGTTGGATTCTAAAATAGGATATCCAGTGATCTCAATCCCTGATAAAGGATTCATATGTATCCTAATTATGGTGGTAATTAGATTTCTCATAGTTTAAGATGTTTAGGGGAATTAATTTAGTTCTTACTCTTAAGGAGGATGGCTAGATTAATGGAATTAGTGTTGGATTACATAGAAGGATATCTAGTGAGCTCGGTCCGCAATAAATGATTCCTATGTATCCAAATTATTATGGGAATCAGAGTTTTTGTCGTTCAAGTTGTTTAGGGGGGCTTAATTTGGGGCTTACACAAGGATGGATTCCCTAATTAAGGTAATTATGATTGGATTCCTGAAGTGTATATCAAGTGGGCCCAAGCCCTGGTGAAGGCTTTCTATATATCCAAATTATGATGGGAATCAGAGTTCTCATAGTTCAATAGTGGGGTCTTGTGTGGATGTTGATATCATCAAAATTTTCTAAGACCACTTCTATCATGCTTGGTGTGAGAAAAAAGAGGCTGTGAAAGATTCAACAAACCACACTCTCTCTCTCTTTCGCTGATGGAAGAGGGTGGGCCAATGGAAGAAAAAGATGGTTCAATGGGGGAAGAGGTTGGGGCGATTGTGGAAGATTTTGTGGCAATGAACTTTCCCCCTCTTCGTATTACATTAGATGAGGTTATAATGTAAGGACAGAGTGAAGGTGATGGAAGTAGAGAGGAGAAATACTGCAACCTCCTACATGAATGGATTTGGAATTACATTAGGATGGCTGCCCAAAAATTGGTCCTTTTAGGGGAGGGAGACATCTCAATTGTACAAATGGAAATGTAGGTGCGAACTGTACCTTTCTTACCAGGGACCTGAGGCTCTAGGTTTTAGAGATGATATGGGATGGGCCTAGCCTGAACACTAATCCTCCAATTAGAAAACTCCCCAACAACGTTCTTGGGATAATGTTCCATGTGATTATGAATATATAAAACCACAAAAACACCATCAATCCTGATCGTATTACCAAAAAAATGTGTGAAACCTCATACTATGGATATACAAACCAAACATGAAGACACGCTAATGTGCCTTTCCAAAGGATATAGTAAGTCATAAGGTGTTGGTAGAGGATTCAACATATCCCCTTTCAGACAAGGCATCCAATGAAAAAGAATCATATCCATGAATGACATTGAAGATTAATTTTTTAAATGCTTGTATAGGCTGAAGGGATAAGGTGAATCAAATATGGGTGCCCAAGTAAGTATTTAGCATGTAGGTATGGGTGGAGGTAGGCTTGGGTGTCCTGAGGTTTAATTATGTGATGAATAAATAGGATGTTAAAACTTGGGCAAGACTTGACTCAAACCATCAAAAGTATTCAATGGTATTTCTAGAAGTGGGTTAGTGAAGTTCCTTTGAGAGGAACGGGTGGCATGCAAGTGATTCTGATTTAGGTAGGTTGGGTTCTTTAGGAATGAAAGTGTTTTAGATTTCAAAAATTGAAGGGACTTAAGTCCTATGATCCTCCTTTAATTCCTCAACACTAGGTGTTGGAGAACTACCTTATTGATTTTGGTAAGAGTTGGGTGAAGCACTAGGAGACTGGAGTAACAATTGGGATTCAGGGAAATTCATCTGTCCAAATAAAGACCCCAAGGGTCTATTTATTAGAAAATAGGAAACCCTGGGAAAATTGAGATTGGATGCACAAGTATGTTGAATGCCAGAATTGTGGTTAACAAGTTGGTGCATGCCAGATCAGTGGCACTCAAGTAGGCTTGTGTGCCGACAGTAACTTAGGAACCTCTTTGGTTACTTAACCAAAATAATTGCTCCATTTCGTGGGGGCTGCGCCCCCCTACATCTGATCAGTGTTGGGCTTTAGTACTGGCCCTTTGGTTCTGTGCCTTTGCTACCATAACTAACCCCCATGATAAATACATAGTCACACCACAAATGTTTCGATCCCATTTGACAACTTTTTATGGAAATTTTCATGGAATACAATTAATACTAACTAAAAAAGCCCCCTCGTAGAATTTGATTAGTTTGGAACAAAATGAATCTTGTTATAAGGTAAAATTAGGGAACTTTGATGTATTACAACATCATTTGGTTAGATTTGGAGCTACATTAGTTTTGGAAGGATGATCTAATTTTTTCCAAAGCCATGGGTCCTAGGAGAATAATTTTATTTTGACTAGGGTTATATAAAAAACCCCCACCGAATTTTTATCTTTTGACTTTTTAGTTATAAATATTTCTTAAACCATAAAAAATTTTAGTCAAGTGAGATCATACTGCAACTTTTGTCTAGATTTCCCTTTGTGGTTTTCAATCTAGTGAGTACCATGAATTTCTTATGAAATGTTTGGAGTATTGCATATTAGACTAATGATTCTAGTGTTTATGGTCGAATAGATTTGACTATAAATTTTGAAATTAGATACCAAAACAAGGATTAATGTCTAGGAATTACTCTAATATTCTTTAGATGCTTCCAAGGGGAATCTTGAATCATGATTTTTTGGTCAAAAAATCTTAAACATTATGTATAAACATAGGAGAGGTATTTTCCAAGAAAAACTTTGAAATTTCATGAAAACACCATTATGGGGGTTGTATTATTAAGGGCTAATAGGGGCATGTGTTGTATATCCAACCAATGGATTCCTTTGACTTATATGCCCGTTATGTAGAATAATTTTATCCAAATCCATCTAAGGTGATGTACTGCATCTTCATACAAAATAAATATCAAAAATTTCAAATTTTATTATTTTATAGACATGGAAAGTTAACATTTGGGTGACTCAAGAGCACCGTGGATGGGTTTTTCAAGGAAATAGATTGAAGAATAAAGGGCCATATGTGACGACATAGGTCAAGAATGGTGAAACAACTCCAAAAAAACATTGGTGTTTGAATAACGGTTAAAATGTTTTAAAATGGGGCTTTCTGATATCATACAATGCAATTACAATGTCATGAAACAAAGACATTATACTGTGTAGTTTCTAGTCATGCATTAAGGACATTTTGGGGCTCTAATTTATGGTCTTTAGCTTTGACAAAATGATTATGATTCTCCAATTTCAGGATAATTACCTTAGAAAACATGATACCATATTCATTAATGTTAGGATAGAAATGTAAACTATGATTTGGAAATATCTAGATCCAAATAATGACATGGGAATGAAAAAAAGATCTACTAGAATTTAAAGAGGTCTCTTCCAAAAAAACAAAGTTACCACATTTTAAAAAACCCAAATGGGGGAGGTATCTTGCAGGTCCAACTTGGGGAATTTGATTCATATCCAAATAGCGATATACTTTGACTGATTGGATCATTATTTCGGTGACTTAAGCAAGGCAAACTTGGGGCACATACTGCATAGTCATGCAAAAGTGTTTTCGAGAATTTGATATTTTATTTTTAAAAGTCGATGAATGTTTTTGAAGATTCGGATTTTACCAAGAACATAGCTGTTTTTTATGGAGAACAATACAAGAAAATAGAAAGAGATTTTCAAATAACGATTTACAAATAATCATAGGAATAGTATTTCTCTAACGTGTAACCCAAAAATAATATGTATTATGTCTGTAGTTTTAGGTCATGTGATTCGGACCGAAATATTATGGAAGCAATGGATGATATGTGATCAAATGATCCAAGTTTATTTCAGTATGCTTTGAAAACATGGAGAGGGAAAATGTGTAAGCCACGGTCATGGAGGCCTTTAGGTCGATAGAAAGGAAATGTAAAAAATATACAACGGATGGCCTCTTTAAGATATGGGTTTCTGTATATTTCCATCAATGTTGAAAGGGGATAGAAAAAGCTTCTGCAAAGAACAATGTTACCACTATTTTACAAACCCCTTATGGGGGCTATATTATGAAGGGCTGACTTGGAAATATGTTGTATAGCCAAACAGTGACATCTTTTGACTGACAGTTCTATTATTTAGGTGACTTATTCAAGGACACATAGAGGCACATACAGTATAGTCAGAAAAATAGTTATCGGGTATTAGAAACTCTACCACTACAAACTGAAGAAATATGATAAAGATCTTAAAGTATTCAAGATTTAGAGTGAGAAATGTGAAATATGTGATGTTAAATGCACATGAATGGTATTTTATTCAACATTGATAATTAATTTTGAGTCTCTTATATAGATCTGACTCAAAATTACAATGGGGAAATTTCTTGTTTCCTTGGGGAGTTCTTTATAGAGAGGAACCAAAATGGAGACTCCCACATAGATTTTTAATTATATTTGGAAGAGAAGTAAAAATTTATCCAATGGATGGGACTAGGAGCTATGGACCAATTTTTACTATGTGTATCAAGGGGATAAGAATCAAGCCATATTTAGTTCGTTGGGTACATTGTAGTTTAATGTCATTCTATAAGGACATTATTGTGTGTAGTTTATAGTCATACAACAGTGACATTATTCTATGTAGTTTAGAGTCATGCAGTGAGGGAATGAAGTGAGATTGATGTGTAAATTAATATTTCAACATTACTAGAGAATTTTTCCTAGGTTTCACTAAGTATGTTGCTAAAGCAAGAATCAAGAAACATGTAGTTCCTTAGGTTGTTCTCCATATCAATAATGTTGTGAAGTGGGGAAGTGGGATTTTTCTTTGTGTGGATGGCCCTGGTATTAGAGATCTAGGAATATCTACGTATCCCATTGAAATGAGAATCAAGCCAAACATAGTTCTTGAGAAAATCTTTTCCCCCACAAATTCAGTTTAACGTAAGAGATGGGGGCTTTTAACACATTCCAGAATAATGGTTAAACATAACAAATAGGATTGTATGAATATCAAACTATATATTCACGAAGATTAATTTGTATAGATTTGGTTCATATAAAGGATGAAAAAGGGAAATAAATATCCTTATGGTAGTTGTAGGGCCCAAGGTTGGAGATCTAGGCATCTATCCGTATCCCATTGGAATGAAAATAAATCCACACATAAGTTTTTAAATGAGGTCACTTTCTAGATCTGATTCAAACATAGGGAGAAATGGAACTCATGTGCCATTAAGGATTAGTAATGATGTGAGTAATTCTTGCACATGGAAACTACTCATTTTTTTAAAGACCCACTTGGAATACCAATTTTTGGCATCTTATGGGATTTCTTAAAATCAAATGAAGAATATGTTAACCATACAGTTTAATGTCATGTGGTGAGGAAAAATGATGTCATGCAGTTTAATGTCATGGGAAAAACACAATGATGCTATGAATTTTAACATCGTGCATTACATATTCATATGGTTGTTATGCAGTTTAATATCTTTCAACTCGGTCATTATGTTGTGTTGTTTGAAGACATGCTGCAAGGACACTACAATGTGTGATTACACAATATACAAATTCAATAATCTTTCATTGGTTGAAGTTGTAAAATTTCTCCATCCATTGATATTAGGGAATAATCTCCATTTGAGTGGACCTTATGTACAGACTAAGGTGGTTCCCAATTTCTATCAAGCTTGAGAGGCTTCTTTCTCAGAATCATTAGAGTCATGAGGACTAATACCAATTCTCCTTGAAGAAATGATTAGAGGTGAAATTTTATGTTAAAATCTCATTCTATTCTGTTCTGATAGACTTCCTAATGATGCAAAGTATGCAATCTCTTTTCGTCTATTTTTTCAAACTCATAAAATAATTTTTGAGATTGTTCATTAATAGATAACTGATCGCGAATTGCAACTCGGAGTGAAGGTAATTGAATTTCAATAAGAAAACTTCTTCTTTTCCGTACACCAAAGAGTACGGATTTTATTGAGTGGTTTCATGGGTAGTAGTCTAATAATCCCATAAATCAAGATAATGTTTCTGAGGACATGATTTCTTATCTTTATCCACCATTTTTTGAAGTATTTTTGTTATAGTCTTATTGAAAGCCTTTATCTGTCCATTGGTCACGTCATGATAGTGAGATAAATGGTTGGATTTGATATTAAGATCCTAATATAACTTATTTAAATCAATAGAATATAAATTGATATTGTTGTGCATTAATATGTAATGGGGGAGACCAAATATGATAATGATTTTATTTTTGAAAAAGCTAGAAATGATTTTGGCCTTGAATTCTTTGAGAGGTATTACCTCAGCCCATTTGGAGAAGAAATCAGTTGTAGTAGAAATATACTTGAACTACTTATCCATAGCTAGAGGATAGTTCTTACGACATCCATCCTCCATCTTTCAAATGGCTAGGAGTATTTATCTATATGTAGATACTCTTTCGGTGATGAATGAAGATTCTATGCACTTGGCCAGGATGACATTTCTTGGTGAAATCTGTGAAATAATGCATTATTGAATGACAGAAGTATTCAAGCCAATAGATTTGATCAGAAAGCATTTTCCCAGACTACTGTGGACCAAAATCTCCTGCATGAACTTATTTCATGATGGATATAGTTTCTTATACTTCAATACACTTGAAGAGGTCTCCATTAAAGCCTATTTTTTAGAGGTTATTTTAGTGATCTCAAATACCATAAAGAGTAAAATTTTCCACTCATCACTAGATATATTCTTTTCCATCTCTATCGAGTGAAAGTAATCCATTTTCAAGGTATTCCATGATAGGCATCATCCATCCCATCGTATGACCATATGGCTCAGAAATAGAATGGATTTCATTAATTTTCCCCATTCTAGATTGAACAATAGGTGAAACCACATGATGATAGGAAATACTGACAATTACCACTATCTTATTTGGATCTATTAAGGATGTGGCAGCATTAGAAAATGTATTAGCATGGGAATTTTGTGGTTACATGACATATTAAAGTGTTAGTTCTGAGGGAAATTAATCCATTAACCCTATAACATAATCACACAAGGGATTAAATCTAATTTTCTAATATCATAATCTTTATTGATCGGTTTTATTACAAAATCTGAATTACCTTTCAGTTTAAGGTGGTTCAGCTATACCCAGAGCGCTAATTCTAGGCCTACAATTAGAGCTTCATATTCTGCCTCCTTGATGGTACCGACATCTGATGACCGGAAGAAATATAGTAACAATACGTTTTTTGTAGAGATAATCACAATTCACAACCGAATTTTGTTGAGTTTAGGGTTTTCCATTATCTTCCACGTTGGACTTATGGAATTACTATCAAAGTAAATTTTAAACTCTTCGGGATTATCATCAAGAGAGTAGATTTTTTCATTAGGATCTTCTGTATTCAAATATTTTCATTCTGCAGATGGGTGTTCGGTAAGGAAATCATCGAGGGATTGTCCTTTTAATTCTTTCTATGGCACAAAATCGATATTGAACTGTTTAAAAAAAACTATCCACCATGATAAACGTCGTGTAAACATAGGATGACTAAGGATAAACTTTATAGGGTTATTACGACATACCTTGTGGAACTCACGATGTTGCAGTTAGTGCCTCAGTTTCTGAACTGCAGAGATTAATTACAGGCTGAACTTCTCGATATTTTAATATCAAGTCTCTTTGTCACGTATGGTTCGACCGAGATAGTAAAGTGTATTTTTATTCCCAGAATCATTATTTTGTGCAAAGAAGGCACCCAGTGATCTCTCTAAATTTTTCACATATAGAATAAGGGTATTTCCTTCCATAGGTGGCGTTAATACTGGTGGCCTCAATAGATATTTATTGAGGGTATCAAATGCCTGTTTGAAGTCTTCAGTCCATTGATAATAACCCCCTTATTCATTAATTTACTGAAGCATTCACACTTGTCTTCCAAATAGGTGATAAAGTGCCAAATATATTTTTTGTTTCCTTGAATTCTTCTTAATTCCTTCAAATTTAAGGAGGTGGCATGCCAATATTTTTTTTTTCTTATCTGGATTAACTTTGATTCCATGATGTCATACCATAAAGATGATTAATTTTCTTGTGGTAACCCTGATAACACATTTTAAAAGTTCATCTTAAAATTATGTTGTTGAGGATTACTGAATATGGTCCCAAGATCAGTTAGGTAATTAGAAAATTTCCTGGATTTAACCACTAAATCATCCACATAACATTTGAAAAATTTTACATGGAAGGGTTTGAAGATATGGTGCATAACACGTTGATATGTTTCACCAGCATTCTTTAGGCCAAAGGGAATTACCTGATTGAAAAATACACCTTGAGGGAATCTAAAAGATATAGATTCTGCATATTCTAGGGCCATTCTAATTTTCTTATTCCAAGAGTATCAATCCATGAAGGTTATATCTTCGTAGCCAGCTTTTACATCAATCAAAACTTCTATGATCGGAACTGGAAAGTCATCCTTGTCATAATGTCGGTTAATATCATTAAAATAAATATAAAATATATTTTTCCCATTCATACATTTCATTGGGAAAACTTTGGAAATCCATGATGGATATTTCACATCCTTAACAATGTTAGCTTTGATAATATTGTCTACTTAAGTTTCATTTTTAGAGGTGTAGGTTGGGTTTTTTCTTCTTGTTGCCTTCTTAAATCCTCATTGATATTCCATAAAACCCAAATGATGAGTGACCACATCGAGATTAAGGCCTGGGGTTTCTATATATTTCCAAGAAAATACATCTTGATGTTTCTTTAAAAATGATGTATACATCTCATGCTCATCATAATTAATTAACACACAAATTAGAGTAGGGTGTGGATCTTCTTACAGAGTAGTTGATGAAGAAAAAATTTCTGAGCTAGGTTAGGAGTTCGTATTTCAACATCCTAAAGAAGAGGCATCCATTTATGACCCTAATAATGATGAATGGTGTTCCTGGAGTTTTGAAGAGATAATGATGGGTTGGGAATAAACATCAATGTCTTCCATTATTATTTTTATAACTTATTATAGCCTGACAGATGAAGAGAAGACTTGCTGAAGTTCAGTGGATGAGATGAAGACATATCCATTTAAGATTTCACTATCAATAGATTCTACCATTCTATCACGATCGATTTCCACAACTGTCATTATGGAAGTCATTAGATTATTTCTTAGATTTGGGTCTATCCTTTCAATTTTATTGACAAGAAACATGTAATCTACACTCAGATGTTTGAATGGGTTAGTCGGGATCATTTCCAGACTATTCGGAGCATTGATTCTTATTAAATCATTTTTCACGGACCTTGTTCCTTTTATATGATAGAATTATGCCTCAATATACTAACATTCATAGGTTTTTAACCGATCCTTGTCACCATAAAATGTCCCAATTTTACAATTGAAGAAATTCTTGAGACATTGGTGGTATTTAGAAGGAATGGTCACATGTTGATGTAGCCAAGGGCTTCCAAGAAGAATGTTGAAAGTTGTGTCCTATCGAACAACCATGAAATCTGAATTAGATACAAAATCCCTAAACATAGTTCTGAGTGTAATCTCTCATAGAGGTTCTTGTTCATTCTTTTCATGATCTTGCCACATTAAAGTGGACGAAGATAAACCAAAGTTAGTGAGACCCAATCGATGAAGTGTATGGATGTGAATGAGATTGACTCTTGAGCCATTATCAATGAAGGATCATCAGATGTTTGTATCATTAACCCTGATAGATATATACAAGGGCCTGATGTGTCCATGTGCAACATCACATCATCTTCTTCCCTAAAAGATATAAATGCATGAAATTTTTCAGGATCATTCTCTATACACTAAACCTCAGCTATAGAAACTTCGGTTCAAAACTCCTGAGGACTTGACAAAGCCTCAATAAGTACTTCTCGAAGATCTTTTGATAGATTCAAAGCATCCATGATTGACAACTTGGTCTGTACATTGGCTAGTTTTTTCAAAACATAATACTTTTGGTTCAAAGGCCTACATCCTCAACTGTGGAAATATGTTTTTTTGTGCCTTGGAAGTTGATGCTCATGATGTAGATATTCCATGTGTCAGGGATGAAGTGGTAAATACTTTTTCTTTTGGTAGAATAGACTTACTAGGTCGATCTATTTTCAGAGAGACTAATTGTGTACCCTCTAATCGGTCTTCCAAGATGATCATGTCAGGGTCGATCATATGATTTGTGGGAGAGTTCAATTATTGTTGAGACTAATGAAAGTCTCTACCATAATATTTTGCTACATAAACAGTTCAATAAAGGGTATAGTTAAAATAGTGGCATCTAGAATATCCACATCTTCCCCTATATACTGAACCTTGAATTATTCCCATATTTCCACAATACGGAACAAGAAATTTGGGTTCATAACCAGAATCATCATTTTCCTAGGTGTCTATTAGTTAGATAACATTAACCTGAAGATCAATTTCTCATCTGATGAATATTCTTTTGACTAGTCTGTTCTGGTTGTGCCATTTGGCCGGGTGGTGATCATGATTTTGAGACATTTGATATGAAATCTGCAAAATTCAAAGACAACTTTGGGCTTGACATGAGCTCTTCTTCTTCTAACTCCTCTTTATCATTCATATCATGTCTCTTCTTTGAGGATTCACCATTAGAGGACTTAAATTTCAATGAATATGGCTTTCCTATAACATAAGTGGAAGGAGAAATAGTTGATTGATTAAATTGTGTTCATAAAATGGAATGAGCTTGGTTGATTGTTTTCTTGACCTTCCAATCATCATACTTATACACATTTTTTCTTTTGACTTCATGTTATCCACCTTCTTTCTCTATATTAGTAATAGTAACATATGCTAATTTGGCTGATGAACTTTTAAGTTTCACTTTTACAGAGTCTACTATTTTTTAAAGGAGGTATTTGAAAACAAATCACTCTTGAATGGGATGCCCCAATATTTTATGAATGGTTAAAATTTTCAAAGATATTTATCTCCTTCTTTGTTTGGTTTATTCTCCCATGGAAACTGAAATAAATTGTTTTCCAAAGATAGAATTATGGACTTGAAAACCTATTCATTTCGAAAAGAATAAAAATAATTCTTTAACTCTTAAAACTATCTCTGCCTTTTTATTTTTTATCATCTTGATGAGGTGTTAATTCTTGATGATGCTCGAGAGGTGGAGCCCATCGATATGATGATGGTTTTTAAGTAGAAGCAGGTACATATGCTTGTTTTAGTTTGATTGTAGAAGCCTATACATTACCTATTCTCCTTCCTGGAGCTGATGCGATTAGATGAGATTTAGCATTGGTATCCACAATGGAGTCCTCCACTTGATGGGTGATTAAAGAAAGGTCACTTAACCTTTCTGTGTATTTCAGATGGATTAGTTGTGTGTTTAAATCATCAAACAGATTTACACACAAATTGGTAGCAACTCTTCTTGAGGGAGTGGTAGATTAAAGGAATAGGTTAATCCTTCCCATCGAGAAGTGAAATATGAAACTATTTCATTATACATTTGTTTAAAAATTTTAAGACTAAAAAATATTGTCTTTTACAGCATTGAGCTAAATTAGAGATGGAATTTATGACAGTTGTCTTTACATCTAGTAATTGATCAAGACTACAAAATTGTACACCAGAAAAAGGATATCCATTGTAATTATTTTAAAAATAATATTAACTTTACATCTTCTTGTTGTTTAGGGGTCCCTATCACGGGATCACAGTAAGGAAAAAAATTTGTTAAGTGTTTCTCCAGATCTCCTGAACCATTAATGATTGGAAATGTGGTATTTTCAATGTTTGGTGGGGTCGGGATCAGATATAACCATTCGGGGTAAGATTTATTTTCATGTTTGGATGGTTCACGTAGCTCTTACATAGATTATAATCAAGTTATTGAAGAATTAATTGTATTTAAAATCATTTGGGGAATATTGGGATGAGTTGGGACCTGTATAGCTATAGTAGTAGGATCCTGAAATGGTACGATGACTGAGAAAACCACTGGTGGTGGTGCTGTTGGTATTCTTATTGAATAACCAATGGGGACAGGCCTATAAGGCTGTGTTTGATCCTATTTTGGTTGTTTTCCCATTGGAGGGAATTCATTATATGCATCTGTAGTTGAAAAAAACCCTCTTTGATCAGGATCTCCTATAAGATGTGCAAGCAAAGGATTTTCTTGAGGGGTATGTCTAGTAGAAATATTTCTTCAATGTAACTCTTCATTGAGTTTATTCAACTCTTTCATATCGTCCTCTTTCTGGTAAAATCATTCTCCAAGAAAAATAGATTCACCTTCTCTTGTGGAAATGTGAGACATGATCTGACCTTCACCATTCCCCTTGTTATATTCCATTCAATGAGGTGGGAGTTGGTTACTTGAGGGAATACCATGATTTTGGGAAATCCCTTAATTTTTTATATGTACACCCCCTTAATTTAAATCAGTATGTACCATATTATGAATAACAAATTCATCCTCTGAAACCCCTGAACTGGACTCATTTCTTAGAGGATCTTCTATAATGGTATTAATGATGTTAACTGACGCATAATGCATTGAGGACATTATGTTAGTCTCTCTATAAGATTATTTATTTGTTTACCTCCATGGTACTTTTTTCTCCCATATACTAAATTCCCATGAACTATTTTATGGACATTAACCTAAAGGGAATCCTCAGATAGTTCAGTTGTGCATTCACATTGTGGCTTCTTCCCTAATAAGTAGAACACTGACTTCTCCTGATGAGGGGATTGTGGATGTTAAAAATCCGTCATCCCTAAAGGCTGGTGATGTTCTTGTTCTTATTAATCAAACCTTCAAACATTGTTTGTTTAATTTAAAGGTTGAGATAAACATGCCCACATTCCTATAACATGGGGTGGCTTCTGAACTGATATGGATGATATTAGCGTAGCTTCTCTTCTAATTTTACGAATTCTGGTCGAACATTGGCTAGGTGCATTATCCAACAACCACTTAAATAACCTATTTTAGAAGACCAGTGTGCTATTTCAGATATTTTCACAATATAAATGCTGAAATAACTTAAATGGGAGGCTTGCTTAGTGTTCTCATATTCTTAATGAAAATTCATCTTGGTAGATTTCAATCTTTGGGATTGACTTTGAGAGAGCAAGTTAAGTCCTATTCTTGATCATATCTTTGATTACACACAAAATCTGTCTATTGTAGCCATCCATGGGAAATAACATTTCATGATACCAATTTTTTCAGGCTTTTCTGTATGGGTATTGTAGTGAAATAAAATAATCCATGGACACCCCATCCACTAATATGAACGCTTGATGAGGTATTATTAATTAACTATTGTAGCCTCTTTAGTGAATCGAGGAATGCATGATAAAGGTCTTTCTATTTCTTCTCAACCTTTGGATGTCAGGAAACTAAGAGTGATTCTAAGTCAATTTGGTGTTGCATATCTTCTATTACCTTTAAATGAGTTTGATATTTTTTATAAGGTAAGTATTTGGTTTTTAGATGATGAAGAGTGTTCCATATCTTGAGTCAGATATCATGAATGCAATATTCTTCCATCAATTCTGGAATGTGGCATTGAGATGTTTCCAAAGGCTATAACTTGACTGGTATTTCATGCTTAGAAATTTATTTTATCATATTCAACATATCCACTCAATCTCTTTCTATAAATTTCTCAACATGGATCAACTAGAGCGGACACTTCCCAAATGTTTTATCACAAACAATATGAGTATTTTATTTTTCCTCTTCTATATTAGAATAAAATTGACCCAAGGGAGGTTCTGAGAATGATCTTCACCTTGGTATGTAATCCGGTTGAGAAATTATTTCACCTAATAGTTATAAGGCATCATACATGACGATCCTTATGTTGGTATGTTCCTCGATATAAGAGGTCATTCCTATTAGTACATTACCAATTATTGAATTATCTTGACAATGTGTAACACTAATGTGTAGAGACCTTTCATAGTGAAGGCCTTCATGGGGAAAACAACCATGGTGGATTGTAGTAGTGGATAAATCCACTTTCTCCTTGGTCTTCTAGACAAACTGAGGGTTTTTGTGGCTCTTATCCAGAGATGGGTTCTAAATTGACCAAATTGTTATCATGAAATATGTTGTGATGAAGTATCGGATGAGGAACTACATAGTTGTTGTTACTAATCCCAATATATAGTAATCAGAGGTAAGGATCTTCAGTTTCAATAGATAAATGCCTAAGGGCTTCAAGAACTCCATCATTAAGAGGAGTCAGATCCTAGATTGACTCTTGATTTTCAAAATATGTCTGGAAAGACTTCTTCTTAGATTATCATTTACAAATAGTTGGGGTCACTTGTTGGGATATGTAGTTATCATGGAAGTTGTATGTGCCTACCATGGAATGGTCATCAGAAAGAGCCGATTATCTCAAATTGGAAAGGGTGTGTTTTCCGGATCCATTTTTCTACAAGATATCGAGGAGTATGTCCCATAACCCTCCTAGACTAGAACAGAGGTGTGTATCTACTCTGTGATTGAATGATGACAAGTCATACCTGGTATGTGGAGAAAATTACTTGCTTTTCCCTCTGGTACTACTGAAGTTTTTGTTATGATATTTTGTTAGGCTTCCATAATTTGTACAGAAAATTATGTCTTCCCTTTCACCATTCCTAATATGTGGTTTGTGACTTCAATGGACAAAATGGGAATATACGTCCATTCCATATCTAGAGTGGGTGTATGAAACTTCCCATGTCCTCTATTTCTTATCAATGGATACTGACAGTACTCATGTGTGGGGTAGAGAGTTGAGTCTACGCCAAGTTTTTCATTGGATCTTTATGGTTGTCTTCTCTAGGTGCTACCAAATGAGACAATTGGAAGGCTTGATGAATACAGATAGGTGTATCCTCCTTATTAAAAGTCGCTGCCCTATTTGATTGAAGAGATTCATTCAATGCAGTCAAAAGAGTATTCTAACTAGCTGATAGTTTGTAGGAAGGTGAATGTGTCTGCTCATAGTACTCCACTGGATTAAAATGGCGGGATTGGTTGGTCCTAGGAAAACGAGTCTGCTGGGTAGTAGAATTAATTAAGACTGGTGTACATGAATTTTCATTGTTTTCAACCAAATTAGGTCGATGGACTTCTCTAGAGGGGGAAGATATATTAACCTACTCCTTGTTGGTTGTATGTTATCCCCAGCAGTTTATCTTGTATGTCTGGGTCTGAGGGACCTGAACCAGGCAACAAAATAAAACACCCCCGTCTTGTTGGGGGTTCATTGCAGCATGATTATGTTAGCGGATATTGTTGGTGGGATCCATTAGGAAAGACCCACGTGTATTTGGGTTGAGGTCATGAGTGACCTCATGATCCACATCCTTATAGTATGGGGGATTGGTTATTGAGTTATGGGGATAAAGACCTGAAATGGTTAATGATTGTGGTTGGCACCGTCTACTTCTTTATCATCGGTCATCACTGACCGGAAGACCGAGGGTTGTTGTCAACTTAGAGAGCAAGTCAGGAAGCCTATAGTATTGGGATAGTAATGTGTTGATGGTTTTCCAAAAACAATACATTTGTGACCCATTGTTGAATATTCTGGGTTAGTGATGGAATCATTCTAGCATAGGAGGATCCAGGATGTGCAGCAGCCGGGGCACTCACGGGTGCCAACTTGAAGGAAGCCATTTGGAATGAATGGATTTCTGAGAAAACCAGAAAAATTAAAACAATGAACTTCATTAAAGCGGTGTCTTTTAGATGAACACATGCTTGATTGATTCTTTTATCTATAATTCCCTTATCAATTTATATGGAACTGTTATATGGGTAATACTTTCAACTTGGTTAAGGATTCATGTTAGGTTCACCATTTTTTGTTTCATGTCCCTAGTGAATCACTACTTATAGGTGGTCAAAACAAATCACTAATTTTAGGTGCTTTACATTGGATTTATTTATGGAACCAAAAACTTCCAATGGTTATTTACCCAAAGGTTCTTGCATTCCAAAGGAATATATTAATTAGGTTTCGACTAATGATATTTAAGAACATACATTGGTCGAGAGGATGATAGGTTAAAATCATAAAAACCTTTTGGGGGGAATTTTTGCCAACTCCTGGACTCTCTAATATATTTGAGTTATTTTCAGGAATACTTATTAATTCACCATGTGTAATGTATCTTTATCTTAGAATTTGAAATAAATTATTAGCATGTGTGAAATTCTGTTTCATCCGTATGTGTTCGAGGTTATTCATTAATGGAGATATTTTTATGTAGTTGAGGATCTCCATCAATGGTATCCTCTTAGATACTATTTAGATAATCTTTTAACCGTTGTTATGATAGTACTAGTTATTATGCCACTCAGTGGAGCACTATAGAATTTATTGTCGCCCAGGGAGACGAAAGTTTGTTCTTATGTTGGGATCATACCCATAAATGGGCTACCTATATATCCACGTGAAAGGAAACATAAACCTCGTAGATCGGTGATTCTTAATGGGACACATAATACCTTTTTGGGTCATGTGACAAGGACCTATTCATATAGTTTAAGGTAATGTGGTAAGGATGCATAGGCATAAGATGCTTAATCAAATTTCGATGTGGGACTTATACCAATGTAGCCCAATGAACCTAGAATGGATATGAATTTCCAAGTTGAATTTGACCATGCTGGGAATGTGGCCCAGAAAGGGTAGGGTTGATTTCGATTTTTGGGTTTTAACCTTAGTGAGGCTTCCTACATATCTCATTTGGATGAGAATAAAATCCCACATAGTTCAGAAAATCATACACGGATGTATGATCCATTCAGAGAAACAGATCGGGGCTTACTCCTAAGGAGGATGCCCAAGTTATGGGAATTAGGGGTTGATTTCTGAATAGGATATCTAGTGAGCTCAGTCACTAATGAAGGATTCCTACGTATCCCAATTATGATGGAAATCAGAGTTATCCTTGTTCATGATGTTTATCGAATCTTAATTAGAGGCTTACTCTTAAGTGGGTTCCCTATATTAAAGGAATTAGGGTTGGATTCATGAAGACGATATCCAGTGTGCTCGGGCCCGGATAAAGGATTCCTAATTTTCCCAAAAATGGTGAGAATCATAGTTCTAATAGTTCAAGAAATCTACGGGGGCTTAATTCAAGGCTTACACTAGGATAACAGCCATGATTAAGGGAATTAGGGTTGGATTCCTGAAGAGGATAACAAGTAAGCTTGGTCCTTGATGAAGGCTTCCTACGTATCATAGTTATGGTGGGATGTAGAGTTCTCATAGTTCATGTGTAGTGGATTTTTTGGATGTTGTGATCATCACAATTCTCTAATCCTACTTGAGTCATGCTCGGTGTGAGAAACAATAGGATGTAAAAGATTCAACAAACCACACTCTCTCTCTTCTGTTGATAGAGAGGGAATTCCTATGGCAGAAGAAACTGGGGTTATGGTGGAAGAGTCTCAGGTTATGGTGGAAGAGGATGAGGCATCATACCTTCCCCATTTTAACTTTACAATAGATGTGGGTCCAATTTGAGGATGTAGTGAAGGTGGAGGAAGTATAGAAGAGAAAGAATGCAACATCCTACATAAAATGATAGGGACTTAAAACAAGATGGCTGCCCTAAAATTTTCCTTGTAGTGGAGTGAGAGTTATCCTTTATTCAAAAGGAAAAGTAAGTGTGAACCGTACCATTCCTAGGCTCTGGGTTTTATAGACGACAGGGGAGGACATGGACCAAACCTTAATCCTCCATACTGGAAACTCCCAAACATTGTTCCTAGGAGAATGGAACATGTGACTGTGGATATAGAAACCCTCAGACCCTCCATGAATCCAAACCCCACTATAAAACAAATATGAGAATCCTCTGATTATGAATATAAAAACCCAAATGGGAAACACTCTAATGTTCCTTTTCTAACAAATTGGTATGTAAGGAGGTTTTTGTGGTGGTTTCAACATAATCCATTTTAGACAAGGGATTCAATAAAGAAGAATTCATTCCATAAAATACTTTGAAGAAGTCTTGATGAAAATTTTTTATAGGATTACGGGATAAGGTGAATCAAATAGGGGAACCCAAGTAGGTATCTGGTGTGCAGGTATGGGTGGCATGATGTTTACATAAGTGAAAAACAACCTAGATGTTAAAAATTCATTGAGACTTGACTAAAGACTTCAAGAGTGTTCACATGTATTCCAAGAAGTGGGGTTCTTAAGTTCCTTTGAGAGGAATGGGTGGCACACAAGTCTTTCTAATTTGTAGAGGTAGGGTGCTTTAGGCATGAAAGTGTTATGGATTTCAAACATTAAAGGGAATTAACTCCTATGATCCTTCCTTAATTCCCCCACCCTAGGCATTAAATAACTACCTTGAAGGTTTGAAAAGAGTTGGGTGATGCACTAGGGATACCAAAGCAGCAATTGGGATTCAAGTAAATTAATCCATCCAAATGAAGAGAACAAGGGTTTATTTATAGAAAAATAAGATACCTTGGGAAAATTGAGATTGGGTGCATAAGTATGTTGTGTTAAATAATTATGGTGCATAAGTGGTTGTATACTAGATTTTTAGTTCTCAAGTAAGATTGTACACCAACAATACCTTGGACTTCTCTTTGAGGACTTAGCCAAAATAATTTCTCTATAATGAAGGGATTTCACCCCCTCACCATTATAAGGATCATTGTATGGGTTTCATCATGTCCCTTTGGGTTGGAGCCTTCACTACTATCACTAACCCCCATGAAATATGTAGAGCAGCACCATAGAACTTTTGATCCCCATTGAGGAAATTTTGCAGAAAAGTGTATGGAATACATTTCCTATGTATACAACCGTAGAAGTTGTGATATAGGTATTGTGGATGATTTTATTTCATTTTATATAATTTCATACAATAGTATAACACCCCAATCATTTTATGGTATGTTTCTCTTAATTACTATAAATTTATCAGATAGCCTATATTGCATGAATAACGGAGTCACTATGATACACCACTTGGTTATTATAGTAGATATTCATAACCTAGAAATTAAACTTAAATTTTCTACTTATGTGTTGTGAATTTTGAAAAATGGAAATACACGGTTGTGATCTGAGTGATATTTAGAGTTTGATAGAATCAAGTTAATTTTCGATGAATAATTACATACATTGATAAAAATTAACATATCCTTATGAATAGTTATATGACCCTTATGAATGGTAACCTTACCCATGAAAGTGTAAATAAAATTTAGGCACCTTAAAAGTGAAGACGAATAATTTAAGATTCAGTATCTTCTGATTAAATAATTATTTTAATTAAAAATTAAATTCATAATATTTAGAATATTATTTTCCAAAAATGGATTTCATTTTTGTATTCTACACGTCTGAAAGTTTTAGGGTGAGTTTTTTGTATTTTTCAAAATTACTTAAATTTTTGTGAATAGTAAAATATGGTAATTGTGGTATAAATATATTTTAAGATAAATATATTTTGAGATAATTAAACTCTTTATTACATTATGGATTATGTAATAACCCATTATTTTGACCTCACATGCTCTTATAACTATTTTGTTCATGCAATCATCACTATTTCTTGTCTTAGAGAAAAATAATACACTAATGATTAAAATATTAAGAAAACCCTCTTCCCCTCCACTATATAAACCACCCCTCACACACTATTCATCTCACACCACTCATGCTTTTATCCTTGACTATGTTATAAAAAATAAACTTCCCAAGCCCTCCCCCCACATCCAATACCAACTATTCTCACCAAAAGTAAAAAAACAAATTCTTTAAGGAGATTCTCAATGAGGAGTACTCAAGAGGTGAACCTATCTTCCATTTTCTTTCAACTTCTTTTACAAGTTCCATTATTTTTTTAATATAACCTCACCTATCCTCATAAAAATGATATTATAATTCATGTACCTTACAAGAACTTTAATTTTATTATGCTAATGTAATATTTTATCATCGTCTCTCTTTTCCCCCTTATCTTACACTGAAAATAAAAATACCATATGAGATGTTTTAATTTTTCACATTCAAGGAAAACGGGTTTTCAATTTCTATTAATATATTCAAAACTGGTCATGAAACCTTTTCTAGGGTTAAACCAGATCATAATATATGTATTTTACCTTATTCAATCTTCTGGAATCCTTGCACACTCATAATATAAAACAATAATACAAAATAATTTCATAATGCACAAAACTGCCAAGTTAATTCAATCGTTTATCATTATCTTTTAACTAATGAGTCATTGTAATGGTATATAACCCAAAATAATTAAAATATAACTTTTATATCTATCATTTCTATAAAATTATGTATTAAAAATTCGGTGTGTTTAACAACATTTCAAACAAACTTCCATTCATGAATACATGTAAACCGATCATGAACCCCATAGTAGAGAATGCTACAAAAAAATAAAACTGAACCTCTTAAACACATAAAAATACAATAAATGATCCAAATAAGTTAATATAGAATTAATTAAATTTAGAGGAGGTATTATAATTATTAATTAATGAAGATAAATTTGATTTTTCAGTACATTAAAATCTATCGAGAACACATTTGGTCATAATGTTAGGGGTTTCACATCTCACTTGTATTTCTATGAGATTTACATTGTTCACCACATATTTCATGTATGTGGTGTATTTTCAATACCATTTGAAAAAAAATATCTTGATTCTATTTATATTTGTTTTATTCAATGATTCACTTGATGATTATTATCTTGATTGATTACAATACTGTAAGGGACTTGGTTTCGGTTTCCATTTCGTTGAGATTTACTTGGTATCGTGAACCTAATCATTCTTATGTGGTGTAAATACTACCCATTTGAGATAATTTTTCATTTTTTAATTTTAAATATATTATTTATCCATATTCTAGTTTCATTTATATGATTATTTTCTTAATCTATATATGCTTTTACAAACAGTGTTAATTTTGAATTTTGTTTTAAAAATGGAAATATTGATGAATCTGTGTCCTATACTCTATATAGATTTTGAGAAGGCATATTGTACTTGTATTAAATTTATGTATAAATAATATTTGGACATTAAGTGAATATTTTTTCCTGCTATACCCCATAGATGAATCGATAGGCCTTAGAAGACAAATCTGTTTTTGAAAAACCCTTCATGTTTTTTTTCCAAAACAGAATCAAACGGGTATCTACCCATAGACTTAAACTATTTTTACAGTACAGTGGTATCATTTCACCGATACATAACGTACAATTAATACTAATTCTCTTTATTTGTTTTCATTTATTACTATCTATGAGGTGTTCACTATGACAAAATCTATTGATGCAGTTTCATCCTCAGTTTATTAATCGTGTGTGTTTTTCATTTATTCACCCTACCATATTGACTATGCCAATTTTATTATCATTTAATTATTGTTGATTCATGATTCCGATATTTGTAACCCTTACTAATAAATTGAGCTCAACCCTTTCATTATTTTACATTCAATAGGTTAGGAAGAGGAGACCATTTATTGACTTTTCATGGATGCAGTTTATTAGTTTTTGTTATGTGTTGAATTTTTTTACCTTTCCTAATGTAATATGAGGTACATTTATGTATCTAGTTTTTTCAATAATACTAAATTGATCATTCTTAGTGTATTTGATTCATTGTATGCATTCCAATTTAATAATTTAGTTCACCGGATCTGGGTTTCTGGGGTTGGGGTGTAAAGACCCAAACTTTAATTAATGGAAATTCCTCTTGATCTAATTAAATGACACATTATGTAAAATGTTTATATAAAATGTGAACTTAAATGGTTTTATGTTTTTGGATTTTAAAATACTGTTAGTAATTGCGACCATTGGAAATATTTTCATTGAATAGTGACCACATGATTAGTATAAATATAGGGCTTTAACAAATCCAATTTACTCGGACAAAGGAAGCAATAGCCTCATCTAGTAGACTTGCCCAATAAAAATCCCACTTGTCAGATCATGGAAATTAGGTTACATCTTTGGGATTCTCTCGTTACCAAATCCCATTCCTAGCTTGAATACAATAAGCTCAAGCAGAACTGCTTATGAGAGAAATGGAAGTTGATAGAGATTAACACTCAAGCAATGTTATTCAATCCACCCTAAGAGTCAGTCACCATCGCGCAACTTACCATAAAGTATTTTTTTTGGTGTTATATGGGGTTATGTAACAAGACTTTAGAACTATGATTATGTGCATTATTTTGTTTATAATAATGAATGTACATTCATTTTACTATTATTACTTTGTAAATTGTTTTTAAGGCACGAATAGTATTTTAGTTCATATTCAACTAAGAAGTCTATTTTGATGAATTAATGTATTTTTGAATTAAATAATATTTTATTAAGATATTATTATTAAATTAATTTTTATTATATATAAATTATCGTATAATTTTATGAATTCAATTGTAATTTTTATTAAGGTTTGAAAGCTGTTTTTGTCAAAACCCATGATTTATTAATAAATGTCAGGTTTTATATTAAAAGTTAAAATTCACATATTTTGAAAACTATTTAGATAAATTGAATATTATCTAGGAATCAGAATTTAAAATTTATCAAATAGTTAATTTTTCATAATTTTCTGAGACAGTAGAATTTTTTGGTAAAAATTAAATACTGTTGAAATATATAATGTGTTTTATGAATCATAATGACCCAATAGTGATGTAATAATATACTATGAACATTATTTTCGGACAATATATGTTTTAACATTAAAATAATTTTATTTTAGATTTGTTTTATTAATTTTGTGATGCCTTAGTGGAACCTCCATGACTTATAAAAGATTTTATCTTTTTAAATTGTTTTTGTTGAGACTGTGACTCACATCCACATAAGAAATCCTATTATTTAAATAAGTTCGTCCATTGGACTTATAAAATATTTTTTTCCAATTCCCTTTGGAAAAATCCATGGGAAATAACCATGGGCTCATTTGTGGTTTTGATTAGTTTAATATGAGGTGTCCAAAACCTAAATCATAAAGAATTCCTTCTCCTTTACTATATAAACCCACCCAGGATCTCATTTCCTCTTCACTAAAAGCCTATGGAGCTCATCCAACCTCTTCCCTTCTCTCTCTATAATCCTCTGAAGGCACCCCAATCTCCCAAGAAGCCTCTCTCAAGCCTCTCCCAATCCTTTGGATGCACACTTCCAGGTAAGGGTTTTCCTCCTTTCTCATTTTTGTACAATTTTCTTTAAGCTGTTATGGCATTTTATTTTCGATTATAAATGTTGGGGAATGGTTTCTCACCTTCCCATACTTCCCTATTTATGTTTTAATGATGGGAGTCCCCTTTATCTCTTATACAATGCCTCACATGCACACCTCTTACTATGCCGAAATTCCGAAAAGAATTTCACTCTCCTCATTTACATTCAACAAATTCTTTTGTATCATGAATCTAAATTCCATTAAAATTGTTGGGAAATGTATCTATATGACCCCCTTACAGTCCATTTCATTTAAATATGACGAGACACCCCTTTCTCTTTCATCAACCATTTTTATGAATTCTTATGTCAAACCTTTTTGTTGCCGAAATTACACCACGTTTTTCCAAGCCAAAGTCATTATGTAGTGAATACCAAGACCATTTCCCTATCAAGGGTATTCACCTTTTAGAACATTTAATTATTGATTATAGATTTTCATGTCTGAATTCCACAATACTTTATCATGGAATAAATGATGATGTTTAATGAA
Organism: Viscum album; assembly: GCA_963277665.1. Classification (NCBI taxonomy): domain Eukaryota; kingdom Viridiplantae; phylum Streptophyta; class Magnoliopsida; order Santalales; family Viscaceae; genus Viscum; species Viscum album. The sequence continues at coordinate 1,513,595,958 of OY728139.1, read as the reverse complement.
TCCATGTTTTATGATCTATGTGGCACACTTATGGATGAAATGAAACATTTTAGAAGGGTGCGCCCTGAGATCACTCCAATGCATTGGGTAAAGTATAGTATCTTGATACATAATTTGAAATGGGTGTTGACTCATGCTAATTCAAGTGAAATGAGGTTTTACTCGTTCTTCATGTGCAATGAGGTTTTACACATACTGCATGTGCAATGATCCTTGGCTCATGATAATTCCATGTTAAGTGTTGTTAACACATTTCCATGTTATGATTATCATTATTTATCATTCCTTTATGTTCACGTTTCTCTTATGCTCCACTGATATGCCTATTTTCTAACATGTATTGTATTCCTCATGTTTTTACATGTTTACTCCCTTACTGGGCTTTATAGCTCACCCTTTTCTTATGCATATCCTCATGTTATCATATGCAAGGTTAAGTACGAGGGGATGTAGTTGTCCTGTAGAGGAGTTTTTTAATAAATATATTGTATTTAATGTTTTAAGTTATTATGTAATGGTCCTAATCCAAAAATACACTATACCTCTCAATATTCTATGTTTTATCAAGTTATGTATATGTAATAAATCAAGTTTAAGTGTTTAATAAAGAGCAGGGATTTCATTGTTGGTATTAGAGGATAGGTTAAGTTAATTTTGGGATTAGGATTAGAAAACCCTAGTGAAGTCTTAGAGACAAGAATAAGTATATGAAAAATTCCATATGTATTAGTTAGTATTTATTAATTGGTTTATGAATAAAATACATCCTTTTCTGGATATCGGTAGGTAGAGGTGGCTCTAGCAGAGATGTATCCTATGGGTAAAACCCAAAAACACCACTTTGAGCTAGACTCAAACGGAAACTAGTGCACGACAATGGGTCTTGCTGTACTGTTGGTAATGAAAATCCTGGGGGATATTCTTTGGTAAATTCTCTATCTTAGTATGAACCATTATTAAGGGACTAAAAAAATCCCTAATAATATATATTATAAACTAGATCATGGATAACATAGACTGAAGCCAATATATTCATAAGTTAAGGAAATAAAAGTTATTTATAAGTAATCGGTTTTTCCCTTAGATTACCCTTTATGTGTTACCCCTAACTCCTCTTTTATTCCATCCAATGGCCGGTAATAGGAGGAATCAGGCTAACAACCAATGTGAAGATCAATGTGATGATGGTACTAATGAGATTCCAAATCCAATGGGAGTGGGAATCATGAACTTTGACACGCTTCTCTCTCAGCTAACTCAATCTCTGAATAGAATCATGGGTCAAGAGGAACGTTCAACCCCCCTTAGAAAGAACAAGTCGCTATCGAGATCTTCATGAGACAAAGGCCTCCAACTTTTAATAAATCATATGATCCGTCAATCGCTTAACAATGGCTCAACTCCATTGAAAAGATCTTATCCATAATTCAATGTTCTGAGCAATAGAAGGTTCTCTTGGCTGCTTATCAGATGGAAGGTGAATCTGATCAATGGTAGACGTTGATCAAAAATAAAAATCCTAATGAGGAGATCGAGGCGTTGGAATGGAAGGATTTACGGAAGATTTTTTTCAATAAATATTTTCTGCGCACCCTCCGACATAAGATGGAAATTTAATTCCTTGCCCTCAAGAAAAAAGACAGTGAATATATCAGAGCGTATGAGGAAAACATCACAAGGCTTTCATGATATGCTTCCAGCTTTTTCATTACCCCCAAATTCAAGGTAGACTGCATCTTTGGACGGTTTAAACCTAGCCAGCGGAAAGCGTTGGCGATCCATGACTTAGACATCTATGGGGAAATTTTCTGATGTGCCCTCAAGGTTGAAATAGAGATCAGAGAATCTCAGGGGTATCATGGGGATAAGAATTTTAAGGTAGACTTCTATTCTGGTGGTCCGATGGATAAGTCCAACAGTGTTAAGAAGATCCCACACCCCACTTTCCAAAGGTGCGTAAAGAAGAACCCCTAAAATTGCCTAAAGGGTATGAGGAAATGCTTTATGTGTGAATGATAAGGGAACCTAGCTATTAAATTTCAGAAAGAAAAACCTACGGCTGAAAAAGAGGATAGGAACACTCCGTTCGAACCTCAACACATTGTTCATTGCTACAACTTCAAAGAACCAGGGCATCTTGAAAATCAGTTCCCTAATCCAAGGATTTTCGGAAGCAACCAACAACTTCCAAGGACGCATGAGAGTGCTTTTACCATCACTACTACCGAATTGAACCCCGACAATGATGTTGTGAAAGGTATGCTAGTTATTCATTCGAGAATATAGTATTTTTTTATTCTAGTTCTACGAATTATTTTATATCCCAAACATTTAGTAGATCAATCCTAGAACCACCAAAAATCATTGAAGTGAAGATGTCGGTGAGTACAACAAAAGGGGAAATCATTGCATCCCATGATTATAACTCCTTCCCTATCATAATATGTGGATTGAACTTCCCGAAAAACCTCGTTATACTCCCTATGGTGGAATTTGATGCAATTCATGGCATGGATTGGTGTTCCTTATATAGATATAAGATAAATTTTAGTGAGAGGGAAACCACTCTCCGTGTAGATAATCGACCCTTGATTCTTTACAAGTGCAAAGTGGAAGTTGAATATTCTTTATCTCCATCATCTCAAGTGTGAATATTACTTCTCTATGAGCATGTGTATCTGGATTAGATGATTGAGTCTAAGGAGGCAACCGTCCTTGAATACATGCCTATTGTGAGGGAATTATATAAAGTGTTTCTTGAGGAATTTTATGGTCTTCCTCCTAGAAGAGAAGTTGAATTCTCAATTGATCTTATTCCTGGGGCATTTTCAATATCCAAGACTCCATATAGAATGGATGTTGTGGATCATGAGGAGTTAAATAAACAACTACAGGAGAATCTGGATAAAGGGCTTATACTCCCAAGTTCTTCACCATGGGGTGCACCAGTCCTCTTTGTCAAGAAGAAGGATGGGTCAATGCCCCTTTGCATCAATTATTGTGATCTTAACAAAATCACTATAATGAAAAAGTATCATCTCCCATGAATTCATGACTTGTTTGATTAGCTGTGTGGAGAACAATACTTCTCCAAGGTGGATTTATGGTTGGGATATTATCATGTAAGGGTGAAGAAGGAAGATATCCCCAAGAATGCTTTTTGTACAAGATACAGGAACTATGAATTAATATTCATGCATTTCGGACTCACCAATGCTTCAGTAATATTCATGGACTTGATGAATATAGTCTTTAGAGACTACCTCAACAAATTTGTGGTCGTATTTATTGATTATTTTCTAATATACTCCAAAACCAAGGAGGATCATGAAGAGTATCTAAGAACTGTACTAGAGACCTTGCGAAAGGAGAAGCTCTAAGAAAAGTACCGCAAGTGTGAGTTCTGGTTGAATGAGGTCTCATTTTTTCCCATATCATCACATGAAATGGGATATCTATGGATCCCTCCAAAATAGAAGCAATTGATGGATGGTCGAGGAAAACATCGGTAACAAATATCTGTAGCTTCTTGTGGTTAGCTGGATATTATCGATGATTTGTGAGAAATTTATCATGATTTTCAACCCTCTTACAAAGATAACTCGGAAGGGAGTAAAGATTTCTTAGAGTGATGAATGTGAAGAAAGCTTCAAAGAGTTGAAAAAGAGGCTTATCACTGTGTCCATGCTCACTTTACCCACAAGTGGAGATATTTTTGTGGTATTTAGTGATGCTACGAAGAAGGGCCTAGGATGTGTGTTGATGAAAAATGACAATGTCATTGCCTATTCTTCAAGGCAATTGGAAGTTCATGAAAAGAGCTATCCAACACATGACCTAGAAATGGAGGTAAATATCTTTTCTTTGTAAATTTTTCCGCATTGGGAGAAGTGTGAAATATATAAAGACCACAAAAGCCTCAAGAATATATTCACACAAAAAGAGTTGAACATGCACCAATGAAGATGGTTAGAGCTGATCAAAGACTATGACTGCTCAATCCATTACCACCCTGGGAAAGCGAACAATGTGGAAGATGCTCTAAGTAGAAAGGACCAAGCGATTCTATCACTGATTAGAATTGATAAGGATCCTATCTTCTTAGAATTGATGAAGATGGACATGGGAATCATAAAGACAAGAAAATCATAAATCCTTTCACAAATTATTTCCCAACCCTCTATTTTGGAAAAATTAAACGATGATGAAAAGGGTGATGTCAAAATTCAGAAGAAAGTGGAATCTATCAGCAGGGGAAATACTCGGAGTTTAATGTTAATGAAGAAGGAATTGTGAGATTTGGGAAACTTTTATGTGTTCCATCAAGTCTGAAGATGAAGAAGGATCTTTTGGATGATGTATATAGATCAAATTTCTTTATTCACCCAGGAAACACAAAGATGAATCAAGATCTCATAGAGCATTATTGGTGGGATAATATGAAGAAAGAGATCATTGAATATAAATCAAAGTGCCTGGTGTGTAAGCAAGTGAAGGCAGAGAGGCAGAAGTCTAAGGGGATGATGCAACCATTTCCTATACCATAATGCAAATGGGAGAACGTCACCATGGACTGTCTCACCAGACTTCTGAATACAACCAAGGGGAATAATGCAATCTGGGTTGGTGTGAGTTGTCTTACAAAGTCTACACACTTCATTTCAATTATGGAGGATTTCCCATTGGATCAACAAGCAAGGATATATATCTAGGAAGTGGTAAGGCTACATGGAGTACCACGATCTATTGTGTCTGATCGATATCCAAGATTCACCTCTATGTTTTGGAAGAGTCTTCAACAAGCTCTGAATACAGAATTGAACATTAGTACGACCTATCATCCTCAAACTGATGGCCTATCTGAGTGGACTATCAAAACACTTGGTGACATGTTTAGAGAAGGCTCAATGGACTCAAAGGGGGAAGGGATCAACATCTTCCTCTGGTTGAGTTCTCTTATAATAATATTTTCTACTCGAGCATCCGAATGGAACAATATGAATCCCTATATGGGAAGAGGTGTAGAACACTGGTTTTTTGGGATGAAGCAGATGAGTGTAAGATGCTAGGATCTGAAATGGTCAAATAAATGATGGAGAAGGTGAAAACCATTCAGCATCATATCAAGGCATCCCAGAGTCGACAGAAGATTTATGCAGATAACGATCGACGAAACCATGAGTTAAAAGTTGGATACATGGTATTTCTACATATCTCTCCGTGGAATAAGGTCATTAGTTTTGTAAAGAAAGGGAAGTTAAGTCCAAGGTACATCAGCCCCTTCGAGATTACTGATCATGTCGGGGTTGTGGCCTATTGACAAGAACTTCCACCTACCATGTCCAAAGTACATGATTTCATTCATGTATCCTTCTTAAGTAAGTACATACTTGACCCTTAACATGTACTCCCTTCATAGGTGGTATATTTAGAGGATGATCTTTCTTATAAGGAGCAACCAGTGACGATCTTAGATCGTCGAGAGAAAATTCTATGAAATAATACAATGCCCCTCATCAAGGTGTTGTGGAGAAACAACAAGTTTGAAGAAGAGGTGTGGGAATCAGAGTATGTAATGAAACAGAGTTACCCACATCTGTTTTAGTGTGGGAAATAGAAAATTTGAGGGTAAAATTTCTTAAGGGGGGGATTTTAACAACCCAAGATTTCATTAATGGGAATTCCTCTTGATCTAATTGAATTTCTCATTACGTAAAAAGTTTATTTAAAATGTGAAATTCAATGGTTTTATGTTTTTTTGATTTTAAAATACCATTAAGAATTTTGACTGTTTCTAATATATCTATTGAACATTGATCACAAGATTAGTATAAATATAAGGATTTAACAAATCCAATTTACTCAGACAAAGGAAGCGATGGCGTCATCCAATAGGCTTTACCCATACGAATCCCATTTTTCAGAGATTGGAAAGGAGGTTGTACATTTGGGGTTCACTCTAAACCAACCCCAAGATGAGCTTGAATATGTTAAGCTCGAGTAGAACTTCCTTTGAGAGAAGTGTATGTTGGTAGAGATTACCACTCGAGAAATGTTATCCGAGCCACCCCAAGATTCTTTCACCATTGTGCACCTTACCCCAAGGTCTTATGCGGGTGTTATAAGGGGTTATGTAACAAGACCTTAGCACTATGATTATGTGCATTATTTTTTATATAATAATGACTATACATTCATTTTTTTATTATTACTTTTTAATTGTTTATAAATCGAAAATAGTATTTTTAGTTAATATTCAACTAAGAAATCTATTTTGATAAATTAATGGATTTTTGAATTAAATAAAATTTTAATAAGATATTATTATTATATTACTTTTTATTAAATATAAATTATCATATAATTTTATGAATGTAATTATAATTTTTTTAATGTTTGAAAGCACTTTTTGTCAAAACCCATGATTTTTTGATAAATTTATGCTTTTATTTTCAAATTTATGATTCAAAAATTTAGAAAATTATTTAGTTAAAATGAATATTATTTTGGAATCAGGATTTTGAAATTATCCAATGGTGAATTTTTCATAAATTTCTGGGATTGTCGAATTTTTTGGTAAAAATTAGTTACCGTTTAAATAAATAATGTGTTTTATGACATCATAATGACCCAATAGTGATGCAATAAAATAATATAAACATTATTTTAGGACAATATATTCTTTAAAATTAAAATAATGTTATTTTATATTTGTTTTATTAATTTTGTGAAGCCTTAGTGGACCCTCCATGACTTATAAAAGATTTTGTCTTTTTAAATTGTTTTCCTTGAGAGTGTGACTCAACTCCACATAAGAAACCCTATTATTTTAAATGTTTGGCCATTTTCCTTATAAAATATTGTTTTACACTTCCCTTTGGAATAAAACATGGGCAAAAACCATGGATTGGTTTGTGGTTTTGATTAGTTTAATGTGAGGTGTCCCAAAACTAAATAATAAAGAATTCCTTCTCCTTTCTTATATAAACCCACCCATGCTCCCACTTTCTCTTCACTAAAAGCCTTTGTAGTTCGTCCAAACTCATCAATAATCTCTCTAGAATCATACCACGACACCTCAAGCTCCCATGAAGACACTCTCAAACCTCTCCCTATCCTTTGGAAACACACTTCCAAGAAAAGGTTTTTCTTCTTTCTCATTTTTGTCCAATTTTATTTATGTTGGTATGGAATTTTATTTTGAATAATAAATGTTGGGGTATGGTTTCACACCTATAAAATACTACCCTCTTCATGTTTTATTTATGGTAGACCCCTTTCTCTCTCATAAAATTCCTCCCATGTACACTCATTATGATGCCGAAATTCGGAAAGAAATTTCTCTCTCCTCATTTACCTTCAAAAAATTATTTTGTATCATAAATCTAAATTCCATTAAAATCGTTGGTACATGTATCTATTTGACCCCTTACTATCCATTTCATATAAATTTGATGATAAACCCCTTTGTCTCTCATCAACCATTTTTTTGAATTCTTATGTCACAACTTTGTGCTTCCAAAATTGCATCACGTTTTTCCAAGACAAAATCATTATGTAGTGAATGAAAAGCCAATTTCTCTATCAAGGGTATTCACCTTTATTCAAATTTACTTATTTATTATAGAGTTTCATGTATTAATTCCCCATTATTTTATCATGGAATAAATTATGATGCTTAATTAATCCATGTTTCATGATCCATTTGGCACACTTATGCATGAAATGAAATGTTTTAGAAGGGTGCGTCCTGATAGCACTCCAATGAATTGGGTAAAGTATAGTATAATGATACATCCTGTGAAATGGCTATTTACTCATGCTAATTCAAGTGAAACTAGGTTTTACTTGTGATTCATGTGCAATTATGGTTTACTCATGCTCCATGTGCAATGAGCCTTGGCTCATGCTAATTCCATGTTAAGTATTGTTGCCACATTTCCATGTTATGATTAGCATTCTTTGTCATGCCATTATGTTCATGTTTCTTTTTTCCTCCATTGATATGCCTATTTTCTAACATGTATTTTATTCCTCATGTTATTCCATGTTTATTCCTTTAATGGGCTTTATAGCTTACCCATTTCTTATGTATGTCCTCAGGTTATCCTATAGAATGTTAATTACAAGGGAATGTAGTGGTCATGTAAAGTATGTTTTCAATAAAGATGTTTTATTTAATGTTTAAAGTTATTATGTAATGGTCCTAATCCCCAAATACACTAGACCTATCAATCTTCAATGTTTTATCAAGTGATGTTTGTGTAATAAATCATGTTTAAGTGTGTAATAAATATTAGGGTTGTCATATGGGGGGTTACAGTTGGTATCAAAGGAAGTTTAGCAGCAACCTTGGAAACTAGATTTTGGAAACATAGTTTATATCAAATAAACCTAAGCTATACTTTGAGGATAATCATAGAATAACATCCTGAAATTTTAGTAATGTAGACATTATGTGGGTCTTCCTAGAAAATAAATCCATGTCTAGATACAACAAGTGGGTGTGGTTCTTACATAGACGTACCTAGGAGTAACAACTCTGACAAGGAGTTTAGGGCTTAACACGGGGTATCCTGGTACCCAACAACATGCATTACTGCACACCTAGTTTTAAACTCCTGTGTTATATGATTAGGATATTTTAAATTTTATTTACAAACCATTATAAAGTATTTAAAAGTAAATATAAACAATATTTATGATTATGAGATTAGTTGTGCATAAATTTTCAGATAATCTGAAGTGTGGTATTTAAAATTTTTGAACTATGGCCTAATTTAGTGTATTACATTGATTAGTGATGGAGCCTAATGGAAGAATGGGAATCAATACCTGTGGAAAATTTATGGATTTCCCCACTAAGAAAGTCGACATAGTCATTGTTGGAGCAGATCCATTCATGACCATATTGGAACAACATACTCAGGTTGTGAGGAATAACATTTCTATACCTGTACTAGATCATTTCATGTTTCAGAAGCCCCCATCATTTAGTGAGACAACTAATCCTGTGGTAGTTGAGTAGTGGATCAAGTCGCCTGAAAATATATTTGAAGCATTAAGATGAAATGAAAATGAAAAGGTAGTACTGGACGTATATTTCCTCAAGGGTGATGATGATCAATTGTGGTCCTTGATCTAGAATACCACAGAGGAAGAAGAAATAGATGATTTGGAATGAATAAATTTTAAGGAAATATTCTTCGACAAATATTTCCCTCATGAATGACGAACTAAAATGAAGAAGAAATTACTTAGTCTAAATCAAAGGGATGAATAGACTTTTGTGGAGTATGAGGCTTCCTTCACTATTTATCCAGGTATTCTATAGATTATGTGCGTGATTCGTAAGACAAGATTGATCATTTATTTTAAGGTCTTAATCCAATTCTTCAAAGGGAACTATCTTCTAAAACATTTTCGTCATATGATGAAATGATATTAAGTTCCATCAAAATAGAGAAGAGATTTTCTAGATCAAATTTTTTCAAGGGAAATCAAGATAAGAAGAGTCATTATAATAACTATGTAAAAGTTAAGTAACCAATGTAGAAGAAGGGAATTAAGAAATTTCTATTATGTGAGAACTGTGGAATGAATCATCCTGGGAAATAATTGAAAGGCATGAGAGTTTGTGATAAGTGTAGAGAAATGGGTCATCAATCTTGTGAGTGAAAGTGTAAGAGAAAATTCAATGATGTTCAATTCTATAATTATAGAGATACATGACATTGTGAAAATGTGTGTCTTAAGCACCAACAAAACTTTCCTCAAAAAGTCCATGGGAGAAAGGGTAAGAATATACGATTACAACGACCAAGGTTGAACATACTAAGGATGTGGTGGCAATTACATTAATTATTTACTCAAACATAACCAATGAATTATTTGATTCTGGATCATTATTTTCATTTATATCTTCCCAATTTTCTACAAAAATTAGACATGTCAAATTTGACTTAACAAAGAAGTTATAAACAAAAGTCCTTGGGGATGTATCATTAAAACAAACAGGTTCCGGTCAGTCCCCCTTATGAAACATAAAAATGATTTATTTTCTAAAAGTATCATTATACCAATGATTTACATTGATATAATTATCATTATGAATTGGATGGAAAATTATGATATGAAGATCTATTACAAGAAGAATCAAGTTACAATTTTTTATAATGGTGTAGAATCTCGTATCTTTAGAGTAGAAACCTCTCCATTTTATTCATATCTAGATACACCCCCCGTAGCTCTAGTAGATGAAATTATTATTGAGGAAGTGAACACAATATCTATGGGTGAGGTAAGAAATCATAAAATAAAGGATGTGCCTATTCAAAAAGAATACATTGAAATATTTCTAGAGGATCTACCTGGACATCCTCATGAGTAGAAAGTTGAGTTCTCTATTGATTTTATTCCATGTGAAATACCTATATCAAAGAATCCCTATAGAATTTCCACTACTGAATTAGTGGAGCTAAAGAAAAAAACTAGGGGAATTGAGTGAAAAATGATTTATTCAACCTAGTGTTTCTCCATGCGGATCCCCTGTCCTCTTTGTCAAGAAGAAATATTTATCAATGAGGATATGCATTGATTATTGTGAAATCAATACTATTAAAATAATGAACAAGTATCCTCTACCATGAATTGATGATTTATTTGATCAACTTCATGGAGCTCAAAATTTTATGAAGATTGAACATCGATCGGGATATCATCAGCTGCATCTAAGGAATAAAGATATTCCAAAGACATTATTTAAAACTAGGTATGGGCATTACGAGTTTACAGTAATTACTTTTGGACAGAATAATGAACCCTCTCTTTTAATGGATATAATGAATAAAGTTTACAAGTAATATCTTTATGACTTTGTTTTAGTATTTATCAATGTTATCTTAGTAAACTCCAAAAGCTACTAAGACCATGAGAATCACTTGCGGATTATTCTAAAATCACATAGAAGAAATAAATTATATAGAAAGCATATAAATTGTAAATTTTGGATTCAATAAGTTGATTTTATATTCCATATGGTCTCTAAGGATGAAATCTTAGATGATCATGTGATCATGTGATGGCAAAGGCAATAAAATAATGGACCACACCAATGAACAAAACTAAGGTACGTAGTTTAATTGGCGTAGCATGTTACTATCGGCCTTTCATTAAACATTTCACATGATTGTATAACTTAATAACCAAGCTCCCATGTAAAAGGGTTATGCTTGTATACACAAAATAATGAAAAACAATCTTTGAAGAATTCAAAAGAAGATGGTTCAATGGTCCAATTTTGACTCTTGCATATGAAATGATGGATTTGTGATATACAATGATGCATTAAAGAATATAATGGGATTAATCCTTATACAAAATGATAAAGTTATTTCTTATGAATAAAGGAAGATGAAGAATTATTATAAAAATTACCCAACTAATGATATTGATTTAGAAGTAGTAATCATTTCTCTGAAAATATGGATATATTAACTCTATGATGAAAGTTGTGAGATATATACAGATCACTAGAGTTTGAAACACATTTTTACATAGAAAGAACACAACAAGAGTTAATCTAGATGGCTTAAGTTACTCAAAGATTATGATTTTTCTATACACTACCACCCATGAAAAGAAAAATAATTTGGATGATGCATTATATAGGAACGATCCTAGACATCTAACATACATGAGGATTTATAGAGATCCCATATTCATGAATCTACTCGTGATTGATATGGGAACTTTTAAGTAAGGGGAACCATCTTTACTCTTTAAAATGATTGTTAAACCATAATTACTAGAGAAGATAAGTTGTTCTCAATCTGATAATGAAAATCTAAAAAATAAATTTAAAGCTGTTAAGGATAGAATATTGGCAGACTTTTTGTATGAGGATGGAGTTCTGAAATTTGGGATGATTTTATGTTTTCCATTAATACCTTAGCTAAAAATAAAACTATTAGATGATGCTCATATCCCATGTTTATCTATACATCCTGGAAGCACTAAGATATATAGATATCTGAAGGAACATTTTTGGTGGGATAACATAATGAGGGAAATTGTTGACTATGTGTCAAGGTGTCTAGATTTTCAATTGAACCATTGTGCGCCAACAGTGGTATTGAATTTGGAATTCAATTGGATATGGAGGTTCCAAGACGTTGTTCTGGTCTTAAAACATAGGATTCTATGAGTAAACTATCGGCCCCCTCTCCAAACCTGAATTTTGTTATTATTTTAGACATATTGAAGCGAGACATGGGGGTGTTCATCCCATGGGTAATGACGAGAAGAGAAACTTAATCCTATATGGGTGCTAATGAGGTGATACCCTGAGATAAATAATTTTCAGGTTGTAGAAATGAGATAGGAAAAGTCATGTGCCTACTTTTGGAAGGAAGTTCAACTGGAGGTAACAATGACAGAGTGAAGGAGGCCCACCAGGAGGAAACAACAATTCAGATCATTCCAACAAATGCAGCCAATTTTACCGAGGTGATTGAGGGACTTTGTGAGGACCATGGATCTAGTGGGTATTCCCAGTGTCTGGATCTGGAGGACTTCTTAATTCAACATAAATATATGGGATGAGGATATCATTGGGTAGGAGCCTTTGAGGTTCCAATACAGGCCATGCAGGCGACCATTTCTTATTCATAGAAGGATAAAGTTGGGAGATCAAGCATGAAACTTAAAACCCATTATGCGGTGTTAGCTGATGATGCCTTCCAATATAATGTGGATCTAAACAGGAAGGAGGTTACTCATGGAGAGGACCACATTTTAGATGTGGGTGAGTCCCAATAGGAGATGGACAATGTTCTAGACACCTCTGTTGAGCCCAAGGACGGGAACTTTGTGGAGGAATATCTTAGATCTTCCTCATGGAAGGGAAAGTTCACTACTATTGATTCTGATGGATTTATCCAGAATAACCATAGGGGGCGACGTAAGAAGGAGTCTTATATCATATCTAGTCCTCCTATCACGAGATCTGCATGTAAGGGAAAGCTTCTCCCAAAGACTCCGATTAATGTGAGAAAATCAAATGTAGTGGCCAACACATATAGCAACATGGTGTATACAGATGGTGAGGTTGGTGTCCCTTCCACTCGGCCGATGAACAGGAGGGATCCTGGACAGCAACGTGATACAAGCTCCGCCGGAGACCCTTAGCAACAGATATCCCTGGTGGTAGAAGACATGGATCAACTTTTTCACTCATATGAATAAATGATATAGGAATATATAGATATGAAAGAATTGAAGAAGATAGAAAGAATGATTTGTCTGATCACTACTATGGAACAATGAGAGTGGATTGATAAGCATGCTCGTATTCTGCTCAGAGGCTTCAATATGGGGAAGCATAACACTGTATAATTCACAAAAGATTTGGACATCATGGAACATCAGTATGAAGGAATATTAGATGGCTACCATGACTCCAAGGTAAATTCTATTCCCTAGATATTGTTTATGGAAATTAATTCCAATCGGTTCAAACTATACTTCAACAAATCTATAGTTTCTTTTAGTGTTTAAGGTAATGAAGGTTCTCACTATCCCCTTAATAGTGTTTCAAAAAGAAGAAAGTAACATTGGATGGATGGACGGTAAGAGGTGTCTAACTCCAACATGTTGGGATGAAGTTGACAAGTGGAAACTTATAGGCCCGTAACTTATCAAAGAGATAACTGCAAAGGTAAAAAAATTAATGCCCATATTAATATAGCCCAAAGTAAAAAAAGAGTAATGATGAAAACTAAAGACAAGATTTGGAATTTAAATTTTGATATCATTCCTTTCTAAAAGTATCTTCATTAAAGGGTGTCTTAAGCTTCAGTATGATTATGAAATTGAGCCCTAGGTACATCAGACCATTTGAAATTCTGGAAAGGATTTGAGCTGTAGCATACTGTTTAGAAATTCCACTAAGTCTCTCCAAAGATCATAATGTGTTCTATGTATCATTGTTGAAGAAATACGTTCTTGACCCAATGCATGTAATCACCTATGAATAAATATATCAAGAACAATATTTGTCTTAATGTGAAGAGCCTATCAAAATTCTTGACACTGGAGAAAGAGTATTGAGAAATAAGACAACTCATCTTGTAAAGGTTCTTTAGAGAAACCATAAAATGGATTAAGAAATGTGGGAACCTATAGATTTTTGGAATAAGAACCACCGACATATTTTTAAAGCGCTTTAATTTTGAGGATGAAAATTCTTGAGGGAAGAATATAAAACCCCAAGCATTTTAAATTATGTTTCTATTAAATACATTGAATTCATTAGATATCTTACATTTCATGAATCATTGAGTCTCTATGATAAAAAATAGTTTATTATATGATATATTCACAATGTAGCCAAATAAAAATAAATTTCCACTTTTGTGCTATGAATTTCAAAAAACAGATATATATGGTTGCGATCAGGGTGATATTTGGACTCTGATAGAATCATGTTAATCATCATTGAATAGCGACTTACCCTTATGAATAATAACATTCCATAATGAATAGAACCTTACCCTTATGAATAGTAAAATAAAACTTATGAATGGTAACCTTACCCATGAAAGTGTAAATAAAATTTAGGCACCTTACAAATGAAGATGAATATTTTATGTGTTGGTATTTTAGATTAAATAAGGTTTTTAATTAAAAATTATATTTATCACATTTAGAAAATTATTTTTGAGAAATATTGTTCATTTTTTATTTCTACATTTATAAAAATGGTTAGGGTGATTTTTTTTGGTATTTTCCTGAAATACTTGATTTTTTTTATGAATAGTAAAATACGTTAATTACAGTATAAATACATTTTGAGATAAATACACTATTCAATGAATCCTGGATGGTATAAAACCATTAGTAAAAACTCACATGCTATTATTACAATTTTTGGTCATGGAATCCTCACTATTTCTTGACGTAGGGAAAAATAATAATGTAATGACTAAAATATTAAGAAAATCCTCCTACCCCCACTATATAAACCACCTCTCACCCCCTCTTCTTCTCAAACCACAATAGCTTTGATCCTTTCCTTCATTCTATGAAATAAAATTCCCAATACCTCCCCCAAAGTCGAACACCTTCTGGTCTCACCAAAATTCCAATAACAATGGCCTTATGGAGATTCTCAAGGAGGAGTACTCAATAGGCGATCCTCTCTTCCTTTTTCCTTCAACTTCTTTTAAAAGTTCCATTCTTTTGTTTCTTTCTCCTCACCTCTCCTCATCAAAATTATTTGATAATTATAGTACATTAAAAGACCTATAATTTTATTATTCTAATTTAATATTTCATCATCATCTCTCCTTTCCCCAACCTCATACAATAAAAAATAAAATATCGTCCGAAATGTGTTACTTAATCACGTTCAAGGACGACATGTTTTCAATTTCAGTTAATATCTCCAAGACTAGTCATGAAACCTTTTTAATTATTGATACAGATCCAAATATATTTATTTTACCTTATTTAATGTTCTATAATCCTTACACACTCATAATATAAAAAAATATGACAAAACTAGTTCATTATGCACAAATCTGCCAAGTTAATCCAAGTGTTTATCATAAACTTTTAACTAATGAGCCATCCTCATGGTATATAAAACTAAATCATTGTAATATAAATTATATTTATTTAATGTCACTAATAATATATATTAACAATTCTGTATGTTTTACCACATTTCAATTGAACTTCCATTCATTAATACATGTAAACCGATCATGAAAACCACGGAAGAAAATGCTTCCAAAAAAATAAAATTAAACTTGTTAAACTCATCACAACGACCATTAATAAACTGAATAAGATTATAAAAAATAAAATAAATGTATATGAGGTACTGTAATTATAAATTAATTAATCTTAATTTGATTATTCTGGTTATGAAGATCAATCGAGAATAGATTCATACATAAGGTAAGTGGTTTCTCATCTCACATTTATTTCCATGAGATTTCCATTTTTCTCTACTTATTTCTTATACGAGGTGTATTTTTTCTTCCATATGATATATAATATCATGATTCTATTTGTATTCATGGTATTCAGTGATTCACTTGATGATTATTAACTCGATTGATTACACTCTTGTAAGGGACTTGGTTTCGGTTTCCATTTCATTTTGATTTACTTGGACTTGTATAACTAATCATTCTTATGTGTTGTACCTAATACCCCTCTGATATCATTTTTCATTATAAATTTTAAATATATTATATATATATATTCTGGTTTCATGGATATGATTATTTCTTTAATATTTTTACTCTTTTATATATAGTGTTTATTTAGAATGTGGTTCTAACTATAGAAATATTGATGAATCCATATCCTCTAATGTATACAGATATTGAGAAGTCATATTGTACTTGTATTAAATATAATAATAAATAATGATTTGTACTTTTAGTGATGGCTGGGGGCTGTTATAGCCCCCTATTGCATCGACAGTTCTCATGAGACAAATCAGTTGGCGACAGACCCTATAACACCCCGACTACAGAAGCCCAAAGTCGGTGCATTATTATGTATCATTGAAATGATCACAAAAGATCATGTCTCAAAAGACCGATTAGTTTAGTAGCCTAGTAAGTACAAGATACATTCATAAGGTTTACATTACATCATAAAATGGAAAACTATAGCAATATTGTTTCCATAGACAACACAGAGATCCCATAGACTATCCCTGCAGGTCCGTCATAATATACATCTTCGCATCCTGGGAAAAATAAAACATAGAAAGGGGGAGCTCAGATTCTTCGAAAGGATAACAATATAGAGGAATCTTTCATAAATAAGCATAATAATTTAAGGAAATGTATAAAACTAAAACAAAATCCTTTTCATCATAAACATCATCATAATATGGAAAATATAAATCAAAATAATTCCATTTACTTACTCACATGGATATTCTACCAGAAGAATAATCACATGAAATATCAATAACCACTTTCATAATGATGGAATTCATAATTCCAAACTTTCATAACCACATATTTAAGACCTTATGACAAGACACTAGTTTGTCTTATGAGACCTAAAGATGAATCAAGGAGCTATAGTGGGCTCCCCACGTCACTTACTATGTCCAATGCATTCCTCATATGAAAATTTTGAAACATAACATAAACATTCGTATTAAAACTAGCATAAAAAATGTCAATAATTTATCCACAAACAATGAATTATACAGAAAATCATATCCAAAGTCAAACATAACTCATTCAATACAATATAAAAGATTGTATTGTAATAGATTAACCTCAATCGAGAATAATGAATGATGTTGACATAGATGAAAATAATCAAGAAAACTATTTGACAGAAATATCCCCCTTTTTCTTGAAAACATTTAAAAGTCACACTATTTGTCAAGAAGCTGTTTAAAATAGATTTTTGAATCAAAGATTCTCATACCACTTTGAAACTTTTAAAAGGAATTTTACTTTTAAAACTACAATGTCCATATAAATAAATCCATAAAACCCTTTTTAAAACATCGACATTAATGAGAAAGATTTAGAATAATAAATATTTAAAAAATTTAAAATGATATTTTATTTAGAGTTCCTGACAAAAAGAGAGACACTTGAATACAAATAATTGAGGTAATAAAAACTTTATAATATCATGAGAATAAATGGATTCATGATATACTATGTCAAAGTACATTATATACTCCATATAAAAGTGAATTGTTGTATAACAACATATAAGTCTCAAAGGAATGTAAATTGAAATGAAATCTTTTATAAAGACCATATCCTTAGGTTAAGGATAAATCAACAACATAATTTTGTGTGAAAAATATAAATACACTCAATATGAATGGATATTCAGTGTAAATCAATCAAATGACATTCACACATATTCTTGTAAAAACCACACCAATGAAATGGATGTTTAACTCAATAAAAAGAGATTGAGTTAAAATTACTCTTATCAGGTTCATATCAATGACTTGATAATTTATCAATGGAGTGATTATGTGTATCAAAAGTATATCCACAAAAAGTGGAGTGGAAATTAATACACAAATAATAAATAGTGATTCCATAGATAATCATGTAGTAAAATAATCAATGAGGTATGCATAAAGATGAATGAGTGGAAATTGAAATTTGAAATTCCCTTACCAATTTGGTAACCTACGAAACTTGAATCCCATGAAATATGGATCATAAAAATAAGATGTAATTACTCATAAATTAAAGTATATTACACAAGTAATACTATCATTGGGAAGTACATACACCACACAAAAGGAAATAGTGGCAGTATGGCATGAATCTCATGGAAAAAGGAAGTGAGATAAAAACCATTACTTCTTTGTAATCAGTAAATTCTTATGGCCAAAAGTTAACAACAACCAAATTATTCACATAATACCGTGAATATTAAAATAATCATGATAATATATATATCAAATGACAGTACACAATACATCACATTTAATAAATTAGTGGCGAACAATGGAAATATCACGGAATTAAAAGTGAGAAAGGAAACCCCATACCTTGTACTTTTCCTTGGTCGAGGGTATGCTAACCTCTTATATAATGGTGAAATAATTGTAATTAAATTATTCAAGAATCTTATACCTTAATGATATCATATGTGATCTTTTAACATTGCTTTGTTAATAATATCTTAGTATTATCATCATTTCGGGTGTTAATGGATTAGTTTTTCTTTATATTATTTGTTATGTGAGTCATATATTTTTGGATGGGATGTATATTATTCATATAAATAATTATATCAAGTCTTTAAACATTATTTGTAATCATCAAATGAAAATTAGTTTTGAATGGATACGATGGTGAATGAATCTCATCGCGTTGGTGGAGACGGTAATCCGTACGTACGCACGAGCGACAATATCATTTTTTTGATATTAAAATAATATATAATTGGATGGTATATCATATATACATAATAATTATAATGTTATATTTATTATTTACAACAATTACACATCATTATTATACCCATCCAAATAATAATGTTTGGAATAACAATTACACCACGACGTGGAGACGGTAAGTCATACGTACGCATGTTTGGTGACATGTCATTAAAAGGATGGATAGAATAATGAATATGGTTGTACCATATATATAATAACATCAAATTATATATAAGATACATGATTTATTATTTTATAATGGAAACAACAAAGAAAGAGAAAGTGGAATAAGAAAGGAACTTGAAAGATGTGATGAAATAGTTTCATCTTCTTTGGGTTCTTCCTTTTGATATGATCAAAAGGGATCCTTAAGATGGATTTCAGACTAAATTAAGGCCTCTATGATGAATGGAGGACAGTTTAGAGGGTATTTGGGTAGGGGTTGGGCGAGAAAAATGGCTTTGAAGGTGTGAATTAGAGAGAAGGGGGAGTGACCTTTTATAAGAGGGGTGAGGGGCACCTTAGGAAAAGCTAGAAATATTATTTTATAATAAAATCATTTTATGTTTATAATGGCTACAAAATGAATTTATTAAAGGATAAGGTGTGGATGGGTCGAACACTACTCAACCAATAGGTTTTATACATGTTTTTTCACTATATTAACTTTATCTTTTAGATTTAACTCTTAGTTAAATAGTTTGACATTTACCATGTCTATTTGTATTTTTATATTATATGGTTATTAAACATACTATATACTTCCAAGAGAACCATAATTTTTTTATTAATGATACACCTATCATTATATAATTCTTTTGGCTGAACATGATATTTTTAGTAATATAATTTCAATTAATAATATAATATTTGTTTTAAAAACTCTTTTATGTAAAATTTGACACTATTTTGTATTGTGTTTTTTCTAAATTCATAACAACATTATTACTTCTAAAAAAATTCATCTAACCATCCATAATATGTCATATAAACCTATATAATTATTGGAATTCATAAAAAGTCTCAAATTACATTTATTTGGATATTTATAATATCAATTAGTTTAATATTTCAATAATTAGGTAATTACTGCATCATCATTGTGTCATAAATAAATGAAAATTTTTAATGTCTAAAAACAACAAATAAAATATCATTATATAGGAAATATTTTTAGCTTTCTAATGAATATTTATAGTCAAAATTTTCTTATGTGTAACCTTATATTAAAAATATTTTAGTTATTAAACATTGATTTTAAATCTTTTAACTCTTCTTTGAAATAAATAAAAAAAAGTCCTAATATAATCCATGTGGACCTAAACGATCATATTTTTTATGAGGTTGTTTAGGTCGAATTATACTTATCCAATAGAATTAGGACATGTTTTAGGGTAATAATAATGTAACATCCCAGGTAAATAAAAAATAAGACATTTTAACATTTATTAATATTTGTGAATTAAATATTAATTTTACTTTAACGGGGTTGCTATGTTCGATAGTGTACCCGATGCGCAACAATTAGTTTCTTTGAAATCTTAAGTTTTACACTAATAATATAATAATATTATTTTAAATGGTACTTAACCTGTAGCTTTTTTATTGGAGGGAATGAATAGAAATAACTAAAATATGATTATATATGTTTTTAAATGTTTTTAGATTTATCCAATAAAAAATAATGGCTTAAAATAAGAAAATAATTCAATTTTGAGCATAAATACTCTATTATTCACTAAAAGGTCGATTTATCACCTTTTGATGGCGAACCATCTTTAAAAATATTATTGTTCAGTATTATACATTCTATTATAACAAATAAAATCCTTCATTAGAATCGGGACATCAAAATTTACTTTGTGTATGTTTTTGTTATTTTTGAGATAAAGTTCATTTTTAATGAATAAGTGAAAAACATTGTATTTCAAGTCAAAACCTCACATTAATATAATATATTTATATGATTATATTATCTTTTGAATTAGTTTTAATGTGGAATTAGAATATATTTTTACCATTTAATCCAATGGTGGTCATTGGAATTAATTTCACTTTGAAATTGGAATTAAACAAGTGTCAATCTTTTGATTTATATTATTTCTTAAAAACACTCTATTTGTTTTGAAAATAGGAAATAATTATTAAATTCATTAATTCAACTTATATGTTTGGAATTTTTTAAAATAGACATAATTTTTGAATTCTTAATATCAAATATATCTTAGGGTGAATTTTTCGTATTTTTCTGAAAAACTTCATTTTTTGATGAATAGTGAAACCACTAAGTAGTAGTTAATAAACTGAATTTTTCGTTTAAATGAAGCTTTAACACTTCTGTGAATTGAATTTCAAAATCCCTACATACATGGTTGTTATTAGTAATTAAAATGTGGTTAAATGGGATGAAAATAATCTTTTTGATGAATAGTAACTTTTATGTTTTATTAACCGCTATTAAAGGTAATTAGTGTAATTTAAGGTAAAAATAATGTTATAATAATATGAAATCACTTTGAAACGTGTAATAAACTTATTTTATGAGTCATGGAAGACCATGAAAATCCATGGGTCAACTTGGGGACCCCATGGAGCCACTTGGGTAAGAAAATGACATTAATACCTTTTATTTTAAGTTAAAATAAAAATGTCACAAACATGTATTGTTTTACTAAAACAATTCTTACATGGGGTTATAAAAGTCATATTTCTGACAATAAATATTCATTAGAAAGATAAAAAGATTTCCTACATCATTATATTTGTTTTATTATTTTTATACATTAAATAAATAAACTTATTTATGACACCATGATGATGCAACGATTACCTCATTAATGAACGATTTAAATAAAATGAAAAGATAAGGTAAAATCTAAGACCTAAAATTGTCAAAAACCTATTGTATGGGTGGATTTAGAACCCTTATCACCTTATACTTGAAATATATATTTTTTGGACCATTAAAATCCGAAAATCATTTTATAATAAAGTAACATTTTATAACATTCCAAGAGTGCCCCTCATCCCTCTTATAAAAGGCCCCCACCTCTACCTCCTTACCCACACCTCTCAAGCCTTTTGCTCGACCAAACTCTTATCCTTTTACCTTTACAAATCACTATACTCATCCTAGAATCCTTACCTTAGGCAGAAATATCTTCAAGAAACACTTTTGATTCAATCCAAAGGGAGTTACCCGATTTAAAGGTAATGTCTTCTCTAATGTCCTTTTGTTTTATTTTTCTTCTCCAACCCCCTAAACAGTTTTATTCATTTATTTTGTAACCAAAACGGTATCTTCAATATACTAGGATTTTATTATGAGAAGTATTATATATACACTTACACACACCTCCGTTTAATGGTTAAAGAACATACTGTGTCTGTGGATGGTGAATTACTGCCTCCCGAAACGATGATTGTTCAATCCTCACTTAACACCTTTAATGGTGTCCATTATTATGTAACTGTATTTATATATGATATATAATATATTTTTTACCTCCCTATGATTTTCTATTTTATATTTAAAACATATCTTTATGCTTTTCATGTTGTGCAAATGCGATAATTACATTTTTTGGAAGTGCGGACTACTGCCCCCCCCAAAGTGATTTGAATCGTTAATGCCATATGTGGGACGTATAAAGGATGGAGTTAGTAATATTATATAAATCATATTATAATGGAATTATAATGTACTTTTATATCATTGTGATTTCATTCCATTAAATATGAAATAGAAATGAAAGTAGCGTTCATGTGTACGTACAACTTACCGTCTCCATGAACGGTGCATTTCATTTCATACCTCTAAATGTCATGTACTATTATAAATATATGTATATGCTGGATATATATGATATATATGATATCCAAATCATGAATATAATTCTGTATATAACTAACCTATGACCACATGAACAACATGTAATTGTAAGAAGTCCATTTTTGACTTAAGTACCAAATATCGACAAAATGAACATTATTAAATTAAATGATTGCATAATGTTTATAACATGGAAATAAGTGATATAAAAGGACTAATAAACTTGGAAAAAGGTTCTTAATAAAGTAGAAATTAAATGTAGTTTATTATTCAGGAGATTAAAGAATGATCGAGTCAAGTCGGACACGAGGTTATGGACTTCGTCTCAATCTCCTTTCATTGAGGCATATTTTGTTCTAATATACGACTTTATTTTATACGGTGTATAAAACCATTTGACTTTTAATTTTATTCAAAAGGAATCTTTTCTATATAAATCATTTACTAAATGACAAAAATAATGTTTCTTTTTAACATACGTGGTGACAACCACCTTTCCGCCCCCGTGAGTATTATTTGATCTTTTTCTTCCTCAACAAGCCGTAATGTTTTTAAAAGTAAATAAATACAATATACTATTTTATTTATTTTGGAATTGAAAATGGTTTTCATAATGGATTTGTTATGTCAATATATTTAATTGATATATTGTGATTGAAATGTGTAAATTTTTTCTTTCCATTATAATTTTTTTATGTGTTATGATTTTATAATGGTGCTTGGACATCTGACGGGTGGTTACGTGATAAACCAAATGAAGGGTGGTGCCGTGAATACCAGGACGGGTGTTTACGTTATAACATCCAATGCATTGGGTATGGAAGTCGGTCGTATGGCTTTTTCACATAGTGATATATGTGGAAGTCGACCGTATGGTTATTCCATTTATGTATGTTTATGTCCCAAGTTACCTTTATAAGTTATGTGTTCTTTATATGGGTTTTATGGTAATATTTTGGTTACAAAAGGGTAAGTAATGATCTTTTATTTAGTGAAGAGTATTTACCTCTTCATATAGGTGAAAGTATTTACTTTGATAAAGTATTCATGGTTTACTTGTTGTTTTGAAAAAATAACAGTTTTCCTTCTTTGTGTATCCCTTATTGATATTTTTATGCTCATCCCACGTTTTTTAAATGTTTTTCACAGGACATAATGTGGAATAGGGTCAAGGATGGGATCAAGGAAAAATCATGTTGTCTTAAACATGGAACTAGACATGACTCTTTTTTTCAAGAGTTAATGTTTTGTAAAAAATAGAAGCTATGTAGAAGTGTCTACTTTGTAATATTTTGAGATGTAATAGTTATGTCCTAATTCTCTAAAAATCTAAACATAAAAAGATCATCAATGTGAATTATTCATTTAATTCAGTATTAAGTAAGGTTTAAGGCTAGGTCCTTATAGTTGGTATCAAATGTCGGTTTAGACCACTTTATGAGTTAGAAAAATTGTTAAATTTATGTTAATAAATTAATTTATGGTATGATTGAAATGATATAGAATTTAAAAATTACCATGTTTCTTCGCCTAAGATATTTCTGTTATCAGAATGGTTTTACATAGAGGAAACATGGAAACTATGATGGGACAACATCAAGAGTAAGACAACCTTCTAAATCAGCAACCTGAGATGGTCGGAATCAGAACTGAATAGTTTGTTGCAGTGATGGCACAGTTGACTCAGGCTATAAATGGCGGTCTTATCCATGCATGAGAACATCCAGATCAACTATAGAGGAACAAGTCAGTGGTGGAACATTTCATGAGGCAACATCCCCCATCATTCAGAGGATCATCTGACCATGTGCTAGTAGAAGGGTGTAATAAAGCACTGGAGAAGATTTTTGATGTCATGGGGTGTTCAGATCATCAAAAGGATAGTCTTTATTTTTATCGTTTTGTAGGTGAAGCTGATCAGTGGTGGTTGATGATGAAAAATATCATGGATAGTTAAGATATTGATGATCTTTACTGGGATGAATTCAAAGGTATGTTTCTTGAGAAATATTTCCATAAGGTGGTTCGTCTTAGGATGGAAAAACAATTCCTAGAATTGAGGCATGAGGATGACTCAGTGGCTGCTTATGAAGAAACGTTCATTCGACTGGCAAGGTATGCTCTAAATTTCATACGAGATCTTGATAGTAAAATCAACCATTTTTACTCAGGGTTAAAGCCAAAGAATCAAACTGCTTTAGCTTATCATGAGTTTAAAAGTTATGAAAAACGTGTTCGATGTGCAGATAAGGTGGAAATGGAGTTTGTTGATGAGTAGGTGTTCTTTGACAAATAACATAATAAGAGGTCCAGTTGGCAGGAAAAGGGAAATAATTCATCAAATAATCCAGGAGGTAAGAAAACCAAATATCCCTCCTATGAGATGTATGGTAAAATGCATCCTGAAGAATGTTTATCCAAGTCTGGAATGTTCTTTCAGTGAGGTAAATCTGGTCATATTGCTTCTAACTGTAATGAAGATGATAAGTAAGGCAATGAAAAGCCAACAGTAAGATGTTTTAAGTTTAATGAAATGGGTCACTCTAAAAATGAGTGTCTAACGAAGAACTAAACTAAGGGAAAGTAGCCAGACTACAAGCTGAAAGGGGTGGTGAAATCCTTTGCAACTACTTCACCAGATGTCGGGCCATCTAATTAAGTAGTATCAAGTAATTTGTTTATTTATTCATATTATGCCAATGTGTTGTTTGATTCAGGGTCTACACATTAATTCATTTATGAGAGGTTTTCTAGTAAATTGGAATTCCATCTCAAGATATGAATCCTGAAATTATGGTAAAAACACCGAGAGGAAACATTGAGAGAAAAATAATTACAAGAACCTTCTTATCCTTGTGTGTGAAAATAATTTACCTACAACCCTTATTATTTTGCCTCTAGTAGAGTTTAATGTTATTTTGGGCATGGATTGTCTTTCTGTTTGTCACACTAAGATTGAATACAGAGCTAAAGAGGTTTATTTTCAAAAATATTTTCAATTTGTGTTCAAGAATGAACCCTTTATTTTGATAACATTTCAGGATGTTGAGAAACTAGTAAAAGATGGAAATGAATGTTACCTTCAACATAATGTTGAAATCAAAGGAACTGTTCAGCTTAATGATGTACCAGTGGTAAATGAGTATCTTGATGTTTTTCCTGATGAGTTTCCTGGTATTATATTTGATTGGAAAGTTGAATTTACTGTTGACTTAGTTCCTGATTCTAATCCAATTTCAAAACCCCCTTATCGAATAGCTCAAGTTGAACTGTTAGAGTTAAATAATCAATTTAAAAAGTTATTAGATAAAGGTTTCATTCGACCAAGCACAACACCATGGGGTGATCCTATCTTGTTTGTTAAAAATAAATATGGTTCAATGAGACATTGCATTGATTATAGAGTATTTAATAACATCACTGTTAATAACAAGTTTCCTTTTCCTCATATCGATGATTTGTTTGATTAGATCTAGGGAGCATAGTATTTTTTGAATATTTACTTGAGGTCGGGGTACCATCTGTTGAAAGTAAAAGAAAAATATGTTCTGAAGACTATGTTTCGTACAAGATATGGCCATTATGAATTTGTAGTTATGCCCTTTGGGTTAACCAATTCACCTGCTGTATTCATGGACCTTATGAATAGAATTTTCCAAGAGTTATTGGATATGTTTCTATTTGTTTACATTGATGATATTTTGTTGTTTTCTAAATGTAAAGAGGAGAATGAGAGTCATTTAAGTGTTATCTTTCAAACCATAAAAGAAAAGAAACTGTATGGAAAATTCATCAATTGTGAGTTTTTGTTACAACACATTTCATTCCTTGGTCACATTGTTTTAAAAAATGGCATAACTGTTGATCCTGCTAAAACAAACGTTGTTGAAGACTGGCCAAGACCTACAAATATAACTGAGATCCATAGTTTTCTTGGTTTGGAAGGTTATTACCATAGGTTTTTTGAACTTTTTTCACAGTTATCTAGTCCAATGACTAAGTTAAATTGAAAAGGTGTTAAGTTCATCTGGACAAAAGAATGTGATGATTTTTTTTCAGGAATTGAAAATAAGATTGGTGAGTGCTCAAATTTTGGCACTTCCTTCCAGAAATGGTGAGTTTTTTACCTATATAGATGCTTCGTTGAAGGGACATGGTTATGTACTTATGAATAATGATCAGGTAATTGCTTATGCTTCACGTCAGTTGAAAACTCATGAGTTAAATTACCCTACACATGATTTGGAATTAGCTGCTGTTGTTTTTGCTCTAAAAATTTGGAGGCATCATTTGTATGGAGTAAACTGTGAAATATGTACCGATCACAATATTTTAAAGTATATATTCACTCATAAAAAATTGAACATGAGATAGAGGAGATGGCTATAATTAATCAAGTATTATGATTGTACAATTCATTACTATCTGAGAAATGCAAATAAAGTGGATGATGCTTTGAGTCGAAAAAGTAATGCTTCCTTAACCATGCTACGTTTGGAATGAGATCCTTTGGTTTTGATTTGATGAAATTTGGCATAGAATTTGTTGGTGTAGGAAGTTCTTCTATTTTGTTTCATGTGTTAGTGATATCATATCTATCAGACAGAATTAAGCAAGCGTATATGAAAGATAGTTGGTTGTAGAAAAAGGTAGAGCTGGTTCAGAAGGGTAAGTTGCCTGAATTTAACATTGATAATGATTGTGTTTTGAGGTTTGGGAAGAGATTATGTGTGCCTTGTGATTCACAGTTGAATAATGAGTCGTTATGTAAGGCTCATAGTTCCTCATTTTTAGTTCATCCTTGCAGTACTAAGATGTACAGAGATCTTCCAAAGTATTGCTGGTGGGATGGAATGAAAAGAGATATTGTTGATTTTACTGTGAAGTATTTGACTTGTCAACAGG
Source organism: Viscum album (assembly GCA_963277665.1). Lineage (NCBI taxonomy): Eukaryota > Viridiplantae > Streptophyta > Magnoliopsida > Santalales > Viscaceae > Viscum > Viscum album. Next base: position 1,513,568,260 of record OY728139.1, on the reverse strand, counting down.
TTAAACCAGAGCTGCAGTTACCGAAAGGGATACTTCTGTAATTACCGGTGCCAGAGTGGAAAATTTGAAAATATATCCATGAACTTCATTGTGGGTTTACCAAAGACATATCGAGGTAATAATGCAATCTAGATTATAGTTGATCGATTGACTAAATATGCTTATTTCATTCATATTAGAGATACTTTTTCTATAGATCAACTTTCTCGGTTGTATCTTAAAGAGATTTTCAGGTTACACAGAGTTCCCCTTTCCATTATATCTGATCATGATCCCAGGATTACTTATATCATTTGTAAAGGCCTTCAGAATTTGTTGGGTACTGAATTAAATTTTAGTACAGTTTTCCATCCGCAATCAGAGGGGCAGTCCGAACGAACAATTCAGACCATGTATGATATGTTACATGCCTTCATGATGGATTAACAGGGAATTTGGGACCATCAACTTTCATTGGTTGAATTTTATTATGACAACAATTTTCATTCCAGTATAAAAATGGCTCTGTTTGAGGAATTATATGGTAAATGATGTCGAACTCCATCTTTTTGGGATGAAGTAGGGGAAAGGAAGCTGATGGGACCGAAATTGGTAGAAGAGATGGCAGAGAAAGTTCAGTTGATTCAGAAGCACATGAGAATAGCTCAGAGCATGAAGAAACGTTATGCGGATAACCGGAGGAAGTATCTATCTTTTGAGGTAGGTGATAATGTCTTTCCCAAAGTTTCTTCAAGTAAAAGTGTGATGCGTTTTTGTAAGAAGGGAAAGTGGAGTCTGAGGTTCATTGGACCTTATGAAATCCTGGAGAAAGTTGGATCAGTTGCATACATAGTGGCATTACCTCCAAGTTTGTCCCAGGTACACAATGTTTTTCATGTTTCAATGTTGAGAAATTATAAGCGAGATCCATCTTAGGTTTTGAGCCCAGAGGTAGTTCAGTTGGAATAGAATCTCTCTTATGAAGGACCACCAATCAAGATTCTTGATCGAAGAGAGTAAGTGTTGCGAAATGAGGTAATTTACCAGGTGAAGGTTTTATGGAAAAACCATATGGTTGAAGAGGCAACGTGGGAATCTGAAAATGCTGTGAGGGATAAATACCCTCACTAATTTTGATAAGTGAATAAAATTGTGAGGACGCAATTCCCAAAAGGGGGGAAGGATGTAACATCCCAGGTAAATAAAGAATAAGGCATTTCATATTTATTAATATTTTGAAATTAAATATTAATTTTACTTTAACGGGGTTGCTATGTTCGATAGCGTACCCAATACGCAACAACGAGTTTCTTTGAAATATTATGTTCCACACTAAAAATATAATAATATTATTTTAAATGGTAGTTAACCCGTAGTCGTTGTATTGGTTGGAATGAATAGAAATAACTAAAATATGATTATATATGTTTGTTAAATGTATTTACATTTATCCAATAAAATATAAAGGCTTAAAAAAGAAAAGAATTCAATTTTAAGCATAAATACTCTAATATTCACTAAAAGGTCGATTCATCGCGTTTTGATGGTGAACCCTCATTAAAAATAGTTTTTTTCAGTCTTATACATTCTATTAGACCAAATAAAATCCTTCATTAGAATCAGGACATCAAAATTTACTTTGTGTATTTTTTTGTTATTTTTCTGATAAAGTTTATTTTTGATGAATTAGTGAAAAATGTTGTATTTTAATTCAAAACCTCATTTTAATATAAATTATTTATATGATTAGATTATATTTTAAATTTATTTTAATATGAAATTAGAATATATTTTTACCATTTAATCCAATGGTGGTCATTGGAATTAATTTCACATTGAAATTGGAATTAAAGTCGTGTCAATCTTTTGATATATATTGTTTTGACAATGGGAATTAAATATTAAATTCATTAATGCAACATATATGTTTTGAATTTTTTAAAATATAAATCATTTTTTAATTCGGAATATCAAATATATCTTCTGTTAAATGTTTTGTATTTTTTTGAAAATCATCATTTTTTGGTGAATAGTGAAACCACAAAGTGGTAGTTAAAAAACTGAAATTTTCATTTAAATGAAACGTTACCACTTATGTGAATTGTATTTCAAGAATCCAACATACATGGTTGTCATTATTAAGTAAAATGTGGTTAAATGGGATGAAAATATTTTTTTGGTTAATAGTACCTTTTAAGTTTTATTAATCATGATTTAAAGTAATTAATGTAATTTAAGGTAAAACTAATGTTATAATAATATGAAATAACCTTGACATGTGTCCTAAAATTATTGGATGATTCATGGACGAAAATGACAATCCATGGGTCAACTAGGGGACCCCATGGATCCACTTGGGTAAGACAATGACATTAATACCTTTTATTTAAAGGTCAAATAAAAATGTCACAAACATGTATTGTTTTACTAAAGATATTTTTACATGGGGTTATACAAATAATATTTTTGAATATAAATATTAATTAGAAAACTAAAAATATTTCCCACATCATGATATTTTTTTTTATTTTTAGAAATTAAATAAATAAATTTATTTATGACACCATGATGATGCAGCGATTACCTCATTAATGAAGGATTTAAATAAAATGAAAAGGTAAGGTAAACTGTAAGACTTAAACTTGTCAAAAACCTATTTGATGGGAGGATTTATAACCTTATCACCTTAGCCTCGAAATATAACTTTTTGGGACCTTTAAAATCTGAAAATAATTTTATAATAATGTAACATTTTATAACATTCCAAGAGTGCCCCTCCTCCGACTTATAAAAGGCCCCCACCTATACCCCCTTACCCACACCTCTAAAGAATTTGGATCGACCAAAATCTGATCATTTAATCTCTCCACATCCCTCTCCTCATCCTAGAAGCCTTACCTTAGGAAGAAATATCTTTAAGAAACCCTTTTGGTTCAAACCAAAGGGAGTTACCCGATTTAAAGGTAATGTCTTCTCTTATGTACTTTTGTTTTATTTTTCTTCTCCAACCCCCTAAAATATTTTTATTCCTTCCTTTTGTAACAACACTAGTATCGTAAATATACTAGAATGTTGTTATGATATGTATTCTATCTACACTTACACACACCTCCGTCTAATGGTTAAAGAACATACTGTTTCTGTGGATGGCGAATTATTGCCTCACAAGACGATGATTATTCAATATTATCTTTACACCATTCATGGTGGCCATTATGATGTCACTGTATTTATATATGATATATAATATATTTATGCCCTCTTTATTATTCTGTATTTTATATTTAAAACATACCTTTATGCTTTGCATGTTGTGCAAATGCGATAATTCCATTTTTTGGAAGTGCGGACTACCGCCCCCTCAAAGTGATTTGAATCGTTAATTCCATATGTGGGATGTATAAAGGATGGAGTTAATAATATTATATATGATATTATACTGTAATTATAATGTACCTTCACACAATTGTGATTTCATTCAATTAAATACGAAATATAAATGAAAGATGCGTTCATGCGTACATATGGCTTACCGTCTCCATGAACGGTGAATTTCATTTATTAACTCTAAATGTTATGTATTATTATATACAAATGTATGTTATGGATATATATGATTAATATGATATCCGAATCATGAATATAATTGTGGATATAATGAACCTTTGAACACATGAACAACATGTAATTGTAAGAAGTCCATTTTTCACTTAAGTACCAAATATCAAAAAAACAAACATTATTAACTTAAATGATTACATAATGTTTATAACATGGAAATAAGTTATATAAAAGGAATAAAAAACTTGAAAAAGGTTCTCAAGAAAGAAGAAATTATCTTTAGTTTATTATTCAGGAGGTCAAAGAGCAATCGAGTCAAGTCGGACACGAGGTAATGGGCATCGTCTCAATCTCCTTTTATTGAGGCATATTTTTTTCAAATCCAAGACTTTCTCTTATATGGTGTATAAACCCCTTTGACTTTTAATTTTATCCAAAAGGATTTTTTTCCGTACTAAGTGTTTTACTAAAGGGCAAAAATTATGTTTCTTTTTAACGTACGCGGTGACAACGACCTTTCCACCGCCATGAGTGTTATTTGATCTTTGGCTTCCTCAACAAGCCGTAATGTTTTTAAAATTAAATAAATATGATATACTCTTTTATGTATTTTCATATTGAAAATGGTTTTGGAAATGGATTTGTTATGTCAATATATTTAAGTGATATATTGTGATTGAAGTGTAGAAATGTTTTATTTCCATTATAATTGTTTTATGTGTTATGATTTTATAATGGTACTTGGACATCTGACGGGTGGTTACAAGATAAACCAAATGACGGGTGGTGCCATGAATACCAGGATGGGTGGTTAGGTTATAACCTCCAATTAATTGGGTATGGAAGTCGGTCATATGGCTATTCCATTTAGTGATATGTGTGGAAGTCGATCGTATCGTTATTCCATTTAAGTATGTTTATGTCCCAAGTTACCTTTATATATTATGTGTTCTTTATATGGGTTTTATGGTAATGTTTTGGTTACAAAAGGGTAAGTAATGATCTTTTATTCAGTGAAGAGTATTTACTACTTTATAAAGGTAAAAGGTATTACATTGATAAAGTTTTCATGGTTTACTTATTGTTTTGCAAAACTAACAGTTTCCTTCTTTGTGTATCCCTTACTGATCTTTTTATGCACAACCCAAGATTTTGAAATGTTTTTCACATGAAATAATGTGGAATAGGGTCAAGGATGGGATCAAGAAAAAGTCATGTTGTCTTAAATATGGAACTACACATGACTCTTTTTTTCAAGAGTTCATGTTTTGTAATGAAAAGAAACTATGTAGAAGTGTCTAATTCGTAATCTTTTGAGATGTAATAATTATGTCCTAATTCTCTAAAACACTAAACCTGAAAAGATCCTCAAATTGAATTATTCATTTAATTCAATTTTAAGTAAGGTTTAAGGCTGGGTCCATATAAATAATATCATTTTTACCCTTAATTACACTATTTACTTTTAACCGTGGTAAATAACAGTAAAAATGTTACTATTCAAAAAAATTATTTTCATCTTATTGAAACACATTTTATGTACTGATATAAACTATGTCTCTCATATTTTCTAAATTATACTCACATAAACGGTAAAATTATGTTTTATGTAAATTTGAAAATGCTCCTAGGAGGTGGGTAAAAGACGGTAAAAAATTTCAATAAACTATTTATATATCTAAAATTATTATAAAATAACTCATGTGAATCACATTGAACTAATATAGGTATTTGGAATCTATTTTGACCAAAAATAAAATTAAACAAAGTAAATAATTATTTAAATAAAAATTCGGTTTCAAACTATTACTTAGTGTTTTCACTGTTCATCAAATATTGAAAGTTTTCAGAAAAATACCAAAAATTCACCTTAATCTAATTTAGATATTCTGAACCCAAAAATGAAGTCCATTTTGAATGTTAAAATTTATAAAATTTCAAAAATTTTGTATTACAATTCATAACGGCTAGTTTTATTGGTCGCGGTGTGTTAAAATCTCAAAGTTGCATACAATGCAAGGTATTACATTATTAAAAGGGAAACGTATCGTGGAATATTGGCGGGTCAAATTCTTCCCCACTTTTGGAAATTTCATCCTCACAATTTTTAAAAATCTACTTGGGAACATAATTGAAAGTCCCATATCTGAAAAAAAGTCAGTAAAACTATCACATTAAAAGAAAGAAAGAGAAGTACAAAGGTCACCCGATATAACCCATACTAGGATTCCATGTAGAAAGGCATGGATATGGACGATAAAATAAGTGTCAAGTTCTGATGGAGAGGGATATAAAACATGATCAGGAGAAATTTAACAACAAGAAAACCACAAACTTGTGATGGGACAAATGATTATTAGTTTCCCAATAGGAAAAGTAAACGGACAACATTTTTTTTGTTTGATGTTTAATTTCATAATGATGAGGAATTTATTTATTAGATTGATTAAGAACATAAATATATATACTTACTTTTTAAGTATATTTTCATTCATTAATAAATTTCTACCACTAACTCAATTTGTTTTTTCAAACGATGAGTATTCTAGATGACTTGGTCACACCTAAAGAGCTATAATCAACTTAAAGAGAATCACATGATCCACAAAGGATAAAATATATATTTACCTTATCTTTAGAGATTAATCAAAACCAAAATGGTTAGTACAAGATCAGACGATCCCCCAAAAGGATATTCATTTAGAGAAAGAAACACTAATCTTAATTTATAAAATTAAACCAACAATACCCCAAAGTTAAAAAAATACCATTCAATAAACAATTGTCCTTAAAATCCTTCAATATAATAAAAACTAATATTGAAACCCAAAAATTAAATGAATTTGGTTATGTAGTCTTCCATGTTAAATAGTATCTCCAAATGAAATTGACTATTCTTAAAGTCACATACTTAAAAGTAATTAACCTAATCCAAAATTCACTATTATAGGTTAATAATTTCAATAAATAACACAAATCACTATAAATACACAATAAAAACATAGATAAAAATCCTATGTTACTCTTGAAATGAAATCTCATAGTATTCTATTTTCCTTAGGCATATAGTGTTCCCAACAGAGAAAACGTCTTCCAAAATAACATTTATCACTTAATAACCATATCATTTTCCTATACTAACGGTATTCATTTGATAAGAAATAAGATCCCAAATAAACTTATTATTGATCAATAAAAATATTTAACTAAAAATAATTAGTCCCACTAACCAGGGACTTCACGTAGTCCAGTGGTAGGCGATAAATCTCAATCACACTCTGGTTATGGGATTGATTCTCACAGCTTTGTCCAACACAATGGGTTGTCACACAGTCTGCATGTTGTTCATTTTCAAAAACTATATTTTATAACATTACCAAAATAAGATAAATTCCTAAAAATAACCATAACATAATTTAACCAAAAATGTTATCTCATACCTTTAATTTTCTTCCCAAAATATTAAAACCTATAATTGCCTCAATCCGAAATGATCATATAAAACCAAATAGTTATTTATAACTATATCCACAAGAGAAAGGATAATTATTCTTCAAATATCATTTTCACATGACAAACTGCAGGTTACAAATACAAGAGAAAATTATTCCAATGTAATCCCATCAACAAGGAGCACTAGTACTCTCAAACATTTCTCAATCCATTTATTTCCACATAGCTTCTTCTTTGACCAAGAAAATATTCTATAGAATAGTGCATTCACTCGGGTAATGTCCAAGTCCCCAACATTTTTAGAAAATGACTGTAAATAGATTCTTGGGACTATTTTTATTTTCTTCCATAGTCCTCTTCATTTTCCATCGGCAATTATTTAATTTATGTCCTTCTTTACTATACGTAAAACATATATTTGTTCAATTGAGAAACTTTCCTGGGCATCTCCTTCCACATTTCGGGCATGATGGAAATTAAGGATTCTTTTCTCCATTGTCTCCACTGCTGGAGCTCTTATCAGTCATCACCTTTAGATTCTTTGTTGAGTCTAGGAGTTGGTTAATATATATGTTGTTGATCATATTTTTTTAAAACTGATTTCGCATGAACACGATATCTTTTATGCCTATCAAAATTCCATTTGGTTTCTCATTTCCACCACCGTTCCCACACTGTACATCATGCTCAAAGTTACTATGACTTCCTTGGAATACAGCTATTGACTAAATCCAGAAAGCATTGTGTGAGTAAAAATAGTCAAACAATCATTTAGAGAATATCATGACACCATATTTTCAATTCGAAACACCTTAGAATTAACCAAGGTCATTTATTCTCATCTAATATTAAAATCCGTCAAATCTGTTTGTAAAGAAAATATAAATTATCCAAAGAATATCCCACGGGAGAGTCGTAACCAAGAGTATAGAAAGACCACTTGTCATGCACCAGTTCCCGTTCAATTTTAGCTCAAAGCGGCATTTTTGGGTTTTACCCCTAGGTACATCTGTCCCAGAGCCGCCTCTACCATCTCGTATCCAGATAGGGATGTATTTCTTGGAAAACTCACAAAATCTCTAAAATACCAAAATTTTAGAAAGGTATTCTATACTAATCCTCCAAGTCTATTTTAACGTTATGCGCTCTAATCAGAGTTTTTCTAAATCTAGTTTCCAATGTTTGTACTAAACTTCCTCTGATACTAACTATAAGACCCCAACTCCAGAAGCCCAGATTCATTGCATTATTATGTATCATTGGCATGATCACAAAATATCATGTCTCAAAAGACATATGTTTTTAGTAGCCTAGGAAGTACTAGATACATTCATAAGGTTTACATTACATCATAAAATAGAAAACTACAACAACAGTGTTTCCATAGAAAACACTGAGATCTCATAGACTATCCCTGTAGGTCAGTCATAATATACTTCTTCACATCCTGGGAAAAATAAAACATAGAATGGGTGAGCTCAGATGCTCAGTAAGGATAACAATATTCCAGAAGCTTTTAGAAATAAGCATTAACATTTAAGGCAATGTATAAAACTATAACAAAAGCCTTTTCCACATAAACTTCATCATAATATGGAAAATATAAAACAAAACAATGCCATTTACTTACTCACATGGATAATCTACTAGATGAATAATCACATGAAATATCAATAGTCACTTTCATAATGATGGAATTCATAATGCCAGACATTCATAACCACATAGTCAAGGTATTGTGCCAAGACAATAGATTGTCTCATAAGACATACTAATGCATCAAGGAGCTATATCGGGCTCCACTCATCACTAACTAAGTCCAATGCATTCCATATATGGAAATTTTGAAACATAATATAAATATTCGTATTAAAACTAGCATATGAAATGTCAATACTTTATCCACAAACCATGAATGGTATAAAAATAGCACATCCACAATCAATCATAAATCATTCAATACAATATGGAATATTGTATTGTAACAGATTTACCTCAATCTATAATAATGAAGGATATTGACATAGATAGAAATAATCATCAAAACTATTTCAGAGAAATATCCTCCTTTTTCTTGAAAACATTTAAAAGTTGCACTATTTGTCAAGTAGCTATTTAAAATAGATTTTTGAATCAATGTTTACCATACCACTTTGAATCATTTAAATGGAATTTTAATTTTAAAAATTTAATGTCCTTATAAATAAATCCATAAAACCATATTTAAAACATGGACATTAATGAGAATGATTTAGAATAACTAATCTTTAAAACTTTTAAAATGATATTTTAGTTAGTGTTTCTAACCAAAAGAGAGACACATGAATAAAAATAATTGACATAATCATAACTTTATAATATCATGAGTATAATGGGATTCATGATATGCTATCTCAAAGTACATTATATACACCATAAAAAAGTGAATTGGTGCATAACAACAAATAAGTCTCAATGGAATGTAAATTGAGATGAAATCTCTTATAAAGACCGAATCCTTAGGTTAAGGATAAATCAACGAAATAATTATTTTTGACAAATATAAATACACTCAATATGATTGGATATTTAGTGTAAATCAATCAGAGGACATTCACACATATTCTGGTAAAAACAACACCAAGAAAATGGATGTTTAACTCAATAAATAGAGATTGAGTTAAAATTACTCTTATCAGGTTCATATCGATGAATTGGGAATTTATCAATGAAGTGATTATGTGTATCAAATGTATATCCACAGAAAGGGGAGTGGAAATTACAATATAAATAATAAATAGTGATTCCATACATAATCATGGATTAAAATAATCAATGAAGTATGCATAAAGCCGAATGAGTGGAAATTGAAATTTGAAAATCCCTTACCAATTTTGTAACTTACGAAACATAAATCCCAAGAAAGATGGATCATAAATTGAAGATGAAATTACTCTAAAATTAAATTATATTACATAAGGAATACAATCATTGTGAAGTATATACACCACACAAAAGGAAATAGTTGCAGTATGGCATGAATCACACGGAAATAGGATATGAGATGAAAACCCTTACTTCGTTGTAATCAATCAAGTCGTATGAGAAAAAGTTAATAACAAACAAATTAATCACATAATACCCTGAATATAAAGATAATAATGATAATATATATCATATGACAGTACATAATACACCACATTTAATAAATAAATGGCGAACAATGGAAATATCGGAGAATTAAAAGTGAGATAAGAAACCCCTTACCTTGTACTTTTCCTTGGTTTAGGGTAGTTTAACCTCCTTTATAATGGTGAAATAATTGTTATTAAATTATAAAATAATAATATTCATTAATATGATATCATATGTGATCTTTTAACATTTCTTTGTAAATAATATCTTAGTATTATTGTCGTTTCGAGTGTTAACGGATTCATTTTTCTTCATATTATTTGTTATGTGAGTCATATCTTTTATGGATGGGATGTATCATATTCATATCCCGAATGATATAAAGTCTTTAAACATTATTTTTAATCATAAAATTAAAATTATTCTTGAATGGATACGATGGGTAATGAATCTCATTATGTTTGTGGAGACGGTAATCCGTACGTACGCATGAGCGACAATATCATTCTTTTGATATTAATATAATATATAATTGGATGGTATATCATATATACAGAATAATTATCATGATATATTTATTCTTTACATCAATTACACATCATTAATATACCCATCCAAATAATAATGTATTGAATAACAATTACACCACGACGTAGAGACGGTAAGTTGTACGTACGTACGTATGGTGACATGTCATTCAACGGATGGATAGAATAATGAATATGGATGTACCATATTTATAATAACATCATAGTATATATAGGATACTATATTTATTATATTATAATGGAAACAACAAAGAAAGAGGAAGTGGAAGAACAAAGGAACTTGAAAGAGGTGATGAAATATTTACCTCTTCTTCAGGTTCTTCCTTTTGATTTGATCAAAAGGGATCAATAGGTTGGTTTATGACTAAAGGTTGGACTCTAGGATGAAGGGAATACAGTTTATAGGGTATTTTGTTAGGGGTTGGATATGCCATATAGCTTTGAAGGTGTGAATTAGAGAGAAGGGGGACTGACCTTTTATAAGAGGGGTGAAGGACACCTTAGGAAAAGCTAGAAATATTATTTTATAATAAACTCATTTTCGTTTTATAATGGCTCAATATTGGTTTATTTATAGGATAAGGTTGGTATGGGTCTAAAAACACTAAAAAATAGGTTTTATATAGGTTTGGGTAACTATATTATCTTTATCTTTTAGATTTAACTCTTAGTTATATAGTTTGACATTTACCATGTCTCTTTGTATTTTTATATTACATGGTTAATAAATTAACTATATACATCCAAGAGAACCCCAAGTGGTTTAATAATTATTCAACTATCATTATATAATTCGTCCGGCCAATGCTTATATTTTTAGAAATAGAATATCAATTAATAATATAATATTTGTTTTAAAAACTGTTTCATGTTAATTTTGACACTATTTGGTATTTTGTTTTCTATAAATTCATAAAAGCATTATTAATTATAAAACAATTCATCTAACCAACCCTAATATGTCATATTGACTTAGAAAATTAGTTTAATTCATAAAAAGTCTCAAAATACATTTATTTGGATATTTATAATATCAATGATTTTAATATTTCATTAATTAGGTAATTACAACATCATCATTGTGTCATAAATAAATTAAATTATTTAATGTCTAAAAAATATAAATAAAATACCATTATATAGGAAATTTATTTAGATTTCTAATTAATATTTATATTCTAATTTATCTTATGTTTAACCCTATATTAAAAATGTTTTATTTAATAAAATTTGATTCTTTCTCTTTAAACTCTTCTTTGAATTAAATAATAAGAAATGTCGTAATCTAATCCAAGTGGACCTAAAGGATCATATTTTATTCCTATGGTTTTTTCGGTCAAATTAAACTTATCCAATAGAATTACTATATGTGTTAGGGTAATAATATTATTATTTTTAACCTTAATTACCCTATTTACTTTTAACCGTGGTAAATAAAAGTAAAAAAGTTACTATTCACCAAAAATTATTTTCATCTTATTGAACCAAATTTATATACTGATATCAACTGTGTCTCTCGGATTTTTGAAATTCAACTCATAGAAGTGGTAAAATTATGTTTTATGTAAATTTGTAAATGCTCATAGGAGGTAGGTAAAAGACTGTAAAAAGTTCAATAAAATTTTTATATATTTAAAATTATTATAAACTGACTCCAATGAATTAAATTGAACTTATATAGGTATTATTTATCTATTTTTACCTAAAATAAATTTAATTAAAATATTTAATTATTTAAATAAAAATTCGGTTTTAAACTATAACTCAGTGTTTTTCACTATTAATCAAAAATTTAAAGTTTTTAGAAAAATACCAAAAATTCAGACTAAACTAATTTCGATATTACGAATTAAAAAAATGTAGTCCATTTTGAAAGATAAAATTTATAAAATTTCCAAAAGTGGGTATTACTATTCATAACGGCCAGTTTGATTGGCCGCGGTGTGTTTGAATCTCGAAGTTGCGTACAATGAAAGCTATTACATTATTCAAAGGGAAATGTATCGTGGAAGCTTTGGGTGTTACAGACCCCCCGAGTTTTTTCCAAAACAGAATCAGATGGGTCTCTACACACAAACTTAAACCATTTTGATAGTATAGTGGTATCATGTTCCAGATACATGATTTCCAATTAATAAGAATTCCCTTTATTATTTTTTAGTTATTACTAACCTTGAGGTTTTCACTATGACAAAATCTATGGAAGCAGTTTCATTCTACGTTTATTAATGGCGTGTGTTTTTCATTTATTCAGATATCCATATTGACTATGGAAATATGATTATGATTCAATTATTTATGATTCATGCTTCTAGTTTTTGTAACCCTTCTGGATCATTTTATAACACCCCTTTCTTTTGTTTACCTTCAACATGTTATGAAGAGGAGACCATTCATTGAGTTCTTGTGGATGCAGTTTGTTATTTTTTTGTTATGTATTGTATTTTTTTACCATTCCCAATGTAATAAAAGTTACATGTCTGTATCTAGTTTTACAAATACTACTAAACTGTTCATTCCTTCTAGATTTGATTCCTTGTAATCCTGAAAATATAATAAATTAATGCACTGGATATAGGTTTTTGGATTCAGGGCATTACAAAAAATGTACATGGCTACTCCACATTTGGTTCATTGAGGCAAAATGTCAAAGGGGATCATGGAGTGATTGTTGATATTTCATGGTGGACTGTTCTATGTAGGATAATTGGACCTATTCATATGATTTAACATCACATAGTAGTAATCAATATCCATTGAATAATATTACATAACTCTTATGAGTAGTATTAGATAATATGACACCATGGTGATACTTTGGAAGGATGAGACTATAACATAGTACATGGGAAGGAATGTGATGTAGTTTGAGTTATGGGGTCATTTCTATTCTCTCAACGATGGATGCTCACATCTCATGATGGTGATGGCCTTTGGGACGGTTCCTCCTCTGATGGAGGGGGACCTCTGAAATCCTTTGAGTGGGTGACATCCAGGACCTTCTCACCCTTCTCCAACACTGACCTCCTCCCCTATTACCAAACCATCTTTCATAGACCTAATTTTCCAAATGTATTTGATGGAAACCATAACCTCTTTAATTCTCAATCATAATTCAACATGGATTCAGATCTCCTAAATATTAAAATTATTTCTCAATTCAAGCAGATGCGACTTACAATAGACTCATTTGATTATTTTATTTTCAAGAACTGGGGTTTATATGAGAGAGAGACTGTAGGTTTGTTCGAAAATAAGCATATGATGATTCGATTTGAATCAGAGGAGGACTTGATCAAGGCCTGGTCTAACACACCAAACAACTGTAATGGATCTTGGTTCATTTTATTTCACTAGTATTACGACTTCCACTTCAAGCATGAGTCCTCTTGAGTTGCGATTTTGGTTTGCATTCCTCAACTCCTACTTCCATTTCAAAACACTTCTATTTTTGGAATGCTAGGGAATATCATTGACAAATTTCTTTTTTTTGATAATAAATCCAGATATCTCTATCACCAGGTTTATCAAGGGGTCTTTGTGGAAGTGGATGCTTCGATAATTCCCTCTGTATTTGGGTGGATTACAATGGGCGAGGAATTATGTTGCAAAAATATTGTCTTTTATGAATCATGGGTTGACTTTTGTTCCATCTGTAACAAACTGGGTCACTGAGAGGATTCTTATAGGCATAGACGAAGGAGCCCCGCTACACAAGAGGGTGTGGGATTAGAAAGAAATTGTCTAGAGGAAAGTGATGAGGTTCCTTCATCTTCCATGCTTAAGCCAGGTAAGTCGAGACGTCATGAGCTAAGAGTGGAAGATATTTTTGCAATATTGTTTCATGATCTAGGTCTATCTAATCTGTTAGAACTGATCCTAGAAGGCCCTTAATCTAGGTCTTATCCCTCCTCAGTTGGGACTATTCAAGCGGGAGGGGGGTTCAACTATAGGTGTTTGGTCATCCATCTGAACATGGCGGTACAAATTCCCATGTTGTTTCTAGGGTTATTAATGAGTCGCAAGTCTCTAACACATATGAGGCAATGTCCCCACTCCAGCGGGTGAAAGGTCTAGGAAAGTTTGCAAAGCCAACATAGATTCATTATATCTTCCCACCCCTGAATACAAAAGGAATAGAAAATGAGGACCTCGAGGAGTTGAAAACATTCATTCCATGATGGAAAATAAAGAAGGTTGTATTTTAATACTCATAAGATGAAGATGCTAGTGATCAGGATGGGGTCTCTATGAATCTCTCAGACTATGAGCAAGAGGCTATGGTTTGACCTGAATCAAGGAATGGGAAGAAAGGGAACCTCTTGACTGGAAATCTCTTGGTCCTTAGGGGGGAAACTAAAGACCCTACAATGAATACTTGAATACCCCAAAGCCTATAGTAACTAGATTGGAAAGAAATAAAAGGTGTAATGGATCAGAGTTCCACTCAGGGGATTCCTCTCTGAACATAAATGAGGAATATGTCTTCGGTAGATTTAAGTGGATCCCTTATGAGGGTTGTAAGTCTTATACTGGTAGAGATGATGAGTGGGAGAGTATAGTCTCTACCCTAGATAGGGAGGAGGGGATTTAGTTGTTGTCTGGACCAGAGGTTGAAATCATTGATGCTCGACTATCGGTCTTGGAAGGTCTTCAGCTGGGTGTGGATGTAGTGTCCAAGGAAGATTCATGGGACCTTCTAATGAATTACAAGGAAGAAATGAAAAAATTATTATGATCATTCATTCTTATAAGGATGATGTAGAGAGGATGAGTGGGAGACCAATGCCGGTGGATACAAACCCCAAAAAAAGTGATTGGATTAACAAACAACATCTATATTTTACAATATGATACAATATGAATAAGATAACATTTGAGGACTTCATTCAAGCATGGGACAGATTTGATGCTCATTTTGATGTGAGTATCTCATAAGAACTAAATAAAGAGGTAAATAAATTCATTGAAACTTTTTATGGATGTCACGTCTAATTGATTTAAGTTGGCCCATAAGAATTTTATGACCTGCTTTAGTGTATGATGTCTATTTTTCACTAGTAGGTTTCTCACTTTTTCCATAAAAGTGTTTTTAAAAAATATTTAACATTAGTAATAGTATATGGGAAAATCCCATAGTAATTTAGTTTTATTAAAAACATATAATTTTTTTATAGGACACATGATTTGTATTTGAGGAATTTAATAGAAATTAAATGGTACAAAATCACCACATTAATGTAGTAATGATACATGGAATGTTCTTGACATGTGAGTGGAATAAATGATTGATCCAAACTATGGGATCAAATAAAAAGTAGTTTAATTGTATAAACTACACATAGAAGTTCTAGATATGTGGAGTGTGACAACCTAGTCTCCAGAAACCAAGTGACATAAGTTATATTACATTATTTATCCATAATAAAAGTATTCCTGAATTATCCAATAACATATTAGTATCGGAAGAATAGATACATGAATATTTTTCAAATTACACATGGGACCATAAAATTTGACCAAAAAACTCTATAATAATTTTATTATTTATTCATGAATATCCTTGAAAATTAAATGTAGTTATTTACTAGGATTCCTGGGGAATGAAAACCAAAATAAGGGTGACCTCAGATTCTCTACATTAGTGTATAACAGAATATATCATAGGAAAAGCATAGAATAAATATTATAGAGGAAATAAATTATCAATACTATT
The DNA here is from genome assembly GCA_963277665.1 of Viscum album. Classification (NCBI taxonomy): domain Eukaryota; kingdom Viridiplantae; phylum Streptophyta; class Magnoliopsida; order Santalales; family Viscaceae; genus Viscum; species Viscum album. The sequence continues at coordinate 1,513,551,889 of OY728139.1, read as the reverse complement.
CTATAATGAAATAAAACTGAGGGAATGCTATATTTAAATTTTAAATAAAAACTTAATTAATAATTACTGATCATATACCAAATAAATTCAAATTGTATGAAAACATAAACATGTCATCAAGGCCTTGTTCCATTCAATCAAACATAAACGGGTTATACGTATGAAATACCCCATATTGTTTGTCTCATGAGACCACCCAATACCTCATGGAGGAAATCTATTCCATGATCCAATTATCCCTAATTATTTTAAATGTATTCATCATAGTAGTTTACAAGACATTTCATAACATTTCCTAATAAAAATATTACTTAATCTGGTAAAAATAGATCAATAGATGTTCATGTGATGAAAATATGGAAACTAATATTTCCTAATTAAATGGAATAATGTGTCTATCAATGATAATATCATAGAAATCAATATTTAAACTATTGTGTATTCTCAATATAATTAGACGTTTTAAGAAATAAATATTACTTGGTGGAGAAGGTACTTTCAATGTGTTGTGTTATCAATAGAGGATGGAAGTTGAGTTTATTATCTTGAAATGGTAGGAGAAAAAAATTAATGATAGTGAAATAGTTCATAATGCTTTGTAATGATTGAGTAAATCATCTCATGTATATCTCTAGGTACTATCTTTCCAGGTGTTCAGTCTTAGTCCCACACATCTTACATCGAGTTAATATTGAGATAATACTAAAACATCATTTTAGAGTGATTACCACTAGGTTCATTTTTTCTATATTTATATCCACTTACCAATATCTAAAAAGGTATGTAATTGCATATAAAACCACACTCTTGTAACATTCTAGAATTTGTGATTCTTTGGCATTATAAAGACTTGGGAAACATCTCTTTCAAAATCCATTAAAGGATATAATTTAGAATACCACATTAAATACAATAAATAATGGGAGATTCATTATATAAAATATAAAATGGCTAATAAATAAACCATAAAAATTAACACATGATGCATTACGGAATTATATATCAAGGAATTAAAATTTGAGATATATAATCCTTACCTTTATGGCCACTTAGTCGGATATTATATATGCACTTATATAACAAAAATAATTATCTTAAGAACCATTTCAAAAACTTATTCATACCTATATCTTTTTTTCACATAATTTATATTTATTCTCTACATTTAAATTATTTTTTTAAAATATATTTTCAATATTAGATTGCTGTAAGCTTGATTATTTTGAACTAGTTCTGTAATAATAGTGTAGTTATTCATTATTCTACCAAATTTCACATTCCAAACTCAGAAAATGTACGAAAATTTATGATTAATAATTATTTAAAATGTTATAATCTAACTCATGGTTGTTTTTTTGTTTTGATCCTTATAGATGAAATCGATGTTGAGAATGTTTGAGTGATTTTCAAAAAAAAACATTTTTATATAAACTCTTGAGATTAATATTAATGCCACCATTAAAAAAATAATGTAAAATGTTTATTAACTAATATAGTACTAAAAATTAAATTATCATGGTCATCCATGATATACATATATATCATTTTACATGTAACTATTTAATCCAACCCAAACAAGATCATACTATAATTAATTGATGACTATGAAATGAATTTGTTTTAATATCAACAAATAAGAAAAATAAAGACATCATTGATTGATTATGTGTCTTATATACCATAATTAGAATGAACTATAAGAATAATAATACTAATTTATAATTATTACATAGTGTTAAGTAATCTTTTTTAGATTGTAGAATGCTCTTTTGGAATGTTGAATTTAAAAAATTTCTTTATTACACATATTTTAAATAGTTGTATGTCATTCCAAAACACTATTATTTTTGTAAAAAACTTATTAATACATTAAACTTAGTCCCATTACCATTAATTAAATAAAGTCATAAAAAATGAAATCTCTCGTTCAATAGATGTGATATTTCAAACATAATCTTGTTTGATGATTTTATTTGACATAGAATTAGAGAAATGTATAATCTATTTAATAAATTTATAAAATAAAATATATTATGGGTGTCATAAATATTTATTAAATTCAATATTATGACCAGATGTGTGAGGTGGATTAAGAAAATTAAACATCATGCTTCATGGAGGTGGTAGTCGATACACATGCACAAATATCCTTTTTATCTTCCTTTAAGGGACATGAAAAAGTAGTTAATAGTTAGTACCATATAATAAAAACCATAATTATACAAAAAATATTGAATTAATTATTTTTAAATAAGAAAAATATATTTGGAAATTTAATATAGAAATTTGAAGGCATCAGGGAAAATTGGTTCTCATATTGAGGACTTCAGGATTTCCCTAGGATGACTCCTCGGAAAGGGAGGTATTAGGATAATATCATGAGAAAAAAAAAATGTGAAATAGGATTCAAGTGGAATTATAAAAGGTGATATATTCAAGATAAATCTTTTTGTGGTATTCATGGGGTGGTGAGAGGTCCCTTTTATATGAGGAGGGATTGATATTGTTTTGTAAATATTTAAACTTAATATAAAGGGAGAACATGTTTGACATGTCGAGTGGATAAAAAAATGGGAAAAAAATTATTTTTGGACAAAATAAAGCTTATTATATCTCAAAAACTATATTAATGACTTTTTTTATAATTTTTCAACCTCTTTTCCTATAGGTTTACTATGTTTACAATTTTTTGTTTTATCATTGTAACTAGTTTATTACCAATATAAAACGTTTTATGACCAAAAATCAAATGGTCCTTATTAAATAATTTTTAAATAATGTTTAAATATATTAAATACATTTTATTATCTACATTTTTAAATTTAAGAAAAATCAATTTTAATATTAGAGCATGTAACGGGTAAAAACCCTTTTTCAGAAAAACTATATTTTTATGTTTAAAAATCATTTATAATTTAAAATTATTAATTTATTTTATTTTTAATAAATTTAATTTAATTAACATAGAATTTTTGTGGCATGAAAATCAATCTAAAACGAAATTTTATGAAAATGATATTTAATTAGATGAAAATATTAAAAACATTTTTCATTAGAAAATATTACTTAAGATATCAAAATGTATTTCATAGGTTTTCTAAAAACATAGAATTTTTTAAGTGTATAGTTTTATATCTTAAATATATCTTTGAACTATTAATATTTTGTATATAATTATAGTTTTTAATTATAAATCCCTAATGTTCACAATTTTGGTGATTACTATATTTTTTAGTATTTAGCTAAAAAGTAATTATTTCAAAAAAAATATAAAAAATTTATCCTAAGATAATATAGACATTTAAAATCTACAAAAATATATAATTTTTTCAAATTCAAATTGAAATTTATCCTTTTGATAATATGGTGATTAAATGGTCTTTTAGTGTGTATTGTGAAATAGTATTGAGATATAGTGTTTACCTTCAATAGTTGGGTCTCATATAGTATATTAACCCCACATTAAATAATTGTTTCCTCAAACTTAGTTACATATGGACAATCAAAAAAATATTGGGTATTCCTTCCTCATATATTTTTTAGGATACCATGTTTCCTACTTTATTTTTTGATTTATCTGAAGGAATTTCACTGGATGAGTTATCTAATTTGAAAACACTTAGTCTCTATGTCAGGAATCTAGAGTGGGTCGTCATTATAATAATAGTCATGTTCCATATATATTCCATATGATTTAATTATATTTATATTATCCAACATCTATTTCCACAATAATTAAACATATCATATGCCATTTAATTTTTAATGGTTGGGTGTCATAGTCAATCGATAAGATATTGCTTCAATTATACCTAGGATTTCAAAAGGCCCTATGTTGCCAATGTTTAACTTACCCATTTTAATAAATCTCGAAAAAAATTTATATGATGAAACCATTAAGAAAATGATATATCTTACTAAAAATACAAAACCATTACTCCTATTATCATCCTAAATGTTATTCATCCAATAAGTTTCCTTGATATGTTCTTGGATTTTTTTTAAAGGTTGGGGCCGAAGCCTCATTTTTATTATTAAATCAAAGCAAAGTCCTATTTTAACTGGGTATAGGGAAACCCATTACATAGACCGAAGGCCCAGTGGGCTTGTAGCCCATTACATAGCCTGTAGGCCCAAATTCTATGTTCAATTCACATTCTGGGAATAGTAACCTGCTAGATAGTTAGTAATTTAATAGTCATATCCTTCACTAGGTTTAGGCCTAATAACATCTTTTCTCAAAATTCTTCCAAACAAGATTGAGTATGACATCTCTTCATATACGACACCTCATATAGTTCCATCTGGATTATTGAATAGAATCTATTATTGAATGAAAATTTAAAAAAGGAAGATAACGATCCCATTATCCTTTGATTACAAGAGAATATGATATCAACATGTCCTCTATTGTCTAGATTTTCCTTTTAGAATTCCCATTATTTTGGGAATGATTGGTAATGATCAAATTTACCTCAGTGTCAAGGGGATTTTGAATACGCTACCACAATTTTGATATGAATCAATTTTCATAATTATATACAATTTATAGAGGTTATTTTTGAACTATTAGGGTTTCATTGATATAGATTTGGCTAAGGTGATCAAGTGGTAAGTCCTCCATTACTTCTATGAAATGTTCAAACTTGGTAAGGTGATAAAAAATAAACTATATATAATTTTTCTTCCTCTGTGTTTTTGGATGTTAAGGGAAAATTATATTGTAATATTTTTCCATTTCCATATAGGTATTGGAATAAATTTCATGATTCCCTTAAAATGTAGTATTTCTACCTTTACCTATTCACATACTGATCATATAGTCAAATAATTTGCAATTTCCCACTTCATACCATGCCACTAGATATATTTTAATAAATTATTATACATCATTATTCTATAATAGTGCATAAATAAATTTGATTCATGTGATTCATCTAGTATCTCCCTCTTTATTTCATGAAAGGATGGAATACATAACCACTTTTCGAACATCAATACTATATATTTATAGATGAATTTTTTCAATATATGATCATTTGATACATCAATCCTTCTTTATAAATCATTATCATCAAGGTGTTAAATTTATATTTTCCCAATAAATTTGGTTATTAATTTATTAAAAGATGAATGATGGATACCCTTAGTGAATCACAGGGGAATATAATTCCCTTATCCCACAACTCTTGTATTTTTTTAACTCTACAATATCCACTGGTTTCATTCTATATAGAGTTTTAGATATGAGTCTTTCATCATAAACAACTTTAATAAAAAACTCAAAATCACACTCAAGTGGATGACTATATAATTCTATTATAAATAAATCATTAAATTTTTATAAAATTGGTTATCCTCTATCCTTATGATATCTTCCCCATAAAAAAGAAATTGTTTTCTCTTCTTCTTCTCCAATTAATTCATTATAGAGAGATGTTATATGATGGCAAGAAATGACTTGGGAGGTGAAGCATATCCCATTAAAATAAGGGAATCAATTCATTCTTTATAATAAAAAATATCCTACACTCAGAAGAAAAATACATTCATTATACATTGAGAGACAATCCATAACAAGGATTATGTCTAAATCAACCATTGGTATAAAAAATAATTTTCTACCCTATAATTTATTTGAATATTAATATATACTTCTCAATAAATCATAATTTTAATAATAATATCATTATATGTCTTAAATGTTAACTCATTTCTTAGATTATTAGTGGATGATTTACTGTTCTGAGAAATCATATTGGATATAAAGTACTTCTTATATCTTCAATCAAGTAAGGAATTTTCTAACATTGAGTTTAGGAAAAATGTAATAGTTATCACATAATTTAGTAATTAAACCTCCACTTTAGTGATCACATAAGCACAACCTTTCTCCCTCATTCTTTTCTAAGGAAATTTCCCATTTATTTTGGGGCATTAGTTTGCATAGTTCCCCATATCCTTAAAGTTAAATAATTAAAATTTATTGAATTTTTCCTTTCTATTGAAATAATGATCATGATGGAATATTTATCCACATTGGAAAAAAATAACATTCAATTCAACAATGTCACTAAGTGTTTCTTTCTATAATTTTTACATGTGAGAAATTCCACTTTTCTATTATTCCCCTTTGACTTAATTTAAATTATTTTGTGCCTAGAAAGATTTATTTCCTCTATATTTCAATTAAATAAATAAGTCTTAGAGAAAATATTATCCACTTTTATAGAAAATTAGAATATATAATAATATAATGAATGTGTCTCATATAATTAATCTAATTAAAGTATTAGCTTCATCCCATTGATGAAATTTTCAGTCTTATTTTTTTCTACATATATAGTATATAACTTGTCTAGATAAACTCATATATTTAACCTCATAATAAAAAATATTTTACACATACTTATATCTTTGATTTATGAATTCCCATCTCATTTTAGCCATTTCATACTTAGTAAATTATTTTCCGATGAATATATCCATAAAAATACTATATTCCATGTGCTTTGCCTTTAAATCCTATTTAGTGTTCAGAATTATTGAGAACAATAATTCTTCATCTCTCTTGAGATGATAAACTGTTATGATGACCCTTTCAATTTCAATACATACTAAAGATATTAATATATTTTATTGTGATATCATCCATTTATCATCTAACAATAGATTAATTGATCCACTGAATAGTGGTGGTGGTTGTTATCAAATGAAGTGATCTAATATACTTACACCAAATTCTAGATTAGTAGATTTTTTATGTGATTGAGTTTATTAGTAATGGCATGGGTAAACAACCATAATATTATTATGATATAATCTCCAAAAAATCTATCCCCATTGAGATTCATATTAGGATATCCCAATATTAATCAAGTCGGCTTATATGGTTTTTATTCCACACACTTGTCATGATTACTAAACATTTCAATATAGGCAATTAGTTCATAATTTTAAACGTATAAAAAACAATTCCTACTAGATTTTTGTAAAAAAATACATAAAATTTTAAGAGTTTTTTTATAATATTTCTGCTATCAAAATAGGTTCCTCTAAATCTGTTCCCCAAGGTTTCTACTAAATTCCCATAACACTAAATTTTACAAACCTGAATAAAAAAACCTAGATCTAGTAGTGATATTACCTAATTTTTATAGAATATAATACTTCATGAAGGACCCAACAACTTATATAAGGCCCCAACCTTAAACCTTACTTAATCTTGAGTTATTACAAGAATACACCTTGGGGATCTTTTCAAGTTTAGAGTTTTAGAGAATTAGATCATAAAACATGCATTACATACCACATTTAAACAAAGTGGTTACATAAAATATAGTATTAATTTTTCCCATCAATGGAAACATATTGAAAATAAAACATGGATTATTTCTTGACACTTCCTTGACACTATCATCTTATCATATACCTTTCCCTTTACCTGTGAAAAACATTTCAAAAACTTGGTATGAGCATAAAAAGCTCAGTAAGGGTTATAAGAATATGGACAAAAAACAGGAGTTTATATATAAATAAGAATGAAATCATACTTTACCCATAAAACATAGGGACATTAACATACCTCATTAAATCATGAATAAATCATAGAAATCATAAGACATAAAAGTAACTTGAGGCATTCATAACATTCTTACTTAGGGAGTAACCCTATTGGTTAAATTTGGAATACCAATCACAGTATATTCCCTAAATCTCTTTAGAGAAACCTTAATGTTTAACTCCTTCGCGTTACCCAATGCATTGGAGAGCTATATCGGGCTCACCTGCCCTTAGTTTATCACGGAACCACCAGTCTTCATAATAATTCCCAAGAACCACAACATAATCGTATCACATAAAACATGCATAAAGGAAACATAACATTTCCATCATTAAATCACAATATAGCAATAAAACTCATTGATATAAAAACATTATGAAAAACATTTTCAATACCAAAATAAATGAAAAGTAAAACATCGTATCTATTTTTCTTTAAAAAAAGGTATGGCATGTAGAGGAAGCTGAAACTCAAATAATGGTCGCGGCGGCGGAGAAGTCATTATCGATGCATACATACGACAAAAAAACATTCACTTTTTTCATTTAGTAAACGCTTCATATAAAAAATATTCATTTTGAATAAACGTAAAAGTCAAAGGGGTTTATACACTGTATAAAAGAAAGTTGTGTATAAAATATAATATGCCTCAATGAAAGGAGATTTAGACGAAGTCCCATACCTCGGGTCCGACTTGAATCTATCGTTCTTTAATATCCTGAATAACAAACTTGAGTTAATTTATTCTTTCTTAATAACCTTTTTCAAGTTCATCATTCCTTTTATATCACTTATTACCATGTCATGAACACTATGTAATTATTTAAGTTAATAACGGTCGTTTTAACGATCATTGGTACTTGAGTCAAAAATAAACTCTTTATAATTACAATTTGTTCATGTATCCATTATATCCATAGTTATACTCATGATGTGGATATCATATATATCATATATATCCATTATATACATGCATTTATAATATTACATAACGTTTAGAGGTATGAAATGAAATGCACCGTTCATGGAGACGGTAAGCCGTACGTAACCATGAATGCTATTTTCATTTCTATTTCGTATTTTATGGAATGGAATAATAATGATATAAAGGTATATTATAATTCCAGTATAATATCATATATAATATCATTAATTAAATCCCTTATACGTCTCACATATGGCATTAACGAATCAAATCACTTTGAGGGGGCAGTAGTCCGCACTTCCTAAAATGAAAATATCGTGTTTAACCATAATGGAAACCATAATGGTATTCCAAAATGAAAAATATTGAATCTTAAGGAAAACATAAACATATAATATATCATATATAAATATAGTGTCATCTTAATGGCCACCTTTGATGGTGTTAGAAGAATGTTGAACAATCATCGTTTTAGGAGGCAGAAATTCGCCATCAACGGAAACAGTATGTTCTTTAACCATTAGATGTAGGTGTGTGTAAGTGTAGCTAGAATAATTATTATAACAACTTCCTAGTATATTTAATATACTGTATTTGTTACAAAAAAATGAATAAAAAGAGTTTAGGGGGTTGGAGAAGCAAAATAAAATAAAAGAGCATTAGAGAAGACTTTACCTTTTAATCGGGCAACTCCCTTTGGTTTGAACCAAAAGGATTTATTGAAGAGCTTTCTGCCTAAGTTAATGCTTCAAGGGTGAGGATAGGGATGTGGAGAGACAAAATGTGTAGGGCTTGGTCGAACCAAAGGCTGGAGAATTGTGGGTAAGGAGGTAGAGGTGGGGACCTGTTATAAGAGGAGAGGAGGGGCACTCTTGGAAAGGAAAGAAATGTTACTTTATTTTAAAATGGTTTTCGGATTTAAAAGGTCCCACATTGATATAATTCAAGTATAAGGTGATAAGGGTTAGAAATATACCCATCCAATAGGTTTTTGACAAGTGTCGGGCTTAGAGTTTACATTATCTTTTCATTTGATTTAAATCCTTAAATAATGAGGTAATCGCTACAACATCATGATGTCATATATAATTAAATTTATTTAATGTATAAAAATTATGAAAAAAATAATATGATGTAGGAACTCTTTTTACCTTTCCAATGAATATTTATAGTCCAAAATATCTTTTATGTAGACAAAATTAAAAAATGTTTTACTCAGGCGATACATTCTTTGTTATATTTAACTTTCATTAAAAAAATAAAAAGGTAACAAGTCACTTTCCATAAAAGTGATTCCATGGGGTCCCCATGTTTGGTAAAAGGAATCTCATGGTCGTCTAGGAGACAACAATTAGCATTAGGACACATATTGGTGTCATTTTATGTTATTATGATATTATTTTATTATCCTCAACTACCTGATTACTCATTAATCAAGATAATTAAAGATAATTACCGTCGTTACGATTCATAATTCCCAAAAACAGAAGAGTATTAATTACATTATTTGGACCTTCTGATTCCAAATATGGAATATATTTTACCAAATTAAAAACACAGAAATTGCAATAATTAATTTAAAAATAATTCCCATTGTCAAAACAAATAGCGAGTTTTTTTTGAAACATTATCTATGAAAAGTTTGGCATTAGATTTTGCCCAATTCCAAAATTAAATTAGTCCTAATGAACACCATTGGATTAAATGGTAAAAATATATTCAAATTACACTTTAATACCAATTCAAATGATAATCTAACCATATAATTAAATTAGATTAAAAAACTGTTTTGATGTAAAATGCAGTATTTTTTTCACTATTCATTAAAAAATGAACATTGTCAGAAAATACCTAAACATTATCCAATTTAAATTTCAATGTCCCAATAATATATAATATGTTTATTTTAAAAAATAGAGCTTATAAAATTTTCAAAATATTGATTTAAAAATGGTTTTCCATCAAAAGGCAGTAAAACAATCTTTTAAAAATGTCAGTGTATTCCATGCTTAAGATTGGATTTATTATCATTTTAAGCCTCTAAAACACTATCTAATTCATAAATAGTCATAGATAAAAATATCTATTATTCATTACTTACTTGGGATGTTACATCCTTCCCCCTTTAGAAAATTGAATCCCCTCAGTTTATTTACTTATCAAATAAGTGGGGGTATTTTGCCCTCATTGCATTTTCAGATTCCCATGTTACCTCTTCAATCATGTGGGTTTTCCACAAAACCTTTACCTGATGAATCACCTTATTCCGTAACACTTTCTCCCTATGGTCAAGAATCTGGGCTGGTTGTTCTTTATAAGATAGATTCTATTCCAACTGAACTACCTCTAGACTCAAAACATGAGATGGATCTGGCATGTACTTCCTTAACATTGAAACCTGAAAAACATTGTGTACTTGAGATAAAATCGGAGGTAAAGCCACTCGGTAAGCAACTGATCCAACTCTCTCCAGAATTTCATATGGTCCAATGAACATTGGACTCAGCTTTCCTTTCATACCAAATCGCATCACACTTTTCCAGGGTGAGACTTTGAGAAAAACATGATCACCTACCTCAAAAGATAGATCCTTCCTCCTGTTGTCTGCATAACTCTTCTGCCTGCTCTGAGCTGTTCTCATGTGTTTCTGTATTAGTTGAACTTTTTCTGCCAACTCTTCTACCAATTCTGGTCCCATCATCTCCCTTTCACCCACTTCATCCCAAAAAGCTGGAGTTTGACACCACTTCCCATATAACGCCTCAAATGGTGCCATATGTATACTGGAATGAAACTGTTATTATATGAAAACTCAACCAAAGAAAGATGTTGGTCCCAACTTCCCTGATAATCCATCGAACAAGCACGTAGCATATCTTCCAAAGTCTGAATTGTTCGTTCTGACTGCCCATCTGATTGAGGATGAAAAGCTGTACTAAAATTTAATTCAGTACCCAACGACTTCTGAAGGCCTTTCCAAAAGTTATAAGTGAACCTGGGATCACGGTCAGATACAATAGAGAGAGTAACTCCATGTAAGATGACTATCTCTTTAAGATACAAACGGGAAAGTTGATCTAGGGAAAAAGTATCTCGTATAGCAAGGAAATGAGCAGATTTAGTCAAGCGATCAACAATAACCCAGATTGCATTATTAACTCGAGATGTCTTCGGCAATCCCACAACAAAGTCCATGGATATATTTTCCCATTTCCACTATGGCACTGGTAAAGGCTGAAGCATCCCTTTCAGTAACTGCCACTCTACTTTAACCTGTTGACATGTCAAAAACTTCACAGTAAAATCACCAATATCTCTTTTCATTCCATCCCACCAGTAATACTCCCGCAGATCCCTGTACATTTTAGTACTGCCAGGATGAACTGAAAACGGAGAACTATGAGCTTCACATAACAACTCTCTCTTCAACTATGAATCACAAGGCACACAAAATATCTTCCCAAATCTCAAAACACAATCATTATCAATGTTGAATTCAGGAAACTTACCTTTATGAACCAACTCTACCTTTCTCTGCAACTCACTGTCTTGCTTCTGTGCTTGCTTGATTTTGTCTGATAGAGAAGATTTCACTGATACCTGAAACAAAATAGAAGAACATCCTGCACCAAAAACTTCTATTACAAAGTTCATCAAATCCTTAACTAAAGGATCATGTTCCAAACACAACATTGTTAATGAAGCATTACATTTTCAACTCAAAGCATCAACCACTTTATTTGCTTTTCCTAGATGGTAATGAATTGTAAAATTATAATCCTTGATTAATTCTAGCCATCTCTTCTATCTCATGTTCAATTATTTCTGAGGGAATATATACTTTAAACTTTTGTGATCAGTATATATTTCACACTTTACTCCATACAAATGATGCCTCCAAAATTTTAAAGTGAAAACAACAGCAGCTAATTCCAAATCATGTGTAGGGTAATTTACCTCATGAGTTTTCAACTATCGTGAAGCATAAGCAATTACCTGATCATTCTGCATTAAGACACAACCAAGTCCTTTCAATGAAGCATCACTGTAGATAACAAACTCACCATTCCTGGAAGGTAGTGCCAAAAATAGAGCATTCACCAATCTTCTTTTCAACTCCTGAAAACAATCATCACATTATTTTGTCCAGATAAACATAACACCCTTCCGAGTTAGCATAGTCATTGGACTAGATAACAGGAAAAAATTTCTAACAAACCTTCGGTAATAGCCTGCCAAACCTAGGAATCTACGAATCTCAGTTACATTTGTGGGTCTTGGACATTCTTCAACAACCTTTGTTTTTGCAGGATCAATAGTTATCCCATATTTAGAAACAATGTGACCAAGGAAAGAAATTTTTTGCAACCAAAACTCACACTTGCTGAATTTCCCATACAATTTCTTTTCTTTTAAGGTTTTCAAAATAACCCTTAAATTCCTTTCATGCTCCTCTTTACTTTTAGAAAACACCAAAATATCATCAATGAAAACAACCACAAACTTATCCAAGAACTCATGGAAAAATCTATTCATTAAGTCCATGAATACAGCAGGTGCATTGGTTATCCCAAAAGGAATTACTACAAATTCATAATGGCCATATCTTGTACGGAATGTGGTCTTCGTAATATCTGCTTCCTTTACCTTCAACTGATGGTACCCTGATCTCAAGTCAATCTTTGAAAAATACTGAGCTACCTGGAGCTGATCAAACAAATCATCGATATGAGGCAAAAGATATTTTTTCTTAACAATGATGTTATTCAAGGATCTGTAATCAATAAAAAGTCTCATAGAACCATCTTTCTTTTTAACAAATAAAACAGGAGCACCCCATGGTGATGTGCTAGGTCGAATGAAACCTTTCTCTAATAAATCTTGAAATTTCTCCTTCAACTCTAAAATTTCAATTTGAGCCATTCGATAAGGGGGTTTTGAAATTGGATTAGCATCAGGAACTAAGTCAACAGTAAATTCAACTTCCTGATATGGTATTATTCCAGGAAACTCATCAGAAAAAACACCAGGATACTCGTTTACCACTGGCACATCATCAATCTAAACAGTTCCTTTTTTTCAACAATGTGTGCAAGGTAACATTCATTTCCATATTTTACAAGTTTCTCAGCCTCTTGATATGTTATCAACAGTAAGGGTTCATTCTTGTACACAAACTGAAATTCTTTCTGAAAAGAAACTTCTTTAGATCTACAGTCAATCTTAGCATGGTAAATAGGGAGCCAATCCATACCCAAGATAACATCAAACTATAAAAGAGGTAAAACAATAAGGTTTGCAAGTAGGTTCTTTCCACGGATAAGGATAGGAAGATTCATATAAATTCTTTTTGCCTCAACATTTCCCCCATGTGTTTTTACCACAATTTCAGGAGTCATTTCTTGAGATGGTATTCCAATTTTACTAGAAATGTTTTCTGAGATGAAAGAATGTGTAGACCCCGAGTCAAACAACACACTGGCATAATATGAAAAAACAAACAAAGTACCTGATACAACTTCATTTGATGGACTGACATATACTGAAGTAGTTGCAAAGGATTTCACCACCCCTTTCTGCTTGTAGTCTAACTACTTCCCATCACTCAAGATCTTTGTCGGACACTCGTTTTTATAGTGACCCATCTCATTTCACTTAAAACATTTCACTTACTGTGAATCAAATTTGGTCTTACCTTCACCTTGATCTTTTTCAGTGCAATCACGAGCCTTATGTCCCATCTCACCGCATCGTTACCACTTTCCAGAATTCAAAAGACATTCCCCAGCATGCCTTTTACCACATTTATCACAAACTGGAAACTTAGTTTTCTTACCATCAGACTTTTTTGAAGAATTCTTTCCGTTCTCCTACCACCTCGGTCTCTTCTTCTGTTGGTTGTTATAGAACACTTGATCATCGAAAAACTCCATTTCCACCTTCTCAGCACATCGAACAAGCTTTTCATAACTTTTAAACTCACGAGAATCTAAAGCCCTTCGATATTTTGGCTTTAATCCTGAGTAAAAATGATTGATTTTACTATGAAGGTCTCGGATAAAATTTGGAGCATACCTTGAAAATCGAGTGAACCTTTCTTCATAAGCAGCCACCGAGTCTTCCTCTTGCCTCAATTCCAGGAATTGTTTTTCCATCCTAAGTCGAACAACCATAGGAAAATATTTCTCAAGAAACATACCTTTGAATTCATCCCAGTCGAGAGCATCAATCTCATCACCATCCCTGATATTTTTAACCATCGACCACCACTGATCTGCTTCACCCTCCAAACGGTAAATAACAAGACTAACCTTTTGATTGTCTGAACACCCCATGACATCGAAAATCTTCTCTAGTTATTTAATCCACCCTTAAGCTAGCACAAGGTCAGATGATCCTCTGAATGATGGGGTATGTTGCCTTATAAAATATTCCAACACTGCCATGTTCCTTTGCGGTTGATCTGGATGATCTCGTGCATGGATACCGCCACCATTTTTTGCTTGAGTCAACTACACCATTACTGCAAAAAATTGCTCAGTTCCAATTACGACCATCTCAGGATGCTGATTCGATAGGTTATTTCCTCCTGTATGCCTTCCTAGCACTACTTCCCTATTTCTTCTTCGGAAAACCAATCTGAACAAACATGTCTCAGATGAAGCAACATGGTAATCTTCCAATGCTATATCATTTCAATTTTACCATAAAAAAATAGTTTTGGATAATAATTTAATATAATTATAACTCCTAAAGTTTTCTAAACTGACCTCTGATACCAACTATAAGGACCTAGCATTAAGCCTTACTTAATTTTGAGTTATTACAAGAATTCACCTTGAGGATCTTTTCAGGTTTAGAGTTATAGAGAATTAGATCATAAAACATGCATTACATACCACATTTAAACAAAGTGGTTACATAAAATATAGTATTCATTTTTCCCATCAACGGAAACATATTGAAAATAAAACATGGATTCTTTCTTGACACTTCCTTGACATTATCATCTTATCATGTACCTTTCCCTTGACCTGTGAAATTTTTTTCAAAAACATGGGATGAGCATAAAAAGCTCAATAAGGGTTATAAAAATATGGAAAGGAAATATGAGTTCATATATACATAAGAATGAAATCATACTTTACCCATAAAACATAGGCACATTAACATACCTCATCAAATCATGAATAAAGCATAGAAATCATTTGACATAAAGGTAACTTGAGGCATTCATAACATTCTTACGTAGGGAGTAACCCTCTTGGTTACGTTTGGAATACCCATCACAATATATTTCCTAAATCTCTTCGGAGAAACCTTAATGTTTAACTCATTCACATTACCCAATGCATTGGAGATCTATATCGGGCTCACCCACCCTTAGTTTATCACGGAACCACCTGTCTTCATAATAATTCCCAAGAACCACAACATAATCCTATCACATAAAACTTTCATAAAGGAAACATAACATTTCCAAATTTCAATCACAAGATATCAATACAACACATTGATATAAAAACATTATGAAAACAATTTTCAATACCAAAATAAAATAAAAGTAAAACATGGTATTTATTTTTCTTTTAAAAAAAGGTATGGCTTGTAGAGGATGCCGAAACACAAATAATGGTCGCAGTGGCAGAGAAGTCATTGTCACCACATACGTATGAAAAAAAACATTCCCTTTGGCCGTTTAGTAAACGCTTCATATAAAAAATATTCCTTTTGAATAAATGTAAAAGTAAATGGGTTTTATACACCGTATAAAATAATGTTTTGTATAAAACATAATATGCCTCAATGAAAGGAGATTGAGACGAAGTCCCATACCTCGGGTCTGAATTTACTCGACCGTTCTTTAATCTCCTGAATAATAAACTTGAGTTAATTTATTCTTGCTTAACATCCTTTTTCAAGTTCATTATTCCTTTTATATCACTTATTACCATGTCATGAACACTATGTAATTATTTAAGTTAATAACGGTTGTTTTAACGATCATTTGTACTTGAGTCAAAAATAAACTCTTTATAATTACAAGTTGTTCATGTATACATTATATCCAAAGTTATACTCATGATGTATATATCATATATACCATATATATCCATTATATACATGAATTTATAATATTACATAACATTTAGAGGTAAGAAATGAAATGCACCGTTCACGGAGATGGTAAGCCGTACGTACACATGAATGATACTTTCATTTCTATTTCGTATTTTATGGAATGGAATCATAATGATGTAAAGGTATATTATAATTCCAGTATAATATAATATATAATATAATTAATTAAATCCTTTATATTTCCCACATATGGCATTAACAAATCAAATCACTTTGAGGGGGCGGTAGTCCGCACTTCCTAAAATGAAAAAATCGCATTTAACCATAATGAAAACCATAAAGGTATGCCAAAATGAAAAATTCAGAAGCTTAAGGAAAAAAAACATAGTATATATCATATATAAATATTGTGTCATCTTAATGGCAACCTTTGAAGGTGTTAGAAGAATATTGAACAATCATCGTTTCAGGAGGCAGAAATTCGCCATCCACAGAAACAGTATGTTCTTTAACCATTAGATGTAGGTGTGTGTAAGTGTAGCTCGAATCCTTATTATAAAAAAATCCTAGTATATTTAATACACTGTAGTTGTTACAAAATAAATTAATAAAAAGATTTTAGGGGGTTGGAGAAGCAAAATAAAACAAAAGAGAATGTGAGAAGACTTTACCTTTTAATCGGGTAACTCCCTTTGGTTTGAACCAAAAGGGTTTCTTGAAGAGCATCCTGCCTAAGGTAAGGATCCTAAGGTGAGGAGAGGGATGTGTAGAGACAAAATGAGCAGGGCTTGGCCGAACAAATGGCTGGATATGTTTGGGTAAGGAGGTAGAGGTGGGGGCGTTTTATAAGAGGAGAGGAGGGACACTCTTGGAAAGTAAAGAAATGTTACTTTATTTTCAAATGAGTTTCGGATTTAAAAGGTCCCAAATTGATATAATTCGAGGATAAGGTGATAAGGGTTCGAAATATACCCATACAATAGGTTTTTGAAAAGTGTGGGTCTTAGATTGTATATTACCATTTCATTTTATTTAAATCATTAAATAATGAGGTAATCGCTGCATCATCATGATGTCATAAATAATTTAATTTATTTAATGTCTAAAAATTATGAAAAAACTACTATGATGTAGGAAATATTTTTACCTTTCCCATGAATATTTATATTCCAAAATATCATTTACTTAGACAAAATTAAAAATGTTTTACTCAGGTGATACATTCCTTGTAATATTTAACTTTCTTTAAAAAAATAAAAAGATAACAAGTCACTTTCTACAAAATTGATTCCATGGGGTCCCCAAGATTGGTAAAAGGCATCCCATGGTTGGCCATGAGACATCCAGTAGCATTAGGACACATTTTGGTGTCATTTTTTATTATTATGATATTATTTTATTATCCTTAACTACCCGATTGCTCATTAATCAAGATAATTAAAGATAATTACCATCGTTACTATTCATAATGCCAAAAAACAAGAGTCTTAATTACATAATTTGGACCTTCTGATTCCAAATATGGAATCCACTTTACCAAATTCCAAACACAGAAATTTCAATAATTAATTTAAAAAAATTCCCATTGTCAAAACAAATAGCGGGGTTTTTTTGAAACAATATCAATGAAAAGTTTGGCATTAGATTATGCCCAATTCCAAAGTGAAATTAATCCTAATGACCAACATTGGATTAAATGGTAAAAATATATTCAAATTACACTTTAAGAACAATTAAAAAGATAATCTAACCATATAATTAAATTAGATGAAAAAACAGTTTTGATGTAAAATGCCGTATTTTTTCACTATTCATTAAAAAATGAACATTGTCAGAAAAATACCAAAAATTTATCCAATGTAAATTTAAATGTCCCAATAATAAATAATATGTTTATTTTGACAAATAGAGCTTATAAAATTGTCAAAATATTGATTTAAAAATGGTTTTGCATCAAAACGCAGTAAACACAATCTTTTAAAAATATCAGTGTATTCCATGCTTAAGAGTGGATTTATTCTCATTTTAAGCCTCTAAATCACTATCTAATTAATAAATAGACATAGATAAAAATAACTATTATTCATTACTTACTTGGGATGTTACAGCTTAGTAGTCACAGAATTATACCTACTAATATGTTTCTAGAATTACATAAGAGAATATACAATACATCACAAAAAATTCATAAAATAATTATCATCTCTTCTAGAATATCCTTGAGAATTACACATAGACCTCCACTAGGTTTCATTGTGAATGTAATATAAAATGAGGCTGACCTTATATTAATAGTAATGACAATAATATAGTAGATATTATCACAGAATAAACATGGAATAAATATTATGGTAGAAATAAATGATCAAAATAATGTCAAAACCAAATGAAACTAATGAAATATTATTTACATGATAATAAATAAAAACATCGATGATAAATACTAATATAAAACTAATTGATTGTATATTATCATAGAAATTAATCATACCCTTAAGGACTTGTACCATGACACCATACACATACAGGTAAGGGATATTCCAACACCCTAGCTAGTTTGTCTCTAGAGACCTCCTGATGCATCGTGAATATATCTATATCAAGTCCCACCCATTGATAATTAACTATAGTGCACTAATCATAAGATTTATATGATATTCATAATATTTCATGAAGAAATTATTAATTAATAATGGAAAAATAGAATATTGTTTATCCACATAATCAAAATATAGAAACAAATATTTACCAATTAAATGAAAAAAATTAATATCTAATATAATATCTATAAAATAAATATATAAACTATAGGGTATTATAAACATGATAGAAAGTACCCCTTTCAAATAAATAAAATTAGTTTATGGAGATGGTACTTTAAAAGTGATTAGTTATCAATAGAAAATAGTTACTGATTTCTGTGGTTTTTAATGGTTGGATACCAAGTCAGTAGAAGTAGAATTATATATTATGCTTCATAAATATTATTTTAATTATATAAAACATATCCCCCATGACTGTATTTCGAAGTGTGCAGTCTTAGACCCACTCACTATTCACCATGTGAAGAATGAAATGAAAGTAAACCATACTTTTAATTTATATTACCACTAATATCATATACATTAAAACCAAATCTAGTTACACACATCTATATGGGGATATAATTTCTAGTAGAGCCATATAAGATTTTCTATCTAGAATTTAAAAGTTTTGGGTATTATAATGGCTTAGGTATCATATTAATCAAAATGCATTGAACATTTTAATTTTAAACAATACAATAGATACTATGAATAAAGATATAATCACAAAATAAAATATAAAATTGTCAGTGAGTGAAAAATACAATATAAAACAAAGTGTATAACATAATCATGTCTCAAGGAATTAAAATTGTAACAACGAATCCTTCCCCTAACTCTCACTTTGTCAAATATTATCTAAAATCTTGTAAAACAAAAATTACTATCTTAAGAAACTATTATAAAACATTATTTATACCTATAAACATATTTCAACATCATTTAAAATTATTTCTTATAATTATATTTGTAGGTTACTATCGATTTTCAATATCGGGTGTGAGTAGTTTTGATAGTTTTGAACTAGTTCTGTAACAGAGGTGTTGCTATTCATTATTTATTAACCATAATAATATTAAAGATCATTAAATTTATATTAATATATTATTTATACTTATTTAAGATGAATTAAATTAACTATATGGGATATTTGGTTACAATCCTAAAAGATAAAATCAATAATGAGCATTTTTTAGTTATTTTCAACAAATGGTCATTGTTATCCTAACTAACAACATTAATAATAATATTATGAATAAAAAATGAAATAAAATTATTATTTAATTATTGTTAACATATATAACCCTAAATTAAATTCTCCTATTCATCCATGATATAAATGTTTAAAATTGTTCAACTCTATGGTTAAACTGGCCCAAATAAGAATATATTTTATTTAATGGAATATTATGAAGTGATATAGTTATAATATAATTATAACAAAAAAATAATAAACATATTTAGTATTTAGTAGTGTTATATATTATAATTTTAATGAATTATATTTATAATAACAATTATTGAGTTAATATATAGTGTGAAGTAATACTTTTTCTCTCTTACAACCCTCTTTTGGAAGGTTGACTTTTTCACGGTTCTTTATTACTAATATTTTTTATAGGTTCTAAAATATATGTTCATTGAACCATTATAATTTCATAAAAATAATATCTATTGACTGAAATCATTACAATTACAATCCCTGAAAATAGGTGATGAAAGTAAAAGAAATGTAAATCAATGCTTCCATAGAGGTGGTAGTCCACATGTAAGTTTGGTTCATGATTTAATTTTACATAGAATAGGAGAAAAAAAATAATATTTATCAATTTAGAATATAAAATATGTTATAAATATAATAATTTTCTATTAGACCCATCATTTGGGTCATATGTAAAATACTGTTTAGGAAAACAAAACATGGTTCTTCATAGAGGCTGTTATCCACACACACACACACAAAAATTCATTTTTCGTTTCCTTAAGGGGAATATTAAGGGAATTTAATAGTTATTCCCATTATCATACTATAATAGATTATAATAATATTACTGATTCTAATATATATAAATGAGAAAAATATTGAATGTAAAATATTAGTTATATGATATTATGGAAAATTAGTGCGCATATTGAGGACTTTGGATTTCCCTTACAGGACTCCTTAAAAAGGGAAGTATTATTATAATATCATATGAATAGCTGCTTGAAATAGAGCAATTTCATTCTAGTATAACAAATAATTATATAGTTTAATGGGGAAACCAGATTGATTACTTGTATTAAAGGGGTATTGAAAGGCCACTTTTATAAGTGGTGAGTATGCCATTTTTTGGATATTTCAAAATAATAAAATGAGAGAATATTTTTCAAATTCACTGGAGGTCAAAAAAAGGAAAATATTTTATTTTGGGTGAGATATGTATGATCAACCCCATCCAATAAATTATAATCATTGATTTAAAATGTATCATTCTCATTACCCCTAGATTTATTACATTTTATGTTCTCAGTTTTACCGTGGCAAAACATTTACCTAAGAAAATGATATTTTATTCCTTGAAATAAAATGGTTCTTATTAAATATTTTATACCGTATAATTCTTATTTTTATGTTTATTTTATCCGATAGAATTTCAATTTGAAACAAAAATCAAATTTTATATTAGTGAATGTAACATTTGAAAACCAGTTTTATGAAAAATTTCATTTTTATATTTAAAATTTATGTGTACGGTAAAATTATAAAAAAACATAATTTAATGAAATAAGTGTTTTTTAATAAAAAATTTGTTTCTTAAAAATCAAGAAAATACCCTACATTCCCAAAATAATATTTAATTAAAATAAAAGTCCAAAATAATTTTTGTTGGAAAATATTATGAAAGTACTTAAAGTGTTAATCATAGGTTCTCTGAATTTAAAATAGTATTTTAAAAATGTATAGTTTTAGAAATTAAATATTTATTTCTCAAATTTAATTTTTTATAAACTTCTAGGTCACTAATATAATGTTGAGAAATTATGATTTTTGGAAATAATTTTATTTTTTACTCTACATAAGAAATCATTTTAATAAAAAAAGTACCAAAAATTGATATTATGATAATATTGATATTAAAAATCATTAAATGATGTTAATTTGGAAAAAAAATTATAATTAATATTTATCATTAAAATATATTTTTGAATAAGGTATTATTAGAGTGGGCATTATGTAATAGTTTTGAGATGCAGTGTTTACCAACTATAGAAAGGTCTCAAGTATTTCACAAAGATAAAAATAATTATAGAGGATATTATAAAAGTGTCTCACAGAAGGTTTGGAGAATATATTTCTAGGATAGATTTAAAATTAATGGTGACAATGAAGAGGGATATTCTAGGAACTTTATCTCACTAAAAAGTTATCAGGTTGTATCGAAGCGACACACTAAATAATGTGTATTTTGAAATTATAAATTTTTAAAGATAAAGGATTTCATAAAAGGAGTGGTGAGTTATTTATGTGATGATATTTGGTTAGATTTTAAATTTTTTAAAATTGATTTGTAGGGTTACTGTGACCACTCAATTGACTAACCCAAAAAAAATATAGTGCACAATACTATTTCAAGTGCATGGGTATATGACTTTTGTAAGATCCTTGGACTATCCCTATTTGAGTGAACCAAGTAAAATTTTTCATGTGAATTATTTATTACATTAATCATATTTTGAATATAAGTGAGATACCTAGGTGCTCATCATATTAGTAAATCAAGTAAAATTTCAAGGGATTATTTTTAATATGTATTACCTTTATTAATCCCCCCTCCCACTGAATAGGATAATATCCTTGATAATAGACCTACACTTGGTATCAATGGGGGGTTAAGGGGTGATAATTTTATATCTCTTAGAATTGTCAAAGGAATAGTGGATTTCAATCACAAGTTCATACTAATTTTCAAATAAACAAAATTTTGATATAGAATAACAAGATGGAGAACTACTTCCCATTATTGATGGTAGAAGTTTACTCTGTAACCATTTATTTTAAAACAAAGAACAAAAAGATTATTAATTTATCAAAAATTGGACACAAGTAATTAGATGTGTATGTGAACTCAATAAATTAAACAGTGAGAGCTTTTAACAGACCAATTTATTCTAATTTAATGTCGAAAAAATTCCATCATGCTATGTGGGGAATCATTTTTAAAATTTATGAAGGTGATTCCAAATTTTTTGAGTAAAAATTATAAATACTCTGGGATAAATATGAATACTTATGTATGATAAAATTGGAACTATTGATTTTTTTTATCATCTAAATTCTCTTGTGTAATATATGTGAGGCCTTGGTTAATATATTGAATATTTCGAAATTATTAAAAATAATCTTTAGGTGACTACTTCTACGGTTTAATGTGAAGGTTTCATGGCTTGAGGAAAAGGATCCGAAATATAAATATTCAGATAAACCTAGCAATAAACTTATCTTGTATGAAATGATATCTTATTATAATGAATCTACGGTGAAGGAGAAGTCAAAGGGGGTCATGTTCATTGTAACATTTAAATTTTCAGCTAAAGAAGATCCAGATAAAGATGAGGTTGGAGGAGTGATGTCATTCATTTCTTCAAATAATTATTGGGGAAAGTAAAATTCAAATATTTTCATCAACATTATTTCTTATGATTCATTAATATAGAAAATATATTTACTTATTCATTTTAAAAAATTCAACATGATAAGGACGAATAGTCTTTAAAAAATCTGTTTATGGGTGAAAAATATAGGAGAAAACTGTAATAAAAATTATTTTAAATGAAAATAATTATTTCTCATGGTGTTGATATTTATGATATATTATATGTTTAAAAAGTGGAGGATTATAGATACGACGGTGAAGATACTTTAGTAGTAATTATTATTAGACCAGAATATAAATACCGTGCTGATGAAGGTGATGGAGTTGAGTGTTCGGTTGATATTTAGGTTGAACTTGAGGAAATCCTTGAAAAGGATGATAAATGTTGGGAAAAAAAACTAGAATTAAACATTATTTTTTCATGATTAAAAAATTAATATACCTTTTTAGGGGGAATGAAATTCAGAATCTAAACCTGATGTTAGAAAACTAAAATAAATAATTTCTATAATCCCAGAATTTGATGTAGAACACAAGAACAATATGGAATAAAAGTATAACATAATATATATATATATTGATTATTACAATGAGATAAAGATTCAAAATAAACAAATAACCCAAATAATTTGTATTGGTTTTGTGTAAATAGTTAGAGTATCAAGAAAAACTCCTTACGCTTTGCAAGGTTTTCGACTATGGAAGGACAATAGTTCAAAATTAAGCTCAAGAAGTCCTTGGAGTGACTGTTGAAGATAATATTCCCATCCCAAAATGGTAGAAGCTTATATAAGAAAAATTTATTCTGGAGCATGATAATAATGTTGAGATAGGTGTGCCACACTCTAAACCTCAAGAATCAACTCCCCAATGGAATTTTAATTTGGGAGAAATTTGAAAGCCTACTAGTCATGTATTGATGAAACAATGTACGGAAAATAAAATTAATTTTTATTATTATGGAAATTTGTGATGCATTTATTATTTTTGATCTATTAACAATGAATGTTTTTTAGAGAGAAATATCATAAAAATTGGCAATAAATTTTATATCATTTTTTATAACATTAAATATAATTCATTTTTGTATTTTTGTGATACAATGAAAATAATTATACATCTAGGGATGAATTAAAATAATCTCAAGTGTTTTATAATTGATTAATTCCATATATTGGAACCTATATGAAAGAAATTAATCTTCAAATTAGATTTTAAATAACAATATATATATATATTGAATAAGTAAATAAACTAACATGTTGAATATTAGTAGATATTCCTCAACTATCATGGATGGGGAAAAGAATAAATAAGAAGTAAAATATTACTAATATTTATTTAAGTGAAATGTAAAAATTAGGTTTTATAGTACTGAATAGCATGCATAACTCACACATGATAAAAAATTAAAATATTATTCTTGAAATTAAATATGAAAAAGGTAGATTTTTCTAATTTGGAAAAGATGGAGGAGTCAAAATATTATTCTCCAGAAATGCCAATGATTATGGAAAGGGTTTCATAAAAATACATATGTTATGGGTGGAAATAATTAACCAAAATATTCTATGAGTGAGTAAGTTATGTGATTGAAGATATGCTATGGAATTTTGAAATAAGGGTTGTATTATTAAATTGCGAGATGGACTTTCTTCTATAAAAAAGAAGAAACAAGATAAATTATTACATCATTGGTGTATAAAATTGGTTCATGTCATATAATGAAGATGAAAATGTGTTTTGGCATAAGAGACATAGACATTTGAGCAAACGATCCTAACAAATATAGTTAATAATGATGGAGAATGTTATTTTACTAAGTTCACATGACATAATACTCATACAAGTGACTCATGTCAAAAGAGGTAGCTTTTTCAAAAGAAAAATAATCTGAAAAAGATAATGTCCAGATGATTATTAGAGATTGTTCATGTGGATTGTTTTCATATTCATCAATCCTAAATCTATTTAGAGGAAAATGTATTATGATTTTTTTAATTGAATATTTCAGTATGATGGCTTGGATAAAGGTTATTACTCAATAAATAGTGGAAATAAATGTTTTTAATTGATACCGAAGTGATTCTGAAAAGATTAAATGGTGTAAAAATTAAAACTTTATACATAAAAATTTGTATAGAATTTTAAAATATTTAATTCTAAGAAAATCTAAAATAACCTTGGAATCGACCCTAAATTTCAGTCATGAGAACATCTCAATAGAATGGGGTTTTAAGAAGATAAATCACATTAACACCAACATGGAGAGGTAAATTCACATTGAAAAGTATCAATCGAAGAATTTTAGGAATTAAAGTGTTATAACAATGGTTTATATCTCAAATTGAGCATTATTATGTCCAAATAATGATAAAACTCCATACCCAATTTCGTATCAAATAAACACCACACATATGTACTTTTGGGTGTTTTTGACTAAGTTCTTTATTCATAAGAATGAGTTTAATATAATTTATGGTGAATATAGAGATGAATGAATCATTCTAGGTTATTTTTCAAAAATAAAGGCCAATAGTTATATAAAAATAAAAGTTAAAATTGTTGAAATATGTTATTTAATCATAACTGATGTTGGGAATATTTCTACGAATTATGGGAAGAGTTCACAAAGAAGTATCCAATTTTTGGAGAGGAAAGTGATGAGGATGTTTCCAATTCAATGGGATTTAAAAGGATATAAATTTAACCTAATGATATATCTGATGATTATAATATTAAAATAAGTACATCAAGTGAAAATAGATGATCTCGTAGGGTAGAGATCACTCATAACTACATTATTAGTGACCATAAAAATACAATTCAATGAAAAAGGATGATGGAGAAACAAATATATTCTCTATGAAATCAGATGAAACCAAATACATTTGATTAAGTTTCTATAGAAGAATATTGGATAAAAAATTCAATATTTTGCTTAATTATAGTGAGTTAAACAAGACATGGGAGGATCTATTGAGGTTGTAAAAGAAGAACATGATCATAACCATGTTGATTTTTTTGAAAAATAATAATTTAATATGGAATAATGATGAGGTTGATAATTTCTATATTGATAAACTAGATAGATTTATCATGAATGATGTTGATAATAATGTGTGAAGATTGAATAAATCCTCATATGGGATAAACTAATAACCAAACGCATAGTAATCTTAGCTGGATCAGTATCTAAAAAAGTTTAGTTATAAAATAGGAGGGTTTGATTAAAATATATAAATTAATAATGTGAAAGGGTAGTGGATGGTGTCTCTAATATATACTAAACCTATCATCTTTGGAGTCCCATATGTCTTCTATTTTAACCATTTTTATAACTAATCTTCTTCGAATTATAGATATCATTAATCTGTGAACGAATATTTTTTGTTGTATTGAAAATAATATAAAGGATGGAATAATTTTCTCCAAAAATAGATATTCCATGTAAGTGATAATGTAGTTTCAGATGGATTATTCCAAAAAGAAATGTTTACTGCACTGGAGACCCATATTAAATTTTCAAAAAATAGTGAATGTGGGGAGGTTGATGTGATTATTTACAAATAGATTATTGGTATTTTACTCTAATTGACATCCACTTGATTGGAAATTCTATTTTCCACCAATAAATACTATAATTATTAGAGTTTTCTAAATGAATGTCACATGAAGGATGTAAAATGAATTAATTGATATATCAAACAAACAATGGTCTTTATATTACGTTTTTATTGAAATTCACTTCCACAAATGAGGGGCCATACAGATGAAAGTTGAGTATGACTTTTTTATGATAGTAAAACTATATCTAGATGTGTGTTCTACTTTTTAGCTCATGAATTTCATAGAAAAAACATTAATGACTATATATCTTTAATCACTATATAATATGGATATGTCATGGAAAATCCAGCTTTCACAAAACTAATATTGATTACAAAAACATATTGAACACTTCCAAATTGATGTGGTATATCATATCCATATTTTGTGTGAAATCCCAAGTTCAAGAAAGGGTGAGGTCGATTAATTAGTTAGGGTAGACAAGGGATAATTTAGTAAAGGATAATTTTTATGTAAAACATAAAACTAATTGTATGAGTGTATGAGCTTAACATTGGAAAATCATACCCATTAATTCATAGATCATAATCATGTCATAAGGATTTGGTAGTTCATAATACATGAATCATGTTAGAATAAAAAATCATGATCCATGTCATCATATAATAATAAAAAGAGTCTATAATAAGAGAGTGACAAAAACTGTAACATCCTTATAACGATAGAAATATTATGTTAAATCTACCCTCCAAGTCATTCATCAGATGTTAGGAATTGGCTAACCACTTGTATACTTTCTATAGGAATGGGCTAACTGACTATATACTCTCTTTTAGGCATGGTTTAACTGCTTTTACAACATTTTATCTCAAAAAAAATTAATCATTACCCAATTTATTAGAGGGATATAAAAGGCCCCCCAGTCACATAATCATAATTTATTTATATGTATTCTAAAAAATCAATCTTTTATAATTTATCCATAACTTATTAAATGGATAATAAAATTGGTCTCCTTAATATTTAATCATCCTAATCATAAACCATATTCAGAAATAATAAATATGATATCAATGGATTATATTTGCACTAAATTTGATATAACATCAATGGATGTTTTAATAGAAGAACATACCTTTAAAATATTTCTATAGAATTTCTTTAGGAAAATACCATTTTAATTTTTAAATCACATATTTGAAAACTAAAAAATCATAAAATTTTAGAAACAATATTATATTTCAAAACCAATATTTAAAATTATTTAGGAATCATCAAAGTAATTATTTTTCAAGACGGTTTAATTTTTTTTTGTATATGTTCAAAAAATCATCTATTAAAACATTTGTTAAAAAGTACATCATTTGAAAAAATGACAGGAAATACCTTTTAAAAAATTCAGAAAAAGTAAGGCATGGGTACAAATCAATTTAATAAATAATTTTATATTATTAAAAACATTTTTCAAACATTTTAAAAAGAATATATACATGGATTAAAGTGATTCCCAACTAAATATATATACAATGTTAGTTTACCATAAAAACATTATCTCAAAGTTCTGAGTACCTTGTGAGAGGAAATTTATACGAAAATGTATAATCAATATAAAAAATTATTGTATAGAAAATAAATGATATTTTTGAGATATGGATCAAATATTTTCCTCATTAGAAATTAATGGATGAACAACTATAATAAACAATGAGATTGTAACATAAAACCCTTTCTTCAGGTTTGGATTACTTCATCAATTAATTTAACCTTATGTATAATAACATTAAATTAATTATAATAATATAACTAAATATTATTAAAAAGTATAATAAAATGAATTTTTTACTTATAATATCTTATCACACATTGATTAACAACCATTCATTGTAATTATCATTTTAGGTGTTAACTGATTCATTTTTCATGTGTATTTGGATTTCACAGTAGTGGTCCTTGTATCTTGATCATGGTTCGATCCTATCAAAATTATTAAACATGACATAAATTTAAAATATATTCATTAAATACATATATATATCTATCCATAAAATTTTGAGACTATAAAAAGAATTACACTATTTTTGGAGATGGTAGTCTTTACGTACGAATGAACACTGTTTTCATTTTTTAACAAAAAAGGGGAAGAAATATAAATAAAATTTCCACATTAAAATATTGTAATTATATCATAAATATAATATATATTTATCAAATACATAATTATATCTCTCAATGTGATATGATGATGGAAAATTAATCATACATCTATGTAGAGGCGGTAGTCCACATGTACGCACAAGCGATACATTCATTTCTCATTTGATGGAAATTGGTTAGAATATGGTTATATCATAATCATAATAACATTTAAGTACATTTATTACAATGGGTTCATTATTTTATTATAAGTACAAATCAGTTTTGAATAATTTTAAATGTAAATGAACTTTGAAAGATATGGTTAAAATTAAAACCTCTTCTTCAAGAGACCTCATTTTCCAAAAGTTTTATGAATTTTTAGTATAATCATAGGTTAATAACGTGATATTAAATTGATCGAATGCCGATTGAAACCACGAAGCATTTCGAAACCGGAAATGTAAGATCAATCGTAGGCGAAGCACATCATTGAGAAAGAGGATATCGTATTTGCGTATGACGATGACGATGACAAATGGAAATACAAATACAAGATAAATACAAGAACTAGAGAACAAAAATGTAGAGCCAACAATCCATCATCCTTTCATAAACATATCCTTGTATTTATAGTGTACAAAGTATACCAAAGTTGGCATATGAAAGGTTGGGCACATGAGGGGGCTCATTGGGAATGGGAGTTAACATAATTAGGACATTCATATGTAATGTTTCATAACAATCCCCCTTGAATGTCATAATTTCATGGAATCTTATATAATCTTCACATAAAAAAACCCCGTGGGAAAAATAAGTAAAGCCAAAGTAATTGATTTCCATGTCATGCCGCCTCATTAAAAACCTTACCAGGAAAACCCAGTGGGAAAAACCTGATGAAGGGAAAAAGAGTGCAGCAATCCCAACTCCCCCTGACTATATCATTTAATTATGTCTTCAAGACATCAATTAATATTATTATTAAATTACGTCTTCAGGACTTGGGAGGAAGACCAAAAATAATGAATGGTCTCATTGAAGATTATAACTCTTGGGGAAGGCCAACAATTTCCATTAGTAATAGATATCCATAATAATTTATAACATTCCTTTAGATATCTTTTATGATGTATGATTGCCTCATTGAAAACCTCATCAAGGAAAAACCCTTCAGGGGAAAACACTTGATTAGGAAAAGGAGTACAATAACATCAAGTACCCTGAGTGTTGTCTCATTAAAAACTTATGGATCAAATTTTGTAAATAAGTGAGTATAGAAGATGGACTTTTAAGGTGATGGGAGGGACAAACATGGAATTATATAATATGATTAAATAATAATAATAATTTTTTTGAAAGTGGGACCAAATAGACAAGTGTTCTATTTTAATACCATTTATTATCTATATAAATTCAAATAATAAAATTTATAGAAGTTTAATCGGAATTTTTATCCATTTCTATGAATTTAACACACCTGGTAGACCTATTTTAACCCTAACCATGGTAATAAATTATTACTGTTTTTACTATTCATTATGACAAAAAAAGAATGTGGTGTAATTAAACAATAACACCAAATATGGTATCGATTTATCAAATTCAAATTTTATAAGTTCTAGAAATGAATATTAAAATAAATGTCTAAAATAAAATGAAGACAATTTTTAGAAGAATTAATTGTTAACCACAAAACTGGATTTACATTCATTCTTGTAGAGACCCCAAACCTGACGTACATGGACATTACATTAATTTTCCGGAATACTTAATACATAAGAAAAACCAACACTCAAGGATCGTAATAGTTTAGTGTCTTTGGAAACTCGGAACACAATATTCTAATCATAGTGAAAGATCTTCAACATCTCCAATAAAGATCTTCCCCTTTTGTTTTCTTACCTAAAAACTTTCTTAATATCCTGGGGAAAATAAAACATAAAAAGGGTGAGCTCAAATGCTCAGTAAGCGTAAACATAGAAAACATAAAACAATCTACAAACATTTGAATGCAAAAATATAAAATCAAAACATCAAAATCTTGAGCAAAGACATAAATCTTGGAAGTACGTAAGGAATATATCATAAAGGAACATCAATCACGATAAAATATAATGGGAATAAAACATGTAATTTTGGAAAACTATTAAACACTTGATATTATTTCCATTGTAGCCAAGTCATTGCTTCCAAGACCATCTTAGTGGACAAAGTCCCTTTCTGAATCGAGTTCACTCCTCATTCCAGTCATGTATCACTGAACCAGATTAACTTACCATTCCAGCCATGTCTATCTCATGAGATATAAATCTTTACCCAATGCATTAGAGGGAGATATAGGTCCCACCCATCTCATAATTAAATCATTCCTACATGTGCCACAACATAAACATAAATCATTCATCATAACCCAAATAATAAAATGGGTTTCATAAACAACATCCCATCATAACATAATCCATATAAAATAAACAGATATCATTTCATCATAAGAGAAGTTAATACATGAAAATTATTGATACATTATAAATGAAACATACACATATTAAATTATTTAATATTATATGGAAAATGGTTTTGATAAAACACTTGAAATAAATTCTTTAGGAAAATATCCTTTCTTATTCAAAATAATTTTCTTTTCACAAAATGAGATGAAATTTTAAAAGAAGAGGATTTTGTTGAAAATATTCATGAAATTTTGTATAGTAATCTTAATGAAAATAAGGTGTCATAAAACCATAAAAAATACATTCATGTCGTATAAGTTAAAAAACAATCTTCTCGTACTTTGGCCAGAAAAGACAAAAAGTCTCTCCTATTGAAAACGAAAAAAGATTCCTTTCATATATTTTACTAAAAATTCACCAATAGGTAAAATTGAATTTAAAAGAATGTAGGTGGATAGAAATAATATTACATATTGAGGAAACGTGGATATGGATGATAAATATTCCCCAGTAAATTATGAAGTATGAATAATCTCAGATAAAAATGAGATTGTGATATTTTCCCTTTACTTATGTCTGATATGCTTAGTATGTATCCAAAAATCCTGTATAATTATTTAAATAATGTCATTTACTTATTACAGAATCATATTCATTGTTATGATATCATATATGGTTCACTTATGACTTTATATTACTCATTCTTTGGTAAATTACATGTTAAAGCGGCGTTTTGGGTAAAATCGTTTCATTTATCGTACGTGTTTCGACATGTTGTTCTTGATATTATTAATTATATATTGATTTACTTAATTACAGAATGTAAAACATGATTTATATATAATATATATTCATCATATAAATATATATGATATATCAATAAATTTAATGAAATACACCTTTCAGGGAGATGGTAGGCCGTACGTACGCATGAATGCTGTTTTCGTTTCCTTATTGAATTAAATGGAATTAAGTAAATGAAACATATATTTACATAAATCTAGTATCATTATTATGTAATATATTTCATTATTATTTATTATATATAATTTATAATCATACTTGAATGGTTAATCATGGAAAATGAATCGCATCGCGTTCGTGGAGATGTTAGTCCGTACTTATGCATGAGCGATGATATCATTACCATGAATGTGGAATTGTATTGAAGTCTATGTATAATATTTCAGAATAAATATAACATTACAATAATCATATATATTTATTTATTTACACCATTATACCCATCCGTGTAGGGTGGTGGTGGAAAACAGATTACACCACGGCGTGGAGACGGTATTCCGTACGTACGCACACACGGTGATTTATTGTTCCGTGTGATGGATAGAAGATGAAATAGGGTTGTTTAATATTTACAATAACATATCAGTATATGATTGATACTGATGTTATTAATTTATGATGAAATAAATAAAGAATAATAAGTAGAAGAAGAAATAAATTGGAAAGAATCGGTAAAGGATATTACCACATCTTTGACGCGCCTCTTATTAACCTCCTCTTAAAGCACTAGATTTGGTCTTTTGAGGGGAAAAACCTCTATAATGTATCTAGGGAATTTTAGAAGGGAAATGGGCAGGGTTTTTCCGATCTTGAAAGCTCAAAATTGTGTAAAGAGAAGAGGGAGGAGGTGCCCTTTTATAAGGGATGAGAGGGGCACCTTAGGAAAAACATAAATATATTAAATAATAATAAAATGCAAAACCACTTAGAAACCTCCAAGAATGACTCAATTCAAATATGGGATAAGATATGGTAGTAATCGCATCATCCAATAAAATTTATACATTTGTTATGTTTATTTTAAACCTTATCAACTTGATTTATCATTATTTAATCTATTTAATTTTATTTGTGATAATAAAATTCTAAATTTTAAATTATTATAAATACACACTTAAATGTTGTAACTTTCCCATAATTGGATAATTTATAACCTTTTCGACCATATAATATCAAATTTGTAGTTTTTAAATATTTTTTTGATTTTTGAAAAATTTAATAATATGTTATTTTTATAAAATATCAATAGTGTCAATTTTGACACTATTCATTATTTGAATTTAAATAATAGGATGTGCTGGGAAAGGAGATTAATAGATCATGTTGTTTGTCTTGGAATTCCTTCTGAGCATTTATGTTCTCACGCTAATTCTATCTTTTCAGTTACAGGTTCCCTTGTGATTAGGTTCTTTTGGATTAATTGCTTAGTATTGGAGCATGGTTAGCCTTTGAGTTTGGTGGTGCCCTATAAGTTCAGATGGAGGTTTGTGCAGTTTATCTTCTTTTCACTATCAGTGGTTATCTATGTTGTTTATTTCTTATTAATTTTTTATTTTTTATTTATTTTTCTTTCATTTATGGTCCATGTAATTCCCACATGTTATTTTTGATGCCCGACACAAGTTTCTAGCCTCTGGTTATCGGAAATGCCCTTTGAGCCTTACCGCGGACCGTCTCGGGTGACCGGTTCAGGGTCGACCAGGGTTGGTTCATGACACATCTCCTTACAGTCGATGCATTACCATAGGAAGCTTCTTTCCTACCCCTATAATCCTGAGCATGGTTTCCATTCTCTAAAAACTTATATAAAAATCCCATTCCTAATAAGAATTGTCCTTGATATTACTTTACACATTTATTACATGCTAGAAATTACACTATTCACTTTTTATATTTTTATGTCTTTCCATTTCCAAAGTTCTCATCCACCCTATTCTTATAAATATTTCTTTTAAGACAAAATACATGTAGGAATCCTTCTCTATCGTGATGTCACGTGATACTATGTTCTCGTATAATAATAATGTTTGGGATACTAGTTTCCCTCAAAGGATTGGATAACACACATTAATGAAATAGTCAGTCTTTCCTTTTATATTATATAATTCTTACACATCTTTCCGTTCTCACCATGTAACATTGGCTTCATACATAGAAAATTTTTTCCCTCCTTTTTTCTTAAACTGAGGAATTTTCTCTCTATATTCTGTCATTTCTCATCATGAATGTATTATCCAAGAATACTGTCTTACAATCCTTCCACTCCATGTTTATTATTTCTTCTAATTTTAAGTATTTTTTATCAATGACCACCATTAATCCTCAAATACTAAGAGGTGATAAACATATATGAAAACCTTCTCCCTTTTATTACTTTCATGAATGAGAAACATCATTTATAATGATCTTACCCATTTCTCAACTATAAGTGGATTTTTAGTAAAATTACATGATAGAGTTTTGAAATGCATAAATAGGAATAAAATTACAACACAAGGATGTAGAACAGTAGGCTGTCACATGTGTATAAATTTATTGGTCAAAACCTAAGTCATCTTCCACAATATAGTTATTATTTTATGATTTATAGTTTCAGAACCAACTCTATGTTCATTATCATTCCTAGCAGGGAAATCCCTACATAGATTATGTGTATTTATATAGTTACAAACCCTTATGTTAGGTTCCATTTCAAACAATGGAATAAAAAATATGAGATAATAAAATTATTAATCATAATGTATAATCCCAAAGCTAGTGAAATACGTAAAATAATTTGAAAATTTTATGAATATCTAATCTCATAATTAAATACATGGTTTCTTTATGAAATATTTCAAATCATAAAAACATGAAATCCTTCAAAATGTTTTGTAATGAAAATGTCAATTAACCCAACCATACCTCCTAGTAGTGTCGAACTAGACTTTCCAAAAGGCCCATTTTCATGCAACATTTTATGGTCGAGTCAAAGATCAATGCATAATTTTAGAGTTATTACCCCAAGATATAATTGTTCCATGTCCACTTCCATTTTTAGTTTCAAGACATGGATGTATTTATAGGAAATAAACATAATATCTTCCGTACCAAAAAATTATGATAATATCCTATTCTTAGAAATATCATCATATTCAGTCATAAGGTTATGTTCTTTAATCAACTATGTACTAAATCTTATCCAAAATGTTTCCAATAAACATTATCTTATACCAACTATAACGATACCAACCCAATTATCAGATATTAGGTGGTTATAATAATACATTAACAGATGATATAAGGAATCACATATCAAATGACTTAATAGTTTAGTAGTCTTGGAAAACTAGGTACATAATTTAAGCATAAATCACTATTAAAAACAGAAAATCACTATTTACTATTTTATTTGAGAAGAACAATATTTCATTCTGTATAACATTACATTTCATTTATATTAAATTTCATATCATCCTTGGAAAATAAAATATAAAAAAGTAGTGATCTCAAAATCTTTGTAAGGGTATTTGAATTGAGAAATATATCATGAATACATAATGCATAATCAATTTTTATAACGGAAATTAAAAATAAGAAAAGACATTTAATAAATAACATGATTATGAAAAATAAGTTGTAAGAAATAAGGGATGATCTAATAATTCCATATAAATACTCACATGAGATTGAAACTTAACAATAGATAAAACATTTAATCAAATAATCAAATTTAAATCAATAAATAATCTTATAATGATGTAATGTATAATATCAAACATATTAACTATACCTCCAAGGAATCATTCCAATAAATCTTACATAAATGGGAAATGCACCAGCCAAATATAGAAACACGTTTGTCTCATAAGACCTATTGATGCCTCAAGAGGATTTAGTGGTCACTTCCAATCAGTTACCAAGTATAATTTAATCCTCATATAAAAGGAGTGAAAATAATCATCTTAAACATTTATATTCAAAACTATCATATTAATATTTATAATTTCCGAATCAACAAATTTAATCATAAATCATACAAAGTAATATAGTGAATGGAATAAAAATAGTACATCCCCAATCAAATTTATTATAAACCTTCAAGATAAATAAGATTGATAGTATCATTATACTAAATCCTCATCATATGATTCAAAAAATTATGTTGACATAGATAAATATACCTTAAAAAGATCATTGTGAAATTTCATGGTGAAAATAAAATTTTCACTATGAACTAATTTATTTGGATTCTAAAATATATCCAAATATTAATGTAGAAATTTTATATTAAATTATAATTATAAAATTTTACTGTAATATTCAAATAATTTGATTGGTCAATAAAGTGTGTAATTCTGTATATGTGGTACAATATTTTAAAATATTCCTTTCACACAGTTTTATAAAGATTAAATAATACCTCCCTTAGAAAATGACTAGAATATTACATTCCAACAATTTTTAGAAATTAAAACATGGATATAAATGGGATTAAATATATTTTGATATTATTAAAAACATTTTTAAAAGTATGTTTATAAAAAATGGGAATAGAAGAGAAACTATTTTTGGCCATAAAGAAAAATAAAGTCTTGTTTTCATAAATTCATTTTATCAATCATTTTCCGTTAAAAAAAGGGAGATAGTACTATTACATTAAATGTTCATGAATAACCATAGGTTAATAAAATAAATTTTATTTATGGAATAAATATTAAATAGTTCCACCTATGGAGTCTTTAACATAAGGATTCATGAATGATTATAAGGTTATAAAATAAACCCTGACCACCTTAGTATTGTCTAAATGATAACCCACATGTAAGAAATAATATAAAATGAAACTTCAATTACCATAAATAAAAACATATTCATGGTATAAAAAATAAATGGGTTAGTATAAGCACCATAAAGAAGAAATAAATTGTGAACAAGACATATGTCGCATGGAAGAAAAAGTGAGACGAGAAACCCTTACAAGAGGTCGCATTTCATTCGTAATTGTCCGAACCTCCTACATAATAAACATATATTTATTATATGTATATTATAGAACCATAATTTTTTAAATGATACAAATATAATATTTATTTATATAATTTTATCACCCATTTATTAACAATTCTTTTTCAAAATAAATATTTTGGGGGATATCAGATTTGTTTTTCATTTACGTTGTGGTTTGGAAGTTTCGATCCTTGTAATTTGATAACGGTTCCACCATATCCAAAATGTTAAAAATGATATAAAGTTCATATATATTATTTATTATTTATTCATAATATTCTATAAAATATAGAGATAGAAAAATGTGTTACAAAATTTAAGGAGATAGTAGGACGTATGTACGCATGAACACTGTTTTCATTTTTTAATGGGTAGAATGAAATTAATTTAATTAATAATTAATAAAGAAATAATCATTATTATATCATATATATCATATATATTAATTAATTCTTTCCTTAGTACTATCCATTTAAAAATAATATAAAAAATGAATCTCATAATTTTGTAGAGGTGGTACAAACCACATACGCAAGAGCGACGTAATAATTTTCCAAACAATTATAACGTAAGAAGTTTGATGTGATATTATAATATTTAAAGTTTAATTATATGATAAAATTAATTTATAAACATTAAATCAATCATTGTATCCATTTTTTAGAGAATGCGATGGAAAAAGAATTAAATTGGTTCGCGAGGTGGTTGACTATCGTAAATACAATTGACATTATTGTTATCCATTTTATGGAACAGGAGATTAATAAAGATTATTAAACTAATAAAATAAAATATATGTAAATTTATGATACTTTTTTAATAAGTTTATCATATTTTTATATGTTTTTAAGTGGATGTATGATGAAATAAAACTAATATGCCTCGTTAAGAATTATACATCCTCTTTGGATAAATTCTGTTGGTTTATACCTAAATCCTTCCTAGATTTGTTTTTTGATCAATACTTGGACACTATGTCATGATGTTTTAATTAATGAAAGTATTTGGGCAGTTATTTTCTAAAACATTTGTTTGTGGGATTGTGAATAGTAAAGGAGATGGGATGTCCTTTTATATTTGTGGGGAAGTACACACATGGACGTTTTGAAAATCATAATTATACCCACTATTTTCACTTATTGAAGGCTCCAAACAGATCATTATTGATCATTATATGGTATAAGGTACAAATATTGACATAAAATAGGAATTATAAAATATTTAGGTCATTTTAATACTTATATTCATAGTCAAACCACCCAGTATACTTCTTGTAAACTCAATGAAGATAATTAATTTTTGTTTCTATTGCAAATAATTTTTTACAAAACACATGTTGAAATTATTATTAAATATTAATTTTTTTAATAAAAATATTTAATCCATTTTAAAAACCTAAATTCATATAATGGAAAGAACTATATTTAAAATTAAACTCATAGACATGATGAAAATGCGATTTTCTAAATGAATATTTTTCAAATGTATAAAACATGTTAACAAAAAATTGGACATATAATTGATTAAAATGAAGTAAATTGGATTATAAATAACATATTTTTATTATTTGTACTTATAAAACAATTTTTTTAAAAAAGTTATGTTTTAAACAACATAAAAAAAGGAAGACTTTAGTAAAAAATTATTATTTTTCACTATTCAACAAAAATTTTATCTTTTCATAAAATTCCAAAACAATTAACTATAAGATAATTTTGAAATGTTGATTCCAAAAATTAATTTTATTTTTAGAAATTTTTTTTATTAAATTTAAAAATTAATTTTAACATAATTCTAAAAAGCATGATGATTTTTTAAATACTATTTTTAGAAAACACGTCATTTTAATTAAAGTAATTTTTATTTTAATTTCTACATAGAAAATTACTAATTAATTTTTATATAA
The DNA here is from genome assembly GCA_963277665.1 of Viscum album. Taxonomy (NCBI): domain Eukaryota; kingdom Viridiplantae; phylum Streptophyta; class Magnoliopsida; order Santalales; family Viscaceae; genus Viscum; species Viscum album. Next base: position 1,513,512,244 of record OY728139.1, on the reverse strand, counting down.
ATTTATAAAACATATACATTTCTTAAATTATTTATTTCTATTCATAATCACCAATTTGATGTCTAGGTTATAATGGTATAATATTTTACCGTTCTTTTAGACTCCTGATTGTTTGTATCACATGTTTTAAAAAATATTGAATTTATTTAAAATGACAGTTATCAAAGTATACGATTTTTATAGTTATGGTTACCATTTAACCTCACATTTAAATTATTTGAATATTTAAACACATATATTTGGATGATGTTTTCATATCCACCTTTATCATTGAGTAAAAAGTCTCATATTGATGTAATAATGTGAATATATATCATAATGTGATAGAAGTGATATCATAAGGTAAAATATGAATTTTCTAAATTTTATTAATTATATATTTCTACCTTGGTTTATAATATATAATATCACACTATATAGTTCTTTTTTTAGTCATTGGTAAAAACTGGATAAATTATAATATATATTATTTTTGTAGAATCCCATGGATTTACACTCTTTGGTTTGTACAAAAAATCTTATAAAAAACTATGACATGTAAAATTGAATTTTTAAAGACATAAGATCATATAATAAGTGTGATATATAATATATCATTAAAATAAATATTTCACCCATGATAGATCATATCATATGATGTGATTAAAACATGGATTTTTATGGATAATAAAAACATTTCTCATAAATTATGATATATATAATAAACCCAAACCTAGTAACCTTGATCTGGTGTATACATTGTTACATTGGAATAAGATACAAGAATTTACATCATGATGGGTAGAATAGTTTAGTATTCTTGTTAAAAAAGATACATAGTTGGTTCCTATACTACATTTGAATTCACAATTAAAACATAATTAATTCAATAATATCACGATTCCCTCTAGAATACTCTTTCATGTCATTCATTGCACACTACTTGTATTTTTGATAGTGAGAACAAAATAAAGGCGAGCTCAAATTTTGATTAAGGGTTAGATACAGTTGAAGCTACCATGAATCAATAATCATAATCAAATTTAGAAGGTAAATAATTGAAAACACATGATATTTAAATACTTTTACTATTATTATTTAATAATTCATAATTAATATGGGAAGGTAAATAACCGACCACACATGACATTTAATCAATACACATTGAATTAAATGCATAAAAAGATAATATAATTATGAAAATCTCATGGATAATAATAACTTAACTATTATGGAAGTGAATTATCAATTATTTGATATCATGTTCTTAGGCATCATGATACCTCTACGATCAATTCCTTCCTCAAGATATTTTAAAACTGATTGGTACATATACAAAATACACCGATTTAACTAAGGTTATCCAACTAATTCACCTTATATGGTTATCAATTCATCGACGATCTATCTATAGTTGTACCATATCCATATTTTCATGACCAAATAATTCCCAATATATTGAAAAATTTCTTTAATTTTATGAACACTATGCATTATCAACAAATTTGTGTATCGTGAAATGAGTATGGATTAACAATAATTTACACAATTAATCATAAAACATCCAATGAAAAATATCATATGTAGAAATGATCAAAATGTATGAAATAACCATATCAATTAAAAATAATATAGATATTTAGGGTAGTTGTAATGTCCAATGATGAAAAAAGTGAATATTCCAAAAAAAACTTCATTATTAAAAAAAATGAGGAAACAGAATATCAATACATTCCTTAGTCAAAAATACCATAAACCATCTCTAAAGTAATAGGGATGGTATCAATACAACATATCCCTTGTAGATCGTTAGTATAATAAATGGAATATGTCATTAATGAATTAAAATACAATAAAAATGTCAAAAAATAAATTCTTGAGGATAATATCCTTTCCAATAGAGAATGAAGTTAACATGTATTATAATGTTTGAGTAGCCCTTTCAGACTATCCATTCAACTTTTGGTGATATGTGGTTCCTAGAAAAATATTTTTGAGAGCCATATAAATTCTTATCCACAATATCATTGTAAATAATGGACAATAATTAGAGACAATTGATTCATTTTCACCATGATGTATTAGAACATCATTAATATAGTTCCATGCATGGAACACAAGAGGTAAATCTTCAAATATAGTAAAGAAATTTGAAGCTTTATAGTGGTGGTCAACAATAACCCATATTGAATAATTCTTTCTTAGAGTCTCTAGTAATCCAATGACAAAGTAAATTTTTATGTCATCTGACTTCGACATTGGAATAGGTAGAGGTTACCTTACTCCTCAGGGATGATACATATCGACCTTCACCTATTTTAATACCAAACATCTTAGCACAAAATAAGTGATTCCCCACTTCATATTATTCCACCAAAAATATTCCTGCACATATCTATACATATCAATGAAATAATGGTGTATATATAAATTCATGCTACATGCATCATTAAACAATTCCATTTTCTTCTAAGGTATATATAGAACACAAATTATCATTCCAAATGTCAGAATTCCATCATCACATATGAACTCTACCAATTTACAATCATTCACAAATATAATTATCTTTTGATAATTACTATCACGAGTTTTAGAAAGTTTTATCAATTACAACAACTATTTTTTGGATATCATTTTAAAAATGGGTGTCCCCCCCTTCCTTAATAATCCTTAGATCCATATTGACTAAATACCTGAATATTTGATCATTTTCAATCAATAATTCGGATAAGGATCCAATATATTTTCATATATTCATCAACTAGCTTATTTACCTTCCCTAGGTGGTAGATTATTGAGAAATAATAGTCCTTTAATTTCTCGAGACATCAACTTCTCCTCTTGTTGATCTCATACTATGAAAATATTTATTTCAAATGCTTTTCCTCCATATATATCTTATACTATTTTCTATAGAGATAATTTCTCTGTATCATCAATTCAATGATTACAACTACTAACTCAATATTATGGGTTTTATATCATTTTTCTTAAATCATTAACTACCTTGAAACAAAGGGCTTAACTTTATCATTCTATATAAGAAAAAACCATGTACCTTCTTCGTTGTATCACATTATATTTTACAAACCCATCATTTCCTAATGGTATTGTCAAAATAAAAGAATTCCCCAATCTACTCTTCAATTAAAAAATATTCTACAAATTCCTTTATTTATACAATCTTATTCACCTTTCAATTAATCTTGGATAAAAGGTTAACCAATTGGGGAAATTTTTTAATAAATCGGTAATATAAACATGTCAACCTAATGCAACTATGTACCTAGTTTTTGTTTCATAGTCTACAATATTCTTGGAAAGGATTTTTATTTATAAGATCAATTGATATTTCTTCATTGGAGGCAATGTGGCCATCTATAGAAATATTCTATATTGAAAATTCACAAGTGGTAGATTTATTATATAATAATATTATTGTAAGAGTCTCAATAATGATCCTTAAGTGATTATCACGTGCCAAATTTCTATAACATTTCACCAATATGTGGTTAATTAATTCCAGAACAATTGTATCATGATATTCCGTTGGCTCACTCTTTTTGATACACATTCTGACATGAGAACCTGGCATAGTTAGTGAATTTTCTGTGAACTATTGATGCACTAGTTTAGATTATCCACTGGTTATTGGCCCATATCAGGGGATACTATGTTGTTATTATTAATATTTCTATGAGATTGGGGTCCTTGACCATGCCAGGCAGGGTTACGGTCGGCCGTTAGGGCGTTATGACGTCATTGAGTAGGGAATTCCTTCAGGATTAGCCACGTGTATAGTACGTTCTGGATTGTTCACAAGATCCTAGGTTTGAACCATGTCTATTTGGGTTTTTATTGCTCACAGTGATAAATATCATGCTTCTATGTGTATCTACATTACCCTTGTTGTGTAATTACTATTGTGCATTTTTGTGTATTGGTTTTTTACGAAATTGGGGAGCTGGTTTTAAGTAGTTTTCTAAAAATGGTTTACAAGTGAAAGTGTTTTATTATCTCTGTACAAATCTAAAAATGTAAAAAACTAATTTCCTTTTAAAAATTATATTTTAACTAATGAAAAGAATTTAGTTTTGAAAATTAAATAAGGTAACTAGTTTGTACTTTGTTTTTAAGTAAAATATTTAGAAAACTTACTTTTATATGTTGATGTTCAAACCTGAAATTGAGGATTCTTTTTTTAATGGAAATGTATTTGGGAGTATATTACTTGGCACACTTACTGAGTTTTAATACCCACACCTATACTTCATTCTTTTTTAGTCATAGGTGAAGGTTTCAGCTTAATCTTGATCTTCATGGGCGTTGCTGAGTCTTGGGATCATAGACTGACCCGCGGGGTCATGTGGGGTTTTAGTGGTCATCATTTACAGTTAGTTTTTCTTTTCTGTTCTTCCTTACTGTTATGTTCTATTTATTTTTTTGGGGATTCTTTATTATTATTCCATTAATTCTGTTTATTTATATTGGGAGAAATCATTATCATCGTCACTCTGTGGGTTCCCTTGGTGCTTGTTTCCAGCCCATGAGGATCATGAACGCCTCTCGGGCCCTGTCACGGGACCACTTGGGTGAACGGTTCAGGGTCGACCCGGGTTGGCTCGTGACATGAAACACTAGGAAATATAAATACCTTATTACTCTAATAATCCCATTTTATCTTAAAATACTCTATTTCCATAGTGTAAATTCTTTAGGAATTCATTGGTATTGGTGTTGCATCAAGAATTAAATAAATGGAAAACTTATTGTCATACTCTATTGGATATCCAGGTAATTCCTTGGTAAATAAATCAATGTATTCAAGTACAATAGTTACATCCAAATTTTTTAAAATACCTTCTTCTTTGATATATTATGTATTCTATTATTCACAAAGAATCTCATTTAGAAGAAATATTTTTGTTGTATCAAGATATTACTCAGATAATGATCTGTCCCTTCAAAAGAATAATAATTCCACATCTTCATCTCAATTAATAATTTCTTTCTTTTTGAAATAAATTGTAGCAACATATTTTAAAATATATTACCTTCAAAATATTTCATCAAATTCACCCATATTTATAATAATGAAGTTTTCAAATAGGGTACATTTTTTTCATGATTGTAACTGAATGATATATCCTTATTTTGGTGTGACTTCCACTTAGAGTCTAGAATGAAAACTCCATTATTAATTCTCTAGAAAATATCATTTTTTTAAATCATGGAAGAAATAAAGGATTTCAATGATTAGAATGAAATTAATAAATAGCTAAATTTCTGGATATGATTAAGGTGCCTACAAACAAATCATTATATACTTTAAACCTATTTTTTGTAATCTCATAAGTTCAGAATTTCTCTATTATCACTTTTTATGGAAAAATCCATTTTCATCTAGGACAATAATTCGTATAGGGTTTCCTCACATTTTATTATATGAATTTTTCATTTATAGGTTCTTTATTACCCTTTTAACTATGATCATGTTTCCCATTTTATACACACCAATATCAAGTTCACATTCCCAATAAGTATGATCCAAGGTGTTTCATTCCACATTTATTACAGGAATGAAATTCCAATCTTCCCTTATTACCTTTTTCTATATTACATTCTCTTGTTTTCTCATCTACCCTTTTCTTTCCATTCATTCCTTCAAATACATTAGACTTATAGGAATACTTTCTATCTTGATATCACCTGATACTGTGTACTTATATAATGAGATGGTTTGTGATACTAGTTCCATTTAAAGGATTGTATTAATCCCATTAAATAAATAGTGAAAAATCCCTTTTATATTATATACTTTTTATACATCAGGCATTTCTAACCATGTAATGATGGCTTCACAGTTAGCAAAATGTTCATCTTATGTTTTTAATATACTCTTTGCTGATCGGAGTGATTAAATAAATATTGAGTTAATTGAGTTCCCAATAAAAAATTCTTCAGATAAATAGAAAAAAATAAAAAACAAATTATAAAATAAAATGACCAATTAATCAAAATTTTTGATCGATATATGATCTATCCATTAAAAAATTCATAAAGACTAATTATGATTTAATTAAAAAATAGCTTAGAAATTCCATAAATTTTGAAATCAATTTACATAGAAATAAATATATATATATAAACACTAGATAAGTTTAATTACAAAGGAATTTTTTTCTTGTTAATAAAAATTTATCTTTTATATGATAGTAAAAAAAATAACACATTGATACAGTGGAACAAATAAGAGGTTCAATTTGAAGGTGATACTTAATCCCCTCAACTTGGAAATCACTCGATTCCAAGAACATTATAAATATAATCAAATTAATGCACAACCTGGATTAGGTATACAACTAGTAGAAAAAACCTATCTAGGCTAGAAATCCTCTTCCATAGTTATTTATGGGATGTAAGAACAACCCAAGTTACACATGGGCCTCTTTGACAAACATAGTGGGAAATAGATTGAGGAAGAAGAGAATAAAAAATATTCTACTATAATTTGAAGGATAAAATGTGCGTTTGGATAATAGTAAAAATAAACAGTTCACCAAAATAAAATAGGTAGAAAAAATAAGAATAGAAAAAATCTCAATCTGATGTGTTCTGTATGTTCGTAGTCCTCATATCAGCATTGGTGATGACTCTGTGATTTGTTCTATAAAATTAAAGCAGAATATATTATCATATAAATCTATAGGTATGTTTCAGTTGATCTAGGTATGATGTCTCAATTAATATCAATAATAGTTTATATGCTTGTGTGTCATTGATCTTCAAAAATGTGAATCAAAAAGTTCGTGATAATTCATAAATTCAATCACACAATCCACAGTAGGTTTTTTTAGTTAGTAAGAGATCATATTATCTATATATAATATCCATTGTTCTATTCCCGAGAGAGATATATCCTTTGAAAATATATATAATCCTTGGTTGGAGGAGATCCACAATCCTTGGATCAAATTTTAATAAGAATTGAATATTTGTCAAACTATCCAATTATAGATTCAGTCATTGAGCTATTTAGGACAATGTCCTCAGACAACAACAGTAACAAGAAGCTAGAGGTGACTCAGAATGTGGTGGTGACTTACCTATGTCGGCATCTTGTCCTAGTGTAATATTCTCTTGGTTATGAAGATGACTCGGTTTGGTGGTAGCTCATCCTAGCAATATCTCCTGTTGGAGGTGATGGTGTCTCCCAACCAACAGTGACATGCCATAATACAGGGAAGAAAAATCATTGAAGTAGTCTTATAATATAAAATTAAATCTTACAACATGTGATACATTATTACTAAAATAATCATAGTTTTTTATCATTTAAATAAGAGAGTTTCAAATACACTCTATACAAGGAGGTTCCAACATTCATGAATTTTCTCACCATATTCACTCATTGCTCACAAGGAAAATATTATCCAAAGAAGGCTTCCTTAAAATCCATCAACTCCAAGTTTAATATTTTTTCATATTATTCTTTTTCAATGAGAACCATTGATATGAATCTCTTATGAGGCAAACAATTACATGAAAACCATATGTCTCACATTTATTATGATGGTGAGAAATATATTTTATAAGGAACTTATTCATTTCTCATCTATAAATGGATTTTTTCATACCATTGCATGATGGCCAGTTCTGACACATAAATTGGAATGAAATTTTTACACAAGGTTTTGGATTAGTATGATAATCAATATTGGAAAGGTTATTGGACATAACTGGAGTCATCTTCCCCAATAGAGTTATTAATATATTAGTTATAGTTGTAGAACCGTCTCTAGCATTATTATCAAGCACTAGCAGGGAATACCTACATGGATTCTGTGCATTTATATGGTTCTCATTCATTCTGTTGGGTGCCATTTCTAAATACTAGGATAAAAATATTAGATCATAACATTATAAAACATATTCTATAATTCCAAAACTAGTTAAATACTTAACATTAATTGCGAATATTATGCATAACTACTATAAAAATCCTAAAAATGGTTTATTTAGTATAATTTCATCATAAAAAATCTATATTTTGAAATCCTTCATAATGGTCTATAATGAAAATATCAATTGAGCTAGGAATATCCCCCAATACTATAAAAAATAAGTGAGCAATAAACCCCATTGTCTTGTACCATGTGATGTTCATGTCAAAGACCAATGCATCCTTTTAAGACTTATTGCCCTAGATAAACCTATTTTAGATCCATAAACACTTATAATATATTGACATGGATTTACTTCTAGGAAATCCATATAATCTCTACCTTATAAAAAATTTATTATGATATTATATTAATATAAAATCAAAAACATCATTCATAATATTATGTTCTATAATTAATTATTTTAAAAATATAGTTCCCAAGGTCTCTAAAAAACATTATCTTATACTAACTATATCCTCCCTATCCCAAGTAGGCCATAGTATCTGGTTAATTTATTACATTGGAACTAGATACAAGAAATATCATACCAAATAACTTCATAGTATAGTAGTCTCGAAAAACTATAAACATGATTGAATCACACATTAACTTTTAAAACATAAAATAAAAAATAGTATTCTCTTTTAGAACATTAATATTCCCTTTAGAATATCCCTTCATATCATTTCAACTACAATTCCAAGCATACTGGGGAAATTAAATATAAGACACGGGTGATCTTGGACACATTTTATGAGTATGGGTATGGTGTAATCTATCTGGAATACATTATGAATAATCAATATTTTAGGGAAAATAACTAAAACAAAATTCTATTTAATTAATAACATGAGTATGAACAGATAATATTGGGGGTGGAAAAAATGATGATCAAATAATCCCATATAAATGATAACATGAGATTGAATCTTATACAAGGAAACCATAATTAATAACATAATAAAATGTACCTCAAAAACTAATCTCGTCTATTGTATTGTTTAATTTTATATATCATAACCATACCACCATGGAATCATGCTAATACATCATACATATATGGGTAAGGCAAAAGAAAAATACCCAAACTAGTTTTCCTCATAAGACCTACATATGCATCAATGGGATATATTGGGCCCTTACCATCACTTATATAGTACAATGTATTCCTCATATAAAAGGGATGAAACATAATCAAATTAAACATTCATATTTAAAAAATATCATATTAAATGTTAATAATTTCTCCAATCAATAAATTTAATCATAAACCATCCAAAGTAATATAGTGAATGTTATGAAAATTTCATATCCCTAGTTAAACTAATCATAAACCATCCAAATAAATAAGTTGGATAGTATCATTAGAGTATATCCTCCGAATATAATTCAAAAAATGATGTTGAAATAGATTAAAAACCATAAAAAGAACATTGGAAAATTACTTAAGGAAAATACATTTTTAAATTTGAAATCATTTTTTAATGGGTAACATATTTCCCAGTTGATAATTAAAAAAATTATTTGGAAATAACATTGTAAAATTTTAACTGAATCTATAAATCAATGAGTTTCCATCAGATCATATAATTCTTTATATGTTGTATAATATTAAGAACACTCCTTTCAGAATGTTGTAAAATGTATAAAAAGCACCTCATTCAGAAAATGACAAGAAGAATCTATTCAATCAAAATAAAGAGTTCAAACATAGATAAGAATTTCTTTAGAGATATTTGGATATTGGTAATACAAATTCTTGAAAATGTGTTTATAAAACATGCATATGGAAGAAAAATTAATTTCATTTGATGAGAGAAAAAAGTCATCTTTTCATAAAAATAATTTATCAATAATTTTATGTACCAAAGAGAGGGAAATAGTAAAATTAAATGAAAATTTAATGAATAACCATATGTGAATAATATAATTTATTTTGAGAAATAAGGACAAAATAATTCCCCATTAGGTTTCATTAATATAACTAAACCCTAATAACTATAAGATTGTAAAATGAACCCTTTCCACTTTGGTAACATTTGAATCAGAAACCCCAAGAAATAAAAAAAAAACTAAAACTTTTAATAGTGGGAATACAAGTGCATTCCTGATATAACATATCAATCAGAGGTATGAATAAAATACAAAGGAAATATATGGTGAATATGTCACATGTCTCATGGAAGTAAAAGTGACACGAGAAGCCCTTACCTCCGGCCTGATTGTATTCATTTGTGTCTGAACCTACTATATAATAAATATAAATTTATTATAAATATATTATAGAACCATACTAATATAAATCATAAAATATATTAATTAGTTATAACCCTTTATCAATTGTTTAATAATAATTTCTTTTTGAGTTACTATATTGGTTGATATCATCTTTGTTTTCATGTCTCTTTTGGTTTGGTAGTTTCAGTCCTTATAATTGGATCATGGTCAAGTAATATAAATACTTATAATCATGATATAATTATCATAAATATTCTTCATATAAATATTTTAATAGTCCATAGAAGTTATATATAGAAAAATGTGTTACACCATTCATGGGGACAATAGGACATATGTATGCATGAGTGAAGTTTTCATTTTCCAATAGATTGGAAGGTAAGAATGATGATTTTATATTATAATTATAAAAGTATAAATATATCATAAAAATAATATATAAACATAAAAAAACCTCATTATATCCATCTATTATGGAAAAGTTGTGGAAAATGAATTACACCAGTTCACGAGGCAGTAGTTTTCCATACACATGATCGACAATTTCATTTCCCATTTGATGGAATATGAGAATGATATAGATTATTAAACAAACATAATAATATGTACTTATATGTATTTTAATAATATTTATATTTTATTATAGTTGGATATGATTTTATGTGTATATAGTATGAAAACAAAATGTATGGTATATAATTGTACATCTTCTTGGGTAAACTATTTGGGTTTATACCAAAGCCCTTCCTAGATTTTATTTATGATAAATACAAGGACTCTAGGTCATATTGATTTAAGTCAGGAGTGTTTTTTGGTATCTTAATTTTAACCCAAATGGACATAGGAAGGGATATGGGCATCCTTTAATAAGGGGAGGGAAAGATATACTTGAAATATTTGAAAAGAATAAGCATTCCCACGATTATAACATGAATTAATGTTAAAGAATGCATTATTATTGACCTTTAGATTTTATAATATCTACATATTCATATAAAATTGGAATTATACATTTTTAGGTCATTTTCACCCTTATATTATTATTTTAATCCCCGTCATACCCGTTTTAACCTTAATCATTATAATTGCTGTTTTCAATTTTTACAAATCATTTTGACCGAATATTAAGATGAAATTATTTTCAAATACTACTTTTTATAATTAGAAATATGTAATCCATTTTACCAAATTCAATTCTTATAATTGGGATAATTTAAATTAAAATTAATCCTAAAAATTTTATAAATAAAGGATTCTCCAACCAAAACTTTTTCAAACATATAAAAAATTATTATTACCAAATTAAACATATAATTGATTCCTATGACTTAAATTGGATTATAAATAATATCATTGAACTAATTTTACTTTCAAAACAATTTTAAAATAAAATGGAACTTGTAAACAACTCAAACAAAAAAGGCATTGTTTGGGAAAAATCATTATTTTTCACTATCAATTGAAAAATTAATCTTATCATAATATTCTTAAATAATAATTGTAATTTAATTTTTAAATTATTATTTCAAAATGAATTTAATTTTTTAAGTAAGTCATTCTTAATATAGTAAAATAAGTATTCAAATAAGCGTTAAAAAGTGATGAAATCGTTTTTTAGAAAAAATACACTTTTTTAAAAAATATATCATTTTCATTCAAATGATTTTTATCTTTATTTCTACTCAATTGATGAAAAATAAATTTATATTTGCATTCATAAATCATATAAATTTTTTAAATTATATATTTCTTTTCATATCCTCCAATTTAATGACTTGTTTATAATGATATACAATTTTACAGTTCGTTTAGACTCAGGGTTTCATGTATCCAAAGTTATTAATTATATTGAATTTATTTTATATGAAATATATCATAAATTATCAATGAGTGAAAATAATGGTCCCCATATAACATAATAATTCTATTAATTTAATTTTAAAATTCATATATTTTTGGGAAGGGTTTTAGATACACCTTAATCATTGAATCAACATGTATTTATATTGATGTAATAAACAACTTGAATATCGTAATGTGATTAAAGTCTTACCATAATGTAAATTATGACCTAGCTAAATATTTGTCATTGAATATATCTCACATTCAATATAATATATAATATGTTAATACACAAATCTATTTTCTTCATATTCATTGGGTTGAACTAGATAGATAATATTATATGATTCATCAATTCCCATGGATTTAAAAAATTTGGTTGGTATGGTAATCATTATCAAAATCTATGACATGTAATATAGATTTTAAAAAAATATAATACTGTATCATAATGTACATATATAATGTATTATTAAAAAGACTATACCACCCATGATAGATCATATCAAATTTTCTGATTAAAACATGGATTTTTATGGATAATAATACTACATATAATAAATTATTAAATATTTAAATTCCCTGATCCTAGTAACACAGAGCCAATGTCTATGTTTTTTCATTAGAATAGTATACAAGGAATCACATCCCAAATTACAAAATAATTTAGTATTTTTAGAAAACTAGATACATACATGATTCCCATTTAACATTAGAATACACGATTAAAACAATTGTTTTAAAATATCATTATTTTCTCAGGAATATTCTCTCATATAATTAATAGAACACTTCATTGATTCCTAGTAAAAGAAACAAAATAAAGGTGAGATGAAATGATAAGTATGGGTTATGTACATTATAATATATCATGAATCATTAAAAATAATCAATATCACAATGTAAGGAACTGAATAAAAATCCAATTTCAATAACATAACTATCATTATTAGATAAGTTAAAATCAATATAGTATAGTATATAACTGATCATGAATGTTATTTAATCAATTAAATGAGAATTAAATGCATCCATAGACCGTATCAATGAAAAGAATATCATAGATAATAATAATTTAATTATTATTGATGGAAATTAATAATTATTGTAAATCATCATCGTAGGAATTATGATACCTCTGCTATCATGACCTCTCCCAAAAGAATTTAATACTAAAGGGTACATATACACAATAAATCCATTTAACTAAGGTGATACTAATAATGTTTCTCCTGATACTACCAATTTATTGATGGGTTATCTATAAATATTACCCATTTATATATTTATAACCAAATGATTGACCAAATACAGAATGGATGATTTAATTCAGGAACAATATTCCCTATAATTAAATCTCTATATCGAGTGATGATTTCAAATTATGAATAATTTCCCTAGTCAGTTATAAAACATTCAATGTAAAATACCATATATAGAGGTCATATATAGTGTGATAAATAAGTATATCCATGATATCAAATATATATTTTTATGGTAATGAAATAAAAAATGATGAAAAGAATGAATTTATTTTAAGGTAAATTTAGTTTTTAAAATAATTATGAAAGATAGTGTCTACACATTCCCTTATCAAAAAGATCATAAATAATCTTTGTAAATAATATGAATTTTATCAATAAAACATATCTCTTGTGGATCATAAATAAAATAAATGGATAATGTATTTAATGAATATAAATATAATAAAAATACCATTAAGAAAATTCTTGGGGATAATAACCTTTTCACATTGAAAATATATACTTTTTTTAAATGTTCTAAATTTTTTTGAGGATAATTTTCTTTAAAAATAACATTTGATACTTAAAAAGATTAACATAGAACACATAATGTTCAAGGAAAAAAATTAATTTTTGACATGTCTTACATGTTAACAAAAATAGTCTTTTTACATGTTTAGTAAAAAAACAAATGAGCTTTATCTGGGTAATGCCCTGATGATTCATTTTAAAATAGTTACAACACAAAAATATAATTGGAACTATTAATAAGGGAGGATGTCAGTACAGATGCAAGGATGTTATTTGGGTAGGTGTTGGAAAAAATAAAAATCCTTTGGAAGTTTTAAGAGGGGAGGATACGAAGATGACTTTTATTAATGGTGGACTGGACACACAAGGAATTTTTTAATGGAATTAACAACACCAAAATTTTTATCAATACTAAATAATATATAATGGTAAATTATAAAACCTTATATATAATAAGTTTTAGAAATCCCCATCCAATGGGTATTGGAAAAATTGGTATGCCATTTTAACCCTTATCATTTCTTTTTAACCCCCATGGAATTCAATTTTTACATTGACTGCAGTAATTTATTTTTTAATAATTTTACTATTAATATATTTTGAAAATTAAATTGACTTTATTATATAATATAAATTAATCTATTTAAAAATATTTAATCCTTTCATCCAAATTACATTCACAAAAATTTTATAATCTGATTTAAAATATTATTTACATACATGATGAAAGGTCAAGTCTCCGAATATAAAATTCTCAAAAGTATAAAAGGTTTGAATATAAAAATTCAAAATGAAATTGGATCTAATGACCTAAATTATATACATTTTAATAAAATCTAACTAATTTCACTTCTGAACAAATATAAAATAAAAATTAACAGTGTTAATTATTTAACAGAAAATGAAATTTTCAATAAATATTTATATTTATGTTATTCATCGACAAATGAAATATTTTATACAAATTAAAACAATTCACCGATAAATGTTTTTATATAATTATTTAATAAATTTCATTCATTTTATAAATTACATTTTCTAAAATTACTAAAAAATTAATTTTTTTTTTCAATATGTGTCTAATCATCCTTTTAGAAAAAATCTAGTTTTTTCCGAAAACATCTCTTTTTCATTGAATGTTTTTTATTTTTATTTTTATTGAATAAGTAACCAATGAAAAAGTATAAACTATATATTTTCATTAATTAATTAGTTCTAATAATAACCTATAATCTAAGGGCTACATTATTGTAATCACCCTAACCCTAGTAACCCAGAGCTGGTGTCTGCATTATTACATTGGAATAATACCTAAGGAATCACATCCTAAATAACCGAACAATTTAGTTCACTTGGTAAAATAGAATAAAAAGTAAATAAAATTTTCATTTGAAAACAAAAATTACAACATTATGTTTTTTGATAATATCATTATTCTCTCTACCAAATCCTTGAACATCAATCATAAAAGACTTCCTAGAATCCTAGGGAAAGGAAACAAAAAAGTGTGAGCTAAAATGCTCAGTAAGGGTTATGTATAGTAGAATACATCATGAATCAATCCTCATAATCGACATCTGAAGTTAGATGACTCAACACACTAGCTATTTAAATAAATAAATAGGGAATAATCAATATATAAAGGTAAATATCTGAAAACACATTCCATATAATAAATAATATGGGAATCCTATGTATCCATAGATAATATCATTTTGAAAATATCTTAAATTACTACAATTTAATTCTTGATGAATAAAATTATTAATTTTAGGACATCATGTATTGGGATTATTATACCTCTTATGGTATGATATTTCCTCAAGTATATTTACAACTAATGGCTATGCACACATCATAAACCTATTTAACAAAGTATTTGTTAATAATTTGTCTCATAAGACTTTTTGATGCATCAAATGGATTTCTATAACCTAACCCCACCTATTTCTACATGCCCAAATAATTCCTCACATATCAAATGGTCGATTTCATTCATGAATCATTAAGACTTAACATTAAATATAATTATTGAAAAATGAATATGGATTATCAATATTTTCATAGTGAATCAAATAACTTTTAGTATAAAACAATATATATTTAAAAGATATTCAGTTTTATAAATAAGCATATACATAATGAGTAATATTGATATTAAAGAGAAATGTAATGTCTAGTTATCATATGAAAGTGAATGTTTCAAGGAAATGGTAATTAATACACAATTAAATCTAGAAATTGAATATCAATAATTTCCTTGGTGAAATGATAATAAACTATACATAGAATGAATAATGATGGAATCAATACAACAAATACACATTGGATCAATAATAAAGGGTTATTGATGTTGATGAATATAAATTCTATAAAAATATCATTAAAAATATTCTTGAGTAAAATATCCTTTCAATTTGGAAAATAATTTTAGAAACATAATTTTAAGAAATGATTTTGAAATTACATTTATTTGAAAATAACCTTTGAAAATATTAAATTACTAGTTAAAAAATTTATCTATTCATGATAGTATGAAATTTGGTTCATCATGTATATGTTAAAACAAAGATTCCATTAATTTTTTTCGTAAAAGATAAATATGCATTGTTTTTAAAACTACATGATGATTTATTTGAAAAAATATATTAAAAGAAAAAATCGGTTAAAATTTCATTAATAAATCATTTTTAAGGGGGGAAATTATTTTTAAATTATTTTTATAAAATCATTGTTTTGGATGAAAATATATTTTTAAATAAATAGATAAATAATGTAGGATTGTCTTAAAAAACTTTTATCAAATATTTTATGTACCAACAGGTGGGAAAATGGTACTATTACTTGAAAATGATCATGAATAACTCATGGAGACAAAACTGAAGTGTTTTATTGGACGATGATCATCTAATTTCCATCAATAGAAATTATAGAACAAAATATCTGGATTAAAATAATATTGTGAACCAAACCATTGTAATGATCATAAAGTTTTTGTTAGAATTAACCAAATACTCAATTTTAATATCCAATGTAAATCCATATAAAAAAGTGGATATACACCATAATTTCTTCACAAGTAAATATACATAGAATCAAATAATATAAAAAATGTAATATATCCCAATGAATGAAATTAAGTATTTAAATTCTTTACCACATCTTAATTTTCACGTCAAATCCACTTGGATAAAATAAATCAAGTTGAAATATAAAACACCATGAAGAATTAATTATTAATGATAATAAATTTCAAAGTGTAATTATATAAACCATATAAATGAAATTTACTATATGACATTACAGTAAACCTGAATAAATAGAAATTGATACAAAGTCCCTTACCACATTTTTCCCATTGGTTGAAAATTCCATAAACTAGTATGTAATCATTTTAAATATGTTATTAAATTATAAAATATCCATATTAGCATTATAAATTCATATATAATCATTTTATAACATCTTATAAATTGTTCATTAATTATATTTCGTTGTTTTCATTATTTCGGGTGTAAATTTCCTTGTTTTCTCGTGCGTGTTTTGTTATGAATGATCCAAATCTTGTTCATGTTATATAGTTATATAATCTCTATAATAATAATTATGAAGTAATTATCATATTTATATATCAATTATACTTTTATTACTAAACATGTAATTTGGTTTCATGTAATTAGGTATGTTACGATCATGGAGATGGTAGGTCATTCATACGCATGGGTAACGTCTCAATTTGTCAACGATCATTATGGAAATGAGTTATGGAATATAATATATTAAAATAATGATCATAATATCATAAATACAATAGTATGTTATTTAAATATACTTATATATATATATATCATTCATGTGGGTTTTTAATGAAAATATGGTCAAATCGCTTCGTGAAGAGGTAGTCCTCATGTACACGAACGATTTTACCTTCTTTATGTGATTGAAAAGGGAAGAAAGAAAATGACATATTATTATTTAATATTGATAAATTTTTAATTAATATAAGTATTATGTCATTTATATCACTTATATTAATTAAATATATCATTATTACCTTCCATGTATAGTATAAGTGAAAAATGAATCAAATCGCTCTGTGAGCTACTAGTCAGCCATACACACAATAGACATTATCATATCCCTTGTGTAATGGATGGTAAAAAAAGGTACTTATGATATAATTAATCCATAGTTATACTTATTTTATAATTATAATATATATAATCAATATCCATCATCATATCACTATGTGAGACTTAGTCATAGAAAAACTAATGACTTCATCTCCCGAGGCGCTAGTTCGATATACACATAAATGATGATTTCATAAATGATTTTATGGAAGTGTTGATTGTTTTAGATCCTTAACATAACATAAAACATATAATTATATGTAATATACTTTTTTTTGTTTTATCAAAATGGTTTAACATGAATATATGTGGGTGTATGAATAAATAAAATAAAAATTTCAGTTGAAGATCATTACCACTTTTTCAATTATCCTCCTTATGATTGCACCAAACACCATTCTAGAATGATATGAGGGATTTTTTGATGTGATTTTAGTTGGTATTGTAGGGTCCAAATGGTTTTGGTGGTGAAAAGTGGATAAGGGAGTGGTGGCCTTTTATAAGTGAGGTGAATGGAACAATTGTAATTTTTATAATAAAAATGTGGTTCCCATGTTTTCACATGAAAATGGGTATAAAATGGATTATAAATGAGAATTATAAATTATAGGGACTAAATAATGAAATAAAATATATTTTAGATATGTTTTTGTAATATTGTAACCCTTATTATTTTAGTTTAACACCTGGAAAATAAATTTTTATATTAATTGTGGTAAATACATTATACTATTTTCAATATTCGTTTTAGTAAAAAAAGGTAAACATGTAAGATAATATAAATTATTATAATAAATAATATGGAATTAATTTTCCAATATTAGATTCCCATAAGTTAGAAAAAATATTTTAAAATTAATCCCATTGACGTGATAAGAAAACAGGGTTTCAAATAAAAAATAATCATTGGTTTATAATGTTTTTATAAAAAAATCAAAATTAAAACGACTCGAATTACTTAAATTGGATTAATATATATAATTTAACTAATTTTATATTAAAATAATTTCGAAATATAATTTATCATAGTAAATTATTTTAACAAAAAGGTAGTCTTTATTTAAAATTCAGTATTTTTACTATTCATCCAAAAAATGAAACATTCCAGAAAAAACTAAAACATTCACCATACGAAAATTTTGATATTCTAATTTCAAGACTAAATATAATTTAATCCAATAAATTTTGTAATATTAGTAAAATTAATATTAAATTGTGTTTCAGAATCATGACTAAACCGTCCTTTAGAATGAATACATTTTTCAATAAATGTTCCTTTTTATTTTAAATGATTTTTATTTTATTTCTAATCAATAAATAATCAGGATTTTCATTATTTAGTAATTAATATTCATACTCTTATACATAAATCTTATGTTATAATTGTATGCTATATTATGGATCCTTTCAAATCAGGGTTGTATGTTCCACAAGATGTTTAATAAATAAAATTTATTTAAAAAAGATATATTTTGGAATATCTCAGGTGTTATATTTTCATTTATTATTGGTGTTGAATTTCATACATGACATCTAAAAAATATCACATTTTAAAATCTGAGGGTTTTAAATTCTCCAAAACAAAAATAAATTTCATCCTCTAAATTTCAAATTAATCTCAACAATTAAGGGTTTTGGAATTAGCATTATTGATAGGACAACATAAGAAAGGGTTAATAATAAATAATATTAATATTGTGAAAAGTAAGTAAGAAGGTCACCTAAAATAAAACATAACTAGGATTCCAGGTGGGATAAAATAGGTCCGAAATGAAAACATAGAGCAATAATAAAATTGTAAATTATAATAAAGAGTGATATAGGTTATGGATCCCAATAAAGTGATTGGTTAATAGAATGTTAAGGACATAAAAACGACAAACCTTTGAAGATTTAAGAGACCACCTAATTCATCATATATCATGGTAAGAGGATAAAAATCTTATTGAAATATTATTTTTTGAATTCTTATGCATTCTATTATAGTCTATGATTATAAGTAAATATACTTGATTGATATTTTTCTATTTCAAAAGAACAATTTCATCCATTCATTGGGCTTCGATCAAATTCAAATTCATTGATTACTCAAAGAAATTAATATCCAAAAAATAAATTTTTTAAACCTGAAAAACAAAAAATAACTTTTAATGGATCCTTATAACCATAATATAATGATATTTCATTCCTTTAATCCTTAGTCATTATTAATGAAATCCTGTTATCACGGTTTTTCTAATAAACATAAATCACCTTATCGTGAATTAATACATTAATCTCTAAAAACTCATCCAAATTTAATCCTAAAAAAGTTTGTAATTTGTTATCCTTATGAACCTTCAAAAAAATTAATATCCAAAACATTAGAAATAAATTCACTAAATTTACAAAAAGAACATAGAATTAATCCCCTAAATAACATGAATAAGATATTAATCTTCACATACTAAAGATATGAATACCTTCATAATGTATTATCGAAAAACATGGTAATAACATGAATTACCATAAAACCTCATTGAAAACATTCATGATTTTTTATTCTATAATTAGAAAATATATTGTTTGATATATTCTATAACTCTAAAAGTGATGTGAATTTAATCAACAATAGCTTAAAACACTTTGTTAAAAATAATTAATCAGTCCCATGGTAGTTAGTAATGTCCAATATACTTTATCCATGTTAATAATTTCTTTATCCCAATATCATTATCTCAACATCAATAACATATTAATGGTCCTATATCCCTCAATCATATGTTTTCTAGGAAGTTCAAATTTTCCATAAAAAGTTTATCTTGGTCATTGTATTATTCCGTATATAGTTTCAAATCCATAATGAAAAGGTTCTATAGTAAAAACCTTATACATTTCATAATTATTAAAACAAGGATATCCCTTATAAAATAATCAACTGAACTAATTCATGAATCCAAACAATTAAAAATTAATAATTACACTTCATATATATTAATTTTATATGCATGACTATGATCCATTGGATTGTTTTGAGGTATATTCCATTGAACCTTAGAGTACACATTTGTGTAGCTCCCCATATCCTTATTGTTTAATCACTGAACATTGGAAAAAAAATTCTTTCCCTTGTAATCATAAGCATGGTGGCCTTTCTCTATTACCTTTTAGAAGACTCCTTTCTCGTCTAACAATATACTAAGTTGTTTCTTCTAACAATTATAACATTTGGGGAAATACTTCTTTCTATTAATCCCTTTATTAGTATTTTTCATTGTTGTCTTCTACATCTCATACATCCCTTGAAATATAGAATAAAAAGAAAATTCATTATCATTCTTTATTGAACACGATATTGTGTACATAGTTTAAGATAATGTGTGAGATAATAGTTCCCTTAAAAATATTGTCTTACGGGAATAAAATAAATGATCATTCTTACTCTTTAGATTATATGCATTATTGTGGGTTCATTCCTCATACAATTCTCCATTTATAAACAATTTAATATACTAGATTATTCTATATAATTATGAAACATAATTTATAATCCCAAAAATAATGAAAGGTATAAAATAAATTGAAAACAATTATACCTAGCTAATCTTATTATCGTAAACATGGTTTATTAAGGGATATATCTATTTTTATATCTTTAATAATTGTTTTTAAATGAAATTTGAATTATCCTAATCATATACCTAAGAGAGTCAAACCAGTTATGCAGTGGGGATCATTTTCATACACTAGGTGACAATTGGGTGAAGCCCAATGCCCCATATTGAAAGTTACGACCCATAAGTACTATTGTGCAAGAACCACATCGACTTCTATTATCCTTACATAAATGTATTTCCATGAAAACCCATATAATATATACCTTACCAAAACATTAGGATGTACTTATATACATATCCTCAAAGTTTTTCATAGGGTTATGTTCCTTACTGTATGTTTTCTTATATCTAGTTCCCAAGGTTTATAATAAACATCCACTGATACCCACTATTGATAAATTAACCCCATTAAACTAGATCTTGTGTTCTAAAGACCCAGGAATTTCTATGATTTTTTTTAAATTATATGGGAATATTATGAGTCCACAAAAATTGACGGCACATGATTCCGAGGCCCAGTCTGCCCAGAAAGAATTTCTTCACTTTTTTTTAGGTACGTTCAGTAAATGTGCGAGCGGGTTTTTATAACTTTTGAATTGGTGATCGGAATTGAAATCTGAGGACACTGTTGAACTCACAATGCAGAAATTTGCATAAGGATACCCTCAGCTCAAGCACAGTAGGTCGAGGGTGGAAGTTAATTTATCAATATTTTGAGGGAGAATAAAAATAAAATTTATCTAAAAATTTATTTTATTTTTGAAACCTCTCTATATGGGTTATGGATATTGGGACCACCCGAACTAGAAAACCCCCAAATTGAATTCTAGTGGTGGGGACCACCCAAACCCCTCTTTAACGTTGGGAAGTCTCTTGGAATCCTCCCATTTAATTGTGCCAACATAATACAATAAATTTTCCCAATTAATTATGCCAACGCAATACAACGAATTGTGTCAATTAATGGTGCAATTTATTAAAATTTGTCAACTTTAATTTGATGTAGCTATTTTTCTATTATATTGGATCCTCATTACCTTTGAGAGGATTGGTTGGAAAAAAGGGAGAACTTGAGGTGGTACTTGTTTGGGAACCACCCAGGAGTGTGATGGAGGTACGGAGTTTCCTAGGTTTGGCCGAATACTACTGGAGATTTGTGACATCATTCTCTAGAGATGAATTACCTTTATCAGCATTGACGAAGAAGGGGAAAACCTTCGTATGGTGGGAGAGATGGCAGTGGAGTTTTTAGGATCTCAGGCAGAGACTAACTAGTTCCCCCATCTTGAGGCTTCTAGAGGAGGGCGTTGGGTACGTAGTCTACTGTGATGCATCAGGGACCAGGTTCAGATGTGTCCTGATGAAGGAGCGAGCAGTTATCACATATGGTTCTAAATAGCTAAGATAGAATGAGAAGAAATATTCTACCCATGACCTAGAGTTAGAAGTAGTGGTCTTCGCCTTGAAGATTTGGAGACATTACTTGATGGGAGAATGTTTTGCAGTCTACTTTGATCACAAGAGTCACAGGTATATCTTCTCTCATAAATACCTGAACCTAAGACAACAACGTTGGATTGAGTTCCTCCAGGACTATGACTTCAAGATATTCTATATTCCTGTGAAGGGAAACATTGTAGCAGATGCACTCAGCAGTAGATTTGGTATACAACTGCTAGGTGAGGTGACAGAATAGCTGGCCACTTTGCAGATATCCTTTGTGGATCAAGATGGAGAAAATTTTATTCAATCTCTTACAGTCACTCCCTCACTTCTTCTGCGATTCAGGGAGGTGTAGTGTGGGGACACTGACTGCGAGGAACGATGTGTTCAGATATCCTCAGGGCAAGCACCTGATTGATTTTCAAAATGTGGGGAGCAAGTCATCCTCTTTAGAGAACATACCATGGTACCAGTCTCGCTTCAAGAGGATGTGTTGAGGGAGTTCCACACATCCCCTCTAGCGGTACATCCAGGAGTTGTGAATATGTACTAGGACCTCCGAAGACAACACTGGTGGCTGGGAATGAAGAAATAAGTATCATAGATTGTCTCTCGGTGCCTCACTTGTCAGAAAGTGAAGATAGAGCATCAGGTACCACTAGGCTTATTTTATCCTTTAGAGGTCCCAGAGTGGAAGTGGGATAGTATATCCATGAACTTTGTGACATTACTTCCATGTACATATAGGGGTCATTATTCTATCTAGGTGATCGTTGAACGACGCACTAAGTTGCCCCACTTCATACGGATCAGAGATAAGGGTTCAGTAGAGAGCTTGGGATGCCTCTATGTGTAAAAGATTGTGCGGCTACATAGAGTACCCTCAAGGATTGTCTCTGATTGTGATGCATGTTTCACTTCCCGGATTTGGAAGGGGTTTCAAGAGGCCTTCAAGACGCAACTTTGTTGGAGAACCGCATTCCATCCTCAGATGGATGGCCTGACTGAGCGGACGATTCAAACACTCGAGGACATGATATGTTCTTGCATCCTCGACTTCAGTTGTAGATGGAAGGATAACATTCCGTTGGTGGAGTTTGCATACAATAACAACTATCACTCCACCATTGGGACATCACCTTTCTAGGAGTTGTATGACCGACCTTACAGACTGCCATTGTGCTAGAATGACCCAGGGGAGTCAGCACTCATGGGACCAGAGATGGTACATGCTACCACGAAGAAGGTGCAGATCATCCATGAGCGGATGAAGACGGCACAGAGAAGGTAGAAGTCTTTTGCTGACAGGAGACAGAGACCTCTGGAGTTCGAGGATGGTGAAAATGTCTTTCTACGTGTCTCACCACGATGAGGTTTGCAGAGATTTGGTCGGGGCGGCAAGTTATCTCTGAGGCTCATCGAACCCTTACAGGTCCTCAGTAGAGTCGGTGAGGTGGCTTAACGATTACCACTTCCACCTCATTTGCACCGAGTGCACAAAATTTTCCACGTATCCCAGCTGAGGAGTTACGTGCATGACCCATCAAATGTCATCGACCACAAAGAGATGGACATCAAAAATGAGGTGACATTTACGGAGGTTCTAGTGGATATTGAGGATCTAAAGGAGAGAGTATTTCGTGGTTGGTCGATACCTTTGTTGCGCGTTCTCTGGAAGAATGGGAACCTCCAAGAGATCACATGGGAGCAGGAGGCTCGTGCTCAGTACAACCACTTTTTTCCTAGTTTTTGTGATGTGGCTTTCGTGGAAGAAAATCCTCGAGGTGGGGAGAATGTAAAGACTCTGGAATTTCTTGGTATTTTTTTTAAATTATGTGGGAATATTACGAGAACAAAAAAATTAACGGCGCATGATTCGGAGGCCAAGTGTTCCCAGAATGAATTTATGAACTTTTTTTGGGTACGTTCAGTAAACGTGCGAGCAGGTTTTTGTAACTTTTGAACTGGTGCTTGGAATTGAAATCCGAGGACATCATTGAACTCATAGTTCTGATATTTTCTTAAAAAAACCCTCACCTCGACCGTAGTAGGTCAAGGGAGGAGGTTAATTTTTCATTATTTTGAGGGAGAAGAAAAATAAAATTTATTTAATATTTTATTTTATTTTTGAAATGTCACTACATGGGTTATGGATGTGGGGACCACCTGAACTAGGAAACCCCAGATTTAATTCTAGTGGTGGGGACCACCTGAACCCCTATTTAATATGGAGATGTCTCTTAGAATCCTCCCATTTAATTATGCCAACGCAATTCCATAAATTGTGAAAATTAATTTTTCCATTTATTAAAATGTGTCAAATTTAATTTGATGAAGATATTTTTCTATTATATTTTCTCCTCATTACCTTAGGGAGGATTGGTTGGAAAAAAGGGAGAAATTGGAGAAAACCTTCATCCAATGAAGAATGTGCTCTCCAATGAAGAACACACTCTCTAACGAAGAATGCACTCTCCAACATAGAATGTGCTCTCAAATGAAGAACGCCCACTCCAACGAGGAACATGTTCAATGAAAATGAACCGATGTCCGTCCTTCCCTCCTCACCGAAGCCAAGGAACCTTTAAGATATGGGTGTGATTTTGATTTACCATCGTTAGTTTTTTATATGTTGAACCTCTCCCCATGAGATGCTTGCTACCACTCCAACGCGGAGGGTGTGAGAAAAATGAACATGGCCCGACCACTCCGCAAAATTTGTGGTTTTGATTCGATGTTCGCAATGGAGGAGGACGGTGACTGGTGCCGGCAATTGGCACAGGTGGTACTTGGGAGCGGCGGCCGACACCAAGGCTGGCCGCAGAGACAGCGGCGAAGCAACCATGCCTCCTAATAAGACCTACGACCCGTCGGCCGCGACAGAGCAAGGGAAGTGGCTGGTGGTGGTCGGACGTGTGAAGGGGAGGTGGCGGCACACGTCTATGCTGTTGGGCATGTAGGAGTCGCGACCTTGTGCCACGGCGACGAAGGGAGGGCGAACGACTCACTGCCGTCCGCTGGTGATGGCGCGACGCGCGGCCGCGCCGCACGGAGGAGGATGCTGGCCGTCCGGCCAGCTGCGGCCCACCGCACCGTGGGTCGGGCTGCACCGGCGGGCCATGACTTACCCATCGGACCGGGTCCGACCGGGTCGGACCGGACCCGGACCAACTTCGACCCTTTTCTCTCTTTCATCCATATCTTGAGCTACAGCCATCCGTTGGATGAACCATCTGTAGCATCGAAAAACTTGGATCGAGACTGTCCTTATGGTATACTCCAATTGAGTTTGGTATAAATTTGGTCTATGTCTAGGTTGGATTGAACACGAATCCAAGTGGGCCCTTGGGACTAAAAGGATAATAACTTACAGACCGTGCGTCCCATTGACGCACCGTCTATTGCGTTGAGACCCCTTTTTCATGGAGGTACTTTAAGATACTTCTTCATGGGACTTTTTGGTAGTTGGAGTATTTGACCTGTGGCTTGAAGAGTGAACCCTCCTGGAATCTAGCGAGCTTTCTGCGGGAACCCTGTAGCTGGCTGTAACATGAGTAAGTGATCCTATGTGGGTTTGTGCTTTGGAATCCTATGTGGGTCTGTGATTTGGGATCCTATGACCTAAACTGTCGTTGAAGTCGGTCAAAGTTTAAAATTTATATTCCTACTAACTACTGTATATGTGGCAAGCAGGGTCGAACCCACAGGGAAGACTATTTTGGCCACTACTTTCTAAAAAAAACTCAGTAAGCTCCACTGTTGTCAGCAGTGGAGTAGTTTTCTTAACTTTTTTATATCTTTTAAATTTTTTATGATTTTATAATCTGCAACGTAAAACTACAATTCCCTTGAAAAACTCGTTCTACCGTCACTAAAACAGAATACAACTGAAAGAAAAATAAGATGCTGATAAAAGACAACAGTTAAGAATGCTCGGGGTTCATTCTAGTCTACTGGTTTAAATTGTTTCTCCTTTTCATGTAAAAGTACTGCTTCGTACCACTAAAAAGAGACAACTTACTTCCCTCGCCAGGAGTTAAGTTGTCAAAATTGTTCAACTTAGAGTTCGCCACTCCAAGAAGTTCAACTTCAGACAAATGAATTAAAAGAACATCAATACAAAATCGCCGTAAGTACTGAAGTTTTCATTACAAGATGATTATTTAAAAGGTGATTCCATAATCGAACTCGCCGAATGATTACAGAGTTCAGAAAATTTAAGTGCATGTGGTACAAGGCAGATGAATGAAATTAGATTTGATCTCGCCGATCAAATCTAATCACAGAAGAATTGGTTAATGAGAAGGAAGAAAAAGATGCCAGTAGAGCTAGAACTTTCCCCGAACTACGAGACTTAGCTAACTATACTATTCATTATCACAGCAGTCATAGGAAACAATTCAGAAACAGAGTACAAAAGTTTAAATCGTGAGGGAGAAGGAACTCCCTAAAAATGCTCTGCTCCTAAGTTCCTGGACTGCACTGCTCAGCATTGTTCCTCGATCGTCTCTCCACCGGTAAGTGAATGAATGCCTCCGTCCATGAATGTGTCGCCTTTTGAATCCGAATGGAATCCCCACAAAAACGCTGCTTGATCTGCTTAAATACCATCTGTCATCTGCTACTTGTCACTTCATGTCTCCCACCGACTTCATGTTTTACTCACGAACGCACCGCACACGTGCGTTTTTTCGCGACCGGCACGTCGCGCGAGTTTTTACCTCGTAACTAACTCCCGCTGAGTTAGTTGCATGAATTTGGACGCGTTTCCGCCTCTTGAATGAACCTGCACACGATAAATACAAAATGAAATAATTAAAACTTAACAAAATCAATTAAAAAGTTACAGTTGTTATTTTATGTTTAATATTATAATACTTATTTAAAATTAAATATTAAATATCTTAAATTGATAATCATTATTACTTTTATGTTATTTATTAAAATATCCATTTAATACTACTATGGTATTACACAAATTAATTAATACGTTATTAATTTAATTAAGTTAATAGAAAATTACTAAGTTATTAATTTTGTTATTTTTAACTAAATTATTAAAATTGAAAACATAAATAAATAAATAAATAAGTTAATACTTAAAATTGTATTAATTACTTAATTATTACTATTAAAGAAATTAATTTGTTTAATTGATTAATTAGTTGATTTAATTTAATAATTAAAATTATTGAATAGGTTTTAAGTATTTTAAAATTAATAAATATGTTTTATGATTTATTTATAATTATTATTAATTATATATTTATACTATTAATTGTAAATTAATTTTTTATGAACAATAATTATTAATTTTGTTTTATATTTTAAATTTTAAATTTATCTTTTTATTAATGTCAAAATTATTTTAAATTAAATATTTTATGTCAATTTGACTTTGTAAGTTAACTTTTATAAAAAGATAACTTTACTTTAACTTTTGTTTTTATTAATTACTTTTTATAAAGTTAAAGTTAGCTTTTTTTTTGATTTCTTTTTATTTTATATTTGGTTTCTTTTTTTTTTAAATCAACTATTCCACTCCTCCCCCAATTCGGCGCACAGTAGGGGAGGAGGGTTCCTTCTTCTCTTCTTCGTGTGAGATGTCGCAGTAGCCCCAGGTCTCCTCAAAAACTGGCGCTGCAACAAGCTCCTCCTGGCGGCATCAGCTCGGCTTCGCGGCTGCAACGCGGCGCGGCGGCTCCAGCAGCTCGAGCAGTGCTGGCTTGACCTTTCTTCTCCAGATCCAAGAAGAAGTGGTGGTTTCTCTTCAACGGCGGAGAAAAGGAGAGACCAGCAGCAAAAGTGGCGCACTGTCCCAGCCTTGTGCGATGCGGCATCAGATCGACCCGGATCGGGGTTCATAGTGGCGGTGGCGCGGTACTTCCCTCCTCCAGCAATGGCGCGATGTGGTCTTCCTCTACTCCGCGGCGGCTCTCGGCCCAGCTACAGTAGCATCCCACAATAGCCTCCTCTTCGGGTTCAACTCCGTTACAGTGTTACTCGTGACATCACATTGTCTCTTGTTCACTACCGTAGCCCTCGGTCCTGCGTCAATTGTCGGTCTGCAGGAATTGAGTCTCCAGCTCTACTGTGGTTGAAAAAACAGCATCGGCAAAATGAGTCAACGCGGGTAGCAGTAATGGTGAGGAGCAGAAAACTTGAGTAACAGTGAGGATTTCAGTATGAGTTATTCTGACGGTGAGGTTTGAGAGATGAAGCAGGGGACGTGACCTATCGGTGAGGTGGAAAAACGAGGGATATCAGTGAGGATGCTTAAACAGTGAGAGTGAGGTCACAGTGAGGCTGGAAAAGGGACAGTGTTAAGCTAACAGTGAGATTTGAGATGAGTTAACCTAACAGTGAGGTATTGAAAAGGGTGTGCTTATGGTCACTGTTATACAACGAAGTGACAGTGAGGTGCTGTGGGGATTG
Organism: Viscum album; assembly: GCA_963277665.1. NCBI lineage: Eukaryota > Viridiplantae > Streptophyta > Magnoliopsida > Santalales > Viscaceae > Viscum > Viscum album. The sequence continues at coordinate 1,513,482,854 of OY728139.1, read as the reverse complement.
TCTAACAGTGAGAGAGCTACTGACAGAGGGAAATAAAAGGAGACACTGCGCAACAGTGAGGTGGTCACTGTTAGGTAAAACTGTGAAGCGGGATTCACTGTTAGAAATTAAAAACCAAGACATTGTCACAAATAAAATTAAAATAATCACCGTTAAAAAATAAAAGGGTCACTTTTATTAAAATAAATTAAGAAAAGTGGAACAGCGGCAAAACAGTGAGGTGCATGGCACTGTCTAATGGTAAGGCGGTTACCGCTAGTTAAATTCTACAACACCAGTAGACTAAAACAAAAAGAAAATGAATAAATATTTAAACTGCATACATAAAACAAAATAATTAATGTTTACTAACTCTTAATTAATTAACTAATTAACTATTTTAACACATATAATTAAAAGAGAACTATTTAAATTAATTAAAAACACAAATTATTTACTTAAATGACTAGCAGGTGATTAAACACATAAAATAATAAAATTAACCTATTCTATTGTAACTTAATTAAAAGATTAAATAATAAAATAAAGTCTAAGTTAATTAAATTGAATTACATAGATTAAATAATTGTTTATAATAAATATTAACTATTATAAAGTTAAGCAGATTTAAATTAACCAAACTAAATAAGACATAATTAGAGTTGAATAGTTTAGTAAGATTAAAATTATCAATTTAAAGACTAAAAATACATAATTAACTATAAAAAAATGATTAATTAACATATTTAGTGATAAAATTACAAAAGTGAAAATATTAATTAAAAAGTGTCAAAATAATTAATTAAATTGATAAAAATTAAATAAAAGATGTGGAAAAACTATGTTAAAATAGATCCACATCAAATTCCCCCACACTTAAACATTGTTTGTCCTCAAACAATCCCATGTTTTATTCTCTTTGAAAAAAAAATGTGAAATATACAAATCAGCAATGTTCGGAGAAGTTTCAACAGAGGACTCAAAAAGTGTGCTTAGGCTATTGAACACATACATCAAATAAAGTCTCGCCTAGAACCACTACTCAAAGGAAACTCAAGTAAACCATGAATCATCCATAAATGAAGGTGTCCTACTTCATATATGACTCTGCCTAGTGACTCACTTCGATTCAAGCTCAATTTCTAAATTCAAAAGTGATAAAAGGTAAAATGAAAGTGGAATCAAAACCTTAACAAAAGGAACTTTGTACTTTGACTAATCCCCTTGGTTCCAAAATTAAAACATAAATAATTTTTTTTGAAATCACTTTATTGATACAACCCAAATGACTCCCATATAAACCAGTTGTCCCCTTCTTCATCTGGAGTTCATCATTCCCCTCACCTTAATGAATTCATTTTTGACCTTAGACACTTTATTTATTTTTCCCAAGACATGTAATTTGTGCCAAGCACTGTGCAATGCACTTATTCAGAGTGTACAGAGGGCTTATAGTAAACAGAGACGCACCCAGCCTCTAAGGTCTCAGAGATTCACCGTGGGATCCCAGATGCCCAGTATTACTCCAGTTTCAAAAGATTTATATAGAAACCATTTACATTGACTCAATAAAAATGATCATTTTTATAAATTAACAGAATGAAAAGGCTCCTCGGATAAAAGTCAAACGTCCAGTACCTAAAATTATGATCTTAAATCCACTAAAAGATTTCCCATATCACTCTCAAAAGAAGTTCCTAACCAAAATTCATTAAACCACTAAACAATTCCACTCAGCAATCATCCACCAACACTCATTTCAGACTCAAAGCAAGACTCAACTTCCAATCAAGCACCATCCTAAGGCAAGACTCATTTGAGTGCAGTGTAAAGACTAAAATTGTGAAGAATTTTTTTTTTGAAAAATTTTGACCATTTTTTTACAAAAAGTTTAAAAAAGCAGTGGGAATTGATGAGCATTACAATTAAACACAGTTTAGCACAGTCAAGAATTGACCCCTTCCCCCACACTTAAAACCCAACTTTGTCCCCAAAGTTGAATTCTAAATATGGAGAAGAACAATAAATCAATTTAAGGTTCAAAATAGATTTTCAATTTAGTAGATTATTGACATATATAAAGGTCTCAATGAAGTTCAAAAAGGTTGTTTGCCACAATGGTTAACTTACAGCAGGTTCATATCCAGACACACATTAAAGTGACAAAGATTTTCATTAAAAGCACAAAAGAAGTATATAATGTGTAAGTGTGCAATTAATTGGGTGTAAGCATTTAAACAGATTGAGTTCAATAAAATGTTCAATATAGCAGATAAAGTTCATGCTAAACACCTCAACGAAACAAGCAGATTCAAATGATCAGCAGCATGTACTCCCCCCCCCACACTTAGTTTCATGCAGTGAAAAGGTTTTATCACAATAGTGAAATTCAATTTTTTAAATCAAGGAGGCTCATGCAGATTTTTTATTCATTAGTTACACGACATGTAGCAGAATCTTATAATACAAGCAGAATTTTAAGTAAGCAGAATTTTAATAACCAAAACAGGAGCAGAAAAATAAGTGCAACAAGTTGAAGTACTTCCCTGACTAAGCTCTTGTCCAAAAATGACCATGGGAATTCCACTCCTTAGATGACAGAAGCAGCATTCCTAAAAACACAGAGTATATAGACCAGGAACAATTATCCAGCAAAAACAGAGCATATATAAGCATACAAAGCAGCACTTTATTCAAAGTAAAATAAGAACAGAACAAAAGTAAAAACAAAGAAAGAGCATGGGTTGACTCCCATGAAGCACTGAATTTAAAAGTCTTCAGTTAGACTTTATTTAATCACAATTTTTTATTTATTAACAAAACACAAACCATGGGTTGCCTCCCATGCAGTGCTAGGTTTAATGTCTCCAGCCAGACTTCATTCAAGAACAGTGAAAGCATCCAAACCCTTTGGCTGCCCCTAAAATAGAGTTTCAGTATTTGCCCATTAACCAACATGGGTTTATTCTCTTCACCAACTATTTCCACAGCTCCATTCTTCAGAACTCTCACAACAGTAAATGGTCCAGACCACTTAGACTTCAACTTCCCAGGAAAAAGTTTAAGTCTAGAATTAAAGAGGAGAACCTTCTGTCCAGATTTGAACTCTTTAGTTTGAATGATAGAATCATGAAAAATTTTAGTCCTCTCTTTATAAATCCTTGAATTATCATAACTCTCTCTCCTAATATCATCAAGTTCACTCAACTCAAGCAATCTCCTCTCACCAGCACTCTTAAATTCAAAGTTCAGAGCCTTAACTGCCCAATATGACTTATGTTGCAACTCCACAGGTAAATGACAACATTTCCCAAACAGCAGCCTGTAAGGAGACATACCTATTGGGGTCTTAAAAGCAGTTCTATATGCCCATAAAGCTTCATCCAGTTTAAGAGACCAGTCTTTCCTAGAGTTTGACACAGTTTTCTCAAGAATTTGTTTTAGTTCTCTGTTAGAAATTTCCACTTGTCCACTGGACTGTGGATGATATGGAGTACCAGTTTTTTGAACACAACCATATTTTTCCATCAAAGATTTAAACTTGTAATTCTTAAAATGTGTTCCATTATCAGAAATAAAAGCTCTTGGTACTCCAAATCTTGAAAAGATATTCTTTTTAACAAATTTTATCACACTATTTGCTTGATTGTTGGGAAGAGCTACTGCCTCAACCCACTTTGACACATAATCTACAGCAACAAGAATATACTCATTCCCATGAGATGATGGAAATGGACCCATGAAATCTAATCCCCAAACATCAAAAATTTCTACCTCCAAAATACCCTTCTGGGGTAACTCCTGTTTCCTACCCACATTACCCAGCCTCTGACACCTATCACACCCAACCACAAAACTCCTAGAATCCTTAAAGAGGGTAGGCCAATAGAAACCAGATTGCAGGACTTTTTGAGCGGTCCTCTCACCCCCATGGTGACCCCCCCAAGGTGAAGAATGACAACTTTCAAGAATAGAAAACATCTCTTCCTCAGGTACACATCTTCTAAGAATACCATCAGCACACCTCCTAAACAGTAAGGGATCATCCCACAAATAATATTTAAGCTCAGAAATGAATGTCTTTCTTTGATTATTAGACAGATTTTTGGGAATGACACCTACTGCCAAGAAGTTGGCAAAATCTGCAAACCAAGCAGATTGCCTGACTGAAACAGTGAGCAGTTTTTCATCAGGGAAGGAAGAGTTAATCTCCCTATGATTTTCAGATTCAAGTTGAGTAACAGGAAGCCTAGATAAATGATCAGCAACTAAGTTTTCAGCTCCCTGCTTATCCCTAATCTCTAAGTCAAACTCTTGTAATAATAAGATCCATCTAATCAGTCTGGGTTTAGTTTCCTTTTTAGACAGCAAGTATTTTAAAGCAGAATGATCAGTGAAAATTATGACTTTTGAACCTAACAAATATTGTCTAAACTTTTCCAGAGAAAAAACGACAGCTAACAACTCTTTCTCAGTGGTAGTATAATTCTTTTGAGCATCATCTAGCAATCTACTAGCATAGTATACCACATGCAATCTCTTATCCCTCCTCTGTCCAAGGACAGCACCTACATCCATGTCACTAGCATCACACATAAGTTCGAATGGTAGTTTCCAATCAGGTGCAGTGATGATAGGTGATGTAGTGAGTTTCTCCTTAAGCAGATTAAATGATTTCAAGCAGTTTTCATTAAAATTGAAAGGCGCATCCTTTACCAATAAAGAACACAAGGGCTTAGTGATTTTAGAAAAATCCTTTATGAATCTCCGGTAGAAACCAGCATGCCCTAGAAAACTCCTAACACCCTTAACATTAATAGGAGGCGGCAGTTTTTGAATAACTTCTATCTTCGCAGTATCAACTTCTAAACCTCTCTTTGACACTTTATGACCTAGAACAATACCTTCAGTAACCATGAACTGGCATTTCTCCCAATTTAGCACAAGATTGGTTTCAATACATCTCTCTAAGACTAACTCAAGATTTCCTAAGCAAGTATCAAAAGTACTCCCCACTATAGAAAAGTCATCCATGAAAACTTCAATGATTCTCTCGATCATATCAGAAAAGATAGCCATCATACACCTTTGAAAGGTGGCTGGAGCTCCACACAACCCAAAGGGCATTCGCCGGTAAGCAAATGTTCCAAAGGGGCATGTGAAAGTAGTCTTCTCCTGGTCCTCTGGATCAACAGGAATCTGGTTGTAACCAGAATACCCATCCAGAAAACAGAAAAATTCGTTTCCAGCAAGCCTCTCAAGCATCTGATCAAGGAAGGGCATAGGAAAATGGTCCTTCCTAGTGGCTGCATTAAGCTTCCTATAATCAATACAGACTCTCCATTTTGTGGCTTTCCTAACTTGAACTTCTTCATTTTTTTCATTCTTTACTACAGTGAAACCTCCCTTCTTGGGAACAACCTGGACAGGGCTGACCCAAGCACTATCTGAGATGGGGTATATCATTCCAGTATCTAACAGCTTGATTACTTCCTCTCTCACAACTTCTTTCATGTTTGGATTTAATCTTCTTTGACATTCTACCCTAGGCTTATGATCAGGTTCCATAGGAATTTTGTGCATACAGAATGAAGGACTAATTCCCTTGATATCAGCTATCGTCCAGCCTATGGCAGATTTAAACTTTTTCAAAACATTCAACAGTTTTTCTTCTTGGGTTGCATTTAGTTCAGCAGAGATTATTATAGGCAAAGTAGAGTTCTCACCTAAAAATGAATATTTCAGATGGGCAGGGATGGGCTTCAGCTCAAGATCAGGTGGTACTACACTCGAAGGAAGACTCTTAGTCCTGGGAGGTCCAAGATCTTCAACATATTTCTTGTAAGGAGTATTAAAAGATGAAAGATTTTCAATTTCCAGTTCAGATTCAAAGATAACAGTGCTACTGTCCAAGGTAGGCAGTACACTATCCAGACTTTCTAAATTTGAATTCAGCAGGTTAATCAAAGCAGAATCATCTAATTGTCTTAACAGTTCTCCTTCAGTATCATCAAAGTGCTCAGAAGTGTTGGTGTTAACAGAAACACCCTCAATTTCATTCAGAAAACTCCTAAGTTCAGCAACATAAGACTCTCCTACAACAGGAATTGGACAGTTGTCCAGTTCTGGAAGATTTTCCAGTTTGGCTGTTACAACAGAATTTTCAGCTTCTAGAACAGATTCACAAAGATTTTCAGCTTCACAAATGCTTTCTTCAACAAAAGAATGATTTTCAGATTTTTCAATGAGTTCAAGTTGATTCTTATAAGAACATTCAGCTTCAAGAGACTCAATTTTTGAACAGTTTTCAGAGTAAGTTGGTTCCTTAATATTTTTAAAAACATTGAACTCTTCTTCTTGCTCACCAATTTTGAATATCAGTTGACCCTTAGACACATCAATGACAGCTCCACCTGTGGCCAAGAAGGGCCTACCCAAGATGATAGGTACCTCTTGATCACACTCCATATCTAGAACAAGAAAATCAGCAGGTAAGAACAATTTCCCAACTCCAACTAGTAAGTCATCTACTCGACCTATAGGATGAGTAAAGGATCTATCAGCTAACTGTAGTATGACCGTGGTAGGTTGAAGATCACCCAACCTCAACTGTCGAAACAGTGAGTATGGGAGCAGATTAATGCTAGCACCTAGATCACACAAACAATTCAACTGACCTGAATTACCTAGAGTACAGGGGATGACAAAGCTACCTGGGTCTTTCAATTTTGGTGGGATTTTCTTTTGAAGCACAGCACTGCACTCTTCAGTGAGGCTGTAGGTAGCAAATTCTTCAAGGGTTTTCTTGTTTGAAACAATTTTCTTCAAAGATTTCAGGTAAGATGGGATTTGAATTAAAGCTTGGATAAAAGGGATGTTCACTTGAAGCTTAGAAAGAAGACCAAGGAACTGAAGAAGTTCAGCCTTGGTATTACTTTGAGGTTTCAGTTTTTCAGGGAAAGGGATGGGTGGGGCAAAATTTTTCAGAACAGTAGGCATGTCCCTCACTTCTTCAACAACCTTTTCTTTTCCTTTATTTTTTTGATTTTTAAAACAATATTCATCTTGATTTCCAGGTTAAAGGTTCAGATTCTCATCATTTTCGACATCTTTCTATGAATTTCCAGATTGTGAACAAAGCAGATTTTCATTTGCAGATTCAAACAGTTTCTCATTTCGAGAATTTTTTACAGTTTTTTCAGCAACATTTTGAGTATTCAGCCCACTCCTAGTAACAACAGCCATGACATTCTCCTTAGGATTCTGTTCAGTGGTACTAGGAAACCTACCCCTATCCCTAGAAGTCAAATCTCTAGCTAATTGGCCAAGTTGTGTTTCCATATTCTGCATTCTCACATCAGTTTGCATCTTGTCTGACTCATATTGACTTTTCTGTTTATTAAGTTGAGTCATGTACCTTTCCTCTTGTGAGTTTATTTTATTCAATATCTGATCCAATTTAGAAGACATTTTATTATCATTACTTCCTTGAACATTTGAAGACTCTCCCCTTTGTTGACTTTGAAAATTTGGTCTTGGTTGGTTCTGATAATTAGGGGCAGTTTGTTGCTTAATAATACCTTGATCTTTCCATGACAAATTTGGATGGTTCCTATAGCCTTGATTGTAATTATTAGAAAATGGATCTTCTTTTTGAGGCATCCTAGGACCGTAATTAACAAAGTTTGAGGTTTCAGATTGTTGGGCAATTAGATCAACATTAGGACAAAAACATTCAGAATGCCCAAACATACCACATTGTGTGCACTGTTGTCTAAGAGATTGATACTGATTCTGGTTTTCAACTTGGTTAACAGATTGTTTTGAATTCTGGTTCATTAATGTTTGAAGTTGGTTAGTGATTTCAGCTAGTTGTGCTTGAGTTTCATTCATTGAACCAGTATTTGAATTGACAGTTCTATTAACTCTTTTTCTTCTTGAATTCTTATGTTGAGAATTAAGGGCCAGATTATTGAAAATTTGTCTCAACTTTTCATCAGTTTTATCATTGTAATTACCCCCAGCAGCTTGATCCACTAAATTCTGACCAGAGGAGGAAAGCCCTTCATAGAAGGTGTCCATAAGGAGATGTGAAGGGAGTTGATGATGGGGACACTGCCTAAGCAGATCCCTGAATCTATCCCAAGCTTCATGGAAAGCTTCTCCATCCTCTTGATAAAAACTAGTGATTTTAGTTCTAAGTTCTCCTTTTAATCATTGGGGATAAAATTTCATAATGAATGAGTTATACACTTGATCCCAATTCTCAAAAATATTTTCATCTAGACTTAAAAACCAATTTCTCGCATTCCCTTTAAGGAAAAAGGGAAAAACTCTCATCCTTAGTTCATTTTCAGTGAGTCCTAAAAGTGGAAGTTGCTGCACAGTATTGTAGAAATCTCTAATGAAGGCCAGAGAGTCCTCATTAGAGAGCCCATTGAATGCAGGCAGCAAAGATATATGTGACTATTTTAATTCATAGTTTCGAGCTCTAGGACTTAATCTAATAGATGATGGGTTGCTTGAAACTTGAGGGAGTTGGAACTCTCTCATCCTAGGCCTTTCATTTTCATCTAACAGTTCTGGTTGGTTATGGAAATTATTATGTTCAGGGATTCTGTTTTCTTGATTTTCCATTTCAGTTTTGTTCTTCTTTCTTAGAGCAGCTAAGTGTTTATCTAGTTCAAGGTTTAGAGGCTCTAATCTGACACCAGAGTGTCTTGTGCTCATGTACTCAGTAATAGACAGTTTCAGCAGTGAAGACTCAAAATGCTAAGTAACAATTTTTATTTAAACAGTTTTCAAATTTTTCAATCAATTTTTTTTTAAACAGATTTTTAAATTTGTATTTTTTTTAAATGTTTTCTTTTTAGAAATGGCTCGTGCCTTCCCCGGCAACGGCGCCAAAAACTTGACCTAAACTGTCGTTGAAGTCGGTCAAAGTTTAAAATTTATATTCCTACTAACTACTGTATATGTGGAAAGCAGGGTCGAACCCACAGGGAAGACTATTTTGGCCACTACTTTCTAAAAAAAACTCAGTAAGCTCCACTGTTGTCAGCAGTGGAGTAGTTTTCTTAACTTTTTTATATCTTTTAAATTTTTTATGATTTTATAATCTGCAACGTAAAACTACAATTCCCTTGAAAAACTCGTTCTACCGTCACTAAAACAGAATACAACTGAAAGAAAAATAAGATGCTGATAAAAGACAACAGTTAAGAATGCTCGGGGTTCATTCTAGTCTACTGGTTTAAATTGTTTATCCTTTTCATGTAAAAGTACTGCTTCGTACCACTAAAAAGAGACAACTTACTTCCCTCGCCAGGAGTTAAGTTGTCGAAATTGTTCAACTTAGAGTTCGCCACTCCAAGAAGTTCAACTTCAGACAAATGAATTAAAAGAACATCAATACAAACTCGCCGTAAGTACTGAAGTTTTCATTACAAGCTGATTATTTAAAAGGTGATTCCATAATCGAACTCGCCGAATGATTACAGAGTTCAGAAAATTTAAGTGCATGTGGTACAAGGCAGATGAATGAAATTAGATTTGATCTCGCCGATCAAATCTAATCACAGAAGAATTGGTTAATGAGAAGGAAGAAAAAGATACCAGTAGAGCTAGAACTTTCCCCGAACTACGAGACTTAGCTAACTATACTATTCATTATCACAGCAGTCATAGGAAACAATTCAGAAACAGAGTACAAAAGTTTAAATCGTGAGGGAGAAGGAACTCCCTAAAAATGCTCTGCTCCTAAGTTCCTGGACTGCACTGCTCAGCATTGTTCCTCGATCGTCTCTCCACCGGTAAGTGCATGAATGCCTCCGTCCATGAATGTGTCGCCTTTTGAATCCGAATGGAATCCCCACAAAAACGCTGCTTGATCTGCTTAAATACCATCTGTCATCTGCTACTTGTCACTTCATGTCTCCCACCGACTTCATGTTTTACTCACGAACGCACCGCACACGTGCGTTTTTTCGCGACCGACACGTCGCGCGAGTTTTTACCTCGTAACTAACTCCCGCTGAGTTAGTTGCATGAATTTGGACGCGTTTCCGCCTCTTGAATGAACCTGCACACGATAAATACAAAATGAAATAATTAAAACTTAACAAAATCAATTAAAAAGTTACAGTTGTTATTTTATGTTTAATATTATAATACTTATTTAAAATTAAATATTAAATATCTTAAATTGATAATCATTATTACTTTTATGTTATTTATTAAAATATCCATTTAATACTACTATGGTATTACACAAATTAATTAATACGTTATTAATTTAATTAAGTTAATAGAAAATTACTAAGTTATTAATTTTGTTATTTTTAACTAAATTATTAAAATTGAAAACATAAATAAATAAATAAATAAGTTAATACTTAAAATTGTATTAATTACTTAATTATTACTATTAAATAAATTAATTTGTTTAATTGATTAATTAGTTGATTTAATTTAATAATTAAAATTATTGAATAGGTTTTAAGTATTTTAAAATTAATAAATATGTTTTATGATTTATTTATAATTATTATTAATTATATATTTATACTATTAATTGTAAATTAATTTTTTATGAACAATAATTATTAATTTTGTTTTATATTTTAAATTTTAAATTTATCTTTTTATTAATGTCAAAATTATTTTAAATTAAATATTTTATGTCAATTTGACTTTGTAAGTTAACTTTTATAAAAAGATAACTTTACTTTAACTTTTGTTTTTATTAATTACTTTTTATAAAGTTAAAGTTAGCTTTTTTTTCGATTTCTTTTTATTTTATATTTGGTTTCTTTTTTTATTTTTTAAATCAACTATTCCACTCCTCCCCCAATTCGGCGCACAGTAGGGGAGGAGGGTTCCTTCTTCTCTTCTTCGTGTGAGATGTCGCAGTAGCCCCAGGTCTCCTCAAAAACTGGCGCTGCAACAAGCTCCTCCTGGCGGCATCAGCTCGGCTTCGCGGCTGCAACGCGGCGCGGCGGCTCCAGCAGCTCGAGCAGTGCTGGCTTGACCTTTCTTCTCCAGATCCAAGAAGAAGTGGTGGTTTCTCTTCAACGACGGAGAAAAGGAGAGACCAGCAGCAAAAGTGGCGCACTGTCCCTGCCTTGTGCGATGCGGCATCAGATCGACCCGGATCGGGGTTCATAGTGGCGGTAGCGCGGTACTTCCCTCCTCCAGCAATGGCGCGATGTGGTCTTCCTCTACTCTGCGGCGGCTCTCGGCCCAGCTACAGTAGCATCCCACAATAGCCTCCTCTTCGGGTTCAACTCCGTTACAGTGTTACTCGTGACATCACATTGTATCTTGTTCACTACCGTAGCCCTCGGTCCTGCGTCAATTGTCGGTCTGCAGGAATTGAGTCTCCAGCTCTACTGTGGTTGAAAAAACAGCATCGGCAAAATGAGTCAACGCGGGTAGCAGTAATGGTGAGGAGCAGAAAACTTGAGTAACAGTGAGGATTTCAGTATGATTTATTCTGACGGTGAGGTTTGAGAGATGAAGCAGGGGACGTGACCTATCGGTGAGGTGGAAAAACGAGGGATATCAGTGAGGATGCTTAAACAGTGAGAGTGAGGTCACAGTGAGGCTGGAAAAGGGACAGTGTTAAGCTAACAGTGAGATTTGAGATGAGTTAACCTAACAGTGAGGTATTGAAAAGGGTGTGCTTATGGTCACTGTTATACAACGAAGTGACAGTGAGGTGCTGTGGGGATTGTCTAACAGTGAGAGAGCTACTGACAGAGGGAAATAAAAGGAGACACTGCGCAACAGTGAGGTGGTCACTGTTAGGTAAAACTGTGAAGCGGGATTCGCTGTTAGAAATTAAAAACCAAGACATTGTCACAAATAAAATTAAAATAATCACCGTTAAAAAATAAAAGGGTCACTTTTATTAAAATAAATTAAGAAAAGTGGAACAACGGCAAAACAGTGAGGTGCATGGCACTGTCTAATGGTAAGGCGGTTACCGCTAGTTAAATTCTACATCACCAGTAGACTAAAACAAAAAGAAAATGAATAAATATTTAAACTGCATACATAAAACAAAATAATTAATGTTTACTAACTCTTAATTAATTAACTAATTAACTATTTTAACACATATAATTAAAAGATAACTATTTAAATTAATTAAAAACACAAATTATTTACTTAAATGACTAGAAGGTGATTAAACACATAAAATAATAAAATTAACCTATTCTATTGTAACTTAATTAAAAGATTAAATAATAAAATAAAGTCTAAGTTAATTAAATTGAATTACATAGATTAAATAATTGTTTATAATAAATATTAACTATTATAAAGTTAGGCAGATTTAAATTAACCAAACTAAATAAGACATAATTAGAGTTGAATAGTTTAGTAAGATTAAAATTATCAATTTAAAGACTAAAAATACATAATTAACTATAAAAAATGATTAATTAACATATTTAGTGATAAAATTACAAAAGTGAAAATATTAATTAAAAAGTGTCAAAATAATTAATTAAATTGATAAAAATTAAATAAAAGATGTGGGAAAACTATGTTAAAATAGAGCCACATCATCCTACATGGGTTTATGTTTGAGAGTCTCACTTGGATCCACTCTAGTAATCCACGTGGGAATACACTAGGATTCTACGTGGGTCTGCTTTACTAGGATCCTATGTGGGACTGCTGTACTAGGATCCTACATGGGTCTATTGATTTAGGATCATTCGTGGGTTTACCTCTTAACAGAGTAAGATGATTCAGTAGTTACATATAATCATCTTTACTACTGTACCGATGTTATACATGGTGTCAGATGAGTCTTTACCTTTGTGATAATATTTTGTGTGGCGTACCTTTGTGTTACATACCTTCGTGGTTACACCTTTGTGGTATTCTTATGTGTGGAGTTACCCATGTGGAACTTACCTTTGTGGTGTTACCTTCGTGGTACTTACCTTCGTGGTGATACCTTTTTGGTATTATTCTATGTGGATTTACCTTTGTAGTACTTACCTTTGTGGTGTTACCTTTGTGGTATTCCTTCCTTCATGGAACAATTATACTTTGGCTGAGGATTTGGGACTTGAGTTTCCTCATGAATAAGATAGGTATACCTGATAACTTAGGTATATGTATGGGAATATACCTAAGTAGGGTTGTCACAAGTTTACATGCTTTGTGAGACCTTGATGGTCTCGAGGTCCCTACTGAGTATCGTTATACTCACCCCTGCACGGGCTATGCCCGCACCTTGTTGTGTTTGGCACCGAAGATGGACAATGCTAACTGAGAATGATGGTACCAGGACTGGAGGTAGCTTGGAGGTGGACCTTAGACGATTCATACTGTAGAGACGACCGTTTGAGAGCTGTACCTACCCTTCAGGTAGGATCCTTGGAGGGTGTTCACAAGAGCTATTCATCTTACTTATACATTTAGTTTTCATGTACTTTCTAGTTGGTCTTGTATTCTGGCCCCTTTTACTTACTATACACACTATTTTTACTATTCAGTTTAGCCGTGTTTGTATCTTGCTGTGTGCTTGGTTGCATGAGTTTACAGGTTATAAAGGCAATTCCTTCCCAGTTTTAGAGAATACGCCATCGGTGATAGTCACCACCCATGGACTATGGAAGGTGAGCTTGTGGTAGTCACGACACGGGCCCCAGGGGACGGGTCGTGACATGTGTCTTCTTTATAAAATTTATATAAGATACAAGGAATTGAAGTCTGAGGGACCGAGTAGTTTATTATTTTTATTAATCTAGATACATACATGATTCAAATTTACATTAGAAAAAACAAATTAGAAGAACGTGTTCAACGTCAATGAACCGACGATGGAGGAAATGCAGACATCACCGATGTCTGTCTATTCCCAATGATATCATCTCCTTCCGCATGGACAATCTTCAATGAATCAATCGAATGAGGTAATGGTTTATTTCTATATAATTATCACTTCCCATGTACTCCCCTTATAATTATTTTGCGGTAATGGGAATAGAGATTGACGAGGGTTGTAGGGATTGATGTTTTTAAATATCTTCTATACGCATTCTGGATTCATGATTACATTGAGCTACTTTCTACCTCTCTAATACAGAGAGTGCGGGCCAAAATAACATGGACCATCCTCTCTGCAATTCTTATGATGGTATATGGTGTTCTTTGAGATGGAGGAAGATGGAAATCAGATCGGGTTTTTGGCACCGATGAGGCACGATAATGGTAGTCGTCACCTCTATCGGCTGTGATGAAGGCGACGATGCAAAGGCATGGCCCCGCGGCCACCGCCGCCCCGCGACACCACCGCCCGTGGCCTCTGCGCTGCTCAGCTGCCGAACCGCCCCATGGATGAGCCACCGCCCTACGGTCGATCCACCATCTACGGCCGAGCCACCATCTACGGCCGAACCTCCTAGCAGCTGAGCCGCCGCCCCACGATTGAGCTGCCGCCCACGGCCGAGCCGCTTTGCAGCTGAGCCACCGACTCTTTTGGCCACAAATTTGGAATCGGGCGTCCGATTGACGAACCTCCATCGGCAATGGAAACCTTAGAGGGATAAGGTCCCTTTGGTATACCCCAATGGAGATTTGGATAACGTTTGGAAACGGTCGGGTTGGATCAAGCATGAATCTAACCGGGCCCTCAATACTAAAGGGATAATAACTTACAGACCAAGCATCTGATTGACACACCGTCTATTGAGTTGAGACCCCTATGACATGTTGTTTATTTGAGATACTTCTTCATGGGACTTTGTGGCAGTTGGAATATTGACCAGTGGCTTGGGGAGCGGGCCCTCCTGAGGACGAGCAAGCCTAGTGCGGGAACCCAGTAGTTGGCTGTGACGAGAAGACTGACTAGCAATCATGTGTGGGTTATCTCTTAGAGATTCTGTGTGGGTTAGCTTCTAGAGATCCTATTTGGGTCATCTTATAGAGATCCCGTGTGGGTTAGCTCCTAGCGATCCTCTGTGGGTCAGCTCCTAGCGATCCTATATGGGTCATCTCCTAGAGATCCTGTGTGGGTCAGATCCTAGAGATCCGGTGTGGGGAAGCTACTAGCGATCTCATGTGGGTCAGCTCCTAGAGATCCCATGTGGGTCATCTCCTAGTGATCTTGTGTGGGTCAGATTCTAGAGATCCTGTGTAGGTCAGCTCCTAGCTATCCTGTGTGGGTTATCTCTTAGAGATTCTTCATGGGTCAGCTATAGAGCCTATTAACAGAGTAATATGATTTAGTAGATATTACTAATCATCTCTACTACCATACATAAGTTATAGCTAGTGTGTGCTGATTTCGTACCTCTGTGGTACTTTTCTTCGTGGTAATACCTTGTTGGTATTCTTTTATGTGGCATACCTGTGTGGTACTTGCCTTTGTGTTTTCCTTCCCTTGTGGAACAGTTGAGCTTGGGGATTTTGGCCTGGACCCTATGTTTCCTCATGATTGAAATGATTTTACTTGATAACTTAGGTATATGTATGGGAATATTACTAAGTCGGGTTTTCACTGTTTTACATGATTTTTGGATTATCCTTTGTGGATTTTTGTGATACCTTGAGGGTATCTGGGTATATACTGAGTATTTTGATACTCACCCCTGCACGGGCTATGCCCGCACCTCGTTGTGTTGGATGCCGATGACGGACAACGCTGATCAAGGTTGAGAGTACTAGGACTGGACGATGCTCGGAGGTGGACCTACGACGTGTTAGTATGCAGAGGAGACAGGTTGATACAGAGTACTATCGAGGCATAATGTACCTACCCTTCAGGTAGGAACCCAAAGGAAGACCCATTAGCTACCTTTCTTTTCTTTAGTTTTATTGTATTGTAGTTGTACTTATACTATTACTATTGGTATTGTATTCCGGCCCCTTTTAACTTTCAGCACTCTTTTTTCTATAAAGTTTACTTGCATTTGTATCTTTCTGTGTGCTTGGTTGCATGTGTTTTTAGGTTATAAAGGCAATGCCTTCTTGGTTTTAGGTAATAATCCTTTGGTTCTAGTCGCCAGCCCCTGGACTATGGAAGGCGTGCATGGGGTTAGTCAAGGCACGAACCACTAGGGATGGGTCGTGACACTACTCCCGGGAATAGTTTATTACAAAATTCCATTTCTTTCCTATCCCAGTATATTGACACTAAACAGTAAGTCAATCCAGAAAAAAATCCGCCTTTGATACCACTTTGTAACGTCTTGAACCCGAATGCCACCCAAAACGGTGCCCCGAACCTGGTTGGTCACATGGCCTCAAGCACATCTCCCCAAACCCCAGAGGCATCCAACTAGAAGTTTGGGCCTAGGTGAGTTAGTGGGGAGACTATACCCCCATTACAAGAGTATCACAACATAATTCAAACACAATAAAAGCAGTGGATGTGAAATAAATGGCAGACAACTGAAAGTAATACAAGACAGGTATACATATCAATGGACAGAAGTGTCTCTTATACAAAATGATGCAGATGGTACATGTATCTAAAAATAATCCAAAATAGTTAGATAGAAATGTAATAAAATACAAGTCTCAAAAAGAATAAAAGAACTAAAAAATGTATCCTAGCATCGCAAGCCTCACTAGGATCCTATCCTCCCCTGCTCCAAAGCCACAGTCAACAACCTGTACTAGGGAGTTTTCCCATATCATCACCTGCAACCATATAATCTATATGGGTCCCCAAGGAGGCCCAAAGAGGGTGTGAGATAAACATCCCAGTAGGAAACCACCAATGTATATATAGTTATGACATCAACTCTACAAAGGTTCTAGAAAGTGTAAACAAACAATAAGTGTATATTCCCATGGAAAAAGTCAACTATAATAAGTAAAAGAAATGGCCTTCAAGGATTCCAGAAAAATATATTCAACTCCTACCATGGTAGCAATAAAAATTAAACAATCATTGTCACAAACCCATGCCGTAAATCCATTAGTATAATTCTACTATATCCAAACTGCATAGAAAGGCCAAGTGTCCCAAAACCATGTTGTATAGTAAAGTGTAGACCGCAAGGGCTTGATCCAATATGTTAGCAGACCACGACATCCAAGTTATAATTCTAGACCACGGAGGTTTGGATCTAAGGAACATGTCCCAGGAATCCCATCGAGTCCCATGGGAATACTAGGTGGAAACTAGGTTAGGCACTGGTTGGGGTCCTACGATCGTGGAAATAGCAAGTCCTACACGAGCCCAAGCAATCCAGATCCACGGGGTAGCATGGCTTGAGACATCCCATAGAATCAATACCCAAGGGGTAGAGTCAACCCAAGGCATCAACCACTACGTTCCAGATCCATGGAGAGTAGTCCATGGAATCTATAAATCCATTCATTCATGCATTCAAATTAAACATTCATAAACATGTGAGTATACCCACTCACATCAACTAGCACAATCTAGGAGTATACCCACTAATGCAAACCATTAATCATTAACCAATAATATGGGAATACCCTCCCATATATCCCATTTTACATTCCATTAATCATTTTATATAGGTATACCCCCATATTAACAATTTAACATGCCAAACTATCAAAATAGATGAGGCATAATAAGATATTCTTTAGGAAAGGAGGAAGTACATATTCTAAATAGGATATTCAAGAAATAAAGGCATATAAGGGATTACTCTAACTAAGAAAGCACAATAACGCACCCCTTGGGTGGTTTAAATAGTCATAATCAATTTATTTCTTTAAGGCGCACCCATCTGGTGACCTTAAAAAGAGGAATGGGTGCCAACACACCTAAATCAAACCTAAGGTTAACCTCACCAGGCCTAACTACAACTATAGAAGTCTACTCTCTCAAAAACTAGACCTCACCAGAAATTCAAACTAATAGATTAATAGCCGATTTCCCAAAAAATCCTAAGAATTTATGAAAGAATGTATAAAACACCTACCTCACCTCGGTACTAGACAACTCATCTAATATCAAGTCTTGATTTGTCCTGGTTTGGGAGAAATCTTAAAAACGGAATAAGAATGGAATTTTAGGTAATATGCACCTAAATCCAAATAGTGAAACCATCATTCCAAAGAATCAAGAATTACTAAAATGGAATTAAGGACTTACCATTGCGAATCTGATGAGATGATCAGTGATAAAAACAACGATCAGATAAAGACTCAGCCTCAAAGACAATGCTAGGAACCTCAAGGAAGAGCTCTATGGAGTGGCTGTTGTGCGTAGAGAATAAAAACCAAATTGGAATTAAAAAAATAATTTTTAATTTATTTTTTAAAATAAAAACACAAAGCAGGGTCACACTGTTTACCTGTACTATTTCCCAAACTATGAGGAAAACATGCACACCTCACTGTCCAGAAAGGGTCACATCGCACGGTTACCCCGCATAGTTTGACTAACCATGCGGTAACTGTGTGAAAATTATCTACCCAAAAAGCCTAAAATTTTTAGACCTCTTGCATGGTTTGGACTAACCACGCGCAGGCCATGCACAAACTATGTGACAAGTCATTTTCAGCCCAAAACATTGTTCCAGCCCCTAAACAAGCCATGGAAACCTCCATAACACCAGTGATCAAGTTAAACACGCACATAAGCCCATAACCAGGAAATTGAACTGAAAGGAAAAGGAAAATTATTTCATACTAAAACCTAGGTTCTTACAAAATGAATTCCACCACTCTTTGAGAAGGATCTAAAAAATCTATTTACATTTCCTACTACGAAATTAATGATCATTTAACCTATCACAAGTTTGTGGTTTCCTGATTTCTAACCTTCTCCTGATCATGTTTTATATCACTCAATATTAGAACATGATGATCAGTTTTTCTTCCATATCCATGTTTTTATTCATGGGATCCTAGTATGTTTTATCTTGGATGACCTTCATACTTCACTTTATTTATTTTATAGTGGATGTTTTATTGGCTCTTTTTTATATGTGGGATTCCAATTATGTAATTTCAAAATGTGAAACCTCAGTTACTGAGCCCGAATCTAAAATAGTGAGGATGTAATTTTCAAAAGGGGGAAGGATGTAACATCCCATGTAATTATAGAATAAGAAATTTTCATATATATATACATATATATTAATATATATTAATTAGATATTAATTTTACATTAAAAGGTAAGATTTTTCTGATAATCTATCTGACACACATCAATGGGTTTCTATGAAATCTTATGTTGTACACAAGACTGTGATATACCAAAAAATAATATATTATTAATATTATTTTTTTAAATGGTAGTTAATTCCAAGTCATTATATTAGTGGAAATAAATTGAAATACCGTTATTATGTTTTAAATAAATTTTTTTTTCTTATAATAAATTTTAGAGGCTTTAAATGAGAATAAATCAAATTTTATGCAAAAAATTATGTAATATTTTTATAAGGTAGTTTTAACTCCTTTTGAGGAATAACCCTTTATAAATTTAGTTTTTTCACTTTTATATGTTCTATTTTTCAAAATAAACTTCTTATTTAGAAGAGGGACAACAAAATTCACTTTGGTTGAATTTTTGGTATTTTTTCTGATAAAATTCATTTTTTAATGAATAGTTAAAAATACAGCATTTTAATTCAAAACTACATTTTTTTCTAATTTAATTATGTTTCTTGATTATCCTTTTATGTGGTTTTAAGGCATTATTAGATTAATTTTTTATTAGTTAATCCAATGTAGTTCATTGGAAGAAATTTCAAATTTAAATTGAATAGGAAAACTATGTGGACTTTTGAATGTTTTAAATAAAAATCATGTTTTATCAACCCATCAACATGATTAGTGGTAATCCTAATATAAACAATTCAATGAATTGAACATTAAAAAAAATGAAAAATATGGTTGTACTTTGTAAGAAAAATGTTGACCAATAGGATCAAAATTGTAAGGACCCGACCCAAGTTTCCCAGAGTCGGTGCCTTATATAATTACATTGGCATATAAACACGGAATATGCATTCCAAAGGACTGAGTAGTTTAGTATAATTGGAAACAAGATACATACATAAGTTCAACATTGCAACTTGAAATGAAAAAACCTAGAAATTTCATCAACCACATCCAGAACTCTAAGGTTATTTCATCATTTCCTTCATAATAAT
The DNA here is from genome assembly GCA_963277665.1 of Viscum album. Taxonomy (NCBI): domain Eukaryota; kingdom Viridiplantae; phylum Streptophyta; class Magnoliopsida; order Santalales; family Viscaceae; genus Viscum; species Viscum album. Next base: position 1,513,462,760 of record OY728139.1, on the reverse strand, counting down.
ATTCTTCATGTCCTGAGAAATTGAAACATAAGTAAGGGGTGATCTAAATTCTTAGTAAGAGTAAGAAATATACTAGAAGATAACATAAACATTAGTCATGGTGAATAATTGAAAAAACATGCCTTTAAAAATAATAAACTTGAACACATTATTGAAAAAATACGAGCTAAGTAAATAATGAAATAATAAAACATAATCATGGGTATTCTAATAGTCATATAACAACATGAACCATTAATACTATGTTCATAAATAGGGAATTCATAATGTGGGAAATCATAACCAAATCGTCAAGGACACATTCCATGATCATAAATATCCATTTTTTCACACCCTTGTGCCAAGACCATAGTTTGTCTCATGAGACGTACCGCTGCACTGAGGGGTTATAGCATGCCCCAACCAACACTTACTATGTCCAATTAATTCTTCATATGGACAGATATGAACATAAACATTATACAAACTCATTTTGAAACTAATAAATGAAATGTAAATAACTTTCCCCCAACATTAACCATAAACACGTTCCATTTAGAGTAAGTTGGTGAATGGTTTTAAGATAGAACATACATAGAAAAACTAATCGTAAAACATTATATTAAATATGGTATATGATACCATGAAAGTTTCATCCGAATAATAAAAAAGGATTAACAAGAGTGTTGAAATAGATAAAGATACTCTTATAAAATATTCGAGAAATTCATGAGATAAATACTCTTCTACCTAAAAAGAAGACTTCTTTTGGAAAAATAATTGTATAAAACCATAACTGAAGTAATATAGTATTTTCATAACAAAATTTGTGATTTTATAAAGATAATGGTTTCCAAAAACAGATTAAAGAGTGCCCCCTAAAATAGGTAAGAATTTGAGAAATTACCTTGAATCGGTCTTGTATTTCGGAAATAAATTTGAAAGTTCCTTTTAAACTATGTAACTATCAATAAAATAAAGAAGGATTCTGGTTGATGAACATATATATAATACAAAAAAATAATATATGTGAATTACATAATAATACATAAGAATTTAATTGAGGTAATTAGACAATGAAAGTAACCCGAATAAAAAGGAAGGTTATGGTGGAAAACCCTTACCATAAGTCTGAATGTGTTCTTCTCTTGAACATAAGGTCTTGGAATGTGATAATATAATTATTAATAACTTAATTCAGAACCTATTTGAAATGTATTTAGTTTATCATAATTTTGTTGAGTTTATTATTTCATTAGTGATAAGTTATTGAATTCTATCATTCCGGAGTGTTTGTTTTCTTTATTTTCATAATCAGTTCACCTGTTTTTATGTAATGGAGTTCATGAAGAATGGATGTAAATATCCAGAATTAAAATACCTATTATTAACGATCATACTTATGTGTTAATGGTCATTTATACCATTTTTTACTTGGAATGAGGATGAATCATTAGATGAAATATTAATGAAAATCACTTAGATTATTTATGCGGTATTTTGATTATTAGGAACTAGTTTGGTCATATGATTTAATATTATCTAAATATACTAATTAATTAATATTAAATTGGTTATAATAAATATTTTATAGTCTAGTTAAACCATAAAAATGCTTATCTGACCAGTAATGAAGGGGAAATTGAATAACGAATCTTCTTTGTCCATGAACTTCGTAAATTGGAACCTAACGGTCGATGATTTCATTTACAAAATAAATGAGAGTGAGAGAGAGTAAGAGTATTGATGATGGTTCTTCCATTAACATGATATAATTACATTATATAGATGGAAATTTTTTTATCACGGTTATTTTGACATAGGATGTGAGGAGAAGATAACAGTAGAAAAGGAACTCGAAATGAAAATGAAAGAAATAAAATGTATATTTACCTCTTTAATCCCCCTCTTTGAGAATATCTTTAAGGGAAGGGTTTTTTGACTTTTGGAAAGACCAAGAGCTTCTTGGAAGTAGTGTGTGACTAGGGAAGGGTATTTGGGAAGAACGTTTAGGATCTTCAAGTCTTATAGGAGTGGAGAGAAGAGGGAGATTTGTGGGTTGTTTATAGTGGAGGAGATGAGTGAATTTTGAATATTTTAATCATTATTTTATTATTTCACTCAATACAACCAATAGTGTTTTTTAATGTGACGCCTAATAGTAATAAGTTAACGCGAGTTCAAATAGAGTGCCCTTACTTCACTCATGATGTCCTAAATAGTGTATATAACTAATAATTTGTATATATGGTATTTTACCGTATTTCACTATTCATATAAAATTCAAGTATTTAAAATAAAAATAACAAAAATTTAACCTAACCATTATTAAACATGTAGAATTCCAAAACGAACTCAATTCTTTGAATATAATTTTTTAAATATTATTAATTTTAACTTCAAGAAAATATTTTTTTTCAAAAATTAACAATTTTAAAACTATCATTCACTTTATGTCTTATTGAAAAGTTAATCAAGATCTCATTGTCTTGTATCCTTAAAAAAATAAAATAATATTATTATTTACTATTCATAATGGTCATATTACTAGTCATATTAATATTTATAAGGGTATGTCACTATTAACCAAAAATCATGTTGGTTCTATCAGACTCCAAATGACATACGGATCAAAACTCTAGATGACTATTTTTCGAAATTCCAAACATAGTATAGGAAAAGTTATATTTAATGGATAGATTATAAAATGTGTTGTTTTTTAGTGACTTGGTGTTTCACGTATTCAATATTTATTTTAAGAACCATGGGGTGTTACATTCTCCCCTCCTTACAAAAATTTTTCCTTCTGAATTCACAGAATGTTACCTCACAAAAAGATTTGGGTACGTCTTAAACATAAGCCTTTCAGGATCCCATGTTGCCTCTTCAACTTTAGGATTTCTTCAAAGTATATTTACTAGAATGAGTTTCTGGATTCCTCAACAGTTGTTCTTTTTTTTCAGAATCTGAATATTCTCTTCACAGTAAGATAAATCAGGTTCCAATTATATACCTTATCAAGTGATGACATGCATTGGTTCTGGCATGTACTTCCTCAGCAATGAGACATCGAATGCATTGTGTTCTTTGGACAGGCTTGGTGTCATAGCTAAATGACATGAAAAGGCTAAAATTCTATCTAGAATTTCTATTAGCCCAATGTAACTAGGGTTTTGTTTCCCTTTCTTTCAAAATCATTTATTTCCTTTCAAAGGATATTCTTTCAAGAAAACATGATCTACTAATTATAATTACAGATACTTCCTTGAATAATTTGCGTAGCTCTTCTGTCTTCTTTGAGCTGCTTTGATATGAACTTGAATAGACATTACCTTCATTGTTGCTTCCTCCACAGGCTCTGGGCCCACAAGATTCCTTTATCTAACTTCATCCGAACATGTTTCTGTACGATATCTATTCCCATACAATGTTTCATATGGTGCCATTTGAATACTTGAATGGAAGCTCTAAGAGTAGGAAAAATCTTATAAAGGAAAATATTGATCCCACATACCATGAAAGTCAAGTGAACATGATCTCAACATGTTTTTTAGGCTTGGATCATTCTATCTGATTAACGGTCAGTTTATGGGTGGTAAGCAGTACTCAATCAAAGTTCCGTATCCAAATATTTCTGAATACCTTTCCAAAATTTTGACATAAATCTTGGGTCAGAACCAGAATCAATTGATATAGGTTCTCCATAAATTCTCACGACTTCATTGATATAGAGTATTTCTAGGAGCTCCTATAAAAAAAATCCTCCCTTATAGTGAGGAACTGTTCATATTTTGTATGTTGATCCACAATTAGCCATGTTGCATTATTCTTCCTTGGATTTTTGGGTAATCTATGGATAAAATCCATGGTGATGGCATCCCATTTCCATTCAAAAATAGGTAGAGGTTTTATGACTCCTTTTAGATGTTTCCTTTTGACGTTCACTTGTTAACAGACTAAAAGTCTTGATATATAATAAAAAATTTACCTCATCATGTTTTCCCACTAGAAATGTTCCTTCAAATATCTATACATCTTAGTGCTACCCATATGTACAGATACATTCAAACTGTGGGAATTATACAATAAATAAATTTTTAGGTCAGGTATAGCTGGAACACAAAACCTCTTCACAAATTTCATAATTCCATATTGACATACGAAGTTAGCCGACTTCCCCTCTTCCACAACATTAATTTTCTATTGCAGGTTCTCATCATTAGGCTAATAACTTTTAATCCTTTCAAATATAGATGGGTGAAGAACCAAATGAAAAAGTAGTGATGTTTCACCTTCTTGGATAATTCCCATATCCATCCTCACTAGATCCACATACAAAGGATCCTTTTCTATCTTCATTTTTTTGAGAACTCCATGATCATTCATGATCAATGCATTAGCTACTTTGTTTTCCTTTCCTGAGTGGTAGTGTATAGTACAATCATAATCCTTGGGTAGTTCAAGCCATCATTATTTCCTCATGTTGAGTTCTTTTTGTGAGAAGATATAATTCAGGCTCTTATGATGTGTATATATATCACATTTTTTACCATAGAGATAATTTCTCCATATCATTAGAGCAATGATTACCACTGCTAACTCAAGATCATGAGTGGTATAATTTTTTCATGAATTTTTATCTAACATGATGCATAGGAAATAACACTATCATTCTGCATAAGGACACAACCATTACCTTTCTTTGATGCATCAATGTAGATCACAACACCATCATTCAATGATGGAAGGGTTAAGATCATAGCATTCACTAATCACCTCTTCAAATATTCAAAAGAGTCCCCACATTCCTCTTTACATACAATCTTAACCCCTTTATGTGTATTCTTGGTTATTGTGTTGGCTAAATGGGAAAAGTTCAGAACGAAATGACGATAATAACATACTAAACTAATAAAACTATGTAACTCAGTTATTTTTGTTGTAGTAGTCCATTATTACACAACCTTTATCTTCATAGGATTAATAGATATTCCATCTTTAGAGACAATGTGTCCAAAAAAGGAAACTGATTGAATCCAAAAGTTACACTTTCTAAACATCCTATATAATTCATTTCATCTAAGTGTATTTAGAATAGTGCGCAAGTGATTTTCATGACCTTCATAGATTTTGGGGTATACCAAGATATCATCAATAAATACCACCACAAATTAATCCATATATTCCTTGAAAACTCTATTTATTATATCTATAAAAATAGATCATGCATTAGTTAGTCTGAAAGGAATTACATTAAACTCGTAATGCCCATACCTGGTATGAAATTCTATTTTTTGAATGTCTTACTTCCTCAGAAAAAACTGATGATTTCCAGATCGAAGGTCAATTGTCAAAAAATATTGTGCTCCATGAATTTGATCAAATAAATAATCAATAAGGGGTAGCTAATACTTGTTCATTAATATTATAACATTTATCTCTCTATAGTCAATTCACAACCTCATAGATCTATCTTTCTTTTTAATGAAAAGAACAGGGGCTCCATATGGAGAAACACTGGGTAGAATAAATCCTTTATCACTCAATTCCTCTATTTGTTTCTTTAGTTCCGCTAATTCCAAAGTGGTTATTCTATAAGGGGTATTTGATATGTTCCTTGAACCAGGAATTAAGTCTATGGAAAAATAAATTTTTGAATATCCTCTATTTGAACATTATTTTTAATCTCATATAGTTATTAAATTACCTTCCTCCCCAACAATTGAATTCATTAGAGCTTCTGGGGTTGGATCTAGATGAGAAACATATGGGGATGTTTTTCCCAAATGATAAGTGATTCCACATCGTCCTAAAAAATTATAACCTCCTTCTTTTTCTGAAAACGTTTCACATCATGGATAGAAATACAATCCATATAGAGGATCATATCAAATTCAATCATGGGTATGACAATAAAATCAGATGATAAATCATGTTTATATGCCATAATGGGGACTCCCAGACACAAATTTGTTGCAATGATCCTTCCCTTATGAATTTCTACTGATAACTCCCTTATTAAATCAAATTGGAAACATTTTATTTTCTTGGAAATCTAGGATTATATGAAAGAATGTGATGATCTAAATAAAATAAATCATTTTCTAAGTTCGATGAAATGATTAAAGTACATTCCACCACTATGTTATGGACTTCAACCTCTCCATATGTGACCGCATAAGCTCAGCCTTGCTCCCTTGGCATTATTTGGGGAAAGTTTCCTTAACTCATAGTACATTCATGTGAATAATGTCCCATCTTCCTGAAATTATAGAATTGAACATTGGTAGCTTCTTTATTCCCCTTAAAATCCCGAGATTGGTGGCCCTTTTCTCTGCACTTATAACAATGTCTCATTCTATTCGAGAAAGTTCCAGAGGTGTTTCTTCCACAATTAATATAGGATGGAAGGTCAACGCATCCCTTATTCCCCATTTCCTTGTTTCCTTTTCTAGAGTTTTCAGTAGCCCTCTTATTCTCTTTCTTTCCCTTAAAGTCATAATACAAAAAAAAATTCATTTTGTGTCTTGATAACACTTCAGACTATATATTCATATGATGAGAAACATTAGGAGAGTAGTTCCCTTCATAGGAATGTTTTTAAACCATCAATGAATAAATAATTATTGCTCCCTATATTACATATATAGTCCAAAACATGCCTTGTCTGACTTGTAAAGTTGGATTCATACTTGGAAACATTTTCAACCTACTTCTTTCTTAGATTCAAGAATTTCCATTCCATATCTTCTCAATGATCATGAGGAAAGTATTTCTCTAAGAATATTTCCTTGCAGTCCCTCTATTCCATCTCTTCTATATCTTCATCTTCCTTTGTATTTTGGGTTAACGACCACAACTGATCCGCATCTCTTGATAGACGATAAACTTCCATGACAACCTTCTCTATTTCATTACATCCCAAAGTGATAAAAATATTCTCTAGGGAACATATCGACTTCTCATCATTAAATGGTTTTGTAGACCCATTTAACGATGGATTTTGTTGTCTCATAAAGTGATCTAACATAGCTCCACCGTGTGGAGGATCCGGATGCTAAATATGGGTATGGTTATTATTAATAACCTATGTTAGATGTCCCAGTATTGTTATAAGTTTATTAGCCCCAGTCACAACACCAGATCCAATATAATTATCTTGCATCAGAGGTAAATCCCTACATTGGGAACTCGCATTCACGAGGTTTCCATTCCATCCACTAGGATACATTTCTAAATAATGGCATACACGATATTAAGGTATGAATCATAATGTATCATCTCAACGTAGAAAAATACATAGCATAAATTGAAATTCTATACATAGGCAATCTCATTATCATAAAAATGTTTTCTTTAAGGATAGATTTACATTTAAATCCTTCATCATGGCTTGTAAATAAAATGTGAATTATCCTAAGCATATCCCTAAGGAGTGTCAAACCAGGTGCACAATAAGGCATGTTGACATGTACCAGGATACCCCGGGTCAAGCCCGAAACACCTTTTCAGAGTTTTCACTCCTAGATACATCTATGATAGAACCATGTCCACTTGTAGTATCCAGATAGGGATTTATTTTCTATAAATATCCACATAACGTATTTCTTAACAAAATACCATTATTTCCTTGTACGCATACCCTCAATGACTATCTTTCAGATTTTTTTCCCTAATCTACATTATCTAAATCTAGTTTCCATGTTCTATACTAAACTTCCTCTGATACCAACTATAAGGACCAAACCCTAATTTCCCAGAGTTGGTGCCTTATTTAATTACATTGGAATATAAATAAGGAATATGCATCTCGATGGACCGATTAGTTTTTTAGCATTAGAAACAAGTCACATACATAAGTTCAACATTAAAACTCGAAATGGAAAACAACATAGAAATATCTTCGACCACATCCAAAACTCCTAGGTTATTTCAACATGTGCTTCATAATAAAATTATTCATGTCTCGAGAAAATGAATCATAAGAAAGTGGTGATCTTGAATGAACAGTAAGAGTAATAAATACATCAAATGATAACAAAAATATTATGCATGGTGAATAATTGAAAACACATGCCTTTATAAATAATAAAATTGAACACAATATGGAAAAAATTTGAGCAGAGTACATAGTGACATAATAAAAAATAATCATGGTTGTTCAACTAGTTTAATAACCACATGAAAAATAATTACTATTTTCATAATGAATGAATTCATAATTAGGTACATCATAACCATACTATCAAGGTCTCGTGCCAAGACTATAAATAATCATTTTGTCAAGGCCTTATGCCAAGACTGTAGATTGTCTCATGAGACCAATCGACGCATCGAGGAGCTATATAGGCCCCCACTTGACACTTAATATGTCCATTTCATTCCTTATATGATTGGGGATAAGAATAAACAATAGACACACTCAAATTAAAACTAATATATGAAATGTATATAACTTTCCTTGATCATTAAGCATAAACACTAACCATTCATAGTAAATTGATGATTGGTTTTAAGATAGAACATCCAAATCCAAAATAAAAATAAAAAATTAAATTAAATATGGAAGATTATAAAATGAAATATTAATCCCAATAATACATAATAATCAACAAGAGTGTTGAAATAGATGAAGATACTCTTATAAAATCATCGAGTAATTACTGAGATAAATACTCTTCTACCTGAAAAGAGAAGTTCTTTTAGAAAAATCGTTGTATAAAACCAGAAGTTAATTAATATAGTATTTTTTAATAAAAATGTGTGATTTTATAAAGATAATTGGTTCCAAAAATAGATTATTGTGTGTCTTTGAAAATAGGTATGAATTTGAAAAATTCCCTTGAATTGGGCATGTATTTCGGAAATAAATTTTAAGGTTCCTTTAAAACTGTGTAACTATCAATAAATTAAAGAACTATTATGGTTGGTGAACATTTATATAACACACACATAGAATTTATGAGGATTAAATAATAATAAATTACAATTTAATTTAGGTAATTAGACAATTAAAGTAACTCGAATTAAAAGAAAGGTTCATGTGGAAAACCCTTACTTTAAGTCTGAATGTGTTCTACTCTTGAAAATAAGGTCTTGGAATATGAAATTAGAATTATTAAAAAATTAATTAAGAACCTATTAGACATGTATTTAGTTTATCATACTTTTATTGAGTTCATTATGTCCTTAGTGATAAGTTATTGAATTCTGTCTTTACGGAGTGTTTGTTTTCTTTATTTTCAAAATCGGTTCACTTGTTTTTATGTAATGGAGTTCACGATGAATGGATATAAATATCCAGAATTGAAATTACATATTATTTATGAACATCAATAATTTTAAATGGTCATTTATATTATTTTGTTTCATTTCATGAGGATGAATCATTTGATGAAATATTAATGACAATCACTTAGATTATTTAAGCAGTATTTTGATTATTAAGAACTAGTTTGGTCATGTGATATAATATTGTGTACGTATTCTGATTAATGAATATTAAATAGTGTATAATACATATATTATATAATGTTTCAAATATAAAAATTGTTTCATGACCAGTAATGAATTAGAAATTGAAGAACAAAACTTCGTCGTCAACAAAGGATATAAATTGGAACCTCGCGGATGATGATTTAGTTTATAAAATAAATGAGATATAGTAAGAGTATTTATGATGTTTATGCCATTAAAATAATATAATTACATTATATATATTATAATGGAGTTATCATGGTCATTTGGAGAGAGGAAAGGAGGAGAATATATCAATAGAAAAGGAACTCGAAATGAAAATGAGGGAACTAAAATGTGAATTTACCTCTTGAATCAACCACCTTGAGAATCTCTTTAAGGGAAGATGTTTTGGTATTTTAGAAAGAAAAATATATTCTTGGACATAAGGGGGGACTATAGAAGGTAATATAGGTACAAATGTTTGGATATTAAAGGCTTATAAGAGTGAAGAAGATAGGGAGTGATTAGGGGTTTTTATAGTGGAGGAGAGGAGTGATTTTTGAATATTTTACTCATTATTTTATTATTTCCATCAAGAAAAAAAATAATGTTGTTTCATGTGACCCCTAATTGTAATACGTGCATGTGAGTTCGAACCAAGTAGTCTTACTTCACTAATGATGTCATAAATAGTGTTTTTAACTGATAATTTGTATATATGGTATTTTACTATATTTCACTATTCATAGAAACATCAAGTATTTCAGAAACATACCAAAATTTCAACATAACCATTTTTCAAAATTTAGAATTCAAAAATTAACTCCATTTTTTGAAAAAAAAAATTAGATATTATTAATTTAAAATTTCAATTAAATCACAGATTATTCAAAAAATAACAATTTTAAAACTATCATTCATTTTATATCTCATTGAAAAATTAATCAAGATCTCAATATCTTGTAACATTAAGAAAATAAAATATTATTATTATTTACTATTCATAATGGTCAAATTACTATTCATATTACTATTCATTAGGGTCTGTTACTATTCACCAAAAATCAACTTTATTCTATCAGACTCCAAATGAATTACTAATCACAACTCTAGATGACTGGTTTTTGAAATTCAAAACACAGTAGAGGGAAAGTTGTGTTGAACATATAGATTATAAAATTTGTTTTTTAGGGACTCAGTGTTTCGTTCATTCAAAACTTATTTTCAAAACATTGTGATGTTACAAAAATAATTTTGGGTGAATAATAACTTTAATATTTTATGTACCATAGTTAAAAGTATATCAGGTAAATAAGGATAAAAATAATATTATTAATATAAAACTACCCTAAAAATTAATCTAATTTTATTGGATGAGTTATGGAAGACTAAAACAATAATTGGGCCAAATTTGTTTCATTTTTACGCCACTTGGGTGTGATTATGACATTAATAATATTTTATTTAATGTTAAGAAAGTATCGTAAACATATCACTTATTACTAGAACAATTTCAATATGGTGTTATATAAGTTATATAATAAACAAAAAAACGTAATTATATAGATAAAAATATTACCTAAATCATGGTAATTTATTTATATTTTTTAGGAAAAAATGTTAAATTTAATTATGACACAATGATGATGCAATAAAAGATATTTTTAACGGATAAATAAATTAATTGATAGAAATAATATTAAAAGAAAAATAATTTAAAATATTTCATGACATACATGAATTTTATAGGTCTCTATGACATGTTATAAGTTTATTAATTTTTTTCATGTTATATCTCTATTTTTATTTTATTTAAATACAATAAAATAAATATTATCAAAATTGACACAATTTATATTTTATAAAAATATTAATTTATTAAATTATTTAAAAATCCTAAAAATAATTTAAAATTTCAAAGGGATTAAAATAATATTTAAAAGTACCTAAAGTGTACAATTATTTAAAATTGAACTCATATAAAGAAAATTTATATCCTCTTAATATTAAAAATTTTGTTACCACGATTAAAATTAAAAGAGAAAAAATAAGGATAAACTAAAAAGATAAGGTCGAAAATAAAATTAATACGAGTCTAAAAAAATATTTTATTTGATGATTTATAAATTTTTGAATCTTAAAATAAACATAACTTAATTTGGGGAAATTAGGATAAAAGAATTAATTTATATTAAATTAATATTTAAAGAGCTTACAAGGATGTCCCTCGCCTCTCCTATAAAAAGGTACCCACTCGTCTCTAACAATCACACATTAAGAAACACTTGGATCTTCCCAGAACTACCTAAAACCTTTTATATAATACCTATCCCCATTATTGAGGCCTCAGTTTTGGCATAATAACTTTCTTAGTGGTATTAAGTTGTTCTTCAATGATGATCAACTGAAGAAGAGGTATCATTTTCTATTTCTATTTCTATTTTATTTCTTCTTCCAATTTATTCAAATCATAAACTTCCAATATGAGATTAAAAAAATTTATCCTAAATACAAAAATATGTTATTATGTTAATACCATAACCTAAATCCACATCCACTTCCATTAAATGGGAAAGGAATTAATCATTCGTGCATATGTGTGAACAATCACCTCCATGAATCAATCTAATTCGTTTTCCATAGCCATATCTCATGACTGGTAATAATAAAGTAATTACTTCTCATATGTTATATTAATGAAATATTAATCATTATATGATAATAATATATCAATTACATCCTTACTTTCTATGCACATGAAAATAATAACATCATTCGTGTGTACGTGTGAACTATCACCTCCATGAAGTGATGTGACAACGTTTTTTTCATTATATCACATGTATGATATATATAAGTATATTTAAAATAGTATTATGAATTTATTTATTTTATTATAATTATAGAAATATAAAATAAAAATTACCTTAATTAACTAATGGTCAATGAAAAATGGAAACGTTACTCATGCATACATACGACCAACTATATCTATGATTATAACGTTGTTCATTTTTCATACCATATATAAATGATTTGATTTAATATTATAATATAAGTATAAAATTTATTAATAGATCATTAATATTATTCTGGAGATGATTGACTTTTGGGCATATGGAAAATTGACATCATAACACGTTCATTTTTGACTCAAGTACTGAATATCAACAAAACGTCTGATATGAACTTAAATAATTATTTAATTTTAATAACATGGTAATAAGTTATATAAAAGGAATAATAAAATTGAAAATGTATAAAAAGAAATTATAAATTAGCCACATTATATTATTTAGGAATATAAATATTTTATGTGATTAGTTAGATTCAAGGTAAGGGATTTCATCTCAATCACTATTCATTGAGACATTTCTTGATGATATACACCTAAAATATATTATAAATTGTATATAAAACAACATTGAAATTTTGTATCCATATTATATTTATACTCATGTTATTTAATGTTTTTTTAAAAAATTTCTACATTCATGGGGTATTTAATTTAAATGTTCAAAATGGTAAATGGATTTTTAAATAAAACATCTTCTTAAATATTTTAATGATTTTTTCTTCTAAATATTTATTAATAATTTGCATGATTTAAAACTATTTTAATCATTGATCTATATAGAAATTATTTTCTTAAAATTTTAATTCCCTTTAAAATTTTAAAAGTGGAATTAAAAACATTGATTCAGAAATATTCTTTTAAAATGTTCTAATTGTTTTTTAGAAGGGATTGATTATTTCAATAACTTTGAATGTTTTTTAAAAAATACGCCATTAATGGAATTTCTTGATTTCATGTTTCTATTATATATTGATGTTTTATTTACATCATTACCTAATTATTTTAAAATAATGTGTTTTCTTTTATGAGTGTGCAGATTGTAAAGATGAATTGTGTTTTCAAAATGGAATTTTTTTTTTATTTTTTTCTTATTTTGTGTGTTATGATTTTGTTATGGTTCAATGGAATTATTTATGTATATTGGTGGTTCTGTGATAAACCATGGGTGAGTAATCCCGTGATATCTCTCTAATTAATTGGGTAATGATATGGAGTTAAATGATAATATTTCTCCTAATAGATTTATGAAATATACTATGATTGGTATTCCAAACGTATCTATGATGGTTACCCCTTATGTATCTATTAAAGATGAAATGTAAATATTATATGGATGCCACATGTTACCATTAGAATTTTGTAATTCTATTATTTTTTAGTAATCTTATGATTTCATGAGGTATGTTAAAGAGATTATGTTTTATGGGAAAAACAATGATTTAATTGGTATATAAGTAATAATGGATTAATGTTTTATTTCTTTATCTTATTTCCCTTATTGAGATTTTTGTTCTCATCCAATGTTTTTTTAAAAAATAAAAGCGTGTAAGGATTGGTAAGAGAAATTTGGATGTTAATATGAATGGTAATAAAACTTTTATTAGGAAATTTTATATTTTATATTTTTAGGAGTTTTATTTTTTGAAAACAATGAATTGTGAGTAGAAGTGTGTAATTTTCAATTTTTTCATTTGTTATGTAATAGTTATGGCCTATTTCTGTTAAACTCTAAACCTGAAAAGATCACAATTACGAATTCATGACATAACTCAAGATTATGTAAAGTTTAAGACTAGGGAATTATAAGAAGTGGGGATGGTTTTGATTTTTTTATTAACATAAAAAATACTAGTATATGTAAGATAATAAGTTTATTATAACTTAAAGCATTAATAAAAATTTATGGAGGTGGAGGAATAAATATAATAAAAATTCTTGTTGAAGAACGTTACCTATTCTTCAAGTATCCTCATTATTTCAATATAATCCTTAATAGGTCAGATTTATAATTGAAATATGGACTCTAGGATGTGATTATGGAATTTGAGAAGTGATTTGGGTTGATATTGGGTGAAAAAGGGGTTTTAAGGAGTGAACACATTAGTGAAGGGGGTTTCCTTTTATAAGTGATGTGAGTAAGAGAGTGATAATTTTAGAAAATAAAAAGTTTATCCCCCCATATTTGACTAAACACAAGTGTATACGATGAAGTAATATCAATAAGTAAATATTATAGGGTTTAAATATGGAAATATAATATATTTTTTACAAGTATTTAGATCATTTATACCTTTATTATTTTAGTTTAACCCCTGGTAAATACATTTTTACCTTAACCACAATAACAATTTTTTTCTTCTATTTTTCACTAGTTATTTTTATAAAATTTTAATTTTAACATTATTAGATATTATAAATTATTTTGATTCTAAATATTGAATCTATATTGAAAACTTCCATCCGTATAAGTGTATAATTTTCAGTTAAAATTACTCTCACTCATATGGCGAGAAAGGAGGTTTTCCTTTATCAAATGTTCAAACGTTTTCAAATGTTTTTCATCAATATTCAATATTTCAATATAATGTTATCCTCACATTGAATAAATTTAATCCTCAAAACTTAAGAATTATCTCAGTAACCAAGGGTTTGAGAAATGTAAATACCATTTTTGAAAACCCCACATCAAAAAAGGGTTAAGAATAGTTTATATTAAAAGAGAGAAAAGGAATTAATAAGGTCATATAGAATAACACAAAAATAGGTTTCCATGTAAGAGAACATAGGTTCAAAATTAAAATAGTGACATGGGAAAAAAATTAAATATAATATAGAGTGATATATCTCATTGATCAAAATAAAGTAAATTATTAATTGAATGTTAAAGGCCTAAATACCATAAATCAGTGATGATTTAAGAGAAAATATAATTCCTCAGATATGAAGGTAAGAGGATAACTGAATTCTATGACATTCCTATAGTCTTTAGGTATTATTATGTCATGATTTTTTTCATAGGTTATCCAATATGCATAAATCTCTATATGGTGAAGTAATAAAGTAATCTATGAAACCTCATCCAAATTTAAACCTAAAAAATTTCATAATTTGTTAACTTATGACGGTTCCAAAATATTGAGATCCATAAAATTATAAATAAATTCAATGAATTTCTAAAATGAAATTATCATTAATCCCCCAATCAATTTTAATAATATCTTAATCATCACATACCAAACATGTGAATTCCTTTATCATGTGTTCTCAAAAAACACAATAATAATATGAATTACCAGAAAACCCCATTGAATACATGAATGATGCCTTATTCTCTAAGTAAAAAAAAATATTGTTCGATATATTATAAAACTCCAAAAATGTTGTACATGGAATCAATGATATCATAAAAACTTTCTCAAAAAAATCATTAATAATTCCCAAGGTATCTAGTAATATCCAATTTATTTTATCCTTGTAAATCTTTTATTTATCCAGGAATCGTTATCACAACATCAGGAACATATTAAGGTATTCGTTTCCCTCAATCTTGTGTTTTTCAAGAAGGTACACTTTCAACTTAATCCTTTTTTCATGGTCATCATATTGTTCACAATTTTTTTAAATCCATAATGAAAATGTACTATAGTAAAAACCTTATATATTTCATAATTCTAATAACCAGGATATCCCTCATAAAATACTCAAATGACCAAATTCTTGAGTCTAGAAAAAATAAAATCAATCATTCCACTTCTTCTATGGTAATTGAATAAGCATGGCCATGAACCATTAGATTATTTTAGGGTATATTCCTTTGACCCATGGGGAACTCATTTGTGTAATGCCCCATCTCATTGGAGTGGAATCAATGAACATTGTAAACATTATTATTTCCCTTGTAATGATGAGCTTGTGACATTTCTCTCCATCCTTGTAGAATACTCCCTTTCCTTTTAATAATATACAATGTTTTTTATTTCCACAACTATGACATTTTGGAAAATCATGTCTTCCCTTATTCCCTTTATCTATATTTTTCATTTTTCTCTTCTTCATCTCATACTTCTCTCCAAAGACATTATAATTAGACAATTAATTATCTTTCTTTTTAGCACATGATATTATGTACCCATATGGTGATAATGTTTGGGATATTAGTTCCCTTGAAAATACTCTCTTAAGCGAATCAAATAAATGATCATTCTTACTATTTGGATTACATGAATTGTTATTGATCTTGTTCCTTCGACTATGATCCATTTATAAATAATGTAATAGACTATTATGAAACACAATTCATAATCCAAAAAATGGTGGAATAATTAAAATAAATTGAAAAATATTACACATATCTAATACCATAATCATAATCATGGTTCCTTTAGTGATATATCAATTTTCACATCCTTTGTAATGGTATATAAATATGTGAATTACTTTAATCATATACCCCGAGAGTTTCAAACTAGTGGTGCATTAAGGATACTTTTATACACCTATTGGTGATTGGGTCAATCCCAATGTAGCCTATTTGATGTTATTATTCATATGTACATCTATGATAAAACCATATGCACTTGTGTTATCCAAACCGGGATTTGTTTACATAGAAACCCCAACCCCAGTAACCCAGAGCTGGTGTATTCTTTATTTCATTGGAATAATATGCAACCAATCACATCCCAAAGTTCAAAATAGTTTAGTATTGTTGGTGAACTACAAAAATAATTGAATCTAAATTTACATTATAAAACAAAAATTACAACAAGATCTTTTTATAATATCATTATTCCATCTATAATATCCTTGAAAATCAATCATAGTACACATTATGGAATCCAGGGGAAAGGAAAAAAAAATAATGGTGTGCTAAAATACTCATTAATGTTTATCTATAGGGTAATAGATCATTAATTAATAATAATAATTAACATGTATAGGTAAAAAACTAAAAACACATTCCATTATAATAACTGCATAAGCAATAATGAATATGAAAAGTTAAAAAATGATAACACATTTCACTTAATCAAATTTTTTGAATTAAATGAAACAACAGACAATATCACTATGAAATAATAATGTATAATCAGAATTGAATTCTTAATGAAGGAAGTCGTCAATTATTAGACATCATGTCTTAGACACATGATACCATTACCATCAAGATCTATCATATAGACAACTTAAAATTGATGGGTAGGTACACCCTATAACCCAATTTAACTAAGTCTAGAGATATGTTTCATCTCATGATACTCTTCAATACATAGAGGGGCTATCAATAACCATTCCCCACCAATGTCTGCATGTCCAAATCATTCATCGCATATCAAATTATCGAATTAGTTTGTGAATCAACATGAAATAACATAAATTAACCACACTCAAGAAAGAAAACAGATTATTAAAACTTCCCTAGTTAGTCAAATAACATTAAAACAAAAACGAAATTTTTCTAAATGAGATACGGTCTAAGAAATAATCATATGAATGATAAAAAATATGTATATTTAGGTAATATTTAATTTATAATTATCATAAGTCTGTGAATTATATCAAGGGAATGCCAATGACTAAAAAATGGATTAACTAAGTGATTTTAAATACATTCATTGGTAAAATGATCCTAACCCATCCATCGAAATAATAAATATGGCATCAATACAATATATACCCATTGGAGTAAGAATAAATTATTATTGTTATTCTTGGATAGAAATACCATAAAAATATATCTAAAACATTATTGAGAAAAATATCATATTCATTTTTAAAATCATTTTTAAAACTAAAAGTTTGAAAAAAATTTAAAAATATAAATTTCTTTGAAAATAAGATATGAAACATATAATGGAAATTTTTAATCATTTTAATCATCATGTGAGATAAAAATATCATTCATTCCATACAAATTCAAACTAGTGATTCCTTTAACATTTTTAGTAAAATACAAACAGTTATTGGTTTGAAAAAATGATGAATATTCCATTAAAAAAAATAAATAAAATAAATAAAAAATTATTTAATAAATTATTCTAAATTCATAAAAACCTATTTGGAATTTTTTCATGAAAAAATTTTTTTGGAATAAAAAACCATTCCAACTAAAGAGAGAAATGAAGTCTTGTTTTCTTAAAAAATATTGAAAATTATTTTAGGTACCAAAGAGAAAGAAAATAGTAATATTTGATGAAAAAATTCATTAATAAAAATATTCCATGAAATTTAGAGTTTTAATTAAACAATTTTTAAATAATTACCTTCAATATAAATTTATATACAAAAAACCCTAATTAAAATGATATTGTCAAATAACCCCATAAATGATCAAAATGTTTAAGTGATAATTAACCAATGAATTGAATATTCGTATCAATTTAATTCCACATAAAACAATTTTATATAAATAATAATGTATCAAAAAGAAAATATACTCATAATCATATAATATTAAAGATATAGAGGAATGAATACAACCAAATAAGAGAAATTGATTTCTGAAATTAATTAACACATGTTAATTTTCAAGTCAAATCACCGTTTATGAAATAATTATAATTGAACATAGTTACATGTAAAAGGGGAACTATATAAACCACATAAAAAATTGTGTGTGAAGCATTATAATATGCCTCAATGAACAGAAAATGAGATGAAGTCCCTTACCCCATGATTCCTTTTGGATCCATGCACTTTAACCTACTATATTTTATCTTTTAATATTATATTAACTTATAAATTTACCATATCAATATTTATAATATCATTTATTATCTTCTTATAACAAATAATCTATAGTTTGTTAATTTTATTTTATTATTTTCAATGTTCGGGGTGTTAATTGCCTCGTTTTCTCAAGGGGGTTTTATTTTGAAAGATTTGTTACATTTACATATTATATATTTCTATAATCACATGAATAATAATAGTAAAATAATTATAATATTTATACAAAAAATTATACTTTTAATACCAATATTGAAGTATGGTTTTAAGAAATGAAGTACGTAACAATCATGGAGATGGCAAGGCATACATACACTTGGGTAAAGATTTCATTTTCATTGTTCATTATGGAAAAAAGGTAAGTATTATTTCATATTTTAATAATTATAGAAATATAATTAATAATATATTATTTATTTAATAAACTTATACATATATTAATTAAAATGTATCATTAGTATCTTCTATCTAAAGTGTTACTGAAAAACGAATCACATCGCTATATAAGGAGGTAGTCTGCCGTAGACATGAGAAAAGATATCATATCCCATACATAATGGAAATAAAAAAACATTATATGTGATATAATTAAAATATATGTATAAATATATTTTAAATAACATATATATACTTTATATCCACCCTCATACTAGACTATGAGATTTTGTGATGGGAAAACGAATTTTATCGGTTAGTGAGGTGGTAGTCCGCCAAACAGATGACTGATGATTCCATAAACCATTTTATGGAAGAGGGGATGGTTTTAATTTTTAATATTAACATAAAACATATTTCATTATATGTAAGATAAAATGTTTTTATATCATAATGTTTTTTTGAAAATTGATGGAGGTGGAGGTATAAATAAAATAAAAAATGCTCGTCGAAGAGTGTTACCTCTTCTTCATGTATCCTCTATAGGTTTGCTCCAAAGTCATTACTAGGGTATATTTATGTTCAAATTCTGGTATATATTTTGATATTAAGGAATTTTGGAAGTAATTTTGACAGGTATTGGGAAAATAATGGTTTGAAGGTGTAAGCATGAGGTGGGAGGTGGTGGCATTTTATAAGTGATGTGAGTGACTCACTTGTAAATTTGGAATAGAACAAAGGTGTACCCATGTTTGTTATTAACCAAAAAGTTATATGATGGAATAATCTTAATATTTATACAATATATGGTGGAATAATGGAAATATAATATATTTTTTACGAGTATTTTGGTCATTTTTACACTTATATTTTTAGTTTAACCCATGGTAAATAATGTTTTACCTTAACGACGATAATATTTTTTATGTTTTAACTATTTATATCAATAAATTATTAATTTATAATTTTTTATATATTATACATTATTATGATTCAAAATATTTAATTTGTATCGAAAAATTCCATTCATATGAGGGGAAAATTTAAATTTAAAATTAATCTCATAGACATGATGAGAAAGGGAGTTTTCCAAGAGAAAATGTTCAACTTTTTATAATGTTTTTCAACAATATTCATGATGAAAATTATTCAAATGAACAAAATTGGATTAATATAAATATACGTTAACAAATTTTACTCTAAAAATACTTCAAAATATAATTTTAACTTTTAAATTATTTAAATGAAATGGAAGTTTTCAATTTAAATTTTGTATTTTTCTCTATTCATATAAATATAAATAACTTCAAAAATTCAAACAAATTCCCCATTATATAATTGTAATATTCTAATTTAAAACCTAATTTCATTTTTCAAATATTTTTTCTTAAATTGGTTAAATTAATTTTATAATATGTTCAAAAATTTCACAAACCCATACTTTAGAAGGAATATAACCTTTCAGAAAACATTTATTTTTCTTTAAATTATTATTTTTTATTCCTAATATCTAGATAATGATTATTTGTTTAAATTATTCATGAATATTCATACTCACCAATATGCAATCTAGGTTATAATTGTGTCTTATAATACAGTTCATTTTTACTCAGGGTTTCAGGTTCTAGAAGCTATAAAAGATATAAAATTTATTTAAAAAAAATATATTTTTCAAAGTATCTGGTGTTATATTTTCTTATATGATTGGTGTTTCATATCATACATGATATATTTTTTTATTTTTCAAATAAATTGGTGTAAAAATTATAATGTATATATCTTAAATAAAAATATTTTAATAGATGATATTCTTTTTAAACCCAGTGTTGCGTTTATTGGAAACTGTCAAAGAAATGATATTTATTTAAAACTAAATATATCAAATATCCTCTTAGTGATATATTATCTTCTAATATCTCTTTTTTTTATGAATTATACCCAATTAAACATGATTTTACTCTTTTATGTTCTTGGGGTTATACATTCCTCCCGTATTCAATAAGTTGTGTCCTTGCTATTTGAAATTTCACATGTAAATCTTAGGTTTTAAATTTTAAAATACGTCTTTGAAAACCCCAAATCAAAAACGGATTAACAAAACCTCCACTTAAAATATGTTAAGTTAATTAATAAATGTTATTTATAATAATAAATAGATAGGTTTCAATGTATGAGAACATATCTAGAAATTGATGATGTTGTAATAGAAGAAAATCGTAATGCCCAAATAATGAAGTAGTGTGATATAGGTCACTGATCATTATAATTTGATTGATAAAGAAAAATTCAATACAAAAAATAAAAAAAATACAAAAAACTATGATTAGTCAAAATCACATCGATGTATTTCATAAGAATTTTATAAGATAACATTTTTGTTTCATGATCCTTTTCATAATCTTAAGGTATAATATTACTATCATTTAATATAAGAAAATACAATTACATTATATATTTCTATTTTATAAGAAAAATTTCATCATTTAGTTATACTTTGATCAATTTTCACTTCATTTCTTACACAAAGAAATAAATATCCAAAATTAATGGTTGTGGCTAAAGCCCTAAAATTAAATTTTAATGGATCATATGATCTATAAAATACTCACAAGCCTTTCCACCAGCTTCTATTTTTTTTTTGAAAATCAATATGGCAGGAAACAATTATCCGATATAATACATTAATATCTAAAAATTAACAGTAATACCACTTTTTCATCATTAATATTTTTTCATAATATTGTTTAAGTAAAAACAATGACATGTTAACCAGGACATCATGTAATTTAGTGGTGAGTGATAAATCCTTATCAATATTTAATTATGGTTTCAATCCCTATGTCCTTTTCAGATGCATCGGGTTCTCACACGGAATGTGGGTTGTCATTTTTATATAAAAATATTAATATATTCTAATGACATTACCAAAGTTTAATAACATGTAATTACCTCAACATCAATGATATAAATAACCATAATGGTTACCATACCTTTAAAATTATGCCCACATAGAATTAATGGAATAATTCCTTCAATCATTTTTTACTAATGAATATATTAGGACAAGGGGTTGTATTTCCATAAATTCCACCAAAATATCATGAATCTCGGTAAACTCCCATCACATAAACCCTAAAAAGGGAGTTTGAGACTATGAACATATGATAAATCTTAAACACAAAAATACATTATGGTAATCATAACTCTTATGTTTATAAATACATATATTATTTAAATATATATAAAAAAACCTTTGATATTTCAAGATTATGATAACAAAAATAACATTGGTAAAAATACTATTACAAGTAAATTAATAAATCCAAATACATAATTTCTTCTATTGTTTTATTCCAACTTAAGCACTTCCTCCATCAAGGGGTTGAAATTTTGAATAAGAAATTGGCTCAGATAATTACTAGGTTCCCACATGTAAGAAAATAAAAATAAATGGATCCTAAGGATTCAATTTATTTCCTTTCATCATACACTTTTTTTACTAGGAAACTAATTGCTCTATGACTTTATTTTCTGAACATAAATCATTTTCCCATTATATTTAAACACACTCCTTGGAATCTCTTTCAACATTTCTGAAATAAATTAAATCAATTATTTTTTCCTATATGGTCTCCTCCACTTGAGATCATAGTGAACACTATCTTGGTAATCATTTTTTAGTCTACGTATTGGTTATGGTATAATTTATAAATCATATTTTGGGATAAAAAATTAGGAATAATCATTATTTACATCACTGCATTCAACATCTGATTTTGGATTATCATTGTCACCACATTGTCCTTCATGATCAATGTTAACACAATACCTTTATGATACATCTATAGAATAAATCCAAAAAACATGTGTCAAGAAATTATAATCATAGTGGGAAAACCATATAATCACTTATAGGATTTCAAAATCATGAAAACTTATTTTAAATCTAAGAGACATTGGTATTAACCAAGGTCACTCATTTTCATAATCTATTAATTTCATTCATAATGATTTTTAATAAATCAATATTAACTATCCAAAGAATAACCCACTGGAGTGTCAAACCATGTGTGTTGTAAGGCCCATTTTCATGTACAAGTTAACACTAAATTAAAGTGTGAAAGAAAATTTTCCAATATATTACCCATAGGTAAATTTGTTCTACAACCACATCCATGCCAAGTATCCAAATAGAGTGTTATTTCTAGGAAAACCCAGATGATAACAATCTTTCTAAAACATTATGATTTTCTTTTATACATATCCTCAATTTTTATTATTGGTTTTTTTACCAAATCATTCTTTTACAAACTCTATTTGACATTTTTTATACTAATCCTCCAGTGATAATAACTATTATGACCCAAACCCTATAACCTAGATCCCATTTCCACTTTTTTACATTTGACATAAGATAAAAGTGATCATATCCTTAACGATTGAATATTTTTTTATTCTTGGATAAATGAAAACATACAAGATTCCCATATTATATTTGAATATAGAAATTATAAAATATTGTTATTTAAATATCATTTTTTTCAATTTCATATTCCTTCGTATCCTCCATAGTACACTTCATGGATTCCTAGAATATGATAAAAATATGGGTGAGCTGAAATACTTAGTTTGGAGCATTTGAAATAGAATCTATTATGTACTAATAAGGATAATGAAGATGGAAATTTAAAAAATTGAACAAAAATTCCATTCAAATAATTTTACCATCATAATTATATAATCCATAATAAATAGAGAAATATAAGAAATTGATCACAGATTCCATTTAATTAGTAAACAGGAAATAAAATACATCTAGACATAATATTATTGAGAAAATATCATTGATAGTAATATCTAAATTATTACTTAAAGAGATTCATAATTAATTGACGTCATGATATCAAGCATCATGATAACTCTACTATCAATAAATTATATAAAATAGTTTAAAATCGATCATTCTATATACACTTGAACCTCATACAACTAAGTTTAACCAATTGAATCATCCAATGAGACAACCATTGCATCATTGAGATATCTATAAATAGTACCCCCTTGTATATTCAGGTCTAAACAATTCATTATATATTGAAAAATTTGTTTAATTCCTGGAAAATATATCTTTTTAACAAATTTCTATTTTGAGTAAGGAAAAATAATAAACAATATTTTCCCAAAAAGGTCATATAACCTTCACTGTAAAATAACATATGTATAAATGATATATATTTTATGTAATATGTATCCATGATAAATAATATGGTTATTTAGGGGAAAATTTGTGTCATAAGAATAAAATAAAGTGAATATTTCTTAGGAATTTTAATGATTGAATTAATTAATAATTAAACACAACCTCAATACTTTTCCTAGTCAAACTAATCATAAACCATACATAATGTTAAAAATGATTGTATTAGTAAAAAATATACTCAATGGATCAGAACTATAAAAATGTTTTCATGTCCTTGATAAATAGAAATAAAAAAATATCATTAAAAACCTCTAGATGGATAGTGACCACATCACTTTAAAAATATTTTTAAAAAAATTAATTGTTCAATTTTTTTAAATACTTTTAATTTAAAATAACCTTTAAATATTATTATGGAATATTTAAATCATTGAGTGATCAAGACAATAAAAAATTCTATACATGGTGTACATGTAAAAACAATGTTTCTGTTAACATTTTTGGTAAAATCCAAATGATCCTAGTTTAGAAAACAAATTTAATGTTACATTATAAATTTTTAAAAAAACTTTATTTATCTATATTTTTGCAGTAAATATTTGGATAATGGTAAAATAATTTTTTTTTAAAAAATTTCTTTTTGGTAAAAATGGATTTTCTACCGAATAGGGAAATTGTGTTTCTTGTTATGAAAAATATTTTATCATTAATGTTATGTATTAAAGGGAGGTATATGGTAATATTACATTAAGAAATTATGAATAAATATAGGACAATAACATTAAAGGTAATTATTTTGAAATTATAAAATTATTTAATTCAGTGAAAATTCAATTATATATAGTATCGATTAAAATGAGATTTTGAAATAAACCCTTATAGTTATCATAACATTGAAGTGAAAGTATTCAATGATTTAATTATGTGTATCAAATGTAAATATATATAAAACAAGTTTAAATAAAAATAATATATTCAAAATCCTTCACACGCATAATCTTATAATTTCAAACAAAATGAGGATGTAATATTACCCATTTAAAATAAATAGAGTTCTAAAATTTATTACCATTTGATAATTTTTTGATCAAATACTTTTCTATGTAATAAATAATATTAAATATTATAAAAACCATGTATTTGAATTATTCATTACATTATATGGAAATTAGGTAGTATATAGAAAATATAGAATAAATTATGTGAATTACATTAAAATATCCCCCCATAAAGAGAAATTGATACGAAGTAACTTACCTCATGCTTTCATTAGGTTGTAAGAACATTATCCACCAGTATAATTGTTTTCATAATTGTTTCAATTTATGAAAAATTAATATTAATCTTATAAATATCATATATGATCCCTTATTATCATTTTATAACCCATTTTTAATAATAATTCATTATTTTCATTATTTTTTATGTTATAATTGCCTTGTTTTATAAAGAATGTTTTTCATGAATGATCTAGTTCTTTGGTATAAGGTATTGGTCCGTAATATAAAAATTTATAATAATGTTATAAATATATATTTCCCACATTTTTTATTTATTTATAATCATTCATTCATTTTTCAGATGTAAAATTATTCTCATTACATCAGGGAGATGGTAAGTTGTATATACATATGGGAAATGATATCATTCCATTGAAAAGTGAAGGGTAAGGAAGTGAATGGAATGTAAGAATGAATAATTTATTAAAAATTTTAAAAATAATAAATATATAATAAATATATAATATTTTTTTAAATTTATCATTATATCTATC
Source organism: Viscum album (assembly GCA_963277665.1). NCBI lineage: Eukaryota > Viridiplantae > Streptophyta > Magnoliopsida > Santalales > Viscaceae > Viscum > Viscum album. The sequence goes on along the minus strand of OY728139.1, from coordinate 1,513,436,387 downwards.
CTTGAAATGTTGTTATGGAAAACGAATTACATCAGTTTGTGAGGATGTAGTCCACCAAACACACGATATATGGTACTATTTCCCTTTCGATAGAAGAGGATATTAATATTGCTCATGAAATAAAAAAATAATATAATAATATGGAATAAAATTTTATTATTATACTATAATGATTGATTAATATTTTATGGAGGATTAAGAATAAATAAAACAAAAATATGATTTAAAAAAGAAGCATCTTCTACGAACAACCACTTTTGGTTTTCACCAAAAGCATTCATAGGTTAGATTTATGGTTAGGAAAAGAAACTCAAGATGTTTTTAGGGTTTTAATAAAGTGACTTGGGAGTTTTTTGTTTTGAAACAAATGTCTTTGGATGTGTTAAGGGGTAGGATAAGGGGTGTACTTTTATATGTGGGGGGACAACACTATTTGGATTTTTGAAAAGAATCCAGTACTCCCAAGTTTATACCCTACTAAAAGGCTAAAAATGAGCCATTAATGAAAATTTTAGGTTATAATTTCTACATATCTTCATAAAATTGCAGTGGGATATGATTTAGGGTAATTTTAACCCTTATAAATTTAGTTTAATTCCTAGTAAATCATTTATTACATTAACCATAGTAATTAATAATTATTTTTTGATTTTTCATGTTAAAAAATGAAATAAAACTTATTATATAAAATATATTTTTATGATTAAAAATTTGATATTATTTTTTTCAAATTCAATTCTTAAAAGTGGTAGAATCAAAATTAAAATTATCCCCATAGACGTGACGAAAAAGAATGTTTCCAAAGGGAAATTCCCCAAAAGTATAGAAGGTTTTAATAACAAAATAAAAAATAAATTTGATTCAACTAAAGTATATTAGTAAAAATGTAATATAATTGTACTAAATTTACATTAAAACAAATTTTAAATATTATCTATCCTTTTAAATTATTTAGACAAAAATACATTTTTGAATAAAAATGAGTATTTTTCACTATTCATAAAAATGAAATAATTAAGAATAATCCCAAACATTAACCCAAATATATTTTTGATATGAAGGTTTCAAAAATATAGTTATTTTTATCAAAAAAATTTCAAATTTATTTAAAAGTTTATCATAAAATATTTTCTCAAAGCATGACTAAACCATCTTTTAAAAAATTCAACGTTTTTCAGAAAAAATTTATTTTTCATTCAAATCAGTTATTATTTGTTTAGAATATAAAGATGAAAAATGAATTGTGAAAAATATATATTTTCATAAATTAGTTCTTTCTATTCATACCTTCTAAAATTAATCGCTATATTATGATGGTCACTTTTTTAATAATGATATTTTAATATGGTATTGTGTTTTGATTATACCCGATTGTGTGTTGATCGTAAGGTACCAAAGAGATTGAATTTATTTAAAAATATATTTATTTTCAAGACTCAAGGTGTTATGATCTCCTCTAGTATTGTTTTTAAGTTTCATATACACTATATAACTTGATTTTCATCTTTTAAAATCTTAGGGTGTTACAAAATAATTCGAAGAAAAAAATATTTTTGATAGACATTATTAGACATTATTATTTTTATATAAAAAGTACGTACTGGGTTATATAATTGTAATATTTTTCTTATTAAAATGTAGATTTAAATATTTCATGTTTCTTAAATAAATAAATTATATATTATATTATTTATTCATTTTTAATATTCATGTATATAAAATGTTTATATGATGTAAATATTATATATTCATAAATTTATGTGATAGAAATATTCTTATAACAAACTCATGAAAAACATCAGATAATATGTAAGAAAAGTAATTTTGAGATATATCAACATTTGATTAAATTTTTTTCGGAGTTGAGATATTGTATCTATAAGATGATCGTATATTTTTAATATTAGGTTTTATATTTTTCATGAAATTAAGGTAAATATTGAGTAAACAAACTTGGTTATATTGAAACTAGGTCTGAATTCACCTTATCTTGGAGGCTTCTCCATTGTCTATAAATGTATGGGTTATATTTCTATCTATACATGATTACTCCAATGGAGTATCTTGGTTTTATAAAATGTTAAAATGTTACATAAAATTGGTTTTTTCACCTCATTCATGTGATGTATTTGTGTATGTGTAATTATATTTGTATTCTTCTTTTGGGTGAGTAATAGAAATTTTTAGTTGTTTAAATTATTACACATTAATTAGGTTTGAAAAAAATACAATGTTTTTAAATAGAATAAGGATACACAACTGTGAAATCCTGTTATTTTTTTCATGTACTCCTAAACCCCTATTTTGTTCATTATTTGTTTGGATTTCATTAGGGATTCTTCAGTTTAAATTTTGGATATTCTAAAGGTCTCTTGGGATTGTAAATTGTTAGCACATATTTTCTCCAAACCGTGCACCTTACTAGTAAAAACCATGAAAACCCTAGGAGCAGGGATTTTTAGTGTTGGAATATGGATTGAAACAAATAAAACCAACCAAGTAAAAACCATGTAACCCCACTATTACGAATATATGGCTAGGGTGCAGGGTTTGAAAAACCATGCAGCCCTACCCATCTAACTGTGGATATAGGATTTAATTATTCTGAAAAATATTTAAAAATTACATATACCCTATTATTTAACTCCAATTATGAATAGCTTGACCTATAATTATTTTATATGTTGTGGATCCTCTCAAGGGACCATTTTTGGCTCTTCTAGATCCCCTATGAAGTGAATCAAAGAGTATAGATCAACATTTTATCCTTCCCCATTAAGATTTCTTTTCCCATTACATCTCCCCCACTCTCACCAATTCTCTTCCTTAAGGTTTATTATATCTCTATTTTGTTTTTTCATCTAATCCCCTTTGTTTTATATTAAGAATTGAGGTTTCATTCTTGGGTTTCCACTTTTAATGGTACTAAATGGTGTTTTCAAATACGAGTATTGAGATTCATGATCTTGTGATCCCAAGGTAGGTGGTTCTGTTTATATTTCCCAATATATTTAAGACTATATTTCAGGATATAAATTAAATGTATTTCAATTTTATTGTTAAAACCTAATTTTTTTAAATTGGGATTTTGAATTACTTTGGCATGAAATTGGGAAAACCCCTCAGAATCCATTAAATTTGGCGGTGATTTGGATTTGATGGAAATGGGTGAAAATTTGATTTTTGAATTAGATCGTGAAATTGATTTTTGAAATCAGTTTGATGATTTGTATTTGTGAAAAATGGCATACTTTTTATTAATAGAAACCATTTGGTTTTATCTTTGAAAATGAGATGATTTTTAAAAAATATATTTTGGTTTTTAAAGGTTAGTTAGAATATCATAATTGAAAAATGGGTTAATTTTATTTTTAACCATTATGAAATATTTTACACATATTTGATTTTTGTTTTATAACATGAAATCCTAGGTAGTTTGTGATTTATTAGGGAAATCATGCTAGGATGGGAATTCCTTAATAATAGATTGATGCATTACAACTCGAATATAAACATATCAGTATATCTTATCCAAAATAAGATGTTGGTTAGTCTACTTTTTCTTGTGTTTGATTGACTTGTCTGCACATTTCATTTTTCATTTTTAATGTGTGTGAGGATCCCAACACCTTGAACTATCCCAACTCTTGTTAGATGACATTGTTTATCTCGGCGAATTCTATGATATATATTCCATTGTTTGTAAACTATTCTACAAATTCCATGTTAATTTATATAAATTCTTTTATATAAAATAATTATTATGAAATTTGTTTAATGTATTTACATCAATTAAAATGTAAACCATTATTTGTTTTAAATATTATATTTATATTTCCATGCATTATTATTTAAAATGAAAGGCATTATTCCTTAAATTAATTTGGAAACTTATTATGAAATTCTCAGTGAGATCCAACATGTATTTTATCTCACACATTACATTTTTTTGGGTATTTTTAGATGTATTCATGTCAGGTTATAGCAAGGGGAAGTTTCAATTTGAAGTTTTTAGTTGATTTTTATATATTAATATTTGAGTTTTTGTGTCTGTTGGGACTTGGGATGCTTCCTATTATCTAGTTCATTGATGATGTACAATGGGTTTCTTTACCTGTTTGACATATGGTATTGTTCTCTTTATTTAGTTTTATTTTGTGAATAATAACTTATTTATATTTATTCTATTATGTTTAATTAAAATTAATTACCAATTTTATGTTATTTGTGTACAAGATGTTGTAATGAACCCGAGGGGATTAAGGATGCCCTTTAGGCTATTTCAGGATCAACTCTAGTGTTAATGTATAAGGTTATCCAATATTGTTCATTAAAAAGTTGTATAAGATCTAGGTTATTCATATTTTCGTGATATTAATATGAACTTGAGTAATCTTGTTGGGATATATGAAGTATATACAATTTAATGACTAGCCATATCTCATCACAATGAGCCTTAATTCTATTAGGTTGGTTTGGGGAAGGAATATTGAGGACTAGTTCTAATCATTTCCCTATATTTTTTTGGATGGATTGAAATATAAATATTTTTATGTACCTATTGGGATTAATTTTCCTTGTTGAAAATGTTTAGAGTTATTCTGTGTAACTTTTCCAATCTATTCAATTTTGTCATCTGATATTTTGAAGAATCATTATTCTAAGAATAGATGTGATTAATATCTAAGAGGAAGTTCCTAATGAACCATTATAAGAAAACACTCCTATGTACAATAATCTCATTGATGTTGTTGCATGTCTAGCCCAAGCTATTAGACAGTCACCTACACCAATTCCCATTTAGCCTTCAGATATGGAACCTCAATGGGATTTTATATAGAATCATGCTCTGGATTTTCTTTTCAAGAAGCCTCTTATGTTCCAATTCTCAAATGATCAACAATATGATGCGGATTTGTAGAGATATATCAAACTTATTTTTACGTTTAAAAGACTCCTGAAGAAATCAATGAGAAAGATCCCACTATGCTAGAGGGACCTAGAAGGATATAATGGGATATGATGTTGATGAAGAATAAGAATGGGGATTAGATTGGAAAGTTGTTAAGTCATTTTTCACTGATCAGTTTTATCTAGAGTTGATGGTTTTTTCCAAGTCTATGGTGTTTTTCAAACTTGAGAAAGCTTACCATACCATCATAGAATATGAAAATTATATTGTTGCACTTGTGTATTTTTCATATATCATTGTTTCGAAAGAGACGATGAATACTTGATGGTTCTATATGGTACATTGATATTATATTCATTCTAATGTTTTCTTACTAAATGTGAATTATTGTACTTATGTGACGAATATGGTGTTAATGATGGAAATGGACCTAGTTGGTAAGTTAGAGATGATGGGAGTATCTTTTTCTCTTAGTGGCAGTTCAATGAGTTCCTATAAGGGGAAGAGAAATCATGATGATTCTCAAGGTGGTTATCTACAGTAGGGTTTTCTATATCTCCTTCAGTTCTGGGAAGGAGCAATTTTATTTTTTAATAGTGTGGAAATCATGGTCAATAAAAATAGGTTTGCACAGTGGAACCCATGATATGTGGTTCATGTGGATTCTCAGGTCAATTTTATAAGTTCTCCAATGTCAATTCAACTACGTGTAGGGGAATGATAACATCAGTACATTCTAAAACTGTGGTAAAATCAAATTCCTGACAATATAATGCCTTCTATGTATAGTAATCTAGAATAAAAATTCTTCAAATAGTAGAAGAGTCTCTGGAGTAAGCTGTTAGGGGTCTAGCCAATGTCTGACGTTCCATCACTATAGCATCGACCTTAGTGACTTCTTTATTTGATACTAGTATATCTCATTCATTTTTTACAACCTATATTTCGAATCCATTTAACCATAAAATAATGCTTATATCTTTTTTGATTTATATTACTACACATATCAGAATAAAGAGAGAATGGGGTTTCTGTAGTACTTCTTTTCTTTTCATATTATTCGATATGGATCTTTATTAGAATTTTTTGGTTCTCGACAAGAAAGAAATTCAATAAATTTTATGTATTGATTGGATCATTTAAAATAAATCCCATATTTATAATTATCATTGTTGATTCACATTTATTAAACCTGATGGGTTGTTCTTTATCTTTATGGGAGTACTAGACCTGAGGTTGAGTAGAGCCAAACTGTGTTACTGTGTGTGGCATAAGTTCTATTTTCTATCAAATATGATTGGTAACTTCACATTTTTCTTGATTACCAAAAACTAAATAGGGTCATAGAAAAGATCACGTATTTGTTTCCATGGATTTATAACCTTGTTGACCAGTTAAAATGGCCTAAGATATTTCTGAAGATATATATTTTATCTAGTTATCATCTACTAGGAATAGAATAACCTGAAATTCAAAAAACCACATTTGGAAGTAGGTACAACCGTTATGATTAACGTTTCTATCCATTTTCCCTAACCAATGCTCTAATGGTTTTTATTGCTTTCATGAACATGATTTTATATGAGTACTTCGATACATTTTTAGTTGTATTTATGGAGAACATTTTGATTTACTCTATGTCTTAGGACAATAATTTATGTAATCTAAGAGATGTAATGGAATTTTTGAGAAATCACAAAATTTAGGCCAAGATTTAAAAATGTGATTTCTGGACTCTGGAAGGGATGTTCTTGCGACACATAGTTTTGGAACATGGTATTTTAGTTGAACCTAAAAAATGTAAAAGCTGCTATGACATGGTAAAAAAAAGTAAATGATTTTTAGATTCTTAGAATCATTACTTTGGCTGGTTATTATTACCAGTTTGTAATGGATTTCTCGAGGATGTATTCTCTAATGACTTCATTAACTAAGAATGGAGAAATTATTGTTTAGGATGAAAAATTTCTAAGTTCATTTGTTGATATGAAATTTATTTTTACTACTACAACAGTTTTGACATATAGAGTAGCCAAGAAAGGCTTTGTGGTCTTTTATAATTCAAGAGGATTGGGTTTTTTTTGTGTTCTTATTCACAATAATCATGTTGTTTTCGATGGATCTCGGCATATTATGAAACATAATAATAATTACCTTACCCCTGACAATGAACTCATAGCAGTGATGAATTAAATTTAAATTTGGCGGGATTACCATTTTGGAGAATGATTTACTTTGTATTCCGACCAAACAATATTGAGTTATATATTATATCAAAATGATTTTAATCTCCACCATATGGATTGGGTAGATTAGATAAAATATTTTGACTTTAGAATAACCTATTCCCCAAGAAATGGAAATGTAATCACATATTCTCTGAGATATAAATTTCAAACTTAGGTTTTGAAAGAATATTTAGAAGAGTGGGACATCATGGATCTTTTTCACAGTTGCATATTGGTGTCTGGGAATCAGAGGATATGGTATCCTTGACCAATTTTTAGTTAACCACTTCTCTTATCAGGTTTATTATTAAGGAAAAATAGTTTAAGGATGAGTTCTATAGAATTAGAGATTTTATTTGTGGTGGGGAGATCATTTTGAGTAGTCTCTCTCCACTGAGGGTATTCTATGTTTTCGGAATAGATATGTTGTACCATTTCATGTGAGGAAATTTGTTATTGGGTATTTCTATATCTCCTAGTGGAAAGTGTAGATAGGAACCATGAACATGATATATGGAATGTGGGGATGATTATGATTGTTAGGTATGAGATGTGGAATTTCTTGTTTTGTCTCTCATTTTTATACATGCTAATAGGTAAAGGAAAATAACTAGATACCAATAGGTTTTATTCGTCCACTACTAAACATGATTGGATGTGGGATACAATCTATGAGGAATTTTTGGTCGGGATTCCACATACCCAGAGAAAGAATAATTTGATATGGGGTTTGATTGATTGGATGAAAATATCACGACATTTTATACACATTTTTATTCTACCAATGTTGAGAAGTCAGGAAATCTCTATGTGAAATAAGTTGTTCAGTTTCATAGAGTTTTATCAGTTATATACTCTGAAATGGATATCTGTATAACTTATCTATTTTAGATAGGCCTCCAACAGAAACTAGTATCTCAAGTTCATTTGAGTATGGCATACAAAAAACATTTAGATGGCCAGACAGAAAGTGCTATACAAATTCATGGGGATATAATTCTCTCAATTTTTCTCAACATTGGTGGGGATTAGAATGAAAATTTGGAATTGGTTGAATAATCTTGTACCAATAGTTTGGATTCCTCAATAAGGATTTATCCTTTTAGGGAATCATATGGATGGCCTTGTAAATATCTATTGTTTTGGTCAGAGATCGGTGAAAGTTACTTGGTTGGACCGAGATTGGTTAAAGATACGATAGTAAAAATTCAATGGATTTCTCATAAAATGTTGATGTCACAAAGAAAAAATAAATCTTATGCTGATTATCACCGTAGAACAATGGAATTTGTTTTTGGTCAAGTGTTCTTAAACTTTTCACATCAGTTTTAGCATCGACAACTGGGGAGGCATGGTAAATTTCATCATCATTTTGTGAGACCTTTTTAGGTTGTTGAGTAGGTGGTAAAAGTGGATTACCATTTAGATCTTCCACTATAGTTGACATCTATACATAACATGTTTTTTTGTTATGTCTACAAAAGTATCTTTCTGATTCACCTCTTGTTCTGAGCTGGAGTGATCTTGATGCCGAGTCTGATGTATATGTGACGAAGCATCCAGTCAGGATAGTTGATTCTAAAACCATAGTACTTCTTTGGCGGACAATGCCTTTGGTTTGAGTGTTATTGAATCTAGTTTCTGATACTCATGAGATTTGGTAGTGGGATAAACCAATGATAGATAAGTGGCCTCATATTTTTGACATGGAATCACTTTAATAGACTTTCTGGGAAAATGATGTTTCTCTGGTAGGTTATTTGTAACATCCTGATATAATTTTCAGGTACTCTTCAACCCCTATTTTGATCATGCTACGGATTTATTTCATTTAAGGATGAATCATGTGAAATTATGAAAAATTTTAAGGGTTATTGGGGCTCTTATTAGTAGGTGTATTGTTTTCCAAAATTGTGCCTGCTACTAGTGCAATCCATGAAAACCGGGGTAATGATGGGTTTCACTATTAGTGCACGGTTAGAAAAAATGTTCACTAAAAAGGAGAAACCATGAAATACCACCGTAAGGGGTACAATATAATGGCCCATAATTTAAATATATATTACATCAATATTCAAGAATATTTATTACATAACATAACAAAAACCATGCCAGGACCGTATATGTTTAGTGTCTCAAAAAAATGGGAAACCCAAATAGCTGGTTCATAATACATCCACATTGTCTCCCACTTATTTCTTCATAAATAGAATACTATTGACATATCTTATATAAATCCCTTAATCATGACATAGGGAAAATAATCATATGAAATGGTGGACTCAAATTCTTAGTAAGGGAAACAAGGAGAATATCAATCATATTATAATCATATAAACAAAACATTTGAAAATCTTATCTGGAATATAAAAGATCATAATATCATGTCATGATATAAATAATAAAAGTGAAATGAAATACCAATAGTCATAAAAGAAGACATGAAATTTCGTTTCAAAGAAACATAATTATATAAAATCATTTCATATTAGTTAGGGATCATTACCAAGACCATTATAGTGGAAAAAGTCCATTACTGAACCGAGTTCACTCCTCGTTCCAGCCCTGTTTTACTGAACTAGATTTACATATCATTACAGTAATGTCTATCTCACGAGATATAAATATTTACCCAATGAATTGGAGGGATATATAGGTCCCTCTCATCTCACAATGAAACCATTCTTATGCTTTCCACAAAAACATAAAAACATTCACCATAGCATAACCCATGAAATAAATTGGGTTTCTTTAACATCATTCCCTAATAATTGATATAAAAAAATGGATTTCCAAAATAACACACAATAAAATAATTGTAATAACGGGTTTAGATATATGAACATATTTAAAGAGAGTCATCTTAAATGGAAAATAATTTGATATTAATTCCTAAAAAAATATCCTTTCTTCGTTAGAAATGATTTCCTTCACCAAAATGCCAATTTTTTTAGAAGAAATCGTTTTATGTGAAAATATAATGGTAATATTGTAGGGTAATCTTCAAGTAAATAAATAATTATTTATTTGTAATAATCCATTCATGTTGTACAAGTTAAAAAAACATTCTTCTGATACTTTTGCTGGAAAAGTCAAAAAGTACCTCGTACAAAAAAATGACAAAAGATTCCATTCATACTGTTTAGTAAAAAATCACCAATGGGTAAAATTGTATTTAGAATTTTATATAAGAATATAATGAATATTTTGAAATATATATTTAGTAAAAATGGATGTGGATGATAAATATACCTCAATAAATACTTAAGAATAAATAATCTCAGATAAAAATCAGATTTTCAATGTTATCCCTTACCTTGGGTCTGATATCCTTTGTATGTATCTGAACCTCATTTATAATTATTTACATAATTTTATTAACTTAATAAATTATCATAATTATTTTTTCTATATAATATGTGATTATATTATCATCCATTTTTAGTAACATTTCATTTCCACTCATTATTCAGATATTGACTGTTTTTTGTTCTTATGCGAGATATTTCATATAAGTTCATGTTCCACTTATTAGGTTATAGTTAAATCATTTAAAGGATGATATTATTATAATATATATAATATTTATTCATTAAATTAATTTATATAATCATGGTTTAAAAAATATCATGTAGAATGAATCACATCGCATCGTGGAGACGGTAGGTCGTACGCATGCACGATCGATGATATCTTTCCCAAAATTATTGAATGGTATTGAATTGGATATTGTATGATATTTCATAGTTAGTATAATGTCATAATAATAATATATTGTTATTATTTCCATTATTATACCCATCCATGTAAGGAGGTGGGGAAAACATCTTACACCAAAGCGTGGAGACATTAAGTTGTATGTACGCATGCATGGTGATTTTGTTTTTCATTGGATGGATAGAAGGTGAAGTATGGTTATTTAATTTTTATAATGACATATAAGAATATGAGTGATACTTATATTATTATATTATAATGAAAAAACTAATTAATATTTTGTATAAGAATAAATATTTTTGAATGAATCTGTAGGCGAGATTGAATTTTCCTTGATGTGATTTCCCTAAATCTCATCTTAGAGAAATAGAGTTGGTCTTTGAAGATGACCAGAAAATATATAATGAAATTAGGGTAGTTGATAAGGAATAAGGTAAGTGTATGGCCAATCTTGAAGACTCAAAATGAACCGAATAGGTGATGGAGGTGGTTCCCTTATATAATTGAGTTGAGGGGAACTTTTGGAAACTCCGTAAACAAAAATTTATAATAAAATAAAAAACTAAAAAATCATAAAAATTTCACAATTTCTAGAATGATATCATATAGGTTTTTAATCTCATTAACCAAATAAATTTAGACAAGTGATTTTATTCAATTTAAACCATATCTATTTAATTAACACTTGGTCATTATAATTAATTTTAATTTTTGTAATAACATTCTAAATATTTAATGGTTATAAATATTTACTTATATGGTGTTAATTGACTACAAATGGATATTTTATAACATTTGAGATCATATAATTATCACTTTATATTTTTTAAATATTTATATGATATTGAAATATTTTAATAAAATTTTATTTTTATAAAATATCAATAGTGTTAATTTTGACACTATTTGGTTATTTGATTTTAAAAAATCCACATAGAAGCTAAACTTGAAAAAAACAGTAAATACCCTCTTATCTTTTCATAATAACCTAAAAAGTGTTTCTAGAACATTAATTAGTTCATAAGATATTTATTTTAATATTTTCAAAACCATTTATTTGATAGTTCTATAAATAAAATAATTTCCACATCACTATCGTGCCATCATTAATGGTAATTATTTAATATCAAAAAATTATAAATAAATTTATATGATTTAATGAATCATTTAATATTTAAATATACTATATATAGTCCACATTATCTCTTATTTATCTACATATTAAAATTAATAAGCTTAGATTAAATGAGATTGTGTCATTTTGTCACATTCATTTCTTTTTATTATATTCATGTCATATTCATAGGTAAGCGGCCATCAAGTGATTATATTTACAAAAATTGACGATAAGGATTTAATTTAGTCAACAAATAAGATTTTAACTAGTGTTAAGGTAATTTTATAATATTATTTGTACCTTCAATAACCCAATTTACCATTAACCATGGGAATAAAATAATTACCAAAGTTACTATTCATAAAGTCCAAAACTAAATTAACATATTAAAATAATTTGGACCTACTGATTCTAAATATAGAGAAAAATTTTAAAAATTAAAAATACTGAATTTCCTGTAATTAATTTAAATTCAATCCCGTTGTCGGAATGAGAGAACGAGTTTTCTTGAAAAATGCTAAAACATTGCAAAACCTTGAAATGTTTTTACCTATAAATTCAATGTAAAATTAATTCTATGGTTATAAAATATATTTAATGATAAAATAAATTATATTTATAATTCAAAACCATTTAATATTATAATTTATTCATATAAATTATATTGATGAAAATATTTATTTTCACTTAAAATTTAGTGTGTTTCTAGTATTCATCAAAACTTGAATGTTATCCGAAAATATCATAAATTAAACCAAAGTAAATTTTTATATCCCAATTTAAAATAACATTTTATTGTTTTCAAATGAAAATTATTAATATGTTATAATCTTAATTTAACAGGGGTTCTCCATTCAAAGGCGTAAGATTATGATTTTTTTAAAAGTAGGTTTTTATATAACAAATAGGGTTTATTCACACCATATGATTAAAATGTCCATTGGATGAATAAATTAATATTTTATTAAGTACATAAAATGTATATATCATTAATTTCATTACCAATATTAATTCACTAAAAATTCAAATATCAAATTTATATTTCTCAAAAATAATTGATTACAAAGAATTCAAAATTCATTTTCATAAGTTAGTTATAATTATTCCCACTAACCTAATAGCTAATAAATAATGGTAATTTTATACGAAAGGCTTATAAAGATTATTTTAAACTCACTATTGTGTGCGACACAATTTACTATAGAATAAAAATTATTTAAAGAAAATTTTTCACAAAGAATCCAGGTGTTACATTCTACCCCCCATAAACTGAATTTTACCCTCACAATTCGTCACTTAGAAAAAAATAGATGAGGATAACTCTCCCTCATCATATCCTATAGTTCCCATATCGCTTCTTAAAATTGGTGTCTCCTCTATAAAACTTTAACCAAGTGGGTGGTCTTGTTTTCTAGCACTTTTTCTCTACGATCCAAAATCTATACTTGTTGTACTTCATAAGAAATATATTGCTCCAGCGGTACAACTTTTGATCTTAGTACATGTGAAGGATTGGTTTTTTACTTTCTTAGGATAGATACATGGAATAAATCATGAACTTGAGATATATTTGGTGGAAGTTTCAATATATAATTTACCTTCCCAACACGATCCAAAATTTCAAAAGAACCAATATAATTAGGGATTATCTTTCCCTTCTTTTCAAATCTCATTACTCTCTTTCAGGGAGATATTCTCAAAAACACCTTACCACCCACTTCAAACTCTTCGTATTTTCGTTGGTAGCCAGCATAGGTTTTTGGTCAACTAAAAGATGGTCTTAGGTATTGTTGAATAGATATGACATTTTCTGCAATTTCATTAACAATATTATATCCTAATTGCTTTCTTTCCCCAACTTCATCTCAGCAAGTTGGATTTCTACACGAATTTTCATAGATGAATTAATAAGGAGCCTTCGGAATACTGGAGTGAATTCCATTATTGTAAGAAAATTTCACCAATGGTAGGTGTTGATCCCAACCACCTTTTAAATCCATAGAGAAACCTATCAACTTGTCTTCCAGAGTTTAAATTGTCCTCTCAGACTGACCGTCTTTCTGAGGATGATAAGAAGTTCATAAACTTAACTCAGTATCCAAATCATGTTGAAGACTTCTCCAGAACATTGAGGTAAAGATTTTATCCTAAACGAATATAATGGATAGTGGTACTCTATGAAATATTACCACTTATTTTACATATATGCTGGAAAGCTGATCAAGAGATAAATCCTCTCTAATAGCAATGAAGTGTGCTGACATTGTAAGGTAATCAATTATAACCCAGATAGCATTATTGAATTTGGATGTTTTGTGATGTCCTCTGAAAAAGTCCATATTTATGTTTTCCCATTTCCATTATTGTATGGGTAATGGTTGTAACATCCCCTTAGACTTCTGTCTCTCAACCATGACTTGCTGAAAAACCAAGCATCAAGAGACATATTCCATGGCATTTATTTTCATGTCATCCCACTATAAGTACTCTTTCAGTTCCCTATATATCATTGTTCTTACAAGGTGAATAGAGAATGAACAACTATTAACCTCCACCCATAGTTCATTCTTTAATTATGGTATGGTATAAATACAAACCCAGTTCCAAAACCTTATTATTTCATCACAATCAAGGTTGAAATCTGGAACATTTTTCACCTTCTTTTGTAACTCTACATATTTTTTCTATGCATCCTTAATCATTACTTGTATATATGGTAGAAAATTTATTTGAGAAATATAATATTTCTACCCTTTCATCAAAATTTCTATATCCATCATTTCCAAATCCCTTAGATATTTTGTGATCCTTATCCTGGATAAGCCAACATAGTATTTTCGACTCAAAGCATATGTCACCTTGTTTTCTTTTCCAGGGTTGTAATGTATTGATCAATCATAATATTTAATCAACTCCAACCATTTTATTTGGTGCTTATTCATATTCTTTTTTGTGAAAATATAATTTAAACATTTTTGATCAGTATAAATATCACACCTTTCACCGTAAATATAATGAATCCATATCTTTAATGCAAAGTTTAGCATGGCTAACTCCAAATAATATATTGAATAATTTTTCACATAAAGTTTCAACTGTCGTGAGTCATAATCTATCACTAAATCATTTTTCATTAGAACACATCACAACCCCTTCTTGGATGCATCACTATAGATGAAAAACCTTTCTCGACTACAAGGAACTATGAGAACAAGTGCATTGGATAACCTTCTTTTTAGCTCTTTGAAATTCTATTCACATTCCTATGTAAAAATTATCTTAAATCATTTTTGAGTCAACATGGTGAGTGGATTATATAATTGTGAAAACTATTTCACAAAATTTCGATAATAGCTTTCCAAACCAGGAAAAATTCGGATCTTAGTTACTGTTGTTGGTCTCGACCATCTTTCAATAACCTCTTCTTTACTAGAGCTTCATATATCCCCTCTCTTGAGATTATGCCACTAAAAAATTAAAATTTATGGTGCCAAAATTCACACTTGTTAAATTTTTCATAAATCTTATCATTTCTTAGGGTCTTTAGTACAATTCTCAAGTGATCTTAATGTTCTTACTTTCACATTGAATAGAAAATAATATCATCAATAAATACAACCATAAACTGTTCAAGATAGTCTCTAAATAATATATTCATTAGATCCATGAAGATAGAAGAGGCATTAGTAAGACCAAAAGTCATCACTATAAATTCATAGTGTCCATATCATGTACGGAATTTTGTCTCTGGAATATCGTCATTTTTTACCCTTAATTGATGATGTCCTGAACGAAGATCAATCTTAGAAAAGTATTGACCTCTGCAGAGTTGGTTAAATAAGTCATCAATACAGGGAAGATGATATTTATTCACTATAGTTATCATTGTAAGATTTTAATAATCAATGTAGACTCTCATTGATCTATATTTATTCTTAACAAACCGAATAGTAACTCCCCAAGGTCACACACTAGGGCGTATGAATCCCTTATCAAGATTCTCTTAGAGTTGCTTCTTTAATTCCTGCAAGTCAATTGGGGTCCTTCTATATGGTGCCTTTGAAACAGGAATACACCATGTATGTGTTCTATTGAAAAATCAACTTCATAATTTGGTGGAATATATAGAAATTCTTCTAGAAAGACATCATCAAACTCCCATACAATGGGGGTATTCTTAATAGTGAGTTTCTACCAAAACATTTGAGATAAATAACCTTAATTTAGAGGAATCAAGACCCATAAGGTTTAAGAAATATCTACTAGAATTTTATATTCATCCTTGCATGAATAGAAGATAATAGATTGATATGGAATATGTAATATGACTTTCCTTCCTTGGAAATTGATATGAGATCCATGTAGGGAAAACCAATCCATGCCAAGAATCACATCAAATTACACTATAGGAAGGATCACAACATTTTAAGGGTGATATTTCTTAAAAACATCAACCATAGAAGAATTATAAACTTTTTATGAGACTATTGTTCCATTAAGAGTTCTCTCAGCTAACAAAAAATCAAATTGTGAACGTAATATAACGGTACCATTATAACATTATTCATAAATAAAAGAGTGGGTGGATATAGAATCAAATATAACATTTTCTAATTTAGAGTGGATGGTTTGTGTACCTTTCACCACTTCATTATCTTACACCACATCACAGAAAGGGATTGCATGTGACTTTCCCTTTCCTTTGGCCTTAATTGTTTTTGATATCGATCATAATCAATAACCCTTGGATAAGGGCATTGATTAGAATAATGACCTATTTCCATGCACTTGTAACATTGAAGTTTAAGAGGTTCATAATGTGAAGCCTTTTCTTTATTCACATCATTACACATCTTTTCCCACTACCTCATCATTCAATTTCCCAATGACATTCTTTTCCACAGTTAAAACATTTACTAGTCACTTTAAGACAATTCCCTTCATGTTTCTTTACACACATTGTGCTTTAGAAAAAACACATCTTCTTTTCAGTTTTGTCCTTAGATTTTCTTTTGAATTCCATTTTTCTCTTCTTATCAAACCCATATGATTATTGGGTTACCAAAATATCCATCTCTACCTTGAGAGTGCATTGAACAATTTCCTCGTATATATTGAAGTCTCTTATGGCTAATTAAATTCCAATACATGGTTTAAAGCCCCTAAAGAATCATTAAATTTTACTCTCAGGTTGGATAATAATTCGAGAAGAATACCTTACTAGTCTTGTAAAATTTTCTTCATAGGTACACACGAATTCATCATCCTTTTTGTTAAGTTCAAGGAACCCTCCATATGTGTTCAAAGAATATGTGGAACATACTTGTTGAAAAATAAGTTCTTGAACTCTTTCCATTCTAGGGACTCAATTTAATCCCGTTGCCTCATATTCTTAATAGGATTCCAATATTGATCAACTTCACCTTCCAAATGATATACTGATAAGATGATTTTATCATGTTCATAAAATTATAGAACTGAAAATATCATTTTAGTGGTACTGATCCTTTGTTCAGCCACTAATGGATCAGAGGACCCGATGAATGAAGGTGGATGCTTCCTCATGAAGGATTCAATAGAATATGGATCCCTCCGTTTCTTGTTTGGATGACCAGAATGATTCATAGATTTATAATTTTTTTTGATCATGACTACAAGATTTTTCATTCCATCTCCCAATAGATTAGGTTGCTCAGGGGGACAATAAGTGCATTGCTCATCGCATTCAGTATTAACACAGTTCCTTCAGGCTATAACCATTTACTAAAACCAAGAAGCATTGTGTGAGAAACACTAATCATAAGTGAGAAACCACATAATCAAGAATAAAATTTCAATTTAAGACACGTTAGGTTTTTTCCTAGGTTATTCATGGTCATTTCTAAAACACTAGTATTGTTTCGTATACTTAGACATATCCTTAGGGTTCTTACTAAGGATTTATTATCCTAGTTTCCAATGGTTAACTATACCTTTTCTTTTATACCAACTATAACAACCCATACTTTACATATAGATATTATATAAACATTATATAATATTTATTACATAACATAATAAAAACCACTCCATGACAGTATAGGTTTAGTGTCTCAAAAAACTAGGATACATAAACAAATGGTTCATAAAAAAATCCACATTGTCTCCCACTAATTTCTTCGTAAGTATCCTCTTTTTGACATAATTTACTTAAAAACATTCTTCATGACCTTGTTAAAAGAATCATATGTAAGGGTGAGCTCCAATTATAATTAATGATGAACATGTGAAATATCAACCATATCATAATCATAAGAACACAATGTTTGAAAATATTATCCTTCATATAATAAATAATAATAACATCATGTCATGAGATAATTCGTAAATGAAAAATGAAATCCCAATAGTCATAACATAAGACATGAAATTATTTTTAATACACACATAAGTATAGAAAATCAGTTCATATTATTCAGGGATGATTTTTGATTCCATTATAGTGGAAAAATTCCATTAGTGAACCGAGTTCACTCCTCGTTCAATACCTGTATAACTGAACCAGATTCACATTCCATTCAAGTCATGTCTATATAATGAGATATAAATCTTTACCCAATGAATTGGAGGTAGATATATGTCCCACTCATCTCACAATAAAACCATTCATACCCATCTCACAAAACACAAAAATAATCACCATAGCATAACCCATTAAATAAAATTGGGTTCTTAAACATCATCCCATCATAATTGATATAAAACAAATATATTTCGTATAAAACACTCAATAAAATCATAGTAATAACTAGGTTACAAATATGACAATATTTAAAGAGTGTCATATAATATTGAAAATAATTTTGATAAGACACTTGAAACTAATTCCTGAGGAAAATATCTTTTTATCTTGAAAAATGTATTCCTTCCTCGAAATACAACACAATTTTAGAAGAAATAATTTTATGTGAAAATAACCTTGCAATATTATAGGGGTAGAATTAAAAAAATAATTAAATATGAATTTCTAAAAATCTTATAATTCGCTACAAGTTATAAAAATATTCTTCTCATACTTTTTCTAGAAAAGTCAAAAAAAATACCTCGTACCGTAAATTACAAAAGATTACATTTATACAATTTAGTAAAAATTAACCATTGGGTTAAATCAAATTTAAGAAATTATCAAAAGGATATAAATAATATTTTAAAATAATTATTTAGGAAACATGGGCTTTGATGATAAATATACCCTAGTAAATACTTACGAATAAATAGTCTCAGATAAAAATGAGATTTGGAAAGTTATCTCTTACCTTCAGTTCGATATCCTTCGTATGTATCTAAACCTCATGTATAATGATTGAAATATTGATATTGACATACTCCAAAATTGTTATAATTTTTATTATATAATATATGATTATATTATCATCTGTTTTTTACTAACATTTCGTTGTCACATGTTTTTGGGATATTGGCTGCTCTATGTTCTTATGCAAGATTTATTAAATAAGTTCATCTTCTACTTCTTAGGTTATAGTTAAATCAATTACAGAATTATATCTTTATAATGTATATTGAATTTATCCATTCAATTCATGTATATAATCATGGTTTAATGAAGATCATTTATAATGAATCACATCGCATTGTGGAGAAAGAAGGTCGTACGTACGCATGAGTGATGATTTCATTCCTAAAATTATTGAATGATATTGAAGTGGATAGTTTATGATATTTCAGAATTATTATCATTTTATAATAATAATATAAAGTTATTATTTCCATCATTATACCCATCCAAGTAAAGTGGTTGTGAAAAACATATTATACAACGTCGTGGAGATGGTAAGTCGTATGTACACATGCATGGTGATTTCATTTTTCATATGATAGATATATATGAAATATGTTTTCTTTGTATTTATAATAATATCTAAGTATATTATAGATACTAATGTTATTAATTTATAATGAAATAACTAATTAAGATGATGTATAAGAATAAATATGTTTTAAAGAATCGGTAGATGAGATTAACTTTTCCTTGACGTGCTTCCTCTAAATCTGTTCTTAGAGAACTAGAGTTGATATTTGAAGATGAACACAAACTATATAATAAAAAAGGATAGTTTATAAGGATCAAGAGAATGGGGGTCTGATATTGAAGGCTTAATATGAAGTGAATATGTGAGGGAGGAGTTTTCCTTTTATAATTGAGGTGAGTGACACATTTGGAAACTCCATAAATAATAACTTATAATAAAATCACACCCTACACCAAAAACCTCCAAAATGCCCCAATTTAGAAGATGAGATTATATAGGGTTGTAATATCATCAACCATTTAATGTTTGATAATTTATATTTTCTATATAAACCATAACTTTTTAATTACCACTTATTTAGTTTAATTATTTTAATTGTGGTAATAACATTCTAAACACTTAATGTTTATAAATAATTACATATATTGTGTTAATTGACCATAAATGGATATGTTATGAAATTTTAGATCTTATAATTATCACTGTATAATTTATAAATAGTTTTTTTAAATAATTTAATAAAATGTTATTTTTATAGTATATCAATAGGGTTAATTTTGACACTATTCATGTATTTTATTTTACAAAAATCCAAAAAGAAGATAAATTCATACCAATATATTTAATACACTCCTAACATGTCATGGTAATGTAGAAAATTCATGGAACACATTTATTAGTTTATATTATGTTTCTTTTAATATTTTTCAAACCATTTATTTTATATTTATTTTAATAAAATAATTTTTACATCACTGTTGAGTCATCATTAATGGTATTTATTTAATATGTAAAAATTATGAATAACTTTCTATGATGCATTTAATTATTTTTTATTTCTATATACAATATATAGTAGATATTATATCCTAGTTATCCATATATTAAATTCAAAATACTTGTATAAAATGATATTGTGATATATTGTCACCTTTATTAGGTTTTTTACATTCATGTCCTATTCATTAGTAAGTTGAAAAAGTGCTTCCAAATCCAAAATGAGATGATAAGGTTCTAATTTAGTAAATCAATGGGATTTTTACAGGTGTTAAGGTAATTTTATAATATTATTTTTACCTTTAATTACCCGATTTACCTTTAACCGTGGTCATAAAATAATTACCAAAGTTACTATTCATAATGCAGAAAAATAAAATTATCATTTTAAGATAATTTGCATCAACTAATTCCAAATATGGATTCCGTTTTTAAAAATTCAAAACTTATAAGTTGTAGTAATTAATTTAAAATCAATCTCGTTTTCGGAATGAGAGAACAATTTTTTAAAAGTTAAAACACTGCAAAAGATTGAAATGTTTTTACATATTAATTCAATGTAAAATAAATGATAATGACATAAATTATATTGAATGATAAAAATTTATTATATTATTATTTTAAAACCATTCAATATTATAATTTAAAAATAAAAATTATCTCGATGAAAAAAGTTGTTTTCACTTAAAATTTAGTGTGTTTTACTATTCATCAAAGCTTGAATATTATCGGGAAATATCATAAATTGAACCAAATTAAATTTTTATATCCTGACTTAAAATTACATGTTTATTTTTTCATATAAAAATTATTACTATGTTGGAATCTTAATTTAAAAGGGGTTCTCCACTCAAAGGTGTAAGATTACCATTTAAAAAAAATAAGTTTTATACAAAAATAGGGTTTATTCACACCATATGATTAAAATATCCATTGGATGAATAAAAAAATATTTTATTAAGTATATAACATATATAACTCATTAATTTTATTACCAATAGTAATTCAAAAAATATATATATATATATATATTTTATATTTTTCATAAATAATTGATAGCCACAGAATTCATAATGCATTGTTATAAGTTAGTTATAATTATTCCAGCTAGACTAATTACTAGGATATAATAGTAATTTTATACTAAGGGAAATTCTGGGTTTGTTTAAAATCAAAATTATGTGAAACACAAGATACTGAAGAATAAAATTTATTTAAATAAAAATTTTCATAAAAAAACATCAGGGTGTTACATATGCGTCTAGGGCCCACTATTTGAAAAATCGTGTGGTCCTTCCCGGTAAATAGTATGTCTGGGATTTAATTATTCATATTTTTTAAAAACATAGTTTCCAAAATCTATTTTTAACCCAATTACCCTCAGTCATAACTCAATTTAGAAAGGCTTTCTAGATCCTGGAATCTACCAAGGACCCATTTTGGCACTTACAAGACCCTTCTAAAGTGAAACAAAGTGTGGCGACAGTTATTCCATCATTCCCAGGTAAGAATTTTTCTTGTACCTTATCACCCACTCCCATCACATATTCTCCTTTGGTTTTATTAGATCTCTATTTTTTATAAGATCTAATTCTGATTGTTTTAGATCTTGTATCTAGATTTGATTCTTAAATCTCCTTTGTTAATGTTCCTCATTAGAGTTTCTCATTGCGGTTGCGTTTATTTATCCCATGATATAGATGTAGGTTGTTCCGTTTAAGGTATTCTAATTAATTTAACCCTAAATTTGTTTATTATAACCCCTTCACTGATCCTGGTTCTATCCTGTCTTTCCTAGCCTTGGTCTGAAGGTCCCTGTCCTTCGGGATGGCGAGCCCATGTTTCCGTTGTCTTCTTTGGAGTTTACGGAGGTAGAGGGGTTTATTAATCTTACTTTGGTTTCATGATTTATGAATACAAGCCCTTCAGTGGATAAATTTTACATATTCGTCTGTGATTTTTGGGGGCTTTGACAACGGGCAGTTGTCGATCTTTTAGAGAGAAGACAATTGATGGTGAGATGTGCTACACCGGAAGATCTGACTCGAGATTTGGATAGTGCACCCAGGAAGTGCATAGGATGCATCTTCTATCTTTTTCATTGGATATTTAATATTTATCTAAATCATGATTCTACAAAAATTCCAGTTTGGGTATGTCTTCCTCAATTACCTCTCCCTTTTCAAAACCATGCGACTATGCGTATGATAGGTAATTTAGTGGGTCGCTTTCTCTGTGTTGATGCACGTACTGCCTTCGTGAGTCCCCCGATCAACCCATGTATGTGCATAGAGGTTTATGTGTCAAAGGATCTGGTTGAGTTGGTATGGATTGAAGATGGGGAAGAGGTTCAGTGGAAGAAATCGGTGGTTTTTGAGCTTTGGGTGGAGTTCTGTTCAGCTTGTCGCCGAATGGATCACGCGGATACAGATTGTAGATGAGGTTCTCACCAGGGAAATGTATTTATGTAGGCGGGGAAGGTTGATGCTGGTCTTCAAGTTATGATTAGGGAGGTGGAGAGTAAAACAATTTCAATGCAGGTGGATGAACCTTCTGTGGAGAAGGTGTTTTCTCGTATCAAGGATGAACTGAGGGCTTCGAAAATGGGAAAATCTGTGTTCAATTGGGTTGAGGAGACTAATTCACAGTCACAGAAGTAAATAGTGGTTCGTATAGGAGGGGTGGAGGTGTCTCAACTCTCTATTGATAAGTGTGATGCTTCTTCGGGGGGCACCGAGGCACCAACAGGGAAGAGTTTGATCCAGGATGGATTATGAGATACCACTCCATTGGGTGTTTGGATGCCAATGAGTCTGCTCATATTGTAGGGGATGAAAAGATTGAGGGGCATTCGGGAGTTGGCAAGGCCCACGAGGAGGTTATGTTACTTAATAAGAATAAAGGGAGATAACCCAAGGACTACTCATTTTTACCAAAGACGATGGAAATGCGGTCAGGGTAAAAATCTAAGCCAGGTGAAAAATAAATGTCATCTGCCATGGTTTTCATGTAGGATGATTCTCAGGTTTTGTTCAATAAGAACAATAATGAAATGGGAAGAGCTACTCAAGCAGAAAAGAACAAAAAAGAACCTATCATATTCTCTGAGGAGGACATGGTAGAGGAATTTCTGTATGTTAACATCCCACATGAAGAGGCTAATATGATGTGAAGACCAATCAAAGTGGAGGTCAACAGAAAGCAGGTTATGTTGATTGAAAAACAGGATTTTATCTTAATGAGGTGCTTCAATGGTCGAAAAATCAGCAAAGAATAATATATCTGAACATGGGACAAAATGACCAACTGATTTGAAGACGTTATTGGGGAAGATCCTGATGCTAAGGTATGAATAATGAATTGGAATATTTATAGGGAGGAAAGAACTAATAGTATAAGGCTATGCTTTGGTAAATTTTCATTTTCTTATGAGGCTTCACCTCCGAACAGATTGAGTTTGTTTCTCACATTTCTTTTACAGTGGTTTGGTGGGACTTTTGGGTTGTCTACGGGTCAGGGTGCTAATGGCGTCAGGATATGGCCATCTTCATTTTGGTTTTCTTTCACGTCCATGGGGGTGGATCCTGGACGTCCATTTCATCGCTTTAAGGCTGGGTGAATTCCTCTGGAATTTTCCAATGGGAGGATTTGGGTCGGTGTTGATGGTCGCGTCGGGGGACGCTCAAGGTAATCCTTGGTGGGTATGTCCAGCCTTTCTGGTGTTCTTGTGCCCTGGTTCATGGTTTCTTGAACGTGGTTTGCGGTATTAGGTGTTCTTTTGTTTTGGTTAATGTGGTTGTACTGGACTCATGTAGCGGGGTACCGAGAACCCATTAACCAGCTTTTGAAAAGGGAAAAAATTGATTGGAGAAATTGTAAAAAATGGTTTATGTTTTTTGATATAAACCCACTAGTTTTATCCTATAAAATGGAATGATTTTATTAAAAACTCCTTTGGGTTTTTAATTAAAAATTGTCATGTCATAATGGAAATATGGGATAGTTTTATTTTGAATAATTTTGAAATAAAAATCTCATTATTGAATGTCTTTTGAGGACATGAAAGCCTAGGTAGTTTGTGAGTTATATGGTAAAAACAAGGTTGGATGAGAATTCCCTAGAAACATATTTGAACTTTTCAAATCTAAAAAAATGGTAGATCCTTTCAATTGTGGGATGTTGGAGAATATACATAAGCTAGTGTTAGAGTGATGTGTGTACACACTACAATTATGATTATATATGTGTGTGTGGATCCCATAAACAAGAACTATCGTTCCACTTGGAAGATGAACATTTTTCTCGTTGTTAATTATTTGATATATATTCCGGATTTTTTAAATTTTATTACACATTCCTAATTAATTATAAAAATAGTTTGATATGATTTTTTTTAAAAGATTGTTTAAAGTATTTTTGATGAATTGAAATGAAATCCATGATTTTTTTAAAAAATTCTTTTCATAGTCTACTACCTAATTTTTTAAAATTGAAAGTTTTAATTGGTAAATGAATTTAGAATTTTGTTATGGAATCTTTTGCGAAATGCTATTGGCATTTTACCTAACAACATACCTATTCCTTTGGGTGTTTTTATATTTCCTTCTTATAGGTTCGATAAAGGGGGAAGAACCACCTATAAAGGGGATTTTATATTTATCATTGAATGTTTCAAAAATTGTGTCCATTTGGGACTTGGGTTGTTTATTATTCCCTAGTACATTAATTATATAATTTGGGTTTGTTTACTTATTTAACATATAGTATAGTTCTACATATAGAGTTTTATTTTGTGCATACTGACTTGTAACTCTTCCATCCATCGTGATTGTGTAATTTTCATTCCAATATTCATATTGTTTGATTCCAGGTTCTTTTCTCCAACCCGCGGGGATCGGGAATACTATTTGAAATATGTCTCAATATGTGTGGGTGTTAGGGTACCAGGGTATCGGGGCTGGTTCGTGACAAAAACTAAATTATTAGAATCATGTATACATATATGAATAAAATATAAGATAATAATTATTTCATGGGATGAAATATTTATAAATAAAACTCAATGGACACATGTGGATCTGGTGAGACTTAGAAAAATAACTCAAATAATAAATGTTGGATTAATTATAAGGAAAACACATATGACCACCTTAATCATTCAACTAGGTAGTTTCATTCAAAATTTTGGTTTCAATTGATTATTTTGATTTGCAGTTCTGAATACAGATAGTATATTGAATTCTTTATCAACAAAAGCACAATACATGACATTAATAGATTTACATTTATTATGATAACCAATTTTGGATTCACTATCCCATTAATTCTTAGAAGTCTTAGGTATTTCATATTTATCTTCAATAACTATCTATATGTCAAAACACATTCTTTAAATATTAATTTTTATCATGACCTTCCACTTATAATTGTTTTTTATATTAAAGGATGGGGGTATTTTGGTAGTAGAAACTCCATTAAAAATATCCATTAAGGACTAAATTTAGAACTAATATAAATTTATGTTAATTAAAACACAACTAAAATCAATGTTGAAAATTATTTGATATCCTTTGATATCATATGTCGATCAGAGTGAGTAACTCATGTGGGGGTGAATTTTTCTCCAAATAAGATTTATCTTTAAAATAGTATAGTTAAAATACCCGTTTTAAAATAAATACACCCAATTAATCAAAATACATGTTTGAAAAGTGATTGTTATTTTAAAGGATTTTTCAGATATTGATTAGTTCTCAGTTAAAAAAATATATAAAATTACAATATTTTTTGAAATTATTCAACTCAAACAAGTATTAATATAAACACTGGTTAAGACTAATAATCAATATACCAAAATCTTTTATAGTTAAAATAAAATTCAATTTAAATATTTTAAAGGTAGAAATATAACAAAAATAAAACAATGGAATGAATAAGGGATTCAATATTTGGTCAAGACCTTATCCCCTGACTAGAAATCACCAACTTTAAATAAGATTATACAATATAATCTGATCCACAACTTGGATCAGGTATATAAACAATAGCTTACAAGAAGTCTAGGAATAAAAGACCCTTCCATAGGTTTAATTGGTTAGAAAAACCAACATAGAAATCACAAGGACTTCTTCCACTAACACAATGGGTAAGTAGATGAAATGTAATTGGAGGCGAAATATATTAATCTCTAGTTATAGCATACGAGTTAGTGAGTTTTGATAAGTAGAGTAAACAACACACAGCTCAACAATAAAAGAAAACAACATAAAGAGAAATCAATAATATATAAGAAAGGTAATGTTGCTTAGTAGGTAGTGCTCTTGATGCTCGGGTGTTATTGAATGTCACTTAGAGTAGAGCTCAAATTGTTTCACTAAAAGTCACAGGGAAACAAAACATCGCAGTGGTTCTCATTATTTGTTTATAGAAAAGGATCTCGATCTTCAATGAGTTACATTCTTCCATAGATGAATGTAAAAATAAATGAAGAATAAAATATATTTTTTTGCGATCATTATATTATTTAGTAAGTAGAACACTTGATTATATGTCCACCCTTTTAGAACCAGTGTGTGACGGTGTCTTTTGAGAAAATAAAGCATTGCATATAGAAATTTAATAATTATCATCCATGTATTTAGGATCCACCTATGTTATCTAGAATTTTCTTTAATGAATCCCCATAATATTTAAGTGAATAAACTAATATAACATTTCCCATTAATTTAATAAAAATACCCTTTAAATAATTTAATTACAGAATATTATGAATTGTGATGGTGGATCTTCTTGTGACATGAAATCTCATGATACAAGACATCTCTTGTAGTGAGACATATTTTGTTTGTATTCATCCTTATGTTGAGTCCACAGGGAAGTTAATCATTTATTGCATTGAATAATATTGAACTAATGGTGACTTATACTAGTGGTAGATCATTTGGAAATGATTCTTGTATATAGGTGACTCATTCTGGTGGTGACTCACATTAGAGGTAAATCACTTGGAACTAACTGTGTGTCCTGATAGTGGAATCTCATATTTTGAAAACAAGAATATTGGTAGTGACTCAGTTGAACTAATGGTCACTCAAACTAGTGGTGATAATCATGAACTAACGCTAAGTCATTGGTGGATATTACACAATTTAAGCGGTAACTCATGTCCGATAGTAACTAATTCTAGGTAAAAATAATAATATCCATGAATCTTGTTGAACTAACAATGACCCATCCCAACACTACGACCAAATTTCATCAGAATACCATATATATAAAATGATATCATAAAACAAAAGTCTAATTAAAAACATAATAAACATTATTATTGATAATTAAAAAAAATAGGTACTAAAAAAATTAGGATCATTAGAGGTAGAATGTAACACCACATGATTTTATATATATTCTTTTTAAATAAATTTCATGTATTCCATAGTTTTGATTACATGAAACTATGAGTCTAAATAAACCATGTTATATTGTGTCCATCATACCATAACCATTACATTGGAGAGAATGAGTAGGATTAACCACACTATGAAATATATATATATATGTATATATATATACAATGTTTACATAATCTATTTATTAATTCCAAAGAAATAATATTTAAATTTTTTTAAAACATTTTCCTGATTAAATGAAATATTTTTGGAAGAAATTTTCTCCTTATTACTATGAATAATTTTATAAAAAAATGTTAATAAATCTTAAAAATTTGTTTTAAAGTAATTTATTTGTAATTTATGAATAATAAATCATTAATCATTTTTCAAAAGTATTTGAATTAATCTAAAAGTATGATATGGTAATAAGAGTTATTTTTTAAAAAATTGTTTTTATAAGTGAACTCTAATTTTACCATAATAAATTATATAAATCATTATTAATTTAATATTATAATGATAAATATAGATTTAGTATAAAATAAAATAATTAGAATCCTCTTTATATTTTTTTTACTTGGATATGAATGAATTTGAATCTTTATTTATGCTCCAAAATACAATTTTTTAAAACAATTTTTGATGGGTTTTATGTTTTTAAATTATAATTTTCTTAATCTAATTATATAAATATTTTTTTTATTTTTGATTAAATATTTTGAAACATTTTTTCCAAATTTGGTAATGAGGCCACTATCAATTTTTGTCAAAATGAATAGTAAAAATTGAAATAATATTTTACCACATTTAGGGATAAAATGAGTTTACTAGGGGTGGTTAAACTATGATATAAGGGAAATAATATCAATTAAACTTGCTTAAATCATGTTGGATGAAGAGGTATAGACCCTATCTGAAATTACTATTGAATTATTGGCTATTTGGTTCCTTATTCAAATGAAAGTGATGTTATATTATTTGAATATTTTATGCAATTCCATGTGTGTCCCTCGTCACACTTATAAAATTGAACGTCTTATCTCATATTATTTACACATATATATTCTTCTAGCTTACCCAATACTGACAAAAAATCCTTCTTAGCCTCCTCTGTTTTGTTATTTATATCTTAGTATTTCACCAAGAATGTCTTAAGATGTATTATTTTGTAACTCAAAAGTGGTCACTCGAATAATACGCAATTGTATTAACAAGCACCTTTATTTTTTATTTTAACTTATACTTCCTATAAATACATTGTATCCATCCCAAATGGGAGATGATTATATCACTTGTATGTACATATTGACAATAATCTCTATAAGTGAGATGATTTCTTTCCATCATTCCCTCGCATTGATATATATAATGATGTATTTAATAAATATATACGATATATATTATATAATCAGGAATATTTATTGATTAAATAACATTTATCATACTTTTTTTATTTTCATTATAATTTGAAAACAACATTCATTAGTACATATTGCCTAACATCTCTGTGAATAATGTAATTAAATTTTTTGTATCTAATTTTTATGGAAGGTAATAAATTTCTACAAAATGAATATCTATTATACTTATATAATTATTAATATCCTTGAAATTATAGAACCATGATCAAGATTAATGGACCATAACATTCAAATCAAAACATACATGAATAGAGAATAACTTTAAACTGAAACAAAAAATGATGATAATGAATGATTGTTAATGAATGGTTAATAAGATGTTAAACATAAAACATGCATCGTATTATACATTTGAATATGATTATATTAAATAGTTAAAATAAAATTTGATTTTTATATATGGGAGGTTAATGAGACATAAGAACAAATTCAAACCTAATGTAGTGGATTTCCATTACAATCTATCTATTCATCATGACTGTTAATAAAAAGGCGGGAACAAAATCCTTTTATTAATAGATACATGGTGAAATTATTTTCTAGTTGTCATATTTAATTGTTTCTTTGAGTATTACATTAAATATTTCACTTTTTAGATTCAATGAAAATGTTATTCCTAGTATTTTTTAAATTTATATATTTTAAATGAGTGCATTAAAAATAAAATTTTCATTTTCCTCAAGGAATATTCTATCGACCTTGTAAAGTTATTTTCATTTATTTAAACATCCATTTATTTTACTAATGCTTCTCTAGGGATATTATCAAGTGATCAAATCATTATTCGTTATCGATATTCTTTTTAAAATGATGATGAAATATTTTTGATACTGATTTTCTTTTCGATGGTTATGAGTTGTCAAAATGACAAATATTTGTTTTATAATATTGTGTCATAAATGTGAGTGGATTATTATTTTGTGGAGGGTGGTTATATTATAGGTCTCTAATTAATTGGGTAATGATTAATTATTATGCGTTCAAAGGGTACTCATGAGGTTTTCCCAAGATCAAAATACTGTACAAAGGATGTTATCCTAAACCAAATGTACATATACAGGTTATTATCCCAATCCTATAAAGTAATTACTGTATTTTTGGGTAGCCTTGAAAAAAGAATTATATTTTTATGATTATGGTTACACCATAATTTTTATTCCACTATTTAAGATAGTTTCTTATAATTATGATATGGTATCTTTTCTCATGATCTATGGATCTACTATGATTCATGTCTTATGACATTATATAGAATTATATTTATATTTTGATAAATTAATTGTTAGATATTCATTTCAAATGATAATCTCATTTTCCCCAACCATTGTTCTCATAATATACGCACATATGATCATTTATCAATATCTACCATTTTACCCATACTGAGAATCTAATCTAATCTTTATTATTTTTCCTTTCCCAATATTTGAATATAGTATTGATGTAGGTTATGACTAAATATTCTACCATGTGGGAAGAACATTGTGAGAGATGTTTATGATATTTCATTATGTAATATGATCGTGTGTCTAGTTTTCAATGACTCTATACCCTTATAGTTATAGTGTGTATTTTATTATGATATGTATTGAATATTATCATATAGTGATGGAGTATTTATGTATGTAATGTTCGTGTCACCAAAGTATTCATCCTCACTACCCATAACATATTAATTTCAAACACACCAAATAACTGATGAAAATACATTCTATACATTATCACTACTGAATGAAACATTTTATTTTCAAAATTTAGTCATTAAATTCATTAATAAATCAAAGGGAGGGGGATAATATTGTAACTGTGAAGAAAAAAAAAATAATGTATAAGAAAAATAAACTAATATCACCTACAACCCATTCTATAAAAAACATTAAATCCTCAGAGATTAATCAAGATGATGAAGTAATTTCATTAAGACTACAAAGTCAATCTATTTGTATATAATATATTCAATAATTTTTTAAATTTTCTCCCCCATATTCATCTTATATTCATCCCCTATAACATTCAATATATATAATTATAACCATGGTAAGGATTCATCTCCTCCGCTTACATAAATTCATCCCTCTAATGTAGTCATCAACTCAATTTTGTTAATAATGAAGGATATATATTGATATAAATCATATATCAGTTTTGAAATATAAAAATTGATTACTAGATTAACATGTTATTATCTTCTGTTCTTGAAATGACATCAAAACACCCAAAATTAAATGTTACCTTTTTTAACAATTCCAAAATGAAATTATCAAAAAATCATAATTTAATACATTTTTATACTAAACATCAAAAAATATGAATATAATCTAAATATATGATAATTAATATAAATATAAAAATAGTGGGTATTAAATATTTATATTAAAAGGTAAGATTAGTAAAATATTTATCTATATAAATCATCATTATTTGTAATAAATATACCTTCAGAATAAAAAACAAATGAGTTTTACTATACTAGACTGAAAAGATTCATGTCTAGTAGTCACATGATGTCAGTTAACAATAGATTACATATATGTATGCATATGATGAATACAAGACAACTTATAGTGTAAATTTCCATATAGAAATGTGAATGAATTTCATAGGGATAATTGAAGAACCTTTTAATCCCTGATTAAAAATTATGCATTTCTAGAGGCCTCTCTTTCCCTATATTTTAGAATTAAGGAATTATTATTTATTATTAATTAAAAATGGTTTATAGGTTCACATAGTTAAGAAATAGAATAAGGATTATTCTTTTAAAAAATGTTTATTTTAAAATAATGAGAGTTTTATAAACCATTTCCCAAAGTGTTTAGACAGTTCCGAAATTGTTGTGATGTTTTTTATTTTACATTATATAGTAATTTATCTCAAGTGAGATATTTGTTGATATACATAATGTAATTCTTGTTATGAATATGATTCATATCCTAGGATAGGATTAGATAATATCGTCAAATGAATATGATACCTAAACAATAATATATTATTTGTCATATGGTATGAAATATTTAGTTTATGAACATTTTCACATATTATATGTGGTTTATCATTAGTTTTGAATCTTAATTTTGATTCACATAAGGAACAAAAATCATATTTTGATCATAAAAATATTCAGTGGTGAAAATACTCTAATAGGCATATGGTATTATAACTTATGTTGTATATTGAACGTTAATTATTAGTTCCCAACTTACTTCAATAAATGGAGTCAATAAAAGGGTGGGATCATCATGATGGGTGTGTGTCATGATTCTATAAATTTGATCAAAAAACACACTTATTATTTTTTCACCAATTGTCTTTGGGAGAATATGCCAACACACCTTCGAAGTTTATGGGATCTTATCATGGTGTTCTAGGTTTCTAGAGATCGGTGTACTACTTATGGAGGTTAGAGTGTTTTGGTTCTCTCTGAGTGCTCTTTATCAAAAAGTCTATTTTGAGATAGAGATTACTGGAAATAAGTTGTTTTTTTTATTCTATGTTATTCATTTATTTATTGACATTATGAAGATAGAAAAATACTTTCCATGGGATTATTCTATTTTTATGGGCATGGGATGTTCTAGAAAACCCATCAATTTGGGTATATAAAACATGTGATGTTAGGTAAGTGTTATCATCT
Source organism: Viscum album (assembly GCA_963277665.1). NCBI lineage: Eukaryota > Viridiplantae > Streptophyta > Magnoliopsida > Santalales > Viscaceae > Viscum > Viscum album. Next base: position 1,513,403,160 of record OY728139.1, on the reverse strand, counting down.
ATATTCCCATTTTTTATGTGATGTTTCATTATTGATTTTATTATTTTTGAACCTCAATGAAAATGTCGTAAAAGAATACCATTCCATATTTAGTGTGTTTTTGAGATATTTACTAAATATTTACCTCCAAAATTGGTTACATAGAATTAATTTATCAAAATAGGCTTCTATCACACATTTTAAACTCATAGGATTTATTTATTTATAACTCTCCATCTTTATCTTGACTTTTTATTTTTCATCTACATAAATATTCATTATCTTGGGGATGTGATATATATTTTTTCAATATTTCTATTTTTATTAATTTTTACTTGACCATATACACATAACTATATAAAGTGAGTCTACCCTATATTTCAAAATATATATTTATGAGTATTTACCAAAATAATTATTCCATTTATCTAATGGGAAGATATTAAAATTATAAATACATGTTATTTTAATAAAAATAATTGTTGATTACTTATCTACGCATATGTTACAAGTTATTTATGGTTTATTACATAATGTATTCTTTATTAAAGGCTTTCATTGGATAATACATTTGACATCTTAAGTAATGGGTGGGATATGGAATTATATATCTCATTCATTCATTGGGTATGTCTCATGTTTTTTATTAGTCTTGATATTTTGATTATGCCTACCCATTTATGTATGATTTCAGAGAATGTGGCCTTGAAAACATGGTTATTAATTCTATTATTATACATTATATCATAATAAAAATAAATATTATTATCAATTTTATTACTATATTTCCATTATAATTTCATCTTTGAAAATTTGAGCTCCTGTTATTATTTTCAAAGGAGTCACATAATAATTTTTACATGCTATATTATATTTCTAATTATTTCTTCCAATATACACTTCCCCTAAACAATAATTTGAGCTCATTATTTTATATATGATCAAGATTTCCTAAGGAAACCATGAAGAAGGGTATGTGTGACATATTGGAAATAAATTTAGTAATAACACTTATTTTTTGTTTATATAATGTTCTTTAATTTACAATATAATATATGATCGTGTTTTTATATATTTTCTTGATATTCCTAAAAAATTTATTTTTAATGTATTAATATATCCCTAGCTTCAACTATTTAGAGTCAGGCCGCGTATGATAATTAAATGAAATTATTTTGAAATAAATAAAATATTCATAAATATAAAAATAAGATTTATAATTAAAAATATACATTTTTCATTGGAAACATATTTATTAACATATTAAAATTATATATATATATATATTTGTACATTATTAATTATATTATTATAATAATGATCATATTATTTAATAGTAATAATCATAAAAATTAATTATATTTATAAATTAATGATTAATTGTTATCTATATATATTTAGAATATAAATACATTGTATAAATTCAACTCTTATAATTATGTTATAATTGTAATAAAAATAGAAATAACAATTAATTTACAAATTTATAAGTTAGATATATAATAAATATAAAAAATAATATAAATATAAATACTTTAATACATTATTAATATACTAATGATAATAGTAATATTAAAAAATATTAAAAAGTTAATAATAAATCATTAATAGAAACAAAACTTGTAGTCATAGTTTTATCAACAACAATATTTCAAAACATATTATGAAAAAAGAAAATAAAATCACTACCACTTAATTTATTTTGGAGTATAATCATAACAGAGATATAAACAAGATAAAATATCCTAATCGTTTTTAATCTCATGATTGACTAGTTTTAGGAATTGGAAAATGCATATAAGAATGGACCAAACATCGAAGAACATGATTCTAATGTGTAGCGTGTTTCCTAGAATTTGATTTGACTAGTTTTAGAGCCCAAAAGATGTTTTAGATCAGAATTTGAGCTCATTCAAGGTTAGAATTATGAAAACGGATAGATGGGGAAATTTTGGATCAATGTACGAGGTTGTGATCAACTTTCCCAATAGTGCACACAAATCCATCATTGAGGTGTACCAATGTTACAAAAATAAATTGATGTGAAATTGTGATGTTTTATGGATACATGATCCAGACACCAGAGGCAATGTATTTTTCATGAAACATTCCAAAAAATCGGTTAATATCCTTTATGGTCCGACAATTAAGTTGTGTGAAAAAGATGATGTAAAATGTGGATGTTCCATGAATATGCGAGCTGTCCTCTAGAGATAAATGAATTTGCGTTCAACTCTATAATTTTGGCCACATTCTTGCCATGTAAGGTGACAGAAGGATGAAGTTGAGGAAAACCATAAAAATGAATATAAATAATGAATTATCCTATTATTCACGAAGGTACCTATATTTAGAGATCTCACCCTCAAAACTCTAGGTTGTGTACTGCCTCCAACTCCCCATGTTAGAAAGTAGCATTGAGTTATTTAGCAAAATTACATCAAGTAGAATAATATTTCTAATACGCTTAAATGAAAATGGTTTCACTGTAAACACAACTTCAAAAATGTCCATTCTTTAACACGACTATATTTTCTCAAAAACACAAAGTTTTATGATACAAGGTTTCCAAACTCACACATGTATTCCATGACTCATGAAACTCATTTTTTCCCTATAATTGTATAGTTTCACTCAATATTTCCATTTTTCATATAATAGTACCATGTTTTCACTAGCTACATAGTTGTTCCCTAATCTACATATTTGTGTGAAATTTCATTCTAAAATGGGCATGTTACTATCACTAACCCCTATAAAAAATTGAGAGTCTCACTGTAAACATTTCAAGTCAGGTCAAGGACATTTGGTTTTATATCCTATACGACTCCAACATCCACCCTTGAAATACAACAATTTAATATACTCATGTAAAATCTCTAAAGTAACTATAGTTTATCTTCCCCTCTTAGTCCCTTTCTGATTACAAGAGTTGAGATTCTAATATTTTATTCCCTAAGTACCTTTAGTCGAAACACACCTCAAGAAACCCTTGAAACCCCATCACCCGACTCTCGTACCAATGTTGAGACGAAATGGGCCAGACTTATGAAAGTCCCATAATAGCCAGTTTCACATGTTTTCCTATAATTATCTATCTCTATATGATGTTAAACCATATTATAACCAATATGAAAAATCATAGGATGGATCCAGTGATAATCACAGGCAGCATTATGTGTCATGTTTTTGATATAAATTAGACCTCACTAGATGACTGTAAACTGTAGTATAACATATACGATAATAATAGTATGTATCCTATAAAAAAGATAATATACCTTATGTTTCATGTTGAAGATGCATCATGTAGTGATCATACTTTGACCATCAAATAGAAACCACGGACGACTTGTCAAGTGTAATATCCTTACTATATTCCCTTGACTCATCAATATGTTAAGATGACTACATAACCTAAAATGAGGAATCCTGAATGGGTAGCTTCAACACATAATCCTAAAATACCACATCCTTTAACATGAAATTAAACTATAATATTACCCAATGATATGGACTTGGGATTACCTCATGACCTGACTTGATGAAGCCGGAATGGGAAGCTTCCATGCATAATCCCCACATACCATATCCTTTTAGAAGATGTTAAACTATAATCTTACCCCATGCAATAGGCATAGGATTACCTCATAAACTAACATGAGGAAGAATACATGGGACTATTCTATGAATAATCCCTACATATTACATCCCTTTACATGTCATTATCCTATAATTTTTCCTCACGTAATGGACAAGGTATTTCCTCATGACATGATATGAGGAATAAGTGATGTGAAACTTCCATTTGTAAGACCCAACCACATCATCGATGATACTAGAAGCACATGTGTATCTTTTAATTATAATCCCCAATGACTTCATCGCTTCTCCTAGAGTTTCTAGGGATGATTTAATACCTAAGATCCACACCATAGTTCCCAACTTTCGGACATGACATACATTCTTAGAATCATCCATTGGTAATCCCTACACCATTTATGTATGAGAGATCCTCTTTTGAGGTGAATATTATAACCAAAAGCTCCACCCCATCCTTTGTCGATGACCCTTTATTGAAATTATTTCCCATATCACATGATGTTAAACAATATTGATCATTCATGTCACATGAACCTAATCTGTTTCATCAAACTATGTCGATTTTGATCCCTCTATTCCAAGAAGGGTATGTAGGTTGTATCCTTTAGGATTAATTCTAAAACGTTCAAACTCATGTCTTCCCACCTATGGACACACCTATATTATATTCCACTTTGGATAATTCAAATCAATCTATCCTATCTCAAAAATACATTAATCTTCTTACCTGGTCTGTATCTAGGGGAAATTAATATCTATATCCATTGGACGTATAACTTGTGACATGACCCCGAATACCGACCCCATAAAATACAGATGGAATGCTTGAGGTAACAATAATTGTAAGACTTACACCCTTTGAACCAACTACCCCATTAAACATGGGATACCTTAGGTTTTGTGCCTCGTGTTCCTCATATGAGATGCCTATGAAATTAAAATGAGAAGGCCAACTGTGGAATCAACTACCTCATAACTCACACAAAATGCCTTAGGTTTCATTTCAAATGTTCATCACATGATGTGCCTACGAATTCAAAAAGAGAAAACTTCTCCAGATTCCAACACACCCAACATCCAGAGATACCCAAATTTGTTCGACGTTACCATCTACTCGGACCAAATTTGTTTCCTTATTGAGAAATAATCGGGATAATTAATCATTTTCCACAAAGAGACGACACCAGGAATGTGTTTCATAGACATGACTCAAATCGTTTAGATATATCTGGCCTATGAAATAATATCGATGGAGGAGTAAAAGTAAGTAAGAATTTACTTTCCATAATCCATTTTCAATCAAGAATACAACATCATAATCTGTGGTTGTAGATGTTTCCTATCCATGGAAATTAGGAATGTGGGGAAAAAATGCATGTCACTACAGAAATACATTCCCTGAATGAAAAAGGATCAGAAACATGCGGTATGGGCTATGATAATATATTTTCGAGGTTGGGGGTTCAAACCTCTATCACCCCAATCCGTGTGAGATTTTTTCTATGTTACTATAGCATGGATAATTATAGAACTGTAGTAGTGGAAACAATAACAACAGGTACTGTAAAAGTGGTACACACTCTGAAAAGTAAATATACATAATTTTTATTTTATTAGGTGATACTGTATTCACTTATAGTAGAAGAAATGATAATGTATAAATCATACTTATCATTAGATATGGGCCTTTAAGAAAATATATTTGTAATTCGTTCAACATATACATTGGAAATAAAATATCGGGCCTTCATAAACATTAAAATTATGATGTACAAACATTAAACCAGTTCAAAAGTTGGTGGGTTGTGGCATATCCATTCTATACCATGGGTGTCTATGTGTGTTGTTTTTCTTATAATAATAACTAATATCTTAAATAAAAATGCTGATATATCCTAATTGGGCCAAGAAACCTCCTAAAGGAGCGAATACTTTCACCCTTCTATAATCCATGAGAGGCTCACAATAAAAACACAAACATTAATAATTCAATTTTAATTTGATAATTTTTTTCCTATACATAGATTTTGGTCCTTCTTTTATTTTCAATTATTTTATGGGCACTCAATTTTAAAAAATAGGTTATTTTATTGGTTTACATAAACACCATGGGATGTTATGAATATAAATAGTAATATTTGTTTAAAAAGAAAAAATTATAATTTCCTCATTAGTAGTGTGTGATATCAATTAAAAACCATCTATATTGAGTCGATATTTAGTTGTTTTTATTAGGAGAGTAATTTGAAAATTTATCTAATATTATATCAATTTTTGATGGTTTTGGAAATATTTTAACTAAAAATATTGTAACATATAAAAAATTTACATTAACATAATAAATCATAAACAAATACATCTTTAATGAAAATGAGTGTAAGGATTGGGTTTTGTAACTCTCCTAAAATATATTTCCCCGATGGAGTTATATGATTTATCTAATAACGTGAAATACATCAGACAAGGTATGATTATTTGATCTAATATATCTATTTTGGTAATTATGAGTGCTTCCTATACAACTCTTGATTTCATTATATAAAATTAATTATTGAAATTCATATATATTGAAGATTAAACCATGATAAATAATATTAAATCAAAATTTCATCTATTAGATTTATATAATGACATAAATCACGGAGAGATCATTTATTTTCTGAAGCCTCTCTCAATGATTTGAAGGAAATATCTGGAAATTAATTATGTACTATTCATATATCTTGATTTTATGTCCTAGTATTATTTTCATGACACTAATTTTTCAAAATATAGATTTAAAATTTTAGTGATATTATATATATGTATTTTAATGTCTTATTTAACAATATTGAGATTAATTTAGATTCATATAGAATATTGTTTAAAATGATATACCATTATTTTAATTATAATGAAATTATCAGGAAAGGACAAAGAACAAGATGATCAAAAATGAAGATCAAAATTAATTGAATAAATTAATTTAATTCATTTTAAATTGATCTATATTTATTGGTTTTTTATTGATTCATTCCAGATATAAAATTAGCATTTCCAATATTCTCAAAATGATACAGTTATTCTGGGGAAAAGTTTCCATTCCCAAATATAATACCAATAGATATTATGTTTTGTACCATGCATGCTGGTAGTTGAATATAGAGCCTTGGATACGTTAAAACATGGGATTTGGGGCCATCTGATGAGTTATTGGATGGAGAAGAAGTATCCACATAGCCTTATCTTGGGTCTCATGCATAATACAGTATAGAACAACTGTGGTATTTGATTAACCATCTTATCTTATGATCGAAATTAAGTTACATGTGTTCATATCAATATGGTAACATGTTAAAATGAACTGAATACATTATCATTGATAATATAAACATTATATTAAATTGGTTTCTAATGAATTTCAGGGCTACAACATTTGACATTGTCTAATCTAGTTCATCCGACTGTTTGATTGGATTACCAATGTTTATAGGCATGATTCAATGTGTTTATTTGATGTGGAAAATGTATGGGTATTCAATCAAATGATAATATAACTATGGTTATAAGATGATTAATGTGGATAGATTCACTATGTGGAGTGAATGGTAGTATGTTTATATGACATGTGGAACTCCCTTATTCATCTATAATAATCTAGGTCTATTATGGTGTGTTGTATGTCAATTTTAAACATCAAAAGCAATGTTGTACACATAACAACGCCATGATCCTAAACTAACCTTTCTTTATTATCATGGAGAGTTTTGGTATACCAAATTAGATAATTTTTATTTGATGACATGTTAAGATAAACTTTTTCAATATATTATCACGACCATTGATAAATACGCACATTATTTTTATAAATTAACTATATTAATTATTTAGAATAATCATTCCGTAAATAAAATTAATATGTCACTATTTGATTAGAAATTGAAAATAGAATTAATTATTATTATTAATATATTCATTACCTATCACATTTTTAAGATAAAAATTCAAAAATACCTATAAAAGATTAGGGGATATCGGGTAGTATCCACTCATGTTATGGGGAAAATAACCTCTAAATATAACATATCACATACTACCTTGCACTGTCATTAACCAAAATGTTATTCCTCTTTTCACATTTCCCAAGTCATGTTTTTTATATAGAAATGGTGGATTCTAGTGTAAAATAATATTTAAAATCTCTAGATAAAAAATAAGATGTGAATAATATGAAGGGAAAAGATAAATAAAATATTTGATGATAATTTCATTTCTCTATAATGATTGCACATTCATTTGATTACTTTGGTAAGTAATCTGATGATAAATTCAATAATGTAATGGGTGTCATGATAAATAATATATATTAAGAGATACATTGAATTCATTATGAGATATTTCCTCTTTTCTTCCGTAATGAAAATATAAAATGGGATGACTTATAAGATGAACATATTCATTTTTAGAATTAATCCTAGAATTATTTTCACTAAAAATATACAAAAAAATATTTATTTTATGTACCCCAGTATTATATAAAAACTATATTATTTTTCGTGCTATAAATTATGAAGTTATCATAAAAATATAAGATTTTCCATTCTTGTTCAAGTCCTGGTGATTCTTCACAAATCGTGGAAGTACGTGTCATTTTCTTCTTGTGTTTTTTGTTATTTAATTGCTTTATGATGTTTTTTTTTCTAATTATAAGTTTACCATGTTCCCAATAAACATATTAATGTTGTTTTATTCATAATAGAAAATGGTTTTCAGATTAATATAATAACATGAATCACTAAGATCATGAAACATTTCAAAAATTATGTAATTTTTAAAGTGAATGATGTAAGGATGGTTTTTGTAATGAAAATTTCACACCTTTTTAGTCATCCACTCTCCTCCTCTAAAAAATAAAACCAACCAAGATCTATATCATTTTATCACTATAAACATAAGAGATAATAATACATGAGTCTAAAAATACTCTTATGAAATAATAGTTTGTACAGTTATCCCATACAGGGACTTGACCAAATGAACATCTAGTTACTGTTGTCATTACTAATGAAGAAGTGTGGGTAAATAAATATCATAACAAAAAATCATCAATAATAACAGTATGTATTATTCAATTTGTATCAATAAAAACATAAATTTATAGAATTATACACACCAAATAACAATTATTATATCTTAGTAAAGTCAAGAGCATCTTTCCATATATAAAATAAAAAAGGCCCCTTGTGAACTATGTTATGCTCGAGAGTCACTAGGTAATGGTACCCAATTTTGGAACCCATCTCACTATAGAGGAGATCATGATTATAGAACTTTATACATTCAACTCAAATACAAGTAAGATGTTGGAAATAATCCACTATATAATTTTATCTACATTAATAAATTCAAATAACACCATATAAATAATAATATCATCCAACATACCATTATTAGTTTTTCCTAAAAATTAACTCACCCAAGAAACAATATCCCGAGATATATAAGGAATACACTTATCCTTTAATATTATATATATAAGTGAAATATACCTCCCAATGGATCATACACCAAAGATATATTAGAATATATGTTCTTCCCAAACCATGTGATGTGGGTGTAACATGAATAAGTATTTAGCGCAATGCCATCCACCATGATCCGAGAGCTGTGGGAGATAAAGTGTAAATATTTTGATGAATCTCCATATATATGATGTAATGGCACAGACCTCTCCGGTCTATTCCTTTGTGAAAATGCGGTACTAGAGGTGTTCCGAGAAGTCAAGGTGGCATGGGGGTGAATTTGGGTGGTCTTTTGGGGAAAGTTAAAGGGTAATAGCATTCACATGGTTGGTGCATGGTTTCCCTAAATCGTGCGGCCAAACCGTGCAAGGCTGGTCTTGTGGGCAGTGGCTAATGCACGGTTAGCGCACAGTTTGCCTAACTGTACGGACTTGCTGTGCGGGAACTGAATGTTTGATCCTAAAATTATGGATCTAACTCGTTTTTCCTTTAATCACCTAGCTTAATCCCCTAAGATACCAAAACAAGGGATTACCCTTCCTTGTAGGTGGAAGAACCTCTCCCAAGAATTTTGGATGCAATCCGGAGGCTTCTCTTCGCGAATCGAATCTGGTTTCTCGAGGTAAGTGATCCTTTTTGTTTGGTTTCTTAGATCTACCTAGATCTACTCCTCCTTTTCTCTTGGGATCTTATATCTACGCCCGTTATGGGTAGATCTATATTTTTGGATGATGTTTGTGATGATCTTTGGTCTTTTTTTATGTTAGGAGAGGAGATATAGGGAGGATCCTTGGTGAATCAGCCCGGTCTCCTTGGGCATTCTTCGACCGTTGTGGGTTTCCTCGAAAACCGTTGAGGTAGGGGATTCGTGGATTCTATAATTGTTTATGTGAAATCGAAGAGTCAGCATGATTTAGCCCTTTGTATCATAATGTAATTGACCAAATTAAATACTTGAACCGGATTAAAAGAATTGGTTTGATCTCTTGTTGTTGCCGCTTTGTACCGTGAATACGGTTTGCCTCATGTTATGCTAGATAGAGTGATATCTATGATTGGTTTGTTCAGTTGTTCATTCTTGATGGAAGTTGATAAAGAACATAAAGCCAGAATTAATTGATAATCAACTGGATAAAGATAATGAGGCATGAAAATGAATCCGGTTGTTACCGCTGTTGTAGTTGTTCTAATATGATGTTAATCAAATTGGCATAGTAGGCATATTAAATATTTTGTGATAGCTTATTGATTAGGTTTCTCGGAATTTGAACCTATGAATTGAATATGTTAATTCAAGAGGGATTAAATAACTGGTTGGTTGAAAAAATATTATGCCTGGTTTGGTTCTTAGTTACCCTCTTGTTCGTAAGGCCGAGTGCCTTGTGCTTTAGAGCCATGAGTGATCATTACGTATGAAGGTTGGATGCCTTGTTAAATAGCCATGAGCCCAATTGATGTGTTGTTTTATTTCCTTCTGATTTTGTTGTGATGTTACCCTGGAGGGGTGTTCTGTTATGTGGAGGCAGGGAGGCCTTGTGGTGGTGGCAGCGGATGATGCCTAGAGTGGTGAGATGCATCTGTTTATGCATGTGGGTGTCAAGGAGGACACAAGTGATGATGGAATGTGATGGATGTGTTTGTTGTATGTGTGGTGACTTTGATTGAATGTTTATCCTCTATACTTTTTCCCATTGATCAAGGAAGATGGTCTTTCTTACCCTTCTTCTGAAGGAGGCGAAGACGCGCGGGGTATTCCATGTTCTTTCCGTGTCTAGATTCTGGAGGGAGGATGGGTCTACGCTCTTTCTATAGGTGGCAAAGACTCTATGTGTAGTACATCTACTCACCATGTTGAGCCCCCTTGTGTTTAGTAGCATAGGTTGCTTTTCTAGAATGCCTGTTAATATAGGAATGTAATTTATGTAATGAAATATTGATTAAATGGTGATGATCCACGGGGATGGAGATCAGGGAATTTAAAGGTGATGTTGAATCTTTAAAGGAACAATTGTTTTTCAATGTGATGCCAATGAATTTTAATGTGGTTGTGATCATGGTTAATTAATGTGAAAAGAATTAATTAATGTACTGATGAAAAAGGGAATGAATTAACCTAATGAAGTTCTTTAATTGGTTGTGTGCTTATAGGATACCTAGTTTTAGAAATAGCAGCCCGAAGTCCGAGAGACGTTAGATTAAGTTGAGACTAAAACTAAGTTATGCCCATAGTGTGGTTGTGATTTTTTATTCTGTAATTTTTGTGTTTCTATACGCTACTCCACCCTTTCAGTAAGGGTAGCTGACACCCTGGGGATTCTGAGCCCTGGGGGGGTATTTTCCCCAACATTCCGATGGGAGGGTGAATGGCTGACTACCCCCTTTGACCCCTTTCTCTTCTCTTGGTAGATACTAGTGCCATTGGTCACAATGGTTAGTTTACCCCATATATGTGTGTAGAGGTATTTAATGTATTGTGGTTATTCACACAAATATATTCTGGATATAGTATCCCATGGACTACTATATGTGTATCGTGTATAGGCTGTGATGGCTTGAGGATCCCTACTCGGTGTATGGGCTGTAATGGCTTGAGGTATAATACCCGACATATGATACACGTTATGCAAGCTGTGGTGGAACCTAGAAACTACCTAGTTACTTTTGGTTGTGAGGATGGTGTGGAGCTTTTCCCAGGTTTCTATAGTCAAGACTTTGTGGTGCACGTGGTGCGGATTGTGGAGCTTAGCCCAGGTGTATACGGGCATGCCTTTAGAGAGAGATGTCCAGGAAACATGTCTTGGGGAAAAGTGGAAAACCAGTGGGGAAGTAGTAGTGGGGTACCCTTGCTATCCTTTTCTATATTATATATTCTTTTATGTGTTACATTGTGAGAGTACCCATGGTGTAGTTGGGAACATAGTATACCTGCTTAGGGGACAAGTTCATTTCACTGTTGTTCACTGTTCTTTAGCATGCTTTCTTTACTTTTGCACGAGAGGCTTCGGGGAGGATCCTACTGAGTATACTATTATACTCACCCTACACATATATAAACTGTTTTTCAGGTCACTTGGAGTAGGTTGTATATCAAGCTAGTTACTACTAGCTTGTGGTTGGAGGAGCTGTTCGGGCTTGCGATCGCTGCCATTTTACTTTCTATTGGGTACTTTTAGTTTTTCCTTTCAGTTGTTGTAATTTTTCATGAAATTTAATATATGTACATGGGTTTCATTTATATTTCAGTTCTGAGTTGGAGTTGGTTGGTATCTATGTTATCTCTCTCTTCGGCATGTGTTCTCTTAGAGGGTAATGCCTCCCATATGTGTGTTCATTATACCCTCGGTGCTAGTCGCCAACCTGGGGCCTATTGGAGGCGGGACTCGGGGGTTCATTATCTCCCTTTTCACATTGTCGTCCCAGGAGGGGTACACTTTTTGGAGAGGGGGTCGTGATAGAGTGGTATCAGTGGCCTGGTTGAGGGATAGGATGAAGTTTGGAGTTAGGCACATGTGATGTTGCATGGCTTAGTAGGGCAACAATTACATTCATGTTTAGCAAGTGCAGTAAAAACTAGAAACCGTCTAAGAAATAGGCGTTTAGGTCCCCCGATGATCTGATGTACAGAACTTTAAGTTTACCATGGATACTAAACAAGGTGATACTAGTTGCAGGGTAGAGACCTTGGAAACGATCATGCATCATTCTTCTTTGTGCCTATGTGTGAATGGGTAGACCTTGGGATAGGTTAACCTAAAATGAATGAAAGAAAAAAATTAATTAATTAATGTTGAGTCTTCCATATTCCAGGCTTATGAGCTCCAAGTGTTTGTTATTTTGCAGGTATGGCTCCAGGTTGACCTCCTCGTCATGTTTACGTAGAAGATGTCCAGCAGGCTGTTCCAGCAGGTCGCCGTAGGGTAGAGGTTGACAAAGATGACACTTGGAAGAAGACACTCCGAGAGTTTCAGCGCTAGAGTCTACAAAAGTATGAGGGCTTCATTTCAGATATAGTCATGGAAGACTGGTTGGAGGAGGTCGAGATAAGATTCAGTTCGATCCATGCTCGGATGAAGCACTGGGTGTCCTTCGCTGTGACGATGCTACGTGGAGAAACAAGGTATTGGTGGTTCTTGTTCCTTGGGGATCGTAAGGATTCAGCGATCACATGGGAGGAGTTTCGCGACAAGTTCAGATTCGAGTTCATTTCCTCGACTACAAAGGTGTCTAGTCTCCAAGAGCTTGTTACCCTTCGATAGGGTATCTCTAGTGTTCGGGAGTTTGGAATCTGTCTAAGGAACCTTTTACGATATGTTTCGGACCTGTTACCAGATGAGGAGGACATAGAGAGGAATTTCGAGGAGGCTTTGCGTCCAGAGATCCAGTGTCAGGTCACCCTATTTATGCGGAATACATATCTCGAGGTGTTGGAAAGGGAAGAGGTTGTTGAGAGGACATTGGCCATGACTGGATCATCACAAGTAGGGTATCATCATGATCCCTCACGAAGCAAGGATGTGGTCCGGGGTTCCCAGTTTTTAGGGAAGAAGAGTTTTTGTTCAGCCGGGGGTAGGTCCCAACCCTTCACATCTCATTTTTCCAGAGGCAGCAACTCTCAGGCCTATGCCAAGGGATCAGACACTTGTTTTTCTGGTGGCGGTCATCATCATGGTCAGAGAGGTCGTGGAAGAGGTCTTGGTCAACTTCATGCTCTAGCATTGCCATCACCATGCGATCCAGATGTCATTTGAGGTACCCTTTTCTTGTTTTCTACCTTGGTGTATGCTTTGTTTGATTCAAGAGAGACACACTCCTTCATATCACCTACCCTTGTCCATGCTTTGAGACATGAGGTATAGAGGCTTCTAGTGCCCTTGGCGTTGACTACACCAGTTGGAGGTCGAGCTGACTTGTTTGAAGTTTGTAGAGACTGGGAGCTATTGTTGGGGAAACACCTCTCTTGGGGCGATTTCCTATGTTTACGAATACAACCATATGATGTCATCCTCGGCATTTATTGGTTGTATTCGGTGCAGGCTATCGTGGATTGCTTCAGGAAGAAGGTCATCTTCATCAATGCGGATAGAGAGCAGGTAGTGTTTGTTGGTGAGAGAGATCCTTAAATGGGACATAGACACATTCCATCCTTATCGTCCATGGAAGCTGAGATGATGTTGAGTTCTTCAGAGGTTTGGCAGTTTTCATTTCCTTGGGTCATAGAGAAGTACCCTGATGTCTTTCGAGAAGAGGTTGTAGCATTACCCCCTCGACGAGAGATCGAGTTTGGGATTGAGCTACAGCTAGGAGCATATCCTATCTCTATGTATCCATATATTATGGCCCCTTATGAGTTACTAGAGCTGCATATACAGCTTGATGGTCTTTTGCAGTGCGGTTTTGTTCGACCAAGTGTGTCCCCATGGGGTGCACCAGTTCTGTTCGTGAAGAAGGCGGATGATAGTTTGCGGTTGTGTGCCGATTATCGTCACTTAAACAAAGTGAAAATAATGAACTGCTATACTCTTGTGCGGATTGATGATTTATTCAATCAACTGAAGAGTCCATGTTGGTTCTCAATGATCGACTTACGGTCAGGATATCATCAGATGCGTGTGAAGGATGAGGATATTCTGAAGACTGCTTTCTGTTGTCATCATGGGCATTATGAGTTTATTGTAATTCCATTTGGCATGAAGAATTCTCCAGCTATGTTCATGGGATTGATGAATTCTATGTTTCATGAGTTCCTAGAAAAGTTTGTGGTAGTCTTCTTCGATGATATCGTTGTGTACTCCACATTTGAAGAGGATCATGCAGAGAATCTACGATCCGTTTTGGGAGTTCTTCGTCGACATCAGCTATTTGGGAAGTTGTCGAAGTGTGAGTTTTGGGCTAGAGAAGACCATTTCTTGGGTAATGTTGTGTCCCAACAGGGATTAGCTATGGATCCATTGAAGATAGACGTAGTTGTATCTTGGGTAGCCCCCAAGACAGTTTCAGAGGTGTGGAGTTTCCTTGGTCTCCCTGGCTACGACAGGGGGATCATGGCCAATTTATCAAGGGTTGCGACTCCTTTGACATCTTTGACCAAGAAGGATCATCCATTCATATGAACTGATTTGTGTCAGACAGATTTCTAGTATCTAAAGGAGAAGTTATTAAGTACTCCAGTCCTTTGTCTTCCAGCTGAAGGAGTTCAGTTTGATGTTATCTGTAATGCATCACGTCTTGGGTTAGGTTGTGTTCTTATTAATTAAAGTTCAGTTGTTTCTTATGGGTCTCGGCAGTTAGATCCCAATGAATGCAACTATTCCACCCATGATCTCGAGTTGGCAGTAGTGGTGTTTTCTCTGAAGTTGTGGAGACATTAACTCATTGGTGAGAGCATTGTGGTCTTCACCGATCATAATGGTTTGAGGTATGTTTTCTCCCAGCGTGACTTGAACTTATTATAGTGTCAGTGGATGGTGTTTTTGCAGGAATACGACTTTGAAATATCGTATACACCTAGAAAGGGGAATGTTGTAGCTGATGTGCTGAGCCGAAATTCATGTAGTGCTGCTGTTCATGAATCTGGTGATTCCTAGAGAGTAATGGAAGAACTGTCAGCATTGCATCTTCATATGGGAGAAGTCGGAGGTAGAGGTTGACTTTTTCAGATGATGGTACAATCATATCTGGTGCAGAAGGATGAAGAGTCCCAGTTGGGGGATCTTGGGGAGGAGGTCTGGAGAGACCAAGTTGTTTGTGGTGAGGCCTCTGACGGTTGGTCTGAGGATGAACAACACAAAGTGGTGTATCATGGAAGGATTTGTTTTCCCTTGGTGATGTGCGAGATGGTTCTTAGAGAGTTCCACAGTTCACCTTTAGCAGTACATCCGGGTGTGACAAAGTTGTACCGATCCTTGAGGAGTCGGTTTTTGTGGCCTTGGATGAAGCATGCAGTTGCAGAGTTTGTTTCTCGATGTTTAGTCTACTAGAAGGTGAAGGCTGAACACCGGGTTCCCGGTGGTCTTCTTCAGCCATTAGAGATTCCTTAGTGGAAGTGGGAGGACATCTCAATGGAATTTGTTACAGGTTTACCTCGATCTCCGAGAGGACATGATGCTATTTGGGTGGTAGTGGATCGTTTAACAAAATTGGCCCACTTCATAGCGATCAAGGAGTCGAGATCAGTGGAAGTTTAGCCGAGGCAGTATCTGGAGGAGGTGGTGAGACTTCATGGAGTCCCAAGGACGATCATTTCTGATCGAGATACTCATTTTACCTCTAGGGTGTGGAGAGGTCTCCAACATGATTTTGGTTCTCTGCTATTCCTTAGCAATGCTTTTCATCCTCAAACAGATGGTCAGAAAAACTGAACCATCCAGACTCATGAAGACATGTTACGCTCTTGTGTTCTTGACTTTGTAGGTTCATGGATGAGGCACTTACACTTGGTGGAGTTTTCTTACAGTAATAGTTTCCACTCCACCATCGGTATGGTTCCGTTTGAAGCCTTGTATGGTCGGACTTTCCATTCTCGGTTGTGCTGGACAGGGTTCGGAGAGTCAGAAATTCTTGGACCATAACTAGTGAAGAATAAAACAGAGATGGTTCAGGTGATTTGTGAGAGGATGAAGGCAGCGCAAGATCGTCATAAATCCTATTTAAATCAAAGAAGGAGACCCTTAGAGTTTAATTTTGGGGATTATGTGTTTCTGAAGGTGACTCACCATTGTGGGCAGCGAAGGTTTGGTCGTGGGAGGAAGCTTTCTTCCAGCTTTGTTGGGCCTTTCGAGGTGTTAGCTCGTGCTGGAGCTGTGGCGTATCGAGTAGCAGTTCCCCCTCATATGAGTTGGATACATGATGTTTTCCATGTATCACAGCTACGTCGTTATCTTCATGATGACTCCCACATCATCGATTGGAGAGAGATCGATGTTGATGATGATGCCACATTTTAGGAGCAACCTGTTGAGATCCCAGACCACAAGGAGAAGGTGTTGCGCGGACGTTCCATACCCTTCGTTCGTGTCTTGTGGTGACACAGTGGCATGGAGGAGAGTACATGGGAACATGAGTAAAATATATGTGCTCAGTACCCAAGGTTGTTTAATGTTTAACTCTTTCATGTAATGATGATTCCTTATGTTGTTATGAAACCTTCATGTTTATGAGATGACTCCCTTAATTTCTTTGGCGTCTTTCTCTCTTTTGAGAGGTATCACGATGGGGGGTTGTTTAGACCCTGTTTCATTTTATCATTAGGTGGTTTTTGGATTCTCGAGGAAGAGAATGTTTTGAGATGTATATGATGTAATGGCCCGGACCTCTCCGGTCCATTTTTTTTGTGAAAATGAGGTACTAGATGTGTTCTGGAAAGTCAAGGTGACTTGGGGGTGCGTTTGGGTGGACTTTTGAGGAAAGTTAATGTGTAATAGCCTTCGCACAGTTGGCACATGGTTTGCCTAAACCGTACGGCCAAGCTGTGCAAGGTTAGTATTGAGGGAAGTGACTAAGGCACGGTTTGAGCGTAGTTTGCCTAACCATGTAGACTAACCATGTGGGGAGGGGTTGTCGAGTAAGAAGCTAACACACAGTTTGCACACGGTTTGTTAAACTGTGTGAACTAACCATGAAGGCACTTAATGTTAGATCCTAAAATTGTGGATCTAACTCGTTTTTCATTTAGTCACCACGTTTAAGCCCCTAATTGGCCATAACTCGGGATTATCCTTACTTGGAAGTGAAAGAACCTCCCCCAAGCGTTTTGGAGGCGATCCAGAGGCTTATCTTCATGAATTGAAGCCGGTTTCTCGAGGTATGTGATCCTTTTTGTTTGGTTTCTTAGATCTACCAAGATATACTCCTCATTTTCTCTCAGGATCTTAGATCTACGCAAGTTATGGGTAGATCTAAGTGTGTGGATGACGTTTGTGATGATCTTTGGTCTTTGTTGTGTTAGGAGAGGAAATACATAGAGGATCCTTAGTGAATCAGCCTGATCTCCTTGGACATTCTTCGACCATTGTGGGTTTCCTCGAAAACCTTTGAGGTAGGGGATTCGTGGCTTCTCTAATTGTTTATGTGAAATCGTAGAGTTAGCATGATTTATACCTTTTAATCACAATGGAATTGTATTAATTAAATACATGAACCAGATTAAAAGAATTGGTTTGATCACTTGTGGTTGTTTCTTTGTACCGTGATAACGGTTTGCCTCATGTTTTTCTAGATAGAGTGATATATATGCTTGATTTGTTCAGTTGTCCATTCATGATGGAAATTGATAAAGAATATAAAGCTAGAATTAATTGATAATCAATTGTCTAAAGATAATGAGGCATGTAAATGAATCTGGTTGTTGTTGTTGTTGTTGTAGTTGTTCTAATTTGATGTTAATCAAATTGGCATAGTAAGCATGTCCAATCTTTGTTTTGATAGCTTACTGATTAGGTTTCCCGGAATTGGAACCTACGAATTGAATATGTTAATTCAGGGGGGATTAAAGAACTAGTTGGTTGATAAAAGATAATTCCTGGTAGGGTTCTTAGTTACCCTCTTGTTTGTAAGGCTGAGTGCCTTGTGATTTAGAGCCATGAGTGCTCAATACGTATGAAGGATGGATGCCTTGTTAAAGGGCCAAGAGCCCATTTGATGTGATGTTTGATTTTCTACTGCTTGTGCTGTGATGTTACCCTGCAGGGGTGTTGTGGTATGTGGAGGTAGGGAGGCCTTGTGGTTGTGGTATCAGATGACACCTAGAGTGGCGAGATGCATCGGTTTATGCATGTGTGTGTCAGGGAGGACAGAAGTGATGATGGAATGTGATGGATGTGTTTGTTGGATGTGTGGTGACTTTGATTGAATGGTTATCTACTTTACTTTTCCCCACTGCTAAAGGCAGCTGGTTTTCTTACCCTTCTTACAAAGGAGGCGAAGACACGCGGGGTATTCCAAGTGCTTCCCGTGTCTAGCTTCTCAAGGGAGGATGGGTCTACGCTCTTCCTATAGGTGGGAAGGACTCAACGGGTAGTACATCTACTCACCGTGTTAATCCCCCTTGTGTTTATTAGAATAGGTTTCTTTTCAAGAATGCCTGGGAATATGGGAAAATAATTTCGGTAATGAAGGATTGATTAAATGGTGATGATCCACGGGGGTGAGATTCTAGAATTTAAAGGTGATGTTGAATCATTAAAGGAAAAATTGTTTTTGAATGTGATTCCAATGAAGTTTAATGTGGTTGTCTTCATGGTTAATTAATGTGAAAAGAATTAATTAACGTAAAGTGGAACTGATGAAAAAGGGAATGGAGTAACATAATGAAGTTCTTTAATTGGTTATGTGCTTATAGGATACCTAGTCTTAGAAATAGTAGCCCAGAGTCTGAGAGACGTTAGCTACAGTTGATTGTAAGACTAGGTTCTTCCCATAGTGTGGTTGTGAGTGATATATTCTGTACTTTTTGTGTTTCTCTACGCTACTCCACCCTGTCAGTAAGGGAAACCGGCACCCCGGGGATTCTGAGCCCTGGGGGGTGTTTTCTCCAACATTTTGATGGTAGGGTGAATGGATGACTACCCCCTTTGACCCCACTCTCTTCTCTTGGTAGATACTAGTGCCATTGGGCACAACAGTTAGTTTCCCCCATATATTTGTGTAGAGGGCTGTAATGGCTTGTGGTTATTCACACACATATATTCTGGATATAGTATCCCATGGACTACTATAGGTGTAACGTGTATAGGCTGTGATGGGTTGAGGATCCTTACTTGGTGTATGGGTTGTAATTTCTTGAGGTATAATACCCGACATATGATACATGTTATGCAAGCTATGGTGGCTCCTAGAAACTACCTGGTTGATTTTGGTTGTGAGTATGGTGTGGAGCTTCGCCCAGGTTTCTACGTGCAAGCCTTTGTGGTGCACGTGGTGTAGATTGTGGAGCTCAGCCCAGGTGTATACAGAAAAGCATTTGGAGAGAGATGCATAGGGCGTATGTCGTTGGGGTAAAGAAGCAAACCAGTGGGGAAGTAGTAGCGGGGTACCCTTAATATCCTTTTCTATATGATATATTCTTTTATGCGTTACTTGGTGAGAGTAGCCATGGTGTGGTTGGGAACACAGTATACCTGCTTAGGGGATGAGTTAGTTTCACTGTTGTTAACTATGCTTTAGCATGCTTTCTTTACTTTTGCACAAGAGGCTTCGAGGAGGTTCCTACTGTGTATACTATTATACTCACCCTACGCATATATAAATTGTTTTTCAGGTCACATGGAGTAGGTTGGAGATCAAGCTGGTTACTACTAGCTTGTGGTTGGAGGAGCTGTTCAGGCTTGCGGTCGCTGCCGTTTTACTTTCTTTTGGGTAGTTGTAGTTTTTCCCTTTCAGTTGTAGTAATTTTTGAATGACATTTCATATATGTACATGGGTTGATTTTATATTTCAGTTCTGATTTGGAGTTGGTTGCTATCTATCTTATCTCTCTCTTCCACTTGTGTTCTCATAGAGGGTAATGCCTCCCATCTGTGTGTTTATTATACTCTCGGTGCTAGTGGCCAACCCAGGGCCTACTGAAGGTGGGACTCAAGGGTCATTATCTCCCTTTTCACATTTCCGACCCATGAGGGGTACACTTTGTGGGGTGGGGGTCATGAGATATCAACCTCATGTTACATTAATAGTTCTCAATTTGAATTTATTGGTGAATAGGAACTAATATATTTGTTGGTCATATAAGGATTGTTCCCAAAATAACAATATAGAGGATTGAATACTCTGGTATCAAGATCATACATAAAATAAATTCATTGGGTGTGTATGAGGTTAATATCAAAATTAATGTTCCTCCATTAACATCCACTAACCACATGACTCCATCATACATAAAATAAATTGATAACATCAAAACAACCACATCACCCACCAAAGTATCCATCTATAAACTTCATTAATAATTCCACATAACTATATACAACATAATTATGTATTCCATTATCAATATATATATTTAGAAAACATCCAAATAAAAAATATCTCCAATAATTTTTTTTAATTAATCAGTTCATCACATCATGACGATGATTTCATCAATATAAAGCTCATAAAAAAGAAATAAAAATCTCTTTTCAATAATAATTATTGTTTTTCAAGGAGATATAAATTTAAATATAAAGTATTCAACCGATTTATTTATTTAGTTTTTGAGAAATATTTTTAAAAATCTTCATGAGAAATACAAGCCATGAATTAATAAATAATATCCTTGAAAAATTAATTCTTTATTGTTTTCAATATATTCATTTTAAAATATTATGTTGTTATTCATTAAAATTTATAATTCCAATAATTATTATTCAAAACCAGAATTATATAATCCAACATTACAATCATTTTAATTTTAATTAATAGATTTACATATATAAATATAATTAAATATGTATGGTAAATTATATTGATATTAAATTTAAAAAATAATTAAGAATTTTAAATTTATAATTATTACTTTAGTAATTAACTCACATCACTCAGACACTATTTTTCATTATCATAAATCTTACGAAAAACCTATATTAAATATCTTAATTATAGAATATATTCTATATAATATCCATCAAATATTTATATCCTCTCTTTTTTTGTTTAATCCACCCCCTAAAATTTTATTTAATCATAGCTAATTTAATTGTTATTTTGAAATTGATCCAAATATATTAATGAAATTATTAAATTTCTATTGATTTCCATTCATTGTTTTTTGTATTTAATCATAGAAACTATGTTTTCAAATTTAAACGATTAACTATATCAAAATAAAATTATATTATTTGGGTCAAGGTCTAATAATATTTATTCACTATCACTGTGTAATTTTTTTTTATAATTATTCAATATAAAATCAAATCGTATAATTATTAATTTTAAAAAATAATAATTTATTGAATTATCATAAACATCCAATTAATCAATGACACTATATTATCATAAACACAATAAATATTCTAATCATATAAAATATCATATCAGTAAAAATAATGGAATTAATTATCAAAAGTCAACATAATATAATATCTACAAGTAAAATGTATACATCATAATATTATTTGTATAATTTGGTCTACCAAAATTTTCTATATCAACCAAAGGAAGCTTTATTTTTTATCAATGTTTCATCAAAAGTACAAAAATGTTTTCAATGTCCGAAAATGATCACCCGCTCATGTTAGATTTCATTTAATAATTGGGGAGTGGAATTTAACACCCACTGTACTATGACAGACATCATTTTTAGAGCCATGTTTCTTCACCACTTGAATAATCTTGGTAGTTTGATTATTATATTGAATTTATTATAATTCCATTAAATTTATAATGTTTTAGTCTTTATAATAGATGAATTTATTTCTATGAAATGGAGGTTAGAAAACATTATTTGGATAATAATTCATTCAAATTATTATAATATTTCCTTATATAGTGAGATATAGGGTCCAAATATAATATAAAACTAGTGTCAAGGAGTTTTAAAAGAATTGTGAAATAATGGATCCTTAATGGACTTTGAAAAAATTGGTGACCAGAAAATTACCATATACCGAACCTCCAAGTTTGTTAAGTGGTCATATATTCTATTATCATCTCAAAATATATGAGATGTAGAAAAATTAACTCAAATTAAATAATCCATAAAATCAACACATGTCACTACAAACCACCAAGATGAATAGTATGTATTAAGATTGATAGAATGGATGATGAAAGAATAGTCATGATAAGTAAATATGTTTCACCAATTGTTAAATATTTCAATATGTAATGTCCGGTTGAATCCTTATATATCATCCTCATAAGGATTAGTCATTACAAAGTCCATTTCAAATTAATAAATGTATCCCCCATTATCATTCCTTAAAAATCACATCCAAATATACATGCCCTAGACATCCTATTGATAGAATATTAGTTTTGATATTCATCTAAGATTCAATATGGGGTTTCCAAAAAAATAGGCATAAATAATTTGTATTTCCTAAATTGTTCCTTAAGTCCAAGCATATTGAAAACAGAGAGCACTTGATTTGATTTCTAGGAAAACCCAATATTCATAGTTAAATTTATATTTATGAAATATATGATTAACATTATTGTAATATAATACTAATTCCATGTTCCTTATAACAATTAGTATTTATGTTCGACAAAATTTGATATCAATCCTCAGCTGCAACACACGTAAATAGATTAATAAATTTGTTTGAACCAACCAATATGGTGGAATTATTAGTGAGTTTAATTATATATATTTCAATGAATGGATAAAATAAAAGGAGATAATAAAAATTACTCTATATGGACATAGAATAATTATATAAAAAATTGAATGATCAGTATAAAATGGTATATCTTTATGAATATTTCACATTGGGCATAGAGACATCTGGAAATCTATTAGATAATCATCAATTTATTTCCTATTATAAATATCTATCCAAATCATAGTATTTATAAAATAATGGTCCCATGACCTATTTAAGTAGTTTATCCCATTTGAAAGATAATAAGTCCTCCTAATGAAGATGTTTTAGACTTTATTTATGGAAATATCTATATTCCTCACTAGTTCCTAGACAAGGATATCAATTTTGGGAATGAGATTGAAATAAATTATAACCACCATTAGAGAATTTGGTCATGTTTGAAAGGATGTGTGATTTGTTCCACCATCCTCAATTAAGAGCCCCATTTTTTCATGCTAGATATCAGAAAATATTGGACCCATCCAATTATAAATCCATAATCTAAGATTATCGAAAAGGGAAATCGAGCATCTATTTTTCTTCTTAATCTTATGATAAATTCCTTTTAAACAAGACTTTGTGGATGAGGAATTGTAATTCTTGTTACCAGATTGGATCCAAAAAAATAACATTCTTAGATAAAATTCTATTATAACATTAATTGAGGAGCCATAGGATTTGTTTTACCAATAATGCATCATTAACCAAATCCATGTTCGGAATACCCATGCCCCACTCCTTTATCATTATACATCATGAGCTCTAAATAACAATAATTGGTTTCCACTCAGGGAATATTTAAATCTATAATCAGTTTATGATTATTTGATTTATACCTTTTATAATTTAAATTTTATATATGTAATACATAATAGTATATAAACATTATGTACGATTAATCCTTTAACAAATTTAATTATTTCTACTAGAAATAGGGATATAACTTTCCAAGCACTAAATTTTTCTCTGATAGTATTATATATGTACCTAAATTAGACTACCTAGGGTACATACTAGGAAAATAACACATAAATATAATTTAATGGAAATAATACATCCTTGATTCCTAATAGTCTATTGATATACAACATCTTTTAACTGTTAAAGTAATTATGGATGATGTGACAACCCTGGACCTAATATCCTAGAGTCGGTGACTTACTTCATTACATTGGAATAGATATAATAGAAAAAATCATAAAATAATGATTGTTTTAGTAGTTTTTAGAAAATAGATACATATTTTATAACACTTTTACGCAGGAAATACGAAATAAAACACAACAAATTCAAATTCATAACAACCCTAAAACTCATTCTAATGATTCAACTTCACAACCAGGGGAATGAAAAAAATAAGGGTGAGATCAAATGCTAAATAATGGTTAAGTAAAGTGGAATATTACATGAATCAAAAAATAATAATCAACATGGAAAGTTAAATAAATAAAAACCATGAAATAAAAATAACACGACCACTTGAACAAATAATTCATAATCAATACTTCACGGTAAATAAATTAAAAAACATGTCATTTAATCAAAAAACTGAGAATGAAATGAAACCATTTATAATATCATAGAAAAAATATCACAAATAAAAAAATCAATTTTGAATGAATGAAATTATTAATTATTAGATGTCATGTTTCCTAGGAACATGATACCTATAACATCAAAATCATTCACAAGATAGTTTAACACATACCAGATGAGAAGCCATCTGATTTGGAAAATTGATTGATCTCACGAGACTACTAATGCATCGAAGGGATTGAATTAAATTGTACCCAACCTATTCCTTGAATTTCAATATAATTCATCTTACATAAAATAATTTTTTTAATTCATAAATAATATGCCATATCAAAATGTATATATATTGAGTAATGAATACAGATTTATAAATATTTTCCCAGGTAATAAAATAACAGTCAAATTATACACTGTATGTAAAAAATGTATGAAATTTAGGAAATAATCATATCCACCCCACAAGAATATGGATATTTTATAGAAATTTAATTTCAAACAAAATATTTATACAATAAATTGTTCGTTTCAAGTGAAATTAAGAAGTCAAAAAAGGCAGTTGGATTTCACAATAATATTTCCTACATAGTAATTTTCCAACCAAATCACATTGGATGAAATAATTCACATTAATTATAAATATACTACGAAGAATTAATTATTCCTAATATTACCTGTCAAATTTGATATATATATATATATATATCATATAACATATTCTTTGTAAAAAATAATAAAATTTATTTTAGTGAAATTAAATCGAGAAGAAATCTATTACCTCGCATTTCCATTTCAGTGAAAATTATTTCACCTCATTTATGGTGATTATAAAATTATTATTAACTTATAAAATAATCACTTTAACAATTATTATATAATTTATTATCCTTTTATAACATCTAATAACTATTTGTTTAATAATATTTCCTTATTTTCCTTATTTCTTGTGTTAATTTCCAAGTTTTCTCTATCATGAATTATTAAGAAAGATCCAGTTCTTGAGAATATTATATAGTTTGATCATATATAGAATAATAATAATTACAATATTATCATATTTATACATAAAATATACTTTTAATATTAATCACTAATAATTTTTAAGAGAAATGAAGTATGTTACAATCATGAAGATGGTACGTCATACGTACACATGAGTAATGTTTCCATTTTTCAACGATCATTATGGAAGGATTAAAGTAAATTTTTATCTTTACATAATGGAAATAATTTTATATATACCATATTATATACTTATATATTTCATCCATTTTTTGGTGATAAAAAGAGAGTCACATCGCTTCATTAAAGCGGTAGTCCACACGTTCACGAATGATGATACCATCTTTACATGAGTGAAAATGAATGAATGAAAATCACATATATATATATATTTAAAAAATGGTAAATATTAATGAATTTAATACTTATTTTTTGTATATGACATATTTCCATTAATTGTAACTCTATCACATTCCATGTGAAGTGTCAGTGAAAGAAAAATCATTATTCTTCTAGAGGTGGTAGTCCTCCGTAAACACGAACCACGTTATCATATCTCTTATAGAATGGAAGATAAAAAGGTATATATGATATAATTACTCAATATACATAAATATTTTTTAAATATAACATATATACTTTATAACCATCATCATACCCAACCTTGAGAGGAGTAAATGAAAAAATGAATGACATTAGCCCGTGAGGCGGTAGTCCACCGTAAAAAAGATCAGTTAATTTGTAAACCATTTAATGGAAATTGAGAAGGTTATTAGTCATTAAATTATTATAAAAAATCTAAATATATTTTATATACATTGTACATTATATCATCATGTTTTAAAAAAACTTTAATGTTGTGTAGAAAGAAGTAAAATAAATATGTTCATTAAAGAACATTACCGATTCTTAAGGTATCCTCTGAAACATTTGAATAAATCATTCATAAGTGGGATTATTTCCAAAACTAGAGATTTCTTGACGATTTTAGGTATTTTGGTAATTTATTGGGATATTTATTTTCCAAAAAAAGGCGTTTAATATGTGAAGAACTGATCTGAGTGACTTACCTTTTTATAGTTGGGGAGTGTCATTCTAGTAAATACTTAAAAGTATTTAGTACTGTGAGGTCAATATTACCTCAAGTTTATCCAAAATAGATCAATAATGGAGGGGATATTTTATTAGGTTGATAAAAATATCCAATAATTTAAACAAATGTTTTTATCATGTAATTCCTTAGACATTAAGTTTACTAAATTTTACCCTTTTATGTTTCTTAGTACGGTAAGTTGAATTTTTAATTTACTTAGGTAATTTATACATTAAGAAAAAAATAAAAACGGTATTTATTAGTTAATTTACAATAATAAATTATTAATTTTAATTTCAGTTCATTAAATAAAAATACTATGTGTGTGTAAAATTATTTTAAATACAAATACATTTAACCCTCTTTTAACCTTAATCACTATAATTAATTTTAACTGTTTCTACTAATAATTGTGGTAAGATATTAATTATAACTTATTAAATAATATAAATTCGGATTATTCATAATATGGAATATATATTTCAAAATTATATTCATATAAGTGGTATATTTTAATTTAAAAAAATTCTCATAGATATGATGAGAAAGCATGTTTTTTAAGTAAAAATATTCATGAGTTTATAATGCTTTCATATCAAACATCAACATTAATATTGTAACAATGACCTAAATTGGATTAATTTATATAAATTTAATCTAATATTACTCTAAATCAACTTGAAAATATAATTATCATTTTAAATTATTTAAATGAAAATTAATTTGTCAATTAAAATTCACTATTTTTCACTGTTCATAAATAAATGAAATATTTCAGAAAATTTTGAAAAATTCCAACCATGAAAATATTGGTATTTTGAATTTAAAAAAGTTTATTTTTTAGAATAATTTTTCATGAATTGTTAAAAATTATATTAAATTGAATGTAAAATGTGTGAATAAATATTTTTTGGTTCAAACCCCGTATTGCATGCATCACAAGTTATCGGTGAAATTAAATTTATACTTAAATAAATATATTGTAACTTTATAGGGTGTTACATTCTCCAAGCCTTAAATAAAATTTTCCTAAAAATTTAAACATGATCATGAAAATAAAGGCTATTTCATTTTGAAATTCCAATGTTGAAAACCCCATATCGAAAAAGGGTCAATAAATATCCTCTTAATAAGAGTGGAAAGGGATGTCCAAAAGTCATGTAGAATAACATATAACTAGGATTATACATGGGATAATATTATTAATAAGTGAATATATGGAAAAAGAATAATATTATAAATAAATATAGAGATTTATTGAGTTAAATTATTACAATAATGTTAATGAATAATAGAATAAGGAGGTCCTCCAAAACATAAATCAGTAATGATTTAAAATACCATCAGATTCATAGGATATGAATGTAATAGGATAAATTTTTCTTTCAAGAACCATTTCCAAAAGTAGGGTAATTATTTTTCTCTATAAGGAAATATACTTACTTGATATGTTTCTATTTAATAAGATTAATTTCATCCTTTAGTTATTCTTTGATCAATTTCTAATACACTACTAATTCAAAGAAATGAATATCTAAAAATATTTTTTTATTCCTGAATCAAGAAAATATAAATTTAATGAATATCTATAATAATAAAATTGTGGAAATTATTTCTTTCTATTTTAAACCATTTTTCAAAACAAATATCGATATCACAAGTTATCCAATATGGTTAAATTTTTATATGGTGAATTAATAAATTAATTTATAAAACCTCTTCCAAATATCAATATAAATAATTTCATAAATGGCGATCCTTATGAACCATATAAATTATTATGATATAAAACCTTAGAAATAAGGTCATTAAATTTCCAAAATTAACTTATCATGAATCCAAATAATATAAAGTAGCACTGAATCAACACATATAAAACATCTAAATACATTAATCATGTATTCTTTTAAAACATAATAATAACATGAACTTCCATAAAAATTTATTAAAAACATTCATTCTACAATATAACATATTTAAAATATATATTATTGTATATATTATTAAATACAAAGATACATAAAACTCCATTAATGATAGTATAAATACCTTTTCAAATAATCCATAACCATCTCAAAGTTTTTCAGTACTTTTTAATTTACATTATCTATATCAATCATCACGTAATCCCAAAATCATTTTCTAAATATAAGGTACATATTAAGGGTTATATTTTCCTCAATCAATTTTTTTCCATGGATTTTAATTTTCCATTGAATCACTTTTCTTGGTATAATTCAACTCTTTCTTTCGAATTCATTATGTAATTATACTATATTATAAATAATGTTTATTGAATTATTCTTATAAATATAATATCATCAAAATTTATTTAATATTTATTTATTGGATCCAAATAAAAAAACATTAATCATTCTACTTAATTTGTATCAGTTTCATAATATTTTCCTTGATCCAATATATTCTTCTGAATAATATTCCCTTTACACTTGGGGAATTAATTTTTGTAGTGACCCATCTTATTAGAATTGAAAAACTGAATAGAGGTGTTTTCAACCATCCCTTTGAAATTCATTTCCTGAGGACCCTTGTTCCAAACATATAACAAACTCACAATCACTATAATCATTTCCATTGGAGATTCTTTCCATAGTTATCACATTTTGGAAAATTATTCTTTCTTTTATTTTTATTATGAATTTATTTCTCTATCTTCTTCTTTACATGATTTACTTTAAAGACATAATACATGGAGAATTATTTCAATATTTTGATAGAACATAAAACTACTTTATTTTATGGTGAAACATATTTAAAGACCAGTGCAATTCAGAGGCTTGTCTTAAGACCTTCAAAGAAATGATCAATCATTCTCCATGTACTGTATATGTATTATGTATAATACCAAGCCCAAATTGTAATGGTACTTTCATACTCTAAAAACAATTATTATTACTTTTGAGTTATGTTAATTATATATCTATCCATATTTTTTTTGCTCATGAGGTAAATATTTTTCATAGATTGTCTAATTAAAATCTTTCCAATCCACGAGCTCGATTTCCTCTTCCAGTTTATTATTCTCGATCAATGACCACCATTGATCATCATCGTCATTAAAAAAAATGAAAAGTAAGTTAATTTTTTTTTCACCCCATTCTAATTCCATAAAAATATCCTCTATAGACATAATCCATATCTCTCTCACCATTGGGTTACTACTCCCACTAAATAAAGCTGGCCTTTATTGCAAAAATGTTATAAATCATGTGGGAATCTCATGGTAAAATATGTTTCTTCATCTGGGGAATATTGTTTCTAAAACCTCATTATACATCCCTAATATAGTCATAACTTTTTTCAGAACCAATACCAGTCATATTGGATTCCTCAATAGGTCAATCTCAACATTGGGAATGAGTAATGATACACTTCTTCCTTCCAAGCTCCATTTCTAAACAAATAAAATATATTGTATTAGCTCATAAAATTATGAATTTTAAATCACAATGTACAATCCCAAAACATGGTAAATATATAAGATTAACTATTCTCATGACCATAATCATGGGTTCTTTGGGGATATTTGGATTTTTAATTCCTTTATAATGGTTTGTGAAAAAATGTGAATTCTATTTAGTATGTCCAATAGAGGTGTTAAACGTGGTGCGTAGTAAGGACCATTATCATGCACCAGGTGGAAATTTAGAGTAGAGAAATAATCTATTTTTACAGTAATTACAACTTGGTACCTCTATTTATGAACTATGACCAGTTGTTGTGCCCATAAATAGATTTATTTCACGGAAAACCTACATAATATATTCTTTACCCAACTGTTGGGGTTTTATTTTATAGTGTTTTCCAATATCCCCCTTAGGGTTATGTTCCAAAATCAATGTTTTCCTAAATCTATTTCCCAAGGTTTCTTCTAATAATATTCTAAATTCAGCTGTGAAAACCTAACCCTAGTAGACAAGAGCCAATGTATTACCTTATTACATTATAATAGATACAATGGGTCAAATCATGATAGAAAAATCAGTATATAATTTTTGGAAAATTATATACATACATGACTCACATTTTTATATTTGGAATAAAATAAAATATAACATAATAAAATTCCTATCATCCTTGAAACTCATTCAAAGGATTCATCGTCATAAAATAAAGAAAGGAATAAAAGTAAAGGTGAGCTCAAATCCCCAATAAAGGTCTAATATAGTGGAAGCTATCATGAATCAATAAATACTAATCAATATGGAAAGGTAAATAATTGAACAAAAATTCCACTTAAATTAGTTGAATACATGAATAGATGACGAATAATAAATATGAAATATTAAATAACTGAGAAATCATACCATATAATCACTAGACTGATAATGAAATGCATACATAGATAATGTACAAGAAAAAATACCATTAATAATTATTAATGAATTATAAATGAAGAAAATTCTTAAATATCAGATTTTATGTTTTCAAGGGACATGGTACCTTTACCGTCATGAACTTTCACAAGGTGTTTTAAAACAAACTAGGTTAGAACCCATCTAATTTAGCCAACTAATTCATCTCATGAGGCCAGAGATGCATCGAGGGGCTTACAATGAATGGTCCCCAACCCATTTCACAAATATCCATATAATTCCTCATATATTGACTAATTTATATAATTCATTAACAATGTTCCTTATCATAAATCATCTATATTAATTAAATAATATCATTTTATCAATATTTCCCTAGTTAATCAAATAACATTAAAATTAAATATCATATGTAAAAACACCATATTGTTTTGGAAATAATTATATACATCACCCAAGAATATGTGTATTTTAGGGAAATTTTATTTCAAATATAAAATGATTATAATAAATCATTTTTTTCAAGATAATGTTAATAATCACAATAGAAATTGAGATTTTAAAATAACATTTACAACTTGATAATTCTAAATTCAAATCCTATTGGATGATAAAAAATCAAAATTATACTTAAAATATTATGAATGTTGATATAATAATTATATTTCATTTAAAATACTATATATATATATACCATAAAAAATATGTGAATAAAATTAATATATGAAATAAAATCGATGGAAAATACCTTACCAAACATTTCTTTTTCATTGAACATGTTTTTACCTCCATAGTGGTTTTATAAATGTTTTAAACTTATAAAAACCCATATTAGTATTTATGGTGTCATCTGTGATCCTTTTATAACATCCCATCACCCATTCATTAATAATCATTCATTATTTTCATTGTTTCAGGTGTTAATTTCCAACTTTTCTCATTCAAGAATCATTATGAAATTTCCACTTCTTAGGAATAACATATATTTTTATCATCTAAAAAATAATAATAATAATTACTTAATTATCATATTTATACACAAATTATATATTAAATATCAACTATTAAAGTTTTTTCTAAAAAATGAATAAGGTCACAATCATGGAGATAGTAAGCCATATGTATGAATGAGTAACGAATCTATTATTCGATGATCATTATGGAAATGATGTAATTAAAATTTTATATTTGAAAAATAATTAAAATATCATTTATACAACATTATATAATTATATATATCATCCATGTGTCTCTTTTCTAAAAATATATTAACATCTCTTTATGAAGGCACTAGTCTACACAAACCCAAATGATGTTATCATCTTTACGTGGGTGAACGAAAAGAAATAAAATTATATATATATATATATATATTATCTTTAAATATTGATAATTATGACATTAATATCATATTTATTTCATTTATATCAATTATTAAAATTACATTTATCTTTATCAACCTCCACATGAAGCGTTAGTGATAGAAGAATCACATCGCTTCTTGAGGCAGTAGTCTTCCATACACACATGGACATTAGTGTGTCTCCAATGGAACAAAAGGTGCATATATATGTAATATATTTAAAATATAGGTATAACTATGTTATAAATATCATATATATATATAAACATATGTATTCTTTAGACTCATAATCAAATCCAATATTGGGAGTTGTAAATGAAAAAATGAATGACATTAGTTCACGATGCTATAGTCTATGGTACACATGAGTGATAGGTTAATAACCAAAATTATGGAAGTGGATATGGTTTTAGATTATAAAATTGTTAAAAATATCCATGTGCATAGAATAAACTTATTATATTTTAACATAATTGTTTGATAAAAATTTAAGGAGGATGGGAGAGAAGTAAAATAAATATTCTCACTTAATAATGATACCTCTTATTTGGATTTCATCTTTATTTTTTCATTAATACCTTATTTAGTTGGATTTATAACCTAAATAAGGCTTCTTGTATGTTGGTATAGAATTTTATTTGTGATTTTTGTTGTATCCATGGTTATTATTTGATGAAAATTGAGTCTAGTTTGTGTTTGTTTTCAACCCTCACATGGATGATCAGGGAGTTTACAAGAAAAGGGATCATAAAATTAATGTTGACAACAATTTTGATGGTGGTGTTATATTCCACTATTTTCCAAATTTTTGGGGACCAAAATTTAGAGGATTACTATCATTGTAAAAATTGTATTTTCTAGAAGTACATATAAAAATATGGAAAATGAATGAATTTTGAAAAGATGGGATTCTCTAATTGTGTTTCGCGAGGGAAAAAATAAAGATAGTGATGATCTACTTGATAGCCAAGAGACTAGGGACTAATGAAGAATTAGAGCATTGCCAATGGTGACGACGATATATATGATTATAAGAATTTTATCTTTTTGGTGGCATGAAGGTTTTGTCCGAAAGCACCATGGTTAAGATGAGCTTCACAAACAACTTATTTCCATGGATATTGCTAATAGAAGGAGTTACATAAAGATGTTTTTGAAAGATACGTAAAATCAAAAAAGAGGCAGTGCAACTTCGTTAACAGCCAATCCTATAAATATGAGGCCACCACTCTTCACTTATAATAAATTTTTCCAATTAAAATATTGAATTTATCTGATTTCGTGAAGCTAAGGGAGCTCTGCGAATCTGCTATTCCATGTGAGATTGAGTATTAGGAAAAGATTTTTAATATCTTAACCAATGCCAATTCTTTTAAGAAATTGATTCTTCATGATGATAGGGTTTACCAAATTGACTTTGTGAACTTTTAGAATGTGTTTCTTCCATAAAGTCATGGGTTCTTCTTGAAGTGAGTTTTCTATGTGAAGGAAATAGAGCTTCGTGAAGGGAGATTCATGAAAGAGATTCACGAAAGGAAGTTTCAGAAATTTATTTATAAGTGGAAATTTCATTCAATGTTAATAAACATAGGTCTATGCTGTAAGTAGACTCTCGTGGTAAGTCAAAGACCATGGAATTAATGCTAAACCATTGAAGTGACCTTCAAGCTAATAAACTGAGTTAGATTTCTCTCAAAGTAGGGAGATAGGGGGAGTCTACATAAGTGATCTGAGGGAAATAATGTTCTATCCTTAAAACCGTGTAAAGTTAGCTCACCTAGCACAAATTGGCAATGAAAAAACTTTTTATTCCACATATAGTAAATATTAGTGGATTTTGGTATGATGGACACACTATCGGCATATGCTCCTTAGACTATCCCATAGTGGGGAACCATATTAAATTGTTATGTTGTCTTGCTGATCAGGAATGTTTTAATTATTTATCATTACAATCAAACAAGTTTAATATGTTCCTACAAATTTGGTAACAAAGTCGATTGTTTTAGAATAAAAATTTTACACCCTGATTCACCGCTCCCCTCTTAGGGTGTTCTAGGGTCCTTCAACTGGTATCAAAGCATAACCATTACCTATGTTAAATATATCCTATTTTATCATAGATAATTAAATCAATGTTAGGGGAGTCCCCCTATTAGGTAGAAAAAACTATTAGATTTTAAAAATTATGATGATACCTTATCTAATATCTATAATAATGGATGTTCTTTTTGACACTGGATAATGAATAAAAGTCATTGATCTAACAGGGGTGTATATAAATAATAAAGACAAAACAAATCTTAATGCATGTGCTAAAGCACATATTTCCCTCACTAAAGCTCTTTCGGATCAAATTGATCTAAAGGTGATGAGTTGTACATTAGAAAAGTCTATGTGGGAAAAACATAATAACATATATTAATTCAAAAACAAAGTTAAAGATGTGAAACTCTATCTTTTTCACAATATGTTCAATGATGTGAACATACATCCTGATGAAAATGTAGATACCTTTTCGAATGGAATTACTAAATTTGTTGAATAAATATGAGGACTTCGTGCAGAAATCAAAGACATTGATATTGTAAAAAAATCATCCGAATAACTCAACCTATGTACAATGAAAAGGTTTCATCCCTTTATAAAAAGGTATCTTTTTAAAATTTCTCTAGATGATCTGGGAAGCATCCTAGTGTCTCACGAGCTGAGAGTCAAACCAGATGAAGCAACGACTCGATTTAGTAAGGAAAATGAATTCAAATCCACTACCTAACATGAAATTTTAGGACATAAGTTTTAGAAATACAATGCATACAATGAACTTATTTCTTTCATTTCTTGGATATTCAATAAGGTAAGAGATAAATTTGAAGTAAAATTACATCTGTTTTCTTTTCATTGTGATAGAGTGTGAACATTTCCTCTCATTGCTCAAGAATTTTTGATGATAAAGAAAGTGAAGTTGGAAACATGCAGAAGACTCAGAAATGGTTTAAAAAAATGGATACATCAAATATGGAAATAAATTATAGATATTGTGTTTTGTTTTTGAGTAATGTGATGATGATAATGAATTCATTAAGGAAGAAGCACGAGAATTTAAACCCGCAACCCGTGATTCCATAATGTTTACTATTGAGACGTTAAAAGCATTGGGATATAAATCTGCAGATAATTAGTTAACCGATAATGTTGATATGAAGGTGAAAATTAAGGATACTATTGGTAAGAATGAGAATCAAATTAAGATATTATAAAAGTATAGAGCAGGTGTGGAAGAATCAACATAATATATTGATCATCTTGAAGATGAAATTTAATTATTGGAATATGTAGTGAAGTAATAGTAGATAACCTTTGAAAGAATAGAAGATGTAGTGGAACTGAAGCTCATAATTGAAGAAGAAGAAAATTTCATCAATGATCTTTCATCCAAATGGGTGGACAAGTCCAATAATGTTGAGGGTATTTATAAAGAAGTTTTTAATCTTAGGACTGAACTTAAAAGTGAATCAAATTCATAAGAAACAAAGAATAAGATATAGTTTGAAATATTCTCATATGTTGAGATATAGGAGATAGATAAACCAAGTTCTGATGCAATATACTGATTTTGAATGATCAAATACCCACATTCATGGGAAACAGTGGAATTGGTTGTGACGGAGGAATATCAAAGTTTGCAAATAAGATAAATCAACGAAAATGGAAATAAAAAGTTGAAATTATTGTAAAGTCAACTGAGGTCCTAACAAAGAGATCCTCAGATGAAACTTAATGGAGAATGGAATACTATTCACATGCTTTCTGAGGTGATAGGAAGTAATAATATTTTATTAAGGAAGTTGAAATGAGGAGGAATATAAGTGAGAAGAAATTTCTACTTATGAAATGTCAATTTTGGGGCTATTTAGGCCATATCATCTCATACTGTGAAGAGGAAAGTAGATATTTAAATGGGGAAAATCTAGAAACTCAGCAAATTAGAATTCATTCATATCCCCATTCTTATATAATAAAACTTTTCTATGAATATTGTTTCATTTCTTCTAACTTTGTCCATTAATCTTTTTATTGTAGGGACAGGAATGGAAGGAACAATTCATACAAAACATAGAGAAAATTCAATACTTACCAACAAGATTGTGTTATTCTTAAAAAAAGGTTTTCTCCTCTAG
The DNA here is from genome assembly GCA_963277665.1 of Viscum album. Taxonomy (NCBI): domain Eukaryota; kingdom Viridiplantae; phylum Streptophyta; class Magnoliopsida; order Santalales; family Viscaceae; genus Viscum; species Viscum album. Next base: position 1,513,366,286 of record OY728139.1, on the reverse strand, counting down.
AAGAAGAGTTTGATTATAATGAACCTATGAATATGTAATGGTTATTTGAACACACATTATTTCTCTTTAATCAAACTAATAATTCAAGGACGAATAGAAGAAAATAAAAAAACTTACCCTATAGAAGTGGCTCTTAAAGCTAGAAAGAACAGAAACACTTGGATTCTTGATAGGGTATAGTCATCCCATATGATGGGAAATTCATAACTATTAATCAATGATAAGAAATAGTTCGATATAACAGTGATATTCAGTAATGATGGTTCTTTGAAGATCAAAGGTAGTTGAAGTTATAAACTGGCTAATGGTGAGCTGAACAAGACTGATGTTCTTAATGTGTATGGTTTTTCATAACACTCTACAGTGTGTGAGTCAAATCAATGACTCAGGACTTATAAATGCATTAAATAAAAATGGGTGAAATATAAAATCAAGAACATGTAGTTCTCTTTTGAAAGGACACAGAACATATAGAAACTTATATAAAGATGATAGTAAAGAGAAAATTTGTTACATGACGATTGAAGAAGAGAACAACATATAACATCAGAGGATGGGTCACATCAATCATCAAAATATGAAAAAGGAATCTAAAAAATATATTTTTACGGAAATATGAAATCTGAAGCCCGAAGGGGAGAATACTTGTGATGCTTTCATGCGAGGAAATCAGGTCTGTTGTTCATATCTCCGAAAGAATGAAAGGCCATGAAATCTTCATGATATCATCCATAAAAATGTGTGTGGAATGATAAATGTTACTAGAACATGTGGAGACGGGTACTTAATCATTTTCATTGATGATTATAGTAGAATATAATTTGTTTTGATCACACATAGGAGACAGAAAGTGCTTGATTGCATGAAGACTTACCGTCAAATAGAAGAGAATGATATTGGTCACACTATAAAGGTTCTATGATATGACAATGGAGGGGAATACATATCAATTGAATTTGAAAAATACATGAAAAAAATGTAATTCAACATGAGGTGGATGTTTTTAGAACTCCACAAAAAAAAGTAGTTAAATGCAATAATCTACAAGTAAACAAAATATGTCCAAAACTATGCTAATGGAATGTTTTATCCCTCTCTATTATTAAAAATATGTTTTTCAATCTATAGTGTATATTTAAAATAGAACAAAAATTTACAAGGTAGAAATTGAGAAACCATATTTATTGTGGCATGAAAGGAAGTCCTATTTGAAGCATTTTTGGTGTTTTTAGAAGCTAATCTTTCATCTAAAAAATAAGGAAATCAAGCGATGTATAGTGATTCTATAGATGAATGAATATTCTGTAGATATTTAATGAAGTGAGAGGACAAAAAATGATTAAATAATATTCATGGAATATGTTTGGAAGGAAATGATATGAATATCACTGAAGATAAGAACAAAAATTCCTCCAGGAATTCTTATGTTGATATAATAGAAGATGTAGAAGAATATGGACATGGGATAGATCCAAATATAAAAGTAGAGGAAAAAAGTTTAAAACATTTAGGGGTCAAATTAAGAATTTGATTTATAATATTAATCAAAAGTGAAAACCATGGCTGAATAAAATTCTACTGAGCCTCATAGGAGAAATCGATGAGTGAAGAGTAGTCAATATATCATCATTGTGGATTGGTCAGCTCCCACACATACATTAAGAATGAGGAATATTGCACAATATTTCTTCCTATTAGTTATAGAAACATCATCATTTAAGGAAATAGAAAAGTATGAAACATGGGTTAAATACTATAATGATGAGTTATATCCAATTGATAATAATCTGACATGGGATATTGCTATGAGACCTGAAAGTCATAATGTGATTGGTAAAAAGTGGATCTTTAAGAATAAATTCAATAATCAAGGTAATGTGATCAAAAATATAGCGTGATTGTTATGTTAAGTATATTCATGTATTGATGGTGTTAATGTTGAAGAAATATTTGTCCAAGTGGTGATACTGGAGTCAATCTGGCTTTTTATTACCATGGAAATTCAAAAAGGATACAAACTATATTAAATTGATGTAAAAACTACTTTTTTTAATGGTTTTCTTGAAGAAGAAGTCTAAATTGAATAAGTCATGGTTTTTCTACTTGGTAATGATTAAATGAAGGTTTGGGGATTGAATAAGGCATTATATAATCTGAAACATGCTCCACATGTATGGTACTATAGGCTTGGCTCATATCTAAAGAAACTAGAATATAATAGAGGAGGAGGGGATCGTAATCTCTGTGTGAATAATTATCATAAATAGGTTCAGGGTACTAGTGTATCTAGATAATATTAAATTTTTTAGAAGTAGTCAGTGATTAGGGGATGAATTTTCCAATCAAATGAAATCCAAATTTGAAATTTCTATGACTTCTGAACTCATATACCTCATGGAGCTGCAAGTGATTGAGAGGAAAGGCTACACTTTTATTTCTTAGGAAAAGTCTTCAAGAGAGTTACTGATTAAATTCAACATTCCTGATTCCAAACCAATGTTTAATTCGATTATGGTTGGGAAAAACATGGGAATCATGAAGATGGGGAATCTGGAGATCCTATAATGTATAAGAGAATCATTGGAAGATTTTTCTAAAAGACCGTGACATGGATAGATATTGTTTTATCAACATTATTAATGTCCCTATTTTAATGTAATATGAAGTAATAACATGTGGTAATAATGAAAATAATCCTGATGTACATTCATGGAACTCACAATTATGGTTTATACATTGCTTCAGTAAGATATAGTGAACTATCAATGTTTTTTTATGCTGATTGGGCAAGATATATTTTTGATAAAAAGTAAAAAAGTGGTGAAACATTATTTATTGGAAAGAAATGTGTGGGTTGGTTGAGTAAGAAATAGTAATGTACATATATTTGTACTAATAATGATGATTATATATCCACTATAAAGGTTTTCACTTAGCTACTGTGGATGAAGTGACACCTAACTGATATTGGTGATGAGGTGATACAACCATTGATGATTAACTATGTTAACAAGATTGAAATTGATCTTATGAAGAATCATGTTCAGCACTCTTGTATGAAAAAGATTGAAATCAGATATCACTTATTCAAGGAAAATATTTAACAACTTATGATTAAAATGGATCATTTTAGAACTGATTATCAATTGGATGATATACTAACCAAGACATTGTCAGAACATGTGTTTGAGAAGCATAGGTTGAAGCTCGATGTTCAACCACCTCCCGATGCATGAGGAGGTTATGATGGTTCCCTATCCCTAGTAGTGTAAACTTTTTTAATCTTTTTTTCAAATCGATGTAGGTTTATTTGGGAGATAAAATCTAGGAGTTTTTTAATCTCTATAATGTTCAATTACTGGTCTTTGGGGTAATTTCCAATGGGGGATAAATGATAAATTCAATGGTTCCTGGAGAATGGAGAATTGAGAAATTTGATGAAATAGCTCTGGGAATGCAATGATTCTATGAAAAGATCAAAGAATAGCATGGACATATTTATGAATTCCAAAACACGAGAACCCAATTCAATCTTTCCCTATAGTTTTAAACACCGAGAATTTGTCACATAGAATTACAGTGTTGGATGAGTTATTTCTTCCGTATCTGGTTTATATTGTGGATGGTTCTTAATTAGAGCATCGTGAAGAGTGACAGTTATCTCTATGATTATGAGAATTACAAATTTACGGAGGCACAAAGGTTTTGACGGAAATCACTACAGTTACAATGAGATTCACAAACATCGAATTTGCATATAGATTTGTTACAGAATAAGATACATGAATATATTTTTTAAAGATCAGGAAAATATAAAAAGAGGCAGTGGAGGTTCTAGAGCACCCAAGACAATAAAAATGAGGCTACCCCTATTCACTTCTAATGGATTATTACAAGGAAATGTAGAATTAGTCTAATTTTGTAAAGATAAGGGATCTCCCTAAAACTAAAATTCCATTCAAGCTTGAGGAATGTGAAAAGAGTTGTAATGTCTTGATTGATGCCAAATCTTCTGAGAAATGAGTGGTTCATGATGATAGGGTTTACCATGTTGACTTAGTGAGCTTCAAGAAGGAGTTTCTTCTAAGAAGGAAAATGTTCTTCATAGAGGTAGTTTGTTCCATGATGGCATGAGAGCTTCACAAAGAGAGCATCACAAAAGAGCTTCACGAAAGGTATTTTTCATCATTTGGTTTTAAGTGAATAGTTCATTCAAAGAACATTTACTCATGTCTATGGTGCAATCATAGTCTCGTACTACTCGGGGAAAAAGAATTCATGACTAACCATTGAATTGACCTCCATGTTGATAAAATGAGTTAGACTTCTCTAAAAGTTTTGATCTAAGTGGATTGGACATATGTAATCTGAGGGAAGTAGCATGCAATAACTAAAACCTTGTAAAGGTAGTACGCCTGGAACAAAGTGATTATGTCAAAACATGTGTACTCTACATCTAGTTAGGTTTAGTGAATTTTGGTATGATCAAAACAGTGTCTTCATTTGCTCGTTTCACTATCCCTTAGCGGTGAACCATGTAAATTGTTGTGTCCTATTGATAGCTGTGAATGTTTTAATAACTTCTCATTACCATCAGATAGGTTTAAGAGGTTACTACAAGTTTGGAAACAAGAACCATTATTTTAGAAGAAAATGTTGACATCTTGATTCACCCCTCCCCTATCAGGGTGTTTTGGGTCCATTAAATTTTCTAGTTCTTTTCCAAACTAAATTGTTGAGTTCTGAAGAAGTTATGGGAGTGAGTTCCCATTTATTGTTGGGGAGGATTGACATTCTTATAAATACACCAAATTATACACATTTGGGAGGACAATCATTCATCAAGTTAATCCATAATTGGTCAATAATAGAGGGTATTATATTTTTTTAGAAACATATTTACCAAAAAAAAATTAATAATTTTATTTCATGTTATTCCTTAGTCTTTAAGTTTTATCAATTTTACCCATTTATTTTCTTTACCCTAGTAAATTGTATATTTTGTTACCTATAAAGTTTATCCTTTAGGTCTAAAATTAAAAATATATTTATTAAATAATTTTGACCTTATTATTGTGAATATTAAATTAGACACATTTAAAAAATATTATCTTTGTAAAATTAGTTTTATTACAAATGTAGGTAATGCGCAAAACCTTTTTTTAACTTTAATCACACTAATGAATTTTACCTTTTTTCCATAATAATTTTATAAAATAATTAGTTGAAATTTTTACTTAAGGTAAACTATTCAGATTCAAAATATTTAATCACTCTTTCAGAATTCTACTCGGAGAAATGTAGGATATTAATTAAAAATTAATCCTATAGACGCAACGATAAAGCGGGGTTTTAAATGAAAATTCTAAAATGTTTAAAATATTTTTATATCAAAATTAAACATGAAAATTATTAAAATGAACTAATTGGATTAATATATATATATTTGAACTAATTTTACTTTAAAACTAATTCAAAATATAAGTTTTCATTATAAATTGTTTAATAAAAAATGATGTTTTCAATTAAAATTCAATATTTTTCAGTATTCATTAGAAATTGAAACATTTTTTAAAAATACCAAAAATTAATCATATGTTATTTTTGGTATTTATATTTTAAAATTTGAGTTTATTTTGTCTGAGAAATTTTATAACAGTATTATAATTTTATTTTTAATTAATTGTGAAAAGAGAGAAAAAATAGTTTTTTACCTACTATTGCGTGCATCACAAGATATTGATAAATATAGACTTATTCTTACCGAAATATATTTTATTGTCATGGGGTGTCATAGAATAAAATAGATTCTTTTTTCTATTTTATATTATTATTATAAACCCATCAATATTAATCCTTAATCTTTTTAATATATTTAATAATATTTTTAATTCATTGTGAAAAAAACATATCATCAGGAGAAAAGAGGTGAGAGGGAACCTTAACACCCCACACTTATTGAATGAAATTAATATTTTATTTTCTCTCCAAATCATTAATACAACTACTTAATTATTTTTCACTAATTCTAAATAATATGATAGATTAGTGATCCCCAAGACTAATACCTTAGAAGGATTTTGGAGTTCTATTCATCCGAAAAAATGGCCTGAAATATTTATAGAATAGTGAAATCATATCTATGAAAATATTACTGAAATAAATATGATAACGATATATTTAATAAAATTATTGTTGATGATATTAAAATCCTTCCTTAAATCCAATTTATGGGTCATATTCCCATTCATTTTAGGTTCCATTAATAAATTACTAAAAACATTGGAAGCAAAAATAAATTATCATATTCTATCTCCATGAATAATGTAATATTTATTTCTTGACACCACTTTACTAGAGAATTTAGGGGGCATTATAGAAATAATTTTACTCATGTCCTTATATAATATGTTAGAAAATGATATATGTATGAATATATTAAGAAAATTTAAGATATCATATTTGTTTAGAAGAATAAAAAATTTATATTTGATTCTATTTGGGATAATATCATTCAATATATAATAGTCATCATATTTATCAACTCACATGAAAAAATCACTAAAATTCATGGACGATGATATTATTAAATCTATGTAGTCTATAATAACTCCATAGTAATATTGTGATGATATCTTTCATAACTAGTAGGAATTATAAAATCCTTATAATCATCACATTTTCTAATCCATCCACAATGATGGAGGTGATATTAAACATTTTACTAAGATTAACACAAGGTCTACTATCAAAAAAGACATGAATTTAACTGAATATGTGGTCCAAAACATTCACCATGTCAGCGATAACATCATTTAAAAATTTAAGATGGGTTATTTTCATTGAGTATTTTCTAACCTTTTATACTTTATTAAATTAGGTAGTGTTTCTATCACCCTACCTAAGACATTTATTCCTGAAATTATCCTTCAATATGGTTTCATTAATGTAGAATTTCTAATTAATCCTTGTATAAAACTATACTTTCCCATTATAACTTAAGATGCAAAAGTCCTATTTAGTTCAGTTTTTAATTTTATCATGATCCCATTATATTAATAATTTATTCTTCTATGGTTGAGAAGAATTTTGTACCCCATGATCATTACTAGATTTAAAATTTATGAGAATTAAAACACATATATAAATATTAGTAGTTTATTTAATGATAGTAAAAACTATTCGACAATGATCGTACTTTCTGGATTCTAAATCCACAGACTATTGATTAAAAGAGTTAATGGGTCCCTTTTTTCAAAGTAACAAAAGTGACGATGTTTTAGTGATCCAAGTTGATCTTCATTAATGTTTTTATGGAAACCCATATAATTTACAAAAGTCAAAAAATTATAATTCCTCATATCTAGTTATATAGATATATTTATGGGCCCTAATTTTCTATACCATGTGTATTTTTCTTCATGTAGTGATAATTCCACCAATAAATTTTGATCAAATAAACCATTGAATTCCTAGCAAGAAATGGAATTAAAATTATCGCCTCACATTTCATAAATTATCATGATGCTAAACAATTACACTAAAACATATTTCAATTAAAATATTTTCTTGTGAATCAAATGTAATTAAAAAAACAATAAAATCTAATAATTAAAAATCCATACTAAACCAAGAATGAAATTTTTATTCGAATAAGAATAAGTGTCATATAGTAGTACCTAGAGGTCATATCACTGTCAAGATGAATCACCCATTACAAACATATTTTGTGTACACATAATAAATATTATATACCTATTGATAGTTTAATTCCATAAATCAATTTGGATTTATAATCCCGAGTGAATAACTAGGAAAGAAAATAAATATGGTGATACATGTGGGTATCAAAAACATTTGAGGTGTTATTTTGATTTGTAAACTACCAATCACATGTAAGGTTATTCAGTTCTAATATATATGAAAGAGTATAGATTTATTAATATTGTTTTAGGACATGGATATCCTCTTTTTATGGGAGTGGTATCAGAATGAGCTATAAGTACCAGGTGGAACTTCAATAATATGTCGTTCACAAGGTACCATTTATATTTTTATATATATGAATATGTTAAGATTATAGTTATAGATAATCATCATTATTCGGTGAGCATAAATAATTTTTAGTAATAGTTTCTTGATAATAATTAAATTATTTTTTTTTACTTTTAATTTTGTTTTGTAACATTGGATTTACCTATACTTTTTTTATTTACAATGTATATAGACACAACATATTCATGGGGTACACTTGACCATAAGGAATATTATTAGTTTATTTTACATGCACATGCATAAATTTTTCACTATTATATTTACACACACATATATATAGATAACAATGATGGATAATATTTGTGTCTATATATGGATATTGAATGTGTTATATGATAGTGTGAACATTTCATAAAATTACTACCTTCATGTCATTCAAATTCAGGATTATATTTTTTTATATGTGAAATAATTCTCACTGATTCATTTCATTATCTTTCATCATTATTATAAGACATTTTTCATATATACATTTTTTATATTTTATGTTTGATTATTTGTTTATATTATAGTTAAGTAAAAGGTTTTCTTTAGTGGTAATGATTCCCCACAACTGAGTCAATACCATAGTATTGGCTGGTTTCCCCTTTTCTGTTAGAATAAATTATGGGGATATCACTAACCTGCATCACATGATATTACACATTATTGTCATAATATTATTTTGGAAGTTTCTGTCTAGGTAGATGTGATGTTTAGTGGGGAAAGTTTGAACCAATTTTACTAAGTAACTCTTATTCATACAGCTTCAATATTAAATTTTCAAATTCTATAGTTTAAAGATGTATTCTATAGAAATACTATAATTTATGAATACCAATTCTGATTTTTTAATATAAAAAAATTGAATATCAAATTAGATAGAATGTATCAGGTAGATTATAGTAATAAAATAAACCAGTGATTTCTTAATTTAATTGAAATTTAATATGGCCAATGTGAACCAAACAATTAAATGAGGTCACAACACAAATTTTATCATCAAAAGCATGAATAGTTTTTACTAAGATTTAGATGTTGTTATATACATCAGTGGTTACAATAGTGATCTATGATAGAGGTTGAAAATAATATGTTCTGGCATAAATGTGGATAGAGATTTTTGAAATACCTTGGTAAACCTATATTATAGCCTTTCTATAAAATGGAAATGATTTATTATTATCTGAGAGAGACATCCATAAATATTGTATTAGTTTTTCCTTTCTTTAATACATGAGATAATTAATGTTTTGAATACATTTTATATAGTACTTGTAAATTTTTTGGGAATCTATGTGAATTCGACAGTTTATGCCCCTGATTTTTGTTGACTAGAGTTTAACATGTTATCAATTATGAAATAATGAATCATATGTGATCATAATTGTCTTGTTTATATATTTTTAAAAATAATATGAAAATATCTTGATGGTATATGGTGAAATTTTATTGTATTCTTTTCTCACAGTGACATATAAACATATAAGAACTTAATTTCATTATAGATTTGAACATAATAAGTAAGTGTGTGAACATTCATAAAAAATAAATAAGTAGTTAAATCATTCTACTTTTCCATACATGAGGACTCCACATATGTGAGTTTTGATGATTCTCATTTAGACTAGGACTATCCATTAATTTATAATCTTCAACAAATGATTACTATGATATATGTAATAAGATGAGTGTTCAATATTTTTATATTTTTATTAGTATCCTTATACTCTTTCAAGGTGTCATGAATGGTTGTTGACTGGAATAATCATGGTAATTTATACCAACAATATATTTTATTTGGATATGGTTCTATTTTTCCTTAAAAATTATCAACCATTTCTAAAATTGAAATAATTGTAGAATGAGGTATGTTATAGATACCTCTTTTATTGTTGACTTTTTAGTGAAGAAAAAATGAAAAAAAAATCTATTTTTTTAAAGTATGACTAACAAAAGGTTAATGATTAGTACATTAAAAAAATTATTATAGATGAGATTGATGTGAGAGGATTTCTCATGTGTTCATATTTTTTTATTATAGGAAAGTGTTGTTTTTAGTGTTTCTTATTAATAGAATATCGGAATGGTTTGGGAAATAATCTCTACTAGTATTTGGATAAATAAAACAACTAAAAAGGAAGTTATTCATTATTTCAGTAATAAAAATATGTTAATCACCCATATTTATTACCATATGACGTTAGTGATTAAAAGGTATTTTAAAATATTAGTGTTTTGTTGTTTTTATATATATCTTGGAGATTATTCATAGATATGATTGAACTATTGGTAGATGTAATTATGGGACTAAGAATAATGTATATTATAACTAGTTCACTTGTGAATCAATGTGGAAGTGATGAAATAATCAATGTGAACATTTTTAATTATTTTATTAGTCATCAATATCTAGAAGTGAATTAATCTATAACTTTGGTTTATGTTTAATGTTTGTTAGACAAAATTCATTTTATGGTATCTTAAAAATTTTAGAATATTAGTTCCAATATAATGGTATTTGATATATTTTGTTTCATTTATGTTTCATCTTGTCAATAAAATATCATAAGATTATGATAGTTTTAAAATAATCTATAAAGGTCTTCAGAAGTGATGTGGACCCGTTGTTGGGATACTGTGGAATTTATATTTGTAGTTAATTTAATCAAATTAATGATTGAATTTTTAGGTTAACCAAGAAAATTTTCATCTGGTAGAGTGTGTCTACTTGTTTCAAGATAGTAGATTTTGATTTTTGTTAATCATTTATTTTTTCAGATATCAATGAGAAAGTTTGTTGAGTATAATCGTCATGATAAGGTGTTTTTAAGACAAAACCTAGACACTCATTTATAATGATTAATTTATGAATATATAAATATAGAAAAAAAAATTTAATCTTGTTTCTCACATTCATAATGTATTGAATTAAATTTTGTGACATAAATAATTATAAATAATTGTTATATTATTTTGAGCTAGGTAAGTGTCGAGATATTATTTATTTGATTCATAATCTATTTCCTGCACTTGATTAATGAATATATCCAAGAATAATAGCTTTAAATTTGGATTTATCAATATAATAAAGTAATATCTGTGTTCTATATGTCATATATAATTTAAATGATCAAAATGAAGCCTCAATAATTTAGTAATGTTCGTAGTGAAAAAGTTGGATATTAATAATAACAATTATTTTACATGGGATGAAGTTATCAATTTTAGGATAATGTATATTACTTTGACAAGAATTTTATTTCCATTTAGTGGTTGAAAATGGTATGAAATCATTATTCATTCTAAATAATAAATTTTATAATTGTAAATATATTAATCCATTCCTTTATGCATTATTTACATTTTGTGGATGAAATGTTTTTAATGTGGGGAGAATGAAAAACATTAACCTTTATCTAGAATAAATTTTTATATGAATGAATTTGGGTAACCTTTTAAGTTTCATTAGAGTTATTATCACCCATTGTAGTTAATTATTATTTTCATAGGTTTAATTAAATACCATTGAGGTTTGAAAATTAATTTTTTTGTTAAAATAGAAAAACAATAATTTCCTCCACAATGGAGTCTTGTATTGGGAAATAGACATTTACATTGACACTAGAAATTGATTTTTCCTTTGTGTAAGTACTTTTAAAACTTCATAGATTTATATCACTTTTATGTGGTTGTGTTCATATTTTAATCCAAAACTATAAAACATTAACATTTTAATTTAAGACCAAAATCCTCAATAAATTAACATTTTTTTAAAATGATTTGAAGGTTGTAGTTTTTAAATATGTGTCAATATAGAGACTATCAATTGGGTGAGAGGATTAATTAGATAATTACAAATCAATGATAAAAGGTATGGTTCTCTGATATAATGAATCAATTTTTATAATTACAAGAAATTATTATAAATTCAAGAATAGTTTTCTATCAATTGAGTGACTTCATAAAATTAAAAACTATCAAATATTAAACCTTGTTAAACATTATTAAATAATTGTAAAATCAATACATGTTTTGAATTTAGGTTGTTATTTAATATATAGTTTTTATCAAAAATCCATCTATTTTTGGATTGTGAAGAGAAAAAAATAATGATAATAGTTTTATATATCTTTATTATGTGTCTTAACACTATTCTAATGTCATAAACATTATGAAATTTGAATTATAGGATTAAATCATATTCTAAAGTGATTTTTCCATCCATTTTAACACTTTTAGATCAAACAAAATTATCCATATATATCATTTTTTATGGAACAATATAATTTTACTGATGAGGGAAATAACTTAATGAGATAAAGAGTGTAATTATCTGAAATACATATCAAAATTTCTTATGGATAAAATTTTATATTATTCTGTCCATATCTAATCAAAATTTTCTTTATTATTTTATTCAGGATATAAAAAGATATTTTGTATGCCCCTCAAGAGGATACAAAGATTCTATGAAATTATAGAGACAGTTAAAGGGTTTTATCTCATGTTTTTAATCATGGTTAGCGGATATTGATAATATTGTGTTGAAGAAGTAATGGTGGAGTTGAGGATATGTAATCAATAATAGAAAATTTGGTAGTGAGGCACCATGTCTATGTTTGGGGATCGTCATGTAGTATCATGTATTAACAATTGGCTACACCCAACCATCATATCGTTGTATTGAATGGATATCACATTGTAATGTAGTAACGTAAGGCATGTATCTATTCATGGTTGTCGTGAATCTCAATCAATCAACCATTAGATTGAATGATGATAATCAAAACGTATCTGGTTGGAATAATTTTTGATTTTAGTCATTTGATTGGAGGAATAAAATTAGGTTACTTTTGTCTTGATAGAATAATACAAAAATGAGAAGATACATTCAACTGTATGGTCAAATGAATGAGATCAACAGAGGGGTATCATTTCTTGTCTTGCGCATAGAACTGAATGATATTATGTGAGGTTTAATGTGTCATGCTCTTATGAATCCATAATATTAAAGAAACATGGTGGAAATGGTATTTTCCTGACAAATAAAAAAACAATAAAATCATTTTGAAATACTGTAACAAGTAGAACCTTTTTAGATCATCTTTTGGATGTTTTTAATACCAAATTAGTTGTTTAGTAATAATGATTTTTCAAATTCCTTTGTTGACTTTACATCAGGTTAGGATTCATTAAATTGTTATATTCTCAGTGTAGATATGATATAGTGATGTTTTAACCTCTTTAAAAAAAATTGGGTACAACTGCGAAAGCGGCACACATTGCAAGGAATAAAATCACATTAAATTTCAAGCTCGGGGACTTGACCTAGTGACCTGCCCTTTACCACCCCAAAACCCTTTCCACCCCACCACAAATGTTGGTGCATGGTTTAACCTATTTATTATATTAATAAAAAAGGTTTCACATTATATTATCAAAAATTGATAATAATTATATAATCTATACTCAATAAAAATTTCAAAATATTTCATTATGTTATATTAAATACCTTGAGAAAAAATAACCACTTTAACAAAATTTAGGTTTCCTTATTGGATCATGATATTTATATAATAATATGAGATGGAAAAAATAAATTTTAAATAATTTATATCTTAAAATATAAAAGTTATAATTAAATCTAAATAAAAATAAGGAAGGAAAATAATTAGTGTTAAATATTTATTTAGATATTTTAATGAATTAAATATTTGATTTTAATTCATTATGATTAAATTAATTTTAATGGGATTGACTACTATGCATGGACTATATGTAAATAAAGTATTAAAATTAAAGTTATTATGCTCAATAACTAATATATTGAAAAACAATTTACTATAGTTTGATGTTTGGTCATGAAAATTAGTTTTTAAATGATCTATTTTGGCTATATTAGTATTTATGAAAACATATTGAAAAATAATTATTTTTCAAATGTTTAAACCCATTAAATTTAACTTAATTTACATATATAAACATATATTTATAATTATTTTAATGAGTAATCATGTGTTATTAGAATAACAAATATGTAAATAATATTTTCAATACTAATATTGAGGACAAAAAACTGAATTTTTCATTTAAGTGAAATTTTACCACTTCTATGAATTGAATTTTGAAAATACGACATACATGGTTGTTATTAGTAATTAAAATTTGGTTCAATAAGATAAAAATAATTTTTGATGAATAGTAACTTTTGACTTTTATTTACCGCGGTTAAAGGTAAATAGGGTAATTCAAGGTAAAAAGAATATTATAACAATTAAAAATTACCTTAACACTTGTCCTAACCTTATTTGATTAGTAATGTCCGACCATGGGCATCCTTGGGACGATTTTGGGACCCCATTGAGCTACTTGGGAGTGATAATGACAATTTAGATTAATTAATTTAATGTAAAGGCAAAATTGACATAAACAAATATTATTTAGTAATTATTTTTTATATGGTGTTATATAAGTAATATTTTTGACTATAAATATTAATTGGAAATATAAAAATATTTCCTACATCATGGTATTTTTTTTATAATTTTTATACATCATATAAATTAAATTATTTATGCACAATAATGATGCAATATTTACCACATTAATAAATAATTTAAATAAATAAGATTATAATGACTAAAATAACATCCAAAACAAGTCCAATTTTTATTGTAGGATTTTATTTTGACTATAAATCATCCTATATTCTACTTTAATTATTTTGGGACCTTTATAAACCGAATATCATTATATATTAAAATAATATCTTCACACTTTCCTAAATATCCCCTCCTCTCCCTTTTAAAAGGACACCACTTCTATCCAATTCCACACAATTCTCAAGATTTTTGGATCATCCAAAATCTGACCAATTAAGCTCCCTACATCCCCCTACTCCTCTTAGAAGCCTTGCCTTAGGCAGAAGGCACTTCAAGAAGTCTTTTGGTTCAAACCAAATGGAGTTACCCAAATTAAAGGCAACTGTTTCTCTTAAATTATTTTCTTTTATTTTACTACTCCAACACCTAAAATATTTTTATTCCTTTATTTTGTAACAATACCAGTATCATAAATATTCTATTATGTTTTTATGAGAATTATTCTAACTCCACTTCCACATACCTCCATCTAATGGATGATGAACAAAATGTTTCTGTGGATGACAAACTAACGCCACATGAAATGATGATTGTTCAAATATCTCAAACCACCTATCATGGTGGCCATTATGATGAAACTGTATTTATATATTATATATATTATGTTTATGTTTTCTTTATTCTTCTGTAATTTCCATTTATATCATGCCTTTATCGTTTCCATTATGGGTAAATGCGATAATCTCATTAGAGGAAGTACGGAATACCGCCCCCTCAAAGTGATATGACCCATTAATGACATATGTGGGATGTATAAATATAGTGTTAATGATATTATATATGATATTATACTGTAATTATAATATAAATATGTATCATTATGTTTTAATTTCATTAAAATATAAAATAGAAATGAAAGTAGCGTTCATGCGTACGTACGACTTACCATCTCCATGAACGGTGCATTTCATTTCTTACTTCCAAATGTTATGTAATATTATAAATACATGTATATACTAGATATATATGATATATATGATATCTAAATCATGAATATAATTTTGGATATAATGGACTATTGACCACATGGACAACTTTTAAATATAAGGTGGTCATTTTTTACTCAAGTATCAAATATCAAAAAAATGGACGTTATTAACATAAATGATTACATAATATTTATAACATGGTAATAAGTGATATAAAAGGAATAATGAACTTGAAAAATGATTTTAAGAAAGTATAAATTTACTTTAGTTTTTTATTCAGGAGATTAAATAACGATCGAGTCAAGTTGGACACGAGGTAAGGGACTTCATCTCAATCTCCATTCATTATGGCATATTTTTTTATAATACATTATTTTATTTTATACACTATATAAACACCATTTACTTTTCATTTCATTCAAAGACATTATTTTTATACGAAGCGTTTTACTAAATGACAAAAAGAAATGCTTTTTTACGTAAGTGGTGACAACGACCTTTCCATCACCGCTAGTATTATTTGATCTTTGGATTCCTTAACAAGATGGAATGTTTTTAAAAGGAAAAATAAAATACCATATATACTTTTTACATATTTTGGTAATGAAAATGATTTTGATAATGGATTTATTATTGCAATATCTTTAAATGATATTTTGTTATTTCAATGTCGATGTTTTATCTTTCTTTTATGCTTATGTTATGTATTATGATCATGTTATAGTTCATTGGAATTATTTACATATATGGGTGGTTCCGTGATAAACCTAGGGCGGGTGAGCTCGAGATAGCTCTCCAATGCATTGGGTAACGTAACGGAGGTAAACGTGAAGGTTTCTCCCAGAAGATTTAGGGAATATACCATGATGACTATTCCAAAGTAACTCCATATGTAGTTGTGATAGCTACAATGTAAGTATGATAATGATTCCACAAGTTACCTTAATGATTTATGATTTCAATGTGTTATTCATAAAATCTTATGATTTCATGAGGTAATTAAAAGTGTTCATGTTTTGTATGTATTTATGAAATTTTTTTTCGTTCTTTGTTTTATAACCCTTAATGAGCTTTTTCTGCTCATCCCAAGTTTTGAAATGTTTTCACAGGACATAAAGATGAATAATATCAAGGATGGGATCAAGGAAACGTCATGCTGTCCAAAATAAGGAACTAGACATGACTCCTTTTTTCAAGAGTTTTTATTTTATGAAAAAAATGGAAACTGTGTGGAAGTGTCTACTTTGTAATCTTTTGAGATGTAATAGTTATGTCCTAATTCTCTAAAACTATAAACATGAAAAAATACTGAATGTGAATTATTCATTTAATTCAATATTATGTAATGTTTATGTCCGAGACATTATAGTTGGTATCGGAGGTCAGTTTAGATAACTTGAAGAGTTATGGTATTGTTAAATTAATATCCATAAAGTAATTTATGTTAATATTGAAATCATATAGAATTTACAGATTACCATTTTGCTTCGCCTAAGATATTTTTGTGTTAAGAATGGTTTTTTCGTAGAGGAAACAGATAAACTTTTCTGGGAAGGCATATAGAGAGAAATGACCTTCCAAATAAGCATCCTGAGATGGTCAGAATCATAATTGAACAGTTTACTACTATGATGGCTTAGTTGATTTAGGTGATAAATGGTGGTTGTGATTATTAGTGATATTTTGGTATATTCTAAATGTAAATAGTAGCATGAAAGTCATTTAAGGGTTTTATTGATAAACTTAAAAGAAAAGAATCTATTTGGGAAATTTAGAAAATATGAGTTTTGGTTATAACAAATTTCTTTCCTCATTAACATTATTTCAGAAAATGGCATAAATGTTGATTATAGTAAAACAAAAGTTGTTGCAGAATGTCCAAGACCCCCAAATATAACTGAGATTCGTAGTTTTATTGGTTTGGCAGGTGATTACCAGAGGATTTTGAAAATTTTTAACAGTTATCTAGTCCAATGACTAAGTTAACTCGAGAAGGTGTTATGTTTATCTGGAAAAAATAATGTGACGACTGTTTTCAAGAATTGAAAAGGAGATTGGTGAATGCTCAAGTTTTGGCACTACCATCCATAAATGGTGAGTTTGTTACCTACAGTGATACTTCATTAAATGGACTGGGTTGTGTCTTAAGGCAGAATGATTATTTAATTACTTATGCTTCACAATAGTTGAAACCACATGAGTTAAATTACCCTACAAATGATTTGGAATTTGCTCCTATTGTTTTTTGCTTTCAAAATTTGGTGGCATCATTTGTATGGAGTAAAATGTGAAATATATACTGATCACAAACATTTAAAGTATATATTCACTCAGAAATGATTGAACATGAGACACATGAGATGGTTAGAATTAATCAAAGATTATGATTGCACGATCCATTACCATCTGGGAAAAGAAAATAAAGTGATTGATGCTTTGAGTTGAAAAATTAATGCTTCGTTAACCATGTTACGTTTGGAATAAGATCCTTTGGTTTTTGATTTGATAAAATTTGGAATATAAATTGTTGGTGTAGAAAATTAATCTATTTTGTTTCAGACGTCAGTGAAATCATCTCTATCAGACAGAATAAAGAAAGTGTATAAAGAAGACAGTGAGTTGTAGAAAAAGGTAGAGTTGGTTAAGAAGGGTAAGTTGCCTGATTTTAAAATTGATAATTATTTTGTTTTGAGGATTGGGAAGAGATTATGTGTGAGTTGTGATTCAAAATTGAAAAATGAGTTGTTATGTGAAGCTCATTGTTCTCTATTTTCAGTTCATCCTGGTATTACTAAGATGTACATAGATCTTCAGAAGTATTTCTAGTGGGATGGAATGAAAAGAGATATTGCTAATTTTACTGTGAAGTGTCTGACTTGTATGCAGGTAAAAGAAGATTGGTAGTTAAAGAAAGGGATGCTACAGCCTTTAATGATGCCAATGTGGAAATGTGAAAATGTATCAATGGTCTTTGTTGTGGGATTACCAAATACATCTCGAGGTAATAATGAAATCTGGATTATTGTTGATCGATTGACTAAATCTTCTCATTTCTTTCCAATTCAGGATACATCGTCTCTAGATAAATTTTCTCGATTGTATGTTAATGAGATAGTCAGGTTTCATGGAGTTCCCCTCTCCGTTGTATCTGATCTTGATCTCAGGTTTACTCCTAGCTTTGGGAAAGGCCTTTAGAAGTCGTTGGGTACTGAATTAAATTTTAGTTCAACTTTTCATCCTCAATTAGATGGGAAATCAGAACGAATAATTCAGAAATTAGAGGATATGTTACGTGCTTGCTCGATGGATTATCAGGGACGTGGGGACAAACATCTATCTTTGGTCGAATTTTTATATAATAACAATTTTCATTCCAGTATACAGATGGATCCATTTGAGGCATTATATGGAAAACATTGTCAAACTCTAGATTTTTGAGATGATGTAGGTGAAAAAAAGATGATGGGACCAGAATTGGTAGAAGAGATAGCAGAGAAAGTACAGTTGATTCAGAAGCACATGATACCAGCTTAGAGTAGACAGAAACATTATGCATATTACCGGTGGAAGGATCTTTCTTTTGAGGTAGGTGATCATGTCTTTCTCAATGTTTCTCCATGGAAAAGTGTGATGCGTTTTGGTAAGAAGGGAATCTTGAGTCCGAGGTTCATTGGACCTTATGAAATTCTAGAGAAAGATGGATCGATTGCATAAAAAGTGGATTTAACTCCATGTTTATCCCTGGTACACAACGTTTTTCATTTTTAGATGTTGAGAAATTAAATACCAGATCCATCGCATGTTTTGAGCCTAGAGGTAGTTCAGGTGGAATAGAATCTATCTTATGATGAACAACCAGTCCAGATTCTTGACTGAAGAGAGAAAGTGTTGTGGAATAAGGTAATTCACTAGGTATCATTTTTGGGGAAAACCCATATGGTTGAAGAGGCAACATGGGAATCTGAAAATGCTGAGGGATAAATACCCCCACTTATATTGATAAGTGAATAAAAATTGTGAGGACGCAATTTCAAAAAAGGGGGAAGGATGTAACATCCCATGTAAATAAAGAACAAGATATTTTCATATTTATTAATATTTGTGAATTAAATATTAATTTTACTTTTAAAGTGTTTCTATGTTTGATAGCGTACCCGATACGCAACAACCGGTTTCTTTGAAATCTTACGTTGCGCACTAATAATACAATATTATTATTTTAAATGATAGTTAACTCTAGTCGTTGTATTAGCGATAATGAAAAAAACTAACTACAATATGATTATACATGTTTTTAAATGTATTTACTTTTATCCAATAAAAGTTAGAGGCTTAAAATGTGTATGAATCTAATTTTAAGCATAATTTACAATAAAAGGTAGATTTAGGGCTTTTTAATGGAGAACCCTATTTAAATCTAGTTTTGGTCACTATAATACATTTTATTTTACTAAATAAAATCCTTATTCAGAATGGGGACATCAAAATTTAATTTCTGTAAATTTTTGGAATTTTTCCGATAAAGATCATTTTTTATGAATAGTGAAAATATTGTATTTTAATTCAAAACTACATTTTAATCTAACTTATTTATATGGTTAGATTATCTTTTTAATTGTATTTAAAGTGTAATTAGAATATATTTTTATCATTTAATCCAATATTAGTCATTATAATTAATTTCACTTTGAAATTGGACATAAACAAGTATCAATCTTTTGATAGTTATTGTTTCCTAAAAACACGCTATTTGTTTTGACAACGGTAATTAATTTTAAATTAATTATTCCAACTTATATGTTTATAATTTGGTAAAATAGACATCATTTTTGAATTCAAAATATCAAATATAGCTTAGGCTGAATTTTTGGTATTTTTCTGAAAAACATCAATTTTTGATGAATAGTGAAACCACTTAGTAGTAGTTAAAAAAACTGAATTTATCATTTAAATGAAATTTTACCACTTTTGGGAATTGAATTTCGAAAATATGACATACATGGTTATTATTAGTAAGTATAATTTGGTTCAATAAGATGAAAATAGTTTTTGGTAAATAGTAACTTTTGACTTTTATTTACCACTGTTAAAGGTAAATAGGGTAGTTCAAGGTAAAAAGAATATTATAATAATTAAAAATTACCTTAACACTTGTCGTAACCTTACTGTATGAGTAATGGATTACTATGGGCATCCTTGGGTAGATTTTGGGACACCATTGAACTACTTGGGAGTGATAATGACAATCTAGATTAATTAATTTAAATTAAATGCAAAATTGACATAAACCAAGATCATTTAGTAATTAATTTTTATATGGTGTTATATAAGTAACATTTTTAACTATAAATATTCATTGGAAATGTAACACCCCAAGCTTCTACGGTACGCTTCTCTTTTAATAATGTGTTAGCGTATGTTGTATGCAACACCGAGTTCTATCACACCATAACCAATCAAACTAGCCGTTATGAATATTAATACCTACTTTTTGAAATTATATATATTTTATATTTCAAAATGGACTTCATTTTCGGATTCGGAATATCGAATTTAGCCTAAGGTGAAAATTTGGTACTTTTCGGATAACTTTAATATTTTGATGAATAGTGAAAATTACTAAATTTTAATTAAAAACAATTTTTTTAATCAAAATAATTAATAGTGATAAATTATGAATTTTACTGGTTTTAAAGTATATTTAGAATATATTTTTACCATTTAATATAATGTTGGTCATTGGACATAATTTTACAATTAAACCGGACATAAACAAGTGCCAATCTTTTGATAGTTATTGTCTCTTAAAAACACGCTTTTTGTTTTAACAACAAGAATTAATTTTATACTAATTTCTGCCACTTATGTATTTTGAATTTTGAAAAATGGATTCCATATTTAAAATCGGGATGTTCAAATTGTGTAAATAGGTAACTTTTATTTTTAGACATTTTGAATAATTACTTCGGTAAATATTTTATTTACCTTGGTAAAGGGTAAATCCGGTAAATAAGGGTTACAAATAAACTTATAATGATACCAAATTACCCTAAAACGTGTCTTAACTTTATTGGTTGATACATTTTAGACCATAGCCGTCTTTGGGTCGATTTTGGGACCCCATGGTGCCACTTGTAGGTGATAGGGACACTTAATTTTAATTAAGTTAAAATGAATACAAAAATGACACAAGCATATATCCTTTAGAAAAACAATTTTTACATAAGGTTATATATGTTGTATTTTCGACTATAAATATTCATTATAAATATAAAACGATTTCCTACATAAATATATTTTATTTATAATTTATAGAGATTAAATAATGTAATTTATTTATGACACAATGATGATGCAGTAATTCCCATAATAGTGAAAATTTAAAATAATTGATATTATAAATACCCAAATAAATATAATATGTGACTTTTAATGAATTAAAATAATTTTCTAGGATAATATGACATATTAGTATTTATTTAAGTAACTTTTTTTGATGTAATAATTCTGTTATGAGTTTCACAAAAATCAACTATTGAATAGTGTCAAAGTTGACATAAAAGAGTTTTTAAAACAAGTATTATATTATTAAGTGATATTAAATTCTTAAAAATCTATGTTTCTGCCAATAGACTTATATCATGATATTTTTATCATTAATGGACCACTTGGGGGTCTCTTGGATGTATATGGTATGTTTATTAACCATATAATATAAAAATACAAAGAGACATTGTAAAAGTGAAACTAATTAACTTAGAGTTAATACTTAAAGATAAGGTTAATATAAGTACACAAACATGTCTAAATTCTATTGGTTGAGTGGTTTTCGACCCATACCCACCTGAAACTTTGAATAATCAAATTTGGAGCCATTAGAAACCGAATATGAATTTATTATAAACTAATATTTCTAGCTTTTCCAAAGGTGCCCCTCACCCCTCTTATAAAAGGGCACTCCTCATTCTCATTTCTTCACACCTTCAAAGCCTTTTGGTTCGGCCAAAATCTTCCCAAATACTCTTCCAACTTCCCTCACTACAACCTAGAGGCCTTAGTTTGATGATAAATCCAACCTAAGGATCCCTTTTGATCAAATCAAAAGGAAGAACCCGAAGAAGAGGTAATGATTTCACCACCCTTTTCCAAGTTCCTTTCTTCTTCCACTTCTTCTTTCTTTGTTATTACCATTCTAAAATAATAACTACAGTATCATATATATACTTTGATGTTATTATAAATATTGTATAACCATATTCAGTATTCTATCCACCCTTTTAATAACATGTCACCATACGTGCGTACGTACGGCTTACCGTCTCCACGTCGTGGCGTAATAGTTATTCAATATATTATTATTTGGATGGGTATAATAATGATGTGTAACTCATGTAAATAATAAATATAACATGTTAATGATTCTGTATATATGATATACCATCCATTTATATATTATTTTAATATCAAAAGAATGATATTGTCGCTCGTGCGTACGTACGGACTACCATCTCCACGAATGCGATGAGATTCATTCTCCATCATATCCATTCAACTATAATTCTCATTTGATGATTAATAATAGTATCTAAGGACTTGATTTCATTCTGTATATGATTAAGATACAACCTATCCATTACAAACATGTCTTACGTAACAAAACATATAAAATAAAATGAGTAAGTTGACACCCGAAACAACGATAATACTAAGATATTATTAACAAATCAATGTTAAAAGATCATATATGATATCATATTCATGTATATGATTCTTGTATAATTTGATAACAATTATTTCACCATTATACAGGAGGTTAACCTACTCCAACCAAGGAAAAGTCCAAGGTAAAGGTTATTTCACAATCTCTTCATTATCCGCGGTTGTTTATACGTAATAATCTACTGGGATCTCTTTATCATCCACATCCATGTTTCTTAAAAATGTATTTCAAAACATTCTTACTATTTAAAATAATATGGGTTAAAGTCATTTATACCCTTGTTTGACTTTTATAAGAGATTTGTAAAGAAATCTTTCCGTCATTTTCCAAACAAGGTGCTTTTAACATTTTCGACAGAATTAAGGTAAGATTGTTTTTTTACTTATACGGTGGGTGCGGTAATTTTCTGCTATTATAAAATCGTCGAAGCTTCCATTACAAGATTATAAGAATATTTTCAAAGAAAATGTTTTATTAAATGATTTAAAAAATAGAAAGAGATATTTCTCTAAAAATTGTTTTGATTTAATTTATGTCAACATCCTTTGATGTATTTTACGCTTATTTGAAGTTGATTTATTATGATACAAAACTTATATATTGTATTAAAGGTTTTGTGATATGTTTGACTGTGGATGAGCTATTTTTATACCATTCATAGTTTATGATGAAAGTATTGACATTTCGTATGCTAGTTTTAATACGAATGATTATGTTATGTTTAAACCTTTTCATATGGGAATGCATTAGACTTAATATGTGACGGGTGGAGCCCGCTATAGCTTCTCGATGCATCGGTAGGTCTCATGAGACAAACTAGTGTCTTGGCACAAGGCCTTGGCAAAATCTTTTTTTTAGTCTTGGCACGAGGCCTTGGCTATGTGGTTATGATACTCTGGCATTATGCATTCCATCATTATGAAAGTGGTTATTGATATTACATGTGATTATTCGATTAGTACAATATCCATGTGAATAAGTAAATGGCATTATTTCAGTTTACTTTTGCCATACTATGTTGAAGTTCAAGTTTAAAAGGCTTTTGTTTTAGTTATACATTGCCTTAAATGTTTATGCTTATTTTTGAATGTTTCCGCTATATTGTTATCCTTACTGGGCATTTGAGCTCACCCCTTTTCTATGTTTTATTTTTCCCAGGATGTGAAGAAGTAAGTTATGAATGACCTGCAGGGATAGTATGTGGGGATATGAGTGTGGGATATGGAGACTATGTTGTTGAATTAGTTTTTCACTTTATGATGTAATGTAAAACTTTATGAATATATCTAGTGTTTCCAAGGCTACTAAACCAATCGGTCTTTCGAGATTTTATCTTTCTTGTGATCATGCCAATGTTATGTAATAATGCACCGACTCTGGGTAACTGGGGTCGGGGCATTACAATTGGTATCAGAGAAAGTTTAGTACAAACCTTGGAAGCTATATTTAGATAAACTCTGATTAGAGCAAATAGGCCTAAGATGAACATTGAGGATTAGTATATAAGAACTTCCTAGAATTTTGGTATTATAAAGATTTTGTGAGTTTTTTGAGCAATACATCCCTGTCTGGATACGAGAAGGTAGAGGTAGCTCTGGCACGGATGTACCTAGGGGTAAAACCCGAAAACACCGCTTTGAGCTAGACTCGAACGAGAACTGGTGCACGACAACGGGCCTTGCTGCACTCATGGTTACGACACTCCCGAGGGATATGATTAAGATAAATCTCATTTTATTTAAAAATCATTATGAAGGGTTTATGAGTATATACTTCCTCAAAGAAAACGTTCTTATGATTATGGATTATATCCATAAATAGTTCAATTTATGTTAAGTGTTTTATAAGTATGGGATTATGTATTTTTATTTATAAACTGATCTAGTTTATTTCATTGTTTAGAAATGGCGCCTAGTGGAAGAAATGGAAACTGTATCAATGCACGCACTCCATGTAGGGATTGACCTCCTGCTCAAGATAATTATAGTGGAGCTGGTGATGCAACTGGTGCCGATCAGCTAATCACCATACTGGGACAACTTACTCAGGTTATGAATAATAACCTTACCCGTATGGAGCACCCTGATCCATAGCGTGGAGGATAAATGTTAGTTCGATTCATGAGGCAACAACCACCAACGTTCAATGGGAGTACAAATCCCTTAGTAGCTGAGCAATGGATAAATTCCCTAGAGAAAATATTTCAGGCTTTGGGGAGTAGTGAAAGGGAAAAAGTTATCACGGTAGTTTACCGAATCACTGGAGATGCTGATCAATTGTGGTCATTGATTCAAAACACGAAGGAAGATGATGAAGTATCAAATATGGAATGGAGGGAGTTCAATGATCTATTTTTAGAAAAATACTTTCCTCGCGACCATCGAGCAGATATGGAAAGGCAATTTCTGAGTCTGAGACAAAAGGAGGATGAGAATGTCGCAAAGTATGAGGCTAACTTTACAAGGTTAGCAAGGTATGCTAGAGATTATATATGTAACCCAAGAAGTAAGATTTATCGTTTCTTTGATGGGTTAAAACCATTTCCCCATCGAGCATTAGTCTCACAATCCTTCTCGTTGTACGAAGAAATTGTCTCATGTGCTATCAAGACCGAAAAGGAATTCTCTAAGTCTTATGAATTTAAAGAAAAACAAGATAAGAAGATACCTGCTGATCAATCTGGGAATGGAAATAAGGGGAAGAAGGGAAAGGTTGAATATCCATCCTATGGTAAATGTGGGAAGAAACACCCCGGTACTTTCTTGAAGGGAATGGGCATTTGTTACAAATGTGGTGAAAGAGGCCACCAAGCTCGTGATTTCAAAGGGAAGAAGGAAGCTACCAATGTTCAGTTCTACAATTTTAGGGAGATGGGACACTATGAAAATGAATGTCCTAAGTGTAAGGAGAACTTACCTCAGAAAAGGCCAAGGGATCAAGGCCAAGCTTATGCTATCACTACTCCTGAGGTAGAATCTCCGAAAGACGTGGTGGCAGGTAATTTAATGGTTTCATCAAGTTTAGAAAATGCATTATTTGATTCTGGATCATCATATTGTTTCATATCTTCCCAGTTTTCTAAGAAAAATAGATATTTCTAATTTGATTTAACAAGGGAGTTGTCAGTTAAAACTCCTAAGGGATGTATCATTGCAACAAAGTATTGTGAACCAGTCCCCATTAGAACACATAAATGTTCTTTATCTGCTGATCTCATCGTCATACCTATGATTGATTTTGATATAATCCTCGGTATGGACTGGCTTTCGGAATATGATGCGAAGATTTATTTTAAGAAGAAAGAGGTTACGATTCTTGATGGTAATGATAAAGAACACCTTATATTTAGAGCAGAATCATCACAACATAATTCTTATTTAGATCCACCCCCATTAGCTCAACTAAATTCAATTATTGGGGAGGAAGAGAATG
This sequence comes from Viscum album, assembly GCA_963277665.1. NCBI lineage: Eukaryota > Viridiplantae > Streptophyta > Magnoliopsida > Santalales > Viscaceae > Viscum > Viscum album. The sequence goes on along the minus strand of OY728139.1, from coordinate 1,513,339,506 downwards.
AAATAACTGTGGGTGAGGAAAATAATGATGATGTACCTGTTTTCAATTAATTTGTAGATGTATTTCCGGAAGATTTACCTGGACATCCTCCAGAATGAGAAGTTGAGTTTTCCATTGATTTAATTCCTGGATCAAGGCCTATATCTAAGACCCCTTATAGAATGGCCACTGTAGAGTTAGTCGAACTAAAGAAACAACTAGAGGAATTGAGTTATAAAGGATCTATTCACCCTAGTGTTTCTCCATGGGGAGCCCCTGTTCTTTTTGTTAAAAAGAAAGATGGATCTATGAGGTTATGTATCGACTACAGGGAGATCAATGCTATAATGATAAAGAACAAGTATCCCCTACCTCGCATTGATGATTTATTTGACCAACTGCATGGAGATCAATATGTTTCAAAGATTAACCTTCGATATGGATACCATCAGTTGTGTGTGAAGAAGGAAGACATTCCGAAGACAGCATTTCAAACCAGGTATGTGCATTACGAGTTTACTGTAATGCCTTTTGGATTGACTAATGCACCCTCTGTATTCATGGATCTGATGAATAGAGTTTTCAAGGAGTATCTTGATGAATTTGTGGTGGTATTTATTGATGATAACTTGGTATAATCCAAACACTATGAAGATCATGAAAATCACTTGCGCATTATCCTGAAGACTCTGAGAAGACATGAATTATATGGGAAGTTTTGCAAGTGTGAATTCTGGCTTCAGGAGATTTCTTTTCTTGGCCATATTGTCTCTAAATATGGAATATTTGCTGATCCTTCTAAGACTAAGGTGATCCACGAATGGCCAACACCTACGAGTATAACTGAGGTACGTAGTTTTATTGGTTTGGCAGGTTATTATCGATGTTTCGTCTAGAATTTTGCCCGATTGGCTAACCCATTAATGAAGCTCACACGTAAAGGGGTTAAATTTGTTTGGAAAAAGAGTGTGAAGAATGTTTCGAAGAACTGAAGAGAAGATTAGTCAATGCTCCTATATTGAATCTACCATCGGGGAATGATGGGTTCGTTATTTATAGTGATGTATCGAAGAAAGGAATTGGTAGTGTCCTTATGCAGAAAGATAGAGTTATTTCCTATGCATCACGACAGTTGAAAATTCATGAGAAAAACTATCATACTCATGATCTCGAGTTAGCAGCTTTGATCTTTGCTTTGAAGATATGGAGGAACTACATATATGGTGAAAAATGTGAGATTTATACTGATCATAAGAGTTTGAAGTATATTTTATCAAAAAAATAACTCAACATGAGGAAAAGGATATGGCTTGAATTACTCACGGATTATGATTGTACGATACACTCCCACCCGGGGAAAGCAAACAAGGTGGCAGATGCTTTGAGCAGAAAAGACCATGGAGTTTGGAACGTGATGAGAATTGAAAGGGATCCAATTTTGATGGATCTAGTGAAGATGGACATGGGAATAACCAGGGAAGGTGAAACATCAATGCTTTTTCAAATGGTTGCCAAACCATATTTACTAGAAAGGATTAAGAGTTCTCAGACCGATGATGAAGAATTCCAAAAGAAGATTAAAGATGTGAATGATGGGAGACTGAGAGACTTTGTGTATGAAGATGAAATTTGGAAATTTGGGAAGAGACTTTGTGTTCCCGATATACCTGATCTAAAAAGGGAATTGCTGGATGATGCTCATAGTTCCAATTTCTCTATACATCCTGGGAGCACAAAATGTATAGATATTTGAAGGAACATTTTTGGTGGGACAACATGAAGAGGGAGATTTATGATTTTGTGTCAAGATGTATGGTTTGTCAACAAGTGAAAGCTAGAAGGCAACAGCCTGGAGGAGTCATGCAACCTCTTCCCATACCGGAGTTGAAATGGGACAATATTATGATGGAATATGTCATGGGGCTACCAAAGACTCCTAGAAGGAACGATGAAATATGGGTTATTGTTGATCGTCTTACCAAGTCAGCACATTTCCATTCTATAAGAAAAGATCTACCCCTGGAACGTCTAACAAGACTATATATTAATGAAGTTGTGAGACTTCATGGAGTACAACTATCGATTGTTTCTGATCGTGATCCCCGTTTTACTTCAAGATTTTGGAAAAGTCTTCAGAAATCCCTGGATACTGAACTTCATTTGAGAACTGCTTACCACCCTCAGACAGACGGACAATCAGAATGGACTATTCAAACCTTAGAAGACATGTTGAGATCTTTCTCACTTGACTTTCAGGGTATGTGGGATCAATATTTACCTCTGGTAGAATTTCCCTATAACAATAGCTTCCATTCGAGTATTCAGATGGAACCATATGAAGTGTTATACGGAAAGATATGTCGTACACCAACCTGTTGGGATGACGTTGGTGAAAGAAAACTTGTAGGCCTAGAACTGGTGGAGGAAACGATGGAAAAGGTGAAGGTAATCCAAAATCACGTCAAAGTAGGTAGAAGAGCTATGCTGATAATCGAAGGAAGGATTTGGAATTTCAAGTCGGTGATCATGTTTTCTTGAAGGTATCTCCATGGAAGGGAGTCATACGTTTTGGTAAGAAAGTTAAATTGAGTCCCAGGTACATCAGACCTTTCGAAATTCTAGAACGAATTGGGGCTGTAGCTTACTGATTGGAAATGACGCCTAGTCTCTCCAAAGTTCACGATGTGTTCCACGTATCTCTGTTGAGGAAATACATGCCTGACCCAATGCATGTACTCACCTATGAAGAATTAGAACTGGAACCTGATCTGTCTTATTGTGAATATCCCGTCAGGATTCTTGAAACGAGACAATAAGTACTAAGAAACCGAATGACGCGTCTGGTAAAAGTTTTGTGGAGAAACCATATGATGGAAGAGGCAACGTGGGAACCCGAGGAACTTATGATGAAGAACAACCCGAGTCTTTTCATGTGATAGGTATTCTAGAAATTTTGAGGATGAAATTATTTGAAGGATGGGAGAATGTAACACCCCAAGCTTCTACGGTACGCTTCTCTATGAATAATGTGTCAGCATATGTTGTACGCAACACCGAGTTCTAACACACCATAATCAATCAAACTAGCCGTTATGAATAGTAATACCTACTTTTTGAAATTATATATATTTTATATTTCAAACTGGACTTCATTTTTGGAATCAGAATATATAATTTAGCCTAAGGTGAAATTTTGGTACTTTTCGGATAACTTTAATATTTTGATGAATAGTGAAAATTACTAAATTTTAAATAATTTCTTTTTTAATCAAAATAATTAAGAGTGATAAATTATAAATTTTAGTGGTTTTAAAGTATATTTAGAATATATTTTTACCATTTAATATAATTTTGGTCATTGGACATAATTTTACAATTAAACCGGACATAAACAAGTGCCAATCTTTTGATAGTTATTGTCTCTTAAAAACACGCTTTTTGTTTTAACAACGGAAATTAATTTTAAATTAATTTCTGCCACTTCTGTGTTTTGAATTTTGAAAAATGGATTCCATATTTGAAATCCGGATGTTCAAATTGTGTAAATAGGTAAATTTTATTTTTTGACATTTTGAATAATTACTTCGGTAAATATTTTATTTACCATGGTTAAGGGTAAATCCGGTAAATAATGGTTAAAAATAATATTATAATAATACAAAATTACCCTAAAACGTGTCCTAACCATATTGGTTGATACATGTTCGACCATAGTCATCTTTGGGTCGATTTTGGGACCCCATGGTTCCACTTATAGGTGATAGGGACACTTAATTTTAATTAAGTTAAAATGAATACAAAAATGACACAAGCATATATCTTTTAGAAAAACAATTTTTACATAGGGTTATATATGTTGGGGTTTCGACTATAAATATTCATTATAAATACAAAACTATTTCCTACGTAATGATATTTTATTTATAATTTTTAGAGATTAAATAATGTAATTTATTTATGATACAATGATGATGCAGTAATTCCCATAATAGTGAAAATTTAAAATAATTGATATTATAAATACCCAAATAAATTTAATTTGAGACTTTTAATGAATTAAAATAATTTTATAGGATAATATTACATATTAGGATTGATTTAATTAACTTTTTTCGAAGTAATAATTCTGTTATAAGTTTCACAAAAAACAACTATTTAATAGTGTCAAAATTGACATAAAAGAGTTTTAAAACAAGTATTATATTATTAATTGATATTAAATTCCTAAAAATCTAAGGTTAGGCCAAGAGACTTATATCATGATATTTGTATATTTAATGGACCACTTGGGGGTCTCTTGGATGTATATGGTATGTTTATTAACCATATAATATAAAAATACAAAGAGACATTGTAAAAGTGAAACTAATTAACTTAGATTTAATAATTAAATATAAGGTTAATATAAGTACCCAAACCTGTCTAAATTCTATTGGTTGAGTGGTTTTTGACCCATCCCCGCCTTAACCTTTTAATAATCAACTTTGGAGCCATTAGAAACCGAATATGAATTTATTATAAACTAATATTTCTAGCTTTTCCAAAGGTGCCCCTCACCCCTCTTATAAAAGGGCACTCCTCATTATCATTTCTTCACACCTTCAAAGCATTTTAGTTCGGCCAAACTCTACCCAAATACTCTCCCAACTTCTGTCACTACAACCTAGAGGCCTTAGTTTGATCAGAAAGCCAACCTAAGGAGCCCTTTTGATCAAATCAAAAGGAAGAACCCGAAGAAGAGGTAATGATTTCACCACCCTTTTCCAAGTTCCTTTCTTCTTCCACTTATTCTTTCTTTGTTATTACCATTATAAAATAATAACTCAAGTATCATATATATACTGTGATGTTATTATAAATATGTTACAACCATATTCAGTATTTTATCCACCCTTTGAATAACATGTCACCATACGTGCGTACGTACGGCTTACCGTCTCCACATCGTGGTGTAATTGTTATTTAATATATTATTATTTGGATGGGTATAATAAAGATATTTAACTCATGTAAATAATAAATATAACATGTTAATGATTCTTTATATATGATATAACATCCATTTATATATTATTTTAATATCAAAATAATGATATTGTCGCTCGTGCGTACGTACGGACTACCGTCTCCACGAATGCGATGAGATTCATTCTCCATCGTATCCATTCAAGTATAATTCTCATTTGATGATTAATAATAGTATCTAAGGACTTGATATCATTCTTTATATGATTAAGATACAACCTATCCATTACAAACATTTCTTACGTAACAAAACATATAAAATAAAACGAGTAAGTTAACACCCGAAACAACGATAATACTAAGATATTACTAACAAATCAATGTTAAAAGATCATATATGATATCATATTAATGTATATGATTCTTGTATAATTTAATAACAATTATTTCACCATTATACAGTAGGTTAACCTACCCCAACCAAGGAAAAGTCCAAGGTAAGGGTTATTTCCCAATCTCTTCATTATCCGAGGTTGTTTATACGTAATAATGTACTAGGATCTCTTTATCATCGACATCCATGTTTCTTAAAAATGTATTTCAAAACATTATTACTATTTAAAATAATATGGGTTAAAGTCATTTATACCCTTGTTTGACTTTTATAAGAGTTTTGTAAAGGAATATTTTCGTCATTTTCCAAACAAGGTGCTTTTAACCTTTTCGACAGAATTAAGGTAAGAATGTTTTTTTAACTTATACGGCGGGTGCTGTAATTTTCTGCTGTTATAAAATCGTCGAAGCTTCCATTACAAGCTTATAAGAATATTTTCAAAGAAAATGTTTTATTAAATGATTTAAAAAATAGAAAGAGATATTTCTCTAAAAAGAGTTTTGATTTCATTTATGTCAACATCATTTGATGGATTTTACGCTTATTTGAAGTTGATTTATTATGATACAAAACTTCTATATTGTATTGAAGGTTTGGTGATATTTTTTGACAGTGGATGTGATATTTTTATACCATTAATAGTTTATGATGAAAGTATTGACATTTCGTATGCTAGTTTTAATACGAATGTTTATGTTATGTTTAAACCTTTTCATATGGGAATGCATTGGACTTAATATGTGATGGGTGGAGCCTGCTATAGCTCCTCGATGCATCGGTAGGTCTCATGAGACAAACTAGTGTCTTGGCACAAGGCCTTGGCAAAATCTTATTTTTAGTCTTGGAACGAGGCCTTGGCTATGTGGTTTTGATAGTCTGGCATTATGCATTCCATCATTATGAAAGTGGTTATTGATATTGCATGTGATTATTCGATTAGTAGGATATCAATGTGAATAAGTAAATGGAATTATTTCATTTTACTTTTTCCATACTATGTTGAAGTTAAAGTTTAAAAGGCGTTTGTTTTAGTTATACATTGCCTTAAATGTTTATGCTTATTTTTGAAAGTTTCCGCTATATTGTTATCCTTACTTGGCATTTTAGCTCACCCCTTTTCTATGTTTTATTTTTCCCAGGATGTGAAGAAGTAAGTTATGAATGACTTGTAGGGATAGTATGTGGGGATATGAGTGTGGGATATGGAGAATATGTTGCTGTAGTTGTTTTTCACTTTATGATGTAATGTAAAACTTTATGAATATATCTAGTGTTTCCAAGGATACTAAACCAATCGGTCTTTCGAGATTTGATCTTTCTTGTGATCATGCCAATGTTATGTAACAATGCACCGACTCTGGGTAACTGGGGTCGGGGCGTTACATGAAATATAAAACTATTTACTACATTATGGTAATTTTTTATATAATTTTTAGACATCAAATAAATTAAATTATTTATGACACAATAATGATGCAGTATGTACCTCATCAATAAATTATTTACATAAATAAGATTTTAATTATTAAAATAACATCCAAAACCTGTCCAATTCTTATTGGATGATTTTATTTCGAATATGAGTCATCTTATCTTCGAAATTAAAGATTTTTGGACCATTAGAAACTGAATATCATTATATAATAAAATAATATTTTCACACTTTACTAAAGAGCCCATCCTCTCCCATACAAAAGGATACCACTTGTAACCAATTCCACACACCTCTAAAGCCTTTTGACTCATCAAAACTCTTCCCAATTAATCTCCCTACGTCCCTATACTCCTCCTAGAATCCTAACCTTAAGCACAAGGCACTTTAATAAGTCCTTTGGTTCAAACCAAAGGGAGTTACCCAAATTAAAGGTAACAATTTCTCTTAAATTGTTTTCATTTATTTTACTACTCCAACCCCTAAAATCTTTTTATTCATTTATTTTGTAGTAAAACCAGTATCATAAATATAATATAATGTTTTTATGAAAAGTATTATAACTACACTTCCACAAACCTCCATATAATGGATGAAGAATATAATGTTTTCATGGATGGAAAACGAATGCCTCAGGAAACAATCATTGTTCAAATATCTCAAACCGCCTCTCATGGTGGGCATTATGATGGGGATACATTTATAAATGATATATATTATTTTTATGTTTTCTTTATTCATATGTAATTTTCATTTATATCATGCCTTTATGGTTTCCATTATGGGTAGATGTGATAATCTCATTAGAGGAAGTGCGGACTACCGCCCACTCAAAGTGATATGACTCGTTAATTCCATATGTGGGATGTATAAAGGATAGAGTTAGTGATATTATATATGATATTATACAGTAATTATAATATATCTATGTATCATTATGTTTTAATTCTAGTATAACAAGAAATAGAAATGAAAGTAGCGTTCATGCGTACGTACGGCTTACCGTCTCCATGAATGGTGCATTTCATTTCTTACCTCCAAATGTTATGTACTATTATAAATACATGTATATACTGGATATATATTATATATATTATTTTTAAATCATCAATATCACTCTGGATGTAATGGACTATTGACCACATGGACAACTTCTAAATATAAGTTGTTAATTTTTGACTCAAGTACCAAATATCAACCAAATGGATGTTATTAACTTAAATGATTACATAATATTTTTAACATGGTAATAAGTGATATAAAAGGAATAATAAACATGAAAATGGTTCTTAATCAAGTAGAAATTAAATTTAGTTTATTATTCAGGAGATTAAAGAATGATCGAGTCAAGTCGGACATGAGGTAATGGACTTCATCCCAATCTCCTTTCATTGAGGCATATTTTGTTTTAATACATGATTTTATTTTATACACTGTATAAAAACCTTTGACTTTTCATTTATTTCAAAGAGAATCTTTCTATAAAAAGTGTTTTACTAAATGACAAAAAGGAATGTTTTTTACGTAAGCGGTGACAATGAGCTTTCCGCCGCTGTGAGTATTATTTGATATTTGGCTTCCTTAACAAGCCGGAATGTTTTTAAAAAGGTAAATAAAATACCATATAATATTTTTAAGTATTTTGGTATTGAAAATGATTTTGAAAATGGATTTATTATTTCAATGTTTTGACCAAATATTTTTTTTATTGCAATGTGGAAATGTTATCTTTCTTTTATGATTATGTTATATCTTACGATCATGTTATGGTTCTTGGGCATTATTTACATATATGAGTGGTTCCGTGATAAACTTATGGAGGGTCAGCCTGAGATAGCTCTCTAATTCATTTGGTAACGTGATGGAGGTAAACGTGAATGTTTCTCCTAATAGATTTAGGGAATATACCGTGATGGGTATTCCAAAGTAACTCTAAATGTAGCTGTGATAGCTATAATGTAAGTATGATAAGGATGCCACAGGTTACCTTTAGGATTTATGATTTCTATGTGTTATTCATAAAATATTATTATTTCATGAGGTAAGTAAATTTGTTAATGTTTTGTATGTATTTATGAAAAAAAAATTCTTTTTTTATAACCCTTACTAAGATTTTTATGCTCATCCAACGTTTTGTAATGTTTTCAGAGGACTTAAAGATAAATAGGGTCAAGGATGAGATCAAGGAAAAGTCATGCTGTCTAAAACATAGAACTAGTCATGAATCCTTTTTTCAAGGGTTTTTATTTTATGAAAAAAATTGAAACTGTGTAGAAGTGTCTACTTTGTAATCTTTTGAGATTAAATAGTTATGTCCTAATTCTCTAAAACTCTAAACCTGAAAATATTCCCAATGCGAATTATTCATTTAATTCCGTATTATGTAATTTTTAAGGCCGAGTCCTTATAATATGGGTTTTTTATTAATGTTTATGCTTATATTATTGAATGTATGGTTTGATTCTCTTATTTTTCTAATTAATTTTACATCGAATATATACTAGTGACTGGTCAATGTTTATGGTGATGGTATATTGTGGATATTACTCCTATAGTTAACCACTTAAATGAGATCCAGTGAGACAATTACATTTCTTTATTTAGTCATTCGTTATAATTTTCAGGGAAGAGGATGGTGATGGACTAATAATGTGTCTACTCATATTCATAACTATTTCTCTATTAGGAAAATTCGATTATATATGTGTTTTAGATAGATGAAAATTCTTATATGTGTTAACAATATTTCTTTTCCACAACTCCTAGATCGAGGTAGATGATCATGCACTAAGTAGTTTTTCATAATACACATACAATACTGAGTTGGTGTGGATCAGTTATTTAGTTTGTACCTTTGGAATGAGAAAGGTCGAGAGGTATATTACTCCAACATCTTTGAAATTAGTGGAGAGGTATATTCCAACAATATCAAAGCATGTTTCACCATCATGGAATCATGATGTGGGGAAACAAATCAAGGGATGATATAAAATATTATTATTTCAAAGGATTTATTTCCACTTCAACAATAAGATTTAAATATTGTTTGAATGTGTTCCAATATCAAGGATATAGTGGTGATTTATTTATATAATTTCATGAAAATGATATCATATCTACTGAGAGGGGCACCAGATTGATCTATACGTACCTTGGGGTGATCTATCACAATGATGTTCATGGGAGGTGTTGACATTTTATTTATATAATCATGTATATAACTAAAATTTCATATAATCACATTTATTTAGTGTGAATAGATATGGAGAATATGGGTATCTTGATCATAATTCAATCAAAATATTATTTTTATTGGAGGTTTTTTGTTATGATATTTAGTTCCCCCAAACATTATTATTCAATATAAACATATAAAATAGAACTTTGTAGTGTCATATCATTATATGGAACTACCATATTGGGTATTATTTCTCAATCAATCATAGAAATTCATTCATGTTTTACTCTTATGTTCATAAAATGATATAGATGCAGTTGATTTATGATCTTGGAGTAACAATATGGATAGTGAAATTAGTAAAAGATGGAATTGAGTTGTTATAAGGATAAACAACTTTATGTAATGTACATTCATAATTACATGTTATTTTTATTTATTTATTTATTTATGGTTATTCATTTTAATATCATACATTGTATCATAGTAATAATAGTCATATATACATGTGTTATATTTTGTGACGCAATGTTTTTTTTATTATGTTGTCGAATGTTTCATAATAACATATAACTTGTTGTATTTAAAAGTAACACATCCCTTCAATTAAATGATACAAAAAAATTAGTTGATATCCCATAAACATATGACGATGGAAGAGTGGGTTAAAAAACTATTATTTTATGCTGTTACAAAAATTATTACAAATCCTCATCCAGGTAGATGCAGAACTACTACTGTGGTTCACTATTGTCTTACGTAACACTATCAATACAGTTCCCATCCTCATGTTATGTTATAGGTCTCTCACTATAGTACTAATATATTGAATAAATAAATTATAATCACTAAAAATCCAAGCTCAAACCTCTGTTATTCTCGAAATAACGACTAGGCTTCGGGTTTTCCGGCTAAAATCAATATTAATATAAGGTTGTATAGATGTTCAAACTGAAAGATTCATGATAATCTCATCATTCATGACAACAAAAAAACAACAAAAAAACAAGTATATAAAAATATTAACAAATATTAATAATCAATAATTAATAATTTTAAATATGTAAAAAATGGTAAAAATATATAATTAATAATTATAAAATATAAAATAATATTTCAATTGTATAATATTAACACATTTAACGTGTAACTATAGAATATATAATTATCATAGTACATACTATTTTAAAATTTACATAATGTGATCCTCAAATACATAATTATAAATTCTAAAATATTAGGTATTGGTAATAGTGTTGATGAGGCAAGGTAGATGGCCACTCACCATCCAACAAGATCCTCTCAAATAAACTCTACTTTGAAATGAGTGTTAATAAAAATAAATGGTGGCTTATCTGTATATTTATAAAAATATTGGACCTCATGTAGGTTCAAAACATGGAAAATATAAAATTTATTCCTATTAAAACTACCTAGCTTTATAAATACTACATTTATTATTTTCAATCTAAGGCCCAATTTGTAATATTAAATTTTCCCACTGTGGTCCCTTCATTGAAAAAATTTCATTTCTCATATTTTAAATCATATCAAATTATAAATTACAAATAAACAAATCAAAAAAATAAAAATGGTAAAACTGAACTCCTATATCATCAATGAAATAAGAACACAACATCTATTATGGTAGTAAGAAAAGTAGTTCAATATGAAAACAATTCATTGTATTCTTATAAATTTAACAAATTTCATTTATATTTTATAGAACCAAATGAGTCACATTGGTAGAGTTATAACCACATATATTTAATGTTTATCTCTTTATTTTCACATATTTTCATGATTTATTAATATTATTTATACTTTTAAAATATTTTTTATATCAAAATATTTTTTATTTTCACCAATTATTACATACTCTAGTTATTCATACAAACCAAAAACTTGTTTCCCAAATTATTTTAGTCTACATGGGAAAGGAAGCATATATATATATCCTTATATATTATAAATATAACTCTATATCATTGATTTAAAACATTTTCATTCTAGATGAATTTGATTGATTTAATAGAATCAAATACACCTCAAACAATTTCAAGATTTTGATTTAGAGCTCTAAAGCAACATGTATGCATTATATGTTTCTTTAAACCCCAACATATCACTATAAAACTTTTAAATATTATGAACTCTATCATTTACATAGATAATTTTATCATATAGTATTTCTATAAAATATTGCAATTGTTTTATGCTACATATCATGTTAGAGTAATACACATTCTTTTGTACCCAAATTAAATACTTTTTTTAACATTATGTGAAACAACAATAAGTTTGAATCTATCTAAATCTTATTTTTCTTATACTTATACTATTTATATTGATTATTCACATGATATTTACTAGTTATTTTTGAATTTTTGTCTAAATAAAACAGAACTTCTATAGTTAGTAGAAAAAATGAGTAATGAAGACTATATTATTAGAATTTTTTTTATTTGAATATCATTTTATTGATTGTTTATTTTCATAGTACTGGCCCTAGAATATTTCCTTGGACAATATGAATCCATATGACAACATCGTAGATATATAAAATATTTATCAAGTCAATATATATACATATGGAAAATGGTCGTCCATATTGATTATTTCTAATAAACAGCACAAAAAATATTAGAATCCATCGATGGATCAATTTTCATAGAAACTATCTGAGTGATTTGATACCTATAGTGGTTCCTAACATATTGGTTTACCAAATAAATTATTATTTAAATGATATTCATAAAACAAAAATGAACCATTCAGCAGTCCTATATGTCAAGGTAGAAAGGTTTTATCAAAATTATCCATGATTTTTTAAATTCATGTATTTAACATATTATAAAAAGATATAGAATGAATTGTTTGGGTTCACCGTCCAATTAATAATAGTTATTAGACTTAATATTAGTCCTTATAGGAAACATTTTTCTTATAAAAAATCTTTATCCCTTTGATAATGACACCACTCATAATATATCATGTTTCCTTAGAAATATCTAGAAAACATATCATGTTTAGGTTGTTTTTCATTTTTATGCAGAGTATAGAATTCATTTTTTATATTATATTAGGATACACATAAAATTACATAGACCTAAATCTCTATCAAAAAATAATTTTAAATATTTTTCCCTATTTAAAAAAAATCAAAACATGGTGAAACAAAGTGATTAGTGATGAATTAATTGAAAATAATTTTTTATATCATCATAAATATCAGACTAGTTTTTCTCCCCAAATATTTCCTACATTTTTCTAGAATTAATTAAATCTTAGAAAAAATTTATATTGACATAACATTGTTAATACATTAATGTTTTTATATCAATTTTAGGTAAAAATACTCAACCTTCATGATCATTTCCAACATTCAAGAAAGTTCACATTCTCATATTATAAGAGTCATATCATTACATCCATTTAATAAAAAATCGTTAAACTTAATGAGGTAATTTATAATAGCCTAAATTTTATTCTACATAATTTAAAAACCACTCTTAATTTGAGATATGAGAACATGTGTAATAACTGTTATGGATTTTATAATGCTTATATTGGATGTTATGATGTAATTTTCCATCCACACATTATATAAATAGTTTGACACCCCTCTAAATTATACCAACAAATTTGTAATTTAAAATGATCCATCATATGATGTTTAATATTAATATATTAAATCAAATGGATGTGGTTAAATATTTTAGGGCATGAAAGTTAAATATTGGATCCCTAAAATTGGAATACAACTCCATGTAATAAGATCCAATTTAACAAGGATACACTTATTTCACTATAACCAGTGAAAACATATTATCTTCATGTACTGTTTTTATAGGTATGACAATGTTTTGGTTTATTCTAATTCTATCTTGAATCCTAAATTATTTCCTAGAATTTCATAATAATAATTCATATTTATGTTAAAAATAATATATATTATTTATAGGGGAATATCAAAAACAAACATGAATTATTATTTTTAAAATTTAATTACATTATTTCTTATAAAAATACATGAATTTGTTTGTATGGTATTGGTATTAAATCTAAACATTTACCTCAATGATTAATGTTTTGTTCTTAAGAAACACATTTAAACTCCCTATATTTTTACTTAATTTTTATTTATACATATCATTTCAACCAATTCCAAAAAATATATATGTGATATTTTTAACTTCTTATTTCATATTCTTCTTAAACCAAAACACATAAAATTACTACTATTTATTAATATTTCATCCATATTATTATTTAGTCAAATCACTTGTGAAATATGTTTTAATCATATTTATATTTTAAAACATCTATTTTTTAATTTCTCATTCCATACTCTGTTCCTCTTGTTTTTTATATTAATCATTTATATCAACTATGATATTTTTATATTGTCATGTTAATGAGTTATTATTATTTAAATTACACCTTAGATTAAGAATAAATTCTAAATATCGTGATAATTTTAGATAAAATTCTAAAATTCATTTATTATGTTTTTCATTATTAGTAACAAATTTATTGGAATCATGTTGATCAATAAAAACTACTTTGGCATCTTTTTTTATTTTTAATCCTTAAATTATTGTACATATAAAACATCATTGTGAATTTATTATTCATTTAATATAATATTTAAACTCATTAATAACATTGGTTTATTATTTATCTATATAAAATAAAATTTACTTGATGTTTTATTTAAATAATTATACATAGATAATTTATCATAAATGAATTTGGAAATTTTAGTTGCTAGATATCAAACATTTTTTTTACCATTTAGAAGATAATGAGAACATTTATTCTATGATTATTTATTTATAATAGATTACTATATAGAAATCACATATACTCAATAACATATGAATATTGGCTACATTATTTGGGTATTTATCCATGTATTTGTAACTCAATTATTTATGAGCCATTTATTTTTAATTCTATATGTCATCATCAAATAAAATATTATTTGTAAAAAATGATGGTCTTATAAAGAAATTATATTCAACTCTCAATATTTAACCGAACACCCTTTAGTATTAATGATTGTGGTTAGTTTTCCAAACAACCACTTTAGTATTCTCACATCACTAATAACTTCTCCAAAACTCTTCATTACTCAACCAACTACGATAAATATAGATAAAAACTAATTGAAATACATTATCACTTAAATATTGAGATAATGAAAAACATTTATCAGATATATTTTTTCATTATTCACCTACTAACCACCCTCATAAAAGTTTGGTTTTAATGATTTTATCCTTACTCATATTTGTCTATTGTTTGGATTCCTTTTAATAAATATGTATCCAAAATAAAATAGCAGGTGGTAGAATGATCCCACAAATGAGTGTATGCTATAGTATATGACTATTTAATATGTTTTAGTGATAACATTCTGAGTATAAATATTAATTTATTATACATCACCTTCTACCTTAAAGGGTTGAACAGATATTATGTGAGGCCATGATCGATCGAGAAACATGAATAGTCTCTACATTAATGTAATTCATCTCTTTGTCAAGGAAAAGGGAATCTCATACATTATTCATGAGGATGTGTAATTTTGTGGTTACTATATATTTTCAATTTTTATAAGAGTGAACAATGAAATTTAACACCATATAGGAGGGAGTGAACATATTTAGAGTGTATTCTCATTAAAAACCTTGGTTTTGAAAACTTTTGTTTTCCCAGTTCACAAATGTAATCCTGATTCATGAGTATGGGTGATAAATGATAATAAAATAGGCTAAAAATTTACACTTACTCTACAATATAACTTTTCTAGAAAATACGCCATCCATAAAAATCGTTGTAAAATAATTAAAAAATATAATATGTAGTGGAAAATAAATAATTTTCTGGTAAAAAAATAATCAATAAAATAAATAAAGTTGGAAATAAATTATTAGAGAAGAAATAGAGCATATAAAATTTAATAATAAGAAAAAAATTTCTACCAACATTATTTATTACCATAATGATCAAATCTCAAAATGATTTGTATTTTTCCAAAATTAGAGGGATGTTTAATCACCAAAACCATATTTTCTATGTTCTACCTGAGGAAAATATTTATCTTAACCCACTGAATGGTACAACTTCTACACCTCTAACTTATTTTACAAAATCATTAAAAATATTAATCCATATCCCTAAGATTACCTTCGATCAGCACCATAAAAAATATCTTTATACAACCTTTTCAAACTGATCATCCAAAATATACTAATTAATAACCCCCAAAACACATTGATCACACTATATATAAAGATTTTATTACAAGAACAAATAAACAAAATATTTAGAATGATGTTACTCATATTGAAATCTCTATGAAAATAAATAAAAATAAAATACAGTTGAAACACTCCAAGATGTGATATGATGAATGAATCGATTGAAAAGTTCTCATTATATTCTGTTCCTAGAATCCTTAGTTCCTTTTATAGATGATGATATAAATATTTCTACCCATATCTTCTAGTTTAGTTATAATTCAATCTGAAGAATATTTTTCTTCCATTGGATGAAATTTAACTCATCATATCAATCTTTTTGAAATTAAATGGATCTTTTCTATTCATCAAAACATATTCAATTCATAGATAAGCCTACAAAAATGATGAATATAATAAAATATTCAAATAAACTCAAATTTAATGAAAATTGTAATATTATTTTGAATAAAAAATTATTATCAAGTGGTATTTTACATGAAAATATCAGGATTTTTATAATCAAAGGCCACACTGAAAATGTATGTCTGAAAAAAAAATTAAAAATAAAACTTTGGGTAACATTCCCTAAAACTTCCCTTAAAATAACATCTGAGATACAAAAATCACAAATTTAAGAATCATAAAGGGTTAGCAACAACCTCCCCCCAATAATAACAAAATTTCTCCTTTATTAAATTAAAAGAAAACAATATTTTTCCCAATTTCCTTCATTGAGTGATTTCAATAAAAATGAAACATAAATAAGAGTCATTAAAAGTATTGAAATAACTAGAGACTTCAAAAATAAAATAAACCAATTCCAAATCATTTTTTAATATACATAAATATTTCTCCATTTGATATATAAAAAATCATAATAGTAAGCATCACACCTCTAAATATTTTTTTTGTTTCACCTCCTAGGATTTATTTCAACATTTTTTTAACATCATAATAAAATTACACTCCTAATATTTTATATATAAAAAAAATAAAAAAAAATAATTGATAATAATTTTTGGATTATAAGAATAAAAAAATAAACCATCCATAATTTATATTCTGATGCATTCAAATATTCTTCTTCTATTGAAGATTAATTTAAATAATATTTTATATTATTTCTCTTATCTTATTTAAAATCCTATTGAAAATTATAATATTTCTATGGAAGTATTGAAAACACAACTCTCCCTTTCTCAATGATTTATTATAATATGGATAAAATTCATGAAATGTAAACCATATTATATGAAATTACAATTAGGATAATAATATTAAAATATAAGAGTAATTTTAAATACACATAAAAGTAAACTCATTGATAAGAAAGCGTAAATTAAAAAATACATAAAAGTACATTCAATAAATAGTGAAAATATGTAAAATAAAACTATAGAAAACCTAAAAATAAAATATAAAATTCTAAGAAAATGTTTTTACATTATTGTAAAATAATGGATTAAATGATAACTTATATAAATTAAATATCATTAGATAATGTAGACACATAACCTCTTATATTCGTAGTTCATGAAGTTATTTATAATATATCTTGTAATTGTAGATTAGGGAAATGTTTTAAAAAATAAAAATGATGTCGATAAAAATATATGAATATTTTATATAAATATAGAATGAAATCTCTCATTCTCTCATACTAGGTCAATTTTAAAATATAGTGAAACAGGAAGTGGAATTTTGAAAATATAAATCTATTACAACAAGTAATAATTTTAATAAATTCAAATATATTATATAATGGTTTAGAAAAAATTACAGTGAGTTGATCTCTAGTTTAGATATTCTTGAGAACAAAATCTACTTTCAATATGAGGCTACAAAAAAGTATTTTTCTTAGAGAATATGTACCTGAAAAATCAAGAGGGGTAAATTGTGTTCTTGAAAATTTATTTACAATAAAACCACCCTAATCAATGTATATAGGATCCAATATTCTTATTAAAAAATTATGAAAATATAAATATAATATCTAAGTGAAAAAAGATCAAACACTTGATATTTATAGTGCTTTGGGTAACATAACTTTTTTAGTCAGCTCCACCAGCATTGTACTCCATAAGTTTGGTAGTTTTCATTAAGATGGAACTTTTTGAAATGCCTCCCATCTGAGTGCAAGAATCATCAACATGTTGAAAATGATCTAAGTTCTCTTAACTATGATCTCCCTTTACAATAATAGTCTACGACCTTAACAGACTCATTTACAATGAGTGTTGATGAAATAGATATGAATTAAATTTAATGGAATGTTTTAGCACAAAGATTAACATAGGAACTCATAGAAGATAACTACATGCCCAAAATTAGTAGATGATATTATATGCATTTCTCTAGAGGAACTTCAATTGAAACTCATAAAACTGTAAGAACAAAATGTAAACATTTTATATGACTTCTTCTATGTACATTATTTTATTTGTGTTATCAAAGTAATTTTATGGGTGTCTCTATCTCCCATTTTCTTGTAAGAGATGACGTTCATATTTATATCTCGTCTTTGATTTTGAATTTAATCACATAGGATGATCATAATGGTATAATGCATTAACCTTCGTAGAGCTAATAATACATGTTATTAAGGGAATGTGTCCTTGTTTTCCAAATATAGAATAATATTTTTTCATGGTGAAGTTAGAAATATTCATCTTCAAATCATTCTATTCTTGTTAAAACAATGTTTGGTCCAAATCGATCTTTATTTATTTAGAAAAGACCTGTTATCCTACCCTTAAAATCATATAATTTTTATCGAGATATAATGCTAATATTTTGAATGTAATCATGAAAATCTGTACAATAGCCTTTACTTATTAAGAAAAGCATTTGATAACACTATTCTCCTAAGAAAATTTTTTGGGCATCTTCATATGATAAAAACAAGTATATATTTCATCTCATATAAAAACATGATTTCACTATTTTCAAAAGATATGTTCATTATGGTATAACTTCTTAAATAATCATAAAATAATTATTCTTGAAAAGATAATTTATTAATGGAATAGGTTAATCAACTTCCATATCCATATCTGATGATCATAAGATAATCATTTTATGCATGTATATTTTCTAAGAAAAAATAGTTCTCATAATTTCTTTATGAATTATATTTCTAAATTTTAACAAACTAAATATAATTTTTTTCATCTGTAAGATTAAATACATTTATATGGACTAAAATATTCATATATCACACTGATTTTACTTCGGTCGATAGTTATGTTATGCATAATATAGTGACTCATTATTTGATAAATTAGACAGATAAAATCCAGAAGAATATATCAATTTATATCCAAATACAATAAATTCATTTTTAATAAATAAATCACCAATCATAAGGATATAGAATTGAAAACCCTTTAGATAAACTTATTAGAATATAAATAATATTTTTTTAATCATCAAAACACATAAAAACTGATATATATTAGAACAACATATGTTTTTCCATCAATCTCCCTATTGTGATGATAAGAAAATTCATTATATAAAAAATTGAAAACAAGTGTTTAAAAAGATATTATGCTTTGTCTTCTATTTTTTATTCTCCAACTTTTTAGATATAAAAAAAGAAGTTTATTATTGGAAAATAATACAATTATTTTCACCCAATGAAAATTGAAAATTACCTAAGTAAGACATACTAAATATGAATAAAATTCAGAATGAAGTTGTTCTGATGATTTTTTTGGTATGATACAAAAAATGACAATTGAAATACTCAACTAATTTGGAAAATTTATATATAAATTAAATCATGTATCATTAATAAAATTAACACAGAAAGTAGAAAGTAAATAATCAATGAAAATAATAATAAGTAATAAAATATATATAAATAGTTATACTAATGTTTGGAAACTTTGGGAATGTAAATAGACAAGACAATTATTATATAAATAAAACACTAATAAAAATAAAATAATTAGAATCAAGTAATAAATCTATAAATTAACATCCATTAAAATGTTTAAATGATTAATCAAGTGTCTGAATAACCATTCAAATGTTTTAGAGGCTCCATTCACTAAAAGAACCTAATCAAGAAATTAAGTTAGTTTTGTGGTGTTGGTTGTCATTTTAGAGGTGGAATATTAAATGATTAAGGTTGGACAAGTATAAATTTAAAAGTAGTCATAAGAGCATGAAAAAATCACTTGAAAAAATCTTCCAAGGTAATTATATTACCTATAAATCTAGATTTATTATCTCAAGATATTCTTATTCAAGTAGACTAAATCTTGAGATCCATTTTATGAGTAGGAGCCAAAAAAATTGGTATGCAGGTACAAAGGATAACAGATATGAATGTTTCAATAGAGACAAATAATGTTTTTCATGAAAGATCAGATTATCCCTTGAGTATATTTTAGAAATAATGAATAATTCTTTAAATCTCTAAGAGATTTTGGAATGATAATCTGATTTTATAGGTCTAGGAGATTGTTTTCCTTGAAAATGGTAGAAATCATCTTCCCACATGTCAAGTCTGTTCACTATGTAATTTTTTCAAAAGTGGAATAAAGTCATGAAAACTTTTCATACACTATGAGATGAATGTTTACAAAGGTTCAACAGATCATATTTCTTAGAATAGTTCTAAATCAACTTATTTAGTACATCAAACTGCATATATGGTAGTCCAACTGAATTAATATTCAGATAATCAAGGGATGTCACCTTTCTTATTGAGGGGAATTACGTTCTCAAAGTTCAAAAAATTCATCTTCATATACTTCTTCTCCTATTAATTCTGATCTCAAGATGTTTATTACCAGGTAGGGAATATGTCCAAATTTATCTTCCACCATATCAAAATTGTTGTCCAATTTTACAATCATTTTTTGTAATCTAATGATTAAGAAATAATAATCCTTTTTTACATAACCTAAAACATCCTATATAGTTGGTACTATTTCTTTTAGAAATGAACACATTTCCTTATAATATTGAACAGAAATCAAAATAGATCTTTGTGAAATTTTTTTTATTCCTCTAATTTTAGTAACCACATCTCTATGAAAATCTAGTATAAAATATTTTGAGAGAATATCACTTTTTATAAAAGATTTGGTGGAATATACAATCCTTCCAACATTGATTACATATCAACTTGGTCAAAAACAATTGTCCTAATCTTTCTATTGAATAATCTTTTGATAATTTTTTCAAAATTAATTTAAAACCACAACTTCAACTGACCAATATCATACTTTAAGAGAGATTTTCCTCTAGGATCTTTATTTTATCTTTTGGATTCAACAAATTGGTACATTAAAAAATCCACATCAGTCATGACCTTGAAATAGCACTCTAGATATATTTGATCTGCAATATAAAATTTGGTTGTAGGGATCTTGGAACCAGAATGGTGTGAGAAAATAGGAGAAACATGGTTCAATTAAGTAATATGATATTCAAAAATATATTTATTTTCATCAATATATGGTTCTATTTATTCTTATAATTCTTTCATATTCATAACAATATGAGATAAATATTATTATTATTCTTCCTCTTAACAATCAATACAATTTTGATTGATAAAACTTATTTATTGTCTTCATATTATTCTACTTATCTCCCCATGTAGATATAATTCAAATATTGGTATTTCTTCTGGTGTATTTGAAATGGGTTTCTCTTGACCAATGCTAAATATCCTTATAATGGATGATGCCAAAGGTTAATTTTTAGATGAAATAGTTAAAACAGGTGATTGATCTATAGAAAGAGAAAAACAATTAATAACATGACATTATTCTGAGATAACTTATTGTAAATCCTCATACCCAGAACTAATTTCTTTGGATTCCACAAAAAAATATTCTTGAAATATCAAAAACTGTTTTTTTCATGAATATCTCTTAAATACTTTGGTAGAACAACTTATTCTATTTGAGTAGAAAAAATTGCAGAGGGTTATGGAAGAACCTCATTAGTAAAAACTATAAGAGATGAATCCCCTTGAGTAGTAGTAGGTTATCTCTCAAGTTTTTTTCTGAAATGATCGGAAAAAATCTTATTCAAATTAGAATTCATGAAAATTTCACTTTCCTTAAATACACTAGAATTCAACATTTTGAATCCATCACAATGTGTGGAAGTGGTTCAATCTAAACAAACACAAAAATTACTAAAACCCAAGGTTATCAACCATCCAAAAAGGTAAATAGTTACTATTTTTTCGAATATAGAAATATTAATTTATAATATATCATTCCAAATTCACGGGTTTCTATGTTATAAATAGATATCAAAATGTAATGTGTTGAAAAAATATTTTTTCAATTTCAACTTCTCATTGAGAAATTTTCGACTGAATGAACTTCACAAGAAGCTATATCTAGTTTAAGGTAATTTCATGATTTATTCTACATGTTAGGATTTCCAAATAAGTAACCTCATTATTTTTACAATGTTTACTTTATATATTGTCACCATGGAGGTTTCCAAATGAAAATGACATTTAAAAGGGATTCAAAATACTTCATCAACTGTAGAATCTGATATTGAAAAATTCTTCTCTTTTATAGTCACTGTAACTATATCCTCATTGTCATCAAAAAAATATAGCCATTTTATAGAACGAACATACTTATTTCTTAATGAAAAACCATGTTTTCTTCTTTTTGAACCCAAATTCCAATTATTCATTGATTATAACATTATTAAGATACATATTACTATAATATAGTGATATGAAATAGATGGATCATCCAATCAATATATTTTATTTGGTCTTTCAAGAGGTGGATATACTAGAATTATCTCCATACATTCCCTTAAATTTTATAATTTTCAAAATAGTTTTGAGATATCGATGGATTATGGGAAAATTATTAGATAGAAATGAGATGAATATTTAGAGGTTCATAAGGTATTAGCATGCAAAACTAACTTACATTCATTTAGTTTTTTTTCACAGATGGGTTACTCATGGTGATGTATAAGGTAATAATGACAAACTAACTTATGTGACCACCTAAGATATAAAAAATACTCAAAATGGAGATTTTGAATCATTAATGAACAAATTAAAATAAATTATTTACTAAATATAAATTCTCATTATAAAACAAGTGTCATAGAAATTGAATTATATAAAATTAATTAAACCTAATATGAACTTTATATAATTGAATATGTCTGTAAGAAATGGATTTATAATATTTTTTATTAATTCATTATCAGTGAAAATAAATTTGAGAGATATATTTTATTTCTGTACATGGCCTCTTAATAATTGATATCTTAAATCAATGTACTTCATTGTATAATGGTTTATCATATTGTTTTTGAAATTTTTACAATAGCTGTGATATCACATTTTATTAAAAAATTATTAAAATTAGATAAAAAATCCATTAGGGCATGTTTCATTCACAACACCTATGTATAAAAAAATCCACATGCAATATATTTAACTGCAGAATAAGACAATGTTAAATAATTTTCTTTCTTACTAGACCATTATAAAAAGTAATTACCACAAATGTATCTAGTTTAAGATGATATATTCCCATCTAGTTTAAACCCCCCAAAATCAGAATCCGAATATGAGGTCAAATTAAAATTAGTGGTTTTGGAAAAATTGGATAAAGGTAAATAATTACTTTCAAATATATCAAGATTCTTTTACCAGAATTTAAATGACATTATTTTCAATAGTATTGAAATATTTCATATGGACGAACTCAATAAACAATGTCTGGTCTACTCATAGTAATATAAAACTAAAATACAATTATCATTCGATATTTTTTTTCAACTGGTCCTTTGACATCATCCAATTAAAGGTTATTATTCTATATAACATGAGTTGAATAATATTTTTTTCTCTCAAATAAAAATCTTTTATGAAAATAATGAAAAAATATTTTCTTTGGTAAAAAATATAAGGAAAATATTTTCAATAAATTTTAAATCAAATCAAATAGTTTTAGTCACCCATCATATTCATTTCAAATTATTTTTTCATCATTTTGAATAATCATTAAAAAAAATTTTATATCTCAAAACAACATCATCAATATATATTTTCACAAGAAAAGATCTTTTTTTGAAGTTTTATTGAATATAGTGGGGCCTTACAATCACATATTGAAACCGTTTTATTAAAATAAAAAACATAATTTTTTGTCCAATGCTCTAGGTTCTTGTTTGTGTCTCTCTAGTACTTCGATATGTCGAAAAATAGAACTGTGAAAATGTGGTTCTTCAAAACCAAGAGGTCTTTCAACATAAACTTCCACCACTATAAAAACATTTAGAAATTAATATTTCACATCCAAATGTTATAATTTAAAATTAAAAAAAGATGCATATAATAGGATGATTCTAACTTCTTCTAACATAGATACATAGGAAAAGTTCTATTCACAACATATTACTTCTTCTTGATTGTGACCTTTTCTAACCAATCAATCATTATTTTCTGGTGATCATAATAAGAGCATCCTATTTGTTCCAAAATAAGAATCTGTTTCTAATTACAGGAAAGTCAGAGGGTCTATCGACTAATTCCCATAACTTATTCCTAACGAACTGGTTATATTATTTTTTTGTTTCTAAAAACCAACTATCATTAGCTGGTTTCACCCAAATTTACCAAAGTTATAAGGGTAAAGAGGTCGCTTGATGTGTAGCTTGGGTTATCGAATCCTCAGAGATCTAAGAAGATCCTTAGACACACAATAAAAAGAGATGGGTTTTGGCTATGAAGTTTCCAACTTGGGTTGATTTTATATGGTTTTAAAAGAGAACTAAGAGATCTATGTGAATTCAAATTATGAGAAAATGATTTCATCCTAGGTTTTTACTCGGGGTGAATTGGATGAATTATGTTTTTACAATTTCAATTTCATTAACTTGAGAAGGGTTCATGCAATGAATTAAAACTAACCTCATAACTTACTGATTAAACACCTTCAAAAACACATTCTAATCACATATACACTTGTAGGATCATTTTCATGATCCCTCCAAGGTAAAGGATCTAATTAGGTCATAAAAATGGTGTAAATGACTTCAATAAGAAAGAGGAAGTGAGAAAATCATTTAATTAAAGAAAATCAAATAAAAGAAATTAATAAAATTTAGAGATATATAAATAACATCCAATCCAGCCACTTACTACTCCGTTGGATCATCCCACAGATGCATTAGCCCTCCATTGATGACATTTTATCAACGGAAGTGGGAAGTATACTTACGAGGGTGGAATTGAAGAAATAAAAACAATAAAATAATGATCACTCCACCGTTGTGTGAACAAAATCACAAGTTTTGGTGTGAAAACATTCACAAGATGAGGAAAATGTATCAAGGTGATATAAAGAAGAACATAATAAGAGAAGAAGAAGAAATTTTATTGAAAACTGAGGTGATTTTAACAACTTGCATGAGAAGGAAGAACTTTACAAAAATAAATTTTCATAATAACATTACAATGAAAACAAAGCTCCAAGATCCCTAGATCCTCCAACACTACTGCCTTAAATAGGCATTTAGGAAGCCTTTGGCCGAGCCTCCATCTTCTCATGTGTCTTTAATTAATTGTGGTGGGCTTAGGTTGGTGGACAATTAATGCAGATGAAACGTTTCCACTCTTCCCCCGAAGTGGCAGCCAATTTGCATCCACCAAAAAGACATGCCGAAAGTACCTTTTAGATGGATGAATTAGAGCTGTCAATATAAGGATAAAATGTATCCCAGAATGTCTCATAAAATCATTTAAACATGTAGCCTAATATAAGTTTCATTTCGCGAGATTTGATTACAATTGTCAGATTTTTTTTGGGCCTCAGAATCTGGCCCATAATTTCATCATAAATGTGGTCCACCTAGAACACCATTAAAACGTCCTAATTAGCTCTGAACACTGTTTAATAAAATTTTCCCCATAATATCCTCTATCTACATATAATGTTTCAGAATCTTTGGGCTTGAATCCTGTCTTCTACAGTACTTTTATTGGCCTGTTGTCCAGTTCACTTCATCCAGAACCTCGTTGGTTCAAGGCCCACTTTGGAGGTCTTCCAATTTGAATCTCCAAGTGATCAAAAATAATGAATTGTTCCTTATATCATGGGAGACCAGAAAATAAAATATTAAATTAAAATTAATTCTATTTTGTTTTTTATGAGATGTTCAAGAATGTATCATGTAATAGTGCTTTTTAAGAAGGAATTACAATCATAATGTGGAATAATGTTCAAAGTGTTAAATTCACTAATAATGGTGTCTATGATAAATAAATAACACGAATATTATATTATAAATAATGAATATTAGTCTTTTTTAGAGGCTAATCACACCCCCAAATTATGTTTTTCTAGTCAAGAGCAAAATATATCTCAAAAATATGAAATTTGAATTCCCTTTTCCAAAAACATTTTAATACACATTTCTTACCCAAAGACCTCATACCAAAAAATTATGAAACCCATCAAAATCATTTAAAACAAGCTATTTACATAGGAATATCCCAAGACCAATCCCATTACTTTGTTCAAATTCATCACCATATTTCATCCAATTTCAATTAAGCATGATGAAGAGTTGTTCGCCACAATAGACGTGGGGGTTCATTTTCATTCAAGGGAGAAAATATGGAAGAGGTGGGAGGAATAAAAAACAAATATTAAGATGAGTATTAATTTTTTTCTATTTTTTTGTTTGTTTGTTTCTGTTTTTTTGTAATTTTTCCACAGTAATTCAAATTCAACTCAATCGAGTGAACCCATGTAGCAAGACTTTGCCGATGACTCCCTGGCTCAAAGACCTTAGGGCACCAAGTGAATCTCACATACTTGAAAATGATCTCGGGTTATCTCAATCAAAAACAAATTTAAATTACCACAAATAGAGATAAAATGCCCAACTCTGGGCCAGACAACTATGGAGTCATGATCCCCAAGTGCCGAAAGAGACACATTAGGTCGATCCATTTCTCTATGCACAATTGATTTGTTTTTGAATACTCATGTTAAATTTAATATGATCACCAACCCTATGCAATTTTTTATGTACTGAAGAACTCAAACTAATACCCCATAATCTAGAGGACGTGAACTTTTCCTTTTTAAAATAAATGGATGAAAATATAAATAGTGAAAAAACACATCAGACAATCGCAATTTCAAAAATATATGCACATGAACTGAAACTTTCTTTAAAATCAGAATGAAGGCATGAAAAATTATATTATATCCAATTTCAGAATTTTTAGTGTCTGTTATCATGTTCATGGTTTATGAAAATTTTCCTTCCACAAATTTTTTGATGAAAAAAAAATCAATTATTTTATTTCAACTCCCTCCGACATAGAATAACACTGCCCCCAGTGTTTAAAGAAATGAAAACATAGATGGGGTAAAAGAGAAGTTCAATGAAGACATTGAAAATGAAAATTATGGAATGAAGTCACATGGTGGGAGATGTTGAAAATGCATTCCCCAGTCTCCCTTCAGTTATAGTTCAAGTCTAAGCGGCTTAGATGGTTGTGATAGGAATTTCGCAATGACCTATGACATGTATTTAATTTTTTTATTATATTTGTTTTGTATATTTGTTTGACCTAAAGAATATAAAATAAAATAAACTGATGATACATTGTATTCAAATAAATTTATGGGTAAGGTATTACTCAAGGATTACACCATGTGACACGAATGAATATGGTGCTCCCCTTTCATACCCATCCTTACTCATAAAAGAAGAGTAGGTCATCAATATAGTAATAATTATAATTATTATTTATTTTAACCTTAAAAAACATAAAAATAAAATAAAATGATGATACATTGTCTTCTCTTAAATTTCTGGGTAAGGTATTACTCAGGGATCACACTTTGTGACATGGGTGAATATGGCGCTCCCCTTTTATACCCATCCTTACTCATAAAAGAAGAACATGTCAACAGTCTAAGTAATTTTTTTTATATTTCCTTTAACATAAAAACACATAGATATAAAAAAAACTGATTATACATTGTCTTATCTTAAATTTCTAGGAAAGGTATTACTCAGGGATCACACCACGTGACACGGGTGAATATGGAGCTCCCCTTTAATACCCATACTTACTCATAAAAAAGGAACATGTCAATAGTTTGAGGTACTGATTAAATGAATGGAAACATGAAAACCATGGGTTGCTTCCCATGCAACAATTTTGTATAACGTCGCTAGCTTGACATAAACCCCTAATTGTTTATGTTTTTTCCTCATCTAAGTTTAGTTCACACAAGCCTGTATTAACTTCTTATTTTTGAAATTGTTCAATGAAAGGTTTCACTATATAGACATTAACTTTAATGGTTTGACCATTAGTGGGATCTTGAAATTCTACAGCCCCATGGGGGTACACCTTATGCACTATGTATGGGCCTGACAATCTAAAACTCCACTTTATTGGGTGTTAATGAAGTTTAGAACTATACACAAGAATTGGTTTACCCAGTAAAATTTGTTTTTCTTTAATAATTCAAGATTGTTAGGCTTTTACGTTAGCTTTATTAATCCTTGAATTTGGATAAGCATTCATCCTATGTTCGTCAAGTTCATTGAGGTCTAATTTTCTTTTTGTTTCAGCCAATGAAAGGTCATAATTCATTTTCTTAATTGCCAAAAAGGCCTAGTGTTCAATCTCCAATGTAAAATGGTAAGATTTAACATAAACCAACCCATATGAAGAAATTCCTTAAATGCGTTTAAACGTAGTTCGATAGGCCCAAAGAGCATCTAAATGTTTTTTGACCAATCTTTCGTAAATGGATTAACTGTTTTCTCAAGATTTTTTTTGATTTATTGATTCGCTAACTCAGCTTGACCATTGGTTTGTGGGTGGTAAGAAGTTGACACTTTGTGAGAAATTCCATACTTGTCAATGAGTGCTGAGAATAGACGATTGTAAAAACGAGTTCCACAATCACTAGTGACAGCCCCAAGAATTCCAAATCTAGATAGGATGTTTTTCTTGAAAAACTAATCATAGTTTGATGATCATTAGATTTTGTAGGAATCTCCGCAACT
Source organism: Viscum album (assembly GCA_963277665.1). Classification (NCBI taxonomy): domain Eukaryota; kingdom Viridiplantae; phylum Streptophyta; class Magnoliopsida; order Santalales; family Viscaceae; genus Viscum; species Viscum album. The sequence continues at coordinate 1,513,310,242 of OY728139.1, read as the reverse complement.
CATTTTGAGACATAGTCGACAGATGGAATAATGTACAAATATCCCCTAGAGTTTGTGAAGGGACCCATGAAATCGATTCCTGAGTAGTCAATGATTTCAATCACTAAGATGGGAGTGAGTGGTATTTGATTATTTTTTGTGATGGACCCTACATGTTGACACTTAGGAAAACTTTGACAAAATGAGTAAGAGTCCCTTGAGAGGGTGGGAAAGAAGAGGCCACTCTGAAGAACCATAACAGAAGGTTTCTTAGAGGAAAAGTGACCTCCACATGCCTCACTATGACAGAATTTAATGATGGAATCTTTTTCAGATTCTGGGACACACCTCCTAATGACCTGGTCAGGGCAGAACATATTGAAGTATGGATCATCAAACACACAGTTCCTGACATAAGAAAGGAATTTCCTTCTAGATTGACTCCCTATGAATTTTGGAATGACTCCTGTAACTAAGAATTTTTCTATATCAGCATACGAAGGGCAATCACTCACAGAGTATATGTGTTCATCAGGGAATGAATCAAACACATAAAGGTGAGGTAATTTGTCATTAAATTTTATCCTTGAGAGATGATCTAATAAAACATTTTCAAAACCCTTTTTGTCCTTGATTGTGAGGTCAAATTCTTATAAGATAAGGACCCACCTAATCAGTCTAGCATTAGAATCTTGATTCTAGAAAAGGAATTTCATAGCATAATGGTCAGTGAACACAGTGATGGGGGATCCTAAGAGGTAAGACCTAAACTTTTCTAAAGAAATCACAACAGCAAGTAACTCCTTCTCAATGGTCGTATAGTTGATTTGGGCATCATTTAAGGATTTTCATACATATGCAGTTACATAATGAGTTTTATCAAAACATTTTCCTAACACAACTCCTAAAGAAAATTCACTGGCATCATACATTAGTTCAAAAGAAAGGTTCCAATTTGGTGATTTCATGAATGGAGGAGAGGTGAGAGATGATTTGTGGTTTGATAATGAATCCTCACAGCTTTCTATCCAAACAAATGGAACATCCTTTACTAAAAGACCACAAAGGGGACGAGCGATTGGACTAAAGTTCCTAATGAATCTTCTATTAAAACCATCATTTCCTAAGAACGATATCACTTCCTTGACAATTTTAGGTGATGGAAGGTGAATAATGATGTCAACCATGGCTTTATCGACTTCAATTCCCCTACCTGATACAAAATGCTCAAGTACTAGTCCCTCTTTAACCATGAAATGATATTTTTTCCAGTTTAGGACGAAATTCCTTTCTTCACCTCTTGAAAAACTCTCTCCACATTCCTTAAACATCCCTCAAATGTATCCCCAAAACCAGAGAAGTCATCCATGAATGCCTCTAGAAAATCTCCTACCATTTCTGAGAATATTCCCATAATGCACCTCTGAATTGTTCCAAGGGCATTGCATAACTCGAAGGGCATGCGTTTGAATGAAATTTCATCGAATGGACATGTGAATGTAGTCTTCCCTTGATCCTCTAGGGAGCCCTCAATTTGATTATAACCCGAGTACCCATCTAAGAAACAGTAGAAGGAATGACCTGCCCCTCTCTCAAGGACTTGGTCAATGAATGGTAAGGGGAAATGGTCCTTCTTGTTAAATGATTTTAGATTCCAATAGTCGATGCAGACTCTCCAACCACTACTCACTCTTTTTGGAAGAATATCTCCATCCCCATTGGTTATCCCTGTGATTCTAGCCTTTTTTTGGAACAACTTGGATTGGGCTCACCCACTAACTCTCAATTATGCGATAGATGATACCATCTTTTAAAAATTTCTGAATTTATTTTCTCACTACTTCCATGAGATTAGGATTGATTCGCTATTGAGGTTGAAGACATGGATTTGAATCAGATTCTAGAACAATCCTATGAGTCCTGATAAGTGGGATAATCCTAGGAATATCAGGCAGGTTCCAACCCCTGGCTTTATTAGGTTTCCTAAGGACATCTAGAAGCATCTTCTCATGACTAGCCTCAAGATAATAAGAAATGACAATAGGATGTGTTTGATTGTCCCCTAGGAAGGCATACTTGAGTGTAGTGGGATGTTCCTTCAATTCAATCTCAGGTTGGTTCATGATTTCAGCAAAATATTGGGACACTGGATTGAGATCAATTTTTTTCTTAGAGTTTTAGATTGGATTGATTCCCCACATATAGAAGTTTTAGCTAATAAATTGGCTTGATCAGACTTAGGTAAGGATGTTTGATTGGTTTCCATGAATTTGGTTTCCAGAAAGGTTTCACTGATTATTGGACCTAAGACTTCATCATAAGAGAAATTTGAAAATTATTCAATCCAAGGAGATAAACATCCTTCATGTGAACAAAAGAAATCAGTCTCATCCTAAATTAAACATCCATAAAATATTCCATTATGTTCTATGGATTCATTATCAATGCTTCCTATCATGTTTACTTCATAAATTTCCCCATAATCCCCTATTTTTGAGCTTGTATTGTAGATGTTCAAGTCTAGACTCATGTTTCCAAAGATGACGATCATGTTCCCATTTCCAACTCGGATAACGGAGTTCATTGTTTCGAGTAAAGGAAGTCCAAGGATGATTACGGTTTGTTCCATATTTCCTATGTTTTGATGGTTGTCAAGGACAATGAGGTCAGAAAGGTAGATGAAGTTTTCAACCTTTACCAGAACATCCTTCTAAATCCCCTTTGGAACCCTAATGCTACAATTAGCAAGTTGAAGTTTGACAGATGTGGGTTGGATCTCTTCTAGGACTAACAGGAAGTACATAGAATATGGGATAGGATTGAAACTAGCACCTAGGTCACACAAGTCCTTGTCAACTTTGCTCTCTCCTTATTCAACATTGATGTAAGGGAAACCCGAGTCTTTCAACTTATTCGGAATGGTACCTTTAATTGTTGTGATAACATTTTATTATAAAAGGACTTGGTTCTTATGTGATAATTTTCTTTTTAATGTGCAGAGGTCCTTAACGTATTTTGAGTATGCAGGAATAGTTTGAATAGAATCTAGGAGTGGAATATTCAAATTTAATTGTTAGAATATTTCCCTCAATATTTCATTCAATTGAGGCTTGGTTTTCCCCCTCATGCGTTGAGGGAATTGTGTAGTTTGTGGGGTTGTTTGTTAAAGAGTTTTTTTGGAAAGTGTTATCGTTTTTTTCAGTTTGATCATTTAGTTCATTTGAATTTTCACCCATGTTTTAATATTTATATGGGTTTTAAATTATTTGTTCAGGGTTTTCAATTGATTTCCCACTTCTTAAAATAGTCATACCCTTTAGTTTTTCATGAGTTTTTTTAGTGAAACTTAACTCTCCCCTTACTTTTTTTTCTGGAATGGATTGTGTAGGCATGGGTGCCTTTCCAGTTTTGGTGGTTTGATGTTCTTGTTTTTGGTAAGAGTCTTAAAAGTTCATCCTTCCCATTTTTTTCCACAGTTGTTCTAGTTGTCTTTGTGGAACAGTTTGGGTTGGTGCTTGAGAAGATTGGTTTATCCTAGTGGGATATTTTGCAGGTGGGATGGTTTATTAAAAATGGACCTATGGTTTTTGGTATGGGATAGTTGGGTTTGGAACTCGTTTTGGGTTTGGTAGTTCTGATTGGGGTACATAGTTTGTCCATCTGGTTGTCTAGGTTGTTGGTTATCTCTCCAGCACAAACCTGGGTGGTCATTATACATTGGGCTGAATGTGTTTTGGTATTGGGGATTTTTAAAGTTCAGGGAATTGAATTCCGGAGGTGGTCCTCCTAGAAGAACATCCTTGATAGATGGAATGGTTGGACAGTTGTCTAATTTGTGGTAATTTTTGTGACAACCCTGCTTTTTATTACAACTTAAACATGTTTTATTACATAAAACTTCACTTGATACAACAAATAAGATCGAGAGGTTTAGTGTCTTTGGGGCTTAGGATCATTACATAAAAACTTTAAACTTGAAATACAACATCTTTATTGAAAACTTCCTTTACATGACCACTACATTCCTTCATACTTAGCATTGCATGGGATAACCTGAGGACATGCATAAGAAAAGGGTGAGCTATAAAGCCCAGTAAGGGAGTACACAATGAATAACATGAGGAGTACAATACATGTTAGGAAATAGGCATATCAATAGAGCATAAGAGAGACATGAACATAAAGGCATGATAAAGCATGATAATCATAACATGGAAATGTGGCAACAACACTTAACATTGAATTAGCATGAACCAAGGCTCATTGCACATGGAGCATGAGTAAACCCTCATTGCACTTGAAGCACAAGTAAACCCTCGTTGCACTTGAATTAGCATGAGTAAAAAAAACTCATTGCACATGACGTATCATGATACTATACTTTACCCAATGCATTGGAGCGCTATAAAGGGCGCACCCTTCTTAAACATTTCATTTCATGCATAAGTGTGCCACATGGATCATAAAACATGGATTCATAAAACATAATCATTTCTTCCATGATAAAGGAATATGGAATTCATACATGAAAATTTATAATCAATATGTAAATGTGCATAAAGGTGAATACCCTTGATGGAGAAATGGGCATGGTATTCACTATACAATGATATTGGCTTAGAAAATCGGTGTGATTTCGGCAGCGTAACGGCGTGACAAAAGAATTCATAAAAAAAGGTTGATGAGAGAGAAAGGGGTTCCTCATCATATTTACATGTAATGGACAGTAAGGAGGTCATATATACACATGTCCGAACAATAGAAATGGAATTTAGATTCATGATACAAAAGTATTGCTTGAATGTAAAAGAAGAGAGAGAAGTTCCTTTTGGAATTTCGGCATAGTAACGGGTGTACATGGGAGGCATTTAATGAGAGAGAAAGGGTTCTCACATCATTCAAAAAATAAGAGGGCAGTATGGGGGAGGTGCGAAACCATACACCAACATTCATAATTGAAATAAAAAGGGCAATACAACTTAAAGAAAATTGAAAAAAATGAGAAAGGAAGAAAACCCCTTACTTGGAAGTGTGCTTCCAAAGGCTAGAGAGAGGCTTGTAAGAGGCTTCATGGGAGATTGGGGCACCTTTAGAGGATTCTAGAGAGAGTAGGGAAGAGGTTGGACTAACTCCAAGGGATTTTAGTGAGGAGGAAGTGGGAGCTTGGGTGGGTTTATATAGGAAAGGTGATAGAATTATTTATTATTTAGGTTTGGGACGCCTTATATTAAAATAATCCAAACCACAAACCATCCCATGGTATTTGCCCATGGTTTCTTGTAAAGAAAAGAGGAAAACAATATTTTACAAGGCCATGGTCCGAACTTATTAAAAAATTAGGGTTGCTTATGTGGAGGTGAGTCACACTCCCATGGAAATTAATTTAAAAAAGGCAAAGTGTTGAATAAGTCTTGAGGGATCCATTAATGCTTTGAAAAGTAAGTCAAACAAACCCAAAACCTCATTATTTTAATGATAAAACACATATTGGCCGAACATAAGGATTATGTTATTTTATTACATCACCATTGGGTCATTATGATGTCATAAAACACATTATATATTTAAATGGTATTTAATTTTTACCCAAAAATTTGACTGTCTCAGAAAATTATGAAAAATTCACCGTTGGATAATTTAGACGTCCTGATTCCAAAAATAATATTTATTTTATCTAAATAATTTTCTAAATATGTCAATTTTCACTTTTAAAATAAAAACCGGCGTTTATAAAAAAATTCACGGGTTTTGACAGAAATGGCTTTCAAACCTTAATAAAAATTTTAATTGCATTCATAAAATTATAAGATCATTTATACTTAATAAAAAATTAATTTAATATTAATAATAATATTTTATTAAAATAATATTTAATTCAAAAATCCTTTAATTCAATAAAATATAATTCTTAATTAAATAATAACTAAAAACACCATTTGTACTTTAAAAACTAATTATAATGTATCAAAAAAATTATACAAAAAAAATAATGTACATGAACATGGTGCTACTTATTTGTTACATAACCCCTTAAAATAGCCGCATAAGACCTAAGGGTAAGGTGTGCAATGGTGACAGACTCTTGGGGTTGCTCGGATAACATCGATCGAGTGGTAATCTCTATCAACTTCCATTTTTCCCGTAGACGATCACGTTCGAGCTTGACTTGATGAAGCTCAGCATGGGCTTGGTCAAGGGCAAAGCCCAAAGACGCCACCTCTTTTCCGAGCTCCGACAAATGGGATTCGTAAGGGGAAATTCTACTGGATGAGGCCATCGCTTCCTTTGTCTGAGTAGAAATGGTTTCGTTAAAGCCTTATATTTATACTACTCAGATGATCACTGTTCAACAGCTATAAAAGTAACGGTCACAAATATTAACGTAAAACTAAAGAGGTTGACATCTTATAAAAAAACATTTTTCATAAAGAAACATTTAACTGGATCAAGAGTGATTTTCCATTAATGAAACTTTGGGTCGTTACAACATTCCCCCCTTAAGAAATTTCGCCCTCGAAATTTTCCTTTTCCCACACTAAAACAAATGTGGGTAACCTAGATTCATCATATCCTCCGACTCCCAAGTTTCTTCTTCAAACTTGTGGTTTCTCCACAACACCTTGACGAGGGGCATTGTCTTATTTCGTAGAACTTTTTCTCTACGATCTAAGATCTGAACTGGTTTCTCCTCATAAGAAAGATCGTCTTCTAATTGTACCACCTCGGAAGAGAGTACATGTGAAGGGTCTGGTATGTACTTCCTTAAGAGGGATACATGGAAGACATCATGCACCTTGGCCATAGTAGGTGGAAGTTCTAGTCGATAGGCCACAACCCCAACACGATCAAGAATCTCGAAGGGGACGATGTACCTTGGACTTAACTTCCCTTTCTTTCCAAACCTCATGACCTTCTTCCACGGAGATATGCGTAAAAACACCATGTCTCCGACTTTAAAATCAAGGTCTCATCGACGATTATCTGCATAACTCTTCTGTCGACTCTGGGCTGCCTTGATATGCTGCTGAATGGTTTTCACCTTCTCCACCATTTCTTCGACCATTTCTTGTCCAAGAAGCTTACGTTCACCGACCTCATCCCAACATGCCGGTGTTCTACACCTTTTCCCATACAGGGCTTCATGTGGTGCCATTTGGATGCTCGAGTGGAAACTATTATTATAAGAGAACTCAACTAGAGGAAGATGTTGATCCCACCCTCATTTAAAGTCCATTGAGCACGCTCTCAACAAATCCTCAAGTGTTTGGATAGTCCGCTCGGATTGGCCATCAGTTTGAGGATGATAGGCCGTACTGAAGTTCAGTTCAGTATTTAGAGCATGTTGAAGACTCTTCCAAAACTTAGAGGTAAATCTTGGATCTTGGTCAGACACAATAGATAGTGGTACTCCATACAACCGTACCACTTCCCTGATATATATCAGTGCCATTTGATCCAAAGAGAAATCCTCTCGAATAGAAATGAAGTGTGCAGTCCTTGTAAGACGATCCACAACAACCTATATTGCATTGTTGCCTTTGGATGTCCTTGGAAGTCCAGTGACGAAGTCCATGGTGATGTTCTCCCATTACCATTCTGGTATGGGAAATGGTTGCATCATCCCCTTAGACTTCTGCCTCTCTGCCTTCACTTGCTGAAACACCAGGCACTTTGATGTATATTCAGCGATCTCCTTCTTCATATTATCCCACCAAAAGTTTTCTCGGAGATCTCGATACATCTTTGTGCTCTCTGGGTGAATAGAGAAATTTGAACTATGTGCATCATCCAAAAGTTCGTTCTTCAGCTCTGAACTTGATGGAACACATAGTCTTTTCCCAAACCTCACAATTCCTTCTTCATTAACATTAAACTCTGAGGATTTTCCCTTTTTGATAGATTCCACTTTTTCTTGGATTCCCGTATCATCCTTTTGAGCATCCTTTAACCTTTCTAAAAGATATGGTTGAGCAATCTTTTGTGAAAGGATTGATGATGTTCCCTTCTTTATGATTCCCACGTCCATCTTCATCATGTCTAAGAAGATTGGATCCTTCTCAATTCTCATCATTGATAGAATTGATGGATCCTTTCTACTTAGGGCATCTGCCACCTTGTTCGCCTTCCCAGGGTGGTAATGTATTGAACAGTCATAATCCTTGATGAGCTCTATCCATCTTCTCTGGCGCATATTAAGCTCTTTCTGTGTGAATATATATTTAAGACTCTTGCGGTCAGTATATATCTCACATTTCTCTCCATAGAGATAATGCCGCCAGATTTTCAAGGCAAAGATCACCGCCGCCAACTCCAGATCATGCGTTGGATAGTTTCGCTCATGGATTTTCAACTGCCTTGAGGCATAGGATATCACTTTATCATTTTGCATCAGCACACATCCTAAGCCCTTCTTCGAAGCATCACTGAATACCACAAAAATCTCCCCACTTGTGGGTAAAGTGAGCACGGGTGCAGTGATAAGCCTCCTTTTCAACTCCTTGAAGCTTTCTTCGCATTCATCACTCCAAGAAAACTTTACTCCCTTTCGAGTTAGCTTGGTAATAGGGTTGGACAATCGTGAGAAATTTCTCACAAATCGTCGATAATATCCAGCTAACCCCAAGAAGCTACGGATATCAGTTACCGATGTTGGCCTCGGCCATCCCTCAATTGCATCTGTTTTGGAGGGGTCCACAGATATCCCATTGCTTGTGATGATATGGCCCAAGAATGAGACCTCCTTCAACCAGAACTCACACTTGCTGTACTTTGCATAGAGCTTCTCCTTGCACAAAGTCTCTAGTACAGTTTTTAAATGCTCCTCATGGTCCTCCTTGGTTTTGGAGAATATTAGAATATCATCTATAAAGACTACCACAAATTTGTCTAGGTAATCTTTAAAGACTCTATTCATCAAGTCCATGAATATTGCTGGAGCATTGGTGAGTCCGAAAGGCATTACTATGAATTCATAGTGCCCGTACCATGTACGAAAAGCAGTCTTGGAGATATCTTCCTTCTTCACCCTTACTTGATAATATCCCGACCGCAAGTTGACCTTGGAGAAGTATTGTGCTCCACGCATCTGATCAAACAAGTCATCGATTCTTGGGAGAGGATACTTGTTCTTTATCATGATTTTGTTATGTTCACGATAATCGATGCAAAGCCGCATTGACCCATCCTTCTTCTTGACGAAGAGGACTGGTGCACCCCATGGTGATGCACTTGGGCGTATAAACCCTTTACCCAGATTCTCCTGTAGTTGTTTCTTCAGCTCTTCAAGCTCAACAACAACCATTCTATATGGAGTCTTGGATATTGGTAGCGCCCCATGTATAAGTTCAATTGAGAACTCAACATCTCTTCTTGGAGGAAGACCAGGAAGTTCCTCGGGAAATACTTCAGCGAATTCCCTCATAATAGGCATTTATTCAAGGGTGGTTTCTTCCTTGGACTCAATCATCTGAGCCAGATATGCGTGCTCATAAGGCAGTAATATCCATGCTTGAGATGATGGAGCTAAAGGAGATTCATCTTCCTCCTGACACTTGTAAAGAATCGGGGGTCGATTCTCCATATGGAGTGTGATTTCCCTCTCCCGACAATTTATGTTGGATCTATATAAGGAAATCCAATCCATGCCAAGAATTGCATAAAATTCCACCAAAGGGAGTATGATGAGGTTCGCCGGGAAATTCAATCCACATATTATAACAGGGGAGGACTTATACTCATGGGATGCAATGATTTCCCCATTCTCCGTACTCACCGACATCTTTACTTCCATGATTTGTGGTGGTGCAGGGATTGTTCTACTAAACTTTTGAGATATAAAAGAATGCGTAGAACCTGAATCAAAAAGTACGTTCGCTATTCTTGAATGAATAACTAGCGTACCTGTCACCACTTCGTTGTCGGGGTTCACTTCGGCAGAAGTGATGGCAAAACCTCTTCCTGGCTGTCTTGGAGGTTGTTGATTGCCTCCGATAACCCTTGGATTAGGGCACTGATTCGCAAAATGACCCGATTCTTTGCATTTGAAGCATTGAACAATGCGTTGAGGTTCGAACGGAGCGTTCCTCTCCTCTGTCGCAGCCGTGGGTCCTTCTTGCTGACAGTTAACAGCTAGGTGCCCATCTCTTCCACACTTGAAGCATTTTCTTGTCCCCCTAAGGCAATTTCCAGGGTGCTTCTTTCCACACTTTTGGCAAGTGGGGTGCTGGAATTTCTTAGCGCCATTGGATTTATCCATCGGACCACCAGCATTGAAGTCCACATTACGCTTCTTGTCCCCATGATACCCCTGTGATTCTTCAATCTCTATTTCAACCTTAAGGGCACATCAGACAATTTCCTCATAGCTGTCAAAGTCACGGATAGCTAATGCTTTTCACAAGCTAGGCTTCATCCCACCAAAGAAGCGGTCAACCTTGCATTCGGGGGTAACGACAAAGCCAGAAGCGTATCGTGAAAGCCTTGTGAAGTTTTCCTCGTACGCTCCCACAGATTCTTCATCTTTCTGTTTGAGGGAAAGGAAGTCCCTTTCCATCTTAAGACGGAGGGTGCGTGGAAAATATTTATCGAAAAACATCTTCCGAAATACGTTCCATTCCAAAGCCTCGATCTCCTCCTCAGGCTTCGTATTTTTTATCAATGTCCACCATTGATCAGCTTCACCCTCCATACGATAAGCCACCAGGAGAACCTTCTCTTTTTCAGAGCATTGGAGGATGGAGAATATCTTTTCAATGGAGTTGATCCATTGTTCAACAATCGTGGGATCGGATGATCCACTAAAAGTAGGAGGCCTTTGTCTCATGAAGCTTTCAATAGCGACTTGTTCTTTCTTAGGGGGGGTTGAACGTTCCTCTTGACCAGTGTTTCTATTCAAAACTTGAGTTAGCTGAGAGAGAAGCATGACAAAGTTCGCGATTCCCGCTCCCATTGGATTGGGCATCTCATAAGTACAATCATCACACTGATCTTCACAGCGGTTGTTAGCCCGAGTTCTCCTATTACCGGCCATTGGCTGGAATAAAAGGAAAGTTAGGGGTAACACATAAAGGGTAATCCAAAGATAAAAGTTTGATGACTTATAAATAAACTTTAATCTCTTTAACTCATGAGTCTATAGGATTCAAACCAGGCTTTTCATGAGCTTCCTTCTAACATATATTCTTAGGGGCATTTTTCCCTTAATAAGGGTTCATACTAAGATTGTGAATTTATCAAAACATATCCCCTGGGAGTGTTGTAACCAAGAGTGCAACAAGGCCCGTTGTCGTGCACCAGTTCCCGTTCGAGTCTAGCTCAAAGCGGTGTTTTCAGGTTTTACCCCTAGGATACATCTGTGCCAGATCCGCCTCTACCTACTCGTATCCATATAGGGATGTATTTGTTTGATAAACCACTTACTTAGTATTTACCAAAACATAGGGATGTTTTTATTATGCTTAGTCTTGTATCTAAGGCTTTACTAGGGTTTCATAATCCCAAAAATAACTAAACCTATCCTTTGATACCAACTGTGACAACCCTGCTTTTTATTACAACTTAAACATGTTTTATTACATAAAACTTCACTTGATACAACAAAGAAGATCGAGAGGTTTAGTGTCTTTGGGGCTTAGGATCATTACATAAAAACTTTAAACTTGAAATAAAACATCTTTATTGAAAACTTCCTTTACATGACCACTACATTCCTTCGTACTTAGCATTGCATGGGATAACCTGAGGACATGCATAAGAAAAGGGTGAGCTATAAAGCCCAGTAAGGGAGTACACAATGAATAACATGAGGAGTACAATACATGTTAGGCAATAGGCATATCAATAGAGCATAAGAGAGACATGATCATAAAGGCATGATAAAGCATGATAATCATAACATGGAAATGTGGCAACAACACTTAACATTGAATTAGCATGAGCCAAGGCTCATTGCACATGGAGCATGAGTAAACCCTCATTGCACTTGAAGCACGAGTAAACCCTCGTTGCACATGAATTATCATGAGTAAAAAAAAAACTCATTGCACATGACGTATCATGATACTATACTTTACCCAATGCATTGGAGCGCTATAAAGGGCGCACCATTCTTAAACATTTCATTTCATGCATAAGTGTGCCACATGGACTCATAAAACATAATCATTTCTTCCACGATAAAGGAATGTGGAATTCATACATGAAAATTTATAATCAATATGTAAATGTGCATAAAGGTGAATACCCTTGATGGAGAAATGGGCATGGTATTCACTACACAATGATATTGGCTTAGAAAATCGGTGTGATTTCGGCAGCGTAACGGCGTGACAAAAGAATTCATAAAAAAAGGTTGATGGGAGAGAAAGGGGTTCCTCATCATATTTACATGTAATGGACAGTAAGGAGGTCATATATAAACATGTCCCAACAATATAAATGGAATTTAGATTCACGATACAAAAGTATTTCTTGAATGTAAAAGAAGAGAGAGAAGTTCCTTTCAGAATTTCGGTATAGTAACGGGTGTACATGGGAGGCATTTAATGAGAGAGAAAGGGTTCTCCCATCATTCAAAAAATAAGAGTGCAGTATGGGGGAGGTACGAAACCATACCCCAACATTCATAATTGAAATAAAAAGGGCAATACAACTTAAAGAAAATTGAAAAAAAATGAGAAAGGAAGAAAACCCCTTACTTGGAAGTGTGCTTCCAAAGGCTAGAGAGAGGCTTGTGAGAGGCTTCTTGGGAGCTTGGGGCACCTTGAGAGGATTCTAGAGAGAGTAGGGAAGAGGTTGGACGAACTCCAATGGATTTTAGTGAGGAGGAAGTGGGAGCTTGGGTGGGTTTATATTGGAAAGGTGAGAGAATTCTTTATTATTTAGGTTTGGGACCCCTTATATTAAAATAATCCAAACCACAAACCATCCCATGGCATTTTCCCATGGTTTCTGGAAAAGGAAAGAGGAAAACAATATTTTACAAGGCCATGGTCCGAACTTATTAAAAAATTAGGGTTGCTTATGTGGAGGTGAGTCACACTCCCATGGAAATTAATTTAAAAAGGCAAAGTGTTGAATAAGTCTTGAGGGCTCCATTAATGCTTTGAAAAGTAAGTCAAACAAACCCAAAACCTCATTATTTTAATGATAAAACACATATTTTCCGAACATAAGGATTATGTTATTTTATTACATCACCATTGGGTCATTATGATGTCATAAAACACATTATATATTTAAATGGTATTTAATTTTTACCCAAAAATTTAACTGTCGCAGAAAATTATGAAAAATTCACCGTTGGATAATTTCGACGTCCTGATTCCAAAAATAATATTTATTTTATCTAAATAATTTTCTAAATATGTGAATTTTTACTTTTAAAAGAAAAACCGATATTTATAAAAAAATTCACAGGTTTTGACAGAAATGGCTTTCAAACCTTAATAAAAATTTTAATTGAATTCATAAAATTATAAGATCATTTATACTTAATAAAAAATTAATTTAATATTAATAATAATATTTTATTAAAATATTATTTAATTCAAAAATACTTTAATTCAATAAAATATAATTCTTAATTAAATAATAACAAAAAACACCATTTGTACTTTAAAAACTAATTACAATGTATCAAAAAAATTATACAAAAAAAATAATGTACATGAACATGGTGCTACTTATTTGTTACATAACCCCTTAAAATAGCCGCATAAGGCCTAAGGGTAAGGTGTGCAATGGTGACAGACTCTTGGGGTTGCTCGGATAACATCGCTCGAGTGGTAATCTCTATCAACTTCCATTTTTCCCGTAGACGATCACGTTCGAGCTTGACTTGATGAAGCTCAGCTTGGGCTTGGTCAAGGGAAAAGACCAAAGACGCCACCTCTTTTCCGAGCTCCGACAAATGGGCTTCGTAAGGGGAAATTCTACTAGATGAGGCCATCGCTTCCTTTGTCTGAGTAGAAATGGTTTCGTTAAAGCCTTATATTTATACTACTCATATGGTCACTATTCAACGACTATAAAAGTAACGGTCACAAATCTTAACGTAAAACTAAAGAAGTTGACATCTTATAAAAAAACATTTTTCATAAAGAAACATTTAACTGGATCAAGAGGGATTTTCCATTAATGAAACTTTGGGTCGTTACAATTTTTTTCACAAATTTTTCAAACAAGGTCTACATTTTTGATTTCATTGATTTTTCTAAGGTCTATCTCTTCAACCTTCCAAGTGAGTGCTGAGAGTTTCGCCAGGAGGATTTCCTCTTCTCAAAGTGTATGCATTCCTATAGTTCTTTGTGGCTTTTTCAGAATAAGGCGATGTTCCCCATGTTTGGTTTTGATCATCATGGATTTCTAGATACTCATAATCATCATTTGGGGATTTATTTTTAAAGGTCCGATTACACATCATGTCAATGAATTGTTTGTTCCCTGGGCCCAACCCTTCTTAGAAAATTATCACTTGTTCAGGAATAGAAAAACAATGGTGTGAAACCATTTTTAGGGTGTCTTGAAACTCTCCCATGTTTTATAGAATTACCCTCCCTATTTTTTAAAAAAAAGACACGCTTTTTTAGTGCTATTGTTTTGTGGTGGGGAAATTATGTTTTGTATAATTGCTTTTGTAATTGCTCCCAAGAGTTAATGGATGATGGTGTAAAATTTTATAGCCAACTTTTAGTTCTATCATTTAATGAAAATGGAAATAGACTCATTTTAGATGATTCAAGTTGATGTGGGGGACACATGGTTTCTACAATGTCATTGAACTCCTTAATGTGAAGGTAGGGCATCTCAGACTCCATTTCATGGATTGTTGGAAGGTGGTTTTGGACATGGAGATTAAAAATGTAGTTGGAATCTCCTAGGGAATTGTGTCTAATTAATGAGGGGGCATTGGTCCATGTAGGAGTGAGGTAGTCGATCATGGTTTGATCGACCTCATTCCATATGTTTGGAGCTTCTTGGTTTGGGTTTCCCATTTGATCACCCACATGGTTTACCATTTGATTTCTTGGAAGACCCTCCATTGGACTTGTTTTAATTGGTGAATTTTGAGTTTCAAGAATATTTGGATCAAATTAAAATAATCATGTAGATGAACATGACTC
This sequence comes from Viscum album, assembly GCA_963277665.1. NCBI lineage: Eukaryota > Viridiplantae > Streptophyta > Magnoliopsida > Santalales > Viscaceae > Viscum > Viscum album. The sequence continues at coordinate 1,513,295,141 of OY728139.1, read as the reverse complement.
CCATATCCTAGGATTTTTCACCCTAACTAATCTGTTTGAGTTATTGCGAGTGTAGGCAGATATGTTCCAAAAGAAAAAAAAAGAAAGAAAGGTAAAAGATAAGAGAATTTGTGTGAGAATAGAAGAATGAGGGTTAGAAAAGAATTTTTTTGGCCTAAGGAACTTTCTTGGTCCCCAATAATAGCGCCAAAATTTGGTTTCTCCGAAATTTACCCAAGTTCTATGGGTTAAGCGGTCTCTTGCAGTGTAGCTTGGGTTATCGAATCCTCAAAGACCTAAGAAGATACTTAGAAACTCAATAAAAAAGGTTGGGTTTTTGGCTATGAAGTGGCCAGCTTGGGTTGATTTTATATGGTTTTAAAAGAGAACTAATAGATATACAGGAATTCAAATTATGAGAAAATGAGTTGATCTTAGGTTATTGCTCGGGGTGGATTGAATGAATTATTTTTTTACAACTACAATTTCATTAACATGAGAAGGGTTCATGCAATTAATTCAAACTAACCTCATAAATTACCGATCAAACACCTTCACAAACACATGATAATCACCTGTACACTTGTAGGATAATTTTCATGAGCATTCCAAGGTAAATTATCTAATTAGCTCATAAAAGTGGGGTGAATAACTTCAATAAGGAAGAGGAAGAGAGAAAATCGTTGAATGAAAAAAACTCAAATAAATGAAATTAATAACATTTATAAAAGTGATAAATAACATCCAATACAGCCCCTTTATACTCCCTTGGATCAACGCATAAAATAATTAGCCCTCCATTGATGAATTTTTGTCAACGGAAGCGGCAAATAGACATACGAGGGTGGAATTGAAGAAGTAAAAACAAATAAATAACAATCACTCCACCATTGTGTGAACCAAATCACAAGGTTTGGTGTGAAAACGTTCACCCATTGAGGAAATGGTATCAAGGTTATATGAATAAGAACATAATAAGAGAATAAGAAGAATTTTTATTGAAAACTAAGGTGATTCAAACAACATACATGATAAGGAAGAACATTAAAAAGACAAATTGGAATAATAACATTACAATGAAATCAAAGCTCCAAGATCCCTAAATCCTCCACCACTACTGCCTTAAATAGGCATTTAGGAAGCCTTTGTCCGAGCCCCCATCTTCCCATATGTCTTTAATTAATTTTTGTGGGCCTATGTGGTTGGAAAAGTAATGTCGATGAAACTTTTCCACTCTTCCCCAGAAGTGGCAGCCAGTTTTCATCTACCGAAAATACACACCGATAAAACCTTCTAGACGGACGAATTAGAGCAGTCCATATAAGGATACAATGTATCCTCGGATTTCTACTAACAGTCTGTAAAATTTAAGTCCAAAATAAGTTTCGGTTCGTGAGATATCGTTACAATGGTGGGATGTTTTTTTGGACCTCAGAATCTAGCCCAGAATTTCATCATCAACTTAGGCCACCTGGAACACCATTAAAATGTCCGAATTAGCTTGGACCCCTATATAATAAAATGTTCCCCACAATATCCTATATCATCATATAAATTTTCATAATAATTGGTCTTGATTCCTGTCTTCTATAGTACTTTTATTGGGATGCTGTCCAGTTCACTTCATCCAGAACCTTGTTGGTTCAAGGCCCACTTTGGTGGTCTTCCAATTTGAATATCCAAGTGCTCCAAAAGAATGAATTTTTCCATATATAATGGGATAATTGAAAATAAAATTAATACCATTTCATGTTTTATGTAATGTTAAAAATGTACCATGTAATAGTGCATTTTAAGAAGGAATTACAATCATAATGTTGAATAATGTTCAAAGTGTTAAATACACTAATAATGGTGTCTATGATTAATAAAGAACATGAATATTATATTATAAACAATTAATACTAGCCTATTTTAGAGGATAATAATAAGTTAAATCATCTCCTATAGTTCTAGGTTAATTTTCAGATAAAAATAAAAGAATCCTACTTGTTTTTCTATATTTCATCGAGTCCTAACTTTTTAATTTAAACATCATATAACTTTATCTAGAGTAAGTTCCTTAAGGATTATAGATTTTCTAAGTGATACAATTTAATTTTCATTAGTATTAACTCTTACAATATTTGGTTCACTAGACATAAATTATAAATCATAACCCTTTTTGTTGATAAAACAAGGTTTAGGTATTCTTGCCCTGAGAGAATCACTCACCTCATCAACTCGAGTCATTTTTTGATCAAAAGTTTCACTTTTATCAAATATAACATTAGTTGAATCTTCAATGATCTTAGACCTTTAATTGAAAACTCAATAAGATTTTGATGTAGTGTAGTAGCATAATAAATTACTTTCATCTTCATTTTGATTAAATTTACAATGATTTCTCGTGGTGTAAAGAATATAATCCTTAATTCGTAAAACATTCAATTATCCCACCATTGGATTTATATAATTATATAACACATAGGATGTTTTCTTCATGATAGTCCTTATTATAGATCTATTAATTACATAACACATTGTGTTAATAGCTTTAGAAAAAAAGTGCGAATGTTATATTCACATAAAATTATTCTAGAATGTTTTTACAAGGTCTTATTCTTCCTTTCAACAACAATATTTGGTTAAGGCGTCATTTGGCCAGAAAATTATGTTTAATTCCATATTTTCTGAAGAATGAAATAACTTCATTTTTCTTAAATTATCTTCCTAGATCACTTCTCAAAGACATAATATTAATAGCCTTTTTCATTTATTGTAGGGATAAAAAATTAACAAAGATAGAACCGACTTCAGTATTAAATTTCTATAAATAAACCAAAGTAAATCATGAAAAATAATCTGCCAACACATAAACAAATTATCTTCGAGAAATAATACATATTATAATAGTTTCCAATAGATATATTTATATTTAATATAGAGGTTTATAAGTAGAAAAAAATTTAATTTGATTAAAATATGAGTTGTGTTTCTTTTTCATTTTACATGAATCACATAGTTTCTCTTCATCCAATTTATGATCATGTCGATCTGAAATCAAGTTTCTATAAAATAAATTTTTCAAAAAATAACCATTCCAATTTAAAAGGATTCTATATGAAATTCATGTTTCATTTCATTAATCATTCAAACAATTTACACTTTTTCTACAGAAATAATAGCGATCTAACGTATAAACACTATTTGATCTTGGTGTTCTAAACTTGATGGATTTTTCTTTAAAAACTAAATAGGAATTGTTAGAAGAATAAAATAAATAACCATCATAAAATAGTATAGAAATACTTATTATATTTTTATCCAACACCTAAAAAATAAGTACTTTTTAAATACAGATATAATGTGGATTTATACAAGATCTAATGTGGAATACCATTCCAACTTCATTGTCACAAAATACTACATGTACTCCCTCAATTTCAGATAGTGAGTAAAAGTTAGAGATTTATCAACTCATGTGTATTGAACATCCACTGACCATCAACAATTTTTCATTTTTATTTATGTGGATAGTTCCCTATAATGATAAATCACAAATTAAGATTTTCTGGAACCCAAAATCCATGTGGTTTGGAAATGTTAGGAACAAAAGACTGCGAAACATAAATTTATTTCTATGTTCCAGAACATACATCAGTGAAATTTTAAAAACCCATTTTATTAAAAAAAATTATTTTACAAAACAAATGATATCTTTTACTACATATATTTGAATAAATTACGTCTACTATGTAGTAAAAACAAGTAAATTTGCATAGATTTTTAATCTTATAACTATGTATAAAAATTTTTTTATCAATTTTTCCCCTTTCAGGTTGACTTAATATACATTACTACATTCTTTTAAATTTATTTTTGATAATATTATTCTTATAGAATCCTCCACCTTCGGAAAAACACATGAATCATATCTAAATTTGTGAACATCATTTTTTAGGTTCTCTATTATTTATAATTTTTCATTACATGATAAAGTAGACTATTCCAATTGGTTTTTCAAATCTTAAACTTTCTATATTATGTCCTACTTTTTATTAAAAATATGTTTTTAGGAGTTCTTGAGAGATTTATTATTATTTTTCAATATTTCATACTTAGTTACTTATATAGTAAAATAGTCATTTAATATTTTATATGAGAAAGTTTCCTTTTCAAAATATAAATCATGTTAAAAAAAGTATTAATCATCGAACTCTTATGAATGTTTCATTAAACACATGTTTCATTTTTTATTAGATATATTAGATTATGATTATGAATAATAATAATCATTAGAGTCTATATAAGTACTCCATGTGGTTTCATTTCATTATTGGATTTATTCTTACATCTAACCTTATTAAAATATTTTTTATCGGAATTATTATTTTCCTATAATTGAGGATAGTTATGCATGAAGTGTCCAAGAATTTTCACTCCTAGAATCTCACTTCTTTATAATTTCCACCATGATTTTAGTACATGTTAATAGTATTACAAATAATTACATGTTTCAAAGTACTGAACCTTCAAGAAAACTATTCAAGTTCATTATATAATCTAGAATTTATTGAGGACTATTATTTATTGGATTATTTATTGATATGTATACCCTTGTGCGTTTTTCATCTTTAGAAGTAGAAACCATCAAAGTAGAAATTTATTCCTTAACAAATCAATATTCTTCATCTCCAACATCTATTTGTTCCTCAATGCATTATAATATTTCAAATGAGATAATTTATTTTTATGTTCTTTATATCCTTTTATTTTTAATGGCAATTAATATTCCACTAAAATTAGGTTGTAAAAATCTTAAAACATCTAATTCATAGTCTAGTTTATTAATTTTTATAGCTCAAATAGCTAAATTACTCCCAATCATAGTGATTCTTCCATTCAACATAGTAATGACTGCACCTTAATATATTCTTAAGGTGTAAAAATTCTATTCGGAAGTATTATATACAAGGGAATTCACATTGTATATACCATTAAATGAAATCCATATATATGTCAATATTTCATGAATTTTATGTCATTGAGAAACTCAATTAAATTCATCTTGCCTTAGCCCACATATTATTGAATTCATTTAATTATAATTCAGTTCATATTGTTTATTAATATCACTATCTCATGTTTCTGGTTTTGTTTTTGGAAATTTATAAGGCTTCACTGCATTGAGATAAGCCTTTAATCCAAGGTTCTTCAAATAGATGAATATTCCTTACATAAAGGAACCATAATTTTCCCCATTAAAAAAGGAAGCTCTAAACATTGATATAACACCCTTTTACCTACCACAAAAACCATTTGAAATAATATCTACAACCTTTGAAAGCTATGAACTAAAGAATCATGTGCACAAATTCCGATTTTTGTAAAAGTTAATAGCTAAATCAAAACTCAAGAGGGGGTTTACTAAGTTCTAAACAATTTATTTACTTTACAAAATCCTTCTTAAAGGTATGTATGATCCAGAATTTTACTCAACATATATAGGATGTTAAAATATAAAATATAAGATATAAAATATAGAACATAGATGTTTCATAGTCTTTCATTGTATATAAATCCACTATTCCACACCACCAACACTTTACTCCATGATTTTGTTGATTTTCACTAAGAAAAACCTTTTCCAAAGGGTTCCCACCTAAATGAAAGTAGTTGTGATGTTTTACCAAATATCCCTTCCATTTTAATGAAGACATACCTCTATAAGAAATATCCATTACCTTAACACAATCAATTAGAAATAGTATAGGTGAAATATATAAGAGTAAAATTTGAATAAATTTTGGAGCACATAGTTGGAAGCAACAACTAATGGCATATAAGGACACATCCAGAGAAGATGATCAGCATCAAAGAATATTCTTGGGGATTTCATATTGGATCAAATAAGCATGTAAGATTAGTGAACAAGTTTTTTATGTGACTTATTCTATGTAACATCATTTCTTTATTGTGATAATATAGTATCATTATGTACATCGGTATCTCTATTTTTCATACATAATCTTACTTTCCTACTTATATCTCCAGTTTGATTTTAAAGACATAAATATTAGATAGACATAATTGTTAAATTAAAAATCCATAAAAAAGTTGATAAGAAATGTTCTTAATGTCATGTTTCCTTATTTTCATGATAAAGAATTAGCATTTTTGGTAGTAATGTGATAAATCTTCTTCTATGGATATTTACATTATTGAAAAAATTACTACATTAAAAAATCGATCTATATTTATTTAGACAAAAACTTTTCTGATATTATTAAAAGAATACAGTTAATTTAGAATTTATTAAGATAAAATTATGAATTTAATATTCAATATTTGTATAATAGATTATAATTATTAAGATAAGTATCTGAAAGTACTATTCTCAAAATATAAATTTTAGATAAGCTTCATCCGATAAAGGAATTCATATCTTGGATGGAGTAGAATAACGAGATTTCACTTTTTTCATAAGATCAATTATTTCTAAGATAACTCATTAAATTCCCACATGAGAATTCATCTTCAAGGAAAAAATTATTATAGAAATAAGATAATATATTTCCATGAAATTATTTGATGCTTATAATATAATAAATTTGTGAATGTCATTTTTGCAAGAAAAATGATATCTCATTATTACTCTATATCTGAGATTCCTAAAATTGAAAAAATTGGCAAAAATATTCTTTAACAATAATATAAAATACATTGAATTTAACTAGAATCATCAAATAAGAAATGGAATTTACTTTTTACGATAATCATATTATACACAAGAAAATTACATGTTGTATGATAAATCTCAGATCTAAAATACATCATAATATAAGAAATTATATTCTCGTACAATAAATTCATTTTATGTAAATAAATAAGTTACTATAATATTATAGAATCCAAAACACTTTGGATAAACTCATCCAAATAATAATATAGTTTTTTTAAACTTGAAAAACACATAAACAGTTGAAATTTTTTATAAAAAAAATACGTTTTTTTCTGAAAAAAGTGTTGTCTTATATCTACGTGTTTAGATTATGAATGATGTGTTTGGTTATTATAAATATAAATATAAATTTTCCTATAAAAATAATTTGATATTTTTTATAAAAAAAACAAAAAGTCGGTGAGTGTGCGAGGAATCCACAAGAATTGAGTGTAACAAATTCCATATAACATAGATTTAAATATAGTAGTGTAAAGTGAAACACAATGTTTTTTCTTATTATACCTTGAAACTAGAGAATTACAAATTAAGATACATGATTCATAAGTACTCTTACTGGCCATTCTATAACCACTAAAATTAGAATCAAATAATTATTTAAAGTTCAATATGGTATAAAATAATAAAAAAAATGATATGAATATACCGGATGTTAACATAAGATATGTTTAAATAAGAAAATAGTATTATTTCATATTAGATTAGAATATCTCACACAATCACCCAAAAAAATGTGTTCAACTCGATATCAATTATATTATACACATGATCATAACTCTAAAAAATCTTTGATCAACTATTTTCCCATACTCATCGTGAAATTTTTTATAAAATATACCTTTAGTATTACTATTTATTGATTATTTTTAAAAACTATAATGTTCAAATAAATATTTAATTTACATATACAGCGTTTAAATATTTTTTTTCTGATATCCAAGAAATTTGGGATAAAATAAAGTAATTAAATTATCCCATATTTCACTTCTAAAATATAGTTTACATAAGATATGAAAGTCTATGTACAAGTGTTTATTAGGTTGATCCAAAAACAATATCACCCACATAGATTTATATAAATATTGATTCACAAAAAAATATCACTATTTGTATATTTTGTTCCATTATAAAAATAATTTTGGGGTTAAAATTTCTAAAATATATCACATCAGGATATAGATACATATTTAAATCAATATAGTGATTTGGTATGTTTAAATACATATTTTGAAAATTTAATATATTCAACACTAGGATGTTGATGAACATTAAATTCCTCCAAACATAATATATTAAGGAATAAAATCATTTCATATATTTTATATTGAGTAATTTCCTAATGTGATGTGAAGTATAATAGGAATTAAATGGACTCATGAATATCTACCTTTACTATAGTTTTTCCATAATCTATGACATATTTTTTATTATAGCCCATCGAAATGAGTCATTATTTATTCATATTATTTGGATGCTTCCATTAGGAATTCTTTATTAGACTGCATTATGGATATTATTAAACTGGGTTCTACATTCCTACTCTCCAATGGTGGGAATGTCAGGAACTAGCATTGTTCATCCCCCAAGCAAGAAACCAAAACTATCCAGTGACAAGGCCTAAAGTGGGTCCCCAAACACCATGATATGATGATAAGAAATAGGTCATCATAAGATAAATTTATGGATATTGTTTTTCCAATATGCACAAAAATTATATTAATGATATGGGGAAAGCAACACAACTAGGAGAATATAATAATCCACTTCACATAAAAATATTATATCCAAATCCACATAAAAGATAGAAAATATAAAATACAAGAAAACCATAACCATCATAATAACCTTGTAAACTATTAGTGACCACCATACATAAAACCAAACTTATCTAAGGGATAACCAAAATGATAACATGATCCGGTAAAACATCATGTTTTTACGGACACTGAGTGTCACAAGTATATTGTGAGCATAAAAATGCTCAGTAGGTAAGCACCATATAATCCAAACATGTCATTTCCCAAAATTTTCGATGAATACATGTATGGAAATAACAATATAAAATATGAGTTATCATTTAAAAAACTAAAAATAGAATTATAAAAATATTACTTTGAAATTATAACATTTAACAACTTAATTTTGAAAACAAATTCTCATTTCAATGTCCTGATTTTGGAAACAACACCAAGATAAAAACCCCAACCTACGTAAGTTAAACATGGGAATATAATGAAAATATCAATATAAAATTAGATATATACTCACATAAAAACTATATTCTATACTACGATAATATATGTAGAATCTCACTAACCTGGTGATGTTATTCACCTTACACAGTTAGAACCCCAACAAGACCTTTCAACAAACATGGGGAACCAAATCTATCTCTTTTAAACCTGATAGAAATAGTTTGTTGAACAAATAGATGAGGTCTAAGATCCCATGATGATAGTATAATTGAGATTTTAATGAGTTCATCGCATGATTGAAATTAAACATAATCCATTGATGCTAGTGTGCATGCCCTAACTACTACTTGACACTGTCCACAGGGAGACACTTTCAAACAAGAGGATGGCCGTTAGGGTGTCCATCACACTAAAAACATTTCACATGTTCCAACATGGACAAAAAATATTATGAGTTAAAATATTTTTCGAAAGGTATATACGAATGTAAGAAATAGGCTAGAGAATTCATTTTCCAAACCACTTCCAAAAATAACATTTTCCTTTAAAAAGGTAGATATAATACACTGATGATTTTCCAAATACATTTCTAAAGAGCTAAGCTATCCATCATGAATGTATCAAAAACCCAATTTGAAAACTTATTTTGGAGTCATTTAGAATGTAATAAAGCATTTCTAAAACATTTAGGATAGTTTAAATTGTTTCAAGAAGAAAATGTTTTAGAAAACTGATATTTTAGGGAAATATACACTTATATGCGTGAACACATCTATATGAACACCCCATGTACATTTTAAAATTTATATATCACACTAGTATATATATATATGTAAATCCATAATATTTTCAATTTCGTAATAAAAGAAAAAAATGGGTAACCACAATGTACCCCAAGAGGTATCACCTCAGAACCACACCTAAAAAGAGGCTAAAATCCTATGCAAGGAGAAATTCCACATTCTCCCAACTTCATCAAAAAATAAACCAGAAAAAACAACATTTTAAAACACCTAAATATTTTATAAATTACTCTTGAAATTATATAAAAACCTTATCATACATATAAATTATCTACATATGAGAATAAGTATAGAAATAATTTGAAAACTCTATTTTCATCAACCCATCAACATAGAAAATGAGATAAAAATTATTTTAACAATACACAACCATGTGGGATACATTCAAAATTTCTTTTGGAAAACTCAAGTATCAGATGTAATTTTCCGAAATAGAAATAGATAGAAAAACGTAGCTCAATGGTGTAAAAATGAAATGAACCCATATAATATGGAGGATCTAAGAACAAGAACTAAACATCACACCCTACCATCAATAGAAAAAACCCACATTAGCTAACCCTCAAACTCAGTTTTCAACAACATGAAAAATATCCAAGAATGAATCATTGAAAAAGTATAAAAGAAAATAATATCGGTAAATATATCCAAAACCCACTAAAAACATACCAATGATCAAAGGAGGAGATTAAAAAAGGGAAGATGATCCAAGATTGGTGGGTTTGAGAACCCCATTTTGCACCAAATTCTTCAAGGGGGAGGATATGAAATGGAAAGTTGTTTTAAATTGGGATCGAAAATGTTGAATTTTATTTTATTTAAAACCTGTATATGGTATACAGTTAGGCTTAATAGTTTAAAAAACTATCGAAAAACTATATGGACCCAACCTTAAACATTACATAATATTGAATTAAATGAATAATTCACATTGGGGATGTTTTCAGGTTTTGAGTTTTAAAAAATTAGGGCATAAATATTAAATCTAAAAAGATTAAAAAGTAGACACTTCTACACGGTTTCCATTTTTTTCGTAAAATAAAAAATCTTGAAAAAAACAGTCATGTCTAGTCCAATGTTTTAGACAACATGACTTTTCCTTGACCCATCTTTAACCCTATTCATCTTTACTTCCTGTGAAAACATTTCAAAATATGGGATGAGCATAAAAAACTCAGTAAGGGTTATAAAACAAAGAAAGAAAACATTTGTTCATAAATAAATAAAAAACGTAAACTCGTTTACTTACCTCATGAAAACATAAGATTTATGAATAACACATTGAAATCATAAATCATAAAGGTAACTTGTTGCATCCATAACATAATTACAATGTAGCTATCACAACTACATAGGGAGTTACTTTGGAATACCCATTAGAGTATATTCCCTAATTCTCTTAAGAGAAACATTCACATTTAACTCCTTCATGTTACCCAATGCATTGGATAGCTATCTCAGGCTCACCCTCCCTTGGTTTATCACGGAACCACCAGTATACGTAAATAATGCTAAAGATCCATAACATGATCATAACACATAACATAAGCATAAAAAAAGGATAACATTTTCACACTATAATAAAAAATACCATTTAAATATATTGAAATAATAAATCCATTCTAAAAATAATTTACAATACCAAAATATGTAAAAAGAGTATATGGTATTTATTTTTCCTTTAAAAATACATTAAGTCTTGTTAAGGACACCAAAGATCAAATAATACTCACGGCGGTGGAAAGGTCGTTGTCACCACTTACATTAAAAAACATTCCTTATTTTCATTTAGTAAAATGCTTTGTATAAAAATATTCCCTTTGAATGAAATGAAAAGTCAAAGGGGTTTATAAACTGCATAAAATAAAGTCATGTATAAAACTAAATATGCCTCAATGAAAGGAGATTGAGATAATGTCCCTTACCTCGTGTCCGACATGACTCGATCGTTCATTAATATCCTAAATAATAAACTAAGGTTAATTTATACTTGTTTAAAAACCTTTTTCAAGTTTATTAATCCTTTTATATCACTTATTACCATGTTATAAACATTATGTAATCATTCAAGTTAATAACGTTCATTTTGTCGATATTTGGTACTTGAGTCACAAATGAACACCTTATATTTATAAGTTGCCCTTGTGGTCAATAGTCCATTATATCCAGAATGACATTCATTATTTTGATATCATATATATTATATATATACAATATATATATATTTATTTATAACAGTACATATCATTTGGAGGTAAGAAATGAAATGCACTGTTCATGGAGACGGTAAGCCTTATGTACGTATGAACGCTAATTTCATTTATATTTCTTATTTTAATGGAATTAAAAAATAATGATACATATATATATTATAATTCCAGTATAATATCATATATAATATCATTAACTCCATCCTTTATACATCCCACATATGGCATTAACGAGTTATATCACATTGAGGGGGTGGTAGTCCGCACGTCCTGAAATGAATTTATCGCGTTTACCCATAATGGAAACCATAAAGGTAAACTATAAAATAAAAATATAGAATAATAAATAAAACATAAACATAATATATATCATATATAAATATAGTGTCATATTAATGTCTACTATGATAGGTTGTAGGAGATAATCGAACAATCATCGTTTCATGAGGTGTTATTTTTCCATCCACAGAAACAGTATGTTCTTCACCAATTAGATGAAGGTGTGTGTAAGTGTAGTTTGAATAATTCTCATAAAAACATCCTAGACTATTTAATATACTGGTGTTGTTATTAAATAAAGGAATAAAAGGAGTTTAGGGGTTTGAGAAGTAAAATAAAATAAAATAAGTTAAGAGAAACTGTTACCTTTAATTTGGGTAACTTCTTTTTATTGAACCACAAGAACCTCTTCAAGTGCCTTCACTATATGTTAAAGATTCTAGGAGGCGGATCATGATGTAGGAAGTTTAATTAGACAGAGTTCGGATGAGCCAAAATTCTCTAGAGGTGTTAGGAATTGGTTAGAAGTGAGGGATTTTTATAAATGGGAGGAGGGGCTCTTTAAGAAAGTGTGAAACTATTATTTTATTATAAACTTATATTCAGTTTAAAAAGGACCAAAAATAGTTAGAGTCAAAGATAAGATGAACCATTGACGAAATAAAATAATCCAATAATAATTTGAAAAGTTTTGGAAATTGTTTTAATATTTATAATCTTATTTATTTAAATCTTTTATTAATGAGGTAAATACTACATCATTATTGTGTCATAAATAATTTAATTTATGTCATCTCAAAAAATTATAAAAGAACAACCATGGTGTAGGAAATTGTTTTATCTTTACAATGAATATTTATAGTTGAAAATATAATTTATATAACCCTTCAAAAAAATTAATTTACTAAATGATATCTGTTTTTGTCATTTTACCTATACTTTAAGTTACTTAATCTAAATTGTCATTATCACTCCCATGTGTCTCAATGGGGTCCCAAAATCATCCTAAAGATGCCGATGGTTTTAAATGACTCAAAAAATAAGTTTTAGACAAGTGTTAAGGTAATTTTGAATTATTATAATATTCTTTTTACCTTGAATTACCTTATTTACCTTTAACCGTGGTAAATAAAAGGCAAAAGTTACTATTGACCAAAACATATTTTCTCTTATTGAATCACATTTTATTTACAAACAACAACCATGTATGTCTAATTTTCGAAATTCAATTCACATAAGTGGTAAAATTTCATTTAAATGAAAAAGTCGGTTTTTTAAATATTACTAAGTGGTTTCACTATTCATCGAAAATTAAAGTTTTTCAGAAAAATACCCAATATTCAGCCAAAGCAATATTTGATATTCAGAATTCAAAAATGATTTCTATTTTACCAAATTCTAAATATAGATGTTTCATTAATTAATTTAAAATTAATTCCCGTTATGAAAACAATTGGCTTGTTATTAAGAAATAATAACTATCAAAAGATTGATACTTGTTTATGTCCAATTTCAAAGTTAAATTAATTACAATAAAAAACATTGGATTAAATGGTAAAAATATATTCTAATTATAGTTTAAAACCAAATAAAAATATAATCTATCGATATAAATAAATTATATTAAAAGTAACTTTTGAATTAAAATATAGTTTTTTCACTATTCATTAAAAAATGAACTTTATCATAAAAATAAAAAAAAACTACCCAAAGTAAAATTTGATTTCCTAAATATAAAGAAGAATTTTATATGGTCAAATATAAAATTTAAAAATAACCAAAATTATATTTAAATAGGGTTCACCATAAAAAGGCGGTAAATCGACCTTTCAACGTAAATTATTCTTAAAGTTAGATTCATTCATATTTTAAGACTCTAACTTTTTATTGGATAAATGTAAATACATTTAAAAAACATGTATAATCATATTGTCGTTATTTTTGTTCATTCCCGAAAATACAATGGCTAGGAGTTAACTACCATTTAAAATAAAAATATTATATTTTATAGGGTGCAATGTAAGATTTCAAATAAAGTCGTTGTTGCGTATTGGGTAAGCTATTGAACATAGAAACCCATTTAATGTAAAATTAATATTTAATTCACAAGTATTAATAAATATGAGATATGTATTATTCTTTATTTACTTGGGATGTTACATCCTTCCCCCCGTTTGGAAATTCCGTCCTCACAATTTTACTTATCAAAATAAGTGGGGGTATTTATCCCTCATAGAATTTTCAGATTTCCATGTTGCCCCTTCATCCATATGGTTTTTCCACAAAACCATTACTTGGTGAATTACCTTATTCTGTAACACTTTCTCTCTTCGATCAAGAATCTGAACTGGTTGTTCTTCATTAGAGAGATTATCTTCCAACTGAACTACCTCTGGGCTCAAAACATGAGATTGCTCTGTCATATAATTTCTCATCATTGAAACATGAAAAACATTCTGTTCTTGGGATAAAAATGGAGGTACAGAAACTCTGTATGCAACTGATCCTACTTTCTCTAGAATTTTATAAGTTCCAATGAACCTCGGACTCAACTTTCCCTTCTTACCAAAACACATCACACTTTTACATTGAGAAACTTTGAGAAAGACATTATTAGCTACCTCAAAAGAAAGATCCTTCCTCCGATTATCTGCATAATATTTATGTCTTCTCTGAGTTGTTCTCATGTGCTTCTTAATCAACTGATCTTTCTCTTCCATCTCTTCTACAAATTATGCTCCCATCAGCTTCCTTTCACCTAATTCATCCTAAAAATATGGAGTTCGACAATGCCTTCCATATAATGCCTCAAATGGAGGCATCTGTACACTGGAATGAAAACTATTATTATATAAAAATTCAACCAAAGAAATATATTGGTCCCAACTTCCCTGATAATCCATTGAGCAAGCATGTAACATATCCTCCAATGTCTGAATTATTCATTCAAATTTCTCATCTGATTGAGGATAAAAAGTTGTACTAAAATGTAATTCAGTCCCCAATGACTTTGAAGGCTTTATAAAAAGTTAGAAGTAAACCTGGTATAACGATCAGAGAAAATAAAGAGGGGAACTCCATGAAACCTAAATATATCTTTAACATTCAACCGAGAAAGTTGATCTACAGGAAAAGTATCTCGAATAGGAAAAAAATGAGCAGATGTAGTCAATCGATCAACTATAACCCAGATTGCATGATTACCACAAGATGTCTTCGGTAATCCCACAACGAAGTCCATGGATATAATTTCCCATTTCCACTCTGGCATCGGTAATGGCTGAAGCATCCCATTCAGTATCTTCCTCTCTACTTTAACATGCTGACAAGTCAAACACTTTATAGTAAAATTAGAAATATCTCTTTTCATTCCATCCCACCAGTAATACTCTCGAAGATCTCTGCACATCTTAGTACTGCCAGGATGAACTGAAAATAGGGAACTATGAGTTTCATATAACAACTCATTCTTCAACTGTGAATCACAAGGCACACATAATCTCTTTCTAAATCTCAAAACACAATCATTATCAATGTAAAATTCAGGAAACTTACCCTTCTGAACCAAATCTACATTTTTCTGTAACTCACTATCTTCCTTCTATGCATGCTTAATTCTATCTGATAGAGATGATCTCACTGACACCTGATACAAAACATAAGAATTTTCTGCACCAACAACTTCTATTCCAAAGTTTATCAAATCAGAAACCAAAGGATCTTGTTCCAAACGTAACATGGTTAATGAAGAATTAATTTTTCAACTCAAAGCATCAACCACTATATTTGATTTTCCCAGATGGTAATGGATCTGGCAATCATAATCCTTGATTAATTCTAGCCATATCCTCTATCTCGTGTACAATGATTTTTTAGGGAATATATACTTTAAACATTTGTGATCAATATATATTTCACATTTTACTCTATACAAATGGTGCCTCCAAAATTTTAAAGCAAAATAAACATCAGCTAATTCCAAATCATTTGTAGGGTAATTCAACTCATTAGGTTTCAAATAACATGAAGCATAAGCAATTACCTGATCATTCTGCATTAGGACACAACCAAGTATTTTCAATGAAGCATCAATGTATATAACAAACTCACCATTTCTGGATGGTAGTGTCAAAACTAGAGCTTTCACCAATCTTCTTTTCAATTCCTGACAACAATCATGAAATTTTTTTTCAGATGAACTTATCACCTTTTTGAGTTAACTTAGTCATTGGACTAGATAACCGTGAAAATCTTTCAACAAAACTCTGGTACTAACCTTCCAAACCAAGAAAACTACGAATCTCAATTATATTTGTGGGTCTTTTTCATTCTTCAACAACTCTTGTTTTAGCAGGATCAACTATTTTTCCATTTTCTGAAACACTGTGATAAGGGAAAAACAATTCACAACCAAAACTCACACTTTCTGAATTTCCCTTACATTTTCTTTTATTTTAAGGTTTGCATGACAACCCTTAAATGAATTTCATGTTCCTCTTTACTTTTAGAATAAACCAAAATATCATCAATGAACACAACCATAAACTTATCCAAGAACTCACAAAAAATTCTACTCATAAGATCCAGGAATACAGAAGGTACATTGGTTAAACCAAAAGCCATAACTATAAATTCATAATTTTCGTATCTAGTAGGAAATGGGGTATTCAGAATGTCTGCTTCTTTTACATTAAACTAATGTTACCCCAAACTCAAATCAATCTTCAAAAAGTACGGATCTCCCTGGAGCTGATCAAACAAATCAACGATATGAGGAAAAGCATAATTGTTCTTAATTGTGTTGTTGTTTAATGATCTATAATCAATGAAAAGCCTCATTGAACCATCTTTCTTTTCAACAAACAAGAAAGGGGCACCACAAGGTGATGTTCTAGTTCGAATGAATCCTTTATCTAATAACTCCTAAAATTGATTCTTTAACTCTAAAAGTTTAATTTGATCCATTCGATAAGGGGCTTTTGAAATTGGCTTAGCTTCAGGAAGTAAGTCAACAGAAAATTCAACATCCTGATCAGGTATAATACCAAGTAACTCATCAGAAAACCCAAAAAGGTACTCATTTACCGCTGACACATCATTAATCTGAACTATTCCTTTGTTTTCAACAATATGTGCAAGGTAACATTCATTTCCATCTTTTACATGTTTCCCAGCTTCTTGATATTTTATGTAACGACCCAAAGTTTCATTAATGGAAAATCCCTCTTGATCTAATTAAATGTATCTTTATGTAAAATGTTTATATAAAATGTCAACTTCTTTGGATATATGTTACGAATTGTGACCATTACTTTTATAGCTGTTGAACAGCGATCACATGATTAGTATAAATATAGGGCTTTAACAAATCCAATTTACTCAGACAAAGGAAGCGATGGCCTCGTCCGGTAGAATTGCTTCATACGAAGCCCATTTGTCGGAGCTCAGAAAAGAGGTGGCATCTTTGGGCTTCGCTCTTGACCAAGCCCAAGTTGAGCTTCATCATGTCATGCTCAAACATGATCGTCTATAGGGAAAGTGTATGTTTATAGAAATAACAACTCGAGCGATGTTATCTGAGCCACCCCAAGAGTATGTCACCATCACACACCTTACACTTTGGTCTTATGCGGCTGTTTTAAGGGGATATGTAACAAATCGCTAATACTATGTTCATGTACATTATTTTTGTATATAACAATGAATATACCTTCTTGTCATTATTGATACATTGTAAATATTTTTTTTAAAGTACAAATAGTGTTTTTAGTTATTATTTAATTAGGAATTAAATTTTATTAAATTATGGGATTTTTTTGAATTAAATAATATTTTAATAAAATATTATTATTATTATATTAATTTTTATTAAATATAAATGATCTTATAATTTTATGAATGTAATTGAAATTTTTATTAAGGTTTGAAAGCCATTTTTGTCAAAACCCATGAATTTTCGATAAATGTCTGTTTTTATTTTAAAAGTGAAAATTAACATATTTATAAAATTATTTAGATAAAATAAATTTAAATTATAGAATCAGGATGTCGAAATTATCCAATGGTGAATTTTTTATAATTTTCTGAGACAATCTAATTTTTGGGTAAAAATTAAATACTGGTTAAATATATAATGTGTTTTATGACATAATAATAACCCAACAATGATTTAATAAAATACTATAATCTTTATGTTCGGA
The DNA here is from genome assembly GCA_963277665.1 of Viscum album. Taxonomy (NCBI): domain Eukaryota; kingdom Viridiplantae; phylum Streptophyta; class Magnoliopsida; order Santalales; family Viscaceae; genus Viscum; species Viscum album. The sequence goes on along the minus strand of OY728139.1, from coordinate 1,513,276,751 downwards.
CAATATATGTTTTATTATTAAAATAATGTGATTTTGGGTTTATTTAACTTACTTTTCAAAGAATTAATGGACCCCTCAAGACTTATTAAAAACCATGTCTTTTTAAATTGTTTTTCATGGGAGTGTGACTCACCTCCACATAAGAGACCTTATTATTTTAAGAATTTCAGACTTTGGCCTTATAAAATATTTTTTTCCTCTTTCTTTTTCCAAAAACCATGGGCAAAAACCATGGTATGGTTTTTGGTTTGGATTAATTTAATATAAGGGGTTCCAAACCTAAATAATAAAGAATTCCTTCACCTTTCCTATATAAACCCACCGAATCTCCCACTTCCTCCTCACTCAAAGCCTTTGGAGTTCGTCCAAACTCTGACCTACTCTCTCTAGAATCCTCCAAAGGTTCCCCAAGCTCCAAAGAATCCTATCTTAAGCCTCTCTCTAGCCTTTGGAAGCACACTTCCATGTAAGGGTTTTTTCTTCCTTTCTCATTTTTGTCCAATTGTCTTTAAGTTGTTTTGCCCTTTACATTCAATTATGAATGTTGGGGTATGGTTTATCACCTCCCTCATACTGCCCTATTTATGTTTTAATTATGTTAGACCCCTTTCTCTCTCATTAAATGCCTCCCATGTACACCAGTTACTATGCTGAAATTCTGAAAGGAACTTCTCTCTCCTCACTTACAATCAAGCAATACATTTGTATCATAAATCTACATTCCATTACAATTGTTGGGACATGTACCTATATGACCTCCTTACTGTCCATTATATTTAAATATGATGAGGAACCCCTTTATCTCTCATCAAACATTTCTTTTATGAATTCTTATGTCATGCCGTCACGCTGCTGAAATCGCACCGATTTTCTAAGCCAATGCCATTGTGTAGTGAATACCATGCCCATTTCTCCATCAAGGGTATTAACATTTATGAGAATTTAATTATTCATTATAAAGTCTCATTTATTAATTCCACATTCCTTTATTGTGGAATAAATGATTATGTTTTATGAATCCATGTTTTATGATCCATGTGGCACACTTATGCCTGAAATGAATTGTTTAAGAAGGGTGTGCCCTTATAGCGCTTTAATGGATTGGGTAAAGTATAGTATCATGATACGTAATGTGAAATGTGTTTTGACTCATGATAATTCAAGTGCAATGAAGGTTTACTTGTGCTCTATGTGCAATGAGGATTTACTCATGCTTCATGTGCAATGAGTCTTGGCTCATGCTAAGTCCATGTTAAGTGTTGTTGCCACATTTCCATGTTATGATTATCATGCTTTATCATGCCTTTATGTTCATGTTTCTCTTATTCTCTATTTATATTCATATTTTCTAACATGTATTTTACTCCCCATGTTATTCCATGTGTTCTCCCTTACTGGGCTTTATATCTCACCCCTTTTTTTATACATGTCCTCAGGATATCCCATGCAATGCTAAGTATGAGGGAATGTAGTGGTCATGTAAAAAAAGTTTTCAATAAAGATGTTGTAATTCATGTTTTATGTTTTTATGTAATGATCCTAAGCCCCAAAGACACTAAACCTCTCTATCTTCTTTGTTATATCAAGTGAAGTTTTATGTAATAAATCATGTTTAGGTTTGTAATAAAAGAAGGGTTGTCATAGTTGGTATCAAAGGATAGGTTTAGTTATATTTCAAATTAGGATTAGAAAACCCTAGTAAAGCCATAGAGACAAGACTAAGTATAATAAAAACATCCCTAATTTTTTTGTAAGTACTGAGTAAGTGGTTTATCAAAAAAATAAATCCCTGTCTGGATACGAGCAGGTAGAGGCGGCTCTGGCACAGATGTATCATAGGGGTAAAACAGGAAAACACCGCTTTAACCTAGACTCGACTGAGAACTGGTGCACGACAACGGGGCTTGCTGCACTCTTTGTTACTACACTCCCAGGGGATATGTTTTGATAAATTAACAATCTTAGTATGAACCCTATTTAAGGGAATTAAAAAAATGCCCCTAAAAATATATGTTAGAAAGTAGATCATGAAAATCCTATATTGAAGCCAATAGACTCATGAGTTAAGGAAATAAAATTTTATTTATAAGTCATCAACATTTGTCTTTGGATTACCCTTTATGTGTTACCCCCTAACATTCCTTTTATTCCATCCAATGGCCGGTAATAGGAGGACTCGGGCTAACAAACGGTGTGAAGATCAGTGTGATGACTGTACTAATGATATGCCCAATCCAATGGGAGTGGGAATCGTGAACTTTGTCACACTTCTCCCTTAGCTAACTAAATATTTGAATAGAAACACGGGTCAAGAGGAAAGTCCAAACCGCCCGAAGAACGAACAAGTCATTATCGAGAGCTTCATGAGACAAAGGCCTCCTACTTTTAGTGGACCATCCGATCCCACGATTGCCGAACAATGGATCAACTCCATAGAAAAGAAATTCTGCATCCTTTAGTGTTCTGAACAAGAGAAGGTTCTCCTGGAGGCCTACCATATGGAGAGTGAATCCGATCAATGGTGGGATTTGATCAGAAATACGAAGCTTGAGGAGGAGATTGAAGAGTTGGAATGGAAGGATTTCCGGAAGTTGTTTTTCGATAAATATTTTCCGCGCATCCTCTTGCTAAACATGGAACGGTATTTTATTTCCCTAAAGCCAAAAGAAGAATAATCTTTTGGAGCGTACGAGGCAAAATTCACAAGACTTGCATGATACGCTTTCGGATTTGTCGTTACCCCTGAATGCAAAGTTGACCGCTTCTTTGGTGGGATGAAGCCTAGCCTACGGAAATCATTAGCGATCTGTGACTTCGACAGCTATGAGGAAATTATCCGATTTTACCTCAAGGTCGAAATGGAGATCGATGAATCACATGGCTATCATGGGGACAAGAAGCGTAAGGTGGACTTCAATGATGGAAGTCCGATGGATAAATCCAACGGTGCTAAGAAGATCTGGCACCCCACTAGCCAAAAGTAAAGAAAGAAGAACTTGGCAATTTCTTCAAGGGGATGAGGAAATGATTTAGGTGTGGAAGAGAAGGGAACCTATCTGTTAACTGTCGGCAAGAAAGACCCGCAGCTATGACAGAGGAGAGGAACACTCCGTTCGAACCTCAACGCATTGTTCAATACTACAAATGCAATGAACTGAGGCATTTTCCAAATCAGTGCCCTTATCCAAGGGTTTTAGGAGGCAACTAACAACCTCCAAGGCAGCAAATAATATCTTATTCCATCACTTCTGCAGAAGTGAACCCTGACAACGAAGTGGTAACAAGTACGCTAGTTATTCACTCAAGAATAGCGAGAAAACTTTTTGATTAAGTTTCTACACATTCTTTTATATCTAGAAAGTTTAGTAGAACAATCCCAGCACCACCACAAATCATGGGAGTGAAGATGTCGATGAGTATGAAAAATGGGTAAATCATTGCATCCCATGAATATAAGTCCTCCCCTATTATAATCTGTGGATTGAATTTCCTGGAGAACCTCGTCATACTCCCTCTAGTGGAATTTGATGCAATTCTTCGCATGGATTGGATTTCCTTATATAGAGCCAACATAAATTGTCGGGAGAGGGAAATCACACTCTATATGGAGAATCGACCCCCGATTATTTACAAATGTAAGGAGGAAGATGAATCTCCTTTATCTCCATCATCTCAAGCATGGATATTACTGACCTATGAGCATGCGTATCTGGCTCAGATGATTGAGTCCAAGGAAGAAACCATCCTTGAAGAGATTCCTATTGTGAGGGAATTCTCTGATGTATTTCCTGAGGAACTGCCTGGTCTTTCTCCTAGAAGAGATGTTGAATTCTCAATTGAAATTATACTAGGGCCGCTACCAATATCCAAGATTCTATATAGAATGGATATCGTGGAGCATGAAGAGATGAATAAACAACTATAGGAGAATCTGGATAAAGGGTTTATACGCCCAAGTGCTTCACCATGGGGTGCACTAGTCCTCTTCATCAAGAAGAATGATGAGTCAATGCAGCTTTACATCGATTATCGTGAACTTAACAAAATCACGATAAAGAACAAGTTTCCTCTGCCATAGATCGATGACTTGTTTGATCAGCTACATGGAGCACAATAATTCTACAAGGTAGATTTGTGGTTGGGATATTATCAATTATGGGTGAAGAAGGAAGATGTCCCCAAGACTGATTTTCGTACAAGATACAAGCACTATGAATTCATAGTAATGCCTTTCGGACTCACTAATGCTCCAGAAATCTTCATGGACTTGATGAATAGATTCTTTAGAGATTACCTCGAAAAATTTTTGGTAGTCTTTACAGTTGACATTTTAATATACTCCAAAACCAAGGAGGGTCATGCGGAGCATTTAAGAACTGTACTTGAGACCTTGCGCAAGGAGAAGATCTATGTAAAGTACAGCAAGTGTGAGTTCTAGTTGAAGGACGCCTCATTCTTGGGCCATATCATCACAAAAAATGGGATATCTGTGGACCCCTCCAAAAAAGATTCAATCGAGGGATGGTTGAGGCCAACATCGGTAACAGATATCCGTAGCTTCTTGGGGTTAGCTGGATTTTATCGAAGATTTGTGAGAAATTTCTCATGATTGTCCAACCCTCTTACCAAGCTAACTCGAAAGGGAGTAAAGTTTTCTTGGAGTTATTAATGCGAAGAAAGCTTCAAGGAGTTGAAAAGGAGGCTTATCACTGCGCTCGTTCTCACTTTACCCACAAGTGTGGAACTTTTTGTGGTATTCAGTGATGCTTCAAAGAAGGAATTATGCTATGTGCTGATGTAGAATGATAAAGTGATATCTTATGCCTCAAGGCAGTTGAAAATCCATTAGCGAAACTATCCAACACATGACCTTGAGTTGGCAGCTGTGATCTTTGACTTGAAAATCTGGCGACATTATCTCTATGAGGAGAAATGTGAGATATATACTGACCACAAAAGTTTTAAATATATATTCACATAGTAAGAGCATAATATGCACCAGAGAAGATGGATATATCTCATCAAGGATTTTGACTGTTCAATACATTACCACCCTAGGAAAGAGAACAAGGTGGAAGATGCCCTAAGTAGAAAGGACCCATCAATTATATCAATGATGAGAATTGAGAAGGATCCAATATTCTTAGACTTGATGAAGATAGACATGAAAATCATAAAGAAGGAAACATCATCAATCCTTTCACAAATTATTGTTCAATCATCTCTTTTGGAAAGAATAAATGATTCTCAAAAGGATGATGTGGGAATTCAAGAAAAAGTGGAAGCTATCAAAATAGGTAAATCCTCAGAGTTTAATGTTAATCAAGAAGGAATTGTGCGATTTGGGAAAAGACTACGTGTTCCATCATGTCCGGAGCTGAAGAAGGCACTTTTGGATGATGCACATAGTTCAAATTTCTCTATTCACCTAGAGAGAACAAAGATGTATTGAGATCTCCAAGAAAACATTTGGTGGGATAATATGAAAAAGGAGATTGGTGAATATACATCAAAGTGCCTGGTGTGCCAGCAAGTGGAGGCTGAAAGGCAGAAGTCTAAGGGGATGATGCAACCATTTCCCATACCAGAATGGAAATGGGATAACATCACCACCAACTTTGTCACTGGACTTATCAGGACATCCAAAGGCAACAATACAATCTGGGTTGTTGTGGATCGTCTTACAATGGATGCACACTTCATTTCTATATGGGAGGATTTCTCTTTGGATCAACTGGCACAAATATATATAAGGGAAGTGTTAAGGATGCCTGGAGTACCACTATCTATTGTGTCTGACCGAGATCCAAGATTCACCTCTAAGTTTTGGAGGAGTCTTCAACATGCTCTGAATAATGAACTGAACTTTAGTACGGACTATCATCCTCAAACTGATGGCCAATCCGAACGGACTATCCAAACACTTGAGGACATGTTGAGAGCGTTCTCAATGAAATTTAATATAGGATGGGATCAACATCTTCCTCTGGTTGAGTTCTCTTATAACAATAGTTTCCACTCTAGCATCCAAATGCCACCATATGAAGCCCAGTATGGGAAAAGGTGTAGAACACTGGCATGTTGGGATGAGGTCTGTGAATGTAAGCTTCTTCGACCCGAAATGGTCGAGGAAATGGTGGAGAAGGTGAAAACCATTCAACAACATATCAAGGCAGCCCAGAGCGACAGAAGAGTTATACAGATAATCGTTGACGAGACCTTGAGTTTAAAGATGGAGACATGGTTTTTCTATGCATATCTCCGTGGAAGAAGGTCATGAGGTTTGGAAATAAGGTAAGTTATGTCCAGGGTACATTGGCCCCTTCGAGATTCTTGATCGTTTCGGGGTTGTGGCCTATCGACTAGCACTTCCACCTACCATGGCCAAAGTACATGATGTCTTTCATGTATCCCTATTAATGAATTACATACCATACCCTTCACATGTACTCTCTTCTGAGGTGGTACAATTGGAGGATGATCTTTCTTATGAGGAGCAACCAGTGAAGATCTTATATCATAGAGAAAAAGTTCTATGAAATTTGAAAATTCCCCTCATCAAGGTGTTGTGGCGAAACCACATGTTTGAAGAAGCGACTTGGGAATCGGAGGAAATGATGAAGCTGAGTTACCCACATCTGTTTTACTATGGGAAAAGGAAAATTTTGAGGGAGAAATTTCTTAAGGGGGGAATATTGTAACGACCAAAAGTTTCATTAATGGAAAATCTCTCTTGATATAATTAAATGTCTCTTTAAGTAAAATGATTATATAAAATGTCAGCTACTTTCGTTTTATGTTAAGAATTGTGACTGTTACTTTTATAGTTGTTGTACAGTGATCACATGATTAGTATAAATATAGGGCTTTAACAAACCAAATATACTCAGACAAAGGAAGTGATGGCCTCGTCCAGTAGAATTTCTCCATACGAAGCCCATTTGTCAGAGTTCAGAAAAGGGGTGGCATCTTTGGGCTTCACTCTTGACCAAGCCCAAGATGAGCGTCATCATGTCAAGCACAAATGGGACCGTCTATGAGAGAAGTGAAAGTTGATAGAAATTACCACTCGAGCGATGTTATCTGAGCCACCCCAAGAGTCTGTCACCATCGCACACCTTACCCTTAGGTCTTATGCGGCTATTTTAAGGGGTCATGTAACAAATTGCTAATACTATGTTCATTAACATTATTTTTTTATATAATAATGAATATACCTTCTTGTCATTATTGATACATTGTAAATAGATTTTTTAAAGTACAAATAGTGTTTTTGGTTATTATTTAATTAAGAATTATATTTTATTAAATTAAGGTATTTTTTTAAAATTAAATAATATTTTAATATAATATTAATATTATTATATTAATTTTTATTAAATATAAATTATCTTATAATTTTATGAATGCAATTGTAATTTTCATTAAGGTTTGAAAGCCATTTCTGTCAAAACCCGTGAATTTTCAATAAATGTCGTTTTTTCATTTAAAAGATAAAATTAACATATTTAGATGATAATTTAGATCAAATAAATGTTATTTCTGGAATGAGGACATCGAAATTATCCAACGGTGAATTTTTCATAATTTTCTGAGACAGTCAAATTTTTGGGTAAAAATTGAATACCGTTTAAATATATAATGTGTTTTATCCAATGGTGAATTTTTCATAATTTTCTGAGATAGTAAAATTTTTGGGTTTTTTTGACTTACTTTTAAACGCATTAATGGACCCCTGAAGACTTATTAAACACCTTGTCTTTTTAAATTGTTTTCCATGGGAGTGTGACTCACCTCCACATAAGTAACCTTATTATTTTAAGAATTTCAGTATTTGGCCTTATAAAATATTGTTTTCCTCTTCCGTATTCCAAAACCCATTGGAAAAAACCATGGTATGGTTTGTGGTTTGGATTAATTTAATATAAGGGGTCCCAAACCAAAATAATAAAGAATTCCTTCACCTTTTCTATATAAACCCACCCAAGCTCCCACTTCCTCCTCAATCAAAGCCTTTGGAGTTCGTCCAACTTCTACCCTACTCTCTCTATAATCCTCCCAAGGTGCCCCAAGCTCCCAAGAAGCCTCTCTCAATCCTCTCTCTAGCCTTTGGAAGCACACTTTCAACTAAGGTTTTTTTTCTTCCTTTCTCATTTTTATCCAATTTTCTTTATGTTTTTTTTCCCTTTTCATTTCCATTATGAATTTTGAGGTATGGTTTATCACCTCCCTCATACTGCTCTCTTTATGTTTGAATGATGGGAGACCCCTTTATCTCTCATTAAATTCCTCTCATGTACACCGATTACTGTGCCGAAATTCTGAAAGGAACTTCTCTGTCCTCATTTACATTCAAGCAATACTTTTGTATCATGAATCTAAATTCCATTAAAATTTTAGGGACATGTATCTATATGACCTCCTTACTATCCATTACATGTAAGTATGATGAGGAACACCTTTATCTCTCATCAGCCATTTTTTATGAATTCTTATGTCACGCCGTTACGCTACTAAAATCGCACCGATTTTATAAGCCAATGCCATTGTGTAGTGAATACCATTCCCATTTCTCCATCAAGGGTATTATCCTTTATGCAGATTTACTTATTCATCATAAATATTCATGTATAAATTCCACATTCCTTTATCATGGAATAAATTATTATGTTTTATGAATCCATGTTTTATGATCCATGTGGCACACTTATGCATGAAATGAAATGTTTAAGAAAGGTGCACCCTTATAGTGCTCAAATGCATTGTGTAGAGTATAGTATCATGATATGTCATGTGCAATGAGTGTTGACTCATGATAATTCAAGTGCAACGAGAGTTTACTCATGATTTATGTGCAATAAGGGTTTACTCATGCTCCATGTGCAATGAGTCTTGGATAATGCTAATTCCATCTTAAGTGTTGTTGCCACATTTCCATGTTATGATTATCATGCTTTATCATGCCTTTATGTTCATATTTATCTTATACTATACTGATATGACTATTTCCTAACATGTATTGTACTCCTCAATTTATTCCACGTGTACTCCCTTACTGGGCTTTATAGATCACCCATTTTTTATGAATGTCCTCAGGTTATCCCATGCAATGCTAGGTACGAGGGAATGTAGTGGTCATGTAAAGGAAGTTTTCATTAATGATGTTGTATTTCATGTTTTAAGTTTTTATGTAATGATCCTAAGCCCCAAATACACTAAACCTCTCGTTCTTATTTGTTGTTTCAAGTGAAGTTTTATGTAATAAATCATGTTTAAGTTTGTAATAAAAGCAGGGTTGTCATATTTTATCAAAATCAAGGGTTCATTCTTGCAAAAAAACTGAAAATCATTCTGAAAAGAAACCTCCTTATCTCTACAGTAAATCTTAGCATGATAAACATAAATCCAATCCATACCCAAAATAACATCAAACTCTACTAGAGGCAAAACAATAAGGTTTGTAGGTAGATTTTTTCTGCACTCAAGGACAAGAATGTTCTTATGTTTTCTGTTTGTCTCAACATTTCCTCCAGGTTTTTTAACCGTAAGTTCTATATTCATATCTTCAAATGGAATTCCCAATTTACTGGAAAACTTATTAGAAATGAATGAGTGTGTGGACCCTGAATCAAAAAAAAAACATTTTTATAATCTGAAAAATCAAATAGTATACCCAATACAACTTCATTTGTTGGCCCAACATGTGCTAAAGTAGTTGCAAAGGATTTCACCACCCCTTTCTACTTGTAGTATAGCTTCTTTCCTTCAGTTGAGTTCTTAGTTGGACACTCATTTGTGTAATGACCCATTTCATTGCACTTAAAACATTTTATTGACTGTAAATCAGATTTTGACTTACCATTACCTTGATCTTTTTCAGTGTAATTACTAGCCTTATGTCCCATTTTACAACATCGGTATCACTTACTAGAATTGAAAAGAAATTCCCCAAGATGCTTTTTACCACAATTTTCACAGACTATAAACTTAAGTTTCTTACCATACAAATTTTTTGAAGAGTTCTTCCCTTTCGCCTGCCACCTCGACCTCTTATTCTGTTGTTTTTTAACGAACACCTGATCATCAGCAAACTCCATTTACACCTTCTTTGCACAACGAACATGTTTTTCCTAACTTTTGAACTCACGAGAATCTAAATCCCTTCGATACTGTGCCATTAATCCTAAGTAAAAATGGTTTATTTTACTATCAATATCTCGTATGAAATTTGGGGCATACCTTGATAGTTGAGTGAATTTTTCTTCATAAGCAGCCACATAGTCAACCTCCTGCCTCCATTCTAGGAATTGTTTTTCCTTTCTAAGATGGACCACCTTAGGAAATTATTTCTTAAGAAACATACCTTTGAATTCATCTCAATAGAAAGCATCAATCTCCTCACTATCCCCGATATTTTTCAGCATCGACCTCTACTGATTAGCTTCACCTTAAAAATGGTAAACAATGAGACTAACCTATTGATGTTCTGAACAACCCATGACGTCAAAATATTTTCCAGTGCTTTAATCAACCCTTCTACTAGAACAGGGTCAAGTGATTCTCTGAATTACTGGGGATGTTTCCTCATGAAATTCTCCACTACTAACAAGTTCCTCTGCGATTGATCTGGCTGATCTCGTGCATGTATACCACAACCATTTATAGCCTGAGTCAACTGTACCAACACTACAAAAAAAATGTTTAGTTCTGATTCTGACCATCTCAGGTTGCTGATATGGAAGGTTGTGTTCCTCCTGATGTCGTCCCAACATAGCTTCCATGTTTCCTCTGCGGAAAACCATTCTGAACAAATAAATATCTTAGGCTAAGAAACATGTTAATCTATAAATTCTATATTATTTCAATATTAACTTAAATTACTTTATGGGTATTAATTTAACTATACCCTAACTCCTATAGTTATCTGAACCTACCTATGATACCAACTATAAGGACCCGGCCTTAAAGATTACATAATATTGAATTAAATGAATAATCCACATTGGGGATATTTTAAGGTTTAGAGATTTATAGAATTTGGACATAACTATTACATCTGAAAATATTTAAAAGTAGACACTTCTACACAGTTTCCATTTTTTTCATAAAATATAATCTCTTTAAAAAAAGAGTCATGTCTAGTTCCATGTTTTAGACAACATGACTTTTCTTTGACCCCATGCTCGACCCTATTCATCTTTATGTCCTATGAAAACATTTCAAAACTTGGGATGATCATAAAAAACACAGTAAGTGTTATAAAACAAAGAATAAAAACATTTGTTCATAAAAACATACAAAACATAAACTCGTTTACATAACTCATGAACACATAAGATTTATGAAAACCACATAGAAATAAAAAATCATAAAGGTAACTTGTGGAATCCATAACATACTTACAATGTAACTATCACAGCTACAAAGGGAGTTACTTTGGAATACCCATCACAGTATATTCCCAAAATCTCTTTGGAGACACATTCATGTTTACCTCTGTCACGTTACCCAATGCATTGGAGATCTATCTTGGGCTCACCCACCCTAGGTTTTTCATGGAATTACCCGTATACGTAAATAATTACCAAGAACTATAAAATGATCATAACACATAACATAAGAATAAAGGAAAGATAACATTTCCACATTGAAATTACAAAATACCATTTCAAGATATTGAAATAATAAATCCATTATCAAAATCATTGTCAATACCAAAATATGTAAAAAGAGTATATGGTATTTATTTTTCCTTTAAAAAACATTAGGGCTTGTTAAGTAATCCAAAGATCAAATAATACTCGCGGTTGTGGAAAGGTTGTTGTCACCGCTTACGTAAAAAGAATTCCTTTTTGTCATTTAGTAAAATGATTCATATAAAAAGATTCCCTTTGAATTAAATGAAATTTAAAAGGGGATTATACACCATATAAAATAAATTAGTGTATAAAACTAAATATGCCTCAATGAAAGGAGATTGAGACAAAGTCCCTTACCTCGTGTCCGACTTGACTTGATCGTTCTTTAGTCTCCTGAATAATAAACTAAAGTTAATTTCTACTTGCTTAAGAACCTTTTTCAAGTTTATTAATCATTTTATATAACTTATTACCATTTAATAATCATTATGTAATCATTCAAGTTAATAACATTCATTTTGTCGATATTTGGTACTTGAGTCAAAAATGAACTCCTTATATTTACAAGTTGTCCATGTGGTCAATAGTCCGTTATATCCAGAATGAAACACATTATTTAGATATCATACATATCTTATATATCCATTATATATATATATATTTATTTATAATAGTACATATCATTTGGAGGTAAAAAATGAAATACACCGTTCATGGAGACGGTAAGCTGTACGTACGCATGAATGCTACTTTCATTTATATTTCTTATTTTAATGGAATTCAAAAATAATTATACATAGTTATATTATTATTCTAGTATAATATCATATATAATATTATTAACTCCATCCTTTATACATCCCATATATGGAATTAAGGAGTCATATCAATTTGAGGGGGGGTAGTCCGCACTTCCTCAAATGATAATATCGCTTTTACACATAATAGAAACCATACAGGTAAACTATAAAATAAAAATACAGATGCATAATGAAAAAAAAAACATAATATATATCATATATAAATATAGTGTCATCTTAATGGCCACCATGATATGCGGTAGGAGATAATCGAACAATCATCATTTCGTGAGGTGTTAGTTTTCCATCCACAGAAATAGTATGTTCTTCACCCATTAGATGGAGGTGTGTGTAAGTGTAGTCCTAATAATTCTCATAAAAAAATAATAGTATATTGAGGATTCTGGGGTTTTTATAAAATAATGGAATAAAAAGAGTTTAGGGGTTGGAGAAGTAAAATAAAATATAATAAGTTAAGATAAACCGTTACCTTTAATTTTGGTAACTTCCTTTGGTTTCAACAAAAATAACTTCTTCTAGTGCCTTCTTCCTAATGTAATGCTTCTAGGAGGAGGATATAGATGTAGGGAGTCTAATTTTTTAGAGTTTGGATGATCCAAAATCCTGGAGAGGTGTGAGGAATTGGTTATAAGTGAATGATTTTTATAAGGGGGAGGAGGGGCTCTTTAGGAATGTGTGAAAATATTATTTTATTATAAACTTATATTCGGTTTCAAAAGGTCCAAAAATCTTTAGAGTCAAAGATACAATGACTCAAGGTCGAAATAAAATCCTGAATTAATAATTGGACAGGTTTGGGATATTGTTTTAATATTTATAATCTTATTTATTTAAATATTTTATTAATGTGGTAAATACTACATCATTATTCTGTCATAAATAATTTAATTTATGTGTTGTCTAAACATTGTAAAAAAACAAACCAAGATGTAATAAATCTTTTTATCTTTCCAATTAATATTTATAGTTGAAATGATAATTTATATAACCCTTTGTAAAAATTAATTTACTAAAAGATATTTGTTTTTGTCATTTTTGTCTTTACTTTAAGTAAATTAATCTAAATTGACATTATCACTCCCAAGTGGATAAATAGGGTCCCAAAATAGTCCCAAAGATTTCCATGGTTGTAAATGATTCAACCAATAAGGTTTGGACTAGTTTTAAGTTAATTTTAAATTATTATAAAATACTTTTTACCTTAAATTGCCTTATTTACCTTTAACTGTGGTAAATAAAAGGCAAAAGTTACTATTCACCAAAAATTATTTTCATCTTATTAAACCACATTTTACTTACTAACAACAACCACGTATGTCAGATTTTTGAAATTCAATTCACAGAAGTGGTAAAATTTCATTTAAATGAAAACGTTAGTTTTTTTAACTACTACTAAGTGGTTTCACTACTCATTAAAAATTGATGTTTTTCAGAAAAATACCAAAATATTAGCCTAAGATATATTTGATATTACGAACTCAGAAATGATGTCTATTTTACCAAATTATAAACATATAAGTTGCATTAATTAATTTAAAATTAATTCTCGTAATCAAAACAAATAGCGTGTTTTTAAGAAACAATAACTATCAAAAGACTGATACTTCTCTATGTCCAATTTCAAAGTGAAATTTTTTCCAATAAACAACATTGGATTGAATGGTAAAAATATATTTTAATTAAACTTTAAAACCAATTAAAAATATTATCAAACCATATCAATAGATTATATTAAAAGGCACTTTTGAATTAAAATACAGTATTTTTCACTATACATTAAAAAATGAACTTTATCAGAAAAATACAAAAAAATTAGCCAAAGTAAATTTTGATGACCCAAATCTAAAGAATAATTTTATTTGGTCAAATAGAACATATAAAAATAACTAAAATAGATTTAATGAGGGTTCACCGTTAAAAGGCGGTAAATCAACCTTTTAACTTAAATTATGCTTAAAATTGGATTCATTCCTATTTTAAGCCTCTAACATTTTATTGGATAAATGTAAATAAATTTAACAAACATATATAATAATATTGTAGTTAGTTTTTTTCATTCCCTCCAATACAACAGCTAGGAGTTAACTACCATTTAGAATAATAATATTATATTATTACTGTGCAACGTGAGATTTCAAAGAAACCCGTTGTTCCGTATTGGGTATGCTATCAAAAATAGAAACCCCTTTAATATAAGATTAATATTTAATTCAAAAATATTAATAAATATGAAATTTGTATTATTCTTTATTTACCTGGGATGTTACAACAGCCATGAATAGTGTACTTAAAATACACCAAACCCTTACATTTCTTGGCTGCAATATATTCAAGGCATGTGGAAAACACACTAAAAACATCTTCTAAATATTTATACCTATTTTCAAATATACTAAAAATTTTCTCCTAGCCATGAACTAGTTTTGCTCCCTGTCTTTGACACCCCCAAATAAGTCTCATGGTTACTCTTAATACTTGCATGATTTATGCCAAACTATGTTCTTCCCGTGAAATTAAAACCATGTATTAATAAAATGGACTCAAAATTCTCCTTTGAAATCAAGTTTCTTGGGTTTTCACCAAATCGTGCATAATAATCATTCTCATTATTGAAACCATATCCAAACACCCCAAACACTGAAAAATCACTAAGAAATCAACTCGAGGTCTAATGAAAATAAATATAAAAAAGGAAATATATAAAATAAAAATTTAAAACTATGGTCATTTTTTGATAGTGATAACATTCACTATAGGTCTGATGGTTATTAAACCTCGATCAGAACATAATGATGTGATGAAATAACTTCCCTTTAAGAAATTTGTTTCCATGTCTCAGTCTCTCTCATAGATTTAATATTTTCTCATGAATCCCTACCATGATTTCATATTTACTTTTAAATCCATTAATTATATCAATTTCTACCATATTAGTTTGAACAACTTTGGTTGAGGAGGCTGAGTCTATAATTAATGTTGGGAATCCTGTGAATATGTTATATTTTCCTTTAGATAAGAAATTAAAGAATCCAATATGTGTTAAAAAAGGCATATTTTCACCTAAGGAAGCATTATTGAGTTACCTAAGGAATATTATTCTCATAACATAAGGCATCATAAAATTATAACACAATTAAACATATCATCATTACATAGTGAATCTCATGTTTATTAAATGTGGCATCATGATATCGTAAAATATGGCATCTCAATCACAACACCTATGGTATCTCATGCTCATCACATCGTACATCCATTTAATCATCACACATGGAATCCTTTACTCATCACAAGTGATATAGTAAAATCATAGGCTACTCAAATAATAAAAAAATTTAGAGATATTGTTTTCATAAAATAGATATATTCTTCTCAAAATATGGAAAATAACGCTCATCACATAAGGCATCCTTGGATCATCAACATTGGAATCCAATGTTAATCACATGAGGTATAACAACCCCAAATCCAATAACCCTTTGTCAGTCACTACATTATTTGATTTACATTGATAAAATGGATATACTCTCAAAATATTGATTAGTTTTTTAGTCTTGGTTATCGAGATAAATAAATGATACTCATTTTATATTGGTGATAAAATACAAACATTAAAAAATAAAATGGTTTTAATCATTGAAACACATTAAATTATTTCTTATTTATAACCCAAGGAAAGGAAAAACAAATAGATTGATCCCAAATTCCGAGAAAGTGTAATATTACGTTGAATACACCATGATTAAATAATAAAAAATAAATATTAAAAGGAAAAATTAGAAAATAAAATACATTTTTTCAATAACTTTAGCATAAAATAAATCCATGAATAATATCAATGTAGCAATATCATTGATAATAATAGTTGAATTATCAATGAAGGAAATCCTTCATATTGGATTTCGAGATCCCATATATAATGATATCTCTAACATAAATGCCTTCTGCCAATATAGGTTATTGGTAGGCATGCACCAGAAAAATATTTAATTATAGCTTATTGGTATTTCTTCTAAGGCATGTTGATGCATTTTGGGGATATATAATTATGGGCCCCACTCATCAATTTATTTCCATTGTATTCATCATATATTTATATTTTAATTTAATTCAAAAACAATATTCTTAATCAATAAATTTATATATCAATTAAAGAATAGAGATTATCAATAATTCCCCATTTGATGAAATAAAATTCAATGTAAAACACTATATGTAGAAATTGGATATGTTTTAGGTGATAATAATTTATATTATGTAATGAAAATTGGTACATAAAGGATATTTAATGCTCAATGGCAATCATAAAGTGAATTTTTCAATATAGTGTTAATGTCTAAGAGATTAGTCAAAAGATAAAAGATTACATCAAAAATAAGATCTTGTAGTAAAATATATTCATTAATATGATAAATAAAATTGGAAATGAAGCAATAAAAATGTTTTAAATAAAGAGTTTTATTGTTAAACCCATTGAAAATAAATTTATGAATCTAAAGGGTGTAAAACGGTTATAGCGCCAGAAAGTTCGGTTAATGATGCATATTTTATCAAACTAAATTCCATTTGACTTTATTTTAAATTTCACAATTTCCCTTCTGGGAAAACATTATAATGATAACATTACAACCATGTATAAATTCCTAGAAAATATTAAATTTAGATTTTAAATCATTTAACTAATAGAAATAAATTTATTGATTTATTATTAAAAAATATGGATATGGAAGGAAAATATACTCAATGAAAAGGAGAAATAAGATCAGATTATCTTTAAAAAAAATTCAAAGGGTAAAATGAAATAAATCATGAATAAATATATACTAATGTTAAATAAATTTATGGTTATGTAAATAACCACACAAAATAACTTGGTGTATAACATTAAAATATTCCTCATTGAAAGAAAATGCATGTTGTGTCTCTTAAGTCAAGTAGAAATTGCCTTATTGGTTCTCTAACTGCCTTTAAAATAAATTTAAATTTATTATAATTATGTACCATAAACTTATTCATATATTTAATGTCCTATATTATGAATTTATAACATTTTATCACCCAATTGTTAAATAGATTTTATTATTATCAATATTTTGGGTTTTAAATTTTTTGATATTCAAGTATGTTTTGATTATGTAGTCTCTATCCTTGAATATTTATTTGGGTTATATAATATAAATAAATTTATACTATATATTAATATAATATAAATTCAATATATATAAATTTATAATCATTAAAATGAGATACAGATAGAAGAATGAATTATATCATTTATGGAGATGATACACCGAACGTACCTGTGAACATTTTCATAATTTTTCAACGGATGGAAAGAAAGAATGTTATATAATAATTAACTTTTATAAAATCATAATTATTTCATATATATCAGATATATTCATTTAAAATAACATTATTACCGTCCATGGGATGTGAAAATTAATAACTATTAACATCGCTTATTATACACACATCAACAAATGATACAGAAATGGATATTTAATTACCTAATCATATTTATTCTAAAAATATAGAAAAAAACAATAGATCAATATTTATAACAATCCAAGTGTAATGCTGATGAAAAACTAATTCCAACGCTATGTGGAGACACTAAGTCGTTCTTTTTTACGAGCAATGATTTCACTTTTAGAAGGATGGACAAGAGATGAAAAATGGGTTTACCATTATATTAATAACATCAAAAAATATTTATGATGTAGGCTTATTAATATTGGATTGTAATAACATATTCAGAGTCAGTGGATAATGAACTAAACACGAAGGACTCAATAAAGACGACTGCCTCTTCTTTTGAAGACATCCTTATTTCTCTTTATAAGGGACCTAGGGTTGATCTTTTGAAATTTCCATCATTACTATAACATGGATAAAGGTGTTTTGAAGAGATATTTCTAGGGTTATTTTGAGAAATATTTATCAATTAGAGTGATGAATTTAGGGAAGGGGTGTCCTTTTTTAAGTGAGGGGAGAGACATTTATTGAATTTATTTAAGAATTAAATTGATATAAATTATTTTATATATCAGAATAGACCCGGATTTTTATAATTAAAAGATAACACGAGGATTAATCTAAATCCTATAATTCAATTAAAATTTTACATGTTTTAGTTCTTTTTTTACCCTTATATTTGTTTTTAAACCCCTCATTTACACTTTTAACAATTATTGTATCATTAAAGTTTTCTACCTTTGAAGGGTCAATAATTTTAATATAAAATGAAAAAGGTCACATAAATGAACCATTGATGAACTTATAAACACTATTCCATTAATATTTCTGAATATATGTTTTTAAAAATTTCAATCATTTAATAAAATATTAATTATTATAAAATATCATTAATGTAATATTTAATACAAAAAATTTAATTTTCCATTAAATACTTCAATACTAAAAAGTAATTTGAATATAATGATTTCAAAAAACATTATAATGTTTTATTTACCTAAAAACATTAAGGTTACACACAAATTCTTTCAAATTATATTTGTTTTACTATTTTTAAAATCATTAATTTTATTTTTCTTTTGATTAAAAAACTCTTGAATTGACGTTGGATAAGCCTTTAACGTAATTATTTCAAATTTTGGAAAAAAGGAATTTTTTATTTTTATGTGTTAATACATGAAATATACTCAAAAATGAAGTAAAGGAATGTTTTTTATTTATTTATAATTCCTTGTCACGTTATTTTTAACATTAGTTACTCATTTTATCTTCATCATGGTGGTAATTATTTACTATAGTTATTATTACTAATTACTAGAAATAAAAAAATAATTTTAAAAATTTAGGACCTCATGATTCTAAATTTGGAATCCATTTTTAAGGATTAAATTCAAGGAAGTGGTAGAATTTATTTTAAAATTGAACCCATAAAACATGATGAAAAACAGTTTTTTCCAAAAAAATGCCTCTTCAATTATTAATATATTTTTATACAAAATTCAAGTGTAAAGTATATTAAAAAATAAAAAATTGGATTATGTTTAATCAAAATGAAATATTGATATTTTAAATATAATCCAAAATATAATTTCACTATGTAATTACTTTAAACGAAAATACAATTTTCAATAAAATTTGGTATTTTTTTACAATTTATTGAAAATCCAAACTGATTAAAATAATATAAATTTTAGAACATAAGTAGTTTTTGTATTATAATTTATAAAAATACACTTTTTATCAAATAAAATATCTAAAAAATTCAGAATTAAATAATAATACTTTTTCCCAAATAATAATAAAAACCATTTTTGAATAAATTGTATTTTGAAAAAAAATAAAAACACATTACTAAAATGTGTGTGATTAATTATTAACAGTTAATCAATATATTTATATTAATTATGAAATATATATATTTTATAATTTATTTAATCCAACCCATGACATCCAATTAAACAGCTTTGTTATATTGATCATATATAAATAACAATATATCTTGGTTAGTTTATGCACCAAGATACGTTCTATATAATCTATCAAACATAGTATTATTTCAAAATACAAAGGTATTAAATTCTACCATGATTCAAAAATTCCCCCCTCGTAATTCAAACTTGTCCTCGATAATCAACCTTTTTACATATGAAAATACTTATTTTGAAAACCCACATTATAAAAATGGTTAATAAAACTTCTTCTTAAAAGATTGGAAATAGAAATATTATGGCCATCATAAAACAATGTTTTAAAATATGGGAAAATTATTTGAAACTGAAAATATTGACATGGAATAAAAAACTAATTCCCATGGAAAAATATTGAGTGATAGAGAAAATGGTCAGGAAAGGTTAACGACCACAAAAACATAAATCATTAGCGGGTGAAGAGAGCATTAGTTCCATAAAAATGTTTATAAAAGGATAATACTTTGGTTTCAAGATACTTTTCATAGAGTTAAGGAATTACTTAATCATATAGAATAAGAACGTAGGGAATACACTTAATTGATAGTTCAAATTTCATCTTTTAACAAATTTCTACTATAATAACAACCTTTTATCAAACAAAAACTATAATTAATTAAATTTTTATATCTAAATACCTAAAATTTAATTTTAATATATGATAATATTCACTAATTAATGAGAGGTTTTCCTTGTTTCAATGTATTTAACAATACAAAAATAGTTATCATAAGTTATTCAATAATAAATTCAATAATAACCTAAATAGTTCAACACAAACCATTTCATAAATATTTAACCTTATGAGTCCTAGAAAATAGGTCTAACCAAATTCAAAACCCAAAAAACAAATAAAATTGATCTAAAAAAATTATCCTCACACAACATAGAGTATCTAGTAAAGTTACATGAAAAACATGTGAAAACCTTGATCACTTATTCTCATAAAACATAATATTAACGATAATTATCATAAACAATTAATGAAAACACAACTAGTTCAAGATATTAACATTATCCTTATTCCTTATATAGAATATAATACTATAAAATATCTTCTATAAAACCCAATTTGTAGTAAAGTCCATCATAAATTTCTTTTTGATCAAATCACTAATCATTATCAAATATACCAATGTTATCCCATTTCTATCATCTGTTTCAATCTTAACTTTAAACCCTTAAAAATTATTTACTCAACAATAGGAACATATTAAGGGTTATATTTACCTTATTCATGTTTTCTCCAAAAATATAATTTTACCACTAAATTAATTTTCCTGGTTATCAGTACCATTGAACAAATGTTTTCAAGTACATAAAAAACTAATCTAGAAAAACCAAAATATATTTCAGGGTCCTTATAACCAAAATATCATTGATACCATTGTTATAAAAAATTATTGAATCCATATACACAATAACATTAATCATTCCACCTCAAATATAGTAATTGAATAATTTTGGCCTTCTCCCCCAGGATTCTTCAATGGTATGTTAACTTGATGCTAGGGGAACTAGTTTGAATTATTGTATATAAAATTATAGTTAAATAAAAGAATGTTAGAGTAGGTGTCCACGAACCGACTATTTTTAGTTTGATTACATGTATATTTTATGTATTAAATATAATATTTAGAATCTTATTACATATTGTTCATTGTTATGCATGAATTTTACGTAATAAATTCTAATAGTGTTTGTCGAATTGATAAGTTCATAGTAGTTCCCCTCTATAATGATAAACATGATGTTCAATGATAATATTATTAATATATTTATGTGGTTGGATAATACACTATGATGTGATACATAGTATATAGACCATCAGGTGTGAGTACTCGTAAGTAGATGATACTTCATCTCAGGAAGTTCGCACTTGGTAATCTCCAGGACAAGAATTAATGAGAACAGTCCCACAATTATGAATTTCAAATGTTTTGGTGTCATCAGATATTCCTATCTTTGAGCATATGTAATGGTCCTTAAACATTAATATTTTCCATAACACATGTCATGACTCACGCACAAAGATTTTCTGGTGAAATTCGTCTCACCATATGTTGGTTGGAAGTAGGGTACATTGGGTGCCTCACAAATAACATGTTATTAATGGATATGTCAAGGAAAGATTTATCGATTCTATATTTATATAAGATGATATCTCTACCCTTTGATTTAAATAGAACTATCTTCCCTAATTCCATGTACATGGTGTAACGTGGAGTTTATTTATGATTGTAAAATAATGATGTATCTAGAATATGGGTTGACGAAACTATAAAGAAACATTATTGATGAGTTATTTTGACAAGGGGATTATATTACACAGTGAGTTTTTGTATTTGGTTTTTGTCTTGTCCACCTTCTGTCCTTTCACTTCGGTGACTTGACCCATTGCTAGATAGTAATCTTGGTCTTCATGGAATTTTACTTAATGACAAGGAGAAAGAATCCTATATTTTTACAAACTAAGTGTTTATGTTGGTCTTGATTAAATTCTATTTAAATTTAAATAATCAAATATATATTATTATCAAGACTAATGAATAATTTGATTCATGTATATATTGATCGAATAAATTAAATAATTATTTATTCACAGGATTGTGAATAAAATAAATTTTAGTATTTTATTTAATATTTAAAAAACATTTAATTACTAGTTTTTTAATAATATACTTATTTAAGACAAAAATATATTTATTTGGGTGTTTAATAAATGAAAAAGGAGTTTTAATAGAAAAATACCATGTCTGGTGATAAAATAATTATTTATAAACCCATAAATATTATTTATCCATTTTGTGAAAGTTGACATACCAAAAAATAAAAATAATATTATTATCATGTGGCCTGAGATTTCATTGATGCTTATAATTATATTTAATGGATGTTATGCAAATAAATTATTTAACCAAAATATCAACTCTATAAAAATAATTCTATGTCTATTATGTAATTCATTCGAAACCAATTCCAAGTTTGGGAATAAAGAATTGTTGTGCCCAATGAATTCTCTATCAAATCATCTTAATCTCTCCCTATGAAGAACGAGAAACCAAAGAGACAATTTCATCAAGGTTGAAGAATGAGTGATCAAGATAAAATAACAAAGGTAAATTGATGCACTGTACTAGCACTTGGAGAACGAGTGGCATGGGAAGGAGACCATTGGATCTTGTGTGGAACACTTCTAGAGGAATTCTACCATGGGATCCTTAGAAAGGCAATGAAAGCAATCCAGAAGTTCCTTTATGGATGATCAACAACAATAAATAAAAAAAGTTCCTATTCCTAGGTATTTCTTTCTTCAGTTATTAAATAAATTAATTATAATTTTGTCATGAAAGACACTCGGTCATGGTTTGGAAAAAATATTATAAAATTTAATTTTAATAAATCCCACTCCACCAAAATGCATTCGCTACACCTAGAACCAACAAGTGGTATCTGGGAGGGTTACGTTTAAATTTATAATTATTTATTTTATTGTTAATCTATGGGAAAACATAGTTATATTTTCATTTTATGTTATTCCTTATTTAATCTGATATGAATTAACATGATATCTATATATTAATTAGGTTTGTTTAATGTTTTATTATCGTATAGATTTATGAATAAATAAAGAATGACTAGTGATGCTATCGAGAAGTGTCAAATCTTTGACCAATAAAGTAGTGTTACATGGTCTGCGTCCGTAGGGCATAACGTATACTAATGTGCATTTTATCAAGATGTCCCAATCAATTGGAAACAAGTGGTGTTTTTATTTCACATCTCATATTGAGAGGGCCAACTTGGCATATTGTAAGAGGATACATGGTGTATAGGTGGAATGTACACATTGTGTGGTCTATACAAGTTAACACGTCAAATCCCAAAGCGTGTGACATGGATATATAAAAATCGAGGTATATTGCATGTAGTTGTGTGTACATGCAATATAGTATCCCATTAAAGGAAAAAATTAAAATTATACTAATTTGGAAAATTTGCAACATTAAAACATTATTTTATTGATTGGAACATCATTGTGTGTTTGAAAATATAATAATGGTTTTAGAGACTTTTAAATTCTCTATTAAATTACTTTAATATATATACCGTTAATGGTTCTTCCTTTTATTTTTCATCAATGACAATTTTATGGGAATTCCCAATTAAGTTTAGATGATTGTTAAGATGAAAGGGAATTAATTAATGCATACAAGTGTGTTCATATTATTCATGATTAATTAATAATGAAATGAATGCTAGATTTTTCAGTTTTTCATATTCGTTGCAAGTATGACTGATCCCGAGCTTAACTAAGACCTATGTATGTGTGTTAATTTATTTAATTCAATTTATTACATAATTTTTGAATTATATAATATGAAATTAAAATATATCCTATGATGCATCCCTCTCTCAATTATTATATCAGACCTGCATGTTTAAGGTATATTTATTTAATTCCCTTTAACAAATCCTTTATTTCCCCTCACCTGTGTGTGAGTAATAAATATTTTTAATTAATTTATGAATTTGAAGGCCCATGGAGATGTTTCAAGAAGGAAACATAATGACACTAACATGGTGATACATAGGTGTTCATGTGTAATGATGTATCTTATACTAAGCCTAACATATAGTTTTATTTCCCCTATCTCATAGGTTGATTTAATGTCCCCTAATTAAGTCAACCATACGATAATCTCATGATCAGTTACATTAGTACTTATTTATTTTATGTCTAATTCATTAAATTATATTTATTGATGCAATAACATGCACACATAATGGACTTTATATACAAATGTAGAATTTAAATAAAATTTATTATTAATAAATGTTTTATCCAATTATGGTTAATTAATTACATAAATATCCACTTAAATATTAGAAAGTCATATAAAGGATAAAAAAATAAAAAAATCACATTATAAAATAAAACCCCTCAATCTAATTTGAAGATGGACTTTGACTTCCATTACTTGATTAAGAACAAAACTCCATAGACCAATGTCTCCGACCAACCCTTTTTTTGGACACATACTTTTATAAGGGGAGTTATTGTGAAGGTTTTAGGTTGACTTAACCATTTTACATCAAGAAGAGTAGCCATTTCTAGACTTAGTGTGACTTGGAGGCAAATGTTGAGAAAATCCAAGATAGATTTTTTTTGATTTTGGAGTCCACTCAATGGATCAAGGATCTACAAACCCACATTTGGAAAAGTCTTTCCTACCTAAATACCTTCAAAATAGCCTGACCAAACCATGTTGATGTAATTTGAAGGTGAATATTGATCCTTACCCCTAGAATATCCAAGAAACTAGATATTACAAGTTAAATGGTGATGGATATTTGGACATGATAGAATTGTGGGAGAATTAATAAAATCTATTAATTTATTATTTCTAACAAAACTTTTAATCAAGAAAATTAATAATAATATGATATTTTATATTTAGAATAAAATGAAAAAATCATCATCGGAACTATTACTAAGAAAAATATTGTTTAAGGAAGTATCCCCACTAGTATTAACTTCTAGAAGTGGTTTTGACACCTTCGGGTTGTTCTATGCCACAAACGGAAATCCTACATTTTACATTCCTCAGTTCATCATCTGCCTGCTCAAGAGGCATGTGATGAAGAGTTCTTAGACTATGAAAAACATTTGAATGACACAATCGATTTTTAGTGATTGATTCTTTCATATACATCCAGTGAACTCATGATGACTCATGATAACATGGATGCATATAGCATGCTTGAAAACCTTGGTTGTCATTGCCAAGAGATATCAAGATAGGAATGGTTTAAGAGTCTCAAATTTAGAGTAATCATGGAGATGGTTCCCCATCTAGGCCCCACGTATTCAAGATCATTGGATACGTTCAGTGACTAGAGGTTCTAGGATTTAAACTCCCCTAAGAACTCAGAATTTTTCTCCTTATGGAATCACTCCATCAAATAATGTACATTTTTTGTTTTGAATTTTTATATGAACAAAATTGATAAGTCTCTTCCGGATCTTCTTATCCTACTTCACCAAGTAGATAAATATATAATGCAGGAAAATCCTTATGTCCTTATAGTGAAAAAACAGAAAGGGAAATCAAATATCTTTAAGCCTAATGATTTTTCACTCTCTTCCAAGATGATGACGATCATAGGGGGAGCGAGGGGACATTATTTTGTCTGTTTCACATGTGACAGGAAGTGCCACTAGAAGAAAAAATAAAGCCAACTAAAGAAGAATGGGAAATCTTCAGGTGTTTTTTCTATTGAGTGTAATTTGTCTATATCTACAAATTGGGTTATGGATAAAGATTGGGGTTCTCACATTTGTATAATAATATATAAACGAAGAATATTCCAAAAAATTGATCAAGGGGAGGTAGATCAATGAGCATACAATGGAGATAATCTTGAAGACATAGCTATTGGGGACTACCATCTCACATTACTGACGAGAATGATCTTGGTTTTAAAGGATTGTTATTATATTACTTAAGTTACCAAAAACATTATTTCTATATCCATACTATATATTAATATATTAATCATCATATTTTGAAATAAATGTTTATTCTTTTATAATTATATCATTTTTATGGTTAGGAACATCTTCATAGAGACTTTTATGTTACATGAACCAATTAATGGCAATCGAAAACCATGTTACGTCATATGACTTATACCATACCCAACATTGGAATCACTGGTTAGGTCTTATAAATAATAAAAACTTAAATTTTTTTCTTCAATATTGATATTTAGATTCTTTCAAACTAAAACCACTTGGGGTATTCCATGCATGATTACATTGAAAAATCACCAAAGCCTTATTTAGTAGAAAATGTAAATGGGCTTAAGAGATTCTTGAATTATGTCATACTGATGTGTGTAGACCATTTCCTATTGACGAAAGGGGTGGGTACTCATAATACATAGCTTTTAATGACGATTTTATTAAATATGGATATAATTACTTGATGAGGTATAAGTTATATTCAGTTGAAAAATTCAAGGAATCAAAGAATGAATTTTAGAACCATCTTGGTATGAAGATTAAGAAACTCTGCTTAGACTGAGGTGTAGAATATCATAATCCTGAAATCATTGATTACTTATGGGAGTTTGGGATCCTATACTAAATCACTCTTCATAACACACCTCAGTGTAATGGTGTTATTGAAGGGATGAATCACACCTTGTTGAACATTGTGAGGTCAACGATGAGTTAAGAGATTCATCCATAATCTTTTTGGGGATATGCGTTATAAACATCAACACACATACTAAACCATGTACCAACTAAATCGATACATATTATTCTATAATAATTTTTAAATGGAAGAAAAAATATGTTATCATATTTAAATCATTAGGGAAGTGAAGCATTTTTTAAGGCCAATACAGTTAAAAAATGAACCCCAAGGCACAAAGTATGCCTTTATAGGATACCCCAAGGAAACAAACGGATATTACTTATTGGCCCATTGTAAAAAGGTTATAGTGGATATATAGGAAATATTCCTAGAGAGGGATCAAAACTCCAAAAAAAATTGTGGGAGTGAGATAAACATCGATGATGTCGAGGCTCAAGGATTACAAGAGTTGGTATAGAATCAGTTTCCTCAATGCCTCATGGAATAAGAGATTTTTCCAGAGATGCAGGTATATTTTTGGTGTACAAGAGAGTTTAGATAATTATAACATTATTTATTTCTAGTTATTGAGGATGGTGACTCGTTATTAGTTGATAATAATGATCCTCTAGCCTACAAGGAATCTTTAATTGGTGCCAATGTTTCTAAGTGGAAAGAATCAGTGAAATCAAAAATGTATTCCATGTACCAAAACCAAGCCTAGATTTTGGGAGATCATCCAGGGGATGTAAATTTCCTTGGATAAAATAGGTGTTCAAGAAGAAACTAGAAATTGAAGTAAAATTCAGTACCAATAAGACATGAATGGTTGCAAAAGTGTTTAAATAGTGTGAAGGCATTGACTACGAATTAACCGTCTCACTAGTTGAAATGCGGAATTCCATAAAAATTATACATGTCATTGTAGGATACCATGACTATAAGACCTGAAAAATGGATATCAAAATATACTTCCTTAATGGGAAACTTCAGGAATATGTCCTCCTGAAACTGCCTGATGTTTTTGTGACTCCAAAGGATAATAATAAGATATAAAATTTGAAACAAATACATATCTGGATTAAATCAAGAACCCATGTCATAGAATATTAATTTTTACGGATCTATAATGGAATTTGGTTTTGTAAAGAATGAATGTGAGACATTTATCTACAAATGGTTTACTATGAGTGTAGTCATTTTCTTAATATTAAATTTTGATGGCGTATTAATTATTGTAAATGATATAACAATATTATAGTTTATTATGTCATGGTTGAATAAATTTTTTTACAAGAAATACATTGGAAAGGTATCATATATTCATTGGATCATGATCTATCATGGTATATCCAGTATGGAGAAATCCATGAGGGAACTATTTCTAGTGTCACCTGACATTCATCATTCCAACAAAATGTGTCCTTTAACACATAAGGAAATAAAGAGAACAGATATTATTCCATATAAATATGCAATTGGTCCATTCATGTATGATATTCTATATACTAGGATAGACGTTACTTATAGATTAAGTTTGGTTGGAAGATATAAACCTAATCCGGGTGGACACCATTGGATGGAAGTCAAGACTATCCATAACTATATGAGGCATAGTAAGGATATGTTCGTGGCTTATGAAGGATATAAGGAAGTAGTTAGAATAGGATATAGGGATTCTAGTTTCCAAACTAATCAACATGACATGAAATCATAAATGGGATACATCTTCACATTGAATAGAGGTATTGTGAGCTAGAAAACCTCAACAAAGGTTGTGGTAATATATTATACAATATTGTATAAGTATATTGAGGATTTTGAGTATTATAATGAAGAAGTTTTGATGCATGATTTCATCAAATAGCTTAATTTGGTACCTAGAAGAAAAGATCACATCACAATCTATTCTGATAATACAGCAGTGATGGCTCTCACAAAAGATACATGGTAACATCAGAGGATGAAGAACATACATCAGATGTAATGTCTCTTGAGGGATTTTATCATAGAGGGGAGGTTGCAGTGAGAATTATTTACATAGAAGATAACATAGAAGATTCCTTGACTAAGTTATTGACTCAACAGAAACATGATTATCATGTGAGGTTTAGAAAAATCAAATTCAAAGATTTTTCGCTATAGTCCAAGTGGCATATTGTTAGAGTTGGTGTCCCTAAACAAACTGTTTGTACTTTTGTTACATGAATATAAATATTAAATTAAACACATTATTACATTGTGTTCATTTTTCTACATGAAGTCTTTTTAATAATGTCTTAGATCATTTTTCACATTGATATGGTCATACACTACTGAAAATTTCACATATTACAATAGTTTCAAACCATTGGGAAATGGCATGAAACCATTGGGATAGTCTATCCCAACGTTTCCCAGAACTGTTGGTGTGTTATCCGTTTCAGAAGCTCTATGACAACAATTCATTAGAAATCGTTGGTATAGGATGTCTGAATGTAATCTATTCCAATGGTTTAAGTAAAACTATTGGTATATATGTGTATCAATAGTTCATAAACCACTGGTACAAATGATTTCCAGAATCTAACCTATTCTAACGATTCAAGGAAACTCTTAGAATATATGTATACAAATGGTTTCTGAATCGTTGGTATACATGCATAATATGTTTTTCCCTAACGGGTTCATAAACTGTTGGTTTATATGTTGTCCATCAAACATAAGTTTTCCACCACTATAGTATACCAATGGTTCTCTAAACCGTTGGAATATCCTCTACTCCACAGTAAACATAAATTCCCCCCCCCCCACTGTAAACCTACACCACACATAAACATACACCTCCCACAACAAAAATAAGTTGAAAAAATAATACGGACAAAAACTCCACCTCAGTCTTCCAAAGGTGGGAAACCCCCTCCCCCTCAATGTAAACTTGCACCTCTTAAAGCCACTGTAAACCAAGACCTGTACCTCATTCTTCCAAACCCAGGCAACCCACTATAAATATGCACCACTTAAACCCGCTGCAAACCAGTACCTTTTAAGCTGGAAAACCCACTGCTATTAAAACCTCTATAAACCAAAACATTCACCTCAGTCTTCGAATGCCGGGAAACCCATTATAAATTTTCACCTCTTAAACCCGCTACAGACCTGCACCTCTTAAGATAGATAACCCACTATAAACTGAACATTTTCCAATCTTCCAAAGAACCTGTTAACCTCCCATTGTAAACTTGTAAACATGATCCTCTTCTAAATATAGAGGTTATAATAAAACCCATCACATATGAAACTGAGCTTATCCGTGTACTAGTCCATCAAATAATATCATTCTTTTTGTTAATGAATTATCCCATATAGTTCCTTCCGCGTCTAATTAAATTTTTTCTTTTATGAATAAAAAATCCATATGTATAATTCTTATCTATGTAATCCATTTATAAATTAAAATTTTATGTCCAAATAGAATACCATTATTCCCCTCTACACCATCATATCAAATTATACATGAATTGTTTATAGTCTACCCATAATATCAAATATCTCATCTAAAAATATAAATTCAATATATGATTATCCATTTCACACAATTCATGAGGTAATTATGTATTTTTTGGGTATGAGACTGATTTGAGTGTCATGGACTCTAATGGATTCCCAAGTGTAACATATATGAGTACCAAGAGGACTGACATTTTTCACTTGGATGGTGAGAAATTTTTGAGATGGGGGTATAGGTCTGGAGTTACTAGAACCTTGTAACTATCTGGTGAGATAATATATGGACCAAATTCCTTTGTTCTAATTTCATACACATGTTGGGTGACAGATTCTAACAATTATAGTGATATATATTAAGTAATGACAAAACCTTGAGTGATAATGTGTTGGAAGGACCCTTACTTGAGTGATAATTAAGTTATCATACTATAACATGATATCTAACCCTACCATGATTGATAAGGTTGTGGTCAAGATAATGTATTCACCTTGAGTTATACGGTTCTAGATGAACCCAACCATGACTGATAATGGAGCGATTAGAATATGATATTTGACCTACCATGGTTAATATGGTATTTTTTTAAAAAAAATGGATTTACATTGATCATAATGTATTAACATGGATGTTTGTTGAATGAGGAGGTTGGTATGTGATATATAGTGGTCAGAGACAATACCTTTAGTAGTATGGTAGATGTTGGGAGTTGAGTGATGACCTTTATTGAGTGATAAGTATTATTCTAGGTCTTGGATACATGAGTCTATCCTACAAATTCAGGTTGTGGTTGATTAATAATTGATACTCCCTATTTAGAGTATTTGGTTATTGGATGGGTTTCATGTATGATGGTACAATTATGCTAGTTTTGTTTTCAGAAAAATGTATTTATGGTTGGGTATCATGGAAACCTACTAATCACATGATGAACTAATACACATGGAGTCTGGTGTCCTAGTTGGAACATGAAATCTGACATGATATGTGTGTGTATTTATTTTTATAACATTTACTTTGCTCAGGTATACATATATGTAAAAATATATTAGTGTCTCTTCGTGATATTCTAAGGTCATATATTTCTAACACCTAGCATGATAAAATTGGTATGTATGTAGATCCAATGATAGTTTTACTGATCTAAGAAAAGACTATGTATTGTATTGGGATGGATTAGTTCAACAGGGATTGAAGGTGATGATATTAGGTGGTGATCGAGGATGGAAATAGAGCCTATTGTGTACATTTTTTTATTTGGGTCATATTAGTGGGAAATTAGTTGATGTATGACTGTATACATCCGCATGTTTTATTATTATAAAATTATGTTTTTTTTCTGATGAGAATACCACTAATATATATATATATATATATATATATCTGTGTGTGTGTGTGTTGGTCATTTTCATGCAAAACTATGAATGGTGTGGATCACACCAGGCTTCTATATCAACATAGAAGAACTAGATGTTACAATATTGTGTATGTATCTACCCTTATCATAACGGACTCATGCAATATATGTATATATATGTTTGTGTGTGTGTGTGTGTGTGTGTGTGTGTTGTGTGTGTGTGTGCTGGTCATTTTCATGCACAACTATGAATTGTGTGGATCACCCTAGTCTTTTATAATCTTCTCATTATTCTAATAGTGTTCATGAAAAGAACATGTTTTTAAATTCAAATAAATATACTAAATAAGACTCAAAGAACATTTACATTAGTTTTCTGTGAACTTCTTCATGTTTGCAATCATCATCCATTGAAAAATATTAACTACCAATCAAATTAATCTACAGATATCTCCTTTTAAATCCACCACTTGCCTGAATGGCCCGAAGGCCTTAATTGTTTATTTATTTTTGATAACCCCCCTTTCAAGGGATGAGGGGGAACCCTTACAAGGCCCGTCGCTCAGATATTACATGGCCCATAGGCTTAGGAGATTACATGGCCCGCATGTCTTAAGGAATTCAACCAGACTATCTAACAGGAACTGCCCCTCCCCAGTATATGCATCCTGATAGTATCTCTCCACCTTTTCATGACTGTCTAGCTAGGCTTCACGTGCAAGCATAGGCTGGTACCGATGGCATAGCCATACCCTCTCATTCTAACAATCCATTTAGCTCTG
Organism: Viscum album; assembly: GCA_963277665.1. Taxonomy (NCBI): domain Eukaryota; kingdom Viridiplantae; phylum Streptophyta; class Magnoliopsida; order Santalales; family Viscaceae; genus Viscum; species Viscum album. Next base: position 1,513,244,072 of record OY728139.1, on the reverse strand, counting down.
CTTTGGTGATTGCACCAGCTCTAAATCCTCCTTTGGGGCTGCTCCTTTTTTAATGTTTGTCTGGGGCCTGCATTCATGTGCCTCTAAGGCCTGGGGTTGGCTCTAAGGACTTAAGGTGGCCCGAAGGCCTTGAGAATCAACAGGACCAAAGGCCTTGGGTGGACCAAAAGCCTTGCAAGATCCGAGGACCAAACCGGTGCCCCGAAGGCCCAGATGGATGAATAGTTACGGCTGATACTGTACCGAACATTGCCTGCTATAGTAAAACTACAGTACTCTTACAGTACTACTATAGTACCCAAAAATATGCCTCCACCCGGATTTTCTCTAGAGTCTCTTGGATTCACCTAGCATGTCCTCACAAACTGGGCTGAGACTCATGTGCAATACACCACTTAAAATATCCAAATATCTTACAAGAATACCTCCATTTTAATTCTCCACATTTTCCATAACTTTGGCATGCTTTTAAACCTCCAAATGAATATATGTGGTATAAAAAAACTGTTCAAACTTTCTTTTTTAAAATCATGATCCTCAAAACATCGAAACTCACTTTTTAATTGTGTTTCAAAAAAAAATGCCTTTTCACTTCACACCAAGGCATGAAAAAATTATTATTTATGAAATATTCCCTTCAAAACATCAGAAACCATGCCCACTTGGCCATTTTTCTCCACTACAAAATCTTGATACACCAAAACACCCAACATTTCAATACATAGGTCCACCACTGTTAGCAGAATGCCTTTAGTGAGTATCCCCACTATAATTCTTCTCATTAGAACATGGGAGAAATGTTTCAATATGAATATTCAAAAGAGGAGGCACTAAATCATATGAATCGGTGGTGGTATGACGAAGGTTACAGTGGTGAGCACCATAAGCCTGACATGTGTTAAATAATGTCACCATTAGCGATTTTAGATATATGGGCTCAAGTAAACACCCAAAGGGGTGTCTAAGAGGCCAGGAAAACATCCCAAATGGGTTTCTCCATAAGATAAGGTCACAACGGGCATGATATAACAAATAAACTATTTAATATTCTATAACAAGGGATCGCCAGAAGGTTGTAGCAAGAGACACAATGATGCAACGTCTAAAGTGCAATGAAACGACGGAAAAGAATTATACACCCTACACAAACCATTTAAAAATTCATTCACTTCACCTAAACATGGAAATTTCATTAATAATATTCAAAGGGTTAAAAGGAAACTATCATGATCATGGTATATGCCTACTAGGGAAATTTCATTTTTTCTAAACAAGTATCATAAAACAATTTATATTATTCAATGAAAACATAAACTAACAAGCCAAAAAACAAACACCAACAAGATACATATGGAAAAATCAAAGCAAATATAAACTTGATACAAACAATTATCACTACTCATTGGTTTAGAAGATAGAACGACTCTGTTAGAGGGGTTTTATTATAAAATAATGGCGTTTATTTATCACACAATTCATTTAATTATACTTAACATTTATTCTAAAACTCATTACACACAAATAAAATGCAATATGTTAAGAAACTAGATCAACATAACTATCATTGTGAGTTTTCACAGATATCGCACCTCCTTTTGAGGGGTTTTATTATAAAAAGATGACATTATTTATCAAATGAAACAACTATATTAAAGAACACTTATTAAAGATATGCAATTCAACATAATTAATCAGCATTAAGAAAGAATCTAAATTCAATTTAAATCATTCTTAAATTTAAGAGGCTACGAGAGGGACTCTGCCTCAAGGTGTTACCAAGCCATCCACTTCAAATCTTGGAGCTTTCTAACTAGAAGTTCCTGCTCCTCCACTAGGTATACGAACCTTCACACACATGAAAGGACACCTAGCCCCTATTCACACACCCTCATGACCATGAGCATGTGCAAGGGGATCCTTGCACATATGCTTATATGCATATATCAGTCTCCACTCACCTACGTATGCATTTTTATATATATACATGGGTACACTTAGCTCTATACGTTCATAATCTCTTCCATGGGTGACTATACATATAAAGGGGGAACCCACATACATATACTTACTTACCAATGAACACGTAGGCGAGTCTCCCTTGACTTGGAGACTCAAAACCAACGAACATGGATCAACCCACTACATAAAAGATATTAATAACCTTAAAACACATGAAGGATGCTACATAACCAGTGAGAAACCAACCAAAGGCATTGAAGCCTTACCTAGACTAGAAGCAGAGAACCAAATCCACCTGAACAAACATGAAGCGATCCTACTCCCTACCAAAAACATAATATGGAGTCAAAAATACTAAATCCCCAAATACATGGGGTGAGACACAATTAGTAACCATAGAATGTTACCTCAAATCAAAGCCGTTGGATTTAATCTATCTGAAATAGTTTTGGCCTCTTTGCAGAATATAACTACCCTCTGTCCATAGAAAGAAGTCAAAGATCCAAGTGGCCACTATTATAAGGAAACTAAAATAGAAAATAAACTAAAACATACATGTCTCTTATGACTATACATGTCACCACCCAACATATAAGAACCACAAGGCCCCATGGGTGAAATCAAGTTCCTGCAAGCAAAGGGGAAACATATCAATGTTTCAAAATGAAACTATAAAATAGTACATTCCTATTAATTAAAAATTACTCTTCTTATTAATGGTAAATAATCAATTTGGCACGAGTTTCAACTTCGTTTGGTTTTGTTCAATACAAGGGATGGGGTATTATTATTCTTGGTTTTTATGTTTACAGTTGAGATATTTATTTAAAAATGATGCATGTATTTGAAATTATTATTTATGGTTTTAGTTCATAGCCTATTGGCATGGAGCCTATCCACATGAATAATTCTTGTAATTTAGGTTTCAGTTGACATTTATGCGCTTTAATGTGGTTTATGTCACTAACGATGAGGACTCATCTGTTTATATTAAAAAAACCCATATTGTGTTTTCCTATATATATTATTGTAAGTATTCTTCATAGTTGAACCAAAATATTACTTTTAATTAATGTTATTATGGATAGTATGGTAATATTTTCCTCGATGATGACTATATAGTCTCTCCATGAAAGGGATGTATAATGAACCTTGGTGAATACTAGGCATTGGTGTTTGTAGTTATAGAGCCAAAAAACATTTGATATTATAAGATAATATTCAATGAGTTATCTATATATTAATGATCTAAGTAGGTCACAATTGATGGCTAGATTATCACTAAATAATATAGGAAATCCTTGAACATATCTCTATGGATTATTCATGTTTTTTATATAAATTCTATATGTGGTCTCACTATGCAAGGGATGCATGCCTCCACTGGTGCCACCTCCAAATCATCAAATGCCATCCCCTTCCGAAGGACTTCCCTCAAAGAATACATATATTTGGAAATGTGTGAGGTAGTAACCTAAAAAACCTCACCCATAATCATCAAGTAAGTAGTGTGTTTTATGACTTCAATCATCAAATTTCTTAATTACATCTTCCGGTATAAAGAAAGTATTAAGAGCATCTATAGACCCTTAAACACTAACATGATTATTCGATCGTTGATTGCCAAGGAATTGATTATAACTATGTTCCATGGGAGTCATGGACTCTAAAGACGGTTAATGAAAAGAAATATATTAACATAGTAGACCTATAAATATGGTCTTCACAAGCCACCTAGGTTTAGAGAAGGTTCTTTAGTGATTTTATGGGAATGAAATCACCCTATCACTAGGTCTCCGTATGGATAAGATATCAATTGGGATATGAGTTGTCTAACGTATGTCTTGAAATTGGGATGCTAAGTTTATGGACTATTTGAGGATTTAGATCAAGTAAAATTTTCCTAAGAGGATTGGTCCTTTTTGTGATAGGTGTGGAAATTGTATATCTAGCGTTTGATAAGGAAATACATACGAGGATGGATTGGAATCTTGGTAGGTTCTTAGAGTGGGACGGTCCCTCTGAGTATATAAAATTTATTATGAAAGGTTTTACTCCATTTAATGATTCAAGGGTTAAACTAAATAGATGAAGGATGAGATTCTATTGTGGGTATTGGGTATTGTCGGACAGATTGACAATATAATACCAAGAGGCTTGGGGTATTTTAGATTAGGATGGAACCAGGTTAATGGGTTTGGGTTATAATACATTATTTTGATGAGGTTCTTGATTAGATTTTTGAGAATATAATTAAGGATTGGTCGACATGCCGAGAGAAGACTATAGTCTGTGGGATGAGGATTATGGTCAATGAGTAGCAACAAGGACATGTTCGAGGGACCCTAGAGGATTCCCATGTGGATCGGATAAGAATGTAGATGGGTTAGACATGGTTTGCTTTTGTGAGTATGACAATCATGAGGTGAATAATCCTCTCTGTGTACTTGGATGGTGAGATGTGCATCGAGGCATGGGATAATCCTTGAGAGATGATTCTAGACTATGTGACTGAGAGGATAGACTAGGTTATATTTGATAGTATTGGGTGAGTGGAAAACCCATGTGAGGATGATACGATGTATGGAGACACTTGGAGACACTTGGAGTTATTTCAAGACTCCAATAAACTCCAGAAATGTTCCCACACAATGTTTTAGAAAAACAATTCCATCTCATGGAAGACACCAAGGCTCCTCTAGCTTTCAATGTTTCCTCAAACTCACACCTCATAGTATTACTGTATACAAGTGATCTACGTCAACTAGTCAGGATAGCATCAGCACCCTCCATCCATATAAATAAGTAAAATACCTAGTGGCTAGCGCGATAAAGAAAATAAAATAAAATCTAAAAAAAACATACCTGTATCCGGTGACTATACTTGTCACCTCCCAATATATAAGAACCACAACGCCCCATGGGTCAAATAATGTTGATGCAAGCAAGGGGGAAATAGTTCCATCTAATAACCTCTTCATTTTTCATTATGTTCTTTATATATCACGTTGTTGGAAAGACCATACTTGTACACATATCCATTGAATATGCACCTATACTACATTAGTAGATTTGACGATTGTGCACATAACCCTATTCACTATTGAAATAACTTCATAGAAACAACAATAAATGTTTAGTAGTTGATCCAACTCTTTAACCTGGTTGGGTACCAGTCCATGAACCAGATGGTCTACTAGGTCATGAGGGTGTAAACCATTTCATTGTACTATACGAAGAATAAAGGCGTTGGTATGTTTTCTACCAGAAATAGGAATTTCTCAAGGATTAGGTACCATTCGACTTCATTTCCTAATTTAATGGCGCCTTAACTATCTCTAGATGTCAAGGGGTGTCTCCCATGGGTGTCTTTTGGTGTGTAATCTCTATCTCTGATTTTTGTGGTGCTTCTGTATTGTGCGAAATGTGTATTGCTTGGTCAGTTTAATAAATACATTGGTAAATTAAAAAATACTCCAATAGTCAATAGAGATATACCCACATTTGATAGATAATACCATCCAGATAACCAACTCAGAAATCTGAGACCAACATTTTACGTTAACAATTCCAATTACATAATATATGCAGCACTAACTTATGTTTTATGAAACAATCAATTAAAGGGAGAGAAACACCCGCGGGGTGTTCGTCCATGGGGGGTCTAGCGTGCGACTGAAGAGGGGTTTGGGGGACGTCATTAGAGACGATTTATCCAAGAAGGGATGGGGATGTCACCAGGAGATGGAGATGAGAGGGGAGGGGGGGACGTCGCTCTGATTCGATATGGGAGAGGGACGTCTCCATTAGAGAGGGAGTTGAGAGGGGAAGGGGGACATCGTCGGAGGAGATGGAGGGGAACGAGAGGCGGAGGTAGAGGCCGAGAGGAGATCAGGATCTGGGATTGGAGGAAGGGGTCAGGAGGTAGAGGTTGGGGATGGTTCACACGGAATGAAAAGTTGAGAGGGAGCCCTTATTTAGGTGTCTTTATTTCCTATGGTTAATAAAAACCATAAGTAATATTTTTCTTTCCCACCGGTTTTGTTAAACCACTGGGAAAACCCAACATATAATACCCTGTACCATCTTTTTACTATAACTGTTGTTTTTTGTTCTTTATCCCAAGGGATTTTTCAAACCATTAGGAAATAAGAGTTTGTATAGGCCTGAATTCCAATAGTGATAGTAGTTCCCCTCTATGATTAGAACCCTGAAATACTTTGAAAATATTCATAATGTCGTTTTTTGGTTCGATAACTTTCTATAATGGGACACATAGTATATAGAACTTAAAGTGAAAGTACTCCTAAGAATTTGAGGATTTTTTTCATGAAGTTCACGCACTTTAATCTCCATCCAATGGCCCGAAATCCTTGATTTTTTTTATTATATGATAAAGCCTCCTTTTATGGGAAGAAGGGGGAATTCCACCAGTAGGAATTCCATATGTTTTCATGTTATCATATATTCCTATATACGAGAATGTGTAATAGTCCTTATACTTTATAATTATCATTAATTCATGTCATGATAGATGCACAATTATTTTCAAATGAAAAATATCATGCCATATGTTGGCGGGAACTACGGTATAATGGGTGCTTCATGAATGACATGTTATGAATGAATAAGTTAAGAAAGGATTTGTCCGTATAATCATTATGGTGTGATGAAGTGTTTATATCAAATAGTCATATAATGATGTATCGATCATATGGTTCGGTGAAACCTTCATGCAACCTGCATGATAAGATATTGTGACAAATGGATTATATTACACAGTGAGTGTTCATATGTGGTTATCGTCGTTATGACTTTCTATTTTTTCTCTTGGTTTCCTTGACCCGTTGCTAGATTGTAATCTATGACATTAGTAAATTAAACCTAATTAATATGGGAAATAATCCTATAGGGTGACACACTATGTGTTTATGTTGGTATCAATTAAATTATCTTTGTATTTTATTTACAGAAAAAATATTTTTCTCAGGGCTAAGGAATAATTTAATTCATGTTATATTTATCATATAAATTAAATAAATATTTACTCATTGGATTGTGAATAAAATATACTTATTTATTTTATTGAATATATTGTAAATATTTAACTAGTTTGTGAAAAAAATATTTATTTTATAGAATTTAATATTTACTCATATGTTTAATAAATCCAATAGGAATTCAATAAAACAAATATTGTGGCTGATGGTAAAATTATTATTTACAAGTCGGTAAATATTATTTATCCATCTTGTGAAAGTTAGAGAACAAAAAAATAATCATATTATTATTATTATATGTAATGGTATTTCAATAATGGTTATAATAATGTTTAATTCCTATTATAAAATTACATTTTGTAACTAAAATCCCATCTCTACAATTAGATGGTTATTTCTATTGTTTGATTCATTTGAAACCAATTCCATGTTTTCAAATAGAGATTTTTTGTGTAAAGTGAATTCTCTCTCGACCCCTCCTCCTATGGACCTTTAAATAATGATAAACCAAAGCGAGACTTTATTCAAGTCCAAATAACAAGTGATCAATAATGAACAACTTGAGACATTTGATTCTCTACACTAAGACCCGATGAATGGGTGGTATTGCTCAGATACCATTGGAGCATGTGTGGATCACTACAAGAAGGATTATACCCTTGGATCCTCACAAATTCAAGAAGTAAATTTAGAAGACCCTTTTAGGATGATCAAAAATCATCAATGAAGAATTATCCGAATCCTTGTTATTTATTTATTCGTATAATAAAAAAATTAATTTTAAATTTGATGTGCAAGATCCTTACTCCTTCTTTTGAGAAACAATTATTAAATGAAAAATTAATATATCTTCCATCACCGCAACATTTCTACTTCACTCATAACCAACACATTATTGTAGTGGATTCATTCTTTTCCATAGTGTAATTATCTAGATGTCCCTAATATACACCCCTGTAATAATCTCCCATTACCTTTAGGCACATTCCATGATGTTTCTTTTCACAATTTATACATGATAGAAATTTCTTTTCTCTATTATTCTTTTTTGATGTGTACACTTTTTATTAGTTCTAATATACCCATTAATTCTATTGATTACCATGGAATATATATAGTCTATAGTTGTTTTACTCTGTCTTATTGTAATTTGATATTATATCATTATTTGATGAACATATATTAAAAATAAGTTCCCTTCAGAGACTCAAAAAAATAAAATCAATGAAATGGTCGGTATTTTATTCTAGATTACGTATATAGTATGAATCATTGATGGATAGCCTATTGATGTTAGCCTCATACTCTTCCACAATTAATTTATCATTCTACTTTAATGTGAGGATTTTCCTCACCATTTATTCTTGATATTCTTGAGGGAAGTATATCTCAATTAAAATCACATTAAATGTTCTCCATTCCATGATTTATATTTCTTTAGCCTCATTAGTGGCTTGGATCAATGAACACCACTAATAAAAATCTCCTTTATAATAATAATCTTACAGAATAAAATTTTCACTTTCATTACATCACCAATATATGAATAACATTTTGACAAGTTTGACCCACTTCTCAATGACTAATGGATTTGTAGTTCCACTAAAATATAGAGGATTTTATAGTATTAAGTGATCCAACATAGGTGAATCATTTTGTGGAATTGTATTTTTCCTAATAGTCATGGTTATTTTTCATATCCTGATTCAAATTTCATAATATATCCATTGTATGCTCAGATCCAACACCAAATATATTGTTTTTCTCTTTTGGTAAGTCCCAAAATTTCTTATGAGTGTTGATTCACTTTATTCCATTTGGTTCAATCACTAAATAACGACTCACAATGAATTATCTAATAATCATAATGAATATTGATCTATATAATAAAATACTCATATTAGTAAATTTTCTAAAATACTATTGAGGATTATCACAGTTATCATGTTCACTATGTTCATTTGAAATCTATTTCCCATGTTTTCTCCAAAACAACCTCTAATACCAAATGTAATAGTACTAACTCTAAAAACCTAGATATTTTCCTTAAATTATTATATTTTCATGGAATGAATAGGTATACTCTCAAAGGATCAATTAGTTTAGTATCCATGGAGAAAAAGAATGATAAATGAAACAATTTTATATTGGAAATAGAATATAAGCATAACAAAAGTAAATGTTTTAAATACTTAAAATAAATTCGTAGATTTCTTCTTACGTTCCTATGGAAAGGGAAAAATAAATGGTTATCTTAGATACTAAATAATTATGACATGAAATAGATTGTATTGTGTGTAAATAATAAATAATCAATTTGGCATGTTAAATAAAAGAGAACACATTCCAGTTAGTCCATAATATTAGCACAAAATTCATCCATGTATAATATAAATGTACTAATATCATGGATAATAACAAACAAATTCTTAATGAAGGAAATTATTAATATCAGATGTCATGATATATCTTCCATGAAATCCTAGTTCCAAGACAGTTTAAAATAGGGGACGTTATATATCAAAAAACAAATTCAATTCTAGCTTATGAATTTTTATCATGAGGCCTCTCAGTAAATTTAGGGGATAAAAAATTTCAGGCCGCACCATTCATTATATGTCCAATTAAATCCTCATATATTTAATTATAAATTAAATTTTTATATAATATTTTAAATCAATAAATATCTTTATCAGGTAAAGAATACATATTATCAATAATTCCTTAGTTAATCAAAAAACATTCAAAGTGACACACTGTATGTTGGAATGGTATATGTTTTTAGTGAAAAGAATATCCATGATGTAATGAATATGTATATTTATCATAAATGTAATGTATAATGATCAGAAGAAAGTTACAGTTTCAGTAGAATGTTAATTTCTATGAGATTAATCAAGATAAGAGAGATGAAAATCAATAAATTGATTTTATAGTAAAATCAATTATTCTATACAATAAGTGAAAATTGAAATGTAATGTGAAAATAATTTCTCATCAGATTTGTTTCTTCCTAAAACATTTTAAACTTATAGAAAAATTTTATGGGTTTACTTTTTTTGTAGTGGTTGAGATGTTTCTTAACGTCATACCTATTAAACGAAAAAATACCATCTGGATTTTTATAGGAAAAGTAAAAAATGACCCTTTACATAAAATATTTGCGAAATAAATTTAAAAACACTTAAAAATTTATGGATAATATAAAATATCATTCATAAATCATTTTAATTATAAAAAGAAAATTTGTAAATTAATTTTTAGAAATATGAATATGGAAGAAAAATATACTCGATCAAAAAGGAAATAAGATTAGCTTTGATTTTAAACATTCACGGTGTCAATCCTCCAGGCGACATCATGCCTGATCGTCTCCCTCTGTGATTCATTTGACATCACCGGTGTCCTGCAGGATCGTCTCAATGATTTTGACTTCTAGATGTCCTAGGCTAGGGGTTGATGTTGCGTTTCGTGCCAGATGTGGCTGTGCTAAGAGGATTTGGTCTCTGCGTGCGGGTTCGAAGGTGGCAACGGGATTTGCGGTTGTGGTCTTCAATGAGGTTTTCTTCCAGAGGGATTCGGGATTCCCTCCAATTAGTTTTGGATCGTTTTCAGTCTTAATATGCGTTTGATTGTGGTTGTGTGATGAGTCGATGTTGTCTTTGTTTCTGTGCCGATTCTGGTTGGAGTTTCTGGCCAAGAGTTTGGATTGTTGCTTCCTTGATTTTGTGTCTGAGGTGATAAAGGTGGAGGAGAATATCTGTGCTAGTGAGAAGACCTTTTTGAGGTTGTTGTGTGTTGGACTTCTGAACTTGTTTGGATTTGATCTACTTGCTGGTTGTTTTGGTTGTTTAAAATTTGGATGATGGTCTGTTTGCACGGCGAAGTCGTTGGTTTTCCGATGAAGTCTTTCTAGCGATCTGCTTTGGTGGAGGTGCACGATGGCAGGGTGAGATTCATTTTTGAATTTTGAAATTTGAATTGTAATCTTGTTTTCGGGTTCCACGACCACCGATCTTGACTTTTGGTTCAGTTTCTGTTTGGTTACCGGTTACCCCTAAACCAGATTTTTAGAAAATGAAAAAATGGATTGCAGGAAAATGGAGTTTGATAGAAAGTTCCTTACCGCATGTATAACATTAATTTTAGCTCTATTAACCCCCAGTATGTTAAATTAAATATTTTATGATTTTATAAAAACCATTTTCTTATTTATAATATCATATATGTTCCATATATAAAATTTTATTACTCATTTTTCAATATTCTCTTGTATTTATCATTATCGCAGGAGCAAACTGCATTGTTTTTCATGTATATTTTCATTCAGTAGTGTTGATCTTTGTATGATTTGCATAGTTTCAACATATCTATAATGTTATTAATGATATAATAATCCTATATATTATCTATAAATATATTTAAATCATCCATAAATGAAAGGGATATAAAATTAATTACACTATTTCTGGATATAGTAGGTTGTATGTATACATGAATATTATTTTAATGTTTTGATAGTTGAAAACAAGAATGTTGAATAATAATTAATTATTAAATAATGTTTATTATTTCATACATATTATTTATATTCACTATTTCTATCATTTATACCATCTGTTAAATGTTTTAGTGAAAAATGATGCACATCACTTCATGGAGGAGGTATCCTTACATGCGCATGAGTGACATTAGAGTATTCCAACGGATGGACAGGTAAGAAGGGATATAAGATATTGTAATTAAATAATTATATTTATGTCAATAGTATCATATATAAATTTCATTTTCATATTTATAAATATCTAAGTGAAATGGTGATGAGAAATGAATTACCCTATTATGTAGAGGTGCTAATTCATATGTAAACAAAAGCGATGTTTTCACTTATCATAGAATGTTAAGGAGATTAAAAATGGTTATACCATAATAATAAAAACATATAATAATTTATATGACACTATAATTATCATTTTAGGATAGATACAACACATTAATAGGAAGTGGAAGAAGAATATAATATTGAAAGACTCGATAAAGATGAATACCTCTTCTTCGGTAGATATCCTATAGATATCCAAATAAAGGGCCTAGTGTGGGTATATTTTAAGGAAAAAATAGCTTTATACATGGATATGTATTTTAAGAAGATAAATTTTCATGATTTAATGGAGAAATATGTCTCAAAGTGAGGTGAAGAAATTAGGGAAAACGGTGTGCTTTTACAAGTGAGGGGAGAGGCTTTAATGAGATTTCTATATCCAAATGAATAATAATTTCTATATTTGGAATATAATATGAGGATTATAAATACTATAATCTAATAAAATTAGGACATGTTTTAGTAATATAATCAACCTTATCTTTTAGTTTTAACCCCTAGTTTACCCTTTTAACAATTTGGCACGGTTTCTAAGATTATAACAATTTAAGGGTCAACAATGTTACTATAAAATGAGAAACATATTACCATACCATTGTTGATATTTCAAAACATATCCCATTTATTTTGTATAATATAAAATTTTTAGGAATTTTAATCATTTAAAAAAATATTATTTAATATAAAATATCATTAAGATCATTTTGGACACTACTCGTTCAATTTGAAATTAAATATGTTAAGAAAAATAGAAAATTATAATTTAATCCTTTAAAATTTCACTAGCATGTCAATGAAACCCAAAAAATTGCAGAACATAAAAATTATTTCTAATTATATTATATTTATTATTTTTAAAATCATTTATTTTACTTTTCTATTAATTAAACAAATGTATTTTTGATATTGTGCAAGCATTTATTGTAATTATTTCACCACAAAAAAATTATAAATAAAATAACTTGAACAAAATTATTTTATTTAAAATTAATTTTTAAAACTAAACCGAAGGTGTATTTTCTATAATTATAAAATACTCTATGTAGTAAGAACAGAAAACTGTCAGTTTTGTATGTATATCGCTAATAAGTATTATAAAGGAAAAAATCCATGATACATGGGAGAAAAGTAATCATCATATAATTTTGGAAAATTATGGGTTAAATTTAAAAATATAATGATATTAGTCCTTGTTTTGGAATATTTTTTAATTCCTTGTCATGATATTTTTAATCTTAATCGCTTTATTTACCCTTACTATAGTGAAAATTATTTACTATGGTTATTATTCTTAATGAAGAAATTAAATGTAATTTATTTTTAAAAAATTGACCTCTAAATTCAAAATATTGATTCCAAATATAATGATCAACTACATATAATTGGATGAATTTAATTTAAAATTAGACCTGCAAAATGTGATGAAAAATAGCCTTTCACAAAAACACCTTTTAAGTATAAAAATGATTTTATACTGAATTCCAATAAAAATAAATTTTAAATAAATTAATTGTAATATTTGTAAGAAAAATGATCTAATTTTTATTTTAAACTAATAAAAAATATAATTCCACGTTGTCAAAACATTAAAATGAAGTACATTTTTCAACAAAATTCAGTATTTTTTATTATTCATTGAAAAATTAAAATTTTCAGAGAAATATAAAAATTCCACTATAAGATAATTTTGATATGAGTATTTCAAAAATTATTTCATATTTTTAAAATAATTTTTATAGATGTTTAATATATTAATTAAAATATGGGATCAAAAAATAATAAAACCCTTTTTTGAAGAAACAATATTTTTGAAGAATAAAAAGAATTTACTAAAAATTGAGTGCTTATTTACTATGTATTTATCAATATATTTATATTAATTTGGGAAATTATTTTTATTTCATACTAATTTAACCATATTCATACCAACCAATTAAACGGCTAGGTTATGATGGCCATATTTAAATAATAAAACTTTGTGGACTTTTATGATCAGTGTTGTAACACCCGATACTTTTATGAGAAATATTTTGTTTTTATGTTATATAAATCCTCAAAGGAATATTTAACTACACACAACACTATCTTGGCTTGATTTACACGCAAACACGACCTTCCTCGATAGTTTGCATCGTACACAATACCAAGTTTCACTAAACAACAATATGCTATTAAAATATTATTAAAACTAGCCGTTATGAATAGTAATAACCACTTTTTGAAAATTTTTAAATTTTATTTTTCAAAATGGACTTCATTTTTGGATTCTGAATAATCAAATTATCCTAGGGTGAATTTGTTTTTCTGAAAACATTCTATTTTTGATAAATAGTGAAAACACTGGGTTACTATTTAAAAACCGACTCTTTATTTGAATCATTATTAATTTTATTTAAATTTATTTTAGATCAAAATTGATACATAATACCTATATAAGTTCAATGCAATTCATTGGAGTCATCTTATAATAATTTTAGATATATAAAAATTATATTGAACTTTTCACCGTGTTTTACCCACCTCCTTGGATAATTTGAAAATTTACATAAAACATAATTTTACCACTTTTGTGAATGGAATTTCAAAAATCCGAGAGACACGGTTGATGTCGGTATGTAAAATGTGCTTCAATGAGATGAAAATTATTTTTTGTGAATAGTAACTTTTTACTTTTTTACCACGGTTAAAAGTAAATAGGGTAATTAAGGGTAAAAATGTTATTATTATTACCCTAAAACATGTCCTAATTCTATTGAATAACTGTAATTCGACCTAAAAAAACCTTAGGAATAAACTATGATCATTTAGGCCTAGTTGTATTAGATTAGGACATTTATTATTAATTTATTTAAAGAAGGGTTAAAATAGTTAAAATCAAAGTTTAATAACTACATCATTTTTAATATAGGGTTATACAAAAGATAAATTCGACTATAAATTTTCTATAGAAAGCTAAAAAGATTTCCTACATATTTGTATTTTATTTTTAATTTTTAAAATTTAAATAATTTAATTTACATATGACACAATGATGTTAGAATAATTATCTTATTAATGAAATATTGACATAATTGACGTTATAAATACCCAAATAAATGTAATTTGAGACTTTTTATGAATTACAATAATTTTATATGTTAATATGACATGTTAGTGTTGATTTAATTAACTTTTTTTGAACTAATAATTCTGTTATAAGTTTCACAAAAATCAATTAACAAATAGTGTCAAAATTGACATAAAATAGTTTTTAAAAAAAATATTATATTATTAATTGTTATTATATTCCTAAAAATCTACGGTTTTGCCACGATACTTATATCATGATATTTGTATCATTAATGGACCACATGGGGGTCTATTGGATGTAAATGGTAGGTTTATTAACTATATAATATAAAAATGCAAAGTGATGTGGAAAATGTCAATCTAATTAACTAAGAGTTAAAACTAAAAGATAAGGTTAATATAATGACCTAAACTTGTCTAAATTCTATTAGATGAGATTATTTCGACCCATCCCCACCATAGCTTAGAAAAAAATAAGTTTTGAGCTATTAAAAATTGAATATGACATTATAATAAAATAATATTTTTATTTTTTCCAAAGGTACCCCTCTCCTCCCTTATAAAAAGGCACCTCCTCCCTCTCTTCCTCACACCACTTTGAGCCTTAAAGCTCGGCCAACCCCTTCCAAATTCTCTTATCAACTTTCCTAGAAACATCCTAGAGGTTTTCGTAATCTTAAAAGACCAATTTTAGTGCCCTAAGAGGAGGTCTCAAAGAGGCACTTCAAAGAAGAGGTAATGTCCATTACTGATTCTTTCAACTTTACTTCTTCTTCCACTTCTTCTTATTAGGTTGTTTTATTATGAAATAATAACATCAGTATCACTCATATACTTATATGTTATTATGAGTATTAAACGACCCTATTTCACCATCTTTCCATCCTACGGAAAACAAAATCATCGCCCGTGCGTACGTACAGAATACCGTCTCCACGCCGTGGTGTAATCTATTTTCCACCACCACCTTACCTGGATGGGTATAATGGTGTAAATAATAACTATATATTATTATTTTAAAGTGATATTTATTATGAAATAGTATAAATACACTCCATTACAGTTTCACGATCATGGAAATGATATCATCGCTCGTGCGTACGTACGGAATACCGTCCCCACGATGTGATGCGACTCGTTCTACATGATCTTCATTGCATAATGGTTATATAAATGAATTGAATGAATGAATATGATATATAATACACTAATACCATTCTGGAAATGAGTTATCTATAACCTAAAAATAATAATACGAATTTATTCGACAAAACATGCATAAGAACAAAAAGTAATAAACACCCGAATAACAAGTAGTAATGAAATATTACTAATAAGAAGCTAAGAATATGACCATATATGATATCATAAAAATAAGTATTATTATGGAATAAGTCAATAACATTATTTAAATCATTATACAGGAGGTTCGGATACTTATGAAGCAAATCGGACCTAAGGTAAGGGAAAATCTCAAAATCTCATTTTTATCCGAGATTGTTTATACATCAAAATTTACTTGGGAATATTTATCATCAACATCCATGTTTCATCAATATATAAAAAATATTTCCAAGAAGCATCCTTTACATGTTTTCATGTTTATTTTTAATCAACTACTTTTAGTTTAATATTATATGACATGTTAAGAAAGGAAAAAAAATTTGATGTAGAAAGGATATTTTCCTCAAGAAAGGAGTTCAAGTGTTTTATCAAAATTATTTTCCATCTAAGATAATATAGGGTTCTATTACTATCCCTATTATTACATTGATTTGATTATGTTGTGATGGAATTATTTTTATGAATTCCTTTATCTTATATGAATTGTTTTATGATGTCACGATGTTTAAGAATCCCATTTTTATTACATGGGTTATGCAATGATGTATGATTTATGATTTTGTGGAACACATAAGAATGGTATCATTATGAGATGGGTGGGACATATATCTCCCTCCAATGCATTGGTTAAATATTTATATCTCATGAGATAGACATGTCTAGAACGGCAGGTTAATCGAGTTCAGTGAAACAGGACTAAAACAGGGATTGAACTTGGTTCAGAAATGGACTTTGTCCGCTAAGATAGACATTGCTATGAGTCTTGACTACTAAGAAATGATTCTCTATTATTATGTGTGTATGACACAAAGTTTCATGTTATAAGTTATGATTATTGGTATTACATTTCACTACTATGATTTATCCCATGTTATGAAATTATGATCTCTTTTTCAGGTCAAGATTTATAAATGTTATATTCTTATGAATATGATGTGATTGATATTTCTTTTGTTTACCCTTACTGAGCATTTGAGCTCACCCTTTTGTATGTTTTTTCCCCAGGTCAGGATGAAGTTTATTAAGTTGGATATTCCAAAAGGGACTCTATATATGATGAAATAAATGGGAGGCAAAGTGGATGCTTTATGAACTGGTTGTTTATGTTTCCTAGTTTCTAAAGACTCTATACCTATACGGTCCTTTCCTGGTTTTGTTTATATGTTGTAATAAGTGTGCTTCAATTCTGAAGTAATAACAATGTATGTAAAGTATGGGTCATTATAGTTGGTATAGTCAACCTTTGGAAACTAGGATGTGAAATCCTTAGTAAGAACCCTAAGGATAAGTCTAAGCATAGAACACAATCTTAGTGTTTTAGAAATGGACATGAACAACCTATGATAAGACCTTAAGTGTGAAATTTTATTCTTGATTATGTGGTTTTCCTATTATAATTAGTGTTTATCACACTATTCTTCTTTGTTTTAGTCAATGGATAGAACTTGAAGGAACCGTATTAATGTGGAATGTGATAGGCAATGAAATGATTGTCCCCCTGAGCAACCAAACGTTTTGGTAGCTAGAATGCAAAATCATGTAGCCATGCTCACACAAATTTCTCAAGCTATGAATCATACAGGACTTCCAAACAAGAAAAGGAAATAGAAACATTTTGTTTAATCCCTCATGAGGTAGCGTTCACCTTCATTCAGCGGGTCTACTGATCCATTGATTACTGAAAAATGTATTAGTACTACTGAAAATATATTTTCAGCTCTTCAATGTTCTGAACATGATGAAGTCATCTTAGCAGTGTATCGTTTGGAAGGAGATGCTGATCAATGCTAGAATCTTATTAATAATATGAGGCAAAGGGATGAAATTGAGTCCATGGAATGGGATGAGTTCAATAATTTATTTTTCAATAAGTACTTCCCTCGCCTTCTCCGAACAAAGTTGGAGAAAGAGTTTCTTAAACTGAAGCAAAAGGATGATGAATCTGTTAGTACCTAGGAAGCAATTGTTACAAGACTTGCAAGGTAAACTTTTTGTATTATTATCCAACCTGAGACTAAGATTGATCGATTCTTTAGTGGATTAAAACAAAGTCTTCTAAGGGCCTTATCCATAAGGGACTTCAATAGCTACGAGGAAATCGTTCGATGTGCTCTCAAAGTTGAGATGGAGATTGGAGTAACCCATCAATCATATGGGTTTGATAAGAAGATGAAAATGGAATTAAAAGGAAAATCTAAAGAGCACACTGAAAAAAATATGTGCTTTCCCTTATGCTCAAAGTGTGGAAAGAAACATGGATGGAATTGTCTTAAAGGGACAAGTAAATGTTTCAAATGTGTTAAGGAAGGTCATCAGGCATTTGAATGTCGAAATGATGGGAAGAAGATGTATAATGATACAAACAAAGTAATGGATACACAGAATGAACCTAATACACTTCAATGTTTCAAGTTCAAGGAGATGGGGCATTATGCCAATCAATTCCCAAATCCAAGGGTTGATGATGATGGTCGACGTCAATAAAATCTTAAGGCTAAAGACAAAGGAAAGTCACATGCAATTTCTATCAGCGATGTGGAGTACGATAACGATGTGGTGAAAGGTACACTTATCATCCACTCTAAAGTAGAAATTTTTTTATTTGATTCTAGATACTCCCACTCTTTTATTTATGATCAATTTTTTAAGGGTGTCACAGTATTACCTCAACAATTAGATGTTGAGTTAGTTGTGACAACCCCTAATGGAACAACAGACGCATCAAAAGTTTATAATTCTTCTCTGATTGAAGTTTGTGGGAAAGTGCTTCCTGTAAATCTTGTGATCCTTACTATAGTGGAATTTGATGTGATTCTTGGCATGGATTGGCTTTCTCTATATGGAGCTCATATCATTTTCCAAACAAGGGAAGTCACATTTCATATTCTAGATCAATCTATGATCGTCTATCGATGCAAGGATGAACATAACCTTCCAGTGGAAATTTCATCCATCTTATGGGTCTTGATTCCACTAAATGAGGGTTATTTATCTCAAATGGTTGGTGAGAATCTCACGATTAAGAATATGCCCATTGTACAAGAGTTTGACGATGTCTTTCCGGAGGAATTGTCGGGTCTTCCACCAAATCATGAAGTTGAGTTTTCAATAGAACTCGTACCAGATGCTTTTCCTATTTCAAAGACACCTTATAGAATGGCCCCAATTGAGTTATAGGAATTGAAGAAGCAACCCCAAGAGAATCTTGATAAAGGATTCATACGCCCTAGTGCATCACCTTGGGGAGCATCTGTTCTATTTTTTAAGAATAAAGATGGATCATTGAGACTCTACATTGATTATCGAGAACTTAACAAGATCAATATCAAGAACAAATATCCTCTCCCACGCATTGATGACTTATTTGTCCAACTAAGAGGAGCTCAATAATTTTTGAAGATTGATCTTTGTTCAGGGTATCATCAATTAAGGGACAAAAGGGAGGATATACCAAAGACAGCTTTCTGTACAAGTTTTGAACACAATGAATTTATAGTGATGCCATTTTGTCTTAATAATTCCCCTGCTATCTTCATGGATCTAATGAATAGAGTCTTTAGATACTATCTTGAAAAATTTATGGTAGTCTTTATAGAAAATATTCTTTTCTATTCAAAGAGCAAGGAAGAACATGAAGATCACTTGAGAATTATATTGAAGACCCTGAGAAAGGAGAAGCTTTATGCCAAATTTACCAAGTGTGAATTTTGGCTTCAAAAAGTTTCATTTTTGGGTCACATAATCTCAAAAGAGGGGATATCTGTGGATCAAAAAAAACAGAGGTTATCGAAAGATGGTCGAGACCAACAATAGTAACTGAGATCCGAAGTTTTCTTGGTTTGGCTGGATATTATCGACATTTTGTGAAAGATTTTTCACGATTATCTAATCCACTCACCAAGTTGACTCGGAATGGAGATAAGTTTGTTTGGACGGAGGAATGTGAAGAGAATTTCAAGGAGTTAAAAAGAAGGTTATCCAGTGCACCTGTACTCACACTAACTTGTAGTGGAGAAAGGTTTGTGATCTACAGTGATGCATCCAAGAAGGGGATGGGGTGTGTTCTTATGAAAAATGATAAGGTGACAGCCTATGCCTCATGACAGTTGAAAATCCATGAGCAAAATTACCCAACTCATGATTTGAAGTTAGCTTTGGTAATCTTTGCATTAATGATTTGGAGGAATTACCTTTATGGTGAAAGGTGTGATATTTATACTGATCATAAAAGTTTAAAGTATATTTTCACACAAAAGGAGCTGAATATGCGTCAAAGAAGATGGTTGGAGCTGATTAATTATTACGACTGCTCAATTCATTACCACCATGGGAAAGAAAACAAGGTGGAAGATGCATTAAGTTGACAAGACCATGCTAGCTTTTCCATGATGAGGATCACAAAAGATCCAATATTTATGGATTTACAAAGGATGGATCTAGGAATTATAATGGAAGGGGAAAATCTTATCTTTCTCAAATGAATGTTCAACCATATATACATGTGATGATTAAAGAGGCATAGAAAGAAGATGTAGAGTTACAAAAGAAAGTGAGAAATATTCCTGAATTCAACCTTGATTGTGATGGGATAATAAAGTTCAGGAATTGGGTTTGTGTACCTCCCATCCCAGAATTGAAGACGGAGATGCTAGATGAGGCTCATAGTTCTTCATTCTCTATTCATCCTAGAAGCACGAAGATTTATAGGGACCTGAAAGAGTACTTATGGTGGGATGGCATGAAAAGAGAAGTTTCTTGAATATGTCTCTCGATGCTTGGTTTCTCAGCAAGTTAAAGCTGAGAGACAGAAGTCTAAGGGGATGGTACAACCATTACCCATACCCGAATGGAAATGGGAAAACATCACTATGGACTTTGTCACCG
Source organism: Viscum album (assembly GCA_963277665.1). Taxonomy (NCBI): domain Eukaryota; kingdom Viridiplantae; phylum Streptophyta; class Magnoliopsida; order Santalales; family Viscaceae; genus Viscum; species Viscum album. Next base: position 1,513,222,934 of record OY728139.1, on the reverse strand, counting down.
GAATTCCTAAAACATCCAATGGCAATAATGCTATCTGGGTTTTAGTTGATCGTCTTACAAAGTCGGCACACTTCATTGCTATTAGAGAGGATTTCTCTCTAGATCAGCTTTCTAGGATATATGTAAAGTAAGTGCTAATATTGCATAGAGTACCAATTTCTATAATATCTGATTGGGATCCGAGATTTACCTTGAAGTTCTGGAAAAGTATTCCACATACTCTGGATACAGAGTTGATTTTCAGCACTTCTTACCATCCTCAGACAGATAGTCTGTCTGAGAGAACAATTCAAACTCAAGAAGATATGTTAAGAGCTTGCTCTATGGATTACAAAGGTGGTTGGGATCAACACCTACCTTTGGAGGAATTTTATAATAATAATAGCTTTCACTCCAGTATTAAGAGGGCTCCTTATGAATCTCTCTATGGAAAGAAATGTAGGACACCAACTTATTAGGATGAAGTTGGGGAAAGAAAGCTATTAGGAACTGATCTTTTTGATGAGATGGCAGAAAAAGTCAGATCTATTCAACAACACATATGAGCAGCTCATAGTCGACAGAAAATTTATGCCGACAACCGAAGAAAAGACCTAGAGTTTGAAGTGGGTGATAAAGTGTTCTTACGAATATCTCCCTGGAAGAGGGTCATGATATTTGGAAAGAAGGGGAAGTTGAGCCCAAGATATATCGGTCCTTTCGAAATACTGGATCGTGTTGGAATGGTAGATTACCGATTGCCTCTACCACCAAATATCTCTCAAATTCACGATGTGTTCCATGTATCTCTCTTGAGAAAATACATACCTGATCCTTCACATGTACTCAGCTCAGAAGTTGTACCGCTGGAGCAAGATCTTTCTTATGAAGAACAGCCGATAGAGATTCTGAATCGTAGATAAAAAGTCGTACGGAACAAGACCACTCGCTTGGTGAAATTTTTATGGAGGAACCACCAATTAGAAAAAGCTACATGGGAGCTTGAGGATATGATGAGGGAGGGGTATCCTCATCTTTTTGTGACAAAGTGACGAATTTCGAGGGAGAAATTCATTTTAAGGGGGGTAGAATGTAACACCTGAGACTTTTAAGAGAACTATTTTTTTATGTTATATAAATCATCAAAGGAATCATTCACTACACACAACACTAGCTTGACATGCTTTACACGCAATCGCGGCCTTCCTCGATAGCTTGCGTCGTACGCAATACTGAGTTTCACTAAACAACGATATCCTTTTAAAATATTATTAAAACTAGCCGTTATGAATAGTAATACCCACTGTTTGAAATTTTGTAAATTTTATTTTTCAAAATGGACTTCATTTTTGGATTCGAAATAATGAAATTATCCTAGGGTGAAATGTTTTTATTTTTTCTGAAAACTTTCAATTTTTGATAAATAGTGAAACACTGGGTTACTATTTAAAAACCGACTCTTTATTTAAATAATTATTTATTTTATTTAAATTTAATTTAGGTCAAAATTGATACATAATACCTATATAAGTTCAATTCAATTCATTGGAGTTATTTTATAATAATTTTAGATATATAAAAATTTTATTGAACTTTTCAACGTCTTTTACCCACCTCCAAGGAGAATTTGCAAATTTACATAAAACATAATTTTACCACTTTTATGAATGTAATTTTAAAAATCCGAGAGACACGGTTGATTTCAGTAAGTAAAATGTGGTTCAATGAGATGAAAATAATTTTTGGTTAATAGTAACTTTTTTACTTTTTTAACCACGTTTAAAAGAAAATAGGGTAATTAAGGATAAAAATGTTATTATTATTACCCTAACACACGTCCTAATTCTATTGGATAAGTTTAATTCGACCAAAAACAACCTTAGGAATAAATATGACCATTTATGCCCACTTGTATTAGATTTGGACATTTATTATTAATTTATCTAAAGAAGGGCTAAAATAGGTAAAATCAAAGTTTAATAACTAAATCATTTTTAATATAGGGTTATACATAAGATAAATTCGACTATAAATATTAAATATAAAGATAAAATTATTTCCTACATAATGGTATTTTATTTTTAATTTATGGACTTTAAATAATTTAATTTATTTATCACAAAATAATGATGGAGTAATTAGCTTATTGATGAAATATTAACATAATTGATGTTATAAATACCAAAATAAATGTAATTTGAGAATTTCAATGAATTACAATAATTTTATACGATAATATGACATTTTTGTGTTGATTTAATTAACGTTTTTCTAACTAATCATTCTGTTACGATTTTCACAAAAATCAATTACCAAATCTTGTCAAAATTGACATAAAATAGTTTTTAAAACAAATATTATATTATTAATTGTTATTATATTCCTAAAAATCTAAGGATCACCCAAGTTACTTATATCATGATAGGTGTATCATTAATGGACCACTTGGTGGTCGGTTGGATGTATATGGTATGTTTATTAACTATATAATATAAAAATACAAAGTGACATGGTAAATGTCAATCTAATTAACTAAGAGTTAGAACTAAAAGATAAGGTTAATATAATGATCTAAACTTGTCTAAATTCTATTTTATGAGAGTATTTCGACCCATCCCCACCTTAGATTCTAAATAAATCAATGTGTAGCTATTAAAAACCGACTATGTCTTTATAATAAAATAATATTTTTAGTTTTTCCAAAGGTTCCCCTCTCCTCCCTTTTAAAAGGGCACCTCCTCTCTCTCATCCTCACACCACATTGAGCCTTCGAGCTTGGACAAACCCTACCAAATTCACTTGTCCACTTCCCTAGAAACATCCTAGATGTATTGGTATTCTTCAAAGACCAATATCTGTGTCCAAAGAGGAGGTCTCAAAGAGGCACTTCAAAGAAGAGGTAATGCTTGTTACTGAATTTTTCAACTTTATTTCTTCTTCCACTTCTTCTTATTTAGTTGTTTCAGTATGAAGTGATAACATCAGTATTACTCATATACGGAAATGTTATTATAAGTATGAAACAACCCTATATCACCATCTATCCATCCTAAGAAAAATGATATCACCGCGCGTGCGTACGTACGGAATATCATCTCCACGACATGGTGTAATCTATTTTCCACCACGACCTTACTTGGATGGGTATAATGGTGTAAATAATAACTATATATGATTATTGTAAATTGATATTGATTCTGAAATATTATAGATACACTCCATTACAATTTCACGATCATGGGAACGATATCATCGCTCGTGCGTACGTACGGAATACCATCTCCACGAAGTGATGCGACTCTTTCTACATGATCTTCAATGAATAATGATTATATAAATGAATTTAATGAATTAATATTATATATATTACATTCATACCATTCTGTAAATGAGGTATATTTAACCTAAAAAGAAGTATAAGAATTTATTCGACAAAACACGCATAAGAACAAAAAAGTAATAAACACCAAAATAACAAGTAGTAATGAAATATTACTAATAAGAAGTTACGAATATGAGAATATATGATAACATAAAAATATGTATGATTCTGGAATAAGTAAATAACATTATTTAAATCATTATACAGGAGGTTCGGACATTTACGAAGAAAATCGGACCTAAGGTAAGAGAAAATCTCACAATCTCATTTTTATCCGAGATTGTTTGTACTTCAGAATTTATTGGGGAATATTTATCATCCACATCCATGTTTCCTCAATATGTAATATTATTTCCATCCACATACAATTTTTTAAATCCAATTTTACCCTTCGGTGAGGTTTTAGTAAAAGATATGAAAGGAATCTTTTGTCGTTTTCGTACGAGGTACGTTTTGACTTTTCCGGCCAAAGTACGGGAAGAATGTTTTTTTAACTTATACGGAATGAATGGATTTTTAAAACATTATTTCTAAGAATATTCCTTTAATAGTTTTAGAGTTTATTTTTAATCAACTTCTTTTAGGTTAAAATTATATGAAATGCAATGAAAGGAAAAAAATTTGAAGTAGAAAGGATATTTTCCTCAAGAATGGAGTTCAAGTGTTTTATCAAAATTATTTTCCATCTGAGATAATATAGGGTTCTGTTTCTATCACTATTATTACATTTATTTGATTATGTTGTGATGGAATTATTTTTATTAATTCCTTTTTCTTATATGAATTCTTTTATAATGTCACGATGTTTAAGAATCCCATTTTTATTACATGGGTTATGCCCAGATGTGTGATTTATGATTCTGTGGCACACATAAGAATGGTATAATTATGAGATGGGTGGGGCCTATATCTCCCTCCAATGCATTGGGTAATGATATATATCTAATGAGATAGACATGGCTGGAACAGCTGGTTAATCCGGTTCAGTGAAACAGGACTGAAACGAGGAGTGAACTCAGTTCAGAAATGGACTTTGTCTGCTAAGATAGTCTTGGCTATGAGTCTTGACTACTAAGAAATTATTCTCTATGATTATGTTCATATTCCACAAAGTTTAATGTATTAATTTATGATTATTGGGATTAAATTTCACTACTATGATTTTTCCCATGTTATGAAATTATGATCTCTTTTGCAGGTTAAGATTTGCAAAAGTTATGTTCTTATTAATATGATGTGATTCATATTTCTTTTGTTTACCCTTACTAAGAATTTGAGCTCACCCTTTTGTATGTTTACTTTCCCCAGGTCAGGAAGAAAGTTATTAAATAGGATATTCCAAAAGAGACTCTAGATATCATGAAATAAATGAGAGGCAAAGTAGATTCTTTATGAACCAGTTTATGTTTCCCAGTTTCTAAAGACTCTATACCTATACGGTCCTTTCCTGGTTTTGTTATATGTTGTAATAAGTGTGATTCAATTATGAAGTAATAACAATGTATGTAATGTATGGGTTGTTATATGTGTTTTTTCATGTATATTCTATAAAACATAGTACTATTTAAAAAAATTGTATCGTTACATGATGTGTTGTATACTCAACACATGATTTTTCTTATGATCATCACCTTAGAATAGACTTCTGAGGCATTGGAGAGGGGGAGACACCATATACTAATCACATAGGTATTCGTATTCTCTTCACATAAAGGTAATGTTCATTTATGCACATCAAATTAGTATGCCAATTGTCAACTTAAAATTATCACATTAGGAATGGAACATGTAAAAATATTATGTGGATGAGTCAACTTACACATATCATATAAAGGGAGGAATTATTTAACATCTAGTGGGGACTGATCTGTGTGATCTCATTATATAAGGGTCAGAATAGATTATTGTCTATTATGAATTCTCATAAATTCTCAAAGGTTTTTCAAGATGGGGTAAGTTTTTCAATCTCTATATAATTTTTTAGTATAGATAATTTGTTATGTTTTAGTGTTTAAGGCCATATTACTATAAAATTTCATGAAGTTTTAGATTATGTAGTTTGGACGCTTGTCACGTTAAAGGTCTGACATCAATATACAGAGTAGGTATTATGTGTTAATACACTTGATTATTTATGTGGAGAAACAAGGATATATGTGGGTATTTTTCATGTTTTTATTGACTTGTTCTAGAGATATAATGTCCAGACCTGGGAAAAAGAGCAATATAATGACATACTGCTCATCCTTATATGGGTGAATGGTAGATGAGGATTAGAGTTAATGATACAATTCTTTCATGTGGATATTTTTTGAATGAGTATAAATCAAAACGATATAGAATCCACATGACCTCAACTGCCTCTTAAGTAAGACCCTTGAATGGAGGTAATTAATTGGGAGGCTATTAGTGCAGGCCTCACATAAGTATGGTGCTGCATGAATCTAAGACTTGATTGAGGTTTAGGCCATAAAACAATGTGATTTATTCATGGATGGGAGTAGAATACAGATATGACAAGTACAATCCAGTACCATAAGGGACTTATTATAGGTAATTATTCTTAGTTTCTCATATACATGATTTCATGGTGGTTTATTTTGGTTTCCCAAATCTTGGAATGGAATTCTCATTATGCATGAGCTTTGGAATCCTTAAAATATAGATTCCTAAAAATTGCACACATAAAATAAAAAAGAGAAGATATTTATATACTTATGGCTTATGTATATATATGCCTTATAAAATTCCATTTTTGCTGATGCATGTTTAGTTATTTTTTGGAACTCAATTTCAAATCTAAGACTAATGTCTAAATTCATTTTTTTGTTTTAAGAATAAAGTTTATATTCTAAAATGATATATTTTATAATGTATTTAAATACTCATTAAGTTTCACACTTATGAAATTTTTACATAATTAAAATCATGTGATGCATATGAAATTTTACCATTATAGCTAATGTGTATAATAATTTTCTGTGTGAAGAGGATCATTTATTTGAATATTTTTAATATGATTAGTGGCCTAAGATATTCATTTTATTGTTAGAAACCATACATAATATAATAGAGGTTTTTTAATTTTAAAAATATTTATATGTGTCATAATTTCCTATGGGTGATGGTATTATGTTTGAAATCTTTCTCATGGAATGTTGAACATAGGATATTTTTCGAAAAGGAATGTGTAATATTTTAGAGTTTGTAAAAAATTTAGAACTATTATTATGTAATATATATCTCACCAATAGATGTAATTTTCAAAATAAATATCAATGGTGCAGTTCATATATAATATAATATATATTGGAGATTTTTAAAAATTTCTTATACAAGAAATGTTTTTCCAATGTTCATGATAAACGACTTTATTGGCATAGTCATAACTCCTAAATGGCTTAAAGTTGTTAGGTCCTAAAATACAACTAAGAACCATGGTTCCCTAAAACCCTCTCCAATATGTATCAAACTAAAAAAGGTTAAAAATAAAATATTTTTATCGGTAAAAAGATGTGGGGCCATTTAGAGAAACTCTTGAAGACTGATGTAAACTAGTAAGTGCACCCAAATGAGAATTTATTAGAATTGATTCCAAATTCACATGGATATTGGTAGCTTCAAGGGAGTTTTTCTTAATTAATTGTGAGAGGAAGATAAAAAATTACCACATTCCACATGTTCTATTGTATATATAATCTAAGAATACATAACTATGGGGAAATTAATTGGGATATCCCTCAAATTCATTTAATCATATGAATATAGAATTTTTATTGGAATCACAAGAGTATTTAAAAATGTTGAAAATAATCATTTGTCTTTTTGACATGCATCATATACCAACCTGATTGTTTTAAATTGTTTTGTGATTTATTTTAAAATAAGGGGTCACGAAACTGTAAAATCATACCCCATCCAGAGGATTCTATAATTCAGAGTTTTGTTTGACATTAAAATTTGTAGCTAAATTCCTTTATGATATAAATTTACTTGGGTAAATTGAGGTATAATCACTAAACCATTTTAGGATTTCAATTTTTATTTTTTATGGAGATTCAATTACCCAATTGTTATTCTTTCTTAATTTTATTTACTCGATCTTGATGGTGAAGTTGGGATGCGTCATCTCGTTAACATTTATAAGCTGTTGGATGCTATATTTTCCATAGTAACATTCCCCTTAATTATGTATTCCATCTAATTAGAGTGAGGTGAAGGATGACTAATTTATATATTTACATATATATTTTTTTAAATTTGACACATTCTAATGGAATATTTTATTTTTTATTTTTTTCTCATTTTCGAGAATAATCCTATAAATTTGTGAAATCTTATCCTGGGAGTTAACTAAATATAGGTGTAGATATAATTTGATTCAATATGTCACCCATTTACCATATAATGATCTTTATTGGTGGTTAAAATATTTCACCATACCTATTATATATAGTACATTCATAGAGAAACCTATAATTGGTCTTGCTTCTTAATAAATTTAATTTTCTTCTTCTTTCACCTTATATTCATTTATTTTTTCCATTCCAATGTTCTTTATAGTTTGTTTTAATGATTTAACTATTTTCAAAATAAATTAAAACAAATAAAAAATTCAGGATTCATAATTAATTGTGCATTACCTCCTTTAGAAAACCCATGGGGTAGAAACTGTGCTATATCTATAGAGTTTATAAATGAGTTTTTCACTGATCCTGTGAAGCCGTCATGCCAAAACCATCATCATTTCCATAGATTAATTTTTATTTTATAGTTTTTTTATTTTTTCTTTAATAAAACATGTCAACAGTTATGTATTATCATGAATTTTGAATAAATTCAATATTATATTACTCAATGATATAGGAACATAAACATGCTATAATATATTTTCGAGATTGTCTACAAGGAAAATGAATTAAGGTACCCACTGAAGGTAAAATGTTTTATTCTGAAAAATTTATTAAACAATATAGAAAATTATAGAATTCAATTCAAGAGAATTAGAGTATGGGGTAGAACTTCAGAAATATTTTAAAGATGTCATAGAATAAGTATTTGAAGAATACATGGATATTTATATTTTTTTATCAATATTTCCCCTTTGTTATTAATCTAGAAATTCAAAAGAAACAATCTAAGAGAAGTTTATAAGTATTAAAAAATTTGGATACATCATAGATGAATAAATATTTACATCTTCTAGAAGATATAAAACTTTAAGACTCATTGGATGATTTAATTTTCACTAATGTATCTAATGATCATTTTATACTACAACATATTGTTCCAGCTAAATAAATCCTCTATTTTTTGCACTAAACACTCCATATCAATGGAGGTTTACTTTCAGGAGAATCATCCCTAGTCTAATTAACATTCCACATCATTTAAAATATTTCAAGGACCACCGATTTGTTAAGATAAACAATAAGTTGAATGTTTTTAAGGAGTTTATTTTTTATAGAAGTAGCTTTATTTTTTTTGAAAATAAATTTGTAAATTTTTTCTTGAAATTTCATCCACTTCTGTGAATTTTTTTGATTCATATGAAATTTTTTATATTATATAGAGTCGATAGGAAAAGTAAAATTCCAAATATGATGCAACTATGAAACTCATAATTTTAATTCAAAAATACTATTTTTGAGCTGTTAAATTTAAAATAGATGAAACCACAACTAAGTTTTCAAAAATTAAACAAGAAGTGGCTAATAATACGAATTTATATTCTCCATTTATATTTTATTTAATTGATAAAAGTGAAAATAATTTTTAATTTCTTATGATCATTTATTTTATAAGGCTAACTTAGGAATCATTCATGAGGAAGAGACTACATGAATCTTTATCCCACCTCCCTTGTAATAATTATGTGAGGTAACACGATAAGGTAAAGGGAATATATTATCTTATATTGTAGTATATGACCTCAAAAAGTAATTTTTTATGTTGATTTTAGAAAATATTTGATATGTAAATAAACTATAATAAGGTTAATATTGTGGTTTATAAATAAGAAATCATATCCCATTTAAAAGTTGAGAAAAATTCAAGATAGTCCAGTTGTGGTTGGTATAAACATGGAACCTCTTAGTGGATTATACCAATATTTTCTATGTTTTAATTTTTTTTATCATTTCCATTTGATTATTCTTGGTTTATTAATTTTTATCATTTTTTTATTTTCATAAAATAAAATCACAATATTTATACACTACATTAAAAATAAAACTCTATTGTAGTTCATCTAGAGTAAAGAAAATATGGGTTTCGGATTTTGTTATTATTTTTCAAATTTTTTTAATGTTTTCTGAAACATTTATAAGAAAGAACGGTTGTATATTCAAAATATAAAATAATATCTTTTACTTATTCCAACTCATGGAAGGAATATAATTTATTATAAATCATTCCTAAATCTTCTATACAGTTAATGTTTTATCATATATTGTGAAATAGTTTTAGGGAATTGTAGATTATTTCTCATTAGATACTCTTGTTTTATATTAGAATTAAATTTGTATCATATTTAATCTAGAACATACATTCCTATTTAAAATTACAATTGAATATTTTTGATATTTTTAACCAATATCAAGTGTTTTCACTCCATAATCTACTGTTTTTCATACTGAATTGGTAATATATATTGTAACTGATGGGTGTTATTTTTAATCAAATATATTTTGTCAAAAAAAAATGAATCAGAAGTAAAATCTTTTTTTCACCCTAATATTTTATATGAATTGTTAGAGTACTTTAGATGTTTTTTAGGCATAATTTAAAACATTCTAGTTTTTTGGCATTTATTTAAAATATTGTGTCATGTCTATTAAGAATATGTGTGTAAAATCTATTTTATATTTTAGAATAATTTATAATATATAGTTACTAAAAAACACATACCTATTGTTTGAAAAAAAATCAATATATTTTGAATTCCACTCAAAGAGCAGGGATATAGAACTAATGAACTAAAAATCTATGGATTTCTTAGGAATGCATAAATTGAATCACGTGGCACAATTCATTGAATTTACCATTAACTTAATTTTTTGATTCATTTACCACTAATCATAAGTTTTTTTATTTCCTACATTAATAAGTTTAATCTTATAAGAGTTGAAATTAGGAATCCATGGTCTTTTTGAAGGGGAAAATAGGGAAAGTGTTGTTGGATAAGAATAAAAGAGTAAATAATTCACTTATAAGGTAGTTTCTATCTAGTATTATAATTTTTTTTCTCACTTACTTTTTAGAAAAAGAAACTTTTAATAAAATTATTGAAAACTATTATGGATATTATTTTTATATATTGAATTATCTATAAAATATATTATTGGATACTATTACTTTTTAGAGGGTTGTTTTATAAAATTATGTCTCTATATGCTTGTATTTTTCCCGTGATGGAAATAGTTTTGAACATCCTATTAAATAATACATTATATTTTTAAAATTGTGTATTTTAAAAGAAAACTAAAATGTAGAATATTAATGAGAGGTCAATTTTTTTTTATGATTGACTTTTGTGATATGTGGAAAAATTTATTTTTAAACTTTTGTGTGAATTTTGAACATGATATTTTCTACTAAAATGAATATCGGAGTATGTTTAAAAAAAATTACATTTTTATTACACAATAAATCTCAACATTGTAGAAATTGTTTGGGGGGATTTCACTATGTTAACATCTATTTCATGATTTACATTTCAAATTTCTCCCATGTTATATTAAAATTAACTTCTTATGATTTTTTTTGCATCCAGTGATTAAAACTATTTCATAGAATTTGTAAATTATTCTTCTACCATAATGGGATTAACCATTTTTATTTAACCATGGATATAATTTAATACAATATTTTAATGTATCACTTGAAAACACTTATTTTTTGTGAAATTTGGAGTTATTTTTTTATAATTTTAATCTGAATTTGAACTTCTTGATTGATTTAAAAAGATAATATTTTCTTTTAAATAAACTAAAAATGAACTCCTATTATCCTATAATTGTTTTATTTTTTTAAAATATTATTGGGTGAGTTTAAATATATTTTCTAATTAATTATTACACTCATACATAAATCAATTATTCCCACTTATATTGTGGTTCAAAATTATTTATTTTCTCAACATGGAGAAAAAAATGTCTTAATGAAATATTGAATGAAAAATTAAGTTGGTTAAAGATAATTGATGACCCTGAAATTGGGTCCATTATTTGGGAGAGCCATTAGGGTATTCATTATATTAAACTATATTTCATGATATACACGATAATATTTCCTCAAAAAGATTAGAATATTTATTTATTTTTAGATTTATTTTCTACATTTCATGGGTGAAAATATTTATTGAAATTTATAAATAGTTTTTATTACATGATAGGACTTTCCATTTTTATTTCAATTTGGATTTTGTTGGGTTATATATTTTAATTACACTCTAAAACGGCATTTTTTAAATTTCTTAAATAATATTTACAATATTTTCTGAATTTTATGATCTTAGTTGGATTTTAATTGATAAGATTTACATTCCAATTGACTGAAAATGAACTTATAATATTTTTTCAACATTCTATTTTGTTTAGCTATTGGATTATTTTAAATATATTATATAATAAATTATTAAATTCAATCATCCATCAGTTGTGTCTAGAAAAAATCTTGGAAAATTATATTCTTTCACCAAGGATAAAATATTGATAATTTTATAAAAAACTATGTAAGAAACTATTTTTGATAATATGTTTCCAAAATTTTTAAATTGGATTATCTTTTTCAAAATAAGAAAACCAAGTCATTTCAAAAAAATATTCTGAGAGATAATCCATTTATTTTTAAATTGAAAATTTTAATTTGTAAAATTAATTTAATAATCACTTATGGGTTACCGTTATAATTACTTAATAATTAAGATGAATTGGATTTTATTTATCATGTTTAATTTATTCCTTGAGGACATGGAATGAATTATATCCGGAAACATTTAATGTGGATTTATTTTGATACATTTTTGCAATGTATTATTGGTGAAATATAGATGTTTTTATGATGAATTATTTATTAATTTCTTTTATTATGAATTCTTATAGTTTTTAATTAAAAATCAGGTTCATTAATAATTTTTTTGAAAACACAAATTCATGACTAAATTTTCAAATGTTCTTTTTTTTGTTTTTTATTTATTTGGTGAACAAATTTTTTGAATGTATTTGGTGTTTCATTAACATAAAAAAAATTTAAATTTTACATAAAACTAATTTTGATAGTGGTGTTAATTTATTTATTATTCCATGTTTTTATTATTAAAATCATTTGTTAGAACATATTTATAATTTTAATTAAAATATTAAAATTTATTGATTATTTTGTTTTAAATATTTATTTTAAATTCTGAATTGGTAAATTTCCTTATGTATTCAAATAATCATTGATTTTCATATGTATTAAATGTTGGGTTTTCTTAAGTTAGGTCATATGTATAGTATTTTCAAATTTGGGATTATGTGTAGTATATTTTTAGTGAGAAAATATTATATACATAAGATGTAATTTAAATAAATGGTTGTAAAAGATGTTAACTTTCTAAGAAAACATCATAACCAACATAATATTTTATTTATTTTTCAAAAAATTCCTACGTATCAAATTTTTTTTAGGGTTATGTTGAAGCATACCATATTTTTCTCACAGAAAGTACATATGTAAAATATTGTTTAACAGATAATACAGAAAATTTTAAATTTTTTGAAATTTGAGATAACTTTATAAATAATATAATTCTTCATGTTAGGGTCACAATTAAATATAATTTACTCCATTGAATTGGATATGGAATATAATTGAATTTTTAAATTTCAAAAAAATATTAAACGTAAGATGATTTTCTATAAAGAGCCTGACATGTGATATTTTCTATTTGGTTAAATTTTTTGAATATTCCATAGTGGAGATGAATAAACTACAATATAAAATCATATAGTAAATAAAAATTCCCATAATTGTGAATAAAATAAAAGGGTTCCTAATCTCCAAGAGGTGAACCTATAAAAATAATATAGATTATATTTGGTGACTTCTAATGACATCGTTAAACTAAAATATACCCCAAGATAATTAATTCTTTTATACAATGAGAAATTTTAGTGGAAATAATTTACTAAATGGGAGAGTTTCTTGAGAAACAAGGAGAATAATATTAATAGTGACTACACACCACTAGTCCAATTCAATAGAGAAGTTGAGAATAACCAATTGTTTAGAAAAGAACAAAAATATCCTTTTAATTTGAGGAAGCTGTTTCCAAATGATATTTTACAAAAATTACTATATTTATAGTAGACAATGCTGAATATCATCCAGAATTTGTAGAAATTGAATATTTATAGGTAATATTGTTTTTTAATATTTTCATTGATCTTATATAAAAGAAGGGTCAAAAAAATATATATGAATTCCACATTCAGTGTATCTTGTAATGTTGACTTCAATTTATAACGAATATCATTTTGTTATCTTCTTTCACAGTGTTCATCATACATTAGAAATGTGTGGATAATTTTATAACTAGTACCACCTTGTAAAGCATTATTTTTTATTACGATTTTAATACCCAACATGAATTTTCTTCTAAATATATCTTATCATTTAGTGCAGGTGAATTAGGGATTTTATAATCTATTCACTTCTTTAGATTGTTCGCTACTTTCTTGTCAATTATAATTCCCTTTTATTAATTTTCTTCATTAGAGTGAGGTAAGTAATGGTGTGTCTCTATTTTTTCAAAATTTTATTTTTAAACCTCTGAAAAATTCTTTGAAACCCTTTTTGAGTGTTTCTTGTTACATTTAGAAAAATATTACATGCATTGTGGGAAATTTGTTCATGTGTGTCCACAATTATATTGATATAGAGGTGATTTGAGGCAAGACACTGCACAATAATTGAGTAAGTTTTTTTATTTATATTTAAAATTATTTAGTAGATATTTTATATGATGTGTAGTGGTGGATAACATAGTATTGATCTGAATTACCACTAAAATTTATCAATGCCTAATTTCTCTAGCTCTTTACTTCATGTTTTAATTCCACTATTCTCAAAAATTGGTTTTTATTATTTCACTATATTATATATATATATAAAAACACAAAAATATTTTTAGTATTTACTATTAAGAGTACACCAAATCTTTCATATGCGCCTAAGTTTATTCACTGTGCTATATCTGGGGAAATTATAAATGAATTGTTGTTGAGCCTCATGATAAGAGTGTGTCAAAATTATAGTTTTTTTCAAGGTTTCATCTTTCTTTTATATATTCATCATTATTATCAATTTAAAATTTTCAACAGTGAAGGATCTTCATAACGTTTCAATAGATTCACTTTTACAATACTCAATGGTCTGTGAACAAATATAATATATTGTAGATTTTTATGATTTGATTCATAGATGATTAGTTAAATTACCAACTAAATATAATGGGTTTGTTTCTAAGTGATTATTGTAACTATTTGAATAAGAATTGTATTTAATTCATAAACATCAATCTAGGATAGTTGAATTTATGTAATATTTTGAAGTGTAATTAAACGAATAATTTAATGAACAACATGAACTTTCTATTTTAAATCATGATCTAATAAAAAATGTAAACTATAAATTTAAAATATATACTTTGAGAGTGATTATGAAGATTGGAAATAGATAGATTGATATTATATTAAATAAGGTCAAAATATTCTGGAAGATAAAATAATTTCTAACACTCATTGTCAGGATTTAATTTTCACTAATATATCTAATGATATATCTATGATTTAATATATTTTTCCATCAGAATAAATACTGTCTTTTCATATATGATACAAAACATATATTTTAGTTTTCTCTAAGGAGATATTGGAGGTGGTTGAACACCTTTATATAGTTCTAGAAATACTCCTAATATAAATTAGTTTTCAATAAAAATACCATGCAAAATATTTTTATAAAGATAATAATTTTTGTAAGATGTGGTATTTTCGTTGGAATGTGAATTCTTTTCAGATGATCTCAGTCTTTCTTCTCTCTATATTGGTTTTATATGTCAAATGACCTTCATGATTATTTATAGAGTGAATAGTAAATTTATTATTCACTTTTTAATAAATATTTGATACTCACAATTTTTTTTAAAACTCATGTTTTGGAGATATTGGAAATGATGAGTTTGAGACCACAACTATGGGGGAAAACATTAATAAAACATTATAGGAATAATATTTTATCTACATTATTCCCCTTTTATTTAATTAATAACAAATTAATTAATTTTTTAGTGGTTTAAGATATATTAATTTTTAATACTTTATTGGAAATATGGAATGATACCGGGGCTCCTTGGAATTTTATTTCAACTTATTTGAACAACTTATGTGATGTACAACATGATGAGTAGTGGAAGAAATTTTGTTTTTTTTCTAAAGATTACCTTTAAAAATATTATTTTAATGTTGATATAATGATCTAATGTGTATGGAAATACACATGATTATTGTTTATATGGAGGTTTTTAATTAATCATCCACACCCCCATCAAATTTTGTATAAACTCAATACTACCCATCTATAAACATTTTGACCACAAAACTCCTCGCGATATTTCCCCCCAATTCTATAGTTTTTCATTTTGTATCATGATTTCTATTTTCTCTATATTACTTTAGAAGAAAATCATTTTCTTATTTGAAGGAAAGAAAATATAACCATTTAAACACTCTATTAAAGACAAATTCTTCCAGTATTGTCCTAGAATAAATTTTGTTATTTGGTTTTATTTTTTTGAGTTTAATGTTTTAAATAATTTTTCTTCTAATTTTGTAGTAAAATAAATTGGTAGTGTATCCATAATAAAAAAATACATCTTTATCAATTTTCCACTCTACAAGGGAGTATCATATTGTATATATCCTCCATAGAAAAATTGTTTTTAAATTCTCATTATATTCATCTAACTAAGTACGGGGGTGTGTTTATTATTTCTAGTTATCTATTACTTGAATATACTAGAATGAAAATTTTAACATATTGAATATATAACATACATTACCGATTCAATTTTTAATTTAATATTTTTTAAATTTTATACTTAGATCATGTGTGTTCACTCTGAAATATACTATTTATATGTTTAGTTATTAATGAAAATTTTAACAGATTTATGTTTTTATTTCATAAATATATTTTTGGAAAACCATTATGAATCATAATTAAAATATTGTTTTAATGCAATTGAAATTTCATTGAATTGATTGTGGATTTTAGATGTTTTGTACATACAATACTTAACATGATATGTTTCATCCACTTCTTCAAAAAATTATTTCTTCCATATGTTAAGAAATTGCTGGTAATGTATAATTTCTTTTTTAGAATTTTTTAAAATAATGGTAACTCTAATGGATACCCTCCCTTTCATTGATTAAAAAATTTAACTTTTTTGAATTCTATCCAAAGTGCTTAAATATAGATATTTTAGATTAGAAACTATCTGGTATTTAAATGAATGAAAAAGTTGAATCCTTGAAAAACATTTAATCACATTCCCCTTAACAGAATCATTGGTTTCATTTTTCTCTGGGAATTATTTTTTTATTTTTTATGTCAAAATTATTAAAAATATATAAACTTGGAAGAAAATGAATTTATACAGATAAAAAGAGGGGAACTTTTATTGGATGAACATAAAATAGTAAAATATTCACTTACATCGGATTTTTTAATAACTATCATTCCTATTTATTATCCCTTTATTTTTAGAAACTAATTATTAATATTAAATAATTTAATAGAATTATAAAGTTTATTTTTTTAATTTCTAATTCATTAGAAATCAACTCTTCTAGGTGCTACTAATTTTTTAATGGCTTCGTTTCTCAAATTATTATTTTCATGTAATTTTTTAAACCATGTCGAAAATATTTTTTAACTTTATTTAAAATCATGATTTTATTTCAAACATAATCTACTAAAATATTTTATGTAGTATATGGAAGGGATATATTTATTCATGTTGAGTGTTTTTAAATTGGATATTATTTTTTAAAAATGTTATTTTTTATATTGACTCTGACTATTTTAAATGATCTTTACTACTGAAATAAAAATATTTTCATGCCAATAAGTATTGAATATTTTTATTCCAACATGAATTTCATAATTGAAAATAATTTTGAGTTTTATTTGGGGGCTTACATCATTTTTCTAAACAAAATTTAATGAAGTAACTTTCAAACATCACTCCAAATTTTTTGAACTTTACTATTTTTGGTCTTCTCTTTACACATTTAGTGGGAGATATTTTTCATGAAATTTGGGGAAAATATTTCTAAAGGGTATTAACCATTTATATTTCTATATGTTATTAATTTGGGAAATAATTATTTCTCTTTGGAAATTTTTTTTTTATATTTTGGGAATAAAATTATGGATATTTATCAAATTTTAACTTATTGATTACATTTGAATTAAAAATAATTGTATTCAAATATGCTGAGAGTAAACCCATACTCCTAGTTGTAATTTTTTATAAATAGTTACGTAAGATTCATTATTTTGTTAAGTTATTTACTAAATACACTCATCCATCAGTTGTGTCAAATTTTTTGTGTAGTTACATTTTTTGTTTGTTCACCAAAGAGAAAAATAGAACATTTTCAGAATAGATGAATTAAAATTTTAGGTGGCTAAATTTATTCCAAATCTATGAAATTTTATCATGTATTCCAATATAGGAAAAAAACTCTTTTCCAGATTATTCTATATTTAGATTCAATCAATTCATTTAATTTTAAATATTTCATGTATAAAAACACTTTTAATAATCAACTCATTATTTGGAATATAATTTTTTTGGAGATTTATTAGATTCCTCCAATTGTGTTTAATTGATTTATTTAGTATATGAAATGCATTAAATGTGGGAAAATTTGGTGTAAAATTTTTTAGATTAATTTTAACCACACATTTCTTTTTAAAATTTGATGTTATTGTTGAAGAAATGTATTGTAATTGATAATATTATGAATTCTCATGATTCTGAAGGTAAATGGTATTATTTCAATATTTTACTAAACATGATAATTTTTTATGAAAAATGTTTTAAATGTTAATATTTTTATTTTCAAATAATTTAATAAAAAAATTAATTTTTTTGGGGTTACTTTATTTGAAATAAAATTATCAATTACATTTAAAGGTATTTTTATAGTGGAGTTAATTGATTCATTGTTCCATTTTTTAACTATTAATATAATTTATTTTCACATTCTTGTAAATATCATTCTCAGTATTAAATTCATTTAAATAGTTAATTCAAATTGTTACTTCACATTATAAATTCATAACATTTTTTATATATTGAAATACTCATTGAGTTTCACACATATGAAATTTTGTGACTATTGGTGTCTATTGATATATTTGATATTTTAACATTATATAGAATGTGTAGCATATATTTTGTGAGAAAACTTTTATACATACTAAATTTTTAAAAATAAAAGAATATAAAAAATATTTTTTTTCAAATATTATCATATGAAAAATAATATAGTTTTCTATATTTAAAAAAGATTCATATCTAGAATATTTTTCAATGTTTTATATTGATACATATTATATTTTTATATAAAAAGTTCATATGAAACATATATTTTGAAAAGGAAAGAATATTATTATAATTTCTATAAAAATATGTTAATTTTTTAAAAACAATATAATTCTCCACATTAGATCCAACACATAACAAAATTTTTCCCAATGCATTAGATATATTATAAAAATGAGACTTTCAATTTTTAAAAAAATTCTTACGTAAAAAATATTTCTACAGTGATCTAAATACTTAACATTTTATAAATTTTTAAATTTATTTAATGGATCAAATTTTAATACAAAGATCTTTTAATTAAATGTTTCTCATTAAAAAAATTTATCTAATATATTTTTTTTCCGGAAACAGTGAGTTTTAATGGACCACATAACAATATTCATCTATTTTATAACTCTTATAAACTAAAAGTAAAATTAGATAAAACTAAGAGTAATTACTAATTTATGAAATTAATATAAATTTTCCCAAATATGAGGTTATTAGTAATTTCTAAGAAAGTGAACACACATTTCTTTATAAAATTCTTTTTATTCTTCAAAAATGTTTTATTATTATTTATTTTTGCGAATGTTTATTTTTTGAAGTTTTATACAAATAATATGAAAAATTAATTTTATTTTTGAAATCAAAATTTCAAAAAATTTATAAAATTAGTTTATTAACACTTTTTTAAACAAATTTATTTTTTAAGCAATAGTGAAAAATATAGATTTTTATTTAAATAAATATATTATTTTATTGTTTTTATAAGGAAAAATTATGTTTTTGATTTTTTTAAAATTTTAATTAGTTCATTTCGATTTAAAATAATCCAATTATGGTTTTTGAAATGCATTTTATATTTTAATTTACTATAAACCCATTTTATTATTAAAAATGGAATTTTTTGAGAAAATAGTTTTGGTTTCTCATGGCATGAAATTCCATGATTTTTTTAAAAAAAATAAATTGGATTTTTACGGGACCATGCACTAAGATGACACATAATTATGAGACCCAAGGTGGCCAGAAAGGATTTTTGAACCTTTAAAAGTTTATTAATTAAACACATGAGAAGTTTTTATATCTTTTGAACTAGTTTTCAGATCGAAAATATGAGGGCACTGTTTAACTCAAAATTTCAGGATTCACCACGAAAGGGCCTAACGTTGGTTGGCGTGGGCCAACAGAGGAAGTTAGTTTTTGGACATAATTAAAATAATTAAGTAACAATTATTTTAGTTTCAAATCATTGTAACTCCTAAATAGTAACATGGATCAAAAATCTAAGTGTATCGTTGAGGCCGTGAGGTTGTGATTCCCTTAGGAGGAGCTTAACCTCGACCGGAACGGGTTGAGGGTGAAAGTTAGTTTTTGAGTTTTTTTAAGAGAATTAAAATGGAGCGGTTGCGTGGTTTTGGAAACTTCTAATTAGGTGTGTGGATTGAAAATAGTGGGGCATCGTTGCGTCTAAAACGATGACATTACCTAAGAATGCACTTAACATCGATCGACGTGGGTCGACCAGAAAAGATAGTTTTCAGACTTTTTAAGAGAAATTTAAAATAAAATAAAGTGGATTTTTTATATTATTTTTGAACTTTTGAAACTGTTGCAGTGAAACGGTTTGTAACGAAATGAAACTGAATATGATGTTTTATTAAATAAAACAGATTAACAACTTTTTAACAACAGCATAACCGAAATTTTGGGTCATGTTTCATACTTTAATGGCCAAGTAGACAACGTAGGATTGTTGGCACAATCATGGTTCTTCTATGAAGCTCTAGTGGGTGAAGACAATGAATGGAAACCCCCTTTCGAACGGATCATCACCAATGAAGATCAACCAATGGATAAAAATACAGTATTGTTGAATGAAAAACATAGTGAAATCATTCATCAACAAAGAACAATCCGACCCAATTAGGTATGTTATTTTAATTCCATTCTATACCCCATTCTTGGTTTTAAAGGAAGAAGGCAGATCAATCCAAGAAAGGGATGACCCAATGTATGATCGATCTTACATGAGGTATTTTTCTATCGAGATTATATTTGGGGAGTAAACCATTTTATAAATTAATTGTACTTTATTTATGTCTTTGATCCTTCTAACGGGAGAAGATAAATGTCATGATGAATGATGACAGTGGTCCATTCCTCACTTTTTTGTTTGGTTTTAATCTCCCCTTTAACGTGTGTTCTTCAAGTTAATTACAGGTCGATGAATATTTGGTCTTTGTGCAACCATTCCTGGCACAACGATGATGATAGTGATGATCAGATAAAGGAGGAGTGGGAAATAACCCTGGACGAGTGCTTCCCGACAGAAGAAATGACAATGGGATTTGGAACCGAAGGCAATGAAGGACGTGGCCCGAGGGATCTGGAACACCCACCAGATCATAGAATGGACCACCAGAGTACGTCTAGTAGTTCTTAGTAGAAGTTGTTGGTGCTCCGGTAGTGACATGCGGCAGGGCGTCGCGCCGTGAAGGTGGCGAAGGCGGCTGCCATTTTGGCATCCACATGAAGAAAAATGTGGCTCTGACCATAGTGTGACCCGGACACGAGGCAATCTATGGGTCTTTCAAGAGCTCTAGTCCATGTGAATGGACTGGTTGAATCAGAGTGCGACGACAACTGTCACTGCTTACTGTTGGACGGACGCGGCAGAGTCGCATCCGGGATGAGGCAGCCATCCCACCCCAATACAGGTCAGGTTGGTTCTGGCGGGCTAGGAGCAGGCCGGACCCACTACCTAGCGAGCCGATCCAAATGGGCTAGACCTGTGGGACAATAGGATTAACCTAGCCTGTGTTGTCTGGGTTATACCATGGTCGGGTCAGTGGACCTCAGTTCGGGTGGGGTCAGTCTGGCCGGGTTGGACTGCTCTAAGACCCAACCGGCCCAGATTTCACAAAAATGGTCATAACATCTAAAAGGAGAGTCTATTTGAAGAGTCTTCTATGGAATTGGTAACATTAGGATGATATCTTAATTTTGATATACTATAAGGTAGTTTTTGAAAAATAGAGAGGAATAACTTATTGTATCAAAGAGTCGGCCCTCCCTGTACGGGTATACCTTGGGTAGAATCGGGGTGATTCTTATGATTATATGTTAAGACAGTTCTTCCTTGATGACTCAAGGTGCAGGTGCTGCATATCCCTTTAATTTGGTATATATGGGACTCCCCATGTTTTTTGTGCGGGTTCATTTTCCTTTGAGTGGTTTCCTCATAAATTGTTACTTCCTTATAGGATTAGGGCGCGAGTTCTCAGAAAAGTTCATAAAGGAAGAGTTGTCACTCCCCAACCTTGATAGGGGGAGGGTCCTCTATACATGGATTCTGTACTGCCATATAGTACATTGGTACGGTTCCTCGATATCTAATGCATATAGAGTCAGTACAGACAAACCGGGTAGGGAGTGGGTCCTCTATTGTAGGAGTTGGTACTCCAATGTTGTTTCATGGTGTGGTTCCTCCTTACACAGTGCTATGGAAGAGTTGGTACTTCTCTATCATGATAGGGAGCGTTTCCTATAGCCTGGGGTTGGTACTCCCCTAACGTACTAGGGTGTGGGTCCCCCATATCTAATAGACAGACATAGTCAGTACTCCCTAATATTATCGGGGTGTGGGTCTTCTAGTCTCTAAGTGGTACTCCCCTATCAAGTAGGGTGTCGGTCAATGATATACGGGGTTATACTCCCCTGCCAATACAGGGTGCTAGTCCTTCATGAGTAGTACTCCCCTATTGCACCCGGATGTGGGTCTTCTTGTCAATGAGTAGTAATCCTATACCGAGTTGGGTGAATGTCTTCAATTGGTGATGGAGGGCCCTGAGGTGTCGGACATAGTAGGGAGGAGGGTCTCGTCCATTTGATGAAAACAATACCTAGATAGGAGTTAGATCTCCCTCGACAGATTACGGTGTGGGCCACTTATTATAGGAGCGATTGAGGTATTGTAGATCAGTCTAGAGAAGTGCCTCCTCAACTAAGTGCAATGACGAGGAGCATGCCTCTTCACTTGGGTTTCCTTAGTCTTTCACAAGGTGCATAACTCTGAAGACTAAACCTCTAGTGTTGGGAACTAGAGTCGGACTAAGTAGAATGTTCCCAATGAAGAAGGGTTTCTTTTATGTACCATTCTGAATGGTTGGATTGTAGCTGATGGAGTGCATCAGTTGGATGGGTTCCATCAGGGATGGCTTAGCTTATGGAGTGTGATCTTGTGGTTTGTGTGTTATGACTTGATCCTCTGATGAGAATCCTGAAACTGGTAGTGTGGTTTGGACCACATTTTTTCTTAGTGGCTGGGACGAGTATATTTGGATGTTCATGGTATATGTATGAGTATATACCAAAGTAGAGTTGGCTGTGCATTCCTTCGTGGGTTTTTTCTTTAGATTTACTTTCTTGGTTTTGGGGTTCCCTACTGATTATTGTTTTAATCACTCCTGCATGGGCTTTTCCCGCACGTGTCATGTCTTGTGTTGACGTCCGATTCTCTGACATATTATAGGGAGGACCAGGGTCTGGTGGTGTTCAGTGAGATCAGACAGACAAGGTTCACTTCTTCAGCTTCAAGAGGCTACCCTTCACCTACCATTCAGGTAGTCTTCTAGGCAGATGATATTCAGGGACTTGGAGTTTTAATTTTTTAAGTTTTCTTTTTGGTGGGCTTGTATACTGGATTGGGATTCCCCCCTGTACTTTACTTTCTGTTGAACTCTGGTTGTGTTTTACCTAGTAGATTGCATGCATAGTTTCCATGGGTTTTACTTGCTAGTACCATGAGATGGGAGTTGTGTGTGTGTGTGTATACAGGTACTCAAGATAATGCCTCCCACTTATGTAATAATGCCTTCAACACTACTCTCTATCCCCTGTCCATTGGGAGGCGGGTGTGGGGTAGTCACAGCATGGGCCCTAGGGGAAAGATCATGACATTGTTTAATTATTCCTATTTAATTTTTAATTAAATTGTGTATCATATGGGGTTTTAATTAGATAAAAATAATCAAATATTTATAATCATTTGTTTCTAATTTGGTAATTAGGCCAAATTTATTTTTGGTCAACATAAATAGTAACTTTGGTAAAATTTACTACCTCGCTATAGGCTGAAATGGGTTAACATGAGTTAAAGATAAGTGATAAGGTCATACCATTACAAAATAGTTATTATTGGATGAATCTACTCTACCCTTAAGACCTAGGTTTTAAAATTATGTTTTTTAATGAAGAAATTTCATTAAAAATGAATTTGATGATATTAATGTCAAAGAAAGTGATAAAATGTAAGTCTTTTATTTTTAAAAAGTATAATATGTTTAAACTATGGTAAACAAGAAGATATTATCAACAATAATTATTATATTTAAATATAAAATATTTGTAATCATCATGGTAATTTATTTATAATTTTAAGAAATGAAATATGTTCCCTAATTACTTATACAACATTGATTCATTAATTTTTCAATTAAATGAAAAATCAAATAAATGATATCAAAAAAATATTAAAAATAAATGTAACATTAAATAATTCAGGTTCCCCATGAATTTTCTAGGCTATTATAATTTATTAGGGATTTATTAAATTATTTGGTTTGAATATATCTTGTTATATTGATTTTAATTATGTCAATGTAGTGAATAATTTCATAATTTAAACTATTGATATTTTATGCAGAAAATATTTTATCACGTCATTTTAACATCATACAAATATTAAATAAACAAAAAAGAGTATATTGAATGATTTTTTTTTGAAAATAGATGAGGTTTCAAATTGAATAATGAAATTCAAGACTTGAGGTAAGGGATATCTGTCCCAATTTTATTTCCTAGGGATACATTCCTTATGAACTACCTGATTCTTTTTTATGTTGTATATACTACCCAAGTATGCATTTTAGGATAATTATCCACAAAATTATGTTATTTACGTATGAAAATAAATTTTTTTCTTTCAAGGGATATACAATTCAACTAATTACAATGCGGTAAGGGTTTATTCCACAATCTCATTATTATTCATTATTGTTAATGTTTACATATCCATGGGGAAATATTTCTCTTCTGTGTAAGTGTTTCATAAAATAATTTCTAAAAGTTTTTTACTATTATCCTAATAATATTAGATGTAATTTTTCCCATTTTTTAATTTTTTAGAAAATTGTTTGAAAGGAATATTTTTATCAATCTTCAAAAAAGGTACATTGTGACTTTTCTGGAAAACAAATATGAAATGATTTTAATATGAAATGATAGAATTTTTCTAATTTCATGGAACCGTAAAATCTTTAAGTTTAATTTACAAGAATATAAGTTTCATTATAATGAAAATGTTTTCCTATCTATTTTTATGACTATTAAAAAATCTTATCAAACTGGAAAAGATATTTTCCTCTAGAAATATTTCAAGGCCCTTTTCAAAATCATTTTTTATATAATAGAACATCATTTTATGTTACATATGTTTTACTAGGGATATGATCCAAGGATACCATTATTATTCTTTATTATCATGGTTTATACTTATAATAGAATGTTTTTCATGAATCCTATCACTTTTCCATGATTTTTATTATGATGAAATTTGTATGAAATATATTTATTTTTAATGAGTTCCGATATGATGAATCAATTATGTTCTCGTGAGCCACATATTTATGGTTTTAATTTTTTGATAGGTGGGGCCTTTGTCACCATCTAATGAATTGGGTAGTGTTTTATATCTCATTAGATAGACATGACTAAAATGGGGAGTGAACATGTTTTAGTAATACAAGGATGGAACTAGGATGGAGACCAGTACAATAATAGAGGCGTGGAATGAAGAGTGGACCAGGTTCAATAATATAGGGCTAGACTAGGAAATGAGACTTGTTAGTAATACATGGGTAGAATAAGGAGTAAAATTACATCATTAATACTAGGCTAGAAGGGTGAGAAAATCCATTAAAGTAAAATAATTTCCACTTTCGTGGTCTTAGTAGTGACCCTTGAATAAAATGGAAATGATTTTTCTTTTCTTATATGTATGTGATAAATTTCATGTCTTAAGCAAATATAATGCTCTCTTGGATAATTTTAATTGATTTAATTTTTATTCATGTCTTATGAACTGGAAATATTTATTCCATAATTCATGATTATGATATTTGATATGCATTGTATAATTACCATATGTTTTGTTCATGATCATATTTTCTTATAAACATATTATAAAATATTTTTCTCTCCCTTTTTTACCCTTAGTGTGTATCTAAGTCTACCCTATTTTATGTTTTTTTCACTGTGATAAAAATAAATTAATTTATATTGATATGTCAAAAGGGTTCTAGTTATGAAAGAATAAGTTTGATATGATGTGGGTATTTTATTAACCAATTTTTTATGTTTCCAAATTTCAAAGGCACTAAACCCAAATATTATATCATAGTTTTTTCAATTTTTTAATTAATATTAATCTAAAAATATGTAACATCTATATATAAAAAGTATTATCTATTATAGTTAGTATCAAATCAAGGTTTAGTTAACCTTTGTAAACTAGTATGATAAACCCTTAGTATTATTTCTATAGATATTCCTATAATATATGAATCTTAAAGTTTCAAATGCATTCTGAATAACATAGGATTAAACCTAATATATCATAAATTGAACTTTTATAGGTAATTTTCATTTGTTATGTAATTTTTTCACTATTATTAGTGTTTCTTACACCATTATTGTTTGTTTAATCAATACCGGGAACTAGAAGTAACTATGTTAAGGCACAATGTGGTGGGGAATACAACAATTGTCCTCCTGAGGAACTGAATGTTATGGTAGTGGGAATGAAATATATTTTTTATATTCTAAAATAACATTCTAAAGTTATCAAATGTGTTGTACTGCCAAAACAGAAAAGAAGGGAACAAAATTGTTTTGAGTCCATCATGAGGATGCATCCACCTTCTTTTAATGGGTCTTCTAATCCACCTATGGATAAGAAATGGATATATATCACTAAAATGATATTTCTAGTTCTCCAATTTTGGAACATAATAAATTCATTTTGGTTATCTATTTTTGTAAGGTGAGGAAAATCTAGGTTGGAATCGTATAATGAATATGAGGTAAGATGACGAAATTGACTCTATATAATGGGAAGAGTCCAAGAACTCATTTTTCAATAAGAACACTTCTCATATTATTCATACCAAAATGGGGAAATAATTAATTGAGTTAATGGAAAATTATTATGAATCAGTTGGATCCTATGAGGAAAATTTACAAGCCTTGCGAGGTATGCATCAAAAATTATCTCGCAACCTGAAAGTAAGGTTGACAAACTCTTCAATGGATGAAATACAATTCTCTAAATGGAATTATTCATAATGACTTTAGTGTATATGATTGAAATCATTCTATGATATATCATGGTTGAGATAGAGATTGGGCGCACCCATCAATCCTATAGTCTTTATAAGAAAAGAAATATGGCATTCAAGGGAAAATCTAAAAACCGAGGGGAAACCAATATGAGTTTTCCATTATGCTTGGTGTGTAGAAAGATACATGATGGAAACTATCTTAAGGGGACTAGTAAATGTTTCGCATATGGGAATGAAGGGTATCATGAAATTGAATTATTATGTGATGGGAGAAAGCTATCTAATAATGAGAATATAAAAACGGTGGTACAGAATGAACCTCCTAGACTTCAATGATTTAGGATTCAGTAAAATGGGAATTATGCTAATCAGTTCTCAAATATAAGTTTTAATAATAATGATCAACATCCACAAACTTTTAATCCATGAGGAAAAATGAAATCTTGTGCGATCACTAATGGTGTTGTGGAGTAAGAAAAGGAAGTGGTGAACAGTACACTTACCGCCCACTCTAAAACAACTAGTGTATTATTTGATTCGAGATCCACACACTATATTATTTCTAATGTATTTTTCAAGAATATCACCATACCATCTCAAAAATAAAAAATGTAGTGATCTTTGAAAACATCTATTGGAATAGTTGTCACATCTCAGATCTATAATTCATTTTTGGTAGATGTTTGTGGAAAAGTTAATCCTAAAAATATTTTGATCCTTCATTTAACTACATTAAATGTTATTATTTTCATTAATTTTCTTACCATGTATTGAGCTTATATCAATTTATAAGGAAGGGACGTCACATTACATAATCCTAATGAACCTATGATCATCTATCGATATATGGATGAATATAAACATCCATTGTAAATTACATCCATCTTTTGGGTCTTAATTCCTAAAAATAGCGGATATATTTTTCAAAGGGTTGGGGTGAAACTCAACCTTAAGGATACATTAATTTTAATGGATTTATTGATTTATTTTTAAAATATTATCCAGGTCTTCCATCAAATTGTAAAGTTTATGATTCAATAGAACTCACACTTGTTTCTATACAAATTTCATTGACTCGTTATAGAATGGACCAAATTGAGTTGAAATAATTGAAGTAGAAACACTATGAGAATATTGATATAGGATTCATATTACTTACTAAATCACCTAGGGGTGCACCAATTATATTTCTTAATAAAAAATATATATTAATGGAACATTTCATTGATTATTGAGAGCATAACATGATTAACATCAGAAAAAAATATTTGATTCCCCATATTGATGACTTATTTGATCAACTATATTGAGATAAATAATTTTCCTATGTCTGAATTTTGGTTCAGAAAGATTCATTTTTTGGTCACATTATCACAAGTGGGGTTATATTTGTGGATCCATCAAAGATTTCAGTTATTGATCTTCATCCAAGAACAAAAATGGTAAAAGAAATTTGTATTTTTCTTTGGTTGGGATCAACCATGGCACCAAATGAAGTTGGTATCAACACCAACCTTCAGTGCAGTCTTCTTACGATAATTTCTTTCACTCTATCATTCAAATGCCACCTTATGATAGCCTATATGGTAAGAACATAAGAAATCCAACATTATTGAATTATTTTTCAGAATTAGTGTTATTGGGACT
Source organism: Viscum album (assembly GCA_963277665.1). Lineage (NCBI taxonomy): Eukaryota > Viridiplantae > Streptophyta > Magnoliopsida > Santalales > Viscaceae > Viscum > Viscum album. The sequence goes on along the minus strand of OY728139.1, from coordinate 1,513,193,875 downwards.
GGATCTAGTTGATTAAATGATAGGGATTTTTATATCCATTCAATAATGCATAAGATCATCTCAAAGTCAACAAAAACATTATACTGACAATCGTTGGAATAATATGGAGTTTCATGTCGGTTACAAGTTATTCCTATGAATATATTCATGGAATATTGTAATAATATTTGTAAATAAGGTAAATCTAATCCCTATTTATATTGGTCATTTCAAAATTCTTGATTCTATTGGGATGATATCATATCGATTGGTTCCCCCAATGGACCTATATCAAGTTCAAGATATGTTCCATGTATATCTTCTGAGGAAATACATACCAGATAATTCAGATGTACTAATCTCAAATATATTACCAACGGGGAAAGATCTTTATTATGAATAAAAACTAGAAATATTATAGATTATAGATAGAAATTTCAAGGATATAATACCACTGACCTAGTTAATATTTTATAGTGAAACCACCAATTTGAGGAAGCTACATGGGAAAATGAAGTCGTGATGAGATAGAGTTATTCACACAAGTTTGTATCTGAGTGACAAATTTATATTCTAAAATTCATTTTAATGATGGTAGAATATAACACACCTATATGTTTATGAAATTTTTCTCTTTTTATAATTTTATTTGATAGCATGTGTTGTATGCATCAATGAGTTTACATTACCACATAACATTATTAAAATATTATATGTCTGTTATAACATACTAGTAAAATTGGTTGGAATGAATAGTGTTAACTCATTAAATAAATTAATTTAAATTTAAAAATCAATATGAATGTATAGTTATGTTCTTAGAAAATGATGACACATTTCTTTTTTGAAAGTTCATTTTTGATCATTAAAAATATGTTTTTTTATAAAAGTGAGTTTTCAATATTTTCATGTGAATATTAATTTCTATAATATCTATAAAATTATTTGAAAAAATTAATTTCATTTTTGAATTCAAAATTTCAAGAAAAATTATCGTTAGTATACTAATAATTTTCTTGACATTTTTTTTCAAGGAATAGTAAAAAATACAATTTTTTGTTGAAAATTATAATTTCTTTTAAAGTTTTTACATTACCAAATTATGTATTATATATTTTATAAATTTCAATTATTTTATTTTGATTTAAAATAATAAAAAAATTGTTTTTGAAATTCTTTTTGTACATTATTTTATAATAAAATTTTATATTTAAAAATGGAAATTTCCCAAAAAAAAAAATTTTTTATAGCATTTTTTGGTTTAATTTTAAATTAAATTATTCAAAATTTATATATTGTTTCAGATAAAATTAATTAAAATTTAAAATTTAGAGGTTTAAAGTTTATAACTATTCCCCTTTTTTAGTTAATATGAATAGTAACTGTGGTAAAATTTATTACCATGCTAAAGGGTAAAATAAGTTATCCTAGAATAGAAATATGTGATAAGGCCATACCATTTAATTATTTTTTTCATTGGATGGATTGAATTCGAACATTAATGTATATGGTTCTAGATATAGCTACTTATTGTGCACATGAAATCTGGGCCCTACAGGCCGTGGGGCAATTATTAGGGGCTCTCTGAGGCATTCGCATGGCATATTTTTCGGTGGTTGTGGGTTTTCCTCCTTCCTTGAGGCTGAGAAGATGGTTGTGATTCATGCGGTAAACTTTTTTAGGCAAATATTTTGGAACAACATTTGGATTGAAAGTGATAGTACCACTATTATCCAAGCTATCTGGAATGGAGTGGTCCACCTTTTGGGGTCCCTCACAACAAGTTGGAAGAAATTTCATAACTCTCTATTGGATATTAGATACATTTCCCCTCTTGTCTATCATGAAGAAAACATGGTGGCAGATTTTCTTTCCAACAAGAGAATCAACCAAGAAATTACTTGGAGTGATAACCTTCCGGTTGAGTATACCCCTTTTATGAGAAAGATTGTAACAAAATTTCCACTTTCTAGCTCATGTAATTCTCCTTTTATTTTGAATAATATTTTTTTGTCTTGGTCTTTGATCAAGACATTTACTTTAAAAAAAAATTAATGCGCACTTATCCCTGAAAATTACTTAGCTATTATTGAAACCAAATAAAGTTAAAAAATGTCAGAATTATATTTTTAATAAGTATAATATTTTTAAAACAGGGAAAACTAGAAGATATGATACACTATAAATATTATTTTTAAAAATAAAATACTTACCTTTAAATTTTAATTTCTTTAAAATTTTATAAAATTAAATAATTGCCCTAAATTATTACAAACAATGATGTTGTAATTATTTAATTAAATGAAAAATAAAATTAATGATATTTAAAAAATATTACAAGAAATATAATTTCAATTAATTAAGGTGATCTAAAAATTTACTAAATTATTATGACACATTATGGGTGTATTAAATTATTTTTTCAAAGATATCTTGTTGTCTTGGTTTTCTCAATGTCAAACTATTGAATAGTATCAAACTTGACAATGATGATATTTTCTAAAAATAATATAATATTAAATAATTTAAAAATACAAAAATAGTATACAAGAAAAAAGGGAAATGATATGGTCAAAAATATCATAAATGTTAAATTTATGGTCTAATCAGTACATTATATTTAAAAATTTCCATCCCTTTAATATAGAAATTTTTGTTACAATAGTAAAAAATAAAATAGGTTAACTAAGGGGTAATCATTTTGATAAAGTATAAAATAACACCCAAAAATGTCTAATTATTATTGGTTGGTGATATTGAAACCTTATACATTCTTATATTGGAATCACTATCCATTTTGGGGTATTTAGTTTGAAAATTAATTTATTATAATTTAACGTTTTTTGAAATTCTTAAAGTTCCCCTCACATTAATTATAAAATAAAACATCCTCTCTCACTTCATTACACCACCTTGGGTGTTCTAGATCAACAATACTATATAAAATTACCTTATACAGTTCCCAATACACATTATAAAAGAAGGGTTTATTCATAAAATACCAACCCCAAATCTCCTTTGAGTAGTTATAAACGATTCATTTCGAAGATGAGTAGGTTTCAACGTGAGAAAAGAAATTATAGACTTAAGGTAAGGAGTTGCAACACCTAGATGTTTTTGTGAATAAAATTATTTAAATAAATTATATTATTCAATATCATGTGATTTATTCAATCGTGAGTTTAAACGAACTATGAGATGACCTTAGTATAAAATTACTGTTTTATTATAGTCGTTAGGTTAGCAAGAATAATTATAACTAACTTATGAAAATGCATTGTGAATTCTTTGGTTATCAATTATTTAGGAAAAATATAAATTAGGTATTTTTTTGAGTGAATTAATATTGTTAATTATATTAATGTGTTATAAATTTTTTATACTTAATAAAATATTTTTTATATTCATCCAATGGATATTTTAATCATAAGGTGTGAATAAACCCTATTTGTTGTATAAAAACCTACTTTTTAGGGTAATATTATACCTTTTAATAGAGAACCCATTTTAAATTAAGATTATGACAAATTAATAATATTTATATTAAAAAATAAACATGTTCCTTTAAAGCATGATATAAAAATTTACTTTGGTGGAATTTATGATATTTTCTGATAAAATACACGTTTTGATGAATAGTAAGAACACACTAAATTTTAAGTGAAAAAAAAATCATCAAGGTAATTTATATGGATAAATTATAACATTGAATGGTTTTAAAGTATAAATAGAATATATTTTTATCATTAAATATAATTTATCTTATTATAAATAATTTTACATTGAATTCACATGTAAAAACATTTCAATCTTTTACAATGTTTTAACTTTTAAAAAACATGTTCTCTCATTCCAACAACGGGATAGATTTTAAATTAATCACTGAAACTTATTTGTATTGAATTTTTAAAAATGAAATCCATATTTTGAATCAGTAGGTCAAATTTTTTTAATAGTCTACTTTTATTTTTGTGCATTATGAATAGTAACATTGGTTATTATGTTTATTGCCATGGTTAATGGTAAATTAGGTAATTAAAGGTAAACATAATATTATAACATTACCTTAACACCTGTAAAAATTATATTGTATGACTAAATTTTACCCTTATCATCTATTTTTCTAAATGGAATCACTTCATGGCAACTTACCTATTAATATGACATGAATATAATAAAAACTAATGAATGTGACAAAATGACACAATATCATTTTATATTAGTATATTAATTTTAATATATGGGTAAATAAGATATAATATCTACTATATATAGTATCTAGAATTATAAAATAATTACCTACATCATAGAAATTTATTTATAATTTTTAGAAATTAAATAATTACCATTAATTATGACACAACAGTGATGTAGAAATCTTTTTATTAATAGAACTATCAAATAAATGGTTTTAAATATATTAAAATAAATATCATATGAAATAATTAATGTTCTACACTAATTTTTTTGGTGACTATGACATCCTAGGAGTGTATTAAACAATTTTGTAGAATTTATCTTCAGTGTGGTTTTATTTAAATTCAAATAAATGAATAGTTTCAAAATTAACACTATTGATATTTTATAAAAAAAATTATTAAATTATTTAAAAAACATTAAAATATTTAAAAATAACAAATTGATACTTTAAGGTCTATAATTTCATAAAAGTTATATTTATGGTCAATTAACACCATATAAGTAAATATTTATAGCCATTATTTCTTTATAATATTATTACCACAATTAAAATTAAATACAATAACTAAGTGTCAATTAAAAATATATGGTTTAAATTTATTAAATAACATGTACACAATTTATTTTTTTATTATATTAAAACAATATATCATCTTATATTTTAAATTGGGACATTCTAGAGGTTTTTTTGTTGGGTATTATTTTTTTATAAATTATTATTTATGGAGTTTCCAAAAGTACCCCTCACCTAAATTATAAAAGGGCACCTCCTCCTTCACCTATTCACTTAATTTAGAGCCTTAAATATCATCCATCCCCTGAAATGTTTCCTTCTAAACTCCCTTATTTTCATTCTAGAGGTTCCGTTTATATTCAAAGACCAACTCTATTGCTCTAAGTAGAGATTTCGGGGAAGCACATCGAGGAAGATGGAACCTCTTCTACTGATTCATTCAAACTTATTTCTTCTTATAATTAATATTAATTAGTTTATTAATTATAAAGTAATAACAAAAGTATCACTCATATTATGATATATTATTATAAAAATGAAACAATAATATTTCACCTTCTAACCATCCTATGAAAATGACATCACCGTACGTGTGTATGTACGACTTACTATCTCCACGTCATGGTGTAATCATTTTTTCACCAACACCTTACTTGAATGGGTATACTTATGGAAATAATAACTATATATGATTATTATAACATTATAATAATTCTTAAATATTATACTCCATACACTTCAAAACCATTCAACAATTTTGGGAATGATATCATCGCTCATGCGTACTTACAACCTACCCTCTCCATGATGCGATGAGATTCATTATAAATGATCTTCATTTAACTGTGGTTATATACATGAATTGAATGAATAAATATGATATATATTATAAAAATATCATTTTATAAATTATTTAACTATATCTTAATAAGTTGAACATAATCTTATCCGAGAAATCTTGCATAATAAAATAAAGAAGTTAATATCTGAATAACGAGTGACAATGAAATGTTACTAAAAAAATGATGATAATATAATCATATATGATATCATAAAAAGATTTTGACTATAGAATAAGTCAATAACATTATTTAAATCACTATACAAGTGGTTCGGATACATATGAAGGATATCAACCCTAAGGTAAGGTATAATGTTGCAATCTGATCCAAGATTGTTTATTTGTAAATATTTACTAGGGTATATTTATCAATAACATCCATGTGTTCTTAAATATGTAATATTATTTTTATTATTATGTAATATTTTAGAGTCAATTTTACCAATTGGTAAAAAAATTTAAATGGTATGAAAGGAATATTGTTTCATTTTTCGATACGAGGTACATTTTGACTTTTCGAATAAAAGTACAAGGAGAATATTTTTTTAACATATACATCATGAATTGATTTTTACGATTTCATAATTCCTTATTTAAAAGTTTATTACATTAAAATATTTCAAGTTTATATTCAATTAAATTACTTTCTTTTAAAAATTTAATATAATTTTGAAAAGACAGGATGATTTTGAATAAGAAATGATATTTTCCTCCAGAATTAATTTCGAATGTCTTATCAAATTATTTTTATAAGGCCCCAGCCTTAAACCTTACTTAATATTGAATGAAATAAATAATTCACATTGAGGATCTTTTCAGGTTTAGAGTTTTAGAGAATTAGGACATAACTATTACATCTCAAAAGATTACAAAGTAGACACTTCTACTAAGATTCCATAAAATAAAAAAACTCTTAAAAAGAAACATGTATAGTTCCATGTTTTATATAGCATGACTTTCCCTTGATCCCATCCTTGACCCTATTCCACATTAAGTCCTTTGAAAAACATTTCAAAAAAACTTGGGGTGAGCATAAAAAGCTCAGCAAAGGATACACAAAGAATAAAAACTGTTAGTTTATCAAAACAAAAAGTAAACCACGTATACTTTATCAAAGTAATTCTTTTCACCTTTATGAAGTAGTAAAAACTCTTCACTGAATAAAAGATCATTATTTACCCTTTTTTAACCAAAAGATTACCATAAAACCCATATAAAGAACAAATAACATATAAAGGTAACTTGGGACATAAACATACATAAGTGGAATAACCATATGGTCGACTTCCACACATATCACTTAATGGAATAGCCATACGGCCAACATCCATACAAACTTAATGGAATAGCCATACGACCGACTTCCATACCCAATGCATTGGAAGTTATAACGTAACCACCCGTCCTGGTATTCACGAAACCACCCGTCATATGGTTCATCATGTAACCACCTGTCAAATGTCCAAGTACCATTATAAAATAATAAGACATAAAACAAATATAATGGAAAGAAAACATTTCCACAATTTTGTCACAATATATCACATAAATATATTGACATAAAAAATCCATTATAAAAACCATTTTCAATACCAAAATACATAAAAGAGTATATGGTATTTATTTCATTTTAAAAAAACATTACGTCTTGTTCAAGAAACCAAAGACCAAATAATACTCGTGGCGGTGGAAAAGGTCGTTGTCACCGCGTACGTTAAAAGAAAACATTCCTTTTTGTCATTTAGTAAAACTCTTCGTAGAAAAAGATTCCTTTTGTATAAAAGTAAAATTCATAGGGGTTTATAAACCGTATAAAAGAAAGTTGTGTATAAAACGAAATATGCCTCAATGAAAGGAGATTGAGACGAAGTCCCTTACCTCGGGTCCGACTTGACTCGATCGTTCATTAACGTCATGAATAATAAACTTGAGTTAATTAATATTTTCTTAAGAACCTTTTTAAAGTTCATTATTCCTTTTATATCACTTATTGACATGTTATAAACATTATGTAACCATTTAAGTTAATAATGTTTGTTTTGTCGATAATTGGTTCTTAAGTCGAAAGTGGACTTCGTTCAATTACATGTTGTTCGTGTGGTCAAAGGTTCTTTATATCCAGAATGAAATTCCTGAATTTGATATCATATATATCATATATATCCAGCATATACATGTATTTATAATATTGCATAATCATTTAGAGGTAAGAATGAAATGCACCGTTCATGGAGACAGTAAGCCGTACATACGCATGAATGCTACTTTCATTTCTTTGTCATATTAAGGGAATTAAAACTAAATTAGAGGTATGTATATTTTAATTCCAGAATTATATTCATCATTTAGATGTATCATTAATCATATATATCCATTATATACATGTTTTTTAATAGTACATTACATTTGGGGATAATAAATGAAATGCACCGTTCATGGAGACGGTAAGCCGTACGTACGCATGAACGCTACTTTCATTTCTATCTCATACTTTAATGGAATGAAATAATAATGATATAGAGGTATATTATAATTCCAGTATAACATCATATATAATAACTTTAAATCCATCCTTTATACATCCCACATATGTCATTAACGAATCAAATCACTTTGAGGGGGCGGTAGTCCGCACTTCCTTAAATGAAGATATCACATTTACCCATAATGGAAACCATAAAGGTATGCCCAAAATGAAAAATACAGAAGCTTAAGGAAATAATAAACATATTATATATCATATATAAATATAGTGTCATCTTAATGGCCACCTTGAAGTTGTTAAAAAAATGTTGAACAATCATCGTTTCGGGAGGCAGAAATTCGCCATCCACGGAATCAGTATGTTCTTTAACCATTATATGTAGGTGTGTGTATTTTTAGCTCGAATACATCTTATAAAAACATCATAGTATATTTATGATACTGTAGTTGTTACAAAAGAAATTAATAAAAAGAGTTTAGGGGGTTGGAGAAGCAAAATAAAACAAAAAGGACTCAAGTGAAGACATTACCTTAAAATCGGGTAACTCTCTTTGGTTTGAGCTCAAAAGCTTCCTTGGGAAGACTTCTGCCCAAGGTGAGGCTTAAAGGGGTACGAGAGGGAAGTGTAGAGACAAAATGGGTAGAGGTTGGCCGAGCCAAAGGCTTTGGGAGTGTGGGTAAGGAGCTAGAGTTGGGGGCCTTTTATAAGAGGAGAGGAGGGGCACTCTTGGAAGGTAAATAAAAGTCACATTATATTAAAATTTTATTCGGATTTAGGAGGTACCACATTGATATAATTCTAGGATAAGGTGATAAGGGTTCTAAATCCACCCATCCAATAGGTTTTGGACATGTGTAGGTCATAGATTTTACCTTATCTTTCCATTTGATTTAAATCCTTAATTAATGAGGTAATCGCTGCATCATCATGATGTCATAAATAATTTAATTTATTTAAAGTCTAAAAATTATAAAAAATCTATCATGATGTAGGAAATATTTTTATATTTCCAATTACTATTTATAATAAAAAATCTGACTTGTATAACCCCATGTAAAAATTGTTTTAGTAAAACATCATGATGTTTGTGTTATTTTTACTTTACCATTAAATAAAAAGTTATTTATGTCATTTACCAACCAAAGTGGCTCCATGGGGTCCCCAAGTTGACTCATGGATTTTATTGGTCAGCCATGAAACATCCAATTAGGGTAGGACATGTTTCAAGCTCATCTCATATTATTAAAACATTATTTTTACCTTAAACTACACTAATTACCTCTAATCGCGATTAAAAACATAATAAGTTACTATTCACCAAAAAATTATTTTAATCTCATTGAACCAAATTTTACTTCTTAATGAAAACCATGTATGTCAGATTTTTGAAATTAAAAACACAGAAGTGGTAAAATTTCATTTATAAGAAAAATCAGTTTTTATAAGTACCACTTAGGGGTTTCACTATTCATCAAAAATAAAAGTTTTTCAGAAAAATACCAAAAAATCACCCTAAGATATATTTGATATTCTGAATTCAAAAATGAAGTCCATTTTACAAAATTCAAAACATATAAGTTTCATTAATTAATTTAATAATTAATTCCCGCTGTCAGATAAAATAGCGTGTTTTTATGAAACATTAAGTATTAAAAGATTAACACTAGTTTAAGTCCAACTTCAAAGTGAAATTGATTCCAATGAACACCATTGGGATAAATGGTAAAAATATATTCTAATTTCACTTAAAAACCAATTCAAAAGATTATCTAATCATCTTAATAAATTAGATTAAAAAGAGGTTTTGAATTAAAATACAACATTTTACACTATTCATTAAAAAAATGAACTTTATCGGAAAAATACCAAAAATTTACACAAAGTAAATTTTGATGTCCCTATTCTAAAAAAGAGTTATATTTGGTCTAATATAATGTATAAGAGTGATCAAAACTATATTTAATGAGGGTTCGCCATCAAAAGGTGATAAGTGAACCTTTAGTGAAAATTAGGGTATAAATGCCTAAAATTGAATTCTTTCCGTATTTTAAGCCTTTATCTTTTATTGGATAAATGTAAAAACATTTAAAAACATATATAATCATATTTTAGTTATTTCTCTCCATTCCTGCCAATACAACGGCTACATGTTAACAACCATTTAAAATAATATTATTATATTACTAGTGTACAACGTAAGTTTTCAAAGAAACTCATCGTTGCATATCGAGTACGCTATCGAATGTAGAAACCTCTTTTAATTAAAATTAATATTTAATTCGTAAATATTAATAAATATGAAAATGTTTTATTCATTATTTACCTGGGATGTTACATCCTTCCCCCCTTTTGGGAATCGTGTCCTCGCAATTTTATTCACTTATCAAAATAAGTGGGGGTATTTATCTCTTATAGCATTTTTAGATTCCCACGTTGCCTCTTCAACCATATGGTTTTTCCAAAAAACCTTTACCTGGTGGATTACCATATTTCGCAACACTTTCTCTCTTCGGTCAAGAATCTGGACTGGTTATTCTTCATAAGAGATATTCTCTTCCAACTGAACTACCTATGGACTCAAAACATGAGATGAATCTGGAATATACTTCCTCAACATCGAAACATGATCATTCTGTACCTGAGATAAACTCGGAGGTAATTCCACTCTGTATGCAACTGATCCAACTCTCTCCAGAATTTCATATGGTCCAATGAACCTTGGACTCAGATTTCCTTTCTTACCAAATCACATCACACATTTCCATGGAGAAACCTTGAGAAAAAAATGATCACCTACCTCGAAAGATAGATCTTTCCTTCCATTATCCGCATAACTTTTCTGTCTACTCTGAGCAGTTTTCATGTGTTTTTGAATCAACTGAACTTTTTCTGCCATCTCTTCTACCAATTATGGTCCCATCAGCTTCCTTTCACCCACTTCATCCCAAAATGCTGAAGTTCGACACTGTTTCCCATATAATGCCTCAAATGGTGCCATCTTTATACTGAAATGAAAACTGTTATTATAAGAAAACTCAACCAAATAAAGATGTTGGTCCCAACTTCCCTGATAATCCATTGAAAAAGCTCGTAGAATATCCTCCAAGGTCGGAATTGTTCGTTCTGACTGCCCATCTGATTGCGGATGAAAAGCTGTACTAAAATTTAATTTAGTACCTGACGACTTCTGAAGGTATTTCCAAAAGTTATAAGTGACCCTAGGATCACGATCAGACACAATGGGGAGAGGAACTCCATGTAACCTGACTGTCTCTTTAAGATACAAACGGGAAAGTTGATCTAGGGAAAAAGTATCTCGTATAGCAAGGAAATGAGCAGATTTAGTCAAGCGATCAACAATAACCCAGATTGCATTATTACCTCGAGATGTCTTCGGTAATCCCACAACAAAGTCCATGGATATATTCTCCCATTTCCACTCTGGCACTCGTAGAGGCTGAAGCATCCCATTCGGAAACTGCCGCTCTGCTTTATCCTGCTGACAAGTCAAACACTTTACAGTAAAATCAGCAATATCTCTTTTCATTCCATCCCACCAGTAATACTCCCTCAGATCTCTGTACATCTTAGTAATGCCAGGATGAACTGAAAATGGAGAACTATGAGCTTCACATAACAACTCTCTCTTCAACTGTGAATCACAAGTCACACACAATCTCCTCCCAAATCTCAAAACACAATCATTATCAATGTTGAATTCAGGAAACTTACCTTTCGGAACCAGCTCTACCATTTTCTGCAACTTACTTTCTTTCTTCTGTGCTTTCTTGATTCTATCTGATAGAGAAGATCTCACTGATACTTGAAACAAATCAAAAGGACATCTTGCACCAACAAATTCTATGCCAAAGTTCATCAAATCAGAAACTAAAGGATCTCGTTCCAAACATAGCATGGTTAATGAAGCATTACTTTTTCGACTCAAAGCATCGACCACTTTATTTGTTTTTCCCGGATGGTAGTGAATTGTACAATCATAATCCTTTATTAATTCTAGCCTTCTCCTCTGTCTCATGTTCTATTATTTCTGAGTGAAAATATACTTTAAACTTTTGTGATCAGTATATATTTCACACTTTACTCCATACAAATGATGCCTCCAAATTTTTAGAGCAAAAACAATAGCAACTAATTCCAAGTCATGTGTAGGGTAATTTACCTCATGAGTTTTCAATTGACCTAAAGCATATGCAATTACCTGATCATTCTGCATAAGGACACAACCATGTCCTTTCAATGAAGCATCACTGTAGATAACAAACTCACAATTCCTGGAAGGAAGTACCAAAACTGGAGCATTCACCAATATTCTTTTAAACTCCTGAAAAAAATCATCACATTCTTTTGTCCAGATAAACTTAACACCCTTCCGAGTTAGCTTAGTCATTGGACTAGAAACCCGTGAAAAATTTTCAACAAACCTTCGGTAGTAACCTACCAAACCAATAAAACTACAGATCTCGGTTACATTTGTGGGTATTGGCCATTCTTCAACAACTTTTGTTTTAGCAGGATCAACAGTTATGCCATCTTTTGAAACAATGTGACCCAGGAAAGAAATTTGTTGTAACCAAACTCACACTTGCTGAATTTTCCATATAGTTTCTTTTCTTTTAAGGTTTGAAAGATAACCCTTAAATGACTTTCATGCTCCTCTTTACCTTTAAAAAACACCAAAATATCATCAATAACAAAACCACCATTTATCACATGATTCAACTGAGCCATCACTACAGTAAACTGCTCAATTCTGATTCTAACCATTTTAGTATGCTGATTTGGAAGGTTATTTCCCTCTGTATGCCTTCCCAGAAAAGTTGTTCTATTTCCTCTATAAAATAACATTCTTAACACAGAAATATATTAGGAGAAGCAACAAGGTAATCTTTAAATTCTATATCATTTCAATCATACCATAAATTAACTTATAATTTAACAATTTTCTAACTCCTAAAGTTGTCTAAACTGACCTCTGATACCAACTATAAGGCCCCAGCCTTAAACCTTACTTAATATTGAATTAAATGAATAATTCACATTGAGGATCTTTTCAGGTTTAGAGTTTTAGAGAATTCGGACATAACTATTACATCTCAAAAGATTACAAAGTAGACACTTCTACTGAGATTCCATAAAATAAAAAAAAACTCTTCAAAAGAAACCTGTCTAGTTCCATGTTTTATATAGCATGACTTTCCCTTGATCCCATCCTTGAACCTATTCCACATTAAGTCATGTGAAAAACATTTCAAAAAAACTTGGGGTGAGCATAAAAATCTCAGTAAGGGATACACAAAGAATAAAAACTGTTAGTTTATCAAAAAAAAAGTAAACCATTTATACTTTATCAAAGTAATACTTTTCACATTTATGAAGTAGTAAAAACTATTCACTGAATAAAAGTTCATTAATTACCCTTTTGTAACCAAAAGATTACCATAAAACCCATATAAAGAACATATAAAATATAAAGTTAACTTGGGACATAAACATACTTAAGTTGAATAACCATACGGTCGACTTCCACACATATCACTTAATGGAATAGCCATACGGCCAACTTCCATACAAACTTAATGGAATAGCCATACGGCCGACTTCCATACCCCATGCATTGGAGGTTATAACGTAACCACCCATCCTGGTATTCACGGAACCACCCGTCATATGGTTCATCACGTAACCACCCATCAAATATCCAAGTACCATTATAAAATCATAAGACATAAAACAAATATAATGGAAAGAAAACATTTCCACACTTTGATCACAATATATCACATAAATATATTGACATAAAAAATCCATTATAAAAACCATTTTCAATACCAAAATACATAAAAGTGTATATGGTATTTATTTCATTTTAAAAAAAACATTACGGCATGTTCAGGAGTCCAAAGACCAAATAATACTCGCAGCGGCAGAAAAGGTCGTTGTCACCGCGTATGTTAAAAGAAAACATTTCATTTTGTCGTTTAGTAAAACGCTTCATAGAAAAAGATTCCTTTTGTATAAAAGTAAAATTCATAGGGGTTTATACACCATATAAAAGAAAGTTGTGTATAAAACGAAATATGCCTCAATGAAAGGAGATTGAGACGAAGTCCCATACCTCGGGTCCGACTTGACTCGATCATTCTTTAACGTCCTGAATAATAAACATGAGTTAATTTCTATTTTCATAAGAACCTTTTTAAAGTTCATTATTCCTTTTATATCACTTATTTCCATGTTATAAACATTATGTAACCATTTAAGTTAATAATGTTTGTTTTGTCGATAATTGGTTCTTAAGTCGAAAGTGTACTTCTTACAATTACATGTTGTTCGTGTGGTCAAAGGTTCTTTATATCCAGAATGACATTCTTGATTTGGATATCATATATATCATATATATCCAGAATATACATGTATTTATAATATTACATAATCATTTATAGGTAAGAATGAAATGCACCGTTCATGGAGACGGTAAGCCGTACGTACGCATGAACGCTACTTTCATTTCTTTGTCATATTAATGGAATTAAAACTAAATGATAGGTATGTATATTTTAATTCCAGAATTATATTCATCATTTAGATGTATCATTAATCATATATATCCATTATATACATGTACTTTTAATAGTACATTACATTTGGGGATAATAAATGAAATGCACCGTTCATGGAGACGGCAAGCCGTACGTACGCATGAACGCTACTTTCATTTTTATCTCATACTTTAATGGAAATAAATAATAATGATATAGAGGTATATTATAAATCCAGTATAACATCATATATAATAACTTTAAATCCATCCTTTATACATTCCACATATGGCATTAACGAATCAAATCACTTTGAGGGGGCGGTAGTCCGCACTTCCTTAAATGAAGATATCGCATTTACCCATAATGGAAACCATAAAGTTATGCCCAAAATGAAAAATACAGAAGCTTAAGGAAATAATAAACATATTATATATCATATATAGATATAGTTTCATCTTAATGGCCACCTTGAAGGTGTAAAAATAATGTTGAACAATCATCGTTTCGGGAGGCAGAAATTCGCCATGCACGGAAACAGTATGTTCTTCAACCATTAGATTTAGGTGTGTGTAAGTTTATCTCTAATATTTCTTATAAAAAATACTAGTATATTGATGATACTGGATTTGTTAAAAAATAAATTAATAAAAAGAGTTTAGGGGGTTGGAGAAGTAAAATAAAACAAAAGGACTCAAGTGAAGACATTACCTTAAAATCGGGTTACTCCCTTTGGTTTGAGCTCAAAGGCTTCGTTGGGAAGACTTATGCTCAAGGTGAAGCTTAAAGGACGAAGAGAGGGAAGTTTAGAGACAAAATTGGTAGAGTTTGGCCAAGACAAAGGCTTTGGGAGTGTGGGTAAGGAGGTAGAGGTGGGGGCCTTTTATAAGAGGAGAGGAGCGGCACTCTTGGAAGGTAGAGAAAAGTCACTTTATTTTAAAATGGTATTCGGATTTAAGAGGTCCCACATTGATAAAATTCAAGGATAAGGTGATAAGGGTTATAACTCCACCCATCCAATAGGTTTTGAACATGTTTAGGTCGTAGATTTTACCTTATCTTTCCATTTTATTTAAATCCTTTATTAATGAGGTAATCACTGCATCATCATGATGTCATAAATAATTTAATTTATTTAAAGTCTAAAAATTATAAAAAAAACTATCATGATGTAGGAAACGTTTTTAGCTTTCCAATGACTATTTATAATCATAAATCTGACTTGTATAACCCCGTGTAAAAATTGTATTAGTAAAACATCTCATGTTTGTGTTATTTTTACTTTAACATTAAATAAAAAGTTATTTATGTCATTTCCCAACCAAAGTGGCTCCCTGGGGTCCCCAAGTTGACTCATGGATTGTATTGGTCGGACATGACACATCCAATGAGGGTAGGACATGTTTCAAGCTCATCTCATATTAATAAAACATTATTTTTAACTTAAACTACACTAATTATCTCTAATCGCGATTAAAAACTTAATAAGTTACTATTCACCAAAAAATTATTTTAATCTCATTGAACCACATTTTAATTCTTAATGACAACCATGTATGTCGGATTTTTGAAATTCAAAACACAGAAGTGGTAAATTTTCATTTAAACGAAAAATCAGTTTTTATAAGTACCACTTAGTGGTTTCACTATTCATCAAAAATAGAAGTTTTTCAGAAAAATACCAAAAATTCACCCTACGATATATTTGATATTCTGAATTCAAAAATGAAGTCCATTTTAAAAAATTCAAAACATATAAGTTGCATTAATTAATTTAATAATCAATTCCCACTGTCAGAGCAAATAACTTGTTTTTATGAAACAATAAGTATCAAAAGATTAACACTAGTTTAAGTCCAATTTCAAAGTGAAATTGATCCCAATGACCACCATTGGGTTAAATGGTAAACATATATTCTAATTTCACTTAAAAACCAATTCAAAAGATTATCTAATAATCTTAATAAATTATATTAAAAAGAGGTTTCGAATTAAAATACAACATTTTTTACTATTCATTAAAAAAATGAACTTTATCGGAAAAATACCAAAAATTTACACAAAGTAAATTTTGATGTCCCGATTATAAAAAATAGTTATATTTGGTCTAATAGAATGTATAAGAGTGATCAAAACTATATTTAATGATGTTTCACCATCAAAAGGTGATAAGTAAACCTTTAGTGAAAATTAGGGTATAAATGCCTAAAATTGAATTCTTTCCGTATTTTAAGTCTTTATCTTTTATTGTATAAATGTAAAACATTTAAAAAACATATATAATCATATTTTAGTTATTTCTATCTATTACTGCCAATACAATGGCTACATGTTAACTACCATTTAAAATAATATTATTATATTACAAGTGTACAACGTAAGTTTTCAAAGAAACTCATCATTGTGTATCGAGTAGGCTATCAAACGGAGAAACCCATTTTAATTAAAATTAATATTTAATTCGTAAGTATTTATAAATATGAAAATGTTTTATTTATTATTTACCTGGGATGTTACAATTTCCCATATAAGAAAAAATACATTAAATAGGTTTATGTTTATATATACATTATCACTGTTATTTGATTTATGATGCAATGAAATTTATGTACTCCATTTGTTTTGATTGGATTATAATGGAAGGATATTTGAGAAACCCATTTTATTATATGGGTTACGCCATGATTTATGATTTTTTTCCCACATAAGAATGATTTCATTATGAGATGGGTTGGACCTATATCTCCATCCAATGAATTGGGTAAAAATTTATATCTCATGAGATATTGATGAATATAATGGAAACTAAATTTCATTCAGTATTACATGGGTGAAATAGAATGTAAATCCTGTTTAGTAATGAACTTTTTCCGCTATGATGGTCTTGGAAATGAGCCTTGACTACTATGAAATGATTTTATATGATTATGTGTATTCCAAAAAACATCATGTATTATGTTTTTTCTTTTGGGATTATGTCCATTAATGTTTATGAAATTGTATCCCATGAAATTATATTAATATCTTTCATACATAGGATAAGACTTCCAAATTTTATGTTCATATTTCTTATTATTGTGAAATGATTAATATTCTTCTTTGTTTACCCTTACTGAGCATTTAATCTCCCCAATTTCATATTTTTATTTTCCACAGGTCATGAAGAATGGTATTATGTATGATAGTTTAAAATTGAGTCTAGTTATGAAGAAATAAACTGCAGGCAATGTCGATGTTTTATGAACCAGTTTTTTATGATCCCCAGTTTCTAAGGAAACTATACCTACATGGTCCTTTCATATATATGTTTTATTTTTTATTGAATATACTTATTTTTTGAATTAATATAAATGTACATAAATTATGGGTCGCTATATGAGTTTTCACCTTGCATTTAGTTCTAAGGGGTAGATGATTTTTACATTACATGTTTCCTTTTTGCGGTGTATATACTTCCCATGAATTTATTTAAAGATTATAATCCTAACAATTATGAGATATACATTTAAATATAGGTAAATTTAATTTATGGGGAATATTATTTGAATAATTACAAATTAGTATGGGTTTATTTCAGAGTCTCGTTACTATTCAGGGTTGTTTTTGTTAAGTCTCTGATGGGGAATATTTCTATTTTCTGTACGTGTCTCCTAAAAATGTTTTCAAAAATGTTTTCAATGTTATCCAATTAATATTTAACATCATTTTCACCATTTTTTTGTTTTTTTAAACGGTTTTAATGAAATATATTAATCATTTTCCAACCATGGTACTTTGTCTCTTTTTAAAAAAAAATATCAAAAGGAATGTTTTTTAACTTATTCTGCATTAGCATATTTTTCTTCTTTCATGACATCATAATTTCATGAATCTTAATTTATAAGGTAAGAATTAACATTTCAATTAAAAATTATTCCTTTTTATTTGTGGCGTTATAATGAAATCTTTTCAAAATTTATAGGATATTTTCTTAAAGAATTATTTCAAGTGATATTTTGAAATAATTTTCCATATATGATAACATTATTTTATGTTAATTAAGTTTTAAAATCGATATGTACCAAGAATATCATTATTATTATTTCTATAAATGGTGTACGTTTATGATATAATTTTTTAATCCATTCTTTTTCTCATCCATAAATCATGTTATGATGAAATTTTTATTAAACCTATTTATTTTTATGGGTTCTAATACAATGAATTATTTATGTTCTTGTGGAACATATATGTATGGTTTTCATTATGTTTCTAGTGGGAACTATATCTCCAACCAATGAATTTTGTCATGATTTATATCTCATGAGATAGACATGACTAGAATACATAGTGAACCAGGTTCAGAAATACATGGATTGATTGGGTAGTGAACCTGATTCATTAATACAGGGATAGAAAAGGGAGTGAACTCGGTTCATTAATACTGGGATTTAATAGGAAATGAACCAAGTTTAGTAATACTGAGATATATTGAAGAGTGTACCTAATTCAGTAATAGAGGTCTAGAATGGGGAGTGAACCTTGTTCAGTAAAGTAATTTTTCTACTATGATAGACTTGGTAGTGAGAATTGACTAATACAGAAATAATTTTATATTCTTGTGTGTATGAAAACAATTCCATGTCTTATTCCAATATTATTCTCTCATGGCTCATGTTCCCTGATTTCCTAATGATTCATCTCTTCTAAACCACCAAATGTTTTTACATCATTCATGATTAGGTTCTTTGATAAAAACGTATAATTTCAATATGTTTTGTTTATGTTCTTACACTATTATAATAGTAATATAAAGACTTTTTTATCTCCCTTTTTTACCATGAATGAGGATATATGATCATTAATGCTTAGGTTTCTTTTCCCTAGTATATGATTAAAGGTATTCAGTATGATTTTTTTAAAAAGAGTTTTATTTATTAGGGAATATGTGGGATATGATATAGATTTTTTTGAACCAGTTTTTTATGTTTCAAATTTTAAAAGGAACTAAACACATAACATTATGGCATCGTTTTTTTATTTCATGTAATGAATATTCAAATTAAGAGATTTAATATCTATTTATGAAAGTTATGGGCCAATGTTAAACATTCTGAATACTTAAATTCAAAAAAAGGAAAAGTCTTCTTAAAACCCATAGAGAAATATAAAAAACAATAGAGAGTCCTCCACTCCAATTACTATGTCGGGGAAGCAACTAGTAATCAATTAGACAAGTTCATGAAGATTTATTCAGAAATGGAAATACACATATTTAATTATATCTTAATCTCATTCCAAAATTCAACTCATACACTGATAGTTGTGGTGGATTTATACTTAAGTAACTAGGATAAAAAAGATGAATATTAACCATATTCCATGTGTCTAGTTCTAAAAACTATCATAGAATATATAATATTATTTAAATTTACCATGATATCCTTTTAATTAATAGTAACATCCTAAGAATGATTTTTCAAGGGAATCTATGGATCTATTCATGAAAAAGATGAAAATCATATTTGGTTTGTGCAATGTGAATCATCTTCCTATTAGATATTTTTCATAAATATTTTCTGATTTGTCTCTAAATTAGCGGTCCAACACATATAGATTCATGCCCCATCCATAATATCTTATAAATATGATCTCTGTTTTTTATTATTTTTGTAAAAAATCATTATTTTATATTCCTTTTTGTTTTTATTGAACCTAAAAAAATTGAGTTTTAATTCACATAAACAATTATAGGATTCAATGTATAGTTCTATCAGAATATTTTAATTCCTAATAGTCATTTAATTATTATTTTTAAATAACTCATGATCATTGGTAAGTGAATTAATACATACTTATTCACTACAGAAGACTATTTTATACTCTCTTATCCATTATAATCTTCCCTTATTCATTTATTTTATTCCATTATAGTCACTTATGGGATGATTAATACTAGAAATTCCATTAACTTATTGATTTAATTTTGAGACATTATTGTTTATGCATTTATTTTTGTGTGTTTCATGTCACATTTTTCAGAATATTTGAATAATTATGAGAAATATTTTCTTGTTTGTTCACTTTTATTGGAGGTAATGGGGATTTTATTTGAATAGTAAAAAATTCAATAAATTAGGTTGTTTTTTAATAATTAGAATCAATTAGATGATCTATGAAAAAGTAGGGTAGTGGAATATCCTATGATTATTCTATCCTCCCAATAAATCTACCCTCCATCTTCCTTCATAGAAATTTATTATATTATTTCTAATAAATTATTTTCAATCATTGTTTTTCATAGATTTTATTATTTTAAAATAAGTAAAAATATAAAAATATTTTCAAGGACTCTCTATTAAGGTCACAAAATCCTCATGGGATCTCCATGAGGTTATCCATTATGTTATATATAGTGTGTATATAAATGTGTTTTTAAAAAGTCTCAAGACAAGATTTTGTTATTTTTCCAACTCTGGTCAACCATTTTCCTCTAAATATTGTAACACTCTGAAGGGGTAATATCTCTTTGAAAAAATTGAATAGTTTCACTATTTGTCTAAGCTCTACTTTTCATATGTTCTCTGGGATTGAAATAAATGGATTCATTATCTTTTTAATTTTTTTGAATCAAACCTACAATGATTTATTTCCATGAACTGTATATATATAAACAAGTTTTGTGAATTAGATTTATGAAATAATCAGTTTGAAAAGTTATAATGATGCACATATATTATGAAAACATCTATATAAGATGTTGAAGATGTTATGGCTCGACAGAAGGAGATCAGGGAGAACATGAGGCATGTATCACTCATACAATACCTTTCGTTGTACAAAACCCTTCTAGATATAATGAAGGAGGAGTAGTGGGAGAACCAGAAACCCAAATGGATCCCATTTTATATATTTGGTATTCTGGATGACTCGACCATCCTGAATGCTATCTTTGAAGCTTTTGGTAATTTGTTTATAATTACACCAAGAATTTATTTTTCGAGCATCACTACTAGAAACAATGTTATTCAGGATCACAATTAAAAAATAGAATACTCATTGTGGATACTAATGTGGATGATCAATGATGAAACAATGTATCCTAAAGTGTCTACACATAGTAATAAATAATATTCAATGACATAATATTGGAAAACAGTGATGGGTGAATCAATCAGTGGAATATATAATGATGGGGAACATTACCAAATATTGGCCATAATAATTTCAGTATTCTATATGTTTGGTGTGTTTGAAAAGATTTTTTATAGTGTTTGAGTGTATAAGAAATGGAGTTCATAATATTTCCACAAAAATTTATAACTAGTTTGAATACTGAAGTTGTTGAGAAGGTTCTCCTCAACAAAAACACTTCCCACCTCTATCATTATGTTGTCAGTATAAACCTCCATGACCATCACAGCATTGGTTGGATCCATTTTCATATTGAAATTTATATTGGGTTCATGGTAGTAAGAAACATATATGAGATCACAGAATAAAAAGATCCAATATCAATGGTTCTTTTAGGAGTTTAATGTGTTTAAATTCAAAGGGAATTTTTGTTAACTGAGAACAAGGTTAAAAAAATTTATTGATAAGGAAAAGTCTATATAGTGGGGAAGCAGGAATAATTCCCAAATATTAATGCATGGGAATTCCTTATCACACAATTTTTGGACTGTAAGGCCAGTATAAAGAGTGTATTATCAAGTTGAATCTTTATGACATCAAAAATATCAGTTGATAACTATTTCAAAAAACAATTCTCAGGGACTGGATTCTAGTAGTGAAAGACTACAAAATGGGTATAATGGAATTAACATTTATAATAAAGGAATTATTGACACAGTGATATCATGTCAACATGTTTTACCCATCCTTACTAAGATATAAGACATGTTAAAGTATATCCATTGGAAACACATACACCTATATGTCTACGATACATTTAGATACCTGTATTAGTCGGTACCTATTGTAACCCAGTATTCTCATACATATATATTTCATTTTTTTATATGAATATTCAAGACATTAAAAAATTAGATGTCTGAGGACCATAATAATTTACTGCCTTTGGAAACATGGAGCACAATCTTCTATTATGGTGAAATATAATTGATTTTTCCCATAAATATATTCCCCTTTAGTACTTATACTAAAAACATTTCTTCATAACCTAGGGAATGGAAACAAAAGAAAGGGTTCTCCCGGATGGTTAGTATGGGTAAATAATAGAGATGAGTAAGCATAACACGGAAAAAAGTGTATCAGAATATAATATAAATATTTGAATACCATAACCTACATATCAATTATCATTCACATGAGTAATTAAATAAATATTAAAAGTTTATAATAAATGAATCATAATCAAATCAATAGGATAAAGCATAATAGCATTAATATGAAGAAGACAGAAAACTATGTCCTAAAAATAATGAGAGAAATTCATATATATTTCTTACCAACCCAGTCCTTAATAAAATGTTAGTATTGGTATAATCACATGTGTATCTAAATCAGTATGGGGATGAGATTCTATGTACCCCCATTATTTTACACTCCGGATGACCTCACGTGCACCCTCTAGTTGAAGGATTTAGATGACCTCATGGGTACCCTATTGTTAGAGGCTTTGGATACCATCCCTTCTACCCAATTGTTATTGGATTGGGATTCCCCAACATGTACCCTCTTTTTTTGGATTGGGGTGACCAATCCTGTACCCTTTGATCTCATAAAACATTTATCATTACCCAATGCATTGTAGGGAGATATGGGTCCTACTCTCCACATAATGAAATCATGCATATGTATTATAGAAAATCATAAACAATCATCATGTCATAACCCTTGATATAAAATTTATATCATATACATTTCATCATATCATACCCTATGGAAATTAGATAGGTTTCCAAATCATTTTACCATAAACCATCCCATGAAAAAGAAGTGGGTTTCTTAAGAATTGTTTTATTCTATAACTTGTGGAAGAGAAACATGTTTAATAAAAAAAATTTGTCATCATAGACATAAAACATTAAAACAATGAAGGAGAATGATTTATGTGGATAATTTTCCAAATAATGGATGAGAAACACCCTCATATGTCATCATAGTTGAAAAGTAATTTCTAAATATCACTGAAATGGTTTCACGAGTAAAATATCATTTCTACTTTGAATAACCCTATTTAAAACATAACACATTTTAAAAACCGTTTTCGTGCAAAATAACCTTGAGAACATAAAAAGGAAGATTTAAAATCAATTTTAAAAACATTTTAAATGATATAATTTATAGAAACCTTATCGATAAAAACAAGATTAAATATAATTTCAAAAAAAATTAATTTTTTTTAAAACCTGGTTTTTTGAATAAAAATGATTTTCGACCGATGTGATAGATATGGTATAATTTTCTTAAAATCTATATATTAATTATATTAAGTATAAAAGTGGTTAAGAAATGGTATCATTTCTGGACTATATCCTTAACAACTATAGTAGTATAAATTTAATTATAATTATTTATAGATGGATGACAAAATTTGATAATGGAATAACACTGATAAAAAATCTCGATAATCAATGAGATTGTAGCACTAAACACTAGCCACTTTGGTAACTTTGAGTCATAATCCCCATAAAATAATGAAATTAAATTAAGTATAAAATTTAATTAATATAATTATATTTTTAATATATCATTTTTATGGGGATGTATATACACCTTGTAATAGAATATTGGTGCATAACATAACATGTGTTTCAAAGAAAGAAAATTGAGACAGAATTTCTGTATCAATATGGTTACTATTGAACTATAATCACCATGAAAATAGATCCTAAGATAGATAATAAAATACCAATATTTAATATTTTAATCATAATAAAATAAATTCATGGTTAGTATATACCACAAAAAATAGGTGGTGAATATGACATGTGTCTCATGGAACTAAAAAGTGATATTAAAATCCCTTACTACATGAGTAACTTTTGAATCATGAGATCTGTGAAATAAAATCATAAATGAAAACATTTGATATCAATAAATAAATTAAATTCAATATATTGCTTTTTATATGGCTTTATATACAGAACACAAAAGGAACGAGTGGTGAATATGTCATAAGTCTCACATAAAAAAAGCGAGATATGAAATCCAATTGTCATAAGGCTTTAATTCCTTCATAAATGTTCAATCATCTGGTATGATAAATATAAGTCTATTATAAATATAAAAAATAATCATATCCATATATATATAATACCATATATTATTTAATTTTGACACTATATTACATGTTTATTAATAATTTCACGTTAATGTTACGTTTTGGATAATAACCGTTTTCTTTTTCATATATGTTTTGAGTTGTTATTTTTGTTCCTATTACATTAATCATGATTAACTCATTTAAAAAATGGAAACCATGACATAAATAAAATATATATTCATTATATATATATAATAATATATGAAATATATAAATTTTAAATTAAATAAACCATTCATGGAGACGGAAGTCCACATGTACATATGAACGTTGTTTCTATTTACTTATCATATTGAATGAAATAAAAGTAAATTATATATATATATAATATAATTATAGTATAATTATTATTTGAAATATATCAAATATTTATATTCAACACATCTTTGATACATTCCACATAAATCGTGAACGAATCACATCACTTCACTAGGTGATAGTCCACCGTACACATGAACGACAATATCATCTGCTCACAAAATATAAAACACAAAGGTATGTGTTATTTAATAATTTAATAAGAATAAATATATAATAAATATGATATATATCATGTATATACCAAAAATAAATCAGTATTCCTAGCTATGGAAGGTGGTAAGGTAAGAACAAACGACATCAATTCGCAAGGCATTAGTCTGTTGTACACACGAATAATGATTACGTATAACATTTGATCGATGCGAGTGACTTTTTAGGCTTAATACTCACCATAAAAACATATAGTTTAGTTTTATATGATGATTTTATTATTCAATCATTGTAAAATAATAATTTGATTGTGCGTGAAAGGAAACAATATAAAAATGCATGTTGATGAATGTTACCTCTTTTTCAGGTAATTCCTTTTAGTTTGCATAAAATGACTTCACTGGTTGGATTTAGGACCAATGTGAAGACTATAGTATTAGTGTAGGTAGTTTTTTAATATTTTCAGAAAGTTGTTTTCCTATAAAAAGGGTCTTAGAGGTGTGTAGTAGTTGGGAGAGTGCATACCCTTTCATAACCGAGGAGGTATAGAATTCTTATAAATACCAAATGGAAAAAACTATTTGAAGGTCTACCTTACATATAGTTCCACCAATAATGAACCATTACATATATAAGAGGTAATATGATCGAAATAGTTCAATACAATGTGTTTTAGACTAGTTTTTAGGTCATTTTTACCCTTATGTTTAATGTTAAGACCCTTAGTAAACTCATATTTTCATAATTTTCCAGATTTTTTTTAACAGTTTAAATAATATTTTTTTTTTCAAAAATCCAATTGAAATTATAATAAATTTTAAATTATTTTTATTCGAAATCAGGAATATATTTTGGAAAGTTCCAATCACACAATTTCATGAAATTAATTTAAAATTAATCCCATGGATGGGACAAGAAAGTATGTTTTTTGAAGACAAATGTCCAAATGTTTAAGATATTTTTACATCGAATTTCAATTTAAAATTGATTATAATTACCCAAATTCGATTAATTTATCTATAATATATATAAGAATAATTTAAAACCAATTGAAATATATTTTAACTATATGAATAATTTAGAAAAAAAGGCAGTTTTGAATTAAACTTCAGTATTTCTAACTATTCATTAAAAAATGAAACTTCCCTAAAAAATCACCACAAGATAATTTTTATATTATTATTTAAAAAATGAAGTTTATTTTAACAAATTGGTTTTAAAAATGTGTTAAAATTAGTTTTAAAGTAAGTGCACTATTAAAATGCGTTGAAATTCCTTTTGGAATAATACAACTCTTTATTCATAAAATGGTATTTATTCTTTTGTATTTTATAGAAAACACAAAAAATGAATGTTAAATTGATCCTTGAATATATATTATATAATTTTTAATGAAAAAATTCATTAAAATTGGTCTGTTTAATGTTCGAGGTAAAATGTGTTTATAAATAGAAAAAAATCAGAAAAAGGAGTTTCATTATTTTCAAATAGTTCTTACATTAAATATTAATTAATTAGTTACCAAAGAATTCATTTTATAAGAATAAATAAACCATAGTTGAATAATTTAGGTAATAAATTTCATACCCATTATTCCAATGCCATGGTTATAACTATAATAATATTTTAATAATAATATTAATAGTATATTGTAGTTCTGTAAAAATCAATTTTGAGTGTAACACAAGGGGTTGAAGGAACTTGGTATTGCATGCACCAGAAGATAAAATGAATTTCTTGTGTACCATAATCATAACATTGTGTATAATTTAAATAATACTTAACTTTTTTTTTTATTAAATGAAAATCAACAATTAATTTTAATTTATTCGAAAAAAATCATAAAAACTCGTGGTGTTAGATTCTACACCAATAAAATGAATTGCAACCTCAAAATTAAAATAGTTCATTAAAATTTTAATAATAGAAAGTTCCTCTCATAGAAACCCACATCATAAAATTTAATTCTAAAATTTACTTTAAAAATGGAATTTCAGTAACATAAGGGTTGTCCATAGTAAATTATAACCAGTTTTCCACAAAAGAGAACAAAGGGTGCAAGTGAAAACATAGAGATGATAGGGAAAACTAACAACCAAGTAAATATGGAAAGGGATAAAAATCATGGTCAGGAGAAATTTAATTATCACAATTCCATAAAACAAATGGGATAGAAAAATTACATTGATGTAATCAAAAATGATGATAAAAGAATTTTTTTGATTTTAATAGAATTTTTATAAAGCTGAATAATTTTTCACAAGAAGATATAAATAAATGATTTAAGTCTATTTCTTATAAACAATATCACCCTTTGGTTATTCCTTAATAAATTTCCAATTAAAATATTACTATATTAAATAAAGTTGAATTTTTTATTCCTAAATCATTAACAGATCATGAGACTCATAAATAGAATGATAGGTCATTCCATCAGTATTTAGTTCACAATATAGAACAATGGTTAGAACAATATATCAAATATGCATAACTCCTCATGTCTCAAGACAATACTTTACTCTCTAAAACATCATCCAATGTTTAACTTAAACCATTCCATAAATGGTTAACCTTAAAACCCTTTCGAAAGAAACAAATACAAAACATTAGAAATAAGTTCACTAAATTTCTCCAAATGATCTTATCATTTACCCCTTGTATATATAAATGTATCTATTAGTTGTCATATACAAAACATACGAATACCTTCATATGTATTTTTTTGAAACATGGTAATAACATGAGTAACCAAAATAACATATTCAAATCATCCACTCTTCCTCATTCCTTACATAAAACTAAGATTATTTTATATATTCCTTAAATCACATAATTTTGTAAACTTCATTAATGATAATTTAAATATATTTTCAACAAATTCATTATTAGTTATACGTTCATTAATATTATCCCATTTAAATTATCTCTATCAATAATCTCATTATCCAATATAAATATAATTTTCTCAACATGCGGAATACATTAAGGGTTACATTCCATTGATTAAAATATCACCTTTAAACTAAATCAATTTTCTGGGTATTCATCTCCATTAAATTTATTTTTTCAAATAATTAATAAAAAAATTATAATTCATGATTCATATTATATAATTCTTAAATTCCAATACTTATACACATATATCATCGCACTTCATTTTAAAACCATTATCTAGGATTCATCATCTTTACCCTTAATATACTTTTCTAAAATTAGAAATATGAATCATGTCTTAAAACTCATCTAACTCAATTTAATCATACATATAAATAGTACTACTAAATAGGCATCAAACCATTCATATATCAGTTATATTCTATTAATAACTAGCAGTAAGACCAATACTATAACAACCTTGATGATTTCATTCATGATATATCCCCCCTAAGATATTAATTTTCATAATTCCCCAAATCTCAAAAATTAAATAATGAAACAGTTGATAACACCTTACAAAGACAAATATTTACATATGTTGCATTGACTAAACTATTCATTTTACCTTGGAAGTAACTTACTTTTGGGCCTTATTCACCACATATAAGACGTATTCTCATTACTTGGTGACATTTCTTTCAATAATTCCTATCATGTTATTTACATATCAAAAACTGAATATTCATTCTTATGCAATTACAATTACCTGGTCTCTCATAGGAATCTTTCATTCTCATCAATGGTGAGTCTGAGAGTCATTTAAGGTACACATTATTAATCATTTTCTATGGAAACAAATTAGGTGTGATTAAAAAATATTTTAATCCATCATCATCCCATATAGCTTCTCATCCATAAATTGCCCATAATAATCAATGTTAACACATTTTATTCTAGTTCTCGCCACTAATGAATACCATAAATCATAATGTGAACAAAATATATCATAGCATAAAACATCATAATCATAAATAATCACTTATAAAAGGTCTAAATTATGTCAGTTAATTCTAAAATATATCAAACCTTAGGATTTTTATAGGTTATTTATAGGCTTATTCTATTGATATTATAATGTGTTTGTGAATTCCCAAATCATACCACCATGATTTTATATCTAGATGTGAAGAAAGTTCCATTATCATACACCATTTCCCAATCGAGTTTAAATCAATACATTTTTTTGGTTCTTACCCCTATGTTCATATATAGTCATGACACATCCACTTGTTGTATCCGAACAAGGATTTACTTCCATGAAACTACTAGTTCTATCCTTTTCCAAAATTCTAGGATAGATTCCTACATATTGAATCATGCATGCTTAAAATTATCCTTAGAGACATCCCTATAAATATATTTAGAAAAATAACTATGAATCTCACTAATGTTTTAACATCCAATTTTCCAAAGGTTAACTAAACCATACCTTTGATACCAACTATAAAAAACCCCATCATCTTATACATGGATATTACATCTTTTTTATGAACATTAAAAAAATTACAAAAGGAAATGCAAGAAGATTCTTATAGTTTATTTCCTTTTGAAACATGTAACTTAATATTTTAGTCATGTTAAAGATATTCAATTTTTCTTATAAATATCTTCACCTTTAGTACTCCTATATAAAACCATTCTTCATAACCTAGGTAAAGAAAACAAAAGAGATGGTCATCTCAGATGATCAGTCCCTGTAAATAAAATATATATAAAACCAGAACATGAACATAAGGGTGTGAGGATGTGAGAATAACATTTTAAGATCATACCCTACATATCAAGGATTATACACATGAGTCATGGAATAAAGATAACACATTATGAAAACCTTCTTCATTGAGAAATACCTTCAAAACTTTTAAAGGATGCTTGGAAAACCATTTTCAATGCATTTAAAAATAAAAATAAAATTTAAATTGATTTTTCTTGAAACAAATCCTAAAATTTCATTTAAATACATTCTTTTACTATTTTTTTAAAACATGGTTTTTTTGAATAAAACACATTTCTGACTGAATAGAGAAATACGGCCAGATATTCATGAAAATGATTAATTCATATTATTTTGTTACAATGATTGGAAAAGCTGTAAAATTATGTTAATATATGGTTAATAATAATAGGTTAGTAAAATTCACCATAATTATTGAGATATGTATCATAAGATTTAATCAATGGAAGAATAATCATAAACAATTCGTATAAACTGTGAGATTGTAGCAAAAAACACTTACCATTTTGGTAACATGTAATCATAATCCACACAAAATAATAACCTTACATGAATATTCAAACATAATGAAAATAATTATATTCATTATATAACATTTAAATGGGATAGTATATACACCTCATAAAATAATATGGGTACATACCATAATATGTGTCTCAGAGAAGAAAAACTGAGACAAAATACCATTAACGATTTTCCATATTTTGAACCATAGTACTGATGTTGTTAATACTTTCATGTATTATTATATACTCCCTTTACTGATTTTATATGAAATGTGCATAATTTGTGTGAACTATTTATGTTTTAATACTAAGTATGATTTTTGAGCATTTTGTGAAGTATTCTAATTGAGTCAGTTTACTATTTTTTCATAACTCTCGCCCTAATGATTGTAATTTTGTGGTTATTGTTTTTTAGGATTCCTAATTCAAAATAAAACATTTAATTAGAAGGTATCATTGGCCAATTCGGCCATTTGAATAATCACATTTACCAAACAAGATGACCTACAGAATATGTGATGAAACTGGACTAGTCATGAAGATTAAATTACTGGGCTCAATTTACTAGTTAAAATTCTTTCTTTCTCCTCACAGGTTCGGGGGACAATTTAAGGAGTCTTGTATAAAAATTTCAAGGCCCAAATCCAAAAAAAAAGGTGCCCAACATATGCTTTGAAGTCCAGCCCACCATTCTGGCCGAGAAATAAAATCAGTATAGTATTCATGAAATATCTCATGGTTTAAGCATCCTCTCAATCTGAGATTTTTTAGTGTGAAAGAGGAGATATAGGTGGCCGATGTTGTTTAATAAATAATTTGGTTTTGAAGGCATCATCCTATTCAAAAACCCTTTCGCATTTTGAACTTTAAAAAGACTAGATTGAAATGGAAATATTAAAATTGTTTAATCAACCAGCTATAACATTGTCTCCATAGGTCCAAATGACTCCAACATTTTCGAGGGGTTGGCCAAATTTATTTTATAAAACTTTGAAGAAGGAGATATCTAGATATTCGGTTGTATCAATAGCCAAATTGGTGATGCAAGTGGAGGGACATATTGGGAATGAAAATAGTCCACTTCCTTGGGCTATAAATGCATCCACCTTCTCTCCTTCAAAGGGTTGACATTTCAGAAGAGGGGAGAACATATTGGCACGAAAAAACCCTTGAAAAAGGCATGATATGACCTTCTATACTCATGTTTTCACTTGATATACCCTTCCTCCTTTCTTTTCTTCCTTTCACTTTTGTGTTGTTCTTCATTTGTAATCTTGAATGTTTGGATTTTGTAATTCTGTTTTAATGCAAGTTTCTTCTTCAATATCTATGATTCTCATCCACATTCGGTAGTTTAATATTAATATTCTCAAAATAGTTTAAATACAGTTGAATCACCTTACCTTATTTTTCTTCCTCACTCAATGGCCTGAAGGCCTTCGTTTTTATTATGATTTTTGATAATCCACCTTTCAAGGGGTGAGGTGGAACCCTTACAATGCCCGTAGGCGTAAGTATTACAAGGACCGTAGGACCTAGAGTAATTCATTACCCGTAGGCTTCAAAATTTACATACAACCCAGAATAACTACATAGTGATTCTCATCCCAAGCATCTTCATCGTGAAATCAGCTCTCCATTGAAAGTATTTTCTTGATGAATATTAGTAAATTTAACACTTTGTATGTTAGACTTAACATGTATTGGATTAATTGTTTTTTTTTGTTTAACGTGTGGTTTCCATAGATTATTGGAACCATAAATACATGACCATCAAAAATATCTGATTGAGATTAGAACACTAAGTTAATTTAAGGCTTGGATTAAAGCCTTAACACTTAGTAATTCCAATTAACATTATCTTGTGAAGTGGGTGTTAAATTAACTGCAATATAAAGCAAAGCTACAGGATATCACAAGAATAACTCCCTAAAAATGAACTCACCCCAATATTTATCAAATTGTTAAATCAAAAACCAATCATTAATCACTTCATTTAATCTCTACAAAAAAAACCCCCAATCAACTAAAAACAAACGACTATTACAAAGTATCATCACCGAGGATTCAACCCGAGTGCTGCTATACACATTAGTAGAGCACCAGAATCTTGACTGGTCTATAGGGGACAATCAGCCATGCATTTCAAATGGAGTCATTTCTAGGGATGGTGCTTTATGTATTCATTAGTTTCTGGTTATTGTAAAAAAACAAAAAAACGAAGTTTAAAAAAAATTGAAAAAAAACACAAATAAAAAACTTGTCTTCTCATAAAAATCATAAACTGAAAAAATACAATGAAAACAAGTCTTCTTATTCCTTCCAACATCTCTCTAAATGCCTCGTATCCTCCTAAACAATCACTCAGATTTTTTTGACCCTAGAATTGATCTAACACTTCGCCAACTTAGGAGGAACATCAGATATAATCAAATAATTCAAGAACCAGTCCTTGTCCATCCAATTCAATTAGATATAGCCAATCCTAGTGAACAAACACTTAATGAACTTTCTTCCCCTGATTTGAATTACCAACCTCTTGGTATTCAATATTCAAACATAGAGGCTGACTTTGAACTCAAATTGGGTTTGATTCATCTTCCCCCTCATTTCCATGGGCTAGCCGGTGAGGATCCACATCTCCACCTTAAAATGTTTCAAGTAGTGTGATCTACCATGAAGCCTCAAGGGGTTTCTGAAGAACAAATCAAGCTTGGATCATTCCCTTTCTCCCTAGATAATACTACTAAGTCATGGATTTACTATATACCTCATGGTTCCATAACCACATAGAGTGACATGAAGTGACTCTTCTTAGAGAAATTATTTCCTGCTTCTCGTATTGCTTCTATCCGAAAGGAAATAAGTGGTATCTATCAGTTCCCAAGTGAATCACTCCAATAATACTAGGAGAGGTTCAAAAACCTTTTTTAAACCTTCCCACATCACCAAATTCTTAAGAAAATCTTGATCCAATACTTCTATGAGGGGTTATTGTCTATGAAGAGAACTCTCATTGATGCTTCAAGTGGCGGTGCTCTTGTTGATAAAAATCATGTAGCTGCAAGAGATCTCATAAGTAACATGGATGAAAACACACAAAAATTCCATACTCGAGCACATGCTCAAGTCAAAAAAGCCCAAGATAATCAATCCATTGAGCCGAAAAATATGACTGAGTGGATGAGTGAACTTACAGGTCTTGTGTGATAACTAGCTGTGGCATCCAAATCCCCAACCTCGTATTCTCCACAATTAATGTTTCTTGGACCTGTTTAAAACTGTGGAATATGAAACTCTACATCTCATCCAACTGACACATTTCCACAACATAAAGAGGATAAATCCGATTAATCTGGACCAATGGAGCTCAATGCAGCATATTCTAAGCAGAACAGCAATCCTCAACTATCAGGTCAGTTTGTTAGAGACTTCAACCAACCTCACTCTGAGCCCTTCTCTTCTTCCTATAACCAAGGCCATATGTATGGTAATCCCATATCTCATCCTCCTCAATTCCCTCCTCAAAACCTAAACCAATTCCAATATGGTCAAGGTTTTGGTAAATTCCAACAAACTTATCATTTTCTTCCTCAACCTCAAAGGAACAATCCTCCTCCTGGATTCCATTATCCAAGTGAGCCTTCCCAATTCCAAAACAAATATAATTGCATTCCGAAGAACCAAATTCAAGTTAATCCCAATTATGCACAAGCCTCTTCTTCTAAGAAACCATGGTAAAGTTCAGTGGAAGATCTTGCCACTTTCACCCGTTCTCGCCTCAAGAAAATTGAAACCCAAATTTGTGAACTGGCATCCCACCTTAGTCAGTAGCAACCATACAATTCTTCCCAAATTCCAGCTCTACCATTACCCAAACACAAGGGTAATGTAAGTTCAATTGCACTTAGATCAGGAAATAAATTTCCATGCCTCAAGATAAGTCATAAAACCCTACTTTGAATATTGACCTAGAAAATGAAAAGAAAAAAACATGAAAAGGAACCTGAAACAATTTCCTCATCTCCTTCAATTCCACTTAGGAACCCAATTCATTTTCCTCATGCCGTTTCTAAGCCAAAGAAGTCCTTTGAACCCAATCCTGAAATGCACGACATGTTTAGACGTGTTGAAGTCAACATTCCCCTCTTAGATTCCATAAAAAAATTCCTAAGTATGCCAAGTTTCTCAGGGAGTTGTGTACCCACAAAAGGTAACTTAGGACCTTTTAAAATAATTCCACCCAGCATTCTATTCTCATAAAGTGCAAGGATATAGGGACCTTTACAGTCCCATTCCAAATTTGAAGTTCCAAATTTGATGATACACTCATAGGCCTAGGAGCCTCAATTAATGTCATGCCCAAATTCATCTTCTCCAACCCTGGTCTAGGTCCCTTACATCCAATGGGTGTTGTCATTCAATTATCCAATCGAAGCACAGCCAGTCCTGAGGGAATAATTGAGGATTTCCTTGTCTGAGTCAATGATTTTATCTCCCCTACTGATTTCTATGTCCTTGACATGGAAGGTGAGATGAACTCTTCTCGATCTCCCCTAATTCTAGGAAGGCCATTCTCCATGATTATGAGAACCATGATTGATGTCTATTCAGGAATCTTATCCATGGAATTCGATGACCAACTAGTCAAGTTCAACATTTTCCAAGTCATGAGATACCCATATGAGGATCACCCTGCATTCTCAATCCATGATTCTGAGGACACTTCTATGAGTCAATTGAACCCCAGTCCACCATGTTCTTCATGTTCTAAAGACAAAGGATCTTGTGAAATCTACACCATGATTAAGAAATTCATAAATGGTGAAGTTTATGTGGACCTCCCATTCATAGACTCGATCAATCTAGAGGAACTTGATAACTCTATTGAAACCTACATCAACTCTGATATCTACGACTCCACCTTGGACAGTATTAAGAAGAATGAATCTGAATCAACTGAAGTCCCTTCCTCCATTCCTGAGTTTTCTAACCCACAAATGAAATATGAGACTGATCTAAAACCTCTACCTGAATACCTAGAATATGAATTCCATTTCCATGATAACTCTTATCTTGTCATTATCTCTTCTTTACTTACTGAAACTGAGGAGTCCAAACTTGATCAAGTGTTAGATGAAAAAAAAAGGCCTTAGGGTGGAACCTAGATGACATACCAGGAATCAAACCTGATCTTCGCATGCATCACATCCATCTTGAGTAATCATCCTAAACAATTAGACAACCACAAATAAGACTCAATCCACTCATCCTTTTGGTAGTTAAGGAAGAGATCACCAAGCTTCTTCAAGCTGGTATTATCTACCAAATTCCTTATAGTGAATGGGTTAGTCCGATTCAAGTTGTACCTAAGAAGGGTGGGATAACTGTTGTCACAAATGAACATGGAGAGGTAGTCACAATTAGAGTAAAGAACAAATGGCATGTGTGTATAAACTATAGGAAATTGAATAATGAAATAAGAAAAGTCCACTACCCTCTTCCATTCCTTGATCAAATTTTGGAACGATTAGCTTGAAAGTCACACTATTTCTTTCTTGATGGATACACCAGCTACTTCCAAATCCCAATTTCACCTCAGGACAAAGAAAATAATACTTTCACACGCCCCTTTGGAACATATTCATATAGAATAATGCCTTTTGTACTACACAATGCTCCTGCAACATTCGAGATGTGTATGATGAGTATCTTTTCAGAATTCATTGAATAGTGCATGGAAGTCTTCATGGATGAATTCCCCATTTATAGTGAGTTATTTGAATCTTGTTTGAATTCACTCTCTCTAGACCTTCAAAAGTGTGTCAAGTGTAACCTTGTGTAAAATTTTGATAAATTTCACTTCATGATTACAAATGGGATTGTTTTAGGGAACATATTTTTAGAAGAGGGTATTGAAGTTGATCCTGCCAAAATTAAAGTGATCCAATCACTTCCTAAACCCAACTCTGTTCGAGATATCCATTCATTCCTTGTTTATGCTGGTTTCTATCGGTGATTCATCCATAACTTCAGTAAAATCCCCCCCCCCACTCACTCGGTTGCTCGAAAATTATGTCCCTTTACATTTTGATGAGATTTGTAAGAGATCCTTCATTGAAATCAAAACATCTCTTACATCTACCCCAATAATCCAACCCCCAGATTGGTCCTTACCCTTTGAGTTGATGTGTGATGCTTCTGATAGATCCGTTAGGGCTGTTCTTGGTCAAAGAATAGAAAATATTCCTCGTTTCATCTATTATGCCTCAAAATAATTGGATGAAACTCAATCTAACTACACTATCACTGAAAAAGAACTTTTAGCAGTGGTTTTTGCCTTAGATAAATTCCGGACCAATCACTTAGGTGCCAAAATCATCATCTTCACAGACCTTTCTGCAATAAAGTTCTTACTCAAGAAAAGAGATTCCAAACCGAGGCTAATAAGATTGATCCTAATGCTACAAGAGTTTGACGATGAAATCAAAGATAGACCAGGAAAGGAAAAGGCAGTGGCTGATCACTTGAGTAGAATTTCTAATTCTTCTCATTCTAAAATCATCGATCCTAAATCCCCCACATAGCACATTTCATCTCTCACTCCAAAAATACCATGGTATGCCCCAATTGAAAATTATTTGGTTTCTGGTTTTTTTCCTGAAAAGTTTTCAACAGAACAAAAAATGAAGCTGAAAAGTGATTCTAAATACTATTTTTGGGAAGAAAATAAACTTTGGAGAACTGGCCATGACATGGTAATAAGGAGATGTGTTGATGAAAATTAACATTCTTCCATATTAGAATTATGTCACTCACTTTCTGAAGGTGGGCACTTTGGACCACAAAGGACCACCAAAAAGGTCTTAGACTCTGGATTCATCTGGCCTTCGCTCTTCAAGGACTCACATGAGTTTTGTCAATCATATCCCACTTGCCAAAAGTTTGGAATAATTTCAAAGAGGAATGAAATTCCCCAAAATCCTTTAATTTTCTATGAGATATTTGATATTTGGGGTATCGATTTCATGGGACCATTTCCCTCTTCGAATGGATTCTCATACATACTTATTGTGGTTGATTATGTTTCTAGGTGGGTCGAGGCCAAACCCACTAGAAATGATGATTCACATACTGTTAGTGAGTTCCTAAAGACACACATCTTCCACCGATCTGGCATACCACGTGCATTGATAACTGACTTAGGAACCCATTTCTGTAATAGAACCGTGGAATATATTTTGAAAACGAATGGGGTTGTATATAAAACATCAACTTCATATCACCCCAAAACAAATGGAATGTATAAACATTCTAATAGAGAAGTGAAGAGAGTTATTTATAGAATCGTAAAACCCACCATAAAAGACTGGCCTGAAAGACTTGGTGAATCAATTTGGGCTTATCGGACTTCCTATAAAACACCCATTGAGATGTCTCCTTTTGGGCTAGTTATTTGGTAAAGCATGTCATTTTCCATTTGAAATCTGACATAATTCATTTGGGAAATGAAAACTTGTAATTTTGATCTTGAAAAATATGGTGAAGAAAGATTGTTGCAATTGGGTGAACTGGAGGATCTTCGACTTGATTCTTATGAGAATTCTAATATCTACCAAGAAAAATACAAGTCACTCCTTGATAAACACATCCTGAGAAAGGTATTTCATGAAGGTGAAAAGTTAATGTTCTTCGATTCTAGATTTCGACTTCACCCAGGTAAGCTTAATTCTCATTGGGAATGTCCTTTTTTATTACTAATGTTTACCCATTTAGTGCAGTGCAAGTCCATGACCCCTCTTCCAAAAGTACATTCACAGTTAATGGACATAGGTTAAAGCATCACCATGAGAGGATGCACAATCCTAAATAATCATCGACTTCCAAAAGATCCCCAACTTCTCTAGTTGACCTACCACTAGATGGAGATGGCGACATGACAAATCCAAACTAGGAGTCACCTCTTTCCCTTTAACTCTCTCTCTATCTCTTCCTCTCTATACCTCTTTCTTCTTCTTCCTCTGTCTTTAATTTTTTACCAATTTATTTATAAAAACATTTCTTTTTAATTTTCTCTTTTATGTGGGTGTATCTTTATAATAAAAACCTAAAAAACAAAAAAAATCAAAATAAACAATCACTTAAAAAAATACCAAAAACTCAAGAGTCATGCTTACTCACCCTCTAGTTTTGAAATTTTGTACAACCATTTTGGGGAGTTAACAGAAATTTTTTCCTCTCAAAAAATTTGTATTTTCATCATGACTTTGGATAAATAATTTTGTGTCAAAATTAAGAAATTTTGAATGCTCAATTTTTTATTTGGAAAATGATTTTCCCGAACCGTGAGGAACAACATTTTCTTTCATGCCAAGGCCACCTATGACTATCATTTCAAAATGTGTGTTTTGACCGCCATTTTTGATTCTTGAGTTTGTGGACCTTCGAGCTGAATTTCCTACCTTAGTGTGATTTAATATGATAGAGATATTTTCTGAACCACATGATAATCACAATAGCCAAATAGCCTCCCATTTCCTTTAAATAATCCTCCTTTTGAAATCCCCTTTGAGACTATAAAAACCTTTTCTTGGATAGCCACATTACCAGCCCAATACCTTTTCCCACCCAATATCAACATGGTTTTTCAATGGATTTTTTTTGAAATTTAAGTGTGGGGGGAATGAATTTCATTATGGGTACCCATTTTTTATTTCACTATATTATCATATTCTTGAGGGAAAGCATCCATTTTAGTGTGGGGGAGAGGTTTCCATTCATTGTGTTTGGGGGAATGTAATGTGCTTTCATTTATGTAATTTTGTAAATTTTATTAAAAAGTGTTCAAATAAATAAAATAAAATAAAATCCAAAAAAAGAACAA
Organism: Viscum album; assembly: GCA_963277665.1. Lineage (NCBI taxonomy): Eukaryota > Viridiplantae > Streptophyta > Magnoliopsida > Santalales > Viscaceae > Viscum > Viscum album. The sequence continues at coordinate 1,513,154,493 of OY728139.1, read as the reverse complement.
AAAAAAGATTGGGTTGTTTCTTGGGTAGGTAAAAAATGACTCTTCCTCAACCATTGATAATTTTATAACTATTACAATTAGTGTCGTGAGGAGATCAATCATGTGTTGTGATATGAGTGTGAGATCTTTTCCAAGTTCAACTTTCAAAAAAAAGAACACTTGCGTTATATTCTTATGTCATTTGGAGAAGTTTTGTTGTTTGAAAATATTTCATCTTCTCATACCCTTCTAATTTTCATCCTCTATTTTGTCTTTCTTCATGCTATCATTCCCTTGTAAAATATGTGTTTTCATTTCCTTCCATGTTTTATTTCAAAAAAAATGTGCATTGCTTTTTCTTTGTTGGTGTTTTACCACTCTTCTTCTCTATCTTGTACATTATATTCCTACCATCCCATAGCCATATAAAAACCCCTTAAAAAGACCTCTTTATTCTTGTGCACTTTGGATAGGGATCAGAAGCTGAGAGCTCTTTCAAACTCTAAGATTTTCACTTTTGGTTGGTGAAAGAGTGAACCTCCACAAATGAATTTTATCATCTTGAGAGGTGTGAGCTTTGAGAGTCCCCGTTTTTCATTTCCAAATTTGAGCATGAAAAAATGAATTAGTTTTGGAACAATGTTTCGGTAACAACTTTTGGTGTAATTCAAAATGGATGAGTGAAATAGTCCAAACCTCCCCCAATTGGAGAAAACAAAATTTTAATATATTTTGGTGAGTGAAAATGATTTTTTATGTTTTTATATTTGTCGCACATGAGGACATGAACAAGACTATGAGTGGGGGAGTTGATGTTGTCAATATTTTCATGTCTTATTATACACTCCCTTTACTGATTTATATGAAATGTGCATAATTTGTGTGAAATATTAATGTTTTAATACTAAGTATAATATTTGAGCATTTTTAGAAGTAGTCCAATTGTGTCTGTTTACTATTTTATTTATAACACTCACCATAATGATCAAAATTGTGTTGTTCTTGTTTTTTAGGATTCTTAATTCAATATACAACATTTAATTATAAAGGATCATGGGCCAATTCATCCATTTGAAGGATCACATTTACCACACAAGATGACCAATAGAATATGTGAAGAAACTGGACAAGTCATGAAAATTGAATTACTGGGCTCAATTTAGAGGTTAAAATTCCTTAATTATCCTCAAAGGATCATGGTACAATGTAAGGAGTCTTGGATAAAAATTTCAAAGCCAAAATTCAAAAACAAGGGGCCCAACATATGCTTTGAAGTCCATCCCACCATTCTGGCCGAGAAATAAAATTAGTACAGTATTCATGACATATCTCATGATGTAAGAATCCAATCAAGCTGCAATTTTGCAGTATGCAATTGGAGATATAGTTGGCCTATTTTGTTGAATAAATCATTCTGTTTTGAAGGAATATTCGTATTCAAAATCCCTTTCTCATTTTTTACTTCAAAAATACTAGATTGAAATGGACAGATTAATGTTTTTAATCAACCGACCATAACTTTGGCTCCATAGGCCCAAATGACTCCATATTTTGCAAGGGATTTGAAAATGTTATTATATACAACATTGAAGATGGAGATATATCGAGATTCAGCTATCAGAATATCCAAATTGGAGATGCACCTGGAGGGACATATTGGGAATAAAAACAGTCCACTTCCTTGGGATATAAATTCACCCCCTTCTCTCCTTCAAAGGGTTGGCATTTCAGAAGAGAGGAGAACATATTGGAACTAACAAATCCTTAAAAAATGCTTTTTAGGACCTTCCATAATCATTTTTTCACTTGAGATACCCTTCCTCCTCTCATTTCTTCCTTTCACTTTTGTGTTGTTGTTTGTTTGTAATCTTGTAAGTTTGTATTTTGTAATTCTGTTTTAATTCAAGTTTTTTCTTCAACATCTCTTATTCACATCCACATTCTGTAGTTTAATATTAATTTTCTAAAAATAGTTTAAATATAGTTGAATCAGTTTCCCTTATTTTGATTCCTCATTCAATCGAAAATCCGTTTTTAATTATCATCATTGTTCATGTGTATGTGTTCGACGTACCACTCTTTTCTAATCCCTTTATTTTTCTTCTCTTGTTAATTCATCATCATAAATTTATAAACCAGATTAATATTAATATCAATGTATGGGTAAATATATTATTGGGGTGAGTCAAAATTTAGGGATGTTAAGTGATTGAGAGTATTTGCTCGATGAATATTCTTTAATTTAACATTGTCTATGTTGGACTTAACATTTCATGGATTAATGACTTTTTTTCTTTAACATGTGGTTTCCATGGATTATTGGAACCATAAATACACTACAATCAACAATATCTAATTGAGATTAGAAACTAAGTTATGTTAAGGATTGGATTATAACCTTAACACTTAGTAATTCCAATAAACATTATCTTGTGAAGTGGGTGTTAAATTAAAAGCAATATAAAGAAAAGCTCCATGATATCACTAGGTTAACTCCCTAAAAACGCACTCATCTCAATATTTATCAAATTTTTAAATCAAAAACAAATAATTAATCACTTAATTTATGCTCTGAAAACAAATCCCCAATATAGAAAAAACAATCAACTAAAAACAAACGACTATTACAAAGTATCATCACCGAGGATTCGACCCGAGTGCTACTATAACATTAGCAGAGCACCATAATCTTGACCGGTCGATAGGTGAAAATCGGTCGTGCGTTTCAAATACCCATGAACTAGAGAACCTAAAATGGATATATATAAAAATTTAATTATAATAATAAGAATCACAAAATATATTCATGTTATTATAACACCACAAACAAGAAATGGTTGGTGAATATGATATGTATCTCACTAAAGTAAAAAGTGAGAAGAAAATCCATTAATAGATTAGAAATATTAGAATCAGGAAATATATTGAAATAATAAAATCTATTGAATCTTTTAATATCCCTAAATGAATGAAATTAATGATATAAAATTTTATAGTTTAGGATATACACCAAACAAAAAAATAGGATGTGAATATGGCAAAAGTCTCATATAAATAGAAGTGAGACTTGAAATCCATATACCATAAGTTTTTACTTTTTTAGTACACATTAGAATATCCTTTATAAAAAATATTAGTTTATTATAAATCTACCACCGAACCATATTCATATATATCATACATATTTGATTTTATTATAACTTTATATTACCGATTTTTTAATAATTCCAGGGAAATATTACATTTTGGGTAATAACTGTTTTGTTTTTCGTATATGTTTTGACATATATTTTTTTGTCCTATTCGATTTTTCATGATGTAATTATTAATATAATATATAACATGATATCAATTTCATATATATTCTGTATATATATTTATAATAATCTATAAAATAATGAAATATGAAATAAAATACATCATTCAAGAAGACGATAGGTAGTATATCCACATGAACAATGTTTCCATATTTTTTTAATATTTAAAGAATGACATGAAAGTGATATATATACATATATTTTCATTATATTATAATAAATATTTTATATATATCACATATTTATATTAAACTCATCATTAATACATTTTATTTAAGGAATGAATGAATCACATCGCTTCACGAGGCAATATTCCGCCGTACGCACGAACGACAATATTGTATTCTCAAAAAATGGAAATAAAAAGGTTAGGTGTTATATAATAATTATATAACCCTATATAGATCATAAATAAAATATATATCATATATAACCTATAAATATAACATTTTTTCGAACCAAAAAATGGTTGTAATCGAAGAATGAATGAAATCTGTTCACGAGTTGGTAGTCTATCGTACACATGAATAATGATTGTGTATCCCATTTAATGGAAGTGTATGGCTCATAAGGTCATACCATTAAAAAATAGAATATCGTTGTATTTATAATTTTTATTAAATTATTCAATAATGGAATAACAACAGTTGAAGGGGGTTAAGAAAAAATCAATAATGCATGTTGATGAATGTTAGATCTTCTTCGGGTAATTCCTTTTGGTTTTCACCAAAGGTATTCATTAGATTGATTAATTAAAAAACTGATGATTTTGATGTTATACTATGGGAGTTGGAAAGATATTTAGATAATTGTTTTATTATAAAAATGGGATTATATGGGTGAATAATTGGGGAGAGCTAATGGCCATTTATAATGGAGGAGGATAGTCAATCTTGTAAATACTAAAAGGTAAACACTATTAAGAGGTATAAATTATATATTATGACTCCAATTATGAATAATTATTAAATAAAGAATGTATATGGTATAAATGTTTCAATAAAATTGGTTTTTTATATATATCTCAGTCATTTCTTTACTTATGATTAATGTTTAGCCCCTTAGGGAACTTTTTTTCTTGTAATCGTCATGAATAATTTTAACTTTTTTCACAAATAATTTTGGTGAAAATTTATTTTTTCCCGTATTATGAATTATAAAATTTTCTAATTAAAAATTTGAAATCCATTTTTTCCAATGGAATTTACAAAAGATGCAGAAATGAATTTAAAATTAATCCTGTGGAAGGTGAGAGAGAGCGTATTTTTTAAAGAGAAAATTTCAAAAGATTCAGATTTTTTATATCCAAATTAAATGTAAAATTGATAAAAATGACCTAAATTTTATTAGTTGATGTATAATTGACATAAATATACTTTAACAAAATTTAAAATATAGGTAAAATTTATAAATAATTTAGAGGTAAATACATTTTGCAATTAAAATATACCATTTTTCATTATTCATCAAAAATTAAAACTTCTCATAAGAATACCAAAGGTTTACTCTCAGATAATTTTTATAGTATTATTTAAAATATAATGTATATTTTTTTATATAGGATTTATAATAGTGTCAAATTTTAGTTTTAAAATATGTACTCTATTAAAAGGTGGTAAAATTTTCTTTTAGAAAAGTACATCTTTTTATTAATAAATTTTGATTTATTCGTATCTCATATCTTTAAATAACATATAATGACTGATAAATAGTTTATTAAATATATAATATATAAATTTCATTATATATACTCATAAATGTTTTTTTAATTTATAGATATAAAACAACATTATACATAGAAAAGTAGTTTCATAAAAAAGGAATTTCTTTATTTTGAAATAGTTATTACATTCATTTCAAATTAATTGGTTAATAATGACTTCATTTTATAAACAAGAATAAACCTTATTTTCATATTATTTTAATCCCATTCATAACCTCCATTCCAATATCTTGGTGATAACATAAATGATATTTTAATAAAATTTTAATAATATATTGTAGTTTGGGAATACTCAGTCTTGGGTTTAACACAAGCTATCGTAGGACTCAGTATTGCGTATACCACATTTTAAACTCAAGGTATTGTGTTACATAAGCTTTAATAGGGGTATCATATAAATAAATATTTACTTGGTGTATCATGCAATGCATGTAATCAATGAATTTTAATTAATTCAAAAATTCATAGAAACTTGGGGTGTTGCAGTACCCATCCACATCAAATACAAGAGTATCTAAATCCAAAAATTCATAGAAACATTGAATTAATAATTTAATTGTTCTAAAATAAAAAAATTAAATATCTGTATCTTCACTAAACTGGGTTGTTGATCCAACTTGTGTTGCAGGAACAATTTAACTTAACCTCATAAGTGTGCCAACTTGAGACAACATTATAAACTACCAAGTCACACTATAGAAAAGATCATAACTTTGTTTTATCCAATTAGGGTTGTTAGCTACATTCATCAATATAGATATTATATGATATAAATAATCCCCAAACCAATCGGTATGATCATTCCTTAAATGAATGATTCCATAGGTGTACAAAAAAGTCATTGTGAACCTTATCCCATGTTCATTTGGAAAATCTATTATATGCTGACTCGGGATTGTTCTAGTGACATGATCAATTTACTAGATTTCAAAATCCTAGTTTTTATACTCTATATGTATTAAAAAAGATATATATCCATGTATCATGGTTTGTAATTATGTCTCTGAGTTGCTCGAGTAGACTCACTAGAGCATTATCTTGAGTGGATGGGCGAGAAAAATTCCACTAGAAGGGGAACCTGGATTCCAAAAAGGAGGTATCATAAATATGTTTAGGATACTATTCAGGGATCTTTGAGACATATAATATATCATCAATGATAGGTCTTAATGGTGGGTAAATCATCCAAAAGAGAGATACCCATAAAATGGGTTTATAATTATAAAGAGGCCTCTAAAACTATTAATGTTTCATTAAGAATGGATCTAAGGAAAAACCTTGACAATATTTTTGAGATCCATACTAATGGAATGTTCCCAGGATATGAGAAAATATATGATATATAGGAGCCACATTTCGCATTAAGGGAACTGTTGAGTAACCTCCAGAAAACAAAGATATACATATCAATGGTTGTGATCACCAATGTCCTACTCTATCTTTATATATACAAACTCGTGCACAATATTTAGGAGCTGGAGGCCCTGGTATAATTATGAATCCAATATTTCAATTTATTCAACAAATATGTTCAAAAAATTATTTATGTGGAAGTTGTTCATGACCTAGATTGTGAAAAGGTGGTAGATGATACAGAACTTTCAGAATATGGTGATTAAAGATCCCAAGGAAGTGATGTGAGTATAATAGAGTTATCTAAATAAGGGGAGGATACATATCAAATTAATAATTCATTAAATATCATACCAAATTCATCACTATTTCATTATCATTATGACCAATACAACATCATTTAGCCCCAAATCATATTTATTTTTTTATACTAGGTCATACTGGAATCTATGAGTGGGGAATAAAGGGAGGTCTCATATTATCCCATGGAGTGTGTGCAAAGGATAATATGTAAGTAACCCACATTCCATCATGAATGGTAGTAGCATCACCTTCTAATGTTATGAGTGCATGTCTATATGTTTATGAAACATAATCCTTCAATATTCTTTTAATCAACTTCATATCATGATCATGAGGTAAATTTTAAATGCATTTTCTATTTACCATTAACAATTTTCTATATTTTTCAATTGAATGTTTGATATCATTTCATAGATCTAGTATGATAAAAAAATGTGCATAAAGTGGTGGATGTTGAGGTACCTCCTTATATTAAGTGGTCTCTGATCATGGAACTCATGTTTGGTTCCTAAGGACTTAACCCACTATAAAGTACAATGACTATGAATTGCAGGCCACAGTTGTCCTAGGTGTTTTAAAAAAACAATGACATCGCATCACAACATGTAGAAAATAAATTCATTTTCTATAGAATTGGATGAAATTTATTAATCATGTATACTTAACTAATTTCTATCCTCTCATAAATGTATATCTCTCTATGGTGAGTTCACTAAAAGAGTAAGGACATTGCATCTCGATGGGTGTAAGATCTACCTTTTCTATTCTAATGATGTGGATAGTGGATCGGGTGCCTAAAATGTATCGTGGTGATGATGGTCCTCCCAATATGACATCAGTAGTGGTGAAATACATCAATGTTCCATCTATTTATGATGAACCAGCAGTGACACCATAGGAGAGGCAATCTGTTCTTTGAGAGTAGGATACTGGGGACTAGTGTATTAGCTCAGTATCTTAGTGACCAGTTTCTTGGGTGTGATTATATATTTGAGAATTCATCTCCACTTAATTGTATTTCCATAAAATACAATCCCACCCACAAATATAATAATTATTTAGGATTAGACATTGAATAAGAAAACTGATAAATTAGAAACAGGATGTGGAACAACAACTAGAACATCATCTGTCACACATCAATTGGTTATATGGGGCTCAAATAGTAATTTTATTCCAATATATGATAAACATAATAATTTACGTGGTCTATTACCATTATTTCCTTGTGTTGGTCTATAACTTTTTAAAATACCATGTTTATTTTCATGTGCAAGAAGTTGATTCGCCGCAAACATATCTATGGACTATGGTGTGGGCATTTTTCAAGTATCTTAATAATGGATTCTTAAAGGGGAGTTAGAGGAGTATAAATTGGAAGTTCTCACTATTTTACAGTAGTAAGAGGCATCATATATATTGGCCCAGATGGTCACATTCATATAAGAAATGGTTCAGAATACATTTTGAATGGAAGAGGAAAGATATCTATATGAAGATCTCCATATATGAATGGTGGAGTCATTCCCAGAAGTATACATGAATCATGAATAGTTTTCCAATTTCTAGTCATAATTTACTATTCCAATCTGATACTAGATGATTTTGAGGAGGCTATAACCAAAGCACAACCATATGCCTAATTGTTTTATTAATTTTTAGGATACAATATTTTAATGGCCCTCTTTATATTCATTATGTAAATAATATTTTTCAATTTTTATATTCCCTATTCTAAATTTAGAATCTCGATCAAGTTACTGAAATATTCATCTAAAAAAATTAAATCCCATATGATTCATGATCACTCAAATAAATAATAAAAAATAGAATATCATCCAATTACATGAGAGTTCTAGATATGGGTGGAAGGGTTAGGGTCAATGAATCACATTTACCATAATGAGGGAAACCCAAGAGGCTGGGTGAATTAGGATGGAATGATTCAAATGGTTTTATTTCCTATATATGTTTTAGATGAATGGGAATAAAACACCAAGGGTATTAGAAATCCACATGAGAAATGGGTATGTAGGACTGGTAAATTGTAACTCCAAGAGTATGGACCGATGGTTGAAAAGGTGAAGATAAGTTGAGGATTACCATTGACCAAGTTCAAAATATGCATTCCTCTATCATACTTCCATAGTGTCTACCTCCATGATTTATATCATGGATGATAGGTAGACCATTGAAAAATATTTTTTCACGATATGTGAGTATATTCAATGGTGATAAAAGTGGTTCCTCTAGTGTACTCTAGATGGGAGGTGGGCCATGGGGCATTGTTTCTTCACACCAAGGTGATATATTCAAAGGTAAAGGATAAAAAAATACTTATCAAGGGATACAAATAATTACAATGGAAGGTAGGGATTCTCAATAATATTTCAAGATCTATTAAGGTTGTGTTGTCATGCATTAGACATATTGTTGGGGTATACAAAATATGTGGGAAGCATGAGGTTCAGTGGTCCAAAAATAGTTTCCAATCAAATGTGAGATATGATAATGGAATTCAATCATGCTCTGGTAGAGTGACCAATGTGAACTATTTCTTACATAGTTTTTTTCACATGTATTTGAATAAATATGGGCAGTGTTTTGAGGTCACATTGAGTATACCATTAGTGATATAATATTTAATGTCATAATGAATTGAAAAAGAGATAATTCTTAATTTAATTTCACTGATAATAGACCAAGGGGTATTTTTTATGGTCTCTGAACTAGGTTCGGGGCAGCAATGTAGTTTTTAGTCATATATAAAGGACTTATAGGAGCATTTAATTTTAATTTCAACCACTACGTTGAATGGAGGATTTATATTATGTGATGTGACTTAGTAATATTTATATGTAACTAACTAAAACCTCTAAATTAATGTGGGTGATTTTCTTCATAAGAAAAAGTGGTAACAAAAGATTGATTCTATTGCATAGGAACAAACATTAGGGGTAGATGGTTCAGGGACATAATGTTGAGTTGACCACGGATTAAAATCCTATAAGGATGGGGAAACCCATTTGGGTTTGAAACGATGAGATATATTTTTTCTTCCAACATACAAGGATGAATGAGGGATTAACACTAATGGTCTATAATATTACTTGAACTATATAGTTGGAAGTGATGTAAATTGTGACTTTCAGGGATCAAATGTTGACAAAATAAGAAAATATGCAGTGTATTACTTCTGAATATGGATTCAAACATATTTTCTGTTACCATGGTGTTGAAAATGGGGGAAGAGTTAAGTAAGACCATTTACCTCACTTAAAATATGGGTTGCATAAAGTGTTGCTTCCAATAATCCTTTGGGATGTGTACCCTAGATGTGAGGTAGGACATGGGGAACTATTCCATCAACATAGGGGAGTGTATTTAGATATAGAATATTGATTAGGATTCAACTTCAAAAAAATAATAGTGGGAAAGAAAAATGAACTGTGATGGTGAGGATGATTTCAGATGCTCTGGGGTCTATGATTATGTATATTGGTAATATCGAGGGGGAATACTATTGCAGGTGGGGTGTCCTGAGGGCTAGGGTGATTTTTGGCCAAATGAAAGTTCCAAATCCAATAAAAAGGAACATAATAGTGCAATATAACCATTATTTGGATGAATAGTATGATAATTTGGGTTTTATAGTTTATGTGCATATATCTCAAACCATGGGTTGATGGAGTATAAGGTTTAAAAACATTTCCATAAGGGGGGATAACCTATCTAGCTAGGGTTAACCAAACTCGTCAGGGAATTGAAATATCAATATTTATATAGAATATATCATAGTTTCATAAATATAGATTAAGGACATGATATATAGACTATGTGAATTCCATATTATATTCATCCATCCTAGAACAAGATTTTGCAACATAATGTCATACTGAATGGGATAAAATGGGATGGATGTAGTCCAAAATTCTTCATGAGACTACAAAAAATATGATCTAGGTCAGAAATAAAACAAAAATTAGATAAAATATCATGATGAGTACAAACATATAAGGTCAAAATTATTGGAAAAAATTATCCACCTTTGGGTTGTGGAATGTGAACTATTCCCCAAAAGAGTAGTGTCATCACGAGATCGTGTGAGAAAAATATACCCTCTTAGGGAACCATGTTCTTAAATGACATGAGAGATATGAAATAATTTTCTCTATTCCTTGGATAATAGATTCATGCATCACTACATATTTTTTGAGTTAATAATCAAGAAATAAATAGTACTTGAGAGTATAATCTCTCTGTATAAATCTAGTTCATGAATTGGAGAAGAGGGGTGAAGTGAATGGAATCCCCTCTATGAAATAAATATGTATACCTAAAATGAATTTGGATTATAATAATCATAATATCAGAACATATAAAATGTATATTGTATGGATTTGTTTCATATATATGTAATTCTTGTATAGGGGAATAATTATAGCATTAGGAAAATGGGGCTTCACAATAGTCAAAGGAACGGCTTGAGTCCCAAGATATGCTCGAGTGGATTTTGGGGTTGGGTCTTGGATAGGGAATATAAAGGCTATGATGTATCATGTGGGATGGGTATCAAGGAATATGTATTTCCAAAATATGGTGAATATAGTGACAATCATTGAATATAGGGTGTGGTAGGATTCTAACATCACCTAGGGGGTTTCTTATCCAGTAATTATAAAAACATCCCATAGATTTTTGTCATTTGATAGAGATGGAATAAGGATGTTTTATTCAATATATAAATTAAATTGATCAAACTTTTTGATGCTTTATTTTAAGGTTAAATACTATGAAATTTTACACTATTTAACAAGGATGACAATCATGTAGTTTAATATTGTACAGTGAGGCTAACTGTGGGATATTCAGTTAAAATTTATGCATTTAATACAATGTGGGAAACATCACTTGTTCTAATGAGGAAAAAAGTAATACTCATAGGATCACAAGATTCATGAATGATTTTGGAAATAATTGGTAATATAAGGTCATTTTTCTAACATTATAGTATTGGAAACATATTTACTAATTTGTGATGGAATATTTCCTTGACCACAATGGAATTTATGAAGATGGGAAAATTGGATGGGTGACTCGATGGGACTTTTTTAGCCTACCGACATACCAACAGATAAATGAGGGTAATACTGGGTCTTTCCAGACTATACCACGGAAATTATGACTAGAATATGGTAAATTATGGCCTCTAGAATCTGAATCTATTAGGGTGCTCATAAGGGACTAGGTTGAACATTAACAATGTTACAAACACATTTTCAACTACCATATAATTTTTTATTAAGGGAAAACATATTCGGTTCAACCAATAACCATGTTTGTGACATGGGGATCATCTTATTGTTTTTAGGAAATATTTCTAAAATAAATATTCCCTTAATGTGATATAGGTGATGAGGAATTGTGTTGTCTCCATAGAGGAGATAGTTTATAAATTAATGGTTGATAGTTAAAGTTAAAACTCTAGAGAAATGTAGTTTAGATATGTAGTGATGTAAATATTTCATTAATGAGAGTTATATTCACCCTTTATATAAAATATAAAGCATTTGGTATATCAATGGGTTACACTATGAGAGATGGTGAATCAAACTCATATAAAACACTTGAATGGTCAATCCATTCCTTAGAAATGATCATGTTATTCCCATAGGATATAAAGATTATGGTTATATAGCTCAAACCCTAAGATATTACAATTTTATGTTCATGGATACCAGATCATGGAAAATTCCTTTTAGGGTTATGTTACCAAGACCAAGGGGAGAGATAGTCTATATATCAATAGGATGTGAACCCAAACTCCTTTGAAATTACAAGGTCATTTAAAATCCATCCCAGGGGTGGAAGGACACATTTTATGTTCAATATACTATGATGGAGGGTTTCAATGATTTATAATTATTACAGGTCCAAGAACGGTGGAAACATTAGGAAGTCAGCATAACACCTAGTGGGGTAAACCTAATGTGAATAAGAGAATTTTATGCTAATACGCATGAACTCTAAAATGAATGATAAATGAATATTTTTTTAAACCATATATAAAATAATAGGTTATATATATTGAAAAGAAGTCTAAGTACAACATGATGGGAATTGGAAATCCTATGTGATAAATAAACAACTCTCAGGGTAAAGATACATAATTTATGGTTATGATGCATAAACTAATGGGATGGAGTTTAAGGTATTATAGTTTAGTCTGTCTCTTTATGAATAAAATTATTTCAGTGTTGTAAGGGTAAAATGTGGGCCCAATAGAGGCATAAAACATACATAATATATTGGGGTGACAAGAGACTTATGGTCAGAATGGAGATAATGGAGTTAGGCATCACTAAATATCCCACTATGTGGGAGTCAACCCACATGTAATTCTTTGGGGTGAGAAACATTTTCATATCTCTAAATCATATATGGAATAATTTAATGAAACATGTGGATTATGAAATGATAAAAGGAATAAAATACATAATAAGGATCTATATATGTATCTTAATCGAAAAAATAGGGGAATTATAAATAAAACACATTTTTAGGCCTCGATAGGAGGTCTAATAATCACAAAATTTCCTCTGAGGTAGGAATCAATCCACACATATTTTTGTTTAATATATATTTGTAGGTGACGAATATTGACGAAGGGGGTTCCCCCATATGAGGTAACTCCATCATAGTTTTTTGGTATAAGAATCATACAAAAAGATATTATCTATGCGATTTAATGTTATGAAATTAATACCAATGTTTCCATAAAATAGTTTAATGTATTTTTAAAATTACTCATTCTAGGATATTTTAATGTATATAATGTTAGAACCATTCTATGAAGTTTAATTTCATGTGGAATTTACTACGAATATTTTGTTTTATAACATCATAGAATATGGATAGAGATTCTATGTAGCTTATTTTAAAGAAGTCGAGACTATATGTCATGAAATTTTATTTTCATGTGATAAGAAACTCATCCAATGTAATTTAATTTCATGAAACCAAAACTTATATAGACTCAACGTCTAGTTATATAAATTACTTCTTGATAAACCATAGATTGGTTGGATGTGTGATCCACTCTATTCCCATGGTGATCATTTTAATTCCCCATTAGATTAAATCTTATGAATATTGAATCGGTCTTCTAATTTAGGCTCCAAATTTAGTTTTTCTCTTCTAGTTATCATTAGTATTTTAAAAAATTGACACCAATTTGACAAGGAGATAGGATAGAAGTTAAACTATAATATTGACTTTATGAGCCACTCGATTCTAGTGGACCTCAAGGTTGTACATTTCCTAGATCATATTACTATCCAAGGATTCCAATTAATATAACTAGAACTAATAGTTTTTATCTAATATGAACTAGTTGTAGACAACTGTCTTGAGTGATGGGAAATAAACCTCAATGGGATGTAATACCTTTATTCTATATACTTGAGAGTAAGGAGTCTCCTTTGTGGAGGTCGAGTTGCGGTCTAATATACCCACAAAGAATTAGGGATATTTTCAATCTATCCCTTTTAATTATGATCAACAATATTTCATTGAATGTTGTAGGGGGGAGGGTTATTGAATTATTTATTCTATCCCTTAACTAACACATGATTGTCAGAAGTATGTTTGGAATAGATTTGGTACGTGGCATAGACATTATTAAACTCAAAAACTCATAAGTTTGTGTTATTTTCCATGATAATTGCGTGATATATTCCAAAACAAAGAATAATGCATTATTTCATAAACGTAATCAAAAACATGTTCTTTACCTCCTTGAGGAGAATTAATTTATCCCAATTAAATAATAAATTGGTATTAGTAATAATGATAATGAACTATTGGTTTTCCATTGGAAAATAGGTACCAATGAAATCAACTCCCAATATAGTGAGGGACCAATAATCCATAATAATGTGGAAAATATCTTGTGATTTCTACATGGCGTCGGCCAAAAACTGGAAGGAAGGAAAATTCTTTGGGTATTCCACACATTCGTAAAACATTATTGGCCAAAAGTAATTGAACCATATATATTGGTAGGAGATATTAAATTTTTTTGTGAGACCCATATATACTAAAATGAGCCTTTTATAAGATATGAGATACTCATTTTCCTTGAATTGAAAGTATAGGGGTTCAATAAAGGTTGTTCTTAGAGAGGTCAAACTCTAATTCCGGACCCTCGTACACCATTATTTTATGGAATGTTTATCACTCATACTCACTTACTCACATAGTTCCATATTGGTGGTACGTTATCAAATGTGTCATTTGATCACATTCTTTATCTACCATGGGGGAATATGAGGGTACCTCCTTGGTTTATTCATTTGTGAGTTGATTAACATCATATCCCACTTTATTAGTTGTTATGGGGAGAATCTCTTTATGATTTTCCATTTTCATGGTCATTTCATCCTATTTGAGATCATCAAGGAAACAGACAAGATTTATAATGAATCAAACTGATCATTATAATGTTATAAGACATCAAAAAACTCTGGATTTAAGGGAAAACGAGACATTAAAAAATGGGGCTTCTTGATCGAGGATATGACCTCTTATTTCCTAATAGGGTAGTTATTATTAATTTTTTGATGACTAGATCATTGTTACACTTCATGTTTAGTCACGATACATAAATCTCAAGTGTAAATTCATGATTGAAAATGAGGTATTGGAATTCAACATAATTTTTAGTTCATCATTCTGAATATAGTAATGAGAATAGCATGAGTTCAATTGAGGGGGTGATAATAAAAAATCTACTGTTGAACCTATTCATCCTTAGTTGGTCCACCCATATTGCTGACAAGATTTGAGAGGAACCCTTAAGGTGAATCCTACAACTTGGTATTACATAATTTATAGAGACAATGGACTTCTCTATGAAAAAACATCTAGGGGAAACTCATATAGTGTTTTGTGTATTATAAGGAAATCTATGAACACATGTTCCTTGAAGTCCTTCTATACGATGTACCTATTGTCTAACCCTTGAAGTATCATTTTACATCATTCCAATCATCCTATCATCATGGGATGATTTAGGATATTATTCAATGTGTTTATATATGAGATCAATTATACCTCATGATGTTGTTAATTGTTATGTAGCTTCTATTTCATGATTAACAAGGTGAGGATATTCTTATTGAATGTATAATATTTTACCTTATTATGAACTATAAGGAAATTTGGGCACTATATAATATTCTATTTTTTACATTTTTTCTTCCCTTATAGGAGGATATTGATGGACTACTTCATGGATATAAAAATAAGGGCCAATATTTTCACTAGAATATATGAAGAAACATTACTTTATATTATATTATAAACTGAATAATTTCATTGAATTTACCCTATAACTCTTTGTATTATTAATATGTGACACCCATAGTAATAATCATGAAAAGGTATTTTAATTTTCTTGATATGTTAGGCGAAAAATAATATATAAGAAATATGTCCTTTAAATACATAGAACTCTCACATACTATGAAGATCAAAAGTATCAATGATGGAATTTTTCTTCTTTGTTTTCATATTGATTTCTTTATATGAAATAATGAAACCACGGAATATTCCAAGGGTCATCCTGGTTAAACTTTCAATGGGTTCAACTTTAGGTTTTTGAGTGTATTACATGCCAAAAAAAATTCACAAAATCTTTGATATTTTTCTTGAATTATTGTTATTTGACTAGAAAATCATTAATTCAACTATACACCATCATTCCAATGAGAATATCAAATAATTGATGAATAGATCTCTCATTTGTTTTATTGGTGTTCATTGACCTGAAGGGCCTCACACAATATCATTATGTTCCTCTAGGGGACCCAAATGCATTGGTCAATACATCATCAAAATCTATCTGAATTTAATTACAACCGATGAATATTTCCATGATAGAGAGGGATAGAAATCTAATAGTTTTATCAACAAATAACTTTGTTTCTTGGTTGAAGAACACATCCTTAGAGCAGTGTTGGTTGAGTTCCTAGAATTCGATGTGGAGCATGATCCATTAATTCTTCTTACTATCAAGGAAAATTTTGGATATGAACTTTGTGTATTAAATTTCGTTAATGATGTTTGATTTGATAAACTTATCATGTTTAGTATCGACCATGAAACCATAAGAGGAATATATTCCATTGGGATTTTATTTATATCAAATATGACCATTCGTAAATCTTTGATGATAAAAACTGACATAGGGATTGATTAATATAATCTCTTTATACTTTCATGTATATATGTCTTAGTTTTCCTTCGTGAATTAAAAAACAATTCTCTTGTTCATTAGAAGGCATGGAGACAATGATCAATTCTAGCCTCTAGTGTTCCTTAATTCCTAGTTTCACTTGTACAATCTCATCATTAGTGGTAAAAAAATCATTCTTCAATGGTTTTAGGGTTCGATTTAAGTATATTTCATCAAAATATGGAGTACTAGAGGGAGGAAACGATCCTTAGGGAACATAAAAATGAGAGGCACCATCAATATCCTATATGTGGGAAGAATCCACGAATATATTTTCTAGTTATTCTAGATCTATATAGATCATGAGGATGGATTTCTTTAATACTTTCCAGTGCATTAATATTTATAACGAATCACCTATTAAATAAATTTTTATGACTCAATCGAACTCCAATGGGTTAATATTTATCTTTAGTATACATTATGGAAACCCAGATTATAGGGTATAGGAACAACATTATATTAAAATATTACAGACATATTTATGGCACTTACAAGGACCTATAGTTCTTATGAGTATCTACTGAACTGGGTGTATCCCATAAAATTGGTAATATTTAAATGGTTCTTGAGATCATGGCTTTTTAATTCTAGAAAGTGGATTGGCCTGAAAAAACTGAACTTCTTGTCATTATAAGGATCTTCCAAGGAGTTTGTTACGTAATTGCGAGTAGTGAAGATCTCATCTCCTATGATCTAGTGATGTTTCATATCCCACTTATAAAACATGTCAGTAAAGTATAGTATTTAAAATTAATCAAAGGGGGAACCATCATTTTGGAGCACCCATACTTGTTCATTGATGGAGTACATAACTGTTTAATGATATGATGAAGGGATTTCTCTAAGTAGGTGGAGATAAGAGCATCCTCGTAACAAGTTTAAATATTTGTCTTTTGAGAAACCATGAATTTTTTATTTGATACCAAATCATCAAATTAGGACTTCACCGAGATAATTTATAGTATATAATATTTTATATCATAAACTAAGTATATCTAAAATCATAGTAAAATTAAAGTATATCTGATATCATAGTTAAGTTAAATTATTGAATTTAACAAGATAGAATAAATAACATTTATTATTTTTTTCTTAATCACCAAAATTTAATTAATAGTTATTCTATATAAAAAGTGATTAAATTAATAATAAAAACTATTTATTTTTATTTTTGTTAAATATATTATTTAATTTATTTATCATAGAATAATGATTTTACATTTATTTTTAAATAATCATTATTCAAGGATTGGTGAATGTTGATGAGGGAAAGAATGACGAGTTTACTATTTGGATTGGACATAATTTAAATGGTGTTTATTTATATTATTAAATGAGTTTAAAATGTCCGAAATTTATATTATTATTATTAAGGTACCTAGGTTCAAATAAAAATATTAAAGCAGGTAAAGGTTTAGGGTAAAAGTTTCCAAATAAAAAACTGTAATATTAAATATCCAGTGATACCACTTTCCTAAATGATTAATTAGAGTATACAAAAGATAGTTTGAGAATATATCAACTCCTATAGAGAGATAAATAGATCACGAGTGATCTCCTTTCCTCCTCTCATGTCACAAACCTTGCCAAGATGCCATCTAACCCAACATCTGACCTGGTCCGCAGCATGGCCCGAAGGGCTTTAACAATCCCCATGGGATGGAAACTACTATTGGGAATAAAATAGAACACACGTGGGAATAGTTTCATCCCAATTAACTAGGATTGAATAAGGAAAAATAAAAATAATGATCATGCATCAATGAATAAATACTGAATCTCAAACAAATATAATAAAACAATTCAGTTACAAGATGCAACTGAAAAAACAAGGAATTGAAACCAAAATGCCCCCAACATGATCTCCATGTGACCTCAATGTCACCAATGTCTACAATACTAAACAATCCATGATCTAGCTGAACCAAGAAACATAAACCAAAAGCTGAACTTACAAAACAGATGAGTTCTACTAACAATGAGTGGTACAAGTAGGGTGTGAGATAGAACACTAAATAAGAAAACAGCAAATAATCCCTTCGTTTCCTTTCCTAAAAATATCCCATTAGCCCTATTTTGTAATACATTTATCAAAATGGGTTTTTATCATTTTTAATAAGAATCACAACTTATTATTTTCCAAAAAAACACTTGCCAAAATTTCATTAGTTCAAAATAGTTTAACATTTTGGATACCCAAATCCAAACCAAGTTCTAGGAAAAAACATACCAAGCTATGCTGAAAATAGATAGAAAATGATATATCAAACTAAATGTAATATAAAGTAAACATGAATATATCAACATTAACCATGGGTTATCCTAAACATCATTAGAGATACCCTTGGATGTACTTCATTCGGAACCACCTATGGACATATAGTGAGTCACCTAATTCTATAACCAACTGGTCGCCCTCGACTGACCAATCTAGTGGTACAACCCACCAAGCCTCTTAGTGATTATGGGGGTACCAACCGGTCTAGTCAGGTTTGGAAAGCTACTATCACTCGATACTCTAAAATATGCTTAGGAAACAATGGTAGATGTACAGTATGTAATTAGGAGGCCCTCACACGCATGACTCATCTTACCTATCTTCACCGAACATGCCTACCCCAAAAATAGACACCATTATATGATAACCCATAAAGGTAAATACCTTCTATAGAGGTTCCCACTATATACAAACAAATACATCACATCATTGAAGGTTCCAACGGGGTCATCACATCAAATATCATTCAACCCCTTTCATTAAAAAATTGAAAATGGAAAAATGGGCCTTTCATTTTACATATCCAAATTCATTTACCAAAAAAATTACACAAGATCATTCAAAAATAACACTAAACACCACATTTATGTTTGAAATGTGAAATTGTTCTTTAACCCCAAACATTTACCAAAACATAATACAAGTTCCAAATGGTCTTAGCTTTGAATATTCCATTTGAAACCATTCATTGAAATTACACAAGGGAACCAAAACCATATGAGAAACCAAGGTTCAAGGAAAACATTACTTAAAGGTGATGTCTCCATTTGAATGCACAACCATGTGTGCACTGGGTTCACCCAAGGATGTTACTTTATACAATGACACCCTCTGAATTTCCATGAAAACACCAAAAAATAATTTTAAAAATTTCACGTCATGACCCGTCACTCGGGGCCCATGCCGTGACTAACCCAAGCTCACTATCCATAGGCCAGGGGTTGGCTACTAGCACCAAAAAGGCATATCTCCATATCAGGAATTCATTTCCTTTAAACCTGAACAATCACACAATTCCAGAACATAACAAGAAGAAACCACAAACTACAATTCTATAGAAAAAAGAGTACTGAAAGTAAAGCGGTCCGGAATACATGCACAACTGAAAAGTACAAGTATAACTGAAAAGGTAAAATAGCTCTTGGATCGCCCACCGACGATCCTACCTAAAGGGTAGGTACATATCATCTCTATAGCACTCCACGTCATCTCATATCTTCTATGTACCACCTCGTCATGGCTCCCTCAATCCTTATCCCAGCTAATCATCATCTGTAAAAGACACAGCAAGGTGCAGGCAAAGCCTGTGCAGGGGTGAGTATAACAATACATAGTAAGGAACCCAAGACACCTGAAGGTCTCCCAGAGTTCCTCCAAGGAAAACCCACAAAGAAAAATCACAAAGAAAAACCTCATCCATAAGGCCCAGAGTAGTCAACACATCTACTTAGGTATATTACCATAGATATACCAAAGTTATCATAACATACTCATCTATTTCATGAGAAAACATAAGGCACCAACTACTAATCCATTTGCACAACTATTCCAAAAAGGAAGAATACCACAATGGTAACACCACAAAGGTAATGCCATGAAGGAAAAATTACCACAAAGGTAACACCACAAAGTTAAAAGTACTCCAAAAGTAAAACCAAGATGTTAACACCACGAAGGTAAAAGTACCAAAAAGGTAAACAATCATCTCACACCAATTATTATTGAATTATAGAAGTACATATGATCAGTCGCGAAGCTAGATCATCTTATTCTATCAAGAGGCCCTAATACTAACTATACGAAGTCTGAACCACATAGGGTCAATAAGTACAAACCCCCGCAATGACCCATAAAGGATCTGACCCACACAGGATCGGTAGGCACTAACCCACACAACATCGCTGAGCACGTACCCACATAGGATCTGACCAACACAGAATCGGTATTTGTTGACCCAAACAGGATCGTTGAGCGCTCACCCACATATGATCTGACCCACACATGATCAGTATGTCATGGATCCACGATAGGCCTCTCAAAGGATGGTCCTCATTGAGTCGCGGGGTGCTGATCCATATAAGATCGCTAGGTTCTGACACACATATGGTCACTTTGTACTAACCTCTATATGATATGTCTCCAACATCCGCCTCACTGCCAGCCACTGGATTCCCACTCATAGCACACATGATTCTGGGATAACTACTCCTCAAGCCATCATGCATACTTCAACTATAACAAATTCACATTAAGAATCATATCAAAGGGAACTCCACATCATAGGGGTCCCAACATGATAGACAGCGCATCAATCAGATGCCCGGTCTGTAAGATATGGGCACTTTTGTAAAAAGGGGCCCGGTTGGATTCAAGTACGATCCTACCCGATTCACACATCAAATGCTGACAAAGCTCACATAGAGTATTTAAAAATGAATTCCTTGTCACTAGGGTATTTATTCCATATAAGGTGCATCAATCGGACATCATGTCTGTTAGATACATCCCTTTCCTTGAAACGGGGGGTGGTCGGACCTCGGTCCGGCACGAATCGGTCAGGATGGCCGAAATATGTCAAAGGGACCGGTTCCCAAGAGGGGTCCCAACACCACTACAGGTGTGTCAATCGGACAAACGGTTCTTCAGTTATGGGAGTTTATTTATTTGGGGACTGATTGGGCCTAGGCCTAGTTCGACTCATTCAGACCGGACTGACACAACGAGTCACAGGGTCTACATGACCTCGCTCGGGTCTGGATCATTAAGGGTCGGCCCTGTTTTCTGGGTCTAGCCCGTCAGGGATATCCTAGTTCGGTTCACAGGTACGGGCCGTGGTTGGCCCGACATAGCCGTGCTGGCCCTCCGGGCCACGGGTCCGGTCTGCAGAGTCGCGGGTCTGGCCCGGCCCACACCGGCTCAGTCCACCCGGAGGAAGACTGTTGCGTCTCACTGGACCTGTGGTTGGGGGGCTATTTTGGCCAACCAGTGGAGTGCTGCCCCACCACAATTACCAGTCATCTGTTTGACCGACTGGGTGTCACCAAAGCGACACGTTGGAAACTATACCACACCCCCCGCTACGGCATACTAGTCGCGGCTACTTCCTATGGCAGCCCCTATGGGCACCGCCCATTTTCCGCATGGTCGGCTCGGGCGGACCGCCCTTCCCCGCCGTAGCATGCCATCGCATGCAGACTTCCACCGCCTGCGTCTGGTTGCCTCAGGTCTTCTCCAGCCACCTCCAGCCATTGTCAACATAGAATGTCGATGGTTTCTTCCGTGTGTCACTAGTCATTCTCTGATGTCCTTTCTTGATGTTGTCTACGCCTATGATTCTTCTACGTTGTCTCCATCATAGCATGACCCGTTATTTCGCATTTCCATCATGTTGGAAATTGTTCCCCAAATTTCACATCAAGAACGAAGCGTTGGAGGGTTTGGTCCTTGTTCATTTGTCCTACTCCCTCTGCGTTAAGGTGATAGAAAGTGGTAGATGATTTAATTTATCAAATTCATCTTCAAAATAAACCCCCTACCTCAAGATAATTGGAGAACGTCTGTGTTTGAGGAAGAGTTGATGTTCGTCGTTCGGTGGTGCTCGTCACCGCCCACTGAAACCGGTTCTGTCTTCCAAGTGGTTGGTGTCGTGGTACTTTTCCAGAGATTCATTGTGTGGTGAAGTCGTCCAATACTCTTTACCACGCTCCATATAAATAGAAGAGGGGGAGGGTGAGTAATGCACGAGGAATTAAAGGGGTTTAATTAATTAAGGAACCTTTCTAATTAAAATGGTGCTATTAAAAATAATTGAGGATTCAATCCATTTAATGGCTTGACACGTCATTGGTCCCGCCAATGTCGCTCATCCATTGGAAAAAAGAAAGATAAAATAACAATAATTTTTTTGTTTTATTAATCATTAAAAACATCCGAAAACTAACTTCTTCTCCCAAAAAACTGTGGTCAAACTAACCCCTCCCTTAAGCGAATCCCGGAACTGCATATTCAATGGTGTTATCAGATTTTCAATCCATGAAATGAGTCAAAAGATAGAAAATGATGCACAAGCGTTTACTGATCATGCCCAAAAAAAGATCATAAAATTATTAACAATCACCCTCCACCCACGCTGGTCTAGGTTTGGCTCTAGATAAGTGAAGCATGTCCCAAAGAACTCAACGGTACTCTTGGATTTTCATTACAAGTTACTGTTTAGAAGTTATGGATTTTAAAAATAAAATAATTGTTACTTAATTATTTTTTTACGGTCAAAAACTAACTTCCATAGTTGGCCCACACCGGCCAATGTTATTATCTTCCTAAAGAAATAACACCCTCACGAGCTTAGCAGTGTTCTCATATTTTTAATCCAAGTCACCGTTCGTATGTTATAAGCATTTGAAAAATAAAATAACTTTATTTAATTATTATTTTTATCGTTATGATATTTTTGGGTTTTCTCGCTAGAGGCCCGCGTCGACTAAACTTAAGTCGCACCTAGGGTAAACATACTATTTTGAATGCAACATGGCCCTTGGATTTCTGATCCAGGCACCCATTTAAGAGACACTTTTTATGAAAGCTACTCACTTACACTAATTAAAACATAACAAAATTTTCACCGGATAATTACAGGTACTCTAGGCCTCAAAATCATGTGTCGTAGATTTCGCAATCTCGAAATAATTACATATAATTAAAAAACATTATACAGATATTATAGTACATTAAATTCACCCCACATTAGGACTTTACATCCTCGAAATCCAAAATAGGTAAAACCAAACAAAAGAGGGTACTGAGCACAAATCTGAGCCTCCCGCTCTCATGTGCTCTCCTAGTGATTCCCATGCTACCAGCAAACTCGCACCAGAGAGATCCACCATCCACAAAGGAATCAATCTCCTCTATACTTTTTCACCATCGGTAACTCCTTAGAAGTCGTCCCATCATCAAAGTCCTACTCTCTCTAGTCGATAACGTGCGATGGATCTTGCAGGCATCTTTCCAACTGCGCCACATGGAAAAAATTATGCACCCCATGCATCTTTGGGGGAAGAGATTGACGGTATTCCACCTTTCCCACTCTATTGAGAATCTAGAATGGTTTGGTGAACCTCAGAGATAGCTTGCGTCCTCGACCAAACCTCTGCAATCCTCTTCGGGGTAAGATCTATAGGAAGGCATGGTCTCACTCCTCAGACTCTAAGGGTCTATGTCTCCTATCAGCATAAGACTTCTACCGGTTCTGTGCAGTCTTCACTTCATGACAAGTGAGGCATCGTTATACAAATTCTTCCACTACTTCCTTCATCCCTGGCCACCAATACTACTTCCAGAGGTCCTAGTACATCTTCACCACTCTAGGATGTACCGTTAAAGGGGATGTAGGGAACTCCCTCAACACCTCCTCCTGAAGTGTAACTGTTAAAATGGTGCATCCTTTGAAGAGGACGATGTGATCCCCAACTTCAAGAAATCCATCAGTCACCTTTTCTGTGGATATCTGTAACACAGATAGCTGTTCTTTCACCTCACACAGTAACTATAGACCAGACCACCTGCTGAGTGCGTCTGCTACTACGTTGCCCTTCCCAGGAGTATAAACTATCTCAAAGTCATAGTCCCTGAGGAACTCTAGCCATCTTTATTGTCTCAGGTTCAGGTCCTTCTATGAGAAGATATACCTGAGACTCTTGTGATCATAGTAGACTATAAAACATTCATCCATCAAGTAGTTTCACCATATCTTCAAGGCGAATACCACCAATGCTAACTCGAGGTCATGAGTAGCGTAGTTCTTCTCATGTTTTCTCAGCTATTAGGAACCATAAGTGATCACTTCTCACTCCTGTATCAGGAAACATCCAATTCCAGTCCCTGACGCGTCACAGTAGACTACAAACCCAAAACCCTCTTCTAGTAGCCTCAAGATGGGGGCACTCATTATTCTCTGCCTCAGCTCATGAAAACTCTATTGGAATCTCTCCGTACACACTAAGGGTTGTCCCATATTCATCAATACTGACAATGGCTCTGCAACTCTGGAGAAGCTAGTTACAAATCTCTCGTAGTATGTAGCCAAAGAAGAAGTCCCTCTCCCTTTAGGGAGGTAGTCCTGGAAATATCAATGGTAAAGATGTCCCCACACTCTGCCACTACTATTGGAAACTGAATACTCAAAAACACTGGCGCCTCAAGGGTAAGGCTGGTCGACTCATGAGTGATCGGTTACGCCCTCTTATGCATAATTTTGTCCTATGCTGCTTGGGATTATTTTTTCGCCAACCAAGGAAATCCCCATTACAACACTATAGATATACTACATCCTTTTTTCATAAAATATTCAATATGATTATGAACTCTGCATGTCCATTCCATACCCAAAATATTAACGTAAGGCCTCAACATTGCCACCAAGAGGTTCCATCTGAAACTATTGCCTTAAGGTTCATATCACACTGTCAGCATAAGTGTGATTATTGAGTCTCCTCCCAAAGGTATCTCCAAACGTAAGGGTCAAGTCATCAGTTTAACCAGAAACTCTAGGTCTTGAAGAATATTTGTGGAAAGAATGACTGATTGGTATCTATGTCTATTAATACAGAATCTAGTAGTAGACACATACTGTACCTCAAATCATTCATGGATCCCTTGGGTCGCACCCCTTGAATGCTTGCTGCTACTCCCTTCCCCTATCCTCTAGCTCCTTGAGCCTTGTGGGGACCACATTGTAGGGGGGGTTAACATGTAAAAATGTATACCACCACATATTGCTCTCCTAGATCCACTTCCATATCTGTTTCCCTGTAGATTCATTTGTCCCTATCACTTACTCTTCCCGATAAATTTTACACGCCCAAGTCTCTGAGACTGGAATCATTTTCCTACTTTCCCACTACTAACAATCACTAGCTATATCCGCTCAGCCAATGAAATTTAAACAAAAAAGGTTCAATCTAGAACCCTAACATAAGTAGGAATGCATAGAGGAATAGTAATGGATCAGATGTCTCTAAACACACCTCAATCAGAGATCCGAGCCCTGAATCACTGACCGTACTGTATTCATCGAGTACCTGGGATGGTCAATATGCCTCGATGAATTCCCAACTACCGAAAATTCATCCTGCTGAATCTGTAGATGATCTAGGGAACGCTGACCATTTATATTTTTATGGCAAGAGACCCCCATCTGTAAGGAAGGTTCTAAAGCTTGTCCACAAAAAAGTCACCTCTTTGCAAGATTAGGGTAATCTAAACCCTGTCACCATCCTGATGAGCCACGTAGAAGTCTCTCTACCTAGAAAACCACATGATCGAATGGTTCCCCGGATAGATGGAAACTCGGCCACCTCCTCAAGCTAGTCCTTAGCCGCATGTGAGTCAGGCTCGCCTTAGAACCTGAGGGGAATCTAATTTTGAAACACGTGTAAGGCACTAAACCTGCATGTTTTCTCTACCGGTACCGCTGGTGGTAACTAATAACCAGCATGAAATGTTATAGTTACACACTACATGAAGGTACCATCTCAGGCAATGGTCCATGTACCAAATCCTCATCACCATGTGGATTGTCCTCATGGTCACACAATGATAAATACTAGTATCTAGGATCACCATCTGATCTTATGGTGTCCCAACTAGGTGGAAAACTCTATCCATAGACTCCATCTAGTCCTCACCTACCTGGGGATCTGTCTTTCCTCAGAACCTTGGAGGCCTCTACCATTGAAATTTGTGCAACACACTCAGTCGGTGTGCACCGTCTATGGATGGGGATGGTGGAAAAGGATTCCCAATGGGTAGTGGTGTTACTGGTACACCACCCGAAGGTGTTAACACTGTAAGAGGGCCCTGCAATGATGGCTCATTGCTCGGTGGTCCATCATCATGTACTCTCTTGGGAATCCTAGATGGCTGTCTACACGGTGGAATCCTGATAAGGAACAGGTACACCATTGTCATAAATTTATACCTTCTGAGATGACTCTAAAGAAACAAAAGAAAAACATTTCCAAAACACATTAAATCATTATTTTCATGCATCGAGTCAAATATCATAATTCAGGGTCCTGGTGTATGGATATGTCAGCCGCCACACCAACACTGGACTCCATGAACTGAAACTCATACTCAAAACACATAAAACTATTCCCCCTTTGAAAATATCAGAGTACTAGTTCTTTGGTAAAACTGACTCATCTAATACCACTTTGTCACGACCCGTCCACTGGGGCCCGTGCTGTGAATACCCCAAGCCCGCCATCCATAGGCTTGGGGTTGGGGTCTAGCACAAAAATGCATATACTTATATTGAGAAGGCATTTCCTTTAAACCTGAACAAACACACAGTCCAAGAACACAAAAAGAGTCATCCATGAAGTAAACTACTTTAGTAAAAAGATTACTAAAAGTAAATGGGCTGGAATACAAGCCTAATAAAAATGTACAAGTACAACTGAAAAGAGAAAACAGCTCCTGGATCACCCACCGAGGTTCCTACCTTAAGGTTAGGTAAAGATCATCTCCACAACACTCCACACCATCCCATCTCCTCTGCGTACCATCTGGTCCTGGCTCCCTCATGCCTTATCCTAGTTGCTCATTGTCTGCACAAGACACAACATGGTGCGAGCAAAGCCCATGCAGGGGTATGTATAACAATACTCAGTATGGACCCTGAGACCCTCTAAGGTCTCCCAATGTTCCACAAATGAAAAACCACAATGAAAGACCCCATCTACAAGGCATGAAGAAATCAAAAACTCCACTTATGTATATTCCCATACATATACCTATGTTATCAAAATATTCTCATCTCGTTTATAAGGAAGCATAAGGAACCAACTACTAATACATTTGGAAAACTATTCCACAAAGGAAGAATACCACAAAGGTAACACTAGAAAGGTAACACCAAGAATTTAAAAGTATCACAAAGGTAACACCACAAAGGTAAAAGTACCACAAAGGTAACACCAAGAATTTAAAAGTACCACAAATGTAAAGAATCAGCTCACACCAGGTATTAGTGATGTATAGAAGTACGGATGATCATTCATGATGTTAGATCATCTTATTCGGTCATGAGGTACTGCTGCTAACCATACACAGTCAGAACCACATAATATCGATAGATACTAACCCCTGTAATGGCCCACACAAAATCGGTATGCACTAACCCACATAGGATCGTTGAGTGCTGACCCACACGGGATCTGACCCACACAAGATTGGTATGTGATAACCCACACAGGTTCGCTGAGTGCTCACCCACACATGATATGACCCACATATGATAGGTATGTCGCTGATCCACGACAGGCTGCTCTAAGGATGGTCCTCATTGGGTCACAAGGTGCTGATCCACACAGGATCTCTAGGTGTTAACCCACACAAGATTGCTCAGTACTAACCTCCGTATGGTCTGTCTCCAACCATCGCCTCACTATCTGCCACTGGATTCCCTCTCATAGCACGCTTGATTCTGGAAGAACTTCTTCTCATGCCAGCGGTTGTATTTCAACTGAGATGAAGTCCCATGAAGAATCATATCAAAGGGATAGCCCCGTCATAGGGGTCCCAACGTGATAGATAGTGCGTCGATCATATTCCCTTCTTGTAAGATATGAGCAATTTTGTAAAATGGGGCGCAATTGCATTCATGTCTGATCCAACCTAGGACGCACGTCAAACCCTAACAATTCTCACATAGAAAATTTCAAATCGACTCCCTTGTCACTATGGTCTTTATTCCATAGATGGGACATCAATCAGATGCACAGTCTATTAGATACATTAATTTCTGTGAAACGAGGGGTGATCTCACCTCGGTACATCCTGACACATTCGGGCCTGCTGAAATATTTCAAAGGGACTGCTTCCCAAGAGGGATCCCAACGCCATAGCCAACATGTCAAATGGACACCTGGTTCGTCAGTTACATGGGTTTCTTTATTCACGGACCAGTTCGATTTGGGCCCGTTCTAACTTGGTCAGACCGGCCCGACACAACGGCTCCTGGGGTCTACCTAACCCCGCTTGGGTCCAGCCCAATTTTCATGGTCCGACCCATCGGGGTCGTCCTGGTTCGGTTCACGAGCTAGGGCTGCGGCTGTCCTAGCCCTCCGGGTTGGGCATGACCCACTCGTGCTGGCCCGCCAGGAGGGTCCGGTCTGCAGATCCGCGGGTCTGACATGACCCACTGGCCCTGCAGTTGCGGAGCCATTTCTGCCAACCGGTGGGTTTATTCCCCGCCGTAATTACTAGTCAGCCGTTTGGCTGACCAGGTGTTGCCAACATGGGGTGGAGTGGAACACACCACACCCTCCAATCACATATGCTTCTGCTATAGGCGCTTGTTGGTGCCACCCTTGTTTCGCGTGGCCTGCTTTGGTCGATCATCAGTGTGCGCCACCTTCCCCCACCAGCGGCTAGTTGTCGCGGGTCTTCTCCGGCCACCGCTGGCTGCCATCAACATGGTGTGCCAGTGGTTTCTTCCACGTGTCATCAGGCGTGTTGTGGTGTCTCTTCTCGGTGTCATGTGTGCCTAAGACTCTCATGTGTTGTCTCCATCTTAGCGTGACCCTCTATTTCATGATTCCATCAGGTTGGAAATTGTTCCCCAATGTTCACATCAAGAATGAAGCGGCAGAGGTTTTGATCCTTGTTCATTTGTCTCGTGCCCTCCGCGTTAAGGTGATTGAAATTGGGAGAGGATTTAATTTATCAAAGAAAACTTCAAAATAAACCCCCTACCACAAGATCATTCGAGAACATCCGTTTTTGAGGAATAGTCGGTGTTCGTCATTCGGTGGTGCTCGTCACCACCCGCTGGAACCGTTTTCTTCCTCCAAGTGTTTGGTGTTGCGATACTTTTCCTTTATCTCTTGGTGAATCCATCCAATAGTCCTCCCCAAGCTCTATATAAATAGGAGAGGGGGAGGGTGAGTAAAGCACATGGAATTAATGGAGTTCAATTAATTATGGAACCTTTGTAATTCCAACGGTGTTGTTACAAAGAATTGAGGAGTAAAGCTATTTAATGGCTTGACACATCGTTGGACCCACCAAGGCCGCTCATCCATTTGAGAAAAGAAAGATAAAATAATAATGAAATTGATATTTTATTACTCAATAAAAAGTTCCAAAAACTATCTTCTTCTCCTGAGAAACTGTGGTCGATGTGATTCCTCCCTTAAGCGAGTCTCATCACTGTGGATTCAACGGTGCTCTCGGACTTTTGACCTAAGCAACGAGTCAAAACATTGAAAACGCAGCCCGCACATTTACTTAACGTACCCGAAACAAAGGTCAAAAAATTATTAACAGTCACCCTCCACCCATGTTGGTCGAGGTTAGGCTCTGCCTAAGGGAAAAACGTCCAAACGAACTAAAATTTACTCTTTTATTTTCAATATGTGTTACCATTTAGAAGTTATGTATTTTAACAATAAAATAATTGTCACTTAATTATTTTATTTATGGTCAAAAAATAACATCCATAGTTGGCCTCTGCCAGCCAATGTTAGTATCTGCCTAAAGAAATCATACCCTAACAAGCTTAGTGATGGTATCATATTTTTAATCCAAGTCACCGTTCGTGAGTTATAAGCATTTGAAAAAGAAAATAACTTTATTTAAATATTTTATTTACGGTTATGTCACTTTCAGGTTTTCTCACCAGAGGCCTTCATTGACTAAACATAAGTTGTGTATGGGGTAAACCCGCTATCATGAATGCAACGGTGCCCTCAGATATATCATCCATGCACCCTTTTATGATTTATTTCACATTTTAAGGAAAAATACTCACGTGCGCTAATTGAAACTTAACAAAATATTCTCCGGATCATTCTGGGCACTTCGGGCCTTGGAATCATGCACTGTCAAATTTCGCAGTCTCAAAATAGTTCCATATAAATAAATAAAATTATACAGAAATTCTGGGAGATTACATGTACCTTTATTTTAAAACCAAAACTAATCATTCCACAAAATTGGAAGAGCATAAACCACCTTCTTTTGAACCCATGTAAACCCTTCCAAATCATTCCACTGTGGCCATCAAACCAAAAAGGCATCCAAATTTCACATTAAACCATATTCACAAATTAAAACTTTGTTTGAAAAATATTTCGGGATCCAAATATCCAAATAGGGATTGATTTCATCTTAATAGGACAATAATCATTTAATGAAAAACATTATGCTCACCGAAAGATACACATAATTGAAGAATCGCTCCAAACGAAATTTTATAAAATTTCTACCAATACCAAAACACCACAATATGCTAAACAAAGAAATAATAGGGGTGATACTCATGTTTATAAATTTAATAAAAATGTTCAAGAATCAAAGGAATGTTCTGACAGGGAAAACATGGAGACACCTACCTCAATAGTGTGTGAAAATGATGAAATCTTTTGAGAAGAGAGATATAAGCCCCATATACCTTTAACGCAGCCTATAACCTAATGAAAAATCAACCAAACATCAACCCTTGCTTTTAAGGTTTGGAAAAATGATACCTCATCAAAAGGAAATAATGAAATAAAGAGGGAAGACGATAAAGAAGAAGTAAATAGTCCAAAAACCCTAAATCTCACACTACTGGAAAAGGATGATTAACCAATGGTTCTGAACCGTTGGGAAATGCCACAAAAATTTTGTTATACCTTATACCAATGGTTCTATGAAACATTAGTAAGTAAACTATTGGGATAGCTTTTCCCAACGGTTTACAAAGAACCCTTGGGATAGGTTAGGAAAATTAGCCTATCCCAACAGTTTTGGGAACTGTTGGAAAAACAAACATTTTTCCATGGTTCCCAATGGTTTTAGAAACCGTTTGGAATGTATTTTTACCAATGGTTCCCTTTGAACCATTGGTAAAAACATTCAATGAACCCTTTGCCAATAGTTTGAAACCGTTGGCATAGGCTATGCTGTGAAAATTGCACAGCAGCCTACAATTTTCACAGCACTAGAAGGGTGTCCATCCATTCAGGTAATTCTCCGACCTCCTATCTGATTAATGTACCTATTGTTTCCTATGGAATTGGGAATGAACTCGTTGATTTAAGGTTCAAACATTCCAATCAGTTTCTAATGGGTTTTTTCGTAGAATCGGAAACATCCAATGATTCCATATCCATTTGGACCTACTTTCCAAAGGTAGGCGCTCATTAGTTGTGGACCGATAGGCATTGGAATTTGCATTGGTCGAGAGGATGGGAGTTTGGACTCATCACACCTTGTTTTAGTTGAATTATTGTCTACTCCGGGACTTTATTTATATATTTAAGTTATGTTCGTGAATCCTTATTAATTTAACAATTATAAAATGAGTTTTACTTTAGATCTGACAATAAATGATTGATATGTAGGAAATTTAAAGAATATTTTATATGTAATCGAGGTTCTTCATCGATAGAGAATCATCTGTATTTGTTAGATATTATTAGTCAATGGAATCCTTTAATAAATTATATAAAATTATCTTGGTCATTATGATGACCATACTGGTTCTAAAGCCACTCATTGGGGCACTTGATGTTTATTGTCATTCAGATGAAAATAGATTATTTCAGATTTGGGATCGTTGCGGGCTACCTACGTATTCTTTTTTCAAAAAATAATCACAACCCACATAGTTCGAGAAAGGTAGTATGATGTTTATGTATGATTGATGGCTCAAAGAAAGATGTCATAATTACTTTTACACTCTAAGCTCACGTGAGTCATGCTCGGTGTGAGAAACAAGAGGTATTGGTAAAAACAAAGAATTGTGCCATGAAAGATGCAATCATAGAAATTGATGTGGGGATTATGTGTATATGACTGCACAAATAGATAGATACTGGGACTTATTTCAAAGAAGAAGTCCACGAATAGGGTCCATAAAGGTATATGTACTTTATAGAGATTTGAATACTCTAACTTGGGGCTTACTCCTGAGGAAGATGCCCAAATTTGGAGGGGACTTGTGATTGGGTTTTACTCCTGAGAAGGAAGCCTAGATCAAAAAGTAGATTAAGACTGGTTAAGAAAAATTAAGACTGGGGATTACTCCTAGGGAGGAGTCCCAGGTTAAATGGATTTGAAAACTAGGGCTTATTCTCCTCAGTAGGAGGCCCAGCTTAAGGGAATTGGACTGGGGCTTACTCTTGAAAAGGAGGCCCAGGTTAGGGAACTCGGGGCTTACTACTAAGTAGGATGCCCACATTAATGAGAACATGGACTGGGGATTACTCATGAAAAGGAGGCCCAGATTAAGGATTCTCTTATCTTAAAAGATGAGGTTAAAATGAATGAAATCTCTATCCTTGGTGACATAAAGATATGTAAATCACAAGGTTTTGAGAGATGTTCCACAAAATTATTTTCAGATAAGGAATCCAACAAGGAAATCATTCCATAAATTGTTTTGAAGAGAGTTCTGAGGGATTAATCTTGAAGAGGATAGGTGGATAGGTATAAGAGAGGTGGAATATGTAGGAGGGGCACCCAAAAAGAAAGGGGCATGCATGTCCTTGTGGGCACGAAAGTACTGTGTGGGCATGCAAGTCCTGGGCGCGCATGTATACCTGCGTGACACAAAGGTACTTGCGTGAATTTTGACCCTTGGGGTAATACATGGGCGAGACATGGCTCAATCCCTTAGTACAATCTCTAAGGGCTTCTAGAAGGGTGGCGCGCATGTTTTGGTGAAGGAGAAAAGTGGTGCAAAAGTGTGGCCATTTCCCTTAAGGGTTGGCCACTCAGGCGTGCAAGTGTTGATGAGTTTCACCACTTTGTCCTTCCTCACCCTCTTTAGATCATCCGTTATAGGTAATAAATTACCTTAGAAGTGTTGAGAAGCTTTGAGAAGATACTAGGGCACTGGGAGCTCAAATATGAAGTTCTTGAATTTTTTTTTCCTCGAAATGGGGGGCCCACATGGGTATTTATAGGCTGGAGATGAACCTAGGATAATTTAAAATAATGTGCGCAAGTCACCTGCGCGACTACTGGGCGGTGCGCATGTACACTTGCGCGGCCATAGTGGAAGTTGCATGACCCAAGTTCATTTGAATCATGTTTCATTCCTTTGTTAACTTTTGATGTTTCTTCAAAGGATGGATCACTTTAGGTTCAAGGTATTTCTATTTTTATTCCTTTATACTCTGTGATGGAAAGGAGCGTCAATAAAATTCGCCCCTAAGAGTTTAATCTAAAAGAAATGAGGATGTGACTCTGAGGAAAAAAAAAGAAAACCAAAGGAAACGTGGCGCACAGGTGTTGAGCGCGCAGAGGGCGTTTCACAAGTGATGAGAGAACAGGCATCAGCGTGCAAGGGTTTAGGCACACAAGGGTGCAGCCTGGACTATATATAGGTTGTCATTCTGCGCGCAAAGCATAGAATTTCAAGCTTTCGAGCTCTCTCCGAGCATGTTGCTTCCATCGCGCAACTTGTTTTCCGATGTTTTACTGTTGTCGCGCTGCTTTAGAGGTAATAGGACTTGTGCGGTGATACTTGTGTGCCAAAAACTTGTGTGACACATCCATACATGCGCACCAAAATTAGACTTGCGCGCCTTAATTCCTTTGCCATTTTTTCTAAATCCTTCACAATTTTTATGAAATATCAACTTACTTAAGAGTTAATTATTAAAATTTTGTGCATAATCAATGGCTCCCAAGAGAATCGGAACGACTGATTAACTGGAAAGCAAGCGACGTGATGATATTATGAGCATAATTGTCCATGATTATTATATCGTCTATGACAGAACTCTCTCGGATTTGGCCAAGTATCTAAAAAAGTATCATCATGACTTCCCCCAGAGCATTTATCTGCCATTGTATGGGTATGGTCATCTATGAGAAGTTTTTATTCCAAAGGCAATGAATTATCTCCCAATTTCATGGTTTCAGAACTACACGAATTTTTCTTCAGAAAATAGCTCATGTGGATGAGTATTTATAAATGCTGGAATAGTGGAGAAGGGTCATATGATGCATCATAGCCCTTGTACACCAGATCTGAAACCTCATAAGCCCGAGATGCAACCACATTGTTATCACTCAATTTTCTGAAACTCTCAGATGGATCAATCTAAAGGCTGGAAGAGAAGTTGGGACATTCGTCCTAGAGAAGGTGTGAAGCCAACTTGGATGTGGTCATACTGGGTGTGACATTCCTGTGCGGAGTTTTTCGAGGATTTAAAAGGAGTTGCGATATTTGAAGCCATCTTGTTTGGGAAAACATATGTTTATAGGAATGATAACTTCGTGTTGGAGATACTCATCCATTGGAGACCAGAAACCAATTCTTTCCATCTGACTCATGGAGAAGTAGGAATCAGTCTGTGGGACGTCCACAAGATCTCATGGGATCCAATTTTGGGTGATACGTATGATGAATTCATCCCTCCCAAGGTGACTTGGAATGATTTGGAGAAGACTCTGGCTTTAGCTCGAGAATAATTTAAAATCTTCCACAAGATCAAGAGTTCAAAGACCTCTTTAACTCATTCTATAAGGGATACTCATCCAGAGGAGTGGGTGAAAATGTTTCTTATAGAGAAGTAGGAGAAGGAGCCAAAGAAGAAGGGATCCAAGAAAACGAAGAAGCCCACTCGTCCTACCACTTGGCCCAAAACAGAGAAGAGGGGTGCTCCTGGAACATTCTGACCGACTTTGTAAGCAAGAAAATTTGATAAGTGGGGATATGAGGTGAATCAGAGGATCCCAAAGAAGACTAATCTGGTGGGATTTTTGGCCATATTGCTCAGCGTTTATATTCATCTAGACAAGGACTCGAAGGGAGGCGTCAGGCCATGGACCTTTGTTATTGCGGCCAAGTTGGCCGGGGGAGAAATGGTTGGGTTTGCTACCTCCATTTTAGTAAAGATTCACAGGATCTTACTCCATGTCTTCATGGGTATGTATCCTTTTAGAATAGTGGGACCATTCCATGTTTTGTGGGGATGGATCACCACTCACTTTAGGATGTATAATGTACAGAATGGAGTACAGATTCCTGGATGTTCTTTGAGGCCATCAGTGCAGGCATTCTCTGGAATTGCTCCATTAGCTCTCAACTCTTACGACATAAAGGTGAGGCTGAGCATTATAAGTAATTTAATTTCATTCCTCATGGAAATCTGCCAACTGGGTGGTTTTTTTATGATGGAATAGCTATCCTGGATTTGAGGGCATACATGCTGGCCTGTTGAGATGGTGTGCTAGTCGCCAGGATTGACGGAGAAATTATATGTGACGCATATGCTCCATATAGATTTGAACGTCAATTCAAGTGTTTTTAATAGACATCTTAATCTCCCCCTGTACATGTCTGGTTAGATAAACATCTGATGGTTTCCTGGAAACTATGGTTGCTGAAATCTTGGGAGAGGATTGGGGTAGTGTTTAATGTACCAGTTGAAAAAGTAGCATGTAACTTGACTACATGGTATGTTGAGCACCGGATAGCATCATACCCTAAAGGGGTGATGAATCACCCGATTTATCAGGTTGGGAAAATTAAGATGACTGTAGAGAAAGAAACCCTTCCTCATGAAGGTGATGCTTCCCAACCTGAAGCTCATTCGCTGGATTCCTCATCTAGGACTGGCTCACTGGATTCCCAAGATGGGGATGATGGGGAAAAACAAGCAGTAAAGCAGCCTCATGCCTGATATAATCCTCAAGTCAGAATCAAAAGACCCACTCCATCAACTCCTGTTGAGTTACCTCATTGTGGAAATTTAATCACCATTTCTTCATAGAGAAAAAAGTCTTATTTTATTATTCTCTATCAGTAGTTGCAGGAGCTGGGAAGAAACTGTAGTCAAAGATTATACGACCTTCCTCGTAGCCTTCTGGTACATGTATTGAATATCTATGACCAGAGGCTGTTCAGACATGGCAGAGTTTATACTGTGGTGTTGAAACTGCCTGGCTAGATTTATGCAAGGGGCTACACCTCCCTATAATTGGAAGACTTCTGGCTTCTACAGATATCTCTTTCAATAATAACCCCGATGAAGTGCATGCTTACATCAGAGAGTTAGAAATTCTCATATATGCCACTGATGATTCCACTCCTGTCAACAATTAGGTGAAGGAAATGATAGATCGTGGTGCCACTGAGGGGAAAAATGCTTCCAGAGATGAGGAGTGGCATGATTACGTGGCTCCTGAAGATGTAAGTTTTCTTTCAATATTTTCTTTGCAATTTGATTTCAGTCAAATCTTTGTTTACTCAAGGAAATTATTTTCTTCATCATGCAGCTTGCAAAGAAAGGAACTACTGAGGTTCCTTCACCACAGTATAGCCCTGGTGGTACTTCCATCGGGGCTGCTTCTAAATCTCCTCGTGAGTCGGGTGGGATATATCCAGGACATCAGGCCATGGATGAGGAGCTGGCAATGGCTTTCTATTATCCAATTCAAGTACCTATAATGGAGACTTCTGACACTCCCAAAAAGCCAAGGAAGCAAAATCAACAAAGGAGGAAGTCCACAGCTAAATGCTTCATCAGTAGTGGTAAGTCCTTTGCGTAATCATGAGTCTTAAACCATGAAAATATTTCTCATTTTCCTTGGGATTTCAGGGGATTCTTCGATTTAACCTCTAAGGGAGAGGACTAACCCTCCTTTGAAGACCACAGTGGGTACTGGAAAACAATCACAAGTTGAGGCTGACTTGGCTTCTGTTGGAGGAGAGCCAGCGTCTGTTCCCAGTATCCCTCCTCCTACTATTGCAAGAAGAGAAGAACCTGCTTCTGGTAACTTAACAATTCTTCATAAAATATTTAATGAAATATCGACTGACTTCCATTCTGTGATACTTCAGGTTCAACCCCTGCATTAGAGCTTTTGGCGGCTATTTCATCTGATGCCGCAATTTTATCTGAAGATGTTGTCCGGGGTCAGGGACCGCAAGATGATGGTCTCTAAGAAGACACATCAAATGCTCCCATTGGTGAGATTAACCAGGATTCAGATATGATATTAGATGAAATTATGGAACTTGGTGCATCTTTTGATGATTTTATAAATCATGTTAAATTACCATGTAATTTAAAAGATTATAGACATGAGTGTTATCCTTTGTCCTATTAAAAAGAACATCTTATTACATGTCTAATCATGATCAGTTCAAATATGCAGTTCTATCTTGGGAAACTATTGAAATACCAATTCCTGAAGGGGGTATTGAAAACCCAACTATTGTAGAGGCATTAGTGCAGGTGGAGCTGAACCCCATATAGATTCCTCATACTCACCCTGAAAATCCTGTTGAAGCTAGGAAAGATGGGGAGGAGCCTTCTCAAGTTACTGATCTACCATTGGGTAAGGGATAACAATATTTTCGACTATACTTAATTTTCATGATAGCCAATTAACTTTTTTTATCCATTGAAACTAACCATATATTTCAATTAATTATGCAGGGCCATCAATTTCTATGGTTAGATCTGAAGGTGAAGCTTCAACCTCTGCACTAATGGGAATTGAAAGTGAAGAAGCACATGTCAGGGGGGAAGGAGCAGAATAGGGCACTTCCATAAGTGCATTAATCCCATATTACATCCCCCACATTGATAGTGATGCTGAGTCGGACCCAGAAGTTCAAAAGGCATTCCAATTTTCATGACTCAAGGAATGGCGGAACATATGGAAAATCATATCTGAAGTTCCTCTAGAGGAGCTTTCATCAAAGATTCCTTACCTATCATCCCTATTTGTAATATTGGGACTTGGTGGTTTTGGATATGAAAAGATCCATGCCGCGGTGAAACAAGTCATATTATGGAGGGAGCAGGAGAAAAAGTGTCGTGAAGATCTGACCAGGGTAAAGCTGTCAGCCAACATCAGTGAATTTGAGGCTGCGGTATCTCGAGTTGAGGCTGACTATGCTGCCAATATGAAGGATCTGAAGCATAAGATCAAAGATAAAGTCATATAGCAATGCACCTTTACCAACAGTTAAATGATGTTACTGGGGAACTTGACCAACTTAATAATTAATTGGAGGGAGCTCAAACAATTGGGTTGAAAGCCATTGTGGATTCCAAGAAAACTCTCCATCAGGTTGAAAATAGTGAATTTGGTCGAGTGTATGAGCTTCAAGTGGATGATAATGAAGCTTGGGATGTTGTAAATCAAATGAAGACTTATGTTGATAGCCTCTTGTAATTTCTTAGAAAAGAGAATCGACTCCAATCTGTGGACTTCCTTCTAACTTTTGTGCATCAAATGAAAAGAATGCTTTCTTCTTCAATCATTTGTGCACGTATTTTCCTACTACCTGCTTTAAATATTTACCTAATCCAATGGTATTAGTAAGCATAGTTTGATTTTTTACTAGGATTATTATAAATAACCCTACAAACATTGAATATTTTAATTGCTCAATATTACTTAAATCATACAAAATGTATGTTTAGTGAGCTGGAACTTGACTTTTATTTTGAGTTACCTTGTCTTTTGTGGGCAGTTTAAGGTCATGCACGTCGGACATAAAAAGGCTAATGTTTAAGGTCGAAATAGATTTGACCAAATAAATTAGAATTGACTCAATTCCTTAATAATTCATATGGAAACAAATTACCACACCCATGTATGAGGGAAAAAATGTAAACTATGACTTGAGAAATTTTGAATATGAGGAATGATATGAAAAAGGGTAAAAGGAATTAGAATAAGTATTTCCCATTAATGAAGTTACCATTATTTAACAAAATCGTTAGGGGTTTTAATTATGCATGGTCACCTAAGGGAATTGGATGCATATTCAAATAATAGCATCTTTTGGCTGACAGGTCTGTTATATAGACTGTTTATGCAAGGCCACCTAAGGGCACGTGCTGCATAGTCAGGCAAAAGAATTCTCAGAAATTAACTTTCCTAGTGCTAAAAGGCCAGTGAAAGTTTATGGAGATTCAAATTTTCCATAGTATCGAGTTTGATGTATGGAAAGAGGTACTTGAATATGGAGAAGATATTTCCAAACAAGATTGTCTAAGAACAGGATGAATGTTACTCCTACAAAGGTCTGACCCAAGCGCATGGAAGGTAAATATAAACCATAGACATGAATACTTTCAGATCATGAAAAAGAACATGGGACAAATATTTTAAGGATGTCTATTTTTTGCGGATCCCTACAAATTGTCATTAAGACCAATAAGGAAAAAAGAGGGTTTATTTCCTAGAACGAAGTTACCTCTATTTAAAAAACTTTTTAGGGGGTTAAATTATGAAGATCTGCTTAAGGGAATTGGCTGCATAGTTAAATAATATCATCTTTTGGCTGACAGGTCTGTTATGCAGACTGTTTATTCAAGGCTGCCTAAGGGCACGTGCTGTATAGTAAGGCAAAAGAAGTCTTAGAATTTTGTACATTTTGTGATTAGAAGTCAGGAAAAGGGTTATGAAGATCTGAAAATATTTAAGTTTAGGATTATGGCACATAAAAATGGGTATTGTTCCACGTATGTAAAGATACATAGATCAATGCTAACCATAATCACGTTGTGATTGGGTCCTAAATTGAAATATTGGACTTCACTACGTATCACATAAGGATGGGAATCATGCCATACATAGTTCTTGAAATACAGTTTAATGTCATGTGGGACGAAAGTATGGGAGATAATAGTTTAGGGTCTTAGAGCTCGGACCATTATAACAAATACACAGTGTGTGTTCTTATGTGGACTTTTTAGCCAGGGGACTGAAATTGGAATTTGGGGTTAGGCCCAAAGACTTGGGGCTGGATTCTAGGGAAACTTGAGCATTCCTACGTATCCCATAAGGATGGGAATCAAGCCCACATATTTCTAGAAATACCCTCTCTACAGATTTGGTTCGTATATGTGAAGAGTGAAAGGGGACTTTAGTGCAATAATGGTTTGACCCAAGATAAAAGGTTTGGGCATTTCCATGTATGCACGTAGTCTTTTAAATGTTACATGATTGGAAATCAATATAAATAATGATTCCCTCTCAGGTGAGGGTATCAAAGAATGTTGTAGTTTATTGTCGTACATGACAAAAGTGTTGTACAGTTTAATGTCGTATAGCAAGGATGATGGTGAACCAATGCAAAGATATTGATTATGGGGGTAGTTTCATGAATCAACATCATATAAGTCGAAGGTGAACCGATGTGAAGAGATTGGTTTTGGGATTTAACCTCAGGAAGTCTCATATGTACCCAACCTAAAAGGCCAGGAACAAAGTCCACATAGTTCAATTAAAGAATGAATTATCGATCAAGTTGTTCTTGGGGAAAATGACCTAAAAATGATGTTGGGACTTACGCGTGGTTAGCGGCCTAGAGAGGGTGTTATGGTTGAAGTTTTCTCTAAGCTCACGTGAGTCATACTCGGTGTGAGAAACTAGAGGTAGAAACAAATTTAATGATACACAGTTTAATGTCATGTAGGACATATGAAGGGACTATTCAATATAAAGTCTTTCAGTTAGGACTATTGGTTCTGCATAGTTTAGTGTCATGTAAAAGGGACAAAAATACAGTTTAATGTCATGTAGGATGTATTAAGGTATTTCTGTATAGTTTAGCGTTATGTAGTAAGGACGATAGGGACAATACAGTTCAATGTCATGTTGGACAAAAAGGGGGACTGTGTAGTTTAATGTCTTGAAGTAAGGACAAAATATGACATAGTTCAACGTCATTTTG
Organism: Viscum album; assembly: GCA_963277665.1. NCBI lineage: Eukaryota > Viridiplantae > Streptophyta > Magnoliopsida > Santalales > Viscaceae > Viscum > Viscum album. The sequence continues at coordinate 1,513,112,532 of OY728139.1, read as the reverse complement.
GACGTATTAGGGATTGTTTTCACAGTTTAACATCATTTTGGATGAAAAGGTATGATACAGTTTAGTGTCATGTTGGAAAATGTGCGAATAGTTTAAGGTCATATGCATGGACCATAGATGGTGCAGTTTAACATGTTGCTGGACATGATGATTAGTTTAATATCATGCAGTATGGTGGTGTAGTTTAAGGTCATGCAGGACCGTAATGATGATGTATTTTGTGTTTATACAAAATAATTCTTCAGAAATGTGGCATTGGTTGGAGTAGTGATGAGTTTTCCATCCATTGAGATTAATGAATAAGCTCCATTGGAGTAGACCTTATGTATTGAATAAGGTCATTCCCACTTTGGTTCAAGCTTGAGAGGTTTCTTTCCTGGTATCATTTGAGTTCTGAGAACCAATACCAATTCTACTTGAACGAACAAATGAAGATGAACTTTTTTGTTGAAAGCTCATGCTATTCGATTCTGGTAGACTTCCAAATGGTGTAGGGTGCACAATATTTTCTCATCTAACCGTTCCAATTCATTCAATCGCTTTTCATATTGTTCATCTGTAGATGACTGATCACAAATGGCCACTCCGAGCGAGGGTAATTGAACCTCAATTGGAAAGACTACTTCCATTCCATATACCAATGAATATGGAGTTGACCGCGTTGCAGTGCGGGTGGTGGTCCGATAAGCCTATAAAGCATGAAAGAGTTTATCAGTCCATGACCTCTTGTCTTTATCCAACATCTTTTGCAGTATGTTTGAAAGATTCTTCTTGAAGGCTTCTATCTGTCCATTGGCCGCTGCATGATATCGAGATGAATGGTTGCATTTGATGTTGTATTCTTGATACAACTTCTTCACCTCAGATGAACAGAAGTTGGTGCCATTGTCCGTCAATATGGTATGAGGGACACCAAATCTGGTAATGATGTTATACTTGATGAATCTAACAATGATTTTAGAACTAACTTCTTTGAGAGTTATTGCCTCTACCCATTTGGAAAAGAAGTCAGTCGTAGTAAGAATATACTTAAACTGCTTAGTTGTAGCTGATGGGTAAGGTCCCACCACATCCATTCCCCATGTGGAAAATGGACATGAGTATCTAACTGTATGAATCAATTCTGGGGACTGATGAATGAAGCTGGCATGTACTTGGAATGAATGACACTTCTTTGTTAAATCAAAACAATCCTGTATCATTGAAGGCCAAAAGTATCCAAGCCTTCAAATTTGATCAGACAATCTACGTCCAGACTGATGGGCACCATAGACTCCTGCATGCACTTCTTTCATGACAGCTATTGTCTCTTCACCATAAATGCATCTGAAGAGAACTCCATCAAAACCATGCTTATAGAGAATTTTTTCTAGGTTATCTGGGCTATCATAAAGAGTAAAATTTACCACATGTTGCCGGATTTGTTCTTTCTCGGCTCTATCAGGTGGAAGTGTTCCATTTTGAAGTTATTCCCTGATAGGTGTCTTCCATCCAATAGTATGACCATACGGTTCAGGAATGGGACTAATTTCATTGATCTCCTCTGTTCTAGTTCGAACATAATGTGAAATTATACGATAGTGGGCAATACTGTAGATTTTTTTTCCCGATTTGGATCTGCCAGAGCTGTGGCTATATTATCCAATGCATCAGCTTGGGCATTTTGTAACCGCAGGACATAAGAAAATGTCAGTTCCGAAGGAAATTCCACCATTAATTCTTTGACGTAATCATACAAAGCGATCCATTATTCTTTTTTGATTGCATAATACTCATTTACTTGTTTGATTACCAGGTCGGAATCATCTTTCACCCTTAGGTGATTCACTTGTGCTTGAAGTGCCATCTCTAATCCTGCGATGAGGGCTTGGTATTCTGCTTCATTTTTGGTACCACCTTCCCACAATAAGAAGGAATAAGGTAACACTTCCTTTTCCGGGGAAATAAGATCAACTCCTAACCCAACCTTGTTGAATTTAGGATCTTCCATTTTCTTTTCTGTTGGACTCCTGGAAGGACCATCAAAATAAATTTCTCATACCTGAGGAATATCCTGGATAGAGAAGACTTCCTCATCAGGAAGTTCAATATCTGAAGATGTATCTTCTACTGAAGGATGTTCAGCAAGGAAATCAGCCAGGGCTTGGCCCTTTATTGCCTTTTGAGTCACATATTGAATGTATAACTACTACAAAATAACTTCCCACCTTGCCAGATGTCCTATAAGCATTGGACGAATAAGGATGAATTTGATCAGTTTATTGTGAGATACCAATTGGACCTCATGATGTTGCAAGTAGTGTCTCAACTTTTTAACTTCAAAGACTAATGCCAGGAAGCACTTCTCAATACTTGAATATCGGGTTTCTGCTTCAAGCATAGTCCAAATGAGATAGTAGAGGTTTTTTTCATTCCCAGCATCATTCTTCTGAGTAAAAAGGCACCCAATGATCGCTCTAAGGCTGTCACATAAAGGATAAGTGGTCTTCCTTCAACAGGTGGAATTAATACCGGTGGACTCAAGAGATACTTCTTGAGAATATCGAATTCTTCTTGACATTCTTCAGTCCACTGGTATGTAACTCCCTTCTTCATCAATTTGGTGAAGGGTAAGCTTCTGCCTGCCAAATTGGCGATGAAACGCAGAATATAGGCTAAGTTTCCTTGAAGTCCTCTCAATTCTTTCAAATTTCGAGGAGGTGACATACCATGGATTGACATTGTCTTCTCAAGATTGACTTTGATACCACGATGCCGTATAATAAATTCAAGAAATTTCCTTGAGGTTACCCCAAAAGCACATTTTAAGGAGTTCATATTCAAATTATGTTGCCGAAGTTTGTGGAATATGATTTCCAAATCAGCCAAGTGTTTATAAAATTTCCTGGATTTGACCACCAAATCGTCCACGTAACATTCAACAAACTTCCGTAAAAGGGTTTCAAGATACGATGCATTGCACACTGATATGTTGCGCCAGCATTCATAAATCCAAATGGAATTACCCAATAGAAAAACACACCCTAACGGGCTCTGACGGCTGTGGATTCTTCATCTTCTAGATCCATTCAGATTTGATTATATCCGGAATATCCATCCATGAAGGAAAGTGCTTCATCGCCAGCTTCTGCATCGATTAAAAGTTCTGTAATCAGAACTCGAAAATAATCCTTAGGACAATGCCGATTAAGATCTCTCAAATCGATGAAAACTCTAATTTGTCCGTTATTTTTCTTCACAGGGACAATTTTAGCCAACCACTCGGGATATTGAACTTCTCTGACAAATTTATCTTTGATAAGATTATCCACATCAGCTTCAATTTTGGAAGCAAAAGTTGGGTGTGTTCTTCTAGAAGCTTGTTTGAATCCTCGATGTTCTTCTGACAAACCCAAATGATGAGTGGCAACATCAGAATCAAGCCCTGGTGTCTCTGTATAGTTCCAAGAAAATATATCTCTATTTTGCATTAGAAAGTAAATATACATATCTTTCTCTTCAAGAGTCATAACTTTACTAATTAAAGTGGGGCGTGGATCTTCTTTTGTAAAAAGATTTATCTCTCTGAATTCATCCACAGTGGTAGAGATAACCTCTTCAAATGCTGGAGGAGCATCCCTGAGATCTTCCTCTTCTTCTTCAACATGTGTTATTTCTTTTATTTCTACTTTCATAGTAGATGATAAAGTAGAACTCTCATGATCAGAAGAGACGCTAAAATTTGAACATCTTAAAGAAGAAGCTTCCATTTCCAACTAGATTGATGATAAAGGGTCTTGTTTGGGTAATAAAGAGGAGATGATGGATTGAGAATCGACATCATCGTTCACCTCTAAAATTTATATAACTTCTTCTGGCCTGGTTGGCGAAGTATAGACTTGATGGATTTCAGGAGATGAAATGAAGAAATCTCTATTTGAGCATTCATCATTTCTTGGTGGATCACCATTTTCTCCCATGCTGTCTGGCTTGATTGCCGTAATTGACATTATGGAGGTTTCCATAAGATTGTTTTGATTTGGGTCTATCCTGTCAATTTGACTGATAGGAAATACATAATCTGTACTCACATGTGCTAATGGGATTACTGGAATATTTTCCAAACCATATGGAGCATTAACTTTGGTAATCTCCCTTGTTGTGGATTTCTATTTTTCCTTCATGTGATAGAATTTCACCTCAATGTATTGAGTCTCACATTTCTTGAACGGCGCCTTATAACCATTCAATGTCTCAACTTGACCATCGAAACAATACTGGAGACATTGATGGTATGATGAAGGGATAACCGCATGTTGATGTATCCAGGGTCTTCCAAGAAAGATGTTGAAGGCTGAGTCTTGATCAACAACCATGAAATCTGAATTGGATACAAGATCTCCAAACTGAGTTCTCAGTATAATCTCTCCCATTGGTTCTTGTTAATTTTTATCATATCCTTGTAACATCATAGTAGAAGGAGATAAGTCATATTACCTGAGGCCCAATCGAAAAAGTGTACGAATGGGCATGAGGTTGTCTCCTGAACCAGTATGAATGAAAGCTCTTCGGATGTCTACACCATTGACCTTTCTAGAAAAATACAACGATCTAATATGCCCATGCACGACATCATATTCATCTTCATTTGTGAAAGATATCACTGCATGGCATTCGACAGGATTATTCTCTACATGGTAGACTTGAGCTCCAAAAATTTCTATTTCGAACTCTTGAGGACTTGACAAAGCCTCTATGAGTGCCTCCCGAATATCTGTTGATAGATTCAAAGCATCCAGAATTGATAACATGGCTGGTTCTTGAGCCAGGTGTTTAAATACATCATACTTTTGATCCAAAGGTCTAAATTTCCCAACAGGAACATGTGGTTTAGTAGGTGCCTTGGAAGTTTATGCTTTGTAAGTTTATGCATCTTGTATTGGGGTAGGAGTTGGTAATACTCCTAGATTTGGATGATTAGTCTGAATAGGTCTATTTACTTTCTAAGAGGAAGAATGTGGAACCTCCAACCAATCCTTCAGAATAACTGTGTCAGGACTGAATATGCCTTGTGTGGAAGAACTTAATAGTTCTTTTTGAGCTCATTGAAGGGATCTACCATGAGTTTCTACCGCATACACAGTTCTAGAAGGGGTAGAATTGGAATAGTGGCCTCTAGAAGATCCATATCTTCCCCTATACCCGGAGACTCTGGAACCTCTTCTGATTCCTCTGTTTGATTTGGGGAACTCAGGTTCATTGAATTCGAAACTGTGATTGGCATAAGGATATGTTAAGTGAATCATATTAACAGAACCAAAGATTAACTCTTCATCTGATTAAGACTCTGCCTAACTAGCCAATATAGGATGTGTCGTTTGATGGTACGGTGCCCGTTACTTCGAAATAGATGGCATAAAATCTTCTAGAGTCAAAGACAACTTGGGATTTGACACATACTCATCTTCTTCTGATTCTTCTTCTTTCTTTGAATTATGCCATTTCTTTGATGATTTTCCCTCTCATGAAGGGGGTTTTGCTGCGGCATTCATGGGATAAGACACAATTGGTTTCTTTAATTGTGTTCAAAAAATAGCATTAGTTAGGTTGATCGTATTTCTGACCATCCAATCATCATATTTTTGTGCATTTTTTTCTTGACTTCTTGCCACTCGCTTTCTTCCTCTGGAGCTGTAGCAGTAACACTTGCTACCTGAGGTAAAGAACCTTTCAATTTGACTTGTCCTGAGTCGACCATTTTTTACTGGAGATTTTTGAATACAAAACACTCCTGAATGAGAGGCCCTAATATCTGAGGAAAGGTGAAATAATTGGGACAGTCTTCATCTCCTTCATTTTTTGGCCTCTTGGGCCTCAGAAGCTGAACTAAATTATTCTTGAGGACTGGAATGAAGTAACCAGAAACTTTTTCATTTTGAAAAGAATAAACTTTTCTCTTCAACTCATCAAATTGTTTCCGTCTTTGATCTATTTGATCGTCCTGACAAAACAACCTCTGTTGCTGATGCTCAGGAGGTGCAGTCCTTCAAGAAGATGAAGGTTTTTAAGTAGAAGCAGGTAGAGGTGCCTATTTAAGCATGACTGTAGCAGTCTCTGCTTTACCCATTCTTCTTCCTAGAGCTGATGGAATTACACGAGTTTTATCCTTAGTCTTCATAAGAGCGTCTTCAATCTGTTGAGCAATTGAATTAAGGTCTCAAAACCCTCCTGTGTATTTCACAGGGATCAACGGCATGTGTAACTCATCACGCAAATTTTCCACACATATTGACAACAATTCTTCTTGAGGGAGTGCTAAGATTAGGGAATATGTTAATTCCTTCCAGCAATCAATGAAATCTGAAACCCTTTCATTCTCACTTTGCTTACAGTTTGAAAAATCAAAAACTGTTGTCTTTGGCAACGTTGAGATGAACTGAAGAAGGAATTTTTGGTAAAGATCCTCCCATCTGGTAATTGATCAAGATTGCAAGCTTCTGTACCAAAAAAAAGCAAGTCCTTGTAATGACTGTACAAAAAACCTGAGCTTAACTTCTTCTTGTTGCTGAAGGGTTCCCATCATAGGATCACAACGAGAAACAAAATGTGTTATGTGTTACTCTGGGTCTCCTGAACCATTAATTATTGGGAATGTGGTACTTTCAAAATTTGATCGGGGAGGAATTGCATCAACACATTCAGGGTAAGCTCTCTTTTATAGTTGAATTTGAGCACGATTTCCCTCCATAGCTTCCAACCGAGCTGTTAGTGACTCAATATTAGTTATTAAATTTTGCGAAACATCTAGTTGAGCTCGGACCTGAACCAGTGCAATGACTGCTGCTTGGATAGATATGGCAGTTGGTACTACAACCGATGGCAGCACTGCTGATTATTATTGCACTTGACCCATAGGATTAAACCTGTAAGGGTGTACTGATAAAGGATGACATTCTTGATCCATCTCAGTAGCCAAAAAAAATTCCTTTGGCTGACTGACTCCAGCAAGCTTAGGAGGAAGACTACCCTGAAGTAGTTCTGCATTCATCCTCTTTAATTCCTTCATTTATTCCTCTTGTTGTGAAAATCTTTGCTCTCATGAGAGCGATTGGCCTTCTCCAGAGGAAGGGTATGTAACTTGATTCTTTCCTTTCCCCCTGTTGGATCCCTTTCGGATAGGGGGAAATAGTTTACATGAAGGAACACCCATATTTTGGGAAAGCCTTTGATTTCGTGTACGCAGACCTTCTTCATTGGTGTCTGTGCCTACAACTTCTTGAGCAGGAACCTCTTCATCTGATCCCTCTAAGTGAGTCTCATCTGGTGGATCAGCAACAACGGAATTAATGACATTAATTGATGGATAATGCATTGCATCCCTTCTATCATCATTTCTACGATATTGTCTTCTTCCATGTCCCTGATGAGACATCGCCTTTTGTTGATTCGATCCCTCAGGAACATCTTGGTCAACTATAATTTGGAGAGAATCTCTTGATAATTGGGCTCTTCGTTCCTCTTGGGGATTCTTCCCCAATCGATAGAAGACCTACTTTCTCTGAGGGTGGGATTGAGGATTTGAAAAAGTCCCTAGTCTAGTGGACTGGGTCTGTTCCTACTATTCATGCTCAACTCCTCGAATCCTATTTGCTGATCCCGAGGGTTGGTTAAAAGAGTCCCCAATTTGGAAAGCTGGGGTGGCTCTTGACATGATATATCTGAGAACTTCTTATAAGCTCTCCTAATCTTGTGGACTTTAGTCCATAAATTGGTTGGATGCATCAATCGACACCCAGTTTTATCACCCGGCTCAAAAGACCGTTGGATTATTTACGACACTTCTATCACTTGATGATGTTCTTGATCCATATGAGAGGCATGTTCAATATTCTTGTTTGCTTGACGCACGAGTAATGCAACAACTTGTTCTCTATATTCTTGACTTTGAGAAGAACTAGTTGAGGCCTGTTCTTGGGAATGCCTTTGATTTCACACAAAACTATCCAAATGTGGCCAATTCTGGGAGATAACATTGCTTGAAACCACCTTTGGTTGGCTTTGTTGATTGGAGAGTACAGTGAAATGTAGTGCTCCATGAACACCACATCCTCTAACATGAATACTAGATAGGGCATTGGCAATTAACTGGTGCAATCTTCTTAGTTCACCAAGGCATGAATGCGGAAGGGATCTCTGCGGTTTTTCAGCCTTCGGATATCGAGAGACTGATAGAGATGACAAGTCAATTTGGCGTTGTAACCCTTCTATTACCTTAACATGATTTTCATATTCATCATAAGATAATAATGTCTTTTTCAACTGAAAAAGTGTTTTCCATATGTTGAGATGAATATAATGAATCCCATCTTCTGTCAACATCTCTGGAATGTCATACTGAGAGTCAGCCAAAGGCCAAAACATGACTGGCACTTCACCCTCCACCGGTTTTTTTCTCATGTTCAGCATTTCCTCTTTATCATTAAATGATGACTCTTCTACCTTATTATACCAGAGTTGGTGCTTTCTTGTTGTTTCATCGGATTCAACAAGATTGGTAGAGAATCCCCTGATCAAACTAGATGTTGAATGACCCAGGGGTGGTTCGGAGAATGATCTACAACCTGGGCTATCTTCTGATTGAGAAAGTATTTCACTTGCTAATGGTAAAGCATCAGACATGACTGGCTTTACTTTTTCAAGTGTCTCAATATAAGTGGGCTTTCTCATCACTGCATTGTCTTTTGAATACTTTTCTAGGCAATGTGAATTACTACTGCAAAGTGGACTTTCGTAGCTAAATTCATCATCATGGGGATGACCACCATGATGGGTTACCGCAAAAGATGAGACCTCTATCTCCTTGATCTTCTGGCCACATAGAGGGTTATAGTAGCTCTCATATGAAGATGAAACTTCAAGATTGATCGAACTGTCATGAAGCAAGCCTTCATGAGGAAGTGTCTGATGAAGACCTTCGGAATTAATGCTCCCACTATTGGGAATTGAGAGAGTAGAATCTTGAATTCCATCAGATAATTGTTTGAGGGCTTCAAGAACTCCATCATCTAGTAAGGCCATATCACAAATGGGCCCATGATTACTTGACTGTGCTAGGCGGGTCTTCTTCTTAGATTCCTTCTTACTCAATTTGGCAGGTGTGTGTGCCTGCTTAGGAGAAATAATCAGGTTAGGCTGATTATCTCCACTGAAACCAGGTGTATGTGCCAGATTTGGTTATTTATATGATATGGGGGAGTACGCCCCACAACCCTCCTGGATTGGAACATATGTGTGTGTCTGTTCCAGAGTGAACGATTGATGTGTCACTCAACTGGTAGGGATAGAATTATGGGTCTTTCCCTGAGATGCTTCTGAAGCTGTTATAATATCCTGGCAGGCATCCATGATATGATCATGGATTTTCTTCTCCTCTTTAACCATTGACAGAATTTTCATGGTGGCTTCAGCTTCTGGAATAGGGATATACGTCTATTCCGTGCTTGGAGTAGGTGTATGTTATTGCTTATATCCTCCTTTTTCTGTTATCGAATCCTGACTGTACTCATGTGTGGGGGTAGAGAGTTGAGTCTGCCTCCTGTTTGTCACTGGATCTTTCTGACTAACTTCTCCGAGTGCTACCAAACGAGACTGTTGGTAGGCTTGATCAATACTAGCAGGTGTATGTGCCTACTGATTACACTTCGCCGAATGTTGTTGATGAGCTCCATCATATGTAGTCAGATGTGCCTACTAACTAGCTGATGATTTATAAACAGGTGTATGTTCCTGTCTATAGTACTCTGCCGGAATTGCCTGGTGGGATTGGCGTGTTTCTGCAAGACAAGTCTGCTGGACAACGGAATTAAAAAAGATGTGTGTATGTTCCCGCTCATTGCTTGCCACCGAGTTAGGTTGGTTGACATCTCCAGAGATGGTAGAGATGAGAACCTGCTCAATGTTGACAGGATTTAGGCTCTGGCGATTCGTCTTGCCTGCTCAGGTTCAAGGAACCTGAGCCGAACACCTGGAGATGATACCCTCATCCAGTTGAGGGTGCACTGCCGCACGAGTCTGGTGGATATTGTTGATTGAATTCCTTGGGAAGGACTCCTATCTATTTGAATTAAGGCCCTAATGGACCTACTCATTCACCTCCTTAGAATATGTGAGTGAATGGTGATTGTGTTCTGGGGATAATGACCCAAAACAGTTGGAGATGGTGGTTGGAACCACCTATTTCTTGATCGCTGGTCGTCGTTGTCCGGACGACCAGGGTGAATTGTTAACTTGGATGGCTTTTCGATTATCCTCCATAGTTGTAATGGTACCGTGTTGAAGATAGTCCTTAACTAGTTTATTTGATATCCAGTGTTGAAGACGCTGAGTAGGTGATGTCGTCCTCAGAGCGGATGATGATTCAGTAGGAGCAGCAGCAGATGCATTCACAACAGAGGTTTTCACAGCAGAGGTATTCACAGATGTGAGCATAAGAAAATCCATTCTCGTAATGTAGAAGATCTTGGAAAAGGTTCCTATTTGATCTAATAGACATAATCAAGATAAGTCAGGCCACTACACCTTTCGGATAAGAACATATGTTATTGATTGTTTTGTTGTCCCTCTCATTGAGTTTTAAATAGGGGCCTAACAAATAAGTAAACCATCATTTTAACTTGGTTAGGGATTCACGTCGGGTTAACCATTTTTTGTTTCCTCTAGAATTCGGAATGACCTCGTTGATTTAGGGTTCAAACATTCCAATCGGTTTCTAACAGATTTTTTCGTAGAACCCGAAACATCCAATGATTCCATATCTATTTGGACCTACTTTCCGAAGGTAGGCACTCATTAGTTATGGACCGATGAGGCTTAGGAATTTGCATTGGTCGAGAGGATGGGAGGTCAGACTCATCACACCTTTTTTTTAGGGTAATTATTGACTTCTCAGGGACTCTCTTTATAGATTTAAGTTATCTTCGTGAATCCTTATTAAAATACCAAGTATAAAATGAGATTTCCTTTAGATCTGACAATCAATGATTGATATGTAAGAAATTTAGAGAATCTTTTATATTTTTTCTAGCTTCTTCATTGATAGAAAATCATCTGTATTTGTTAGAGATTCTTATTCAATGGTATCCTTTAATACATTATATAAAAGTCTGTTGGTCATTATGATGATCATACTAGTTTTAAAGCCACTCAGTGGGGCACTTGAAGTTTATTTTCATTCAAAAGGACATAGATTATTTCAGAGTTGGGATCGTACCCGAAGATGGGATACCTACGTATCATTTATTTTAAAAAAAGAATCAGAACCCACGTAGTTCGAGAAAGGGAGTATGATGTTTATGTATTATTGATGGCTCAAAGAAAGATGCCATAATTAATTTTACACTCTAAGCTCACGTGAGTCATGATCAGAGTGAGAAACAAGAGGTATTGGTAAAAACAAACAATCGTGACATATAATATGCAATCATAGAAAATGATGTGAGGCTTATGGGTATATGACTGCCCAAATAGATAGAGATCGGACTTATTTCAAAGAATAAGTCTAGGAACAGGGTCTATAAAGGTATATGTATTTTATGGAGATTTGAATACTCTAACTTGGGGCTTACTCCTGAGAAAGATTCCCAAATTAGGAGGGGACTTATGATTGGGTTTTACTCCTAAGAAGGAAGCCTAGATCAAAACGTAGATTAAGACTGGTTAAGAGAAATTGAGACTGGGGCTTACTCCTAAGGAGGAGGCCCAGATTAAAGGGATTTGAAAACTGGGGCTTATTCTCCTTAGTAGGAGGTCCAGGTTAAGGGACTTGGACAGAGGCTTACTCCTGAAAAGGAGGCCCAGGTTAGGGAACTCGGGGCTTACTCCCAAGGAGGATTCCCACATTAATGAGAACTTGGACTGGGGATTACTCTTTAAAAGGAAGCCCAGATTAAGGATTTTCTTATCTTAAGGAATGAGGTTAAAATGAATGAAATATCTAACATTGGTGACATAAAGATATGTAAAGCAGTAGGTTTTGAGAGATGTTTCACAGAATTCCTTTTGATAAGGAAGAAAACAATAAAATCATTCCATAAATGGTTTTGAAGAGAGTTATGAGGGCTTAATCGTGAAGAGGATAGGTGGATAGCTATAAGAGAGGTGGAATAAGCAGGAGGGTCACCCAAAAAGAAAGGGGCATGCAAGTCCTTGTGGGCGTGCAAGTACTGTGTGCGCACGCAAGTCCTGGCCGTGCAGGTATACCTGCGCGGCACACAGGTACTTGCATGAATTTTGACCCTTGGGGTAATACTTGTGTGATTCTTGGCTCAAGCCCTTAGTACTATCCCTTGGGGATTCCAGAAAGGTGGCGCAGAGGTTCGGGTGAAGGAGCAAAGCGGCGCGCACGTGTGGCCATTTCACTTAAGGGTTTCCCACTCAGGCGCAGAAGTGTTGATGAGTTTAAACACTTAGGACTTCCTCCCCCTATTTAGATCATCTGTTATAGGTAAGAAATTGCCTTAGATGTGTTCAGAAGGTTTGAGAAGCGACTAGGGCGCCAGGAGCTCAAATATGAAGTTCTGTAATTTTTTTCATCCTCGTAATGGGGGGGGGGGCATCGGGGTATTTATAGGCTGGAGAAGACCCTGGACGAATTTCAAAGAGGGCGCACAAGTCACCTGTGAGACTGCTGGGCGGCGCGCAAGTACACTTGCGCGACCTTATTGGAACTTGTGTAACCCATGTTCATTTTAATGTTTGTTCATTCCTTTGTTAATTTTTGATGTTTCTTCAATGGATGGATCACTTTTGGTTCAATGTATTTGTCTTTTCATTCTTTTAGACTCTGTGACAGAAAGGAGCATCAACACCTGTAATAACCAACTAACACATACATACATAGAAAAAATTCATAGACATTTAACAAATAATGCATCTGGAAATATAAAAATCCATAATTAAATCAGAATTCATAACTTAATTATAAACATACATAATTCATTTAAACATAAACATTTAAATGTGTTTTTTCTAGAAATGATGTCCATTTTAAACAGAATACATACCATTGGAGTGATACCGACCACACCGTGCCTCATATTGAAGCGAGGTTGACTTTTGAACGTCATATATGATGCATGGATCGTTGTTCTAAAGAATCAACACAATCAGAATCCGTTTGGTTGGTTTTCAGTATGTACTTAAAATGTTGTACATTTTAAACAAAATAGAAACAGTTAGAGTGATCTCGGCCACACTGCAACTCAGATTGAGGCAAGGTTGACTTTTACATATCACATATGACCCATGGATCGTTGTCCTAATGTTTTAATCGAATCCGAATGTGTTTGGTCAGTTTACCGTATGTTAGTTGTTGTTTTCAATTAAAATGAAGTCCATTTTAAACTATAGAGAGACACTTCGAGTGGTGTCAGCCGCTCCGCACCTAGGATTGTGTCTAGGTTGACACATAAATGTCTCATATGACCCATGGATCGTTTTCTTAAAGTTTCAACAGAATCCAAATGCGTTTGGTCAGTTTTTAGTATGTTAGTTTTTGTTTTCACTTAAAATGTTGTCCATTTCAAATAAACCTGAGACACTTTGAATGTTGCCAGCCACATCGGGCCTTAGATTGAGGCGGGGTGGACTCGTACACGTCACTAATGACTCATGTAACTTTTTACTAATGTTTCAATAGAATATGAAGGCGTTTGGTCAGTTTTTCGTATGTCCGTTGTCGTTTTCACATAAAATGTTGTGCATTTTAAACTATAGAGAGACAGTTCAAGTTGTTCCAGACTGACCGGGCCTCAGATTGATGTTGGGTTGACTTTTAAACATCAAATATGACTCATGGATCGTTTCCCTAAAGTTTCAATTGAATCCAAATTCGTTTGGTCGGTTTTCCGTATTTCAGTTGTTGTTTTCACATAAAATGGTGTCCTTTTGAAACAAAAGAGAGACACATTTAGTGGTGCCGGCCACACCGGGTCTCGGATTGAGCCGGTGTTGACTCTTAAACATCACATATGACTAATGGATCGTTTTTCTAAATAAACAACACATTCAGAATGCATTTGGTCAGTTTTTCGTATGTCATTTGTTGTTTTCACTTAAAATTAAGTCCATTTTAAACAAAATAGAGACACTTTGAGTGGTTCCGGCCACACCACACCTCGAATTGAGGCGATGATGACTCATACACATCACATATGACCCATGTATAGTTTTTCTAAAGTATAAACACAATTAGAATCCGTTTGGTCAATTTTCTGTATGTACTTAAAATGTTGTCTATTTTAAACATAAGAGACACTTTGGGTGGTTCCAGCCACACTACGACTCAGATAGAGGAGCAATTGACTCATAAACATCACATATGACCCATGGATAGTTTTCGTAAAGTTTCAACAGAATCCAAATGCGTTTGGTCAGTTTTCTGTATGTCAGTTCCTATTTTCACTTAACATGAAGAAGATTTTAAACTAAAGAGGGACACTTTGAGGGGTGATGGCCACACCGCATCTTGGATTGAGACGAGGTTGACTCGTACATGTCACATATGACTCATTCATCATTTTACTAAAGCATCAAGACATTCCAAATGCGTTTGGTCGGTTTTCCGTATGTCAGTTTTTGTTATCACTTAAAATTATGTACGTTTTAAACAAAAGAAAGACACTTTGAGTGGTACCGGAAACACCGTGCTAATGATTGATGTGGAGTTGACTCGTACACGTCACATATGACCCATATATCATTTTTCTAGTGTATCAACACAATCCAAAATCATTTGGTCGGTTTTCAATATGCTAGTTGTTATTTTTACTTAAAATGTTGTCCATTTCAAATAAACCTGAGACACTTTGAGTGGTTCCAGCCACACCGGGCCTCGTATGGAGGAGAGGTTGACTTGTACATGTGACAAATGACTCATGGAGAATTTTCATAAAGTTTCAAAAGAATCCAAATGCGTTTGGTTGGTTTTTCGTATGTGAGTTGTTGTTTTCACTTAACATGAAGTCCATTTTAAACTAATGAGAGAAACTTTGAGTGGTGTCGGCCACACCACATCTTGGATTGAGACGAGTTTGACTTGTACATGTCAAAAATGACCCATGTAACATTGTCCTAAATCATCATCACATTCTGAATGTGTTTGGTCGGTTTTCCGTATGTCAGTTGTTGTTTTCACTTAAAATGATGTCCATTTTAAATAAAAGAAAGACACTTTCAGTGGTGCCGGAAACACCATGCCTCTAATTGAGGCAGGGTTGACTCTTACATATCACATATGACCCAAGGATTATTTTTCAAAGTATAAAAATAATCCAAATGTGTTTGGTCGGTTTTCCGTATTCTAGTTGTTATTTTCACTAATGTTGTCCATTTCAAATAAACCTAAGAAACTTTGAGTGGTGTAGGCCATACCGGGCCTCGGATTGAGGTGGGGTTGACTCGTACACGTCACAATTAACCCAAGGATCATTGTACTAAATTATCAAAACAATATGAATGCGTTTGGCCAGTTTTCCGTATGTTAGTTGTACTTTTCACATAAAATGTTATCCACTTCAAACAAAAGTGAGACACTTCTAATGGTTCCAGCCACACCACCCCTCGGATTGAGCTAGGGTTTACTCTTACACATCACATATGACACATGGATTGTTGTGATAAAGTATTAACTGAATCCAAATGCGTTTGGTTGGTCTTCCGTATGTCAGTTGTTCTTTTCACCTAAAATATTATCCATTTTAAACAAAAGAGACAGAGTTAGAGTGCTACCGTCCACACCACACCTTGGATTTATACAGGGTTGACTCTTACACGTCTAAAATGACTCAGGGATCATTTTCCTAAAGCATAAACACAAACCAAATGTGTTTGGTCGGTTTTCCATATGTCAGTTGTAATTTTCATTTAAAATGTTATCCATTTCAAACAAAAGTGAGACACTTATAATGGTTTCGGCCACACCGCACCTCATATTGAGCCAGGTATGACTCTTACACAACACATATGACCCATGGATCATTGTCTTAATGTTTCAATAGAAACCAAACTCGTATGTATGGTTTTCCGTATGTCAGTTGTTGTTTTCACTTAAAATCTTGTCCA
The DNA here is from genome assembly GCA_963277665.1 of Viscum album. Classification (NCBI taxonomy): domain Eukaryota; kingdom Viridiplantae; phylum Streptophyta; class Magnoliopsida; order Santalales; family Viscaceae; genus Viscum; species Viscum album. Next base: position 1,513,096,434 of record OY728139.1, on the reverse strand, counting down.
TTTTAAACGAAAGAGATACACTTTGAGTGGTGTCGGCCACACCGCGCCTCGAATTGAGTCAGGATTGACTCGTGCACATCACATATGACCCATGTATCGTTGTTCTAAAATATAAACATAATCAGAATCTGTTTGGTCAGTTTTCTGTATGTACTTAAAATGTTGTCCATTTTAAACCTAAGAGACACTTTGGGCGGTTTCGGCCACACTGCCACTCGGATTGAGGAGAGGTTGACTCTTACATGTCACATATGACCCATGTATCATTTTCCTAATCTTTCAACAGAATTTGAATGTGTTTGGTCAGTTTTCTGTATGTCATTTGTTGTTTTCACTTGACATGAAGTCCATTTTAAACTAAAGAGAGACACTTTGAGTGGTGTCAGCCACACCATGTCTTGGATTGAGATGGGGTTGACTCATAAACATCAAAAATGACTCATGGAAAGTTGTACTAATGTAGCAACACATTCCGGATGCGTTTGGTCGGTTTTCCGTATGTCAGTTTTTGTTTTCACTTAAAATGATGTCCATTTTAAACAAAAGAAAGACACTTTGAGTTGTTCCAGCAACACCGTGGCTTAGATTGAGGCGGGGTTGACTCATACACATCACATATGACCCATGGATAGTTTTTCTAAAGTACTAACACAAACCTAATGCGTTTGGTTGGTTTTCCGTATGCTAGTTGTTATTTTCACTTAAAATTTTGTACATTTCAAATAAACCTGAGACACTTTGAGTGGTGCCAGCCACACCGGGCCTCGGATTGAGGCGGGGTTGACTCGTACATGTCAAAAATGACCCAAGGACCATTTTAATAAAGTATCAACAAAATTAGAATGCGTTAGGTCAGTTTTACGTATGTCAGTTGTACTTTTCGCTGAAAATGTTATCCATTTCAAACAAAAGTAAGACACTTCAAATGGTGCTGGCCACACCACACCTCGGATTGAGCCGGTGTTCACTCGTACACATTACATATGACCCATGGATCATTTTGATAATGTATCAATAGAATCCAAATTCTTTTGGTTGGTTTTTCATATGTCAGTTGTTCTTTTCACTTAAAATATCATCCATTTTAAACAAAAGAGACACAGTTAGAGTGATATCGGCCACACTACGCCTCGGATTTAGACGGGGTTGACTCGTACACATCACAAATGACCCAAGATATAACCAACAACTAGAGTATATTAAACCTCAAATCTCAATAATATTAGTCAAAAATGTAACGGATCAATTTTTCCCACATCACCATCACCATCATTGTCACCCTCTTCCTCGTCCCCATCATCCTCCTCGCCCTCCTCAATTCCCTCATCCTCGCCCTCACCCTCCACCTTACCCTCCTCCTCCGCCTCACCCTCCTACTCTCCCTCTTCTTCCCCATCAAAATCCTCACTATCATCATCGTCAGGCTGGACATCTTATTGAACACCACTAGAACTTCCACCTGTTGCACCATATATAGAACGTATCAACGACATATATTCATCAAAAGCTGGGCTGACCTCTGGTGGAAGTTTTGGACGAAGAACTTCAATAAATTTCATAAATGCACTATTATCCCTAATAGACTGTTCGGCCATCTCTATGGACATTTTTTCAACCTGTTCTGCATGTTCCCTAACTTGCTGCAGCTCGGTGGCACTACAACTCGATCCTGAGGAGGGCCAATACTTTTTCAGGGCTATCTTATGTCGGCAGCGTACTATGCCAGAATGCTCCTCTCCCAAAACATGATATAAGTGATCAGTTAGCCCAAAATTTCTGGTTCTTGGGAAAAAAGGGCCTCTAAAGTAGCCTGATACAAATATACATATATTATTAAGTTACAAAATAGATATTAAAGTATAAAATCAATAGATTAAAACTTACAATCTGCTACTGAGTCGGTTCATTGACAGCACTTCCATCCTTTTTCCGTCTACTCGAGAAAAAAAAATTTGCTCGAGGAACACGTCCTTCAATATCCAGCTGTTTCCTCTACAATGACATTGAAAACTAATGTTATACGAAAACTTTATAAAACAATTAAATAATTGAGGAAACAAAATAAACAGTAAGTCGTAAAGAAAAATTATAAAAAATTTACATACCAGCTTCCTCTCATGATCTAGCATTGTAGTAAGTCCCAATGTGTGGAGGTATTTTTTTGCATCAATGTTTTTTTTATTTTTTCCAGATGATTCCTAAATAAAAATAAATAATTCAGTAGATAATATTAATTCAAAATATGAATGTTATTATTTTAATACCTCAAATGTAATTAATACCTTAAATTGAGTAGTCGTCCAATGGGTAATCATCTGCCGATACTGCTCTATAAGACAATCATCCATGACTGGTACCACCCCTAACTCAGTGCCAACTGTAGAACGGCAACCAATATAAAACTAATGCTTATAGGCTCTCCAAATATACCTAAATTCTTCAGACATGCCGGTCGTGCACCCTCACCATCTGGAAAATTAAATCAAAGCTGACACCAAAATATTAATTCATATAAATAAAAATATAATTCATGGGATTAAATACAAAAGATTTTTTACCCATATCTCTACCCAAGCTCTATCGTTGACCTCATGTGGGAACTTTCTCCATGATAGAATGCTGACAGATATGATGTCAGAGTATTTGTAAAGCATTGCCAAAAAACTCTAACATTGCTACCCTGTTTTCATAGCCATTTGGTTGTCTTCATTTTAATCCACCATTGCACTGTGTGCGGCGGTTCCACACCGCACACATGCGTGTACGCCCTCGCCCCCTCCTCATGTTAGTAGATGAATCTGTTATGAAATAAAAAAAATATTTTATCAAAACATTTTATAATGAAAATAAATATTGGTATAAAAATTGCGAGGGTTCTATAAATATACCTATGCCAGTCTGATCGTTGAGCGCCGCTGGTTCCACAGAAACTGATGGAACACCCTGTGGTGGAATAGGAGTCGATGACGATGGAATATAGAAGCTTGGAGAGACAAAATTAGAAGGAAAAGAATATAGGACATCTATATGACCATATTCTGGATGTGGAGTGGGAATCATCATGGGATATGAAAAATATGGGCCAGAAGATTCAAAAGGTGGAGAAAACATGGGAGTCCAAAATATCTCATGTGTCCCTAACGACATACCGGGATTAGAATGTGGGAAGAATGACATGTCAGTGAGAGGGGCAGGGTCTAGTCGGGTACGCAAAGTTTCTCGTCCACCTCTGGTACGAACCCACCTCGTACCACTGGCCTGAGTACTAGGACCATTACTAGGCTCCTGGTAAAATAACTGTCGATGTATAGGTGAATCCTTCAAAACTTTTTACAAAAAAATTAATCACATGACATTATATATTCTTTAAATATATATATATATATGAAATAAAGTACTCACTACAGGAACCAATGGTGGAAATCCCATCTCTTCCATTCGACGATTGTTCTCCATCATTTTTTCCTTAGTCTCTCTTCAATTGGATGCATTTCCTACTTTTGAAAACAAATATGTAATTAATTAGAAAAAGGAAATTAATGTGTAACCCAAGAAACTAAATATATGAGGGAATAGGGGGATTCATTGGTAATTTATCAATCAATTGTTTTAGTAGATCTTGAATGGATTTAATAAATCATACAAGTTGCAATGTTCACCATGTTAAAAATATTGTTTGACTAGGTTTGAATACAATTCAATTCTAAATTAGAAAATTCAATTAAAATAAAACTTCAATCAATATACATTGAAAATTTACATAACGTTCAAGTCAGCTAAAACATATTTTTGATCAATACTAAATAAATTTGAATATTACCAACCTTAACAACCCTACTCAAGGTAAACCAACAGAATTGAGAACATGAATGATTGATTCTATATATTTTCAACCACAACATCAGGTTCACAATCAACTTTGACAATTGAGCTATTGGAGTCATCAAAATAAATAAATGGATTGGTTCCAATGGCACTAGGGACAGTGTCAATTCCATCATCACCATCATCAAAAATATTTCTTGGAATTACTTCAACTATGACACTAATTTCAGGTCGATGTTGGTCTTTGACATAAAAAACGTGTTTAGCCACAGATGCCAACACATATGGTTCTTCGGTAGCAAGAGTTCAAGTCATATTAATTACTCGAAATCCAAAATCATCAATAAATGTTCCCTATCTCGTCATCAAATTAAACCAAAGGAATTTCATCATTGTGACTCATCCATGAGAGTAATAATCCAATATTATTATTTTCTCAACGACTCCATAATAACCCACATTTTCAAATCCTGGTCTACTATCTGATGCACTGACATAACAATCTATTGTTGTAGTTACCATAATACCATCATGTTATGTTATCATGTTCCTTTCTCATTCATTGAAAGTAAATTTGTACAATTGATAATAATTGATTTACAGTCATGAACCACGGTATTAGGACCAAAATCCAATGCTCTTATTTCCTCAGAGACAGAGTCAGCAGACAAACTCATTACCTACAATATAAATGACTATTAATCTTAATTAAATATTGATATTATTATTTTAAACAGTAATATTTTGACCTTCAATTTTAACCAAGCAGAAAACTCTTTTCTATGAAAAGTCTATCTCTTTATCAATGATAAAGAACAATAATTTCTATTTATCATATTTTTATGTTCCTTGTAGATAAAAAATATGAATAGTTTAATAGATATATATGTAAGATATACATATTCAATTTAGTTACCTAATATAGTCATTGAAAAGATCACAATTGAACAAAACTGTGTGATGTGCCATCTCTCACTCTTCATAGCTTAATGTCTTCAATGTATATGGTCCGGGAATTCCTCCTGTTTGAGGAAGTAATGGAAAACTGGGTTCAATTTGATCATACTTTTCTTCTTCATTTCTCATTGGTCTGTTCATTATTGTATTAAGATCAGACAAATACATTGACCATAAATCCATACATTCTTGAGCCATGTAACCGTTCATGATAGAACCTTCAGGATTATTCCTTTTTCAGACATAAGACTTTAATGGGTACATATTTATTTCAGTTGGATACATCCAACTAAAAGAAACAGGTCCTCTGAGAAGTATTTTAGTGGGAATATGGACAGTCAGATGCAGCATGCATGTGAAAAATGATGGAGGAAATATTTTCTCTAACTCACACAAAATTGATGGGGCATCTGTCAACATTTTTTTGAAATAAATACTTGGACAACTTCTTAGAAAAAATATCTCTAATAAAATGGAACATCCAAATAAAATTCACCCTTACATTATTGGACGAAATATGACAGATTGCTATTGGAAGAAAATCATGAAGTAGAACGTGATAATCACGAGTCTTCAATGATTTTAGCTTCAACTCTCTTCTGTTGAACTGTTTAGATATGTTTCTTGAATAGCCATCATGAACTCTAATAGTCTCTAATAATTCCAGAAATTGTTTTTTTTGTAGGTGTCATCACATAAGAAGCACATGGAATTTGCCATTTATTTTCACAGATACACAAATGATTCAATTATGGTCTGATGCCCCAATCCACCAAGTCACGCCGAGATCATAAATCATCTTTTGTCTTCCCCTTGACATTTAGAAGAACTGGAAGAAACATTTCACATATATTATTTTCAATATGCATTACGTATAAGAAATGACGTAACAAATTGGTTGATCAATAAGGAAAATAAAAAAAAGATAGTCCTCTTCCTCCAATTGTAACAGGTTTCAGTGGAAACATTATTTCTCTTTCTAGATTTAATTTGACCCTTCCCGAATGGAAAAAGGAAATATTTCAATTCATTAAGCACATCAGTTCTAGACAAACACTGAGGTGGATCATCGGTCTCTATAGTACTATTAAATCCTTGACGATTCATTCTATATGGATGATCCTTTGGCAAGAAACATCGATGTCCCATAAAACTGAAACAACAACGATGTTTCAGTCTTCTGGATCATGTATTCTTCAAAAAAACTGGACATGATAGTTTTCCATTCATGCTCCATCCAGACATCATTGCATAAGCTGAAAAATCATTGATCGTCCACATAAACGCAACACGCATCAAAAATATTTTTTTCAAACAAACATTGTATGTTTGCACTCCCACATCCCAAAGAAGTTTCAACTCTTTTATTAAAGGTTTCATGTATACATCAATATCAATGCCAGGATCAGAAGAACCATATATGAGTATACTCATGAAAGTGAAAGGTTTTTTCATACAAAACCATGGGGGAAGATTATAAATGTGTATAAAAACTGGCCATGTGCTGTGCGATGTAAGCATATGCCCAAACGGATTAAAAATTCACATGAGAGACCCAACCTCACATTACGCACGTTAGCTGCAAAATCAGCATTTCGAGCATCAAATATCTTCCATGAAAATCCATCTGCAGGATGAAGCAACTTGTCATTAGTATTCTTTGTCTTCGTATCATTCCATATCATTTTTATTGATATGTCATCAGACATAAAAATATTTTGGAGTCTGGGGATCAATGGAAAGTTCCACATTACTTTCTATGGAATACAGGATGGTGTTCCCTCAGATTTTGACTTCCAGTAAGATGTTCCACATTTTCTACAATCATTTCGTTTAGCGGTTTCCTCCCAGAATAAACTGCAATATTTCGAGCTAGCATGAATTTAGTTTCTTGAAAATCCATGTTCCTCAACTAACTTCCATGCCATATAGTGGTTTGAGGGAATATCTGCATTATCTGGAAGTAAATCCTTCAAGAGGGTAAGAATGTAATTGACTGTTGTATTAAAAATCCCATACATAGTTTTCCCACAAACAATCGGATTAAAATTCCAACTTTTTCATTTTATCGCATTGTCGATATACTGGAGTCATGGCAGCATCATTAAATTTTTTTACCCTATAAATATCATCATTTTCACTAGACGTATCATCTGTCCTTATATCAAAGTATTCTTGAGTCAAAGTCTTTTCTTTTTCATGATGACGAATAAATAGAAACCGATCATCTAACAAAATTTCCATTCCAGTCCTTTCATTTCGATCATCACCAATTTGAGATTTCATTTTCCCCCCATTGTGATACCATACAAAGTAGTTTTCTTGAAAATTAATATTTCGTTATCTGGTAGCTGACTTTTTCATGGATGAACCAAGGTTTACCAACACAAATGGAACATGGGCAGTGTATGCGACCACTATCTGAAGCAATGTGAAATGAAAAATCTATAAAGGTCTCCAAATTGTTTTGAAAATCACTTTAGATCTAATTGGTTTCAAACATCTATCTTTTGTCCATTCTGTAAAAACAATTTATATAAGCCATTTTGTCATAAACAATTCAATAGGATTGAACTTTAATAGAAAATACATTTAAGTAAACAATAAAGGAAGAAGTTTCTAGTCGATGTAGTGAACTATTAAAATAATGGAAAGAATAAGTACGCATAAATTAAATTAAAATTTATTTATATTCATTTTCATTAGGTCTATAAGAGACACATGCCTCAGGTCCCATTATGTGTTATAGGCATCCCAAATCATTCCCTCATGTTCAATAACTCATAATTAGAACCTCTATGTCCATACCTTTCATTGCCCAATTACTTCCCCAAGTCAAGCGCACCCCATTGGTGAATAAATTTTAGGATTCTACACTAATAGGTTATTCATGGCTTGTAAAAAGATTTAATTTCATTAAGTATAGAAAAAAAATATTTATTTTTAATTTTGATATTAATCATAAAGTATGTCAATGATAACAACATTACTGAGTTAAACCTGTGACTTATCTAACATTTTTATGGATGTCTACACATGCTAAAAATGATAGTGAAAAGAACCCCACCCTCATAAAAGTGATTATTGTCCAAGAAGGACACATAATATACAATGTACAAGGAGAACCATATTTAATTGACCCTAAAGTCATGTTAGTACAATCATCTTGGGGGAAATGGAATATATGATCCTGGTTAACTGATGAATTCAAAAGCTCATATTCTATATGTTGGACACTATCTAATGTAAGAAATCATGTGAGGATGGGTTTAAATCATTCAATTTCATACATGCTAGTGATAATGTAGTCTGGAATTAAGGACTTGAGTTCACGGATTAAATGAGGGTAGAGGTTATATAGGCTGTGTAAACAGAATGATTAAATAAGGGTAGAGGTTTCATACATAGTTCATGGTGGGGGGGGGGGGGGGTCCTCGAAAATTTAGAAACTAAAATAAATTCCCATCATAGGTATCAATAAGAAACATTATCATCAAAAGAAACTACAAATTAAAAAGGAATAGAAACATCAAACTTTTCAAGAATTCCCTACTATGAATGGTTTATCAACATGCTTAGCAGTAATTATATGTCTTAATCATGAACCACCTCTAAAGCTCCCAGTTTTCACCAATAAACATAAGGTAAATATCTCAAAATATCTTTAAAATAACTCATTAATAGGCTCAAAATGTAAATATAATCTTGAACCAACCCTAGAATCCCTTTCACAACACATTCTCACACACCAGTTATCTCATGTGTTACTAAATACTAAATATAGTCACATAACAGGTGTACTATAACAAATTACATTACACAATCCATATTAAAAAAATTCTCATTTTAATAAAACACTTTCCTCAAGATTAAATCATTTCTAAAATATCATTCGAAATCCAATTTACATCACCTATGTCTGCATTTACCAATGGTTTTATGAAACCGTTGGTAAAGGCCTCCTTGATGAACCGTTGGTATTGGAGCATTGGGAAAACCCAAATTTCCAGTAGTGTATTCCACTAGATGAGGTATGAGTCCACTAGTGAATCATAAATCTATATTTCCGCATCTAACTATATAAGTCACCATGACTAGTCAAAAGAGGTGAGTAAGATAATGATGTTATGAGGATCACAATGAGGATCCTTATCAATATCAATCATATTATTCGGACCTCAAATCATATCTCAATCTCACCCCAATCTCCATCAATGTGAATAATCCCATTTTCAACATCCATCAATTGTAATTACAGGAATTGAGAAAGTTATATTAATGAATTATTACAATTGAGGATCTTCATAAAGTTCCAACTGAGTGGTACAAAATCCTCAATTCAATTCAAAAACCCTTATTTAATTCAATATTTAGAAAGGTTATCTATACCAACTTCCTTCCAAAAACTAACTTGTAATTCTAAAAAGGTCTTTAAAAAATCCTTTATTTCAGAACAACCCAAATACATTAAACGATGTTTTACAATTAAAAATTCTCAATATTAGTTCAAAACATGGGATTAAAACCCATTTCCACATGAATAAATTTCTAATTTAAAATTAACAAAGAAATCTCATTTAAAAAAATTCATTCCAAGAGGGTTCATTGTTATTTCAAAAATTAAATCATTTGAAAGTACTTAGAAAACATTAAATAGGTCAACTCATTTCATGCAAATCAATTTATTTCATTATTTTAATAAAAACTCGAGACAGAGGATCAATTTCACCAATTCATTCTTTAAATATTCTTTGAAAATAAATCTAAACAGTCATTAAATTGAATAATTCATAAATACTTGAATGATTTCAAAATTATAGTCATCAAATTCATGATTTGTTTGATTCAATGAGAATAGGGTTAAATAATATTTCACAAGGAATTTTAATGAAAAAATTAATAGAAACTTTTATAAAAATTAATAAACACATATAAATAAATTTCCAAGTAACAATTAATTACAAGATGAAGAAAAATCATAAAAACACATACTTAGAATATCTGGATTCCAACCGCAATGAATTTTAGATGTTTCTTCTTTGATGGAGGGTTAAAGATTTAATTAATTAAATGGATTGGAATGTAGAAAGTCTAGATTAAATTAAAACACAAAAAAATTATATACACATCAAAATCAAAACATAAAACTAAAATATTAGATGAATAACAACAAAGACAAGGTAGCAGTTAAATATTTTATGTGTATAAAGAAGAAAATTTCTGATTTGAGATGATTCCAATGGAGTTTCAGCAGTTCAGATAGGGGAAATCATGAGAGGAGCACTGTAGATTTAGGGTTCTGTCTCGTCAATGGGGGAGAGGAGCGGCCGAGTATATTTGGGGAAAACTTTACCAACAGTTTTTAAAAACCATTGGTAAAAGGGTTTCGAAGGGACCCTTTCCCAATGGTTCTATTGAACCCTTGGGAAAGGTTGGGTTGAACACCCCTTTACCAACGGTTCACTAGAACTATTGGTAAAGGGTGTTCTGGACCTTCTTTACCAATGGTTTAAGCAAACTGTTGGTAAATAAGAGTGGGGAAAACCTCCCATTCCAGTAGTGTCACCTTCGAATCGAAGATGAATGATCCAATGAGGAGGAGGAACAGAGGAGAGGGACATTGGGGGCTCCCATTATGTTCCAAAACTAACCAAGAGAGAGGGGACGAAATAGGGTTAAATGGTTAGGAGGGTAGATTAGGAATCTAAATGTTTTAGTGACCTGGTTCGATTGCATAGTTCAACTTCATAGATTTCCAAATTGTGCACCAATCATGTGATACCCACTTCCTAAGATGAAACCAACCAAAAGACCACCCCACATGGTTTTACCGACCATGCTTCAAACTGTGCAGTAGCTTATGTCTAACTCCAGAACCTACCTCATGGTAACCTGGGAAGGGCCGCACAATTTCTACTTACCATGCGGTTCTCGTACAAAGGAAAAAACTCACCCAAAATTCCAAAAATTCAAAAAATTTCAATCAGGGCTCAACCCAAAACTCAACAAAAAATTACCAAGATCAATAATTGAAGAAGATAAATGTTTTACCAAGGTTGGGGTATGAAAATTGTCTACATAAAAATACTTTTAGCCCCAAGAAAGTCACTAAGTTCAAAGATAAAAAAACATAACCACATGCCCATTAAAAAGTGAGGGAAACCATAAACCTTGGGGTGACTATTCACTCCACATGTGACACCCAAACAATAAAAATGAGACCACAACATAATACTGAGGTGAGAAAATAATGGGATTCTCCCCACCATAAGAACTCAACCAATATGGAAACATTAAAACTGAAACAGCACCCCCAAAAATAAAAAAAGAATCCTTATACATAGTGACGCATAAAATGAGGACCCATGGAACAAATTGAACTTCTCAACACTAACAAAAAAAACTTACCTCAACCGGGAACTAGGTAACTCCCAATGATATCAACTCCCACTTCCTAAGAAAAAACCAAATAACACCACTATAAAACCCCAAAATTTCACAGCACATTATACCCCCAACACATGAGGGATGTCCATAGAAAGAACTAGAACCCAAACCAAATAGTGAACCGAATCCACCATCCATAAATTCTACAAAAAACAAGTTCCTTGAAAATGATAACTGATAACCTGAAACAAACCCACAGAATGGTTGATCACCCCCTAAAAAACAAATGATTTATAAGGACACATTCAAATAAACACAACTACTTGAATTGCAATAGAAAAATTCCATCATAACATCGCAATAAAATTATGAACATACTATTGTAGGAGAAATAGAATAAGGAAACATTAAATGTATCCATCCCAAAATGAAAAAGAACTAGGTCAAGGTCTTACACATATACATGTAACTCCTAACTGTGTGTGTGCTTCACTCTGAAACCTATGGTTGGAGCTCTGATGACTAAAGCATTTCCAGCCTCACAGTTAGGTACAAGCATCCTCCAGTCACAACCCCTTCTTTGGGTGACACTTCTTTCAGATCATCTCCAGATGAACCAAATGGACACAATTATTGCAAGCCTTCATAGGATTAAAACAAGACGGCATTGAGTGTCCAAAATGGACCCACTAGAAACAAACAAGTGAACAGTCCGATGAATGAGAAGCTCGAACCAACGAAGACTTCTCCTTAGATATAGGTTCATCTATCATGCACCCATTTCCAGATGGATAACCTTTACAAATTAAAAGGGACATTGGATTACCGACATCCTACACTCCAGAAACTAACTCAGCTAAGAATGTCTGAGTCACCGACTTTTCAAATTGCACATCACTGAACAAGAGAAATTTTTCTACGATATCCGAATGAAGTCCCCAGACAAAAATTGTACCTCTTAACTAATCCTCTAATTCCACCTCTATAGGGTAAGAAACCAACTCTCTAAATTTATCAACATAATATTTCATGATTTGATAGCCTTGTCAAACATCCTACTGCTCTGCCACCTTCCTCAACTTCACATCCTTAGGTATAAACCCTTGTCTGAAAGTTGTATTAAACAATTCCCATGTCAACCCAACTTCAAATGATGATATTAAAAATAACTTTTACTAGTGCAAAGTTAGACCCTCAAGAAAACCTATGATAGAAAGAACTCTAACAACCTTGGGAGATCCCGAAAACCTAGGGACGCACTCTACCTCTTAAAGTCACTCCACTACCTCCAATACACCTTGATCACCATGATTAAAAATAAATATTTTAGAAGAATAAAAAACTATGAATGAATCCTTAGAATTTATGGAAATATTTATTAGACGCATTTTCCAAAATACATGGAAAACACAACCCAAAACCAACATCCAACTGAAGTACAGTCAAAATAAACCCCTTGACCCAAACAAAATCAGCTCAAAATCCAAAAAAAATACAAACACAACCAAAATCGTTCCTTTAAAATTCCACCATTCTCATTTAAATTTCAAAATTGACTTCTTCAAATTCCACTTTTCAAAAACCAACCCACATTTTTTTAAAGAAAACCAATTTCCAAAAACATTTTTTCTTTAAAATTCACATTAGAAAAACATGTCCAAGAATGCAATTTCAATTACCCACCCATGGAATCCCTTGAACTACCACACATGTGTTCATCTATTTCATTAAAAATATTCCAACACAAACTTTCCACACATGTACCCCCCACATTTTCAAATGTTCATAAGGAATACCATGGGTTACCCTCCCCATTCCATTTCCATAACCCAAACCCACAAAATTTCCAATCCAAAACATTTTTTATTAAACCCCGTTTACTAGTTTCAAACCAATGGTAAGAAATAATTCTTTTTTTATAAATCGGTTTAATTTTAAAAATCATTATCACACCACCTAGAAACGAAATGAAAAATGGCTAAATATGAATCACTGGAAGGATAAACAAGTTGTGATGCGTAACCTGGAGACATGGTAGCATTCCATGCCCTATGTAGAAAATAATAACTAAGATGACCTTGAACAGTGAACTTTGATTCCACATGGGTCCCTACTAAATGTGGGGTCACAACATGACATTGGATACCCAACACTGTTATCCCTCAATCTAAAACAAACAATGACAAGACAAAGACTCAATTCTTGGGATAACCTTGGGAACTCAGGTCATGTCGTGGATGGTGGTGATCAGGCACAAACCCATAACCTACCACATGTTCTTTGACAATCCTAATCTCCAACTAACTAACACCACAAATAAAAATATCCTCTCCTCTGACTCCATTTTTTTACTAACCATTACAGGATGTCATGCAACCAGACACCCAACTAGGTCCACGACATGGCCCGAAGGGTGTTCCCGATCCCCACAAGCTGGCAACTACTTTCTGACATCAAATTATGAACAAGTGGGAATAGTTTCAGCCAAATAAAATGGGATTTAATAAATCAAAATAAACAAAATTATCATGGACCAATGAAAAAAAACTGAATCTCAAACAAATATTTTAAAACAATTCAGTTACAAGATACAAATGCACAAATAAGACACCAAAACCAAACCACTACAAACATTATCTCTATTCTACATCAATGTCACCACTATAGAAAAGACCAAACCACTCCAAGATCTAGCTCAACTTGGTAACATGAACAAAAATATGAACCTAAAAAACAGATCGGGTCTTCCGAAACCAAGTGGTACAAGTAGGGTTTGATCTAGATAGCTCAGTTGGAAACTTCCAAATATACCATGTTTTTCCTCTCCAAAAATGGTTTATAAACACTAGTTTGATATAAATTTAGGAAAATAGTTTTTTCCTAAATTAAATAAACAAAAAAACTTCCCCTTCCCAAAATATCGCACACCAAAATTTTATTAGTTCAAAATAGTTTATCATTTTCGAAACCCAAACCCAAACTATATTCTGGGAAAAACAAAAACCAAGCTATGATTAAAATAGATATGGAATGCATGATAAAAACTAAATGAAATTTATCGTAAATAAAAAGATATGAAAAGTACCCATGGGTGATCCTAAACATCCCTAAAGCGATCAGTGGACGTACTCGGTTTGGAATCACCTAGAGGCGTTTAGTGAATCCCCTAAGTCTATAACCAACTGTCTACACTCAACTGACTAATCTAGTGGCCCAACCCACGTGGAATCATAGTAATACAGGGGGTACCACCCATATAGTTAGAAAAAGTAAGATACCCTCACTCGATCCTCTAAAATACATCCCTGAACACATGGTAAAAGTAAAATGTGTGAGTATGAGGCCCTCGTATGCATGACTCATCTTAAATGTTGTCACCACACTTGCCTACCCGAAACACAGACATCACCATATGATAACCCATAAATGGGAATATATCCTATAGAGAGTCTCACTATATATATATATCTATACATCACGTCATTTAAGGTACCAACCACACTTTCATATCACTTAACATTCGTCCCCTTTCATTACAAACGAGAAAATTGCCAAACGGGCCTTTAATTTTACATATCCAAATGAATTTACCAAAAACATTACACAAGATCTTTTTAAATGAACACCGAACCCCAATTTTATTTTTGAGATTCCAAATGGATCCTTAAGAAAAACATTTAAAAAAAATTAATCCAAGGGGAAAATGGGATTAGCTTGGAGGATTACATTTGAAACCAATCATAGAAATTACAAAAGCGAACCAAATTTATTTTATAAACCATGGTTCAAGGAAAACATTACTTTATGGTGGCATATCCATTTGAGTGCACATCCATGTTTGCAATAGGTGCACCCATGGATGATCCCTAATCCAATGAAACCCTATAAATTTACATGAAAATAAAACAAAATCATTTTTTAATCCACCAATTTCTCATTAAACCAAAACCTATCATTAAAAAAAAGTGAAAGATCATAAACAACCTTCTTTTGAAACCCTCTAAAACCTTCCAAGCCATTCCACTTTGTCCATAAAACCAAAATGTCATCTGATTTTCACATTAACCAAAATTCATAAATTATAACTAAGATACAAAAATATTTCAAGGGCCAAATATAACAACAACGATTGATATCATCTTGAGAAAAAAATAGGAATTTAATTAGACAAATTAGTTTCAACAACACATAGGCATAATTGAAGAATCACTCCAAAAGCTTTTTTTAATGATTTCTACCTATACCAAAACACCATAATAAGCTAAAAATGGAAACATAGGGGTGCGAATAATGTTTATCATTTTCTAAAAAATGATAAACCATTAAAGTTATGTTATGGAAAGGAAAAACAATGAGGCACATACCTCTATGTAATAATAAACTGATGAAACCTTCAGAAAAGTGAGATCTAACCCTCAGATACCTTTAAAAGACCATAGAAACTAAGAAAAACCCAACCATACATAAACCGTAACTTCTTGGGTTCGTAAAAATGATACCCCACAAAATGAAAACCAAGAAATGAAGAGGGAAGAGTAGAATGAGGAAGAAATATACCAAAACCCCTAAATCACAACTTGGAATCGAAGAGGAAGCACCCGAGGTGGAAACAAGGAGAGGTATGTAGGGGGATCCCTTCGTGGGCCAAGGTCGGTCAAGTGGGAGGGGCCAAAATATGGTTAAATGGTTTGGAGGGTATATTAGGAATATTAAATTTTTTATGACCATGGTTGATCTCACTATTTGTCTGCACGGTTTACCAAACTTTGCGCCAGCCGTGTGGTAACCACTTCTTAATAGGGAATCAGCCACACAAACAACCCGCATGGTTTGATAGACCATGATAAAACCATGGGGTAGCTTCTATACAACTCCAAAACCTACCACATGGCTACTTAATCTAGGACACACATTTTCTACTCACAGTTCGGTTCCCATAAAAAGGCTAGAAACTCACCCGATGCTCTAAAATATTTAAAATTTCAACCGGGGATCAACCTGAACCTGAACCTCAAAGACCCAAGATCAAGAAAAAAAATAAAATAAAAATGTTTCCAAGGTCTTTGTGTGACACTAATCTATCTAATGATATATAATCAAGAGTTATACACCTCATGAGAAGATATCTTTTGCGATCAACCACGAACAACATAAGCGATATGGACCAGTTGTGTTAGAAAAAAATATTTAATGGAATTGTTTAGAGATTTTGGGGCACCATAGGATCAACACTAAGGGATTATACAAATTTATTATTAAGTGTAATAGTGGTAGAAAAATAAATTGTTAGTTATATTATCCTAGAAAAAATTATTATCAGTTGAGGAAATTTTATATCTTCTTATAAATTCATTGGAAATTACATGTGAAGATCCTTTTCATTTGATTTAGGTGTTTTAATTTAGTCATGTAATCTAATTGTTTTGTTGGAAATTATGTTTTCATCATGTAATTATTTTTTTATATTTGATTTTAGACTAAAGGTTTATTTGGTCATTCAATCAAATCACACCTCAATGAAGCTCAGAACCTATAAGAGGCATCAGAGTGGTCACATGATTAATTTATTATTATTATTCATCATATTTTTGGGTGCATGTGTATTAATTTTATTGTACTTAATATTATACCCTTTAATATCGATAATCACTATATCTTCTATTTAATATTGATAACATAACCAATAATTGATTAGAATCTAAAAACAAAGAGACATTCAATTAACACTATATAAAGGTTCAAAAGGATATTCCTATAGAAAAATAGAGTACAGAAGATGTCATTCCAAAATACACATAGTGTATATTTTTTTTATGATACATCTACTTATATCAGGATTGATTCGACAAAATTAGATCTATGATCCGAATAGATCTGAATATATTATAGATCAAGATAGAAAAGTACATGGAATGAAAAGCTATATACCTTGTAACCACTTTACACAACATGTAGTCCTAATTATCTCATATCCTAGTATATGAGGTGTACCAGTATTTAGATGTATTAGATACATGATACCAAGAAATTCATTTC
The DNA here is from genome assembly GCA_963277665.1 of Viscum album. NCBI lineage: Eukaryota > Viridiplantae > Streptophyta > Magnoliopsida > Santalales > Viscaceae > Viscum > Viscum album. The sequence continues at coordinate 1,513,079,229 of OY728139.1, read as the reverse complement.
ATGTAATATGAGGTTACATGTAGTGTATTCCATGTAATCACCATGTACCTCAAAAACATCCATGATATGTATCATAGCCAAACCCAGGTCTTATGTTGTGGACATGGTCAGAATACATGTACAAATCGTGAGATTTTGTACATGTTGTGTATTTTTCTTCCAATAGTGTACTCTAATTTTAATGGGAAGAGTAATTAAAAAAATAAATAAACCTATTTATTATGTATTATTTTTTTCATTCATTCGATAGTACAATACATGTCATTGGATTTAAAATTATATATTTAATTAATTTCCATGTTAAATTTTTGACTAATACATGAGGTTTCCTATATGTAAACATGTGTACTACATATATTTTAAATGAATTTAACTCTGTCTAAAATTATAGATGATATTGAGTAATGTATTTTTTAATGTAATTAATTAACTAAAATTAATTGTATTAATTTGTTGAACATTTTCATTATCAAAGAACAAATCAAAGTAATTTATAATTTGATTTAAATTTTAATCTAATTTATTAAGGTGTGGTTGATCTTGAGATTAGACTAGACCTTATATTTTATTGGTTTCTTTTAATTTATTTTGGTAAAATATTTATAGATGGACAATATGTCTTCCCATCCTACATATTTTGTAAGAGTCTTCATGCCCATGGTTTCTTTTATGTAAATCCAAATTATCTAATTAATTGGATTCACTAACAATGTAACTAAAATATTATGTATGGATGGATATCCCAGGTGATTAGAGGCTATCTAAGTTAAAGATTTGAGGAAAAACCAATCAAGGATATGTAAAGGAACAAAATGTGGAATTTTTCACCACAAACCATGTAAAGTTTCAAGGTGTTTTCCCGATGATCTAGGGTTACATTTTCATTCCATTTATAAATTAACCACTTGATAAATACCATTATACTTCTAATTAGGTTTTTTCTATAATTTTCATGGTTGATTATTTATACTTTTGGATGTTATTCAATCACCTAATAACGGAATTAACTATCAGGAAATATGGAATAAAAGGTAATATGATTATGTGGAGATGTTTTATCAAACATGGTCAATTAATTAAGTAATTTAGACTCAATATTGATAAGTAATATGAAATGATAAAAATGTGTTTATACGTACTAATAAAAATACATCAAAGTTGAATATTAATTTATCTTAGTATTCACCTACAAATGTTATAATTGACCTCACAGTTTAGTGTGCTTGACCAACAAAAGTTAGAGTGAATTCAATTATTGTGTAAATTTTAGAATGAAAATATTGGTTTAATTTACCTATATTATACCAATTTTTGACTATTCAATATAGAATTTGTGTAACTAAGTGATAGGGGTTGAGGGATTATTTAAATGGAATTCTTGGATTGTAGAGTCTACTCAATGGACTAGGGATCAGTGCGTTAATGTAGTGTTCATGTTACAACTACCTAAAACCATTAGAGTAATTTGTCATGAAAATTTCTAGGTTATGAGAAATATAATATGGATTATTTACAGTAGAATATGAAAGCTGCAAGTTCTTTTAATAGATGGGGAGAAAAATGGGTTACAATTTTTTTTGGATATTAATAAGAATTTAATTAAATTTAAATTAATTGATCAGTTTTTCAATAAAATCAAATAATAATTATATGATATTAATTTGTAGAAATGGAATATCAAATAATATAATTAATAACACTATGATCCATAATATAGAAAGATAACATTCTCATTGTAGTGTATTTCCAAGAATGGTGTAGGTCCTTTCACGTTATGCTACATCACAAACCGAAATTATACATGCTTGAAACCCCACTTATTGAGTTCCTTTCAAAATAGGCTAATGAGGAAGAAGTAGCTCTCTATTTATAGAATTTGGATGATGTTATGGATTCCCAATGTATCACGCTCTCCTTCTTATCTAATGATCTTATAAGGAAATATGAGGATATAAATGCACATAGAATTATTTTTCACCTTAAGGGTATCAATGAAGAGTTGTCAAGTTTATGGAGATATATGATCTCCAATGAATTATTCATGTTCAATATTATAGAGTATGTGTAAACATTGGGTATATGTAGTTATTATGATTTTCTATTTTCAGTTCTTGAACATCCTGGGTTTTAATATCTCTAATGAGCTATATAAATGTATCTTTTTATCCTCACTACCTAAGAACTTATCTAGTACTGTTGTAAATTAAAATATGAGAAATAGGGATCATACACTTTTAGAACTTCGTAAACATATTTTCCAAGTTAAGGAATCTAATGGATGTGACAAAAACATTTTCATTATGGTAAATAAGAATTGGAAGAATAATGAAATAGTATCGATGACTCATCCCAAGTCTAAGGGTCCCGAGAATTTTCCTTTCTAGAAGAATAAGATCTATATGTAAGGAAAATAATATGATGTGGTATTTTTTTCATGTCTCATGTAGGTTCATTGGAAGATGTAGACCACCTAGCCAATGATCTTAGTGGAAGATTTAGGTGTGTTCGTTATTGATTATAATCTAATTATATATAAAATTTTCATATCAGATATTACATGTGGTGATCAAATTAGTAACAAAATATAGTAACCACATAGATTTTGAAATATTTCCAAATATGTACTAATCCATGGGCTGCAAATGGAGAGAGTTTAGCTACTATATCTATTGGAGACTACCATCTCATGTTTTCAATATAATTGATTTTGGTTTTAAATAATTTTTTTAGGATCCCAATGTTGCAAAGACTGTTATTTCTATTTCATTATCAGATATAGATGTATATATTTTCAGTTTTTGGAATTAAAGGTTTCTACTTTAACAATGATAAGAAATTTTATGGTATAGTACAATTTATTAATGGTATTTATGTATAGAATTAAGAAAAAAAATATTCGGAATTTATAACGGAACTAATAGAAGAATTTATTATGAAACACAGTTGCGGCATATCTATCATTGTCACATAATAAGAATCACTTGAAAAATCTAAATCAATATGGTCTTTTAAATTATTTTAAGGTAAACCACTTGAAATTTTCCATGATTTTTAATACAGTAACATGACCAAGTTACTATTTGATGGTTAAGGTGAAAGGGAAACAAATAATTTATATTTGGTACACATTTATGTGTGTGGAAAATTTCATATAGAGGCTAGAGGTTGATACACATACTTTATTACATTTACCGATGAGTTGAGTGGGTAAAAAAATATCCATTTAATAAGGAACAAGTAATAATCAATTGAGAAGTTCAAAGAGATCATGAATTATGTTGAGAATTAGTTTGTTAAGAAGATAATGAATCTTTGATCTGATCAATGAGATTAATACCTTAACCAATATTTTCTGAATTTCAATGAGATTATTATATTTTATCTCAACTCTCACAACATTATATATGACAGTTGAATAGTATTGATAAAAAGAGTAATTAAACCATGTTTTTTATGGTATGTTCATTGATGATTCATAAAATCCTTCTATTATCCTTTGGGGGATATACATTATATATAGTATTATAATTACTAATCCAAGTAGAAAACAAAGAAGAAAATGTTTTTCCCTTCAAGTTATGTAGTGGAAAGAAACCCATTTTTTCACATTTTTTTATAAATTTGATATGTTTTTTCTAGAGAAATTTAATGTAACAAACCACAACTATGAGGCAATAAGTGTATATTTATATTTTATCTATGGAAAATAGGTGGATATTATCTAAAAATCCTTCATAAAAGATAGTAACTATCATAAGATGGAATTTTATTCATTAGAGGGACCACAACATCAATAAGGATAGTGGGAGAAAGATATAATTTCATGAAGTTGATGCTAAGGATATAAAAGATTTTGTAAGGAAACTGACTCCAAATGTCCATGTGGAATATTTCATTCATGAAACACAAGTACTCTATAGGATTGCTTGAGTAGTAAGAGAACCAGAGAGATATGGTTTTCTAGTCACTAATGGTGATGACTAATAATTGGTTGAAAATGATGATACTATCTCTAATAAAGAGTTAGTTGGTAGATCATAATCTACATGATGGAAATAATCCATCATTTCCAAGATAGATTCCATATATCAAAACTATGTTTGGGTTTATATTGATCCACCTGTTCATGTAAAACCCATTGGGTGTAAATGGGTATTCTAGAGAAAAATGGACATGGATGTTAATGTAAATACACATGAAGCATTATTAGTGGAAAAATGGATTAGGAAATATCAAGGAATTAACTATGATGAAATATTTTCTCCTATTTTAATTTTTACTTCCATCAAAATTTTACTTTACATTATATATTACCTTAGCATTGAAATTGGAAAACGGATTTCAAAATAGATTTCCTAAATAAATAACTTCAATAAGATGTGTATATGACATAGTAATAAGTGTTTTTGTCTCCTATTTGTTCCAAAAAGGTATGAAAGATGCAGAAATCCACTTATGGATTAAAGGATGCATCCATTTAATGGACAAATTAATTTTATGAATCCCTAAAATAATTTGGTCTCATTAATAATGCTCATGAAACTTGTTTTTAAAAAATATTTTAGTGGGAGTATAGTTTATTACATAGTATCATATGTTGAGGAGATATTACTAATGAGAAAGATTATACTAGCCTCATAAGAGGTTAAGGTTGGGTTGAGAAAGTGTTATTCAATGAAAGACTTATGTGATGTAGCCTACATTATAGGGATAAAGATCATTCTCTCAATTTAAAAGAGGATGATAAGACTATGTTATGGTACGTACATTGACCAGTAACTAAAATGGTCCAGTAAGGAACAATCTAAGAGGGTATTGGTTTCAATGTTACATGGAACAAAGCTTTACATGAAAATGTATTCTCAGAAAAATGTAGAAAGAGATAGAGTGGTTAAAATCCCATATGATTCTATAATAATATCTATCATGTATGAAATTTTGTGTACAATGATTCAAATAAACATTGATTTGAGATTGGTAGGGATGTATCAAGAAGATCTCGGTGAACCACATTCGAACTTATTAAGAAAATTCCTAAGTATATGAGGAAAACACAGGATATGTTATTGGTATATGGATGAGATAATGAGATAGTCATCAAAGGTTATATTGATTATATCATTGAATGATATAAAAATTATTATAAGTAACAGTCATGAAGTATCGTTTTTCTTAGTAGATGATTTGTGATCTGGAAGAGTTCAAAGAAGCTAGTTTTCACCAATTATATTTTAAATTTAGACTATATTGTAGCTTCTATAATAATATAGGATGTACTATGGATTCAAATATTTTTCTAAGATATTTATGTTGTTCCTAGTATTAAGGACCCTCTCACACTTTAATGCGATAACACCATAGTGGTGGCTTTCTCAAAACTGCCATGATAATGCCAAAGGAAAACTCACATACATTGAATGTTATATCTCTTGAGTGATATTTCAAAATGAATAGAATTTTTGAAGAGTAGAGCATCCACTGAGTAATAAATGGAATACCCCACGATAAAGGGTTTATCTCAGTAGAGGAAAGATTATTATTTGAGAGCTATTGGATTGAAAGTGGTCGTTAATTGGCTCTAGTGAATGTGGGATACTATTGTAGTTTGTTCCCTAGAAAAAACATGTTTATTAATTGATTAAATTTTATCATTATTAATGATTTATTAAAAAATTATCATTGCTACTCTATATAGAATTTTAAATAAATGATTCTCGTAGAATATGTTTCATTCTAGGTCATAGAAGTTCCCTCCTATGAAGAGAACCTAAAGATTCGACAACATTATTCATGAAACTTATTCTATATATGGGTGATATTTTATAATAGGGAATAGAAAATATATAATTCCATGGATAGGAGGATCATAAGACATTCATACACCTTCTCTGGGTGTCCATCCTCAGTAATATCCAAGAAAAGTGGTTATGAGAACAAATGAGTTAATAGGAAATCCAAATGTTCATGTGTCATTGGATGTTTGTATATATGGACATGTTTGTTGATCCTTAGAAATTAAAATTATCATTAATGAAAATCATGACTCATGAACATCGATGTATTGATTAAAATAATGAATACATATTCCCACATAGAAGTAAAGTCTATTTTTTTCATCATGATTGCTATTATAATAATTAATAATGGGAGAAAGTATTTTCAGGTCTCCTAATGAATGTTAATATCTCAGGAACATTTATTTTAATTGAACCACAAAAATAAATCAATGTTCATGGTGTTTTATGGGGTAGATCAGTTTAATAATGCGATGAAGAAGTGGCATCGATCATGAAGGTTGGTGGAACCCACATGAAACCGGTGTTAGTTAACATCTTGTGATAAAAGGCTTGTATTACAATGTAAACATTAGTATGTAATTATATTTAATTATGATGTTAACTTATTTATCAATAGATTCGCTGATGTGTATCAAGATTCTAACCATGGAAATTAATAGGTTATTCCATATTTTAATGAGAAAGACACCTGGAGGGTCACACATTACTGTATCTACAATCTTAGTAAAATTATATTAATGAATTTAAATAGATTGAATAAATAATATTTATTGATGTTTGGTTGATCATTATTATTTAATAAAAAGTTATTCTAAATAATAATTGTATAAACTAATAATAATAAATATTTATTCTCATGTTTGGATAAAATAATAATTATTATTTTATTTTATAAAATAATTCAGTGAGGTTTAGTTATTAAATAGTCATTATTTAAGGATTTGTAAATATCGATGAGCGAATGAAGACTCGGTTTAATGGTCTGATTAGAAATGATAAAAATAATATTTTATTTATATTCTTAGATTTGTTAAACATGTAAAATAATTAATAATATCATTTTTACAAATTTAAATGGGGTAAAATAAGAATATTAAATTTTCTAAGGGCATAGTGTGTCGTTTTGTAACCACAAACCTTCTATAATATTTTTCTAATTATATCACTTTCTTTAAGGATTAGTTAGTGTTCACAACAGATAGAGTCAGACACCCTCAATACCTGGAGATAGATCTAGATATCTGGAGTGATATCATCCCCTCATTTCTCAACCCAATTAGATATCATCAAGTTTTATTTCTCTCCTGAGAATAATTTTATTTCAATCAACCATAAACCACACATGTAATCTGGATCGGTCATCCTAGCACCCGATGATTCAAAAGCATTGTTCAGAAATTGTGGTGCATGTGTGGATCATTTCTAGAGGGATTCTATAATAGGATCCTATAGCCTAATGATGTTATGAAATGTTCTTTTTAGTCTGACAATTAGTGAAAGTGTAATTTCAAGTTGAAGTGATTATGTATATTCTTATAAATTAATTATTAATTACTTGTGGATATACTTTACCTTTGGTTATAGTGTTTTAATATAGTCAATTAATCTACTATTTATATTGGATATGGAATTTTGATCATGTAAATAAATTATTACACATCATTTGAGTCTAAAATTAGAGTTGGTCATACCATAAAAGGATGATTCAATTTTTCTTGGAACCTACATGCATGGTAAGCCTCCACATGATACACTTTATTAAAAAATTAGAAGGGGAAATTAAAAACCTATATGATGGATTCATCATGTTCCATTCCTATGTATAGGGAATCAAGGATTCAGATCCTAGATTGGACACTGGATAGGTGGCTGAGCTCATTATAGTTTCAAGCTAGGGGTATATTCTTTCTCCTTAGGAGACACTCCTCGAAAGGAAGAATGGTGGTCCCCTCTAAATGAGTTATGGGTGCCTGGATGCTATCAGTTCTATTATTATATTAGATGTGAAGATCCATGATGGATCATTAAGAGAAACTGAGTGGGGATCATTACTTTAACCAAATATTGTCACTTTTATGTTTTTTTAATTTTCCCATCTACACTTGAACCTCTGACCTTGTTCAGAGGAATGGATATGATATATTCTCTTGATAATTAAATTCACAACTAATGTAGATACAAAAGAAATAGAATTACATAGATATTTTACAAGGTTTAGTCTCAATTAAAAATATTACTCCTTTTTGGGATCAACTTTTGGTTATATAACAAATTTTCTTATCAATAAAATTGTTTTCATTAAATAGAAAATTAAATATTCACCCAAGTGTTGATAAGGTATCATCCACTTCCTGGATATTATATTTTTATACTTGTATCACAATTTATTCAATGGAATTGTTTATAATGGATCCTCCAGTTCTTTAAATAATCTTTTCAACAATCTTATCAATATTATATTCTATTTCATTCAAGGATATCACCAAAACAAATTAAATAATCTCATCTTCGTCATTCAATGGATCTTTATTTTTTAATGTAATTTCAAGGGTATTCTATGTGTGTTTGTCTTAGTATATCAACTGAATATATGAAAAATTATCACATGTTAAATGTAGGCTACGCTATGCTAAATTCTTCCTTAAAATTCAAATTATAATTCACATTAACTTTCTATAAATTAAAATCAGTCCCTCAAACAGATGTGTTCAGGTGAGGCGCAAAATTTCTTCATAATTATTTTACACAAAGAATAAATTTGAAAACACACAATATTCTTCTAGAATTATCAACTCAAATATATAATGTCTAGATGGTTAAAGTGTTTCAATGCACACTCATAGAGTTCATGGAATTCATGTGTTTCTTAAATGTTTTTCTAATGTATTCTTAATGCAATGATAAGGAATGGATCCCTCTTGTTTAATTTTATTTTCGTTTTATAATAAGTTTATATATGCATGATACCAGAGTTAATTATTATAAAATGATCACATGATGTTTCACTCCCATTTATTATGTGAATTACAATTTAACTCATATATAATGAAAGCAGTGACTCGATACTCTTCTTGAAATACTCAGATGAATTCCTTTTATCTGCTTCAATTGACTGTGATATCCCATTGAATTTCCTCTCCATTTATCATAAAATTAATGGGAAATATTGTAGGGACATATACATAGACTAATAAAATCATTTGACTTCTCTTTATTCCTATGTGTATGTAAAATATAGCATGCGGGTTCTACTCATTCCTTCACATGAATAGATCATGCTGGTTCATTCCATTAATTTAATCAAATCAATTTTGTATTTCCTGCGAAATACATGAAAACCTCAAAAGTACTTATTCTCCTTAATAAGATCACAATAGTAAGTAGGTTCTTATTTACTTCACATTCATGTATCATGTGAGTTTACTCTTCATTGTGTGAACAGATCACACAAACTATGTTTCTTATAGATCATTATCTAAAAGAATCAATAGGAAGAAGCACCAATCATCATCTTGAACTCTATATTTATAGGTGTGTTTCTCACATTCATAGACTCATTTTTCTAGGTTGAGTAAATGTTTCATTAAATTTATAAATATCTTGAGATCTTAACTTTGATTAAATATAGAAACCCTTGATGAATATTATGGATTTCCATTGTTGTAGTGGAAGAGTCGACTTGTTTGCATGAACCATTTTTATGATCAACTTTGGATAGGCAACATCATTTAAAATTATTCAACGTTATGGTCATTAGTTCCTAATTTTAATGCAATATAAAATATCATATACTATGTAGTATCCAAATATACCTCAAAATCATTTCATCTATTGAATTCGAACCATCCATGATGCAAAGTGAAGTCATATAATGGGTATCACAATTTCTATAGGACTTCTATAGAAATGTGATCATCCTTGTGGTGTATCCAGTGTAGAGTTCAACAACCTCTTCAGATTAAACTTATTCATATTAACCTTTTATGAATAAATAACTACCCTCACATATACTTAGGATGTTTTTAGTCACCCACATATAAGAAACAACTGAGCTTTACACACCCTTTAGAAATTTTTGTTTACCCTTATGAAAGAATATGACAACCCTTACATGGGTATTATAAATCACATCTTACCATTACATGGGTCTTGTCTTTCCATTACGGAGGGCTCATCTTACCATTAAATAGTATGGATTTCCTTTATGCAGTACATAAGCCTACCATTACAGGGTACTTGTCTTACATTTACACAAGGCTATTATTTTTTCCCTACCTTTATATAGATTTAGTGTACCATTATGCGTCACATTATCAACTTAATTTAAACTCATGGAAGTAATGACCTACCATTATATATCCAACTTTATATATCCTATAGAAGGTGAAACTTACTTTTAAACAAATTGGAAATTTGTCTCAGAATAAATTATGGCTTTCTCAAAACCCCTCAGTCTCAATCCAAATACCCTCTATATTCAATCACATATAGAATACAATGATCTATTATCTACAAAAAGTTTTAAAATATTCCGCAAAATATCAGAACAACAATCATCATAATTAACATTGAAAATTTTCTTAAATAATAACATCAAATGAATCCAAACAAAATCTCCAAATTTAAACCCATATTTATTTTGTTTTTTCCAAATAAATTTAATCTTTCTATTACCATGATTTATATCTAATCATAGATTTCTTCATCATATATTAACTTTGATTATATATTTTAAGTGTTGAAAACAAATAATATCATAATCATCCAACAAAGACATGGGCCCCTCAGTCTCTCCCTTGGGATTTTTTGTCGATACCATTTTCTAAAATATATTCAATGACTCTATTCATCATTATTGATAGCAAATATAAAAGATTAAATTACAAAAAATGTTATGAACATGATGTCTCCACACATTTCAATGTAAATGAGCCTTTAGATAGTCATATCTAAGACTACTTTGAAAACGTGATATGGAAAAAGATAGTGATTTTACTAAGGTGGAAATGTTTTTTATCAACCAATTTATCATGTCATAAAATTTCATTAGTTTTAAACCTAGGGAAAGTATCACAAATTCAATAAAAATGTATCATGCACTTCAGTTAAAAATTTCATCATAAATTTTATGATGAAAAATAATTTATGCCACCTTTATATGAAATTACTCATCCATATGCACTCCCCCTTTTAAACGTATTTTATATAAAAAAGGAAATTATTAGAAATGTAATTACGTAACCTTAATTATCAACTTAAATATAGATGACTAGATATTCTAGATATTCATAGAATAAACCTTGATGGAATCCTCTTTTTTTAATCCTCAAAGGGTTCACTGATGTCATTTTAGAAGGTGGATAATTTAATTAGATAATCATCATGATATTCATATTGAGTATGCGGCATTTTTAAACAATTAATTTTTCTATCAAATTTTTAATAATAATTTCAACTTCTTATCCTTAACATCATTTATTTAGTTCTTTTCTTGAGAATGAACATTACCTTCAATTCCCAATAATTTAAACACAACAATACAGCACAAGAAGTTATGCACTCAGGTAGAACAGTTATGATATTCTTAATAAGTGAAGTTAGACTAATTATTTACTCTTAACCTAGATATTCTAATACTTGAAACAGAAAATTTTCATGTACTATTCATTCTTGGGCCTCCATAAAATTTCACATTCTGATATTTTATATATAGAATAGACTATTTACATTAAATTAATTTCATCTTGTGTGGATTTTTTATCTTTACAAACTCTATTAGAGAAATAAAATACCCTAGTTCTTTTTTGTAAATATTCAACATCAAATCATGAAAAAGTAGAATAGGCATGTAATATATTTTATTATGTCTAGTCTATTTTCACCTTCCATCTAGAATTTTTTAAACAGGTTTGTTATAATTTTATACCAACATAGTATCTTGATGACTAAACTTCTACCCGCAGTAATAATAGACATAGAATTTCCTTCTTTCGGATATAGTACCAGTCTAACTATATTTATTTACATACAATTTCTATGTTTGAATTTTCCTATTTTGATCATCATTTTGGGTGTTTTTAATGTTTTGAGTATACACCCCTGGGGTTTTAGTAGATTCAATACAATTTTTACAACCCCATTCTTCCTAACTTCTTTATTTGAAAATTACTAAAAGATGAGACTCTATTAATAGATAATAAATTAATAGGGTTATTTATTAACTTCTTTCATGATCTTATAGAAGGTTAATCAATAAATTATTTTAAGACTTGATTTCCACCAATAGTATTCACTTTAGGGACATGAATCTCATTAATAGTTTTAACAAAAACATCCCACTTTATGTTTCGAATCACATAAAATGATTCAGTTGTAGAATTATTCTTAACAATTTGTGATGATCCAACATGTTTATCCTTTGAATTTCTCAATTTAACATCTTGTTTAAAACATTTCACATTGAGGGAAAATATCTCATTTTCAACTGATGTTATCCATCTTTTCCATTCACTCTTCATCTATTTAATATTCTCTTCATTCTTTATACTACATTATTTCAATATTTTTATAGGTATATGATTATTCTATATATAAATTTAAATTTTTCTACCTTGACACTAATAGTATGTTTATGTGAATCTTCTAGAGAATGAATCTTCTTAATACAATCATATAGAAACTTGTTCATTTCTTCAACTAAAATTTCAATATTCTTGATCTTTCAATTTGTTTATTCAATATGTACATCTCTAAAATTCATGAAATTGTTAAATAATGTTTCATGTTCTTGGATTACTTCACTAAAAACCATGTTTATACATGATTATCTCATAAATATTACTTCATATTTATTCTTCAATAAATGAAATATATTCATTGAAAATTATCATAGATTCATACTTTAAATTAATAAGGTCTACGGTAACATTACACCTTTTGAATTTCTTACAATGTGCATCATCAAAATCATTAATGTGAACTTTAATATATGATTTTAAATATTGAATAACCTTGAAAAAAGTATATATGAATATACTTAATCCAAAACATTCTTTACATATATTTGAAGTTAATTTTATAATTTTTCCATAGTTTTGAGAGAATAATATACCTCGCAATATATAAAACATGACCTATTTCATTAAAAGGATCATCTTCAATAGATTTTAAAGATGTTCACTTATCAATTTAATCTAGTAAAAACTGTGATTAATCTATTTATTCTTCCTTTGAGATTTTCTAGGACTACATTACATTAAACTTATTCTTAGTTTTCAATACCTTAGTTGAGACCTTTATTTATTTTTTAGAAGTGGATACTAAGTCTTACACCATAGGAAATTAATAATATAATTCAAATATTTAATTCATATCTAACTTGTAAAATCAATGTAGAATAAATTTTGATTTAATCAACAGAAAACCTCACACTGATACCATATGTAGATCCTAGGTGGATCATGCAAGGACACTTGGAGGGATGTGTCTGAATATTCAGGTTAAGAGGAATGGCTTGTATATACACTCTCAACAATCACATACACATATAATTATGATAATAAAAGAAATGGTAGCATGCATATATTTTATAAGGTTTATCCTCAATAAGAATGATCGGTCCTTATCATGACCAACCAAGGGTTGTTTCATATATTTTATTATCATTAAAATTGTTTTCATTAAAATTGAGATTCAATTTTCACACATGTTTCTAGAAAGTATCTTCCACTTCCCAGATACAATTTTTATATATTAATACCACCAGTTCTTCAATGGAATTTTTTATACTAGCATTACCACTTCATGAAATATTATATCTGTCATTTTTTAGAATAAGATATTCATATTGGATCATGGGATTCACCACACCAAAGTGAATAAGGCCTTCTTGCTTAATCAACATATCATGGCCATCATAGGTAAAGTCATGGATGTTGTATTCTTTCTGATCCTGATATATAAACTCATTATAAGAATAATTGATACATATTGAATATAGATTCCTACACACTACTTTGTTCTTTAATTTACAAATTTCTGGGTAGATAATCCTTATATTAATGAAGTTTCGAACCTCAAATGGATTTGTTCATGTGATGAAAGAAAATCCTTCCCAATTATTTTATTCCAAAAATAATATTACAAACTTAGAAAACTATTCATGAACTCCCAACTCAAATATATCATTTCTAAATGATTTCAGTGTTTCATTGAATATAATAGAGTACAAAACATGTATGTATTATACGCATCATTTTTCATTTATATTATTTATTTATTAATTATAATTCTAAATATCCTCTTAAAGTTAAATATATTAAAATAATAAGTATACATATATGTTATACCTTAGTTCCTTTTCATGACAAGATCATGTAATTCCCTTGTGTCCTTATATATGTGAAACAAACTAATTCTCACATATAATCACTACAACAACTCAATCCCCTTTTTGAAAGACTCTCATGAAATCATTTTGTAATAATCATGAGACTAGGTTAGCTCATATAATTTCTTACACTTCCATAAAATTATTTGGGTAATTCTTATGGGTTCTTCTCTGTATCATAACCAAATCTAGTGAGTTATCTTTATTAACTTTTATAAGAAAAATATAGCTTTTTGGTACTTATACTACCTTATTGTGATGGGATCATTTGTGATCCTTCTCCTTCACTTGGTCATAAAATTTGTGTTCTTCTTGTGAATGTAATGTATGATTTATAGCGACTCCTACTTCCTTGTGAGAAAAGGGATGTTTTTAGGTTCTACATTCAATAATGTAAAGGGTTCACATGATCTATTTCTTCATGATATTTCTCTCATGTACCAAAAGGAATTAGCACCAATGAAAATCTTGGCCTCTATATTTATATGTGATTTAATTACCACTATAGCCACCATTTTTTATATCAAGTTAAGGATAATTTAAATTTTTGAATACCTTGTGATCAAATTTTCGATTTAATGTTGAATCCCTTTCCATATATTATGAAGATTCATTAGCTTAGTGATGGAGTTATCTTGTTTGTTTAAACAGTTTTTAATGATCAACTTCACATGTGATACATCATGGAATATTCATCTAAATCACTTCCTTTACATCCATGGTTTATTTTTTTCAATCTCATATACTACACTGTAGCCACATTGTACCTCAAATTACATTCCTCTATTTAATTTGAAACATCCATGAAGCAGAGTGAAACTATAGAATGGGAATTTTTATTTCTATATGACTTCTAGGGTGAGGTGCTCATCCCAATGGAGAAGTTTTTGTTTAGTTAAAAACACTTTAATATTACACTTACATGTATAACACTTAAACGAACATGGATCTACTATTATGCGAGCTAAGGATGCTCACGAATAACCTTACAAGGGAAACCACCAAACTTTATATGGTTTTTAGAACTCATTGTTTACCCTTTAAAAACCATCATATTACCCATAGATTGACATTAAAAATATTTACATACAGTTACATAGTTCTCAACTTACCATTATTCAGGGAATTATATAATATCTTACCTTTATGAAAGGCTTGGAATACCTTTATACATTTCCCAGATTACCTTTTGAGGGGAATATTACTTTTACACACTTCTTAAGATTAACTTTATAAATTAATTTTCTTACAACTATGTAGGGCACAAATATTCTCATTACCTATATGTAGATAGTTATTTTTTATAAAAATCATAAAAGGCCTTATCAAACACCTAAGGATTAATCCCAAGAAATTATAACATCAATAAAATGAAGAAGAAAAGTCTCTTTCACCCCAAAACACTTTTCATATATTCCTTTTAATATCATCACATCAATCGTCACAATTAACAAGAAGAATTGTCATACTAAAAAACATTCAATAAATCCATAATAAATTTTGATGTTTCTTCAGTAACCTTGAAAAATATGTATCACATAATTTTCATCATTTTCTAAACATGATTAATCACAAATTATGGAGTACTTCATCATAAATTGAATTTGATTCCATAATATATATATATACAATAAATACACCCATACCCATTAACCATATATATAGATTCTTCAGGTATGTTGGTTAGAGATAATAATTAGATGAAATTTTTTGAGGTTTTCATGGTCATGGATAAAGAAAATTTATCATCCAATTGAATGAGATATGAAGGAATACTAGGGTATATTTTAATAATGTAATTTTTTTTACTAATCTATAACATTGGTTTTTTCTTCATTCAATAGTATAGAAAAATAATTCATAGATTTCACCCCTAGAATTTTTCTTCCTTCTGGAACCATCCCCCCCCCTCAGGAGCACATTGATAGGTTATAAGGGCATATTATGAGAATTATTCCCCTTAGTAATTGGCATAATGAATGAAAAGTATTATATCATTGATGGATCCAGACTGTTGTTGATCACCAGAGGATTCCTCTAGAATTGGATGACTTATGGATCATCCTTATAATGATATGTGCATGGTGTCCATGGAGATAAAAAATATTTTTGGGAGGGTCTTGATATTCCTTTAAATGTTAGTGTCAATTCTTTATCAACTTATTGGGAAATGATATTATGGGATTAAGTGACCAACCTTCAAGCTATCAGTCACCAAACATATGTGATCATATGATAGGGAATTTGAATAATTCCCTTGAAACACAATCAATGTTAGTGGTGGAAAAGGAGCATTGTAAATACATTACTCAACCCCCAGTTCAACTATTCAATAATATATCATGAATTGGATAAAGTCCTTAAAGGCAAAACACTCTTTGTTGGTGTCTGTGAAAAATCCATCATAGGGTTTGAAGAAGGGGAGGTTCTTCAACTCATCATGGTGTGTGTTTTGTAGTCTCTGAGGATGAGTAAGTTATTTTATATGGACTTGATGGGGAATTAGGGAACCTATTCATACCTGAAGAAGTATAATTTATTATTTTAGTCTACGATGGGTAGGTCTACACATACATAGAGGGAGATCGGGGAAATATTTTCTACATGTGTATATGTTTAAATGGTATTCATCTATAATTCCACATAAAACTATATTTGTTTATGGGTTATATTCTACATTAAAAAACATAATTTTCATTATCTCAAGCTTTTATGCTAGTACAAGAGGTTATATAATATATTTACACTTTTTTGTTGTATGGACTCCTTTAGTCATGGATATCTCTTAGTGAAATCCAAGAATCTATATAAATACTTCAAAGGGAATAGGGTTATGATACTATCATATCATAAATTTTCTATAAAATCTCTATAAATTGGGGAAGATAGAATTGGGGGGAATAAATCCACACCTTACATCAATCATTGAATTTAGTAACTTGTTAATTTTCTTTTTTTAGTTGGTGAGTTCTATGACACTCATCCTACCTGAGGTGAAGCTAAATTTGAATGGGAATTTCCAATACAGATCCTCATAATTTTTGATAGATCCTAGCATATATTTTTTGTACAAGATGAAGGTGACTCCCTAAAGATTCTAGATGAAACAGAGTAGTTTGGATCCACTATGGTGCTATGGGGTTCCCATCATTGTTCGACATCAAGAGGAGAAATAGGAAATGTTTTGATATGGGTCCAATATACTATTAAAAGAGGAACATCTTTGGACCAAACTTTTGTGGCATTGAAAAATTATCTTCCAACTCTGGGTATGACTGACTTTCATGTTATAATAATTCTTTTGGGGTCTCTAATATCACCAGGATAAAAATAAGAGCACTAATTAGGTCATTATATGACTATCCCTAGGATATACAGACTATAAATGAAGTTGTTTATCCATGAAATAATAAGGGTAATTCATGATGATCAACTAGAGAGGGGCTTAGGGGAATACATGACTATGCACCGGGTGGGAAGACATACTTTCCTTGATCCTGGTTGATCAACTATGGATTATGGGTTTTTTGGGATCCCGTGGGATTATGACATGGTCATCATGAAAATCCTATAAATTTGGATTGTATCATCATATGATATCCAAAATTACCTATCAACTACACTCTGACAGTAGGATTATATAATTGATTCATGTATATTCTTAAATAATTCCTGTGTCATTGTGGGCATCATATGATTCGGCATCATATTTTAATTTGTTATAATCTTGGTGGTTTTTTTAATATTATCACAGGATGGAATCTAAGGCCCCTGACCTATCACTTTTAATTGGAATTGTGGCTATGGTAGGGTTCACTTATCACTATTTTTACTCTATAAGAAGATCATAATCATGTCCCTCATGACTGGAAATGATACCCAGATTATTGGTAGTACTATTTGTGAAATAATTAACTATTATAGTTTTTCATGTTGATTACTTATCAATATAATTGACAGTAAATTTTTTAGTAAATTTTTTTATACAATAAGAGATAACTGAAGTGAAAAGATGTACATTTTCCCGAGTCCTTGATTTGTGATTATAAAAGTTTCACTTAAAAAACTGGTTTAGAACTGTGAGGGTTTTAATATACAGTTTCTAGATTTACAGGTGATATATACTAGAGTCATGTTATTTTCTCTACTGTAAGTGACGTGAGATCAACATGTTGGGTACTATTAATCAAGAAATTAAAGGTAATAAGAGTTTTCTAGATATGTCAACTAATATACTATAAGGTTATTGAACTTCACCCATATATTTGGTCATATATTGGTGTGTGATTTTAAGTGATAAAATTCATAATGGGGAAATGAGTGGTCACATGTGGCAAGAACATGACTAATGTTTGGTCAATTTTTATCGCCTACAATATGACCATTTCTTCTTTTTAATATAATTAGGATGGGGAAGCATTTCCCAAATTGATGAATTGATGGGAATCTAAAAGAGGGAGTGAAGAATACTTCCTCTTTTATAACGTCCGTGTTGGGAGTATCATAATCTAATACATCCATCCTTGGGTTAAGAAGCTACCCTACTTTGGTGTTGTGATATTCATTACCATCCCCATATCAGATGGAGATTTTAGTCCCACTTATTGAGGGATATTATCATGTGTTTTTGGATTATTCAGATATTTCTCCTCATTTAATATTAATTTTTTATATCTTTATTTCTATCCTACTTCCAATATGGAAGTCGAGTAAAGATAAATTGATGATTCTAGAGGTGGTTATATGGTTAGTCCCTTGAAATAATCAAATACATCCACCATAAATAATTATTTTTTTGAGGGAATTTTTGACATTATGAACTTCATCATGTCGAATGGATATTCTCAACTGATATGTGGATTCCCCCAGTTATAGTAGTGGATATAGAAACATCCCCCTTGGGTATTCTTCAATCCTGGATTCTGAAAGTCCAGGGGCTACCTAGCATTAATACCCCCTATTGTGCCTTTTGTGTTGATGTGTAGGTTCCCTTATCATGAGTTACTCTGATCCATATCGAGCCTTCAGATGATAATTATTATTGATGTCTCATGGAGGAAATTTGTGATGAATGGTAGACTAGATTCCCATGAAAGGACCCTCAGTGCAATGGAATTTTTTAGTATAGGTAGGACCTCCGTGATACTTTTTTATTTTAATGATGTTTTGGATAGTTGATCCATCATTCCTTGTAGATATTTGGGGTCTCGATCTCAATCTGATGAATATATATCCTTGTTAAGTAGTCTGAATAGAAAGGTTTTTTATTCCATTTTTATTAGTGGCCTCTTATTTAGAAAGAGTGGTGTCCTACCCCAAATGTTAATGACATTTATTATAGACCATAGTAGGGGTAGGATCAACTAAAGCTCTGGAATGTTGGTAAAACCTGTGTTGTTAGTGACATCGATAAAAGGTAGATGTCCTCAGTGACTCTCGGGTGACAAGTGTGGTTGGAACACATTGGATATCTTTGAACTCCCTATCATGCGACATTGAAATAGGTTTTGGGAAACTATCATGAGATATATAGTTATGGAAATTGGTTAGGATTGTTTACCCTTAATGTGACACCCCAAAATATCCTAATATATATTCCTTTAAATAAAACATATATTGATAAATTATTCCAGACACAACACTAAACTAAAACAATAAAAAAATTGATTAATATAATTAAGAAAATATGAGACAGATAAAACCTATAGAAAATAAAAAATATTATAGTTAATTATAAATTCAAACCATCAACAATACTAAGTACATTTAATGTTGTATAAGGGATTTTTTCAGAAAAAGATATTTTCCATTGTATATTTTATTTTCCTTTAAAATATTTTTTTTAATTTTAGAATATTAATTTTATACATTTAATTTATTTTTTAAATTTATTGTCCCAAAAATTAAGGGTAATATTTTAATAATTTTATAACATAATTTCTTTTTAGGTGAATAGTGAAAAATACTGATTTTATAAATACCAAAAATTTTAGGATGTAATAATTATACGATATGAACATATTTTTTTAAAAATCAACATATCTATAAAAAATATATTTTTATTCTTATTAAAATCATTAAAAAACAATATATTTGATTTATAAAACCAATGATTATTGTTTGGGGAAACATAAGTAATTTTTTACCCTAAAAGTAGTTTTTATTCAATTATATTAGAAATTAGTTCTCTAATCCTCTATAAATTTAATCTCAAAAATGAATTTCATATTGTATACCAAAAATTTTCATATTTTAGAATGTATATAATTTTTTTAATTATAAAACAATTTTTACAAATATAGACGTTAATGTCCATGATAATAAAAAATGTGTTATTTTCCTGGAATTTTTGTATTAACACTGCATAATCTTTATGTAATAAATTATATTCATATATTTTATCTATGGAATTTGATAATATTTTTAAATATATATCTATATTTATATAATATTATCACTCATTTAGTTGAAACTTAATGGTATTTAATATTTATAAAACCTAATGGTTAAAATAACATATTTCCAAAAAACATTTTTTCTATATATTTACCTTTTTAATTTGAATTTTAAATTTTAATTATTTATATATTTTATTAGGTTATTTTGATATTAAAATTTGGATCAAAAAATAAAAAATTATAATTATGGGTGAATTTATATTTTTAATAAAAAATAAATTACTGGAGTAAAAACTAGTTACCAACATAAAAACCAATATGGTAAATTGTAAGAAAACGGGTGTAAAATACATGAAAATTATTTAAAAAAATGCGTGAAAATGAATATTTGATACCAAATCTACCTTACCATGCTCCAAAATTCATTATTTTCCACTAATGGATCTATTTAACCTTGAATAGGGACAAGCCATCATTGAAAAAGTAATATCTATTTACAAAAATTCCATTTCAATCACTTATGAAGGGAGATCACTTACACCAAATGTATTAAGACATTACAAAGAATTATCTTGAGAAAAAATGTTCCCTTGTTTCTCATAAAATGTATCCCCACATCCTATAATTCTTGGTCTTTCCAAAATTCAATCCTATGGATCCTTTAGTTGTTACCGAAGGGGGAACACTCAAAGCAAGAGGTAATCTTCTCAAACGAGCACTCTCAATTATTTTTTTCTACCAACCCCTGAAACAAATTTAATCAATGAATGTTTGATAGAATAATAATTTATAATAGCATAAAATTTTCTTATTCTAATGGAATATAACATTTATATATATCTTCAGAACCATTTGAAAAGTAAAGATGTTCTCTTGTGTATGTGCACACGACCACCTCCATGAAAAATTGGAATAATTTCTCACTAATATCTTAAATATATAGATATAAAAGTATATCTAAATGATTTATATTATATTTCTAACTTTATTATGATTATGTAATTACAAAAAATGTCATACCTTCCTCCCGATCTATGGAATATGAATTTGTCACTATTACATAAGTGCAGTATACCACATCCATAAAAGTGAAATATTTCATATTAAATTTAATATTTATTCATTATAAAAATATATTAAAATATTATTCTCTACCTTAAAAATATAAATAATGACTTTAAACGTATTTAATAATGATATTTTTAAAACATATTCTCTTTATTATCAATAATCATTCATAGATTATAGCTTGATCTTGTTTGGGTTGGTTTGTCCACAAACAGAAAAACTCATCAGCTTCCAATCATGGATGGAAATGGAAATATAAGTAGTGTTTTAATTTTACATTAACTATATGATAATGTTTTTTGGATCTAAATATGTTATACTATTATTAAAAATATTATTATTTCAAAGCCTTTTTGTTCATTATAAATTACAAAAACAAGATCATCACCAACTTTTTCATCATGAATAATAACACAAATACTTATATAATAAAATTATAACATTATAAATTAGTATAATAAATATATTAAATCATATATAATTATGTCTAAATTATGGAATTTTAATCTATAAACAAGTATCAATCATGCCATTGTGAAACTAGTAGAAAACATGCAATGAAGAAAAATAACATATAATAATGAAAATAATTCATAACTGAATAATATATTTGTTGTAAATGATTTTAATAAAATTATAAAAGGTTATGGGTACGTATAAAAATATATAATTTGTGATTAAGATAGATACTATTGTTATACAAGATCATATACAACATTCCTCGAAGTGAAATGGAAGGTAAGGGGTTATTCATTAATCAACATCTTTTCGTGAGTAATAATATATCCATTTTTTCTATGGTTTAACATTGTGGTTTTATACTATTATATAATGAAATTATAATATATTTCCTCTTTCTTTCATGGAAATTAATATAATGTATATCAAACTTCAAAAAATTTGGTGATGTGTAAAATAATTCAGATTCCCTGAATATATGATCTTTTCTTTTATGTCAATATTTTCACTTCCCACAATTGTTTTCTTATAAATTTCAAAACCCTATTAGGTTTTTACTCATCTTAAGATTGTATTTCCCATCTAAATTTTAAAAAACGGTGTTTTTTACTGTTTTTATAAGGTGGGTTTTCAAAAAAAATTATTTCCAAATATTAGAAAAGGTTTTTCATCCTTATATAATTGAATGAATTATCTTCCACTCAACATTCTATTTTGATAAACTTTATATCATATCAGTGATATATTATTTATTTTTCATTTTATATAATGTTTTTTACAATGTTTTCACTTTACCTTTTCAAAAATTAATTTTGATTGTGACTGGTAACATCTTCTTTGATGAAAATATTAAAAGAATATTCTGAAAACTCTATTACATTTTCTCTATGATTTTTCCTAATACCTCTAAAGGATATTTGAAATATTAAATTATATTTCAATAATTACCCTATAAATGTTATTATAAAATACTGATAATTTTATCTCAACGCTATATTAATATTTCATTCCCCAAATTATTAAGATATGTATAAACTATGAGGACTCTAAAAGGGAGTCTAGTGTGGTTCTATTATGGAGAAATGTTCACAATTATTATTAAATAAGTCACATGTATAGTTGATCCCGAGAGACACTAAAAATTTGGGTCTTGGGATCAAGTGATTATTATGAGAATAAATGTTTAAATTTCTAGAATATATGAATTTTTATCCGGTATCATCCCACATTTTCCCAAATCCAGGGTATAAATATCATTTTTTTATCACCAAACCTCAGTTTATTGTTCTTGGACACCTCATTCGGTATCAAATTAATAGGTAGTCATTTTTGGGATTATATGTTTTTATATATATTAATTTATTTATTATGATGGGAGAAAAGTATTTAAAACATAAGTACAAGATTAAGAAGTGGATAATGCCATGATGGTTTTCTAAATTATAGAACGTGTGGTTCCCTGGAAATATAATCCACGCCTAGACATAAGAAAGCGGATGAATTCTTACATAAAAATGTACCCAAGAGTAATAAAATTGAAAATTTAACTTGATTTTTAACTTTTTCTTCAATTATTTCATCAAAAAGAGGTCATACCTCAAACCTAGTTTTACACTCTTATGGGGTTATAATTTGGAAACACAAACTCTCTTTAAGACCTATGATAGGGGAATTTAATATATTTCAGTTTGATAACCCAACAGGAAAATGATCATGGAAGTCAAAGATTAAATCCAAGAGACTCATAAGTTATGGTATGCACATCATCTCTCAGACACTTTTACTAAGTTTAATATATAATTTTAATGTATTTATTAATTTTATCAAAAGTAAAATTTCATTTTTATTGTAATTGATAGAGAGAGGAGAAAATGATTTAACGATGGATGCAATAAAAAAATAGATGATAATCCAAACAAGAAACATAATGGGAAGGAAAATTGATTGAATTATTTTCAAACCCCTTTTATAGACTATACCATAAACCATTTTTAGATTCCAAACACAATGTGAAAGGAGAAACATATTATCAAGTCTTTCATGTAACAATTTGTAGCATCCATTTTTAGATCTTCCAACACAATAATTACTGAACCAAAGATCAGTGTGATATGGACTATAATTTCTACACACTAATGATCAAGCCAGAAGAAATTATTTTTAGGTATTTATCAACTAGAAGTTGAGGCAGAAAAGTGGTGCATTATCATTAAAAGTATGAAAAATAATGAAGAATATTACTCTATTGAATGGGTAGATATAACAAAATATTTCTAAACTAAATATTTTCATGAGAAAATTCACATGAAAATTTAAATAGAATTCATATAGTTAATAAAAAGGAGGATATATCAATGAGTACCTATAAACCTTAATTTTTGATCCACAATAGACAAATATTTTCCATGAATATTTTATTATTGAAGAAATTTTTTTTGTACTTTAATTTTTGAATTCTTCTGACATTTAATAGGTTTAATTTTTTAATGGTGGATACATAAAATGTATAAAAATGAGATAAAATTTTATTATTTTATGAGTTTAAAAATATACCGTGAAGTTTAATTGTTCAAGGAAAATACCTGGTGCTTGAAATTGAGTAACAAGATGAAAATAGTGTAAAATAGATTGAAATTGATGTTTTACATCATAAACGAGTCATTTATGATATAAGATAGCTTGTATAGGTATGGAAGAAGATATATGGGACAAATAGAAGATTCTATAGAATGAACACATATATCATGGCATGAAACATATGTGTCACACAATGATTCTACCCTCCCCCACCCCACCCCCACACTTCCTCAGCTTTTACGGCTATAATTCGAGGAAAAAAACATTCATAGTATATTACCCAATGATTTTACAATGTAAAACCACTATTTACACCATAAAAGGGCTCGTAGGTATATAGATATAAATAGTTTTGAACAAATAAAAATTTTGACCATCCATGACTACATTATTATGATATAGAATTACATTTAATCATTTATTAACCATTTTGTGATGGCCTGAGGGTTCTTTTAGTATCATAAATACAAGTATACCGGGTAATCGAATATGATTAGTCCCTAAGGATCTACTATTATGCTTTGGAATATGGCCACTGCTAATACATTTTAATATTTATATTTTCATTTAGTTTTTAATGAAAATTAAATATAATTTATAATAATAATTTTATTAATTTTTATCCATTATGTATTCTTAAAATCTATTTTCTTCCTCGTTTTACCATTAATTCCACTTCCCCCATCATTTTTCGTGTTCTATTTTACATAGAATTAGAAAGAGAGTAACCCTGTGCTTGACCTCGAGGTATGATTCATGGGGTTTCTAATTATTGGGCTTCAATTCATTGAATGTTTTATATTATTTTTTGGTGAATTCGCGGGTAGTGAATGAGTGTGAAGAACATCCACCACTACATGAATCTCATGTTCACTCTTATTCTCTTCATAGAGGAGTATAATTTTAATAATCTATATTTTATTCTTAGGAATTATAAAAACCCATAACAATATAGGGAATATAAATCCATACGCAGTGGAGAGGACTGAAAAATAAAATGTCATAAATAAAGAACCCACAAAAACTAACCATCGAACCAGTACCATTATAACATAACTTCATTCTTTTTTGTATCTACAAGCTAGGAGAGGTTTGTTTTTCCACTGTATTCAAATGATTATTTTCTAAAACTCATGTTTAAATATATAATAGAAATAAGAAAACAATTAGATTATTTGAATTGAAATATTTGATTGATTGACTGTGATACTCTTCATGTTATATTACCCAAGTTAGAATTTATTTTCTGTTTGAAAAATAAATAATCTTTTATACCTTCCT
Organism: Viscum album; assembly: GCA_963277665.1. Classification (NCBI taxonomy): domain Eukaryota; kingdom Viridiplantae; phylum Streptophyta; class Magnoliopsida; order Santalales; family Viscaceae; genus Viscum; species Viscum album. The sequence goes on along the minus strand of OY728139.1, from coordinate 1,513,053,259 downwards.
AAGAAAAACGTGTTAGAAATTTTATCATTTTCAGGGATCTATCAGTTTTTCAATCTATTTTTATACTCTCAAATTTTTTATATATATTTTATTTTTTTATATAAACTACAAAAAATATAAAAAAGTCCCTCGATGTACCCAAATTACTATAATTATACCCATATTGACCACTCACATGTGAAATAACTAATAATTGACTCACCCTGGTTTAATGAAGATGGTGTTTCTCTCTTTGATAGATAGATCAGGGATTCCATAAGATTATTTATCAAAGAGGATTACTTCAAGGATATCATCCTGGAATTTAAAGTGACCCTCAAGCACCAAATATTAAAATTTTATCCAGTGAGTTAATTTAAATATAATATTAATTCATATAATTTTATCAAAAACTATCCAATATATAAGTAGATTCTTCAATTTTTTCCCATTAGTTTCTGAGGAAATTAAACAAGTGAAACATTAAATTGTTGAAAATGAACTAGATTCATAGTTTTAAATGATTAGAGATATATTTCAAGACCTATAGAGAAAATTGGATGGATAACATAATATTTCCATGCATCCCAAGAGAAATATTTGGAGAAAGAACCTGAAAAAGTGGTGGAGGATTTTTCACCACTTATCTTTAAAGTTGAAGAACATGAGGAGTTAAAGGGGGAGTAACTTGAGAATCCATTCCACTTCACTCAACTATTTATAGAGGAGAGTGATTATAAACACATAAATGATAATATTTATATGGGAGATCAACAAAAATTGTATAAGTTATGGAATGAGTATGAAGTTCAATATGATATTCACATACCTAACAGTGTAGAGGAATCACCTTCACTACAGCTTAATCAAGTATCATAAGATAAAGAAACCATGGAATTATGTCAATTGGAAGAAATAATGGAGGAGTATGACTACCTAACTCCTTCAACATAAAATCAACTCCAAGAGGAATTTATAACTAAATAAGCCAATGAAGCTGAACCTACTAAAGAGTGTTAACGGATTATTAAACTTAATTTCATTAAATTTTTTTAAATTTTAATTCATTATTATTTCCACTTGTTTAAATTTTGAAGATTATTCCAACTCATATTTATCAATGTAGGAGTATAAAGAACTACAAAATTCACCAACAATGGAGCATATGGAGCTCCTACATTAAATTAAACATTTATTTGAGGAAGTCTATGAAGGGATCAAAGTGTCACTACATGAAGATATGAAGTCAAATACTACTCACTTTAAAAATAATTATCTTCACAGTAATTATTCATTTTTAAATTTATTTCATGTTATATTCCATTCATATCCCTTTAAATATTATTTTTTTGAATTGAACATTGAGAAAATATTGGAGAGAGAATATAAGTTTTCACAAGTAGTATCCAACCAAGTGAAGGATCCATAAATCATCCTTCCACCACCATGAATGTTGTAATTATTTGTGAAGGGGTTGGTTTTGGTGTATACTATTCTTATATTCCTAAAAAAACATATCAAAAAATTTCAATATTGATGGAAGAACATGTGTTAGTTCATGTCCAAACAACATCACCCACCACCAGACATTGGATAATATCTGGTACTACCCCTATGGAGGCATTCAAAACCTAGGGACTATATTTGGGTGATTATACATTGATTTAATCTTATTTTATTTATTATATTTATATAAATAAGTTATAAAATCATGTCCCTATTTATTTTTTATTGTATATTAGCATGGCACTTAAAATTTAATGCATGATTTTATTATACTACTCCATGATTCTGATAACAAAAAGGGGTCTCTAAGTCGTGGTGGGAAGGAAAATGGAGAGGTTGTTTTCAAGTTATTTATTCCATAAAATATTCTTACACCCTAAAAGGGATATAATTTTATAAAAGGATAGTTTACATTTTAAAAACTGGGAGACTACCCATACACAACAATAACATGGATGATCTAAACTGAAGCATCATTGCAAGGGGAGTATGAGTTTCATTTCCTTATATAATTTTACTCCACATTATTTTGTAAATCCATTCTAGGTATTTTATTAATAAAATTTCATGCTCCAATTGATCTCTTAAATAATAATGTTTCTTGGGATAATTATTATTCAATTTTATGATTTTCACTATTGACGTTATTAGATGAGTTTTATGGTAAAATGAATGTTTATGGTTAAGCATGAGGGGATGAATTTGATAAATATTGATTTTTTTTTCAGAAGTGTTCAACCAAAATATTTTTAGATTTATACTATTTTGAATTAATGAAATTTATAGATATTGGTTTATTGTTTTCTTCATTTCCATGTATAATTGTTTTGAACCATATGTTCTTAACCTAAGAAAAATTATGAACCAAATATTTCTCATTCATTCTTTAGTATAATCCTTTGGAGATAACGGTGGGTTTTCTTCTATAAATTGTCTGTCATCTTATCGAAGATATGACTAAACAATATTAATTTTAACAAAATTGGTGAATTTTACTTAATTATCACCTTCATCTGTGGACCATCCCTGACATCAATCCTACATTTTCCAATAAAATTCATGAATGGTCATGATAGGAAATGAGCAATTGTATAAGACTATTATACCCATTCCTACCCTGCACATATTATATTTTAATTTACATAAAATAATCATTGTGGGTGAGAGGTTTCCATGGTATATGAGGAATTATTTAAATTTTTTGTGTCCCTGTGAGATATTCAGAGAGGCCATGTTTTCATTATAATATTCTATTCCACCATATTGATAAAAATTAAAATAAATGTGAAAACTAAACAATGGGTTATTTATTTGGTAGATAAAAACTCAACATTTATAGATATAAAATCATAGGAACAAATGTCATTAGGTGATGTTAGTTATATTATTTTGAATAAATGATTCTGAAAATGAAACAAAATAAATAAAAAAGAAATAATCAACAGTGGTAGATTTTTTTCATTATTCTTTCTTTTGTCACGTGACTACATTGAGCATTGGAGATATTGGGATATGACATATTAATCATTTAAAGAGTCTATTACTTGATCTTGGATAGGAAATATTCACATTTTGTGAAATGAAATCATATAAATTAAATGTTTTTCATATTTTTTGTTACACGCAACACTTAGTTTATCTTATGTTACCTGCAATACTGAGTTTATCATGTGTTATGTGAAACACCATGTTTAGACGAAAGGTGACATTCTATAAAAAAATTAGTATTTCAATTCATATATATCACCTAGACAAATGGGTTTTGGGTACCAATAAGATCGAAAACATTATCAGAAAATATGTTTTTAAATTTATATCTGTTCAATTCATTGGTCCCTAGTTAATTAGAAGGGAAAAACCATTTGAAAAAAAATACAGTATTTTTTTCAAAAACTATTTTTATACACACAAATGCATTTTAAAAAAATAAATAAATAAAATATATTTGGGTATATTATTTATATAAATTTATATAATATATATTAAATATAATATACGGAATTCAACTTATGTGTTTTCTAGATAAGAGAATACAATAAAACCATTTTAAGCTAAAATTTTGTATTTTTATAAAAAGGATATTTTTACACCTTTTGTGAACTTATTTTAAAATTAATATTTTACAAATTTAAAAATTATTTTATCAAATAAAATATCTTTTTAAAGTCATCATATAAAATTATATTATGTTTATTTCTTGAAATTGTTTTGAGAAGATAAATTATTCAATGATTAGTGAAAAATACAAAAAATGATTTGGAATTTTAATTTCTTTTAAAGATTTTAAAAACAAAAAAAAATATTTTATTATGATTTTAAAATAAAACTTAATTATAATATACATGTATTAATCAAATTTATATCATGGAAAAAAATTCATATTGAATTTCAACATGAAATGTCTTTATGCTTTTGGAAATCTTCTTTTTGAAAACCAGATTTCTTATCACATCTATGAGATTAAATTGAAATTAAGTATCCCCAATAATGTGAATTTAATTTAACAAAATAGACACCATATTTATAATAATAATAATTTATATTATCTAATAATTATAAATTATTTTTTTATGATAATTAATAATAAAACTTATTTACCAGGATTAAGGTGAGAATATGTTTATCGGGTGGTTAAACAAAAATGATAATGGTTAAAAATGAGAAAAAGAATCTGACTCCAATTGGATGGACATATGTTGAACCTATTTCTTATAAGTTTTATAATGAAACATTTTTTGTCCTTTTAGAATGTTAAAAATGTGGGTACACCATTTTCGTTCCAAAAATTACAAGTGTGTCACCCACCTCACTTATAAAAGGTCGCCTAATCTCTTATCCTTTTCACACATTCAAAAAACATTTTACTAGAAAATACCTAACAAAATAACTTAATATTTCCCATTAACTTCTAATATAATCATTATTTCTGAAATATCCTTCTTAAGAATAATTTTTCTTTAAACCAAAAGAAAATTTCTGAAGAAGAAGTAACATCCCCAACTAAGGGTTTTATTTTATTTCTTCCTCTACCTTAATAAATTCATATTAAACTAGAATAATATAGTAAATTTAGTATATTTCATATAATTAGATGTTTATATGTTAATTTAATTTCATAAATCCTTCTCCAATTCTAAATAATGGATAATGAAATCATCATTTGTGTGCACGGTGGACAACCTCCTCGCGAAACAATGTTATTTGTTTTCCATCACCACCTCTCATGGATCAATATAATTAAACATTTAATGTTTATATATTATATTAAATATATTATTATGGTTCTTCAATTATGATATCAAATTTACCATCTTACATTCTATTTCTTGGGAATATGATTATATTATTCATATATACGACGGACTATAGCCTTGCAAAGTGATATGATTCGTTTTTCATATAAATTGTACATGGTAGGTAAGAAGGTTGGTTTGAATATTAATATGTAATATATGTGACATAAAACTTATTTTATATTGTTAATATATATTTTAACCTTCTCTCTTTATTTCCATCAAGAAAATATTAATAGCATTTATGCGGACGTACGACTTACTATATCCATGAATGGGGTGTTTCATTTTCTATATCTAACTTTGATGGATTATGAAAAATAAATTTTTATTGAAAATATATTATATATATTTCATGGATAAAATTATTGAAATTTTATAAACACCATAAATGTATGAGGACCTAAAAAATAAAAAAATAAAAACGTAGGCAAAAAACAATGTAGTTATTACTATAAATGAGATTTTAACATGGAATTCTTAATTAACAGGTAATAGAATATCTTAATTAAATAAAATATTTTGTGACACATATTACTTTTTTTAATAGATTTATAGTAAATATATATTCATTATATAGGAGTTTCAAACTTGAATGAAGGAATTCAAGTCCTATGGTAAGCGATTTATAGTCTCCTTTTTATTTCAATGAGACATATGAAAAATCACTACTCATATCTTATGACTGGTGAATATAATCCCCATTTTTAATTTTATATCATTAACATCCTTATTTCAATGATATTTTATGTTTCATTTTATGTTATTATTTATTTTTTTCTTAGGATTCTGAAGATTATTAAAGGTGTAAGGGATTCTTTTCGATTGGATTTTATACCTATGGGATACATGTCATGTTCACCAAATGATTATTATATGGGTTTATATAATTTAAATTAACATATTATATATTTATTATAATGAAAATTTTCAGGATTTAACAATATAATTTATTATATATTTTTTACAGGGTTTTTTGTTCAACATATATCCAAGCTGTAAGGGATTTTTCCCCTAGTTTTCTTTCATTGAGGAATATGTTATGTTTGGCCCATGTATTCATTTATAACATGTATAAACACTGCATTTGAGATTTGAAATCTTGAATATATTTATCCTTATGATATTTTATGTTTCATTTATTTTTTTTCCCTTCATGAGGTTTACAATTCAATTTTAAAAGTGGTAATAATTTCTTGTTATAATCTAATCATTTATGAGGATTGATTATGATTATGTTTTTGTTGATCAAATATTTTGATCCATCCCTCAAGAAACTAATTAATGTTATTGTCCACTATTTCTTTCTAGTTAATACATGTTTTCCTTTCATTTTCCTCTCTTTATTCACTCAAGATTTCAAAATATTTTTACTAAGAAAAATCATCTTTGTATCTCTATTTGGTTGAAAATCCCTTTTTTCTTCCAAAACAATGTTTTCTAAAAAAATTAATTTTTTTCTAAAAGTTATAAAAATTATTAATTTAATACATTTTTATCCATTTCTTAATTATTGAAAAATAATAATGGATTCTTCATGTCTTTTTTGAAACAATTCCTGTTTGGATTTTAATAAAAATTCCAAATAAAAATTAATTTTAATGTTTATGACATGAATATAATTCTCCACAGTCTAGACCAATCATTTCATTGAAGTTTCTGATTTAATTTCCTTGGTTATTTTTATAGAAAGTTTTTAAAATGTTTTATGTTTATAAAAAAAATCAAACTGGAAATGATATTTTCCTTAAGAAATTATTTAAAATAGTTTAAAAACATATTTTATAAGTTTCAATGTTTATTATTAAAGAAAATGATTTCCAAAATGATTTATAAACTTTAAATTTTAAAAATTTATTTTCAAATAAAAATTATTTTCCACAATAATGGTCTTAAATTACCTTTTAAAATCATTTTCCATATATGATGGCATATGTTGATGTTACAAATGATTTACTGAGGATAGTACCCAAGGATACCATTCTTATTCTTTCAATAAATGGTTTTTTATAATATAATGATGTTTATGAAATATGTTTCTCTTCCAAAGGTGACCCCATTAAAAAATTATTATGAAACCCCATTATATTCATGGGTTATTCTCCTATTAAATGGTGAAATTATTATCAAAACAATCTATGTTACTCTCGGTATGATTCTTGATGCCTGTGTTTTTTTGTGAAAAATGAAGTTCCAAAGGTAAATACTTGAACGAAAGGATATCGGAAGAACCCTAATGGTCACATACTTTGATGAAGACACATGATATATTTCCCAAATCACCATCACCCCATATGTGATTCCTATGCATCAGCACCTCCACAAAGGATTAGACCAGCATTCCCAAGAGAAATTTCAAGGCCATACCTATGTTCAAACCAGTATGAAGCACATATGTGAGGCACCTACTTCACTCAGGGACCCATTATTCCTATAAATAAGACCATGGGGAATGTAATCTTAAAAAAATAAAAAACCAAGGAAGCCTCTAGGCATTGCTCTCCCTAGTCATTCTCCTAGGGCTTCAGAAATATTCAAGTAGAGTTGTAGGCCCTAAAAGCAGAGGTAATTAAGAGGTTTAAGGGGTTTAATGTTACAAGAGTGTTCTAAACATGGGAGAACCTATGCAATCCACCTCCCTAGTGCTAAACAAACTATGGAAAATTCCTATTCTCATTCATGGGTCATAATTACCAGTATTCCAATGAAACATTAGTAGGCCCTTGTATCCAAGAAAACTGCTCACCTATGTTTTGTCTCTTATGTTTTCAATCATATAGAGATAACATAAACTCTTCCTTGTCTACCCTGCGTGAGATAACTTCATCTCACCCAACCTTCATCTGTCAGATCCCCCCTTTTCTCTCTCATCCATCACTTGCATGAGCTCCCTTTGAGTCCTATCTTTATGCACCCAATGGAAGAGAACCTCCTTCATTAGGACTCCTATATGAGGGAGAAAAAATCAGCGCCACCATTGAATACTTCATGATTTAATAACCATTTTGAGAGACATATTAACGTTTATTCTATTCGGTTATTCATTCCTTTAGTTAAAGATGTCCCACACTTGTCCTATCTGATGGATGGGGTCCTAAATGTGTGCGTATATTTTCATACCTTTGGTCATGATGACCCCAAACCTAGGAGAAATTCCAATGACTTCTCAATCTCAAACAAAAGGGTTAGGTCCATATCCTTTAATCCTCATCTATGTGTCCATGGGACTCCCATTTCAGATGGTAGGAGGGGGCTCACGCTTGATTTTTCTTTTGATGGTTAGTATCTTATCGTACTCTCTTATCTGGAACTAGGAGATAGTTCATCCCTCATGGAGTAATACCCTATCATTTATTATGAGTTGTATCTAGTGGGTATCCATATATGACTATCCTAGTTATGAAATTGGAGAGGTGATGGGAATATCAAATCCATGCATTTCATAGCACAAAATTATTTTTCAGATCATCCCCTCACATTCCATCAAAGTGCCTGTATAGTAATGGGTATTTATATAAATATATCAAATCAAATGGAATACATACTATATTAGACCACCAAAATCATTAATCAACCAAAAAAGGGGGCTAAATTCCCTATGAATAAACCAATGGAATCCTTCTAGGTGTAATCCCTAATAATAACTCTAAATCTCCAAGAGTCTAGACATTCCTCTTGGCCATACTGAAATGGGCCACCTATATGATATAATCCCCAATCATCTCCTTCTAAAAAAAGAACCACATCCCTTATGAGTTAAAAGTTTTAGAGTACCTACATAGCTTTGGGTCCTCAATCGGTATCAAACTATCTGGTCTTTGATTCCCAACAAAATGGGATATATAGGGAGTATCCCTGAGGTCCAAGACACACATCCCAAAATACACTCTAATTATCACTAGGACACATTCCTATTAGGTTCGTTTCCAAACTGAGATCCCACATCCCTTCCAGGTTCCCTTGTCCTACTTAGTATAAGTCCCATACAAAAAGTTTTCTATGAACCTCTCTCCTTGACTTCATTTCTGCATGACATTAAACAACACGGATTGGTCATTATCACATGACATTAAAATGAATGATGTGTCCCGTTATGTGGAAGAAAAACATGTTAGTTCTGATTTGTTTCATAAGGATATGTAGTATTACCATTTAATAGTCCCAATCCAATAATCAAAAATATCTCATCTCCCTACAATATGATAAATTTAATAGTTCCCCACTACATGGCTTTAAATGAGAATCATGATTTGAGACAACCAAAGAATATATAATCCTTTCATAAAAGTGTAACATTAATGGAGAACCTTAGAAACATTCATATATATCAATAAAAAATAACCTAAGATACATATATATGATTCAAAATATCATTCACTGTGATAATTGATTTTTAACCCATGGGTGGCCCATGTTATACTTGGGATGCAATCAAATATTTTCAAAATATCTTTAATCATTAATAGAGTCCCAGAGTTGATAATATGTCCCCCCAAAATGGTTTGATGGCCCAACCTACCTTCCTCTAGACCGATGTGAGTCCTTAAGAATCATTGGATCCATTCCCCAAAGACCATATACCATTGCAAATCATGTTTTTGAAATATCTCGAATAAGGGAATTGTTTCCTATTTCTTCCCCTGTGAACAAAACTCATTGTAATCCCTTTGAAATAGGAAAACCTAATGTGAATGATTGTTCACCATTTATTCTAGAACAATCATATAGTCAAGTAAAAAATCATACACCTTGCCACATTTTTAATTTGAAAAAAAATGGTGAACCTAACATGAATCCTTAGACAAAATGACTATGTCACCCAAATAACATGCCCCTTTTGTTCACAAAATGAATGAGGGACAAAAAACAATTGATTATGGATGTTTTTAACTAGATAACCCTTCGATCTGATTGTCTCCATACTAGTTCACATATACTTATGCTTCGGCCACTACACAAGAAGGGTCCTTGTCTAAACATTGGATGTCATCACTGACCCTACATCTTTAATACGATGCTTGAAATGCATAGGTTCATGAGTACAACCAAAATAGTACCATCCCAACAATGGAGGTATCTTGATAGTCCATCTAGCTTATGAGGCCCCACAATCTATCTACACAATGATGGTTGGAATCCCTTAAGATGATGACACCTATTTATATATCAAACTATTTTCTGATCCAATCCTTAGAACACAATAATCAGCCTCTCCCTTATCCTAGGGAGGAATACCAATGGGCCACATACAGGCACCCCCACAAAAAATAGGGGACCCTCAAAATGGATCCAATGATAAACTAATGCTTTCAATGTTTTATGATGAAAAACCCTTAGTATGATGGTGGAGTTTTCGTCATACATTTGACCTAGGTCAATTAGACTCAGTAATTCAATATGTACTGTTGTGGAAAACAACTAGACATTTGGGATAAGAGCCCCACCAAAATTCCATATGAATACAACCATCTAAATTCGGTTTAAATCCTTGAGAAATCCCAAAAACCTACCCAAATCAGTCGTTTTTTATAGTATAGTACATCAACATCTCAAGACACCCACCAATCAAATGAGGAATTAATCCATGAGTAGGAAAAGACACCTGGCCACATTCATGAAGCTTTCTAGTTGTTTTTTGTTAGTGAAACCTGAGAAGGAACTCACACTTTCCCACATATATTATGTTCGTTGGCATAACCTAGAAGCATTTGGAGATATCAGCTAAAATCCCCTTGAACAAAAGCAGGGAATAAACCCATATCTCTACCCAAAACCATTGTAATACATGTACACACTTACATGGAATGAATGATAGGAGTATTCACACACCCATTCTCTATATACTGAATAAGAATATATCAGCATTCCAATTACTAATTTTACCTTTAAATTCCTGAAAATGGTGAAACAATATTTGAAAATTCATTATCATATCCTACAAACCATCCATGATATAATGATGGAAGTTGAAGTGGAAGAGGTATGAACACAAAACACTATCCATAATGTTTTTTGAACTCACCAAAAGAAAGAGAGGGTCACTATGGGGCAAGAAAACATCTCTACTCTCATCTAGGATGGTTGTGGCCCCAATTATTCCATGATATACATACAACCATAACGAGTTCAAAACCCCTATTTCAGGTGGAGTTAATCATCCTATTCCAATCGCCAAAACAAGATAGGTAAAAAACTCCATCCAAAATTCCATAAAACTATAGTCAAATTATGACAGAAACATACAATCTCACTAAAAAAAACTTTTAAAAGTAAAACTATGATAAAAATAATGAAACACTAGTTTCCCATAATAGGGCATCCAAAAATAATCCTCACTGAACTTGAATAGAAAATAAAGATCCAGTATATGCTTCTATTCTGCTAAAAAATAGAGTTATTGATGCCCTCATAAATTTATCTATAATGTAATAGGAACCTACATTCCTATTAAAAAATTATGAGAATATAATTAGAAGTTATATATGTCATCCACATACATCTTATCATGAAATATGTCTTCAGATCCACAATATGATTGATATTAGCAACATGACTCTTGATGAGCTCCATGGTATCCCTCTACTTGGATAGAAGGTCTAACAGAGAGGAGGTACTCCACTTGCTATCATCCTCCTCGAAATTTCTCTAAAGGTTTTATGTTATATTAACTCTCATCATTGAATAATTTCAATCCATGATGGTATTTCACACCATAATAGCATTCACTTCATCAAGAAGGTCCTCCCCTTGGTAATTTAATGATTATAAAGCCCTCCTACCATGACTAACTGGGGAAAACTAGTCCAGTCAATCCTGATGAATCATCATTGAAAATTTAAAACCTTTATCAATTGTAAAATATCCCAAGACAATGGCCATTCTATGAACCACCCTTCGATTTCCTACCTTCCAGTATGATAGAGGAATTCCCTAAAAATATTTCTTTTTATAATAAAGTAGAATGGATGCATCCACTTTGGACATCCCATGTTAAGGATCCTCTATAAAAATATGAAGAATACATGTATAACATGAGAAACTAGTTTGCTAATAATGACATAGCATTAAGGTTTTGGACTTCATCCACTCCCCAATACAACATTAGGGTGTCATTTTTGGATGATTTTATGAACAACATCTTCATTAATATATTGAATGATCTTAATCACTTAAAAGAAAAAATTATTATCATACTATGAATATTAAATCCACCTCATGGTAATATAAGGGATATAAGGTTAAAACGACTTGGAAGACCTTTTAGATGCACAGAACATAAAAGTGGGAAAGATTGAAGGATCCATTCAACATGCATTCCTAAATGCATTAAAAGAATTGTGTCCTCAGATTGTAGATTCCCTATTTGTTATTCATATAAAAGGATGGGGATAGACAACCATGCTACATATTTATAAAAGGACACCAAAAGTGACATCATTCAATTTAATAGTTTCATGAAGGCATGAAAAATTTAATTATGTTCACAAAAGATGGTACACTAAGCAAAAACCCTCCATGGCTGACTCTCACAGACATCGATCCAGAAGAGAGAGAGATATCCAAATACATTTTTATATGGATTATGAAACAATCAAGAAATTGAATCATTTAATTGAATTAAACCATATTATAGAAAACATTTCTCAAATTTATTTGGTAGAAGGTATCTTAGGTGAAGTCCAGACCATTCAACCAGCCCATGATTGAGCAAGGCTTCATAAAATCAGGAAAGAACCTCAGAAGCAGCAAACATGCAAATCCAAAAGTATCGCTAGATCATAGGGCTGGTTTATATTTTAAAAAAACATCCATGGTCATAAATAGGTCATTAAAGGTTGTGTAAATAGAATGTAAATAGCTCCAGGACAAGGGGATGGGGCCTTTTTACCCGAGTCCCCTCCTGCTTAATGGAAATTAGTCTTCCCTCTACTGGGGGAATATCAAAAAATAGAATTTCATGGTTCATTCTATACCATTATCTAGTGTCATCAATGAGATAATGAACAAAATATTTCTCAATAATCTATTCAGATCACCTTCCACCAAAGGATTCTATGAGAGACAATATGATGAGAAAGAGACCTCATGGACGGAGAAAACAATAGTCCCCAAAAGAGACTGATAAAACTCCTAAAATGCGTTATGTATCAGTGAACAATGTTAAAACCACCTCTAAAAAATATAACAAACATGAGTCCAAAATATAGGGGTAAGAGGTGTATTGTTTGTTCCATTATACAGTCCACACCGAAATGATTGAAGGAGGTGTGTGTAGCCACCACTAGTGGCTTGGTCTAAATTTCAAAATTCAATCAACCACTCTATTACTACCTCCTCAACAACCATATTACACAGGAAGTGGTAAAGGAATTTATATGCCTCACCCAACTCTTGGATAGTTTAATACCCTCACTCTCTTGGAAATAATATCATGGTAGGAGGAAAAGATGAAAAATTTGAGAAGAAACAACAAAGATTTACTCAGAAGCAGCATTCCTACTAGATAGGTTCTACAAGTAGAGCCTCAACTCACACTACCAACCAATGTAACAATAGGTTTTACCCTATAAACTGAATAAAAACTTGAAAATATAATCTCCATGTGGCAATGATGAACAATATATTAGGAACCAATGGTTGTGAGATATCAGGAGTTCCCTCCCTTGGACAAAGTGCCAGGGCTGTGTCCGACTATAACACCCCTAGATTTTGTGAACATTTATTTATAATAAACTAAATTTATGTGCAACATGATTTTCATTATCCACCATACAATTTTTTTTACACTACACCATGTTATTGATGTTCTATATAAAACAATATCATAGTTTTTGTTACACTTAACACAATGTTTTTACGAAACATCACTTTATTATTCTAATTATTCAAACATGATTATTAAAACCTAGTCATTAAAATTTGTAATATGAATATTAATAAGTATTTTTAAATGTTATTTATAATGTTTTTATATAAATAAATCATGTTGATAATAAAATAGATATTTTTTAGTAGAGTCATTATATGTTTTGAAAATATTTTTTTATCATAAAAGATTCTTATTGTCTATTTTTGTTGATAATAATAAAATTAATTTTTGACACTTTTATAAAATGAATTTGACAAAATAAAAACATTTTTTAATTTTTAATTTCAAACGTTTCTTAAGGTAATGTTTTTAGATTTCTTTGAAATGTTACTCTTTTAGATGCATATTTAATAATACTGAATTTTAAATGTTAACTTATTATTTCATTTAATTTTTTTATATAGATAAATTATATTTTTATTTTTATTTAAAGTATAATTAGATTAATTATAAATAAATTAATATAATTTAGGTAATATAATCCAATTTCAAATTGAAATTGGATATAAAATATTTCAAACTTATGGTCTCTTTCTTCTTAATACCATATCGTCTCATCCAGTCTATGAGATACATTTTTATTTATTTTCTGATAATTCTATGATTAGAATTTGGAAAAATGGATTCCATATTTGGAATAATCCTAATTTATAATTTATAATAAGGTCAAATTTTTTTATTACTGAAGTGACTAGTTAATGAAATTAAAATTAATTACCAAAATTAATGCAAAAACAAGATTAATTTGTGGTTATGTAGAGAAAATAAGCTGTAAAAATGACACTACAGTTGTCCCTACCCCATTTCCTGGCCATATTTAGAATATTTAAAATATTTTATAAAAAATGGATCATTATTGGATTTTCATGATGTAAAGGATACCGCCCAATAGTGTTTACCTTTTTATATTTACATGAATGTCACTCCTCCATTATAAAAGGTCACTAACCCCCCTCACTTATTCACACCTCTCAAGACCATTGGATCATCCAACCCATGTTAAAATATCCTCCTCCATTAATCCCAAAAGCTTAAATTTGAGCATAAATCCAACCAAGGATGTCCTTTGGTGAAAATCCAAATGAGATACCAGAAGCATAGGTAGCATTCATCAAAAAACATTTTCCCCTTATTTCATCCTCAAACCTCTTCATTAATTTTTATATAATAATTATATAATAAACTAATTATCTGAAATATACTGATATGTTATAATGTTAAGGGTATGGCCAATAAAATCACACACTTCAATCAAATTGCGTATGCAATCGTCGTGCATGTGTTCAGTAGACTACTGCCTTGCAAATTGATGTTGTTCATTATTCCATTAACACAACTCAAGGTTGGTAATAAGGATGTAGATAATACATTAATGTTACATATATTGTATTTATGTACTATTTATGCTTCTAAAATTATTATATAACACATATACTTATGATTTCCATCTTGAGAGAATTTGATAACTTAATTTGTGGATGTGGGCGCTACTGCCTCTTCAAAGCAATATGATTCATTCACATTTTACATAAAATGTATTAATTATGGGTTTAACAAATATATGTGATATATATTAAATAATAATTATAATTTAATGATAATATATTTATATTTTTAACTTTTCTTCTTTCTTTCAATACAACAAGAAAATGGATACGATGTTCATGCATATGTATGGACTGCCATATCAATAAATAGTTTATTTCATTTAATATTTATATTTATATAGATTATTATAAATAAATATATAATTAATATTTAAATAATTTTTATCATGATATAACTAATATTATCATGAATATCATGTCAAAACAAGTGTGAAAAATAAATTTTTTATTACTTGAAACATAACTTTGACATGGAATTGTTAATAAATGAGTAATATAAAGTAATAAGTATATAATATATGGTTTATATATATTTATATGGTTATATGATAGATTTAAAATGAACATATCTTTATTATACATGAGTCTTGAACATGTACTATGGAATTCATAATTATGGCTAGAGTATTTTTATTCCCACTTTTATTTCTATGAGACTTATGCCATATTCACCACTTGTTTCTATTGTGTGGTGTATATAATGACCATGAATGTATTAATTTTTTATTATCCTTAAATTTATCATTATTTAAATATCCATTTTATGATCTCAAATTTATGTGGTTTTTGGTTCAAATGTTACAAAATCAGTAGAGTAATGCTTCCACAATATTACTTCTTCGAGACACATGTTTTGTTATGCACTTATGTTATTTTATGTGTTGTATATGATACTATTTAAAAATTTTTATCACGAATATACTTATTTTCATGATAATTTAATATTCAGATAATGTTATAATTTAAGGGGGATTATGATTAAAATACCCCAACGTTGTAAGATTTTATTTCAAAAATCTCACTGTTTATCGAGATTTTTTATGTTTATGCATCCATTGATGAAATATTATGATAAATCTTTCAATAATTCCCATGCATTTTTTCTCCTATATTTATTCATGATATTCTTATGTATTTTTATTATTTTGGTACTCTTTGGTACTAATTATGATTAAGAACATGTTTTTAAGAAAATGTGATTTTATTTCACTCCTCAGTTGGATATATATTTGTTTAAAACAAACTGTTTGTAAAAATGATTTAAAATATTTCTAAATTGTATTTTCAAATCATTTTCAATGAAAATGAATTTAAAAATTTTTAATGTTATAAAATAATTATATGTTTTTCAGATCTTCTATTACACATTTTCAATTTTTTTTAAAAGAAAAATATTTTCAAAATGATTTACGTTTGAAAATGATTTTTTCAAAAAATAAATGATATTTTCCTCAACAGATGTTTTACATTTTTTTTCAAAATTATTTTCCATCTAATATGAAATCTATTACTATTACCCATCCTTTACTAGGGGTATGATCCAAAAGTACCTTTCATATTCTTTCTTTGAATGTCATATATTTTGATGTCATGATGTATATAAAAAGTATTTCTTTTACATGGGTTATAATATTATAAAACCCACTTATGTTCATAGTTTAGTCAAGGATTATGAAACCTATTTATATCCCATAGGTTATGATATGATTAATTGTTTATAATACCCATTTGTTCATTGGTTATGATATGATGAATTCTTATGATCTATATAGTACACATATATATGGTTTAATTATGTGATGGTTGAACCTATATCTATCTCCAATGAATTGGGAAGATATTTATATATCATGAGATATATATGGCCTAAATAGGGAGTAAACTCAGTTCATTAAAGGAATTTGTCCACTAATATGGTCTAAGGAGTGAACCTTGACTACTAATATGGTATTTGGAGTGAACTATGAATACTAAGTTGGTTTGGGAAGGGAAACCATTCTTCTAAGATGGCCTTGTAAGTAAGACTTGAATACTATTGAAATCATTTTACATGATTATGTGTCTTCTATATTTCAATGTCTTAATTGTATTTTTTTCCTTCATGGATTATTCTCTTGATTACCTTATGTTTTATCTCTTACAAACTTCCAATATTTATTCCATAAATCTTGATTATAATCTTTTATATGTAGGGTATGATCACATAATGTTATGATCATGTTCTCATACACTTATGCCCATTATTATGATTAAATATCTACCTTTTTTACCCTTAATGGTCATTTGATATCACACTTTCTTATGTTTCCTTTCCACATGTTATTATGACATGTATTATGTATGACTTTCTTAAGAAAGGTTCTAGTCATGGAGAACCTAGTGGGATATAATGTATCTTACATATGTACCAGTGTTTATATTTCTAAGTTTCCAAAGGCACTAATCTAATGTAGTCTTTAGGTGTGTGTTTGTATAAATTATTAAATGTTATGAAAAATAAATGTAATATCAAAGTGTGAGAAGTGTGGATAACAATAGTTGGCATCAGATTAATGGTTGAGTTATCTTTTGGAAACAATAATGTGAAAACACTAGTGTGATCCCAAAGGACATATATCTATGAATAATTTCAAGGATGATTAAATGTATATGGATATGTCCTAGAATATTTGGTAAAGAATTGAGAAATTGCTTTCCTAGGAAGATATCCCAATCTAGATACTTCAAGTTGATGTGTCTATAGAATAGATATATCTAGGAAAAACAATCTGAAAGCACCATATCGACCTAGAATTGATTGAGAACTACTACATGAAAATGGGCCTTGTTGCACACCTGGTTTGACACTCTTAGGTTATATGATTTGGTAATTCAAAAGATCTTTATCAACCATTGAGAAATATTTAAATAGAAGTTATCTATTAATAACCTTGTATAAACCTAAAGTTTCATATTTTAAATAAGTTTTCACAACTTAGACATCTTATAAGTGGGTTTTCATTATAATTTGTTTCTCACTATGATTATCATTTCTAACTATATTCCTTTTGATTTTAGTCAATGTATGAAACTCGAAGGATCCGCATCAGCATTGAGTGTTAAGAACAATGAAATTATCATCCTCCTAATTATCCAAATGTTAAGAGAGTAGGAATGAAAAACATCATTGCTATGCTCACACAACTTTCTAAAGAAATTAATCTTCCTGAACTTTCAAACAAGAATAATAGAGAATGTACGACCATTTATAAATCTAAAGACATGTCACAAAGGTAGTTTTCATAGTTTCTGCATTGTTTCCCTAACTGTACGGACTAACCATGGGGGTTACCCCTCTCTATAGTTATGGTACACTGTTGGAACTTGTTTTGGACAACTGTGCGGCCAAACCATGTGATTCCTATTTAGGTGTGATTTTATAGAAATTCCCTTAAACTTTATATTTTAAAAATAACATTCTTCATATTTCTAATTCCAGTATAAATCACCCTCAAAATATCCTATTTTGGATACTTTTAAATCCATGGATAGTTTCAGATCTCATTCGTCCATCTATAGTCTAATCGAAGCATCATACATATGATTGTATTTGCCCTAGTAAGATAACAATTCTTTTGTAGTTATTATTCATTTCTCTTATCCATGTTTAAGTTATTGAGGTTTAGTCCCATTTTCCATATTTTTTTGGCATTGTAAAATTTTCATATATCTTCCAATCAAGGATGAACTAGTGGTTAATACTCAATGAGGAGAGTCATACGAGTACGAGGTATGTGGTCTATAACTTATTCCTTATGTTTTTTATTTCATAATTTGTTTCATTGTGTCGTTAACTAGTTTCACCTTACGTTGCTCGTAATTTAATTATTATTTGAATTGGTTTCCATGTGTATGACCTAATAAACTTGTTAGATCCCACTTACATATCATGAATGTACTATCTTAGGTATAGCCATCCCTTTGGGGGGTCCCTCTTATAAAAATAATTGACCATTCATGATTTTATTCCCAAAACACCGATTGGTGTCTTTGGACCTTAATTAGAATAATTATACCATGTTGTTATGGAATGAAAATAGTAAAATAGAATGGATAGTTCCCTTGAAAATTGTAAGGAATTGAATTGAATTTATGTAAGTGGTGATCCCACATAACTTGTTGAAATTGTACTACCGTCAAACCCTTGTAAATGTTAAATTTAAATTACCTATGACTTATAAATTGGATCGTACTAAATCAAAAGGGCATTGATCACAAATATGACATATGTGGAGGAGACCCTTAATAATTATAGTGAATGGGCATGAATACCCTTATATATTTATTAGATCAATTAGGGATGTTTATCCTAATTATAAATAAATGGGAATAGTGTCCCTTGTGATATGGGCACAAAATACCTTGTGATATGATCAGGGCCTCCGTTGTGATATGGGCATGGTCCCCCTTTTGATACTATTTTGATATGGGAATGGAATCATTTATCATATGAGTATGGAATCCCTTGTGATGTGAGAATAGAGACCCTTGTGATACTATTGTGATATGTACATTGTGTCCCTTGTGATACGATCATGGAATTCAATGTGATAATATTGTGATACATGGAATAGAAATCATTATAAATGTCATAACAGAAATTTCACCCCATGGTACTATTTAGAGTAATTTTGAAACAGGGTGAAGAATGTAGTGTCATCCCAGTTAGCTTTCAGGGACCAGAGTTGACCCATTTACACTTTCTATAACTTCTTTACATATTTTAACTGAACACATCCATATTATACGCATGAATGGATATGTATATATCATTAGGTGGTTACCTAGTGGGATCATATCTGACACCCTGTTCGGGCTTCCTTTGGGTACCCAAACATACTACATTCTTGGAGATGTGGATAATGGAAAGAATCAACTTTCAGATGATATAAATTTCCAATGACATATGATGAAGCTGGTTATAGATGACAAGGAATGATCTTGGGATAATAGATTGATTTTTTGTAATTTTTAGCCTTCCTGTATAGTACTACTTTCTTCTGATTGTCTCTATGTTGTAACACTTTATATATACATGAAATAAATTTTCATCAATCTGTTTCTGATCTTGGTATCAGTTTATTATTATTATTTATTGGTCATCGATATTAGTTTCAAGGATAGTTACAACTAATTCCACTTATTATCCATTGTTATACTATTTTTTCTATTGATGTGATGATTATACTATTTTTCCACATTGGTAATGAAGAAAGTATGTACCGATGGATATACCCAAGGCCTTCGTAGATAGTTGACAGCCTCTGGAATTTGGGGAGATGTGTTTAAGTCAATTTTTCCAATCGGGGTCGGGGAACAGTTGAGTGGCATCTGGGTTCAATATGTCAAAAAGTGGGATCAGAGCATATTTTATTGTTTGTTTTCATAGAATTTTCATGGGATTAAGAAGGATATGGCATTTGGTAATGAGATATTCATTGAAATAGCTAACCCATGTACAGAGAAAATATATATTTCATTTAATTGAAATGTCTATTTTCTGCCTTTTGTTTATTACACTAATTTTTAATCATCAATTAGGTGATGCACTTGAATTTCGATATTACAATTAATCCAACCGATGTTTATATTTTATCATTATTCTGATTAAATTAGGGAATATAAATATTGAAAATGTAGTATAATTGGAAACCTATAAGATACTCACATGTCATGCATCTTCCATGCCATGTAGGAGAATTTTTTGATTTCATTACCTGTGATATTTATGACTTCTTTAATGTTTATAAATAGAATTGTTATCAAAAAATGATTCTTGTAGGTGATTGAGAAAAACAATGTTGATACTTTGAGTGCATTCTATAAACTAAAATTGGTTTCTAATATAGTCTATTTTAGATAACCTAATCAGCCAACTATGCCATGTTTAGTAATGGACCATAGGTTCAACATGGTATGTTTTGACTGGGCACCACATTTCATTTCATTAGGTGTACATTCGCATTTTAATCGGAAGCATTGAACCATTTTTTTCAACCATTTAAATTGAATCGAAATGTAATTATGAGTTAAAAATAAATTGAAATTGAAAACCATGGAGCTTGAGGCCATCCCAACCTTAATAGTGGGATGTAGGTATTATCTATGTTGTCTCATATGAATATTTCTATCCCCCGAAACTAAGAATTTGAGTTGGAAGAGTGGTGATTCTATTACCTAGAATGTATTTTTACATGTTCAAGTTATATATCTATATCATGTTCAATTATTTAATCATGTATGAGGTGTTTTTTTAATTTAAACTGATTCCACAATGATGACCTCTGATAATATTCAAGGAGGTCTGTGAAGACCATGCCCCTTAGGTGGTCGGTCGTGATCCACCCGCTATTCCTCCAATAGTGGGACATCATATTTTTTCTAATGTGGGCAATGATTCTTGGTTTCATGAAAATTATGGAAATTAATCATAGAGATATATTCTCATACCCATTTTTAGGAGGTTTGACCGAGGAGCTCAAGTAGCAGCATCTGCCCACATTTTTGGGGGATGGTGGACAACAAGCTATAGAGTTATGGATCGAGATAGAAATTTCAATATTTGAGATTTTAGAGACAAATCTTGGGAGGAGAGTAAAAAATTCTACTAACTTACTAAGAGGATCCTCCAACAGTTGGTGGGATATACTAAATCAGGCTGCTCAGTATCAGGTTGCAACATGGTGGTACTTCCAGTCGAGGTTCTCTGATAATTTATTTCCTATGAGTCAAATGTCTTATGATTCCAAAGAATTCACAAACCTACAACAATGATTGGTGTCTGTGATGGAATATTAATCTCGTTTTATAGATCTTCAGTGCTTCACACCAATCTATACTACTGTTGATCCAACAAAATAGATTCGATTTGAGGATGGTCTGAGGAATCCTTTTCATTCTCAGGTAAAAATTTTTCAGTTGAATAAAATATAATAAAATAGTAAACTAAGACCTTATCACAAACTAGAACCTGAGGGAAGAATATAGTGAGAGATATGACAGTTTAAAACCAAGGCAAGGTCTACAAGCAGTCGAAAGAAATGATTGAATAATGTATGTGTGAGAAGAGGTAGACAGTTGACACACACAATAATTTATGTTGTATGTAATCCGTGTGGAAATCTTGGGCATAAGAGGCCCTAGTTTCCCAGTGACCCAGTCAACTGCCAATGCTATGTAAGATTGGGTCATATCTTTCATTTATACAAAACATTCCCATTTTTTGAGTGGGAGAGTATTTTTTATGGATCCACCTTTAGGATAAGGTTCATAATCACCTCACCATGTAGATAGGTGGAGTACTACTGGCCATATAATAAGATGGGGAGGTCATGGTCGTGGTATCCATACTTCAAAATTTGGCAATAAGAGGTTGGAACTGATCTGGGTATTTAGGATTTTGCAAGGGGCAGGAGATCATGGAATATTTATTCAGTGCATCCTATACCATAGGAGGATGATGTTGTCCATCTATATTTCGATGTACTATTTTAGTAGGTTATACTATCATTTCTACTTACTTCATAGATTTGTATCACATTCCTTCATAAATGTGCCAATTGTGGACAGTCTCAAACAACATTTTGAGTACTCTTTTGGTGTCATGATGCTAGATACACCTTTGGTTATATGATCAAGGAGTGTACACCAGTGGAATGTTTTTTCTTCTTGAGGTTTTCTGCTATAGATTCTTTTGAAACCTCTTCATCCATGAGATTATAGGTTTTTAAATCAATGTTATGATGGATTGGTTGGTTCCCTGTCATTCCTCCATGGAATTTTATTATTAGAGGGTGTTTTTTACATCACTAGATTGCAGTACATATATTCAAAAAGTATAATGGGATTTCATGTTTTGTAGAACTAGACTAGAGAATCATGGGATGGGTTGAGTGTCATCCCAAATAAAAATCTTGTACCTAAATGATCGTGGAATACATTTGACTAATTTCCCTCCTCTAATCCTTTGATTTTGGGATGTCTTTTGAATAAATCATCAGGAATACCTCCTGATATAATGGTATAGTTTACTAACGGGCTAGTTCCAGGAGCTACAATCGTATCTATTCCTCCTTACATGATGGATACTACTTAGTTTCAAGAGCTCAATAGGAATCCAGGAGAATTAGAGACCAAAATTTTTATATGGCCTAGTACTTCTCTTTGGGGTTCACTGGTCCACTTCGCCAATAAGGTTGATGGAACCCTCGGGTTCGGTTTGGATTAACAAAAGTTTAATCAGATTACAGTGAAAAAATGGTATTACTTACCTTGAACAAATGATCTTTCTGACCAACTTAGTTGATCAAGGGTATTCTCAATGGTCAATTTGAGATTGGGATGTCATTAGTTTCGAGACATACCATCAGATATTCTACATATGGATGTTCTTACTAGATAAAACTTATATGAGTATCTTGTGATGTTATCTATTCTTATGAATGTGCATTCCATATTCATGACATTGATGAATATGGGTTTCTATCCCTATATGGACTCCTTTTCCATGTTATTCGTAGGTGACATCTTGGTGTACTCTCATACTCTAACAAACCATGACACTCATCTTGATATCATGTTGAATACACTAAGAGAACACCAGTTGATTTCTAAGGTCATTAAATATAAATTCTGGATCAACATGGAATACTTCCTTGGTCATATCATCTCAAATGTAGGAGTTTCATTATACAAAGAGAAAGTGAGAGTTTTGGTAACCCAATAGAATCCAAAAATAATATTTTACATATGATGTTTTTTGAGAATATTTGTTCACTATATGTGCTTTATATAGGACTTATCATGACTTTCTACACCTCTTACTACACTTATAATAAAGGGTTTGAAGTACCTGTGTTCTGAAGCCTGTGAGAAGGCCTCTCAAGAGCTAAAAAGCAGATTGACTTTAGTATTCATTATGATTATTCTAGATCCAACAAGAAGCTATATAGTCTATTTTGATGGATCACGAATCATACTAGTATCAGTTCTAATGAAGGAAGATATAGACGTTGTGTACGAGTCATGGAAGTTAAGGATTCGTGAGAATAATTACCAAAGGCAAGATCTCGAGTTAGTAGTTGTTGTACAGGCCTTGCACAGTTAGAGGAATTACCAAATGGGAGGGAATTTTTTAGTGTTTATAGACCACAAGAACCTCATGTATATATTTATGTAGCATGACCTAAATCTCAGGTTGTAAATATTGGTAGAATGGCCTATATTTACACATCATGACCTAAATCTTGTGTTAGTAGTCCTTTGACTCGAGCTAGCCTATACACATGTAAGGGGTAATATTTTTGTTAATTTTCTAAGTAAGAGGACTCAGACACAAGTATTTCAGAAGTCTATTAGAAAATAGATGCTTGTGGATCTATTTTTTGAAATGAATATAGAGGTTTAGGAACACTAGGGATATATTCTACTCACATTTCTATCAGTGACATCTGAAATCATGAAGAAGATGAAGTTGATATAGTTCACTACTCTAGAGGGATTTTTCCTATGAGAGGTAATTTCTAGGGAGGAATGTCCAATAGATTGGACTATTGATAATGAATTCATATTCCATATGCATGGTCTTATATGGGTTCCCCTGGATATGAGAGAGGATCTAATGCATGATTCACATGCTTCCTAGCTGGTTATTCACTCGAGTATCTCCATGATGTATTATGATATGCACCCACAATATTGGTGGATATGGATGAAGTACTAGATACCATGTTTTATCACCATGTGTTTAATGTGTTATGTAGTGAAGGTGGATCACCACCAACCTCTAGGCTTGCTACAGCCATTAGTGGACCTATAATGTAAATGGGAGGATATTTCCAAGGATTTTTTCATCAGATTACCAAGGTCAGCAATGGGCAGCGATGTTGTATCGGTAGTCATTTTCCAACTTAAGAAAGTATCTTCCATTCTTTCTATCTAGTATACTTTATTAATTGATTATTTATGGTGTTTTTGTGTCTTTTAGATCATGAAACTACATGGGGAACCTTGCACTATCATTTCACATAGGGATGATCATTTTACATGGTGTTTCTAGAAGGGGTTTCAGAATATTATTGGTATGCAGGTCCTTCTGAGCCCAACATTTCACCATTAGACTAATGTCTAGTCAGAACAAACTATAAAAGTTCATGAGTACATGCTTCGAGCATGCTTCCTTGATTTTGGTGCTTCTTAGGAGAATCGTATCCCTCTCATAGAGTTCTCCAACAATAATATTTGTTAGGAGATGATACAGTTGGATCCTTATGAGAATCTATATGGTATGTCATTCTACTCACCCATGTTTTGGTTAGAGATAGGAGAGGCAGCACAACTGGGTCCTTGTCTTGTTCATGAGACTTCGGAATAGTTTCAACTAGTTATAAAGAGGTTGTTTGATAATCAGTATAGGTAGAAATCATAAGTTGATCTCCATCGATGGCCTCAATTGTTTGATGTTGGGGATCGTTTATTCTTGTGATTATCACCCTGGCCTAATCATAGATGATTATAATGGTATGGGAATCTTTAACCATAATTTTTTAGACTGTTAGAGAATATGGAGAGAGTTGGCCACATAGCCTATCAGTTGATATTACCTCAGAGGTATCATGTCATGCATGTTGTCTTTCATGTTTCATAGTTTCACCAATATCATGCCAACCTAATTGGTACATTTGATATCAAATATATTGAGCTTGATGTTGATTATTATTTTGAGTAATATTCTATAGTCATCATTGACCAGAGTGTAAAGTCTCTCTGAGGCCAGTCTAACCCTTTATTACTAGTGTTATGGAAGAAACAATGTGTGCTGGATGCGACATGGGACTGGGAGGTTGACATACATGCTCCGTGGCAATAGTTTTTCTAAAAGAAAGTTTCTCCACCAATATAAGGTGAACTCAGTGATGATTTCATTTAATGGTGGAAGATTGTAAGATCACAGTTTGGACCACAGGAATGGATCCATGTAATTTCTTCTAATTAATTATTATATATCTAATATGAATTCCTAATGAGGTTGTAGATGTTATTTAAGGTTCAGGGTTTTTTGTAAACATGGAACATAGTTCAGTATGAAAAATATAATGTCCATAGGATTTGGAGATATTGTGTGATCTGGGACACATTGTTACATGTAACTGTGTGGAGCTGAACAGTGGTGTGTAAAATGTCACACTAGTTTCCTTAAAAAAATCGTCATGGGCCGCATGACCATGAAAAAAATGTAGAAATGCAGAAGAGGTGTTTTTTAAGGTTGGTGCATGGTTTCCCTAACCATGGTACATAACCATGTGGGTGACCCCTACCTAAATTATTAGGAAAACAATTGTCACATGGTTTGTACATATGTGCAGCCATCCCACAAAATGCTGGTTTTTGTCTGATTTTATGGAAATTCCCATAAATTTTATGTTTTATACACACCTACTTTCCTATTTCTAATTTTAGTGGAATATAAACTCCAAATAACTCATTTTCCATCCCTCTATAGCCTAATATAGTTTTTCTTCTCATTCATCCATCTAGAATCTGATCAAAGAATCGTTCGTCTCATTGAATATATTCGATTAAGGTATTGATTCCTTTTTATTTTTTCTCGATTTATATTTTCCTCAGTTAAGTTATTGAGGTGTAGGACTATATTCCCTATTTTCAGGGCATTAGTCAATTATTTTGATCTCTTCTAGTACTTGAAAAACTAGAGTTTTATCCTAGATGAGGATATTCATATGATAATGAGGTAGAAGGTCTATAACATATTCCTTTAGTTTTTATGTTTCATAAAACTTTTCACTGGGTCATGCATTGGTTTCAAAGTGTGTTGATGATAAATTAAATCTTCATTAATTTTTTTTACAAATATAGAACCTAATGAACATGTTATACCCCCTTACATATCATGAATTTACTACCTTAGATGGAGCCATTCCACTAGTAGTACCATCTTTTTAGTTTAATTGGTCCTTCAATACTTTATGCTCATAACACTTAATGGATTATTTGGACCATAATTAGAATAATTACACCACCTTTTTATGGAAGGAAAATAGTGGAATATCATTGATAATGCCCTTAAATTGGTTAATAATTGAATGGTATTCATGTGAGTAGTGATCCCACATGACTTATTTAAATTGAACTACGGTCACACCCAAGTTACATTTTATCATAAACGACTTATAAGTTATACATTGTCTCAAATTGAATATAATGGGTACTAATCAATTATATTACATGAGGGAATGGTTAACCATAATAATTATTGGGAATAGGAATTAAGACCCTTATTTTCTTTTTAAACAAATCAGGTATGGAGACCCTAATTATATATAATTGGGAATGGCATACCTTGTGACATTGGAATGGTGTCCATCATAAAATTAATATGGTGTCCCTTGTGATACGAGAATAGAAAACCTTGTGATACTATGGTGATATGGTCATGGTGTCCCTTCTGACATGGGCATGGTGCCCCATGTGATAATATTGTAATACCAGGCATGGCGACCCTTATAAATGTTATAATGGTCATTGCATCCCTCAATACTATTCAGAGTTATTCATGAATGGGATGAAGCATGTATTGCCAACCTGGTTACCTTTCAAGGACCTTTCCTGAACCATTTTCAATTACTATTACTTCTTTACTTATTGTATATCCACCCAACTGTATTGTTTGTATTACTGGATAGTTATAAATATTTTGTTGGTTACCAACTAGGATCGTATCTTACACCCTATTCGGGATATATTTGCTAACAACAGTAGACTAGATGAATTCATCAGTAGATAAGGGAAAGAATCATCTTATTGATGTGTGACTTTTGGAATGACATAGGATAGAGCTGATAGAATATCATCAGGCCAGATCTCAAGTGGATGGACACACTTTTTCTCTTTTTGTACCCTTTTTGTATATTAACACTACTTGTTGATCGTATCCATGTTTTTCTGATTTATAGATACATGACATACTTTATCATCCTTTTGTTTATATTCTTGTTATAAATTTATTATTACTTCATTTTTATTGATATTAGTTGCGTGGTTATTTAAATCTATATCTACTTCTTTTGCGTTGTAATATTTCCTCGATTGTTTAACTGATCATTGTACCGATGTGATATGTTTGTAATGAGAGAATTGTCTCCCCATGGACACATAGAAGGAACTCACTTCTAGTTATCAGCCTCTATCATTTGGGGATATGTTCTTGAGGCCATGTGCTCAACCAGGATTTTGGAACTACTTACTGGAATCTGGGTCCAAGATAACATATGTTGAGCCGTTCATAAGGAAACATACACCTTCTTTCTATCGGTATTCTGATCATATTTTTTTTAGAAAAATGGATTAGTACTATTGAAAATATATTTTCCATTATTCAGTTTTTTGGAACATGAAACATTCAGTTTTACTATTTTTCATTTAAAATAATAAGCAGTACAGTGGTGGACTCTAATCAAGAATATGAGGTAGCTTGATGAAATTGAATCGATGGATTGGGTTGAGTTCAATAAATTATTATACAGTATGTACTTTCCTTATTTTATTCATATGAAGTTGGATAATTAGTTCCTTGACTTAGATCAAAGGGATGATGATTTTGATTGTACCTATGGGATTAATTTTACAAGACATACGATGTAATATTCGGGTATTATCATCCATCCTAAACATATGGTAGGCTAATTCTTCGGTGGATTAAAGCCAAGCCTTGAAATGGGGTTAGACATAATATACATATGTAGCTATGAAGATATTATATGTTATACTATCAAGGATGAAATGGTGGTTGAGTAATATATTAGACTCATGTTTTAGAAAATAAAAGAAATATAGAGTTCCAAGGAAATCTAAAATTCATGGAGACATGAAGAAAATCTCTCTTTTCTACTCTAAGTGTGGGAAAAACCATGGAGAAAATTATCATAAGGGTTGTAAAATATTTTTATGTTTTGAAAGGAAGGATGTAGGGAAATTTATTTTAAAATTGACTGGAATAGGTTGGTAAAAAGTGATAATATAGATAAAGATGCATATAGTGAACCTCCCCCCCCCCTCAGTGCATCAAGTGTAAGGATAATGGTCATAATGCTAACCAGCACCCAGCAAGGTGTTTAATGATGATGATTGACATCAGCATCTTCTTTAGATGAGGGGAAAGGTGAAATATGATTTGATAATTATTTATCACAAGGTGTGTGATAATAATGTGGTGAAAGGTACACTTAACATACACTATAGAACTGTTAATGTAATAATTATTTATGTATCTACCCACACATTCATATGTAGAGAATTTTATAAGTGTATCAAGATTCCTCCCAAATTATTATATGTATAATTAGTAGTACAAACCCCTAATGTTATGACGATTTCATCTAAAGTATAGGATTCCTCTCTAGTTTACTTTTTATGGGAATGTGATTCTTATAAATATTCTCATTCTTCCTCTAGTTCAATTTTATGTCATCTTATGCATGTATTTTATTTATCTACATAAATCCCACATTAGTTTTCAATGGAAGTTATGTTTGCTATTTTAAACTAACATATATGATCATCTATCATTGTGACGATAAGTATGAACTTCCTATGGTGATTACATCTCGTTTATAGGTCACAATTCACATTCATAAGGCAAGTTTATCTCAAATGGTTGGGGAGAAACTTGACATAAATTATATGCCTATTGGTTGGAAATTCATGTATGTCTTTCGAGAATATTTTCCAAGCCTTCCCCAAAAACATGAAGATCAATTCATAATTGAACCCATACCTTTTAAAAAACCAATTTCAAAGACCCCCTATAGAATAAACCTAATTGAGTAACATGAATTGAATGTGAAACTCACATAAAACCTTGATAAGGGATTCATTCAACCAATTGTGTCACCTTGGGGTTCACCAATTCCTTTTTTGAAAAAGAATTATGGATAAATGATCCTTTGTATGGATTATAAAAAGTTGAAAAAGATCACGATCAGGAACAGGTAACATCTTTCCTATATTGATGACTTGTTTGATCAACTACAAGGTGCTCAATACTTTTCCTTGTTTGAACTTCATTTTATATATCTACAATTAAGGGTAAATATTTAGGATATACCTAAGACATAGTTCCATAAAAGGTATGGACAATATGAATTTATAGTGATGCCATTTTGTCTTACTAATTATTCTACTATATTCATGGATTTCATGAATCTAGTCTTTAGGATTTATATTCATTTGTTCATTATAGTCTTTATAGATGACATTATTATCTTTTATAACAATAGAGAAGAGAATAAATAACACTTGATAATTTTACTAAAGACCATAATGAAGGAGAAGATGCATTCAAAATTTAAAAAGTGTGAATTTTGGTCGTTAAAGGGTTCATTTTTTTGTTATATAATCTCAAAAAGGGATTTAGCATTATATCCACAAAATACGTAAGTTGTTGAATATTTGACTATACTAACCAATGTGACTAAGATCTGATGTTTTCTTGGTTTAAATGGTTATTATAATTTGTTAGTGGATAATTTCTCATGACTATCTAATCCTTTAACTAATAAGGGATCCAAGTTCCTCTTGATATATGAATTTAGGAAAATTTCAAGGTACTGAAGATAAGGTTAGTCAATACAACTATGCTTAAATTACCTTATAGAAGAGAAGGGTTTTCAATCTATAGTGATGAATCAAAAAATGGATTGGGATGTCTAATTATATATAATAGCATGTTTATAGTATATGCATCATGAAAATTGATGATTCATGTGAAAATTTACCCAACACAAAATTTTGAGTTCACAGTGGTAATTGTTTCACTAAAGATATGCAGACATTGTCTATATGGAGATAAGTGTGAAACATTTACCATTCATAAAAGCTTAAAGTGTACATTAACAATGAATGAGTTGAACATGTGCCATAGAAGATTGTTTGAGCTAATAATTGATTATGACTTCTCGATGCATTACCACCTTGTTAAAGAGATCAACGTGGCTGATTCATTAATTCAAAAGTATCATGATATCTTATCCATGATATGGATTATAAAATATTCAATATTTTAGAATTTTAAAATGATAGACCTTGAAATAAAAATTGAAGGGAAAAAATATTATGTTACTCAATTTAATATTCAACACTCTATCCAAGTGAATATTAAAGAGGTCCAGAAGGATGTTGTAGATTTTCAAAAGAAGACTGGATATGTTCCTGTATTTAACCTTAATTAGGATGTAATCATGTGGTTCTAGATCCATATATTTGTTTCATACATAATATATTTGAATAAGGATTTGTTATAAGAATACCATGTTTCTTCATTATATATTCATCCAAGAAGTATGAACACACATAGTGATTTAATATAATACTACTGGTGGGATGGAATAAAGGGATATATCACATAGTTTGTTTCTCTATTGGTGGTATGCCATCAGGTTGAGGATAAATGAAAAATTTCTAAGAGGATGTTACATCCATTACCCATACCAGAATGAAATTAGGATAACATCATTATAGATTTTTTTCATTGTAATCACTAAAACATCTAATGGGCATAATGCTATATGGATGGTAGTCGATCACCTCACTAAGTCTGGACACATGATCATTATAAGGGAATAATTTTCTCTCGATTAACCTTCATGGATATATATAATGGATGTAGTAATGATACATGGAGTACCACATTTAATTATATCTGATTGGGATCAGAGGTTCACCTAAAAGTTCTGTTTAAGTCTTCAGAAATCCATTAACACAAAATCGTGTTTCAACACTTCTTATCATCATTATTCAGATGTTCCGCCTAATGAAAAATTAAATCCCTAAAGGATATGTTGAGGAAGTGTTCTCTAGATTTCAATGGTGGTTGGAATCAATACCTTCCCCAAACTGAGTTTTCTTACAATAATATATTTCACTCAAGAATTTAGATGTTTAATTATGAAGCCCTATATGGAATGAAATGTAGAGATAAATTGTGTTGGAATGATTTTGGGGAAATAAAGATATTGGGAACTGAGATAGATGAATAAATATCGATGAAGGTTAGAACTATTTAGAATCATATCAGTGTATCTCAAAGTCGAAAAAATGTTATGGTGATAACCCTTTTCATGATCTAAAATTTGAATTCGTGGAGAAGGTATTTCTATGAATCTATACCCAATATAATTTTATGATATTTGGGAAGAATAAGAAACTAAGCCCAAGGTATATTGGTCCATTTCAAATTCTTAATCATATCGAATTAGTATCGTATTGGAAGGTGCTTCCCAAAAACCTATCCGAGGACCATGATGTCTTTCTTGTTTCTCTCCTAAGTAAGTACACACCTAACCCTTCACACGGAATGAACTCATAGGTCAGACCCATTGAGCATGATCATTCATTTGAGGAACAAAGAGTTGAAATTTTGAATCACATAGATATTGTTCTATGACACGAGACCACTCACCAGGTAATGGTTTTTATAGAAAAAACAAGCTTGATGAATCTACATTGGAAAATGAGAATATGATGAGGTCGAAATATCCTCATTTTTTGTATCTAAGTGATGAATTTCAAGGGATAATTCTTTTTTAAGGGTAGAAGAATGTAACACCCCAAGTTCTTATAAACTTCTTTTTCATGTAAATTTAATTTTGTTCATGGTTGAATTTCATGCTAAAATATGTTAATATTGAGTTATACCGAGAAGTTCAGGAGATAGGCACGCATGCTCCCAAAAAAATTATTAATGAAAAAGTAAAGCAAACAACACAGAGTCAGAGGGATGGTCTACAAAGGAAAGCATAAATCTCGCCACAACAACCAGCCTGCACAAATTCATTACAAAACTCTGGTGACACAAAGGACTAACTGGAACTCACCTCTTTAATAGCTTTCTTGGAAAGAGCATCTGCAACTTGGTTGGCCTCAAGATAAACATGTAAGACATCAAGTGAGAGAGAGTCTGTGAGCCGAAGAAATTCCACCCAAGCCGGTATCATCTTCCATGGAACATTCCTGGACTGGTCCCTAAGAATTTGAATTGCAACAGTCGAGTCAGACTCAACACATAGATCACGCCAGCCATACTGGACAGCATTCCTGATTGCTTTTATCATGGCCCAAATATCTGCTTCAATGGAAAATGCATTGCCAATGTAATGGAAGAAGCATGATTTGACAAACCCTCTGTGAGTTTGGAAGACACCACCACATCTGGAGGGTCCTGTCGCTCCAGCAGCCGCCTTGTCAACATTAACCTTCAACCATCGAGAGATGGGTTGAATCCAG
This sequence comes from Viscum album, assembly GCA_963277665.1. Taxonomy (NCBI): domain Eukaryota; kingdom Viridiplantae; phylum Streptophyta; class Magnoliopsida; order Santalales; family Viscaceae; genus Viscum; species Viscum album. The sequence goes on along the minus strand of OY728139.1, from coordinate 1,513,019,888 downwards.
TGGACATGTTTCATCATCATGGGATTCTTCTGTAACAACCCGAGATTTTATAAGATATATTAGTTTTAATTTCTTTCATATCTTCTATTGTATGCCACACCAATATTATCTTGTGCAATATGCAACACCGTATTATCTTGCAGTATACGCAACACTAATCTCGGATCGTGTTACACAAAATTTCATGTTTGTTTGATAGTAGTTATTCTACGAAACATTGAGTATATATATATATATATATATTCAATGTATTTTGTTATAAGCAACGACAAAGGAGTCATGCACTACACGAAACCCTGACTTGGATTGCATTACATGCAATTGCAACCTTCCTCGATAGTGTGTGTTGTACGCAATACTGGGTTTTACTAAACAACGAGATACTATTAAAATATTATTAAAACTAGCCATTATGAATAGTAATACCCAATTTTTGAAATTTTTTATATTTTATTTTTGAAAATGGGCTTCATTTTTAGATTCGGAATATCGAAGTTATCTTAGGGTGAAATTATGGAACTTTTCGGATAACTTTCATATTCTGATGAATAGTGAAAATTATTAAATTTTAATTAAAAACAACTTTTTTAATAGAAATAATTAATAGTGATAAATTATTAATTTGAGTGGTTTTAAAGTATATTTAGAATATATTTTTACCATTTATTAAAATTTTGGTCATTGGATGTAATTTCACATTTAAACCAGACATAAACAAGTGTCAATCTTTTGATAGTTATTATCTCTTAAGAACACGCTATTTGTTTTGACAACGGGAATTAATTTTTAAATTAATTTATGCAACTGATATGTTTTGAATTTTGTAAAATAGACATCATTTTTGTATTTGTAATATCAAATATAGCCTAGGCCTAATTTTTGGTATTTTTCTCCACACATTCATTTTTTAATGAATAGTGAAACCACTAAGTCGTAGTTAAAAAACTGAATTTTTCATAAAACTTAATTTTACCGCTTCTGTGAGTGGAATTTCGAAAATCCGAGGGACACTGTTAATATCAAGGACTAAAATGTTGTTCAATGAGATGAAAATAATTTTTGGTGAATAGTAACTTTTTACTTTTTTTTACCATGGTTAAAAGTAAATAGGGTAATTAAGGGTAAAAATGATATTATTATTACCCTAACACATGTCCTAATTCTATTTGATAAGTGAAATTCGGCCAAAAAAACCTTAGGAATAAAATATGACCATTTAGGCCCAGTTGTATTAGATTAGGACATTTATTGTTAATTTATTTAATGAAGGGTTAAAATAGTAAAATCAATGTTTTATAACTAAATCATTTTTAATATAGGGTTATACAAAAGATAAATTCGACTATAAATATTCATTAGAAATATAAAATTATTTCCTACATAATGGTAGTTTATTTGTAATTTTTATACTTAAAATAATTTAATTTATATATGACACAACGTTGATGCAGTAATTATTTTATTAATGAAATATTGACATAATTGATGTTATAAATACCCAAATAAATGTAATTTGAGACTTTTTATGAATTAAATTAATTTTATATGTTAATATGACATGTTAGTATTGATTTAATTAACTTTTTTAGAAATAATAATTCTTTTATGCTTTTCACAAAAATCAATTACCAAATAGTGTCAAAATTGACATAAAATAGTTTTTAAAACAAATATTATATTATTAATTGTTATTATTTTCTAAAAAATAAGGTTCAGCCAAGATACTTATATCATGATAGTTGTATCATTAATGGACCACTTTGGGGTCTCTTGGATGTATATGGTATGTTTACTAACTATATAATATAAAAATACAATGTGACATGGTAAATCTCAATCTAATTAACCAAGAGTTAAAACTAAATGTTAAGGTTAATATAATGAACTTAACTTTTATAAATTCTATTGGATGAGATGCTTTAGACCCATCCCCACCTTAGATTCGAAATAAATCAATTTAGAGCTATTAAAACCCGAATATGACTTTATAATAAACTAATATTTTTACTTTTTCCAAAGGTGCCCCTCTCCTCCCTTATAAAAGGGCACCTCCTCCCTCTCTTCCACACACCACATTGAGCCTTCATGCTCGGACAAACCCTGCCAAATTCTCTTATCCACTTCCATAGAAACATCCTAGAGGCCCTGTTATTCTTCAAAGTCCAATTTTAGATCCCTAAGAGGAGGTCTCAAAGAGGTGCTTTAAAGAAGAGGTAATGTCAGTTACCGATTCTTTCAACATTATTTCTTCTTCCACTTCTTCTTCTTTAGTTGTTTCATTATGTAGTAATAAAATTAGTATAACTCATATACTGATATGTTATTATAATTATGAAACAACCCTATTTCACCATCTATCCATCCTACGGAAAACTAAATCACCAGGCGTGAGTACGTACGGAATATCGTCTCCACGCCGTGGTGAAATCTGTTTTTCCACCAACACCTTACATGGACGGGTGTAATGGTGTAAATTATAACTATATATGGTTATTATAACATCATACTGATTCTGATATATTATACCATCCACTACAATTCTATTCAATAAATATGGGAATGATATCATCGCTCGTGCGTACGTACAGACTACCGTCTCCACAACGCGATGAGATTCATTCTCCATGTTAACCATGCATGAATGATCATAAAGTTTATATAATGAATAAAAATGAAATTTATGAAATAATAATGTTACTTGATTTATGTATACATATATTTATGTCATCTATTTAGTTTCATTCAATTCAATAAGGAAACGAAAACAGCGTACATGCGTACGTATGGCCTACGGTCTCCATTAACGGTGTATTTCATTCCTTTTATCGATCTATAATATATATATATGTATATGATGAATGTATATTATATATAAATCATGTTTTAAATTCTGTAATTATGTAAATCAGGATATAATTAATAATATCAGGAACGAAAAGTCGAAACACATACGATAAATGAAAAGATTTTACCCAAAATGCTTCTTTAACATGGAATTTACAAAAGAACGGGTAATATAAAATCATAAGTTAAACATATATGATATCATAACAATGAATATGATTCTGTAATAAGTCAATGACATTAGTTAAATCATTATACATGAGGTTCGGATACATACGAAGCATATCAGACTTAAGGTAAGGGATAATTGTGCAAATCTCATTTCTATCCGATATTGCTTATTCGTAAGTATTTACGGGGGTTATTTCTATCATCCATGTCCATGTTTTATAAAAGTTTATTCATGTATGTTTAAAGTCCTTTTTACCCATTTTTACTTCTACCCCATGGTATGGAAGGAATCTTTCTTTTATTTACCCTACATGGTACTTTTTGACTTTTCCGAAAAAAGTAAGAGAAGAATGTTTTTTAACGTATACGGCATGAAAGGATTTTTACGGTTTTATAAAGCCTTATTTTCATGAAGTTTCCTCCAAAATATTTCATGAATATTTTCAAAAAACCCCTTTTCATTTAAAATTTCATGATATTTTGTGAAAAGAAAATAATTTTGAAGAAAAAAGGATATTTTCCTCAAGAATTCATTTCAAGTGTTTTATCAAAACCATATTCATCTAAGATGACATTATTTCACATGTGTATGTTTCAAGAATCATGTCTCTATGATTTACATGGTTTCACTTTTCTAATGATGAAATGATATCCAATTTTTTTCTTATGGATTACGTTATGATGGAATTATGTTTATGAAACCCATTTTATTCTTGGGTTATGATAAATGATTTATGTTTATATTGTGGCACACGAAAAAATGATTTCAATATGAGATGGGTGGGACCTATATCTCCCTCCAATGCATTGGGTAATGATTTATATCTCATGAGATAGACATGGCTCGAACGGTAAGTTAATCTGGTTCAGTGTTATAGGACTGGAACGAGGAGTGAACTTGATTCAGAAAGGGACTCTGTCCACTAATATGGTAATGGCAGCAATGCCTTGGCTACTATGGAAATCATAACAAGTGCTGAATGGTTGCCACAATTACTTGTTTTATTTACATGCTATTTTATCATGATTGATGTTCCTTTATGATATATGCCTTACATACTTCCATAATTTCTGTCTTTGCTCAAGATTTTGATGTTTAAATTTCATGTTCATGTTTTTGCTTCCAAATGTTTATGGATTGTTCTATGTTATCTATGTTTGCCCTTACTAAGAATTTCAGCTCAACATTTTTATGTTTTATTTTCCCCAGGAAATAAAGAAAGGTTTTAGGTAAGGAAAGAAAAAGGGGAAGATCGTTATGGGAGTTGTTGAAGATTTTTCAACATGATTAGAAGTTTATATTCCGAGTTTCCAAACACACTAAACTATTACGGTCCTTCTGTGTCTGTTTTTGTTATGTATTAAGTATTCCTCAAAAGTAATGTAATGTCCATGTACGTCAAGCTTTGGGTCTCTACAGTTGGTATCAGAGGAAAGGGTTAGTCAACCTTTGGAAACTAGGATGCGAGAAGTTTAGTGGGATCCCTAGAGATATTTCTAAGGTATGGATAGGGATGTCCCTAAGGTTAAGTATAAGTATAGGTTATAGTACAAGAATTATGGTGACGATCTTAGAATTAAACCTAAGATGTTAGATAGTGAAGGTACTCCCCCCTTATTATGTTTTTTTCCCTACCATGATTTTTCTCTCTCACACTATTATTTTTGTGTTTTAGAAAATGGTTGGAAACAAGATGATTCATGATAATGGAGGATATGATGGACAATTGAATGATATTCTTCATGAGCAACCAAATGAAATGGGATTTGGAAGTCCAAACATCATTATTATGCCGAATCAGTAATCTCATAATATGATCAATAAACTCAAATTTGGTATGTTTCCTGACTCGGCTAATAAGATAATTATGGAGTTTCATGATGATCATAGAGGAAAGAAAGTTCAATCTCCCCTATATAAATCATGTGGGAAGAGGCATCCAGGAGATTGTTTCAAAGGAACAGGAAGATACTTTGGGTGTGGAAAAGGAGGACAGAAATCCAGTAAGTGCAAAGGAAAATGTTCAGTTAACAACATGGACAAGGATACTGGTATTTCTACAACATCAACAATGATTATATGTTTTAAATGCGGAATGTATGGGCATTATGAAAAAAAATTCCCTAAGGTAAAATCTCATGAAGAGAATCAGCATGGTCATATGAGTGGTATTTATGTGGATGATGATGATGAGACTACAGATGAAATATGAGATGAAAAAAATGATGCAGATCAGTCAGTGGTTTAATAAGTTAGTGGAATGATTGTATGTTTATAAAGAATAATGTATGGTACTATGGAATAAAGAATCATCTAAGGATTGTTACACTATTTTTGTTTTCTAAAGTATTTGAAAGTATATGTTGAATGGTACTGGTAACCATGGAAGGTTATTTATATATTTTTGGAAAGTAGATGATATGCGCATAATGAAGGGATAAGAAGATAATGAGATGTTTGATAGAATCAATGATCTCACGACTGATATAAGGATAAGGTCATATCATGGTTTGAGTATATAGAATTTTTGGATTTTGGTATGTGGAAAGAGTTTTCTTTTGACAGCATTCATGTTTTCACTATGTTTTAATGGGTATCTATTCTTCAAGAGAATACATGGTTAAGGTATTCACATTTTTGTAATTTGACCAACAAGATATATCTTATGATATATTGGGGATAAATGATGGAATTCACGTGATTGTTATGTGACATTTCAAGTAATCATTTTCATTATACTATGAGCTTTGATTGAAGTATTTTGGATAAGCCTAAATATTAGAATGGATTATGTTGGAAATAAGTTAGTATTGTTTAAGGATAGAACTTTTTTCGATATTATTGATGGGATGTTATAGTTATATAGTTATAGAAAAAGGACAACCTGCCGGACGGGCGACATCCCAACACGTCGGACAAGGTTGTTGGAATCGAACCCACAACTGAAGTGCGACTGGCCTTTTTCTCCTACCACTGGACTACAGGAAGTCCCTGTTTTGTAGAAACTAGTTTTATTATATTATGCAGTATGATATATGAAGTACAAGTCCATTTTAAGAACCATATATTATTAATCTCACTATAGATGGACTTATGTATTTTTGATAACTTTTATAACCTTTTGTTTGAGACAGATGGAATGACCCATCATTCTATCACATGATCTGCTAACCCATCACAAATGAGAAATTCAACTTCATTTCTTTAAGATATGAAGAGGAAATTGTCCAAAGAACGACCAATGGTGAGACTGTACCAAAATCACGAAAGTATTTCTTCTAATTCCAATTTCATCAACTTTAGGGAAATGATCTTGAAAACCAAAAATGTTGTCCTAGTGCCCTTATATCCAATGAATCAGAAGGTACCTTAGATCATCACAAATCTATGGCTTTGTGTTTGATGGCTTTTTCATAGCCATGTTCTCTACCACTCTCCATCATAACTTGATGGTTAGTTTTTTCTTCCATATCCATATTTTCACCTATGTTCTCCTATATGGAAACCCAGTGATGAGTTTCTTTGGGTAATCGTTACATTTAATACTTTAGTTTTTAAAATTAAGATTTAGTATTCCTTTTTACGATTTGGGTTTCTATGAATAGTAAACAATTTATAACCCCGACGAATTTCGAGGGCGAAATTCATTTTAAGGGGGGTAGAATGTAACAAACCGAGATTTTATAAGATATATTAGTTTTAGTATCATTCATATCTTCTGTTGTATGCCACACAATGATTTTCTTGCGAGATACGCAACACCGTATTAGCTTGTAGTATACACAACACTAATCTTGGATCGTGTTACACACAATTTCATGTTAGTTTGATAGTAGTTATTCTACGAAACATTGAGTATATATATATATTCCATGTATTTTGTTTTATGAAATGACAAAGGAGTCATGCACTACACGCAACCCTGACTTGGCTTGCATTAAACGCAATCTCGACCTTCCTCAATAGCGTGTGTTGTACCCAATACCAGGTTTTACTAAACAACGATATACTATTAAAATATTATTAAAACTAGGCATTAGGAATAGTAATACCCACTTTTTTAAATTTTGTAAATTTTATTTTTCAAAATGGACTATATTTTTGGATTTAGAATATCGATATTAGCTTAGGTGAAATTTTGGAACTTTTCGGATAAGTTTCATATACTGATGAATAGTGAAAATTATTAAATTTTAATTAAAAACAACTTTTTTAATCGAAATAATTAATAGTGATAAATTATTAATTTGAGTGGTTTTAAAGTATATTTAGAAAATATTTTTACAATTTAATACAATGTTGTTCATTGGATGTAATTTCACAGTTAATCCAGACATAAACAAGTGTCAATCTTTTGAAAGTTATTATCTCTTAAGAACACGCTATTTGTTTTGACGACAGGAATTAATTTTTAAATAAATTAATGTGACTGATATATTTGGAATTTGGTAAAATAGAAATCATTTTTGAATTTATAATATCAAATATTGCTTAGGCCTAATTTTTGGTATTTTTCTAGACACTTTCATTTTTTAAAGAATTGTGAAACCACTAAATGGTAGTTAAAAAACTAATTTTTTCATAAAACTTAATTTTACCGCTTCTGTGACCAGAATTTCGAAACTTTGAGAGCCACGGTTAATATCAAGGACTAAAATGTGGTTCAATGAGATGAAAATAATTTTTTGTGAATAGTAACTTTTTACTTTTTTTACCACGGTTAAAAGTAAATAGGGTAATTAAAGGAAAAAAATTATATTATTATTACCCTAACACATGTAATAATTCTATTGGATAAGTGAAATTCAGCCAAAAACAACCTTAGGAATAAAATATGACCATTTAAGCCCACTTGGATGAGATTAGGACATTTATTATTAATTTATTTAAAGAAGGGTTAAAATAGTTAAAGTCAAAGTTTAATAACTAAATAATTTTTAATATAGGGTTATAAATAAGATCAATTCGACTATAAATATTTATTATAAATATAATATGATTTCCTACATAATGGTAATTTATTTGTAATATTTAGACCTAAAATAATTTAATTTATTTATGACACAACGATGATGGAGTAATTATTTTATTAATGAGATATTGACATAATTGATGTTGTAAATACCCAAATAAATTTAATTGGAGACTTTTTATGAATTCCAATAATTTTATATGTTAATATGTCATGTTAGTATTGATTTAATTATCTTTTTTCTAACTAATCATTCTATTATTAGTTTTAAAAAAATCAATTACCAAATAGTGTCCAAATTGACATAAAATAGTTTTTAAAACAAATATTATACTATTAATTGTTATTATTTTCATAAAAAAATAAGGTTAGGCCAAGATACTTATATAATGATAGGTGTATCATTAATGGACCACTTGGGGGTCTCTTGGATGTATATGTTAAGTTTATTAACTATATAATATAAAAATAAAAAGTGACATGGTAAATGTCAATCTAATTAACTAAGAGTTATAACTAAAAGATAAGGTTAATATAATGTCCTAAACTTGTCTAAATTATATTTTATGAGAGGATTTCTAACCATACCCACCTTATATTTTAAATAAATAAATTTGGAGCTATTAAAAACAGAATATGACTTTATAATAAAATAATATTTTTAGTTTTTCCAAAGGTGCCCCTCTCCTCCCTTATAAAAGGGCACCTCCTCCCTCTCTTCCTCATACCACTTTGAGACTTCAAGATCGACCAAACCTTTCAAAATTAACTTATCCACTTCCATAGAAACATCCTAGAGGCTCTTCTCTTCTTCAAAGGCCAAATTTAGCGCCCTAAGAGGAGGTCTCAAAGAGGTGCTTCAAAGAAGAGGTAATGTCCGTTACCGATTCATTCAACTTTTTTTCTTCTTCCACTTCTTATTCTTTAGTTGTTTCATTATGAGGTAATAAAATCAGTATAACTAATATACTTATATGTTATTATAAGTATGAAACAACCCTATTTCACCATCTATCCATCCTATGGAAAATTAAATCACCACGCGTGCGTACGTACGGAATATCGTCTCCACACCGTGGTGAAATTTGTTTTTCCACCAGCACCTTACATGGATGGGTATAATGGTGTAAATAATAACTATATATGGTTATTATAAAATCATACGGACTCTGATATATTATACCATCCACTCCAATTCTATTCAATAATTATGGGAATGATATCATCGCTCGTTCGTACGTACGGACTACCGTCTCCACGACGCGATGGGATTCATTCTCCATGTTAACCATACATGAATGATCATAAAGTTTATATAATTAATAATAATGAAATTTATGAAATAATAATGCCACTTTATTTATGTATATATATATTTATGTCATCTATTTAGTATCATTCAATTCAATAAGGAAACGAAAACAGCGTACATGCGTACGTACGACCTACCGTCTCCATGAACGGTGTATTTCATTCCTTTTATCGATCTATACTATATATATGTATATGATGAATGTATATTATATATAAATCATGTTTTACATTCTGGAATTATTTAAATCAGGATATAAGTAATAATATCAAAAACTACAAGTCGAAACACATACAATAAATGAAATGATTTTACCCAAAATGCTGCTTTAACATGGAATTTACAAAAGAACGGGTAATATAAAGTCATAAGTGAAACATATATGATATCATAACAATGAGTATGATTATGTAATAAGTCAATGACATTATTTAAATCATTATACAGGAGGTTCAGATACATACGAATCATATAGGACCTAAGGTAAGGGATAATTGTTCAAATCTCATTTTTTATCCGAGATTGCTTATTCGTAAGTATTTATTGGGGCAATTGCTATCATCCATGTCCATGTTATATAAAAGTGTATTCATGTATGTTTAATGTACTTTTTACCCATTTTGACTTCTACCCCATGGTATGGAAGGAATCTTTCTTTTATTTACCCTACAAGGTACTTTTTGACTTTTCCGACAAAAGTACGAGAAGAATGTTTTTTTAACATATACGACATGAAAGGATTTTTAAAGTTTTATAAAGCCTTATTCTCATGAAGCTTCCTCCAAAGTATTTCATGAATATTTTCAACAAAACCATTTTCTTTTAAAATTTCATGACATTTTGTGAAAAGAAAATGATTTTGAAGAAAAAAGGATATTTTCCTCAAGAATTCATTTCAAGTGTTTTATCAAAACCATTTTCATCTAAGATGACATTATTTCACATGTGTATGTTTCAAGTATCATATCTCTGTGATTTACATGGTTTCACTTTTCTAATGATGAAATGATATCCAATTTGTTTTCGTATGTATTACATTATGATGGAATGATGTTTATGAAACCCATTTTATTCTTGGGTTATGATAAATGATTTATGTTTATACTGTGACACACGAAAGTATGATTTCAATATGAGATGGGTGGGACCTATATCTACCTCCAATGCATTGGGTAAAGATTTATATGTCATGATATATACATGGATGGAATGGTAAGTTAATCTGGTTCAGTGTTACAGGACTGGAATGAGGAGTAAACTCGATTTAGAAAGGGACTTTGTCCACTAAGATGGTCTTGGCAGCAATGTATTGGCTCCTATGGAAATCATAACAAGTTCTGAATGGTTTCCACAATTACATGTTTTATTCCCATTCTATTTTATCATGATTGATGTTCCTTTATGATATATTCCTTACATACTTCCATGATTAGTGTCTTTTCTCAATATTTTGATGTTTAAATTTCATGTTTAAGTTTTTGCTTACAAATGTTTATGGGTTGTTCTATGTTATCTATGTTTTCCCTTACTGAGCATTTGAGATCACCCTTTTTATGTTTTATTTTCCCCAGGAAATAAAGAAAGGTTTTAGGTAAGGAAACAAAAGGGGGAAGATCGTTATGGGAGTTTTTGAAGATTTTTCAACATGATTAGATGTTTATATTCCGAGTTTCCAAAGACACTAAACTATTACGGTCCTTGTGTGTCTGTTTTTGTTATGTATTAAGTATTCTGCAAAAGTAATGTAATGTCCATGTAGGTTAAGCTTTGGGTCTCTACAGTTGGTATCAGAGGAAAGGTTTAGTCAACCTTTGGAAACTAGGATGCGAGAACATTAGTGAGATCCCTAGAGATATTTCTAAGGTATGTCTAGGGATGTCCTTAAGGTTAAGTATAAGTATAGGTTATAGTCCTAAAATTACGGTAACGATCATAGAATTAAACCTAAAATGTTAGATAGTGAAGGTAATCCCCCTTTATTATGTTGTTTTCCCTAGCATGATATTTGTCTCTCACACTATTCTTTTTGGGTTTTAGAAAATGGTTGGAAACAAGATGATTCACGGTAATGGAGGATATGATGGACAATGGAATGATATTCTTCCTGAGAAACCAAATGAAATGGGATTTGGAAGTCCAAACATTATTATAATGCCAATCATCAATCTCATAATATGATCAATAAACTCAAATTTGGTAAGTTTCCTGACTCGGCTAATAAGAGAAAGATGGAGTTTCATGATGATCGTAGAGGAAAGAAAGTTCAATCTCCCCTATGTAAATCATGTGCGAAGAGGCATCGGGGAGATTGTTTCAAAGGAACAGGAAGATGCTTTGGGTGTGGAAAAGAAGGACACAAATCCAGTAAGTAAAAAGGAAAAGGTTCAGTTAACAGCATGGACAAGGATAATGGTATTTCTACGGCATCAACAATGATTAGATGTTTTAAATGTGGAATGTATGGGCATTATGCAAACAAATTCCCAAAGGAAAAATCTCATGAAGAGAATCAGCATGGTCATATGAGTAGTATTTATGTGGAAGATGATGATGAGACTACAAATGAAATATGAGATGAAAGAAATGATGACGCTCATTCAGTGGTTTAAGAAGTTAGTGGAATGATTGTATGTTTATAAAGAATAATGTATGATACTATGGAATAAAGAATCATCTAAGGATTGTTACACTATTGTTTTTTTCTAAACTATTTGAAAGTATATGTTGAATGGTACCAGTAACCATGGAAGGTTATTCAGATATTTTTGGAAAGTAGATGATATGCGCATAATTAAGGGATAAAAAGATAATGATATGTTTGATAGTATTCATGATCTCATGACTGATATAAGGAGAAGGTCATATCAGGGTTTGAGTATATAGAATTTTAGGATTTTGGTATGTTGAAAGAGTTAACTTTTGACAACATTCATGTTTTCACAAAGGTTTAATGGGTATTAATTCTTCAAGAGAATACATGATTAAGGTATTCACATGTTTTTAATTTGACCAACAAGATATATCGTATGATATATTGGGGATAAATTATGGCATTCACGTGATTGTTATGTGACATTTCAAGTAATCATTTTCATTATACTATGAGCTTTGATCGAAGTATTTTAGATAAGCCTAAATATTGGAATGGATTATGTTGGAAATAAGTTAGTATTGTTTAAGGATAGAACTTTTTTAGATATTGTTTTTGGGATGTTGTAGTAATGTAGTTTTAGAAAAAGGGCAACCTGCAGGACGGGCGACAGCCCATCACAACAGACAAGGCTGTGGGAATCGAACCCACAACCGAAGTGCGACTGGCCTTTATTTCCTACCACTGGCCAACATGAAGTCCCTATTTTGTAGAAACTTTTTTTATTATATTATGCAGTATGATATATGATGTATAAGTCCATTTTAGGAACCATATATAATTAATCTCACTATAGATGGACTTATGTATTTTTGATAACTTTTATAACATTTTGTTTGAGATAGATGGAATGACCCTTCATTCTATCACATGATCTTATAACACATCACGAATGACAAATTCAACTTCATTTCTTTAAGATATGAAGTGGAAATTTTCCAAAGAACGACCAACGGTGAGACTGTACCAAAATCACGAAAGTATTTCTTCTAATTCCAATTTCATCAACTTTAGGGAAATGATCTTGAAAACCAAAAATGTTGTCCTAGTGCCCTTATATCGGATGAATCAGATGGTACATTAGATCATCACAAATATATGGCTTTGTGATTGATGTCTTTTTCATAGCCATGTTCTCTACCACTCTCCATCAGAAATTGATGGTTATATTTTTCTTCCATATCCATATTTTCACCTATGTTCTCTTATATGGAAACCCAGTGATGAGTTTCTTTGGGTAAACGTTACATTTCATACTTTAGTTTTTAAAATTAAGATTTAGTATTCCTTTTTATGATGTGGGTTTCTATAAATAGTAAACGATTTATAACCACGACGAATTTCGAGGGCGAAATTCATTTTAATGGGAGTAGAATTTAAAAACCCGAGATTTTATAAGATATATTCATTTTAATTTATTTTATATCTTCTTTTGTAGTCTACACCAAGATTATCTTGCACGATACGCAACACCGTATTAGATTGTAGTATACAAAACACTAATCTTGGATCGTGATACACACAATTTCATGTTAGTTTGATAATAGTTATTCTACGAAACATTGAGTATATATATATATATATATATATTCAATGTATTTTGTTATATGCAATGAAAAAGGAGTCATGCACTACACACAACCCTGACTTGGCTTTCATTAAACGCAATAGCGACCTTCCTCAATAGTGTGTGTTGTACGCAATATCGGGTTTTACTAAACAACGATATACTAATAAAATATTATTAAAACTAGCTGTTATGAATAGTAATACCCACTTTTTGAATTTTTTTAAATTTTATTTTTCAAAATGGCCTTCATGTTTGGATTCAGAATATCTAAATTAGCTTAGGGTGAAGTTTTGGAACTTTTCGGATAACATTCATATTCTGATGAATAGTGAAAATTATTAAATTTTAATTAAAAACCACTTTTTTAATCGAAATAATTAATAGTGATAAATTATTAATTTGAGTGGTTTTAAAGTATATTTAGAATATTTTTTTACTATTTAATACAATGTTGGTCATTGGATGTAATTTCACATTTAAACCAGACATAAACAAGTGTCAATCTTTTGATAGTTATTATCTCTTAAGAACACGCTATTTGTTTTGACGACGGGAATTAATTTTTAAATTAATTAATGGAACTGATATGTTTTGAATTTGGTAAAATAGACATCATTTTTGAATTCATAATATTGAATATTGCTTAGGCCTAATTTTTGGTATTTTTCTGGACACTTTTTATTTTTTAATGAATTGTGAAACCACTAAGTGGTAGTTAAAAAACTGATTTTTTCATAAAAATTAATTTTTCTGCTTCTGTGAGTGGAATTTCGAAAATATGAGAGACCCGGTTAATATTAAGGACTAAAATGTGGTTCAATGAGATGAAAATAATTTTTGGTGAATATTAACTTTTTACTTTTTTTACCACGGTTAAAAGTAAATAGGGTAATTAAAGGTAAAAATGATATTATTATTACCTTAACACATGTCCTAATTCTATCGTATAACTTCAATTCGGCTAAAAACAACCTTATGAAAAAATATGACCATTTTGGCCCACTTGGATTATATTTGGACATTTATTATTAATTTATTTAAAGAAGGGTTAAAATAGTAAAAATCAAAGTTTTATAACTAAATAGTTTTTAATATAGGGTTTTACATAAGATAAATTCAACTATAAATATTAATTAGAAAGACAAAACTATTTCCTACATAATGGTATTTTATTTGTTATTTATAGAATTAATATAATTTAATTTATTTATGACACAACGATGATGCAATAATTATTTTATTAATGAAATTTTGACATAATTGAGGTTATAAATACCCAAATAAATGTAATTTGAGACTTTTTATGAATTACAATAATTTTCTATGTTAATATGACATGTTACTATTGATTTAATTATCTTTTTTTGAACTAATCATTCTGTTATGAGTTTCACAAAAATCAATTACCAAATAGTTTCAAAATTGACATAAAATAGTTTTTAAAACAAATATTATATTATTAATTGTTATTATTATCCAAAAAAATAAGGTTCGGCCAAGATACTTATATCATGATAGGTGTATCATTAATGGACCACTTGGGGGTCGCATGGATGTATATGGTAAGTTTATTAACAATATAATATAAAAATACAAAGTGACATGGTAAATGTCAATCTAATTAACTAAGAGTTAAAACTAAAAGATAAGGTTAATATAATGAACTAAACTTGTCTAAATTCTATTGGATGAGATTATTTAGACCCCTCACCACATTATCTTCTAAATAAATCAATTATGATCTATTAAAAACCTAATATGACTTTATAATAAAATAATATGTTTAGTTTTTTCAAAGGTGCCCCTCTCCTCCCTTATTAAAGGGAACCTCCTCCCTCCCTTCCTCACACCACTTTAAGCCCTCAAGCTCAGAAAAAACCTGCCAATTCTCCTCTCCACTTCCATAGAAACATCCTATAGGATCTGGTCTTCTTTAAAGACCAATTTTAGTGCCCTAAGAGGAGGTCTCAAAGAGGCGCTTCAAAGAAGAGGTAATGTCCGTTACCGATTCTTTCAACTTTTTTTCTTCTTCCACTTCTTCTTCTTTAGTTATTTCATTATAAGGTAATAACATCAGTATAACTCATATACTGATATGTTATTATAAGTATGAAACAAACCTATTTCACCATCTATCCATCCTATGGAAAACAAAATCACCACGCGTGCGTACGTACGGAATACCGTCTCCACGCCGTGGTGAAATCTGTTTTTCCACCAGCACCTTACATGGATGGGTATAATGATGTAAATAATAACTATATATAGTTATTATAACATCATACTGATTCTGATATATTATACCATCCACTACAATTCTATTCAATAATTATGGGAATGATATCATCACTCGTGCGTACGTACGGACTACCGTCTCCACGACGCGATGGGATTCATTCTCCATGTTAACCATACATGAATGATCATAAAGTTTATTAAATGAATAACAATGAAATTTATGAAATAATAATGCTACTGGATTTATGTATATATATATTTATGTCATCTATTTAGTTTCATTCAATTCAATAAGGAAACGAAAACAGCGTACATGCGTACGTACGACCAACCATCTCCATGAACGGTTTATTTCATTACTTTTATCGATCTATAATATATATATATATATGTATATGTATATGATGAATGTATATTATATATAAATCATGTTTTACATTCTGGAATTATGTATATCAGGATATATGTAATAATATCAAGAACGACAAGTCAGAACACATACGATAAATGGAATGATTTTACCCAAAACGCTGCTTTAACATGGAATTTACAAAAGAACGGGTAATATAAAGTCATAAGTGAAACATATATTATATCATAACAATGAATATGATTCTGTAATAAGTCAATGATATTATTTAAATCATTATACAGGAGGTTCAGATACGTACGAATCATGTCGGACCTAAGGTAAGGGATAATTGTGCAAATCTCATTTTTATCCGAGATTGCTTATTCGTAAGTATATACTAGGGTTATTGCTTTCATCCATGTCCATGTTATATAAAAGTGTATTCATGTATGTTTATAGTCCCCTTTACCCATTTTTACTTCTACACCATGGTATGGAAGGAAGCTTTCTTTTATTTACCCTACAAGGTACTTTTTTACTTTTCCGACAAAAGTACGAGAAGAATGTTTTTTTAACGTATACGACATGAAAGGATTTTTATGGGTTTATAAAGCCTTATTCTCAGGAAGCTTCCTCCAAAATATTTCATGACTATTTTCAACAAAACAGTTTTCTTTTAAAATTTCATGACATTTTGTGAAAAGAAAATGATTTTGAAGAAAAAAGGATATTTTCCTTAGGAATTCATTTCAAGTGTTTTATCAAAACCATTTTCATCTAAGATGACATTATTTCACATGTATATGTTTCAAGTATCATGTCTCTGTGATTTAAAATGTTTCACTTTTCTAATGATGAAATGATATCCAATTTTTTGGTATGGATTACGTTATGATGGAATGATGTTTATGAAACCAATTTTATTCTTGGGTTATGATAAATGATTGATGTTTATATTGTTGCACATGAAAGAATGATTTCAATATGAGATGGGTGGGACCCATATCTACCTCCAATGCATTGGGTAAAGATTTATATCTCATTAGATAGACATGTCTGGAATGGTAAGTTAATATGGTTCAGTGTTACAGGACTGGAACGAGGAGTGAACTCGAATCAGAAAGGGACTTTGTCCACTAAGATGGTCTTGGTAGAAATGCCTTGGCTACTATGGAAATCATAACAAGTACTGAATGGTTGCCACAATTACATGTTTTATTCCCATGCTATTTTTCATGATTGGTGTTCCTTTATGATATATTCCTTATATACTTCCATGATTAGTGTCTTTGCTCAATATTTTGATGTTTAAATTTCATGTTCAGGTTTTTGCTTCCAAATGTTTATGGATTGTTCTATGTTATCTATGTTTTCCCTTACTGAGAATTTGATCTCACCCTTTTTATGTTTTATTTTCCCTAAGAAATAAAGAAAGGTTTTAGGTATGGAAACAAAAAGGGGAAGATCTTTATGGGAGATGTTGAAGATTTTTCAACATGATTAGAAGTTTATATTCCGAGTTTCCAAAGACACTAAACTATTACGGTCCTTGTGTGTCTGTTTTTGTTATGTATTATGTATTCCGGAAAAGTAATGTAATGTCCATGTACGTCATTCTTTGTGTCTCTACATCTTCGACCTGCCATTAACACCAAGAGACCTCAGCAAGATAAGGTCAGAAACATCATTCCTCATTGTACCGATTTGAATATTTGAAGCAGTCCGGATGGCACAATGAATTTCCAGAATAGCAGCACGGAAGGAGGGAGAAGCACTACTGAAGATAACAACATTTCTTGCCTTCCAAATAGAAGACAGCTTGCTGGCCACGTCTAAAAATAGAAGGGACCGGACCTGCAAACTGCAGTGTATTCTTCATATAAATTTAAGAGTGCCTTCAATCAAAAAATAGGGAATGTAGTAGTTAAAAATCCCCTGCACATAAGACCATAATCTAGTAGAAAACATATAGGAAACAAAAACCTGATCAGTGGACTCTTTGTCCTGCAGACAGATAATGCAGGCAGCGGCCAGACAGAGGCCAGACCACTGCAACATGGCCTGCAGAGGAATCTGTTTTTTCTAGATTTTCTATAAGAGAAGAGATGATGTCGGTGGAATGAAAGGCTTAGAAAAATCCATGAACCAAGAAGGAGGATCCAAGGAAGCTCCGCACAGTAACCTGTAGCCTTCCCTTGTGTTAAACATGCCATTAATATTCGGCATCCATACCAAAGTATGATAATTAGAGTAGTAGTATTGATCAATTTCCCTTCCAACATGATTCAGAATCACATTAATAACTATTTAGTTCCCCTGTAATTCAGTAATAGAAGTCTCTCTTAAGAGAGGAAGTATGGAAACATCATCACAAAGAGGCCGAGACAACCAAGGGGTGGTCCAAAGATTGAGAGAGGATTTCATGCAAACTATCCATTTCAAATGATCCATACAATCATCATTGGAATGTTTAATGGAATACCAAACAGAAGAACAAAGATGGTTAGAGTACCCATTGTGAAGCTTTGCAAAGAACCAGGTTCGGAGGAAGTCCATGAAATCTTCTGATTTTGAAATTAAGTTCCAAGTGAACTTACTGATCACGGTATCATTGAATATTCTGATATCTTTGACGCCCAATCCACCCATATGAGAAGGCTTGATGCAGTCTTTCCAAGACACGGTGACCAGATATCTCTCATGAACCGAGTCTGTCCAAATGAAATTTCTGATCTTGGTATTTAGCTCCTTAATCAGGGATCTAGGCCATCTATATAAAGAAAAGGAATAAACAAACATTGAAGTGACCACTGAATTGGCCAAACATATCCTCCCTGCTTGGGACATGTTTTTACCCTTCCAATTTGCTATCTGATTTATGATCTTCAGAGCGATTCTTTCCAAATGGTAACTTTTGACCCTGCCCCAGAAAAGCGGCATCCCTAGGTAAATAAAGGGGATCACTCCCCTCTTGACACCTAGTCATCATGCCACTCTGCATTATTTTGATGCAATAATACCACCACTAAACATAACCGATGAATTCCCCCAATTAATAACCTGACCTGCAACCTCCTCATATTGTGAGAATATGCCCTTGATATAAGAGATAGTTCCATTATAAGCTTTCCCAAAAAGTATAATGTCATCGGCATAGAAAATATGTGAGGGAGCATGTAACTCACACACAATTTTCATCCTCTAATACCATCCAAAATTAGACAGATCCGGGAGGCACCAGCTTAAATAATCCTCTGCAAGAGAAAAAATCATTCCGGAGAGAGGATCGCCTCGCCTGACACCCCTTGAACATTGAAAGAAGCCCCTAGGAGATCCATTTATCAGAATGGACAGCTTGGCACTTTCAAGGATGGAGCCAATAATATCAATGAACTTCTGTGAGAACCCATGCATATTGAGAATGGTGAATATAATACTCCATCTGATGGTGTCAAAATCCTTAGATATATCAATCTTCAAATCCATGTCACCATCATTAACCATTCTCCTCATGGCATTGACACACTCATAGGGAGTGAAGAGACAATTTTGATTATTCCATCCTGGAACAAACCCAAATTGATTATAAGAAATGAGACCCTTTGCAATACCACCCAGTCGACTAGTTGATATTTTTCTAATCACTTTTGGAACCGTATTACCAATGGAAACAAGATGGAAATCCTTAATATAAAAGGAATTATCTTTCGTAGGAATTAATGCAATAATGTTTGAGTTCATTCCACCAGGCATACGGGCTGATTTAAAGAAATCATTCACACCATTTGTGACCTCTAGATGTACAATATCCCAGTAAAACCTAAATAATTTATTTGTAAAGCCATAAGGTCCTGCAGTGCTGTCAATATTTAGGGAATAATGGCATCATGTACCTCACGTGTCGTTGGAATATCAACAAGCTTCTTATTTTGATCATCCTCTATAGAAGGATCAAAATAGTGGATGATTTTCTCAGAGTTGTCATCGCCATTATCTGAGTAAAGCTTTTCAAAGTAGGCAATGGCCGCATTTGCAATATCATTCTCTACAGAGAAGAGAGTCCCCTCAATAGTAAGGTCTTGTATGGTTCTCATGGACCTTTTCTCCCTATTTATACAATGAAACAACTTTCTATTTCTGTTTCCATTCTTTATCCAACTAACATTGAACTGATTTCGTGCCAATTTTTCTTTCAATTCCAAGAGATTTTCCAGATTTTCTGTTGCCTGTATTTCATTTTGAGTTGGTAAATCTTGAGGCAAACTCGATTGGTGACAGTTCAAAGGAGCAGTTTCAGCATCTCTAATGTCATTATCAATGGACGTGAATGATTATTTGCTCGATTTCTACAACATTTTGTTGACAAGATTTAATTTACAGAAAAAAATGTAAGAGGGGAAACCCACAAAATCATTTTTCCAGGAATCCAATACAATTTTTCTACATCCTGCGATAACCAGCCACACGTTATTAAACTTTAAGGGAATAGGTACTGACCTCAAAGTACGGAAGAAAACATCAACAAGAATTAGATTGTGATCAGAATTTAATTTCGGTAGAGTTATCCCAGAAACATAAATTGTCGCATTCCTATCATCCACTTGCACAAAGCACATATGTAACTTACTTTCTTGCCTCCCATTAATGGTGAGTCAGCTCCATGTAAACTCAGCTCCAGAAATGGGCACCTCATGGAGACCACAACTATCTAAACAAGTTGAAAGATCAGAGGCAGAAGCATGACAAAAGTTCTCACCATTCTTTTCCTTAGGCCAAAGGACAGTATTGAAGTCACCAAGTAGAATCCAGCTACTCGACATTTTCTCTAAAATATGCACTATGTTTTTCCATAGTGCACGTCTTCTTGTATATAGATTAAAAGAATACACAAACATCATTGAACATGAGGCATTCCCAAAATAGCAAGTGAGAGTAACAGATTGAGCATCAAACAACACTGAACTAACTGAAACACTATCATGCTTCTGTACCCACTAGGATTCCAAGCTCGTTTCAAGTTGATTATTTGCAACAAAGGAGTAACCCAGAGAAGCCCAGTTGAAGGACCTCCAATTTTCAAATTTCATCCTTGGTTTAGCAAGGCCAACAAATAATGCCATGTTGGTCATAATAAAGTGTCTAAGGGACCTGACCGTGGGAGGGTTCCCAAGCCCTTGACAGTTCCAAAAAAAGATTTACATTTTTTTGATCTAAGCCTACTACTAGGCCCATCAAATGTATGTTTTACCTTCCTATCAAAAGGTTTAGTATCAGTACCATTGAGAGCATATAACACATGCCCATCCGAAGCATGGTCATCCGTCTTTTCATTAGATTCCTCAACATTGAGCAAGGAAAACCTATTGTCAGTGACAATTGGGCCAGACAATAAACTTGCAGGTAGTACCCTTATTGGATCCATATCCGCATGAACCTATACAAACTCGTCTCGATTAGAAGCAGCTGTATCAACACCACGATCACAGCCAATAATAATTATCACATCGTGACCTGCATCAGTCGATGGGGTGACCATGTCTTGCACTGGGGCTGCATCCTCACCATGTCCTGCATCAGATCTTATGGTCACATCCATAATAGAGACTGCATATTGATCTTGCACAAGATCATCTACAGGACTCAACACGGAATCTACAACCAGAATAGGAAGTCACCAAGTGTCAAACTCCTGTCTAATTTTCCCCTTATTGTCCAATACAGGGGACAGTGAGATTGATTCCTCCATGGGAGAATCAAAAATCACACCTTCATCTGCAGTGTGAGCTGCCTCTTCCACAACCTGAGTGGTTCCATCCTTGCTACCCCCTTCTCAGCATCCTGCACATGAATCCCCTTGTCAGCAGGTCTTCCATCCTTTCTCTCACCCTTCTCAACATCCTTCATTGGCATCTTTTTGTCATCGGGGCTTCCATCCTTTCTCCCACCCTTGTCATCATCCTGTATATGCATCCCCTTACTAGTAGGGATCACAAGAGAGTCCTCTTTAAATATTGAAGGAGCAGAGTCATTGTCAGGAGCTAGTTTCTTGCCCTTTCATATGCAATTCTCCTCATCAGGCCCCCGGACTTTGCAAAAGCTGCACATCTTATTTCTGTTACACTCGGATGCAAGGTGTCCAAAAAGATGACAATTCAAGAAGAATTTTGGTTTTCTTTCATAGAAAATTAAAAGGGTGATGGTAACATCTTTTTTAGTTAACACCACTTCATCCACCAGAGTATTGGACATATCAACTTCCACCAAGATCCGAGCATAATGTCCAAACATGGGATTTTAAGTCTGATTGTCAAGCCTGATCGTATTCCCACCTGACGAGGCAATATCCCATAGGATTTGAGGGTGCCAATACAGCAGGTTTAGATTATAGACCCATATCCATAATTTAGAATAGGTGTTCTTGACAGAATTGGGATCAAAATTTTGTTCCCATTCATGAATCCGCAGAAATCCAGGTTTTAGAGTGACTGAGCCAAAAATCTAGGCACGACGCTTGATCTAATCTGAGGGAAAGATAATATGATAGAACCCACGTCCCATCAAAGTCATATTCCACTCAGTGAAACCCCAGATTTTTGCAATCCTAGCAGTAAGGTCATTAAACTCTCATGGTTTCACCCCCTTCAGAATTACGACTCGTGCATTAATAGAGATTCTACATAACTTTAATCTCTCCTGAACAGCACTTTGATTCCCTGAGACATGCGTGATCCACCCTTTTCAAATGATCCTTCCCACAGATGATTCACAGTCAAGAAAGGATGAAGAACCATTACTTGTGACAGCATCCACAAAGATTTTCTTGAGTCTATTAACCCGACGCTCACCATGATTCTTCTTTTCACAGAGACTAAATAGATCATTCTGTCCGAAGCAGCCATCATTGACCAATCCACAAATTGTCTTGTCTCTTGGATAATCAGAAGCAGGATTACTCGAACTAGGGTTCACATCATTTTCCTTCCTGTACTCCATCTAATATTGAGTTATATGATTCACTAAGTTATAATTAAGTTATACGCAACACCGTCATATCTTGTGTTACATGAAACACTGAGTTTTTACGAAACAACAATCTATTATTTTAGTTATTTAAACAAGATCGTTATAACATAAATGTTAAACATTGAAGTGTGAATATGAATAAATAATTTATAAATATTATTTATAATTCTTTTATATATATTAATATATTGATAATAAAATACATAATCTTTGATAATGTATTTATATATTTTGAAAATACTATTTTCTCAAAAATAATCTTTTTATGTATTTTTGTGAAAAATAATAAAATTAATTTTTGAAACTTTTAGAAATTTAATTTTAAAAAATAAACATAATTTTTTAACTTATACATTGAAAATTATTTTAGGGTCATTTTTTAGAATTTTTTTTGAAATAATTTATTTTTTGATGAATAGTTAATAATACTGAATTTTAATTGCAAACTTGTTTTTCATTTAACTTAATTATATAGAACAATTATAAATTCATTTTTTCATAATGTATAATTAGTAAAATTATACCTCAATTAATCCTATGTAGTTCATTTCAACCAATTTCTCATTGAAATTCAATATAATATTTTTTGAACATTTGAACTTTTTTGCTTCAAAAACTAGTCGTCTCTTCACATCGGCGGGATTAAAATTAAATTAATTTTTCCCACTACTATGATAATAATATGTAAAAATTGATTACACATTTATAATAATCATAATTTATATTTGACAATATTTTCAAATTATTTTTTGACCAATTTGATTAGTGAAAGCAATTAAAATAAATTACAACGATTAAGGTAAAAACAAGATTACTTAGTGGGTAAACATGTAAAATAAGGTGTAAAATGACCCTTCCTCTATAAAACCCCATTGTAAGTCCATATTTCGACCATTTAAAATACCTTTTCAAAACTGGATGTTTTTAGGCAGGTTATGTAAGGGATACCTCTCAATAATGTTTAACTTTGTTAATTTTCAAGAATTCCACTCCTCCTCCTCTCTAAAAAGGAACTCACCCCCTCACTTATTCAAACCTATCAAAGACATTTAGATTGGTAAAAAAACTATCAAAATAGCCTCCCAAGTTCACTAACATCATCATAGAAGCCTCTCTTATGGAAGAAAGTCAACCAAGGAAGTCCTTTGGTGAAAACAAAAAAGAGATACCAGAAGAAGATGTAACATTCATAAACGAATATTTTTAGTTTTATTTCTTCATCGAAACTCATCATTTATTTTAATATCATTATTATAAAAATAAAAAAATTATTTGAAATATACTATGATGTTATTATTTTAAGTGTATGAACTAAAAAATCACACACATCCATCAAATGGGATACACAATAATTATCCATGTGTATGGAGGACTACAGCCTCGCGAAATGATGTTGTTAGTTATTCCATTAACACCTCTCAAGGTTGTGAATAATATTGGAAATACTATTTCTATATTATATATATGATATTAATTATATAATTATTCATTTTGAATTAATTTGTTACAAATTACTTCATGATTTTCAATTATTCATAATACGATAACATCGTTTGTGGATGTGTGGACTACCTCCTTCTCAAAGAAAATTGATTCATTAAAGTTTTACATATAATGAATTGAGTATGGGATTAATAGAAATATGTGATATATTTTAAATAATAATTCTAATGTAATGATAGTATTTATATTTTTATCATTCGTTTGTATTCTTTTTTTAATACGAAAAGAAAATGTTAACAGTTTTCATGCATACGTATGGCCTACCTTATCCAAAATAGGTTTATTGAATTTCTTATTCATATCTTCTATAGACTATTAAAAATTAATATATACTGAATATATATGGTATTTATATCATTTTAATCATTATTTATATTTTCCAATAATTATCTATGTAAGAGGACCAAGAATAACAAATCAAAACTTTTATAAAAATAAAGTTATTATTTCCTGAAATATAACTTTAACATGGAATTATTATCAAACAATAAATTGAAATTAATAACTCACCCACGCAGTGTAAATATTCACTCATTTGATGCATTTTGACCTGTAAATAAGATTAGTTTGGCTCTAGAGGAAAAGAAGAAGGACCATGAATCTCTGGATAACATATACTCCTTCATGGGTTTCTTGGGGGGATCCTTCATTCCTCTTTCAAATCGTATGCGCCATCGAATAATTCGTAAAGGGTCAGAATCACATGTATCCTCTTTTGAGGAGGAAATATCGGCTAGTATTGATCTGTGAATGTATTGTTTTATCCCTCACATATCCTTAATGAAAAGTAAGAAACCCTGGAGGACTTTAGATATCATCTCTCAGTTGGTGATATTTGGGGATTCAATGAATTAAAATGTGTGTCCCTTGGTCAAGGAATTTTTCATTTCTTGTTTCCTTCAATGGAGATCAGAGGTTGATCTTGGAGTATCGGTTCCATCAATCACATTCCAGGTAAATTTAGACTTCATGAATGGAAATTGTACATCAATTTTCTTGATTTTAAGGATATTTGTGCTAAATTATGGATAAAAATACATTGTCTCTACAGGGTATTGTGGAATAATGATATTTTGTTTGATATTACATCTTCTATTAGGATTTTGATTAGAATGGATCATGTTATAGAATCCGTAAGGTATGGTCACTTTTCTCAGGACCTAATAGAGGTTTACCTTTGTAATAATTTAATAGATAAGGTGATTTTATCTACTCAATAGGACGATATTTTCTTCGAATTGAATATGAAGAAACTCCTCCATTTTTTTGTTTCTTGTAAAGTTATTTTTCATGAAGAATATACATGTAGAAGAAATTTTATTTGTGAAAACTTTGAAATTAAAGGGAATGATTTTCCACACTTTAAGAATCCACCTAAATATGGTATGGCACAAAACACTGAGCAGAATAAGAATGTTGTTGTAAATGGTTTAGATTTTCTAAAGGAGTCTGATAGAAATACTATTGACTCTAATGAAAAATATCAAAGGTCTCTTGATGAATAACCTCATTCCAAAAAAGGTTGTTATGAAAAACGTATTAATACCATCACTTTTGAAAATAATAATAGTATAGTTCTCTTATCCTGGGAAGATCTTGGTGATGATATTCATATATTTGTAAATAAAATTTATGATATGGATGATATAACTAGAGCCTCGTTAAAGGATATATTGACAAGTGGTCTTAAAGATGATAATGATGATGATGAATAAATTGATAGCCTTGATGTTTTGGAAACTGCTACTCATGAAGATGTAGATTCTTGCCTAAGACAAGATCAGATTTTGGTCAATGCCAAAAGCAGAAGGGGAAAAGAAAAGATGGATCTTCCTATCTCAAGGAAATCTAAAAATATGAAATAGGTGACCAATGTTTGTAACTATAATTTAGAAAAGGAAAAAAAAGTTAAAACCCCTCGGTTAAATTTTTTTCTTAAATAGAAAAGATTGTGTTTTGTTTACAGCAGATAGAGATGTATCCTCTAATTATATAGATCCCTATGCTACTAATAAGGAGGTCTCCCATATTAAAGGTACTCCTAGATCGCATGTTAATTAGAATTTATTTCATGGTTTTCCAACTAAGGTTAGTGTTAGCAATACTTCACTTAAGCATTCTAAGGACTGTAAGGATACAATCATCTCTATTCCAGCATCTTTCCATCTTAAAGAGAGTAATGCATAGGATGATATGAATACCCATAGCTTGTTCCATAATCCCACTCCAACTAGGAATCATGAATAGACATGTTCCTTGAAGGAACCTGTCCAAGACTCCTCTCCAGAAGTGCATGTGTACTTTCCCAAATTAGAGGGCATAAAAATGAAAATGTACCAGGATCACCCCATCCTACACCTAGCTATGGAACCCCTCATTCTGAAATTTATAAAGTAATGAAAAAGGTGAGTACCTATAATTCGTTTGAATTGATTAAATCTGCCAATAGTGATGAATACCTAAAAAATGGAAGATCGGGATAAAGTTAAGTGTGCAAACATTTATGTAATTTCAGAGATCCCAGATGATGGTGGAGGTCCCTGGATACTGGAAAAGGCTTGGAAGAGGGGGATACATCCATGTGGCAGGGGCACTCAGATATATCATCATAGTATGAACACTCACTCACGAGTGCACAGATGTCATTTTAGTGGACCTACATTATTGTGTTTTCTCTAATTTCTTTTCTACTTGTATGAATTTCTATTTTAATAATAGGGTCCTTTGTACCTCAACCTTCTTCAGGACTTATGGTAAGTGGATTTCTAGTCTCACTTCTATTTTAGTGAGACTTATGCCAGATTCACCACTCATTTCTTCGGTGTGGTGTGTATACTTAACATGAATATATTAAATGATTAATATATTTAAATTTTGGGTTATTTAAATATCTATTTTTTATATCTCTTTCGTGGGGTTTAAGTTCCAAAATTTACTAATTCGTAAAAGTATTTTTTTTTCCAATTTCCTTGCTTTGACTCACATAA
Source organism: Viscum album (assembly GCA_963277665.1). Classification (NCBI taxonomy): domain Eukaryota; kingdom Viridiplantae; phylum Streptophyta; class Magnoliopsida; order Santalales; family Viscaceae; genus Viscum; species Viscum album. The sequence goes on along the minus strand of OY728139.1, from coordinate 1,512,992,265 downwards.
TATGTTATACACCTATATTCTTCTATGAGGTGAATATACTGCCCTTTGATATTTTTTATTATAATATACTTCTTTTCATAATATTTTAAAATTGTTGTAATACTATTCAATCAAGTGTATTATGATTTAAAGCCACCAAAGTGATAGGATTTTATTGATATAATCTCATTGTTTATCATTATTCTATATAATTATGATTCAGTTGATGAATTATTATAATCCGTCTCTCAATAACTCTCATGAAACTTATTATCCTATAGTTATTGATGATATCATCATTTATTGGTACCATTTATCCACTCTTTTTTACAAAACATGATTAATAATATGATTTTAATAAAATATTACATTATTTATCTCTTCGGTTAGAAATATGTTTTTTTTCAAATACCATGTTTTCAAATAAAATTTTTTAAAATGAAATTATTATTTTATTTTCATGGAAATGTATTTTAAAAATGTTTTATCTATAAAAATTGTTTAAAATAGTTCTAAAATATTCATTTATATGTTTTCAAGTTTATTTTCAATGAAAAAGGTTTTAAAATGATCTGTGTTTTAAAAATTATGTTTCAAAGCAGAAAGGTAATTATCCTCAAGAAATGTTTTAAATTATTTTTTCAGAATTATTTTCCATCTAATATGGAATCCTTTGGTGTTACTCATTCATTACAAGGGATATGATCTATGGGGACCATTAATATTATTTCTCTGAATGGACTATTTTTTTATTGAATGGTGTTGATAAAACTCATTTCTCTCCACAGGTTACATGCTTTTGAAATATTATTCTTTTCATAGGTTATACAATGATTATGAAACCTATTCATTTTCCAAAAGTTAGGATAAGATGAATTATTTATGACACCCATTTCAATTCTTGTGTTATGATATGTTGAATTTTTTGATCTTGAGGAACACATATATATGATTCCATTATGTGATAGGTGGGACCTATATATCCATCTAATGCATTAGGTAAAGATTTATATCCCATGAGATATACATGGATGGAATGGGGAGTGAATCATCTTTAGTAAAGAAAATTTTCTAATTAAATGGTATTTGGATTGAACCTGACTACTAAGATGGTCTTTGGAGTGAGCCTTGACTAATAAGATGGAAGTCCTTGGAAGTATTCCTTTTCTAATATGGAAATAATTTTATATGTTATGTGTCTACCAAAATTCCATGTCTTATTCCTATATTATTCCTTAATGGATAATTCTATTGATTATATTATGATTCATTTCTTATGAACTACCTATGTATATGTCATGAATCTTGGTTTTGATCTTTGATATGCAGAGTATGAGCGTCTAATGTTATGATCATTTTCTCATACAATTATTCTCATTATTATGCCTACACTTCTCCCTTATTTTTCCTTATTGGGAATCTGAGGTTACCCTTTCTAATATTTCCATTCCCCAAGTTATTAAGATATGTATTATGTATTATGTCTCTAATAATGGTTCTAGTCATGGGGAACCTAGTTGGAGTTAATGTAGCTCACTTATATACCATTATTTGTGTTTTCAAGCTTCTAAAGTCATTAAATTAATAAGGTCTTTCAGTGTTTGTTTTTGTAATTTATTATATGTTATGAAAAAATTAATTTAATTCTTATTTATGAGAAGTTTTGGCCTCAATATAGAAACATCCTCATGAACTATCCCCTATATGTTACCCACCATAGGTACAAATAGATAATCCACAAAAGGATCTACATGTTGTTTCTTATATTCAATCCCTTGTTTGACCAAAAAATCCCCCATGATATTATCAATACTAGTGATTTGTTAGTATCTATATTAGAATATATTGAAGAATGAAATGCATTAGTGCATCCTGAATGAATGTTTTACCCTGAATTTTTGAATCCACCCCCCCCCTTCAAATTTTGGGAACCCTATATTTATAATATTTAATGATTTGGGTGATTTAAAGAATAATTTGACATATTTCATGTCCCACTATGAACCCGTGATTCAGACCCCAATACAACAATAAGCAATGAAACTCATATGCTTTGTACAAACATGATGCACGCCTGTCGTAGGGTGTGGAAAAAGCAAATTTATATTCCTAATGCAACACTGTGGCTGACGAGGGTCATCTCACTTGAGGATCGTTTGTAGTCTGTTCAATAACTGATTCTAGTTCACCTATTCTAATTATTTTTGTTTATTTTTATGATTTACTAAAAATGATGGTTTTAGGGGTTTTGAAAAATAGTGAAATTAAAACAATGAAATGAAAACTTTAAATCTAAATGTAGATGCAGATACAAACAAAATAAAATTAAGGAAGAAAGGTCTTGGTCCTTGGGTTGGATAACATGGGTTCGTTCATTATTTATTTATTGTTTAAATTCAATTTGATAATTCATTTTATGAAACCTCATTAATGAATTATTTTCCTTTGATTTATTATTTGTGTGATTTTAGCATGCATTCGACACACCAATCCACACCTCTTCTAGTAATCAAGTTGGGTAACACCTCAACTGAGAATGTTATTCCTACAAGACCCAGCTCCTTCGTATGTCGTTTCACCCATATACCAACCCCAACTCCACTGTATGTAGGTTTTGACTATGAGAAGATAAGGAAAATGATTAATCAATGGAAAGAAATGGATTTTGAAATAGTGTCGTGGTGGACGACCACCGCACCCGTGCAATATTCCTACTTACACCACAAATAGAATAAAAACATTTTGAATTGATGCAGAATAATAAAGAATAACGTGAATACACCCCCAGGTCCAAGCCTCGAGTTAGTATCATTCCATGGTGAAGTGTATAGATATCACGATGGAAAGATGGAAGAGAGAAAATGAGATTGAGATTGGAAGAGAAAATGGGTGGAAGAAGAAAATGGGGAACACTTTAATATAAAAAATATGAATGCATTACATGAGAAAAATAAAAATAAAATAAAATAAAATAAAGAAGAAAAATATAAATGGCCCCCGACCTCCTCTCCTTGGGGCCCTGAATGGTTTTGGGAAGGATTGGAATGACTTGAGAGGTAGGAGATCCACTCCTTTTATAGGCAGATTTCATTCCTCCCATAGTTATCACGTGTTGGACCCAATAATTTTCCGAATAACGCATGGACCCCTTCATAAAAGTTATTCTGTAATGTCTTTTCTATTCACCCACAAACCATCAGCACATTTGGACACCAGATAAATTCATTATGAATTTTTCTTTGCAGGATTCTATTTCTGGACGAAGCTTCCAGGAAGGCTCCTCCAAAAGTATGTCGTTCAATGGCCACCTTAATGACTTCCAACTTCCCCCAAATTTATTGTAGAGCTGAATATATCTGTCATCATCTTATCCCAGGTGGAAAAACCTCATTTTCATCAGTGTAAACCTAAATGTGCTTCCGTTACCTAGGTGGGGTCCACTTTGTCCACCGGGAAACATCTTCAACTTCGTTGAATTTTTATGGCATCTAGATGATCAATTCAACCAATGTTATATAAAAGAATAAGGAAATAAAATAATGATTATAACAAAATTTGGAGCAATAAATTTAGAATTTTAGTTTTCAGGAAATGACCAAAATACCCTTGACGTAAAAATCTGTCAAAAATCCAGAATAAAGCACTTTTCACAATTTAGGTCATTTTTATTCTATATTCCAAATTTCACATTATTTTAATAAAAAATTTAAATACGTGGGTTTTATCATTTAAAAACATCAATAATTCATTATTATAATATAAAAATATGCACATAAAGTTTCTCTGTCAAATACCCCCACACATAAACTATGCTTATCCTCAAGCATAAAATCTCAACATATAATTCAAAGGGCCCCAATGTTACCAATATTAAAATTTCAATAAAATAAAACAATTATCAATGTCCAATAAAATTTTCAAGTTCTACAAAAAATATCAATTTAATTTCCCATTTTTCAAAAAAACAATCAATCCATGCATTTTACTTTTCCCTTTTGAACAAATGATGGAGATTCTCTTTTCATTTATTAAATATACTCAACTTATTATTATTAAACATGCTAAATCATTATCTAACTCTATTTTGAATATTTTCTCTCATCCCTCGTGATACAATTTGTAACACCCCAAGATTTCATATAGTGTTATTTCTTCAAAATAATTCAATAACTTGCACTACACGCAACACTGAGTTCAATCACACCATGACTTACAAAAAAAAAGCCATTCAAAAGAGGTTATGAATAGTATTATCTAAATTTTAAACTTTATATAATCCTTATAATTTTAGAATCCATATTATGAGTTTCTTAGATATAATGCAAGAACAAATTCATTTTCAGTATTGCACTTTTATCAACTTTTAATAGTGAACCCTTTTTAAATACAATATTTTAAACTTTTTGACTAAATGGGGACATCAAAAATTTAAAATGAAACATCCCAAGCTTCCACGGTACACTTTCTTTGAATAATACAGTAGCGTGTGTTGTACGCAACCTTGAGTTTTAACACACACCACAACCAATCAAACTAGCCGTTATGAATAGTAATACCTACTTTTTAAAATTATATATATATTATATTTTAAAATGGACTTCATCTTTGGATTCGGAATATCGAATTTAGCCTAAGGTGAAATTTTGGTACATTTCGGATAACTTTCATATTTTGATGAATAGTGAAAATTACTAAATTTTAATTAAAAACAACTTTTTTAATCAAAATAATTAATAGTGATAAATTATGAATTTTAGTGGTTTTAAAGTATATTTAGAATATATTTTTACCATTTAATATAATTTTGGTCATTGGACATAATTTTACAATTAAACCGAACATAAACAAGTGTCAATCTTTTGATAGTTATTATCTCTTAAAAACACGCTTTTTGTTTTGACAGCGGAAATTAATTTTAAATTAATTTCTGCCACTTCTGTGTTTAGAATTTAGGAAAATGGATTCCATATTTGGAATCAGGATGTTCAAATTGTGTAAATAGGTAACTTTTATTTTTAGACATTTTGAATAATTACTGCGGTAAATATTTTATTTACCATGGTTAAGGGTAAATCCGGTAAATAAGGGTTAAACAAATAATATTATAATAATAATAAATTACCCTAAAACGTGTCTTAACCCTATTGGTTGTTACATGGTCGACCATGGGCATATTTGGGTTGATTTTGGGACCCCATGGATCCACTTGTAAGTGATAATGACACTTTATTTTAATTAAGTCAAAATGAATACAAAAATGACACAAGCATATATCTTTTAGAAAAACAATTGTTACATACGGTTATATAAGTTTGATTTTAGATTATAAATATTCATTAGAAAGATAAATCGCTTTTCTACATAATGATATTTTATTTATAATTTTTAGACATTAAATAATTTATTTTATTTATGACACAATGATGATGCAGTAATTACTATAATAGTGAAAAATTAAAATAATTGATATTATAAATACCCAAATAAATATAATATGAAACTTTTAATGAATTAAACTAATTTTATAGGATAATATGATATATTAGGATTGATTTAATTGACTTTTTTCGAAGTAATCAATCTGTTATGAGTTTCACAAAAATCAACTATTGAATAGTGTCAAAATTGACATAAAAGAGTTCTTAAAACAAATATTATATTATTAATTGATATTAAATTCCTAAAAATCTAAGGATCGGCCAAGAGACTTATATCATGATAGGTGCATCATTAATGTACCACTTGGGGGTCGCTTGGATGTATATAGTAAGTTTATTAACCATGTTATATAAAAATACAAAGAGACATTGTAAAAGTGAAACTAATTAACTTAGAGTTAATACTTAAAGATAAGGTTAATATAAGTACCCAAACCTGTCTAAATTCTATTGGTTGAGTGGGTTTCGACCTATCCCCACCTTAACCTTTGAATAATAAGCTTTGGAGCCATTAGAAACCGATTATGAATTTATTATAAACTAATATCTCTAGCTTTTCCAAAGGTGCCCCTCACCCCTATTATAAAAGGGCACTCCTACTTCTCATTTCTTCACACCTTCAAAGCCTTTTGGTTCGGCCACACTCTGCCCAAATACTCTCCCAACATCCCTAACTACAACCTAGAGGCCTTAGTTTGATCAGAAAGCCAACCTAAGGAGCCCTTTTGATCAAATCAAAAGGAAGAACCCGAAGAAGAGGTAATGATTTCACCACCCTTCTCCAAGTTCATTTCTTCTTCCACTTCTTATTCCTTTGTTCTTACCATTCTAAAATAATAACTCCAGTATCTCACATATACTGTGATGTTATTATAAATATGGTACAACCATATTCAGTATTCTATCCACCCTTTGAATAACATGTCACCATACGTGCGTACGTACGGACTACCGTCTCCACGTCGTGGTGTAATTGTTATTCAATATAATATTATTTGGATGGGTATAATAATGATGTGTAACTCATGTAAATAATAAATATAACATGTTAATGATTCTGTATATATGATATACCATCCATTTATATATTATTTTAATATCAAAAGAATGATATTGTCGCTCGTGCGTACGTACGGACTACCCTCTCCACGAACGCGATGAGATTCATTCTCCATCGTATCCATTCAAGTATAATTATCATTTGATGCTTTAAAAATGATGTTTAAGGACTAGATATCATTCTGGATATGAATAAGATACAACAACCATGGCTTATGTAACAAAACATATAAAAGAAAATGAGTAAGTTAACTCCCGAAACGACGATAATTCTAAGATATTATTAACAAATCAATGTTAAAAGATCATATATGATATCATATTATTATATATGATTCTTGTATAATTTAATAACAACTATTTCACCATTATACAGGAGGTTAACCTACCCCAACCAAGGAAAAGTACAAGGTAAGGGTTTATTTCACAATCTTTTCATTATCCGAGGTTGTTTATATGTAATAATCTACTGGAATCTCTTTATTATCCACATCCATGTTTCTTAAAAAATGTATTTCAAAACATTTTTACTATTTACTAGAGTATGATTTAAAGTCATTTATACCCTTTTTTACTTTTATAAGTGGTTTATAAAGGAATCTTTCCGTCGTTTTCAAAACAAGGTCCTTTTTAACCTTTTTTACAGAAATAAGGTAAGAATGTTTTTTAACTTATACGGCGGGTGCGGATATTTTCCGCCGTTATAAAATCTTCAAAGCTTCCCTTACAAGATTATAAGAATATTTTCAATGAAAATGTTTTATTTTATATGGATCTTAAATTATTTCAAAATAAAAGGAGATATTTCTTTAAAAAGAATTTTGATTTCATCTATGTCAACATCCTTTGATGGATTTTAAGATTATTTGAAGTTGATTTATTATGATACAAAACTTCTATATTGTATTGAAGGTTTTGTGATATGTTTGACTGTGGATGTGCTATTTTTATACCATTCATAGTTTATGGTGAAAGTATTGACATTTCGTATGCTAGTTTTAATACGAATGTTTATGTTATGTTTAAACCTTTTCATATGGGAATGCATTGGACTTAATATGTGACGGGTGGAGCCCGCTATAGCTCCTCGATGCATCGGTAGGTCTCATGAGACAAACTAGTGTCTTGGCACAAGGCCTTGACAAAATCGTATTTGTAGTCTTGGCACGAGGCCTTGACTATGTGGTTATGATAGTCTGGTATTATGCATTCCAACATTATGAAAGTGGTTATTGATTTTTGCATGTGATTATTCGATTAGTAGAATATCCATGTGAATAAGTAAATGGCATTATTTCATTTTATTTATGCCATACCATGGTGAATGTTAATATTTAAAAGGCTTTTGTTTTAGTTATACATTGCCTTAAATGTTTATTCTTATTTATGAAAGTTTCCGCTATATTGTTATCCTTACTGGGCATTTGAGCTCACCCCTTTTCTATGTTTTATTTTTCCCAGGAAGTGAAGAAGTAAGTTATGAATGACCTGCAGGGATATTATGTGGGGATATGAGTGTGGATTATGGAGACAATATGTTTTTGTAGTAGTTTTCATTTAATGATGTAATGTAAAATTTATGAATATATCTAGTGTTTCCAAGGCTACTAAACCAATCGGTATTTCGAGATTTGATCTTTCTTGTGATCATACCAATGTTATGTAATAATGCACCGACTCTGGGTAACTGGGGTCGGGGCGTTACACAATTAATAGTGGAGTTATTCTCATATCATGAGAACATGCTCGTTATCAATAGGCTTGTAAAGGAACTACATTATCCACTTTCGAAAGACAAAATGCACATAAAATCATGAGGACTTTCAATAAAGGTTCAAATAACTCTGTGGATTTGGGGTGGTGGGTAAATGATTGAAATAATTCAAGGCCAGAAGTATGAGGTTTGACTCTTATGTACAATGCATGATTAATCAGGTGAAAACACAGGATGAACCTCACTCAAATCCCTTTGTTAATGGGAAACACAAAACCACACCCTTTTAATGATATGGGACATGAGTCAATAAATGATAACAAAGAATGATATCATCCATGTTCTCCCACATTATAAATAATCTCCATAAAGGAATAGATTAATTTATTTCTCTCTTTTTATTAATTTTCTTTTGTAAAGATCCATAAATGCAAAACATTATTTTCAATTTTTCCACTTTTTTTAAGGGGAACCAGATGGAATGGAAAATAAGCATAATGAAATGACGAATCATGCCCAATTTTCTAATAATATGTTGCCCAAAATGATGACACACACCTCACACCACCCACAAATGATACACATCCCAATGAACACACAAAAAAGGCCCGTCTCCCACACTTAAACTTGAATTACCATGGAAAAATACTAAAATTTTGGGTGGGTAAGGGAATATCAGGTTTTAATATGGCTTAAACATAAAAGGAAATTCATGGATCCTATAGGCTAACGAAGGATAAATGTAAGGGTGGGTCGCAGGTAAATATGTGGCTAGCCAATGTAGTGCCTCAATCATTTTAAATGAGTTTTTTATAGTCATAGTTTTTACAAGTTTCAATACAAGTTCTGTTATGTGGAATGTCCCAAGATCACTCAAGAAATATGCTCAAGATAAAATAGGAAATATTTGGTCTAGAAATCCTCTCAAGAATGGGAATATAACATTGGAAAATCAATCATGGAATGATTAATAATTGAAAATTAATTCACATGAATTTCAAAAATTCAAAGCAAGAAAAATGGTAGGGAAATTTTATTTACATGAATCAATTAATTCCATCAAATCATGAGACCTCATTTCAATATTCATGCTTCACTTTTAAAAATTAAATTCTATATTTCAATCATTTAATCATATAAAAATGGAAGTTTAAAACATGTCATCACTGGTTTCTTAAGAAACTCATGTCTTCTGGATAAGTCGAGTAAAACATGAATTCATGTGTGGGAATGAAATTTTATCTTTAAAGTTCATAATATGTTTTTGACCAAAAAAATGTAAGGAGTTTAAGAGATAAAACATTAAAAATGAACTCCCATTTGAAATAAAGGTTCAACCATATTTCTTTATCTAAGGCTTCCTTTTCCCATATATGAACCTACAAAAGAGAATTACTCACTTAAGAATGAGGAGCATGTCATTAAATCTCAAAAATATAAGGAGGAGTGGGATGTATGCTAGAGTAATCTAAAAAAATTGAAATATAAAAAGAATGTAAAGATAAATCTTGGTATAATCCCCCAAGTGGGCCCTGAATTTTTAAAGCCTCTAGAGGGCAGTACCAGCTATTATCCATAATCTGATGGTGGGTGGATCTTCTTTGACTTGAAACACCACATGTGGCTTTCCCAGCTTGTAGTTATTTGTTCTTGTTGAGGTGGACTCCATGGATAGAGTACAATAGATCCACCCCCTTTGCAATGTGGTACAGATTGCATGGCTGGGGTAGCATAAATAATGGAGCCTCCTCCTCCTTCGTTGATACTTGTGAAATGTTCTCTTTATCTTATTGTACTCCATCTAATGAATCATCAATTTCTTTAGGGAGCATCAAGTGTTCCTCAATAGGTGCATATTCTTTTTCATCTTTATCTAAGTTAATGTAAGGATTGACCAAATATGAAAATTCAAAATTATAAGGATTTATACTCAAATTAGATTGAATGAAATCGAAAAAGGTAGAGTTCCTAGAAGGATCATATCCCTGTGTTGGTTCTGGTTCAATCACTTCTTCAGTTATAAGTTCCTCTTGGAGTTGATTATCACTGGATGAAGGTAGGTAGTCGGTCTCCTCCATCTTGACTTCAAATTCCACAAATTGAGTGGGGACTTCTTTCAGTGGTGATAACTATTCTTCTTTTAAGGGCTTGGGGAGATCGAGAAGCACCTCACATTCATTCCATAATTTATCGAATTCTTATTGATCTCCAAAATTTGGCTCAGCAAGAAAGTCATCCTCCTTTTCATATATCTTGAGTAGAATTGGTTGAGTGAGGATGAATGAGTCTTCAGGTACCCCGATATTTACCTCCTCTAGTTCTTCAATGATGAGTGGTGAAACTTCTTCCACCACTATCATAGGTTCTTACTCTGGATCAGGGTCAGGTTGCTTCATCCTTGCATGAACATAGTCCAATGCATGTTCAATTTTCCTCCCAAAATCATCCAGATTGTTGATAATCCTTTCAACCCGGTTATTTAGATCACTATAATCAATTTCTCATTCTTGATATTGCACCTGCGAGTAATCTTCTCATGCATAAAATTTTGAATTTGAATACATCATGGAAAAATGATTTTTAATGATTTTTTTTAATGAAAAAAATATTTAAAAAATGCGAATTTTGAAAAAGTTATTGAAATTACTACTTAGCTCCCCAGAAATGGCGCCAGTTTTGATGCATGACTATCATAGGGCGAAGAAAAAGCAAATTTATATTCCTAATGCAACACAGTGGCTGACTAGGGTCGTCTCACTTTAAGAGAATTTCTAGCTGATTCAATAACTGATTCCAGTTCACCTATTCTAATTCTTTTTATTTATTTTTATGATTTACTAAAAATGATTATTTAAGGGGTTTTGAAAAATAGTGAAAGTAAAACAATGAAATGAAAACATTAAATCTAAATGTAGATGCAGATGTATACAAAATTAAATTAGGGAAGAAAGGTCTTGGTCCTAGGGTTAGATAAAAAAGGTTCATTCATTATTTATTTATTTATTAAATTCAATTTGTTAATTCATTTTATGATACCTTATTAATGAATTACTTTACATTGATTTATTATGTGTGTGATTTTAGCATGCATCTGGCACACCAATCCACACCTCCTCCAGTAATCAAGTTGGGTAACACCTCAACTGAGAATGTTATTCCTACAAGACCCAGCTCCAATGTAAGCCATTTCGTCCCATATAACAACCCCAAATCCAACGTAATAAGTTTTTGCCAAATATAAGAGAGGTAAATGATTAATTAATTAAAGGAAATGGATTTGGAATTAGTGTCGTGTTTGATGGTTGTCGCACCTATGCAATATTCCCGCTTCCACCACAAATAGAATAAAAACATTTTGAATTGAAGTAAAATAATAAAGAACACCCTGAAACCTCCCCTAGGTCCAAGACTCGACTTAGTCACTTTCCATGGTGAAGTTCATAGAGAGAATGATGGAAATATGGAAGAGATAAAATGAGACTGATATTTGAATAGAAAATAGATCGAAGAAGAAAATGGGAAACTCTTTAATATAAAAAATATGAATTCATTACTTGAGAAAAAGAAAACCAAAATAAAACTAAAATAAATAAAAAAATCTAAATGACACTTGGCCTCCTCTCCTTGGTGCCTCGAATGGTTTTGGGAAGGATTGGAATTATTTGAGAGGTAGGAGCTCCTCTCCTTTTATAGGCATATTTCATTCTTTCAACAGGTGTGGGACCCATTAATTGGAAGAATAACGTGTGGGCCACTTCATAAAGGTTGTTCCATAATGTCTTGTCCGTTAACAAACAAAATATTAGTGCATATGGACACCGGATAAATGAGTTATGAATTTTTCATTATAGGATTATGTTTAGGGATGATGCTTCCAGGAAGGTTCTCCCAAAGTTATGTTGGTCGATGGCCACCTTAATGACTTCCAAATTAACCCAAACTTATTTTAGAGCCGAATATATCTGTCCTTGTGCTATCCTAGGTAGAACCACTAAATTTTGATGGTTGTAAAGCGAAATTTTCTTCTGTTACACAGGTGGGGTCCACGCTATCTGCCCGAAAAATTATTCAACTTCATTGATATTTTATGGAATCTAGATGATTGATTCAGCCCCCGGTTCAGAATTAAAAAATCAATTAAATAAAATAGGGATTCTAAAAAAATTTGAATCGAGAAATTTGGAACTACAGTTTCCCATAAATGACCAAAATACCCTTGATGTAAAAATCTGTCAAAAATCTATAATTAAGCAGTTTTCACAATTTAGCTCATTTTTATTCTATAATAATAATTGCCCATTATTTTAATAAAACCATTATATACAATGGTTTTATCATTCAAAGAAATCAAAAATTCATTATTATTATATAAAAATATGCACTTAAAATTGATCTATAAAAACACTTCAAGGGCCTACCTTTTATTGTACACCAGTTTTCCAACTCGATCGAACATGGGATGGGAAGATGCATGTCAGTTGTTTGTCTTTCAAATCAGACCAATTTTGAAAAATACAATATTCATTGACCTTGTAGGTTAGAAATAGAAATATATGAGAGGAGATAATATTTTATTAATTAATGTATGGGGTTGAATTACTCCAAAACCCTACAACTTCTCCAATTGGATTTTTTTTACATCTGTACAGAGAATATCCTTGAAGAGTTTCTCCCACCACTCATCCCTATGAAATACATAGTAGTGTTAAAGGATCTCACTATAGTTTTCCAAAAAAACATAGATTCCATTCTGGAGACCCAGGACATATCCCGAGTAATTACATCAAATCATGTGTAGAGAACATGGAATGTAGTGGATAAGGAATACATGCTTAAGATGAATCTTGCCCCAGTTCCAACTCCAAAGCTCGTGAAATATCATATAGAATCCCCTCCAAATAATTAACATTAACACCCACAAGGATGAGATAATAGAACATAGGAGGAACCGGTTTTTGGTGCTAGAGAAGAAGATTAATTCTATCAGAATGACCACGTCTCTGGCTCCTTCATCACGACATTAGAAAATAACCTACTCAATGCTTCCAAATACCAAGAGGACTAGTCAGGATGGTCTCAACGATCTCCCAAACAATTTCCCCTTTCACCAATTGTTGGGTAAAACTAAAAAGGAATTCTAAGTTTTCAAATACGTCCAAGAAATAATGTTGGACTCTGGATAAGTAATGTTTGGAATTCCACCCAAATAGGTTGTATACGTTTCTACCACCAATCTAGAGGAAGAGGGTGAATGCCATGAAGTTAATAACAGATTTAAACATAATCCCATTGATTATATACTCAAATATATGATCAAACAGAACCATTCTAACCTCCTATAATAGATGAAACAACCAACTATTCCCGTAACTACTCCCATCGTGGTACAACAGACTCTGTCAGCACAGTAGTTTTACAAATATCAGCCTTCTAAAAAAATGTCATGGATGGAAGAGTCTAAATAAAAAACAAGAATATGAACTTGTTCCAAGGAATAATTTGGATTTTACTCTCTCAAAATTATTTCATTTTTTCTAGAAACACATTAAACACCCCACTAAATTGTACAACAAGAGTTGACCCACAAGATAGAATCCTCATCGGATGAAGATTTGATCTTCATGTCTAGTCACGTCTTTCATTTAATAGATCCCTTATCAGATGAATAATAAATCCATGAACCAAAGTTTGTTTTTTAATGGATAGGTAATAATGGTAAAGGGCCAAAATAGTCAAGGATATAGGGAATGATGTGGTCATGGAAAAAAGGACTTTGGCCATATCCTTACCTGGGTGGTATATGCTACTGAAACACAAGGCAGATCCCTCTAACAGGTTGAACTGTAGAATGAAATCTACCCCACATATTCCAAGAGTTGACCTTGAATAATTATGTTAGATGATATATTACAGAGGGAACCATCATCAATACAACCTCCGTGCACATGAAAAAATTGTAGACCTAACTCACCGGGGACAAAAGCACCTTTAACTATATCAAAAGGACTGATCTTCCCACAACAAGTACTTTAGTTCCTAATGTGACTATGAATGACAATCCTCATACTATGAAGAACATTTCATTTGATCATAATCATGAAATTATAAATTAGTTGGCCTTGGTGTGAGCCATGTTTTAAGTCATGGATGAATTAAGTCTATAGAAATACCTCTTGGAAGCACATTTTGATGCTTTGTTAAGCCTTCAAAAATTTGGAATCAAATTTGAGACTGCTGAAATATATCCTTAAGATATAAATCGATCAAAAATTCAAAATATCTTCCCATTCATGGAGAAGAAGAAATATTCCATTATACAGGGACATGCAAGGACCTTGTATGTGGTTGATGGATAAACGACATTGAAATCCAATTACTTTTCATTAAAAATGGCTCATGGGTCAACCTCATTCCAGTTTGAATAGTCTCGAAGATGGGTTATAGTGAATGTCACTTTTCCCCTGCCAATATGATACTACATGCTTATGATAAGAGAGATCAAAATCCCATTGGAATGATAAATCTTAGGTCTCAATTCAGGGACCTTATATCTGAGAGATATTTTTTTGGCTCTTTGACAAGACATGACTTTCAACGTGGGATGGCCTTTATTGACTCATCATGTGTAAATCCCATAATCATACCACAAATGCCTCAAATATATGATTAATTTCTATATTTGAACATTTTATGGTGATAAATTCCAATTCTAATCCTACAAAACGCATTACATTGATATCAAATTCTACCAGTGGGAAGGGAAACAACCCATGACCAATAGTGTTGCTCGGGTCATGGTCCCAAGTAGTTTGGAAATGACCTTAGCTAATACATTAAATATTTTTATTAATAATAAGGGTTAACTATCTATTATATCAAAGTAATGGGTCCAAATGTTGGTTCATATTCAAAAATACCATGAAATCCAACATGATGACTTATCCCAGTTGTGTTGAAAAAGTCATAAACTCTCTAGAAAGTGGTAAAATCTTGGATAATAATTTCCCCATCTCATACATGAAGCTCCAATAGATCGTTGCATTGAAAGCTGCATCAAATTATTATGATGAATATCCTTATATATCCCTCACTCAATCCCCTCTATAACCTCATAGAGACCCCATATGATTAGTCAGTTCATAGTATGTTGTTTTATCTTCTAGATATCAAAACGTCAAATCCTCTCATAACTCTATAAATCATCAAACATTACCTACTTCCCCTATAAGTTAGATAGAAAAGGAATAGGAAGAGGAAGATGGAGAGTAATATGATGATGATCTCAGGGATTCTCCCCCTCAATTTGAGGAAGGTGTTTCTACCACCATTTATGAACTCAGAGAAATAAATCTGGGTACAGAAGAAAACCCATGACCAAATTTGATCAGTATGTCTATGTATTCCAAATAAAAAGAGTTATACGCCTCTATTTTATAGAAATAATAGTAATTTTCAACTATAATTTCATATATATTTCTATAATCTATCTTGAGGTGGCCACTCACCTCCTAATAATTCCATAAAACCATCACAGATACAAAGATGTTTCTATAAGGACATATCTGAATCACACCACTAACAATAAAGTTGGAGTTGAGAATATCATTAGAGCCAATTTCATTTCAAAATCCTAATATATGAAATTTCTAGAGAATATAATCTCAATAAAGAAGAAAAAAATGGAAATTTAGGGTTCGCATCAACTTTAGATACCTTAATCGACACTATATAAATGATGATTTCCTAGTTCTAATCATGGAGCTATTAATTGATTCTATGGATGAATATTGGGAAGTTCCCTTCGTGGATGAAAATTTAGTGTATAATCCAATATGGATGAACAAATATTATGAGAAATCCATATCCTTTAGGACCCCTGAAGGATTAGTTTTCTATCAGGTAATGAAATTTGTGTTGATGAATATTGACACTATATATCACCATTCTACACATCGTGTCTTCAAACCCTTATTGGGAAGGTTTGTTGAATGCTAAATCAACGACCTAGTGGTTAACTCTCAACAGTGTTCTAACCACCTATTTGATCCCGATATTGTCTTTAATAATATCCGACAACATAGCCTAAAGAGGAACCCATTTAAACGTGATTGTAGGGTCACCTTAGGGAAATTCATTAACTTCTTCGTACAACACTATGGAATCAACGTAAACCTTGATAAGACAAAGTATATCATCAATACATCACCACATCATGCCATAAATATCTGAGTGGTTTATAGGGAAACCATTAGTATTTTTTTCTCTTTATATAAAAACTCTTAAGAAAGTTTAATTAATTCACCAGCTTGAGGAAGAATAGAGAAACATATTAGTTGGTCCGCGACTGTTAAGAAGAATTAAAAAACCTCAAGAGACATCTATTGCATACCCTATTCATAAAGAAACATTTTGAAATAAAACCACTCATTATATATGTAACATCCTTTAAACTATTACTAGCAACATTACTTGTGAAAGAGAATGATTTTTGGGAATTAAAAGAACCTATATATATCAGTAGATTCATGCTCGACAACGACACTCATTTTTTATATATCTTGAAGATATTCTTGGAATTAGTATTTGTGGTTTAAAATATGAGACACTACCTATATCACCATTAGGTCCACTCTATCTCTCAAAATAATCCACTCATATATATCCTCGGTCGCACTATGTTGACTGAACATTTGGCATAATGGGAGGATATATTGCAGTAGTTTGACATTCAGTTTGTGCCTCAAAAAGAGGTGAATGTATAGGACATGGTATATTTTCTTGAATGACATCCATATGCATAGAAAACACTATTAAATACTAAATTTCTAGATAAATCAATATTTTTACTTGATATGACCACCAAACATGGGAATTTATTTCCACGACAAATCTAGAATCTTGATAGGGAAGATAATGGAACTACCAAAGCTTAACAAAGTTGGGTTGGGAGTCATATTCATCTCCACAGAAAAGGCTCACTTGACTTAATCCTTCCTATTATTGTAAGGCATTACAAAAATGAATCAAAATATTAGGACCTCATCATAGATCTAGATCTATCACTCCAAATGTCTGTCGAATACTTCATGGTGAATAGATATTCAAATATTGTAATCAAGAAGATAAATTTTTATTATTCCACAATAAAGGAAAAACTAATACCTATACATGGATATTTTCATGGACATGTGTCATAATTTCTATCATAAAAAACATTGATGCATGTCATGCGATGATATAATTCTATAGCCGGTTCATTGAAAAATGTAGCCATAGCTCGGGAAGATCGAAATCAGGATGAAACCAACATCAGTTTTTCACATAGCCAAATAGTCTCCCCTTTTGTTCATTTCCACATAGAATAAGCCAATAAGGATAGTAAAATCCCAGAACCAGAAGTTTATATGACCATATGGATGATACCTATTGTGTATTACCTTTAAAATGGATTTCTCTCGTTGTAAAGAGATTGAAAATTACAAACTCTATGGAGAGTGATCAACATTACTATTTATGATGGTCCAAATAACTATAATGTCCTCAACAAAAGAGGAATTTATGGAGCCCTTATAATAGGAAAATATGGTGAATATTCCAAATTTGGAATGAAGAAATTATATAAAATATCTTTTTGTGCTCACATGTCAGGGTTTAGAATTCCCAAACAAATATGATGGCTCATATTCTTTTGGCCTTCAATGATGCAGTATTGTAAAAAAATCACCAATAATTTTCATTCCTAATAGGTTCACTCTACCTTAACCCATAAATAATCATATTTTCTATGAACTACCTTATACTCGTACAAAGTTTCCATTTGGTCAATATATATTTTAGGGTAGTATCCTCTAGCTAAGGACAAGCAGTTCTAATACACCTTAACAGCTATCGACATATTTTCTAAATGGTCTGAGGTAATACCCCTCAAATAATTCTTGAAAAAAACCATTTTTATCCTCATGAAATCCAAAATCATAAAAATATGCAGTGTCCCACATAAAACACTAATGGTAAGTGGTGACAATTTTTTGTTTGGATGAGTTGGAGAAGTTGTATCAAGAGTATAATATCAAATCCATTCATTCATCCGACTATCAAGTAGCTGCCAATTGAAAGACCATGGCCTTCAAAAATACCCTATCCAATATAATCTAGAAGTGGATAGGTATAAAAAATTCTTTTATTAACAAGATCTTTCATTCCTTTTGAAACTATCAGACCACCACCCAAACCACCACAAGAGAAACTGTGTGTTCACTTGTATACAGGACAAAAGTAGTCCTACCCATTAAGGTCTAATTTACATCAATATACCTTTTCATCTATGATTAACTATCTGTAGATAATAAATCCAAAAAAAATTGATGAATTTGAGAAACATGAACAGAAAATATTTTATACCCTACATCACTTTGAGGTCTATTGAAATCTTATAGCACATGATTTTAACAAGAAATTCTTCTTATGCTTCTTCCTCCAAGGATAACTGGTGCTTTCCCTTAGGACCCTGATGATACTAGGGAATAAACCTCTAATACTTGTTCCAAAGTGGGAAGGACCTTACATCATACATAAGTTCTATCCTATAGGATCTTTTACTATGATATCTATGTATGGAGATCTCATTATGTACCATACCAAAGAAAGATTTATCAATAAATAATTCATTTTATAATGAAATCATCATCCATGTCACAAAATGATAAATTGCATGACATCAATGTCATCATTGTAGGATGTTAAACATCATAACATCAGGGTCCTGTAAGAATGACTTTAAAAGGAACATTATGTGGTCTTAGTTGTATGACCTAAATATGAAAGATGTTATATTCTGAGTTGTAGGACATCAAACTACATTTCCTAAATCCCTAGTCATATGACATTAAACAATAAGAAAACATAAAAATAACAAGATGTAAAAATACAAGGATAATTTCCTTGTTGTGTGATGGAAAAATTCATAACATTTCAGTCTATTCTTGAGAAGAACATAATCATTAGTGTTTTTCACTTAACACTCCATTATTAATATAAATATGTGTTGATTTTTTCTTTCCATTTCTAGATATGTAGTGATTAATGAATTTATAATATTTTATCCAGTCATCACATGAAATTCTATACTCCATATTTATGGGTTTGACCTACACATGGTGCCTTACAAGAACAATGTAGGGCTTGATTCACATTCCAATGAGATTTATAGTGATCTATTACGTAGTTTTAGCCACGACCATGTAAAAATTTCCTTTTTCCTATATACAAAACAAATCCATTCATGATACCTTAACATGGATTAATTTATTTAGAATCCCATCATGGAAATAGAAATATCCCTCTAAAAAATATAAAAAAAAATATATGCAGGTTAATCCACACTCCAAGGATAATTCTCACCTAATTTATTATGTTGTACGTGGACATACCCATCCAAATATCAAACTTATTATCCTATGAAATTATAAATCTCCATAATCATTCTTCACTAATCCCTAATGAAACATTGGATTCTTAAAGACACCTTTGTCTAACTATGCAGCAATAAACTATAGTTTCCCTTTCATAAGTAACCCACTAAAACATTATATTATCAATAGGATTCTATTGATTTAATATGAAATGATACACCCTAGTTGGATTTTCATAATTCACAAACAAAAAAGGAATATCAACCAGAGCCACATCTACCCTTAAGAGATACCTCTTCTATCTCTTTAATCCCAACAACAACATCATGATGAAAACTTCTTTTCAATAATGGTAAGTGTATATTCCTTGAATTTTATCCCATATAACTTTTCTAGATTAGATAACATCCAATACTATTATTTATTATTTCCTTCTTCATGTTTGAAGAATGTTGACACATCCATGTCCTAGTAAGCCTCATATCACTCATTTTATACATGATAGATAGTCTTCACCATATGACCTAAAACAACAAGACACCCTATTATCCTAGTTACATGAAAATAAACTATATGAAAATATATTCAGAACATGATGTTAAATTGAATTCTTACACTTTGTACCAATAATACCCTAGGAAACTAGCTCTGGAATCCTAATATGAAGAATAAGGGATTCCTCTCATGAGATGATTTCCAAAATTCAAAGACAGCTTTTGTAAGTCCCCATTTATTCATTTCCACATCATGTAAATTTCATCCATACTATAAGACACTTAAACTATATATTGATATCCTCACTATATAACACTAAACAACACGATTTTGGGGAACTATGTATGGAATGAATCTAATTCGCATGAGATATATAGTGACACACATATATCAAATACTAGTTCAATCCACCACAAAACTACAATTTCTATATCCTTTTTTAATAACTTTATGGTGTAGAAGAAACATTTTCCACTCCTTGTTTCTCAAACCGAACACAACTCACATTGGGTTATGATTTTGGGTAAAGGATTCCCTGTTTCACCAAGTAATATTGGTTCATGTATAGTTTATCATGGTCATATATGAAATACCTAAAAAAGGCACCCCCAAACTTCCATACCGCATGTTGATAAACTGTACGTTTTACATCTATTGAATGTTGTAAATTCAATAACTATGTGTGACTTCATTCTTGCTTCAATGAGATACATAGTGACTCGTAGGTCATATATACTAGTCCGTCTAAAAACTATAAAATTCCTCCAATCTTATATGTATGAGTAAGATCAACATTGGAGTTTTTGCAATGGGTTGTCACTTTTTCATGATCCTATATTAAAAAAATAGTCCCTTTCTCAACAAAAGAATTAAATTAGTGTGGGAATTAGTTTAACAACTTTGTAGGGATTGATTCTTGATCTAGTGGTGAGCATAGTGATTCCCGAATACTATTATTTATGCCGAGCTAATAAAAAATGCTACTTTATTGCATATTGGTTAGACCAACATAGGGAAATAATTTCTTCCCATTCATGTGTAATTTTGATATAAGCATCCCCTTACATATTCAAGCATTATCATTAAACACACGGAACTCATTGTCTGAGAGAAATTATAATCTACATAAATTTTATCTAGCCATTGGTAGTAGAATTTCATATTATTGAGTGAACCTTTGTCTGACTATAAAGTAATATCCCCTAATGGGATTTTCATGAGTCACCCACCAAAGTGCCTTTCTGTTAGCGGATGTATTTGTTTTCCTATGTAGTAATACATTCTTGTTTTCATTGCATAAGTCACCCACAAAATGGACATTAAACCAAAGTCCCATTCATTTTTCGGATTGACCAATTTTATCTCTATAATACCATACCCCCACCACTCTCCATATCCAAAACCCTATAATACAGTTTATAACCCCCCCCCCCTTCATGTTTGAATATGGTCAAAAATTCTTGGGAATATTAATTTTAAATGGAAGAGAACTGATCATTTGGTCATAGATAAGTGACCTTATATCATAGTCTTATAATATCCTTGTAGTAATACATTAATCTTAATGTTTTATGTCCCAGACATATGACATTAAACTGTACTATTCTTCAAACCTTTTGGGAAAGGGCCTTTCCTCCTGACGTTGGTCACCAAATGGAATTACCCCTACTTTACGCAAGTAAAATGTTTGTTTGAGTTGTTTCACATTCATCTCGAGTGCCAATAAGGATTACCCCCTCATTCATAGACAAATTAACTAGATAGAAGACCCACTCTTCACTCTTGAGAAATCTAGATCATCACAAACTAACCATTCATCGGTAATGGAATGTCATATTTATGAAAACACCTTTGTCTGAGTATATAGTAACAAGCCCAAGTTTAATTTTCATAAGTCCCCCACCAAAAGGGAATGTAAGTAAAATATTACCATTGTTTGAATATGCTTTTATATTACCTAGTTTGATTTTAATAATTTGATCAACAAAAGGTATTATCAATCATAGGCACGTTCATCTTTAGGAGATATATATTATATCTCTATAATCCCCAATAAAAACATTATTATAGAAACTAATTATAAATATGTTTTATGTTAATTAGTTGAATGTTTGTCTCACATCATATTTCAGATTCATAAATAACAAAATTGTGACTCAAAAATACCCTTTGGGTATCTGAATTATGTTGGAACATTATCAGACAATGAGAACTTCTTGGTTCACCATTCTGTAACTCATGGTCAAAGATATTCAACCTAAAAACCATTCCCACTAGTCTGGTTTGAAATACTTTAAATTTACCAAAAAGGATCTATAATAATCTCTAGTTTCAAAACCATGAAAAGGGAACCATGTGTAAAAGTCTATTATTAGATCACTGGACCATCAATTTGTATTGATTAGGAAAAAATCAAGAAATGAGATAAAAATTTCACAATACTTGTTATATTGAAAACCTGCAAAGGGAGGCCTAATAAAAATCCATGTCTCACCTTCTAATTCATTTTCATTTATAATTAATAAATAAATCAGGGTGATGATAAAAACACAAAAAGTTCATAGGGTTTTCATATGGCCTTATAAATTGTCATAAAATGCTCTCTATGTAAACATACATTAGAAAACATTAGATCAGTCTCATCCATGTTTTTTAATTTTATCCCTTTAATATAATGACATTGAATTAATTAATTCTCCATGATTTGGAAGTGTGAAAATATATAGATGTCCACAAAAGATGTATCCATCAATATCATTTTCTTCTTACTTTGGGTCAATCCTTTTCTTTTGATCAGATCCATTCCCAAGGGGGGGATTTTGTAGAAAGGATTTGTTTCATGAAAACATGATGTTACAAAGGGATATAATTCAAGAAAATAAGTAGTGAATAATTCCAATGGTCACATTCTTTGCCTAATGGGAGATAGGGAATCCCCTATAGAGTAATCCCCTAGCCTTTCTTATGGAATGTAGCTAGATGGGTAGCCATATATCCCTATCGTGGTAAAAAACTAGATGGGAGATGGGAACAATAAATACCTTACTTCATCCACTATAGCCCCGAGATCTTCCACTATCAGAAGAATAATTGTGAGGTTTTACAATTCTTACTCTTTCTCTTGTTTCTCACATAGAGAATAACTCGAATGGTCTTAGAGGCTACTTATTAGCAAGACATCCACGTGATCATAAGCATCTCTCATTATATAATATATTTTTGAATCCTCACCTCACCTTCCTTCAGAGGTCCTCCATCGACATGGGTCCTCATATCCATGTATCCATTCAATGGGAATTTCTCTTAAAGTAAACCCCAAAACCATACATTAACCTTCAATGGGTTCCACATTACTGAGGAAGCAATAAATTTAATCCTTTTAGGTGTCATCCCCAAACATAACTCGTAATCACTGTAAGTTTATACATTCCTTATAGCCCCACTAAAAAGGGCCTCCTATCTGGTATAAGCCCCAACCATATCCATCTAAAAATGGTCACATACCCTATGAGATAAAACATCATAGGGCCTCAATTGGTGTTAGACCTCAAAATGTTTCATACTATGTGGGATTTGATTCCTGACCAAATGGGGTATTTAGGAAGCCTCCCTTAGGCCCATACCCAACACCCAGAAATCAACCCTAATTATCTCAAGGCCACATTCCTACTATGTTCATATCCATACGTGGGTCCTACATCCCATCTTGGTTACCTAGAATTCCTTGGATTATGTTCCACACAAAAAAATGGACAAGGATCCTTTTACCTAGATTTCTTGTCGCATGATTTTTAACTGCACAGTTTGGTCCTCATCACATAACCATAAAAGGTATGATGTGTTCAATTTAGTTGCATCAAAATTTATGATTTTATATTCCTTTTTCAAGGATACGTCGTAATCCTTTCCCCATGGCCACATCCAAGTGGTAATGTCTTTGTGGTATCTCTCAGGAGGTCTTGGGATCTGAGTACTTGTGTTCTTGTAGGTGTCATAAATCATGTTTGTTTCTTTGTATCAACCTCCTTCAAACTATTGTAAGGATATGAAGGAACCCAATTTCATATTCCATATCCCATCATTAATAAAACTATCATATCCCTAGATGATGATAAATTTTGGAGCTCCCCTCTACGTATTTTAAAACCCACATCCTGATAATAATTTGTCATAGAATCTCTAATCCATTAATAAAAGGGTACTATTAATGGATAACCTTGAATAAATATAGATTTATCCATCAATGAATAACCTCAGATACATACTGATTGTTGTAAATTTTATTAAAAAAAATAATTGATTGTTAACCAAAGGGCGACCAATTTTATAATTGTAATTTAATAAAATATTCTTGAAGATGTCTCAAATATTTAAGAGAGTTCCATATTAGGAAATAATTCCCCCAAAAGACAGTAATGAGCCTAAAATCACATACTCTCAACCAATGTGAGTCCTTAAGATTCATTTATGCAATTTCTCAATCATCAACAACCTTTGTAATGTAGGTTCATCAAACATAAATAATAAGGTAAATAATTGGTGTTTCTAAATCCATGAACAAAACACATTAGAACCCATTCAAAAATGGAAAACCCAATGTGAATGATTTTTCACCATTCAAACTGACCATCATCAATATTTTTAGCATAAAATCATACATCATGCATAAATATTCATTAGAAATAATGATATGATAGAATTATTAGGAAACCCATTGCATCTCATGGGTTATGACATAATGAACGTTTTATTATCTTATAGAACAAGTACATTTGATTTTCCTTATATGATGGTGGTACCTAATATCTCTCCATTGAATTTTGTAAACATTTATATCTCATGAAATAGTTAGTAATGGAATGGGGAGTGAACCCGGTTCAGTAAGGGATTTTTTTAATAAGGATATTGGGAGTGAACATTGACTACTACGATGGTTTAAGAATTGAATACATTCCACTATGATATCCTTGGTAGTCGGCCGTGGATACTATGGAAATAATTTTATATTCTTATGAGTATTTCACTTTTCCATGTCTTATGTCAATATTAATCTCTCGTGTATCATGTCAATGCACTTGGGAGTGAGCCTTGACTACTATGATGGTTTGGGGATTGAACCCATTCCACTATGGTAGCCTTGGTAGTGGGATTTGACTACATTGGAAATGATTTTATATTCTTATGTCTATTAAATAATTCCTTTTAATATGTCAATATTCCTCTCTCATGGATCAGGTTCTTATATTTCCTTAGGAATCATTTCTTGTAAACTTTAAATATTTATGACATGACTCAGGACTCTAATATTTAATATACAGGACATGGTTTTCATATGTTATGGTCATGCTCTCATACCCTTATGAACAAATTATATATTTTTTTATTTTTCTTTGTTTAAACTTACTAGGAATCTAAGATCACCCTTTCTTGTATTTCATTTCCCGGGTTATGAAGAAAAGTTTTAGGTCTGGTATTTCTATGAACAGTGCTAAATAAGAAGACCCTTATGGGAGGATTTGAAGATATTTCATGAAATAATAATACATTTTATCTACTCTCCAAGGGAAATATAACTTTATAATCTTCAAGCATGAGTTTGTGTAATGTAATTAATATTCATCTAAAAAGATTTAATAACTATAAAAAATAATTTTGGGTCCATATAGTTGGTATAATATTATAGGTCTAGTTAACTTTTTGAAACTAGTATGAGAAGACTATAGTGAGATACCTAGGAACATGTCTAAGGAAAACTCTATAAAATAGTCAAAGAATAGTAAAATGTATCGGATTTTTTGAAAATGATAGAGTTATTGGTTTCTATTAAATTTCATCCCAATCTAGATATTACAGTTAGATGTGGCTCTATAAAAAGGAACCTAGGTGAAATAACTATGAAAAGGGAGTATTAATATGGAATTGATCATCACCCATTTCAAAACAATATGCCTTTCTATACTTCAGTTTTGAAACTACAATGAGATGTGAATTGGATTTTCACAAACTCTGTATGAACCATCATGGAGGATATAAAATGATAATGAGAATGAGTGATGTATGTCAAGAAAAATGTGTCATAGATTGAAAATAATGTCTCCTAATTTATACATACTATAAGTGATTTTTCATTATAATTTGTTACCCTCTATGAATATTTTTTCTCACACTATTCTATTTAGTTTAATTCAATGGAGGGAAACATATTAATATTGCACGTGATAGAAAATTTTCTAATGAAAAACCAAATAGGATGATGACTGGAGTGAAGGATATTTTAATTAGGAGTAATCATTTATCGTGATATATGGTAAACAAATTTAACATTAATAAACTCTTGGACTCACAAAATAAAAGAATCATAATGTTCATTGAGAGTTTGAGTGGTGGATACTATAGAATAATGAAGATTTATTTTCATATATGTCATAAATTAAGGAAGAATCACTCCAAGGAATATCTCAATGTTATGAGAATATTCTCTATGTGTGGAGATGGACACTGAGTAATTATTTTTGGGAGGAAACTTAAATGTTTAGTTAATGAAACTGTTGGAAATATTTGTATCCATAAGGTATTATCAATGTATGAATGTTATAAATCTATAAAGTCTAGGAATTATGAAAATCAAGGACCTATGTGGAAAACACATGAATAAATTTGGAATGTGTTAATTTTATGGATTTAAAAATACTTTTTACACTTACAGAATATATTCAATAACCTGTGATTTTAATTATGAAATTATGAAAGTCTTAATTTTTGAATGTTTTTAAGTTTTTTGTTAAGGTTTTATGGTAATAGTTGATATTACCATGTTTTAGGTGAATATATGAACATTATACTCGCAGATTTGGTATGTGACATTAAGAGATACTTTATATTGCTTGAAACAAGATTGATATGTTACTTTTTGAAATTTAGTACTCTTCTTTCTAAATTTTTTTATTTTAATTTTGACCATCCAAAGAGGAGCCTTATGGTTTACTATTTTTGTAATGGATTAAGTTGATCAATGGATGAAATTCTATAACCTACTCTAACAATTATATTTTTGATAATATATTGAGATAGAAGGAATGAATTATCATTCTATAATGGATCTTTTGATCCATTTGTGCTACATGTGTAAAAAATTATCTTCTTTTCATAGAGTATGAGATAATGTGTAAATTGATTGAACAACAAACAATGTATGAAATTTTTCTTATGACAGAATGGAAATGTAATCCCTAATTATATCGGTCCTGTTAAAAATCCTAATCATATTGGGATGATAGCCTATTGATTATTTCTTCCAGCAAACATATCCCATGTTCAAGATGTGTTCCATGTATCGGTATTAAGGATTTATAAACTTGATCTATCACAAGTACTAAACTCATAGGCCCTATCGTTGGAGTATGATGTTTATTATTAGTAAATAATGGTAGATATTATAGCTTGAATAGATAATATTATATTCAATAAGACCACTTATCAATTCAATGTTCGGGGTTGATAAAATTAGCTTCTGAAAGCTGCATGGGAACTTAAGGATGTAATAAAGAAGAAGTATCTTCATTTGTTGGTACCCAAGTGATTAATTCAAGAAAAAAACACATTTTACGGAGGTAGAAATTAACATTCTAGGATTTTATGAAAAAAAAATTGAAATATATTTGATCTTTTCAATATTTTGTGTTACATAAAACATATAGTTCAGATTTAATTACTTGAAACACTGATTTTATCTTGTGCTACACATAACACGAAGTTTAAACAGATCGTGACATATTATTAAAATATTATTATTTAATATTATAGTGATCACAAAACCATTGGAATGAAGGGTGTGAATATGATATAAATTTAAGAAATTATATGGTTTAAAATTTATATATAATTAATTCTATGGTAAAAATTAAATTATAAACTAAAACAAAAACCATTTGAAAATATAAGAAATAATTTTTTGAAAAAACATTATTTTCACATAATTTAATCTTACATAAAAAATTAAAAATAATAAATTTAGGTGAAGGAATTTAATTAAATTTTTATAGCATATATTAAATACAATGTATAACATTAATCTTATGTGTTTTATATATATGACACAAGAACAAAATCAACTGTTTTATTAAAAACTATATTTTTCAAGAACGTTGTTTGGTTTCCTTGTGTACAATTTTTTTAATATTAATTTATTCAAATTATAGAAATATTAATTAAAAAATTTAAATTATTATTATATAATATAATACCCAAATTATATTATTATGAATTTTTGATACTTTTTAGAGAACATAAATGTTTTTATGAATAGTGAAAATACTTTTTGTTAAGAATTTTCATTTTTTTTAATATTTAAAAAATATCAAAATAATATTAGTATCATTTTAAAAGAAATATTACTTAAATTTGATGCCTATTATTATAATTTTTTTCATTTTAATAATTTTCATATTGAATTTTATATGAAAACTATTTAAACTTTTAAACAAGTTCTCTTTAAAACCCTCTTTTTCATCGCATCTGAAAGCTTAATTATAAATCAGTATTTTTTAATTATGTGAATGGAATTTAGAAATATGGATTGAATAACTGTAATAATAAAAGTTTATATTTTCTAATAAGTTAAACTTAATGTTTTACCATAATTATTTTTAATAACAGTAAAACATATTCACAATAGTTAAGGTTGAAATAGGTTTGTAGGGGGTTAATCTAAATAATAAGGGTTAAAAATGACTCAAAACATCTTAAAAACCCATTAGATGTCCATATATAGACCTTATATCTTCTAGGATATATTATTGAACAATTGGTTTTGTTTTTTTAGGTTAATAAAGGAGGTACACTGTTTTATTTTGAAAAATTAGATGTGTCCCACTCACCTCACTTATAAAAGGAAACCCCTCTCCTATCATATTCACATTTTTAAAACCCTTTGGTTCTATAAAGACCTTCTCAAATAAAATTAATAATTGCATAACATAATAAAATGATCATTATTTTTTTCATAAATCTTTCCAAATAATAAATTTTGTGCAACCCAAAAGATGGTTTCCAAAAAATTGGTAACATACTTAGACGAGAATTTTATTTTTATTTATTCCTAAAATTTCATCAATTCTCAGTAAACTGTGATGATATTATAAAATAATAATATTAAATATACTAATATCTTATTTTTTTAATGTAATAAACTAAATCCTTCTCTTATTCCTTCAAATGGATTACAAAATCATCATTCAGATGTACGACGGACTATTGCCTCACGAACCGAAGTCATTAAATTTCAATCACCACCACTCATGTCTGAATATAATGATGGATTTTTTTTATACTTATGTTTTTAATATTTTAGATATCATTATACCACATTTACCTTCTTACTTTATATTTAGTGTGACTATAATAACGTCATGCGTGTGTACGCTGGACTATCGCCTCGTGAAGCGATGTGATACGTTTTACATATATTATTTACATAGAAGGTAATAAGGATAATATTATATAATAATATGTGATATATTAGAAATATTAAATATTATTTAATGGAAATATATCTTTTACCCTTATTTCCTCTTCATCAATAAAATTGAAACAACATTCATGCATACTTGCTGCTTTTCATCTCTATAAACGAGGTATTTCATTTTCTATCTCTACATGGATTATGATAAACATATAATAAATATATATCATATTAATTTTATGGTTAAAAGTTTTTATATTATGTATACTTGATCATATTAAGACAAAAATAATAATAACATATCAAAACATACATGAAAACAGAGTATTTGTTACCCCAAATATGATTTTAACAGAGGTATTTGATAAATAGGTAATAAAAGTTAATAAGTAAATCATATATGGTATTATACATATTATTTTTTATCATTAATATATTTATAATAATTATATATTTTATATAAAGTATTTTGGAACATTTATTAAGGAAGATGAGACTTAATGTATGGGTTTTCTATTCTCCCTTTTAGTTATGGGATACATTTGAAAATTCACCATTAATTTCTTTCTATGGTGTATATACTACCAATTTTGACTTTTTATATAATGAATCTCCTTTTATAAATATTTTTAATGCTTTATTTTAAGATATTATATATTATATCTTATGATTCAATACATTACTAAATCAATTTGTTATTTTTTTATCTTACTTTCATATTTTTGACATACATTCCATATTCACCACTTTTTTAGAATATTGGGATTATATAATATCCAGGAATGTATTTTATATTAGTTCACATGAAAATTATTGGGATTTAGATTTCCATTTTTTGAGATTTGTTTTACTAGTATTATTGATCAAAAGATATCGAAGTGGTAATAGATTTTGGTCTAAAGTTTCATTCCCTAAGACATATATTATGATATGAACCTATATTATTTTAGAAAGTGTATATAAATCCCTCTTTGATATATAATATCACTAATTTATTTATCCTCATCAAATTGTAAGATGCCATTAATTTTTTTACTTCATGCGGCTTAAAATTCAATGTTACCAAAGTTGTAAAAAGCTTATGTTCCTTCTAAAACCATGTTTTCTAAAAAAATTCCAAAAATATTTTTAAAACTTCTCCAAATGATTTATTAACGTAATTTCTATCCATTTTTTAATTTTTAGAATATTTTTTGAATGTAATATTCATTTTATTTTCAAAACAATTGTTGTTTATCTTTTAACAAAAATGTGGAAGAAATATTCAATTTAATATATATATGATGAACTAAATTTTCCATCATCATCACCAATCATTGGTTTGAATATTCCATTTCAATATTCCAATTTTAATTTTAGATTTTTTTTTGAAAATGTGTTTAGTTTAAGAAGATTTTTTTATATGGAAATGATATTTTCCAAAAAACATTATTTTATTTTTAAAGAATCATTTTCATGTTTAATGGTTTGTTTTCAAAGTAAACTATTTCTAAAGTGCTTTGTGAACTTTTAGTTTTCAAAATATATTTTCAATGAAAAGTTATTTTCCTCAAGAAATGTTTTAAATGAACTCTCAAATTCGTTTTACATATAATATGGCATTTTTTCATGTTACCTATGCCTTAGTGGAGTTATCATCCAAGGATATGATTCTTATTAATTCTTTGAATGGATTATTTTATAATGGAAAGATGTTTGTCAAAAACACTTCCCTTTCATGGGTAGAAACATGATAAAATGTTTATGACACATGCTTCTTTTAATGGGTTACACTATGAAAAAATGATCAAATGATTATTAAACCTATCTCTTTTCCATATATTATGATATAATGAAATATTTTTAAAACCCATTTCGTTTCATGGTTCATGATATGATTTTTGTTTTATAATACTTTGGTGTACATACATATGGTTTTCATTATGTGACGATAAGACCTATATCTCCATGCAATGCATTAGGTAATGATTTATATCTCATGGGATA
The DNA here is from genome assembly GCA_963277665.1 of Viscum album. NCBI lineage: Eukaryota > Viridiplantae > Streptophyta > Magnoliopsida > Santalales > Viscaceae > Viscum > Viscum album. Next base: position 1,512,960,723 of record OY728139.1, on the reverse strand, counting down.
GATAGTAATAGAATGTGGATTGAACCTTTTTTAGTAAGGGATATTGTCTACTGTGATAGTCATTAAAGTGAAATTTGACTACTATCATAGTTTGCATATTCAATCCATTCCACTAGTATAACCTTGGTAGCGATCCTTGACTACAATGGAAATTATTTTCTATGTTTCTGTAAATTCCATAATTCCATTTATTAGGTCAATTTTTTGCTCTCATGGATCATGATATCTAATTTATTTATGATTTCTATCTTAGATGAGCTAATATTTATTCTATAACTCAAGATTTTGATTTTTGATATGCAGGGTATGGTATTCATATGTTATGATCACATTCCCATACTCATATTCCCATGTTATGCTTCTATATTTTCCCTTTAAAAACATACTGAGCATCTGAGTTGACCCTTTCCGATGTTTCATTTTCTCAGGTTATAGAGAAAATATGTAAGTAGGGTATGTCTATGAGGAGTAATAAATGGTAAGATCTTTTTCGGACCTGAAGAAGTTATTTCAAGAAATAAGACTATTTTGTTTCTAGTATCTATAGTATCTATACCTTTATGATACTTAGGAATGTGTTTTTGTAATGTAATTAATATTCACCAAAAAATATATAATATGTATGTATGAAATATTTGGGTCACTATATTAGATTTTTTTATCATGCAGTATGATAAAGACTCAAACCTCTTTTTGTGATTATTTATATTTATTACCAACCTACCCTAAGCCCCTAAATACATGGGAACTATAATTAAAATAACACATAACTAAATATTATTTCCTTCTTCCTGGGGTATAGATGAGAGATACCTTCCAAACCCATGGTGAGAGACACATACTTGAGGTATATGGACAAATACATTATAATTATTACCTTGAGATATGACAATGAAGAATTTACTATGAGGTAAATTTAATAGGGCATGCACATTAGAAATTAATGGAGAATTTAAAATCGAAATATGGAAGAAAACTATTGTTTCAAAAGAGAGAAAGTAAAATCCATGATTGTATTTATTTCTTTGAAAAGTGGGGATTTTTTGGAATTTTGTTGTGTTAAATTTTTAATTTCATTTTCAATTTCCAAAGTATTTATTCTATGAAGTTTGATATATAATTATAGGTATAATGAAAATAATTTGTAATGTTGTTGAGGATACATGGTTAAGGAAATGAAATTTTTAAGTGTAGGGGAATTGAATGACAGACATTTTCCATGTATATTTTAATTTAAAAAACATTATTTTTTTAATTTCATTGAATAATTTTTCTTGTATTTAATTTAATAAATGTTCTATTAAAGTATTATTTAAATATATGAAAACTATATAAAAATTGATGATTTGATTATGCAGAAAACATCTCGTGATGTTTTATAGTTCAAAGACTAAACCCGAATCTCTAAAAAAAATCGGAAATAATATAGGAAATAATATTGTTAATTGATTATTTACATCTTAAAAGAGTCATTTAATAAAGAATATAAATTGTATAAGAAATATGTATGAATTATGGAATAAAAAAGATACATCTAGAGCATGAATACATGGGTCACATCATGAACCACATGCAGCATATAATGACACCTCCCACCCACCTTGATTCCTTATGTCTATAATATCTAGATATAACCCATCCCACGTTTATTTAATGGTGATTAAATTGTGTAAATACAATATTTACACCATAAGAGTGTTCTCCAAGACTCAAATATGAATATTTTAAAGGAAATAAATGCATGGACCCCATGAAGAGACTCTATTATGGCCTACTTTAACTTTTAATCATTTATGGGACTATTAATGATGAACAATGGGTTCTTTTAGGCCTATAAATAGAGGTTCATGGGTGATTGGGAGACGAAACATTCTAGAGTAACTGCCATTATGTAGTGGAATATAGATACTACTAATTCATATTAGGTTTTTTGTTTTCTCTTAGTTTTATATTTCTTTTCAATGTAATGCATAATTTTGTTTTTATTAAAGTGTTTCCATTATATATTCTTTAATTAAATTTTCTTCTTCCAATAATAATTCCATTATATTATACCATATTCCACTATGATCTATTTTACATAGAAATGACATGTGAATAGCCCTAGTCTTGTCCATGGAGGATGTTTCTTTGTGTTCTTAATTATTTCAATTCAGTTATTTAAATGTTTTAATTTAATTTTTAGATAATGATATGGATGTGAACATGTCTGGGAAACATCAATCATATAAATAATATCACCTTCATTCCAATTTTCCACACATTGGAGGTCAAATTTTGTGATTAAAAGTAGTTGTATAGTGACTCAGGCTTAACATACATAGATATTGAATCATTTTAGATGAATATTAATCACATTAAAAAATCACATGCCTCAGAAACATATAATGTTAGTGCTTTGGAAACTTGTACCAAAATCATCTAATTTGGTGAAAGATCATAAAAATTTCACACAAAGATCATCCCCTTTAGTACTTATACTTATAAATTTTATTCATAACAAAGGGAAAGGAAACATAAGGAATGGTGATCCCATATTCTTAGTAAGGGTAAATAAAGGAGATACTAAAGCATAACATAATCATAAGGGTGTGAGAATATGATAATAAAATTTTAAGATCATACCTTTAATATCAAATTACATATACATGAGTCATGGAATAAATATTTACAGTCAATAAGACTTGAATCACAATGAAATCAAGAGGATAATTTGTGATAACATTACATTAGAATAATACATATAATTTTTCCCATACACATATGACTATAAAATCATTTCCTATGTGTCCATGATTATTTACAAAAAACATAGAGGGCACTTCATAGGGGATACACCTACTGGGTGGGATGCACCATGATCCCTGATCAAAGACCTTTCATGTAAGTGGAATGGGTTCACACCATAATCCATCCTAATATTCAAGGGTCACTCCCCATACTATCTTAGTAGTCTAGGTTAAATCCCAAGTCCATTTTAAAAGACAAATTCCATTATTGAAAAAAGTTCACTCCCAATTCCAAAAATTTATATCTCTTGAGATATAAATACTTACCAATTAATTGTAGATATATATAGGTCCCACCTGATACATAATGTTATCATACATACATGTGAAACAAGATAATAAAATTTCCTTTATATCATGTCCCATAAAATTTATGGGTTTCATAAATACCATAACATAACCCATGAGATTAAAACGGTATTATAAAAATTTCATGATATCATAACATGTTTTAAAGATATCGGTTTCATAATCATTTCAACAAAGTATAACCAGGGAAAAGAAGTAGGTTTCATCATAAGAGTATAACCAGTGAAAATAAGTTGGTTTTATAAGAATATAACCCATGGAAGGGAAATTTGATTCATAAGAATATAATATAGACACCCTAACCTTTTACACATAATATTAAAACATTATAATAATTATTATACATTAGAGTACAAGACAATGATCTTAAAGTCTAGTGTCATGGAAGACTAGGTACATAAAACTACAAACATGGAACTCAATAAAAAATTTCTTTATTTAATCTTCAAATTGAGCTCCTAACATCCATTGTGCTCAACCATCTACATAGGGAACTCTATGGTACACATGAACAAAGGGATGAGCTAAATAGACCAGTAAGGGAATAACCATAAGAATAAATCATTAGAATATTGGATAGAATGCATGACATGGTGATACAAAAAAGAATCTAACATATAGAATCATGACATATAAACATGGTATCATATAAACATGGGGTCATATAAATTTGGAAGCAACATAAAAAATGACTTTATCATGTGTCAAGGCTACCCGCCAAGACCGTTGCACATGGAAGCACAAGCTAAGGCTAACTGCAAAGACCGTCGCATATAACGTATCATGAGAGTAATCATTACACAATGAATTGGAGAACTATCTGGGAACACCCATATTAACATATTCATGAATATGTTTTCCACATTAAGAATCATACATGATCAATCATACATAATCATAGGGGTACCCATTGAAAGAAATGGGTATCTAAATCATGTAATAATGCATAATGAATGGGCATAACATAAAAGTGTACATTGAAGAAAATAATTAAAAGATAAATGGACATTCATAAGTTAAAATAAGAATATATCATGGTATGTTATGTAAAATATAAGTGACAACATATAAAATGAGTATTTATGAATTTTTAGCGTTAAATCACTTAAGTGTGGTTTTAAGGAAAAAAATAACAATAATTAAAAATGGAAAAGGAAATAATATTTTGTAAAAAACTAGAAGATATAAAAGAATGTTTTTATAATAAAAACACTAGTTTTATAAAAACAATGGTGGCTTATGAAATATGTTAGAGTGCACATTAAATTGGGTACAAATTTGGGATGTTCCCTTAAAGTGGGTTTATTTATCGGAAAGTATTGACTAGGGAAACACTTAGAAACATATATATACCTAAAAGAGAATATGGGATGGATCGTGAAACATGGGTTTTGACCATATACACAGTATTTAGAATTTTTAAAATAAAATAAAAAGAACATCATTTGTGTAGAAAGATATATGCAGAAACCTGAAGGAATATAAGAGTTTTAGGTAGAATCCCTTATGAAGTATCTTCATGGTAACATGTGTACATAGGACGGATTAACGAGAGAGAAAAAGGTTTCTCATCTTATATACATCATTATTGAATTATGGGGTATGTTTTAAATAATACCACATCATTAGGAATTACACACAAAAGTACATAACATATAGGAGATTCTTGAATTAATCTGAGAAAGAGAGGATCCCTTACCTTAAGTATAATGGTGTTATTAACATGATTTTAATGACCTAAATAATAAAATTATATTAATTTATTAAAAATTCCATAACCTCCAATACATTTTATTGATTTATTATAACCTTATTAAGTTTTTCCATTTCCTTTTTGATGAGTTAAGATGTTCAATTTCATTGTTTGGGAGTTTTTTCTTCCTTGGTTCTAATGATCGTTTCACTTATATTTTTATTCCGATAAACATGTATGATGAAAGTGGTTTTCCATAATTGAAGTTATATGAAATTAGTTAAAATATTTATGATTACATGGTTATCAAATTCATTTTGTCATTTAGAGTGAAGGTGAATCATTTTATAAAAATTAATGATAAATTCTTAGATTAATTTGGTGATTTTGCTCATAATTAACATGTTTTGTATGATTATTTTACCTCATGTGAAAAAAATGAGTCCAAAACATTACATAAGATTAAATAAATATTTAATAGCCTGGTCCATCAATAAAAATGGTTTCATGACCAGAACGATTAATAATACAAATGATGCCGCCACATTTTTATCAGTATTTTACCTCATGTGTGAAAAATGATTCCAGAACATTTTTGTCTCATGTTCAATTATTTATGAGTAAATATATACTTCAAACTTTTTTTATTAGTATATATTTCACAATTAACTCTATTCAAAAATGCCACCATGTTTTTAAAGAAACAAATAGAATCTAATTCTAAATCATGTGTATGGTAATTTAACTCATGAGTTTTCAAATAACATGAATCATAAGAAATTACCTTGTCATTATGAATTAAGGAAAAAACAATTAATTTCAAAGAAGAATAATGTTAGAGGATGAATTAACCATCTCAAGAAGGAAGGTACAAAAATATAGCTTAACCAGACTTATTTCATTTTCCTGAAAAAAAAAACATCAGCTTCTCCTATTGAGATGAACTTAATTTATTTTCAAGATAACTTAGTCATTGGGCCAGATAACCGAGAAAAGTTTTCAAAAAAGTGGTAAATAATAACCCACTAATGCAAGAAAACTATGAATCTATATGAAATTAGTAGGCCTTTTCCACTCTTTAGAAATGTTTTTTTAGTTGGGTCAATAGTTATGACATCTTTAGAAACATTATTCCCAAGGAATTAAATTTATCGCATCCAAACATCAATCATAATAAACATTCATTATAGTTTATTTTATATTATGGTTTGAAAAAACAATCCTTATGTTCTGTTCATGTTCCTCAAGGTTTTTATAATATATCAAAATATCATCTATAAAAAAAACCACAAACAGATTTAAAAAATGATTGAAGCCTCTATTCATAAGATTCATAGATACAATGTGGACATTAGTTTACCTAGAGGGAATAACTAAAAACTTATAATGCTCATACCTCATCTGAAGTGATATCTTTAGAATTTCATCCTATTTCACTTTTAGCTGATCGTACTCAAACCTCATATAAATCATTTAAAAAAACCAAACTCCTAAGATAAAATCAAAAGCAAAATCATCAAAATGATTCAAAGGTTACTTGTTATTAGTAGTGATGTTATTCAAGGATCTATAAATAATTCAATTTCTAATTGAACCATTTTTCTTTTTCACAAATAAAAAATGACCACTTCATGGTGAAGTTTTAGGATTATCAATAAATTCTTTCAACTAGTTTTTCAATTCTATAAGTTCTGTTTGAGCTATTTGATATGGTGGTTTAGAAATAGGCTTATCATCGGGAAAAAATACTTAGTAAATTCAACATCCCACTCAGGAACAACACCAATAATATTATCAGGAAAAAACATCTATAAATTCATTCACCACTGGAAAGTAAATAATCAAAACAGTTTCTTTCTTCTCAATAACATGAACTACATAACATTAACTTCCATCTTTCATAAATTCCTCATCTTCTTGTTTTGTTTTCAATGGTATGAAATCATTGAATAAAACATTCTCGTATTTATGATCTATTTTAGCATGATAAACCAAAAGCCAACCCATATAATAAATGAAATCAAACACAACTATTGTAAATTCAACAGGCTTTTTAGGAAACACCTTCCCAATAATGACAATAGGAAGATTACTATAAATTTTGTTTTCTTTAATTCTCATACTTGGAGTTATTACTAAGGATTATATCTTACTTTCATGAGGTTATATTACCAATTTTCAAGAAAATTTATCAGAAATGATACAATGCAACGTTCTAGAGTCAAACAAGGTATTGGCGCAATTTGAATAAACTAGTAACAGACTTATCACCACTTAATTGGATTCCCTATTATCAACTGCAATAGTAAAAAATGATTTTTCAACACCCACATTCGTTCAATATTTATGTTTTCCACCCTAGGTTATCAAATTGGGATAAAAATTGGAAAACTAACCTATTTAATTACAACTAAATTATTACTCCTTTCTTTTCATTTGTTTCCTGGTTGTCTTCCTTGATGTCACAAGCCATGTAACCAAACTTTACACATCTAAAGAACATATGAGACATTAAATGCATTCTCGATAATTATTTTTACCAAAAATATCATAATATGAGAATTTAGTTTTCTTACCTCCAAACATCATTGATTGAATATTTCCCATTACCTTCCCACTAGACCACTTATTTCTTCTTTTTTTCATGGGACACATGATCATCGAGAAACTTCTTTTCTAAATTTTTATAACATCAAACATGTTACTAATAGATCTTGAATTCATGAGAATACAATGCCCTTTGATATCTTGAATTTTATGTAAAGTAATATTCATTTATATTATTATCAATATCTCTAATAAAATATGGGAAGTACCTCTTTAGTTGAGTGAAGTTTTATTTTTATGAATCTATCGAATATCTACCCTTTTGTCTCAATTCCAAGAATTATATTTCAATCATAATTCAAACATCCATAGGAAAATATTTATCAAGGGAAAAATTCTTAAAAACATCCAATTAGAATTCATAAATCTCTTTACTTTCCTTGATATTCTTAACCATTTACCAATAATTGTCAACTTCACCTTCAAAATGATATTTTTCAAGAGATATCATTTGGTGATCTGATTAACCAATGACATTGAGTAGATTTTCTAGGGCATTAATCCATATTTCATCTATCACAAGGTCATATGATCCTATGAATGATATTGTATGTTATCGAATAAAATGATCTACTATAATCATTTTATATTGTGGTATATATAGTTACTCTTTTGCATAGACACCTCTACCCTCAATAACATGTTCCAACTATTGCACCACTATAAAAAACAATTCAGTTTAAATACCATCCATATTTAAATGTCGATTCAGATTTATATTTTCCTCTCAGTCCCTTCCCACCAAATCTTTCTTATATATTCTATCAAAAACCATTCTAAACAAACATATTATGTATGAATCAAAATGGTATTTGTTAAATTCTATAACATATTAACTTTTACAAAAGATAAAATCATTCAAGGTAAAGTTATTAATGTTACCATGACATTTAAAGTTACCGAAACATATCTTTGGTAAATGTTATATGTCACTATACTTAAAACATTTCATAATATCGAGTTAAGTAAAGGATTTTACATTATTCCAAATTGAGGATCTTTTAAGGTTTATATTTTTAGATAATTAGTCCATAAATTATACATAAAAAAATTAAAATAAAATGTGGACACATATATTTAGTATATATTCTTTCTATAATATTATTCTTTCAAATATAAAGCATGATCACTTTTAGGAATACTCTTCTCATATTTCAGTATGAATTCTTCCAATCCCTTACTGATACTTAATTCCTATCAAAAAAATTAAAAACACATGGGATGAGAATAAAAATATTAGTAAGGTATATAAATAGAATGAAGTCATTAGTCTATTGATAAAAATTAAAACTCATGAATACTTTATTAAAAATTAATACTGTTAACCATTAACAAGTACTAAATGATTTTATATTAAAATAATATCATTAAATACGTTTTTTTGTAATTATATTTTTACCACAAATACCATATTAAGCATAAAAAATTCAGAATTATATATTCATTCATTATAATACTTTTCACTCTTATAAAAAAAATATCTATGTGGTCGACATCCAAGCATGTCACTCTTATAAATGGAATTTCCATATTGTCGAATTCCATACCCAATGCATTGGATTACTATCATGGACCCACCCATATTTGGTTTTTCATGGAACCACCCATCATTGGTGTATTAAAAACCACCCTTCAAATGTCCATGTACCATTATATATTATATATAATAGGTGTTTAGGGGTACAGTTACATTAAACACAATCAAAACACACATAGACCAGAAATTTAGGCTATAGACACACATGAGATATCCCTCCCATATATATTTAATTACTCATTACATGGTTTGGAGGCCTAGTGGGAAGGAATACCATTACCTGGACCAAATTATTAAATCATTAAAATGTCCCATACCAATTCGGAAATTTAAATTAAAATCCCCATAATGGATTAAGTATTAAAATTCATTAAATAAATGAATAATAGAAAAAAATATATGTTTCTATAATTTGAAAGGTGGTGTATGTCTACATTATAAAATAATAAAGGTGCATATCATCATGAAGTACCTCAGTGAAACAAGATTGAGAAGAAATCCATTACCATGACTTTGACTTTTCATGTGTGTCTTTATATCCATAAATAATAAACTGATGTTAATTATTAACTTTTTCAGAACCTTTATCATGTTTATAATTAATTTTATTTTACTTATTACAATATAGTAAACAAATTCTTGAACAATTAAGTTTATATCAGGTGTTTTGAAAATATTTGGTTTATGGGTCAAAAATGAGATTGGTATGTCAAAATTTTTAAAAGGGATCAATTTAAAAACATCTCACAAAAAATATTAGGAATAACTTATCATATTTATTCCTCAAGTAAAAATTTAAATCCAATCATCAAAAATAGTTATGAAAAATTAATCAACATTACAGTCATGGAGAAGGTAGTTCGTACGTGTGCATCAGTAACGTTCCCATTTTTCAATGATCATTATGGAATGAAGTTAAGTTACATTTATCTGTATATAATGATCATTATTTCATCAATATGAAATTATTTAATCATATATACTTATATATATAATACATTTGATGTAAAATGAATCACATTTCATCAAAGAGGTGGAATTCCACACGTCCATGAATTACTTTTTCACTTCTTTAGTGTGTGAAAAGGTAATAAATAAAATTATTTATTATATTTCCCAAAAGGTAATCATGAAATTAATTTCATATAATTTTTATTTATGTCACATGTCTTTAATTGAACCCATTATTAATCAGTTATATGTAATGTGTTAATATATCAGATCGGTTAGAGAAAATGAGGTGTTCATATTTACAAAAAATAGAAATCATGAAGGCATGTGTATATTAAAATTCATTAATTATTTTTATATCCTAAATATATATATATATATATATATCATATAAAAGCATTTTTTCTATCATAATGACCAACCATGAGTCGTGGTAATGGAAAAACAGACGACATCATTTCATAAGGTTGTAGTTCTCCATAAATGAATATAAATATCATTACCCATTTGATGGAAGTGTGTCTAGGTGTAGGTTAAAAATCATAACAATTAATTGTTTATATAATCATGGAATGATAAGGAATCAAGGGGTGTAGAAAGAAATTAAACATTAATTCTCATTGAAGAATGTTGCATATTTTTCAAGTAACCCATTTTGGCTTGCACCAAAGGGATTCCTTGGTTTGATTTATTGAAAAATTGAGAAATATTTGGAGAAGGTAGGGATATTTGGAGCTTATTTTCACTGGTTTTGGATGATCCAATTGTTCTTGAGAGGTTTGAATAAATGTGAAGGGTGAGTGCCTTTTTATATTTGTGGGGGAGTGGAATTATTGTAAATATAAAAAGGAAAGAACAATTGAGATTTATAACATATAAAATGTGACTAAAATAATGCTCCAAATTATAAAAAAGAAGTTATATTGTCAATTAATGTCCACAAAATGGGTTTTGGACAAGTTTATAGGCCATTTGGACTCTTAATATTAATGTTTAATCACTAAGTAAACACAATTTTACATTAATCGTTATAGTTAATTTTAATCACATTCACTAATATTTTTGGTAAAAATAAAATTTAACCTAATTGATATTATAAATTATTCTAATTCAAAATATTGAATCATTTTTTCCATATTATAATTATAGAATCGGCAAAAATTAATTTAAAATTAATCTCGTAGATATGATGACAAATTGGATTTTAAGGTAAATGTTTCAAAATATTGTAATGTTTTTTATCTATATTAACTATAAAATTGTTTCCATTGACCTAAATTGTTTTAAATGATATAAAAATTATCTAAGTATACATTAAAACCCATAAAAATTATTTAACAACATAAATAAATTGGATGAAAAGGAAATTTTGAACTAAAAATTAGTATTATTCAGTATTCATCAAAATATGAATGTTCATAAAAAAATACCAACAATTCACCCAAAGTAAATTTTGGTATTTATATTTCAAATTATAATTTTATTTGGTCATATAAAAATTATAAAATTATAAAAATATAGTTTTTATGAAATTCTTCCATTAAAAAGGTCGTATAACGACCATAATAAATAATAATATTAAAATTATGTTAGTGTTCGGTATAACATAGACTTGTGTGCAATAAAAGGTTTTGAAGAAACGTATTAATTCATGTCAGGTATTCTATTTTGTATAGTGACCTTTTTTAATATAAAATTAATATCTAATTCATGAATATTAATATATATGAAAATGAATTTTTCGCTCATTACTGGTGAAGTTACAACAACCTCTTAACTTTTCATTATTAATATTAAAAACAAAAATTTTCTAGAATGATGGGAAATAAATTTTAAGAAACCAAAAGTTTTAAACTAATTAATTAATCTTCAAATCAATGATTTTTCATCATGGTGTGTAATTCCATAAAATCTATGAAAATATTCCTTTTACACATTGGTAAAAATTATAAAAAGTGCCTTGATCGGAAAATGAAATTAAGATTCCATTCAAAGTGTTTTGAAAAAAGTAAAAAATGGTTAAAATTATATAAATAAATAATTATGATAATGTCAATAATTTATTTAAATATTTTTAGAAAACATGGATATATAATAAAAGGTTTTTTGACCAAAGAGAGAAATGAAGTCGGATTTCTTTGAAAACATTATTTTAGTGTCTTTTTTCTTAAATAATGTAAACAAGAGGAAAATTGATTATAAAAAACTAACCAAATTATGAGAAAATTAATGAGTTTCTTGAAATATAGACTATAAGATTTCATCATGAGAAACGTAATCATGAAAAATTCTAATAAACAATGAGATTTTAACATAAACAATTACCATTTTTATTTCTTCTAAATCATAAGCCCCATGAAAGAAATATATTTCACTGAATTATTAAATACCATTAAGATAAATTTATTGATGATATAAATTATCAAAGTGGTAGTATATGCACCATGTGAAATGACTGACTGGTGAATATGGCATATATCTCTTGGAAGTAAAAAATAGAAGGGAAACCCTTACCTAAGGTCTTATTTCCTTTATATGTGTCTTTATATCCTTATTTAAATATATATATATATCATATAAATAAATTATTGAACAATAATAATATATTTCACGCAATTTTTTATTTACTTATATTCTTTTTGACCCATTTCTTATAAATAATTTTTCAAAATCACTATTTCATATGATAATTGCATGGTTTTTCATGTATTTTTTCATTTGAAAATAAAAATTCATTTCAATTCGATCAATGTTCCATAATAACTGTAATATTTACCAATATAAAAATATAATATATTTTAATTATATAAGTATTTAAAATATTAAATAAATTTTATATATGGAAAAATGAATTACGTCATTCATTGAGATGGTAGGTCGTACTTACGCATGAATGTTGTCTCTATTTACTCAACAAATTGAACGTAATAAAGGAAAATAATATTTCACCTTTATAGAAAATATTTTTTATCATATATTTAATTTATATTAATTAAATGTATCTTTATTACCATCTATATCAAAATTATATGAAAAAAAAGCACATCACTACGTGGAGACGGTATTCAACATGTACACATGAGCGATGTAATTATTTTTAAAAGGGTTAGAAGGTAAGAATTTTTATGTTATATTATAATTATCATGGTATAATAATTTCATAAATATCATATAAATATGTTTAATATATCATTATTTCCAACTGTGAGAGTGAATAATGGAAAATGAATTACATTGGTTTTGAGATGGTAGTATGTCGTACAAACGATCGATGGATTCATTTCACCTTTAGTGTAAGTGCATATGAATATATGTTATTAAATTAACATAACAATAAATTAGTATATAAGTGATATTTTTTATAGTAACTTTTCATAGTTGGATAATATTTGTGGGATTAATAAGAAGAAGTAAAATGAAAATGCATGGCTATGAACTTTTCCACTTCTTCAAATAACTTATTTAGGTTTACACGTAATGCCTACATAGATTGTAATTATAATAAAACAACAAACTATAATATATCTATAATTTATAGGTAACAGTGTTTTATAGGTATTAGTTGAACCAAAGTGATTTTAAATTGTGAAGAGGAGAGGATAATTGGATGCCTTTCATAAGTGAGGGAGAGGACACACTTGGAATTTCTGAAAAGGGAAAATCGTACCCATGTTTTTGAGAGAAAAAAATGAAAAAAGAATAACTATTAAAATATATATGATAAAATTTCTAAATATTTAATTAAAATATGAATATTATAGGTTTATATTTCATTTTAACAGATATCGTTTTAGTTTAACGCATTACTAAAAATATTCTAGCCTTAACTGCAGAAAATTTTTTTTAGTGATTTATCAATTAAATATGAAAAAAATTAAGTTTTGATTATTTTATAATATTCATTATACTGATTTTAAACATTTAATCCATTTTTATAAATTAAATTCATATAAGGTGAAGAATTTAATTTAAAATTAACCCCATAGATGCAATGAAAAAGTTGTTTTCCAAAGAAAAAGATTTCATAAATATTTTAATATTTTGGAATAAAAATTAATTTTGAAATTTATTTTAATGAAATAGTTTTTTATTATAATATAATATAACTTATTTTACTTTTAAAATGTTTTTATTTCATTTGGCACTTTAAAATTATATAACGAAGAATGCAGTTTTTAATAAAACCTTGTATTTTTCCATATTCATCGAAAAGTTGTTCTTTTCTAAAATTATCCAAAATATAAGAAAATATTATTTTGACAATATGGTATAATAATTAAATTACTTTTTTTAAAAAAAAATTCCTATAATTTGTGACAATTAATTTTAATATGTGCGTACAAAGCGTGAGGGAACCTCCTTATAGTAAAAAACTATTTTTCATAAAACATTTATTTTTATTTCAAATGATTCTTATTTTATATATAATAAATAAAAAACCATTTGGTTTATTTTATACATTTGTGAGCCATATAAGTATAATAATTTATTTAGTTTTATTCATAACTACCAATTTAATGGTTATGTTATAACGATATACAATATTACAATTTATTAGACTTGGGGTTGAATGTATCGCAAGCTTTTGAAAGTATTAGATTTAAATAAATATATTTCATGGGTCATTTAAGATTGGTGTTGATTTTATAAAATTATATCAAACACAATTTTGTTTCTTTTATAATCAAGGGGTGTTACATTCTCCCCACCTTTAAAAAACCATTTCCTCGCAATTTTAACTTAATTTCAAAAATCAAGGGTATTCCATCTAAAAATAACATTAATGAAAACCAACGTAGAAAAATGGGTTAAAATAACTTCCACATAAATTAAGGAAAGGGGAATAAAATTTCATATGAAATAATATATAAACAACTTTCCAAGTAGGATAAAATTGGTGGAAAGGGAAAATATGAACATTGATAAAAGTGTAAATAATTTTTTTAGAGCGATAGAGATCATTGATCATAAGAATGTTAATGATAAATAGAATGTAAATGAATACAAAACCATAATTTTGTGATAATAACAATTAAATTTATTCATTGGATATTAAGTTAATAGGATAAAATTTTTATTTCAAGATCTTTTCCCAAGTGTTGATGGATTCTTTTAATATCATGATAGAGAACACTGGAAAATTTACATACTATATAATCCTTTGGCTGTTCTGGGATAAATATCCCCTTCATTTCTTAATCCATGAAATTATTATCCATGGATGGTTTTTTATTACTAAATAACTAAAATTAAGTTTAACATATCATAAGTTCCATAAATAGTAACAATTCCATGGATATAACTCTAAATATTTAACAAAATCAAAATGGTTGGCATGAGTCATACAATATAATAATTTAATCTCCAATGGTCAATAGTAACAACCAATTATTAATCCATTAAAAAATTATTTATCCCTAAACATGTGTATGTAAAAATAGTTACACATAGACTAGGAGATCATGTATCACAGTGCTAGTCGGTGTAGTCTTTATAGCATTTGGTTGTGACTTCTTGATCTATAGCCTTGTTTAATTGAATAGTGTTTTCACCAATCTTGTTGTTTGTCTTTTTTCCTAAAACATATTAATATAATTGATATAAAATTATAAAAAATATAGTGAATATCTTCAAAAATAACATTATTCCTCAAATCAATTATTAACCACAATGGTTTGATATATAATTTGTTTCCACAGAATCAAATAATCATAATTGACTATTATTACAATTAAATTAACAGTCATATTGACCTTAAAGGTTATTTATACCTTTAATATTATATGCACAAAATTTAAAGGAATTATTCCCCAAATAACATTTTCACTAATAAAAATAAAAAACCAATGTGTTCTATTTCCATAAATATCTCTAAAAATATCCTTAATCATGATAAAATCCCATCACATAAAGCCTTAAAAAGGGATGTATAAGAATTTTTTCTTATGATAATCCGTGAACTCATAAACCCTTGATGGTATACATAAATATTAAGTTACTTTTACATGAAGGTATATATGATTCTCAAATTAACACAATCTTAATATGTTTCATTATTCTTTCAAAAAAATACAATTGGTTAACATACTTATACAATAAGATTATTTAATCAAAATACACAAGATCATTAATCATTCTTTTTCTACTGTATTAATAGAATAATCATAATCTTGATCATGTATCTTCATCTGATGTATATTCCCCTGATCCAAGGTGAATTAATTTGTCTAGTTCCAAATATTCTGATAGATGACACACTAAACATTAAAGGTTTCTTTCTTTCCCATGTAATCACAAGCATGTTGTCCTTACTCTATACACATTAAAAAAACTCCCATTATCATTAATAAAGTATAGGGGTGTTTACCTCATCAGTTATGGAACTATGTTAATATACTCTCATGTTGGCCAGACCATCTGTAACCATGTTTTCTTCTCGATAAGCATGTGTGATGGTATAGTTAGGATCGATCAGCGAACGGATTCAATCCATCCCTCTAGTGGTAATCGTCCAAGCAAGATGAGTTATTCTAGCTTAATCCCGTAAATGAAATGGTTAATATTTCTCATTAGATTATGTATGTATTTAGAAACACACCTCACTAAATTTGTAAATTATGCTTCATACATATCACACAATTTATCGTCCTTTTGTCACAGACTCGGGAATTGTATTTCTATATCTAATTATTTCTCATATGAAAAATAATTTTCTAAGAAAAGCACCTCAAAAACTTTCCCCTCCATTCTCAATACTTCCTCCTCATCCTTAGTGTTTTGAATAAATGACTGACATTGATCTATATCTTCTGAGAGATGATAAACTACCAAAATAACCTTCCCCCTTTCATTACCTAATAAAGGGTGAAATATCTTATGTAAAGAACTTATCCAATACTCAACTATAAATGGATATTTAGTCCAATTAAGTTATGGAGGTCTTTGATTCATGAAGTGGTCTAACATTATTACACCACATGGTGGATCAGTAGGCACCCCCATATAGGCATGGTTATTACTAATAACCTGAGTTTGCTACCCCAATGACTTATTCTCCATCTCTAGCTCCATTATCCTTCCAATAAGGGAAATAAAACATGGATTACGTTCATTCATTTGGTTCCCAAAACTTTTACTTGGTTAATTTTCTAAATAAGGGCATACAATAGATTAAATTATAAATTTATAAAATGTAATATATTATCCCAGAACTAGTGAAATAAATAATATTATCGTGAAATGATTATGAATATCTAAAATCATAATAATAAATATAATTTCATTCTAAAGGTTTTCAAATCATAAAAATATTTTCATATCATTCAAAATGGTTTCTAAAAAAATTGGATTTATCCCAAGCATATCCCCCTATAGTGTCAAACTATGTAAAGACCCGTAAAATTCAAGGGAATTTTTTTCTTAATTTTCTTTAGAATTTTACAAGAGCGCGGTTTCAGACGGCACCTGATTCCGAGGCCCGGAGTGCCCGGAATTAATTTCCGAAGTTTGGCTCGGGTACGTTCAGTGAACGAACGAGCGGGAATTCCTAACTTTTGATCCGGTGCTCGGAATTGAAATCTGAGGGCACCGATGAACTCGCAGCGCCGATATTCGCTTAAAGAGACCTTTTCGGGAGTTGCGTTTGTTGCGAGTTGAAAGTTAGTTTTGGGGTTTTTCAGTTAAGTTAAATAAATTTGTGTAAGACAAATTTTATTTTTAACTTTTTAAAACCTACCAAAGGAGGTTGGAAGTGGGACCCACACCCACTTAACCTCCCTTGGGAGGATTAAGTGTGGTGGGGCCCACACGAACCCCTTTTTCTTTTCAAATTCCCTAAACCCTCTAAACCCCCTCTTAATTATGTAACTCTTCCTTATTTTAATAACTTGAGTTACTTAATTAATTTAAGGGAGTTAAACCCCTTTTTGAATTTCAAAACTTTGAAATTCTTTTGAGTTATGTGTTAATAAAATAAGATGTAATCTTATTTGATTAAGGGTTGTTTGTTTATTCCCTTGAGAGCTTTTTGAGAGCTCCTCTTCATCTTCAAGCTCTGACGAAGAACGAAGAACGCTCAAACTCCGACGAAGAACGACGCCTCTCTTCTTCGTCCTCGGTGTCAACAAGAGAGAACGCCGCTTCTCTCTCAAACCTTCTTCGTTGGAAAACGAAGATCCGCCAACGACGTGTCTTTTCGGGCATAACTCTTCGTCAACGGATTTGACGAACGACGACCGCGACACCCGACCTCCGCGACGCCGTCTTCCGCGGAGCGTAACCGAATCTTCGAATCTTAAAACCAAGGTAGGGGTTGTTGGTTCTTTATTTCTTTATTCTTTTCCTTGAACGTGGATCTCGCATGTCTAACTTGATGCTTGATTGTTTAAGTTGCGTTATTAATTTAACGTGAGGGGGTCGGACCGCACGAACACGGCCGAACCCCCCTCCAACGTTCATGTTTATCCATGCGGGTGGAAGCAAGTAGCGAGGTGCCGTCGCACCACGCGGATGATCGTTCAATTAAATTACGCGGCGCCGTCGCGCCACGCCGAGGAAAAATCTTCAAGAACGCGACGCCGTCGCGCCGCGTTGAAAAGAATCAAAGCACGGCAAAGGGGCGCGGTGCCGTCGCACCGCGCCGGATGACGAACGCCGCGGCCGGTTCCGGGCCGCGGCAGGACGAGGAGACCGCGGCCGGTTCCAGGCCGCGGCGGGACGAGAAGACCGCGGCCGGTTCCGGGCCGCGGCGGAATAGAAGACCGGCGGCCGGGCCGCCGGCGTCGGTAGCCGAAAGGGGGACCGGAATTTCCGGTCCCGTTTGAGAAAACCGGCCGGCCAGCTGGCCGGCCGGAAGGCTTTAAAACCGGGGGAAAATTAATCCCCCGACCGCCTAATAAAAACCCCCCCTCTTTAAGAGGGGGGCGGTTTTTTTTTTGAAGAAGGGGGGGGGGGGGCAGCCGGCCCCCCGGTTCCGTTCCAGCAAGCCCCCCCACGTGGCGGGGGGCGTTTCTTTTAAAAATCGGCGCGGCTAAGCCGCGCCGCCAGAGGAAAATCGGGGGGGCTTAGCCCCCTACGTGCCGACCGTGTGCGGCCAGGCCGCTGCGGCACCCCGCGTGCGCCGCCCTCCAGCAAAGCGGGAGCTTGCTCCCCGCACGCCGACCGCGTGCGGCCCCTCGCGGCCCGCCGCCACCGCGGCCCGCCGCTGCCGCCCCCGCGGCACGCCGCCGCCGCCGCCCGCCGCCGCGGCCCGCCGCCGCCGCCGTCCGCCGCCGCCGTCCGCCGCCGCCGGCCACCGCGCCGCCCGTGGGGGGGGGGGGGGGGGGTCGGGCCGGGTCGGCCCGGACCCGGACCCCCCCGTTTCGAACCTGATTTGGTTTTTGGTTCATAACTTGAGCCTCGGACCTCCGATCGACGAACCGTCAGTGGCAACGCGATCCTTGGATCGAGACGGTCGTTTCGGTATATCACACTCAAGGTTTCGGGTTACTTTGAGTTCGGCTGGGTTGGTTCGTTCACAGAACCAACCGGGCCTTCGGAGCGGAAACGCTCATATCTTGAGCCACGAACGTCCGATTGACGCGCCGTCAGTCGCGTTGCGTTCCTCTTAATGAGACGGATCTTTTGGCATACTCCGCCCGAGGTTTGGACGCAGGTGGAGTACGGTCGGGTTGGTTTTGCCTTAAAAACCAACCGGGCCCCGGAGACGAAAAAGCCAATAACTCACAAACCGGGCGTCTGATTGACGCGCCGTCTGTTTCGTTGACTTCCTCTTGATGAGACGGAACTTTTGACATACTCCGCCCGAGTTTTGGGTACAGTCGGAGTATGGCCGGGTTGGATTGTACCTGAAATCCAACCGGGCCCCTGGAACGGGAAAGCTGATATCTTTCAGACAGGACGTCCGCTTGACGAGCCGTCAGCGGCGTTGGTGGTTACGTTGAGTAACGGTCCCTTTGAGTATACCCTATGGGAGTTCGGGGTGCAGTTGAGATACGGCCGGGATTGGTTTCGCTCACGAAACCAACCGGGCCCCTGGGACGAAAAGGCTAATAACTCACAGACCGGGCGTCCGATCGACGCGCCGTCTGTTGCGTTGAGACCCCTGTGACGAGACGGTTCTCTGAGACACTTCTTCGCGGGACCTTGTGATACTTGGAGTATCGACCAGTAGCTCGTGGAGCGGACCCGTGGTACTTGACAGTGGTGGTGCGCTTGGATGCAGCAGCAGATCCTTGGCGGTGGAGCGCTTGGTTGTAGCGGCGGACCCGCGATACTCTACGGAGTGTGTGCGCTTGGTTGTAGCGACAGACCCGCGACGGTGGAGACGAGCGTGCAGAGTACGGAGACCGTGTAGCCGGATGAGACCTGACGACTGCTTGATCGACTCGACTTGGAGTGAGTCGACTAGCCCAGTGGACGGAGGGCCCGGTATTTGGCGGCAGACCCACGGCGGACGGAGCGCCTGGTAGTTGGTAGCAGACCCGCGGTACTCATCAGGAGGAGTACCTCAGTAGGCTATCTGGGTAGCGCCCGGTATTTGGCGACAGACCCTCAGCGGACGGAGCGCCAGGTAGTTGGCCGCAAACCCGCAGTACTCGACAGGAGGAGTACTTCAGCAGTCCTAGGTTAGTGAGCGGCAGCCTCGGAGTCGTGACAGGACCACTGTACACTCTAGAGACGGAGCTCTTCAGCAGTTACGGTTTCGATAATGAAAATCCTGGTTTGAGCTGAGACTTTTGACCTTGTGTTTACTTCATAATTGAGATGGGTCACTTGCTAACTTTGGTATATGTATGGGCATATACCCGGGTAGTGGTTATCCGTCGTTTTCACAATCCTTGTGTTTCCTCATGATTGAGATGGGTTACATGATAACTTAGGTATATGTATGGGCATATATCTAAGTAGAGTTTATCTGTTGAGATCTTCTTGTGGTTATCCTTGTTGGTTTTAGTGAGACCTTGAGGGTCTCGGGGTCCCTACTGAGTATCGTTATACTCACCCCTGCACGGGCTCTGCCCGCACCTCGTTGTGTTGGTTGCAGACGACGGCCGTACTGACAGAGGCCGAGTGTTCGAGGACTGGACGGTACCTGGAGGTGGACTATACGACGAGGCGGTACCCGGAGGTGGACCACTGGGCGAGATATACTCGGAGCGGATGGCGGGACCCGAGGAGCAGAGGAGCTATCTGTACCCACCCTTCAGGTGGGATTTCCAGTGGACATCTCAGCGTAGCAGCTTTACTTTTCAGTCGCTATTTTCCCTTTCGAGTTGTACTTTACAGTTGGGCTTGTATTTCCGGCCCCTTTTTACTTTTCAGCTCTTCTTTTTGTACTTAGTGTTTTACTTCCGCTTGTACTCTGTGGTGCTTGTTTTCTTTATAAAGGCAATGTCTTCCCAGTTATCGGGATTTTACGCCTTGGTGCTAGTCGCCAGCCCCTGGCCTATGGAAGACGGGCTTGGGGTAGTCACGGCACGGACCCCAAGGGCGGGTCGTGACAAACTAGGTGCACATTAATGATATTTTTATATAATAGGTAATTCTCATGTCAATCCAGACATTCCATTTTTAAAGTTATTTATCCTAGGAACTTTTATATTATAACCACATCCACCTGTATTATTCATACATGGATGTATTTACAGGGAAAAACATAATCATTTTCTATTCCAATTATTATGATGTCATTCTATAATTGTCCTAAAATTCTATTGTTAGGTTGTGTTCTTGAATCTATGTTTCCCTACATCTAGTTCCATGGATTTTTTTCTAAACATTATATGATTCCAAATCTCAATACATCGACCCCAGTATCCCAGATTTGATGGTAACTTTATTGAATCAGTAGTATATATAAGTGGTCACATCCCCAATGACTGTATATTTTAGTAGACATTGTAAAAACATACTTACTTGAATTTTAAATAAATATGAAAAAAATTAAAAAAAAATTAGATAATATTTATTCCATATATAATGTCCTTTCACATCAACCAAAAAACATTCCATGTCTTCCTAGGGAATGTAATCATAAGAAATGGGTGGGTCTAACACTTAGTATTGGTATACGTACTATATACGCTATCATGAGTTCATAATATATCATCAATATGTGAAGGTAAATAACTGAAACACATTCCATTTTATCAATAACATGAACATGAATATTAATATTTCAATAATAGATGATGATCAAATAATATTATATAAATAATCTCATCATATTGAAACCCTTACATGGATGTCAAAGAAAAGAAAATAGTCACATTTACATCCATAACTAAATTCATAATGATGGAATAAATAATTTTTTCATCTAAAAAATATCATCAATTCCTTATGAAAAGACATCAAAAATACCATTGAATCCTTGTTCTAAGAAATCTATATAAATGGGAAAGTCCTCAACTAAAACCCAATCTAATTTGTCTCATGAGAACTACCAATGCATCAAGGGTATATATTGGGCCTTTACCATAACTTAATAACTCAAATTCATTACTCATATGAATGGGGTGTAATATAATAAACCTAAACATTCATATTGAAAAACTAGAATTCACAATATTAATACTTTTATAATCAATAAACATAACCATAAACCATTGAGAGTATCATGGTGAATGGTATCAAAATAATACATCCCTAGTTTAACTGATCACAAACCATCTATTGAAATAACAAGGATGGTATCATTACAACATATTCTCAAAGGATTATAATTTAAATATGGTCTACTTTATTGATGAATAAAATTCCATAAAACTGTAATTAAAATATTCTTAAGGAAAATAAAATTTTCAATTTTTAAAACAAATTTAAAAAATTATAAGTTTATATAATATCAGAAAATAAATTTTATTTGAAATGAACTATGTAAACATTTAAGGTCATATTAAAAGTAAATATTTTTCCAGAAGTCAAGTAATTTCATATTGGCCGTATAAAAGAACATTATATTCATACTGTTGAAAAAAGGTTAAAAGGTGCCTTATTAGAAAAATGAAAAGAAGATTACTTTAAATATTTATTTATAAAAGGGTATAATGGGTATAATTTCAATAATATATCATTTTCATAATGTTATATCATTTTTAAAAATATTTTTAGAAGGCATGGATATGGAACAATAAGATTTCTGACCAATGAAAGAAACAAAGTCGGTTTTCATTGAAAACATTCTTTTGGAATCTATTATTATTAAATAGAGTAAAATGATATAAAATCAGGTATTTGGTAGAAATAAACATAGGATAATAAAAATAAATATTTTCTTGAAATATATATCATAATATTTCATCATTTTAAACATAATCAAGAATAATCTTGATAAATAATGATATTATAACATAAACATTTACCAATTTTGTAATTTCTAAATCCTAAGACACATGAAAGAATTAAAAAAAATTAAATTAAAATACCATGGAGATAAATTTATTCATTATATATAATTTGAAATTTTTATTATATACACCTCGTAAAATAAATAAATGGTGAATATATCATATGCCCCATGGAAGTAAAAGTGAGACGATAAACCCATACCTCAGGCCCTATTTCCTTTCATGGGTTTATTCTTACAATATAATAATTATAGAATAATTATAAATATATTATAGAACCATATTCATATATTTAATTCCATATTTTATTTATTAATAGTATGTTATGATGCGTTTATGAGAAAGTGTTTAAAATCACTGTTTCATGAAATAATTGTTTCATTTTTCATGTATGTTTTGTTTCAATAATTTTGTCGATTTTTATATTATAATGGTTAAATATTCACAATATTTTAAAAACATGATATAAATATCATATATAATAATTATATATATATATTTATTTATTTATTTATAATAGTCCATAAAATTTATATGTCAGAGAATGAGTTACACCGTTTATGGAGACGGTAGCCATACGTGTACAAGAACACTGATTCTATTTTTCCATTAGATGGAACGTAAGAATGGTAAAAAAATATTTCACATGTATAAAAATATTTTTATATCAAATATTTTATTTATATTCAATAAATATATCCTTATTACCTTATATTTCAGAATAAAATGAAAAGAATCTCACATCGTCATGTGGAGGTGGTAGTCCACACGTATGCATGAGAGATGTTATTGTTTTACTATAGTCTGTAAGTAAATAAGGTATATGTGATATTATAATTACATAAGTACTTTTATTTCAAAAATATTATACAAATATGTTAAAACCATCATTATATTCATCATTGAAAGGCAGTGATGGAAAATAAATTACATTGGTTCGTGATGAGGTTACCACCCAAATATATGATCGACAGGTTCGTTTACCATTTAATGGAAGAGGATATAGATACATGGTATAACATTAAGATATAATAATCATAGTATATATGAGTTACTAGTTTTTTATCTTATTTTTATAATATTTGTGAGTGTTATAAGAAGAAGTAAAACAAAAATGCATGGCAAGGAACCTTACTACTTCTTTGTACAAACTCTTTAAACTTGTACCTAAAGACTTATAATATTAGATCTTTGATGAATAAAAGGACTACAGGATTTGTGGATAAATTTACGAAAAAATTTTTTGTATTAATTGGTTGAATAAAAGTCTTTCAATGTTTGATGAGGATAGAAGAGGGGGGTCCTTTTACTAGTGGGGGGAGGACACACTTGAAACATTTCAAAAGAAAAAGTGATACCCATGTTTTTCATAAGCCTAAAGGCTCCAAAAAAGATCATTATCAGGGATTGGATGAGATAAGGTCAAAATATTTCCATAAAATAGGAATTTTAGAAATTTTATAGGTTATTTTAACACGAATTATGTTAATTTACCCCCCTGTAAAACAGATCTAGTATTAATTGTGATAATTAATTTTTAATATTTTTACAATTCAATATAAATTGAAATCAAGTTGTTTAATTATGTAATAATTTTTATTATTATTCAAAATATGGAAAGTTTTTTCCAAAATTTAGTTCATATAAGTAGTAGAATTTAATTTAAAATTAATCCCACACACAAGGTGAAAAAGACATTTTCCAAAGAAAATATTTTCATATGTATTGAGGGTTTTAAAGTAAAATATTCAGTTTTTAATTGATTAAAATGATATGAATTTTATTTATTATAATATAGTTAAAATAAATTAATTTTAAAAATATATATATTAGTTATTTTAAATTCTTTAAACAATAAGATTAATTTTAATAAAAATCGTTTTTTTGCTATTCATTAGAAAATTAATCATTTCAAAAGATTATCAGAAATTCACTCTTAGATAATTTTTAATTTATGATTAAAAAAATTAATTTTATTTTATACAATAAATTTTCTAAAATTTTTAAAATATAACATTAAATTATGTGTCCAAATCACGAAGAACCCACATTTTCATATAATATAATATTTAAAAAACACTAGTTTTTTAATTTAAAATAATATTATTTTATTTATAATTAATAAATAACAATTGAATTTATTTCACCCACATGTGAAGAAAATAAGTTTCATAATTTAGTTACTCCCAGTCATACCTACAAATTTAATGATTATGTTAGAGTGGTATACTATATTACAGTTCATTAGACTTAGGGTTACATGTATCTCATGTTATTAAAGATAATAATTTTAGACAAATATGTTTCATAGGTTTTTTAATCATAGGTTTTTATTCCACATAATCAATCTAACGTAATTTCCTTCCTTTAGGATCATGAGGTTTTACATTGAAACTAGTACTAAACAAATAATCGAGACAAGTAACATCTGATAAAGGAAATAAAAATCAAAGGAGTATTATATTTTTAATAAATAATTATAAATAATTTTTATAAATATTTATAGCTAAAAATATTTTTCCTAAATTGGGGAGTAAGATAGTTATTTTTGTTATACATGATGCGAAAACACATTCGCCTAAGAGGGTAAAATGTAAGTTGATTATCTTGAATCAAATTCTTTCCTTGAGTCATTATGATTCATTTTTTAACTATGGTTTCAATTTATGGTTTTATACTATTATTTGATTCTATTATAATATTTTTATTTGTTAATTACTAGGAAAATAAATTGATGGATTTCAATATTTAATAAAGTATATTTTGTTGAGAATAATTATTATCCATTCCAAATAAGATCTTTTTAATCATGTCATTATTTTCCCTTCCCTCCAATATTCTCCCATATATTACGATAAACAATTAGAAATTTAATAATGTGATCTACATATTTCTCTTATCTTTAAAAATTAATTTTTCTTACTCTTTTCATTATTTTGGTTTTCAACAATGTTAATTCAAAATATAAAAAAAGGTTTCATCTATTCATAATAAAATGACGTATCCTCAGGCCTAAATTCATTTTGAAACCTTTATATCATTTCAAATAAATATTATTTAAAATTTCATCAAATAATGTTTTTTTAAATACTTTTTGTACATCTTTTTGAAAATAATTTTTTTATTTAATTCATAACTTTATCTTTACAAAAATTGGAATTTTTTTTCTAAATACTATTTTAAGGTTTCACTACCATTTTCCACTTAAACACTATAATATATATTTAATTGGAAATTATTTTTCAATAATCACTCTCAAATAGTTATAATAAAATATTCTTTATAAGTGATAAAATTTTCATTATCAATTGTTCATATTCTTTAGTTCAATTTTGTTGATACCACCTGGAAATGTTGCAAGACTCATTTGTGTTTCCATGGGTTGTTTATAATATATTGAATTATTTATTTTAAGTGGAATGCATATATATATATATATATCAATAATTTATGGGAAATGTCCAAGATCTCTCTGAAATGAACTGGTTAATGTTTTATATCTCATGAGATAATAATGCCGCTTATAAACCTTATCCAGGTTATCTAGGTTTATAAGATTTCATTTTAACCTAGTACTGATTACCTAGGTTCACATAATTGATAATAAACACTGTACATAAATTATAATATCAAAAAAAATTACCATGAAGTAGAAGTGGATTAGTAAGGTTCATAATATTGAGTACATGATTGATGTGGTTAGCTTGATTTTCAATCTTATGGTTCCCTATTCATATTATTATGCCATATTAATATGTTATATTCCTATGGTTATGCTCCATGCCACATGTTTAATGTCTCGTGATTCCACAAAAAATTTTCATGGTATTTATTTATTTATTTGAGTAGAATTGTCCTTCTATAATTACATATATAAAAATTTTATTCTTTTTTATTCTTTTTAGTAATATATTTATCCCCTACTTATGTTTTCTCATAATCATATCATCTAACCATTCTTAACATGTTGATAAGTTTTCTCTTACTAAGTGTTTGAGATCACAACTTTCTTATACATCCACTCCCTGGTTTATTTTTTTTAGTATACCATATGATGAATATATAAGGGTTTTTAGTGTGGTTCTATTACAGATAAATTTTTTCATGTATCAAAAAATAATTTTCATATATAATTGAACTATAAAGACACTAAAACTTTCCTTATTGAGATTTTTAACTATTGTGAGATGAAATATTTATATTATTTTAATATATGATTTTTTAGATTGGGTCATCTCACATTGTGTCTAACACAATGTATAAAGAACATTTTCTCATCCCTAGAACACATAGTTTTTTTAGGGTGCCTCACTCGAGGGATCTTTAGTTTTATTGGAGCTAGTGTGGCTCTATTTCTTCTTGATCATATCGATCCATCTCTTAGGTAGAAATAAAACATTCTTCCACAAAATGCTGGATAAGGACATTAGTGATCACAACACCCCTACTATATGACATCTCATGTTGAATGGGGGTATGGGAACCCATTATTCATGGGAAACGTGGCTGTCGCCACATAGGTGTAGGTTCACACGATCACCGTGTGAAGGAATCTGTGGGATTCAGTAGTATCCCATGTGTTTCTCTTATACCCAAACCTATTTTTCTAGTTTATAGAACATTTCCTAACATGTATGGTCTCTAGAATTCAACATGAGGTTAGAATTCAAAAGTAATCACCTGTTTTATAATGAAGATGCCCAATATACCCAACATTAAGGATCCTTGATTATGGGAAAATTCAATGATACCCATCCAACCAAAGTTTATGAGAATGGATTCAATTCAAGATTTTCATTATACTTGTTAAAGCCTAGAACGGGTGATGTCTTGACAGTTTGCATTCTTAATTTAATTCATCTACTAACTATTGGTGGCGAATAAATTCATGCTAGCTTCAAAATTATTTTTTCTAAACATTTACATTTATATTGCTGTGTTAGAATGAGTTGTACGTGGTTATGATCTAGTTCTCACATTCTCCCTTTTCAAAATTTGATGGCCATTAATCATAGGGGTGATGAATTTGGAAACATTAATAAAATATTATTATCGGATGTCAAAACTTCTCTCCATGGAGTTTTTTCTGAATACATGTCTCCCACATATATTTAATAGATGTTTATAAATCCCTTTCCTGATGTAATATTGTTGTTGACATCAATTAAATATACAACTAAAATCAATAATATGATGAACACCTTTAGATGGATATGATGAGTTGGTCATGAAATATTGGAAGATGTTTTATCTTACCTGGGATCAGACATGAGGTAATCATATGTTTTCCACCTAATTTATCTTAAGAACTTCTCCTTAGGTAACATAGTCTCATCACATAAGAAATATCATGAAAGATAGTTGAGTAATCTTATTCTCGTCATATAATCCATCATAATATTCTCACCTAATGCATCCCATTCACATCACATTATGCATCCATTGCATATCACAAAAGGTAACTCAAGGGAATCACCTAAGGAATATCATGTTCCTCACTAGAGGAATCTTATGCTCATAACATTGGGAATCCTTTTCTCATCACCTAGGAACGAGTAAACTATTAGGATCATCACTCAAGGTAAGAACATAGAGATATTATGCTTCTCGCATAGTATACATACACTTTCCACATAAGGAAACATAGAATCCCCACATATGGTCTCCCCAGATCATCATAAGAGACATATAA
This sequence comes from Viscum album, assembly GCA_963277665.1. NCBI lineage: Eukaryota > Viridiplantae > Streptophyta > Magnoliopsida > Santalales > Viscaceae > Viscum > Viscum album. The sequence goes on along the minus strand of OY728139.1, from coordinate 1,512,931,796 downwards.
TTCTTGTTACAAGATGAAATTTGTGCTTAAAACATATGGAATCTATGGTTTATCACCTAATAAATCATCTTATATTTAATATAGATGTGGAATTACTCTATACTCATCATGTTGAGATCCTTATGCTAATAAAATAAGGAAAATGCACATTTACGCATGTCACATTGTATGACACTGATCAACATTCATTCTCCACTTAAAAGTGTGAATTTTTCAACATCCATTGGAAATATATACACATTAATTCCTCACTTAAGGGATGAAACATATTAACATATATTGGGGATGGATATACTTAAACACTTTATATTTGTTAAGGAACAACTATGATTCTAGTGTTGATTACCTGGAAGGTTTGGTGGTTTTACAGAGATGTAATTTTTGCCATTTCTCGAGAGACTGATTAGAAGACAAGGTTCTATAGGTGTTTAGGTAGAACATCGAATAGGTTTCATACATAAGAATCAAACCCCATTTTTTTATTCTGATAATCTTGGTCGGGATCTCTGATGGGAAATCATCAATACATTCTTAAGGGGATGGGGTTGTGGGGTACTAGATATTATGATGACTAGTACATACCCTATAAGAATCTCACAATAAGAGGTGGGGATGAGGTCGCCTCCCACCTACACCTCTCTAAGGTTTGTTAAGTATTTGTATCTATTCATCGATGATAAACTCATAAAGTGGCCGGTTCTTGCTACTTCTACATGGTCTATCATTAGTAGATATAATAATAGGATTCATATATTGGAGGCCATCATGAGCTATCAATATGGATGGGAAGGATCCATTGAGTAGATACTCTCATACCAAGTAATTACCTAACTATCATTGGAGGATCTAAGTTTGTGTGGGTGTACATCATTGGGTCATGGCCACAACCTCTTCATAGTCATATAATATGATCAATGCCTTAATTTATAGTGTATTGTAACCTATGGTATAATGCGGTTACCAACAATATTTTTGAGGATTTTCACAAGAAATGTTTTGTTTAATGATTCCATTTTAATATTTCAAGGGATTCTAAATGGGAAAAAGATTCAAAAAGAATTTATTATATTATCATCTCAAGAAATCCTTCAAGATTGATCTATCTCTCTAATGGGTAATAGAGTTTTTCTCTCATTCATATTTTTTATCCCATATGATTTTCACCCAAGCATTTTATATCTATTTTTTATATGATATCCAATGTAAATCAGTCATTGGCACATGTTATTGACACTTTTTATTACTCACTATGGGGATAGGAGGTCACATCATCCCTTATGTGGTTTAATTGCGTAGTCTAGACTTACAGATTTAAGATTTATTTATAAAATATATCTATGTAAAAAAATGGAAAAATTGTTCCTGAGGGTGATCGATTGTTATAAAGAATAAATTTGAATATTTTTATGTAGTATAGGTTTCTCTATAATTCTCTTCCTTGTTAGTTATATTGTGTTTTAAATTCACATAGATGAGAACTATATCATATATTACTATATACGGAGTTGGTATGTATTATGGAGTTTGGATCTGTAATGACATAAAATTTTAAAAATGAAACTCCCTTTTGAATGAATAAATTTATTTCATAGGTAATATATTTATAGAAAAAACACATACAATATATTTTATTGACCATTATAAAATATATCCATAAATTTCCTATAGGTCTTAAAAGACTATTGAGAAACATAATCATTAATAATATAGATATTCATTAGTTACTAATAAAATTAGTATAAATTGACTGTTATGATAATGTAAAATTAACACAGAAGGGATAAGAGATGTCCTCCACCAATAGGGTATTGATCTAGGAAGCCTATTATTAGAGCCTCTGAAGGAGATAGAATCACAATGACTTTCCCATGACCAATACCTAGATGATATTTAACAATTGACTCATGTGTGAAACTATTTATTTGATAATTGTAATCCTATCAAGATCACATCCCAACCCTTTTTATTAAACCATCATAAGAAAGAATTATCATCAGATACCCTTCCCTTATAACTTATGCTGGTGTAATGAGGAGTTATGTATCTAGACACTAGTAGATTAAATTTGTATGTCTTTTAATCTAATAATGATTATATTTTCCCTTTTTCATTATTACATCATATATATATATATATATGATTATTTAACGAGTTTGATAAAAATTATATTTGGAAACAAAGAATCCAAAATTATATTTTTATTAAATATTTAGTCTCAATTAAAATAATATTTTTGATAAATTAAATAAATTATAAATAAATATTATTATTATTAAATATTATACTTAAATAATATTAATTTAAATATAAATCATAATATAATTTAATGAAGAAAAATTCAATTTCAATGAGGGTCATAAAATTGTTAGTATCATAAAAAAATGGTATTTTCAAACAAATAAGTATTTTTTTTAATTATTAATTCTCATATCTAGAAAGTTTTTTTGGTAAAATAAAAATTATTTTTGAAACAAACACATTGAAATTATCAAATGGTGAAATTTTCAAAAAAAAATGTCAATCATATTTTTTTGTTAAAAATTAAATATCTCCTGTGTTATGACATCATAATACACCAAAATGGATTTAATTAATACTATAAATGGAATAAATGGATAAAAATATATTTCCCTTAAAAAATTTAACTTTTAATTTATTTGATTAATTTTACAAGGCTATAATGAATCCTTTTAAGCCTATATGATATTTTAATGTTTTAAAAAACAAATTATTTATGAGCCTAACTCACTTACACCTCATAAATGCTAATATTAAAATGACTTCAGTTGTAAACCTAATAATTTATTAAAAAATGACCCCCTTTGGGAAAAAACTCTAGCAAAAACCATGCGAATTTTTATGTTTTTGACTATTTTATAACATAAAATTTAAAACCTATGTACAAAATTTAATAACAAATTATCCATTATTTTACTAAAAATACCCTCCTTGACTCCTATAAATCTTTACAAAAAATCCATTGAGAATGAATTTACTCTCCCAAAACCATTATAATATACTCTCATGGTGTTCCCATGCTCCTAAAAATCACCCTCTCAAGGTAAGTAATTCTCTTTATCCTCTTTATTCAATATCTTTCTTAGAATTATGATTTTTGAATTCCAATTGTTCATGGGGTCATGTGTTTTTACTCATATATTTACAGTCCATAGTATTCCCAAGAAATTAAATACCACTTTCACTCTCACTAAACCCTTCTATGAATCTCTATGTATGCCCTTTATGTTAACAAAATTATCTTGTAATTTTTCCATGAAAAACAATTGTGCTATGAAAAACCATCCACATTTCCACTCATGGGTATTTACATAGATTTACTTATTCATTTTATATTATGGGATTTAATTTATGTTACCCATATTCCATAATTTTGGGATTAGAAAGGATGTAATGAGTTCTTATGTTCTAAAATCTAGTTTGCATGAAAATTTATTTACATGATTTTAATGTGATGGGTGGGACCAAAATTTTATATCCTTAACATGGATTTTATATTTTTTTAAATCTCATGAGATACCTTGTATGGTTCATTGGAAATTATCTCAAGCACTCTATACTATGTTTTCAAGGTATTTATACAATACATACCCATATAATGTAATGATTTATATTGTTTCCACATTCCTATATGGTATTGATGTTATCATCTTATATGATTCTTTGATATTCATGTTTACGATTCTCAACCGTTAACGACCCCATGCTACTCCACTTGACTCACATTTATTGCTTTCATCATGTTATGATTTTATAATTCTCGTAATGTGCTTTATAGCTCGCCACTTACTCATGTACGTCCCAAGGTTATCCCACATATTTTAAGAAGATGAATGAAAATTGAGGGCTTTTTATAGTATTTTTTAATTTTGTATCCATATTTCAATTTATATTTATATATATATAAATACCCATAGACATTATGCCTATAAATATTTTCAGATCATGTTGTGAATGTCTTTATGTAAAAAATCATGAATTAAATTTTATAAAATATCTAGATTTATATAATTTTTATCAGATAATGTTCATGTAATTTTTGGGGATTATAATTATATGGACATAGTGAAAACCGTATGGATAAGTCTAAACTTATTAAAGAAACCCTATATTTCTGTAAAGTATAGAGTTTATGGTTTTCTGAGAAAGTAAATCCCTGCATGGATACTAGAAATTGGATATGACTATGCATCCAACACACCAAATTTTAGTAACCCAAAAAAGGTAATAATGGGTGTTTTCCCAGTCATCACCTATTGTATGAAAAAGATTCCTAATACTGCACACCTGGACCTACACTCATGGAGGATATGACATGGTTAATCAAGTTTTTTCTACAAACCATTTTCAAGGGAAAACATTTCATACAAAATTTAATGTTTAAAAATAGCCCATGGATAATATATCATGAAACCTATAAATTCATAGGTAAAGAAACACATGTGATTTTATGGTTATCCTTTAAATCTTCGTAGTTTAAGTTTAAATATTTAATAGTTTTAAAATTATCATATCTAATTCTCCTTTATTTTAACAAATGGTTGGAAATAGGAGGAACCATTTCAAAAACAAATGTGATGGGAAATGTGATGACTAACAAAAATAAATTCCCAACCTGATATTAATGAGAGTTGGAAACTTCATGATAATATATTCTAATTTTACATATTCTTTTAAAAGAAACTGGAATCTAGGGAAACACCTACATCCATCGGAGAAATATCAAGATATAATTTAGAACATTATATGATAAATGAATTTTACTATCAATGGATTTTCACATCCACTAATAATGAAAAAATAGAACAACTCCATTGAAAATATGTTTTTTTGTGATTCAATACTCTAGAAAATATAGGGTTATAATTCATGTTTATCATATAGAGGGGGAAACAGATCAATGTTGATGTCTAATAAAGAATTTCAAGCCCATTGATGAAATAAATGTGATAGAATTTAATGAATTCATGAAAATATTTTTGGATAAATATTTTTTTCATACTCACCAAAATAAAATGGAGAGGGATTTCCTTACCCTAAAGAAAATGGATGATGAATCCATCAAGGTGTACTATGTGAACTTCATAAGAGTCGTATGATAAACCAATATCTTTTTGAATGAAATTCAATGTAAATTTGACCACTTATTTAGTAGGATAGTGTTGAATCTAGGAAAGGTCTTACTGATTTGAGACATTGAAATCTATAAAGATATTTTCTGATGTTCACTCAAACTCAAAATGAAGATTACTGAATCCCAAGGGTCTCATGGGACTAGATATTGGAAGTGGAGGATTGAGTTTAATTATTTCCATGTGATCTCGAAATCTAATTGGGGTAAGAAAATACAACATCTCACCAGTCAAACATGTGGGAAGAAGCATCTAAAAATATACCTATAGGGGATAACAAAATGATTTATGTGTGGTAATGTTAGAAACCTAGCTAGAAAATACTGATAGTAAAAACTAACTAACGTGATGGAATATTGTAGTTCTCTAGTAAACCCTTATCATACTATCCAATTTCTCAATAGCAAGGAACCAGGGCACTCTGTGAACTAAGAAAATAATCAAAGGTTTGTCGATGATAACTGATGACAAAAAAAACTACGTTCTAGATAGAATGGGTGCGAATATTCCCTCACAACTACTGAGGTGGATTCTGATAATGAAGTTCTGATAGGTATCCTAGTCATTGATATAAGTATTAAAAATGTACTATATGATTTTATTTCTATGAATTCATTCATGTCACACATGTTCAACAGAACAATTCAAGAACCACCTCAGAACATGGAATTCGATTTCTCAGTGAAGATGGGAAATATGTCAATTATTTCATCCCATGCAGATAACTTATCCCATATAAAAATTTTCAGTATGAATTTCCTGGGGAACCATCTGATATTTACGTTATAGAAATTTAATTCTACTCACAATATTGATTGGATTTCCCTATATAAAGACAACATAAATTTTTGAAAGAAGGAAAATATCCACTTTATCATTAATAACCCACATTTCTATTCTGGTACATAGTGGAGGATGAATATACATTGGAATCACCATCTCAACAATGGATATTATTTTAATAAGAATAGAAATATCTTAATAAAATTATTGAAACTAAGGAAAATATCACCATGATGTCATGGTGATTGTAAGTGAATATGTTTATGTGTGTCTAGGGGAATTACGGGGTCTTCCTATAATTCGATACCTTGATTTATCAATTGAAAATATACCTATAGCATAGAAAATATCCAATAATCCAAGTAGAATGACCATTATTGAACATCATGATATAATGAAGAAAATAAGTTAGAATCAGGATAAAGGGTTGTATACACCAAAATGATTCACCATGGGGTATGCTAATCCTTTTTAATTAAAATATGAATTGTTCAATGTGACTCAACATAGATTATCATGAGATCAACATGATTATGATAAAAAAATGTATCATCTTCCATGAATCAATGACTAATTCCATCAACTACATGGAGGAAAGTATTTCCTTACGGTGAATCTTTGCTCAACATATTATCAAGTAAGGGTAAAGGAGGACCATATCCCAAAGACTAATTTTCATACAGGGCACAAGCACTATAAGATCATATAGATTGCATTTTGACTAAATAATGCTTTTATTATCTTTATGGGATTAATGAACAAGGTATTTTGGTATTAAATCAACAAAAAATAGTTAGTACTTATAGATGAAGTTCATATATACTCCAAAACCATGGAAGTACCTGATGATTATTTTGATGATATACTGATTTCCTTTTAAAGGAAAAACTTATATGTAATGTATGGTAAATGAGAGTTCTATACTAATAAAGTAACATTTATGGGTCATGTAATCCCCAAAAGATGTATGTCTATGGATCCTTTAAAGGAAGAGGCAATTAAATGCTCACCTAGTCCAATATCAATGATGGAGAGCCGAATTTTACATCGATTATCTAGGAAATATCATTGATTTATGAAAAAAATCACATTATTATCAATACAAATATCTAATCCAACTTTAAAGGGAGTGGAGTTTGATCAGACTAACGAATTAGATAAAAAATGAAAAGTTAAAGAAGAGGATAATTACCACACTCAAGGTCACATTACCCACCAGTGGTGAAGGATTTGTGATCTATTAGAAAATTTAAAATGTGATAGCTTATTCCTCCCTCTAATTGAATATCCATAAACTAAATTCACTAAGGAATGATCTGGAATCGGTTGTAGTGATCTTCACATTATAGACATGGTGAAATTATCTCTATAGTGAAAAGTGTGACATATACATGCATCATAAAATCCCCCTGTATATATTCACAGAAAAAGAGATCAATATGTTTTAATGAATATGGTTAGACTTGATCAAGGATAATGAATATTCAATTCACTGCCATCCTGGTAGGGTATACAAATTGGTAGATGATTTTAGTATAAATTATTCTACAATTATATTCATGATAAATATTAAGCGGGGTCCAATTTTCTTGGATAGGAAAAGGATAGACATTTGAATCTTAATAGCAACATAATCATACCTTCTTCAAATAACGTATCAACAATCAATTCATGAGATTATCGAGGAGGTCTAAAAATAATGAGGTTATACCGATAAAGTTAGGGAATAATCTAGAGTTCAACTCAAAGAAATATAGAGTTATAAGATTTGGAAACTAGATATATATCCCATTAAAAATAGGATAAAAAAGGAAACTTCTTATTGATGAGAATATCGCATCCTTCACTATTAATCCAGGAGGCACTATGATGTATATAGATTTGAAGAAAACCTTTTAGAGGGTTGACATGAAAATAGAGATTATAGAATGTGGGCCTCGTTACTTAGTATGCTAGTAGGACAATGTTGAATGATATAATTCTAAGATCATGATGCAACCATTTCCCATACCTATATTTAAATGGGAAAACATAACTATCTATTTTTTCATAGGACTCCCTAGGAAATCAAAATTCAATAATGCTATTTAGATGGTTGTTGATCACCTTACAAGGCCAGTGTAATTCATTACTATTAAGGAAGACTTATCTCCTGAAAAACTCACAATGATATAATAAAGTGAAGGGGTGATACTTCGTAGAGTACCACTATCCACTATATTTGATCAAGATCGGATTTTTACCTCCAGATTTTATTGATTCATTTCATATGTGTTAGACATAGAGATATGTTTTTGAACATCTTATCACAATTATAATGACATTTAGTCTGAAATAACAAATCGAACATTTCTGTAAATGATAATATATTATATATTGGATTTATGAGAAATTTGAGATTGACACATTATCCTATTAGAGTTATTATATAAGAAAAACATCAATTATAGAATTCAAATAAAACAGTTTCAGTCTCTATATAGTAATAGGTGTCAGACTCCAATGTATTGGGATAAATATGGAGAGTGAAAACTGATGGGACCTCGTATTATCCATGAAATTTTAGATAATATTCAAACCTTTTAGTGTTACATGAAATCCTTGCAAATTCCATTGAAAATATATGCAATCGACCATATAAGAGAACTTTAGATTGAGATTAGAGATAATGTGTTACTTCATATATCACCATGCAATAAATTCAATTAGTCTGTGATGAATGGAAAAAATATTCATATATACATCAAACCCTTTGAGATCCTTTAACGAATCATAGTTATAGTCTATTAAATAGTACTCCAACATAACCTCTCTAAAGTAAAAGATTTATTCCATGTATCCTTCTTAAGGGTCATCATAGAAGAACACTAACATGTACTAATTCTAGTGTTTATACCTCTAGAGAATGATAATTTACATGACGAGAATATGGTTAATAGATTATATTGAAGATACAATGTTCTATAAAAACTTCATCTCACCTAGTCAAATTATATTAGTAGGACCAAAAGTATTAGGAAGGAACATGGGAACTAGAAGAGGTGTTGAAACAGAATTTCCCAAATTTATTTTTGAGTATAAAATGAAATTTGAAGGGGGAAATTTCGGTATGGGTGATTAAGTTAAACCTAAACATTTGTAAATGAAATTATATTCTTCAATTCTCTAGCCTATCACATTTTCCACAGGTTGTCGACGAGGGTTTAAGTGGATCACTGGATAGGGGATCATGAATCTTATAGAAGGATACTAAGGTTGGCCTTAAACTTAACTATAATGGATCTTATGTTCACGGGACCATGCATGGAGGTGTCATTGTCTACGATGCTGGTGGATTTGTTGACATTTCCTTCTTGAATCAATTTAGAGAAGGATATTCATTTCAATAATAGGCTCTTTCCTTTCTTATGTGTCAATCTATTTTTATGTCCTTCAACATCATTCTTTCAAGGGTCATATATGATTCCTCTATTTTGTTTTTTTCTCTCTTGGGAACCATTACGTTCTATTGGAAGATTATTTATTCCATTATCATATATTATAGTGTGCTTCATGATGATATTGAGATACTTCATACCTAGAGGGAGGGTAGCAAGTCTATGGACTATCTTGATGAAAAAGTAAATTGATAGGATAAAGTAAACATTTTTTGAGATTAGGTTCAGTTCTTATAGATTATATGTATATCATCCAAGGGGATTACATTGGTCATACACACTTCATAAACCCTTAATATTTCCCCAAATTTTTCTTGAGTCTTTTTTCAAGAATAATAAAAAATCACTTTTTAGTATGTCTGACTAATTGAAAAAGATATAAAAATTGATGGCCTTGACCTATAGGAACATACCCTATGTATCCCATTTATTAGAGCCTCTTATAGATATGAAATCACTTGGTGTTTTGCTTTACCAATCCCTAGTTTAGACTCATCAACTAAAATACAATTCAAACCATTTGCGGTAATGGTTCAAGTTTATCGATATCATGGATGAAACCATGTTATTTGAACCACCCTAAGAAAATACAGCTGTTGCAAACATTACCCTTAGAGAAAACGCTACTGTAATAATAGATTATTTATCTAAACCCTAGTAGTATGAATCATAATGTATTATGTTTAACAAAATCATGATTATATTATCCATTTTATTTCTAACTATGTATATAAATAATATTATTTAATGAGTGTAAAGACATAGAAATTTCAAGGATTTTTTTTAATTTATTTGTAATTTTACGAGCACGCAGTTTCTGATGGCGACTGATTATGAGGTCCGGTGTTCCCAGAAATCAATTAGTGAAGTTTTTTTTGGGTACATTTAGTAAAAATATGCGTGAGTTTTTCTATCTTTTGAACCGGTGCTTGGAATTGAAATCAGAGGGCACCGATGAACTTGCAGCACCGGTAATTTCTTAAGGGGACCTTTACCTCATTTTTATTTAATACGGGTTGGAAGTTAATTTTGGGGATTTAGAATAAAATAAATAAACTTTTGGAGCACAATTTTATTTTATATCTATTAGGTATATCCTACAAGGGGTAGGTTTTTTGTGGGGCCCACATGAACCCCAAACTCCTAACCTTCTCTGAACTCCCCAATTAATTCCCCCTTATTAAATACTTTGAAAACTCCCTCTAATTTATTGTGATCTCTCCACCTTTACCTCTCCCTTAAATTTGATAACAATAATTTTAATTAATGAATTGAACTACAATTAATTAATTAAAGTGGTTTTAATTTTAAATTACATGTGTTAATAAAATAATAGCCTAAGCTATTATATTATTTTGGGAACTTGTTGTGTGGAGAGATTTTTGGGAGAGTTCTTGAGAAAAGTGTTCCACTCTTCAATGAAGAATGCATCCGATGAAGAATGACTTTATTCCTAGATGAAGAACGCTCTGCAATTCTAAGAACGTGAAGACGCTGGCGACGACCCTTCTTCCTTGGAAACAACTTCCAACACGGGGCTTCTCTAACGACTCTTATACCTTCCTCTTTGTTGTCAATAGAACGATGCACGAGCTCAGAAGTGGAAGCATACAGAGAACGACGACAATGTCATCTTCCCCCATGATGAATGAACGCCCGACCACCACGGTGCTCAACATCCGCAGCACGTCAACATGCAACGTCATTTATGAGGTAGGGTAATTTTTGTATAATTTTCATTTATGTGATTTATATCCTCGAGCATGGGAGTTTATTTTTTGGGTGATTATTTAAACCACTAACACGGTGGATAAGGACTAACGAACAAGTTCGGGCCCATCGTCATATCGTTCTTGATGTGTGGAATGTTTGGTGACGACGAAACGGGACCGCAATGGCGATTTGGAGCTTTTTCAGTGGAGTTCGGGTCCCAATATGGTCGTAGGAATAGACAGTGGGAAAAACGGACCACTGCAGTGCGTCCAGTGGTTTGCAGAAGGCGGCGGAAGCGACGCGCCGCCAGAGCAGGCCGCTGCGGTTGAGCCTCGGCGACAGGTGGAACCGAAATGGCTCAGCCGTTCCAGAAATTAAGAGGGGCGGCTTATTGCCATGCCAGTTGGCCAAGCAAGCGCCCCCCCCCCCCCCCCCCCCGACCGGGATGGGGCAGGACATATGGGCCCGGACTTGCATGCTGGGTCGGGCCGCGCCCATCAGGGTCAGGTCGCCCGGTTCGGGCCGACCCAGGGTGGGTTGGGCCGGGTCGGATTGTGCCCAGACCCCCCCTTTTTCAGACTATTTTCAGTTAATTTCTCATAACATGAGCTACGGACCTCCGATCGATGCACTATAAGTTGCGTAGAATTCCTCGGATCGAGATGGTCGTTTCAGTATATTACGCTCAAGGTTTGGGAGAAGTTTGTTTACGACCGGGTTGGTTCGAACCTGAAACAAACCGGGCCCTAAGAGCGGAAACACTTATAACGTAATGACCGGACATCCTATTGAAGTTCTGTAAAATATGTTCGATTCCTCTTGATGAGACGGTCCTCTTGGAATACTCCACATAGGGTTCAGATGAGATTGGAGTATGGCTGAGATGGTTTTAGCTTAAAAACAAATAGGGCCCCTGGAACGGATAAGCCAATAACTCTCAGACCAGACGTCCGTTTGACGAACCGTCAGCGGCATTGGTAATTTTGTTGAGAAACGGTTCCTTTAAATATACCCCACAGGTGTTCGGGGTACAGTCAAGATACAGTTGGGTTAGTTCGTACACGAAACCAACCGGGCCCCTGGAGAAAAACGCTAATAACTCACAGACCGGGTGTCTGATTGACGCGCCATCTATTGTGTCGAGACCCCTATGATGAGGCGGTCCATTGTGATACTTCTACGTCAGACTTCATGACACTTGGAGTATCGACTAGTAGCTCATATAGAGGATCCTCCCGGAGACGAGCAGACAATGTGCGGAGACCTAGTAGCTTTAGATCTGACGATTGCTTGAACGATTTGACTCAGAGTGATTCGACCTGCCCAGTGGACGGAGCACCCAGTTTTGCGGCAGCCCCATGGCGGACGAAGATTCAGGTTTGGTAGCAGACCCGCAGTACTCAACAAGAGGAGTACCACTGACGGCTATTAGGGGAGTGCCCGGTTTTTCCACAGACCCACAGCGGAGGAGCGCCTGGTTTGGCAGCAGACCCACCGTACTCGACAGGAGGAGTACCTCAGCAGTCTAAGGTTTGTGAGTAGTGACACAGAGTCACGACAGGGCCACTGTACTCGATAGAGGAGTAGTTCTCCAGTAGTTGTGGTTTTGATAATGAAAATCCTGGTTTGATCTGAGTCAATGACCTTTGTGTTTTCTTCATGATTGAGATGGGTTACTTGATAACTTAGGTATATGTATGGGAATATATCTAAGTAAATATTATTTGTTGATATCATTCTTTTTGGTTTATCCTTGTTTGATTTAATGAGACCTTGGGGGTATCGTGGTCCCTACTGAGTATCGTTATACTCACAAATGCACGGGCTATGCCTGCACCTCGTTGTGTTGGATCCAGAGGACAGACAGCACTGACCGAGGTAGAGTTTACGAGGACTGGACAGTACACAGAGGTGTACACTTGGCATGACGGCACACGGAGCAGACCTATTGATGCGGAGTGCTGAGGTGGACATCTGTACCTACCCTTAAGGTAGGACCCCAGAGGACAATCCAGGAGCTGCTTCACCATTCAACTGTTTGTCTTTTCAGTTTTACTTTCATTCATTTGTAGTTGTACCTTTCTGTTGGGCCTGTATTTCCGGCCCCTTTGTACCTCCAGAACACTTGTTATACTGGTTTACTTAGTGTTTTATTCCGCATGTTCTCTAGTTGTGTGTGTGTTTATGTTTTATAAAGGCAATGTCTTCCCAGTTCTAGGGAATTACAACTTTGGTGCTAGTTGCCATCCCCTGACCTATGGAAGGCGGGTTTGGGGTGGTCATAATGTGGGCCCCGGTTGAATGTTCATGACACATTGGTATCAGAGAATTTCAGTTCTACCACAGATATTAGGACTCTAATATTTTCTTTCTATGAATCAATAGTGTTAAGGGTACTAAGTGTGGTTTTCAGTTCAGGGAGTCCTGTGTTGGTGCGGGCAGCCGGCTTATTCATACCCTAGGACCCTGACTTCTGATTTCCGATTCAGTGCAAGAAAACAATGATTGAGTGTGTGTTTTCAAAAGTTTCTTTTAAGTCAACTCAAATAAGGTCAGCTCACTAGGTATAATCTTCGACCGTGTCGCATCTGTTTCTTTTAGGATGCCTCCCCACGGATGACTAGATAGGGCCCCGAGAGTTGTACATACTGAAAGATTGCCGAGCGACGAGGCCTCAGTATAGGGCCCTCTTTCAGATGAGGCACCAACAGTACTACCACCCATTGGGCCACCAATGCCACCATCCCCAACAGTAGAAAGTGCATGCCGCTTGAGCATGTCGCAGGAGTTCCAGCATGAGAGGCCACCCCGATTCAGGGGAGAGAAAGAACCACATGCGGCTGAGGATTGGATGGAGGTTGTGGTGAGAGTATCCAGGCTAGTAGGGACGCCAGCACACTTCATGGTAATCCTTGCTGCCAGCCTCCTTCAGGCAGCAGCAGGCAGATGGTGGAGCATGTTGCTCCAGATGCACGATGAGGTGACACTTCTATGTGAAGACTTCAAGATCCTGTTCCGGGAAGAGTTTGTACCAGCCACCCTTCGAGTGGTGCGGATACATGATCTACTTAATATAAAGTAGGGTAGCATGAGTGTAGCTCAGTACTCAACGAGGTTCACTAACCTCTCATGTTACTCCACTGATATAGTACGGGACCCGTTCTTTAGTGCCCAAACCTTCGAGCAGGGGCTCAGACGAGTGATTAGAGCTTTAGTTGTTTCTCAGAGCATCCCGACGTAGACGGGGGTGTTGTAACGAGCCCTCCTAGTTGATATTTTCCTTAATGAGCAGTCTCCAGTAGTGGAACCCACCACTAGCCAACATGCAGCAGAGTCTTCTACAGATGGAAGTAGATAGATGACGTAGAGGTCCAAGAGGGCCAGACCTACAGGTGGTCTACCGCATGACTCGGGATCAACAGTGCGGGGCACCCATGGTGGAGACAGAGCGAGGCATAATAGGAACGGACAATGTTACTTCTGCGGTGGTCTTGGTCACATGGCATGTGAATGTCCGACCCGCTATTTAGATGATCAGCAGATAGATGAAGGACCTACCAGGAAGAGGCATAGGTTCGATCGTGAAGGATCACAAGGAGATGACCATGCAACTGGTGGTGGACGACATTTCGAGGTGTTACCACCACTAGAACCAGGAGGTCCACCCCGGCCGCAGGGAACAGGTGGATAGGGGCTAGCACAGCTTCAGGCAGCAGAAGCATACGGCTATGGAGCTTCAGAATCTGGTTTATAGGAGTGGGACTAGTTCTAGGCATAGAGGCCTTTTTTAATGATGCTTATAGCTTCTTAAATGTCATTGTTTGTTGTTTCTTTGTGTCTTTGTACTTTGAGCTACAGTAATAAAAGACACTTGTCCTTGTGACCTTTTCTTTCCTTCCTTTTTCTGTGGTTAATACTAAGAGGTTCCGGTTAAAACTGTTGACTTGACCCT
Organism: Viscum album; assembly: GCA_963277665.1. Taxonomy (NCBI): domain Eukaryota; kingdom Viridiplantae; phylum Streptophyta; class Magnoliopsida; order Santalales; family Viscaceae; genus Viscum; species Viscum album. The sequence goes on along the minus strand of OY728139.1, from coordinate 1,512,916,761 downwards.
CACTTTGGATATTTATACTGGAGGTGACCGAGTAACCACACACTGATGCCGATAGTGTGACTCAACACTTGGAGGCGAGAGTAATGGTTGGATCTCTTGGTAGTAGCATCGAGGCCTTATGACGTCATCAATGACATGGATTGTACTGTTGATGTCAGGATTGATTGTATTAGGAAAAGGACGTGGTTCATCCAGGGGATGAGAACATATTTATCTTATCAGTAAATGGGAAATCTTAGCATCTCTTGTAGGACTAGAGACGGTGTATGCTACGATGGAGAAGGTGCAGATCATCCATGAGCAGATGACGACTACACAGAGCAGACAGAAGTCCTATGCTGATAGGAGACAGAGGCCACTAAAGTTCGAGGATGGTGACAATGTTTTCTTATGGGTCTCACCTCAACGAGTTCTATGGAGATTTGTCCAGGGCGACTAGTTATCTCCACAATTCAATGGAACTTTCCAAGTCCTCAGCAGATTAGGCGAGATGGCTTACCGCCTGGCCCTTCCACCTCAGTTGCACTAGGTGCACGACTTCATCCACGTATCTCAGCTGAGGAGATGTGTGCACAACCCGTCCCACAACATCGACCAAGGGGGCATGAACATCGATGATGGGGAAATTTTCACAGAGGTTCTAGTGGAGATTGGGGATCGACACGAGTAGGGCCTGCGTGGACTGTCGATTCCTCTTGTGTGTATTTGCTGGAAACACAGAAACCTCCAGGAGAGCACATGGGAGCGGGAGGCTCAGATGCGTGCTCAACACCCCTCCTTTGTTTCCCTAGTGTGTGTTATAGCTTTAAGGGGATGTAAAGATATGAAGTGGGGGTAATGAAAAGACCCAGAAATTTCAACTAAATTTTTTTTCCTAATTTCTTTGACATTTACGAGTCTTCAGTTTCTGACGGTGCCTGATTCTGAGGCCCGGTGTGCCCGGAATCAATTTCCGAAGTTTTATTCGGGTACGTTCAGTAAACGTACGTGCGGGTTTTTATATCTTCTGAACTGTTGCTCGGAATTAAAATCTGAGGGCACCAATGAACTCCTAGTGTCTGTAATTTCTTAAGGGGTCCCTTACCTTAGTTTAATTTCATGCGGGTAGGTAGGTAATTTTGGGGATTTAAAATAAAATAAATAAAATTGTGGAGCACAATTTTATTTTATATCCGGTAGTTATATCCTACAAAGGGGAGGTTGTTGGTGGGGCCCACATGATCCCCTAACTCCTCACCTTCTCTCAACTCCCCCAATTAATTCCTCCTTATTAAATTCTTTGAGAACTCTCCCTAATTTATTATGATCTCTCCACCTTCCCCTCTCCCTCAAATTTGATGACAACACTTTTAATTAATGAATTGAAATACAATTAATTAATTAAAGTGGTTTGAATTTTGAGTTACATGTGTTAATAAAATAATATCCTTAGATATTATTTTATTTTGGGAACTTGTTGTGTGGAGAGATTTATGGGAGAGTTCTTGAGAAAGGTGTTCCTCTCTTCAACGAAGAACACCTCCGATGAAGAACAGATTTCTTCCTCGACAATGAACGCTCCACGATTCGAAGAATGTGAAGATGCTGGCGATGAAGCTTCATCCTCAGCTTCTTCCTCGGAACCCCCTTCCGACGTGGGGATTTTCTGAAGACTCTTCTACCTTCCTCTTCTTCGTGAACAGACCGACGCACAATCTCAAAAGTGGAAGCCTATGGAAAACGACGACAACATCATCTTCCCCCAGGAAGATCGAACGCCCGACCACTGTGGTGCTCGACTTCTGCGGCACGTCGATGTGCGACGTCATTTGTGAGGTATGGGAATTTTTGTAAAATTTTTATTTATGCGATTTATATCATGAATCATGGGTGTTTATTTGTTGGCTGATTATTTGAACCACTAACGCGTTGGGTACAGACTAATGAAAAAGTATGGACCCATCGTCGTATCGTTCTTGATGTGCGGAATGTTTTTCCACGATGAAATGGGACCGCAACGGCAATTTGAGCTTTCGCAGTGGAGTTCGGGTCCCGAGATGATCATAGGCATAGATGGTGGGAGAAACAGACCACTGAAGCGCATCTGGTGGTCTACTGAAGGCAGCGGCAGCGCCCCGCCAGAGCAGGCCGACGCGGCTGAGCCGAGGCGGCGGGTGGAACCGGAACGACTCAGCCGTTCCGGAAATTAAGAGGCGCGGATTAATTCCGCGCCAACTGGCCGTGCCAGTTCCCCCCCAGATGGGCCGGGGTGGGCCCCTCAGGCCGGATCCAGACCCGGGTCGGGTTGACCAGGTTCGGACCGACCCATCGTGGGTTGGGCCGAGTCGGACCGGGCCTGGTCCCCCATTTTTCGGACCATTTTCGGTTAATTGCCCATAACATGAGCTACCGACCTCCGATCGACACATCATCAGTTGCGTAGGATTTCATGAATCGATACTGTAATTTTGATATATTACACTCAAGGTTTTGGTAATGTTTGGGTACGGCCTAGTTGGTTCGAACCCGAAACCAACCGGGCCCTCGGAGCGGAAACGCTTATAACGTAAGGACCAGACGTTTGATTTACGTGCCGTCAACTACGTTGGATTCCTCCTAATGAGAATGTACTTTTGGAAAACGCCACACAGGGTTCGGAGAATATTAGAGTATGTTCGGGTTGGTTTTAGCTTAAAAACCAACCGGCCCCTTGGAACAGAAAAGCCAATAACTCTCAGACGAGACGTTCGTTTGACGAACCGTCAGCGGCGTAGGTCATCTCGTTGAGAAACGGTTCCTTTGAGTATACATATGGGAGTTCGGGGTACAGTCGAGATACAGTCGGGTTGGTTCGTACACAAAACCAACCGGGCCCTAGGACAAAAAAGCTAATAACTCACAGACCGGGTGTCTGATTGACGCGTCGTCTGTTGCGTTGAGACCCCTATGATGAGGTGGTCCATTGTGATACTTATATGCGAGACTTTATGAAACTTGGAGTATCGACCAGTAGCTCGTGGAGCGGATCGTCCTGGAGACGAGCAGATAGAGTGCTGAGACCTAGTAGTTGTAGACCTGACAACTGATTAACCGATTCGACTCAGAGTGATTCCACTAGCCCAATGGATGGAGCACCCAGTTTGGCGGCAGACCCACGGTGGACGGAGCGCCTGGTTTTGGCAGCAGACCCACGGTATTCGACATGAGGAGTACCTTTGACGACTATTAGGGGGAGCGCCCGGTTTGACGGCAGACCCACAACGGAGGATCACCCGGTTTGGCAGAAGACATGTAGTGCTCAATAAGACGAGTACCGCAACAGTCTAAGGTTAGTCAGTAGCGCCTCGGAGTCGCGATAGGGCCACTGTACTCAACAGAGTAGGAGTTATCTAGCAGTTGTGGTATTGATATTGAATATCCTTGTTTCAGCTGAGTCAATAACCTTTGTGTTTTCCTCATGATTGAGATGGGTTACTTGATAACTTAGGTATATGTATGGGCATATACCTAAGTAAAGGTTATCTGTTGAGATATTTATTTTTGGTTTACCCTTGTTGGATTTAGTGAGACCTTGAGGGTCTTGGGGTCCCTACTGAGTATCGTTATATTCACCCCTGCACGGGCTATGACCTCACCTCGTTGTGTTGGATGTAGACGACGGACATCGCTGACCGAGGCAGAGTTTACGAGGACCGGATGGTACCCAGAGTTGGACACTTGGAGTGATGACACACCGAGTGGACCGATAGACGTGGTGTGATGAGGAGGACATATGTACCTACCCTTCAGGTAGGAACACGGAGGATGATCCAGGAGCTGCTTCACCATTCATCTGTTTTTCTTTTCAGTTGTATTTTCTTTCAGTTTTAGCTGTACGTTTCTGGTGGGATTGTATTTCCGGCCCCTTTGTACTTCCAGCACACTTGTTATACTGCTTTACTTAGTGTTTGCTTCCTCTTGTTCTCTATTTGTGTGTGTTTTTATGTTTTATAAAGGCAATGCCTTCCCAGTTCAGGGGAATAATACCTTTAGTGCTAGTTGCTAGCCCCTGTCCTATGGAAGGCGTGCTTGGGGTTGTCACGATGCAGGCCCCGGGGGATGGGTCGTGACAGTGAGTTTGATAAAAATTATAGTTTAATACAAAGAAACTAAAATATAATTTTTATGGAAGATTTAGTTTCAATAAAAAAACTTTTCCTTATAAATTCATGAATTATGAAATAAATTTTATTTTCAATAAATGATATTATTAAATAATATTTATTTAAATTTAAATTATAATATAATTATTGAATTCAAATATAATTTTTCTAATGTTTGGAATGTTGTCATTGCCATAAAAAAACTGGGGTTTTCTAGTCTATAAGGATTTTTATTTGAATGTTTACATTCTCATATTTAGAAAATAATTTTAATACAAATATTATTTTTTAAATCATCGTTTTAAAATTATCTAATTGTAAAATTTTTAAAAAATTGTATGAAAATTGAATTTTTGGGTAAAAAATAAATATGGTATGAATATATAGTATGAATTTTGACATTATAATAGCCCAAAACTATTTTAATAGATAATATTAAGGTCATTAATCAAAAATAAATATGTTTCTTCTTTGAAATATTTTTTTTTAATTTCATTTGATTAGTTTTATAAACCTATAATGAATCCTCAAAAACAAATATTTTATTTTAAGGTTTTAAAAAAAATAGAACATAGCTCACATCCACATTAACCTTGCTATTATTCTAATGATTTTGGTTCTCAAACAAATAAAAACCCTCTCGTCCACCCATAGAACTTCACTGAAAACTCATTAATCATTAATTCCATGTCATTATTTCTCTCTAACTCCCTCCTAATGTTTTTCCAAGATTTTAATATGCTCATTACATTATTTTTTAAGAAGCCTCTCAAAGTAAAGCATTCTCTTCCTCTTCTTCTTTAGTCATGTAATTTTTTATTGTGCCTTTTTATTTATACTTTTTCATGTTATAATGTGTTTTTACACATATATTTAATATATTTAAGATTTACATGTAATGATTGACTACCTTTCACTCTCTTTAAACACTTCTATGAATCGTTATGCATTCCTATTATGATGGAAACATTTTCGTGTGATTTTTCTATGTTGAACATTTGTGTAGTGAATACCCATACCCATTTCTACTCAAGGGAATTCATCTAGATTTAACAATACTTAGTTGATTGAGGACTTACATGTATAAATTATACTTCTTTATTATGGGATTATAAGTGATGAAAATAATTATTATGTAGTGTGATCTATGTCACACACAAATTCATGTATATAATATGAATTTTATGTGTGGGCACGAAGGTATATATCCCTCCAATGAATTTGGTAATGTATTTAAATCAATAGATACCGTATATGGGGATGAATGGTAATCTTAACCCCGTTATTGTATGATATCCTTCTAGTTATCCTTGACTTATAGTTATAATATCATATTTTATTATATTGACACATTCAAATGTTTCCTTGATGTTATAATCTTATATCATGATTCAATGTTCATGATTATGATTATCACCCTTTTATATCACCTTCGTATGCCTATTGATTCACTAGTATTAATTTCAATATGTTATTCTTTGATTATTCCCTTATTAGTATTTATAGCTCACCACTTTCTTATGTACTTTCATAGGTTATCATATGAATTATTATAAGATCAATTGAAATTATGGGCATGATTTATAGTATTTAAATTATCTATTTATATCTTTTTTACAATATATGGTGTTATGTATCTAATTAGAAAAATATACTAGGAATCATAATTTTATAGGAAAGTATTATGTTTGTCTTTATGAAATAAATCATGAGTTAATGTGTATAAAAGATATGAGTAGTTATGTGAGAGGGGGCTCCAATGTTGGAGTTTGTTCCTTAGAACTAAGTTCTATGTACTTTATCATTTCCTATATACATTTTTGAAAACTAATAAACAACTTATCATATAATTATTGTTATTTTAGGTGACATAGAAGAGGGTTATTTCTTAATTGTTACAAATTCACTAAATGTTCATAGCAGTTCCCCACTATAATGATAACCGAGAAGTTCTAAGAAAGTATTCTTAAATATATTATATATAGACTAATGATATCATTTTATGGGACCCAAAAGATATAATATATAATTTGTGGAGACTAATATAATGTTTATGAATTTTTTCGTTTTTTACACCCTTATAAAATTCTAGAGAAATAGTTTAGGAGAACACAGCCTGCCAAAATGAAATTCGTATTTATATGTTTCATCAGATGTTTATATCTACGAATGTGTGTGTTGATCCTCAAAATATAATATTATGATTAATGGATTCTATTTGTCATGTACTTTGATTTTTTTTAAACTGTGAATACATTTGTTCACAGTAAGATATGATACATTTGGGGTCTCACAAGTATTCTTTCTCTAATGAATAATGATATAAAGGATTCATCACTTCAATTGTTTAAAATTTGTTAACATCTCAGGCCCTTTTATGGGAATAAAAAAGCCTAAATGAATCTATTCCCATGGTATTCTTTGGGACTATTAATTTCTAAAAATTCAATGATAGATACATCGAGATCATTGTTTGATGAAACCAACATGAATCCTACTAGATTTGAGATATCATGATAGAAAGAATATATTACAAATCAAGGGATTGTATGATATGGTATGTCATTGTGAAAAAAATCTTTTTTCTCTATGGGTTCCTTGGCTTGTTGTAATATTATATCCTTCTACTTTATGTTTCTCTACCTAACTCCATTGCGAAAGAGGCCTCTACTATCACACAATAAGTGTATCAAGTGGTTATGTTAAATATTAAATATTATTTACTATTTAAAATGATGAATAAATATTATTCTTGTTCATGGATTAATTATCATTCCATAATATATTGATCATATAAATTCAGTTACTAGCTATTCAAGGGAATATTTTGATAAAATATTGTTTAGTAAATATTATTTTATATTTAGTAAATATAATATTATTTATTTATTAGTGATTAATGAAACAATATTTATTTATTAAATAAATTTTCATTACTCAAGACTTGATAAATATAGTAAATTAATGACTGATCGGGATTAATGGTCTCATGATAAATAATATATATTTAATCTTATTTGAATAAATTATAAAAAATTTATTCAAGAAGTAATACTTATTTAGTTTATTAGTTTTTTATAGGTTAAGAAATAATAATAAAATGTTATTATTATTATATATATGGGTTTCTATTGTGATTAAGAAAATAGTAATGGGTATGATGAATTTGTATTTTCTAAAAATATCACTATTTAAACCGAATTAAATTATTTTTAAAATAAATTATACCTATAGTGTTTGTTGTGAAAAAAAAATATGTAGAATCCTCTCAAGCTCTAGAGAGCTCCTCCCAAAGAATGGTCTCAAGAACAGAGAGAGATCAACCCCACAATCCCCCTATGATCTAGATAGATCAAGGAGAATCCTTCTTGGAAGTGATTTTTATAGTGGTCAAGGATGGATTACACAAGCATTAGGATCTACCATTCTAGTAAAAAAATATTCCTACAATAATGCTTTGAGCTTCGTGGAACACTAGTGGATTATGACTATAGGGAATCTACCCTTGATTCCTCCAATGTAATGATGGTATAACATGGTGACATTTTCAGACTCATTAATAAAGAAAGAGGTTGTTAAAAAAAATATTTAATTTCATAAACTAATTAAACAATTATTATATTATATTCATGTGTTTGGTTCTGGAGTTATCATGGTAATTAATATTACATTAAATTTTTGTTGGTCATAGAATTTATCTTCAATATATATCACAATTTAATCATCGATTATGATAAAATTATGATTCCGGCATGCCCCACCAGAACATAGGCTATGCCATGAACCTTAATTTGGTTACAAAGGGTTCATATAATTATTTTTTATTATTTATATATCTATGATTGATTTATGTATTTGACAATAGTTTTCAATTTTGTTTTATCCATTATTAAAACAAAAATTGTGATATCTCTTATTCCACCTATTTATTCACAAAAAAAATAATCAAAAATGTATTAATTATGAAGGATGAACATTTCAAGATCTAATATGATTGTTACAAGGATTTATAGAAGATATAACAAGTGTACACGTCCTATAGCCCATAGGTTTAAATGTTTTACCCATGTTTAATTCACTAAGAAAAATAATAAATTAATTCAGATCACTCGAATTTATTACATATGGTTGGTATTTAATTTACAAAGTATTGTCTGGGATATCCTTGTGCATAGTTATCTATACAACACAATGTGAAACTTATTAACATGACATGTAGTACATTATTTGAAGACGAAATGTGTTCTTCCACACAACCCATGTGGCTGGTAACTGTTTAACTAAGATACCACACAATATATATCCCACATACATTTCACATACTCAATTAATTTCAATGGAAATACACTTTAATCAGTACTTATCTGTACACTATGGATAGACAGTGAATATTGATACAAAACATGTGGTTTGATAGTACTTTTTATATATATATCATATTTACAAAAAATATAAAAAATGTTATACATTTCAGACATAATCAACCTATATTTCACAATTCATTAAGTTGACTCATACACTCCATGTGATGGGTTTTATATATATTATATTTATAGTAATTTTCTACTCAATATTTAGAAGTGAATATCTTGTATAAGTCATAGTACAACAATTATTATATGTTCATTAAAACATAACAATATACATAAAGATCATGTGTTGTGTGCATAATTTAGTTTACTCATGAATTCCATGAAATTATTTTCTTGGATATGTATTCTATATGCCGCCTCAGAAAAGAACGTATTAATATAATACAGACTATGTAGTTATGATAGGTACACATCATGTTTCTACTAATGTAAATTTTTATACATTATCAAATTTAATTAAATTTATATAATTTGTTTAAAATTTCAATGGATGAGAATGTCAACAATGGTGGGAAAGTAATTGACTAAAAATAATTGATTAATTAAAGAAGATAATTAATTGAATTGAAAATGTGTTAGCTTAAATAATAATTATATGGATTGAATGTTATTTTTTTAATTTGTAAATCTCTCCATTTATATGGATAACCATGAACATAGACCACACCATTATATTTGATTGGGTTACATTTTATTTATTATTAAATTAAATAGATTGAATGTGTGTCATCCCTTATCTCATTTTTTTGGGCCTGAATACCTAGGGATTGTTTTTATACAAACCCCCTTAACCAATAGTTTGTTTCTCATCACTTGAGTGTGAGTAAAGGATAACGTAATAGATTGAACAGCTAGACGAGTGTATGATTGTTCATGTTTTGAGCTAAGGTGAAATTGATCTAAGATATACATGGTTGGATAGGTACAATGTTTCACCATGAACCAAGTCATTGTCCATGGTATTTTTACCCTCGGTTGATGGTTAGTTTACCATCCCATAGATTAAATAACCTTTAGAAAACCTCATGACCATCACACTCTAATTATTTTATATCTATGAATTTTCATGGTTAATTTCATTTTTTATGTTTTGTCATGATTAAAAGAATTAAGAAATTAAAAATAAAGAAAGATAAAATTAATGAGAATTGGATTATTCAAAAATATTATCTAATACATGATTAATCACTTAAGTAAATCCACTTAATATTAACAATCATGTAATAAATATAAAATGGGAAAGTTTTACATAATTTTTAAAATTCAGTAATATATACAATAATTTAGTATATCCTTAAAATATATAATTTAAAATAGAACCATAGTTCAAATTGTTTTAAAAGCCAAAGTCACGGTGCTCTCAATTACCGTGGAATTTTAACCTAATTTTTGGGTCAACATAACTTCTTTCACATAATGGGTTTACTACCAAATAAGAATTTGATGTAAATAAGAAGTAATGGATGAGGAAAAAAAATTAAGTATTTTAGTATTGAGTATTTAACTAAACAGGTCAAGTAATTGTGAGTTAACACAGATAGAAAATTTACACCTACCAAAAACACTTCTAAGAGAATATCACTCCAAATGATGAAATATGAGTACTTCCATAAGATTTTCAATGAAATGGGATCTTTCAAAACTAATGATGAGGGATATTGAGATTTAATAAAATAGTTGGATATTAATAAATTTAATACTTTTTATATAACATTATCAAATAAATTACAAGGATTCTACTCTTCTTAATTATAGGAAATGTAATACACGTGAATTAAACTATATCAATTTGATCCTTACTTGAGATAGATGACCTTATCACTTTAACTAATTTCCAAAAATGGAAAAGGTTCTTTCCAATTTTTCTATTAGACAAAAGGAAATTACATGTGATTGAAAATACAACCCCTATAGAATTGGTCCGAAAGGAAAGTGAGGAAGAATTATCTCTTTACAAGAAACATTTAGATGATTCCTCATAAGTAAAATTTTACATGTTATCATCCATGATCAATAAGAATTGGTGCTAATAAGAAGACACAAATGTGTATAGAATAATGTATAAATATCATAATTTTAATCAAGATAATGTGATACAGGATATACAAGAAATTTCAAATTCATTATTCACATGTAATCTTAAAGAGTCAGGACATTTTAGGCCTCATTTAGTCAATTTCATTGCCTACATAGATCACTTAGATATCTTGGGAATTAAATTCCCTGATTACTTGGGCGTATATCATATACTTTCATCACAACATAATATTTCCCAAGTTACGCTAAGAATGATGGCAAGATAGATTGTGAGAAGACTCTTTCTTAATTAAATTCTCTTCTCCTCTAAGTTGATAAGTACATGGTGTGTGAAAACACATAGTCCATATGGTGAATAATAAAATTAAGAACTATGAAAATGGTTCCAAGGATCACTCCAAGTATAAATCCATCGAGAATCCATATAATATTCCGAAGATCAAAAGGACGGAAAAAATGAAGTAGTATGTTTTTCATGTGGAAATCTAGGACACTAGAAGAGAAACTGAACCGAAAATCATAGAAAAGTGTAATATTTATATATCTATAAATTGGTTCTTTGATACAAATTTTGGAACTCACATATATCTCCAAATTTTTGAACTAATTAGATTTAATAAGATTTCTATAGGAGAGAATGGTATTCATTAAGTAAATGGAGCATGACTCTCTCATTTGGCTATAGGAGAACCACCTTTTGCTTCCAACTAGAAAGATTGTGGTTTCGATGGTTTTTTATATTTTTCAATGTGTTACTAAAAAATTCGTCTCTATTTATTTCCATGACATGTATAGTTTTTTTTCCAAATTGTAAATAAACAATATTAATTTTACCAAGATGGAATTTTTTATGTTATGAAACAATTAAATAACTCCCTTTATGTATTAAATTATGAAAACATGTATTAGAAATAAACAATGATTCAAGTTCACTTGAATCATACAACACTCTATAGTTTCATCCCCATATTGGTCATGTAAATGGTAATCAACTAAAAAAACCTATTAGGATGATTATTAAGACTTCTTTAGATAAGATACCAAGAAAGATGTCATGATTGTTTTTAAGGAAAAATAACCAAAACATCATTTTGTAGATAGGGTGAAATGTCCACAATGATCCTATGATTATTACACACTGATGTGTGTGGACCTTTTCAAAAAGAATATATAATTGTAAACTCATAGATTAAAACTTTTACTAGTCACTTGAGTTTATATGGTAATGCCAACATGACGAGGTATAAGTATGTGGCCACTGAGAAATTAAAATAAGTCAATAATGATGTAGAGAATCAATATGGTAATAATATAAAGAATATTTGATCTGATCAATGTTGTGAATATCTTAATGAAGAGTTTATAAACTTTATATGGGAGTTTTTGATTATATATCAACTCACTCATCCATATATATCATATTGGATTGGATTCAAAGAATTTAGTAATTGTACATTTCCAAAAATGGTTAGGTCGATGATGAGTAATAGAGATAATCTCTTATCCTTTAGGGGATATGCATTAAAAAATGTTTCCTAAACACAAAATTGATTACCAAAAACGTGGAAAACATATTTTCCTTTGGGGTATGGATTATAAAGAAACATAATTTGTTACATACTTGTGTATGGGGATGTGAGGATTTTGTTAAAGTAGCCATTGGATAAATAATACCACCATGAGGAACAATTTTTATATTTATATGATATCCTAAAGAAACTAAATTATGATATCTATATAAAACCTCATATAATAAAGTGACTATAAAAATATAATTTGCCTCTATTGAGAGGTAGAACATCACCAAGAATGATTTTGGGAGAAATATTTACATTGTTGAAGTTAACTATCATGATACAAAATAGTTGCTATATGAAAACAATTACACAAGTCCCCCGGGAAGAAGATTTTCCTAAAACACAAGTACTGCATAGGAGAACTAGAGATGTAAGAAAACTAGAATGATATTGTTTTCAGGTCACCTAAGATGGTAACTCATTATTGGTTGAAAATAATTAATATCTCTTTTACAAATTTGTATCATAGGGATTTTAAGTTACGAGAATGTAATTAGCCATGAATTATAATATGGGTTCCATGTATTAGAACAATGTTTGGGTTTTGGTCAATCCAGAAGTTAAGGTAAATCACGTTTGGTGTAAATGGGTATTCAAGAGAAAACTAGACATGGAAGGTAAAGTAAATGACTATAAATAATGACTAGTCTCGAAAAAGTTTAAATAGCAACAATTTATTGAATATGATGAAACATTTTTCTTCAATTTTCATGTTTAAATCCATAATAATTCTACATAACTTATCATATTACCATAACTATGAAAAATTATAGATGGATATCAAAATATCATTCCTTAATATACACCTTTAGGAATATGTCAATATGAAATAACCAGACATGTTTATGGATCTAACTAATTCAAAAATGTATTAAAAGTTGTAGAGATCCATTAATGTGTTGAATCAAGCATCCAAGTCATGAAACCCATGGTTAGATAAATTGGTAAAAGATATTGGTTTCATTAAGGGTGAATGTGACTATTTGTATATACATTAGATCTAGTGTGTGTGAATTAATTGTCCAAGTAGAATTTTTTTATGATATATTACTTATTATTAAATAAATTCTTCTATTACAGTTAGTTAAGGACAATTTGAACATGTTCTTATCCATGAATGACTTAGTGTAAGTATCATACATTCGATTGATCAAGATCCTTATTCATAAACCCAGTAATATTCTTATACTAAGTCAAAGTTATCATTAAGTATCTAGGAAGAACTAAAGATATGTTCAAAATGTATTTAGAAGATGTGGAGCTAGTCATCAAGGGTTATACGGAAGATCTATTACAAAAATATATGAATGATAAAATGTTTCAATCATGAATTGTCTTTATTTCAATGGAGGATCTATGAGGTATAATATTTCAAATAAGAAAGTTTCATTTGATTATACTGCTCATTATGAGTATATCAAAACTTTTGATGTAGCTACAAAATATGTTTTTATATGAAAATTTTTACAGGATCCTGATGTGTTTCCCAAAATTAAATACTCTGTCACATTATACTGTGATAATATTTTATTATTGGCTCTTTAAAAGAACTGGGGTAATGTCACACCCATGTTTATTTCTTTTATTTTCATGTCTTGGTTTTTTATCCGGTTCATTAAAAATACCAATCCGTTTCTTGTGTGTTGTATGAGATAAATTATGAGTTTTTAACTTCCATTTATGTATAATCACCCTAATTTTGTTTCCCCATTTCTTGTTTAGGAGTTTTTGGAGTGAGGGTGGTTATTTCATGATTTGGGCCAACCGTGAACCCATTTCCAGTTTTAGAAAACCAAATTTATTTCTTTTATAACTCCTTTGTTTTTAAACATTTTTCACCCATTACACTTCATAATTTTCTTCCAATGATATATGAAAACCAAAATATTCTTTTGGACCCCCTAATAATTCACAATCAAGGTTAATTGTGGTTACTTATTTAGGTATTAGGCCAGCCCATGGGCTCATTTTCAATTGTTTTAAAAATATAATTTGTTTATTTTATATATAATTGCATTTTTAATATTTTTCAGTGATTCCACCTCCCACTGTAATCCAATATCCCTATTTTCACCCCAATTATCGATTTTCCATATTTGAATCTCATAATAGTCTCGGATTGGGGAAACATTCTCAATGTCTCTCAGATCATCCAGAATTGAGAACATGAATTGTATCATTCATAAATCATTCAATTTGTATTATTTGTTCGTCAAATATTATTTCCATGCTTCTTCTTGACATTAGTAGACTATCCATGAATTTTCAAACCATTCTATGATTTATATGGATGCATATCTAATGGAATACGAAGAGTTTTATAGTTGAAAATGTGATATTCCTTCTCCTTTATCCTCCCTCTTGTCCCTCCTTTCATTATTTCTTGGTTTTATAAAATCACCTAGTCATGATAGACCTATGGTTCTATTATTTCATGATTTTTTATTGGTTTTTTGTTCTTTTGGGGATGGACGTTATATTTTTAGGGGTTTTAAACCCTCAGATTGTGACTTTGGGTGTGTGTTTCCTATGCGCCAAGGATTTGAGGTAGGATATCCCATGCACAAGCCTTAATAATTTATGTTTTATCATTATAATTATGTTATAACATTATTTATATGAGATATTTAGCTGTGAAGCCTTGGTTTTAAAGGTCTTCAGTGCAAATTATGTTTTATGACTTATTTTATTAAAAATTTATTTGTTTTTGTATAAATGTGCACTCCTCTTGTTTGATAAATTATTCCACAAGATTTTGAACTTGTTTTATGTTATTTGGATTATATGTTAGTAGATTTAATAACTTTATGGCATGAGAATGGTATTTTATCCCTTTTTATGTTCTTAACATATGTTGTTTTGTTAAAGAGTGCATGCCATGTCTTATGTAAATTGCTCGGTTGGCTTTTATGTGTCTACTGAAATTTAAAATAATTTTTTAGGATTTATATATACATTTTAAGCATGTTAAAAAATATTTTGGGATCATTTTATGGATTTCCAATTTGGATTTGGTTTTACAAACAAATGGTTTTTGGTTTACAACTTCTTTTGGCCTGAGTTGCTCGAAAATGGCATGTTTCACATTTTTATGAAAATGGTTGTGTTTTGAATAAGTAACCTGAGTGTTTAAAGTGATTTATGAATGTTTTTTTATGATTTAAATTTTATTTAAACACCTACTTAATAATATTTAAATTCATAACATTTTCAAATGTTAGTTTTCAGAAAATGTTTAAAGGCTCGTTTGACTTTCCCTAAAAATGAAGAATGAGTGTTTTACTTGTATATACCAAGTTGTGTCAATAGGGATTGTATTATGGTCCATGAAATTATTTTAATAAATGTTTTTAGGGATTCCAAATATGGTTTTGTATGGTTTTTTTGTGTGTTTATAATTAAGAGAGAGTTTTTCAATGAGTTTTATGTGAAAATCCTCAATACACTTCTTGAAATTGTTTTACGAAAACTTTTAGTGTTTTATTGATTCTTGAAGAAAATGTGAAGATATTTGGTGGTATGTTTGTGTTTTTATGTTTTGGGAGTGTAATTTGGATGTGAAATGTGTATTTTAGAAAATGTGAATCCTGACTGAGCACTAAAGGGAATCTCTGGTATCTATGTGGGCGGACGTGTACTAGTATGCTGGTGAATCTGTGGGGCTTGGCACCTGTTTCATGTAGCATGTTTAATGATGAAAAAACTAACTAAACTATGATGATGGTGATATTTGGGGAACACTAGGTCATAATTATTCTCCCTACTAGTGTCTTGTGCACACGATAATGGATATTTATTATGGTTACTTTCACCGAGATACGAGGTACTTCGGGCTCACAACAATCTAGTGCCTAGGGGTGTTCTTGTGACTTGAGCTCATTGGATATTTTGTACTCACAGTCGGCATATGATGTGTTTGGTTGTTAAATTCTATAGTGTGTGTGATTTATTTAAAACTGTAAATTCTTTAAAGCATCCCTCTTGAAAACTATTTACATTTTGAAGTTGCACCTCTTTGAAAACTTATTACTAGAATTCTTGTTTATAAAACTTGCATGTTTTTGTCTAGTAATTATTATCACATGGAACTTCATTTGAAAAACATACTTTTTTATCTTTAATTTAAAATATTAAATTGGTTTTTATTTTGTTATAAAGGAAGTGAATTGGGAATAGAATGTTGGGCTAACATACTGAGTTTTAATACTCACACCTATAGTCTTCCTATGTTTTTATCCCTTGTGTAAGTTCCAACCTGAGTTTGATCGCCTTGGGTGAAATGTGATCATTTTGTTGGAGAGTTACCAGGAGGATCACATGGATTTAGTTTGTTATCGGGTTTTCTCAGTTGAGTTGTCGGTTTAGTTGTACATTCAGTTTCTTGTACAAATAATATTCAGTTCAATTTTTATATAAATATATTTTGGGCTGTCCATTTCTTTCTGCTGTTTGTTTTATTATTTATTTATGGAAGAAATAATTCCATTCTGTACTATATTGATGTACTTGGTTCCTTTTTTCATCCCGGGAGGATCAGGAATGCCTCCTGAGACTTTTCGCCGGCTGGCCTGGGTGACCGGTTCAGGGTCGAATCGGGATGGTTCGTGAAAAAATGGTATCATAGGAGGTCGGATCTTAGCATACCTTTATTTTTATAGTGACCTTGTTATTTGGGGGATGTCAAAGTATATGAAGTATTATTTTTGGGACATTAGGGGTATTTTCGGAAAGAGAGTCACAAGCTCTTTCTCATTCTAATCCTCAAGTTTCCATGGGAAGTCTGATTTTATTAGTGTCTTTCGATCTTACTGATTCTTTGGTGTTGGGATATGACCCATGGGTTTGACTAATGGCCTCTATGAGATCGCAGGGCCAGGAAAGCCATGTAGATCCGGGGCATGGTCCTAATAAGTCTCTCTGTATTGGTCTTGTGTTTGATATATGGCCACCAACCATATGGCCATGTCACCCACCGAAACTAGTTCCATTTTGTGGGTTTCTTAGACCTTTCTTGAATTCTGAATTTTGTTTTAAAAAAACTTGTGTGTGAATTATGGAAATGGATTTTAAAGGAAGGATTGTATTCTAAAAATTCAAAAAGGGGATTCCAAAAATAAAATATAATAATGGTTTTGGAATATAGTTTTTTTAAACAAGTTTTGGGAAGGAAGTGGAAATGATTTAATGGGATTGGGTTTTCCCTATTTAAATATGTGGTTTATTTAAATAAAATGTTTTTAAATTGTGAATCATTATAAATTAATTCTGAAACATTTTTTTAAATAGGGTATTTTGGGATGTTGAAAATTGTTTTAATCTGATTAATTTGTTTTGGAAATTTGGTTTTCAGCGGTTGGTGTTTTTCTAGAAAGGGGTTTTGGCCTTTGTTGTTGTCAGATAATGAAAAGAGATCGTGCTGAATTTTTTAAAAATGGGAATGGGATATTTGAAATAGATGGTTGTTTTTAAAAGTTTTATTAATTTAAATGGATTGTTTTTTAATCAAATGTCTCTTGATAAAGCATGGTTTGTCTTGTGAAATATGAAAATGCTTTTTGATTTGGTGGTTAATGTCTCTTTGGAAGGTACACAATTATTTTGTTTCGGACGATGTTTTTTTTTGCATTTGGTGTTTTCATGGGTTCTCACATGCAAGGTTTTTGTGGATATATGGATGAATGGATGGTATGTAATGGTATTTGAGTGCTCATGATGGCACGTAATTGCTCATGTGAGTGAGATTCGATGAAACGTCATTTGTGAATGTGAAAATCCACCTTGTTAGTTTATTTTTTTTTAAAGTGTTTTTCTCTAAAAAATTGTAATGTTTTTTTTGAACCGACAGTTATATAGATGCTTTATCTTATGTATTATAAGGGTTTTCTATTCATTAGGATTCCTTATGATCTATAATTAATACTCTTTTTCATCTTTAGATGGGATATTTTTGGTGCCTTGGTTTTGGGGTAATGTTCAATGGGTTTCTAAAGATGTGTTGGATGTTGTGATGTGCCCATGGGTGGTTCTCCATTGGTATGCTTTCTAGTTTATCAACCTAAGTACTTGTTTCAAATGTTAAATCCACCTCTTAGAATTATACCTCAACCCTTTTTTTGAAATAGAGAGATGTTGGAAAATGATTTAAAGTGCCATACATTTGTGGTGATTATCTCAGTTTTATTAGTTGTGATCGGTGATGTTTAGTGGGTGTTTTTTTGTCCCTTGTTCATTATGCACCCCTTTTAGAGTGAGGTAAAATAGTGTTGTGTATCTCCATGTTCTTGTTTGGGTAAAAATGTATTATTGGGGAAGAGAGTTTCATGGTGTCTCTTGTTCTGTTGTTTCTTAATGGGATTGTTATGTGGTACTATGTGGAATAATGTGATGAAGTAAATGTTAGGGATTATCAAAGCCTGGCTTTGAGCAAAGAGATGCTTCATCCCTTAGAGCTCCATCTATAGGTTTCGGAGTTAATCTAGCACTTAGTCATGAGTCCTAGGATTGTGGGTAGTATTTATAAGCTCATACCTATACCATTTCATTGAGGTAGTTCCATTATTTATTTTGTGGTTTAAATAGCCCAATGATTTGGTCCCCTCCCCTCCCTAATTGGTGGGGGTTTGGATCTGTGCAGAGTGTTGGCCATGTTCTTGCCACCTCCATTCGAGAGTGGGTGGCTTAAAAGTTCATGTTTTTTTTCTATCAACTTGGGTTTGTAGGTTGTTATGGGAGTGATTTGGTGCTTCTATGCAGGTGAGTCCCAATTCTAGTTCATTTTTAATTCTTTTTTTGTTCATTACTAGTTGGTCTCTAATGGTGGGGAGACCCATTGCGGGTCTCGAAGATCTTTCCTTTAGGATTTTTTAGATGGTATTTGTGATTTAATGGTGGGGATCCCATTCCAGCCTCCACCCCAATTCATTGGATTTTTTTAGTGAACTATGGTTTGTAGTGAACTTTAATTACATTGGGATAAGGACCAACAATCTAGATCTTGGCTTGGTTGGGAGTTGGTGGCTTGATCTTTCTGTTGATTCTTCGTATGTGGTTCTGAGTAGGTGTTTTTTTTGGGTAAGAGTATTATGTTACATTATTATTGAATGGTATTTCCTTAACATTAGAGGTTATATTATGTTGATAATGAATCCTTAGGTGTTTTCTGGTAAAAGTAATGTTTTATGGCTTTCCGGGGGCGGAAAGCTTTAATGGAGGGGAGATTTGTCACACCTGGGTTTTCTTTCTTTAATTTTCATATCTTTGTTTTTTTATCCAGTTCATTGAAAATACTGATCCTTTTATTCTGTGTTGTATGAGATAAATTTTGAGTTTTTAACTTCCATTTATTTCTAATCACCCTAATTTGGGTTCCCCATTTCTTGTTTAGGAGTTTTTGAAGAGAGGGTGGTCACTTCATGATTTGGGTCAAACGTGAGCCCATTTCCAGTTTTAAAAAACCCAATATGTTTCTTTTATAAATCCTTTGCTTTTAAACATTTTTCACCCATTCCACTTCATACGTTTCCTCCACTGATATAGTCAAACCATCATATCCTGTTGGGCCCCTTAAGAATTCATAATCATGGTGAATTGGGGTTACTTATTTAGGTACTGGGCCAGCTCATGGGTTCATTTCCAGTTTTTAAAAAAATAAATTGTTTCTTTTATATCTATTTCCATTTTTACTTTTTTTAATTGATTCCCCCTCCCACTCTAAGTCTTTGTCCATATCCACACCCCCATTATCTATTTTCCCTATGTGGAGCTCATAATGGTCTCTTATTGGGTAAACATTCTCAATGTCTCTCAAATCATCCAGAATGGAGAAGTTAAATTGTCTCATTCATAAATCATTAAATTTATACTATGGCTTAGTCAAATCTTCTATCCCTAGTTCGTCCAGTCCATAGGGGACTCTCCAAGATGTTTCAAGCCATTAAATAGTATCTATGGGTGCAGATCTAATGTAATTCGAAGAGTTTTCTAGTTGAAAAGGTGAGATTACTTCTCCTATATCCTCCCTCTTCTTCCTCCTTTCATTATTTCTTTGTTTTATAATATCCCCTATTCATGATCTACCTAAGGTTCTGTTATTCAATTATTTTTATGTGGTTTTTATTCTTTTGGGGCAGGTCATCACAGGTTTAGGGTTTGTAAACCCTCAGATGGTGATTTTTGGTGTGCATTTCCATTGCGCCAAGGATTTGAGGTGTGATATCCCATTCACAAGCCTTAATAATTTAAGTTTCATCCTTATCATTCAGTTATAACCATATTTATATGGTATGGGCTTCTTTGAAAACTTATTTTTAAAGGATTTGAGTGAAAATTATGTTTTATGACTTGTTTTATTAAAAATATAGTTGTTTTGGTATAAATGTTCACTCCTCGTGTTTGATAAATTATTCCATGAGCTTTCACACTTTTTTTTATTTTATTTTGCATATATTTTATTATATTTAATAACTTTATGGCATGAAAATGGTATTTTATCCCTTTTATGTTCTTAACATATGTTTTTTTAAAGAGTGCATGTCATGTGTTCAGTAAATTGTCGGTTGGCTTTTATGTGTCTAGTGCAATCTAATATGATTTTTTTGCATTTTTAAATAAATTGAAAACATGTAAAAAAATTATTTTGGGATCCTTTTGTTGATTTCTAATTTGGATTTGGTGTTACAAACAAATTTTTTTTGGTTTACAACTTGGTTTGGCCAGAGTTGCCGGAAAATGGCCCGTTTCACATTCTTATGAAAATGGTTGGGTTTTGAATAGGTAACCTGAGTGTTTTAAGGGATTTATGAATGTGTTTTGATACTATAAATGGTCTTTATACACCTCATTAATAAAATTTTAATTCATAACTTTTTCAAATGTTAGTTTTCAGAAAATAATTAAAGGTTCATTTGGATTTCCCTAAAAATGAAGAATGGGTGTTTTACTTGTATATACCAAGTTGTGTTAATTGGGATTGTATTATAGTCGATGAAATGATTTTATTAAATGTTTTTAGGTCTGAACAATATGGTTTGGTATGGTCTTCTTGTGTTTTTATAATTAGAAGATTGTTTTTGAATGTGTTTTATGTGCAAAGCCTCAATACAATCCTTGAAATTGTTTTACAAAAAAGTTTAGTGGTTTATTGATTTGTGAAAGAAATGTGAAGAAATTTTGTGGGATGTTTTTATTTTTATGATTTTGGAATAAAATTTGGATTTTAAATGTGTATTTGATAATATTTTTAACCTGATTTAGTACTAAAGGGGATCCCAGGTATCTAGGTGGGTGGACGTGTACTAGTATTCAAGTGAATCTGTGGGGTTTGGCCCCTGTTTCACATAGCATGTTTGACAATGAAATCAAAAACTAAAATATGATGATGGTAATGTTGGGGGACCAATAGGTTATGGGTATACTCCCTACTAGTGTCTCATGTGCACAATAACGGATATTTATTATGGATACTTTCAACTAGATACGAGGTACCTGGGGCTCACAACAAACTAGTGCCTAAGGGTGTTCCCATGACTTCGGCTCATTGGCAATTTTTTACTCACCATAAGAATATGGTGTGTTTGGTTGTTAAATTTAGAATTTTTTGTGATTTATTTAAAATTTTAAATTCTTTAAATCACCCCTCTTGAAAAATATTTTCATTTTTCCATTTCACATCTTTGAAAAATTGATACTAGCATTCTTGTTTGGAAAACATGAAATTTTTTGTTTGCTAATTATTATAGCATGGATCCTCATTTTAAAAAAATAATTTTATATATTTTATTTAAAACATTAAATTGTTGTTTATTTTATTTTAAAGTATGTTCATTGGGAGTATAATATCGGGATAACCTACTGAGTTTTAATACTCATGCATATAGTCTTCATATGTTTTTATCCCTTATGCAGGTTTCATCCAGAGTTTGATTTCCTTGGGTGACATGTGATCATTTTGTTGGAGTGTGACCAATGGGGTCACATGGAGTTATTTTGTTATCAGGTTTGTTCAGTGGATTTGGTGGTTTAAATGCACTTTTAGTTTCTTTTACAAATAATTATCAGTTCAATTTTTATATAAATATATTTTCGGCTGTCCATTTCTTTCCACTGTTTGTTTGATTGTTTATATATGGGAGAAATTGTTCCCTTGTGTACTATATTGATGCCCTGGGTGCTTGTCTTTATCCTGGGAGGATCGAGAATGCCTCTCGGGACTTGTCGCGGGCTTGTCTGGGTGACCGATTTAGGGTCTACTCGGGCTAGTTCGTGACATGTCACACCAATAGACAAATCTCATACTTCAAATGTATCACCTCTTGAGGGATTTTTCTCAGAGGAGTGGATTTTTAGTATGAATAGTTTCCATGTAAGAAAACATATCATACACCATGAATAAGTTCTTATCTACAAGAAATCCAGACTATAATGTGGGAGCTAGCATAGTAACGTTTATTGAAAGTTTTCCCAAGTGATAGTGGGAGTCTGTTGGAGATAGATCTTTAAAAACAACTTATATGTACTTTATTATTAACTATATTCATTATTTAGAATATTAATAATAAAATTATAACATCAGTACTTTTATTTTATGTGATTTAAAATTGGATAATTCCCTATGTGTAACAATGACACTAAATGTCATAGTAGTTCCCCATTATGATGGTGATCCAGAAGTACAACAACAATACTCATAAATATGTTTTCAATAGTATTGTGATCTAATTTTAAGGTACATAAATGATACAGGATAGGAGGGGTATATATTTAAATATATTTTAGTAACATTCTCAAAGTATGAACCCTTTCTAATTTCTATTATATGAGATTATAAGAACATAAACCGCTTGAATAAAATCCATATTTAGATGTGTCATTGGATGTTTCTTTCTGAAGATTTGTATATTTATCATTTGATATTATGATTTTTATGAATATATATTTTTAGTCACGTATGTTTATATATTGATGAAAACAATTACTAAATATGTCTGTGATGAAGTAGGACACATTGGGTGTATCATGATTAGTATTTAATTAATGATTAATATGAGATAGGATTTGTACCTTATGTTTATTACTAGCAGTTGACATATCAATATCCTCAATAGGAATTAAATAGAGTAATCAAATCCATGTATATGGTTTTCTATGGGGAATTTATTTATCAAAAAGACTAATAAAAACACATTGAGAACCTAAGTTAATGACACCAGCATACAACCTACTTAATTTGACCTTTTTAAGGAATTATATTAATTATTAAGAGTTTTTTGATGTATTATATCATTGTGAAGTTAATTTTTTTTTCTATAACATTAAACATTAGGTAGCATCACCTAATTCAACTGTGAAAGAGACCAATAGGGTCACACACTAAATGTACCTTGAAATTTAGTTAAATATTAAATATTAAATATTATTTCATATTTAACATATTTTTTAAATATTATTCCCATATTTGGTTTGTTAATTATTTATGATTTGATTAATTTCATATATTCAATTACTATTTAGTTGAGAGAATTTTTTTTGAGACTAATATTTAGTAAATATTTATTATTTATTTAGTAAATATAATATGTATTTTTTTATTTGGGAATAATGTATTTTTGTTTATTATTAATGTAAATAGTCATTATTCAAGGCTTGATAAATATTGTGAACAAGTGGTGGATCGAGTTTAGTATTCTCATGAGAAATAATATATATTAAATATTATATCAGTAAATTTTATATTATTTATTCAATAAATAATATTTAAATAATTAAAAAAAATTAAGACAATAATTATTTCAATTATTATAGACAAGGGGTTTTGTGGGGATTATTGAAATAATAAGGGGCATGTGGGATTATTTTTTTAACCCTATCACTATGGAAACCTAGTTATATTATTTCCAAACATAACATTATCCATTATTTTTTTTATACAATGAATCTATATAATCCTATCAATGCCTATATAGATCCTCTCGAAAAATTATTTCATGAACAGAGTTAATTCTACCTCCACCACCCCTATTTATTCTATTGAGATCAAGGAGAATCTTTCTTAAAAGAGATACTTCATGTGATCAAGGATAATATATTCATGTGTTTGGATCTATCATACTATCAAATATATATTATTATGGTGATACTCATAGGTGCATGGTACACATGTGGATCAATGATAGAGGGAATTTAAATTTGATTCTTATGCCAAAATGACGGTATGATATAGAAGCATTTTCATATTTATCTGTAAATAAATAATTAAACGCAATAAAATTAATTAATTTATTATGTTAATTATACATTTATTAGGTAATAATTATGTATTTGGTTCTATATTTGTCATAAAAAGTATTCATTTATTTAATGATATTTCTTCTAGAGTTAATAATTAATGTATATCTCTGATTAATCATTGGTAATGAAAAAATATGAGTATCGAATGCCCCACTGGTGCTTTCACAGTACCCAAACCCTTCACCCTACATATCTGTATGAAGGGAATCAGAATCCATATAGTTTCAGGACTCATAAAGGGACACATAATTCCTTTTAAGTTCATCTAAAATTGTATATTTTGGTACCTTTTATTTTCTTACAACCACAACCAATTGATACATGTTCTAAGGTCATGAAACCACGACCAAGGTTAAACCATTTAAGGTCATGCAACCAACTTTTAATGTCATGAAACTAGGTCCATTATATCTTTTAGCTTAAGGATGAGGTATAGTTGAGTATTAAAAAGAGTATGAGGCCAAAGATATTTACGGATCATTGATGTGGGATGGGGATGAGATAGTAAATGGGGATATGGTTTGGATCATACACCTAGTAGGAGGCGATATATGAATCACCACCTCTTATCTTCTAGTAATAATATTGGGATTAATGATTGGGAATATGGATGATATGACTTAATGGTTAATTGTAGTGAGTTACACCAAATTAGAGACCCATATATATTTTTGGCTCTCTCGTATATTTATTGAATTCCAGGAAGCTGAATGGTGTTTTCTAAAAATCTGAAGAAATGTTTGGGGAATATATGATGAGAATATTTAGCCATAGAGTGTTTCAAAAATTAACTAATGATGGGGACCTTTTAATAAATGAAATAAATTATTTTAAAAACCATCAGGATACTATCGGTTTCATAGAAAATCATAGGGAGGGTATCTCATGGGGTGAAATACCCCCTTATTAAAGGAATACATGATCAAAGGAGCCACAATGTCATGTATAAAATACTCATGATTTTAGGACATTGTAGAGGATGTCTGAGTATCTTGGATCAGATATTAAAGATGAGGGAATATTGGGAACCTATAAATTTTACCTAGGTGAAGGTGATCCAAGGTTGGTGACCTGAGTGAAATGGATACCCACTTATATTATCTGGTTAAAGTTTTTTCCATATTATATAACCTAGCCACAACTCTAGTAATAATTCTTTTGACACAGATCTATTTAAGGAGGACATGGGTGTAACCGCTTTTGGAAGACATGAGTTCCTTGTGGAGGAGATATTATAGGTTAAACAATATTCTAATTTAGATATCTAACTAAAAGTTTTCTCAGTTGGGTATCCTCTAAGAATTGGGTACAGCCCTTTAGGGATACTCTAAATGAACATATTTTTGGGTGGATAGAGAAACTAGATGGCACAACCCAGTTTATTATGAGGGAATTTTAAGGAGGGTCCATATCCCTATTCTTTGAAAGTTCATATTCATTAAAAGTAAGAGATACCATTTTCTTTCATCCTTCTTCCATTGGTTTGTAATCAAGTCTCCATTTAAAGGAAACTTATAACTAATGGGCATGGATTTATCATTCCCATGAATTGTTGTGGATTCACCTTCAAATTTATACAACAATCCTTCACACTTTGGTATACCATTGTTGTTGAAATTAGTTTTAGAGGGATACTTATATAGAAAATAATAACTAGGAATCGAAATAACCATTTTTAATGGATTAGTATGACCAAAACCTTTGAGTATGTAGTGTGAAGATGTAGGGACCAAAGATGGTTGTATAGAACTAAGTATGATAGGGAACATGGGTATTACATGGATCAAGGAAATGGATTCCTCTTGGACTTGGGAAATAGATAACAAGGGAACCTCACCCCTTTGTAAATTCTTAACACTTGCATTGAATTTTAGGATTATTCCATTTCTAAAATGTGGTTTTCAATGATGACAGAGGTAAAATACATTGTCATTATGAAATTAATAATTTATAATTTAATAATGATTTGATAAAATATTTAAATATTTAAAAATACAGTAATAACGAAATTCCATTTTTCAAATGCATTGATTTGTAAAGAAAAAGATAATGTTACTGAGGTTTATATTTAAACTTTATAAAAATCCATTTCACCATGACCTACTAATAAATGTTATAAATAAGTTTTAATATAAGAATTTATAAAAGAATTTACTTCTTCAAAATCAATACTACATTATGTTTTGGTATCACCATTTTAATAAATTAATTCAAATTTTGATTCATTAATGTCTATAATTTCTTCTAAATGTGCATGAAAAATACCAGATTTACTCCTGATAAAGCATAAATATTTCTTGAGTTACATATCAAAATAAACTCATAGATATATTATGTAAAAATAGCTACCAATATATGATAAAGAGAAGTCTTCAGGTAGTAAAGATAGAGATGAAGATGGTTAAGAGGAACAAGATAATAAAGATAAATTTAAATTGGAAATTAGGTTTTTATATTCATAATAACATTACAGAGAAGAATACTCATCCAAAATAAATTCCAAAATATAAAGGTGTTATTTCTAAATATGATAATGACGAAAGTCTAACCAAAAAAACTATTTTAAGGATGGATATATTTGGGGATCGATTTTCTCCCATGACATAGTAGATTGACCAAATTTATAATGTTTTAACTATACATCAAAAACTTAACTCATGTTTTTGTATTATTCAATATCACATTTTAAATTTTATAAATCTAATAGCTATAAAATCATATCATAGATTAGAATGTAAAAAAGAAGATTTCTCGATAATAATTAAAGGGCTCAGGTCAATAGAAGTTATGGAATTTTTGAAGGAATGAGAATTAACTTGAGTATAATGATATTGACTACCAGAAACTCTATGATTAGAATGATTACCTATTGAATAAAATGAATGTTTAAAATTATAAACGGTTGAGTAAGAAATAGAGGATTCGGTTTTTGAAAACATTTCTTAAGGAGTTAACAAAAAATATATAATGAAATAATAAATTCAAAAAAATAAAATTCTTTAAAATATGATAAATAAAAGAAATTAATTTTTCTTTAACTTATTTAATTATTTTTATTTCCTACCACTCTTTGTTTTATTCATGAAATTAGAGAGGGGGTAGGTTTCTTTTGTAAAGGGGTGAATTTTTGTGTCGTTATGTGTTTTCTATAAGGTAGAGAAAATTATTTTAGAATCAAATACCTAGTGGGATATTTTATAGAATATATGTGAGTATAAAACATATTATATTTTAATTTTATTCTTATTATAAAAAAGGATGAGATTATTTATTCCTTAATTAAATTAATCTTTCTATATATATATTATTTGAAAAATACAAAGACATTTCATATATTATTTATGTTAACATGAAATTATTTTTTATGATACATTTATATAAATTAATATTCATATTCATGTATTTTGGAAGAACTGATTCTGATTTATAACCTTTGAAAACATCATGAATTCACATAAAAGAATAAATAAATGAAAGAATAATTTAGAGATAATAATTTTCATGGAGTTAATTATTGTACCAGAAGATATTACATATTATTATTTCATGTTTGTCACATCACACACTAATAAGAAGAGACTGGGATATAAAGATATGGCTACTTTTATTCTGATGGACCATTCCCCACCTCAGGCAGAAGTACTTAATTTTGAGATCATTCCACAACATCCGTGATTAATGTTCAAGTTCATTTTTTCATTTTCAATGTGATATTATAAATTTGGATTGGGATTATTTAATTATGAAATCTCATATTTTTTCATTTAATTTTTTTCTTCCAATCATGCTTGATCAGAGAATTTTAGTAAAGGAGTTTTTTCTTCCAAATTTCTCATCAATTAGTTTTTGGTGGATATTCACTTTATATCGATTATATAATCTAAAATGATGTTAGGGATAGAGAATGTTTTTGTGGATTTATGATGGATAATTAAATTACACAATGTTATATCATTTGAAAGAAGAGGTTTCCAATTTTCAGAACCCATTTTTCCCTATGCATTAGGGTACTAAACTACATTCCACTTCATATTAAAAGTGAAGAGTTTTATATACCAGAACTATTATATCAATAAATATTATTTTTCAGGGATCTTATGGGATCACATGAAGAACTCTACTCTATTTTTTTCTTTAGTATTATTCTAGACATACTTATTTTATTGATCCGGTTAAGTCTTTTCAATCATATAACTTGATTTCCCATGTACTTATATATTATTATTATCTTGATTTTTTGAAATTCAAACTTCCACATTAAGTGATACTGAATCTTAATAAATAGAGAAAACAAAATTTGATTAAAAAATCACAACACCCTTCCCCCTCTTGAAGCTTCCATACAAGGGAAAATATTGCTACCCATATCTCATAACATAATGGATTGGGCATCACTACCCACATCACATAGCATAATAGCTTGGAAATCAGTAAAAAATCCCCATATTAAACTCATATGACATAAATATTTTCAAAATGAATTGGGAGGAAATATAATTCAAGTCACTTCCAGAACATAGTGATAAACTATACATTTTGTCTTCCACGTGATATCAATCGAAAATCATGGCTAGATTAAAAAATGTAATATAATGGGTTACAATATATTTTTAGCACGTATAATATTAAAATAAATCGAAAATTGAATATGATGGAACCCAAAATTCATTTACCTAAAAGAATAATTTAATTTAGAGGGTGAGACATGAGTTTTATAATAATGTAGTATATGGTGGATCATCTTAAGAACAAAATATTATATTTAAGATAAATCATGAAAAAAATCTATACATTTTTCTAATGTTGTCTTTAAAAAAAAGGTATATGATAAATTGAAAATCATTTAGAAAATATGAAAAACAAATACATTTAAAACATTATATTAATAATAAACATCTTTATAATAGAACCACCAATGGAAATAAAGTTGATGTTGAAGAAATATGGAGTGAAAAATGAAAAACAATATATAAGTTAAAAGAGGTACTTTATAATATTTTTTTATGGTTTTGAAGTAACGCTTGTTAATAAAAAGAAAAAAATTATTTTTGAAGAGTGATAAATATATATATGAAATGTAAAGAATAGAGCAGAAATTGAAATTTCTAAATATGAAAAAAAAACATTATTTTAGTGAGAATGAATATGGATATTAATGAGAAATACCCAAAATTAACTTTTAAAATCACACATTACAACATCATATTTTTAAGATATTAGAATCGACCGTAACTAATATTATTTAGGAAAATGTAATTTTACTTGAAATAAAAATAAAATAAAAGATATTTTTAACATGGGGAAAATATATAAAACTTATAAAAACATAGTTAATTTTTTTTAACTCAATGTTAGGAGGTTGAGTAATGAAAAACCCTTAACTCAGATTAACACTTGATTAAATGAATTTTAATTTATTATTTTAATAATTTTTTTCTTATTATAATTATATATAAAAAATATTTTAATAATTATATTAATTAAGAACATTATTTTTAATTTATTATTTCCCATTTATAAATTATTCATAGTTAAAATTATCAATCGTATCTTAATTGTTCTATTTTTCAACACATTCAATGGTATATAGGTTTCAGTAATTCTTACAATATCATGCATTAATCACCTCTATAAGAATCATCGAGGTCATATGGATGTGTATGATAGATCTATGAATTGCCCTGATTATTTTATGGATATTGCAATAAGTATTAGTAAAGATAGTTTCAGATCCTATTTTTTGTGAATGTAAAATCATTAAAAATAACTAATTTTATTATTAATTATTATTAGTTATATTAACATTATATAATTGATAAAAATACT
Source organism: Viscum album (assembly GCA_963277665.1). Taxonomy (NCBI): domain Eukaryota; kingdom Viridiplantae; phylum Streptophyta; class Magnoliopsida; order Santalales; family Viscaceae; genus Viscum; species Viscum album. Next base: position 1,512,886,542 of record OY728139.1, on the reverse strand, counting down.
TTAATTTATCAGGAATATCATGTATTACTAGTATTTAGGGTTTTTTTAGTCATCCATGATGATAACATTATAGTATCATTCAAGTAGGTGGTTAATCCGACCCAAACAAGAACATGTTATAAATTAATGGACGGTTATGAAATTATTTCAGTATAATACCAATATTATTTAATGATAATGATATTATTTATATTATATATGAGTGTAAAATAATATTTAACAGTGGTAACATGAGAATATAAATAAAAATAGAAACATTATGTCGTTAAATTGTAGAAACATGAACTCCTTCAAAAACCATATTGGTTTTGAAGTATTTGGGGATCCATCATATGAAAATGGGCTTCCAAGAATTTTATATAATAATTAGCGATGAATAATGGGAATAAATGTTAATGGAAATGAATATAAAGGTTTTGTTTTTAATTGGTGGTGGATTTATCCTTATATAGATGAGTTTGAGTGGTATATTCAAAAATAATATTCTTAAATGTGTATGAAATGTAATTTTATTAATATATTTCTTCAAAATAGAGGAATAATGGATATGGTTCATCAAATTACTCATCCAAGCAATTTGGTGATAATTTGTAGTGATATTTTATTACATTAAACATTAGTTGAATATTTTAAAGTCTTTCTACCTATTATAGTGGTAACTGCCTTTATACAATAGAAAATTATTTATTACCTCAAAATGTAATTGACTTCATTACCAAATTTTGACATGAAAATTAAAAATATTAAATCCATTTTAAAAAATTATATATATAAAGTTGATAAAAATAAATTTTAATATAAAAACCATATTGATAAAAAAAATTCCCTTAGTAAATTATCATTTTAATCATTGAATAAATATATTCTTATTTATTCTCTATTAATAATAATTATTGAAATATTATTTATTTTTTCAATTGAATTTTTTTTACAAAATACAATCTATAATATTAATCAATTTAATTTTTATTGTAAAAATATGATTTATAAAATATGATATATTTAGTAATTAATATTATGTTTAGTTAATTGATAAAATATATATTATATGTTATTTAAATGTCAAATATATTATTTATAACACATTAGTCACTGCTAGATCCCAATTAAATAAATATCTAATATACCTATAGGAAATAAGTTTTCCTAATGACCATATATCTAATGACCAAATATTCAATGACCTTGTATTCAATGCCCATATAATGGAAATATTTTTATGTTATATTTCTATATATAACTTCCCAAACTTCTCTTAAATTTATTTATCTCATTCATTCATTTGTTTTTAAATTTATTTATCATTTTTCTAATGTTTTTCATTTAAACCATAGTGGTTATCAAATGTATGATCTTCATGGGTGACCCGTGGATGGATACTTCACTATTATATTATTTTTATTAATTTGTGAATTTATTCAATTTCTAATTTTTCTTATTATGTTTCATTTAACTATAATTTATATTATTAATTATTATTCATTTTATGTTATAACATTCAATCATAGTGAAATAAAATTTATTTTTTATAGTTTTCTTGGAATTTTGTAAAATAATTTAATATAAAAACATATGGGTGTTATAAAAGGATCATTCATGCAATAACTTAGGTTATTATATTGAATTCATGAAAATTCCTTCTAAACATATTCTAAGTTCTAAAATTATTTTTATACTAATATCATACATTCTTCATTTTCATTTTAGCATCTAAATTACATTATCAAATAAAACTAAACCAATATGTCATTTTTGACTTATTTACCTTTTCATAAGGGACAAATATATTTTTTCACTCACAAAACTCTCACGTATCTTATAATAAAATAAAAACCATTAACTTATATCATTACCTCTTGAATTTGTTTAACAACCCCAAAATATTTGATATTCATTCAAAAAAGTCTATTTTCACATAAATATAAATAAATAGCAAGGAATACCCAGTGAAACATATTAAATTCACATAATTTTAAACTTGAATAAATAATAATTAAATTTATTTATCAATTTACTAGTTAGCCAAATGTTTTACTTTATAAACTTTCGGACCATAATTTTTTAATTCAAAACACACTTTATTAAAACAATGTTTTACTAATATTATATTTTCAAAGTATTTAAGAATGTTTTTTTAGAAAAATTTTTATTATATTGACTGTAGAAATATTTATAAACTAATGAATATAATCTTTTTAAATCTATGTTTCGCCCATCAAACAAATTAAGTCATTTCCATCAGATTGATAATGTCTTGTCCATCACAATGAAGAAGTCCAGTCCATTAGGCTGATGAATTATTTTCCATCAAACTAATGATGTCAAGACCATATGACTGAAAAATGTAAATCCATTAGACTAGATTTTATCCCATTAGAGTGAACTAGTGTAGTACAACAGACTAACTGAGTTTAGTTAATCAGATTAACAAAGTTTAGTCCATCAGAATGACTTTGTTGATTATATTGGACATACTAAGTTTAGTCCATTAGATTGAAAAGGTTCATTTAATCAGATTTATGTAGTCTAGTCCATCATATCCACAAATTCATGTTCATTAAATTGATAAACTCCCAGTCATTAGAAAATTCATGTTTTGATCTAGTAGAATAAACATAATTTATTCCATCGGAATAATAAATTTTATCATCAGATGGTCAGAATCATTTCTACCAAATGAAATATTTCTAAAGCATTGTGATAATTTTATCAAAATGATATTGAATGATTATTTATAGAAAATGATAAGATGTAAATATGGAGAAAATCTGAATCTTTTGCAACCAACTCTAAAAATCATGGAATATGATCATTGCAGTTGTTCTTATAAATATAAGTGAATTAGAAGATCTATGAGAATTTTATATAAGGACTCAACCCATCCGAAACTTTTTATTCTATAATAACTCATTACATAATGTTTATAAGTATTCCCATAGGTTATTTTCTATGTAATTAGATGGAAAATTGTAAATTTCCTACAACTATATTCATTTTTTTTCATTGTGTCCAATCTGAGTTGTGATCAAGGGCTTTTAATTATATGAATATTATAGATTTTTGTTAGACTATTTAAGGTATTTTGAGGATAGTAAAACATTATTGATTCCAATCCTTATTATTGGGGTATTTCTTATTGTACAAATAATAGACCGTATGGTAAGGTTGAAAATAGTGGATGCCCAAAGTTAGGGTTTGTGACTTCCTTATCTCTTATGGATAAAGAGCATAAATCTATTATATTAATTTGTGTTAATCATTAATACTTTTGTATTAAGATATATTTTTAATTATTTGTTATGCTAATTTATTATTTTATATTTTTCAATTATATAGATTTTATGCTTTACTAAAATTTTATAACAATAATTTTATTAACGTATTGTGTGCCCGATCTAGAAACTCTAATCATCAGATTATATCTATATATGATAAATCATAATAAATAGGTTTTTCTAGTTATGTTATTTTTTTAACTATAATTAACCCCCCCCCCCCTCTTTCAGCCATTGATATGATATTCAAACCTATTAATGGTATTATAGAAGGTTCTACTGTGGAAATTTCTAGTTTTTATTTTTGTTATTTTAAGAAATTCTATATTACCATACAGCATTTGTATATAAATATATATTTATAGGTTTTTGAAACACCCTGAAATTATATAAGAAAAAATTGTATTCAATAGTTAATGTGTCATGAACAGGTGATCCTAAACATCCCACGAAATATAGTTATTTAAATTTTATCTCTTTTATAGCTAGCAGAATAGGGAACCCCTAGTCTAAATGAAAATTAATATATTATACCATTATAACTTAGCCATTATATTATAAGATAATAATATAAACAACTAAATTATGAAAATTATGTTTTCTAAACTTTTAAAAAAAATAAAATCGAAATCTATTTATTATAAATAAAATTAGAACCATTCAAAATAAAAAGATGTGTTTTTTAAAATATTTTTTCCCTAAAAGACTCCTTAGTCAGGCTTTTAAAACATAATTTAAAATTTATTTTTAAAACTAAACTTCATTTTTCAATCAATCTTTCAAAATTATCTTACAGAGAATTTTTGGGATTTCTTTGAATAGTTTCTTTTTTTTGATATATAGTTAAAAATATTGAATTTAAATTGAAAATAGTATTTGAATTTAAATTATTTAAAATGATATATTAAGTATCTAATTGGTTTTAGAGTAAAACTAGTTAACATTTTAGATCTATTAATCCAATATAGTTCATTTGAATCATTCTCAAATTTAATCTAGATATAAAAAATTTGTAAACCTGTGAACATTTTCACATTGAAAACCTACTTTCTTATCACGTCTACATGATTAATTTTATATTAAATTACACCACATATATTATTTTAATTTAGAATAATTTATTCCATATATTTTTCATAATTTATATTATCTAAATATTTCAACTTAAATTTACCACAACTGAATAGTGAAAATAATAAAAAACAATTAACTATGGTTAAGGTAAATATGGATTTTCCGAGGGATTGAACTAAAATGATATGGGTTAAATGGCCTGAAATATTGTATAAATTTTATTTTATATCCATATATTGAACCTATAATTTCTTATTATATATAACAAAAAATTATAATAAATTTTGGCATGTGAAAAACATGGATAAAACATTTTCCTTCCAAAAACTACAAGTGCGTCACTCACCTCACTTATAAAAGGCTTCCCACTCTCCTATGTACTTCATACATTCATACCATTTTCTATTGTATATAAACTACCCCAATCACTAAAAAATATCCATACAAGAATCCTATAGGCCTTATTTTATTAAATCCATCTTAGGAAGGATTGTGGTGAAAACCTAAGTCGTTTACCCAAATAAGGGGTAGTGTTATTCAACGAGTGTTATTGTATAATTTTCTCATACTCCTTAAATTATTATAAACCATAATAATATAATAACCTCATTATATTTCATATACCTATATATTATTTTGTTAAGATCATTACCTATGACAATCTCCACTTCCATCAAATGTGTTATGAAATCATCATACGTGTGTACGACAGACTACCACCTCACAAACCAATGTCACTCATTGTTTCCATTAACACCACCCACATATGGGTATGATGATGGATATAATCTATATATTTGATTATATTTCATAATAATAACGTTTGATTCATTATATTCTATATTCCCTTTAAATTTCTATTTTGTAGGAAATACAAAAACATCACTCCTGTGTATAGCAGTCTACTGCCCCATGAAATGATGTGATTCATCTTCCACTAACACTTAACAAGGAATGTGTTAAGGAAAAATTTAATAATTATATGTGATATAAAGGAAATATTAATGATATTATTACATAATTATAATTATTAAAATTTGATACATTATTTTATTTTTTTTCCATTTCACTCACTGAAATTTTAAAACATAATTCATGTATGTTCGGACTAACGCCTTGACGAAGTGATGTGACTCTCTTTTCATGCTCAAACCACGTAAATGATATATATTTATTTATATATTTCAAGAAATAATTTGGTATTTATTATATTATGATTATTCTGTAATAAAAATCAATACTTACATCATTTTCATAATGATCATTCAAAACTTGAAATGTCACTCATGTGTATGTACGGTCTACTGTCTCGAGGATCATAAGATAATTCATTTATCAAAACCATAATTCATGATTGGTATTGAAACAATAATTTATATAAAAATATTACAATTATTTCATGATTATTATTATTCTATAGATCATGGACCTATATAATATCCACATAAACTAGAACTCTCAAATCAAATCGTGAATAAAAAAGGCAATTAACAAGAGAAACATTAAAAATAATGAAATATTATTAACAAAAATATGATAATATGTTATAAATTTATCATATGTGACATTATAAATATCAATATGTTTCATTAATAAGTTAATAACTTGCTCAAAATCTCTATACAATAGTTTAAAGAATGTTCTACCCAAGGAAATCATGACTTAAAGGACTTCTCCTAAATATCATTTCATTGAGTAATATTATAATTTTAGGATATTAATTTATATTATATGGTGTATATTATTCTTCTTTTACATGTAATATAATGTTTCACTAATAATTAATGGTAATTTATGTTTTTATTTGAATAATTTCAACTAAGGTGAATTTTCTTAAGAGTTACAAAGTTGTAAAGAATCTCATAACACAATTTATATTTCATTGGGTTATATTAATTATATTTCATCTTTGATATAGAAAGATTATGTGTGAAATTATTTTTTATTAACTTATGTTTTATTTACACTTTATTATGTGGATTTAAATTTTATAGACATAATCTATTTACTGAATAATTCTATATTCAACTTTATGACCATTGTAAGGGCCTATTTTAGAATCTTATTCTCATTGAGATTGATTATTCATGAATTTAAATTGAAGGAAATCATTTTATAATTTTCAAATAAAACATTTTAATTTTCTCCACCTATTTTTATTTCTGATATTTTAAATAAATATTTGGATTTTTTATTTTTCTTCACTTAATATAATTAATAAATTATTTCCAATAAAATCTGACTTCATTTCTCTCCTTAGAAGTAAATCCATTTTCTTCCCAAACCATGATTTATAATATCATAACCAATATTTTTTTTAATATTTTAAAAATGATTTATTAAAAAAATTTGAACTGATTTTTACTTTTTAAAAAATTATTTGTAAGGAAACTTCATGTAATATTCAATATAATTTCAATTTGTCTTTTATTGAGAATGTGAAAGGAATGTTTGTTTTAACATGTACAGTCTAGATAGCTTTTTTAGCTATCATTAAAACTCAAATTTTTTAACGAATCCATTATAAGATTCTATGAAAATATTCAATGAAATGTATTTTCAATATTTTTGGGGAGATTTTAGATTTAAAAAGTGAATTTCAAAACGAAAAGGATATCTTCCAAAAAAATGTTTTAAAAGTTGTTTTTATGGTAATTATATTAATCAATGACTACAACCCTTTATTCATAATATTATGGGTATATGTTATATTGATACTATAATTATTTTTCCTTTGGATGGTTTTTGATCATTTTGACCATAGAAATTATAAAAAGTCACTCCCTTGATTCTTTTTTGAATTCATTAACTTTCACTTGAATTATTCACATTTCATTGGACATTAAATTTACACTAATTATCCATATTTTTAATTAAAGATATTTTTATTTCTTAACCATATATATTGTAAACATAAAGTGTTATACATTAAAATTAATTTTTTTATCTGGAAGAAATATTGGTAAATCTATATCCCATACTCAATATGTACGTTTAATTATAATGAATTTCATTCATGAATTAAATCAATTATTTGATAAATGATGAATTATTTAGTTGTGAAGACACAGATAGGGGCACAGTTATATATATCCCCTCAATGCATCAATTATATCATGAAAAAATTATTATGGTAGTATAAAATTAGTTGTCTAACTAGATGAGTTTTTACCCATTAGTTTTAAACTATCTTATGAAATGTCTTTGCAGTACAGGTATCATGTTCCTATGACATGAGATCCAATAATTAAAATTTACATCATGAAGAATTCAGTTATTGTTATCCCTGATATTTATGAAATCATATTACATGAGGATGTATTTAATTATTAGTTATTTATTAAATTTTATTTTTATAGTTATTTACCATTTCATATTGATTATGTCTTATCTAATTAGAAAATTCGTGTTTTTTACTAAATGAAATTTGTAATAAGTTATTTACCTTAACATATTGATTAATATACATGATATTTTTTAATTTACATTATCTCTAGATACACTTCATTTTCATTTTATTGATTATATGCTATGTATATTCAGTAATTTATCATTCTATAATGAATATTATTTTTGATTCTTGTTTGCTTTTGTTATACATAACCCTTAAGGAGTTGTTTAGGTAACCCTTAGTTTTCTTATTTTCTCAAAAATCTATGAAGTTTACAATTATCAACACACAAGGATATTCTATAAGGAATAATTCTATTCTTGAAAAAAATTATGTAGTAATTTGTGTATTCAAATGTAATATAACACTCCAGTCATTATCTTGTTTACCAAGATTAATTATCTATTCAGTCCACTAGGATGTGATTCCTTAAATATTATGAAAATTTAATATTGCATACATGGACTCTACACTAATGGGTTTGGGTTTACTATAATTTGTATTGACTATTTTACACTAACATGTATTTTGTAAAATGATTATTTTCATTATTTATAAATACTACATGTTTAAATTTTAGAACTATTGAGACTCTTAATCCTAACATGAAATTAATATTTTATGGTTCTAATTATGATTATTGGTGGGAATAAATAAAACCCATTTTTATTAATACAAGAAAATATAACTTTTTTATGCAGACTGGAATTTAAAAAATCCCTGAGAAATATGTTTATATTTTTTTTTAATCAAGAGAAGCATGATTATAAACTAGATTATCAGGTAAGAAATATATGGTTGTATTATATGATGGTAAATATATGCAATGAAATATCTTATTGCGAATATGTGAATAATATTTGGAAAAGGTTTGAAGAAACTCATTTTGGTACTTCTGATGTGATTGAGACTAGAAGATCTACGTTAAGGGAAGATTATCAATATTTTTATTTTCTTCCCAGTGAATTTTTTTCTATGACGCATCAATTTTTTAAAGAAAATCTTAGTATTTTAAAATCATTTGGTAAAAGAGATTTAAATTATATGATTCTAGTATAAATTAATATTTCATTTCATCTTGGAGAATGGGAATAAAAATAATATATTTAGAACATAAAATTACGATAACAAATTTGAAGTTGTTTGATTTAATTCGAATGCCTATCTAATATGAGGGAAGATTAAATACAAATTATGAGAATTTGAAGAAAAATAATGGAGTATTTTCTTTTTTAACTACTTTGAATGTTACTAATAAATTTCATTTAGTGGAGAAAGTTTCTATGTCTTTAAAGAAAAAAAGCAATCTTTTTTAAATAGAGTAAAGTTATTATGAATAATCTGGGAATGAGTAAGATAATATTTCAAAAATAATTAACAGGGTTTTTGGGAATAAATACTTTATATATTAGTATTATAATGGTTTTAAAGACATAAAAGTGATGAACTATTCTTCTAAAGTGACTTGATATGAGTCCAAGAAGGATATTCATATAAGAACATAATCAAAAAATCATTAGAGAAAAGATAAAAAAGGTAGAAATTATGAGATGGATTATAATAATTTATATAAAAAATGGTAATAAAAGTCAAAATGTTTCATAAATTTGGATTTTTAGTGGAGGTTGTACTTTCCAAGAAAATTCATCAGATAGTGAAAGTAAAGACCCGAAGAATATTTGTTTCTTTACTGAAATACCAAACAATAATAAGTGTTTTGTGGATAATGTATCTTTTTAAACATGAATAATACTATCCTAATAGTGAAAATGAGAATAACCATATATCATTAAATTAGTAATATAATTCATCATAAGAGAATAGTATATGAAAAATATTTGAGGAAGTTTCTAGATTATCAAGAAAACCAAAATTGTAATGTTTCTAAAAAGCATGATGTTAATGTGTCACAACTTGATAAAGTATATTCAAGAATATATATGCTTACTAATGAAATTTATAATCTTTCAAAAGATTTATATAAATATAATCTTGAGAAAACAAATTTTTACAAGTGTTATAAAAACTTAATTCTAGTACAACTTTTATTGAGGATAAAAATTTTCTAGAAAAAATAACTTCTGAAATTTCAAGTATAAAAAAATTAATATTTGTGTTTACTACTGGTAATGAAAATTTTCATTAAATGTATAGAAAGATAAAATGTCATAGGTATGTCTCCGGAATGGGTTTTACTAATACATAAGCAATTTCACAAAAAAACTATTTTGTTCTAAATAGTTTTCCATTATGTACTAAATGTAAAGTGTAGGACATTGGAAAAATATGATTTCATCAAATGAACTAAATTATTTAGTCTTCAAAAATGATTATTTTTCTTAGGAATTGATAACATCTAAAATTAGTAAAGTTAGACTGATGTGGATTGCAAAACAAATCTAATAATTCTAGATAAAATCAGGTTTGGTTTAAAAAATACTAATCCTCTTACTTTTAGGAAAATAAGAATTGTACCAACATCTATTAAATTTGGTACATGCATAGTGGATGTTAAAGGAACATGACTTGTAAAAATTATTTCATCAATATGATTATTAAAATTAGAGTTCGAAACATTACCATTAGTGACAATGCTAAAGGATAAAATATTGGAATAAATAATATTGTCTTTTTAGGTGAAGTTGTCATTTCAAATATTTTATTTTTTAATGACCTACAAATTCTCATTGGATTGAGATTAAAACGAGTCATTACTAGGCCTTAAGCGACATCCCCAAGATGCCAAAGGCTGGAAATAAATGCCGAAGGGGTTCAAAAACAATTGGGGGATGATTTACCCTTTAAGAAAATAAACCAAAAGATTCACTAACACCCACTATATGGTGCATGTTATTAAAACAAACAACTCATGTATTACCAAAAGGGATCTACACCATTCCACAATCCAATACAACCAACACAATATCAAAGTACCAAGAGGAAGACTAATAAAAATATCCAAAGAAATCCAAGACACACTCCAAGGCTATGCACCAAGCTCCATGCACCAAGAACCACCACATCTCCCAAGCATCACCACGAGCACTAGCAATAAGTTTCATTACCTTTACCTATGTCCTGGAATACGACATCTGAAAAAGCACCAACGTTCCAAAGCAGGGGAGAGTATAAAACTCAGTAGGTTTTCCCTAATGTCTTCCCTACTCATGCCACTAGGATAGAAGAGTTATCCACATTTATATAAAAGTAGTTATATAAATGATTTTCTCAAAAGAAGTTCATAACTAAATATAACCAAGTTTCAAAAACCATTCATAACCAAAGGCATTTCAATAGAAATTGAAACTAGTTTTCCAACAAGTCAATTTTCCAGAAAAATAACAAATCAAGATTTAGAACCATTTCACAAAATCCCTTTTTGGCATAACCAAACATTTCACAACTCATGAAATAAACTATGCATGCTTCGTTATGGCAGTTCCAAACTCATGAGCGGGTTCTCATCGATCTACCAAGTCGTCGCAAGGTAATTATTTCCCATGTTCCATTACACCTTTGGCACCGAGTACAAGGTTATATTTCAACCAAGCCTCGTACTTAAAAGTCTAATGTTCCATTAAATGTTTGGCACCAAGCACAAGGTATTATTTCAACCAAGCCTCATATATGCAAAATGAAAACACACCACACATTCATAACAATCATGCCAAAACCATGATTTCAATAAAACACCTTTTATTGAAAACCATTTCCATCAAAACCAATTGTGTTCAACCAATTAAAACCATTTCAATAAAACCGTACTTTTATTGAAATCCAAAGAATAAACCAATTTCATTAATCCATTTCAAGACTAAACCATTTCAATAAAACACCCCTTTTTATTGAAAACCCATCTTTCATCAAACCATTTACCATTCCAGAAAATCCATAATTTAAAATCAACATTTTAAATTCATGAATCCAAATCACTTTCCACAACAATTTACCAAGATTTCACAATTTCATCAAAACCATAAATCATCACTAATTATATTTATTCCATTCTTTGCACAATCAATTTCATTAAAACAACCAAATTGGAAACTAAGCCAAAAAATTCTAACAAGAGGAGTCGAGAGTGAATCCTCCTACCTCAAATGTTTCGACGAATATCCCAACAAATGGAGAACACCCAAGAAAACAAGGTCGATTCTCTAAGGATACTCCTTAGATCTCTTCTCCTAAAACAAACAAGACCAAAACTCATCATATTTGGCATCCACACACTTAGATATACCCCTAATGGGTGTAGATCTATGTAACCGAGAGAAGAGGATAAGTATATCTATGTATATCTAAGAAACCAAATAAGAACGATCACATACCTCAAGAATCCGACATTGATTCGCCAAGAGAAGCCTTCGGATCGCCTCCGGAACGATGGGAGAACCCTACTTAACCTTAGGGGACCCAAAATCCCGAGTTAGGGCCACTTAGGAGGAAAAAATATCCACTAAGAGGTAAAAAAGCATGAGAACCACCTTTATATGATCCTGTTTAAGTGGTCTCACGGTTAGTTCGTACGGTTTGACAAACCGTGCACTAACCGTGAATTAGCCACTCCCTCGACCACCCTTCTTGCATGGTTTTTCCACACAGTTAGACAAACCGTGCACCGACCGTGCGGAAGCTACTGCCTCCAAGACCCACTACACACGGTTTGGCCACACGGTTTAGACAAACCGTGCGCCGCCCGTGTGGCCTCCCTTTTTTCCCCAAAACTCAATCCACGTTCTCCCGACTCTCCCATTAATCACACATAACTTTATAACCATTAAAATAATCAAGAAGGGATTACATATCAGAAACCAGGGGTAATATATATTTATTGAAGGTCTCAAAAATAACCATATTAGAATAATTAAATTATTTGATGTTGGATATCTTGTGATATACGTGAATGATATATTTATTATTTATACTTGAAAATAAGAATTTTTTTTTCTTTAAATATTCATGACAATGTTTACACACATAACACAAAATACATTAGTATCCAAGATCTACCATGCCTTACTATAGTGGAAGATCAATATTGGTTTTGGTATAGAAGATTATAAACATGTAATTTTATAACATTAGGTAAACTATCTACTAAATTACTAGTAAAAGACATAACAGGTCGTAAATGTGATTCTCCTAAATTTGGGGATCCTTGTCAATTTGGAAATAATAATATTTCATGATTTAAATATATTAGTGAAGTCTTAAATTTTGATGTGTCATATTTTTTAAAAACTGATTTATTTTGTCCTTAAAAAACAAAAAGTATCAGTGTAACGTATAATATATATGTTTTAGATGATGATTACACTAATGTGTATATTTTCAAGAAAAAAGTCAGAATCCTATTACAATTTTAAAACTATTTTAGTTTGTATTAAAATTCAAAAAACAAATACCCTTGATAACTATTCATAATGATATACATGAATAATTTTAAAATTATTATTTTGAAACATTTTTTAATAAAAAGGATATAAAACAAAACTTCTCTCTCCTAGAACTACACAACAAAACTGTGTAGTTGAAAGAACAAATAGAATACTTTTCTAAATTACTATATCAATGACGAGTGAATACTCTGTTGTTAACATTTTTTCACTGAATCCATTATTAATAAATGTTAAATTGTAAATAATATTTTAATAAGACACTTTTGTTATGCCCAAGTGATTGAATTTGTTGTCAATAACCTGTCAATGAGTGCTAATTGTTGAAGTAGAGCTTGAAGAGTGATAAAGCTTGTGAAATGATGGTTGAAGAAGCTTCTTTAAATCAGACGATTGCAGAGCTGATCTTAAAGTTCCAAGACTTGTATCAAGGAGATATAATGTCACAACGTTGTTAGAAGCCCATGAATTGTCTTCACAATGCATGAGGAGATAAAGAAGTGCCATCCACAATTACTAAGTGAATGAGGGATGAAGTGAAGAAGCGCCATCCATTATCACTAAGTGGATGAGGAATGAAGAAGGGAACCATCTACAACTCCTAAGTGGATTAAGTGGTTTAAAGAAGACCATGCACTATCTCTTAGTGCATGAGGATTTGAAGATGGTCCAACCTCATCTATGATTGGATTGAAGAAGAACATTGAAGATTAGGTGATTTATGATTAATGGTTGGTGAAGATACTTGAGAGATTCTTGGGTATTCCATCTCTTAATAGGACAAGGAGAAGAGATTTTAAAGAAGATAGATGGAATTCCAATGAAGAAGAGGAGAATGGCTTGATGAAGTCTTGTTCCTACTTGGTAACATAACCAAGTATACAAGGAGGGAGAGGAGCTTATGAAAAAAATGGGGCCAACCCATGAGTTGGATACCCAAGCTTCAACCCAAGGTACATGTGGGACTAGGTCACCACGCCCATGAGGAGGCCTGGGCAGAGCCAGCCCGCAGGAGGCCGGGCCGTGTGTAAGCCCGAGCTACGCGGAGGTCAAGACCGTGTAGTGTGGGCGCTAGGTGCGTGCCCGGAGGAGCGTAGTGGGTGCAGAAGCACGCCCGTAGGAGAACCGGTGCGGGGCGGCACCGGAGGGGGGAGAGGAGATTTCTGAACTGAGTTTGGCGGGGCTTGGTTGTTATGCCGCGGAAAAATCACAGGGCGTTTCGATGTGGGACGGGTTTTAAAAACTCGGATCTTATCCTGGTCGTCCATATGATCTCGGATCCTATCTCAGCCGCTCATTCCATCGTGTGATATCCTGGCTGTACATCTGATCTTCAATCGAGCTGCGAAGAGTGTGAGCCGTCCGATTGCCGGGGGAGCGTTGTCTTCAAACTCTCGATGCCCTACTGTCGTACCGGCGACCGTCGTGAGCCAGTGATTCTCTCGGACATCGATCTCCTCACTCCGGCCACCATTCAAGCTCATTCTGAGCACATTAAGATCGTATGAAGGAACCGAATCTCTTGCATGCAGTTTCACTTTCATGGAACCTTTCAAAGTAGAAACTCGAAGGTGGCCGATGGAAACGGAGTTGCGAGGAAATTTATTCGTGCATGGGAGAACAAGAAGAAGCCATGTATGCGTTCAAAAACGCATGCACATAAAGACCATGCGTCATGAAGAAACCCGCGCTGAACAGAGAAGAAAAACAAGATTTGAGGAAAATCTTGAAAACCCGAAGTTTTCATGAAATCAAGATTTATCCACGTGGAAGATCCGATGCATCCTTTTCCTATAAAAGAAGTCTTCTGAGGCCAAAGAAGGTTGTTTTTGAGCATTTTTTGAAGAAGTCCCGCGAAGCTCCTAAGCATCACGAAGCTTGAAGCTCCGTGCATCACTTGCATGGAAGAGAAGCCTAAAGCCACCCGAGGCTTCGAGAGATCATTTTGCACAACTCCTGTACGAAAGAAGTTAGGAGGAGGCCTCCCTATGCGATCCCTTGCACGACAGGGAAGAGGCTGAGACCTGCAAGCCCGCTGCCCGCATTCTTGCGCAGTAACAAGTGGCCGCACCTTCTGTGCCAGCGAACTCACGCGACAGGAGGAAGCCACCGCGTCACCCGCACGGTTGGAGGAAGCTTCCGCACCTGCGCGGTGAGATTTGTCGCGCCACTTGCGTGGCAGAAGAAGTTGCCGCACCCTGCGCGCCAATTGCACCCAAGCACTATTGGTGCGTATAAGACCCGTGCTCCCTAGTTTTCACGAAGAAGGAGGATTGTGCACTCTTGTTTTTCACAAAAAAGGAGAACCCGAGGCCTTGTGTTGTCACAAAGAGGAACGCATGCATGAGGCAGAGGCCTTGATAACCCTTGAGAAGAAACCCTCACACATATAATATCCACATACCCATTTGGGTTGTGTGTGATTTCCTTGAAGAAGGGTGATTGCATAGTGGAGTATGTGTGCATGTAAACATAAGAACAAAGTGTGTGTGCACATGTGAAGAGAAAGATTAACTTCAAAGAAGGAAGGCCACAACATATTTTGGTTGTGAGTGTGCAAGCAAGAAAGACCACATCCCATCTTGTGGGTTGTGAGGGTGTGTGCAGAAGTGAAGAAGAAGGGAGTTAATGGATGCACATGTATGCATATTAAGAAAAACATATTGGTGAGAAAGACCGAAAAGTTCTTCTGGACTTTTTTGAAGCTACTTGAAGAATTGAACAACACATTTGAAGAATAGAAGTGGATCTGTGAAGAAGAAGATGTTGTGGAGTTGTGGGGGGGGGGGGGGGTTAACCAACTTGAAATTGGGGGGTATAACCAATTAACGTGTAAACATCTTCTGGCATAGTGAAGAATCTGTGTTGGGGAGTGTAACCAACACGGCAAGGAGTAGGTATTTGTACCGAACCTTGTAAATCTCTGTGTTCTGTGCTTTCATTATCACTGCACCACCAAAAGAGTAGATCTAGGTCTTAACCAGCCACAGAGGATGAATTTATCATTCAAAGGGAACAATTCTTAATAAGAAAAAGTTATCACTGATTCTCCCCTCTCCTCTCAGTGATCACAACTGATCCGGGCATTTCAAGTGGTATCAAAGGGAGGTTCCCTGTGTTAGGATCTACTTCTGAGAAAATGGACAATTTGAATTCTGTTAATAGTAAGGGTGTTCCTACATTCGATGTAAAGAATTACCACAGCTGGAAGAATCGGATGATACCTTACCTTCTATCTCTCAGCCATGATGTTAGAGATGTAGCATTATTTGGATTCCCTCCTTTTGCTAATGAAGCTGATATGACAATGGATGAGAAAAGAAATATGGAAGTTGATGGTAAAGCTGAAAATGCCATTCATATGTCACTCTCAGAAAAGGTATACACAAAAGTCATGGGACTCAAGAATGCTAAAGAAATTTGGGAAAAATTGGAAAGCAGTTATGAAGGCAACATGAAAGTCAAGGAAGACAAATTACAAATTTAGAGAAGCAAGTTTGAAGATATCAAGATTGGAGAAGAATAGAATATTGATGATTATTTCACAAGAGTCAATGAAGTTTTCAGTAACATTCGGGGCTTTGGAGAAAAGTTGGAGGACTCAACTATCGTTAAAAAAATAATGAGAAACTTTCCTGACAGGTTTGAACCCAATGTCTCAGCATTAGAAGACAGAGATGATCTCTCTCTTGATGAACTACACAACATTCTCATTGCATATGAAATAAGGAAGATCCCAGTATTCAAAAAGAAGATCAAGGATGAGATGGCTTTTGAGGCCATGAGACAACTCTAGATAAGAGATTAAGAAGATCTAGAATCAAGTGAATCCGACAATAAATAAAAGGATGAAGACTTCAAGAAAATAATTTCTATTTTATCAAAAAGTTTTGGAAAAGATAAATTCAAGGGAAAAGGGAAATTACCACCGAGGTGATTCAATTGCAATAACATCAGACACTTTGCTGTTAACTGTCCCGAGAAAAGATTTAGTGCTCCATAAGTTGAAGAAGAAAAATCACAAAAGAAGAAATGGAGTAGAAACCCAAGAGAAGGAAGAAAATTTGGTTCAATAAAGAAAAGGTGCATTCCAGGTGAAAGAAGAAGCTATGGGGCCAACCCACGAGCTGGCTACCCAAGCTTCAACCCAAGGCACATGTGGGACTAGGTCACCACGCCCATGAGGAGGCCTAGGCAGAGCCAGCCCGCAGGAGGCCGGGCTGTGTGTAAGCCCGAGCTACACAGAGGTCAAGCCCGCGCAGAGTGGGCGCTAGGTGTACGCCCAGAGGAGCGCAGTGGTCGCAAAAGCGTGCCCACAGGAGAACCGGTGTGGGCCAGCACCGGAGGGGGGAGAGGGGATTTCTGAACTGAGTTTTGTGGGGCTTGATTGTTAAACCGCGGAAAAATCGCAGGGCGTTTCGATGTGGGATGGGTTTTAAAAATGCGGATCTTATCCTGGCCGTCCATCTGATCTCGAATCCTATCTCAGCCGCTTGTTCCATCGCGCGAGATCCTAGATGTACTTCTGATCTTCAATCGAGCTGCGAAGGGTGTGAGCCATCCGATTGCCGGGGGAGCGTTGTTTTCAACCTCTTGATGCCCTGCTGCCGTGCCGGCGACCACCGTGAGACAGTGATTCTCCCGGACATCGATCTCATCACTCCGGCCACCATTCAAGCTCATTCCGAGTGCATTGAGATCGTATGAAGGAACCGAATCTCTTGCATGCAGTTTCACTTGCATGCAACCTTTCAAAGTAGAAAATATAAGGTGGCTGACGTAAACAGAGTTGCATGATAGTGTATTCATGCATGGGAGAACAGGAAGAAGCCATGCATGCATTCAAAAAAGAATGCACATGAAGACCATGTGTCATGAAGAAACCCGCGCTGAATAGAGAAGAGAACAAGATTTGAGGAAAATCTTGAAAACCTGATGTTTTCGGGAAATCAAGATTTATCCACGTGGAAGATCCGAGGCATAGTTTTCCTATAAAAGAAGTCGTATGAGGCCAAAGAAGGCTATTGTTGATAATTTTTTTAAGAAGTCCCGTGAAGCTCCTGAGCATCGTGAAGCTTGAAGCTCCATGCATCACTTGCGTGGCAGAGCAGCCTGAAGCCACCCAAGGCTTCGAGAGATCCTTTTGCGCAACTCCTATGTGAAAGATGTTAGGAGGAGACCTCCCTGTGAACTCCCTTGCACGACAGGGAAGAGGTCGAGCCCTGTGTGCCCGTTGCCCGCATTCTTGCACGGTAGCTAGTGGCCGCACCTTCTGTGCCCGCGAACTCGTGCAGCAGGAGGAAGCCACCGCATCCCCCGCACTTCTGGAGGAAGCTGCCGCTCCTGCGCGACATGATTTTTCATGCCACTTGCGCGGTAGAAGAATTTACCGCACCCCGCGTGCCTATTGCACCCAAGCACTCTTGGGGCGTACAAGACCCGTTCTCCCTGGTTTGCACGCAGAAGGAGGATTGTGCACTCTTTTTTTGCACAAAGAAGGAGAACCCGAGGCCTTGTGTTGTCACAAAGAGGAACTCATGCATAAGGCAGAGGCCTTAATAACCCTTGATAAGAAACCCTCACACATATAATATCCACATACCCATTCAGGTTGTGTGTGATTTACTTGAAGAAGGGTGATTTCATAGTGGAGTATGTGTGCATGTAAACATAAGAACAAAGTGTGTGTGCACATGTGAAGAGAAATATTAACATTGAATAAGGAAGGCCACAACATATCTTGGTTCTGAGTGTGCAAGCAAGAAAGACAACTTCCCATCTTGTGCGTTGTGAGGGTGTGTGCACAAGCAAAGAAGAAGGGAGTTAATGTATGCACATGCATGCATATTAAGAAAAACATATTGGTGAGAAAGATCGGCAAGTTATTCTGGAGTTTGTTGAAGCTACTTGAAGAATTGAACAACACATTTGAAGAAGAGAAGTGGAGATGTGAAGAAGAAGATGTTGTGGAGTTGGGGGGGTTTAACCAACTTGTAATTGGGGGGTATAACCAATTACTGTGTAAACATCTTCTGGAATAGTGAAGAATCCGTGTTGGGGAGTGTAACCAACATGGCAAGGAGTAGGTCTTTGTAACGAACCTTGAAAATCTCTGTGTTCTGTGCTTTCATTATCACTGCACCACCAAAAGAGTGGATCTAGGTCTTAACCAGCCACAGAGGTTGAATTGATCATTCAAAGGGAAAAATTCTTAAAAAGAAAAAGATATCACTGATTCACCCCTCCCCTCTTAGTGTAACACCCCAAGATTTCATAGTGTGTTAGTTCTTCAAAATAATTCAATAACATTCACTACATGCAACACCAAGTTCAAGCACACCATGACTTACCAAACAAGCCGTTCAAAAGAGGTTATGAATAGTATTAGATAAATTTTAATGTTTATATAATCCTTATAATTTTAGAATCCATATTATGAGTTTCTTAGATATAATGCAAGAACAAATTCATTTTCAGTATTGCACTTTTATCAACTTTAATAGTGAACCCTTTTTAAATACTATATTTTAAACTTTTTGACTAAATGGGGACATCAAAAATTTAAAATGAAACATCCCAAGCTTCTACGGTACGCTTCTCATTGAATAATGTGATAGCGTGTGTTGTACGCAACACCGAGTTCTAACAACTAATTAAACTAGCCGTTGTGAATAGTAATACCTACTTTTTGAAATCATATATATTTTATATTTCAAAATGGACTTCATTTTTGGATTCGGAATATTGAAATTAGCCTTGGGTGAAATTTTGGTACTTTTCGGATAACTTTTATATTTTGATGAATAGTGAAAATTACTAAATTTTAATTAAAAACAACTTTTTTAATCAAAATAATTAATAGTGATAAATTATGAATTTGAGTGGTTTTAAAGTATATTTAGAATATATTTTTACCATTTAATAAAATGTTGGTCATTGGACATAATTTTACAATTAAACCGAACATAAACGAGTGTCAATCTTTTGATAGTTATTATCTCTTAAAAACACGCTTTTTGTTTTGACAGCGGGAATTAATTTTAAATTAATTTCTGCCACTTCTGTGTTTTGAATTTAGGAAAATGGATTCCATATTTGGAATCAGGATTTTCAAATTGTGTAAATAGTTAACTTTTGTTTTTAGACATTTTGAATAATTACTGCGGTAAATATTTTATTTACCATGGTTAAGGGTAAATCCGGTAAATAAGGGTTAAAAAATAATATTATAATAATACTGAATTACCCTAAAACGTGTATTAACCCTATTGGTTGATACATGGTCGACCATGGGAATCTTTGGGTCTATTTTGGGACCCCATGGATCCACTTGTAAGTGATAATGACACTTTATTTTAATTAAGTTAAAATGAATACAAAAATGACACAAGCATATATCTTTTAGAAAAACAATTGTTACATAGTTTTATATATGTTGGATTTTAGATTATAAATATTCATTAGAAAGATAAAGATATTTCCTACATAATGATATTTTATTTATAATTTTTAGACATTAAATAATTTATTTTATTTATGACACAATGATGATGCAGTAATTACTATAATAGTGAAAAATTAAACTAATTGATATTATAAATACCCAAATAAATATAATATGAACCTTTTAATGAATTAAACTAATTTTCTAGGATAATATGATATATTAGGATTGATATAATTTACTTTGTTTGAAGTAATCAATCTTTTATTAGTTTCACAAAAATCAACTATTGAATAGTGTCAAAATTGACATAAAAGAGTTCTTAAAACAAATAATATATTATTAATTGATATTAAATTCCTAAAAATATAAGGTTCGGCCAAGAGAATTATATCATGATAGGTTCATCATTAATGTACCACATGGTGGTCGCTTGGATGTATATAGTAAGTTTATTAACCATATTATATAAAAATACAAAGAGACATTGTAAAAGTGAAACTAATTAACTTAGAGTTAATACTTAAAGATAAGGTTAATATAAGTACCCAAACCTGTCTAAATTCTATTGGTTGAGTGGTTTTAGACCTATACCCACCTTAACCTTTGAAAAATAAGCATTGGAGCCATTAGAAACCGAGTATGAATTTATTATAAATTAATATTTCTAGCCTTTCCAAAGGTGCCCCTCACCCCTCTTATAAAAGGGCACTCCTCCTTATCATTTCTTCACACCTTAAAAGCCTTTTGGTTCGGCCAAAATCTGCCCAAATACTCTCCCAAAATCCCTCACTACAACCTAGAGGCCTTAGTTTGATCAGAAAGCCAACCTAAGGAGCCCTTTTGATCAAATCAAAAGGAAGAACCCGAAGAAGAGGTAATGATTTCACCACCCTTCTCCAAGTTCATTTCTTCTTCCACTTCTTCTTCCTTTGTTCTTACCATTCTAAAATAATAACTCCAGTATCTCACATATACTGTGATGTTATTATAAATATGGTACAACCATATTCAGTATTCTATCCACCCTTTGAATAACATGTCACCATACGTGCGTACGTACGGACTACCGTCTCCACGTCGTGGTGTAATTGTTATTCAATATAATATTATTTGGATGGGTATAATAATGATGTGTAACTCATGTAAATAATAAATATAACATGTTAAGGATTCTGTATATATGATATACCATCCATTTATATATTATTTTAATATCAAAAGAATGATATTGTCGCTCGTGCGTACGTACGGACTACCGTCTCCACGAACGCGATGAGATTCATTCTCCATCGTATCCATTCAAGTATAATTATCATTTGATGATTTAAAAATGATGTTTAAGGAGTAGATATCATTCTGGATATGAATAAGATACAACAACCATGGCTTATGTAACAAAACATATAAAAGAAAATGAGTAAGTTAACTCCCGAAACGACGATAATTCTAAGATATTATTAACAAATCAATGTTAAAAGATCATATATGATATCATATTATTATATATGATTCTTGTATAATTTAATAAAAACTATTTCACCATTATACAGGAGGTTAACCTACCCCAACCAAGGAAAATTACAAGGTAAGGGTTTACTTTACAACCTCTTCATTATCCAAGGTTGTTTATACGTAATAATCTACTGGGATCTCTTTATCATCCACATCCATGTTTCTTAAAAATGCATTTCAAAACATTTTTACTATTTACTAGAATATGAGTTAAAGTAATTTAAACCCTTATTGACTTTTATAAGTGGTTTATAAAGGAATCTTTCGGTCATTTTCAAAACAAGGTCCTTTTTAACCTTTTCGACAGAATTAAGGTAAGAATGTTTTTTTTAACTTATACGGCGGGTGCGGCTATTTTCCGCCGTTATAAAATCTTCAAAGATTCCCTTACAAGCTTATAAGAATATTTTCAAAGAAAATGTTTTATTTTATATGGATCTTAAATGATTTCAAAATAAGAAGAGATATTTATTTAAAAAGAATTTTGATTTCATCTATGTCAACATCCTTTGATGGATTTTACGCTTATTTGAAGTTGATTTATTGTAATACAAAGATTCTATATTGTATTGAAGGTTTTGTGATATGTTTGACTGTGGATGTGCTATTTTTATACCATTCATAGTTTATGGTGAAATTATTGACATTTCGTATGCTAGTTTTAATACGAATGTTTATGTTATGTTTAAACCTTTTCATATGGGAATGCATTGGACTTAGTAAGTGACGGGTGGAGCCCGCTATAGCTCCTCGATGCATCGGTAGGTCTCATGAGACAAACTAGTGTCTTGGCACAAGGCCTTGACAAAATCTTATTTGTAGTCTTGGCACGAGGCCTTGGCTATGTGGTTATGATAGTCTGGCATTATGCATTCCAACATTATGAAAGTGGTTATTGATTTTTTCATGTGATTATTTGATTAGTAGAATATCCATGTGAATAAGTAAATGGCATTATTTCATTTTATTTATGCCATACCATGTTGAAAGTTAATATTTAAAAGGCTTTTGTTTTAGTTATACATTGCCTTAAATGTTTATTCTTATTTATGAAAGTTTCCGCTATATTGTTATCCTTACTGGGCATTTGAGCTCACCCCTTTTCTATGTTTTATTTTTCCCAGGATGTGAAGAAGTAAGTTATGAATGACCTGCAGGGATTTTATGAGGGGTTAATAGTGTGGATTGTGGAAACATTATGTTGTTGTAGTAGTTTTTCATTTTATGATGTAATGTAAAACTTATGAATATATCTAGTGTTTCCAAGGCTAATAAACCAATCGGTCTTTCGAGATTTGATCTTTCTTGTGATCATGCCAATGTTATGTAATAATGCACCGACTCTGGGTAACTGGGGTCGGGGCGTTACAGTTGGTATCAAAGGAAGTTTAGTACAAACCTTGGAAGCTAGATTTAGATAAACTCTGATTAGAGCACGTAGACCTAAGATGAACTTTGAGGATTAGTATAGAAGAACTTCCTAGAATTTTGGTATTGTAGAGATTTTGTGAGTTTTCCGAGCAATACATCCATGTCTGGATACGAGCAGGTAGAGGCGGCTCTGGCACAGATGTACCTAGGGGTAAAACCCGAAAACACCGCTTTGAGCTAGACTCGAACGGGAACTGGTGCACGACAACGGGCCTTGCTGCACTCTTGGTTACGACACTCCCAGGGGATATGCTCAGGATAATTCTCATTTTCTTTACAAACCATTATGAAGGGTTTATGAGTATATACATCCTCAAATGAGACATTTTTATGATTATGGATTATATCCATAAATAGTTCAATTTATGTTAAGTGTTTTATAAGTATGGGACTATGTATTTTGATTCATAAACTGATCTAGTGTATTCCATTGTTTAGAAATGGCGCCCAGTAGAAGGAATGAGAACTCCAGAAATGCACATGATCCAAAGAGAAGGAAGGATCATATCTTTCATGGTCTTAAGCTAGAATTTATAAGAGAAATAGTCTCCCATGTATTATCATCATATGAAGAAATAATATCATGTGTTGATAAGATAAGTAAAGAGTTTACTGAGTCCCATGGCTTTGAAGGGAAGCAAGAGAAGAAAAGGATAGAAGAGAGAAAGATGGATAAAGGGAAGAGGGAAAAGAAGAATTTTCCCATATGTGGTAACTGCGGAAAGAAACACCCTGGAACTTGCCTGAAAGGAATGGGAGTTTGTTATAAGTGTGGAGGAAAAGGGCACAAAGTACATGACGCAAGGTTAAGAAAATGGTTTCAAATGTACAATGCTTCATTTGCAAGGAGTTTGGACACTACGCGAACCTATGTCCCAGTCATCAGACTATGTCGCAAATGATGCTATTGGATAATAATCAAGTTATGATACTACCACAGATTAAGAGGAATTATTAGAGTTATTATGTTGATTATATCAATTGAGTGTTGTATCAACAATGTACTTGTTATAATAATTATGGAGTATATAAGGATTGTACTGCAGTACTATTTCATTAAAGACTTGAGATGGTGTGGAACAAAGAAAAGTGACTCAGTAGCAGGTTAAATGTTTGGAAAATATATGGTTGAGAGAAAGATAAACCATAATATGGTTCAGATACCGAGGTGGTGATTTTAGAATAATACATGATTGATTTGGATAAATTATATTGGATATTATTGACTACCCTGAAGCTGATTAATGATTTGTATATTCCATCATTGTTGGGGTTTAAAACATTTTTGGATTAATGAAGTATATCCAGCATTCTATATGGAATAAAGGAACATGAATGTAATCAATAAGGAATACGGTAATACATTATGAAGGTATTCATATGCTATTACGGGGTAAAAAGGATCTATATTATGTTTACCTCCCTTATAAATTTTGGACTGTGAGTTTGGATAGAAGTATTTTGGATAGTTCTAGTTTGGATTATTTTGGATTTCCATAAAAGGACAACCCGGAGGTCGGGCGGCAACTCGTCGCGTCCGGCAAGGCTGCGAGACTTGAACCCGCAACCGAAGGGAGACAAGGGCGTATCACCTACCACTGGCCCACGAGATGTCCTGGATTAAATAATGTAGTTTTTATTAAAAGATCTTTTAGATGAATTATAAATTCGTTTATTTTGGAACCCTATACGAATAGTGTAAATAGAATTTTTTTACATTCTATTATCTTTTAGAGTGAAAGATGAGTATGTGGTAGAAATTTATTAATGGATAAAACTCTAATTATAAAGTAAGTATATCTCTATATGATCTTAGCCAATCTCATAAAAAAATTCCTCAATATTAAGAAAAGCAAATTAGAACAAAAATGTTTTCCTAGATGGTACCTTAAATCATCACTAATTTATGGCTTTGGGATTGTTGGCCTTTTCATAGCCATGTTCTCTACCACTCTCCATCAGGTAATTGATGGTTAGATTTTTCTTCCATATCCATATTTTACTACATGGAACCCTAGTATGTGTTATTTTCGGTAATCTTCATACTTTCGACTCTTTATTTTAAATAGAGGCCTCATTAATTCATTTTTCAATGTGGGATTTCAACTAAGATATTTTGAAACGTCAAAAATGTGTTATCCTAATACCCTATGTTTTGTTGAACCGATGGTATTTCAAATCATCATAGATTGATGAATTTAAGGACCTCAATTTTATACTTGTTTGTGATTGATGACCTCAATCACTACCTATAAATATTTACGTTTTTCCTCCAATTATATGTCTCAAATTGCCACAAATGTTCTCCTAATCGAGATCATAATTTGGTGGTGACCCTTTCATTTCTATTTTCCTCATATTAAGACTAAATTTTAGTAACCCAATTTCCGATGTGGGCTTTCCCACAAATATATTATCTATTTTCAACCTTTTATTTTCGAAGAACAATTTCAAATTGCGAGGACGCAATTTATTGAAGGAGGGGAGAATGTAACACCCCAAGATTTCATAGTGTGTTAGTTCTTCAAAATAATTCAATAACTTTCACTACATGAAACACCATGTTAAAGCACACCATGACTTACCAAACAAGCCGTTCAAAAGAGGTTGTGAATAGTATTAGATAAATTTTAATGTTTATATAATCCTTATAATTTTAGAATCCATATTATGAGTTTCTTAGATATAATGCAAGAACAAATTCATTTTCAGTATTGCACTTTTATCAACTTTAATAGTGAACCCTTTTTAAATACTATATTTTATACTTTTTGACTAAATGGGGACATAAAAAATTTAAAATGAAACATCCCAAGCTTCTACGGTACGCTTCTCTTTGAATAATGTGATAGCGTGTGTTGTACGCAACATCGAGTTCTAACAACTAATTAAACTAGCCGTTGTGAATAGTAATACCTACTTTTTGAAATCATATATATTTTATATTTCAAAATGGACTTCATTTTTGGATTCGGAATATTGAAATTATCCTTGGGGGAAATTTTGGTACTTTTCGGATAACTTTTATATTTTGATGAATAGTGAAAATTACTAAATTTTAATTAAAAACAACTTTTTTAATCAAAATAATTAATAGTGATAAATTATGAATTTGAGTGGTTTTAAAGTATATTTAGAATATATTTTTACCATTGAATAAAATGTTGGTCATTGGACATAATTTTACAATTAAACCGAACATAAACGAGTGTCAATCTTTTGATAGTTATTATCTCTTAAAAACACGCTTTTTGTTTTGACAGCGGGAATTAATTTTAAATTAATTTCTGCCACTTCTGTGTTTTGAATTTAGGAAAATGGATTCCATATTTGGATTCAGGATGTTCAAATTGTGTAAATAGGTAACTTTTGTTTTTAGACATTTTGAATAATTACTGCGGTAAATATTTTATTTACCATGGTTAAGGGTAAATCCGGTAAATAAGGGTTAAAAAATAATATTATAATAATACTAAATTACCCTAAAACGTGTCTTAACCCTATTGGTTGATACATGGTCGACCATGGGAATCTTTGGGTCTATTTTGGGACCCCATGGATCCACTTGTAAGTGATAATGACACTTTATTTTAATTAAGTTAAAATGAATACAAAAATGACACAAGCATATATCTTTTAGAAAAACAATTGTTACATAGGGTTATATATGTTGGATTTTAGATTATAAATATTCATTAGAACTATAAAAATATTTCCTACATAATGATATTTTATTTATAATTTTTAGACGTTAAATAATATATTTTATTTATGACACAATGATGATGCAGTAATTAATATAATAGTGAAAAATTAAAATAATTGATATTATAAATACCCAAGTAAATATAATATGAAACTTTTAATGAATTAAACTAATTTTCTAGGATAATATGATATATTAAGATTGATTTAATTGACTTTTTTCGAAGTAATGAATCTGTTATGAGTTTCAGAAAAATCAACTATTGAATAGTGTCAAAATTGACATAAAAGAGTTCTTAAAACAAATATTATATTATTAATTGATATTAAATTCCTAAAAATCTAAGGTTCGGCCAAGAGACTTATATCATGATAGGTTCATCATTAATGTACCACTTGGGGGTCGCTTGGATGTATATAGTAAGTTTATTAACCATATTATATAAAAATACAAAGAGACATTGTAAAAGTGAAACTAATTAACTTAGAGTTAATACTTAAAGATAAGGTTAATATAAGTACCCAAACCTGTCTAAATTATATTGGTTGAGTGGTTTTCGACCTATCCCCACCTTAACCTTTGAATAATAAGCTTTGGAGCCATTAGAAACCGAGTATGAATTTATTATAAATTAATATTTCTAGCCTTTCCAAAGGTGCCCCTCACCCCACTTATAAAAGGGCACTCCTCCTTCTCATTTCTTCACACCTTTAAAGCCTTTTTGTTTGGCCAAACTCTGCCCAAATACTCTCCCTACATCCCTCACTACAACCTAGAGGCCTTAGTTTGATCAGAAAGCCAACCTAAGGAGCCCTTTTGATCAAATCAAAAGGAAGAACCCGAAGAAGAGGTAATGATTTCACCACCCTTCTCCAAGTTCATTTCTTCTTCCACTTCTTCTTCCTTTGTTCTTACCATTCTAAAATAATAACTCCAGTATCTCACATATACTGTGATGTTATTATAAATATGGTACAACCATATTCAGTATTCTATCCACCCTTTGAATAACATGTCACCATACGTGCGTACGTACGGACTACCGTCTCCACGTCTTGGTGTAATTGTTATTCAATATAATATTATTTGGATGGGTATAATAATGATGTGTAACTCATGTAAATAATAAATATAACATGTTAATGATTCTTTATATATGATATACCATCCATTTATATATTATTTTAATATCAAAATAATGATATTGTCGCTCGTGCGTACGTACGGACTACCGTCTCCACGAACGCGATGAGATTCATTCTCCATCGTATCCATTCAAGTATAATTATCATTTGATGATTTAAAAATGATGTTTAAGGACTAGATATCATTCTGGATATGAATAAGATACAACAACCATGGCTTATGTAACAAAACATATAAAAGAAAATGAGTATGTTAACTCCCGAAACGACGATAATTCTAAGATATTATTAACAAATCAATGTTAAAAGATCATATATGATATCATATTATTATATATGATTCTTGTATAATTTAATAACAACTATTTCACCATTATACAGGAGGTTAACCTACCCCAACCAAGGAAAAGTACAAGGTAAGGGTTTACTTTACAACCTCTTCATTATCCAAGGTTGTTTATACGTAATAATCTACTGGGATCTCTTTATCATCCACATCCATGTTTCTTAAAAATGCATTTCAAAACATTTTTACTATTTACTAGAATATGAGTTAAAGTCATTTAAACCCTTTTTGACTTTTATAAGTGGTTTATAAAGGAATCTTTCAGTTGTTTTCAAAACAAGGTCCTTTTTAACCTTTTCGACAGAATTAAGGTAAGAATGTTTTTTTTAACTTATACGGCGGGTGCGGCTATTTTCCGCCGTTATAAAATCTTCAAAGATTCCCTTACAAGCTTATAAGAATATTTTCAAAGAAAATGTTTTATTTTATATGGATCTTAAATGATTTCAAAATAAAAAGAGATATTTATTTAAAAAGAATTTTGATTTCATCTATGTCAACATCCTTTGATGGATTTTACGCTTATTTGAAGTTGATTTATTGTAATACAAAGATTCTATATTGTATTGAAGGTTTTGTGATATGTTTGACTGTGGATGTGCTATCTTTATACCATTCATAGTTTATGGTGAAATTATTGACATTTCTTATGCTAGTTTTAATACGAATGTTTATGTTATGTTTAAACCTTTTCATATGGGAATGCATTGGACTTAGTAAGTGACGGGTGGAGCCCGCTATAGCTCCTCGATGCATCGGTAGGTCTCATGAGACAAACTAGTGTCTTGGCACAAGGCCTTGACAAAATCTTATTTGTAGTCTTTGCACGAGGCCTTGGCTATGTGTTTATGATAGTCTGGCATTATGCATTCCAACATTATGAAAGTGGTTATTGATTTTTGCATGTGATTATTCGATTAGTAGAATATCCATGTGAATAAGTAAATGGCATTATTTCATTTTATTTATGCCATACCATGTTGAAAGTTAATATTTAAAAGGCTTTTGTTTTAGTTATACATTGCCTTAAATGTTTATTCTTATTTATGAAAGTTTCCTCTATATTGTTATCCTTACTGGGCATTTGAGCTCACCCCTTTTCTATGTTTTATTTTTCCCAGGATGTGAAGAAGTAAGTTATGAATGACCTGCAGGGATTTTATGAGGGGTTAATAGTGTGGATTGTGGAAACATTATGTTGTTGTAGTAGTTTTTCATTTTATGATGTAATGTAAAACTTATGAATATATCTAGTGTTTCCAAGGCTACTAAACCAATCGGTCTTTCGAGATTTGATCTTTCTTGTGATCATGCCAATGTTATGTAATAATGCATCGACTCTGGGTAACTGGGGTCGGGGCGTTACAGTTAGTGATCACAACTGATCTGTGTATTTCAACTTTATTAAAAGAAATTATTATGATTTGTGGACTAAAATAATTCAAAAACATTCATACTTAAATTTTTTTGGATGGAATATTTTCATTCTAAATACAAAATATAATCTAAGTAAATTTTCTCAAAATCTATTAATGGAATTTTTCTAGGATATAATTATACTAGTAAATCACATAATGAATTTAATAAAAACCCCAGTACTATTTAAGAAGCACTTCATTTAAATTTAATGAAACTGGTCCCTTTTTTTCAAACAATTTCAATTCACATCTACAAATGTTATTGAAAAAACCGAATTTTAGCACATGTTGGAAAGTTCTTCTTATGATAGAATATTTGAACAATATTTTTTTGAATTTATAACTCTATATTAATTCCAAGTTGATGTTGAAGAATAGAGATTTATAATCCCAAATAATTATCTAATTCTAAGGAATCATCCTAGGGATAATATCATTTGTGATGTAGATCATACTGTTAGAACTAGAAGTTCCTTAACAAATGAATTTGAACGTCATGAAATTTTATCACAATTTAATCCTAAGACTTCTAATGATGATTTAGGTGATTAATATGGAATAAAATATATGAAACATGAAAAATATAAATTTTAATGTAATCATGTTTGGACTTTTTTTTAAAACCAAAATATACATCAGTAATTGAATTGAAATTGGTTTTTCAAAATAACTGTGATGAAGATGGAATTATAGTTAGAAATAAATCTTTACTTATTTCAAAGGTTTTTAATCAACAAGAATTCATACACTATGAAGAAACTCAAGCTATAGTATCTAGGATTGAATATATCTGTATTCAACTATAATATTTAACAATCCCTAATTTAAAACTTTATCAAATGTATGTGAAGTGTTATATTCTTAATTGATTTGTACAGGACGAATTTAATGTAGAAAACCCCTTGCTTTTGAAAATAAAAAATCTCTAGACCTTATATTTAGAATTAATAAGGAAATTTCTGCACTTAATCAATACCTTAGATCTTGGTATGAAATATTAACAAGAAATTAATAAAAACACTTTTATTAATGGAGATGTGAATCCAAATCATTTTATTTAAAAGTTTTCTAAAAAAACCATCATAGTTCAAATTTAAATTGAAGATATTAAATTTGGGTCAACCTAAAAATATCTTATAGATTCCTTCATGGATCTTATGAAATTTAAGTACTATATTTGCTTGAAGGGTGAACATACTTATTTTCTTAGTTTTCAAACTTCACAGAAACCAAATGGAAACATTATATATAATCATAAGTATATAAAATATCTTCTTATCAAATTTTTATATGATAGTAAAAAAATTATTTGTACTCATATAAAAACCTGAAATACATTATATATTTATGAATATAGAAACCGAGTTGATCAAAATATATTTAGAGGAATGATCAGTATTTTATTATACATAATAGCAAGTCCACCAGGTAAATATTTTTCTATATGCTTGTGTAAAAGATATCAAGATAATCTAAATGTGTCTCATAATAAGGCCATAAAATTAATTGTTTGATATCATAAGGGAACTATAGATCTATACTTAATTTACTATTATGGAAATGATTTTGAAATAATTTTTTTTTCAGATTTTTACTTTGGTGGATGTAAAATGGAGTGGAAAACTACATCAAAAAAATTTAAGTTGTTAGGAGAAGCATTGGTTTTTTATTCTTATAATTAAAAAAATTCTAAAGGGCTTTTCACTACTAAATCTGAATATATGGAACCTAAATGTTGTGGTTCTCAAGTGATGTGGATGTAACACACACTCACTAACTTTGGCTTTAGTTTTAGTAAAACCCAAATTTTTTGTGATAACACAAGACTCATGGATTTAATTAAACCCCAAAAACATCACTCAGAAGCTAACCACGTAGATATTATTCATGATTTACTTTTTTATCATAAAAAAAGGGGATATTATTTTACAATTCATTAGAATGCAAGATGAACTGGCATATATGTTTAGTAAACCCCTAAATTTAAATAGATTTGAATATAATAAATAGACTCTAGAAATGGTCAATACTGAATGACCATTCATATCATATTCTTGTTTATCCATCTCCTTACATTAATGAAATCCTTTTAAAATTGCGGGGTAAAAATATTGTTTTGACATTAGTTTCTCAAAAGTTTAATATTATTATGTAAACAATGTTTTTTCAAAAAAAATAAATTTTTTAAAAACTTTTGGTTTTTGAAAAAAGATATTTTTTAGAATCTTTGGTATTTCTAAAATATCTGGTTTTTCAAAGTACTTTCGATTTTTTAAATTTTTTATTTTTATAAAAAAAATGGTTTTTCTAAAAAAATTATTTTTTCTATAAACTTTTGTTTTTCTATTTTTTATTAGAAAATATTTATTTTAGAAAAATAAGAAGAATAGTTACCAGGTAGAATTTTCCTTCGAAAGATAAATTTTTACTCCAAAAGGTGATTTCTTATATTTAGTATCTACTACCTTCTGGTAAATAATTTGTTTATTGTTTACAAATTTATGTTTTATAGAATAATTTACAAAATATTACAAGTTATGTTATCAATCTGATAAATAATTTCTCTATAACACCATTAAGAGTTCATAATTCATATTTAATTTTTGATGATACATTTACACTGTCAGATCAGATATGGTATTTGTTTTTGTTTTTGAAATATTTGATTTATGGAATCCCAAATGTCACCCTAAGCCTATAAATAATTGTGTGGGTCACCACATCCCACATTGGTTTATATAAGTGACATAGAACCTCAGAGCCTAGATTTTACATTTATCTAATTTATCGGTATACATCTAATCAGTTTTCCCCTCATCAATTCATTGATGTTTTTTTATCATACAAAAAAACTACTTCTACTATAGATATTATGAATAGTGAAGTGGTGATGGAAAGGTTAATAGAAAAGAAATGGTTTTATAGGGATTATTATTTGTCAAAATATTTTATTTAGTTTCAATATAGGGAAAAGGTATTCATTAAAAAAAATTGATCTTTACTGTCCATTGATAGTGAATGATTTTTATTCATCAGTAGTTTTCAGTGTTGAAGATGATTTTTAAGTAAATAGTTTCAGTATTTTTTATTATTTTTATATATATAATATTCAATAAGTATAAGATTTGGTAGAAGTTCCATTAGAATGAGTTTCATATCTAGTTACCCTCAGGTTTATGGATAAGTATGGTAGTTCTAAAGAGTCTAAGGTAAAGACTAATTTTTCCCTTCATATGAAAATATTAGGAAGGTTTCATTTAAGATTATATTAAAGAGTAGTAAATATAACGATGCGAGGGTATCTTAACTCAAGAAAAGGGTATAGAGATACATTAACGTTTTTGTATATATTTTTTTATATTTCATGTTGAATATAATGAATATAAATTATTTGAAGTTTGTTTTTATTTTGATTGAAGTTATTGAGAAAAGTTATATGACGTTGATAATATTTTTTGGATGTGTTTCATTAATAAAATATTGGATAATATTTTGTTTTTTATGCAGATTAATAATCATGTTTTTTCCATTAGAGAGAATGTTTCTTTTATAAGTGATGAAACCATTTCCAAAATGTAGTTTGTTTTTTTAATGGATCTAAATATATTTTTTGAAAAAGTGGACAAATTTTTGTCTGATACATTAGTAATTATGCTAAAATAGATGATTCAAGAGAAAATAAAATTCATTTTTTCTCCACCAAGGCAAAAAAGAAGAAAAAAGAATTGCCTAATGAGGAATATATATAACTGATGAATCACAAAATGGAAGGATACATGGATATTTTGTGTTTAGTATTGATTAGGTAGAAGCCTTAACTTTGAAGGATAAAAATCAATAATTAAAAAAATTTGAAATGAATAAGAATAAGTAAATGAAATAATATTATGAATCTAGATTTGTTGAAAATCATGTAAAAAGAGTGGAATCATATCAAAAAGTTTTTTATGATGTTGATGAGGAATGAACTCTTTTTATTTCCCCATTTTTATTTATTCAACCAATACATCCTCCATCTAATGTTTCTCAAACAATTCTATCTAAACCAGATGAATCATTAACATTAAAAGTTCTTATATCTATTGATAAACCAAAAACTAATTTTTTAAAATTGAAAATTTTGTTTTTAAATATGTTGTTGTATGAGTTAATGAAAGTGTGAAGAAAATGATGTAATTTCATTTTATAATTAATGATAATTTGGTAATAGATTTTAAATAATAGTTAGAAGAAGAATCAAAAGATTCTTCAATGGTGGAAGAAAAATACACTAAAAAGAAGAAATTTCTTTCATGATATAAAATTTTATAACTCAATGTAACAAATATGATAAATTAGATGTTTCTAAGAAATAACAAAGTTAATATAAGGAACTAAAAATCAATAATCCCATACAAAGATATCATAAAAAGGTAAATCTGATAATAATTTTGACGTATTTGAAGTATCAAGTGCATTAAACTAAAAAGAGAAAGGTAAAATTATTATTTGTCCATCTAGATGTCATGTTTTGGATGCCTCAATAGACTCAACTGTTTCTATAGCCTGCCAATATGTTGAAATATTTTAATCAACATTTACTTATTTTAATGAAGCCATGATGAATCCTTTTGATGAAATTATGTATTTTTCCTGGATTAATGTTTAGTTAAACTATTTTGTTCTCTAACATTTAATTTTTCTTTCTATATCAATTATTATTTTTGAATGTCATAAAGGGGAAGAATCTATTTCAATTGAATTTATTTGAAGATATTTTTTGGGGAATGATTTATTTTAATAATTTATTATCAAACTAATGGCCTAAACAAAAAAATTTAGACAAAGATAGTTGAATCATAAAAGAGTTACAATGATATATGAGATAAGAAATAAATAAGGACTATTGTTTTCAGAAGAATAAATGGATGAAGTTATTAAGTGTATAAAGGGATTATAATTTTTTCAAACTTATTTATGTTTTTATAAGTGTTATGTTTTATTCTTTTAAAAAAAGGTATATTGTTGAGTCAAAAAATTTATTATCTACACTTCATATTGTTAGTTTTAAAAATCAAAATACACTTTATTAAAACTGTGTTTTGATAAATTTATATTTTTCAATCCCTTTTGAATTTTTTTATAGAGAACCCTTTATTATCCTAAACATATAAATATTTCAAAACTAATGAACATAATATTTTTACAAATATGTTTGATCCATCCAATTTATGAAGTAATATACATAAAACTAATGAACTATTTTCCTTCATACTGATAAAGTATAGTCAATAGGACTGTAGATATTAAAATATGTGGTGTACCTATACATAGAGGTTCATTCAATGTGTTGGGAGCTGATAATTTTTGACACAACCCATATAATTATTATTGTACTATAACATTTTGTTACTTCAAATTTTCAAATATTAAAAGTGTTTTTGGTCTATGGAATCAATGATAGGGTTGAAAATTCCTTAAAACATTATGAATTTTTATTCATTATGTCTAATATGGGTTTTGGTTGAGGGATATTTATGATAGGAAACCAATACATTCTGATAAGGCATATCAAGTTCTTTTGGGGAAAAGAAAACATAGATGGTTCTTATCTTTATGATCAAGGAATTACTTGTTGTATAAATATTGGCCATAAGGATAGGTTGAAAATCAAGGATTCCTAATGTTAGGGTCTGTGAATTCCATAACTATAAGGACCTGGCCATAAACATAACTTATCCTAGTGACTTTTAAAAAGAATTTTTTTCTTTCATCCCATGAGATCTTATTGGTTAGAATTTTTGGAGTATTATTAAAAACTCATATAGTAAACCCATACATTACAAGTGGGTACATATATTCAGTAGCTATTTTTTCACCAAAGGAAACCCTTTTAAAAATGATTTCTTTTCAAGACAAATCTTTAATACTTTCATCACCACATCTTCTTTGTCCTTACCAATATTAAGACCAATCAAAAACATTTTAAAACTTGGGATAATAATAAAAGCTCAATAAATGATACATAAAGAAGGAAAACTATTAGTCTTGTGAAAACATGAAAACCTTGAATAGTTTATCATAATGTAATACTTTTATCCTTTAATAGGTAGTAAATACTCTTCACTGAATATAATCTCATTGATTACCATTTTTTTGTAAAAAAATATTACTATAAAACCCATCAAAATCACATATAACATATAAAGGTAACATGGTACTTAATCATACTTAAATTGAATTTCTATATGATCTACTTCCACACATATCTCTCTTAAAACTATAATCAACATATTTCCAACATCCATACCCAATGCATTGGATGTTATAATGTAACCACATGTCCTTGGTTTATCACAGAACCACTCGTCTTTAGTTTATCACATAACCACATATCTTTGGTTTATCATGTAACCACGCATCAAATTTCCAACTAAAATTATATAATCATGACACGTGAAATATTGTAATTATCCACATTTAAATCATAAAATTTCATTTTCATTCATAGTGAATCATTTCATGATATTGAAATATCCAATCCACTTTCAAAACCATTTTCAATACCAAAACATCCAAAAAGTGAATTAGGGATTTAATTTCATGTTAAATACATTATGGCTTATAGATATATCCAAATATAAAATAATAGTTACAGGGGCAGAGAATTATTTTTCACCGCATATTTTAAAAAACAATCCATTTTCAAAACCCAATTTAAAACATTTATAAAAGTGTTTTTTAAATCAAAGTATCCCATACCACTTTGAAACATTTAAAATAAATTATAGATTTAATAATTTAAAACATTTATTTCCATATAAATAAATCCATAAAACCATCTTGAAAACATGGACATTAATAAGAAAGATTTAGAATAATAAATATTTAAAACATTTAAAATGATTTTTTAGTTAAAGAGTCCCTTACCGCTGGAGAAACACTTGAAGAAAAATCATTAAAAAATAATATTAAAAAAACTTTAAATATCATCAGAATGCCCCAATTCATTATATAAAATGTCAAAAGGGTCATATATACACTTTAATGGAAAATAAAGGTGCAAAATATCAAGATATATCTCAATGAAAGTATATTGAGATGAAGTCAGTTACCTTGAGTCTGACTCATCATGTATAATATTTATATTCTTGAATAATAAACTTAGGACAATTTATAATTTCTTGATAAATTTTTTTTGTTTATTATTAATTTTATATAACTTATTGTCATGTTTTAAATGTTACAAAATTATTTATGTTTATATCGGATATTTTGTCGATAATCAATACATGAGTCAAAAATGAACTTGGTATGACGCCAATAGTCCATTTGGTCATAAGTACATCGTCACTAGAAATATATTCATGAAATAATAATAAGAATTATATATCAATTATACTTTTAAATTAATTCATTAAATATGAATTTGAAAAATGAACGCCATTATAATCATGGAGACAGCAAGCCGTACATACGCATGAGTTGCATTTCTATTTTTATTTTATAATTATGGGAATAAGGTAATTATTATTTTTTCATTAAAAATGATAATAACATTACTAAAATAATATTAATCATTTAAATATAATTATATATATCATACAATTGACGTGGTTAATAAAAATAATTTACATCTCTTCCTGGAGATGATAGTTCACAGGTACGCACGAACGACGTTATCATTTTTATGTTTAAGGAAAGTAAGAATGTAATAGATATATTATTCTATTATAATGAAAAATATGTTGTGAATATCATATATAATCAACAATTTGATCATTATTGTTAGTTTTGAGAGATGGTAATGAAAAATGAACTATATTGGTTTGTGAGGCGGTAGTCCATCGTACACATGAATAAAAAGTTCATTTCACATTTGATGGAATTGGAGAAAGATTAATATGATGGTATTTACATAATAAAATCTCATTATAATAATGATATGGGAGTTTTTATATCATCATGGTTGGAGGATATTTGAAGGAATTTTAAGAAGAAATAAAATTGAAATACTTAAAATGTGATACCTCTTCTTCAGTTGATCGCATTTGAAACACACCTCAACACATCTATGGAGTGTGTTACTACTAATCTAAGGCTTAAATAATTTTAGTAGGGCTTCTAGGAATGGTTTAGGTAGATATTTTTTGAAGAAAAAGGGTTTTAAAATGTGATTAATATAGAGTAATTGGTTCCTTTTTATAGGAGAG
Source organism: Viscum album (assembly GCA_963277665.1). Classification (NCBI taxonomy): domain Eukaryota; kingdom Viridiplantae; phylum Streptophyta; class Magnoliopsida; order Santalales; family Viscaceae; genus Viscum; species Viscum album. The sequence goes on along the minus strand of OY728139.1, from coordinate 1,512,848,209 downwards.
GGGAGGAGTACCCTTGGAATTATTAAAAGTATTAAATTAATATAAATTAAATATCGATTCTAACTGGTCCCAAACTTATTTATTTGAAATATAAGATGATTTTGGGAAAAATAATAACCATTAAATTAAAATTAGACATGTTTTTTGTATTTTATTAATCCTTACCTTTTTGTTTTAACTCCTTTTAACTCTCAATGGTTTATTAAGTAATTTACAATTTGAGAGTCAAAATAATTATCAAATCATGCCAAACGACCAAAAAATGATTCATTAATAAAAAATTTTGAATTATCTAAAATTTATGTCATAAAATTATATTTTTTAAACTCTATATCATTTAATTAAATATTTTATATTTTAAAATACGAATTATGTCAATTTTAACACTTTTAATTGCATGACTTTTTCTAAATATCATAACATACCGATTACTTCAAAAAAGAAACATTAAATAAATACTAACATGTCATAGTCATCCCAAAAAACTTATGGAATAAAATATATCAAATTATATTCATTTTAATAATATTATTATCATTTATTTGAATCTTTCTTTAACCAATCTATTAATGCATCATCCTTATGTCACAATTAAATTGAGTTATTTAATTCATAAATGTTATAAATAAATTACTATGATGTAGGAAATATTTTTGTATTTCTAAAGACTATTAATATTTTAAGAGATACACTGTATAACTCTATATTAATATACTTTAACTTTTATAAAACAAAAGTATTAAAAAAATGACTATTCAATTAATATAATATTATAATGGGATTAAATTCATTGATGTGGCTCCAAGTGGTCCTAAATTTCACTTAAGTATGATCACGGTTATGATACACTCATAAACATTAAATTAGGACAAGTGTTAGGGTAGTTGTATATTATTATTATATTATTTTTACCATTAATTCCCCGATTTACCTCTAACTATGTTAATAAAATTTATTACTAAAGTTACTATTCATTATATGCAAAAATGAAAGGGATATGTTTATATAATTTGGACCTTATGATTAAAAATATGGTTTCCATTTTTCCAAATTCAAAACAGGAAATTGGTGTAAATTAATTAAAATTTAAGCTCATTGACAGAATAAGAAGACAAGTTTTTTTTAAGTAAGACGTTCAAAAGTTCAGATAGTTTTTATATCCAATTTCATTGTGAAACTGATTCAAAAGACCAATAATAATAAAAAAGTAAATATACATTAAACTAAATTAAAAGTAAAATTTTACTATATAAGTATCTTAGACAAAAAAGTATTTTTGAATTAAAATTGTGTATTTTCACTATTCATTAAAAAATGAATATTATCAGAACAAAATGAAACAATTATCCTAAGTAAAATTTTCTACCCCAATTTTGAAGAATAAGTTTACTTTTTCTAATAGGACATATAAATGTGTAAAAATTTAGATTTAAAATGGGTTCTCCATCAAAAGACGGTAGAACTACATTTTTAGAAAAACACTCATTTTATCCATAAAATTAACTTTATTCTTATATAATATCTAAAAACATATACGATGAATTTTAAAAATCATATTTAATTTATATTTCATTAATATAATCAAAAAATGGTGATTTTATTATTTTACAAACACAATTATTTGCACATAAGTAGTTTTTCATAAAAACACATAGTTTATATTCAATTTGTTTTTATTTTCATTTCTAATTAATTTTCTTACCAATGAATCATCATATAAACATGTCTAATCCATATTTTCATAATTCAATTAAGAAAATTCATTTATGATATTCAAACAGCTATTTAATAACTATAACGTAAAATAATAATATTAATAATATATTATTTTTCTGTATAACTCATTATTGTGTGCAATGTAAAATTTTGGGGAAACCTATTGTTGCGTGTCGGGTACGCTAACATAAATAGCATCCCTTTTAATGTAAAATTTATATCTAATTCATAAATATTACTAAATATGAAAATATCTTATTCTATAATTTCCAATGATGTTACATTAACTCATATGTTTAATGAGTAGATATATCTCATAAATCATATTATTAGTAATTACTATTTTTTAATTAAGATGTGATCTTACTTTTTTGTTATATCAAGTCAATATTTTCCATTTTAAATTTATATAAATATTTTACGTTAAATTTTTTTTCTAAAATTTGATTTTCCAGACAAACTATGTGTGTGATATAGAAACTTAGATCCTCTCTCACGGCCCACTTTCGCGAAGATGAGAGAAGGGACAGAAAACTACCAGACCCTTGCTTATTCAAGTTGAAGGAGAGATAATGACCCCCCGAGTCCTACCTTAAATAGGCCCAAAAGTGGAGAAAAGCACCAAGGGTATAAAATTTCACATAATATGGAAGGAATTACCCTTTTTATAGAAATAGATTAGGAGATAAGATGGTAAACCCAAACAACTCCAAATACTAAAAGTAAAAGTAAATCCTAAAATCCATTCACATATGCATGTTCAATATAAACAGATACAAAGTAAAAGAAAACTCTAAAATGAAGTACCAAAAGAAAGAAAATCAGCAATGACAACTATCTGGATGTCCGAGCTAGTAAGGTTAGGCACTGTCCTTAATGTCCTCATGGAAACCTGAAATTATTTTTATATACGTACCGTGAGAATACAGGTATACTCAACAGGGAAACCAAAATATCTCGTGTACAAGTGGGGAGTAATTCTAATGCCCCGTGAGAAATGAGGCAACCAAAACACCTAGAAAATAAATTATCCACCCAGCCTCACCAAGGCACACTCCCCTAATAACACAAGTCAGGTGAATTAATAGTAATAACACATCGATATTTGGGTACCCCGCACTACTTTCCCACTAGTTATTTAAGAAATCCTACACGTCATACCTCCCCCACAAGTTCCATTGTAGTCCCACTTCCACCCCAACAACAATATTATGGGCGACAACGACCACGCATCCCGGCCACAGACGTCTGGGCCACCAAAAACACACATAACCATTCATGCATACAACTGGTCCAAAACAACCACCTTCATACCCGAAGACACCTAGGCCAAAAAAACCACTACCACACCTGAAGACACCTAGTCCAGAACAACCATTGTAATGCCAGAAGACACATGGGCCTCATGCCGATGACACTTGGGAAACAAACCTTCCCACACAGACTGTGTCCAACCACCACCACACACCCTTCCTGAAGATTCTTAGGCTATAATAAAACTTATTCCATCATAGACTACCCGAAGAGTTTTGGGATGCCTGGGAGAGGGAGCAGAAAAGGAACTAAAAACCATCCACTCATATAAATGTTGGGAAAAACACCCTCCCACATGAAATGGGTGTGTTTTTCATGAAGTGATCAAAATGGGTGGGGTACGTATAAGAGACACAAAAACTAAATATTATACATATAGGTAATAAAGAACTCATCCCAACTTGGGGGTCCTGAAACAAAAAATCAACCCATACACAACAACTCTTGTTGATATCCCTACTTGCACAAATACACCACAGCCACAACTAGAGCACAACCCATTTCTGTAAAACAATCCCCCATTGTACTCATTCTCATTATCATGATCAATTGATTCCATTTAAAACATTCCTCCACTACAAGGAAACTAACAAGCATAACCACAATCCAAAACAAAAACTGAAGGAAAAACAACCAAGCATGCTTTTAAGCATTCACAACCAGTTCTCGTGTAATGTAAAAACATCAAAAGGGATCTATGAGATCCCTTAAAGTACTGGAACCAAACCAACCCCCAACATACCAGCTCTACACGACCTCAGATTCACAAACCAACAACCCCTCAACCAAAGGTTTCGTTCCCCTCTACATTTCCCCACAAGGCATCAAACAGAGCAACCATACATATCACCATAATGGAGCAAGAATTTTCCAGTTTTATCCAACAAAATTCATTAAGTTCGTTATTTCTATTTGGTTAACCATGGTGATCACACAAGGTTTGTTATTCATTGGGCGTCCATTTAATCAACCAAATTTACTTGGATAACCAGTTTTAATGATATGCTCATTAAATCACAAGATTATCTAGAAAAATATAGCTTCATTAGTTCATAATAATGGACCACCAATGGCCACAATTTTTAGTGGACATAAGCCCATACAGTTCACAACATAAATAAAAATGCATAACACAACAACATCAACAACTTTCCCACCCCTTTATTCTTCAACAGTCCATTTATTATATTCATTAAAGTTTGTTTCATCAATATTTCAAAGGATCATCATCATACCCACCCTGCATGATGCACAATGAATAGAGATGATGTAAAAACCCCTACTTGGATGATCAAGGATCAAAGTTTTCTCTTTACCCCATGAACTAGAGATTGCGTGACTTGGAGGAAAAGAAAATACCAGGGATGAGAACGAAGGGCTACAACATGGGTACATGATTCTTCTCTAGAGTAAGTCTCGAGGCGTACTAACAGAATCCCAAAGGAAGATGGAAGAGAAGATCTTGGCTTAAGAAGAGGCCATATCCTAAAAATAGGGATACACTTTTGAAGTACTTAAAGGTCGGATCATGGCTCGACCAAGTGGTCGGAAGGTTTCACATGTTGGGATTAATTGAGATTTAGTAATTCTCCTTTGAGATGGTTTAGAAAACAGTTGTGAGTTAATATATTTCCTGTAAATGGATAATACATGCAACATTGGTGAAACTAGGAAACACGGGAAGATGGAAAATGTGAAAAAGGTGTGACAAGCCATGCATTTTGGTTACTCAAGGGTTTCCCGACTCATGGGGGTTTAAAACAGCATTTATGGGCCTTAAAATGGACTTAATCAACTTTAAATGTGTAAAAAGTACTAAAAGATGATTTATAGGAAAACTGGGGAAAGAACCCTAACACCCCATGGTGGAACCATTTGGGTGCGGCACTTATCAGTGAGACCGATCAGTGAGACCGACTTATGGCACCGATAGGTGACACCACAATGACACCCTTCCACCGATACTGACACCCTCCTGAATCACTAATGGTGTCGAAGACGCCCCAAACACTGTAATTTAGAAAAGTAATGGACTAGGAGGTTTTGGTCCATTACATCAGATACCTCTCAAACTATTGTCATCCTCAAGAATCAAGACTAAAACTGACAAAAAGAGGGGGTTCGAACAACCTCCTCGTAAGATACCTCTCCGGGACAAACCACCCTAAAGTTGTTTGAAATCCTGAACAAACCTCGACATCCAGGGATACCTCTATCACACATATCTCATGAACAAGTACAGAAACACTAAGTAACCACACAAACAAAAAATCCACATCCTCCAGACATATGGATTAGGGGGTCCCTTTCTCCATGTCAAGATACCATCTTCTCTGGGAGGCACTGACTCACCCGCATCGGTTTAATAACATCAATATTAATGCATCTTGATTTGGGATTAGGTTCTCCCATCCCCATAGTCAGGACTTTCCACTCAAACAAAGAACATGGAAACAACTTTTCATACAATAAGGAGGGGTAAAAATTACATCATAATAAAGGCACAAAGAAAACACAAGATCAAAACTCAAAACAACTATGGGTACTGGGAACGCATCTGTGCCTCCTATTCCTATGTGCTCTCATCAAGGACACCATTCATCCATAACACATGAGCCAAGAGAATTTTCTGTCCACAAAGACCATTCTCCTTATGATCCACGATCCCCACTAGTCATTCCACGAACATCGCCTCGTACTCGATGTCCAACTATCCCCAATCGAGGATGTGGAAGTTATCTTGTAGATACTAAAAGAGCTAAGATACATGGAAGATGTTGTGGATCATCTCCAGTAGCGATGGTAGTACCAGCTAATATTCCACCTTTCTGACTCACCCCAACACCTCAAAGGGTCTGATAAACCAGGGGGAAAGCTAACTCCCCCTTCCAAACCTCCATTGTCCACAGCGAGGGGAGACATTCAAGAACATGTGGTCCCCAACTTCGAAATCCAAGAGTCTCCTCCTTTGATTGGCATACGACTTCTACCTATCCTGAGCTACCTTCATCCTCTCACGCACAAGATGAACCTTCTTTGAAATGCTTTTCACAACCATTAGGACAAGAACACCTGCCTCCCCATCCTCTGTCCAGCACATGGGTGAACGACACGGTCTCCCGTACAAGGATTCAAATGGTGTCATGCCCATTGTAGATTAATATTTATTGTTGTAGTTAAACAATATCAGAGGCAAGTGTTGTAACCATAATCCTTAGAAGTCCAGAACACACGCTCGCAGCATATCCTCCAACGTCTGGATGGTTCCCTCTATCTACCCATCCGTCTGATGGTGGAAATAAGTGATAAGGCAAAGCGGGGTTCTAAAAGAACGTTGTAATCCCTTCCCGACTCTTGATGTAAAGCATGTATCCTGATTCAAAATAATGGTTCTTGGAACTCCTTGAAGCTACAAAACTTCACCCACATACTTATATTCAAAGGAATCCACTACTCTCAACTCCTTAATTGCTAATAAGTGAGCTCATTTCAACAAATTTTCCACCACTACCCAGATGGAATCATAGCCTCCCTCATTCCAGTGAGTCTGGTAAAGAAAATGCATTGAAACATCATCCCAGTTCCATTCAGGAACATCTAAGGGCTGCAACAGACCACCAGGAACACGATGTTCAGCCTTAACCTACAGACACCAAAGGCACTTTTCCACAAAATCCGCCACTTCCTGCTTCACTCCAGGCCACAAAAACTAACGTCTCAAGACCCAGTACATCTTGGAGACTCCTAGGTGTACCACCAGGTCTGAGATATGGAACTCATAGTGAACTCTCTCTCTCTCTCATTGACTTTGGGATAAAAAAAATCCCATGGAAATGCATCTGATTCTAGACATCCTCCAACCATCCTTGCAGAGCATTTCCCTGCATAACACGATCACACATAACTTCATCCTCTATGTCTTCCCACTGAGACTCCTCCACCTACTATACCAAGGAAGATTTCACTATCATCTGAAACTGACATCCTCTATCATCCTCCACTCTCATGCCCAGATATAAAGTAGCCAACTCCTCTATTTCTTTCCAAGCATATGCTGACTCACGAACCACATCCTTCTATGGAATCTTACTCAAGGAATCTCCCACCATGTTCCCATTTCCTAAGGTGTATGATATCTCAAAGTCGTAGTCCAGAGAAAACTCCATCAACCTCCACTACCACAAGTTCTGGTCTCTCTAAGAGAAGACCTACCTCAAACTCTTGTGATCTGTGAAGACCACGAAGCATTCCCTGATGAGGTAATACCACCACAGTTTTAGTGTGAAAACAACCACAGCAAGTTACAAGTTGTGGATAGAATAGTTACATTTTTGAGGACATAACAACCTATACCCATAAGAGATAACTCCCCATTATTGCATCATCACACACCCCAAGACTAGACCAGAAGAATCACATAACACTTCAAATGTTACCCCTTCCTCTGGAAATCTCAGCACTTGGGCACTGACCAAATTACGTTTTAGATAACTAAAAGCATCCTAGGACTTATCACTCAATAAAAAATATTATTCCTTTCTGGTCAAGGCCGTAAAAGGTGTTTCAACTAATAAGAAGTATGGTATGAACCTTCGGTATTAACCTACCTCTCCCAGAAAACTACGAACCTCTACCAAATGCTTCGGAGATTCCCAAGAAACATCATCGTTGACCTTCAACAAGTCCACTGTAATTCTCTACTGGGACACCACGTGTCCAAGCAAGTTCACCTCTCGTGTCCAAAACTTTCACTTGGATAGCTTCTCATAGTGGTGGTGGTGTCAGAGGACCTCCAAGACTATCCTGATATGCTTAGTGTGATCCTCCTATGATCTTGATTAGATCTGGAAGTGTATGATGAACACAGCTATGAACCAGTCCAGATACTCACATAAAGTAATGTTCATGAGCCCCATAAACATAGCTAGTGAATTTGTAACGCCAAACAGCATGACAATGAAATCAAATTGTCTATATCTACACCTGAAAGTAGTCTTCATGATGTCACCCTCATTCACCCTCAATTGGGGATACCTTGACCACAGGTTGATCTAATAGAACCATCATGCTCCCTTCAACTGGTAAAAATGGTCATAGACCCTCGGGAGGTGGTACTGATTCTTGATTGTTACCTAATTCATCCTTTGGTAGTCTATGCACATCATGAGACACACCACTTTCCTTCTTCGTGAACAAGACTAGAGAATCCCATGGTGACACTCTTGGTCAGATAAAACCCTTCATCATCAGGTCATCAACCTGAATCTGAAACTATCACAACTCTGGAAGTTCCATCTGATATAGGGTCATCAAAATACGGTGTGCACCAGGTTTTAAGTCTATCCCGAACTCAACATCACATTGAGGGGGTAGAGTCACAACCTCTTTGTGGAAGATGTCTAGAAAATCTCAAAAAATCCCCAGAACATCCACCATCTCTGAGTTTGTTGACTCCACTGACAGCTCAGCTAACAAGGAAAGAAGGGGCTCCACAAGCTGGTTGCCCTCCTGGCAAGCCTGCTTGTCGATGAAAGCTACATTATAGATGCCCATATCAGAGAACATGACACTTATCTAGAATAATTCGATAACAGAATGCATTGAAAACAGCCACTCAATGCCCAGGATGACATTGTATGGCTAAATTTTCAGTAGATAGAGATTCCCACTAGACTGAGGTAGCCCCAACATCAGTCTTCATCGTCGAAAAACATCAAACATGATGGTCTAACCTCCAACTGGAATACTAAACACCAGGGGAATTGAAATTCTCTCTACATCTAGACCCAAGGCATGGTCTATAATGGGTGAAACAATGGATTGTGAATCCTCAGTATCAAACATGGCACATGAAAGTACTAAACAGACTGATTATACCTTGAATAACCTCTTGCCCTACTAGAAGTGTGGCCTCTGTGGTGTGAAACTGCCCATGCCTAGATCCTCTATCCCTCGGAAGCCGGTCACCTCCGTGAACATGCCCTAGATGAGGTCCTTGCGGAGCGACCTGAGGTAGGCCTCCTCCGACACCATCAACCCTCGATGGAGTGGGATCTCTCTACCCCTGTTGCGGATACTGAAAAGGTCTAGAAAGAAACCGTTGCTGCTGAGGTGGGTGCTGAACCTTCCCACCCCTAATGTATTTCACTCAGTCTGGGAACTGATTCCAATGATTCTCACAGCTTCCACAAGTAAATCACCTCAAACCTAGGCTCTTGGAGAAAGGTAGAGGACTGGGATATCGAAACTAGAACTGCTGAGGTCTTCTCCCCACAGGCTGAAACCTGGAAGGCCCTAAAGCTTGAGACCTGGTGCTAATGATATTCCCCTTTTATGAATCCAACTGGATCCCCTTTCACAGCACACCTCCTAGAATGTGCATCCTCTCTACCACTTCAGCCTTCATCTGCACCTCCAAGTACATAAGTAGGGTGAAGGGAGTAACAAAATACTTAAGGGAAGGTCGGATCGCCTCCTCTAAGCACATTGCCCACAACACCTCATCCGGGAATAGGTTTGGAGCAAAATGAAGGAGATTCTTGAACTTGATCCTCAACTCCCTTACCATCATACTCCCTTTTTGAAGGGAGATAAGATCCTACCTCTTTTCGTCCTTCATCACGGAAGAAAGGAATTTCACCTAGAACTTCTTCTCAAAGTCATTCTATGAAACGTCAACTTCCCTCTTCTCCCCAAGAGAGAGCATCAACCATTGAAATGCCTCCTCTCAAATATGGATCACGGAAAGAGGAACCTAGTACTCCACCATAGCCTGAATAAAGCCTAAAGATATCACTAGATCCTCAATTCAGCTCTCTACTTCCAGGTCTGAGACACTGCCCTCAAACATCCCTAGAGCCTGCCGCTGGATGGCACGAAGTGTCCTCTGTCACTTGTCTTCCTCCTCCTCTTGATCAGTCCTCTACTGATCGACCAGATCAACTTTATGGGCCTCAACTTCCCATACTACATGTTCACGTCATCTGGGTTACGTGGTTGTATGGTAAACAAGGAATTTCTATGCCCGAGTAGTGTAATAGATTTCTTTTTAATTTTTCATAAACATTTTTTTTAGGTACCCAAAAAACTCAAAACACACAAGAACACAAGTCATTATGATGCATGTACCTTTCCAAGGGTCTCTACCATACAATAAGTGTAGCCTCAGTTGGTCGTTCGGTAGGTCTAGAGTCCTTGCATCAGATCATGGGGGCCCCAAAAACCCGTTTCCTAGACAGTCTTCCATAGCCTATTTCAGGCTCCAAGATTTCCTAACACTATTTCCCTATCATCCCATGAGATCCCCACTATGCCTAACCCGGAACTCCATCCTATCTCTCAACAACCTCCCTTTGATAACATTATGTCATGACCGGCCTTCACTAAGATCAGGGAAGGGATAGAGAACTACCAAACCCTTCCTTCTTCAAGTTGATGGCGAGAAAATGACCCCCAAGTCCCTCCTTTAATTGGCCCCATAGTTGCAACTTGCACCAAGGGTATAAAATATCATGTAATATAGAAGGTGTTTCCCTCTTTATAGAAGAATATCAGGATATAAGATGGTAAACCCAAAAAACTCCAAGGACTATAAGTAAAAGTAAATCCAAAAATCCATTCCCATATGAATGTTCAATATAAACTGATATAAAGTACAAGAAAACTCTAAAAGGAAGTTCCAAAGGAAAGAAAAGTAGCAATGATAAATGTACTAAAGTTCAAGCTAGGAAGGCCAAGCACAGTCCTTAAATTCCTCCTAGAAAGCTAAAATCAGTTTTATAAACGTAGGATGAGTATACTAGTATACTCGGTAGGGAATACAAAATATCTCGTGCACAAGTGGGGAGGCATTATAATGCCCCGTGAGAAAAGATGTAACCAAAACACCTAGCAAAGAAAATATAAACCCATCCTCACTAAGGAACACTCCTCAAATAACTCGTGTTAGGTAAAGAATTATTAAAAACACATTGATATTTGGGTACCCCGCACCTCTTTCCCGCTGGTTATTTAGGGCATCCTAGGCATCACACCACCCCCACAGGTTTCACTACAGTCTCACTGTCATCCCAAAAACAACCTTATGGGCCACCACAACCACGCATCCTGCACGCAGAAACTTGGCCCACCACAACCACACTTAACCACGCCTACAAACACCTCATCCACAACAACCACTACTATGCCCGAAGACACCCGGGCCAAAACAACCACTACCACACCTGAAGATACCTATGTCAGAAAAACCATTTCCATGCTCGAAAACACCTAGGGCTCATCTTGAAGTCACTTGGGAAACAAACCTACCCGCACACACCTGGTCCAAACACCACCACACACCCTAACTGAAGAGTCTTGGGATACCTGGGAGAGGGAGCATAAAAGGAGCTAAAAAACCATCCACTCATAGGAATGTTGGGAAAAACACCATCCCAAATGAAATGGGGGTCTTAAGAATGATGTTCTCAACATTGTTGGGTGCGTATAAGAAACAAAAGAACTAAACATTATACATATAGTTAATCCAGCACACATCCAAACCTAAGGGTCTCAAAATAGACAACCAGCACGTACACAACCACTCTTACTGGTATACCTACATGCACAAATACACCACAACCACGACCAGAGCATAACCCATTTCTAGAAAAAAAATCCCCCACTATAACCATTCTCATTATCACGTTTGATTGATTCTGTTTAAAACATTACTCCACTACTGAGAAACTAACAGGCGTAACCAAAATCTAAAACAATAACTTAATAGAAAACATTCAGGCAGGATTTTAAGCATTCACACCCGGTTCTCTTGTAATGTAACAACATCAAAATGAATCCATGAGATCCCTCAATGTACTTGAACCCACCCAATACCCAACATACTGGCTCTACACGACCCCAAATGCACAAACTAATAACCCCTCAAAATAGAGGTTTTGGTCCCTTCTGTGTCACCCCACAAGGAATCAAATAGAAAATACATACATATAACTAGAACAGAGAAAGAAGTTTTCAGATTTAGACAACACCATTCATTAAGTTCCTTATTTCTGTTTGGTTAACTTGGTAGATCACACAGGGGTTATTAATCATTAGGCATCCATTTAATCAACCAAGTTTACATGATTGACTAGTTTCAATGCTATGTTCATTCAATCACAAGATTATCCAGAAAAACAGAGCTTTATTAGTGTGCAATAAAGGACCACCGATGACCATGATTTTTTGTGGACATAAGCCCATACAATTCACAACTTAAAGAAAATGGCATAACACATCAACATCATCAACTTTTCCACACCTTCATTCATTAACAGTCTGTTTATTATCTTATTTAAATTTTGTTTCATCTACATCCCAAAGGATCATCATTATACCCCCCCCCCCCCCCCGCATGATGCACAATGAAGAGAGACAATGGAAAAACCCCAACATGGATGATCAAGGATCGAAGTTTTCTCTTTGCACTAAGAACTAAGGATGACGCAACTTGGAGGAAAAGAAAACTTCAAGGATTAGCAGGAAGGGCTCCAGCACGGGTGCATGATTCGTCTCTTGATGAAGTCTCGAGGTGTACAAATAGAATCCAAAAACAAGAAGGAAGAGAGGATCTCGACTTAAGAGGAGTCCAAATTCTAGTGTCAGGGAGACAATTTTGAAGAACAAAATAGTCATATCATGGCTCAACCACGTGACTGGGTGGTTTCACACATTGGGATAAATTGAGATTTAATATTTCTCTTCAGAGATGGTGGAGAAAATAGTTGTGAGTTAATATATTTTCTATAAATGGATAAAACACAAAACATGGGTGAAACTGAAATACATGGAAAAGGTGTGACAGGCCATGCATTTTGGTAATGCAAAGGTCTCCCAACTCTTGGGGGTTTACAATATCTTTTAAGGACCTTAAAATGGGATTAAACAACTTTAAGAGGGAAATAAGATCTAAAAGAGGCATTACAAGAAACTCGGGAAAGAACCCCGACACCCCATGGTGGCACCTTTTGGGTGCAGCACCGATCGATGAGACCGAACTATTAGACCGATTGCTGGAACCGATCCGTGAGACATTTATTGGTGAGACCAACCGGTGACACCCTTCCACTGATATTGATGGCCTCCTGACTCACTGATGGTGTCCAGGACACCCCAAACACTAGAATTTGGAAAAGTAATGGACTAGGATGGTCTAGTCCATTACATACTTGGAAGATATCTGAGTTCGCTAAATCATAATAAAGAGATTTTTGGTTTTTAGTTAGTTTATATTTTTAAAAGAGAATTCACCCTTGGATCCACTGATATACTCTTCAATCCTATAGTTACATGTGATCATTAAATTAATAAACTCACGGACACATGGATTTGGGGATCAATTCATCTCTAACTTCAATACATCTAAATTGGTGGATCTTCTAGATATTCTTTATACGAAACCCTCTATGACCTTATCTCAATAGTCGTGATTCTAACTCACATAACAGTAATTTTATCAAGAAACTCATACTATATCCTAAATATATAATATTATTCCACATAAATGGAAACTTTTCCAATTAACATACACTATCTTATATGATCTCTTTATCAGATGAAATATCATAAATTAGGATGTAGATTTTGTCCTACCCTCTTTTATAAATTAATTATTATTTAATTAAATATATTATATAGAATTTAATACATCTACCCTATTGATGGGTTAAATTAATTTTCAATGTCTGTTTTATAGTTTTTTTATGATATATTATTTTGGTACTTAGAAGTGGAAAATATTATCCTGGTCATTCAATAAATGGAACATCATTACCAACACACGAGACACAACTGACCTTACTAAAAACATATCATTTCATAGCTTCAATCATGCATCAAGGTATGTGAATCTTGGAATAAATTTATAATAATATCAATTCAATATGACAATAAAAATTCTCATATATCAGGACATATAATGAAATCAAAAACATCTGGTGTTCCTATTAGATTTTTAGTCCTTATAATATCCAAAACATTTAGATCACTAAGTTTAAACATCATGTGCTGATGTATTAGTGATTATGACTCCAAACAGCTGATAGTCAAGCTTCATCCATGTTCAATTTAATTAATTTATTTAGACCATAGGAAATACTTTGAAATTATTATCGTTGTATTAGTAGGTTCTCATTAATGATTGGAACAACTATAACCCCATTATATAACATATAATCTAATGAAATTTCAATATATTTTACATATAGAAGTAATAATAATATTATGGTAAGAGATATACCTGAATATATATAATGGAATACATTACATGGAAATTGAAGAGGGAAATATTGAGTTGGCTCAAAAGAACCCACTCTCACTACAATATCTTCATTTCAGATAAAGTTTAGAAATATATTCAAATAATATCACATATATTTGAGTGAAACCTAAAAATGGTATCTTATTGAAACATATTTCTTTAGTCTTAATAAATACCTGAATATTCCCTAAGATTTTCATTCAGTAAAACAAAATTGGGTTACTTCCCTAAAATGTTTAAATCTGCAAATAATTTATATTTTATATGACCTATGTTCATTATTAAGAACTGCTGTTTTAATATAGAATAAAGTATATTTTTTAATACATATTGGCATAGCAATCAGTTTCTATGAAAATTTATTTCCATACAATATTAAGTAGTTATAGAGGATCGAGGTTGATCCATGGGGAAAAAAATCCAGTTGTAAATAGGTGATGTGTTTACCAATTATCCAAGAAATTATGTAGGATCAAAATGGAAAAATAGTGAATAAACAGACAAAAATAGAAAAAAAAATTATTTTCCATGCTATAATTTAATTTAATTTTTTCTCAAAAAAATTAATATTTTATCTTATCAAATTATATACAATCTCTAATTATTAAAATCATTCAACTATATCATCATATCTTGATCTAAAAATAAATGAAATTTTTTATTGAGTATTGATTCTCCATTCCTACAATCAATCCATGAAAACATTTTTTTCTTAATACTTTAAAAATAGTGACAATAGGAATGCCTCATGGTTGTAGGTTTACTCATTGTTGTACCTTGTGGTTTTCCCTAATTAATTTACTCTTTATCTGACATAGCACAATTAGTGATATTTTAAATTATTTCATCAAAGTTATTATAAAAAATAACTCATAATAAAAATGGAAACCAACCAAATAGTTCATTTTTTATAAAACACATCAATAGTGTATCACAAAAAAAACACAACTCTCAATTGCCTCTGCTAACCATGTGAAGGGTTACATGGCATAGAAAACTCTAAACTCATCCCATAAAAATAATAGGAACATGGAGGAGGGGGAAGTAAAAAAAGAAGAAAACAAGAGAATGTAAAAGGTAAAATACCTAAAAAAAATCAAGGGAGAAAATATATAGAGTGAGAGTACCTCCACACTACGTGAGGAGTTCCCGTTCTAGATTCTCAAACTATAAATTTATAGTTATAAATTTTTTCATCGAATGTAAAGGATAATTAGATGGTTAGTTATGCACTACTACTACAAAAACGGGCAATGGAAGCACTACCCTTTATCAGCGCTAAAAAAAGCGCTAATAAAGGGGAACTTTTAACAGTGCTAAAAAACGTTGTTAAAAGTGACCCTTTATCAGTGCTTTTTTAGGACTGATAAACACCCCCCCTTTATCAGCTCTTTTCTTAGTGCTGATAAAGGGGACGTCTTTTTCAGCACTTCTTTTAGTTGCGCTGATAAAGGAGGGATTTATCAGCACTTTTTCCTTGCGCTGATAAATTTTATGTTTCAAAAAAAATCATTAAAAATATAATATTTTTATTTATGTATATTTATATTAATATAAATATAATATATATTTTTTAAATATCTTTTAGATAAGTATAAACATACTATTACATTTAATATATAATAAATTTAGTGAAAATGGATTTAAAATATTTTAAAAAAATATTATCAATTAATTATTCACAAATTATTATCGATTACAAATCATTTAATAACAATTTTGAGACACAAAAAAATCAAAAAAATTAATAAAAGATCTAAAATAAGTTGATAATGTAACTCAAACTTCAAAAGACCATAACTTTTGATTCGGGTGTCCGTTTGAGCTCTACAGCATATCAAATCGAAGCCTGTGATGCGATCTACGTGCCAGAGACTCAAGAAAAGATTATATCACAATTTTTAAAGCTAGAAAAGACCCATAAGGCCTCCAAAACTGAGTTTTTAGTCGGGATACCCTGATTTGTTAACATTCAAACACAAATTACTTCTGATCCGGATGTCGGTTGGGCCTGTACCACATATCATATCGAATATTATTTCATTTTCTTTGATTTGACTAGTTGTGGAGTTGAAATGGGCTTCTGTATTATATTTTATGGTCTTTTTATCAATCTATGGCTTCTCAAATACACATATATTTATTTATTCATAAATATATATGTGTCTGTGTGTGTGTCTCTTTGTGTGTGTGTGTGTTGTATATATGTATGTATTTATTTATTTATTTTTTTATTTATAAACACACATAAAAAACATATTTTATAAATGTATTTAAAACTAATATTCTAAATATATATTAAAATACAAATATATATACGAATAAAAATTTATAACTAAATATATATATATAAATAAATATAAATATATATTAATATATAAATGAATATATATATACTAATATATGAATAAATATATATGTATTAATATAACTAAATATATTAATATTAATATGAATCTATATTAATATACGAATAAATATATATATATATATATATATATTTGAATAAATATATATGTATTAATATAACTCAATATATTTATATTAATATGAATCTATATTAATATATAAATAAATATAACTATATATATATAAATAAATAGATATATCATTAAATAGAGAGAGAAAAGAAATGGCTTAGTGGTAAAGGTGCAGCCGCGAAAGGGGGAGGTCCCGGGTTCGAGTTCGGGTGGGAAGAAGTGAGGTGCGCGCATTTGGGGATGTGCGGGAAGGGCAGTGCGCAGAAGAGTCTGAGGGGGGGGGGGGTCCGCCTAGTGCTGATAAAGAAGGGGACAAGCTTTGTTAAAAGATCCCCCCCCCCCCGCATTAATTCTTTTTTATTTTATTTTTTATTTTATTTTTGACTTTTATCAGCTCTAAAAAAATGCTGATAAAGGGGTATTTTATCATTGCTTTTTTGAGCACTCATAAAAGGTTCCTTTATCAGCTCTTTTCTGAGCACTGATAAAAGGGACCCCCCTTTATCTTCGACTCGATTAATAGCACT
Source organism: Viscum album (assembly GCA_963277665.1). NCBI lineage: Eukaryota > Viridiplantae > Streptophyta > Magnoliopsida > Santalales > Viscaceae > Viscum > Viscum album. The sequence continues at coordinate 1,512,830,873 of OY728139.1, read as the reverse complement.
TTTTTCGAGTTCTTAATGCACTTTTCTAGCGCTGATAAAACCCATATTTGTAGTAGTGTAAACATGCCTTTTTATATGTTTCCACCCAATGGGTGACTTGTATCACAAGTACAACAATATTTTTCACATAATGTGTCATTTGGAAGAGTACATGATGTGTTGTGGAAGTGATGATCATGGTGTATTCAACAAATATCTTCTAGTAAAGTCCTCTTGATTATAAGTGCATTGTTCTTCATTACATTAATACGGCACGTATTTCTTGAGAGGGGATTCAAGCGCAAAGTATATTATATTGATTCGTGTGTATTTATATTACATGGAATGTTTTTATTTGTTACACATCATGTATCCATCCTCTTCCCTAAAAAACATTTACAAACTATGAATACTTCCATGAAAACCAATAAAAATCCAAAAAATTTAAAAAATAATTATATTAATAAGTTACAACATATGTTGGATATAAGTTAACTATTTATCCAAGAAAGCACATAAAAATAGTATACAAACACTAATAAAAAAAGAGGCAAGGGAACTACTACCATTTACCAGTTCTAAAAAAATATGACAGAAGCTTTCCTTAGGTCACCAGCGCGTAGAGTTCGTCGTAGGCTTCGATTTGCTATGCTGTAGAGCTCAAACGAACACCCGGATCAAAACATATGGCTGTTTGAAGTTTGATTTACATTTTCAACTTATTTTAGATCTTTTATTATTATTATTTAGATTTTTTGTGTCTTCAAATTGTTATTAAATGATTTTTAATCGATAATAATTATCAAATTATTAATTAATAATATTTTTTTAAATATGTTAAACGATTTTCACTAAATTTATTATATATTAAATGTAATAATCTATTTATACTTATATAAAACACATTTAAAAAAATATATATTATATTTATATCAATATAAATATACTAATATAACAAAATTTTATTTTTCATGATTTTTTTAAACATACAATTTTTCTGCACTAGGAAAAAGTGCTGAAAAATCCCCCTTTTACCAGCACTACTAAAAGAAGCGTTGTTAAAGGGGTCCCCTTTATCAGTATTAAAAAAAGTGCTGATAAAGCGTAGTGCTTCCCCTCCCCATTTTTGTAGTAGTATATGATTCTAACTTTATGATTCAAACTCTTAATTATTATATTTATATCCATTTGTGTACTAAAAATGCATGATAAAATATCTTGTTTTATTATTAACAACCATATTATTGAATTCAAAATTTTATAGAGATTGAGATTTACTCAATATAAATGAATTATAATCCATATGTGTAAAATAATTAATTAATATTATGAATATATTTTCTTAAATTTTGTATTTCAGATTCATAGGCTCACACATATCTGAGTGAATAATTTCAAGTAACCTTCGTGTATTGATATCCACTATTTTTTTAATCTTTTTAGTTAAATACCTTAATCATAATCAATACAATAATTTATTATTTTTGGAATTATATTTAGAATATTTATTATAGTATCATGCTAATGAATTGTTCATGTGCTCTTTCGTAACAAGTGACCAAGCCATTGATGTCATAGTTTATTCTATAATTTTTTAATCATACAACATGAATTATTTTATTATTTTAATTAAAAAAATTAATTTTTCTCTTCCCTTACATGATAATAACTATAAATATTAATTTATAATGAAACATTTATTTTTCTCAAATATCACTTCATTACTATTGTCGTATAATTGAGATATAATCAATTTGTTATTCCTCTACCCATAAATTAAGATAGATTTTTTTCAAGTGATATTTATTGGAGTATTTTTATTATTTAGAATAACATTGGAAATAAAAAAATATATATCCATGAAAAATATCACAATGAAAAAACTATGTCTTTGATTCCAATTGATGTTCCCAAGATAATATGCGTAAATTTTAGCGGGAAGTGAATCACGGAATATATAAAGTTTTCAAAAAAACACTTTTTTCTTATGAATATTTTATGTATAAGACTCTCCACAAAACCTATTGAATCACGACATCTGAAAAATTGATAGACGTAGGAACAAGGGAATTGAGATTATTACAAGGATCACCAATGTTTTATGATTGGCTATTTCTTATTTATCGATTGGTCTTATCAACCATTAAAACATATTTATCTTGTAATCACCAAAGAATGTTAACGAAAATGGGAAACACTATATCTCATTATAAGTTATTTCTCTAGAAAATATACCCTTATTATAAATCTATTTATTTTAAATCCAAGTGGATAATTATCACCTTGGGAATGATGGGACCATAAGGGGAAGATCTTCTGACATGTTTCCTCTATCTAGGGTTTTCCTTTTCTCTCGGAAGTGATGAGTCCCAATGCTTTCATTATCTTCCATATCTTCGGCTACTTCTCATCCGGGCTTCCAAGAAGTTCAGGCACCTTCGAGTTGAATGTTCTGCAGAGGAGGTCCCACTTATGCTCGGTGGTCTCCATCATGTCTTCCTCCAGTTGTGTTCGATGGATTCAGAATGCGATAGTGTCATCGCATTATTCCTAGGCTAGTACATGACCACATATGCAGGCCTCAAGAATGCTCGGAGCTAGTGGTTCCCCATTTCCTATTCTTCCCTTGATTATTCTAGTTTTCTTAATGGTGTTGGTGTTTTGAGTTTTTTTTAAATACATTTTAAAAAAAATAGAAAAACTACAAAGGTTAATTTATTTTAAAAAACACGCTACAAAGGGGGAATCTGTGATATCGCCTTTGTATTAGTGCACAAAGACGGCATCAGAAATGCATCCTTGGCACCCCCGCACAACCTTTGCCTCAGATCAATGACATGGCAAAGGCAGCCTCTGCGATGCCGCCTTGGCCTGAACTCCCTATAAAAGGTCGGCCACCCCCCCCCCCTCCTCACTTGATCCTTACCTTCATCTCTCCAAAATTCTTTCTTTCACTCTAAAAAATTCATTTGTTGTGCGGTTTTTTATGAAGATTCATTTATAGGTATGTTTCTTTATTTAATTTAATGTTTTTATTTAATTAATTTAATTTTTTGAGTTTTAAGTATTTCATTTATTATGTAGTTTAGGTAGTTCTTAATATTTGGTTATTTAGTTTCTGTAATTAGTTATATATAGTTTGAAATAATTATTGTTAGGTAGTAAAGATTATGTATAGATTAACTTAGGATTATGTATTTTGAAATTTTGGTAGCTTAAAGATTATGTGGTTATCTAAGAAATTAAATTATTGTCTGGATACAAAGAAGTGAATGTGGCTCTGGCACAGATGTACATAGGGGTAAAACCAGAAAACACCACTTTGAGCTAGACTCGAATGGGAACTGGTGCACGATAATGGGCCTTGTTGCATCCTAGTTTGACACTCACGGGGGATATGCTTAAGATGATTTATATTTTTTTATAAACAACTAAAATATCTAAGAGAATAAAAAACAAATCAATATATTTATCAATGATTAAATGATAAATATAATGTTATAGAATCAAATAAGGACATAAGCATTAACGAATTAAAGTTATTGTTAGTTAATAATAATTAACTAGTGAATATAATATGATTAACGATTAAAGAATAAATAATTAACGAATAACTTAAAAATGATAAAATAGTGATAAAATAATGATTGATTAGTTAAAAACTGTATTAAGAAAATCAGTTTAAAATGAAAATTATAATTATTTAAAATGAAATGTAGAAGAAAATATTTTTAAATGTAAAGATTATATCGTTTAGAAATAGTAGTTACTATTGGACATAATTAATTATAGAATAATTAATAAATAACATAGTATTAAAACATGGATCCATATAAGGATTAGCTAACGATACTAATGAACATATAAAGTGATATGAAGAAGAAAAAACACATTAAATAAAAAGGTGCCCTAAAATTACATTCTAACAAATATCATATGGTTAAACATCAGTAGCTTAGTTAAGGGTATCGAAAGGAACCCTAAAATTACATTCTAATAGACATCATACGGTAAAATATAATTGTTAATATTTGTTACATTATAATAATTTTGATGAAAAAAACATTTTTGCCGTAGAGATTCATGTTAGCCTGTGTGTACTGCTATAGAGAGATTATTCAAACTGAGCAAGGAGATTCTTGTAGCACAAAACCAATTACGGTGGTTAGTACAGATGATTGTGTAACCATAAGTGACCTTCAAGATAGAATTCGTGTTTCCTTAAATCGGGGACCTGATTAAGAGATCATGTCTATGAGCTATAGACATTTGCAATTTTTGACAACACTGTGGCATCTAGCTTGTCCATTGGTTGCTGATGAGTAGTGGGTCTAAGCAATTAATTTATTTTCTCAATGGCCAGATGGTAATCTGATGGAGTTATACATTGATGTTTCTACTATACAACAACAACTTCCACTTGTACGAAGATGTATAATTACAAGAGTGGTTGAAGATAGTCCACCCCATGAAATTGAGGCTATTCGAAATGATGCAGCAGAAGATGACAACCTAAATGATCTCACGGATATACATGTCAATCTGACTTCCGATGAGCAGTTTCGTAATGATGGATCAGATGGTGACAATAGTGCTGATGAGGAGGGACCAAAGGAAGATATAGAGGAGGTTTTGATAAATGCATTAGTTATACATCAACCTCGACCTACAATAAATCATCCACCACTCTTTACATCGTGGTCAGAAGCAATGACACACATGCCTGAATTTCACAATACTATTCTCACACCCACAACTGAGTTCCCTGGAGTTGTACTAGATAGGTTAAGTGAGGTGGAAAAAACCTTATATATTGGAATAAATTTTCCAAGTAAATATGCCTCTAAAATCACTTTAAAGAGATTTCATATTGAGAGACAATTCAACTATGAAGTTTATGAATCATGTCATAGTAAATATGTTATACAGTGCGAGAAGTATGGGGATTATTATAGATTTCTCTTAAAGGTGATTCCAGACATTACATTTGGAGGTTAGAGAATCTCGAGGATTATGGAGGCTCATACAAGAGTTATGCCAAGGCTCACACCAGACCATACCTCATTGGATGCAGATTTTTTTCATCTCTTGTTGTTGAGATGATTAGGACATGTCAAGATGTTCCAATAACCGTTGTGCAAGAGAGTATTTAACACTCATTCGGTTATTAGATTTCTTATAATAAGGCATGGATGATGAAACCGAAGACAATTGTGAAGGTATATGGTGATTTGGATGACTCATATCCGGTGTTTCCGCAATTTCTAGCCATACTGAGGTATAATAAAAAGTTGTCTTCCATCTGGATACAAAAAAACAAGTGTCTCAAGATAACTGACTTGATCCATATTGTGTTAAATTTCATCGTTTGTTCTGGGCATTCGTTCCTCGTATCTCCATATTTCGTTTCTGTGAACAGTTTATTCATATTGATGGAACATTTATATATGAAAAATAAAAGGGCGTATTGTTGATTTCGGCAACCCAATATGGAAACCATTCACCTCTTCCAATTTACTTTTCCATTTTAGAGAAAGAAAACTATGAATCATAGAGTTGGTTTCTGGTATGTATCAGCAACCATTTCACCAACATTCCGGGTGTTTGTTTGAAATCTGATTTCCATCGAGTAATTAATGAGGCATTCATTGTAGATACTGATACATGGAGATACCCAAATTCACATCATCGGTTCTTCATTAGCCAATTTGTTAGCAATGTGCATAAACAATTCCACAATGAACCGATGAAGAAGGCAATCACGAGGCTTGGTATGAATTCTATTCGTTCTGTTTTACTATTTCAGTATAAAGATAAAATCAAGTTATGTGAAATATCATCTCTTATTTGTAGAATATGAGTCAGACCAATGGTGGTATTGAAGAACGTTTTGAACAAATTCGACAGGCTAATCAAGAAGTTTATGATTATATGATGCAGATTCCAAAAGAGAAATGGACATTGGCATACGACGGGGAGAAGAGGTACAGACACAATATGACAAAAATTGTAGAGTGCATAAATGGTATCTTCAAAGGGCTTCACAAGCTACCTATAACTGCATTAGTTCAGGATACATTATATCGATGCATGAAGTACTTTGTGGATAGACAAAAACTAGTATTAAATGGAATACAACAGGGTATAATATACAAAAGAAACTTTCAACGAGATATTGAAAAGAATATTGAAGAAGATTATGGTTATCAAATTTGTCGCTTTCGAAGAGAAGACCCTTAATTTGAAGTTCAAGAGGGTTCAGACCCCATCAAAAATCGCGTCGGTGAAAAAAAGGTGGTTTTACTTGAAACAATGCAATTTTAATGTGGAAACTTTCAGGCCTTACAATTTCTATGTACACATGACATCGCAGCAAGTGCCTCTATGAAAATATCATGGGAATCATATATTGATCCAGTGTACCAGATGGATACCATTTCTAACTCATATTCTTCACCATGGACACCTATTAGGGAGTATCGTTATTTCCCAATGCATGAAGGCCAGCCGATAGTGATACCTGACATGAATCGGTTACGTCCTCATGGGAGACCGAAGGCGAGTAGGATGCGTAATGAGATAGACTAGACACAAGAACAAGAACAGAGTTTGTGATGCATGATATGTCAAAAAGAAGGTCATAACCAAAGACGATGCCCTGACATTGTTGGGCAGAGCTCACAGTCTCATCTATAATGATGTATTTTCTTCATTGTAACATTTCCATATTGTAAACTAAATGTTGTTATCTCATCTTTATTCCTCGGTTTTTTAAACCCCAAACATCTAAGATAACTTTTCATATTAATATTCTTGCTTTCAAGAAATGCTATTAACCCCTAAACATGTTTCCTGAAACTTAATATTAAAAATTTTAACCCTAAACCCTCAATCCTAACCCCCAACCTAAACATGTAGGATATTTTAGTGAATTATTCTATAACGAAATTATAGTATCATAATTATTAGAATAAGTTATTGAATATATACAATTAGATAAATTCCACAATCATCATTACTAATTGACATGGTTTATCTTAATCCAATCCACATGTAGTTAATCATAACGCTCCGCCAAAATATGTGTAACCAAATTCAAGACTAAATATTTTATATAATAGAACTTATTTCATGTTAATATTCTTAATTTCAACAAATAAACATAAATATTAGATAATAGAATTTATTTCATAAATACAAAAGCGGAAGAGTTAACCCATATTGTAAAGTAAATGTTATTAACCCATAAACATGTTTCTTGAATGTTAATATTAAAATTTTTAACCATAAACCCTCAAACCTAAACCCCAACCTAAACATGTAGGATATTTTAGTAAACTATTCTATAAAAAATTATAGTATCATAATGATTATCATAAGTTATTGAATACATACAATTAGATAAATTCTGAAAACATCATTACTAATTGACATGGTTTATCTTAATCCAATCCATAAGTAATTAATCATAAAGCTCCCCAAAAATATGTGTAACCAAATTCAAGACTCAATATTTTGGATAATAGAACTTATTTAATATTAATATTATTGCTTTCAATAAATAACTTTAAATCTAAGATACTAAAATTTATTTCATAAATCCAAAAGCGGAACAGTTAACCCATATAGTAAAGTAAATGTTATTAACCCATAAACATGTTTCCAGAACATTAATATTAAAAATTTTATCCCTAAACCCTCAAACCTAAACCCCACCCTAAACATGTATGATATTTTAATAAACTATTCTATAAAAAAATAGTATCAAAATGATTAGCATAAGTTATTGAATACATAAATTTAGAAAAATTCCAAAAACATCATTACTAATTGAAATTGTTCATCTTAATCCATTCCATAACATTATCTTTACATTTTACAGTTATGAATCATTTAATTTGTTTATGTGCAGATGGATGATACCATACTACTCACTCAGCAGCCTACACATATTTCACAGGTTGTGTTAGAGGGTCGTCTAGATCGATGGTGAAGGTGCGTCGATCACACCATTTTCATCACATGGAGCATCCACATGCCATTAGACCTTACTTGCGTCGTGCTGGATTATATGGCATTACCATATCATATTTCACATTTTTAGATAATTACCAACTTTCTGCCCTCGTTTAGAGATGGAGACTAGAGACACACATTCCACCTACCTGAGGGAGAGATGACCATCACCCTCAAGGATGTCGCAGTGATTCTCAGTCTGCCTTTCCAAGGGAGACCTGATGTTGGACTCACTCGTACAGCTTGGCCAGACCTTGCTCAGTGCTTGTTAGGAATTGATATTTTATCTGACTATAGGGCTATAGATGGATCATCCATATCTATTCCTTGGTTGGAGACAAAGATTCCACATTTACAGGATGATGATGATGAGAAGACCATCATGTGTTAGGCCTGTGCATATATCTTACGGCTCATTGGTGGGACCATGTGTACTGATCACTCGGGGATGCACGTGTATATGATGTATCTACCCCTATTAGAGGACTTTGATCGGGCAGGGACGTACATCTGGGGATCAGCCTTCTTGGCATACACATACAGATCATTATGCAGGCTATCCCACAAGGACTGTACAGGTCTCAGAGGATGCGTCATACTTATTTAGATGTGGGAATGGGAGCACATCCCAGCATTCCGCCCTGACCTTGCTGGTTCGCCGGTCAAAATGGTGGTGCTGCATGAGGCTCCACATGGACGCTGGTATTGTAACGCCCCAACCCCAGTTACCTAGAGTTGGTGCATTTTTACATAACATTGTCATGATCACAAGAAGGATCAAATCTCGAAAGACCGATTGGTTTTGTAGCCTTGGAAACACTAGATATATTCATAAAGATTTACATTACATCATGAAGTGAAAAACTACTACAACAACATATTGTCTCCATAATCCACACTATTATCCCCTCATAATATCCCTGCAGATCATTCATAATTTACTTCTTCACATCCTAGGAAAAATAAAACATAGAAAAGGGGTGAGCTCAAATGCCCAGTAAGGATAACAATATAGCGGAAACGTTCATAAATAAGAATAAACATTTAAGGAAATGTATAACTAAAACAAAAGCCTTTTAAATTTTAACTTCAACATAGTATGGAAAAAATAAAATGAAATAATTCCATTTACTTATTTACATGGATATTCTACTTATCGAATAATCACATGCAATATCAATAACCACTTTCATAATGATGGAATGCATAATGCCAGACTATCATAACCACATATCCAAGGCATTGTGCCAAGACTACAAATAATATTTTGTCAAGGCCTTATTCCAAGACACTAGTTTGTCTCATGAGACATACCGATGCATCGAGGAGCTATAGCGGGCTCCACCCGTCACATATTAAGTCCAATGCATTCCCATATGAAAAGGTTTAAAAATAACATAAACATCCGTATTAAAACTAGCATATAGAATGTCAATACTGTCACTATAAACTATGAATGGTATAAAAATAGCACATCCACAGTTAAACATATCAAAAAACCTTCAATACAATATATAAGTTTTGTATCATAATAAATCAACTTCAAATAAGCGTAAAATGCATCAAAGGATGTTGACATAGATGAAATCAAAACTCTTTTTAGAGAAATATCTCTTTCTATTTTGAAATCATTTAAGAGTCATATATTTATAAAATAAAACATTTAATTTGAAAATATTCTTATAAACTTGTAAGGTAAGCTTCGACGATTTTATAAAGGCGGAAAATAACTGCACCCGCCGTATAAGTTAAAAAAAACATTCTAACCTTAATTTTGTTGAAAAGGTTAAAAAGCACCTTGTTTGGGAAACGAAAGAAAGATTACATTATAAAACTATTATAAAAAGTCAAACATGGTTATAAATGACTTTAACCCATATTCTTTTAAATAGTAAAAATGTTTTGAAATACATTTTTAAGAAACATGGATTTGGATGATAAAGAGATCCCAGTAGATTATTACGTATAAACAACCTCGGATAATGAAGAGATTGTGAAATAAAACTTACATTGTACTTTTCCTTGGTTGGGGTAGGTTAACCTCCTGTATAATGGTGAAATAATTGTTATTAAATTATACAATAATCCTATACATTAATATGATATGATCTTTTAACATTTTTTTGTTAATAATATCTTAGTATTATCATTGTTTCGGGTGTTAACCTACTCATTTTCTTTTATATGTTTTGTTACGTAAGCCATGTTTGTAATGGATAGGTTGTATCTTAATCATATCCAGAATTATATCAAGTCCTTAAACATTATTTTTAAATCATCAAATGATAATTATACTTGAATGGATACAATGGAGAATGAATCTCATCGCGTTCGTGGAGACGGTAGTCCGTACGTACGCACGAGCGACAATATCATTCTTTTGATATTAAAATAATATATAATTGGATGGTATATCATATATACAGAATCATTATCATGTTACATTTTTTATTTACATGAATTACACATCATTTTTATACCCATCGAAATAATAATTTATTGAATAATAATTACACCACGACGTGGAGACGGTAAGCCGTACGTACGCACGTATGGTGACATGTTATTCAAAGGATGGATAGAATAAGGAATATGGTTGTAACATATTTATAATAACATCACAGTATATATATTATACTGGAGTTATTATTTTAGAATGGTAACAACAAAGTAAGAGGAACTGTAAGAAGAAAGGAACTTGGAAAATGGTGGTGAAATCATTACCTCTTCTTCGGGTTCTTCCTTTGGATTTGATCAAAAGGGCTCCTTAGGTTGGCTTTATGAACCAAATAAGGCCTCTAGGTTGTAGTGAGGGAAGTTGGGAGAGTATTTGGGTAGATTTTTGCCGAATCAAAAGGATTATAAGGTGTGAAGAAATGAGAAGGAGGAGTGCCCTTTTATAAGAGAGGTGAGGGGCACCTTTGGAAAAGCTAGAAATATTAATTTATAATAAATTAATATTCGGTTTCTAATGGGTCAAACGTGTATTATTTAAATGTTAAGGTGTGTATGGGTCTAAAACCACTCAAACTATAGAATTTATACAGGTTTCGGTACTTATATTAACCTTATCTTTAAGTATTAACTCTATGTTAATTAGTTTCACTTTTACAATGTCTCTTTGTATCTTTATATTATATGGTTAACAAACTTACTATATACATCAAAGAGACACCCAAGTGGTCCATTAATGATATAAATATCATGATATAGGTCTTTTGGCCGAACCTTATATTTTTAGGAATTTAATATCAATTAATAATATAATATTTGTTTTAAAAACTCTTTTTTGTCAATTTTGACACAGCTCAATAGTTGATTTTTGTGAAACTCACAACAGAATGATTACTTCGAACAAAGTTAATTAAATAAACCCTAATATGTCATATAATCATATAAAATTATTGTAATTCGTTAAAAGTATCAAATTATATTTATTTGGGTAATTTATAATATCAATTATTTTAAATTTTCACTATTATGTTAATTACTCCATCATCATTGTGTCATAAATAAATTAAATTATTTAATCTCTAAAAATTATAAATAAAATATAATTATGTAGGAAATCATTTTAGCTTTCTAATTAATATTTATAGTCGAAACTCCAACATCTATAACCTTATGTAAAAATTGTTTTTCTAAAAGTAATATGCTTGTGTAATTTTTGAATTCATTTTAACTTAATTAAAATAAAGTGTCCCTATCACCTACAAGTGGCTCCATGGGGTCCCAAAATCGACCCAATGATGCCTATGGTCGAACATGTATCAACCAATAAGCCTAGGACACGTTTTAGGGTAATTTAGTATTGTTATAATATTATTATAATATTATTTTTTAACCCTTATTTACCGGATTTACCCTTAACCATGGTAAATAAAATATTTACCGAAGTAATTATTCAAAATGTCTAAAAATAAAAGTTACCTATTTTAAGAAATTGATCATCCTCATTCCAAATATGGAATCCATTTTTTCAAATTTAAAACACATAAGTGGAAGAAATTAATTTAAAATTAATTCCCGTTGTTAAAACAAAAGGGTGTTTTTAAGAGATATTAACTATCAAAAGATTGACACTTGTTTATGTTCGGTTTAATTGTAAAATTATGTACAATGACCAAAATTTTATTAAATGGTAAAAATATAGTCTAAATATACTTTAAAACCACTCAAATTCCTAATTTATCACTATTAATTATTTTGATTAAAAAAGTAGTTTTTAATTAAAATTTAGTAATTTTCACTATTCATCAAAATATTAAAGTTATCCGAAAAGTACCAAAATTTCCCCTCAGGCTAAATTTGATATTACGAATACAAAAATGAATTCCATTTTAAAAAATAAATATATATAATTTCAAAAATTAGGTATTACTATTCATAACGGCTAGTTTGATTGGTTATGGTATGTTAGAACTCGGTGTTGCGTACAACACACTATCACATTATTCAAAGAGAAGCGTACCGTGGATGCTTGGGGTGTTACATTCTCCCCTCCTTCAAATAATTTCATCCGAAAAATTTCTAGAATATTATCGCATGAAAATACACGGGTGGTTCTTCGTCATAAGTTCCTCGGGTTCCCACGTTTCCTCTTCCATCTTATGGTTTCTCCAGAAAACTTTTACCAGACGCGTCGTCCGGTTTCTCAGTAATTGTTCTCTCGTATCAAGAATACTGACGGGCTCTTCACAATAAGACATATCGGGTTCCAGTTCTAACTCCTCATAGGTGAGTACATGCGTTGGGTTAGTCATGTATTTCCTCAATAGAGATACGTGGAACACATCGTGAACTTTGGAGAGACTTGGCGGCATTGCCAATCGGTAAGCTACATCCCCAATTCGTTCTAAAATTTCGAAAGGTCTGATGTACCTGGGACTCAATTAACCTTTCTTACCAAAACTTATGACTCCCTTACATGGAGATACCTTCAGGAAAACATGATCACAGACTTGAAATTTCAAATCCTTCCTTCGATTATCGGCACAGCTCTTCTGCCTACATTGAGCTGTTTTGATGTGATTTTGGATTACCTTCACCTTTTCCATCGTTTCCTCCACCAGTTCTGGACCTACAAGTTTTCTTTTACCAACGTCATCCCAACAGGTTGGTGTTCGACATCTCTTTCCGTATAACGCTTCATATGGTGCCATCTGAATACTCGAATGGAAGCTATTGTTATAGGAAAATTCTACCAAATGTAAATATTGATCCCACATACCCTGAAAGTCAAGTGAGCAGGATCTCAACATGTCTTCTAAGGTTTGAATAGTCTGTTCTGATTGTCCGTCTGTCTGAGGGTGGTAGGCAATGATGAAATGAAGTTCAGTATCCAGGGATTTCTGAAGACTTTTCCAAAATCATGATGTAAAATGGGGATCATGATCTGAAACAATCGATAGGGGTACTCCATGAAGTCTCACAACTTCATTAATATATATTCTTTCTAGACGTTCCAGTGGTAGATCTTCTCTTATAGCAAGAAAATGTGCTGACTTGGTAAGATGATCAACAATAACCCATATTGCATCGTTCCTTCTAGGAGTCTTTGGTAGCCCCATAACAAAGTCCATCGTAATATTGTCCCATTTCCTCTCCAGTATGGGAAGAGGTTGCATGACTCCTCCAGGGTGTTGCCTTCCAGCTTTCACTTGTTGACAAACCATACATCATGACACAAAATCAGTAATCTCCCTCTTCATATTGTCCCACCAAAAATGTTCCTTCAAATATCTATACATTTTGGTGCTCCCATGGTGTATAGAAAAATTCGAACTATGAGCATCATCCAACAATTCCCTTTTTATATCAGGTGTATCGGGAACACAAAGCCTCTTCCCGAATTTCAAAATTCCATTTTCATACACAAAATCTCTCAATCTCCCATCATTCACATCTTTAATCTTCTTTTGAAATTCTCCATCATTAGTCTGAGAACTCTTAATCCTTTCTAGTAAAGATGGTTTGGCAACCATTTGAAAAAGAATTGATGTTTCTCCTTCCCTGGTTATTCCAATGTCCATCTTCACTAGATCCATGAAAATTCGATCCCTTTCAATTCTCATATTGTTCAAAACTCCATGATCTTTTCTGCTCAAAGCATCTGCCACCTTGTTTGCCTTCCCCGGGTGATAGTGTATTGTGCAATCATAATCCTTGAGTAATTCAATCCATCTCCTTTGCCTCATGTTGAGTTATTTTTGTGAGAAAATATACTTCAAACTCTTGTGATCAATATAAATCTCACATTTTTCACCATAGAGGTAGTGCCTCCATATCTTCAAAGAAAAGATCACAGTATGTAACTCGAGATCATGAGTATGGTAGTTTTTTTCATGAGTTTTCAACTGTCGTGATGCATAGGAAATAACCCTATCATTCTGCATAAGGACACAACCAAGTCTTTTCTTCGATGTATCACTATAAATAAAGAACCCATCATTCCCCGATGGGAGAGTCAATATAAGAGCATTGACTAATATTCTCTTCTATTCTTCAAAACATTCTTCACACTCTTTTGTCCAAACAAATTTAACCCCTTTACGTGTGAGCTTCATTAATGGGTTAGCCAATCGGGAAAAATTCTGGACAAAACATCGATAATAACCTGGAAAACCAATAAAACTACATACCTCAGTTATACTTGTAGGTGCTGGCCATTCTTGGATTGCCTTGGACTTAGAAGGATCAACAGAGATTCCATCTTTAGAGACAATATGGCCAAGAAAAGAAATCTCCCGAAGCCAGAATTCACAGTTGCTAAACTTCCCATATAATTCATGCCTTCTCAGAGTCTTCAAGATAATGCGCAAGTGATTTTCATGATCTTCATATCATTTGGAGTACACCAAGATATCATCAACAAATACCACCAAAAATTCATCGAGATACTCCTTGAAAACTCTATTCATCAGATCCATGAATACAGAGGGTGAATTAGTCAATCCAAAAGGCATTACAGTAAACTCGTAATGCTCGTACCTGGTTCGAAATGTTGTCTTTGGAATGTCTTCCTTCTTCACCCACAAATGAGGGTATCCAGATCGAAGGTCAATCTTTTAAAAGTATTGGGCTCCATGTAGTTGTTCAAATAAATCATTAATGCGTGGTAGGGGATACTTGTTCTTTATTGTTATATCATTGATCTCCCTGTAGTCGATACATAACCTCATAGATCTGTCTTTCTTTTTAACAAAAAGAACAGGGGCTCCCCAAGGAGAAACACTAGGGCGAATAAATCCCTTATTACTCAATTCCTCTAGTTGTTTCTTTAGTTCAACTAATTCTACAGTGGCCATTCTATAAGGGGTCTTTGATATAGGCCTTGATCCAGAAATTAAATCAATGGAAAACTCAACTTCTCATTCTGGAGGATGTCCAGGTAAATCTTCCGGAAATACATCTAAAAATTCTTTCACAATAGGTACATCCTCTATTTGAACATTCCTTTCCTCACCCATAGTTATTTCATTCTATTCCTCCCCAATAATTGAATTTAGTTGAGCTACTGGGGGTGGATCTAGATAAGAATTAGGCGGTGATGATTCTGCTCTAAAGATAAGGTGTTCCTTATCATCATCATCAAGAATCATAACCTCTTTCTTCTTCCAATAAATCTTCGCATAGTAGTCCTAAAGCCAATCTATACTGAGGATTATATCAAAATCAATCATAGGTATGACGATGAGATCAGTAGATAAACAAAATTTATGTGCTGTAATGGGGACTGATTCACAAAACATTGTTGCAATGATACTTCCCTTAGGAGTTTTAACTGACAAATCCCTTGTTAAATCAAATTGGAAATATCCAATTTTCTTAGCAAACTGGGAAGATATGAAACAATTCAATGATCCAGAATCAAATAATGCATTTGCTAAACTTGAGGAAACCATTAAATTACCTTCCACCACGTCTTTCGAAGCTTCTACCTCAGTATTAGTGATAGCATAAGCTTGGACTTGACCCCTTTGCCTTTTTTGAGGTACGTTCTCCTGACGCTTAGGACATTCATTTGTATAATTCCCCATCTCCCTGCAATTGTAGCACTGAACATTGGTAGCTTCCTTCTTCCCCTTGCAATCACGAGATTGGTGGCCTTTTTCACCACACTTGTAACAGACTCTTGTTCCCCTTCAAGCAAGTACCGGTGTGTTTCATACCACATTTACCACAGGATGGATATTCATCCTTTACCTTCTTCCCCTTATTTCCATTCCCAGATTGATCAGCAGGTCTCTTGTTCTCTTGCTTTTCTTTAAAGTCATAAGACTTAGAGAATTCCTTTTCGGTCTTGATAGCACATGAGACAATGTCTTCGTACGATGAAAAGAATTGTGAGACTAATGCTCGACGGAGAAATGGTTTTAACCCATCAAAGAAATGATCAATCTTACATCTTGGGTTACGTATATAATATCTAGCATACCTTGTTAACCATGTAAAGTTAGCCTCATACTTTGCGACACTCTCATCCTCCTTTTGTCTCAGACTCAGAAATTTCCTTTCTATATATGGTCGAAGGTCGCGAGGAAAGTATTTTTCTAAAAACAGTTCTTTAAACTCCCTCCATTCCATATTTGATACTTCATCATCTTCCTTCGTGTTTTGAATCAATGACCACCACTGATCAGCATCTCCAGTGAGTCGGTAAACTGCCATGATAACTTTTTCCCTTTCACTACTCCCCAAATCCTGAAATATTTTCTCTAGGGAATTTATCCATTTCTCAGCTACTAATGGATTTGTACTCCCATTGAAAGTTGGTGGTTTTTTCCTCATGAATCGATCTAACATTGATCCTCCATGCTGCGGATCAGGGTTCTCCATACGGGTAAGGTTATTATCCATAACCTGAGTGAGTTGTCCCAGTATGGTGATTAGCTGATCAGCACCAGTTGCATCACCCGCTCCACTATAATTATCTTGAGCAGGATGGAAATCCCTAAATGGAGTGTGTGCATTGATACGGTTTCCATTTCTTCCACTAGGTGACATTTCTAAACAATGGCATAAACTAGATCAGTTTATGAATCAAAATACATAATTCCATACTTATAAAACACTTAACATAAATTGAAATATTTATGGATATAATCTATAATCATAAAAATGTTTTCTTTGAGAAGTATATACTCATAAACCCTTCATAATGATTTGTAAAGAAAAAGAGAGTTACCCTAAGCATATCCCTCGGGAGTGTCATAACCAAGAGTGCAGCAAGACCCGTTGTCGTGAACCAGTTCCCGTTCGATTCTAGCTCAAAGCGGTGTTTTCGGGTTTTACCCCTAGGTACATTTGTGCTAGAGCCGCCTCTAACTGCTCGTATCCAGACAGGGATGTATTGCTCGAAAAACTCACAAAATCTCTACAATACCAAAATTCTAGGAATTTCTTCTATACTAATCCTCAATGTTTATCTTAGGTCTACGTGCTCTAATCAGAGTTTGTCTAAATCTAGTTTCCAAGGTTTGTACTAAACTTCCTCTGATACCAACTGTAATGCCCCGACCCCAGTTACCTAGAGTCGGTGCATTATTACATAACATTGGCATGATCACAAGAAGGATCAAATCTCGAAAGACCGATTGGTTTAGTATCCTTGGAAACACTAGATATATTCATAAAATTTTACATTACATCATGAAGTGAAAAACTACTACAACAACATATTGTCTCCATAATCCACACTATTATCACCTCATAATATCCCTGCAGGTCATTCATAATTTACTTCTTAACATCCTTGGAAAAATAAAACATAGAAAAGGGGTGAGCTCAAATTCCCAGTAAGGATAACAATATAGCGGAAACTTTCATAAATAAGAATAAACATTTAAGGCAATGTATAACTAAAACAAAAGCCTTTTTAAACTTGAACTTCAACATAGTATGGAAAAAATAAAATGAAATAATGCCATTTACTTATTAAAATGGATATTCTACTAATCGAATAATCACATGAAATATCAATAACCACTTTCATAATGACGGAATGCATAATGCCAGACTATCATAACCACATAGCCAAGGCCTCATGCCAAGACTACAAATAAGATTTTGTCAAGGCCTTGTGCCAAGACACTAGTTTGACTAATGAGACCTACTGATGCATCAAGGAGCTATAGCGGGCTCCACCCATCACATATTAATTCCAATGCATTCCCATATGAAAAGGTTTAAACATAACATAAACATCCGTATTAAAACTAGCATACGAAATGTCAATACTTTCACCATAAACTATGAATGGTATAAAAATAGCACATCCACAGTCAAACATATCACAAAACCTTGAATACAATATAGAAGTTTTGTATCATAATAAATCAACTTCAAATAAGCGTAAAATCCATCAAAGGATGTTGACATAGATGAAATCAAAACTTTTTTTAGAGAAATATCTCTTTCTATTTTGAAATCATTTAAGAGTCATATATTTATAAAATAAACCATTTTCATTGAAAATATTCTTATAATCTTGTAAGGGAAGCTTCAACAATTTTATAACAGTGGAAAATAACCGCACCCACCGTATAAGTTAAAAAACATTCTTACCTTAATTCTGTCGAAAAGGTTAAAAAGTACCTTGTTTGGAAAACGACGGAAAGATTCCTTTATAAAACTCTTATAAAAAGTCAAATAAGGGTATAAATTACTTTAACCCATATTCTTTTAAATAGTAAAAATGTTTTGAAATACATTTTTAAGAAACATGGATTTGGATGATAAAGAGATCCCAGTAGATTATTTCGTATAAACAAGCTCGGATAATGAAGAGATTGTGAAATAACACTTACCATGTACTTTCCTTGGATGGGGTAGGTTAACCTCCTGTATAATGGTGAAATAATTGTTATTAAATTATACAAGAATCATATACATTAATATGATGTGATCTTTTAACATTGATTTGTTAATAATATCTTAGTATTATCGTTGTTTCGGGTGTTAACTTACTCATTTTCTTTTATATGTTTTGTTACGTAAGCCATGTTTGTAATGGAAGGGTTGTATCTTAATCATATCCAGAAAGATATCAAGTCCTTAGACATTATTTTTAAATCATCAAATGATAATTATACTTGAATGGATACGATGGAGAATGAATCTCATTGCGTTCGTGGTGACGGTAGTCCGTACGTACGCACGAGCGACAATATCATTCTTTTGATATTAAAATAATATATAATTGGATGGTATATCAAATATAAAGAATCATTATCATGTTAAATTTATTATTTGCATGAATTACACATCATTATTATACCCATCCAAATAATAATTTATTGAATAACAATTACACCATGACGTGGAGACGGTAAGCCGTACGTACGCATGTATGGTGACATGTTATTCAAAGGATGGATAGAATACTGAATACGGTTGTACCATATTTATAATAATGTCAAAGTATATATATGATACTAGAGTTATTATTTTAGAATGGTAACAACAAAGGAAGAATAAGTGGAAGAAGAAAGGAACTTGGAAAAGGGTGGTGAAATCATTGCCTCTTCTTCGGGTTCTTCCTTTTGATTTGATCAAAAGGGATCCTTAGGTTTGCTTTCTAATCAAAATAAGGCCTCTAGAATGTATTGAGTGAATTTGGGAGAGTATTTGGGTGGAGTTTGGCCGAACCAAAAGGCTTTGAAGGTGTGAATAATTGAGAAGGAGGAGTGCCCTTTTTTAAGAGGGGTGAGGGGCACCTTTGGAGAAGCTAGAAATATTAATTTATAATAAATTCATATTCGGTTTCTAATGGCTAAAAAGTGGATTATTTAAATTTTAATTTGGGTATGAGTCGAAAACCACACAACCAATAGAATTTAGACAGGTTTGGGTACTTATATTAACCTTATCTTTGAGTATTAACTCCAAGTTAATTTGTTTCACTTTTACAATGTCTCTTTGTATTTTTATATTATACGGTTAATAAACTTACTATATACATCCAAGAGACCCCCAAGTGGTCCATTAATTATATAAATATCATGATATAGGTATCTTGGCCAGTCCTTAGATTTTTATGAATTTAATATCAATCAATAATATAATATTTGTTTTAAAAACTCTTTTATGTCAATTTTGACGCAATTCAATAGTTTATTTTTGTGAAACTCATAACAGAATGATTACTTTGAAAAAAGTTAATTAAATAAATACCAATATGTCATATTATCCTAGAAAATTATTTTAATTCATTAAAAGTCTCAAATTATATTTATTTGGGTATTTATAATATCAATTATTCTAAAGTTTCACTATTATGTTAATTACTGCACCATCATTGTGTCATAAATAAATTAAATTATGTAATCTTTAAAAATTATAAATAAAATATCATTAATTAGGAATGCTTTTTATATTTCTAATGAATATTTATAGTATAAAATCGAACATATATAACCCTATGTAAAAATTTGTTTTCTAAAAGATATATGCTTGTGTCATTTTTGTATTCATTTTAACTTAATTAAAATAAAGTGTCCCTATCACCTACAAGTGGCTCCATGGGGTCGCCAAATCGACCCAAAGATGCCTATGGTCAAACATGTATCAACCAATAAGGCTAGGACACGTTTTAGGTTAATTTAGTATTATTAAAATATTATTTTTTAACCCTTAGTTACCGGATTTACCCTTAACCATGGTAAATAAAATATTTACCGAAGTAATTATTCAAAATGTCTAAAAATAAAAGTTACCTATTTACACAATTTTAAAATCCTGATTCCAAATATGGAATCCATTTTTCCAAATACAAAACACAGAAGTGGCCGAAATTAATTTAAAATTAATTCCCGTTGTTAAAACAAAAAATGTGTTTTTAAGAGATAATAACTATCAAAAGATTGACACTTGTTTATGTCCGGTTTAATTGTAAAATTATGTCCAATGACCAAAATTATATTAAATGGTAAAAATATATTCAAAATATACTTTAAAACCACTAAAATGCATAATTTATCACTATTAATTATTTTGATTAAAAAAATTGTTTTTAATTAAAATTTAGTAATTTTCACTATTCATCAAAATATTAAAGTTATCCGAAAAGTACCAAAATTTCACCTAAGGCTAAATTAGATATTCCGAATCCAAAAATGAAGTCCTTTCAAAAAAATAAAATATATAAAATTTCAAAAAGTATGTATTACTATTCATAACGGCTAGTTTGATTGGTTGTGGTGTGTTAGAACTCAGTGTTGCGTACAACACACGCTATCACATTATTCAAAGAGAAGCGTACCGTGGAAGCTTGGGGTGTTACAGGTATGATAAGTCATTTATGTTGTTTTCTAATTCTACAATGAGTAATTAACTACAATTAATCATTATTTTCCACCATTGTTGACGTATTTTTTGGTGGTGTCTACGACACAATATTGGCGTGGTTTCGAGACAACATTTGAGCACATATCGGCTACAGTTGGACTATCTCTTACCTGATCAGGTATGTATATACAATCTATTACTGTCTAACATATTTAATAATAACATCAATTTTGGTTTTTTGTTAGGTGTTTTTTTGACAAAATCACTTCTCATTTCATATTTCATGCATTCCATAATAAAGTATTATGGACCAGTTTCCAGCATACTGCACTGTTGGGCATGAGGATGCTATAGATGTAGTACCCATAATTCACTTCCATATTATTGAGTGGTAGCAGCCTAACATGGTCATGCGCCAGTTTTTCCATACTTAGCCGATTCCATTACCATCGAGACAGATAGACCAGCTTCAAGAGATGAATATGACAAGGAGGCAGGATGATGACTGGTCCCAAGTACATGCCAGTTTTATCGAGTGCTGGCGCAGACGTGTAGAGTTATGTATTCAGGGTGTTTCTACGAACAGATTCTCTCTTTCAGAGCAGGTTGACTATGCCCCGTGGTATAGACTGAAGTCTATACTGTATCTTACCCAAGCCAGTATAGAGATGCAGAGGATGGTAAGTCAATAAATTTCTATTAGTTTGTTTATTGAATTATTTTCTAATTCTATTTGAATCTATTTATAGGGAAGTCACACAGAGCAGCTTAGTCGCATGAGTGATGAAGAGGAGGAGGGGGTCTTTAGCCGGGAAGCTGTCCATGCTACAGCGCTGGAGGCGAGATCATTTTTCATGAACTTTTCGAGAGCATCTTCACGCATCTGGCTTAGATAGAGGAGGTTCTTGCCCCAGAGGCACATCCTGCAGTTGTTGGTGGTGCTAAGGATCCACGACCATGACGACATAGACTGATTTGTGCTGCACGTGAGACCTCACCTATTCCACAGGTAGAGATCGGCCCTCTAGTAGTCCAGGATCAACCGATTCAGGATGTGCCACTAGTGGCATGGGATCTGTCTTTCTTGACAGGATATCCCCAGTTCTCTCCATCTTGGGTTCCAGATCCTTCACAGCCTTGGATTCTAGAGCCATCACCATCTTGGGGTATAGCTCCATCGCAGGCTTCATTCCCCACTGTGATGGAGGCAGATCCTTCTACCACCCTAGTGGGAGAAGGATCTGGATGGCCGTACGAGATGTAGTTGACAGCTCCTCCCACTGACACATAGATGGAGGATGCGACAGTCGACATTCTAGTGCCTGAGGATTAGCCTTCGTCAGGTCATTAGACTCCACTGCGCACTTGACGTGGATGTCCTATTCACATACAACCATGTGGGATGGAATCTCCTCGCCACGGACATGGGCATTGATTGTACATTATTGTTTACATATTTTCTATCTATTGAAATCAAAATACTATTATTACTTGTTGGTCAGAGGGGAATCTCAAGAGGGTGGTGAATTGAGTACCAATTTAATCAATGATTAAAATTTCATTCATATGGGTCTTATAGTTTATATTATATAGATCAGCAAAGTCACGTACGTGAAACTTTTTTAAGTTTAAAGTAGGTAGATATGATAGGTTATAAATAATTTTTCACCAAGATTTTTTTAAAAATTATTTTTATTTTGGACTACTAGTTATATTTTTAAGCAATGTTTATAATTTAATTCATATCAGTCTTATAGTTTATATTATATAGGTCAACAAATTCACGTACTTGAATAAAAGATAAATTATTTTGAATCATTAAGTTTTATTTATATATATTTATATAACCATACAAACATAATAATAAAACATTAATAATTACTAATTACCGAATTAAAAATTATATAATTAATAATTTTGTTACTAATTAACTAATGAATTAGTATATAATTAATAATTATATTACTAAGTAACTAAGCAATTATTAAATAGTTAATAATTATATTACCAATTAACTAATTATATTACTAATTAACTAATTAATCATTATATAATTAATTATTAATAATTACTAATAACGTAACTAATTATTATACAAATAATAGTTATATAATTAATAATGATATTATTAATTAATAATTAATAATTAATAATTAATAATTTTAATTAGTAATTATAATTAATACTTATAATTAGGAATTATAATGAATAATGAGAATTAATAATTATAATGAATAATGATAATTTATAAATATATTACTAATTAACTAATTAACTATTATATAATTAATAATTATATTACTAATTAACCTATTAATTATAATATAATAATTTTTAATAATTACTAATTATTAAGTATAATTAATAAATATAATTTATAATTATATTACTAATTAACAAATAAACTATTATATACTGAATAATTATATTAATAATTAATTGATTAATTTTTATATAATTAATTATAATTAATTACTAATTAACTAATTAATTATTATATAATTTATTTTTAATAATACTAATTTATTAATTTATTAATTTATAATATGTTTAATCCATGTTTAAACTTTAAATTATATCGGTATTATAGTTTATATTTTACAGTATTTCAATGCCATATATTTGAATCATTTTAAATTTCAAGTAGGTGGTTTTGAAAGCATATAAATTATTTTTCTTGAACAGTTTAAACGATATTCTTTTTATTTTCAACTATTTTATAAATATTTAATCCATTTTTTAAGTTTCATTTATATTGGTCGTATAGTTTATATTTTATAGGCTTTCAAAGTCACGTTCTTGAAACATTTTCAAGATTCCTGTAGGTGGCATTGAAAACTTATAAATTATTTTCCATCAACATTTTTTACGAAATTATTTTTATTTTCAGAAATTTATTATATTATTAATACATGTATTATGTTTTATTTATATTGGTCTTGTAGTTTATATTTTATAGGCTTCTAAAGCCACGTACTTGAAACTTTTTAAGTTTCAAGTGTGTGGTTTTGAAAGCTTATAAATTATTCTTAGTCATCATTTTTAATGAAATTATTTATGTTATCAACTATTTTTTGTATGTTTAATCCATGTTTTAGGTTTCATTTATATTGGTCTTATAGTTTATATTTTATATTTTTTCAAAGTCATGTACTTGAAACAGAATCACACATCGGAAATGCAGAATGTTCTGTGCAGGAAATGGAGAACCAGATTCCCACATCATTAACGAATAATGATTTCCAGAGCAAGCTCTCTTATAAAAGAGAGCCCTGAGTGATAGCTTCTGTCAGAATCCAGACTGTTGTACTAGCAGTACTTCTGGATTTTAAATAGCGGATAAATTCTACTAAAAATTTTATTTCATTTGTTTTGTTTTGTTTTGTTATATATATATATATATATATATAAACAAAACAAAACAAAAAAATTAAAAAAAATATAACAAAAAAACAATGTTTTTTGTTTGATTTAGTAGAAAGGCCGCAACGGGGTTGCCGCCTTTCCACTTGACCTGAAAGGCGGCATTTTCAATGCCACCTTTCCACTTGACCTGAAAGCCGGCATTTTAAATGTCGCCTTTGCACTTCAACACAAAGGCGGAATTAGCGATGCCGCATTTGTAGCATTTTTTAAAAAATATTTTAACCTAAGAAGTATTTCAAAAAAAATGTATTTTAAAAAAATCTTGGTGTTTCCATTTCATGTCCAGCTGTGTGCATCAGTATGGCCCGACATCTCGGCTATGAATCCCTTCATTGCGCATTCAGGTCCCTGTCAATAAAGAATTCACCGTCTCTCATCTTCCATCGATAGTTTCTGAGGGTTCATTCATTCAGTTTTTCTTGCGGCCCTGCTTCGGTGGTGTTCTAGTGATTATCTCCAATGCTCTTTTCTTAGGTTCTGGCATGGCATTGGATTCATATGTAAGCTCTACAGTCTGAGCGGTGATGGTATGAGAATTTTGGTCACAATAATGGGTGGTGAAGGGATGGGAGCCTAGGCCTAATTCATTCCTTCGGTCTCTTTTTGGGTAGGTCTGGTCTTGGGTAGCGCTCATTTGTAGGCCTAGTTTTGTTTAATTTTTCAACATTTTTCATGGTCGTTATCAATTAACTGAAAAGTGATTTCATTTAAAATTTAAAAAATGTTTGGAGTGGGTAACTGTCAACAATATACATAAATAGAATAATAAGGATATTATTAATTTTTTACAAGTTTCAATGATCCATTATTGAAGTATACACCAGTTATCGACTCAAAAACCATCCATTTATATACTAGAAATCAGTCATAATAAAATAGGAAACTTTCTCCTACTAATCCCTAATTTAATATCCTATTTTAAATTATGATAACAACTCCATCTAATAAAATCATTCATAATTGGTATCTTTAAAAACATTTAATAAAATATATTTCATAACACTATATACAATATATACTAATTATATTCTTCAATTGTTCTCAAGTAAATTAAACTCTAAGAAAATATATAAAAAATAATACCTTAGTCATTTTTCCCCGGTCATAAGTCGTGTTGCATTTTATGCCCCAGAATAAATTAATTATGTACGAAATATTACCTATATATTCAAGATGTGAATATTAATTTAAATATGTTATCACATATTGATTTTTCTTAAACAAATCATTGATGTGATAATGTCATAGAGTATTTAGAATATTTAAAATGGAATATCAGTTCCCCCGCTATAAGGGGAACCATTAAAGGCTATGAAATTATTCTTAAAACTATTTATAATATATAGACTTGACCCAATGGGGCTTGATCCGCAACTACACCAAGCCAGCCTCCATAGGCCAGAGGTGAAAATTTATGGAAAAAGGCATAACTAGTGTGAGATGCCTTTTTCGGATGTTCCTATACCCTCACACCCTACCCTCTAAATGTATAAGTGTAGAGAAATCATAATAAAAATATCCATTATCTAAAGAATAAACATGTATGTAAAAACCTATAGAGTTTACAAGAGTATGAAAGTTTGAATAAAAAAGTGAATGGGAAAATACACAACCAACAAAGAAGATGTCGGAAACTGAAGAATTGTAAAAGTATGTGCTAAGAGAGTTTAGCACCAAATCTCCACAATCTGACCACCGTACATTGTCAAATGCACCATGTATTCGTAAACTACTCGGTAATCATCGTCACCTTGTCTGTCATCTTCATAAGACCCGACACGTATGGGAAAAACCCATTTAAGGGTGAGTATATACATACCCAGTAGGATTCCCCAAATACTGATGAGGGAGAAGTAAGTGACACAATGGAAATAGATATTAGACATATCAACCATAGAGAGTAAAAAAATCCAATGACATGGATATAGATAAATATATTACAACCAAAGAAGCCCTAATGAGAAGGAAAGGGGATCTACATCTCATATCCCAACCCGAGAGAAGAGTGTCATCAGTTCTAAGATATCATCAATGATGCCCAGTATCTCACGTGTCTATCCAAATAAGTATCCTTGAGAAAGGCCCATGCCTCTCCATGGTGTGGCACAGTTTATGGGTAAAAATCTCCAAGTAGAGGACCTACACTCTAATGCGTCAGGGGGGGGGGGTTCCAATCAATGTATGAAGAACCCATGCCCTATCCGACTCAATATAAAACTTGATAGATAGATGACCCATTCCCTAATAACATAGGGGTACCACTCCATACATAGAGGAATCACACACTAATCCCATATGTGGGTACCACTCAGTAGATAGAGGAACTGCACCCTAATGACATAGGGGGTACAAATTAGTAGATAGGGGACCTTCCCCCTAATTCCTTAAGGGGTACCAATCAATGTTAGGAGTACCCTTGCCATCTCTTATTAAGGGGTACCACTATGTGTAAGGAGAACCAGCACCCTATCTAATAAGGGTATACCACTCTTTAAATAAATAGAGACTCGCTCCTTTTTCATTTAGGGGGTACCACTCATTAGATAGATAGAGGATATGCACCCTATTCCATCAGGGGGTATAACTCTAATGATCCTACTCGATATATTTCTTCTTTGAGAATCACATAAAGAATTTTCACCCTTGAAACTTCTCACATCATATGAAAAAATAAACTATGAAGTCTACCATCACATTGTAAATTGAAAAACAAAACTCAAGATAAGCTACTTATGGGTAAAAATATGACTCCAAATGAAGTATATATGAGAGAAAAAAGTTTACTCAAA
Source organism: Viscum album (assembly GCA_963277665.1). Classification (NCBI taxonomy): domain Eukaryota; kingdom Viridiplantae; phylum Streptophyta; class Magnoliopsida; order Santalales; family Viscaceae; genus Viscum; species Viscum album. The sequence continues at coordinate 1,512,803,376 of OY728139.1, read as the reverse complement.
AGGGAAGAAGGGGTAAACGACATTTAAGGGGACCCACACATCATGTGGACCCACATCGCTGCATGTTTTTGTCCCTACTGATAATCAAAATACTAACCGTGTAGCACAAAATGGATTTTAGGTGGACTACAAGGTATGCCTCATACACCTAGGTTCCTACCCTTGTCCTTGGTCATGTTAGTGTACATTGGTACATGGTGTGTACTTGTCCATGTTCTCCGGAATGGGTTTTTCCTTATGTTCTTTTCCACACATAGTGTCAACTGGGTAATGGATACAGGGCGTGTGGAATAGATATGTGGTGTGTCATCTTTAAATTTCTCAAAACCTTGGCACTACATCTAAAGGGGCACTACACGGTGTGTGTTCTTCAAAGTATATAAAGTGTAGTATTGATTTTCACAGAATATCATATTTTCTTATTGTGTTCCATATCCAACCTCATGCTTTGGATATCTCTATTATCCCCCCTAAATCTAAGGGGATGCAATTGATTCATTTTTTATAGCCATCCATTGGATGGAAAATTAATCCCTAACTCATTCAGGAAAATCTGTATGCACCATCGCCACTCTGGACACATAAAGTGAAGCACACAAACCTTCTATATATCCTAGATCCATGATGAAAACATCATAAACCCACAAATCTTCTGAATTCGTACCCGATTTCCCAAATCATTCCTCTCACATGATTTTGCGATGAATATGATGGTCCAATCTGTCTTGGTCCCACCCAACAATGTCAAACTGATACCTCATTGGAAAATCGGTTAAGAAAAACAAGAAATATTGTAAGAGAAGCACAATAATGAATGTGTGATGATCATTGGACAAGTGTTCTCAGCCAAAAAACACAAACAAGGATATCTAGGGTGATAAAAAAAATAGAATAATCAGTTAAAATGGGTACACTAGTGCATGTAATGGTTTTCAATTGATGCGGATCAAGAAATTTAATCGATCAATCACAAACTATATAATCAATAGGGTAATAATCCAAAAATTGATGGTTCCTACCAAAAATAAGACCATTAATTCATGAAGAATGTGTTCACTAATAAATAAGAGGAGTCATTGCATTTTTTCACGTCAATATTCTTGGATCTGAAGGTCCTTCATCCTCTAATTTTGATCCTCCAACGAGATCATAAATGAAGATCATCTCAATGATCCTAGGGTTATGCAGCTGACCCTAGTGATTTTCCATAATAGCATATTTAAAGGGAATTATAATTAGTTCATTTTGATTAAACAATTCAATTAATTAATTAATTAATTAATTTAATCACATATCTTAATGGACTCTTTATCTGAACGCCCTGCGCCGAACCATTTTAGGTCAGGACTTGGGTAAATATCATGTAACAGACTCAATCATGGTCTCTGATTTTTTATTTGAGATTCCGTTTTGGTGATATCCCATTTTAATTAATAAACGGTTTTCTTATAATATAAAACATTTTTAATGTTTTTATAAACTTAATTTAGTGCACCTTGGGCCTCAAAATTGCACATCATCTCCATGCTTGGCTCTAAAAAATATTTTGAAATATTCAAAAGTCTTAATTGGAAATAAAATTATCTCTACATCATAAAAAACTTCATGGTTTTCATCCCAAAAAATAAGAAATAAAAAAATACCTTCTAATACTAAGACGACATTAGACTCTCCCAGTCTCTGGAGCTATCCTACAAGATCTCATGTTGGCACAAAACTCGAACCACAAGAATGGTTCATCCATGCTGGGTCCTCTCCTACCGATCCTTGATCAACTCCAGGTGATCCCAAAAATTTCCTTTATCATCTATTTCCATACCACCATAGTCAATAACTTGTGTGGTGTCATGCATGTATCTCCTCAGCTGTGACATGTGGAAGGCATTGTCAACCCACTCTAATTGTGGAGGTAGTGTGAGGTGGTAGGAAACATTTACAACAATATGAAAGATCTCGAATGGACTGATGAACCTTTAATATAGCTTTCCACCCAAGCCAAATCTCTGAAATCCTTTTCATGGGGAGACTCTCAGGAAAACATGGTCTCCAAGAATAAACTCCAAGGGATTGTGAAATCAATCTGTGTAAGATTTCGTCCTGCTCTGGGATATCCTCATCCCCCTCAGGGGTGACCTGGACCTTTTTTATCATCACCTTCACCATATCTAGACCTACATGAGATACCTCTTTGATCTTTATCCAACATATGGGTCAACAACATGTTATCCCTTACAAGTCCTCAAAAGGTGTCATGTCAATAGTGGAGTGTATCTATTATTTCCAAGTTAAAGTGATCCTCCTAGATCTGGAAAAAGTATAACATGCAATCCCCCAACATATCCTCCAGCACCTAGATAGTTCACACAGTTGGCGCATCTATCTTGGGGTGAAAGCTAGTACTTATCCTCATTTGGGTCCCAAATTCCTCAAGTGGGTCTTTCTGAAATTATGATGTGGAAAACATATGATGTTTGGAGAAAATAGTCAAGGAAATCCCATTAATGAGAACAATATATCATATGTATATCTTCCCCAAAATCTCCAGCAAAAAATTATTGCTGATATAAAAGATATTCACCAGCTTCATGAGTCAGTCAAGTACTACCCAGATGGATTCACGGCTGCTTGCAATTAGTGTAAATCATATCATGAAGGCCATGATATGCCATCCAATTTTTACTATGAGATCACAAGGGTCGACAACAAACTTTCCATAATGTGCTACTTAGCATTCACCTACTGATAGGTGAGGAACCATTAGATGATCGCATCTATGATCCATCTCATATCGGCCCACAAAAACAGTCGTTGATGGTATCTGTACACCTTACCCACACCAATATTTACATCCAAGGGGTAAGTGTGGAACTCTCATATCACCTCCACCCACATTGTGACTAGGACCACCGTCTATCCCTATAAAAGGATAATGTGATTCCCTCCTTCAAGAAATCTATGACATGAATCTCATGAGGATATCATTTCATGAATAACCTCATAGTCAATGTCTGTATACTAAGACTCTCTTAGACACTATAGAAGAGGAGGAGTATACACCATCAAATGAAGAAAAGATACACCCTCCTCCTCAACCATGGTCATCTTCAAGTAAACCAAAAGATAAGACACCTCCCACACCAAAATAGGTTGATAATTTCTACTAAGTAAATCTTATACTACATATCCCTTACCAAGAGAATATACTATCTCATAGTCATAGTTCATAATGATCTCAAACTAGTGCATCTCTCTCAGGTTCAAGTCTCTCTTCATGAAGACAATGCAGAGAGTCTGGTGGTCTGGGTAAACAAAACAGAGCTCTCCCGGAAGATAGTGCCTCCACTTCCTCTAAATGAAGACTACTTTTTCCAGCTCTTGTCCATGAGTCACATAATTCTTATCATGGGGTATTAAATTCCATTACCCATATTTGATAATTGAATCTCCCTACATTAACACATAGTAGAGCCCAACTATTGAGGCATCTTAATTCACTACATACTCCATGCCCTCTTACAGTAGTCTCAAAATAAGAGCACTCATCATCCTCATCCTAAACTCCTCAACTAATCTCTAGAACTACTAATTCTAAGTGAAAAAATATCATTTCCATGTCAGGGCAGTCAAAGGGTCAAATATTATAGATACGTCTTCCATACAAATCATATAGTACCCCCACTAATCTGAGAAAACATTGCACCTATAACATACTCTTGGGTAGATCCAAATGAATCAGTGTATCGAAATTCACTGGTTCCATATATAATATATTCTTTGAAATTACATTGTAATAGTATGTTCCTTCCTTATCCATTATTTTCTAGTTTTGATTGGTTGAGGTGTTTAAGGGAGGTTCTAGGAGTTTCCGATGAAATGTGGGGGTGAAGAAGAGCTGCTGTAGGAAATTAACATCATGTAAAGTTTTCATGTTGTTAAAGCTGGTTTCCAAACAACTCCAAGTTAGGTTCACAAATTATAGATTCTGGGGATTAAATAATAAAAAGGTATGGTCTTTTTCAAAAAAAATCACACCCTGAGGATTAAACGACATGAAAGGGGATTACACATAATATAAATGCCTAATTTAGTGTAGTAATAAACCCATAGATCACTTAACTTTTCCTTAAACTATACACTCTCTCTCATTCCTGGTAGCTGATGGTTCTCTCTTCAGGAATTTAGAGATTCTTCTCAAGGAGTACTGATTCTCAGCTTCCCATCATCGATCTGTGGTGAGATCTCCACTCGTTCTCATCTTATACCTTTGGTACTTCTTCAAAGTTTCACTGTGGTGGTGAGGTTTAGATTGGGTTGTGTGTTTTGGTATATCGTTTATTGTATTTGGGAGTCTTTTAGGTTAATTCCTAGTTTCTTATGGTGTGGTTGTGGTTGTGGGTTTTTCATCTTCACCTGATAGTGCATAGTGAGTATGAAATCTTCCATGGGGTAGAGAATCCCTTATTTCCCTTTATTTTATATCATGTGGGAGGAATTTTCTTTTTTTCCTATGGGTTATGGTTGTTCTTGATTAATTAAATGTAAATAACTCGTTTAATTGAAATTTAAATAGGAAATGGTACTATTTCTCATTCTTTTATGACTTTTATATGGTTTTGATATTGTGGATTATAAGGGCATTATTCCCTATTAAAAATTGTGGCCATCGGGGAATTTTTTTGTACTAGATGATATCTATTGTGACTGATTCTTCCATAGTGATTGTTTTGATATCACCATAAAATCGAAATTGGCTAGCCACTTAAATTTGGTTAATAAAGTAGTTTACCAAGGATTATAGATTCTTTGATAACACCCCTAAAATAAAGTGTAATATGATAAATGAACCTTTTGTGAATTTGTAAAATTATATTTTTGTGTTTCGATGTGTGATTATGATTCTGGGATGCTGAAAGGTGGTTGGTCCATGTTGGGATAATGGTTTTTTGGTCACGATTTTGGGGTAGTGAGTTGTTTTTTTTTTGGAAATTATTTTTGGACGGTGAGGTGGTTTATTGGATGTGAGTTTTGGTTGACAGGGTAGTTTGTTAACCATTATTTTTTTGTGTAAAGGTTGTATATTTGGTTCTGATTTTTGGGTGGTTATGTAGGGGTTTTCTTTATGGTATAATCCTGGGTGTTAATGAAAAAAATAATTTTTTAATAATGATCGAAATGATAAGGGTTGGTTTGGTTAATGGGATGGAAGTGGATAACGATTAAATAATTGATTGGTTGTATGGTAAATGTGTTTAATGAGAAATAATTAAATTAATTGGCTAGATAATGGGAATTGGTTGGAAATGTTAAATGAGGTTTTGGTTTGTTGTGTGGTGGTATGCATTTAAAGGTCCCGATAAAAGTGGAAATATTGTGAGTTGGTTAGTGTCTAGCATCGAACCCATATGTTTGGATTTTGTTTAAACATATGTATATAATTGTATATTCTTAGTGATTTCTATATTCACCTAACCAATGTTGAGCACCATGTGTCGACACCCGCATAGTCACACACAGTGTTTTTCCCAACATCTAGTGAGGAGGACGGATGGATGGGTACTCACACGTTCCCACTCTATCTTCTAAGTGAGGTAAGAATTTCATATGTTGTGATGTATAAAGGTATGTTAGTGCATTACATTGTGGTTTTCATAGCCCAAGTGTTTTTAGGTCATATTTGATAGCACATGTGTTTTTGGGTGACATGAGACAGTTCGTGTGGGGCGGTGGCCTATGTATTAATGGTAAGATGTGATATTAATTTTCTTGTGGGTCATCTTCTGGTGGGGTCATTCATTTTAGTAGGAGGTAATGAGTTTGATTCCATATATGTTCATGATTCCATGATACTCTAGTGTTAATAGTGGTTGTTTTGTGGCCAAGATTTTTATGGGAGAGGCGAGATTTTACTGTGCTTGTGGGGTGGTGGCCTAGATGTCTACAAGAATGATGTTTTGTTACTATTCTTATGGGGTGGTGTGGTATACAGAAGACATGGGAGCACCTATACATAAAATTTTTGTGTGTGAGATTAACATACCAGCAGGAAAGTGGTGTAGGTTACCCTTTATTGATGTGATTCTTATTATATTATATTACATGACTTGTGTTATTTGGAGAGTGTGCCTTGGTGTGGTTGGCTTAGGTTAGTATACCTATATATGTGATATTTGGTTCTTCTGTTCTTTTATTGGTGAATTAGTATTCTTCTTTCATATATGAACATGAGTATTTGGTTTTCTTGTGTAGTATACCACTACGCTCACCCTATATATATATACACAATTTTATGTTTCCATGATGATTATATGAACCAGGATCAAAACTACTTGCTCGGACCTTTTATAGTCATTTATTCCCTATCCTATCTATTATTTTGGGTGTTTACTTTGGATAGTATAATCTATATAAGTTATTTTTATACATTAATTGTGTGTTGGTTTTGGTTTAATTTCTTATTATGTATTGGATTTTTTGGTGGATGATTCTTCTTCTCTCCTGATACTGCATTATTATAGAGTGTAATGCCTCCCATTTCATGGTATTTTTATAGCCATAGTGATATTCACCGACCCAGGGCCTGATAGAGGAAGGACTCAAAGGTAATTATATCTCTCCACTCATGGCAGTATCTATAGGGAAAGGGTTTCATGAAAGAGCAGTATCAAAGGTGATGGTTGAGAGATATGATGGAGTTTGGAGTTGGGCACAGTGAGGATTGCATGGGTTGGTATAGAAGCAGTGCCAGTTGACACCTATCTATGAAACATGCCAATGAGACCTGCTAGGACATGAGATTTTATGGTCCCCTTTGATCAGTTGCCTATACCCTGAGATTATTGAACAACCAATTGAGGTGGACATATTTTCATGATATAGACCTGGAAGAGGTACATGAATCATTATGGCATGTGTTATTGTTCAAATTGGTTTGTTTTTTATATTTAAAATGGATAAAATGAATAAAGTGAATTAAAATTAAGTTAAATAAAATTTCATAGTATCAGGATTAAGAAGTTATTGTTTTCTTTTCAACTATAGATCATGTTCATCATTCGCATGTGGATCAAGAATCATAGTTTGAGAAAGCTCATCTAATTGATCATTGTAGGGATGATCCAATAGAGGAGTATTAGGCTTGGAAGATGGTTTTTCTTTCTTTCTAGCAGTATGATTTAGGAAATTATGAGGGATATTTTTTAGATGTGTAGATAGGGACATGGTTGGAGGATGTTAAGATTGACTTCAGTTTGATCTGGGAACCAGTGGAGTAATCGGTTCTTTTAGTAGTTCTTCTAATTAGGGGAGTTTCCCATCAGCAGTGAACACTATATTTAGGTTTGTATAAGGAGGCATATTTTTCGTTGGTCTACTTCTAAAAAGAGTTCTAGGTAGAGTTACTTTAATCAACCATGAAGGTAGTCAAGATGTATGATGTTATTTCTCTTCAGTATGGAAGCATGTCAATGTGGTAGTGGAGAATCAAGTTCAATGGACATCTTCATTTTTTCCCAGTTCTTTTCCCAGATGAGGAGTCTCATGAAAGACATCTTGAGTGTAGATAACTAACCAAAAAACAGCCTAGATCTGGTGTCTACTCTCAATTATAATGGCAAGATTACAAGGAATAAAATCTCTAAGAACCTAATAGTTTATTAGTCTTAGTAAACAAGTTACAGAAATGATTATTGTATTGAAAATGAATACAATAATTAAAACATAATTTTTCTCTTTTGAGGATAAATTTATTACATCTAGTATATCCCTGTATATATTTCATAATACACTTCTTAGATTCCTAGGAAAATATAAGGGTGATCTCAAATTCTTAGAAAGGGAAACGTATAGTGGAAACAATAATGAATAAATGTGAATAATAAATATAGAATGGTAAATTACTAATAACACACGCCATGTAATCAATAACATAGAATAAAGTGAGTAAATAATATTTCAAGGTAAATAATTGAGAATAAAGGGAGTAAATAATATATCAAGGTAAATAATTGATAAAACATGTTATTCAAATAACTAGATAAATTAAAATCAATATGGAAAGGTAATAAACTGAAACACATTCCATTTATTCAATAAATTGAGAATGAAATGAATTCATATATATATAGAAGAAAAATATCATGGATAAATAATAACAAAATAAAGTGAAGGAAACTCTTAATTATTTAATTTCATTTCTAAGGCACATAAAAATATGTATTGTAATGATCTACCCTCTAGACAATTTAAAACTATGGGTAGAAACCCATCTATTCTTCTAGGAAACAAACTTAAAGGGATTTTTTATAACTAATTTCATCTCATAAGACAACCAATGCATCTAGGGGATTACATTAACAAGTCACCAACTTGTAGAGAATTCCGTAAACATTCCCCAACCAGTTTCTTTTACATCATAATCATTTGTCATATCGAATAATGAATATGCCTCATCAAATACCCATATTGAATAAAGGATAAAAATCTGTCAGTATTTCCCATGATGATCAAATAAATTTCAAAGTAAAAATCAAATGAAAAATGAAATATGGTTAAGGAAATAATCATATACATGAAAAATGATATAGACATTTATGGGAAATTCAATGCCTAATAATCATAATAAATTGAATATTTTAATGGGACAAAACGGAATCAATAAAGTGTATTTGAATTATATCTTTGTCCAAATCAATAATAAACAATCCAAAAGAACATTAATGATGGTATCAATACAATATATCCTAATTAGAGTAAAATAAAGGGTTTTTTGTCATTGAAGAATGGAAATATTATAATAATATATTTTAGAAACATTATTGAGAATAATATTATTTTATTTTAAAAAAACCTTTTGATAACCCATTATTTTGAAAATAACTTTTGAAAGTATTTTATTTAAAAATTAACCTATTAAACATGACAAGTTATATTCAAATAAATGATGGATGGTAAATACATACATGTCATATGAGGTAAACAGAATATTCCTTTTTCATGGTGAAAGGTTAGAAATACTCCTTTTTAGGAAAGCGATAATAATATACTTTTGAAAATATGGGTAAAATAATAAAAGGTAAAAATGTATTTAATAAATCATTTTCAAAATTTTACAAATATTTTGGAAATTTTTTTAATAAAACATGGTTTTTAAAAAGAAACCAGGTTCTCTGACTAAAGATAGGGAATGGACTCGGGTTTTCTTAAAAACATTTTATAAAATACATGCATCCCAAAGAGTGTAAAAATGGTAAAAATTATTTTAAAAGGTCAACAATAACAATATGATAGGAAAATTAAAGGGATTATGGAACAATAGTCATATAATTTCCTTGAAAATAGATGAAAGATCGTTAAAATTATTTTTGAGGAAAATAACCTTTAAACATTCCAAAGTGTCCCATACAACTTTGAAATATGTTAAGCCTTGTGAAGGAATAAACTTAAATTATAGTTTTAAATACCAAGAATTCAAAAGGATTAATGATATAATATATCAAAATGGGAATTAGATACACCACACAAAATAAGTAAGTTATGAATATGACATTTATCTCATAGATGTAAAAAAGTGAGATTAAAATCCCTTACCTTGCATCTGATTTGTATCTTGTGTCTTTATATTTCGGAACAAAAAAACATATCTTAAATATTTAATTTATTTAGATCCATTTTCAGCTTTATCACAACTTTTATTTCACTTATTACCATTTTTTATACAACTACATAGTCAATTGTGTTTTTTTCAAGTGTTTTGACAAAATTTGGTTTATGTGTCAAAAACAACTTTTGTAGGTCAACTATGGTCAAATGGGTCATTATATAACATATCTAGTATAATAATCATTAAAAAAATTTCATATTTAAATATAAATTATATTTTTAAAACCAATAATTAAATATTGTTTTGAAAAACTAACCAACATTACAATCACGGAGATGGTAGGTTGTACGTGTGAATGAATAAAGTTTCCATTTTTCAATGATAGTTATAGAAAGAAGGTATGTAACTTAAATATTTTTGGATTAAAAATTATATCATAAATATTATATTATTTTATCATATATAATTATATATATAATTCTTGTGATGTTAAATTAATCACATCGTGTCGATGAGGAGGTAGTCCACACGTCCACAAATGATGTTACCACTTTTTAGTGTGTGGAAGGGTAATAAAGAAAACGATATATATATTATTTTTCCACAAAATTTAATTAGGACATGAATATAATTTTTTATGTCACATATGTTTAATTAAAATAATAATTTATACATTTCGTGTGTCGTTTGATCGAATCACATCACTTTTAGGAGGTAGTAGTCCCAACTTCCACAAATGACGTTACTATATTAAAAAAAATGGAAAGAAAAGAGTTATGTATTATAAAATAAAGATATAGGTATAAAGACATTATAAATATCATGTATAACACATATAAACATATTTTCCATCATAATTCCCGACCATTAGAGTTGTTAAAGTAAAAGAGGAATAACTTCGTTTCGTGAAGCAATAATTCACCAAACTAATAAATGCAAAGTTTGTTACCCTTTAAATGGGAGTGAGTGTCAGTGTAGGTTAATATATTAGCATAAAAAAATTATATTATATTTATAATACTAGTTTTATATATAATCATGGCATAAGAAGAGTTGGGGTTTCTGAAATGGAATAAATCTAATGATCTTTGGAAAAGATGTTACCTCTTATTTGGGTAAATCCTTTTGGTTTGCACCAAAGCACTACCTTGGATGGATTTCTAACTAAGGAGATACTTACATGATGAGGGTATAGATGTTGAGGAGCTATTTCATAAAATCTTGGTCGACCCAAAGTGTCTTAAGAGGTGTGAGAAAGTGGGAGGAGATGAGGCCATTTTATAGTGGAGGATGAATGAAAATCTTGTAAATTTGGTAAAAGGGAAATCCATCCACGTTTTTCTCATTTCCAGTAGATCAAATAATGGTCCAAATTCTATTCATAGGAGAATAGGGTTGAAATAGGACCATCCAACACATTTTGGACAAGTGTCTAGGTCATTTGGGCCCTTAAATTTAAGGTTTAGTCCCTTCTTTTGATACCAAATATAGAATGAATTTTTACAAATTTCAATCACAGTAGTGTCATAAATTAATTTAAATTTAGCCTCGAATATGGAGAAACAAAATGGGGTTTTAAAGTAAAAAAAATCAAAATTTCAATATATTTATATATTCAATTTCAAATTGAAATTGATTCCAATGACCTACATTGGATTAATTAATAAAAAATTAATATAATTAATCTTTGAAAACAATTTAAAATATAATTTAACCTTATAAATATATTATATTAAAAAGATGTTTTGAATTAAAATTCTCTATTTTTTATTATTCATTAAAAATTGAAACTTCACAAAAAAATACCAAAAATTCACCCAAACTAAATTTTTATGTTTCAATTTCAAATATGAAGTTTATTTTGACATAATATTTATAAAAGTTCCAAAAAGTGGATTTAAAAATTATTCTCTATTAAAAGGTTGTAAAATTTCCTTAATAATAATTTAGTATTTTTTGCATAAAATAGGATTTGTTCTTATCTTATGACTATCAAATCTATTTGATGAATATCAAAAATATTTTATTTAAAATAATATATATATATATTTCATTAATATCACTCACTAATTTTATTTAATTTAATTTATTAGGATAAAACAACTCAGTGAGCATAAAAATTGTTTTCTACAAAAATATGCCCTTTTTATTCAATTGATTCTTATATTCATTTATAATTAATTAGTAACCAATGAATTCACTTAAAATTTGAGTAAACCATATATTTTAAAAAGTTAGTTAATCCTATTCATAATCTCTTATTTAACATCTAGGTTATATATGATTATATTGAATAATAATATTTTCATAATATATAGTTGTTCGGTAAAACTCAGTCTTTCATGTAACATGAGACATAAAAGAAACTCGTTGTTGCATGCGACCTATGAAAAATCTATATCATGTGCGTTGCATGCTCTAAAATACATTGAATTTATTTAAAATACTAAATATATTATAAATTATCAGTATGTTATATTCCCTTACGGGCTTGGTGTTGTGTGTCATAAACCTTATCGAATACAATGTTCCTACTTTAGATTTTCAGAGTGTTATATTGAGGATACCCTGTTTTATTCTATACAATATGTAGTTACCAATTTTATGTATCCAATGTATATTAAGGTTCATAATAAGGAGGATGTTATTGAGTATATTCACATGCAAGAATGTTTACAATGGGAGGTGTACCAGTAGGGTTCCTCAAGGAGTAGAGTTGTTAGTGGCAGTTCTTAGGCACATAGTCCTTTGAGGTTTTGACCAGTATGGAGTCAACCTCAACTGCTTCCTTTACTTAATTATGGTATTTTAGTTTTTTTTAATTTTCTTATTACATTTATTGCAATTTATTGGTTGTATGGTTTCTGTAATCACCATAACTAATACCTAGTGGTCTCTTGAGATCAGTTTGGAGGAGGTGGACAGGTTCAGCTCCAGTCTCAATAGTTTCTAGAAAGACTGTTTCAATAGAAGGGGAAGAATGTTTATGATCTTCCAAGGGGATATGTATTAGGTGGAGGCTATCCTTAGGACGTTCCTCATGTTTAGGGTCGTCTTCCAAAGCCTGGTTTTAGAGGTGGTCATCATAACAGAGGTAGAGGTGTTGTGCGAGGTCAGTTGCATGAAGTGACGATGGTAGTGCTAGAGGGTCCATAGATCATTAGAGGTATGATCAATTTGTTTAGTACCTTTTTTTGCCTTGTTAAATTTATGAGCTTTCCACTAATTTTTTTTGACAACTCTATCTCATGCTCTGGGACTATACATAAATATGCATTTTCCCCCTAGTGTTGACTACATCAGTCAGAGCCTAGATCATATTGTTTGATCTATGTAGGGGATGTAGTCTGATGATCAAGATACATTAGTCCCATAGGTAAATTTTATCAATATAGATAAAGCTATATGATTTTATCTTTTTCATCAACTGGTTGTATTCCTTACAAGTTGTTATCAACTTCTTTAGGAAGAAATTGATGTTCTTAGATATGGATTGCCAGTGTGTAGTTTTCATTAGCGAGCAGATTTTTTTTTGTGGGAATTCGGAATTTGGAGCCCCTTATTTAATGTATCGATGATTTCTCAATGGAATAATTGGACACTAGGTCATTATGGGTCCTTAAAGTCATTGTGGGTGTTCTCAATGTTCTCCTCAAGGAGGTTGCGATGATACCCCCTCAATGAGATGTTAAGTTCGTTGTAGAAATACAACCCAGTGATTCTCTGATTTCATTGTCTTCTTATTATATGACACCATAAAAATTATAGGAGTTGTGGATTATGATAGATGTTCTTATGCGGAAGGGTTTTTTCAACCCACTGTGTCATTGTGGTGTGCTCCAATGTTGTTCATCAAGAAGGAGGATGACAATCTGAGATTGTGTATAGACTACCATAGGTTTAATCAAGTGATGGTCAATAACTATTAACCTCTAATGATGATAAAATATCTTTTTGACCAGCTTAGAGGGGTGAGTTGGTTTTCTAAGATTGATCTTCTGTTTGGATATCACTAGTTGATGGTGAAGGATGGTGATATCTCGAAGACTACCTTTTGTTGCGGTTATGGGCACTTAGAGTCTATAGTCACATCATTTGATGTTACGGAAACCCCATCCATGTTCATTGGTATTATGAATTCCTTGTTCTATGAGTTCTTGGACCTATTTATCATCATTTGCATTAATGGTTTCTTGATCTACTTGAATTTGGAAGATGAGCATTCCCATCATCTGAAAACTATCTTGCAGGTTCTTTGATGCCACCAACTCTATGTAAAGGTTTCCAAGTGTAATTTTTGGACATGAGAGGTTCATTTACTTAGCATCATGGTGTATCAGTAGGGTTTGGAAGTAGAATCATCAAATTTCAAGCAGGTCTTTTCTTAGAAAACACCCAAGAACACGGAAGAGGTTTGTAGTTTCCATGGTATTATAAGTTGTTATTGGAATTTTGATCCTTATTTCTATCAATTTACGTACTCATTGATAGAATTGTCCAGTAAATGAAATGATTTTGGGTATAATTATCAATTCCAGGAAATGTATGGTTACCTTAATGGTAAGTTGGTTAGTTCTCCAATTCTTCATTTTCTTGAGGAGGGTGTAAAGTTTGAGGGCTCTTGTGATGCTTCCCATATAGGCTTGGTACGAATATTGATGCATAATAGATAAGTGTTCTGTTATATATATCTAGGAAATTTATTCCTCACAAGCATAACTATGACATCCATGATCTAGAGCTAATGGTGGTTTTTTGTTCTCTAATGTTTTGGTGGCATTACCTCATTGGGGAGTGTTTTTTGGTCCTCACAGATAACATGATCTTGAGTTATATATTTACTCAATATTAGACAAACTTACAGCAGCATAGATGGGTGGATTTCACTCAATATTATTATTTTGAGATCTCATGCACCATAAGAAAAGGGAATGGTGAGGCCAATATTTTGAAATGTAAGTCGGTGAAGGATTTTTTTCAGGATTCTATGGATACATGGAGAGTAATGGAGGAGTTAGCAGCCTTTCGCATTGATGAAAGTGGTTGATGGGGGTAGATGTTTTTTGTTTGAGTTGACAATGCAGTCTACTCTGATGAAAAATTTGGACGAGTCTAAGTGGAAAGACTCATAGACAGAGCAGATGTGTGATTGTGTTGGCCCTGATGATTCTACGGAGGGATGGTCAGCTCTAGATGTTGTTTAATTGGATATTTTTTTAGGTAGTGATGTGTGGGGGGTTCTTCATGAGTATAATAGTTAACCTTTATAGGTCTATTGAGAATATTACAATATTTACCTTAGATTGAGGATGCTATTTTGGTGTCCCAATATTAACTGGGTTGTAGAAGACTATGAAACTTTCTTTGTTTTTTGGAAGGTAAAAACTGAGCATAATTTTCCATATCATTTTTTTCTTCCTTTGGATCTTACATAATGGAAAATGGATAAAATATCAATAGAATTAATCATAGGGTTACCTAGATCTTAGGGAGGATTTGATTCTATATGGGTGATTCTAGATCATTTGATGAAATCAGCCCACTTCTTAGCGATCAAGGATTCTAGCATAGTGGATGTTTTTTATAAGAGGTATGTGGATGGGGTCATGATATTTCATGGAGTTATGAGATCCATTATCTTAGATCATAACTCATGTTTTTTCTTATGAGTTTGGAGCGCATTGAATGATTATTATGGAACTTAGTTATTCCTCAACACTGTTTTACACCATCAGGCAGACGGGTAGATGTAGCGGACTATCCAGACTCTTAAGGATATGTTGATGGAATGCATCCTGTACATTGGATTATCTTGGGTATGTCACCTACCATTGGTTGAGTTTTATTATAATAATACTTATCACTCTTCCATTGTCATGGCACATTTGAGGATTTGTATGAAAGACCACGTCGTTCTCTATTATACTGGATGGAGGTTAGGGAGGTAGTAGTTCATGGTCCTAATGTGTTTAAGAGAATCATAGAGAAGGTATATCTTGTTCATGAGAGAAATAAGGCAGGGCAGGACCAGAATAATTCTTATATAGACTGTATAAGGAGTCCCTTAGAGTTCTAGGTTTTGAACCACATGTTCTTGAATTTTTACCCTTGATGTGGGTAGTTGAGGTTTGGCAGAGGGAGTAAGCTTTCTCTCATGTTTTTTGGGACCTTTGAGGTTATGAGGAAACTTGTTTAAGTCATGTATCAATTGTAATTTCCACAATAGTTGGAGAGGATCTAGAATTCCTTTGATGTCTATCAACTTTTTCTGTATCTTTACGATGACTCCCATTTAATTAACTAGGGAGAGTTATATATAGAGGAAGATGTGATGTTTTCAGTTCATCCAATAGAGATCCAGGATCTCTAAGAGAAGTGACTTTATGGATGGACCATTTCATTATGGGGTGGAGGCATGGTGTCCTAGAGGATATTACTTGGGAACATCATATGTTCATGTTTTCCTAGTACCCAGAGCTATTTTGAGTTGTTCGTTTCTCTGTTTTTCATTCTAATTTGATGTTTGTATCTTATTTTATGAGATGGATTATTTTCCATTATTTTGAAATATGATATATGAAAGATTTATGACATATGAAAATTATAGGACCTAATGCCAAATTGAGATGTATTAACTATGATGCGATTAAACCTATGCGGGTGAGTTCGTTCCACCCTAAGTTGATAGTATCTTTACATAAAGTATGGAATTACCTAATTAATATGTTTGGGATTGTATGGTTTGTTGGTTCTAGTGGTTATTGGTTTGGGATGTGTAGAGGTTTAAATGGTTATGATGATATGTTTGTGTGAGATAAGGTGTTTTTGGTTGTGTGGTTATGAGGTTGTACAAGATGTTTGTGTCCATTTGGGTTTTCATGTTTGGATGGTGGTAGCATTTGAGGTATGAAGATATACATGATAGATATCACATGGGGTGCTTATTTAGAACCCTTTGCTTCCTAAATTGGTGTTGGATTCTCAATATGTATAATCATTTGAGAGGTATCTAGTGTAATGGTCTATGCCTACCCAATTAATTACATTAATAGTTTTTGTGGTTGGAGGTGTTCGGGGGAGTTTCCTAGTGTTTTTAGTGGATAATGGGGGTGAAATAGAGATACTACAGAAAATAAACATCATATAAATCGTACATGATGTGAATATTGTTTCAGGCCTGACTAGGGCTAGTTGACCACATATAGATTTTAGGGGTTAAATAATAAAAAGGTGTCATGTCTTTTGGAGAAACCAAAACCCAAGGATTACAAGATGTGAAAGGGGATTACACATTGTGTAAATCACTGATGAAGTGTAGTTATAAAGTTGTAGAGTGATATAGTTTTCTATAAATCCTATGATCCCTCTCGTTCTTAGAAACTGATAGTGCTCCCTTGTGGAGTTCATAGATTCCTTTCAATAGGTATTGGTTACCGACTTCCCATCTTTTATCCATGGTGATTTCTCATATTGTACTAATCCATTTCCTTCCATTCTTCTTCAAATATTCACTATTATGGTGTGGTTTAGTTTGGGTTGTGTTTTAGTATGTCTTTTTATGGTATTTTTGTGTGGTGTATGTTGATCAATGGTTTATTGTGGCGAGGTTGTGGTTGAGGTCGGTTCTTCTTCGCCATGTAGTGTACAACGAGTCAGAAAAGCTTCCTTGAGGTAGGGAATCCATCATTTATCTTTATTTTGTATCATACAAGAGGGGTTTTATTTTTTTTACCTATGGGTTATGTTTTTTATAGAATAATTAAATAAAAAGAACCAATTTAATTGAAATTGAAAGGTTAAAGGGGAATATTTGACACGATTTTATGACTTTTATATGATTATGATACCGTGGATTATACGGGCTTGATGCCCCCGAGAAAATTGTGTTCATTGTGGGAATTGTTTAGGCTAGAAGATATGTATTTTGACTTCTTATTTTGTTTTGATTGGTATTATACCACCATAAAACATAAATTTTCAAACTACTTATATTTAGTAAATAAACAGTTTCCCCAGGATTATGGATTGTGTCATAACTCCACTAAAATAATGCGAAATGTGACAAAATAATCTTTTTAAATATGTAAAATTATTTTGATGTCTTGTGACATGTCTCTCTTCTTGTGGGATGGGGATGTTAGGTTGGTTCATGTGGTGATGATGGTTTATTGGCCATACTATTGGGGCATCGATGAGGTTTTTGTCCATGAATTTTGTGCGGTAAGCTGGGTTTTCCATTATTTTGGGGTGGTTTGGTGGTTTGTTGGAGGTTCTTTTGGGGTGGTGAGGTAGTTGGTTTTATTGTTCTTTTGGGGATACAAGGTGGTGGTTTTATTTGTGCTACATTACTAGGTAGTAATGAAATAAATAATTATTAATAGTGATTGAAATGACATTGGTTGGTTTTGTTAATGGGATATAAATGGATAATGAGTAAATAAATGGTGGGTTATGTGGTTAAATGTGGTTGATAATAAATAATGAAATGAATATAGTAGATAATGGGAAATGGTGGGAAATGCTAAATGGGGTTTTGGATTATTTTTCAAATATGTACTTTTGGAGGTTGCAGCAGAAGTTGTGATGTTTTGAGTTGGATAGTGTTTTTAAAGAGCATTGTCATGGTCACCCTCAAATGATTACTGTGATTTTGGGGTACTTAGGTGCAATAGAGTGGCTGACCAAGGTCTTCTCTCGGAGGAAGTAAACTTAACAACTTATTAAATTTATTCTAAGAAAATAAAACAGAATAGAATAAAAACATTAATTTAAAGGATTGGGGTTTGTTATAGTTTATTAATCTAGAAGAAGTTTGCTGGAAGAAGATTGTATATTTTTTATTTTTTGTTTTGAAATGAATTTCGATTAAAATGACAGAACAAGAAGATGTTTTTTTAGAAATCTATTTTAAAATGTGTAATCGATCTAACTCTACCTCTTCATTCACTTATCAATCATTATCATTTAAATCAATATCCACTTAATTATGATCCTCTAATTTGTTATCCCTCGAACCCTACGAGAGTTAACTTAACCACAAAGATGAAATTACATAAACCCTAGGCTAGATTCGGAACACGCAATCGCAGCACCCTGCTTTGATTTTTGTTCTAAGGATAACTTATGGTCAGTGGTTATTTATAGAACATATCAATTCTATAAATGAGGATGAGTTGTGTTTAGGGATTATATTTTAACTCTACACATTTATCCCATGTGGTCTTGTATTACAGATTAAGATCGTGCTGTCACAATTTACACAAAATCTAGACCTCGCGTGTTTTGTATTAATTGTTCTATTTCTTGCTTAGTTTCTTGTAATTTAACAACATAATTCATGGATCTTATTATTTGAATTACATTATCTCATTTATTCAAAATAAATGAATGATGAAAGATAGAGGTCGATCGATTACTAAAAAGAACCACTCTTCTATGGGTGGCGTAATCATTGTAGAAGCATTTTTCATGTGCAAAGGTTTATACTGTGTATAACCCAATAACGCTTCTACTCAAGAATTAAAGCCCAAATAAGAAGATTAAGAGAATAATAAATTTAAAAAACCGAAGAAAATATAAGAAATAAAAGAAGAACAAAGATGTTTATTACACAAACAAAATCATTACAACATGAAGGAGAAGAAGAAGGCTTCGTCGAAGGGATCCTTGCTTCAAGAGCTACCCTTATTGAAATGGTTGGATAATTGGAGTGGATCCACTTCTACTCTACCCTCAACTTCCCAATGCACGTCCCAACCCCACCAAATTAGAAAAAAACCAATTTATAGAGTGGTGGGGAGGCTAGGTTCAAAGTGGTTTCATGTGTGAATGGGGAATCTTGGCCAAATATTTTATGCCAATTGCACCGCCCATTTGAACACCTAAACGCATGAATTGGCCGGCCGCCAAGAAGGATAAAATGCGTAGATATGGCTCCTATATCTGCTCTACAAATTTGGGATCAATATAGGCCCTTATGAAGGAGGTATGGCCAAAATACAGAAGCTTCTTCATTCTGGCGTTTCCGGACCACCTTTGCCTCTATGGCCCAATTACTCCATCCAAATGCATTATTTTGATCTAGTGTTCTGAGTAAAGGTTGTAGAAAATTACATTATAAACACAGTTACAAAATTTCAAGTTAAAATAATAAATATAAAAATATTTATCTTGGAAATACTACAGTGCACTATAAAGGGTAAAACTGGAATTTTCACCAAATTTTTAAATGAATGATCAAATCCCAAATATTTTATAAATAAACATATCTAACACAATGTGAGGAAATTATTTTATTTATTATCAATAAAATATTCAAAAAAATATTGTTTTATCAACTCCCCCACACTTACCTTTTTGCACTCCTGAGCAAAATCTCATATCAAGTAAACATCAATATCAAATCAAAACCAATTTCAAAACACATATCTTTGAGATCAAAAAATTACACAAAAGAAACAAAAGATATCATGCCTCATAAAAAACCATTATTTCAAGTTATTCATTTATATCATTCAATGTATTTCCACTTTATTTATCCTCCCATGCAAAAAAACTTACCTCGCTTGAATTTTCTCTTATCACACAAATGTCAATTTTTTTTGCAATGTCGTTCTCATCCAAACTCATAAAAAGGTCACCATAGGCTTGATAAATTCCTACATCTCCACCTGATGTGAGTCAAGGACATATGTTTATCATGAGGACTTTTTAGGGTGGTTCTGTGGCATTCGATTGGTAGGATTTAGATGTGAAAAATTCTGAGGCTGAATAAGGAGGGATTGACTCTTTTTGAAGCAAAAGTGCCTTAATCTAGTTTTCACTTAAATATGGTCTTCTCTTCAATCCTCATAGTATCAATTCAGCTTCATCGTCATGAAAATTCATGGGAATTTTACACCATTCATCATTTCAGCATAAAAAATGTCAATCTTCTCAAACATGATTTTTTTGAAAGCTCCAAATATGCACAACTTTCTACATCAATTAGATGCTCCAGAAAAGGAACAACTTCACTTGTCATGAAAGCTAGAGAAAAGGCACAACTTTAAATATAATGATTTCCATCAGTCGAAAACACATCTCTTCAAAATTTAATTTTCCACCCAAAGTATCACAGAATGTGGTAGCACAACACAAGATAACTTCCCCCACACTTAAGCTCAACTCGATTATGAAATTTCACTTCAAGAGTTGGTTGGATAGGTAAAATTGGCTTGTAATGTGGCTAACCTAATAGGCTGTGCATGGCTTCTAAGGGCTAAAAGGATTAAATATTCATGTTAAGCCATTATAAAAAAGGATTCTTTGAAATATGGGCTTTAATACCAAAAAAATGCCTTAATCCTTTAAACATAAGTACCTCAAACCCTAAAGTTTTGATAGGAATAGATCAAATTCCGGTTAAATCAAGCATGCTTTGGTTCTCTCATGAAGTGAAGTGAATGTAAAGAATATTAAAATAATGGTTTAGGAGCCTCACAGGAATGTGATTTCAAATATAAAGATAGTGAGATGTGGCATGAGATTCAAAATTTAGTGTACTTTTCATGAAATTACTAAATATTTGAACTTGAAACAAAGTCATTTCATCATTCATTTAAGCTCAGTTTCATGGGATAAATTGTTTCACTCATTGATATGCATTTCAAAATTGTGATGAGAATCATTTCAGCTCAAAAATTTCAAAAACACAAATAAAATTGAAAAATAAACGCACAAAATTTAAAAAACACACAATTTTTTTTTGTTTTTTTTAAACAGGAAAACAATTGAAATTACTAAACAAAAAGGCTCCCTCCCCCACACTTAAAATATTGCATTGTCCTCAATGTGAACCGATGAGATGATATATGCACATGAAATGCAGAATTTGTAAATTGGACAAATAATATAAAATTGAAAGGGTTAGGAACAGCCTAATGTGCTCATGTGATGATGGGGTCATGTAGTGTGATAAAATCCACTGCATCAGTAGGAAGTCCCTCAATGTATATCTTCAAACGTTTCCCATTGACTGTAAATCTCCTTCTAGTGTCCTATTATGTTATCTCCACTGCACCATAAGGAAAAACATTAGATACAATATAAGGACCTAACCATCTGGAACGCAACTTACTAGGCATCAACTTCAGTCGTGAGTGGTAGAGAAGGACTTTCTCTCCAATATGAAACTCCCTTTGTTGGATCATTATATCATGAGCTGCTTTTGATCATTCCTTGTAGAGCCTTGAGTTTTCATATGAAGACAATCTAATCTCCTCAACCTCTTGAATTTGCAGCTTCCTTTGGATTTCAGCTTGGGCCAAATCCATGTTGCATTTCTTTATAGCCCAATAATCCCGATGCTCAACATCCATGGGGAGATGACACGCTTTCCCAAAAACAATCCGAAATGGGGACATACCCATGGGTGTCTTGTATGTTTTCCTATAAGCCCACAATGCATCATCTAAGAGCTTGCTCCAATCCTTCCTATTTGGATGCACGGTTTTCTCCAAGTTTTGTTTCAACTAATGATTTGAAACCCCAGCCTTGCCATTTGTTTGGGGGTGGTATGGTGTTGATGTTTTGTGTGTCACCCCATACTTTCAAAGGATGGAAGAAAAATTCCTATTGAAAAAGTGTGTCCCTTGGTCACTGAGGATGTCCTTTGGTACTCCAAACCTGCAAAAAATCTATGCCTTCAAAAAATCCACAACAACATGAGAATCTTCAGTCCTGGTGGCCTTGGCCTCCACCCATTTACTCACGTAATCAACAACAACCAACATATACAAAAATCCAAATGAACTAGGAAAAGGAACCATAAAATCAATGCCCCACACATCAAAAATCTCACAGAATAGTATGGGTTATTGGGGCATCTCATGTCTCCTAGAAATATTCCCAGTGTGTTGGCAATGAGAGCATGACTTACAAAACACATGGGCATCATGGAATAAACTAGGCCAATATAATCCATAGTCCAAAAATTTCCTAGCTATCCGTTGTGGTCCAAAGTGTCCACCACAAGCAAGTGTATGACAGAAATTCAAAACAGAATCAAACACATAATCGGGAATACACCTCCTAATAACTTGGTCACTACACATGCGCCAGAGGTAAGGATCATCCCACACATAAAACCTGGACTCACTTTTTAATTTTTGGACTTGATGTTTCTTCAAATTCACGAGGATTTCCGAGGCAACAATGTAATTAACTAAATCAGCATACCAAGGATGCGTACCTGAGATGGTATAGAGATGCTCATTGGGGAAAGTGTCCCGAAGTGGTACCTGGTCCATGGTGTCACCCTCTAGTGTGTGAGTAATCCTACACATGTGGTCTGCCACCAAATTCTCTGACCCCTTCTTGTCCTTTATCTCAAGGTCAAACTCTTGAAGAAGGAGCATCCAATAGATAAGTCGTGGAATTGCATCTGGCTTCTTCATGAGGTACCTCAAAGCTACATGGTCAGAAAAAACAACTACTTTAGAGCCCAATAAATATGAACGGAATTTATCTAAAAAAATATAACAGCAAGAAACTCCTTTTCTTTTGTGGTGTAGTTTTATTGGGCAGAATCCAACGTCTTCAATGCATATGAAATCACATGTGAACGTCCCTCCGCCCTCTGAGATAAGACAGCTCCAACCGCGAAGTTGTACGCATCACACATAAGCTCAAATGGGAGGTCCCACCGCGGTGGCTATATGATCGGTGGAGTGGTTAGACACTTATTTAGCTCATAAATGATACCCTGGATGAATCATCAAAATTTAAGTCAATATCTTTTTGAAGCAATCAAGATAAGGGTAGAGCGATCTTACTAAAATCTCTGATGAAGCATCGATAAAATCTAGCATGTCCAAGGAATGATTGAACATCACGCACACATGTAGGATATAGGAGGGATGAAATAATGTCTACCTTAGATTTATCAACTTCAATGCCATGTTGTGAGACTATATGACCTAAGACAATTCCCTTTTCGACCATGAAATGGTATTTTTCAAAATTTAAGACCAGATTCTTCTCAATACAGAGATGCAACACATGACCCAAACTAGAGAGAAATTCATCAAATGAGGACCCATAAACTGTAAAATCACCCATAAATACCTCTATGAAGGTCTCAATGAAATCTGAGAAAATACTCACCATACATCTCTAGAAGGTACCTGGGGCATTGCAAAGTCCAAATGGCATCCTTTGGTAAGAAAATTTGCCAAAGGGACATGTGAATGTAGTCTTCTTCTGATCCTCTGGATCTATAGAAACCTGAAAATATCCATAAAATCTATCCAAGAAACAATAGTTTGTTTTCCCAGCTAGTCTCTCAAGCATTTGATCAATAAATTGGAGAGGTAAATGGTCCTTCCGAGTAGACTGATTTAGTTTCTTATAATCAATACACACACGCCAACTGTTTTTCACCCTCATTGGAACTAACTAATCTTTCTCATTTTTAACAACATTAACACCACTCTTCTTAGGCACAACCTGAATTGGACTTACCCACTAAGAATCTAAAATGGGATAGATCATACCTGCCTCGAGAAATTTTTCAACTTCTTTTTTAACAACCTCCAAAATTGTTGGATTGAGTCTCCATTGTGGTTGGCTCACCGGTTTAGACCCATCATCCAAAATAATCCTATGAATGCAAATGGAGGGGCTAATACCAGATATGATAGCCAAGCTCCACCCGATTGCCCTGATGTTCACCCTCAAAAGAATCAAAAAAAATTCATCTTGTTCAAAAGGGAGATTGTTAGCAATGATAATAGGTAATCTCTCACCACTCAACAAGTATGAGTATTTCAGATTTCGTGGCAATGGCTTGAGTTCCTGTGTAGGGGGTGGTGTATGGACGGGGTCATAGAAGGAATTGAAATATGTGCACAAAGAGTATCATTATCAGAATATACATCATCAGAATCAGAGAATAAAGCATCAAATCCATCAGCATACTCAACAACCATGTCATAATTAGAGTTCACGTGTTCAAAATCTGAATATGAAACCACATCAAAATCAAATCAAAGAGAGGATTGTGTATCAGCAACATGTGTGGAAGTGCTCTTAGACATCAAACTCAAACCAATTCTCATAATCTCCCTAAGAATATGTCAATCAAATTCCATGGATTTTTTATTTGGTGGTTCAATATGGGAGTTAGAAAAAGCTGAATGGTCCTCTGAGGGGTACTTCATGGAATCCATAACATTAAATATCACAACTTCATCTCCAAACTCCATGGAAAGTGTACCCTCATTGACATTTATGACAGTTTTGTAGTTTTGAGGAAGGGCCTACCTAAGATAATGGGGGAAAGAGAACTTACTTGATCATCCTCCATGTTAAGAACATAGAAATCCGCTAGAAAGATCATGTCTCTTACCTGGAAAAGTACATCCTCAAGGTTTCCTACTGGATATGTCGTAGCTCTATTCGCCAACTGCATCACTACTCTCATTGGCTTCAACTCACCAACTTGTAAACAAGAGAATACAGAGTCATGCATCACATTTATTGAAGCTCCTAAATCGAAAGGAGCATCAGAGAAGTGCAACTCCCCTATGGTACATGTGATGGTGAATGTCTCAGGATCCTTGCACGTTGTTGGCATTTCTAGAGTTGGTGTAATGAGTGCTGACACATTCCTTCTAATTTTGATCCTCTCATTTCCCTTGAGCCCTCTTCGATTGGCACAAATTTCATTTAATAATTTCTCAGACCTTAGACTTTGCTTACTGGCTTCAATTAGAGGAATTTTTATCTCCACATGCTTGAACGTGTCGAAAACCTCCTTTTGCATTGCTTCTTCAGCCATATTCTTGGTTTGAACTACCCTGTTTGGAAAAGGAAGGGGTTTAGGAGGCACATCATCAATATTTTTCTTACCTTTATCTTTCTCCTTGGATTGCTCATCAGTTGGTATGGAATGCAGCTTCTGTGAAGTAGAGGTGAATCCCGGTGGAATGGTAGGTACATATGTATCGTTCATTTACTTCCCACTTCTCAATGTGATGGAAATAACATTCCCCTTTGTATTTGGAGTGGGTTGGGAAGGTAGATTTCCCAAATTCTTATTTACAAGTTCATGGAGGGCGGTGGAAATCTGGCTCATTTGAGTCTTCAACACCCTCAACTTCGAACCTTGAATTTTAGCTCATTATTTTGATTAAGAAAAATTTGATTTAAAAGTTCATCAGTGTTAGAATCTACCATGGGTGGGGGGTTCCCTTGTTGCTGGCTTGCTGATGCTTGGGCATCAAAACTCCTTTGGGGTTGTTGGAAACCCTGTTGGTAAGGCAGAGGCTGCTGGAAGTTTTGTTGAAAGGGTGGGCTTTGTGGTTGTCCAGAGTCATACCTCATGTCTAATTGATCCTTCCACCCTTGGTTGTATGTTGGATCAAATGAATCAAGCTTATTTGGAGATATGATTGTTGTTGCTGCTGAAATGGTCTCCCAGGGAATACTGCTGCACAATACTTTGTATCTTGGAGTTAGGGTCAAAAGTCACTTGGGTGGCTTGTCTGAGTGAAAATACCAAAAGGCCTTGAAGGAGGGTGTAGAGATGTATTTTGTGCCAAAGCAATTTTCCTCACCATAGTGGTCAACTCTTCCAACTTGGTATCAATCAAATGACTTTCAAGAGAAGATGGACTTACCTCATGTACTCCTCGAACATGTAGTGTACCTCTATCACCGAATTGTTGGGAGTTTTGTGAAATCTTGTCGATCAATGCACGCGCGGCTACTGGTGTCTTGTCCACCAATGCTCCTCCAGCTGCGGCATCCACCATGCTCCTCTCCGTAGGTGTGATTCCTTCATAGAAGTATTGGATGAGGAGTTTCTCACTGATTTGGTGATGTGGGCAGCTTGCAGACAGCTTATTGAATCGCTCCCAGTACTCATACATTGACTCTCCTTGGGCTTTCTTGATTCCTAGTATCTCCTTTCGAATGGATGTGGTCCTTGATGCTGGAAAAAATCTTTGCAAGAAAAGACGTTTCAAATCATTCCAACATGTTACATCTTCAGGTTGCAAATAATACATCCAATATTTTGCAGCTCCATCAAGTGAGAATTAGAATCCTCTTAATTTAATTTGATCTTCAGAAACATTTCTTGGTTTAAGGTTTGAAAAAACCACATTAAATTTTTTAAGGTGTTCATTTGGATCCTCACCATATAAGCCATGAAATTTTGGAACAAGGTGAATTAACCCTGATTTTCACTCAAAGTCTGATTCAAGATTCGGGTATGCAATACAATTTGGTTGATAGTTAATATCATGTGCAGCCAATTCTTGAATGGTTCTATTAAGTTAATTTCCATTATTTTCAGCCATTGGTTCCTCTTTTATGTTTGAATTTGAATTGCTTCCAATTTCAATGTTTCCAGAAGAGAGGAATTCACCAACTGGTTGAATATTGAAACTTCCCGTAGACTGAGAATGTCTGATTCGAGCCCTAAGGATACGTTCAATCTCAGGGTCAAGATCTAAGAGATATTCAGGATTAGTTCGTGTTATAAATCAAATAAAAATGAAAAGAAAAAATGTGTACCATATTAAAATAAAAATGAGAAGTTTGAGTTGATGGTCCAATAAGAAAGGAAGGGGATGAAAAAAATGAAAACTTGAGAAAGGGGAAATATGAAAGAGAGGGGTGAAGAAAAGAATAAAATGTAAAATAAAATAAATACCTCTAAATGGTTGAATAAATTACTTTCTTCCCTAGAAATGGCTCCAATTTGAAAGAGCGGTGTCATGGGCTCCCTTAAATGATTAGTGTGATTTTGGGGTACTTAGGTGCAGCAGAGTGGCTGACCAAGGTCGTCTCTCAAAGGTGGAAGTGAATTTAACAACTTATTAAAGGTATTATAAAAAAAATAAAATAGAATAGAATAAAAACACTACTTTAAAGGATTGGGGCTTGTTATAGTTTATGAATCTGGAAGAATGTTTCTGGAAGAATACTGTATATTTTTTGTTTTTTGTTTTGAAATTAATTTCGATTAAAATGACACAACAAGAAGATGTTGTTTTAGAAATCTATTTTAAAAGGCGTAATAGATATAACTCTACCTCTTCATTTACTTATTAATCCTTATCATTTAAACCAATATCCACTTAATTATTATTCCCTAATTTTTTATCCCTCGAACCCTACGAGAGTTAACTTAACCACAAAGATGAAATTACTTAAACCTTAGCCTAGCTTCGGAACAAGCAGTCGCAACACCCTGCTTTGATTGTTGTTCTAAGGATAGCTTATGGTAAGTGGTTAATTAGATCACATATCCATTCTGGAAATGAGTATGGATTGTGTTTATGTATTATTTTTGAACTCTACAAATGTATCCCGTGTGGTCTTGTATTACTGATTAAGATCACACTCACAAAATTTACACAAAATCTCAACCTCGCGTGTTTTGTATTAATTGTTAAATTTCTTACTTAGTTTCTTGTAATTTAAAAACACAATTCATGGATCATATTATGTGAATTAAAGTAGATCATTGATTCAAAATAAATTAATTAAGAAAGATATAGGTCAATCGATTACTAAAAAGAACTACTCTTCCATGGGTGGCGTAATCATCGTAGAAGCGTTTTTCATGTGCAAAGGCTTATAATGGGTATAACCCAATAACGCTACTACTCAATAATTCTAGACCAAATAGGAAGATTAAGAAAATTAAAATTTAAACAAAACAGAAGAAAAGAGAATAAATAAAATAAGAACAAAGAAGTTTATTACCCAAACAAAATCATTACAACATGAAGGAGAAGAAGAAGGCTTCGTCGAAGGGATCATTACTTCAAGAGATACCCTTATTTAAATGGTTGGATAATTGGATTGGATCAACTTATCCTCTTCCCTCAACTTCCCAATGCACGTCCCAACCCCAACCAATTAGAAAAACACCAATTTATAGAGTGGTGGGGAGGCTAGGTTCAAAGTGATTTCAAGTGTGAATGGGGAATCTCAGCCAAATATTTTATGCCAATTTGCACCGCCCATTTGACCACCAAAACGCATGAATTGGCCGGCCTTCCAGAATCATAAAATGTGAGGATATGGGCCCTATATCTCCTATCCAAATTGGGGCTCCATATAGGCCCAGAGGAACGAGTTATGGCCGAAATACAAAAGCTTCTCCATTCTGGCATGTCCAGCCCACCTTTGCCTCTATGGACCAATTACTCCATCCAAATGCATTATTTTGATCTAGTGTCCTGAATAAAAGTTTTTTAAAATTACGTTAGGAAAACTGTTACAAAATTTCAAGTTCATATAATAAATATAAAAATATTTATATTCGAAATACTATAGTGCACTATAAAAGGTAAAACTGGAATTTTCACCAAATTTTCAAATGAATGATCAAATCCCAAATATTTTATGAATAAAAATATTTAACACAATGTGAGTAAATTATTTCATTTATTATCAATAAAATATTCAACAAAATAGTGTTTTATCATGTTTGTTATTGAACCCATAGGTTTAGATTATGTGTGGAAATATTTATATAATTTTATAATCCTTATGATTTATATACACACCTCACCTAGGTCAATCACCATGTGAAAACACCTCATAGTCACATGGGGTTTTTTTTACGGACATCCAGTGAGGAGGATAGATGCATGGGTACCCTCTCGTTCCTACTCTATATTCTTGGTGAGGTTGGTTTTATAATTTCTAGGAAGGAGGGTGGCCTATAAGTGCATTATATGGTGGTTATGATATCTGAGGTGTTTTTTGGAGAGATTTGATAGCCCATGTATTTTCAAGAAAGATGGGACCATCCCTCTAGTGTGATGGCCCATAAGATTTCGAGCGAGATATCATATGATTATTCTTGTGGGTATGCATCGGGTGGGGATCGTGTATGGGAGCATGAGTCCATGAGGTCTATGTCCAACAATTTCATGATATTATACAACATTGGTTTTGGTAGTGGCTATGTTATGACAAAGGTTTCTATTAGTGAGGAAAGATATGACTTTTCTTGAGGGTTGGTGTCCCACATGTTTGTAGTCTTGATGTGTTGTTACTATTCTTGTGGGGTGGTGTGGTGTATAGAAGATATAGGAGCACCAAGACATAATATGTTGGGTTGTGAGAGTGGAATATAAGTAGGAAAGCAGTGTGGGTACCCTATATCGAAGTCATTCTTGTTATATTATTTTACTTGACTTATGTTATTTAATGATCATCCCATTGTGAGGTTTGATTTGGTTAGTGTACCTTTATTGGTGTTGTTGGGTTCTTCTATTTTCTCACGGGTGTATTAGTATGCATCATTCATATGTACATGAGAGACTTTTGATTTATCACAGAGTATACTTGTATTCTCACCCTATGTATATAAACTATTTTAATGTTAATAGGAGGGTTATGTGGACCGAGGTGGAAACTACTATCTAAGTCCTTGGATAGTTGTGGTGTCCCTGCCTTAGATTTTTTTTGGGGTGTTTACTTTGGATACTTGTATTTGTTTAATTTATAAATTTATTATGGGAGGGTTTTGGTTTAGATTTATATTATTTCTTGGAGTTATTTGTGGATTATTAATCTTATATCCTGGTCCTATATTATTATATAGGGAAATGCCTCCCATTTCATGATATTTTTATACCCTCAATTCTAGTCTCAATCCCAGGGCATACTACAGGTAGGACTGAGATGATCATTATCCCTCTCCCCTCATTAAATTATCTTTTGGGGGAGGAGTTCATTGCATACATTCCCCAAAAATTGAAACTCATTAGTAAGAACATACACTTCAATATATTTTCATAAAATTGATTTTCCTGAATAAAATTTAGACCATACTGAAGTCCTATGCATGATCCTCTTACAAAACACTGTATATGAGTTTGTCATCAATGAGGAAGACTAAAAATCAGTCTATGTAAAGCTCGAAAATTTGGTTCATCAAATCCATAATCATAATCGGGACATTTATCAAACTAATGGGAATAAATAGGAACACATAGTGTTTACAGTGACATCAAAATTCTAGATTTAGAATATTAGCCTCGTCAACCATCAACTGGTGGTACTCATACTTGAGATTGATCTTTAAGAACCATAAATAACCTCACAATAGTACAAATAGTTCATTAATAATCAGATATGGGAACTTTTTCTTTATCTAATCCTAGTTTGAAAGATGATAATCCACACAAATCCAAAAACTATCATACATATTTTTCAAGAAAAACATTAGAGATGCCCAGGGGGACACACTGGGTCTAATAAAACCCTTCTCTCAATGGTCCTCATATTACAACTGAAGGTCCTCGAGCTCAGTAGGGGCCATCCTATAGGACTCAAAATATATTAATGAGGTCATGGATGAAAGTCGATAAAAATATATATATATCCTGACTTGGTGGTAGTCTAGGAACATCCTCTAGGAATATGTCCATAAATGCCTACACAACTTAAGGAATCTAGATGCCTCAAGAGTCTACTACACCAAGGGATACAATCATAAAATGATGATTGATGGGCTGAAGCCTCCTGCTCAGTAAACCCACTAATCCTGGAATGAGACCTCTCTAGCCCACCATGGAAAATATCATCCCATAAATGTAATTTCATCTGACTCATCTGTAGTGGTAGTTAATCTTGTCTCGGACCATGGAAAACCAATCCATACTAAATATGATGTCATAATGATATACCATGGAAACCAAAAAGGTCCAATGTTAAATTCACTCCACAAAAAGATTGCTCTCACTCTTAGATGATAAAGGATATTGAAGTAGTGTTCCTTATAGGAACCTCAAGAAAAAACATCTAGGTTAAAGTCTCAACTGGGAGACCCATCCCTCATAGTAGCAATAAATATATAAGGAATGAATCATAGTGATGTTTAATAATACTAAAGAAATAGTATAATAAATATAGATTGTACCTCTAGTAATCTCTTTCTCCATTGGGATATAAGTATACATATACAAAAACTATTTGTGGCCCCAACCACCACCTCTATGATCCTAACATGGGACACTTGGTCATGGTGGTGGAAGGATCTAATAGCATTGTACACCACCCATAGATCCACATGGATCTCCACCTACTCCCCTACTAGATCAGCCTCTCTAGGGGCCTCCCTTCCCTCCCCTCAGAGATCCCTGATCACGACACTACCTCTACAATAGAGTCCTATCTGCAATCAGCCTTCCATCCTTAGCATGTCGGTTTTAGAAATAAAATTCCATGTGATCACTCTCTTCACCTGTACAGTACCTCTCCTCTATGGGATCCGCTATTACTCTGTATAGTCTCTAGGTTTCACAAACATGTTCCTGAGTCTTTTCATTGGAAGTTCTCTTCTATCGGCATCTTGTTTACTGCTTCCTACTGGATACTACATAAAATTCATCCCTATAACTCTTATTTGTGGCTATAACTTCCTAAAATCTCTTTTAAAATAATATATCTATCACTAGTGCCTTCTCCAACACCCCTTCATAGGTGGTAATTAACATGGGTACCCCACTTTCATGAAAATCTCTATGGAGAACCTTCTAAAACATTTCTGATCGTAATAATCCATCCCAGGTCATGTCAGGGAACTACCATGTATGGTCTATAAACGTCAAAGCATATATATCCACTATCATCCCTCGCCACAATTTCTCTATAATCTCTTGGATCGAAACTAAGTGCAACCAGGTTGGGTATTACTCCTCATGGAATAGCTGCTGGAATTCGGCCTATGAGAGCGTCGACTCATCATGAATCTGTGTAACAAGACTCTACCAACAACATGATGATCTATGGAAAAGGATATCTTTTGGAGAAACCACCTGATCCTTTAGTGTCTATATATTATGAAATATATGGATCACTAACTCCATCTAATCCTTCATTTCCTAGGGATCTGGCTCATTGAGGAACCTCTATAGCCTATGGAACTTAAACTCACGGAGTCCTCTAAGCTTGTGTGAATCCTTTGTCTCCTCTGTTGGTATGATGTACTACTCAAACTCTCGGGTTATTGATACCTATCAACCTAGAGGAAGAAAATAATTAGATGGATCCTGAAGTGAGGTATCATCACTCATAAAATCATCATTGTGATCCAGAACCGTTAAATAGGATGGATTTTATCGCCGAGTAATCCTAAAAAAATAATCAAGACATTAAATGCTCTGATGAAAAATATTATTCTATGGAAAAATAACTTAATAATTACATTCAAAAATCAAAATATTATATGGTTCATGTACCATTTATCCCAACACCCAATGTCTCGGTATAACTATTCCATAATAAGGTAGTCAATGTCTCATTGAATGGATATGTCAATCGCATGCACCATCATTGGGTTCCCTTTCCATAAATCTACACTCAAAACACTATGAAATTGTTTCCCTAAATCCCAAAAATAATTATTGTAAGTTTAATACTCCAAACATAGTCCCATGGAATGAACTACTCTGATACCAATCTGTTATAACCTAAAACAAGAGAGTTGAAGCTGCAACTACACCAAGACCACAACCATAGTCTTTAGGGAGGCAAAAAGTTCTGAAAGGAATAATTAGATTGTGAGGAGTGTTCCTAATGTACCTATACAGACACAGCTTTTGATCCTAATATAGAAATTCATAGAAATAATAATTATTATTATTATATGAAATATCTAGTGAATTACCATGCATCTTAAAACCTCTAAGTTGTACAAGGGTACTATAGTGTAAACTGAAAACATTAGGGTAAAAATACATGCCCAAAAAAAGATGTCACAACATGAAAAAAATAGAAATGTAAATTTTCAGAGATCCAATCTATAAATCTACAATATTCGACTACCATACGTGGTCAAATACACCAGTTATCCCAATGATAATATTTAATTTCCACCGACCTATCTGTCATGTGAATAAGACATGACACAGGTGGAAAAATCCCATATAGGGGTGAGTATATACATTCCCAATAAAAATACCTAAACGATATAGGGGAATAAGTTAGAGACATGATTGAAATAAATAGTAGACAATACAACCCAAGAAAGAGAGTTACAAACTCCAAGGAGATAGATACAAATATATATATTCTCATACCAAATAATCCCAAAAGAGAGAGAAAGGGGATCTCCATACCTTAGCTAATCCCAAGAAAAATTGTTTCAGGAGTTCTAAGTATCCACCAATTATACAGAGTGTCTCACATTTCCATCCAAATAAGTAACCATTTGGAGGGCCCATGCCTTGCCATATTTCCTCATAGTTGAGAGGGAACAATCTACTAGCAGGGGAACTATGACCGATCTCATTAGGTTTAGACACTTAGTGTAAGGGAGACTACACCCTATCCAATAGGGGGTACAACACAGTAGATAGATGACATGTTTCCAAATACCATATGAGGTACCAATAATTCTATAGAGGATATGTACCCTAATTCCAAAGGGTGTACCACTTAGTAAATAGAGGACCTACACCCTAATGACATAGGGGTATACCACTCGGTAGAAAGAGGACAATCACCCTAATTCCATAGGGGGTACCTCTTGGTGTAAGGAGGACCCACGACCAAATTGATAGGGAATACCACTCAGTGTAAGGAGCAACCACTACCTATCTGATAGGGGGTACCACTCTGTAAATAGATATAGGACCCATGACCAAATGTTTCCTAGGTTACCACTTATTAAATAGACAGTGGACTCATACTCTAGTCCTTTAAGGGGTACTAACCTAATGATCATGCTTGATCATTTTCATCATCGAGCACCACCTAAAGAAGTGTCAAACTCGAAACATCTCTCATAGTATCTAAAAATCCCCATAGGAGGCTAGAAAATCACTCAGGCTAGGCTAATCACTGGTCAAAATGTGAGTCCATGAAAAAGAGATATGAGAGACTGAAGGTTCCTAAAAAAGAAGAAGGGGTACATAACATGTATGGGGACCCACATGGTGTGTGGCCCCACAATGATTCTTGTATATTTCCCAGTTGGTACATGGATCCCTAACTGTCTAGAACTACACAACATGTAGGTGAACAACATGATGTACCTTATCCACCTGGGGTCCTCCCCATATCCATAGCCATGTCTGTGAACATTGGTACATGACATGTTCCTAGTGGGGTTCTCTTGCATGCGGTCTTACCCATGTGCTCCACCACAGGATTGAATACCCAAGGAGATATACATTGAATGTGGCCTAGATACATAGTGTTTCATCATTACCTTTCTTAAAGTCATAATGTTGCATCAAATGGGAAAATACACAGTGTGTGTTCTTAAAACATCACAGCGTGTATTCGGGTTATTTTCAAATCTCAGATCCTCTTCTGGAATTCCAAATCTATCCTCTGATGCTTTGGATCTCTCCTATATGCCTCTTTTGTTATGCACAAACCGAATTAATATCCTATTTCCATGATGAAAAATATTCATCCTGTAAATCCTCTAAATCCATCCATGGTTCACAAAACCATTCCTCACCAGTTACTTTATCATGAATCAGGGCTCTAATTTGTCTCGGTCCCACCTGATAGTGTCATATTGAGACCCTATGGACCAATTAGTGATGAATACGAATAATTATTGTGATGAAAGAAAAATAAATAAGGTGAAATGTTCATTGGATGTGTATTCTAGGTCAACAAACACAACAGGGTATATCCATGGTGAAAACAATTCAATAATCAATTAAAATGGATACATAGGTGCATACAATGGTTTGAAATTGAAGCAGATCATGAAATAGATTTGAACACAGTCAAAGAATTTAATCAACAGGGGGAGAATCCAGCAATTGATGATTCTTACCTAAAATTGGATTGTTCGTCAATTAATAACACACTCACAAATGAAGAAGAGGAGTAGTTTTTCTTATTATGCATTGATCTTCCGGGATCTGAATATTCTTCATCGTCTAATTTTGATCCACCAATGATAGGATAGAATAACATCCACTCAATGAACCCAGGGTATTGTGTCTAACCCTGGTGATCCTCCATAATACCATTTTCAATGTTAATTCTATTTAGTTCATTAAAATTAAAAAATTAAATTATTTATTTATTTAAATTAAACAAACTGACCAAATAACACTTTATCTAAACTCCCCTTGCTGACACATTTTAATTCTTGTATTTTGTAAACCTAACATTTCAATCTAAACTATGGTCTCACATTTATGATCTGATACTCATTTTAGGATATATCATATTATTTTCAAGATACCTTGTGTGTGCAATATGAAATATAATTAATATTTTTATAAAATTAATTCTATGAAGACCAGGACTTGGAATCACACAATATCCTAGTGCTTGGTTATAAAATATATATAGAAATATTAGAAAGTGGAACAAGAAAAAATATTTATTCTCTACATCTATGATAAGATATTGTAAAATGATAGCGAATATAGTACATATATTTTCTGGTAAAATTACTCATAAGTGGATGAGGCTACTTCTCATGAAGTCCCTACATGGTAATCTCTATGATGGAAGATTATGAAATCATTCCAACTATTAAGATTTCTATATGTTCTTGCATCATCATATTTTCCTACAAAAATCATGTGTAATTGTCCTTATACTTTATAATTATCATTAATTCATTCCTTGACTGACCTCATAGATATACTAACAAAATCTACCCCACCATATATTGGTGGGAATTAGGGTATGTTTGGTGTGTCATGAATAAAATATCATTAATGAATATATTGAGGAAGGATTTGTCCCTTCCATATTTTTGAAAGTTGATATCTAGACTCTTTTATTGAAATATTATTTTTGAATAAATTCCATGGTCATGGTGTAAGGACATTTATTTCAAATAGTAAAAGAAAGACATGGCAATCATATATGTTGATGATATGGATGTGCAACCTACATGATGAGATATGGAGTCATATGGATTATATTTCACTGTGAGAATTCGTAAGTTGGGGATTTTGAATTGAAAAATACTATGTCTTATGATGAATATTAATTTACAATCTTGTAAAATAATATATCTTATTGAAAATTTGGATGTATATACCGAAAAATAATAACATTTTTACAATTATTATTATGTGTCATGAAGATTAAAAAAACTATAATATTATTTAATATCTGGTAAGATATTAAATAATATCTTAACCTAAAACATATTTCAATAAATATATAGTTATTTCTATTATATAGGGTAAATAAAAAATTGAGAATATTTAATAGCTGCACACGATAGAATTTTTCTCTCTTGATTTCCTCCTCTCTTACTCTCAAGAATTTGAAGAATTTCTTACATCCTGAAGGATTTTAAATAAATAATGATTGGAAATTTGATATAATTGATTCACCATACTAGGACCCAGAAATAAATTGGCATTGGATTGCTATCAATGGAGCATGTGTGGATCACCACTAGAGGGATTATAAACTTGAATCCTTATAGAAAATGAAGGTAATCCAAAATGATTTTCATAATATCAACAATTTCATGGAATAAGGGATCCTAAGATGACATAGTAATTTATTATAATCACAAATAAGTTAATTGTAAATTTATTATGAAAGGTCCTCTATTAGGATTTCAGGAAAATTTACATTAAAATATATTTAAACAAAACACCCATGAAAGGAATTCCACTATGCTAGGAACCTTCCCTCTACACATCATTAGTTGGTCATGGATTGAAGTATATAACCCACATCTGAAAGAATAATTGATTAATGTGAATTATTATGTGTCTTAGATCATAAAAAGAACATGAAATTGATCAATAAAGGAGGAATTATTCTGTTCAAGTTAATTTATATTATATATTAGTCAAGATCTTGATAGAGATGATGTGATGAACTTGAATTTAAAAAAATGGAAAC
Organism: Viscum album; assembly: GCA_963277665.1. NCBI lineage: Eukaryota > Viridiplantae > Streptophyta > Magnoliopsida > Santalales > Viscaceae > Viscum > Viscum album. The sequence goes on along the minus strand of OY728139.1, from coordinate 1,512,765,911 downwards.
CACATCCATTATAATATCCAAAATAATTTTCATACCTATGTTAAACATTATTTGTTTTCACTTTATTCTATAAACAAATTTATCCTATAAAATGACCCAATATAATATTTATAACTTATTAAAATTATTATAAGTAACATTTATATTCCATCACTCACAAGAATCACTCCCACCTTTTAAATGTCAAAATAAGAACCAATAACTTAGCATGTTTTCTCATAAATATGTTTAATGACTCTAGAAATTTAATCCATGTTCGAAAAAATATCATATTCAATTATGTAAAATTTAATAACATATATAATATATGGAAAATATATTCAATTCAAATTATTTTAAATCTGAATGTCCAGTAATGATGTTTTTTATGTCCATTAATAATATTAATGTAATCAGTCTATCAATGTGAGGGACACATTGTTTGGAACTCAAATTCATTTAAAGTAGTTAAACTTCTATATATTCTTTTTTATATGACACATTATGGATTGACATCTATAGTAGTGAGTTTAAATCATAGACTAATAGTAGTACCAAGAAATATTTAAAAGTCCCTAAATAAATAAGGTCATGTAATAACAATCAAATCTATCCTAGGAACATAAACTATATAATACAATTTCTTTTTAAAATTAAATCTCTTAAATTCATATTCATACATTATGTCACAATAATTTCATGATTTTTTTGTCTTTTTCTTTGAATTTATTCCTTCAAAATTATAATATATACAAAGTACATGGATTTAATTCGTGTACTATAATCCAAGTCAATTCTCTAGAAATGTATTTTTCTAAAAATTGGAAGTGAAAAAAAAAACATTCCTTGATAATTCAATAAATATCATTCCATTAAAAATTCATATAACACATTATACCATTCCATAGAAACAAATTTTCATGGTTTCTATCATAACTTAATATACATGACTCAAAACATGCAATAATACTGATTTTTATTCAAAAGACTGGTACACCTGATCATATATAATAATCAGTGTTTATTATTACCTGGATATAAAAATGACATATTTTTCCCATATGATTAATGTATTTATACCATATAGAAACATTAAGATAATTTTAATTGTATAAGTAGATTTTCATTATATATAATAAATACTATAAACTTTATATATCATTTATAATCTAAGGAAATTATCATATATGGTATATATAAAAGTAATAAATCTATTATTGTACTAAAAATACATGTTTACATCAAACTGTATGCATGACATGGAAATAAGAAAGTATAATCTTGAGTTGGTTTTAGGCCACCCAATCTCACAACACTCCAAGTCAAATAAGATCTAACTACTAACTAGTCTCATTCTACTAGATTAAAAATAAGAATCACCCTCATATTATGATATAACTTTATTTAGTGCGTTTGGTATGTTTTTCATTGTGGAAACTCTACTAATTATGAATTATCCTCTTTTAGTAAATCCCATAATAGATAATTTTTTAAAGTATATTATTTATCCAATGGTGTGAAATGGGAACCTTATTAAGTAACATTGATGTTGTATTGTCTAAATATACTACAATAGGGTCTATTTTCTAGGCTACATCAGTAATATCATACATAAATATTTATATTCATATTCCTTCTATAGTTAGATCAAATATTGTTATTTAATCAAACTCTACTATAGAATTAGGGGCCCAAAGTTTCAAAGAAACTCTGTAGCCTATTCGCCACCATTTAGTGAAAAATACATACCCTAATTGTGATTTGATATCATCACAAACTGTCCTAAAACTAGATTTAGTGTATCCTATCACATATAGTGCTTTATCTCTACCATAAACTAGGAACATATCCTTTTGTATTCTAAAGTACATCTAAAAAGGCTTGATTATTTCTCAATACAATTCACATTGATATTCGGGATATTTTCACACCAAGAATAATGGGTATAAAATATTAAACATTGTATGTAGATTATAATACATGGTAAATAATACCAACATGATGTTGTAAGAAAATTCTAACCATTTTTTATATATTAATGTGCAATTGGTCTAACTGTTTGACATATATTAATACCACATAAAATGTAATACAATCCATTATTTAGTTATTCAATATTATACCATTTCAATTCCTTATCAATGTATATAATTCAACTTTGGTAAATAACCCTGTTAGATCTATTTGGAAAGTTCTTGATCCATGGATAGAAGTTTATGTAACAAAATACATCAAAGTAAAAGAATTTTCATAACCATTTTTAACTAAATGTGAGACATTAAAATTATTTCCCATTATAAATATTCCATCAATATACAATACAAAGAAAAATATTTAACTATAACTAAAATTATTATAAACAGATGACTCATTTACATTCTAGTGAAATTAAATTCCCCTATGGCCTCACCAAAATTAAAATTCTATGATCATGATTCCTTATTTAATATCAAATTTTTCCTTATATATTGCATACCATGTTAGCATTATTTTATGTCATAAGGCTTTATGATTGTATCATATAGATAAATTCAACCATTTTCTAATCTAGAAAAGAATTTTGGGAATCTATTTTCCCAATCACATAATCCTATAATGTCGATATGGAAAGTAGAATTCAAATTCATTTTAGTATTGACATTACTATATGTGTCTATCTTTAGAGTTATCCACTATAGTATCCCTGTATAGATTCTTCATGTATATAAATGTAGCACTAATATTTTTTACATTAGTTAATGGGTCCACTGATTACCAAACATGATTTTTTTTATCATTGAATATATTTAAAAATTTATTTCAACTTTCCACTTGAAAATTTATTGGTCATCTTTTAATTCCTTATAGATTATAGGATTATTATACTCATGGAATAATGTTTGTCCTATATCAAATCAATGAAAACAATATATCTATAGTACCCTAACATTCCTAGTTGACTATAGTAATTTTGTGTTTCTAAATTCCCCTTTTACTAGTTTTGGTAAATTTTAATACCATGCCAACCCCTATGCATGTAGGGCTTAAACTTCTTCCAATCCAACCTTAATCCCACAAATTACATTTTAAATCTAATCCTATTCCAAAAATATTTTGTATTTTTCTATAATTACCTTTCTATATGAAGGTTTATATAGGTAATGTTTTTTAATTTCTATAAGATATCCTATAAAGACCAACATCGTACCTCATGGTACTAGTTTATAACTTGATAGTTTCTCAAATAACTCATCATATACCCATATACATATATATGATAGTCTATATTAATTTCAAAAATATAACTCATATGGAATACCATTTCCATCTTTAATTAGACCTTGGTTAAGTGTAAATGTACCTATTTGCAAAGCATAACCCAAAAAGGATAATATAAAAGTTGCATGAGACACCATTGATTTTATCATGTCAAGAAAGGAATGATTACTACATTTACTAACATCATTCAACTAAAATGTATAAGGGGTGATTGTTTGGGAGAATTTCACATAGTACTTCCAATTTTCTATCAAAAAATATTGAAGAAATTCTCTACCTCGATCATAGAGGTACTGTTAATGATTTTTCAAGATAATTATCTAATTTGTTTTTATAATCATTAAATAGAGTAAACGAATCTATATTATATCATGTTATGTTGTCATAACCATATATACTCATGTAATTAATAAAAGCAATGGGGTAATAGTACACCCACCTCTTCCTTCTACTAGAAATGGACTATACACATTGATATGAATAATTTCTATAAGATTTTTGTCTCTTTCTCATTTACCATATAAAGGTGATTAGTTAATTTTACCTTAGAAACATTCATCACATACATCAAATGGATTTAACTAAAAGTAGAATAAATACCAGTTAGGATGCAATTTATATAATTGAGTTTAATTTACTACAATAATTCTGAGTTATTATATAGAGCTGGTGTAAAATTCGTCATTTTGGATAGGGTGGAATTTTTTAGATGAATCCAAACATTTCATTTGGTGGATAGAAATAATATTAAACTTATTCGAAAAATAGTTTTGAGAGTTAGAACATAGACGGGTGTTCTTTTAGATTTTTTTATAAAATAGATGTGTTTTGGGAGTTTGTATGATTTTTAGGGGTGTTGGGAAATGAAAACGTCATTTAGAGATAAACAGAAGGATTAAAACAGTTAGAGCATGGTTAGAACTAACTGTGCGGAACAAATAGTTCAACCTATTTTATATAGGAAAATGATTTTTTGAAATTGTTTATCCCCCTATGGGAGACAGTGTGGCTTGGTACAGGATATTAGAGGGTGTTACATGGCTTTTAAGACCCTAAACTCGATGTAACATGTCTGTGAGGGATGTATATATTAAACTATAGATGTGGGTGCATATCTTGTGCATGGTTTGGGAAACCATGCACCTATCCCACATGGTTATTTCCACAAAAGAAATGTTACCACACTGTTGGTGCATGGATAGCCAAATTGTGTGTCCAAATTTTGTGGTTCATTAAAGGGATGATAATTTCATTTTTCTCCAGCCTCATATTCCTTCCCCTCCTCCCCCATTCTCCCTAACTACCCATGCTTAATATCCCAACTCTAGATACCTTTGGTATTCTCTTTAGAATGGATATATCTACCTCATATTGTGCTTCAATTAAAGTGTTGTTGGATATATTGGAAGCCTATCAGTAATAATAAGACTCATCTTCCTTCTTTTCTCTATTTTTCTATAAATATCAGATGTTATTTCCATGGAAGGTCATAAAAACTATTTTTATGTCCTTTGATGATTCTTCTTATTTCCCTCGTTCTGAATCAAATCATATCTAGATAATAGAAAAGTGAGGTAAACTTCGTATATGGTAAGCATTCTATGTCTTATCCCATGAATTCAAGTCGATTTATAAATTGATTCCATTGTACTGTATTCCGAATTCACTAAGAGTTTTCTTATATTGTGTAACTCTTAAAATGAATTTCCTAGACTACTATAATGAGTCCTTTTTATCCCATTTACAATATTATAGGTGAAAATTAAACGTAGACCACCCCTTTGGTGTGTAAATTATAGTCCCCTAATAATTGATGTGCGTAATTAGCCAAATCATGACCCCTTATATGGGAGGAGGTCAACACACTCAAGCTAGACCACCACATAAAGTGAGTTCAATAAAATAGTTCATAGTATCATTGTTTTCCATTATGTGGAACCAAATCTATGGGTGTGTTGATCATAAATCTTTCTTATGGAATTACCCATTAAATTAAATGGTTTAATGGAATTAAATTTTTATTAAATTGTATCAATATAAATGGTGACAAGGCATGTGTGCTCCCCATTTCCTTTTTCATGTTATAAAGGAAATGGTTTAATTATATAGATACAATTATTATGTAATGGATGTACTTAAATCATATTTGAAGTGTTAAATGGAATATGAAAATTAACTTACACTACACCTTGAGAAAAAATTGGTTTACCACGTCAAAATTCATTTGATGCTCCCATTGGTTAGATGAATTTTATTATGAATTAAGTTATACTCATGTTTCTCATGTGGAATTCCTTGGATGATCTCATAGACAGATTAATATTTTAATACCCATGGGAGGTATTTGGATCCTTATTGAATTTCCTTATAAGGTCTCAAAGGGGAATTCTATTTTACTTTTCCATGAGTGATACATGATAGAGTACAATAGAATTCTCCTTTGATACATGGTTGGACATGAGCCTCAAACTAGTTGGTGAGGACTCTCGAAGTGCATCCATGAGACCCAAGATCAAATCTAGGCTGAGGCATATATTTAGGTATTGTAGTTTTATTATAGCAGGTATTCTTCAGTATGGTAATAGCGAGAACTATTCATCTATTTCGGCCTTCAGGACACCAGTTTGGTCCTTGAGTACTTCAAGGCATTTGGGCCACCCATTCGTTCAGTTCAGTAAGGATTTTTGTCCACCTTATGGCTTTCAGGAAACCTCAAGGCCTTCAGGCCACCTCAAGGCCTTTGGGACACATTTTTTGTAGAATTGACTAGACAATCTCTATAAGGATCGGGATCTAGATGAGGATTATTAGAAGTTGCATTCACTAGAGCAGAGAAAATGAATTTGGAATAATTATAGGGTATGAAAATTACCATTAGAATTAGGCCTACACATCACTGCACATGACATCTAGTCTAACCACCATGCAATGTTGGAGAGCTGACATCACAATGTAGACACTGGGGAGAATCAGATCTAATTAGTCATATTCTCGGATGAATTACTATAAGACCTTATGGTCCAATAATTTCATGAAGCCAACGGTCCATATAAGCATTCTCTTTCAACCCTTAAAATGGGGAATATAAAAAATGATAATAAAATATAGGGCCTTCGGTTCATTCAGGAGTGATAAATGGTTCCCTATATAGAATAACATAAATAAGAAAAGATGGTTAAGCCTTTATAACATATTGGTAGTGATACTAGGTTCTTGATATGGATTTCCCAAGAATGGAGAATAAGTTTCATGTTGTGATATATTCCTTGATTGATACCAAGAACCTTGATACAGACTATCAAGGATAGGCTCAGAGGATAACTAGAATTTTATTTTGGTATGACTTTAGAGATACCTAGGTTCTTGATATGAGATGCCTTGAACAGGGTCATGGGCCAGAGGTATTATATCTATTGATTTCAAATTGGATTACCTGTTATTTATAAAACTATAATAAAATGAGATATCTAAAATTTTATATGATCCACATTACTCATGGATTCCAAGGACTATTTTCAGGGGTCCTAAATTTATACTTACTATTATTTGGTTCAAATTCATGGTCTTACACATATATTTTCATTATGAGACCCATGTGATATTATTGTTACTATGAATGGAAATAAAAGATACACCAATAGTAATGGACTTCTCTATGTACCTATATATATGGATATATGTGTCACTATATATACAAATCATTTATATACATACATTTTATATTTTTACTTGGTGACACTTGTTCAAATATTTTTCCGACTTAGGATGATGTGGGTATAGTTGGCAAGGTTTCTTTTGAGGAACCTAAGACTGAATTAATTATATTAGATAATTTAATTACACTCAATGATAATTATACCTTCACAACACTTTATATTATATTCACTAACTATATTACATTAGACAATGTTGGTGGTATTCTACTAAGCTTATCTTACACTCTATTCGGTCTACCATGTGGTACCCAAACAGACCTCTTGGTTGTAGGTTTAGAATCATGGATAATGTTGTGTTCCGTTATTCTTATATATGGGAATGTAGGTTTGTAGGACTATGTCAGTTCTTGATATACTGATAGAGATCCCCTTTAGTGATTTTTTTTATTTCCTTATGCATATCTATCTGCCTCCTAATGTATGTCCATTTTTTTACATTCAATCATGTTCATGCATGATTATTTACATGTTATCAATGATTGTATGTTGTTATTATATTCCACTAATATATTTTTTATCTGTTTCTAAGTCTATTTATTTATGATTCCACTATATTTATTTTTGATCTAAATGTTATATTCTCCCCAATGTACAATATTTAGACAATCAATGCCAGTCAGCAGCCACTGGCATTCAGGGAGAAATATTGAGGCCATGTGACCAAATGGATTTGGGAACTATTTTAGTGGCCTTGGGTTGGGACATTAAAAATTGGTATTACATAATTTTTTTTCCTTTTGTAATACTATTTGGCATGGTACATAGGACACTTATAATGTGTTGGCACATGGAAAATAGATTTTCAATCGATATGGACAACTCTCTCACAAGGGAAATATCATGTTTAAATGGATGGGATTATTTGTATTATTTAAATTATAGTTGATTATTATTTCACGATGTGTGATTTACATACTTCTACTAATTATTGATTTATGGATGTTTAGATTTACCACTTGGACCCATATGAAAAAATATATAGTGTGTACATGCATTATTATAAGAACATGAACATTCACATGCCATGAATATTCCATGACATGTAGATTGAATTTCATAGCAGTTTTTATAACATGATTTTGTGATTATGTTTCACTATTATCCATATAAAATGTTTTGGTGATAATATTGATAATTATTTATATTCCATGCATGTGTGGAACTTTAACATGTTTACCTATTTTCCTTGTTGTGTGATAGCATTAATTGTTATAATTAATATATATTTTTTGATAAATAAAGTTTCTACATCAAAATAAATGGTTTTGAACACATATCTTGATGTTGGAATCCCATTTAACTAACCAAAAATGACATGTGTGAGTCCTAGACTATTGGTAAAAAGTGACTAAATCTTTAGGGTTATGACTAAATGGGTTCCAAAAATAGTCTATATAATGTATGTTCTTTTATAAATTATAAATGTTTACCCATATAATCAAACCATTATATGTAAATTTTTTATATTATGACACTGTAGGTAAAAAACTAGTTTCAATTACATGAATTCTAGTGGTAACTTATAAATAAAAGTCCCCTTACAACATGGAAAAAACATTTCATATAATTGAACCCTGATTCGTGTATATATATTTGATAAAATGAAATTCATATAGAAAATGGTTTCCATTATAAAGGTTTCTGATTCTATAACTTGGTCATGATTATTCATTTGAATAAATTCTCAAATGAAAAAATTGACTCAAGTAGGTTAGTTGGGGTATGTTTCTTATGAGATAAAACAATTAAAATTAATTTATAAATCTTGATAGAAATAGAATAACCCTCATAGGTTTCCATATTATTCTTATGATTTAGTACATAACCCCATTGGGGTATGACTATTCTAATGGGATAATTGTTAAAATTTTCCTCAACCTCTTATATGGGTTTACATATAAATATATGGTGGAATCATACATAAGAGATCCCGAAAAAATAGTTAAACATTTGTTATCTATATTTTAGAATCATTATTATGAATATTTCATTAACTAAAATTCTAATTGTAATCTGAATTATATTTTCCTTTATAGTATGTAATTGAAATATTCTTCAAATAATACAATTTTGATAATTGTTTTGTTAAATAAATAGTTATTATATTATGAAAAAAGTAAATTATAGGATAATTTCATGTTATTCTTCATGGATTCATCTAAAAACATTTCTTATTACAATTTCTTTTATAATTTCTACTTGTTTTCTTTACATGTGAGATACATAAAATTTCATAACAAATGAGAATTTATTAAATTACATATAGGGAAGCCATACTGTGGTGTTCTTAGTTTTAACCCCCTTGTATTCGTTAGATTTATTTTACCTTTATATACTCTTTTTGTTGAAGGATGAGTGCTATGTGTCTATCTAAATTGAGTTACTTTCTTCTATTGTGTTAAAATATAGGTTAGACTGGTGAGCCTAATATCCTTCTTAGCATGAACTTGTTATTGGTTCGATGTATTATGGTTTCTGAAGGGGGTATCTCGGTTGAGGTAGTGACTTCTAAGGTAAATTAGGATCAATAAATTATTTCCTCTAGTTTTCAAATGAGTGGTTTCATTTAGGTACTTATTATACTAAGTGGGAGTATCAGATACTGGAATGACACCCCCAAGGATATGGGTGGTTTTATAGTAAATCAAACCTCAATGGAGAATTTCCATATGTGGGTACCCAATGAGTGGAATATCTTCCTCTCTTTACTATGGAGTTGTGAACCTTTTAGGTTGACAAAAATTCTTCCTATTTAATTTTTATCTCTTTTAAATTGATTTATATGCACATTATTTGTCATATGATATAATCCATCAATTGGGATATGACTTTCATAATAGATACCATAGGTCCAGATGGGACACCATGATTCCCTCACTTTTGAGGTGACCATATTAGGTCAATAGTGCTTCCTTTTATAGTCAGAAACCCTTGATAGTGGTTGGACCAAGGTTTTCATTTTCATTATAAGTAACAATATTGTTTATACACTCTTTTCAAGACTGATGTGAGGGAAATTCTCAAGTTTTTTTAAATAGTAATGGCTATGAAATTTTCCTTTGAAAATCACCCTCAATGTTTGTTTGTCAAAATTATCTTCAAATGGAAGGATTTTTTGGGTACCTAGCTCATTTGACCAGTATTTTCACAATAGATTCCTTAGTTTTTAAAATGATGCGTTGGGGAAGAAAATTATTTCATAAATCATCAAAAAAGTAAGATGCCCAATTTCAAATAGGATTTCTAAGGGAACATATAGTATAATTAAAACTAATGTGTTCTATAGATCCATCAACTTGACCTTGTTGATGGATGACTCACAACAACAAGATTTGGTTTTGAACTAGTTAGTGTGGGATGTACACCCGCTTCATATGAAAAACTATATCTTATAACTATTGAATGTGGTGAATTTTTAGAATTAAATGTCAGTGTGTGGCTGACTAAGGGTTAGGCATAAATGGTTCCAAATATAATTCTTGTAGGTAGGGTGACCTTGAGATTTTGGTTAATTTAATGAAAGTGTTTGTGATAACATGTACTTTGAGAATAGATTGGTTGATAAAAGACAAGTGAACCACACTGAATCTTGATACACATTGTTAGTAGATATGGTGTTTATTGTTAGTTAATTCATATATAACCTATTTTAATGAATCATGTTTTGAGATATCTATACATTAATATTGATGGAAACATGGTGTACTCCTAGGTAGAGGTGAACATACCGCCTATCTTGACACTATCCTGAGTAGCCTAATACAGCCTTTCCAATCTACAAACCTACTTATCAAAAATTCATCATTGTTTTTCAATGATAATTTTTTATATTTGTACTCGAGGGGTAGTTTAAGAAAATTCAAATTGTGTGTATTACTCCACCGTCCATTTGAGGGTGATGAACCTCATTATGACTCTATTTTGAGATCATTACAGAAAATGTTCACAACAAGTGGGAACAAGTTATGTGTGATATTACATTAGAACTTGGGATGAGTGGGAAAATTTATATATTTACCATTATATATGTACATCTTATTTGGTACCCATTAAAATATTTCATTGGAAGCGAGGACTAGAATGCTCCTAAGGTGGGGAGTGGAATATCAGCTACTAGTGGGAGACCATCATGTGAGAAGTGTTTTGGGATTTTTAGAGAGATTTTTTTGGATCATGTAAGATTTTGAGTAAATAGATCAGTGTATGAATGGGATCCTTGTTATATTCTAGGTACATTTCAATTATGTATTTTTCTGAAATCCAGATGTGCGAACTTTTCTCAAAGTTACTTATAAAAATTCAGGGATTCTTGTCAGGATAGTGTCAGAGCTTGTGTTATAGCATGATAAAGTATTTTATTTGGATCCTGCTTGGAAAAGAGATATCACATGATATTGGTTATGGGCTTTGGTGAGCAAGATTGGAAGAATCTTAGTATGCCTTTGGAAAAATAATTAGAATTATTTTGACAGGAATGAAATCTGTTAAAGCTGATAATTTTTTAAAATAGTCATCCAAAGGTGTTTTGACATTAGTTTTATAAAATAGCTATATGCAGCTAGTGCATAATTGCATCAAACATTCCATTAGGGTAATATGTGTTCTATTTAAATCCCACATATGAATTTTTAAGGAAAGGACATCATGAATAGTTTGAGCTTAGTCAATTGGATTTTTGGAATTTCAATCAAATTTTAGATAGTGTGTAGTATCATCATGTGTAATCTGATAAATGTATTTTATGTTTTAACCAAACACTAATATCATCCTTCAATAGGAAATTTTGGGGGTGTGAGCACTATGACTCGGAATCGATAACTAAAATTTAGAACTGGTGGTGGAAAACGACATGGGATGCTTGATCAAATAAAAATAACATGATTTTTATCGGTTTAAATGATCTCAGGTAAGCTTCTTCTTGATGGGTTTATCATTTTTATGATAATTAGATCGGTTTTTAGTGGTTAAGTACCGTATGTTTGAAATGAATCATGGAGGTGCGTTGAGAATTTAGAGATGAAACAAGGAAGGTTGAACGATAATTCTGAACCCAAGTAGGTCATGTGATGTTTTTTTTCAAAACTTATTGGGGACAATATGTTTTGGGGTAGGGTGATTTTAATATTCCATGTCTTGGATCGGGTAGAATTTTCCTGAGGATTTTGAACTTTTATTTTGATGGATGAGATGAATATTAAAATGAGACTTGGAACATTATTCAATGATTTGAAAACATTAAAAAATATTGGATGTTTTTTAGGAATGAGATGTGTCTTGGGGGTTTGGATGAGTTCCATGGGAATATTTTCTGGAAAAAAAACCATTTTATGAGAAATAGATTGAGATGTATAATATAAAAACAGATAGTACTAACCATAGAGACCAAACAATGTGGACCATTTTTTATAGGGACACAGTCTGTTGAAATCATGAGGCCCCATATGGGAGAATGTGTGGCTTGTTGTGGGGGCCTAGAGGGTTTCTTATGGTTTTTCAAACAATGCACCTGAGGTTTCATGGACATGTACGAGGTCTGCATTAAGCAATAAAGGTGGGTGCACAGGCATTGAGAGGTTTAGAAAACTATATGGCTAACCTATAAAACCCAGATATTTATTGAAAGACATTTTTTTCAAACAAATGTAATCATTTATATGTTTTTAGGTACACACAACATCACATTTATCATTCATCATAAACAACACTATGTTTGTCTTAAGTTTCACATAAAACTTATTTTAGCTTGCGTTACATGCAACACTGAGTTTAAACGAAACATGATATATTAATGAAATTTTATTATTTAATATGATTGTTATAACAGATAAATTTGAATGGATGGTGTTAATAAAATTAAATATATTATGAAAATATATGGTTTACATATGTACATAAAATTAATTCTTTGTTGGAAAATTAATTAAAAATGAAAATAAATGCCATTTGGGAATAAAGGAAATATTTTTTTGAAAACTATTTATATGAAAATAAACATGTTTTACCTTAATATATTAAAAAAACATTTGGAGAATAATTTTAATAAAAAATTTATATTACATATTCAATAAAATTTTTACCATTCAACTTATGTATTTTCTAGATAAAAGGTAAAGATAAATCCAATTTTAGACAAAAACTGTATTTTTCTAAAATGATATTTTTGCTTTCTTTTTTTACAGTAATCTTGAAAATAAAAATTCAAATGTCTAAAAAAAATATATTAAAAAGAAAAAAATCATTTGTTAAACCATAATATCAAAATTATATTATGGTAATTTTTTTATTTTCTAAATTGATTACTTTTTCAGAATAATGAAAATACTAAATTTTAATTGAAAAATTCTTTTTTGTTTAAATTATTTATCAATTTAAGTTATATTTTTAAATTAATTGGAAAGTAAAATTAGTCAAATTATATATCTATTAATACAATATAGTTAAATTGAATCAATTCCATATTAAAGTTGGATATAACAATATTGTAAGACTTCGATTATTTTATTTTTAAAAATCTACTTTCTTGTCACGCCTGTGAGATTATTTTTTAGTTAAAAGTTTCTAATTCTATGAACAAAATATTGAAAAATGGATTCCATATTTTTATTCATCATTTTTTATATTATCTGATATTTTCAACATTAATTTTGACCAAAATTAATACTGAAGTAGTCGAAAATAATTACCCACATCAAGGTAAAATGTGATTACCAGGGTTTGAACTAAAATAATATGGTTTCAAATGATCTAAAATATTCTCTAAATTTTATTGGATTTTCATATTTACACCCTATCATATCAATATCTTTAGAATAATCCATTTTTTATACTTATATATAGAGAAGAGATATGTGTACACCATCTTATTTTAAAAAAAATTCCATTGTGCCACTCACCTCACTTATAATAGGCCACCCCCTCTCCTCTCTTCTTAAAACATTAAAACCATTTTAGTTTAGCCAATTCAACCCCAAACCACTTACTGACTTCCATACTATCTTCCTATAATCCATAATTTTGGTAGAAATCTAACTTATAAAGGTTTTTTGTGTAAACCTAAGAAAGTTACCTAAAGAATACGAGGTTCGAATGAGTGCAAAGGAAATAAAAAATTATGGTAAAGCATTTATAGTATATCATTAATCTATAGGATAGATATGAAAATTAACCACTCATTTCTATTTCATGTTATATATACTACCCCATTTAAATTTAATATCATGAGTCTACTTATTTTCATTTTATTTAAATATTCATTTGATGTTATCCCTTATTAGATCTTATGGTTCAAAATATTTCTAAAACGGTAAGGGATTTTTGTCTTACTTTTTATTTATGTTGGAAATAATCCATATTCACCATATGTTTATTTTATTTTGTTTTTATACTACCCATGAATTAATTTTATGATTATTCTACTGAATTTTTTTTTGATTTATATATCCATTTGAGGATCACTCAATCAATAGGATTACAGTTCAAAAGTCACCAAAGTGGTGATTGAGTTTTGTCTTAAATTGTATTTTTGAGAGGTTTGTTATGTTATGAACCAATATTATTTTATGAGGGGTATATAAAGACCATTTTACATGTAATGTCATGAATTTATTTATTCTCATAATATTATATGTTTTATTTAATTTTATTCTTTTATGGGGCATATGATTCAGTGTTACCAAAGTAGTAATGATTTCATTATATAATCTCATTTTTTATTTGGATTGTTTATCATTATGCTTAAAATGATAAAATATTAAGATATATATCTCAATAATCTTAATTACTTTTCTAATCCTCTTTTAATTCATTATATTTTCAAGTAATACTGCATTTTTTAACTCTATGGTATATAAAATAATTAAGAAAATGTTTTTACCCAAAAACGTCATTATTTACTGCTTTGGTCAAAACTTATTTTTCATCCAAAACCATGTTTTTTATAAAAAAAATCAAATTTTTTTATAATTTTTAAAATGATTTATAAAATGAATTATTACCCATTTTTTATTTTTTATATAAAATTAAAAGTAATCCTCAATTATTTTTCCAATAAATTTTCATTTGGAGTTTACCAAAATGTGGAATGAAAATCTATTTTCATGTGTATGACATGAATAGAATTTAACACAATCATGACCATTATTTTATTTTAAGTATGAATTTCAATCCATTTATATATGTAAAGTCATTAATATCAATATTTTGATTTTTGTAATAATCAAATCAAAGTAGACATTATAGGGAGTTCTAGTCATTACATATCTATTATATTTAATAACAATTAAATAACCTATATTATATCTTTTGATTATGCCAAATTCAACCAAGAATAGAGAAAATATATTTGGGACTCTCTTTATGCCTTAAACATTGGATCAACATATTCTATTGTAAGAGAATATTTCAATAGCATTATTGAATCATCTAAGTATAAGAGGAAATTTATACCCATAGTGGTATAAAGTACATTCAATATTTCATTGTATGAAATCATATCTTGGACTTAGACTACTCATGAGATTCCTCCACTTGGTGCAATAATCATATAGGTAATAGTATAATATGGAGAGGCTTGATAAATGTCTCGGAAATTTTCTGGCCATATCCAACTTCTTAGGTTCCTCGATGAGTCACTTGTCTAGATATTTATATGACCTATCACCTTTCTTTATTCATGCTCATTCTTCTTGGGGAAGTGAAAAACGGATTATTTTATACTAGTCGTTGGATAACATTTGGAGGTTTCAAAAAAATGGTTCGGGCTTCTTGGATTTCTCTTGTTCATGGTTTTTCTCAGGTAGCTTTTTATAATCAATTAAGAAGGATTGTTAAATACAATATTACTTGGTTTCATTATCTCTCCTACTATGATAATAATCTAGATACCCTATAGGATGATATTAACCAACCATATCTTTAGTTACAAACTCAATGCGGTGATAACACATACATGCATTTTTGAGTAAGAATGATAGGTGAGTGGAAGCTTTACTTGATCTTAAGAAATTAGAAATAGAGAAATAAAAAAGATAAATGGATTAAGGTATGGTTATAAATAAAAAATACTTACATACATGAATTATTGAAAAACATTTAAGATAAGGCTCAACCTACCTCTCCTAAATGGGTTTTTCAATAGAGTTGCAAGAATTGCAGGACCAATGAAAGTGGATCATTTCACTGAAGCTCTTTCTGGTCAGTTTCAGTTTCAAGGGGGTAAATATCAATAATGGGGGGCAGTTGACTCTGTCTTTGTTAATATTATTGATATTATTTCTAACATGTACAACCAATATATGGGTGTTCTCCCTAAAGAATATGTGATTTTTATGCAATTAAGTCACTTAATTACGAGAGTTCCAATCCCCAAATGATTTAATAAGATCTTTCTATTTTTATTTTTTGATCATTATGAAAGGGGATGTGGTGGGTTCTACACCATATTATTTTAGGGGCGAAACATTACCAAGAGTTACATTAACTACCATGTTGTATCTTATTACTAAAGTTTATCAGCACAATAGTTTTGGGAAATTTCTCCCCATTATAAAGTTTAATTTTTCATATAAAGTGTTGCAAACCATTATATAAAGAATATTTTACTTTCATCTTCCTCTCTAGTTATCAACGAAACAAAAAAGATTTATCAAAGTTGGAGGCAAACTAGGATCAATCAGGATTTCTTAAGAAATGACTAATATTTTTAATCAGAGATTAATCAGAACCAATTTGATGATCAAGATTGAAATGGAAAAGGCATATGATCATATGGAATAGAATGTAATTATAAAATTTCACATAAAGTGTGCTTATTTAGTGTGGTTTTGTTAACATTTATTTAGGTTTATCTCCTCTACATGGTTCTCAATCTCTATTATGGGAAAAAATTTGGTTTCTTCAAATCCACAAGGTGTTTGAGACAAGGTGAGAATATATCCCAAACCCATTTCATTATGGCCTAGAATTAACTTACTAGGAATCTCAATAGGGGTATTAGAGATGGGTTGATTTATAATTTTAAAAGGAGGTATGTATTTTCAACAATTTCTCATATATTCCTTGCAAATGAAATGTTGTTTTCCTCTATAGTGGTGAAAATTAAATTTGTAATTTCAAGATGACTCTATGATTATTACAACCAATCTAGTAAATGTGTTAATACCAAAAAAATGTGCCATTATTATCTCTACTAAGACCTTTTCTTGGAGATCCAATCATATCCAGGATATAATTTATATTTCTATATAAATTTTCTTATTGGATTAGCTAGGTTCTCCCTTATATAATGAAAGGTTTACAATTAAAAACTATGATAAGATTGTGAAATGAATATTGGGAAGGATCATGTTCTTGAAAATTAACTTTTATTAATTTGGGGAAAGAATCACTATAGTAAATATTGTTCCCTCTTCTATACAAATGCATGTTTTTTCTATGTAGAGACTTACTAAAGAAGTGATCAAAAACATTTAAGGTATCCTCTATTATTTTATAAGGGATTCACACCAACAAGTTAAAAATCATTTGGAAGTTTGGAATCATCTAGAAAGACCTTTCCAAGAGGGGGTATCAATATCATACATTCTAAAAGAATTATATAGTTCTTTCAGGCTAAAATAGTGTGGGAGGTCTGCTCCGGAGACTCCATCTAGTATTCTTTTATTAATAGGAAGTATAAGAAGTATCCTCTTGATTAGGACATCAAATGTGATGGAAACCATCTCTGGAGCAGTCTGAAGATATTTCTCATCCAATTTTGGAGAATTATTATTGGATTATTGGGAATGATGACGTTTATTTTTGGAAAGACAATTGGTTCAGATCTTTCAAATACTTCCCTAGCTACCCAGTTTTGGATATCAATTTCAAATAAACCTATGCATATCAATGGATCACATATGTAGCCTCAATAAGGATCAAAATTAATTCATGCATGAAATTCATTTTTATGAGGATCCTAACTAGTGTTTCATCAGTTCTTCCCTTTTTAAAAACTAACCTTCTCTATTTTTCATATAATGGTTCATTCAACCTCTAATACAAATAACATGGGAACTGGAATATGGTGAAAATACATCTCTATGAAATTTAACATCCATGTATGGAAAATCCATAACAATGTAATTACAAATAATGACAACCTTTAATGAATTTTCATTCCTATAGAATCAAATTGCAACTGCTTCTCTAATGCACAATAGGAATTGTTTACCCATTTGTTATTTAATAGTGAATGGGTTATTCTTATATGGTTTCATGTAGCATCTCTTCAAGATACTATTGTAAGGGTGAACTTCATGGATGATTTCCTTTAGGAGATATAGAATTTATAGCAAAAGGACTATCTAAAGGCCAAGGGGTAGCCTATTTTCACCATCGCTACTTTCTCTCAGATACCCGAAATGTAGTTTTCCACTAGGGACATAAAAAAAATATCCAGTAAATCGTGTTTTCATTCTTTGATATACTTAATTATACTACTTATTAAGAAATATCTCATTTCTATCTAATCTAAATCATAATTCGAGCCTCTAAGCGGCGGTTTCCTCTGCGGTTTCGCATCTAGGGTTTTCTCCACGAGGATCTTCTTCTCCCCTCCTCCGGCGATGCTCGATAGCTCAGTGTCGGTTTCTTCTAGATTCTGTTTCGGAGGCGGTGTGGCTCGGGTCTCCAGCGCGTCTCGTCGGTGGATCCGGGGTTTCTTCGGGGTGGGGGCAGTGCGACTTCGGCGTCTTCAACGGATCGTTCTTCAGCGTTCCAGTTTCGCTTGAGTTGTCTCCGGAGGTCTCGTCAGCGTGGATTCTGTTGTCTCCCATGGTCTATATGTCGTGGATCTGGCTCAGGTTGTCTCTGGCAGTCTCAACGGCGTAGATCTAGGTCCCCGGTGGTATCGACGACATGGATCCGGTTTGGCTCGGCAGTTTCAGCGTGGCTCGAAGACCTCAGCACGCTTCCAGTGTAGTGGGTGGTCTCGGGCTTTCTCTGCTTGGCGACAGCCCAGATCTACAACTGTTCCGGCGTGGAATCCAAGGGTGGCCTGCCGACAGCTTCTGAGTGGTCCGGAGGGGGGTTCTTTTTTCCTTCGGTGTCTTCACAACTCTTGCAGATTTGACAGGTTGGGTTTTGATGTTCTGTACTGGTGATGAATTTGGTTGTATTTCGGGTGTATTTTGCGGCATCAATTCGTTGGTATCAGCGGAGGCACATATGTGTGTGAAGGTTCCATAGTTCCGTGAAGGTTTTCTGGTGTTTTCAGTGGATGTTGTCTTGTTTGTTTGTTTTGATCCTGGAGGAGGGAAGTTGGTGTAGTCGAACTCGTTCACTTCGATCAGGCCCAGAGGAGGATTCAGAGCTGGTGGTTCACCTTTGCAGTGTTTTTGGGATCTGGTTGTTTGAGAGGGTATGGAGTCAGCCATCGGATTGGGCCTATGCTTTGACAAAGGACACTTGCTTTCCGATTAGCCTTGCAACGCTGGACTACTTTAACATAATTTTATGCTGGGGGGGGGGGGTGTTCTGGTTTTTAATTTGGTTTTCACTCTTTTTGTTTCCTTCAGGTGTGATTGTCCTTAGTCTTTGAAGTCCTTGGGATTCCCCTTCCTCCCTTAAAAGGGGGTTTTATAAATAATAAAATATTTAAAGGCTTTCAGGCCGTTGGATGGATATACTTAATTATCTTATATTGTTTTGTAAAGGTTTGAATGTTTCATTGGTGATGCAATGACACGTTTCCCCCAGTAGTTCTACAGGATAGTCTTCTCTTGGGAAACGGGATATTATCTTATCAGTGATATGGAAGTTTAATTGTCATAGAAATAAGTTAAATATGGATGTGTATTTTTTGTAATGGATCATACATGGTGGCAGTGTAGTTCCTTATTTTTGGGGACCAGTCATCTTGAATTTATTATCAATTTTTATGGAGTCTTATTCAGTTGTGTTTGAGGTCTTGGAAACGATTCAACGGATGAAAATATGTAAGTCACTTTCAATAATTTTATTCCAATTGGAATAAGACTCTACCATTGTGTTTAACACTTTGAAAGTACATCTGGACTTCCCTTGAAATATCTTTTAGCATTTAAATATTTTTATTTCATTACATCATTTGAATATGAATTTTTCTCACACATGTCATGAGGGCAATATGTTGGATGATCTGCTCACTTCTGAGGGAGTACAAGATTAAATGAAATTTGTGTTCTTTAATTTTGTAAATCATACTATCGATTTTTAATACTTTCTGAGGGGATTCCCTTTGGAGGTATCATTTTCATCCACTATGATCTATTTATTTTTTATTGTTCTTTAATTTCATTTTTAATAGATGATTTAAATTGTCATTCGGCATTAGACAATGTTATGTTATCATCGATCATGTTCATTGATTCTATTTGATTCATGTCTTATAAATAGCCAATATTTATTTCATGACTCAATATCATGATATTTTTTTGTAGGTAACTATTTTCAAATGTTATGCTCATGTTCACATACTATTATGCTCACATTATGTTCAAATATTTCCTTTTCATACCCTTAGTGAGCATATAAGCTAACCCTTTAATATTTTTCCTTTACCGGGTTAAAAAGAATGGTTTTAACTGGGCTATGTATATGAATATTACATAATGGGGATATCATTATGGGATACATTCAAGATATTTCCTGAATTAATAATATGGTGTACCTAGTATCTAAAGACACATAACTATTACTGTTTGTAGTTTTTTGTTTGTATAATGTAATGAATATCCATATAAATAGATGTAATATAAATTTATGAGAATCATGGGTGACTATAGTTGGTGTCAGGTGAATATTTTAGTTAACCTTTTTAAAACTAGGTTGAGAAACATTTAGTGAGATCCCTATGGATATTTATTAGGATACATCTAGAAATTTATCTAAGGATAAGGCCAAGGATGAGTCAAAGTATAGGAAAATATCATGGAATTTTGGTAAATGATAGGTAACGGGATTTCTAAGAAATTACATCCATTTCTTGATACTTAAAGTGGATGTAGATCTGGATAAAGTTACCTACGGGTAATATCACTTAAACCGGATCATTGTGTAGGACCTGACTGTCACCTGGTGCATGAAAATGGGCCTCGATATACCTCTGGTTTTACACTCCCAAGGGGTTCCTTAGAAATTCAAAAACACTTTAATAACCACCATGAAGTATTTTTATAGATAATGACCATGGATGACCTATATTAAGCCTAAGGGGTAATAGATATAAAGTTAGGTATGATGATTTAGAAACCCTATAATTTATTTTTCATGATTATGTGACACCCACACAATGATTGGTGTTTACCACACTATGATTTTTGTTTAATTCAATGGATGAAACCTAAATAGAATTTTTTAATGATGAGTGTGATGGAAAATTAAATGATTTTCCTATAGAGAAACCAAATGTTTTGGGAGATGGAATGAAAAATGTTTCTGTTATTATTACAAAACTCTATCAAGTTACGAATCTTACTAAACTTACAAATGAGAAAAAAGAAGGGGACAATATTCTATTGAGTCCTTCAAGAGGCAATTTTAACCTTATTTTAGTGGATATTATGATCCTCTTGTTTTGAAGGAATGGATCAGTACCACTGAAAAAATATTTTCCACCCTCTAGTGTTCAAATCATTAGAAATTCATTTTGGATATCTACAATTTGGAAGGTGAAGTAGATCATTTGTGTAATCTTATCAAGAAAACAATGCAGCAGAGGAAAATTGACTCCATGGATAGGAAATATTTTAATAACATATTTTTCAATATGTAAATTCATTTTATAATACATATAAATACTGAGAAGGAGTTCCTTGAGCTAAAGAAAAAGGATGTTAAATCTATTGGTACCTATGAGGAAAATATTGGAAGAATTGTGAGATAAACTTCATGTATTTTCATCCAAACAAAAAGTAAGGTTGATCAATTATTACATGGTATAAAACGAATTCTCTAAAGGTATTAATCCATAATATACATTAGTAGCTACAAATAGATTGTTCTATTTTCTATCAAGGGTGAAATTTAGGTGGGATTTCTATATCAGTCTCATGACATTGATAAGAAGAGAAAAATGAAATTCAAAGGAAAGTCTAAAACATATGGAGAGAATGAGATGGTATTTTTTTATGCTAAAAGTGCAGGAATAAAAATTGAGGAAATTTTCTTTATGGAACTAGTAATTTTTTTAAGTGTTGAATGGAATTTCATTAGAAAATTGATTTCCAATGTTATGGGAAGATGTTTTCTAATGATGTGAATAGAGAGAGAGTATTAAAGAACCCACCAACCACACTCCAGTGTTTCGAATCATATGAGTATGATAATTATATGAATCAATGACCCAAAACAAGGTCTAATGAGGATAAAAATACAAAAAAACTCTAAATACAATTTCCAAGTGGAAATGTTATTAAGTGTTGTTGATTAATGTGAATCATGATAATTTGGACATACTAATACTCTATCCCTTAGTATGGAATTTAATGTTTGATTTTGTATGAATGAGGCCTATGAAAAAATTATTGTTGAACTATTAGTGAAATTTCATGTGATTACCGGCTGTACATGAATTTTAGAATAAATAAATCAAATTTTTTATTCTATCAGTATAAGGATAAAACCAAGATTCCAATGGAAATGTTTTTGTATAATAAAACAACTTATTTAAGGAATAAAAGGAGAATTATTGTTTGGAATAATTTATTTCTCTAGGTAATATTAATTTAATATTTATGGATAATATAATGGGTTTTGAGTTTAAGGTTGATCATAAGATCAAATTCATGGATACAACTTTTGAGGATTTATGTGATGAGAGTTTATTAATATTGGGAATATTTTAAAAGATATTTATGGAAATGAAACCATTTAGTATTGTATAATTTGAAAAAAAATATTTTAAGAGGAATACCTTTAATATTTTTGGACATATGAGTCAAGGTACTAATAACCTTTAATCATTGAATAATCTTTGATGTCGAGATAATTATGGGTTAGAGTCGATCATCATACAAATTTAGAACACTTTATTTCAATTATAATAGATTTATATTTGGATCTAGTAACTAGAATATAAAATAACCAAATGATAAGGTTGAATGAAATACCACATTAATTTTTATTTTATTAGACTCTCAATTTTACCTTAATTTTTTGATGATGTCTTTAGAAAGATCTAAATATGAAGTTTACTTTCATCACTATGTATCATCCTGATAAAGATAGTCAATATGAGAGTATAATTCAAAATCTGGAGGATATGATAAAATCATTTTCTATGGATTTCAAAGGTGGATGGGAATAACACCTTCCTCAAGATTAGGTTTCATACAATGATAGCTTTCACTCTAGAATTCAGATTTCTCTTAATGAGTCCCTTTATGGAATGAAGCTTAGAACCCTAATGTACCATAAAGATGTTTCATAAAGATATATATTGGGACTTGATAAAACTTATGTGATAGAATATATGGTGAGATCCATTCAGAAACATGTAAGGATTGGAAAAAAATGACATAAATGTTATGTTTATAATATTAAACATGATTTAGACTATGAAGTTGGTTGGAAGGTCTTTCCAAAAATAACTCCTTGGATGAAAGAAGAGAAAACTAAGCCCTAGGTATATCAGTCCCACAAAAATACATGATTGTATCAAGATAGTACCTTATCATTTAGAAATTCCTCTAAACCTATCTTGGGATCACAATTTGTTCCATGTATCACACCTGATGAATTTTATACATGATCCATCACATGTACCAAAATTAGAGGTTGTACCACAAGAGCCTGATATTCCTTATGAGTCACAACCAGTACAGACTCTAGATTGAATAGATAAATTTTTATAAAACAAGAATAGTCACAAGGGAAGTGTTTTGTTTATAAATAACCAGCTTTAGGAAGCTACATAGTAACCAATGAATGTAATGAGGAAAAATTATCTATATGTTTTGGTACCAAAGTAGTGAATTTGGGGGCTGAAATACATTCTAAGGGGGAAGAACTTATCACACCATGACATAAAAAAATCAAATAAATGTATTATTTTTTATATTTTTTATTACAGAAAATATAAAGTTTATCTTAAATCATTCAAAACATTGATTTTGTCAAGAGTTACATGTAACACTGAGTTTAGCTTTTGTTACATGCAACACTGAGATAAAACAAAACATGAAATATTATTATAATATTATTATCTAACAAGATAGTTATCAACTAGAAATTGGAATGGTGGTTAGGAATATAATTAAAAAAATTTCAAAAGTATATGGTTTATTCATGTATATAAAATAAATTCTTTCGTGACCAATTAATTAAAACATAAAATAAAACCAATTTGAAAATAAAGGAAAACTTTTTTTGAAAAATTATTTTTATGAAAACCAACACGTTTTACCAAAATAAATTAGACAAAACACATTTTATGATTGATTTTAATGTAATTTTACATTATATAATAAATAAAATTTTTCACATTCATCTTATATTTTTGAAGATAAGTGATAAGAATAAATCAAGTTTTGTGCTTAAAACTGTATTTTTTTAAATAAATTTTTGTCACCTTTTTGTGTAGTAATTTTAAAATTATTTTTAAAATATTTTAGAAATTTTATTTGAGATAATAAAAATTAGTTTTGAAGTTATAATATCAATTTTAACTTAGGTATAAATTTGGAAAAGATTCTAAAAAGATTCTTTTCTGATGAATAGTAAAAAACATTGCATTTTAATTGAAAACTGCATTTTCATTTAAATTATAAATAATGTTTAGTTATATTTGAAATTCATTTGGAAGTAAAAATATTTATATTATATATCCATCAATCTGATTTATATCATTGTCATTAATTCCATATTTAAATTTTATATAAAAAATTTGTAAACTTTTGAACATTTTCACTCTAAAACCCCGGTTGCTCGAATTTCTTTAGGGCCATTTTTAAATTAATGTTTTGAAATTATATGAATTAAATTTTTAAAATTATATTCCATATTTTTAATCAATTTAATTTATATTTTATAATAATTTAAAATTAATGTTTAACCAAATGAATAGTGAAAATAGTAAAAATTAATTAACATGGTTAATGCAAAAATGGTATTATCGAGGTGTGGGGGTCAAACAAAAAAGATAAGGCCTAAAATAACCAAAAATACCATATAAAATATATAGGAAAGAAACATTAATACCATGTTATTTCAAATGATTTAGAATACTCAAATTTGGATTCCTATGGAATGAAAAAAAGGGTCTCACATTTTCTTTTCAAAAAATTACAAGTGCTCCACTCACCTTACTTATAAAAGGGCACCCTCTATCCTCTCTTCTTAACACCTTTAAACACTTTGGGTTAAGACAATCCCTACCCAATAACTTCAATAATTCCATAAAACCATCCTAGGAGCCTTATTTTTGGATGAAATCCAACCTAGGAAGTATTTTTTTAACCTAAGGAGGTTACCCAAAGAAGAAGAGGTTCAAAAGAGTATGAAAGATGTCTAGACTTATGGTAAGGGATATCTTGTCTCTATTTTATTTCTTGGAGACAAATGAAAATTCACCACTAATATATTTTATGTGTTTAATATACTAACCCTATGAAATTTTATATTATTAATGTTCTTCTTTTCATAACATTTAATGATTCATTTGATGTTATACTTTATTTGGTATTACAATTAACATGATTACTAAAGTGGTATGGGACTTGTGTCTCCCATTTTTACTTTCGAGAGACACAATACATATTCAAAACCAATTATTTATTGTGTTCTGTATACTTCCCATGAATTTATTTCATGATTGATATCCTGAAAGTTATTTTAATTTATATATCCATTTTATTACCTCTTTTTCAAGAGGATTACGGTGCAAAAGTCACTAAATAGGAAATGTTTCTTATCTAAATTTTCCTTCTTTGAGACATTTGTTATATTAAATACCAGTATTTTTTTATGAGGTGTGTATACATCCAATTTGAAATTTAATATCATTTATTTATTTACAATAATTATATTCTATGTTTCATTTAATTTTATTCTTTTAGTTGCCTTATGATTGAATGTTACTAAATCTCTAATGGTTTTATGGTACAATATTTTCATCTATCAGGATTGGTTATGATTATGCTTCCACTGATAGAATATTATAATCTACCTCTAAATGATTCTAATTAATTTTCATCTCATCTAGTAATTCATGATATCCTCAAGTAATAGTTCCATTTTTTCAGTATTTGGAATAAGAAATATTTGATAAAAAAATTTTAACAAAAAATCATCTTTATTTCCCTATTCAATTGATAGCCCTTTTTCATCTAAAAAATGTTTTAAAGAAAAATATTTATTAGAAAACATCATCATTAAAAATTATTTCTCAAAAACATTATTACCCAAGTTTTAATTTTTACTAAATATGTTGAATGGAATATTCTTGTCATTTTCAAAAAAAAATGTTTGTTTGGATTTTAATAAAAATGTGACATGAATATTTGTATTATAATGCATGACATAAACATAATTTTAAGTCATCCTAAAAATAATTTTTTCAATGAATCCTTTTTAATATTTAATTATTTTTTTAAAATAAAAGTATTTTCAAATTGTTTTGTGAATTTTTAGTATTAAAAAGTCATTTTCAAAAAAAAATGTTTTTTACTCAATAAATGTTCTAACAGATATTTCAAAATAAATCTTCACCTAATATAAAATAATTATATGTGACTTAATATTATTTGGGTTTATGATCCAATGATACCATTAATATTCCTTTTTTGAATGGTTTACCCTGATAAGATGTTTTTTAAACCCGTTTCTCTTCCAAAAGTTATACCATTATAAAATTCTTATGAAAACTACATCTTTTTTCATGGGTTATGCTATTATAAAATAATAAAATTATTATATAACCTGTATCTTTTCAATATGTTATTACATGATTAAATTTTTATGATAGCCATTTAATTTCATGGTTTATTATATTATTAATATTTTACTATCTTTTTCCACATATACATATGATTTTCATTATCTAATGGGTGAGACCAATTTCTATATCCAATGCATTTAATAATGATTAATACTGTAAGAAATCAAATTTTAGAAGGGAGGTTATACCATCACTAAAATAGGGTATATATGAAGTTATTATAAGAGAAAAAAGATTATATTGGTAGTTATAACAATATCAAAGTAGTTAGACTGTTGGTTATCCCAAATTGACCATGTTCTAAATGTCTTGGTGGCTACACAAGGAATAAGATTTTGTATGATTATCGTATATTTCACACATCTATATATTATTCCATTTTTATATACTCATATCTCATTTTATTTGATTCCCTAATGATTCATGAACTTATAATCATTATGCCATGACTCAAGACCATGATCTTTGATATGCATGTCATGGTTTTCCATTGGTGTCCTCTGGTTCTCATAAACTAATTCTCATATTATGTTTATGTATTTAACATCATTAAACTTACCCAGAATTTGAGTTCACCATTTCTTATATTTTCTTTCCCTAGGTTATGGATAAAGGTTATATGTTGGGTATTTATATAAATATTACATAATTATAATATCTTAATGGATGTCATTGAAGATCTTTCATGAAATAAGAGTTTAGAGTATCTAGTCTCTAAAGGAAATAAATTATTACATTACTTGGGCATCTGCTTGTGTAATTTAATGAATATTCATCTAAAAAGATGTAATATCCTTATATGAGAATCTTGGGTGTCTATATAACTCGCGTGGATAGTGCTACATTAGTAGTGTCACTAAAAAATTGGTGAATGTTTATCCAATATGTGTGGATCATTAGAGGGATATAAATTACATTTTCCTTGCCCTTCTATTTATTTTCTTCCTCCCTATTTATCCCTCACTTCCCATTCATAGATTCCTCACTCAATATCCCTTTGTTCTATTTTCAAGCATGGGTGGATCTACCTCATACAAGATATGATTAAAGCACCATCAGATGCATTGGAATCCTCTTAGTATGTCTAAGTCTATTATTCCTTCCATTACCTATTTTTTTACTATATCGAATACTATATTTATGTGAGGTCATTTCCCCTTTTTCATGATGTTTGAAGATTCCTAAGATTTCTATTATTATGAATCAAATTAATGTTAGATAATTAATGATTAAATAATAATTGGTATAAGGAAGTTGTTCTATGGATTATCCCCTCACGTCTCATGGATTTATAAATTGTTTTTATGGTTCTTCACACCAAATTATTTAGGAGTCACTCCAAAATTTTGTACTTCTTATACATAATTTTCTAAAATATAATATAGAGACCTTATAAGCCCCTTGAATTTTTTAGAGGTGAGACCGAAATAAAAAACACCCCATGGGTGTGTCACTTGTAGGACCTTGATAACTAATGTTCATAATTAGCTAAAACATAACCCCTTAGCATGGGTGGAGTTTGATGTCCTTAACCTGAACCACCACATATGATGAGTTAAATTAATATTTTTATGATGAATTTTTTGTCCATTCTATTGAACCACCCCTATGAGTGTGTTGATAATGGCCCACTATTATAGGATTCCCTAGTAAATTAATTTGGTTAATCAAATTAATTGATTAATTAAATTTATCATTATAAATGGTTTTGCGGAATGGGTTCTCCTATGGCCTTTTTTATGTTATTGAGGAAAATGTTTCATTTTATAGTTTAAATAATTATGGTATAGATGTCCCCATTGTCTATTTTAAAGGTTAAATGGAATATTATAATGAAAGTACACTACAACTTGAGTGAACCTCAGTTTCCAATTTAAGAATTCCACGGATGAGCTCATTGGTCAGATTAATTGTATTATATCTTAATCAATACTCAGTTTTATCTTGTGAAATGAATTATACATTCTCATAGGATAGTGGATATTTTAATAGAATTAGTGATACCTTGTTTCCTAGAATATAAAATTGTATGGGTTAATAGGTAAATGTTATTATACTAAGCGTTGATAGATACATGTTTCCCTATGTGGTATACCATAGAAAAGATCAGAGGGTTGTGAATATATTCCATTCCCTAAGTAATATTGTGTTACTGATATGGGTTTCCTAGGACGGACTAATATGTTTCATATTTTGATATATTCCTTGAGTGATACATGGACTCTTGATGAAAACTTTCAAGGATGGGCTCACTAGTTAAATTGATTTTCATTTTGGAATGACTTGGGTGATACTTGTGTTCCTATTCTCGGATTCCATGGATGATCTCATATGCCAGATGTATCATATATCAAGGTTTGAAATTGGATTACCCATTCCTGATAATTCTTTAATAACATGAAAAATCTAAATCATTATATGATCATAATTACACATGGATGCAAGGGATTATTTCCATGGGTCCTAAATTTACAATTACAATTCATAGATTCATATTCTTGATCTTGTACCCATATTTTCATCCTGAGACCCTTATTACATTATTATAAATTTGCATAGAGGCCTGAGTGACACCGCAGGTCATGTCTAGCAAGGTGTATCAACATATAAGTATATGTGTCACTACATATAATCACTACTGGAAAAGGGACCTTTCCCAACAGTTGTGTACCAACGGTTCAATGAACCGTTGGCATATCTTGTTTTTCCCAACGGTTTATAGAAACCGTTGGGAAAAACCCCTCAATGCATAGTTTTCCCAACGGTTTCATACAACCGTTGGGAAAGATAGGTTTTTCCCAACGGTTCCTAAGAACCGTTGGGAAAAGTGGTGAAAAATCTTGTTTTCCCAACGGTTCTATGGAACCGTTGGGAAATGATGGTCATTCCGAACGGTTTTTAATAACCGTTGGGAAAAAAAAGCCCCAAATACCAAATCGAGCCAGCGGCCTCCCCACATTCCAGAAGCATTCAGTTCATGTCCTCCTGGAGCGATTCCTTGCAGAAGGACCTCCCAATCCCCACATCTTCCATCAGATCAGCACCTACCAGGTTAGACTCCTATATTTTATCAACGATATAGTTCCAGCTCTTATAAATCATATACTTCTATTCTTGATTTCGTTATTCCCAATTATTAGGGTTTTTGTAAAAATTTATGATTGTTTCATGGTGGTCATGTGCACCACTATAGGTACATTGATTCACTAATTTATTTTGGTATTTCCATAAAATTCGAATACAATTTATTAATGAATCAATGTTGAGTGTTAACATGACATTCATGTTCTTTATTTAAAGTGTAAACAAATACTTATATAGAATTTCCTTGTAAAACCTGATGGTTTAACTCTAGTTAAATGGAATCATAATTTTGTATGTTATTAATAATTAGTAATTGGTGAGGTGAATCATATATGTATATGAAAAATGGATCAAGATCATTTAGTATTGGATAGAATTATTCCCTAGTAATGTGAGACCCTTATGTTGTGGGGTGAGTATGGAGTAGTGAGATATATTGCTTGTTACTTACCTTTTTTCAATTCTATGAGGTAATGATAGCATGCACTCATTTTTTGAGATCTGTCAATGTTTTTATGGTTTTGATAGTGATCCATGATGTGTATCCTAGTATGTAAGATCCTCACTACTGGAAACTGGAGTTTTCCCAACACTTACATACCAACGGTTTGGTATAACCGTTGGTATTTGAGAGTTTTTGCCAACGGTTCTTGGAGCCGTTGGGGATCAAGTGGGCAAGTCTGGTCAAGCTCTAACGGCTAGTTTGACTTTGCTTACCGGCTGACCGGTGCTTGCCCACCGGCTGGCCGGTGCCTTGGAAGGTGGAGAGAGCTTCTGCCCAGGAGCCACCGGCTGGCCGGTGGGAAGGCCACCGGCTGGCCGGTGGTGAGACAGTAGGTCTCACTATTCCAAAGAGTTCCACCGGCTGGCCGGTGAGGAGGCCACCGGCTGGCCGGTGGTCTGGACAGAAGACATCCCATTCTGTCTGGGCCCACCGGTTGGCCGGTGGCCAGACACCGGCTGACCGGTGGCACCTGGCAGAGGGCAAGCCCTTCTGCCTTGTCCACCGGCTGGCCGATGGGCTGGATCCGGCTGGCCGGTGCCCTTACCGGCTGGCCGGTGGTACTACACCGGCTGGCCGGTGGACTTGAAAAAAGTCCACTTTTCCTTTTTTTTGCCACTTCTTGCTCCTGAAATCATGCCTATTAACAAGAACACTTGAAACAACATTAGATCACTATGAGAGTGATTGTGATCATTAAAATCCAAGAGAGTGGGGTACAACATTCCCTACTCTTCCTTCAAAAGTGATTGACCATGTGTTTTTAGGCAAGATGCGATGTGATTGTCCATGTGTCTTCAGGTGAGATGTACTATGATTTCCCTAGTGTTTTTCGATGAGGTGTGATGTGATAAGGCTATAATAAGATGTGGCATGTGGTTGGGGTCATGTAGGGTAGGAGGATGGCACAAGGTTGATGTTATTCATGTTCATGATACCCTACTAATATGGTTATGGGATGAGTCATGCTGTTATGTGATATAACACATTAAGTTCTTGTTGGTTTTACATTTTTTCAATAACACATTTGTATGTTTTTTTGACATGTGTAGTTGATACCTTGATTATTTTCTTCCTTTATCGTTTACTTAAATGTATATTCTATTATAGTTAATGCCTATTGAATTGTTTATGACAAAATGACTTATATAAATTCTTTTTACAGAATGGACAGAAGTTGGATGTATGAAACCGATCGGATCTCAGATGATTTTCAAAACAATTTGGAGAGCTTTATAGATTTTGCATTTGACAATGCTTCAGATAGTGGTCGCATACACTGCCCATGTTCCAATTGTGTTGGTAGACCTTGGTTGAGCCGTGAAGAAGTCAGCTACCACATAACCAAAAATGGGTTTCAAGCAAACTACTTTCTGTGGTATCACAATGGGGAGAAAACGAAATCTCAAATTGGTGATGATCGAAATGAAAAGACTGGAATGGAGAATTTGTTAGATGATCGGTTTCCGTTTATTCGTCATCATGAAAAAGAAAGGATTTCGACTCAAGAAGACTTCGATATGAGGACAGCTGATGCATCTAGTGAAAATGATGATATTGATAGGGTGAAAAAATTGAATGATGCTGCCACGACTCCAGTATATCGGCAATGCGATAAAATGAAAAAGCTGGAATTTTTAATCCGATTATTTCATGGGAAAACTATGTATGGGATTTCTAATACAGCAATCGATTACATTCTTACCCTCTTGAAGGATTTACTTCCAGATGATGCAGATATTCCCTCAAACCACTATATGGCATGGAAGTTAGTTGAGGAACTTGGATTTTCAAGAAACAAAATTCATGCTTGCCCGAAAGATTGCAGTTTATTCTGGGAGGAAACCGCTGAACGAAATGATTGTATAAAATGTGGCACATCCCGCTGGAAGTCAAAATCTGATGGAACACCATCCCGCGTTCCACAGAAAGTAATGTGGCACTTTCCATTGATTCCCAGACTCCAGAATCTTTTTATGTCTGATGACATATCAATAAAAATGAGATGGCATGATACCGAGAGAAAGAAGACTGATGATGAGTTGGTTCATCCTGCAGATGGATTTGCATGGAAGAGATTTGATGCTCGACATCCTGATTTTGCAGCTGACGTGCGTAATGTGAGGCTGGGTCTTTCATGCGACGGTTTTAATACGTTTGGGCAGATGCTTACTTCGCACAGCACATGGCCAGTTTTTATACACATTTATAATCTTCCCCCATGGTTGTGTATGAAAAAACCTTTCACTTTCATGAGTATACTCATATCTGGTCCTTCTGATCCTGGCATTGATATTGATGTATACATGCAACCTTTAATAAAAGAGTTGAAGCTTCTTTGGGATGTGGGTGTGCGCACATACGATGCATGTTCGAAAGACATATTTCAGATGCGCGCTGCGCTTATGTGGACAATCAATGATTTTCCGGCTTATGCAATGATGTCTGGATGGAGCACGAAGGGGAAACTGTCATGTCCAGTTTGTATGAAGAATACACGATCCAGAAGACTGAAACATCGTTGTAGTTTCAGTTTTATGGGACATCGACGATTTTTGCCAAAGGATCATCCATATAGAATGAATCGTCGAAGATTTGATAATACTATAGAGACCGATGATCCACCTCAGCGTATGTCTGGAACTGATGTGCTTAATGAATTGAAAGATTTCAGTTTTTCGTTCGGGAAGGGTCAAATGAAATCTGGAAAGAGAAAGAATGTTTCCACAGAAACCTGTTACAATTGGAGGAAGAGGAGTATCTTTTTTGATTTGCCTTATTGGTCAACCAATTTGCTACGTCATTGCTTAGACTTAATGCATATTGAAAAGAATATATGTGAAATGTTGCTTTCAGTTCTTCTAAATGTCAAGGGGAAGACAAAAGATGATTTACGATCTCGACGTGACTTGGTGGATTGGGGCATCAGACCAGAATTGCATCCTGTGCGTATCAGTGAAAATAAATGGCAACTTCCATGTGCTTCTTATGTGATGACACCTACTGAAAAAAAACAATTTTTGGAAGTATTAGAGACTATTAGAGTTCCTGATGGCTATTCAAGCAACATATCTAAACGGGTCAACAGAAGAGAGTTGAAGCTAAAATCTTTGAAGACTCATGATTATCACGTTCTACTGCATGAGTTGCTTCCAATAGCAATCCGTCATCTTTTGTCCAATAATGTAAGGGTGGGTGTTATTCGGTTGTGCCATTTGTTTAGAGATCTTTGTGCTAAGAAGTTGTCGAAGTCTTTCTTGCAAAAAATGTTGACAGATGCCCCATTAATTTTGTGTGAGTTGGAGAAAATATTTCCCCCATCATTTTTCACATGCATGCTGCATCTGACTGTCCATATTCCAACTGAAATACTTCTCGGAGGACCTGTTTCTTTTCGTTGGATGTATCCAACTGAAAGAAATATGTTCACATTAAAGTCTTATGTTCGAAACAAGAATCATCCCGAAGGTTCTATCGTGAACGGTTACTTAGCTCAAGAATGTATGGATTTCTGTTCAATGTATTTGTCTGATCTTACTACAAGAATGAGCAGACCAATGAGAAATGAAGAAGAACAATATGAGCAAATTGAACCCAGTTTTCCATCACTTCCTCAAACAGGAGGAATTCCTGGATCATATACATTGAAGACATTAAGCAATGAAGAGCGGGAGATGGCACATCGCACAGTTTTGTTCAACTGTGATTTGTTCGATGACTATATCAGGTAACAAAATTGAATATGTATATCTTACATATATATCTGTTAAACTATTCATATTTTTTTATCTACAGGGAACATAAAACAATGATAAATAGGAAGCATCGTTCTTTATCTTTGAGAAGGAGAGAGACTTTGCATAGCAAAGAGTTTTCTGCTTGGTTAAAATTGAAGGTAAAAATATTACTGTTTAAATTAATTATTTCAATATTTACTTAAGTTTAGCTGTCATTTATATTGCAGGTATTGAGTTTGTCTGCTGACTCTGTCTCTGAGGAAATAAGAGCTTTGGCTTTTGGTCCTAATACCGTGGTTCGTGACTGTAAATCAATTGTTATCAATGGGTACAGATTTATTGTCACTGAACGAGCCAAAAACATGAGAACACAACATGATGGTATTATGGTTACTGCCACAACAGATTGTTATGCCAGCGCATCAGATAGTAGACCGCGACTTGAAAATGTGGGTTATTATGGAGTCGTTGAGAAAATAATAATATTGGATTATTACTCTCATGGACGAGTCACAATGATGAAATGCCATTGGTTTGATTCGATGACGAGACATGGCACATTTATTGATGATTGTGGATTTCGAGTAATTAATATGACCCGCACTCTTGCAACCGAAGAACCATATGTGTTGGCATCAATGGCTAAACAAGTTTTTTATGTCAAAGATCAACTTCAACCTGAATTTGGTGTCGTAGTTGAAGTAATTCCAAGACATATTTTTGATGATGCTGATGATGGAATTGACACTGTCCCTATTGCCATTGGAACCAATCCATTAATTTCTTTTGATGACTCCAATAGCTCAATTGTCAGAGTTGATTGTGAACCTGAAGTTGTGGTTGGAAATATATAGAATCATTCATCCATGTTCTCAATTCTTTTGGTTTACCTCGAGTTGGGTTGTTAAGGTTGGTAATATTCATATTTATTTAGTATTGATCACAAATATGTTTTAGATGACTTGACCGTTATGTGAATTTTCAATGTTTATTGGTTGCTGTTTTATTTGAATTGCATTTTCTAATTTGGAATTGAACTGTATTCAAACCAAATCAAACAATATTTCAAACTTGGTGAACATTACAACTTGTATGTTTTATTAAATTCATTCAAGCTCTTCTAAAACAATTGATAGCTAAATTACCAATGAATCCCCTCATTCCCTCATATATTTAGTTTTTTGGTTTACACATTAATTTTCTTTTTCTAATTAATTACATATTTGTTTTCCAATGCAGGAAATGAAGCCAATTGAAGAGAGACGAAGAAAAAAAATGGCGGAGAACAATCGTCGGATGGAGGAGCTGGGCATTCCACCATTACGTCGAAAGTTATTTGACGAGGAGCCTAGTACTGGTCCGAGTACTCAGGCCGGTGGTACGAGGAGGGTTCGTACCAGAGGTGGACATAGAGCTGCGCGTGCCCGACTAGACCCTGCCCCTCCCACTGACATTTCAGCCTTCCCACATTCTGATCCCGGTGTGTCGTTAGGGACACACGGGATATTTAGACCTCCCATGTTTTCGCTACCTTCTGCATCTTCTGCCCCATCATTTTCACATCCCATGATGATTCCCACTCCCCAGTCAGCATCATGTCATACAGTTGTTCCATCTTATTTTCCTTCTACTTCTGTCTCTCCGAGCTTTTATATTCCATCGTCTTCGACTCCCGTTCCACCAGAGGGTGTTCCATCAGGTTCTGTGGATCCGGCGCCACTCATTGATCAGACTAGCACAGGTATATTTATAAAACCCTATCAAATTTTTATAGTAATATTTATTTTCATTATAACATGTTTTGATAAAATATTTGTTTTTCTTTCATGACAGATACATCTACTGAAAGGAGGCGGGGGCGGGGCCGTACACGCATGCGTTCGGTGTGGAACCGTCGCACACAGGTTATGGTGGAATATAATGAAGACAATCAGATGGTTGAGAAAACAGGGCAGCAATGTCGGAGTTTTATGGCGACGCTTGCCAAATACTCCGACATCATTCCCGTCAGCCCGCTGTCGTGGAGACATTTGCCACATGAGGTCAAAGATAGAGCTTGGACAGAGATATGGGTAAAAAAATCTGTTGTATTTAATGCCATGAATTTTTTTTGTATTTATATAAATTAATATTTTCATTTCAGTTTCGATTTAATTTTCCTGATGGTGAGGGTGCACGAATGGAACGTCTAAAGGATTTAGGCGAGCTTTGGAGAGCCTACAAGCATGAGCTGTATATTGGCTGGCGTGCTAGAGTTGGCACTGAGTTAGAGGCGGTACCAGTCGTGGATGATTGTCCTATAGAGCAGTATCGTCAGATGATTACTCATTGGACGAGTACCCAGTTTAAGGTATGAATTACATTTGAGGTATTTAAATAATAACTTTGAAGTTTTGCATTAATATTATCCTTTGCATTATCGAATTTTATTTAGGAATCATCTGGTAAAAATAAAAAAAACATTGATGCAAAAAAATACCTCCATACACTAGGACGCACGACGATGTCGGATCATGAGAGGCAGCAGGTATGACAATTGTTTATAAGTTTTCTTTACGACTTACATTTTCTTTTTTTTCCTCAATTATTTAATTATTTGCTGAAGTCTTTATATAAATTTTGTTTTCAATGTCATTGTAGAGGAAAGTACAAAATATTGAAGGACGTGTGCCTCGAGCAAAACTGTTTTGCTCGAGTAGACGAAAAAAGGATGGACGTGCTGTCAACGAAGCGACTCAGCAGCAGATTGTAAGTTTTAATCTGTTGATTTTATATTTTAATATCTATTTCGTAACTAAACAATATATTTATATTTGTAACAGGATGCTTTAGAGGCCCTCGATGCCCAAGAAGCAGACAATTTTGGGCCATCCGATCACTTACATCAGGTGTTGGGAGATGATCATTCTGGCAGAGTACGCTGCCGACCTAGGATAGCCCCGACGAGGTATTGGCCTGCCTCAGGTACGAGTTGTAGTGCCACCGAGCTGCAGCAAGTTAGGGCACAGGCAGAACAGGCTGAGAAAAGGGCCACAGAGACGGCAGAACAGTCTGCAAGGGCAAACAGTGCATTTATGAAATTTATTGAAGTTCTACGTCCAACACTTCCAGCAGAGGCCAGCCCAGCGATTGATGAATACATGTCTTCGATACATTCTATATATGGTGCACCAGGTGGCAGTTCCAGTGGTGGTCAGGCCGATGTCGAGCTTGAAGATGATGATGGCGAGCAGTCTGATTCGGAAGAGGATGGAGATGAGGAGGGCGAGGAGGAGGGCGAAGGCGAGGAGGAAGGCGTTGAGGAGGGTGATGACGATGAGGAGGACGATGACGAGGGCGATGATGATGATGATGATGGAGATGGTGATGCTGATGTGGGACATATTGATCCGTTACATTTTTGACTTGACATGTGATGTTTAATCTATTCTAGTTGTTGGTTTTATCTAGACTCGTAGTATAGTATTGGAGTTGAATTATTTTAATCAGTCGCCCGTATTTGTCGTCTGATTTCAGGCCATTCCGACATCGTTCGGCCCGTTTGGACCCCCCTCACGCGCGTTTACGAAGCGCGCGCATCACTTAAAACACGAATATTGAGCCGTACCGCGCAAACCGCACGTCCGATTGAGGTGCCGTCTGCGCGTACACGTCACGAATAATAATTAAAATGTTCCACGGTGGTTTCAGATCAATCCGAGGCCGTCCGCTATGAATTTGACCGTTGGACGCCCGTTCTGGCCGTTTATGACACCATAACTGCGTTGTCGGTCACCGCGGGCACACGACAAGTCCGATTGACGTGCCGTCTGCTCGACCACTTCAGAAATCACTCACCCGTATTTGTCGTCTGATTTCAGGCTATTCCGACATCGTTCGGCCCGTTTGGACCCCCCTCACGCGCGTTTACGAAGCGCGCGCATCACTTAAAACACTAATATTGAGCCGTACCGCGCAAACCGCACGTCCGATTGACGTGCCGTCTGCGCGTACACGTCACGAATAATAATTAGAATGTTTCACGGTGGTTTCAGCTCAATCCGGAGACGCGGTGTGGCCGACACCACTCAAAGTGTCCGTCTTTTGTTTCAAAAGGACGTCATTTTAAGTGAAAAGAATCAACTGGCTTACGGAAAACCGACCAAACACATTCCGAATCTGTTGATAATTTATCCCAACAATCCATGGGTCATATGTGACGTGTACGATCCAACCCGGGATGAATCCGAGTCGCGGTGTTGCCGGGATAAGTTTAAGTGGCTCTCTTTTGTTTAAAATGAACACCATTTTAAGTACATACGGAAAAACGACCAAACGGATTCGGTTTCCGTTGAAACTTTAGGAGAACGATCCATGGGTCATATGTGACGTGTACGAATCAACCCCGCCACAATCGGAGACGCGGTGTGGCCGACACCACTCAAAAAGTGTCGGTCTTTTGTTTCAAAAAGACGTCATTTTAAGTCCACCGGCCAGCCGGTGTGAGACCACCGGCCCGCCGATAAGGTCACCGGCCAGCCGGATCCAGCCCATCGGCCAGCCGGTGGACAAGGCAGAAGGCCTTGCCCTCTGCCAGGTGCCACCGGTCAGCCGGTGTCTGGCCACCGGCCAACCGGTGGGCCCAGACAGAATGGAATACCTTCTGTCCAGACCACCGGCCAGCCGGTGCCTGGCCACCGGCCAGCCGGTGGAACCCAGACAGAATAGCATGCTTCTGTCCAGACCACCGGCCAGCCGGTGGCTCAGCACCGGTCAGCCGGTGGAGCCAGAGAAATCCCTTGCTTCTGTCTGGTGCACCGGCCAAACGCATTCCGAATCTTTTGATCATTTATCACAACAATCCATGGGTCATATGTGACCTGTACGAGGCAACCCGGGTTCAATCCGAGTCGCGGTGTGGCCGAGATCAGTCTAAGTGGCTCTCTTTTGTTTAAAATGGACACCATTTTAAGTACATACGGAAAACCGACCAAACGCATTCGGTTTCCATTGAAACTTTAGGAGAACGATCCATGAGTCATATGTGACGTGTACGAATCATCCCCGCCTCAATCCGAGCCGCGGTGTGGCCGACACCGCTCTAACTGTGTCTGTTTTGTTTAAAATGGACAGGATTATAAGTGAAAAGAACAACTGGCATACGCAAAACCGACCAAACGCATTCAGAATCTTTTGATAATTTATCACAACGATCCATGGGTCATATGTGACGTGTACGAGCCAACCCGGGTCAATCCGAGTCGCGGTGTGACCGGGATCAGTCTAAATGGCTCTCTTTTGTTTAAAATGTACACCATTTTAAGTACATACGGAAAACCGACCAAACGCATTCGGTTTCCATTGTAACTTTAGGAGAACGATCCATGGGTCCTATGTGACGTGTACGAATCATCCCGCCTCAATCCGACATGCGGTGCGGCTGACACCACTCAAAGTGTCCGTCTTTTGTTTCAAAAGGACGTCATTTTAAGTGAAAAACATCAACTGACATACGGAAGACCGACCAAACGCATTCGGATTCTATCGATACTTTAGCACAACGATCCATGGGTCATATGTGACGTGTACAAGTCAACCCCGTCTTAATCTGAGATGTGGTGTGGCCGACACCGCTCTAACTATGTCTCTTTTGTTTAAAATGGACATGATTATAAATGAAAAGAACAACTGGCATACGCAAAACCGACCAAACGCATTCGGAATCTTTTTATAATTTATCACAATGATCCATGGGTCATATGTGACATGTACGAGCCAACCCGGGATGAATCTGAGTCGCGGTGTGGTCGGGATGAGTCTAAGTGTCACTCTTTTGTTTAAAATGGACAACATTTTAGGTACATACGGAAAACCGACCAAACGCATTCGGTTTCCATTTAAACTTTAGGAGAACGATCCATGAGTCATATGTGACGTGTACGAATCAACCCCGCCTCAATTGGAGACGCGGTGTGGTCGGCACCACTCATAGTGTCCGTCTTTTGTTTCAAAAGGACGCCATTTTAAGTGAAAAACATCAACTGGCATACGGAAAACCGACCAAACGCATTAGGATTCTGTCGATACTTTAGCACAACGATCCATGAGTCAAATGTGACGTGTACGAGTTAACCCCGCCTCAATCTGAGGCGCGGTGTGGCCGGTATCACTTCAGGTGTATGTATTTTGTTTAAAATGGACATCATTTGAGGTAAAAATATATGGTATAGAAAAAACCGATCATATTATGAATTGAATTTCAGATTCCACGTATAATTGTCATCTAAATTTTAAATTGAATTCTATATGAATTATGTATGTTTATGAATTGTAATTTAATTATGGATTTGTATAGTTTCAGGATCCATTATATGTTAAATGTGTATGAATTTGTTCGTAATTGAATATGTATGTTTTATTTTATTACTGGTACAATAGTTGGATCGAAAATGAGGTGAAAATGAGGTGAAAATGAGGTGAAAATGAGGCCTGATGACCGGTGGTGATAGACAGGGGACAGGGGCTGTGCAAATTGCAGGGTGCTGCAATTTGCAGCATAGGGTATGCCAACGGTTTTAAACCGTTGGCATATAAGTTTTAGCATGTCTTTTCCCAACGGTTCTAAACCGTTGGGAAAGACTTCACCAATTCCCAACGGTTTAAAACCGTTGGGAAAAAATGTGTGGCATTTGGTTTTCCCAACGGTTTTGGGAGAACCGTTGGGAAAAACTATCCCAACGGTTCACCCAAACCGTTGGGATAGGGTAACTTCTATGGGCCTATTGCAACGGTTGCAAGTAAACCGTTGGGAAAACCTTTCCCAACGGCTTACTTCCCAACGGTTATGAGAACCGTTGGGAAAACCTTTCCCAACGGTTTCAGGGGCTTTCCCAACGGTTCTGAACCGTTGGGAAATAGTTTATTTCCAGTAGTGAATGTGTGTGTATATATATATATATTATGTGCTTGGTGACACTTTTTCAAAGATATTTTCAGCTTAGGATGAAGTAGGTATAGTTATCCAGGTGTCCTTTGATGAACTAAATCCCGACATGATTATATTTATTTATTTCATTACACTCTTTGCTTATTAAACTTTCACACTCCTTTTTTTTATATTCAAAGACTTGATTGAATTAGAAATTGTTGGTGGTATACTAATGAGTTTCTCTCACACCCTATCTAGTTTTTCTTTTGGTATTTTTATAGGCCTCACGGTTTATGTTTTGTGATCTTGTATTATGTTTTGTGGCGTTACTCATGTACATGATATCATTGGATCACATGACTGAGTTGGTTCCTAAGATGCTCATGGAGATCCCCTTTATGGTCTTTGCTCATATCCTACTTTATATTTACACATAAAATGTGGTATGTAAATTATTTTACACTGTAGAATGTTCGTACAAGATTAATTATATGTTTTTATTGATTATCAGTTATTATCATCTTCCGCTAATATGTTTTTCATATTTTTCTACTTCAATTTATTTAAACATATTTTACATTTTTTTCTGATTCATGGGGTATAGCCTTCCCACTATATCACCTTTATACCCACACTCATAGTCAGTAGCTTCTGGCATTTGTAGAGGTATGCCTGCGACCATGTCACTAACCATCTTGGGGCACTATTTTAGTGGATCACTAGTTTGGAAATTATAGTTGGTATATGAGTTTTTTTCACTATATTTTTTTACTAATCGTTAATTCAATATTTTCACATTCAAGTCTAGAATATACATTATTCAAATGACCCAAACCATAACATATGTCATGTCTATATAAGAGAAACATTAATTTATAATCACAACCTAAAATTCTATTCTATTTAAACTAAATAAAGAGATTATGTTTTTGGTAAAATATGGTTTATAATATTAACTTTCAATTTAATGAACCAATTCACTATGTAATGTAAGATGATATTATCATATTGTTAATTCTGAAAAAAATCCCCACATTAGATTCTCAAAGATCACCTTAACCCTTTCTTATCCTAAAAATCCTTTTTACTTAATTCAATTGAATACTTATGTGGGAGTTTATAATATTTTATTGAATGAAAAATATTCCTAAGGGTAAAGCCTCTCATTGAAACATTTTCCTAGAGATGAAATTTTTATTTCAATAGACCTTCATGAACATGTGAAACAAACTAAATATTTCTTCATTACAATACAACAATATCTTTAGATTCTTAGAAGTGAGAGGATTATTTACATATTTATTTTATTCATCCATTGAAATATTATAATTTCATTTCCATTTATTATTTATAATGAATGAATAATTAATGGAATTCATGTCATTTTTATCTTGGAATATCGTGGCCATATGATCTAGGTGCAATTTTATAATATTATCTATGTAAAACTAAATATCTAACCTTGAGAATCTGATATATAAGGATGTTATTTTAAGATAATTAGATAAATAATCATCTAACATGAACATCATGGCTTAGAATGACTCAATTTCCCCAATAATCATGAGTACATGAAGACCGATATGGGTTCCCTCTTCAAGACTGCATGTAAAAAGTTCATGAAAGATAGCATACATCTCCATCCCTTTTATTTACTAATATAATTATTGGTTATGGGGAAATATTTTATACCCAAACCTATCCTTATTTATCCATTGAAATTTATCAAAAATTAATGATAAAGTGATATACTGGATATCCAATGCATATTGTGTATGTCTTATATAGGTATCATTTTCTATTATAATTTCTCCCTGAGGTATCTTAATAGTAAGTTTGGGATACTGCATATAATTTTATTACTCTTGATATAATACCATATGAAATTTATTATACCAATCTAGGAAATTTTTATCGGTGTTTATAGTTATTTTTTTGTACAAAAAATATAATAATTCACAAAAAAACTGTTATCTTGATCATAAATGATTTAGACATTAATGGTTTATAGTTTTTTATTATATACCACTATTTTTATAAAATTACAATAACCCTCAACAATGGATGTATAATATCTACTTACATGGGTAATTTAGTGGGAATGAATCCCTAAACCACTATTTATAATCCATGTTATAATTGATCCTATATTTAGAGATGTAAAGGTAGGGTTTTGATTAGCCAAATACATTAACTCTCAATTCCTTGATCTTTTGAGTGGATTCCAAACTCTAATAAATCATATTCATTGATTAATTCAAAAAATAACTCTAAAATATGACAATTGTATATATAAATACTTATTTAAGAAACATGTTAGTTC
Source organism: Viscum album (assembly GCA_963277665.1). Lineage (NCBI taxonomy): Eukaryota > Viridiplantae > Streptophyta > Magnoliopsida > Santalales > Viscaceae > Viscum > Viscum album. Next base: position 1,512,722,451 of record OY728139.1, on the reverse strand, counting down.
ACTCAGGCTACAGATTCCCCAATATGTGGTGTCACACTTAACAATAGTATACGAGAACACCAAACTATGGTTTATTCCGAACATAATTAATATAAGATGTTAATAAATTAATACTGCTTTGAGTGTTTTTTATATTTATTAACATCTATTTTGAAATATGATTATATTTACCATTATTGTTAATTTAAATGATGTGTCCACTTAAAAATATTAACCGATCATAAATATAAAACAATTATCATTGACTAATCCAAATCAATATTTTCTTACTTGATAACTATCTTATGTAATTGTTTTTCATTCAAACATTTCCATAATAAAAATATCTAATCATATAATGAAAGTAATTATTTCTAACATGGTCATGACATTTAAAATTAATTGTTGGTGTATTCAGAATATATCAAAACAACCACACCCTATGTGATGTCCTTGAACCATGATTCGACTTGAGCTATAACATCCTCATTACCTAATGTATTTTTCATTATTTGGATTTTTTTCAGATCACATCTCAACCCAGATCTTTTGAAGGACCTCTTTCTTTAAAATAATATACTCCTATACAGTTGTGGGTAACTTATGTAGTGAGAATTAGCTTTAAAAATTAAATTCAAACACACAACCCTTTATAAAATCTAAAGAGGGATAGATGATGTGTAAACCAGAAAAACTTATTATAAAGTAATTTATTATTAAAATTCAAAACATTCAATTAATTAAAAATATATAATTGTGTTATCTCAACTCAAGATCAATCAATATAAACAACAATTTATTAATACATATTTAATATGCTAATAAAATGACTCGAGGAATCCTTAAAGAATAAAAATATCCAGTAAATTATTTTACACCAAAAATAATGGATCTTATTATTATTGTTAAAATGATTTTTTAAATTCCTATTATTTGAAAAAAAAATAGGATTTTTTTCTAATTTTTCACTATCTATTGCGTCATGTTTTGGTCTAAAAAAGTTATTAAAGGAAATTTCAGCCTGTTTGGATAGGTGTGAGGGTTGGGAGGGACAAATATCACCTAACTAGACCCAACCTAGGTTGGATCACCACCTAAATATCATATGTTTGTTTGGGTCATGTGCATGGGAATGTTGTTCAGAGATAGTGTGGTGCATGGTGAGGGTCTAGGGTGTAGTGTCTGGTTAGGGTGATGATGTTGCGTGATTTTTGATCATGGTACATAAGAAAGTACCCCTAACCATGATCAATAGGGAATTATGGAAGGTTAGAGATAATAGTGTCCTGCTTTTAAAAAAATAAACATTACTTTTGTTTCATGGGATGTGAAACCTCCCTCCCATGTAGTGTTAGTAGAATATGCACCAAATACAACTCCCTATCATTGTTAGATCACTTACATTAAATGGGAATATCTTAGTTATTTGATTTTTTTTCATGTACCTTATCTACAATTTGGATAGTAACAATCCCTCTTACTTTTATTTTAATAGTTTTAATTAAATTATTTAACTTAAATAATGTAGAAATTTTCTTCTACAATAATGAAGGAACTCAAACCTATAAAACGGGTTCATAACCACTATTGTGAAAACATTTGAGTGTAATACAAATCATATAACTATATCTAACATTCCTATACTCGTTTTCCCCAATAGATCATGTAAAAATCATGTATAAGAAAAATAAATGAAATGTTACCTCAGTCATTCATCATGTATTAGTCATACTTCAATTATTATAAGTTGATCATTGATTGAAGAATCTAAGAAATAAGAAATCTATATCATAAAAAGATGATTCAATGTCCCTTGTTTTATTTTTATACAAAGTTCATTTTCGGGAAATAAGTAATAAATCACATTATGATTCTTGTATGATTATCAGAAGTGTACAATATCATCCTATGAAGGAGGAATAAATATGAGTGTTTTCTTCTCCATGTTTTATCACTATTTAGATTTAAGGAGAGGGTTATAGGAGTTTTAATTCAAGAAAATGGCATACCACACTCATTCTATATTCTAAAATTACTTTTTAGACCAATGTTGAATTTTATTTATTTTCACTTTAGTAAATAATGAAGGTTAGTCTATAAAACTATCCAAATGTGTTATTTTTGGTATATTTAACTTGGGTTAAGTGAAAAATATATTTCATCACTCACTTAGAACACACTTAAATATCACATGATAAAATATAAATCATTTACTTGGATCAATTTCTCTTAAATATGTTTAACAAGCCCTAGAAATTTTATATTCATCTGAAAAAAATATTATTTTCACTTATTTATACATAATGAAACATTATAAATATTGATAAATAAATAAGTTTCTTGTTATTATTATAAAACACCGTAGAATATAAATTATAAATTTTACTTTACAAGCTAGTGTGTTCAAAAGATTACTCCACTGGAAACTTTGAACCAAAACAAACCATTGACCATTTTTTAACTGTTAAAATACATTCATAGAATTGGTAGGTAAAAATAAATGTAACTGAATTATGAAATAAATTTTGAAATAAATATAATGTTTAATATTAATATTAAGGAATAAAAAAAATTAAATTATTGTAGCTAAGTAACTAATCAGGAATATTTTTTTTATGATGTATACCCTGCATAATGTTGGATTTTATTTGATTTATTTCAACATAATGAATATATTTTGAATGAAAGATATTATTGATATGAATAATATGCTAACAAAAAAATTTATTAGTAATTGATAAAAAATAATAATAGCATTCCTTAATATTTTGAAAAGTTATTTTCCTATAAAAATGATTTTCATTATATATTTATGTTTTTATTTAAAAGATAAATTAAAAGAATTTAGTTTTTACTTTTAAACAAATTGATTTTTTTTATTTATTATTAAAATATTACTATAAGATGATTTTTTTTGGAAATATTTTTTTTAGTTGAATAATGAAAAATACCTTTATTAATAAAACTATGAATTTTATGAAATTATCATAATAAAATGAATTAAATATTATTTAATTTGTTTTAATAAAGTACGTATTTTTATAATTAAAATATACCAATTAATCTTTAAATAAATAATTTATAAAACCCATGTATATCATTTTGGAAATACAAGTAATACTATGCATTAAAAACCAATATAATCACTTGTATTAAAAAATATTAGTTTCCATCACTAGTAAAAAAATAAATTCAAAAAAATGGATTATATATTCTGTGTCAACATGATAAAATTATTTAATAAGTTGAATGTTATTTTTTTTCAAAATAATATTAATTATAATATTATATCTAATGACCATGATAATGTTAAAAAATTTATTATAAAATCATTATTTTATAAACATTATATAATTTTTATATAATAAAATAATTTAATACCTTTTAAAAATTACTTTAATTTAATTTATAATGCTATTTTTAAATAAATTATTACTCATTAAATTGGAAAATAATAATAAATAGTGTTAGGATCACTTAATGGTGAAAACAACATTTTCCTACAAAACAGTTTTTCTATATATGACAATTTTAAATTTAAAAGTTACTTTTATCTTATTCATAAATTTGATTTTATTAAGAATAGTTTAAATTTTTTTTCTTCATGGCCAAATTTGGTAAGAAATGATATTTTATAATTTTTATTAACATGTTTATGACATAGATAAAAATATTTTTCTATGTAGCAATGAAGATAGTGAAATGAAAAAACATAATGGAAAATTATTTGAAACATGTTTAAAATAAGTGTGGAAAATAGACATAGAGTATATATTATCATAATATAACCCCACACTCAATTATCTATTACTTTTGGAAAAATGTATCCTTGAATACTATGAATCCATTACAAACAGATAATGGGTGTCCACAAAATTTCCATTTTCTTCACTTTTAAAATTGAAAAATTCCACCATTTCATTACACACTCACTCCTTAAAATTAAATATTGGAAAAATTATATTTTAACCTCCAATAAACCTCTCTTTATTTAATAATACTATTTCTACAAATAGTATCATAATCCATTCATTTCCAAAATAGACATTCATGAGAATATTTAAGGTCCCAAAGTGAGTATTACTTAATCCTTTTCTTTTTAAATTTATTCATTCCTTTAAAATTATATCCAAAATATAGTTATATAATGATATTAATATCATTAGAATATTTAATTTTTATTATATTAATTGAAAATTTATTAATTATTTATTTCCATTAAATTATATAAAAAATAATATTGATCGTGTGTTGTGCGGACTACCGCATCCATGAAATAATCTTTTTTTATTAATTTGTCCAAATAACATATAATTTGTTTCAAAAACATGGAAAAATAAACTAATATAATTATTGTTCAATTATAGTGATATTATATAATTCCTAAAACATACTCACACATCGAGATATATCATGTTCATGTTTGGTGTTGGTTGAACTACATAAATAAATATTACTATAAAACTATATCATTAATGACTCTAGGAACATAAAAAATAATGTTATTATAATATAAAACGAAAATAATGAATTTATTATGGTCCTATAAATTTTATATTAATTATGAATTTTTTTAAATATTATCTTTGATAGCTAAAATTACTGAAATAAGCCTACACTGATTCAATTTCCACTTGAACATTTGAAAAAAAAATTATAATAAAGAAATATCATGTCATAATAAATTTTCTGTATTAAATAAAATAGTTCATAAAACATTGATAATAATGTTTCTAATAACCTTAATTTGGTTATTCACGAATTTATGGGCCTCCGCAAAACAAATTACGAAAAAGTTAAGGGTTTCCTGCCTCAATTTTCACCCATTTATACATATTTCTTATTATAAACTATGATTTATTTAGAATTTGTATACACTTAAAAAATAAATATTTTTTATCATTATTCTCCCATTGTTCATTATATTTAATATTTCATTTGAAATTTTATCCTTCAAGTTATTTTGATTCAAAATCTTCTGTTGTCGTAAGGGATTTCATGGTCTCAATTATGGTTCTTTGTGAAATGTTACATGTTGTGCCCATATTTAAATGTATGGTGTTCTACTAATTTAATATACCATAAATGTTTCATATATTATTTATTCATAATTAATGATATATACACTACGGGAAAAATGGGTATTTGCGACGGGTTATTTGCGACGGGAATAAATCCCGTCGCAAATAGTCCCGTTGAAAACCTATTTGCGACGGGGGTATTTACCCGTCGCAAATAATTAGGCTTTTGCGACGGGAATATTTTCCCGTCGCAAATAACCGGCGGCGGTAAAAGGTATTTGCGACGGGAATATTTCCCCGTCGCAAATAGTATGTCGGCAGGTGGTTATTTGCGACGGGACCCGTCGCAAATAACTATTTAACCGTTGACCGTAATAAATGTTGGCTAAGGTATTTGCGACGGGTACCGTCGCAAATAACACTATTTGCGACGGGAATCCCATCGCAAATGGACCCGTCGCAAATAATCTAACCTATAAATACCCCCATCCGTTTTTTTCAAATCATTCTCATTTTCTATCTTCTCCTGCTCTAAAACTTTTGTTTCTAAAGTTGAGTTTTTCTTCAGTTTAATTTTTTTCTCCGGAGCTGATATTAATGTTTTGAAGAACGATCAGAGCAGATCAATTTTCAAGGTATTTATGTTCATTTTAATTTAATATTTATCTTTAATTTTTTATTAGTTTCAATTATTCTTAATTAGTTGTAATTTAATTATGTTTACATTGTTTTCTTACTTAATAAATTTAAATTATTCGTATTGTTCATAGTTAATGGTAATTAGGAATAATTAGTAATAATTTTTAATAATTAAGAATAAATATTAATAATTAGTAATAAATACCAATAATTAGGAATAATAACATTATTACATTATTAGTATATTTTATTATTAATATTAAAATAATATAATTTTTTATATATATACAATTCTCTTTTCATCTGTGTGTTTACTGTATTCACATGTATTATTTGTATGTGGAGATAGAAAACGCACAGATGAAAGGAGAATTGTATATAAATCAGAAAATTATATTATTTTAATATTAATAATAAAATATACTAATAATGTTATTATTTGTAATTATTGGTAATTATTCCTAATTATTGGTAATTATTCATTTAATTACTAATAATTAGGAACAATTATCAATAATTATTAATAATTAAGAATAATTAGTAATAATTAGTAATAATTACCAATAATTAGTAATAATTAGTAATAATTAGTAATAATTATCAATAATTAGTAATAATTAGTAATAATTATCAATAAGTAGTAATAATTACCAATAAGTAGTAATAATTACCAATAATTTGGAATAATTACCAATAATTAACAATAATTAGTAATAATTAGTAATAATTACCAATAATTACCAATAATTAGTAATAATTAGTAATAATTACCAATAATTACCAATAATTACCAATAATTGCCAATAATTACCAATAATTAGGAATAATTTGAAATAATTAGAAATAATTAGGAATAATTAGGAATAATTAGGAATAATTAGTAATAATTAGTAATAATTAGTAATAATTAGTAATAATTAGTAATAATTAGTAATAATTAGTAATAATTAGTAATAGTTAGTAATAGTTAGTAATAGTTAGTAATAGTTAGTAATAGTTAGTAATAGTTAGTAATAATTAGTAATAATTAGGAATAATAAGTAATAATTAGTAATAATAAGTAATAATTAGTAATAATTAGTAATAATTAGTAATAATTAGGAATAATTTGGAATAATTAAAACTAATTAGGAATAATTAGGAATAATTAGGAATAATTAGGAATAATTAGTAATAATTAGTAATAATTAGGAATAATTAGGAATAAGTAATACTTACCAATAATTTGGAATAATTACCAATAATTAACAATAATTTGTAATAATTTGTAATAATTACCAATAATTACCAATAATTACCAATAATTACCAATAATTAGGAATAATTAGGAATAATTAGGAATAATTAGGAATAATTAGGAATAATTAGGAATAATTAGGAATAATTAGTAATAATTAAGAATAATTAGTAATAATTAGGAATAATTATTTATATTTAGTAATAATTAGTAATAATTAGGAATAATTAGGAATAATTAGGAATAATTAGGAATAATTAGGAATAAATAGGAATAATTAGGAATAATTAGGAATAATTAGGAATAATTAGGAATAATTAGGAATAATTAGGAATAATTACCAATAATTAGCAATAATTAGCAATAATTACCAATAATTAGCAATAATTAGCAATAATTACCAATAATTAGCAATAATTAGAAATAATTAGCAATAATTTATAATAATTTGCAATAATTAGTAATAATTTGCAATAATTAGTAATAATTAGTAATAAATACCTAAAATTAAGAAAAATTAGAAAAAATTAGGAAAAATTAGGAAAAATTAGGAAAAATTACCAATAATTAGGAAAAATTATCAATAATTAGTAATAATTACCAATAATTAGTATTAATTACCAATAATTAGTAATAATTACCTATAATTAGTATTAATTACCAATAATTAGTAATAATTAGGAATAATTACCAATAATTAGTAATAATTACAAATAATTAATAAAAATTAGTAATAATTAACAATAATTAGTAATAATTACCAATAATTACCAATATTTAGTAATAATTGACAATACTTACCAATAATTACCAATAATTGCCAATAATTACCAATAATTGCCAACAATTACCAATAATTGCCAATAATTACCAATAATTAGTAATAATTATGAATAATTAGTAATAATTACGAATAATTAGTAATAATTACGAATAAATTGTAATAATTACGAATAATTAGTAATAATTACTAATAATTAGAAATAATTACCAATAATTAGTAATAATTACCAATAATTAGTAATAATTACCAATAATTAGTAATAATTACTAATAATTATCAATAATTACTAATTATTACTAATAAGTACTAATAATTAGCAATAATTAATAATAATTAGCAATAATTAGTATTAATTAGCAATAATTACTAATAATTAGTAATAATTAGTAATAATTAGTAATAATTAGGAATAATTAGTAATAATTACCAATAATTAGTAATAATTAGTAATAATTTGGAATAATTAGTATTAATTAAGAATAATTAGTATTAATTACCAATAATTAGTAATAATTATTATTAATTACCAATAATTATTATTAATTACCAATAATTAGTATTAATTACCAATAATTAGTATTAATTACCAATAATTAGTATTAATTACCAATAATTAGTATTAATTATCAATAATTAGTAATAATTACCAATAATTAGTAATAATTACCAATAATTACCAATAATTAACAATAATTACCAATAATTACCAATAATTACCAATATTTTCCAATAATTACCAATAATTATCAATATTTTCCAATAATTACCAATAATTACCAATATTTTCCAATAATTACCAATATTTACCAATAATTATCAATATTTACCAATAATTAGGAACAATTACCAAAAATTATGAATAATTACCAATAATTTGGAATAATTACCAATAATTTGGAATAATTACCAATAATTTGGAATAATTACCAATAATTTGGAATAATTACCAATAATTAGGAATAATTACCTTATTACATTGTTTTTATATTTTATTATTAATATTAAAATAATATAATTTTCTATATTATATACAATTCTTTTTTTTTCTGTGTGTTTTCTGTATCCACATGTAATATTGGTATTCTTTTTCAAAATTATCAACCTACTCGACAATGGAGAGGTGAAAGTGAATGCCAATATTACATGTGGAGACAGAATGTTAAACACACAGATGAAAGGAGAATTGTATATAATATAAAAAATTATATTATTTTAATATTAATAATAAAATATACTAATAATGTAATGATGTTATTATTATATAATTAATATTTATGAAAAAAAATTATATTAGTATTATTAAAAAAAATAAAAAATCAATATAATATTAAAATTATCAATATTTGTAATAGGTTTTTATTTATTCTCAATATATTTAATCCTTGCTTGAGTGTTTTTTCTAACAAATTATTCAAAACCAGTAATGCTTTTATATTTTATAGAAAAATATGGAACAACGAGGTCGTCAACAGTCATTATTAGATGACCGCATATGGATAAATCAACGTAGAAATCCAAATGGTTCTGGTTTAAATCCAGTATATATAGAGGGTGTGGAGATTTTTTTATCATTTGCGGCATCAAATCCAGAATTTGTTTCAGAAGGAAAAATAAAATTCCCTTGTAGAAAATGTGCATTGATAACGTTTGACACGTTTGACAAAGTGGGGGAACATCTCTTGCGTTTTGGTTTTCAAGCAGATTATGTTTTTTGGTATCAACACGGTGAACGCAGTTCCAGAGCAGGTGATACCAACTTGATTCCGGATCCATCCCAGTTTCAAGATTTAGTATATGATGTTGCAGGTTCATCTGTTCAACATACAGAAACTCCAGCTGATATAGCTTCAAATCCTGAGTTGGGACCGTCTGAATTTTATGAGTTGTTGAAGTCTGCTGAGGATGCATTATATCATGGCTGCAAGATGAGAAAATTAGAAGCAGTTGCAAAATTTATGGCTATCAAATCAGATAACGGAATGTCAAACACCTGTTTTGACCAGATATTTTCTTTGCTGAAAACACTGTTACCCGAAGGAAATGTTTTACCTGCAAATTACTATGAATGTAAGAGGTTGGTTCGAAATTTGGGACTTACTTTTCAGAAGATTCATGCATGTTCAAATGACTGCATTTTATATTCTGGGGAAAATGAGTCGTTGGATAGTTTTCCCACATGTGGGCAACTGAGATATAAAGAAGGACAACACGGGAAGTCTGGTTTGATTCCTGTAAAATAGTTGAGATATTTTCCGCTTACATCCAGACTTCAGTGTTTATTCATGTCTAAGAATACAGTGACAATGATGTCATGGCATAAAGAGAATATTTCAACCGATAAAAGCTTGAATCATCCAGCCGATGGTGATTCATGGAAACATTTTGATAGCGTGCATCCATCCTTTGCTTTAGAAGCTAGAAATGTTCGACTGGGCCTTTCCACTGATGGTTTCTGTCCGTTTGGATCTTATGGTACTCAATATTCATGTTGGCCTGTTTTTTTAACTCCGTACAATTTACCTCCATGGATGTTGATGAAGGAGCCATATATCTTCTTGACTTTACTAATTCCAGGACATCCAAAGAAAAATATTGATGTTTATTTGAAGCCATTGATTGATGAATTAAATTTATTGTGGAGTACTGGTGTCAGTACATATGATGTTTCAACGAAACAGAATTTCATACTGAGAGCAGCATTGATGTGGACAATAAGTGACTTCCCGGCTTATGGGATGTTATCTGGCTGGAGTACACATGGTCAGAAATCATGTCCTTACTGTATGGGAGAGAACAAAACATTTATGCTCATTCATGGAAAGAAACCTTTTTATTTTGACTGTCATCGCAGATTTCTTCCAGCTGATTATCCTTTTCGCAGAAACAGATCTCATTTCAGAAAAGGAACAGTTGAAATGGATGGACCTCCAAAATTTCTATTAGGTTCGGAGTTAAAATCAGTTGTATTTTCATTACCTCCCATCACTTTTGGTCCCACAATAAACCAACAGAAAATTTCTGGTTTTGGGAAAGAACACAATTGGATTAAACATAGCATATTTTGGGATTTGCTATATTGGTCTGATTTGTTGGTCCGCCACATGTTAGATGTCATGCATATTGAGAAGAACTGTTTTGATAATTTGTTTCATACAGTTTTGGATACGCCAGGAAAGAGAAAAGACAATGTAAATTCACGTTTAGATCTTGCCCAAATTTGCAGGCGTCCAGAATTGGAACTATTTGAGAATGTCAGAACAGAAAGGTTACTGAAACCAAAAGCAGCTTATACACTGTCTAAAGAAAACCGTTTATTATTTTGTCAGTGGATTGCAGATTTGAGACTTCCAGATGGTTGTGCTTCTAATTTGGGTAGATGTGTAAAGAATGGTCATATTACTGGATTAAAAAGTCATGATTGTCATGTTATAATGGAGAGACTTCTACCCATTGGATTAAGAGGTCTGTGGAATTCTGTGATTTGGGATTCCATAACAGACATGTCTCATTTTTTCGGGAAATTTGTGCGGCTACGGCAGATTATGATGCTCTAGGAAAACTTGAAAAAGATGTTGTTGTAATTATATGTAAACTGGAAAAAATATTTCCGTCGTCTTTCTTCGACTCAATGGAACATTTGATGTTACATTTTCCATATGAAGAGATGACATCAGTTGTACTGAAAGTGTTTATATCACTTATTCTATCATTTATGTTACAGTAAATAAATTTGGTTTTTATAGGTTGTATGATAATCATATCAAGAAACAAATTCCACAAATTACAGCAGCTGCTCTCGAAGAACGTCGACTGAAAAATTTCTCTCAGTGGTTTCAAAAACTGGTAACATAAATTCTTTATCTTTTAGCAACTCATTCAATGTATAGTTTACTATATTGATAATTATTTCACAAATTTTCAGGTGTCTCGACATGCTGATAAAATTGACAAACGGCTGTGTGTATTGAGTAACCCACCTTCCAAACTTGTTAAAACTTATAATGCATATGTGGTGAATGGATTTCGATTCCACACACATGCATATGGGGAATCGAAAAAAACAATGAACAGTGGAGTTATCTTGAGAGGATCTCATCATCGAGAAAATGAAGTTGACTTTTATGGCATATTTGATGAAATCATTGAACTCTGTTATCTTGGACAACATTACATAACCATGTTCAAATGTCGGTGGTTGGATACAGAGAGAGGCGTGCGTGTTCATCCGACTCATGGAATCATCGATATTAAATGTAAAAGTGTTCTCGCAGTAAATGAACCATTCTTATTGGATCAACAGGAATATCAAGTTTATTATGCAAAGTACTGTGCAACATCAAGAGACTTGACTGATTGGTGGAGTGTAATAAAAATCAAAATTCGAGACAATCAGTTTAGTCAAAGTGAATGTGCTTTCACTGATGTGCAAAGAATTGAAGTTTTTCAAGAGAGTACTCAAAATCAATCTTTTTTACAAAGAGACATGAGTATCGATGACGACACCCCACATTTAAGAGTCGGTGATGACGATGATGTTAATGATGTCACATATGAATTTGAAACGGTAAGAGATGAAGCAACTGTAACTCGAATGGATATCGATGATGTTGAGGAGGAATATGAAGATGACATTGACATATATGAAGATGATGATGAAGATGAACACTGATAGCATTTCATGGTATTTATATACAATCATAATATGTATATATGTATATATAATAGTAATTATCAATTATTTTCTAACATTAACATTTTCTGTTTCAGATGGACGACGCCACATTTCATGAGTTGGCGGATGCTGACCTGACTTTTGATGCGGATGAGTTGCTGACAGATGACCCTCAGCCTGCAGGTGCTCCAGGGAGTACGCGGAGGGGGCGCGGTCTTGCACGATTGATGATTCCTGACCCCGTCCCCGAGCGACGTCCATGTCTTGGGTTTGATCCACGCACACGGAGGTGTGATAACCTGTGTGATAACCTGTGGATTTGACTAATATTTTATTAATCTATTCACATAATAAATGTTTATTATTTTTTCAGTTTTCCGCATATAGCAGTCGGACAGGGCAGTGCTATTTTGCGCAACTATTTCTCTCAGCCGTGGACCACATGGGAGCAGATTCCCATTGATGTGCAGCAGGCCATGTTCGGCCATTGGTTGGTACGTACGTAAATAAATAATTTTTATTTTGAAAATTATTTCATTTCTAACTTGATATTTTGATTTACTTGTAGGGTTTATGGTATCCGATTGAGGATACCATGCGTGACGCCATCCACGAGGCATGGGAGGTGGTCATGCGTGATCGCCTTCGTCAGTTTTTGCACAATTTAAGAAAAGCTGCGATGAAGAAAGCAGGAGTGTCAGATTTTGAGGAGTCATGTAGAGCACACCGACCAGAGTACATTTCATCCCATGTATGGGATGGATTATGTGCGCACTGGTTGAGTGGTGCCTTTAAGAGGAGATCATCGGTGGGGAGGCAGAATCGGGGGAGACAGGAGGTGACTCATCAAGCTGGGAGTCGTTCTTTCAGTACTCATAGACAGCATCTGGTACGTACATTATTTATAAATATTTTATATAACTATAAATATTAACAGTTTATTTTTTATTCTTATAGGTTGTCGAGCACCCCGATATTATAGAGTACGACGTATATCGGAGGATGTATAGTGATCCTGCTACTGGGGAGCTCAGAGGTGATCGTCAGCATCACATCGTGGTCAGTATTATTTGTTTTCAAGTTTAAAAATTAACTGCATATAATATATTCACAATTTTAATTTTAAATTGCAACTATAGGAGTCATATGAGGCCGCAGTGGCACAGGCCCGACCTGAGAGTCAGGCCGAGTCATTAGATCAGACCACTGCCCGTCTGTTTGATGAGGCGGCATGGATGCAGGCCACCCAGTATGCCTTCGAGAAGGGCCGGGTAGTTGGTATCGGCTCTTGACTGACTCCCGGAGATTATTATGGCAGTGCTGCGATGTCGGCGTCCAGCTCGAGAGGAGCTCGTGCATCTTCTTCTACACAGTATGAGGATCAGTTGCGATCTCAGACTGCACAGATAGAGAGTCTCTGACAGGAGTAGGAGCAGATGTGTCAGCAGCATGAGGAGGAGCGTCGACGCCAGCAGCAGCTGTACGAGGAGCAGGCGAGTCGGTGGCAGCAGCAGCATCAGGAGCAGATGGAGTACATGCGCCGACTCACTCATGCTTTAGGGATGGAGTTTCCTCCACCACCATCTACAGATCCCCCACCTCCCCCCCTCCCCCCCCCCCCTCCTTCAGATTAGAGTTTCTATTTTTGTTATAAAATTTGTGAAATCAAAATATTTTTTTTTCTATTCGTAGTTTCTGTCTCATTATAAAATATTAATAATATTATATTTTTAAATAACAATATTAATATGAATAATAATATTATTTATATTTTATAATATTAAATTTTATATATATATTAAAATTTTATATATATATTAAAATTTTATAATATTATAATTTAATTATATTTTTTGTAATACTTGAATTATTTTAATATTTGAATGTAAAATAATTCTATTATTTTTATATTAATTAAAATAACTTATTAATATTTTTTATTTATGAATTATAATTGTAATATTATTATATTAATTAAATCATTTATTAATATTCTATTATTTTTTATTTTTGAATTATAATTCTACTATTATTATAGTAATTAAAATAATTTATTATTTTCATTTGTAAATTATAATTCTATTATTATATTAATTAAAATAATTTATTAATAATTTATTTTTTTTATTTTTTTTATAGTATTTGCGACGGGATACTATGCCCATCGCAAATACTAGTATTATTAATAGTTTTTTATTTTTTTTAAAAAATAGTATTTGCGACGGGATACTATTCCCATCGCAAATACTAGCATTATTTATTTTTTTTATTTTTTTTAAAAAATAGTTTGTGCGACGGAAACGTCGCAGAAGCTATTTGCGACGGGTCCCGTCGCAAAAACTATTGTAAAAGTTTTTTACAAAAATACGGAATACTATTTGCGACGGAAAGAATGACCGTCGCAAAAAAAGGCTTTAGCGACGGGCCCGTCGCAAATAAGTGCAGTTGCAACGGCGTTTTCAGCAACGGGCTATTTGTGACGGGACCCCGTCGCAAATGGCTATTTGCGATGGGATCCCGTCGCAAATAGCCCGTCGCAAATACCTGTTTTTCTAGTAGTGATACTAAGATAAATCATGTTCTATTAATTAAACTAATTTTGACTCAAGTGTTACTATAGTCATAAGTGTTTTTTCTAACTCAATTTTCGATCATTAGGATAAAATAATTTACTTGAACTTGTTTCATATAAGTTGGGTAAATTATTACCTTTGATTATATTATGTTTTTCTAACTAATTATTTAAAATTTTACTATATAATATAGTTTTAAATATTTCATGACTAATGGAGTATATTTTTCATAAGAAATATTGAAAACTCTAATCTCATTTCATTGAGTTATAATGTTTAATAATTAACATTTCATTTCTATGAATCATTTATCCCACAATAAGATATAATTATATGTTTATTTTTCTTAGCCTTTGTCAAAATGAATTTTTAATACAAAATAATGTTTTATTAATATGTTTTCAATAATATACTTTAGAAAATGTACATTAAAAAATATCACAAGGTTTTCACTTTAATGATCAAATGTTTTATCTTCAAGAAAAAATTTACATGATTACAGTAATATCATTTTCAAGGATCCATTATTTTATATTATTTTTAAAAGTAAATATTTTAAAAAGTATAACTTTAACTTTTCAAAAATTACTTTTTGAAAATGACATAGAACTTTTCCATTGTGATAATGTAAAAAATGTTTTATAAAAACACAATTAAGTTTTCAATTTAATTTTCCTTTTCATATTCAAAAGTATTTACCTTATGAAGACTTGTGTGTCATTATATACCCTCTATTTCATAATATTTTATTTATCTATTCTGGATATTGTACTCATGTTATAAAACAATTCAACTCTTGAACCCTTCTTTCTATGGTATCATTCGATGTATTCCTCCTCTGGGGAATTTATCCATATTTGTCAACGTACTTCTAATATTATTTTGTTACACTGTGTATATTCCATTTTAAAATTATCCACCTTCATTCCCAATATCATTTATATTCTGATGATTCTAATTATCAATCATGGGAATTTTTAAAATTTTATGTTTGATATCTTGATATGGATGTTTATTGATTACTCAGGCAAGATGATTATGTATTATATCATCAACCCCATTCATTCTATTGATTTATTTGGTTAATTTATTTACTATAAAATTATTGAAAGTTCATATGTTCAAATCTCAATGTGAATATTAATTGATTCATATGGAAAGTTAATTATGCATTGAGTTTATATTCATATCTTGTTCATGGTGAATAAAGTAGAATTAAAGAAGTGGTGGGTGGGGACCGGTATTATATAGCCCCTTGATGCAATATTTTTCCTCATGAGGCTAGTTTTTTATTTTGGAACTTGGTGTATACCTACCCATTGAAAGAATCCTATCGTGGATTCAAACATGGAAATAATAATTATTTCTTGGTTGTGTCCAGCAAAGAAAGAATGATTCCTTGGCAGAGGCCTAGACTATAAAAGAATTTAGACATTACGAGTTTTATCACCATAAACATAGTTATTTATATCCAAATTATTATTTATATTGTTATGTCATTCATCAATTTATTTCAAGAACATATTTTCAGTTATATGGATTTATTTTAATTTTATTTGATCTGGTTGTATTATTCATTCCATGATAGCTTCTGATATATGTTTTCCCTTACTCATCATTCCAGATCACCCTTATTATGTTTCAATTTCTCCATTTTATGAATAAAAGTATTAAAAATGATATGAATATATGAAAATATCATGTTTGGGTAATTTCAGAGAGATTTTAAAGGCTAATTATAGATTAAGTAGTATGTTTTATAGTGGTAAAATATCCTTTAGTTCAGAAAGATATTGGATTTATGAGTAACAATATTTTCATAACTCTCTAAAAATATAAACCTAAAGCATCCTTCCAATGTATGTGTCTAAATAATTTTTTCTAAAATTATAATAATTGATTGTTAAAATCGAGTAGCTTCATTTTATTTCAAATTTGGAATGTGAATATATATTTTTTTCACACTCAGTTCTACGTGAACAGACCTAGGGAATCACAGATAGTATCAATTGAGGGATTAGATAAGTATATAGATTATTATGTCATCATTTATTGACAATTTAATAGTTCTAAATGTCATTAAGGATGGATAAATTATGGTTGATAATTATTGTTAATGTATAGATAACCCTTGAGATTTATTGAAGTAACAATGAATGTTTTTGGGATTAGTATATGTGAGTTTTAGTTAAAACCCCCGGGATATGTCTAAGTGTAGGATAACATCATGATTTTTTTGTGAATTATAGATTATGTACTTATCTATGAAATTACATTTTTTATAGACACTAGAAAGTGGATGTGGTTGTGGTACATATTCACCTAGAAGTAATCACCCCAAAAAAGATGATCATTGAATCAATCTTCACTCGATATATAATGAGTGAACCTAATAATGCACAACCATCAAGACAATTTTGTGGAATACATATTCTTTAATCACCATATATTTAGAACCTATAATATAGGATTTATTATTTTGTTTAATTAGATAAAAAAAATGTGAGAGAACCCAACCTAAAGAAACCATGATTAAACCGAGAATAATTTATGTTAAACTAAAAGATAATGTAATGATTTCAAAGTGTAAGATATTTTATGGATGAAATTAATATAAAATAATTTTTTATGGTGATAATTTTTCATTACTCACTATTAAAATCATTTGGTTTTAGTAATGGATGAATCCCAAATGAACCAAATTAATAATGGACATCATTGGGAAATTTGGATAATATCCCAAAAAATAACCTAATGGGATAATAACAGGATTAAGAAATCATAGGATTAAGAAAAAGAAGATAAAATGAATTTTTATTAATAATATTATCCCATTTGAGTTCCCAAAAAACAAATAAAGCAATAATAAACTCTACTAGAATTCTGAGAGATTAAGATTATGAATGAATGAAGACTCAATTTCCTTCATATAAAAAATGTGGTCAGAATAAACAAGGGGAATCACTCAATGGAATTGGAAGATGACTCATGGATGTAAAAAGAATGCATAAAAACATTATAAAAAATTATTAAGATATATGTTAAAATTATAGAGGGAATTTTTTTTAACCTAGTTGTACTTAAGATATTAAGCTACACACTGCATTTGAAATTATTTATTGAGTTTCATCTACATTTTAGATATCCATAAAAAATTAAATATTTGATTTTAAATTTAAAATTTTAGGGGAAAATGTATTTAACAGGGAGAATGTAACACCCCAATAATTTAAATAATATTTTCATTTAAAACATACTATGTTCAATATCATGCTTCACATGCAACACAGAACCTAAGAAAATCATGGAACATTATATAATCAGTAAAATAAATCCATATAAATGGTGGGAATAAATAGATGTAACCAAGTTATTAAATATATGTAAAAATAAAAATAAATATCAATTTTAACACTAACCCATATAAAAATTTAGTTATTTTAGATAAGTGACTAATAAGAATGATTTATCCTTTAAAATGTACCCCTTCTAAAATTATTACTTGTCTACAATATTTTAAGATACTAAATATATATTTGAAAAAATATATTACTTATATTAAGAATATTTTAACACCAAATTTGATAATTAATTAATAGGAAATAATAATAATATTAGTTAATATTTTGAGATATTATTTTTATATGAAAATGGTTTTCATTATAAATTTATTTATTTATTTAAAAGTAAAATTATAAAATTTTATAATTCTAATTTGAAACAATTTTTATTATTTTTGGATTTATAATAACATTATTATCTTAAGATGAATATTTGTGAGGTTGTTTTGAAATAATTGTTTTAGGTAAATAGTAAAAAAAACTAATATTATAAAGACTATACCCTTTATTCAATTATAATAAAACAATAATGAATAAAATTATTTTAAATACAATTTATTATACATATATATATTCATAATTAAAATAAATTATTTAAAATTAATATTTTGTAATTATAATATCCATTTAGATTAATTTAGAAAGATAACTAACATTATATTCTAAAAACGTATTTATTCACTTATATTAAATAGATTATTTTTCATCACTTAAATAAATTAATTCAAAAAAATGATTTATTATTTTAATTTAAAATGATATAATTTTTTTAGAAAATTAAATATCATTTTTATTCATAAAAGTGTGATTACTAAGATTAAAGTTAATTACTTGACAACTGTAAAACTTTTATTTTATGATTTTTTTATAAGAATTTCATAATTTTTATCTCACCAGGTGAATTAATATCTTATAGAAATTGAAACTAATATAATTTTTAAGACTTTATTTAAATAAATTTTCTATCCTTCTATTGGTAATCGAAACTAAATAATATTAATAACACTTAATGGTGAAAACGACTTTTTTCTACACACAATATTTTCAATATATAAAATTATTTATTTAAATGATTATTTTATCTTAATTAAAAATTTAATTTAATTATATAGAGGTCAAATTAAGGTTTATAATACCCAGATTTTGAAGAAACTTTTATTTTATAATTTTTATTACAACATTTATTACTTAGTTAAACACTGGTTACCCAGGTGAAAAAGAAAATATTAATGGTTGATGACATGAAAAATGTTTAGAACATGTGTTCAAATGTGATGTAGGGGTATTATCGACTATATCTCACAGAAAAATAAATTAATTCTCAATTTTTTAATTGTATACACTTGAATTTTGTCATCCCATTATTCAAAAATATTGGGTGTTCACAAAATTACCTTTTTTCCTCACTAACAAAAGGGGACACTTCCACCCCTTCATGACACACTCATTCATTCAAATTAATTCATGGAACTATGGAATTAATCAAATGATATAATCACATATACATTTTATAAATACCATTTCTTAACTATTTAGGATAATTATTTCATTTTCAAGGATATGTTCAACAAAATGTTTAGGGTCCCAAATAGAGTATTACTTAATCATTACATTTATCTTTTTATTATTTCCCGTCCAAACCATTCCTAAAAATATTTATATAATTAACTCAGTGTAATAAATATAATTTATTTTTATTATATTAATTAAACAACTATTATTTATACCTTTACACCCACATAGAAAAAAAAATTTAATCGTGTGTTATGTGGACAACCACATCCACAAAATAACATTTATTTATTTTTTATGTTCATTTTATTTATTTTTAAAACCCAGTTAAAATATGATTCAATGAAAGAAAAATTATTAATAAAATATTTATTCTTATATTATAATGATATTATATAATTTCTTAACCACACTCACCCATTGAGATATAGTGGGTTTATCTTGGGGGTTGGTGTAACCACTTACTTGAAAAATACTATAAAACTCTATCAAGGATGATTATAGGAACATAAATAAACAATTTTGAATTATTTAAAAATAAAATAATGATTATATATATATATATATTCAGTGGATATATTACGAACATACCTTATTATTAAAATACCATCTTTGACCTCTAAAATTACCGAAACAAGCCAAAACCAGTTCAATTTTTACCCAAACATATGAAAAAAAGATATAATAAATAAATATTATAGGATAATAAATGATATAAATTAAATTAAATATATATTAATAAGTACTCTAATAAGTTACTAAATAACTTAATTTTATTACTCAATATGTTAGTAACATGCATAGAATGATTCAGAAACAAGGTAAGAATTTCTTACCTTAATTTTTACCCCTAATTAATATTTCTTGTTATATATCAAGTTTAATTTGGATTGTTGTATCGAATTTCCATTTAATAATTTTTATCATGATTCTATCATTATTCGTTATATTTAACATTTCCATTGAAATTATATCATTAATATTTTTTTGATTCAAAATATGCTAATATCGTAAGAGTTTTCTTGGTCTTAATTCTAGTTCTTTGAGACATGTTACATATTGTGAGACATATTTCCATTTATGGTGTTATATTGATTTAAAATCACATGAATGATTTATACTCAATTTATTTGTAATTTATTGGATACACTAAGTCCAAAAAAAATCTTTTCTTCAAATATATTTTGATTATAGAATCTCTCAAGTCATAAGTGTTTATGGTAGCTCAATTTTAATTCATTGATTTATAATAATTATCTTGAACTTATTTCATATATTTGTTGTACATAATTATATTTGATTATATTATTTTTTATTATACAATTTTCTAAATATTATACCATATAAACTCCTTTTCAAATATTTGATACTTCATTTAGTATATTTCCCATAAGGGATACTGATAACTCAAATCATCATTTTTTGATTTATGATGTTTCATCTTGAAGATTTATTTTCCATAATTGGATTCTACCACCCTAAAAATTTATTCATTGGTAATTTATCTTCCTCTCAATGAAAATAAATATTTAATATAAAATAAATTTTTACTACTCGTTTTTTTTATGGTTTCCAAGAAATGTACATTAAAAAATTTTCAATATGTATTTTTTTCATGATCAAATATTTTATTATCCATACCACATTTAATTGGATATATTTATGTCTTTTCTAAGGATCCCTTATTACGGATTATTTTAAAAAGTTAATATTCTTAACAGTTTCACTTTTACATTTTTAAAGTGGAATTTAATATTGACTCATAACTTTCGCTTTAATTGAACATTAATTTTTTTTCTAAAAACTATATTATGTTTTCACTTCAATTTTGAATTCATATTCAAAAGGATCTACCATATTGAGATTAATATTTCATTATATAACCTCTATTTTATATTATTCTATTTATCTATAGGGGTTATTGAACTCAATATATTAGAAAATTAAATTCATAATCCATTATTGTGTGGTATGATATGAGGTATTCATCTTTGGAGGGTTTTTTCTGTCTACTCCAACATAATTCTATGTTTCCATCCATACTCTAGATATATACCTTTTTTAAACCATAAACATTAATTATATAGATGTATTATGATCATATGATTCCATTTATCAATTAAGGAAATAAATAAAATAAATATACTTGTTATTTTAATATAGATGTTTGTTGATTACTCAATAATCCACCTTATTTCACTATATGGAATATTTTAATTTCTTTAGTAGAAATGTACTATATTTTATATATTAAGATCGCATTATAAATTACTATTTATTACAAGGGAACATTGATTATGTATTAAAATTAAATTCATATATTTACATGGTGAATGAATTGAACCTAAAGAAGTGACGGGTGGGTCCTTGTATTAAATAAACCCTTGAGGAATTAGTTAGTCTCATCAGATAAATGGTTTGGGTGTATGGTGTATTCATACCCAATCCAAGAATGATTTCTTGGTGTAAAACTTGACAGAAGGAATGATCTCTTAGTTGTGGCCTTGATAGAAATAATAATGTCTAAGATGAGACCATGACAGTAAAAGATACCTAAAAATAAGAATTTCATAATCATGAATTTAGTAATTTTTTTCCATATGATTGTTTATGTTTTTATATCATTTGGGTGTTTATTTCAACCTTACGTGTACAATTTTATATAATTATTTAACAATTATTTTTCTTTACATATTATTCAGGTCGTTATAACTTCAGTTATAGGTTTTCCATTAATAAGTATTTGATATCAATCATCTTGTGTTTTTATTTCTCTAGAATGTGGAGAAAATTATTATAAATGATATTTCAATATGAAAATATCATTTTGGGGGAATATTTGGGTGATGATGACAATGATTTATTATTTATTAATTATTTTCTAATATAGTAGAGAAAATGTACTTTAGTTGTGAAATACATGGTATTTTCTAGGTAAACCTTTTTCACAACTCTTTAAAAATAAAAACCTAAAAGGTACTTTGAAAGTATGTGGATCAATAATTTTTTGTGATATTGTAATTATTAATGGTTAAATATGGATCAATTCAGTTATTTCAAGGCTGTTATATAAATAATGTGTTTATCCTCACTATATTCTAGGTGTTTAGGTCTCGAACATCATAATTATAATCATAGATAAATTATTATTAAATTTATTTATTTATTTACTTGAAATAATTATTACTCATATGATCAATATCCCAAAGAATTGGGAGTCAGTACATCTTGAAATCGAATTTATCTGAATTAATAAATGTTTTATAAAAATGTTGGGTGTAATCTTATTATCCCTTATCATGATGGATGTAATTCCAAATCATAGACTAGTATAGATATCAAGAAACACATTATGGATAATAAATATATAAGGTTATTTTATAATAATGGGAACCTTTCCTATGAAAATAAATTTTTTCATATGATATATTTTCTATGTTAGATCTTAAAATGAAGGATGCATACTTTGTGGAACCATCCTTTCAGGATTTAGTCATTTTATCATTAACTATATTGAATGTACATTAATTCATTTAAAAAATATATATATTAAAGTAACTAAAATTTTATTTTATGGGATAAATATATAATTTTTATACTCTGAATGGACAAATCCTATTTTAATCCAACAATTAATGTCGTACTATAGATTAATAACCTGACCCAATCTCACCCATAGTCAATACACATTATCTTAGGTTTCATCATTATCAGAGTATCTAATTCATATCATAAATTTATAGTAACCACAAGATAGGATACCATTTCATGTTCTTCTATATAAGAACACTTAATGACAAAAAAAAGTCAGTATTCCTATCACCAGATCAGTCCTTATAATCAATCATGATTACAGAATTCCAAGTTTGAACATTATGAAAATAATTCATAATGATAGTGATCCCTAAGAACCTCATAGTCAAACCAGAATATTCTCCTATAAGATTTATGTATTTATAATATTAGACATTATTTATAATTATTTTGTTGATTTCTCTAGCTTCTGAATATCACAAGAAACAACTAAAACATTTTTATTTAATACTAAATATAATTAAATTGACTTATAATATAATAATTTATGTAGTGATTCAAATATGATAGGAAAAATAATTGTATATGTATACATATGTCAAACAGTAAACATGACATGGTAGTAAAGATGTGCAATCTCAAGTTGGGTTAGGGTGTTGGAGTTGGTTCCTAAATACTAAATGGATTTGTACAATCAATACTATAATATATATATATATATACTTATCTTATAATAATTATTATTATTCCTCACAACATTAATCAGATAATATTCATGGAAATGTTTTCCCATAAATGGGTTATAGTAGTTCCCCACTATAATGAGAAACCAGAGAGGTCATTAAAATATTATAAAAAATATTCCATGTAGTATATATATAATCAATCTAATGGGATATAGATGATGTCTCGCTATCAGTTGTTTGAGATTATAAGTGTTAATAAATCTTCTTATAAAGTTTTCACTTCTTGATATCGACTGAAGTTCCCAAGTATTGTGTGATATTTGATTTCAAAATATCAGTATATGTTTGGTGGTAAAAAGGACATGTAATGGAGGATTATTAAGTATTTATAAGATGTAATTGGATTTATTTATTGATAATGAATCCAAGTCCATGAGTTAGA
The DNA here is from genome assembly GCA_963277665.1 of Viscum album. Taxonomy (NCBI): domain Eukaryota; kingdom Viridiplantae; phylum Streptophyta; class Magnoliopsida; order Santalales; family Viscaceae; genus Viscum; species Viscum album. The sequence continues at coordinate 1,512,698,031 of OY728139.1, read as the reverse complement.
AGGCCTCATGATAGATTAAGAGAGGGATGATTTTATTTTTGAGTTTAATGTGTTACATATGTCAACTTAACTCTATAATTATCCACACTACATCGAGGTAAACACCATATACATAAATGTATAGCCAATATATTGCTGGAAATGAAAGGGGAGCACACAATTTTAATGAGTTTTGGAATATTATTTTTCCTCCTATATAATGGTACTACTTGAATTCTACTACCTATGTAAAGGTAGTCGAGATCTATGTGGATGAAAAATCAAAAAACATCAATTTGTTAAATTTTATTCAATAATTTATTAAATTTGACATTGAATTATAATGAGCTATGTAAAGAAGATCCAAAAAAACATTGAACTACATAACGGTAAACAAAATATTTCAGAAAGGTATTTTGACAAATTAATTACCTATATAAGGGTATGTCAGTGTCATGTAAGGGTATATAAAGTTCTATATAAAGGTTACTCAAATTTATATAATGTTTCTTCAAATCGTATGAGTTGTTTTATATGAGAAAAAAAAGAAAAGTCATGAGCATATTAATTTAGTTGAAATCCTTCATCTTAGGAAATTCCTGAAATTATTTGATAAGTTTCATTATTCTTCTTAATATGAATTTATAATAAGCCTTTAAAACACCTGGTACATAATCATTTTTTGTGTGTAAGCCTTATAATCCCTGATATATGTCCTTGAGAGAGAGAGTGCTTTTAAGTTATAGATAATTTTTAAAAAGTTATAGAGTAGTGAAAAAATAAATTTAATTCGATTGTTTAACGTAATATCAAAATATTTATGATGAACAAATGAGAAGAAAATAAATATGTATTTTGAACTATTATTTTTGTAAATAAATTATCATAATCCACCAAGTATCACAATTCAAGAAGAATTGAATAAATAAACCACCAATAGAGTAGTCAACGTTTGTGAGAAGTCTAATGATCATAACAATTTATGGGATCATACAAATTTGGATTATATGACTTAATCATAGGAATTTAATATCTTATGAAATATAATATTTTAAATATTATGATGAAACACACATTTCAAGAATAAGGTCTATATATAAATTATACATCATGTCCTAAATGTCGATATTTTAAATAATTTAATGTCGAAAATTTCATATATAATTGAAAGATATAAATAGATCAAGTCATTAATGAATTGAAATGAAATAATAAATAAGGTATTTTCAATTTGAAATAAATCTCATACATGTTAACTAATTTAAATTTGAAGATCTTACATGTATCAAAAAATCTATAATTTTATAAATTTCAAATCTAGATGATATTATTCATGTTTTTATTTTGGTGAATAAAAATTGATTTGGAATTAAGGAATAGAGACACAATTTATTGATATAACTCCCAAAATTTTTTATAGAAATAATTATGAATAATTAAGGGCATGATACATTATACTATTTTAGAGAATGAATAATTCTGAAGCTGTAAGATCTCATGCTGAATAATAATGCATGTTTCCCAAGTATTTGGAAGGAGATGGGAAACTTGGACGGTTCATGATATTGAGTGAGTATAAATACTAATAGTACTAATGATGTTACTTAAATGGGTAAATTTTTTAATCTATTTTTAAATATTCTCATAGAGGAGGACCACAATTAAGAGGTTCACAAATCACTAGGAGAAATACTAATTTCTTTCTTTATTGGAACCTTTTTGTGGATAATTTACATTTTCCTCCCATAGATTCTAGAATCTGGAACATATGTGACTCTTTATTGGTAAGACTAGAATTTCCATGGCTCTAGAAAACTACTTTAAGATAGTAGAAAATCCATTATTAGATTAGTAATGAATCATGGAAAGAAGTAAAATTTTCTTCATGAACCCTATCAATATTATGTTTGGTACTCTTATTATTATTACATACAACATGAGGCTATGAGAAATATTTGAGTTATTCAAGAATCATAACATGGAAAAGCGTTTTAATTAAGAGTTCATAAAATAGTAAAATTTATTGACCCCTAGTTGTTAGTTAGCCTTGGGGGATCCTTAGGGTTATCATTAAAACTATCATGGTTCCTTCAAATTATCTAAGTTGATGATTTTACAAAATAAATAGTATTAAAACTCAATGAAAAATTGGCATGTTTCTATATTTTATGGAAGGAACTATAATAGCTGGAGGAATATAATGTTTACCATACTTTTATACTTTGGAATATTAGTGAGAGATGTTATCATAGTTGGTTTCCACCCATTACTAAAGGAGATGTTATGAAACATTCTAATAAGAGGAATATATAAAATGATGGAAAACACTAAATTCTATCTTGATGTCTCTTTAATAAACGTTTTGCATAAAGATTATGGGGAATCAAACTTCAAATGAGATATAGGAAACATTTACCTGTAGTTATAAAGGAAATATCAACATCAAGGATTCCAAACATCAACTCGGAAGAATAAAATATGAAAACATAAGGATTTTTTATGATGATACCATTAAAGAATACATTAATATTATCAATTAGATTTTGAGGTATATCTAGGGTTTTGGTGAGATTATTTGGGATTCAATCATTGTTAAAAAACCCAATGAGAAATTTTCAATATCTATTTGGTATAAAAATTCCATCACCCAAAGTGAGTGAATAACTAATATTTAATGGTGTACCGAATATTCCTATAAAAGATGAGACTAAAAAAGCACTATATTTCAAAAAATTAATCAAGAAATGATATGGCCCTTAAATCAATGAGAAAAGTAAAATCAAAAGAAGAATAATTTGTTGTATCAAGTTACATGGATAATGTTGAGGGTGATGAAAACTTCAACATAATTGTTTATCTTCTATCAATTTAAGAAGTGAAAATAGAAAGGGAATAATATGAAATTAAAAATATGTTATAATTTTGATGGTATTTTTCATATTGAAAAATATTTCCCAAATAAGAAGGTTGAATAATATAATGATAAATATACGATAAAATAAAAATAGAGAAATATTAAGGATAATATGAAGTATTATCTGAGAAAAATTATAAGTTTTAAGATAAATAAAGAAAAAAATGACTGATATATCAGTTCATATTAATAATTAAATTTCTTGTCTCATGTTTTTTCTTTATCAATAGGTGATAATGATGAAGAAAAAATGAAAAAAAATCGTGTGGGAGTGGAAAGGAAAGTAGAAATATTTTCTTGGGAATCTTACACAAATTAAGAATGAAAATCATCATCTACTTAGGTATAAAAACAAGTATTTTGGATAAAAATGGGATCCATATAGAAATAAGGTAGCATATGTTAATGATATCAAGAAGAATAATCATAGATAAGATAAAAATTGAATATTATCATTCATATTAGGGTGAATCTGGATAAAAGGAAAAAAGGAAATGGGTGAGACGCAATCTATATGTATTACTTTTAAAAATAATTTTTACAAATTCATATAAGACCTTAAAAAGGTAGTTCATGTTAAAGAAGATTCTTACTATGTTAGTGAAAAGATGGGTTCCAAAAAGATAGTGAAGTATTCACATGACCTATCTTAGTAAATGTATTGAATTTCTATAAGTATAGGAGAAAATAATAATTCAAATGTTCTGTGGACCAAAAAAAATGTGATAGGTTTTTCTAAATATAAGGTAGAGAAGAAAATTCCAAGTAGACCCCTGATCCCTATGAAAAAAAGGCTAAAACTGTAAGAAGGTTGACCTAAGAAAATTCAATAATGATTTACTTCTATTGTGAAAGATCACATTTCAAAGGTTATTTATAGTTTTATGAAAGGAATCAAAACAATACTACTCTTGTTAGAATAATATATCTCAACCACGAAAGTGGCATGAAAAATGGGGATATTATCTATGAAAATAAGATAAAGGACTCAAAGGAAAAAAGTTATGATAAAAAACCTTGGTATTATTTCCACCCAAAATAAATTTAAGATGTTAGATTATTCATGTGGATAATGTCACCTACAGTGTAACATAACCGAGGGATGCACGACCAGCTTACCTAGAAAAGTTGTCTATGCAAAGATAGGTAAAAAGGCTCAGAAATGAAAAAGTGTAAGGTCAATATTACTTGATGATTCTAATAATAAATGTGAGAAAATTGAAAAATGATAAGTTCATGAAATGGTGACTATAAATTTAGAAAGATAAATAAGATATTTCTATGATAATGGAAAAAAATAAGAGATTCCTGCAAGATCCAAAGGAAAGAAAGTTATTACATATGAAGAGATTGGTAGATATGATAATTTGTCAAAAAATGAATATTCAATGGATTAAGAATGGTCTGAGGATATATACGGTCATTATGGGACTAGAATAAAAGATTGTATTAAAATCTTACCATCTCAATAATTTTCAATTAAAAAGGTATTACATGATCAAGGGAATGAAGTTTCCTTGATATATTAGGCGAAGAAGACCACTTCATGTCAAGAAGATGTTTATGATTATGGGATGAGTATGATACCTATAAAGACTATAGAAAATAAAAATAATTATTGATGTTGTAAGGAAAGAATATCCAATGTTGATAGGAAAATCTCAATATCTGTGATACATCTAATAAACATAAGGGGTTACTTTTTATTCCCAAAAATTGTATTCATTTTTTCTAACATGCAATTAATTGAAGAAGAATATTGAGTTTTACAAACATTTTACAGAAAATAATTTATTATTCACGGTATCTTCTAACTACGATGGGTAGGAGGTATTGATTACACATCATGAGGTTACAAAAAAATGATATGTAGAATTAAAAACATCAAAATATGTGTAAAAATTGAAAATATAATTTTTTTGAATGCCCTTTGAAATATTAATAAATATGTATTCAATCACACTCAAAAACATTATTTTTTATTTTATCAACATGTTGGGTGTGTTGGTTGATGAAAATTTGAGATTAAAAGGAAGCTACATATCATGCACTTGGTCTTTTTTATGTTTTTGTTAAGATATGAAGAATTAATTGTCTCTTTTAAAAATTATATCTATGGATCCCCTAAAATGAGATACTGATAATTTTATCATATTGTTTATTTTTTATGGAAAACATTGATATATTATGAGTTCATGATTTCTATAAAGGGTTATCCCATGTAAAAATAATGTTTCATGATAAAATGATCCATGTTATTAAATTCATGTGTAACGTCCCCTCATTATATTATTGAGATTAGACCCCCAAGTTATTGATTCACAACAGAGTTGAATAATCTAATAACAACAATTACATATTAATGTTTGAAAATAATGGAAATAATATGATGCAACAAGAACCAACCAATCCTAACTAAATAATACAATAAATAATAAAGGAATAATTCAAATACTTGATGGAATGTAAATGAATATCATAGTAGGAATAGTAAAATTAAAATACTATAATACTCAAATAAAGGCATAAAAATCCATGATCTAGAACCCCATGTTTGTCATATCTCCAAACTCCAACCCATCTAGTAATATATAATCATCAGTAAGGTCCTTTTCTCATCTCCAATACTACATCCATGTAATCTGATCAGGTATCAAATTGAGTCCCAAATACGGTGTGAGTATAAATTAGTAGGGAAAACCATTGTGTCTAAATATAACCAGTTTAATGATAAGTCTATACAATAATTCTATAAACAAAAGTATTAATTAATTAAACAATTAACTTAATACTGCATAAACCTACTTCGGTACCATACAAGAATGACTCTGAGTATGTCTCACAACCATGTAATTCATTCCCATATAACCAAGGAATATCATAACATGCCTCATTGTGATACTGGAATGTATATGAGCATGTCTTACAACCATTCCAACCATGACCTTATAACCAAGTTATAAATCACACCAATCTAAGTCAAAACCTATATATAATAAATTAATCATTTAATTAGGTCAAAGTCCACTATATAAGTATTTCATTATGTGGACTAGGCCAAGACTACTATATAATCATTTAAAACATTTTCACTTGGCATAGCCTACTATATGTGAATTTCAGTATGTATCACTGGGAAACTATCACTATATAAACATTTTAGCGTGTACCATTGGGCATAGCCTAATATATAATCATTTCAACATTTATCGCAAGGAATATCCCACTATATAATTTTTTTAGCATGTATCTCTAGGAAATGACCCATTATAAGAATCAGGAAATTTATCCACAACACAATTCATGGAAACAAGGATATCACAATGTCATTTAATATGCCTCAATGGTTAATTATGAAAATTACCATTAAAATTTCATTTACACATTTTTTATATCAATTGTTCATAACCATTAAAATGCTAGTAATCTCAATAAATAATACAAGACAAGGTGAATCTATATCAAGCAACACCCACAATACATTTCAATCTTAAAAACCCATAAGTCATTAAACAATCCATTTATAATCATGTTTTATCTCACCCATAGGATAACCACATGCTAGGTTAATACCAATTGGATGTAAACAGACTGGAAGTCATATTTCAATTCATCATTTAATTTATTAGGTGCATGATATATTGGTGTAATATTAAGATATCAAATATTTAACAATTATCAAACCACAGGGTTAAGCTTTAGACCCCCTACCTTTAACCACCGATCAAACAACGCTTATTATGGAAAATTCCCACAATGAAGAAGGTACGAATGATCATAAGAAGGATCCTAGATAGAAACTGATCTAGATCAAAACCAACACCACAAATTGTTAACACATCACACAACAACATCTTGATAAATAAATCAGATAATGAAAAACTAGACCAAAACCACTTATTATGGATTGGATGCATTATAAGGTTGTCCATAAGGGAGTTTAGGACTCCAAAATAACAGGGAAGGTTCCCTAGGGTTGAGAGGAAGAAGTTTCAAGTGATATGAAATAATATTCAACTACATGACACACTTTAAAATAGTAGGTCGGGTAATTAAACAATGTGTAATATAGTTACACATAATGTAATTATTTTTAATGGGATATATTGAAAAACCTGTCTCCTCATATTATTATTTAAAATCTCTCAAAAAATACATGACATGTAATCTATTTACACGATGTGTAAAAGTTCTGCAGATTGTTTTTCACCCCATTTTCCTTATAAAACAACATAAACCCCCTTTAATGCTTCTCATATTACCAAGAACCCATGGTAACACATCAATAATTTATACTTGGACTCCATTAATTCATAAAATCATACAAATCTATACATTATGTAATTTTTCTTAACAAAGGTTCTCTATGTGGATCATCTATGCTTTTATTAGGTTTCCTCACAACCTAAGACAATTTTCACTCAAACAACCAAACATACTTGAGGAAAATACAATCACCAAGGTTTAAAGATGTGATCAAAATAGACTAAGATAATCTCAATGAAAAACTCAGAGAGATATGTACCTGGAAAAAGGAGGGATATTACAACTTTTCCACCATATAATAGCTCATCCCCGGGTTTCTCCAAGAATCACTATAGGATCTCAAAAAACTAGATTGTGCTTTGTGCTCACATTCCATTATCCCTCTCCCAGGTCTCCTCATGAACTCATCCATGATGCCACTACACCTGAACTAAGGGAATCACCCTTCCTTGGAGACCCATTACTCCAGGGTTAAAAATGTGTATCGGATTCTCCTAAAAGGTTGAAAAAGCTCTAATATTCATGTATGATACATTTATCAAATGATAAGGGTTATAATAATATCTCTAATGTTTTGACACATGGAAGACATCATGAAAGGACCTTTAGGATTGTGTAAGGGTTAAATGGTTCACCATTGTACCGACCCTATCCACTGTCTCAAATGGTCGAAACAGCCTAAGGGAAAGCTTTCCATGTTTCCTAATACATTGTTTCCCAAACCTATGAGTCACCTAATGGAAACATAATGACCAAACTCAAACTCTAGAGTCCTTCTATGATGGTCAGTAATGTATTTCCTCCTTCTATAAGTGGTCACTAATCACCTTCTAATCAACTAAACTATCTTAGATTTCTTCTGTATGAGACTCGGCCCAACAAGGTCTGACTCACCCACCTCTAATTAAAAAAGAGTCGAAATACATGAACATCCATTTAAAGCCTAGAAAGGTTCCATTTTTATTGATTCCTATAAAATTTATTATATTCAAAACATAACAAATTCCACAAAATGCTTCCACGAACCAACAAACTCAAAAAAACAGGCTCGTAACATATACTCCATAGCCTAAATAGTCCTATTAGACTGTCCATCAGTCAAAGGATGGTAGGTTTTACTCAAAATAACCTATGATCCCATATCTTTCTGAATACCATGGAAGAAATATTATGTGAAATGAGGATCTTTATCAAAAACAATACTCCTCAGACACTGTGTAACTAAACATCCTTGTGCACATAGAGACTACTTATATTTTTAACTGTGGAGGTCTCTTTAATAGGTAAGAAGTCGGATAAATTCATTACTCAATCCTCAACCATACATGAAGCATAATTGTTTAGAGATATCTTGGGTAGTCCTATTACAAAATATAGAGCGAAATCATCCCATTTCCAATCCGGAATTGGAAAATCATAAAAAATATCAGCTTACCTATGATGCTCATCTTTCTCATGTGGCAAACTGAAACACCTCACCCTAAAAAGTATTACTTATTTATTCATTCCTGAACACTAGTGCATTGTATTAGGATCACAATACATCTTTTTCAAACTATGATGTACTGCCCATCTAGAATCATGAGGCCCTTTTATCAGATCCTCACAAAACACCATAGGTACCGATACTAGTCCATATAAAAGAATACAATTTACATAGTAAATAGGCCATCTAGATAGTGTATCCCCACCATATAATCTATCTCCATGAACTAATACCTTCAGATTATATAACCAATTGATTAGGATCCGGTCTAGAAGAATAGGTATAACAGATATTTTGGTCATAGCTACTCTTCCCTGAGACTCTTGACTATATAGATGTATTTATACCAAGAGGGTCATCACCTTTATAACGACCCATACTTTACATATATTGTTAATAATTCATAATTGAAGCATACTTATTACAAAATATAACAAAATCATGAAAGGACCGTATAGGTATAGTGTCTTTAGAAACTGGGAAACACAAACAACTGGTTCATAAAGCATCTACTTTGCCTCCCATTTATTTCATCATATCTAGAGTCCCTTTTTGGCATATTCTACTTAATAACCTTCTTCCTGACCTGGGGAAATAAAACATACAAAAGGGTGAGCTCAAATGCTCAGTAAGGGTAAACAAAAGAAATATCAATCATATCATATACATAAGAACATAACTTTTGAAAATCTTAACCTACAAAAGAGATCATAATTTCATAACATGGGATAAATAATAGTAGTGAAATGTAATCCCAATAACATAAAACATGAAACTTTGTGTAATACACACATAATCATAGAGAATCATTTCTTGTTAGTCAAGACTCATTGCCAAGACTATCTTAGTGGACAAAGTCCATTTCTGAACTGAGTTCATTCCTCGTTTCAGTCCTGTCTCACTGAACCGGTATAACCTACCGTTCCATCCATGTCTATCTCATGAGATATAAAATCTTTACCCAATGCATTGGAAGGAGATATAGGTCCCACCCATCTCATAATGATACCATTCTTATGTGTGCCACAAAATCATAAATCATACATCATTGCATAACCCATGTAATAAAAATGGGAATCTTAAACATCGGGACATCATAAATCAATTCATATAAGATAAAGGAATTCATAAAAATATTTCCATCACAACATAATCAAATCAATGTAATAATAGGGATAGAGACAGAACCCTTTATTATCTTATATGGAAAATGATTTTGATAAAACTCTTGAACTCCATTCTGGAGGAAAATATCCTTTTTACTTCAAAAACATTTTTCCTTTCTTAACATGTCATACAATTTTAAACTAAAAGAAGTTGATTAAAAATAAAATTGAAAACTTGTAATGTAAGATTCTTGGAAATATTTTTTTTAAATCCATTCATGCCGTATAAGTTAAAAAAACATTCTTCTCGTACTTTTGTCGGAAAAGTCAAAAAGTACCTCGTACAAAAAATGACAAAATATTCCTTTCATATCTTTTACTAAAAACCCACCAAAGGGTAAAATTGGATTTAAAAAATTTTATGTGGATGGAAATAATATTACATATTGAGGAAACATGGATGTGGATGATAAAATACACCCCAGTAAATTTCAAAGTATAAACAATCTCGGATAAAAATGAGATTGTGATATTTCCCTTACCTTAGGTCTGATATGCTTTGTACATGTCCAAACCTCCTGTATAATTATTTAAATAATGTTATTGACTTATTAAAGAATCATACTTATTTTTATGATATCGTATATGGTCATATTCTTAGCTTCTTAGTAGTAATATTTCATTGCTACTTGTTATTCGGGTGTTTATAACTTTTTGTTCTTATGCGTGTTTTGTTGAATAAATTCTTATTATTCTCTTTAGGTTATAGATACCTCATTTCCAGAATGGTATTAGTGTAATATATATCATATTAATTTATTCAATTCATTTATATAATCCTTATGAAATGAAGATCATGTAGAACGAGTCGCATCACATCGTGGAGACGGTATTCCGTACGTATGCACGGGTGATGATATCATTCCTATGATTGTGGAATTGTATTGGAGTGTATGTATACTATTTCAGAATAAGTATCACATTATAATAGTCATATATAGTCATTATTTACACCATTATACCCATCCAAGTAAGGTGGTGGTGGAAAATAGATTACACCACGGCGTGGAGACGGTATTTCGTATGTACGCACGCGTGGTGATTTCTTTTTCCGTAGGATGGATAGATGGTGAAATAGGGTTGTTTCATACTTATAATAAAATATCAGTATATGAGTGATACTGATGTTATTACTTCATAATTAAACAACTAAATAAGAAGAAGTGGAAGAAGAAATAAAGATGAAAGAATCGGTAACGGACATTACCTCTTCTTTGAAGTGCTTCTTTGAGACCTCCTTTTAGGGCACTAAAATAGGTCTTTGAAGAAGACCAGAACCTCTAGGATGTCTCTAGGGAAGTGGAGAGGAGAAAGTGTCAGGGTTTGTCGGAGCTTGAAGGCTCAAAGTGGTGTGAGGAAGAGGGGGAGGAGGTTCCCTTTTATAAGGGAGGAGAGGGGCTCCTTTGGAAAAACTAGAACTATTATTTTATTATAAAGTCAAGTTCGGTTTTAAATAGCTCCAAATTGATTTATTTCGAAGCTAAGGTGGGTATGGGTCGAAATACTCTCATCCAATAGAATTTATACAAATTTGGGTTCCTATTTTAACCTTATCATGTAGATTTAACATTAAGTTAAATAATTTTACTTTTACCGTGTCTTCTTGTGTTCTTATACTATAAGGTTAATAAAGATACTATAACCAGCCAAACGAACCCCAAGTTGTTTGTTATTAATATATATATAACCTTATCTAAGTCATTTGGACGAACCTTATATTTTTAGGAATAAAATAACAATTACTAATATAATATTTATTTTAAAAAGTATTTTATGTCAATTTTGACACTATTTAGAAATTAATTTTTGTCAAAATCATAACAGAATGATTAGTTCGAAAAAAGTTAATTAAATCAATACTAACATGTCATATTAATCTAGAAAATTAGTGGAATGCATAAAAAGACTCAAATTACATTTATTTTGGTGTTTATAACATCAATTATGTCAATATTTCATTAATAAGATAATTACTGCATCATCTTTGTATCATAATTAAATTAAATTATTTAATGTCTAAAAATTACAAATAAAATACCATTACGTATGAAATCTTTTTAGCTTTCTAATGAATATTTATAGTCGAAATTATCTTATGTATAACCCCATATTAAAAATGATTTACTTATTAAACTTTGATTTTAACTATATTAACCCTTCTTTAAATAAATTAATAATAAATGTTCTAATCTAATCCAAGTGGGCCTAAATGGTCATATTTTATTCCTAAGGTTGTTCTTGGTCGAATTACACTTTTACAATAGAATTAGGACATGTGTTAGGGTAATAATAATATCATTTATACCCTTAATTACCCTATTTACTTTTAACCGTGGTAAAAAAGTAAAAAGTTACTATTCACCAAAAAATTATTTTCATCTCATTGAACCACATTTTACTTACTGACATCAACCGTTTCTCTCGAATTTTTGAAATTCCACTCACAGAAGCGGTAAAATTCAGTTTTATGAAAAATTCAGTTTTTTAACTACCACTTAGTGGTTTCACTATTCATCAAAAATTGAAAGTTTTCAGAAAAATACCAAAATTTTACCCTAGGATAATTTCGATATTCCGAATCCAAAAATGAAGTCCATTTTGAAAAATAAAATTTATAAAATATCAAAAAGTGGTTATTACTATTCATAACGGCTAGTTTTAATAATATTTTAATAGCATATCATTGTTTAGTGAAACTCGGTATTGCGTACGACGCAAGCTATCGAGGAAGGTCGCGATTTCGTGTAAAGTGATCCAAGCAAGTGTTTTGTGTAGAAAAAGATTACTTTGATGATTTATTTAACATAAAAGTCTCGGGTGTTACATTCTACCCCCCTTAAAATGAATTTCTCCCTCGAAATTCGTCACTTTGTAACAAACAGATGAGGATACCTCTCCCTCATCATATCCTCAATATCCCATCTAGATTCTTCTAATTGGTGGTTCCTCCATAAAACTTTCTCCAATCGAGTGGTCTTATTTCGTAGGAATTTTTCGCTACGATCCAGAATCTCTATCGGTTGTTCTTCATAAGAAAGATCTTGCTCGAGCGGTACAACTTCTGAGCTGAGTACATGTGAAGGATCGGGTATGTACTTTCTCAGGAGAGATACATGGAACACATCGTGAACTTGATAGAGATTCGGTGGAAGCGCCAGTCGATAAGCTACCTTTCCAACACGATCCAGTATTTTGAAAGGACCGATATATCTAGGGCTCAACTTCTCCATCTTTCCAAATCTCATAACCCTCTTCCAGGGAGATATTCGTAAGAACACTTCATCACCCACTTCAAACTCTAGGTCTTTTCTTCGGTTGTCATCATAACTTTTCTGTCGACTTTGAGCTGCTCTTATGTGTTGTTGAATAGATCTGACCTTTTCTGCCATTTCATCAACGAGATCAGGTCCTAATAGCTTTCTTTCCCCAACTTCATCCCAGCAAGTTGGAGTCCTGCATTTCTTTCCATAGAGAGCTTCATAAGGAGCAATCTGAATACTGGAGTGAAAGCTATTTTTATAAGAAAATTCCACCAAAGGTAGGTGTTGATCCCAACCACCTTTGAAATACATAGAGCAAGATCTCAACATATCTTCTAGAGTTTGAATTGTTCTCTCAGACTGACCGTCTATCTGAGGATGATAAGCAGTGCTGAAACTCAACTCTGTATCCAGAGTATGCTGAAGACTTCGCCAGAACTTCGAGGTAAATCTCGGATCCCGATCAAATATAATAGAAAGTGGTACTCCATGCAATCTTACCAATTCCTTTACATATATCCTAGAAATCTGGTCCAGAGAGAAATCCTCTCTAATAGCAATGAAGTGTGCACACTTTGTAAGTCGATCAACTATGACCCAGATAGCATTATTGCCTTTGGATGTTTTAGGAAGTCCTATGACAAAGTCCATAGTGATGTTTTCCCATTTCCATTCGGGTATGGGTAATGGTTGTAAAATCCCCTTAGACTTCTGTCTCTCATCTTTAACTTGTTGACAAACCAAGCATCGAGAGACATATTCAGCAACATCTCTTTTCATGCCATCCCACCAGAATTATTCTTTTAGGTCCCTATACATCTTCGTGCTTCCATAGTGAATAGAGAATGAAGAACTATGATCCTCATCCAGTAGCTGCTTCTTTAATTCGGGGATGGGTGGAACACAAACCCGATTCCTGAACTTTATTATCCCATCACAATCAAGGTTGAATTCAGGAACATTTCTCACCTACTTTTGTAACTCGACATCTTCTTTCTGTGCCTCTTTAATCTTCACATGTATAGATGGTTTAACATTCATTTGAGAAAGATATGATTTTCCCCTTTCATTATAATTCCAAGATCCATCCTTTGTAAATCCATAAATATTGGATCTTTTGTAATCCTCATCATGGATAAACTAGCGTGGTCTTGTCAGCTTAATGCATCTGCCACCTTGTTTGCTTTCCCAGGGTGGTAATGGATTGATCAGTCGTAATCCTTAATCAGCTCAAACCATCTTCTTTGGCACATATTCATCTCCTTTTGTGTGAAAATATACTTTAAACTTTTATGATCAGTATAAATATCACACCATTCACCATAAAGGAAATGCCTCCAAATCTTTAATGCAAATATTACCGCAGCTAACTCCAAATCATGAGTTGGGGTAATTTTTCTCATGTATTTTCAACTGTCGTGAGGCATAAGCTATCACCATATCATTTTGCATAAGAACACACCCCAATCCCTTCTTGGATGAACCACTGTAGACCACAAACCTTTCTCCACTACAAGGCAGTGTGAGCACAGGTGCACTGGATAACCTTCTTTTCAACTCCTTGAAATTCTCTTCACATTCCTCCTTCCAAACGAACTTAACTCCTTTCTGAGTCAACTTGGTAAGTGGATTAGATAATCGTGAAAAATCTTTCACAAAACGTCGATAATATCCAGCCAAACCAAGAAAACTTTGGATCTCGGTTACTGTTGTTGGTCTCGACCATCTTTCGATAACCTCTGTTTTTGTTGGATCTGCAGATATCCCCTCTTTTGAGATTATGTGACCAAAAAATGAAACTTTTTGAAGCCAAAATTCACACTTGGTAAATTTTTCATAAAGATTCTCCTTTCTTAGGGTCTTGAATATAATTCTCAAGTGATCTTCATGTTCTTCCTTGCTCTTTGAATAGACAAGAATATCATCTACAAAGACTACCACAAACTGATCAAGATAGTCTCTAAAGACTCTATTCATTAGATCCATGAAGATAGAAGGGGCATTAGTAAGACCAAATGGCATCACTATAAATTCATAGTGTCCATAACTTTTACGGAAATCCATCTTTGGTATATCCTCCCTTTTGAACCTTAATTGATGATACCCTAAACGAAGATCAATCTTGGAAAAGTATTGAGCTCCGCGTAGTTGGTCAAATAGGTCATCAATGCACGGGAGAGGATATTTGTTCTTGATAGTAATCTTGATAAGTTCTCGATAATCCATGCAGAGTCTCATTGATCCATATTTCTTCTTAACAAACAGAACAGGTGCTCCCCAAGGTGATGCACTAGGGCGTATGAACCCCTTATCAAGATTCTCTTGGAGTTGCTTCTTCAATTCCTGCAACTCAATTGGGGCCATTCTATAAGGTGTCTTTGAAATAGGAAAAGCACCCGGTATGAGTTCTATTGAAAACTCAACTTCACGATTCGATGGAAGACCCATTAATTCCTCTGGAAAGACATCATCAAATTCTCGTACAATGGGCATTTTCTTAATCATGAGTTTCTCACCAACTATTTGAGATAAATAACCTTCATTTAGTGGAATCAATACCCATAAAATGGAAGAAATTTCCACTGGAAGGTTATGTTCATCCTTGCATCGATAGACGATCATAGATTGATCTGGAATATGAAATGTGACTTCCCTTCATGGGAAATTGATATGAGATCCATGTAGAGAAAGCCAATCTATGCCAAGAATCACATCAAATTACACTATAGGAAGGATCACAAGATTTGCAGGAATCACTTTCCCACAAACTTCAATCATAGAAGTATTATAAACTTTTGATGCGGCTGTTGTTCCATTAGGTGTTTTCACAGATAACTCAACATCTAATTGTTGAGGTAATACGGTGATACCCTTAGAAAATTCTTCAGAAATAAAAGATTGGGTGGATCCAGAATCAAATAAAACATTTTCTACTTTAGAGTGGATGGTAAGTGTGCCTTTCACCACATCGTTATCGTACTCCACATCGCTGATAGAAATTTCATGTGACTTTCCTTTGTCTTTAGCCTTAAGAGTTTGTTGACATCGACCATCATCATCAACCCTTGGATTAGGGCATTTATTGGCATAATGTCCCATCTCCTTGCACTTGAAACATTGAAGTGTAGTAGGTTCATTCTATGTATCCCTTCCTTTTTTGCATCATTAGACATCTTCTTCCCATCATCGCGACATTCAAATGCCCGATGACCTTCCTTTCCACATTTGAAACATTTACTTTTCCCTTTAAGACAACACCCTCCATGTTTCTTTCCACACTTTGAGCATAAGGGAAAGCTCATCTTCTTTTCAGTGTGCTCTTTAGATTTTACTTTGAATTCCATTTTCCTCTTCTTATCAAGCCCATATGACTGATGGGTTACTCCAATCTCCATCTCAACTTTGAGAGCACATCGAACGATTTCCTCGTAGCTATTGAAGTACCCTATCCCTAAGGCCCTTCGAAGACTTGGTTTTAAGCCACTAAAGAATCAATCGATCTTACTCTCAGGTTGGATAATAATACCAGAAGCGTACCTTGAAAGTCTTGTAAAATTTTCTTCATAGTTACCAACAGATTCATCTTCCCTTTGCTTCAGTTCAAGAAACTCTTTCTCCATCTTTGTTCGGAGAATATGGGGGAAGTACTTATTGAAAAATAAGTTCTTGAACTCATCCCATTCCATGGACTCAATTTCATCCCTTTGCCTCGTATTCTTAATAAGATTCCACCATTGATCAGCATCACCTTCCAAATGATACACTACTAAGTTGACTTTATCATGCTCAGAACATTGAAGAAATGAAAATATCTTTTCAGTAGTACTAATCCATTGTTCAACAACTAATGGATCAGTAGACCCTCTGAATGAAGGTGGACGTTGTCTCATGAAGGATTCAACAGAATGTTGCTCCTTCCTTTGCTCGTTTGGAGGTCCTACATGATTCATAGCTTGAGAAAGTTGTGTGAGCATGGCTACATGATTTTGCATTCCAGCTCCCATAACTTTTGGTTGCTCAGGGGGACAATCATTGCATTGCCCGTCGCATTCCGCATTAACACGATTCCTTCGGGTTCCAGCAATTGACTAAAACCAAGAAGAATAGTGTGAGAAACACTAATTATAATAGGAAAGCCACATAATCAAGAATAAAATTTCACACTTAAGGTCTTATCCTAGGTTATTCATGGCCATTTCTAAAACACTAAGATTGTGTTCTATGCTTAGACTTATCCTTAGGGTTCTTCCGAAGGCTTTCACATCCTAGTTTCCAAAGGTTGACTATACCTTTCCTCTGATACCAACTATAACGACCCATACTTTACATACATTGTTAATAATTCAAAACTGAAGCATACTTATTACAAAATATAACAAAACCACGAAAGGACCATATAGGTATAGTGTCTTTAGAAACTGGGAAACATAAACAACTGGTTCATAAAGCATCTACTTTGCCTCCCATTTATTTCATCATATCTAGAGTCCCTTTTTGTCATATTCTACTCAATAACCTTCTTCCTGACCTGGGGAAATAAAACATACAAAAGGGTGAGCTCAAATGCTCAGTAAGGGTAAACAAAAGAAATATCAATCACATCATATACATAAGCACATAACTTTTGAAAATATTAACCTGCAAAAGAGATCATAATTTCATAACATGGGAAAAATCATAGTAGTGAAATGTAATCCCAATAACTTAAAAAATGAAACAATGTGTCATACACACATAATCATAGAGAATCATTTCTTGTTAGTCAAGACTCATTTCCAAGACTATCTTAGTGGACAAAGTCCCTTTCTGAACCGAGTTCATTCCTCATTTCAGTCCTGTTTCACTGAACCAGTATAACCTACCGTTCCAACCATGTCTATCTCATGAGATATAAAATCTTTACCCAACGCATTGGAGGGAGATATTGGTCCCACCCATATCATAATGATACCATTCTTATGTGTTCCAGAAAATCATAAATCATACATCATTGCATAACCCATGTAATAGAAATGGGAATCTTAAACATCAGGACATCATAAATCAATTCATATAAGATAAAGGAATTCATAAAAATATTTCCATCACAACATAATAAAATAAATGTAATAATAGGGATAGAGACAGAACCCTTTATTATCTTATATGGAAAATGATTTTGATAAAACTCTGGAACTCCATTCTTGAGGAAAATATCCTTTTTACTTCAAAAACATTTTTCCTTTCTTAACATGTCATACAATTTTAAACAAAAAGAAGTTGATTAAAAATAAACTTGAAAACTTGTAAAGGAAGATTCTTGTAAATATTTTTTTTAAATCCATTCATGCCGTATAAGTTAAAAAGACATTCTTCTCGTACTTTTGTCGAAAAAGTCAAAAAGTACCTCATACGAAAAATGACAAAAGATTCCTTTCATATCTTTTACTAAAAACTCACCGAAGTGTAAAATTGGATTTAAACAATTTTATGTGGATGGAAATAATATTACATATTTAGGAAACATGGATGTGGATGATAAAATACACCCCAGTAAATTTCAAAGTATAAACAATCTCGGATAAAAATGAGATTGTGATATTTCCCTTACCTTAGGTCTGATATGCTTTGTACGTGTCCGAAAATCCTGTATAATGATTTAAATAATTTTATTGACTTATTACAGAATCGTACTTATTTTTATGATATCATATATGGTCATATTCTTAGCTTCTTAGTAGTAATATTTCAATGCTACATGTTATTCGGGTGTTTATAACTTTTTGTTCTTATGCATGTTTTGTCGAATAAATTGTTATTCTTCTCTTTAGGTTATAGATACCTCATATTAAGAATGGTATTAGTGTAATATATATCATATTAATTCATTCAATTCATTTATATTATCCTTATGAAATGAAGATCATGTAGAACGAGTCGCATCACATCGTGGAGACGGTATTCCGTACGTACGCACGAGTGATGATATCATTCCTATGATCGTGGAATTGTATTGGAGTGTATGTATACTATTTCAGAATAAGTATCACATTATAATAGTCATATATAGTCATTATTTACACCATTATAACCATCCAAGTAAGGTGGTGGTGGAAAATAGATTGCACCACGGCGTGGAGACGGTATTCTGTACGTACGCACGCGTGGTGATTTCTTTTTTCGTAGGATGCATAGATGGTGAAATAGGGTTGTTTAATACTTATAATAACATATCAGTATATGAGTGATACTTATGTTATTACTTCATAATGAAAAAACTAAATAAGAAGAAGTGGAAGAAGAAATAAAGATGAAAGAATCGGTAACGGACATTACCTCTTCTTTGAAGTGCTTCTTTGAGACCTCCTTTTAGGGCACTAAAATAGGTCTTTGAAGAAGACCAGAACCTCTAGTATGTTTCTAGGGAAGTGGAGAGGAGAAAGTGTTAGGGTTTTTCCGAGCTTGAAGGCTCAAAGTGGTGTGAGGAAGAGGGGGAGGAGGTGCACTTTTATAAGGGAGGAGAGGGGCTTCTTTGGAAAAACTAAAACTATTATTTTATTATAAAGTCAAGTTCGGTTTCAAATAGATCCAAATTAATTTATTTCGAAGCTAAGGTGGGGATGGATCTAAATCCTCTCATCCAATAGAATTTAGACTAGTTTAGGTTCCTATTTTAACCTTATCATGTAGATTTAACATTAAGTTGAATAATTTGACTTTTACTGTGTCTTCTTGTGTTCTTATACTATATGGTTAATAAACTTACTATAAGCAGCCAAACGAACCCCAAGTTGTTTATTATTAATATATATATAACCTTATATAAGTCATTTGGCCTAACCTTGGATTTTTTGGAATAAAATAACAATTACTAATATAATATTTGTTTTAAAAACTATTTTATGTCAATTTTGACACTATTTAATAATTAATTTTTGTGAAACTCATAACAGAAAGATTAGTTCAAAAAAAGTTAATTAAATCAATACTAACATGTCATATTAATCTATAAAATTAGTGGAATTTATAATAAGTCTCAAATTACATTTATTTTGGTGTTTATAACATCAATTATGTCAATATTTCATTAATAAGATAATTACTGCATCATCGTTGTGTCATAATTAAATTATATTATTTAATGTATAAAAATCATAAATAAAATACCATTATGTAGGAAACATTTTTATCTTTCTAATGAATATTTATAGTCGAAATTATCTTATTTATCCCCATATTAAAAATTGTTTACTTATTAAACTTTGATTTTAACTATTTTCACCCTTCTTTAAATAAATTAATAATAAATGTCCTAATCTAATCCAAGTGGGGCTAAATGGTCATATGTTATTCCTAAGGTTGTTTTTGGTCGCATTACACTTGTCCAATAGAATTAAGACATGTGTTAGGGTAATAATAATATCATTTTTACCCTTAATTACCCTATTTACTTTTAACCGTGGTAAAAAAGTAAAAAGTTACTATTCACCAAAAAATTATTTTCATCTCATTGAACGACATTTTACTTACTGAAATCAACCGTGTCTCTCGGATTTTTGAAATTCCACTCACAGAAGTGGTAAAATTAAGTTTTATGAAAAATTCAGTTTTTTAACTACCACTTAGTGGTTTCACTATTCATCAAAAATTGAAAGTTTTCAGAAAAATACCAAAATTTTACCCTAGGATAATTTCGATATTCCGAATCCAAAAATGAAGTCCATTTTGAAAAATAAAATTTATAAAATTTCAAAAAGTGGTTATTACTATTCATAACGGCTAGTTTTAATAATATTTTAATAGCATGTCATTGTTTAGTGAAACTCGATATTGCGTACGACGCAAGCTATCGAGGAAGGTCGCGATTTCGTGTAAAGAAATCCAAGGAAGTGCTGTGTGTAGAAAATGATTCCTTTGATGATTTATATAACATAAAAGTCTCAGGTGTTACAACCTTACACTCATCGAAAGACTCTTGTACTGCCTCTAACAATGTATTTTGGCTCAATGGATTAGAAAAAATGTTTCCCTTTCCTGTTCCTACAAACCAAATTGATGTTGAAAGACTACAGATACATGACCCACCTTCTTTACTGAAGGTTCAGGTCCAACTGAGAAAAGATGTACTTGAGGCTCTTGTGGTTTTGTATACCATAAACCTCTAACCCATTATACAATGCCTCTAGAATCGTAGATCGTTTACCACTACGACTAACCCCAGGTCATGAGAAGTATAATTTTTCTCTTGTACTCTCAGCTGTCTAGATCCATAAAAACAATTTGATCCTCCTACAATAGAATGGCTCCAAGTCCATCACCAGATGTGTCACAGTGCATGGTATACACTCTACCCAGAATAGGTAAAGTAACAAACTTTATGTGTTCATCTAGACATTCAGATCTAGAAAATTTACCTCACATTCATCTGACCAAATGAATGTTACTCCCTTTTTGGTCACCCCTAACATTGGTGCTTCCAAATATCATAATTCCTAGATAAAGAACCAGTAATAACCTTCTAAACAAAGAAATCTCCACATCTCGAATATATTCTAGGGATTCCACCAAGATACCATGGATGAAACATTTTTTGGGTCCATTAACACTCCTACCTATGAGATGACATGGACTAATAAGTGAACTTAATTAATCATGAAACTATAGTTTGTTAGATTGGATTAAATATGATTCTCTATCAATATACTCGAGATGATTTCAAGAGGTTGGGAGTTATTTAATAATATTTGGGATTATAATAATACATTATTAAAAAACCCACCAGAAACAATTCCAATAAAGGATGATTCATTGTATTCATCAAGTTTGTGAACATCGTTAGTGCATTTTTCAACCCAAACTAATCACTACAAATTTATACAATCTATTCCTACTTCGAAAAAAAGTGTGAAGTGCGTTTGATAGTGTCAACCTAAACTAATAGTATGATGATATCAAATTTATCATAGAGAAGATATTGAAACACCTATGTAAATTAAAAAGTTCTGCTATGTGTGGAAGAGAATATCAGATCTTGACCATCATCTGGTTCAATCTCTGATAATCCACACATAAGTAGAAAGTTACATCAGCCTTACTGGAAAAGAGAACTGGAAAATTGAAAGGAGATTTACTGGTCCATATGAAGCCCTTAGATTCTAGATCTTCCAACTAAAATTTCAACTCAAGAATATCTATTTGTGCCCTTCTATGAGGCAGGATAGAAATTGGATCTTCTCCTAGCACCAATTTGATCAGAAAATTGATCTCTAGCTCATATGATAATCTAAGGAACTCATCAGGAAATACATCCTAAAAATGGTCTATAACTAGAAGAAAAGAATCATGATTCATTCCACCATCATCTAGAGAAATATCATCTATCTGATCCATGAGACATTCCAAATTGCCACAAATTGTTCATGTACAACCATCATAAAGATCCCACTCACCTTGATGAGAATAGTTTCCTAATTTGGTAGATAAAAGGTAAATATCCACTTGAAATAATAGATATGAGACTAGTATGTAACTAAATAATCCTTACAAAGAACGATATTAAATCCTATTAGTTCAAGCACAATTGGTTCCCAAAATAATTGTGACTATCAATATATAGATAACAGTCCTTGAAACTCTAGATATTATATAATCTCCCTCCCAATGATGTGTCGATTGTTAAGATGCTATCCAATATTTCCAAAGACAATCCCAAATAGTTTACAAAAAGAGTATACAAAAAGGAATATTATACTCTTCTATCAAAAAAACATAATTAAGGATGGATGGAATAAGAATCATACCTCTCATAGTATATTGTCTTGCATACATAGTAGTTAGAGTAGTCTTCATAAAATGCAGTCGACGGACACCTATTTTATGGGCTCCAACCTGACTCCCCTAATATATACCCTCTACTTGGTACTGAAATTCCAATATGTGGGTACCACATCCCCTAACCTAATCAGGATTTCTTATGGAAGTATAGCTACTTACCTCTAGTGGAGTAAATAATCCCTTTATAGACTCTGATAATTGTAAACATCCTCTTACACTAATCTACTTCCCCTTAAAAACTTCTATCGGATTCTCATCCCATCATAGGCATGAAACTCCAAAAAAGGGTATGGAAACTTTGGATGTTTATGTCCCATACTTTAAAACTAGTAGAACTACAATAGGGCATGGTCTTGATATAGATTCCCAATTCCCTTATTGCTCTTCAAGCTGTTTTCCTGGTGAAAATTGTCATAATGACACTTCTTTCCATTAGAATATGAGCTCAAGGCTTTCTCTATTGAAAAATCTTGGCCACTACCTTGGGTCTCTCTCATATTACCTTCCATAGTGAGTTCCTAGTACATTAAATCTACAAAACTACATTGATGGAACATGTTCACCTATGACTTGACCTCATAGAAAAGACTATCCTAAAAATGTATCACTCAGGAGATCTCATTAGCTTCCAAATGTTGCACAAAGCACCATAGGTTATTGAAACATTTAGTGTATTCTAGAATAGAAATTCCCACTTTTTTCAGGAGCATGAACACATAATCCTTGTTATCCCCCAATATCTTGGGATAAAAATTTCCCATGAACATCATCTCAATGTCATTATAAGAAAACTACTCAGTCCCGGCCTACTCTAGAATTCCCCACCAATACATGTATGGTCGAACAAGAATAAATGCTTCAAGATTCACCCTCCTATCTATGGGTGTCTTAAGAATATTGATGATCCTCTAGGATGAATTGATCCAGAACTTAGCTTCTTGGGAGCATCCCTCTTTAGAAAACATAGGCTGAAAATGAAACTAAAACTCTATTCTTAAATCAAACATTGAAGAAATAGGGTGAAAAATATCTAATTCCTTGGATCGTATGACCATTAGGAATATTTCGTAAATCTAAACATCCATATGATCCTCATGAGTTATAATATTCCTTAGTTTATATATGTTATGAGTGTGCTGATTTCCACTCTCCTGATGCACAACTCGAAGATGATGAGGAGGCATTTTCTCAATAATACAAACACACTATTTAGAACATAGTCCATGAGAATATGTTCAAATTAAATAGGTTACTATAATAGAAAACAATTGACTCATAGTCTATCTAAACACTACTCAAAAGTGTTTTACCCTGACAAAGAAGGACATTTTATATTATTTTCCAGATATAACATATCTCACATATTATGGTTCAATTGGAAAAAAAATATCACATTCAAAATAAATATATCTCTATCACGAACAATGCATTTCAATATATATCCCTATATGCCTATTGTGATGAATGAATATTCATCCTATGACACTCTGAGTAAAAAACATAAATCTCAAGAACCAATAAAATCATGAAATAATAATCTCACACAACTTTTGAATCACTCTGGGTGAAATAACATCAATTTTAACAAGAATAGAGTAATAATTTCAATCCACCATTCGGAAATTTGATTTTCCCCCATACATGGGTTAGATACACCCATGCACAAGCTCATTACCAAGTCTTGACACATCCCGGTATACTTTGTACCCTTTCTAAATAGTAAATAAATAAAAAAGGAACCTCGTGTTTTCTGATGCAACTTTGTAATGTCGCCCAATCATATACTCCCTCACGTGGCCAGAAAGGGTTGGATACAAGATGTCAAGCATGCACACCAATATTACATAGGATTCCAAATAGCAGTGAGTGTATGATATGTATAGTGGGGTAGACTATACCCCTAGTTACAGATTTATAACCTAGAATAATAATCTAATAACAACAAATAAATATCTAATTGCAGAAATGATGGAAAAAATATGATACAATGGAAACCAACCAATACCAACTGAATAATAAAATGAATTGCAATGTAAAAATATAAGGATGTGAAGGAGTATAACTAAATGTAATTCTATGAATACTACAATTAAAAGAGTAAAAGACTCAAATAAAAACTCAAAGGTCCCAGATCCCAAACTCCATTTCATTCCCATCTCCAAACTCCATCCCATTCAACAGGAAACTATCAACATCAATTTCCTTTTCGATTTTCTAATCCTACATCCATGTAATCTACCCATGTACCAAATGGTAGCCCGAATAGTGTGTGATTATAACTCAATTGGTTGACACCATCGTGTCTAAACATAACAAGCCTGATAATAAGTGTATTTAGTAAGGCAATAAATAAGAGTATTAGTTAATTAAACAATTAACTTAATACCGCATCAACCTACAACGACACCATTATGAAATGTCTCTGATCATGTCTCCTAACCTTTACAACCATACCCTAATAACCAAGGATTAACATAACATTCCTCCGTGTTATGTTGGATTTTCTCTAAGCATGCCTTACAAAAACGACAACCATAACCTTATAACCAAGTTATAAATCCCACTAATATGGGTCAAAAACCACTATATAAGCATTTCAAAATTTACTAAGGTTCGATCACACAATATATTCATTACTACATTTTAACTAGTCCAAGACCCCAACATAGTAATTTCAATAGGTTTCCTTGAGCATATCCCCTTATATAATCATTTTATCCTGTATCACTTGGAATATCCCACTATATAATCATTTTTGTATGTGTTACTGGTCATATCCTTATTTATAATAATTTAAATATGTATCACTATGAATAGACCTCTATATAAGTTATTAAACATGTATAACTGGGGAAATTCCTTATATAAGCATCACAACCTTTAATCACCACAAAAGTTATACCAAAAAGGATATGACAATGTCACATAATATTTCTCAGTGGTTAATTATGAAAATTTCCATTTAACTTTCATTTAAAAATTTCATATAACAATTTCTCATGACCAATTACATGCCACTTATCTCAATAAATAATCCAATCCAAGGTGAATCAATATCAAGAAAACACCCATAATCCATGTCACGGTAAACACACATTAAGACATTATACAATACATTTTTAATCAAGGGTTTCATCACCCGAATGGTAATTAGAAGACAAGTTAATAAAAATTGGATCCAAAAGTACTCCAAGGAATATTTAAATTCATCATTTAATTTATTTGGTTCATGATATGTTGGTGCAATTGCAAAATTTCATAGGCTTAACAATTATTGATCCACGGGGTTATGGATTAGAATGCCTTCCTTTATCTTCTGATCAAATGATGCTTCCAATGTAAATCTCACCTGAGAAATATGTTTTTGATGATCACAAGAAATATCCTAGACCAAAACTGATCAATATAAAAAATCAATGCACATGGTCATGATATTGCGCTACAATGTCTGAAGAAACAATAGAGAGAATTAAAAACTTTACTAAAACCACTTAAAAGGGATCAGGTGCTTTATTAGGACATCTGGTACAGAGGTTAGAACTCCAAAATTTTTAGGAAGGTGACCTAGGGTCAAGAGGAAGTTGTTTCATGTGAGATGAAATAAAATTCAATCACATGAAGCACTTTAAAATAGTAGGTTGGGTAATTTCATGGCATGTAATATTGTTTCTCGTCATGTAATTATTTTTAATAAGATACTCTAGAAAACTCATTTCCTTGTATTATTTTTTCAAATTTCCTAAATATTACATGACATATAATCCATTTTCAGAACATTTAAATGTTCTTCAAATGGTTTTAGACCATTTTCATTATAAAACATCCTAACCCCCAATTAAAATTCTAAACTTACTGTGAACCTTTGGTAACACTTAAACCATTTATACCTAGACTCGATTAATTAAAATAAGAATACGTCTTTGTACATTGATTAATTATTTCCAACAAAGACTATATATATGAATCCTCTCGGGTTTACTCAATTTTCCATGCAACCTAAGATTTTGTTTGTTCAATAAACTAGAAATCATCAAGGAAAACACAACCACAAATGTTAAGGATGGGGTAAAACCTAACTGAGAGGAGTTTAATAGAAAACAAATAGAGATACCTAATGGGAAAAATATAATATATTACATCATGTGATATAATATTTATCTCCCTTGGAACAATATGTAATTAAAAATTCTAAATGGGAGAAGTAGTTTGAGAATTTCGGAAGAAAGAAGAGGTGGTAAGAAGACAACCTCATATTTTACTTCGTACTTATTATCGATAATAAGTAAAGAAAGAATCTATAATATTTGATTGAGAAGTGATTGAATATATTGACAAAAACAAATGAGGGGATTGACCAGAAAGAGTACTGGGTTTCATTTGTTTTCAATATTTAAATATCTATTTGGTGGTGGAAATGATGATTCTTGAAAAAATTTTATAGATTAATGAGTTCAAATTGTATATATTTATTGATATTTCATTAAATTTTATGGAATCTAAGGCCTTAGGATTTATTAAGAAATCACTAAGGTTATTTTTACATGAATTATTTACTTGTGTAGAGGTAACACCATAATTATAAATTTAGTGTATGGGTAAACTGCATATATTTAAAGGTAGCTCCAAGATTATAATTTCTATGTAATGGTGACAATAAATTTCATTGATGTGCGAAAAGGAATTTTTTCCTCTTTGGAAAAAGGAAAGACTTGGATTTTACTAGATACATAAAAGTAATTAGGAGTGGTATGAAGGTAAAATATCTAAGAAACACATGAATAAAATAGATTCAATACTTGTGGAAGGGTAATGTGGAATTACAATGTGCTATATAAAGGTGATTGAGAATAGTAATGATCTATTTATATATAAATTGAATGTTATGGAAAGGTATTATAGAAATCTCATTACCTATATAGTGGTAACAAAATATAATTTAAGGTTAACTGGTTGTATATGTAAAGGTTACACATAGTTCAGAAATGGTTCTATAGATTATATAACTACGGTCTTAGGTGAGAAAATGTAAAATGCATGAGTGTATTATTTTATCCCTAAGCATTTATCACAATACATTGGTGTAAGACTTTTAGAATTTATATATGTCTTCATCATAAAACATATGTGGAATCCTTTGAAGAGCCAATTGTTTAATCCTTTTCTAATCATATGATATTGAATCCCTAATTTAAATATTTAAGATAGTATACTCTTCCACGATTTAGTAAAATTTGAGAACACAACAATATGAAGGAAATTAAAATTTCAATGGATTATTTGAGAAATTGTCAGAATATCAATTCTAAATAAATGATATTAAAATCAATCAATATTCTGTAATCATTCTTTATAGAAATAAAATATCACAGTCAAATAAGGATTATTATTCATGTATAATTGAAGGAAGAACCAACCAATGGATAAATAGTACATTTCCTAGATAATAAAAAAATATAATCTGCATAAGTCTTTATAGAATTCAAAATAAGGAATTAACTGGGTTTTTTCAGGTAAAAATAAATCAAATATTTACTAGATGATTTATATTTGGGAATAAATCTTTCATAGGAATATCATAGATTTTATATATGTTTAATATGAATTATATTGTTCAAAATGTTATTTTGGTGAATAAATATTGTACAAAAACCGGGGAAGAAAGAGATAATTTAACATTTGAACTCAAAAAAATTCAAAGAGTTATAATTATAATAAATATTTAACTTTATACTTTCTATTATTATAGATAGATAGAGATAATGACTCTTAAATCAAGATAACTCATATCATTCAAGATCTAGAGTGTGGTTTGAGACTATAAATGATGTTGAAGTTTTTTAAATGAGTACATTTGTAGATCTATTGATATATGTAATTGGGTAGGAGGGCCATAATCACAAAGTGTGACGATAACATGGAGTGAGGTGGAGTTCTTTTTTTATTTCATCCTTTTATAGAAGTTCTAGTTTCTTATAGTGTATTCTAAAATCTGAAACACTGTGGAAAATTTTTTATGGGAAAATACTACCCTTGGTTCTTATTAGTTTTGGAAGATAGTAATAAATTATATAATCATGAGTAATAACCAACCCTAAAAAAGAGTAAGTTTTTGTTTCTAAACCAAGTAAATACCATGTACATATCTCATTCATAGTATTACAACACATGAGGTGAGGATATGAGAAATATTTTAGTGGATTGATAACCTTAAGAAGTTTAATAGGTTGAATTTTGTTTTGAAAAATAATATCATTGATTCACAATCCCCCCAACCCGGGGGTGGTTAATTGTCCTTGGGTAATCACATCTAAGAAGGGTGGTCATGAGGATGGACCTAATAATGGGGGTTCCACATATTTTATGTGTCATTGGATATTACAGTCTATGATTATCTTCATGGTCCAAATAAATCATATCATTGTTAATGTTAATCATGAATCATGTACTTTAAAGAACGAATAAAAACAATGATGACATATGCACCCTGAGAGTTAGTATGAATTGGGTGTTTCATACGCATTTATAATAATATATACATACTTATTTGATTAATTTATAAGTGTATTACAAAACTCCATTTTCATGGTAGTTTATAGACATGTTTATTTTAGAAACTAAAATAATGATAAATCAAGAAAATAGAGTGATGACACAAGTATGAATTCTATTTAATGAGACATTCATTAAAAATGTGGTTATATTACATAGTAGATATCATTTGAATGTTTTTGTATTTTCTACACTGAATTATTTCTCTTTATGTTACATAACATGTTTATAGATTCCAATCTTTGGTTTTATGTATGTTCTACCTATATCCATTGAGAAAATTCCATAAAGGGTCACACACTAAGTGTACCAAGAATATCACTAAATTATATTGAATCTAAGTTTAATAATGAATTTATTCATGGAGTATGGAATAATTTTTATCCAATTTTTTTTATCAAAAAATTAAATCTTTTTATATTAGGTTTTAGAAAATGGGAGTTGAATTTAATCTCTTATTTATTCACAAGTTGAGTGAGTATTTTCATATAAAAATTCAATTCAATTTATGGGAATATTTGTAAAAAAAATATTTTTCAGAAGTTTTAGGAATATAATAATTATTTTATTTTATTAAATGATTAAATATTATTATTCATGGTTGGATATATTTTATGGTAGAATATAGATCTACTTTAATCATCCGATGGAGATTGTTGAATCATTTACTTAACTTCACTTGTTTTGAACACCATAAAGCACTTCTTTTCAGTAATTGGTATAACCTATAATTATTATTAAATCATTGATGTATTTTAGTTACATAAAAATGTTAAATGAAATACCAATAAACATAAAGATTAATGAAATACCGATTAAACTTATTTATAGAAACAAAATAATCCGAATGAATTTTGTAATACATAAAGTATAAGATATTCACCAGAATATATTTAGTGATGATGAGCCATCCAATTGGTAGATATGGAAAAAAATAAAACTATTTTAGAATATAAATAGTCTAAAGGTGTTGATACCATCGTAACTGTCCCCAATATTTGCAGAATCTGACCAATGGAGGAAGTCTTATAAATAGATATGTACTTTATATAATATATGAAATATAATATAGATTAAATTATACTTTAATCATTATGAAAGTTGTTGAACGTATTTAAGATTTTAAATACATTAGTACTTTACAACTTTAATTTAGTGTAATTTTCCTTCTAAATGTTTCAATTATGAGCTACCATTGTGGGGTTTTGTAAATATCTTATCATTACAGTTGAATTTGTTTCACTGAGATATCTTTAAAGTAATAGGTAAAAAAGAACTACACATTATGTACTTGGAGTACTAAATGAATGGTTATAGTTTAAAAACACTGAACTATTGGTCATGTGGTAGAGGTACACCAAGGATCTAGTCAAATAGTAGGGGAAATAGTGCTACTAATTAAATTAAAGGGAAATATAAATCAAGTAGATTGAACACTTCAAGTTTTAGAAAGATTGAGTTATAATTCAAAGTTTTCATGAAGAAAATACCTCTCAATAGATTTATAGTTGATGATATATGATATTAGGTCTATATATCTACCTTTCATTATGGTTTAAAATTGAGTTATAATAACCCTTTTTACTTGTTCTCTGAATTTTTTTTATAATATCGTTTATTTTAATACAATTTTTTTTTCTATTTATGTTTTTCATATTAAAGATAATATATAATATAAAATAACAATACATTAACTTGGATTGTTTGATTTATGGGCATATTAGATCTTCATAATACTAAAATTCTTACTTTGGGCCGATCAGATTTTTGTAATTCTGAAACATTTATCTCTTAATGAGGATAAAAATATATAGCTATTTTTAAAATATAATTCAACCCCATCCTATTATAGTATTATTACAATACTTGTATATAATATCTATCTTAAAAAATAATAATACACTTTATTATATATTATTTAATTAAATATCAATTTATTTTCTTAAGAAATGATATTAGATGAAACACATACCTTGTAAAATAAAAATATTTCTAGTATTTTATTATACATTCCAGGAGTATGAGTTTTATAAAAAAAGGATACGGTCCTTTCTGAAATTATCTTATTTTAACCTAAGTATATTTTATAAAAGATATAATTTTATAAGGCTGATGTTATATAAACACAATAGGTTGTATAAAAATCTCCCAATCCATATAAAAAATCCTGATTCTTCATCTATTAAGATCCAAGAGAGAGAACAAAATATTCTTGTTGTGGTCAATGATGAAAAATATAGAGCAGTTATTCATCTCATGCTTACACCTAGGATATTTAGAATGTTATTTGGATTTTTTGGATCACATGTGGATATATCTAGTGTATTCATCATTTAGATTCTCTAATTTAATGGAAATTTAATAAAGTGGTGATAGAAATAATTGATCAAAAATAATTCCCCATTTGATGTAATTTTATTAAAATTAATTATAAATTGAATTGTCACAGTACTATTTCTGAAAATTTTGAGATCATTCTTCAAGTACTTTTTCTTTTATCAAGTGAATTTGTTGGAAAATATTACAATTGGGCCTCTAACAAATTCTTCACCTACACCCTAGACCCTTCAAGTGGTATCAGAGTGGTCACATTTTAATTTATAATTATTTTAAATTCTTTGATAAATTTTTATGCACTGGAATTCCACTATTAATGTTCATGTTTCCTTTCTTAGTCCAATGGTTTAGGCAATACATTTATCTAATTTCACACATCCCAGAAAATTCTATTAAAAATTAAAGAAAGATTAATGAAATTTTTTAGACGTTCCAAAGTTGTTTCATATATAACACAACTAAACAAAAATTTTAATCAAATTAAACATTATGTGGCATGTAATACAACATGTTGAATAGGTAAATACATTGCATTATTACACATTATGTATTAAGAAACTACATCATGTGTGAAATGTAATGGGCATTCACACACTATGTACTTTAAAAAAATGTTCCAAAGATACATGACATAAAGAATAATGGTGTGTTGTGAGCTCTTTCACTCCACATAGACTACACAGTTTGAAAACACTAAGTTACAAGATATTTTACCACCAACATGTTGTGTGGGAGTCATAGGTTAGGTATTATGTGGTGAAAATTTTCATCCATCTACACTGTATATTGTATGATTTGTAGTTTTCCATTTCAAATTTTATGATCATTATATTTCTAGTGAAGGTATCTTATATTATATAGGTTGTACATGTCATGTAATATCAAACATACACACCATGTACTTAATTATTTTAAATTAAATTAAACATTTTTAATTTTGTTTAATAACATCTAATGGTGTTATTTAATGTGGCTAAAGGGCTATAAATTATATATTATTTAACAAAGTTTAATTATATTTTAATTTTTCTAAAAATAAATAAATGAAAGAAATGATAAAAAATAATAATTGCATTTTTATTACATGTTATGAATGATCGTGATCATTGATCAACCTATGTACATGTAATTTTTATATAATTAATTTAATTAATAATTTTATAGTTTATTGTGAGATAATTATTTTTATATAAAATATAATAATTTTTGAACCATACAACCTCTATTATGTATGGGATTGCATATACAAGGCTTATTTAATGTAGCATTAAACCCCTAATTCCCCCCTCTTGCATTTGAGTATAAGTTAGTAAATGATGGACATCTTTTTCAATGGAGAAGTTCACAAACAAAGACAAGAGGAAACCAAACAAAGAGATACATAGGAAAATGGATAATCTTCTAACTTGATCTAAGTTAAGGATCAAAGAGGTTTCTTCCAAAAGGGTCTAGGTTGGTTTAGTATCGCTCAATAAACCATAAAATATAGTAGAATCAATATAATTTCACATATTTATTTTATTTTATTGGTTCATATTGATTTATTTATTTATGAGATGTGTAGTCTATGATTTTATTTGCTAAAATTGATGAAATATTTTAAATAAATGACCATGCATGATTAGAAAAAAATAAAATACATTTTATAACATTTATGTTATCTGGTATATTTAATTATTTATGTATGTTTCAACATTATATAATTAGAAAATAGATAATAGATAAAATAGAATTCTTATAGAAGAATATTTAAACAATGTTGTGAAGGTTATTTTTATTGGACATGGTTAATAATTTATATAAAATTCAGATAAATTTTTTAGCAAGAACATAGGGACAAAAATATTGAAATTTATGCATAATTTTATGAAATCCCTTGACCTAAAATATTGATTAATTAAAATCATTCCATCAGTTATAATAGAATACAAACTTGTTCAAAGTGTCTGTTTTACAATCATTTGGGTACTACCAATTATCATAAATTGATAATAATATTTTTTTCTCATCTTAACCAATTTAGTATCAAGATAATTTTCACTCTAATTCTTGGTTTAATTTCGAAGTGAGTGTCAAGGAAGTCTGATATTAGGATTTTAGGATTGGAGAGTCACCTCAAAATATTTAGGAACTATGAGTTAATGAAGGTTTAAAGAGTAATTTCTACCAAAATACCATTAAAAAGTTTTAAAGGGACTCATTTAGATTTATGATAACAGGAATATGGATTCTTTTCACTAAAATATCCAATTAACTAGGTATTATGAATCCAATGTTGAGGACTGTTGGGATTTGATAAAACTATGGGTGATTTAATTAAATCAACAATCATTTATATGATAATGTTTAATAAAGAAAACATATTAAATAATTATTTTATTTATTTTATAAAAATTGAATATAATACACGAAATCGCTATGATAATTTTAAGAAAAATGGAATTTCTTCACTAGAAAAAATTTTCAAGAGTGGCACAATCACTCGCACATTGTACTATAATAGGAAAATATATTTTTTGAGCTTGGATGTTCAATATATGATTCATAACTTTATGAAGATAGTGAGGGTGATAAATATTCCTATAAGATCCACATGGAGGTTGAATTAGATGCTTGATGCATCATGTTATTAGTTATTTCTATTGATCCAAACATTTAGAATATAGACATGGATAGATGCCCCAAGTTGACTCGTCTACATGAACTTTATTTCGAGACAGAGATGAAAATTATAAATGAAATTATAAATACATTGTACATGGAAAAACAAAAATGTGGATACCAAGAAATTTATCATGGACTCAAGATAATGTGGTACATTAAATAATTAGAAATTTTGGAGGTCTGTATAGATAAATAATTTTCCATATATATCATTCCTTTATCCTTTCCACCTATATTATCCACCTTAAATAAAGAATTATAAAATCAATATTATATGTAACCCACTAAAAAACATTTAACTAAGGTTAAATATACTGATATGTTGAGTCAAATGGACTTGGATTGTAGTTTTTATCAATAATGTTCAATATAAGTTAATGTAATAAGAAGATATTAAATAGATAAGGATGAAGAATTTTGATTCTCTATATTAATGTGAAGATTTTCGGAACCAACCTTATGTTTTAAGACATGTGTCACTAGGAGATTTCACATTGTTATAATAATGATGTCGATGTTGAAGATATCTTTGGAAGTTTAATTATAGAATTCATTGAATATGAGGAGCTTGATTCCATGGAAAAAAGAAGGAAGTGCATAAATATTATAATATTTTTATTCATAAATAATAATTTAGGAAGGATTTTAATTCTATTATATAATTAAAATATTTATAATACATGATAATTGGTGGCCTTATTAAAAAATAAGGTTCGGGACAACAAGGTAAGCTTATTCAGGAACAACCAAGGCCTTGTGGGACCATGAGGCCAACTATGCTCAAGGGATCTATCCAGGGATTTCCCAAATGGTGGAAGAGGTGGGATTTGAGTAGGCTTTTATAAGAGAGCACTCGTGAGAAAACATGGGATTTGGAAAGTGGGTCATCATGGGTCGACATAGCCCCTGGCCCCCTGTGTTTGAATGGGTGTGTACGAGTGTTGATCCCCCCATCAACTCAAACAGATTACAGCAAAGGTTATAATATATGAATTCAACTAATTGAGGAGATTATTGATGTGGGACTCAGTATTGCGGTACTATTAATCCGCCATTAAAACATACAAATAGTATATAAACTGACAGAAGGAATAGATCTCACTCATTTGATGAAATGGGAATTATTATCTCCAACTATTATCATTTGGAAGATCTACGAGCACTTGATACAACAATAAATGGATATCATTCATGATTCTGAACATCTTCCAAGAAGCTACCCATGAAGTGAGGTGTTTGAGATCAATATAAGTCCATGAATGCAATCAATTCCCTGCATATATATGATAAATGAAGACAGAGTAATGAGTCAAGGATGACATGAATAATTTACTATATGTTCATGCATCTAAAAATCTTGGATAAGTTTAAAAAATAAAATGGAGAAACCTGAGATTTTTTTCTCACATATGTGATGTGTTCAACGTAAAGTAATAGATGCAATGAATTTTTACTTCTTTAAAAAACATAACTCGCATTAGAAAATATGAATATTGATACTCCTGGTATTCAAATATAATCTAAAAACAACATTATTTTTGAAGGATGAGACCATGAAGGAACAAACATAAGTTGGTGGAACTACCCTATAAAAGTAATATAACCAAGCTGAGGAGTTTCTATCGATTTTTTTGAGATATCTCGATTCTCTAAAGAAAATAGAACCACTTTAAAAGTCACTCTTTCACAAAGATATATTCCACGAAGATTCCGATTTTTGAGGAAGTGGATACACATGCCTTCTTATTTAATTAAGAACAATGATACAATAGGATTATTGAATTTTGAATCATTCACTTAGTGGTTTTCACAAAGAACCGAATTAGTGAAATCAAATAGGTTTTTGAGAACCGTTTTGAGAACCTGTTCTTTCCTACAATTGCTTGAAGATTGTTGTGAGCAATATGTACATGAAAGATATGAGTGAGAAATGTATTGTGTGCTCATTACTTGTGTAAATCCTTAAACAAGTTCACTTGAGGATATAATCTTGTGAGGTATACATTTTTCTAATTTTTTAGAATGAATTTTTAGAATAATGTGAATTGTGTATCTTACTTTCATGAATACATAAAAGAAGAAGACATTGAGATAATCCAAACCTTGTTTACTAAAAATAATCATAGTTCTTAAATTAGTTCATAAAAAATAACATAATATAAAAAATGAAAATATATATGTGTGTGAGGGTGTGTGTGTGTGATAGGGTTTATGAATATGATAATCACATGCAATATATATCCATGAAGTGTAGTTGAGTTGAGATAACAAGAATAAAATTTAATTGATATTGTGAAATAATTATTCGTGAATAAAATTTTATGGAATGTGTTGTGTTCCCTAATTACAAATATATTGTTGAGGCTGAGACTTCAGTATAAGGAATAATTTATTTAGTAGTTTTTTAGTAAAGAAAATAATCAAATATCGCTGATTAGACTTATTTGAGAAAGACCATCAAGTTGCAAAGGTATATGAATAGGCACTTCAAAAAGTCTGATTTAATAATCTTGTAGAGGAATACCATTAGATAATACATTAGTAGATAATTCCTTGAATAAAGGTTTAATTCTATCAATTGGATCTTAGAGGATATGAAGGATCTTCATTAGAGTTGGGAGTAGGACAAGTCTCCTATTTGATTCAAGAGTAGAAGTCTTTGGTGTGGATTCTGGTGCAGACAAGTATGGATTTTGGTAACACTATGGGATACGGCATAAAGAGAAACTTGTGATGATTCAAGAGATATGCAGAATCATTCTATATCAAATATTATAATTGATACAAATAATATAGTGGAAAATAAATGGCTAGGGGTATAACTAACATAGCAAGGAGTGGTCCTCTCAGTTGAACCTTATAAATATTGTGTGCTTCTCTTTCTCTAATAACTAATGCACATGAGGTGAGATTGAGAGATATTATTGAGTATATTTAGTAAATTGATAATATAAATTTTCTGAATTCAGAATAAAAAGTATTCATATAAAAAGTAACAACTAATTCACCCTTTCTCTCTTAGTGGTCAATCTGGCTAGGGGCACTACAATTGGTATCAGAATAGGTTCATTATAATGATCCAAGTGAGTCTTTATGAAGTTTATATTTCACTAAATAAGTTTCCAAAACCATATATATAATAATTTAAATACTCATAAAAATATAAATAGGATACATGAAAAAAAGTTGAAGAAGAATATTACAGAAAAGACAGAGACAAAACTAAAAAAAAGGTATGAATGCAGTATAAGTTTCAAAAATTATTTTGATTTATATTATTATGATAAATTCTATTCAACATGTGATGATAATGTTTCTCATAGTTATATTATTTATTTATTTAAATATAATATGAATAAAGTTCCCAAAATTATTATAAATTGTATTGTATAAGGCATCAAGGGACTTTATTTTGGTAAAGAACATTGTTTTCTGGGATTCGAGGTGCGATTAAGAACCCTCAATGAAGTGATTTTGGCCTGTCCTGATGGTAGATTGTGGGGATTTTTTGTGTTGTAAACAATCATGAACATCAGATTACCATTGTTTCTCTTACTGGAAACTCTCAAAGGTTCCCTCATCTGTTGCTGGGTACTGACCTACTTTCCAAAGGTAGGTGGTCAAATGGGTTTTCAATCCCAATGACTCTTGGGGACTCACATTGGTCGAGAGGATGGGAGATTGGTCTCATCATGACCTTTTTGGGGGGGATTATTTCTTACTCCATGAATCTCTTATAGATTCAAGATATGTTCATTAATCTCTTACTAATACCTATATGGGAATAGTTTCCCTAAAACATTTTAATGGGTCAATTCTCTTTCATTTGAAAAATAAAGGGGTCTCTTTTGTAAATCCATTTGTATGTATCTGAGGTTCTCCATCATTTTCCAGTAATGGGTGGCTAACTATGTGTTGAAGTCATGTAACCAATAGCTTCATAATGTGCTCCAACATAAGGATTCAGATAATATTCCTAATGAGGGGATTTATCCATTATGAGGAATCTTTTGTATCCTAGTTATTACAGGAATCAAAACCCATGTAATTCATTGGACCCATGTAGTTTAACTTCTTGTATAAAGGACTTATATAGTTTTTAAAAACCCTAGTTTCTAGTATGTAACCCTTACCTAATGATTTTCATATGTTTGAAGGTTATGTGGGAAGTTGGGGATTCTTTTGAGTACTTTTTCTGGGTTTTTGGTAAAGAAAAAAGGGGTGCACTGTCAGCACACGATTTGGCCAAACTGTGTGGCCAAACCATGCAAGGCCAAAACTAATTCCCAATATTTTTGGATCTAATTCGGTTTGGCCATATTTTTTATCTATTTTGACCCAAATCAACCTTGACACGATTATTTTATCCCCTAATGAATAAAGTAGGTTCTCCCATCGATCTGGAAGCAATCTGAACATGTTCCTTGACGAATCAGAGGTATATTCTTGCGGTAAGTTAATGTTCTTCCTCGTTTTATTCACAGTTTCTTAAATTAACTTCTCCATTAATGTATTTTTTTTAAATATATTCCCCTTGTGGGTAGATATAGTATTTTTTAGGACAAATATGGTTTTATATGGAATTTTCTATTATAAGGGACATGATATAGGGCATTTTCCTTTAATCTTGACCCGGATTCTTGAGTGTTCTTCACCCGTTGTCAATTTTCGTCGAAACGAGAGAGGTAGGTTGATTCAATCTAATCCCTCCTTGATGGAATTAATTATAATTCATTAAAATTTATTTTTTTTTGATGTAAATTGAATTTTTTTTTCTTCTATAAAATTTTCAAATCCTCTTTAGTGATAGGTGGTGGAAAACGTGGAAAATTGGAGGTTTTATGGAAAAAGTCCTTGTTTTTTATTTTAAATGGGGATTTTTAAATTACGTATCTTATGGAATTTTTTAAAATTTATTTATTTAAAATGTTTCTAATATATTGGTAGGTTTTTAAAATTCATTAATGTTTTGAAATTGGATAGTTCAGAAGTTTTCAATAAACGGACATTTTTAATGAAAGATGTGAAATTGTTTGAAATTGGTTTTGGTTTTTTGAAAACATGGTGTGAATATCATAATTAATTAATATAAATGTTTTAAATATGATCATATTCATGGTAAGAAATTTTAATTGGAACATTGGTAATAATTACCTTGTTATTACTTGGTAGATCGACAAGAAACTACTCATGAGTACGGAACAGTCATAATGATGCAAGCATTTTTGGTAGTTGTTGTTGTGTGGACTTTATTAGTTTCCTAAAGTAGTTTTCAGAACGTTATTAAAATATTTATTAAAATTTTTAACTAGAGTAGATATTTATGGAAAAATGCTTCAGACAGTTTTAGTTTATATTTAGTTATAAATGTTTTTGAGAACTGTTTATATTTAGTTATAAACTGTTTTCAGAAATTGTTTTTTATAAACTATTTAATATAAATTTTGCTAACTCTTCTATACTAGTGTCTTGAGTAGGTAAGTAATTGGTTAAATCCAACTGATTTCTAAACTTTCCCTTTCTTTGGAACTTTGGTGCTTTTACAGATGTCATCTTCTAGGACTTGTTCAAAGGTTTGGTGGAGCATGATTTTAGAACTACTTATTGAGTTGTTGAGGTATCTAGTGGTGGTGGGGCCCGAAGTTGGTATAGGATATAGTATTTTTGTTATTTTAGTGTCTTTTAATGTTATCTTATACTATTAGGTAGATGTCCATTTTCATTTATATGTATCTCTTTTTCTTTGTCTCACTTTGGTAAAAAAAAAATTTTGAATTGTCATTATTTTGTTTCTGAATCATATAGCTACTATATATAGACATTTGTTAGATTATAGTTTTTCTTTAAAAGGGCAAATAATCCCCCACCAGTCTTTGAAACCCATCAACATTTATTTCTATTCATTGGTGTCTTGGTGATGTCGCTTAAGGACTAGTAATGGCTCATTGTATTCTCAAGCCAATGAGAATGAGTGGGTTATTACAAATGGTTTCAACTTGGTCCCTTCTATTTGGAATAATAAGTCTTGAGTTTTATTGGTCTTAGAGTTGAAATCATTCTTGTTTCCATTACCTAAATTGTTCACAAATGTAGAGTCCTTCTTCGTGGCAACATCTGAGTAACCCATACTTGGCGGGAGGGAAATAGGGTTTCAGAGCATCTAGTGTCAGTGGCAGATCATAG
This sequence comes from Viscum album, assembly GCA_963277665.1. Taxonomy (NCBI): domain Eukaryota; kingdom Viridiplantae; phylum Streptophyta; class Magnoliopsida; order Santalales; family Viscaceae; genus Viscum; species Viscum album. The sequence goes on along the minus strand of OY728139.1, from coordinate 1,512,657,414 downwards.
CTCGATTTGTACTCATCTACTCTATATGAATTTCCTGAAACCTGATGTTGTGAATCTAATCATAGGGAATGATCATAGTTTTCACTATTTTAGGCCTCCTTAGTTTTGTGCCTTTTTTATTTCTTTGTTCATTCTATTGTACTTTCTATGGTCTCTCATTTTAATAAAACAAATTTGATTTGGATGATGGGGAGTTGGGTACATAAGTGTCTTGGAAACTCTAATAGGATAGTGGAGTCTCATTATCATGGGATTAGCCAATTATACCATCATCATAAGAATTTTATATGAATTACCTCCCACTATGATTTCATATCTCATTTTGAGAAATGATATATAATTCGAATCATGGTTTTAGTTTTAGAAAAAAGTAAAGAAAATTGTTTTCAAATGAAATACTTTGAAAAGGAAATAGTTAATGTATTTTGAAAATGATTTTATTTTCAAAAGTAGGAGTGGTTTGTTTTAAAAAATGGTAATATTTTGAAAGCAATGTTGTGATATTGATGTTGTAGAATTTTACTTGTGAATATAATCAATTTCTATAAGATTACAGAATGTGTTGTTTGTTTAGAAATGGCTCCTGGTAGGTATCATAGAAACCAAATAGAGGAAGGTACTGACAAATGTGGTTTCACCTCATCCATAGGTGAACCAAGAGATGTTGCAAAGTATAGTCTATGAATTCCCATGTGTGGACATGGGGAACTGAAGGGAGGATCTAGGATATCTAGACCAATCCATCCAGTTTTAGAAGTAGAATCTACCAATCTTTTGTGGTAATTTGGAACCAGAGAGGGAAGAGGGTTGGCTGAATAGGAGGAATCAAATCTTCGAGTTCATCGGCTCACCAGCAGACTTGAAGGTCAAATTGGGAACTTATATACCAGTGTATTTGGGATTCCAGTGGTGGTATTTGGTGGTGTAAGCTATATTGGATCAAGGTTTGAGTTGGGAGGATTTGGAAAGAATTGTTCAAAAATCAATTCTATCCTCACACTTTCCAAATCCAGCGAACAACAGACTATTTTAGCCTATAGAAGGAGAACCTCTATGTTACAAAATATGCTTCTAAATTCATGAATTTAGTTCAAATTGAACAAGAAGTTATATCAAGTATTATTTTAAAGGCATACATCTTCGATTTGGGACTCAGGTAGGAGATTCGGTTTAATATTGTGGTACTTTGTAACACAGATTATACAGAGATGGTGAAAATGGTGTTAGTGGATGAGTAGGATATCTCTGAAGCTATGGGAGAAGGAAGCTTGATGATTAAGAGAGAAAATAGTGGTAACTCAACTACTGGGAGAAAAAGGAATAGGGACACCTATTTCCAGCGTGGCAATGGGAATCAAAGTCAAACAGCTGGATCAATAAATCTTCCTCCTAAACTAAAGGGCTAGCCGAGGTATTATCAATCTAGTTCATTCGAGCACATGCATTGAGAGTTTACATTAAAATCTCATCAATGACACAACTGCAACATAATGGGACATCTTCTGCAATATATTTGTAGTGATCCAACGTTGGGTGCTTGGGACACTTCTCGGGAATTGTAGGCATCATATTCTTTGATAGGGTGGCTCCAGAGAATCAGATTCATCAGTTGAGTAGAGCTAGCCATAGTGATTCTAGGAACACCTTGAATCATCAATAAGGGAAATCTCGGTGGGAAAACAAAGATAAGAGTTCCATAAAAAAGTAGTTATTTTTTCAAGAGCATGGGACTTAGGAGGATCAGGGTGAACCGTATACAGTGTGAGGTATGATTCTATTAAATTATACCTTTATGCAAGTGTTGTTTGATACGAGTGCATGAAATTCCTTTATTTCCTCCTGTACTGCTGATTTCTTATGTTTGAAACTTGCAATCATGCATTCTATGATAAAACTACAAATCCCTCTCAGTGAAACAGAATGTTGAGCCTTCGTGTGTAGAGCATGTTCTATAACTATTGATGGAGATGAGTAAAAATGGGATTTATCAATTCTAGAGATGGATGTCATTGATGTAATCCTTGGAATGTATTGGTTGATAATTTGAAAGGATATCATCAATTGTTATAGTAGAGTGGTTAGTTTCTCATCTGGGGATGACATCAAGCATCTCTTTAGAGGACAAAGGGTTATAAAAATAGTTGCAATAGGCTTGTTGGCACCAACAGTTGGAACGATCTCTTATCAATTGGTGACGTTGACTTTGGCATTTATGGAAGAGATCATGGTTTTTAGTTTTCTAGTAATAGTGGATCAATTTACATATGTGTTTCCATAAAGGTTTTCTAGGTTACCACCTATATGGGAAGGGGAGTTTATGATTGATCTCCTTCCGGGGACTAGTATGTCTCTGTGGGTAGCACTGATCTTGTTCCTAAAGAACTAAGATGGAACTATTTGGTTGTGCATTAATTATCGTAATCTTATCCAAGCTATGAAAAATTATCAATATCCACTTCCATGCATCGATGATCTATTTGATCAATTGAGGGGAGCTCAATGGTTCTCAAATATTTACTTTCAATAAAGATATTACCAATTGCGAGTTCAAAAGATAGTTATTTTGAAGGTATCTTTTAGAAGCAAATATGGCCACTATGAATATGTAGTCATGCATTTCAGTCTAATGAATGAACCAATGGTATTTTGGGCTTTGATGAATCGGATATTTTAATGATATCTAGACTATTTTTTGTGATGTTTGTGGAAGACATCTTGGGGTATTAAAATACAAGGGTTGATCATGAGGAACACATGGAGATAGTGTTACCAATATTGAGAGATCACCATTTGTATTCCCAACTATTTAAGTGTGGTTTTTGGATATAATAGATGTTCTTTATAGGACATGTGATTTTGGAACAATGTGTTTCAGTGGATCCTGAAAAGATTGAAGCAGTTATCTCTTTGAAACTGTGGAAGAACATTTTTGAGATACGAATATTTCTTCGTCTCTATGGTTATTATCAGCATTTCATTCATGAATTATCACAACTAACATCACCAATGATAGTGTTGAAAAATAAAAATGTTCCTTTCCAGTAGAGTGAATAATTCCAGAAGGCTTTTCAAGCGGTTAAAGTGTGTCTGACATCAGCAAATATCTTGTTTTTTCCAGAACAAGGATAGGGATATGTGGTCTTCTATGATTCTTCAGGATCTGGGTTGCGATCTTTTCTCATTAAGGAAGACCATGTGGTTGCTTATGATTCAATACATTTGAGAGTGCGTGAGAATAATTACCCAAACCATGATTTGAAGTTATCTTTGGTCATTCATGCATTAAAAAATTGGTGTCACTATCTCTTTGGTGAGAAATTCAATATGTTCACCTGTTATAAGAGGTTGAAACAAATTTTCCCACAATGAAATCTGAATCTGAGGAAAAGGAAGTGGATGGACTATCTCCAAATGTTTGACTTCGTCTTGATGCATACACTAGGAATACACAATTTGGTGGTTGATACATTAATCAGGAATTCATATCCTTAGTTGGAAAAGGAAGCTTCATTGGAGTGGCAATTGATGCCAGTCTTAGCCGATATGCATGTGAAATGTGAAAATTGAGGTGATGTTGCAATTTTGTTCTTAGTTTTTGTAGTTCCAGATTTAGTAAATATGGATAAAGAGGCACATATATCCAATGTAGAATGCTTGCTTATAAGTTCAAAACATAATGGGGGGAGATCATTGAGGGATGGAAACTTGATGGGACTTCATTTTTGTGGTTCGAATATTAGAGGGTTGTACATATCACATTTCAATAACAACTTCTTAATGCAAACCACCGTTAAAGATGGGTTGTACATCCTGGGATACATAAGATGTATGAGGTGTCGAAGGTGTTGTTTTTGTGGAATTGTATGAAGTGAAAAGTGGTTGAGTTTGTTTCAAAGTGCTTAACTTTTCTACAAGTTAAGGCCTAAAATCTACACCAATGGGTATGTTGCAGTCTTTACCTATTCCAGTGTGAGAATGGGAGTAGATAGCTATGTATTTTATTACAAGTCTCCCAGGAATGGGTTGGAAACACGATTCCATATGGGTGATAGTGGATCAGCTCACCAAGTCGACCCATTTCATTCCAATTCATGAAACGCATATGGTAAAGGATTTTTCCAAAATCAATATCCAAGAAGTGGTAAAGATACATGGAATATGAGTTTCGATAGTCTATCATAGAGATCTGAGGTTCACATCTCGTTTCTGTAAACCCTTATAGAAATCCCTAGAAACTCAGTTGAATATTAGTAAGGGGTATCGTACTCAGATAGATGGGAAATATGAAAGGATAATACAGATAGTAGGAGACATGTTTCAGGCTACTGTAATGGATTTTTTTGGCTCATGGGAAGATCACTTATCATTGGTGGAGTTATCAAACAATAATAGTTATCTGGATTTGATACATATGCCCCCCTTCGAAGCGTTATATGGGGGTCCTTATCGTTCTCCACTATGTTGAATGGAAACAGGTCAAACCTCAATAGTTAGGATGATAATTTTCCATGAAATGGTGAAGAAGATTCAGATGATTGGAAATAGAATGGATACAGCTCCTTGGAGTGATCATGTGATCTTGAGGATCTCTCCAAGGATAGGACATCGCACTTTTGGGAAATAGGGAAAATTGTATCCCTGATACATTGGCCCTTTCGAGATACTAGAATAGGTTGGAGATGTGGAATATCAGTCGGCATTGCCACCAGAGTTCAATTTTGTGCATAATGTATTCCATGTATCTCAGTTGAGAAATTATTAGCTTGATCCTGACGATGTGATCATATGGGATCACGTTGACCTTAATCTAGATCTTTCAATGGTACATATCCTGGTGCAGATTGTAGATGGGAAAGATAAAGTCATACGTGGAAAAGTCATCATTCAAGTGCATATTTTATCGAAACATGGTCTTGTTTAGGAAGATACATCGGATTACGAGAAGTAAATGAAAGATAAATATCCATAACTCTTTCAGGGCAATGATCGCTTTCAACTTTCCGGGGACGAAAAGACCAATGGTGGGGAGAATATATCACCCCCGGTTTCAAGTATGTAACCCTTACCCAATGATTTTCATATGTTTAAAGTATATTTGGGATGTTTGGGGAGACATAATAGTACTTTTGGAGGGTTTTGGGTAAATAAAAAAGGGGTTTATGGTCATACACGGTTTGGCCAAACCTTATGGACAAACTGTGCAAGGCCAAAACTAATTCCCTATCTTTGTGGATCTAATTCAGTTTGGTCATACATTTGATCTATTTCAACCTAAATCAACCCTAACATTAATTTTTTTCCCAAAAGGACAAAGGAGGTTCTCCTATCAATCTAGAAGGTATTTTAACACCTTCCTTTTTGAATCAAAAGCAAATTCTTCTGGTAAGTGCCCGTTCTTCATTATTGTCTTCGTATTTCTTAGATATACTCCTCCTTTCATGTATTTTTCATAGATATATACCCCTTGTGGGTAGATATAATAGTTTTGAGGAAAAATAAGGTTATATCTGGTGTTTTTCCTGATAGGGGAGGAGATCTTGGTAGGTTCCATAGAATCTTGACCTGGATTCTTGAGCGTTCTTCTTCAATTGTCGGTTTTCATCGAAATGAGTGTGGTACGTAGACTCACTATAATCTATTCCTGTTGTAATTGATTTTAATGAATCAATATTTATTTTTTTATAAAAACTAAATTGTGTTTTCTTGTTGTAAAATATTTAAACCCTCTTTAGTGATGGGTGGTGGAAAAGGGGGAAAATTGGGTTTTTTTGTGAAAAAAACCCTACTTTTTTTTAAATGGGGATTTAAAAAATTATGGGTCTCCATGAATTTTTTAAAATTGATTTATTTAGAATTTTTCCAGTAGATATATGGGTTTTTTAAATGATTTAACTATTCTAAATTAGATTTTTGGAAAGTTTTTAATAAAGGGGTGTTTTTATTGAAATGTGTGAAATTGTGTGATTTTTGTTTTGGTTTTTGGAAATATTTTTGTGTGTATAATACTGAATTACTAGGCCAGGTGGAAATATGATCATATGACTATTTAAAAAGGATAAATGTAACATGTGGAATAAACACCTTGTGATGACTTGGTATATTGACGAGAAACCACTCATGAGTATGGAACTGTCATAAAGATGCATGAATTTTTTCAATTTGTTGGTGTGTGGAGATTATTGGTTTGAAAAATTAGTTTTCAGAAAGATTATTAATGATTTATGTAAATGTTTACCTGGGGTATATCTATACAGAAAATTGTTTCAAATGGTTTTATTTTATATTTAGTTATAAACTATTTTGATAGGTGTTTATATTTAGTTATAAAATATTTTCAGAAATTATTTTATATAAACTGATTTATATAAAATTGGAAAACTATTCTATCATAGTGGATTGAGTAGGGAAGTAATTAAGGAAATCCTACTGATTTTTATACTCACCCCTATTTTGGAACTTTGGTTCTTTTGCAGATGTCATCCTCTGGGATGTGGGAAAAGGTAGTGTGCAACAGGTTTTTAGCACTACTTCTTTAGTTGTTGAGAAGTCTGGTGGTGGTGGATCATGGATGTGAATAAGCATGGATTATTTTATTTATTTTGGTGTCATTTTGAGTTATATGAAATTTTTAGTTTGATGTCTAGTTTTCTTCCACTATAGAACTTTCTTTTGTACTCATATTACTATAAAATGTTTTCTAAGTTTTAATTATTTTGTTCAATCATTATATAGGTGATATGGATTGTGGATGGTTGGTTTATAATTTATATTCAAAAGGGTAAATCATCCCCAACTAGTCTTTGAAACACTTCTTCATTTATTTCCATCCTTTAGCATCTTGGGGATGTCGCCTAAGGTCCACTAATGACTCATTGTGTTCTCAAGCCAATGTGAATGAGTCGGTCATTACAAAGGTGCTCTAGGACACCATGTTTTTTAGATCAAGTCCTAAAGGGATGTCCAACATATATCGATTGTGATGAGAATATGATTTTTCATAGTTAATTTTTCTAACATTTTACACTGAGGTTCCCTTGTCACTGTAGAGACTCTTGGTGAAGATAACATGATTATTGTAGTTCCATAGCCCCAAGTGAGATATGATCGATCTGGGAAAAAGGGATGAAAAATGATCATTTTTCATTGCTCATGAATTTCTACTTATATACTAGGACCTATCTGAGAGTATTTGTTATAGAGATTGATCCTCATAGAGATGTCATATGTATCCTGGTTATGGAAGGATCTGATTAATCAGAATTTAGTTTATTTCTTATTTTTCTAATGCATGAGGGAGAGTGATCAGGCCATGGAAATGAATGGGTCCTGATTCTTGAAATGATGTCAATATAATTCTTACATTGAAATGGTAAATTATTTGAGCTTAGGCCTTAGGAAGGAATCTAATGTATCCTTGTTTTTGCAAGAATCAGAGTTCTTGTAGTTTAATTGATCAAGTATTACACACTGAGGTTTCCCTTGTGTTGAGAGAATGCTTTATGCCAATTTTTGGGGCTTGTATACTTATGTTTCCCTAGCAGGTGGAGATTCATGATGTGAATGATATGAATATTGCAACTCCCTAATCTCGTATGAGCTATTCTCTTTGTCAGAAATAGGGGATATAAAATGATCAATTTTATATCTTGGTAGGTTAGGCACTTACGTATTGGGACAAATATTGAGATGTTTTATGTGGAGCTAAATCCCTAGGGAGAGGTCCAAAAAAATTTAGATGTGGTAGGAATTAAATTTATCATAGTTTAGTTGATCGGGGATTACACTATGAGGTTTCACTATGGATCTGGCCTATTAGACTACCTAACATGTACTAATTTTTTCTCATCTTGATATGTGGAAGAGTATCTTCCCGACATATATAAGGACAACTAAATGATATGATTGGTCTCTCTAAAGGACTTATTGTAATATGGGTGTCAAATTTGAAGGTTGTCACATGATCAAGGCATACTTTTCCAGATGAAATCACAAGACCCAAATGATTTGTCCTTGAAACCATCACATGAACTGGTTGGCTTGTCTAAAGTGTGTTGCATGATCCAGGTAACACACCCTGGTTTCATTCTTAATAGCTGGTTGGCACATATAGAGGGTGTCACGAGAGTCGATATGAAATGTCTCAGGGGGTATTTAATTTCTTGTATGCACACTTGGAGGGAATCAGGAGACCTGGTTGACTTGTCTAGAGGGCGTCACGAGTCTTGGAAGACTTTACCAGTGGGTATCATGAGAGCTGATTGACATGCCCAGATGCTATATTGAGACTTGGCTGACATGAGTGGGAACCATTATATGAGTAAAGAAATGTATCTAAATTACATATCAAGGCTTGGGTGATGAGTCCAAAGGGATAAAGGAGACAAAATTGGCACATCCAGGGGGACAGTGTGAATTTCTCTAACATGTTTGGAGGAATTTCCATTACCCCAATAGCAAGCTGAATGAGAGTCATGAGATCTGGGAAACATGTCTTCATATTATCATGTGTCTTGGATGGTTCACATAAATTGAATGAATCTAATCGAATATGATTTATGTTTAATTCTTACACCATTAATCTTTATTATATCCCTTATATTTTGAATTATTCAGATTTATTCAATGTTAGTTTACTTTGAGTCTCGTGTGATCGGGTTGATGTTCTGTATTTTCTTCACACATCTTGCCAGAAGTCTATCATGTGGTCAATTAATGATCACACAAAGTTCTTTATCCATAGAACATGATTGATCCATCTATTTTCCATCATTTTACTTGATGGAATACCTATAATTTAGAAGATCATCCACTCTAAAAAATCTACTCTGATACTAGGATGTGATGACGTGCCTAGATATGAAAAATCCCACCATCATTGAGGTTGGGATGATGGTTTTTTAGGCCTCGCCAAAATTATTGTTCTCTGGTTTTTGTGGTATGAATCTCATCAAGATTCTTCAAAGGGATATGGTGCCACACATCTTTGTGAGCCTCTTTCAAGGATCACTTCAAGGAGTCTCTTTATTTTCTGCAACCATGAGTCCATCTTGTCAACATTTCCTTTATTGGACTATAGCCAATTTATAAGGACCTATTGAATCATATAGGATACATAAAAGGAATTACTTTATTTCAAATTGACATTTCAAAAGGACATCAATATATTATGGTGCCTATTGGAAGGCCTTTGCATGATATAGGGTGACATGTCTTCGAATTATGCGAGACAAAGATGGTTTCTCAAGGAGCCTTTGCGGGATCATGCCAACATGTATAGACGTCTCATGAGACCATAATGTAAAGTTTCTTAGCATGTATCATGGTTTTTACAACATTAAGAGTCTTCTTCATCCTCCTTATTTTATTTCATTTATTTTATTTTATAAAGGTCAGGATTCAGGAGAGATAACATAGGTAATTTCAAAGACAATTACTCTACCTCTTGATGATGTGTCGTGTGACCAATAAAGGTACTATATAGAGCAATGAGTACTTTATAGAAAAATCCATCTATTTTTACTTAAGGAGATAAAGGGGGAGATTAATATTTTTCTGAATACGCTTGAGGAAAATTTTTATTTGAGGCTGACAAGCTAAAGGGATATCACAAGATGACGCGATCATGTCATCTGGATCTCGTGGACCCTTGCTGGCCATTGGGGGTGTTTCACAAGATGTCTGATGACCACGAGTGGTCTCCACCTCCCATCCTTTTATCTTCTTTATTTTAGTTTACAACGACTTGGGGTATCATGAGTTTATTTGCATATTGTCAAGGACAACCATTATCCTCGTTTTTTATGTGTGGTATGATCTTTTTGAATTCTAGGGACTTCCATTTTTCAAAAATATTTCCTCCCATTTTGAAGGATTATCTTATTGGGTTGTGAGGTTCTCACTACTCACAACTTGCGTGGCCTGGGGGAGCTTATCCTACTATTACCACATGACCTCAGGATTTATGGGTTGCCTTTTTGAAAGCAGAGGGACTAGTCAAGAGGAGCTTCACAGGACCTGTTGCAGACTACCTGTTGCACTTGTTTCCTTCACGTGTCCTTATGTTGGTCACATGATTTCAAGTCTCTTGGAGGTTTATGTGGTCAAAGAGATTTTACACCTTCTCCTACCAATTCTTTTTTGGAGAAACTAATACCCTTATTTAGGTATTCCTTCCTCTGTGAATTTTACTAATTCTCATTTGGTTAGCATCAAAAAATACCCCACTCAGGATCCACATTCGCATAGATAAGGGATAATTCTTAAGTAACGGAAATTCCCACCTGAGTCTTTAGTGGGGTCACGAATCAGTTTCTTTTGTGGAGTTTGGTTTATTAGGAGGTGTTTTGTATTTAGAAAAAATCCATATATAAAGGGGGAGGGAGGGCCATTTATTTCACCAGCCACCCCATATTAAGAGTGCTCTCGCCTTTCCCCAATCATGTTCCCTTTGTTGCAAGACTGTTCTGTGAGTCTTGATCATAAGACTTGTTCATGAGACCTGATCTCGAGACCCCACCTGAGGATTGTTCTGTAAGACCTCTCTTTCTTAGGTGCCTATTCGATCTATCCACGAACGTTATTTTGGCACCATTTTGAACATTGGCTGTAGGGGTTGAAATTATTCAATCGATTCTGTGGGGTACTATATCTTGATTATTGGATAATTTTCTATGCGATTCATATTACTATATTCTGGTCACAATGTCATGATTCTACAAGGGTTCATGTGATTGTGTGATCCCAATGATATTATGTGTCCCATGATACCATTGGGTTTTAGTTGATTAGTTAACTTATTATGTGGTTTGTGCATCCCTTATTTATTAATGCAACGTGCATGATGATGCATGTTCATTATGTCATTTCATTTGGACAAGATTTTATATTCTATTTTTCTGGTTTATGCCACTTAATCTTGTTCAGATGGATTTTTGTTATCATCGACCTTTGTCAGCTATGGCCAATCAATGGGACATGATTTCTAGGAAACACAACATTGGCCCTCGATATCTTATATATTCTAATAAATAGATTCAAAAGAGGTTCTTCCCACTTGAACTTCAAGACATTCCTTTATCTCAACAAATCTCTCTTTATGGGTTTGGTCTACTGTATGATGCTCACTACCCCCCTCTAGACTATAATTTTATATCTCGTTGGGTGTCATCATCTCTCAATTGTGTCCAAACAACAATTATCAAGGACAATCGACTAATCACATCTATACTTTAGGGGATATCATATATATTGGAAAACTCCCCCTTAGGTCGAGATGGTTTTTAATTTTCTTATCAGCCCATTGCTCAGAACTATTAAAGAATAGTTTCTTCCTCTCTGAACAATCTCGACACTAGACGGGGTTTGAAGTGGGATCTACATCCTAGCGTAAATTTCTATAATGAATGGGCATGACCCTTCTAAGTTAGGGAAAGTTGTATTGAGTTTTATGATCATTGATATAGAGTTTATCTTAATTAATTGGCGTGAATTTCTCGGTTGATAATTTACTGCCAGCCTAAACTTCTTCAAGAGATGATAAACCATTTGTTCCGTATACCAAAACATTCCATCTAACCCATTTTGAAGTGTGTATCATCTTATTATACATCTACCAAATAGGTGGTATTCCCCCTCTATAATATATTTATGATGAATTCCTTCTCACTGAGGATGTTCGGATGATCCCTTACAGAACCCAATTTTGTTGAGGTAGATCCTTATTATCGTGAGGGAGAAATTTAGAAAGGATCTGACAACATGTTCACTCATTTATTTCAAGGATTGGATCGATAAATTTATTTTTTTCAGTGGGGAAAGACCAACTAGTATACACCCTCATTAGTTCCTTTGTCATCAAGTCTGCGATAGCACTATCTTGTATTGGGTTATCTTGGAAGCTGGTGATTATACCTCATGGGGATACCAAGTGAATTCAGATGTCTCTCTAGACCTTAGGTTGGTAGGCTTTAAAGCCATGTTTATTAATGGGTGGCTTTTACAAGCTAGGGATGTGCACTCTAGGAACCGAGTTAGTATATTGGTTATGGCAGAGAAACTTTCAAAATAACGACACATCATTTTGGAAGTAATGGTCCATTCACACCTTTACTAACTCTTGGTCCATATTCAACAAGGTATAACCCCTTATTAGATCAATGGAACTCCCTAGTTTCTATTTTGCTGCATAGGGGATCACTTTCGTTTTTATGAACATTAAAAGACCACTTGAATCTCTAATTCTTCATCCCATCCCATTATGTTGAATGTATCAGGGGCTGGGGCCATGTCTCTAAGACCCACTAAGGTTAAAAATTCACTTATCTAATGTGTAATTTTTTATCTTACTCATTTATATGCACAGAATGGACCTATTATTGAAAACATCAAGAAAGAGACCACATTTGAGTGATGAATATTTTGATAGTGAAAAAACCTCTCTGGTGGAAATTAATCCTCCTACATGGCCTAAGGATGATTTTCCTGGTGAGAGAAGGTAATATGGGTATTATTCTTATATTTTCTCAGTATTTAAAATGGTTATTTCACTTCTTATCATTCTTATTACATCGATCATAAAGGTTCAGGCTCAACGTAGGCTGATTTGGAAAAAAATAATGCCTTGAACATTAAGACCTCCTTCGAAGTATTCTACAACTAAGGGGAATGACTTCATCAGTTATTTCATGACTTGGGGGCAGCTGGTATTGACAGAGAGCCTCTATAAGAAATTATAAAAGCAAATTGTTTTGAATCAAAAACCTCTATCCATGAGTGAAGGAGATTTTCATGATATTGAATATGAGGATTCTCTTTTTAGGTAGATGATGAAGATTTCATAGGAATTGGATTAGGTTTGTCCATTGATATCCAAATTATATGCTCAGATGGATGATTCGAATGCATAGATATGGAGATACAAGTAAATTATAGCTCATATTAAGTATAATCTTTCATTATCATGATCTTCCTTGGAAGCCTCCTGAAATATTGTTGAGTAGTTGTATTTTGTCGATACTCTTAGTCCCAGAGTAGAAACCAAAGAAGTGGGTTGAGTGGCATTCTGGCGTTGCATATATTCTTCTTGTTAGACTCTCCTAGACCTTACTAATGTAGTTGATTGGCTTTTATCTTAGTTCAACCCCTATGATGTATTCTATTTTTGAGACTTTGTATAGAATCCAAAATGTGGATATTCCTTGATATTTTTTCACAATATGAATGAGTGAGGTTTCTAAACATTCAATATTCATATCCAATTATCTTTTATTCATGTTATTCACAGTATTTCTTTGCTCTGATACTATAAGAATTACCAATAATACCCTTCCATTGCATAACATAAAGTAAATATGAATATCTTGATCTTAATATGTAAAGCATAAAATATTCATATATATATAAGTACACAAGAATTACAAACAACACGAGATTATCTATTGATTTATATGTTCTAGTTATCTTGAGATTAACTAATTTGAAAAAGGATTTCCTAGGTAGGGTACATCTATCAGAGGGTGAGTGCTATATCTTTTTCAAAGAAAATAGTATTTTCTAGAGTATTTTGATTTTTCTATATCCATGTAGTGAAACATAAATATTTTTCATTCTAAACAACTTCCATGTTGTAGATTATGGTCATTTAGTTAAGAACTAATATTTCTTTAATTGAGGTTCGTTTAACTCAAAATTGATATTGCTTTAGTTTTATGGTCTTTTATTTTATACTTTGTCATACTGTAGTTTGGGGTCTTTTATCTTGGACTATTATGTAATGTATTTTATGGTCTTTTAGCACATACTTTGATGTACATTAGTTTAGGTTCGTTTATATTAGACCTTTATGTACTGCAGTTTAGGGTATTTTATCTCATACCTTGATGTATTGTAGTTTAGGGACTTTTACCTCAGACCATGATGTACTATGTTTTAGCGTCATTTAGCATGGACCTTGATGTTGACAACTATGGAATATGGTGAAGACATGTTAAGAACCACCTAAAACACACTGACATGCTGGGTTCTACCTTGCTGAGGTTAGGACTCATGGGGATAGGAGTTCCTTTATTACAAAGAGTACATACCTTCATTTGGTGGGATAAATACCTTATTCATCAAAAGCATCGATATGAAAATATTATGTCCACTATTTTCCAAGGGTCATGGAAGATTTATGGAAGTAACATGGGTTGAGGGTGAAATACTATGGATCTTAGGACTACATGGATAGTTGTAGTGTGGGTGATGTAAGTCATAACCCAAAATCTTGAGTCTGTGGAAATGAGTTGGAGTAGTCATGTTGGGGATGACCCGCCACACTCTACTATGTAAGGATCTAGTACGATGTTTTTGGGGCTCACAAGGATTGAAGTTCCTTTCTTTCAAGGATGATATTTATTTAGTTGGTGGATCAAGGCCCTTATGAATTGGTATCATGGCCAATAATAAGATGATATTCACTTCATTATGAGGGCTATGAAAGGTTTGTGAATACTCAAACATCTAGATGATGAGGGTGGGTATGGGAGAGAAGCTATCATGAAAAGGTTCTAGTCTCCAAGGGTAGTTCAGCTCCAGATTTTAATGCTCAAAACCTACACCCTACGTTTTTGAATCATGAGGTGTGGGTCATTAAAGGCTTAGGAATGTAGTTTTTCATTAATTTATTGAGATAGATTATAAAATACGGTGACATGGCATCAAGGATGTAAAATCCACTCAGATAGTCTGGTAAGGAGTCTTTATGTCATGGTACAAAGTACTTTGATCTGGAGAATGATACAGGGTAGTTATAGTGTGACTTGTTTTGATGTATTGTGATGTTGAGTGATGACGCGATGATATCATGGATCACAAGGATTGGAATTTCCTTTTTTCTAATTGATGAATTTGGTTGACAGCCATAGACGCATACACATGATCTATAGAAATACATCCACGGTCAAGAAAAGGGTCCCTTGAATATGGATATTCTTTCCATAGTCTATGAATTATTTATAGTGATCTAGGGAACCCAAATCACAAAGTGTGATCTATGGAAATTGTAATATCTAGGAAGGGCTCAACCACACTAAAAGGTTGTGCCCCCCCTTAGAAAAACAATTCTCATGGTGTGGAGATGAGAAAAATCATTACTCTTATTTTTTCCAGAACTAGTGAGTCTAGTGAGCATAGATTAGCTTTTACTAGGGTTGTGGATTAGAACCTTTGAGCTTCAATCCTGGTTCATTTTCACCCCAATTGTTTCCTAAACTCTGATGTTGAAGAGTTTTGATAATGAAGACTCAAATTTTTATCTGGTCTCTCTTTTCATGTTTTCAACCTGAAAATTATTTCAACTATTTCACGAGTAGTTTAAGGTCTTGCGATTTGAACCATTATAGGATTGACTTTAAGGTCATACAAATTATAGCAAATTGTAGGAAGTTTATGTTCATGGATCATATGGACCTAATATGGGATTTGTTCCACAAGATCCTAATTAGGATACACAGAGTCAAGAGCACTCCATCATCTTTCTGAGTGGGAGATAGAAATTGATTAAATTGTGGCTCGAATTTCAGAGTTCATGAGTAATGATATGGGACAAATCATGTGAGGAGATGTTCATATCATGCTACTATGTTTATTTTTTCCTCAATGATGACAAAATTAAAATAATTATAAATAACTTTATATTAGTCCAAGATGTTGATAGTTGGTTGCTCTCAAGACCATTTTTTTCAATATCATAGCCAAACTGACATACATATTTTCTTTTCAAATGGGTATGACAGGCTTGCGATAACCTAAGTTACATAGGAAATAAAGTGAGGCACATGGATTCAGTTGTTTTCAAAATATGGTAGAAGCATCCCATACTTTGGTTGGCCAAGGTAAGGTTGTTATGGTACTTCAAAAAGGAATTAAAAATGGGTGATGTTCTGCACATTTTATCATCATGTAGTGGGGAAATTTTTCATACAGTTTAACATCATGTGGTAAGTACATGTGTCATGTAGTTTATCATCATGCGGTAGGGATGTTTTTGTGGTGTAGTTTTAATTTCCTATGACATAAAAAATTTCCTTGAAATTTAGCTTCAGTCAGTATGGAGGTGCTTCCATTTAGTTTTTCATCTTGCACTAAGGATGTGGGAACGGACGGGAAATTTTTTTTCATGATATATTATGTACACAAGATATATGTATCTTGATCTTGATTGTACTTATGAAAATGAGCCTATGTGACTCGGTTATATGAAGTTAAAGTGCATTTGATATTGGATATTGTAGTTGGGCCTTGGATTGGAGATTGAGACATCACTTCATATCTCATGATGGTTGGAATCAATCCACACATAGTTCATGTAATCTCATATAGTTTAACATCATGTGGTGAGGACAGAGATGGACTGACATGAATGGATGGAAATGTTGTAGTGCAGCCAAATGGTGGTAGTTTGGTAGTCACTATGTACATGAGGATAATGATAATCAAACCATATATAGTTATGAAGGTTCGTTCAGTTTAACATCATTCGGTGTGGATGTGGACCCCTCGATGTGAAATGATGGTTTTGCAGCTGGGCCCATGAATAGAATTACAGGCATCACTATGTATCCCATGGTGATGGTAATCATGCCACACGTTGTTTTCAATGATGTTCCTTGACCATGTATAACCCATATGCAAAGAGGGGGGAAAGTTTTGTATTTATTTTGTATGATTCGGCCAATGATGGAAATATGGGTGTCACTACGTATCCTTTGGGGAAAGGAATCAAGTCACACGTAGTTTTCGAAGGGGAAACTCTCTCATCATCGGTCTGGATTGTATGAGGATGTGGGAATTGTTTTCATTAATTGTTGTAGTTGGGTCTATGATTTGAGATCAATGAATCACTATCTATCCTATGATGAAATGGATAGGACCACTTGTAGTTATTAAAGGACTATGTGATTTTATGTCATGTGTTAAGAACATTGACAGTGAAGTTTAACATCATGTGGAAAGAAATTATAGTGTGCCTTATTATGGGCTTGCATTCAGGACCAAGATGGAACTTCTTGGTAATTTCATGCCTTGTTCTTGAGGATAAGCCCTTACTACAATTCCTAAGCTCACGTGATCTATGCTTTGTGTTATAAATAAGTAATACCAAAGGATTTTTCACAATATGGAGGCAATTGAGGGTACAAAAATGTCATTTTGTATTATATAGAGGTTGAACCAATATAAAGGATTGAGGCGTCCTTACGTATCTCATTTGAAAAATTAGAATCACGTTTTATGTAGTTATATATGGTCCATGTAGTTTAATGTCTTATGGTAAGGACATGGACCACCTGACATAAAAGCGGGGATAGGTTGTGGTCAGGATTAATGGTGGGTCTTACTTGGATGTGTATGCCAAAAAGATGACAGTTAAGAAAATTATTTCATAAGATATGTCCCATTGGTGGGTGGTGTGGCATGCTCCTCAACTATAGTGTCCAATGAGTATGCTTAGTTATGATATAACTTACGTATAATGAATGGTACTTCCCATTTGGGTTCCAGATCTGGGGGCTTCTTTCCCAATATCATCGAGGCTCTGATATTCAGCACCAGTTTTCCTTAAAGGAATGAATGTCGGAAAACCATTTTAATAAAGTATCATGCAATCTGATTCAGATGGACCTCCAGGTTGTGTAGTGTGTGAAACCTGTTTGCATCTATCCTTTCCATATCATCCATCACCTTTTGTTATTATTCATCATCATAGAGTTTTCCACAAATTTCGATTCATATAAAAGGCCGTCAGACCTCTAGGGGTAACACCGCCTCGGTACTATACACCAATGAGAATTTCATTGCTTGTGTGGTAGTACATGGTAGTACAATAGGCCCATAAATCATAGAAAATCTTGTCATACCAATACTTCTTATCCTTGTTCACAATCTTTTGTAGTATATTCTATAGAGTCTTATTGAATGCCTATATTTTTTTATTTTCTACTGTGTGATAGTGATATGTGTCACAGGACTTGATATTGTACTCATAGTATAGTCTCTTCAACTCCATAGAAAAAAATTGGTTTCTTTGTCCATAAGTATTGTGTGAGGGACCCTAAAAAAGGTGATCCAATGGGATTTTACAAAGTTGATAATATTATTCATCCCAAATTCCTTGAGGGGAATCAACTCGTATAATTTTGAAACGAAGTCTATAGCAGTAAGGATGTACTTGAACTCCTTATCTGTGGCTAGGGGATATGGCCCAACAACATCCATTCCCTCAAACAAAAAAAGGCCATGAATATTTAGTTGTGTTTAGAAATTTAATGGGATAATGGATGAATTTTTCATGAATCTAGCGCACATGTCATATCATGGTGTATTCCGTGTATTATTGTATCATGGTTTTCTAGTAAGATTCCATCCTTCTAGTTTTTTGAGAGGGAATGGTCCCAGATTGATGGGTACCATAAGCGCCTACATGGAATTCTTACATAACGGTGATAATACCTCCTTTTCTTATTAATATAAAGAGTATTACTTTAAAACCTCATTTCTAGAGGTCTTTCTGCTCATTTGGACCATCCTGTAGACTGAAATTTTCTTTCTGATGCCAACTTTATTCCCATTCTACATGATCTGGTGGGAGAATCCCATTTTGGAGATAACTGATTATGGGATCCATCAATCTAGGGGTGTTAATTGTTTTTTCAGGCTTTGGGTTGTGCTAACCGGATTGATTTCCTTCATATTACATACAACAATTGACAAAATCATTCTTCGATGTGTGATATGAAATATTTCTTCCTCCTTACTAGGGTCATCCTAGACGGTGGCTGCATTATCCAATGCTTTGACATGAGACTTATTAGATTGGGGAATATGATGAAATGTGGGCTCAAAAGAGAACTCCACCATCAGTCACCGGATGTAGCCAGTGAGTGGGGTCAGTTCTACCTTTTTAATGGAATATCCACCATTGATATGATTTATCACTAATTATGAGTCCCCTTTCACATTTAGGTAGGCTATGTTCATTTGTAGGGATAGTTCTAATCTAGATATGATGTCTTGATACTCAGCCTCATTATTTGTGAAGCCTTCAGATAGTGAGAAAGAGTAGGAAAAAACCTGTTTTTCTAGAGAGAAAAATACAACCCCTAGACCAACCTGATTGAGCTTTGGGTTTTTCATCATTGTAATATTGGGAATCTGATATGCATCATCAAAGAACATATCCCATGCTTATGGAGTGTCATGGGTGTCAAAGAACTTCTCGCCGGGATGCTCTGTGTCTTCCGATGTATTTTTTGAGAGAGGATGTGATTTGATGAAATCGTCCAAGGATTTCCCTTCCACTGAATTTTGTGATATGAACTAAATGTCCTATTGCTTCATAAGGACCACCCATGAACCTAAGAGACCAACCATCATAGGGTGCCCAAGGATGTACTTGAGCAAGTCAATATGAGAGAATAGATGGTATTATTGGTTCCCCAAGTAATGCCTCAGCATTTTCACTATAAAAATGAGTGAAATGTAGTTATTATCGACATCAGAATATATAGTATTAGTACCTAGAATCATCCATCTAAGGTAATAAACACCATTATCACTTCCCACATCATTGTTCTATATGAGGAGGGAAAACAATAAGCTTTCCATGGATTGAAAAAATTAGATAAGTGGCCTCTCTTCCACCAAAGTTAAAAAAACCATTGGTTATGTAACGTCTCAGTTCCAGATGCCACCCAGAGGCGCCCCGTACCCAGTTGGTCACATGACCTCAAGCGCATTTCCCCAAATTCCAGAGGTTGCTAACTAGCATTGAGGGACGTGGGTGTGATAGTGGGGAAACTATGCCCTCATTGGAAGAGTACACAGTGGGAGTAAATAAAGAATACAATAGTGGAAATAGTAAATATCCAACAACAATATACAGTGGAAGACTAAAACAATAAACAACTGGAGCACACATGTATATATGAAATGATGCAGGATACATATTTCTAGGAAAGAAGCAAAACAAGTCACAATGCTGAATACAATACTAAACCAAAGTAAAAAAGAAAAAAAATAAGAAACTCCTCAGCATCGCAAGCCTCGTCTTGGTCACATGCTCTCCTGCTCCAAAGCAATCAAGTACCAGAAGTCGAAGGGTGCTTACCCTTGTCTATGCTGTAACAACATAGTCTGTTTGGCCTCAAAAGCATGACCCAAATAGGGTGTGAGACGAAATCCATGTAGGAAACCACCTGAATATCTGTGCCTAACAGTCAGTGAGGATATGGCAGGTAAAAGTACAGTAAGCAGTAAATAGCATGTAGTAAACAATAAAAAACAAAAAGTAAGCAGTAACATGATGCTATAAATTAGTAGTCATTCCACAGAACAATAAGCAGCAGTGATGAAACAGTTAACCACAATAGAAACCCCTCTGGGAAGTTCTCGCAGCCAACCCCTTTGGTCCTATCCAAGAAGTACCAACAACCCTCTGGGCAGTAAACTCAATCTAACCCCTCTGGTTTGGTCAGATGAAATTACAAGACTCTTGGGGGAAGCTTGCTCGGTCAATTCCCCTTATAGTCTAGGGTACTCAGGTAATCTCTGAGGATGATCACGTGGTCTAACCCTCTTATATCCCCAAGGTCTAGAAACTCTATAAGGAACTCACTCGGTCAATCCTCCAATTGTCTCAGGTATTTCATAGACTCTTTGAGGAAGATCACTCGGTCAACTCCTCCTATATCCTGGAAAGTTTTTAAAGAATTTCAAAACAAAGTAAAGACTCTCTGAAGAAGCTCACTCGGTCTACCCTCCTATAGTCTATGATATCCAAGACTCTCTAGGAATCTCACTCGGTCTATCCCCTATAGTCTATACTATCCAAGACTCTCTGGGAATCTCACTCGGTCTATCCCTTATAGTCTATAGTATCCAAGACTCTTTGGGAATATCCCTCAGTCTATCCCTTATAGTCTATAGCACCAGGTTCTCATGGCCATGTTCCAGTTAGTGCATAATAATGCTATAAGGCCAAAGTACACCTATAGAGATACTTGGATAACCAGTCTGGAGAATAACAAGCATGTCAAGAATATCATTCCACCCTACGGCCACAAGGCATGGAAAACAGGTATAACCGCCAGAGGCTAACAAGACTCAAAGGTCTTAATAAGAACAAGGCATGGAAAAATATCCAAGCACAACAATTATCCTCAAACATGATAAAATTACCTCTACACAAGCATACAAGCAAGGCAGGAAAAATATAACGACTCATACTTTACATACATTGCTATTACTTCAGAATTGAATCACACTTATTACAACATATAACAAAACCAGGAAAGGACCATATAGGTATAGTGTCTTTAGATACTGGGAAACATAAAAAACTGGTTCATAAAGCATATACATTGTCTCCCATTTATTTCATCATATCTATAGTCCCTTTTGGCATATCTTACTTAATAACCTTCTTCCTGACCTGGGGAAAGAAAACATACAAAAGGGTGAGTTGAAATTCTCATTAAGGGTAAACAAAAGAAATATCAATCACATCATATACATAAGAACATAACTTTTGGAAATCTTAACCTGCAAAAGAAATCATAATTTCATAACATGGGATAAATCATAGTAGTGAAATATAATCCCAATAATCATAACTCAAAACATGAAACTTTGTGGCATACACACATAATCATAGAGAATCATTTCTTATTAGTCAAGGCTCATTGCCAAGACTATCTTAGTGGACAATGTCCATTTCTGAACCGAGTTCACTCTTCGTTTCAGTCCTGTTTCACTAAACCGGTTTAACCGGCCGTTCCAGCCATGTCTATCTCATGAGATATAAAATCTTTACCCAATGCATTGGAGGGAGATATATGTCCCACCCATCTCATAATGATACCATTCTTATGTGTGCCACAAAATCATAAACCATACATCATAGCATAACCCATGTAATAAAAATGGGACTCTTAAACATCGTGACATCATAAAACAATTAATATAAGATAAAGGAATTCATAAAAATATTTGCATCACAACATAATCAAATCGATGTAATAATAAGGATAGAAACATAACCCTATATTATCTTAGATGGAAAATAATTTTGATAAAACACTTGAACTCCATTCTTGAGGAAAATATCTTTTCTACTTCAAAAACATTTTCCTTTCTTAACATGTCATACAATTTTAAACTAAAAGAAGTTGATAAAAAATAAACTTGAAAACTTGTAAAGTAAGCTTCTTGAAAATAATTTTTTAAAAATCCATTCATGCTGTACAAGTTAAAAAAACATTCTTCTCGTACTTTTGTCGGAAAAGTCAAAAAGTACATCGTACGAAAAACGACAGAAGATTCCTTTCATATATTTTACTAAAAACTCACCGAAGGGTAAAATTGGATATAAACTATTGTATAAGGATATAAATATTAGATATTGAGGAATCATGGATGTGGATGATAAAATACACCCCAATAAATACCAAAGTATAAACAATCTTGGATAAAAAGGAGATTGTGATATTTTCCCTTACCTTAGGTCCGATTTGCTTCGTAAGTGTCTGAAACTCCTGTATAATGATTTAAATAATGTTATTGACTTATTATAGAATCATAATTATTTTTATGATATCATATATGGTCATATTCTTAGCTTCTTATTAGTAATATTTCATTACTACTTGTTATTCGGGTGTTTATTACTTTTTGTTCTTATGCGTGTTTTGTCGAATAAATTCTTATTTTTCTTTTTAGGTTCTAGATACCTCATTTCCAGAATGGTATTAGTGTAATATATATCATATTAATTCCTTCAATTCATTTATATAATCATTATTCAATGAAGATCATGTAGAACGAGTCGCATCACATTGTGGAGACGGTATTCCGTACGTACGCACGAGTGATGATATCGTTCTTATGATCGTGGAATTGTATTGGAGTGTATGTATACTATTTCAGAATCAATATCACTTCACAATAGTCATATATAGACATTATTTACACAACTATACCCATCCAAGTAAGGTGGTGGTGGAAAATAGATTACACCATGGCGTGGAGACGGTATTCTGTACGTACGCACGCACGGTGATTTCGTTTTCTGTAGGACGGATAGATGGTGAAATAGGGTTTTTTAATACTTATAATAACATATCAGTATATGAGTGATACTTATTTTACTACTTCATAATGAAACAACTAAAGAAGAAGAAGTGGAAGAAGAAATAATGTTGAAAGAATTGGTAACGGACATTACCTCTTCTTTGAAACGCCTCTTTAAGACCTCCTTTTAGGGAACTAAAATTGGTCTTTGAAGAAGACCAGGACCTCTAGGATGTCTCTAGGGAAGTGGAGAGGAGAAATCGGCAGGGGTGGGCTGAGTTTGAAGGCTCAATGTGGTGTGAGTAAGAGGGGGAGGAGGTTCCCTTTTATAAGGGAGGAGAGGGGCTCCTTTGGAAAAACTAAAAATATTATTTTATTATAAAGTCAAGTTCGGTTTTAAATAGCTCCAAATTGATTTATTTAGAATATAAGGTGGGGATGGGTCGAAAGCCTCTCATCCAATAGAATTTAGACAAGTTTAGGTTCATATTTTAACCTTATCATTTAGATTTATCATTAAGTTGAATAATTTTACTTTTACCGGTTCTTCTTGTGTTCTTATACTATAAGGTTAATAAATTCACTATAACAAGACAAAAGAACCCCAAGTTGTATATTATTAATATATATAACCTTATCTAAGTCATTTGGCCAAACATTAGATTTTTAAGAATAAAATAACAATTAATAATATAATATTTGTTTTAAAAACTATTTTATGTCAATTTTGACACTATTTAGTAATTGATTTTTGTGAAACTCATAACAGAATGATTAGTTATAAAAAAGTTAATTACATCAATAATAACATGTCATAGTAACCTAGAAAATTAGTGGAATACATAAAAAGTCTCAAATTACATTTATTTGGGTATTTATAACATCAATTATGTCAATATTTCATTAATAAGATAATTGTTGCATCATCTTTGTGTCATAAATAAATTAACTTATTTAAAGTCTAAAAATTACAAATAACATATAATTATGTAGGAAATATTTTTAGTGTTCTAATGAATATTTATAGTCGAATTTATCTTATGTATAACCCTATATTAAAAATTATTTTCTTATTAAACTTTGATTTTAACTATTTTAACCCTTCTTTAAATAAATTAATAATAAATGTCCTAATCTAATCCAAGTTAGCCTAAATGGTCATATTTTATTCCTAAGGTTGTTTTTGGTCGAATTACACTTATCCAATAGAATTAGGACATGTATTAGGGTAATAATAATATCATTTTTACCCTTAATTACCCAATTTACTTTTAACCGTGGTAAATAAAAGTAAAAAGTTACTATTCAACAAAAAATATTTTCATCTCATTGAACCACATTTTACTTACTCACATCAACCATGTCTCTCGGATTTTTTGAAATTCCACTCACATATGTGGTAAAATTATGTTTTATGAAAAATTCAGTTTTTTAACTAACACTTAGCGGTTTCACTATTCATCAAAAATTGAAAGTTTTTAGAAAAATACCAAAATTTTACCCTAGGATAATTTCGATATTCCGAATCCAAAAATGAAGTCCATTTTGAAAAATAAAATTTATAAAATTTAAAAAAGTGGTTATTACTATTCATAAGGGCTAGTTTTAATAATATTATAATAGTATATCGATGTTTAGTGAAACTTGGTATTGCGTACGACGCAAGCTATCGAGGAAGGTCATGATTTTGTGTAAATAAAGCCAAGAAAGTGAAAGATTCATTTGATGATTTATATAACAAAAAGGCCTCATGTTTTACATTCTACCCCCCTTAAAATGAATTTTGCCCTCAAAATTCGTCGCTTTGTAACAAACAGATGAGGATACATCTCCCTCATCATATCCTCAAGCTCCCATGTAGCTTCTTCTAATTGGTGGTTCCTCCATAATACTTTCACTGATCGAGTGGTCTTGTTTCGTAGGACATTTTCGCTATGATCTAGAATCTCTATCGGCTGTTCTTCATAAGAAAGATCTTGCTCCAGCGGTATAACTTCTGAGCTGAGTACATGTGAAGGATCAGGTATGTACTTTCTCAGGAGGGTTACATGGAAGACATCGTGAACTTGAGAGAGATTAGGTGGAAGCGCCAATAGGTAAGCTACCTTCCCAACACTATCCAGTATTTCGAAAGGACCGATATATCTTGGGCTCAACTTCCCCTTCTTTCCAAATCTCATGACCCCCTTCCAGGGAGATATTCGTAAGAACACTTTATCACCCACTTCAAACTCTAGGTCTTTTCTTCGGTTGTCAGCATAACTTTTCTATCGAATCTAAGCTGCTCTTATGTGTTGTTTAATATATCTGACCTTTTCTGCCATTTCATCAATGAGATCAGGTCCTAATAGCTTTCTTTCCCCAACTTCATCCCAGCAAGTTGGAGTCCTGCATTTCTTTCCATATAGAGATTCATAAAGAGCCATCTGAATACTGAAGTGAAAGCTATTATTATAAGAAAAATCCACCAAAGGTAGGTGTTGATCCCAACCACCTTTGAAATCCATAGAGCAAGCTCTCAACATATCTTCTAGAGTTTTAATTGTTCTCTCAGACTGACCGTCTGTCTGAGGATGATAAGCAGTGCTGAAACTTAACTCTGTATCCAGAGTATGCTGAAGACTTCGCCAGAACTTTGAGGTAAACCTCGGATCCTGATCAAATATAATAGAAAGTGGTACTCCATGAAATCTTACCACTTCCTTTACATAGATCCTTACAAGCTGATCCAGAGAGAAATCCTCTCTAATAGCGATGAAGTGTGCAGACTTTGTAAGACGATCAACTATAAACCAGATAGCATTATTGCCTTTGGATGTTTTAGGAAGTCTAGTAAAAAAGTACATAGTGATGTGTTCCCATTTCCATTCGGGTATGGGTAATGTTTGTAACATCCCCTTAGAATTATATCTCTCAGCTTTAACTTCCTGACAAACCACGCATCGAGAGACATATTCAGCAACATCTCTTTTCATGCCATCCCACCAGAAGTACTCTTTCAGGTCCATATACATCTTCGTGCTTCCTTGATGAATAGAGAATGAAGAACTATGAGCCTCATCCAGTAGCTCCTTCTTTAATTCGGGGATGGGAGGAACACAAACCCGATTCTTGAACTTTTATTATCCCATCACAATCAAGGTTGAATTCAGGAACATTTCTCACCTTCTTTTGTAACTTTACATCTTCTTTCTGTGCCTATTTAATCATTACATGTATAGATGGTTGAACATTCATTTGAGAAAGATACGATTTTTCCCCTTTCATTATAATTCCAAAATCCATCCTTTGTAAATCCATAAATATTGGATCTTTTGTGATCCTCATCATGGAAAAACTGGCATGGTCTTGTCAACTTAATGCATCTGCCACCTTGTTTGCTTTCCCAGGATGGTAATGGATTGAGCAGTCGTAATCCTTAATCAGCTCCAACCATCTTTTTTGGCGCATATTCATCTCCTTTTGTGTGAAAATATACTTTAATATTTTATGATCAGTATAAATGTCACACCTTTCTCCATAAAGATAATGCCTCCAAATCTTTAATGCAAAGATTACGGCAGCTAACTCCAAATCATGAGTTGGGTAATTTTGCTCATGTATTTTCAACTGTCATGAGGCATAAGCTATCACCATATCATTTGGCATAATAACACACCCCAAACCCTTCTTGGATTCATTACTGTAGATCACAAACCTTTCTCCACTTCAAGGCAGTGTGAGCACAGGTGCACTGTATAACCTTCTTTTCAACTCCTTGAAATTCTATTCACATTCCTCTTTCCAAACAAACTTAACTCCTTTCCGAGTCAACTTGGTGAGTGGATTAGATAATCATGAAAAATATTTCACAAAACATCGATAATATCCAGCCAAACCAAGAAAACTTTGCATCTAAGTCACTGTTGTTGGTCTCGACCATCTTTCGATAACCTCTATTTTTGTTGGATCCATAGATATCCCCTCTTTTGAGATTATGTGACCCAAAAATGAAACTTTTTGAAGCCAAAATCCACACTTGGTAAATTTGGCATAAAGATTCTCTTTTCTCAGGGTCTTTAATATAATTCTCAAGTGATATTCATGTTCTTCTTTGCTCTTTGAATAGGCAAGAATATCGTCTATAAAGACTACCACAAACTGATCAAGATAGTCTCTAAAGACTATATTCATTAGATCCATGAAGATAGCAGGGGCATTAGTAAGACAAAATGGCATCACTATAAATTCATAGTGTCCATACCTTGTACGGAAATTCGTCTTTGGTATATCCACCCTTTTGACCCTTAATTGATGATACCCAGAACAAAGATCAATCTTGGAAAAGTATTGAGCTCCGCGTAGTTGGTCAAATAAGTCATCAATGTGTGGGAGAGTATATTTGTTCTTGATAGTGATCTTGTTAAGTTCTCGATAATCAATGCAGAGTCTCATTCATCCATCTTTATTCTTAACAAACAGAACAGGTGCTCCCCAAGGTGACGAACTAGGGCGTATGAACACCTTATCAAGATTCTCTTGGAGTTGCTTATTCAATTCCTGCAACTCAATTGGGGACATTCTATAAGGTGTCTTTGAAATAGGCAAAGCTCCTGGTATGAGTTCTATTGAAAACTAAACTTCACGATTTGGTGGAAGACCCGGTAATTCCTCCGGAAAGACATCATCAAACTCCCGTACAATGGGAATATTCTTAATCATGAGTTTCTCACCAACCATTTGAGATAAATAACCTTCATTTAGGGGAATCAATACCCATAAAATGGAAGAAATTTCCACTGGAAGGTTATGTTCATCCTTGCATCGATAGACGGTCATAGATTGATCTGGAATATGAAATGTGACTTTCCTTCTTTGGAAATTGATATGAGCTCCATATAGAGAAAGACAATCCATGCCAATAATCACATCAAATTCCACTATAGGAAGGATCACAAGATTTGTAGGAAGTACTTTCCCACAAACTTCGATCAGAGAAGAATTATAAACTTTTGATGTGACTGTTGTGCCATTAGGGGTTGTCACAGCTGACTCAACATCTAATTGTTGATGTAATATGGTGATATCCTTAGAAAATTCTTCAGAAATAAAAGAGTGGGTGGATCCGGAATTAAATAAAACATTTGCTACTTTAGAGTGGATGGTAAGTGTACGTTTTACCACATCATTATTGTACTCCACATCGCTAATAGAAATTGCATGTGACTTTCCTTTTTCTATAGCCTTAAGAGTTTGTTGACGTCGACCATCATCATCAACCCTTGGATTTGGGCATTGATTGGCATAATTCCCCATCTCCTTGTACTTAAAACATTGAAGTGTAGTAGGTTCATTCTATGTATCCCTTCCTTTGTTTGCATCATCAGACATCTTCTTCCCATCATTGCGGCATTCAAATGCCCTATGACCTTCCTTTCAACATTTGAAACATTTACTTGTCCCTTTAAAACAACTCCCTACATGTTTCTTTCCACAGTTTGAGCATAAGGGAAAGCTCATATTCTTTTCAGTGTGCTCTTTAGATTTTCCTTTGAATTCCATTTTCCTCTTCTTATCAAACCCATATGACTGGTGGGTTACTCCAATCTCCATAACGACTTTGAGAGCACATCGAATGATTTCCTTTTAGCTATTGAAGTCCCTTATGGCTAACTCCCTTCGAAGACTTGGTTTTAAGCCACTAAATAATCGATAGATCTTACTCTCAGGTTGGATAATAATACCAGAAGCATACCTTGCAAGTCTTGTAAAATTTTCTTCATAGGTACCAACAAATTCATCATCCTTTTGGTTTAGTTCAAGAAACTCCTTCTCCATCTTTTTTCGGAGAATACGCGGGAAGTACTTATTGAAAAAATAAGTTCTTGAACTCGTCCCATTCCATGGACTCAATTTCGTCCCTTTGCCTCGTATTATTAATAAGATTCCACCATTGATCAGCACCACCATCCAAATGAAACACTGCTAAGATGACATTATCATGTTCAGAACATTGAAGAACTGAAAATATATTTTCAGTAGTACTAATCCATTGTTCAGCAACTAATGGATCAGTAGACCCGCTGAATGAAGGTGGATGCTATCTCATGAAGGATTCAACAGAATGTTGCTCCTTCCCTTGCTCGTTTGGAAGTCCTGCATGATTCACAGCTTGAGAAAGTTGTGTGAGCATGCCTATAAGACTTTACATTCCAGCTCCCATAACGTTTGGTTACTCAGGGGGGCAATCATTGCATTGCCCGTCGCATTCCGCATTAACACGGTTCCTTCGGTTTCCAGCCATTGACTAAAACCAAGAAGAATAGTGTGAGAAACCCTAATTATAATAGGAAAACCACATAATCAAGAATAAAATTTCACACTTAAGGACTTATCCTAGGTTATTCATGGCCATTTCTAAAACACTCATATTGTGTTCTATGCTTAGACTTATCCTTAGTGTTCATACTAAGTCTTTCACATCCTAGTTTCCAAAGGTTGACTATACCTTTCCTCTGATACCAACTATAATGACCCATACTTTACATACATTGCTATTACTTCAGAAGTGAAACACACTTATTACAACATATAACAAAACCAGGAAAGGACCATATAGGTATAGTGTCTTTAGAAACTGGGAAACATAAACAACTGGTTCATAAAGTGTCTACAATGTCTCCCATTTATTTCATCATATCTATAGTCCCTTTTGGCATATCTTACTTAATAAACTTCTTCCTGAACTGGGGAAAGAAACCATACAAAAGGGTGAGCTCAATTTCTTATTAAGGGTAAACAAAAGAAATATCAATCACATCATATACATAAGAACATAACTTTTGGAAATCTTAACCTGCAAAAGAAATCATAATTTCATAACATGGGATAAATCACAGTAGTGAAATGTAATCCCAATAATCATAACTGAAAACATGAAACTTTGTGGCATACACATATAATCATAGAGAATCATTTCTTATTAGTCAAGGCTCATTTCCAAGACTATCTTAGTGGACAAAGTCCATTTCTGAACCGATTTCACTCCTCGTTTCAGTCCTATTTCAATGAACCAGTTTAACCTACCGTTCTAGCCATGTCTATCTCATTAGATATAAAATCTTTACCCAACGAATTGGAGGGAGATATAGGTCCCACCCATCTCATAATGATACCATTCTTATGTGTGCCACAAAATCATAAACCCTACATCATAGCATAACCCACATAATAAAAATGGGATTCTTAAACATCGTGACATCATAAAACAATTCATATAAGATAAAGGAATTCATAAAAATATTTCCATCACAACATAATCAAATCCATGTAATAATAGGGATAGAAACAGAACCCTATATTATTTTAGATGGAAAATAATTTTGATAAAACACTTGAACTCCATTCTTGAGGAAACTATCGTTTCTACTTAAAAACATTTTCCTTTCTTAACATGTCATACAATTTTAAACTAAAAGAAGTTGATTAAAAATATACATGAAAACTTATCAAGTAATCTTCTTGGAAATAATGTTTTAAAAATCCATTCATGCCGTATAAGTTAAAAAACATTCTTCTCGTACTTTTGTCGGAAAAGTCAAAAAGTACCTCGTACGAAAAACGATAGAATATTCCTTTCATATCTTTTACTAAAAACTCACCGAAGGGTAAAATTGGATATAAACTATTGTATAAGGATATAAATATTACATATTGAGGAATCATGTATGTGGATGATAAAATACACCCCAGTAAATACCAAAGTATAAACAATCTCGGATAAAAATGAGATTGTGATATTTTCCCTTACCATAGGTCCGATTTGCTTCGTAAGTGTCTGAACCTCCTGTATAATGATTTAAATAATGTTATTGACTTATTACAGAATCATAATTATTTTTATGATATCATATATGGTCATATTCTTAGCTTCTTATTAGTAATATTTCATTACTACTTGTTATTCGGGTGTTTATTACTTTTTGTTCTTATGCATGTTTTGTCGAATAAATTCTTATTTTTCTTTTTAGGTTATAGATACCTCATTTCCAGAATGGTATTAATGTAATATATATCATATTCATTCATTCAATTAATTTATATAATCATTATGAAATGAATATCATGTAGAACGAGTCGCATCACATCATGGAGACGGTATTCCGTACGTACGCACGAGTGATGATATCGTTCCAATGGTCGTGAAATTGTATTGGAGTGTATGTATACTATTTCAGAATCAATATCACTTCAAAATAGTCATATATAGTCATTATTTACACCATTATACCCATCCAAGTAAGGTGGTGGTGGAAAATAGATTACACCACGGCGTGGAGACGGTATTCCGTATGTACGCACGCGCGGTGATTTCGTTTTCCGTAGGATGGATAGATGGTGAAATAGGGTTGTTTCAAAATTATAATAACATATCATTATATGAGTGATACTGATGTTATTACTTCATAATGAAACAACTAAAGAAGAATAAGTGGAAGAATAAATGAAGTTGAAAGAATTGGTAACGGACATTACCTCTTCTTCGAAACGCCTCTTTGAGACCTCCTTTTAGGGCACTAAAATTGGTCTTTGAAGAATACCAGGACCTCTAGGATGTCTCTAGGGAAGTGGAGAGGGGAAATTGGTAGGTTTTGGCCGAGCATTAATGCACAAAGTGGTGTGAGGAAGAGGGAGACGAGGTGCCCTTTTATAAGGGAGGAGAGGGGCTCCTTTGGAAAAACTAAAAATAATATTTTATTATAACATCAAGTTCGGTTTTAAATAGCTCCAAATTGATTTATTTTGAAGCTAAGGTGGGTATGGGTCCAAATCCTCTCATCCAATATAATTTAGACAAGTTTAGGTTCCTATTTTAACCTTATCAGTTACATTTATCATTAAGTTAAATAATTTTACTTTTACCGTGTCTTCTTGTGTTATTATACTATAAGGTTAATAAACTCACTATAACAAACCAAAAGAACCCCATGTTGTTTATTATTAATATATATAACCATATATAAGTAATTTGGCCGAAAGTTATATTTTTAGGAATAAAATAACAATTAATAATATAATAATTGTTTTAAAAACTATTTTATGTCAATTTTGACACTATTTAGTAATTGATTTTTGTGAAAATCATAACAGAATTATTAGTTCAAAAAACATTAATTAAATCAATAATAACGTGTCATATTAACCTAGAAAATTATTATAATTAATAAAAAGTCTCAAATTACATTTATTTGGGTATTTATAACATCAATTATGTCAATATTTCATTAATAAGATAATTACTTCATCATCTTTGTGTCATAAATAAATTAACTTATTTAAAGTCTAAAAATTAAAATAAAATATCATTATGTAGGAAATATTTTTATATTTCTAATGAATATTTATATTTGAATTTATCTTATGTATAACCCTATATTAAAAATGATTTTCTTATTAAACATTGATTTTAACTATTTTAACCCTTCTTTAAATAAATTAATAATAAATGTCCTAATCTAATCCAAGTAGACCTAAATGATAATATTTTATTCCTAAAGTTGTTTTTGGTCGAGATACACTTTTCCAATAGAATTAGTACATGTGTTAGGGTAATATTAATATCATTTTTACCCTTAATTACCCTATTTACTTTTAACCGTGGTAAATAAAAGTAAAAAGTTACTATTCACCAAAAATCATTTTCATCTCATTGAACCACATTTTACTTACTGACATCAACCGTGTGTCTCGGATTTTGGAAATTCCACTCACAGAAGCAGTAAAATTAAGTTTTATGAAAAATTCAGTTTTTTAACAACCACTTAGTGGTTTCACTATTCATCAAAAATTGAAAGTTTTCAGAAAAATATCAAAATTTCACACTAGGATAATTTCGATATTTCGAATCCAAAAATGAAGTCCATTTTGAAAAATAAAATTTATAAAATTTCAAAAAGTGGTTATTACTATTCATAATGGCTAATTTTTATAATATTTTAATAGTTTATCGTTGTTTAGTGAAACTCGGTATTGCGTACGACACAAGCTATTGAGGAAGGTCGCGATTTTGTGTAAAGCAAGCCAAGAAATTGAAAGATTCCTTTGATTATTTATATAACATAAAATTCTCGGGTGTTACAAAAAACAACAGGTAAAAAAGGGAAACACACAATACCTCGTTCACTAGTATTGGTGGAATTTGCACATAAAACTCAAAGACTTCGAACAGTAAGGCACAAACAACCTACCTTGATGCTAGGAGATCAATATACTTGAACCACGAGGCTTGATTATCCTTAGAACATTGTAGATCTATGAAAACACACAAAACTTTCAACCCACAATATCTTGAGAAAGAGGGAAAATCATGGAATGAAACTCAAGAAGAAGGAAGAGCTCACTGCTACAGTTCCAACGCAATCGAAGGCGGTTGATTTGGAAAACAGATGGAGGATCGGGGGATCAGAGGATTTCTGCGGCCGTATGGGCGCTCTCGGTCAAAGAACCTGGATAAGAAGGTGTTTTTATCTATTAGGCGCGACCCCTGTCCGTTTATTGAAAAAAAAGAGTACACGGCAAGTACTTCTGGGGTACACGGTGTGTACTTTTCTTTTTTGTACTCCTCTTTAAGCGGCCTCCACATCGCCCCTACACACCATGTGTGTGGCCCAGACACGGCCAGCACATGGACTTGTATGACATCAAATTACACAACGTGTACTTTGAAAATTTCCAAATTTTCCTCTTTTTCTCAAAAACGACCAGAAAAGGAAAAACATTCCTAAAACGAAGATCCGGGTTCTTATAGTTACAATAAGTACTGATTGAGAATTTCAAAGGATATATGACCGTTTTCCTAACGTTGATAGGCGATTCCCTTACGCATCACCAAGGTTAAGGGTAGAGTTTTTCTGCCCATGTTGGCTATTAATTTATGAATGTAGGTGAGGTCCCTTCAGATACCCCTTAGTTATTTAAGATTTTTGGGGGTGAAATTGCTAAAATAGAACTAGTATTATATTGATCAACCTTAGCATCATGGTGGGATACCACAAAGCCAAAGAACATTCTTGATGTTACCCAGAAAACTCATTTTGGGGGATTTATCTTTAAACTATTCTATCATAGCTTTTCAAAGATTATTCGGAGATCTATAAAATAATCACATAATTGTTAGTATTTAAAAACAAGGTCATAGACACAACACTCATCTATATTTACCTAGAATGGATTAAATATATGATACATGGAACGTTGGTATGTAACAGCAGTGTTCTTTACTATAGAGGGCATGACTTGATAGTAGAAGATGCCATGAGGCACTCTGAAGGCAGTAGATTTTTCATCTTTGGGTTTCGTCTTGATCAGATTGTACCTAGAGAACCCATGCATGAAGGAATGGTTTTGGAGGCTATTAGTTCCATTGATCAAGATTTTTGTGATCATCAATAGAAAATTTCCCTTCAGTCAATGCCAATTAATATCTTCGAAGTCAATGAAAACCCTAACCTACCCATTATCTTTCTTGACAGGGATGATGTTGGAAATCAATCTTGGGTATTGCACTTCTTGGATAAAATTATCTTTGTTCAAATTGTCAACTTCCACATCTACAATTGTGACATGAGAGGGTTGCATCCTCCTAGACTCTTTCTTAAAGCCTCAATTCCCATCAGGTAGTTTGAGATGGTGTGTAGCCACATCTGAATTCAGTATGGGAATTTCTATATAGTTCCAAGAGAACACATATCGGTGATTCAATATAAATAAAATGTATATATCTTTATCTTCAAGGGGAATGGTTTCACTAACTATAGAAGGTCTTGGGTATTATTTTATTACCATATATATTAAATTGAGATCATCGATGGTGGTGGAGACACGTTCCATGAATGAGGGATTGGAATTCCTAAGGTCATACTCATAATTATCAATTTATAAGTTTTTGGAGACATTTTCTAGGGAATATGGAAACTTGGGGGATTCTCCAACACTATCAGGGAGATAAAGGCCATGAAAAGAGACATAATCATCCCCTACCTCCTAATTCATTTCATAGAGATGTTGGAGTTGATTTTTTTACACTATCACTAGGGAATGTAGGGGCTTGGACCTATGGGACTATATCTTTTACATCAATGAGATTTATGGGGTGCACATAGCTGTTGTTGAGAATACTCTAGAGATTGATAGGGGTGGTTCCCAATCCATTAGGAGCTACAGTCTGTATATCATCATGTATCATTTGTTTCTTTCCTCCTTTCTTATGGAAATACGCTTCATCGTTATTTATTTTCAAATCTCAAAGGTTCTATTATCCCCATTTAGTATGCCCGATTTTCCATTGATGGGGTACTTTAAAAAATGATGGAATATTGAAGGTATTTCCAAGTATCCATGGATCTAAGGCCTTCCAAGTAGGAAATTATATGTGGTGTCTTGCAGGGTAACCATTAACTCAGTGTCATATGTGAGTTCCCCTATCTAGGCTTTGAGTTTTATCTTTACGAGATATATTTTATCACTCTTATCTACCCTTGAATGGTCAGTTTTTTTAGAGATAGGTCGCCTTATTCATATCTCAAATGTTGGATGGTTTGAAATGGGATGAGATTGATCCCATAAACATTATCAATCAGACCCCTTTGAATTTTGATATTATTGATTCATCCCAAGACATATTGGGGTCTTATGTGACCTTGTATGAACTTATCCTAATATTGATTAGTGAACGAGATAACAACATGACATTCTAAGGGAATGGTCTCCACTCGATAGACCTCAGCTGTAGCGAATTCTATCTCAAACTCTTATGGGCTCTGGAGTGCATCAACAAGTTCCACATAGAGTTATTTTAAAATATAAAGTGCATTGAGGATTGACAGCATGGATGGGATAATAGCCAACTAGTTTTGAACATTGTACTTTTGTGACAAAGGTTGGGGCTTCCTGATATGGGTTATATCCTAGGCATGTGGTTTGAGAGCAGGGTAATTTGAGGTGGATGTGCATGGGTCTTGTTCTGAAGTCGAGGTAATATCTAATGCTAGTAGTTCCGATCTTGTCATTCTTCCTTATTACTTGGGTTACTTAGATTACACCCCTACTAGGCAGTCACAAAAGGTAATTAGATGTGGGAGACTACTGAACGGTTATGGGCCCCTCCCTCCCATTTCTAGGAATGTTGGGTCACTTTACAATGAGTCTGAGATATATATATATATATATACTCCATTAGTATATGACTAGAATATTGAGTCCGACCACATATTTTTTGTCCCCTATATACTCGTTTTTGGTGTATGAAGCCTCCCATTTCAATGTTATGTGTGGAAAATTCATATTCAGGGGCATATTCATCATCAAAGAAGGGGTCTTCCATGTGTATCACATTGAAAAAACCAAATATGCACTCTTCATCTAATGAGGATCCCATTTTGTGTGGTGGTTTCAATATGGTGGATGTTGTAGGGAAGAAATTTAAAAGAGTTCGGGATTACATTGGAGTAATATATGATTCTTCCTCATATATTTATTCAAAATTATGGTGGCCACATGCACCATTCGGAGGCACTTTTGTTGTATCCTTATTAGGTGGTGGAGCTATTTTGGGTCTTTGCAACTATACCTTCAAGGTGGCATAAGCTCGATCGACTATTTTTTGAGTTATCCAGTTGTCAAACTTTTCCACATGCCGGGATATAAATTTATTTCATCCATATTTTTATTCTATCTTGAAAATGTTTATTCATGTAACCTACTCTGGGGAGTAGTCTAATTCCACCTATCCCTAATTTACAGTTCCTTAAAGGAATTCTTTTAAGATGAAGCAGTCTTGGATGCTATGACTCAGCCTTCTATGGTATGGGAAATAGTCAAGATGGTCAATGAGGTTGACCTCATAAGG
Source organism: Viscum album (assembly GCA_963277665.1). Classification (NCBI taxonomy): domain Eukaryota; kingdom Viridiplantae; phylum Streptophyta; class Magnoliopsida; order Santalales; family Viscaceae; genus Viscum; species Viscum album. Next base: position 1,512,620,426 of record OY728139.1, on the reverse strand, counting down.
ATTCTTAGGATATGGAAGATTGAGTGGATTGTTGTCCATGGAAACTAAGAAATAATCAAGGAATTTCTCATTTCCGAAAAATTATACTTTTTTCATCTGTTCCTCAAACCCCCAGAGACCCTGGTTTCTCTGTGATTCTGGAAATGGGCGATTTTGTGGATATCATCGCTCAACTGGAGGTTGTGGGTGGTTCAAAGACTTCTTAGGTTCATGGATGGATAGTACTACTATATTAATAGTGATAGTCGTGGATTCTGATCTTCCTAGAATTTTCTTCTATGTTGTGGGAATGAGTCAAGTTTTGGATTGGGTTCATTGAATAGCCTACTAAATGTTTTGTGCCATTTTAGAAAAATCACTGAACCAACCTAGATACTTCATGGGGATCAAAAGTTTCTGCAACTCATCCCTTATATTTTTAGCATAGAGTTCTAGTAGTTTCTCTTATGATAGACGGATATAGATCAAATAGGTTAAGTCTTTCCACCTTATAATAAATTCAGACCCCCTTTCATTCTCACATTTTTTGTAGTTATTTAGGTCAATGATCATTGGTTTCCTCAATGTGGATCTAAAAAGATAAATAAACTTAAAATTAAGGTCTTCCAATCCTATAATAGATATTTCTAGAAGGCTGATATATCAAACAAAGATCAGGACTACCTGAGTCTGTATGAAAAACCTCATCTTTGTGGTCACCTGTTGATCTTGAGGGTCCATAATCATCCTACATCGGGATATGAAGTGTGTAAGATATTGTTCTGGGTCACCTGCATTGTCAAAATTATAGAACGTATGATTTGAGAAATATGGAGGAGGTGGTGTATTATCCACCCATTTAGGATATGGCTCCCTCTCAATCTATATAGGTGCTCATATCCCTTATATGGATTCCATTAGAGTATCCAAGGACTCAATAACATTAAGTAACATTTAGGTCATTGTTTTCTGAGTCATCTCTCATCCATAGGTAGCAGGTGGGGGCCAATGAGGTGGTCTCGCCTTCATCTCCCATTGATTTTTGTTTCATCCTATGACTAAATTACATCCCTATAAATTGAGAGGTTGTCGTTGCAACAGAGGTAAATCCCGATCATTTTTTACTTCCACGTTTATGTTGAATGGATGTCTAGATCTAGATCCAATATAATGATAAAATCCCTCTATTTCTAGTGGATCATCTATGAGAGGGACAATATTTCTCTCTGCCTAAAGACGATACCCAGTGGGAACATTTCTCCTAAGTAGATCCTCGTTGAGATGCCAGAGAGTTATTATTTCACTCTCATATTGAAATAGTTTTTCCTCCATATAAGGAATCTCAACTCTTCTGGATGGTTATTTGGATGTAGCCACACCTTTTCATTTTTTGTAGCATTCCACTGAGGAGGTTGCATCTCAATATTCAGATGTGCTATTTGTTGGATCCTTCTCTGGTTCTGGGTGAATGCATCCTCGGTTGGTGTATCAAAATCACTCTCCTCTCAGGGTATAGTTTCTGTGTTTCATCCCTCTTTATTTTCATCATGATAAATTTTTTCCATGTTGATAGTGATGAAATTCATAGAGGTATATCAGGAAATAGTGGTTTTTCCAATAATTTCAATTTAACATGTTGATTTTGTTCAGCGTTCACTAGGGTTATTATTTGAAACCTTTTTCATATAGGGTCATTTTATCTTGAAAGCTTGATAGGGTTTGATCGCCTTTCTCATAAGCTTCTCCCGTATTAGCCTATGAATTGGGACTATGAGGGAGTTTTCAGTTGTGGTTATTTTACAGGCCCTGAAAGGGATAGGCTTGCCTCGTGGTGGGAGGGAGAGATGATAAAATGGCTGGTTTTCTCCAAACCTAGACCAAAATGATTCTATCTATGGTGATGATGATCATAAAAATTACCCTCATCCTATGAGGTATGGGTCAACTGTGGCACAATTGGAACTGATTGATCCTATTGTTAAGGATCTAATGATTCTTGTCAGGTACAAGAGGATTCCTAGGATGGATATATAGATAAAAATTCCCCACAACCTAGTGGGGTAGGGGTGATATGTAATCAAAACTAATTCTCCAATGACCCTCTCAGGGGATGATGAACATGGAGATGGTGGTTGAGATAAAATTCCCCCATCCTAGTTCTCTAGGGTTCTCTCACAAATGAGGGATATATATTCTAAATCCTAATGGAAATTGATGATCTGAGGGGTTTAAGTTGTCTTAGATATTCTCCTGGCCCAGATTGGTGGAGGCGATGGTAGATATTCCCCAAGACTAGGGGCATGTCCCCTCCTGGATGGCTTCCATGGTAGCTACTACAAGAGATTATTTGATGTGGCATACCTATACTTGTGTAGGAGTTTGGTGTGATGGAAGCACATGATTAGAACCATTCTTTTCAAGAAGATGTCTGGATGACCATAACATCATTCTCAATGTCTTAAATGAATTCTTATCACTTTGTGGGGCCTAGATTGATGTTCTATTGGCTATCCTATCCCTATGTTTTTTATTATTGGGAATAATTTATGTGGGCGAATTCTATTGTGGTGAACAACTGTTCGGAGTATTACTCAGTCCCCTGATTTTTCTGGAGCATATGACATTACCAAACGCCAAATATGAGGGGTTCTATTGTTCCAGTGTTGTAGTAAAGTTTAATTCTCCATACTGTCCCCATACTCAAATACTAATACATGACATGGATTCAAATATCATCTACTGAAATGTCATGATGCAATGGCATCAATCATGTTGCAGATTTATGATGTGCTTGTCTAGTTTTAAACCATTGGCCATGTCGATAATGCCCATGTCTATCTTACAATAGTGGATATTGATTATTTGAAGGTGACACACATATCTTGGATAAGGGAGATGTTTAGCCTTCAACTGTTGATGAGTTGCCCACATATTCTGACATAGATAAGGCATGCACTCATTTTCTAGACCATCTAGGGTATCATAGTCATAAGTATCAATGGGATAAAACATTATGGGGAGTTTTTTTTATAAAACTCTCTCCATATATCAATGTATTCCTCTTTCTCATCAGACATACACACCTATGTCTAGTTATAACATAATATATGGCTCTAATGGTGCCCTACGGATGGGAGTGGAGTGTTACTGGAAGTTGATGGGGAACCATATTCAGTTGATCCTGATGTTTCAAGCACATCTCTATAAGAAGGCATTAGATTTTTTAATACCTATCTATATAGAGGTGTCTAGGAAAGTAGAATATTTCCATTCCCATGAGAGATGTCTTCCTAGGAAGGTTGACCATGGTGGATTTCAGGAGTAGAGTCTCTAAGATCCTTCTCCACACTACCACAGGGATGACTATTATGGTAATGAACGTCTTCTACTTCCACTTTGATGGAAGGTTAGACATACCATAATGGTGTTGAAAATGTGTCTTGAATGACCTCAAGGATACTATCATTGAGGAGATTAAGAATATAGGCCATGTTCTACACCTCAGTCTAAATATGTCGACCTACCTTTCAGAATTGTGTAGGGATATGACTCTGTTTTATGATAGTTGTTATAACATGAATATAATCGTCTAGTGTTGCATGAGTATGAGACCATTGCGGAGAAGATACTATAATATGTTAATTATTTGTCTCATTATTGATAGGAATATGATCATGTCTTAAGGTAGGTGTGATTCTCACTTAGTGAGCCTCACTCAAGATGGGAGTATGATACAGATCATGAGCCTTTGGGATATTATGCTAGTATTTATTGGCTAGAGTATGATTCTACCTTATTGCATGTGTCACTCTCACTTGGTGTGCCCTAGTTGTAATAGGAATATTATCTTGGTCTGAGTATACATTCCACAATAAAATATTCCGATAGAGTTACATAATGGTAGAAGAGATATGAGCCTCTTCTTGTATTTCAGTGGAATGATGTTGGTGCAGTCCTTCATAATCAAAAAAGAAGAGATTTGTGATTCACATCTTTAATCTGTTGGAATATGCTAGGCAGATTCACTGATAAAAATATGATCTTGTACCAATCCATTCACCATTCTCACTTGGTCATCCCCATCCAAAACAAGGATATATTTCCAATCCTTGTCCTTTGGAGTATGTTGTCAGATTTCTTCAATAGGAATATGATCTTGTCCTGAGGCTTGTTCCCCCTATCAACTACTAAGCCCTGGCCAGAATGGGGATATGAGCCCAATCCTGGGCCTTTAGGATGTGCCTCTAGACATTTTTGACTGGCATGTGCCCATATCCCAAATCATGTGTTGCTGTCACATGGTGAGCTCTGGTTGGAATAAGAGTATGAGCCCGGTTTGATGCCTCCTCCTTTATCAGAATATGCCAATAATCCTCCTAGATGGGAAACAATGTGCGCTTACCAAGGTACAATAACTTGTTTGTACAGATCAGAGTGTTGACTTGTCCTGGATGTAGGATTGGAGTATGCATCTGTCCCTTTATCAGCAATAGTGCTGAAATATTCTAGAAGATTTCTTCAGTTGTTACTAAAATATATTTTTATTTAAGAAAAGTATGTGTAAGGATATAGGTCTTCACATTTTACATATCTACTATATACTGGAATATGTCTTCAATTGAAGAATGGATATGAAACCACTTTTTTCCACCTGGTTTAATCATAATGTGTTGATGGAATTAATGTATGGGGTAGGTAAATGTTCCTCCGCTATTCCTGTTATGGTAATATGCCGGTAGACTTGTTCTGAGTGAGAAAGAATGTGATTATTCTCTCTGGTTCCTACTAGAATATACCGACAGACATTGTCAGTAGGAGTGGGTATACAATCCCTCTACTGGGTATTTGATGCCTTCCCCCCTCCAATGAGACTTCCTTCCTTCGAGTGCATGGATATCAGATTCGATAGTGAGTCATGTATTACCCTTAACCCACAACTGGTGGGTATTGGTAAGATGGTCTTGGTGATGTTAGATGATAGGTTCCCTTCTCTATGGAATCTGAACCAAAAGGTAGTTGTATTTGTCTTCCTAAACCACATTCATTAGAGACTAAAGGTGGAACTTGTTGCTTTCTGGGGACAAGCTCTTGAAGTGGTTTGTTGTATAGACAAAGGGATCCTAGATTAGTAGTATATTTTCTTAGGTAATAAAAAATCATCGGTTTCCATTCTTGAAGAACCTCGAGGGAAAATTCCATGGTCAAGATTGTATCGTGTCAGTGGTACTCCTAATCAATCGTGTTTTCCACCTGATGTTGGATTTTTCTATCAGGCAAGATCACTTTACAACCTATGGGTCTTGAAGCCATAGATGATATACTATTTTGAATGCTTTAAGAAGATGAGATTATCTCAAATTGAGATGTTAAGAGTAATATATGCAGTTGTTTAGATGAAAAAGAACAATGTAACCGACTTGTGAAATATCATAGGCATAATATGCTCAATCCGATATGCATGGTTAACATAATTTTTATTTTATTCTCAATTCATCCATTCTTTCCACTTGTTCTTATAAAAGAGATGAAGGAATTATTTCATGAGAACCTCTATTGTAGAGGATCATATGTAAGATCATGTTGATCTTACTTCTATGATTGTATATTTTATGAAAAATAATGTGTATTTACTCATGATTATATAATCGTCCTATCATTTGACAGATTCAAATTGATCATTTCAGTTTTATTTTAATATGGGGTGAAAAACATTACTCAAAGGATTATAATTGGATCATTTTTTTTAGATAGTTTGACGTAAATGTTACATTTTTTGTTTCAGTAGGATTCTAGGCATAATAGAGAACCCTTATTGAAGTGGGTTTGGTTTGACCTGATGGTTGATTGTGGGGGGTGTTTTTGTCGTGTACAATCATGAACATCAGATTACTATTATCTCTATTACTGGAAACACCCAATAGTTCCCTCATCTGTATCTAGGTACATACCTTCCTTCCAAAGGTCATAGGTCATCTTGGTTTTCAGGCTCAATCACTCAGGTACTCGCATTGGTTGATAGGATGGTAGGTCGGGCTCATCACACCCATTTGGGGTGGGGATTATTTCCTACTCCAAGAAACTCATATAGATTTAAGATTTGTATTTAATCTCTTCCTAATCCTAATATGGGACAAGTTACCCTAAAATATGATCATGGGTTAATTATATTTCATGTGAAAAAATACTAGCATCGCTTTAATGAATCCACCCGTATGTATCCAAGGTTCTACATCATTTTATAGAAATGGGTAGTTGTTTTTTTGTTGAAGATATATAACCAAGATCTTCAGAATGTGTTTCCATACAAGGAGGCGGTTAATATTCCAAGCAGGGGATTAAGCATTAATGATTCATCCAACATATCCTAGTTATTTTTGGAATCAAAACCCACATAGTTCATTGGACCTATGAACTTTTACATCATGTGGAAAGGACTTATATAGGCTCTCTAGGACACTAGGTGTTCAATATAGAGTCCTAGAGGTACATCTTATGTATCCTGATTATGAATTGAATCAGATTTTTCATAGTTCATTTTTTCAGGGCATATACACTAAGGATTTCCATATCATTGTAGAGAATCAAGGTGGATATGACATGAATATTAAAGATCCCTAAGGACAAATGATATTTTCATGGTGTGAGAAAATATAGATTTCAAATGATCATTTTTCATTGCTCGTAATGTGAGAATTATGTGTTGGGACCACCCTGGGAGGATTTATTATAGATCTCATGTCTCAAAAAGATGTCATACATATCCTAGTTATGGTAGGAATCAGATTCATCATAGTTCATTTTATTTCTTATTCCACTAATGGGTTAGGTAGAGTGATCAACCCATGGGAATTATTGGGTTTTAATGGTTGAAATGACAACAATAGAAGGCCTATATTGAAATGGATGTTTATTTAAGATCTGGCCTTATGAAGGCATACTATATATCTTTGTTATTGTAGGAATCAGAGTTCTTGTAGTTAAATTGATCGATTATTACACTCTAGTGTTTCCCATGTGTTGTTGTGAATGTGTCATGCCACTTGTTGGGGCTTACATACTTATGTTTCTTAGTTTGGTGGAGACTCATGATGAAAATTATATGACTATAGTAACTCCTAAATCCCACATTATCTATAATCAGTGTGAGAAACAAGAACAAAAAATGATCAATGTAATTTCTTGGTAGGTGAGGAAATTAAGTATTGGGACAACACTCAATATGTTTAGTGTGGAGATCAGGTCTCCAGAAGATGTCCTATATATCCTGGTTATGGACTTCATCAAGGTCATCATTGTTCAGCTGATCGAGGCTTACACTATGAGGTTTCCCTATTGATGTTTCCAACTTTCCTACCTAACATGTGTTGATTGTCTACTCATATGAATATGTAGGATAGTATATAACTAGTATATATGAAGAAAACTAAATTATCCCGTTAGTATTTATAAGGGAATTTTCATAACCCATATGAAATATCTGAATGTTGTTGCATGATCATGGCTAACATGTGTAGAGAACATCATAAGACCTGGATGATTTTTCCTGGAAGCCTTATCATGACCTATATAGTTTTTCTAGAGAGTGTCTCATGATCTAGAAAACATTCTCAAGTGTGACACACAGTATATGGTTGAAAAATATTGAGGGTGTTTCTAGATTCAATAGAATGTTTTTGGAAAGTATCTCATGTATTGAATGAAATTCCTGAAGGGCATCAAGATGCCAAGATGAAATGTCTAGAGACATCATGAGTCTCAGGTGACATTTCTATAGGGTATCACGAGAGATGATTTACATTCCAATATTCTATTTTGAGACTCAGTTGACATGAGTGGGTGTCGTTATATGAGTCATGAAATGTATCTGAAGGACGTCGTAAGGCTTGGTCGATGATCCCAGAGGGATTCTTGAGACTAAATTAATGTGTTGAGGGGGGGGAATGTGTCTTCTTCTAACATGTCTAAAGGATTTCACTATAACCAAATATCATGTTGAATGAGCATCATGAGATCTGGGTAACATTTCATTCTTCTATTACGTGTCTTATATGTTTCACGCAAAGTGCATGAGGTTCGTTGAACATATTTTATGCTTAATTCTTCCACCTTTAATCTTTATTATAGACCTTATATTACGAATGAATTAGATTTATTCAATGTCAAATTGTTTTGAGTATCGCGTGATCTAGAAGATATGGGGTATATTATTGTCATATATTTTCATATATCATTTACGTGATAAATGAATGATCACGCAATGTTTCATGATCACTTGAGATATTTTTCCTTATATTACCTAATAAAAGACTTTCCAATCACAAGATCAACCACTACGATAAATCCTCTCTGGTACTTGGGTGTGCTGATGCTCCTGGTTACAAAAAATCCCACCCTACTTGAGGCAACAGTGGGGGAATTATAGGCCTCTCCACCCCAATTTTTCACTGGTTTTCAGGGAATATGTTTCATGAATCCAAGTTTGATTCGGTGAAGGGATCTTTCACCAAATTCCTTCCTAGGGAAATTTTGTGGATCACTTCAAGGGAGTTTCCTAATTTTCAGTGACCATGAGTCCCTCCTATCATTGTTTCCTTTATTTGAATATTTCCAATTAATGGGGACCAATTAAATTAGGATAGATATGACTAAGGACTTATATTTTCTAATATTGACATGTCAAATGGCCTTCATGAGATTAGGGTGCCTGTTGGAAGGCCTTCGCAGGATCTCGGGTGAATTTTATAAGAATTCTAGGAGACAAGGATGGTTCTTCAAGGGGCCTTCACAAGATGAGGACAACCTTTTTAGGATTCTCTTGAGACCGTTCTGTGGACTTCCTTGGTGTGACATATGGGTTTTATGATAATGAGATGATTCCACCTCTTTATTTGTTAATTTCATTTATTTTATTTTAAAAGTTTCAAGATTTGGGTGATATTTAACAAGAAATGTCAAAGATAATTACTCTACATCTTGACGATTCATTGCATAACCAATAAAGGTCCTATGTATATGAATCATCTTTTTCTGGAAAAATCAATCTGTTATTAGTTATGGACCTAAAGGGGGAACACGATATTTCCTATATATAACTGAGGTGCTTCACATTTCAAGGCTAAAAATCCTGTGGGATTTCACAAGATGGGGAGAGCATTTCATAGGGGTCTCACGATTCCTTAAAGACCACTATGGGTGTGTCAGATGATGTTAAATGACCATGAGTGGCCTCTGCCTCGCCTTCTTTTATTTTAATTATTTTATTTTACAAAGGCTTATGGGTTTAGTGAGTTAATTTGAATGAATTCTAGGACAACCATTCTATTAATTGTTGATGCGTCTCATTATCATTACAACTTCTAGGGACCTCCATATTTTAGAAACATTTCCCCCCATTTTTGAAGGATTTTCTTATTCGGTTGTTAGGTGGCCACCATTAACAAATCGCATAGCCTAGGGGAGCTTATCCAGTAGCCACTGTAAGACTTACGAATGTCTAAGGTTCCTTTTTTAAAGATGTAATTTTCAACAGGGACTTCACGGGACTTGCTATAGACTACCCAATGTAACTAGTTTCTTCAGGTGACCCCATGATGGTCATGTGATATCAAGTCTCTTGGAGGCTTACGTGATGCACAATATTTTAGAACCTTTTACATCGTTTGATTTTAAAGTTAAAATAATACCCATATTTATGTAGTCCTTCCTTTGTGAATTTTTTTATGCTCATTTTGTGGGAATCAAAAAACATCTCTAAGAAGAAGTTAAATAATTGGAGGATACACTAAGAAATAAGTTTATAAATTTCATCACTCTAATAAACCTAGTCAAATAAAGGGAGAAATCAATTCTAGATTCAAAATAATAATTGTAAATAAATTATTAGGAGATTTATTTTATTTGTGAAAGTATTTTTGGATGCTTTCTATGCACCTAAAAAATTTCACAAATCCTCAATGTATGTATGAGATTATCAACTAGATATTGAAGAAAACAAGATATAGGAGATTGATAATGCTTTTCAGGAATCAATAAAAACTCTAGAATATAAAATGAATAATTTGAAGGAGGATTAGGAAGATAATATGAGAATTGTTGAGAATGAGAAAAAATCACCCAAAATGAAATGTATAAACTTGGAGGTGAAGTTAATAATCATAAATATCCACAAAAAGGACCTTCCCAAATTGTTGGACTATGATAAATTTACACAAAATGTATATTGAGGATCATGAATCTAAAAACGTTATGAGATCATCCTATAATACAATTTAAACATCATCCAATATTAATGAATCCCATAACTCAAAAACTTACTTACATACTAATGATGTTCCAAGTGTCGTTATAGGTTTAATACAATACTCTAGGAATGTACAGATGGTGAAAAATAATGATAAATCCACTACATCAAGGGTTTATATGAAAATAAACATCAATATATCATACCCAAGAAGAATCCCAAAGAGTGGTAGTTAAACTCAGGAGTATTTATGTTCACAATCTATGTAATTTAAACTAACTACAACACAAAATAAGAGAAGAAGGCTAGTAGGATATTGTTGGTGTTTCAAGAAGTCTGCACACAAGTCATAAAAATGTTTTCATAAATTTTAAATTAATTAAAATAAAATAATTCCATCATTTAGTGGGAACAAGTTTTAAGAAATGAGGGGAATTACGCTAGAAAAGGGAAATGAACAAGAAAAGAAAGGTGAAAAGTTATTCTTGGGATATGAAAAAGAACAAGTAGTTAATTAAACTATCACTGAGAAGAGAAATGAGAAATAATTTCCTATGTTAATGGGAAATATAAATATTTTAGGAATATTATTGAGCTTTAGGGAAAGGAAGGATCAGTTGGTTCAAGTACGACATTAAAAAGTTTATAGAAATAATACATATCAAGGTGTAATATATAAGTTCAGTGGTTTCTACTAATGTTATTAAATGGATGGGAACAAATCATACTATTTTTAGTATAACATGTCATATAAATAAATAGCTTTGGATTAAGGGGAATCCATGGTGAATATTTGAGAAAAAATTCTCATAAAAAGAAGATCATGACTAAATAATCATCTGAACTGCCAATTCAAACCACACATGAATTCTTAAATAATTTTGTGGCTAATGTAAGAAGAATGGTAAAATTATTGAGAATATAATGATATGGATTCCAAGAGAAATTTACCATTTTATAAAAGTAATTTGTCTCAATATAAAAATAGTGTAAATTCTTTTAAAGATTCTAAAAAGATGGTAAATTTAATAAATGAATGCCTATTTAATTTGAAAAGTCAACTCAAATTGTCTATGAAATTGTAGGAATAAGAAAAATATGATAAAATAAAATGAAGTAAAGTATCTGTAGAAACGAATTTGGAAAATTTTATTCCACACAAAGTTGACGAGATGTTTACTAAGGTTGGGAGAAAATAATTTCCTATGTGGATTGGTAGTTCTCATCCTGAATGTCACTCCTAAAGAACAACACAGTCCCTCCTAATTCCTTTATCTATATATATATACATATATATATATATATCTTCTTATACTAAAAAGTAGTGAATTTATGGGTATGGATGTATCCATTGAGGGGGATCATTGATGAGGTAAAGGTTTTCATTATTCACTACATAGTGAATATAGAATTACAAAAAAGAATTATAAAATGTGTAGATGAGGTAGTCTAACCCCACTTTTATCCCTCATTATTAATTGCAGTAATCATATAAACTAAGGGTGTTTAGTTAATGAAAAAAATGATAAAAAGACGGATATATATTTATCACCTAATGTTTTTGATATTTTTATTAAATTATGTTCCAGATTTATCATTTTGTTGATAAAACTCATTACTTATAAGCCCTTAAATAAAAATTGAGAATCTATGAGCATGATATCACATCCATGTTACTTTATGGTTAGCATAAACATACTTGGTTGTATCTTTCTTTTTTTATAGATTGTATTATCACATTTATACTTAGAGTAGATCCAAAAAAGTCTCTTTACTAAGAAAACCATGTGATTTCATGACTCTCTCAAAAGTGATCATGAAATTTATTTTCATATAAGGAAGTATATTTTTCTTTTTTGAAAAAATTTGATATCATAATATGACACATATCATTTTAATTTAATTTTCTATATGGGGTAGAAAATATTTGATCTCACATATTTACTATCACATGTTAAGGGATATCAAAAACAAAATACAAAGTGAGATATTGTTGATGCCAATGGATATGGATTGTATTTGTTATCAATAAGGGTTAATATGTGTTGGTGTAATAAGAAGAGATTAATTGATGAAGGATATAGAATTATTATTCTTCATATCAATGTGATAATTTCCTTAAGTTTGATTAATTGATTCATTATGAAAATTCACATTTTTTAACAATAAAGTAGATGTTGAAGAGATATTTTGAATTTTTTTCCAGAATGTATAGAAGAGGAAGAGCTTGATTCCATTCAAAAATAGAAGTTTGTGAAAAAGAATATTAATATTTTTATTCATAAACAATAATCGAGGAAGGATTTTTATTCAATTTAATTCTTAGAATATTTCTAAGTATATATTAATTAGTGTCATTAAAAAAATAATGGTGAAATAAAAATGACTACCTTAGCCTAGATATATCAAGGTATTGTGGGCCAGGAGGTCAACCATTCCAAAGGAGGTCATCCAGGCCTATCCTGTATGGTGGTAGAAGTGGGTCAGGTATTGTCTTGTAGAATAATGTTCCCATGAGAGTGCATAGTCTTGGGAAAGTGATCTGAAACAAGTTGGCACAGCTCGTGAGGCACAAATGGGTGACTTGGTGTGTGCGGGTGATTATCCCCCGCCACCAACTAAAACCAATAGTGGAATAAGTTATAATATATAAAATCACCAAAAAAATAGATATTTTATATTATAATTGGAACTATGGTGCTATTGATATGTCTTTAAAACATATAGATAGAGCACATGCTGTCAGATGGGACAGATCTCAGAAATTCAATCAAATGTGCATCGCTGCCTTCAACCTTTAGCCCTTGACGGATCTTCGAGTGATTGAGACAACCTGAAATGACTTTTTTCATGGTTTATGCCTTCATATTTTATCACTAAAAAGTATTAAGTTTTTCAATATTAATATGATACCAATAACGTAATCGTTTTCCTGCATTCATGTGACAAAATAGTGAAAGTGGGTTTGGATGGGGATGATACAAAGAATCATCCAGATGTTCATGCCTCCAAAAATAATGAATGAGTTTGATATATAAAAAAATTATAAGATTTAAAGTATTATCATATTCGTTTGATGTGTTCGGTGAAAACAAACAAATGCTATTAATTTCTTGTATTCTGAAAGGATAACCTGCATATAAAAATATGATTGTTGATATCTCTATGAATTCAAAGCTATACTGGATACAATATTATTTCTATAGGTTGAGGTAGAGAATAATACAAATACAATGGGGTGGAACCCACCTATAAAAGGATGTGATCCATGTTGATGAGACTCTGAAAAAAATTAGTATATATCTCAATTTTCCAAAGAAAACATAGCCACCATGAACATCACTATTTCATAAAGGAATATTCCACGTAGAATTTTCATTCATGAGGAAGTGAATTCAAGAAGCTTCTTCTTGGGAGAAAGAAAATGATACCCTGAGGTTCATGACTTTTTAATCATTCAATAAATGAGTTTTACAAAGAACATGTTCCATTAAATAATCCTAGTTTTTTCGCACCTTACTGAGAACCCACTCTTGCTGACAACTATGCGAAGCATATTATGTGAACGATGTACAAAAATGTATAGATTGAAAATTGGATAGTGTACTCATTACATTCATTAAGCCTTAAGGTGGTAGGATTGATGAGATAAACATTCAAATTATAAATTTTACCTATTTTTGTGAAGGATTTTTTGGAATATGTAGAATAGTGTTTCACTCTTTCATGTATATATGAAAATAGAATACATTCAGATAAACTAAACCTATTTTACCATAAGGAGGTAAAGAGATTTAAGTTTATAGTGAACAATAGTAAAATAAATAATGAAGTAATATATATATATATATATCTGTGTTTGTGTGTGTGCTAGGGTTTATGAATATGATAATCCCATGAAATATTCATATACGAAGTGTACTTGAGATGAGATAAGAAAAAAAAAGTTAAATAATATTGTGCAAGTATTATTATTGTAAAAAATTATATATAATAATATGTGTTATCCAATTACAGAAATATTAGTGAATTTGTGACTTTAGAATAAGGAAGAATTTATCGAGTAGTGTTTCACTAAGGAAACTAATTGAATATAGGTGATTAGATTTATTGGATCATGACTAGTAAGCAGGAAATGTACTTGAATATTACACAAGAAAGTTAGATTTAGTAATCTCAATGTGAGAGATTAACAGATTATCCAATAGTGGATCAATCCTTGATGTAAGGTCTATATTGCCTAGTTAGAGATGATATAAATAGAATCCTCCCAGTTAGATATGTGAGTATGAGAATTATCTTGTGTAATTCAGGATAATAATTCTGATGTGGATTTTGTAGTAGGACATTGTGGATTATAGTAACACTATGAGATTCAATATAAAGAACCCCCTATGATAATTCAATAGATATATGGTTTTATTATATATTTAAAATCTAATTAATAAAAATATTATAGTATAGAATCCACAATGGGTGGTATAACCAACATGACAATGAGTATCCCTTCCATCCAAACCTAATAAATAATTCATGCTACTCTTTCCCTTATTAATTTTGTACATGAGATGTGATTGAGTGATATTATCCAGTATAATGATAAAATTAATAAGTTTAAGAGGTTGAGTTCAAAATAATATGAATTTGTAAAAAGAAACCACTGATTCAAACCTCCCCTCTCAGTGGCCAATCCTCCAGGGGTAGAAATAACTGGTATCATAGTAGGTTTCCCCTAAAGATACAAGTGATATTTTGTAAAGATTAGATTTCTGGAATTGATTGAGTTTCATCAAATAGATATTACTACCATTACTTAAAAAATATAAATAAGAGATTAAGAAGGAAGATAAAGAAAATCATGCAGAAAAGGCAAAGACACCAATAACTGAAGGGAATCAATTTATAATAAGTTACAACAATTCTTTAAATTATGATTCTTATAATAAATCCTATTTAATTTTTGATTATGATATGTCACTTAGTGATTTTAGTTTTTTATTTAATGAACATATAAATAAATTTCCTAAAAATGTTGTAAATTTTATTGTTAAAGGAACAAATGTACTTCTTTATGATAAAATACAACTAAAAGAAGAGGTTGGAGAACTAGAGAATGAAATAATTAATAATTTTAGAAATTTAAACTCCCACAGACCTAGTATAATAAATGTATTAATACAACATTTATACTGATTAATAATTTCAAATAAATAAATGTGAGAAATATTTCTTTGAGTTAGTGTTTGTGGAAGCTTTATGTGCACCTAAAAATATGTACAAGGTCTCTACGGATGTCAATGATGATCTGATAGAGATTAAGAAAATAGGATAGAGGAGTTTGATAATTATTTTCCAGAAGGAAGAAACATTAATGAATAAAAAATTATTAAGTTGAAGGATTATTGTAAAGACAATCAAATAATTATTGATAATGAGAAAAACTCACTCAACATGAAGTGCATAGAGGTCGAGGTGAAGTTGAAGAATCATAAATCATTGTATACTGAATCTTCCTAAATTTTTGGAATAACATATGTTTCCACACAAATTTTCATTGGGGATCATGAATATAAGAATATAATGAGAACATACTATAGTAAAATGGTAACAACATCCAAGAAGAAGGTATCCCATAATCCATAAACTATCTATTCACTATTGATGTTTCATGTGAGGGTACAGTTTTCAAAAAACACTCTGGGGAATTACGAATGGTAAAAAAATTCTATAAAACCACCTCATCCAACGGGTAAGTAAAATGAATCATACTTTTTCCCCCAATAAGTTTCCAAAAAAGTGGTGGTTCCACTCAAAAGCAGCAATGTTAAAAATCTATGAAATCAAAATATACTACACTATAAAAGAAGATATTAAAGCTTATAATCTATTTTATGTGTTTCCAGAAATCTCGGTACAAGGAATTAGAATGTTTTCATAACATGTTTATTCATTAAAATTACATAACATCTATATTTATTCAAATCAAGATTATGTAAATAGAATAAATGCACTAGATAAGGAAACCCCATATAAAATTAAAGGTGACAGGATAGTATTGGGATGTAAACAAAACAATAATATTTTTATGAAAATGATCACAAAGTAGAATGATGAAAACCCATTTCTTTTATCAAAGTTAAATGCAAATATTTCAATAATATCAGTTCCCCTAGGGAAAAAGGTTCAATTATTTTAAGTACCACAAAAACATGTGTTGGGATAGAAATCATATCAAGGTGTAATATCTAAGTTCAGGGGATTTTTCTGGTGTTTTGAGTGGAATGGGTACACAGCCTAATATTTCTAGTAAAAAATGTTATTTATAGGAAATATTCATGGATTAAAGAGAAGGCATAGTGAATATGTTACAAAAGTTATCATAGAAAGAATATTTTGACCACAGAGCATTTTAATCTGCTAATTCAAAATAAACATGAATGCTTCGAAAAATTTGATTACTTACAACCCCTTAAATGGGAAATGAGAAATTCTTAGTATTATTTCACCAGCATGGTAAGTTATGGACAGAATAGAAATCCTTGGTGGTATCTCTCTAGTTTTATATACCCTTATAGGCCATATAGACTTCAATTAGACCAAATAAAGTTTCTTTTCTAATAAAACCATGTGATATCATCATCTCTTAGATGTGACCAAGAATTTATTTTAGATACGAAAAAATATAATTTTCTAGAGAACACATTGATATTAGAATATCCCACATATACTTATCATCTTTTTAAAGGTTGGGTCAAAAGCCTCAATTTATTATTAATTCATAGACCTCTTTAGACTGGGTAGAGGGAGAACCATTACATGGCCTGAAGGACCAAGGCCAAGTGGCCTAAATACAAGGCTTGAAAGCCCATTTTTTGGCTCAAAGGATCCCTTGGTTAATAGTACTGCTATAGTACCCACACTGCTACAGTACCTGCTACATTACTGCCACCACTACAGTACTTTCATAGTCCCTCCGCTGCTACAGTGTTGTCGCTGCTACAGTTTCTGCTACTGCTACAGTAACACAGAATTTCGCCACTACCTGGATTTGATCCTGGGTCTTTTGGATGCCAAGTAGGAGCTTATACCACTATGGTAAAAGCTCGTTGGCTATAATTATCATTTATTTTTCAATAAGTGTTGAAAATATTTTATCTCACATATTAGCTTTTATAAGGGAAGGTATATTTACAATAAAATACAAAGGGGGTATTTTTTAGACTAATGGATTTGGATTGTATTTTTTGTCAATAAGGCTCAATATGTGTTAGTGTAATAAGAAAAGAAAAGTGAATAAGGATATAGAATTACTATTATCTATATCAATTTGATGATTTCATGAACAAATATTATGTTTTAAGACATGTGTAATTAAGAGAATGCACATTTTTATAACAATGATATGGTAGTTGGACAACTATTTGAACTTTTTTTCCAAAATTAATAGAAGAGGATGATATTTATTCTATGAAAAAATAAAAGGTCATGCATATATATATATATATATATATTTATTTATTTATTTATTTATTTATTCATGAATAATAAATTAGTATGTAGTGGTATTTTATTTAAAATTTGAATATTATAATGTATATGAGAATTTTCGGCCTTATAAAAACATTAACGACCAACCATACAAGACATGCTACGTCGGGCTAAACCATGGAATTGTTGAACCAGGAGGTCAACCATACCCCAAGAGAGATATCCAAGTATACCCTTCATTTTGGAATAGGTGGTTTTTGTATAGTCCCATAGAAGCACACACCTTTGAGGGTGGACAGTCTAGGGAAAGTGGTTCGGTGTGGGTAAGTGTGGCTCATGAGGCCCGCGAGGCTTAGGAATGTAAATGGGTGTATATGTGTGCGGATCCCATGCCGCTAACTCAAACTGATATTGGAAGTGATTATAATATATAAAATCACATGAATGGGCAGATATTAGATGTTGGAATTGGAATCCTTGTGTTGTTAATCTACTGTTAAAACATATAAAAATAATATGAGTTGTTGGATAGGATAGATCTCGATTGATATATCAGTTGTGCACTATTGTATTTAACCTTCCTCCTATTATGAATATATGAGCACATGAGAACACCAAAAATGGAGATATTGCATGATTCAGGCCAGAATCAACAATCATGTTAAATGGGTGTACTATTCAAGATCGATGAGAGGCTATGCATGCAATCTGTGTCTTGCAAGCATGTGATAAATTAAATAAATTGAAACTGGATGAGGATGATATGAAGAATCAAAAATATGTTCAAGAATCCCAAAATCATGGATGAGTTCAAGATATATAAAAATATAATTATGAGAGTGTTATCACATGTATACAAGGTGTTCATCATGAAATAGAAACCACCATTAATTTCAGTGACTTTTGAAAAGATAACCCACATTCAATAATTTGAACATCGATATCTCTGGGAATTAAATTATATGTTTGAGATATAATCATTTTTAAAGTATGATGAAGTTAAGAAAAAAAACCAATGTAGGTTTAACTCACAAATAAATGGAATATAACCATGCTGAGGAGTCGTTTTCGATTTTTTGAGAGATCTCTTGGTTTTCAAAAGAAAAGAAGCCACCACGAATGTCACTAGTTCATGAAAAGATATTTACTGTAGATTATGTTTTCATGAGGAAGAGGTTATGTGAATCTTTGGATGTAGAAAATGATAAGTATACAGCAAGATTCTTTAATTTTGAATCAAAAACCCAGGGGGTTTCATGAATAACTGGTTCTTTAAAACCATACTAGTTTCTGTGAACCATATAAAAAACCGTTTCTTTACTACACATGACAGAATCTTGTTGTGAGAATGGTGCGCAAAAAAATCAGTTAGTGAGAACTTTATAGTGTGATCATTGAATTTGGGAATACCAATGGTAGTAGGATTGAGTATTTAAACTTATGAGGTATATATAGTGTATATTTGTATGAATGAAGTTTAAGAATAAGGTAAAAAATGTTTCATTATTTCTTGAATATGTGAATATATAATAAATTTATGTAACATGAATCCTATATATCATAATGTTGTATGGATCTTGAAGTTGAAAGTGAAAATAAGATATAAAATAACAAAGGAACGCATATATATATATATATATATATATATATTTGTGTGTGATGGGGTTTATGAATACTAGATGCTCATGAAATATTAATTCATGAAGTGTGATTCAGTTAAAATTATAATCAATAAAGATAATTAAGATTCTTCAAGTATTATTCACACATAAAATTATACTGAGGTATTTTTGTGAACCAATTGTACACATATTAGTGAGGTTAGGAATTCAACAGATGTAATAATTTCCTGATAAGTTTTTCACTGTGAAAACCGGTCAAATACAGGTAATCAAATTAATTTGTGAAAAGACAATTAATTTGAAATGGTTCTTGAACAGGTATGCGGGCATGTCATATTTAGTGAGCTCATGGAATAATATCAAAAGATCATCCTGTAGTGGATCAATACTTGACCAAATTTTGAAGTCGCTCGGTTGGATCAGGGAGTAGAGGAATAGTCATAATTGAAGCTTGGAGATGGAGAATTCTCTTATGTGATTTAGGAGTAGAATTATCTAGTGTGGATTCTAGATAATGCCAATATGGATTTTGGTAACACTGTGGGATGTAGTATAAATAACCTCTTGTGAATATTCTAGACAAATACAATGTTATTATATATTGACCACTGTAATTGATGAACATATTGTTCTATAAAAGTCATTTTGTAGGTTATAGCCAACATTAAACGTTGTATGCTTCCATACAAACCATTTTAATACAGTGTGTTTCTCTTTCTATTATTACTATTTCATATGTGTTGAAATTGAGATATATTAGTGAGAGGACTGAGAACCATAATAAGTTCAAGAGATTGAATTCAAAAGAAAATGAATCCATAAAAAATAAACCATTGATTCACCTCACTCCACTCAATGATCAATGTGTCCTGGGGAACTACATGATAGAGATATGTGAGAATTTAATTCTTCAATACTTATGCTAAAAAATTAAAAGGAGCGGTTAAAATTCCAATGGTATGAATAAATTCAGTGGTGACTTTTTCATGTTTATCAAACAAAAAAATGGTTTATGGAGAGATCAATGAGCATGATTTGTTTCTTCACATGTGGAAATATATGATATAGGAATAATAATTTCAATAAATTGTATAATATTCAATTTGAATCTTATACATCGGGTCTATTCATAATTACATGTAATATTTATGTTTCACTTATTGGGAATTAAATACAATATGTGATACACACATTTATATCTAAATATAAAAATTAAGAAAAACTAGAATGATTAAAATATTTAACTTGATCATCAAGTTGATGATTGATCTTGAAACCTACATCAACTTGAGAAGATAAAAAGTTCACATTTCATAGATGATGCATTCTTCTATTTGAAAACTATTGTTAAGTATTGTCTTTTAACAAAATAATATTTTTAGTATCTAGTACAGAAACAAAAAGTTTCTAATTTCATGGTTTAAAAAAATGTGGTTCTTTTATATCGTACTTTAATAGTAGTTAAATTAATCATGGATTAAAAATATCTTATGTCAACAATTAACAGTGAACATAAAATATAAAAGGAAAATTAAACCTAGTTATGGAATTATTATTTTGGTTATATAAATAACTATTTTTTGAAAACGCTATAACAAGAAGGTTATTTATACCCTTTTGTGTAAAAACCCTTATATATATGTCATGTCATTTATTTAGAAAGATTACTAAATAATGTTTTGGTGGAAAAGTGAGATAGTCATTGAGCTTTTAGAATTAGTTCACACATATGTCTGTGGACCATCTACTACATCCTTGAGGTGTATTCTCATACATAATTACTTGTATTGATGATTTTAGTATATAATAATATATCCACATGGTGTTTTATAAGTCAGATTCCATTAAATAATTAAATGTGTACAAAGATTTGGTAGAGAAGAAGTTTAGTGAAAATATGAAAGATTATTTTTGCATGTAAGTCAAATAATATCTTAACTAAACATTCATCAGCCATTAAAATATTGCGAGGGATTATTCCTAAATTAATGTTACCTTATACACATCAATGTCATAGAGTTAGCATAAGGAGTATATACAACATTCAAGTCATGGTGAGATCAATGAGGATTCTTATGAAACTTGGAAAATATTTTATTATTCTTGAAAATGTGCATTTAAAATCAAATATTTAACTCCTAAACATATTCAAACAAAAATATCACATGGATATTATATAAGTTATAATATGAAATAAATATAGTGTTTCACTATATATATGTCTAGATAAAAACGGTTTGTTAAAACTAAGGAAAACAAGAACTTATATCAAGAAAGTTGAAAAGTGAAAATCATTCAATTATCCAAAATGTTAATAAGGATATTAAAAAATAAATAATTTAACAATATTTCAATAATAAGTTGAATTTATCTAATTGAGATATGGGAGTAAGGACGGATTTGATAAAAAATGTCCCATGATGCACAAGAGTTTGTATATAAACATAAAATCTATGATATTTAATATTAGTGCTTGTTCTGGATATACAATTATTTTAGATCATAACTAAGTAAATTAGATAATCGAAGAGATATGGTTTTCTTTGTTAATAGTGAAGATGGAGATTTAGTCATTGAGAATAATGAACCCATGAAATACAAGCAATTAGTATGTATCTTAGATGTTTCCATTTGGAAAGATACTATGAATTCTAAAATAGATTCTATGTACCAAAATTAGGATTAGATTTGGAAAGATTATCCAGTTAATGTAAGATATATTTGGTGTAAATGGGTGTTCAAGAAGAAAATTGAAATTAATGGTAAATTTAGTTCCATAAAAGAAACTTTTATTTAATAAGGATTCAACCAATATCAAGGTATTGATTATGATACATCCTTTTCACTAATTAAAATGTTAAATTCCGATATAATTTTTCTTTTAATAGTAGTATACCATGATTATGAAATTTGGAAGATGGAAACTAATACAACTTCCTTTGGGAAACATTTGGAAGACATATATATGATAAAATAAGAAGGGTTGGTGACACAAAAGAAATCTAATTAAATATGAATCTTATATGGATCTTTGTATATTTTACAGAAAGAATCAAGATCATAGAATATTAGTTTTCATGAGTCCATAAGAAATTTTTTTCTTAAATAATGAAATTGATCCATCTGTATATGAGAATCCTAGTTAGAGTGTTATATTTATTCTAATAATTTATTTTGGAGACATATTGTTAATGGGAAATGATATATCTGTTTTATAACCATTTAGTACCTGGTAAAATGGTCCTATTTTAATGATTTTGAAATAGAATACTATATTCTAGGGATCAATATCTATAAGTATATATCTAAGAGAAAATTTCGAATAAGGAAAATTATATACATTGACATGGTATTTAAATATTCTAGATTAATAAATCAAGAGATATATTTGTTTCCTAAGTCCAATGGCACGAATAATTATTAAAATTCATTTCACCTTATAGATAATATCTATCATTTATTCCATGATATATATAGGCCAGTCTCATATATTGTATTGATAAGTAGTTAAATTCTTTTTTATAGAATATAGGTTTCATGTATATGGATAAGATAAAAAACTCGTTCTGATAGGATAAAAAACTGGTTTTATAATGATTAGTTTGATATGAAATCCTATTTAAGAAAAGGGTATTTAAATGAATAGTAGAACATATTTATTTCTAGTGGTAGATAAGTCTATAAAACATGAGTATGCTAAAACCATTGATGTAGCTAATGAAGTATAATAAATATGAAATGAAGTTATCTAAATTCTCTAAATTATACTATGAAAGAAATTTATTATCAAAATGTAAATTATGAAAAATATTATGACAACAACCAATATTTTTAGGTTGTAGAAATGGAAAAAAAGGTATATTCTTGAGGCTACCATATCTAGAAAACATACTAAACAAGAAAAGGATACATATAGCATAGTATCTATATTATAAAAAATTGTATGAATAATGACTAAATCCATAACTCATTCGAAGAAAAAAATATTGTGAGAGATGGCGGGTTCAAGATTGTTAGTACTCCAATTTAGTGAAAAAGGGACTCTATTTGAGTTGTTTCCCTCAATATTATTGAATTTTTTCGTTTTATTTCAACAATATTTTTTTTCTTATAATATATTTATGATTCATCTACACAAAATTAATAAGATTATTTTATTAGAATATGATAAACATTCAATTATTATTATAGTTCCCCGCTATAATGAGAACCTAAGGGTTTCACGATAGTATTTTTAAATAATATATCATATGGTATAGATGGATTAATTTTAAGGGACACAAATGATGTATGACTATCAAGTGTCATGGGATCATATGTATTGATACTTCAACTCATAAAGATCTCACTTGTAGTTCTCTAAGAAGGGATATCATATGGAAAACCACATCAATAGAGATTCCTCTTGTTTTATGTCTCATTGGATATTATTATCTACTATAATTTGTATTGGTCCTTAAACTTTATATAATTTTAAAATAATGTCATGAATTGCGTAATTATGTTCATAGATGAAATTTATGATGACATACTCTCAAAAATATATTGCATGTATTAGGTATACTATAAAGGATATCACATTAACTGAATGATCAAGAAAAGAATTTTCCCGTATAATTTATTAGATAAAGATATATATCCCTTTGATTGAAATGGGATGGTTTGAAAAATATATATATGGACACGTTAGTTTACAAATATGTTCATTTTGAAAAGTTAAAGAAAGATAAATCAAGATTATGGGTTGTTGATACAAGAGTTCATTCAGTTTTAGGAGATATAAATTGAAAAATGGGTTATATTAAATAGTAATGTTTGTATGAAGTTATTTTCAACTTATATGCTAACTTATTTTTAGAGATATTGGTTTTATTGCGTGGTAGAATTATTTATTTCATTTATTTTTGGATCCTCATTCCTCCATGAAGAGTAAAATGGAATAAATCAAGAAAAAAATCTCTATATTATTTTCTTGTAGTTATGTTGATATAGGGATGGTAATTTTAACCTTATTCTATTGTTTAGAAAGATATATAATTAGTTTAACTTTAAGGATATGAAATCCTCATAAAGGAAATACTATTCATTTATATGTATAAAAATATCAATATCTATTAAAAATAGATCTGGATTGAAATTTTGACTCTGTGTCTAGGTTTGGAATGCACTGTTCTGGCTAAGAGTTATATAAAAAAATACTGAGTTTAAAGAGTCCCAATTGAAACATATAATTTATTTTACATCATTTATAAAAGTTAAACATTAAAACTCATATATTATCTGAAAATCCTGAGAACACAAGGATTGGTGTCTTTCAAGACTATAAGCATGAGGAACTTATTCTATAACACTTTTAAACATTCCTATATAATTGAGCCAAAATAGACTCCATTCTAGACTTACTATAAGTTAGAATAATCTAAATAACCTATGAAATGGATACATAAGAAAGGGTTGAAATAAAATTCTAAATAAGGGAAATATTATCAACATTTAATCAGGGGTTATATCGTAATCATAATAAAAAAATACGAGTATGAGAAAAATATCTTATTAAAAAGAACCTAGAATAATAAGTGTTTCCACAAATTATGATATAATGACATGAAATCTAAAATTAAAAAACATATGCCATGGAAAAAAATAGTGTGGAATAATGAGGTAATAAACATGAACAATAAAGTATAATTATTATCATAGGGAATGCAATCGTAACATTCTATTTAGACATAAGATAACAAATAACATTTGAAAAAACAAAAACATATGGTATCATTTCGTTGAGAAAATATCCAAGAAATCCAACCCTTTAGTTTTTCAGCATATCCAAGAAGGCACACCCTTTTGTTTTTTTTTCATATCTAAGAAGTCCCTCCCTTTATTTATTGATTATATCCAGGATGGCTAACAGTTTAATTTTTTGTATTATCCAAGAAGGGTGACATTATATTATCTTGTGAGATATAAAACATTAAATAATGCATTGAAGGGAGATATAGGAACCCACTCACAATCATAACATATATGTGTACCATATGAAATTAATAATTCAACCAATAATGGAAACAAATGGTATGAATAGGGGTTTCAAATACTTTTTAAATGGAATCACATAAATAAATCAATCATAATTTCATCAATAATCAAAACAAGATAATCCCATTGAAAATAAATAGGTATATAAAGATATTCAGTCACCTTCCACATAAATACCATTCAAGATAATAAATCATATATTATTTACACTATATAGATAAATGTTATATTATTAAGCCAATAATTCATCAACCAAACAATGTGTGGCATAATTATAAATAACTTTATATCAAATAAATGGGAAATTGTGGATTCAAAAAGGAAATTCATTGGGAGAAAAGTAATTCAAACTCATAGTGAATAGCCAGACAAGACAATGATAGTGATAGATAACTTGTTTGATAAAAAACAAAATTTCATAATTCATCTAGAGAAAAAATTATGATGGAATCATTTTAATAATATCCTCGAACAATAATGAAATAAGGAAATGAGTTTTGAAAAAGTTAAAAAAAATTAAGAGAAATAAAAAATCCGTTTTGAAACAGAAAATATCCTTGAACGTTTTATAAATGTTAAAAAAATAAATATTTTACAAAACATAGAGAATTACAATTTCATTTAAAAACTAGGAACATGTAGATATTATGTTTAATAG
This sequence comes from Viscum album, assembly GCA_963277665.1. Lineage (NCBI taxonomy): Eukaryota > Viridiplantae > Streptophyta > Magnoliopsida > Santalales > Viscaceae > Viscum > Viscum album. The sequence goes on along the minus strand of OY728139.1, from coordinate 1,512,594,403 downwards.
AAAACTACCAAATATTTGAATGATTTGTTAACATGAAATTTTTTCAAAATTATTCTTTCCATACTTTGATGAAAATGACCAAGTAAGAAAACATTAAAATGGTTTTCATTTAAAAAAATTACAAATAAATTCTTGTAATATGAAAGTAACCTTTATCAAATTTTTTATGGAAATATAGGTATATCCACAAATATTGGAGTCCAATAAAAAAATATAAGTGAAAAAATAATTTCCATTTAATTGTGTTAAAAATACCATTATTGAAAACAAAATCACTTTTAGAAGATTTTAGGACATAAAATTGAAATTACGGTATAGAGGAAATAAATCTAAAAAAGTATAACAAGTTGAAAACTAATTGATTATGATATTAGAAATAAATACCTTGAAAATTTTCTACATGGTTTATCACATTTGACCGAACTTGATTTAAGAATGAGGTTGGGAAAAGAAATTATACAACATTAGTAGAATAAAAATGGAAACCCTTGAAAAAGATATATCATGAAATTGAACTTCATATACCATGAATAAAATGTAATTCAAGATAGAAAATAATAAATATACAATTTATACATAATATAAAAGTAAATTTGTGCATGATAAGAACTGTATCTCAAGAAATTGTAATTGACACTAAGAAACACATTTCATGTCACATAATTCATGAGGTAAGAATCATTTGATAAGGTGGTTAAAAATAAAAATTTTAAAACCACAAAAAATAAGGGTGAAATACATTATAAATTATTCATTGGGTATAATAAATCAAACATGGAATAATATAGTTCAATAATAAATATTTTAAATTAGTGGAAGGAAATTCAGTTATAGAAAACCATTACAGCTTTTGTTACATTTGATACAAAATCCCAAAAGATAAAAAAATGTAATAGAAAATTGAATATCCTGAAATATAAATATTCATGATATAAAATTATAATGGGTTATTATTTGCATCCTATAATGGAAAACAAGGTGTATGAAATGACCATAACTCAATTAATTGAAATATAAGACAAAGAAACATTACAGTGTCACCATATTTTGAATTTAAAATCCATCAAATGTAAACCATCCTTTGGATTTTTAAATCCCAATTATTACATTAAATTTATGAAAATAAAAAAATATATACACGCCCAATTTATGTAACAAAAATGAAACAAGTGGTGAGCATGAACCATATCTCACTGAAACAATAAATTGAGATCCTAAACCCCTTATGTTAGCTCATGATTTGTTTTTTACATTCACCTAACATTCTTAACAATAAAATTAATTTTACTAAAAAGTTTCTTAAGATTTTTATTCATATAAATTTTATATTTTATGGTCTATCTGTCACTATATGTAATTAATTTAATATATAGTTTTCATAAATTTTTGTTACTTGAGGGTTTCTGGTAAATTTCTAGGTAAATATCTTATTATGTTAAACATTACAATTTTTGTTATAAAATACATTAATTATAACTATAATTCTATATGTTTATGGCCTTCAGTAGTCCATTTTTAAAAATTATATACATTTACCTTGGTTTCTAAAATGAACTCAAATTAAAAAAGGTTCCTTCATATGAAAATTTTTTATGATTAAGTTTACTATGACCATTTATAATTATAATATATTAATAGTGTCTTTAATATAATTATTACACATTAAATATATTTTTAAATCCATCTATGTTTGGTGGTAATGGAAAAAATGAAATATGTCATTCTGTGGAGGTGATAGTCTGCACGTGAATGTATGATTATCTAATTTTATATAGAATGGGTGGGGTAAAAAATTAGAATAATTATAACAAAATAATACTAATCATGTTATAGTAATTATATTTTTTAAGATAACTATATTTTACCATCTATGAAAGGGCGTTGTGCAAAGTACAACCTGTCATTTGTGGAGGTGGTTGTCCGCACAAATGCTTGACGATGTCTTAATTATTTTAAAACAAAATTGGAGGGATATAGAAAAATTAAATACCATAAGTAAAATAACATTAATCATATTAATGATTCTTATTTTATTGTACTTTCATTTATATAAATGGTTTGAGAAGGTAAAAGTTGAAATAAACTGAGAGAGCTTGGTTGGGAGCATTACCTCTCCCTCAGATGTTCTGCCTTGGGAAACCCATTAAGGCTACTTATGTTGGAGAGCTGGAAATACCAAGTCTTATAGGACATTGGTACAGATTTTAAGATATACTAGGTAAGATTTTTCGTAGTTCTAAAGATTTTTAAAATGTGGATAAATCTGGTGGTAGTGATCCCAATTTATAAGTGAAGTAAAATAAAGTTTTTGTAAATAGACATTTTATATCAATGATGTTGTGGCACTATTTAATGTTTAATGGATCCAAAAGTGGCCCATAATTGAGTTGGAAGGTTTTTGAGATAATAAATAATCAAACTTGTGTTTAAACACATGTCTTATTCATGTTTGGAGTCATTTTCATTATCTTTTTACACTTTACAATTTTAATTTTTACCATGGTAACCAGTTGTTTATTATTAATTAATGTTTTTCTAAAAATATAAGAAAAAATATTGGTTGGAAGAACCCAAATTTATCTAATATTTAATCAAATTAAATTTCAAAAAATGATAAAATTTAATTTTAAATTATAAAATAATTTATATAGAAAAAAATGATTTTTGTTGTAAGATGATGTTTTAACCATTAGGTATTCCAACTATTTTATGACAATAATTTCAAACTAAATGGGGGATAGCATATTTTTATAAATGTGTCAAAAACATATCGTAGTATTTATATAAAACATATCATTTTAATTTATCACATCAAATTTACATATCATTAATAAAATAATTCTTTGAAAATAACCCTTTCACCATTATCATAGTCATTAAATTTATTTTTAGTAATCATAGAATAATAAATAAACATGAAATTTAACTTATTAAAAAAAATAATCCTTTAAATATAAAATATTAAATCCATTTTTATATAAATTCTATAAGTAATGAAAACCCATTTTTAATAAGAGAAAATAATAAAAAAATTGACCAATATATTTCTTATGTTTCTAAAATGTATAAAATTGGTCAAAATTTAAAATTATTTTCTTAAAATTATTTATTTTAATTATAAATATTTATTTTTATATAAAAATTCATTCAAATACTTTTAATTCATTCTTTTATAATGGTAATTTCAAAGATGTGATGATAATAGAAAAATTCATATTTTTCACTATTCACCTAAAAAAAATTTATTTTAGAAAAATACAAAAAATTCTTCCTAAGATAATAATTAAACAACGAAACCAAAAAAAGATTAATTTTAGGAAATTAAAAATCTCAAATTTATAAAGTTATATTTTAAATGAAAATATAAATTATATAATGGAATATATATATTATTGAAAAAATACCCTTCATAAATTTTTTATGTTCTTGATCCTATTTTGAATTCATTTCTAATTGATTATAATATTTTTGTTTCCAATAGTTTTTATTATTATTAAATTTTCTAAATAATATAAATCTAATAAGTTGCGACTTACATTATTTCGGCTTTTTGTGTAAAATAATCCATTGAACATAATATTAAATTAGATAAAAATATATTCCCAAATATCAAGGTGTTACATTCTCACCCCCTCTATATATAAATTAAATCATTGAAATTTAAATTATTTACAACTAATGAAAATATATAAAATCATCCCAAATAAATACATGGTTCATGATATGATTTTTATAGAGGTATTAACCCTTTATTCTGAGGGACTGTATCTTTTCCTAGGAATTGGAGTGTCCCTACTATTGAGTTTATCATCGACTATTAAATCCAAGTGTTCGTCATTATTTTATATAACGATACATATAATATAATTTAATTCTAAATGGGGCTCATAATCATCCTTGACAAATACACTATCATAAGTTGATATGAAATGTTATTTCATGACTCCAACAAAAATATTTCCTCTTAGTTGTGACAAAAAATACAAAAAAAAGAACATTAAATTTATCAAAATAAATGAAAATAAAACTTTTGTGAATCATAATCCCAAAAAAAATGAAGAAAAATCATATAACATGGATATAATAAAGATACCACTATGAGTTTTTATTTAAAATTCATTAACTAATATTTTATGAAACTTTCACAACATAATACATCCATAGATTTTGAGTGATGAAAACTTTGTACATCTTATTTATCATTTTCTACTCTAATAATATTATTCTCCTCAAATTTTATTTATTTATATTTTATAGAAGTTTGTTGGTGTAAATTTACATTTTAGTCACTTGGATTAGTGAAATGGTTTAAATAGTCTCTAACTTCCTCACATATAAAAAATCGAATGTCAAGTGTATCTATAGGAATTATTTTGTGTTCCTTATCATGTTAACTGAACATTTCATTTTTCCTAAAAATATTTTTTCTCTAATCCCTTGTTTACCAGAGAATAAACTTCTTTTAGTTCATTTAAGAAATTCCCCATGTTTCCTCTTCCCATTTTTTCGCATAGAGAAGATTGAATCCTCTTTCCTTTATCGTCTTAATCACCTGAACATACATGAGACTCTATCATTATATTCTTTCATGTATTTTTTAAATAAAAAAATTCAACATTGTTGATTATAATTATGGATATCTATTTCTTCAAAATCACATGATTTCTCACTCCATCTCCTATCCTGATATATTCTGCATGGGTATAGTCTCCACATAACCTCGATATCCATTACTAACTTGGTTCATTTATGATTAAACCATTACTAAAACTGAAGGGGTTAATGGGAGTGATAAATAATTAACATAATAAAATAACTGTTATAATAAAATTATATGAAAAATCAATCATTAAAATTTATTACACTTTTTTCAACAATATATTATATATTAGTTCAACCTAAATAACTCTTGATTTAAATATTGAATTCATAAATTTCTGTTATCTTATTTTTATTATCTAAATTTTGAAATATAATAAATCATTTATAATGGTTCATAAAGATAAAGTGACTTTCCAAAGAATATCCCTCTGAAGTAACAAACAAAGTCTGTAGTTAAGCCCATTTATCATGCATTGGGTGATGATTGTGTTAATACCCAATACACACCTTTCATGGTTACCACCATGAGGAGGAATTTGGGAAAAAGTCTGTATCCACTTTTAGTATACAAATATGGATTTTATTTCTAGTAAAACCACATAATCTCTGCATTATCAAAATTGTAGGATGTTATTCCATAATTTGACGCACCCCCTTAGACTTATCCTTAGGATTTTCACTCAATTTCCCTCATCTGAATTCACAATATAACTAATATAAGATTTAAAACTAACTAAACCCTCCTATTATAACAACTAAAGTGATCCAATAAGAAAAATATTTCATTTTACATCACTTACAAAAGATAAACATGACAACTCATAAATCATATAACAATCCCATGAATAAAAAGTTTAGTGCTTTTGAGGACTATCTATATGAGAAATTTATTCTACAACACATGTGAACATTTCTTAATAATTGATCCACACTATACCCCCTTCTATACATCTCATAAGTTATAATCATCTTCATAACCTAGTGAATGGATACATAATAAGTGGGTGTGATCAAACACTTAAAAAGGGAAAACATATCAACATGTCATCAAGGGAGCAATTATAAGAATAAGATAAAAATGACAATGGGTAAATATATTATTAAAAATTAATAGTAATAATAAGATTTGTCAACAAATAATGATATAAGGACCTGAAATATCAAATGAAAAACATATAAAATGGAAAATGAGTGATTAATCATTTAGTAATAAACATGATTTAAGGATCATAATCATAGTTATATATTATGTAAATGAAACATTTCCTTGATACATAAAATAAAAATTAACTTTTTAATGAACATATGCATGTGGATTTATCATTTTATGATAATATACAAGAAGTCCCACTTTTAATTTTTTATAATATCCAAGAAGGACCATACTATATTTTGGGATCATATCTAAGAAGTCTTACTCTTTATGTTGTTATTATAATCCATAAAGTCTCACCCTTTAATTTGTGATCATATCAAGGAATTAACACTCGTATGTTTGTGATCATACCAAATAAGTTCCTTGCTATATTATATCATAACATTAACTAATCCATTGGGGATGATATAAGTCTCAAAACATCATTATCCATACACATGTGTCCCATAAGACATCAATCATTCAACATATCATGAAATCCCATTGGAAGAAAATGGGTTTCAACTAATTTTCAAATGGAATCGCATAAATAAACCATTCATAATTCCATCAATAATCATAACATGATAAACCAATGGAAAAAATGGTTATCCATAGATATTCAGTAAATTTCTGTGTAAATGCACTTCATGATAATAAATCATATGGTACTTACACCATATAGATAAAGGGTATATGGTTAAGTCAATAATTTCCTAAATAAATAAATTTACATAATTTAATTGAACACACTTCAATCAATTAAATGTAAAAAAATAAATAATTAGGATCTTATCATTTAATTAATATCATAAATTAAGAATAAAATCTTTCAAATGATGTTGGTATAGATAAATAAATCTATCTAGGAGAATTATAAAAGTCACTTTGGAAACAAGGAATATATTTGTTCTTTTAAAAATTATTTAAAATAAGGGATAATTTATAAAATATTGGGGATAATAATTTCTCTTAGAAACCAATAAATTATAAAGATTAAGTTTCCAAGAAAAATTCAAAATGGTTGAAATATCTGTTAACATGAAAAATGTTAATAAATATTTCATTCATACTTTGAGGAAAATGGTCAATATACAAAATGTTAAAATAATTTTATTTTAAATAAATTTAAAATAAATTTAAATTACTTAAAATTTAACTTTTTAAATTTTTAAATAAAATATATGGATACTAAAAAATCTGTATTTTATGAGAAAATACGATTGAACAAGAATTTCATTATTATTATATTAAAAATAATTTTGTTGAAAACCAGATCACTTAAAAAATTATAGAAAATAAAATTTAAAACAATAAAATGAAAACAAAATCTTTCCAAAGATAACCAATGGTGGATAAAATTATTTTTATATTATAAATAAATATTTTATAAATTAACTTGATTGTTTATCACATTTGAGATATCTAAATTTTAAAATGAAGTTGGGAAAAGATACAGTATCGCTTGAGAAATATTTAAATTAAAACCATTTAATGAGAGAGGTCATGAAATTGAACTTCATATACCAATAATAAAATAATATTCATGATATAATATAACAAATTTTTATTATATAAAACATAAAAAATTAAATTGGGTCACAATAGGAAGCATGTCCGGAAGAAATAAGACTTGAGACCGAGAAACCCCTTCTAAGTAACATAATCTTTGAGATAAAAATAATTTGAAAATCAGATTATAAATACTAATTGTAAAATCATATAAAACTAATAGTAAACACATTATAAATTATTCATTTTGTATAAAAAATAAACTAGTAAAAATAGAGTTCAATAATAAGGCTTGTGTCTTAATGGATGGATATTGAGTTATCAGAAACCCTTATAGCTTCTGTTACTTTTTAGTAAGAACCCTATGAGGTAAATAACATGAAAGAGAACATTTAATATCGTGAAACATTATAGAATCATGATATCTACTAAAAATAGGTTAGTATGTTCATCATACAAAATAAACCATGGTGTAAAACATATACAGGTCCTAAGGAATTAAAATTTGAGACAAATAACCCACAAAGCGTCACAATCTTTATAATTGAAAATACAAAAAAGATACAACATGATATGGATTTGAAAAAAAAAATTATTTATGGAAATTTATGATACACAAAAATCCAGGTCCAATATATATACAACCAAAAGGAACAAGTGGTGAACAAATCAAATATCTCAATAAAAATAAATTAAAAACCAAAAACCCTTACATTTTAACCTGGTTTAGTCTATGTGTCGGCCTAATATTTTTAATGAAAAGGTTTAATTTAATAAAAAAATATTAATATCCTTATTCATTTATATTTTATATTCTATGGTATATCTATTACCATATTTTATTAATTTACTATATAGTTTTTTTCCTATTGGTTACTTGAGGTTGTCCGATCAATTTATCTACCAATCTCTTAATATATTAACCATTTTCAAGGATGTTTTAAAATAAATTCCTCATATCTAGAAATATATATATTGTTCCATAGGATTCCAAAATGTACTCAAATTAAGAATGGTTCCCTGATATGTTCATCTTTTAGTGGTTGAGTTTACTATGATGATATGTTGTTAATATCACATTCAAAATGTAGAAATAATATCTTTAAAAAATAAAAATGTCTCACTAATATAATTATTATAAATTAAATAAATTTTTAAATTCATCTTTCTAAGGAGGTAATGGAAAAATGAAATATAAAATTCGGTGGATTCTGATGTCAGAACATACACGGACGATGATCTCATTTTAATAGAACTGTAGGGGTATAAAAATAAAATAATTGTAATTTAATTATATTAATAATTTTATATTTATTATATTGATTTAGTAAAAATCTCTTTTGTAACATCAATTAATGGGGGTTGTAAAAAATTTAATATGTCTTTCATAGAGGTAGTAGTATGCACAAACGTATAACAACTTCTACATTTTTCTAATAGTTTTGGATGGAGGATTAAAATATATATTCAATTAGTATAATAAAATTAATATAATTAATAATAATTATTTTGTCACACATTAAATAATACAAATTTTTTTACAGGATCGAATTACAAAAAAACTAATAGAGCTCAGTTGAGAGCATTCCCTCTCCCTTTGTATGTTCTTTCTAGGGTAACATCGTATGGATCCTTAGATTGGTATTTTGGAAAAAAAATAATTAAATGAAATTATTTTAGTATTTTAGATATACGTGGGTATATTTTTGGAAGATATAAATCTTTTAAATTTATAGAGAAATTTAGTGGAGGTTATCCCCTTTTATAAATGGGGGAAATTGCATTTTTGTAAATATCTAGTAGATTTCTTTGTTGTTATGATAATATTCAAGGTTAAATAACTCTAAATGTGTTCCATAATTGAGTGGAGATGGATTTTGGCCATTATATCTTAAACCGAACATTTTCACACATGTTTTAATCAGGTTTTGACTCTTTTTATTTTTGATTTTTAAACTTTACTTTTTTAGTTTTTACCTTGGTAACTACATTTTCTTCTAAGTAATTAATGTTTTACTAAAATTATATGATTACAATTATTTAAAAATTTTATTTTGATGAAGCTAAAGTTTTACTATATTTAATAAAATTTATTTTCTATAAATTTGAAAACTAACTTTAAAATTCAAACATATTATATATAAAAAAATGTGGAAAGATGATGTGTTAAGAATTATGTGTTCTAAATATTATATAACATTAATTCATAATAAATTGGGTGATAATATATTTATATACATGTGTAAATATAATATAAAATTATTTATATAAAATAAATAAATCTAATTTAATAAATAAAAAATTATATAACATTAAGAAAACAATTCCTTAAACATAACTCGTTCACCTTTATGATAATGTCATAAACACAAAAATTTTAGAAAAATTTCTAGTTTAATATATTCACCAAAAAATTATTTATTTTAGAAAAATATAAAAAACATTATCCTTAGATAATACTAAAATTATGAATCTAAAATTTAATATTAATTTTTAAAATTCAAATTCAAAAATTTATAATTTTTTCTTTTAATTTAAAATACATTAAATGAAGGAATACTGCTTTTATTAGAAACAATTCCCCTTAAAAACATCATATGTTCTTAATCCTATTTTTGTATTCATTTATAATTGATCACAATACTTTTATTTACTATATGTTTTATTATTATTAAATTTTCTAAATAATATACATATAATATGTGATGGATCACATTAGTTTGTTGTTTATTCTAGAAAACTTTATCATACATAGTATTAATTTAGAGAATTATATTAATAAATCTTGAGGTGTGACAAGATTACAGATCCTATACTTGGCCCTTTTGGGATTTTATTTATATTTTTTGATTAATTACCATTTTCCCCTCCCCATTACTCCTTCCTCATTAACACATTTAGGAGGGTTGACCTCTTTCATTGATACTAAGGACAGATGTTAGGAGGGGGATATGGAGCCTCATCTAAGGAGGCAAATCGAAGGTTGATCAAGGGAAGGATGTAATGTAGAAAAAATCATCACCTTGAAAACAAAACAAATCAGAAATTCTACATGAGTAATGACTTTAATATTTTTATATTCCTCATTTCCATTTTTCATCAATATCTATAGTTTTTTCTGAAATTTTGATTTCTATTTAATGAATTTTCATTGATGAATAATGAAATCATAAAAGGAAAATGCATATTGAGTTTCTTACCAGGTTCTCACCATTTAGGATTTTTGATCTCTACTATTTGGTGTTATATTACACTTCATGTAGTATATTGGTGTAGTTAGGGTAGAATATGGGTATCACGTTTTATGTGTTCCTTATTCACATTACATATGTGGCCTTGCAAACATATTTTGGGTTAGGGTTTTATATTATGACTCAAGATCTTTTGTAATATACATGTCATGTACTACAAGGTATACGCTATGAATATCAAGTCTTCCTAATAAGAGGTCACTGATATATGACTAAATTAATAATTTTGGTGTACACATCATGTTTATTGTGGTACACACCATGTAACATTATGTCAGTAGAGGTTTGCATATATTTCCACCAATTATTTAGGTTTGGAAAATTAAATTATCCATTATGAGTATTGTAACACCCGATACTTTTATGTTATATAAATCATCAAAGGAATCTTTCACTTTCTTGTCTTGCTTTACACGAAATCGTGACCTTCCTTGATAGCTTGCATCGTACGCAACACCGAGTTTCACTAAACAACGATATACTAATAAAATATTATTAAAACTAGTCGTTATGAATATTAATAACCACTTTTTGAAATTTTATAAATTTTATTTTTCAAAATGGACTTCATTTTTGGATTCGGAATATCGAAATTAGCCTCGGGTGAAATTTTGGTATTTTTCTGAAAACGTTCAATTTTTGATGAATAGTGAAACCACTAAGTGGTAGTTAAAAAACTGAATTTTTCATAAAACAAAATTATACCGCTTCTATGAGTGGAATTTCAAAAATCCGAGAGACACGGTTGATGTCAGTAAGTAAAATGTGGTTCAATGAGATGAAAATAATTTTTGGTGAATAGTAACTTTTTACTTTTATTTACCACAGTTAAAAGTAAATAGGGTAATTAAGGGTAAAAATGATATTATTATTACCCTAACACATGTCCTAATTATATTGGATAAGTGTAATTCGACCCAAAACAACCTTAGGAATAAAATATGACCATTTAGGCCCACTTGGATTAGATTAGGACATTTATTATTAATTTATTTAAAGAAGGGTTAAAATAGTTAAAATCAAAGTTTAATAAAAAATCATTTTTAATATAGGGTTATACATAGGATAAATTAGACTATAAATATTAATTAGAAATTTAAAAATCTTTCCTACATAATGATATTTTATTTGTAATTTTTAGACTTTAAATAAGTTAATTTATTTATGACACAAAGATGATGCAGTAATTATCTTATTAATGAAATATTAACATAATTGATGTTATAAATACCCAAATTAATGTAATTTGAGACTTTTTATGAATTCCACTAATTTTCTAGGTTAATATTACATGTTATTATTGATTTAATTAACTTTTTTCGAACTAATCATTCTGTTATGATTTTCACAAAAATCAATTACTAAATTGTGTCAAAATTGACATAAAATAGTTTTTAAAACAATTATTATATTATTAATTTTTATTTTATTCCTAAAAATCTAAGGTTTGGAAAAATGACTTAGATACGGTTATATATATTAATAATAAACTACTTGGTGTTCGTTTGTCTTGTTATAGTGAGTTTATTAACCTGATAGTATAAAAACACAAGAAGACACGGTAAAAGTAAAATTATTTAACTTAATGATAAATCTAAATGATAAGGTTAAAATAGGAACCTCAACTTGTCTAAATTCTATTGGATGAGATTATTTCGACCCATCCCCACCTTATCTTTAAAATAAATCAATTTGGAGCTATTTAAAACCGAACTTGACTTTATAATAAAATAATATTTTTAGTTTTTTCAAAGGAGCCCCTCTCCTCCCTTATAAAAGGGAACCTCCTCCCCCTCTTCCTCACACCACTTTGAGCCTTCAAGCTCGGCCAAACCCAGACAATTTCTCCTCTCCACTTCCCTAGAGAAATCCTAGAGGTCCTGTTCCTCTTCAAAGACCAATTTTAGTGCCCTAAAAGGTGGTCTCAAAGAGGCGTTTCAAAGAAGAGGTAATGTCCGTTACCAATTTTTTCAACTTTATTTCTTCTTCCACTTCTTCTTATTTAGGTTTTTCATTATTAAGTAATAACATTAGTATCACTAATATACTGATATGTTATTATAAGTATGAAAAAACCCTATTTAACCATCAATCCATCCTACGAAAAACGAAATCATCACGCGTGCGTACGTACGGAATATCATCTCCACGTCGTGGTGTAATCTATTATCCACCACCACCTTACTTGGAAGGGTATAATGGTGTAAATAATGACTATATATGACTATTGTGAAGTGATATTGATTATTAAATAGTATACATACACTCCAATACAATTCCACGATCATAGGAATGATATCATCACTCGTGTGTACGTACGGAATACCGTCTCCACGATGTGATGCGACTCGTTCTACATGATCTTCATTGCATAATGATTATATAAATGAATTGAATGAATGAATATTATATATATTACACTAATACCATTCTGGAAATGAGGTATCTATAACCTAAAAAGAAAAATAAGAATTTATTCGACAAAACACGCATAATAACAAAAAGTAATAAACACCCGAATAACAAGTAGTAATGAAATATTACTAAAAAGAATCTAAGAATATGACCATATATGATATCATAAAAATAATTATGATTATGGAATAAGAAAATAACATTATTTAAATCATTATACAGGAGGTTCGGACACTTACGAAGCAAATCTGACCTAAGGTAAGGGAAAATATCACAATCTCCTTTTTATCCGAGATTGTTTATACTTTGGTATTTACTGGGGTGTATTTTATCATCCACATCCATGATTCCTCAATATGTAATATTTATATCATTATACAATAGTTTATATCCAATTTTACCCTTCGGTGAGTTTCTAGTAAAAGATATTAAAGGAATCTTCTGTCGTTTTTCGTACGAGGTACTTTTTGACTTTTCCGACAAAAGTACGAGAAGAATGTTTTTTTAACTTATACGACATGAATGGATTTTTAAAAAATTATTTCCAAGAATATTCCTTTACAAGTTTTCAAGTTTATTTTTAATCAACTTCTTTTAGTTTAAAATTTTATTACATGTTAAGAAAGGAAAGTTTTTTTGAAGTAGAAAGGATATTTTCCTCAGGAATGGAGTTCAAGTGTTTTATCAAAATTATTTTCCATATAAGATAATATAGGGTTATGTTTCTATCCCTATTATTACATGGATCTGTTTATGTTGTGATGGAAATATTTTTATGAATTCCTTTATCTTATATGAATTGTTTTATGATGTCACGATGTTTAAGATTCCAATTTTTATTACATGGGTTATGCTATGATGTATGGTTTATGATTTTGTGGCACACATAAGAATGGTATCATAATGAGATGGGTGGGACCTATATCTCCCTCCAATGCATTGGGTAAAGATTTTATATCTCATGAGATAGACATGGCTGGAACGGTAGGTTAAACCGGTTCAGTGAAACAGGACTAAAACGAGGAGTGAACTCAGTTCAGAAATGGACTTTTTCCACTAAGATAGTCTTGGAAATGTGACTTGACTAAAAAGAAATGATTATCTATGATTATGTGTATATGACACAAAGTTTCATGTTTTAAGTTATGATTTTTGGGATTACATTTCACTACTATGATTTATCCCATGTTATGAAATTATGATTTCTTTTGCAGGTTAAGATTTCCAAAAGTTATGTTCTTATGTATATATGATGTGATTGATATTTCTTTTGTTTACCCTTACTGAGCATTTGAGCTCACACTTTTGTATGTTTTCTTTCCCCAGGTCAGGAAGAAGTTTATTAAGTAAGATAATCCAAAAGGGACTATATATATGTTGAAATAAATGAGAGACAGTGTAGATGCTTTATGAACCAGTTGTTTATGTTTCCCAGTTTCTAAAGACATTATACATATACGGTCCTTTCCTGGTTTTATTATATGTTGTAATAAGTGTGCTTCAATTATGAAATAATAGAAATGTATGGACATTATGGGTCTTTATCGTTGGTATCAGAGGAAAGGTATAGTCAACCTTTGGAAACTAGGATTTGAAAGCCTTAGTAAGAACCCTAAGGATAAGTCTAAGCATAGAACACAATATTAGTGTTTTAGAAATGGCCATGAATAACCTAGGATAAGACCTTAAGTGTGAAATTTTATTCTTGATTATGTGGATTTCCTATTATAATTAGTGTTGCTCACACTATTATTTTTGGTTTTAGTCAATGGCTGGAACCCGAAGGAACCGTGTTAATGCGGAATGTGATGGGCAATGCAATGATTGCGCCCCTGAGCAACCAAACGTTATAGGAGTTGGAATTAAAAATCTTGTATCCATGCTCACACAACTTTCTCAACCTATGAATCATGCAGGACTTCCAAATGGAAAAAGGAAGGAGAAAAATTCTGTTGAATCCTTCATGAGACAGCGTCCACCTTCATTCAGTGGGTCTACTGATCCATTAGTTTCTGAAAAATGGATTAGTACTACTAAAAAGATATTTTCAGTTCTTTAATGTTCTGAACATGATAAAGTCATGTTATCAGTGTATCGTTTGGAAGGTGATGCTGATCAATGGTGGAATCTTATTAAGAATACAAGGCAAAGGGATGAAATTGAGTCCATGGAATGGGACGATTTCAAGAACTTATTTTTCAATAAGTACTTCCCTCGTATTCTCCAAAAAATGATGGAGAAGGAGTTTCTTGAACTAAAGAAAAAGGATGATGAATCTGTTGGTACCTATGAAGCAAATTCTACAAGTCTTGCAAGGTACGCTTCTGGTATTATTATCCAACCTGAGAGTAAGATCGATTGATTCTTTAGTGGCTTAAAACCAAGTCTTCGAAGGGCGTTAGCCATAAGGGACTTCAATAGCTACGAGGAAATCCTTTGATGTGCTCTCAAAGTAGAGATGGATATTGGAGTAACCCATCACTCATATGGGTTTAATAATAAGAGGAAAATAGAATTCAGAGGAAAATCTAAAGAGAACACTGAAAAGAAGATGAGATTTCCCTTATTCTCAAAGTGTAGAAAGAAACATGGAGGGAGTTTTCTTAAAGGGACAATTAAATGTTTCAAATGTGGAAAGGAAGGTCATAGGGCATTTGAATGCCGCAATTATGGGAAGAAGATGTCTGATGATGCAAACAAAGAAAGGGATACACAGAATGAACCTACTACACTTCAATGTTTCCAGTGCAAGGAGATGGGGCATTATTCCAATCAATGCCCAAATCCAAGGGTTGATGATGATGGTCGACGTCAACAAACTCTTAAGGATAAAGACAAAGGAAAGTCACATGAAATTTCTATCAGTGATGTAGAGTACGATAATGATGTGGTTAAAGGTACACTTACCATCCACTCTAAAGTAGCAAATATTTTATTTGATTCTGGATCCACCCACTCTTTTTTTATGAATAATTTTCTAAGGATATCACTGTATTACCTCAACAATTAGATGTTTAGTTAGCTGTGACAACCCCTAATGGCACAATAGTCGCATCAAAAGTTTATAATTCTTCTCCGATCGAAGTTTGTGGGAAAGTGCTTCCTGCAAATCTTGTGATCCTTCCTATAGTGGAATTTGATGTGATTCTTGGCATGGATTGGCTTTCTCTATATGGAGCTCATATCAATTTCCAAAGAAGGGAAGTCACATTTCATATTCAAAATCAATCTATGATCGTCTATCGATGCAAGGATGATACTAACCTTCCAGTGGAAATTTCTTCCATTTTATGAGTATTGATTCCACTAAATGAAGGTTAATTATCTCAAATGGTTGGTGAGAAACTCACGATTAAGAATATGACCATTGTACGAGAGTTTGATGATGTCTTTCCAGAGGAATTACCAGGTCCTCCACCAAATCGTGAAGTTGATTTTTCAATAGAACTCATACCAGGAGCTTTGCCTATTTCAAAGACACCTTATAGAATGGCCCCAATTGAGTTGCAGGAATTGAAGAAGCAAATCCAAGAGAATCTTGATAAGGGTTTCATACGCCCTAGTGTGTCACCTTGGGGAGAACCTGTTCTATTTGTTAAGAAGAAAGATGGATCAATGAGACTCTGCATTGATTATCGAGAACTTAACAAGATCACTATCAAGAAAAAATATCCTCTCCCACGCATTGATGACTTATTTGACCAACTACGCGAAGCTCAATACTTTTCCAAGATTGATCTTCGTTCAGGGTATCATCAATTAAGGGTCAAAATGGAGGATATACCAAATATGACTTTCCGTACATGGTATGGACACTATGAATTTATAGTGATGCCATTTGGTCTTACTAATACCCCTGCTATCTTCATGGATCTGATAAATAGAGTCTTTAAATACTATCTTGATTGGTTTGTGGTAGTCTTTATAGACGATATTCTTGTCTATTCAAAGATCAAGGAAGAACATGAAGATCACTTGAGAATTATATTGAAGACCCTGATAAAAGAGAAGCTTTATGCCAAATTTACCAAGTGGGGATTTTGGCTTCAAAAAGTTTCATTTTTGGGTCACATAATCTCAAAATAGGGGATATCTGTGGATCCAGCAAAAACAGAGGTAATCGAAAGATGGTCGAGACCAACAACAGTGACTGAGATCGAATTTATCTTGGTTTGGTTGGATATTATCGACGTTTTGTGAAATATTTTTCACAATTATCTAATCCACTCACCAAGTTGACTCGGAAAGGAGTTAAGTTTGTTTGGATGCAGGAATGTGAAGATAATTTCAAGGAGTTGAAAAGAAGGTTATCCAGTGCACCTGTGCTCACACTACATTGTAGTGGAGAAAGGTTTGTGATCTATAGTGATGCATCCAAGAAGGGTTTGGGGTGTGTTCTTATGCAAAATGATATGGTGATATCTTATGCCTCACGACAGTTGAAAATACATGAGCCAAATTACCCAACTCATGATTTGGAGTTAGGTGCGGTAATCTTTGCATTAAAGATTTGGAGGCATTATCTTTATGGAGAAAGGTGCGACATTTATACGGATCATAAAAGTTTAAAGTATATTTCCACACAAAAGGAGCTGAATATGCGCCAAAGAAGATGGTTGGAGCTGATTAACGATTACGACTGCTCAATCCATTACCTCCCTGGGAAATAAAACAAGGTGGAAGATGCATTAAGTCGACAAGACCATGCTAGTTTATCCATGATGAGGATCACAAAAGATCCAATATTTATGGATTTACAAAAGATATATCTTGGAATTATAATGAAAGGGGAAAAATTGTATCTTTCTCAAATGAATGTTCAACCATCTATACATGTGAAGATTAAAGAGGCACAGAAAGAAGATGTAGAGTTACAAAAGAAGATAAGAAATGTTCCTGAATTCAACCTTGATTGTGATGGGATAATAAAGTTCAGGAATCAGGTTTGTGTTCCTCCCATCCCCAAATTAAAGAAGGAGCTGCTAGATGAGGCTCATAGTTCTTCATTATCTGTTCATCCTAGAAGCACAAAGATGTATAGGGACCTGAAAGAGTACTTCTGGTGGGATGGCATGAAAAGAGATGTTGCTGAATATGTCTCTCGATGCTTGGTTTTTCAGCAAGTTAAAGCTAAGAGACAGAAGTCTAAGGGGAAGTTAAAACCATTACCCATACCCGAATGGAAATGGGAAAACATCACTATGGACTTTGTCACCGGACTTCCTAATACATCCAAGGCAATAATGCTATCTGGGTCATAGTTTATCGTCTTACAAAGTATGCACACTTCATCGCTATTAGAGAGGATTTCTCTCTGGATCAGTATGCCATGATATATGTAAAAGAAGTGGTAAGATTTCATGGACTACCACTTTCTATTCTATCTGATCAGGATCCGAGGATTACCTCAAAGTTCTGGTGAAGTCTTTAGCATACTCTGGATACATAGTAAAGTTTCAGCACTACTTATCATCCTTAGACAGACGGTCATTCTGAGAAAACAATTCAAACTCTAAAAGATATGTTGAGAGCTTTCTCTATGGATTTCAAAGGTGGTTGGGATCAACACCTGCCTTTGGTGGAATTTTCTTATAATAATAGCTTTCAATCCAGTATTCAGATGGCTCCTTATGAAGATCTCTATGGAAATAAATGCAGGACTCCAACTTGCTGGGATGAAGTTGGGGAAAGAAAGCTATTAGGACCTGATCTCGTTGATGAAATGGAAGAAAAGTTCAGATCTATTCAACAACACATAAGAGCAACTCAGAGTCGACAGAAAAGTTATGCCGACAACCAAAGAAAATACCTAGAGTTTGAAGTGGGTGATAAAGTGTTCTTACGAATATCTCCCTGGAAGAGGGTCATGAGATTTGGAAAGAAGGGGAAGTTGTTCCCTAGATATATCGGTCCTTTCGAAATACTAGATCGTGTTGGGAAGGTATCTTACTGATTGACGCTTCCACCGAATCTCTCTCAAGTTCACGATGTTTTCCATGTATCTCTCCTGAGAAAGTACACACCTGAACCTTCACATATACTCAGCTCAGAAGTTGTACCGCTGGAGGAAGATCTTTCTTATGAAGAACAACTGATATAGATTCTGGATCGTAGTGAAAAAGTCTTACAAAACAAGACCACTCGATTGGTGAAAGTTTTATGGAGGAGCCACCAATTAGAAGAAGCTACATGGGAGCTTGAGGATATGATGAGGGAGAGGTATCCTCATCTATTTGTTACAAAGTGACGAATTTCGAGGGCAAAATTCATTTTAAGGGGGGTAGAATGTAACACTTGAGACTTTTATGTTATATAAATCATGAAATGAATCTTTCACTTGCTTGGCTTGCTTTACACGAAATCGCGACCTTCCTCGATAACTTGGGTCGTACGCAATACCGAGTTTCACTAAACAATGATATACTATTAAAATATTATTAGAACTAGCCGTTATGAATAGTAATAACCACTTTTTAAAATTTTATAAATTTTATTTTTCAAAATGGACTTCACTTTTGGATTCGGAATATCTAAATTAGCCTAGGGTAAAATTTTGGTATTTTTCTGAAAACTTTCAATTTTTGATGAATAGTAAAACCACTAAGTGGTAGTTAAAAAACTGAATTTTTCATAAAACTTAATTTTACCACTTCTTTGAGTGGAATTTCAAAAAATCCGAGAGACGCGGTTGATGTCAGTAAGTAAAATTTGGTTCAATGAGATGAAAATAATTTTTGGTGAATAGTAACTTTTTTACTTTTATTTACCACAGTTAAAAGTAAATAGGGTAATTAAGGGTAAAAAGGATATTATTAATACCCTAACACATGTCCTAATTCTATTTGATAAGTTTAATTCGACCAAAAACAACCTTAGAAATAAAATATGACCATTTAGGCCCACTTGGATTAGATTAGGACATTTATTATTAATTTATTTAAAGAAGGGTTAAAATAGTTAAAATCAAAGTTTAATAAGAAACTCATTTTTAATATAGGGTTATACATAAGATAAATTCGACTATAAATATTCATTAGAAATATAAAACTATTTCCTACATAATGATATTTTATTTTTAATTTTTAGACTTTAAATAAGTTAATTTATTTATGACACAAAGATGATGCAGTAATTATCTTATTAATGAAATATTGACATAATTGATGTTATAAATGCCCAAATAAATGTAATTTGAGACGTTTTATGAATTATAATAATTTTCTAGCTTAATATGACATGTTATTATTGATTTAATTAACTTTTTTCGAACTAATCATTCTGTTATAATTTTCACAAAAAACAATTACTAAATAGTGTCAAAATTGACATAAAATAGTTTTTAAAAAACATATTATATTATTAATTGTTATTTTATTCCTAAAACTCTAAGGTTCAGAAAAATGACTTAGATAAGGTTATATAAATTAATAGTAAACAACTTGGGGTTTTTTTGTCTTTCTATAGTGAGTTTATTAACCTTATAGTATAAGAACACAAGAAGACTCGGTAAAAGTAAAATTATTTAACTTAATGATAAATCTAAATGATAATGTTAAAATAGGAACCTAAACTTGTCTAAATTCGTTTGGATGAGATTATTTATACCCATACCCACCTTAGCTTCAAAATAAATTAATTTGGAGCAATTTAAAACCAAACGTGACTTTATTATAAAATAATATTTTTAGTTTTTTCAAAGGAGCCTCTCTCCTCCCTTATAAAAGGTCACCTCCTCCCCCTCTTACTCACACCAATTTGATCCTTAAAGCTTGGCCAACCCATGCCAATTTCTCCTCTCCACTTCCCTAGAGACATCCTAGAGGTCCTGGTCTTCTTCAAAGACCAATTTTAGTGCCCTAAAAGGAGGTCTCAAAGAGGCGTTTCAAAGAATAGGTAATGTCCATTACCAATTCTTTCAACTTTATTTCTTCTTCCACTTCTTCTTCTTTAGTTGTTGAATTATGAAGTAATAACATCAGTATCACTCATATAATGATATTTTATTATAATTATGAAACAAAACTATTTCACCATCTATCCATCCTACGGAAAACGAAATCACCGCGCGTGCGTACGTACGGAATACGGTCTCCACGCCGTGGTGTAATCTATTTTCCACCACCACCTTACTTGGATGGGTATAATGGTGTAAATAATGACTATATATGACTATTTTGAAGTGATATTGATTCCGATATAGTATACATACACTCCAATACAATTCCACGATCATAGGAACGATATCATCACTCGTGCGTACGTACGGAATACCGTCTCCACGATGTGATGTGACTCGTTCTACATGATCTTCATTGCATAATGATTATATAAATGAATTGAATGAATTAATATGATATATATTACACTAATACCATTCTGGAAATGAGGTATCTATAACCTAAAAAGAAAAATAAGAATTTATTCGACAAAACACGCATAAGAACAAAAAGTAATAAACACCCGAATAACAAGTAGTAATGAAATATTACTAATAAGAAGATAAGAATATGACTATATATGATATCATAAAAATATTTATGATTCTGTAATAAGTCAATAACATTATTTAAATAATTATACAGGAGGTTCAGACACTTATGAAGCAAATCGGACCTAAGGTAAGGGAAAATATCACAATCTCCTTTTTATCTGAGATTGTTTATAATTTGGTATTTACTGGGGTGTATTTTATCATCCACATCCATGATTCCTCAATATGTAATATTTATATCCTTTTACAATATTTTATATCCAATTTTACCCTTCGGTGAGTTTTTAGTAAAAGATATGAAAGGAATCTTCTGTCGTTTTTCGTACGAGGTACTTTTTGACTTTTTCGACAAAAGTATGAGAAGAATGTTTTTTTAACTTATACGGCATGAATGGATTTTTAAAACATTATTTCCAAGAAGATTCCTTTACAAGTTTTTAATTTATTTTTAATCAACTTCTTTTAGTTTAAAATTGAATGGCATTTTAAGAAAGGAAAATGTTTTTGAAGTAGAAAGGATATTTTTCTCAAGAATGGAGTTCAAGTGTTTTATCAAAATTATTTTCCATCAAAGATAATAAATGGTTCTGTTTCTATCCCTATTATTACATGGATTTTATTATGTTGTGATGGAAATATTTTTAGGAATTCCTTTATCTTATATGAATTGTTTTATGATGTCACGATGTTTAAGATTCCCATTTTTATTTCATGGGTTATGCTATGATATATGGTTTATGATTTTGTGGCACACATAAGAATGGTATCATTATGAGATGGGTGGGACCTATATCTCCCTCCAATGAATTGGGTAAAGATTTTATATCTCATGAGATAGACATGGCTGGAAGGCCAGGTTAAACCGGTTCAGTGAAATAGGACTTAAACGA
The DNA here is from genome assembly GCA_963277665.1 of Viscum album. Classification (NCBI taxonomy): domain Eukaryota; kingdom Viridiplantae; phylum Streptophyta; class Magnoliopsida; order Santalales; family Viscaceae; genus Viscum; species Viscum album. Next base: position 1,512,572,107 of record OY728139.1, on the reverse strand, counting down.
GGAGTGAACTCGGTTCAGAAATGGACTTTGTCCACTAAGATAGTCTTGGTAATGAGCCTTGAATAATAAGAAATGATTCTCTATGATTATGTGTGTATGCCACAAAGTTTCAAGTTTTATGTTATGATTATTGGGATTACATTTGACTACTATGATTTATCCCATGTTATGAAATTATGATTTCTTTTGGAGGTTAAGATTTCCAAAAGTTATGCTCTTATGTATATGATGTGATTGATATTTCTTTTGTTTACCCTTACTGAGCATTTGAGCTCACCCTTTTGTATGTTTTCTTTCCCCAGGTCAGGAAGAAGGTTATTAAGTAAGATATGCCAAAAGGGACTATAGATATAATGAAATAAATGGGAGATAGTGTAGACACTTTATAAAGCAGTTGTTTATGTTTCCCAGTTTCTAAAGACACTATACTTATACGGTCCTTTCCTGGTTTTGTTATATTTTGTAATAAGTGTGCTTTAATTCTGAAGTAATATCAATGTATGTAAAGTATGGGTCGTTATAAGTATCTTTTCATGTAGATTATAAATATGGGTCAAAATTCCCTATCAAAGGCTATTAGTATAGTTTCTTTGGCATTGTTTATGTAACTTTGCCTCATGAAAGTAATGTCTAATAGATCTGAGGGGTGATTTAAATTTTATATGAGGATGGTGACCCCCCTCTTGGAGGAATTTAGATACTAAAGAGTACAACCCTCACCTGAAATTTTAAATTTCTTTACTCTGTAAGAATTAATTTCTCACTATAGTTCCATTGTTATAGGAAAACATTATATTGGATATAGGATTCCATGTATTTCCTTGGTGGGTGACCTCACTACAATAGGAAAGTATGAAGGGACTTAAATGTTAATATAGAACCTAAGGAAATTTTCAACTTCTCATTTACTCTTTAGCTAGAGTATATGAAAATAATTGGATAGGTGGATAGGGAGTTGATGACTCGCACATGTTACCTTATGATCTTTATTTCATGTTTACAATGTGGATGGTTTGTATTCTCCATTTTATGTAGTACCACATCAGTTGTATAATAGGTATAGTGAGATTATTATGGTTCATTTTTAATGTCCCATTAATCAAAACCTCGATTCCTATAACTAAATAGGGTAAGTGGTATAGACATGAGATTGGGTAATCCCTTGGTAATTTCATCATTGATGATCTGGAATTCATTACTTACGTTGATGGAGTTGTTACTCCCCCATTGATTAGGTGTGAGTGTTTTCCATTATAGGCATTTTCACTTAGAACTCCCTTCAATATGTGGGTTATTGCTTATCTGGATGGAGTTAGTGAACTACTAGATCATTCATGACTTTTAAAAAGGCATGAGTTCCTCCTTAATATATATAAATCCCTTATCCAATTCCTGAATTCCAAAGATGTGTGGATCCACTTTTATTATTTTGTACTGGTTACCTGGCAGTTATGGATTTTACTATTATGGATATTTGGGAATTTTGGGTACCAATATTCAACATGGTTCTTAAGGCTTGGTATATGAATCTGGTGGCGCTATGAAAATTGGGAGTGGAGATTATTTGTATCAATTTACTTATAATTAATTAAATCTAGATCTCATTAGTTCCAATGTGGTCTTTTAACTGATAATGTTTCATGTTTTACATTATATATGATCGGGCTGGTAACTCCCTCATGGAATGGGTGCTTGTCACCCAGATAGTGGGTCAGCAACTCTCTTGACCAGCATATATCTCTTCTGGTGGGGTGGAGGTTATCCACATCTAATTTTATATTAGTGATCTATTCTAATAAAAAGATCTAATATAATCACTTTTAAGTAATGGGGTGTTTCTTCCGGAATGATGACATACAGATGAGTCTAGATCATCACCCTTTGTATCGAGAACAAGCTCATATTAGTTCATTTAGCATGGCTCAATGTTTAGTGAGCCCTCTTAGGTGTGTGATTTTCTTGATTATATCCAATAGGTTTCAATTTGGGATTTGTGTTATGGTCTCATTATGTTAAATTATTTTGTATTGATCTCCTTAACCATGGATTAGTAGGGAGCAAGAGTTTTCCCTTGAGCCATAGATTTTGTTAGTGGTTTCATAATTCTAGGGACCAAGTATTCTATTTCATTTTCCCTTATTCAACCATGAAATTGGGTTAGGTTATTATAGGTAAGTGAAACTATATATTCTTCCCCATCTAATTTTTTCCATCTTCAACTGATTTGGGTGGATATATAATTCATCCCTTACTTGTGAGTTGACCAAAAGTATATTGATTGTTTTTTTTGGGCAACATATTGGGTATTTGTACACTCATATATACATTGTCTTCATGCCAAAATGTGCTTTGTCTATGAAGATGATTCTTAGGTCAACATAAATTTAGTGGGTATGGTGTTGTTTGATCTAAAATATTGGTGATCCCAGTGGTGTCAGTGGATGGTATTGATTTGGGTGGCGTTAGTGTGATATGGTGATCGTCTTCCCTGGTTTCTTAAGGTCATTTTATTTTTCTGAGTACCGGGCCTTTTATTATTTCCCTACTATATTTTAATTTTTATTGTATGTATTTGTGATGGGTACCATTTATTTCATGCATATTTTACTTCATTCATATTTTTAAATGTTATGGGGGTGTGATTATTATGTTCGGATAGTGATGTATTTATTACACGATGTATATAATAATTTATCCCCTATATGTTTTATGTATTCTTAGTGATACTTACCAAACCATTACCTATTCTAGAAAGGCATGGGGTATAAACTCAGCTTACCATAGGCACATGTGGGGTCATAGGGGATCTATTCTGGCTAGATTGGTATCATAAAAAACTTTTCATAGTGACATTGTTTAAACTTAGGTTTCTCATGGTTTCGGTTCATGACATATGGGGAAACAAGTCTTAAGGTTCTTAAATCTAGTTATTGGACTAGGGAACCTAGATAGGATGTAGTGGATGATGTATTCCAATGAATGGAATTTTATATTTAGTTAAAATACTTATGAACATAGGGAATTTTTCTCATGGTAATGTTAAGTTGGTCCATGCATCATATAGAATTTAGTGTATTATTTTCAAGTAGGCATGATAACCTACTTATAAAGAATTTTGAATAATATAAGGAAATTGATTCCATGATGAAAATTATTTCTCTTAAGGTGTGGAATATAAATTTTATATATAATGAGAGAAATAATACCACTAACGGGAGTGTGGCCTCCATGGGTCATGATCACTGTTGATGCTTCTTTCCATTACAGAGTCTAACGAATGAAAACGGAAAATACCTTTACAAAGATTGATTCATCCTTTGAAAAAACATCAAAAATTGACAAAGGCATGAAAGAGGATTTGTTTTCACTTGGGTTGTACAAGTTTCATCATGGTCACGCAGGTATACCTACGCGCCACATATGGTCGCGCAGGTGACTTGCGCGCCCTATTTGATTTTTGCCCGAGGTCTTCAGCAGCCTATAAATACCCCTTGTGGGCCCCCCATTTTGAGGTCAAAAAATTCCAAAAGCCATATTTAAGCTCCTGGGGCCCTAGTCTCTTCTGGAAGTCTTTTGAACACTTCTATGGTAATTTCTTACCTTGAATAGAAGCTCTAAAGAGGGGAAACAAGGCCTAAATGTTAAAATTCATCAATACCTGCACGCCTAAGTGTCTAAACCCCTAAGTGAAATGAACAAACCTATGTGTCGCCTTGTCTGTTCACCATAACCTATGCGCTACTCTTTTGGAAGCCCCTAGGGATAATACTAAGGGCATGAGCCAAGTCTCGCCCAAGTACTACCCCATGGGTTGACTGTCGCTCAAGTACCCATGTGTCGAGCAGGTATACCTACACGACCAAGACTTGCGTGCACACGCAGGACTTGTGCGCCTCTCTTTTTTTGGGTTCCCCTCCAGCCTATTCACTTTTTTTCTTCAAATCCACCTTTCCTCTTCAAGATTTAGTCTTCAAGACACTCTTCAAAGCCATTTATGTAATGTTTCCTTGATTGGCTTCCTTATCTAAAATGAATTCTATGGAACATATCTCAAAACCTAGTGATTTACATGTCTTTATGTCACTAAGGTGAGAGATTTCAATCATTTAGCCTCGTCCTTTAAGATGAGAAGATTTTTAAATTTTGGCATCCTCCTTAGGAGTCAGCCCAAATCATAATTTCCTAAATCTGGGCATCCTCCTTATGAGTAAGCCCAAAGTTTACTATTCACTGTGCCTCCTTCTCAGAAGTAAGCCCCAGTCATAATTTCTTTTGATCTGTGCCTCCTTTTCCGAAGTAAGCCTCAGTCTCAAATTCCCAAATCTGGGCATCCTCCTTAAGAGTAAGCCCCTTGTCCCTTAACCTGGGCCTCCTTTTCAGGATTTAGCCCCAGTCCAAGATATTTAATCTGGGCCTCCTTCTCAGGAATAAGCCCCATGTTCCCAAATATGGGAATCCTCCTTAGGAGTAAGCCCCAATCATAATTCCCCTTAACCTGGGCCTCCTCAGAAATAAGCCCTAATTCTCAAATCCCTTTAATATGGGAATCCTCCTTAGGAGTAGTCCCCAGTCATAATTTCTCTTAACCAGTCTAAATTTACTTTTGATTTGGGCTTCCTTTTCAATAGTAAAACCCAATCATAAGTCCCCTCTAATTTAGGCATTCTTCTCAGGATTAAGTCCTAAGTTAAGTATCCAAATCTCTATAAAGCACATATACCTTTATGGACCATGTTCCAAGGTTTCTTCCCTGAAGTAAATCCTAATATTCATCAATCTGGGAAGTCATACATACATAAGCCCCACATTTTTTCTTATGATTGCATATTTTGTGGCACAATTGTCTAGTTTTACCAATACCTCTTGTTTCTCACACCGAGCATGACTCACGTGATCTTAGAGTGTAAAAGTAATTATGACATCTTTCTTTGAGCCATCAATAATGAATAAACCACATACTCCCTTACTCAAACTATGTGGGTTCGGATTCCATTTCTAGACAAGGATACGTAGGTAGCCCATCTGTGGGCACGATCCCAACTCTGAAATAATTCATGTCTTTCTGAATGACAGTAAACTTCAATTGCCTCGCTGAGTGGATTTAAAACCAGTATGGTTATCATAATGACCAAGAGATTTATATATAATGTGGTAAAGGGTACCATTTACTAAGAATCTCTAACAAACACAGATGATTCTCTATCTATGAACAACCTTTAATCCATATAAAAGATTCTCTAAATTTCATACATATAAATCATTTATTGTCAGATATAAAGGAAATATCATTTTCATACTTGGTAATTTAACAAGGATTCATGAACATAACATAAATCTATAAAGAGAGTCATGGCCTAGACAATAATTCCCCCCAAAAAGGTGTGATGAGTCCTACCTACCATCCTCTCGACCAATGCAAATTCTTAAGCCTCATTTGTTCATAACTAATGAGCACCTACCTTTGGAAAGTAGGTCCAAATGGATATAAAATCATTGGATATTTTTTTTCTACGAAAAAACTTGTTAGAAACTGATTGGAATGTTTGAACCTTAAAAAATGAGGTCATACCCAATTCCATAGGAAAAAAAATGGTGAACCCGACGTGAATCCTTAACCAAGTTAAAGTGATGTTTTACTTATTTGTTAGGACCCTATTTAAACTCAATGAGAGGGTCAACAAAACAATCCATAGCATATGTGCTCATCCAAAAGATGTAGTGGTCGAACTTATCTTTATTACGTCTATTATATCAAACAGGAACTCTTTTCCAAGATCTTCTGTGTTACAAAAATGGATTCATTTAAGTTCACACCTGTTAATACCTCTGTTGTGAATGCCTCTACTGCTACTCATGCTGGATCGTCATCCTTTTTGAGGAAAACTTCACCTACTCAGCATCTTCAACACTGGGTATCAAATGCGCTGGTTAAGTAATACAATCAAAATGGTACTATTCCGACTCTAGAGGACGCTCGACAAGCCCTCCAAGTCAATAATTCAACCTGGTTGTCCGGACAACGATGACCAGCGATCAAGAAGTAGGTGATGCCAACCACCGTATCCAACCATTTCGGGTCATTATCCCCAGAATGCAATAACCAGTCCCTCCCATATTCTGGGGAGGTGAATGAGAAGGCCACTGATGGCCTTAATTCAAGGCGACCTGAGTCCTTCCCAAGGTATCCCATCAAGAATCGCCGCCAGACTCGTGTGGTAGTGCGCCCTCAACATGATGAGGGTGTTGTCTCTAGGTGTTCGTCTTAGGTTCCTCGAACCCGAGCAGGCAGGACAAACCACTTGAGGCGACGACCAGTCAACAATGAGCAGGTTCTTATCTCTGACCTTTCCAAAGAAGTCCACCAACATAACTTGGTGGAAAGCAACGAGTGGGCACACACACCCATCCGTTTTAATTTCGATGTCTAGTAGACTCGTCTGGAAGAAACACGCCAATCCTGCTAGGCGATTCTGGCGGAGTACTATAGACAGGAACATACACCTATTTATAAATCATTTCCTAGTCAGCAGGCTCATCTAACTACATACGATGAAGCCCACCAACCCAATGTGTTGACAACTAGTAAACAGGCACATACACCTGCTTACTCTCATCAATCCTTCCAGCAGCCTCGTCTCTTTGTATTGAAGGAAGTTCATCAACCACATTCGGCTGAGTAAAATCAGCAGGCACATACACCAGCTAGTATTGATCAAGCCTACCAACAGTCTCGTTTGGTAGCACCTGGAGAAATCAATTGGAAAGCCCCAATGAAAAACAGGAGGCAGACTCAACTCTCTACGCCCACAATGAGTACTGTAAAAATTCACTGAAAAGAAAAGGAGGACAGGAGCAGGAATACACACCTACTCCAAGCACGGAATGGACGTATATCCCCATTCCGGCAGCTGAAGTCACCAATCATATTCTGTCAATGGTGAAAGAGAAGAAGAAAATCCCTGCTCATATTCTAATGCCTGCCAAAATATTATAACACCTTCAACAGCATCACAGGGAAAGAAATGAAAATCTATCCCTACCAGTGTAGTGACACATCAACATATCACTCCAGAATAGACACACACCTTTGTTCCAGTCCAAGAGGGTTGTGGGGCATACTCCCCCATATCATACGGACAACCAAGTCAGGCACATACACCTGATTTGAGTGGAGATAATCTGCCTAACCTGATCATTTCTCCTGAACAGGCACATACACCTGCCCATAATAACCACATTCATCAACAAGTGGTTCCCAATGTGAGTAAGAAGGTTTCTAAGAAAAAGACCTGCCCAACATAGTCAACAAAATCCAGATCCAATTTGTAATAAGTCCTTGCTTGATGCTGGAGTTCTTGAAGCCCTCAAACAATTATTTGTTGGAATTCAAGATTCTACTCTCTCATTTCCCAATAGTGGGAACATTAATTCCGAAGGACTTCATCAGACTCTTCCTCATGAAGTCTTTCTTCATGACAATTCGGTCGATCTTGAAGTATTATCTTTAGATGAGAGCCACAAGAACCCTCTGTGTGGTCAGAATACCAAAGAGAAAAATGTTTCATCTTTTTCTGTAACCCACCATGGAAGTCCTCCCCATGATGATGAATTTAGCTTCGAAAGTCCTCTCTGTAGTAATAATTCACATTGCCTGGAAAATGCTCCAATGGACAATGTAGTGATGAGAAAGCCCTATTATCTTGAGTAACTTGAAAATGTGAAGTCAGTCATGTCTGATGCTTTACCACTAGCAGGTGAAACAATTTCTCAATCAGAAGATATCCCGGGGTGTAGGTCATTCTCCGAACCACCCCTGGATCATTCATCTTCTAGTTTGTTTAGTGAATTATCTACCAATATTGTTGAATCAAATGAAGCAACAAGGAAGCACCAGATCTGGTCTAATCAGGTAGAATAATCTTCATCGAATGATAAAGAGGAAGTGCTAAATATGAGAAAACAACTAGAAAAAGGGGAACTGCCAGTTATGTTTTGGCCTTTGGCTGACTCTCAATATGACATTCCAGATATGTTGATGGAAGATTGTATTCAAGATATTTGTCTCAACATGTGGAAAACTCTTTGTCAACTAAAAAAGAAAATATTATATTATGATGAATATGAAAATCATGTCAAGATAATAGAAGGGTTAAAACAGCAAATTGACTTGGCATCTCTCTCAGTTTCTCGATATCCGAAGGATGAAAAGAAACAGAGAGCCCTTCAGCGTTCATGCCTTGCTGCACTAAGAAGATTGCACCTGTTAATTTCCAATTACCCATCTGGTATTTATATCAAGGGATGGGGTGTTCATGGAGAACTGCATTTCACTATACTCTTCAGTCAACAAAGCCCGCCAAAAATGGTCCCATGCAATGTTATTGCCCATGGTCGGCCACAACCAATTGGATTTGTTTATAATCAAAGGCCCTATTAAGAGTAGGCCTCAACTAGTTCTTCTCAAAGTTAAGCATACAGAGAACAAGTTGTTGAATTAATCCTACATCAAACAAATGAGAATATTGAACATGCTTCTGGTTTAGAGCATGCACATCATCAAGTGACAGAAGTGTCAGAAATCATCCAGCGTTCATTTGAGTTGGGTGATAAAAGTGGATGCAGGTTGATGCATCCATGTAATTTCTGGACTAACGTTCGCAAGATCAGGAGAGCTTTCAAGAAATTCTCAGATGTAGAAACTCAAGAACCACCCTAACTTTCCAGACTGGGGACTCTTTTAACCCAACCCTCAGAATCAACAAATAGGATTCAAGGAGTTGAGCAGAAACAGCAGGAATAGCCCCAGTCCACCGGAATGGGGAATTTTTCAAATCCTCAATCTCTTCCTCAGATAAATTCAATCTTCTCTCGATTAGGGAAGAAACAACAAGGGGAACAAATATCCGAATTATCAGGAGATTCCCTCCAAATTACGGTTCGTCAAGAAATTCCTGAAGGATCAAATCCACAAAAGGCAATGTCTCATCAAAGACATGGAAAAAGAAAGTACCGTAGAAATGTCGAAAGAAGGGATACAATGCGTTATGAATCAATTAATGTCATCATTTTCATTGTTGCTGATCCTCTATAACATGAGGCTCACTCAGATGGATCAAATGAAGAGGTTTCTGCTCATGAAATTGTACGCACAGATACAAATGAAGAAGGTATGTGTACACGAAATCAATGGCTTACCCAGAATCTGGGTGTTCATTCAAATAACCAACTTCCCCCTCTCTAAAAGGCATCCAACAAAGGGAAAAGGAAAGAATCAGGTTACATACCCTTCCTCTAGAGAAGGCCAATTTCTCTCATTAGAGCAAAGGTTTTCACAACAAGAGGAAGAAATGAAGGAGTTGAGGAGGTTGAATGCAGAACTACTTCAAGTTAGTCTTCCTCCTAAGCATGATGGAATCAGTCAGCCAAGGGAATTTGTTGCAACTATTGAGAAGGATCAAAAATATCCTCCTCTACCAGTACACCCTCACAAGTCTAATCCTACTCGTAATTTGCAACAACAATCGGTGGTTCAACCATCAGTTGCAGTACTAGCCACCACATCTATCCAAGCTCTAGTTATTGCACCTACCCCAGTCCAAGCTCAACTGGATATTTCTCAAAAGTTAATAACTACTATTGAGTCATTAACAGCTCTGTTGGATGCTATGGAGGGAAAATGTGATTAAATTCAACTAGAAAAGAGATCTTACCCTGAGTGGGTTGATGCAATTCCTCCCCCATCAAATTTTGAAAGTACCACATTCTCAATCTTTAATGGTTCGGGAGACCCAGAGAAACACTTAACACATTTTTTTTCTCATTGTGATCCTGTGATGGGAACCTCTCAGCAACAGGAAGAATTTAATCTCAGGTGTTTTGTACAGTCATTACAAGGGCATGTCTTTGTCTGGTATACAAGCTTGCAATCCCAGTCAATTACCGGGTGGGAGGATCTCCGTCAAAATTCTTTCTTCAATTCAGCTCAACTTTGCCAAAGACAACAATTTTTGATCTTACAAATTTTAAGCAAAGGTAGAATGAAAGGGTTTCAGATTTCATTGCTCGTTGGAAGGGATTAACATATTCCCTAAGCTTAGCACTCCCTCAAGAAGAATTGTTGCCAATCTTTGTGGAAAATTTGCGTGATGAGTTACGCACACCGTTGATCCCTCTGAAATACACAAGAGGGTTTTGAGACCTTACATTGATCGCTCAACAGATTGAAGACTTGCTTACAAAGACTAAGGATAAAACTCATGTAATTCCATCAGCTTCAGGAAGGAGAATGGGTAAAGTAGAGACTGCTACAGTTACGCTTAAACAAGCACCTATACCTGCTTCTACTTCAAAAACATCATCATTACGAAGGGATCAACCTCCTGAGTGTCAAAAAAAAGGTTGTTTCGTCAAGATGATCAAAGAGATCAAAGACGGAAACAATTTGAGGATCTGAAGAGAAAAGTTTATTCTTTCTGAAATGAACAAGTTTCTAGCTACTTCATTTCGGCTCTGGAGAATAATTTGGTTCAATTACCAAGGCCCAAGAAGCCAAACAAGGAAGGATATGAAGTTCTTACCAACTATTTCCCATTTCATCAGATGCTAGGGCATCCCATTTTGGAGTGTATTGTCTTCAATGACCTCCTGCAAAAAAATGGTAGACTCAGGAAAAGTCAAATTGAAAGGTTCTTCAGCTCAGGTAGCATGTGTTACTGCTATAGATCTAGAGGAAGAAGGATAATGGCAAGAATTCCAAATCAAAAATGTGCAGAAATATGATGATTTGATGGTCATAAAAACGATCAACCAAACTCATGCCATTTTGCGAATGCAGTTGAAGAAACCAATTGTATCTTCTACTATGAATGCCACAATAAAACCCTCTTCATCTGAGGGAAAATCCTCAAAGAAATGGCTTAATTCAAAGAAATAGGAACAATCAGAAGAAGATGAGATCGTGTCAAAGCCAAAGTTATCTTTGACTCTGGAAGATTTTATGCCATCTAATTCGAAGCAATGGGAACCACCCCATCAAACGGAATAGCCCAAAATGGATAATCAGGCAGAGTCTTCATCAGATGAAGAGTTGATATTTGGTTCTGTTAACATGATTCAGTTAACAGATCCTTATGTCAGTCACAGTTTGGATCTCGATGATCCTGAGTTCCCTGTATCAAACAGAGGAATTAGTGGGAATTCCCGAGGTTTGGGATACAGAGGAAGACGTGGATATCCCAGAAGCCACTATTCCAATTCTACCCCTTCTAGAACTTTATATGCAGCAGAAACTCGTGGTAGAGCCCTTCGGCTAGCTCAACAAGAAAAAGAAAGTTCTTACACACAGGGCAGATTCAGTCCTGACACAGTTATTCTAGAAGATCGATTAGAGGTTACACCTTCTTCCCCTCAGCAGCTAAATAGACCCATTCGGTCTAATCTTCCAAATCCAGGAGTATTTTCAACTCTTATCCCGATACAAGATGCATCTACTTCCAAGGCATCAACTTCAAAGGCAGCTGCAAAACCACAAGTTCCTGTTGGGAAACTTAGAGCTTTGGATCAAAAATATGATGTCTTGAAACATTTTTCCCAAGTACCGACCAAGTTATCAAATCTAGATGCCTTGAATCTATCAAAGGATCTTCACGAGGCACTCATTGAGGCTTTGTCAAGTCCTCCAGAATTTGAAACTGAAATTGCTACAGCTAAAGTATAATATGTAGAGAATAATCCTGCAGAATTCCATGCAGTGATATCTTTCACAGATGAATATAATGATGATGTTGTGAATGGAAATATTATACCTTTGTATATATCTAGAAAGGTCAATGATGTAGACATCCAAATATCTTTTATTGATAATGGTTCAGGAGTCACCCGCATCCCCATTCGTACACTTCATCGATTGGGCCTCACCAAATCTGACTTATCTCCTTCTACTTTGATGTTGCAAGGATATGATAAAAATGAACAAGAAACCTCAGGGTGAGATCACACTCAAAACGCATTTTGGAGATCTTGTATCCAATTTAGATTTCATAGTTGTTCATCATGACACAGCTTTCAACATTTTGTTTAGAATACCTTGGCTACATCAACATGCAGTTATTCCTTCATCATACCATCAATGTCTCAAATATTATTTCAATGGCCAAATTGGGACATTTTATGGTGATAAATCCCCATTCAAACATGTGAATCTCAATACATTGAGGTGGAATTCTATCACATGGAGGGTAAGGAGAAATCCACAACAATAGAGGTTACCAAAGTTAATGCTCCATATGGTTTGTAAAAGATTCCAATAAACCCATTCATACATGTGAGTACAGATTATGTTTTGCCTATCAGTCAAATTGACAGGATAGACCCAAATCCAATTACTCTTGTGGAAACTTTCAAAATGTCAATTCCAGAAATCAAGCCAGAAAGCATGGGAGAAATTGGTGATTCACCATACAAAGATGAAAGCTCAAATAGAGATGTCTTCATTTCATCCGCTAAAATCTAGCCAGTCTATACTTCGCCAACGAGGCTAGAAGAAGTTATACCAATGTTAGAGGTGAACGATGATGTCGATTCTCAATCCATCATATCCTCTTTATTACCCAAGAAATACCCTTCATTGTCAATAGGGTCATAAATGGATGCCTCTTCTTCAAGATGTTCAAATTTTAACATCCCTCTTGATCCTCGAAATTCTACTTAATCATCAACTATGCAAGTAGAAAGAGAAGAAATAACACATGTTGAAGAAGAAGAGGAAGATATTATGGATTCTCCTCCAGCATTTGAAGAGGTTATCTCTACCACTGTGGATAAACTCATAGAGAAAAATCTGGGTACGAAAGAAGATTCACTCCCCACTTTAATTAATGCAGCCATGACTCTTGAAGAGAAAAAAAATTATATTTCATTTTTGAAGAAAAATCGAGATATATTTGATTGGAACTATACAGAGATTCCAGACCTTGATCCTGATGTTGCTACTCATCATTTGAATTTTCTAGAAGAAAATCGAGGATTCAAGCAAGCCGCAAGAAGAACACACCCAACTTATGCTTCCAAAATTGAATCTGAAGTGGATAAGCTTATCAAAGCTAACTTCGTCAAAGAAGTTCAATATCCCAAATGGTTGGCTAATATTTTACCTATGAAAAATAATAATGGAAAAATTATAGTTTTCATTGATTTCAGATATCTTAATCGGCATTATCCTAAGGTTGATTTTCCAGTTCCGATCACAGAACTCTTAATTGATGCAACAGCTGGTTATGAAGCACTTTCCTTCATGGATGGATATTCCGGGTATAATCAAATATGAATGGATCCAGAAGGTGAATAATCTACAGCCATCAGAGCCCCTTAGGGTGTGTTTTCCTATGGGTTAATTCCATTTAGACTAAAGAATGCAGGCGTAACATATCAGTGTTCCATGCACCGTATCTTCAAACACTTTTTATGGAAATTTGTTGAATGTTACGTGGACGATTTTTTGGTTAAATACAAGAAATGTTCTAATCACTTGGCTGATTTGGAAATCATATTCTATAAACTTCGACAACACAATTTGAAGATGAACCCCTTAAAATGTGCTTTTGGGGTAACCTCAGGGAAATTTCTCATCTTTGTTGTACGCCATCGTGGTATCGAAGTCGATCCTGAGAAGCAAAATTCAATCCTTGGTATTTCACCTCCCCTAAATTTGAATGAATTGAGAGGACTTCAAGTACACTTGGCCTATATTCGGCATTTCATCGCCAATTTGGTAGGAAAAATTTAAACCTTCACCAAATTGATGAATAAGGGAGTCACTTACTAGTGGACTGAAGAATGTCAAGAAGCATTCGATATTCTCAAGAAATATATCTTGATCCCACTGTTATTAATGCCACCTATTTAAGGAAGACCACTTATCCTTTATGTGACATCTTTAGAGCGATCATTGGGTGTCTTCCTTGCTAAGAAGAATGATGCTGGGAATGAAAACAACCTCTATTATCTCAGTCGGACTATACTTGAAGCAGAAACCCGATATTCAAGTATTGAGAAGTGCTGCATAGCATTAATCTTTTCCATTCAGAAATTGAGACACTACATGAAATATCATGTGATCTAACTGGTATCTCATAATAACCCGCTCAAATTCATCCTTAGTCGTCCAATTCTTACATCACGTCTGGAAAAGTGGGCAGTTATTTTGAAGCAATTTGATATCTAGTATATGTCTCAAAAGGCAATAAAGGTCCAAGATCTGGCTGATTTCCTTGTTGAACATCCTTCAGTAGAAGATACATCTTTAGATATTGAACTTCCTGATGAAGAAGTTTTTTCTATTCAATATAATATTCAACAATGGGAAATGTACTTTGATGGTGCGTCCAGAAGTCCAACAGGGAAGAAAATGGAAGATCTTAAATTCAACAAAGTTGGGTTAGGAATTGTGCTCATTTCCATGGAAAAGGAAAATCTACCTTTTTCCTTCTTATTGTGGGAAGGCGGTACAAATAATTAAGCATAATACCAACCTCTCATCGCAGGATTGGATTTGGCACTTCAAGCACAAGTAAATCACTTAAAGGTGAAAGGTGATTCAGACCTGGTAATCAAACAAGTCAATGGGGATTATTCCATCAGAAAAGAAGAGTTAATCCCTTTGTATGATTACATCAGAGAGTTAATGGCAGAATTTTCTACAGAACAGACATTTTCTTATGTCTCGTGATCACAAAATTCCCAAGAGGATGCATTGGCTAATATATCCAGAACTCTGGAAGATCCAAATCAGGACAAGATATTCATTAGTATTCCCCACCGTCGTACAATCCCACCTTATGTTTAAACCAAAACAGAGGAAATCAGTGAAATTAGTCCCATTTCTGAACCATATGGTCATACTATAGGATGGATGACACCTATCTAGGAATACCTTCAAAATGGAACACTTCCACCTGATAGATCCGGGAAAGAACACGTCTGGCGATGTGTGGTCAATTTTACTATTTATGACAGCCCTGATAACCTACAGAAAATTCTCAAAAAAAGAGGTTTTGAAGGAGTTCTCTTCAGATTCATTGATGGTGAAGAGATAATGGATGTCATGAAAGAAGTCCATGCAGGAGTCTGTGGTGCCCACCAGTTTGGACATAGACTATCTGATCAAATTCGAAGGCTTGGATACTTTTGGACTTCAATGATAAAATATTGTGTTGATTTCACAAAGAAGTGTCATTCATGCCAAGTATGTGTCATCTTCATTCATCAACCCGCATAGTTTCTTCATACATCTAAATACTCGTTGCCATTTTTCACATGGGGAATGGATGTAGTGGGACCTTACCCTTCATCTACAGTCAAGTAGTTTAAGTATATTCTTACTACTACTGACTTATTTTCCAAATGGGAAGAGGCAATACCTCTAAAGCAAGTTAGTTCTAAAAGAATTGTTAGCTTCATCAAGTCTAACATCATTCCCAGATTTGGTGTCCCTCATACCATATTGACGGACAATGGCACCAACTTATGTTCATTCGAGCTAAAGAGGTTGTATCAAGAGTACAACATCCAATCTAACCATTTGTCTCGGTATCATGTAGCGGCCAATGGCCAGATAGAAACCTTCAAATAAGACTCTTTCAAACATACTGCAAAAGATTGTGGATAAAGATAAGAAGTCATGGCCTGATAAACTCTTTCATGCTTTATGGGCTTATCGAACCATTACCCGCACTGTAACGCGGTCAACTCCATATTCAATGGAATATGGAACAGAAGCAGTCTTGCCAATTGAAGTTCAATTACATTTTCTCAGAGTATATATTTGTGATCAGTCATCTACAGATGAAAAATCTCAAAAGCGGTTCGATAAATTGGAATAATTAGATGAAAACAATATTGTCCACCCTTCATCACTTGGAAGTCTATCAGAATTGAATAGCATGAGATTTCAATAAAAAAGTTTGTCTTCATTCATTCATTCAGGTAGAATTGGTATTAGTTCTTAGAACTCCAATGATACCAGGAAAGAAACCTCCCAAACTTGAGCCAAAGTGGGATGGACCTCACTCAACACATAAGGTCTACTCCAATGGAGCTTATTCTTTAATCTCAATGGATAGAGAACTCATCACGACTCCAACCAATGCCAGATTTCTGAAGAAGTATTTTTTGTAACACAAATACCCCATCATTCAAAAATACATTAAACTGCATAACCATCGGTCTATGCATATGACCTTAAACTATTCTCACCATCATCCAACATGACGTTAAACTATG
The DNA here is from genome assembly GCA_963277665.1 of Viscum album. Lineage (NCBI taxonomy): Eukaryota > Viridiplantae > Streptophyta > Magnoliopsida > Santalales > Viscaceae > Viscum > Viscum album. The sequence goes on along the minus strand of OY728139.1, from coordinate 1,512,555,829 downwards.
CAATCGTCCAACATGACGTTAAACTATATTGTCCCTTTTCGTCCAACAAGACATTAAACTATGTTGTCCTTGTTGCAAGACTTTAAACTGTATAGTCCCTTACGTTCAGCAAGACATTAAACTTCATAACCATCGTTCTATACATATGACCTTAAACTATTCACACCATCGTCCAGTAAGACATTAAACTGCATAACCATCGCTCTATGCATATAAACTTAAACTATTCACACCATTATCCAACATGACGTTAAATTGTGACATTGTCCAACATGACGTTAAACTATATTGTCCCTTTTCGTCCAACATGACGTTAAATTGTGTTGTCCATGCTGTAAGACTTTAAACTGCATATTCCCTTACGTCCAGCAAGATATTAAATTGCATAACCATCAGTCTATGCATATGACCTTAAACTATTCGCACCATCGTCTAGCAAGACATTAAACTGCATAACCATCGGTCTATGCATATGACCTTAAACTATTCACACCATTGTCCAACATTACATTAAACTGTGTCATCGTCCAACATGACGTTAAACTGTATTGTCCTTTTTCGTCCAACATGACATTAAACTATGTTTTCCTTGCTGCAAGACTTTAAACTACATAGTCCCTTACGTCCAGCAAGACATTAAACTGTATAACCACAAGTCTATGCATATGACCTTAAACTATTCACACCATCGACCAGCAAGACATTAAACTGCATAACCATCAGTCTATGCATATGACCTTAAACTATTCACACCATCATCCAACATGACGTTAAACTGTGACATCGTCCAACATGATGTTAAACTATATTGTCCCTTTTCGTCCAACATGACGTTAAATTGGGTTGTCCTTGCTGCAAGACTTTAAACTACATAGTCCCTTAAGTCTAGCAAGACATTAAACTGCATAGCCACCGATCTATGCATATGACTTTAAACTATTCGCACCATCGTCCAACATGACGTTAAACTGTGATTTCCTAGCTACATGACACTAAACTATACAGAAGTCCCTTAATCTAGCAAGATGTTAAACTACATTTTCCTTACTGCATGACATTAAACTGCAAAGTCCCCAACGTCCTTACAGAAAGACTTTAAACTACATAATCTTATCTTACGTCCTAGCTACATGGCGTTAAACTGTATAGCACCCCAATGTCCAACATGATGTTAAACTATGAAAAAGTCCCTAATACGTCCAACATGACGTTAAACTGTATCCCCATTGTCCTCACTGCAGGACATTAAACTGCACAGTCCCTTATATGTCATGCATGACATTAAATTGTGCATCGTTAGGTTTGTGGCTACCTCTTGTTTCTCACACCGAGTATAACTCACATGAGCTTAGAGTAAACTTCAACCATAACACCCTCTCTAGGCCGCTAACCATGCGTAAGTCCCAAAACCATTTTTTTAGGTCATTGTCCTCAAAGAAAAACTTGATCACCAATTCATTATTCAACTGAACTATGTGGACTTTGATCCTCGCCTTCTAGTCTGGGTACGTAGGAAATCTCCTGAGGTTCAAGCCCAAAACCAATCTCTTCACATCGGTTCACCTCCATATCATACAATTTTGATTCATGAAGCCACCCCCAGAATCAATATCTTTACATTGGTTCGGCTTTGTCCTTGTTATATGACGTTAAATTGTATAGCACTTTTGTCATGTACGATAATAAACTACAACATTCTTTGACACCCTCACCTGGGAGGGAATCATTATTTACATTGATCTCCAATCATGTTATATTCTAGGATTATGTGCATACATGGAATGCCCAAACCTTTTATCTTGGGTCAAACCATCATTGCACTAGAGTCCCCTTTTCACCCTTCACATGTACGAACCAAATATGTACAAAGGGTATTTCAATAACTACATGCGGCTTGATTCTCATCCTCAAGGGATACGTAGGAATGTTTGAGCATCCCTCGAATCCAGCCCCAAGTCTTTGGGCATAACCCCAAATTCCACTTTCAGTCCCTTGGATGAAAATTCCCCCTGTGAAAACATGAATTTGGTATGATAACCCGAGTCTTCATTCACATTAGGTTTATAAAACACACACTGTGTATTCATTATTATGGTCCGAGCTCTATGACCCAAAACTAAGATCTACCATACTTTCGTCCCACATAAGGTTAAATTGTATTTCATGAACTACGTATGGCTTGATTCCCATCCTTATGAGATACATGGTGAAGTCCAACATTTCAATTCAGGACCCAGCCACAACATGATTATGGTTAGCATTGGTCTATGTATCTCTTTCATGAAATGAACAATACCCATTTTCATGTGTCATACTTCTAACCTTAACTACTTCCTGATCTCCATAACCCTTTTCTTGACTTCTGATCACAAAATGCCAAATTTCTGAGAATTCTTTTTCCTGACTATGCAGCACATGCTCTTAGGCGGCCTTTTATAAACAGTCTACATAATAGACTTGTCATCCAAAAGATTCCATTATTTGACTATGCATCCAATTCCCTTAGGTGGCCCTGCATAATTCAACCCCTTAACGGGTTTGTTAAATAATGGTAACATCATTCTAGGGAAGAAAACATATTTTTTTCCTTAGTTGTCTTAACAAAAATATGTAGGGATCCAGAAAAATAGCCATCCTTAACATATTTGTCCCATAATATTTGTAATGATTTGAAAGTATTCAAGTCTATGGTTTATATTTCCCTTCCCTACATTTGGGTTAGACCTTCGTAGGAGTGACATTCATCCAATTCTTAGACAATCTTGATTGGAAATATCCTATCCATATTCAAGTACCTATCTCCATACAGCAGAATCTATGCTTTGGAAACATTGAATCTCCATAAACTTCCACTTGATTTTTAGTAGTAGAAAAGTAAATTTCTGACAGTTCTTTTTCCGGACTATGCAGCAAGTTCCCTTAGGCGGCCTTTCATATGTAGTCTACAAACGGACCTATCAGCCAAAAGAAGCTATTATCTGACTATGCATCCAATTCCCTTAAGTGGGCCTATAGAATTCAACCCCCTAACGAGTTTGTTAAATAGTGGAAGATTAATTCTTAGGTAATACTTATTATAATGCCTCTTAGTAATTTTTCATATCATTCCTCAGATTCAAAATTTCTTAAGTCATAGTTTACATATTTTCCCTCATACTTGAGTGTGGTACTATGTTTTCTAATAAATTGTCATGGAATTGAGTCAATTTTAATCCATTCAATCAAATCTATTTCGACCTTAAACACTATCCTTTTTTTGTTCGACGTGCATGACTTTAAACCACCCACAAAAGACAAGGGAACTCTAAAAAAAGTCAAGTCCCAGCTCACTAAACATAAATTTCGAATTATTTAGGTAATATTGAGCAATTAAAAGATTCAAAGTTTGTAGGGTTATTTTTTATAATCCTAGTAAAAATCAAACTGTGTTATAAGGCCCATTGGCTTAGGTAAAAATTTAAAATTGGAAGAAAAAGAGGGAATGCACAAATAATTGAAGGTGAAAGTGTTTTTCATAGATGCACAAGAGTTAGAAGGACATCCACACACTGGAGTCTCTTCTATTTTACAAGAATTACAAGAGGCTTTCAACATAACCTTCACTTGATTTACAGAATCCCGAGCATCATCAGCAGCCTCCTGGAATTCATTCATTCAACTGGATACAATAAGAGATGCAATGATACCAGATCTTCTTGGAACAATTGTAAAAGAGTGTTCTTGAGTGCTGTTTGAGAAAATTTTATGTTGATCAAATAGTGACTCTGTTTCTGTCCAAGATACTTGGAAGATGGATACATGGATTTAAGAATGGAGAATTAGAAGTAAAGATCCATTTAGAGAGCGTATTCTTTTCAGATATGGTTTTATCTCTCCACCAACCAGCAGTAGAAAACATTTCTGCCCATGGGTTTTCTATTTTCATATCTACAAGGAAATTTCATGGAAGAAAAATTTGAAAGTTCACACCATTTTTATTGCTCTTAATGCACATCATAACCGAAATAGAGGAGTAATAGTGTAGTTGCTTCTTAGGTAGATAGTTATTTGCATCTGGATCATTGACTCCTTGTTGATGATCATGCCCACATAGAGCCAGGTAGATGCTCTATGGGAAATTAACATGATATTTCTTCAATTACTTAGCCAAATCTGGGAGATGGTTATCGCAGATATCATAGTAATCATGGACAACAACAATCATCATGTCATCAATCCGCTTTCTAGGCAGTTCATCAGCCATTCTAATTCTTCTAGGAGCCATTGAACTGCACAAATGTCGAATAATTAACTCTTAAGTGAGTTGATTTTTCAAAAATATTGTGAAGAAATTCGAAAAAATGGATAAGGCATTAAGGCATGGAAGTCCAAAGTTGGCGTGCAGGTGTAATTGTGTCGCACAGGTATCACTGCATAGGCCAAAATACCTCTGCAGCAGTGCGACCCAATCAAAAGCAATGAAACAGCGGAAAATCAGCAACCTGCGCGACGAGAGCAACCTGTGGGGCGAGAGCTCAAACTGTTCAAAGCCGGGTTCTTTGAGGAAGAATGACCGCATATTTATAGGCCAAGCCGCACCCATGTGTGCCACAGCCTACACGACTATAACCTGCACGCTGATATCTGCACGCTCAAAACTTGTGTACCGCCCTTCCTTGGTTTTCTTCTTTACCTCAAAGTCACACCCTCCTTCTCTCGGATCCATCTCTGAGGGGGGGACTTTTGTTAACGCTCCTTTCTTTCATAGAGTCTATCGAATGAAAACGGAAAATACCTTAACACATATTCATTCAACCTTTGAAGAAACATCAAAAATTGACAAAGGCATGAAAGGGGATTTTTTTCACTTAGGTCGCGCAAGTTTCATCATGGTCGCGCAGGTATACCTTCGCACCACATATGGTCACACAGTTGACTTGCATGCCCTATTTGATTTTCACCCGGGGTCTTCAGCAGCCTATAAATACCCCTTGTGGGCCCCCCATTTCGAGCACGAAAAATTACAAAAACCAGATTTAAGATACCGGCACCCTAGTCTTTTCTGGAAGTCATACAAACACTTCATAGGTAATTTCTTACCTAGAATGGAATCTCTAAAGAGGGGAAACAAGGACTAAGTGTTGAAATACATCAATACCTACATGCCTAAGTATCTAAACCCTTAATAGAAATGAACACACCTGTGCATCGCCTTGTCCCTTGACCAGAACCTATGCGCCACTCTTTTGGAAGCCCCTAGGGATAATACTAAGGGCATGAGCTAAGTCTCGCCCAAGTACTACCCCATGGGTTGATCGTCACACAAGTACCCATGTGTCGCGCTGGTATACCTGCACGACCAGGACTTGCGCGCCCATGCAGGACTTGTATGCCTCTCTCTTTTTGGGTTCCCCTCCTGCATATTCACTTATTTTCTTCAAATCCAGCTTTCCTCTTCAAAATTTAGTCTTCAAGACACTCTTCAAAGCCATTTATGGCATGTTTCCTTAATTGGATTCCTTATCTGAAAGTAATTATGTGGAACATCTCTCAAAACCTATTGATTTACATGTATTTATGTCACTAAGGTGAGAGATTTCATTCATTCAGCCTCATCCTTTAAGATGAGAAGATCTTTAAATCTGGGAATCCTCATTATGAGTAAGCCCCAGTCATAATTTCCCAAATTTGGGCATCCTCCTTAGGAGTAAGCCCCAAGTTCCCTATTCACTGGGCCTCCTTCTCAGGAGTAAGCCCCAATCTTAATTTCTTTTGATCTGGGTTTCCTTTTCAGCAGTAAACCCCAGTCTCAAATTCCCAAATCTGGGCATCCTACTTTGGAGTAAGCCCCAAGTCCCTTAACCTGGGCCTCCTTTTCAAGAGTAATCCCCAGTCCAAGATATTTAATCTGGGCCTCCTTCTCAGAAATAAGCCCCAGGTTCCCAAATATGGGCATCCTCCTTAAGAGTAAGCCCCAATCATAATTCCCCTTTACCTAGGCCTCTTTCTCAGGAATAAGCCTAAATTATCAAATCCCTTTAATATGGGCATCCTCCTTAGGAGTAATCCCCAGTCATAATTTCTCTTAACCATTCTTAATTTACTTTTGATTTGGTCTTCCTTCTCTAGAGTAAAACCCAATCATAAGTCCCGTCTAATTTGTTCATCCTTCTCAGGATTAATTCCTAAGTTAAGTATCCAAATCTCCATAAAGCACATATAAATTTATGGACACTATTCCTAGGTTTCTTCCCAAAATTAAATCATAATCTTCATCTATCTAGGAAGTCATATATACATAATCCCCACATTATTTATTATGATTTTATCTTTTGTGGCACAATTTTCTGGTTTTACCAATACCTCTTGTTTCTCACATCGAGCATGACTCAAGTGAGATTAGAGTGTAAAAGTAATTATGAAATATTACTTTGAGCCATCAATAATGCATAAACCTCATACTCCCTTAATCAAACTACATGGGTTCAGATTCCTTTTCTAAACAGGGATACGTATGTAGCCCATCTGTGGGTACGATCCCAACTCTGAAACAATTCATGTCCTTCAGAATGAAAATAACCATAAATTTCCTCGCTGAGTGGCTATAAAACTAGTATGGTTATCATAATGACCAAGAGATTTATATATAATGTGATGAAGGGTAACATTGACTAAGAATCTCTAAAAAACATAGATGATTCTCTATCGATGAATAACATAGAATACATATAAAATATTCTCTAAGTTTCATACATATTAATCATAGATTTTCAGATCTAAAGGATTGCTCATTTTCATACTTGTTAATTTAATAAGGATTCACGAAAATAACTTCAATATATAAAGAGATTCCCAGAGTAGATAATAATTCCCCCCAAAAGGTGTGATGAGTCCGACCTCCCATCCTCTCGACCAATGAAAATTCTTAAGCCTCATTGGTTCATAACTAATGAGAACCTACCTTTGGAAAGTAGGTCGAAATGGATATAGAATCATTGGATGTTTTTTGTTCTACGAACAAACATGTTAGAAACTGATTGGATTGTTTTAACCTTAAACAAATGAGTTCATCCCCAATTCTAGAGGAGACACTCACCTAACATTCTAGTGTTTTAATGCCATGAGGCTTTTCTCAATATGGACATTACATAGCAACACAGATATCAGTAGCCTTTAGAATTTTTCCTATGTTTAATTGGTAACCCTTTTATGGTTTAGATATGAGGTGATGGTCCCCTAAATACTCTATGGATAGTACATGGAGTTTGGGTAATCCCCTATGAGTCGGGGAATCTGTCCTCTATGCTTATCGTATCAATTTGTTAAACTCCCATTAGGATGATTTTTTTTGTTTTAAATACTAATTAATTTTGAAAATTTATGAACTAATTATAATTTTTAAGATATATACTAATGAAATACAATGAGTTTTTATAATAAATGAGGTATGGATGTTTTATGCCTCCATTAGAGTGAGTTATGAGATTTTCTCTAATTGTGTTCATAAGGATAATCCCTATGGTGGTTTGGTAATAACTTAGTTAAAAATACAAGGAGTCTATAATTTCTAGACACATAAATGTAAAATGTTTCAATGGTAAATCATATATTGTATCTTCATTTGATCTTTATGGCCAATTCAGTTTTACCATTGATTTGAAGGTTTTTACTATGGACAATGTACTATGATGGATGGGATATCTTTGTGCGGTCGAACAACGTAGTCAACTACTTGAGGAACAAATTATTGGAAGAGATCCTAGAGATAGATTCACGAAGGTATGTGTAAATATGTACTATTTTTCTTCATAAATGTTTAAGGAATTCTAGAATATCCTATATGATATTTAAGTTAGAACTAGATATTGAAGAATTAACAAAATAAAATATTCTATAGTGAAGCTGTGTAGGATAGTTGATCAAAAAATATATACTTTTTGAAATGGAAATGGAAAATATATTACACATATAACTATTAAGATATCGTTCATTATTTTTTTTTGTATGAAATTCAATTAAGTTAGAGTAATTAGCAAAAGGAAATATCATATGTGTTTCCCATCTCATATTAATTTTAGATTCCCATATAATATTTGAGAATATTGATGGATGTATTGGAGACACATTTGATCATTAATCTATATAATGGAAGAATGAAAAGATGAATCTTCATACAGTGAGATTTGTATATCCCATAGGATTTCTGAAGGACTATAAGATTATTTACTTATTAAATAATGTGATTTCAACAAACTGAAGAAAAATTAAAATATAGTTTAATTACAATGAATATTTATAATAATTACACTACCTAAAATGAGAATAATATCTAATGATGCAGGTGAAGAGTTTTTAAATGATAAAACATTGTGATCAAACTTGTATCACACTTTTTGGTGATATAGAGTTAAACAAGGAAAGGGAAATGATTTTTTTTCTAAGATAGTTCCACACTAAAGAATGAGATATCACATCACATTGATTATATGCAAATATCATGAAATATGCATTTTTTTATTTCATGGGGAAATAAAATGAAAAAATATCACATGTTAATGTAAATTAATATGAGATGGAAATACTCTCGATTTTTTAAGAGTATTTTAAGGAAGATCATTGGGATATTCCTAAATGAGTTTAGAATGACATTTGTACCACCAAAAAATAAGAGAGGTTTCCATAACGGAATGTAAAAATATTATTCCTCCTCTCCATAAAGTAAACCCCTCTTAGGTGTTAAATGGAAGAAGATATTAAGTAAAACCTTAGTCCCACCTCCAATTTGCCTTGGATTAGTGACTAGCACCGAGGGTATAATAAACACATAGATGGGAGGAATTACCCTCTAAGAGAACACATGCAAAATATATATATAAGATATACGCAAACCAACTCATTCTAAAACTACAATATATAAAATAAAACCAATTTTTACATTTGTAATAACATGGAAGATCTAGTAAAATTGAATGGCATACTAAAAAGTTACAAAATAAAAGTAATGACGATAATGACCATGAAGCCCACACAGATCCTATAAAACCACAAGAAAGTAGTAATCATCCCGATCTCCAGTCTGATCCTAATAACCTAAAAATAGTTCATATATACCTAGGGTGAGTATAATAGTATACTCATTAGGATCCTTCCTATAGTTTCCCATGAAAAAGATAAAGAAAGCATGTTAAAGCACAGTGAACAACAAGTGAAACTAACTCATCACCTAAACATGTATATTAAGTTACTAGCCTCACCAGACTCTCATTAAGTATTGTATACAAGAGAATAAACATAATAAATATTATCAAGGCTACCTTACTACCACTTCCCCACTAGTTTTCCACTCTTCCCCAATATCGCATGTCTTGAGCATATCTCTCCAAAAGGGTAGCCTGCAAACATAAGGGTAATGCTCCACAACATACACCTTGTGCATAACACCACCACATCCACATTACCAAAAGTAACCAAGTAGTTTCTAGAATCCACCACAACCCATATAATGTGTATCATACATAGGGTATTATAACTCAAGCCATCACTGCCCATAAACTAAGTAAGAAACCTCAATCCATCATAGCCTAAACATGTTATTCTGATAGTAGTCCTTGGTAAAACTATATCTTGATTAAATGTGTGTGAAAAAACCCCAAAACATTAAATCCCCCTAAACATATATATAGGGGAAAACTACCACCGTGAATGCTAGCACAAGTAGCTACACAAAACAGAGAGTGGGGTCGATGGGGATAGTCATCCAATCATCCTCCTACTAGGATATTGGAGAAAACACTCTAACATGGCCAAGAATCCATGGTTTTTTAGTTTATATAATAGATAGGGTGGAATAGAATATAAAAACAAAAAATGTACATGATATAATATATCTCAAAACCACACTACGGGCATAACCTACTCTGAGACTCAACTATAGCTGACATCTCTCAGACTCTCAGTTTCCACTGCTAAGACAGGATATTATATAAGCAGACAAACATTTAAATATCCACATTAAATAAGTTCATTCCTTTTAATCAGTTTCAATTTATGTTAATTAATTCATTACCATTAATTTAAAATAAACATTTCCATATTACATTACATTATCATCACAACAATTTTCTATATCCCCCAGGCATAAGAAAACTGAGTCCATCAATTCTCAAAATTATAACCTCATCATTGCATCCCTAAATGATCCAACCCCAAGGGTTAAACATTTATTCATTTTTTAACAAAATTAATTTCCATATTACTAGGTATTCTAGGAAGACATCTTAAGTTACCAGACAAGGTAAATAACCAAGAACATCAATCTTCCTCAAGTAGTGTAGAAAGGAAAATAGATAAACAAAAAACCCAGGCATCAGCCAAACAATAAATTCAAATAAGAATCCAGTTTCATCTTAATGACTAATCCCATCTTAAACTCATTCATTCATCATATATTCCCTCCCTGACACCCATAGGAATATCCCGATGCATCACACCATTACAAGAAATTTATCCATTATTTAGAGTTCATTTAAAGGGTCACATACTCATTTTTTATCATAATTTAGAAGGGATATTTTTGGTTCTAGTTGATTCAATATTTTTTTGGTTGCTTTGAGTAGTTTTATGAGTTAAAGGAAAAAACCAGTCCAAAATATTTTTTTGCAATAAGTAGTGGATTGTGAATTTGGGATAAAAATCATGTGTCCTTGGGGGCATAGTCATCTACAAGAAGGTGAAAATCATTAAAAATTAATTGTTTCTATCTATTAACTCTACAGTAATCTGACCAACTATAAATTTAAATATATATATGGCCTTAAGATCAATGCTTAGTAGTAAAATGATATTTATTTTAAATTATCCAATGGTATGACATTATAGAATAATCAAAACTACATTAATAGAGGATATAAAATGTTATATTATACAAAAAAATATCTCATTTCATGAAATTTCATAAGATGTGCATGAGGTAATTCTAAATGTAAATAGATATTCAAATGTATTAATGTTGGAAACTTTTTCCATTTCTTTACTAACTATCTAATAAAACAAAAAAGATAAAATTCAAATAAATAATATTAAAAGAAATCCATAACTACATATATCTCATATTCCAACAAATAAATAAATGAGAAGTTTTGTCCTTATTACTTTATAAAAAAAATTATTTCTACTGAATAAGGTTTATATGATAATGAAGAAATTGGAGATGAATAATCTCTGAGTGATATCTCTCAAAGAGTTATTATTGCATGAGAGGAATAAGATCCAAACACATTATAAGATGAATCCAAATAAAATGGGGAATTTTTAGTGGGGGAAGGATATACTTATAAGGAATCTACCATGATAATGGAGATCAATATTTTTAAGAAATAAATTTTTTGAATAATAGAAGTTGACACTCATATAAAATCTGTCTAGACTTGAAAAAAACTTATAGAATTTTAAAAAACAATTAGATTTTGAAGAATGATATTTCCAAGAAACAATCATTAAAGGTCTCAATTCAACCACTGTCATGGGATATAAATACATTTATTTACTCTTATGTAAAAATCCTGAAATAAATTAACTATATGAGAAAAATAAATATAATAACAACATAGATATTAGAAACTAAGGATAATTTTGGAGTGTCCAAAATCAAGTATACACTCTATGAAATTTATAAGATATTAAAATGGAAAGTATAAAACACATAAGTTGTAATGTTTGACCTATTCCACTGATGAAATAAATGATAGATTACAATATTGAACAACTAAAAACTCTAAAGAATGACTCAAATATACAAAAAATGAGAGTAAAATTAATACATAAAAGGACCCTTATAAGTCACAAATATGAAAAGAAGAATTCTAAAAATTATTTTTTGAGATTAACTCATTCAATGTATGAAAATAGATAAAGTTATCAATCCTTTAAGAAAATAAATTTAAAAAAAATATATGATTTCGGAATATTACAATTTCAGAGCCATGTTTTTCTATTAGGATCATAATTTCTTGTATAATTTCTCTCTTTCATCACTAATAAGAGAGTAGGAATCAAAGAGGAGATAGAAAGTACAAATGAGAAATCATTAAAGTAATCTACATTTTGAAAATAATACTAAATTGAAAAATAGTTTTGAATTCTTTAAAAAGGTTGGTGGAAGAATTTATCATGAATGAAACACTTTACATGTCTATGCTGAATTCGTTCATACTAAATTAAGTATCTATAAGAGGATTGGGAATGATCAAAATCAAAGATAGCTAAGGAAATAGGAAAAAATTTGTGAAAGATAAATTTAAAACATGAAAAAAAATAAAAGTTTATGATAATGGAAATTGGATATTCAAATCACATTATTTGTTATTTGATAAACCACAAAAATTTTGATAAATATAATGGATCATTTTTTCCATTTAGAAATGATAACTCTCTCAACGATGAAATTATTGGAACTATGTATATTGGTAAGAACAAAATAATCCCAAAAAATGTTTTGTTTGTTATTGGATTATAGAACAACCAATTAGGTGTATCAAATCTATGTGATGTATGAAATAATGTTTTTTTCAAGAGAAATGGTTTTATTTAAAAAAATTTAAATATGGTGTTGTTGTGACAAACTGGTTGAGAACCCTAAGCAGCTTATTTCAGGATAGACAGGCTAGTACTTCATGTTATATACATCACAAAGAATAATTTGATTTATGGAATATAATAATTCCACACTTTGGTAAAATAGTTTCAAAAAAATCATTAAGGATGAAAATCTGAGAAATATTATCATCTTGTAATAAGATACATATTCATTTTGTAAAACATCCAAGAATGGAAATATGGTAAGAAATCTCATAGTGGAGGAGAAATTCAAACATTTTAACCACTAGATAAAATCAATTATGTTGTATGGGGACCCCAAACTAAAAAATAAATATTTAGATAATGGAATATTATAAGATTCATTGATTAATTTACAAGGATATCTTGAATCAAGTCTATGTCACAAAAATAATAGGAATTAGTCTATTTCAATAGTTTTAGAAGACTTGTCATATCATGCCCTATAAATTTTACAACCAACAACTATATTATTTATAACAATGGTTTCACTTTCTAACATTTTGAGGATCTTTTCAATTAAGTGTTTTATAGAATTAGGAAAAACTCTTTCATTTCAACCCCTTATAAAATAATATGAATGCATCCATGAAATGTCATTTTTTTGATAAAAATAGGATACTTATATTTAAAATCGTGTTTAATTTAAAACACAGATGTTTTTTAAAAGGATCTCCGTAGTGGAAAGATATAGCTTGATATAGACCCAACTCATATTTATTCCTGTGAAAAATATTTGAAAATCTGGGATGAGTAAAACAAAGATCAGTAAGAGATATAAAAAAACATGTTAATCCATTTGAGATTCATAAAAACCCATAATATATCACAAGAATTAATATAAATTAAAGTTAATTTACTTATATTATAAAATATAAATATATATATAAAAACATAACATCTTGAACATGAAATATATCCGAGGAAAAAAATATAAATAATCACATGGATAATAATAATTAATTTGATAATATTAGACTTTGTAATTTTAGACTTCATAATCATGCCATCAAGGCCTAATATTAGGACACTACCAACATAAATTCAATGCCTAATTCCAAGATATCATACCTAATTGGAAAAAAATACATTGAATATCCAAATATTTTGTCTCATGAGACCTGCATTTGATTATATGGGATGTTCATAACCTTTCCTCATCCATCACTTACTAATTTCAATGCATTAATAATAGTAAATTCTAAAAATTCAAAATATGATCGACACAAAAATTCAAATTTAAAAAAACATATGACATATAAATATTTTCCCTAGCTAATAAGTTTAACCACATGATTATAATCCATCTATAGATATAAGTTGGAATGTATCATTAGAGAATACCAAAAATTAAATCATAATATTCATCAAAGTAGGTTGACATATATTAAAATACCTTTAAAAGAACAATCAAACCCTTCTACAAAAACATGAGAAAAATATCCTTTTAATCTGATAAAAGTATACATTAAAAATTATATAATATTTAAAAAAATGTGTTTATTTTAAAATGAAAATGGAAACTTTTAAATTAATCTTAAAATAAAATAATTTTCATAGTGGTGGTAAAATATACTCATGTTAAATATCATAAAATAGAACATTCTTTTCAGACTTTTTTAAAATTTATAGTGGATTCATATGGAATAAATTTGAAATACCTATTTTATTAATATTTAAAGAATGTAAAAAAAATTTCAAAATTATTTTTAACTATCCTTACAAGATAAATAAGAAATTTTTTGAAACACTTTTTGGACATGGACACTGAATAGAAATATTTTTAAAAGCAAAAATTCAAAAGAAATCTTTAAAGGAAAATCCATTACCAAATCTGTTAAATGGTTTTGTACATTATCAAACTCCATGTTAATAAATTTATATTATTTATATAAATTATTAATAATATTTTTCATTATTATTCTATTATATTTATTAAATTTTTTATTTACTTCCATAACTTATTTATTTACGATATCATTTTGGTTTATATCCAATGTTTTGAGGACAATCCATTCATAATCCCAACACAACAATGGTAAGTTGACCATAGTGAAATTGATTATATTTCCATCATGTATATAATATTACTAATGAAATAATTGTCATTTATGTATATTAAATAAAAACTTTTAATCTTTCTTGAGTTTCGGACAAGAAAACGACTCACATCGCTTCATGAAGGTGACAGTTCAAACGTGTGCAAGAGCAACGTGGTCATTTTTTAACAAGTAAAGGGTAAGAAGCTAAGAAAAGATTATATTTATATACAAATAATTATTTCATGAATATAATATATATTATTTTAATCAATAATTATAACCAATCTTTAAGGGTGATGATGAAAAATGAAATCCATCGCTTTGTGGGGGCAGTAGTGGGCACATACGCTTGAGTGATGCTTTTATATCTCATTGGATGGAAAATGAGTTGAGTTGTGGTTGTGAAATAATCATAATAATATTTTTGGATATGAAATATGAAAATTTTATTATATCATCATAGTTAGGATACAATTTCATAAGGTAGAATACGAAATAAAATGAATGAACTTGGTTAAGAGTTGTACATCTTCTTTGGAAATACTCATTTATTTTACGCCTTAAGCCTACTTAGGATGGTCCCAAGGGGAGATCAGAAGCTCTAAAAAGATTATAACTAATATAGGAAAGTATTTTAAAATAAATTGGAAAACTAAATGGCACATGATGTTTGTGTTAGAGAGGATAGGAGGTTCCCTTTAATAAGTGAGGTGGCTGGAAATATGGTAAATAAATTTTATATTAATATATAATATGTTTATAACAAATTTCAAATTAATTTAAAGTTATTTATAAATGAATAAAATTTTGATAATATCAAACTAAATTCAAAAAACAAAATTTATATAGGTTTAAGTGTCATTTAAAACATTATATTTTTGTTTAACCCTCTCATTAATGATGTTTAGTCATAAGAGTTGTAAAACATTATTCTGTATTTAAGGGTCATTAAAGTAATTGTAAAAATCCAAAGTTACACATACATAAAACATTCATAATATTCTCTAAAACCTTTGATGATACTATGATATTTTTGTATGTATATGATTTTTTAATTTTGTATCAATAATTTAAAAACATTAAATACCATTTAAATATATTTTGAGGACTATTCCTGAAAATTGATTTTGAAACTATTATTAAAATAATGTAATTAGGATAAGAATTCTGTAAAAATTATATATACATTAATATTATCCAATAAATTAACTTAATACCATAATATACCAAAAACATATTACTTTTAATGTTATTAAAATAATTTACTTTATTTTTATACAACTTTTATAAACACTACGTCTGGATTGTGTAAGCATTCAAGTGAACTATACCATCAATAAAAATTAATAATAAATTACTACAATGAAAATGATTTATTCATATTCAATATAAACTTATAAAACCATTTATTAATTATCTTTTATCATATTGTAAACATTAAAATAATAAAAGGTTCATTTGGTAATTATTCTTTTCCAAAAGTAATATAAAGGTCATTATGAGAGAAAAATGATACCAAATTTCCATAATGCAAAGTTAGGATGAGGACAGTTGAAATATTATCATAAAATGAAATGATATAAAGTTTTATATTTATTTTTAAGCCCTATCCCATAGTTTTTTATCATGTTTAATCCATTTTATCCTTTACCATTGTGATAATCTTTATACACAATTACAATTCAAAATTAGGAAAAATGAAAAAAAATCATAACTAAATTTCAACCTCTTATTTCCAAATATTAAATGATTTTTCAAAGATATAATTTCTAAAAATTTTAGAAATTAATTTTAAAATAAGTTCTCCAAACGCAACAAAAGTTTGTTTTTTGAAAATGTGTTTTCAAGCACTACAAAAGTTATACAAAAATAAATCACACTATCTATTTATATTGAATTAATTAGATTATTTTAATAAAAGGGATCTTATTGTACTTTAAAAATAAATAAAAAATATAATAGGGATTTTAATTTACTTAATATAAAGAAAATAAATGAAAGTTTTTCAAAAAAACATCATTTCCACTATTCACTTACTAATCAATCTGTCCAGAATAAATCCAAAAATGTCTCTATAGTATAATAACTCTATTAATTTTAAATACTCTTAAATATAAAGAAAATATCAATAGGGGAAATAAAAATAATCCTTTATTACATTATTTATAATAAGGGTTGTATTTTCTTATATCTTGACTATCTTTATGGATTGGAGTTTAAAAGAATTAGTGAATACTTTTACTTATCAAACCATTAAGAAAACTGATTTTTTCTGATCAATGTATATTTTTTCACATAAATGATATTTTTATATTTAAAATGATTTTTCATTCAAACCACGTTCAGTTATTTTATGAGAAATCTTGATATTTGAAATATAAAAATTTATGTAATTCTTACACATCCATTTTCACACTATTTTTTTTAAAGTATTGGATGAGAAAAAAACTCCATAATGTATATAAAAATAATTGAAACCCATAAATCCATTTTAAATTCATGAAAAACCATGATTATTCTTTCCTTTTCTTCAAATACACTTCGTGTTTAAAATGACAAATTATTCTTAAAGTAAACTATTTTCACAGTGCATTTCATAAAATATTTCCTAAAAATCCTAGAGGAAAAAATAAAAATTCAAGAGGGTTTATTGAAAAAAAAAATTTCCCTTCAAAATAGACAATTTACCCATTAGAGATTATAAAAAATCCTTTAAATCCAATTTTATATTCTTATCTTGTGGAATAAAATGAATTATATAAAAACTAGAACCTGAAATATATTAAAAGATAAAAAAGTTAAATAATTACAAGGATTAAAATAAGATATTTTATAATGATTTAATTCATACTTTTGGACATCACAATCATATCATCAAGTCCTTATTTCAAGAAAACATAAATATATCGCCATGTCACTATTCTAAGAAATAATAAATAATTAGGGAGACATATAACAAATAACCTAAATATTATATCATATGATACCAATTGATTTATAGAGAGATTATATATAATTTATCCCCACTTATTACTTTCAAATTCTAATGAATACATCATATAAATTGACAATAATACAACACATAATCAACATAAACATTCATTTGGAAAAACTAGCATATGAAATTCCAATATCTTACCTAGTCAAAACATAAAACAACATGATCATAATCAAACCAATGATATAAGTTGGATGGTATAATTAGATTATTTAACTAGTAAACCACAAAAAATATTCAAATAATGTTGGCATAAATGATAATACCTTTAGAAGAAAATTTAATCTTTTCTTTGAAAATGTGAGAAATATATATATTTTTAAAACAATGTAGATAAATATTTTTAGAATATAAATAAATTGATTTATTTGAGAATAAACATGTATAATTATAAATTAATATTCTAAGAAAACAATGTCCATGATTTTGGTAAAATCAATTTAAGCCATTTATATTAAAAGATAAAATTCTTTCCACACTTTTATAAAAAAGAAAAAGAGAGTTGTCTGAAAAACATTTTAAAATATCCATTTTAATAATTTGTAAAGAAATTAAGTATTTTAAATTAATTTTGAAACTACCTAAAATAAAATTAAAAACATCAATGAAATATTTTATGAATGTGAACATTAAGGAGAAATATTTTGAAAAGAACACTTTAAAAATATTTTTTGAAGGAAATATGTTTTCGGGTATCCTAAATAATTTTGTATATTGTCTAACTCCTGAATAATAATATTTATTATTTTTCTATTTTATTAATAACCATTTTCATGTTTATTATATCATCATTATTCCTTTTATTTCATATACCACTATGACTTATTTAGTTACTAAATCAGTTACTTTTACGTCCGATGTTTTAAGTATATTCGGTTCATAATCCAAAAACAACGTCGATAGGTTTACCATGGTAAATGGGTTCATGGTTCCGTAATATTTGGAATATTAATAATTATATAATTATCATTTTTATACATTAAATAAAATTTTATACTCAACCATTGATTTTTAATAGAAAAACTAATCGCACTTCTTCCTGGAGGACATAATTCACATGTACGCGTGAGCGACATAATCATTTTTAAATTGGTAGAAGTGTAACAATATAAGTAATATACATTATTTATACTATAATAATTAGTTCAAAAAATAATATATATTCATTAAATGTTTCATAATAACAAACCTTGAAAAGTGGTGATAAAAAATGAAATGCATCGCTTCATGGAGGCGGTAGTCCACGCATACACACAAGTGGTGATTTAATTTCCCATTGGATGGAAAAGTATGTGAAGAAGGAATAATCAATAATAATACTTAAACGTAAATATATGTATTACATAGAAGTTAATATATTCTAAGGATATAATATAAGGCGGTATAAGAATAAATAAAATGAAATAACTCACTTATGAGTAATATCTGTTCTTCCGAAATCCAAAATTAAAATACACCTTAAGCCTATATAGGATAGTATTAGTGGAAGAAAATAAGATATAATAAGTTTATAAAGAATATAGGAAGGTATTTTGGTGGACATATTCCAATATAAATGTCTCATGAAGGGTTTGTATGAGAGGATATGAGGATCCCTTTTATAAGTGATGTGGGTGACAATCTTGTAAATAAAAAAAATATTAATATAAAATATGGTTATTAATCATGAGAAATGGATCAAATGATTCATATATTAGATGAAAAATAGTATAAGGAGTAAATATATTCAATCAATAAAATTTATACAAGTTTAAGTGTCATTTTAAACATTATCTTTTGGTTTAACCTCCTCATTAACTCTGTTTAACCTACCGTTGTAATACATTTACAATCATTAAGGGTCAAAAAATAATGTTAAAAATACCAATTTGAACATTCTTATACAATTCAACTTATTCAAGAAATTTTACTTCCAATAGATTTATTATAGTATTTTTATTGTTTTAAATTATTTACAAATAATTTTTAAATATTGAAAACTATTTAAGGTCATTTGTAAGACTATTCGCAAAATTAAAATTAAAATATTTAAACAAAATAAATGGATTTGAATACAAACTATTTCACCCCCATTTATAAATAATAATTATCTAATAAATTCCTGAAACTCTATATTTTATCCAAAACTAATTACTTTTAATGCTTTTAAAATAATTTACTTTATTTTTTAACTACTTTCAAAATCGTTACGTTGATGTTTCTTGAGCATTCAGGGTAATCATAAAATCACAAAATCTTAAAATTTAAAACATAACTGCTATAATAAAAAAATTATTCATCTTAAAATAAACCATTTAGAATCATTAAAAACATTTCACATCCTCAGTACAAGATATTAGATATTCTAAACAAACGAAAGTGGTATTTTTAATTATCCTTTACATAAAATCATAAAATAGACAATATAAGATAACAATGGTATAAAATTAAAATAATTTGAATATATCATGGGGATATTCAAAATAAACTCATCCAAAGAAAAAAATTAATGTTTTGGACTGGTTCTTAGACTTTATTCAATAGTTTTTAATCTTGTTTAACATATTTTACCTTTTACTGGGGTAATATAATTTACCAATATTACTATTCATAATGACCCCAAAAAAATTGAGAACGTTAACAAATTTGAACCTCATGATTCCAAATATGAAATATGGTTTTAGAGATTCAATTTTTTTAAGTTTCATTAATTACTTATAATATAAATGCAGAAAAAAATATAACGATTTTCAGAAAAATGTGTTTTAAAAAATAAAATTGAACTTTTACCAAAATAAAATATAATAATGATCATATAGAATTAATTAGATTATTTTTAATCAAAGTGATTATTTTTACTTTAAATCCAAATACAACAAATAAAATTATACTTTTAAAATACACGATATAAATAAAAGAAATGAATGTTTTATAAATATTTATATTTTTCATTATTCACAAAAAAATATAAACTTTCATAAAAATAAAAAAACATAATTCTATGATAACTTTTATATACTAATTTAAAAAATTATTTATAATTTTTCAAATATAATATCTAAAAGTTTCTGAAATCAAAAATAATATTATTAAACAAAAAACAAATAAAATTAATTTTTGAAAAATAAAATGAATTTATTCGCATTATTTTCCTAATAACCTATATTAGATTAATGTTAAATAATTTTATTGTATATATAATCCACTAATTTCCTTATAATCATTTATTAATATACATTAATTTACTCTATTTAGATAAAAATATATTACAAAAATAAAAACACTTTTATGAAAGTTATATATGTTACCTAAAAAAGAATTTATCTTAATTTATAACCAAATGATAATCAATGTATGTATGATTATAAATTTTATTAATAAAAAAATTTCTACTTTTATTTCATAATATGGTTATTCTTATTCATACTCATCAAACCAAAGACTGTGTTATAAAATTCATATTTAAATAATATTGTTTCTATAGTATCTCGAGATTTTTTTAAGTTTGGTGTTGTATATATCACATTCTATCTAACATTGTAATAATTAAAAATATATTTATATTTTAAAAATTCAGTATGTTACATGCAGAATACCAATAAATATTTTTATTGAAGAGGTTGAGATCAGATATTGCCACAGAGTATGAAAATAGAAAATTCATCGAGTATCTTGAAAAAAGTTGTATCATACATGAGTTAAGTGATCTTTACACACCTAATAAAAGTGATGTCATTTAGGAGAAGAAAGGGAGTTTGGTAGAAATGACCATTTCAATATTGATAGAACATGAAACATTAATATTTTACAGGATACAAGAAATCCCAACTACTTGAATCATTCAAAATAGGTGTCTTTTAAGACCAAAATATAACTTGACAATTTATGAGTTGTAGTTCATAAATAAAACAAATTTTAAACACTTTAGGGTGTTTAGGAATATATTTTTAACTACACAAAATGATAATTTTTGACAAAAATTTGATGAAAAGGATAATGATATAATTTCCTAAGTTAAACCCCAAATATAAGTTCCTATAACTATATCAACAAGAAATCAAAACTAATTTTTGAAAGTAATGATGTTGTAGTTCTTGAGGATAGAAGAGAATTTAGAATAATTGTATTAACAAATCTATAGGATGATGTTGATAGATCTAGATCTATAGATTTATCAGATGAAAGCATATAGTCTTTAATAAATATAATATTTTGATGTTACCATTTAGAATAAAGAGATTTATAAGTAAAAAAATAATCTTGTACAGGTAATAAAAAGTTTGATCAGTTGGAAGTAGATAAAGGTTTAAATTCAAGGAGGTTATGTTGATTTTGAGAACATAATTAGTGACCATAATCAAGCCTTGAAAACCAAGAGTAAAGTTATAGTAGTAAGCCATGCATTTTTTTTATTTAGAGTTGAGACAAAATATATGGAAGAAATTGTAGATCATAAATAATGGGTCTAATCCATGAATACAAAACTTGATCAAATATAAAATAATGGATCTTTTAAACTTATTCCCATGTCAACTAAGAGGAATTCTATTGAACAGAATGGTTTTTCATAAAAAATGTGATGAAAATAAAAAAGTGTATAGAAAATATATATTGAAATACAAGGTATACTAACCAATTGATGGGTGTAATTTTATGAAACTCTTTCCCTATTGGAAAAAATTTAGTCCATCCGAATATTATTATTCATAACACCCTAAAAAATAATTAAAATATTTCAAATTGATAAGAAATAAGTTTTAATGAATATTGAACTTAAGGAACAAGTAAACACGGAACAACCTGAAGGATTTATTCTTGATTCAGATGGAATCATAATTTATAAGATAAATAAATCAGTTTATGATTTTAAGTAGGTTCCATGAACAAGATATTTTATGCTTGATTAGTAATTAAAAATTGTGAAGATTCATATAGTGTAGTTAGGGAGAAATATGTAGGTGAAAAACACTAACACCACATCACTCTTTGTGATTGTTTTTGTTGATGATATAATATTTGATAGTAATAAGAAAATTTATGTCATGTTTTATCAACATGAATGCAAGAAATGTTTGACATTTACATTCTTGTATAAATGATATTCTTTTTGGATTTATGGATTGATAAGGAAAAAAAATATTTTTTCTAACAAGAAAAATATGCTAAAAAGAACATTAAAACATTTAACATATAGGAAGATGGAGAATTGACCACACCAATTTAGGTGGTCACTACGCTGAGAAAGGGTAGAGAAGGGTAAACTATTAATTATATGAAGTTTAAAAGTAATGTAGGAAGTCTTATTAATTTGAAAGAATCAATATTTTACACTGTATATGTTTTCACCCTCAATGATTAGTGTCTTAAAAATCCAAAACAATCACATATTTTAGAAGCAAATAGGATCTAGAGATACCTCCAGAACACTCTCAATTGTGGAATAATGTATAATGAGACTTTTGATCTATAAATAAATGGATTTACTGATTCTTACTATGTAGGGTTAGTTGATGATAGTAAATCCACATATGGCGTAGTATTTTTCATTACAATTTTTTTATCTTAAGGAATTCAAATAATAAAACATTAGTGATACTAATATCTATTGATAATAAATATGTGGTTATGTTACAAGTAGCAACATGGATGATATATATGAATACAAAATAGTAATACTTGTGTTTGGAAGTAACTTATCCAATAAATATAGATTCTGATAATCAAACTGTCATAAATATTTCTAGAAACCTAGTGCATCACACCAAGTCAAACCTCATCAAAATAAACCACCATTTTCTAAAGGATAGTTTGAGGAAGGTATTATAAGTTTGTAATTTTATCTCTAAATAAATGGATAATTTTATTCCCATAAAATATCTAAAAACTAAATAGGTTTAGAAGTTATTTTTTCTAATGAGAGTTCATATCATCCCCTATTATTGAGGTTTTTTTTATTTTCTTCCTCTATCTTTTATTATAAAAGATCATGAAGAGATGTTTTTTTCCGAGGAATAAGGAATTCCACTTGTTATGGCATGTTTTTGTCTGTGATTATATCTATTAAAAAAATAATCTAGGAGATAAATTAATTTTTTTATGAATGAATTTTTTAATAGAGTATAGCTAAGTTGTTTTTATGGATACCATTGATGATTTATTAAATCGGGATTTTATCTATAATAAGATTTCCAATGTAGAATTAGAGATGATTGATTCATTAATCCACTTCTAATAAAATTTTGATTTGACTCTAAACAATTACTCTCTTTGGTTTGATTAACGATAAGGTGCAGATCATTTTGAGGTATTTAAAACAAATCCAAAGGGTTAAAAAATTTAACACTCTTTAAGATGATGTTTAATTTTTTAATACATGTTAAGTTAGAAAATTGATGAAATTATCTTCATTTTCAACATATGTACTAATGAAATGGAAGTTTTATTTAAAAAAGTTGAGGCATAGAGGTTTAATTCCTATATTGGATAAATTTATATGATTTTCTTTAATTATGTTCATGGTATGATTCGGGATGATGGTTTTAGGATACCTCGGTTTAAAATTTGTGGAGTCTAGAATTTATAGACTCAGACATGAAAAATGTTCATATGGTTGATATTGAATTAAATGTTTGGTAAATTGGCATGGATTGTTGAGTTTTACCATCTATTCAACCAAATTTTTGGACTTAAAAACAATGCAACCTGGACAATGGTATGTCTTCATATGGTCCAAGGGAACAATAAATTTCTTGAGGCATAATTTATTATAATTAATAATTGAAACTGATTCCTTGATCTTTGTGTAATGGTGGCCTCTATTTATGTGTAATGGTTTGAGAAAGTTTAGAATATATTGTTTGGTATTTAAGTGGGAGCTTTAAATTATGTAATTAAAAAACTAAAATATCCTATAGTGAATCCACATAAGATAATTCATCTACAATATTTAAGTTCGAAGAAATTCCAAATGTAAAATACCATACATGTTTGAATTGTAAGATCTCATATGATATTTTTCTCTGGTTGTAATACATTTGAGTTGATAGAATTAGAAAATGGAAATAAAATACATGTTTATATTCACATCAAAAAATTTGGATCCTTAAATGATATTTGATAAGCTCGTATGATTTTTTGGAGATACATATGATAATTTATCAATTGAATGTAATAATTAAAATGGAAACTTCATAAAATGATATTTATAGAGTCTATATCACTTCAGGAAGCCCATAAAATAATTTAATTTGTGAATTTAGATAGTTCATATGACTGAAAGAATTTTAATTAGAGTCGAAATATGTGAAGTATTTGGAATAAACATTCTGAATAAAAGGAGATTTAGATATCATTTTGTAAAATAAAATATCATCACTTATAAAACACTAATATCACAGGTAGATCTTAAATCAATCTAATATTAAGTTAATCAATAATAGGCAGGTCAAATTATTTTTTGAGAGATTCCTACACTATAGAATGAGATTCCCTTTCACCTTTATAACATGGAAATATTAAGAAATATAATAGCTCTAGTTATTTTAGAGAACATAAATGAAATATAATCCCATGATAATTCAAACTATTACTAGATCATTGACTTAGTCTTGAATTAGTTATAAATGATATCCATCCCACCAAAAAACATGGTTGGTTTCTATAAATAAACATGTAAATAATATTCAAATAGTATTTTATTAATATAAATATAAAGAACAGAAGAAATAATAACTGAGAGAATATAGATGAATTCATCAATACATATTTCTGAGAATAATAACGGTTATGTTATTGTATCAAAGAAGAAAAATAAAACACTGATAATATCAAATAAAACCATTGGGAATGATTTCACCATTAAAAATGCACAAACGAAAACACATACTCCAACCAAAAATCAATAATTGGGTACCTATAACTTGGACATCCATGCAGAAAAAAAAGTAGATAAAAATAATAAAACAAAAAGAGAAGAAGAAAACAAAACAAATAACTTTAATTATAAAATCAATTTATAAACTAAAAATAAGTGATATAGTACCATATATATACAACTACTAAAATAAGTCAGAGGTAAAATTTTATAAAACATAAACATCCCAAAATAATAGCTTGAGAATGCTGAAAATGATTTATGGGAGCCAACTCCACATGACCCATGGTCACCACCAACCATATTACAAAGAAGGATGAGGGGATTTAAGAATCCTCACCATAAAATGAATATTCTTTCCATTTTCCTATGTTAGACATAACAAAGTCTTCATAAACCCGATGGATCCATAAAGGGTGTGAAGAAAATTTTTGTAGGATAAAGCCTGAATTTACATAATATATTTAATATTGAAATTTTTTATACTAGTTTAAAAATAAAATTTTGAAATAATTTCTTTATGAAAAAACTACTTTAATACCCAAAACAATAATTTATAAATCCATATCAGGTACCTTTGGTGATTAATAAATAAACTAGGACTTAGTAATCAAGGATAGCCTGACAAGTGTAAAATAACAATAAGATAAATATCAAATATGAATTAATTATTGATATGAATATTGATATGTATCAAAAATACATCACATCACCTCACATGGGCTCTATCCTAAGGGTTAAAAATTATAATATGATAGTGGGCCTCAGACATCACTAGAGGACCAATGGTTCTCCATGTGAATCTAAAATACTAACCCTATCAGACCCTCATTGTATCATTGGATACCAAACCCTATCTATAGGAAAATCAAAACTATGAACTAGTAAGACCATAATCTACACCAGTGTATAACTAATCCAATTACTCCAAACACATTCCCAATGATCCATATGATTATCTCATATAAGACAAGTCTACAAAAACAACATCAATAGTCACATAATCAACTAATTTTTTACTTAAATCCAAGGCTTTCAAATCATGAAAACCTTTTAATAAATCAATTTATTTTCAAAAAAAATCCTTTTAAAAACCATTTGAGATCAAAAATTATATTTAAATAATTTTCTCAAATAACGCAAGTGCATAAAACTTATTTTAAAATAAATACCATATGAAATAATCATTTTTAGTACAGAGAAAAGAAAACATTTCGAATGAACATAAATCATTACACAATTGAAAATTTCAATGATAGTATAATCAAAGAAATCCATAAAACTCAAGTACTTGAGGTAGGACAAACTAAAGATCCATTATATAGAGGAACCTTCATCACACTAATAATAATGTATTAACCTTTTTTAAATGCTAAGATAAAAGATAAAGAGGTACCCTTGTGATAATAAAATCCCTATAGATTCAACATAGAAATCAACCTTGTCCTTAGACTTGTTGTACTACCCCTGGTTTCTAGTAAGTAACCCTTGTTTTATGATTTTTAGGTACATGAATCATAAAAGAAATGGTTGGGGAAAGTTTGGAGATTTTAAAGTGAAAAAGGGAAAATGTGGGGACGCATGGGCTACGCACAGTTTTCCCAAACTGTGTGGAAGCCGTGCAGGTGGTGTCACTTTGGACGGAGGAGACCGCACGGTGTGTGCACGGTTTAGGAAAATCGTGCGAGGAGGCTGTGCGGAGCGCCCCTTCCAAGTAGTGACTACTGTATGGTTAGCGCACGGTTTTACTAACATTGCGGAATAACCGTGTGTGAAGTCGTCTTAGATCCTATTTTTAAGTATCTAATCTATTTTATCATTAAACCCACTCGTTTTTACTCTTAGATGGCCCCAACTCGATATTTCTCTCTCATGAAGGTGGGAGAACACTTACCAGGCATTTTGGAAGTGATACAGAGGTTTTCCTTGGCGTTTAGAGGCCGGTTGATCGAGGTAAGTCTCGTTTCCTTTAGTTTTCTTAGATCTCCTTCTTCCCTCTTGATGGATCCTTAGATCTACGACTAAGGTGGGTATATCTAAGGTAGTGGATTAATTTTATCTTGGGTTTTGGTCTTGTTGGTGATAGGGGAAGGAATCTAAGGAGTTTTCATGGTGTTTCAACCCGGTTCTTGGTTGGTTTTACCTAATTTGTTGAGGTAGGTGGCTTCACTCTCAGTTACTATTTCTTAGAACTTGAAGGCTTAGTTTCAAATTGTTTTCCTTGATGGAAATGGTTTGTTTATCTGTTTTGAAAGAATGGTTGAAACCACATTTTTGTAACGGTTGATGGAAATTGTGTGTTTTTGGAAAGTGGTTGTTGAAGTAAATTTAAAATGGTGATTTTAAATTGGCAATGGTTTTCCTGCTTGAAAGAAATGGTTTTCAATAAAAGCGTGATGCCTTATTGAAAGGTTTTAAACACACTTGGTTTTAGGAATGGACTTCCATGGGTTGTGTTGTGTGTTCATATGCATTGGGATAGATAAGGGCGAGAAGTACCCCCATAAAAAGGGTTGGGATGGATAAGGGTGAGAAGTACCCCCATCAAAAGGGGCAGATAAGGTTGTGATGTATCCCCATCAAGGTAGTCCACTAAGTGACGTCTTAGTGGAAGGATAACTCACCACTCGTGAGTATAGGGAGTTCCAGGTTGCATGCATGGTTGGTTGTGTGGATTAGAGAGATGGAATGAATGTGACAAATGGAAATGTGATTTTGATTGGAAGCATTTCTTGGCTGCTTTTCTTGAGAAAGATGGTTTTTGTTGGAAAATGGTTTTGACATGGAACTTGTTATATTGTGAACTATTTTGGAATTTTTGTATATAAATTGTTTTATATAACTGTTCTAACATGTTTTATCCTAGAGGCATGGGTTGGGAAGTCATCGGGGAAAAACATACTGAGTTTCATTACTCGCCCCCCTGCTTTGGCACGTTGGTGCTTTTGCAGATGTCATGTACCAGGATGTTGGAAAAGGTAAAGTGTTGCATACTACTTCGTGATGCTTGGGCTGGTTCATGATGTTGGAGCTCGGAGCTTGTGGAGAATCGAGTTGGGTTGTTTCCTTGTAGTCTTTGAGTTTGTAATTCCGCTTTTTTACTCGAATTTAGTGTTGGTTTCCATTGTGGTACTCTTGTTTGGTTATGGTAATATAAATGTTTGAGTTGTATTAGTTGTTATCATGCATCTTTTAGATGATTAGTTTGGTTTTGGAAGTTGGTTCTGTGGTATTTTATAAAAAGGGTAAATTGTCCCCCACTTGTTTTGAAACCCTTCGGCATTTATTTCTAGACTTTGGCACCTTGGGGATGTCGCTTAAGGCCTAGTAATGACTCGTTGAGCTCTCAATCCAATGAGAATTGTCAGGTCATTACAAATGGTATCAGCTTTTTAGGTCCTTTCCTAACAAGTGTTCATCGATGTTCTCAGTCATGGAGTTTAAATTCCTTTTCATCTATTCCTTGGGTTGGATTCTAAGACAGGAGTAGGATTGTCAGAACATGAAATTTATAGCATAAAAGTACGTAGCTAACCCGTTTATTCCGAACTTCAAGTTACTAGGGTGTTGGGTACATAAGTTTTCTGGATACTCTTATAGAATGTTGGAAATCTCCTTGTCATGGGTTTAGCCAATGATATGATCAAGACATGCATTAGAGGAATGACTTACCACTAGGAGTGCATATATAATTTTGAGAAATGGATTATGGTTGGATGCAAAAGCATGATTTCTGAAAATTTTAAACTTGTTTTCCAATGAAAGATTTTGAAAAGAAAATCGTTGATGTATTTTGAAAATAGATTGATTTTCAAAAGAAAGGAAATATTTATTCTTAGAAATGGGTAAATGTGGAAAAGCATGATGGTTGGAAATCAATGTTGCGATAGTGATGTGTTAGAAAATTGAAATGTTAAGACTTTAGTTGCTAGGAAGTGAGACTAACGGCGTGCGTTGTTTGTATAGAAAATGGCACCTGTTAGGAATCATAGAAAAAAAACCCGAAGAATCTGTGGAGAATGTGGTTACACCAGAACCACATGTGAAACAAGAGCTAGTTCAGAGTATAGTTCAAGCATTTCAGGCTCTGGATATGTGGAATTAGAGGGATTAGTCAAGGCATTTAATCCATTCCGTCCAGTTCCAGAAGCAGAATCCATCCATCTTTCGGGGTGATTCTGAACCAGAAATGGTGGGGGTGTGGATGAGTAGGATGAATCATATCTTCGATTTCATCGGCACACTAGGAGAACTTAAAGTAAATTTTGAGACGTACATGTTGGAGGATCTTGCAAGATAGCGGTGGGAGCTAGTGGTGCAGGCTAAGGTGGATCAAGGCCTGGGCTGGGAAGAATTTGAGAAATTATTAAATAAACAATTCTATACTCACACGTTCAAGATCCAGAGGATGAAAGACTTTTTTGGCCTGAAGTAGGAGAATCTCTCTTTCACAAAATATGTGGCTAAATTCATGAATTTAGTGCGCTCTGCACTGGATGTTGTTGTAAGTGCGTTACTGAAGGTATACATCTTTGAATCAGGGTTGTGATAGGAGATTCGCTCGAAGATAGTTGTGCTCTGTATTACGGATTATACGGAGATGGTAAACATAGCAAAAGTAGCTGAAAGAGACCTCTCAGGAGTTATGGGAGGAGGAATTATGATGATACCCATGGGAACGGGTGGGAACTCTAATGCTGGGAACAATCGGAAGAGGGACACCTACTTCCAAGGTGGGAGTCCGAATCACAATCTGACGGCTTGATCAGTGAATCTTCCTCCACGACCCATGATGAAATACGTCTATTTTCAATGTTTCTTGACTGATCACATAAAGTGATAGTGTACGGCACAACCTAGACAATGTCACAATTTCAAGAAGATGGGGCATCTATAGTGCTATTGTAGAAATACTCTGAGGTCGAGTTCACGTGACACTTCCCAGGCATCGCAAGCATCGTATGCTTCGACAGTAAGAGGACAGCAAAATCAGGCTTGCCAACAGAACAGATCTATCCATGGTGATTCCATGAATACCATGACTCCTCAGGCTGGGCAATCTCAACAAGTCAATAAGGAGAAAAGTGCAGCAAAAAAGCAATTGTATGGACCTGAGCAGATGATTATTAATGATTATGATAGACCATCAACAGTAAGAGGTATGATTATTTTGAATTCTACCTTTGTGCAAGTGTTGTTTGATAGTGGTGCACCACATTCCTTCATTTCTTCTCTTGCTGTTGACTTGCTAGGTTTAAAACTGGAAATGATACCTTCTGTCTTAAAACTGCAAACTCCTCTTGGTGAAAGAGAATGTCAAGCCTTCGTGTGTGAAGCATGTTCTATAAATTTTGATGGATCTGAGCTGGAATGGGACTTCTCCATCTTGGATATAGATGTGTATGATGTAATCATGGGTATGGATTGGTTGGAAAGGTTTAAGGATCACATCGACTGTTATTGGAGAACAGTTAGTTTCACGGCTGAGGACAGCTTTGAGAATCTATTCAGAGGAAAGAGGATGGTAAAAAAAGGTGCAAAGATCATCTTGGCACCAATGGTGGGAACGATTTCTTAATAATTGGCAGCTTTGACTTTGGTATCATTGGAAGAGATCATGGGAAATAGTTTTCCAGCTGTGGTGGATCAATTTCCTGATGTTTTCTTGAAAATTTCTTTAATACTTTTTAAATTTTTTTCATGGACTTATAAAAATTTCTATTGATATCTCCTTTTGTAAACTTAACTTTATTATTAAAAAAACTTTTTCAAGAAATGAACTTCTAAAAATTTTATTCTATAAATTTTCTTCTGGAATATTTATTTAATTGAACTCATAAATATTCTTACCAAAACATTATTTTAAAAATGTTCTTCTAAGAAAATTATTCCAATATTTTTTTAAGAAAATGTTATTCAAAAAAATATAGTTTTACCTTCTTCCAAAAACTCATATTCCACCTTCACATATTAGAAAAAATCTTTCTAGAAACTTCAACATTATAGAAATTTCAACTTTAACCACTTTAATTATCCTTTTATTATCTCATCTTGATTCACTTTTGATCTTTTTTAAAGTGGTGTTATTTCTTGAACAATCAAGACTAGTATCATTGGACTTAAAATTAAATTTAAAAATATAAATAGTTTATCTAGATTATGGATTCTTCAAGGTAAATATATTACAATGAAATCAAAAATTGTAGTCTAAACTTTATTCTATGCTTATTTTGATTCATTCTATATTAATATAAAATAAACCCACTTTTTAGTTTTATCTTTTGGGGATACTCATGAAAACATATTCATCTCGGCCTTTATTTGAATCCTCTTCTAGGGAAGGTAAAAATATTTTATTGATTCTAAAAACATAGAAAATGAAAACTTCAATTTAACTAAAATATAAAAACATTCAATGATAAAAGGTTAACACCAAGTACAAAAAATTTAAAAATATAAAAACAAAGTAACATTAAAGATCTTATGAAATCAATAACCCAAGTTCTGATAATATCCTCATAAATTTGAATATCCACCTTCATCAAACCATCCTTCTAAATATGATATGTTTTACCTCTAAGAACCCATCACTTTCAAGAAACACTTGTAGAAATAAGAAATATAGTGTGGTTCTTGATCGGTAATGATGGTCGATTACACACCATGAAGCTTCAAAATCTATTGGAAATAGAGGTTTCCATATATTCTACCTTTATGGACAACTTTATTGGTGTGAAATAAAATATTTTAATTAACTGATCAATAATCACCCATACAACATTCTTCCCACTAGGATATCGAGGAAATCCAGTGAAAAAATAAACGTAAATATCATTACACTTCCACATCATAAAAGGAAGAGGGTAAAAAATCCTGCAATATTCTAATACTCATATTTAATCCTTAAATAGTTAAGGCACTAAGATGTAAAATTGAAAATCACCCATTTCATCATGATCCACAAATAATGGAATTTTATATCATAAAACATATCGGTAACCCTTGAATGAACTACTCAATGATAATGGTCCCCTCCCTATATCATCTCAAACCTTGAGGTCAATGGAACCATGATCATGTTCATTAAATAAATGGTATCATTGTGGGACCAATATCAATCCCCAAGGTCTCTCCACCATTTAAAATTCTTCTTATATGATAAAACCCAATATTTACTACCTGCTATAGCCATATTTTATTATATGTGGAGTGTGTCTCTTGCACACTAGTTAATAATACCTACTCATCCTTCTCTTTCACATCCTAATGTAACTTAGTGAATACGTTAATCCAACTAAAGGATCTAGAGTTCAAAATAAGTGGTTGGGCCCATTCCCAATAATGTTTTTTGTTAATTTTAATGGATAAGTCTGAATAACTGGACAAAAAAACTAACAAATATTCCAAAAGTGTATATTTTCACATATAATTTGTAATGAGAATTATCATAGCCTCATAATTATTTTTTCATTGATGATTAATTTGGATGTTGATTTTGTATCACCATTGGGATAAATAATTGAAAGTAAAGGTAATTTATCAGTATCCATATATAATCTATGAATCTCTGAATTTCATCAATGTAACATTAGGTACCAGTGAAAATGTACCAAACACCTTGTGTCGTTCACCATTAATGTGACAGCCTAATAACCTCACTCTCGATTTTAATCATTAAAATTCATAGGTTACATACTTTCTTTGATACCCACTATAATTCTTTGACTTAACCATCCCATAATTACATGACTCTATGAAAATATTTAATTACATACATTCTCGTGGCCTTTTATCTTTAGTGCTTTAGAAAACTATAAAAAATAAAAAATTTAATAAATCCTGTCCCATTCTCAACTATTCAAAAGATTTTCCCATTATATGAAAAACTAGATAATCTATAGTAATCCTTAAACATATCCCATAAATTCTTCACAAAAGCTATTCTATTATACATATCATGTTTAATACATTTATTTATAACCATTGACAAAGTTAACAAATGAAGGTTGAGATAAACTTATCAGTAAGGGAAGACATAAGTGATAGTAATAAAAGATCATAAATGAGTATAAGATGAGAATACATAATAGGGTATTAATATATAAATAAAAAACCCATAATAGAATGAAATTGGAAGCATAATATATCCTTGGATAACAAATAAAATAAATAGATCACATGGATGATAACAAGAGGTTTATTAGTGATGAAATTATTAATGTCATTAAACTGATTCCTTTCCGAAATTCAATACATCATAATCTTACCATCATAGCCTAAGTCCAAGAAACACTTTTTTTGAGGCATTAATGCAACAAAATAATCAATCTAGTTTGTCTCAGAGGACCAATTGATGCATCGAGGGTCTATTTCAGGACCAATCCATCAATAATTAA
The DNA here is from genome assembly GCA_963277665.1 of Viscum album. Lineage (NCBI taxonomy): Eukaryota > Viridiplantae > Streptophyta > Magnoliopsida > Santalales > Viscaceae > Viscum > Viscum album. Next base: position 1,512,521,947 of record OY728139.1, on the reverse strand, counting down.
GTCAAATATAATCACTATATGAAGTAATGAATAAATTATAAAATACATAACTAACAAGCCTTAGTAATCAATAACTATCTATATTTAAATAACGAGTATATTGATTACCAATATTTCCCCAATCAATAAATGAAATTACTTTCTATGTAAGCATCCCTCAAAAAAATGTATAGAGTTATTGGTGTATGATTGAGTCAATAATTTCCTCAATAAATATATGTACATAATAACTATTAACACCCTTCAATAAAAGGTATTAAATATAGAATATTCACAAATTAAAGTAATTGAATGCAAAACCATTCCTAAAAATAGACGATGGTTTTTTATTTCAAAGGCAATGGTGGGTGATTTTTTATAGAAAAGAACCCCAAATAAACCATACAGATAAATAAGGTGAATTATATTACTTGAATAATTTCCTCAATAAATAATAATATATTTCAAAGAGTAGTGAAATGATTAAAAACACGTTTAGGAGTATTAAAAAATTCACTTAGGAAATATGAAATGTCCTTGATCTTTTGAAAACATATATTTTATATGACCAAGAGGGTAAAGATTTTTTTGAGAAACCATAAATTTTTAAAGAGGAATTTTTTTATAGAATAAAAATATCAAGTAAATATGTTCTCATATTGAAGAGAACATAGAAAGAAAAAAATTTAACATAATCATAAAAAGATAAAGGTATAGGTCACTTTCAAAAGTTACTTTTAAAAAAGTGGATTGAAAACCTTAAAAATTTTTACTTTTGAAAAATAATATTCAACATTAGATCACTTAAATTACATAAATATAATAAAAATAACCTTGGGTTGGAAGACAAACCATTTTATTTTGAATGGTTGGAAATTCTTTTAAATAATTCTGAAATATCTTTCTTGAAAACCAAAATAGTAAAAAAGAGTACGAAAAATAATTTTTAAAATACTAAATTAAAATGAAGAGGTCACATGAGAATATACATAATTAGGTTTCTAATTATAATTAATAATATTAACATGAATGGATAATTGGACAATCATGTGAAAACATCATTAAAGTGGATTAGAAATATTCTCAACAATGACATACTTTTATGGGAGGAGTTTATCATTGTAAAATCATTGGATTAAAAAAATCATATTAACGGAAGATAAAGTACTGGTAAATAAAATCACATTTTTGAACAAACAAATATTATAAGAAACAAGTTTAAATAATCTCATTATAACTCAAACAATAGTGTTGACTTAAAAAAACTATTACAAATACGGTATCTGTTGAATTGATATTCATTTAAAGGAAGAACAAAATATGTGTCTTTAAAACCCCTTAATTTCTTGAATATGTAAAAATACACTCATTAGTTATTAATAAAATCATATAAAATAAATGATGGTGTCTAGTATTGAACAAGTCTCATGGATTTGAAAATGAGACAAACAAACCCATATAACCTTAGAGACATTTGAATCATAACCCCTTGAAGGATATAAATAGAAATAAAATATTAAATACCATGAAAAATGATATATTCATGATAAAATATATTAATGGTTATTCGATACATCATTCCAAGTAAAACAAGGGGTATAATAAAAAATATGCCTCCATTAGTAAATATTTGAGATAATAAACCCGTATAACATTAGAAACATTCAAACTAAAACCTCTTAAAGGATATGATTTCCAATGAAACATTAAATAAAATGAATAATAATAGGATCTTTAATGAGCATGACTATTATAAATAAAATTTCCCTTGTGATTTAATTAAATTTCTTATTATGTAATATTGTTAGAGAAAACACATGAACTCTTTTGGTTTTATTATATCATATCATATTTAAATTTTCATTGACGATCTTTAACGTGGATAAAATAGTCATTGAATAGTGATCACATGATTAGTATAAATATAGTGTTTTAACAAATGTAATTGACATAGAAAATGGAATTGATGGCCCCAACCAGTAGGTTCATACCTTATGAAGCTAAATTATTAGAGGTTCTGAGGGAGGTATCATCACTAGGATTTTCCCTTGACTAATCCCATGTTGTGATCTAATAACTTTTGCATGAGAAATTCAATTTTTTGGATAATTACAAGCTCATCGAGATCACAACCAAATCCATGTTCACCAAACCACCATACGAAAGTCTCACCATCTCACAACTTACTTATATGAAATTTTTTGTTTTATTAAAGGGATATGTATCGACACCTTATTAATATTATAATTTTCATTATTTTGTATAAAATAAGAGATATATTTTCATCCAACTATTTTTACTTTATAAATTATTTTTATTTTGATACAATAAAACAAAAATTAAACTTTTGGGTCATATAAAAATTCAATTAAGGAATTTATTTTTCTAAATTAATAGATTTTTTAAATAAATTATATTTAAATTAAATATTATTAATTAATAATTTTTAAAAATATAAATGATCTATAACTTTTATGGTGTCAAATGTCATTTTTATAAGGGTTCAAAAACTCTTATTGTAAAAAAACCCCAACATTTCTCAATAAATGCCGATTTTTGTTTTAAAATTAAAAATACACATGTTTAGGAAATTAGTTCAGTAAAATCAATATTATTTTTGGAATCATAACATCAAAATTATAAAATAGTGAATTTTTCATTATTTTCGGAGATTGTCGAATTTTTGGTTAGAAATTAAATGCCATATAAATATAATTTGTGTATTATATCATCATAATGACCGAAACGTGATATAATAAGTAGTTTAAATGCGGTAAAATACTAGATATATGGTTTAAATTTAAGATAATTTGATTTTATATTTATTTGGTTAATTTTAAAAAGACCTTATGAATCCTGTAAAACCATTATTATAATTTAATATTTTAAAATAAGTTCTTTAGAAGTATGACTCAATTCCACATAATCAAGGGTATTATTTTATTAGTTTATCCCCTTATAATTATGAAATAATGTAACCCACTCCAATTTTTGATATACCAGGAGAAAAAATCATTTGAAGGACTTTGGTTTTGGTTATTTGTTTTATGTAGAGTCCAAAACATAAGTCTGAGAAATAATAATGAAATCCAACTCATTTCCTATATAAACCAACCCAATATCTCATTTGTTTTAACTAATAATCCTTTTATGACATCCTTAATATGGTATCCTCTCTCTATAGTCCTCTCAAGGTTCCCCCAAGCTCTTAAGAAGCTCCTCCCAGGCATTAGGAGTCTCACACTCATGTAAGGGATCCTCTCCTTATCTTCATTATTCGTGTTTGTTTATTATATTATGAATTCAACTTCTAATCCCAAATTTTGTGACATGTCTTTCTATATACCTATTACTTCCCATTTTATCTACAAATTATTTGATACCCCATTCTCTCTCATCCACTCATTTTAGGAATTTTTATGTGACGTTGTTATGCTGCCAAAATGTCACCATTATTTTTCCTTGCTAAAAAATAGTGTAGTGAATAACATACTCATTTCCTAAAAAACATGTTCACCTTTTATACATATACCTATTTGAATTGGTAATTATATTTATATATTCAATATTCCATGTTTTTGTAACAAAATTTGATGATAAATGATTCAATGTTTTATGATTCATGTGGCACGCTTAAGAATGAAAATGAAATGAATGTAATTGGTGTGACTGGAATTATTTAGCACTCGAATGCATTGGGTAATATTTAGTCTCATGATACATCATGTTGGGACATGGAGTGAACCTGATTCTTTTATTTTAATTTTTTCATCACGATTTCTTGTCATTTACCCTTAACCTATGTTTATAATATAGGTTTTAATTTGTTTCCACATTTCCCATGATACCTTTATTATTATCATGTTATATCATACGTTATTATTCATTTTTATGATTATCACTACTTTTATTCCCCATTTATATTCCTATTTTATAACATGTATTAACTTATTCCATTTTTAATCCCCTACTATTCTTTATATCTCTCCCCTTTCTTATGTATGTCCCCTAGGTTATCCCATGCAGTTCAAAAATCCATGGAATTTTAGAAGCTTGTTAATAAAGTTTTCAATGATGTTGTAGTGTCCCATGGTCAAGAGGTTATATGATGTACCAGATTCTTGAATACAATAAACTTCTCGAAATTATAATTTGTATTAAGTGTAATATTTTTTAATAAATCATGAAATAATGTTTAATAATGACCAGGTGTGTTATAGTTGGTATCAAAGGAACATTTTTGTTATTTTTGTGATTATGATTAGAAATCTATAGATAATTCATTTCGAATAAAACCAAGTGTAAGAATCATCCAATAATTTTATTAAGTATATAGTAAGTGTCTTATCAAAAAACATAAATCCTTGTCTCGATGCTATAAGTGGATGTGGCCCTAGCACATAAGTACAAAGGGGTAAAACCTAAAAACATCATGTCCAACTAGACTAAAATGGGAACTGGTGCACGACAACGGGCCTTGTTGGGAATCTAGTTGGAAAATCCTAGGAGATATTCTTTAATAAATTCATAATCTCATTATGAACCATTATTAAGTGAATAAAAAATTCTTATAAGAGTCTATGTTAGGAAACAGATCATGGATTAAAGCTTATAAACTGATAAGTTAAGGAAATATATTTAACTTATAAGTTATCCCTTTAATTTAATTGTATTCTCATATTAGTTTTTAATGGATTAAAAATAATCATCCTTAATTTTACCTTCATTCTATTTTATTGTTAGAAATTTTAGGAATCGAATAAACAACCAATGTGAAGGGAAATGTTATAAATGCCCCAAGGAGATACACATCCCAATGGGGGCAGTAATTTTAAAATTTATTGAGATACACTCTATCATATGAATCATATTCTAAATAGAAACATAGATCAAGCATTTTAAAATCCCCCTAATAAATAAAAAGCTACAATTGAGTCCTTTATATGACAAATTCCTCAAACTTTCAATGAATCATCTGATCCCTTAATCATGGAATAATGGATCAACTCTATTGAAAATATATTCTCTATCCTTAAATGTTCCAAAAGAGATATTTTTCTACTATAAATTCATCATATGGAGGGAGAAGCTACTCAGGGATGGACATTGATGATTAATATGAATCCTGAAGAAGAGATTGAAACTATGGGTGGAAGGAATTCTATAAAAACAATTCAATAACTATTTTATGTGCACACCAAAAATTATAATGTAAAGGGATTTCCATTCCCTCAAGAAAAAAAGATGATAAATCTATGAGAGAGTATGATAAAAGTTTACAAGACTTGCGCAATATGTCTCCAAATTTTTCCATACACCTTATCGAATTGTTGGCAACTTATTTAGTGGGCTAAAACATAGTATATGAAAATCTCTAGCGATCCAAGACTTTGATAACTATGAGTAAATTTATTTCCATGCCCTCAAAGTCAAAATAGAGATTGGTGAATCTTAGGGGTATCACTGGGATAAGAAATGGAAAGTGGAGTTTAATTATAGTGGTCTAACTAAGAAATACAATGGTGAAAGAAAATTTCAACATCACACTTGTCAAATGCGGGAAAAAACAGCCTTGAAATTTTGAAATGCTTTAGGTGCAAGATGTAATGGTACCTAGATAGTGATTTCCGATAGAAAATTCCAACTAATGTGATGGAGGAAACAAATTCTATAATTAACCCTCTCTTCATTGTACACTACTACACCTCTATGAAACCATGGAAATTTTCAAACTAATTCACCAATCCAAGGGTTTTTGGAGAAAACCAACAACCTATAAGGCTTTAAGAGAAATCTGTTTTCACAAATTTTCTAAGGAGGATCCCAAAAATAAAGCAGTGATAGGTATGCTATTCATTCATTTGATAATAGATAAAATACTTTTTTATACTATCGTTTCAAGAAATTTTATTAGAAATTTTAAAACACCATCATAAATCATAGAAGTAGAGCGGTCAGTGAAAATAGAAAATGGGGAAATTATTGCATCCCAAGTATATAAACCCACCTTTATAAAAATTTGTGGGATGAACGTACCAGAAATACTTTTCATACTCCATTTGTTGGAATTTGATGTAATTATGAGCATGGATTTCCTTTCTCTATATAGATCCAACATAAATTTCCACGATAAGGAAATCACTCACAGTATTGGGATTCAACCCCTAATTATGTACAAGTTCAAGGATGATGATGAAAAATCTTTAGCACCAACATGTCAAGAATGGATATTATTTCCTTATGAGAATGTGTATATGCTCAAATGACTGAGTCTAAAGAAACCTTAATCCTTGAATACATGTCCATTGTGAAGGAATTCACTGATGTGTTTCCCAAGGAATTCCATTGTCTTCCTCCTATGTAACGCCCCGACCCCAGCTACCCGGAGTCAGTGCATTACTTCGTAACATTGGCATGATCACAAAAGATCAATTCTTGAAAGACCGATTAGTTTAGTATCCTTGGAAACACTAGATACATTCATAAATTTTAAATTACATCATAAAGTGAAAAACTATAATAACAAAGTCTCCATAGTCCACACTCATATCCTCTTCTGACTATCCTTGCAAGTCATTCATAAAATACTTCTTCACATCCTGGAAAATATTAAAACATTGAAAGGGGTGAGCTCAGATGCTCAGTAAGGATAACAATATTGCGGAATCTTTCATAAATAAACATAAAAATTTAAGGCAATGTATAACTAAAACAAAAGCCTTTTAAACTTGAACATAAACATAATATGGCAAAAGTAAAATGAGATAATGCAATTCACTTCTTCACATGGATATTCTACTGGTCGAATAATCACATGCAATATCAATAACCACTTTCATAATGAGGGAATGTATAATGCCAGACATTCTGAAACATTTTGTCAAGGCCTCGGCCAAGACGTCTAAAATGATTAAGGCCTCAGCCAAAACCATAAATCAAATTGGGAAAGGGCCTCGGCCAATTCCACGTCTAGTTGTCTCATGAGACCTACCAATGCATCGAGGAGCTATAGCGGGCTCCACCCGTCACTTATTAAGTCCAATACATTCCTCATATGAATAGGTTTAAACATATCATAAACCATAACATAATCGTATCAAATAAAACATGCATAAAGGAAACATAACATTTCCACATTTCAATCACAAGATATCAATACAACACATTGATATAATAAAAACTATTTCAATACCATTTTAAATACCAAAATAAAAGAAAGTTAAAACTTTGTATTTATTTTTCATTAAAAAAAATGATGGCTTGTAGAGGAAGCCGAAACTCAAATAATGGTCACGGTGGCGGAGAAGTCGTTGTCGCTGCATAAGTACAAAAAGAAAAACATTCCCTTTTGTCATTTAGCAAAACACTTCGTATAAAAAATATTCCTTTTGAATAAACGTAAAATTCAAAGGGGTTTATACACCGTATAAAAGAAAGTTGTGTATAAAACAAAATATGCCTCAATGAATGGAGATTGAGACGAAATCTCTTAAAAAGATAATTTTTTTTAAATAAAATAGATCTATTGTTTGTATTCATTATAAGTACACATAAATACAGTAAAAATACAAGATAGGACATAATAATATCATGACATAATTTGAAAGTAGGAGATTAACCCAAAGAATAGAAATTGGGTTAAGAAGTTCCCTTACCTCGTGTCTGACTTGACTCAACCGTTCTTTAACCTCCTGAATAATAAACTAGAGTTAATATATACTTTATTAAGAACCATTTTCAATTTCATTATCCTTTTTATATCACTTATTACAATGATATGAACATTATGTAATTATTTAAGTTAATAACGGTCGTTTTGTCGATCTTTGGTACTTGAGTCAACAATAAACTTCTTATAATTACAAGTTTTTTATGTGGTAGAGTATCCATTATATCCAAAATTATATTCATGATTTAGATGTCATATATATCATATATATCCAGTATATACATTCATTTATAATATTACGTAACATTTAGAGGTAAGAAATGAAATGCACCGTTCATGGAGACGGTAAGCCGTACGTACACATGAACGCTACTTTCATTTCTATTTCGTATTTAATGGAATGAAATCATAATGATATAAATGTATAATATAATTCCAGTATAATATAGTGTATAATACCATTTAATCCATCCTTTATACATCCCACATATGGCATTAACGATTCAAATCACTTTGAGGGGGCGGTAGTCCGCACTTCCTAAAATGAAATTATCGCGTTTACCCATAATGGAAATCATAAAGTATGCCATAAATGATAAATACAGAAGCATAAGTAAAACATAAACATATTATATATCATATATAAATATAGTGACATCTTAATGGCCACCTTTGAAGGTGTTATATGAGTGTTGAACAATCATCGTTTCGTGAGGCAGAAATTCGCCATCCACAGAAACTGTATGTTCTTTAACCATTAGATGTAGGTGTGTGTAAGTGTAGCTCTAATAATTCTTATAAAAACATCCTAGTATATTGATGATACTGGTGGTTTTACAAAAGAAACGAATAAAAAGAGTTTAGGGGGTTGGAGAAGAAAAATAAAACAAAACAACATTAGAGAAGACATTACCTCAAAATCGGGTAACTATTTTTGATTTGAGCCAAAGGCTTAATTGGGAAGAGTTCTGCCCAAAGTTAGGCTTATAGGAGTAAGAGGGGGAAGTTGGGAGAGTATTTGGTCAGAGGTTGGCCGAGCCAAATGGCTTGAAAGTGTGAATGAGGTGGTAGAGGTGGGGGCCTTTTATAAGAGGAGAGGTGGGGAACTCTTGGAAAGTAAGGAAATTTTACATTATTATACAATGATTTTCGGATTCTAAAGGTACCACACTTATATAATTCGTGGATAAGGTGATAATGGTTCGAAATCTACCCATATCATTGTCTTTGGACAAGTGTAATCCTTGGATTGTACATTATCTTTTCATTTTATTAAAATTGTTAAATAATGAGGTCATCGCTGCATCATAATGATGTCATAAATAATTTAATTTACTTAATGTATAAAAATTATAAAAAACTACTATGATGTAGGAAATTTTTTTATCTTTCCAATGACTATTTATAGTCAAAAATATGACTTGTATAACCCCATGTAAAAATTGTTTTAGTAAAACATTTCATGTTTGCGCCATTTTTTACTTTAACATTAAATAAAAGGTATTTATGAAATTTTCCAACTAAAGTGGCTCCATGGGGTCCCCAAGTTGACCCATGGATTGTCTTGGTCGGACATGGCACATCCAATGAGGGTAGGACATGTTTCAATCCCATCTCATATTATTAAAACGTTATTTTTACCTTAAACTACACTAATTACCTCTAATCGCGATTAAGAACTTAAAAGTTATTATTCACCAAAAATTATTTTAATCTCATTGAACCAAATTTTACTTCTTAATGACAACCATGTATGTCGGATTTTTGAAAATCAAATCACAGAGGTGGTAATATTTCATTTAAACGAAAAATCATTTATTTAACTACCACTTAGTGGTTTCACTATTCATCAAAAATTGAAGTTTTTCAGAACAATGCCAAAATTTCACCCTAAGATATAATTGATATTCCGATTTCAAAAATGATGTATATTTTAGAAAATTCCAAAAATATATGTTTCATTAACTTATTCTATAATTAATTCCCGCTGTCACAACAAATAGCGTGTTTTTAAGAAACAATTTATATCAAAAGATTGGCAATTGTTTATGTCCAATTTCAATGTTAAATTAATTCTAATGACAACCATTGGATAAAATGGTAAAAATATATTCTAATTATACTTTAAAACCACTAAATGTTATAACTTATCACTATAAATTATTTTGATTAAAAAATTGTTTTTAAGTATTTTTCACTATTCATAAAAAATTAGAAGTTCTCAGAAAAATACCAAAACTTCAACAAAGGCTAATTTTGATATTCCGAATCCAAAAATGAAGTCCATTTTGAAATATAAAATTTCTATAATTTTAAAAAGTGGTTATTACTATTCATAACGGCTACTATGATTAGTCGTGGTGTTTTAGAACTCGAAGTTGCGTACAATGCAAGCCATTGCACTATTGAATGAGAAGCGTATTGTGGAAGCTCGGGGTGTTTCATTCTCCCCTCCTTCAATAAATTGCGTCCACGCAATTTGAAATTTTTCTTGGAAAATAAAAGGTTGAAAATAGAAAATACCTTTGTGTAAAACCCACATCGGAAATAAGATTAATAAAATTTATCCTTAATAAGAGGGAAAGGGAAATGAAAAATTCACCACCCAATTATGATCTCGATTAGGAGAAAATTGGTTGAAATTAGAGACATATAATTGGAGGAAAAACATAAATATTTGTAGGGAGTGATTGAGGTCATCAATCACAATCAACTGTCCAATTGAGGGCCTCAAAGCCTTCAATCTATGTTGATTTAAAATATCATCAGTTCAAAAAGACATAAGGTATTAGTATAACACATTTTTTTTAATATCCCTTTACTAAAGTTTAAGAATTAATTCATTCATTGAATAAGAGATAGGTATATATATTTATTCTTGACAATTAGAGTTTCAACCTTCAACTCATCTTTCACTCAAAAGATAATAGAACTCAAAAATATTATACTTATCCTAATTGTATAAGGTTTCAAATGTTAACACATACCATTTAGATTAGTAAAATTATTTTGTAATAACCAGGGACTTCCTGTAGGCTAGTGGTAGGAAATAAAGGCATGTCGCACTATGATTGTGGGTTCGATTCCTGCTGCTTTGTCCGACGCGACGGGTTATGCCCCACCCTGCAGGTTGTCCTTTTCCTAAAACTATAGTATTATAATATTCAAAAATAATCTTCATAAATTTTTTAACCTTAAACAATACTATCCAAAGATCAACTTAATCTACACCAACCTTTATAGTTATCCAAAATACCTCTGTCCAGACTTTCTCTAAAAGGTCTCTTGATTCCAAAATCAATTTATCAGATTCCCCAAACAAAGTAAACTTTCTCTTATTGTCACATACTAAAAATATAATTACCTTCATCATATTAAAACCTTACTGAAATCAACAATTACTGCAGTACAATCCTTATATATATATCACATTATTCTAATAACCATAATATAATCCATGAGTCCAAAAGCACCAATACATTAGTTATTGTGCTTCAACTGTAGTAACAGCATAAGATTGTCCTTGATCCCTTGGCCTTTTCTAAGGTAAGTTTCCCTGACGCTTAGGACATTCATTTGCATAATTCCCCATTTCCCTACAATTGTAGCATTCAACATTGATAGCCTCTTTCTTTCTCTTGCAATCACGCGCCTGGTGGCCTTTTTCCCCACATTTATAACAAACTCTCATTCCTTTTAGGCAAGTACCAGGGTGATTCTTCCCACAATTATCACATAATGGAAAATCCTCTTTTCCCTTTTTCCCTTTATCTGTCTCTTATTCCACCGTTCTCTTCTTATCTTGCTTTACTTTGTTGTCATAAGACTTAGAGAATTCCTTTTCTGTCTTGATAGCACATGAGACAATATCTTCGTATGTTGAGAACGATTGTGATACTAAATCTCGACGGAGAAATGGTTTTAACCCATCAAAGAAACGATCAATCATACCTCTTGGGTTACGTATATAACCTGCAGCATACCTCGCTAACCTTGTAAAGTTGGCCTCATACTTTGCGACATTCTCATCCTCCTTTTGTCTCAGACTCAAGAATTGTCTTTCCATATCTGCTCGATGGTCACGAGGATAGAATTTTTCTAGGAAAAGCTCTTTGAACTCCCTCCATTCCATATTCGATACGTCATCATCTTCCTTTGTGTTTTGAATCAATGACCACCATTGATCAGCATCTCCAGTGAGGCGGTAAACTTCCATGATAACCTTCTCCCTTTCACTACTCCCCAAGGCGTGGAATATATTCTCTAAGGTGTTTATCCATTGCTCAGCTACTAATGGATTTGTACCCCCATTAAATGTTGGTGTTTTTTGCCTCATGAAGCGGTCTAACATTGATCCTCCAAGTTGTGAATCAGGGTGATCCATACGAGTAAGGTTATTATTCATAACCTGAGTGAGTTGTCCCAGTATGGTAATAAGTTGATCAGCACCAGTTGTATCTCTAGCTCCACAGTAATTATCTTGAGCAGGAGGGCAATCCTTGCACGGAGTGCGTGCATTGATACGGTTTCCATTCCTTCCACTAGGCGCCATTTCTAAACAATGGCATAAACTATATTAGTTTATGAATAAAAATACATAATTCCATACTTGTAAGATACTTAACATAAATTGAACTATTTATGGATATAATCCATAAAAATGTTTTCTTTGAGGAAATATATACTCATAACCCTTCATAGTGGTTTGTAAAGAAAATGAAAATTATCCTAAGCATATCCCCCGGGAGTGTCGTAACCAAGAGTGCAGCAAGGCCCGTTGTCGTGCACCAGTTCCCGTTCGAGTCTAGCTCAAGGCAGTGTTTTTGGGTTTTACCCCTAGGTACATCTGTGCCAGAGCCGCCTCTACCTTCTCGTATCCAGATAGGGATGTATTGCTCGGAAAACTCACAACATCTCTACAATACCAAAATTCTAGGAAATTCTTCTATACTAATCCTCAAAGTCTATCTTCGGGATATGTGATCTAATCAGAGTTTATCTAAATCTAGCTTCCAATATTAGTACTAAACTGCCTCTGATACCAACTGTAACGCCCCGACCCCAGCTACCCGGAGTCGGTGCATTACTTCGTAACATTGGAATGATCACAAAAGATCAAGTCTCGAAAGACCGATTAGTTTACTAGCCTTGGAAACACTAGATACATTAATAAATGTTAAATTACATCATAAAGTGAAAAACTACAATAACAAAGTCTCCATAGTCCACACTCATATCCTCTTCTGACTATCCCTTTAGGTCATTCATAAAATACTTCTTCACATCCTGGAAAATATTAAAACATTGAAAGGGGTGAGCTCAGATGCTCAGTAAGGATAACAATATTGCGGAAGCTTTCATAAATAAACATAAAAATTTAAGGCAATGTATAACTAAAAAAAAGCCTTTTAAACTTGAACATCAACATAATATGGCAAAAGTAAAATGAGATAATGTCATTCACTTCTTCACATGGATATTCTACTGGTCGAATAATCACATGCAATATCAATAACCACTTTCATAATGAGGGAATGTATAATGCTAGACATTCTGAAACATTTTGTCAAGGCCTCGGCCAAGACGTCTAAAATGATTAAGGCCTCGTCCAAAACCATAAATCAAATTGGGAAAGGGCCTCGGACAATTCCACGTCTAGTTGTCTCATGAGACCTACCGATGCATCGAGGAGCTATAGCGGGCTCCACCTGTCACTTATTAAGTCCAATACATTCCTCATATGAATAGGTTTAAACATATCATAAACCATAACATAATCGTATCAAATAAAACATGCATAAAGGAAACATAACATTTCCACATTTCAATCACAAGATATAAATATAACACATTGATATAATAAAAACTCTTTCAATACCATTTTCAATACCAAAATAAAAGAAAGTTAAAACTTTTTATTTATTTTTCATTAAAAAAATGATGGCTTGTAGAGGAAGTCGAAACTCAAATAATGGTCACGGCGGCGGAGAAGTCGTTGTCGCCGCATAAGTACGGAAAGAAAAACATTCCCTCTTTTCGTTTAGTAAAACGCTTCATATAAAAAAAGATTCCTTTTTAATAAACATAAAAGTCAAAGGGGTTTATACACCGTATAAAAGAAAGTTGTGTATAAAACAAAATATGCCTCAATGAATGGAGATTGAGAGGAAATCTCTTAAAAAGATAATTTTTTTTAAATAAAATAGATCTATTGTGTGTATTCATTATAAGTACACAAAAATACAGTACAAATAAAAGATAAGACATAATAATATCATGACATAATTTGAAAGTAGGAGATTAACCCAAAGAATAGAAATTGGGTTAAGAAGTTCCCTTACCTCATGTCTGACTTGACTCAACCGTTCTTTAACCTCCTGAATAATAAACTAGAGTTAATATATACTTTATTAAGAACCATTTTCAATTTCATTGTCCTTTTTATATCACTTATTACAATGATATGAACATTATCTAATTATTTAAGTTAATAACGGTCGTTTTTTCGATCTTTGGTACTTGAGTCAACAATAAACTTCTTATAATTACAAGTTGTTTATGTGATAGAATATCCATTATCTCCAGAATTATATTCCTGATTTAGATGTCATATATATCATATATATCCATTATATACATTCATTTATAATATTACGTAACATTTAGAGGTAAGAAATGAAATGCATCGTTCTTGGAGACGGTAAGCCGTACGTACGCATGAACGCTACTTTCATTTCTATTTCATATTTAACGGAATGAAATCATAATGATATAAATGTATAATATAATTCAAATATAATATAGTGTATAATACCATTTACTCCATCCTTTATACATCTCACATATGCCATTAACGATTCAAATCATTTTGAGGGGGCGGTAGTCCTCACTTCCTAAAATGAAATTATCGCGTTTAACCATAATGGAAATCATAAAGTATGCCATAAATGAGAAATACAGAAGCATAATTAAAACATATACATATTATATATCATATATAAATATAGTAACATCTTAATTGCCACCTTTTAAGGTGTTATATGAGTGTTGAACAATCATCGTTTTGTGAGGCAGAAATTCACCATCCACAGAAACTGTATGTTCTTTAACCATTAGATGTAGGTGTGTGTAAGTGTAGCTCGAATACTTCTTATAACAACATCCATGTATATTGAGGATACTGGTGTTGTTACAAAAGAAATTAATAAAAAGAGTTTAGGGGGTTGGAGAAGAAAAATAAAACAAAACAACATTAGAGAAGACATTACCTCAAAATCGGGTAACTCTTTTTGATTTGAGCCAAAGGCTTCCTTGGGAAGAGTTCTGCCCAAAGTGAGGCTTCTAAGAGTAATAGGGGGAAGTTTGGAGAGTATTTGGGCAGAGGTTGGACGAGCCAAATGTCTTGAAAGTGTGAATGAGGTGGTAGAGGTGGGGGCCTTTTATAAGAGGAGAGGAGGGGCACTCTTGGAAAGTAAGGAAAGTTTACATTATTATACAATGATTTTCGGATTCTAAAAGTCCCACACTTATATAATTCGTGGATAAAGTGATAAGGGTTCTAAATATACCCATCCAATATTCTTTGGACATGTGTAATCCTTGGATTGTACATTATATTTTCATTTTATTAAAATCATTAAATAATGAGGTCATCACTGCATCATAATGATGTCATAAATAATTTAATTTATTTAATGTATAAAAATTATAACAAAATACTATGATGTAGGAAATCTTTTTTTCTTTCCAATGACTATTTATAGTCAAAAATATGACTTGTATAACCCCATGTAAAAATTGTTTTAGTAAAACATTTCATGTTTGCGTCATTTTTTACTTTAACATTAAATAAAAGGTATTTATGTCATTTTCCAACTAAAGTGGCTCCATGGGGTCCCCAAGTTGACCCATTGATTTTCTTGGTCGGTCATGGCACATCCAATGAGGGTAGGACATTTTTCAAGCTCATCTCATATTATTAAAACATTATTTTTACCTTAAACTACACTAATTACGTCTAATCGCGATTAAGAACTTAAAAGTTACTATTCACCAAAAAATTATTTTAATCTCATTGAACCAAATTTTACTTCCTAATTAAAACCATGTATGTAGTATTTTTGAAAATCAAATCACAGAGGTGGAAATATTTCATTTAAACGAAAAATCAGTTATTGAACTACCACTTAGTGGTTTCACTATTCATCAAAAATTGATGTTTTTCAGAACAATGCCAAAATTTCACCCTAAGCTATAATTGATATTCCGATTTCAAAAATGATGCCTATTTTACAAAATTCAAAAAATATAAGTTGAATTAATTTATTCTATAATTAAGTCCCGTTGTCACAACAAATAGCGTGTTTTTAAGAAACAATTTATATCAAAAGATTGGCAATTGTTTATGTCCAATTTCAATGTTAAATTAATTCTAATGACCACCATTGGATAAAATGGTAAAAATATATTCTAATTATACTTTAAAACCACTAAATGGTATAATTTATCACTATAAATTATTTTTATTAAAAAAGTTGTTTTTAAGTATTTTTCACTATTCATAAAAAATTAGAAGTTCTCAGAAAAATACCAAAAATTCAACATAGGCTAATTTCGATATTCTGAATCCAAAAATGAAGTCCATTTTGAAATATAAAATTTCTATAATTTTAAAAAGTGGTTATTGCTATTCATAACGACTACTATGATTAGTCGCGGTGTTTTAAAACTCGAAGTTGCGTACAATGCAAGTCATTGCATTATTGAATGAGAAGCGTATTTTGGAAGCTCGGGGTGTTACATCCTAGATGAGATTTAAAAGTATCAATCAAGCTTATACATAAGTAATTACCATTATCCAACAATCCATATAGAATTGTTATTTTAGAACTTGAGGAGTTTAAGAAATAACTAAATAAGAATCTAGATAAATGGTTTATACACCCAAGTTCTTGACCATGGGGTACACCAGTTCTATTCATCAAGAATAAAGATGAGTCAATACACTTTTACATTGATTATCACGAGCTCAAAAAGATCACAATAAAAAAAAGTATCATATTACATGGATTAATGGCTTGTTCAATCAACTATTTGGAGCACAATACTTCTCCAAGGTAGATTTTTTGGACTCACTAATGATCTAGAAATCCTCATGTACTTGATGAATAGATTATTTAGAGATTACCTTGAAAATTTTGTGTTATTATTTATTGATAATATTATAATATCCATTATAACCTAGAAGGATCATGTGAAACATTTTAGAACAATGATAAAGACATTGTGGGAGGAGAATATTTATTCCAAGTATAGAAAATATGAGTTCTAGTTGAAGGAAGTCTTATTAGTGGGGCATATCATCACACAAGTGGGATATTTATGTACCCTTCAAAAGCTTATGGAATTTAAGGATGGACAATGCCAAAATCTATGACATATATCAATAGTTTCCATGGATTATAAGGGTATTATACCAAATATGTGAGAAATGAATTGTGAATATAAAACCCTCTACCAAACCTAACTCAGAAGGGAGTCAAGTTTTATTATAATGATGAATGATAATATAGATTCAAGGAGTTGAAAATGATGCTTTTGATTTCCCTCATTCTCACACATAATTGGATTACTTTTCACGGTATTCAATAATTCTTCAAAGAAGGGTTTGGGTTGTGTGTAGATGAAGAATGAAAAATTCATACCCTATACTTCAAGGCAGTTGAATGTTCTTGAATAGAACTACCCGATATATGATATGGAGTTTCTGTAATGATATTCTATTTGAAAATATTATAGCATTATCTCTTTGGGGATAAGTATAAAATATATACAGATCCCAAAATTCTCAATTATATATTCACACAGAATGAGATGAATATGCACCAATGAATACGGATATAGATTATCAAATACTGTGAATTCGAAATTAACTACCATCCTAGGAAAGATAATTAAGTGGCGGATTCTCTAAGTATAAAAAATTCAAAAATTCTATCATTAATGATAATTGAGAGGGATCCTATCTTCCTATAATGGAAAAGGATGGACATGAGAACCATAAAAGAAGAAACGTCCTAAAATTTTTCACAAATTATTTCTCAACTGTCACTTGTAGAGAAGATAAAGTATTCTCAAAAATTTAATGTGGGAATTCAAAAGAAAGTGGAAACTACTAGAAAAGTTAAATCATCATAGTTCAATGTTAATGAACAATTAGCTGTGATATTTGGGTCGATACTATATGTACCATCAAATCCTGAGTAAAATAGGGAGTTGATGGATGATTCACTTCCCTCAACCTTCTCCATACACCCAGGAAGCACAAATATGTATCATGATCTCCAAGAACTATATTTACGGGAAAATATGAATAAGGATATTGTGGAATATACATCAATATGTCATGTATGTTAGTAAGTGGAACTAGAAAGGAAAACATCCAAGGGTATGATGAAACCTTTACCCATGCCTAAATGGAAATGGAAAAACATCACCATTAATTTTTCACTACTCTTGTAAAGACATCAAGAGGTAATAATGAAATTTCAGTTGTTTTGGATCATCATTCAAATATTGAACACTCCATTTTGATTCAAGAGTACTTCTCACTAGATCAACTTTGAAGGATATACATCAGATAAGTGGTGAGGCTACATGGAACACCACTATCTATTATATCCATTTGAGTTCTAATATTTACCTCTATGTTATAAAAGAGTCTCCAACATGCTATGAATACTGAGTCAAACATCAAAATGTCTTATAACCCTCAAAATAATGGAAAATTTGACTGTACTATATAGACACTTGAGTACATGTTGAGAGAAATATCACTTGACTTCAAAGGAGGATAGGATCAACATCTTCCTCTAGTCTAGTTCTCATACAATTACATTTTCCACTCAAGAATTAAAAACTATCCCTACAAATCCAATTATGGGAAGAGTTATAGAACACATTCATGTTGGGAAGAATTTCGGGAATAAAAAAAACAAAGTCCTAAAATGGTATAGGAAATGGTGGAAAAGGTTAAGACCATTTAGTATCAATAAAGTCTAATCATAATCAATAGAAGAGAAATACAAAAAATCACAGATGGAGTTTGATGTTGGAGACATTATATTCCTCGTTATATATCTATTGAATAATGTGATGATATTTTGGAAGAAGGGAAATCTTATTTTAAGACATATCGGCCCCTTTGAGATCCTTGATTGTATTGGAGTAGCAGCCTATTGACTATCACTCCCACATAACCTATCTTGTGTAAATGATGTATACTATGTATCCCAATTGAGAAAGTACATACTAGAACCCTCACATGTACTCAATCTAGAGGTGGTATCATTGTAGAATTATCTCTTTTATGAGGATCAGCTGGTGAATCTCTTAGATCATAGAGAAAAAGTTCTACGAAATAAGACAATGCACCTTGTCAAAGTGTGATGGAGAACCCAAAAGTTTGAACAAGGGACATGGGAACCATAGGAAGTGATGAAATAGAGTTTCCCTCATCTATATTTGTGTGGTAAATGAAAATTTGGAAGGTGAATGTTCTGAAGGGGGAAGATCGCAACAACCAGAACTGTTTGACGCATGCCTGTCGTGGGGTGTGGAAAAAAACAATTATATTTTTCCTAGTGAAACACAGTGGCAGAATAGGGTCGTCTCTATTAAGGAGCCTTTCAGTTTGGTTCACTTAATTTATTCTATATCACCAAAAATATATCTTGTTTTTTGTTTTTATTATCTAATGAAAATGATGACAATATTTTTTTGTATTTTAAATATTAAAAATCTAAACTATCATGTAATGAAAACAGAATGAGTTAATGAAGAAAGAACTTGGTTTTTGGGATTAGTCTTATGTTCAATAATTATTCTCTTTTATATGTTGATTTTAGTTTGATAATACAAACTTGAAATCTCATTTTTTAATCACTACTCTTTTCCATAAAAGAAATAGTTTAAGTTACATGTCATTGGGGATCGTCACCCGATTTGGGACATTCGCCTCACTAATGCATGCTACACAAATCCACCACAAACTTAAAATAATAATTAAAGAAAATTCAAGAACTCCTTGACCTCACCCCAAGACAAGTCTCCTTATTATTATCTCATTTCCAAGATTATAAAACTACTTTGTGGAGTGGGTGGAAGAAGAAAGAGATAGAGAGAGAGAGAGATGAAGAAAAATGGATGGAGAAACACAAATGCATGGATTAATAAAACTAAAATTTGAATTACAATTGAAAATGAAAATAAAATAAAATAAAAATAAAAATAAAATAAAAATAACAAATAAGGGAAGGAATAGAGGAGTAGTATTGGCATGTTCCCCAGTGGGATCCCTCCTTGGTTGTGGGTGTCGAGCAGATAATTTGAGAAGGAGGCGAGGTCCTCCTTTTATAGGAAGAATTCTGTACTCTAAAAGATTGTGCATGGTTGGACCATTAAATTCCCAATTCACATGTGGACACATTTTTTAATGTTTTTAATAAATGTTTTTTTCCATTCACACTCCGAATTTCAGTGTATTTCAACCCCAGAGGAAGGGGTTATGAATTTTTCATTGAAGTATTATGTTTCTGGATGAAGCTTCCAGGAAGGTTCCTCCAAACGTATGTCATTCAATGGCCACCTTAATGAATTCTAAACTCCAAAAAAATTGTTTTAGAGCCAGCCCCTACTATTCTCGTGCTATACCAGGTGTAAAAATATCATTTGGATATGTGTAGGCAGAGTTTGGGTTCCGTTACGGTGGTGGGGTACACGTTGTCTTCCTGAAACAATTTCCAACTTCAATAAATTTTTATGCCCTTTAGATGGCCGAATAAGCTCTCATCCCAGAAGAAAAAATTAGAGGAAATAAAATCAAGATTCTAAAAAAAATTAATCACAATGTTTGGACATATATTTTATGAGAAATGACAAAATTAACCTTGTGGTCAAAATCTGTCCAAAATCCAGAATTATGCACGTTTCTCAATTTTTCCCATTTTTATTCTAAAATTCAAATTAACCATTATTTTAATAAAAAAATGTAAATACACGGGGTTTATCATTGAAAAAAAGTAAAAAATACTCATTATTTGATCAAAAATATGCACGTAAATTTTCTCTTTCAAATACCCCTACAGTTAAACAATGCTTGTCCTCAATCATAAAATCTAAACATTGAAATCAGAGGACACCAATGTTACCAATATTCAAATTTCAATACAATAAAATCAAAAAAAATCAATTTAAAATAAAACATTCAAAAATATTCTTAAAATATCAATTTCATTTCCCATTTTCAATGAAAAAAATAATTCAAATATTTTAATTTTCCCCTTTTAAAATTGATGGAACTTATCCTTTCATTCATTAAAGCTCCTTGATTCATCATTATTAAACATGCCAAGTCAGGATTTACCTCACTTTTAATTATTTTCTTTCATCACCCATGATACAATTTCAGTAGAGTTACATTCATATCATGATAACATGCTTCTTATCCATAGGCTTGTAAATGAACTACTTTATCCACTTTGTAAAGACAAAATACAAATAAAATCATGACGACTTGCAATAAAGGTTCAAATGACTTTGAGGCTTAAGCTTGGTAGGATTTGATGCTTTAAATACTAAGGCTCAAGGAGGAGGCTAATCTCTGAAGTAAAATGCATGATATTAAAAGTAAAATTGTAATGAAATTCTCCCCTTCAAAGTAGCAACACCCACTTCCCAAAACTCAAAGAAACGTTTATGATCAACTAAGCATAATGGATGATTTGTGCACCCTCATGAATATTTTTTTAGTTTGTACTTTTTTTCATTTTTTGAAAGTTATGATTATATCAAACCTCACATCCATCACCAAACCACATATGATCATAAGATCGTCGGTCTGGAAAATGTTGATTTTTGGTTCTCCCAAATCAAAACCCAATTTTCTATTTTGTTTTGGATCTTTTTGTCATTTTTTCGTTTTTTTAATTCAAGAGGGGAAAACAATAGTGTATAATGAATTATTTCACAACCTTATAAAATTTCCACAATAACACCCCCACACTGCTTCCTTACATTGAGTATCATTTCATCCACCATGATTCTCGTTACCCCACACTTCAACATTAAAATATCATGAAAATACCAAGAGTAGGGTAGTAATGGATAAAAATGGCTCGAAACATGGATCGTCCCTATAAAGGTCATTCATGTTCTCTGTGGGTAAAAGAAGTATTGATGTAAAGGTGGTCTTTTAAGGATTAGTTTCTTTTCAAAGGATTCCTCAATCATTTTAAATGTGTTTTTTCAAGGTCATGGCTTTTACAAGTTTCAATACAAGTTTTGGTCAGTTACATGTCCCAAGATCACTCAAGAAATGTGCTTAAGAATAAATAGGAAGTACTTGTTCTAGAAATACACTCAGGAATGAGAAATATAACATTGGACAATCACTCATGTAATGACTAATAATAATAAATCAATTCACATAAATTTCAAAAATTCAATGCCTGAAAAATGGTAGGGAAATTACATTTACATGAATTAATTAATTCGTTCCAATCATGAGTCATCATTTAAATATATATGACTCATATTTAAAAATTCAATTATTCATTTCTATAATTTAATCATATAAACATTGAGATCTAAAACATGGAATCACTGGGTTCCTAAGAAACTCATGTCTCCTAGATAAGTTGATTAAAACATGAATTCAAGTATGGGCATGCAATTTAATCTTTAAAGATAAAAAAATGTTTTTGGAGAAAAATGTATGGAATTAAAAAGATAGACAATGAAAATGAAATACCTTTCAAAAATAAAGCTTTGGTCCTCATCCTTCATTGTTTGGGGCTTCCTTTTACCGTCATGATCCTAAAAAAATAAAATTACTCAATTAATCACATAGATCATTTCATTTAAGCTCAAAATGGAATGAGGGAGGGACCGCATTCTAAATTATTTCTTAAGAAATGAAATTAAAATCTATATTCCTAAAAATAAAGTAAAGATAAATCTTTCTTTGATCCCCCAAGTGGTACTTGGCTTGATTTACTACCTCTAGAGGGCAGAACCAGTTGTTATCCAAAATCTGATGCCGGTTGGGGCTTCTTTGACATGAACCACCACATGATTTTTTTCAGCATCTACTTATTCTTTCTTTTTGAGGAGGACTCCATGGATAGATTGCACTAGATCCTCCCCCTTCACAATTTAGTACATCTTAGAAGGAGGGGGTATGATGAATTATGGAACCTCCTCCTTATTTGTTTCTACTTGTGCAATATTCACTTCCCCTTCTTGTGATCCCTATAGTAAATGTTAAATGTCTCCAGGGAGCTCTAAATGTTCCTTAATAGTTGCATCTTCATTGGTCTCTTCATCCTATAGGGAATAATAAGAGTCATCTGATTTTGAAAATTCAAAACAATTGGGAGATATACTCAAATTCATTTCAACATAATTAAAATAATTTGAGTTTAAGAATGTATCATCTCCCTGAGTTGGTTCATCATGAATCTCTTCTTCGATGTAAAGTTACTATTTGATTTGATCATCATAGGATGGAGGTAGGTAGTTAGGATCCTCCATTTTTAGTTTTTCCTCAACTTCTTAGATTTCTCCAGTGAAATCTGGGAAGACCAGTGGTACTTACTTCTTGGCCTCAAATATTTTTAAGTCATATTGGAGTTCATCGACCATCACCATCAAGTCTTTCGGTGATATCCATGTTGTAATGGCTCATTGAACATGCTTGACCATTATCATCAGCGCATCATCTCTTCATTGAAGGGCCTCCGTAGTGTAGTCTTGTCCCTGCACCTCTGAGTAATTTTAAGTCCATGTAGAATAATAATCATTTGAATTCATAAAGGAAAGATTTTTTTTAGAGAATTGAATTCTAACTATGTTGGGAAAATAAAAAAACTAAATGGACTAATGATTAGATCCCCGGCAACGGCGCTTGTTTTGATGCAAGCCTATCATGGGGCATGGAAAAAAACAATTATATTTTTCCTAGTGCAGTATAGTGGTTGACTAGGGTTGTCTCTCTTGAGGAGCCTTTCAATTTGGTTCACTTACTTTATTCTATATCACTTAAACTATCTATTTTTGTTGTTTTTATTATCTAATAAAAATTATGACAATAGTTTTGTGTTTTTATATGAAAAATCTAAACTATTATGAAATGAAAACAAAATGTGTTAATGAAGAAAGAACTTCATTTTGGGGTTTAGTCTTAGGTTCAATCATTATTCTCTTTTATATGTGGATTTCAGTTTGATAATCCAAATATGAAATCTCATGTTTGAATCACTACTCTTTTCTAGAACATAAATAGTTTAAGTTACATGTCATTGGGGGTCGTCACCCAATCGGGGAAATTTACCTCACCAATGCATTCTACTCAAATCTACCACAAACTTAAAACAAACATTAAATAAAATTCAAGAACACCTTGGCCTTGCCCTGAGCCAAGTCTTGTGATTAGTATCTCATTTCCAAGAGTATGATATTACTTGGTGGAGTGAGTGGAAGAATAGATAGATAGATAGAGATATAGAGAGAGATGAAGAAAAATGGATGGAGAAACAAAAATTCATGGATTAATAAAACTAAAATTTGAATTACAAATGAAAATGAAAATAAAATAAAACTAAAATAAAAATAAAATAAAAAGTAGAAATGAGGGTAGAAGAGAGGAGAAGCAGTAACCCATGCCCCGGTGGGATCCATCCTTGGTTGTGGGTGTTGAGCTGATGATTTGACAAGGAGGCGAGGGCCTCCTTTTATAGGCATCATTCTGTACTCTGAAATCTTGCGCGTTCTTGGACCATTAAATGGTTGTTTCACGCATGGAAACCTTCTTCAATGTTGTTTATAAATGGGTTGGTGTTCACCCTCCAAATTGCAACACATATAGACCCCGGATGAATGAGTTATGAATTTTTCATTGAAGGCTTATGATTCTGGATGAAGCAACCTAGAAGGTTCCTGCAAAAGTATGTCACTCAATGGATACCTTAATGACTTCAAAACTCCCCCAAATTTGTTGTAGAGTCAAGCCTATATATTCGCATTATATCCCAGGTGGAAACACACCATTTGGATGTGTTAGGCTGAGTTTGGGTTCTGTTACGATGGTGGGGTCCACACTATCTGCCCAAAAAAACTTCCTACTTCAAGGAATTTTTAGCCCCTTTAAATGACCAAATCGGCTTCTGGTCCAGAAGAAAAAATTGGAGGAACAAAAAATGTTATTATAAAAAAAATTAGTCACAAAGTTTGGACATATATTTTATGAGAAATGACAAAAACACCCTTGCAGTCAAAATCTGTCCAAAGTCCAGAATTATGCTCTTTTCTCAATTATTCTCATTTTCATTATAAAATTAAAATTACCCATTATTTTAAAAAAACATGTAAATAAATGAGGTTTATCATTGAAAAAAAGTAAAAAAAATACTCATTATTTGATCAAAAATATGCACGTAAATTTGCTTTGTCACTGTTATAAATAAACTTTCCATTATGATTTAATTAAATGTTTTATTATGTAATATTTTTATGGAAAAAATATGAACTCCTTTAGTTTTATAATATCATATTATATTTAAATGACCTTTAAGAATCTTTACCATTGATAAAGTATTCATTGAATACTGATCACACTATTAGTATAGATATAGGGTTTTGATGAATCCAATTGACACAGACAAATGAAGTGTTGGCCTCAATAAGTTGTATCATACCCTATGAATCCCACTTATTGGGTCTCTTGAGGGAGATAGAATCACTGGTATTTTCCCTAGAAGAATCCTAATCAGGGATATAACAAATTAATAATGAGGTAAACTGTTGACAGGAGAAGTTAAAGCTCATCGAGATCACGGACCAAACTATATTCACTGAACAACCCTATGAAAGTCTTACCATCACGCACCTTACTATTAGGGATTTTGCAGGTGTATTAAAGGGATGTGTACTAAGAACCTATACATATGGGTATGTACATTATTTTATATAGAATAATGTATATATATTCATCATATTATTTTAACTTTAAAAATTATTTTTATTTTGATAAAATAAAACACAAATTGAATTTTTTGGTAATATTAAAATGCAATTATGAAATTTAGGTTGATAAATTAATGGATTTCTGAAATAAATAATATTTTAATTTTAAATTATTTTTAAATAATTTTTATTAAACATAAATGGTTATATAATTTTAATGAAGTAATATATAATTTTTATAAGGGTTCAAAAACAATTATTGTCAAAAAAACCCAGCATTTCTCAATAAATATCAAATTTTAGTTTAAATTAAAAATACAGATATTTATAGAATTTTATAGATAAAATTAATATTATTTTTTAATTATAATTTTTAAATTATCCAATGGTGAATTTTTCCAAATTTTCTGAGATTGTTGAATTTTAAGGTAAAAATTAAATATTGTGTAAATATGCATTGTGTATTATGACCTCATAATGACCCAAAAATGAAGTAATAAATACTCAAAAATTAGATAAACTACCAAATATATGTTTTACCATTAAAATAATATGATTTTATATTTATTTAGTAAATTTTATAAATCCATTAAGAGTCCTCCAAAACCATTAATATATTTTATGGTTAAAAATCATTCTTTATGAGTATGGCTCACTTCAACATAAGCAAGGTTATTATTTTATTAATTTCAGAACTTTGAATTATAAAATAATGAAAATAACTTCTGTTTTTTTTTAACCATGGGAAAAATTCAAGGTAATTTTTGTGGTTTTGAATATTTTATTATATAGAGTCCAAAATCTAAGTTTGAGAAATAATCAACAAATACCCACTCATTTCTTATATAAACCCAAGAAATATCCCATTTAACTTCACTAAATAATAGTTTATAAACTCTTTACTCTACCATATCCTCTATTAAGTCCTCTCAAGGTTCCACCAAGATCTCAAGAAGCTCATCTCTAGCATTTGGTGTCACGCACTCAAGTATGGGATCCTCAACTCAACTTCTTTATTCTTGTTTCTTTATTATCTTATGCCTTCAATTTTCAATTACTAATGTTGGGATATATATTTATGTATAAAAATTACTTCAAATTTTATTTCTAAATGATTATATACCCCTTTTACTCCCGTTAACCAATTTTATGAATTTTTATGTGACATCGTGTGGCTGCCAAACTTTCACTGTGATATTTCCAAGCCAAAACAATTGCATCATGAATACCGTACCCATTTACTATCAAGGGTGTTCAACATTATACACTTATAAATATTTGAATTTGTAATTACATGTAAGCATTAAAAACTCCATTTCCATGGAATAAAATTTAATGATAAATATTTTAATGTTTTATGATCTATGAGGAACACTTAAGCATTAGAATGAAATGATTCTGATAGGTGCGTATGGAATTATATAACGCTCCAATGCATTGGGTAATATTTAATCTCATGAGAATTAATTTTGGGACATGGAGTAAATTAAGTTCCTTTTTGGTACTTTTTTCTACCATGATGTCTTAGAAGTTATCCTTAACCTACGTTTATGATGCATTGTTTTATGTGGTTACCACATTTCTCATGTTTCCTTTATGATTATCATGTTATATAATGACATTTTATTTATTTTTATGATTCTCACTCCTTTTATTCTCCATTTATATTCCTATTGACTAACATGTATTACCTACTATTATGTTTGTTGCCTTACTAGGATTTATAGCTCACCCCTGTCTTATGTATGTCCCGAGGTTATCCCAAGCAGTTTCAAAATCCATGGAATTTTAGAAGCATGTTAAGAAATTTTTCAATAATGTTGTTGTATCCCACATTCAAGATGTTATTCTATATACCTAATTCCCAAATACAATGGAATTATTGATCATCTAGGTTGTATTAAGTGTAATCTTGTGTAATAAATTATGAAATAAAGTGTAATAAAGAGAAGGGTTGTTATATGATCACAATAAAAAAATAAAGGTGTATTAGATACACCATTCAAAATAAAATTGGTTTTATAATAATAAATATGTCTCATAATGTGATAATTTGAGACAAGAAACCCTTACCTTAATTCATAACTTCGGCTAATGTGCTTAAATTTCCTGTATAATAAAAATAACTATTTTAATTGCCTATTTAAAAACCTTATTAAGAGAAATATCCATTCATAAAATTTATTTATAATTATTCTCAAAATTTACGTAAGTTACATATTATATAAATTTAATATTAGGAGAAAGCAATCTAGATCGTTTTGAACTAGTTTTCTAATAGAGATGTGATTCTTCATTCTTCTCCCAATGTTCATCATTCACAAACCATACAATTTATTGGAAATAATGATTTATAAGTATTCATAATTTTATAATTTAGTTATATGGTAGTTTTTTTAACACCCCAATATTTTATGATATATTTTTTATGATAAAATTTAAATTCTTTTATATCTTACATTACATACAATACTAACTCTTGGAAAATTTTGACACACTACCAAAATATAATTATTTAATATGATAGTTATCACCTATCCATTAGAATGGCTGGTATGAATAGGATTAACCAAATTATAAAAATATATAGTTTTCACATGTATAAAGATTGAATTCACTGGTTATAACATATTTAGAAATTTAAATTAAAAACTGTTAGACAATAAAGGAAATTTTATTATAAAAAACTATTTTTATGCATAGGAAAGAATTTTATATCAATAAATTAAATAAATAACTTTTAATGAATTGTTTTAATTAATTTTTATTATTATATATTAAGTCTAATTTTTGACATTCATATTATGTGATTTCTAGTAATGATATAAGTATAAACCCAATTTTATGTTTCGAAACTACATTTTTTTAAATGAGTTTTGTCGCATTTTTCACAATTATTTTAAAATTAATTATTGAAACTTTTAGAAACATTACTTAAAAAAATTTAACATAATATTTTAAATCATAATTTCAAAATTGTCTTTGAGTTATTTTTTGATAATTTCAATTATATATATATTTTCCATGGAATAGTGAAAATTATTGATTCTTATCAAATAATTGTCTTTTAATTCAAACAATTTAAAAGTTAAATTTTATTTTAATATAGATTTAAATGAAAAATTAGTTAAATTAAATATATATTAATCCAATTTATTTCTTTGGATCTAATTTAATATAAAATTTTGATACAAAAACTTTTTAAACTTTTGAATATTTTCATGGAAACCCGCTTTATTATTACGTCTGCGGGTTTCATTTTAAATTAAATTTTGTCGATTATGTGAATTAAATTTGGAAAAATTTATTAAATATTTAGATTCATAATTATTTATATTATATAATAATTTCAACTTAATTTACATTCATAATTAATAGTAAAAACAATCAAAATTAATTGTCACAGTTAAGGTTAAAAGAGGTCTGTTGGAGGTTAAACTAAAAGTATAAGGGTTAAATGGAATATAAATTTTAACAAGAACCATTTTAAAAAGATATTTTAAACTCATTAACTATAATTTTACATAATTATACTTTTTTTATTCTTTTGGAAATTGAACATTTTGGGTACCATTTATTCTTTTCATAAATTCCATTTGTGTCCTCTCCCCACTTATAAAAGGACACCCCCTCCTCTCATATTCACACTATCAAAACCATTTGGATAGGAAATTACCAATAACAATATACACCTTCATTCTATATACAGGTCATATAGGCCTTATTTTGATTATAAATCCCTCCAAGTAAGGATTTAAGGGTAAACCTAAAGATGTTCTCTAAAGAAGAAGTATAGTCCTTAAACTTGTGTTTTCATTTTATTTATTCATATAAATAATTAAAATTTTATTAAAATTTTATGATATAATATAAAATTTATATCCTATATAAATATATTCAATTATATTAATGTATTAACCAAAAATAGTCTCCACTACAAGCATTGGGAAACGAAACCATTGATCATGTGTGTAGCAGAATATCGCCTCGTAAACTAATGTTATTTTTCTCCATAACCACCTCTAACTGATGGGTGTAATGATTTATTTAATGTGTATATAAGTGAATAATTATATTATTATAAATTTTTAATTATAATATCACACATTTTATTTTACCTTCCAACCCATTGGAAAACAATATCGTCGCTTGTGCCTACAGAGGACTACTACCTCGTGAATTGATGTGATGTATTTTTAATTTATATTTTACATGGATAGTATATTAATTGAATATGTATTATATTATCAAAATAATTATACTTCTTTTATTATCAAATCACAAATGCATTCTTACTTTCCATTCCATGTGGGATATGATAATGTCGCTTGTGTGCATGGAAAACTAGCACCGCCCTAAGCGATGTCATTAGTTTTTCACTAACACTTTCATGGAAGGTAATAATGATAAATTTATGAAATAAATTTTATTTATAAAAAATCAAAATGATACAATAAATTTGAATTATTATTTACCTATATTTTGTTCCATCTGTTAGAAATGGAAACAGTGTTTATCTATACATATGCCTACCATCTCCACGAAAGGTGTTGGTCATTTTATGGCTCTAACTATTATAGATTAATATAAAACAATATATACTAAATATATATTAAATTTATATCATGGTTAAAATTATTAATACTATATAACCATGATCCATGTAAAATTATCAAAAATCAAAAATCAAAATATCCCTAAAAAACGAAGCAGTTATTACCCTAAACATGATTTTAACAAGGAATTGTTAATAAACTCGTAATAAAAGGTAATAAGTAAGTTGTATATGATAATATATATATAATTAAGGTTAATTAGTATATTTATAATTAAAATTTATTTATTATACAGTAGGTTATAACATGTAAAAAATAATTCAAGACTTAAGGTAAGGTATTGGTTTCTCAATTTTACTTCTTTGAGATATATCTTATATTATGAACATATTTTATTTTATGAGATTTATATACTACCCCTTTGAGATGTTAAATCATGAATATCTATTTATTCTTGATATTTTAATTTTTGATTTATATTATTCTTTAATGGGTTTTATGATTCAAAAGATAAGAAAGTGATAAGGTTTTGGTGTAACTATCTCATTGTTTCTTAGGATTTTTTATGATTATGTTTTAATAGATTAAATGTTATGATCAATTTCTCAAGAAAATACTAAATTTTATTATCCTATGGTTAATTCTTGATAATACCTTTTTTACCTTCATTTTCATCTCTTTATTTACTCCAGATTCCAATAGATATTGTTTTTAATATAAATGACTTTATTTCCTTCATTGGTTGAAAACCTTTTTTCTTCCATATGTATGTTTTCAAAATATTATTTGAATAATTTTTTAATTTTCATATAAAAATTTAAATTCATTCTTAACCTTTTTAAAAAAATTACAGGAATCTTCTTGTATTTTTTGAAACAAGTCCCGTTAGAATTTTACCAAAAATGCAAAAGGTATCATTGTTTTAAACTATAAGGAATGAATAGTATATCCCGATATCATGATCACTCAATGATTTCAAGATTCCCTTACAATTTTTCAAGGTCCTTCGGAATGTAACTTTTTTACTTACTTTTTTTACTAAATTTTATATTCTAAATAAATGATTTCGAAGAGAAAAGGTATTTTTCTTTAATAAAGGTTTTAAATGATATTTCTAGAATCTTTTATTAGTTCCCAAGGTTAAACACAAAGAAAAGAATTTTTAAAATGTATTATGAATTTTAACCTTTAATAAAAATATTTATTTTCAAATTAAAAAGTTATTTTACTTAAAAAAAATTAAAATAATATCTAATTCTTCAATTATAAGATTCTATTGATATTTATAAATAAAAGAATTTTGAAAATGTTTTATGATTTTTTAGATTAAAAAAAATTGATTTTCAAAGTGAAAATGTTATTTAACTCATGAAATGTTTTAAATTATTTTTAAAGATAACTTTATAAGTTTATAAGGTAATTTTCAAAATAAAAAGATTTTGAAAATGGATTATAAATTTTTATGTTTTAAAACATAATTTTATAATTGAAAATTGTATTTTCCTCAATATATTTTCTGAGTGATCTATCAGATTCATTCTCCATGAAATATACCATTCATTGATGTTATTTATTTTTTACTGGGTATATGGTCCAAGGATACCATTTTTATTATTTCTCTAAATTGTTTATTCTTATAAACAAGATTTTTGTGAAATTAATTTCCCTTTCTTAGGTTATACTATGATAAAATTCTTAGGTAGATCGGTTCTTTTTTCACAGGTTATACTATGGTGAAATGATGAAATGATTATGAAAACTATTTATTTTCCACAAGTTATGCTATGATGAAATTTTTATGAATCCCATTTCTTGTCATGGGTTCTGATATGATGAGTGTTTCCTTATCTTCAGAAACACATATGTATTATTTTCATACTGTTAAGGCTGACTGATTGAATAGCCTGAAGGCCAAAATTTTTATTGATTTTAGAAAATCCTCCTTTTAAGGGTAAAGGGGGAGAAAAACAAGAGTTCAAGGACATTAGTACTTTAAAAAATCGAGAAACAATGGGGTTGTGAACCAGAAAAAAACTATGAGGGAGTGCTTCAACCCAACATCAACATCATTAGGGCACGCCTCCACCAAAGCATGGCTGGTCAGTAAAAAGCCTTGTCCAACAGTACACAGGCACGGTATCAATGGTTGCATTATACCTTCTCAATATTCCAAATCCGAAAAGTCATCCATAGTGAATATTTACGACTATATCCTCATATGAAGAAAAACCTTGAAGAATGTCTGGGTTCCCCAACATATCATCCAATTCACCTCCAATAACTCAACCAAAGAGCAGCCAATACCACCAAATTCACATCCATTCAAACATAAACTCATCTTCACCAAATCTGAACCTCAAAACAACTTATAGAAGCACCAAAATGAATGTAACCCCATTAAAACCCACTGGAGTCAACCCTGAGCACATCAGAGAACTAACATCGAGTTGGGAAGAATCCGAGCAAGGAAACTGGAGCCAGATCCTCCATTGTTGAACACGTTGACATCCAACACACCACTGCCATAACGGAATCCCGAACCAGCAGAGCAAGCCGACGTGAGCACTGGGTCGATGATGATCTGTAGTCGTGATGATATTCCAAAGACTTAGAAGGAGCCATCACCAAGACACTTGGATCCAAAGTCGTGCTGAGATCCTAAAGCCAGACCACTCGAAGTTGCATGGTGACACCGAGCTAAGATCCTGAATTCAGGAGCGTCGAGGCCATCGTTGAACACATCAGAGCCGATGAAAAAACAAACCATAGCCGAAGCAAGATCCCAAAGCTGAAACGAGGCCACCACTGATCCCATAGTGGAGCCGGACCAAGAAGATCAATCACCCAATGACGCTGAGCTGAGAGGAGACAACCTTCAATGAGGTCAGACCATGCTAGAGGAGGGGAGGAGATGGCTTAAAGGGAAAACCCTAGGTGTGTGAGGTTTGGGGGAAGCTACCTCTTATAGGCCACATAATGTTAAGGTAGGGGCATATATCCCACTCTAATTCATTGTGTAAAGATCAAAATATCATGAGATAAATAGGACTGAAATGGGGAGTGAACCCAGTTTAGTAAGGAACGTTTCCACCATGATGGTCTTGGGAGGGAAAGTTGAATACTAAGATAGTTTTGTGGAGTGAACCCATTATAGTATAGTAGCCTTCTAAATGTTAATTTACTACTATTTAAATAAATTTCTATACTTATTAGTATGCCAAAATTCCATGCTTTTTGTCAATGTTGTGATATTATAGCTCATGCTCTTTGATTTCCTTATGTTTCATGTATTATGAATGAACAATATTTATTTCATGACTCAAGATTTTTTAATTTAATATTCAGGGTATGGTTTTCATATGTTACTATCATGTTCTAATACAATTATGATCTTTTTATGTTTATATATTTACTTTTTTTAATCTTATTAAGAATCTCGTCACACCCTTTCTTACATTTCTTTTCCCACGGTTATGATGATACGTACTATATGTGATATTTCTTAGAAGGGTGAAAGTTATGTGGATCTATGTCGAAGATAATTTAGAACTCTTATGAACCAGTTGTTTATAATTTCTTATTTCCAAATGCACTATACCTTTATGATACAATGGTGTTCTTGAGTACTATGATGAATATTTATCTAAAAAGATGTAATGTCTATGTATGAAAATCAAAATTCATTATAGTTGGTATCAAAATATAGGTTTATTTAACCATTTCAAACTAGGATGATAAAACAATTGATATCCCTATGAATATTTATAAGGATATGTATACCGATAAGTCTAAGGATAATTCAAATATCGAAAATTTCATAAAATTTTGGTGAAGGATAGAGAGAGTGGTTTCCAAGAAATTACATCATTTTATGGATACTACAAATGGATTTGTATCAAGAATAGAGTTACCTAGGGTTAATAACTCTGAAAAGGGTGCATTGGCTGAGACTCAACCTTCACTTGGTGAATGACAATGGTCCTAACTGAACACCTATTTTTATACTTCTTAGTGATATGATTTGTAAATTCACAAACTCTTTACGAACCATCATGAAAGATTTGAATAATTACCATGAATGACCTAGGTTAAACACTATGTATCCTAGATTGAAAGGGATATTTCATTATTTAGACATCATATAAGTGATTTTTCATGGTTATGTGATTTTCCACTATAATTACTGTCTCTCACATTATGATTTTTGTTTTTGGTCAATGGAGGAAACTAGAAGGAACTAGGTTAAGGTTTAATATGATAGAAAATGTGTTTATAAACCAAAAAATTGGATGAAGACCCAATTGAAGGATATTTTTATTATGATTAATCAATTATCATGATACATGATTAAAAAATTTACCTTAACTGGCTCTTGGAATCACCAAATAAGAGAAGGATAGAATTTTCTAAGATATCAATTGGTGGAGACAATAAAGAAAAAATATTCATTTTCTAATATGTTAATTGTTTTTGAATAATAACTCTATGTAATATCTCAAAGGAATGATAAGATGTTTTATATATGGAAAATAAGAGAACCTAGTAAGTGAATTCTATAAAAGAAATGAAATGTTCAATTAACTTGATAGATGATAATAAGAGTTCCCCAAGGAATCTCTAATGGTTGAATGTTATAAATGCTGAAATAATGTGAATTAAATAGATTTATTCCTAAGTGGGAAGGTATATGAAGATAATCATTAAGGTAGTACGAATAATTGTTATACTACTAATTATGAGGAGACTGAGAACAAAATATAAAATTTATGGTTTGGTCTAACAATATTGTTTATGTTAATTGTGATATGTATGATATAATTTAGGTTTATGAATGTTAATACGTGATTCATATTTAATGTTGTAGGAAATATGTATTAAATAATAAGATGATAAATCTTACAAAATAGTTTAATAATTAAGTGGAATGAAGAAAGTGTTTGTATATGGTAATTAAAGAATTATGTTATATGAATCATGAAATATATAAGGATTATTTTATAGAAGTTATTTATTAATAATTTTCAATAATATTATGAATAGTACTAAAAACCATGAAAATTACTTTAATGAAAATGTGATATTTTATAGAAAAGACATGATTAAGGGAAGATAACCCTTATTATGTTATTAATTTTGATAAAGTAATATTTAGTGTAGAAAAAGAGATGATTTATATTGATAAAGTAAACTAGATAGTAATAATGACCCTAGAAATGAATCTGGATTTGTTGAAAAAGTGGTTTATTTTATAATTGATGGAGTTTATATCATTTTTTTGATTTATGGAATGTGTTCAACAAAATATGGTTTTATTTAAGGAGTTATTGATCATGTATGTTTAAATTGATATTTTATGATAATTATGATTATTACCATGATTAAGAAAAATATATGACCAAGGTATTAACATATTTGGTATGTGACCATTAGATTCTACTTGATGATATTTGGCAGAGTAATGTTAAGTTTATTTCTATAAATTTAGGAACATTCCTTATAAATTTTGAGTTTTGGAATGTTCATAAGTTTAACATTTTATAGAGTGGTATAACTTAAATATTGGATGAGGTTTTAGATAGTAATTAATTCTATTACTATATAAAGATTTATGAATATTGGATAAATTTTCTAACAATTTTTTTATGGTGATAATGAGAGATATAGTGAATGACTTATAATTTTTTTTATGTATCAAGTGATATATTAGTGATTCAAGCATAATAAATTCATCTTTTTTATTTGGAGTAATAGATTAGGTGTAATTTTTTTGAATCACCACCAAAAGCTAATGTATTTATTATTATAGAATGTAGAACTAGGCCATAGGTATATCAATCCCTTTGAAATTAAAGATCATCTCAGTATGGTAGCTTATTGTTTGGCACTTCCACCTTAAATATCCCAGTTTCAAGATATTTTCCACGTATCTCTCCTGAGGAAGTACATGGATGGTGTAGCACATTTATTAAACTCATAGATCTTACCATTGGAGATATGTATTCCTTAAAAGGAACAACCGGTTGGGATTTTGAATCATATAGATAATGTGTTACTAAACAAGACCACTTAAATGGTAAAAGTTTTGTGGTGAAACCACCAGGTTGAGGAAGCTATGGGAGAAACTATAAATGTAATGAGGAAGAATTATTATCTTCTATTTGTATCAAAGTGAAAATAATTTTGAGATAAATTCATTTTAAGGTGGTTAGAATGTAACATCCCTGCATTTTATAAAATATTTTATTCTGTAAATGTAAAGTCTTTGATAACATGTGTTACATGAAACACTAAGTCCTAAAGAAGTGTGACACAATACTAAAATATTATTATTTAATATGATAGTTCTCACTAAGCCAGTGGATTAGAAGATATGAATATTATTAACTAAATTATGAAAATAATGGTTTAAACATGTATATAAAAAGAATTATTTTCTAGCTATTTATTTAGAAATATAAATTAAAAACCATTTGAAAATAAAGGAAACCATTTTCTGATAATCTATTTTTAAGCACACCAATGAATTTTATCTCATTAAATTAAATAAATAGCTTATTATGAATCACTTTAATGAAATTTACATATTATATATTCAATAAAATATTAAACATTTATCTTTTTTTTCTATGAATTAGATAAGAATAAATCCAATTTTATGTTTAAAACTGTATTTTTCTAAAAAGAATTTTTTTTATCATTTTGTAGCATTATTTTAAAAATACTTTTTTAAACTTGTAGAAAATTTATTTGAAAAAAAATTAATTTTTGAAATAATCTTTTCAAAATTATCTTGGAATGATTTTTCATACTTTTATTTAAAGATATATTTTTCAGATAATAGTGGAAAATACTCATTTCTATTAAAAAGATGCATTTTAATTCAAATAATTTACTAGTTAAATTTTATTTTAATATGGTTTAAAAGTAAAATTAGTTAAATTTTTTATCTACTAATCCAATTTAGTTCATTTTAATAAATTTTATATTTATTTTCAAATAAAAACTTTTTAAACTTTTGAACATTTTCTCTTTGGAAAACTACTTTGTTGTCACGCCTATGTGTTTACTTTTAAATTGATTTTTATCACTTGTGTGAATTGAATTTCAAAATTATATTTCATATTAATATTTTTCTTAATTTATGTTATATATAAATTTGAACTTACATTTTTTCATAATTAATAGTAGAAATCTAAAAAATTAATTACTACAGTTATAGTTAAAAACATGTTTATCGGGGGTTAAACTAGAAAGATAAGGGGTAAAAAGATCTATATACTTGTCCAAAACAAATTTATGGACATATTATGACCTTATAACCTCTACTGATTGATAATGATCCATTTAAAATCCTTTTTCTTGTGAAAAACTATGAAATATTTATTTATTTCAAAAATTCAATTTGTGTCCCCTCCCCTAATTATGAAAAGCCGCCTTCTCTCCTCTCCTCTTCACAATTTCAAAATTGTTTGGACCCTACATAACCTACCAAGATATCTTACGAAATTATATCCCCATATTCCAGAGGCCTTATTTTTATTATGAATCCCTCTTAAAAAAGGCATTATATGTAAACCTAAGGAGTCTCTCTGAAGAAGATGTATAGTCCTTAAACATGCATTTTCATTTTATTTATTCCTCTAACTCATTAAAATATTCTTAAACTATGATTATATAATAAAACAAATCTCATGTAAACTTAAATGTTATTATTTTAATTTAATAACTAATATCCACCTACAATTCCATTAAATGGGAAATGAAATAGTCAGTCATTTTTACAGCATACCACCGCCCTAAGAACTGATGTTATTCGTTTTACATCATCACCTCTCACTGATGGTTTAATAATGAATTCAATTTTTATATAAAATATTTTTGATATTTTTAAACTTATTTAATTATAATATCACACCTACATTTTTACCTTTCAACACTTCAGAAAAAAATAATGTCGCTTGTGTGTATGGCGAACTACCGCTTCACAAACTGATGTGATATGTTTTTCATTTCTGTGTTACTTGGAAGATAATCGTGATATATTAAAAAATATATTTTATTTTAAACATAATTATACTTAATTTATTATTATATCATATATACATTCTTACTTTTCATTCTATGGGTGATACGATAGCATCACCCATGTTTACATTGAACTGTCGCCTCAAGAAGTGTTGTCATACATTTTTCACTAATATTTTTCATTGAAAGTGATAAGGATAATGTTAATAAATATATATTTGATATATAATTATTTATAATGATTCTAGAATTTTTAATTTTTATTTACATTTATTTTTTTCAATTAGTTAAAAATGGAAACAACATCAATGTGTATGAACTGCCTACGGTCTCCATGAATGGTGTATTTCATTTTATATCTCTAACATTTATGGTTAACTATAAATACATATATAAGAAATATCTATGATATTTAAATCATGGATAGTATTATAGATATGATATAACCATTATCAAATAAATATTATTTAAAATACCAAATCAAAACACACATGAAAAACAAAGCAGTTATTACTCGAAACGTGATTTTAACAAAAAGTATTTATAGAATGACGATAAAAGGTAATTAGTAAATCATGTATGGAATTATATATATCTTATTATGGTTCTAGATTATATTTTTAATAAAACATTTTTTATTTTATAGGATTTTTGAACATAAATGATGGAAGACTCACTAGTACATAAAGTAATTATCACATCGAATTTTTCACATTGGTTACGAATAACTGAGGTGAAAAATTCATATAAATTTCTTTTTCAAATCGTTTATATAATAAATGAAATTAAAAATACAGGTAGGATTATTTATCACATATTTTATATAATAATAAATGTTAAAAATAAATGTATCCACTTTATCACGTCTTTTATTATATAACAGGCATAAAAAAGCCACTTTATCATGTTGGTTATTAGATAACCGAAGTTATATACCATTTAAAATTTTATTAAACATCAGTTTGAATAATTTCTATGTCATTAAATATTGTGTATTAAGACTCATGTATCTCATCCGGAATCCCTAACCCCCGTTTCTTTGAATCGGTGGACTCCAATCTCATATTTCCATATTTATACATTCTCCAGTTTCATCAGCCCCATTATTGCGCATTCAATCTACTCGTCTCTTAAGTAAGACTCTAATATTGATCCTTTATCATTTTGGTTCGATGTTTTAGATTTTATAACACTCGTTTTTTATTCGATAGACTCAAATCTCATATTACCATCTTTATAACCCCACAGTTTTCGTCAACCTCATCATTGCATGCTCGAATATAGATCTCCTATTCTCAAATCTTGGATTAACAACTTCATATACCTTAGTTATCTATTGCTTAAAGTTAAAAGGTGTGGTAATTACATTATATCTTAATGTTATATTTTATATCATAAATTTTCCAATTATATCTTAATTTTTAGGTGTCTCTAATATATAGAAAGTCATTTTCACTAATTTTTTTCACTGTTGTTTACACTATATCAAATCTTAAATTTGTTCATTGAATCACTAAATTTTACTTATTTAGATGATTTTTTTGAATGATTAGTTGTTTATGAATACACTACAATGTACATAAATAAATTTCAATTCATTTTATGCATTAAATAGTGGCTTATTAATCTTAAAATGTAATATATAAATGCATTTCAATTCGTATACATTTTAAAGTACGATATCATATAAGTAGTGTGTATGTATATCAACAATTGTACTGTGATGTGAGCATATTCTTCTCTAGAAAAATTCCTATATCAAATATTCAGTATGCATATTATCAGTTACTGTCAATATAATATTTAAATTATTATTGAATACACTGTACGAACTATCAGTAGCTTCCTTTACAAATAAGTTTTATATTTTGATAAATATATGTTTGGTTTTGAATCTATTTGGACAAATTAAACCACTTGGTACAAATGATAATAGAGATTTATGTGCTTTTTATACCCATTCATACATTATGTTACATTAATTTTTAAATTTATAGGATTATCCCAATGAATAGGTAGAGTTTTCCTTTGTAATGTTTTTATGGAATTACACATACATCATATCTGAAAGCATTCCCCCCCCCCCCAAATTTGTGTTTTTATTATATCAAATAAAGAATACTAAATTTTTTAAAATGTAGGATATTAGTGTGTTACATTCAAATAAAAAATGGTTTCATATAATACATAGAACATAATAATATTTTCACAATTTTCATAATACACTAGGAATAAATAATATATAATATTAATTTTATATATATATATATATATACTACATTAAAATTCATTATTGTATTATTTTAACTCTACTATATAGTTATATTATAGTAAAAAATTTAATTTTTTTCAAATAATTTTAATTCTTTTATCCTAAAAAATATTTTAAAAAATCAATGATAATGATTCAAATAAAAATGGAAAATGCACACTTGGTCTGGATTTTAGTCAATAATATTCAATTTCATGTTTTGTTGAATTTCATTCAGAATAAAATTAAAAATGGGAGAATGGAATAACTATATTTTCATCTGTAAAATACATCCAAGAATTTATTTTTATTATTTACCAATTATATTTAAACTTATATTCAATTATTTCTAATAATTTATAGTTATAATTTTTAAATACGCATATTTTTTTTAATCTTAAAAATATTGTTAATTTCAGAATAAGACATCCTTGGTATAAATTTAAATTTGGTTTAACTTGAATAATTTATTATATTCCTATAGTACATCTATCTAAAGGGTTTTAATAAATTCAAATTATGATTGTGTTTGAATTTTTAATTAAATGGTTATGTCATGTAAATGCAAGGGTTGGGTACTAGTTGAAATCTTAACGAATGAATGAAAGGATGATATTTCAAAAATGTTATCTATACACCTAAAGCATGTAAGGAAAACTAGATCTAAGGATAAAATTTCTTGGAGAATAAAAGTAATGGATGTAATTTATAACCTCAATATGGAGGAGTGTATACCCAAAAAAAATTGATTTAATTTTATTTCAAGAAATGCCTAATGAGATCAATATAGAGAATTCAAATGATATTGAAAACACTAAAAACATGAAAATAATGTAATCAATTTTAATATTACCACTATATAGGAATTATATAATGGTAATGAAATGGACCATATTTATGAAATAATTTCATGTTCAGTAGAACATGATATCTGGAATAAGTATCATTAACCAAGATTAGTAATAGAATATAAAAAATAAGTAGATTAAGAAAATGGAAAGAAACTAATTTAAGATAAATTTATAATAAAAATATATTCCTCACTATTTTTCTCAAACAATAAACTTCAAAGTCTTTTTAATATATATTTTTTTGTGAAATAAATTTAAGAATAATGTGATTCTCCACCTCCAATGGCCCGAAGGCCTTCATTTGTTTTATTAATTTTTGATAATCCACCTTTCAAGGGGTGAGGTGGAACCCTTACAAGGCCCGTAGGCATAAGTATTACATGGCTCGTAGGACTTAGAGGAATTCATTGCCCGTAGTCTTAAAACATTACATACAACCCAGAATAATTACTTGAAACTGCTCCTCCCCAGCATCTTCATCGTGAAATCTGCTCTCCACCTTTGCATTGCAGTTCGGCTAGGCATTCTCGTGCATGCACAAGCTTGTCCCGATGGCAGGTGTCATGCCCTCTCATTCTTGAAATCCTTTTAGCTTCTGCTGTGGTGAAAGCTTCTTGCTCATCCTCCTTGTAGAGCTTGTTCTTTGTAGTTTGTCTGGTTTTCATCTGCACTTAAGGTGGCCTGAAGGCCTTTAGGTGGCCCTAAGGCCTTACTGACTCGAAGGCCTGGGTGGCCCAAAGGCCTAAAAGGACTCAGGGACCAAATCGGTGGCCCGAAGGCCCAAAGGGGGGCATATTCCCAGCTTCTATAGTGCCAAACTATTCCTACTATAGTCCCTGCAACAGTAACATCTACAGTATTGCATAGTTCCTGCCACAGTACCTACTACAGTGATACTGAAGTCCTACTACAGTAACCTAGAAATTCTGCCTTCGCCTGGATTTAATCCCTGGTCGCTTTGATGGGCTTATGGAGTCCTTACCAACCGGGCTAAGGCTCATGTGCAGAAGAATGTGATTCTTAGATACAAATATAATCTTGTAACATAATATTTTTTCCAAATAACTACAATTAATTTTGAGGATACATATCATTGATGTGATTACAAAATTGACCCTTTTATTTAATGAAATATTTCTTTTCATTTTATGGTGAATATAATAACAAAAACTATGAGTGATATTTATAGGAAATTAAATCATTCAATGTTAGTAATTTCATCCAAAAATTGTGATTATTCAATAATATTTTTTCTTGAAATTTTAATGGAATTACTATTTTTTAAGAAATCTTTTCTCAATTAATGTCTTAACTTCAACATTTATCTTGTTTTTCTAGAAATTACTTCTTGCAATACTTCTACACTTAATCTATTAGCTTCAAAATCTTTATTCTAGTCTGTAAAGATCCTATATTAATGTTTAATATTTTTTACTTTCAATTTAATGAAATATTAACTTGATATTTCCTGATATTTTTTCCCTCTTTAAAGGATTCC
Source organism: Viscum album (assembly GCA_963277665.1). Taxonomy (NCBI): domain Eukaryota; kingdom Viridiplantae; phylum Streptophyta; class Magnoliopsida; order Santalales; family Viscaceae; genus Viscum; species Viscum album. The sequence continues at coordinate 1,512,479,097 of OY728139.1, read as the reverse complement.
ATTTCTTTTTTCATTTTTAATAAGTCACTTATTTACAATCTGGTGATAAAATTTTTCTTTATTTTCTATCTAATTTTTTTATAATCATTAAAATTAACATTTTATTTCATATCCATTGTTATTTACTTTTTAAATATTATATTCAGTATTATTAAAAATAATAGAAACATTTTACTGATCAATTATACCTCAAGTTTCTATTCTTTATTAACATTGAAATAATATATTATTCTCCAATTACTCAGTTTTAACAATACTATATCATTTCAAAAATATATTTATTTCTTATATTTCTTATAGATAATAATTAGTCGAAGTTGTATTTTTGAACTTCGAATAAGTGATGAATATGAGGAAGGTTTTGAGGCATTTTTAGAATTTTCTAAATGAAAAATTCCCAAAAAATGAAATCTTTTTGGTCCACAAATAAATTTTTTAAATAAGAAAAAGTTTGGAAAACACAGAGATCAATGATCGTTTTATTTTTCACGATTTTAATCTAAGTTACAGCCCGGGGATTTGGCATGGTGATACTGGGTGGAATTTCAGGTATATTGATAATAATGCTTTGCAAGATGATAACAATGATCAAATTGAAGAAATTATTCTTGATATTTAATTCGATTAAATTAATAAGGAACGGAAAATTGGGCATCTATATGGTGATGCTGAGAAACTATTGAATACGGGTTATAAAAAATTTATTATTTAATCAAATATGTTAATATTGATTAACCTGAAGGTGAAAAATGGATGGAGTGACAAGAGTTTTCTTGAGTTGCAATAATTGTTTAAATATATTCTTTCTAAAGAAAATGATCTTCCAAATTCACATTTTTAAGAGAATAAAATATTATCCTTCATAGAATTTGGATACAAAAAGATATGTACTGAACCAAATGAATATTTTATATATATGAAGGAATGTGAATTTTTGTCAGGGTTTTCTTAATGTGGTATGTCATGTTATATGTAGAAACAAATTCAGGAACATTTAGTAGTTATAGAAACTCCTAAGGAATATGGGTTTCTTCTTGTAATTCCTCACTCGAAACATTTATTTTCAAATTCAAAACATGAAAAAAGTTTAAGATCATATCTATATAAGAAGATATGTGATGAAAATTACAGCATCCAACTAACTGTCTATAGTGGAAGAAAATTGATTAGCAGTATCCTCCATACATAAATAAAGTAATAAATCTCCAACTTGGACTGTGATTGGATAGAATGAATCCACATCATATCCTTAGTAGTACACAATGTTCATGGCCTGTTTTATTCGTAATTTACTACTTAGCTTGTGAATTTTGTATGAAGTGAAAATATGTCATGCAAGTGGATAAGAATATATGTGATGGATTGAATAGAACATTGTTAGATATTAAAGAAAAGAATAAATATGGGTTGAATGCAAGATTTCACTTACTCTCAATGGGAATAAATTTGGAATAAGCTCCCACTCAAGATAGAATGTGAACATTCCATTCCCTAACTCGTCATACATTATATAAGAAGGATAAATTTTGGTTTTTATAGTGTCTTCATGATATCAAAGTGTCTTAGGGTTATTATTAAAATGTAAAAAATATTATTTAAAATAATTTGAAGTTGACAGGTATGAAATATCATGATTGTAATGTCATAATGAAATAACTCATACCAGTTTCATTATGTAGAATATTAACCATCTATGTAAGAATGAATATCATGAAGGTGTATTATTTTTTTCAGTTTAATTTCTAATAAGGTGGTTGATCTGATTGATTTGAATAATTTGGATAATGAAGTGGTTTATATACTTTTTTATTTGAAAATGTATTCTCTTACCTCTTTTTTGGACATCACGGTGCATTTTATAGTATATTTTGTGTAAGAAATAAGAATTGTGGACCTATATACCTAAAATGGATGTATCCTTCGAAAAGGTATATGAAGATATTCAAGGGGTATGTTAAGAATCCATATTGACTTGATACCTCCATTATTGGGAAGTATATTTTGCATGAGGTTGTGTATTTTTTTAAATGATGCTTGTCTACAGTGGAGAACATCAGTTTTCATATATCTTTTTATGAATGTGTTAATTATGGGGTAAAGGGGATCCACGAATTGAAAGTATAATCATTTATAGGTGAATAGATAAAGAAAGTATATTTATAAATTTTAAATAATGTATATAATTTCCAGCGATATATTAGATTTCATATTAATCCATTGAAATAATTTTATTTAATAAAGAAAGATATTTGGATTTTTAAAGATAATAATAAAACTTTTTTTCCATGGTTTAAAGAGATAGTTTTTGGTAGAGAAGATGCATCAAAAACATTGATATGGTTAGTGGGTTTTCCAAGCCTAAATTTGGTAACATGGTCTAGGTATGACCTTAATCGATGTACATTTCATATGAAATATCTTGACAATAGAAGTGTAGTTCATAATAGTAGTGTATTGGTGTTCATAGAAGAAATTCATTTTTCGAGTTCGGAAGACAAAAAAACCCAATCTCCATATCAAGTTCATATTATAAAGTCATTGAAGAAATATGGGAGGAAGATTATATTAATTTTATAGTTCTAATGTTTAAATGAAAATGGTTTAGTGGTAACAATAGTTTCACACATGATGAATTTGGAATGACACTAGTAAATATAAAAATATTGGAATACACATTTGATCCTTTTATCTTGAAAACACATGAAAAATAAATTATCTATGTTATTGATCAATCCTATACACACTTGTCTCTTTTTTTCAAGGGAAAAAAATGTTTATGATGATAAACTTGAAATATATGTTGATTTATGTGAGATCCCTACTTCTATAGAAATATTAATAGATAATATTAATGAAAACATTATAGACATGATTTTTTCCATATGGATTGGTCATGGGGAAAGAATTAGAGAAAACAATACTTTACTAAATTCATAATATTACAATTACCATAGGTTTATTTCTTCTTTACTTTTTTAAATTTCATAAAATGATATATATTTTAATTATATTTTCTTTATTAAAACACATATTATACTTAATAAGTTAATTTTTTTGTTTATATTTGTTTTGTTTTGTTTTTTTCCCTTATTTACCCTTACTGAACTTATGTATTAATTTATTTTATTGAAAAACAATTATTTTAAATCTAATAGGTTAAATAAAAAAGAATTAATTTGTAAGAGTATATTCGAAGAATATTATTTTTCGTGTAAACCGATTTGCTAGGTTGGATCATTTTTACTATTCACACACTGATTTTAGATTCTTTTTCATTCATTTATATATCATTTCATCTATCATTACTGTTTTTAGAATTTTAGTTAACTATAACAAATGTAAATAAAAATGTGTTAATTTAAATTTAGTTTACTTTTTTGTAAATAATTTTTCATTTTTTATTTACATTTTTATATAATAGTTGGATGTCAATATTTTGATTTTAGTTGCTTGTTGATTTTATTTATAGGATAATGAAATATCAATCATCTGATCCACCGCATACCTCTAGATATGATTTTACTCATTCCTTTAGGGAGGAACGTACTTATTATCCTCATCAATAGCCTCATCCTTATTTAAAATAAACATCTTCTTCCCCAGGGCCAAAGAAGCATTCAAGGGTTTGTAAATGTGGAATAAAACATTTACCAAAATAATCAGTTTCATGTAGCTATGACTAGATTATATCGGTATACTTTGATGAAAATGATATTCCAAGAGGTCTAAATTCAAAATAATTTAATACTTTTATAGAAATGAAGGCCAAAAGAAAAGTTAAGTATTTTTATTGATGATAGGGGAAGTGTTGATAAATTGAAAATATCTCAATTGTAGGAGGCCATTTTGGTAAGATCATTTGTTATTATCTTACTTATCTTGAAATGTTTATATTAATACATGTTTTCCCACTTATTATCATATGACATATGATATACCTGATACTGGAGGAGTTAGGAGGAAATGTTTATCAGTTTCTGCTAGAATATGGAGGTATTTTAAATAAACCCTCACATTTGATTTCAATTTTGGGCATAGATAACATCGTAATACATGTGATATATATCCATTTACAGATGAAGATACATAGAATCAATTTGTTTAAAGTAGATAATGAGAAGCATTTTTTAAAATTTCAATGTTAAATTTTATAATATTATTTTATATTAATGGTCGTATTAATGATTTCTTTATTCTTAATATATAGAAATTGATGAGATCTCATCAGGAGATCCAATCTAGAAACATATACCCACATAATTTATCTTGGGGAGGTTATACGTTATTAGAAGGAAAAATTATAAAAAAAATTTAAAAAAAACTGAGATTTGAGTCTTCAGGATCTACATAGGTGGATCCCCCCCACTAGAAATGAAAATGGAAGAGGTATTGGATAAGAAAAAGGGTAAATATCTTACTGAAGAGTTTTGGGATGTAGCTGACAGGATTGTAATATGTATACTTTATTTATTTATTTAAGTTAAATAAATTATTTTTATATTTTTATTAAGAACATATTTTTCCAAATATTCCATATAGGATTATCTTGAGGAGTAGATAACAGAGGGGGTATTTATAGTTGAGGGTAGGAAAAATAATTTTGCAATAGTATTTGGAAAACGTGAACACTCATGTTGTGTATGAGGATACCTGGAAGGTTTATAGTAAAATAAGGGCTTCCACAATCTGAATCTTCTCTAATGGAGTATAACAAAATATAATATTTGGAAGCTGATGTTTAGGATATTTATGTGATGATGGAGGATATGATCAGATATTTTGTGCAGTTGATGTTTGCAGAAATAAAAAGACAGTTTAAGACTATTGATCCCACTCCTCCACCTCCACAAGTAGATATCACTCATCCACCTTGGCCACCAAATCCTAATCTTACTTATTATACTCATAAACCTCTTTCTGGATACCCCACTCCTTCTTATCTTACTCTGACCCCCCATCCTCTATAGCTTCCAAGTTGTTGGGAGTTATATATCGATTATCCCCAATATCATATTTTATTATATGGGATGATATTTTATATTGGTTATACCAATAATCATAAAAATATAGACATAGAGCATTATAGGGTCACTATATAGTATATTATAGATTGATCCACAATAATACAATCACTTACAAATGAAGTGAGTACAGTTGGAAAAAATATCATCCACTTTTTATTTTGGATATGTAGATGTGTTCGACATATTTCCATAGAGGTATGTGTATATTTAATATTTTATTTCATTTTTCTATTATATATTTTTTTAAAATTTTAAAGTTTCTATATTTATCAATATTTTTATAGGAATAATTTAAAGTTAAATAGATATTATATAGACAATAACAAATACAAATTGTTGTGACTTTAGATAAAAATTCTAAAAGTCTTGATAGATTGTCACCATATTCAATTTTTTATTGGTTATTTATGAGATTCCAATTGATGATGGAATTTTTGGGATTGAAATGACTATGGCGCTTTTCAAAAATGATATCATTGATCTTATAACTAGATATCATCTGGGAATCAGAATGATTCAATAATTTCCTTGGAAGTCCTTTAAGAAATTTTTACATTATTTTAATTTATTGAAAATTTATACTTATGTTTGTTTTTATTAGGTATCTTACTAAAATAACTGAGCACCATGAAAATAGAAAATTATAAGGATTTATATACCCACAAATTATTTCACATATATCAAATAAAATGAATAATGTAGAAAGAATAGTTTATATTTCTAAAAGATATCATAATAATGCAATTATTTAGTGTTGTATGTTTTCTTAACTTCAAGAGTATAAAACATATATATCACAAAGTGTTTTATATATAGATTAACACAATAACCACAAACATTAAATTTTATATTGTTATTATTGGATGTTGGGTGTCTTTTTCCTTGGAAGAAGATACTTTATTGGATTTTTTCTATCCATGGTGAAGTGTGAGAAAATTTTCTGTATGTATTAGAAACATAAGTTTGAATTTTTTTAATACTTCTTTATATTATAATTGATTTTAAATTTAAATAATTATTATTATTTTTAAAATATGGAATCAAATTTCCATAGAGAGACCATAAGAAAGAATAGTTCCAACATTAGATACGTAAAAGAAAAGGTGAATTTTTATTTACAATTACTAAATTAGGGATATATTACTTAAAAATGTTATTAAAAATTGATAAATTATATTAAACATAATTTTCATAAATAATAAGTCATAAATGAATGTGGATACTATTTTTTAATATTTATGTATGAAATAATTTCAACTGGAATAGTTATAAAGTTCCAGAAGGCAATATTTCTTTATAAAAGTTTACTTAATTTTACATTCATTATATTCCGAAAACAAGTTAAATTATTTCCATTTAATTTATAGTTTTTTTATGAACCTCGGAATTATAATTAAAACTATATGAGAAAATTACAAATGAAATGGGTGAATTATTTTAGAGGTCTTATTGGATTGTAGTTTATTTATGTTTTATATTGTGGATATGAAATTTCAAATTGTTAGTGTATTTTGTTTTCATTTATACTAGTTTTTATGCTGGTTTTTATATTTTCATTTTGTAGATTTTATGATCCTATATTATATGGAGAGGAGGAATAAAAATAAATTTATTAAAAAAATTATTTTCCATGTCGGTTATTTTATAATCGATTTCATAAACCTTGTTTTAGGGGGTTTTCACATTCATTATGAACTAATAAACATGAAAAATTCCCATATCAGTTTATTTACTACGTCAGTTTTTATTAACCGATGCTAAAAAATATTTACAATTTTTCATGAAACAATGCATCGACTAACTGACCTTAAAATATAAAACATCTATGTGAAAAATCATTTTCTACACTAGTTTTGATACTTAAGGTAAAGGATTTTCGTCTCAATTTTTATTCTTTGAGTGTTAGGTTATGTTTTGAACCAAAAATATTTTATGTGGTGTATATACCACCCCTTTAACATGTTATATAATGAATATATGAATATTAAATATATTTTATGTTTCATTTGATGTTATGTTTTACTGGGTTTTATGATTAAAACGTCACCAAAATGGTAAGGGTTTGATATTACAATCTCATTGTTTACAGGCCTGTTCCTAATGGAAATGTCATACCCTTTCAATCATTCAATTATGGTTAGCTCTGCAATGATGAATGTGTCTACTCTGAATCTTCAACTAAAGCCTTGTCCCTTGTAATCTGAACTAGTTTCATCTACAATTTCATTGTCCCTAAAGGCCTTGGGGGTCCTGAAGGCCTTGAAGTTTCCCAAAGGCCATGAAAGAAAACTCTCCAGAAGGCCTTGTAGGACCTGAGGACCAAACCAGTGGCCCGAAGGCCCAGATGGAAGAATGGTTCCAACTACAATAGTATCAAACAGTACCTACAACAGTGCCTACTACAATTCTGCTATAGTACACCTATATTTGATCTCAGGTCACTTGTATACACTTGTCTATTCCTCACCAACCAGGTTGAGGCTCATTTTTATAAGGATTTTTTTTATGATTAAGTATTAAATGATGAAATATTATGATCTATGCATCAAAAACATTATACCATTTCTTATCCTCTGGTTACTTCTTGAGAATGTATTTCTATCATTCATTTTACTCTCTTTATGTACACAATATTCTAAAAGAATTATTTTAAAGAAAACTGTCTTTATTTCTCTCATCAGTTGAGAACCAATTTTTTTACATATCAATGTTTTCAAAAAAATGTTTTGGATAAAGTTTCCCAATTCTTATAAGATGATTAAAGTAAATTTAACCTTTTTTCATTTTAGAAAATGTTTTAAAATGAATCATTATTTATTTTTTCAAAAAATTATTATTTTGATTTCACCAAAAATATGAAAGGAAAGTTTGTTTTAATGTATATCATGTGAATAGTATTTCTAGATATTGCTAAAAATCAATGATTTTAAGCATCCCTTATAATTATTCAAGGTTATTTTAAAAGAAAATGGTTTCCTTAGTATTTGGGAAATTTTTATATTTTAAATAAATGATTTCAAAGTCAAAAGATATTTTCCCAAGTAATATTTTAAATGATATTTAAAGAATACATCATAAGTTAATAAGGTTATTATAAAAGAAAAGGGATTTTTAAAATGTTTTATGAATTTTTAGTTTAAAAAAATAAAGTTATTTTCAAGTTAAAAGTTACTTTCCTCAATAAATATTTTCAATTATATTTAAATATTCCATTAGATGATTCCATGGTTATTATCAAAGAAAATTATTTTTAAAATGTTTTGTGAATTTTTAGTTTAAAAAAAGTGATTTTCAATGTGAAAATTTTATTTTCCTCAATAAATATTTAAAATTATTTTATAAAGATTCCTTTATAAGTTTCTAAACTTATATTCAAAGAAATGTATCTTTAAAATGTTCTATAAATTTTTTATTTTAAAAAGTGGTTTTCAAAATTGAAAATATATTTTCAATAAGAAATGTTATAAGTGACAATTAAAATGGATATTCTTTCTAAGATCAAATACTATGATGTAACATAAAATTTTATATGGATATGATTCAAGGATACCATTCTTGTTATTTACTTGAATGATTTATTTTTCCTGGTGATATGTTTTTCATGAAACATGTTTCTCTGGCATGGGTTATACCTTGATAAAATCCTTATGAAACTTGTTTCCTTTTTCATAGTTTATGCTATAATAAAATGTTATAATGATTATGAAACCTATTCCTTTTATACAGATTATGCTATGATGAAATGTTTATGAAATCCATTTCTTTTCATGGGTTTTGATATGATGACAGTTTTATAATCTTTTAGAACAAATATGTATAATTTTCATTATGTGATGGGTGGGGGATATATCTCCATCTAATGCATTGAATAAATATTGAAATATTATGATATAAATAGGACTAAATAGTGAGTGAACTTATTTCAAAATAGGAATTTTTTCACTATTATATTCTTGAGAGTGAACCTTGACTACTGTGATGGTTTGAGGAGTGAACACATTAAACTGTTGTATAGTTGTTAATAAGCCTTGAAAACTTTGGAAATAACATTTTATACTTTTGGGTATTCCAAAATTCTATGTTTTAAGTAAATTTTTTCTCTCATGAATCATTCTCTTTGATTCCTTATTATTCATGTATTGTGAACTTCCAATATTTATTCCATGACTCGTGATTTTTATCTTTTATATGAAGGGTATGGTTTTAATATTTTATGCTCATGTTCTCATTCCCTTATGCTCATGTTAAGTTTATGTACTTAAATCCTTTTCCCTTACCAATCATCTGATACCAACTTTTATTATTTTTCTTTTCCCTAGGTCATGATGAATTTTATTACATGTGATATATCAAAGAAGGGTTTTATTCTTGATGAAATAAGTGAGCGATGATGTAGAACTATTATGAACTGGTTGTTTATGCTTCTAAGTTTCCAAAGACACTATTCCTTCATGAGCCTAAGGTATTTTTTTGTAATGCAATGAATATTAATCTCAGAATATGTAATATATATATATTAAAATCTTGGTTTGTAGTAGTTTTGGTTATCATTCTTGTAGATGAAATTGGTGAAAAGCATATTTTAGGTATTTTTAAAAAGTGAACAATGGTTTATAAATAAATAATTATAAGATTAATGGAACTATTACAGAACCAAAATCAAATAAAAATGTAATTAAAAATATCATATATCATCTATAATTAAGTTCTCATAGTCATCCAAGACATTATTTTATATAATAGGCCATGATGGTCGTTAAATCGCCCCAAACATGAACATTCATAATTAATGGACGATTACGAATATGAAAGTGGTTTATCTTCAAATGATATAAATATTATATAATAAAAATGATATTAGTTAGATACTTTAAAGGTGTTGAATCATATATGATGTGAATTTAATAAATACAAAATAATCTGGATGAAAAGTTATAAATGATACTTCTTGGAGGTGGTAGTCTTCACAACAAACGGTTAATGTTTTCATTTCTCAAATAATGGGAGGGAAAGAAGGTGGTTTATAATTTTTTTATTTTTGATTATAGTTATATTATATTTCAAATTTATTCCTCTATTTCTAAATTATAATTAGTGAATAGAGTTGATAGGGAAAAAATAGAATTTGTCGCTTCGTGGATGTGGGGGATCATACAATGCATGATTGGCGGGTTTTTTCTTAACAGAAAAGGGGTAAATGTGGTTAATAGTTATTAAATTATTATAAAAAATTGAAAAAATAATGATTAAAATATATATTAATTCAGAAAATATATATCTTGGAAATTAATAATTAAAAGAAAAGTTAGGGAAAGAGTACTCAAATTGAGAAGTTAGGATTTCTATTGTAAGACTCCTTGTAAATTGATATATTAAGAAAATATATTGCAAAAAAAGACTCAAGGAAAACGAATAATATTATAATGTAATGATAATGGGAAGAGTCTCAAGTGAAAACCAAATTCTTTTAGTGGTAATTAATGGGTGGTCAGAATCCCCATTTATAATAGGTTGTAATGGAATTCTTGTCAATGTTTAAACTTAATATAAAGAGAGAGCATGATTCACATGTCAAGAACACTCTAAAATGAATAATAATGGATTTTGGGATGATATAAGGTCCATAATCTCTAAAATATTAATTTTCATACATGTTTTAAACATTTTTTCAATTCTTTTACTCTTAAAAGTTTCACTTCTACCATTTTTTATTTTACTTTAATAAGAAATTTTACCAAAGTAATTTACCTATAATATTTTTAATAAATGTTGGAGTTATTATATAATTTGGACTCATGAATTCCAAATATCAAATAAATATTATCAAACAAAATTTATATGTGTAATAAAAATCAATTTTAACATTGATGAATGTAATGTGTAAATACCCATTTTTAGAAAACATATATTTTTATGCGTAAAATCTATTTATTGGATAAAATAATGAATTTATTTGATTTTTAGGATATAAATTATTTTATTATAAAACCAATAAAATTTAGTTATAATTAAAAAATTCTACAACCAAATTCCACTAAAATAGTATTTAATTGAAAGAAAATACCAAAGATAGTTTTTATTAAAAATTATAACTTAAGTTTCTATAAAGAAAAAAATCATAATGATATTTAAAAATGAATAGTTTTACTCATAAAATAAAGTTTTGATTAATTAAATGGTTCAATAAGCTTCTATTACTTTTTTATATAATGACAACCTTGCAAAATTTACATTATTGGTAAAAATCATATATTTCACTATTCACAAAAAAAATCAACTATTTTAAAAAAATACCAAAAAATTATCATAAGAAAATACTAACATATTAAATTTAAAAATTAATTTTATTTTTTCAAATTCAAATTTTAAAAAGTGAGATTTAAACTTTCATATAAAAACATAAAAATTTAAAGTAAATTGTTTTCATATGAAAATAAATTTTTAAAAAATATTAAATATATTTATTCTAATTACTTATCAATTACTAATAAAACTAGTGTTAATATATTTTTAATATTGAAAATATATTTTATTCTTATAATATTAATATTATTAAAAAAACACATCAAACATAATTTTTATAAATCTCACATTTTAAATCATAAATTATTCTTATTTGTTATTTAGCTACACTAATTTAATTTATAAATACCTTAAAATGGATAACAACCTATTTTTATTTCTATATATATTTAGTAATTTGGTTACATTTATTTTTACCCTCTAATTCCATTGATATTTTTTAAAAGTAAAGTACTTGTTTTATGTTCATTTTGGTTTTCTATTGCAAGAAGAACAGTCTATAATCATAATATTTATTTAAGGAAAACAGATAGTGAAAACTATGGTTGTTATATCCCCCCCTCCTAAATATATTGTGACCTAAAATTTTAATTATTTAAAAATAATGAAATAGTAAATGGTTTATATAAAATATAAATGAATTTTGATTTATTATTTAATACGTTATCATCCTCACTTTACTTGTTATGACAATTGAACTCATCTTTTTCCTCAAAATGCTAATATAACTAGTATTGAGTTTTTCATTAAACATTTTTGCTAAATACTAAAATATGATGGGAGTAATGTATTTCATAAATAATTTTATAGTTATCCTTAATACCTGATCATGGGATTATTATTATATTTGATTTTCATATCTTGGAAATTATCATGGTCGATATGTCAGGAGAGCCAATCCATACCTAATATCACATCGAATTTTAATTAAAGAAAACTATTAGTATTTATAGGAACAACATTCCTATAAAAAATATATATTAGATATGAGTTATATACATGGGATATAATAATTTTACCAACATAAATATTTTATTAATAATTCACCATGTAGTCATCAGGGTGTAATTTTATGTTCTTAGTACAAAGGAACAAGATACGTATACAAAAATCATAGTTATTGAGTGAGTGGTCGGTATTCCTCATTCCATGTATTTTACGAACCCACATCTATAGTTTATATTTCATAGGATTTAATTTTTATTTGAATATTTTACTTCCCTTAAACCTTTTTCTTCCATTGACTAGGTAATTGACTTGGGTAATTTCCAAGTTTCCCACATTTATGTCATTGAACTATTAGTGGTACCTTCATATGAACTCTATTTCCATTCACCATTTTTACTGATCTCTTTCGTCTTGCTCAATAATTAAGTGCTTTATGCAATCCTTTTACACACGTAAAACATCTATTAGTTCCTTTATGACTATGCATTTTTTGATTCTCACCACATTTTTTATATGAAGGAAATTGAGTCATCTTTCCACAATCATCTTTTTCACATGAACTTATATGAGAATCTATCCTTCACATCTTTGGTGTGTTTGGAAAATCAACTATTTTGACACCAATATTCATAATTATTGATTAATGGTTTGTAATAATCACAAAATTTCTTACTCCATCTCTTCCCTCATTAGGTTCCTCATTCGGACAATTATTTCATTGTCTATGACATGCACTGTTAACTTTGATACTTTGGGACTTAACCTTACTAAAACCAAAAGGATTTAATCCTGATTGATGAAACATTAACATGATACAAGAACTATAATAAGATAATTACATGAAAATTCAACCTTAAATTTTTTTACTCTTAAAATCCATTGTATTAGCTTTCAGTACAACCTCAATCACTCTCGATTTAACTTATAGAATGATTTGTTCAACCTTGGTTATATTCAGTTGTGTCCTATCATAATAATTAATCTAATAACTTAGTAATTAGAAAATAAATCCTTCATAATGTCCTATAAAAATAATTTTATTAACTAAATCATATTCCCTGGGATTTTCTTTCTAGGTGTTTAGTCTCTGGCCCACTTATCATACACCAGAGTGAAGATTGAGTTGTTATGTCAAACATCATTTCTTTAGGTGGTCACCCCAAGATTAATATTTACACAACTAAAACCACTTTCTAATATCCAGATATATATGTAATTTATAGGATAAAAATAATATATCTACTTTACTAAAATTTCAATATGTTATTCTATACTTCTAAATATACCATAAACTTGTCCCTACTGTTCATTCAAAAGCTATCTTATCTTAATCCCAAGAATATTCAACATTACCTCAACTAACCTGAAGGGGTATCTATGCCTTTGAAATTATGTTAAACCTTAACTTATCTTCCCTTAAATTATCCTTAACTATAACTATAACCTCTAATGTGATCTAAACCCTACTCTCATACTAACTATGACATCCCTAGACCTTAACTCCCACATTTGGGCTAGTAAACACATACTTTACATACATGATTTGATATAAACTATATTTTTCAAACATAACCATCCCGATATTACAAAGATTTAATAAAATTTCGTTACATAAATTCCCATGACTATTTACATTTAGATCATTAAATAATTAGGAATAATAATTAACTAATAAATATCATGTATTTCATAAATAATAGGAATCTTTCCCACTATATAAGAAAATTTTTAATCCATAATGATTATTCAATATCTCCAAAAAAAATTATCCTTGCAAGGTATTATATTAGGCATATCATGTGTAATAAATTTCAGTTTGATATGTCTAAATTGAAATATAATAAATGTGAGATCAAATTATTAGTAAGGGTAAACATAAGTGATAAAAATCAAATATCATACCTGAGCATAATATGAGAATAAAAAATATTTACTGCATAGATAACCAAATAGAAATCTATAATAGAATGAAAATAAAAGTATAATATATCTATGGATAATAAGGGAAATAAAAAATCACATTCATAATAATAACAGACTCCATAGTAATGAAATGCATAATGTTGAATAGCTAATTCCATAAACTAAGACAATATATCATAATCTTAGATATCATAATATTACTATTAAGGCCTTTATCCTTCGAAAAAATCATGGATACACCAAAATACCCAATCTAGTTAGTCTCATGAGATATGTCGATGCATTGAGGGGAAATTGTGGGACCCACCCATCACTAATTATGTCTAATGCACTCATCATATGAAGGGATGAATAAACTATAAAGAATATAATTGACATGACGTAATAATCAATAATAAATAGTATTAGAATAAAAATTATATTGATTGTTTTCATTTACACAATCGATAAATGGAATAGATTTTTATTTAATTATCCCTCAAAATAACGATGTAAAAAGTAATTTTTATACAATTAAAGTGATAATTTTCTTAATTAATCAACGTATAGAATCTAGGTGAACATACTTTAATAAAAGGAAGTAAATACATAATATTTACAAAGAAATGGAATTGGAATAAAAAATATTGCCTATAATAAAGGTAGGTTTGGGAACCCAGAGGAAGTGATGGATCGTTTCTTTGATAGAAAATAACATTACATATCCCATCTATAAGAATTAGGTGGATGTTATTGGGAAAGATATTTTAGAAAAAAAATAACATTATTGTAAAAATATCAAGTTAAGGGTCACTTTCAAATCTTATTTTCAAAAAGATGAATTAAAAACACTAAACCATTTAGTAATGAAAATAAAAATTAAATAATAGATATTTTGATATAGCAGATATTTTAATTATATTTTATGTATTTTTCAATGAATATATCCCCAAAAAAGTTTATTTTTATGAAAAATTGATCATATTTCATATTTTATTGATTATTTAACTAAATTTTGAATATACATCAATTCAATAATTTTAATAGTATTTTTCACTTTGGTATTTTGGGAACAAAAATTTAAATACACATCCAATTAACAAAATTTATTTCTTTTTATGATCACCTGGATAATTGGATTCATTTATTCTATCTAGACCATGTGCTGAATCGTCCTACACGAGGAAGAAATAAATCTCTTAAGTTGGAAAATAATTTTTCAGACAGAATTTTCATACCTTAGTTAAAGAAAACCAAACTCTTGATAAAATTACTCAAATGAGTTGATTAAAATTGGATATGAAATATAGTATGGATTATAATCTCTAAATTAAATTTAAAATAAAAATTCTTTCATTACGGTGATCAACATGTGTGTGAAACTGTAGGAATTCTAATAGTCTGTTCATCTGGAAAATGAATTTTGAGTACCTTAGACATATCATTTTCCCCACATCTCCAATGTCTTTCAAATTTTGTGGGAGAAAATATAATACATGAGAAAAAAATTAATAAGTAAACTCATCAAGATTTTTCCTTTTACTTAGAATAAATCAAACATTCTTTGGATGAACAAAAATAGAATATTAGATTTTCCATTCCCTTTTCCTATATATTTTCATCTATACTTATTTTCAAGGGGATATAGAGAGAGAGGAGAAGTATATTCTAGATAGTCTTATAAAGATATATTTTATTCATATTAGAAAAGATGTAATGAAGAAGATAGTAATTGCTCAAGTTCTGTGAGGATAAGTACAAAGTGGTTGTGGATGTTGGGAACCAAAGGACACTCTCTTTCGAGTTTCAATTTTCATCTGTAATCTCTTTTTAATTTCTATTGAACTTATATTTTTTAATGTAAGTGGTGATTTTATTTGTTGAATATAATTTCAAATAATTTATTTTGGATGGTTGTACAATATATGGAGTAAAATAATTGATTTACCTATTTAAATTTATTCGTAGAGGTTTTTCCACTGATCATAGTAATTTCAGTTAATTTTTACTACATAAAGGTATTCAAGAAATTGAATAAATTTTATAGAAGAAAATTTTTTTATTAAAATATTGATATGATGTCCACAAAAATTTAGGTGTTAATTTGGAGTTCTTTGGTTCGGGATTGAAAAATTAAATTAGGAAATTTTTTTAAATAGTGAAGTGGGTAGTGTCCAAAAGTTTATTTTGTCCATAATTAATGTTTTAATTTTGATTTCTCCCCCTTTTAATTTTTAGTATAATTTTTATTTTCTTTAATTTTATGGAATATTTTTTTCTATATATTTTCTATATTATAACTGTTAATTAAATACCCAAACTTTTATTCTTTTAAAAAATAAAAGTGATAGTTTTTATAAGTAAAATAGAAACCACCTCAAGTGATAGTCTAAGGACATATTTATTTCATTTTTCTAGGGGATATATTGTTGGATTGGGGTTTTGTAAAAAATAAACATACCATATACTGGCATCATTTACTATGATGTTTCTTGATTTTATTTTTTAAAATAATTTTCCATTACTCAAAATTATGACCCAAACTTATTACCATTGGATTTTAAAACTGATAAAACGTATCCCTATAATAACATATCTATTAGAAATAATCCCATCCAAGTTGTGAATATTCTACTATCACATCAAAGGGGATCTTAGCTGGACTTGAAATTTAAAGGGATAAAAACAGAAACTTGAATGAATTGGATTTATATTTTAAAAATAATTAACAAAACTCAATGGAATATCATGATGAACATGATGGGTTTGAAATAAAATTAGTTTATTTTCACAAAATTCTTAAACTTAATTGACTTCCAGGTAAATATCCACACAAACATCTTAAAGAATTAATTTTTCTTTGTTTTAAAATGAAACCATAAGTATTTATGGAAATGTAATAAAATTGAGTTCATTTCCTTTTTCTTTATAACTAGAATCAAAATAATGGTTTTGATTATTCAAATTCATCTTTGATGAGATATTGGAATGATTAAAGGAAAACATTTATTAAAAATTTTCCACGAATTTCATTCTAAAAGAAATTTTTGGGATTATAAAATCTCCATGTGAAACCTTTCAAGAGTACTATGAAATATTAAAAATTCAATGTTTTAGATCAATGATGGTAATTATCCAACTTAGTGATCTTACAACCAGTCTTAGATCAATGATGTTTCCCAATACCCCACTAACCCTACCCAAAGCATAAAAAATCATATAAATGTTCAATATGAATTTTATTCTTTTAATGAATATTTTAGTGACTATTTCCCATGAATTCAAGAGTCTTATTAGAATTTCAATTGTTTTTTAGAAAATTGATTCCAATAAAACCAGAAAAGTCATTTTCAATCCAATAAATATTCCAATCCAGGGAAGAAAAACCAATATAAAGAAATATTTCAAGAACCTAAATAAAGGGAAAGAAAATGTGTGTTCGATATAACATAAGAGTGGGAATAGATTTAATAACCTTGAAATTGAGAAACTCAATGCTATTTTCGAACCTAAGAATGATCAAGAGAGACTCAAACAACATCCATATAGTGTAGATACTATTAAAGATAATCCCACCATTAATGAAAATGGTGAAAATTATAAAGTCTATTTTAATGAAAACATAACTTAAAAAGAATAAGCTTTGTTTGAAAAAACAAATAAAGAATGGCAGAGAATGAGTGGTCCTTATTTTTCTCAAATCAGTTCCCAAAATAATTCATAACAATTTAAAAAACTGATACCTTATCCTATGAGTGAATCAATGGTAAAGAAAGGTAGTGAAAAAGAGTTGAATAAGGAGGTATTGGAATCTTTGAAGATTTTTCAAGTCAACATACATTTTCTAGATACTATGACAGAGATTCCAAAATATGATACATTTTTAAAAGTGATATATTTCTATAAGAAAAAATTTAAAGGAGGTGAAAAATAAAATTTAGGTAGGAATGTTTCATCTATGATTCAACATTCCTTTTCTATCAAATATAAATACCATGGAACCTTTACAATTCCACGCACCATAGTGGAAAGTAAATTTAAGTATTTCATGCCTAATTTAGGAGATCCATAAATGTTATTCCACATTCTATTTAATTATTATTATAGATTGAAGAGCTAAAACCCTTGGTAATTTTAAATCAACTGGACAATTAAAGTACCACCAAGCCTGCTGGAGTTATACACGATGTTCTACTTCATGTGATATACATTATTTTTTAAATGGATTTCTATGTATTATATATGGAATGTGATCGGTCTAGTACCCATGAACCTCTTATGTTAAGGTGGTCCTTTTAAAAAAATTCTAAAGAAATCATTAATGTTCATAAGTGAACACTTTAAAATGAATTTGGGTGAGATATTATTCACTTTAATATTTTTATGTCCATGTATCACAAAATTGATGGTCATTCATCCCCTTAGGTGAACTTGATTGATTTATATTTTATTGAAATTTATGAGTGTGAACCATTATATTTTAGAAATACTAAAAATTATTTTAAAATATTTTTTGATAATCTAAAAGCTAATTTAAAAAAAAATCATCTCCAAATACTATAATAAGTAAATTTATTATAAAACAGATGTAACGCCCCAACCCTAGATACCCAGAGTCGGTGCATTATTACATAACATTGGAATGAACACAAAGGATCAAGTCTTGAAATACCAATTAGTTTAGTAGTCTTTGAAACGCTAGATATATTCATAAGTATTACATTACATCATAAGGTAAAAAAAACTACAACAACATATTGTCTTCATATCCCCTCATACTATCCCTTCAGGTCATTCATAAATTACTTCTTCATAATCCTGGGAAAAATAAAACATTGAAAGGGGTGAGCTCAGATGCTCAGTAAGGATAACATTATAGCAGAAGCTTTCATATATAAGCATTAACACTTAAGGCAGTTTATAACTAAAACGAAAGCATTTTAAACTTGAACTTCAGCATAAAATGGAAAATATACAATAAATTAATGCCATTTACTTACTCACATGGATATTCTACTAGTTGAATGATCACATGAAATATCAATAACCACTTTCATAATTATGGAATGCATAATTCCAGACTATCATAACCACATAGCCAAGGCCTCGTTCCAAGACTACAAATAATATTTTTTCAAGGCCTTGTGCCAAGACATTAATTTGTCTCATGAGACCTACCGATGCATCGAGGAGCTATAGCGGGCTCCACCCGTCACTTATTAAGTCCAATGCATTCCTCATATGAACAGGTTTAAACATAACATAAACATTCTTATTAAAACTAGCATACGAAATTTCAATACTTTAACCACAAACCATGAATGGTATAAAAATAGCACATCCAGAGTCAAACATAACTCATTCGATACAATATGGAAGATTGTATTATATCACATTAACCTCGATCAAGAATAATGAAGGATGTTTACATAGATGAAAATAATCATCAAAACTATTTGAGAGAAATATCCCCCTTTTTCTTGAAATCATTTAAAAATCACGCTATTTGTCAAGAAGCCATTTAAAAATAGATTTTTGAATCAAAGTGTCCCATACCACTTTGAAACTTTTTAAAAGGAGTTTTAATTTCAAAACTTTAATGTCCATATAAATTAACCCTTAAAACCATTTTTAAAACATGGACATTAATGAGAAAGATTTAGATGAATAAGTCTTTGAAACATTTAAAAATGGTATTTTAGTTAGAGATTCTAACCAAATGACAGACACTTTAATAAAAATATTTGATGTAATAAAAACTTTGTAATATCATGAGAATAAAAGGATTCATGATATACTATGTCAAAGTACATTATATGCACCACATAAAAGTGATTTGGTGTATATCAACAAAGAAGTCTCAATGGAATGTAAATTGAGATGAAATATCTCATAAAGGCTGTATCCTTAGGTTAAGGATAAATCAACGACATAGTTATGTGTGAAAAATATAAATACACTAAATCTGATTGGATATTCAGTGTAAAACAATCAAAGGATATTCACACATAATCTTGTAAAAACAACACCAATGAATTGGATGTTTAACTCAACAAATGGAGAATGAGTTAACATTACTCTTATCAAATTCATATCGATGACTTGAGAAATTATAAATGGAGTGATTATGTGTATCAAAAGTATATCCAAAGGAAGGGGAGTGGAAATTATGACATAATCAAATGAATAGTGATTCCACACATAATCGTGGGGTAATATAATCAATGAAATATATGTAAAGCCAAATGAGTGGAAATTGAAATTTCAAATTCCCTTATCGATTAGGTAACCTACAAAACATACACCCATGAAAGAAGGGTCATACCATGATGATGTAAACACCCATAAATTAAAATATATTACACAATGAATACAATCATGGGCAGTACACATACCCCACATGCAATAATTAAGTGGTGAACAATGGAATTCTCACGAAATTAAGGGTGAGTTAAGAAACCCCTTACTTTGTAATTTTTCCTTGGTCGATGGTAGGTTAACCTCTTGTATAATGGTTACATAATTGTTATTGAATTATAAAAGAATCATTTACTTTAATATGATATCATATATGATCTTTTAACATTGATTTGATAATAATATCTTAGAATTATCGTCATTTCGGGTGTTAACGGGTTCATTTTACTTCATATTCTTTGTTATGTGAGCCATATTTGTTATTAATGGGATGTATATTATTCATATCCAGAATGATATCAATTACTTAGATACTATTTTTAAATAATCAAATTATAATTATACTTGAATGTATATGATGGAGAATGAATCTCATCGCATTCGTGGAGACGGTAGTCCGTACGTACGCACGAGCGACAATATCATTCTTTTGATATTAAAATAATATATAATTGGATGGTATATCATATATACAGAATAATTATCATGTTATATTTACTATTTACATGAGTTACACATCATTATTATACCCATCCAAATAATAATATATTGAATAACAATTACACCATGACGTGGAGACGGTAAGCCGGACGTACGCACGTATGGTGGCATGTTATTCAAAGGATGGATAGAATAATGAATATGGTTGTACCATATTTATAATAACATCAAAGTATATATATGATACTGTAGTTATTATTTTATAATGGTAATAACAAAGAAAGAAGAAGTGGAAGAAGAAAGGAACTTGAAAAGGGGTGGTGAAAACATTACCTCTTCTTCGGGTTCTTCCTTTTGATTTGATCAAAAGGGCTCTTTAGGTTGGATTTCTGATCAAACTAAGGCCTCTAGGTTGTAGTGAGGGAAGTTGAGAGAGTATTTGGGCAGGGTTTGACCGAACCAAAAGGCTTTGAAGGTGTGAAGAAATGATAAGGAGGAGTTCCCTTTTATAAGAGGGGTGAGGGGCACCTTTGGAAAAGCTAGAAATATTAATTTATAATAAATTCAAATTCGGTTTCTAATGGCTCCAAAGTTGATTATTAAAAGTTTAAGGTGGTTATAGGTCAAAACGCATTCATACAATATAATTTAGACAGGTTTGGGTCACTATATTAACCTTATCTTTAAGTATTAACTCTTAGTTAGTTAGTTTCACTTTTACAATGTCTCTTTGTATTTTTATATTATATGGTTAATAAACTTATCATATACATCCAAGATACCCCAAAGTGTTCCATTAATTATACACCTATCATGATATAAGTCTCTTGGCCGATCCTTAGATTTTTATGAATTTAATATCAATTAATAATATAATATTTGTTTTAAAAACTCTTTTATATCAATTTTGACACTATTCAATAGTTGATTTTTTTGAAACACATAACAGAATGATTACTTCGAACAAAGTTAATTAAATAGATCATAATATTTCATATTAACCTATAAAATTAGTGTAATTCAATAAAATTCTCAAATTATATTTATTTGGATATTTAGAAGATCAGTTATTCTAATTTGTCACTATTATGGTAATTACTGCATCACCATTGTGTCATAAATAAATTAACTTATTTAATGTCTAAAAATTATAAATAAAATATCATTATGTAGGAAATATTTTTAGATTTCTAATGAATATTTATAGTCTAACATCCAACATATATTACCCTATGTAATAATTTTGTTTCTAAAAGATATACGCTTGTGTCATTCTTGTATTTATTTTAACTTAATTTAAATAAAGTGTCATTATCACTTACAAGTGGATCCATGGGGTCCCAAAATCGACCCAAAGATTCCCATGGACGACCATGAATCAACCAATAGGGTTATGACATGTTTTAGGGTAATTTATTATTATTATAATATTATTTTTTTAACCCTTGTTTACCGGATTTACCCTTTAACCATGGTAAATAAAATATTTACCGAAGTAATTATCCAAAATGTCTAAAAATAAAAGTTACCTATTTACACAATTTGAAAATCCTGATTCCAAATATGGAATCCATTTTTCCAAATTCAAAACACATAAGTGGCAGAAATTAATTTAAAATTAATTCCCGTTGTTTAAACAAAAAGCATGTTTTTAATAGATAATAACTATCAAAAGATTGGCACTTGTTTATGTCTGGTTTAAATGTGAAATTAAGTTCAATGACCCACATTATATTACATGGTAAAAATATATTCTAAATATACTTTAAAACCACTCAAATTCATAATTTATCACTATTAATTATTTTTATTAAAAAAGTTGTTTTTAATTAAAATTTAGTAATTTTCACTATTCATCAAAATATGAAAGTTATCCGAAAAGTACCAAAATTTCACCCTAGGCTAATTTCTATATTCCGAATCCAAAAATGAAGTCCATTTTGAGAGATAGAATTTATAAAATTTCAAAAAGTAGGTATTACTATTCATAACGGCTAGTTTGGTTGGTTATGGTGTGTTAAAACTCGGTGTTGCGTACAACACACGCTATCACATTATTCAAAGAGAAGCGTACCGTAGAAGCTTGGGGTGTTAAATTCTCCCCTCATTAAATAAATTGCGTCCTCTCAATTTTTAAAATTGTTCTTGGGAATATAATGGAAAGTCCCACATCGGAAAAAGAGTCAATATAACTATCACTTTAAAAGAAAGAAAGATAGGTATAAAGGTCAACCAAGATAACCCATACTCGGATTCCATGTATGAAAAAATGGATATGGATGATAAACTAAGTGTCAAGTTCTGATGTAGAGGGATATAAATCATGATTAGGAGAAAGTTAACAATATGAAATCCATAAACTTGTGTTGGGACAAACGACCATTAGTCTCCTAGTAGGAAAGTAAACAGACAACATTTTTTTTTGTTTTAAGATACATTAATTTATGATATTGACTAAGAATAAAAAGATATATACTTACATTTTAGGTAGAGTTTCATTCTTTAATAAATTTAAACCACTAACTCATTTATTTTAAACGATGAGTATTCAAGAAGACTTGGTCACACTGGAAGAGCTAGAATAAACTTCTATAGAATCATATGATCCATGGAGTATGAACTATATATTTACATTGTATTTAGAGATTAATCAAAACCAAAATGGTTAGTACAAGATCTAATGATCCCCCAAAAGGATATTCCTTGAGAGAAATAAACACTAATCTTAGTTTCTAAAATTAAACCAATAATACCCCAAAGTTAAATAAATACCATTCAATAATCAATTGTTCTTAAAATCCTTCGATATAATCCAAACTAATATTGAAACCCAAAACATAGAAGAATTTGATTATGTAGTCTCCCATGTTAAATTGTATCTCCAAATGACATTAATTACTCTTAAAGTCACATACTTAAAAGTAATTAACCTAATCATTTCCATAAATAACCCAAATCATTACAAATCCACAATAAAAAACATAGATAAAAATCCACCATTACTCCTCAAATGAAATCCCATACTACACTATTTTCCTTTGGCATATAGTGTTCTCGACAAAGCCAACAACTTCCAAAATAACATTTATCACTTAATCACCAAATCATTTTCCTATACTAAGGGTATTCATTTGATAAGACATAAGATCCCAAATCAAATTATTATTGATCAATAAAATCATTTAACTAAAAATAATAGTCACACTAACCAGGGACTTCACGTAGTCCAGTGGTAGGCGATAAATCCCAATCGCACTTTGGTTGTGGGTTCGATTCCCAAAGCTTTGTCCGACGCGACGGGTTGTCACATGGTCTACGTGTTGTCCTTTTTCAAAAAAAATATTTTATAACATTACCAAAATGAGATAAATTCCTAAAAATAACCATAACATAATTTAACCACAAATCTTATCTCATACCTTGCATTTTCATCCCAAATTATAATAACATATAATTCTCTCAAACCCCAATGATCATATAAAACCAAATGGTTATTTATACCTATATCCACAAGAGAAGAGACAATTCTTCCTCAAATATCATTCTCACATGGAAAACTGCAGGGTTACAAATACAAGAGAAAATTATTCCAAAGTAAACCCATCAATAAGGAGCGCTAATACTTTTTAAACATTTCTCCAACCATTTATTTCCACATAGCTTCTTCTTTGACCAAGAAAATATCCTATAGAATAGGGCATTAACTCGGGTAATGGCCAGTTCCCCTACATTTACGACAAATGACTGTAAATGGACTCTTGGGACCATTTTTATCTTCTTCCATAGTACTCTTCATTTTTCTTCGGCAATTCTTCAATTTATGTCCTTCCTTCCCGCACGTAAAGCATTTAGTTGTCCCATTGAGACACTTTCCTGGGTGTCTCCTTCCACATTTCCTGCATGATGAAAATTGAGGGTTCTTTTCTCCATGGTCTCCATTACTGGAGCTCTTATCATTCATCACCTTTCTCTTCCTTATTGAGTCTGGGAGTTGGTTAATATATATATATATTGTTGATCATATTTTTGGAAATGTTATTTGGCATAAAGATGATATCTTTTACGCCTATCAACATTCCATTTTGTTGGTCATTTCCACCACCATTCCCACCTTGTACATCATTCTCAAAGTCACTATGACTTCCTTGGAATCCAGCCATTAACTAAAACCAGAAAGAATTGTGTGAGTAACAGTAGTCGTAAAATCATTTATAGATTAACATGTCACCATATTCTCAATTTGAAACATATTAGGATAAACCAAGGACATTTACTCTCATCTTATATATATTACTTAAATCGGTTTGTAAAGAAAATGTAAATTATCCTAAGCATATCCCCCGGTAGTGTCGTAACCAAGAGTGCAGCAAGGCCTGTTGTCGTGCACCAGTTCCCGTTCGAGTCTAGCTCAAAGCGGTGTTTTCGGGTTTTACCCCTAGATACATTTGTGCCAGAGCCGCCTCTACCTGCTCGTATCCAGACAGGATTGTATTGCTCGGAAGACTCACAAAATCTCTACAATACCAAAATTCTGGGAAGTTCTTCTATACTAATCCTCAAAGTCTATCTTAAATCTATGTGCTCTAATCAAAGTTTATCTAAATCTAGTTTCCAAGGTTTTTACTAAACTTCCTCTGATACCAACTGTAACGCCCCGACCCTAGATACCCAGAGTCAGTGCATTATTACATAACATTGGCATGACCACAAAGGATCAAGTCTCTAAAGACCAATTAGTTTAGTAGTCTTGGAAACTCTAGATATATTCATAAGTCTTACATTATATCATAAGGTAAAAAACTACAACAACATCTTGTCTTCACACATAATCTTGTAAAAACAACACCAATGAATTGGATGTTTAACTCAACAAATGGAGAATGAGTTAACATTACTCTTATCAAATTCATATCGATGACTTGAGAAATTATAAATGGAGTGATTATGTGTATCAAAAGTATATCCAAGGGAAGGGGAGTGGAAATTATGACATAATCAAATGAATGGTGATTGCATACATAATCTTGGGGTAATATAATCAATGAAATATACGTAAAGCCGAATGAGTGGAAATTGAAATTTCAAATTCCCTTATCGATTAGGTAACTTACGAAACATACACCCATGAAATAATGATCATACCATGATGATGTAAATACCCATAAATTAAAATATATTACACAATGAATACAATCATGGGCAGTACACATACCCCACATGCAATAATTAAGTGGTGAACAATGGAATTCTCACGAAATTAAGGGTGAGTTAAGAAACCCCTTACTTTGTACTTTTTCCTTGGTCGACGGTAGGTTAACCTCCTGTATAATGGTTAAATAATTGTTATTGAATTATAAAAGAATAATTTACTTTAATATGATATCATATATGATCTTTTAACATTGATTTGTTAATAATATCTTAGAATTATCGTCATTTCGGGTGTTAGCGGGTTCATTTTACTTTATATTCTTTGTTATGTGAGCCATATTCGTTATTAATGGGATGTATATTATTCATATCCATAATGATATCAAGTCCTTAGATACTATTTTTAAATAATCAAGTTATAATTATACTTGAATGGATATGATGGAGAATGAATCTCATCGCGTTCGTGGAGACGGAAGTCCGTACGTACGCACGAGCGACAATATCGTTCTTTTGATATTAAAATAATATATAATTGGATGGTATATCATATATACAGAATCATTATCATGTTATATTTATTGTTTACATGAGTTACACATCATTATTATACCCATCCAAATAATAATATATTGAATAACAATTACACCATGACGTGGAGACGGTAATCCGGACGTACGCACATATGGTGACATGTTATTCAAAGGATGGATAGAATACTGAATATGGTTGTAACATATTTATAATAACATCACAGTATATATATGATACTGGATTTATTATTTTATAATGGTAATAACAAAGAAAGAAGAAGTGGAAGAATAAAGGAACTTGAAAAGGGGTGGTGAAAACATTACCTCTTCTTCAGGTTCTTCCTTTTGATTTGATCAAAAGGGATCCTTAGGTTGTCTTTCTGATCAAAATAATGCCTCTAGGTTGTAGTTAGGTAAGTTTAGAGAGTATTTGGGCAGGGTTTGGCCGAACCAAAAGGCTTTTAAGGTGTGAAGAAATGAGAAGGAGGAGTGCCCTTTTATAAGAGGGGTGAGGGGCACCTTTGGAAAAGCTAGAAATATTAATTTATAATAAATTCATATTCGGTTTCTAATGGCTCCAAAGTTTATTATTAAAAGGTTAAGGTGGGGATAGGTCGAAAACCATTCATCCAATAGAATTTAGACAGTTTTGGGTCACTATATTAACCTTATCTTTAAGTATTAACTCTTAGTTAGTTAGTTTCAATTTTACAATGTCTCTTTGTATTTTTATATTATATGGTTAATAAACTTAACATATACATCCAAGAGACCCCAAATTGTTCCATTAATGATACACCTATCATGATATAAGTCTATTGGCCGAACCTTAGATTTTTAGGAATTTAATATCAATTAATAATATAATATTTGTTTTAAAAACTCTTTTATGTCAATTTTGACACTATTCAATAGTTGATTTTTGTGAAACACATAACAGAATGATTAATTCGAACGAAGTTAATTAAATCGATCCTAATATGTCATATTAACCAATAAAATTAGTTTAAATCAATAAAAGTCTCAAATTATATTTATTTGGGTATTTATAATATCAATTATTCTAATTTTTCACTATTATGGTAATTACTGCATCACCATTGTGTCATAAATAAATTAACTTATTTAATGTCTAAAAATTATAAATAAAATATCATTATGTAGGAAATATTTTTATATTTCTAATGAATATTTATAGTCTAACATCCAACATATATTACCCTATATAACAATTGTTTTTCTAAAAGATATATGCTTGTGTCATTCTTGTATTTATTTTAACTTAATTAAAATAAAGTGTCATTATCACTTACAAGTGGATCCATGGGGTCCCAAAATCGACCCAAAGATTCCCATGGTCGACCATGTATCAACAAATAGGGTTATGAAATGTTTTAGGGTAATTTAGTATTATTATAATATTATTTGTTTAACCCTTGTTTACCGGATTTACCCTTTAACCATGGTAAATAAAATATTTTCCGAAGTAATTATCCAAAATGTCTAAAAATAAAAGTTACCTATTTACACAATTTGAACATCCTGATTCCAAATATGGAATCCATTTTTCCAAATTGAAAACACAGAAGTGGCAGAAATTAATTTAAAATTAATTCCCGTTGTTTAAACAAAAAGCGTGTTTTTAAGAGATAATAACTATCAAAAGATTGGCACTTGTTTATGTCTGGTTTAAATGTGAAATTATGTTCAATGAACCACATTGTATTACATGGTAAAAATATATTCTAAATATACTTTAAAACCACTCAAATTCATAATTTATCACTATTAATTATTTTTATTAAAAAAGTTGTTTTTAATTAAAATTTAGTAATTTTCACTATTCATCAAAATATGAAAGTTATCCGAAAAGTACCAAAATTTCACCCTAGGATAATTTTGATATTCCGAATCCAAAAATGAAGTCCATTTTGAGAGATAGAATTTATAAAATTTCAAAAAGTAGGTATTACTATTCATAATGGCTAGTTTGGTTGGTTATGGTGTGTTAGAACTCGATGTTGCGTACAACACACGCTATCACATTATTCAAAGAGAAGCATACCATAGAAGCTTGGGGTGTTACAACAGATATCAATAACCTATAAAGTTATCAAATTGATTAAGATCGTGAATTCTAAAAAAATGGAATTTCACTTAACAAACAAAAATGTGAGTATTGTAGTCAACAACATGATCATCTTGAATTTGATCAAAAATCTACTTGTTTTCATAACAAACATGGAGATGAAATAGCTATAATTTAGTTACATGATCCTTATTTGACCAATGAAAATACCCAACTTAATTTATATCTGAAACAACTACCTAAGAAACTCAAATATTCTCTATTATATGAGAATGAAAAACTATCTATCATAATTTCAAAACAACAATCAAGATACCAAGAGAACCAATTGTTAAGAGTCCTTAAATCCTATAATAAATCCAAAGTATGGACTCGATCTATTTTAACTAGAATTAGTCCCTCAATGTTCATGTATAAAAGTTTTTTCTAGGAAAATTATAAACTTGTGATATATTTTCAAAGACAATTAAACCTAACGCTCTTAAATTTTCTTCAGAAAGAATTCACCACCTTATTGGATATTGTATTTATTTTTCTAATATTTGATAGTTAATCGGGGATTCTTATCCAAGAATTCCCCGAAAAAGGTGGCATTAAAATCTCGTGGAATTAATTTTTGGTACTTTATCCCTATCAGTCTTTCATATAAATGGAGAATGTGAAATTATTATTGGAAAAATAAATTTTTGTAATAGGGAAGGACCACTTCCCATTGTCATTTCTTGATCAAGTACTTGAAAGATAATTTGTACTAAATAACTATTATTCATGACAAACAAACTATTTTTACCTTGATGTATTGTCTAGTTATTTCAAAATTCATATTGAACAGGATAATCATGATAAAATCACTTTCCCATTCCCATTTGGTTCCTTTTCTTCTAAGATAATTCCCTTCAGTTTTTATAATGTTGTTGGAACTTTTCAAAGGTGTATGATAATAATTTCCAATGAAATAATAGAAACATTCAGGGTTGTTATTATGTATGACTTAAATATTTATGGATCATCATTTGAATGTTTATTTAAGAGTTTTACACATGTTCTTGTAACATGAATCAATAAAAATATTATCTTAAATTATGAAAAATTCACTTTCATGGTAGATTGGTTGATTTTTATTGGTCATGTTGTGTATATGTGTGAAATTAAATCTGATTAATCAATATTTGAGGTTTTTTTCACTTCTATAAACAAAAATAGATATATTATATCTTTTAATGATTAATATTGTTTTTATAGGATATTTATAAAGGATTCTAGAAAGGTTTAACATTATTTGTCTGGAATTATTCAAATAGACATCCAATTTATAATTTAGGAAAGTTTTAAACAACCCTATACGAAGTTAAGACAAAAAATCACAACCCCACCAATTTCCCAACCACCCAAATGAGATTTTCCTATTAAAATAATGATTGCTGCATCTAAATTTTCTCTTTGGATGGTTCTAATTTAATGGTTGAAAATGAAATATCATATGATTTCTTACGCTTCAATAAAATTAAATTAGGACTAATAAAACTACCCAAAATTTAATAAATAACTATTTTTTGTTGACTTTTTATAAAAAATTTAGATGTTATCTATTGGGATCCAAAGTGATTATTTTCATAAGATATTCTACAATAAAATTGTTTATGAATAAATACGATGCAATATTAAGACTTTTAAGATAGATTCTATTGGTATAGTAGTTTGATATTGAAATAAATAATAATGAAGTAATTAAAAAACATTTTCCCAAAAATATTTCAAGGATACCAACTATTTTTAATGGAAAATTTTAGATTTGTCCACCATTGAAAGAAACATTCCAAAATAAGGAGTTGTATGATTTTAAGCATAAAAGACAAAGTATTTAAGGCCTTGTAAATTATTTTTCTATAAATGAATTGCCCCACTTGTTTTCCAAGAAAAAAATTTCTAGTCTTTTTAGTGATTCAAAAAACTACATTTGGGATGAAATTTACCTATGGCATTTTGGTAGTGATTAAATGAAAAGCAGATGCATTCTGAAATATTAATGTCAATCAGTCCTATATTTTTTAACACATTAGGATGTAGAGGACAAATGGGACCAAAATTAATATAAATAAAGTATCTTAGTTATGTTTTATATTATCCCACTATTTTTAGAGAGTATTTTGAATTTTTTGAATGTGTCAAAATTACCAATTTCAAGGTAACATCGCCAAGAGGAACAAGATCCCACTACAGCCACTTTTGTTTTGTGATATCTTCCATATATGGTTTGAATATTTCATGGGACCTTTTACCAATTCTTCTTTATATTTATAAATATTTATTATTGTTAATTATTTGTAAAAGTGGGTTGAGGATATTCTCACAAGAGTAAACAATGCCAAAATTGTGTCCAAGAATGTTAAAAGAAAATCTATTATATAGATTTGGAATAAGAATTTTTATGATATCTAATAAATATAATAATTGTTTAAATAGGAAACTTTAATCTGTTTTGACAATATATGGAGTTCACCATAGGTTCAATACACTGTACAACCATCAAACAAATTGAATTTTCGAGCTACCTAATAGAGAAATTAAACGAATTCTCAAAACGCCTATGAACCCAAATAGAAAGTATTGGAGTTTGAGACAAGATGAAACACTACAGGTCTATAAAGATACATTTAAAACCTAATTTACTTTACAAAATTTAGATTACTCTATGTGTGTTCTTATCACCTTCATGTTTAGGTAGAAGAAAAGTCTATTTGGGCGGTTAAAAAATATAACATGAATCATTTTTCTACATGAAAAGAAGTAAACTTTTGTTTTCAAGAGTTGTAAGAGATTAAAATAAATGGATATGAAACCACAAGGATATAAAAACAATTAACCAAAGATTTTCATGATTGAATAAATAATAATTAAAACATCAATTAAGGAGATGTGCTATTATTTTATTTTAGTTTAAATTTTCTCCCAGTTAAATTTCATTCCAAATGGTCTGGACCATTAGTTGTTACTTATGTTTTTCCTTTTCATGATATCCATATAAAATAACTAGATAAATGGAAACTATTTAGTGTCGATGGAAATATTAATGAATCTATTTACAGAGAATTTTCAAGAGCCTTTATTGTAGGAGATCCAAATTCATGAAGTTGAATCCAATTAATTCTAGGTGTTCTCTTTCATACTCACTTATTCTTCTATTTTTTATTCAACATTGGAATTTAATTTTATCACATTAAAGTTTTTAATGTACACTTCACAAAATAATTGTTTTGTATAAAAATCAATGGTTAGTTAGTTTTTTGTTTTCTTTATTTTAAAATTTATGTTCTATTTTTTATTTTTGTTTTTGTTTTTGTTTTTCAATAAACTTTTGTCTATTTTATTTCATATATAATTTAAAAATACTCATGGTCTTAAAATTAATTACATTCGTGAAATATAAATTGATTTAAATGATAAAACTACTTGATTCAAGAAAATAAAATTAACTGATTTATGTTATTTTCTTTATTTCGGATTCAA
This sequence comes from Viscum album, assembly GCA_963277665.1. Lineage (NCBI taxonomy): Eukaryota > Viridiplantae > Streptophyta > Magnoliopsida > Santalales > Viscaceae > Viscum > Viscum album. The sequence continues at coordinate 1,512,446,782 of OY728139.1, read as the reverse complement.
ATTGTGGAAAATCATAAAAAGACCATTGAATTTTAAATTTCATACCCAGAATGTTTTCCAACGCTAAAAATCACATTCTCATGATGAATATAAACCATTTTTACTTATTCTTTGTAGTAACCCACTTATTGAGTCAACCAAATGATATTTTTGAATAAAAATTTCCAATTTCTGCCAAAACATGTGAACCTTAAGAAACTTGTGTTTAAAAATATCAAGGCAATTCATTTTTGATTGAACATACCTTTTTAAAACTTGAACTCTCTTCCTCTTTATTACCTTTTTTAGTTGATCTTTTTGAACCCTTATTATCAATTAACAAACCACTATTTAGGCTCATTATAATCCAGTTTTCCTACCCAGTCCCCTCTTGAAGTATATTGCATGACTTTATTAAAACTTATGTATGTAGAGAGGATTTTTAAGTTTAAACATCATGTGAGGTAGATATGGGGTGGAAACCGATCAAAGGCATGAAAGAAAACTTTTTATATTGAAATAAATTAAAATCTAAATATTTAAAATAAAATAAAGTTGTACCTTAGTATAGATTTCAAGGGAAAAAGTTTTTCCTTTCTAGAGAAGTTAACAATAAAATTTGAAATTTTAGAAAAAAGTTGTTGTACTAATGATGAATTGGATAATTTTTAGTCTATACATGAAATAAATTTTGAATTTATTTTGGATGTAATTTTATTCCATGAATAATGAAGAGAATAAAATTCTTGAGTGGGATCTAAAATTATACAATCTTACTTCAATAATGAGACAAGTCATCTCCTCGTCCCTCAAAATTTTTGACATTTGAAACCCACTAACCTTAAAACATCAGAATAATCCTTTTATAATTCCTCATTATGGAAAAAAGTATTTAACACAGTTAGGTATAGATTTATAAATTCATCAATATTTTGGTGAACCTTTCATTTATCTGGATAAAGAAAACATTATTGAATATCAAAATCATGTGATGAAAGGAAAATATGAGAGGTGGGAAACCTTGTGAATGGAAGAGTGAAATGAATGGGAATGTAATTAATGAAAATAATATATAATTGTAATTAAATATATTTAAGAGTCGTGATAAGTGTATATTCTTTATTTTTATCATTATGAATTTCAATGACAGGTTTTTTGAATTTTTTCTTGTAAATTTATTATAAGTTCTCACTTTTCCAGGATCCCAACTGTTAAGTGTAACGGAATTAATAGAACAAATATTTTCATTATTTTTATAGGAAATAAAATGAATATATTACCACATATTTTTCTTTTCATTTTAAATTACATAATGTTTTAAATTTTGATGAGCTTTGAGATAAATTTTAAAAATTCCCTAATTCATGAATTTTAACAGATTTTTATCAAATTGGTATTTGGGGAATAAATTTTTCATTACTGAACCAACTATAAACATTATTATTTTTTTGGTCCCTTAAATCATGGGTCATATTTCTTCCTTCTATACCAAGTTTTTAATTGACCAACATGAGGACCAAATAAATATCTCAGTTTGAAAAATAATTATCTTAGTAGAAAAATACATACCTTCACTAAAAGAAACCTAACTCATGATATAGTAGTCAAAATAAGTCGATTCTATATGAAATATAATTCATCTTTAATCTCAATTTTAAATTCAAAATTAAAAATAGTTCATTAATTTAGTCAAAAAAACATGAAAATGGAAGAATTTTAATAGTATTCGGTAACTCAATCATGTCTTTTTTCCCACATGTAAAATGGAAATAAATTTTTTGGGTAAAAATATAATATTTTTGAAAACTAATTTCAATAAGTTAACTCAGTGAAATCAAACCTACAACTTAGAATAAATCAATAAAACCATGTATATATAGAAACAGAATATAATTCTTTCCAATCCCATTTCTTATATATTTTCATGTCCACTTATTTTCAAAGGGATGGAGAGAGAAAATAAAGCTTATTCTATATGGGTTGCTGAATATTTTTTTCATTTATAATTTAAAGGAATTAATTGAAAATATAAGATCTACTAAAGTGATTCATTGTAGGAACTAATTGATTGTGGATGGTGGTAATCAAAGTACTATGTTCTGAGTTTCAATATTCATCTATAATATATTTTAAATTTATATTGAACTTAGATTTTTTAATGGAAGTGGTAGTTTTATTTATATAATGTATTTTTTATTGATTTTTTATGTATGGTTTCCCAAAATATGGATTAAAATAACCGATCTCACTGTTTATATTTATTTAGAGATGTATTTTTGTTGATTATAGTCATTTTGGTTTGGTTTGATTACTGAAAGGTCATTAATTAATTGAATGACTTCTAATGGAATAAAAACTATCATATTTTGGTCTTCATATGATTTCTATAAAATATTAGGTGTTCATTTGGAGGTTCATTGATGAGTATTGAGAAATTCAATTAGGAAATATTTTTAAATGTGGAATATCAGAGTGTCTGGAAGGTTTAAGCTTGTTCACAACTACTATTTAAATTATAATTTTTCACCATTATAATTTTTAGTAAAATTTATATTTTTTGAATTATATTGTACTTAATTTTATACTTATTTTCTATGTTATAACTTGTCACTAAATCAAAAAAAAATCTTCTAGCAAAAAATAATAAAAATTAAAAAAATTAACTCAAATTGAAACCTTCTTGAGAGAAAATATAAGGAATACTATATTAACTTTCTTGGTGGGATAAATTTTTTTATTGGGGTCTCATGAAAAAAAAACCCCACCATAATCATTGCTGACTTTCATTGTGGCCGAAGGAATATTTTATCAGCATCCCAAGTTAATTATGACCCACTCTTAAAAATTTAGTATAGTTGAAGTGTGGGGTCGATCCACAGGGAACTTTGGAAGTGCATTGGTTCAGTTGAGTTTATAATTAGTTTAGTCAAACATACAGAATTTAGAGTGGATTGGTTGGTTTGGATTGAGTGAAACTGATTTGTTTACTTAAAGAAAATGATTAACAATTTTGAAGAAACAACAAGTGATTTAAAGGAGTTTTAACGGAAAGAAAAGTGTGTTGGGGTTGTGGTGATTATGGAGTTTTTATGTGGATTTCTTTAATGGTTGTGTTGTTCATGATAATTCAAAATTCTGGATTTCCTTTTATCACAAGATTCCCTTGGTCTGGTTCCTCTTGATTGTAATTGAAGAAATTGACTCCTTGGTCCAGTAGTCAGTGTTTCTCAATTCTTAATTTGGTTCAGTCCATTTATGAATTGGTGAAACCTTTTCAATGGTCATGAAATCTTTCACCATTACTCTTCTTTTATATCGCTGAGAATTCTTCCCATGGTCTGGCTAAAAATTCTCAGTAATATTTAGCAATGATTTAAGAGGAGTGATGAGAATTAAGAAGAACATACAAAACTACCTAAATCAATAAAACATAATACAATCCTTCATCGCCCACAACCCCAACACAAGGGGCTTAGTTACACATGGAAAGCATGATAATAACAACACACTCGATACCTGACGAATTCATTGTGTAAGCTTCGGGGAGTGGTGTCGATAGGTGGAATGGTGGAACTACGGCACCACGGTGGCTTGGGAATGGAGGCAGCAGAACTTCTTCTCTCCTCCAATGGTTTGGAACTCCAAAATCTGAAGGCCAAGGCCTCTTTTTATAGAAAAATAAAGTGCACAGCGTGTATAGAAAGTAAACTCCGTGTACTTCCGTCAACGCGCTTCGGCGCCATTTTTCTCTGTTGGTAGGCGGCCTAACACCCCGTGTTTGACTTTGAACATAGAACCGCCTGATAGTTGAGTGTACATGGCATGTAGCGCCGCCATACATGCTGTGTAGTGTCAAATTTTGGCCATCCACCCCTTTTAGAATAGCAGACATGGCGTGTAGAAATGGAACACGTCGTGTCTCCTTCAACGGCCACATGGGTGGGTAGACTCTTCTAGGAAACAACCGCCTCTAGAATGTAGTACACAGCATGTAGTGCTGACCCACACGGCGTGTATCTTTTTCCTGATGACATGGGCGTGTACCCCCTCCTTCGATCCATGTCCCTGTCTGGATGTACACGGCGTGTATATAAAGTACAAGCCGTGTAGTTTTAAAATTTCCACAGACTTCCCTTGATTTTTGTATTTTAGCCAAAAAGTTCCTGAAAGTAAACAGAATCACAAAAATCAAAGAATATGTTCATGAAACAACAGATATTTTCTGAAAACATGTTTTTCTTTTCAATAATATATATGGAAATTTATACACAAATTATGTGCATCAAATTCCCCCACACCTAGTCATTTTCTTTCCCTCAAGAAAAATCTCAACATCTAATTAGAAGAGCATATACTCTTAAAAGTAAGGCATTAAATTAATCAAAAGTATAACTGATAAAGTTACTGAGGAAAATTCTAAAAGTCACAAACAAATTCAATTCAGATGATATTATAATCATGCCTCATATATACTTCAATTAACTAATCTCATCCTCTTTCAACACTTTTTTCAACCTTTCAAAAATAAGCATGCCACTTTATGATTTACCTTACCAGTTAAAATCACACTCCCCACTGAAGATGTTTTTATTCAGAGTTATGCTCAATCAAATATATATACACTCTATCCCTAGGTTTGAAATTTATCTTGTTCTCTACTTTAGAAAAACTTCAATTACAAAAATCATGAGGGATTTATCAATAAGGTTCAGATGTCTCTGTGGCTAAGGGTTGGTAGGTTCAGATGTGAAAAATAAATTCTGAGGCTTGAAAAAGGAAGGCTAATTTATTTAAACAACATTGTATGATATTCAAAGTAAAGTTCAATGAAAATTTATCCTTCACAAGCTCATTAGAATGCTATTGTAATCACCACCTTTTCCCTTAGTCAAGTATGGTTCTGAAATAAAATGAGCACAAGGTTCCCTTCTCTTTATTTTTGTTCTTTTTTAGAAGAACTCATGGTATATAAGGAAACACTTATGAATAAAACGAATAATTGTTTGGAACCCTTTCTGCCTCAAATAGTCAAGAGGCACTCCCCCACACTTTATTTCATGGTTGTGCACAAAAATATGCCATGTATTTCCAACTCCCTCTTTAATGTTCGAAAATGAATAATCATGCAAAGTTAAAAAAAGAAATTGGGTAGCAAGGGAAATTGGCTTGTAACGTGGATTCCTATAAAAGATGTTCATGGATTCTATGGGCTTTAAAGAAGATTAAAGGTTGGGTAGGTCTCAAGATAAAGGGGTTGAAACAATCTAATGCCTCAATCATTTTATTGTAATTGAAAAATTCTTCATGTTTTGAAAAGAAAACTTGCAAATTCTGGTAGTGATACATATCCTAAGAATCTCTCAAGAAAAAGGGTATTAGAAAAGAAATACGAAAAAGGGTTTAGAATACCTCTCAGGAGAGGAAATATAATAAATGGACAAACAGGTCATGAAATGAATATAAATGATTAGCCTAATCAATGTAATTAATCAAGGATTAGAAGTGGCAATTGAAACTATATCAGCAATCATTTTAAAATACTCAAAAATAAAAAACAAGCATGCAACTCTCAAAAAGTTCCTACTGATAACTTAAGAATTTATAAGAATTATTAACCAAAATTTCTTTACATTTTCAAATATATAATCTAATAATGATGTATCTTAGATTAGGTTAAGGTCCAAGACTATGGTGAAATAGATAGATGCGCCCCCACACTTAAAACCACACATGGTCCACCAAGTGAAATACTAAGGTAAATGGTGGGAAAGGGTGAGATATGGGGACAAAATGAGGGAAAGCAGTGGAAGAAGAAAATCCAAAAAGAAAGAAAATAGAAATGGAAAAATACTCCCCTCGTGAAAAGTGATACCCAAGGTGCTCCATGATACCTGTGACTGTATAGAAAAAAGAAAACTGCAAACATTCATAACATCATAGCACATAAAATGAAAAAAGAGATATATAAGATAAATAAAAATTTCACTATTAGGGGGTCGCCTTAGAGGATGTCACATCTAGTACAGAATCAGCTGGTAGAGACGGTGCAGGAAGCGTGGAATCTGAAGGCGCGGACTCGGCGGTAGGATGGGAAGCTGGAGAAGTAGTAGACGCAGTCCTGGGATCCAGAAAAGGAAACACAGCAGCAGGCCTTGGACCGGAAATAGTGGTTGTGGCAGCAGTAGTAGTAGAAGGGATAGGAATGGAGACAGAAGCTGGTGGCGTAGGTAGTGGAACACCCAGATGCTGAACAATATGCGCCAATAGATGCTCCATGCGGTCCTAGCGACTATTGAGATGAATCAAATGTCATGAAATGGTGTCCTGGAGGTCGATGATACGAACTAACTACTGCTCCATCTGATCATGTCGGCTGTCTAAGCGACCCAAGACCTGCTCCATCGTGGCTAGATGGAAGGGAAGGCTGGATCGACCGATGGTGCGGGGGTAGGTGGGCTGGGTGATGGGACAGAAGAAAGAAGGTAAGAAGAAGTGGGGTCAGTAGGATGTGGGTGATATGGAGAAGCAGGAGGGGGTGGGGAAGGAGGAACAAGGTCAGCAGCTAGGGAAGGAGGGTCAACGGGTGGCTGGGGGTGAGCCTGGGCAAGGATGTAGGCACCCCCCTGCTTCCAGACCATCCCCATGTGAATGATCATGAGAAAGTCCATCCACTGGGGAGATCCTAATAGGTCATGAGTCAAAGAGGGCTCGAATACCCCAAGGTGGTGGGCGAGACGGGTAGTGTAAAACCCGCCGTTCAGGTTGCCCTGACGGACGGTAAACATGGATAGGAAATAGGAGGTGGCTAGATAGGGGAGGTCCGGGTAGTAGTGCTGGATGACACAAGTAAGGATCTCTATGTCACGACCGGTCACGACCCCCATATCCTCATGGTGGGGGAAAAGGACGACGCTGAATCACCGGTGGGCGAAGCGGATGATGGGGTCAGCGATAAGAGTGCTCTTCTAGGAAGTGGGGGAGTACCGATGTTCAGGCCCAGTGATCTCCCACCACATAGCGATGATCTCAGAGCACTCTGGCCTAGAAAGGGTAGAAACTGGAGTTGGGGTGATGGGATGGGGGTAGAAGCCGCACCCTCGGCCAAACTTGGTCATAGTGAGGGAGAAATGTTGGTCGCCTAGCCATAATCGTACCATGGGCACCGCATCACCAGGTGTCTCCCGGTACTCCGCTCCATCAAACTCAAACGAGGTCGTGAACTCCAAAAATAAATCACGAAAACAGGAGTGTTGTCCTGGAAAATAGCTACGAGTGGGGTGTTCCCAAGTAGTGCCTCCAAATCCTCCCAAATACTAAGCTGTTGCGGAATGCTGCTGTCGAGATATCGGCCACTCAACAGTATCGGCTGGTGAGAGAATATTTCGACCCGGTCATATGCGATGTCGGTGACCGGGAATACTGTGCAAGGATAGGGAGAACCTGCAGGTCCCGGGCCAGGTGTCGGTGCAGAAGTAGGGGCTAGCTCTGTGGGTGGATATGCTGAAGTAGTGGGAGGCTCGGTGGATGGTGTGCTCGAAGAGGGGCCAGCTATTGAGGAAGATGGCGCAGGTAGAGCGGCAGCTGGTGGAGCAGAAATGGTGGTGCTGGAAATCTTGGTGTTGGAAGGTGGAGGTGCAGCAGAAGTAGCTCCGGCCTCCGCTGAGGGAGTGAGTGGCGGCAGAATGGCCAATAGAGGGAGCTCGAAGACCGTATTGTCTAGGTCCGGCTGCATAGGAGTTCGGAGTCGGATCTGATGATAGATTGGCCTCTCACCCTCAGTGGCTGAGGCTGGCCACTTCCCTTGGGAAGGATCGTGATCTACCATATCCTGAAATAGAAATAAAAAGAAAAAAACACAAGAAAAAGAAAACGGAAATAAAACCAAAAAAAGAAAATGTGAGAAAACTATAAAATAAATGTACAAAGCGTGTACTCCAGAGTACAAGGCATGTAGTGGAAAATGTAGAGTAGCTCGTGTTCTCTAGATAGACACGCCGGGGTGAGAAATAGACCATGTAAATGTACACGGCGTGTACCGAACATACATGTTGTGTTCACTCAAAGTGTAGGTGGTCGTGTGTTACAAATGACACAGCCATGTTTTTATCAGTTCAAAGAAAAACTACATGTCGTGTTGGTTAAATACACGGCGTGTCTTTCACTCGTGGTACATGGCCGTGTACGGGGTGAGACACAGGCCGACCGAATGAAATAAAAGACATGGCGTGTACCGAAAATGAATGCAGTGTGTGGTAACATGGGGTAAGAGGCCATGTTATGTGCCACACACGGAGGGGAAAAAGGAAATGGTATACACGGCGAGGACCAAAGACACACGTCGTCTATGTGAAAATGGTGTGCGAGGCCGTGTGCGAAGGGGTACTCGGGCACGATGAAAAGGACGCGGTGTGTACCGAACATACACACCATGTATATTCAAATTTCGAATTATTTGGTGTGTGGCCGTGAACAGAAGTACACGGCGTGTGTTATTCATTTCTTGGTCGTGTACTGGCGGAAGCAGAACGGTTGGTCGATCCTAAAATCACCCTAAACGTGTCTAAAAACATGAAATAGGGGTTGTAGAAAGGCGTACCTTGACCGAGGATCACAATGTAAGAGAAATCAGAGCTTGAAACACCCCAAAATGATGGATCTGGAAATGGGGGTTTGGGTGGCATTTGGGAGAACAAAATGGGAAGAGGGTAGGAAATGGGGAGACCGCGCGACACGGGCTCAAGCCGGGTGGACCGCGGCTTATATAGTCGTGGTACAGAGCATGTACGTTTGGACTACACGTCGTGTATTTCCATTTTTTTTTAAGAAAAATTAATATATATAAATATATAATTATTATAGTAAACTATATAATAAGTATTATTAATAATTAAAAGAAAATAGATATATCGATAAATTCTATTACACATAAACCTATACACGACGTATATCAGGAAATAAAAGTCGTGTAATTTAAAATTTGAAAAAAGAGTAGTACAACATTTGGCCTGGTTCTTGGGGCGGGATTCGAACCGGTGATCGGCCATTCCGAATGGAATCCCTCATCCACTAGAGTGAAGGTTGCACTACTACCCGTATTTATTATTTATATATAGTTAATCTAGACAGCCTATATACATGGGAATAAAGAAATGCACGATGTCTGGTTTTTATTTGGGAACGAATGGGGATAAAGTGGGGAGATTAGCGCGATTCGAACCCAGGCCTTTTGAACCTGGTGCCGAGACTTTTGCAATCCGCCAACTTCACCCGCATTTTATTTCTTATTTTAAAAACATTTTTAATTTATATTGAAAAATTACAGCGCACACGGCCTATATCAAAATGAATGTTGTGTGGTTTTATAAAAAGAACAAATGGTGGAAATAGGACGGTTTTCTGGATTCGAACCCGAGTCTTTTGGAACCGAATTACGATTCTAGCCAACCAGTCCATCCCCATCATGGGTTTTATTATATTTAAACACATTTATATATATATATATATATATGTGAAAAATGCCACACATGTCATGTGAATAAAATTAGGAACCTCGTACTGAAGGTAATTCAGGAGGATTCGAACCGGGGACAGCTCGAATAAGATCTGGTGACTTTACCATCGGCCCCGGCATCATCCCTGGTTATTTATTTGTCATTCAATAGATATATAATATTGAAATTATAAATTAAAAAGATAAGTACATGTCGTGTATATAAGTTGGACATGGCGTGTAACCTCTGGGTTGCCTCCCAGGAAGCGCCTTTGTTTTAGGTCGTTGGCTCGACCTTCTTACCTTGCTTACCGGATTTTTACAGTGGATAATGGTCCCAATATTGGACTTCCTAGTCATCTAGGAGTTGCAAGTTCTTTGGATCTTCTTCAACAGGAATGTCTAGAATGTTAAAGTTATCAGAAATATAGGGACATACCAGATCATCTACCAGGCGATCGTCCATGGTAGTTATTGCAGAACAATCCTCATCATCAGACGATGATGCATGCTTGATGGCTTTGAGAACATTGTAGGAGACTCTCTCATCTCCTACTCGAAAAATCAGCTCTCCCTGGTGCACATCAATGAGTGCCTTACCAGTGGCTAGGAAAGGTCTTCCCAATATAAGTGGTGCCTCCGGATCATCCCCCATCTCGAGGATGATGAAATATGCTGGGAGGATCAATCATCCCACTTTAACTAGTACATATTCCAGTAGCCCATTCAGATACTTAATGGATCGATCAGCAAGTTGAAGGGCTACTCGGGTTGGCTTCAAATCATGGAGCCCGATCTTTTGGAAAACTCTGAATGGCATGCGATTTACACTTGCTCCCAAGTCACATAGATCCTTTCCAAAGTCATAGGGTCTAATTGTGAAGGGAATAGTAAAACTACCTGGATCCTGGAGCTTTGGAGGAATGGAATGTTGAACTACCACGGAGCACTCCTTTGTCAGTGCAATAACGCCCAGATCCTCCATTTTCCGCTTATTGGAAAAGGTGTCCTTCATGAATTTGATGTATATAGGCATTTGTGTCAGGGCCTTCACAAATGGTATGTTGATGTGGAGTTTTCTGAACACGTCCATGAATTTACCAAATTGGTGGTCCAGCTTTCTTTGCTTCATTCTCTCTGGAAAAGGTAATGCAGGCTTGAATGGTTAGACTACCTCCTTTCCTTTATTATGAAAAGCCTCCTTCTATAGGATTTTGGATGAGGAGGGGTCGGTACTGGTACGTTATTCATCATCAGGGGGTGTGGGTGCACCTGGCTGTGCTGGTTGGGTCCGTTGGATCTCATTTCCACTCCAGAGCATGATGGCATGGGCCCCCTCCCTTGGGTTCTTCTCTATGTTTCCTGGTAGTGTACCGGGTTTCCTTCTTGAGATTTGGTTTTCCAGCTGCCCAATGTGATTCTCCAGGCCTCGAATCGAAGCTTCCTGATTTTGGAACCGAGTTTCAGTAGTAGATATGAATTTAGTTATCAGATCCTCTAACCCTGAGGTGTTCTCCTGCTGAGGTGGTTGTTGAGCCGGTGGAGGAGGTGGCTACCGTGGATATTGTGGGCGAGGGTTCTTATACCCATGTTGTTGATAAGAACCCTGATGGGGTTGTTGCAGCCTTTGGTATTGGTTTTGGTATGGAGGTTGGTTGTAGCTGGGCGGTCGCTGGGGCAGAGAATTCTGTTGTTGTTGGCCCCAGCCTGTGTTCTGTTGATCTCACCATGTCGGGTTCTGGTAATGTTGGTACTGGTTGGGCCATCAATTTTGGGCAACATAACTCACCTCTCTCGTCGAAGGGCCTCTAGTTGAACTCGGGCATTCTCCCATGATGTGGTTATCACCACAGTCGCCACATGTTGGACGGTTCGCCGCATGAACTTGAGATGCTCCTTTGAGATTCAATGCATTGATTTTCTTGGACACAGCGTCTAACTGAGCAGCTAAGATAGTGGTAGTGTCAATACTGTGCATACCTCGCTTTTGAGTCCCCTGCTCGGAGTGCCACTGGAAGCTGTTGGCTGACATGTCTTCCAGTAGTTCGAATAGCTCTTCGAGGGATTTCTGCATCACCGTACCACCAACAGCAGCATCCACCACGGACTTGGTATTTGTTGTAAGTCATCCGTAGAAGGGCTGGACTTGCATCCAGAGTGGGAGTCCGTGGTGGGGGAATTTTCGTAACATCTCTTTGAAGCGTTCCTAGGACTCGTACAATGACTCGGAGTCGTGCTGCTGGAAGTTGTGGATCTCATTCCGTAGCGTCACCGTCTTCGATGGTGGGAAGTATTCGGATAGGAACGCCTGGGATAACTCCTCCCAGGTGAGTATAGATCGTTGTGGCAGCCCCTTGATCCATTCTTTCACCTTATCCCATAAATAAAAGGAAAATAGATGAAGACGGATGGCGTCCTCGGACACGCCATGGTAACGAAATGTGTCGCAGATCTCCAGAAAGTTGGAAATATGGGTGTTCGGGTCTTCACTGGGTAGGCCTCTGAATTGGACGGTGTTCTAGATCAGCTGCATAATTTCAGGCTTGATCTCAAAGTGTTGGTCCAGGACCGGATGATGAACGATTCTTTTATCAGCTCCGTGGATTAAAGGAACTCTGTACTCCATAAGAGTACGTATTGGAGGTGGCTGCTGGGGGGTGGAATTTGTAGATACTGCGGCTCCTGAGGGGAAAATAGGTTCGTTGGAAGAGTTGTCTCGGTTGTTGCAGTTGGTTGTACGCCGGAGGAGGTTGTTGCGGCAGCTGTTGGTAATCCCTCAAGAGGAATTCCACGAAGCCTCCAGGAGCCTGCTCTGGTACACCATCAGTGGGAGGCTGCTGATCTCGGTACTGCTGCTTAGCCGTAGCATCCACGGCTGGTGCTCTATCTTCCTTGTTCACCATGGTAGGGGGTTGCTGTTAGTGTTGTTCTTTTAGTGCACATCGACAACGAAGTAGAGTATGTTCGATTTTCAGATCAAGCGGAACAAGTTCCGATGACATGGCACTTCTGTACCAACTGGGGAGTCTATTCATGCACCTAAGGTCTTGCACATCCACAACAAAAATAACAGGCGTAAAAGGGAAAATAAAAGAGAAAATTGAAATGGGATTAGAACAGAATTTTTTGAGAATTTTTTATTTTTATTTTCACTTAATCAATTATTAACACAACCATATTGTATCACTGAGACAAAAGTTCCCCGGAATCGGTTCCAAAATTTGGTGACTGTCATTGTGGCCGAAAGAATATTTTATCAGTTTCCCAAATTAATTATGACCCACTCTTAAAACTTTAGAATAGTTGAAGTGCGGGGTCGATCCACAGGGAACTTTGGCAGTGCATTGGTTCAGTTTAGTTTATAATTAGTTTAGTGAAACATGCATAATTTAGAGTGGATTGGTTGGTTTGGATTGAGTGAAACTGTTTTTTTCTACTTAAAGAAAATGATTAACAATTTTAAAGAAACAACAAGTAATTTAAATGTGTTTTAATAGAAAGAAAAGTGTATTGGGGATGTGGTGATTATGGAGTTTTTATGTGGATTGCTTTAATGGTTGTGTTATTCATGATAATTCAACATTCTGGATTTCCTTTTATCACAAGATTTCCTTGGTCCGGTTACTCTTATTTGGAATTGAAGAAATTGAATTCTTGGTTTGATAGTTAGTGTTTCTAAATTCTTAATTTGGTTCAGTCCATTTATGAATCGGTGAAACCTTTTCAATGGTCATGAAAGCTTTCACCGTTACTCTTCTTTTATATCGCTGATAATTCTTCCCTTGGTCCGTCTCAGAATTCTCAGTAATATTTAGCAATGATTTAAGAGGAGTAAGGAGAATTAAGAAGAACAAACACAACTACCTAAATCAATACAACATAATACAATCCTTCATCTCCCATAACCCCAACACAACGAGTTTAGTTACACATGGAAAGCATGATAAAAACAACACACTCGATACCTAATGAATTCATCGTGTAAGCTTCGGGGAGTGGTGTCGGTAGGTGGAATGGTGGAACTATGGCACCATGGTGGCTCAAGAATGGTGGCATCAGAACTTCCTCTCTCCTCCAATGGTTTGGAACTCCAAAATCCGAAGGCCAAGCCCTCGTTTTATAGAAAAATAAAGTACACTGCGTGTATAGAAAGTACATGCCGTGTACTTTCGTCAACGTGCTTTGGCGCCATTTTTATCTGCTGGTAGGTGGCCTAACACGCCGTATTTGACTTTGAACATGGCGTTTCCTGATAATTGAGTGTACACGGCATGTAGCGCTACCATACACACTGTGTAGTGTCAAAATATGGCCATCCACCCCTTCTAGAATAGCAGACACAGCCTGTAGAAATGGAACACGCCGTGTCTGCTATTCTAGAAGGGGTGGATGGAGAAATTTTGACACTACACAGCCTGTATGGCAGTGCTACATGCCGTGTACACTCAACTATCAGGGGTTGCTGTGTTCAAAGTCAAAGATGGTGTGTTAGGCCACCTATCAGCGGCGAAAAATGGCGGCAAAGTGCTTTGATGGAAGTACACGGCGTGTACTTTCTATACACACCATGTCCTTTATTTTTCTATAAAAAGAGTCTTTGGCCTTCGGATTTTTGAGTTCCAAACCATTGGAGGAGAGAAGAAGTTTTATTGTTGTCGTTTCTGAGCCACCGTGGTGTCGTAGTTCCACCATTCCACCTACCAACACCACTCCCCGAAGCTTACACGATGAATTCGTCAGGTATCGAGTGTGTTGTTCTTATCATGATTTCCATGTGTAACTAAACCCCTTGTGTTGGGGTTGTGGTGATGAAGGATTGTATTATGATGTATTGATTTAGGTAGTTGTGGTTGTTCTTCTTAATTCACATTACTCCTCTTAAATCATTGCAAAATATTACTGAGAATTCTGAGCCGGACCAAGGGAAGAATTCTCAGCGATATAAAAGAAGAGTAATGGTGAAAGCTTTCATGACCATTGAAAAGGTTTCACCGATTCATAAATGGACTGAACCAAATTAAGAATTGACAAACACTGACTACCGGACCAAGGAGTCAATTTCTTTAATTCCAAACAAGAGGAACCGGACCAAGGAAATCTTGAGATAAAAGGAAATACAGAATGTTGAATTATCATGAACAACACAACCATCAAAGCAATCCGCATAAAAACTCCATAATCATGACATCCCCAATACACTTTTATTTCTGTTAAAACACCTTTAAGTCACTTGTTGTTTCTTTAAAATTGTTAATCATTTTCTTTAAGTAAACAAAACAGTTTCACTCAACCCAAACAAACCAATCCACTCTAAATTCTGCATGTTTCACTAAATTAATTATAAACTTAACAGAACCAACGCACTACCAAAGTTCCATGTGGACCGACCCCGCACTTCAATGGTCATGAAATCTTTCACCGTCACTCTTCTTTTATATTTATGATAATTCTTCCCTTGGTCCGGCTCAGAATTCTTAGTAATAGTTAGCAATGATTTAAGAGGAGTAAGAGGAATTAAGAAGAACAAACACAAATACCTACATCAATACAACATAATACAATTCTTCATCACCCACAACCCTAACACAAGGGGTTTAGTTACACATAGAAATCATGATAAAAAAACACTCGATACCTAAAAAATTCATCGTGTAAGCTTCAGGGAGTGGTCTCGGTAGATGGAATGGTGGAACTACGGCACCACGGTGGCTCGGGAATGGCGGCAGCAGAACTTCTTCTCTCCAATGATTTGGAACTCCAAAATCTGAAGGCCAAGTCCTCTTTTTATAGAAAAATAAAGTACATGGAGTGTATAGAAACTACACGCCATGTACTTCCGTCAACGTGCTTTGGCGCCATTTTTCTCCGTTGGTAGGCGGCCTAACATGCCGTCTTTGACTTTGAACACGGCGCCGCCTGATAGTTGAGTGTACACGGTGTGTAGCGCCACCATACACGTTGTGTAGTGTCAAAATTTGTCCATCCACCCCTTCTAGAATAGCAGACACAGCATGTAGAAATGGAACACGTCGTGTCTCCTTCAACGG
Source organism: Viscum album (assembly GCA_963277665.1). NCBI lineage: Eukaryota > Viridiplantae > Streptophyta > Magnoliopsida > Santalales > Viscaceae > Viscum > Viscum album. The sequence goes on along the minus strand of OY728139.1, from coordinate 1,512,431,266 downwards.
CCACATGGGCCTCTAGACTCTTCTCGGCAACAACCGCTTCTAGAATGTAGTACACGGCATGTAGCGCCGACCCACACAACGTGTATCTTTTGCCTGATGACAAGGGAGTGTACTCCCTCCTTCGATCTGTGTCCCTGTCTGGATGTATAGGGCGTGTATATATAAAGTACATGTCGTGTAGTTCAGAAATTTCCACATACTTCCCTTGATTTGTGTATTTTATCCAGAAAGTTCTTGAAAGTAAACAGAATCACTAAAATCAAAGAATATGTTCATGAAACAATAGATATTTTCTGAAAACATGTTTTTATTTTCAATAATATATATATGGAAATGTATACACAAATTGAGTGCATCAATCATTGAAAAGAAATAAATTTTATCAAAATAAATTTGAGGTGTAATATAAGATATTTTATTTTTAAAGGATGGAAAAACCTATTTAATATTTTGAAAAATATTTAATAGAAACCCACCATTTAAAAAGAGTAAAGAACTTATTTTTTAAAATAGAAGAAGGTAAATATGGAGGTATCATGAGACAAACCATAAATAATATTCCAATTATAAAGGATAAAAAAATTTAAGAAATTAAAATATAGATAAGGTAGGAAACTATTATTATAGAGGATGTAATTATTATCAATAATACTATACTCCTTGGGTAATAAAATCATCAATGTAAAAACATTATATTAAATATTGATTCATACAAAGAGGAACATAAATTGTATTGAAATAAAATCTTATGGTTGAAGAAACCAATCTTGGAAGGAGATGCATTATAACTCAACGAAGGGAGTTGAGTTAATAAAAATCATTACAACTTTGGAATTTTTTAAATCGATATCCAATTAAATAAATAGCATGGCATTCCTCTTAAAACTTCATGAATTTAATAAATATTGAAAAATAATTCCATTATGGAGAAATAACACTATATAAAATAAATGATAGTTCACAATATCAAAAAAGTCACATGGATTTTAAAATGAGACAAACAACCACTTACAACTAATGAAACATTCAATTCCAACCCACATAGAGGATATGATTTCAAATTAAAAATTAAATAAAATTAATAATAATTAGATAATTATAAAAAATATAAAAGGTGCAGTAGATTCACCATTAACAGGAAGACATGTTGCGTAATAATAAATATGTCTCCAGCGGTGAAAATTTGAGACAATAAAACCTCACAAACATAAAACCTTTCACGTCAAAACCCCTTGAAGGATATGACTTAAAATGAAACATGAAATATCATAAATAATTATATAACCATTATACAAATTATTAAATGAGTATTAGATACAACATTCAAAATAAAACTTGGTCTATAGTAAGAAATATGACTTAGGGGGTTAAAATTTGATATACGGAACCCATGATTAATTCCAAAATTCAACTAATGCACTTGAATTTACCATATTGATTATTTGGAACTAGTTTCATAATAAAAGTGTTGTTGTCCATTTCTATATGGAATTTTATGATTCCTTGGTCATAAAAGGTATTATTAATAATGATTTATAATGATTTAAAATGTTATAATTTCATTCTATGGATGTTTTGGTTATGGTTCTTGTAGATGAAATTGGCGGCAAGCATGTTTTAGATATTTTTAACAAACGAATGATGGTATCTTAATTAATGACTATAATATTAATGTTTCCATTACAGAACCAAAAGAAAATAATCATATACTTATTTATTTCCTATATCATCAGTAATATAGTTCTCATATTCATCCATGAAATTATTTCATTACTTTGTTCGTGTGGGAGGTGAAACCAACCCAAACATGAGGCTACCGTAATTAATTAATGGTTATGATTATGAAAGTTGTTTATTTTAGAATAATATCATTATTAATGTAGAATAATGAAATTATTTAGATAATTTTAAGGTTTATAGTAAAATTTTATTATAGTTTTGCTGATCACGAGTATTTCATTTGATTTTAATGATGTGTCAATATGTGTTTGATGAGTTAAGATAAAGTAGTGATACTTGGAGAACTATTATAGATTCTTTTAATGTCATTGGATGTCTTGATAGAGACATTATCCTTGAATATCTAATTATTTATGTACTAATATTCAAAGGAATATATTACTAGTGTTGGTGGGTGTAGAAATACTATCTATCACATTTGATGGAAGTTGGAAGGACTTGGGAAGTTAGCCTATATAGTTTGAGAATCCCCAAGTTGAGTTTGACTTAAATTGAATACCCATATAACGGTAAAATGGTAATTTCATTACCTATGTAAAGGTATATTGAGAAAATAATTACCTACTTAAGGGTAACTCCTACATATGTAATGGTATATTAAAGTTGTGAAAGGTGATTGTGTAATTTACACTACCTAAATAAGGGTACATTGAGTGTTATGTAAAGGTACATTGAGGTTGCATAACTATAACGTGTAATTTACACTATCTATGTAAATGTGCATGGAGGATTGAATAGAGGTACATGATTACTTGAGAAGGCTTCCTAAGGGTAACTAGAAACTTGGATAAGGGTATTGAAAAACTTTTTAATGGTATACAAAGGCTCGTGTAGCGGTACATACATTCCTACAGTGTAGCTCAACCCACATAATGGTACAAATGATTTGAGTAAGGGAAATAAAAAGTTTCTTATGCATTTTTAAGGTTATCCTCACCACTATGTAAGGGTTCCAACAAGTTTCTCATGGATCACATATATCTAATAATAAATATATGATGTTATGAAAATGATGACAATTGTTCAAATGTGAATAAATCATTATACAATTAGTAGTATGTTACCATGTGATGGTAAGAGATGCTACATATCAATGGTAGAAGATGTTATCACTATTTAATACCAACAATTCCACTATGATATCATCTGAAGATCGATTGTGCTTCGTTTGATCAATGGTATGGTTTTAGATTAAGCTTCTGATAATTAAATGAAAACATAGTATATGTACTTTCATGAGAGAGGGGATGAGTGAGATTAGATTATTAAGGAATGTATGAATATCTTACTACATGAGTGGGAATTGAGTTAATTATGTTAAGATGAAAATTTTATTCAATGATTTTACATATATTTTTTTCATGATTATTAATTAAATAGGATTCTGATGCTTTCATGCAATACAATCCATAAAAGTTCATACCACATGAAGAGGATTACCCGACTAATTTGGGAATCAAATTAAGGAAAGAAAGTAGAAGTTTCATTATAAATTAATTCATGATATATTTTTAATTAATTCATAATTGATTCATGAAATATGTTTGATTTAAAGTAATAATGATAAGTGATTATTCGTTAACCACATGATGATGAAATGTGTATATCTGAATTCCTAGAAAATTTAATATGATGGTTTATAGAAGGATTTGAAGAATAATTATCATGGAATTAAAGTGAAATTATTATGGGTTATTAATCATGAAATAATACTCATGATAATAAGTTGATTTTTATAATATATCTTATCTAATTTATTAAAGTCACCTAAAAATGGAGAAGTTCAGAGCCTGCCAGGTATTTTTATGAGCATTTAAATGATGAATTGTACTAGGTCATTCAGTATGAAATAATGTCCATAAAAATTGAGTATGTAATATGGGATTTAATTACCAAATTAAACTAGGGGAATTATATTCTTTCAAGGATCATAGCACATCCATATTCATAGATAATTACTATGATAATAATGAGCCTCATTTTCATGATATTATTATTGTGAATATAAATGATATATGCAGGTGATGAAGATTTTCTAGTTTGAAAAAAAATCTGTTAGATGTTCCATCCATTGTGCAAGATAATTTTGAACTAAGGAGAATCCAAATCATACTATATTTGTGAGGAGTTTCAAGTCTAAGAGACCTATTTCATGTAGCCATTGAAAACTTTGAGGAAATTTACATGAGAAAAATTGATTATTTATGATCTTGGAGGATGAATATAATCCATAATGTTAAACATATTTCTAGTGTTTTATCAACTCTAAATAAATGAATAAATATTTCAGCTGGTGTGTTGTATGTATATAAGTGTTTCATTAGGTGTTAAAAGTAGCAAAGAAGTCATTCTGCCAGTACTGTAAGCAGTGAAGAAGACTTTCATTAGGAGATTGAAGCATTGGAGAAATCATTTAGTTAGTGCTAAAAGTGGAGAAACATAGTGGGGATCTATTTTTATTAGACTGGGTTTTTCTATAGATGTAATCACTTATTTGATAGTAAATAATCTATTTTTAGGGGGTGGGGATAACAAATATAGTAATGAGTATTCTTGAATGTTTAACCTTGTAAACAATGTTTGTTGCTCTCTATATTGTCACAACCACACATTTGGTAATATTAAGAGTTAATATTTCGTAGAATGAGATCTATAATAAGTTCAGGAGGATGAATTAATAGAAATAGAAGTCATAAAATGAAACCAATGATTAACCCCCCCCCCCCAATGGTCAATATGATAAGGGGAAAACAATTAGTATAAAATCCAAGGTTATCTTTAAATATCTATGAGTAATTCTAGGAGTGAAGAATATTATTTCTATAAATATCTATTTTTCCCAAATTTTATGGAAATAATTAAAACAGTTGGAAGAATATGATGCTACCCTACCTCATATATCTTTGACTATAAGTGAGATATGTTGTGGTAATGGTTTTTGTATCCATTTCTGATGATTATATTCGGATTCATGCTGATAACAAAAATATGGAGTTAGATGTAAAGTCTCAAAATTCCATCTTTATTCCTCTATAGGATAATGTTTACAAAAAGGTCTTGGGTCTCTATATTTCCAACGAGATCAGGGAAAAACTGAAAAGTGGTTAAGAAGGTAATTTAAGTCAATGATTAGAAACTACAATTTCAGAGGAGTCAATTTGAGGACCCCAAAATGGATAATAAAGAAAATATTGATGACTATACCAAAATATTAAATGTTATAATCAGAAACATTCAAGGATTTGGTGAGAAGCTATATGACTCTATCAAGGTCAAAAAATTGTTGGGAAATTTATGAGATAAATTTGATTCAAAAATATAATCCATGGGATAGAGATATAGGACTTGACAATTCATGAGCTTCATAACATACTCATGGATTATGAGAGGATAAAGACACATATTTTCAAATAAATGGAAAAAATATGAAGTGGATTTTGAATCTATGGGAAAATGAAAAAACAAAAAAGATGAGGCTAAAAAATATAAAGACTTTGATGATGAGGATGAATAATAATCCAATCAAATTGTTTCCCTTACATCAAAACAACTCAAAAGGTGAAAGTGAAAGGTAAATGCTAACCATCCATTAAAATGATTCATCTATGGTCAGTTTGTTCATTTTTCCAAAATATTTCCAAGGAATAAGGTTGGATAATCTAAATAAAATTATGAATAAATTGATTAAATACCTCACAAACACAAGTGGGATAAAAATAAACTAAAACACTTCAGTAGTAAAAAGATAAATTTTATGAGAAATAATAAGAAAGGTCCATTATAAAGTTCTTATTTGGATAATGAGTTTAGAATACTTTATTATGTAAACAAAGGAATTTATTCAACATGAAATAGTAATTATGGAGAACAAAGGACAAAACTTGAGTGGGTAATTAAAGATAAACTATAATTCTTTCTTTAATAGATACAATTCCTCAAGAAATAAAATAAAACACTTGAAAAATAAAATAAATTCTTTGTTGCTAAGAAGGAAGATATAAGTAGGAAGGAAGTAGCCTGTGTTGATAAGGTCAATAAATATAAATTAATATCTCTGGATCTTGAAGATATGGTGACTGATCTTCAAGAAAATATGGATGAATAATAAGAAGAGTTATTTGAAACACAATCCATATGTGTCACTATTCAAAATGAGTTGAATAGGGCTAGAGAATACTTCACTAAAGAAACAGTGGTAAGTGTAGAATATTTTCAAACCAATGAGAAGTTAAATTCAAATTAATAAGATAAATCTATTCCAAATAAATTTTAAATTAGAACTATTTCATTTAATAGTGCAGATATGAAAACCAAAACTAAGGATATGTTGGCCTAGATAAATGAGAGGAAATATTTAACACCAATTGAAGGTAATAATATGCCATGTAGAAAATAAAACTTTATAAAAAGTGAGATTAAGTTTCCAATAGGAAAAAAATCAAAAAAATTGTAAAATTCTGGAACCAATCTGAATGAAAAATGTTTCAATGGTTTCAATGGTTTTGTGGTAAGCGTATACACAAAACGTATTATTTATGGTTAAGAACCCCTTCACTAGAAAACAAGAAATAAAAATGGGTAGTTTCAATGTGATTATAAGGATAAAATATTCTAGAAAACAACCTTATATCATATCTACACCACAACTTTATACACACAAAAAAATCAGAATCTCAAAAAAATTGGAAGATTCTGTTTGGACAGACACAAGGTTGCGGTATGTATGATAAGTTTTTAACGTTTGGTTCCATATACTGTGAAAGTTAAGTGTTTTCAAAATAAAAAATAGTTATTAGTCTCATGAATAATCTTAAGAGACTACTATTTTCCAGAAATATTTCCTTGTTTTTTGTCCATATCAATTAAAATTTGATAAACTATAGGTGGAAACTGAAAACCATGATGAGGCTAAAGGATTATAATTTTCATTAGAAATTGTGGTAAGAATTTATTAAAATTAGTCCAAATGGGAAACATAAATATTTTGAAGCCTGAAGTGTAAAAAAAATATTATATAGAAAAAGGAAGTTTAAAGGAATAGATAATATATTCAAGTAGTCGAGACTAAAAATATAAATAAAATTCTAAATAAATGGTATCATGTGGATATTAGAATAGAACTATAGAACAAATTGAGAGGAATCTCCCAATGTGAATATCATTTATTATAAAATAATAGGTTCATCCTTATTCCACATTACTACATGTATTTTAAACTAAACTATAGGGAGTTCAAAGACATTTTTTAGGTTGGACAACAACATTGAGAGATTCCCTTTTATGGATTATTCTGACTACAATTAAATTGGAGAATATGAGTGCATACCTTAAGGGGTAAATTAAAGAATAAATTATCATTATGGAATTATAGTTCTTGATAGATTTCATACCAAGAGTTTGAGGTATTTCAATCACACTCTCTTCCCTTATTTTAAATTGTATTAATTAAGGTGGAGTTCTTTGTTGATGAAAAGAGAAGACTAAAGGGGAGATATTTTTTATTACAACTTAATTTCCTTTTGTGTTTATTAATGTGCGTGCATGATCATGTATTTAATGTATTTACAACCCCTATCTTGATAATTGAGAACATTATGAGCATGATATCACATGCATGGTAGTTTTTTCAAAGTATATATATCCTTCTATATATATTTATTATTTTCTACACTGTGATAGCTCACACAGAATTAGAGTAGACCAACGAAAGGCTCCTTATTAATAGACCCATGTGGTATCATCCTTCTCTCTAAAAAATGGAATATAATATTGAATACCTTTAAAGGCAGAAGAAGATATAATAAAATACCCCACTTACCCTTTCCAATTTATTTTTAATAGGGGTGGATCACACGTATTGACTTTTATGACATGAATAGATATTTAAAACAAAATACAAAGGGTTATATTTTTGAGAAAAAGTGTTGAATTTATTTTCAATGATGTGTAAATATGTGTTTGGTGATAAATGGGTGATTCTTGGAGTATTATTATAGATTCATTTAATGTAATTGGATGTCATTCAAGAGAAATTACCCTTAAATATCTAATGATTGATGTACTGATATTGGTGTTGGTGGTTGTAGAAAATTTTTCTAAAACATTTCATGTAATTTTTAAGCCTTTGGGAATTGATCCTTAAGTGTTGAGAAAGAATAAGTTTAGTTTCAGTTAAAGTGGACAGAAATTTAAATTTATAATAGGAATTGAATTACCTATGTAAGGGTAGATTGATAAAATTATTTCCTATATAAGGGAAATATCTACCTATGAAAAGGTACATTAAGGTTGTTTAAGGGTAATGTATAATTTATACAACCCCTATAAGGGTACATAAATCACTACATAAAGTTACCTTGAGGCTATGTAAGGGTAATTTATAATTTAATACTACCTGTTTAAGGGTACATATAGACTCATGTAAAGGAATTGAAAGAATTGTGAAGGCAATGTAAGTGTAGATGGAATCTTGAATAAGGGTAGAAAAAACCTATATAAGGGTATACAAAGGCTTATATAAGTGTTCATAAACACTTTTTTAAGGGTAAACTGACCTACATAAGGGTACTGGTGAGTTACATAAGGGTAATAAGAAGTTTCTTATACATACATAAGTTTATCCTCACTACTATGTAAGCGTACCATAAATTTTCTCATAAATTTCATAAGGATAAGAAGAAAGAGAAAACTATGTGAAACCATAGAGAATTTTTATACGGTAAAGAAATAATGGTTATATTAAAGGAATGCTACCATTCAAAGGTGTGAGATGCTACTACTTGATGGTAGGATGTGATACCAATATCTTCTAATATGAGTGTTACTTCCAGCGAAACTATGAGATCATATAAATATTAACCATGCTATGTCTAATCAACCACTTGGTTTGAGATTAAACTCATGAATTTTCACTAAAAAATAAAATATTTGTTCTTGTATTAGATAGGGGAATATTGAGATAAAATTATCAATGAATTAATGAAAATTATCATGCATGTATGATAATTCGGTTAATTATGTAAAGACTTGTCTTTTGGAAAATAATTCTATTAAGATGAGTCTCGTGATCATTAAATAGTGTGGAATTTTATGCTTTTATTAAATATAATCCATAGGTGTTTATACCACAGGAAGAAGAATAAATAAATATTTTAGGTATATAATTGAGGAATTAAGGATTATTCTTCATTAAATATGAATGAATGTGACAGGTTCAATGCAATAATAATTGATGTATGACAGAATGTGTGAGTTTAATAAATAATTAGAAAGAGTTATTCATTAACCGCATTAAAATGAAATGTGTTTATATAAGCTCCGTCGATATATAATTTTAAGATTTATGGAAGAATCTAGAGAATATTTCTCATGGAATTAAAAATGAATTATTAAGGCTATTAATAATGAAATAATACCCAAAATAATAAGGAACTTTTTGTGAGTTGGGTATTTGATTTAAGAAAGCCGTGTCAAGAAGGAGAATAATATCAGATCATGTCAGGTATTTGTATGATAATTTTAATGAGGAATTAATCTTGGGTATTCAATATGAAATAATTACTAGAATAATCGAGGAGATAATTTTGGATTTAATTACAAAATTAAACTAAGGAAAGTACATATTGTCAATGATTATAGTATGTTTATATTCATTGATAATTACTATGATAATAATGAGGATCTAATTAATGATATTATTATTAATAATTTAAATGATATTTTCATGTGATTAATATAGAAACCCTAGCCTTCTATACATGATTTTAAGCATAATTAACCACCAAATAAAAACCAAGGATTGTAGAGTCTTGTGTATTTTGAATATTAGGTGTATAAAAATAAAAACACAGAAATATAATTAAACATATTTACATTAACCACCCATAATGAGATCCTAACTTCCTTTGATATCCTAAATATGCAAAGGATAACATGGAGAATACATATACAAAAGGGATAAAATGGGTATCCTAATCTCATACATGACGTTCCATGAGACTAAACATTACCCAAATCATTATACCACTATTGGGGTGCACGCATAATAACATGTTCAAAAATATGTGTATTACATAAATAATCAAACATTAATAATACACATAAGGGTTACCCTTGGAAATAAATGGGTATCGTAGTCATGTCATAAGTAATAACCAAAGAGAATGTCATAATGGTGTCCATAGAAGAATATATTAAAATAATGAATGGACATTAATGAGTTAAAAACACATATCATGATAAATTATGTAAAATTTAAGTGAAAACATGTAAAAATAGTGTTTAATAAACTTTAAAAATGAGAAACTTAATTGTGGTTTAAGGGAAAATATTAAAGAGTCTTTAAAGAGGAAACATTCATAATGTATGTATAAAACCAGAAATGAACTAAGATATTTTTTATGGAAGAAATGATTTATTTTAGAAAAATAATGGTGGATTAAAATATATTATGGAGTTTACTTGAAAATACATAAGAAATTGGGAAGTTCTCTTTAACCGAGATTGCCTGTCTAGTGTAATTGAGAAGGGAACCTTATAAAACATGTATTTCCTTATAAAATAAATAAAAATTGATCTAGCTACATATTTTTGGAATATAAAAAAATTAGGAGGATTACAGAAGAAGGATTAATAATTGCATTGGGTAAATATAAAAAAAATTGTAACCCAGGAGAAAAATTGAGGTTCGAAGAGAATATATTAATATATGTACAAAAGTGTTCTGAACATTCACATAATGTCCTGGATAACAAAATTATATTCATTAATAATTTAATTCAGAACCTCTTAAACAAATTTTTTATATATTATAATTTTAGTGAGTTTATTTATGGAAATTTCGACGGGTTATAATGATTAATTTTTTTGTTACGGGAGTGTTTGTTTCATGGTTTCATGGACGATTCACAGATGTATAATTCTTCAAGTTCTTTTAAAATGGAATAAATAATACAAAAGTATAATTATATGGTATTAATTCACTTACATAAATTTAAATGGTCCCATATATCACATTTTAAATATGAGAATGATTCATTGGGTGAGATGTTAATGAGAAAAAAGATTAATTTTATTTAATATTTTGTTTATATTTTGTTCCAAGAAAATGAAATGTTATTATATACATATTACAATATTATTAAACTATAAAAAATTGTGTACAATCTTCAAGGTGGTAATTAAAAACAAAAACTAGTCATCCACGAAGGTGATTAGTCAACACCTCATAGGCGATGTTTTTCATTTTTAGAATAAAAGGAGAAGAGAAGAGATATGATTAAAGATATTTTATTAACACAATAAAATTATATCATATATATGATACTTGAGTTATCATTTTGTTTTGGATATGAGAGGTGAGGATGAGGGGGAAAATAAAGAATATAAAAAATAATGAAAGAGGATTTTACCTTCTAAATATTTTCTCCACGAGAACCTCCTTAAGGCATTTGGGCTTGGTCTTTTGTTGAGACCATAAGGTCTTAGGTGTGTAAGATGATTGGGAGTGTAATTGGGCATAATTTAGACACCAATTAAGGCTTAGTCGGTGTGAGGAGAAGGGTGGTGAGAGGTAGTATTTATAAGGGGGAGAGGGGTATTTTCAATTATTTTATTCATTTGTTTATTATTTTGGCTCCAGACTATCAGTAGTGTTGATTACCATGACAAAGTAAAATAAATAGAGTATGTGAGTTTGATATAATGGTCACATACATCATCAATGACTCAACCATGAGTCAAAAATTCATGTATTCACCAAAAAAGTAACTATTCTAGAAAAATCCCAATAATTCACTCTAATTTTTTTAATATGTAGATTTCAAAAATAAACTACATTTTATAAATATGATAGATTTAATTTTTTGTTAAAATCGTCATTTATTCAAAAAATATTGATTTTAATATTATTACTGATTTTATGACACTTTCAAAAATTAATTAATATCTTTGGAATTATCTTATAATTATAATAAAAAAATTTATTTATGAATCTATTTTATTAGAATAAATTTTCATTTAAGTTATTATAATAATTATAAAATTGTAAATAAACATTTATGTTTCATGAAAATACCAACACTTAATTTATCATTTTTAAAACATTTATTACTTATTAGATGATATAAAAATATCAAACATTCATATATAAGATACCTAAAATTTATTTTACTTTCATAGTTGAGGTTATTATTCTAATGGCTATATTATTATTCTTAATGGTCATAATACTATTCCAAGGGTCATATTTTTAACAGTCATACGCTTACTAATTTTTATAAATACCTCTAATTGTATTCATCAGTCACTTATATTTTCTCCCAAAGTTATATAAATTTTCTTATTTTAAATGAAAATTTTATTATTAACATTATGATTTATTTCTATATCTTTTTTCGTGAGTGTGGTCATTCTAGTAGATCTAATAGATCCAAATTTTTCCATTTTTATTATCTTATTTTTTATTTATTTCCCATATATAATATTTAGAATTATTATTGGTTTATTTTTAACTAATTTTTAATTCTTAATTAATGCGATTAATTTTTTTTTGGACTATCTAAGTGATGTATTTGTTTTATACTACATGACATAAATATAAGAAGCAAACGTTTCATCAATAAAATTCTGGGTCATTACATTCTTCTCCCCTTATGAGATTTTGACCAAAAAATTTACTTCTACATAGAAAGGTGAAAACATGTGAGGGCTTGAATACTTATCTAATGAGTATATAAAAATGGAACATTTTAACATAGGAGGATAAACATGTAAATGAAAAGTATATTCTAACTTTTGATTCCCTAAGATTTAATCTAGTTTTTCCGTGGTGATGTAATTATCCATAGGGTTCTTACTAAAGTTTTATAATCCTAATCCCCAAAAATAACTAGACCATTACTCTAATACCAACTATAGAGACCCTATAATTCTCCACATTATTTTAAGCAAAATTAACCATAAAATACAAACCAAAGATCATAGAGTCTAGTTTCTTTAGAAGATTACATACAGAAAATTTAAAACATTGAAATAGAATAAAACCTATTTATATTAATAATCCATAATGAGATTATAACTTCTTTTAAGTTCCTATATCTTCATAGTATAACTTACATAATACATCAACAAAATAGAAGATAAAAATCCTCGTAAAGGAATAGAAATTGTAATAAAGAATAGCAGATGGGTTAGAATGCATAACATAATGACATCAAAGGCATGGAACATGAATATCATATGGAATAACATAACATAGAACATGGAATATTTGGATCATTTAAACATAGGAATGTGTTTGAAAATTATAACATTACATAAATATAAGTCAAGGTTAACTTCCAATATTATATCACATGGTGGACAAAGTCCCATACTGGATTAGGTTTACCACCTAATCACATACATGATGTCTCATGAAACTAAACATTATCCAATTCATTGAACCACTATATAGGAACACCAATCATAAAAAGTTCATGAATATGTGTTCCATATAAAGAATAAAACATAAAGAGTCCACATAAGGGTTACCTATGGAAATAAATGGGTATCATAATCTTGTCATAAGACACAACCAAAGGTAATATCATAATGGTTTCATTGAAAGAGGGTAACTAAATCATAAATAGAAATTTATTCATGAAAACAGACATATATAATCATAACTTATGTACAAATTCAATTAAAAAAGTAAAAATAGTGTTTAGTAAACATTATAAATGATCCACTTAAGTGCAGTTGAAGGGAAAATATTAAAGAGTCTTTAAAGTAGACAAAGGAATCATTTTTGTGTAAATATAGAAAGTAACTAAGAATTGTTTTGGGATAAAATGAGTTATTCAAGAAAAATAACATTAGATTAAAATATATTATAGATTGTACATGAAAATGGGTATGAAATTGGAAATTTCCCTTTAATCGGGCATGCTTATCGGGTGGAATTGAGAAGGGAGCCTTATAAAACATGTATTTCCAATCAAAGAAAAAAAATCTAGGTAAATATTTTTGGAAAATAAACACATAATTTATATGGAGTAAATAATAATAATTAATAATTACATTGAGGTAAATAGAGATATATCTTCACTTGAAGTAAAAATGGGGGTTCATAAATAATCTCTTAGTATATGTTTGAAAGTGTTCTACACTTGCAGTTAATATCCTGCTAAATAAAATTATATTCATTAATAATTTAATTTATAACCTATTAAAAATATATTTTATTTATTATAATTTTATTAAGTTATTTTTTAAAATTTTAATGGGTTATAATGTTTAATTTCATTATTTTGATTGAGTTCATTTCATGGTTTTAGGGTTGCCTTGCTTGTGTATAATTATGGAAGTTTTTTCACATGGAAGAAATACTCTTTAAGTTGAGTTATATGTTATTAACTCACTTACAAAAATTTAAATGGCCCCATATATCATTTTGTAATATATTAGAATGATTCATTAGGTAAAATGTTAATGAAGAAAAAGATCAATTTATTTTGGCAGTTTTTATGACCATCATGAAGAAGTATCATTTTATTTAAACTTATTTTTATATATTTGATATAAAACATGAAATAAGTTAAAATATTCATATTATAATTTTATTTACCATAAAAAAGGTTTTATTATCAGTATTTAAGGCTATATTGAAAAAAAAAACTCATCATCCATGAAGGCGGTAAATCGACACATAACAAATGATGTTATCTTTTTTAGAATAAAAGGAGAAGAGAAAAGATTTGATGATGGATATTACATAAAAAAATAACATTCTAGAATATATATGATACTTAATTTATCATTATTATAGAAACAAAATCCTTTTACACTTATTATTACATGATTCTAAGCATAATCAATCATCAAATACAAACCAAAGATCGTAAAGTCTAGTGTATTGGGAAGATTATGTACATAATTAGAAATAATGAAACAAAAATAAATAAAACTTTGGTTTGAACTTCATAATGATCTCATAAATTCATTTGATCTCTTGTATCTATATAGGATATCCTAGGGAAACATGAAGAAATGGATGAGCTGAAAATCCCAATAAGGGAATAAATAAAGGAATAAAGCATATCTCAAGGGTTAGAAGGCATACCATGATGTCATAAAAATGAATGGAACATGAATAATCATATTCAATAATAATATCATGGAAACATTGTAAGGTTTTTGCAACATACAACATGACATAAATGGGAGTCAAGGCTAACTTCCAAGACTATATAACATGGTGGACAAAGTCCCATAAAGGAATTAGGTTTACTCCCAATAAAACAATGATGTCCCATGGGACTAAACATTACCCAAATAATTAGGCTTCTATCTGGTAAAACCAATCATAACATGTTCATACATATTTTTTCCACATGGAGAATCAAACATAAAAGGTAAACATAAGGGTCTCCCATGGAAAATAATGGGTATCATAATCATGTCAAATGGCATAACCAATGGGAATATCAAAATTGTATCCATCAATAAAAGTATTTAAATAATAATTGGGTATTAATAATGTAAAATAGGAATATATAATGGTAAATTATTTCCAAATTAACTTTAAACATGTAAAAAGTGTGTTTAAGAAACTTTAGAAATGAGCAACTTTAATGCGGTTTAAGGGAAAATGTCAAACAACCTTTAAAGATGAAAGATTCATAATTATTTATATAAAACCCTGAAATAAAAAAGTTATTTTTTCATGATTAATTGTGTGGTTTTAAAAAAATAATTGTGTCTTAAATTATATTATGGGGTGTACTTGAAAATGGATAATAAATTGGGAACTTCCCTTCAATCGGTCTTTCTTATTGGGAAGAACTGAAAAGGGATACTTATAAAAACATGTATTTACCCATAAAATAAATAATAATTAAGATGTGTACATATATTAATAACATAAAAACTAAAATTTAGGAGTAGAAAATAATAATAATTAATAATTTCATTGGGGTAAAGAGAGAGAAATCATAACCAAAGGAAAAAATGGAAGTTCAGAGATAATCTATTACCTTATGTATGGAAGTGGTCTTCACCTTCACTCAATATCCTAGATAATAAACTTATATCAATTTATTAATTAATTTATAACCTATTCTACATTTATTTTATTTATCTAAATTTTATTAAACCCATTTATGGATTTTTTCATGAGTTATAAGACAAAATTTCTTCATTCTAGGAGCATTCATTTTAGGATTTTATGATCTATTCCATTGAGTTTAATTGTGGGAGTTATTTTCAAATGGAATAAAAACTATGAAATTTGAATGATATGGTATTAATATACTTCAAAAACTTTAAACAGTCCCATATATAATTTTATTTTCAGATATAATAATGATTCATTGAACAAAACATTAATGAAAAATGATTGGTTTATTTTGAAGATTTTTTTATCATCGCGAACTAGTTTTTTTATTTAATATCATGTATATATATTATATTCAGAACATGATACAATATATAATACAAATGTTTCAATTTTTTTAACTATAATAATGGTATATGACCATCCTTGATGGCGGTAATTTAAAATGAAAACTTGTTATCTATGAAGGTAGTGAATCGACACATCACAGGTGATAGTTTCATTTTTAATATAAAAGGGCAAGAGAAGGGATATTTTGATTCATATTAAATTACAAAAAACAATACTATATATATATATATGTGATATTGGATTTATCATGTAACTTTTTATTGTAGAGGGAAGGATGAGGTAGAATAAATAAAGAATTTAAAAGAGAAGATGGAGGATTTTACCTTTTTTATTGTGTCTCCTTGAGAACCTCCTTTAAGCACTAGGGTTTGATATTTTTTTGAGACAAGAAGATCTTGGAAATGGGAAAGAGGGTTAGTAATGGAATTGGGTATAATTTGGACAATATTAAGAGTTTTTGAGGAGTAAAGAGAAGGGGTGGTGAGGGGTTTTATTTATAGTGGAAGGAGAGGGGTGTTTTTTGTTATTTTGTTCATTTGTTTATTATTTTGGATCAAGACTACCAAGAGTGTTGATTCCTATAAAATTTTATAGTAAATTCTTTAGGATAGTTCGAACCAATGGGTGTTACCCCATCCATGCATCATTTATGACTCAATAATTCATGTATTTTTTCAATACCGAAAATTATCTTATTTCACTATTCACCAAAAAAATCAAATATTTTATAAAAATATCAAAACAATTACCCTAAAAAAATTTTATACATGTATATTTCAATAACAGACTCAATTTAATGAAAATAATTTTATAAATATGACAAATATAACAGAATCATCATTTACTTAATAAATACCAATTTTAATATTATAACTCATTTTATTAAACATTGAAAAATTAATTGGGGAATTATAAAATTAAAATATAATTGTAAGAAAAAAATATCAATTTATAAATATATTTTATGTAAAGAAATTTTATTTTAAATCATTATATTATTTATAAAATTGTAAATAAACATTTACATTTTACAAAAAATACCATCAATTAATTTATCATTTTTAAAACATTTCTTTACTTATTAAATGATATAAATATATCATATTTCAATTTATAAGATACAAAAATTTAATTTATGCTTTATATGTGATGATTCTATTCTATTGTCCAGATTATTATTCCTAATGGTCGTATTACTATTCCTATGGTTAGGTAACTATTCTATCAATATTGGATTCTAAATTTATATAAATTCCACTTATTTCAATCTTAATTTATGAGAATAATTTTTTACTAGGTTTACTATGTGATGTGCTGGTTTTATAAAACATGGAAAATTATAATAAGGTAAATTTTAATGATAGATTTTGGGATTGTTACATTCTTCCTCCTTTATGAAATTTCATCCTTGAATTTGTTTTACATAATGTGGTCAAAGTAAGTGAAGGTATTTTTCTTTAATCACTTCTTATGGTTCCGAATTTTAATCTTCATACTTATTGTCTCTCCATAATACTTTGTCTAGGTGAGTAGTCTTTTTGCATATAACTTTATCTTTACTGTCCAACATCTTCACCAGTTGCTCCTCGTAATAGATTTCATTTTCCGACTATACCACCTTTGAATTTAGTAAATGTGAGGAATATGGTATGTTCTCCCTCAATAGGGATATATGGAATACATCATGTACTTTAGACATGGTTGGTATAAGTTCTAGTTGATATACAATTACTCCAACATAATTAAGAATCTTGAATGGAATGATGTACCTGGGACATAACTTCACTTCCATCCCAAATCTCATTACTCTCTTCTATGGAGATATGTGCAGGAATACCTACATAGAACTTAAAACTCTAAGTACCATGGATGATTTTATACATAACTATTCTACAAAATTTGGGATTCCTTGATGTGTTGTCGAATAATTTTCACCTTTTCTACTATTTCATTGACCATTTCAAGTCCTAGAAGCTTACGTTCACCAACTTCATCCCATCATGTAGGTGTTATATATCTTTGTCCATAACGGGATTCATATGGATCCATTTGGACGTTGGAGTGGAAACCATTGTTATAAGAGAACTCAACTAGAGGCAGATGTTGGTCCCATCCTCTCTTAAAGTCTGTAGAACACTGTCTCGATATGTATTTCAGTGTTTGAATAGTTCACTCATATTGTCCATCAGTTTGAGGATGGTAATTCATAATGAAGTTAAAATTATTGTTTACATAATATTATAGACTTTTCCAAAACTTTGAGGTAAATATTGGATGTTGGTTAGATATAATCGATAGTGGTACTCCATGCAGACTCACTAGTTCTTTGATGTATATATGTGCAAGTTGATTGAGTGAGAAGTCCTCTCAAATTAATATATTCTGTGTTGTCTTTGTAATATGATCCTTAACGACCCATATAGAATTATTTCTTCTAGATTTCTTTGTAAGTTCAATGACAAAGTACATGGTGATGTTTTCTTATTTCCATGTCGGTATGGGTAATGGTTTCATCACCCCCTTAGACTTTTTCCTTTTATCCTTCATTTTCTCACATACCAGGAAGTTTGGTGTATATTTAGTGATCACATTCTTCCTATTTTCCCACTAATAGTGCTCTTGGACATATCAATACATATTTTTTCTCCCTTGGTGAATAGAGAAAGTTGAGATATGTGCTTAATTCATAAGATCTTTCTTTATATCTATATTGGATTGAACTCATAATCAGGACCCAAATCTTATTACTCCTACCTCATAAATTTTTAACTTAGAGGATTTCCCATTTATTATAGCTTCTACCTTTTGTTTAATTTTCTAATCATTTATTTTAGAAACATTTATTTTCTCTATAAGGGATGGTTAAGAAATCATTTGATAAAATATTGATAATTTTCCTTCCTTAATGATTCCCATTTCCATACTTTGTAGGTCTATAAAGACTAGATCCTTCTAAATTATCATCATTGATAAAGTTTCAAGATTCTTTCTACTTAGAGAATCTGCCACTTAATTTATTTTACAAGGATAATAGTGGATTGAGAATTTACAATCTTCGATGAGTTTAAAAATATTCACTAGAACATATTAAGATCCTTCTATGTGAATATATATTTGAGGCTCTTATGATCAGTATATATCTCAAACTTCTCCCCATAGAGATAATTCCACCATATTTTCAACTCAAATATAACAGCTACCAACTCCAGTCATGTGTGGGTTAGTTTTCTCATTAAATTTTAACTTCCTTGAGGTGTAGGCTGTCACTTTATCATTTTTAATCAATACAGATACAAATTCCTTCATTGAAGCATCAATTTATACCTTAAAAAGTTCCCCACTTTTTAGTAGTGTGAGTACTAGTGTAAAAATAATCCACGTTTTCATCTCTTTGAATCAATCTTTACATTCATAGTCCTAGAAATGAATTACTCACTTTTGAGTAATATTGGTTAGTGGGTTTGTCAATCGTCAGAAATTCTTCACAAATCAATAGTAATACCCAGGTATAAAAAGGAAACTATGGATCTCCATTACATATATTGTTTTGGGACACTCCTCAATTTCCTTTGTTTTGGAAGGGTCCACATATATTCCTTTAATAGTGATAACAAGCCCAAGAATGATACTTCCTCTATCCAAACCTCACATTTATTATACTTTCATATAGATTATCCCATCAAAAATTTCTAGTACATTATTCAAATTCTCCTGGTCCTCCTTGATTTTAGAGTATATCCGAATTTTTTTTATAAATTCTACGTCAAATATTTTGAGATAATCCCTAAATACTATATTCATTTAGTCAATGAAAATTTTTGGAGCATTAGTGAGTCTAAAAGGCATTATTATGAACCCATAATTTCCATACCCCATTCAAAAGGCATTCTTGGGAATATCTTCCTTCCTCACAATTAATTGGCAATATCCCAATCAAAGATCCACCATAGAGACATACTTGGCCCCATGTAGTTGATTGAACAAGTCATATATCTACAGTTGGGGATTCTTTTTTTTATCATGATTTTTTTTAGCCCAAGATAATAAATTAAAAGGTGCATTGATCCATCATTCCTCTTTATGAAGAGGATCGACACACCCCATAGAGAATCACTTGTGCATATAAAACCCTTTTCTGTATTCTCTTGTAACTACTTATTTAGTTCATAAAATTCAATATTTTACATTCTATAAGTAGTATTTCATATAGGTAGATACTCAAGAATAAGTTAAATTGAGAACTCAATGCCTTAGTGGTTAGTCGTTTTACCAAAGGTATGTTATCAGTGTCTAAGATTTTTTTACCCTAACGAGTATAGTACCAAAAAGGGGTCAATCCATAAGGAAAAAGAAGTTATTTTATATTGATTATCTATTTTGTATTTATGTCTTAGTGGAGTGTACTGAATTTAGAGTTGATTTTTAATGTTTGGATAAAAAGGGTAATTGGATTTAAATTTCTTTAGAAAATTACTTAACCATAAAGGAAAATATGGGAAAATTGGTTTTGATGCAAATATGGAGGGAAATGCATTGGGGTTGTTGATTCTTAAGAGGTTTTTTATTAAATATAATTTCTTGTGAAGTTGTGTTGCTCATGATAACCCAACACCCTAGCATTCAATTTGTAATAAGGTTTCTTTGGTCTGGTAAACTTATGTTTAGAGCTGAGGAAACTAACTCTTTGGTCCAGTAGTCAGTGTTTCACAATTATTTATTTTTCTTAGTTCATTTTGAGTCAAGGAAAACTTACAATTATCATGAAGGAAAAGATGAAGATAATACCCTTGATACCTAATGTGATCATCGTAGAAACATTGAGGAGAGATTGACTCTTTGGTAGAATGGTAGAATGGTGAAGTAGTTGAATGATGATAATATGGTAGTAGAGTAGTAGAACTTCTTTCCTTCGAACCTTCACCCCTATTTCTTTTTTTCCTCCTCTACCGGAGTCCAAGGCCTCTATTTATAGAAAATAAAATTACATGGTGTGTATCCAAAGTACAGGCCTTGTAGTCTTGTCAGCATTCTTTTGTCATCTTTTTCTCCAATGGTGGGTTGCCTAACACGCAGTCTTTGACTTAGAACATGGTTTCTCCTGGTAGGTACATATACACGGTGTGTAGCACCGACATACACAGTTTTTACACTCATTTATCAGCCACCAACCACTTCTATAATGGTACACAAGGCGTGTATATGATGTACACTGCGTAAAGAGATCAGCTGGCACCATGGGCGTGTAGAATTCTTCTCAGCTGTCACCCACTTCTAGAAGGTAATACACGGTGTGTATATGACGTAAAAGGCATGTACCAGCTTCTGGTTACTTGTTCATGTACTTGTCCTAGACAATCCATGTCTGAGTCTGAATGTACATAGCGTGTATATATGTACACACCGTGTAGTTGTAAATTTTGCCCATTTTTTCCACGGTTTGTGTGTTTGGACAGAAATCACCTGAAAATGAGCAAGATCACTAAAATAAAAGTATTTTCCCCTTAAGTAGTAGGTATTTTCTGAAAACATGTTCTAATTTTCAATAAATTATGTGGAAACGTATTCACAAATCGGGTGCATCAGACTCCCCCATACATATTCATTTTCTTTCCCTCGAGAAAATCTAAAAATCTAATTAAAAGAGTATATATTTTAAAAGGAATTAATTAGGTTAATCATAAATGTAAATGACATATTCATAGGAGAAAATTCTAAAAAGGTAAAAAACAATTTCAATTCATAAGATATTCTAATCATACCTCATATACAATTCAATTAACTACTTTCATCCTCCTTTAAACACAAGTTTCAACCTTTCAAAAATAATAAATCCACTAGATAATCTACCTCACCAATAATATACTCAACACTCAAGATATTTTAAATCAAATTTATGATCAATCGAAGATATATACACTCTATCCAAAGGTTTTTAAGAAATCTAGTTCTCTACTTCAGAAAATTGATTAACATAAATCATGAGGGCTTTTCAATAAGGATCATATCTCTCTGTGGATAAGGGTTGGTAGGTATAGATGTGAAAAATAACTTTGAGGCTTAAAAAGGATGCTAAATTCTTTAAATAATAGTGCATGATATTCAAAATTATACTCAATGTAAAATCATCCTCAACAAGCTCTGTCAAATTCTCCCATCACCACCATCTCATTTAGTTGGGTAGGGTTCACAAACCAACAAGTGAGTATAAGGTCCATTTGTCTCTACAATTTTTTAATAGAAAGGGGACTTTTTAGAAATTCCACAAATAGGGGTTTGGAATACTTTTTTCCCCAAATGATCAAGAGTCTCTCCACCATACTGAATTTTATAAAAATTCACAAACATATTCCACGTATTTCCAATTCTTTCTCTTAAGATCAAGTGAATAATCATGAAAAATTATAAAATAATTAGGGAAGGAAGGGAAATAAGCTTGTAATTTGTCTTTCTATAAAGTTTGTTCATGGTTTCTACGGGCTTCACAAAGATAAGATGTAGGGTAGGTCTCAAGATAAAAAGGGTTGAAATAATCGAATGCCTCAATCATTTTAATGTAATTCAAAACTTATTTATGTTTTGAAAAGAAAACTTGAAAATTCTGGTAGTTATGTATATCCTCGTAATCTTTCAAGAAAAAGGGTATGAGAAAGAATACGACGAAGTGTTTAGAATACCTCTCAGTATTGGGAAAAATAAATAAAGGGACAATTAGTTCATGAATTTCATATAAATGATTATCCTAATCGATGTTAGTATCCAAATATTATAAGTTGCAATTGAAAATATATCATAAATCATGTTACAATGCTTAAGAACCAAAATAAGCATGCAACCTTTAAAAAAATTCAACTTTTAGCTCTATGAATTAGAAATATTATTAACCAAAATTTCTTCACGTTTTAAAATATATCTTCCAATAATGATGTCTCCTAGATGATGATAAGGGAAAAGAGTAAGGTGGTTGAGAGACACTCCCCTATACTTAATATCGCACATGTTCCACCAAGTGCCACATAAAGTTGGAGAAGGGAATGTGGGGACACAAGGACCAGAATGAGGGGATGTAAGAAAAGAATTAAACTGAGAAAGAAAAAGAAAAAAATGGAAAACTTGTAAAAAACAATACTCTCCTCGTGTCTAGGTGAAGAAGGAGAGGAAGTGGTGGATAAGTACAGCCTAAAGCGTGTCAGAGTGCCAGTGATGGTCAGGGAGAGATAACACTGCAAACATACACATCATTCATAGTCACAAGATATCACAAAAATATAAATAATGGAAAACATGTGTCCAAAAACCTGTCAGGGGGTTTCCTCAAAAGAGGCATCGTTCGGTACAAAAACAGCCAAAAAAAGGATCAGAAGTTGTGGAAGCTGGAGGGAGAGAGACCATGGCCTGTGGGAGTGATGTTGGAGAAGGGGCATCTGGGACAGTGATCTCTACAAGAGGAGCCGGACAGGGTCCTATTGTGAATATGAGGACGGAGTCTCTGGCGATGGTAGTGCCTGAAGGTGGGACGGAAGAAGCCGGAGGTGCAGAAGGAGAAGGAGCCGCTAATGGAATGGGAATCCCCTGATACTGTAGTAGTAGATCCACCATCCTCTCAATATGGTCTAGGTGCTAAGCAGAGGTGTTTTTTTGCTGAAGGAGAGTAGCCTACTAATACTCTGGATGAGCTAGGCGGTGGTCGATCCCAGATAGGAACATAAGGATGGGCAGTTCAGTCGAGGGTACGGAAGGGGAAGGGGTAGGGTGAGGTTCAGGAGGGGGAAGGGGAAAGGAAGAAGGTAAGGGTGATGAAGCCGGAAGGGGTGGGGAAGGAGGGGATGGTGCATCGGCAGCGGCATGATGGTCGATAGGTGGTGGGGGTGGTGTCTAGGCAAAGACGTAAGCGCCCCCTACTTCCGAACCAATCCCATGTGAATAAGTATGAGAAAATCCATCTGCTGAGGGGAACCTAACTAGTCATGGGGAAGAGAAGCCTCAAAACCTCTGAGGTGGTAGGCAAGGCAAGAGGTGTAAAATCCACTGTTCATGTTTCCCTAATGGCCGGTAAACATGGTGTGGAAATAGGAGGTGGCAAGGTAAGGGGGTCTGTGTAGTCCTATCAGATGACACAGGTGAGGAGCTCTATGTCATGTCCAGTCACAACCTCCAAATCCTCGTGTTGTATAAAAAGTATGGAACTAAAGCACCGGTGGGTGAAGCATAGGATATAGTCAGCGATAAGAGTACTCTTCTGGGAAGTGGGGATGTAGCGGTGGTCAGGCCCAGCAATCCCCCGCCACATGGAAATGAGCTCAGAATGCTTGTGGCGGGTCAGGGTGGAGACATGGGGAGGGGTGAATGGGTGAGGATATAAATTTCACGGTCAGCCAAACTTGGTCATAGTAAGGGAGAAAGGGTGACCGCCTCACCGAAAACGGACCACCAGGACCGTATCTCTAGGCATCTCCCAGTACTCAGGCCCGTCAAACTCGAAGGAATTAGAAAACTCTAAAAATAAATCTCTAGAAATAGGAGTGCTAACCTAGAATATTGTGAGTAATGGAGTGTGTCCAAGTAGATCCTCCAACTCTACCCAGATACCCAGCTGCTAAGGGATGCTGCTATCGAGATAACGGCTGCTCAACGAGATCAGGCGGTGAGAGAATCATTGGAACCTGTCATGCTCCAAGTATGTGATTGGGAACACCATTCAAGGTTAGGGGACACCTGCGGGGGCTGGCCCAGGTGGTACAGCAATAGGGGCTGGCTCTGGGGGTGGAGCGACTGAAGTAGATGGAGGCCCACTTGATGGGATGGCTGATGATGGATCATTTGTGACTAAAGAGGTCGTGGGAGGTGTGGAAGGTGGGGCGGTACTAGGACCAGCCTATGGTGAGGTGGTGGGAGGTGGAAGGATGTCCATCAGAGGAGGCTAGTACACTAGGAAGTCGAGAGCCAAAGTCTTCGGGGGCTAGAGTTGGATCTGACGAAAAGTGGGTCTCTCGCCCTCAGTGGCTGAGGTGGGCCACTTCCCGTGCAAATAGTCTCTGTATGACATATCCTGAAAAAGAAATAAAAACCAAACAAAAGAAAAATAAAAAAAGGAAAAGAAGAAAATGTGAGAATACTAAAATATAAAAAGGCACACGGCGTGTACATCCAGAGTACACGGTGTGTATTGGTAGCGGGTTAGCATCTCGTGTTCTCTAGATAGACATGATGAATGAGCATGGAATAGACTAGGGAAGTATAAAAGGAATGTACCAAACAGACACACCGTGTACGTGAAAAGTTATTCTGGCCGTGTGGTTTCAAAACACGGCCACCGTCTGAGCAGATCCAAAAATATAGTACATGTCGTGTGAAGGTAAAACACGGAGTGTGCAAGAACAGAGGTTATATGGCCATGGGAAGTGATAGACATGGACTAGCTGAAAGAAATGGTATACACACCATGTACCAAACATACAAACCGCGTTCATGAATATGGTGTACGAGGTCGTGTGAAAAATGTACCCAGGAAAGATGTGGGATGGTACACAGTGTGTACCGAACATACACACCGTGGATTTTCAAATTGTGAAAGTATCCAATGTGTGGCCATGTACAAAAGTACATGGGGTGTGTTCTTCAAATCGTGCATGTGTACCACAGAAACTGAAAGGTCAGAAAATCCAAAAATCACCGTAAATGCCTATTAAAGCTTGAAATAAAGGGTGTAGAAGGGCGTACCTAGACCGAGGATCACAATTCAAGAAAAATCAGAAGATAAAATGCATGAAATCCGAAGATTTGGAATTAAAGAGTCCAAACGGTGTGAGGCAGAAGAAAACAGGGAGAGGTAGTGTTCTACATGACAGGGGCTCAAGCTGGGTGGGGTGGAGCTTTTAAAGCCGCAGTACACAGCATGTATCAGTGGCCTACATACCGTGCATCACAATATTTTTTTTACCTATGTGTTTATTTATATATTATAGTAAACTATATAATAATTGATATAAATAATTAAAATAAAATATATATATATATATATAATTTTACAAAAATAAAACTATACACATAATGTATCGGGAAATACACATCATGTGTTTTAAAATTGGAAAAATAGAAGGACAACCTTTGGTCCGGTGCTTAAGGCGAGATTCGAACCGGTGATCGGCTGTTCCGAACGGAAGCCCTCAACTACTGGAGCAAAGGTTGAACTGCTGCTCCTATTGATTATTTAAATATGTTTAATGTAAAAGGCCTATACTAAATGGGAGTAAGTAAATGCACATTGTGTAGTTTTTAATTAGACAAAAAGGGATGAAGCAGGGAGATTATTCAAGTTTGAACCTAGGTCTTTTGGATCCAGGGCTGAGAATCTACTAATCTACCAACTGCACCTGCATGAATTTCATTATGTTGAAAATATTTTCAATTTATTAACTAAAATAGGGAAAACATGATGTATATAGAAATACATGTCGTGTGGTTTTATTAAAATAAAAAAGGATGGAAATGGTGTGGTTGTCAGGATTCGAACCCAAGTCTTTTGGAGCCGGGTTACGACCATGGCCAACCAATCCATCCCCACCATGGGTTTCCTAATAAGAATATATATATATATATATATAATATGAAAAATACCGCACATTCCATGTAATAAAACACAAGGATAAAAAGGAGGAACCCTGTGGCAAAGGTTGGTCGGGAGAGATTCGAACTGCTGACAGCTCGGATAAACTCCAGTGACCATACCATTGGCACCAACCTCATCCGTGTTTATTACTTATTTAAGCTATATATTTATAAGAGTAAGAAGTTAAATTAAAAATAATAAGTACAAACCATGTATATAGGTGGTACATGGCGTGTATCTACTGGGTTGCCTCCCTAGAAGTGCCTTTGTTTTAGGTCATTGTATCCACCTACTTACCTCTACTTACCTGCTATGTATGGTGGACAACGTTCCCACCATGTCATCCATGTGATTGTAAGTCTTCAACCATAGTCCGTTCACCTTGAATGGTTGACCATCCTCTCCAGAAATTTCCACAGCTCAATGATGGAATACTCATATAACTCGGAATGGTCCCGACCATCATGAGTTTAACATACCTGGGAATAATCAAAACCGAGAGTTAAAAAGGAATACCTGATCAACAGGTTGAAAATATTTTCATGAAATCATCTGGTCATGAATTGATCTCGTCTTCTCCTTGTACAGCTTGGTGTTCTCATATGCCTCTAATCGGATTTCATCAAGTTCCGACAGTTGTAACTTTTGCTTCTCTTCAACTGCCTTCAAATCAAAATTCAGGGCCTTGACAGCCTAGTATGCTTTGTTGTCCAACTTTACTAGCAGATTCCATGGAATTCCATAGATTAGGTGGAATGGTCACATCCTTAGTGGTGTTTTGAAAGTAGTCTAATATTCCCACAAAGCATCGACTCACTTATTGGACCAGTCTTTCCTCAAAGTGTTCACTGTTTTCGCAAGAATTTTCTTGAGCTCATGGTTGGAGAGCTCCACTTGTCTACTGGACTTGGGATGAAATGGTTTCCCCATATGATGCTTTACTCTATACTTCAATAGTATTCCTTTCATTAATGTGTTTTCGAAGTGGTTCCCTCTATCCCTGATTAGTACTCATGGAACTCCGAACCTACTAAAAATGTGTATCTTTAAAAATCTCATGACTAACTTAGTCGTTTTATGTGATATAGAAGCAGCTTATACCCATTTGGAGACGTAGTTGATGCTGACCAGGATGTAAGTGTTCTCGAAAGACTGGGGGAATGGTCCCATGAAATATATGCCACCTACATCAAAGATCTAAACCTCTAGGATGGGGTGTTGGTACATCTCATCACGTCACCCCACATTACCTGTTCTCTATCATCAATCACAACAGGAAACAAAGGCCCGGGCATCTCTATTCATGGTGGGCCAGAAAATAGCCAGATTGTAGGATCTTTTCTATCATATAGTCAGGCCCATGATGTCCCCCAATAGACAAAGCGTGATAGAATTTTAGGACACCATGAACTTCATTTTCTAGGATGCAATGAAGGATCACCCCATATCTATAGGATCGGAATAGAAGAGGATCTTCCCAAAAGTACCTCTTGAAACCAAAGATAAATCCCATCCTTTTCTAGAAGTAGAGGTCGGGGTGAACGGAAATTGTAACAAAAAAATTAGCAATATCAGCATACCAAGGTCTAGGTGTTCCATTGATTTAAAAGAGGTGCTCATTAGAGAAATCCTCCCTGATCTCTTGATCTTCTTCCTTCTCTAAAAGAGGCAGCTCCATGTGAGATAGATGATCAAAAACATCGTTCTCACTCCCTTTCTTATCTTATATCTCCAGATAAAATTCTTATAGGAGGATTACCTATCAGATCAGTCATGGATTCTCATCTTTCTTGTTCAACAGGTACTTGAGTGATGCATGGTCATTATAAACAATAAACTTAGATAGCACTAAGTATGAACAGAACCTGTCAAATGCAAACACCATTGCCAACATCTCCTTTAATGTGGTGGTGTATTTCATTTGTGCCTCATTGAGCAACCTACAGGAATAAAAGATAGGCCAGAAAATTTTTTCAAGCCACTGGCCCAGGACTTCTCCCATTGCGTAGTCTCTAGCATCGCACATCACTTCAAATTGTTCCTCCCAGTTGGGATAAATCATTACTGGAGCTTCCACCAGGCACTACTTTAGGTGCTCAAAATCTATGGTGCATGTCTCATTGAACTCAAAAATAGCATCATTGGTCAGAAGATTGGTGAGGGTCTAGGCTATTTTTGAAAAGTCGCAGACAAATCGCCTGTAAACACCTTCATGACCTAGGAAGTTGTGGATGGCTCTGATGGTAGTTGGAATAAGAAGTCATGGAATGAATTTTATCTTTTTCGGGTCCACCTCTATCCCCTTTGATGAGATTCTGGGGCAAAGGATGATGAACTTTGCACCATTAAATGACACTTTTCCCAGTTCAAAACTAGTTTCATGTTCTCACATCTTTCCAGGACTAGCTCCAGGTGCCGCAAGAAAGTGGTGAATGAATTTCTGTAAACAAAAAAATCATCCTTTAATACCTCTAGGATATGTTCCTCTATGTCAAAGAAGATAGCCAACATATAGATCTGGAAGGTGGAGGTGGATTTTCACATGCCAAAGGACATCCTTCGGTAAGAGAACATACTATAGGTTCTAGTAAATGTGCTCTTCTATTGATCCTCTTGAGAAATGTAAATCTAATTGTAGCCGGAATATCCATCAAGGAAGTACTAAAAGTTGTACCACACTAGTCTCTCTAGCATCTGTTCCATGAAGGGTAAGGGGAAATGATCTTTCCTCGTGGTGTCATTCAACTTCATATAGTCCAAAAAGACTCTCTAGCCTATGACAGTGTGTGTGTTTATGATATCGTTCATCTCATTTGAAATCACAATGATGCCCCCCATTTTGGGTTCCACTTGTAGGGGACTCACCCACGGACTATCTGAGATGGGGAAAATGATGCCTACATACAATAATATAATTACCTCTTTTTTCACAACTTCCTTCATAGGGGTATTCAGGCATTTCTGTGGTTGCCGAGATTGCTTCGTACCTTCTTCAAGAAGAAACTTGTGGGTGAAAATGTTAGGGCTGATGCCTTCCAAATCTGTAACTGTCGACCCAATAGATTGCTTCCGTTATTTCAAAACCCAAATAAGTGCATCCTCTGGATCCTTTGATAGTTCTACACTAAGTATGATAGGTAGTGTTTGATGGTATCCCAAATACCGATACTTCAGATAAGACGAAAGAGGATTCAGTTCTCGTTCAGGCACCTTTAGAATCGAAGGTACAAGTGATTGTACCTTTTCCCACTCCAGAATATAGGGTATAACTGCACGTTTCTAGTAGTGGCCTCCCTGATCTTATAGGAATGGCATGTCCTCTGGTGCTTCTTCAACTCGAATGTCTTGAAAACCCAAGTTATATAAGGTAAAAGAACATACCAGATCATCCCCTAATTTTCTAAAGTGATCATCCATAGTGGTCACTGCATAACAAACCTCATTCTCTAACAATGATGCATTCTTGATGGACTTGAGGACATTGTAAGATCACTACTAGAAAAGGGGGCAGTGGAGGCCCCCTGACTCGGGCGACCGCCATTGGCGGTCGCTATAGCCCACCATTAGCGACCGCCAATGGCGGTCGCTAACCTCCCTAAAAATATTCGGGGGGTTTCTGCCCCCCCCCCCCCCCGCGCCCTCTCGATCTCGCCCTAACCCGATCGCCGCCCTCCCTCGCGCCGCCCTCCCCTCCCCCGCCGCCCGGCCTCCCCCGCCGCCCGGCCTCCCCCGCCGCCCGGCCTCCCCCGCCGCCCGGCCTCCCCCGCCTCCCGGCCTCCCCCTCCGCCCGCCCTCCCCCGCCGCCCGCCCTCCCCCGCCGCCCGCCCTCCCCCGCCGCCCGCCCTCCCCCACCGCCTGCCTTCCGGCCTTCGGCCGCCGCCCTCCGCCTTCGGGCCTCCGGCCGCCGCCCTCCGGCCTCTCGGCCCTCCCCCCCCCCCACCCCGGACGGCACCCGCACCCCGGACAGCCCCCGACGCGCACTCCGGACCGCCCCCCGCACCCCGGACGCCTCCCCGCACCCCGGACAGCACCCCCCCGCGCACTCCGGACCGCCCCCCGCACCCCGGACGCCTCCCCGCACCCTGGACAGCACCCCCCGCGCACTCCGGACCGCCCCCCGCACCCCGGACGCCTCCCCTCACCCCGGACAGCCCCCCCCCCCCCCCCTGCACTCGGACACCCCCCTCCGAACCCGGACAGCCCCCCCCGCACCCCGGACAGCCCCCCCCCCCCCCCCCCCCCCCCGCACTCGGACACCCCCCCTCCGAACCCGGACAGGCCCCCCGCACCCCGGACACCCCACCCCGCACCCCCGACAGCCCCCCTTCACCCCAGACAGCCCCCCCTCCCCCGCACCTCGGACACCCCCGCACCCCGAACACCCCTGCCCGCACCCCTGACAGGCCCCGGACACCCCGGACACCCCTCCCCGCACCTCGGACAGCCCCCCCCCCCCCCCCCCGACCCCGGACACCCCCCCCCCCCCTCGCTGCCCGTCCCCCGTCCCATCACCGCCTCCTCTCCTCCAGCTCCCCGCCGCCGCCGCCGCCCGTCCCCTCCCTTGCCGCACCGCCTTTGGCTCCGGCTCCCCTTCGCTGCTCCTCTCCCTCGCAGCACCGCCTTCAGCTCCCCTCCCTTTCAGGTTTGTAGCTCAATCAGGTAACATGAGCTTTCAGTTACATTATTATTTTATCAATGGTTCATAAACAAATGATTAATATTTATTTTGAATATAGTTGATTTGAAAAATGTAAATGTAATAAGTATTGTGTAAATGTTTGTTATACAGATATTATTATGGATAAGAGTTGGATTGATCTTCCAAATCGAACGTCTAGAGAATATTTCAATGGCATTATGCAGTTTATTGACTTCACGAGAGGATTTGAAAGTGACTATATTAGTTTTTCATGTAGAAAATGTGCTAACAGATATCAATTCACACGAGATACTGTGAGGGAGCACCTTTTCTTTAATGGATTTCTGAAAAATTATAAGAGTTGGACTCGTCATGGAGAAGAATATGTTCGTTGTCAAAATACAGATGCAGCTCAGATGGATGTTGATGCAAGGATGACTGATCCAATGCATGAAATGCTTACTGAAATGGTATGTGGGTTTGATCCTGAAGGCATTGACATCCAGAATCTTGAGACCGGTGAGATAAATCTTCGCTCTGGTGCAGATCGTGATTCGAGGAGGTTTTATGAAGTACTTGATGATGCGAAAACAGAATTATATCCTGGATGTACTTCTTACAATAAACTGTCGTTCATCGTGGAGTTGTTGCATTTGAAGACTTTGAACAATTGGTCAGACACATCATTCGACATGCTTTTGGTTTTATTGAAAAAAGTTCTTCCTGTCGACGCTAAGATTCCTGAGTCGTATTACTATGCTCGTAAGTTGACAGAGAACTTAGGTTTTACATATGAGACTATAGATGCATGTGCAAACAACTGTATGTTGTTTAGAAATGAAACTGCTCATTTGGATATCTGTACGGTTTGTGGCGCTTCCAGGTGGAAAGAGAACAGGGGAAATAAGACTCATCAAAGTCAGATTGCGATACAGGGGAAACCGATTTCCGTAAAGCAAATGCGTTACTTTCCCCTTAAACCGAGGTTGAAAAGATTTTTTATGTCATCTAAAGTTTCTAATTTAATGAGATGGCATGCAGAAAGAGTTCATGAAAGTGACATGTTAACCCACCCGGCAGACTCTCATGCATGGAAGGATTTTGATAAGAGACATCCCGACTTTGCTAAAGATGTTCGTAATGTCCGATTGGGATTGGCAGCAGATGGTTTCAATCCATTCAAGTCTATGGTTGGTGCAACTCATAGCACATGGCCCGTGGTGTTGGTTCCATATAATCTTCCTCCGTGGCTTTGTATGAAGCAACAATTTATATTACTTTCCACTCTTATTGATGGACCTAAAAGTCCGGGGGATAAGATTGATGTTTACCTTCAGCCATTGATTGATGAGTTGAATGAATTTTGGGGTGATGGTGTGATGACTTATGACTGCGAAACGAATGAAATGTTCAAACTGCATGCAGCTTTATTGTGGACAATCAATGACTTCCCAGCTTATGCAAATTTATCAGGCTGGAGTACGAAAGGGGAATTTTCTTGCCCTTGTTGCAATAAAAGTAAAAAATCTGTATGGCTTAAACATTCCAAAAAATGGGCATACATGGGTCGCAGGCGTTTTCTCCCTCCGAACGACCTGAAACCTCACGGGGACGACAGGAATATTATTCCTGAGATGCAGGAGGAGGCCGCACGTCCATCGGACGTGCGGTGCGCGCGGCACGCCCGATTGTGTCGTTTTCAGCAGCGCGGCGCGCGCTGAAATGGCGCGTTGGGGGGTCAAAACCACCCGAACGACCTCTGAATGCCACGAAACCGTACGACAACATCCGGGGCGTCAATTGTGAAATGGTCGGCCAGACGGCACCTCATTCGGAGGTGCCGTGCGACCGCGGCGGCCGGAAACGCGTTTCCGGCGCCGTTAAACACCAAAACGGCGTGCGGCGGTCCGATTCGGAGCAAACGTGCTCCGAACGACCTGAAACCGCACGGGGACGACAGGAATATTATTCCTGAGATGCAGGAGTAGGCCGCACGTCCATCGGACGTGCGGTGCGCGCGGCACGCCCGATTGTGTCGTTTTCAGCAGCGCGTCGCGCGCTGAAATGGCGCGTTGGGGGGTCAAAACCACCCGAACGACCTCCGAATTCCACGAAACCGTACGACAACATCCGGGGCGTCAATTGTGAAATGGTCGGCCAGACGGCACCTCATTCGGAGGTGCCGTGCGACCGCGGCGGCCGGAAACGCGTTTCCGGCGCCGTTAAACACCAAAACGGCGTGCGGCGGTCCGATTCGGAGAAAACGTGCTCCGAACGACCTGAAACCGCACGGGGACGACAGGAATATTATTCCTGAGATGCAGGAGGAGGCCGCACGTCCATCGGACGTGCGGTGCGCGCGGCACGCCCGATTGTGTCGTTTTCAGCAGCGCGGCGCGCGCTGAAATGGCGCGTTGGGGGGTCAAAACCACCCGAACGACCTCCGAATGCCACGAAACCGTACGACAACATCCGGGGCGTCAATTGTGAAATGGTCGGCCAGACGGAACCTCATTCGGAGGTGCCGTGCGACCGCGGCGGCCGGAAACGCGTTTCCGGCGCCGTTAAACACCAAAACGGCGTGCGGCGGTCCGATTCGGAGCAAACGTGCTCCGAACGACCTGAAACCGCACGGGGACGACAGGAATATTATTCCTGAGATGTAGGAGGAGGCCGCACGTCCATCGGACGTGCCGTGCGCGCGGCACGCCCGATTGTGTCGTTTTCAGCAGCGCGTCGCGCGCTGAAATGGCGCGTTGGGGGGTCAAAACCACCCGAACGACCTCCGAATGCCACGAAACCGTACGACAACATCCGGGGCGTCAATTGTGAAATGGTCGGCCAGACGGCACCTCATTCGGAGGTGCCGTGCGACCGCGGCGGCAGGAAACGCGTTTCTGGCGCCGTTAAACACCAAAACGGCGTGCGGCGGTCCGATTCGGAGCAAACGTGCTCCGAACGACCTGAAACCGCACGGGGACGACAGGAATATTATTCCTGAGATGCAGGAGGAGGCCGCACGTCCATCGGACGTGCCGTGCGCGCGGCACGCCCGATTGTGTCGTTTTCAGCAGCGCGGCGCGCGCTGAAATGGCGCGTTGGGGGGTCAAAACCACCCGAACGACCTCCGAATGCCACGAAACCGTACGACAACATCCGGGGCGTCAATTGTGAAATGGTCGGCCAGACGGCACCTCATTCGGAGGTGCCGTGCGACCGCGGCGGCCGGAAACGCGTTTCCGGCGCCGTTAAACACCAAAACGGCGTGCGGCGGTCCGATTCGGAGCAAACGTGCTCCGAACGACCTGAAACCGCACGGGGACGACAGGAATATTATTCCTGAGATGCAGGAGGAGGCCGCACGTCCATCGGACGTGCGGTGCGCGCGGCACGCCCGATTGTGTCGTTTTCAGCAGCGCGGCGCGCGCTGAAATGGCGCGTTGGGGGGTCAAAACCACCCGAACGACCTCCGAATGCCACGAAACCGTACGACAACATCCGGGGCGTCAATTGTGAAATGGTCGGCTAGACGGCACCTCATTCGGAGGTGCCGTGCGACCGCGGCGGCCGGAAACGCGTTTCCGGCGCCGTTAAACACCAAAACGGCGTGCGGCGGTCCGATTCAGAGCAAACGTGCTCCGAACGACCTGAAACCGCACGGGGACGACAGGAATATTATTCCTGAGATGAAGGAGGAGGCCGCACGTCCATCGGACGTGCCGTGCGCGCGGCACGCCCGATTGTGTCGTTTTCAGCAGCGCGTCGCGCGCTGAAATGGCGCGTTGGGGGGTCAAAACCACCCGAACGACCTCCGAATGCCACGAAACCGTACGACAACATCCGGGGCGTCAATTGTGAAATGGTCGGCCAGACGTCACCTCATTCGGAGGTGTCGTGCGACCGCGGCGGCCGGAAACGCGTTTCCGGCGCCGTTAAACACCAAAACGGCGTGCGGCGGTCCGATTCGGAGCAAACGTGCTCCGAACGACCTGAAACCGCACGGGGACGACAGAAATATTATTCCTGAGATGCAGGAGGAGGCCGCACGTCCATCGGACGTGCGGTGCGCGCGGCACGCCCGATTGTGTCGTTTTCTGCAGTGCGGCGCGCGCTGAAATGGCGCGTTGGGGGGTCAAAACCACCCGAACGACCTCCGAATTCCACGAAACCGTACGACAACATCCGGGGCGTCAATTGTGAAATGGTCGGCCAGACGGCACCTCATTCGGAGGTGCCGTGCGACCGCGGCGGCCGGAAACGCGTTTCCGGCGCCGTTAAACACCAAAACGGCGTGCGGCGGTCCGATTCGGAGCAAACGTGCTCCGAACGACCTGAAACCGCACGGGGACGATAGGAATATTATTACTGAGATGCAGGAGGAGGCCGCACGTCCATCGGACGTGCGGTGCGCGCGGCACGCCCGATTATGTCGTTTTCATTAGCGCGGCGCGCGCTGAAATGGCGCGTTGGGGGGTCAAAACCACCCGAACAACCTCCGAATGCCACGAAACCGTACGACAACATCCGGGGCGTCAATTGTGAAATGGTCGGCCAGACGGCACCTCATTCTGAGGTGTCGTGCGACCGCGGCGGCCGGAAACGCGTTTCCGGCGCCGTTAAACACCAAAACGGCGTGCGGCGGTCCGATTCGGAGCAAACGTGCTCCGAACGACCTGAAACCGCACGGGGACGACAGGAATATTATTCCTGAGATGCAGGAGGAGGCCGCACGTCCATCGGACGTGCCGTGCGCGCGGCACGCCCGATTGTGTCGTTTTCAGCAGCGCGTCGCGCGCTGAAATGGCGCGTTGGGGGGTCAAAACCACCCGAACGACCTCCGAATGCCACGAAACCGTACGACAACATCCGGGGCGTCAATTTTGAAATGTTCGGCCAGACGGCACCTCATTCGGAGGTGCCGTGCGACCGCGGCGGCCGGAAACGCGTTTCCGGCGCCGTTAAACACCAAAACGGCGTGCGGCGGTCCGATTCGGAGCAAACGTGCTCCGAACGACCTGAAACCGCACGGGGACGACAGGAATATTATTCCTGAGATGCAGGAGGAGTCCGCACATCCATCGGACGTGCGGTGCGCGCGGCACGCCCGATTGTGTCGTTTTCAGCAGCGCGGCGCGCGCTGAAATGGCGCGTTGGGGGGTCAAAACCACCCGAACGACCTCCGAATGCCACGAAACCGTACGACAACATCCGAGGCGTCAATTGTGAAATGGTCGGCCAGAAGGCACCTCATTCGGAGGTGCCGTGCGACCGCAGCGGCCGGAAACGCGTTTCCGGCGCCGTTAAACACCAAAACGGCGTGCGGCGGTCCGATTCGGAGCAAACGTGCTCCGAACGACCTGAAATGAGATTATTTCTTGAATCGAAGTTTTTAAATTATTATAGCACAATGATTTGATATTAAATATATATTAAATATATATTAAATATATATTAAATATATATTAAATATATATTAAAACATTTAAAATATATTATATATATATATATATATTTAAAATATTGTATTTAATTGTATATATATATATATATTTATAGCACAATGATTTGTATTTAAAATATTGTATTTAATAGTATATATATATTATAGCACAATGATTTGTATTTAAAATATTGTATTTAATAGTATATATATATTATAGCACAATGATTTGATAGTATATATATATTAAATATATATTAAAACATTTAAAATATTATATATATATATATATATATTTATATTTATATTTATATTCAATTCAATAAAAAAAATTTTAAAAAATTTTTTTTTTTAGAATAGCGACCGCCTATGGCGGTCGCTATAGGGGACCGGGCAGAGGGCCTTCAGCGACCGCCAAGCGGTCGCTGAAGGCCGACCTGCGGGGCACCTATAGCGACCGCCATTGGCGGTCGCTGCGCGGCCGCTAAAGCCCTTTAGCGACCGCCAATGGCGGTCGCTAATGGCCTTATATTTAGTAGTGGATAGTCTTTCGTCTCCTACCCAGAAAATTATCTCCCACTAGCGCACATCGATCAGTACCTTCCCAGTTTCCAAGAATGGTATTCCCAAAATAAGAGGTGCTTCTTGGTCTTCCTCCTTGTCAAGGATAATGAAATCTACAAGGATTATTAGCCTACCCACATTGACCAGCACATCCTCCAGTATCCCCTTTGGATATTTTATGGATCGGTCAGCAAGCAGAAGGGATACTCGGGTAGGCTTCAGGTCGTTGAGCCCTAACTTCTTAAAAACTCCAAGAGGAATGAGGTTGCAATTGGACACTAAGCCACATAGAACCTTTCAAAACACACATGATCCAATAGTGCATGGAATAGTGAAGTTGCCTAGATCCTAGAGGTTGGGAGGAATCGAATGTTGTATGACTGATGAACACTCCTTGGTCAGGGAAATGGTGCCTAGATCCTCCATCATTATTTTGTTGGAAAGGATCTCCTTCATGAATTTCGCATACATGGGAATCTGCATCAGTTCCTCTGCTAATGGAATATTGATGTGCAACTTTTTGAACACTTCCATGAATTTTATAAACTGGTGGTCCATCCTTCTCTACTTCATTCTATCTGAAAAGGGTAAGGTAGGCTTGAAGGGTTTGACAACCTCCTTTCCTTTCTTTGGTGGTGCCTCCTTCGATTGGTTTTTTGATGAGGAAGGTTCTGTTATTGCACCTTATTCATCAATAGGGGTGTAGGTGCACCTATATTTTCTTGTTCCTTCTATTGTATCTCACTTCCACTCTGTAGCATGACGGCATGAGCCTCCTCCCTCGGGTTCTTCTCAATATTACTTAATAGTGTACCGGGTTTCCTTCCTGAGAGTTGGTTTTCCAGCTAGCCAATTTGGTTCTCTAGGACTCAAATAGAAGCCTCTTGATTCTGTAATCTTGTCTTAGTAGTATATATCAACTTGTTCATGATATCCTCTAACCTTGATATGTTCTCTTTTTGAGGTGGCTATGCAGCTGGTGGAGGGGGTGGCAATCACAGCTATTACGGGAAAGGGTTTTGACACCCTTACAGCTGATAAGAGATCTATTCGGGATGTAGCTGCCTTGGGTACTGTTTCTGATAAGGATTTTGGTTTTACTCTGGTAGTCTCTAGGGTAGAAGATTCTGCTGTTTTTGGCCCCATCCTATGTTCTGTTGATCATACCATGCTGGGTTCTGGTACTGTCGGTACTAGTCTGGCCCTCGGTTTTGGGCAACATAGCTCTCCTCACTCATCTAAGGGCAACCTGTAGGTCCCAAGCATTCTCCTATGATGCGGTTATCACCACATTTTCTACACACCGGATGGTTTTCCGCATGTACTTAGAAGGTTCCCTTCAGGTTTATCATGTTTATCTTTTTGGACAAATCGTTCAAAAGGGAAGCAAGTGTAGTAATAGCGTCAATATTATGCATACCTCATTTATATGTGCCCCACTCGTAATTCCACTAGAATCTATTGACAGACATGTCTTCTATTAGTTCAAAAATATCTTCAGGGGATTTCCTCATTATTGTACCTCCAACAGCAGCATCCACCATGGACTTTGTATTCATCGTCAGTCCTCTGTAAAAAGTTTGTACATGTATCCAAAGTGGGAGTCCGTGGTGTGGTCATTTGCATAACATATTGTTGAAACAATCCCATTACTCGTATAACGACTCTGAGTCATGCTTCTGGAAGTTATGTATTTCATTCTGCAGAGTCACCGTCTTCAATGGTGGGAAGTATTTTGACAGGAATTCCTTAGCTAGCTCCTCCCAAGTGAGGATAGATCATTGCAGAAATCCTTTTATCTAGTCTTTCACCTTACACCATAAAGAGAAGAAGAAAAGGCAATGATGAATGGTGTCCTCAGACACTCCGTGGTAGTAGAATGTGTCACATATCTCTAGGAAATTAGAGAGATGGGCATTGGGTTCCTCGCTGGGCAGGCCGCCAAACTGAACGGTGATTTGGATCACCTTCAGTATAGCAGGCTTGATCTCGAAGTGTTGGGCCTATACCGATGGACATACAATGCCCGTGTTATCTCCATGAATAGATGGCAGTCCGTACTCCAAGAGAGTTCGGCATGGAAGAAGCTGTTGAGGGAGTGGAGGTAGCATGTATTGTTGGTCCTGAGAGGTGAAGTACAGCCCCTGACTTGGGTATAAAAATGGCATTCACTCCGGTTGGAATGGTTGGAGCTGTTGTGGGCCATACCATAGGGAAGTGGATCTTGTGGGTTCCAGTTCTCATTTGGATCAAAAGGTTTTCCATCACCTCAAATAGCAGTTGGATTTCCTTCTTCGTTCTGCATCATGGGATTGTTTTGGTTGTGCTCAGTCATGAGTTCTCTTTGTCGCCACAAAAGCATTTGTTCGATTTCTGGGTCAATTGGGTAAAACCTTGATGACTCTGTGTTCTTGGAATGAGTGAGGTAGTCACTCATACACCTATGGACCTGCACAATATGAAACACACAAAGCGTAAAGGAGGAAGAAGAAAGATAAATATAAATAAGATTATAAATGAGTTTTTTGAGAATTTATGATTTTTTTAGTTCCAATAAAATTTGATAAAAACTTAATTAAAACAAGGAAAAAATTAACCTTTGATTCCCTAGAAACGGCTCCAAAATTTGGTTAGTCGTTTTACCGAAGGTGTGTTATAGGTGTTCCAAATGTTTTTATCCTAACGAATATAGTACCAGTAACGGGTCTATACACAGGGAAAAATGAGTTATATTTTCTTTCTTATCTAGTTTTTATTTTTATCTTAGTGAAGTGTATTGTATTTAGAGTCAATTTTTAATGTTTGGATAAAAAGGGTAATTGTATTTAAATTTCTTTAGAAAATTACTTAACGATAAAGGAAAATACAGGAAAATATTTTTTGATGAAAATATGGAGGGAAATTCATTGGAGATGTGGATTATTAAGAGGTTGTTTATTTAATAAAATTTTTTATGAGGTTGTGTTGTTCATGATAACCCAACACTCTGGATTTCAATTTGTAACAAGGTATCCTTGGTCTGGTAAAATTATTTTTAGAGATGGGGAAACTAACTCTTTGATCTGGTAGTTAGTGTTTCACAGTTCTTTATTTGGCTCAGTCCATTTTGAGTCAACAAATACTTCCAATGATCATGAAAATATTCATCATTATTCTTCTTTTGAATCCCATAAAATTCTGCCCTTGTTATGGCTCAAAATTTTCAATGATAAGTTGAAATGATTTAAGAAGAATAACAATAGGTTAATAGAACAAAGACATTCATAACAAATAATCTAAATTACAACTCTTTCATCTCCCAAAACCCCAACACACTGGGTATTTAGTTACACATAGAAGAAAAGATGAAGATAAAACCCTTGATACCAGATGTGATCATCGCAGAAACTTCACGGAGAGATTAACTCTTTGGTAGAATGGCAGAATAGTGAAGTATTTGAATAAAGATAGTAAGGATGCAGAGTAGTATAACTTCTTTCCTTCGGACCTTCACCCCTCTTATTTGTTTTTCCTCCTCTACTAGAGGCCAAGGCCTATATTTATAGAAAATAAAAGTACATGACATGTGGCCAAAGTAAACGTTGTGTAGTCTTGTAAACGCACTTTTGTCATCTTTTTCTCCATTAGTGGGTAGCCTAAAATGTCATCTTTGACTTGGAGCACAGCGCCACCTGGTATGCAGATATACATGATGGGTATCTCTAACATACATGGAGTGTAATTTCTTTTATCAGCTAACAAATGCTTCTTGAAGGGTACACATGGTGTGTATATGATGTACATGGCATATAAAGATTAGCTAGCTGCATGGGCATGTAGACTTCTTCTCAACCATCATCCAATTTTGGAAGGGTATACATGGCGTGTATATAATTTACATGGCATGTACCGGCTTCTGGTAACTTGTGAATTCACTTTTCCTATCCAATCTGTGTCTAAGTCTGAATGTACAGGGTGTGTATATATGTACACGCCATGTAGTTGTAAATTTTGCTCAGTTTTTCCCTGGTTTTTTTGTTTTTCTAGAAATCACTTGAAATTGAACAAGATCACAAAAATCAAAGTATTTGTCACCTAATTAGTAGGTATTTGCGTAAAACATGTTCTTATTTTCAATAAAGTTTGTGGAAACGTATACACAAATCGAGTTCATCACCTAATATGGATGAAGGCAAAGAAATTTTTCAGGGAACACATCAGTGTAGTCCCTCACAATGGGCATGTCTTCAAGCATTATCCTCTACTTTGTCTCAGTCATTTGAGATAGATATTCTTTCTCATAAGGCAATAATATCCACAGTTGAGATGATTTTTAAGGATATTCATCCTCTTCCTTGCACTTGTAAAGAATTGGTGGATGCCTTGGGATGTGAAGAGTGATCTCCCTTTCTTGAAAATTGAGGTTTTCTTTATATAAACATAGTCAATACATGCCCAATATAGCATCAAAATCCACCAAATCAAGTATGGAAAGATTTTCTGGGAGGTTTATTCCAAAAACATTAACTGTGGAGGAGTTATATAATTTGGATGCAACAATTTCCCCCTTTTTTGTTCTAATATATAACTCAACCTCAATATTATGATGTGGTGTTTTAATAGTTCTACTAAACTGGAAAGATAAAAAAGAATACATAGAACCATAGTCTGATAGTACATTTGCAATTCATGAATGAATAACCAATGTACATGTCATGACATGACATCATTTTCAAGATCCACCTCAGTAGTAGTGATAGTAGATTCCCTTCCTTGTTTCCTTAGAGGTTGTGGTTGTTGATTTCCAATGACAACCCCTAGATTAGGGGATTATCTTTAATAATTCACATGTTCCTTTTAGTTCAAACACTTTAATAGATTTTTATTGTTGATCTATATTATCCTTTATTCTTCCACATTAGTGGGATTTTTTAAACCCCTTCAGAAAAACCTGATAACCCTCTCTTCAAGATTTGAAGCATCTCCTAGTTCTCCTTAGGTAGTTTGTCGGATGCTTCTAACCACGCTTTTGACATGTGGGATGTTGGGTTTTCACTTCATCATGGGATTTATCTGTTGATCCAACCATATTAAACTCCATTTTTATATTTTTATCTCTGATCCCATGAGACCAAGAGTCTCTGATCTCCATTCCAACATTGAGTGAACAATGAAAAATATCCTCATAGTTGTCAAATTCTTGAATCTATAAGGATTTTTTTAGACTATACTTTACTCTAATAAATAATTGATCCACATTGATTTCAATGTTCATGACAAATCCAATGGCGTATCATGAAACTCTTATGATGTTTACTTTATACACCCCGATAGACTCATCATATTTTTTCTTCAGTCCAAGGAACTCCCTCTCCATCTTAAGATGGTAAGTTTCAAAAAAATATTTATTGAAAAATATTTTCTTGAATGATTACCATTCCATGGAATCAATTTCCTCCTATAAATAATGTTCTTGATCAATTTACACCACTAAATAGCTTCAACATCAAAAATATATACTGCCAACATAATGTTCTCTTCTTTGGAGAAATAGAGGATAGTGAATATCTTCTCAATGGACTTGTCCATTGTTCTGCACTGAGGGGATCAAAATATTTGAAAAATATGGGAGACCTTTTAGCATAAATTATTTGGCTAAAACATGCTCTTTCTTTGGTAAATGAGGGTTTTCCACATGATTAAAGTTATTATTCATAACTTTATCCAGTTTTTCTTTTACTTTCATGAAGTTTCAAGCACCTTTCCACATCAAATTTGGAATTTCTTTTGGGAAATCATCACATTTACTATCACATTGATTGTTGGAATGGTTTATACTATTTCCATCCATTAACTAAGAAAAGGTTAGTGTAACTAGGGCGTTTAATTCTTATCTAATAAGTATATAAAAAGTAAGCAATTAATATATAAGAGTAAACTTTAAAATGAAAATTATATCCTAATTTTTTATTCCCAAAGTTTCAACCTAGGATATACATGGTGATAAAATTATCCCAAGGGTTCTTACTAGAGTTTTATAGTCCTAATATATAAAATTAACTAGACCATCCTTTGATACCAACTATAGAGACGCTATCATTTTTCACATATTATTACATGATTTTAAGCATAATTAACCATCAAATACAAACCAAGAATAATAAAGTCTAGTATATTTGGATCATTATTTTGATAATTAGAAATCACAAAACCAAAATAAATGCATATTTTATTTAAAATCTATAATGATCTACCAATTTCCTTTGAGATATTATAGCTTCATAGTATAACCATGGGAATACATGTATAATGGGATGATCTAAAAAGGATAATAAGGGAATAAACATTAAAAATAAATCATAGCATGTGTGTTAGAAGGCATAACATGATGTCATAAAAAGGAATGGAACATAAATAATCATATGGAAGAATAACATGTATAATATGGACAATAAAATCATTTAAACATAGGAATTTTGTAACAACATACAACATAACATAAACATGAGTCAAGGCTAACT
Source organism: Viscum album (assembly GCA_963277665.1). NCBI lineage: Eukaryota > Viridiplantae > Streptophyta > Magnoliopsida > Santalales > Viscaceae > Viscum > Viscum album. The sequence continues at coordinate 1,512,387,331 of OY728139.1, read as the reverse complement.
ACTAAGATTATATCACATTGTGGACAAAGACCCAAAAAGGAATTAGGTTTACTCCTTATACCAATATGAAGTATCATGAGACTAAACATTACCCAATGCGTTGGATCACAATCTGGTCATACCCATCATAACATGTTCAAGAATTATTGTATGATATGAATAATCCATCATAAGGGATAAACATAAGGGTCACTCATGGAAAGAAATGGGTATCATATTCTTGTCATAAGGCATAACTAGAAGAAATATCATAATAGTTTCCATGAAATAATAGACTTGAATCATACTTGTACATTCATAAGGGAATATAGGAAACTATCATGATAAATTATGTCCAAATGAAGTGTAAACAAGTAAAAATAGTGTTTAAGAAACTTTAGAAATGAACCACTTTAGTGCAGTCTAAGGGAAATTTATAAAGAATCCTTAAAGAGGAAAAATAGAATAATTGTTTGTATAAAATCATAAATTAACTAAGAGATATTTTCATGATTAAATGTGTGATTCTATAAAAACAAAGGTGGGTTAAAATAGATTATGGATTGTTCTTGAAAATGGGTAAGAAATTGGGAAGTTATGTTTATCCAGGCTTTCTATTAAGGAGAAACTAAAAAGGGAACCTTTTAAAAAATATATTTTCTCATTATAGAAATAATAATTAAGCTGGATAAATATGTTTGGAACATAAAAATGGAATTTATTAGGAGTTCATAACAATAATTATCTATTAAATTGGGGTAAATATAGATAAAATGAAACCTGAAAGAAAAAATGGATGTTCAGAAACAATCCCCCACATTATGTCCAGAAGTGTACTGCACTTACACTTAATGTCTAGGATAATCAATTTATATCTATTATTTAGTTAATTAATAACATATTATACATTTTTTACATTTATAATAATTTTTTTCAGTTCATTTATGGACTTTTTGATGAGTTATAATATAAAATTTTACGATTCTGAGAGCGTTCACTTTATGATTTTATGATCGGTTCCTTTGAGTTTAATCATGGGAGTTCTTTTCAAATGGAAGAAAAATAAAAAAGTGGAATGATATGTTATTATAATAATTACCGATTTTAATATGGTTCCATATATCATTTTTTCATATATAAGAATGATTCATTAGATAAAATGTTAATGAAAATGATTGGTTTATTTTTGTAGTTTTTTTATCATCACGAACTATTCTTGTTTTATTATTTAATATTATGTATATATATTAGTTCCAGAATATTGAAAATATATAATATGCATGTATAAATCTCGTGTATCCATAAAAAAAATTTATGACTAGACTTGAATACGGTTATAAAAAATGAAAACTCATCATCCACAAAGGCGGTGAATTGACAAATCAAGGATAATGTTTTCATTTTTAACATTAAAGCTGAAGAGAAAGGATTTTATTATTGATATTGCATTAACACAATAAAATTCCATTGTATATTGAATATAGGAGTTATCATGTAAATTTGGACTGTGGATGGAAGGATGAGGTTAAAGAAAGAATTAAATTAAAATAGAAAGGCTGAGGATTTTACCTCTTATATAGAGTCTTTCTTGAGAACTTCCTTAAAGAACTAGGGATTATCCTTTTGTTAATAATATAATATCCTAGAAGTGGTAAATAGTATTGGTAAATAAATCCACATAATTTGGAAAATATTCAAGCTTTTGGAGGTGGGAGGAGAAGGGTTAGTGAGGGTGGTATTTATAGTGAAAGGAGGGGGTGTTTTTTATTATTTTATTTATTTATTTACTATTTTGGATCAAGAATATTAATAAATTTGATTAATATTAATAATTACAGTAAATTTTAAAGATAGTTTACAAAATCGGGTTCTTACCTCATCCACATATCACACATGACACAATAAATCATGTATTTGTTAAATACCCTAAATTATCGTATTTCACTATCACTAAAAATTCAACTATTTTATAAACATCCCAAAAATTCACCCTCACCATATTTTTTTGTTTAGAATTAAAAAATGTACTCTATTTTATGAAAATGATTTTCTAAATATGATAAATTTAATAAAATCATCAATTTCTCAAAAAATACCAATTTTAATATTATAACAAATTTTATCACAGTTTTAAATATTAATTAAGGTCTCATAAAATTATCTTATAATCATAAGACAACAAAATATTAATTTTTGAATCTATTTAATGAAAATAAATTTTTGTAAATCATTATATTAATTATAAATTTTAAATAAACAATTATGTCTTAAAAAAATACCAACACTTAGTTTATCATTTCTAAAACATTTATTTTTTGTATTCTATTATATAAATATATCATATTTTCTTTGATAAGAAACATAAATTTTATTTATACTTTCAAAGGTTAGGTTAATATTCTACCGGTCGGATTACTTTTCTGAATGGTGATATTACAATCCCAATGGTCTGGTTACTATTCCATCAATATTGGTTTCATAATTTATATAAATATAGATTATTTTTTCTTAATTTATAAGAATAATGTTTTTATTATGTTTTTAATGTGATGTATGTGATTTATAATACATGGAATAATTATAAGAAGATAAATTTTATTGATAAAATTATCAGTTCTAACAATGATATTTTGGATAGCAGAGGTGAGTATGAGGTAGAGAAAAGAAGGAATTTAAAAGAGAATTAAGGAGGATTTTACCTCTTGAATATCATGTCCTTCAAAACCTCATTATGGAACTTGGGTTTGGTATTTTGTTCTGACCAACAAGTCTTGAACATGAGGAAGAGTCTTGGTAAGCTACTTTGGTAGAATTTTGAAAACATTCAAATCTTAGGAGGTGTGAGGAGAACGGGTGGCGAGGGGTGGTATTTATAAGGGGATGAGAGGGTTGTTTTTTATTATTTTATTCATTTTCTTATTATTTTGGCAAAGACTATCAATAGTGTTGATTCCCATCACTTAATACAGTAATTAGAGAATTTTATTCTGAGATAATGGGAACCTCCATCATCCATGACACAACCATGACTCAAAAATTCATGTATTAGCTTATAATGTTATATATTATAAATTACCGTATTTCACTATTCATAAAAAAAATAAACTCTTTTAGAAAATTCCCAGAAATTCACTCTAACCGTTTTTTCAATTTTTAAATTTAAAAATTGAACTCTATTTTATGAAACTAAATGTCAATATATGAGAAATTTAATTTTTTATTTAAATCATCATTTATTTAAAAAAAAGTAGTTATTTTAATATTATAATCAATTTTATAACACTTCTAAAAGTTAATTAATGTCTCCTAAATTATATTATAATTATAATAAAAAAATATTAAATTATGAATCTATTTTATGAAAGTAAATTTTCATTTAAATCACTATATTAATTATATAATTTCAAATAAATATTTACCTTTTTCAAAAAATCCAGCACTAAATTTACCATTTTTAAAACATTTATTTTTTTATTCCATTTTATAAATATAGCATACTTTCATTTATAAGATACCTAAATTTTATTTATAATTTCATTGGTGAGGTTATTATTTTAGTATCTAGATTATAATTCCAAATGGTTACATTACTATTCAAAATGTTAGATTTCTAATGGTCATATGGGTTTACTACTGCCTATAAATACCCATTATTCCATTCATCAATCACTTATATTTTCTACCAAAGTTATATATATTTTCATCTTTTAAATGAAAATTTTATTACTAACAATATGTTTTTTTCTAGAACTTTGTTTTTGAGTACAGTAATTCTAGTGGAATTTGCAGATCTAAATTTTATCATTCTTATTATCTTACTTTATATTTATTATCTCACTAAAATATATTGAATTTTTATTGGGTTTTTTCTAACTAAATTAGCAATATTCATTTATGAGATTGATGTTTTTATTGGGCTCTCCATGTTATGTATGTGCTTTATACTGCATGATATAATTATAAGAATGGAAAATTTCATTGATAGAATTTTGGGTCATTACAATGAAAATTTGTTAGTTAAAAAATTATGACTGATCTTTCATCAATTTAGAAAGAGAATTTTGAGATAAGTATAATAAAAACCGCACAAAATTTGGAAGAAGTTTCATGGCCAACATACCTTCTTCATTTAACTGTTGAATTCTAAGAATAATTTTACATGAGAAAAACTGATCTTTAGGATCATTGAGGGAGACTTCAAACCAAAATTTTGATGATATTTATAGTTTTGGATAAACTCTAAAGAAGTGAAGAAATATATCTGTTGGTTTTTAAAGTGGATATAATTATTTCAGTTGGTAGTGTAAACAATAAATATATCTTTCATTTGGTCCCATAGGTAGTGAAGAAGTCCTTTAGTTAGTGATGGAAGGAGTGAATAAATACTTCAATTGCTAATGGAAGTGGAGGAACATAGTGGAACTCTATGTTGATCATAATGATATTTTCTATGGATGGGATCAATTTTTTGATAGTGATAAATCTATTTTTGGACAATAACCAAAGTATTATAGAGAATGATTTTATTCCAAACATTGAAAATGTTTTCTGTTGCTATCTATATTATCACAACTACACACGAGGTGATATTGAGAGTTAATATTGAGTGGATAAAGAGCCTTAAAATTTCTGAGTGGTTGAATTTAAATGAAGTTAATTTTTCAAAATAACTCATTAATTCCCACCCTAGTAGTCAATACGGACTGGGGCACAACAATTTATATCAGAGCCAAGGTCACCTTTAAAGATCCAAGAAGCATTCTGAGAGATATATAATTTTAATTTTGTTAATATATGAGGTTTCCTCACTTTTTATGATAAGAATTATCATCGTTAGAGGAATTGGATGTTCCCTACCTTTTATCACTTGGTTTAGAAGTGAGATATGTTTTAACAATGGGTTTTAAACCCATTTCAAATGATCTTTCTTTGAAATAAGCTGATAATAGAAATATAGAATTATATGGAATAGATCAAAATTAAATATTTATGTCTCTATGAGATAAGGTCTATACAAAGTTCATGAGCCTCAATACTTCCAAGAAGATCTAGTAAAAATTTATAAGTTTTTATAAAGATGATGTCAATGTCAAGGAATTCAAGCTAAAAGTCAATAGGATTCAGTTTAAGGACATCAAAATGACAGATAAAGAAAATATTGATCACTATTTCACTAGAGTAATTTATATAGTCAGGAAAATTCAAGGGATTTGATGACTCCATAATTGACCAAAAATTATTGAGGAATTTTCTATATTAGTTTGATTCAAAAATATCATCCTAATTAGAGATATAATACTATAAAATTTATGATCTAAAAAATATACTCATTTCTTATGAGATGAGAAAGGAATATGTTTTTAACAAAAGGAATAAATATGAAATGGATTTTGAGTCCAATAGAAAAGGATAAATTAAAAAAATAAAAGGCTGAATAATATGAATACTTCGATGGTGATGTTTATGAAGACTTAAATCAATTTTATTTCTCTTATATCAAATGATTCAAATTTGGTTACTCTGATAAGTTTTCTAATACTTTTACAAGTAATATGGTTGAAAAATTATAATTATATGATGAGAGACATCACAATCACAAGTATTCTAAGAAGAAGTAGAAACACATTAGTAGCAAGAATATAAACATTATGAGAATACATAAGAATGTTTCATCGTAGTTTTATTCCTAAAGTATTGAATATTGTTTATTTTCTCATAAAAATAAAGAATATTATTCATTAAATATTAGTAATGATGTAGAATAGACTAAATAACATAAATTGGTTCTTAAAGAAAAATTATAAATCTACATTAGGGAGATACAATACCTCATGAAAGAAAAGAAGAAGATTGAAAAAGAAAATACAACTTTGTATGATGAGAAATAAGAGATAAGTAGTAATGAATTACCCAATGTTGACTAAATCAACAAACATATATGAAGGTCTAAATAAAAAAATTAACAAATAAACTAGATGAAAAATGATATGGATTACTTCATGGAGGTGGTATTCCGCACAACGTGTGGCTAACGTTTCAATTATTAAAGAATGAAAGGGAAATAAGAAATATTATCATTTTTCTCTTTATAAACTTCATTGTATTATATATTTATCATTTCTTCCTCAATTTCACCATTATAATTAGTGAAGTGAGGTGGTGGTGAAAAAATGGAAGTCATCGCTTCATGGAGGTGGTAGTCTACCCAACATGTAAATGAAGATTTCTTATTTCTGAATAGAAAAGTGTGAAAGGTGTAATATAGTTATTAATATATAATAATAATGTTATATATTAAAATAATATTTATTTCTCTATAAATTAATTAGAAAATTAGATTTGGGAAAGAAAGAATTAAAAAGATTATGTTAGGTTAAAATCACTCATGTGGATCACTTGGGATTTCCCTTAGAAGACTTCGTTTAAATGGATGTCTTAAGAAAATATTTTTTGACCAAAGGCTCAAGGAAAAAGATTAGAATTATAAATTAATGGGAATGGAAATAATTTAATGTTTATACAGAATTATTTGAGTTTAATTGAAGGGGTGGTGAGAGGACCAATTTATAAGATGTGAGAATGGCATTTTTGTAAATATTTCAACTTAATATAAAGATATTACATGGTTCATATGTCAAGAAGACCTCAAAATATATAATAATAGACTTAGGGATTATATAAGTTCAATAGTACCTAAACCTTTAATTTTTTTAAAAGAAGTAAAACATGATTTTATGTCCTTTAATCTTATGATTTATTTTTAATTTTTACAATATTACTGTGATAACTAATTTTTAAGTAATTTACCTTTAATTCCTAATAATTAAATAGGAACTATTACATAAATTTTACCTTCAGATTGTAAATATGGAATAAATTTTATCGATGACATATCTATTTGTAAGAAAAATAAATTTTAACATTATCACGTGTGAGGTATAAAAACATGTTCTAAGAAAAAATCATATTTTAAGTATAAAATTTATGTATAGGAAAAAATTATCAATTTTTTTATTTTATTGATATACAATATTTTATTATAAAACCAATATAATTTATTTTTCTTTCATATAAATCCAAAACAAAATTTGACAAAATAATATTTAATAAAAATAAAATACCAAATATAGTTTTTACTAGAAAATATTACTAAAGTTTCTAAAAATTGTAAATCTAAAATGGTATTTTAAAATATAAATTTTTACTCCATAAAAAAATATTTTTTAAATTTAAAGGGTTTATTAACTTCTAGTTCTTTCATAAATAATTATAAAGTTATAATACTAATAGTTTTGGTAAAAACTATATTTTTCACTATTCACCAAAAAATAAACAATTTTATCATTAGAAAATATTGAAATGAAGAATCTAAAAATGAAGAATATTTTTTCCAATTAAAATTCTAAAATTTGATAAATTAACTCTGGTTTCTAAAGCTTTTCACTAGGGTGTGTTTTTTCACCGTGCATCGTTCACGTTCACTAACGGACAGCATTATACTGTGCATTTCCCACTTTCCAAAGGTTGGAAACATTCATCTCTTATTCAGTAATATCTTCTCCATGATCAAAACAAGATGAAGGGACATCTGTTCATCCTTCCATGGATTCCTCCTAAGAATTTTCACTTAGATAGAGTCTCCCTTATAGATTAAGACGTTGTTCTTGAAACTCAATATTAGTACCATCTCTTCAGGGATGCTGGTTAATTACGTCACTTCTGTCTAGAAATTCCAAAGGGTCAAGTCAGGAAAGAAAACTTTGACTAGAAGAGTAGTCACGTTGGCTATCAATGTCATTTATAGATGTTGGAACATTGGTACACCTATATTCTTCCTCAAAAGAAGACTTCCCATGGGTATTGAAACCTAAGGCGTCACATGTCGATTATGAGGTATCTTATTCCAAAGGTATGTCTTTCGAGGTTTTCCTCAGGCATCCCATGTTTATCATGGGGTACTCCATGAGTCTAACATCCTGTGAAGACGTAGGGTCATGAGTTTAACATCTTGTGAAGATAGAATGGACTGATTAGAACACTTGTGAAAATGGATCAGATAAGTACATCCCCAAGAGGGAATACCTGTATGGTTTACCAGATGGATGGATTAGAAAACCTAATAAAGATAGACCAAATGTGGTGCATCTAATGGATATAATGTTTTATACCATGAATGTGTACATCTCTAGGAGGGAGGCATTTAGTTTTACCATTAGATGGGTGGGAACGCCTCTGAAGACAGACATAGGTGATGTGTCCCATGAAGGTAAATATATAACACTATGAAGACTGATCTGGACAACACTAAGGGTGGATTAGGGGTGTACTCCAATGATGGGGACACAGAAGTTTACCATTAGCTGGGAGTGAACATCGGGGAGGCTTCTTACATACCCTCTATAGAATACAGGGATCAAAACTCACATAGTTCAAAGGGGTTGATTTGGGGATTATGCATGGCTAGTTTTCCTTCACAAGAGGATCACTCTTGGTTGGATGTGTATAGATTGTGTGGGGCTTATGCATGGTTAGATACTTGGGTGCTGCTAGGAGAAATGATGATGTGGATGGAATGATCCCATTGAGATGTGGCATCCCAGGTGACAATAAGGATGGAAATGGAGGAAGTGATGATGGAGTGGATAGAGTGTAAGGGTGATAGGCTTGAACCATGAGGATGCTTCATACGTACCCCAGTGGCAAGGAATCAAATTCCAAACAATTTAGAATGGGTGATGATACACCTAAGGGGGATACACATTATGATGAGTCTCAGGACTTATGCATGGTTAGCATCTAGTGGAGGTAGAATATAGGTCTTACTACATGATGGATTCCCATAATAAAGGTTTGATGGTCACTACTAACCTCTAAGACCACGTGAATCATGATCAGTGTAAGAAACAATAGGAAGTAGTAGACTAGACTATCACGCTGCGGAAGATGCGTCGGCAAGGGATTGTGTGAGGCTTACACGTAGAAGTGTCCCATGGTGATAAATACCAAAGGAATGCGGATGGGGTGTTGAAAGTACCATTTTCCCATATAAAATCTAGTCTTTCCATTTGGAGGAGGCAAGGATGAGAAAAAGTGCTTCTTCCTGTAAGAAATTCTATGAGATTACAGCATGATGGTGGCCCTTTCCCCACGGGAAAATGTTTTTCCATGTGAGAAGGACCTCTTTCCATGTGAGGAAGATATCTTTCCCAGGGAGATGAGTGGGTGTGTAAAATTCCCAAAGCAGGGCACCCCATGTGCATAAAATAGGGTGAGATTACAATTTAATATCATGTTTCGGTGATGATGGCACTTTTTAGTTTAACGTTTTGCATCACAGATGAGGAGGACTCATCCCTCGCCTCTTAGAATTACATGACTAATATGCACCCACCATTGGGGAAGGGAAGGAATCATCAATGCCCGATGGGAGTTGGGTGGAGGAGTGGTTGGTTATGGGGTTAACGTTATCATGGATATGCCAAAAATCAAGATTCATTAGAATACATATTCTAAAAGAAAGAGGTTGGACAATGTGACATGGGACACCACACAAGGGACTAGTAAATCGCTCTGTATAAGCCTAGAGGGCTGCATGAAGGATGTGAATTCCAAATGTGGGAGTTTTATGAAAAAAAAGCTCAAATATGGTGTTTATAGGTGAAGATAACCCATAAAACCAAAGAGAAAGGGTTCATGTAAGATAAAATGTTTGTATGCAAAAGGATGGGGTTGATTGGAAGAGATGGTGGAAATGGAAAGTGTTGAGTGCAAGAAGCATATTTTGCACCCACTTGTCTTAGGAAAAAAGGAAATGGGTGATGATCAAGCCCTTGTGGGCCCACCTGAAGGGGAATCCATAGGGGGAATGTTGTGTAAGATCATGTACCTTGGATCCATGGCTAGTACGTTGTTGTGTAAGAGGATTTCTTCCATAAGCGGGGGTGATAGTTTGACTTCAAAAGTTTTACTACAAGGAAAGGGGGTGCCCTTTTATTTATAGGCAGCATCCTTGGCAGCTGTATATAAAAAGGTCGGCATAGAAGTGGTCGTTTGATGTCACATTGGTTGCGTAAATGTTTTCATGTAGGATGATCATTGGGTGCATCCTCAGCACATGCACGTATATTCCATGTCCATTTTTGGGAGTTTGGGGTGCAAGAATGGATTTGACGTTGCATTGGGATCATCAAATCCATACGTGTGATTTTTCACCTCGTGCGCAACCCTTGGATCTTACGTGTGACTGCCTCAGGATTATCAGAATGTTGTGGTGAGTTAAAGGGTGCCTTCAGTTGTCTCAAATATGACAATTTCCTAGTATATGTGGAATTCAGTGCCCACAAATTCCCCCACATATAATATGAGATGAAAGGGGACCATAAGTTTGGGTTCTGAGGGAAACTCTGAAGAGAATAATGCATTAGAAGAGGTGCGTAAAAAATCTAGGGTTAGAGTGTAAGGATTCTTACGCACACTTTCATGGCATGTTCTATGTCTATAAATACATAGGGGGGTATCTTAATAGTACTTGTACTTTCCATATGATAAGTTACTTTTCTATCATGCATTTAAGTTCCGTATTCTTGTGCTGAATACTCAAATTTGGTCGATGTTTTATGTGTAGGTGTTGAATCTTTCAGGTTATGTGATTGGTTGTATATTTTTCAATTTTCATATGCTTTTATGCATGGTGAATCATTTTTCATGCTGACACTCAATCTTTCATGACCCACCCATAGAGTTTTTAAAACTTGGATGACATGGGCGACAAATAGAATTTTGTTGAGAGGGAGGCTTCCTTGGTTGCACTAAGGGGAGAGATGATTGGGAATCTCCACATACTTCATGCTAGAAGGGTGATATCAGACAATCTGATACATTTGGGAATTTATAAAAAAAAACTTAAAAGTACTGCCTCCTGAGTGATAATCTTCCTCTATGGAACTTTGATATTCTAGAAGAAGTGTCCATTCCAGGTTTTGAGACTGACTCACTACGGTTTTGGGTCACTGGTGAATATTGTCTCCATCGATACAACATTACTACAAATGGTCATGATTCTAGGGAGTATCGGAATATCGTTGTCTATGTGATGAAACCGAGAACCAATATGATCATGGGAAATGAACTATTTCTGGAGGAATCCCCTTCCCACTATGCAAGCACCTTCCCCAGTAGTATAACGAATGAAACTGTGGTTTAGAAGAAGGATTGGGTCCTAATGTCCAAGGTTAACTTTACAAGAGAATGTGTATGGACATACTGGGTGCACCACACATGTGAGGAATTCGGATCATATCTACACTATATTGGGTTTTTCAAAGCTGAAAGAACATATAAATTCCACTTCTACCGCCAGCAGGAACTGGTTACAGTATTGTTCAATATTTGGTCCCATGACACAAACATGTTCCACCTCCACCATGTGGAGGTCAATATCAATCATTGGGACATTAAATATATCATAGGCATTCCTTTGGAGGGACTACAATATGACAAATTCTTTCCAACCAAAAATATCTGGGTAGATAGAGTAGGAACTCCCATCATGACATGGCATATCCGGGATGAAACAAATAAGAAATTGGGGATAAAGAACATTATAAAGGACAAATTCTACATAGCATGGTTTAGCCTATTCCTTAAGAAGGATGACAGGTTGAACATACTAGTCCAAGGGAAGAAATTCCCAAATGTGTCATAGAGGGGAAAGGTCAGATCCAATTGTATGGTCCTAGATACAGGAGAATACCATGTGTGGGGTTTCATCATGCATAAGAGTTCAGACATACAGATATGTTATGCCGCCTTTCTTGCTGCCTTTCAGAGTGGGTGGTTGTCTCCAGTGAACTTTAGTGATGGTGGGGATCATGGTAGCCCACAACATGGTTAACCTAGGAGTGCATGTACTGGCAAGGATTTATAGTATTATGGGGTGAATCTTGAGGGGAGGTATGCCTAGGAGAATTTATGGTCCATTCCAGATCCTGCTTGGCTGGATCACTTCTTATTTTGGAGGATATGATTTCAAAAACATCATCTGTTCTCTAGGTGATGGCCTACATCCATATCTTTTGAATATAGATGGGGTCTGGCCACTTACGCTCAATGATAAAGGGGTCAAGCTCTAGATTGGTAATCATGAAAATTTTAACTTCATCCCCTTCCAGACTCCATTTGGCCACATAGTAGATGAACTTAGAGGTTCATTGGATAAATGGTAATATCTGTAGAGTATATGGGGTGGAATTCTATTAACTTAGATTGGAAAAAAATATTTTTTGAACAATGCGTCTCATCCCATTTTTTCAAATAGTTTAGATTCCTTCAGCAACTATCGATGAAAGTTTATATAAAAATTTGTGAAGAGTGACACCCTTGTGTCCTCCATCAGTTGTGGTGTATGTTTATAACTACTGACGTTGGTGAAATAATCAAACTACCCACTAAAACTTTCAATATCATCCTATAAATAGAATATGTTATGTGTGGGGTGGTGGCATACCTAGAGGTGATCTTGTGGAAATGCCTTCAGAAAATTGAGGTAGAGGAACCAGGGTGGTGGGAGATCAAGTAGACTACCATTCAATGGGAAATCTAGGAGGAAAACCAGGAAATAGGGATGTCATGAGCTGGAACCATGGTGGAAGGAATGTCACAGGGTGTGGTCATACCTCCTCTATCTCTGGAGGGGTGGTCCTCAAAGCATCCTTAAGGACAAACTAGAGAAGTCCTTAAGAAACAAATAATGTATTGCATGTATCCAACTACTGACGCCATCTTCCCAACCCTATGGACTTCCTATAGGATGTTGTGATAATTTTTATCAATAGAGTACATATGGTGAAGACTAATGTGCATTTGGCTTGATATCCCAGAAATCAGGCACATTCAGGTGGTGGAAAGGGTGGACTTTCATCGCTGACATGTGTACCTGATGACCATGGATGCCTATGTGTGCCAAAGGGGGGAATATTAGGAGCTATATCTCCTTTTAAATGTGATGATAGTTCAAGAACATTATCCATAAGATATGTCTTCTAAGGATGATAACAATGATGAAGAAGAAGAGGAGGAGGAGGAGGAAAGGGAATCTGAAGAAGAGGATAAAGAATAATAAGAGGCTGAGGATGAATAACCTAGTAGTAAGGAATCTCAGGGGACAATGGATCATCCATGGAGTCCCTGGGAGAGTGGGGACATGTCTGGCTCTATTGATGGACTCATTGGTCATCTCAAAGTAAGCTATTACTTACATCTTTATGATCCCCTCTCTTTTAATAACTCGGAACCACTAATCAAACCATGTCTTTTGTAAGAGAATATTTATGTTGATCAAAGGATACCCCATGTAGGGGGTGAGAATGTGCTGATCGATGTGGATGGACATTCACCTAGGCCTATATCCGGGGCTGAGCTAGAAAATGTTATGATACTGGAAAAGATGGCCAAAGGTGGGCCAACTGAGGGGGGGAAAGAGACAACATAAAAATACTCAGTTGTTTCTATTTTCTGTAAAGAGCCTATGTTTTTCATCAATTTAACATGCGTGGAGGTGTCTCCCATGGTGGAAGTTCCTACGGTGACTCAGGTACTTGATCTTGCTACACTCAACTCTTGTAAGTCTCTAACTCCACTGACCCGTACCTGTTGTATAAGGATATAGAAAACCTAGGTTCGTTATTCCACGTAGTGATAATGAGACTATAGGCCTAGTAGAATAAAGATTTTGGGAAATCTACAGGAGCTATACTTACTATTGTACCTACCCAGGAATAGTCGGTCACTTAAGATGATCTTTCCTTAACACCCGATGAGCAGGAGGTTGTGGCCACATGTGATATCACTACCAAGGAAGAGCCCCAAGATGGTGGAGGTGATGTTTCTAAGGATTAAATGAGTTATGAGGGTCACCCACAGGTCATAGAGCCCATTCCCACAGAGAATATGCTGAAGGAAGATCCAACTGCAGAACTTCTGGCCATTTTTCTAGGGTATGAAGATGCAGACCTTGAGGAGGTGGATGATTCTGATCTAGATGCATATAAAGACATATGAATGACCTAGAATAAAGAATGTAAGTGCATCAATAATTTCCTTGATTCCCCAAAGGTACAATGGATAAGCTGGATCAGGTCTCTTCGCACCTGGTTGCGTTGTCTCTGTGTTAGTGGGGTGGATGATCGCAATCTTCATGTGATTATCCACGACTACCTTTCTGAGAAGATGCAGGAGAGAATTAAAAAGTTTTATGCCGCATGGTTACTAAAGAAATATGATAGTATCAAGAATATCCATGAGTCTGAATAATAGATACGACACCTAAAAGAATAGGTGAATGATATTTCCTCCTTTTTCACCAATCAATTGGAACTCATTGCTCAATTGCATGTTCAGCAGGCGAAGGACCAAGAGAAGCTAAAATAGGAAAACATTCAAGTGGACGAAATTTGATTTGAGAGGGACCGGATGAATATTAGGTCTATGAGCTATGTACCAAGTCCATTTATGAGAAGAGGGAGGTCAAACAACTGTATGAGACAATGGAATCCATGCACTAGAAAGTGGTTGTGTTGAAGCATTCCATCATAGATTCATATCCCTAAGGGCAGTATTTTTTCAAACTTATGACACATACTTTTATATTTACTAATTTTTTTTGAACTGTGGGGATGGACATACTCTTTTTGTTCTATTTATCACACATATATCATATCTACAAAGTAACTAATTATTAATCCCTACGCTCATGTTGGTTATGCCTGGTGTGAGAAATAAAGGAAGAACACATAATCATTCCATTTGAATGTGAGGGTTGTATAATCACAGAATAATCAAGGTATACTATCATTGGATGACCACCCATAGTGTTTAGGCTGAGAGAGGTTGCGACTGGAGAACATGGATCTTGAAATATTCAAATTGTCTTTCCCGACACGTGATAGAGCATGAGTAGGATAATGCTAGGGGAGTTGAAATCAATCTTCACAAAAGGGAAATAGTAATTGTGAATCATGACACCAAAAATGCAGAACATATGGAGGATGGTATCACAATATAGGAAGAATTACCACCATATTTGAAACATAGAATTTGTATCACTTGTCCTGGAATGGGGATAAACAAACAAGGGTCCACCGCTGACCATGTGCGAAACACGAGACCTATCTTGAATAGTCATCTGATGTCTTCTTGAACATTGGTCCAAGATGGTAGGTGAGTTGGAGTGGCATGGGACCATGCTATTAGGTGGTCCCTTCAGATGTGAAATAGGATGAGGATCTGAATAAATGGGGCACACAAAGCGTGGGATGGATTGATGGAAATTTCGAAATAATTCAAGAACTCTTGAAATTACACCATTGTGACTAAAGTGCATTAGTGTAAGTGTATTAGCTGAAACAATATCAGAGTTTATCATCATATGATTATAATGTGTCTCATATTTTAAAATCATTTTGCTGACACATTACACATAGTTTAATTTTATAATGCTCGGGCCCGGGTCAATAGTTCAGAGTAGTGTTTCATGGCTTGTGGAAGTGTTTGTCCCTATAATATTTGTGTGGAATGGAGGAAATAAACATGACATGAATAAGAAAAAGAAGTCTTGTGCACCATAAAAGTATCAAGTAACAGGTGGTAAAAAAACACATGTGATATAGAAAAGATGCGACTATCATAGTATGGCACTTAATTTAAGGTCATATAGTATGGACTGTAATAGGGGAAAAAGAGCCCAAAAAGGTTAATGAATCTGTGGCTAGTCCCGAGACAAGATTTTGGGACGTAGCTAAATATCCCATAAGGATGGGAATCAAGATGCATATAGTTCTTGAAACACAGTGTAGTAGGAGACCAAACCTGGTGGGTACCATCATCTTTGATGAGGGTACAAAAACTTCCCACAATTTTAATGGGGCATCCTAAACTTGTTTAGCGTAAGGTTTCAATTTAATGTCATGAATTGAAGATGATGGGTTCTTAGTTTAAGGTCATAGAGTTTGGATTGTGGAGGAATATCAAAAGGTTATATATTATGTGGTATCTTGATATACCCAATGTGAATGAGGACTAGAGAGGTCCGTGCCATGCAACATATCTCAAAATATTCATGAACACACTTTAAATCCATGGTGCCTGAACTTGGGTGTTTGGCTTAAGGTCATGGAGATCGTACCATGGGAGTGGTACCCCAAGAGTAATGTGTTTGTTGTCATGGAATAACAAAACCGAAATGAATGAGTACCATGAGGCCCACATGCACCACATATTTATTCCTGAGGAATCTTGCATATAGTTTAAAGTCAAGCATCTTGGACTATGATTGAGGACAAGAAGATTAAGGTTTAAAGGTATTTGTAGCTAGGACCAAAGATGAAATGTCTAGGCATCACTACATATCATATAATGATAGTAATCAAGATGTACGTAGTTCTATAATTCCATTTAGTTTAACGTCATGCGGTAATAAAGATGGTGAATCACTGTGAAAAGGGGCGAAAATGTTACCGATGGACCTGGGATTGGTAATATAGGAATCACTACATATCCCATAAGGATGTGAATCATGCCACGCATAGTTCTTGAAGGTAAATTTATATTTTTAGGTCTGAACCATACATAGAGATAGAGGTCATTGAATATTTCTTGTTTTTTTATTTGTTTCTTCTACTTTTTTCTTGAGAAGCGGGGCCAGGATAAAAAGTACGAGTGTCGCTACAAGAATCAAGCCATATATCGGTCTTAAAAGGTGGCATGGTAGATGACCAGTGTAAATGGTGATGTCCTATTAGGAGATAATTTCACAATGCTATGCCATTTTTCATCATCCATCCAGAATGATGATGTTGCAGTTTAAGGTCGTATGATAGGACCAGCCCATGCATTTTAACGTCATGCGGTAAGGATGTTGGAGGAGGTGTTTCAAAATGGATATGCATGGAATGTCTACTATAAACCCAAAGTGATTGAGGATTAAATAGGTCCAAACCACACCATACACCTCCAATATAACCATGAAGAGGATTTTATTTTAAGGCCATAGAGTTTGGATGACAGGGTTGCACAACTTCTCTAGGTGGGTATTATCCCAACCAAGAATCCTAATCCCACGTGAACCATAATCAGTGTGGGAAACAATAAGTGATTCCAAGATTTCCTTGTCACATGGGAGCACACAACAATGGAAAGTAAATTCTAGGTGGGAAATTCCCAACCATACTAACATTCCCACTCAACATGTGTAGATGCACTAAGGGACAACACTTGGGGTGTTGGAGATCCACCAGAACATAAGGAGGTAGAAAGTATGAATCATTGTGCCCAATATCTGTAACACAATGAGGGTGGCATGATGATGGAGGATAAATTCTAATCTTGTTCAAAACATAGCATCCATATTGTGTTACCAGAGATGGGGACAGACAAATGAGGGTCGGCCGCTAACCTTCTTCGAAACACGGTACCATTCTCAAAGTGTCATCCAAAGTCTTTCAGGGCATTTCCCTAGAATGGTAGGTGATCTAATCTGGCTTATCCAGGTTGTTAGGGGGTCCCTTTAGTTGTGGAATAATATGGGAATAAAGGTAAAGGGACACTTGAAGTGTGGATATGGATTGGGGAACATCCTGGTAGAATCCAAAACTCCTGGTTTCATACCACCACTCATTCAAACATGAAATTGTCGAACATCTGTAGGCAGGATCAGATCTGTCCTCAAGGATTAGGTTCCATAAGTGGAGGTCAAAGTTCAATATGGAACTCAGGGTAAACATACCTGGTTTTGAGAACATTTTAAAGTCATGTTTCCTAGACGAGAAGCGTAGTATAGTTTAGAGTCATATATCTTAGACTATAGGTGCCCATTTTAACATCGTTTCCACGGGTTGTGTCTGTACAGTTTAATATCATTAATTAAAGATAAATATTCCATTAAGTATACTAACATGAAACAAGGACATTATGTGAGAGATATGCATCCCGAACGAGAAGTGCATGGTGCATCCAAATCTATCCCGATGTAAAGGGGGGCCAAGGAGATCGACATCACACCACACGCCCTCAAAGGAAAACTCTAGAGAAAAGGTCTATAAAGTTTTTTTATTTTGTGGCTGGTCCTAGGGAAAAATGTATGGGTATAACTACGTATCCCATAAAAATGGGATTCAAGCCACAGAAAGTTCTAGAGATTCATGCACTTTAACATCATGAGGTAAGGGAGAATAGTGGGAGGGGTAATTAGAAAGGAACATGCATGTTGAATATTCCATAACCCAATGTAAATGAGGACCAAAAATATCCACACCACACCACTCATTTCTGAAGAGAAAACCTAGGCCAAGTGGCCAAAACAATATATTCTACAGTAGGGCTCGGGGAAAAAATGTTTGGTCATTTCTATGTATCCTAAAAGGATGGGAATCAAACCACATATAAATCTAGATAATGTCATGGAAATGGTCAATGCCAAAGGGAGATATATCCTCTCAAATGATAATATCATGGTTATTACACATTTTATTTTCATGCAAACATGTACAATGGAAATATTAGTTCATGATCATAATGTTTGAACCATAGGATGAGGCTTTTAAAGAGGAAATGTGTGGTGAAAAACCCTGAAGCAATCTGACAAGAATGAGGGACAGGGAAGCCCAATGTCATATGACACAATCCAAATAAGAAATCACACATAGTTTAACATCATGGGGTATGAGGAAAAAGGTTGGAAGAGTTTATGGTTTTCCCCAAAGACAAAGTGTCTCGGACTCGCTACATATCCCATGAGGATGGGAATCAAGACATACATACTTCTTGATTTCCATGCAGTTTAATTTCATGTGGTAAGGATGTGGGGAATAGTTTAATGTCATGTTGGATGGAGTAGTTTAGCATCATGAAAGTCAAGGGGAACCCTTGTTTTAAGTTCATGTAGAAAGGACCATCAATGTTGTGTAGTTTAACATCTGGTATCTAGGACACAATAGTTTAACATAAAGCGGGACAAGGTATCATAGTTTAACATCATGTTTCTTGGATGAAGTAGAGGGAGTGATCCAAGAGGGATGTCTATGGTGTGACCACTATAACCTGATGTGAATGAAGACATAAAAGGCCACCATGACACACTATACATTCCCAGGGTGAACTTGTATGCAGTTTAAAGTCATGATTCTTAGACTTGGGCACCCAGTTTAACATCATGTTTCTAGTACATGAAATTCTAGTTTAAGTTCATAGATTTTGGACCGAATGGAAGTTTAACATTATGAAGGATGATAGATATCTTAGTTTAATGTCAAAGAGCTCAAAAAAATAGGGTAATTTTGCAATTTATAATCATTCAAGTAGGATGCTAAATTGTTTCACAGCTTAATGTCATGCAACGAGGATGAAATAGAAGTTTAACATCATGTAAGATGAGGCAGTATAGTTTAACTTAATGTTTCTTGGATGAAATACATCTTATTTTAAGGTCACAGAGATCGGACCGTTGGGTACATATGTGAAGTACTATTTATGGAACTTATAATTTATGAGAGGATTGATTCCTTCACCATACATGGTGAACAAAGAGTATGCATCGTAGGGATTGACTTTTTGAATGATGTAAGGTCCTTACCATTTCATCTACAACTTCAGCAGTTACCTACCCATTATCATTAGAGCTCGGATGGCCAAAACCATTTCACCTTGAATGAAGTAGTGGAGACAAAATCTCTTCTTCAAAGCTATACTTATCTATTTCCGGTTTCTCTCAATATTATGAAAGGCCTACTATTCTCGTCAAGAGCTTCTAGTTGAGCTAGATAGACATATGGAACTCTGTCTAACATCTCCTGATCAAAAATAGAAGTATGGAGTGATGTAAAAAAATATCTACGGGGAGAACTACCTCAGTTCCATATAACAGGGAATATGGAGTCACATAGATGGAATTTCAATTCATCATATGATAATCCCCAATAATACTAGGAATATTTTCCAGAAAACTCTTCTTATTCTGACCCACCATCTTCTGTAAAATTTTGAAGAGGCTTTTATTTAACACCTTAGTCTTTCCATTTTATTGTGAATGGAAGAGATAAGTTTGGTTGGAAAGGATGTTATATTTGGTGTAAAATTTATTCAACTCAACTTCTTGAAAGTTTTTTCCATTTTCGTCAAGAACAGTGTGAAGGAATATAAATTGATGGATAATTTTGGAGCTCACAAACTCGACTATAGAATGGACTTTGACTTACTTGATTAGAATAGCCTCTACCCACTCCGAAAATAAATCAATTGTGGTCATAATAAACTATTATTGGTGAACTGGATATGGTCCCATGGTGTCGAGTCTCCAAAATTAAAAGATCCAAGAGTACTTTGTAGTGTGGAGGGGCTCTGACAGTCGATGCACAAAATTGGCATGGATTTCACACAGGTGGAACCTTTTTGTGAACTCAATACAGTCATGGACCATGGAAGGCTATAAGTATCTCATCCATCGAATTTGGTGGGAGAGCATCATACATGCCTAATGAGCACTGCAAGACCTGGAATGGACTTCTTGCATAACCTGTGGAATCTCATCTTCTTTAATGCAATCGAGAAAAATTCCATCAAACCCACATTTGTAGAGATTTTTCTCCAGGCTAGGACAACTATGGAGGTTTAACTAAACTTCAATGAAAGGGATTAACTCAATTCTGGATCTATCCTATTAGAGATTGTCATTCTTGAGATACTCAATGAAATGGGATGTCCAATCATAATTTTCTACAGCTGGAGAGGGATCCAGAGAACTTGATGTGGAAGAATCAGCAGTAAGGTAGTTTACCTGTTGGTTGTCATTATCGTATGAGCTGATAGGCGTGATGAATCTTTAGTGTTCCACCAGAATAAATAGATATTCATATTCAGGCTCTGTAAGATAAGTGTCTATAATGGATAGGGAATCATCTTGGCCATTCTATGATCAGGGAACATGATTCACCTCTGGTTGAGAAGGTAACTGGTACATCAGATGGAGAGCATGCTTAAATAAGGGCACGAGATCGGGCTTCCTAAGGATATAGTCACCGATAATTTACTTAATGACTAGCTCGGATTCCCCCTTTGCATATAGGTTGGGAACATAAATCTCAAGAACCAACTTGATGATAGTGATGAGAGCCTAATACTCTACCTTATTATTAGTGCAGCCCTCTCAAAAAAAGAATGAGTAGGGAAAGATAGCATGTGGAGGCAAGATGAAGATAATACCCAGGCCTACCCCATTGAGCCTAATATCATTGAGTCTTCTACCAGTGGGACTCCAGGAGGTTCCATCAAATTGAATCTTCCAACATGGCATAGCTTGATCCACTGATAGAATTTCCTTGTCTAGGAAATCAAGATCCAGATACTACTTTGTGCGGGATGGATGAGTGTTTAGGAAATCTTACAATGATTGACCCTTGATGGGCTTCTGTAGAATGAATCTAATATCTAACTACTGAAGAATCATTTCCCAATATGCTAGTCATCCTATTAACAAGGGATGGTTCAGAATATACTTGAGTGAATCCACATGGGAAACCAGTTGTAACTAGTGATGGTGCAGGTAGTGTCAGATCTTATTTACTATGAAAACTTGTGTGAGGCATCTATTTTCAATAGTATAATATCTGGACTCTATTTAGAGAAGCAAGAGACTGAGATAGTAAAAATTGTTCTCTAACCCCTAGTTATTATTTTGGGTGAGAAGGGCATCGAGGGACCATTCTAGTATGGTCACATAGAGGGCCAAAATATTCCTGGATAAAGGTGGAATCAGAACTAGAGGTCATATAAGATACTACTTGATCTCCTCAAAAGTGTTCTGACACTCTTCATACCACTGATAGATGGAAACTTTCTTTATGAACCAAGAAAAGGTCTTACACTTATTGGCCACCTTCATGATGAATTTCCATATATAGGCTAAGTGGCCTTGAAAGCCTCAGAGCTCCTGAAGGATGCATGGAGGGGGAATATGGATGATATCTTTGATCTTATCCAAGTCAATAATGATTCCTCTATTTCTGAAAAAGAAACAAAATAACTTTACATAGGTTACCCTGAAAGCACATTTTAAGTGGTTCATCTTCAATTTCTGAGAGAAAAGGAAGCACACTTTCTCAATATCTCTAAGATGGTATTTATGCTCGTGTTATTTGACCACAAATCATCCATGTAGAATTCCACTAGAATCCAAATGATTGATTTGAAGATGTGGTGCATAGATCACTGATAGGTGGATCCATAATTCTTCAGAATGAATGGAATTACCTGATAACAAAAGGTACCTTTTGGTGCTATGAAGTTGGTATATTCTTCATCTTCAGGGTTCATCCAGATTTGGTTATATCCATAATACCCATTTGTGAAGGAGGGATCCTAGAACCTAGTAGTTACATTGATCAGTAGCTCTATTATCGGAAGGAAAAAAATAATCCCTCGGGTTGTAGTAGTTGAGATCCTAGAAATCAATGCGGACTGTGATCTATTTTTTCTTCTTCCTGATGATAATGAAGTTGGATAACCATTTGGGGTATGGAACTTCCCTGAAGAAGTTTTCTTTGATGAACTTATCAACTTCGGTCTCAACCATTGCATAGTGAGATGGGTGCATCTTCCTGGGAGTCAAAATGAACCCATGATGACTTATCAGTATGCTAAGATGAGGCACAAAAACCTGAGGGTATAACCTTGATATCCTGTCATAACTCTAGTAAAACAATTCATGATATTTCATTATTAAATCCATATATTGTTGTTGTTTCTTTGTAGGCATGGTTGTGCTGATCAATGTTGGTCTTAGATATGTCTCAGTTCAAAGATTCACCTGAACCAACTCATTGACGGTAGTGGATACACCTTTCTCAAATTCAGGAGGAGAATATTCCAAATCCACTTCATCATCCAATGTGATAGGATCATCATAAGGATTCAATTATTCTAAGTTAGTGGTCCTTGGAGGAATGCTTCTGCCGGCTTGAGCAGCGGTGGAATCTTCATCAAGAGACTCTTGCACTATTGAAACCATTCAAACAAAGGTTTTTGACCCTATTCCATTAGGCCTTCAACCAATGGACCCATTCTTGATGATTTTAAAGCAGTATTGATGAGTTGGTCTGTGTTGACTTAGCTCGGCCCAAAAAAGAAAGAAAGTATGGTGTACTTTTGTAGCCATGGGGTAAACATCTTGATACCTCATAGGGGTAAGAGGATCTAGTATCACTCTATCTTGTCCTTTATAGGAGTAAGAGGTAATCTTCCAACAATCCTTATACCTGGGAATGTGATTTCCCCTCATCTTGGAGATAATGAAACAATGTTCCCTATCTAGGGTGGTGGCCTCCAACTGACGAATCGGGAAGATGAGATCATCATCCAAGTCCAACATGGGGTTTTCCATAGTGATAGTGTGTTCAACCTCCTTGGTTTAAGCATTATTTTCCATTCTCTAGTAGTAAGTCATTTTCATATAGTTAGCTTCAAAAAAATAAAAAGGAGATGTGTCACCTTGGAGCAGGCCCACTTAATTGTTGAGGCAGTACTTGAGGATTTGGTGATATGAGGAATAGACTTCAGCATGCAGATGAAGCAAAGGTCTACCCATCAGCGCATTTGAGGCAGTATCCTATTAGAAGACCATAAATTTAATGCTCACAATCAGGACATTGAATTGTGTCTTTAGGAGGATTTTTTCACACATTATTTTCTCTATTCAGTTATAACCTTGAATCTTCCGGTCAAATGGACTTAGATCTGAATCAGTCAGTCCCAGATTGTAGAGCCTCTGGATCGGGATAAGATTGATCCTAGAACATATTTTGATGAGAAAATTATGGAATTCCATATTATTGAACCGACCTATGACGTACAGTGGCTGGATGTGGCCATGAACAAGTAAACTCTCATATTTTCTTGAGAAATAGATGGCTTACTTGCATTTAGACTGCTGAATATATTCTGTATGGAAAGTATCGGTTTCCACAACCACTGTCTCAAACTAGATGGTGGTCTGTAAGGATTCTACAATGGCTTCTCACATATCTTCTAATATATGTAGGGCCTCAAAAATCAAGATCTTTGCATTAATTATGGAAAGGTGATTAATCACATAAAAATTTTGTTCTAGGAATGCATTTCTTACAATAGGAGGTCTCTCTTTTACAGGAGGTATGATGGGAGTTACAGGAAAAACCAGTGGATTCTTTCTAGTTTTGTGAATATCTGATTACATCATAGTGAAACCCCAAAAAATATTGATTTCCCCACCTAGGTAGTGGTGGTGCATTTTGTGGTTGTGCATGCTGATTCTGTACCATGAGATGTTGAGCATGGGGATAGAATTAAGGTTGTTTCCCTCAGTGAGGCTATGGGTTAGGCTATGTCGATAACAATTATAGCTGCTTGGGGGAATCTATCTATATTATGGTCATAGTATCTTCCTTATATTCTCTTCTTGTAGGAGCTGGAGGAGGAAATGGACATGCCTTTTTAGCCTACTGCAAGGCTTCTTCTATGTGTTGGGCATTGTCAAAGAAATTCTATAATCCACCCAAGAAATTTTGAGTGATGAGAGAGGGAACCAATTCAGTCTTAACATTAACCACGCACATCGTCATCATCTTCTATTGATTTAGCAGCATGTTGAGTGAATACGTGAGGCCTTTCCACTTGATGACAAATTCTGCAACTCAATCATCTAGTACTTTCTTTCAATTTAAGAGGTCGTTAATACTGGTCTTGTGTGTGGTGGAGATGAACTGACAAAGAAACTACCTGTGAAGATCTTCCCAACCAGGTATAGACCCAATTGGTAACTAGTTATACTAGATGAACACATTCCCTTCATATGTATATAAAAAACATCAGATCTTAGTTTCCTCCTACAGTGATGAAGTTCCCAACATGGTTCCAAACCATAATATGAACTGGTCCACATGATGCAGTGGGTCTTCCATCCCGTTGAATGGGGAAAATATAGGATTCCTGAAATTTGTGGGTGCCTTCATGTTGTCTACCCACGTGGGGTACAGCTTTCCATTGGGTGGGATTGTCACCTACCATGTCTCAAGGTCCTCAAGGAAGGTGATGAGAGTAGACATTGGACTTTCCTAATGGGGATTCCTCTCTTGAAGAGGATCACAGACCACAAATCCATTCACTGGCTCATCAAAGAGGTAGGTAGGATCAATGGATCATGGAGTGGCTGGTGGAAATATTGGAGGAATGACCTGAGAAAGGTCTCGAGGAACTACTTGATGAATGACCTGATCTAGGTCTAGAAGAGGATCCTTATGCAACTCAGAAGGATTTAACAATACATACCACAGTCTCTTTCTATAGCCTTCAATATCTACCATGTCAGGAAGAACAGGATTTTCAATATTGATGGGAGGCATCCAGACAAGGAGGACTTGTGGTTTCCCCTACATACCTGGTGGAGGAGGGACATGATTTTATTGAGGGTCTCCATAATATGGATGAAACTCTACAACAAACTCAGTTAGGAGCTCATCGATGAGCCTTTTTTTAACAAGCTAGTAGAGAAAGGTAGTCATAGATGGATCAACATTTGTCTCCTATGATACACTGGATGGGTCAGAGGGCTAAGAGGTCTCGATATTCTCCTTATATTTGTCTTTGTTTTTACCGAATAGAAATTGCATAGTGGGAAGTACAAGTATAATCATCTACCTTTGTTGGTGAGTGAAGATACTTGGGGTTCCAACAGATGTTGTGTTGACCCAGGGGGGGTTCTCTTCATCAGGCCCTACACTGATTCCACCTTTTAGGGGTATCTCGGGGAAAACCATGTTTGCTGTAATAGTTCCCAAAGGTATATCCTAAAAGTCACCAGGTAGGTCAGGCTTCCACAAGATATGACTAAAGTGAAGAGATTCAAACTGTATCCAACCATGGATTTTCATGTGTGGGGTTATCTCTTCAATAATTCAGCCAAGAATGATGAAGTTTTGAATGCATCGTTACTGGAGGTTCTGGTTATGACAAGGCAATGCAGGGTGCTGAGCCAGGGGAAGTGGTACTAACTCAACAATGAGACACTATTGTCCAATGTCATCAAAATGCTCTTGGATCTTTGGATAAGCCAACTGATGGCCATGAAGGAGAAAATGTGTCTCCCAAAGGGTTTTTTGGAATCAAAAAACTTCATCCTGAGTGTTCGACCCTAGAAATTTGATTTCGGGAGTAGCGATCATCTAGAATATATCAGACAACTGATCCACTACAAGAGTGTCCCACAGGATTCTTTAATAAGAATAATTATCCTACTATTAATTACCCCATTCTTCAATTAGGGCTTGTGGAGGGACTGTAAATGGCACTGATGTTGATTGTTGTGGTGCTAGACTGGCTGGTAAAGAAACCGCTGCATGAGCTGATAGAACACTGCTCACAGGTTCATCTCTTGAAGATGGCACCGACTGAATCATCATGTCCCTATAGTATGAGGTATTGGAATACACCATATATGTGAAGGTGGTGGCAGTTGGTGGAAGATATGGAAGGTTCTAGTCATCTACCAATCCCTAGAAAAACTCTATGCGATCTCATGTTGAGGTATAGAATGAAACTGGTGACGATAGTGAGGACTATACATCCATACCATGGAAGGGATCCAAACCTTACTCCTCCCACATGTTCCAATGAATAGATTCAAGGATCTAGTTCATCTCACCCTCTATGATGAAGAAACTCACATTTCAAGATCCTACCCCATACAATGATATAGAAGACTAGGGGGAAGGCTCTATTAATGGGTCTCACTCAACTTCAGAATCAAAAAATCAAATAAGATTCACAACAAGGAGTACCTTCGTGTTGTGTATAGAGGACCATTACTCTTGTTTTTTGATATGGGGAGTACATCCATAATTTTTATCATTAAAGAGGGTAGGACCTTCACTTGGTCTATTGTGAGAGTGTAGAGTGCCTCCACTATGATTATCTATGGTGCAAGGAACACCTAGGGATATATCGAGTGCGATATAAAGAGTACCTCTGTATTGGTTGGCACTTGAGTGGGGAGGTCCTCCACTGGAGCTGGTGAGGACATGGGGAGGTCCTCCACTGGAGCTGGTGAGGACATGGGGAGGACCTCCATGTTGGCTACTTGTGTAATGGAGAGGACCTATGTGTTTATTGGTAGTGATCGCATAAGGAGTACCTTTATACTAATCATGAATGAGGCATGAATGGCCTCCTCTTTAGTAGTTGTTGGAGTGAGGAGGACCTCAACTCTGGTTGGATGCAGTATGAGGAGGGCCTCTTTAGTGACTAGTGACAAATAAAGGAGTGCCTTCACTTTGTTCATTGCTAATTCGGGGTAGACCTCTACTGGATCTATAAAATATGTGAGTAGGACCTTCAGGTTGGTGGTCCGTGACATGGGGAGGACCTCTGGGATGGATGTCAAATATTCGGGGAGGACCTTCACTTGGACCGGTGATGAGACCATGGAAAGGACATCCATACTAAGAATGAGAGTGGGTAAGACCTCCAATATTACTCGATATGGTATGGGGATGGCCTATGTACCGGATCTCGTCATTTTGGGTTAGCCCATGACAGATGTTGGTGGTGCCAATGACCAAAAGAGTCATCCCATCCTACCTATGGGGCAGTTGAGGCCTCGATTTCGGTTGGAAACTGGTGAATCCCAACTCTGTTGTGGTAGGGATATGGTTTAATTCACTAGGGGTTTCATGGGCCATGGAAGATGTTGAACACGATATCCCCCTAGAGGGTATCTTCCTCAACATGGGCCTGAAGTTGGTGACGGGTTATCCGGACCAGGGCTGGTGAAGCAAGGATATAAACCACTCATTCTTTGGACTAAGGTACCAGTTGGTGGAACTAATGTGGCCTTGAGGGAGACCTCCTTGGAAGCTCTCAAGCAATTTTAGTGGCCATGATGACTCGAATATCCCTTACCTCATCGGCATGGTGGAGTGAGTCACAGGATCGCTCTGGAGAGAGGCTCCTAAAGTAGTTGAGCGTGGGATTTGGGATTATTGGATCTCTATTCATCACTTTGGGGCAATGGTGGTGGTGAGTCGTAAAGTCCTCCAAGTCTTATTTGTCCATGTCCCTAATGGGAATGACCCCCTACTACTCATACCGATGAACAAGGGTGTCTATCAACCTTCTTTTCACAATATATGGGGTGATATAGGGTGCGGTATACTGGTATCTATGGTCACAGATGATGTCATGGAAGAGGTGTAATCATGTAGGATCATTACATTTTGTTCCATATATCCCTACATATGTAGGAAGGGGTGATCGGTTTTTTATGGCTTGGGTCCTACAAAGAAGGGAGATTTATCCATTGGTAAAGACAATGGAAAAACAATTCCCAATGCAACATTTTTTTAGTATTCCCTGTTCAAGATAGAGTTCCATACTATTGATGCCATGGATCAGAATTCCCAATGACTAACTGCCCCAATTTCTGGTGAGTTTCAGGCTAGGCCTACTATTTTCTTGGAGGGACCTAGAGTCGGATAATTGGATCTGATGACACAATCATCTTCTAATGTATCAAATTTTACTAATATAATATTTATGAGAAGATTTCACATCATATTCAAAATTTATTTTTCATACTCTTTTCTTCAGGTTGTGTCCACTCTCCACATGTAATTCGTGTTTGTTGATGGACTGCATTGTACCCCACAATCCCACTTTCCAAAGTAGGGATACATTTATCACCTGTTCAGGGATGTCTACTCCTTGATCAAAATGGGATGATGGGATTCCAGTTCCTACTTCCATATATTCCTCCTCAGAACTTATCACCTCATCCAGGTCTCCCTTACAGATTAAGATGTTGTTCGTGAAACTCATTCCTAATGCCATTTCTTCGTAGACGTCAGTTAATTACGTTGCTTCTTTCAGGAAATTACAAAGGGTCTAGTCAAGGAAGTAATCTTCAGTTGGGAGATTAGTCACATTGGGCATTAGTGTCATATATGGATGATGTAACATTGGTAAACCTATATTCTTCCTCATAAGAGGGATTCTCAAGGGTGCGGAAACCCAAAGAATCCCTTGTCGGTTGCATAGAATCTTATTCTAGAGGTGTTTCTTTTGAGTTTTTCCTTAGTCATCCCATGTTTAACATGGGGTAGGCCACAAGTTTAACATCCTGTGGAGACTGAGGAACATGAGTGTAACATCTTGTAGAGATGTAATGGACTAATCAGAATACTTTGAAGGTGGATCGTATAGGTACATCACTAGGAGGGATAACCGATAAGGTTTACCTGGTGGATGGATCAAAATGCATGATGAGAGTGAACCTGAGGTGGTGTGTCGCATGAAGAGATTTTTTTTCACCATAAAGGGGTATGTCCCTAGGAGGTAGCCACGGAGGTTTACCATTGGATGGGTGGGAATGACTCTGATGATAGACATGGGTGATGTGTCCCATAAAGGTAAATATTTCACACCGTGAAGACTAATCTGGACACCACTGGGGGAGGATAAGGGGAGTGGACCACAATTAGGGGGACACCAAAATTTAACATTGGTTGGTATTGAACCTTAGGAAGGTTTCCTATGTACCTTGTATAGAATATAGGGATCAAAATCCACATAGTTTGAAGGGGTGATTTGGGGATTACACATAGATAGATTCCCTTCATAAGAGGAGCACTCTTGGTTGGATGAGTGTGGAATGTGTGGGTCTTATGAATGGTTATCTACCCAGGTGCTTCTAGGACAAGTGATGATGTGTATGGCATGATCTCGTCGACATGTGGTAGTCAGGTTAAGAATTAATATGGAAATGGAGGAAGTGTTAAAGGAATAGATGGAGTGTGGGGGTGATGGGATTGAACCTCGAGGAGGATTCCTACGTATCATAGTGGATGGGAATCAAAGTTTATGTAATTCTGTAATGGGGTGATGAGAAACCTAGGGAGGAAAATCATGATAATGGAGTGCATGGATAGGGATCTGATGGAATTATAAACTTCGGGTTGAGGCATGATCCTCTTAAGACATAATGACTCAAGGTAAATACCATGATTGGAATGGATGGTGGGATTGAACCTTGGGGATGCTTCCTACATACTCTGTTTAGAAGACAGTGATCAAATTCCATGTAATTTTGATATCCTATATAGTTTAACGTCATACAGTATGGAGGATAATGAATCGATGTGAAAATTATAGTGTCATTCTTGAACATTGAGGAGGTTTTCTACATACTCCATGTATAAGATAGGGATCAAAACCCATGTAGTTTGGAAGCCCAGGGCTTACGCATGGTTAGTTTCCCATTGAGGTGGAAGTTGGGGCTTACTCTAGAATGGATGCCCAAACAAGGGTGTCATGGTCACTAATAAACTTTAATCCCACATGAGTCATGCTCAGTGTGAGAAATAAGAGGAAGTAGTAGACCATACTATCGTGTTGTGGAAGATGAATCAGCGAGGGATGGTGTGGGGCTTACATGTAGAAGAAGCCAATGGATACAAATCCCAAAGGGAGAGGGATGGGATGTTTAGATTCCCCTATTCTCAAATCACCTTGGGTATTTCTTTCTAGAGGAGGTAATGAGGAGAAAGAGTGATACCTCTTGTATGAAAAGCTAGGGGTTTGAACCATGTTGTCAGCCCTTTCCCTACAGGAAAATTTCGTTCCATGTGAGGAGTATCTCATTCCATTTGAGGAAGATATCACTATTAGGGAGATGAGTGGGTGTGGAAAATTCCCAAGGCAGGGCACCCCATGTGCATGGCACATGGTGAGGCTACATTTTAATGTCATGTGCTGAGGATGATGACTCTTGGCAGTTTATGTTCCTGGAGCATGGATGGGGAGGACTCCATCCTCACCCCTTGGACTTACATGACTAATACCCACCCAAACATGGGGAATGGAAGTCATCCGTAATGCCTGAAGTGAGTAGGGTGGTGGAGTGGTCAGTTGTGGGGTCCACATTAGTGTGGCTATGCCAAAAATAATGATCTGTTAGAGTATATATTTCAAAAAGAAAGAGATAGGACAATGCGACATGGGACGCCGCATGAGGGACCAATAAATTACTGCCCACAATCCTGGAGGGATGCACAGAGAATGGGAATGCAAGATGTGGGAGTTGCATGCAAGAAGTGTTCAACCATGGTGTTTTCATCTAAATACAACCCATGTATCCTAAGGATAGGGGTACATGCAAGATAGGTGGTTCACACAGAACATCAAGGGGTTGACCGGACGATATGATGGACATGGGAAAGTGTTGTGCGTAAGAAGCGTCTTTTTCACGCACTTGTCTTAGGAAAAAGGGAAATGTGTGAGGGTCAAGCCCTTATGAGCCTACAAAAAGGTTAACCCATAGGTGACCTATCACACAAGATATTGTACCTTGGATCCATGGCTTTTTCACTGTTGCGGAAGAGGTTCTCTTGCATGCATGGGAGCGACGGTTCAACTTCGGGAGGGTTACCTTGAGAAAAGTGGGTTTCCAATTTATAGGAAACATCCTTGCTGGAGGCGCGTAATAATTTCAACATGGAAGGGGGTGTTTGATATCGCGTTGGGAACAAAAGATTATTATGTTCATGGTGGTATTTCTATGCATCCTCCACACAAGTGTGCATCTGTCTTGTCAATTTTTAGGAGGACAGGGCACAAGAATAGATTTGATGTCACATTGGGGGCTTAAGATCCTTATGCGGGAAATTTCACCTTGTGCACAACCCTTTCATCTTGTGCACAGCTTCCATAGAATTATCAAAATGTCTCAGTGAGTTAAAGGGTTCCTTCAGGTTTCTCAAACATGACCATTTACAGCTTAAAATGGAATTTGGCGCCAACAACTTTTAAATAAAAATATAAAAAAATAATGAAAATCGTTTTCTTATGGAAATAAGTTTTTCAAAAAAAAATAATTCTAATTATTATTTTCTATATATGAATATTAAAATTGGTGTTAATATATTATTCATATCAAAAATATATTTTATCCATTACATAATTTGTTTCATAAAAACACACAAAAATCCAATTTTAAAAAATATTGAATTTTAAATAGTAAATCAATATTATTAGTTATTTATCCACCCTAATTTAGTTTATAAAATCCTTAGTATAAATAATTACCTTTATTTTTATTTATAAATATATTTTATAATTAAATTCTATATATTTTTACCCACTAATTCTATGGATATATTTTAAAAGTTATATATTGTTCAATGGTCTATTGTACTTCAATGTTGCAAGTCAAAAATGATGTTAACATAATATTAATTTAAGGAAAATACATAGTGAAAAATCAAGTCATTATAATTGGTCAAAAAGATAATTATCCTGGGCTTGAAGAATTATTTTAGCGTTCTCTTAATCTTGATATACAGGATGAGGATCATCTCTCATTCTTGTGAGCACTCTTGAAACAATTCTCTTTGGTCTTGAGAGATTTATCTTGGGAGAAAACCTTCTGCACAACATTTCACCTCACCATAGAAATGATATAATTTAAATTATATTCATTAGGACATAGAATTAGTAATTTCATAGACCCTTTAGAAAAAAAATTATTCTATGTAAACCTCACATAAAATAAAAAAATATATATTATATTCCATGATGTGTGATAACTAACAGATATTTATAAATCGTTTCAAATATAAATAAATCAATATGTATTTAAATGATATTAAATAAAATATATTATTTCCATCAGATCCTTACCAGGGACCATCAATCCTCAGCATTTATCAAATATTGAATTATAAATATTTATTCTAAATAAAGAACATTATTTTTTAATAAGTAAATAATTAAATATTAGATTCACTAACTATTCAAAATAATATTTATAACTATTTAACTGACATATATTCTACACTCGAATTATGGGTGGTTAAATTTATGTGATCAACATATCCTGGATATTTATGATTTCAAGGTCTTTAGAATAATATTTATTAAAAAATTAAATTCAAATATAATTTAACTGATATTTTGGAGAAGCTCAGTGTGTGACCCTCTAGGCCTTCTTCTCAATAGGATTAGGTGAGATTTCTTAATATCTAAAATTTATTTCTAGAAACACATCAAGGAACCCATAAAGATTGTAAGAAATATGTTTTTATATTAGGTATGAATCCTTTAAAGTTTTGTCTAATTCTTTATTATAGACCTAATATGAATTCCTAATGATTTCACAAAGGTTTTGGGGGTGTTTTGTGCTTGTTTAGAGCTCAAAACTCTATTTGGTGGAGGAAAACAATGGGTCGCATGGTTAATAGAGACGGTGTGACCCATCCCACACTCTCTCCTAACTGTGTGGGGTTTCATAGTGGGTTGATGTAGGTAACTTGGTTTTCCCTAACCATGTGCCATGGGCTGCACACCCATGCAAAAACTGCATAAATTTTAGTAGATGTGTTTTGCATGGTTGGCACACAATTTCTCTAATTGTGTATCCAAACCATGTGGGTGCCCCCTTAACATAGCAGATGGGGCATGATTGGAACATAGTTTTCCAACCATATGTCCAAACCCTATAACCCCTATTTTGGAGAAAAATTATGAAAACAACCTTAATGAAATGTTAAAACCATTCTCTTCTCCCCTTGGATCTTTCTAGTGGATAGACACCCATCCATTATCCCATTTTGGATATCTCAATCCCTATTTTTTAGTATTTAATCCCATTTATCCATCCAAAGTCCGATCGAAGTGCCATTCATCTCATTGGATCTACATTGGTAATATCTTAATTCTTTTTAATTCATTATTTATTTCTATTCTCCTCAATTAATTTATTAAGGTGCAGGATCATATGCTCTATTTTTAGGTCATTGATATGTTCTTCAGATATCTTCCAATTCATGCCAAACTATAGGCTTATACTGGACCAGGAGATTTTTATGATTATGAGGTAGGTGGTCTATAAATTATACCTCAATTTTTGATGTTTCATAGTATTCATCGTTGTACTGCATGTCGTTCTCACCATGAATTTAACCAAAATTTTAATTTTCTTAAATTGGTTGTCATTTTTAGAACCTAAGGATCTTATTATACCCCTTGATATTGACTACTCTAGATGGGTCCATCCACTTGGTTGTACCCTCTTATATTCCTAAATGGATTTCATGAGAATATGGCTAAAGAACCTATTAGAGTGTTTGGTCTTGCTTCTAAATTGTGATATTATAAATTAAGTGGATGGATGTAGTTTTGTAGAATGGCTAAAGAGTTGAATTGAATAGTGGTGACTGGTAAGACCATGTCACCTAATTGAATCTAATAATGGCTTCACCCTAGTTTTAGATAAATTTCATTTAAATATGAATTATACCTTGTATCATATTAAATCCAATTGTATTTATCAATGATAAGACATAATGGAATGACAACCCTTAACAATTGTAACAAATAGGAAAAATGACCCTTTTGAATTATAACGAATGGGCATGAAGATCCTTATGAATGTTTAATATGAATGGTTATAGAGACCCTTGTTTCTTAATACCAAATGGAAATGATGACCATTAATAATTATATTAAAGGGTTATGAAAACCCTTGAACTTGTTATATTAAGACATACATGGAAAACCACATATAAATGTGATAATTTATGAGAATTTTGGCCCTATATGTGATATTGGTCATGGAGTCCCTTATAAATGTGATACCGGGACGGTGTCCCTTACTGTGTTACCGGGAATTTCATCACATATAAATGTGATATTGAGCATAGAATCCTTATACTATGATACTGGGAATGGCATCCCCTATATTACTATGATATAGATCATAGACTCCCTTATAATTGTGATAATATGAAAGGCATCACTATACCATGTTATTAGTAATGTATTCCCCTATACGTCTATGATATTGGGAATGGAATACCTTTTAAATTTGATAATGATAATTTCATCCCTTGATACTTTCTC
Organism: Viscum album; assembly: GCA_963277665.1. Taxonomy (NCBI): domain Eukaryota; kingdom Viridiplantae; phylum Streptophyta; class Magnoliopsida; order Santalales; family Viscaceae; genus Viscum; species Viscum album. The sequence continues at coordinate 1,512,352,384 of OY728139.1, read as the reverse complement.
AAAGTTATTCTGACACAGGCCGAAACAGTTAGTGTCAGCCTGGTTTCCTTTCAAGAACCAGAACCAACCCATTTATAATTGTTATTACTACTTAACATTTTTATATTTTTGCTCTACCATATTATATACACTGAATGGATATGTATAGATGTCATTGGTGGTGGCATACTAATATTTATCTCACACCCTATGCGGGCCACCAATGGAACCTGGGAAGACTATATGCATGTAGATATATATAAGGGGAATCATTCTCTTACAAATGCATGACTTATAGCATGAATTAGGACGGAGAAGGTAGTAGATGATAGGGCTGGAGCATGGGATGTTGGGATAGATTTTTCTCTATTTGTACCCTTTTTATATAATACTACTTCCTGCAATTTATATCCATGTTTTTCAAATTTATAGATCCATGAAATGTATTACCATCCTTTTTATATGATATTAGTTTCTTGGTTATTTATATTATCTTTCACTATTCTATCTACTTATACATCTATTATACTATTTCCATTGTTCACCAATCATATTAAATATCCTATTTGTTACACTCTAGTAATTAAAGAAAAGTCTCCACATAGACACTCCCTAGGCCATTGTTTCTAGTCGACAGCCTCTGACATTTGGGGGGGGGATGCGTTTGAGGCCATGTGGTAGACTGAGCTCAGGGAACCTCTAAGCGGATTCCGAGTTTTGGAAGTCATAAAGTAGTATCAGCATACATTTTATTTTCTTTATTTACTATTTTTAGGCAATATATAGGATATCAGGGTTATTATGGGGTTTTTTAATGAGTTCTTCTTATGTGAAGCTAACCCATGTACAAAGAAAATATGAATTGCCTCAAATGTAAATTGTTATTTGATTCTTTTTTCTTATTAAAGTTGATTTGATTCCACCATTGGGTGATGCACTTGAATTTTGATATTAATATTGATATGAGTTAAGTTTAACTTTTATCCATAGACCGATGATAAGAGGGAAAGGAATCCTTGATCATGCATAATATTAGGCACCTTATAAGAAATTCACATGCCATTCCATATAGGATCATTCTGTTGATTTCATTACCTGTGATTTTCATGAGGGATTGACTATTATAAATAGAGTTGTTATCAGCTAAGGATTATTGTCGGGAATTGAGAAAACATCATAGTTACTTATATTTTCTTCTATAACCTAATAGTTTTTTCCTACATAGGATATAGAATGCACACTAAGCAGTCAGTTATGACATGTTGATTCATAGACCATTGGCCACATGGAATGGAATGTGCTATGGTATGGATTGACTAGACACCATATTTCAGTTAATAAGGTGTTATGGTCCCTTTTAGATCATAAGTGGTGAACCATTTAGTTCAACCATCTAAAGAGAAATGAAATTTAAGTATTAATTTAAAATAAAATTGAAATTCAAAAAAACACAGAGCTTGACCCAGTCTTGGTCTGGGTAGTGGTAAGTAGGTAGCATCTTTTTTGTTATATATAAATGTTTCAATCACCCAAACATAAATCTTTGTGATCGTATAGGGGTTCAATGATCACATATAATTGATTTTTACCTATTATATCTTCTATATTTTAAGTCTTATGTCTTTATCGAATCCTATCTAAGGTGTGTGTTTGGAAATGGTAGAGTAATGCCACCACAACGTCTTATGGTCATAGGCCAGAAAAGAGGTGCTGACCATGCCCTAGAGGTGTGGGGTCCTGAGCATCCATCTATATCTCCAGCAGTGGAACCTCTTCATGTTCACAATGCAGGCAATTATTCATGGTTTTGAGGATATTTCCTATCACATGTGTAGATGATACAGCGAGGCCTGTGCTATGCCCCTTATATGAGAGAGTTGACCTAAGTTTTCCAATAGAAACATTCGACCAAGTTTTTAGGGGATGGTGGACCAAAGGTTTTAGAGTTATGGAATGATATGATCATGTCTATATTCAAGAATCTGGAGACACCTCAAGATATGAGAGTGAAACACGCTACTTATATGTTACAGGATTCTCCAAATGCTAGTGGGATACTATAAATCAGGCTGGTCAGTATCAGGAATTAGTTTGGAGGGACTTCCATTATAGCTTCTTTGAATATTTATTTGAAGAGACCCTAGGGACCGATAACACCAGGGAATTCAAGAACCTACAACAAGTTTCAATTATAGTGATCAACTATTCATATAATTTTATAGAGCTTCAGTATTTCATGACTATCTATACAACTAATGATCCAATGAAAGAGAAATGATTTATGGATAGTCTAAGGCTTCCAATTCATTCTCAGGTAAATTGGTTCCAATTGAATAGGATATCTAAAATAGTGAACCAGACTCTTATCACTGAGTAGAACCTGAGGGAAGCTGATAGTGTGAGCCATGGTAGTTTAAAACCCAGATAGAGTAGTGGTTCTACTAGTGGTCAGAAGCAATGCATTGAGTAAATGAGAATGAGAAGAGGTATCTAGTTGGAACCCATATATAGTAATGTGGTATGTTATTAGTGTGGGAATATCTGGAAGAAGAGGCCTTAGTTTCCTAGAGACCCCATCAAGTGTCGAGGCGATATCAGATTGGAGCATCTATTCAGATTCTGCTAGACCATCCAATCTGTGCAGAGTGGGAGAGGATCTTTTCTATTCCACCTTCAATAGTAGGTTCAATATCATCTCTCCAAGAAGGTATCTGGAGTACTAATAGTCATATAGGTAGAGGAGGAGTCTGTGTCCATGGTAGCCAAACTTCGGATTTTAAGTGCCAATAGAGAGGAACTGCCCCAGGTAGTTAGGTTGTAGCACAGGGTTAGGGATCAAGCCATATTTATTCAATGCATCCTATACTAGAGGAGCAGGACACTGGGCCATCTATATTTTGAGGTACTATTTTAGTAGCTTCTACTATAATTTATATCTTATTTGATATGGTTGCATCACATTCTTTCATATTTGTTCCTATTGTGGAGAGTGTCAGAATTTATATTGAGTAATCATGTATCATATTGATGCTAGATAAACCTTTTAGTATATGATCAAAGATCATATACCAGTGCAAGGATTTTCCACTTAATATAGGTAGCCAAAATTTCTTATAAAACCTCTTCGTCCTCAAGATGGAAGGCTTTTACTTCATTCTTAGAATAGACTGGTTAGTTCCTTATCATGCCTATTTGGATTGTTATCACTTGAGGTTGTTGTTTACATCACCAGAGGGTGGAACGTATATTCCAAAAGGATGTTTTTATTTACATGTTAGTAGATATGGACCATCTCATCTTGTCCAAGGTGGAGTGACCACCCATATTTCTAGACTTTATATGAAAGATTACGGACTACATCAGATTATGTTCCCTCCTGTAATAGATCGGTTTAGGGATTTTTCCCCAAAAACATATCAGAACTACCTCCTAATATTGAGGTAGAATTTACTATCTAGCTAGGACCTGGAGCTACACCAGTATCCTTCTCTCCTTACAGGATGGCTACGACTAAGTTGAAGGATCTCAAGAGGAAGCTAGAGGATTTAGAAAAAACGGGATTCATATAGACCTATACTTCTCCCTGGGGTTCACCAGTCCTTTTCACCTAGAAGGAGGATGGAACCCTTACACTTTTTGTGGGTTAACAGAATTTTAATCAGCTAAAAATGAAAAACTAGTATCCTTTAACTCACATAGATGATATTTTTGACCTACTCAAAGGAAAGAGGGTATTCTCAAAGATTGACCTGATATTAGGATATCAGTATGTTTGAGTCAGAACATTAGATATTCTACATATAGATTTACATAATTTGTACGGATTATATGAGTATCTTGGGATTTCCAACATTCATAAGAATGTTCCTTTCATTTTCATGGATTTGATGATTTTTTTTCATCCCTATCTAGATTCCTTTGTCATGATATTTGTAGATGACATCTTGGTGTATTGTCATACTAGAAGAGACCATGACACTAATCTTAATATAATTTTGAATACACTAAGACAACTCCATTTTTATGCTAGTATTAGTAAATATCACTTTCGGATTGACAAGGTACAATTCCCTGTCCACATTATATCAGAGTAAGAGTTTCATTTGGACCAGATATGACAAGATATGTGGTTACCTGAGAGCATCCCAAAAAACGTTTTGACATACGCAGCTTATTGGAGATATATTAATACTAAAATAATTTTATAAAGGTATTATCAGGCTTAGAAGAACCTATTACTGGCTTGAATAAGAAGGTTGTGAAGTTTATATGGTATGAATCCTAATAGATATCCTTTCAGGAGTGGAAAGGGAGATTGAATTTAGTGCCAATCTAGATTCCTCCAGAGAATGGGAAGGAGTTATATAGTCTATTGTGATGAATTAGGTGTCGTTCTAGGGTCTTTTTTGATGTAGAAAGATAAATTCATTGTGTACGGTTCATGAAATTTGAGGCCTCATGAGAGAAATTACCTGATGCATGATTTTGAATTAGAAGATATTGTACACGCCTTGTGTTGTTGGAGGCATTACCTATTGGGAGATTTTTTTTTGTTGGTCTTTACAGACAATAAAATAATATGGTATATATTTATAAATCATGAATTGAATCTTAGTAAGTGAATATGTGTTTAGTATATACAGTTCTTTTACTTTGATCTAGCCTATATGCCTAGGAAAGGAAATGTTGTTGCTGATTCTCTAAGTAGGAGAACTCAGATGCAAGAAATTCTAGAGGCCAGTCAAAAATAGAAGCTTATAGATCTAATTTCTGAGATGAATATAAAATTTCAAGACCATCATGTTAATTCTATGTTCATATCTATATAAGTTCTCTCTTAACTTCTAGAGAAGGTAAAGATGAGTCAATTTTCATATCCCGATGACCTAGTCCTACGAGAGAGAATTGCTAGTGAGGACCCACCTCTGGATTGGATTGTTGGTGATGACAACATCCAGTGTATACATGGGAATATTTGGGTTCCCAAATATATGTGATAAGAGATGATGTACTATTCACATACTCATTAGTATCTAGTTCCCCTAGGTATTTTCAAGATGTATCATGATATGTGCCGACAGTATTGGTGGCCATGGTTGAAGCTTCGGATAGCAGGCTTTGACACTATATGTTCCACATATCAGTAGGTGAAGGAGGACCACCAATGACCTGTTATCTTGTTACTACTATTATCAGTCCCAAAATTAGAATGGTAAGATGTTGTAATGAATTTAGTAGTTAGATTACCGAGGTTTTCTTGAGGTAGTGACGTAGTTTGTGTGGTTTTGGATTGACTGATGAAGGTATCCAACCTTTTTTATTCATGAGACTTTCTCAGTTGATGAGTTGTGGAGATTATATTTTGGTGAGATAATATGACTACATGGGGACCCTCATATTATAGTTTTATATAGTTATGCTTATTTTACATCAAGGTTTTGACAGGAGTTGCAAAAGGCTAGGGGTACGCAGGTGCTTTTGAGCACATTCTTTCACCCAAAGATCGATGGTTAGTCGGAAAGGACTATATAGGTTCTAGAGGACATGATCAAGGCATGAGTCCTTAATATATGCAGTTATTTTGGAAATCATATCCCTATAATTGAGTTTTCCTTCAAGAACAGTTATCATTTGATGATACAGATGGCATCATATGAGGTCTTATACGGTAGGTAGTTTCGTTCACCCCTGTACTAAATAGAGGTAGGATAGGCAGTGCTACTTGGTCCTCATCTCATTTAGGAGAATTAGTTTCATGTTAAGATGATCATCAATACGATTTATACTACTCATAATAGATAGAAATCATATGTCCATCCACCTTGGCGACCTCTGGAGTTTGAGGTCAGGGATTGTGTTTTCTTGTGGGTATCACCCAAACTTGGGAATATATGGATTGGAGGCAAGGGAAGATATCGTTGCATGTTTTTGATTCGTTTAAGATTATGGAAAGAGATGGGATGGTGTGATATTGGATTTTTTTACCTCATAGATACCATTCCATGTATGATGTCTTTCACATTTCATTGATGTGTCAATTTCATGTCGAACTGTCTTATACTTTTGATCTTGAGGATGTTAAGCAAGATGTTGATGCTTCTTTTGAAGAGTATCTTATATGCATCATTTATCATAGCATGAAGTCTCTATCAGGTAGTTATATCCATTTAGTATGGGTGTTATGGAACCATTGCAAGGTACAGGATGAGACTTGGGAGAAGGAGGCTGACATACATGCTTAGTGGCTGGAGTTATTCTCATATGAAGTTTTTTCGCCATTGGAAGGTTAACTTAGGGACACGTTCCATTAAAGAGGGGATAATATAATAACTCTATTTTTATATTAGGAATGGATCCTTTAAATGTTGGTATAATTCTTTATTATCTATCTAATAAATATTCTTAATGAGTTCACAATGGTTTTGGGGGTGTCTAGGGTTTGTTTGGAGCTTGAAACACTGAATGGTGGAGGAAAATATTAGGCCTCATGGATAGTAAAACTGTGGGACCCATACCACATGGTCTCTCCTACCCATGTGGATATTGACAGTGAGGTGATGGAGGGATCTCATTTTTCCCTAGTCATGCGCCAAGGACTACATGCCTGTGCAAAAACTTCAAACATTTCATCGGTGGTGTTTATCATGGTTAGTGCATAGTTTCCCAAACCATGTGACCTAACTGTGTGGGTTCCCCCTTAGCATAGTAGATGGATAATAGTTGGAATATGGTTTGGTCAACCATGTAGCCAAATCATGCTACCACTATTTTGAAAAAATTATGAAAACGCCCCTAATGAAATTTTTAAACCATTCTCTTCTCCCATTGTCTCTTTCCAACAGAAAACCACCCCTCCATTATAACATCTGGGAGATATCAATCCATATTTTGTATTATTTTATCTAATTAATCCATATAGAGTCCAATCGAAGCACCGTTCATCTCATTAGATCCACATCGGTAAGATATTAATTCATTTTTAGTCTTTCTTCATTTCTCTTCTCCTTAATTAAGTTATTGACGTGTTGTACCATATGTCTTTTTTTCAAGGCATTGATATGTTCTACAGATATTTTCCAATATAGGCCAAAATAGAGGCTGATACTGGATGAGGATATTCATACAAGTATGAGATAAGTGGTCTATAAATTATACCTCAATTTTATATGTGTTATAATATGTGGCGTCATGTCGCATGCTGATTTAACCATGAATTTATCTTAAATTTTAATTACCTTAAATTGATTTCCATTTTTGGAACCTAATGAACTAATTATACCCCTTCAGATCAACTACCCAAGATGGATCCATCCCTTTGGTTGTGCCCTATTACATGCCTAAATAGATTTCATGAAAAATATGGCCAAAGAACCTATTGTAGTTTATGGTCTTGCTTCTAAAGTGTGATATTATAAATAAAATGGATTGAATTAGTGTTGTATCATGGCTAAAACTATTATAAACAATTTAATTGAATAGTTATGTGTGGTAATCCCACGTCAACTAATTGAATTGAACAATGGTTACGCCCTTATTAAAGATAAATGTAAGTGAAATATGAATTATACCTTGGATTGTATTAAAGACATTGTTTATTTTCAAATGATATGACATAAGGGAATGATGACCCTTAATAATTGTAAAGAATGGGAATGACAACCCTTGTGAATTATAATGAATGAGCATGAATAAATTTATGCATGTTTAATATGAATTGGCATGGTGACCCTTACTACTTAATAAAAAATGGGAAGGAAGACCCTTAATAATTACATTAAATGGGAATGACGACCCTTGAACATGTTATATTAATATAGGAATGGAATACCTTGAGTAAATGTGATATTTTATGGGAATGGAGACCCTATACGTGACACCAGGCATGAAGTCCTTATAATTTTGATACTGGGCATGGAGTTCCTTACTATGATACTGGGCATGGAGTCCCTTATAAATGTTATACTGGGCATGGTGTCCCTATACTATGATATTAGGCATGGCTTCCCCTATATTAATATCATATCTGGCATGGAATACCTTATAAATGTGATACTAGTCATGGAATACCAATGTTTTGATATTGGGAATGGCATCCCCTACACTATTGTGATACTGGGCATTGAGTGTAACACCCCGAGATTTTATGAAAAATAATCTTTTTAATTTTTTTAATGTCTTCTGTTTTATGCTACACCAAAAGGAGCTTGAAAAACACACATCTCTGACTTGCCTTGCATTACACGCAATCGCGACCTTCCTCGATAGCGTGTACACAATACCGAGTTTCACTAAACGAGATATTATTATAATATTATTATGAACTAGCCGTTATGAATAGTAATACCCACTTTTTAAAATTTTATAAATTTTATCTTTCATAATGGACTTCATTTTTGGATTCGGAATATCGAAATTAGCTTAGGGTGAAATTTTGGTACTTTTCGGATAACTTTCATATTCTGATGAATAGTGAAAATTACTAAATTTTAATTAAAAAAAACTTTTTTAATCAAAATAATTAATAGTGATAAATTATTAATTTTAGTGGTTCTAAATTATATTTAGAATATATTTTTACAATTTAATACAATGTTGGTCATTAAATGTAATTTCACATTTAAATCAGACATAAACAAGTGTCAATCTTTTGATAGTTATTATCTCTTAAAAACACGCTATTTGTTTTGACGACGGGAATAAATTTTTAAATTAGTTAATGTAACTGATATGTTTTGAATTTGGTAAAATAGACATCATTTTTGAATTCATAATATCAAATATAACTTAGGCCTAATTTTTGGTATTTTTCGGGAAACTTTCATTTTTTGATGAATAGTGAAACCACTAAGTGGTCGTTAAAAAACTGAATTTTTCATAAAACTTAATTTTACCGCTTCTGTGAGTGAAATTTTGAAAATCCGAGAGACACGGTAAATATCAAGGACTAAAATTTGGTTCAATGAGATGAAAATAATTTTTGGTGAATAGTAACTTTTTACTTTTTTACCACAGTTAAAAGTAAATAGGGTAATTAAGGGTAAAAGTGTTTTTATTATTACCCTAACACATGTCCTAATTCTATTGGATAAGTGTAATTCGACCAAAAACAGCCTTAGGAATAAAATATGACCATTTAGGCCCACTTGGAGTAGAAGAGGACATTTATTATTAATTTATTTAAAGAAGGGTTAAAATAATTAAAATCAAAGTTTAATAACTAAAACATTTTTAATATAGGGTTATACATAATATGAATTAGACTATAAATATTAATTAGAAAGATAAAAATATTTCCTACATAATGGTATTTTATTTGTAATTTTTAGACTTAAAATAATTTAATTTATTTATGACACAATGATGATGCAGCAATTATCTTATTAATGAAATATTGACATAATTGATGATATAAATACCCAAATAAATGTAATTTGAGACTTTTTATGAATTCCAATAATTATTTATGTTAATATGACATGTTAGTATGTATTTAATTAACTTTTTTCGAACTAATAATTCTTTTATGATTTTCAAAAAAATCAATTACCAAATAGTGTTAAAATTGACATAAAATAGTTTTTAAAACAAATATTATATTATTAATTGTTATTATATTACTAAAAATCTAAGGATCGTCCAAGATACTTATATCATGATAGGTGTATAATTAATGGACCACTTTGGGGTCACTTGTATGTATATGGTAAGTTTATTAACTATATAATATAAAAATACAAAGTGACATGGTAAATGTCAATCTAATTAACTAAGAGTTAAAACTAAAATATAAGGTTAATATAATGACCTAAACTTGTCTAAATTATATTGGATGAGATTATTTATACCCATACCCACTTTAGCTTCGAAAGATATCAATTTGGAGCTATTAAAAACCGAATATGACTTTATAATAAAATAATCTTTTTAGTTATTCCAAAGTTGCCCCTCTCCTCCCTTATAAAAGGGAACCTCCTCCCTTTCTTCCTCACACCACTTTGAGCCTTCAAGCTCGGCCAATCCCTACCAAATTCTCTTTTAAACTTTCCTAGAAACATCCTAGAGGTCCTGGTCTTCTTCAAAGACCAATTTTAGTTCCCTAAGAGGAGGTCTCAAAGAGGCGCTTCAAAGAAGAGGTAATGTCAGTTACCGATTCTTTCAACTTTATTTCTTCTTCCACTTCTTCTTCTTAGGTTGTTTCATTATGAAGTAATAACATAAGTATAACTCATATACTGATATGTTATTATAAGTATTAAACAACCCTATTTCACCATCTATCCATCCTACGGAAAACGAAATCACCGCGCGTGTGTACGTACGGAATACCGTCTCCACGCCGTGGTGTAATCTATTTTCCACCACCACCTTACTTGGATGGGTATAATGGTGTAAATAATAACTATATATGATTATTTTAAAGTGATATTGATTCTTTAATAGTATACATACACTCCAATAAAATTCCACGATCATGGGAACGATATCATCACTCGTGCGTACGTAAGAAATACCATCTCCACGACGGGATGAGATTCATTCTCAATGATTAACCATTCATAAATGATTATAAAGTATATATAATAAGTAATCATGAAATATATGACATAATAATGATACTGGATTTATGTATATATATATATATGTATGTCATCCAATTAATTCCATTCAATTCAATGAGGAAACGAAAACAACGTTCATGCGTAGGTACGGCCTATCGTCTCCATGAACGATGTATTTCCTTCTATTTATCGATCTATTATATATATGTATATTCTGAATATATATTATATATAAATTATGTTTTATATTCTGGAATTAAGTAATCATGATCTAAGTAATCATATGAATATTTACAAGTCAAAACATGGACGACAAATGAAACGATTTTACCCAAAACGCTCTTTAACATGGAATTTACAAACGAACAGGTAATATAAAGTCATAAGTGAACCATATATGATATCATAAAAATGAATATGATTCTGTATTAAGTCAATGACGTTATTTAAATCATTATACAAGAGTTTCAGATACGTATGAAACATATCGGACCTAAGGTAAGGGATAATTTTGCAAATCCCATTTTTATCCGAGATTTCTTATACGTAAGTATTTACTGGGGTTATTGTTTTAATCCATGTCCATGTTTCCTAAAAATGGTTTCATGTATGTTTAATTTCCTTTTTACCCATTTTTTACTTTTACTACATGTTATGTATGGAATCTTTCTTTTACGAGGTACTTTTTGACTTTTCCGGAAAAAAATACGAGAAGAATATTTTTTCAACTTATACGGCACGAACGGATTTTTACGGTTTTATAAAGCCTTATTTTCATGAAGCTTAATCCAAAAGATTTCATGACTATTTTCAACAAAATCCTTTTATTTTAAAATTTCTTGACATTTTGTGAAAAGAAAATCATTTTGAAGAAGAAAGGATATTTTCCTCAAGAATTCATTTCAAGTGTTTTATCAAAACCATTTTTCATCTAAGATGACATAATTTCATATGTGTATGTTTCAAGTATCATGTCTCTATGATTTACATGGTTTCACTTTTCTTATTATGAAATGATATCAATTTATTTTATATGGATTATGTGATGATGGGATGATGTTTATGAAACCCATTTTATTTATTGGGTTATACTATGATGTATAATTTATGATTTTGTGGCACACGAAAGAATCATTTCATTATGAGAGGGGTGGGACCCCTCCAATTCATTGGGTAAAGATTTATATCTCAGGAGATAGACATGGATGGAATGGTAAGTTAATCCGGTTCAGTATTACAGGACTGGAACGAGGAGTGAAATCGATTTAGAAAGGGACTTTGTCCACTAATATGGTCTTGGCAGTAATGCCTTGGCTACTATGGAAATCATTACATGTGCTTAATGGATGCCAAAATTACATGTTTTATTCCCATTCTATGTTATCATAATTTATGTTCCATTATGATCTATGCCTTATGTACTTCCTTGTTTTAAGTCGTTGCTCAAGATTTTGATGTTTAAATATTATGTTCATGTTTTTAAGTTCAAATGTTTATGGTATGTTTTATTTTATCCATGCTTACCCTTACTGAGCATTTGAGCTCACCCTTTTTATGTTTTATTTTCCCCCAGGATTAAAAGAAAGGTTTTAGGTAAGGAAACAAAAATTGGAAGATCTTTATGGGAGATATTGAAGATCTTTCACCACGATTAGAATATTACGTTCCAAGTTTCCCAAGACACTAAAATATTACGGCCCTTGTGTGTATGTTTTTTTTATGTATTATGTATTCCGCAAAAGTAATGTAATATCTATGTACGTCAAGCTTCGGGTCTCTATATATAGTCCCTTATAAATGTGATACTAGTCATTGTTTCCCTTGATAATTGTTCTGAGTTATTCTCACACGGGCCCAAGAAAATTATGTTATCTGAATTTCCTTTTAGAAACTAGAGCCCACCCATTTACAGTTGTTATCACTACTTTATATTATTATATCTACACTCTTCCATATTGTATACACAAACTAGATATTTATAGACACTTTTGGTGGTGGCCTACTGAGATTTATCTCACACACTAGTCAAGCTGCGGATGGAACTTGGGAAGACTATATGTTTATAGGTATATACAAGGGAAAACATCCTCTTATGGATTTTTGACTTCTGGAATGACTATAATTGAGATGGTAGAAGATAAATGAGATGAAGCGTGGGATGTTGGATAGATTTTTCTATTTTGTATCCTTTTTATACGGTACTGCTTCCTGCGATTTTTATCCATGTTTTCCTTCTTTATAGATGAATGACATACATTACCATCCTTTTTATATGATATTATTTACTTGTTTCTTTATATCTACTTATGTTTTTCTGTCTACTTATCAATTTATTATACTATTAATGATATTTATCTATTATATTATGTATCCATTTTTCTGCACTCTGGTAATGAGGGAATAGTCTCTCCATAGACACGCCCAAGGTTTTCACTTCTAGTCGGTAGCCATTGGCATTTGAGGATATGTGCATGAGGCCATATGGACCACTAGGATCAGGGAACCTCTAAGTGGTATCAAGTTCCAATACATCAAAAATAAATAAATAAAATTCATAATGGAAACAACCTCATATGAAATCTTACTGTGTTATATAATCCCTTTTTTTGAGCCAAGGAACCATTTTTAATTTTATGACTACTTAATAATATTATTGAGGCTTGAATATTCCTCTATAATGTATAATATTTCTAGATAATAATGTGTTGGAAGTTTTTTAGTGGATGTGATTAATGTGTTGTATTATTTTATCAATAAAAAATCATGTTCAAACTCATATAACATATTATGTATAAGGTGATTATAAGGATGTTGAAAATGTTAAATATGAATAGAGTTTATTTAGAAAGTATTTTATGTTATTTTTAAGGTTGTTATTTTTGAACAAAAATGTTAAGGACACTTCCATAGGGTACACCCTGGTACTGGGTTTTATAGGGTACACACTCATATTGATTTCTTTATAGGAATTGGAACATGTAAGGGTATATATTTCATAATTTCCCATCACATGGTACATATAGATCATCTTAAGGTTCATAGGATCCAAATAGGCTACACTCATAAGGTATCTTAAAATTTCATAAGGTATAATAAACTTCATAGGGCACCTTTATAAGGTATAGTGAAGACATAATAAGTTGTAAGAACCTGATGATTGGATCTTCATAAGTAACATCTAAGGGAAAATTGACCTGATTGGGTATTATAAACCAAATGATGAAACTTTATAATTTATATTCTAGGATTAAATAAACCCTATGCACTTCCTAGGAAAAGTGGACTTCATGAGGTAAAACAGTTGTGTAATCCTTTGAGAAAAAAACAAAAATTATACATTTTATTATGTTGAATAAAGAATAAATCCAGATGATATTGAAGTTATTCAATCATAGAAAAAACATTATAAAATTAATTTTGTGATTCAATCCAAGGGATAATAAGGTTAACAATAAGATAAAATAATCAATTAGGAAAAATAGGATAAATTATAAATATAAGTTCTTATAAACACTGTAGTAAATGATGCTACACTACAGTGACCTAGATTAGAGTTTGAAGAAAATAATAAACAAGAAATAATAATATTCTATTGAAAACGGTTTAAGGAATTTATTTTATTTGAATATGGATTTTATATTCAAATTAAAATGATATATTTTTCTTCTTTTGTGAAATTATATCCTTGTATCATGCATGTAAGAAAATTGTTTTGAGTGAAAAGAGGAAAAATATTTTTCTCTATAAAGAAAATAATATATAATATTTTATGAGAGAAATAATTGATGAATAATATGGAATGAAATTTTTATAGAGATAAGTGAATAATATTTTTACAATTAAATTAAAGAAGATGAAAAAGTAAGCAACACTTAATAACATGAAGGTATTCTAATCTGGTGTAAAACAGTTCTGTTGTTAAAAAAATTCATATTATTGTAAAAGTGTTGGGAGAACTCACACATTCAAGAGACCTTTTGTAACATGATTATAAGGATATCAAATACTCATTATGCCAACATGTTGATACTAGTGGTTCTTAATGTCTTGGTAAATTATAGATCATTCTAAGGATTATACTTTCATTTTGAAATGTAATCCTTTTAAATCTTCTATGTGCTTCATCGATGTGTGTTTGTTAGTGATTTCAATTCACTCTAATGGGTGACATAGGATGTTTCAAGAAGGAAATTTTATAATAGTTCTAATCAATTATTCACCCCCCCCCCCCCCCACCCGCACAATGATTTCAACTTATCTATGGGTGTATTTTCAATTGGTATCAGAGCTATGGTTCCCATAGATTATGATATGATGTTTAGAAGTTATAGGATTGTATTTTCTCTCTAGTTGAAGGGTTTGGTCCTTGAATTTATAATATATTTCAAGGAAACCATAATTTAATGAATTTCATGATAATTAACACTTTTTATGTGAAAATTACTATATATTGATGGAAATAAGGTTTCTTTATATTTTATCTATAATCATGGATGTATTGGAGGCTGCAACCTTTGGGTTTCCACCTTATGATGAGAATGTTCCTATGTTATCAGCTTATAGGAAGAATCCTAAAATTGATAATTCTTATCAAAATTATAGTATTTTATCTTTATTATAGAAGTAATTTCTCAAAGTGAAATATATTATGATAACTAAGGGAGTATGGTATAATCTTGAAAATATTTATAAAGATAATTCAAAAGTGAAGCGAGAAAAGATACAGATTTAGAGACTGAAGTGTGAAGATCTGAAAATGAATGATAATTAAATTGTAAAAAGATTATTCATAAGGATGAATAAAATTGTGATCAATTTTAGGAGATTTAGTGATAAGTTTTAAGATACAATAGTTCTTGACATGTTACTTCGCATCTTACCAAATAGGTTTTATGCTAAAGACTCTAATTTTGAAGATTAGATCTAGGAAAACTACCTCATCATAACATACACAATATTTTAATTTCCTAGGAGAATAGAACACATAATTTTTTCAAGAAGAAATTCAGGGAAAAAAATTAAATCTCTTTTAAAGGTTCAAATAAATATAAGTATAAGAAAAAAATAATGAATATGAAGATGGTTTTTTAAATTTAAATTTCGATTTGAATCCAATGTTTGATAAAAATATGTAATTTATTTTTAGAAATTTAAAAATAGGAAATGTAACGTTTAAGGGGACTCTTCTACTAAAATGTTTTAAGTGTGGCTAAATTTAAATTTTTTTTAAAAATTTACAATATATAAATAATAATAAGCTATTGAATATAAAAAAGAATGATAAAGAATAACTTTAAATAAGAAATAAAGAAATCGTTTCATGAATAATTTTTCTTCTAAATAGATGGTAAATAATTTATATAAATACAAAAAAATTAAACTACATTTCCAAGTGTAAAGATAGTGAAATCAGTGATAGAGAAGAGGAATTTGAGACTTCCAATGCTTTTATGAATATTTTTTAATTACTATGGTGAATAAATAATAATTCACTAGTTATTGAAGTAGTGAAGATAAGAGTGGTGATAAAACTCAAGTGGAATTTATTTTTAAAAGATAATTGAATTTATTTCTATAAAATATCTCAAATTTAGTGAAGGATATTTGAATTCAAAATAAAAAAATCAATCTTCTTGCAGTAATGAATTTTTTCATGGAAAAGAAAAATAAATACTTCTAAAAGAAATTAATGAACTAAAGAATATAATTGATAATGTGAAAAATCTAAACATAAATATAGAAAAAAAGATAATAGATAAATATAAATATCTTAAACATATTCCATTGAAACTAGTTAACGAAGGAGGGGAACTGAAAAATTATAAATCCAACTTATAGAATTCTATATCTAAGGTTGGAGAATTTTAAAAGGATTATAGGGATTGTGAATACCAACAACAATATACCTATAATAGTGAAAACAATCCTAAAAATGTTGATGTAAATTATTATAAGAATAATCAATATAATTAAACCAAGATTGTGGAAAAATCAAGAGACTCTTAGAAATCTAGAAATTTAGGGAACTCTAACTAGATTTTAAAAATTACAAACACTAATGAATATGAAATGTATTAAAATAGGTAATAATTAAATAATAAGTTCTTGTGAGTCCGAAATAATTTTTGTTTTAAAAAGGGAGGCAATATTGGTGACTCAAAACAAGGTAGGAATACAAGAGTCCACATTCATATGGAAGTTTTTTAACAAAGAAAAATATGATTTGTATAGCAATTGTTGGATCTATTGAGGATAATATCACTTGGATAGAATGTGTTTCTTAAATTATAAATAATAATTTGAATCTAGTAGATTTTGGTTTAAAATATTTATGGGGATTAATTCTTCTCAAAAGTAAAAATTTTATAAATAGATTATAAATTTTTGATAGAAATATCATTGAAAGCTTGAAGTTCTTGAAAACATTAATTGAAGATTTAAACATCCTGGTCACAATGAAAATGAATGTATAATACTTCTCCTGTCCAAGAAAAATATTACTTATAAAACCAAACATCCATGGAATAATAAGAGTAAATTTAATGATAAATCTTTATATGTGGATTTGGATCTTAAAGCTTAAAAACTAGATAATCCATGGATTATGGATAGTGAATGTTCCTATCAAATGACAAGAAATTTAAAACTCTTGAAAGATGATAAAAAGTGTAATTAAGGCTTATTGACCTTTGTAAATAATGGGACCATAAAAATAAAATGTGTTAGGTGAGATGTTATTGTTAAAGGTCAAATAAAATCCTAAAATGATTTATTTTTTAAAGGATTGAAGGAGAAATTTCTCGATGTGTCTCAGTAATATGAGGAAGTAAATAATGTGATATTTTAAAATTATGGGTTTATGTTTATGATATTAAAATATGTATTAACATTGATAATATTTTATTTAATTAGTTGAAATATGTTTCAATTGGGTGATTCTAGAAATTCTTGCTACCCAAGCATGAAAAACGAATATCAATTGTGGCATTGAAGTCTTGGTCAACTTGGAAAAAAGAATGAGTAAGCCCACATGGGGAGATTATGTTTGTGTTGTTTATATGATTAAATTATAGAGGAATTGGATGTGTTCCATATTCCAAAATAGGAATATTATTAATTCTTTACAACATAATAACCATACTCAATCAACTCATCTCTTGGATCTTATCCATTCAGACATTTGTTGGAAAATGAGTGAAAAAATCAAAAAATAAAGATGAATATTTTATTTACTTTATTGATTAATTCACTCAAATTACCTTTATTGTGTTTATGAAACACAATTTATAGGCTCTTAAAATCATTTAATGTTCTATAAGTGTACAAAATGATTATGGTTTCTCTTTTAAGTGTATTTGGAAAAAATATTATTATTGGGTGCGCAAGTGTAATATTTGATTATTGTCTTAATAATAATGGAATTATCCATTAACTTAGTGAACCATATACATAGAAAAAAATAGTTTTTTTCGGAATAAAATAACATAATTCTAGTGAAGAGAGCTCAAAAAATGCTAATAGATCATGATACCTCCAATATTTTCAGAGAAAATCCATTGGAGCAGTGGTTCATATTAAAAATTATTTTTTATATTTTCTAAACTCATATATTCCCCCATATAAGTTTTATTATAAAAAAACTCCATGTTTGAACAAAATTAGAGTTTTTTTAAGCCACTAAATTATCAATGTTTAATGTGGAAATATTGGCATCTTTAAATATAGAGGTGTTGATGGTATATCCATAGGTTCTCTTCCAAATAGAAGAGGATGTTGTTGTTACCAAAAAAGGTAAGGAGGACTGTTGATAATGCTAATTTCAAGTTGGTGTAACATATAAAGAAATAAATCGTATCTGAATAATAATGTTCCATAAGTTATGGAGATGAATTTATTTTTTCCAAAAGCTGGATGATGTTTTAGAAAATGATGAAATTATGGAAGCAATACAGGATATAGAAGAAGATTCATCCATTCCAAGTGATGAGGAACAACCCATTTCATCTCATCCATGATTTAAAAGATATATATATAGGTACAAAACATCATTAGAGATCAAGTATTGCATGTTCCAAAAAGGATAACTATGAGAAAATCATTAGAAACCTCACTATTTTCACAAATTAAACCAATAGATATTGAGGAATATTTTGAGCATCAAGTGTAGGTTAATGCTATTAATGAATAAATAGAAATAAGATACAAGAAAACAACATGGAATTTAGTACCCAATATAGGAAAAAAATGTTGTTATAACTAAATAGGTACTCTAGAACAAGTTGAATGGCAATGGAGAAGCTATGACAAATAGAGAAAGACTTTTTTGGGGGCTATTCTCAAGTTAATGAAGTAGACATTATTGATAACTTACACAATTTTAAAGAATTAAAACCATTAGATTATTTATTACAATTACAGACCAAATTCAGTACAATATTTTTCCAATGGATTTCAAGTAATGATTCCTCAATGGTGAGTTGGAAGACAAGGTCTACATTGAGGAAGCTTGTGGTTTCATTATTGGATAATATGAAAACTATGTTTCTAGGTTGAATATGAATTTATATGGGATAAAACAATCCATAAGATCTTAATAATTTAATCTAGGAACTTTCTTGAAGAATTTTAAATTAATAAAAGGAAGAGTCGAGAACAACATCTATAGTAAAGGTGAAAAAAATAATCTCTCATTATTATTTTTTATGCATAAGAAATTATATTTTCCAAAAATAATGAAAGATTTGGTGATTAATTTTCCATATAGATGAAGAAGTTATTTGAAATTTCTATGCATGGAGATACAAGGTACTTTATTGGATTATAAATTTCTTATGGGGGAGATCATAATTTTCTTTCTCATGAGAATAATGAAAGGGAGATTATAAAAAAATGGAATTAAATATTAAAGTATGGTTTCTACACCTATCTCAATGAGAATCATGTTTTCTAAAGATGAGAAAAGAAAGGCAATGAATCTAGGAGAATTAAAAAAATCTTATAGAAATTCTGTTATACTTCAAATCTTCTGGATGGGATATAGCATATGTTATCGCATATTATGTTAGGAATCAAATTGCACCAAAAGATTCTCATTTTAGTGTTGGATAGAGGATTCTAAGGTACATATGATGTATAATAGATTTTTGAATAAGATATTATGGTATGGTAAAGCTTAATATGTTTGGTAATATAGATCTAGATTGGAAAATAAATTTTGATGATAGAAAATCTATATATAGTGACTTTTTATTTCATGGTAAAAGGTTTGTTTGGAGGCACACTAAAAATAAAATCACAGTCAACCTTAGCACTACATAGTCAAAATATGTTGTTGTCACTCATTCCATAACTCAACTGATGTGGATGAAAACACAATTAAAAGATATCAAGATTGATGTGAAGTTGTAACTTCTTTTTTTATATGATAATTAAAGTGTTATTAACTTTTTAGAGAATATGGTTCAATATTCAAGATCCTATAACATTAATATAAAGTATCACTTCATCAAATAACTTGTGTAAGAAAATATATTCAAGTTGGAATTTGTTCTTCTAAAGGATAAAGTGCCAGATATTTTCAATAAAATATTTCAAAATGATTATTTCAAATATTGAGTTTTATGATGAGAGTTTAACCTCATTCATATCAATGATAAGTTATGGTGATTTGGTCCCCTATCTCATCTTATCATTTGTATTTGTTTTGTAAAAGAGGGATAAAAATAAAAGAAAACATCAATATATTTATTATTTTTTATATTCACAAAGGGGGAGAAGTATTTTTAAATTAATCTATTGATATATGTTTCACCCATGGGGGGAATATCTAGTTTAGTGGGAGCATTTATTTAGAGAGAGTTATTAAAATTGGAACGATATAAGTGACAAAATTTGGATGTGCAACCAAAAGTGTGAACAATTTTAATAGTTTTTTTTTTTTGAAGTGTGTTAAGGAATTTGTTCTTTAACGGGTTTCTTTAATAGATCTATCAAGTTTAAGAAAGATTCAATGCTTTGAAAGTTTTTATTCTTAATTGGTAACAAATAGCTAAGAAAAGTTAACTATTTTTCAAAGTGGTGTCAAGAAGATAAAAGGTTGTGAAGTGATGAATATAAATCACAATATTAGGTACAGTGTGGTATTATTATTCAATTTTTGTATTTATTATAAGTATTTTCTCCAATTGGGATAGGAATTATTGAATAATGATTTATGGATAAGAGTTTTAATTTTGAATGATTTTAATGTTTCTTAGTTTCCAAATAAACACAAATAGGGATATTATTGATCCTAAGATCCATTTGGAAGATTTTGATTTCTTAAGAATATTTTTGAGACAATAATATTCCCCTACAATATAGAATTTTTCTAGATAATAAGAAAATTTGAAGTGTTGTATTGGATGTGGTTAATGTGTTGGATTTTTATAAAAATTCACTAAAAATGAGATGTATAAATTGATTTGAAGGCTATCGAAAAGGTTAAATATTATTGGAGTTGATTTAGAAAGGATTTGATTTTATTTTTAAGACTATGAATTTTGACCTAATTTGTGAAGGAGACCTTCATAGGGTCCACCCTTCTACTAGATTTCATAGGGTACACCCTAATCCATATTTTAGAAAAGTCATGGGAACCTCGTAGGGTATATATTTAATAAGGAAACTTTTTTGGGTATATGTATATCATTGTAATGTACACAGGGTCTTCATAAAGTAAATTTATAAGGTAAAATGACACTTAATAAGGTTCATTGAACTTCATGTCGTACTTCATAAGGTACAGTGATGACTTTATAAGGTAAATGAACCTTTTTATTGGATATTTTTAAGCTATGTTAAGGGAAGAGAGACTTTTTAGGATAAAATAACCCCGAAAATAAAACTTCTTAAGGTATATGATAATTTAAAATGATTCTTATGCACATCATAGGTCACATGGACTTTATAAGGCAAAACAGCTTGATCAATTTTTGAAAAGAAAATAAAAAATCAAGATTAAATAATTTGAATAAAGAATAACTCAAGATGATGATGAATCTATTTTATTATGCATAAATTATTATAAAATGTATTATTTCTATTTAATAAAAGATATAATAAATTCTGCAATAAGCTAAAATAATCAATAAGAAGAAAATATAAATAGTTATAAACATTACTTCATGTACATGTTGTATAAAATGATTCTATGTTTTAGTGAACTAGAATAGAGCTTATAAAGAAGAAAAAACAATTGGAAAGATGAATATGTAGTTGAAAAATATTTAAAGAAGGTATTTTATTCGAATTTTAAAATTAGATACATATTAGAATGATTTTTAATGTTGATACTATGTGATTATATAATTGTATCTTGCATACAAGAAAAGGTGTGAGATATATAAGAAGAAGATTTTTTTCTATATATAAAATAATTAAGGAAATTTTTTAAGAGAAGTAAATTAAGAAGTATAGGCTATGAAATTTTCACATATAGAAGATAAGTGACTTGAAATAGTACAAGGGAAGAAGAAAAAAATGATACAATACTTAACAACATGAAGATAGTCTCATCTGGGGAAAGACACATATATTGTGAAAAATGATTTAATATTTTTATAAAAGTTTGGGAAGAACTAACATGATCAAGAAAATTATGGTAACACAAGTACAAGTATATACCCTAATCATTGTAGGTATATGTTATGACTAGTCGGTTATATTGTCTCAGTGAATTATAGATCATTAAAAGTATTAGTATTTAATTTTTAAAGGTGGATCTTTTAAATATATTGCTCCCTTAGTGTGTTTGTGTGTGTGTGTGTTTGTGTTTGTTTGGAAGTGATCTAAATTCACTTTAACTGGTTATGAGGGTTGTTTTTAAAATTAAAATCAAAACAGTTTTAAATAAATGATTCACCCCCACTGTCCATGAATTAAAATGATCTTTAGGTGTCTATTCACATTTTTTTATATGTCGTCAAACAAGATGCATGCTCTTATCATCAACCTATATACTTGGTAATAACTATTTGACTCTATAAAATGAACTCTTTTATAAAATTCAATGGTCATAGACTTAATCATATAGTTTAATTTCAATAAAAGTTCAAGATATATCTACTTTAATTAACTCTAAAGGTAAAATGCTTTCTGGACTTATTCAATAAATGTCATGTAACTTATAGAAAACCCAATGTATCCTACATCAGAGTAATTATATGTCATCATAGTTTTTGAAAATACATAAAAGTATATGATTTATGATATATATAAATAATAATATTAAGTCTAAGGACCCATACACAAATTTTCATATAGGAATATCCAATGAAACATATAACATGTGGAATTTATATTGGTGTGTTTGTCCTCGTAACCTCCTCTCTTTGAGATTATCAACAATGTAATTTTATGACATAAAACCTCATCTAATAACAATAATACAACACTTGATAGTCAAAAAATCATATATTTCTCATTAAATGTATTTTTATTGTACCATAGGATATTTTTTTAGTAATATAATCATGGAATTTCCAATATTTCATTATAGCAGGGAACCGCTATAACCATTCAATGAAAAATATTATCTAAAGACAATATCACATTAATGTTTCATAGATGAACACTCATCATATGCTTCCATATTTATTAACATTTAGGACTTATAATATGTAGATAATCCAATCTACAATTCTAGTTAGTTAAAGTGAACCAACTCTAATGGACTCTCACTTTCACTAGAGCCAATAGCATATAACTTTAGGTATGATAACTCTCATACTATATTTATGATTCTACTAAGATAATTCTTTGTTAAATGATCCACCATAATATCTTCCATGGAATCACTGCTTACAGTAGCTTCACCCCTTTGAGAAAGCTACCTCAAGGGGTGATACAAGAAAACTACATTCTTTTTCTATCAATGTGACCATATCTCCTTCGTCGAGACCATCAATGTTGTATTATCAGGATATAGGGTGATAGAATATTTAATTCTATAAACCACATCAATATCTTTGATGGAGTGTTTTATCCTAGATTCTTTTTTATCAACATAAAATATTGTAATATACTCATAATTTACTATATAATTTGTAACCACTTGCTACTTAGAACTCTTCCTGCTCATAGCTCCTTTATTAAGATAGAATACATATCCCAAAAGTGATTTCAAATTATCATAATCTATCTAAAAACTAACATATATGTATCTATTAATGACTATATCATAATCACCTCTAAAAACCAAGAAAATATCCTTAGTAAACCACATATACTTTAGGATAGTATTTACATCCATCCATCCAAAGGCCCAAAGACCTTCATTTTTTATTGATTTTTTATAATCCACCTTTCAAGGGGTGAGGTGGAACCCTTATAATGCCCGTAAGAATAAGTATTACATGCCCCATAGTCCTTATAGGAATTCATTGCTCGTAGGCTTCGGACATTACATACAACCTAGACTAACTACTTGGAACTACTCTTCCCATCATCTTCATCGTGAAATCATCTCTCCACCTTCGCATGGCTATTTATCTAGGATTTCCAATGAATTCATAGGCTTGTCTTGATGGCAGGTGCCATACCCTCCCATTCTTGCAATCCCTGTAGCTTCTGTTATGGTGAAAGCTCCTTTCTCATCCTACTATAGAGCTTGTTCCTTGTAGGTTTTCTAGTTTGTATCTACACTTAAGGTGGTCCGAAGGCCTTGAGGTGGATCGAAGGCCTTACTGGCCCAAAGGCTTGGGTGGCTCGAAGGCCTTAAAGGAATCAGGCACCAAATCGGTGGCCTGAAGGCCCAAATGGGGGCAAATTCCCGGCTGCTATAGTGCCAAACAGTGCCTGCTAGAGTTCCGCTACAGTACCTAATATATAACTGCATAGTTCCCTCCACAATACCTGCTATAGTACCCGAAAATTATGGCTCTTCCTGGATTTGATCTTGAGTCGCCTGGATTCACTTAAGAGTCCTCACCAACTAGTTTGAGGCTCATGTGCCTTTTTTCGAAGTATTTACAATCATACAATGTGTCTCACCAAGGTGGTACGTTGCAATTGTATGCAATCAGAACCGATCTTGTTGATCAATTCTGATCACATTAAAAATGATAGTGAGAAGAGTTAATGAAGATAACTAGTAGATTCGATTTTTAACCCCGAACTGGAAGTATTTATCCTAACATCATCTCTATTTCGTAAACTAAAATCATTCAATTAGAGAGGAATAGAATAGAAAGATAATAGAGGAATAAAACTCCCTCTGCTAGCATCAATTGTTGCTACTCCTCGCCCTCGGAACTCTGAAGAATGGCTGTTCGAGAAGTGCTTCAGGGTTTGCTCCAGGTTCTCTACTCTACTCTCGTCGGAAGTGGTTGATCGAATGAAATTCCCCCAATCGAATCTGGTGTGTTCGTGGAATGAATGAGATACCCCCAAAATTATGCATGCTCTGCTTTTAAATCCTCCTCTCACCTGCTGCATGTCACCACTCAATTTTCTCCAACTTGGACTCATCTTTTCCCTTTTCACCGCACACATGCGTTTTTTTTTGTGATAGGCACTTCACACTAATTTTTCTCACATAACTAACTCCCACTGAGTTAGTTAAGTGAATTTGTACGGGATCTCTCTTCCTGTATGAACCTGCAATAAAAAAATAACAAATAAAAAGAAAATAAATAATATATTCTAGTTATTTTATAAATTAAAGTTAAATTAAAAAGTTAATTCAAGTTAATTTAAAGATACTTAAATTGATAATTAATATTACCAAAATAACTATTAAAAATATATTTATTTATTTATTATTAAATCATAAATAAAAATTTTAAGTATTTAATTTATTATTATTAATTAAATTATACAATTAGTGATAGTATTATTAATATTTAGTTAGTATAATTTGATATAATTATTAAATTAGATTAATATTAATTACTTAATTAATTTTATTTATTCTATTGAAATTGAATTAAAATTAAAGTGTTAAAATATTTTTATTAATTAATTAATAAATTTATTTATAAATTATTATTGTTTAGGATATAATTTAATAAATTCCTATTAGCTATCTTATATTTTAATTTACAACTTATCTATCTATTTTTATAATAATTATTTTGTATAAAAATTATCATATATTGTATTATATTTAGTTGTTTAATTTATTAGTTATTTTATTTTTACTTTTATTATTATTTTTAATTAAATTGTTTCTTCTCCCCCCCACAAGTTGGCGCAACAGGAAGGG
Organism: Viscum album; assembly: GCA_963277665.1. NCBI lineage: Eukaryota > Viridiplantae > Streptophyta > Magnoliopsida > Santalales > Viscaceae > Viscum > Viscum album. The sequence goes on along the minus strand of OY728139.1, from coordinate 1,512,326,602 downwards.
TTCCTTCCTTAAGAATCCGCAGCGGTGACATGCTCCAGAGGGCGCGACGACGGTGCCTCTACTCCCTCTCAATTCGGCCTCGACAAAGCGGCACCCTCCTCCAATCCTTCAATCACGTCATAGCAGGACTCCTTACTTGAATCTTCCTCTTCTCAACCAGTTCAAATAGGTCCGGTATATCTTTATGGTGAAACCCTCTTCGGAAACTTCGGATGAATATCCGGTTGTTGGTCTTCAACAGCAGTGATCCAGCTCATCAGCGGCATCCTTCTTCTTCCCGACAACAATTGGCTTCAACCTTGGGTAGAAGTATCTTCCTTAGCGGTGACTTGATTCAAAGAAGCACAAACATTCTTTCTAAAAAGCTATGGAAAGGGTGTCATGAGTGGATCCTGTATAGCGAAGGTGCGGCAGAATCAAGTCTGAGCCTGACTCTGATTTCCAACCTTGGAAACTCCTCCTACATCAACAGTATGTGGTTTCTCCTCAAACAGTGGAAGGTGCTTGATATTTGTTTTTTGTTGGAGTGGTAGTGCATTGTGGTGTCACAAGGGTGAGATGCAGTGAAACCGCAGAAGAAATGGTGAGGAAACAGAAGAACGGTGGAACTGATGTGTTGGGGATGTGGTGCAAAAGTGAAACAATGAAGGTGGAACAGGTACTGCGGGGAAGCAGTGAGATAGTAAAAGAGGAAAAGGTGGTAGAGTTTATGGTGAGACAATAAATGGAACCGGTGTGTGGTGGAAAAGGTTATGGTGAGACCGTATGGAAACGGTGTGTGGTGGCACCGTAAAATGAAACGGTTGTCGTGGCACCATGACAGGGGTAAATTGTGAACGGAAAAAATAAACAGTGTAAATAAAATTGAAACTAAAGTGAAATCAGAACAAAATAATTACTTAAAACTAAAAAATAATTAAAAAAATTGAAACTTTAAGTAACTAAAAAACTAAAAAAATATACAAAACAAAAAAAATAAATTAAATTATTATTAACTTCAATTAATAAAAATTAAATTATTACTAAACTAAAACTAAAATTAAGAAGGAACTAAATTATTAAATATTAAAATAAAATTAAGCATTTATATAACAAAGTAAAATTATTTATAAAAATCTACTATTTCAAATTGAATTAGTTAAGGTAATCAGATAACTCTTCTTTTATTAAAAAATTTATGTTATTTAATGAAATTAAATTAAATATATGCAGTGAGTTTGTAAGCATAAATTTATAAAAGTTGAATTGTTAAAAGACATCTAATATTTAGATTATATTATATAAAATTAATTAATATTTAATACATGAATAGTTAAATTAAAGCTTCAAAATCTAAGTAAAAATTCAAAATTAATTAATTAGCTAATTAATGTTAATTTATTAACTAAGCAGACAAAACCATCAAAGTAAATAAAAAGTTTTAAGACTATAAAATTAAATCAAGAGATAAATTAATTATTTTAAAGATTATAATACACGGTTAATTTTAGAAATTAATAAGATGACATATTTAATAATAAAAATACAAATGTGCCACTATTTAGTAAAAAGTGTTAAAATAAATAATTAAATTGATAAAAATTAATTCAAAATATGTGGAGAAACATGTATTTTTAAGGGCACATCAAATTCCCCCAGACTTAATCATTATTTGTCCCCAAACAGTCCATTGTTTTATTATCATTCAGAAATAGAAAAATTGTTTTTATTGAATTTCTCAAAAGGTAACATGTCCATAACTTTCAACAGAGGACTTCAAAAACATGTATATAGGATTTTAAAATATAAATTGATCATATGAATCATACCTAGAACAAATTCTCACTGGTAGTCTTGAAAACTATGAATCATCAAGCAATGAAGATGTCTTGCCTCATATGTGATACTGCTTAGTGGAAAACTTCAATCCAGGATCAAGTTCTAAAGTCTCAGAGTGACAAGTGGTTATATTTCTGTGGAATTACGAACTTAACAATAAGAACATTGTACTTCGACACGTCACTTATGTTCTAAAAATAAATATTCTTTTTATGAATCACCTTATTGATACAACCTAAATGACTCATATATAAACCAATTGACCCCTTCTTCATTTGGCGTTCATAATTCCCCTCACCTTAATGAACTCATTTTTGACCCTAGACACTTTATTTTAATTTTTCTCAAGCCATGTATCATTGTGCCTAAGCACTGTGCAATGCACTTATTCAAAGTTTACAGAGGGTTTATAGTAAACAGAAACGCACCCAGCATCTAGGGTCTCAGAGATTCACCGTGGGATCCCAGAGGCCTAAATTACTCCAGTTTCAAAAGATTTCTATGAAAAATCATTTAAATTGGATCATTAAGGTAATTAATTTAATAATTTAAAGAAAAACGAGTCACCTATGATCAAAATAAAATTTCCAATTCCAAGAGTTATGATCATAATTCTATTAAAAGGGTACCCATGTCACTCTCAGAAATAATTCCTGAACCAAAATTTCTATTAGATCACTAAGGTAGACCACTCTACAATCATCCATTATCACTAATTTCAGATTCAAAACAAATCTTAACTACCAGCAAGGTACTTGTCCTAAGGAAAAAACCATTTTAGAACATAGTAAATCCTAAAATTATGCAAGAATTTTGAAAAACTTTAACCATTTTTTTGAAAAAAAATTTAAATTGTAGTGGGAATTGATGGGCTCAAAATTAAGCACAGTTTAGCACATTCATGAATTGACCCCCTCCCCCACACTTAAAACCCAACTTTGTCCCCAAAGATGACTTCTAAGTATGAAGAAGAACAATTTTACAGTTAAAGTTCAAAATAGATTTTAAATTTAGTAGATCTATGACATGTATAAAGGCCTCATTAAAGTTCACAAATCTTGTTTTCCACAATGAATAACTTACAACAGTTTCATTAGCATAAAACATGTGGGTGCACAGTGGATAGGGTGTAAAGAAATTCAAAAAATATATGATTCAATTAGATGTTCAATAACACATAAAGCAAGCATTCCTAACACACCTTAGCAAAGAACATTCAACAAAAACACAACAACCAGCAAGCATGTACCCCACCACACTTAATTTCATACAGTGAAAGATTATTTCAATATTTATCAATGAATTCAAATTTAAGTAAGAGTCACATGAAGAATTTTTAATTCAACTTAGTGATATGCAGCAAAAGTTTTTTAGTATATGCAAGATATACGGCAAATTTTCAGCAAATATGTAGCAGAATTTATTATAGCAGAATTTTTTAAAACAGTAATAAATAGAGCAGAATTTTTTCATGCAAAACATGAAACAAATTTTTTAAAAGTAATATGGAGCAGATTATGAAATATAAATTTAACAGTAAGATATTTCCCTGACTAGTTTTTCATTAGTCTTTCAACATGGGAATTCCACTCCATTAAATGACATAGAATCAGCTTCTTGATAACTCTGAAACAGAACAAGAGACTAAGAAAAAACAGAAAAAAGGACTTCCCAAAAACATATTATAGAAGTAACACGTTATTCGAGGGTAAAAATGAAACAAGGTAAAGGAAAAAATAACCATGGGTTTCCTCCCATGCAGCGCTAATTATTGAAGTCTTCAGACATACTTTATTCAATAACAATTTTCAAGCACTGTGAAGGAATCCAAGCCCTTCGGTTGTCCCTCAAAATAAAATTTCACTCTCTGCCCCTTAACTAACATGGGTTTGTTCTATTCACCTTTTATTTCAACAGCTCCATTATTCAGAACTCTTACAAGAGTAAATGGTCCCGACTACTTGGACTTCAGCATTCCAGGAAAGAGTTTAAGTCTAGAGTTAAAGAGGAGGACCTTCTGTCTAGGTTTGAATTCTTTGGATTGAATGATAAAACCATGAAATATTTTCGTCCTCTATTTATAAATCCTTGAATTATCATAATTCTATCTCCTAATTTCATCGAGTTCACTCATCTCAAGTAATCTCCTCTCACCAGCACTCTTAAAATCAAAGTTCAGAGCCTTAACTACCTAAAAAGACTTGTGTTGCAACTACATAGGTAAATGATAGCATTTCCCAAACAACAACCTATAAGGATACATACCTATTGGGGTCTTGAAAGAAGTTCTATATGCCCATAAAGCTTCATCCAATTTAAGAGAACAGTATTTCCTAGAGTTTGACACAGTTTTCTCAAGTATTTGTTTAAGTTCCCTGTTCAAAATTTTCACCTGTCCACTGGACTGTGGATGATAAGGAGTACCAGTTTTATGAACACAACCATATTTCTCCATCAAAGCATTAAATTTATAGTTCTTAAAGTGTGTTTCATTATCAGTGATAGAAGCTCTTGGGACTCTAAATATTGTAAATATATTCTTCCTGACAAACTTAATTATAGAATTTTCTTGATTGTTAGGCAGTGATACTACATCAACCCATTTTGAAACATATTCAACAGTCACAAGTATATACTCATTCCCATGAGATTATGGAAATGGACCCATGAAATCTAAACCCCAGACATAAAAAATTTCAACTTCTAGAATTCCTTTTAGGGGTAACTCTTACTTCCTACCCACATTACCCAGCCTCTGACATCTATCACATCCAACCACGAAGCTCCTATCATCCTTAAAAAGAGAAGGCCAATACAAACCAGATTGTAAGACACTTGGAGCAGTTCTTTCACCACCATGGTGACCTCCCCAAGGTGAATAGTGACAACTTTATAAGATAGGAAACATATCTTCCAAAGGAACACACATCCTAAGGATACCATCAGCACATCTTCTAACAGAAAAGGATCATACCAAATATAATATTTAAGTTCAGAAATGAATTTATTTCTTTGGTTATTGGACAGATTTTTGGGAAAGACACTTGTTGCAAGGAAGTTGGAAAAATCAGTAAACCAAGCAGATTACCTGATTGACACAGTGAGCAGCTTCTCATCAGGAAATGAAGAGTTTTTCTCCCTAGGATCTTCAGATATAGATTGAGTAAGAGGAAGCCTAGATAATTGGTCAGGAACTAAATTATCAACTCCTTGCTTATCCCGAATCTCTAGATCAAACTATTTTAGTAAAAAAATCCATCTAATCAGCCTGGGTTTAGTTTCCTTCTTAGACAGAAAATACTTTAAAGCATAATGATTATTGAAAATGATGCATTTTTTAGCCTAAAAAATATTTTCTAAACTTCTCTAGAGAAAACACCACATCTAACAATTCTTTTTTAGTAGTGGGAAAAAAAAAATTGAGCATCATCTAGAAGTCTACTAGCATAGTACACCACATGCAGTTTCTTATCTTTCCTCTATCCAAGGAAAGAACCTATAGCCATGTCACTAGCATCACATATAAGTTCAAATGGTAGTTTCCAATCATGTGAAGTGATGATGGGTGATGTATTGAGTTTCTCTTCAATCATATTAAATGATTTCAAACAGTTTTCATCAAAATTTAAAGGTGCATCCTTGACCAGCAAAGAACATAAGGCCTTAGTTATTTTGTAAAAATATTTTATGAATCTCTGGTAGAAACCAGCATGCCCTAGGAAGCTTCTAATGCCTTTGACATTTACAGGATGATGCATTTTTTTAATAACATCAATCTTAGCAGTATCAACTTCTAAACCTCTCTTGGACACTTAATGACCAAGCACTATACCTTTTGTAACCATGAATTGACATTTCTCCCAATTAAGAATAAGGTTGGTTTCAATGTATCTCTCTAAGACTTACTCAAGATTTCCTAGACAAGTGTCAAAAGTACTACCCATAATGAAGAAATCATCCATGAAAACTTCAATGGTTCTTTCAATCATATCTAAAAATATTTCCATTATACATCTTTAAAATGTGGCTAGGGCTCCACACAACCCAAAGGGCATCCGCATGTAGGCAAATGTCCCAAAGGGGCATGTAAAAATGGTCTTTTCCGGATCCTCTAGAGCAACAGGAATCTGGTTGTAACCAGAATACCCATCTAGAAAATAGAAAACTCATTTCCATCAAGCCTCTCAAGCATTGGATCCAAGAAGGGATTTAGAAAATGGTCTTTCCTAGTGGCTACATTAAGCTTCCTATAATCTATACAGACTCTCCTTTTTGTGGCTTTCATAACTTGGACTTCTTCATTTTTTTAATTTTTAACTACAATGAAACATCCCTTCTTGGGGACAACCTGGATAGGGGTGACCCAAGCACTATCATGAATGAGATATATCATTCAAGTGTCCAGTAGTTTGATCACTTCCTCTCTCAAAACTTCTTTCATGTTTGGATTTAAACTTCTTTGACACTCTACCCTAGGCTTATGGTCAGGCTCTATAGGTATTTTAGGGATACAAAATGAGGGACTAATACCCTTGATATCAGCTATTTTCCAGCCTATGGAAGATTTAAACTTCTTTAAAACATTCAACAATATTTCCTCTTGGTTTTTATTCAGTTTAGCAGAAATTATGATAGGTAAAGTGGAATTCTCACCCAGAAATGAATATTTAAGATGATAAGGGATTGGTTTGAGTTAAATAACGTGTGAATATACACTATAAGGAAGACTCTTAGTCCTAAGAGGTCTAATATCTTCAATATATATTTTGAAATGATTTTGAAATGATGAATTATTTTTCAATTTCATGGTAAGATTCAGAAATAACAGTGCTACTGTCCAAAGTGGGCTATAAAATGTCCACACTTTCCATATCGGAATTCAAAAAATTTATTAGAGCAGAATCATCTAGTTGAATTATAAGTTATCCCTAAATATCATCAAAGTGTTCAGCAAGGTTGATGTCAATAGAAACACCTTCAAATTCACTCAAAAATATCATATGTTAAGAAACAGAGGACTCTTCCACAGTGAAAACTAGACAGTTTTTCAGTTCTGGAAAGTTCTCTAGATTTGGTGTTTGAACAGTATTTTTAACTTCTAAAATAGATTCAATAGGATTTTTAGCTTCTAAATAAATTTCTTCAACAGAAGATTGATTTTCATATTCTTTATAGTTTCCAATTGAGTTCTCATCTTCTAAGGACTCTACCCTAGAACAGTTTTCAGGAAAAGAAATTGGTCCTTTAACATTTTTAAACACATTGAACTCTTTTTATTGTTCTCCAATTTTAAAAATAAACTAACCCTTAGAGACATCAATAAAAGCACCACATGTGTCCAAGAAGAGCCTACCCAAGATGATGGGCACCTTTTGATCACAGTCTATATCTATTACTAGAAAGTCAGCAGGTATAAATAGCTTCCCAACCCCTACTAGCAAGTCATCTACCCTACCCACAGGATTAGTGAATGATCTATCAACTAACTGTAGTGTAACTATGGTGTTTTGAAGTTCACCCAACCTCAACTGTTGAAACAGTTAGTATGGAAGCAGATTAATTCTAACACCTAAATCACACAAACAATACAGCTGATCAGAGTTTCCTAGTGTGTTTGGTATGACAAAACTACCTGGGACTTTTCATTTTTGGTGGGATTTTCTTTTGGAGTACAGCACTGCACTCTTCAGTGAGGCTGTAAGTAGCAAATTAATCTAGATTTTTTTTGTTTTAAACAATTTTCTTCAAATATTTTAGATAAGATTAGATTTAAGGATTAAATGAAAGGAATGTTCACTTGAAGTTAGGAAAGGAGACCAAGGAACTGAATAAGCGCATCCTTGGTGTGACTTTGAGGTTTCAACTTCTTAGGGAAAGGGATGGGTGGGGAAAACATTTTAAGGATAGTAAGCATATCCCTCAACTTTTTATTTTCCTTTATTCTTTTGATTTTTAAATGAAGCTTCAACTTTAGTTTGAGGTGAAAAATCAAGATTTTGATCATTTTCATGGCTTTTCTGTGACTTTCCAGCATGTGTGCAAAGAATAATTTTATTTCCAAATTGAAGCAGATTTTCATTTTGGGCATTTTCATTGACTTTTTTAGAAACATTTTGAGTATTAAGCCCACTTCTAGTTACAACCTCCATGGAATTCTCCCTAGGGTTAAGTTCAGTGGTACTTAGAAGTCTACCTTTTTCCCTAGATAAAAAATATCTAGAAAGTTGACCAAGTTGTGTTTCTATATTTTGCATCCCCACATCAGTTTTCATTTTATCTGACTCATATTGATTTTGATGTTTGGATAGCTGATTCATTTATCTTTACTCTTGAGAGTTAATTTTATTCGAAATTAGATCAATCTTAGAAGACATGTGACTATCATTGTTTCCTTGTACATTTGAAGAATCACCCCTTTGTTGATTATCAAAATTTAGTCTTGATTGATTAGAGAAATTAGGGGTAGTGGATTGTTTGATTAAGCCTTGATCTTTCTAGGAGAGATTTGGATGGTTCCTATAGCCTTGGTTGTAATTATTTAAAAATGGATCTTCTTTAGGAGGCATTCTAGGACCATAGTTGAAAAAGTTTGAATTTTCTTGTTGTTGGGCCGGCACATCAAAATTAGGACAAAAGTTCTCAGTATGCCCAAACATACCACACTACACACACTATTCTCTTAAATATTGGTTGGTGTTTTGACAGAAAAGTTGGTTAACATTTTGTTTTAAACACTGGTTCATTAAGGATTGCAGTTGGTTAGTGATTTCAGTAAGTTGATCTTGAGTTTCATTCATTGAACCAGTGTTTGGGTTAACATTCCTATTGACTCTTTTTCTTATAGAATTTTTATGTTGTGAATTCAGTGCAAGATTATTAAAAATTAGTCTAAGTTATTCATCTATCTTATCATTATAATTACCCCCAGTAGCTTGGTCAACTAGATTTTGTCGAGAGGGGGATATCCCTTTATAGAAATTATCCATAAGAAGGTGAGATGGGAGTTGATGATGGGGAAACTATCTAAGAAGATCCCTGAATTTATCCCAAGATTCATGAAAATATTCTCTATACTATTGATAAAAACTAGTGATTTTAGTTCTAATATCACCTTATAATAATTGAGGATAAAATTTCATAATGAAAGAGTTATACACTTGATCCCAGTTTTCAAAAATGTTCTCATCTAGACTCAGAAACCAGTTCCTAACATTCCCTTTAAGGAAAAAGGGAAAGACTTTCATTCTAAGTTCATTCTCTTTGAGTCCTAGAAGAGGTCATTGCTGCACAATATTATAGAAGTATCTAATGAAGGTAAGGGATTCCTCATTAGAGATCCCATTAAAAGTAGGAAACAATGAAATATGTGACTGTTTCAATTCATAATTTATAGCTCTAGGAGATAAACTAATGGATGATGGATTGCATGAAAATTGAGGAAGTTAAAACTCCCTCATCCAAGGCCTTTAATTTTCTTCTAAGAATTATGGTTGATTTTGATAGTTGTTAGGTGATGGAACTCTATTATATAAGTTTTCCTTTTTATATGTGTTTTTCTTTCTTAGAGTAGTGAGATGTTTCTCTATTTCTAAGTTCAGAGTCTCTAATCTAGAACCAGAATTTCTTGTACTCATGAAAACAACAATAGACAGTACTCAGAAGTAACAATTCATAATGATAAGTAATATATTTTTTTACAGTTTTCAAATTTTCCAATTTTTTTTAGATTTTATATATTTGATTTTTTTTAGTTTTTTTTTTAGAGTAATGGCTTGTACCTTCCCTAGAAATGGCGTAAAAAAACTTGACCTAGACCATTTTTTAAGCCGATCAAAGTTTTATATTTATATTCCTTAATAACTAAAGTATATGTGGTAAGCAGGGTCGAACCCATAAGGAAGGTAATTTTGGCTGCTAGTCTTCTAAAAAAATTTAAAGACCCCACTATGTTCAACAGTGGGGTAATTTTTCTATTTTTTTATTTTTCTTTAATATAATTTATCAAGAATAAAATCAAGAGATCATTTCAAAATTTGTAACTAAACTAAGTTGAAGAGAGAAACAGTTGAAAACAAAGGTAACAGAGATACAAAAACACTGATAAACTAAAAATCTCGTAAAACGCTCAGGGAAAATTATCAATTCTACTGGTTTTGAAAACATTACTTCTCACAATAGTGATTACAACTAATACCACTAAAAAAGAGTGATTTATTTCCCTCACCAAGAGATAAATCACTCAAGCCAACAAGTCTTGGAGTTCGCAACTCCTAGATTAATCAACTTGAGAATACTATTTTATAAAAGGTGACAGAACAAACTCACTGCATGTTCTGAAGTTTTCATTTCAATTTAAATGTTTAAGAAAATTAATCCACTATCAAACTCACTGAATGAATGCAGAATTCAAAGATTACGAGAAGGTGGTACGTTGTAATTGTATTCAATCAGAACTGATCTTGTTGATCAATTCTGATCACATTAAAAATGATAGTGATAATAGTTAAGCAAAAAAACTAGAAGATTCTATTTTTAACCCCGAACTGAAAGTATTTATCTTAACATCATCTCTATTTAAAAAACTAAAATCATTCAATTTTAGAGAAAGATAATTGAAAGAGAACAGAGGAATAAAACTCCCTCGGCTAGCATCAATTGCTGCTACTCCTGGCCCTCGGAACACTGAAGAATGGCTCTCTGAGAAGTGATTCAAGGTTCGCTCCAGGTTCTCTACTCTGCTCTCGACGGAAGTGGTTGATCAAATTAAATTCCCCCACTCAAATATGGTGTGTTCGTGGAATGAATGAGAGACCCCAAAAATTATTCTTGCTCTTCCTTTAAATCCTGATGCCACCTGCTGCATGTCACCACTCAATTTTCTCTGACTTAGACTCGCCTTTTCCCGTTTCACCACACACATGCATTTTTTTCATGACAGGCATGTCACACTAATTTTTCTCACGTAACTAACTCCTTATGAGTTAGTTAAGGGAATCTGGATGGATCTCACTTCCCATATGAACCTGCAATAAAAAAATAAATATAAAGAAAATAAATATTATATTATAGTCATTTTATAAATTAAAGTTAAATTAAAAATTTAATTCAAGTTAATTTAAAGATACTTAAATTGAAAATTAATATTACCAAAATAACTATTAAAATTATAGATATTTATTTATTATTAAATATTTAATAAATTTTTAAAGTATTTAATTTCTTATTATTAATTAAATTATACAATTACTATTAATATTATTAACATTTAGTTAGTATAATTTGATAGAATTCTTAAATTAGATTAATATTAATTACTTAATTAATTTTATTTGTTTTGTTTCAATTAAATTAAAATTAAAGTGTTAAACTATTTATAGTAATTAATTGATAAATTTATTTATAAATTATTATTTTTTAGGTTTTAATTTAATAAATTCTTATTAGCTATCTTATATTTTAATTTATAACTTATCTATTTATTAATAGTATACTTGTTTTGTATAAATATTATCATATACTATATTATATTTAGTTGTTTAATTTATTAGTTATTTTCTTTTTACTTTAATTATTATTATTTTAATTAAATTGCTTCTTCTCCCCCCATAAGTGGGTACATCAGGAAGGGTTCCTTCCTCAAGAATCCCCAGCGGAGGCAAGCTCCAGCGGGTGCGACGGAGGTGCCTCTACTCCTCGATTTGGCCTTGACAAAGTGGAACCCTCCTCCAAACCTTCAATCGCGGAATAGCAGGACTCCCTGGTCGATTCTTCCTCTTCTCAACGAGTTCAAATAGGTCCAGTATATCTCTATGGTGAAACCCTCATCAGCAAATTCGGATGAATATCCAGGTGTTGTTCTTCAACAGTAGTCATCCAGCTCATCAGCGATGTCCTTCTTCTTCACGACAATAATTGGCTTCAACCTTGGGCGGAAGTATATTCCACGGTGGTGACGTGGTTCAAATCAGCAAAAACATTCTTTCTATAAAGTAGTGGTAAGGGTGTCATGAGTGGATCCTGTACAGAAAAGGTGCAGCGGAATCAGGTCCGAGCGTGACTCTGATTTCCAACCTTGGAAACTCCTCCTACATCAACAGTATGCGGTTTATCCTAAAACATTGGAAGGTGCTTTCTGTGGGTTTTTTGTTGGAGTGGTAGTGCATTTTGGTGTCACAAGGGTGAGATGCACGGAAACTTTAGAATAAATGGTGAGGAAATAGAATAATGGTGGAATCGGTGTGTTGGGGATGCGGTGGAAAAGTGAAACAATGAAGGTGGAACAGGTATTGTAGGGAAGCAATGAGATAGTAAAAGAGGAAACTGTGGTAGAGTTTACGGTGAGACAGTAAATGGAACTGGTGCATTGTGGAAAAGGTTACGGTGAGACCATATGGAAACGGTGTGTGGTGGCACCGTAAAATAAAACGGTTGTTATGGCACCGTGACAGGGGTAAAACCGTGAACATGTAAAATAAAAAGCGTAAATAAAATTGAAACTAAAGTGAAATCAGAACAAAATAATTACTTAAAACTAAAAATTAATTAAAAAAATTGAAACTTTAAGTAACTCAAAAACTAAAAAAATATATACGAAACAAATAAAACTTAAATTAAATTATTATTAACTTCAATTTATAAAAATTAAATTATTACTAAACTAAAACTAAAATTAAGAAGCAACTAAATTATTAAATATTAAAATAAAATTAAACATTTATATAACAAAGTAAAATTATTAATAAAAATATACAGTTTCAAATTGAATTAGTTAAGGTAATCAGATAACTATTCGTTTATTAAACAATTTATGTTAATTAATGAAATTAAATTAAAGAGATGAAGTGAGTTTGTAAACTTAAATTTATAAAATTTGAATTGTTAAAAGACAACTAATATTTAGATTATATTATATTAAATTAATTAATATTTAATACATGAAAAGATTAATTAAAGCTTCATTATCTAAGTGCAAATGTAGAATTAATTAATTAGCTAATTAATGTAAATTTATTAACTAAGCAGACAAAACCATCAAAGTAAATAAAAATTTATTAGACTATAAAATTAAAGCAAGAGATAAATTAATTATTTTAAAGCATATAATACATGATTAATTATAGAAATTGATAAGATGATAGATTTAATAATAAAAATACAAAATTTCTATTATTTTGTAAAAAGTGTTAAAATAAATAATTAAATTCATAAAAATTAATTCAAAAGATGTGTAAAAACATGTGTTTTGAAGGCCCCATCATATATCATTTCCCATTAGTAATATATTATCAATAAATACAACTAGGAAAATTATTTCCCTCCCAATAAACCTATTTTATTCATATGGTTCACTTTTATTGTTTATTAAAAAATATTTTCTTGTGAATTCATAAATTTTTTATGATATTGATTCTTTATTAAACCGATAAATGGATCTATATAACTCTTATACCTTATTTTCTTCATTTAGTGTCACAAAACATTCTGGTTATGGCATATGAGAATCATTCTGAAGGTTCTCATTAAGGAAAGTGATTTTGAAATCCAGTTTCCAAATCTCATAATCATGGTAATATTCTACAACATGTAGAATTTTGATGGATTTTAGTATATTCAATATTAAAATTATTTTTCCATAGTTTATGCCTTAACATTACTTGAACCCTTTAGCAACTAATCATGCCTTATATATATTTAATTTTACATCCATGTTCAACATTTTCTTGAATACCCACTTTCACCAAATGGGATTTACATTAGCTAGATGATCAAATAAACCCATTCCTAGGTATAGTACATGGAATTCATTTTATTATTCATAGCTTCTTTACACCATGAATCCTATATGTTTTTAGTGATTCCTTGTAGGATAGAGGTTCATAATTATTAACTAATAATGATTCACCATCCTTGGTGACTGGAAAACCATGTCTATATGGTTCTATAACCTTTATAGTGCTCCTATATAGTAATTTTTTGTCTATAACAAATTCTTCCACTGTGATTTTTTGAATTTATAACTATTCCAAATCTTGTGTATCTTGATCCTTAACTTTATCAAAGTGTTTCTTTATCCCATTATCTATTGTGAATATATAGTCCTTCTTCAGAAATGTGGGATGTATCATAGCAATGATATTTTTTTCTGAGAAATTATACAGACAATAGCCTTTAGTTTCCTTAGGATAATCTATAATGATACGCATAGTTACATGTGGTCAAAGTTTATTTCCAGATATAGCCTTAGAAATTAATTTTCATCCCCACAATTATATATGTGAAAGAATGGATTTATTTCAATTCTATAACTTGAATGGTATTTTCTCCACTTTGGTTTGAACTTGGTTTCGAAAATTTGTTTTATTTTATAATTTTTATCCCCAAAAGGATAATAAAATAATTTCATATCTCATCATAAATATCACTATTTCAAATACGATATGGTTCCCATTTTCATTTGCACCATTCCATTATAGTGTATAAGTATGAGGGACTTGATAAAGAATCCAAAAATCTCTTAGAAAATCGACGAAATATTGGTTAAGATACTCTCCACCATGGTCTGAGTATAGTTTCATTATCTTTTTACCTAGATGATTATATAATTCATTCATGTAATCCTTAAATTTATAAAAGGATTTAAACTTATACATAATTAAATATACATATCTATATCTACTAAATTCATTAGTAATGATATAAGAGTATCCACCTCTAACATAAAGTCAAAATGGTCCACACACGTTTGTATTAACTAATTTTATGAGCTCTATATCCCTTTCACCCTTTCCACTAAATGGATCTTATGTGATTTTATCTTGAAAACAATCATGACATATATCTATAGATTTTAGTTAAAAATAATATAAGTATCCTTCTTCACACAAAATTTTCAAATGATTCTCATTTAAATGATCAAGTTGGTGATTCCGCCATTATGTCAGATATGATTCAGGTGAAATTGATTCTTTATCAATTTCCAACACTAGATTTTCATATTCTATTATGTAAAAACATTTATTCAAATGTTACATCCCATAACAAATGTTATATTTATAAAATTAAATGATCTAATTTAAAAACAGAAAAATATATCCTTTTATATCTAATCTATAAAAAAATATAATTTTTTGGGTTACACAGGGCATGTAATAAAAATTTACAAAAACAATAATTAAACCCATTGATAAAGTTAGTTGATAGTATCCAATAGCTAGTGTAGTTAGTATTGCTCTTTTTTAATATCAAAGACCCATCTCAACACCAGAAACCTTCTATAATACACATGGTTCAAGGTCATGGATAAAAATGTGAGTATTAAAAGATATATTTAATACCCAATTAACTAAAACAAAGAGATTTTATGTGATAGTCAGCAGACATGAAGCTTACTATTTCTTCTTCACTAAGGTATGGTTCTCCTTCCAGTGGACCTTATTACCATATTAAAAAACATATTTCATATTTCTCCTTATCCAAAACCTTAATAATCCTCCTCTTAGTTGGTATCTCCAGTGGTTCCTTATACTTGTTGTTAAACCAAGAGGTTTTCACCTTTTCATCCTTCATGTTCACTATTAAGGTTAATGGTTTTTTATGATTCATTTCTTTATCTACCTAGTGAAACAAAATTATGAGATATTGGATCATATTCTCAATATTATTCATATTAAAATTCATAAAAAAATAGATAATATCTGAGTAAGTGAGGACAGAACAAGGTCGGTTCACAATTCCTTAGGTATTTGGAAACCTATAATTTCCAAAAACTAAATATATCTAATTATTTATATGAGGTATGACTAGTGAACCTTCTCCATGATTTTGCATAAAGATTTCATTGGAGATATCCTAACTTTATTGTCTTGTTTTCTCCAAAAATATTATCATGAATATGAGACTATATGGTTTATGCATCCAAGTCTTTGTACAACTTCTAGATCCACCTGGTCATACATGATAGCATGAGTCATTAGACATCCAACATGTTTAAAAGAGATTTAATGTTTCAAATCACTTACCACTTTAAAGGGATCTATATGAATAGTATAATACAACATGAAATACATCCTCTCTAAGAGTAGTATGATGTGAAAGTGTCTATTAAACTCCTAGAAGTTTGCACAAGTTAGAAAGTTTTTTTTCTTCAATATTGATCGTACATAATTTTTAAAGTCAAATTACTTGCAATTTTCTATAAAAAATAAAAAATTATTTTTTTAAATTATGTTGGTTAACAAGTATTATAAAATAAATTTTATTTTATTAGTCTCCCACTATTTTATCAAATCATAATATACCTCACCATTGTATTTAGAATATCCTAACATGTGGATATTTTAGAGGAATCCTTAAGTTATGATTGGCTCGAGTTGTATTTTTACACCTTTATCATATATATCTCATTGGTTTGTTTCACCTTGGATAAAACTTAAATTGCCTCTTTGTATTGGGAGATCCTTCCTTTACAAAGGCTTACTCACTCATGGGTGAGGGTAACCATTGGTTGGGGTCATATAAAATAAACCATGGATATTCAAGCTCAAACATAATAAGGAGGGTGGGATGATACAAATATCATCATATTCAATTTAATAATAAAACTATCACAAAAAACACATAAAATAAATAATTGAATAAAATATAAACCCAACACATGCATAGGTCGGTCAAGATCATGATCATCTACACCATTAAATGTCTACTTAGAGCATTCATTTCAATTATTTCTTTATTAATATAAAATTATCAAATTAATAAATTATTTAACTAATAATATAATTAATTTATTTATCTTAATTAACAATCAAAATAATCCTTAAGATTCTCATCCATAGTAATTTTAAATAAATTAAATCAATTAATTTTAATTTAAAATTTATTAATTACATGACATGCACTAGAGGATTCATAATGTGTACCCTTCTATATCTTCTTAAATCCATTTTTGGAGTTTAACTGTTACATTGTGTGCACTATCACCAGAACAAAATGTGACCAGTGTTGTGTATAGTCTTTGTCATGTATTGTCTACTTACACAACATTCATTATTATATGACATGTTATGATATATATGGAATATTGTTCCATATATTAGGTTATTTAGTTTTATTGTTGTGTCTGGTCGCATTTCATGCTTGTATATACACGGTGTGTATAGTTGGAAATTCCCATGAAGTAAATGACATATATAAAAACCATACATGTTTTGTATATATAGAGTAATGAATAAAATAATTAACAAATCATTTAACATCCCACATGTCCCATTTATTTTGGTTTTTATTTAATTAATTTCCCTTTCCACATGTTTGGATCACATGACATGCCTATCTCATTAATCTCTTACATGAGTTATACTAAGTTGCTAAGCATAAATATTCTGCCACACTATTTTTGATTCATTACTAGCCACCAACACTACTCTTCTAGGGACTCATCCAGTACCTCACATTGTTTCTTATGTATTTCATGGTGTGTGTATCCCATTATATGGAATATACCACATATAATGATTTTTTTCAGGGATGGCAGTCAATACATGGAATGTATTGATCACGTGTCATGTATGTTGAACAAAAAACTTATATGTTTCCCATTGGATCAAACCATGTAGGGTTATATGGTGTGTAATCAATCTACATGTGATATACCCTTATCATGTTGTGTGGTAACTAGTTCTAAAAACATGGAATGTAATGGCATGTTATATCAAACCCCCAATGGCATGCCTTGATTTATATGACCTTCAACTGTATCATTGACCATTGGTAAAACAATGTATACTTTTTCATTGCATGCCATATAATCATGCATCTTGGCTAGTATTCATAACACCTCTAAATTATATCTTTAAGTTTTATTCATTTATTTATGTCATGTTCTTGTTCATATGAAAATTAACAATCATTTAATCACATATTTTGGATTAAAAACCAAAAAACTCAACCTAAATTCTCATTAACAATATCATAATTTTATGAAAAAATAATAAATTAATATTTGACCAATTTGATACCACTTAAAGATTATGCGGAGAAGTGGAATCATTTCAGCCTATTTCATTAAATTTTTTTATTGATTCTAATTGGAAAAGTAATTTACCATGATAGAGACATGAAATTTGAAACCCTATAATTTTCATGCAGCTCTAAATTAGAGAGATCAAGGGAATGAGTTTTCTATTCAGGCCATCTATTCCCCATAATTCCCTAGGTTCTAATAATGGGTGTGATGATCCCTCCCCCATGAGAGGTAGAGAGACCTCTATCATCCTCCATGGGGACCTGAACTCACTCTTTATCACCTTTTTCTAACCATTATTTTCTTCCAAACTTACCCCATATTTCTATTTTCCCTAAATTTCTCAATCTACTCAATGATTTCCCATAGCTTTCACTCTCAGCATTGGAGTTCACTAATGCCTCTTATTTTCTTATCCTAACATTGATTTCCCATTTTAAGCAACATCACCCATTGATGTAATTGTTTGGTAGATTCCAATTCGATACATTGGGTCTCCAAGATCAAGAAACTATTGGTCTTCTTCATAACATGATTATGATGATTCGTTTCAGTTCGAAGGAGGATCTGATTTTGGCTTGGTAGAGTCTACCCTGCATCTGCAATGGATTTTGATTCTTCTTGTTCAGGTTGTCCTATGATTTTTACATGAACCATGATTTATCCATGATGGTGATTTGGGTTAATTTTACTGAAATTTCTCTTCCATTTCAAAATACATCTATCATTATAATGTTTGGGAACCTTGTGGGTCAGTATTTATGTTCTAATAGTATAACCCATGTGGTATGTCACATGATTTACCCAAGAATCTACATTGAAGTTTATATTTCACATTTTCTAGTTGACTATGTGTGGATATTGGCCAGAGAGTAATTCCTTTACAAGAACGAAAATTTTTTGAGTAGTGGGTCGATTATTAATCTTTTTGAAAGTTTCTCAGTCATCTACATGCAATGTTTAGGTGAGTGTCCTTGAATTGTGTACAGTCGATGATCAAGTAGGGGCTAGTATTTCAAGTTGGGGCCCAATAGGATACACAATCTTCCACCTATAGCAAGGCAGCCGGTCAGTGAGGTGTGAGTGAAGTAGTAAAAGTGATTCTCACTCGAAAGGAGGTTTTTCTGAGGGTGATTGATCCAAAAGTTGGAGATTTATTTAGAAGGTTGAAACCTGATCTGGATAGTTCAGGAATAAATGATACCTCCAGGTCAAGTGGGTTAGAGGGATTGGATTCCTCTAGTCATCCTACTTTAGATAAGGAAGCCTCCTATATTGAGGCCTTGAGAGCTGGCAGTGGATCCATGCTAAATGAGGCACTTTAGGGGATTGGGAAAGTGTGTCCCACCTCCCACTCTTTTCAGCATGTGGTTATCCAGCAAAAAATTGGAAATTTTTCAAAGGATTGCCCAATTCTGAGTATACATGTTATAGGGGGTGATAAATCTATTGATAAATGGTCATATAAAAGGAAGATCATGCCATATATTCTTCTAGGAAACCATTTTGAAGGATTAGTTATTGAAGGATTGGATAAGGATCAACCAGACCCAATCTGAATTGTGGGTTCTGATTAAGGTCAATGAATCCTGGGGGTTGTTACTAGTGATGGTCTCTCTAGAGGTTTCTCAAATGAAAGTATAAAGAGTCACCAATGAAGAGGGATCCACAATCTGTGGAAGAAGAATGGGAAGAAAGAAAACAATGATTCAGGTAGATTCATTCTTCCCCAAAAAAACTAAAGGATGCGAGGACTACTCATACCTACCTAAACTGATGTAGAAACGATTGTCCATGAAATCTAGGTCTAAGGATATTTACTACTAAACTAATGATAAGTAGAAAGATTGGAAGGTGGGTGTGATTGTTCAATTTTGAAACCAATTGACCAAAAAAAGTTGAAGAAGAAGCTGGAGGTGTGAAGGGAAAACCATGTAAGATTCATGAATCCTTGGTGGTGGTGCTTGAAAACACCACTTAATTATTTTATCTCATTAAGGGTATGTCTAATGACCGGTAGAGGGAGGATTCAAGGAGGTTACAAATTGTGTCAATCTTTGGGAGCCAGTTGTCCACTCGGAGGAAGAAATGGTGGAGGAATCGATTGTGATTAATGACTCACAAGATTATGCGCATAATATGACTGAGTGACTTCTAATTATGGGTACTAATAAGGAGAACACATATTGGATCAAAAATCAGGACCTTATTCTGGTAAGATGTTTCAATATAGGTAAATTAATAATGGATAATTAAATTCAAATGTCTGAAAAGATAGCGTATTGGTTTAAAGATCTTATCAAAGATGACCTAGATAGAGAGGTAAAAATATTCACTAGAAATTATTCAAGTATAATGTGTCAAATAGGCTCAAATTATACTTTAATGGTTAATCCATTTCATATAGTTTTTTATGGTTTCTGTTTTTTACTTACAGGGGTTCTCACTTTTCCATTAAAAGTTATTTAAAAAAAATAAAGATAATTTTCAATTAGATAGGAAAATCTAAATAACGGGATGAATGAAACCCAAAAATATTTATAGAGAAAATAATTTCACATATAAGGTATAATTAATTTTTAATAATACTTTATTGGGATTGATAATTCTTTCATCATTAAGGATCAATTCAATAGCCACTTTCATATGATCCTTACAATAATGAACCCAAAGTAGAAATCCTCTAACAGTATCCACATGTCCTCGATGAATCTTAGAACATCACTGGTGAAACTTTGGGTGTTCGTGAAAAGGTACCTAATTCCTTAAGTTTTTCATTATTGATTGCAATAATAATTGTCTTCAGATTGAAAAAAAATTCTAGTTCACTCAGTCTTAAGTGTAAAGAAGAGGATTGTCTCTCATTCTTGAGGGAATTTATGAGAGAGTTTTATTTGGTCTTGATATATTTATCTGGAGAGGAAATTTAGTGCACAACAATTCACCTCACCCTCTAAATGATATAATTTGTATTTTTTAATTAGGGTAAAAGAATAGTAATTACACAAAAAATCTTTATCTAATTTTTTATTAAATCTAAACCTCATGTCAAATTATAACAAAAGATTATTATTATATTCTATTTTTTATGCTAACTCATAGATATTTAAATATAATTTATTAATTAAATCATCCAAAATTTATTTAAATGATATTAAATAAAATATATCATTTTCATTAAACCCATAATGCATCCCTTCAATCCACCTCAGTATTTATCGAATCTTGAATAATAAATATTTATTCTAAATCAATTTCATCATATTATTTTTTCAATAAATAGATAAAAAATATTATATTGAATAACTAGTGAATAAATATTATTTTAATATTCAACTCACATATATTCTAAACTCAGCTAACTGGTGATTGAATTTACATGATGAAGATAAACTAAATAATTATTAATCCTTGGTATTGAGAATAATATTTATTAAAATATAATTTAACAAAGTTTCTGGATACACTTTGTGTGTGACCATCAAGGACCCTTTTCTAGTGGAATCAGTCAAGATTTATTAAAATAAAAAATTATTATCTAGAAACACATCATGTAAACCATAAAAGAGATGTTAATTTCATAATGATAACAACCTCGTACGAATACTTACTATGTAATATAATCTCTTTTTCTCAGTATCTAATAAATAAAGGTGCATACTAGTGTCATAAACCACTATACTTGATTACCTTTATTTGAATCTATGAAATGAATAAATTGATAAAACACCGTTTTAAAAGACTTAATTACATAGTTTTATTTCATTCAAAGGGTGTAGGATATCTATATCCATTAACATAGAATGGATGAATATTTTCTTGACTTATTCAAGAAATTTGATATCACTTATGACAGACTAAACATATCATAGTTATTTGCAATCATATGTCATAATGGTTGTTGATAATACATAAAAGTACATTATTCATGATATAAATTAATAATAATCACAAGTCTAATGAACAATAAATACATCCATGGATAGAAATATCCAATGATACATAAAATATATGGAATTCCAATTGGTGTTTCATTTTAAATATCCTCCTCTCTTATATATTTCCATGTGTTGAACTTCATCTGATGAAGACTCATATGCTTATGATCATCCATCGCCTAAAATAGAAAACATTTTCAATAACCCATCAGACAGATGTCATCTAGACTATAGAAAATGTGTTTAACAATAATTTCATATCATTTATAGGTTCTCATTATATCAAGGAATTATTATTACATTTTGATAAGATACATAATATATGAATAATATCATATTAATGTAATGTAGATAAATGTTGATCATTTAATAAGATATTTATTAATATTTTGGTCCTTGAATATTAAATTAATCAAAGGTATAAATTTAGTTGTGTTTAGTATACTAACTCCCAGAAAAATTCCACTCCTCCTATGATTCATTTTCCACCCAATTTAGAAGCATCATAATCAAGGCATCATCCACCACATTCCATTTTATAGGGTTATAGGCTAAATTAAAATATTTAAAATACTCAAATTAGTGCCCCTTTTAAAGTTTCAGGTCCCTCTAAGAGAATATGAACTTTAAAATTTTATGATCAATATAAATGGTATACTTATCCCTAAAGATATAATGGTTCAATGTTTTCATGGTATGTATAACCACCTCCGTCTTAAGTTCAAGGGTGTGATAGTTCTACCCATGAATGAATAACTGGAGATATCCATATTGAAAGAATTTTTGTCATAAAACCAAATGTTTGTACTTTTATTACATAGATATTTAATGTATTTAAATATTAAACATCTTATTACATATTTTTTATTGTTCTGTATGAATATGACGTAATAATGTCCTAGAGTATTTGTTGCATTGATAAAGTCATGGAAGTTCCCCACTCTGATGAGAACCTCTAAATGCTATAAAAATATTCTTAAATATAGTTCTATTGTTTGAATACATACTATGATGGGACCCATATCATGAAGACCATTAGAGTGCGTGTAATCATAAGTAAATGAGACTTCCTATAATGAAGTTTTCACTTGGTAAACTCCAAGACAAGAGATCATGAGAACAAACCCGCTAGTAGGAATTTCACATGTTTTAGTGTCATCGGATATTTATATCTACAATCATTTGTAATAATCTTAAGACTTTAATATTATCATTAATACATCTCATGACTCGCGCACTTTGATTTACTAACGAAAATCATCATGCAGACAGTTGGTGGGAAGTAGGGTACGTTGGGTGCATCATGACTGGCATGTTATTAATGGATATATTGAGGAAGGATTTTACCCTTCCACTTATAAAATTTGATATCTCATCCCTTTGATTGAAATAGAACCATCGCATGAAATTCCATGTCCATGGTGTAACGATGAGTTTATTTAAGGTAGTCAAAGAACAATGTATCAAGCACAAAAGTTTATAACACTATCATGAAACCTGTTTGATGAGATATTGCAACAAAGGGATTATATTACACAATGATAATTCGTATGTGGATTTCATTGTTGCAACTTTAAGTTCTTTCTCTTGGGTGTCTTGACCCATTTCTAGATAGTACTCTTGGACTTTAGGCAATCTCACCTAATTCCAATGAGATAAAATCCTAAAAGGTCACACACTAAGTGTTTCTAGTGATCTCGGTTAAATTTTATTTGAATTTAATTAAAAAATATTATTCTCAAGAGAGTGGAATAATTTATTCAAGTTAAAATGATTGCATAAATTAAATAAATATTTATTCACCAGATTGTGGGTAAAATATATTTATTTATTTTATTGAACATTTAATAAATATTTATTTACTAGTTTGTAAATAAAACATTTATTTAAGAGAATATATTATTTATTTGTTTATTCAGGTGTTCAATAAATGGAAGTGGAGAACGAGTGGACCAAGACCAGTTCAGTAGTAGAATAATTATTTGTAAGAAGATAAATAATTATTTAACCAGTTGGCACAAATTAAAATAACACTGCTATTATTTTGTGACGCATAATTTTATTTATAATTCTGTTTTGCACAAGATGGCGTACCATAAATAATGACGCGGTATTATTATTAATAGAATGGGTTTTCTCTAAGGTTATGAATGTATTTAATTACTGTTAGACAATTAAATAGTGTAATCAAAACCCCATGTCAATAAATAGACACATAGGTCTATTATTCCATGTACCTAACTGCACACCCAGTGAATTTAGAATTTTTGAGATAAACAATTTCTCTCTCGAATCCCCCCCACCTCTTAAGAACGAGAGATGTTCTTCAAGGCCGAAGAACAAGAGATCAAGAATGACCAACACAAGACACTCTCTTCACAGTGCTAGCACCTGGAGAATGAGTGGTGTTGATTGGAGGCCATCGGAACACGTGTGGATCACTACAAGAGGGATTCTAGTTTTGATCCTTGAAAACACAACAAGATAATCTGGAAGGGTCATTATAGACGATCAAAATCATCAATGAAGAAAATACCGAATATCTAGGTATTATTTTATTTATGAAATCAATTAAATTAATTATAAACATTATGTGCAAGATCCTCTCTAAAGGTTTCGGGCCTCTTTCTCCTTTATAAAAATCTTTGATTCTATTCCATGGATACTGACATTATTCATCATATTGATCTCGGAATAATCATTGATCATGGTAAAAATTAAAGTTGGGTGTCATCCCAACCACGCTTCCGCTGCGCTCAAAACCTAAAAGTGGTATCTGAGTAGTTTCATCATAGTTTATAATTATTAAAGTAATTAATTGATGATTTATAGTTTAATAATCAAGTTTTTCAATTCAAGGATAATTGTTCTTGTAATCTGGATTTTTAGATCTGTTCTCCCTATTTTTTTTCTCATTCACCTTACAGAAATGATCTTTTATTTTAATTTTGATTAAAATAAAACAGATGATCTCATTCGGAGGTGCCAAAGGTTTTTGGTCGTACAACACCAGAATACATAGTGTGTAGTTGGATTTACATGCCATGTATCAAGGTTCAATGCATCAGGACTGGTCCTCCAAACCAAGTTGTGTCGTTGGAGTTTATCTAAGTCTTAAAGACTCTGTGTGTTGACTAGGAACAAGTGGCACAGAGTTTTCAGATTACATGTCATGTAGCCCACTGAACACTGCATGTAGTCCCTTCAGGTTAGGTTTGGACTATGTACCCCATATATGTCTTGCTCGGTTGAAGACCGTGTAACGCAGATACTACATGGTGTGTGGACCACTGGACATGTCATGTACTCCAAATATTTCTGAAGTACATTTACACATTGTATTCCCAATCATGTACTTCGGAAGGACAGTAAATGATAGTACACGCCATGTAGTTGGAACTACACATCATGTAATCATCCAAATTATATAGATTTATTAAAATTTATTATTATATTATACAAACCCTTGATACATGTACCATAGTGCAGGAATAAAGATGAGGCTTAACACATGATAGGTGTTCTATGTATATGTATTTAATTTAATATCTGCATAATTTTCATTTCTAATCATTAGGTTGTAATGAATGGGATTTCATCGGGTTGCCTCCAAGTCACAAGTTATGTACAAAAATAATTTTAAAGGAATTTATTTTTTTAAAGTTATGATGGATAATAATCTCAAGTAAATTCATATTTGGATTAAGATAAAAGGATTGATTAATTAAAGATAATAACTAATCGATTCAAGCACAATTTATCTTATTAAAAATGAATAAATAATTAAAAAGAAGTTTTATTAAATGCATAACTCGTTGCATGTATGTGGGTTGTCATGAGATAGACCAAGACATTTGTATGTGATTGGTTTCCTTTTAATTTATTTATTAAATTAATTGTTGTCCTGCAACACATCTCTCCTCATTAATATGAAGGGTCTGCATTCCCACAGTTTCTTTTATGTAAACCCCCCTTTTTACCTCTCACCTACATTTGATTTTAAAATCATATGTAATAGATAGAACTCCCAAGCTAAAGGAGGTGGTTCAAGCTGGATCCAAGACAAAACCAATCCTAGGATATACAGAGGTGGATAGGTGGAAAGCTGTAAACACGAACCCAAAAGTTTCAAGGTGTCTCTCCACTACGTCCGGGTTAGTTTATCAATAGCTAGATAAACTAACTATTAGAAAAGCTCATGATCATTCCCTTTTCTTTATTTTATTTATGTCAGTTGTATGGTTTATCATTATTGATGTCTTGTCAGAATCACATAATTAATGTATTAAACAAGCATGAGATATGGAACTAAAATAAACCAGGATTATGTGTAAATATTATCAATACATGGTTAATCACTTAAGAAATGTCCACTTAATATTAACAATCATGTGATAATGATATTAATCAATTCATTAATAAGAGATAAAAATCATTCAAATAAAATATTAAGTCATACCAAGCCTTCTATATCTTGATTAAGGAAAAAACTCAATAAAACTATATGTTTAACCAACCCTTGTTGGGACACTAACTTTTATACAAGAATTCCTTATGAAAGGTTTCAGGTTGACTTAACCATATTACATCAAGAGGAGTATCCCTTGCTAGAATTGGTGTAATATTGGACGCAGGAGTTGAGGAAATCCAAAGTCAGGATTTCAGGATTGGGGAGTCCACTCAACAGATCAAGGAACTCCAAGCCTGCAGTTGGCAAAGACCTTCCTACCTAAATACCTTCAAATATCTTGACCAACCCTGTTTGGGGTTATACGAAGGGGAATATGGATCCTTTCCACTAGTATGTGATAAAAACTTGACATTCCAAGTTCAATGGGGAGGGTTATTGGGACCTGATAAAATAGTGGGAGACTTAATAAAATTAATTTATTATTTCTCATAAAAATAAAGAAAGTACTAATGATCTTCTCTGTTAATTGTAGGATAAAAATTACAATCTCATCAACCACACTATCCATGTAATCAATTCTGGATAAAGACAACAACCTCACCGATAGTAACTTCTAGTAATGGTTTAGATGCCTCTGAGTTATCCTACACCATGAATGGAAGTCTTATTTATTGGAGTCAACATTACCCGATCCACCAACAAAAGAGGCGAGTGATGAGGATTTCCTGGACTATGAGAAATATATGAACAACATAGTCGATGTTCAATATTTGATGCTATTATAAATGTACAGTGATCTTATGAAGTATCATGAAAATATGGATGTTTATAGAATTCTAGATCACCTCCATGGTCTTTACTATGAGTAAGAATGATAGAAAAGGTTTGAGATCTCTAAGGCACTCTTTCAGAGTAATCTTGGAGAGGGTTCCCCAACTGGGCCTCATGTAGTCTAGCTCATTGGCTACATTGAGGACCTTGATGTTCTAGGGTTTAAACTCCCTAAAGAACTAGGCACCGATCTCATTCTCACATCACTCCCTCATAGATT
This sequence comes from Viscum album, assembly GCA_963277665.1. NCBI lineage: Eukaryota > Viridiplantae > Streptophyta > Magnoliopsida > Santalales > Viscaceae > Viscum > Viscum album. The sequence continues at coordinate 1,512,299,363 of OY728139.1, read as the reverse complement.
CTCCAACTTTGTTACCAATTTCAACATGAACAACAATTATAAGTCTCAATCTGATCTTTTTATCCTCATTCACCATGTTAATGAAGATATGAAGCGTGAAAAGCCTTCTGTCCTTATAGTGAGTAAGAGGAAAGTGAAGGTGAAGAGATTTAAGCCCAAATCTTTTTCACAAACTTCTAAGAAAAGGAAGATCAAAGGGGAGGCAAGGGAATATGAGGCTGTTTATTTTGCATGTGGGAAGAAAGGCCACTGGAAGAAGAACTACACCCAACCCAAGAAGCAAGGGGAAGCTTCAGGTGCAATTACTAATGAATGCAATCTATATGTTTCTACAAATTGGGTAATAGATATAGCTTGTGGTGCTCACACATGTATCCATATATAGGAACCAAGTATATTCAGGAAGATTGACCGAGGGGAGGTAGATTTGCGAGTATCCAACGGATCCAGACTTGTTGTTTCATCTGTCAGGGACTACCACGTAACATTTCCAAATAGGATGATCTTGGTGTTAAAGGGTAATTATTATGTACTATATGTTACTAAAAACATTATTTATGTATCCAAATTAGATACAGATGGATTTTTTTCAAGTTTTTAAATTAATGTTGCTTCTTTTACAAATATATCATTTGTTTTGGTAGTGCACATTTATACAACAGTCTTTATGTGTTGGATTACACAAACCAAGTAATGGAAATCGATAACAAATATACTTCACAAGACTCATACCACACCCAACATTGGCATCACTTTCTAGGTCATATAATCAAGAAATTATTGACAAAGTTACATCAAGATATATGTTTAGATTCTTTCGAACTAAAACCACTTGGTGTGTGTCATGCATGTTTACAAGGAAAAATGGCTAAAGCCCCATTTGGTGGGAAAGGTGAAAGGGATAAAGAACTTCTTGAATTTATTCATACTAATGTGTGTGGACCATTTCCTATTGAATCAAGGGGAGGGTACTTATACTTCATAATGTTTACTGATGATTTTAAAAGATATGGATATATCTACATAATGAGGTTTGAGTCGGATTCTTTTGATAACATCAAAGAATACAATAATGAAGTTGAGAACCATCTATGTAATAATATTAAGAAACTACACTCAGACCGAGGTGGAGAATATCTTAATCTAGAATTCATTGATTACTTATAAGAGTTTGGGAATATATCCCAACTCACTCCTCCTTACAGTCCCCAGTGGAATGGTGTGATTGAAAGGAGGAACCGCACCCTATTGGACAAGTTGAGATCAATGATGAGTTATGTGAGTCTTCCATTATCCTTTTAGGGATATGTGTTACAAATAGAGATTAACATACTAAACCAAGTACCAACTAAATAGATAAATGGTGTTCCAAATCAGTTTTGGAGTGTAAAGAAAGCCATGTTATCGAATTTACATTTTTAGGGAAGTGATTTGTTTGTTAAGGCCTCTTCAGGTAAAAAACTTGCACCCTAAAGAACAAATTGTACCTTCATAGGATACCCCGAGGAAACAAGGGGATATTACCTATACAGCCACTCATACAAAAAGGTTATAGTGGCAAGAGATTCCATAATCCTTGATAGGGATCACATATCCAAAAGAGATTTTGGGAGAAAGATATACTTCGATGAAGTTGAGGCTCAAGGTACACAAGAGTTGGTACAGGAGAAGATTCCACAAAGCCTTGTGGAAGAAAGAACTATTCTGGAGACATAAGAACAGTTTATGAGTACAAAAGAGGTTAGAGAACCAGAACATGATAGTTTTCTAGTTACTGAGGATGGTGAATCATTATTAGTTGATAATAATGATCCTCTAACCTACATGGAAGTAGTAAGTGGCATATATGTTGCCAAGTGGAAAGAATCCATAAATTCTGAAATGGATTCCACGTACCAAAACCAATCCTAGATTTTGGTAGATCCTCCAGTTGATGTAAATCCCGTTGGTTGCAAATGGGTATTCAATAAGAAACTGGAAATGGAAGGACAAGTTAGTACCTATAAGGTACGACTGGTTGCAAAAGGGTTTAAACAGCGTCAAGACATTGACTACGACGAAACATTTTCACCAGTTGCAATGATAAAATCCATTATAATTTTATTAGACATTGTCTCTTACCATGAATATGAGATTTAGAAAATGGATGTCAAAATAGCCTTCCTTAATGGGTACCTTCAGGAAGATGTCAACATGACACAACCTGAAGGGTTTATGACTCCAAAGGATTCCAATAAGGTATGCTAGTTGAAGAAATCTATTTATTGGTTAAAGAAAACATCCAGGTCATGGAAAAGTTGTTTTGATGAATCTATAACTAAATTTGGTTTTATCTAGAATAAATGTGAGCCTTATGTCTACAAACGGTTTAGTGGGAGTGCAATCATTATCCTAACAGTATATGTTGATGACATATTACTTATTGGAAATAGGATACCAGTCTTACAGTATGTTAAGGTATGGTTGAATCAATGCTTCTCCATGAAGGACTTGGGTGAGGAAACATATATTCTTAGGATCAATATCCATCATGATAGATTCAAGATATTTCTGGGCCAAATTCCAAATACATACATTGATAAAATACTTAACAGATTCATTATGGGAAAATCCAAGAGGGGATTATTGCTAGTGTCACATGGCATTCATCTTTCCAAGAAAATGTGTCCTTAAACACATGAGGAAAGAAATATAACGGCAAGGACTCCATATGCATCAGAAATTGGGTCATTCATGTATGAAATGCTATGTACTAGCCTAGATGTTTCCTACACATTGAGTGTGGTAAGAAGATATCAAGCTGACCCAGGTTACCACTTATGGATGGTAGTCAAGACAATCCAAAAGTATCTAAGGCGTACTAAGGATATGTTCCTAGTTTATGGAGTATATAAGTAACTAGTCGTCAAAAGATATAAATATTCTAGTTTTAAGACTAATCAAGAAGATATGAAGTTTCAAATGGGATATATATTCACTTTAAATGAAGGTGTAGTGATCTGGAAGAGCTCAAAGCAGAGTCTGGTCGCAGATTCTACAGTAGAGTCCAAGTATATCACAGCTTATGAGGCATCTATAAAAGCGTTTTGGATGTGAAGTTTTGTCCAGGAGCTGGATGTGATACCTAGAAGTAAAGATCCCATCACACTGTATTATTATAAAACTACAGTAGTGGATCCCGCAAAAGATCCATTGTCACATTAGTGGACGAAGCATATACTTCAGAAGTATTACCTATTGAGGAATTTTTCTCAGATAGGTGAAGTTTCAGTGCGTAGTATTTCCATGGAAGACAATGTGGTGGGCCCCTTGACTAAAACCTTGACTCATCAGAAACATGATCACCATGTGAGGTCTAGCGGACTGAAAGTCATAGGTAGTTGGCTCTAGTCCAAGTTAGAGTTTTTAAGATATAGTGTCCTAGAACCAACTGGTTGAACTTTGATTACATTTATATATAATGTATTTAAATACAAAAAATCTTAAAACATATTTTTGATTATTCTACTTGACTATGATGTGATAATGTCCTAGAGTATTTGTTGCATTGATAAGCTCGTGGAAGTTCCCCACTATGATGAGAACCTTGAAATGATATAACAATACTTTTAGATATAGTTCTATGATTGGATGAAATACTATGATGGGACACATAGAATTCATACCATTAGGTGTGATTACTCGTAAGCAGATGAGACTTCCTCTCATGAATTTCTCACTTGGTAATCTCCAAGACAAGAGATTATGAGAACAGACCCACCAGTAAGAATTCTGCATGTTTTGATGTCATCAGATATTTATATCTATGAGAAAGTGCAATGGTCCTTAGACTTTAATATTATCATTAATATGTGTCATGACTCGTTCACTTTGATTTACTGATGAAAACTGTTACACGGACAGTTGGCGAGAGGTAAGGTATGTTGGGTGTGTCATGAGTGGAATGTTATTAATGGATAAGTCAAGGAAGGATTTTTCCCTTCCATTTATGGAAGTTGGTATCTCATACCTTTGATTGAAATAGAACTGTCATGTAAAATTACATGGAAATGGTGTAACGATGAGTTTATTTCAGGTAGTCAAAGAACGACGTATCAAGCATATAATTTTTTGACACTATCATTAAACCTTCTTGATGAGATATTGTGAGAAAGGGATTATATTACATAGTGAGCGTTTGTATTTGGATGTTTGTTTTGTGACTTTAAGTTATTTCTATTGGGTTCCTTGACCCATTGCTAGATAATACTCTTGAACTTTAGGCAAGATCGCCTAATACCAACGAGAAATAATCCTAGTGGGTCACACACAAAGTGTTTTTTGTGGTCTCGGTTAAATTCTATTTGAACTTCATTAATAAATATTATTCTCAACATAGTGGAATAATTTTATTCAAGTTAAAATGATTTCATAAATTAAATAAATATTTATTCACCGGATTGTGGGTAAAATATATTTATTTATTTTATTGAACATTTAATAAATATTTATTTAATAGTTTGTAAATAAAATATGTATTTAAGAGAATAAATTATTTATTTATTTATTCGGGTGTTCAAAAAATGGAAGTGGAGTTTGAGGGGACCAAGGCTGGTTTTGTAGTAAAATAATTATTTTCAAGACGATAAATAATTATTTAACTAGTTGGAAAAAATTAAAATAAATCTTCTATTATTTTGTGACGATGAATTTTATTTATAATGTCGTTTTGTGCAAGTTGGTGCACCATAAATAATGATGTTGTATTATTATTAATAGCATGGGTTTTCTCTAAGGTTATGAATGTATTTAATTGCTATTATGAAATTAAATATTACAACTAAAACCCCATGTCAATAAATAGACACATACATCTATTGTGTCATGTACCGAATCGCACACCCGATGAATTTAGAATTGTTGAGATAAACAATTTCTCTCTCAAATCCTCTTACTACCCCTCTCAAGATCGGGAGTTGTTCTCTATGGATGAAGAACAAGTGATCAAGAACGGCCGACACAAGATACTCGCTTCACTGCACTAGCACCCGGAGAACGAGTGGTGTCGATCAGAGGCCATCAGAGAATGTGTGGATCACCGATAGAGGGATTCTAGTTTGGATCCTTACAAGCGCAAAGATATAATCATAAATGGTCATTTCGGACAATAAACATCATCAATGAAGAAAATACCAAAGATCCGGGTATTATTTTCATTATACTGTTAATTAAATTAATTATAAACATGATGTGCAAGATCCTCTCTAAAGGTTTTGTGCCTCTTCCTTCTTTATATAAATCTTTGATTATTTTCCATGGAGATTGGAGTTCATTATCGTATTGATCCGGAAATAATCATTGATCTTAGTAAAAATTAAAGTTGGGTGTCGTCCCAACCACACTTCCGCTATGCCTGAAACCTACACATATTCCACAACATGGTTATAATGCTTAAAACACTCTCTACCCTCATACTTGAATACAATGCATAACCTTCTTTGGATCCGAAAAAATAAAAATAGGAGATGATATAACTTTCAACTCCTAAAAGGATCTCTCACATTTTTTCATACTAATCAATTTCACTATATTTCAAATCAAAGACCACATGGGAGATTCCAAATTGGATAATATGTAATTAAACTATCTATAACACCCATCCAAACTTAGAATAATTCTAATCACAAAAAATATTCATGGGTCTTTCCCAAGACATCACTACTTATCCCTTCTCATGATCCATAGAAATTCCTTTCTCAAAGACCACATGACCAAAAAATACACCTATTATATATAGAATTGGCATGTAGACTACTTGGTATATATGTGATATTACTTTAAAGTTCCCAAATCAATTCCCAAATATTCTACATAGTCCTCCCTTATCTTCGTTTAAACTAAGATATTTTTCATGAACACCACAAAAATGTGTCAAGATACCATTAACATATATGATTAATAAACACCATGAAAATATCATGGGTATTAGTAAGGTAAAATGGAATAAAAAAACTCATAATGCATGTACCATAACCTAAAAATAATTTTAGGAATATCTACTCCATTCAATCTCATTTAGTGGTATCCTGATCTAAGGTCGATTATAGAAAACTACCGCACTTCCCTAAGTTGATCAAATAGATCGTCAATATGAGGAAATGGGTACCTATTATTGGTGATCACTTAATTAATATTCTAATAGTTAATGAAAATTTAGATTCATTCATCCTCATTATTTGTAAATAGAAATGGTGATGTTCATAATGGAATACTTGAACAAATAAAACCACTACTCTGAAGATCACCCAACTGGATCTTCAGTTCCTTCAACTCATTAGGTGTCATTCGATAAGATCAAAAATAAATTGGGATTATCCTTGTTAGTATATTAATTGATAAATATACCTTTCACTAGGGTGAAGATCTTAAGAAATAATATGAGAAAACATCAGGATAAATATACAAGACTAATGGAAATAGACCCTCCAAACACTGCTCAACATAATCGAAATAAAAACTACATATTTAAAATTAAATCGATCTGATATATGCTATAACAGGTCATTACCTATCTAAACTTGAATACCACTCACATTATAAGATGTTAGTGTCCCCATCGAGATTGAGGAACATGGCCCTCAAATTATAACAATCAATTTAAGCTTTATAGTTGATTATTCAATCCATACAATTGTTGAGGTAAAAGATATCCAAATCAAGACCTATGAAATGTCACACATCTTCTACATCAAAAATGATCACATGGAATTCAATGGATTTAAAACCGTGATCTATTCCATTAACCAAAGGATTAGAAAGATTCCTTGTGTATGATAGTAACTCAATTCATGACCTCAATGAATTAATCAACTTCAATGAGATAAAATAATAGGATACACATGTATTATGAAAATTAAAGTCCAAAAAATAAGAAATAAACACCAAACCCCTTTTTGTTTCTAGATCAGAATTAAATCCTTCAAACACATAATCTACTATATATAAACACATAGATCTATCCCACTATAATATTCCTCGGTAGGATGAGAATCCCCACACTCATTTAAGGATGATATCCCACTCCCTTATATGCATTTGACTACACCTGAGATCCCATGTAATAGGTATATCAAACCTTGCTAATTTGTGTAGGGTTCCTGAAAAAGTGTTGAAGATGACTTAATTGTTTTCACTAATGGAAGTCCCTAGGAGTTCCATGAAATTCCTATTTAGTGAGACCAGTCTTCCAACATTGGGAAAACACCATTGGCCAATTCTGTGAAGGAACAATGGGAGTGGAATCATATGGTTGGTGTATAATTCCACTACTACCACACTCTTATTTATCATGAATTTTATTATGACCTAAATAGAAACTCTGACTTCTTATTATAGTAGTAGAGGAACCACACAAATGACCTAGTCCTATTACATTTATCTCTACTATTTCTTCCTTATCAACAACCTCAGCATAGGCCAATAGGAAAAAAAATAAAAAACCTCAACTTGACACCCAATATCAAACCCATATCATACCTTTAAGCTATAAAACAGTAATTCATGATGATTTAATAGGAAAGGTAAAATAATTCAGAAAATTTATATGTACAATCCATCACTGAATAGATCCCTTAATCCAGATTTATGAATTGTTTTTCCTTCACCAACCTCAATGTCTCTAGGTAAAATTGTTGGTTGAAAATCACTGTAAACATTTCAAAGGTGATATACTCAAGTAAATTAGCCTACCTAATAGAATCCTTCCATTTATGTATACCTCTCTATAGTATCTATGTGGATAATACAACCTTATATGTCTCAAGATTCTTGAGAAAGATAAATATATATTGAATATTTTCCATCCATTCCCCATGTTCCCTAGAACCTTTGTTTTCATGGAATGTAAGTGGATTTTTATCAGTAAAATCATAAGCATGATCCATGACTCAATAAGGTTCTCACTTAAATTCCAAAACAAACTATTGAATAGTCGGGATGACCAACTCGATGAGATTAGGGTCCACTAAATGGTGTGGCTGAGATGTATTCTACACAAATCCTTTGATATGATTCATTTAAGACCTACTAAGAGGCATGATCTTTAAAAAAAATATAAAATTACATTAATACATATTTAAACATGGTTGTGACATCAAATTACTCCCAAAATTTTCAATATTAACAACAAAAATCTCAAATTAAGACAAAATTCTCAAAAACCCATGGTAACTCAAGATTTTACATGAAGATATGGATATGAACTCCTCCACACTAACCTAATAAGTATTTATGATCATATATCTATACTACCTTTACTTACCTAATAACAAAATGCCTTTGATTCCATATTGTAATGAACCAACCCAAGTCTACCTACAATGTCACATGGTCCAGCTTTTCTAAGGCCTAAAGCATGATTTTCATCTCCATGGGTTGGATACAAGAACTTAGGGTATAAAATACAATCAATAGGAATTATTTTTCCCTTCGATACAAATAAACCATAACTTGGACTCTACCTAAATAATTTCTATGAGGTGTCCATAACATAAATATTCATGCACATTAGTAAGTAAAAACATATAATATACCTCAACTAAAAAGAGTATTAGGAAATTAAAATAATAATTGAACACCAAATATCACTTTATAATCTAAACATAAATTGATACAACATAAAATAAATATAAAAATATAAAAAATAAAGGAGATAAAAAAATAAATCATACATAAACATCCTAAAAAAACTTCACGAAGATCCCAAAATTAACTACAAGAGAAAACTCCTCATGACCCATGGTCACCAAGAACCATTATAACAGAAATTATGAGAGGCTTCAATTAATGCCTCCATAATAAGTAGAACATTTCCCAATATCTATGTTAGAAATAAGCAAGTATTCATACACCCAATGGATGTATACAGGGTGTGAGTAAAATCATAGTAGTATACCATCATGAATCTATAAAATATATTTAACATTTAAATAATTTTATAATACTTAAAATATATATTTTATAAACAATTTATTTAATAAAACACCACTTAGATTCAAAAAAATTAGGAATCCATATCAGGTCCCTTTGGTTTTTATAAAACAAACCAAACTTTATAAATAAACGATAACATGGAAAGTGTGAATATAATCAAGAGAAATGACAAATGATAATAAATTATCATCATGGATAAATATGCATATCAACAGCACATCAAATCTCATCATATCACCTCACATGGGCTCTAACCTATGGGTCAAATAAAAAAATGAAGGTTTGTATTAAACCTCATTTCTGGATCACTAGGATATGATATGAATCTCAATGACTATCTATAGATTAACCTCATTGTGGAATTGGGTTCCAACCCCTATAAAAATAAAAAACTATAACTAGGCACTAGTCAGATCACAATCTACACTAGTGCATTGCTCATCTAATTACCCCAAAAACATACTAAGGGTTTCTCATGTTCAACTATAACTAGCCAAGACCCATAACAAAATAAATATCAATAATCATATAATCAAACAAGACTTAACTTAAGTACAAGGTTTATCAATTAGTTAAATATATTATAAATCAATTTCTTTTAAAAACATCCTTTAAACCCTCATTTGGGATCAAAAATATCTTTAAATCATTTTATCAAACACCTCATATACATAAAACTAGTTTTAAAATGGAAACCAAGTAAACCAAAATATTTTCAAGAATAAAGCCAAGAAACAAAATGAAATAACATAAATAAATCCTCAAGAGTAAATTTCAGTAATATTTTAATGATAAAAATAAATAAAATATAATTATTCAAGGCCTTCCAAAGTAAAGATCCATTATATAGAGACATGTACCACACACTTGTCAAAACCTCATCTTATTTTTTAAATACCAAGAGAGTAAATAAAGAGGGAACCTTGCAAGCCAAAAAACCTAATAGATTCAACTAATCATCTAAACCTAGCTTTAGACTTTTCCACTAGGCCCAATAAATAAAATAACACATGAATATTCTATAATAACAAGATAATATGAGAATTGGTAAGAATAAATTCAATAGAATTCAAATTTAACTGAAGGGATCTTAATAGAATTGAAAATATATCACCAAGATTGAGTGAGGAGAAGAGATTCATACCTGAGGGAGACCTAGTTCACATGAATGAGGAAAAATTTGGAGTAAATGATGTTAAATTATGTAAGGGAAAAAGTGTAATTTCACACTTTATAAATATAGGAAGAATAACTCATGGTATGGCCATATTGGTTATGATGTGGTGTCCCTCTCCCAATACATCAAGTTGCTTCCTTCCTAGATCATGCAATATCTCACCTTTTCCAGGAAGAACCAACGATATTGATCCTTAGGCCACCATAGTGTGGAATGACTTCTCTATGGTGTGGCATTGCTCACAACATCCTCATCACCATGAAACACACATCATCGTAGTGTATCTACATATTCCTACGGATAGATGGGAACAAACACCAATAAAAAATATAGACTAGTCACATCTTGATTTCCCTGGGACATGATGTGACCTTCTATAGTCTAAAACTACATAACTCTATTAATACACAAAAATATGAAAAAAAATAAAATGAATTAAAAATTAAATAAAATATATTGAATAATATATATAATACCTAAAAATTACATCATGGGTGTCACATGGTAACTCTACTTAGGTTATGTTCATAACTGGGTGTAGGTCTCCCATTTGGTATTATGGAGTTTGGTACTCACCCACAGATATACGGGTGTAAAATACCATTTGTGGGTGTGTGAGTCCCATATTCGAGCATGGGGTTGGTACTCCCTCGATCTTGATGAGGTGCAGATTCCCATACTATAGTGGGGTTGGTACTGCCCTAATATACAGAGTGTCGATACTCTATTTATAATGGTCAGTTTTCATTATAATATTTGGCATGGTTTATTTAAACATGTGATTCATTCTTCTCCCATGAGGTGTGACATGGGTCTTATATGGTATGGGAATGTACTCTCATGGTTAACTTGCATTTCTTAGTGAGCTCAAAGTACCTCATATTTGTTTTGTGGTTTGGTGCACCCCATGGATACAAGAGTGTATAATATGATTCATAGATGCATGGATTATCTATTTGATTATCATTTTGATACTCCCTTGATACCAATAACATGTGGGTCTCCAATAATACATTGGAATTAATACACCCCTACTAGATAGGTAACAAGTCCCCCATATATAGAGATCAATAATTGATATGATATAGGGTATGGATATTTTATCAATGTGGTTTAGTACTCCCCTCATAGTTTTAGGAGTGAATTCCTACATTGGTGAGGTCAATTACTCCCTTTACTGATTCATTTACTCTTATTTAGGTTTAGGTCCCTCTTCATGTGATGAAATTTTAGTCAGTATATGATGTCTGTTGTGATCTCTTAGTATCCATTGTAAGACTAGGATAAAATTTTGGCTAAGTTACGTGTATCCTATCAAGACCCTTCATTTAGAGGATGGAGGATATGATGAGTTGGATGTTATAATGATTATCCTTGTCCATATAGATTTATGAGATACCTCCCCCTTATGAGAGTGTGGAATACTTTTTATAGACATTCAGTTTTGTGGTTGATTAGATGATAAAGGATGAAAATTTTGTTAGTGATTATACCTTGGTATGATATTTATTATGTATTGATTGAATTCATCTCGGGACACCTATTGGTGGAACTTTCTTCACTCTGAGAGTTGGATTCTATGATGATAGATAGATATGAGTTATATAAGGATTTACTCAGGCAGCATTCTTTTTAGTTTGGGATTTGATCTATGGAATTTTTTTAACTTAGTGCCCATATTTTTTAACACCAGTACATGATATTATTTGGTTACATAATTATTCTTAGGGATATAGATCCCAATGGAGATTCATGTCAACTATAAATGAATAGAGACTCTAACTTGAGGTGATTAACTACTCTTATTTTTATCATTGGTGTGATTGATATTTTACAGGAAGGTTTCTCTTGGGATATCACCGTGATGGATTGAGGCCCAGTGATAATATCATTGGTGATATATAGTAATCTATAGTTTGATCTTGGGAAGAAGGATATCCCTATACTGTATTTCGTGTTTGATCAGATGGGTCAGAGTCTTCCTTCATCGTGATATAGGACCCATACAGGATGAGTGAGTATAACTCTCAAGGGGTTTTAACTGAACCAACCATTGGTTTGTGAGATTAAATTTTTTTGTTTTGGTTATTTCATAGGACCATTCTTATATGTTTTAATTAGGGGATATACCTTTCGCTAGAAGGTGGGTATTATGAGGTGATCCTCAAGGGAAATGGTCCTTCGGGCCTTGTATGTTTTACTTTTTATACCACAAGTTTTATATGATAGGAATGTGTTCTAGTGTTTCTACGGGATTTTTGAGTTCCTAGTTGAGATAATTGGAGTATCTAATTCCCTATAGGATCCTCTAGTTATTAATTTTTTGATGTATGGTTTAATTCTTTAGATACATTTTCCTCAGCATTGGAGGTGAGTATAATGACATTTCTGAGATTATACATCACTTTTTCAAGGGATTCTGAGGTGCTGATGAAGAGGTTGATCTATGTTCATGTTCCATATTTGTGTGGTGATCTAAAATGATCCTATAGATGGACCAATTTATGTGATAATTCATAGATGATACATTTAATGTGAGTTTATCTTTTTTGAGTATGAGATTTACTAGAAGACATTCATATCTTTTATGTGGACACCATGGTAACATAACAAGATATTTAGTGGGATATTTATTATAATATCTCAAGTTATGCAATAATAAAAATCATTTCACAAGTTTTTGGTATTGGTATCATGAGTTTTGTGTAGACATTAACATGGGTTATTATATAGATAGATCAGTTTATCTATAGTTGATGAGAACCTGGATACATTTATCGGTGGAAGGAACTTGTGATGCAATATGGAACTCTAGTTTATGAACCAATGTTGGTGTTTTATATGATTAAATTTTCTCTATATTAAAGTCTTCTAGGACACCCTTTGGAAGTTAGGGAGTGTGACACCATTGTTGGGAATTCCTTTGTTAATGAAACATCTATAGTTGATGTTTATAATTCATAGTTTTATTTGTGTGGGTATAGGTAGGCTTTCCGTGATTAGAGAAAATACCTTGGATGGAAATCCTTGATGAAATTCATGAAAGGTGAGTTTTAGTTGTGTTGAGAGCTTCCCATATGATAGATTGAAACTATTTGGAATTTATAGAGTAATGAGAATATCGGATGAAGAACCTCTAATCTAAGTGATGGAAAGGGAATGCATTCCTGAGTGGTTTCATTTTTTGTCCTTGTATATTTTCATATCTTCATAAGTTGGAGGATCTAATGTGATGGTTTTCATATTTTAGTATGAAGATGATTTATGGGCTTCTTAGTAAGGCTCTCAAGAAATTTCCGTTTCAAGTTTGAAAATTCTTGAAGGTGGAGAGTATGTAGCAATATAAGTTTTCTTATGTTGATGACTTAACATATTTTCCTGTTTTAGATTCCTAAACCTTTAAACAAGTTAAAATTATAAATTTACACTAGAAAACAAACATTTAGAAATTTGTTTACTGGTTTCATTATTTACATGATGGGCAAGCAACCCTTGGGCTAGAGTTTGGAGTGATTATGAGTAGGTTAAATTTATAAGATAATAAATATTTATTAAATAATTATTATTTATTTCATTTTATGTAAATATCAATATCTCCTAAATAGATCTCTATAATAAAATTCTTGACTCGACAGTTAGCTTTGGAACAGGAAGTTTTACCTTAGTGAATTATAAACATTGATTGACTTATGATTCTCTAATCGAGTCATTTGGAGGATTTTATTTTATTTTTATTTTTTATTTTTATTTTTACCTCGCCTTTAATTCTCTTAAATTTTTATTTTTGATAGGGGAGACCTCCTGTATTAATTTCATTTATAATAGGGAGGATGGGGATATGAAAACTTGTTCAAGGAGGCCGAATAGAGCTAAATCAGGAGGAGGTGATGATAGAGTGAAGATCGTTGGTGTGAGACTATCAAAGCTTTAGTGATTCACAATAGGGTAAGACTTTGGTATTTTGATTTACCTTGTTTCTATTCTTCATCAATTTCAATTGTTATTTTTTAATTTTTATGATTCTTTGATGGACTTTGGTTGATAGAGGAATGCATCCCAATGGAATGGGTGGAATAAACTAGTTTGTAGGTTCTTTTTTTCTAGGATTTGAGATCACATGGTGTATAGTGTTAAAACACATGTCATGTAGTCTTTTGGTTCATTTATAGTAGAATATTGATATCAAACATCATTTCTAGCCATATGTACATGATTTGGGGTGCGGGAATACACATCCAGGCACATTGTGTGAAGTAAATGACTTATATATTATACATGTCATGTCGGTCTACATGAAATGGCATGATCCAAGGTACAAAAAAAGGGTAGGTCATACACTCTATGTACTATTTTATATGCTATGGTTTTTTTACTACATGACATGGGTTCTCATGTGTTATACATGTTGTGTACTACAAGTGAAATGTCTTGTATATCGAGGTTACATAATAAGATGGCCCTGGTACACACTTGGATGGATTAGTTGGTTATAAACACTATTTATGTAATGGTAGATCACATATACATTTAATTTGGGGGTGTTTGGTATATTTTCCCACTCATGATTCATATTTGGAAAAGTAAATAATCCATTCTACATATCTTTCCTCATAGATTATGGTGGTGGTTCATCTTCTCTAGCAGAGTCTATCTAGAAAGATGTATTGGGGTTGTTTGTGTGATCGGGTGGCATGATGGTGATAATTAATGGATCTAGGTGATGATTCAGAAGATGTGTGAGGATGAACCCCCCCCCCCCCACCGGTGGTATTAAAATTCCTTGAATTTAAACACTTCCATGAAATTTTGGAGTTCAATACTCCCTATAAATTCATTGAATGTTTTGGATACTTTGATAGTGGAAGGAGGAGTCATGAACATAGGTTTTTGGGAAATTACTTAGAACATTCCATCATTATAGTAGGGAAGTCTGAAGGGACTTGATGTTAAATTTGGAACCCAAGGATATTTTATTATTTTCATGTAATCCATAGTTGGAGTCTGTGCATGTGGTTGGATAGGAGGATGGGGTGTGGATAGTTCACCCCATTATGCACTTATCATCATGAATATTTTAAGTTGTGGGTGGTGGATATCCGCTGTCCCATTTATATCCCCAAGATTTGTTGTGAGAGATAGAGTGAGATGATTACAGACTATTCTTAGTGTCCCTTCAATAGGAACTTTGATTTTGATGACTATGTAGAGTGGTAGATATGAACATAGAATTGGGTACTCCCTCAGGTATTGCATCATTAATGATGTATGGTTCATACCATATATTTATGGAGTTAGAACGCCCTAAAAATATGGGGTGTGGATTTTACAAGATAATAATAGTTACTTATATCTCCCTTAGAGGTGTGGGCTATAATGAACCAGCTCGGGTCAACCAGAAAGATCATCCGATCCAGCTCTCCCCAAAGCCTCAAATGTGCCTCACTAAACAAGAAATGATGTTGACCAGTGGTGAGGGTCTAAAAGGTATAGCGGGGAGAAAATACCTTCTATTCAAAGTGAGCAAATAGCATAAATATCCAAAACATCATCACCAATAAACATCAAAGTATTCATAATGAATTAACTAAAATAAAAAATACTATAATAAGTGGAATGCATCATACATTCATATTGACTCAAAGAATACGAAAAATACAATAGTCGGTCACCCACTAGGCTGACCACATATAAAAAATAAAAAAAATTGAAAATAAATATAATTTTATATACTACCAACTCCAATAAAAACCAATACTCAGTCTTCATGACACTCGAGTTATACCATCCCGGTTATGAGAATCCACACGAACGGCTCTGCTTGATCAAGTTGAGATAGGCTTCATCCCTAACCATCATGGAACCTATTCTATAACATGAGAGTAGACATCATATCTGAAAGAACACAAAGTTTCATGTACATGGGGTGATAAATAAATCTCAATAGTACACCCACAATGGTTAACCTATAAATCATCTATCGTAACAAGTGAATGAACACGTGGTATGCTTATCCTAGGTGAATAATAACAGTATATGGAATAAGAGAAACAACTAAAAGGGGGAAACAAACACAAAAATGCATCTAACCAGTGGGTTCTAGCCAGACACTCATGGTAAAACTACCCTCACTTTGGCCCTTGTCATAGTATTCATAGAATATGGCTCACCCAAAAATATGAAAACTATCATATCTTCCATTTCTACATAGTATATCTAAGATGAAAAAATTGAACATGAAAAAATTTCAGACCCCAGGTCATTACCATAGGCCTCCAAATAGACAATGTGCATCTATCGATCTCTAAGACTCCAATTGCATGATCTGAACTGGAAATAGGAATATCTGGGTCATCATAACTAGAGAACCTATCAATCATGAAGGTCTTATAGAATAAATCGAGTAACACCTGTGGACCCTAAAAAATATTCCATTGGATCCCTAAAAAGTTATGGGCATAGAACATCCATGGCCCCTAGAGCACATTGGAATCCATGGTATGCAAAACCCACTCCATGACTTCCTCATCACCTCATGAGCCTGAAGCCATATTAGTCAACACTAACACTCAACTAAATGGGGATTTCACTCATATATATCATACATTATCTCCCTAATACCATCTAAAAATGGTCATCCAATGGATTAGAGAACTGGATCACAAATCATGGAAAATTCTAAATCCATTATATCATAAAGGTATCCTCCTTAAACCATATTCCTGAGTAAAAATAGCCTCAAAAAACACATTCAAAGGCCAACTAAACATGAGATGATCAAACCTCAAATCTAATTTCAAAATAGTTGAACTACCAGCATCGATCCACTATCATCCAACAAATCATGGGGCCCCTTTCAACACCCCGAATCTCAATATCCAAAAAAATATCCACTACGGGCTCTTCATGACCCAAATCAGGGTCAAATCAAACTCAGGGATCACACAGCCCCTAGGGTTACATTATAAACTGACGCCCACCATGAGAATCCCTTTCAGTACCCAATGTCTTGGTCCATTCCCATAGAAACATCCTTAACTAGACAAAAGTCCATATAAAGAGAAGAAAACCCTTCCAGGGGTTCCTATAGCTCATCCAAAATCACAGGACATTCCTAGTGTTGAAACATCTCAAACGTCCCTTAGCAGTCTCTAATTGATCCTCAATCAACAACGCATCTAAAGTCATATCCAAAAAAATCCATTCAATCGGGGTATTAAAAATGGTCCTCATCTCCACCTCAAAAATAGGATACCCTCACAAGGGTTCCTCAGCACAAACCAAAATAGAACATACCATACAAGAATTATCAATAGTCGACTATGACAACCACTGATAACTTGATTGGAAGTATCCCAAAAGTGAATTCTCAAGAAACTCTTAGAATAATCTTAGAAGCTCAAAATAATCTGATGGTAACTACCATCCAAAGGATTCAACTCATCCCAAAGGCTCTGGTAGCTCTAGTCTCCAAACATAGAAGCTAAACCACAACTGTTATAACCTTGACCAACTTGTACCAACACATAGGGACAAACCAATATCTCTTCAGAGATATTTCTTGATCTCACCTACTAGAATCTGTCTATAGAAATTAAAATAAATTTCCATGGAACACTCAATCCAAGCTGATCACTAAGCTCACAACCATCACCCAATCCTTGTAGCTCACAACCAAATCTCTTGATGATAATCCCAAAACCAAACCTCAAGGAAGTCCTTTTAAAAAAACTCAAAGTATAAAACACAAAAATATGTCCTCTAAACCCCAAAATTAATCCAACGTCATGATCTATGTGGAAAGATGGTAAAAATATACTACTCAAAAGAACAATTCTAACACCTAGTAAAACAACAAGTACAATGAACCAAGGTTTGAAAAGTACACAACATGCACTTGGGGTATATGGTTTGTAACCACAAAATTTTTCCCTACCCATGATCCTCATGACACTTGGCATGTACTTTTCCAAAGTGCATGACATTTGAACCCTATGCATGGATTTTACCAAAGAATGGGTACCTACTCGTGTACCTCAACCCCACTTGGTATGAAATATACCCAAGTACACAAAGTGTACCACCAGTACATGATGTGTAACCCCACATGGGTACCCCCTAGTGTAACTAAACACATACCTCATCTGAGAATTTATTCCAACATAGTGTTCACCCCACATGGGGACTGGTTATATACCCTTCACAGCCAAGTACCCCTACACGGGATGCCAAGCCAAGTACTAGACCACACCCTAGAAGCCCACTATACAATGTGTACCCTTGATACATGGTGTGTAGTTACCAAAAACGTATCTTCCTTAAACAATAAGAACACACAGCATGTTTTCTTTGAAAAAAATCTTGTTCACCTGTTTTCCTGAAAGAAAACCCCTCAAAACGAACATAAAAGCTCAATTTTTCTCACAAAACCCATAAATAAACCCACTAGGTGTCCCAAAGAAGCCAAACAATTCTTTATAAATGAAAAAAAACATAAACTATAAGGATTTATAGTGAAAAAATAAAATGGTCCTACCTCCGGCTGGAAACCATTGACGTTTAGGTTTGATCTACGATCTGTAGTTGTCGCACGATGATCTGACGTGAGCCAAGCTCCATGAAAAAACCACATCTCCTCCATCTCCCTCTATTATCTCCCTCTTCCTATCTTATCCAAAGATCTCAAAGGGTTGTCACCATGTATTTGTGAAACAATCAAGGGGATAAAAGGAAAATAATAGAAAATGAAAAAGGGGAGCAGAGAAAATAAAATAAAAATGAAAAAATGAAAATGGAAGCCCAACCCTGACCCTAGTGTGTAACGCCCCGACCCCAGCTACCCAGAGTCGGTGCATTACTTCGTAACATTGGCATGATCACAAAAGATCAAGTCTCGAAAGACCGATTAGTTTAGTAGCCTTGGAAACACTAGATACATTCGTAAACGTTACATTACAACATAAAGTGAAAAACTACAATAACAAAGTCTCCATAGTCCACACTCATATCCTCTTCCGACTATCCCTGCAGGTCATTCATAAAATACTTCTTCACATCCTGGAAAATATTAAAACATTGAAAGGGGTGAGCTCAGATGCTCAGTAAGGATAACAATAATGCGGAAGCTTTCATAAATAAACATTAACATTTAAGGCAATGTATAACTAAAACAAAAGCCTCTTAAACATGAACTTCAACATAATATGGCAAAAGTAAAATGAGATAATGCCCTTTACTTCTTCACATGGATATTCTACTGGTCGAATAATCACATGAAATATCAATAACCACTTTCATAATGAGGGAATGTATAATGCCGGACATTCTGAAACATTTTGTCAAGGCCTCGGCCAAGACATCTAAAATGATTAAGGCCTCGGCCAAAACCATAAATCAAATTGGGAAAGGGCCTCGGCCAATTCCACGTCTAGTTGTCTCATGAGACCTACCGATGCATCGAGGAGCTATAGCGGGCTCCACCCGTCACTTATTAAGTCCAATACATTCCTCATATGAATAGGTTTAAACATATCATAAACCATAACATAATCGTATCACATAAAACATGCATAAAGGAAACATAACATTTCCACATTTCAATCACAAGATATCAATACAACACATTGATATAATAAAAATGCTTTCAAAACCATTTTCAATACCAAAATAAAAGAAAGTTAAAACTTTGTATTTATTTTTCATTAAAAAAATGATGGCTTGTATAGGAAGCCGAAACTCAAATAAAGGTCACGGCGGCGGAGAAGTCGTTGTCGCCGCATAAGTACGGAAAGAAAAACATTCCCTTTTGTCGTTTAGCAAAACGCTTCGTATAAAAAAGATTTATTTTGAATAAACGTAAAAGTCAAAGGGGTTTATACACCGTATAAAATAAAGTTATGTATAAAACCAAATATGCCTCGATGAAAGGAGATTGAGACGAAGTCCTTAAAAAGATTATTCTTAAAATAAAATAGATCTATTATGTGTATTCACTATAGGTACACATAAATAAAGTAAAAATACAGAATAAGACGTAATAATATCATGACATAATTTGAAAGTATGAGATTAACCCAAAGAATGGAAATTGGGTTAAGAAATTCCCTTACCTCGTGTCTGACTTGACTCAACCGTTCTTTAACCTCCTGAATAATAAACTAGAGTTAATATATACCTTATTAAGAACCATTTTCAACTTCATTATCCTTATTATATCACTTATTACAATGATATGAACATTATGTAATTATTTAAGTTAATAACGGTCGTTTTGTCGATCTTTGGTACTTGAGTCAACAATAAGCTTCTTATAATTACAAGTTGTTTATGTGGTGAAATATCCATTATATCCAGAATTATATTCATGATTTATATGTCATATATATCTTATATATCCAGTATATACATTCATTTATAATATTACGTAACATTTAGAGGTAAGAAATGAAATGCACCGTTCATGGAGACGGTAAGCCGTACGTACGCATGAACGCTACTTTCATTTCAATTTCATATTTAATGGAACTAAATCATAATGATATAAATGTATAATATAATTCCAGTATAATATAGTGTATAATACCATTTACTCCATCCTTTATACATCCCACATATGGCATTAACGATTCAAATCACTTTGAGGGGGCGGTAGTCCGCACTTCCTAAAATGAAATTATCGCGTTTTACCCATAATGGAAATCATAAAGTATGCCATAAATGAGAAATACAGAAGCATAAGTAAAACAAAAACATATTATATATCATATATAGAAATAGTGACATCTTAATGGCCACCTTTGAAGGTGTTATATGAGTGTTGAACAATCATCGCTTCGTGAGGCAGAAATTCGCCATCCACAGAAACCGTATGTTCTTTAACCATTAGATGTAGGTGTGTGTAAGTGTAGCTCGAATCCTTCTTATAACAACATCCTAGTATATTGAGGATACTGGTGTTGTTACAAAAGAAATGAATAAAAAGAGTTTAGGGGGTTGGAGAAGAAAAATAAAACAAAACAACATTAGAAAAGACATTACCTCAAAATCGGGTAACTCTTTTTGATTTGAGCTAAAGGCTTCCTTGGGAAGAGTTCTGCCCAAAGTGAGGTTTCTAGGAGTAAGGAAGGAATGTTGGGAGAGTATTTGGGCAGAGGTTGGCCGAGCCAAATGGCTTGATGGTGTGAATAAGGTGGGAGAGGTGGGGGCCTTTTATAAGTGGAGAGGAGGGGCACTTTTGGAAAGTAATGAAATGTTACATTATTTCAAAATGCTTTTCGGATTCTAAAGGTCCCACATCTATATAATTCGAGGCTAAGGTGATAAGGTTTCGAAATATCTTCATCCAATAGGCTTTGGACAAGTGTAAGCCTCGGATTTTGCATTATCTTCTCATTTTATTTAAATCGTCAAATAATGATGTCATCGCTGCATCATTATTATGTCATAAATACTTTAATTTATTTAATGTCTAAAAATTATAAAACAAATACTATGATGTAGGAAATCTTTTTATCTTTCCAATGACTATTTATAATCAAAATTAGGACTTGTATAACCCCAATTAAAAATTGTTTTAGTAGAACAATTTATGTTAGTGTCATTTTCACTTTAACATTAAATAAAAAGTAATTTATGTTATTTCCCAACAAAAGTGGATCCATGGGGTCCCCAAGTTAGGCCATGGCTTGTCTTGGTCGGCCATGACTCAACCAATGAGGTTGGGACATGTGTCTAGGTCATTTCATATTATTAATGTATTATTTATACCTTAAACTACACTAATTACCACTAATCGCGATTAAGAACTTAAAAGTTACTATTCACCAAAAATTATTTTGATCTCATTGAACCACATTTTACTTCTTAATGACAACCATGTATGTCGGATTTTTGAAAATCAAATCACAGAAGTTGTAATATTTCATTTAAACGAAAAATCAGTTATTTAACTACCACTTAGTGGTTTCACTATTCATCAAAAATTGAAGTTTTTCAGAATAAGGCCAAAATTTCACCCTAAGCTATAATTGATATTCCGAATTCAAAAATGATGTCTATTTTACAAAATTCCAAACATATAAGTTGTATTAATTAATTTCATAATTAATTCCCGCTGTTACAACAAATAGCGTGTTTTTAAGAAACAATTTATATCAAAAGTTTGGCAATTGTTTATGTCCAATTTCAATGTTAAATTAATTCTAATGACCACCATTGGATAAAATGGTAAAAATATTATCTAATTATACCTTAAAACCACTAAATAGTATAATTTATCTGTATAAATTATTTTGATTAAAAAAGTTGTTTTTATGTATATTTCACTATTCATAAAAAATTAGAAGTTCTCAGAAAAATACCAAAAATTCAACATAGGCTAATTTCGATATTACGAATACAAAAATGAAGTCCATTTTGAAATATAAAATTTCTATAATTTTAAAAAGTGGTTATTACTATTCATAACGGCTATTTTGATTAGTTGCGGTGTGTTAGAACTCGAACTTGCGTACAATGCAAGCTATTGCATTATTGAATGAGAAGCGTATCGTGGAAGCTCGGGGTGTTACATTCTCCCCTCCTTCAATAAATTGCGTCCTCGCAATTTGAAATTTTTCTTTGATAATAAAAGGCTGAAAATAGAAAATACCTTTGTGGAAAACCCACATCGGAAATAAGGTTAATAAATATATAACATTAAAAGAAAGCAGGATAAGTACAAAGGTCACCCGATATAGCCCATTCTAGGATTCTATGAAAATATGGATATGGAGGAGAAACAAACCATCAAGGTCTGATGGAGAGTTATAGAAAACAGGATTAGGAGAATGTTTAACCACAAGAAAATCACAAACTTGTGATTGGTTAAACGGTCATTGAATCCCCAGTTGGAAAAGTTAACCGACAACATTTTTGTTTCAAGTTACCTTTTATAATGTTGAGGAATTTATTTATGAGATTTACTAAGAACGTAGGGGAATATACATACTTGTTATGTATACTTTCATTCGTTAATAAATTTTTACCACAAACCCAACTTTTACTCCAAATGGTAACGGAACTCAAAAATATTCTATTTATCCTAATTGTATAAGGTTCCAAATGTTAACACATACCATTTAGATTAGTAAAACGATTTTGTAATAACCAGGGACTTCCTGTAGGCTAGTGGTAGGAAATAAAGGCCTGTCGCACTTTGATTGTGGGTTCGATTCCTACAGCTTTGTCCGACGCGACGGTTTATGCCCCACCCTGCAGGTTGTCCTTTTCCTAAAACTATAGTATTATAATACTCCAAAAATAATCTTCATAAATTTTTTAACCTTAAACCATACTATCCAAAAATCAACTTAATCCACTCCAACCTTTATAGTTATCCAAAATACCTCTGTCCAGACTTTCTCTAAAAGGTCTCTTAATTCCAAAATCAATTTATCAGATTCCCCAAACAAAGAAATGTTTCTCTTATTGTCACATACCAAAAATATGATTACCTTAATCATATTAAAACCTTACTGAAATCAAAAAGTAATGTAGTACAATCCATATATATATATTACATTATTCTTATAACCAGAATATAATCCTTGAGTCCAAAAGCACCAATACATTAGTTATTCTGCTTCAACTGTAGTAATAGCATAAGATTGTCCTTGATCCCTTGTCCTTTTCTGAGGTAAGTTTCCTTGACGCTTAGGACATTCATTTGCATAATGACCCATTTCTCTACAATTGTAGCATTCAACTTTGACAGCCTCTTTCTTTCCCTTGCAATCACGTGCCTGGTGACCTTTTTCTCCACATTTATAACAGACTCCCATTCCTTTTAGGCAAGTACCAGGGTGATTCTTCCCACAATTATCACATAATGGAAAATCCTTCTTTCCCTTTTTCCCTTTATCTGTCTCTTGTTCCACCGTTCTCTTCTTCTCTTGCTTTACTTTGTTGTCATAAGACTTAGAGAATTCCTTTTCTGTCTTGATAGCACATGAGACTATATCTTCGTATGATGAGAAGGATTGTGATACTAAAGCTCGTCGGAGAAATGGTTTTAACCCATCAAAGAAACGATCAATCTTACTCCTTGGGTTACGTATATAATCGGCAGCATGCCTCGCTAACCTTGTAAAGTTAGCCTCATACTTTGCGACATTCTCATCCTCCTTCTGCCTCAGACTCAGAAATTGCCTTTCCATATCTGCTCGATGGTCACGAGGAAAGTATTTTTCTAAGAAAAGCTCTTTGAACTCCCTCCATTCCATATTCGATACGTCATCATCTTCCTTTGTGTTTTGAATCAGTGACCACCACTGATCGGCATCTCCAGTGAGGCGGTAAACTGCCATGACAACCTTCTCCCTTTCACTACTCCCCAAGGCATGGAATATTTTCTCTAAGGAATTTATCCATTGCTCAGCTACTGTAGGATTTGTACTCCCATTGAAGGTTGGCGGTTGTTGCCTCATGAAACGGTCTAGCATTGATCCTCCACGTTGCGAATCAGGGTGCTCCATACGAGTAAGGTTGTTATTCATAACCTGCGTGAGTTGTCCCAGTATGGTAATAAGTTGATCAGCACCAGTTGTATCTCCAGGTCCACAATAATTATCTTGAGCAGGAGGGCAATCCCTACACGGAGTTCGTGCATTGATACAGTTTCCATTCCTTCTACTAGGCGCCATTTCTAAACAATGGCATAATCCAGATTAGTTTATGAATCAAAATACATAATTCCATACTTGTATAATACTTAACATAAATTGAACTATTTATGGATATAATCCATAATCATAAAAAGAAATGTTTCCTTTGAGGAAGTATGTACTCATAAACCTTACATAATGGTTTGTAAAGAAAATGAGAATTATCCTAAGCATATCCCCCGGGAGTGTCGTAACCAAGAGTGCAGCAAGGCCCGTTGTCGTGCACCAGTTCCCGTTCGAGTCTAGCTCAAAGCGGTGTTTTCGGGTTTTACCCCTAGGTACATCTGTGCCAGAGCCGCCTCTACCTGCTCGTATCCAGACAGGGATGCATTGCTCGGAAAACTCACAAAATCTCTACAATAACAAAATTATAGGAAGTTCTTCTATACTAATCCTCAAAGTCTATCTTTGGGCTATGTGCTCTAATCAGAGTTTATCTAAATCTAGCTTCCAAGGTTAGTACTAAACTGCCTCTGATACCAACTGTAACGCCCCGACCCCAGCTACCCAGAGTCGGTGCATTACTTCGTAACATTGGCATGATCACAAAAGATCAAGTCTCGAAAGACCGATTAGTTTAGTAGCCTTGGAAACACTAGATACATTCGTAAACGTTACATTACAACATAAAGTGAAAAACTACAATAACAAAGTCTCCATAGTCCACACTCATATCCTCTTCCGACTATCCCTGCAGGTCATTCATAAAATACTTCTTCACATCCTGGAAAATATTAAAACATTGAAAGGGGTGAGCTCAGATGCTCAGTAAGGATAACAATAATGCGGAAGCTTTCATAAATAAACATTAACATTTAAGGCAATGTATAACTAAAACAAAAGCCTCTTAAACATGAACTTCAACATAATATGGCAAAAGTAAAATGAGATAATGCCCTTTACTTCTTCACATGGATATTCTACTGGTCGAATAATCACATGAAATATCAATAACCACTTTCATAATGAGGGAATGTATAATGCCGGACATTCTGAAACATTTTGTCAAGGCCTCGGCCAAGACATCTAAAATGATTAAGGCCTCGGCCAAAACCATAAATCAAATTGGGAAAGGGCCTCGGCCAATTCCACGTCTAGTTGTCTCATGAGACCTACCGATGCATCGAGGAGCTATAGCGGGCTCCACCCGTCACTTATTAAGTCCAATACATTCCTCATATGAATAGGTTTAAACATATCATAAACCATAACATAATCGTATCACATAAAACATGCATAAAGGAAACATAACATTTCCACATTTCAATCACAAGATATCAATACAACACATTGATATAATAAAAATGCTTTCAAAACCATTTTCAATACCAAAATAAAAGAAAGTTAAAACTTTGTATTTATTTTTCATTAAAAAAATGATGGCTTGTATAGGAAGCCGAAACTCAAATAAAGGTCACGGCGGCGGAGAAGTCATTGTCGCCGCATAAGTACGGAAAGAAAAACATTCCCTTTTGTCGTTTAGCAAAACGCTTCGTATAAAAAAGATTTATTTTGAATAAACGTAAAAGTCAAAGGGGTTTATACACCGTATAAAATAAAGTTATGTATAAAACCAAATATGCCTCGATGAAAGGAGATTGAGACGAAGTCCTTAAAAAGATTATTCTTAAAATAAAATAGATCTATTATGTGTATTCACTATAGGTACACATAAATAAAGTAAAAATACAGAATAAGACGTAATAATATCATGACATAATTTGAAAGTATGAGATTAACCCAAAGAATGGAAATTGGGTTAAGAAATTCCCTTACCTCGTGTCTGACTTGACTCAACCGTTCTTTAACCTCCTGAATAATAAACTAGAGTTAATATATACCTTATTAAGAACCATTTTCAACTTCATTATCCTTATTATATCACTTATTACAATGATATGAACATTATGTAATTATTTAAGTTAATAACGGTCGTTTTGTCGATCTTTGGTACTTGAGTCAACAATAAGCTTCTTATAATTACAAGTTGTTTATGTGGTGAAATATCCATTATATCCAGAATTATATTCATGATTTATATGTCATATATATCTTATATATCCAGTATATACATTCATTTATAATATTACGTAACATTTAGAGGTAAGAAATGAAATGCACCGTTCATGGAGACGGTAAGCCGTACGTACGCATGAACGCTACTTTCATTTCAATTTCATATTTAATGGAACTAAATCATAATGATATAAATGTATAATATAATTCCAGTATAATATAGTGTATAATACCATTTACTCCATCCTTTATACATCCCACATATGGCATTAACGATTCAAATCACTTTGAGGGGGCGGTAGTCCGCACTTCCTAAAATGAAATTATCGCGTTTTACCCATAATGGAAATCATAAAGTATGCCATAAATGAGAAATACAGAAGCATAAGTAAAACAAAAACATATTATATATCATATATAGAAATAGTGACATCTTAATGGCCACCTTTGAAGGTGTTATATGAGTGTTGAACAATCATCGCTTCGTGAGGCAGAAATTCGCCATCCACAGAAACCGTATGTTCTTTAACCATTAGATGTAGGTGTGTGTAAGTGTAGCTCGAATCCTTCTTATAACAACATCCTAGTATATTGAGGATACTGGTGTTGTTACAAAAGAAATGAATAAAAAGAGTTTAGGGGGTTGGAGAAGAAAAATAAAACAAAACAACATTAGAAAAGACATTACCTCAAAATCGGGTAACTCTTTTTGATTTGAGCTAAAGGCTTCCTTGGGAAGAGTTCTGCCCAAAGTGAGGTTTCTAGGAGTAAGGAAGGAATGTTGGGAGAGTATTTGGGCAGAGGTTGGCCGAGCCAAATGGCTTGATGGTGTGAATAAGGTGGGAGAGGTGGGGGCCTTTTATAAGTGGAGAGGAGGGGCACTTTTGGAAAGTAATGAAATGTTACATTATTTCAAAATGCTTTTCGGATTCTAAAGGTCCCACATCTATATAATGCGAGGCTAAGGTGATAAGGTTTCGAAATATCTTCATCCAATAGGCTTTGGACAAGTGTAAGCCTCGGATTTTGCATTATCTTCTCATTTTATTTAAATCGTCAAATAATGATGTCATCGCTGCATCATTATTATGTCATAAATACTTTAATTTATTTAATGTCTAAAAATTATAAAACAAATACTATGATGTAGGAAATCTTTTTAGCTTTCCAATGACTATTTATAATCAAAATTAGGACTTGTATAACCCCAATTAAAAATTGTTTTAGTAGAACAATTTATGTTAGTGTCATTTTCACTTTAACATTAAATAAAAAGTAATTTATGTTATTTCCCAACAAAAGTGGATCCATGGGGTCCCCAAGTTAGGCCATGGCTTGTCTTGGTCGGCCATGACTCAACCAATGAGGTTGGGACATGTGTCTAGGTCATTTCATATTATTAATGTATTATTTATACCTTAAACTACACTAATTACCACTAATCGCGATTAAGAACTTAAAAGTTACTATTCACCAAAAATTATTTTGATCTCATTGAACCACATTTTACTTCTTAATGACAACCATGTATGTCGGATTTTTGAAAATCAAATCACAGAAGTTGTAATATTTCATTTAAACGAAAAATCAGTTATTTAACTACCACTTAGTGGTTTCACTATTCATCAAAAATTGAAGTTTTTCAGAATAAGGCCAAAATTTCACCCTAAGCTATAATTGATATTCCGAATTCAAAAATGATGTCTATTTTACAAAATTCCAAACATATAAGTTGTATTAATTAATTTCATAATTAATTCCCGCTGTTACAACAAATAGCGTGTTTTTAAGAAACAATTTATATCAAAAGTTTGGCAATTGTTTATGTCCAATTTCAATGTTAAATTAATTCTAATGACCACCATTGGATAAAATGGTAAAAATATTTTCTAATTATACCTTAAAACCACTAAATAGTATAATTTATCTGTATAAATTATTTTGATTAAAAAAGTTGTTTTTATGTATATTTCACTATTCATAAAAAATTAGAAGTTCTCAGAAAAATACCAAAAATTCAACATAGGCTAATTTCGATATTACGAATACAAAAATGAAGTCCATTTTGAAATATAAAATTTCTATAATTTTAAAAAGTGGTTATTACTATTCATAACGGCTATTTTGATTAGTTGCGGTGTGTTAGAACTCGAACTTGCGTACAATGCAAGCTATTGCATTATTGAATGAGAAGCGTATCGTGGAAGCTCGGGGTGTTACATAGTGCCTAACGCAATGTTATTCCTTACCTAGGAAAACACCCCTTTCTAGACTCAATGGTGGACATATAATCTTAATCCAATGCTTAGTTTAAAAAATAATACTAAATGAACACATGTGAATAAATTAATATTTAATTAATTAAATATTCTTCAAAAATTCGAATGGCTCAAATTTCTACCAAAATCCTATACAAGGGTAAACGCACTATTTTGAGACCAATAGAGTGGTCATAAAAATTATCCAAGATTAACTCACAAAAGAAATTTACATTTTTCTCTGAACACACCTAGGAAAAAATGTTCAAATTTCACCTAATTTTCATAACTCATGATGATTCATATATTTACAAACTCTCTGAAAAAATTCTTCTCACCCTCAAGAAGCCTCAATGGATAGCTAAAAACCAAGATCTCCCCCAATCAGTGGCATAGTTTATTCTATCTTGACCATGTAATGACCATTTTTATAGTATCCACAACTCTCTCCCAACATGAGAAAAATTAAACAGCAACTGATCTGATGCTCCTCACCCATGATTGTCCTTATCATCGCCCCACTACACAAATGGAAAACCACACATCCCATGCTACATCCATCATCGAATGCAATGGATATACAGGGAAAAACTACTCACACCTGATCGCTAAAATGAAAACTCAAAACCTTTGTGCACAAATGGTTTAAGTCCTAATTAAACTAGAATAACGTGACAAAATCTTATGACCAAGATCCTTACATAGGTTTTTTTAAGAAAATCAGATCACCCTCAATACCCCCATTCCACATTGAGGCATCTACCTCAATCCAAGATCAATAACTCGACCACCATCTACTCAGGATTTGATCCAAAGCCACAAGTATCCAACCATGCTCTCACTATGCTACCCAAGGCATAACCAAAACAAGTAGAGTCAGGGGTCCAACAAAACCGGTCCTCTTAAGCTATCCACGAGATAGGGAGAACTCCCAACACTCCAAATCTCAAACACCATGCATCCTCATGCCTAGAAACATCCTTTTGATAGAATAACTCCATGAAACCACCATGAAAAAACGATCACTCCCACCCAATCCATTTGTGATAACATGCATATGGGCCCACCACATGAACCACTAGATAACATGTGGAATTAATATCACCCCTCACAAGGAAAAAAAACTTGGGACTTCAAGGAAATCACTAGCTAAGGATAACCTGATCCCAATCCTAAGATACCTTCAGCATCCTTTCCCTCATTGAGCCACCAATTGGGCACTCAATGTCCTATTCTGACCCACATAAGTCTTGGTTCATCTCTCATCGAAGGCACAACATCTCCACCAAAATAGAATCTTTTTTCACACAATCTACATTACCTATAATTAGAAGAAAATATAAAGTAAAATAGCACAAGAAGGCATATATCATGTGAATCCTACATGCCTAGAATGATGCATGAACACTGGACTCTTTACTACAAGATAAGAGCTAAAAACTAGAATAAACCATAAATCCAAAAAATTAAGTGTATCATGATTGGTGAAATCATGTAACCATAAAAAAGAATACCAATAATTGAAATCCTATTTCCTGTAAACTTGGAATTCATATCGAAAAAGTTTTTTGCGACACACCAGTTTGATATCCATCACAAGTTCCAAAAAATTCCTAGATAAACTTTCTAATAACACCCCAAATCATAAAACCAAAAAAAGCCTCTAATAACATTTTGTAACAAACCATTCTGGGTCGACCTGACATATCACCCAATCTAGTATTCCATAAGGCCTCAAGCATGCATCCCCAAATGAAAAAGGATGTCAACCAGTGGTGAGGGTTTAATGGGTGTAGTGGGGATAATACACCCTCTAGTCAGTGTGTAATAATAGTGTAAATAACTAAAATATACACATGGATAAACATAAAAGTATGCATAACTAATAAAATGAAACAAATCATGCTATAATAAATGGAATGAAATATATAGTCATACAGACTCAAAGCATGTAAAACATAAAATAGTCGGTCACCTAGTGGGATGACCACATATAAAAAATAAACAAACTGAAAATAAATACAACCATCTCTACTTCCAATGCCAGGAAAAACCACATACCTAGTCTCCATAACACTTAAGTTGAATTAGCTCAATCCTTAGACCCCACACTACTGGATCTTCTCAATCAATAAACACTAAGCCTAAACCCTAACCATCATGAAATATGTGCTCCAACTAGAAATCATACATCATGTCTGCATGCACACCGAGGTACACTTATAGGGGTGAGAAATAAATCTCAATAGGAAACCCCCAATGGTGAAAAAATAAATCTACCATCACAACAAGTTCATGAACACAATATATGCCCAACATGGCTAAAAACTAACAGAAACTGGCACAAGAGAAACAATTGAAAAAAGGGGTGAAAAAACACAACAAAGTATCAAACTAGTGTGTTCTATCCAAATACGTGTGGTAAATCTACCCCCACTCTGGACCATACCAGATGTTTTTTAAAACATAGATCACCCAGCCACATGATAACCGATGAGTACTCTAGATATAAACCAGAGTTACAAGATTTATAAATGAATCAGGCATGAATATCATGCTCCGATTCATAACCATAAGCATCTATAAAAATAACACGTATCTACCGAGCCCTATGACTCCAATAGCATTATCTAAACTGAAGAGAGTAACATCTAGGTTGAAACAACTAGAGAACCTGTCAATCTTTAAGGCCCTACCGAATGAATTAGGCACCATCTATGGAACCAAAAAAATTTCCTATGGACTCTATAAAAATATGGGAGTTCATGGCATACATAGTATTTATGGCCATGGGAGCACAAATTCATCCATGGTACACAAAACCCACTCCATGGTTTCCTCGAAACCTCATGAGCATGAAGCCACACTAGTAAGGGATAACACTCAACTAGATGGGGGTTGGAATCATATATATCATCCATTATCTCCCTAATCATATCTAATAATGGTCATACAATATAGGAGAGAACTAGATCACAACTTAAGAACAATGCCCTATCCATGATATCTCAAGGGTATCCTCCTCAAAACACAATCTTGAGCAACAATTGACTAAATAATCATGACCAAAGGCCAACTAAAATTTGGATGATCCAACCTCAACCCCAATATCCAAATAGATGAACTAGCAGCATTGATCAACTATAGGACAAAAAATAAAGGTATCTCTTTCATCACCCTAGATATCAGCATCCAAACAAACATCCACCATGGGATCTACACAACCTGTCATAGGTTTTAACCAAACTCTAGGCTCACATATTCCATAGAAATATAGCATAAATAGAAGTCTACAGTATAACACCCCTTCTGAAACCAATATTTTGGGCCACACCCATAAAAATAACCCCAATCGGCCTAAAGGCCACAGTAAGAGAAGGACACCCTACATGGGGTTCCTCTACCCCATCCAAAATCAGAGGACATGTATAGTGTTGAAACATCCCAAACGGCCCTCAATAGCCTCCAACTAATCCTCAAACAACAAATCACCCAAAGGACCATCCAAAAGTACAATATCACTAATAATAGAATTCAAAATGGACCTCATGAACACCTTAAAAGTAGGATACCCACTACAAGGGTTACTCAGAATAATCCAAAATAAAACATTTCATATGGTCATTCTCAACAGCTGAATAGGGAAACCACTGATCACTTGATCCAAAACTAGATCACAAGAGAATACTAAAGAGTATCTTATACTCATCTCATAATCTCAATGACACCCAGCTACAATAACCATCCAATGGTTTCAACCCAGCCCAAAGCCTCCAATAGTTGTGGTCTCCAAACATAGAATCTAAACCTCAACTACTCTAACCTTGAGAAATCATTCCCAATACATAGGGACAAACCAAGATCTCCTCATAGACACTTCTTGATCCTGATAACTAGAATCTGTCCAAATAACCTCAAATATACAACCATGGAAATCATGAGTTAGGTTAATCACTAAGCTCCCAAACCTCACTTGAGCCTCACATCTCACAACCCAAACCCCCAAGAGGATTCTGAAACCAAACCTCAAGAAAATAGTCCTATTAAACTCTCATAATAAAAAACACCATCCAAATTTCATCTAAATGCTTAAATAATTCCACCATCGTGATCTATGTGGAAAAACTCTCATACTAGAATACTCATAATTCAAATAATAACTTCAGGTTAAAAACAGGAAAAACGTACCGAGGTAAGAAAAGTATATGGTGTGCACTAGGGATACATGGTGTGTAATCCTTGAATTCATCCCTATTTGTGTACCTCAAGCCACTCGGTGTGTAATTTTACATATACATGTCATGTGGACCCTTTACATGCCATGTACCCTAGCATGGGTACCTACCCATGTACCTCAGCCCCACTCGATGTGTAATACACCTGAGTACATGGTGTGTACCACCATTACATGGTGTGTAACCCCATATGGGTACCAAACCATGTCCCTAGCCATGTACCCCACCTAGGCACGTATTCCTACATGGTTTACACCCACATGAGCACAGGTTGTGTACCCTAGACGGCCAACTACCCCCACACGGGGTGTCTGGACAAGTACTCGACCACACCCTGAAAGTCCACTAAATGGAGTGTACCCCTGGTACACGGTATGTAGTTCCCAAAAACACGCCTTTCTTGAATAGGAAGAACACATTTTGTGTTTTCTCAAAATGACACACCGTGTACAGAGGTTTTCCCGAACAGAAACCCCTCAAAATGATCTGAAACTCCCAATTTTCCCTCAAAACCCACAGATCGACCCACTAGGGTTCACCAACAACCAATACAAAGATTTAAAAATGAAAAACACCTAAAATATGTGGATTTATGGGAAAACATAAAATAGTAATACCTCTGGGTGGAAACTGTTGATGCTTCGGTCTGATCTGTGATCCATATCTACCACACGATGGTCCAACATGACCTAAGCTCTTTGGTGGTGACTCCTCTTCTCCCACTCCCTCTGTTATCTAACTCTCCCTATATCATCCAAATACCCCAAAGGGGGTCACCATGGACATGCATGACAATCCAAGTGAGAAAATGGAAAGAATAAAGAAACAAAAAGGAAAGAGAAAAGAAAAGTAAAAAGAAAAAAGAAAAAAAGGGGGACCAACCCTAGCACCCAATGAAAGGTTATTACTTTCCTAGAAAGAAACCTCATTCTTGACTCAACAGAGAATATAGAATCTCAATTCGATGATCTATTTAAAATATACAACCAAATAAACACATGTGAATAAATTAATATTTAATTAGTTAAATTATAAATATTCCATGAATATTTTAAGGGCTCGGATTTTCGCCAAACTCTTGTAATTGGGTAAACACCCTATTTTGAGACCAAAAGAGTGGTCAAAAAATTATATAAGATCATCTCATATGATAAATTTTCATTTTTTCCTTAAACACACTGAGGAACAAAAAGGTTCAAATTTCCCCAGACATCCACAACCCGTGATGACACGGATCATCACATGGGTTATAACTTATATGGAAGGAGTTAGTACACTCTTAGATAATTATTGAATTTTGATAATAAATGAGACCCTTCTAAGGGTTGAAAACTCCCACAACTAGTTCATCCATTCTGGAAGGCCACATGTCCCCCATTTTGACTTCAAACTAGTGGAATAAAAGTTATGGTATTTGAGAAGCATTGATGGTATATATTTTTTTATGACTTGCGGTGAACAAGGTTTTTTAGTATCCCATTTGGTATGATTCCCTTGTGGACCTAAGTTGATTTTATTTAAATCCAAGCCTTTTAAACAAATTATTATATGATTTTAAGCATAAATATCCATTAAATACAAACCAAGGATTGAAAAGTCTAGTTTCTTTGAAAAAATAGGTATATAACATGAAACTCAAATAAAAAAACATTCATTTAATCTCTATAATGATCTCTTAACTCCCTTTTAACTCTTATAACTACAAAGTATAACCTTGGGAATATATAGGCAAAAGGGATGACCCAAAAATCCTAGTATGGCAATAAACATGGGAATGAGACATAACACATGAGTTAGAAAGGAATAAGATGATGACATAAAAAGGCATGGAACATGAATAAATATAGGGAAGAATAACATATAGAACATTGTATCATGTGATCATGGAAAAATCAGAATGTGGAAGTAACATATAACATGACATAAACATGAGTTGAGGATAACTGCTAAGACTATATCACATGGTGGACAAAGTCCCATAATGGATTAGGTTTACTCTCTCATCCCAAATATAACATCTCATGAGACTAAATATTACCCAATTCATTATAGAATTTTTTTGGGTGCATCCATAATTAAATATTCATGAATATGTGTTCCACAATAATAAATAAAACATAAGGAATAATCATAAGAGTTAACAAAGGAAAGAAATGGGTAATGTAATCATGTCACAAGGAATAAGAGAAAGGAATATCATAATGGTATCCATGAAATATGGGGTGAAACCATTATTAGGAATTCATAAAGTATAAATAATAATATATCATGAAAAATTATTTCCAATTGAATTAAAAACAAGAAAAAAATTATTAGGTAACATTAGAAATGTGACACTTAATTGTGGTTTTAGGGAAAAGAACAAAGACTCTTTAAAGAGGATAAAGGTTCACTTTTATAAAACAAAAAAATGAACTAAAATAGTTTTTCATGATATATTGAGTTATTTTAGAAAAATATTGGAGGATTAAAATATTTTATGGAGTGTACTTGAAAATAGTTAAGAAAAAGAGAAGTTCCCTTTAATCGAGTTTTCTTCTCGAGCGGAATTGAGAATGAAACCATATAAAAAATTTAATTACCCATAAATAAAGATGAATTGATCTACATAAATATTTTTGGTACATATACACAAAATATAGGATAATTATATAATAATTAATAATAAATTCATTGGGTAAAGAGAGAGAAAGTGTAACCTGAAGGAAGAAATAAAGGTTCAGAGAGATCCCTTACCTTATGTATGAATGCATTCTACACTTTCACTTGATGTCCTGGATACTAAAATTAGATTAATTAATTATTTAATATAGAATTTATTCAATATTTATTTGATTTATTGTAATTTTTTAAGTTTATTTATGGCCATTTCAATGAGTTATGGAGTTCAATTTTTTCATTTCGGGAGCATTCGTTTCATAGTTTCTTGGTCGGTTCACTTGAATAAAATTATGGAAGTTATATTCAAAATTAAAATAATTTTATAGAATTTAAATTATGTTATATTAATGGAATTAAAAAAGTTAAAATGGTACCATATATCATTTTTTCAGTATTATGATGATTCATTTGATACAACGTTAATGATAAATGTTTAGGTTATTTTGGTGGTTTCTAGATCATCACGAACAAGTTTTTTTTCATTATTAAATATTATGTCTATATATATTAGTTATAGAACATGAAACAAGTTAAACTATACATATTACAATCTTATTTAACCATAATACTTTTTGTATGACCATCCTTGAACATGGTATTGGAAAATAAAAACTCATTATCCACAGAAACAGTAAACTGCCATAATTTGGACAATGGTTTCGTTTCATTGAATAATAGGATATGAGAAAAGATGTGGATAGAATATATTCCATTATAATTATAACATTCCACATGATATTGTAGTTATTATGCTTTTATGGATGAATTAGGTGAGAAAAAGGTAGAAGAAGAAATGAAATTAAAAGATATGATTTGAGAAATGTACCTCTTGAATATCACCTCCTGGAAGGACCCCTTAAGGAACATAGAATTTGTATTTTCTTGAGAACATTATATCTTGGACATGTTTGAGAGGTTTGGGAATATAATTGGGAATAATATTGACAAGCTTCAAGTCTTAGAAGGTGTGAAGAGAAGGGGTGTTGAGGGGTGGTATTTATAGCGGGGGAGAGGGGTATTTTTTATTATTATATTCATTAGTTTATTATTTTGTCTCAATACTATCAATAGTATTTATTCTTATCACTAGATATAGTAAATATTTTATGAGAGTTTTAACCATTAGGTTCTTACATCATCCATGAATCAAAACTTTAGGTATTTGACTTATAATATTAAATACTTTAAATAATAGTATTTCACTATTCACCAAAAATTCAGCTATTTTAGAAAAATCCCAAAAATTCACCATAACCATTTTCAATGTGTAGATTTAAAAAATGAGAATTGTTTTCTAAAAATAATTTTATAAATAAGAGAATTTTAATTTTTAAATAAAATCATCATTTCTTCAAAAAATAACGATATTAATATTATAATTGACTTTTTGACCCTTTCAAAAAATAATTAAGGTCACATAAAATTATATTATAATTATAATACTACGTAATATTAATTTATATATCTTATTTTATGAAAATTAATTTTCTTCTATATCATTATATTAATTATAAAATTGCAAATAAATATTTACGTTTTATAAAAACACCAACACATAATTTATCATTTTTTAAAGATTTATTTACTTATACGATGATATAAATATATCATATTTTCATTTATAAGATACCAAAATTTTATTTATACTTTCAAAGGTCTGGTTATAATTCTAATAGCCATATTACTATTCCTAACAGTCATATTACTATTCCAACAGTCCGGTTTCTATTCCAATGGTATAGGTTCCTTAATTTTAATAAATACCACTTATTTCATTTATTCTTGATTCACTTATATTTAATATCAAGGTTATATATATTTTTATGTTAAAAATGAATATATTATTAACATTATGTTTTATTTATACATCTTTGTTTGTGGGTGTAGTCATTCTAGTGGATCGAACATATCCAAATTTTTCTATTCTCATTATCTTATTTTCTATTTATTGTCATTATATAATATTTCGATTTATTATTATATTATTGTATGACTAATGTATCATTCTTTTTTTATGATAATAATGTTTTTATTATGTGTTTTATAATTATAAGACAAGAAATTATATTGATAAAATTTTGGGTTGTTGTACTCTTCCCCCTTATGAAATTGCTCACTTGAAATTTTGTTTTACATACTAAGGTGAAAATAGGTGAGGGTATTTCTCCTTCAGAAATTCCTCCAATTCCCATATTACCACTTCATACAAATTGTTTCTACATATTACCTTGACCAGGTGAGTGATTTTTTTACATAGGAACCTTATCTCTACAGTTCAAAATCTCCACTGGATGCTTCTCATAAGAGAGATTGTTTTCCAATTGTACCACCTATGAGTTTAGTACATGTGAGGGATTTGGTATGTAATTCCTCAATATAGATATATGGAATACATCATGTACATGAGACACGGTTGGTGTAAGTGCTAGTTGATAGTCTACAACTCTGATGAGATCAAGAATCTTGAAGGGGATGATGTACCTGGGACTTATTTTCCATTTTTTCCAAATCTCATGACTCTCTTCTATAAAGATATGCATAAGAATACCATTTCCCCGACCTCAAACTCTATGTCCCATCAATGACTATCTACATATCTCTTCTGTCAAATTTTGTAATCCCTGATGTGTTATTGGATTGTCTTCACCTTTTCTACCATTTACTCAATCATTTCAGGTCCTAAAATCTTATGTTCACCAACTTCATCCCAGTATGTATGTGTTCTAGATCTTTTCTTGTAAAGGGATTCATATGGAGCCCTCTGGATAATTTAGGGGAAACTATTATTTTAAGAGAACTCGACCAGTGGAAGATGATAATCTCAACTTCCTTTGAAATCCATTGAGTATTCTCTCAACATATTTTATAATATTTGAATAGTCTGGTCAGATTGGTCATCAGTTTGGGGGTGATAATACGTACTAAAGTTTAGCTCAGTGCTTAGAGTGTGTTGGAGACTCTTCCAGAACTTTGAAGTAAATCTTGAATCATTATTGAATATAATCGATAATGGTACCCTATGCAGCCTCCATACTTCTTTGAGGCATATTCATTCAATTTTATTGACTAAGAAGTACTCTTGAACCTTAATAAAGTGATATTTCTTTATAAGATGATCCAAAAAGACCCATATATAATTATTTCCTCTAGATGTATTTGTAAGTCCAGTGAAAATGTCCACATTTATGTTTTCTTATTTCCATGTTGGTATGGGTAATGGTTACATCATCTCCTTAGAATTTTGTCTTTAAGACTTCACTTTCTGACATACTAGACACTTTTATTCATATTTATTGATATCATTATTTATATTGTGTCATAAATATTTCCCTTAGAGATCTCTATACATATTTTTTCTCCATGGGTGGATAGAGAAGTTTGAGATATATTCATCATTAAAAAACTCTTTATCTTAGGATTTAATGGTACATATAGTTGTGACCCAAATCTTACAACTCCTTCCTCATAAATTTTGAACTTTGAGGATTTCACATTTCTTATATATTCCACCTTTTTTTGAATTTTCATATCATCTCTTTGATTGTCCTTTATATTATATAAAAGGGATGGTTGAGAAATCATTTATGAAAGGAATGGTGAGGTACCATCCTTTATGATTCCCATATACATCCTTTGTAAGTATAAGAAGTTTGGATACCTCTCAATTATCATCATTGATAAAGTTACACTATCCTTTCTACTTAGAGCATCTACCACTTTATTTGATTTACCAAGAGATAATGGATTGGGAAGTCATAATCCTTGATGAGCTCTAACCATATTCACTAGTGAATATTAAGCTAATTCTATTTGAATATATATTTGAGGCTCTTATGATCATTATATATCTAACACTTCTCCCTATAGAGATAATTCCACCAAATTTTCAATGTGAAGATCACAAATACTAACTCCAGATCACGTGTAGGATATTTTTTCTCATGACCTTTTACCTTCCTTGATGCATAGGATGTTAATTTATCATTTTTCATAATTACACAACCTAATACCTTTTTTAAGCATTATTGTATACCAAAAAGAGTCCCCTACTTATCGGTAGTGTAAGTAATGGTGCAGTGACAAGCCTATTTTTCAACTCATTTAAGTATTATTCACATTCATTGATCCATAAAAAAATTACTCACTTCCAATTCATCTTGGTTAGTGTGTTTTAAAATCATGATAATTTTCTCACAAATCTTTACTAATATTCAAATAGACCAAAGAAACTAAAAATCTATGTTACAGATGTTCTCCTGGGACA
Source organism: Viscum album (assembly GCA_963277665.1). Lineage (NCBI taxonomy): Eukaryota > Viridiplantae > Streptophyta > Magnoliopsida > Santalales > Viscaceae > Viscum > Viscum album. The sequence goes on along the minus strand of OY728139.1, from coordinate 1,512,259,083 downwards.
CTCCCTAATTTCCTTTGTTTTAGAAGGGTCTACAGATATTTCTTTTTTGGTGATAACATGCCCCAATAATGAAACTTCATCCATCTATAACTCACACTTATTTCACTTCACATATAGTTTATCCCTTCAAAAAGTCTTTAGCATGGTATTCAAATGCTCCTCATGTTTCTCCTTTCTCTTGGATTATATCATAATATCATTTATAAAGAGTACCCCATATTTGTCAAGGTAATATCTAAATGCTCTATTCATTAAATACATGAAAATTTTTGAAGAATTAGTGATCCAGAAGGGAATTACTATGAACTCATCATGTCCATACCTTCTTCTAAAGGCATTCTTGGTAATATCTTACTTATTCACCTTTATTTGGTGATATCTTGTACAAATTTACAACTTATAGAAACACTTTTCCCCACATATTTGATCAATAAATTCTTCTATCATTGTTTGGGGATACTTATTCTTTATCGTGATTTTATTAAGTTTATGATAATCAATGTAGAGGTGCATTGATCCGTCCTTATTCTTGATAAAGAGTACTGGTGCACCCCGCAGTGAATCACTTAGGTGTATAAAACCCTTGTCTGGATTCTCCTGTAACTACTTATTCAGTTCCTAAAACTCAATGGTGGTCATCCTATAAGGTGTCTTTGATTTGGGTAGATATCTAGGTATAAGATCAATTGAAAACTCAACCTCTTGATCAAGAGGAAGAAAAATAAATTCTTTAATTAACACATCAGTGTATCACCCTCACAATGGGAATGTCTTAGAGCATGATTCTCTCCATTGTATCAATAATTTGAGCTATATATGCTTGCTCATAAGGTAACAATATCCACAACTGATATGATCATTCTAAAGAAGATTCATCCTCCACCTTGAACTTGTATAGAATCTGGGAATGCCTTGGGATGTGAAGAGTGATCTCCCTCTCCCAAAAATTGATGTTGTCTTTGTGTAAAGATATCTAATCCATGCCTAATATAGCATAAAACTTCACCCAACTAAGTAATATAATATTTTTTACGTGTTTTACTCTACAAAAATTAACTGGGGATGAGTTATATTCTTTATATGTAGTAATTTCCCCATTTTTTATTCTTATAGATAACTAAACCTTTATATTTTAAGGTGGTGTTTGAATAGTTATACTAAACTTTAAAGATATAAAAGAATGAATATAAACAGAATAAAATATTACAGTAACAATTCCAGAATTAATAACTAATTTACCTATCACCACATCATTGTTAGGATTTACCTTAGCAGTAGTGATAGCATATGCCCTTCCTTTCTACCTTGGATGTTTTTTTCACAGATTATACCCGAAAACCCTCAACTTAGGGCATTGAATCGCATGGTGCTTGTGTTCTTTGTAGTTAAATCAGTACAAAATAGGTATAGTGTTCATCTAAATCTTCTTTTGCACTTACTCATTAGTTGGTTTCTTTATTTCACTTTGTCATTGATTAGATTGGTTCCCCTATTTTCCACACTGGAAGAAGCTTCTGGTTCCACTTAGGTAGTTTCCAAAATTCTTCATCCCACACTTTTTAAAAGTGGGGTTATAGGTTTTCTTTCCTCTATAATTATTTTCTATTGGACCTCCTGAAGATAATTCCATCTTAAATTCATTGCCTCTAGTACCATGAGACCACTGAGAATCATTGATCTCCATCTTATATTTAAGGGCACAATGAACAATCTCTTCATAAATTTCAAAGTCCCAAGTCACTAATGCTTTTAGTAGACTCATATTTAATTCACCAAAGATTTGTCCCATCTTAATTTCAGTGCTAATGAAAAATCTGGAAGCATACCATGTATCACTTGTGAAGTTTTCTTCATATTCTCTCATAGACTCATATTCCTTTTCTTCATACTATGTAACTCCCTCTATGTCTTAAGATATATAGTTTGGGTAAAATATTTATTTAAAATTTTTTTCCTTAATTCTTCCTATTTAATGTAACCAATTTCCTCATTATACTCTATGTTTTTTATTAGTGTCAACCACTGATCAACTTCCCCATCAAAACAATAGACTTCTAGTAAAACTTTCTCTTCTTCTGAGCATTCAAGGATAGAAAATATCTTCTCAATGGAGTTAATTCATTGTTCCACGATGAGGGAATTAGAATATCCACTAAATACAAGAGCCTTTTGATGCATAAAGGATTCAACTATGACTTTATATTTCTTAGGAGAAGTAGTATGTTCAACATGATTCAAGTTATTATTCAAAACATGATCCAGTTGATCCAGTACTATTATAAAGTTCTAGGCTCCCATTCCTATAAGATTAGGAATATCATAATGAAAATCATCACATTTCCTATCACATTGATTGTTGGAATAAGTTATCCTATTTCCTTCCACTAACTAATAAAAAGAAATAAAATATAGTTAAGGGATTGAATACTTAGCTAATGAGAACGTAAAAAAGAAAACTACAAAAATATAAGGATAAATTTTTTAATGAAAATTATATACTAAATTGTGATTCCCTATGTTTTAATCTTGGTTATACATGGTGATAGAATTAACCCTCAGGTTCTTAATAAATTTTTCTAGTACTGATCTTGAAAATAACTAGATTTTTCATTTATACCAACTATATAAATAAAAACCTTTTAAAAATATTATTATATGATTTTAAACATAAATGTACATTAAATACATACCATGGATAGAAAATTCTAGTGTCTTTGGATGAATCAGTACTAAATAGGAAACTAAAATAAAAAATATATTTAATATTCATAATTTTATATTAACTCCCTTTGAAATATTTTAACTATATAGGATAACCTAGGGAATATATAGAAAAAAGGGATGAGCTAAAAATCCCAGTATAGGGAATAAAAATGGGAATGAAACAATCACATGAGTTAGAAAGGCATAAAAAGATGACATAAAATGGTATGGAACATGAATAGACATATGGAAGAATAATAAATAGAACATGGGACCATGTTATCATGTTATCATGTTATCATGGAAACATATGAATGTGTTAGAATTATATAACATGAAAAAAACATGAGTCGAGGCAAACTTCCAAGACTATATCACATGGCGGACAAAGTCACATAATGGGTTAGGTTTACTCCCTTGTCCCGTATATAACATATCATGAGACTAAACATTACCTAATGTATTGGAGTGATATCTGGGTTCACCCATCATAAATTTTAATGAATATTTTTTCCACAATAAGAAATTAAACATAAGTAATAATCATAAGAGTTAACAATGGAATGAAATGTGTATTCTCATCATGTCACAAGGAATAACCAAAAGGAATATCATAATGGTATCCATGAAAGAAGGGATGAAACCATTATTGTACATTAATAAATGATAAATAAGAATATAACTTGAATAATAGTGTCTAACTGAATTAAAAACTTGAAAAATTTTATTAGGTAACATCATAAATTTACCCCTTAGGTGTAGTTTTAGGGTAAAGAATAATGAGCCTTTAAAGAGGATAAAGGGATAATTGTTTTCATAAAACCAAAAATAAACTAAAATAGGTTTTCATGATAAATTGATTGATTTTATAAAAATATTGGAGGCTCAAAATAGTGTATTAAGTGTACTTGAAATGGTTAATAAAAAGAGAATTTCACTTTAATTGGGTTCTCTTATTGAGAGGAATTAAGAAGGGAACCTTATTAAACATATAATTACCCATCAAAGAAAGATGAATTGAGATAAATAAATAATTTTGATAAATATAAATAGAACATATGTTAATTTTATTAGAATAAATAATAAATAAATTGGGGTAAATAGTGATAAAGAGTAGACCGAATGAAAAAATGGAGGTTCAGATAGATCCCTTACCTTATGTCTGAATGCATTCTGCACTTTCACTTAATATCCTAGACAATAAAATTAGATTAATTAATAATTTAATTTTAAACCTATTATACAATTATTTTATTTATTATTAGTTTTTAATTTTATTTATGGCCATTTCTATTCATTATAGTATTCAATTTCATCATTCCAGGTGCATTCATTTCATGGTTTCTTAGTCAGTTCACTTGTATAAAATTATGGAAGTTCTTGTAAAATTAGAATAATTATACAGAAGTGAAATTATATGATATTAATTCACTTAAATAAGTTTAAATTTTACAATATATCATTTTTTTTATAAGTATGATTCATTTGATAAAACGTCAATGATAAATGTTTTGTTAATTTTGGTAGGTTTTCGATCATCACGAACTAGTATTGTTTTATTATTTAATATTATGTAAATATATATTAGTTCCAAAACATAAAAAAAGTTAAAATATACATATTAAAATCATATTTAACCATAATAATTATTTTATGACCATCCTTGAAGGAAGTAATGGAAAATTAAAACTCATTATCCATTGAAATGGTAAACTATCTTAATTTGGACAATGGTTTCATTTCCTTGAATAAGAGGAGATGAGAAAAGTGGTGGAAAAAATATATTAAATTATCAATATAAAATTATAATATATGCATGGTAATAGATTAATTTTTTATTTTATAGATGAAGGATTTGAGGATAATTTAGAAGAATAAATAAAATTAAAAGAGATTGTTTGAGAAAGGTACTTCTTGAATATCACCTCCTTAAAGAACCCCGTAAGGAACTTGGAATTGATCTTTTATAGAGACCAACAACTCTTAAATATGGGGGAGAGGATTAGTAAGGGAATTAGGAAGAATATTTATAATCTAAAAGTCATAAAAATTCTGATGAGAAGGGGTGGTGATATTGGTATTTATAGGTGGATAAGGGCATTTTTTATTATTATATTCATTAGTTTATTTTTTGGCTCAATACTGTCAATAGTACCAATTATTATCACTAAATATAATAAATATTTTATCATAGTTCCAGCCAATGTGTTATTACATCATCCAAGACTCAAAAATTTATATATTTATCTTATAATGTTAAATACCTTAAATTATCGTATTTCACTATTCACCAAACATTCAACTATTTTCGAAAAATACCAAAAAATCACCCTAACTAGTTTTCAATGTGTAAATTTAAAAACTGAAATCTGTTTTAGGAAAATAATTTTCTAAATATGGAAAATTTAATTTTTAAATAAAATCATCATTCATTTGAAAAATACTAATTTTAATATTATAATCGATCTTTTGACCCTTTGAAAATTAATTAAGGTCACATAAAATTATATAATAATTATAATACAACATAATATTAAATTATGAATCTTGTTTTATGAAAATTAATTTTTTTAAATCATTATATTAATTATAAAATGTTAAATAAATATTTACATTTTATAAAAATACCAACACTTAATTTATCATTTTTAAAACATTTATTTACTTATATAGTGCTATAAATATATCATATTTTCATTTTTAATATGCTTAAGTTTAATTTTTAATTTAATAGGTGAGGTTATAATTCTAAGGGTGAGATTACTATTCATACCGGTCATATTACTATTCCAACATTTTGGTTACTATTATAATAGTAAAGGTTCCTTAATTTCTATAAATACAACTTATTTCATTTATTCTCAATTAAATTATATTTTATATCAATATTATATATATTTTAATATTTAAATTTAATATATTATTAAAATTATGTTTCATTTCTATAGCTTTGTTTGTGAGTGCAGACATTCTAGTTGATTGATCGTATCTAAATTTTCCCATTCTGATTATAATATTTTTTTTATTTATAGCCCTTCTATAATAATTGTCATTCTTATTGGATTATTTTTTGACTAATGTATCATTCTTCATTTATGAGAATAATTTTTTTATTATGTGTTTTGTAATTATAATAATGGAAATTCCATTGATAAAATTTTTTTTCGTTACATAGTGGGCGCAGACACATATTTTATTAATTGATTTCCACTTAAATAATATATGGGTCTTGTGAATTTATCTGGGATATTTGGGATTATTAGGTGATGACATTTCCCTCTTGTATGATGGGGTTGTGAACTCCCTCCAGTAATGGGGTGTGGCTCACCCATCTGTGGAATTGGAAACACCCTTAGCTGGTAGGCATCACTTTTAGAGAGGTGTGCATACCCCACTTTTATTTTTCTATTAGTGATAGATTCTAAGAGTGAGATGTTAAATTGTTATTTTTATTTTTTTTTTCTAAGATGTTGTTCTGTGAACAACGATACTCCAGTGAGTCTGGATCATTTCCCCACATATTGGGTGAGAACTGATATTGGTGCATACAGAGTGTCATGTAGTTTGATAATCCCTCTTCAGTATGGGATCTTCTTAATTAGATCTCCTAGGTTTGACATAGTGATATGGGTTAAGGTCCCTTTTTCAAGAGCAATTATAGTTGGATCTCCCATGATGCATATGATTATAGAGGTGGTATTTTACCCTAAGGAAGGTTATTTTTTAGTATAGCCCTCATTCAATGGAATGTTTAGATAGTTGTGTCATCCCTTATTCCCCCGTGATATTGTTCTCGGAGAATTATGAGTGATTGAAGCCAGACCTTCATCCCTATCTCAGGTTTTTTCACTCTTGATATGATTTGAGTGGTTGTGTGGTTCAACCATTGCTCATGAGCTAACTTCCATCCTGATTCCTTTTTTTCTAGGTAATCCTATTATGTAAATTTATAATCACCCATAAAATGGATTTGTGTCAACACATGTTTTGTCTATTCAGATGGTATACAGGTCATTAGTGATTTTGGTGTTTGTGGTTCTCATGGAGTTGGAGAATTGGGGATTCATGTGGTATTTATGGATAGCAGTACTCATGATGGTGTTGGAATGACATGGTGATCCTCCTTCCCAATCAATCAGTGAGTTTATTTTTATGATTATTTTTCCTTTTATTTTATTTTACCTTGTACTACCATTTTTATTGTATTCCTTGGGAAAGTTTAGAATATATTACATGTATATTTTATTTTAGTTAGATATGTATTCATTATTTTATATGTAAAATAAGCACTTATTGGACCTGTAGCCAACTCTGTTTCTTTTTTTTTTTTTTGCTTCAATGGATTATCTGCGATATGCAAGACAAAAAATTACATGGCAATTAAAAAAATTCTAAATAATTTTATAAAATATTTTCACCGAAAAAAAGAGATGATTTTTTAACATTAATTAAAAATTTATTTAATAAAACAAATAAATACCTTAGTATTGAGTTTTTTCTTAAATGTATCTATTGATCAACCAAATTTTGTTCAATTATATTTTCATTTCATTAATGAGTCTCCAAAGTAAATCCCTTCTATTGGTGATCCACATATGCTCCTTTGAACTCATAAAATCACTAATGGTACTTCAGTTGTTAGTGTGGCACTTCTGATCAGCTTGAATCACTCCCATGATCACAACCATGATCCCTTCTATCTATAAGGATCATATCTTGATCTCTCTAACTTGAGATGAATGAAAGAGGAAGTGATAATATCTTGAGCATGATAGAAATATCTAGATATATTCTTTATTGAGAGAGAATTATATAATGAGGAGAATGTTGTGCACAATGACCAACCACTCATAATTCGCATAATTTTCTATTTATAGACCAAGGTTTAGGGTTTTATATTAATTAATTATATAAAGGCCCTAAATAATATGGTAAACCATAAAGGAACCCCATGTTAGGTAAGATAATATTATTATTATTTTATTTCTTAGCATCCACTAACCCATGCAATGATAAATGTTCTTTACATTCTGGTAAAAATATATTTATCAACAGACCAATAACTAGGTCTTCTCATCCACTTAAAAATTTATTGAATTTCCAAAAAAATATTTAATTAAATATTCATGTATTTAAAGAAATTATTTATTAATAAATAATTATTTTATTACCTGGTGAATAATAAGAGATAAATATTATACATTTAACAAATAAATAAATATTATATTCACAATTTGAAGAACAAATAATTAATTTGATATTCATATAATTAAATAATTTCCATGTAAATAAATATTTATTTAATATTTTTAATCATTTAATAAAATATGAATAAATATTATTTCTCAGTCTAGAGAATAATATTTATTTCAACTATTAAATATAATCCATATTTAAATGATATCAATGGAAACAATTTGTGTGTGGATCTCTAAGCCTCTTCGTCAGTGACACTAGGTGAGCTTCCCTAAATTCCAATATTATTTTCTAGAAACGTGTCAAGACACACATAGAGGAAGAGGATATATAGCAACTCCAACAACTATATTAATTCTCACTATGTAATGTAATCTCTTTGTCTTGATATCTCATCAAGAAGATTTCAAACCTGTGTCATCAACCTATATGCTTGATATTTATTTCTTTAGATGTCTAAAATAAACTCATCATTACACCATGGCCATGGAATTTAATATAATAGATTCATTTCAATCAATGTGTCGAGATATCAACTTCTATAAATATGGAAGGGACAATTCCTTCCTCGACTTATTCATTAATAACAGATCATTTTTTACACACCCAACATACCCAACTTCACCATAAACTATCACAACATAGTTTATGATAATACATATTATTGTTTGAGTCATTACATGAATTATTAATTATCTTAAAGTCTAAGGATCATTTCACACACTCATAGATAGGAATGTTTAACAACACATAAACATGCTGAATTCATATATGTGGGTCTATTCTCATAATCCCCCATTTGGGAGATTACCAATTCTTAACTTCATGAGATAAATCCTTATATTTATAAAAGTAATCATACATGACAATCAACATACTATGTATCCCATCATAGAATGTTATCTGACTGTAGAGAAAATTTTAAGAATATTTTCATGGAATTTCTAGGTTCTCATCATAATGGGGAACTTTAGTGATCTTTTCAATGTGACAGATATTCTAGGAAAAAACACATTAATGTAATACAGAATAACAATAAATATTTTATAAGGTATTAATATTAAAATCCATGAATATTCAATCAATAAAATGTATAAACTAGTTGGTTCTATGGATCTAACTCCAACAGGATCTATATTTCACTAGAGTGAACAATTAATAGCGAGTTAGTATAGACATGATAAACAAGCTTCTACTGAGTATGTATGATTCTACTAGTCCTACCATGTTTCCATGTCTAGGGTTGGTTTAGCCTCATGAATATGTACCAAATCTTCTTACTGTAATATCACTACCTTAATAAAAATTTTCAAGTTGGTATATTACTGAGTACCCACCTCTTATTCCCTTATCAGAAACCTAACATATTAATTATGTCCATAGTCTAATATTATCATAATAAGGATAAAAATTTACTTTTTTTTTAACCAAAAATAGGAATATGATGTTTCTAAACCACTTATTAATATGCATAAAAAGCCACAATATACTCTAATATTGTAAATATGGTATCCAATGTCTAATAAATTTTTATTGCATATTGTCTTACCCTTACTGTGATACTAGATCAATTGAACTAAATAAAGAAAAATGTTTGATTCCCTTAGCCACTAGGAATCCCTTTCATCCATACACTAGGAACTCATCCAGTTCTACATTTTGAAGAATGGTCAAATGGTCCTAACTACAGTATGGTGTAGTTATATTGGATATCTATGATATTCACATACTATAAATCATGAATTATCAATATCAAACATCAAAAATATTATAGAATATGTGATAAATTCCTAGCACGTAAGCTTGTGAAATTATATTAACCTCAATAATCTCTTCATTTGCCCATTTATGTTCTATTAGAAAGATTTTATGCTAGAGCAATTCAGTCTTGAGTTTTTTCAACTTGTATTTTTCAAGATTTTTTAATATATGTACTGTGACTAGATTCAACAAACCCATGAATCTATCTTTTTAGATATATTTTCCTAGAACATGGATTCTACTTTAAGTATTTCTTGGATAAATTCATTCCTTAGTCTTAAAAAGTAGGTAAGACATAACATTTTTTATTCATATGACATCAATATATATATTTTTAAAACATATAGCACTCCCAAAAACCTATTAGAGATGCATGGAACTCCTTTATTTCAAAATTAATATTCTATGATCACTATGCATGATTTTTCCATAAATAAATTTATTTAATCAATATAACTTATTGTAATTCATTAATTTTACTAATCCTTTCTAGTTATTTCATATAGACATATACCATAAGTTATCCTTAAAATGAGGTGGCCTTGGCCCAATATGATTAACATATAAGTATTATATGAAAAGTAGGATTCAAAATAATCTTATTCGTGATTATTACTGCATTGTTTTTATCATATAATGAACATTTCAATAATCGATCATTCTTTATTAGCCCCAACTTGTACCAAAAATGCTTAGTTTATATGGAATACTCACCAATAGAATCAAGTCTTGCAAACATCAAAAATATGGATTCCCTAAATCTTGATACTAGAATCCATTACTGAATTTATACATTTGTCTCAATATTGGCAAGTTTTCATTCAATGATTCTTTGTAGGGATCATTATTCTGAAGGATAATATGTGTTTCACACATCATGGTGACCATAAACCACATCTTTGGCAATTACTTCCATAGTAGTATATGGCTTCGGAACTACTCCTCCCACTTAGCATAGTGGATTCCAACATTTCTATGCCAACTCATATGAATTCATATCCGTAACCAATATAAGTTAAGTCTTCTCCCACTATACCTAAAGTGATAAGTTTAATTTATGCAATCATAGTCAGTATTGAGTAAATTTTAATATCCTTAGTGGCAATAGGATTATTAAGTAATATTTACTAAGTTTTTTTATTCTCATTTGTACCCAAAATCAAACTTTAACAAACATTTTTCAAAAAACACTTGATTTTGTATCCTAGTATATTCTTACCATATTGAAATTGATATGATATCTATTAGTTAATGTAGCTGGAATATAATTATTTATTTCCCTACTATTTACAAAACATTTAATGGAAGAAATTTTGGAAGGTTTGCAATATATATAAGAGTTATCATTCATATTCCTTTTTCTACCATCATGATATTGTTGTATATAAGTAAATGTGAGTTTTTGACTACCTTTACTCCACATGTATAACCAATTATTTCTTGGCTAAGATTCTCTTCAATATAACATCTCATATATTCCTCTATTTTTACTAAAGACACTCATTAATTCATTTAAAATTTCTAAAACTTTTAAGGAGTCACATGAAATGTATGAATTTTCCTATAGCTTTAGAATAGTTCATGTGGCCTTATTGAATTGACTATAAAATATTTGTGGTTTACCATTATTTTTAAAGGATTATTTAACTAAAATGTGATAATTAGTTTCTTAGTATACCTAGTATCTTAGCTCAATATAGATTAAAACACTTTTCTAGGTATAATAAATTCAACTACTTTTATTTTTATTTTAAAAATATTTATCTTGACCCAATCTAGTAAAATACTTTTATTTTATATTCATTATTCATTGCAGTGGATATTTTTTATTAAAGAGTTACTTATCCATTAGTTTATTATGAAGTACTATATAACATTTATTCCAAATGTGAAATAACGTCTCATTGTGTCAATAAGGACACTGAGATATATTTTTTTGTTAATACTAATTACAAACTCAAATAAATCCATTCTACCAATTTACAAGTTATTTTTTCTCACTACTAACATAGGAATAACCATTTCTTAGCCTCTGGGAGAATTCACCCAACTTCTTATAATATTTGTGGACTTTCATAATTATTACATGGTAATATATGTAAAACCTATTGTAATTTAATACCCAAGAAGGCCAATGGAAATATTATATTCAATGATGAATATTCTTGAAATTTATTACTACTCCTACTATAAGTTATTAAAATTTTGAAAATACCTATTTCCTTTCTGATGAGAAGTAAATAGCCTCTTTTTCATTGAACTCCCTCTAAATCCTTTATCGCTTTTAAAGAAGGTGTAAGAAAACCATTTCCTTTACAAGTTAACAGGCTTTCCAAACTTGTCTTTAATTTTTCTCATTATAAGGAATGAGGAAATAAGTTTCCACCAAACCTTATTTTTCCAGGTGAAGTATAGAAAAAGGGATTAATGAGTTGTTTATCCACACTGTTTTTCAAGTCATGGATGAATAAGGGGAACTTTTTTGCTAAGGATGATAACATGATATTCACAGATAATATCTTATCCAAATGGAAGCTTAATTTTATATAATGTAATTTAATATTTGAATACATAATTATAAGTTAATCGCCCCTTTCCAGTGTACTCTAAAATAGTGTAGGTAGAAACCCATTTATCTTTAATCCACGCTTTCTTCTTATGAAGAGATAAAAGATAAATTATAATAAATGAATATCTATATATATCATCTATAGGAATCATTTTCACCTTTTATTGGGGGGAATATAATCAAGTTTTGGGAATTCCAACACATAATAAAAAATCAATTATAGAAAAGTAGTGTAAAACATCGATGCTGCTCTAGGAAATATGTTCCTGTGAGGATATTCCCTGAGCTAAAGAGTGGTCATAGTGTTTTAATTATTTTACTTTCCATTTTTTAAAAATAATTAATATATATAATTATTACTTTACTTGATTACAAAATAATTGATGTGAAATAAAATAATTATTTTATTAAGTCTCCTAGTATTTTATCAAGTCTCAATACCCCTCATCATTCAACTTAGAATGTCCCATCACATGAATATACTAGTGGAAAGGATCCATATTTACCTCTTTATGATCTATAATATGGCCATTAATATAATAATAATGTGTTTAGGTAGATATTCTTGAAAAATATAGGCTTCAATTTCCTTATTCTTTTGAGTGGACTATCCAATCCTGAAATCCTGACTCGAATTTTCTCAGCACCTTCCTCCAAATTTGTATGGAATGGACTATGGGAATTAAATTCAATAAAATTTTATCCAAATAAACCAAAACCCCTTATGATAACTCTCTAATAAAATTAAGTGTTTATACAATGACCATGTAAACATTTAGTTCTATAGTTGAATTCTTAATCATGTAATAAAAGCCTTAATTTGACTTAATTTATGATTAATTGATTTTGTTTATTATGTTAATTTTTTTTCCTTTTTAGTATTTTACATGTCTTGTTAATATTAATTGGATTTTACATAATTTATTAAACATGTTCCCATAAAATATTTACACATAATAATTTTATTCTAATTACAAATTTTCATATTAATACATTTATTTATATGATCAGAGTCTTGTACCCATAAAATAAATCATGCATCATACAAAAATAAAATAAATAAATCAAGGCATCAACCTGAGAATTAAGTGGAATTTTATTTATTGATAAGACAATTATTGACACTCCATTTTTTTAAAAGTTATGAAAATATTATGAAGATTACCTTAAGCATGATTAAAGTACCAAAATTTCCCAAGGATAATCAAAGGACTAGCCTGACCTCAGCTATGCATAAACACATGTGCATCAGAAGGCTGACGGAGCCCCCCCCCCTATGGGGAACCAAAGGGAAGGCCACACCTACACCGAGTACCTACATCAGGCACCTACACCATAGACCTGTGTGGGGTAACTCCTTTGGCTAGGGTCCCTTGGTTTCCTATAAATAGGACCCTTGGGCTTCTCATTTTAACAACTAGAAAAACCAAAAGAATCCACAAACACAGTCTACATGGACCCTCCACCCAGGTCTGCAAAATTTCTATAGGTAGCTCTCTAAAACCCAATAGAAGAGGTAATTAATGGGTATAAGTGAGATAAAATTCCCTTCATGGTCCCAAACACAAGACACCTTCACGAGGACATGTTCTCCCCTAGTGATCAACCACCTAGATGAGGCTCATTTTCTTAACAAGGGACCTATGTGAGACCCCTACAGGGAAACCAGAGGAGACCCAAGGTGCCTTGGATAAATCCTCACCCCCAAGTTTGGTTTCCCTAGTGGTCCATTTCCCAAGGCATACCTAGCTCATATAGACCTATTCCCCCTTGTGCGAAGCACTTCCAATTCCTACTAGGACCTATGTGTGGCACCTCCTCCCTCTAATCCATGACCTATGTGATCCACTCTTTGATTCATCCTCCAATCCACCAATGGTAGGTGACCATTCCCTTTGGCTCCCTTTTCTAAGGGGGACCAAATCTAATCCTCCACCAAGACCTCTAGACTTTCAATACCATGGAGAAAGGTGCACCAGCATGTCTCCCATTTGGATTTGTATTTATTTGGTTAGAGGTTTCCCTCACTTATCCTAATAGAAGGTTAGGTTCCTAAAGGTGAATTTAGATTTGTATCCCTTCATTCATGAGGAACCCTACCCCATGGACAGTTTTAGGGAGTTCCTGGTCTCTAATACAAGGGCTAGGACCATGTCCTACCCATGTCATCTCTAAGACCTAGAGCCTCCAGTTCTTGATGGGGAGGGTAAGGATTATGATTAATTTTCCATTCAATGTGTAATGAGATCCTCCTCTCCTTCTATGGGTCCAATTTTAGGGAATCCCTCCTAGAGTAAGCCCCTAGCCTTTCTTAAAGTAGGTCTTACTCCTACTCCTCCTCACCCCTTGGCTTCTAGGTCAAAGAGGGGATGGGAATTGAATTATTTTATTCTCTCTCTCGCTTCATTACTTCCTCAGTCTCCATACCCTAGACCCAGTCCAGGGTAAAAAAAATGGGAAGGTAATTCCTTATCCTTAGCCTCTTCCACTAGCATAGGAGGAGAAGTGTGGTTTTCCAAATCCTCTGCTTCCTCTTGTCCATCACCTTCAATCATTACTCATCCTGACTCATGTGTACATAGAGGCAAGCCATGATCACAGCATCCAAAAATTAAGATACATTTTTTAGTAGAGAATCATCCTTTGAATCTTCATCTCACCTTCCTTTAGAGTGCTCCCTCAGAGTGATTCATCAAAGATATGTATCCAACCTCAGGGAAAAGAATATTGTGTGGTCTCTTGGATCTTCCACTTCCTCTTGTTTCTCACACCGAGCATGACTTATGTGGGATTAAAGTTTGGTGGTAATCATAACATCCATATGAACTCCCACCTAAAGGAAACCTTAGTGTGTAAGCCCTGAATTTTTCTGAAACTATGAGAACTCTAATTCCTATTATAATCAGGATACATAGGATGCATACCTAAGGGTGAGATCAAGGGGCCTCCTACTTGGTATAATCCCTAACATCTTATCACGAGCATCCACTTTAAGAGTAATCCCCAATTACACTAGTCAATGGGCCTCCTACTTGATATAAGCCCCAAAATCTTATCAAGGGCATCCTTCTAAAGATTAATCCCCAAATCAAACCTAAGGGTGTACTCCTAAGGAGTAAGCTCCAAAAAAAACCATAAATCTCTATGAGTCAAGCCATCTATCATGGAACCAAAGTCATTCATCTGGGAATACTCTTCAGGAGTAAGCCCCAATATAATTCTCTCAAAGGGTCACACTCCCATATGAGACCATCCGAACTACGTGGGGTTTGTTTCCCATACAAATGGGATATTTAAGAAGCCTACCTATGGTCCAAACACAACACCGTATATCAACCAAATTCTCTTTGGTCCACATTACCAGTAGGGTCTATTTCAACCTAAAAAAATATCCCTTTCAGGTTCCCTGGGTTGCTCTGGCATAAGTCCCACACCAGGTTTACTAGGCACCTTCCTCCTAGACGTCCTTGCCACATGAAATTAAATTGTATGGTTAGGTCCTTATCACAAGACATTAAAAGATATTATGTACCCCATTAAGCGGCATTGAACTACATGGGTTCTAATTACATTCATGAGGATACATAGGAATCCCATCGCATGGGTTTGATCACAACACCAAAACAACTCCCAACTCCCTAGATGACTATACACTCCAGATCACCCCACTGTGTGACTAGAAAACAAGCATCATCATAATAATGACCAAAGAATATCTAATTATTATATAAGGGGATACAATTGGTGGAGAACCATTGATACATACAGATACTTCCATTGATGAAGAACCTAGAATACATATATATGAGTCTAAATTTCATACATGCTAATAATTGATTGTTAATTCTTGGGTGAACCACCTCATACTTGGGAATTAATAAAGGATTCATAAACATATCATAAATCTATAAGAGAGTCTTGGAGTAGGAAATAACTCCCCCTAAAAGGGTGTGATGATCCTGACCACCCATCCTCTCGACCAATGTGATTTCTTAAGTATCATTGTCCAAAACTCCCAACGAGCACCTGCCTTTGGAAAGAAAATCACTAGATCATAATGGATATAGAAACATTGGGATTTTATAGTTCCATGAACAAAACCCATTGGAAATCATTTGAAAATAGAAAAACACACTTTTTTGGGAAACCAAAAATGGTGAACCCGGCATGAATCCTTAAACAATATGATTGTATCACCCACCTCCCAGGCCCCTTTCTCTCTTTAAATGAAAGAGGGATAGACAAGGAAATAAATCATGTATATGTTCAGTCAAATGATATGTTTCTTTGACAGGGTTTTATTGAATGTGTTTGTCAATATCCAAGCACTTATTTCCAAGAAACCTTTTAAATCAAATGAGGCCCTTCCATATTTCACCAATTCATGCTCTAGATACTACTTAGGTTGGGTCTTCCTCCATTAAAAGGATGCCATCACCAACCCAACATCTTCAACATTGGGTCTCAATTTTCTTATTCTAATAGTACTATAAGAATGGTATAATCCCAGCTCTAGAGGCCACTCGATAGACCCTCCATCTCACAAAACCCCACTGATCATCCATTCAGTGACGGTCGTTGGTCCTGACATAAACAGAACCAACTGTTATCTTCAACTTTTTTGGGATCTCATCTCTAGAACACAATAACCAAACCCTCCCTTACCTTAGGGAGGTGAATCAAGAGGCAAAATAATGCCTCATACTGAAGATAGATGGATCCTTCCAAAGGGATCCTACAAGAAATTACTCTCTTCAACACCGCATGGTAGTGATCCCTCAATATTGTGAGGGAACCGTCCTTGGAAAATCAACCCATTTCATCTAGACCCGATCATGAAATAATGACCACCAAGGGAATTGACCAGTCACAAGGGAATAAGGCCACACCACTCTCCCTTCCAGATAATCCCACTAATCAAATTTGGTGTCCAACTGTGAGCAGTCACATACACCCATCAACCTTAATCTAGCCAGCTAACAAACTCGTCTGGCAGCATCCAAGGAAGCCTTCCATTAAAATCCGGCAACATACTGTGAGCATAAAAATAAATCTTCCTACACCCAACAAGATTTTTGGAATCCTCATTTGTAATCACACAAAGAATCCCACCAACCATGTTTAGAAGCAAGCCGCAATAAGGATCACACACCTTCCAATACCCATCAAGTCTGTTGGCAGTTTAATCTGGAAACATCTGGAGAAGTCAGTTTGATAGTCCTGACGCAGAGTCGGGGGAAGACCCAACTCTCGGTCCCTACACACAAGTATTCTTAGTATCCAAATACAGAAAATGGAGGACAATAGAAATCATATACACTTTCTCTAGATATGAAATGGTCATATATCACCATTCTAATCCCTGAACTCACCGAGAAATCATAGAAATGGTGAAAGAGAATATGAAAATCCCTACCCACATCCTATCGACTTTCCAAGGAATAATAGTGGAAATGACAGTTGTACCTGATGGGAGGATACACACCTCAATCCCCACAAATGGGGTGGCTCATCAGCATGTCAACCCAGAACTGACACACACCTCTGCTCTCATCTCAGAGGGTCACGAGGAAAACTCCCCCATATTATATGAACAACCAGATTGGGAAAATACACCTGCTTCAACTAGAGTTAATCATCCTATCTTAATGTCCACACTAAGACAGTAATAAAAACTTTCCCATGAAAACTACTTCCCCCAGTAAGTGGCCCTAGGCACTCATATGAAATCATCCAATAAAAATCCTCATCAAAGACAACTGGAAAACAAGGAGATGATATACAATTATTCTCTACTCAGTACTGGAGTTATTGAATTCCTCAGAGAATTATTTATAGAATCTCAAGATCTCACTCTCCCATTACCAAATTTTGAGAGTAGTAGCAGTAATTATGAATGTCCCCTCCAGACACTTCACACTGAAGGCTTGCTTTATTACCACAATACAATTGATCTCAAGAGACCATCTTCTGATGAGAGCTATGGATACCCACCATAGGGATGGAAGATCAAGGAGTAAGAGGTTCTTACCCTTACTATAATCCACCATGGTGGTCCTCACCATGATGTTACTTTCTGTGAATGTTCTCTCCACATTAGTGTTTCACATTGTCAAGAGAATTACCTAATTGGAAATATAGTGATGACAAAGTGATGCTATAGTGAGGCACTTGTGAAAATATGGTCATTCATGTCTGATGCCTTTTCATTGGTAGGTGAAATATTTTCTTAACTATAAGACAACCCAAGGTGATGTTAATTCTTAGAACCACCCTTGGGTCACCTACCTTCTTGTTTAATAGAGTAAACCCCTAATGATCTCACCACCTAAGTTAAAATGGCCAGAAAGTTTCCACTCTGCTCAGACCCAGTAATGGATCCTCTGAAGAAATATGATGAAGTCATGATAAAAATGATGAAAGTGCTAGATAAAGATGACATCCATTAATTTTATTTCATTTATACATGCCTCGATACATCATTCCAAAGGTTTTTTAGGAATATTGTTTGCAAGAAATCCGAATCAACATATGGAAAACTCATGGTCACCTAAAATAAAAAATTATTGCCTTATGATGGGTATTAAAGTCAAGTTAGGGTAATAGAAGGGTTAAAATTCTAAATTGACTTGGTAGCACTCCTGGCTTCACGAGATACAAAGATCAAGAAGCAAAAAAGGAGGACTTCAACGCACATGACTCAGCACATTAATGAGATTGCGACATACAATTTTGATTTTCCATATAGTGTTAACATCATAGGATGGGTTGAACATGGAGAATTTAATTTCACTACATTCTCTAACTAGAAAATCATGCCAAAGGTTGTACCGTGCAATTTTATAGCTTCAGGTTGGCTCCAACAAGAAGAATCTATTCATAACCAAAGAAATTCTCAATAAAAATAGTCCCCAACTAACTCTCACTGATATCGGGCCAGAAGAGAGCAAGATATTGAGAGACTTTTGTGTTGGGGATCTAAGAATGTCACTCAAGCCTCCAGTTTAGGGTAAATAGATCGCTAGATAATGAAAATTTAGAAAATATCAAAATGTCCTTCGGAAGAGGGTGATTTAAGTGTGTGTCGAATGATACACCCAGCCCACATTCAAACAAAACACTATAGAATCAAAAGGGCATTCGTGATAATAGTATACATGGTGGTTTAAGAGAAACCTCATCCCATAGGTCTAATAATTTTTTAACCCAACCCTCGAAGTCAACAAAACAATCCCAAAGGGTTGTGAAAGAAGAACGATAACAACCCCAGCCCTCAGGGATGGGTGAATTTTCACCTCAATAATCCCCTCCTCAACGGGAATCAGTATTCTCTCAGATAGGGAAAATGATATAGAATGGATCCTTCTAGTTCATACCATTCTATGAACTGGTATCCTCATTAGGGATGCGTATGACTGAACTATCTGGAGATTCCCTTTAGATTATTGTCTGCCAAGAAGCTCCCATAGAATAGAAAAATGAGAGAAAAGGGACTCATGGAGGGCATAGAAGAAGACAATGTCGAAAAGACACTAATATAATTCCTACAATGAATTTCACATCAGTGAATTTCATCAAAACCACCCTCGAAGATTCTACAGAATGTGAGTCCATAATAGAAGAGTTGGATAAAGAAGTTTCGGTTCACAATGCGGTCCACACCAAAACAATTGAAGGAGGTATGAATACCCGAAACCATAGTTTTTTCCTGAATCTGGGAATTCCCTAAAACAATCCATCATTACCTCCTAAAAATGAATATAATAGGGAAAAGGGTAAGGGATAAATTTTACCTCCCCACCCCTTGGAGAGGTTAATCCCCTTTCTCTGAAAGAAAGATTTTCTCAACAAGAAGAGGATATGAAATAATTGAGGAGACTCAATGTATAAACACTTTAAGGAATCTTTACTACTGTACATGTCCTACAAGAAGCTCATCAACTTGTGATTCCAACTGGTGCACCTCAACAAAGCGGGTTCACTATAGTAACTGATGAAAATCTGGAACATCCACTCAATGTGGGTTACCAACCACCAATATGTACTTGGTTCCCACAATAGTAGATCGAGAGATCCCTTGATTGGGTGTGTGACCAGAATAGGGTCAGACACATCCTTACTAGCATATCCCTATAGGCTACCCATTACAAGTACCAGTAGTGCATCTACCAATGGACCTACTGGCCTCTGAACCTGTTCAGTCTTAGGTTGTCGTACCTGCTCAGAATCTGGCTCAGGTAGAAATTCCTCAAATTACTATGAACACTATTGAGTCACAAACATCTCAATTAGAATCCATAAGGAATTACATGCACTGATAAAGCTATAAAATAAACCTTATCTTGGATGGGTAGATCTGACTCTTACCTTGAAAAACTTTGGGAATCCAAAATTTCCCATTTTTAATGTATCGGGAGACCCAAATAAGTACTTGAAACATTTCATTTCTTATTTTGATCACATGATGGGGGACCCTAAACAACAGGAGGTGGTAAAACTCAGGTGATTTTTACAATCTATACAAGGACCAACCTTCATATGGTACACTAGTTGCAGTATCGATCAATCACTGGATGGGAATACCTCAGTTAGAAGTTTCTTTTTCAATTCATCTCAACTATACAGAATACAACAGTCATAGATCTCACTAACTATAAACAATGGGAAAATAAAAGGGACTCATATTTCATTGCTTAGTGGAAATGATTGAATTGCTCCTTAAACCTACTGCTCCCTCAAGAAGAATTATTCACCATCTGTATATAGACTCTTCATGATGAGTTTCATAAGCATCTTACCCCTATGAAATACATAGTTGGGTTTCAGGATCTTTTTGTGATTGCTAAAAAGGTAAAAGACTCTATTCAAGAGACTAAGAAAAATTCCTAAGTAATTCTACCAACTAAGAGAAGGAGAATAAGAAAAGTATAGGATTCCACTATTACACTTAAGCAGGACCCTATACCCACTCCTACTTCAAAGAATACACCATATCATGCGGCTCCACCTACCATGTTTCATGAAAAACACGCACATCGTTAGGATGATCAAATATATCAAAGGTAGAAATAGTTTGAAGATATGAAAATCAAGGTCTATTCTTTTTTAAATGACCAAGTCTCCAACTACTTCATCTCAACATTTGAAAACAACTTATTCAAGTTTCTAAATCCTAGTAATCCCAGCAAAGAAGGTGAAAAAGATGTCCCAAATTATTTACCCTTCCATAAATCTATGTGGAACTACATATAGAATTGTTTTTTTTTCAAATACATCCTGCAAAATACAGTGGACTTTGGGCAAGTGAAGCTAAAAAATTCACATGCTCAGGTTTCATATGTTTATGCTGCTAATTTAGAGGAGGAAAATAAATGTAAGGATGTTAATAGAAAGAGTATGTAGAGGTTTTTTCACTATATGGTCATAAAAATGATTAACAAAACTCATGTTATTCTCCAAGAATAGTTGAAACAACCAGTTGTGCCTTCAATCACTTCTACTACAACATAGCCTGCTTCACCAGCAGGCCAATCCTCTGAAATCCATTCATCCAAAAGGAGACATGGATGGAAGATAAATAAGAAAATTAAAAAAGATGAGTTTGTACGGAAGCTGAAGTTGTATTTAAATTTAGTGGACATCATTCTTACATCCCAAAAAGTACAGGCACTACCTTACCAAATGGTATAAGAGTCTACCCATTAGATAGAATCTTCTTCATACAAGGAGTTGATCTTTGGTTCCATTAATGTTATTCACTTAATAGATCCCTTTTAAAATAATAAGAAATATTATGAACCTGAATTCCCTACACTTGATTAGGGAACTGAGGTAAGAAGTCATTAAAGTCAAGGTTATAGGGGAATATGTAGTCATTCTAGTATTCAATAATTGAACTATTCCCCCGCACTAACCATCTATGAGGCCTAAAATCATGGGAGATACCTCTAGTGATATTAGTAGAAATAAGTAAATTCCCCCAAACATGACAGGGTCTGCCCTAACACAATCATCCTAGAAGATCGACTAGAGGATACACCACCACCTAATCAACCTCAATGTGTATACAGACCTAGATTATCTAATCCACCATGAGTTGAATCACTTTAACTACTATTCCAAGGGATGGTCCATCTACATCAGGAACTTCATCTCCTAAATCACTTGCAAAAGATCATCCTCATGCTGGGAAGCACGGACCTCGAGATTAGAAGTATGATGTTTTGAAGAAACTATCCCAAGTTTCAGCTAAGTTTTTAATACTAGATACAATGAATCTATCAAAATACCTCTTGGAAGCACTCATAAAGGCCTTCTAGATCCCCCTGGATTTTGAAGTTGAGGTTATCACTAGTAAACTATATTGTTTGGATAATGATCTTGTAGAATTTCATGTGGTCGTCTCTTTCACAAAACAGGATGAGGATACTATTATACTAGGACTCTTTGGGAATTTGTATATATATGATAAAAATAAATTAATTTGATATCCAATAAGTCTTTATTAACAATGTCTCAAGATTCAACCTCATTCCATTCTGAACACTTCACTAACAGGGTTTCGATGAATCTCACTTGTCCCCCTCTACTCTAATGTTACAGGGTTATGACAAGAATGAGAAAGATCTTCTTGGTGAGATCACACTCAAAACTTAGTTTGGGGATCTCGTTTCGAACTCATAATCCATGGTTGTTCAGTAGGATACAGCCATTAATGTCCTTCTCCGAAGACTTTGGCTACATCAGTATGTGGCCATTCCTTCGTCATACCACCAATGCCTCAAGTATTGTATCAATGGTCGAATTGGAACATTTCATGGTGACAAGGACCCATTAAAATATTGTGATTCACAATAAATTGATTCAGGGTTATACCACAGGGGATGAAAATATTCAGTGGCAAATGATTTCACTCTAAATAATGCCTCGAATGGTCTAGAGATGATCCCGTCTAATCCTTTCTAGAAGCTCAGTGTAGACTATGTACTGTCCATTAATCAAATTGAAGGGTTGAGGCCAAATTCAATCACCCATTTATAGAATTTCACAATTTCATTCATGGCAAATAAACTAGATATCATAGAATAAGATCTCAACTCTCTGACTAGTAATGAAATCTTAGATGAAAATATCTTCATTCCATCCCCTAACCGTCAAAAAATACATTTTTCATTTTCTAGGATATAAGAATTTGTCACATAAATGGGAGAGGATATAGATTCTCATTCTTATCCCCTCATATCACCTTTGGAGCTCCAAAAAGTCTACACACCATTGATTTATCTAGAAATAATTTCTTCACCTTTTAGATGTCCAAAAGACGACTCCTCCCCTAACTCTGAGATTATTTCTTCATCACCTACCTCCCAAAAAGAGGTAAAATAAGTAAATAATGAAGAAGATGAAGAGGAGTAATACCTTAGGGATTCCCCTCCATAATTTTAGGAAGGAATCTCTACCACTATTGATAACTCACGGAGATAAATCTATTTACATAAGAACATCCAAGGCCCACTTTGATTAGTGTGGTCATGACTCCTAAAGAACGGGAGGTATATACATCCTTCCTGAAGTGTCACTATGGTGTGTTCGACTATAATTACATATAGATGTCAGTTCCTGACACCGAGGTGTCCTCCCATCACTTGGGTTTTCTTGAAGATCATCGGGGATACAAACAGGCAGCTAAAAGGACACACCAGACTCACGCCTCCAAAATTGGGGTTGAAGTGGGTAAGGTTGTCAAGGCCGACTTCATTCAAGAGGTAAAGTATCCAAAATTTATAGCCAATATAGTCTTATTAAATAATAAAAATGGTAAAATGAGATTTTACATTGACTTCATAGATATCAACCTCCATTTTCCAAAAGATGACTTCCCATTTCCAATCATAGAACTTTTGATTGATGCAACAGGTGATTACCATGACCACTTCTTAATGGATGGATATTAAGGGAACAATAAAATTTGGATAGCCCCAAAATATAAAGAATCCATAGACTCCATATTACCACAAGGAGTATTTTTCTATCAATTAATCCTCTTTGCCTTGAAGAACGTCACTGCCACATACCAATGTTCAATGAACTGCATATTCAAACACTTTCTGGGGAAGTTTGTCGAATGATAAATTTATGATCTAGTGCTCAAGTCCTGATAATGTTATGATCACTTATATGACCTAGATACTATCTTCAATAATCTAGGAAAATATATCCTGAATATGAACCCCTTGAAATTTGTTTTCAGTGTAACCAAGGGGAAGTTTCTTGGATTCATTGTACGTCATCATGGAATCGAATTTAAGCCTAAGAAAAAAATCTATCCTTAAAATGTCACCTTCTTAAAACCTTAAATAGTTTAGAGGACTTAAAGGAAACATGGCCTACATCTGAAACTTCATATCTAACCTTGTAGGAAATTTTTTCCCTTTACTAAATTGTTGAAGGGGGTCATATATCAATGGACCAGTGACTGCCAAGAATAATTTGACACCCTCAAGAGGTACCTCTTGATCCCACTTGTATTAATTTCACCTATTGAAATAAATCCACTCATTCTATATGTGAAGACCCTAGAGCGATCATTGGTAACCGTCCTCACATAAAAGAAAGACACTAGAAATGAAAACAGCCTTTATTATCTTAGTCAAACCATGATCGATGAGGAGAATAATTATTCAGATATCAAGAAGAGTTGTCTATAATTAATCTCCATAGTTCAGAAGATGAGGCACTACTTACAGCACCATGAGATCTAATTGGTCTCTTAAAATAACCCTCTCAAATTTATCCTCATCCATCCTATGTTGATAGGATGTCTGACATGGGGGACAGTTATTCTGCAACATTTTGATATACAATTCATGCCTCATAAAGAAGTGAAAGGCCAGGCCTTAGTAGATTTCCATGCAGAACACCCATCTAATGAAACGACGTTGTTAAATACTAAATTATTTGATGAAGTGATATTATCCATTAAAGTTGTCCCCCAAAAAGTGAAATGTATTTTGATAGTGCATCAAGGAGCCCAAAAGGGAATATAATGGAATCCCCTAAGATCAAAAAATTTGTTTTAGGGATTATGTTCATTTTCCCAACAAAGGTAGTCTTAGAGTACACATTTCTGTTATCATAAGGTTGTACTAACAATGAGGTAGAATATCAAGCCCTCATTACTGGCCTAGAACTGGCACTCCAAATAGGAGTAGTATAATTATAGGTTAAAGGTGATTCAGAGTTGGTAATCAATCATATCAATGGGTATTACACCAATAGAAAATAGGAGTTAATTCCCCTACTTGACTTAGTCTGATGGTTGATGATAGAGTTACCCTCAGAACCATTATTGACTCACATCCAACAATCACAGAATTCCCTGGCAGATGCATTGAAAAATGCAGCTACATATCTGGAAAATATAGACCAGGATGAAA
Source organism: Viscum album (assembly GCA_963277665.1). NCBI lineage: Eukaryota > Viridiplantae > Streptophyta > Magnoliopsida > Santalales > Viscaceae > Viscum > Viscum album. The sequence goes on along the minus strand of OY728139.1, from coordinate 1,512,233,418 downwards.
TAGTCATTAGCATCACCCATCACTAAATGGTCTCACCTTTCATTTAAATCAGATCGAAATATATTAATGAAATTAGTTCTATCCCTGATTCGTATGGTCCTAACATGGTATGGATGATTCCCATCATGAACTACAACAAAAATATAGTACTCTTGCTAGATAAGGATAAGAAAGATAAAATATGATGGAGAGCAGCGAGCCTCACCCTCTATGATGACCCAAATAACCAAAAATTCCTCTACAAATGAGGCTTCAACGGGTTGTTTCTCAGATGTATCGATGGATAAGAGACTGTGTATATTATGGAAGAAGTATATACTGGAGCATGAAATTCCCATCAGTCTAGATACAATTATTCCAACCAAATTCAAAGGCTTGGATACTTTTATCCTTCAATGACACGGGATTGCAAAGAATTCTCTAAGAAATTTCATTCCTACCAAGTACATGCCAACTTCATCCATAAACCCTTAAAGTTTCTACATATAGAAAAATACTCTTATCCATTCACCATATAGGGAATGGATGTTGTGGGGCCATACCCTCTGGATATGGACAAGACGTTCAAATATATCATGACTAATACTGATTTCCTCTTCAAATGGTATGAGGCAATACCCATAAAAGAATTAGGGGAAATATCATTATCAGTTTTGTGAAAGCCAATATCTCTACCATATTTGGTGTCCCTCACACAATAGTAATGGAAAATGGAACCAAATTCTATTTTTTGTGTTGTAAATTTTATATCAGGAGTACAATATAAAATCCAACCATTTATCCCTATATTACATAGTGTCTAATGGAAAGATAGAGGATTTCAACAAGAATCTTTCAAACATACTCCAAAATATAGTGGTTAAAGATAAAAATTATTGGCCTAATAAGCTATTGCATACTTTATGGACTTATCAAACTACAACCTATACTCCTATATGAGAAACCCCATACTCACTAGTATATAGAACAGAAGCATTCATGGCCACTGAGGTTCAATTACCATCACTATGTATTTCCATCTATAATCAACTTTATACCGATGAGTAGTTCCAGAAATGACTGGAGGAATTTGAGTGACTAGATGAAAAAATATTGCATACCTTGCATCACTTGGAGGTCTATAAAAATCAGATAGCATGAGAATTTAACAATAAAGTTATCCTATATTCATTCCTCTAAGGATAAATTGTATTGGTCATCAGGACTCCACTAATACCCAGAAAGAATCATCCAAAACATGAGCCAAAGTGGGAGGGACCTTACTCTATACACAAGGTCCACTCTAATGGATCTTATTACTTGATCTCAATGGATGGAGAGAAAATTACATCCCCAACTAATGAAAGGTTCCTAAAGAAATATTTCATATAATCACATGATATTTATCCTAGATACAGGACATTAAACTACATAGCATCATATACATCCCAATTGTAAGATGTTAAAATGTGTAGTTGGTCTTTATCACACGACCATAAAAGGAATTACATAACTTATATTCTATGTGATGTTAAACTTTGTGGCCTTATCGTCCTTACCACAAAACAATAAATTGTATGATATAATCTCCTAGTTGTATGACTTAAAACTTCATGAAACCATTCATCCTCACCGCATGACATTAAATTTCATGGTTAACATCCCTCTCATTTGACGTTAAGAAATCCCTAGAGTACAATGAGTTGGGATACTTCTTGTGTTCCCTTAAAATGGGCATCCATCTCATGTGTAGATCCCAATCACATCCCTTTAACCCCTCTACAGGTCGAGATTACCTCTTGTCCAGACATGAGGAAGAAATTATCGGTAGATATCATGCATAATTCCCACTCACATCATCGCCACTCCATAATGGTATTTGGGACCCTTTATAGGCATAAGACCTAGAATTTTTACATCCTTACAGCAAGATGATAAATTGCATGGCCAACATCCTCATTGCATGATGATAAACTGCATGATCTATCCAAGAACTATGTGTGTCTTGATTCTCATTGCAATGAGATACATAGTGACACCCATATTTCCATTCCCGGGTCTAGTTGCAATAACAAAAATACCCCTTTTCCCTATTTACAAATCATACTGGAACATGGGACCTTTTCAAGAACTACATATGGATATATACTTTCTCTAGAAAGATACATAGTGACACTGAGATCCTATACCTTGGTCCAACTATAATATTTCCATCACATCAGATGACCCATGTCGTTATTGAAATATTCTAAATTGCATGTTCAAAATCCGTACTGCATAATGCTAAACTTATCGATTCATCAAGAACTTTGTGTGGCTTGATTGTCATTCTAATGAGATAAATAGTGACACCCAGATCTTCAATCTTGGGTACAACATCAACCAAAAATAAAACATTCCCCTTGTTACTATGTACGAACTATATCTATACAAGGAATTTTTTCAGAACATATGACTATATTCTCATTACAATGAGATACATAGTGAAACATGGACCTTTCATAGAGACCCTCTAATTTCATACATAAATATTTCATAACATTTTTGGAATACTTAAAACATTATACAAATAGATTCCCAAAGATAGTACTAGTTTAGTGCCTTTGGAAACATGGAAATATAAACACTGATATAAGTGAGCTACATTATCTCCCACTTGGTTCTTCTTGACTATCACCCTTCTCAGACACATCATACATAATACATATCTTCATATCATAGGGAAGGAATATAAAAAGGGTGATCTCAAATTCTTAGTAAGGGTAAAAAATAGAGATATATAAGAATAATCATGAGAATAAGGGTATGAGAACATGATCATGAAAATAAAAGATCATACCCTGCATACCAAAGATCATATACATGAATCATAGTATAAATCTTGGCAGTTCATAAGACATGAATCATTAGGAAATAAATAATATAATCCACTAAATAATAACATAGGAATAAACATGGAATTTTTAAAACACATAAGTGTATATAATATGATTTCTATAGTAGCCAAGGCATCACTACCAAGACCATCTTGGTAGTATAGGTTAACTCCGCACACCATCTTGGTAGTCATGGTTCACTCCCATGGACATATTACTAACATGAGTTCACTCCTTAGGCCATATTGGTAGACATGGTTCATCCCCATGGTTATATTTGTAGTCAAGGTTCATTACCAAGACCATCTTAGTCTATCTCATGAGATATAAATCTTTACCCGATGCATTAGAGAGAGATATAGATCTCACTTATCTCATAATTAAATCATACATACATGTTCCACTATATCATAAATAATCATATCATAACCCATGAAATAAAATGGGTATTATAAACATGTAATATTATAATAACATGTGTAAAAATATGGGTTTAATATTCATTTCATAATAAACATAAAACATGAAAATAAGTGGGTTTCAAAAGCACATAACTCGTGAAAGTGAAATGGGTTTCAAAAACATATGACCTGTGAATGAGAAACGGGTTTGATAAACATCATGTCATCAAAAAATAATCCATTCAGAGAAATAATATGAATAGAAATATTGAATAATTTCCATGTAAAGGCATGACAAACACCAACAGATGTTAACTTATATGGGAAATAATTTTGAAATATCTTTTAAAAACATTTCTTGAGTAAAATATCTTGTCTGCATTGAAAATTATTTTTAAAGATAAAACCTTTTTGAAAAAAACATTCTTTGAAAATGGATATAAAACATATAAAGGAGGCATTGAAAACCATAAAACGTTTTTAAAAATCATTTTTCCTTGAAAATTATCTTCAAATATCTTTTGAAAACATTTTTGAAAACATTTTAAAAACATGGATTTTGAATACAATAGATTTTTGTCTGAAGAGAGGGATGGTCATATTTTACATAAAAACTTTTTCTTAAGTAAAAAAGAGTGGTAAAATGGTTCTAATACATGGATATATCTTGAATAAATAGATTATAAGTAAACTAATTAGAATTATAGTGAGATGGATCAGAATATTTAATCAAATAAATCATAAACATGAATAATCTTGAAAACCGGTGAGATTGTTTTAATAAACTCTTATAACTTAATAACTTGGGATCATAATATCCATGTAAGAAAAGAAAATTACATGAAGCTTAAAATAAAATGAAAATAAGTAAATTAATTATATAACATGTAAAATTTAAGTATATACACCTTGAAAAATAATTTAGGTTCATAACAAAACACAAGTCTAAAAGAAGGAAAATTGAGACAAAACTATTTACCGATTTGGTAACTTTTGAAACTTAAACCCCATGAAATAAAGATAATAAAATAGATATGTGAATACACATAAATTTATTTATAATGTACATATAATAAAATCATGGGCAGTACCTATACCACACAAAAGGAAATAGTGATGAACAAAGCATGTCTCTCATGGAAAAAAAGTGAGATTAAATCCCCTTACCTTGTGTCTTGACTCTCATCGTACTCATTCAAACTACTTGTATAATAAATATAAATTTTTTATAAATATTTTATAAAACCATATTATTATATATAATACCATATATGGTTTTATTATGACCTTATATTACTATCTTGTTAACCATCCTATGTTAAGGTTTCACTTCGGATAATATCTGCTTTATTCTTCACATGTGTATTAATTTGTTATATATTTGGTCCTTATACTTATATCATGATTCAAAAATCTAAAACATGATAGAAATATAATTTATATTCATTATATTTTTATTATAATATTCTATAAAATATATAAGTATGAAATGTAATACACCGTTCATGGAGACGGTAATCCATTCGTACGCATGAACATTATTTCCATTTTCATTTTTGTATTGAAAGAAAGAAATAAAATGACCTATATTTATATATGTATATAATATAATTAAAGTAGATTATAATTTTATATATATTATATAATTTCACTAAACCCAACCTTAATATATTCCATGTGGTGTGTGAATTAATCACATCACTTTGAGGGGACGGTAGTCCACACTTCCTCAAACGAAATTAGCATATCTAAACCAAATGGAAAGTAAAGAAGATATGTGTTTTAAAAGGAATAAATAAGATTAAATACAAAATAAAAATAATATATAACATATATAAATATATTTTTAAACATAATTTCCTCCATGAGATGCGTTAAAGTAAAAATGAACAATCATCGTTTAGTGTGGTGGTAGTTTGTCGTACATGTAAACAGTATGTTCAACACCCATTAGATGGAGGTGTTTATAAGTGTAGGTTGAACTCTTAGAATAAATACATCCTAGTATATTTAGGATAATTTTTTTTATATAATAATGGAATAAATAGTGTATTGGTGGAGAAATAAAATAAAATAAAGGAACTTTAGAGAAGACGTTACCTCTTAATCGTGTAACTCCTTTTGGTTTGTGCCAAAAGGCTTCCTTGGATAGATTTATTCCCAAAAAGACGATTCTTGGTGGAGGTTAGATGTAACACCTGAGACTTTTATGTTATATAAATCATCAAAGGAATATTTTTCTACACAACACTTTCTTGGCTTTCTTTACACGCAATCGCGACCTTCCTCGATAGCTTGCGTTGTACGCAATACTGAGTTTCACTAAACGGTGATATGCTATTAAAATATTATTTAAAATAGCCGTTATGAATAGTAATAACCACTTTTAGAATTTTTATCTTTCAAAATGGAATTCATTCTTGGATTCGGAATACCAAAATTAGCCTAGGGTGAAATTTTGGTATTTTTATGAAAACTTTCAATTTTTGATGAATAGTGAAACCACTAAGTGGTAGGTTAAAAACTGAATTTTGCATAAAACTTAATTTTACCGCTTCTGTGAATGGAATTTCGAAAATCCGACAGAAACGGTTGATATCAGTAAGTAAAATGTGGTTCAATGAGATAAAAATAATTTTTTGGTGAACAGTAACTTTTTACTTTTTTTATCGCGGTTAATAGTAAATAGGGTAACTAAGGGTAAATATGATATTACTATTACCCTAACACATGTCCGAATTCTATTGGATAAGTGTAATTCGACCAAAAACAGCCTTATGAATATAATATGACCATTTAGGTCCACTTGGATTAGATTATGACATTTAATATTATTTTATTTAATGAATAGTTAAAATAGTTAAAATCAAAGTTTAATAACTAAAACATTTTTAATATGGGTTTATACAAACGATAAATTCGATTATAAATATTCATTATAAATCTAAAAATATTTCCTACATAATGATATTTTATTTATAATTTTTAGACTTTAAATAAATTAATTTATTTATGACACAACGATGATGCAGTAATTACCCTTTTAAGGAAATGTTAACATAATTGATGTTATAAATGCCCAAATAAATGTAATTTGAGACTTTTTATGAATTACAATAATTTTATAGGTTACTATGATATATTAGTGTTGATTTAATCAACTTGGTTTGAACATATAATTCTGTTATGACTTTCACAAAAATCATATATCAAATAGTGACAAAATTGACACAAAATAGTTTTTAAATCAAATATTATATTGTTATTTGTTATTTTATTCCTAAAAATCTAAGGTTCGGCCAAATGACTTAGATAAGGATATATATATTAATAATAAACAACTTGGGGTTCGTTTGGCATGTTATAGTAAGTGTATTAACCATATAGTGTAAGAAAACAAAAAGACATGGTAAAAGTTAAATTATTTAACTTAGAGTTAAATCTAATTGATAAGGTTAAAATAATAACCTAAACTTGTATAAATCCTATTGGTTGATAGGATTTCGACCCATCCCCACTTTACCTTCGAAATAAGACCCTTTGGAACCATTATAAACCGATTTTGACTTTAATATAAAATAATATTTTGAGATATTCCAAAGGCGCCCCTCTCCTCCCTTATAAAAGGGGACCTCCTCCCCCTCCTCCTCACACAAATTTGAGCACTCAAGCTCGGCCAACCCCTGCCAAAATCCGTTCACCACTTCCCTAGAATAATCCTAGAGGTCCTGGTCTTCTTCAAAGACCAATCTTAGTTCCCTAAGTGGAGGATTCAAAGAGACGTTTCAAAGAAGAGGTAATATCCATTACCGATCTTTTCAATTTCTTTCTTCTTCAACTTCTTCTTCTTTAGTTGTTTCATAATAAAGTAATAACATCAGTATTACTTACATACTGATATGTTATTATAAATATTAAACAACCCTAATTCACCTTCTATTCATCCTACGGAAAAATGAAATCACCGCGCGTGCGTACGTACGGAATACCGACTCCACGCCGTGGTATAATCTATTTTCCACCATCACCTTACAAGGATGGGTATAATGGTGTAATGAGTAACTATATATGATTATTATAAAGTGATATTGATACTGAAATATTATAAATACACTTAAATACAATTCCACGATCATGGGAACAATATCATCGCTCGTGCGTACGTACGGAATACCGTCTCCACGATGTGATGTGACTCGTTCTACATGATCATCATTACATAGTAATTATATAAATGAATTGAATGAATAAATATGATATATGTTACACTAATACCATTCTGGATATAAGGTATCTATAACCTTAAAATAAGAATAAGAATTTATTCGGCAAAACACGCATAAGAACAAAAGGCAATAAAGACCCGAGTAACAAGTAACAATAAAATATTACTAATAAGAAGCTAAGAATATGACCATATATGATATCATATCAATATTTATGATTCTGGAATAATTCAATAACATTATTTAAACCATTATACAGGATCTTCGGACACGTACAAAGCAAATCGGACCTAAGGTAAGGGATAATTTTGCAAATCTCATTTTTATCCGAGATTGCTTATTCGTAATTATTTACTGGGGTTATTGTTATCATCCATGTCCATGTTCCCTAAAAATGGTTTCATGTATGTTTAATGTCCTTTTTACCCACTTTTGACTTTAACTACATGGTATCTAAGGAATCTTTCTTTTGTTTACGTTACGAGGTACTTTTTTTGACTTTTCCGACAAAAGTACGAGAAGAATGTTTTTTTAACTTATACGGCATGAATGGATTTTTAAAACATTATTTCCAAGAAGCTTCCTTTACAAGTTTTCAAGTTTTTTTTTAATCAACTTCTTTTAGTTTAGAATTTTATGACATGTTAAGAAAGGAAAAGTATTTTTGAAGTAGAAAGGATATTTTCCTCAAGAATGGAGTTCAAGTGTTTTATCAAAATTATTTTCCATCTAAGATAATAAAGGGTTTTGTTTCTATCCCTATTATTACATTGATTTGACTATGTTGTGATGGAAATATTTTTATGAATTCTTTTATCTTATATGAATTGTTTTATGATGTCACGATGTTTAAGATTCCCATTTTTATTACATGGGTTATGCAATGATGTATGATTTAAGATTTTGTGGCACACATAAGAATGGTATCATTATGAGATGGGTGGGACCTATATCTCCCTCCAATGCATTGAGTAAAGATTTATATCTCATGAGATAGACATGGTTGGAACGGAAGGTTATTTTGGTTCAGTGATACAGGACTGAAACGAGGAGTGAACTCGATTCAGAAATGGACTTTGTCCACTAAGATAGTCTTGGCAATGAGTCATGACTAACAAGAAATGATTTTCCATGATTATGTGTGCATGCCACAAAGTTTCAAGTTTTATGTTATGATTATGGGGATATCATTTTCACTTCTATGATTTATTCCATGTTAAGATATTATGATCTCTTTTGCAGGTTATGATTTTCAAAAAGATATGATATGATTTTTATTTCCTTTATTTGCCCTTGCTGAGCATTTGAGCTCACCCTTTTTTGTATGTTTTCTTTTCCCCAGGTCAGGAAGATGGATATTAAGTAGAATATGATAAAAGGGACCCTAGATATGATGAAATAAATAGGAGACACTGTAGAAGATTTATGAACCAGTTGTTTATGTTTCCCAGTTTCTAAAAAAATTATACCTATACGGTCCTTTGTGGTTTTGTCATATGTTGTAATAAGTGTGCTTCAATTTTGAATTATTAACAATGTATGTAAAGTAAGGGTAGTTATATTAGATATGTTGTGAAATTTATTGGGAAGAAATTTTATGAACATATGTGTTTTTAGGGGTTTGAATAAGAGGGATAGGTGGTGTCCTTTTACAGGGAAGGAAAAGGACTCACTTGGTATTTTTGAAAACAAGTTAGGTGTACCCATGTTTTACCTAATGAAATTCATAAAAAACAAACAAAAATAAATAATTGAAGGTAAATGGATGAATAATATCCATAAAATGGGTGTTTTAAAAGTTCATAAGTCGTTTTGGGCCTTAAATGTAAGGTTTAGTCCTTAGTTAAGCTTTATTTTACCTTAATCAGTGTAATTAATTTTAATTACTTTTTCTAATATTTTTGTTCAAAAACTAAGCTGACATTATTATAAAGTATAAATTATTATGATTCCAAATATGGAATCCATTTTTTCAAATTCTAATTACATTATTGTCATAAACTAATTTATAATTAATCTCACAGTCGGGTTGACAATGTGGGTTTTTAAAGTAAAAAAGATCAAATGTTTGCTAAGTTTTTATATCCAATGTTAATGTGAAATTGGTTCCAATTAACCAAATTGGATTAATTGATAAAAATATAATATAATTAAACTTTTAAACCAAATTAAAATATAATTTAACCTTTTCAATAAATTAGATGTAAATGTATTTTTGAATTAAAATCCGGTATTTTTCACTATTCATCCAAAAATGAAGTTTCTCAAAAAAATCCTAAAAATTCACCCTAAGATAATTTTAAAATTATAAATTAAAAAAATAAGTTTATTTTATCAAATTAAATTTCTAAATTTGTTTAAAATAAATTTTATTATTTTTCCTAGAAGGACATTAAAATCATTTCATTCGAGAAAAAGGTATTTTTAAACATATAAGGACTTTACCAAAAATCATATCTTTCATTATGAATGTGTTTTATTTATATAAAACCATTATAAAAAATATTTGAAAATTAGTTATTACTATTCATATTACTAATTTTAATGGCTATTTTATAGTTATCTTGTTTAAATAATTATAACAATAAAGTGATGTTCTATAGAAACATTAGTGATGCGTGTAACGTACGCCAAGTCAATGTTCTGTGTAACATATGACAAGTAGATGTTCCACGTAACGTACTCCAAGTTCTTTCAATGGGAAATGAATTTTTTAATTGGTGAGTTTCAATACATAAATTAAAAATTAATTTTTTTTTTAAAAGTTCCATAAAAACTTACGGTGTTACACCTTGTGTGTTGGTCCCAACCATTATTCTGGAAAATATTGAAGCCTCTTTCCCCATATCAAAGACTGATTGATGTGGGAAACAATTTTCAATAACTATATTTGGCTTGATTATTGTTCCATCAAGATACATAGTGATGCCCAAATCACCAATCTCAGGTCTATCCACAATCAAAAAAATCCCACTCCCTACATACAAATCAGACCCACATAGGGAACCTCTCAAGAACTACATGTGTCTTGATTCCCATTCCCATGAGATACATAGTGATGCCTAGATTTCCATCCTTGATTCTAGCTCCAACATTTTAATTCTTTCATGATGGTTTATCTTTATCTGTACCACATGATGTTAAACTGCATAGGATTTCAAGAAGTCTTTATGGCTTGATTCTCATCCCAATGAGATACATAGTGATTCCCGGGTTATACTTCCTAGCCCAGCCACCATAAAAAAACTAAATTCACTTATCCTTCACTTATATTTCCTTTGCACTATGGAATAAACCTTTTCCACTCCTTATTTCTCACATCGAGAAAATTTCACGTGGTCTTAGGAGTTTTGGTAAAATAATTCCCTGCTTAAGTAAGTCATATCAATTAGAATTCAGGTTATCATAGTCTTAGATAAAATACCTTAAAAGGAACACCAGATGTTCTCGGTGCATGATAACAAACTACACGATTTCCTCAGAAACTATTTGTGGACTAATTCTCATCTCGATTAGATATGTAGTGACATCCAAATCTTCAATATCAATCCCAATCACAATAAAATATGGGTAATACTCCCACTCTACCATGAATTTTTCAGATCTACATGAGGGGATCCAATATGAGTTATCACCCTATACATGAGCCCGTATTCAAAAACCCTCTATTTCCACCACACGTTAATTCAATTAGTGTGGGGGTATTCATTTTAGAACTATGTGTGGATTTATTCTTATTCTAATAAGATACGTAGTGACTCTCAGGTCCTATATCCGGGTCTAGATACAATCATGTCAAGTCACCTTCATCCTTACCGCACGATATTAAATTGCACAGTTGAGGTCATGATCGCATGACTTTAAACTCCATGGTACCTTAAGAAATATGTGTTCCTTAATTATCATTCCAATTATATATGTAGTATCACCTAGTCCACATATCCTAGTCCTATCCATAGGGTAAAATAATGTACCCCCTCTTCTGTGTAAAAATAGAGATATATATAAGAGCTATTAATTTATGTCCCTTCATTATGGGGTCTACCAAGTAAATAGAGATGTACCCCTTCTATAGATTAGTAATATCTATGAAATGGACTCCAAACTCATGAAAAATATCGGTTTAAATACTTACTTTGTGATCAGACATATCCCTTCCACATGTCATACTCCTAATCTTGAACACTTTTAGATCTTCATAATCTTTCTTTAACTTCCTGTGGAAGAATGACTGATACATGAGAGATCTTTTATCTGACTATTCTATAATATGACCAAGTTTCATTTACATAAATTATCCCAAAAAATTGGTTTGTAAACCAAAGTATCCACTGTTTGACTATACTATAATACACCAGAGTTGTCTCTGCATAAATCATCCTTAAAAATGGGTTTTTCAACCAGTGGTAACTTTTCCCTTGGGAGAAGCCTCTTTTGTCCTCATAAGCTTTGACAACATTTTATTGGGACCAATGATTAAAAGCGGTCCATAGTCATTCCTTTCATATGTTTCCCTTATCCTTTCTCCCAATTTTAGGATCTCCAAGACTATGGTTTACAACTTCCTTCTTCATGTCTAAAGTATGTAGGAACGACCTTGGCTCAATAATCCATATATCACATATTTATTCCATAATATTATGGCACTAGTCGTATGACCTAAAAATATAGGCATTATATTCCCTGTGCCTGGGTTAGACCTTTATAGAGAACATATTCCACCAATTATTTGGAAATTCTAAATTTAAATGAACCTTTTGTATTCAGATCCTTTCCTCCCAAAAATCAAACATTTTGTCTTAATAAATCTGAATATCCAAAAACTTTCATCATCTTTTAGCAATAGAATATCAGAATTCCTGAGTACTTCTTTTCTTGACTATACGATAAGATTCTCCGGTTGGATTTTCATAAGTAGCTCACATATTTTAGAGATTTTCAGTCAAAGGATACCATTATTGACTATGCTCTAATACACCCTAGTTGGATTTTTATAATATCACACAAAATGGGTTTGTCAAACATTGGTAACTTCTTCCTTGGGAGAGACCTCCTCTAACACCATAAGACCTTTTCCCTTACCACTCTTCAGATCTGGGATTCCCTAAATCATAGCTTACAAATTTATTCTATCAAACCTGAATATGGTATAATATTTCCATACAGATTACAAATAATGGTACAATCATCAACATTTTAGTCAAAGGTAAAGACCTTAAATTATATACCCCTAATTTTCTTTTTGTGTGACTTTAAACTACATAGCATAATTTCCTTACTATACATATTTATAGTGCATAGAATAATTTCATTTCTATATGACTTTAAACTACAAATCATAATGTTCTCTCCATAATATGTTAAACCACATGGTCAATGATCTAGTCACATGACATTAAAATGCATGATAAATTAACCCATGTCAGAAAGAAGCCTTCCCATCTGATATCACCCATCTCAAAAAATTTACTCTCCTTCACTCAAGAAAAAATCATGTATGAGTGGTTTCCCATTCATGGCCAATGCCAATATATATATTCCCTTCATTCTCAGACGCCTTCCTTTAGAAAAACCACCCATAGTGGTCTTGAGAAATTTGAATCTCCATAAACTCCCTTCGAACATCAGTAATAGAATATTATAATTTATGAGAACTTATTTTCCAAAATATGAAATAATACACCCAAGTTGTCTTTGCATAAGTTTCTCACAAATTTCAATGCCTTTCAAACAAAGGATCCCATTATTTGACTATATAGTAACATTCCCCAATTGGATTTGTATAAAGAATCCCATAGAATGGGTTTGTCAACCAATGGTAACTTTTTCCTCAAGAGAGAACTCCTATATTCCCTATTATTGTGTTTTAGATTTGGTAACCAAAACATCATGACTGGAGATTCTCCATCAAAGATATGAAAAATTTTGGAAGATTATTAACAAACAGTCCTTGATTGGGTCATTACTCTAAAACTTATGGTTAAAGATGTCTGACCTAAAACACTAGTTTCATTAGTCTGGATTGCATGAATTTAAACTTCCCACAAAAATAGACATAGTACTCACTAGATTTAAATTCCAAAAAGGTAACTCTGAATAAAATTCAAGTCCCGTCTCACTATACCTACACATTATAGGGTTTAGGCAAAAAAATAAAGCAATAAATAGAAATAGACATAAAAATTGTTAGGCTGAAAACCTGAAAATGGTGTTCTAAGAAAAATCCAAATATCACTCATTAGGCCCCATGGATTAGAAAAAAATTAGAGAATTTTACCCATCCCCATCATTATAGTTATAACCAGTTGAAACAAAGATTTCTTCTTATGAAAATAAACATCAATGTCAAGTTATGATCACAGAAAGAAAACAGGGAGGAAGACGTAAATGATTGGGAACAAAAAAATCATTTTCATTTATGTTCTAAAACAAAGGGAAACTTCCACAAGCTAGAGCCTCTCTAACAAATTTTACAATTTTTCCTCAATATAGGATTTGAGAAGTTTCACTGAACCTTGAGAAACTAGCATAGCTTCCCAATGCTTAGCCATTTGTGTAGTAGCAACCTCCTCAGCTTTATGAAGCTTCTCCTGATTAGCAACAATAGTATCTCTCCTTTATGCCAAAGCCCCTTCTAGGGATTGGTAGAGTTGAACTACCTCTTACCTTATAGTATTTAACTCTTCTTCTATGAACATTATATTGAGATACTTTTCATAGAGGTGATATTTTTACTCTTCCACCTCCATGGAGTGGCTACCTCAGCTTGGATTATGGCATCTCTGAGTTCCTAAAACTAGCCCACTTGTTGTGCATCAGCTTATTACAAACTTTGATCCTATTACCATTCTTGGATGATTACCTTAACTATATCATGGATATCATGGTAATTAAATCTACCATATCCCATAATGGAAATCTTGAATGGAATTTGGTGAAGTCACGATGGCATGTCCTCCATAGGTGTCTCTCCAATTAACTTCTAGATATATCTCCATATAATGAGACTTGTAGGAAAAAAATCCTCCTATGTCTCCAAATCAGAATCATCGCCACTCTTGGAGGGAGATAAATAATCCATGATTAGTTTACTTAATGAGCCACCTTATTCCTATCCCTCCAAAACAACCTCGACTTCACCAACCAATTTTGGTGGAACTTTCATGGAAGCCCTAATCTCAAGTATAGTTGTCAAAGTCAAGGACACCGAATATTAGGTGACACTTATCATTAACCTAAGGAATTCAAAAAGTATAAAGGCAGTGAAATGATCAAAAAAATTGATGACATTCACCCATTGTTGAATTGACTGTCGAAATTGATAACACTCTAGCTCCCCCAGCCTCAAATATGAGAGAAAGAACCCTCTGACGAGCAACATCTTCCTGAGTTTTCTTAGCAGCTAGGACCAGAGGCTCTTGAGAATTTCCCACTTCGGGATTCTCAACCATTACTCCATTGGAAACTGGATTAGGGTGGAATTTAATGCCTTGTTTTGAAAATTCCTTGGAAACCTTATCTATTGAAAAATTTGTGCAATTTTGTTTTTATGTGAAGAATAAAGTGAAATAAATTCAACAATGTTTAGAAAAATAAAATAATGATAAAACTCACATCCTTTTAATTCCTTATGAAAATACCTAAACTTCTTAATGAAACTTTGAATATCAATGTTTGGATTAATTAGATCCAATAGTTTATGGTATGTAGCCTCATAGTATCTTCACTAGTATGGATATTCATGACTCGTTTCTGAAAACCCAAATTGGCTCCACCATTGATCCCCTCTTTTGGAAGGCATGACATAATCAGGACCTATAGTTCCAACGTCAGCATTAGTACCTTCTTCGGACCATTTGAGATCAATTTTGGCCTCTCCTTGGGCGATAATAGGATCCACATTGACTGGTGCAGTAAATGGATCTGAATTATTATGAGGATATGACATTCATAAACATTACATGACACCTGTTGGAGTATGTATGACATTACCATAGCACTATCTAATCTCTATAGGGCCAGGGGAAGATATGGACACATCTTTGGATGCTTTGTCCATCAGAATAATAAATTCATCATCTTGGATATGTGCCTCTCTGGGGGAATCCTCCTCAATTCTTGAAGGATCGATTATAGACCCCTTAAGGTTGGAAAGTGAAACAAATTATACAAAGGACAAGTATGGTCAAAAGCATAAGTCATTTAGGTCATCATATTAATTGATGGCACAAAGGTTTACTATGACGCATTCATCAAGACAACTTTAATGCACTCTTCTGCTTCTTATCATGAGATGGAAAAGTTCCTACATCAGTCCTTTTGGATGTAGATACATGAAGTGACGGTTGATTATTTTCCACCACCATATCATCCATAATGGTCCTTTGACCCAGGGATAGCCCCAGGGATTCAAGGGTCTCATCCACTGCATCAATGGGAGTACCTTTGGGCCCATATTTTGGCAACCCAAGTGCCTATGTTGTTGCTCCTCTAACAGGTTCTTCTTCTTCTTCTCTTATAAACTATAAAATAAAATTCCATCAATTTTAATGATGGTGGATTAAATAAAATAAAGGGGAAAGGGGAAAAGATAAATACATTATCAGGGTTGAGGTAGATGCCACATTCATCCTTGAGATAAACAACTACCCCCTCAAACACTCCTTGGTATAGTATATCGGACACTTGTTTGTGACTGGGTTCTGATCATCGGTTGCGTATATCGAAGCCTCCAAATCTTTAAAATACTTCATCACCTCAGCTAAATAATTTTCAGGGTGGGGATTGGGGGTTCTCTAATATCTCCAAACACTGGGATTCACAGGCTAGCCTAGAGAAACTCTCATCCATCTATGACATCATGAGTTAAGATCTCCCAAACCCATATTGCTAAAGGTCGCACATAATTTTTCTTTGATGTGGCTAGCTATGATAAAGACTAGAAAACCTTAGACTTGGAATGATTTTCATGCCTCTTTTCTCTCACAGGATAACAACGGAAAATATCATGATCCTCCTCCCGATTATGGTGACTAGACCGCCTTGGTGCATAAGGTGTTGTCTTATCAAACCTAGCATACCCAATGTTCATTGTCTAAGAATGCTTCAAAGACTCTAGAGATTCAACATCATCATCTTTGGATCAGGACATTTTACCACAAATACCATGACCAACAGTTGTTCTGTATTTGACTCGGTCAATTCCCTTCGCCAACACCCTTTCAGGGTAAGAAGAGATCCACACCTTAGCATAACCGACCTCCAACCCAATTGATGCATCCAATGGAGGCAGCATGATTGACATTTTGGAAACCTCTATGAATATCAGGATCCAAATCTGTTGGGATACCATCGAATGCTTGTCCATCCTAATGTTCATAGGGGGATAGATTCTTGACTAATAAATACATTTAAACTACAACACAAATTAATACGAATCATAAGCCTCATTGATAATCTTGTTATCAATACAAGCCACCGGTATAATGTATCTAAAGGCTATCATGTAAGACCTTATCTCGTAATTATTTTCTTTTTTGTCACTAGTCAATATCGCTATCAGTGTATTACCATGTGAAAAGAAGATAAATTACCCCCAAAACATTTAACATATTCATCACATCATCGTACTTCAGGTTCAGAGGCTGTATTCCAGAGACAACCTTAACAAATGTATGAAATTGGATTTTGGGGATCTTAACTGGGCTCAGTGCTACATATGAACTGAAGTGTTCTATGATCCAACACATGAAACTTCAAATGTCCTAGTAATCCTAAATGAGTCCTTTTTGTTGTATTCATGAATTAAACAATAGTAAATGTTTTCCAAGACAGGTGCAGCCAAACCTATGTACCTCCCCTCTTCTAGTTTGATTTTTATAAAAAAAGTGTTTGGCCTCACACTATCATTGGAACCACAGAATGGAAGTAGATAAATTATTAGCCACGTAATGAGGAAGCTACCCAAGAAATTATTTACATAAAAATTTTGTTTGACCTTATAACCCCAATAGGTAAACTATCCCTTCTCCAGTGTGGGCCAGAATATGTCAAGAGCACCCTGATTCTCGATAGTGAGACATATGGTACGGAACCCGTAAGTGGGACCTTCTCCTACCAATTCTAAAAAATCCTTTATTCATGTTCTAGGATGGATGTAAAACTCGGGTTGATGGTCTTCATATGGATATTTCTTCTCCATCTTGAAAATATTGTGGGCTAACGGTGGTGTCCTTTCAGTATCATCCCATGTTGTCTTTAATGGTATGAACTCGTCATACACCTCCCATAGAATGGAGACCCTAAAACTTTGGTAGACATCCCACAAACTAATTCTAACTTCACTATGAATTATGTGGAAATAATTTTTCAACAGACTCCATCAACTCAGTAGTTTGGGGATGATATCTGGGTTCTTGTAGATGTAGGTTTTTCCTGCACAAATAGCCTCATAGATATAGAATTCTTGAAAAAAATATTGAATTCTATACAATTTCGGCATACCCAGTATGCCCACATCTACTCAGGCCTAACTCCCCCTCCAAATCAGAAGTCCCAATCCTCCTTCTATCCTTGAATTTGTTCTGTCTGTGAATCATAGAATATTGAGTCATAATAATGAGGCATCGATTCTTGGATATGTGGTTTCATATATGGAGTGTAGCTAATGTGATGCATAAAACAACCAATAGAAATTGTCCCTTCCTTAATATAAACAGCCTTGGAGAAGATTTTGGTATAAGGGTAGTTGGTGTGCTTCACAAACAAAAACTTCAAGAAATAACACCAAAGCCCATGGATAGTAGAATCCCTCAGAATTTTGTGACCATAAAATGGAAGATAATCGCTTCTTGGGTACTCCTATTAATGTGATTCCAAAAACTTCACTAGATATGAAATAGCAGTCTCAACCACTTCATAGTAACCTGGCCCAACAACTTTGATCATCTTAGAAGAATGTGCTACATCTTGTTCAGTAGTATTTATCAAAGTAGCCATTGAAAACCTATAAGATGACATCAATTTCTCCAATTAAGTTAAAAATATATAATTATAAAAGTTTTAATATTTACATGGAAGAATCCAAAATTTTGGCCAAGTAAAGAACTCACACAGAACCTTCGAACAGGTCTCACATGCAGTCCTTTCGATAAGGTTCCAAGCACAAGCCCCTCAATCTGGTCCTTCACAAAGGATCCTCGATGAGGTATTCCTCACATAGAATTTTAGCCCAAAGTGTTTGTACATTGTAAATATAGTTTGGAGGCCTTCATGAAAAAATAAACATTGCAGATCTATGTAGAATACTTTCATTGTGAGAGAGAAAATCAAAAACTTGAAATCTGAGTAAAATAACAGAGGTTCCAACGGTATTTATAAATGCCACTAGCTTGTTCCAGGAACATTCACACCTGGTCTGCATCGGGGACATTTTCACTAGACCTATGCTACAAAATTTTACCAAAATTGGTTCTCTAAAACACCCTTCATAATTTTTTCCATGTTCTACCTTAGGACTAGACCCTCTTCTTTCGGTCGGATCCAATCCCAACAGGGGGATTTTGTTGATACTCTATTTTTTCAAGATGGATGAAAATATTATAAAGAGAACCTTAAGTATGATTAAAGTGATAAAAATTCCCAAGTAGAATCAAAGGACTGAACCAAGCTAGGTTCCCACAAACACCTATGCATCATAAGGACGGTACACCCCCCCCCCCCCATGTGGCACCAAAGGGTAGGAGACACCTATGTCAGGTACCTATGTTGGGAACCTGCACCATAGACCTATGTGGGGTAAATATTTCGAACAAGGCCCCCAAGTTTCCTTAAAATAGTACCCTTGGGCTCCTTATTTGAACAAATAGAAAATTTGGAATAATCCCCAAGCTCTGGTCGTATAGCCCCTCCACCCAGGTCTCATAAAATTATCTAGGTAGCTCTCTAAAACCTGAGATAAGATGTAATTGAGTGGGATTAGTGAGATAATATTCTCTTTAGGATACCAAACACAAGAAACCTACACAAGGAATCATTCTACCCTAGTGATCAACCACCTTCGTGGTGCCCCTTTCCTTAAGAAGGGGCCTATGCGAGATCCCTATAGGGACACCAAAGGAGAACCAAGGTGTAAGAACCCAGATCTCCTTTTCAGGTATGGATCTTTATTTTGGGTTTTTTTTGGGAAAAAGGATGAATTTGGAAATTTCCTAAGTACACGCCATGTGCTCTTGAGTACATATCATGTACCCGGTTACCACGTGTAGTCATGTACTGGTCGTGTACATGGCCGTGTAGGTGACCTGGCAGACCGCCTAAAGTGGGAGTCGGTTGAGGCTAGTACACGGCATGTACATTAAATGAACACACTGTGTACTTTTATATTTAATGAATTAATCAGACCAGGGTCACGTATCATCTCCATAAAAAACTTCTTCTCCCTATGTTTTATAAAGGAGAGTAAAGAATGGATAAGAAACTTCGATCTCCTCTCATTCCTCCATCTGAGCTCTGCTTGAGATGCCACCAGGTGTGTTTGATTCTCACTGGTGAGTTCTCTCTTCCCCTAGAACCTCTCTTCCCAATTTCTCCACTCTCTTGAGTTGTCCAAGCTTTATAATTTTTACTCTTTTCATAGATCTATGATGTTCTAGGCCGATTAAATGGATGAAATTCAAGAGTTTTCATTGTACAACATCAAGGTAGGTGGTTTGTGCCTTTATTTGGTTGTCTTTGGATTACATATGCTTAAAGTGTAGAATACCCTTGTATAGGGTATTGTGTATTTTAGAATTTAACCCTATTTAATGCCTGGTATGGTTTTTTTGTCTGATAAAGGGTTATTGATTATGCATAAGGTTTATTACCTTGATTATGGATGTGTTTCCCATGATTGATTGATTATGTTTTTTGGGTCTAGGAAGCATATTAGGATGCTCTGTTTTCCATGCCTAATGTTGTTAGAATTAAATTTATGTTTATATGAGAAGAAAATGTTTCGCATTATAAAAGTATGACCAAGAGGAATTGACTATGAGAGTTTCCTGAGGTAGGGTATTTTAATTATGAGTTGTTGTTACTACACAACTATAAAAATGGGCTATTTCTACGGTTCAAAACTGTGACAATAGGGACCAAAACCATGGTTGTAGGCTAGGGCCACGGTTTTTTCCAATCGTGGGTGCTATCATCGTGGTAGTAGGGTCTGACATATGGCCACGGTTTTGAAAACCGTGGCTATAGGTGTCTCCGTTTTCAACCGTGGAAGTTGACTTATGGCCATGGTTTTAACCGTGGAAATAGGTGGCATATTTCCACGGTTTTAACCGTAGCTATAGCCCTAGAAAACTATGGAAATAGGTGGCATAATTCCATGGTTTTAACTATGGTTATAGCCCTATAAAACCATGAAAATAGCCTAAAAATAATGTGTGTCTAGATAGATTTGATCCCATCACCTTCCTTTTACGTTTCAGTGACCTAACCACTACACCACCAAGGATTTTGTGTATATATATATATAATATGTTATATATATTATTAAAAACCATTAATGTGTCCTAAAAACCTTGGAAATAGTTCTTCTTACCATTTTTTGGCGGGAAATGTTTTCTCCCGCGCAAGGTCGGGATACCTATAGCCACGGTTTTCAAAACCGTGGCTATAGCCCTTCGAAAAAAAGGCATATAGCCACGGTTTTCAAAACTGTGGTTATAGGCCACAAAACTGTGGATATAGGTTTGGTCTATAGCCAAGGTTTTAAAAAACTAGCTATAAGCCACATAACCATGGTTATAGCCACCTATATCCATGGTTTTAAAACAGTGTCTATTGGTCTGTGGTTGTAGCCTATTTTTCTAGTAGTGTTATTGACCAGAGGTATTGACTATGAGAACTATCATGGGGTCATTCACCAGAGGGGTTAGACTATGAGAGATACCCAGAGGGTTGTTATTAAATGAATGTTAGACCATAGGGAATAGACTGTGAGAGTTTTCAGGGGGTCATCATATTTTATTGTTTCCATGTAGACTAAGGGGGTATTGATCGTGAGAGATACCCAGGTGGTCGTTGTAAATGATTAGTGTTAGTGGGACCAAAGGGGTTAGATTATGTGATCTTTCCCATAGGGTCATAGTTTTTATTGAATTGGTGATATGTGAAAACAGAGGGGATTAGATTATGATAACTTTACCATAGGGTTTCTTGTGAATAATTGAATGATTGTGATGAGTCTTCCAAGCCAAAGCACAATCTTGAACTCGGTCTTACTTGGGTTTTTAGATGATCTTTTGAGACGTTTTTTGTTATTATTATATAGGGGGTACAGAGATTAGGATAGATCCCAAGGTTAAATTATTCAATGGTCTGAATAATTTATACATGAAAATGAATGTAATTGAAAAATTGTTGGATTGTTTACTTTTGAGTACTTCCTAGTTTATTGATTCATTTCTGTATATTATCTGCAATATATATTCACTGAAAGTTTGGCCCAGATATTTTGGTGGTTTACTTTTAGGATTTGTCTCACACCCTATTTGGGTCTTTCTTTTGGACCCAAACAGATTATATGTATGTAGGTATAGATGGTGGAAATCACCCTTCTTCATCAGGTACTTGATTGTTGTTGGAGCTGGAGTGCACGGGACCAAGCTAAGGCTTGCAATGCTTCTAGAGTTTACTTGTTTTCATGTACTTATTTTAGTATTGTATTTTCAACATTGTGAATTGTTTGTCTAATTTCCTATACATATGTGATATGAATCATTTATATATTTTCTCAGATTTTTTATTTATTATCAATATTCCACTGTTAACTTTTATTGCATGGTATTATTGCTTCTGCTGTTGTTTATCATTTGTTATTCTACTGCGTATACTCTACCAATGAGGGAATAGTTTCGCCAATGCCTTACCTTGGCCCTCACTACTAGTTATAATCCCCTGGCATTTGGTGAAATACGCTTGAGGTTATGTGACCAACTGGGTTCGGGGAACCTTTGGGTGGCACCCGGAACTGGGACGTTACAAAGTGGTATCATAGGAGTTTATTTTCTAATTTGTATTAATATTTGGAGCTTATATATAGAGATGTAAAGGAATAGTTAATTAGTAATAATATGCGCCCAGGATTAGCTAACCTGTGTACAGGGAAAAGTCAATTTACCTTGAATATTGAAAATTTTTATGGCTTTGAAACTTTTATAGTTGATTTTATTTCATCGTTGGGTGATTCACTTATTTTTTGTTGTTATCATTTATATTATTTAGGTTCTAATTTTGTTTCAATATAATGAGATGAGTTTATGCCATCTCATGCATTATATAGGCACATGCTAGAGATCACATGTCGTGCATTCTTTTCATGCCATTTAGGGTGAATTACTGATTGCATGTTGTTGTCATAGTCGATGTCCTAGATATGCAGGATGTTGTGATAGATGCCATGATAGAATACATGTTATTTGATAGGGTATTACTAATATATAAAGTTTCATTTGGATGGATGCCAAACTTTGGTCCATGAGGTGTTATGGTCCCTCTTGGGTCAAAATTTGGTGGATCATATTTGAACTTTAAATTGAATTTTTTTTTAAGTTATAATGTGAAAAGGATACCCAACTTTGATTTGATGGGAGTATGGGATCTCACGAGTTAGAATTTTTAATGCCTTGGAAAAAATTATAAGTTTTTAAGGTTTCCAGAGAAGTTTCATAGGCTTACTTTCTGGAAACCCAGACAACACGGTGTGTGGTGTTATGAACACAGGCCATGTGTTCTTCTATTCTGGAAGCAACAACTTTTCTTAAGTACACATAATGTACTATAAGTATGCATTGTGTAGTCCTTAACCATGTGAATGACTATGTGGGAATAGAAATGGGGTTGATAAATGTTTGGTAGAACACGACGTGTCTGGATTGTACACATCATGTTGTAAAGATTGTGTGTCTGAATGTGTGACTAATGACGTGGGTGTATGAAACTTAGGTGGTACATTCCCTATATCATTCCTGCATGTCTTGTAGAGTCAACTATGTCTCTGACTATGTGACTAACAACACGGGTGGTTAGAAATTAAGTAGAACACACCGTGTGTAGGGTGAACATGCCGTGTAGTGTTACCCAGGAGAGAACCGTATGGTTTAGCTGTGTAGAGGAACCTGGGTAGGAGGGAAAATTAAAGTAAACGCCATGTCTTAGGAGGAAAATGGCGTGTGTATGAGTGTTACATGACCAGTTTTGGCAGAGGTACACTCCATGTTAAGAGCTTAAGGTAACACGCCATGTAGTGTTTATACATGTCATGTAACCCTGTTTTGTAAAACTTGAATGATTCTTCTCATGTTCTATTTTTTCACTTATAAGTTATTGTCCTTGATAATCATGTACTGAGGTGTGAACTTGACCTTGCAGAGTCATGCTGCTAAGACATCCTCTGGTTGTGCACCAGGTGCAGAGTGATGAACAGAAATCAGAAAGGATAGATCAGGGACTACTAGAAGAACCTCTCGTCATTCCCTTCTTGGAACCAGCTGTTATACTAGACACAGGTGCTGATGCATAGTTTCATGAAGTATTTTTTAGGATGATACAGACTTTTTAGGGAGCAACACATCATGACCCTACTATGGAAGAGTTGACACAGGTGTTCTAGCAGTAGTATCCTCCCACTTTTTCTGGGGATGGAGGACCACAGTGTGTAGTGTCATGGTTGGAGGTAATGCTTTCTATATTTGAGCATCTGGAGATTCCTCTAGAGAGGAGGGTGAAGCTCGCGAAATACATACTACGTGATACTTCCAAGAGATGGTGGGATGTTATCTCACAGGAGGGACGTCATCAGGATATGGATTGGGAAGATTTTCATAGAACCTTCTATGATTACATTTATTCTGATATGTTGAGGGCCGATCGAGCCTGAGAGTTCATTAATTTGGAGCGGGGCACTCTTTCTGTGATGGACTACTCTTCTCATTTTACATAGCTTTAGTTCTTCACACCTGTTCTATGAGGTGACGAGTTATATTTGGCTAGGATATTTGAGGATGGTCTCAGGTATGACATCTGATCATAGGTGAATATCTTTAGGCTAACATTAGTAATGACTATAGTGAACCATGTTCTGATTACCGAGCGTAATCAGAGGGTGTTGGAAGCTATGAGCTAGGTCAGTTCAGGATCCAGGGCTGGTAATCCTTCTACTGATAGAAGGAAGTGTCGTAGGGAGATTTCACATGATATTTCTTCAAGTAGCCATATGGTATGCTACCAGAGCGGGAAGAGTGGGCATACGATACCATATTGCCCAAAAGACCCAGTTGAGTGTCGGTCTTATGGTAAGATGTGTCACCTTCAATATTTTTTCCGGTTTTTTTACTAGAAGTGATTGATAGGGGTTCTTTAATAACTCCACATTCCGGAGTAGGACCACCAGTTTCTCAGCAGTCATGGAACTGGAGTTCAGTAGGTCATTCAGGCTGAGGAGGAGGTCATGTCCATAGTAGTCAGTCGGTAGGATTTCAACAATAGTAGGGTGGATCAACTCAGTGTAGTCGGGCAGGGTCACAGGATCACGATACTAGTCAGAATTTTGTAGTGGAGCAAACCCAGCAGGAGTATAATCCCAGACTCTCTACAGTTATAGATAAAATTCTAGTTGCCTCAGTTTTAGCTTCTTCTCTTTTTGATACATGTTCTTCCCATAGTTTATATGTGTTGCTATTATGGAGATTCTCAGGCTCTGTATCTTTACTTCTAAGGATTTTATGACTCTATACACTCCATTGGGGATTAGGAAGACTAGTGTACGTCAGTGAAAGGAGTGATCTCTTGAGATTGGTGGGTTTCACTTATTATGGGACCACTATGTCTTAGAGATGACAGGTTATGATTTCATTCTCAGAATGAACTGGTTGGTCTCCTTTCATACCTTTATTGACTGCTATCACCGTAGGGTGAGTTTCACATCACCCGAGGGTGGGTCTTTTCTACACAAGGGCAAATGGGATGTCTAGGTGAGAAGATCTGGACCCAAGCATCATGGTGTTGGGTCGGAAGAACACCCCAAGGAGGGAATGATGGCAAGAGGGGGGTGAATTGCCTTTTAATAAAATTGATTAACAAATAAAAATCAAAGTAAAGAATGCAGCGGAAATAAAGAAGGCAATCACACAAGAAATTGATAACGGAGTTCGGCCAAAACCCGGCCTACGTCTCCGCTCCCAACTCAACCGTTGAGAGATTCTACCGCTTGCTTTTCAATGGTTTTAGCAAGAAACCCACTAGGCTTTGAGGTAGCACTAGGACCTATTACAGCTTGCTTTTATTGGTTTAGCAAGAACCCAATTGCTTTTAATGGTTTAGCAATAACCCACTAGCCTTTTTACGGGTGAAGGCTAGCTCACCGATCTCAAGCCCTTTTACAAGGTAAGGCTTGACAACCTCTTCACACCTTAGTGGTGGTGTGAAACCCAAAAGAAAGGGAGGTTGAGAAAAGGGTTGGGGTTTGTAGGCACAAACCCAAATTTAAGCTCAAAATAAATAAAACAATAAAACCCGTAATTGAGGAAGACTTGGGCGCCAATGGTTGATTGGAGTTGATGTTGCGTGCTCTCCCAAGCTTCTTGAGGTGCTCCTTGGATTGGAAGATGGTTGGAGCACTTGAGGATTCCTTGGAACAATCCGCCGGAGCTTCGCCAAAGATGTAAAAATGTGTCCGGTGGCTTGTATGTTGTTCCGGGGCTTCCTAGGCCTTTATTTATAGGCTAGGAACCTTCAAGTATCCGTTGGAGGGCTTTGGAGCCGTTGGAAAAGGCCTCGGAGCCGTTGGGAGGCTTTTGGAGTTGACTGGTCAAAGCCAACGGCTAGTTTGACCAGTGCTACCGGCTGGCCGGTACAGCTCCACCGGCTGGCCGGTGCCTTGGCAGTGGAGGAGAAGTCTGGTCCAGGGGCCACCGGTCGACCGGTACATCTCCACCGGCTGGCCGGTGCCTTGGTAGAGAAGAAGAGTCTTGATCCAGGCTCCACCGGTCGACCGGTGAGGAGCCACCGGCTGGCCGGTGGAAAGACAGTAGATTGCACTATTTGGGCTGGATGCCACAGGTCGACCGGTGGCAGAGCCACCGGCTGGCCGGTGGCAAGACAGTAGCAAATACTATTTGAGCTGGGTGCCACAGGTCGACCGGTGGCAGAGCCACCGGTCGACCGGTGGGGAGCCAGTGGCTCAGCCTTGAGTCAGGGTGCCACCGGCTGGCCGGTGGTCAAGCCACCGGCTGACCGGTGGACTGAATTTCAGTCCACTTGAAGTCCATTCTTGGGCCAACTTCTTGGCAACCTTGTGCCTATCATCCACAACACTTAAACACAATGTTAAACACATATTAAAGTGATTGTGATCATGAAAATCAAAGAGTGTGGGGTACAACAATCTCCCCCTATTTTGATGATCACAATCACTTATCAAGCAATGTAAAAACTTAAATGAAATGCATGCCTAAATGATAAATTGAAAATAAATAATAAGCGTGATAAAAAAGATTCTCCCCCAATCAATCAAGAAATTTCTCCCCCTTTGTGATTATCAAAATAGCACGGGGCATAAAACTTGATTGAGGGAAATTTTGAAAAACAAGGGATGAGATTTGAAAATCAATTGAAATTTTGGAAATTGAATGATTTGAAACAAAAATTGAATAACAGTTTGAATTGAAAGTTTTGAATCAAAAACCAATTGAAAATTTGAAATTTGAAACCAAAAGTTGAAATTGAAAGTTTGAATAAAACAAAAATTCTTAAACAAACCTAACTCCCCCTAAATAAAAACAATAAATCACCGGGGAGAGGGATTTTGAAAAGAGATGATTTTCGGCCCGGAGAGACTCGCTAGAAGGGATTTTTCAATCCATACTTGTCTCATGGCGGGTCTTCTCCTATAAAATTCATCGGAAAAGAAAAAACTTTTGGGTTGACCGTACCGGGCATTTTTACAATTACATTCATAAATGAGGTGCCCGGGTTTTTTGCAATAATTACAAAATTTAAAACTAGAGCTCCCCCTTACAAAAACAGTGGGTGCATGGGAGGAGGAAGCTTGCTTGGAATAGCCAAGCCCTTGGGTGGTTCGGGAAACGCGTTTGGAACCAAGTAAATTGTTCAAATTTTGTTCCCCTTGGGTGAACTTGGCTAAAGATTCCCTTAGGTCTTTAATGGTTGATTCCAAAGAATCAACATCGGGAAAATTTTGGATTTTAAGGGACATCTCCTCCTTCTCTTTGAGAAGTTGTTCTTTTTCGGAGGAGAGTTTTTTGAAATTCTTTTTCAACGCGACAAATTTAGAAGAGAGTTCATGAAAACCTTTTTCCAATTGATCTCTAGCAAATGAGAGTTCTTCATAAGAAAGATGATTTAAAGAATTGGAATTTGAAGAACAAGAGGAGGAGTCGGAAGATGTTACCTCATGGAATGCCATTAGGCATTTTGTACCGTTGTCGCTTGAGGAGGAGGAGGAGGAGGATGAGGAGGTGTCACTCCATGTCGCCTTGAGGACCTTTTTCTTTCCTTTCTCCTTTGGCGTGGCCCGTTTCTTGTTGAGTGGGCAATCGGGCTTGTAATGGCCCTTTTCGCCGCACCCGTAGCATTTCACCTTGGGCTCGGGTCTTGCGGTGGGTTCTTGCTTTCGATGCTTGCGGGATTTCTTCTTCTTCTTGTGCATCTTCATGAATTTTTGCATTTGGCGGGCGAGATTCTCCATTTCTGAGTCACCGCTTGATGATGAGGAAGGAGATGAGGAAGAAGATGAGGAGGAGCTTACTTCCTTTTGTACCTTGAGGGCGATGTTCTTTGGGGTCTTGATTGGTGTGCCCTCCTTTTGAGCTTGCCTCCTCATCGTGATCTCATAAGTCATGAGAGATCCGATGAGCTCCTCTACCGGCATATTTTTGATGTCTTTTGCTTCTTGAATCGCCGTGACCTTCGGTGCCCATTTGCTTGGTAGGATCCATAGGATCTTCTTCACCATAGTTTCAGCTGAAACATCATCACCAAGGGACTTTCTCCCATTGCACACGTCAGTAAATCGTGTAAACATTTCAGAAATAGACTCATTTGGATGCATTGAAAAAGATTCAAAATCCTGTCTATACATATCTAATCTAGTATCCTTGACTTTATTAGTGCCTTCATGGGTCACTTCTAAAAGCTTCCAAATTTCATGTGCGGAGGTGCAAGTGGATACACGATTAAATTCATTTCTATCTAACCCGCAATGAAGAGCATTCATGGCTTTGCCATCAAGCTCAAAATTTTTAATATCGGCGGGGGTCCATTTGGATTCGTCGGGGGAAGAGAGAGTGTAACCTTGCATGACTATTTTAAAAATGGGATATCCTATACTTCTCAAAAAGGTGGTCATGCGGGTTTTCCAATAATTATAGTCGGTCCCATCAAAAAATGGAGCCTGACCCAATGAGTAGCCCTCGGGGGCGAAAGAAGTTGATGCCATCAAAAAAAGATCTTAACTTTGAAACCGGGTTAAGGAATTACTCAAAGGTCCCTCTGATACCAATTGTTGGGTCGGAAGAACACCCCAAGGAGGGAATGATGGCAAGAGGGGGGTGAATTGCCTTTTAATAAAATTGATTAACAAATAAAAATCAAAGTAAAGAATGCAGCGGAAATAAAGAAGGCAATCACACAAGAAATTGATAACGGAGTTCGGCCAAAACCCGGCCTACGTCTCCGCTCCCAACTCAACCGTTGAGAGATTCTACCGCTTGCTTTTCAATGGTTTTAGCAAGAAACCCACTAGGCTTTGAGGTAGCACTAGGACCTATTACAGCTTGCTTTTATTGGTTTAGCAAGAACCCAATTGCTTTTAATGGTTTAGCAATAACCCACTAGCCTTTTTACGGGTGAAGGCTAGCTCACCGATCTCAAGCCCTTTTACAAGGTAAGGCTTGACAACCTCTTCACACCTTAGTGGTGGTGTGAAACCCAAAAGAAAGGGAGGTTGAGAAAAGGGTTGGGGTTTGTAGGCACAAACCCAAATTTAAGCTCAAAATAAATAAAACAATAAAACCCGTAATTGAGGAAGACTTGGGCGCCAATGGTTGATTGGAGTTGATGTTGCGTGCTCTCCCAAGCTTCTTGAGGTGCTCCTTGGATTGGAAGATGGTTGGAGCACTTGAGGATTCCTTGGAACAATCCGCCGGAGCTTCGCCAAAGATGTAAAAATGTGTCCGGTGGCTTGTATGTTGTTCCGGGGCTTCCTAGGCCTTTATTTATAGGCTAGGAACCTTCAAGTATCCGTTGGAGGGCTTTGGAGCCGTTGGAAAAGGCCTCGGAGCCGTTGGGAGGCTTTTGGAGTTGACTGGTCAAAGCCAACGGCTAGTTTGACCAGTGCTACCGGCTGGCCGGTACAGCTCCACCGGCTGGCCGGTGCCTTGGCAGTGGAGGAGAAGTCTGGTCCAGGGGCCACCGGTCGACCGGTACATCTCCACCGGCTGGCCGGTGCCTTGGTAGAGAAGAAGAGTCTTGATCCAGGCTCCACCGGTCGACCGGTGAGGAGCCACCGGCTGGCCGGTGGAAAGACAGTAGATTGCACTATTTGGGCTGGATGCCACAGGTCGACCGGTGGCAGAGCCACCGGCTGGCCGGTGGCAAGACAGTAGCAAATACTATTTGAGCTGGGTGCCACAGGTCGACCGGTGGCAGAGCCACCGGTCGACCGGTGGGGAGGCAGTGGCTCAGCCTTGAGTCAGGGTGCCACCGGCTGGCCGGTGGTCAAGCCACCGGCTGACCGGTGGACTGAATTTCAGTCCACTTGAAGTCCATTCTTGGGCCAACTTCTTGGCAACCTTGTGCCTATCATCCACAACACTTAAACACAATGTTAAACACATATTAAAGTGATTGTGATCATGAAAATCAAAGAGTGTGGGGTACAACACATGGGTTGGGAGGAATTATAGCCTAGATTACTAGTTTATATCTAGATGACCAGGGTACTTAACATATAGACTTTCCTCCAGTGGTGGATCATTTTAGAGATGTCTTTGCATATGAATTTTTCGATTTACCTCGAGATAGAGAGGTAGATTTCTCTTGACCTTGTTCTAGGAGTGGTGATGGTGTACATTCCTCCTTATAGGATGGCTACACCTGAGTTACAGGAGCTCAAGAAGTAGTTAGAGGAGTTGTAGTCAAAGGGTTTCATATGACCTGGTACTTCTCCTTGGGGTTTACCTGTCCTGTTTGCGAAGAAGGTGGATGGTACCCTCAAATTTTGCGTGAGTTATCAGAAGCTGAACTTGTTGATGGTCAAGAACTGATATCCCTTACTGAGGATTGATAATCTCTTAGATTAGCTTCAAAGATCCCAGGTGTTCTCAAAGATTGACTTGAGATCTAGTTATCATCAGTTGTGTATTAGACCATCTGATATACCTCTTATAGACTTTCAGAGTAGGTATGGTCTATACAAGTATTTAGTTATGTTGTTTAGTCTTATGAATACAGCGGAATGTTTCATGGAATGGATGAACTGAGTGTTCCATCCTTACGTGGATTATTTTGTGGTAGTCTTCTCGGATGATATCTTGGTGTACTCTCACACTCGACACGACCATGCCACCCATCTTGAGATCATTTGGAGTACCCTGAGAGAGAATTAGTTATATGATAATCTCTCAAAATGAAACTTTTGTATGGATTATATTCACTTCTTGGGTCATGTTATCTCAGAGACAGGAGTGCTGGTTGACCCCGAGAAAGTGATAGAAATAGTTTCCTGGGAGGAGTCGAAGAATGTCTTTGAGGTACAGAGTTTTCTGGGGATGGATGGTTACTATAGGCACTTTATAAAGGACTTTTCATGCTTATCAGCGCCACTGACAGTCCTGACTAATATGGGTTAAAATTACTTGTGGATAGATTCCTATGATTTATCCTTTCAGGAGCTGAAAGGGAGATTGACTTCAATATTGATACTAGTTTTTTCAGAGTCATGCAATAGTTACATTTTTTTATTCAATGCATTAGGTATTGGGTTGGGAGCAGTGCTTATGTAGGAGGAAGGATACATTACGTATGGGTCTCGATAGTTGAAGCCACATGAGAGAAATTACCCAATGCATGATCTCGAGGTATCTGTAGTTGTGCATGATTTACGTTATTGGAGACATTATCTTTTGGGAGATCATTTTGTGGTATACACCAACCACAAAAGTCTCAAATATATCTTTACTTAGCATGATCTGAATTTGAGATAGCGAAGTTGGGTTTAGTACCTTTAGTCTTTTGACTTTGATCTTGCCTACATACCTGGGAAAGGTAACATAATGGATGATGTGTTGAGAAGGAGGACTTAGATACAAGTAGTTCAGGAGGCCAGTAGTGAGTGGCAGATTATGACTCTATTCTCTGAGATGCATTTGGAGATGCATGACTAACAAGGGTAGACATTTCTTTCTTCTGTAGCTATTAACTCTACTCTATTGGATTGAGTGAGAATGAGGAAGATATCAAATTCCAAAGGCCTAGACCTATGGGAGAGTGTGTCATGAGAGAACTCTAATCCTGGGTGGACTATAATAGACGATGAGATCTTGTGTTTCCAGGGGAACATATGGGTGTCAGCAGACATATGCGAGGAGTTTTTTCAAGATTTTCATTTCTCAGTTTGTGTAGTTCATCCTAGAGTCACCAAGATTTATCGATATTTATGTCGTCAGTATTGGTGGCCTTGTATGAAGAGGGATGTTGTTGGTTTTTTTATGAGATGCTCCACCTATCAGCAGGTGAAGGCGGAGCATCGATGACCAACATGGATTTTACACCATTTACCAATTCTTGAGTGTAAGTTGAATGATGTTGTGATGGATCTTGTGATGGGGTTACTAAGGTCACCTCAAGGGAATAATGCAGTTTGGGTTGTTGTTGACAGAGTCATAAAGGTTGCACATTTATTTTCGATTAAGGAAACTTTCAGCTTTGATGAGCTAGAACGGTTTTACATTTGATATATTGTACATTTTCATGGGGTTTAGCACACTATTGTTTCAAACAGGGATGCTCAGTTTACTTCTCATGTCTGGTAGGGACTATAGAGGGCTTTGGGTACGCAGTTACTTCTGAGTACAGCTTACCATCCCTAAACATATGGCTAGTTTGGGAATATGATTCAAGTGTTAGTGGAAATTCTTTGAGCATGGATCCTAGATTTTGGGGGATCTTGGGAAAGACACATACCCCTAGTATAGTTTTCTTACAATAACAGTTTTCAGGTGATGATTCAGATGGAACCTTATAAGGCTTTGTACGGTAGGTCATGCTGATCACTCCTATGTTGGCTGGAGGTAAGAGAGGAAGCTATATTGGGATCTCGTCTTTTCTAGTAGACCACTGAGTGGGTGGAGTTGATTCAGAAGAGGATGGATACTGCACAGTCTCAGTAGAAATCTTATGTTGATCGACAGAGACGACCTTTGGAGCTCGAGGTCAGAAATAAAGGTTTTTTACGTGTCACACTGAGGTTGGGACACAGGAGTATTAGGAGATAGGGGAATCTTTTACTGAGTTATGTCGGGTCATTTGAGGTTTTGGAGAGTGTCGGTCTAGTTTCCTATCGATTTTAGTTACCTCAGAGGTACTGGGATATGCACAATGTATTCTATGTTTCTCAATTACAATGTTAATTTTCAGAATTGTCTCACATTTTTCAACCTGAGGAGGTTGAGTTGGAGGTGGATGCATCCTTTGAGGAGAAACCTATATAGATTTTAGATTGCAGTATGAAGGTTCTCCATGGCTGGTCTGTTCCTCTGGTATGGGTGCTATGGCAGCACGGGCGAGTACAGGACGAGACTTGGGAGAGTGAGGTTGACATACGATCACAGTGGCGAGAGTTGTTTAAAGTTTCTTCTTCACCACTCTTAGAAGGGAAATTTAGGGACAAATTGATTTAAGGGGATAATTTTATAAAAACCTGGATCTCTTTTTCAGATATGTAAATTTAATTCAGTTTGTTTTTGAGGAAAAAGTAATAATTTTAAAATTTCATAAGTATACACCACGTACTCTTGAGTACATGCCATGTACCTGGTTACTGCGTGTAGCTATGTACTGGTCATGTAACGGCTAAGTACATGGATGTGTAGGTGACCTGCCAGACCACCTAAAGTGGGATCCGGTTGAGGCTAGTACATGTCATGTACATTAAATGAACACATCATGTACTTTTCTTTTTAATGGATTAATCGGACTAGGGTCGCGTCTCATCTCCAAAACAAACTTATTCTCCCCATGTTTCATACAGGAGAGTGACAAATGGCTGAGAAACTTCGATCCCCTCATGTTCTTCCATTTGAGCTCCATTTAAGATGTTGTCAGGTGCATTGGATTCCCACTGGTGTGTTCTCTCTTCCCCTAGAGACTCTCTTCCTAATTTCTTCTCTCTGTTGAGTTATTCAAGGTTGATCTTTTTTACCATTTTCGTAGATCTACAACGTTCTATGCCAATTCAAGGGCTGAATTTCAAGAGTACTCATCATACAACATCGAGGTAGGTGGTTTGTGCCTTTATCTAGTTTTATTTGGATTATATATGCTTAAAGTGTCTAATACTCTTGTTTAGGGTATTGTGTGTTTTGGAATGTAACCCTATTTAATGCCTGATATAGTTTTATTGTCTGAGAAAGGGTAATCGATTGTGCATAAGGTTTATTATCTTGACTATGGATGTGTTTCCCATGTTTGATTGATTATGGTTGTTGGGTTTAGGAAGCATGATAGGATACTTTATTTTCCATTCCTAGTGTTGTTAGGATGGATTTTTTATTTATATGAGATGCATGTGTTTCAAATTATGAAAGTTGACTAAGTGGAATTGACTTTGAGAGATTCCCATGTAGGGACTTTTAATTATGAATTGTTGTTATGATTAACCAAAGGTATTGACTATGAGAGCTATTATGGGGTTATTGGCCAGAGGGGTTAGACTGTGAGAGCTACTCATAGGGTCGTTATTAAATTAATTTTGGACTATAGGGCATGGACTGTGAGAGCTACTAGGGGGTCATTATATTTTATTGTTACCATGCAGACCAAGGGGGTATTGACCGTGAGAGATACATAGGTGTTCATTGTAAATGATTAGTGTCATGTGAGACCAAAGGGGTTAGACTGTGTGATCTTTCCTAAAGGTTCATTGTTTTTATTGAATTTATGATATGTGAAACCAGATGGGATTAGATTGTGAGAACTTTCCTAGAGGGTTTCTTGTGAATAATTTAATGATTGTGATGAGTCTTCCAAGCCAAAGAACAAGCTTGGACTTGTTCATACTTGGTTGTTTAGGTGATTTTTTGAGATGTATGTTGTTGTTATTATATAGGGGCATACAGAGCTTAGGCTAGATCCCAAGGTTACATTATTCAACATTTTTAATAATTTATAAATGAAAATGAATGTAATTGAAAAACTATTGGATTGTTTACTTTTGAGTACTTACTATTTTATTGCTTTATTTCTGCATATTGCCTACTATATATATTCACTTATAGTTAGGTATAGATATTTTGGTGATTGCCTACTGGGATTCATCTCACACCCTATTTGGGTCATGATTTTGGACCCAAACAGATTATATGGATGCAGGTATAGATAGGGGAAAGCACCCTTCTTTATCAGGTACTTGATTGTTATTGGAGTTGGAGAGTATGGGACCAAGCTGTGGCTTGCGATACTGCAAGAGTTTACTTGTTTTATTGTACTTGGTTTAGTATTTTATTTCTGGAATTTTGACTTTTTTGGATGATTTCCTAGACATATGTGACATGAATCATTTATATATGTTCTCTAGTTGTTTATTTACTATTATTCTTCCGTTGTTTACTTTTGTTGCATGGTATTACTGCTTCCGCTATTGTTTATCATTTGTTATTTCACTACATATACTCTTCCAATGAGGGCATAGTCTCCCCAATGTCTTACCTTGGACCTCACTACTAGTCGGCATCCTCTGGAATTTGGGGAAATGCACTTGAGGTTATATGACCAACCGAGTTCGAGGAACCTTTGGGCGGCACCCTGAACCAATAAATTACACAAGTTGACTAGGATACAGCCTCACCCAAGTGTTATTTCCCTGGTGGTACATTTCCCAAGGCATACCCATCTCATGTAGGCCTATTCCCCCCTACATAAAGCACTTCCAGTTCCTCCCAGGACCTACACGTGGAACATCTTCCCTCTAATCCAGGACCTGTTTGATCACCTCTTTGAGTCATCTTTCAATCCACCAATGGCATTAATCTTTTACCTTTGGATCCCTTGTCTAAAAGGGACTAAATATAATCCTCCACTGATACCTTTGTACTTGAAATACCATGGATAAAGACACACCAGCGTGTCTCCCATTGGGATTTGTATTCCTTTGGTCAAAGGTTTCCCGTAATTTTCCTACCAAACGGTTAGGATCCTCATGGTTCATGTGGATTTGTATCCCTTTGGTCATGAGGAACTCTACCCTAGGGACTGTTTTAGGGATTTCCCAATCTCGGATACAAGGGATATGACCATGTTCTACCCTTTTCGTCTCTAAGACCCGGAGCCTCTTGTTCCTA
The DNA here is from genome assembly GCA_963277665.1 of Viscum album. Classification (NCBI taxonomy): domain Eukaryota; kingdom Viridiplantae; phylum Streptophyta; class Magnoliopsida; order Santalales; family Viscaceae; genus Viscum; species Viscum album. The sequence continues at coordinate 1,512,197,311 of OY728139.1, read as the reverse complement.
GTGGGAAGGGAAAGGATTGCGCTTTCTTTTCCATTCAACATGGAATGAGATCATCCTCCTTCACTACGAGACCAATTTTAAGGAATAACTCCTAGATTAATACCCTAGCCTTTTTTTCAGGAGGTTTCACTCCTACTCCTCCTCACCCTCTTGGATACTAGGTCAGATGGGGGATGGGAACCAGAGTCCTCTATTCCCTCTCCCACTTCATTCTTTCCTCAGTCTTGATACCCTGGACCCAGTATTGGGTAAAGAAATAGGAAGGGAATTTTTTAGCCTTGGTCGCTTCCACCGACAGAGGAGGAGAAGTGTGGTTTTCCAGATCTTCTACTAACTATTATCCATTACATTCAATCATGACTCACCCTAACTCATGTGGACATAGAGGCTATCCATGATCACAGTTTATACATAATCGGAAGCATGTTTTGATAGAGAATCAGCCTTTTAATCCTCATCTCACTTTCCTTTAGAGTGCTCCCTCAGTGTGACTCCTAAAATACATGTATCAAAAATCATGGAAAAGTAGATTGTGTGGTTTCTCGTATCTTCTAATTCCTATTGTTTCTCACACTGAGCATGACTCACGTGGATTTAGAGGTTGGTGGTAATCATGATATCCACATGATCTCCCACTTGAAGGAAACCTTAGTGTATAAGCCCTAACTTTGTCTTGAACTATGAGAACTCTGATTCTTGATATAATCATGATACGTATGATTCCTCCCTAAGGACCGAGATCAAGGGGCCTCCAACTTGGTATGAGTCCCAATATCTTATCATGGGCATCCTCCTTAGGAGTAAGCCCCAATCACACTAGTCAATGGGTCTCCTACTTGGTATAATCCCCAAAATTTTATCAAGGGAATCCTTATCAGGAGTAATCCCCAAATAAAACCTATGGACATCCTTGTAACACCCTGATATTTTCTGAATTTTTTTTTTTGAATTAATTTAATCTTTTTGATATTTTTCATTTCACACAACATAGAAAATAGTTTATTTTATATTAATTCACTATGTTTGGATTGTGGTATATGAAACAAAATGTCAATCGTGTACTACACACAATATAAATTTTATATTTCTCTACACGGTATACTAAGGTTAGATTAATTTATACACAAAAATGACTATCCTCGATGGCTTGAGTAACACACATGATCGATTTTTACTGAACAATAGTATATTATTGAAATGTTATTATTTAAAATAAAAATATATAACCTAGCCATTAAATTGGAGGTTATGAATAGAATTAACTAATTTATTAAAATATATGGTTTAGAAAAATATAAGATGAATTCATAGAATTCCAATTAATTAGAAATGAATATGAAAACCGATTGAATATAAAGGAAAATATTATTATTTTTATAGCCAAAAAGTTGTTTTAACCTAATAAATAAAATTAATTAAAAATATTTAGTGATATTAATGTAATATATATTTTATATATTAAATCAAATTTTTTTGATATTCATCCAATACATTCTATAGAAACAAGATAATAAAGTCCCAATTTTATCCATAAAAACTATATATTTTTTATAAATGTGGTTTTACCGTCTTTTAATGTCGAACCCATTTTAAATACCAATTTTGTAACTTTTATAGTTTTAATATTTCAAAATAAACTTCATATTTAAAATAAAAACATAAAAATTAGGTTAGAATAATTTTTGGGTATTTTTCTGTAAGGTTTCATTTTTTAGTGAATATTTAAAAATACTAAATTTTAGTTCAAAACTACTTTTTTCAATAATTTATTTATATTGTTAAATTATATTTTAAATTGGTTTAAAAGTTTAATTATATAATATTTTTATAAATTAATATAATTTAGGCAATTTAGACAAATTTCACTTTGAAATTGGGTGTAAAAACTTTGCAAACTTTTGGATGTTTTTACTTTAAAAACCCACATTGTCAACCCGACTGTAGGATTAATTTTAAATTAATTTCTACTACTTATGTGATTTTAATTTGGAAAAATGGATTCCATATTTTTAATAATCATAATTTATAATTTCTATTAAGGTCAACTTAGTTTTTGACCAAAAATATTAGTGAAAGTAATTAAAATTAATTACATCGATTAAGGTAAAATTAATCTTAACTAAGGACTAAACATTAAATTTATGACCCAAAATAAATTATAAACTTTTCCAACACAAATTTAATGGACATTATGTGGCCATTAACCTTCTATTATTTAGTTATTTTGGTTTTTTATGACTTCTTTTAGGTAAAAACATGGGTACACCTAACTTGTTTTTAAAAATACCAAGTGATTCCTTTCCCTCCCCTATAAAAAGAAACCACCTCTCCCTATTCTTCACACCACTCAAACCAATTATGCTCAGAAAATATCATCCCAATACACTTAAAAACATCCCTATATTAATCCTTTAAGCCTTCTTTTAGACTAAAATCAATCAAAGGAATCCTTTTGGCATAAACCAAAAGGAGTTACCTGATTAAGAGGTAACGTCTTCTCTCAAGATCCTTTCTTTTATTTTCTTTATCAACCTAATCCAATCTATTTATTAAATTGTTGTATAACAAAAATATTATCCTAAATATAATATGATGTTTTTATGCTAATTTTTTTACCTACACTTACACAGACCTCTATCTAATGGGTAATGAACATATTGTTTACGTGTATAGTGAACTTTCGCCTCACAAAATGATGATTGTTCAATTTTCCTTACCAACTATCATGGTGGACATTATGATGGAAAATCAATTTATATATATTATATATTATATTTATTATTTCTTTAATATTATTTATTCCTTTAACAACATATATCCTTTTACTTTCCATTTGGTGTAAATACGATAATTTCATTTGAGGAAGTGTGGACTACTGCCCCCTCAAAGCGATGTGGTTCCTTCACAAACTACATAGAATGTATTAAGGATTGTTTTAGTAAACTTATATGATATATATAACATTATAATGATACTTTAATGATATTATATATATATATATATACATATATTTCATTTTCTTTCTTTTATTCAGCAAGAAAATTAAATGGAAATAGTGTTCATGCATATGTACGGCTTACCGCCTCCATGAACAGTGTATACCGTTACACAATTCTATATCCTATGGATTATTATAATAAAAATATATTGAATATAAATTATATTTAAATCAGGGTTTAAATTCTATAAGTCATGACATAAATATAAGGACCAAATATATAACAAATTAAGACACATGCGAAAAACAAAGAGGACATTACCTTAAGTGAAAACTCCAGATAGAATTGTTAACAAGTGGGTAATATAAATCCATAATAAAACCCTATTTGGTATTATAAATAATAATATGGTTCTTTAATAGATTTATAATATATTTATAATTATTATACATTATTTTTGAATGAGTATGATGAGAGTTAAGAGACAATGTAAGGGGATTTCATCTCACTTTTTATTTCCGTGAGATACATGTTATGTTCGCCACTCTTTCCTTTTGTGTGGTGTATGTAATGAGATTTATTGTATCATATATATATTATAATTAAATTTATGGGTATTCAAATATCCATTTTATTATATTTATTTCATGGGGTTCAAGTTTCAAAAGTTATCAAATCGGTAAAATAGTTTTGTCTCAATTTTCCTTCTTTGAGACTCATGTTTTGTTATGAACCTAAATTCTCTTTTGAGGTGTATATACTTCTATTTTTCATGTTATATCATGAATTTAATTCTTTTAATGATATTTTAAGTTTCATTTAATTTTCTTTCCTTACATTGAGAGTATGATCCCAAGTCACCAAGTTGTGGGAGTTTATTGAGACAATCTCATCGCTTTTCAAGATTGTTTATGTTTATGATTCCTTTGAAGAAATATTATGATCCATATCTCAATAAAATTAATTAATTTTATTATACTATGGTTATTAATGACATATTTATATATTTGTATCATTTATTACACTATTTGGTACATAATATAGTCAAGAAATTGCTTTCAAGAAATTCTGACATTACCCTCTCTTCAATCAAAAATCTATGTTCCTTCAAAACCATGTTTTCAAAAAACTGTTTCCAAGAATATTCTACCATTATTATTTAATATTCAAACAAAATTTTTACCCGTATTTTATTTTACCAATTTCTTCAAATTAATCTTCTTATCTCTTTCCAAACAAGGCTTTTTTTAACCTTTTTACCATGTAAAAGGAATGCTCTTTTCACCTCGTATGGCATGTACAGATTTACCCACCATCATTTTTTTAATCTTCCTTTTCATTTTTAAAAAGGTTAATTTTTAAGAAAATGTTTTTAAAATTTATTTTCAATGAAATTTGTTTTCAAAATATTTTAAACCTTTTTTAAGTTTTTAATGAATTTTTTTTTCAAAATGTGTTCAATATTTCATTATATGTTTTCAAAGTGTTTTCAAAAAAATGGTTTCTAAAATTTATTGAATATAATATTATAATTTTTCAATGAACAAGGTTTTAAAAATTATTTCAAGTCTTCTTTATAAGTTTTCATGGTATTTGTTTTAATAAAATGATTTTCAAATGGTTTTATGTATTAAAAATCCATTTTTAAATAGGAAAGTATATTTTAATTAAGAAACATTTTTGAAATATATTTAAAAATTATTTTCTATAAAAGATAAAATCAGTTTATGTTACTCACTTCATTCTATGAAAAGATCCAAGGGATCTATTTATATTCTTTCTTCAATGGTTTATGTTTTGATGGAATTATTCTTAAGACACCAATTTAAATTCCACATCATTTATTCTTTTGAAACACACTTCTTTTCACTGGTTATGATTTCTTAAAGTGATTATGATACCTATATATTTTCATAGGTTATGATGTGGTGAAATTTTAATGATACCCATTTCATTTCATGGGTTGAGATGTGATGTCTATAAAACTTATCTCTTTTTGTTAGTTATGATATGATGAACGTTTTATTATCCTGTGGCACATGTATGAATGATTTTATTATGAGATGGGTGATACCTATATCTCCCTCCAATGCATTGGGTAATGATAAGTTGTATATGAGATCAGAGGGTACATGGGTTGTAGCCCAATCCCAAAAACAATAACGTACATGGGTTGTATCCCAAGCCCAAAAATAATAATGTACATGGGTTGTAAACCAAGCCTAAAAGTAAGATAGTACACAGGTGGTATCCCAATCCCAAAAACAAGAAGGTACATGGGTTATAGCCCAAGCCTAAAAGTAATAGGGTATATGGGTTGTATCCCAATCCCAAAAACAAGAAGGTACATGGGTTGTATCCCAAGCCTAAAAGTAATAGGGTATATGGGTTGTATCCCAAGCCCAAAAACAAGAAGGTACATGGGTTGTATCCCAAGCCTAAAATTAAGAGGGTACACGGGTTGTTATCCTAAGCCTGAAGCAAGTAAACGGGTCATAGACCAATCCTAACATGTTATAAAGGTCTTGGTAGGTATCCTTGACATAAAATTTTCTATTATTTTATGTCTTCCACAAATTTAATTTCATGTTTTACTCCTATGTTGTACTTTCATGACTTCTTATCTTAATTCTATTATGATCCATGTATTATGAATTCCCAATCTTTATTATGATCTCTAATATTCAGGGTATGAGCTTAAAATGTTATGCTCAAGTTTCATACCCTTTGTTCATGTTATGATTACACAATTCCTTCATTTACCCTTATAGAGCATCTGATCTCACCCCTTCTTATGCTTCCTTTCCCCATGTTATGAATAAATGTTTTAGGTAGAAGTACTAAAGGTGGATATATTTATAAGAGATGTTCATGATCTTTCACTAGGATATAATATTTTGTTTCAAAGTTTCCAAAGACACTAAACTATTACAGTCCTCAGGCATGTATTATGTAATGTACTGAATATTCATCTAAAATGGTGTAATGTATATGTATGTTAATATTGGGTCGCTATAATCCTCCTCAAGAGTAAGCCCTGAACCAAAACCCCCAAATCTCAATGAGTAAATTCATTTCTCATGGCTCAAAATTCATTCATCTAGGAATCCTTTTCAAAATTAAGTCACAAATTAATCCTCTAAAAGGGCTACACTCCCCTGTGAGACCAACCAAACTATGTGGGCTTTGATTCCCATCCAAATGGGATACATAAGAAGCCTCCCTGAGGTCTGAACCCAACACCTTGTATCAACCCTATTCTCTCTAGTCCATGTTCCCATTATGGTATAATTCAACATTTAAATCTATATCCCTTCCAGGTTCCCTAGGATGCTCTGGTATAAGTCTCACACCAAACATTGACTAGGAACCTTTTGCCTAGACATTCTTTCCACGTGATGTTAAACTGTACGGTTGGGTCCTTATCACATGACCTTAAAAGGTATGATGTTACCAATTAAGTGGAACTTAACTATGTGTTTTCTAATTCCTTTCATGAGGATACATAGGAAGCACATCACATGGGTTCGATCCCAACACCAAAACAACTCTCATCTCCCTGGATAACGATACACTCCAAAACGTCCCACTGTGTGGCTAAAAAACCAAAATTTTCATAATAATGACCAAAGAATATCTGATTAGTATATAAGGGGATACCATTTATGGAGAACCTTATATAAATATAGATATATCCATTTATAAAGAACCTTAGATACATATATATGATTCAAAATTTCATGCATGCTAATAATTTATTGTTAATTCTAGGGTGACCCACCTCATACTTGAGAATTAATAAAGGATTCAAGAAAATATCTTAAATATATAAGAGAGTCCCAGAGTAGAACATAATCCCCTCTAAAAGGGTTTGATGATCCCAACCTCTCTTCCTCTCAACCAATGTGAGTTCTTAAGTATTATTGGCCAAAACTCCCAATGACCGTCTGCCTTTGGAAAGCAGGTCCCTAAGTCAACGTGGATATAAAACCATTGTTTGTTTCCTATTCAATGAAAAAAACCCATCAGAAACCACTAAAATAATATAAAATCGAGTTTTTATGGGAAACAATGATTAAAAAACCATTGAACCTAGGGGAAAACTCCTTGATCCAATCTGGGATCAAGTTTTCAGCATTCCATCTTTGTTTTGTGTATCTCCTTGGTTTTGTTTCACCTCAGCTCCACCTTGAACTAACTCAATGCACCTTTGAACTCCAACCATATAATTTATTTACTTCACTTATAGGTAAAGGGATCAAAAAGGGTGTTTTCATAAAATAAACCATGGAAACGTAGGCTCATACATAAAAATAAGGGAGGAATTACTCACAGGTCATCAATTTAATTTAATAAAAACTTATGCAATAATTAAATTAAAATAAACCATACGCATACACAGGTTAATCTAAGATCATGATAATCCACTTGTGTAGTGAGTAAGTATTTAAAATAATTGGGTATTATTCATTTATATTTGTTCTTTTATTAAGATAAAATGTGTGTGAATTAATCTGATTAATTATCAACTTAATAAATTAATTCATTTTATCTTAATCTCCATCCAGATTTTTATATATAGTCATCTGTTTTAATTTTAAATAAATTAAATAAACTTATTTTATTTAAAATTTAATTAATTACATGTCTTTTAATTTGAGGAAACATGGTGTATACCCATCTAAACTGCTCAGCATTTCCCTTATTGTATACAATGCACTCACACGACATATTGTGTACACGATATGTGACATAATTTCTTTACATTTATTGTTAATAAATGACATGTGGGACACATGATAGTTATGTTGTATGTACCAATTTCATACATGTAGAGTGTAAATTATGTAATAACCATAGATGACTTATAGTTCCAAATTATATGTGTAAATTAATTATTTAATATCATATAAAACCTATCATTTTGCATGTATGAGTCAATAAATGACACATGTAACACATAATGATGAGGTTTATGGAGTAATAAATCAGTTTTAAACTTTTTAATGTAAACTGATTTACAACCTGTACATCTTGGATTGGAAAGTATTTCATGTAAATGGGTATGAATTAATTATTTCGTTTGGATTTAATTATACCACGTGTGAATTAATTACATGGAATGTAACTTAATTACATTGTGTGTAAATTAATTACACTATGTATGTATTAATCACACTATATGTTTATTAAATACACCAAATGTGAATTAATTACAAATTTTGTGAATTAATTACACTATATATAAATTAATTACACTCCATGTGAATTAATTACACAACATGTGAATTAATTACAGTACATGTGAATTAATTACACTGCATATGAATTAATTTCATGGTATGTGAATTAATTATAATTCATGTAAATTAATTACATCACATATGTATTAATTACACTATGTGTACATTAAATTCACTGTGTGTAAATTAAATATCATGTGTGTGATCTAATTAATTACTTCACATCTGTTGACCACGTGACCAAAAAATATTTTGGTGTTACATGGCATGTTGGAGACTTACATGTCATGTAACCATGAAAAATGTGTGACACCTATGGATGTTTCTTCAGATGTTTTTAATATATTATTAATTAATTTAATTTATATGGGTGATAAATAAATAGGATAAGAATATATATCAATAATCTGATTAAAATAATGAATTTAATAAAATAAAAATTAACTTCTAAATGTGTAAAGGATCAACAATCAACAAATAATTATAAATTGATTGTGACCACTCTGATACAAATGGATGGTTTTGGATATATTGGAATTTTTTATTAGGTATATCTCTAACATCATGACCAATGAATTGTTTTTGAAGAATATTGAAAAATATTTCCACTGGAACCATGAGAGGATCATTTTCACATTAATTTATAATTAATTTAATAGAATAAATAAATATCACAGTTGATGTTATTAATATTTTCATGACTTATTATATACCCCCTTTACATATTTTATATGAAATGTGCATAATTTGTGTGAAATGTTAATGTTTTAATACTAAGTATAATTTTTGAGCATTTTTAGAAGTAGTCCAATTGAGTCAGTTTACTATTTTATTGATAACTCTCACCATAAAGATTCAAATTGTGTGGTTCTTATTTTTTAGGATTCCTTATTCAATTTTTCACGTATCATTATAAGGAATAATGGGATAATTCTTCCATTTAAAGGCTCATATAGACCACACAAGATGAATCAAATAATTTGTGAAGAAACTGGACCAGCCATGATGATTGAGTTACTGGTCTCACTCTTGAAGCCCATATTTTGTGAATATCCGCCATAGGTTCGTGATTATCCAAAATAATATTGGTTAAAACTTTCATGGCCCAACTCTAAGAACAAGGGGACCAAATGAAGCATTTAAATCTAGCCCACCATTCTGGCCGAGAATTAAAATTCGGACACTATTCATGACATATCTCATGATGTAGGCATCAAATCGAGCTGACATTTTTCACTGTGAAATAGGCGATATATTTTTCCGAATTTTTTGAAGAAATCATTCGGTTTTGAAGGCATCTTATTATTCAAAAACCCTTTCACATTTTGGACTTCAAAAAGACTGGATTGAAATGGACAGATTAAAATGGTTTAGTAATCCGGCCATACCGTTGGCTCCATATGTCCAAATTACTCCAAATTTTGAGAGAGGTCATCCAACTTTATTATCTACAACTTTTAAGAAGGAGATATCTCGATATTTGTCTCTCTGAATATCCAACTTGGCGATGCAAGTGGAGGGACATATTGGGAATGAAAACAGTCCACTTCATTGGGCTATAAATGCATCCCCCTCCTCTCCTTCAAAGGGGTTGGCATTTCAGAAGAGAAGAGAATAAATTGGCATGAAAAAATCCTTTCCAAAGTCTTGGGAGGACCTTACATACTGAATTTTTTACTTGAGATACCCTTTCTACTCTCTTTGTTTCCTTTCACTTGTGTGTTGTTCTTTGTTTATAATCTTGTAAGTTTGTGTTTTGTAATTAAGTTTTAATGCAAGTTTCTTCTTCAATTTCTCTTATTCTCATCCTCCTTCTATAGATTAATATTAATGTTCTTAAAATAGTTTAAATATAGTTTAATCCTATTAAATTCTTTTTTCTTCCTCATTCAATCGAAAGTCCATTTTTTTTAATTATCATCATTGTTCGTTTGTGTGTGTGTTCGACGCGCCACTCTTTTCTTATCCCTTTCTTTTTCTTCTCTTCTTAAATTATAATCATAATCATTATAACCAGATTATTAAACATCCAAATGGCTGAGTAAATCTCTCATTGGGGTGAGTTATAATTTAGGTATGTTAAGTGGTTGAGAGCTTTTTCTCGATGAATATTCTTTGAATTAACATTGTGTATGTTGGACTTAACATGTCATGGATTAATGACTTGTTTTTTTAACATGTGGTTTACATGGATTATTGGAACCATAAATGCACCACAATCAATAAGATCTAATTGAGATTAGAAAATTAAGTTAAGTTAAGTCTTGGATTAAAGCCTTAACACTTAGGAATTATAATCAACGTCATCTTGTGACATGGGTGTTAATTTAATGAAATATAAAGCAAAGCTCAAGGATATCACAAGATTAAATAACTAATGATGAACTCACCCCAATATTTATCAAATTTTTAAATCAAAAATCATCCATAAATTATTTCATAAGCTCTAAAAACAAACCCCCCAATCAGAATACAATTAACTAAAAACAAACGACTATTACAAAGTATCATCATCGAGGATTTGACCCGAGTGCTGCTATATACATTAGCAGAGCACCGGAACCTTGATCGTTCGATAGGAGAAAATCGGTCGTGCATTTTAAATGGTGTTGTTGCTGGGGATGGTGATTTAAATAGTCATTAGTTTTTTGTTATTGTAAAAAAAACAAAAAAACAAAATTTGAAAAACGATGAAAAAAAACACAAAGAAAAACCCGCCTTCTCATAAAAATAATAAACTAAAAAAAACACACAAAAAAACTTTCTTCATCTTTCTTCAAAATCTTTCTGAATGCCCCGTATCCTCCCAAACAATCCCTTGGATTTGTTTGACCCTGAAATTGAGCGAACACTTCGCCAACTTAGGAGGAACATAAGAGATAATCAAATAATTCAAGAACCAATCCTTGTCCAACCAATTGAATTAGATATGGACAATCCTAGGGAAAAAACTCTTAAATAACTTTATTCCCCTGATATGAATTACCAACCTCTTGGTATTCAATATCCAAAAATATAGGATGACTTTGAACTCAAATTGGTTTTGATTCATCTTCTCCCTCATTTCCACGGGCTAGCCTGTGAGGATCCACATCTCCACCTTAAAGAGTTCCAAGTAGTGTTCTCTACCATGAATCCTCAAGGGGTTTCTGAGGAACAAATAAAACTTCGAGAATTCCCTTTCTCCCTAGATGACACTGCTAATTCATGGCTCTAATACCTTCCTCCTGGTTCCATAACCACATGGAATGATATGAAGTGACTTTTCTTAGAAAAATTCTTTCCTGCTTCTCGTACTGCTTCTATCCGAAAGGAAATAAGTGGTATTCGTCAATTCCCAAGTGAATCACTCCATGAGTACTGGGAGAGGTTCAAAAGGCTTGTTTCAACCTTCCCACACCAGCAAATTCCTGATCACCTCTTGATCCAATACTTCTATAAGGGGTTATTGGCAATGGAGAGAACTCTTATTGATGCTGCAAGTGGCGGTGCTCTTGTTGATAAAACTCCTGTAGCTGCAAGAGATCTCATAAGTAACATGGCTACAAACACACAACAATTCCATACTCGATCACATGCTCAAGTAAAACAATCCCAAGATAATAAATCAATTGATCCGACCAAGATGACTGAATGGATGAGTGAACTTACAGGTCTTGTGCGACAACTAGCTGTGGATACCAAATCCCCAACCACATCTTCTCCAAAATCAATGTATTCTAGACCTATCAAAAACTGTGGAATCTGCAACTCTTCATCTCATCCAACAGACACATGTCCACAACTTCAAGAGGATCAATCTGATTCATCTGTATCAATGGATCTCAATGCAGCATATGCTTAGCGGAACACCAACCCTCAACTATCAGGTCAGTTTGTTAGAAACTTAAACCAACCTCACTCTGATCCCTTCTCTTCTTCCTATAACCAAGGCCTTAGGTATGGTAATCCCATATCTCATACCCCTCAATTCCCTCCTCAAAACCCAAACCAGTTTCAATATGTTCAAGGTGTTGGTAACTTCCAACAACCTTATCCTTTTATTCCTCAACCTCAAAGGAACAATCCTCCTCTTAGATTCCATTATCCTAGTGAGCATTCCCAATTACAAAATCAATACAATTACTTTCCCAAGAACCAAAATCTAGGTAATCCCAATACGGTACAAGCCTCTTCTTCCAAGAAACCATGGGAAAGTGTAGTGGAAGATCATGCCTCATTCACCCGTTCAAGCCTCAAGAACATTGAAACCCAAATTGGTCAACTTGCATCCCACCTTAGTCAGCAGAAACCATCCAATTCTTACCAACTCCCAGCTCAACCATTACCCAACCCCAAGGGTAATGTAAGTGCAATTTCACTTAGATCGGGAAAGAAAATTTATATGCCTCAAGATAAGTCCTCCAACCCTCCTTTGAATTTTGACCTAGAAAATAAAAAGAAAAAGAAACTTGAAAAGGAACCTGAATCCATTCCCTCACCTCCTTCCATTCCATTTAGGAATCCAATTCCTTTTCCTCAAGCTATTTCTAAACCAAGGAAGTCCTTTGAACCTGATCCTAAAATGCTCGACATGTTTAGACGTGTTGAAGTCAATATTCCCTTATTAGATGCCATAAAACAATTTCCTAAGTATGCCAAGTTTCTCAAGGAGTTGTGTACCCACAAGAGGCAACTTAGGACCTTTGAAAATGTTTCCAACCAGCATTCTATTCCCATAAAGTGCAAGGATCCAAGGACCTTTACGGTTCCATGCCAAATTAGAAGTTCCAACTTTGATGATGCACTCATAGACCTAGGAGCCTCAATTAATGTCATTCCCAAATCCATATTCTTCAAACTTGGTCTAGGTCCCTTACATCCAATGGGTGTTGTCATTCAATTGGCCAATTGAAGCATAGCCAGTCCTAAGGGAATAATTGAGGATGTCCTTGTCCAAGTCAATGATCTTATCTTCCCTGCTGATTTCTATGTCCTTGACATGGAAGGTGAGACGAACTCTTCTCGGTCTCCCCTAATTCTAGGAAGACCGTTCCTCGTGACTGAGAGAACCAAGATTGATGTCCATTCAGGCATATTATTCATGGAATTTAGTGACCAACTGGTCAAGTTCAACATTTTCCAAGCCATGCGATACCCATCTGAGGATCACTCTGCATTCTCAATCCATGCTTCTAAGGACACTTCTAAGAGTCAATATAACCCCAATCCACCATTTTTTTATGTTCTAATGAAAAAGGATCTTATGAAATCTGCACCATGATTAACCAAGTCATAAATAGTGAAGTTGATGTGGACCTCTCATTCATAGACTCGATCAATCTAGAGGAACTTGAAAACTCTATTGAATCCCACATCAACTATGATCTCTATTGCTCCACCTTGGATAGTATTAAGGAAAATGAATCTGAAGCAACTGAAGTCCCTTCTTCAATTCCTGAGTTGTCTAGCCCAAAAGTGAAAGATGATAATGATCTGAAACCTCTTCCTACACACCTGCAATATGCATTCCTTTTCCATGATCACTCATATCCTATCATTATCTCTGCTTCACTTACTGAAACTGAGGAGTCAGAACTTGTTCAGGTGTTAGAGAAAAACAAAAAGGCCATAGGTTGGACCCTAGATGACATATGAGGAATCAACCCTGCTCTTTTCATGTATCACATCCATATTGAGGAATCATCCAAACCAATTAGACAACCATAAAGAAGACTCAATCCACTCATCCTTGAGGTAGTTAGGGAAGAGATCACTAAGCTTCTTCAAGCTGGTATTATCTACCCAATTTCTGATAGTGAATGGTTTAGTCCAATTCAAGTTGTACCTAAGAAGGGTTGGATAACTGTTGTCACAAATGAACATGGAGAGGTAGTCACAACTCGAGTGAAGAACAAATGGCGTTTGTGCATCAACTATAGGAAATTGAATTTTGAAATAAGAAAAGATCACTACCCTCTTCCATTCCTTGATCAAATGTTGGAACGATTAGCTGTAAAGTCACACTATTTCTTTCTTGATTGATACACCGGCTACTTCCAAATCCCAATCGCACCTCAGGACCAAGAAAAGACTACTTTAACATGCCCCTTTGGAACATATGAATATAGGAGAATGCCTTTTGGACTTTACAATGATCCTGCAACATTCCAGTGGTGTATGGTGAGTATCTTTTCCATATTCATTGAAAACTGCATGAAAGACTTCATGGATGACTTCACCAATCATGGTGAGTCATTTGAATCTTGTTTGAATTCACTCTCTTTAGTCCTCCAAAAGTGTGTCAAGTGTAACCTTGTGTTAAATTTTGAAAAATGTCACTTCATGGTTGCAAATGGGATTGTTCTAGGGCACATAGTTTCAAAAGATGGTAATGAAGTTGATCCTGCCAAAATTCAAGTGATCCAATCACTTCCTCAACCCAAATCTGTTCAAGACATCCATTTATTTCTCATTCATGCCAGTTTCTATCGGAGATTCATCCATGAATTTAGTAAAATTTCCCTCCCACTCACTCGGTTTCTCCAAAATGATGTCACTTTCCATTTCGATGAGGTTTTCAAGAGAGCCTTCATTGAACTCAAAACTTCTCTTACATCTTCCCCAATAATCCAACCCCCAGATTGGTCCTTACCCTTTGAGTTGATGTGTGATGCTTCCGATAGAGATGTTGGGGCTGTTCTTGGTCAAAGAATAGAAAAAATTCCTCATGTCATCTATTATACCTCAAAAACATTGGATGAAACTCAATCTCACTACACTGTCACTGAAAAGGAACTTTTAGCAGTGGTTTTTGCCTTAGATAAATTTCGTCTCTATCTCTTAGGTGCCAAAATCATCATCTTCACAGACCATTATACTATAAAGTTCTTACTCAAGAAAAGTGATTCCAAACCGAGGCTAATAAGATGGATCCTAATGCTCCAAGAGTTTGAACTTGAAATAAAAGATAGACCAGGAAAAGAAAACCCTGTGGATGATCACTTGAGTAGAATTTCTAATTCTTCTCATTCTGAAATCATCGATCCTGAATTCTCCACTGAGCACCTTTCATCTCTCACTCCAAAAATACCATGGTATGTACCAATTATAAATTACTTTCTTTCTGGTGTTTTTCCTGAAAAGTTTTGGAAAGAACAAAAAATGAAGTTGAAAAGTGATTCAAAATAATATTTTTTGGAAGAAAATAAACTTTGGAAAACTGGGGCTAACATGGTAATTATGAGATGTGTTGATAAATCTGAACATTCCTCTATTTTAGAATGCTATCACTCAATGCGTAGTGGTGGCCACTTTGGACCACAAAGGACCTCCAAAAAGGTCCTAGACTCTGGATTCTTCTGGCCTTCACTCTTCAAGGACTCACATGAGTTCTGTCAATCATTCCCCACTTGCCACAATTTTGGCACAATTTCAAAGAGAAATGAAATGCCCCAAAAGCCTTTAATTTTCTATGAGATCTTCGATGTTTGGGGAATCGATTTCATGGGACCATTTCCCCCTTCCAATGGATTATCATACATCCTTCTTACGGTTGATTATGTTTCTAGGTGGTTCGAGGTCAAACCCACTAGAAAGGATGATTCACATACTATTAGTGAGTTCCTAAAGACACACAACTTCCACAGATTTGGCATGCCTCGTGCCTTGATCAGTGACTTAGGAACCCATTTTTGTAATAGAACCATGGAATCTCTTTTGAAAAATAATGGAGTTGTAAATAAAACTTCAACTGCATATCACCCCCAAACAAATGGAATGGATGAACTTTCTAATAGAGAAGTGAAAAGAGTTCTTGAGAGAATTGTAAAACCCACCAAAAAATACTGGCCTGAAAGACTTGGTGAACCACTTTGGGATTATCGAACTACCTATAAAACACTCATCGGGATGTCTCCTATTAGTATAGTTTTTGGTAAATCATGTCATTTTCCTATTGAAATCCAACATAAGTCATTTTGGGCAGTGAAAACTTGTAATTTTGATCTTGAAAAATCTGGTGAAGAAAGATTGTTGCAATTGGATGAACCAGAGTAGCTTCGACTTGATTATTATGAGAATTCTAATCTCTACAAAGAAAAATCCAAGGCACTCCATGATAAACACATCCTGATAAAGGTATTTCATGAAGTTGAAAAGGTAATGCTCTTCAATTCTCGATTTCGGATTCACCCAGGTAAGCTTAATTCTCGTTGGGAAGGTTATTTTGTTATTACTAATTTTTACCCATTTGGTGCAGTGCAAGTCCAAGACCCCTCTTACAAAAGGACATTCACAGTTAATGGACATAGGTTAAAGCATCACCATGAGAGGACGCACAATCCTGGATCATCTTCAACTTCCACTGCATCCAAAACTTCTCCAGTCGACCTCCCACTAGATGGAGATAGAGACCCGCCAAATCCAAACTAGGGGGCACATCTTTCCCTTTAACTCTCTCTCTATATCTTCCTCTATCTACCACTTTATTATTCTTCCAACCTCTTTCATTTTTTTACCACTTTCTTTATCAAACCCTTTATTTTTAACTTTCTCTTTTGTGTGGGTGTATCTTTATTAAAAACTAAAAAAAACCTAAAAAAACAAAAAAAAAACATCATAAAGAAAATTACAAAAAAATCAAGAGTCATGATTACTCACCTTCCAATTTTCTAATTTTTTTCCAACCATTTTGGGGAGTTAACAGACATGTTTTCATATCAAAAAATTTTTATTTTCATCATGACTTTGGATAAAGAATTTTGTGTCAAAATTAAAAAAATTTGAATGCTCAATTTTTGATTTGGAAAATGATTTTCCCGAACCGTGAGGAACGACATTTGATTTCATGCCGAGGACACCTATGGAAATCTTTTCAAAATGTGTGTTTTCACCCCCATTTGTGAGCCTTGAGTTTTTGGACCTTCAATCTGAATTTCCTACCTTAGTGTGCATTAATATGATAGAGGCATTTTCTGAACCACATGAGAATCACAATAGCCAAATATCATCCCATTTCCCTTACATGAATCCTCTTTTTGAAAGCCCCTTCGAGCCTATGAAAACCTTTTCTTTGATAACCACATTACAATCCCAATACCTTTTCCCACCCAATATCAACATGGATTCTCATTGCATTTTTTTTGAAATTTAAGTGTGGGGGGGAACGGATTTCATTATGGATACCCTTTGTTGATTTCACCAAGTTATCATATGCTTGAGGGAAAGCATCCATTTCAGTGTGGGGGATAGTTTTTCATTCAGTGTGTTTTGGGGAATGTAATGTACTTTCATTTATTTAATTTTGTAAATGTTATTGACAAGTGTTCAAAAAAATCAAAAAAAAGAAAAAAAAGAAAAAAAGTGAACAAAAAAAATTGGTTTGTTTATTGGGTAGGTCAAAAATCACTCTTCCTCAACCTTTGATCTTGTTATAAGTATTACAATTAGTGTTGTGAGGAGATCAATCATGGGTTGGGAAATGATTGTGAGATCTTTTCCAAGTTCAACTTTCGAAAAAAAAGGAAAAAAAGAAAAAAAGAACACTTGCATAATATTCTTATCTCATTGGGAGAAGTTTTGTGGTTTTTAAATATTTCATATTCTTATCCCCTTCAAATTTTCTTCCTTTATTGTGTCTTTTTTCACACAATAATTCCCTTGTAAATATGTGTTTTCATTTCCTTCCCTGTTTTATTTCAAAAAAATGTGCATTGCTTTTTCTATGTTGGTGTTTTACCTCTCTTCTTTTATCTCTTGGACATTATATTCCTATCATCCCATAGCCACAGAAAAACACCTTAAAAATACCTCTTGATTCTTGTACACTTTGGATAGGTATTGGAAGCTGAGATCTCTTTCAAACTCTAAGATTTTCACTTTTGGTTAGTGAAAGAGTGAACCTCCACAAATGAATTTTATCATCTTGAGAGGTGTGAGTTTTGAGTGTCCACATTTTCCATTTCTAAATTTGAGCATGAAAAAATGAATTAGTTTTGGAAAACTGTTTCTATAACAACTTGTGGTGGAATTCAAAATGGAAGAGTGAAATAGTCTAAACCTCCCCTGATTGGAGAAAACAAAATTTTAATATATGTTGGTGAGTGAAAATGATTTTGTTATGTTTTTATATTTTTTGCACATGAGGACATGCACAAGACTAAGTGTGGGGAGTTGATGTTATTAATATTTTCATGATTTATTATATACCCCCTTTACTTATTTTATATGAAATTTGCATAATTTTTGTGAAATAATAATGTTTTAATACTAAGTATAATTTTTGAGCATTTTTAGAAGTAGTCCAAATGAGTCGGTTTACTATTTTATTTATAACTATCACCATACTAACTCAAATTGTGAGGTTATTATTTTTTAGAATTCCTTATTCTATTTTTCACATATCATTAGAAGTAATAATGGGCCAATTCTGCCATTTGAAGGCTCATATGAACCACACAAGATGGCCCAAAGAATTTGTGAAGAAACTGGACCAGCCGTGATGATTGAGTTATTGGTCTCACTCCCAAAACCCATATTTTGTGAAACTCCACCATGTATTCTTGATTATCCAAAATCATCATGGGAAAAAATTTAAGGGCCCAACTCTAAGAACAAGGGTCCCAAATGAAGCTTTGAATCTAGCCCACCATTATGGCCGAGAATTAAAATCCGGACACTATTCATGACATATCTCATGATGTATGCATATAATCGAGCTGCGATTTTTCCATGTGAAAGAGGAGATATATTATGCCGACTTTTTTGAATAAGTCATTCGGTTTTGAAGCCATATTCCTATTCAAAAACCCTTTCATATTTTGGACTTCAAAAAGACTGGATTGAAATGGACAGATTAAAATTGTTTAGTCAGACGGCCATAAATTTTTCTCCATAGGTTCAAATGACTCAAAATTTTGAGAGAGGTCGGCCAGATTTATTATCTACAACTTTGAAGAAGGATATATCTCATGATTCTTCTTTCTGAATAGCCAACTTGGCGATGAAAGTGTAGGGATAGATTGGGAATGAAAACAGTCCACTTCCTTGGGCTATAAATGCATCCACCTCCTCTCCTTCAAAGGGGTTGGCATTTCAGAAGAGAGGAGAATCAATTGGCATGACCAAATCCTTGAAAAAGGATTGGTAGGACCTTAAATACTCAATTTTTCACTTGAGATACCCTTCCTCCTCTCTTTGTTTCCTTTCACTTTTGTGTTGTTCTTTGTTTATAATCTTGTAAGTTTGTGTTTTGTAATTCTGTTTTAATGCAAGTTTCTTCTTCAATTTCTCTTATTCTCATACACCATATGTAGATTAATATTAATTCTCTTAAAATAGTTTAAATACAATTGAATCCCCTTCCCTTATTTTTTCTTCCTCATTCAATCGAAAGTCCATTTTTTTAATTATCATCATTGTTCGTGTGTGTGTGTTCGACGCACCACTCTTTTCTAATCCCTTTCTTTTTCTTCTCTTCTTAAATTATAATCATAATCATTAAGGTTTGGAACTTCCAAAAATCTTTTGGTTATATGTTTTGTGCATTTATGAGGACCCGATGTAGATCCCATCTAGTTGTGATCCACACATGCCACTTTGTTCTTGGAACATTTTCGATGGTACTCCAGGTGCTAGCGTGGTGGTATCAATCATCTTGTGTTGATCCCATGATCGAAACCATGATATCTTCAGTCTAGAAGGATCATCTCTTGATATATCTAGATTAATAGAAATTAAGGATGAATATAGATTCTTTAAATCTTAAGATAATACCCTATATATGTTGTTCATTGAGAGAGAATTCTCAAGAGAGAATAATGTTGTACATAACAACCAACCTCTCAGAAATATCATAATTTTCTATTTATATACCAAGGATTTGGGTTTTATGTTAATTAATTACACAAATGAACTTAATAATATGTTAAACCCCAAAGGAACCGTGTTCCATGTAGAATAATATTATTATTATCTTATTCCAGGGTGTATGATAACTTGTTCAATGATAAATATTATTTACATTATTCAAAATAAATATTTATCATCTAACCAACAACTCAGTTCCCTCATCCTCCTTCACATTTATTTAATTATCAAAAAATAATTAATTTATTATTCATGTAATTAAATAAATTATTTATTAATAAATAATTATTTAATCACCTTTTGAATAACAACATATAAATATTATACATTCAATAAATAGCTTGAATGGCCCGAAGGCCTTAATTTTTTATTGATTTTTGATAAACCCCTTTTCCATGGATGAGGGGAAACCCTTACAAGTCTCGTAGGCTCAGATATTACATGGCCCGTAGGCTAAATAGATTACATGATCTGAATGTCTTAGGGAATTCAACCAAACAATAAATACAAGGAACTGCCCCTCCCCAGCATCTGCATCGTGATGGTAGCTCTCCACCTTCGTATAGTCATCTGGATAGGCTTTTCGTGCAGTTACAGGCTGGTCCCAATGAAGTATCCATACCCTCTCATTCTTCCGATTCCATTTGGTTCTTCTCTAGTGAGTTCACTTGCTCTGAATCCTCCACTGGGGCTGCTCCTTTTTTGTAGAGTCTGTCTGGGGAAACTGCACTGATCATGTGGCCCGAAGGCCTTGAGGTGGCCCAAAGGCCTTAAAGGTGGCCTAAAATCCTTACTAACCTAAAGTCCTGGGTGTCCCGAAGGCTTTAAGGACTCCAAGCCCAAACTAGTATCCCAAGGTGAATAGTACCTGCTGCTACAATACCAAACAGTATCTGTTATAGTACCTACTACAGTACTCATACAGTACTGCTACAATACCTACTACAGTGCCTGCTACAGCACCTTCTATAGTACTACTACAGTAACCTAGAATTATTCCTCCACCTGGTTTTGAACCTGGTTCTCGTGGATTCACTTAAGGAGTCCTCACCAACTAGGCTGAGGCGCATGTGCGATAATAAATAAATAAATTTTATATTCACAATGTGGAGAATAAAATATTTTATTTGATATTCTCATAAATAAAAAAGTATTTATTAATGAATAAATAATTATTTATTACCTTATGAATAATAAGAGATGAATAAATATAATATATTCACATAATTAAACAATTACCTTATGAATAAAATTTTCTTTAATATTGATGATATTGTAATAAATCCAGAATAAATATTACTTCTCGGTCTAGAGAATAATATTTATTCCAACTTTTAGATATAAATAATATTTAACTAAGATCAAAGACTGAACTTTATATATGAACATCTAGGCCTCTTCCTCAGTGGCCTTGAGTGGGGTTTCCTAAAATCCAATAGTACTTTCTAGTAATAGGTTAAGGCATCCATAGAGTAATAGGATATGTCACAATGATAACAACCATATATGAGTGTTCACTATATAATATAATACTTTTGTCGTGATATCTCATCAAGAATGTAACAATCCTATTTCATCGACCTATATTCTTAATACATCTTTCTTTGAATATCTGAAATACGCTATTCGTTACACCATGACCATTGAATTTAATTTAACAGTTCAATTTTAATTAAATGGTCAAGATATCAACTTCCCTAAATATATAAGGGAAAAACCCTTCCTCAACTTATTCATTAATAAAACATCATATTTGATACACCCAATATACCCAACTTTTCCATTAATTATCTAATCATGATTTATGATAATAAATATAATTGTGAAATTAATGACATGCATTAATAATAATCATAAAGTCTAAGTATCAGTACCCATACTCCTAGATAGGAATATATGATAACACATAAACATATGGAATTACTATATGTAGGTCTATTCTCATAATCTCTCATCCTAGATATTACCAAGTGTGAAATTTATGAGATAAGTCCTTATATACTTATAAGTACTTACACCTAATAGTCAACATACTATGTTTCTGAACATATAATGTTATCCAATCCTAGAATAATATTTAAGAATATATTCTTGGAATTTCAAGGTTCTAATCTTGGAAAGGAACGTCTATGACCTTTTTAATGTGACATATTCTAGAGTATTATCACATTAATTTTATTTGGAAGAACAATAAATATGTGATAAGGTATTAATATTCAAATCTATTAATATATATGCAAGTCAAATTATAAGTTGTTATTTCTAGTGAACCAACACTAATATGTATATCAGATAAATATTTGAATATTAATGGTTGGACGTTGATGTATATGTTGAAGGAATGTATAGAATAATGCCTTCTATATGTGATTCATGCCTACTTGGTGCTATCCACCAGCCCGTGGAATATTTCGAATGGTCTTCGGGTGGCGTACTCATATTACACCATCCTAGGTGGGGTTTGAGGGGTTTAAGTTGTGACATCTCTATGGGTGAATTGACATATTTCTTCATTTTAATATTAAAATTTAGTTAAGTTCTATATATTAACACTAACAAATGATCCTAGATGGTCATATAATAAGTTTATCCAATAGATCATTAAATTATATTGAATTTATGGTTAAGTAAAAATTTATTCCTAACTTATAGAATAATATATATTCATGTTTTATTGATCATAAAGTTCATTCATGAGATATTTGAGTTTAGAATATATGAGATGAATTTAATCATTAAATTATTCACTTGTTTATGAATATAATATTTACTTATTCAAAAGATTAATGAATATTATAAGAAAAATATTTTATTAAAATTATGTGAATATTTATATCAAAATAAGTATTTTTCAAATATTAGTGAATCTAATATTTTTTTTATCAAATGAAAATATTTTATTATTCAAGGTTAAATAAATTTTATGGAAGAATATGGATCGATTTTCATGATCTACTAGAAATTATATTAAATAAATTTAATACCATGTAAAATTTTATTTTTTTTAAATTTTTTATATGTGACATGGAGTATGACTTATAAAAAATAAAATGATAAGGAACTTTATGAAATTATCTTATTTGAACCAAATAATATATTCTAAAATATATAAATTTTGATGGTTGACATGTTTGGTGCAAGGGAGGTTGTTTGGAGTTCTCTAAATCCCTAGAGAAAATTATCCATTCACTATCTCTAAAAAACATATAGAGAGATATAATAAGACATTATTAATGAAATCAATGGATAATTAAGTATAGAAGTTGTTTATCTTTCTCTAGACCCTGAGAGATAAAGTGTGTAATTCAGATTTTTCTGGATTATGTGTGGATACATATATAGGAATCCACGATTGGGTTATCTAATTCAATGAAAACACAATCATGTGGAGAAGGAAATAATTAATCAAAAAATCCATAGTTAAGGAAATTATATTTAAGTTAATTATAAATCAAATATGCATGATCCTGTCTTTGAAATTTTAAGGAGGATTCATCATGTCCTTCAGATTTTATCTATTGAGTTTGATGAAAAATAAATAAATTGGGCCTCCACCCATCACTTCTATTGTGTCCCATAAACTTCATAGATCACCCACACTCACACCCATATCTTAATTTTTCATAAAATTAAAAGGTAATTCCAAATAATATATCATATATTGAAATAAAACTATAATGCATTTTCTTTTTGGACATGATGTGGTTATTCCTTTATAATTCCATTATATTTTTCCAAAACTATGTTCAACAAACCATAAATATTTTACTTCTATTATATGTTTCAAATAATAACTCATAGAAAATTCTAAATTATGATCCTCATTATGATGTTGTATTTACACATGGAAGACAGTAGCTTTTCTAACATATCTTTAATCCATCACTTTAAACCATGGTCATTTTTCCTCTAAACCATGATATGATCAAGTAAATTGTGATGTTTTTTCCTTCTTCATGGTATATAGTGATTTATGAATTCTCCTCTAGAAAACCATGGCCAATACCATAATTAATTTATCATATTTCTTCAAAACCTATTTTTCTCAAACTAAACCAAAACATATTCAAATTTTCACTAGGGTGTAGTTTTTCCTCTTTCTCTTGATTTATTAATTCTATTAAACCTATGAAACTCTTATAAATTTATAAAAAAATATAAGCATGTTAAAAATAAATACAATATTAAATTAAAGTTCATAACTCATAGATAATCATATCATGAAACTTCTCAATATCATACTCCCAATATGAGAGATATCTAATCAACACATTACTATATAGAGTATCATTTATGTGATAATGCCATATATCAGTGTAAATAATAATATTATATTGAACAACTCCATTTTACTCTTAGGGTTTCTCTAAACTCTCCATATGTATTCAAACACTTCTCAATGGATCTTCTATACTCCCTAGAAAAATTCAATCTCATATGAGTATTTTTAGCTCCTAAGAATGGATAGCTTGGGTAGATATTATTTATAGGATTTTTTCATATGCTCATTCACCAGAAGGTACTTCTAGTTTCATAGGTTGTGATTTTATTTTATTTTCATTTTATTTTGGATTTCATATCGTCCATTCATGATTCTGTTTTTGTTGTGTAATTATTTTTTGTTTCTTGACATTCAGTCATGATCCCTATTGATATTATCAATGATAGATTAACTTTTACAACTATTTTTATATATTTTTGGGGTTCTTTTATGTTATAATTAGTTCATTTAATTAGGAAGGAAATGTATTCTATTTCTATGATGGATACTCCTGGTATTATTTTCTTATTACTAACCGATTACATTTGAGGTTATTAATTCACCCACCTAGCCTTTTCATTGACATGCTCATGGAATTGACATGGACTATTTTTTATGACCAATATCACATCCTATTGAGGTTTTGATTGAAGATTTTATTACAAAATGTGCTGATAATTTTGATTTATTAATGATTGGTTAATCATCTATTGTATCTTTAATTATTTAAATATTTCAATAAAAATGATGATTTTTGGGCTTAAATGATCAGATGAGTCTCGGGTTAATTCTTTAATTAATTTAGGATCATGTAATTCATGTTTATTTTGGTGAATAAACATTGAAGCATAATTTTCAAAAATTTCTTTTGGGAACTTTGATTTTGGAATTTAAATTTCTCAAAGTTTCGTGTTTAATTTTATTTATCAATTTTCAAATATTTTAAAATGTGCAAATTTAAAACCTCCATTTCATGACCAGGATTTCTTTTGTAATGTATATCCTAACTTATTTTTTATTCTCATTGAATTTTAAGGTTGTAATTCCTAAGATTAAAATGAAATTTCAAAGAAAAAGTGATAATTGAAGGAAATGGGGAGGTGAGCTCAAAGTTGTGGGGATGTGCTAGAAGATTATAGAGTTTTATAGAATATATAGAGATTGAACCAAGATACATGGAGGTAAAACCTACCCATATGTATAGGATCTCATTTAATTTAGAAGGTAACATCTAGTGTCACCTCTGAGGCAGATGACCTATAGTGAATGTTTCCATGTGTAGGTTATTTATGCAATCATTGAAGATGATAATTGTGATACTATGTTCTAAGAATTCATTGATTAATACATGGTCTTTGAAATCTCTTTTAAATAGTACTATCTTGATATCTTAGGTGGGGTTTGATTATTTTACAGGTCATTATGAAGCATCGTACCACTAGAGACTGAAGTATCATGATTTATGAACTAGAAAGATCACATTTGGGTTAAGGGAGCATGGACTGGATGATAATAAAATTGATGGAGGATATTTGATTCCTTTCTTGGAATATTTTACTATTTTAACTATCTATATGATGCCAATTTATGATTTAATGAATTCATTGTTGTGAATTCTTGTTACTAAAATGATCTTTGGAAAAAAAATATTAGGGAATTATATTAAATGATACTCTTATTGGTATTAGATCATGCCACTTATTTACTGGATCAACCCCCTTCTTGTCCTTTCTGGTAGTAATTTTTTTTACAAATATCCAAAAACTAATGACAATTTATTTAGACTATAATTTTTAAAAAAATTAAGAAAACATTCATTTTAAAATCTTCTAATAATAAATTTTGAAATAAAAAAAAGGGAAGCACACTGAGGATGAGTGACATTTTGATCTAGGGTATTTCATCCACTCATTTGTTGTGATAGTGTTGAGTTTGATAGTTGAAAATATTTGGATTCCAAACTTCACTTTCCTTATCCTTAAAAAAGTTACTGTGAAAATCCTTTCAGTGTATGTTGGTTTTGAAGGTTCTGGACATAGTAGAAGAGCCTTTTAGGAGAATAACCATTAAGGTTTTAGTATGATTAAATGAATCATTCACAAATTTTTCAAGACATAAGAATCATCAACAATGAATGTTTTCCATAAAATATTAACATATAATTTTGAGAACCCAGAGACAATACTTTTTATATTAAATTTAAAATTAATTTAATCAAATTTGAAGAAAGGTTACCTCATATTAGGATCCTTATTCAATGATTGTTGGAAGCATTGTTCTCATGGAATTATATTGAACTGATACTCTTATTAATCTTAAATATAACACCCCAAGATTTTATGGTATGTATCTTCTTAAATAAATTTAATTTATTCAATAACTTATGAGCTTATACGAACCGTGATATACTATTAAGTATTAACATGAACATTGGAATAGAAATATAACCATTAAGAATAGTAATGAAGCCATTATAACAATAAACTCACTTATGAAATTATAAATAAAGTTTAGTTATATAATAAATGAAAATATGATATATTTATATTATATAGTAAGTAAATAAATGTTTTAAAAAAGATAAATTAAGTGTTGGCATTTTTGTAAAGCGTAAATGTTAATTTACAATTTTATAATTAATATAATCATTTAAAAGAAAATTTATTTTCACAAAATAGATTCATAAATTAATATTTTTTTATATTATTATTATAATATAATTTTATGAGACCTTAATTAGTTTTTCAAAGTTTCATAAAATCAGTTATAATTTTTAAATCTATATTACTCGAATAAATGATGATTTTAATTAAAAATTAAATTTATCATATTTAGAAGATTATTTTCATAAAATGGAGTCCATTTTTTAATTCTAAACATCAAAAATGTTTGGGGTTATTTTTTGGTATATTTATAAAATATTTGAATTTATTTTTAATAGTGAAATGCAGTAATTTGTGCTATTTAACATTTTAGACAAATACATGAATTTTTGAGTCATGGTTGGGTCATAGATAATGTAATTGGACACAATCCTAAACTCATATTCTCTAGTTAATGTATATATCCATAATAATCAACACTATTAATAGTCTTGATCCCAAAAAATAAACTAATGAATAAAATAATCAAAAACACCCCCTCCTCCCACTATAAATATCACCCCTCACCACCTCTTCTCCTCAAACCTTATAATCCTTGGAGGTTGCTCATATAATTCCCAATTACTCTCATAAACATTTTCCCCATATTTTTTTCTTTCTGGTATCACCAAAATACCATTTCCAACTCCCTTAAGGAGGTTCTCAAGGAGACGACACTCAAGAGATAAAACTTTCCCTCTCTTTCAATTTATTTTCTTTTCTTATCCTTCATTAACCTACCCTGTAAAAAGTAACATGATAACTCCAATATCATATATATATATATATATATATCAATGTTATTTTTTTAATATTATATCCACCACCAATTCTCTTCTCTCCCCCTTTTGTTCTAAAGTGAAAACATCGTCTGAGAGGTGTCGATTAGCCACCGTCATGGATGATGATTTTTTGTTTTCTAATACCACCTTCAAGGTAGGTCAAAAAACCATTATAATGGTTACACCATATTATAAAATGTATATTAAAACTTATATAGTGTTCTATAATGATTATATATACAAAATATTAATTAATAAAACAAAACTAATTCGTGATGATCGAAAAAATACCAAAATAATCTAAATGGATATCATTAACATTTAATCTAATGAATCATCCTCATATCTAGAAATAAAATGATATATAATAACATTTAATCTTATTTAATTTCATTAATAACATACAATTTCAATTCTAGATATCTATTCTTGTTTTACGTGATCTTTCATACATGTATACAAAGTGAACCAATCATGAAAACCAAGGAAACAAACACTCTCAAATGACAAAATTGAATCTTATAACTCGTTAAAAAGGCTATAAATGAACTTAATAAAATTATAATAAATAAAATACATATTTATTAGGTTCTTAATTGAATTATTTTTTAATATAATTTCATTATCTAGGACATTAAGTGCAAGTGCAGAACACTTTTAGACATAAGGTAAAGGATTCTTTCTGAACCTCCATTTTTCCCTCGGGTTACGCTTTCTCTCCCTTTAACACAATGTAATTATTAAATATTATTATTTAATCCTCCTAAATTCTATGTGTATGATCCAACCATGTGTACCTATCTCAATTGTTATTTCTTTTATGTGGGAATACATGTTTTATAAAGGTTCCCTTTTCAATTCCTCATGATAAGTAAGCCCGATTTAAGGGAACATCTCAATTTTTTACCCATTTTCAAGCACACACCATAATATATTTTAAGACACCAGTGTTTTTATAAAATCACTTTTTTGTCATGAAAAACTATCTTTGTTCATTTATGGTTTTATGAAAAAAATTATTCTTTTGTTCTCTTTAAATACTCTTTAATATTTTCCCTTAAACCGCACTAAAGTATATCATTTCTAAAGTTTCTTAAACACTCTTTTTATATGTTTTCACTTAATCTAGACATTATTTATCATGATATATACCTATTTTACCTTATTAATGTACAAGTATTATTTAAATCCATTCTTTAATAGACACCATTATGATATTCCCTTTGGTTATGTATTATTCACCACTTATTCCTTGTGTGTGGTGCATGTATACTTCACTTTTATTTATGATCATCATTAATTGAGGATTTAATTATATATCCATATTTAATGTATCATGGATATGGTTATTTTCTTAGTTGTATACTATTTTTACATATGGTGTTTTCTTTGAATGTTTTTTTAACTGGGAAAATTTTGATAAATCTGTATTTTCTACTCAATACAGATATTTTGATAAGTCATGTTATTCATGACTTAAATATATGTATGAATAATTATTTGAAAATTCATTTATGGGTGTATCCTAGTTATATATATCCCCTTAATGCATCAACATGTCTCATGAGACAAAACAATTGGAAACAAACCCTTCGTGTTCTTTTCCAAGTAGAATCAAATGGGATTCTACCCACATACTTAAACCATCTTATCTTGATGGTAGTGTTTCATGTTTCAGATACATGACATCCAAAAACTAAGTATTTTATTCATTAAGTATTCAGTTATTACTTTACATGATATTTTTACGATGACAAAATCTATGGATGCATATTCACTCTCAAATTATTTTATGGAATGTGTTTTTCGATTATTTACCTCGCTATAATGAATATACCTTATTGAATTTGTTTCACTTATTATTGATTCATGTAACCATTACTGAGTGTTTGAGCTCACCCTTTTATTTTTTTTCCTTCCTCAGGTTATGAATATGAAATCTTTGAATAAGTGTCAAAGAAGCAACGTATTTTCATTTTTTTTTGTTCTACCTTTAATTACCAATGTAATAAGGGAGCCATGTATATATCTAGTTATTCAAGACTACTAAACTGATAAATCCTTGGTGATGTGATATATTTTATATATTCCATTTTAAAAAATAACCACCAACTTTGGGCTACTAGGGTCGGGGTTATAACATTACATCATGCTAGTTTTTTCCAGATCACCTCCCTTCTTTCCCTTCTTCCTGGTAGTACTTTTTTTTCAAGTGTACAATAACCAATGACAGTTGATATTGACTATAATTATAAAAACTATTAATAATACTTTCATTTTAAAATATTTTACCAAGAAATTTTGAAATCAAGATAATGGAATCATACTAAGTTTGAGCGATAGTTTAGTCTAGAGGATTTCATCAACTCATTAATGGTGATAGTGTTGAGTTTCATTATTTGCGATAGTGTTGAGTTTCATAGTTAAAAAAATATGGATTCCAAAATTCACTTGTATTCCCATGGACAAAGTGAGTAGCTAATACTTTTGGTTAATGTTGGTTTTGAAGGTTATAGAAGAAGTGGAAGTTCCTTTTATGATAACAACCATTAAATTTGTATTCGTATTCTATGGATCATTCACCAATTGTGTAAGACATATATTTCATGAAAAATGAAATTTTTCCATCGAATATTGACATAGAAATACCATAACCCATAGATATTCTTTTAAAAGTTTAATTTATAATTAATTAAATCAAATATGAAGAAATGTTACATTGTATTAGAATCATTCTTTGATGATGTTGTATATAATCTAAAACACCTTTTAGGGTGATTGTTGTTGCATAGGGTGGACCAAAAGTAGATCCCCTCTAGTGGTGATCCACTCATTTTCTTTTGATCTCCAAACAACAATGATGGATCGTTGGGTTCTAGCGTAGTTGATCTAACATCTTTTATTTCTTTTCTTTATCACTTCAAGTTCCTTCGAGATTAGAGGAATATCTCTTATCCTTCTCATTCATGGGAGGATAAGATAAGGAAAAATCTACATATAAATATATTGTGCGCAACAATTATGAATTCTTGATTAACCTTGCACAATAGACATAACAATATATTTATAGAGTTAGGGATTAGTTTAAAATATTATTTAATTTCAAAATGATCCTTAAATAATATAATAAAACTTATATGAACTCATTCCATATAATAATATTATTGGTCAAAGTGGAAAACTTAAGAGGTGGTGAATTGATTTTCCAATTAAAATTTTTGTTAAAAATGATTTAAAACTAAATCCCACAATGTATATAATTTGATATTTTAAAAATATTATCAAAAGTTCAATAAAAACATAGTTAAAATAATGTTGAAACAATTTTAGCTTTTGAAACTGATTTATTTATGTAAAACATCATATATAAAACACTTATTAAAGATAATGATAAAATTAGTGTTTTTCTATATCATTTTGAAAATAAAAATAGGGTTTTTTTAAATAAAGAAAGAAAAATAGGAAAACCCATAATAGAATAAAACAATAGGTTTGGTCTCAAGATGAGACCTAATCCTCTTCACATAGAAATAACTCTCTTTTATGTTTTTTATAAATAAATAAACTAATCCACAACTAGGATTAGGTTTTATATAAAACTATACACAGATAGTCTAGGCTACATAGCCTCTTCCATAGTTCTATGTGGGAGTAAAGATTTAAAAGTATGTCATAAAGAGTATATGGCACTCTTCAATAAAATATAGTAGCTTGTGATAAATAATAAACAGATTATATCAAACACAACTTGAAATTTAAAATTAATAGAGAAAAAGAAAATAAAATACTTTGATTCATAGGATGAGTTCTATATTTTTAGATGATTATTCACTTCTCGATGTTCTTATTTGGATTTGGAAATGAGATACTTGGATAAATATGGTCTCATGTCCTGAAAATAAGTTTGCATGATAACAGAGTGCCATGCATTCATAAAAAAACTCATTATCATGTGCTTGTTTCTATTTTCTCTCTCTTGACCTGTGTCTTTTCTCTAACTTATATCATCTTTAAAAAGAATACTTTCTCTGAAAAGATCCATTGAAAACACATCATTGGAAATCCTCATATTCAACCTCAAAACTGGGATCATTAAATGCTTCTAACTAGTATTTAGTTATTCATAGAAATTGGTTGTCATATTATATTTAATAATACAATACCCACTTTTGATGAAGTTACTTTAAAGTGTGTCACATCAGCATCCACAGTAGCTTTAACACTATGTGAGAATTATGATCGGATCTCTTAAAAAAGGCATATGTTCAATTACTTTGATCTTATGGTCAATAAATTGAACTTATCATTGATCACATAATTTGTAAAATTATAATTCCAACCAACAATAGCATCAACAAGTCACACGGTCACTTTATTACTTTTTTATAAGTCCAACTTTCATATAGGGTCACTTTCCTTTAACATGTGATCATTTAGAATCTTATAAAATCTATGATTTCATCATGCAAACAATAAAATATTTTTTAGTATTTTACTAATGTGTGGCCACTTCCATTTGGATTTGTGGTTGCAAGGTTTCTCATATACTCAATTTAAATTTTCATGCAATCGATCCAATAGTTTTTAATAAAATAGATATGGTCAATGTGATAGGCATGTAGTCGATCCACTAGTCTTTCATCTGATTCATGTCTTTTTGAAAATCTTTATCGATATAGGCACTTGAGATACAATGTGTAGTTACTCTATTTTATTTAGGGACACTTAAGTCCTTTGCGATGTAAACCATGATTGATGCATCTTCTATACAGACAATCTAGTACTTTTATAATTTTCCACTCTTTGGACTCATGGTCAATTCAAGACTTAATAAGATTTCAGTGTTTTATAGAAAGGTTTTTATCTTTCCTAAAACATAAAATGGATTAGAAAAAACCTAAAAATGACTTGTGATTATTAAAATAAGTAATTACTGGACCAATCCAACAATTATTATTATTATTATTATTATTATTATTTAATGGAATATTCTAACTGGTAAAATGATAAATATTATCTTACTAGATTGTAAATTAATATTTATCATAGGACATGATATTGGTATTCTCATCCTCACCGGCATTTATTGTATACCTAAATAAATATTTATTAAATATTAAATAAAATAAAATAATTATTTTTTTCACTGTATAGATAATAAATGTTTTTTAGTTATTCACATAGTTAAATAAATTAATTATTAATGAATGAATAATTATGTATTATCTTGTGAATATTTATGATCAATAAATCCTGAATAAAAGTATTCATCGGTCTTGAGAATAATATTTATTCTAATAATTAAATTCAAATATAATTTTATTAATATCGAATGAAACACTTAGTGTGTGGCCCTCTGGGATTATTTATCATTGACATTAAGTGGGATTTCTTAAAGCCCAAGATTACTATCTAGCAACGGGTCAAGTCACCCAAGAGAAAGTAATTAATGTTTCATTGTCATAAACCTCACATGAATGCTTACTATGTAATATATTCTCTTTATCACAATATCTCATCAAGTATCTCGCACACACATGTCATCAACCTATGTGCTTGATACGTCTTTCTTTGACTATCTAAAATAAACTCATCATTACACCATGTCCATGAAATTTAATGTGATAGTTAAATTAAAATTAAAGGGTCGATATATCAACATCCATTAATTTTTAAGCTAAAAATCCTTCCTTGACTTATTAATTAATAACATGTCATTCATGACGCACCCAATGTAACCTACTTCTCATGAACATATGGCATTAAGGTTTGGTCAATACATAAAAGTACGTGAGTTTTGATAGTCATTAGTAATAATCTTAAAGTATAAGGACCATTACAAATTCTCATGGATAGGAATATATAATAATACATAAACATGAAGAATTCTTACAAGTGGGTATGTTCTTATCATTGAATTTCAAGGTTCTCATCATAGCGGAAAACTGTTATGACCTTATCAATATGACAAATAATATAGTTCATTATTACATTAAATTCATGAAAAACAATGAAAAATATATAATAATATGTTTTAATAATATTTAAATCTTTTAATATACATGTATTATAAAGTGAAAACAATTGGTTCTAGAACATCAACTTCAACAGACTCCCACTTGGGCAAGATCCAACTATCTATGACTTTCAATCTGCTAGACCACACAAGATAATAAAGTTTTGGATGAGTTAAGGCTTTAGTTAAGAGGTCAACCATTTTTTCCTATATGGATATTATGATCACTGCAACTTCACCACTTTGATAAAAAAATCCCTCAAGTGATGATACTTATGAAGAATGTGCTTTATTCATTGATGTGACCACGGTTCCTTTGTAAGGGTCATCGCTGCAATGTTATCAAAATAGAGTGTGATGGGATAATTACTTCCAGGTTCCATGTTAAGATCTTGGATGAAATCTCATATCTACACTACTTATTTATCTCCCTCATAATCTACAATATAATCATAATCTGCTATAGAATCTACTTCCAATATATTCTTTGAGCTCGTCCAACTCGTAGAACCTCCATTGAGAGTGAAGATATATCTCGTCTTTAATTTCTGATCATATTGATTTGTTTAAAAACTAGTATTTCCATATCCTCTGATGACTAGTTTCTCATCACCTCCATAAACCAGGAACATATCATTAGTAAACCTTAGATAATTAAGGATATTTTTGTTTTCCATCCAATGGAAGTCACCTGGTTCAGATTGATATCTTTCTACTCCACTTAAGTCAAAGGCAATATCTAGGCTAGTACATAGAATAGCATATATAACTGGACCAATCACTGACACGTATGGAATATTTTCCATCATTTTTTTTACTCATGTGTCTGAGGATGTATTTTCTTTGAAAGATGAATTTCATGTGACATTGGAAAAAATACCCTCTTGGGTTATTCCATACTGAATCTCTCTAGTGTATTATCGATATATATACCTTGACTTAGATTGAGAAGCCTCTTGGATCTATCATGAAGGATATTTATCCAAAGAATATATACTACTTCACCTAATTCCTTCATGGAGAGTCTTTCATTTAACCAAGATTTAATAGAATATAAGACTGGTATCGTTTTTCCAATAAGTAGCATGTCATCAGCATAAACTATTAAGAAAATGACTCCACTCATACTAAAATGCTTATACACATAAGTCTCACATTCATTTTTATGAAACTAAATTCCATTATGGATTTATCAAATCAAATATCCCATGACCCGAATGCTTTCTTTAATCTGTATATAGATCTTTTAAATTTTTATACCCTGTTGGCATCCTTTGGAGTCACAAACCCTTTAAGTTATGTATTATATACATCTTCTTGAAGGTTCCCATTAAGTAAGGTTGTTTTAAAATCAATTTTCTAAATCAAATAGTCATGTAAATATACAATGTAAAGTAGAATTATGATGTATTTCATCATTGAAACTAGGGAAAGGTTTTCTTCATATTATAGGCCTTGACGCTCCTTGAACCCTTTTAAAACTAGCCATACCTTATAAGTACCTACTTGTCCATCTATATCTAGTTTCTTCTTGAATACCCATTTACAACCAATGGGATTTACATCCATTAGAGTATCTACCAAATTCAAAACATGGTTTTGGAAAAAGGAATACATTTTATAATTCATTACTTATTTTCACTTAGAAACATCTGTTCCACTTACTAATTTCTTGTAGGTTATAGGATTTTTATTATCAACTAATAGTGATTCACTATCCTTGATGACTATAAAACTATATATTTTAG
Organism: Viscum album; assembly: GCA_963277665.1. NCBI lineage: Eukaryota > Viridiplantae > Streptophyta > Magnoliopsida > Santalales > Viscaceae > Viscum > Viscum album. The sequence goes on along the minus strand of OY728139.1, from coordinate 1,512,161,833 downwards.
GTTCTCTAACCTCTCTTATAATCCTACATGGTACTTTTGTCTCCAAAACTTCTCCTTCCATGGGGATTTGTGGAATTTTTTCCTATTCCAACACTTGTGTACCTTGAGCCTAAACTTCATCAAATTCTATCTCACTTTCATTATCACTTTTATAGATTTTTTCCCTCTTAAGTAATATGGAATGTATTTACATTATTACCTTTTCTCTGATGGGTCATATAGGTAATATCCCCTTATTTCATTGGGGTATCCTATAAATGTACATTTTGTTCTTTAGGGTGCAAGTTCACTTTTTAAAGGGGCTTTAACAAATGTTTCAAAACCACACACATATAAGTTTGACAATAAGGGTTTCTTTCCACTCCATAATTGGTATAAAATACCATCTTCCAAATTAGTTAGCACCTATTTTAGTATTTGTGATGTTTTCTATAACCCAAATGGATAATGGAAGAGTCACATGACTCGTCATTGATCTCACCATGTTTAACAAGGTGTGGTTCCTCCTTTCACTTACATATTTCCATTATGGTGTATATGGAGGAGTGAGTTGGGATAGAATCCCAAACTCCCATAAATGATCAATGAAGTCTTGATTAATATATTATCTACCATGGTCTGAGTGTATTTTCTTAATCTTATTACCAAGATAGTTCTTAACCTCATTCTTAAATACACTCAACTATAAAAATAATCTAATTTATACCTCATTAAGTATGCATATTTATATCTACTAAATTCATTAGTAAAATTAATGAATTATGAATACCCACCCCTTGCTTTAACTATAAATGGTCCACACACAATGGTGTGGACTAATTCAAGAAACACTTTGGCCCTTTCACATTTTCAACTAAATGGGGCATTGGATATTTTTCCTTGTAAAAAAATTGTGATATACACCAAGTGGTATTAGTTCAAAATAATCTAAATATCCATCTTGATGTAACTTTTTCAAATTCTTTTTTCTTTCATGAACTAGCTAGTGATTTCATAGTTGGGTGTGGTGAGATTCATGTGAAGTAGTTTTGTTATTGATTTTTATTACTTGTTTTGTGTAATCCAATACATAAAAACTATTATTTAAATATTATTTACCATAAAAAATAATATCTTTATAAAATAAGAAATATTTATTCCCAATTTTTAAAATAAATATATCTATATCAAGTATGGATGCATAAATAATGTTTTTGGTAACAGATGGGAGCTAATAATATTATTTTGAAACTGATATCATTTTTATAATAACCCACTATTTTATACATAAATATTACATCTTAATAGATTAATATTCATTACATAACATAATGATACATTCCATAAATCGTTTAGGTCTAGTACCTTTGTGAACTTGAAACATAAACAACTGATCCATAAGTGAGTTATGTCATCTCCCACTAAGTTCTTCATAACTAGAACTCTTCATAAAAATATCATATATAATACCATTCTTAATAAACTAGGGAAAGGAATCAAAATAAAGTGTGGGATTATATTCTTAGTAAGGGTAACAAGGGAGATATCAACATAATGTGGGAATAAGAGAATGAGAACATAAGAATAACATTTGAAAATTATACTCGACATATCATAGATCATAAACATGAGTAAATCGTGTAATTTCATATGAAATGAATCATAATGAAATTAAAGAACATTATCCATGGTAGAATAACATTGTAATAAAACATATATTTTTTAGAATACGCATAAACATAGAAAATATTGTGCCAATTCTACCCACCATGACATTCATAACATGTTAGGCTTTTTCTAACGACTCATGTACCCACTTTGGGATTGTTATAACCTCCCATGTGCCCTCTTTAGGGTTTTGGATAAACTCTTTTGTACCCTATTTCAGGATTAGGATAACCTCTATTGTGCCCTATTTTGGGCTTGGCATAACCTCCCATGTACCCTCTTTTAGGAATGGGATAACCTCGTGTGTACCCTATTTTGGGATTGGGATAACCTCCCATGTACCCTTTTATCTCATATAACAATAATTATTACCCAATGTATTAGAGAGAGATATAGCTCCCACCTATCACATAATTCATACATTAATGCGTCATAAGATCATAAAACATTTATCATATCATAACCCATGAGAATGAAATGGGTTTCACAAACATTTCATCATAGCATAACCCATGGTAAATAAATGGATTTCATAAACATTTTTTATAAAAATAATAAAACATCTAAATAAATATCTCTTGGAACATTTCTTGAGGAAAATAACATTTAAAATTTAAAAAAATATTTAAAATATAAAAATTTAAAATATATTTAAAAACAAATTCCATGAAAAAAACTTGTAAACTTATAAAGAAATATTTAAATCATTGAGTTTTCATGGTGGCGGAAAATAACATTCATGTTGTACATGTTAAATCGAATATTCCTTCCACATTTTCAGTAAAAAGTAAATAGAGACTTGTTTTGAAAATGACAAAAAGACTCCTTTTAAAAAAAATTGAAAAATTAAAATATGGGTAAAAAATTATTTAAACAATAATTTTAGAATTTTAAAATATTTTTTAAAATACTTTTAGAAAACATGGACATGGAAGAAATAGGATTTTTGTCTGAAGAGAGAAATAAGTTTCATTTTTATTAAAAAAATTATTTTGGTATCTTTAGTACTTAAAGAGAGGAAAATTAATGGAAAAAATTTATTCCCCATAAATAAAAATTGTATAAAAAATACATGAGTTTATTGAGATATAGGTCATGATATTTCATCATTGGAAACATAATCATAAAAAAACTCGATAAACAATGAGATTGTAACATAAAACCATTACCACTTTGGTAATGTTTGAATCATAATACCCATGAAAAAAATAACCTTATATATAATTTTAAATCCCCATTAATTTCATAATAATCATCATAATATACATTCATGGGTAGTGTATACAGCACGCAAAAGAAACAAGTGGTAAATACGGCATGTGTCTCACAGAAATAAAAGTGAGATAAAAATCTCGTACCGCTTTGGTAATATTTTGAATTGTAAGTCCCATTAAATAATAAATTTAAATAAAAATTTAAATATAATTGAAATAAGGAAATTCATTATATAAAATTTCAATGGTTCAATATATACACAATACAAAATCAACGAGTAGTGAATATTGCATATGTCTCCCGTAAATAAAAGAGAGACAAGAAATCTATTAACTTAAGTATCGACTTCCTTTGTACACATTCAAAAGTCTTTAATAATAAATATAGTTTTATTATAAATATATTATATAACCATACTCATATTTATCATATCATATATTATTTACTTATAACATTTTATGACCTATTTATTAACAATTCTTTGTTAAAATCATTGTTTCGGGTGATAACTGCTTTGTCTTTTATGTATGATTTGGTTTGGTAGTATTGATCCTTGTACTTTTAAATTTGTTCCATTATTTACATAATATTAACCATGATATAAATATCATATATATTCATTACATACATATTTATATTCATCCATAAAAGTTATAAATAGAAAAATGGATTATATCATTCATAGAGATGGTAAGTCGTACGTACGCATGAACACTGCTCCCATTTTCTTGATAGATGGAAAAAAGGAATATAAATAATATATAACATTTAAAGATTCATTATAATGTCATATATATCACATATATTTATTAAATTCAAGTTTATTACCTTTAATGTAAAGTGTGAGTGAAAAACAAATCACATCGTTCTGTGAGGCAATAACTCATTGTACACACGAGTGACATTATCATATTCCAAAAGAATGGAAAGTAAGAAGTTATATGTGATATTATAATTCATGAAGTATAATTACTTCATAAATATTATATATAAAAATTAAATCCATCATTAAAAATAACTGTGATAGGTGGTGATGGAAAAAAAATTACATCGGCTCGTGAGGTAGTAGTCTTCTGTACACACGATCGATGGTTTTGCATTTCATTTGATGGTAGAGGAGATAGATATAGGTTATTATATCACCATAATAAAATATCAGTGTTTTTTTTATTTTTTTCATTATATGGGAATTATTAATTCATAATTTAAGGTGTTAAGAGAATGTGAAATGAATAAGTTTAGTGAAGATAATTACCTTCTCTTAGAGAAACCACCTTTGGGTATCTTAATAAAGACACTAGGGTTACAATTTTGGGAAGTCCTAATACTCTATAACATGGATAAGGATGTTGGGGAGATATTTTTTCAGTTTTCGTTTGTTCCAAATGGATTATTAGGTGTGACTAGGTGAGGAGATGAGGTGCCCTTTTATAATTGAGGAGGAGTGAAATGTTTGTAAATACCCAAAACTATTCAATAATAGGATGTCTCTCTCATGTTTTAAACATGTTATTCCTTAGCCTTTAAGTTTACTTAAATTTACCATCTGAGTTTTCATCATGGGGACTTTTTTTTACGTAGGTGATTTATTCCTTAAGAATAAAAATAAAATGAGCCTTATTATATAATATAGAACCAATTATTCTAAATATTAATTCTAATTTATTAAATAAAAATACCATATGTGATGAAAATTAATTTTAACAGAGACGCATGTAATGTGCAAACCTCGTTTTAACCTTAATCGTGGTAAATAATTTTTATTGGATTTATTATTAATTATAACCAAAATTTAATTTGAAATTATTATATAATATAAATTATTATTATTAAAAATATATAATCAATTTTATCAAATTCTATTTATATAATCAAAATAATTTAATTTAAAATTAATCTCGTAGACGTGATAAAAACGGTTTTCCAAAGAAAAGTTTTCATAAGTATAGATAGTTTTAATATCAAAATACATTATGAAATTGATTACAATGACATAAAATTTATTAATAAAAATATAATTGAATTAATTTTACTTTTAAATTAATTTGAAAATAAAATGGATCTAGGAAATGTTTTAAATGAAAATGCAGTTTTTAATAAAAAACAGTATTTTTTACTATTTATATAAAAATTAATCATTATAGAAAATTCTCAAAAATTCACTCAAAGATATTTTTGACATGTAGATTTTAAAAATGAAATTCATTTTTTATAATAAATTTTCTAAAAGTGTAAAAATAGTAATTTTATTATTTGTTCATAAAAAAGAATGAAAATTAGATTTTTGGATATTTTGCAAAGCATTTGAAGACTTTACCAAAAAATAAGTATTTATTTATGAATATGTTTTTTTCTAAAATTTTCATAATAATTTTCAAAAAAAATAATACTATTTATACCACCAAATTTAATGGCTAGGTTATAATGGTCGTGTTTAAAGGATAATATTTTTAATAGTATATCATGGTTCATTAAAACTCGGTGTTGTGTGTAATATGAGCTATCAAAGAAATTAAGTTTATTTGAAAAAATATATATTTCATAAAATCTCAAGGTGTTACATTCTAATCCCATTATAATTAATTTCTTCCTAGAAATTATATCACTCTGATACAAACAATTGAGGATACTTATGCCTCATCATATCCTTAGGTTCCCACATTGTATCCTCAATCTGGTAGTTTCGCGACAAAACTTTGACTAGGTGAGTGGTCTTATTTCATAGAACTTTCTCTCTATGATCTATAATATTCATTGTTTGTTTCTCATAAGAAATAAATTTCTCTAGTGGTATGACCTCTAATTTCATTACATGAAAAGGGTTAGGTATATAAAATGTAACGCCCCGACCCCAGTTACCCAAAGTCAGTGCATTATTACACAACATTGGCATGATCACAAGAAAGATCAAATCTCGAAAGACTGATTAGTTTAGTATCCTTGGAAACACTAGATATATTCATAAAGTTTACATTACATCATAAAATGAAAACTACAACAATACAGTCTCCATAGTCCACACTCTTATCCCCTCATATTATCCCTGCAAGTCATTCATAAATTACTTCTTCACATCCTGGGAAAAATAAAACATAGAAAAGGGGTGAGCTCAAATGCCCAGTAAGGATAACAATATAGTGGAAACATTCATAAATAAGAATAAACATGTAAGGCAATGTATAACTAAAACAAAAGCCTTTTAAACTTGAACTTCAACATAGTATGGCAAAAATAAAATGAAATAATGCCATTTACTTATTCACATGGATATTCTACTAATCGAATAATCACATGCAATATCAATAACCACTTTCATAATGATGGAATGCATAATGCCAGACTATCATAACCACATATCCAAGGCCTCATTCCAAGACTACAAATAAGATTTTGTCAAGGCCTTGTGCCAAGACACTAGTTTGTCTCATAAGACCTGCCGATGCATCGAGGAGCTATAGCGGGCTCCACCCGTCACATATTAAGTCCAATGCATTCCCATATGAAAAGGTTTAAACATAACATAAACATTCGTATTAAAACTAGCATACGAAATGTAAATACTTCATCCATAAACCATAAATGTTATAAAAATAACACATCCACAGTCAAACATATCACAAAACCTTCAATACAATATAGAAGTTTTGTATCATAATAAATCAACTTCAAATAGGCTTAAAATCCATCAAAGGATGTTGACATAGAAGAAATCAAAACTATTTGAGAGAAATATCCCTTTTTTGAAATCATTTAAAAGTAACATAATTATAAAATAAAACATTTACTTTGAAAATTTTCTTATAAGCTTGTAAGGGAAGCTTCGAAGATTTTATAACGGCGGAAAATAGCCGCACCCGCCGTATAAGTTAAAAAAACATTCTTACCTTAATTTTGTCGAAAAGGTTAAAAAGGATCTTGTTTGGAAAACGACAGAAAGATTACTTTATAAACCACTTATAAAAGTCAACAAGGGTATAAATGACTTTAACCCATATTCTAGTAAATAGTAAAAAAAATTAAATACATTTTTAAGAAACATGGATGTTGATGATAAAGAGGTCCCAGTAGATAATTACGTATAAACAACCTCGGATAATGAAGAGATTGTGAAATAAACTCTTACCTTGTACTTTTCCTTGGTTGGGGTAGGTTAACCTCCTGTATAATGGTGAAATAATTGTTATTAAATTATACAAGAATCATATATATTATTATGTTATCATATATGATCTTTTAACATTTCTTTGTTAATAATATCTTAGTATTATCGTCGTTTCAGGTGTTAACTTACTCATTTTCTTTTAAATGTTTTGTTACATAAGTCATGTTTGTCATGGATAGGTTGTATCTTATTCATATCCAGAATTATATCAAGTCCTTAAACATTATTTTTAAATCATCAAGTGATAATTATACTTGAATGGATACGATGGAGAATGAATCTCATCGCGTTCGTGGAGACGGTAGTCCGTACGTACACACGAGCGACAATATAATTCCTTTGATATTAAAATAATATATAATTGTATGGTATATCATATATACAGAATCATTATCATGTTATATTTATTATTTACATGAATTAAAAATCATTATTATACCCATCCAAATAATAATATATTGAATAACAATTACACCACGACGTGGAGACGGTAAGTTGTACGTACGTACGTATGGTGACATGTCATTCAAAGGATGGATAGAATACTGAATATGGTTGTACCATATTTATAATAACATCACAGAATATATAAGATACTGGAGTTATTATTTTATAATGGTAATAACAAAGAAAGAAGAAGTGGAAGAAGAAAGGAACTTGAAAAAGGGTGGTGAAATCATTACCTCTTCTCCGGGTTCTTCCTTTTGATTTGATCAAAAGGGATCCTCAGGTTAGCTTTCTGAATAAAGGAATGCCTCTAGGATTAAGTTAGGGAATTTGAGAGAGTATTTGGGCAGGTTTTGGCTGAACCAAAAGGCTTTGAAGGTGTTAATTAATGAGAAGGAGGAGTGCCCTTTTATAAGAGGGGTGAGGGGCACCTTTGGAAAAGCTACAAATATTATTTTATAATAAATTCATATTCGTTTTATAATGGATCCAAAGTGGATTATTTAAAGTTTAAGGTGGGGATAGGTCAAAAACCACTCAACCAATAGGATTTAGACAGGTTTGGGTTACTATATTAACCTTATCTTTAAGTATTAACTCTTAGTTAATTAGTTTCACTTTTACAATGTCTCTTTGTATTTTTAAATTATATGGTTAATAAACTTACTATATACATCCAAGCGACCCCCAAGCGGTCCATTAATGATAAAAATATCATGATATAATTCTCTTGTCCAAACCTTAGATTTTTACGAATTTAATATCTATTAATATTAAAATATTTTTTTTAAAAACTCTTTTATGTCAATTTTGACACTATTCAATAGTTGATTTTTGTAAAAATTATAACAGAATTATTACTTAGAACAAAGTTAATTAAATCATTAATAACATGTCATATTAACCTATAAAATCAGTTTAATTCATAAAAAGTCTCAAATTATATTTATTTGGGTATTTATAATATCAATTATTTTAATTTTTCACAATTATGGTAATTACTCCAACATCATTGTGTCATAAATAAATTAAATTATTTAATGTATAAAAATTATAAATAAAATATAATTATGTAGAAAATATTTTTAGATTTCTAATTAATATTTATAGTCTAAAATAAAACATATATAACCATATTTAAAAATTGTTTTTCTAAAAGATATATACTTATGTCATTTTTGTATTTATTTAAACTTAATTAAAATAATGTGTCCCTATCACCTACAAGTGGCTCCATGGGGTCCCAAAATCGACCCAAATATGCCCATGGTCGTACATGTATACACCAATAAGGTTAGAACACGTTTTAGGGTAATTTAGTATTATTATAATATTATTTTTTAACCCTTATTTACCTGATTTACCCTTTAACCATGGTAAATAAGATATTTACCGAAGTAATTATTCAAAATGTCTAAAAATAAAAGCTACCCATTTACACAATTTGGACATCCTGATTCCAAATATGGAATCCATTTTTCCAAATTCAAAACACAGAAGTTGCAGAAATTAATTTAAAATTAATTCGTGCTGTCAAAACAAAAAGTGTGTTTTTAAGATATAATAACTATCAAAAGATTGATACTTGTTTATGTCTGGTTTAATTGTGAAATTATGTCCAATGACCAACATTATATTTAATGGTAAAAGTATATTCTAAATATACTTTAAAACCACTCAAATTCATAATTTATCACTATTAATTATTTTGATTAAAAAAGTTTTTTTTAATTAAATTTTAGTAATTTTCACTATTCATCAAAATATTAAACTTATCCGAAAAGTACAAAAATTTCACCTTAGGCTAAATTCGATACTCAGAATCCAAAAATGAATTCCATTTTGGGAGATAAAATTTCTAAAATTTTAAAAATTAGGTATTACTATTCATAACGGCTAGTTTGATCAGTTGTGGTGTGTGTTAGAACTCGATGTTGCGTACAACACATGCTATTGCATTATTCAAAGAGAAGTGTACGGTAGAAGCTTGGGGTGTTACATTCTCCCCTCCTTCAAATAATTTCGTCATTGAAATTTATATAATACTACCGCATGAAAAGACTCGGGTGGTTCTTCATCATAAGTTCCTTGGGTTCCCACGTTGCATCTTCCATCTTATGTTTTCTCCACAAGACTTTTACTAGACGAGTCGTCTGGTTTCTCAGTACTTGTTCTCTCGTATCAAGAATCTTGAAGGGATCTTTGAAATAAGACAGATTGGGTTCCAGTTATAATTCCTCATAGGTGAGTACATGCGTTGGGTCAGGCATATATTTACTCAATAGTGATACGTGGAACACATCGTGAACTTTGGAGAGACTTGGCGGCATTGCCAATCGGTAAGCTACATCCCCAATTTGTTCTAGAATTTCAAAAGTTCCAATGTAACTGGGACTCAATTTACCTTTCTTACGAAAACGTATGACTCCCTTCCATGGATATACCTTCAGGAAAACATGATCACTGACTTGAAATTCCAAATCCTTCCTTCGATTATCTGCATAGCTCTTCTGCCTACTTTGAGCTTCCTTAATATGGTTTTGGATTACCTTCACATTTTCCATCATTTCCTCCACCAGTTCTGGGCCTACAAGTTTTCTTTCACCAACGTCATCCCAACAGGTTGGTGTGAGACATCTCTTTCCGTATAACGCTTCATATGGTGCCATATGAATACTCGAATGGAAGCTATTGTTATAGGAAAATTCTACCAGAGGTAAATATTGATCCCACATACCCTGAAAGTCAAGTGAGAAATATCTCAACATGTCTTCTATGGTTTGAATAGTTCATTCTGATTGTCCATCTGTTTGAGGGTGGTAGGCAGTGCTCAAATGAAGTTCAGTATCCAAGGCTTTCTGAATACTTTTACAGAATCTTGAAGTAAAACAGGGATCACGATCAGAAATAATCGATAGGGGTACTCCATGAAGTCTCACAACTACATCAATATATAGTCTTGTTAGACGTTCCAGTGGTAGATCATCTCTTATAGAAAGAAAATGTGCTGACTTGGTAAGACGATCAACAATAACCCATATTGCATCGTTCCTTCTAGGAGTCTTTGGTAGTCCCATGACAAAGTCCATCGTGATATTATCCCATTTCCACTCAGGTATGGGAAGAGGTTGAAATACTCCACCAGGCTATTGCCTTCTAGCTTTCACTTGTTGAAAAACCATACATCTTGACACAAAATCAACAATCTCCCTCTTCATGTTGTCCCACCAAAAATGTTCCTTCAAATCTATATACATTTTGGTGCTCCCAGGGTGTATAGATAAATTGGAACTATGAGCATCATCCAACAATTACCTTTTTAGATTAGGTATATTAGAAACACAAATTTTCTTCCCAAATTTCAAAATTCCATCTTTATACACAAATACTATCAATCTCCCATCATTCACAGCTTTAATATTCTTTTTAAATTCTTCATCATCGGTCTGAGAACTCTTAATCCTTTCTAGTAAAGATATTTTGGCAACCATTTGAAAAATCATTGATGTTTCACCTTCCCTGGTTATTCCCATATCCATCTTCACTAGATCCAGGAAAATTGGATCCCTTTCAATTCTCATATTGTTCAAAACTCCATGATCTTTTCTGCTCAAAGCATCTGCCACCTTGTTTGCCTTCCTCCCGTGGTAGTGTATCGTGAAATCATAATCCTTGAGTAATTCAAGCCATCTCCTTTGCCTCATGTTGAGTTCTTTTTTTGAGAAAATATACTTCAAACTCTTGTGATCAGTATAAATCTCACATTTTTCACTATAGAGGTAGTGCCTCCATATCTTCAAAGCAAAGATCACAGCTTCTAACTCGAGATCATGAGTAGGATATTTTTGTTCATGAATTTTCAACTGTCGTGATGCATAGGCAATAACTCTATCATTCTGCATAAGGACACAACCAAGTCCTTTCTTCGATGCATCACTATAAATAACGAACCCATCATTCCCCGATGGTGGAGTCAATATATGAGCATTGACTAATATCCTCTTCATTTCTTCAAAACATTCTTCACACTGTTTTGTCCTAACAAATTAAACCCCTTTACGTGTGAGCTTCGTTAATGGGTTAGCCAATCGGGAAAAATTCTGGACGAAACGTTGATAATAACCTGTCAACCCAATAAAACTGCATACCTCAGTTATACTTGTCGGTGCTGGCAATTCTTGGATTGCCTTGGTCTTAGAAGGATCAACATAGATTCCTTCTTTAGAGACAATATGGCCAAGAAAATAAATCTCCTGAAGCCAGAATTTACACTTTCTAAACTTCCCATATAATTCATGTCTTCTCAGAGTCTTCAGGATAATGCGCAAGTTATTTTCATGATCTTCGTAGCTTTTGGAGTATACCAAGATATCATCAATAAATACCACCAAAAATTCATCGAGATATTCCTTGAAAACTCTATTCATCAAATCCATGAATACAGAGGGTGCACTAGTCAATAAAAAAGGCATTACTGTAAACTCATAATGCCCATACCTGGTTTGAAATTCTGTCTTCAGAATGTCTTCCTTCTTCACACACAACTGATGGTATCCAGATCGAAGGTCAATCTTTGAAAATTATTGATATCCATACAGTTGGTCAAATAAATCATCAATGCGAGGTAGAGGATACTTGTTCTTTATTGTTATAGCATTGATCTCCCTGTAGTCGATACATAACCTCATAGATCCATCTTTCTTTTTAACAAAAAGAACAGGGGCTCCCCATGGAGAAACACTAGGGCGAATAAATCCCTTATTACTCAATTCCTCTAGTTTTTTCTTTAGTTCAAATAATTCTACAGTGGTCATTCTATAAGGGGTCTTCGATATAGGCCTTGATCCAAGAATTAAATCAATGGAAAACTCAACTTCTCGTTCTGGAGGATGTCCAGGTAAATCTTCCGGAAACACATCTACATATTCTTTCACAATAGATACATTCTCTATTTGAACATTCCTTTCCTCACCCACAGTCATTTCATTCTCTTCCTCCCCAATAATTGAATTTAGTTGAGCTACTGGGGGTGGATCTAGATAAGAATTAGGTGGTGACGATTCTCCTCTAAAGATAAGGTGTTCCTTATCATCATCATCAAAAATTGTAACCTCCTTCTTCTTACAATAGATCTTCACATCATGGTCCGAAATCCAATCCATACCAAGGATTATATCAAACTCAATCATAGGTATGAAGATGAGATCAGCAGATAAAGAACATTTATGTTCTCTAATGGGGACTGATTCACAAAACTTTGTTGCAATGATACTTCCCTTAGGAGCTTTAACTGACAACTCCCTTGTTAAATAAAATTGGAAATATATAATTTTCTTAGAAAACTGGGAAGATATGAAACAATGCAATGATCCAGAATCAAATAATGCATTTTCTAAACTTGAGGAAACCATTAAATTACCTGCCACCACGTCTTTCGGAGCTTCTACCTTAGCACTAGTGATAGCGTAAGCTTGGCCTTGATCCCTTGGCCTTTTCTGAGGTAAGTTCCCATGACGCTTAGGACATTCATTTTCATAATGTCTCATATCTCCCTATAATTGTAGCACTGAAAATTGGTAGCTTCCTTCTTCCCTTTTCAATCACAAGCTTAGTGGCCTTTTTCACCACACTTGTAACAGACACTCATTCCCTTCAAGCAAGTACTGGGGTGTTTATTCTCACATTTACCACAGGATGGATATTCAACCTTTCTCTTCTTCCCCTTATTTCCATTCCCAGATTGATCGGCAGATCTCTTCTTCTCTTGCTTTGCTTTAAAGACATAAGACTTAGATAATTCCTTTTCTGTCTTGATAGCACATGAGACAATGTCTTCGTACGATGAGAAGAATTGTGAGACTAATGCTCGACAGATAAATGGTTTTAACCCATCAAAGAAACGATCAATCTTACTTCTTGGGTTAGGTATATAATCTCCAGCATACCTTGCTAACCTTGTAAAGTTAGCCTCATACTTTGCGACATTCTCATCCTCCTTTTGTCTCAGACTCAGAAATTGCCTTTCCATATCTTCTTGATGGTCACGAGGAAAGTATTTTTCTAAAAACAGATATTTGAACTCCCTCCATTCCATATTTGATACTTCATCATCTTCCTTCATGTTTTTAATCAATGACCACCATTGATCAGCATCTCCAGTGAGGCGGTAAACTGCCATGATAACGTTTTCCCTTTCACTACATCCCAAAGCCTGAAATATTTTCTCTAGGGAACTTATCCATTGCTCAGCTACCAATGGATTTGTACTCCCATTGAACGTTGGTGGTTTTTGCCTCATGAAGCTATCTAACATTGATCCTCCACGCTGCGGATCAGGGTGCTCCATATGGGTAAAGTTATTATTCATAACCTGAGTGAGTTGTCCCAGTATGGTGATTATCTGATCGGCACTAGTTGCATCACCAGCTCCACTATAATTATCTTGAGCAGGAGGGAAATCCCTACATGGAGTGCATTCATTAATATGGTTTCCATTTCTTCCACTAGGCACCATTTCTAAACAATGGCATAAACTACATCTATTTATTAATCAAAATACATAATTTCATACTTATAAAACACTTAACATAAATTGAACTATTTATTGATATAATCCATAATCATAAAAATGTTTTCTTTGAGGAAGTATATACTCATAAACCCTTCATAATTATTTGTAAAGAAAATGATAGTTAACCTAAGCATATCCCCCGGGAGTGTCGTAACCAAGAGTGCGGCAAGGCCCGTTGTCATGCACCAGTTCCCGTTCGAGTTCAGCTCAAAGCGGTGTTTTCGGGTTTTACCCCTAGGTACATCTGTGCCAGATCTGCCTCTACCTGCTCGTATCCAGACAGGTATGTATTGCTCGGAAAACTCACAAAATCTCTACAATACCAAAATTCTAGGAAGTTCTTCTATACTAATCCTCAAAGTCCATCTTAAATCTATGTTCTCTAATCAGAGTTTATCTAAATCTAGCTTCCAAGGTTTTTACTAAACTTCCTCTGATACCAACTGTAACTCCCCGACCCCAGTTACCCAGAGTCGGTGTATTGTTACATAACATTGGTATGATCACAAGAATGATCAAATCTCGAAATACCGATTAGTTTAGTAGCCTTGGAAACACTAGATATATTCATAAAGTTTACATTACATCATAAAATGAAAACTACAACAATATAGTCTCCATAGTCCACACTCTTATCCCCCCATACTATCCCTACAATTCATTCATAAATTACTTCTTCACATCCTGGGAAAAATAAAACATAGAAAAGGGGTGAGCTCAAATGCCCAGTAAGGATAACAATATAGTGGAAAATTTCATAAACAAGAATAAACATTTAAGGCAATGTATAACTAAAACAAAAGCCTTTTAAACTTGAACTTCAACATAGTATGGAAAAAATAAAATGAAATAATTCCATTTACTTATCCACATGGATATTCTACTAATCAAATAATCACATGCAACATCAATAACCACTTTCATAATGATGGGATGAATAATTCCAAACTATCATAACCACATAGCCAAGGCCTCGTGTCAAGGATACAAATAATATTTTGTCAAGGCCTTGTGCCAAGACACTAGTTTGTCTCATGAGACCTACTGATGCATCGAGGAGCTATAGTGGGCTCCACCCGTCACATATTAAGTCCAATGCATTCCCATATGAAAAGGTTTAAACATAACATAAACATTAATATTAAAACTAGCATATGAAATGTAAATACTTCATCCATAAACCATGAATGGTATAAAAATAACACATCCACATTCAAACATATCACAAAACCTTTAATACAATATAGAAGTTTTGTATCATAATAAATCAACTTCAAATAAGCTTAAAATCTATCAAAGGATGTTGACATAGAAGAAATCAAAACTATTTGAGAGAAATATCCCTTTTTTGAAATCATTTAAAAGTCACATAATTATAAAATAAAACATTTACTTTTAAATTTTTTTTATAAGCTTGTAATGGAAGCTTCGAAGATTTTATAACAGCGGAAAATAGCTGCACCCGCCATATAAGTTAAAAAAACATTCTTACCTTAATTTTGTCAAAAAGGTTAAAAAGGACCTTGTTTGGAAAACAACGGAAAGATTCCTTTATAAACCACTTATAAAATTCAACAAGGGTATAAATGACTTTAACCCATATTCTAGTAAATAGTAAAAATGTTTTGAAATACATTTTTAAGAAACATGGATGTGGATGATAAAGAGGTCCCAGTAGATAATTACGTATAAACAACCTCGGATAATGAAGAGATTGTGAAATAAACCCTTACCTTGTACTTTTCATTGGTTGGGGTAGGATAACCTCCTATATAATGGTGAAATAATTATTATTGTTATGAAATTGATTGAACGCCGATTGAAACCGTGAAGCATTTCGAAACCGGAAATGTAAGATCGATCGTAGGCGAAGCGCATCGTTGAGAAAGAGGATGTCGTATTTGCGTATGACGATGAAGACGATAAATGGAAATACAAATACAAGATAAATACAATATGTAGAGAACACAAATGTAGAGCCAAAAATCCATCATCCTTTCATTAATCATATCCATGTATTTATAGTGTACAAAATATACCAAAGTTGGCATATGAAAGGTTGGGCACATGAAGGGGCTCATTGGGAATGGGAGTTAACATAATTATGACCTTCATATTTAATGTTTCATAACACTCCCCCTTGAATGTCATAATTTCATGGAATCTTATATAATCTTCACTTAAAAAAAACCCTGTGGGAAAAATAAGTGAAGACAAAGTAATTGATTTCCATGTCATGCCGCCTCATTAAAAACCTTACCAGGAAAACCTAGTGGGAAAAACCTGATGAAGGGAAAAAGAGTGCAGCAATCCCAACTCCTCTTGACTATATCATTTAATTATGTCTTCAGGACATCAATTAATATTATTATTAAATTATGTCTTCAGGACATGGGAGGAAGACCAAAAATAATGAATGGTCTCATTGAAGATTATAACTCTTGGGGAAGGCCAACAATTTCCATTAATAATAGATATCCATAAATATTTATAACATTCCTTTGGATATCTTTTATGATGTATGATTGCCTCATTAAAAACATCATCAAGGAAAAACCCTTTAGGGGAAAACACTTGATTAGGGAAAAAGAGTACAATAACATCAAGTCCCCTGAGTGTTGCCTCATTAAAAACCTTATCAAGAAAACCCAGTGGGAAAAACTTGACTAAGGGAAAAAGAGTACAACAATTACATCTCCCATTCATAATGATCATCATTTATCTCATAGAATGTCCATGATCAATTCATAACCAAAACATGCAGTTTTGAATTTTGGAATAATAATAATCTATACCCTTTTGATTTCAATGAATAGAGAAGAAAATTACCTTGCATCATAATATGATTCATTGCCATTTTCAAGGTATATACGCACATGTACATGTATATCCTTCACGGATTAATAAAATGTGCATTTATATTTAATCCTTCTGGGATAAGTATGTTCTTTATCAACCCCTTAAGTATGAAATATATCACTCTAACTATTCATTAAGGGTAAAACCATTCCAAAAATTTAATATTTCATCTTGAGGATGATTAATTCAAAATACAAGAACATTACATGTAATTTCATGATCAAATAATTCATTGATTTCAGAAAACTCTTCAAGAGTGTAGATGTTTTTCAAAACACCTTAATAATACAATGATTCATACAAACCATGGGATGATAAATTCAACTTATATTCTTCCTTAACTTGATATGGATAAATCTTATTCAATTCACCACATAATTTATCAAATTGGGTGAAACTTCCATAATTTTGAATACACTTCAGGCATTTCAAATCCTTCTAGGATTCATATAAATATCCAAATAAGGAAGAATATAAGATCATTGATATTCAATAGTCTTTATAGTTTGGATAATCAATCCAGAACTTTATATGTTGAACATTTAATAAGTTCCTTCAATAATTTTGGCCAATTATTATGATGTCGACATCTATAAAAATCCATAGTCATCAATGAGTTTTAAAATCACTCATAGAAAATATATCATCAACAACATTTGATTGAGATCTCATAATTTTTCTGGTACCAGTGTCACTTCAGGGACAATATCTAAAAAGATATAATGTTGCTGATATATTCATTTTCCTCTTCAAGGGAAAATATATTTATTGTTTTCTACTCATGATGAACAATGATTTTATAAAATCAGTTCAACCACACTTCAGGTGTGTATAATCAGACTATAGGTTTCCAACACTTTATATTCAAGTGAGTGTTGTGAGCATCTTTTCAATGGTTCTGTAGGACCATATAATATATGATACTCAGTATTTAATTTAATCAACATGCATATCATGCAATGTATACTCACCAGCAACAAATAACACATGTGATCACTTAGTGGATGCATCTTTCATATAGATGGATCACATGGTAGGTGGGCGCGCCCATATATACTTCTTCATAAGTATATGGGAAATTTATTTCCATAATAGCTGCTAATGATACAAATAATTTACCTAAAAAATGGGTACCACAGGGTAAATTATTATACAGGGGGGATTCATAATGACTTAATGATAATAAATTTATTGATAATTTTGTAGACATGCATCCATTAAATAAATTCATCATTCTCCCCCTGATGGATGTCTACTATGTTATCAATAAATTGATGCTCGTGTATACTTGAATCAATATCTTTCATTGTAATTAATCCCAAATGGACTAAATCATCATGTCATATATTTTAAGTGCCAAGATCAGTAAACTTCTGGTTTACCATTATTGATTCGATTGTACATAACAAATTCTTTATAATCACTTTTATGAATGCTTGTTACATATCGAGGTACCTCTTTTGTCTCCATATGATATTCATTTTCAAGAATACCATTCATATATCTCATTGAGACTTAACAAAGCATTAAGAATTTGTACTATCAGGTAGAAATATATTCACTCTTCTGGAGTCGTTTATTAATTTTCCCTACCAGTAAATGTACTTATATGAGAATATACCAATGCATATATGAGTTCTTTTAAAGCATTTAATCAAAATAATATTTTGCTTCAAGATCAACACATATAAGATCTTCAAGATCTTTCATTGTGAAAACTCATATTTGTCGTTATAATTTCTACTTATGGTGGTTGATGAATTCATAATATAATCATAACGGGTTAGGCCCATCACCAAGCGTATTATTGCATAATTTAGAACTTTTGGCCAAAATATTTTGGAACTTCAGGTCCAAATATTATTTTACAATACATCTACCTGGGATAGGATCCCCCACATCTTTTAAAGCTGGTGAATGTGTTAGAGAGAACCAATGTGGAAGAATCTTCTGGATTCACGACACACTTTATGACCATCCAAAATTATAATTCATAAACAACATTCACTTTATCAAATGAAAGATAAATCATTTGATCAAACCTCTTCAACTCTCAAATATTCATGATATCATAATCATAAAAAAATCATGAATAATTTCATTCGCTTCAAGGAATGAGATATAGTAATTAATATTACATTCACATCGGGGAATGAATTCATTCATCGGATTTCATGATCCATGAATGATAATTTATTATTTATCAATAATGATCATCTTGCATAAAATATAAATTTTATGGATTATGATGATCGTTGTTTTAACCACTTCAGGTGGTAAGATCATTTTCATAATATATATCGGATTATCAAAACTATGTAATTCAATAATTTCATTTATGAATTATATGAACAACAACGTCCACTTTAGGGGATAGATGAATTACATGAGATGATATTGATAAACCATAAGAATATGATAAATAATAATGTTTCTATTGATATTTTTGTTGCGGGAACAATAAATGATTAATGAAGATATTCTTCAATATAATGTCAAAGGACATTATTTTCATATCATCCTTTAGAGATGCAATATTTTATAAATATCAATAAAATTCATTGTGCTATGTAAATATTTACTATCATCAAACCACTTCTGGTGGTTATATTTTTATTATTTGTTATAAAAAAATACAACACAATGATCATTCGCAAAACATCATATTCACCTCGAAATTTATTTATAATAAAATGAGGTATATTTGAATTCACTTTGGGGAATGAAATAAATCATTTTCAATAAATATTCTCATTCACTCCAGGGAATAGAATAAAATTGTTTGTTCCAGTTTTATAGTTTCTTCAATACAATTACATGAATATTCAAATCAATTTCATCCACTACGGGGGATGGGTTTTATAGTGTCTTCAAGACAATATCATGGATATTCAACTCATCAATTTCATCAATTTCATCCACTTAGGGGGATGGATATATATAAAATATATTTGCGCTTGTTCATCAAGAATATTTAATTTCTCTAAAAAAATTTATAAGAAATAAAAGAAAGAGAATAAATAAAACAAATATTTACAAATATTCAAAGTAAATATCATCTCCATCATGAACATTTATATAGAATAATCAAACTTGACACCTTCAGGGTGAACAAGAAATAAGAGATATGAAATTTCATGGTTCATGGAATGATTAGCGAATTTCGGATCGACATACGACAGGTACGCGATGATCATCAAACTTTGGCTCAACGTATGACGGGTACGTGATGTTCATCAAACTTCATCTCGATGTACGATGGGTACGTGATGTTCATCAAACTTCGTCTCGACGTACTATGGGTATGCGATGTTCATCGAACTTCCTCTCGACGTACAACGGGTACGCGATGTCCATCAATCAACGGCTCGACGTACAACGGGTACGTGATGTTCATTGTTCAACGGCTTGACGTACGACAGGTACGCGATGTTCATCCTTCAATGCCTCGACGTACGACGGGTACGCGATGTTCATCCTTCAACGGCTCGACGTATGACGGGTACGCGATGTTCATCATTCAACGGCTCGACATACGATGGGTACGCGATGTTCATAATTCAACCACTTCTGGTGGTGTAGTTTTTTATTCATTTGATGAATGATGTTTGTATCGACATTGACCACATCGGTTATTAATCAAATACATTATCTCGAGTGAATGAAGTGAAATTTGTCAACCGTGAGTCGTTACAGCTCTTTAGGAGCTCATTATTTTTCCCGCAACAAAAGATTAAGGAAATCATATATTATTTTTAGATTTATCAAGAGGGGAAAAATAAATGTAACAATATCTTAAATATTAAATAAGACTTACCCTTTTGATGTATCACTTCGAATGAGTGGATCCGATGCGCATGCGAAAGAGTATGTCAAAAGAATAATGTTTATAAAAACATGTGACATACCTTTTGTTCACAAAATTTATCTTACGTCGATGATATGGATGATGATAGCATCGTCACGATGCGCAATGCAGAGAAGACGATCGTGCTGATAACGTGTTATGAAATTGATCAAACGCCGATTGAAACCGTGAAGCATTTCGAAATCGGAAATGTAAGATCGATCGTAGGCGAAGCGCATCGTTGAGAAAGCGGATGTCGTATTTGCGTATGACGATGACGAAGACAAATGGAAATACAAATACAAGATGAATACAAGAAGTAGAGAACACAAATGTAGATCCAACAATCCATCATCCTTTCATTAATCATATCCATGTATTTATAGTGTACAAAGTATACCAAAGTTGGCATATGAAAGGTTGGGCACATGAAGGGGCTCATTGGGAATGGGAGTTAACATAATTATGACATTCATATTTAATGTTTCATAACAGTTATTAAATTATTAAAGAATCATATATATTATTATGTTATCATATATGATCTTTTAACATTTCTTTGTTAATAATATCTTAGTATTATCGTCGTTTCGGGTGTTAACTTACTCATTTTCTTTTATATGTTTTGTTATGTAAGCCATGTTTGTCATGGATAGGTTGTATCTTATTCATATCCAGAATGATATCAAGTCCTTAAACATTATTTTTAAATCATCAAGTGATAATTATGCTTGAATGGATACGATGGAGAATGAATCTCATCGCGTTCGTGGAGACGGTAGTCCGTACGTACGCACGAGCGACAATATCATTCTTTTGATATTAAAATAATATATAATTGGATGGTATATCATATATACAAAATAATTATCATGTTATATTTATTATTTAAATGAATTAAAAATCATTATTATACCCATCCAAATAATAATATATTGAATAACAATTACACCACGACGTGGAGACGGTAAGCAGTACGTACGCACGTATGGTGACATGTCATTCAAAGGATGGATAGATTACTGAATATGGTTGTACCATATTTATAATAACATCACAGTATATATAAGATACTGGATTTATTATTTTATAATGGTAATAACAAAGAAAGAAGAAGTGGAAGAAGAAAGGAACTTGAAAAATGGTGGTGAAATCATTACCTCTTCTTCGGGTTCTTCCTTTTAATTTGATCAAAAGGGCTCCTTAGGTTGGCTTTATGACTAAAGTAAGGCCTCTAAGATGAAGTGAGAGAATTTGAGAGAGTATTTGGTCAGGTTTTGGTCTAACCAAAAGGCTTTTAAGGTGTGAATTAATGAGAAGGAGGAGTGCCCTTTTATAAGAGGGGTGAGGGGCACCTTTGGAAAAGCTAGAAATATTATTTTATAATAAATTAATATTCGGTTTCTAATGGCTCCAAAGTGGATTATTTAAAGTTTAAGGTGGGTATAGGTTGAAAGCCACTCAACCAATAGGATTTAGATAGGTTTGGGTTACTATATTAACCTTATCTTTAAGTATTAACTCTTAGTTAATTAGTTTCACTTTTACAATGTCTCTTTGTATTTTTATATTATATGGTTAATAAACTTACTATATACATCCAAGAGACCCCCAAGTGGTCTATGAATGATACACCTATCATGATATAAGTCTCTTTTCCGAACCTTAGATTTTTAGGAATTTAATATCAATTGATAATATAATATTTGTTTTTAAAACTCTTTTATGTCAATTTTGACACTATTCAATAGTTGATTTTTGTAAAAATTATTAAAGAATTATTACTTCAAAAAAAGTTAATTAAATTATTACTAAAATGTTATATTAACCTATAAAATCGGTTTAATTCATAAATAGTCTCAAATTATATTTATTTGGGTATTTATAATATCAATTATTTTAATTTTTCGCTATTATGGTAATTACTGCATCATTATTATGTCATAAATAAATTAAAATATTTAATGTCTAAAATTTATAAATAAAATACCATTATTTAGGAAATCTTTTTATATTTCTAATTAATATTTATAGTTAAAAATCCAACATATATAACTCTATGTAAAAATTGTTTTTCTAAAAGATATATACTTATGTCATTTTTGTATTTACTTTAACTTAATTAAAATAATGTGTCCCTATCACCTACAAGTGGCTCCATGGGGTTCCAAAATCGACCCAAATATGCCGATGGTCGGACATGTATCTACCAATAAGGTTATGACACGTTTTAGGGTAATTTAGTATTATTATAATATTATTTTTTAACCCTTGTTTACCGGATTTACCCTTTAACCATAGTAAATAAAATATTTACCGAAATAATTATTCAAAATGTCTAAAAATAAAAGTTACCCATTTACACAATTTTTACATCCTGATTCCAAATATGGAATCCATTTTTTCAAATTCAAAACACATAAGTGGAAGAAATTAATTTAAAATTAATTCATGTTGTCAAAACAAGAAACGTGTTTTTAAGATATAATAACTATCAAAAGATTGATACTTGTTTATGTCCGGTTTAATTGTGAAATTATGTCCAATGACCAACATTGTATTAAATGGTAAAAATATATTCTAAATATACTTTAAAAACACTCAAATTCATAATTTATCACTATTAATTATTTTGATTAAAAAAGTTGTTTTTAATTAAAATTTAGTAATTTTCACTATTCATCAAAATATTAAAGTTATCCGAAAAGTACCAAAATTTCACCTTAAGAAAAATTCGATACTCCGAATCCAAAAATGAAGCCCATTTTGACAGATAAAATTTCTAAAATTTTAAAAAGTAAGTGTTACTATTCATAACGGCTAGTTTGATCGATTGTGGTGTGTGTTAGAACTCGATGTTGCGTACAACACACGCTATTGCATTATTCAAAGAGAAGTGTACCGTAGAATCTTGGGGTGTTACATAAAATCTCAGGAGAGATACATGCAACACATCATGGACTGATAGGGGTTTTTCAGAAGCGTCAATCGATAAGATATCATCCTGATACGATCAATAATTTCAAAGAGATTTATATACCTATGGATTAGTTTTACGTTCTTTCCAAATATCATTAACTTATCCTATAGATAAATTCTTAGAAACAACTTATTAACAACTTCAAATTCTAGATCATGATGATGATTTTCCTCATACTTTTTCTACCGACATTGTGCTTCTCTTATGTGTTGCTAAATAGATCTATCGTTCTCTAGTATTTCATTAGCTAACATGGTTCCCAATAGGTTTATTTATCCAAATTCATCCCAGTACATTTGTGTTTCACACTTCTTTACATAGAGGAATTCATAAGGAGCCATCTGAATGATTGAGTTAAATCTATTATTGTATGAAAACTCAACTAGAGGAAGGTTTTGATCCCAACCACCTTTGAAAACAAGAGAAAAATATCTAAATATGTCCTATAGGGTTAGAATATTTCTCTTAGAATGATCATCTGCCTGAGGATGATACACAATAATGAAACTTTTCTTAATATCGTGGAACTACTGAATACTTTTCTAGAAATTCAAGTTAAATCTCATATCCTAATTTGATACAATATAATGTGGTACTCCATGAAACCTTACCACTTCCTTAATGTATATCCTAGAAATATGATCCACAGAGAAATATTCTTTGATAGTGATTAAGTGTGGTATATTTGTAAGGAAATGGACTTGAAACCATATAGAATTGTTTCCTTTAGATGTTTTGGGGAGTTTTACGACAAAATACATGGTGATGTTTTCCCATTTCCATTCTGGTATGGATAGTGGTTGTAGAATCCCCTTTGACATTTCTCTCTTGTCATTAAATTGATGACATAATAATCACTAAGATACATACTCTGAAATATATATCTTCATGTTATCCCACTAGAAATACTCTTTCACATAGGATAATGTTAGGTGTAATACCCTTGTCAGCCTTCAATTGTGGGTTCAATCCCCACAACCTTACCAGTTGCAACAAGTTTCCACCCAGGATGCAGGTTATCCTTTTTCCAAAACTATATTGATATAATCCCAATAACATTACCAAATTACAATAACCCATAATTACCTCAACATTAAAGATAATATAAACCCTAAAGGTTACCAATAACTTTAATCTTATGTCCACAAAATGTAAAATCATCCTTCCTCAAATAACCTTTTCACTAAAACATACACAAAATAAAAGTGTTGTATTGTAATAAATGTCTCCCAAAATATCCTTAGTCTTTATAAACTCTCAACACATAAAAAATAAAAAATGGGTGTCTATTACTTTTAACTTATGATCAACCTTAAAATAATAAATCTATGATGGTATCTATTACTCTTAAGTTAATCTTACATGGAGATATATATGCTCCCAAAAGATAATTTTCCATTTATTCCTTAAATAATCTCTTATCTTAGACAAAAATATTTCCATCAGAATCTTGGGTTCATCCTTGTACCAATAGAATACGTGATTTCATTATTATAGAATCCATGTATAGGGAGATAGTTAATTCTCAAAGTTATGTCAAATTTCACTAAAGGATAAATAATAATATTTTTATAGGCCTCATTCATACAACCTATGAATTTCTCAACTCTAGAGTAGAGGATAATTGTTCCCTAATTATCATTATCCCCTTCAACAGCTATGATTTCATAATATTTCAATTTTTTCTTTATCTTTAGAGGTTTTTATGGCTCATTATCCTCATTATCCCTTGGATTAGATCATTTATTTGCATAATTCCCAAAATCCTTACATCTATAGCACTGAAGTGAATTATTTGGATCTTTCTCTCTATTCACATCATAATATAACTTCTTCCCATCACTTCATCATTAATTCTATTGATGGAAATCCTTTCCACAATTAAAATATGTAGTGGTCTCTTTAAGAAAATTTCCTCCATGATTCCATTCACGCTTCAAGAATGAAGGAAAGATTATCTTCTTCTCTACATGGTTTTTAGATTTTCCTTTGAATTCTATCTTAACTTTCTTATCAAAACCATGATATTGATGGGTAAATCCAACCTTAATTTCCACCTTGATGGTACATCTAATTATTTATTAATAACTACTAAAGTACCTTATGGATAACACCCTTTGAATACTTCGTTTTAATCCATTTAAGAATCAATCAACCTTACATTCATGTTGGATGATAATACTATATGTGTACATCACAAGTCTTGTAAAATTTTCCTCATAGGTGCCAATAGATTCATAATCCTTCTATATTAGATTAAGGAAATATTTATCCATTATCATATGAAGAATATGAGGGATGTACTTATAAAAAGTAATATCTTAAGCTTATCCCACTCTATGGAGTTGATTTCTTCTTGTTGCCTCATATTTTATAAGAGTCCGCCATTGATCTGCTTCACCTTCCAAATAATAGATATCTAAAATGACTTTTTCATTCTACAAATAGTATAGAATGTAAAATATACTTTCAATGGTACTGATCCATTGCTCGTAAATTATTGGATCAGTGGAACCAATAAAATAAGGTGTGAATTTCCTCATGAGGGACTCAATAAAACTTTGTTCTCTCATTTTCTCATTTGGAAGTTTAGCATGATTAATAGAAATTTTTATGAGCATAGAAATGATATTTTTCATTCCATCTCCCATAAAGTTTATTTTCTTAGTAGGATAATCATTTCATTATCTTTCACGCTTATCATTAATAAAGTTCCTTCTAGGTACATCCATTTACTATAATGAAAAGGCATAGTGTAAGAAACAATAATCATAGTGGGAAACCACATAATCATGAAAAATAGTTTATAGGATGACTTAAATAATGAGACCTTATTTCCAATCTATGATGCCTTAAGTTTAACCTAGGTCATTTATGGTCATCATGTTTTCAAATCCTTCATGATGGTTCATAAAGAGTTTTTGAATTTCCAAATCATATCCCCCAGGAGTGTCAAACCATGTGTGCAATATGGCTTCTTATTATGCACCAGGTGATGATCGAATCAATCTCAATGGTCTCGTTTTAGAGTTTTTACCCCTTGGAACAATTGTTCCAAAGCCAAATCCAATTATAGTATCCATATAGGGATGTAATTTTTTGGAAACCACTCACTTTATCCTTCACTAAAAAATAGGGATATTTTTAATACTTATAATTATCTTTAGACTTATCCTTATACATATTTCTATATATCTCACTAAATTTTTCTCATCCTCATTTCCAAAGGTTAACTAAAATTTTTCTATGATTCCAACTATAACGGCCCACTCTTTTTATACAAAAATATTACATCTTAATAAATTAATAATCATTACATAATAGAACCATCCATATCATAAATCATTTAGGTCTAGTAACTTTGGTAATTGAGACACATAAACAATTAGACCATAATTTAGATATGTCATCTCCCACTAATTTCTTTATAATCAGCACCCTTATTATACATATCATACATAATACCTTTCTTCATAATATTTGGAAAGGAAAAAAATAAAGGGTGAGTATATATTCTCAGTAAGTGTAAAAAGATATATATCAACATAACATGGTCATAAGTGTATGAGGATATAATGATAACATTTTAAAACCATACCCTTCATATCATAGATAATAAACATGAGTCATAGAATAAATATTGGAATTTGATATGACATAAATCATAATAGAATAAAATAATGTGAGCCATGAGAGAATAAAATTGTCATAAGACATAGATTTATGGCCTTTATATAAACATAGAAAATCTTGTGTCAATTTTACCCACCAATACATTCATAAAATGATAGTCTTTGTCTAACCACCTATGTACCTGCTTTGGGCTTATCATAACCTCTCATGTACCCTATTTCAGTCTTGGGGTAACCTCCCATGTACCCTCTTTCAGGATGGGGATAACCTCTCATGTACCCTCTTTCAGGCTTGGGATAACCTCTATAGTACACTCTTTTGGGCATGGGATAACCTCATGTTTACCCTCTTTGGGCTTGGGATAACCTCATGTGTACACTCTTTCGGGCATGAGATAACCTCCCATGTACCCTTTGATCTCATATAAAATTAATCAATACCCAATGAATTGGAGGTAGATATAGGTCCCACCCATCACATAATACAAGTATTCATGTACCACATGATCATAAAACATTCATCTATCATAACCCATGAAAAGGAAATGGGTTTCATAAAAATTTAATCATAGCATAACCTATGGGAAATAAATGGGTTTCATAAAAAAATCATCATAATAATAAATCATTTATATTAAGAATAAGTATTCTATCATTGGATCATATCTCTAATAAATCTTAACATAAAAGTATGTCATCTTTGATGGAAATTGATTTAGAAAGATCACTTGGAAAAAATTTTGAGGAAAATAACCGTTCTGCTTTGAAAACGCTTATTTAATTTCTAAAACGTTCCAAAATATTAAAGAAAACATTTTATTTCAAAATAAACTTTTAAAATTATAAATTAAGCTTTAAATAATTTAGTTTTCATGATATCATAAAATATCATTCATGTTTTACACGTTAAAATGAAGATTCCTTTCACATTGCCAGTAAAAATTCAAAAGATCCTTGTTTGGAAAATTATAAGAAGATTCATTTTAAAACATTTTTAAAAAAAATTAAAAAAATTAAAATTTTATTTAAACAATAATTGGATAATTTTAAAATATTTCTTTAAAACATTTTTAGATAACATGGACATCGAAGTAAAAGGATTTTCGATCAAAGAGAGAAATAAAGTTTATTTTTATTAAAAATGTTATTTTTTCCTCTTGAGTAATTAAAGTGTAGAAAATTAAATGAAAACAAGTATTATATATAAATAAATATATTAGAATAAAATAAATTATTTTCTTGAGATATAAATAATAATATTTCATCATTAGAAACATAATCATAAACAATCTCGATAAATAATGAGATTGCAACATAAAACATTTACCACTTTGTAATGTTTTAATCATAAGCCTCATAAAATAAATAATGTTATATAGATATTTAAATAACAATAAATTTAATAATAATTATTATAAAATAAATTAATGGGTATTATATACACCACATAAAAGAAACAAGTGGTTAATAGGGCTTGTGTCTCATAGAAATAAAGGTGAGACGAAAATCCCTTACAGCTTTGCTAATCTTTTGAATCATAAGCTGCATTAAATAATAATATCAAATGAAACTTTAAATATAATTTAAATAAATATATTCATTATATAACATGAAAATGTGGTATTATATACATCACACAAAAGGAACAATTGGTTAATATGTCATATGCCTCCAAAAAATAAAAGGGAGACTAGAATTCTCTTACTTTAAGTATTGAATTCCTTTGTAAACATTTGAACCTCGTATATAATAAAAATAGGTTTATTATAAACATATTATATAACCATACTCATATTTATCATACCATATATTATTTACTTATAACCTTTTATCACCTGTTTGTTAACAATTCTTTATTAAAATCACTGTTTCGAGTGATAACTACTTCATCTTTTATGTATGTTTTAGCTCAGTAGTTTCGGTCCTTTTACATTGATATTGGTTAAATTATATCCATAATGTTAAAAATTATATAAATATCACATATATATATATATATATTAATTATATATATTTTTATATTCTTCCATAAAAGTTAGAGAACAAACAATGTATTACACTATTCATGGAGACGGTAGGTCGTACGTACGCATGAACGTCGTTTACATATTCTTGATGGATGGAACAAAAGGATGGTAAATAATATATAACCTTTAAATATTTATAATTATTTCATTTATATCACATATATTCATTACATTAAACCTTATTATCTTCCATGTAAGGCATAAGTAAAAAATAAATCACATCACTTAGCAAGGTGGTAGTCCGTCGTACCCACGAGTGACGTTATCATATTCCCATGGAATGTAAAGTAAGAATATATATGTGATATTATTTTTATAGAAGTATAATTTTTTCATAAATATGATATATAAAAATTAAATTCATCATTATATCCAACCTTGAGAGGTTGTGATGGAAATGAATTACATCAGTTCACAAGGCGATAGTCTGTTGTACACACAATCGACGGTTTTGTTTCCCGTTTGATGGAAGAGGGGGTGGATATAGGTTATTCCATAAACATAATAACATATAATGATTTTTTATATTATGGTTTTATTATATTTTAATTATTAATTCATAATTTAAGGTGGTAAGGGAAGAAGTGAAAATAAATAGCTTAGTGAATTAATTACCATCTCTTAGAGAAACCTCCTTTGGATCTCTTATTAAGGACACTAGGGTTAGTATTTTGGAAAGAACAATTGATCTAGAAAGTTTATAAGAATTTTTAGAGATATTTTAGCAGATTTTGGTTGATACAAATGGATTATTATGTGTGAATAAGTGATGGGAGGAGGTTTCCTTTTATAATTGAGGAGGAGTGGCATTTTTGTAAATACCCAAAACTATTCAATAATGGGAAGTCACTCTCAAGACATGTGCCTAAAAAATTGATAAATAATGGATTTAAGCTATTAAATGGTTAATAAAATCCTCTCACACAAAAAAACACATGTTTTAAACATGTTATTTCTTATTATTTAATTTTACTTAATTCTACCATTTTAGTTTTCACCACGTTAACTTGTTTTTTTATTTATTTACCTATGTGATTTAACCCTTAAGAATAAAAATAAAATGATACTTATTAGATAATATGGAACCATTTATTATAAATATAATGTCTAATTTATCAAATAATAATCCTATGTGTGAAGAAAATTAATTTTAACACAAGTGCATGTAACGTGCAAACCACGTTTTAACCTTAATCGAAGTAATTATTTTTTATTGTATTTATTATTCATTATGAATAAAAATTAATTTGAACTTATTTTAAAATATAAATTATTTTTATTACAAATATTTAATATATTTTATCATATTCTTTTCCCAAAAGTGGTAAATTTTAATTTAAAATTAATCATGTAGATGCGATGAAAAACCAGTTTTCCAAAGAAAATTTTTCATAAGTATAGATAGTTTTAATATAAAAATACAATATGAAATTTATTTTAATGAAATAAAATGGATTAATATATATATATAATTTAATTAATTTTAATTTTAAATATATCTTAAAATAAAATGGATCTATAAATATTCTAAATGAAAAGATAGTTTTTAATAAAAATCATTATTTTTTTACTATTCATCGAAAATTTAATCTTTAAAAAAATTATCAAAAAATAAATCAAAGATAATTTTTTCATGTATATTTAAAAAATGATTTATATTTTTTCAAATAATTTTTATAAAATTGGAAAAAGTTCATTTTATTATTTTTTCACAAAAAGCAATGAAAATCATTTTTTTAAGAGAAAAAAAATCAAAGCATGTAAAGACTTTACCAAAAATTAAGTACTTATTTATCAATATGTTTTCTTGGTATAATACATTCATACTTAATTTTAAAAATGTGTTTATTCTTATTTATACCACTAAATTTAATGGCTAGGTTATAACGGTTATGTTTAGATAATAATAATTTTAATAGTATATCTTAGTTTGTTAAAACTCAGCATTGCATGTAATGTAAGCTATAAAATAAATTAAATTTATTTTAATATATATATATATATATATTATAAAATATTGGGGTGTTACAATTCTCTTTGTCATCATAAGGTGGTAGTCCCCAATAGCCACAAAAGAAAGTCTGACTCTATTGGATGCTCATAGATCTAACTCCACTTTGTCATTCTTCTGGAATATACTTGGTTCATGTGCTTGAATACATATGTGAGCACTGCATTCTATATCTAATACCCAATTTTTACAAGCATATATATTTCACTCGATAAAAAATGTACCTAAATTTTTTTCTATCTTCTTTTCATGGGTGCAGTTTTTTTTTCCTGTGACCCTTCTTACCACATGAAAAACTCATAGAATCTTATTCCCTTTCATGATCCTTAGTCATTCTCTTCTTGGAAGGGAATTGCGAAGAAGCTTTAGATTTCGATCTCTTCACCCATCCTTTAATTTTTTTCACCATAAGGATAAAAGGTTGTTCGTGCTTTGTCTCTTTATCAACTTGGTGAAACAATGTGCGAAGATCTTGGAGAGACTTATCTATGATGTTCATATTAAACTTAATACTAGATAATCTTTGATGAAGTGATGTAATAATAAGGTTGGTTCATAATTATTTAGGAAATTTAATCCCTAGAACCTCAATTAACTCAATTTATCCAATGTGTTTGTCTATTTGAATCCCAACTGGAATACAATCTCTAGGATTACTCTAAAAGAGCACCTTGGATATCTCAAACTACTCCTATATCTCTCCTAATATAGACCATGGAGGTACTGGAGCATGTTATAAAAATCCATGTATTAATTTGGGTTCATGAGTTCTCCTGAAATGGGTGAAAGCATTAAACACATAATGTAGACCACATCACTTGGATGTTTATCATAGACAGTGAACTATTCATCACTTGCCTCCTTTATAGGTGGATTTTTTAGTGAGGATTCTAGTATGTAATATTTTCATTCATGGAACTACAAAACCCATGGGTGTCTAAAAAATTCCTATAAATTACTTCCATTAAGGATATGGTCTTTTCCCAAAATTATTTTCATGTATAATGTGAATGATGAACTTTCCATTATTCTATAATTATTAAAGAGAATATTATCAGTGCTTCACTTGATTACAATTTATGTGAGTCATAAGGAATTTAATTTTATTAAGTCTCTCACTATTTTATCAATTCCCAACAACCATCACCATTGGACTGGGAATATCTTGTTGCATAAACATTATAGTGTAAAGGATACATATTTCCCTTCTCATAACCCAAGTGGGGGTTTAGTCAATTACTTGAAGGTATTTAGGTATGCAGGTATTTTCGAACTACAGGCTTACATCTCCTTGACCCATTGAGTGGACTCCCTGAACTAGAAACCCTTACTCATATTTTCTCAACACTAGCCTCTAAGTTATATCAAGTCTAGAGAGGGCTAACTATCTTGATGTAAATTGGTTAATTCAACCCAAAAAAATTATAAAAACTTTATGATAAAAGTAAGTGTTTAAATGGGGGATATTCAAACACTTAGTTCAAGGGATTTCATTCCTAAATAAGTAATTGAAGGATTAGTTTGAGTTAATATTAATTTGTGGGATATTATTTATTATGTGTAAATATTTCTAGTTTTATCCATTACATGTCATGTTAATATTAAGCGTACTTTACTTAAGTGATTAACCATGTTTCAAAAAAACATTTATGCATAATCCATTTCTTTAAATTCCATTATTGCATATTAATCCATTTATTTATGTGATTGTGGTATTGTACCCATAACATAAATTATTAATAAGACAGAAATAAATAAATAAACCAATCATGAGCTTGACTTTCAATTTATTTATTAAGAATACAATAAATCAACCTATTACCCTAGTGGAAAACTCATTATGTCAGTCTTGACATGAGTTGTAGCATTCCACTCATCCATCTTTGTATCACTCGGGCTGGTTTTATCTCCATTCATCTTGAACTGCCTTCATGCACCTTTGGATGCTCATTTTATTACATATGTTTAAAAGTCACATGTTGGTGAGGAGAAATAGAGGATTCGTTAATGGAAATTACATAAACAACCTTAGACATGCATTTCCTATATAATAAAAGACGGATGGATGAAAAGAAGGCCATCAAATTTAATTTATTACTAAATAATTGAAAACTCATGAAATATAATTAAATTAAATTAAGACAACTCATACACAAGTCTGGTCAAAGATCATGAACAGTCATACACATTCAATGAATATACAAAAGTACATTGGCTAGAATTCACTTAAATTTATTCTTTATTATTAATAAAAGTTCCCTTGTATTAATTAATTAATTCCATTTATCTTACTGGCCATACAATGAATCTTGGAGATACCCATCATTAACGTATTAATGGAAAATAAAATAGCATTACCAATAATTAAAAATAATTATAATAAATTAATTGATCATTTCTTAATTCTCAAAAACCTTTATTACATAGTTAAACACAACAGTGTAATTAAGTTTTAATGCTATAAATAATTATTTTAAAGTGATTTAATTATTTCCTTTATTGGGAGACTATACGGTGTGTACTTATGATCTACATGTTGTGTTCCTCAATTTCCATGTATCCAGGAAAAACACATAGGGTTTTAGTGTGTATCTCATTCAAACTACACGGCGTGTACTAACTAGTGACACAATGTGTGTTCTGCTTGTCATGTGTCCACATAACCCATCTCTAACTTGATGTGTTCTTTGGAAACAGGAAAAAACAAAGTGTACTTCAGCTACACGCCATGTGTTTTTCTTTCCATGATTCCATGAAAAGTTTCGAATGACTCGATGTTTTCTTCAGATGTAGGAATTAATGAGTTACATTTCATGTATCCAGCCACATGTCATGAGTTTCATTAATTCTATAGGTTTTTAGTATCACACGATTAAAAATCATGTATTTTTTCATAGGGTTAGCATGAATTTCACCACCATACTACACATACTACAAAATGTGTACACCATCCACACACCATGTATTCTAATAAACCATGAGATCAGTTGGCACAATTAACATGTAGTGTACAATAAATTCACTGTATGTAATAACTGCTTGGTGTGACGTGTATCCCTCAACTCGTCCAAGTGAAGTGAACTTAGGTAGATGATATGCAATCCTACTACATATAGTGACTCAATCATTTTTATGCATATTATTAAATAATTTTTAATATAAAAATCCAATAATATGAAGGATTGAAAAGCCTAGTGTCTTTTGGAGACTTGTTTCATAATACATCAAAGTGAGAAAAAATAGATTGAATTTATTTTAATATTCATAATGAGCTCCTAAATCCAATTGATCTTTTAAAACTTTAAGGGATAACCTAGAGAATTCACAGACAAAATGGGTGAGCTAAAAAACCCTATAAGGGAATAAACATGATAAGGAAACATAATGTGTGAGTCAAACGTATAACATGATATCATAAAATATAAGGATAATGAGTAATCATATATAATTGTAACATAAATAACATGATATCATAAGATATTAGAAACATAGGAAATTTGGTAGAAACACAAAACATGAAACAAACATAATCCAAGCCTAACTATATAGAAAAAATTGCATGATGGAAAAGGTCTCATAATGGGTTAGGTTTACTCCCTAATCCCATACATAACAACTCATGAGACAAAAGATTTACCCAATGCATTGAATATATATATGGGTGCACCCATCATAACATGTTCAGGAATATATATTTGAAAATGAAATCAATCATAAGGCATAAACATAATAATTTCCCGTGGAAAGAAAATGGGTTATATAATCTTTCCATATATCATAATCAAAGGAAATTTCATAATGAAGGCATTTGAGAGCTGAACATAAGGCATATATCAACCCATAAAAGGAAGGGATAATAATATAGGTATATATATGAAAGATATATATATATATATATAATTTATAACCATTCCATAACATAAAATAGAGAGATAAAGTGAGTTAAATAGAGACTAGTCACAACCCAAAGAAAAGGATAGTTTAGAGAGATCTAATACCCCGATCTTGTTTCATCATATGAGTTATTTATCTTCATTAATAATAAATTTATGTTAATTATTTAATTTCTTAATAACATTTTTAAATTTTATTATTCCTTTTATCTTATTTATCATCATGTTATATTAAATTACTTAATTATTTAGGTTCAATTCAGATGTTTTGATGATGTTCAACTCATATGTCTAAAATTGCTTTGGAAAGTTAACTAAGGCCTAAGATATTATTATTTAATCATATTCAGAATAAAAATCATGAAATAATTATCAATTTTATGCATAAATTATAATTTTAAAATCAATTATTAATTATGGTTATGAAAAATGAACTATGTTACAATCATGGAGATGATAGAGCGTATGTACGCATGAGTAACATTTCCATTTTTCAATGATCAAGATAGAAAGAAGTTATATTTATTTTATCTTTTTAGAATTATAATTGTATCCTAAATATCATATTATTTATTTAAATACACTTATATATATGATTCATCTGATATATTAATGAAAAATGAATCACATCGCTTCGTAGAGGTGGTACTCCACACATACGCACGAATGACGTTATGATTTTTCTATGAATGTAAAGGCAAGAAAATATATGATATATAAATTTTAAATAATGGTAAATATTTCATGAATATAATATATATACATTAAATTTTTCATCATAAATATCCAGAATAGTTGATGATGTGAAACAAATTACATCAGTTTGCAAGGTGGTCGTCCGCCATACACACTAAAAATGGTTTCATTTCCAATTTTATGGAAAAAGGAGATTGATTTAGGTTATTAAATTATTTTAATAAAATATTATTATATGGGAGATAATTTTTTTATTATATCATCAGGGTTGAATAATATTTAATGGTGTTGGAAGAAAAAAGAAAATAAAAATGCTTGATTAAGAACTATACATCCTCTTCAAACTGCCTCTTAAGGTTTACACCAAAAGATTCCCTAGGATGGTTTTAGGATCAAAAAAACCCTCTATGACATGGTGAGTAATTTAAGAAAGGTATTTGTTCAAGCCTTGGTTAAACCAAAAATTTCTTGAACTGTGTAGAGGATAGGATAGGGGTTTCCATTTATAAGTGGGGGAGGGAACCCACTTGGAACTTTCCTGAAAGGATACCAAATGATAGTCATTCTTAAGAAAAAATATTCCAATTGGATATAGATTCAAATGTGGGATATGATAATATTTAAATATGTTTATCCAGTATTATTTAGATAGTTTTTATTGGAAAACTTTCCCTTATCTTTTGGTTTAACCCCCCCCCCCCCCCCCGGGTAAACCCATTTTAACCTTAACTGTGGCAATTAATTTATACTATTTTTACTATTAATTATGACAAAAAATTAAGTTGAAATTATTACCTAATATTAATTATTATGATTTCGAATATTGAATCTATTTTATAAAATTTAATTAACAAAAGTTTTAGCACCTTCGGTTTTAAGTAAGTAACCCTTTCTTTGTTTATTTTAAGTATGTAAAGTGTTTGGGTGAAGTTTGGGAGAGTTTGGAGGACTTTTGGAATGTTTTGGGGTTTTTATGGAGGTGAACGGTTTGAGAACAGTTAGTACAAACCATGTAACTCATATAGAGAACCATGTAAAGTGAGGTAGTGGGCTCGGGATAGGTGCACGGTTTGGCCAAATTGTGTGACCACCTAGGAGTAACCATGATTTTTGGGATAGAGGGATTCAATGCGGTTTGTGCATGGTTTGTATAAAAATATAATATAACAATTCAAGGTGATTCTTGAGTAATATTCCTATGCATGGTTAGCATACGTTTTTTCTAACCATGTGAGCTAACCATGAATGGACAAAATTTTGATCCAAAAATTGTGGATCTAACTCGGTTTATCCTCTTAACCCCTCATTTTTCCTCTATTACAACCCTAACTCCGTTTTCTCTCCTCCCAAAGGCTGTTTAGACTCTTCCCTTCAATCCTAGATAAATCCTTTGGCTAATATTGGTACATTAAAGGTTAGATTACTTGATAATTCTTCTTTCTTTGTTGTTTTCCTTATATCTCTTCATCTTCTCTCTCTTTGATTCATAGATCTAATTTTTTGGGGGTAAATTTATGTTATTTGATGTTAATAATGATGATATTTGTTTTTTTATGATAGGGAATGATATATGAGGTGGGTTTTTGGAGTTTTAACCTATTTTTCTTAATAATTTGTGTTGTTCTTCATTCTCTTCGTAGTTTCCAAGGTAGGTGGCTTCACTCTTGAGTACTTTTATTAGAATTTAAATGATTGATTTCAAATTGGTTAAATTAATTAAAAGTGATTATGAAATTGATTTTAAAATCATGGTAGAAACCTTATTTAGTGATGGTTTTATAATTTATGAAAATTGGTTTTTTTGTAAAGTGATTTGTTTATTTATTTTAAAATGATGATTTTAAAATGTGAACTTGTTTTGATTCATTGAAATGGTTTGATGGTGATGTTTTAAAAAAATGAATTTTTTATTGAAATAGTTGGAAATGGTTGATTTCAAAAAAAAATGAAATAATTATTGGTTTGTGTTCATGTTCATTATGATGGATAAGGGTATGAAGTTTCCCCCATCATTTGTGGTATGGATAAGGGTATGAACTTCCCCCATCAAAACAGTTCACCAAGTGACGTCTTGGTGAAGGAATGACTCACCAATTGCAAGTATAGGGAGTTATATGGTTGAATGCATGGTTGTATGTGTTGATATTTGGAATGGAATGGATTATGCGAAAATGGTATTTGAGAAATGGTTTTAAAGAATTTTTTGGTTGCTTTTCTTGGAAATTATTTTAGTTAGAAAAATGTTTTGACTTGAAAATTGGTTGGTTAGGAAAATGGTTGGGAATTTAAAATAAACTATTTTAAATTATTTTATATAAATTTTTTATATAAATTTTATAACATGTTCTATCCTATTGGTGTGAGTAGGGAAGTCAATTGGGGAAAACCTACTGTGTTTCATTACTCACCCCCTGCTTGAGCACTTTGGTGCGTTTTCAGATATTGTTTATTGGGACACAGGTAAAGTCAAGTTATTTCATTTATTTATTGATGATTCATGTTATTTGGGCATTGATTATTGATTTGGATCTTAGAGAATATTAGGAGTTTCTGGGTTTGTGTCTTTGGAGTCTTTGAGCTTTGTTGGTTTTTTCTTCCGTTTTGTATTTTGATATTGGTCTTGGTTTTTACTTGGTAATCTAATATAGTTTGGATTGTTTTTTTATACTTTGATTCATACTACAATGTTATCATGAATCATATATTAGTTGTGTTTCATGGTGTTGTTGGTTGTGGTTGTTTTACTTTCAAAGGGAAAATCGTTCCCTAAATGTTATGAAGCCCTTAGAATTTATTACCAGCCTTTGGCATCTTGGGGATCTCGCCTAAGTCTAGGTAGAAATTCTACCTTGTCTTAGGCTAATGAGGAGTGGCGAGATGTTACAAGTGGTATCAGTTTGTTCTATCTTTGGGCATAAGTTGTGTTGATCGTGGAGTTGAAAATTCATTTTGGTTTAGTCCTTGATTTGGAATGGTGGCAAGGAGATGGATCGTCGGGACTTAAAATATAGATCATAAAAAAGGCATAGCTAACCTATTTATGTTTAACTTCAAGTTACCAAGGATTTTGGTATATAACTATTTTGGAGACACTTATAGGAGTTGTAATCTCATTTTCATGGGTTTATCCAATGATAAGAGCATGACATGCATTGATAGAAATGACTTCCCACTAGGATTTCATATTTCATTTTGAGTAATGATTTATAATTTGGTGCAAAAATATTGATTTTTTAGAAGTATTGAAAAATGTTTTCAAATGTGAGATTTTTAAAACGACATTATAGTGGAATTTTGAAAATTGTTTGATTTTAAAAAGCATTGTGGGCTTTTCAAAAATAATTTGAAAATGGAAAAATGAGGAATTTTGGGAAAACCTTGTTATGATAGTTGTGATATGGTAAATTTGAAATTGTTAAGCCTTCAGTTTCTAGAGAGTGAGACCTATGGAGTTTTATTTTTTTTTTATAGAAAATGGAACTTGGTAGGCATCGTAGAAACTATAGGATACTGAGAATGTGGTTTTACCTGAGCCATGGGTGAACCAATAGTTGATTCATACTATTTTCTAGGATTTTTAGGATATGGATAGAGGAAACTGAAGGGATGGACCAAGGAAAGTGGATCATTCTATTTAGTTCTAGAAGCATAATCCACCCATCTTTTAGGGTGATTTGGAACCAAGAAGGTAGATGTGTGGATGAATAGGATGAATCAAACCTTTGATTTCCTTGGCACACCAAAAGAGCTGAAAGTCAATTTGGCAACATATATGCTGGGAGATATTGCATTCCAGTGGTAGGATTTTTCAGTTCAGGCTAAATTAGACTAAGGCATTTCATGGGAGGATTTTTAAGAATTGTTTAACAAACAATTCTATCCTCATACATTCAGGATTGAAAGAATGACATAATTTTTTAGTTTGAAGCAGGAAAACCTCTTAGTGACATAGTATGTAAATAAATTTATAAATTTATTCTTCTTTTCACCTGAAGTTTTTACTAGTGTGTCCTTGAAGGCATGAATTTTTGAATTAGGGTTGTGATAAGAGATTCACTCAAATATTTTCATGCTTTGTATAACAAATAATATAGAGATAATAAATAGAGAGATGGTGGAAGAAAGGTAAATCTTATGTAGTATTGGTGGGGGAAGAATGTTGATGACTATAGGGAATAGTAATAATTCTAAAGCTGGGAATAAGCTGAAGAGGGACACTTATTTCCAAGGTAGTGGGATAAATCAGAATCAGATGGATGGATCAGTGAATCTTCCTCCAAATCTAAAGGGTAAAATTGGATGTTTTCACTGTGGTTCATTTAACCACATTAAATGAGATTGTAGAGCACCAGCTAGATCATGCCACAATTGCAACTATATGGTGTTATTATCGCAGTGCTCTAAGGTCAGGTGCCCGAGACACATATCATGATTCACAAACACTATATGCTTTGATGGGATAAGGGCATAAAAATACCTCTCATTATAAAAACCAAGAAAGCCAGGGCGATTCTAGGAATACTATGAATCCTCATGCAGTGCAATATCAACATGGAAATAAAGAACAATGTGTAGTGAGTAAGAAGTTATATGGAGTTGATAAAGTTATTATGGATGATAAACCTAGACCATCAACAGTGAGGGGAAATAATATTTTGAATTATAACCTTATACAATGTTTGTTTGATACTGGTGCATCCCATTCATTTATTGATTATCATTCTATATATTTGATGGGTTTTCATTTTGAAATGATGCCTTTTATTTTTAAACTTCAAACTCCTCTTGGTCAAAGAGAATCTCAATCCTTTATGTGTAGAGAATGTTCTATAATTTTTGATGGAGATGAGTTGATATGGGATTTCTCTATTATTGATATGTATTTCTATGACATAATACAGGGTATGTATTGGTTGAAAATGTATAGAGCTCACATCAACTATTATACCTAAAGGGTTAGTTTTACAACTGATGATGGTGTCGAGAATCCATTTAGAGGAGATCGGAATGTAAATTCAGGTGAAACAGGATTGTTGGAACCAATAGTTGGAATGATCTCATAGAAGTTGGCAGTGTTGAATTTGGAATCAATGGAAGAGATCGAGAATAGGATTTTTCTAGTGGTTTTTTATCAGTTTACAGATGTTTTTCCCAAAACTTTCTCAAGGTTTCCACCCACAGGAGAAGTGGAGTTTATGATTGATCTCTTACTGGGGACCAGTCCTATTTACCTTCCATCTTATCAGATGGAACCAACAAATTTAAGTTAATTGAAAGTGTATTTGGAAGATTTTAAAAGAAAAGGGTCCATTTGGCCTAGAACAACTCTGTGGGAAGCACTACTCTAGCTTTTCAAAAAGGTGTATGAAACTCTTAAATTGTTTGTGGATTATCATAAGCTTAACCAAGTTAGGATAAAGTATCATTACCCACTTCCATGTGTTGGTGATATGTTCAATCAATTGAGGTAATCCTGATGGTTCTCTAAATTTGACTTTCAATTGGGATATCACCAATTGTGGGTTTAGAAGGAGGATATTCCAAAGACAACTTTTAGAAGTAGAAATGGCCATTACGAGTATGTGGTTATGCCTTTCGATCTTAAGAATGAACTAGTAGTCTTTATGGAATTGATGAATCAGATATTTTAAAGATATATGGATTATTTTTTGGTGGTGTTTTTGGATGACATATTGGTGTATTAAAGGACAAGGAATGATCATGAGCAACATTTGGCGATAGTGTTAGGAATTTTGAGGGATCACCGTTTTTATGCCAAATTATCAAAGTGTGATTTTTTGGATATAATAAGTACATTTCCTTATCCATGTTATATATGAAAGAGGTGTTTCTATAGATCTAGAAAAGATAAAGGTTGTTATCTCTTGGAAACCGCCAATGAATTGAGATACGTAGTTTCATTGCATTGTCTAGTTATTACTGATGCTTTATTCATGACTTTTCATGACTAGATTCACCTATGAGATCTTTGACAAGGAAAAATATTCCATTCCAATGGAGCGAGGAATGTATGAATAATTTTCAAGAGCTTAAGGTTCACCTTACATCAGCACCGATCTTGATATTGTTGGAATCAGGACAAGGGTACATGGTGTATTTTGATGCTTCGGGATCTGGGTTGGGATGTGTTCTCATGCAGGGAGATCATGTTATTTCTTATTCCTTATATAAATTATGGTTTCATGATAAGAACTACCCAACACATGATTTAGATTAATATGTCTCATTCCATGCTTTGAAGACTCAGCATCATTACCGATTTGTTGAGAAATTTATAGTGTTTATGGATCATAAGAATTTGAAACATATTTTATTATAAAGGTATTTTAACTTGATATAAATAATATGGATGGAGTAT
This sequence comes from Viscum album, assembly GCA_963277665.1. Lineage (NCBI taxonomy): Eukaryota > Viridiplantae > Streptophyta > Magnoliopsida > Santalales > Viscaceae > Viscum > Viscum album. The sequence goes on along the minus strand of OY728139.1, from coordinate 1,512,119,467 downwards.
CATAGAATGTTTGACTTTGACTTGATGTATACACCAGGTAAAGGCAATTTGGTGGCAGATGCATTAAGAAAAAATTCATATGCTCAATTGGAAAAGGAGGCTTCATATCAATGGCATTTGATGTTGGTGATAGCCAATATGCACTTGGATTGTAAAGACAAAGTTTGTGTTGTAGTTTTCTTTCCAGTTTCTTTTATTCCTGATTTGGTTATGCCAGTTAAAGAGGCACAGAAGTCTGATTTAGAATGTGCTTCGATAAGGTTGAAAATAAATAGTGGGGAGACCATTAAGGTATGGAGGCTGGATGGGAGTTCAGTTTTGTTATTTTGAAATTATATGGTCGTACCTATGGATTTTCATGAACAAATTCTTCATGATTACCACGATTTGAGATGGGTTGTTCATCCGATAAGACATAAGATGTATAAGTCATTGAAAGCATAGTTTTAGGGGTTCGGTATGAAAAGAAAAGTGGTTGAGTTTGTTTTGAGATGCTTAACTTGTCAGCAGGTTAAAGCAGATAACCAGCGACCAGAAGGTATGTTACAGTCTTTACCTATGCCTTTTTGGAAATGGGATTGAATGTATATGGATTTTATGACAGGTATCCCAACGATTGTTTGAAAACACAATGTCATATGGGTGATAGTGGATTAGATCACAAAGTCGATCCATTTCATCCCTATTCATGAATCTCATACAGTGGAGGATTTTTCTAAAATCTATATCCAATAAGTGGTAAAGGGGTATGGCATACCAATTTCAATAGTATTGGATTGAGATCATAGATTCTCATCTCATTTCTAGAAATCCTTAAATCAATCCCTCAAGACTCATTTGACTATGAGTATGGTGTATCATCCTTAGACTGATGGAAAATATGAGAGGATTATAAAAATATTGGAAGACATGTTATGGACTTTTGTAATGGATTTTGGTGGCTCATGGGAGGAGCACATACTATTAGTGGTGTTCTAATATAACAATAGTTATCAGGGGTTGTTACATATGTCTCTTTTTGAAGTATTGTATGGGAATCCTTTTTGTTCTCCAATGTGTTGGGTGGAAACATGTGAGACTTCATTGTTTGGGACAAGCCTTGTCCAAGAGACAAAGGAGAATATTCAATTGATCATAAATAGAATGGATATGGATCAGAGTCGTTAGAAATAATATGTGGATCATCATCAACGACTGTTTCCATTTGAGGTGAGTGATCATGTGTCCTTGAGAATCTATCCCAGGTATTTGGAATCATCGTTTTGGAAAGAAGTTAAAGTTATCTCCTTAATACATAAACCCTTTTGAGATACTAGAATAGGATGGTGAGGTGGAATATAGGTTGGATTTTCCACCATGGTTCAGTGCAGTTCACAATGTGTTTCACGTATCTCAGTTGAAAAAATATAAGCCTAATTCTAACCATGTGATTCAATGGGATCATGTTGACCTAGATCCAGATACTTTATTAGTTTATGTGCCAATATGTATTATGGATAGGTAAGAGAAATTATTGCATGGGAAAAGCATAGGTCTAGTGTAGGTTTTGTGGGAACATGGTTAAATTCAAGAAGAGACTTGGGAATGAGAAAAGGAAATGGTCGAGCAGTGGTCTGAACTCTTTTAGGCTGATGGTGGTTTTCAACTTTATGGGGATGGAAAGGCCAATAGTGGGGAGAATATAGCACCCCCAGTTTCAAATAAATAACCCTTTCTTTGTGTATTTTAAGTATTTAAAGTGGTTGGGTGAAGTTTGGGAGATTTTGGAGGCCTTTTGGAATGTCTTGGGGATTTTCTGTAGGTGCATGATTTGAGCACAGTTAGTACAAACCATGAAACCCCTACATATAATCGTGAAAATTGAGGCATTGGGTGCAAGATAGGAATATGGTTAGGCACGCTATTTGGAAAAACCATGCAGCCACCTAGGAGTAACCGTTTTTTGGGGGGGGATAGAGAGATTCTGCACAGTTGGCACACGGTTTATCTAGCTGTGTGAGCCAATCGTGAGAGGTTCTTCTTGAGGCAGAGGCTTGCAAATAGTTAGTGCATGGTTTTCCTAACTGTGTGAGTTAATTGTGCACGGCCAAAAGTTAGATCCAAAAAATGTGGATCTTACTCATTTTATCCCCTTAACCCCTCATTTTCCTCTATTTTGACCCTAACTCGGTTTTCTCTCCCCTCAGAGGCTATAGAGACTCTTACCTTCAATATGTGGGTGATCTATTAGAAAATATTAGTGCGTTAAAGGTCAGATCACCACTTTTCTTGGTTGTTTTCCCTATATATCTTCATATTCCCTCCCTTGGATTCATAGATATAATCCTTCAAGGATATACCTATGTTAGTTTATGCCAATCATTATGAGATTTGGTTGTGTTGATGATAGGGAGTGAAATATAAGATGGGTTTTTGTAGTATTAACCCATTTTGTTGACGAATTTGTGTCATTCTTTGTTTTCACCATAGTTTCTGAGGTAAGTGGCTTCACTCTCAACTCCTATTATTTTAAATTGAAGGATTGGTTTTAAATTGATTGAATTTCTTGAAATTGATTGTAAATTTGATGTTAAAATCATGGTAGAAACCCTATTTAGTGATGTTTTGTGAATTTGAGAAAATTGTTTGTTGTGAAAAGTGTTTTGTTTATGAATTTTAAAATGATGATTTTGAATTTTGAATTTGTTTGGATTCATAGAAATGGTTTGATACTGATGTTTTCAATAAAAGAAATGTTTTATTGAAAATGTTTGAAATGGTTGATTTGGTATTGGTTTTTGGCATAATGGTTGGTTTTTTTCATGTGTGTTAGGACAGATAAGGGTATGAAGGTTCCCTCATCATTTATGGGATAGATAAGGGTATAATTTTTCCCCATCAAAATTGTTCACCAAGTGACATCTTAGTGAAAGTATGATTCACCACTCATGAGTATTGGTAGGTCCACGGTTTCATGAATGGTTGGATGTGTGAGTATATAGAATGGAATGGATTATGCCAAAATGGGATTTGAGAAATGGTTTTAAAGAACTATTTGGTTGCTTTCCTTAGAAACTGTTTTCGCTAGAAAAATGTTTTGGATTAGAAATTGGTTAGTTTGGAAAATGGTTGGGCTTTGATATAAACCGTTTTAAATTTTTTTTATATAAATTGTTTTATATAAATGTTATAACATGTTCTATCCTAGTGGTGTGAGTAGGGAATCCATTTGGGGAAAACCTACTGAGTTTCATTATTCACCCCTTGCTTGGGAACTTTGGTAAGTTTGCAGATATTGTTTATCAGGACACAGGTAAAGGCAAGGTATCACATTTTTTTAGTGATGCTTCATGATACTGGGGAATTGTTTGTGGAGTTGGATCTGGGATCACTTTTGGAGTTGTTGGGTTGGTTTCTTTAGGATATTTTATATTTGTTGGTTTTGTCTTCCGCTTTGTATTTTGATATTGGTATTGGTTTCCAATTGGTGCTATAATATAGTTTTGTTTGGTTTTTTATACTTTGAGTTGTACTACATTATTATCATGCATCATATAGCAGTTGTAGTTCATGGTTTTTTTGGTTGTGGTTGTTTTGTTTTCAAAGGGAAAATCATCCCCCAACTTTTACGAAGCCCTTGGTAGTTATTTCCAGCCTTTTTCATCTTGTGGATTTCACCTAAGTCCAAGTAGAAATTTCACCTCATATCAATCCAATGAGGAGGGGTGGGATGTTATTGAATTATTGTAATTTAATTTTAAAAAAACCTGTAAAATGGGTTGAAAAATGGTTTTTCAATAAATGTATTTTCAAGCATAAGATGATCTTATATTAACTTTATGACTAGTAATCATCATTATATTAATTTCAATTCATATATATAGATATATAATATACACAATTCATTTAAATCATTCCTCATTAGGGGTTATTTTAATTACTTAAAATGGAGAAACATTATGCACTTAAAAATAGCTTTTAGAAAAATGCATTTTGAGGCCTAAAAATAAACTTATACTAAAATTTGGTATAAAGATGATTCAAATATAATTTATTATATTAAATATATCTAAATAATAATTATGTTACTTTTAAATCAAATTCAAATCATAATGTAACTTTTAAATTACTTAATTTACTAAAAAGAAATTAGAGTTTTACAAAAATCAGTATTTTTTACTATTCAATGAAAATTCAATATTTTATAAAAAATCCAAAAAAATAACCCTAAGTTAGTTTTGAAATGATTAATTTCATTTTTTTAAAATAATAATTCTAAAATTGGTAGAAATTATTTATATTATTTACTCATAAAATCAATAAAACATTTTTGGAAAAATAATATATATTTTTGAAGCATGTAAAGACTTTAATAAAAAATGAGTACTTATTTACCAATATATTTTATTTATCTAAAATATTTATACATAATTTTTAAAAAAATGGTTATTCCTATTCATATCATAAATTTTAACACCTAGGTTATAATAGTCAAAAATAAATAATAATGGTTTGTTTGGGCTTGGTGTTGCGCATCGCATACACTATCAGACATAGTTGTTTTTTAACTCAAGATGTTAAATTATTCCCCTTAAGTAATTTCTCAATCAAAATTTCATATTACATACTGACATTAAAATAATTGAGTATAATTATGCTTCATGGTTTTCTTCAGTTCCTAGGTTGCCTCTTCATATTTATGGTTTCGTCACAGTACATTGACCAGGTGAGTTATCTTGTTGAGTAGAACTTTATCTCTACAGTCCAAGATCTTCACCAGATGCTCCTCATAAGAGAGATCATTTTCCAGTTTTACCAACTCTAAATTCATTAATTTAATTGATTTGTTATATACTTCCCCAATAGGGATACATATAATATGTCATGTACTTGAGAAAGGGTTGGTGGGAGTGCTAGTTGATAGCCCATAGATCTTATGCGATCTAGAATATCTATGGGGCTTATGTAATTGGGGATTATATTTCCCTTATTCATAATTCTCATGAATCTCTTCTATGGAGATATTTAGATAACTACTTTATCCCTGAACTCAAACTCCAGGTCTCATCAACGATTACCATCGTAGCTCTTTTGTCGACTCTAAGCAGTACGGATGTGTGTTGAATGGTCTTGACCTTTTCTATCATTTCCAAAACCATTTCAAGTCCCAAAAACTTATGTTCACCAAATTCATCCTAAAAAGTAGTTTTTCAACATCTCTTTCTAAAAATGGCTTCATAAGGATCCATTTGGATGCTTGAGAAAAAGTTATTATTGTACGAGAACTCGACCAGAGGAAGATATTGATCCCATACTCATTTTAAGTACATTGATCATTATCTTATCATGTATTCTAGTGTCTAAATATTTCGTTCAGATTTTCCATAAATTTGGGGGTGATAATCCATAATAAATTTTAACTCGGTATTTAGATCATGTTAGAGTCTCCTATAGTTCTTTGAGGTAAATCTCATATCTCCGACAGTTATAATCGATATTGGTGCTCCATAAAGCCTCACCACCTCTCTGATGTATATCCTTGAAAGTTGATCAAATTATAATTCCTCTCAAATTTCAATGAAGTGGGTAATATTTTTAATAAATTCAACCAAAAATCATGTGGAATTGTTTCCTTTTGATTTATGTAGAAGACCAATGAAAAATTCCATGGTGATGTTTTTTTCGTTTCTATGTAGGTATGGGTTATGGTTGCTTCATCCCCTTCTACTTTTTTCTTTTATCCTTCACTTTTTGACATACTAAACACTTTGATGTATGTTCCATGATATCATTCTTTATATTGTACCACAAATAATGCTATCGGAGATCTCAATACATATTTATGCTCTCAGGGTCAATGGAGAAGGTTGAGATATGTGCATCATTCAACATGTAACAACCCGAACTTTTTAATTATATTTGTTTCCTATTTTTGTGTTTTATTTTATTTTATACTCAACAAAACTATATCCTTTAATTAATGAAGTGGGTATAATTAAAATGAGACCATTGATTTTCGACTATTATATGACCGTTGGTCAATATGACCGTTGGAAATTATAACCTTAACATTGTGCTTTTATAAATACGGTTATCTTTGTTAATTAATAAAGAAAGAAGATTGAATGGACTCATCCAGTAGACTCGAGCCATATGAAGCCCATATTTTGGATCTTGGGAAGGAGGTAGCATCACTTGGATTTGCTCTGGACCAAGCCCAAGCCGAACTTTAACGTATGAAGCTTGAACGGAATTTCCTAAGGGAGAAGTTCAAGCTGATAGAAATTACCACTCCGGCAATGTTGTCCGAGCCACCCCAATATTCTATCACCATATCACACCTAACACTTAGGTCCTATGCTGGTGTAATAAGGGGCTATGTAACGAGACCTTAGTTGCTTTGTGTAATCCTTTTATATAAATAAAATTGTTATTTATTCTTATGTAAAAGTTTGTGAATTTCAAATATACGGATAAATATAGGATGTGTAATATTGATGAATTTGGGAAAAAAAGGTTATTTTAAAACATTTTTTTATTCATTAAATAATTAATAATGTGAAATTATTTTCAAAAAATGATCTTCTACAGTTGTGATCAGTGAGAAATTTAGATTCTAATAAGATCAACTTGGTTTTTAGTGAATAGTAAAGTATGAATAGTAACATACCCATATGAATAGAAATGAATAGTAATGAATAGTAATTTTACCAAAAAAATAGAAACATAACCCATGAATGTATAAATACATTTTAGACATCTTAAAAGTGAAAAAACGATCATAGTTTAAGTTTTGGTATTTTTGTATGCCATAAATATTTTATTTAAAATTTTATAATTAATTTAATAATTTAAAATGGAAATGTATCTTCATAAAATTTAATCATAAATTGTTACTTTATTGTCTTATGATTATACGATAATTTTATGGGACCTTGATTACTTTTTTAATGTGTTACAAAATGAGTTATAGTTTTAAAGTTGTATTTTTGGAATAAATAGTGATTTTATTTAAAAATTAAATTAAAAATATTTATAAAATTATTTTCATAAAATGGACTTCATTTTTGAATTCAGAGCATCGATATTTGGTTAGGGTGAATTTTTGGGTTTTTTTTGAAACAGTTGAATTTTCAGTTAATAGTAAAAATGCAGTTTTGAGTTTCGGGTGTTTAATGACATCATTAATGATGTAATAATGATGTAAGATTTATGGTCAACTTATGAATAGTGATATATAATTTAAGGTGTCCCAAGTGTCCAATAACATGGGAAAATACCATAGGAAATCCCATGGTTTTGCAAATACCACCAATGAGGTGTCCCTTGGAAATTAATAATTTATTCACTCAATTTCCCTATAAATACCAAGTCATTTACCTCATTCATTTCATTCCAAAATCATACTCAACGAAGTTCTGGTCTCCTTACCTCCCAAGTAGTCCTCCCAAGGTTCCCTAAATCCTCCCAAGGTCCCGAACTTCAAGCTTTTTAAGTTACTCTTCAAGGTAAGTGATCCTTTCACCCTCCTCTTTTAAGTCATTAATTCATTTATGTTGTGTCTTCTAGTTTCCATCTCTTTATATTGAGGGTATGTTATTATATGTTCTTATTACTATCCATTTCATTTATAAATGATGAGATACCCTTTCTTCTCTGTAACGCCCCGACCCTAGATACCCAGATTCGGTGCATTATTACATAACATTGGCATGACCACAAAGGATCAAGTCTCGAAAGACCGATTAGTTTAGTAGTCTTGGAAATGCTAGATATATTCATAAGTCTTACATTACATCATAAGGTAAAAAAACTACAACAACATATTATCTTCATATCCCCTCATACTATCCCTGCTGGTCATTCATAAATTACTTCTTCATAATCCTGGGAAAAATAAAACATTGAAAGGGGTGAGCTCAGATGCTCAGTAAGGATAACATTATAGCAGAAGATTTCATAGATAAGCATAAATACTTAAGGCAGTTTATAACTAAAACGAAAGCCTTTTAAACTTTAACTTCAGCATAAAATGGAAAAGATACAATAAATTAATGCCATTTACTTACTCACATGGATATTCTACTAGTTGAATGATCACATGCAATATCAATAACCACTTTCATAATGATGGGATGCATAATGCCATACTATCATAACCACATAGCCAAGGCCTTGTGCCAAGACTACAAATACGATTTTGCCAAGGCCTTGTGCCAAGACACTAATTTGTCTCATGAGACCTACCAATGCATCGAGGATCTATAGCGGGCTCCACCCGTCACTTATTAAGTCCAATGCATTCCTCATATGAACAGGTTTAAACATAACATAAACATTCTTATTAAAACTAGCATACGAAATGTCAATACTTTAACCACAAACCATGAATGGTATAAAAATAGCACATCCATAGTCAAACATAACTCATTTGATACAATATGGAAGATTGTATTGTATCACATTAACCTCAATCAAGAATAATGAAGGATGTTGACATAGATGAAAATAAGCATCAAAACTATTTGAGAGAAATATCCCCCTTTTTCTTGAAATCATTTAAAAGTCACCCTATTTGTCAAGAAGCCATTTAAAAATAGATTTTTGAATCAAAGTGTCCCATACCACTTTGAAACTTTTTAAAAGGAGTTTTAATTTCTAAACTTTAATGTCCATATAAATAAACCCTTAAAACCATTTTTAAAACATGGACATTAATGAGAAAGATTTAGATGAATAAGTCTTTAAAACATTTAAAAATGGTATTTTAGTTAGAGATTCTAACCAAAAGAGAGACACTTGAATACAAATAATTGAGGTAATCAAAACTTTGTAATATCATGAGAATAAATGAATTCATGATATACTATGTCAAAGTACATTATATACACCGCATAAAAGTGATTTGGTGTATATCAACAAAGAAGTCTCAATGGAATGTAAATTGAGATGAAATCTCTCATAAAGGATGTAACCTTAGGTTAAGGATAAATCAACGACATAGTTATGTGTGAAAAATATAAATACACTAAATCTGATTGGATATTTAGTGTAAAACAATCAAAGGATATTCACACATAATCTTGTAAAAACAACACCAATGAATTGGATGTCTAACTCAACAAATGGAGAATGAGTTAACATTACTCTTATCAAATTCATATCGATGACTTGAGAAATTATCAATGGAGTGATTATGTGTATCAAAAGTATATCCACAGGAAGGGGAGTGTAAATTATGACATAATCAAATGAATAGTGATTCCACACATAATCTTGGGGTAATATAATCAATGAAATATACGTAAAGCCAAATGAGTGGAAATTGAAATTTCAAATTCCCTTATCGATTAGGTAACCTACGAAACATACACCCATGAAAGAAGGATCATACCATGATGATGTAAATACCCATAAATTAAAATATATTACACAATGAATACAATCATGGGCAGTACACATACCCCACATGCAATAATTAAGTGGTGAACAATGGAATTCTCACGAAATTAAGAGTGAGTTAAGAAATCCCTTACTTTGTAATTTTTCCTTGGTCGACGGTAGGTTAACCTTCTGTATAATGGTTAAATAATTTTTATTGAATTATACAAGAATCATTTACTTTAATATGATATCATATATGATCTTTTAACATTGATTTGTTAATAATATCTTAGAATTATCGTCATTTCGGGTGTTAACGGGTTCCGTTTACTTTATATTCTTTGTTATGTGAGCCATATTCGTTATTAATGGGATGTATATTATTCATATCCAGAATGATATCAAGTCCTTAGATACTATTTTTAAATAATCAAATTATAATTATACTTGAATGGATATGATGGAGAATTAATCTCATCGCGTTCGTGGAGACGGTAGTCCGTACGTACGCACGAGCAACAATATCGTTCTTTTGATATTAAAATAATATATAATTGGATGGTATATCATATATAAAGAATCATTATCATGTTATATTTATTATTTACATGAGTTACACATCATTATTATACCCATCCAAATAATAATATATTGAATAACAATTACACCATGACGTGGAGACGGTAAGCCGTACGTACGCACGTATGGTGACATGTTATTCAAAGGATGGATAGAATACTGAATATGGTTGTACCATATTTATAATAACATCACATTATATATATGATACTGGAGTTATTATTTTATAATGGTAATAACAAAGAAAGAAGAAGTGGAAGAAGAAAGGAACTTGAAAAGGGGTGGTGAAAACATTACCTCTTCTTCGGGTTCTTCCTTTTGATTTGATCAAAAGGGATCCTTAGGTTGGATTTCTGATCAAACTAAGGCCTCTAGGTTGTATTTAGGGAAGTTTAGAGAGTATTTGTGTAGGGTTTGGAGGAACCAAAAGGCTTTTAAGGTGTGAAGAAATGAGGAGGATTGCCCTTTTATAAGAGGGGTGAGGGGCACCTTTGGAAAAGCTAGAAATATTAATTTATAATAAATTCATATTCGGTTTCTAATGGCTCCAAAGTTGATTATTAAAAGGTTAAGGTGTGGATAGGTCTAAAACCATTCATCCAATAGAATTTAGACAGGTTTGGGTCACTATATTAACCTTATCTTTAAGTATTAACTCTTAGTTAGTTAGTTTCACTTTTACAATGTCTCTTTGTATTTTTATATTATATGGTTAATAAACTTACCATATGCATCCAAGCGACCCCAAAGTAATCCATTAATGATACACATATCATGATATAAGTCTCTTGGCTGAACCTTATATTTTTAGGAATTTAATATCAATTAATAATATAATATTTGTTTTAAAAACTCTTTTATGTCAATTTTGACACTATTCAATAGTTGATTTTTGTGAAACACATAACAGAATGATTACTTCGAAAAAAGTTAATTAAATCGATCCTAATATGTCATATTAACCTAGAAAATTAGTGTAATTAAATAAAGGTCTCAAATTATATTTATTTGGGTATTTATAATATCAATTATTCTAATTTTTCACTATTATGGTAATTACTGCATCACCATTGTGTCATAAATAAATTAACTTATTTAATGTCTAAAAATTATAAATAAAATATCATTATGTAGGAAATATTTTTATCTTTATAATGAATATTTATAGTCTAACATCCAACATATATAACCCTATGTAATAATTGTTTTTCTAAAAGATATATGCTTGTGTCATTCTTGTATTTATTTTAACTTAATTAAAATAAAGTGTCATTATCACTTACAAGTGGATCCATGGGGTCCCAAAATCAACCCAAAGATGCCCATGGTCGACCATGTATCAACCAATATGGTTATGACATGTTTTAGGGTAATTTAGTATTATTATAATACTATTTTTTTAACCCTTGTTTACCGGATTTAACCTTTAACCATGGTAAATAAAATATTTACCGAAGTAATTATCCAAAATGTCTAAAAATAAAAGTTACCTATTTACACAATTTGAACATCCTGATTCCAAATATGGAATACATTTTTCCAAATTCAAAACACAGAAGTGGAAGAAATTAATTTAAAATTAATTCCCGTTGTTTAAACAAAAAGCATGTTTTTAAGAGATAATAACTATCAAAAGATTGGCACTTATTTATGTGTAACACCCCGAACTTCCACGATACGCTTCTCATTCAATAATGCAATGGCTTGCATTGTACGCAACTTCGAGTTCTAAAACACAGCGACTAATCAAAGTAGCCGTTATGAATAGTAATAACCACTTTTTAAAATTATAGAAATTTTATATTTCAAAATGGACTTCATTTTTGGATTCGGAATATCGAAATTAGCCTATGTTGAATTTTTGGTATTTTTCTGAGAACTTCTAATTTTTTATGAATAGTGAAAAATACTTAAAAACAACTTTTTTAATCAAAATAATTTGTAGTGATAAATTATACTATTTAGTGGTTTTAAAGTATAATTAGAATATATTTTTACCATTTTATCCAATGGTGGTCATTAGAATTAACTTAACATTGAAATTGGGCATGAACAATTGCCAATCTTTTGATATAAATTGTTTCTTAAAAACACGCTATTTGTTGTGACAGCGGGAATTAATTATAAAATTAATTAATGCAACTTATATTTTTGGAATTTTGTAAAATAGAAATCATTTTTGAATTCGGAATATCAATTATAGCTTAGGGTGAAATTTTGGCATTGTTCTGAAAAACTTCAATTTTTGATGAATAGTGAAACCACTAAGTGGTAGTTAAATAACTGATTTTTTGTTTAAATAAAATATTACCACTTCTGTGGTTTGATTTTCAAAAATCCGACATACATGGTTGTCATTAAGAAGTAAAATGTGGTTCAATGAGATTAAAATAATTTTTGGTGAATAGTAACTTTTAAGTTCTTAATCGTGATTAGAGGTAATTAGTGTAGTTTAAGGTAAAAATAATGTTTTAATAATATGAGATGAGCTTGACACATGTCCTAAACTCATTGGATGTTCCATGTCCGACCAAGACAATCCATGGGTCAACTTGGGGACCCCATGGATCCACTTTAGTTGGAAAATGACATAAATACCTTTTATTTAATGTTAAAGTAAAAAATGACACAAACATGAAATGTTTTACTAAAACAATTTTTACATGGAGTTATTCAAGTCATATGTTTGACTATAAATAGTCATTGGAAAGATAAAAATATTTTCTACATCATAGTATTTTTTTTATAATTTTTAGACATTAAATAAATTAAATTATTTATGACATCATTATGATGCAGCGATGACCTCATTATTTAACGATTTTAATAAAATGAAAAGATAATGTACAATCCAAGGCTTACACTTGTCCAAAGACTATTGGATGGGTAGATTTAGAACACTTATCACCTTAGCCACGAATTATATAAGTGTGGGACCTTTAGAATCTGAAAAGCATTGTATAATAATTTAAAATTTCCTAACTTTCCAAGAGTGCCCCTCCTCTCCACTTATAAAAGGCCCCCACCACTCCCACATTATTCACACCTTCAAGCCATTTTGCTTGGCCAACCTCTACCCAAATACCCTCCCAACTTCCATACCTTACTCCTAGAAGCCTCACTTTGGGCAGAACTCTTCCCAAGGAAGCCTTTGGCTCAAATCAAAAAGAGTTACCCGATTTTGAGGTAATGTCTTCTCTAATGTTGTTTTGTTTTATTTTTCTTCTCCAACCCCCTAAACTCTTTTTATTCATTTCTTTTGTAACAACACCAGTATCCTCAATATACTAGGATGTTTTTATAAGAAGGATTCGAGCTACAATTACACACACCTACATCTAATGGTTAAAGAACATACGGTTTCTGTGGATGGCGAGTTTCTGCCTCACGAAACGATGATTGTTCAACACTCATATAACACCTTCAAAGGTGGACATTAAGATGTCACTATATTTATATATGATATATAATATGCTTCTGTATTTCTCATTTATGGAATACTTTATTATTTCCATTATGGGTAAAACGCGATAATTTCATTTTAGGAAGTGCGGACTACCGCCCCCTTAAAGTGATTTGAATCGTTAATGCCATATGTGGGATGTATAAAGGATGGAGTAAATGGTATTATACACTATATTATACTGGAATTATATTATACATTTATATCATTATGATTTCATTCCATTAAATATGAAATAGAAATGAAAGTAGCGTTCATGCGTACGTACGGCTTACCGTCTCCATGAACGGTGCATTTCATTGCTTACCTCTAAATGTAACGTAATATTATAAATGAATGTATATACTGGATATATATTATATATATTACATCTAAATCATTAATATAATTCTGGAGATAATGGATATTCTACCACATAAACAACTTGTAATTATAAGAAGTTTATTGTTGACTCAAGTACCAAAGATCGACAAAACGACTGTTATTAACTTAAATAATTACATAATGTTCATAACATTGTAATAAGTGATATAAAAAGGATAATGAAATTAAAAATGGTTCTTAATAAGTTATATATTAACTCTAGTTTATTATTCCGGAGGTTAAAGAACGGTTGAGTCAAGTCAGACACGAGGTAAGGGAACTTCTTAACCCAATTTCTATTCTTTGGGTTAATCTCCTATTTTAAAATTATGTCATGATATTATTATGTCCTATTTGTATTTATACTTTCTTTATGTGTAAATATAGTGAATACACATAATAGATCTATTTTATTTAAAAAAATGATCTTTTTAAGGACTTCGCCTCAATATCCTTTTATTGATGAATATTTGGTTTTATACACAACTTTCATTTATATGGTGTATAAACCCCTTTGACTTTTACGTTTATTCAAAAGGAATATTTTTATACGAAGCGTTTTACTAAACGACAAAAAGGGAATGTTTTTCTTTCCGTACATATGCGGCAACAATGACTTCTCCGCCGCCGTGACCATTATTTGAGTTTCGGCTTCCTCTACAAGACATCATTTTTTTTTATGAAAAATAAATACAAAGTTTTAAATTTCTTTTATTTTGGTATTGAAAATGGTTTTGAAATCATTTTTATTATATCAATGTGTTGTATTGATATCTTGTGATTGAAATTTGGAAATGTTATGTTTCCTTTATGCATGTTTTATGTGATACGATTATGTTATGGTTTATGATATGTTTAAACCTATTCATATGAGGAATGTATTGGACTTAATAAGTGACGGGTGGAGCCTGCTATAGCTCCTCGATGCATCGGTAGGTCTCATGAGACAACTAGACGTGGAATTGGCCGAGGCTCTTTCCCAATTTGATTTATGGTTTTGGCCGAGGCCTTAATCATTTTAGACGTCTTGGCCGAGGCCTTGACGAAATGTTTCAGAATGTTTGGCATTATACATTCCCTCATTATGAAAGTGGTTATTGATATTGCATGTGATTATTCGACCAGTAGAATATCCATGTGAAAAAATGAATGGCATTATCTCATTTTACTTTTGCCATATTATGTTGAAGTTCATGTTTAAAAGGATTTTGTTTTAGTTATACATTGCCTTAAATGTTTATGTTTATTGATGAAAGCTTCCGCTATATTGTTATCCTTACTGAGCATCTGAGCTCACCCCTTTCAATGTTTTAATATTTTTCTAGGATGTGAAGAAGTATTTTATGAATGACCTGCAGGGGTAGTCAGAAAGGGATATGAGTGTGGACTATGAAGACCATGTTATTGTAGTTTGTTTACTTTTTGGTGTAATGAAAGACTTATGAATGTATCTAGTGTTTCCAAGGCTACTAAACTAATCGGTCTTTCGAGACTTGATCTTTTGTGATCATGCCAATGTTACGAAGTAATGTACCGACTCTGGGTAGCTGGGGTCGGGGCGTTACATTATGTCTGGTTTAAATGTGAAATTATGTTCAATTACCCACATTGTATTACATGGTAAAACTATATTCTAAATATACTTTAAAACCACTCAAATTCATAATTTATCACTATTAATTATTTTGATTAAAAAAATTGTTTTTAATTAAAATTTAGTAATTTTCACTATTCATCAAAATATGAAAGTTATCCGAAAAGTACCAAAATTTCACCCTAGGCTAATTTCGATATTCCGAATCCAAAAATGAAGTCCATTTTGAGAGATAGAATTTATAAAATTTCAAAAAGTAGGTATTACTATTCATAACGTCTAGTTTGGTTGGTTATGGTGTGTTAGAACTCGGTGTTGCGTACAACACACGCTATCACATTATTCAAAGAGAAGCGTACCGTAGAAGCTTGGGGTGTTACATTATCCCCTCCTTCAATAAATTGCGTCCTCGCAATTTTTAAAATTGTGATTGGGAATATAATGGAAAGTCCCACATCGGAAAAAGAGTCAATATAACTATCACTTTAAAAGAAAGAAAGAGAGGTATAAAGGTCAACCAAGATAACCCATACTCGGATTCCATGTAGGAAAACATGGATATGGATGATAAACTAAGTGTCAAGTTCTGATGGAGAGGGATATAAATCATGATTAGGAGAAAGTTAACAATAAGAAAGCCACAAACTTGTGTTGGGACAAACGACCATTAGTCTCCTAGTAGGAAAGTAAACAGACAACATTTTTTTGTTTTAAGTTACATTCATTTATGATATTGACTAAGAATAAAAAGATATATACTTACACTTTAGGTATAGTTTCATTCTTTAATAAATCTCCACCACTAACTCATTTTTTTTAAACGATGAGTATTCAAGAATACTTGGTCACACTGGAAGAGCTAGAATAAACTTCTATAGAATCATATGATCCATGCAGGATGAACTATATATTTACATTGTATTTAGAGATTAATCAAAACCAAAATGGTTAGTACAAGATCTAATGATCCCCCAAAAGTATATTCCTTGAGAGAAATAAACACTAATCATAATTTCTAAAATTAAACCAATAATACCCCAAAGTTAAATAAATACCATTCAATAATCAATTGTCCTTAAAATCCTTAGATATAATCCAAACTAATATTGAAACCCAAAACATAGAAGAATTTGATTATGTAGGCTCCCATGTTAAATTGTATCTCCAAATGACATTAATTACTCTTAAAGTCACATAATTAAAAGTAATTAACCTAATCATTTCCATAAATAACCCAAATCATTATAAATCCACAATAAAAACATAGATAAAAATCTACCATTACTCCTCAAATTAAATCCCATACTACTCTATTTTCCTTTGGCATATAGTGTTCTCGACAAAGCGAACAACTTCCAAAATAACATTTATCACTTAATCACCAAATCATTTTCCTATACTAAGGGTATTCATTTGATAAGACATAAGATCCCAAATCAAATTATTATTTATCAATAAAATCATTTAACTAAAAATAATAGTCACATTAACCAGGGACTTCACGTAGTCCAGTGGTAGGCGATAAATCCCAATCGCACTTTGGTTGTGGGTTCGATTCTCACAGCTTTGTCTGACGCGACGGGTTGTCACACGGTCTACGTGTTGTCCTTTTTCAAAAAAAATATTTTATAACATTACCAAAATGAGATAAATTCCTCAAAATAACCATAACATAATTTAACCACAAATCTTATCTCATACCTTGCATTTTCATCCCAAATTATAATAACTTATAATTCTCTCAAACCCCAATGATCATATAAAACCAAATGGTTATTTATACCTATATCCACAAGAGAAGAGACAATTCTTCCTCAAATATCATTCTCACATGGAAAACTGCGGGGTTACAAATACAAGAGAAAATTATTCCAAAGTAAACCCATCAACAAGGAGCGCTAATACTTTTTAAAAATTTCTCCAACCATTTATTTCCACATAGCTTCTTCTTTGACCAAGAAAATATCCTATAGAATAGGGCATTCACTCAGGTAATGGTCAGGTCCCCTACATTTACGGTAAATGACTGTAAATGGACTCTTGGGACCATTTTTATCTTCTTCCATAGTACTCTTCATTTTTCTTCGGAAATTCTTCACTTTATGTCCTTCCTTCCCGCACGTAATGCATTTAGTTGTCCCATTGAGACACTTTCCTGGGTGTCTCCTTCCACATTTCCTGCATGATGAAAATTGAGGGTTCTTTTCTCCATGGTCTCCATTGCTGGAGCTCTTATCATTCATCACCTTTCTATTCCTTATTGAGTCTGGGAGTTGGTTAATATATATGTTGTTGATCATATTTTTGGAAAACTGATTTGGCATAAAGACGATATCTTTTACGCCTATCAACATTCCATTTTGTTGCTCATTTCCACCACTGTTCCCACCTTGTACATCATTCTCAAAGTCACTATGACTTCCTTGGAATCCAGCCATTGACTAAAACCAGAAATCATTGTGTGAGTAACAGTAGTCGTAAAATCATTTAGAGATTAACATGTCACCATATTCTCAATTTTAAACATATTAGGATTAACCAAGGTCATTTACTCTCATCTTATATATATTACTTAAATTGGTTTGTAAAGAAAATGTAAATTATCCTAAGCATATCCCCCGGGAGTGTCGTAACCAAGAGTGCAGCAAGGCCCGTTGTCGTGCACCAGTTCCTGTTCAAGTCTAGCTCAAAGTGGTGTTTTCGGGTTTTACCCCTAGGTACATCTGTGCCAGATCCGCCTCTACCTTCTCGTATCCAGACAGGGATGTATTTCTCGGAAGACTCACAAAATCTCTACAATAGCAAAATTCTAGGAAGTTCTTCTATACTAATCCTCAAAGTCTATCTTAAATCTATGTTCTCTAATCAGAGTTTATCTAAATCTAGTTTCCAAGGTTTGTACTAAACTTCCTCTGATACCAACTGTAATTCACCAACCCTAGATACCCAGAGTCGGTGCATTATTACATAACATTGGCATGACAACAAAGGATCAAGTCTCTAAAGACCGATTAGTTTAGGTGTCTTGGAAACGCTAGATATATTCATAAGTCTTACATTACATCATAAGGTAAAAAAACTACAACAACATCTTGTCTTCATATCCCCTCATACTATCCATGCAGGTCATTCATAAATTACTTCTTCATAATCTTGGGAAAAATAAAACATTGAAAGGGGTGAGCTCAGATGCTCAGTAAGGATAACATTATAGCAGAAGCTTTCATAGATAAGCATAAACACTTAAGGCAGTTTATAACTAAAACGAAAGCCTTTTAAACTTGAACTTCAGCATAAAATGGAAAAGATGAAATAAATTAATGCCATTTACTTACTCACATGGATATTATAATAGTTGAATGATCACATGCAATATCAATAACCACTTTCATAATGATGGAATGCATAATGCCAGACTATCATAACCACATAGCCAAGGCCTCATGCCAAGACTACAAATAAGATTTTGCCAAGGCCTTGTGCCAAGACACTAATTTGTCTCATGAGAACTACCGATGCATAGAGGAGATATAGCAGGCTCCACCCGTCACTTATTAAGTCCAATGCATTCCTCATATGAACAGGTTTAAACATAATATAAACATTCTTATTAAAACTAGCATACGAAATGTCAATACTTTAACCACAAACCATGAATGGTATAAAAATAGCACATCCACAGTCAAACATAACTCATTCGATACAATATGGAAGATTGTATTGTATCACATTAACCTCAATCAAGAATAATGAAGGATGTTGACATAGATGAAAATAATCATCAAAACTATTTGAGAGAAATATCCCCCTTTTTCTTGAAATCATTTAAAAGTCACGCTATTTGTCAAGAAGCCATTTAAAAATAGATTTTTGAATAAAAGTGTCCCATACCACTTTGAAACTTTTTAAAAGGAGTTTTAATTTCTAAACTTTAATGTCTATATAAATAAACCCTTAAAACCATTTTTAAAACATGGACATTAATGAGAAAGATTTAGATGAATAAGTCTTTAAAACATTTAAAAATGGTATTTTAGTTAGAGATTATAACCAAAAGAGAGACACTTGAATACAAATAATTGAGGTAATCAAAACTTTGTAATATCATGAGAATAAAGGGATTCATGATATACTATGTCAAAGTACATTATATACACCACATAAAAGTGATTTGGTGTATATCAACAAAAAAGTCTCAATGGAATGTAAATTGAGATGAAATCTCTCATAAAGGTTGTATCCTTAGGTTAAGGATAAATCAACAACATAGTTATGTGTGAAAAATATAAATACACTAAATCTGATTGGATATTCAGTGTAAAACAATCAAAGGATATTCACACATAATCTTGTAAAAACAACACCAATGAATTGGATGTTTAACTCAACAAATGGAGAATGAGTTAACATTACTCTTATCAAATTCATATCGATGACATGAGAAATTATCAATAGAGTGATTATGTGTATCAAAAGTATATCCACATGAAGGGGAGTGGAAATTATGACATAATAAAATGAATAGTGATTCCACACATAATCTTGGGGTAATATAATCAATGAAATATACGTAAAGCCAAATGAGTGGAAATTGAAATTTCAAATTCCCTTGTCGATTAGGTAACTTACGAAACATACACCTATGAAAGAAGGATCATACCATGATGATGTAAATACCCATAAATTAAAATATATTACACAATGAATACAATAATGGGCAGTACACATACCCCACATGCAATAATTAAGTGGTGAACAATGGAATTCTCACGAAATTAAGAGTGAGTTAAGAAACCCCTTACTTTGTACTTTTTCCTTGGTCAACGGTAGATTAACCTCCTGTATAATGGTTAAATAATTTTTATTGAATTATACAATAATAATTTACTTTAATATGATATCATATATGATCTTTTAACATTTATTTGTTAATAATATCTTAGAATTATCGTCATTTCGGGTGTTAACGGGTTCATTTTACTTTATATTCTTTGTTATGTGAGCCATATTCGTTATTAATGGGATGTATATTATTCATATCCAGAATAATATCAAGTCCTTGGATACTATTTTTAAATAATCAAATTATAATTATACTTGAATGGATATGATGGAGAATGAATCTCATCGCGTTCGTGGAGACGGTAGTCTGTACGTACGTACGAGCGACAATATCATTCTTTTGATATTAAAATAATATATAATTGGATGGTATATCATATATAAAGAATCATTATCATTTTATATTTATTATTTACATGAGTTACATGTCATTATTATACCCATACAAATAATAATATATTGAATAACAATTACACCATGACGTAGAGACAGTAAGCCGTACGTACGCACGTATGGTGACGTGTTTTTCAAAGGATGGATAGAATACTGAATATGGTTGTACCATATTTATAATAACATCACAGTACATATATGATATTGGAGTTATTATTTTATAATGGTAATAACAAAGAAAGAAGAAGTGGAAGAAGAAAGGAACTTGAAAAGGGGTGGTGAAAACATTACCTCTTCTTCGGGTTCTTCCTTTTGATTTGATCAAAAGGGCTCCTTAGGTTGGCTTTCTGATCAAACTAAGGACTCTAGGTTGTAGTGAGGGAAGTTGATAGAGTATTTGTGCAGGGTTTGGCTGAACCAAATGGCTTTGAAGGTGTGAAGAAATGATAAGTAGGAGTGCCCTTTTATAAGA
Source organism: Viscum album (assembly GCA_963277665.1). Taxonomy (NCBI): domain Eukaryota; kingdom Viridiplantae; phylum Streptophyta; class Magnoliopsida; order Santalales; family Viscaceae; genus Viscum; species Viscum album. Next base: position 1,512,098,398 of record OY728139.1, on the reverse strand, counting down.
GGGGTGAGGGGCACCTTTGGAAAAGCTAGAAATATTAATTTATAATAAATTCATATTCGGTTTCTAATGGATCCAAATTTTATTATAAAAAGTTTAAGGTGGGGATAGGTCGAAAACCATTCATCCAATATAATTTAGACAGGTTTGGGTCACTATATTAACCTTATCTTTAAGTATTAACTCTTAGTTAGTTAGTTTCACTTTTACAATGTCTCTTTGTATTTTTATATTATATGGTTAATAAACTTACCATATACATCCAAGCGACCCCAAAGTGGTCCATTAATGATACACCTATCATTATATAAGTCTCTTGGCTGAACCTTAGATTTTTAGGAATTTAATATCAATTAATAATATAATATTTTTTTTAAAAACTCTTTTATGTCAATTTTGACACTATTCAATAGTTGATTTTTGTGAAACACATAACAGAATTATTACTTCAAAAAAAGTTAATTAAATTGATCCTAATATGTCATATTAACCTAGAAAATTAGTTTAATTCAATAAAAGTCTCAAATTATATTTATTTGGTTATTTATAATATCAATTATTCTAATTTTTCACTATTATGGTAATTACTCCATCACCATTGTGTCATAAATAAATTAACTTATTTAATGTCTAAAAATTATAAATAAAATATCATTATGTAGGAAATATTTTTATCTTTCTAATGAATATTTATAGTCTAACATCAAACATATATAACCCTGTGTAACAATTGTTTTTCTAAAAGATATATGTTTGTGTCATTCTTGTATTTATTTTAACTTAATTAAAATAAAGTGTCATTATCACTTACAAGTGGATCCATGGGGTCCCAAAATAGACCCAAAGATGCTCATGGTCGACCATGTATCAACCAATAGGGTTATTACATGTTTTAGGGTAATTTAGTATTATTATAATATTATTTTTTTAACCCTTGTTTACCGGATTTACCCTTTAACCATGGTAAATAAAATATTTACCGAAGTAATTATCCAAAATGTCTAAAAATAAAAGTTACCTATTTACACAATTTGAACATACTGATTCAAAATATGGAATCCATTTTTCCAAATTCAAAACACAGAAGTGGCAGAAATTAATTTAAAATTAATTCCCGTTGTTTAAACAAAAAGCGTGTTTTTAAGAGATAATAACTATCAAAAGATTGGCACTTGTTTATGTCTGGTTTAAATGTGAAATTATGTTCAATGACCCACATTGTATTACATGGTAAAAATATATTCTAAATATACTTTAAAATCACTCAAATTCATAATTTATCACTATTAATTATTTTGATTAAAAAAGTTGTTTTTAATTAAAATTTAGTAATTTTCACTATTCATCAAAATATGAAAGTTATCTGAAAAGTACCAAAATTTCACCCTAGGCTAATTTCGATATTCCGAATCCAAAAATGAAGTCCATTTTGAGAGATAGAATTTATAAAATTTCAAAAAGTAGGTATTACTATTCATAATGGCTAGTTTGGTTGGTTATGGTGTGTTAGAACTCGGTGTTGCATACAACACACGCTATCACATTATTCAAAGAGAAGCATACCGTAGAAGCTTGGGTTGTTACATTCTCTCATCAATTTTTTTTTCTGAATTTTTAAGTGACGTTGTTAGGCTGCCAAATTTCTCGTAAAAGAAATCGCATCTTCTCTTTCCTTTCAAGTTTCCTTTTCTTATGGTATGTCATTCAAATATCCATTCCATGTTCTTATATCCATGTTATTCTGTATTTTTATTTTAATATGAGTTATTTATGAGTGGTTTACCCTTGTACCCTCTCTTTTTATTATTTTCTAAAACCATGTTATATAGCCGTTATGTTGCAGAAATTTCATCTCCAAATTTCTATCTCTTTTTCTCAAGAAATTAACTTGTTTATTTATGTGAATACCCAGACCTATTTCATTTTTATGGGTGTTCATAAATATATAAAAATGATATATTTTATTCTGTAATGTACATACATATAACCCTCATTCCCTTTCCATGGGTTATAAATGATATAATGATCTTATTTTTTAAGAACTTTTAAAATGTCACGATTTTGATATGAAACCCATTTATTTTATTCTCTATGGGTTATTTATGAAATGTTTGATTATGATCTATGTGGCTCACATGAAAGTAAATACATATTAATGGTTCTCCCTAATAGCGCTCTAATGCATTGGGTAAAGAATTAATCTCTAGAGATGACAAGTTTCACGATACCTTGGTGAATAACCTTGGTAATTTTTATGACACCTCAGGGATAAACCTTGGTGATATGTTCATGAATGTCTAAATGAAATGTTTTAGCCACATATTCAAGTTAAGATTCAAGTTATTTTCATTATGATATGCCTATACTTCCATTTCTCATGTCCTTATGTTTTTATTCAAGTTCTTATTGATGTCACAAGTAAACTGATTCCCTTGTTTACCTTTACTGGGCCTTCTACTCACCCTTTCCTTTAAATGTATGTCTCTAGGTTATGAGATGCAGTAATTGTAATTAGGATGAACTTATGATGAAGTTGTACAAGTGGATTGGAAGAATTTTTTATCTTGTTTTCATGTATTATGTTCCTGATTTCCAAGACACTAGACTTTAAAGATCCTCTATTTGTAAAATGTAATGAAAACTTATGTAATAAAAAGGAAGGATGCCATAGTTGGTATTAAAAGATAGTTTAGTTATTTATGGAAATTAGGCTATGAAATATTTAGGAATAATCCTATAGAAAAGTTTAAATATCAGAAAACTTCCTGGTATTTTGGTGAATATTGAGTAAGTGGTTTATCAAACAAATACATCCATGTCTGGATACGAGCAGGTAGAGGCGGCTCTGGCACAGATGTACATAGGGATAAAACCCAAAAACACCGCTTTGAGCTAGACTCGAACAGGAACTAGTTCACGACAATGGGCCTTGTTGTACTCTTGGTTATGACACTCACGGGGGATATGTTTGGTTAATCACAAGATTTTTATAAATCATTATGAAGGAATTATAGAGAAATGTAATTGTTTAAGCATGAAGTTTTAAGAAATAAAATCCTTTATAGTTAAAAGATTCGTAAATAAAATAAGTTTCTCACTAAGGTTTTATTATTTTAGAAAATGGAAGGCAATAGGAGGAACCATGCAAATGGTGACCGCAATGGACCATGCGCTGACGGCCCTCTGATGGAAGACGGAATGGAAACATTCATGCGAATGATGAACCAACGGACTCAAGTTATGGGAAATAACTTAAATCAAGCTGAGAGACCAATCTAACCACAAAGGGAACAACATTATATTGATTCCTTTATGTGTCAACGACCACCAACCTTCAGTGGATCGATTGACCCATTGATTACTGAGCAGTGGATCAGCTCTATCGAAATGATCTTTTCTGTGCTCTGCTGTTCAGAGCAAGAGAAGGTCACCCTGGATATCTATCTCTTAGAAGGAGAAGTTGATCAGTGGTGGGAGCTGATTAAAAACACAAGGCAAAGAGTAGAGGTTGAAGCTATAGAGTGGGAAGATTTCAGAGGGATTTTCTTCAGTAAGTATTTCCCTCATTCCATGAGAACAAGAATAGAGAAGGAGATTCTCGAGCTAAAGCAGAAGGAGAACGAATCTTTCAGAAGCTATGAGATGAACTTCACCTGACTTTCACGATATACCTCTAGATTTTTCATGGATCCAAATGGTAAGGTTGATAGATTCTTCAGTGGACTGAGACCTCATCTGCGGAAGAATCTAGCCAACCGAGACTATGATAGCTATGAGGAGATCGTGTGGAGTGGGATTAAAGTCGAACTGGAGTTTGGTGAGATGCAATGGTCTCATAAATCAAGTGAAAAAAAATATATCAATGGATCCCAGCTTAGGGAGGATCTTTGATCAGGGAAGAGGAGGCAAGCAAGTGCAACGTCCCACATGTAATAAATGCGGGAAGAAGCATTCGAGGAACTGCCTGCTCGGGAGTGGAAAATGCTACAAGTGTGGAAGAGATGGCCATATTTCAAGGAATTGTCATAGTGAGGTGAAACCTAAACTTCCAAACACTAACGACAAGAGGAATATGGTGCAGGTCCTACCTGATGTCCAGTGCTTTAAGTGTGGACAACTGGGGAACTTTTCTAATCACTGTCCAAATTTAAGGGCAGTGGAGGGGAACCACCATCAGCCTTAGAAAATGCCAATGGAGAAAGGTCGTGCTTTTTATATCATGATAGCTGAAGTTGAAGCTCCAAATTATGTGGTAGGAGGTACTCTTGTTGTTCTCTCAAAGCTAGAAAGTACTTTGTTTGATTCTGGTTCTACGCATTCCTTTATTTCATCCAAGTTTACAAATAATTTAGAATCAACCCCCGACTTTCTAAAAGTAGAGTTATCAGTCAAGACTCCTTGTGGGATTATCCAAGCATCATCAGTGTTTAGAAACTCTAGTATCTACTTTGGTGAGAAAAATATTATCACAAATCTAGTAGTCATTCCCATGCTGGAATTCAACATTATACTAGGGATGGACTGGCTCTCAAAGTATAATGCTAAGATCAAATACAGAAGTAAGGAAATATCAGTAGTATTGAATGGAAAACCTACAGTTATCTTCCAAGGAGAGATATCTCAACCTAATCTTTATCTAGAAGAACCTCTTATATCCTTCTTTATGGAATTGATCGGTGAAGAAGAAGAAGGAAATGAGAGTTTGAGGATCGAAAATGTACCCATCATCCAGGAATACATTGACGTATTTCCTGAGGAGTTGCCTAGACCTCCCCCAGAAAGAGAGGTAGAGTTATTCATTGAACTCATACCTAGATCTCATCCAATATCAAATACCCCATATAGAATGGCAAATGTGGAGCTAGAGTAATTAAAGAAACAACTCCAAGATCTTTTGGAGAAGGGGTTTATCTGACCGAGTGTGTCTCCTTGGGGAGAACCTGTTCTCTTTGTGAAGAAGAAGGATGGATTGATGTGGCAATGCATTGATTATAGATAACTGAATGGAATCACAGTAAAGAAAAAATACCCTCTTCCAAGAATTGATGAATTATTTAACCAACTTCGTGGGGCTCAATTCTTCTCTAAGATTGATCTTCAATTTGGTTATCATCAATTAAGGGTGAAGAAACAAGATATTCCAAAAAACTGCCTTCTGGTCAAGATATGGGCATTATGAGTTTGTTGTTATGCCTTTTGGACTGACTAATGCACCTGTTATTTTTATGGATTTGATGAATAGAGTCTTTAAATATTACCTTGATAACTTCGTGGTAGTTTTTATTGATGATATTCTGATATATTCCAAAAGTCGTGAGGAGCATGAGGATCATCTAAGGGTTATTTTGAAAACTCTATAGAAGGAGAGATTTTTTGGAAAGTTCAGTAAATGTGAATTCTGGTTACAACAAGATGCTTTCTTGGGGAACATTGTTACCAATGAATGAATCACAGTTGACCCTGCAAAGAAAAAAGTTATAGAAGAGTGGCCTCAGCCTACAATAATAACTGAGATTCATAATTTCCTTGGATTAGCAGGATATTATAAGAGGTTTGTGAAAAACTTTTCACAACTTTCTAATCCATTAACCAAGTTAACTAGAAAAGGGGTCAAGTTCATATGGACAAAGGAGTGTGAGGAAAGTTTCCAAGAGCTGAATAAGAGATTGGTTACTGCACCTGTGTTAACTCTGCCCTCAAGTGGAGAAGGATTCGTTATTTTTAGCGATGCATCTCTGAAAGGGCTTGGGTGCATCCTCATGAAAAATGAAAAGGTCATTGCTTATGCATCTCGACAGTTGAAGACTCATGAGCAGAACTATCCTACGCATGATCTGGAGCTGGCGGCAGTCGTTTTTTCTCTGAAGATATAGAGGCGCTATCTTTATGGGGAGAAATGTGATATATACATAGACCATCAAAGTTTGAAGTATATTTTCACACAAAAGGAATTGAACATGAGACAAAGGAGATGGTTGTAGCTTCTTAAAGACTATGATTTTTCAATTCATTATCATCCTGGAAGAGAAAACAAAGTTGAAAATTCATTAAGTAGGAAAGACCCAGTTGTTCTGTCCATTATGAGGATTCAAAGAGATCCTTTGATCAATGAACTAGTAAAACTGGACATGGGAATTATAAGGGAAGGGACATCAATAACCCTAACCCAAATGATTTCTCAACCATCACTACTAGAGAAGATCAAGAAAGATCAGAAAGAATATCATTTGTTACAGAATAAGTTTAAGGCTATGAAGGATGGGAAGTTTCCTGAGTGCAATACTAATCAAGAAGGTGTACTGAAATTTTGTACAAGACTATGTGTTCCACCTATTCCGAAAATAAAGAAGGAGTTGATGGATGAAGCTCATAGCTCTACTTTCTCTATACATCCTAGAAGCACAAAAATGTATAGGGACCTTCGTGATCATTATTGGTGGGATAATATGAAAAGGGAGATTGCTGACTACACTTCAAGGTGCCTGGTATGTCAGCAAGTGAAGGTAGAGAGACAACTTCCTAAAGGGGTATTGCAACCACTACCCATACCAGCATGGAAGTGGGACAATATCACTATGGACTTTGTCATTGGTCTCCCAAGAACTTCTAAAGGAAATAATGGGATATGGGTTATTATAGACCGTCTCACCAAGAATTCCCATTTTATATCCATTCGGGAAGATTTCTCTCTTGATAAACTTGCTAGGATTTACGTGAAGGAAGTGGTAAGGCTGCATGGAGTTACACTTTCTATCGTATCTGATCGTGATCCAAGGTTCGCATCAAAATTCTGGAGAAGTCTTCAACAAGCTATGAGCACTGAATTGAATTTCAGTACGGCCTATCACCCCCAAACTAATGGCTAATCTGAAAGGACTATTCAAACACTCGAGGACATGCTGAGAACTTGCTCAATGGAATTTAAAGGTGGATGGGATTAACATCTCTCTTTAGTTAAGTTCTTTTGCAACAACAGCTTCCACTTGAGCATTCAAATGAAACCCTATTAAGCTCTATATGGGAAGCGATGTAGAACTTCTACTTGTTGGGATGAAGCTGGTGAGAGAAAGCTTATTGGGCCTGATCTTGTGCAAGAGATGACAGAAAAGGTCCATGCCATCCAAAAACACATTAAGGCTGCTCAGAGTCGGCAAAATAGCTATGCCGACAACCATAGAAGGGACTTGGAGTTTGATGTTGGTGACAAATTATTTTTTCGGATTTCACCTTGGAAGAGAGTCATGAGGTTTGGGAAGAAAGGGAAGCTCAACCCTAGGTACATTGGCCCCTATTAAATCCTTGATCGTGTGGGAGTAGTGGCCTATCGGCTTGCACTTCCTCCAAATCAAGCCCAAGTTCATGATGTATTCCATGTATCCCTCTTGAGGAAGTACATACCTGGCCCTTCACATGTACTAAATCCAGAGGTGGTACAACTGAAACATGACCTCTCTTATGAGGAGCAGCTGGTGGAGATCTTGGATCGTAGAGACAAGTTTCTATGCAACAAGACTACCTACCTTGTTAGGGTGTTGTGGAGGAACCACAAATGTGAAGAAGCCATGTGGGAACCGGAGGAGTCCATGAGACAGAAGTAGCCACACCTTTTCCCATCAGAGGGTACGAGATAAAATTTCGGGGATGAAAATTCTTAAGGGGGAAAGAATGTAACGACCCGAAATTTTTAATTATATTTGTTTCCTATTTTTGTGTGTTATTTTGTTTTATACTCAACAAAACTATATCCTTTAATTAATGAAGTGGGTATAATTAAAATGAGACCGTTGGGTTTTGACTGTTATATGACCGTTGGTCAATATGACCAGTGGAAATTATAACCTTAACATTGTGCTTTTATAAATACGGTTATCTTGGTTAATTAATATAGAAAGAAGATTGAATGGCCTCATCCAGTAGACTCGAGCCATATGAAGCCCATCTGTCAGAGCTTGGGAAGGAGGTAGCATCACTGGGCTTTGCTCTAAACCAAGCCCAAGCAGAACTTCAACGTATGAAGCTTGAATAGAATCACCTAAGGGAGAAGTTCAAGCTGATAGAAATCACCACTCGGGAAATGTTGTTCGAGCCACCCCAAGATTCTATCACCATATCACACCTAACACTTAGGTCCTATACTGGTGTAATAAGGGGCTATGTAACGAGACCTTAGCTGATTTGTGTAATCCTTTTATATAAATAAAATTTTTATTTCTTCTTATGGAAAAGTTTGTGAATTTCAAATATACGAATAAATATAGGGTGTGTATTATTGGTGAATTTAGGAAAAAAAGGGTATTTTAAAACATTTTTGTATTCATTAAATAATTAATAATGTGAAATGATTTTCAAAAAATGGTCTTCAACAGTTGTGGTCAATGAGAAATTTAGAGTCTAATAAGATCGACTTGGTTTTTAGTGAATAGTAAAGTAGGAATAGTAACAAACCCATATGAATAGTAATGAATAGTAATTTGACCAAAAAAATAGAAACTTCACCCATGAATGTATAAATACATTTTAGACATCTTAAAAGTGAAAAAATGATCATAGTTTAAGTTTTGGTATTTTTGTATGCCATAAATATTTTATTTAAAATTTTATAATTAATTTAATAATTTAAAATGGAAATGTATCTTCATAAAATTTAATCATAAATTGTTACTTTATTTTTTATGGTTATACGATAATTTTATGGGACCTTGATTACTTTTTTAAGGTGTTACAAATTGAGTAATAGTTTTAAAGTTGTATTTTTGGAATAATTAATGATTTTATTTAAAAATTAAATTAAAATTATTTATAAAATTATTTTCATAAAATTGAATTCATTTTTGAATTCAGAGCATCGATATTAGGTTAGGGTAAATTTTTGGGTTTTTTCTGAAACAGATGAATTTTCAGTGAATAGTAAAAATGCAGTTTTGAGTTTCAGGTGTTTAATGACATCATTAATGATGTAATAATGATGTAAGATTTCTGGTCAACTTATGAATAGTGATATATGCTATGAGGTATCCCAATTGGCCAATACTATGGGCAAATACCATGGGCAAGCCCATGGTTTTACAAATACCACCGATGAGGTGTCCCTTGGAAATTAATAATTTATTCACTCACTTTCCCTATAAATACCAAGCCATTTACCTCATTCATTTCATTCCAAAATCATCCTCAAAGAAGTTCTGGTCTCCTTACCTCCCAAGGAGTCCTCCCAAGGTTCCCTCAAGCCTCCCAAGGTCCCGACCTTCAAGCTTTCGAAGTTACTCTTCAAGGTAAGGGATCATTTCGCCCTCCTCTTTTAAGTCATGAATTCCTTTATGTTGTGTCTTCTAGTTTCCATATCTTTATGTTGAGTGTATGTTCTTATATGCTCTTATTACTGTCCATTTCATGTCCAAATGATGATAGACCCTTTCTTCTCTCATCAATTTGTTTTCTGAATTTTTAAGTGACGTCGTTAGGCTGCCGAATTTCTCGTAAAAGTAATTGCATCTTCTCTTTCCTTTCAAGTTTCCTTTTCTTGTGGTATGTCATTCAAATATCCACACCATTTTCTTATCTTCATTTTATTCTGTATATATATTGTAATATGAGTGACGTCGTTAGGCTGCCGAATTTTTAAGTGACGTCGTTAGGCTGCCGAATTTCTCGTAAAAGTAATCGCATCTTTTCTTGTGGTATGTCATTCAAATATCCACACCATGTTCTTATCTTCATTTTATTAGTGGGTTACCCTTGTATCCTCTCTTTTAATTATTTTCTAAAACCATGTTATATAGCCGTTATGCTGCAGAAATTTCGTCTCAAAATTTCTATCTATTTTTTTCAAGAAATTACCTTATTTATTTATGTGAATGCCTAGACCTATTTCATTTCTATGGGTGTTCATAAATATATAAAAAGGATATATTTTATTCTGGAATGGACATACATATAACCTTCTTTCCCTTTCCATGGGTTATAAATGATATAATGATCTTATTTTTTAAGAACTTTTAAAACTTCACGATTTTGAAAGGAAACCCATTTATTTTATTATTTATGGGTTATTTATGAAATTTTTTATTATGATCTATGTGGATCACATGAAATTAAGACATATTAAGGGTGTACCCTGATAGCAATCTAATGCATTGGATAAATAATTAATCTTTAGAGATGACAAGTTTCATGATACCTTGGTGAATAACCTTGGTAATTTTTATGAAACCTCAGGGATAAATCTTGGTGATATGTTCATGAATGTATAAATGAATTGTTGTAGCCACATATTCAATTTATGATTCAAGTTATTTTCATTATGATATTCCTACACTTCCATTGCTCATGTCCTTATGTTTTTATTCAAGTTCTTATTGATGTCACAAGTAAACTGATTCCCTTGTTTACCCTTACTGGGCCTTATGCTCACCCTTTCCTTTAAATGTATGTCTCCAGGTTATGAGACGCAGTAATTGTACTTAGGATGAACTTATGATGAAGTCGTACAAGTGTATTATAAGAATTTTTTATGTTTTTTTCATGTATTATGTTCCTAATTTCCAAGACACTAGACTTTAAAGATCCTCTGTTTGTAAAATGTAATGAAAAGTTATGTAATAAAAAGGCGGGATGCCATAGAACAACTCTTTATTTATCGCAGGATATGATGGTACACATAATCTTGACCTGAATATTAAATCTCCTTCATCAATTTTTAACTCTAATGACTTCCCTTTTCTTGTATCTTTCACCTTATTCTGAATGTTTACATCATCTCTTTGATTATCCTTTATCTTCTATGTAAGGGGTGGTTGAGTAATCATTTGAGAAAGGAATGATGATGATCCTTCATTTATGATCCCCATGTACATCCTTTATAAGTATAAGAAGATTGGATCCTTATCAATTATCATCAGTGATAAGGTTTTAAAATCCTTTCTACTTAGAGAATCTACTAGTTTGTTTGCTTTCTCGAGATGGTCATGGATTTAGTATTCATGGTCCTTTATCAACTATAACCATATTCATTGGCACATATTAATCTCATTATATGTGAAAATATATTTAAGGATCCTTTTATCTATATATATTTCACACTTCTACCCATAGAGATAGTGTCTACAGATTTTTAGTTCAAAGATCACTGAAGCCAACTCTAGATCATGTGTGGGATAGTTTTTCTCATAAAATTTCAACTACCTTGAGGCATAGGCTATCACTTTATCATTTTAATTCAGTATAAAACCTAATACCTTCTTTGAAGCATCGTTGTATACCATGAAAAGATCCCCACTTGAGGGTAGTATGAGTAATGCTGTCATGATAAGCCTTTTTTTCAACTCCCTAAATTTATCTTCACATTCACTATTCTAGAAAAACTTCATCCCCTTTTGAGTCATCTTGGTTAGTGGGTTTGAAAATCTTGATAAGTTTCTCAAAAATCATTGATAATACCCAAAAAGTACAAGGAAAATACATATCTCTATTACAAATGATGTTCTAGGATAGTCCTCAATTTTCTTTGTCTTAGAAGGGCCCACTGATATCTCTTTGATGGTGATAATATTCCCCAAGAATGATACTTCCTTCATCCAGAAGTCACATTTACTGTACTTTGAATATAGTTTATCCTTTTGCAAAGTTTTTATCAAAGTATTCAAATGATCTTCATGCTCCTCCTTTATTTTGAAGTATATCAGAATATCATATATAAATACTACCATGAATTTTTCAAGGTAATCTTTAAGGAAACTATTCATTGAGTCCATAAAGATTACTAGATAATTAATGAGTCTGAATTGAATCTCTATGAACTCATAGTGTCCATACCTTGTTTGAAAGATAGTTTTGGGAATATCTTCCTTCTTCACCATTAATTGGTGATATCTTGACTGAAGGTCTACTATAGAGAAATAATAGTCCCCACATAGTTGATCAAACAAGTCTTATATCCATGGTAGGGGATAATTTTTCTTTATCATGACTTTTTTGAGTTCATGATAATTGATGTTAAGGTGCATTGACTCTTCCTTATTCTTGATAAAGAGGATTAGCTCACCCCATGGTTAAGCACTCAGTCATATAAAACCCTTTTTCAGATTCTCTTATAACTGCTTATTCATCTCTTACAACTCAATGATGGCTATTTTGTAAGGAGTATTCGATATGGGAAAAGATTTAGTTATAAGTTTGATTGAGAACTCAACCTCTCAATCAGGAGGAACACCATGCAACTCTTCGGGGAATACAACAGTATAATCCCTCATAATGATCATGTCTTAGAGAATTATCCTCTCCTTTATCTCAATCATTTGGGCTAGATATTCTTTCTCATAAGGAATCAATATCCATGCTTGGAAAAAAGATTCCAAGGGAGATTCATCCTCCTCTTTACACTTGTATAAAATCATAGGATGACTTGGGACATGGAGAGTGATCTCCCTCTCTTGATAGTTGATGTTGGATTTATATAAATATAGTCAATCCATTCCCAATATGGAATCAAACTACACTAAAGGAAGTAAGATGAGATTTTATGGAAGATTCAGTCCACAAACATTGATTGGGGATGAGTTATATGCTTGGGATGCAACTATTGCTTCATTTTCTATTCTCACAGATAGCTCAACCCCCATGTTTTGAGGTAGTGTTTTAATAGTTCTAATAAACTTACAAGATATAAAATAATGTGTGGAACTAGAATCGAAAAGTATGTTTATTATTCTTGAATGATTGACTAGCATACCTGTCATCACATCATCATAGAGATCCACCTCAACAATAGTGATAGTATATACCCTTCCTTGCTATCTAGGCCTTGGAGGTTGTTTTCATTGATTTTCTCTAACAACCCTTGGCTTAGGATATTGTCTTTCATAATTATCATGTTCCTTGTAGTTGAAACAATACACTATAGACTGAGTGTTGATTTGAACCTTCTTTTGTTCTTCCACATTAGTGGGTTTATTCATTTACCTTTGGCACTCATTAGCCTGATGCACCTCTTTTTCACATTTGAAACATCTCTTGGTTCATATCATACAATTTTTAGGATTCTTATTCCCATAATTTTGACAAGTGGTATGTTGGGTTTTCTTTCCTCCATGGTATTTATCCATTATCCCTCCCAAAGAAAAATTATTTTTACATTTAGTTCCATGAGACCACTAAGAGTCTCCAATCTCCATCTCAGCCTTAAGGGTATAATGAACAATCTCTTTATAACTGTCAAAGCCTTGAATCACCAAATATTTTCAAATATGTGGCTTTCATCCACTAAATAAGTGATCCAACTTAATTTCAGTGTTAATGATGAAGTGAGAGGTATATTGTGAAATCCTTGTGAAGTTTTCCTCATATTCCCCAATAGACTCATCTTACTTTTTCTTCAGTCTGAGAGAATCCATCTCCATTTTAAGATAGAGAGTTTTGGGGAAATATTTATTGAAAAATATTTTCTTTAAATCTTCTTATTCCATGGAATTAATATCCTCTTTGGACTTTGTGTTTTTGATTAGTGCCCACCACTGATCATTTTCCCCCTCAATGTGATAAGCGGAAAGAAAAACTTTCTCTTGATCTGAGCATTAGAGTATAAAGAATATAATTTCAATAGATTTAATCCTTTTTTTTTGCAATGAGGGAATTAGAATATCCACTAAAGGTGGGAGGAATTTTTCACAAAAAAAGACTCGATTATGACTTGATCTTTCTTAGGAGGAGAAGATCGTTCTACATGATTCAAGTTATTATTCATAACTTAAGCTATTTGAGTCAATACTGTCATTAAATTCTCATCTCCCACTACCATAATTTTAGGCATATGATTGGGGAAATAATCACATTTCCTATCATGTTGGTCATTGGAATGGTTTCTCCTATTTCATTACATTAACTAAAATAATAAAAATGGGATGATAATACATTAACTAATAGACATACAAAAGGGAAAGTTATAAAATTTAGAGGAATAACTTATAAATGATAATCATATCCTAACTTATTCGTCTCTAGGTTTCAATCTAGGTTATCTATGGTAAAGTTTCTTATTTAGGTTTTCTAACCTAACAATTTGTTCAAGTCCCTCATAATGGTTCGTAAAGAGTTTGTTAATTTCTAAAACATATCTCATGGGAGTATCAAACCAGGTGTGTAGCAAGGGATGTTCTCGTGCACTAGGTGATGATTGATTCAAACCCCAATGCACCATTTTTAGATTTATTACCCCAAGGTATGGATGTTTCAAATCTATATACACTTGTTGTATCCAAATAGGGATGTAATTTCTTGAAAACCACTTACTCTATACTTCACCAAAATTTCAGGATATTTCTCTATACTTAGGTTTATCCTTAGGGTTCTCACAAAAATATCCTAGTCATGATCCAAAAAAAATAAATAGATCATCCTCTGATACCAACTATAGTGATCCAAGCCTTGAAACACATATTATTACATATTTTTAACATAAACATCTGATAACACCTAACAAGGATTGAAAATCCTACTGCCTTTGGGAGATTAGTTTCATAATACATCAAACTGAGACTAAAATATAATGAATTTGTTTTAATATGAATAATGATATTCTAAATTACTTTGAGCTCCTACAACTTCATGGGATAACCTGAGGAATTCATAGGCAAAAGGGGTGATCAAGAAAGCCCAGTAAGGGAATAAACATGATAAGTAAACATAACATGTGAGTCAAATATATAACATGGTATTATAAAAGATAAGGATCATGAGTAATCATATGGAATAATAACATAAATAACATGTTATCATAGGATCTTATGAATGGAAAGGTAAGAAAATATATGGTATATTAATCTTCCATAATGATAAATATGTCATGAATATAATATATATATACATTAAATGCATAATCATAAATAGTCTTTATAGGTGATGACGGAAAACGAGTTATATCAGTTCGCGAGGCAGTAGTCCATCGTACACACAAACGATGGTTTTGTTTCCCATCTTATGGAAGAGGAGATGGGTTTAAGTTATTCCATTAACATAATAACATATTAGTAAATGGTAAATACTATTTTTATTATATCATCATAGTTGAATAAGATTTTAATTTAGTGGAAGAAGAAATATAACAAACGTTTGATTAAGAACAATACCTCCTCTTCAAACAGCCTCTTAAGCTTTACACCAAAAGCTTCCCTGTGTTGGATTTCTAAACAAACCAAGGCCTCTAGGACATGGGGAGGGATGTAAGAAAGTTATTTGTATAATTATTTTACAAACCAAAAATGATCTTGAAGTGTGTATATGAATGGAGAGGGGTGTCCTTTTATAAGTAGGGGAGGGAACACTTGGAAATTTTCTAAAAGAATACAAAATGATAAAGTCCTTCTCAAGAAAAAAAAAAGCCCCCAAATGAAAATAGAATCAAAGTTGGGATAAGATGAGGTTGAAATATTGTCATAAAATAGGATTTAAACTAGTTTAATTGGAAAAATTACCCTTATTTTTTGTTTAACCCCAAGTAAACTAGTTTTAACCTTAATTGCGGTAATTAATTTTTACTGTTTTTACTATTCATTATGATCAAAAATTATATTGACTTTATTAACTAATATTAATTATTTTTATTAAAAATAAGGAATCCATTTATCAAATTTAATTCAAATAATTGGAAAATTTTAATTTAAAAACAAATAACCCGAAAAACGTGTCAAAAAACAGTTTTTCAATAAATGTATTTTTCAAGCATAAGATGGTCTTATATTAACTCTATGACTAGTAATCCTCATTATATAAATTTAAATTCATATATATAAATATATAATCTACACATTCGAATTAAATAATTCCTAATTAGGGGTTATTTAATTAATTAAAATGAAGAAACATTACGCACTTAAAAGCAATTTTTAGATAAATGCGTTTTTAATCCTAAAAATATACTTATACTAAAATCTGGTATAAAGGTGATTCAAATGTAATTAATTGGATTAAATATATATAAAGAATACTTATGTTACTTTGATATAAAATTCAAAGCATAAAGGAACTTTTAAATTACTTAATTTATTGAAAAGAAATGACAGTTGTACAAAAAACGGTATTTTTCGCTATTCACTGAAAAATCAATATTATCTAAAAAATCCCAAAATTTCACCATAAGTTAATTTTTACATGCTGATTTCAAAAATGAATTTAATTTTGTATAATAAATTATCTAAAATTGGTATAAATTATTTATATTATTTTCTCACAAAAAGCAATAAAAACATTTTTGATGAAAAATATATTTTTGATGCATGTAAAGACTTAAATAAAAATTGAGTACTTATTTACCAATATATTTTCTTTAGCTAAAATATTTATACATAATTTTGAAAAATTGGTTATTCCTATTCGTACTATCAATTTTAACGGGTAGGTTATAATAGTCATATTTAAATAATCATGGTTTGTTTGGGTACGGTGTTGTGTGTCATATACGCTATTAAACATGGTTTTCTTTTTAAAAAACTTAGGATGTTACACTACACATCGTGTAACCCAATCAAATGGCCAAAAACTTTGGCACCTCCGAATGGAATCTTCTATCGCTCTCCATCTCATCTTAGTCTTTAAGAAAATAAGAATCCTGAAAGTTGAATATAAAAATATTGAAAATATGTTCATTGGTCTTCGGATTAAAGAACAAATAATCTGGAAATGAAAGATCTAACCACTATTGTGCATAATAGATCAACAATCAAATAAATAATTATAAATTTAAACGTGACTGCTCTGATGCCACTTAATGGTTTCAAACATAGCGGAAGTGCCTTTTCGGTGAATAACCATTAAGATTTTAGTCGGATTCGATAGATCATTCGCCAATTGTGCAAGACGTAAACATCATGACCAGCAAAATTTTTCCATTGAATATTGACATAGAAATCTTGGAACCCATAGAGGATCTTTTACTTATTAGATTTATAATTAATTTACTCATAACTGAAGAAAGCTTACTTCGTCTTAGGATCTTTCTTCAAGGATGTTGTTGATCATCTGAAACCCCTTTTTGGATTATTGTTGTTACGTAGGGAGGACCCAAAGTGGAGCCCCTCTAGCGGTGATCCACACATTGTCGTTTGATATCCAAACAACATCAATGGATTGTTAGGTGTTAGCGTGGTAGATCTAACATCTTTCATTGTTTGTCTAGACCGCTTCAAGTTCCTTCAGGCTTGAACAAATATATCTTGTTCTTCTCGTTCTTGAGATGATGAGAGGTGAAATCTAGAGAGAAATTTGTTGTGTGCAATGATTCTCAATTCTTTATTAGTCATACATAATAGACAAAACAATCTATTTATTAAGTTGGGATTTAGGTTAAAATATTATTTAATTGTACAACGAACCTTAATATTATAATAAACTTTATCTGACCTCATGTCATATAATAGTATTATTATTATTATTTTATGTCGTGTGGTAACCTGCGCAAAGATAAATATTATTTTACTAGCTTGAAAATTAATATTTATCATCGGACATGGTCTTGATCTGATTATCCTCATCAGTATTTATCGTATACTAGAATAAATATTTATTAAATATTCTATTTATAATCTGCTGAATAAATATTTATTAAATATTTAATTAATAAAATAAATATTATATTCACAGTCTAGTGAATAAAATTTTATTAGTCATTCATGTAATTAAATAAATTATTTATTAATGAATAAATATTTATTTATTACCTTTTGAATATTTGCGATCAATAAATCCAAAATAAAATTATTTCTCAATCTTGAGAAGAATATTTATTTCAAAAAATAGATTCAAATATAATTTAATTAAGATCAATGGAAACACTTAGTGTGTGACCCTCTATGCTTCTTTTTCATTTGCATTTAGTGGGTTTGTCTGAAGTTCAAGATTATTGTCTAGCGACAGGTCAAGGCACCCAAAATAAAGAAGTTAATGTCGCAATGTCGACAACCACACACGAACGTTTGTTGTGTAATATAATCCATTTGTCATAATATCTCATCAATCAAGTCGCACATATATGTCATCAACATATGTGCTTGATACGTCTTTCTTTGACAAAGTGCAATGAACTCATCGCTACACCATAGTCATGAAATTTAATGCAACAGTTTCAATTCAATCAAAGGGGCAACATATCAAATTCCATTAATATGGAAGGAACAAATCTTTCCTCAACTAATTAATTAATAACATGTCACTTGCGATGCACCCAACATACCATACTTCCCACAAACATATGGGATCACGGTATTGATCATTACATCAAAGTACTTGAGTC
Organism: Viscum album; assembly: GCA_963277665.1. Taxonomy (NCBI): domain Eukaryota; kingdom Viridiplantae; phylum Streptophyta; class Magnoliopsida; order Santalales; family Viscaceae; genus Viscum; species Viscum album. The sequence continues at coordinate 1,512,080,124 of OY728139.1, read as the reverse complement.
GCGACAAACATTAATAATAATCTTAAAGTCTAAGGATCATTACACACGATTGCAAATACAACTATTTGATGACGCATACACATGCGGAATTCCTACATGTGGATCTATTCTCATGATCTCTCATTTTGGAGATTAGCATGTGTAAATTTAATGAAAAAAAAGTATCATCTGCATACACTACTACAAAACAGGGTTTTATCAGTGCTAAAAAAGACTTTTATCAATGTTAAAAAATCACTGATAATCGAGCTGCTATTAAAAGGGGGTCCCTTTTATCAGCGCTCAAAAAAAGCGCTGATAAAAGCTTAAAAAATATTAAAAAATATTTCTGCAAATATGAGGGTTTTAACAACACTTGACCCATTTCAATAGCGCTATATGAAGCCCTCCACCCTACCTGCACGCCCCAGCCACCCCCACCCTTTAACAACGCTAGCCCCAATTTCACCCGCACGCGCGCCCCCGCCTCCTCCATGATTCAAACTTGAGACCTCCCCTATACGCACCTAGACCATTTACCACTCTTCTATATTGATTTGTTCTTCATTTAATGATATATCTATCTATTTTTATATATATAGTTATATTTATATATTTATATATTTATTCATATATTAATATATATTTAGTTATATTTAGTTATATTTTTTTATCTGTATATTTATTCTTATATTAATATATATTTATAAGATCAGTTTTAAATATATTTATAAAATATGTTTTTTTTGTGTTTATAAATAAATAAATAAATACATATATACAACACACACACGCATATATATATCTGTCTGTGTGTGTGTGTGTGTGTGTCTATCTATAAGTATAATTATACATATGTATATATATTTACAAAAAATATATATTAATATGTATATACATATGTTAGAATATATAGATAATATATATCAGTTTGTTAATACAAACACGCACAAATACACACACACACACACGCGCATTATATAGGTATGTAAATATTCATATATTTGTATTGTAAATAAAATGGATATTCGTTTTTATTTAGATAAAGCATATATATTGAGAAATATATTTTATATGTAAATATGTTTAATTATTTATTTATAAAATTAATTTTTTATGTGTGAATATATAAAAAATATGTATATATTGTTATATATTTGATTATAAATAACAGTATATTGTGAAAAAACGATAAAATTCAAAGCCATAATATCAATATGAATGTAATCCCTCAAAATAAATTAGTCCTCATTGAAAAAGGGCAAAAATACCCCCTTAAACGGGGTTGAAATTTCATCAAATGTTAAAAAATTGGAGTACCCCGACTAAAAACTTAGATTTAGAGGCTTTATGGGCTTTTTTTGCCCTCAAAAATGAGATGGAGGGTTTATCTTAAATTATTAGGGTGTAGAGATCCTCACGGGCTTCGATTTGATATGTGGTAGAGCCAAACGGATACCCGAATCAAAAGTTATGGTCGTTTGAAATTTGAGTTACGTTTTCAACTTATTTTAGATCTTTTATTAATTTTTTTAATTTTTTTGTTTTCAAATTGTTATTAAATGACTATTACTCGACAATTAGAAAATTATTAATTAATAATATTTTTAAAAATATTGTATAAGCTATTTTCACTAGATATCTTATATATTAAGTGTAAATGTCTATTTATACTTATTTAAAGCATATTTAAAAATATATATTATATTTATATCAATATAAATATATTTATATATTTATATCAATATAAATATATTTATATATTTATATATCAATATATTATTTTTAATGATTTTTTTTTTTGAAATATACCATCTATCAGCGCTACTAAAAAACGCTGATAAACGGGATTTCTTTAATAGCGCTAAAAAAACACTGATAAAGGTGATATATTTATCAGCGCTAAAAAACATTGATAAAGGGACACTTTTAACAGTGTTTTTTTTAGCGCTGTTAAAAGTTTCATTTATCACCGCTTTTTTTAGCTTTGTTAAAGGATAACGCTGTGAAAACCGTTTTTGAAGTGATATAAGTACTCACATGAGACATTGAACATTTTATGTGTCTTATCATAATATGTTATTCGAGTGTAGAACTATATTTAATAATATCGTCATGATATTTCAAGTTTCTCATCATAGCGGGGAACTGCTACGACCTTATCAACGCAACAAATACTTGAAGATATTATTACAGTAAAGACATGTTGAACAATGAATACTATGTAATAAGAAATTTTATTAATATTCAAATCTTTAAATATACATGCAATCTAAAGTATAAATAGTTGATTCTGGAACACTAACTTCAACAAGTTTAACACATTTTCACACGATCAAGGCGATTTAAGAGTTATTAGTCAATCAAAATTCTCCTTGCTTTTCCACTATTGATCACAACTTCTTTCCTTTCATGCTTATTGTTAAATGAGTTCTTCCTATTTACATCATCATTGTTCAATTACATGTTTTCACTCATCATCATCATCACTGTTTTCTCACAATTGTTGGTTGTTTGTTTTCTTATTTCTTATTTACTCTCTGGTCACTCAAACATATTGTTAGTCCTTTCCTGCATATCGATTCTGCCTATCAGGCATTGATTGTGTCATATGTAATCCACCTTTGTATATATTTCATTTTATGTTTTTTTAGTGTGTTATCTATAAGATGCATGATTGGTTGCCTAAAATTACATATTTAATAATAGTAAGAGCTCTCCCTAGATCGAACTCCAGGGCCCAGGAAACTATAAAAATCGAAAGGAAGAAGTTTTATAAATATCAATTAACAAGATTGCCTCAATAGACTTTGGTATGGGTCGGGACCAGCAACAAACCCCCACCTAACTCTCATATTAGCCAAAATATCAGAAATCTTGTTGCCTTCTCTACATATACGAGACATAAAAAAAAATTGATATGCTTAAAGTACTCCATAAAATCCTCCCAAGCTGCTACTAGCCTCCAAGGGAGAGGAAATGTTGAGTTTGATAGCATGCACAGTAAAAGCACCATCAAGCTCAAGTCCGATATTAATTCAATTATTGAATCTCGCAATCTGAATTGTTAGAATGTGTGGAGTATTGATGGTTAACATTACCCATCATTATACACTTACCTGATAAGTAGTCTTTCACATACAATATTTTGGTGGTTAGTATGATAATATATTTTTTATTTGAAATTCTTGCATTAGTTATTTGGCATGAATTTTTATGATTTCCCTTGTAACTCGTGTTTTTTGTTTATCCTATTTGGGGGAATCTTATGTGATGCACTATTCATTCTTACATTTTTATCATACTAAGATTTATAGGATCTCCTTTTTACATTAATGTAAATCGCGTCTCAATGATGTTAAGATGAAGTATCAAGCAAGTGGATTGAGTGAGTTTTCTAAAAATGAGTTTTTAATAAATAATGTTATAGTTGTAATGTTCATGTACTTAATTTCCAAATATCATTTAACTTATGATTTGGGATGCACGTAAATGTAGTATTTTTATTTTGGGAATGGTTTATGTAATAATATAATATTATATTAAGTGTTTGGAGGTACAATTATATTAAACTCACACACCACACACAAGCTGGAAAGACAATCCATAGCTCCCCCAAGGGATAGTCCACTCATCAAACCTTAATAATTCAATATATGGCTCGAAGACCCAGTGCAACGTCATGACTGCATCATGTTTGCGTCACTATTTGCCTGCATCATGTCTGCATACCGCCACCCGACGAAAATTCCCAGTGCAATGTCATGACTGCATCATGTTTGCGTCACTATTTGCCTGCATCATGTCTGCATACCGCCACCCGACGGAAATTCGCTCCCATCCGAATTTGAACTCGGGTCTGATGCAGAATAACGGGGCACCTCTACCATTGAGGCACACCCCAACTGCATTTATGTAATTTAAATCATCAAATATAGGAGTGAGTATGCGTTATTTCAAAATGGTCATGTAGATCAAATTTTGATGTGTGTGCATATATATATATATACAGTATTTTTTTCATGTTCCTTAACTATTCTAAACCAGTTTTAATCAAATTTAGGTGACTGGTTCGGTTTATAATAGTTCTAAACCAACCGTCCATCATTTTCTATTTTCACTTTAGATAAAAAAAATTTCCCGATGTTGATTGATACGAGTGTCCATTACCGATTTTAATCTATGGTGAAAATCATTCACACACCTAAGTTCACAAAAAAAAAAAAAAAAAAAAAAAAAGTTTGAGACAACATTCGGGTATAATAAAATGACATGTTTGTCCATGGTTACGTGGAACCTCCCTCCGCTTCATAAAAATTATGGATTGGTGTGCGTCTCGAATTGACCCGCAACGACTGACCACCAAATCAAATCACATCAAAACTACAAAACAATAATAAAATATTATTTCAAATTGATAGAATATTTGGAAAACTAGGGAAATTTATAAATAAGATAAATAAAAATGAGAAAGCGATATTTATACGGAAAACATAAGCAACTCACGGAATGGGAATCTAAGGAAGATGTGGCAGGTGATTTTGATGGATGGGATAGAGGGAGTGATCGATTTTAGTATTTTATTATTTACTTTCGCATTATATCAGAGAAAATTTTATTTATCTATTTCCTTTTAAATAGGAAAATGAAAATACTAATTTATGAATAATTTTATCTATGTAAAATATCGATGACTGTTTTTATTTTTTCTAGAAAAGGTTGACAAGATAATTTAATATTTATGAATTATTATATTAATAATAAAGTATTATTTTTTATAAATATTAAATTTTAATATGGATAATTTAATTAGAACCTTCCTATTTTTCATATGCTACCTCCTTTTGGTTGAGAGGAAATGAAATAAAGTTGAATGAAGCACAATAAAAAAAAAAATGGGGGAAGGCTGTGTTCCGAGTCATGCAATCATACTGTTCTTGAGGATGCCATAAAACAATGATGTGAAACACCAAGATAACATGTTGGGATGTTCCAGTGTTATGATGTACGAAATTTTGGAGATTTGTTCAGGATTGGATATGCTCCCAAAAAGATTTTTCCATCCAATTTACATAATTCCAAGATCTACACTAATTGTTATTAATTTTGAAAAGTTATAATTATTGAAACTCAAAGTAATTGAAATCTCATGATTATTGAAACCTTCTCATTATTGAAACTCATAATAATTGAAATCTCATAATCATTGAAATCTCACGATTATAGTCAACTCATAATTAAGTTGAAGATTATTATTTAATCTTGGAATTCAAAAGGTCTTTGATATAAAATATATTGGGATGAACGGGCAATATCAACAATCATTATAGTAAGTTGGTTTTACCCATTAAACACTAAATTAGGATCAACCTAAAGAGTGTCGGGTTACCATTACCACACTACAAAAAATGTGCACCTAAATAATTTGTATTAAATATAACTTATAATATAGCGGCGGTTTAATATAACCGCCACTATTTATTTTTTAATTTTGCGGTGGTTTTATTTAAACCGTTGCTATCTTTTAAAAAACCTTATTCGCCCACGTGACCCCGACCCCCCCCCCCCGATGGCGACCCCCACCCACTCCCGATGGTGACCCCCGTGACCCCTACCCCCTACTCCCGACGATGACCCCCGTGACCCCCCCCCCCCCCCCCCCGACGACAACCGTCCCACCTACCTTACGATCCCCATGACCCCCTACTCTCTGACAAGGACTTCGCAACGACCCCCCTCCTCGACAACGACCCGTCTTCTCCTTTTCTCGGTGACTGCGACCCCCGACATCGTTGAATGTATGATTGTATGCTAGATTTTTCTAAGGGTTTTAATTAAATTATATAAAGATATGTGTAATTGAATGTTGTTTTTTGAAGCTTTTTCCCGGAATGATGTCGGGGTCACTGTGACACCCCTCGGGTCACTGGTACATCTTTTATTTTTAGTTTACTTTATTTTCTCGCATGGCTTTGGAGTTCTCGGGTGTCGGGAGTTGGAAACGAGAGTTCTAGAGGAGGCAAGCCCAGACACACAGTTTGAGCACGGTTTGCCCTAATAGTACGGTCTTTAAGGGCTAACCGTGCAAGGGTGTGCAGGGGGAGACAGAGGGCTCCATACGGCTTGGACACGATTTGCCAAACCATGTGGTGCCCCTGGTGTAGCCGTGCAACTTGTTTTGGGTGGATAGTGGCACCCGCACAGTTGGCGCACGATTTGTCTAACCTTGCAGTTTGTTTTGGGTGGACAGTGACACCCACACGGTTGGCGCATGATTTTTCTAAACGTGCGGCCAAACTGTGCGTCCCTGTCCAGCTCATTAAAAATTATTTTTTACCATTTTGCCCCTATCGAGTTTTAATGTTTTGGACCCCTTTTTCCTCCTCCAAAGTGCGCGGCCCTTCACCCTTGGTTGTGGAGCTCTCCTCCTCCTCCATTGGTGATTTTTCTCTTGGATTCTTAGGGTTCAAGCTTGAGGTAAGGTTGGTTTTCTTGATTTCATCCTCCCTTCCCCTCAAGCCTTGTCCTTCCCTCTTCTTAGAGATATGGAACCCTACGAGTGGTGTTGGCTGAATCTAGGGTTGTTGATGGGGGTTTTGGTTTGTTTTCTTGCGACTTAGGTGTACGAGGCTCTGTTTTACCTCTTCTGTGCGGTCTTCGTCAAGGGCGACAAGCTTTGGGTCGAATTTGAGGTAGACGTCTCTATTTAAGGGCATTTTCCCTGACATACTTTTAAATTTCTAATCACCTTTAGTTTTTATTGTTTAAATTGTCATTAAAATGATTTATGCTTGGTGCGTATTTCATGTTTGATGTGTTCCGTGGTTTGATTTTCAAATTTGGTATTTAAAGAGGGGTTTTCCAAATGGGTGTGGCTTGTATGCCCACAAAGTGTTTGACAAAATGGCTCAAAGTGGTTTTATGGGTTTAAATGGATTTCTAAAATAGTTTTAGAAATGATTTTACCTTGGGAAGGGTGTTTTGATAATATGGGCATGTTTTGTTGATGAATTGGCTTATGTTATAGCTTGATTGATATGGACACTTGTTTGTGGATGTGTTGGCATTGGAGTAACACATGGGTTAACTGGGGTGTGAGTGAGGTGGTTGTCCGAGTGACCGTGTGAGCCTCAGAGGGAGGATCGTGCAAGCCTCCATTTGTTTCCAAGGGGCTGAGTGAGCCTTTGGGTAGAAAGACCATGTGGGCTTCCATGTTATTTACTGAGAGACCGTGTGAGCTCTTGGAATTGGGCCCAGGGAAGACTGTGTGAGCTTCCATTGCTTAGCTAGCTAGAATACTTGTTTACTCACTCACGTTAGACCTTATGGTTAGTTCCCCTAAGTGCACTTACTCATGATGGTTTGGTTTATATGCTTATTGCATTTGATTAGTTCCATTTGATGTGATGACATGTGTTATGCTCAATTATTCATCTTCCATTTGTATGGTTAATTGATATTGATGCTATCCTCTCCTTGTATTCTTTTTTGGGTTAAGTTTGAGCACGCCGTGCCTTGTGGCCTTGTTTATTTATTTGATCCATGTTAGGAATTGTTTTTGGAAAACCATGTTTTGCTTTAAAAAGGAAAACCAAAGGGATTTTGAACGTTTATGTGGAAACAATGTATTTTCAAAGTGTCTTATCTTTGAAATGGTTTTCAAAATAGTTTATTGGTTGCATGGGTAAAAGTCTTAAATAGATTCATGGTGGTATCCTACTCGGCTTTGTGCCTCACAGTTTGCTTGGTCCCTTTGGTATGTTTTCAGATTTTGTTTTTTAGGATACAAGTAAAGGTAAGGGAACCATGTTCTAGGGTGGGTCTTCTTAATTACCGATGTTCGGTGTTTTGTGGAGGAGGCGTAGTCTCGCAGGGATGGACTCATATAAATTCGTTTTTGGTATTTTTTACCCAATGGGTTGTACTTGGGCCTTGTTTGGCATTATCCCCTCTCTTTTGAGTTTGGGTTGTTTATGTTGAGATACCATGTATATGTTTTTTGTGGCATGATTGTGCTTGTTGTACGTCATTGTTTATAGCATATTATTTTCAATTTTTGTTGACTTTGATGATATTGGCTTGTCCATCCCTTTCATAGATGGGTTATGCTAGTTTACCTATGGTAAAATCATTCCCAAGTGATAGTTGGTTATGCTCATTGCTTGTCGGCAACCCGTGGTGAGCGGGAATACGCTTTGGGCCATGTGACGGGCCGAATCGGGCGGCAGGTTAGGTTGATCTAGGTTGATTTGTTACAAAATAGTATCTGAGGAGGTTTTTTTATTTGAGAGTCAGTGGTATCTTGGAGCTATAATCATCGAGACTCGAGAGGTAGGAATGGGGGAGTGTCTGGCCATCACTTCTTTATGTCAAACCCTCGAGTTTCCATGGGTGGTTTAGGATTATGGTTATGTTTTGAGCCCGGTTAAGGGTTTATTTTATGATATATTTTTATCCTTATTGGTTGAAGTTTCTTGTGATTCCCATGTTGGGGGTTCTATATTTGTATTTATGTTGTGATTTTATGTTGGATTGTGTTTGATGAATCTCGTGCTTCGTGTCTTGTAGACAATGTCTTCCAGAAGGACCTCATCTAGGTGTAGAGAAGGTTCGGCAGAGAGTACCTCATTGGAAAACCCTTGTTGATCCGGATTTGGTGGAGTCGTTGATTCGTACGATCCAAACCTTGGGTCAAATGGGTAGTCATGAGAAGACGCGAATCATGGACCATGCTCATGAGTTTTTGAGGTAGAATCCAATGGTTTTCTGTGGCGACAAGGGACCTAAGGAGCCTAAGGATTTGTTGGACCGTTTTGAGTGAATCTTCGAGTTTTTGAAGACCCCTAAGACCTCTAAAGTGGCCTTTGATGCATACATGCTAGAAGGACTGGGTAGGAAGTGGTGGGAGTCAATTGTGCTTTTGAGAAAGCACAAAGATCTCACGTGGACCACTTTCAAAGTGGTGTTTAATTGGTAGTTCTACCTAGAGACCATGAGAGAGGCTAAGGCCCGCAAGTTCTTAAAGATGGATCAGGGTGATTTTTCAGTGACAGAGTATGTCATTAGATTCACCGTGTTGGTTCATGTAACTCCAGACCTCCTCACAAATGATTACCTCAAGGCTTGACGTTTTGAGATGGGCTTGAGTCCAAAGATCAGATCTATGCTCATTCTTCTGTGCCTACCGACCTATCCAGAGGTGGTTGACAAGGAAGCTATATAAAAGGAAACTTTTACTAGAAAGAAAATTCTTAGTGGTGTACCTTTTGTGGGTGGTATGTAGGTTCCAAGCGTAACGAAAGCGTGCGATGGGTCGTTCCTAACTTTTCTTTTTGCCATGGTCGACGATCAATCTGAGATTTACACAACGATTAACGTTGTGATCTATGGAATTGAATCAAATAATATAGACAAGGGATAGAACACTGGAACCAAGAGAGAGAATCATCACCGATTATATAAAATTAATTTAATTAAATAAAGAATTACCTTGATGACATTATTTTTTCACTGATGGATCTGACAACATATATGCATTATTCCATTGTTGCATTGTAGGAATAAAAGTAGATTCCCTCTAGCGGTGATCTACATGTGTTCCAAAAATCTCCGAATGTCACCGTAGGAATCTCCTGGTGCTAACATGACAAATCCTAGTGCTTGTGTCATCCACCTTTTATCGCCTCGAGAACCTCTTCCAAAGCGTTCTCATGGATATCTCTTGACTCAAGAGTGGGAGGTGGAGGAAGAACGCTCTCCATTCTTGGGAGCGTTCTTGGAGAAGGGAGATCTCTAGGTCTTGATAGGATTCTCCAAATACATTGTGTATAACCGAAACAAATGAATTGACATATTGAGAAAATAATATAATGGGGTTTATATATCTCTAGGGTTAAAATAAAATAATTTCAAAAGTACCCTTTATTATTTATTTAATCCTTACGGAACCCCATGCCGAATAATAATAATAATATTATTTCTTGACATGTGCTTAACTTGCAAATTAAATTAAATATTATTTAATCAAATAATATTCAATATTTATTATTTCTCACCAGACCATTAAACTCGGCCCGTCATTCCTCCATAATATTTATTGGGCCTTGAATAATGACTATTTATTTATTGAATAAATATCACTATATTATTCATCAATAAATATATAAATATAATATTCACTAAATGGGAAATAAATATTCATATGCAATCAAGCATACTTGAATAATTATTAAACCACATCCGAGAATAATATTTATTCAAATTTTTAAATAATAAATAATAATATATTATTTAAATGAGATTTTGGATACACTTAGTATCTGACCCTCTAGGCCTCTTTCTCAGTGGCATTAGGCGAAGCCGCCTAAAGTCTAAGGTTAGTGTCTAGAAATACGCCAAGACACCCATAGAGAAAGAAGTTAATAACGCAATGAAATGATACCTTATACAAATTATTACTATGTAATATAATCCCTTTATCATGATATCTCAAATCAAGCAGGTTGCATGCTGGTGCCATCGATCTATGTGCTCGATGCCTCTTTCTTTGACTTCCTAGAAATTGAACTTGCCTATTGTACACCATGGACATGGATTTATTTAGGCTATATCATTTCCATCAAAGGGAATGATATACCATCTTCTATTAAATAACATAAGTAACAAATCCTTTCTAGAATTATTCATTAATGCAATATTAATCGTGATGCACCAAATGTATCCTACCTCGCTGCGAACATCTACCATCACAGTTTTCATTAATACATCAAAGTACATGACTCATAATACTCATTAATAACAATATTAAAGTCTAAGGACCAATACACACATTTTTATATAGGAACATCCAATGACACATATAAACGTGAATTTCTTATTGGTGAGTCTCATTCTCATAACATCCTAATGGATATTACCAAGGGAATACACCATGAGAAAGTGCCTCAAATTCATATGAGTCTCCACCCCTGATATCCTATATTATTTGTGTCCATAAAATGATATCATCTGGATATAAAACATATATTTAAGAATAGTTTCATAGCACTTCTGGGTTCTCATCATAGCGGAGAACTGCTGCGACCTTTCAGTATGACAATTACTCTTAGGAAATTATCACATACTATGTTATGAAAAAGAACAATCATGATATGATAAAAAGTTTATTAATATTAAAAACTATAAATACAAGTTATCATAAAGTAAACAAAATTTGGTTCTAGGGCATGAACACCAACAAAATACCACTTACATTAGAGCCAACTACTAACAACCTTCAGTCCGCTTTCTCTCACATGGTACTCATTCTTCTGCTGAGATAGGCCTTTAGTCAAGGGGTCTTCCATGTTCTCTTCTGTGGGAAATCTACTTACTTCAACATCAACCCTATAATGAAAATACCTTAAGAAGTGATACTTCTGAAGTATGTTCTTTTTTCCATTGGTGTGACCTTGGATCATTTGCAAGAGCCGTCGCTGCAGTATTATCACAATAAAATGTGACGGGGTCTTTACTGTTAGGTACCACATCAAGATCCTGGAAAAAGTTCTGAATCCTAATGGATTCCTTGGCTGCATTAGAAGCCGCTATATATTCAGACTCTACTATAAAATCAATGACAACTGGCTGCTTTGAACTCTTCCAACTCACAGCTCCTCTGTTGAGACAAAAAACATATCCTAATTATGAATTCAGATTATTTTGTTCTCCTAGATCTACTTGATATCTGTCTACCATGCTCAATGCATAGGCAACATCAAGTCTAGTACATAACATGACATACATGATTGATCCTATCGCCAAAGCGTACGATATCTTCCTCATTCTCTCTTTCTCTTATTATGTCTGAGGATACATTTTATTAGAAAGATGTAAACCATGTGACACTGGAACCAATCCCCTCTTAGATTGTTCCATACTAAATATATTTAGTATCTGGTCAACATATGTACTTTGAATTAGTCTAAGTAGCCTCTTGGATCTATCACAAATGATCTTGATCCCTAGAATATATGATGATTCACCTAATTCCTTCATGGAGAAACGCTTGTTTAACCGATCCTTAATAGATTGTAAGATTGGTATGTTATTTCCAATAAGTAAAATTTCATCAACATATACTGCTAGGATAATGACCACATTTACACTATACCTATTATAAAAAAATGACTCACATTCATTCTTAATGAAACCAAATTATTTTATGGATTCATAAAATCAAATGTTCTATGACCTGGATGCTTGATTCAATCCATAAATGGATCTTTACAACTTTTAAATCTTCCTGGAATCATCTGAAGTCACAAACCCTTCCGGTTTTTTCATATAGAAATCTTCCTGAAGGTTCCTATTAAAGAATGCAGTCTTGACATCCATCTTCCAAATCTCATAGTCATGATAAACTGCTATAACAAGTAGAATTATGATGGATTTAAACATGGAAACTGGTGAAAAGGTTTCATCGTAGTCAATTCCTTGATGATGTTTAAACCCTTTATCCACTAGACTTGCTTTATAGGTATTTACTTTACCTTCCATGTTCGGTTTCCTCTTGAATACCCATTTGCATCCAATGAGATTTACATCAACTGGCGCATCGACCATAACCCAAACTTAGTTTTGATGCATGAAATTTATTTCACAATTCATGGCTTATTTCCATATTACAGCTTCTGAGCTATCTACTACCTCCTTATAGGAGATAGTCTCATAATTTACAACCAATAATGAGTCACTATCTTTAGTAACTAGAAAACCATAAATCTCTGGTTCTCGTACCTCTCTTACGCTCCTACACAGTACCTGTGTTTTCAGAACTACTTCTTCCATGTGGACCTATGGAATTTGTTCCTATACCAACCCTTGTGTATCTTCAGCATCAACTTCATTGAATTCAATCTTTCTTCCAATATCCCTTTTGAGGATGTTCTCCCTCTCAAGAAAGATGGCTTGTCTGGTGACAATCAATTTCTTATCTGAGGGGTTATATAGGTAGTATCCCATTGTTTCCTTAGGATACCCTATAAAGATACACTTTGTGCCCCATGGTGCTAGTTTGTTTCTTGAGATGACCTTAAAAAACACCTTGAAACCCCATACACATGTATACAACAAAACATGTTTCTTTCCACTCCATAACTCGATGGGAATTCCATTTTATTATTTAGTTGGAACCCAGTTTATTGTGTATGCCACAATTGGTAATGCATATCCCTAAAAGAATAATAGAATATCTACATTACTCATCATCAACCTTACTATGTCTAACAAGGTATGGTTTCTCCTTTCACTAACACCATTCCACTGTGGTGTATAAGGTGGAGTGAGTTGAGATAGAATTCCAAACTCCCGTAAAAGGTTGATGAACTCTTGGTTAAGATATTCACCACCTCAATCCGATCAAAGCTTCTGTATCTTCTTACCAAGTTGATTCTCTACTTCATTCTTGAATTCCTTGATTTTTTCAAAGGACTCAGACTTATACCTCATTAAATAGACATAGCCATATCTACTCAAGTCATCAGTAAAAGTTATGAAGTAAGAATATCCACCTCTAGATTCTATTAGAAAAATTCTACACACATCAGTGTGCACTAATCTTAGAATCTCTGTAAACCTTTCACCTTGTACACCAAATGGTGGTTTGTACATTTCTCCTTGTAAATAATCATAACATATTTCAAGCAGTTTTAGCTTAGATGAGTCTAAATAACCATCTTGATAGAGCTTTGTCAAACACTTCTCATTTACCTGACCAAGATAGTAACGCCAAAGATGGATGTTATATGAGTCTTGTAAACATGATTCGTTATCAATTTCCAATACTTTATTTTCATAATTTAATACATTAATACTGTTATTTAAATGTGCCATACCATAACATATATTATTCTTATAGAAGAAACAACTTTTATTCCCAAACATGAAAATAAACCCATCTACATCTAGACATGTTACATAAATTATGTTCTTGGTAACCATAGGTACATAATAACAATATCTTAATACCAAAATCATTCTTGTTGAAAATCAAATGTGGTAGTCACCAATGGATAGGGAAGCCAGCCTCGCTCCATTAACAGCTCTTAGATCCATCTCCCCTCTAGAAATATTTCAAAATGTACTTGGTTCCTATATTTGGATATAGATGTGAGCCCCATAAGCTATATCTAATACACAATGTGTAGATATTGAAAGATTACACCTGATAACGAATGTACCTTTATCTTCTCCTAGCTTCTGGGTGCAGTTCCTCTTCTAGTGGTCTGGCTTTCCACAAGAAAAACATACCGCCTCCTTTTCCTTACCTTGCCTCTGGATCTTCCTCGTCTTGGAAGGATAGTGCTCAGGAAATCTAGACTGTTGATTGGTCTTGGGCCACTTTTCCTTATTCTTCCTTTTCTTATTCACCACAAGGACCGTGGGTTTATCATGCCCCATGTCCTTATCCACTTGTCTAATCAATATAAGAAGTTTTGAATGAATCTTATCATTATTTGACATGTTGTAATTGAATAAACTTTTTGATAAATTATTTTAACAAAGTTTTTGTATTTTTTGACAACTAACCTTTTTTTTTAAAAAAGTTTTTTTATTCAGGAATCAAACCTAGTCCATCGTAATGAGGTTTTTTTCCAGACACAAGTTTCCAGAAGCATGTTTTCGTATTGAGCTGCACCGAACATAGAAGATGAAGTTGTTGATCAGACACTTTATTGTATTCTGGTCCATTGACATGACATTTAAAATCATAGGATTCAAAAGAATCAGAGGAATAATTTATTGTTTACTGGAAGTTTGTCTCTGCCATAATCAGAGAAAGAATGAAGTTGGCGAGTTAGAAAGAAAGAAGTTGCTAAGATAGAAGTTGCTGGATGAAGAAGTTGTATTGTTTCTGAAGAGTTTTTAAAGAAGAATGTGAAGTTAGGAGTAAGAAAGTTTACATAATTTCTAAAATAAATTCAAATGACACTTTTATGATTATAAATTTATCACAAATCATAAAAACTCTCATGATAAATGATTTTAAAGAAATGGTGGAGAGGTTTGAATAATTTTAGAGATGTAGAATAGGAATTCCATTATAATGGGATTTCCATCATAATGAGATTTCCATCATAATGGGAAAATCAATCATAATGGGATTTCCATCGTAATGGTAAAATCCATTGTAATGGGATTTCTATCGTAATGGGAAAATACATCGTAATGAGATTTTCATCATAATGAGAAAATCCATCATAATGGGATTTCCATCATAATGGAGAAATCTATTACAATGAGATGAGAAAGAAATATATCATAATGAGTTGAGAAAGAAACACATCGTAATGAGCTGAGAAATAAATAGATCTTAATAAGCTAAGAAGAAAACAAATCACAATGAGCTGTAAAAGAAACAAATCGTAATGAGATGAGAAAGAAAAAAATCATAATGAGCTGAGAAAGAAATAGATCGTAATGAGCTGAGGAAGAAAAAGATTATAATGAGATGAGAAAGATATAGAGTTGAAGAGGTCAAACTTGAAATTTATTTTTTCATAAATCTCAGAGAAATATGAGGATTGAAGATGTAAAAGTTGAAGTTTAAATGCGAGAGATTTTTAGAGTTTTGAAATTTGAGGAAGTGGGGAAAGATTTCAAGTTTCTCACTTTTTTTTTCTGAGTTGCCTATAAATACTCACTCGGATCATTCATTCATTTTCAAATTTCTTATACGTGAAAAAGGTGAAGCGCTTGAGAATTCAATGTTAAAGTTCCCATCTGATTGAAGAATAATTATATTGATCATTCTAGTAGAGTTTGAGTTTTACAGATTGAGAATGAGTTCATTGTATTGAGTATATTATATTTAGATAATCATATCCAGACCCATTGTATTGAGAAAATCGAATCCAACATCATCGTATTGAGAAAATCAGATCCAATATCATTGGATTAATAAAATCAGATCCAACCAAATCAGACTGAGGATTCAGACTAATCAATTGTGGAATAGTTTCAAAAAGATTTTATTATTTTATTTGGATCAATTTTTTTATAAGAAAACATTTTAAATTGAAGGGATTCAGTATAATATTTACTATCGATATATAGAAGGTGTCTAAAGAGAGTTGACACAAGTTGTATTCACTTTTTCTTAATAGTGAATTTCCAAAGACCCACGAGAGTGGATATGATAAGGATGTAGGTTCTCACACTAAGTCCAAACCTTGTAAATCTTGTATGCTTCAATTTCTTTCCTATATTTTCATGTATGATTATTTACTAAAATTTGATAAGGAAATAAAACTTAAAAGGTTGCAGGGGTTAATTTTTGAAAAGTATTGAAACTTATAAAAAGTAAAACCACTAATTCACCCCCTTCTCAATTGTTATTTGATCCTTTGGAACTTTAATTGGTATTAGAAGGAAGTTCCCTTGTTGAATCCTTATCATAGATAATATCAATTCTTTCAATAGTAGAGGAATTTCTATATTTTATGGAAATAATTATTATGGATGAAAAAATAAAATGATTTCTTATCTCATATCTCTTGGCCTAGAAGTTGTTAATGATGCTACTATTGAGTTTCCACCTACTAAGAAAGATGAACCAATGACCTTTACTGATAATAGAAATATATAAGTTGATGTAAAGGCTAGAAATGCTATTCTCATGTCCATATCAAAAAATGTTTATCAGAAGGTGATGAGTATCAAAACTAAAACAATTCTATAGGACAAGCTGGAAAGTGTTTTCAAATGGAATAAAAAAGTTAAGGAAGCAAAGGTACAAATCTGGCGTAGTAAGTATGAAGACATCCAAATAAGATATGAAGAAAAAATTGATGAATACTTCACCAAAGTAAATGAAATTGTTAACAACATTAGAGGACTCGAAGATGCCCTAGAAGATTCCACAATTGTGAAGAAACCTATGAGAAAATTTTCAGGTAGGTTTGATTCTAAAATTTCTTTTTTAGAAGATAAGAAGGATTTATATCTTGATAAATTGCATAAATTTATTTTTTCTTATGAAATGAGGAAAACTAAAATTTTTAAAAAGAATATGAAAGATGACATGGATTTTGAAGCTTTGAGAAAGTTAAAAATTCAGAATGTTGAAGATGTCGATCCTTGTGACTTTGAAGATAAAGAGGATGATGAGTTGAATGAAAAAATAATGTCTCTTATATCTAATAAATATAAAATAGGAAGAGGAAAGTATGGAGGTAAACTTCCTATAATTTTTTTGAGTGTGGTGGAATCAGAAACTTTGCTGTTAATTTCCCCAAGAAGAAATTTGGATAATATCAAGATGATTCTGATGGAAAACCTTGATGAAAGAAGTGAAAAAAATGATAAAGAAGAAAAGTCTTCCAATAGATACAAGAAGAAGTTTACAAGAAACAAAAGAAGTATGTTGAGTAAGAAAGTTGAATCAAACTCAACTGAAAACAATTCCTCTAAAGATGAAAGTTCAAAAAAATTCAGAACATTTATTGAAAAAGTTTAGAAAACAAAATATTCCTCAGATAGTGAAGAATACAATGAAGAATATTATAGAGAGTATCAGATTAGAACATAGATTATTGCATGTATTGAGAAAAAACAACTCTAAAGAAATAAATTAGAGTTATGAAGAAATATTGTGAATAAGTTTCTGATAGAATAAAAGATGTCATCAAGTAGGAGGGTGAATACATTTATGAGTTTTTAAGTTACAAACTTAGAATTGTTGAATAGGGAAATATGATTGAAGATCTTAGTAAGAAGTTGGAATCTAAGTAATAATAGGTTAACAAGTTTCAATAAAAACTTATTAAGTCTGAAAGTTCCTTGAAGAAGATGAATGAAAACTTTAACAAAGCTTCAAAAGTAAAAACTGAGACTTCTAAAGATGCTGAGAAGGCTCAATATGATAACTAGGTAAAATCTCCTCTTATCAAAAATAATGTTTTATCAGATTCTTTTAACATTTCAGGTTATGTAAAAAGTATTGGTAAATATTGGGTGGACAAGGGATGTGAAAAACCTATCAAATCTAAAAAATTATATAACTCACTCAAAAGAAAATATGGTACACGTCCTGAGTATGTTAGAACTGAAAGAAGTTACAAACCTCAAAAAAGTTTCAATAGAGAAAGATATTATTTCAATAGAAAATAAAGAATTTATGGTTATTTTTGGTGTTGTATAATATATGTATGGATTATAATTTTTGGCACAAATTATCCTTACCTAGAATAAGGTTTGAGAAAAGTGGAAGAAATAGTGAAATTAGCACGAGAAAGTAGCATGAGAAACTTTCCTAACTTACAAAAATTTGAAAAAGTGAATTCTCAAGATGTTAGAAAATTACCAACAAGAAATCAATTTTAATTTTTGAAAGAAATTTTTTGAATATGTGATAAGGTTGGTCATAATTCTGAAAAATGCATGAAACTCCTTCCAGAACAAGTTTTGTATAATAGAAAATAAAAGGAAGCTGAAAAGAAGAAAATTGAGGAGCTTTTATTGTTGAGACAGCTTTGAAAGAAAGTAAAAAGAACAAATCATGGATACTTGATAGTGGATGTTCTTCACATATGAAAAGTGATATAAAAATATTGAAACATGTTGAAAGTCATGATGTAGGAGCAGTTACCTTTGGTAATGACAGTTCCTTAAAAATTAGTGGAATCAGAACGACTGAGATTGAAGCTGAAAAGCTTAAATCTAAGAAAGTTTTATTTGTTAATGAGATAAAAAATAATTTACTTAGTGTGATTCAACTTTGTGATGATGGAAAATAATTTTTTTAAATATTTTTGTATCATCCAAAGTGTGAAATATGGAAAAGTCATCAAAAAAGGAGAAAAAATCAGTAAGAATCTCTTCCAAATAGAAGAATTCAATAACTCATGTTACTTGAGTGTAGAAGATGAAAACAAATTGTGGCACCAAAGACTTGGGTACCTTGGATAGAAAAGTATAAACAAACATTCTAAAGTTTATTCCATTTTAAACTTTCTAGAATTGAAAATAATAGAAGAATATGTTTGTGTAACTTATCAAAAAGGAAACATGACTAACAAAATTCATAAAAAAGTTGAGATTCAATCTACCAGACCACTTGAGCTTATTCATTCTGATTTATGTGGGCTAGTGATACATTAATCAACAAAAGGAGATTTATAATTTATCACTTTTATTGATGATTTCACTCAGATGACAAACATCATGTTTTTGAATCACAAGTCATTGGCTATTGAAATGTTCAAATTTTTCAGAAAAGATGTTGAGAAAGAAATGGGAGTTTCCATAAAAAAATTGAGAATAGAAAATGGTACCGAATTCAAAAAAAATAATTTTGAAAATTATCTAAGAAAGAATGGTACCAAACATCAGTATAGTGCTCCCTATACTTCCCAAAAAAATGGAGTAGCAGAAATAAATCATAGAAGCTTGGTGGAAATGGGAAGAAGTATGTTAGCAGAATATAAACTTTCAAAATTATATTAGAGAGAAGTTGTTAGTACTATTGTATGTTTTCAAAATAGATGCTTGTTAAAACTGGAAACTAACATGACTCTGTATGAAATGTGGTATAAAAAAAACCTTCATTGAAATACTTAAAAGATTTTAGAAGTCCAAGTTTTCTCAAAATAAAAAATATGGATTTGGGAAAGTTTGATGAGAAAGCTAAGGAAGGAAATTTTATGGGTTATTCACCAAATGGAAGAAGTTAAAATTGTTGGAACAAAAATTTACAAAAGTTGGTGGACTCATATGATGTTAAGGTAATTGAAAATTAATGTTCCTTAATAAAAGTTGTTGAGAATGCTAAGGAGGATAAACTAGATATTTCCAACAATAGTGAAATTAATTCAAAACATCCTTATCAAGATTCAAAAGAATCGCACGATGAGGAAATTTTAGCTGGAAAAGAAACTTTGAAATATCCCACCTTACAAAAACATGTTGAATCCGAAAACATTATTAGGAATCATAAATCTCCAGTTCAGACCAAAAGAAAGTTTATATTATATAATCATACTTCACTTATATCAAAAGTTGAACTGGAATCAATTTCACAAGCTATTAAACACAAAGATTTGTTGGATTCTATGAATGAAGAGTTGGATCAGATTGAGAATAATGAAACATGAGAACTTGTTTCACATCTAGAAAATATGAATGTTATTGGAACCACATGGGTTTACAAAAACAAGTTAAATGAACATGGAGAAGTTTCAATAAACAAATCCAGGCTTGTTTGTAAAGTATATGCATAGGTGGAAGGTGTGGATTTTGAAGAAACGTTTTCCCCAATTTTAAGATTAGAAACTATTAGAATGTTTTTTTCAGTGTCCGCACATCGGAATTACAAATTTTATCAAATAGATGTAAATTCATCTTTCATAAATGGTTATATTGAGGAAGAAGTTTACATTGAACAATCTTGTGGGTTTCTACTTGATGAGGATGAAAAAAAGTTTGTAAATTGAAGAAAGCTTTGTATGGTATGAAACAAGCTCCACATGCTTAGTATTCTAAACTTGACAATTGTTTGAGAATGTTAAACTTTTCTAAAGGAAAAGTTGATATAAACTTATATGTGAATGATGTTGGCTATAGAACTCTAACTGTAATTGTTTATATGGATGATATAATTTTTTCTGGGGATAGAGAAGATATTTTTAAAACATTTACTAAGGAAATGAAGAAGAATTTTGAAATGTCTATGTTGGGAGAATTATCTTTCTTTCTTTTCTTACAAGTTTTAAAAAAGGAAAAAGACATTTTCTTATCTCAATAAAAATATGTCAGGGAACTGTAAAAAAGTTTGGGATGACATAATCCAAATAAGTTTCAGCTCCTATTTTAGTGAGCAGAAAGTTGAGTAAAGATGAATCTGGAACAAGTGTGAATCAGAAAGACTTTCAGAACATGATAGGAAGTATTCTTTACCTTACATCCCCAAGGTCTAATATTGTTTATGCTATGAATTTGTATGATAGGTGTTAAAGTAATATAAAATAATCAAATATGTTGGTAGCAAAGATCTTTTTTAGATATGTCAAAGGAACAAATTCACATGGGTTATTATACAAAAGAAATATTGAGATGAATTTTCATGGTTATACTGATGTCAATTGTACTGGAGACTGTAATGATAGAAAATCAACCTCAGGAGAAAAATTTTTCTTGGGTGAATGTTGTGTGAGTTGGCATAGTAAGAAATAAAGTTCAGTAACCTTGAGCATAGATGAATCTGAATATGTTGTAGTTACTAAAAATTATACTCAAATAACGTGGATGAAAATTTAGTTGGAAGATTTTAAGTAAATGTCTCTAAACCATTGAAGATACTTTGTGATAATCAGAGTGAAATTGATCTTTTTAATAATACTATATAAGTGTTTATTCCTTCCAAATAAGCATAAAAAAAATCCCAAAGAAAGAAATACCTGAATATGAGTATTGTTCTTCTCCATGAAGGCAAGAAATAAGGGGATGATCAAAGACTCATGGATCCCCTAAAGGACTCGCGATCGCATGACCACTACAAGGTCATGTGAAATCTGCTCTCATAGTGAACAACCCACAACAAGACTCACAGATTCCCCCTCAAAGAGCCTCGATGTGCATACGGGGGCTCACCTGAAAAATCACACAAAATCCCTAAAAAATAAGAAGGGATGATATTCAAAGGCAAGGACCCCCGACGACTGAAAAACTCATGATATAATTCATCATCGGGAAGGATAAATAAAAAAAATAATGTCCAATCCATCTCGAAAGACCTCTGAGCCTTCATCGCATAAAACGAAGGAGATAAATGAAAGGAGGTGAGAGGGGTTTGCAGTTGCTGAAGGACATGCAACGCACAGTCCTGGAAACCCGCAAAGCACCATGAGTCCCTGACAACCTATCTAGTGCATCTTGCAAAACCCCTCTGGCTTGTTAGCCTCACTGCATAGAAGTCCTCAAGAGTGACCAGACAACTCTACAATGCTCTAAAGATAGATGAATATACCTATCCATTACATTCTTGGACGATCTCCATATAACCCATATTGGTCTGAAGAGACACCATAAACAAATCAAGTAAAAATAATGGCCATTACTCATGCCAACTCGCATGACCTCCAAGAATTAACCACATAAAATGAAGGACATAAAGGAGAGCAGGTGAGAGGGGTTTTCAGTCGCTAAAAGACATGCAACGCATGCCCTTGACGACCCTAAAGGTGCCACAAGTCTTCGGCGACATGTACACCTCGTCTTGCGAGAGCCCTTTGGCTTGTCATCCCCGCTATGCAAAGCACCCCAGAAAAATCCTCACCGTTTAAGAAAAAATGGATAGATTCATCCATGGAATGATCACGCACCCCCTGTGCGACCCATATTGTTCACTCGACGTATCTCCAAAAAGTAGAAGAAATACCCTCGACAACACACATAAAATATCGCATGACTCCCAATGCTTGTTACATCAAATAAAGGGGATTAAAAGGGAGGAGGCGACATGCACTCATGGTCACTGAAGGCATGCGACACACCAAGTGCACCCACAACACTATCCCGTGAGACCCCAGGACAAGTCACCCAAGGCCTCGCGAGTGTCTTCCCACATGCATTTGAATCTTGTGAAGGACCTCAGACGTGTCAGCATAACAACATGGAGGTCCTTCGACACAACCGCATGATCGAAAAAGTATTTAATAATAAAAAATAATCTGATAAAGGACATGTTGATGAAGGAGACTTGCGATCACTAAAAATTAGCTGACGCCCTTGAGCAGTCCATGACAAAGACTCACAAAACCGCATGGCACCATGCCCCTTCGCCGACTCCAGCCTGGAATTGCACCATATACACCGTAAAAATTGGAAAGAACGTGGGGGTGAATATTCCTATAAATTACACACTCCAACATGAAGAAAGGGTTGGACTCTGACAGCTACTACCCACATCAAACATTCATAATCTTCTACATATATCTCTGAATGACCGATCACGTGACCGACTAGCTTTGCTTCAGCTAATACACTGATGGATAGCTGGAATAGTCACGTGTTAGGCATAAGGACTTTGCATGATCACTCATAGATCATGTGAAGGGAATCCGGTGGGTTATGCGAAGCATATTATAAAATCCCACTAGATCACACGAAACCCAAAACAAACGACACCAAACAAAGCCAAGGTACTTGCAACATAAAGGTAAGAACCGTGATCAAAGGTGAAAGGATTAAGAGAAGGATATTCTTGTGGCCCATCCTAAGTGATTCACATGTGTCATCCAAAGACACACAAAAGAACCAGGACACAATTCCCAGACCTCACGACCTTCCTTTGACACATCACCTGGGACCCGCAGAACATTCCAGACATGCCCGAATGAGTCACACAGCTCTCTCGCAGAAACCACTATGGTCTCGCAAATCCTTAAAGTCCATCACCCAAGACTCGCGATGTCCCTCATACACTCTTCCTAACTCATATAACGACACCCTCATGTGTCATACAAAGACATGCAACAACACCCGAACACATTGCTTGACTCATATGACGGCGTCTGAGAATGTCACTCGGGGACTCGTGATGCCCTCCAGAAACAACGACCAGGTCTCGTAATGTTTCTCAGAGGTGTGATCTAGGACACGCGATGAATCTTGCGACACCCTATACATGTGTCAGCCAGGAAATACAACACCTCCTGGAGGATACCACCTGGATCATGCGATGGATCTCAGGGCATGCGTATTGGGTCTCACAACACCTTTCATGCAAGAAGGCCATATCAAAAGGGAATCCCGGGACTTGATGACATTGTCTATCCTTGGTGTGTAAGCCATGAATATAAGGGAATCTTAAGTTTGTAATCCACAACATAAAGGGAACTATGACCACTCTTATTCCTTCCATACTCAGGATACGTAGGCCACCTCTCCTCGAGGTCTAACTCCCATATCAATCATCTAAGGAAATACCAACTTCAAAATCCCTTATCCAAGGCAATGAAATTAATTATTTATTATCCATTTTTTCTCACAATGAGCATGTCACATGTGGTCTTATGGAGAATAAATGATCATATCCTATACACTATAAACTTCTACAATAGTATAGGGTAGCCTTAGTGTGTAAGCCCCAACGCAAACCAAACTATGACGACTTTGATTCTTGCTATATCCATGATACATAGGACACCTTCTCAAGGCCTAAGCTCTATACTGAGGACCCCAAGTACTATTCCAATAACCAATCCCCATATACATATGCCATAAGTTTGTTCATATGTTATCCTTTATTTTTCAGACTGATCATAGCTCACGTGGGCTTAGGGGGATACAAGGAACACCTCATCGGACATCGTGAATATCCATAAACCGGGGTAACCCCATATGTAAGCCCCAATGGGTGGCTTAGTATGAACATACTTTACATATAAGGGTATAAACCTTGGGTTTGGTGCTAAGGACGTGAAAAAACTACTTCGGTTTTGATTCCTGTAATAACCAGGATACGTTGGACGCCTCATAATGGCTCAATCCCATCCTTAGAATGTTAATCGCCTCTATACATGGGAGTAAATTTAAAAACACTTGGTCATATGGATCCAACATATAAGCAGTCACCCATTTCCAAAGTATGATGAAGAACTTCATATATATACAGATGGGCTAACCTAAGAAATCCCAATATTTTTCATACAAAAGAGAATTAATATACAATCATTTGTTAGGGTAACTGGTCCCATATCAGGATTAGGAAGAGATTCACAAACATATCTTAAATCTACAATAGAGTCCCGTAGTAGGTAATAATCCACCCCAAAAGGGTGGGATGAACCCGACCTCCCATCCTCTCGACCAATGTGAGTCCCTAAGAGTCACTGGGCCTAAAAACCTAGATGACCACCGACCTTTGGAAAGAAGGTCCATACCCAACTATGGATAAGGGAACCATTGGGAGTTTTTAGGGAAGAAGAAACAAATGGATGACCCAATATGTGTGATTAGGTGGGGCCATAAAGTACCCCTCAATAAAATCATCATGGGAAATCCCATTCCATGTTCCCATCCAAAACCCTACGAAACAAAAAATGGTGAACCCGACATGAATCTCTCTAAATATCAAACTATTAGGTTATAATCCATCAAGCTATATTGATTTCCACCCTATATGAAAAAATGATGATAATATTAACATGGATCTCTTAGGACACTTTGTTTTTCAAATTTTATATACAAACAAAGCAGTAAGACCAGCATAAACTAGGGTTCCTGTAAGTCCATCCTCATTCTAACAAGTCCAGGCAAGTAGAATGGCCGGAATGGGAATATATAACAATTGTGTTAACTAAGAATATTTGATTGAGCATTTTGATGATGATGGATTTTGGTTGAGATTTTGATGTATGTGTGATACTGGCGGGCTTGAAGTTCATATATCTTTTGATTTGGAAATTTGGAAATATGATTGGAGAGTATTTTGAGTTTGGATTTTATGGCCGGTACTATTGCACTGAGTGGGTTTTGGGGTTTACACTGGACTCAACCACATAGATCATGCCTCAGAGGATGTTTTTGAGCTGGTGGTTCATATTTGCAGGGATTTTGGATTTGGTTGTTTGAGAGTTTATAACCCTTGCTATCTGACCAGGCATGTGTTTTGACACAGGACATTTGATTGCTGAATAGCCATACAGTGGTGGGAAGATTCATCATGATCATATGCTGGGGAGTGGCAGCTCCTTGTTGTCAGTCTGGTTTTACTCTCTAAGACTTTCGAGTCATGTTATGTCTTATGTTTTTGATGTCTGTGTGGTTTTGTTATTATTATAATAAAAAATTAAAGGCCAGTAACCTTGTTCCTTATTGTCTGCGTGATTACAACCTCCAGACCCAAGAAAATTTCTTCATCTTCCAGCACTCGTTCTGGTACCTCATCCGCTACTGCGACCCCTACAGGTCATAAAATGATATCACCTACCAAACGAATCAAGTAAGAGTTAGAAAATACAATGATTCAGGGGTACCAACGGTATGGTACAATCCTGAATATGGTGGATGCTCAAGATATTCTTTAGGAACAACAAACTATGATTCTGCATTGCCTGAAGAAGGCCGCTGCCAATCCAGTATCCACCATCGCTATGACCAACCGCTTTAAGAGCTTATCCCCAGAGCACGACAATCGCCACCTTCCATACCTGATGAAGGTGGATTAAGAAGCTAGATCCAACTCCCTTCCGATTCAGGTGTCTCCAAGGAAGGAACCTGCTAACTGCCATCGCCAGTATCATACCTTTGGTAGCCATCAGTCACCTACTGAGGTTATCAATCAACACACAACTGCCTTGGATGCCCATGCATGGGATATGATGAAGACTCATTGGAGGAGGAAAATACTGGACATTCAGGAGAGGGCTTATATTCCCGCTCCTACTAACAAGGTCCACATACATACTCCGATAGGAACCGGTAAGAAGGCCCATATCCTTGATAAATCAAGACAAGTCTATGGGCATAACCCCACAACCACCCATGAGAGGGCTCATATCCCTGCTCCTACCCAAGAAGACCGCCAACATATTCTGGTAGGGACCAACAAGTAGGTTCACATCCCTTCTCACTCAGAACAAGTTAGTAGGCATATTCCCACAACAAGCGTGGGGGAGGCTCATACTTCTACCCTCACGTATGAAGCCTATCGACATATCCTGATGGAACATGGAGGAAAAAAGTGGGCACATATACCCACTTTAATTGAAGATGTCTGTCAACAGATTATGGAGACAAAGAATGTGTAGGTTTATATCCTCACAAACACTTTTATAAAATGCCAATATATTTTAGAAATAGTTAAAGAACTCCGCCAACATATTTTGACACTATTGCAGATGAAGGGACAAACACATAATCCTACCCCTATAGCCAAGATGACTCAAAATTATGATCATCACAATCAAGTGGTTGTACCTGAGCAAGCACACATTATCGCTCTCACTGGGAGGATTATCATCATATTCTGATGAAGGGTGAGGAATCAGACCGGGATCATACTCCCGTTCCAACTAGGGTCCACCAGGTGAGAGTGGAACATGCCTCAGGACAGGGGCACATGCCTATCGAAAAAGTCTGGCAGCATATCCCAAAGGCCTAGGATCAACATATATCCCCATTCTAGCCGAATATAACCAAGTGAGACTGGAACAAGCTTCAGGACAGTCGAATGTTCCTATTAGTGAACCTTCCTGGCATGATCCAATAGGTCATGGAAGTAAGTCACATATCCCTACTTTCACCGATGAATGACTATGCCATCATCATTCCAAGGAAATATAGGGGAAGTATCATATTCCTTATCCCATTCCGAAGGTTTGTCGGCATATTCTGATGAGGAATTAATATTCAGACTAGGCTCACATTCCTGTTCCAACTAAGGCTCACTAAGTGAGGGTGGAAAATGCCTTAGGACAAGCTCATATCCCTATCGACAATGAGACAACTTATCAAAATATTCGACAAATCCTTGAAAGTGGGCTTATACTCTCACATCACATGATAGTTATGTAAAGATTCTAGAAACCATTACACAACAGGCTCACATCCTTGCACAATAAAAAAAGGAAGGTCAACATACTCCTAACGCAATGTAGATCATGACTCATATCTCTAGTCTTCTCAATGACAGTGTACTTGAGGTTGTTCAAGACACACTATCAACACCACAAGGGTCTATCGACTCTTCTACTAAAGAGGAAGCATGAGACGTTCATTACAATGATAGTCCTCTTTATGGTAGTGTGGAGATGGATCATAAGAAATCTACTCCTGACATCCAACATGGTCAACCTCCCCACAGTGATATCTCCCATGGGAAAGGTAGTCGTCCCTTTGTCTAGAAATCTATGTATATAGAGGTGAACCAAACCTCGAAACCTTTGTACATAGAGGTTCTTGAAACACTAGGTTCAACTGTATATGGTTCCCCATAAACTTCCAACAACACTTCATTTCCATTAACAGGAGACCATTAGAGTCATATTCTATGGTTTGATTGGGTGGAGGCATGTAAATCTGACGAGGAAGAGGATGACATTGATATATAGATAAAGTTATCCAGAAACAACATCCCCATCATGTTCGGGCCCCTCACAACTTCCATATATGAGATCCTAGATGATATAGAAAAATATTTCATTCCTTATATATGCCATAATGTGTGGGCTACTCATCAACGACTGAAGGACTGACATCTCCCTTATCTAGGATATAAGTTTCACTTTTAGACAATCAAGATACTCTGTTTCTAGCTTGACCTAACTGCTATCTCCATGGATTGGGATCCAAAACCGGAAAAGCACATCGTAAATCTATAACAAGCTTGCTGCCATCACATTACGGCACTTTGATAGCTAATATTAAAAGCCATGTCATGAATCCACATATGAGGATGGGGATAGTATGGATCATTTCACTTTTTTACTCCCCTATAATAGCAGAGCCCTTCAGACACAACATCCTACAATGTTATAGCCTCTGGTGGGATCAGGGGACCAGGTAATGCTCAGGCTAGTAGGACATTGTAGCAAAATTACATAGACCCAACAATGACCAGGCACCATGGAAAGGGAGGGAGGGTAGCCAACACGACTTCAGGCTGGGCCCCCAAGATAATAGAAGGATGTTCCAAACACAGAAATCAAGTTGTGATCACCTAGAAAACTTCCTGTAAGGAACAACCCTCATCATGGTATGCCCACGCACCTAGCTCCTATGTAAGAAAATCTGCGTCACATTATGGAAACTATATGGGCAGCCTCCATAGAATCTATGGCATCCCAACTTCTTATTACATAACATTTCATTACATTACAAATAGAGGATCTTTAAAGTTTAGTGTCTTTGAAAAAAGGTACATAATACATGAAAACACATAACATTATTTTAATCATCCTGAAAGGATTCTTGAAATGTTCATCCTAAGTACAATTACTACATCTCATAACCTGGGGACATACATCAAAGGAAAGGGTGAGCATAAGGCCTAGTAAGGAAAACAAGTGAAATAGTTTACATGTAAACTTGGTCGATATCAATAAGAACATGGGGAATATCATAAAGGCATGATAAAGAGGCATATAATAATATTAATAAATTGAAACACAACTTGAAAATGTGGCTAAAACATTTAATTTAGAAATTCATAAGCATATCACCAAGGTCCATCCCCAAGGTTTCATAAAAATTACTAAGGTTATTCACCAAGGTATCATAAAACTTGCCATCTCTAGATATTAATTACTTTACCCAATGCATTGAAGAAATATCAGGGAACACCCTTAATATTTATTTATTTTCATGTGATCCACATAGATCATAATAAAAAATTTCATAAATAACTGAAATAGAATAAAACAAGTGGGTTTCATATCAAAATCGGGACGTTTTAAAAAGTGCTTAAAACACGACCATTATGTCATTTATAACCCATGAGAAAAGAATGAGGGTTTTATGTATGTAAATTATAGAATAAAATATATCATTTTTATGCCTTTATTAATACTCCTAGAAATGAAATATTTTTGGGTATTCACATAAATAAAATAAGATAATTTCTTGGAAAAAAAGAGAGATTTTGAGACAAAAATTCTGCAGCATAACGACTATGAAACATGGTTTTAGAAAACATTAAAAAGAGAGGGGAAATGGGTCACCCATTCATAAAAGACTCATAATATAGTAGAGGAAAAAAATATAATGTAAATAAAAACATGGTATGGAAACTTGAAAGACATACCACATAAAAGATAACTTTAAAGGAAAAGAGAAGTGGAGAATTCCCTTACGAAAATCCGACAGCCTAACAGCATCACTTACAAATTCAGAAAATGAGTTGATGAGAGAGAAAATAATCTCTAATAAATTTTACATAAAATGGAAATAAATAAGTATATATAATAAAATACACCAACATAATAAAATGAAAATAAAAATACATAACATAAAATAAGTCTATGACTAAAAGAGGAGGCTGAAAGGTTCCCTTACCTTGAAGAGTAACTTCAAAAACTTGAAGGTTGGGACCTTGGGGTGCTTGAGGGAACCTTGTGAGGAATCCTTGGGAGGTAAAAAGACCAAAGATTTATTTAGGATGAATTTGTAATGAAATTAATGAAGTAATTGGTTGGTATTTATAGCAAAAATGAGGGAATATTTTATTAATTTCCAAGGGACACCTCATTAGTGGTATTTGCAAAACCATAGGCTTGCCCATGGTATTTGCCCATAGTATTAGACAATTGGGACATATAATAACATATTTTATTCCTCAAGAGTCTAACAACATTATTAAATCATTATTACATCATTAATGATGTCATTAAACTTACTGAAAACTCAAAACTGTGTTTTTACTATTCACTGAAAATTCAACTCTTTCCAGAAAAATCCCAAAAATTCACCCTAACCATTTTTTGATGTGTATAATCCAAAAGTGAACTCCATTTTATAAAAATTAATTTCATTTTAAATTAAATTAAATAAATAAAATAACGATACTTGACTAATAATTTCTAAAACATATATTTACTTATACTATGATATAATTATATAACATTACCACTTAAGATGGATAAAACATATTTATACCTCCTTAGGTGATGTTACTATTACAGTGGTAAAATTACCATCCATAAGGGTAAAATTACTATTCCAAAGGGTAAAATTACTATTCACCAAAAAATTATTTTGATCTTATTGAACCACATTTTTACTCTGATTAAAACCATGTATGTCATATTTTTGAAAATCATTTCACAGAAAATGTTATTTAATAATAAAATATTTTTTACTATTCATAAAATACTATTGATCATATACTATTCATCAAAAAACATTATTCATTAAAAAAAATACTATTCATAAAATACTATTCATCAAATTGAAACTTCTTAGAAAACTTTTAAAAATTCAGCCTAGGTTAATTTTGACATTTAAAATTCAAAAATGATGTTTATTTTACCATAATAATTCTCTATGTATGAAAAATCTCTGAAAAGTACAATTTTTACTTCTAAAATCAATTTATCAAAATTTTCTTAATTAAACATATACTTTATTAAGAAAAACTATTCCTAAAATAGGAACGATGAAATAACAATTTTAGTTATACCAAGGGATTACACAAAGTAACTATGGACTCATTACATAACCCCTTATAATGCTCACATAGGACCTAAGAGTAAGGTGTGCAATGGTGATAGAATCTTGGGGTGGCTCAGACAACATTGGCTGAGTGGTGATTTATATCAACTTGAACTTCTCCCGTAAGCGATTCCGTTCAAGCTTAATGTGTTGAAGTTTGGCTTGGGCTTGGTCCTGAGTGAAGACCAACAACAATACCTCCTTCACAACCTCCAACAAATGAGCTTCATATAGCCCGAGTCTACTAGATGATGCCATCGACTATTCTTTCTGCAATAATAACCATTATCATTTCTATTTATAATCACTAATCTTAACGTTAAGAGTATAGTTTCCAATGGTCATATTGACCAAATATCAGATAACAGTCAAAACCCAATGGTCTCATTTCAATCATGATCACTTCATTAATAAAGGGATATAGTTTTGTTGAGTACAAAAAATATATTTTTTCATGAAACAATTATTATTCAAAAAGTTCAGGTGGTTACATTTCACCCCATTAAGAAATTCTATCCCTAGAATTTCAACTCTTACCCTTAGAAGAGAAAAGGTGAGGGTACTTCTGCCTCATAGACTCCTATGGTTCCCATGTAACTTCTTTATGTTTATGGTTCCTCCACAACAATTTAACAAGGCGGGTAGTCTTGTTGCATAAAACCTTGTCTCTACGATCCAAGATCTCCACCAGCTTCTCCTCATAAGAGAGGTTATGTTCCAGTTGTACCACCTATGGATTTAGTACATGTGAAGGGTTAGGTATGTACTTCCTCAAGAAAGATATGTGGAAGATATCATGAACTTGTGCTATATTTGGGGGAAGTGCAAGCTGATAAGGCACTGCTCCTACGCGATCAAGGATTTCATAGGGGCCAATGTACCTATGGACGAGCTTCCATTTCTTCCCAAACCACATGAATCTCTTCTAAGATGAAATTAAAAGAAATAATTTGTTATCAACATCAAACTTTAAGTCTTTTTGATGGTTGTCGGCATAACTCTTTTTCCAAATATGAGTAGCCTTAATGTGTTGCTGGATGGCATAAACCTTTTCTATAATCTCTTTCACAAGATCAATCCCAAGAATATTTCTCTCACCATCTTTATCCCAATAAGTATAAGTTATAAATCACTTCCCATATAGAGATTTATGGTTCTATTTGAATGCTCGAGTGGAAGCTGTTGTTGTAAGAGAACTCAACTAATGAGAGATGTTGATCCCATCCACCTTTAAATTCCATTGAGAATGTTCTCAGCATGTCCTCAAGTGTTTGAATAGTTCTTTTAGATTGGCCATTAGTTTGAGGGTGATATGACGTACTGAAATTCAATTCAGTACTCAGATCATGCTGAATACTTCTCCAGAATTTTTATGTGAACCTTGGATCACTATCAGATATGATAGAAAGTGGAACTCCATGCAGCCTTACTACTTCCTTCACGTAAATACTAGAAAGTTGATCAGGAGATAAATCTTCTCTAATAGAGATAAAATGGGATGTCATGGTGAGATGGTCCATTATAACTCACATCAAATTGTTTTCTTTGGAAGTTCTTAGGAGACCAGTGACAAAGTCCATAGTGATATTGTCCCACTTCCATGCTGGTATGGGTAGTGGTTGTAATACCCCTTTAGGAAGTTGTCTCTCTGCCTTCACTTACTGACATACCAGGCACTTGAAGTGTAGTAAGCAATCTCCCTTTTCATATTATACCACCAAAAATGATCATGAAGGTCCCTATACATTTTTGTGCTTCTAGAATATATAGAGAAAGTAGTGCTATGAGCTTCATCCATCAACTCCTTCTTTATTTATGGAACAGATGGAACACATAGTCTTGTACGAAATTTCAGTACACCTTCTTGATCAATATTAAACTTAGGAAACTTCTCATCCTTCACAACCTCAAACTTCTTCTATAAAAAATGATCTTCTTTTTGAGCTTTCTTGATCTTCTCTAGTAATGGCAGTTGAGAAATCATTTGGGTTAGGGTTGATGATATACCTTCCCTTACAATTCCCATGTCCAGCTTTACTAGGTCATTGATCAAAGGATTTATTTGAATCCTCATCATGGACAGAACAACTGGTTCTTTCCTACTTAATGCATCATTGAATTTATTTTCTCTTCTGGGATGATAATGAATTGAATAATCATAGTCTTTAAGAAGTTCAAACCATCTCTTTTGTATCATGTTCAATTCCTTTTGTGTGAAAATATACTTCAAACTTTGATGGTCTGTGTATATATCACATTTCTCCCCATAAATATAGTGCCTTCATATCTTCAGAGAAAAAACAACCGCAGCCAGCTCAAGATCCTATGTTGGATAGCTCTGATAACGAGTCTTTAACTATTGAGATACATAAGTAATCAACTTGTCATTTTTCATAAGGATGCACCCAAGCCCTTTCAGAGATGCATCAATAAAAATAACTAATCCTTATCCACTTGAGGGCAGAGTTAGAACGAGTTCAATAACCAATCTCTTCTCCATATCTTAGAAACTTTCTTCACACTTCTTTGTCCAGATGAATTTAACCCCTTTTGAGTTAACTTGGTTAGTGGATTAGAAATACGTGAAAAGTTTTTCACAAACCTCCTATAATATCCTGTTAATCCAAGGAAACTATGAATCTCAATTATTGTTGTAGGCTGAGGCCACTCCTCTACAACCTTTGTCTTTCTAGGGTCAATTGTGATTCCTTCACTTCTTACAATGTTCCCCAAGAAAGAAACTTGTTTCAACCAAAATTCACATTTTCCAAACTTTCCAAATAGCCTCTCCTTCTGTAGAGTTTTCAAAATAACCCTTAGATAATCCTCATGCTCCTCACGAATTTTGGAATATATCAGAATATCATCAATAAAAACTAACAAAAAGTTATCAAGGTAGTCCTTTAAGACTCTATTCATCAAATCCATAAAAATATCAGGAGCATTAGTCAAGCCAAAGGGAATAAAAAAAAACTCACAATGACCATATCTTTATCGAAAGGAAGTTTTTGGAATATCTTCTTTCTTCACCCTCAATTGATGATAACCAGATCTAAGATCAATATTATAGAAGAATTAATCCCTATAAAGTTGGTCAAATAATTCATAAATTCTTGGAAGAGTGTATTTTTTCTTCACTGTGATCCTATTTAGTTCTCTATAATCAATGTATAGCCGCATTGATCCATCCTTATTCTTTAAAAATATAATAGGTTCTCCCAAAGGTGACACACTCGGTTGGATAAAACCCTTATCTAAAAGATTTTGGAGTTGATTCTTTAATTCCTTTAGTTCCAATTTTTCTATCCTATACAGGTTCTTTGATATCAGATGAGATCCAGGTACGAGTTCAATGAAGAACTCTACCTCTATTTACAGGGGAGGTCTGGGTAACTCATCAGGAAATACGTCAATGTATTCCTGGATGATGGGGACATTTTTTATCCTTATACTCTCATTTTTATGTCTTAAAACTTAATGATTAAACATATTATTATTTAACAATAATTCTATTTCTCTATAAATCCTTCATAATGATTCATAAAAATATTGTGATTGATCAAAAACATCCCCCAAGAGTGTCAAACCAAGAGTGAAACAAGGCCCATTTTCATGCACTAGTTCCTGTTTGAGTCTATATCAAAGTGGTGTTTTCAAGATTTACCCCAAGATACATTTTTTCCAAAGCCACATCCACTTGTTCGTATCCAAACATGGATTTATTTGTTCAGAAACCACTTAATATTTCACCAAAATACAAGGAAGTTTTCATATATTTAAAATTTTATATAGGGTTCTTCCTAATGTTTCAATATCCTGATTTTCAAAAATAACTAAACTATCCTTTGATACCAACTATGTCATCCCACCTTCTTATTACATAACTTTTCGTTACATTACAAACAGAAGATCTTTAAGGCTTAGTGTCTTGAAAAAAAGGTACATAATACGTGAAAAAATATAACATTTTTTAATCATCTTGAAAGACTTCTTGAAATGTTCTTCCTAAGTACAATTACTAGATCTCATAACTTTGGGACATACATCAAAGGAAAGGGTGAGAAGAAGGCCCAATAAGGAAAACAAGTGAAACAATTTACATGTGAACTTGAGCAATATCAATAAGAACATGGAGAATATCATAAAGGAATGATAAAGAGGAATATAATAATTTTAATAACTTGACACATAACTTAAAAATGAGGCTAGAAAATTTAATTTAGACATTCATAAGCATATCACCAAGGTCCATCCCCAAGGTTTCATAAAAATTACCAAGGTTATTCACCAAGGTATCATAAAACTTGTCATCTCTAGAGATTAATTCCTTTACCCAATGCATTAGAGAAATATCAGAGAACACCATTAATATGTATTTATTTTCATGTGATCTACATATATCATAATCAAAAAGTTCATAAATAACCTAAATAGAATAAAATAATGGGTTTCATATCAAAATTGGGACGTTTTAAAAAGTGCTTAAAAACACGATCATTATGTAATTTATAACACATGGAAAGAGAATTAGGGTTTTATGTATATAAATTACAGAATAAAATATATCATTTTTATGCCTTGATAAATACCCCTAGAAATGAAATAGGTTTGGGTATTCACATAAATAAAATAAGATAATTTCTTGAGAAAAAGAGAGATATTTTGAGACGAAAATTCTGCAGCATAATGGCTATGCAACAGTGTTTTAGTAAACATTAAAAAGAGAGGGTACATGGGTCAACCATTCATAAAAGACTAATAATATAGTATAGGGAAAAATATAATGAAAATAAGAACATGGTATGGAAACTTGAAATACATACCACATAAAAGAGAACTTGAAAGGAAAAGAGAAGTGGAGAATCCCCTTACGAAAATTCAGCAGCCAAACAACGTCACTTAAAAATTCAGAAAATGAGTTGATGAGAGAAAAAAGGATCTCTAATCAATTGTACATAAAATGGAAAGAAATAAGTATATATATGAATATACACCAACATAATAAAATTAAAATTAAAATACATAACATAAAAGAAGTCTATGACTAAAAGAGGAGGGTGAAAGGTTCCCTTACTTTGAAGAGTAACTTCAAAAATAAAAAGTTGGGACCTTGGAGGGCTTGATGGAACCTTTTGAGGAATACTTGGGAGGTAAAAAGACCAAATATTCATTGAGTTGGAATTTGGAATGAAAGTAATGAAGTAATGGGTTGATATTTACAACAAAAATGAGGGAATATTTTATTAATTTCCAAGGGACACCTCATTAGTGGTATTTTCAAAACCATGGGCTTGACCATGGTATTGGCCACTTGGGACACCTCATAACATATTTTATTCATCAAGATTCAACTAGAATTATTACATAATTATTACATCATTAATGATGTCATTAAACTTACTGAAAACTCAAAACTATATTTTTACTATTCACCTAAAATTCAACTGTTTCAAAAAAATCCCAAAAATTCACCCTAACCATTTTTCGATGCATAGAATCCAAAAGTGAACTCAATTTTATAAAAATTAATTTTATTTTAAATTAAATTAAATCCAAAAAATACTAATACTTGACTAATAATTTCTAAAACATTTATTTACTTATACTATGATATAATTAGATCACATTACCACTTAAGATGACTAAAACATATTTATATCTCATTAGGTGATGTTAGTATTCCATTGATAAAATTACCATTCATAAGGGTAAAATTATTATTCCAAAGGGTAAAGTTACTATTCACCAAAAAATTATTTTGATCTTATTGAACTACATTTTCACCTTGATTACAACCATGTATGTCAGATTTTTGAAAATCATTTCACATAAAAAGTTATTTAAGAATAAAATATTTTTTACTATTCATAAAAAAACACTATTCATAAAAAACACTATTCATAAAAAAACACTATTCATAAAATACTATTCATCAAATTGAAACTTCTTAGAAAACTTCTAAAAATTCAGCCCAGGTTAATTTTGACATTTAAAATTCAAAAATGATGTTTATTTTACCATAATAATTCTCTATGTATGAAAAATCTCTGAAAAGTAAAATTTTTTCTTTTAAAATCAATTTATCAAATTTGTCTTAATTAAACATATACTTTATTAAGAAAATCTATTCCTAAAACAGGAATGATGAAATAAAAATTTTATTTATACCAAGGGATTACACAAAGTAACTAAGGCCTTGTTACATAACCCAATATAACGCCCGCATAGGACCTAAGAGTAAGGTGTGAAATGGTGATAGAATCTTGTGGTGGCTCAGATAACATTGCCTGAGTGGTGATTTCTATCAACTTGAACTTCTCCCGTAAGCGATTCCGTTCAAGATTAACGTTTTGATGTTTGACTTGGGCTTGGTCCAGAGTGAAGCCCTGTGATGCCACCTCCTTTCCAAGCTTCAAAAAATGGGCTTTGTATGTCCTGAGTCTACTAGATG
The DNA here is from genome assembly GCA_963277665.1 of Viscum album. Lineage (NCBI taxonomy): Eukaryota > Viridiplantae > Streptophyta > Magnoliopsida > Santalales > Viscaceae > Viscum > Viscum album. The sequence continues at coordinate 1,512,042,506 of OY728139.1, read as the reverse complement.
AGGCCATCGACTCTTCTTTCTTCAATAATAATCATTATCATTTCTATTTATAATCACTAATCTTAATGTTAAGAGTATAGTTTCCAATGGTCATATCGACCGACTGTCATATAACAATCGAAACCCAACGGTCACATTTCAATTATACCCACTTAATTAATAAATGGATATATTTTTGTTGAGTACAAAAACATACATTTTCATGAAACAATTATTATTCAAAAATTTTGGGTCGTTATAGAAGCCGCCTAGGAGTGGACTTGGCCCCCTGGGCGAGAAGAATATCTACCACCGCCACCACCCCTCGGGCCATCAGTTCCCAAGAGGATTCAGGATATACCTTCGTCAGCCATAGGTGAAACCCATCCCACAAGGTTGGGGGAATCTATATCTCAATCACCATCTTCGGATCCATCATTCTCTAAAAGGACCATGGAGACATCAATAGTGATTCCAGATTATCCCCATCCCAACAAATTAGGGGGCATTTGTATCTTTATATCCAATGGAAACCACAAATGAACCCCACCCCATAGGGATGGGGGAATTTTTATCATCATCAGCACCACAGAGGGAATCTGTATTCTCTAGGTTGGGATGAAGACATCAAAGGTCGACATCCCACTAGTTCCTCCCACCACAAGATAAACCTCTCTTTGTTGGGGCTCACTCGACGATAATGATTGGAAACTCCCTTAAGGTCACTGTCCGTAAGCTAATAGGAAAGCACCGTACGATAAATATAATCAAACCCCACTGGGTCACAATAAAAAATGGTATAACAGGGCCAATGGTTCGAATAATGACCTTTATGGAAGAAATGGAGAATCACCCCGTTGCATGGAAAGAAATGGTACAACCACCATTGCCCGATACGCCTATGTAAATGCCGTCACTGTCAATGTAGTAGATGATGACCATGACACAAATGCAGAGGTTTTCAACATGAAATACATAACCTAGGTGGAGGGTTATTTAGACTCACTAAATAAGGCTGCGCACACCAAGAATCAAAGAAGGCTTCAAAATTTGGCACTGTCAAATAATGAGTTTCCACCTCCTAGGAAGAATACTGGAAAAGATAAAAGTAAAGACACAACTTTATCTTAGTTTCCATCTATGGAAGAGCAATTGTCACAATATGAGAGTGAGATGAAAACTCTCTATAAACTCAATGAGGAGCTACTCAGGGGAAATATTCCCACTGGGTATCGTCTCCAGCCATAGGTGAATATTCTTCCCCCACGACCGATCCACTATCAAGAGAAGTAACTGGATATCAGATGGGTTATAGATCTAGATAACCGATCTACATAAACAAGGAATCCAAAAAATGATATTTACTTACCTCCATTATGGCAGAATACCCTCCTTTGTCAAGGTAACCCTTTATCCATGGGAAAAATCGAGGATCAGTGGGAAATGAAAGCATGAAAACCTTATTATCCCCCACCCACTCCCTACGGTTAAGAGGCAGCTCAGGCAGTAGTACCCCGAGAGCTACTTACTACCATCAAATCCTTGGCTAATCAAATGGAAGACATGGAAGGGAAACATGCACCCATGCAACCTGAGAAGAAGCCATATACTGAATGTGCAGATGATACTCTACCTCCACCCAACTTCGGAAATCCCAACCTTTCCACCTTTGACGGTACATGAGACCCTGAAAAACATCTCACACACTTCATGTCCTAATGTGGGATAATTATGGGCCCCTAAGATCACCAGGAGGCCACAAAGATGAGGTGATTCATACAGACTTTGATAGGGATAACCTTTGTTGGTACAGTTGTCTACCGGTGGGATCTGTTGTAGGATAAAAATATCTTCATCGTTAGTTCCTTTATCAATTTAGTTCAACACTGAGGAAGACCACGATCATCAACCTGAAGAACTATAAGCAAAACAATAATGAGAGGGAATCTGACTTCATATCAAGATGGAAGGGTTTGACCTACTCAATTAGCATCCCTCTCTTATAGGAGTAATTGTTGGAACTCTATGCTGATAATCTCAGGGATGAATTACAGACACCCTTAATACCCATGAATTATTCAAGTGGGTTCTGAGAGTTCACTAAAATAGAAAAATGCCTCAAAGAACTTATTCAATGAACCCAATCTAAGTCTCAGCTCATGCCCACATCCTAGGGGAAGAGACCATAAAGAGTGAAAGCCGTAACTATTACTATCAATCCTACAACAGTGCCCATCCAAGCACCTAGGCAAGCTCTGAATCACCCAACACCTCTTATCGAGTAGCATCAACTGTAGAAGCCCCCTTAGTTAGAAGCACAGAGAACCCAGGGTCACCCGATATTTGAGGAACAGATTAAAAAAGTATAATCTTTTCGAAATGAGAAAGCCCCATGATATTTTCCGGCATCCATGGATAACAGCCTTCTCATGCTACCATAACCTAGGAAGCCTGGGGAAGTCAACCTCACCGACTGTCCTGATTACTTCTCTTTCCATAGATGGTTGGATCATAATATCCATAACTATTTCATCTTCAAATAAATCCTTCATGGAATGGCCAACTCTGGATAGGCGACGTTAGACAATTCTCAAAAACTTGTGTCTTGCATAACCATCATTCGGTCAGAAGAAGAGGAAGGTTGGCAGAAATTACTGGACAGGCAAGCGTAAAAGTTCGAAAAATGAATGACTCAGAAAATAGTTCATCAGGCTCACATCACCTTGAAATAACAGTTTCTCAAGCTCACAAAGGCTCCACCACCCAAAAGGGAGATGTCTGAGGTACCTCCCAAGGGTGTGCATAACAATTATAAGTAGGAAGAAATAGAGGAGGAAGAATCATATTCTGCTCCGATAAAATCCCTGACCCTTGAAGACTTCTTCCCTGCAACATCTGCAAAATGGACACTACCTCACCAAATGGAATCCTCATTAGATGAATATCTCATATTTGGTTCTGTCAATACAATACACTCGATGAACCCTTTTTTTTGATGATGAGTATGCCCCCGAATATGGTTTTACTACATATAATAGGGGAACGGGGGGTTGCATGTGCCGGAGATGAGGATACAAGGGACAACAAAAATGTGGATGAGCTAAATATTCCACACACACCCCCACAAAGGAAATTTATGCAGCCAAGACTTGTGGGAAATCACTCCATTAAGCCCAAAAGAGATAGGAAGGTTCCTCAGAGGCCACCATCATTCACCTGCAAACGATTGTTTTGCATGATTGTTTAGAAGGGGTTCAATATGATCGACCCAGGCAATGGGGAAGACTGGCACGACCTACACAACTGGCAGCAGATACTCCCTCAACCTCTGCACAAGCTCTGGGTCTATCTACCTTAACTTCTATAGCTCTTGAACTGCATGGTTATCCCCTGAGCTGCATGCCTAAGAGCAGCTCCATATCAGGAAGCGATGACCTTTGGAACAAAAGTATGATGTTCTAAAATAGCTATCTATGGTCCCATCCAAGCTCTCAATCCTAGATGAACTTCATTTTTTGAAATAACTCAAGGAGGTACTTATTGAAGCCCTTTGGAGCCCAAAGGAGTTTAAGATGGAAGTCTCTTTAGCTGAGGTCTATTGAGTGGAGACTATGTCCATAAGATGCCATGTCACCATCTCATTCACTGATCAAGACCAAGAAGAGGACATATAAGGGCATATTAGTCCCTTATACATTTTAGGAAGACTCAATAATGTCAATGTCCGAAGGGTGCTGATTGATAATGGATCTAGGATCAATCTCATCCTATTTTGGTCTCTTCGATGTTTGGTGTATAGAGAAGGGAACTAATCCCCTACAAATATTACCATTTAGGGACATGATAAGCATGAAAAAAGGCCTATTGGGAAGATCAAGCTCAAGGCCCAATTTGGGGAACTCACATATGAGGCTGATTTCATGGTTATCCAACAAGACACTACATATAATGCCCTACTTGGAAGGCTCTATCACTATATCCACTTGGCAGTACCATCGACATTCCATCAATGTATAAAGTACCCAATCAATGGAAAGGTCGAAATATTACATGGTGAAAATGCCCCCTTCAAGACTTACAGAGCCACATATGCCAAAGATGATTTATATAAGAAGGAAGGTAAGAAACCAATGGAGGATAATGATATAAAGGTTGTAGCTCCCAATGGCTTAGGGACCACTCCTATGAATCCCTAGAGTATGATCAATGATTATTATGTTCTCCCCATCAACATGGTAAAAGTAGAAAATCTAATACCAGAGGTCCAAGCCTCTCCTATCCTTAGAAAAAACAACCAGATCTAAAATATCTATGAAAAAACTCAAACAACAAGGGATGATGATATCTCTTATAATAGACTTCCTCAACCTGACACCGATGGACAGTCTCCTAGACTGCAATCTTCACCTAAATATGTCTCCACAGAATTAGAAATGGATGAGTATGATCTCAAGAATTCCCCTCCAATATTCTAGGAAGGTGTCTCTACGAACAGAAACGAGACCAGGTAGATAAATCTAAGAACAAAAGAAGACCCAAAACCTACTCTAATTAGTTCCACCATGCCCCATGAAGAGAAAGAGATGTAAATTTCATTTATGAATAAGAAACGATATGTGTTCACCTCAAATTATACAGAAATGCCCATACTCAATACAGATGTGGCTACTCACCATCTCGAATTTCCCGACGAGAATTGAGGCTTCAAGCAAGCATCTAGGAGAATACACCCCTCTCATGCCACCAATTTAGAGGTAGAATTTGACAAATTGATCAAATCCAACTTCATCAGAGAAGTTAAATACCCAAGGTTTATTGCCAATATAGAACCCATAAAGAAGAATAATGGGAAGATTAGGTTCTGTATTAACTTTATAGATCTTAACTGACATTTCCTGAAAGACGACTTCCCATTGACCATCACAGAACTCTTGATTAATGAAACTGCTGGCTTCCAAGACCTTTCCATCATGGATGGGTACTCATGGTACAATCAGATCAAAATTCCCCCTAAGGATGAAGAAGCCACTGCCTTCAGAGTTCCTTAAGAGATCTTCTACAACTAGGTCATGACTTTTAGATTAAAGAATGCTAGAGAAACATATCAGTGCTCCATGCAATACATCTTTAACCCATTATTATGAAGGATAGCCGAATATTATGTCGAAGACCTGTTCATAAAATCACAATAGTGATGTGATCAATTTATAGACCTCCGAGCAATCTTTGAAAAGATGTGACAACACAGTTTGAAGATGAATCTGTTGAAGTGCACTTTTTGGGTAACACCAAGAAAATTCCCTGGCTTTGTGGTATGCCACCATGGAATAGAGGTAGACCCATATAAGACTAGTACTATCCTAGAAATTTCACCCCCCATAAATCTGAAAGAATTAAGGGGACTCCAAGGCCACCTTGCCTATATTTAGTGATTCATAGCCAAACTAGTCGGTAAAGTTTTTCCCTTCTTGAGGCTAATTAAGAAGAGAGTATCATATCAATGGGATGATGAATTTCAAAAATCCTTTGAAAGTATCAAGTAGTAATTGTTTCAACCATCGGTCCTGATTATCCCAGTGTAAGGGAGGACACTCATCTTATATGTGGGTACTATGGACCATTCATTGGGTAGCCTCCTCACACAAAAGAATAATGCCAGTAGCAAGAACAACCTCTACTACCTTAACTGAACCATGCTAGGTAATAAGGCCAAATATTATGATATTAAAAATAACTGCCTTGCACTCATCTTTACAGATCAAAAGATGCATCATTACTTGAATCACCAAGAAATCCATCTGTTCTCTCGTATTGATATGCTCAAGTATATTCTTTTCCTCCTATGTTGACTGTGAGCATGGATCAATGGGTTGTCATTCTACAGTAATATGACATCTAGTTCATATCCCAGAGGTTGTTGAAAGGACATGACCTGACTAACATTCTAGCAGCACACCCTGCTCTGGATAATACACTGGAGGACACAAAACTCTCTGATGAAGAGATATTATATGTCCATGAATCTCCCCAGACATGGGAAATGTACTTTGATGGTGCCCCTCAGAGTCCCGTCGGCACAAGGATGGAGAACCTAAATCTCAATCGGGTTGGTATGGGGATTATATTTGTCTCTCCAGACAAATTTATTCTACCTTACTCTTTCTCATTATCCAAAGGATTCACAAATAATGGATTTGAGTACCAAGACCTCATAGCTATATTGGAACTCACCCTAAAACTGCACATCACCTACCTGAACATCAAAGGGGACTCAGAACTAGTGATAAAACAGATCAATGGTGAATATTCCATTAAGAAGGAAGAAATGACCCCCCTAAATGGTTATGTCAGGGGACTAATGAACGAATTCCCCCTTGAGACTACACTGTATTATGTCCCCTAATCACAGAATGCTCGCATTGATGCATTGGCTAATGCATCTTCCATCCTGGCTGACCTCAATCAGGTGGAATCCACCTTCTGTATCACCCATCTAAGAATAGTATCAATCATTGCATGTGATACAGAATAAATCAATCAAGTAAACACCACCCCAGGGCATGATGAACCAGTGAACAAACCTTGATTGATGGATCCTATAATCAACTATATTCGAGATGGTACGCTTCCAACAGATCGTGTCGGAAGGGAACAGATCTGGCATCAGGCATCGAATATCAATCTCTAAGGTGGACCAAATGACCAAAAAATACTCTATAAGTGCAACTTTGATGGAGTTATACTTAGATGCATAACATAAGGAGAAGTTCTTTCCGTCATGGAGAAAGTCCACATAGGATCTTGCAGTGATCATCAATCTAGGACCAGGATTTCCCACAAAATGAGGAGGTTGGGATATTAATGGAAAACCATGATAAAGGATTTTGTGGAATTCACCAGAAAATTTCATGCATGTAAAATTCATGAAAACTTCATCCATAAACCCATAGAATTACTTTATACAGTGAGATATTCCTGGCCATTTCTATTTGAAGGATGGATGTTGTGGGGAAATATCCCCCAGCCATATCCAAGTAGTTCAAGTACATCCTTATTGCTACCAACTTCTTTTCCAAATGGGCTGAGGTGATACCCCTCAAGGAAGTCAGGATGAAGAACACCATCAACTTCATGAAGTCCCATATCATTAATAGGTTTAGGGTCCCTCACACAACATTGATAGAAAATGACACCAAATTATGTTCCAAAGAGTTGAAGAATATGTACGAGGAGTACAAAATCAAGTCCAATCACTCGTCTCACTATCATGAGATGAAAAATGGATAAATAGAGGCCTTTAACAAGACCCTATCAAATATACTACAGAAGATGGTGAACAAGGACAATAAGTCTTGGACAGAAAACCTTCTCTATGCTTTGTGGGTCTACCATACCACCATGCATACTGATACACAAGAAACACTGTACTCATTGGTGTATTGGACCAGAGAAGTATTACCCATAGAAGTCCAGCTACCCTCACTCCGAATAGCCATTTGAGGGAAGATATCAGATGATGAACGATAAAAAAAATTACTAGATGAGTTAGAATGGCTGGATGAGAATAGATTTCGCACACTACACAACCAAGAGGTCCACTAGAACCGGATAAAATTTCATTCAATAATAAGGTTATAATTTTTTCATTCCCTCAGGGATAAATAGTGTTTTCCTTAAGACCCCAATGATACTAGTAAAGAATCCCCTAAAGTTGTAACCTAAGTCAGATGGACCTTACGTCATACACTAGGTCTATCATAATGGAGCCTATTTGCTGGACACCATGGATGGGGTGTACGTCACACCCTCCACCAATGCAAGATTCCTCAAGAAATACTTTTCATAGCTACCAACAACTGGGAATCCACATCAGAGTAAGTATCATCATTTCTCCTGATCACACGGCGTTAAACTCGATGAAGTTTGTCCTTAATGAAAGACATTAAACAACACGACCGATGTCATCACCGTATGAAATAAAACTGCATGGATCTGTGATATCTACCTCGATTCAAATCAAGTCACCCATGTCCTTATCACATGACATTACACTGCATGGAAATACATCCTTATCGCATGACATAAAACTGCACGGGTCTATAACTCCTTTTCCCATTCACGTCGGGTAAACACTCGTCCTTACCGCATGAAATTAAACTGCATGGAACTCTATATAACCACATATGGCTTGATTCTCATTTCTAATGATATACATAGGAATTCCTTGATTCTATATCTTGTTTCAAACAATACATGATATAGAATTCCCTTGTCGTACCCCCTTCTATCTCTTCACTATGAAGAAACCCATGTAGATCCTTGTTTCTCACACCGAGCATAGCTCACATGGGATTAGGAATTACGGTAGGGTTTTACCCTAACAATCAAGTTATAAAGGTATACAACGAGTCCTTACTGCATGACGTTAAACTACATGGTTCCCCAAGAACTATGTGTGGTTTGATTCTCATCCCTATGGGATACGTAGTGACGTCCAAACCTTCACTCTTGGGACCAACTGCAACATCCCCATTAATTCATGCCGATCCACCTTCATCCATACTAAATTAAGTTAAATTGCATGGAACTCTCATAACTACATGTGGCTTGATTCTCATCCTCATGAGATATGTAGTGATGCCCGAACATTTAATCTTCGGGCAAAGCCGTAGGTATAACCTCCTATGGCCCCATTGGCTTGAGTTATCTTGGAAAGATGCATGGTGGTTCTAAGACCTATCTGGTCTTTATTCACGTTGGGTCACTTCATGTAACCACATTGTGAATCTCCATGATAGGAGATTCACCTTACAGTTTGAATCACATGACTCTAAACTGTCCACATATGTCCTTGCAAAACGTCATTAAACTATGCCACATTGTTCTCATCATATGATGTTAAACTGCATGGAGTTATTCCTCACCATAATACATTAAAATACATGAAATTATAGAACTATTTGTGGATTTATTCTTATACCTATGAGATATGTAGTGACACCCAAGTCCTCATCCTTGGGCCCAACTGCAACATTACAACCTTTCACACCGGTTCTCATGTCCTTACTGCATGATGTTAAACTGCATGGAAGTATTTCCTTACCACATGATGTTAAACTGTATGGAGGCACATCCCCACCTCATGACATTAAACTGGGGAAACCATAATTCACAATCCCTCCTTATCAAAGAACCACAAGAGCCTTACTTTGTTCAACCAGAGAATGGAGTTCTTCCACTATCTTCTGAAGCACCCCTATATATAGGCAGTTTGTGGAATACCCAAATTCCCTCGGTAGACCAAATGTTACCCAAAAACACTAGTTCATGACACCCCCAAGGACTCTGGAGGGAATTTACTTTCCTTAAAACAGAGTCCTTGTCCCCCCAGACATTGCTCCTAAGGGGGGGAATTTGTTGACACCTTCTAAATAAGCATCAGAAAAATCCCAAAAGAAGAAATACATAAATATGAGTATTGTTCTTCCCCGTGAAAGCAAAGAATAAGGACATGATTTAAGACTCGAAGATCCCCTATAGGACTTGTGATCACGTGACCAATTCAAGGTCACGTGAAATCTACTCGCATGGGGCATAGCCCATGACAAGATGCGTAGAGTCCTCCTCAAAGATCCCTAATGTGGATGTGAGGGCTCTCTTGAAAAATCACATGAAATCCCTAAAAAATAATAAGGTATGATAGTAAAAGGCAAGGATCCCTGATGGTCGAACAACTCATGCACTAAGTTATCATTGGGAAGAATAAAATATCTAGATAATGTAAAATTCATATTGCAAGTCCTCTGAGCCATCATCACATAAAATGAAGGAGAAAAAGGAAAGGATGTGAGATGGGTTCACTGTCACCTAAGGACATGTGATTCACGCCTATGGAAACCTACAAAGCACTATAATTCCCTGGAGACCTGTCTAGTGCATCTCACAAAAACCCTCTGGCTTATCAACCACACCACATGAAAGTCCTCAGGAGTGACCAAACAACCCTATGACGCTCTAAAGATAGATGAATAGACCTACCCATTACATGATTACATGCTCTCCATATGACCCATATTGTTCAGGAAAGAATCCATTGAAAAATAGAGTAAAAATAATAGACATTACTCATTCCAACTCGTATGACCTCTGAGAGTTTGCCACATAAAATGAAGAAGATAAAGGAGAGTATGTGAGAGGGGTTCACGACCGCTGAAAGACATGCAACACAATCCCTTGATGACCTTCAAGGAACTGAGAGTCCTTGGTGACACATACACCTCATCTCGTGAGATCCCTTTGTCTTTTCATCATCTCTATGAGAAGCACCCCAAACAACTCCTCGACTCTTAAGGAAAAATGGAAAGATTTGTCCAAGGAATGCTCACACACCCATTGTGAGACTCATATTGGTCACGCAACACATCTCTAAAAAATAGAATAAATACCCTTGACAACACACATGAAATCTCCCATGACTCTCAACTTTTGTTACATCGAATAAAGGGAATTAAAAGGGAGGAGGAAAGAGGTACTTGCAGTCACTGAAAGTCATGCGATGCACCCAGCGCACCCGCAACACTGCCCCATGAGACCCAATGACAAGTCACCCAAGGTCTCGTGAGTGTCTTCCCGTAGGCATTTGAATCTTTTAAAGTCCTTTAGACGTGTCAGCATAACAACATGGAGGTCCTTCAACAAAACTACATGATAAAACAAGTCTTTAATAATCAGCAATAATTTGGTAAAGGATGCATTGAAAAATGAGACTTGTGATAGCTAAAAATCAGGTGACGCACATGAAGCAGTCCATGACAGAGACTCATGAAACTGTGTGGTGCTAGGCCCCTTCACCGACTCCAGCTTAGACTTGCGTAGTATATTCCACACAAACCAGCAAGAACGTGGGGCGACAATGCCTATAAATTCCCTACTCTAACATGAATAAAGGGTTGTACTCTAACTGCTACTATACACATCAGATGCTTATAATATTCTATAGACTTCTCTGAATGACCGATCACCTGACCAAATAGCTTTCCGTCAGGTAATTGTAATGACCCAAACTTTTATTAATAAAGTTACTCTTGATCTAATTAAATGTCTTTTTATGTAAAATGGTTTTATATAACATAAAAACTTCCTTGGTTTTATGTTTTTGGATTTTAAAATACCATTAAGAATTCTTACCATTTCTAATATATCTGTTGAACAATGATCACATGATTAGTATAAATATAGGGCTTTAACAAATCCAATTTACCCAGACAAAGGAAGCGATGGACTAATCCAATAGAATTGATCTATACAAAGTCCATTTTTCAGAGATCGGAAAGGAGGTAGAATCATTGGGATTTGATCTTGACCAATACTAAGCCGAGCTTCAACACATTAAGTTTGAATGAAATCTCCTATGGGAGAAGTGGAAGTTAATAGAGATTACCACCTGAGCGATATTATCTGAGCCACCCCAAGATTCTATCACCATCACACACCTTACCCTTAGGTCTTATGTGGGTGTTATAAGGGGTTATGTAACAAGACCTTATCACTATGATTATGTGCATTATTTTTATATATAATAAAGAATATACATTCATTTTATTATTTTTACTTTGTAAATGATTTTTAAATCACAAATAGTATTTTTAGTTAATATTAAAATTAAATTAATAAATCTATTTTGATGAATTAATGGATTTTTAAATTAAATAATATTTTAATAAAATATTATTACTAAATTAATTTTTATTAAATATAAATTATCATATAATTTTTATGAATACAATTGTAATTTTAGTAAGGTTTGAAAACTATTTTTTTCAAAACCCATGAATTTTTAATAAATGTCGGTTTTTATTTTAAAAGTGAAAATTCAAATATTTATAAAATTATTCATATAAAATTAATATTATTTTTGGAATCCGGACATCTAAATTATCCAATGGTTATTTTTTCACAAATTTCTGAGACAATCGATTTTTTGGGTAAAAATTAAATACCGTTTAAATATATAATGTGTTTTATGACATCATAATAACCCATTAGTGATGTAATAAAATACTATAAAAGGGATATTCTGCCAATATATGTTTTACCTTTAAAATAATGTGATTTTATATTTTTTTGATTAATTTTACAATGCCTAGTGGACCCTCCAAGTCTTATAAAACATTTTAAAATTTTAAAATGATTTCCTTGGGAGTGTGACTCACCTCCACATAACTAAGCCTAATATTTTATTATGTTCGGCCATTGTCCTTATAAAATAATGTTTTCCACTCCAATTTTTCAAAAAATATGAGCAAAAACCATGGGTTTTTTGTGGTTTTGATTAGTTTAATGTGTAGTGTCCAAAACCTAAATAATAAATAATTCCCTCTCATTTTCTATATAAACCCACTCAATCTCCCATTACTCTTCACTAAAACCATTTGGATCTTGAAAAAAACCTGAAATAATCTCTCTATAATCCTACAAAGTCTCCCAAGCCCCCAATAAGCCTCTCTCAAGCCTTTGGGATCACACTTCCAAGTAAGAGATTGTCACTTTCCTTCCCTCCTCATTTATGTCCAAGTTTCTTTATATTATTATGAACTTTTATTTTCAATTAAAAATGTTGTTGTATGATTTATAATATCCCATATACTTCTCTCATTATGTTTTAATGATGATATACCCCTTTCTCTCTCATTAATTCTTCCCATGTACACCCGTTACCATGCTGAAATTCCGTAAGGGATTTCTCTCTCCTCATTTACATTCAAGAAATTATTTTTATATTATGCATCTAAATTCCATTAAATATGTTTGGATATTATGTTCCATGACCCCCTTACTATTCATTTCATGTATAAATGATGAGATACCCCTTTCTCTCTCATAAACCCATTTTACGATTTCTATTTGACGTTGTTATGCTGCCGAAGTTACACCAAAATTTCCCATGCCAAAATCATCGTGTATGTGAATACCATACCCATTTCTCTATAAAGGGTATTCACATTTATTCATATGTACTTATTGATTTAGGAATCACATTTATGTATTCCACATCTCTTATTCATGGAATAAATTATGATGTTTAATGAATCCATGTTGTATGAACTATGTGGCACACTTATGCATGAAATGAAATGATTAAGAAGGGTGCACCTTGAAAGCGCTCTAATTAATTGGGTAAAGATTATTATCATGATACGTCAAGTGAAATAAGGGTTTACTCATGCTCTATGTGCAATGATACTTGGATCATGCTAATATCATGTTAAATGTTGTTGTCACATTTCAATGTTATGATAATCATGGTATATCATGCCTTTATGTTCATGTTTATATTATGATCTATTGATATTACTATTGCCTAAAATGTACTATATTCTTCATTTTATGCCTTTTTTACTCCCTTACTGGGCTTTATAGATCACCTTTTTCTTATTCATGTCCTCAGGTTATCCCATGCAATGATAAGTACGAAGGAATGTTGTGGTCATGTAAAATAATTTTTCAATAAAGATGTTGTATTTTATGTTCTAAGTTTTTATGTAATGTTACTAATTTACTAAGACACTAGACCTATCGATCCTCGAAGTTGTATTAAGTGAAAATTTACATAATAAGTTATGTTTAAGTGTGTATTAAAGTGAGGGGTTGTTATATTAATACACCAGCAAATATTCAGAATAGTCATGCATTAGGAACAAGGACTTCACATGATCACTCATAGATCACGTGAAGGGAATCTAGTGGGTCATGCGAAGCATATTCCATAGGCCCACTAGATCATGTGAAACCCAAAACTACCAACACCAAACAAATCCAAGGTACTCGCAACATAAAGGTGAGAACCGTGATCAAAGGAAGAAGGATTAAGCGAAGGATATGCTTGCGACCCCTCCTACGCACTTTGCGTGTGTCATCCAAAGACACATGACAACATAGGGACGCATCACCCATACTTGATGACTTTACTTTAGCACATCACCTAGGACTCATTGAACATTCCAGACATTCTAGAATGATTTACAAGACTCTCCTATGAACACCACTCCAGTCTCGCGGATCCTATAATTCCATCATCAAGGACTTATGACATCCCTTGTACACTCCACCAGACTCATATAATGATGCCCTCATGTATCATCCAAAGACATGCAAAAACACCTAGACACATCTCTCAACTCATATGATGGCATCCACACATGTTTCCTGGGGACTCACAATTCCCTCCAAACACGACGGCCAGGTCCCACGATGTCTGCCAGAGGTGTCATCCGAGACATGTGATGAATCTCGTGACATTTTATACATGTGTTAGCTAGGACACACAACACCTCCTGGTAGATACTATCCAGATCATACGATGGATCCCAGGTCATGCCAAACGGGTCTCGCAACACCTTCCATAAAAAAAGGCCATATCAAAAGTGCATCCCAGGAATCGATGACATTGCCTATCCTCAGCGTGTAAGCCCCTAATATAAGGGAAACCTCAGTGTGTAAGCCCCAACATAAAGGGAACTATGATGACTCTGATTCTGGCCATACTCAGGATACATATTCCACCTCTCCTCCAGGTTCGAGACCCATATCTATCATCCAGGGAAATCCCAACATCCAAATCCCTTATTCAAGGCAATGAAATTAATTATTTGTTATCCCTTGTTTCTAAAAACAAGCATGGATCACGTGGGATTAGGGAGAAGCAATGATCATATAATTTTCACTATAAAATTCTACAATAGTATAGGGCGACCTCAGTGTGTAATCCTCAATATAAAATGAACTATGACGAATCTGATTCCTTCTATATCCAGGATACATAGGATGCCTTCTCAAGGCTTGATCTCTATACCAAGGACCCCAAGGACTATTACAATAGCCAAGCCCCATATCCATATGCCATAATTCTATTAATCTATTGTAACTTGTTTCTCACACTGATCATAGCTCATTTGGGCTTAGGGGGATGCAAGGAACACCTCATCGAGCATCGTGAATATCCATAAACTAGGGAAACCCCATATATAAGCCCTGATGGGTGACATAGTATGAAAACCCTTTATATAGAAGGGTATATACCTTGGGTTAAGTCCCAAGGACGTGAATGAACTACATGTATTTTTATTTCTACAATAACCTGGATACGTAGGATGCCTCATAATGGCTCAATACCATCCTCATAATGTTAATCACCTCCATACATTGGAGTAAATTTCAAAACAATTGGTCATATGGATCCAACATATAACCAGTCACCCATCACCAAAGGATGATGATAAACCTCGGATACATACAGATGATCTAACCTAATAAATCCCAATCTTTTGCATATAAAAGAGAATTAATCTACAATTGTTCATTAGGGTAACCGGTCCCATATAGGGATTAGGGAGAGATTCAAAAACATATCTTAAATATATAAGAGAGTCTTGAAGTAGGAAATAATCCCCCCAAAAGGATGCAATGAGCCTGAACTCCCATCCTCTCAACCAATATGAGTCCATAAGAGTCACTGGGCTTAAAAACCCAGATGACCACCAGCCTTTGAAAAGCAGGTCTGTACCCATCTATGGATAAGGGAACCATCAAGAGTGTCTAGGGAAGATGAAACAAATGGTAGAACCAATATGTGTGATTTGGTGGAGCCATAAATTACCACTTAATTAAATCATCAAGGTAAATACCATTGCATGTTCATATCTAAAACCCGACGAAACACCAACATTCAAGTTCAAAACACATTGATATAAAGTTTCAATTTATAAAAGAAAAAGTTGATGCTAGAGATGTTTTTATAGAATGCATTTCAACAAAGTATCATATTGCTGACATCTTTACAAAAGTAATTCCAAAATAAAGGTTTGTGGAATTGATGATGAAAATTTATGTTCAGCCTCCTCCCATGTCTTCCTAAACCTCATAAAGAACTACCCCCACCATGATTTGGATTATATTGACAAAGGGGGAGAGAAAGTAACAAATTTCAACTTTATAAGAAGTTTTACTTATCTTTATTAAATGAATATGAAGCTATGGTTATCATAAAATGTGGGAGAGAGAAATAAAAGTGAGAGGAAAATATAAAAGTGAGGGGGATTTTATCTTTACATGGACACACAATTTTCTTTCCATTGGGGGATGAAATTATTTTAAAAACATTACTTTATCTAGTAGTGTGGTGTCAAAGCACTCTATTTTAATAAAGGCTATGTTTTGATAAAATTCAATAAAAAGCTTGAGTTATGAAAAATTATGAGAGTTAGAAATGTTTTTAACAAGAGTTTTCAAAAAATCCAAAGGGGGATATTGAAGAAACTTTGTGATAAATTATTTTTAACAAAGTTTTTTATTTGTCGAAAACTAACCTTTTTATTGAAGATTTTTTTTATTTAGAAATCAAACCCATTCCATCATAATGAGGTTGTTTCCCAGACATAAGTTTTTGGACTTGGGTTTTCATATTGAGCTGCACTAGACACAAAAGAAGTCAAGAATATGAAGTTTTTGATCAGAAACATTATCGTATTCAGGTCTATCGACATGGCATTGAAAATCATAAGATTCAAAAGAATTAGAGGTAGAATTTTTTTTTCTAGAAGTTTGTCTCTATCATAATCATAGAAAGAATGAAGTTTCTGAGTTAGAATGAAAGAAGTTGCTGAGATAGAAGCTGATGGTTGAAAAATTTGTATTGTGTCTAAAGAATTTTTAAAGAAGAATGTGATTTCAAGAGTAATAAAATTTTCATACTTTCTAAAAAAAGTCAGATGATGCTTTTATGATCATAAAGTTCTCATAAATCATGAAAAATCTCATGATAAATGATTTTGGAGAAATGGTGGGGTGTTTTGAAGAATTTATGAGTTATATAATGGGAATTACATCATACTGGGATTTCCATCATAACGAGATTTCCATCGTAATGGGAAAATCCATCATAATGGGATTTCCATCCTAATGGTATTTCCATCATAATGGGAAAATCCATCATAATGGGATTTCCATCATAATGGGGAAATCCATCATAATGGGATTTCCATTATAATGGTGCAATCCATCATAATGGGATTTCTATCATAATGGGAAAATCTATCATAATGAGCTGAGAAAGAAATAGATCGTAATGAGATAAGAAAGAAATAGATCATAATGAGATGATAAATAAATAGATTGTAATGAGCTGATAAAGAAACAAATCATAATGATCTTAGAAGAAAAAAAATTGCAATGAGCTGAAAAAGAAACAGATTGTAATGAGCTAAGAAATAAACAGATCATAATGAGCTAAGAAATAAAAAAATTATAATAATATGAGGAAGAAAAAGATTGTAATGAGATGAAAAATATATAAATATTTGAGGAGGTCAAACTTGAAATTCATTTTTTCATAAATTTCAGATAGATCTAAGGAAGATTGAAGAATTCAAAGTTGAAGTTTAAATGTGATATATTTTCACAGTTTTTAAGTTTGAGGATGTGGAGAAAGTTTTCAAGTTTCCTATTTTTTTTTCTTAGTTTCTTATAAGTAGTTTCTCAGATCATTTATTCATTTGAAAATTTCATATATGTGTAAAAGGTAGATTGTTGTAGAATTCAAAGTGAAAGTTCCCATCATATTGAAAAATAATCTTATTGAGAATTCTAGCATAGTTTGAATTTTGAAGATTGAGAATGAGTTCATTGTATTGAGCCAATTTTATTCAGAGAATCGGACCCAGACTCATCATATTGAGAAAATCAGATCCAGCATCATCAGATTGAGAAAATAGGATCCAGTCAAATCAGATTAAGGATTCAGACTGCGAAATCGTGGAGCAGTTTCAAAAAAGTCTTTATTCTTTTTTTGGCTCAATTGTTTTATAAGAAAACATTGTAAACTTACAGAAGTCATTATAATCATTTCTATCAGGAGATATAAGGTGTCTAATAAGAGTTTTCACAAGTTGTATTCACTTATTCTTAATTGTGAATTTCTATATACCCATGGGAGTGACTATAGAAAGAATGTAGGTTCTCACACAAATTTTGAACCTTGTAAATATTGTGTGATTTACTTTATTTCCTACTTTTTCATGCATGGGTATTTACTAAAAGTTGATAAGGAAATAAATCTTAACAGGTTACATGGGTTAAGTTTTTAAAAGTATTGAAACTTATAAAAAGTAAAAAAACTGACTGAACACCCCATTATCAGCTTTTATTCGATCCTTTGGAACTTCAGTAATTAAAAATAAAACTAGATAAGGTCTTGGGTAGTGATGAAGGTATGATATCTATATGTATCTCATCTGGGAATTTAATCCCTAATATGTCTAATCTTTCAATGTAGCCAATAAGCTGAACTATATGAGGCCCAACTGGCACAAACTCTCTAAGACTAGTTGTGAACAAAGTATTGAAGATATAATTCCTCTCTCATCTCACATTCTCTTGATAGAGATCCCAAAGGTGAGACATCATGTTATACACATCCATGTCCTCATGTTGCTTCAAAAGCTCAATGAACAAGGATTATATAATGAAACATTGAAAATTTGTGCAATTGTTCAAATGTTTCTCATAGAGTTTTAACTCTTCATCACTAGCCTTATTTCTAGGCACTTTAAGAAAAGGTTCTTCTAGCACATATAATTTCTTTTCATGGCGAAGAATGACACATAGGTGATTTTCCATTTTTGGAAATTTGTGCCGGTGAGAAGGTTTCCATTCTAAAGTATGGATCAAAATAATATGTTTGATGTCATTTTAATGTTTTTTATGAAAAATAAGATAAGCATAATTTTAGTACTTTATCTGATAAATTTAGACAAATAAATAAATATTATATTTATTAATCTCCCACTATTTTATCAAAACCCAATAGCCCTTGCCATTGGTTTTGGAATATCCTATTTCTTAGACATCCTAGTAGAAAGGATACATATTCCCCTTCTCATTACCACAAATTTGGTTGGTCAAGAAACTTGAATGGTTTTAGGTAAGTATTCCAAATTCCAACTGCATTAACTCTCAATTCCTTGATCCACTGATTGGAATCCTCAATCCTGAAATCCTAAAAATGTATTTCCTCAACATTTTTATCTCAGTTTCACCAAGACTTTCTTTAGAAGTCAACCCTTTATGTGAACTAAGTTAATTCGACCCAAAACTTCAAGTTAGAGTTCTTCAATAATTGAAAGCACCCCAAATTTGAATTTTCAATCACTTCAAACTATGGTTCAATTTTAGCTGAAGTTGTGGAAGACTATACCGAATTAATATATATAATTGAGGGATTTTTTCCTTTTATGCATAGATTTCCAATTATTATCTTTATTATATGCTTGTTAATATTAATTGGATTTACTTATTTGATTAACCATTCCTTAGATAATATTTATGCTTAAGACAATTTATTTTAGTTCTATCTTGCATGATCGTTGATTTCATTAAATTATGCGATCATGACAAAATATCCATAATGAAATAACCATCAAACTTGATAGAAATAAAATAATAAAGAGGCATGATCATGATCATTTACTAATGGTTAGTTTATCTAGTTCTTGATAAACTAAGATCCGACCTAGGAGAAAAACACCTTGAACCAATTAAGGCCCATGCTGCATCTTTCCATCTATCCACCAATGTATCTCTCTTGGATTGGTTTCTCTTCGGCTCCAAACTTGAACTTCCTCCACTAGCTTCAGATATCCATCCATTAAATATTATTTTAATCACACATAGGTGATGGAAAATAGGGTTTTATATAAAAGAAACCATGGGTATGCATGCCCTTACATAAAAATAGAAGAGAAGGCACATATACCAAAAATTTAATTTAATAATAAATTCAATGAAACCAATCACATACAAAGTTCTGTTCCATGCTCATGATCATCTACATTCATGAAATGAATTTCATATTTAATAATACTATAATTAAATTCTAAATTGTTCTTATTTAATATAAATCAAAATAGAATCAATTAATTATCATCTTTAATCAATCAATTCTTTTATCTTAATTCTCATCTGAATTTCCTTGAGATTCTTATACATTATAATTTTAAACAAATTAAATAAATTTATTTAAAATTAACTATATACATAAATTCACTTTGGAGGAAACACAGTGAATACCTATCTGAATCCACCCAATATATATTATACTCATATATATTTTTACTTTTGTGACATATATCATACATGACTTATCACATACTTTCATGACGTGTATATCAACATAATGATTACATGAATTACATGATTTTTCAGTCACGTGTTATATTTCAATGCACATAGAGTAATAACTATAATAAAACTCATACATTATATGCAAATCTAAACACTATGAAGTTATTAATTAAACACACACACACACACACATATTAAAAAACCCATCACTTGGCATGTCCTATCAAATTAATGACCACATGTAAGAACATGTCTCAAGGTTTACACAGTATAATAAATAAATTTAAAATATACATAATTTGGTATAAGTAAATAGCATGTATAGGTGAGCTACATGGTGTATACATCTCTCACATTCTATCCTAGGTACATTACTAGGGACTCAACATGTAAATCATACCTCAAAAAATGGAGTACACAACATGTAAAAGGGACTACCCGATGTGTGGACTCTGAGTTACATGGTCACCAGTCAAGTAGTCCATTTATAAAACACACAACCCATTTGTGACTCAAAGGGACTACACACCGTGTACGTGGGATACACGACATGTAATCCGGCTAGCCACGCACAAAGCTATCCTGGTCAACACACAATGTAAAAATTAACTACACCACATGTAATCAATGAACACATATTGAATTAATTTCCAAATTAATTCATGATGCATTGAATACAAGTACATGACATGTAAATCTAGTTACACGGTGTGTAATCTTGTGTTAACTGGCCAGAATCCTTGGAACCTCTGGATGAGTTCTTATATATTTTCATTCATAAAATTAATCGCATTAATTATATCTTTAAGAAACAAAAGAAAAAAAAATGAAAATTCGGATTAAAAGAACTATTAAACTTGAATAAAAAAACTAAATCACAAATGTGTAAATAATAAAAAATATTTAAATAATTATATATAATTATGTGACCACTCTGATACCATTTTTAGGTTTTGAGAATGACGGAAACGTGCGATGGGTTGTTCCTAACTTTACTTTTTTTCCCATGTTTGATGATCAATCCGAGATTTAAACAATGATAAATGTTGTGATATATGGAATTGAATCAAAGAATATAGACAAGGGATATAATTCCAAAACAAATAGAGATGACCATCACACATTATTTACCATTAATTTAATTAAATAAATAATTAACATGATGGAATTCTTTCTTCATTGATGGTTCTGACAAAAAATCCGCATTGTTCCATTACTGCGTTGTAGGAATAAAAGTATATTCCATCTATTGGTGATTCGCAAATATTCTATAAATTTCCAAACATCTCCGTAGGAATCTCCAGGTGCTAGAACTTCATATCCCAGTGCTTACATCATCCACCTTTGATATCCTCAAGAACCACTTCCAAAGCATTCTCCTAGATCTCTGTTGACTCAAGAGTAGGAGATATAGAAAGATCACTCTCTTTTATTGGGAGATTTCTTGGACAAGAGAGCTATCTAGGTCTTGAGTGGATTCTCCAAATCCGTTGTGCAAAAAAAAATGAATTGGAATATTGAGAAAATAATATAATTGGGTTTATATATCACTAGGGTTAAAATAAAATAATTTCACAAGTACCATTTATTATTTATTTAATCTCGGAAAACCCCATGTCAAATAATAATAATAATAATATTATTGCTCAACATTCGCTTAACTTGTGAATTAAAATAAATATTTTTTAATCAAATAATATTCAATATTTATTATTTATCATCAGACTATTAAAATTGGTCCTATATTCCTCCATAATATATATCAAGCCTTGAATAATGAATATTTATTTATTAAATAAATATCATTTAATTATTTGTCAATAAATATATAAATATTATATTCACTAAATAGTAAATAAAAATTTATATGCAATTAATCATAAATGAATAATTATTAAACCACATTCAGGAATAATATTGATTCAAGTTGTTAAATAATAAATAATAATATATTTTTTAACTAAGATTATGGATACACTTAGTGTGTGACCCTCTAGGCCTCTTTCTCAGTGGTATTAGGTGAAACAACCTAAAGTCCAAGGTTAGCATCTAAAAAAATGTCAAGGCACCCATAGATAAAGAAGTTAATGTAAAAAATAAATGATACCTTATACAAACACTTACTCTGTAATATAATTCCTTTATCATGATATGTCAAATCAAATAGGTTACATGCTGGTTCTATCAACCAATGTTCTTGATGTCTCTTTCTTTGACTTCCCGGAAATTGAACTTGCCTATTGTACACCATGACCATGAATTTATTTAAGCTATATAATTTCCATCAAAGGGACTAAGATATCAACTTCTGTTAAAGAACAGAAAGAAAAAACCCTTTCTCGCATTATTCATTAATGCAATATTACTCATGACGCACCTAAAGTATCCTACCTCACTGCGAACATCTTTCATCACAGTTTTCATCAATAAATCAAAGTACATGACTCAAAATACTCATTAATACTAATATTAAATTCTGAGGACCAATACACATGTTTAAAAATAGTAACATCCAATGACACATATAAATGTAGATTTCCTACTGGCAGGTCTTATTCTTATAATATCCTACTAGATATTACTAAGAACGTACACCATGAGAAGGTGAATCAAAGTCTTATGAGTATCCACCCATGATATCCTGTATCATTTGTGTCCATAAAATGATATCATCTCACTATATAACATATATTTATGAATAGTGTCGTAGCACTCCCGGGTTCTCATCATAGTGAGGAACTACTATGAACTTTCAGTGTGACAACTACTCTTGGGACATTAACACATACTATTTCACATAGAAGAAAAAGAATGAAGTGATAATTAGTTTATTAGTATTCAAAACTATGAATATAGGTTATCATAAAGTACACAAAATTTAGTTCTAGGGCACTGTAGGGTCCTGAAAAATCCGCAAAGGAGATTCTACCCAATTCCCCCCAAAGAATTGGGGGAAAGTATGGAAAGTATGGAAAGTATGGAGAAAACTCAAAGGATGCACAAGCCAAACCGGTCCGTAGACCGGTCCCATGAAAATGCTACGCGGCCGGTTCCGCGAAGCACCCCCTTTGCGGACCGGTGTCGTACGCGGAACGAAGGCAAAGATCCTTTGCAGGTGCGAGGCAGGATGGGCGCCAAGCCAATCCACCGTCATGAACCGCCCTCGACCACGGGCCGCATCAACCGGCCTGGACCGCATCCACTATCGTTCTCGGAATGGAGGCAGAACCCTCTGCGGCCGCGAAGCACTCCTCAAGTTGGTTTAGTTCGTGGGGGAGTTGTGTTCAATGCACCCGTGAGTCGCCGATTGACCAAGTCATCCGTCCGGGTCTCCGATCACGGGCCTCCTCAAAAGGTGCCACATGACTATAGATACATATCTTTCCCCACTCTATAAAAGGAGATCGAGGGGGAAGAGCCGAGGGGAGTTTTGGGGAGGATTAGGAAGAGATCGATCAGATTCGGGTGGAAAGATTTCGAAGGAAGGAGCTTAGTATTTCGCAAACAACAGAGTTCCAGTTCGCGAACCAGAGAAGGTATGAACCAGGGAATGAATTAATAAGGAACTAGAAAATGCATAATAACTTGGTGAACCTTGAACTTAAAATAACAAAGAAATAAAGACCACGAACCATGGCCCCTCCGCGGATGTACTCCCCACGGACTAGGGAGTTTATGCCCCTTTTTTGATCCGTCGCACCACGTAGCATCCTCCTACGCGGGTGAAACCCCAACCGAAGAACCTCCGACCGGCATCGCCCTTGGCAGCCGATGCTCACATGGAATCCTCCGCAAACCACCCTGGTACGCGGGCCGAACCCGAGGCTGTGAACCACCTTGGTTCGCGGGATGCCCACCAGCCCGCGAACCACCTTGGTTCGCCGAGTGCTCATCAGTCTGCGGACCACCCTAGTTCGCGGACGACCTCTCCAGCCGCGTAGAACCTCCCTATATGAAGGGCTCCACCACTAATATATGTGTGTGGCCCACGAGATCCTTCAGAGTTCCCATTCCCCGAGCCAGAAAAAACCCTTCCAATCCGTCCTGATCCTCCGCGACTCCCTCATTGGCCCGTTCATCGGCCCCGAGCTGAGGCCTCAAACAGAGCCACCAGACCCGTGTGATGTAACCTTCAGGTGAATCAGCGCACCGTTTTGAGTTCACATACCCATGATAAGCAGGGGAGAAGGGGTTTCTCTGACCCTTGGGTGGATTCCCAAAGAATTCCTGGGTTTACATTCCCACGGTAATGCAGAATCCAAGCCCGGGAGCCCCCTTTCTGCCCCTCCACTTGTTAGGACCGGGGCACTTCTCCCTTCCCTAGGGCGTGGCGAGATACCCATCAGAAGGAAGCCCCCATGCACTTCAGTACTTCTCCACGACCATTCCCAAGGAAGGGCGTAGTGGGGAAGGGCGATGCCCTGTCCTTCTTTGGGGCCAGGTCTCTCTCCCGCTGCGCTTTGTCGCCATGGGCATCTACCTCAGAGTAAGCCCCGACCTTATGGGCCACCCTATGCATAATCCCCACTCCACTTCCCATGGATGCACCTTTCGCGATGTGATCGTCTGGTCCCTAATGCCTCTTGTTTCTCACACCGAGCATGAATCACATGAGCTTAGAGTAAGAATCGACCATGACATCCTCTTATGGGCCTCCTCAGAGTGTAAGCCCCAATCCATTTCCCTGGGCCTCCTTAGAGTGTAAGCCCCAGTCTACACCATGGTCCTCCTCAGAGCGTAATCCCCCATGCCCATTTGAAATACGTGGACTTTGATCCCTGTCTCCCAGGCAGGGTACGTAGGAAGCCTCCATGAGGTTTAAGCTCAAAAACCGGTCGATCCGACTATCTTCACATCGGTTAACCGTGCCATTCCTAGTGCCGCCTCAGTGAGTCCAGACTTTTCAGTGAGTCCAGACTCCTTAGGGTCATTAATCCAACGAGGGATGGTAAACCTCGGGCATAAATTAGTCCGAACCCCTGCGTCCAACTGACCATTGCCAACCAGGAGTAATCCGTGGATGCTATGCTTGGGTATAAACCAAAGATTCACGAACATATGAATACATATTAAATCTATAAGAGAGTTCGGGAGAAGACAATAATTCCCCCCAAAAGGGTGCGATGAGACCGACTTCCCATCCTCTCGACCAATGTGAGTTCTTAAGAATCATTGGTCAAACCATCCAGCGAACGCCTGCCTTTGGAAAGCAGGTCCACGTGTCATCAGATACAGAACCGTTGGGAATTTCGAGACCGACCCAAAAAAAAAAATGGTGAACCCTACGTGAATCTTTAACCAAGCATGAAATATTTAACCTAATCCCACCCTGTTCCCCCTTTATACTTGCAAGGAGGGCCAAGAAAGGAAATTAATTACGCATGGGATCATGAGATGCTACTTTGACGGGTTTCCTGTTCCTATTTGTTAAAATATTTTACAAGTACCACACAGAACTCCCTTCTCTCCAATGGCGTCCCGAAGGAACTCACAGGTGCATGATTCCAACTACGCAGTGACCAGAATTCCTCACCAATGGAGGACCCTGTCACCTACCCAGCATCTTCAACGCTGGGTCTCGGACACATTGATCCGAGAGTACCACGTGAACAGTACTCTCCTGACTGTGGAGGCGGCCATGCATGCCCTCTAATCCTTCAGGACTCACCGGTCGCCTGCCTAGCAGCAGCCGCAAAGGCAGATCCAGACAGCCCCTATTGCTGTCTCCAACCATTTCGGGAGTCTATCCCTAGAACGAGACAATGCGTACCGCCCTTATCTTAGGGAGGCGGATGAGGTCGACGTTGAGGACTTCATCCCCGCCGAATGGGGGTTCCGCTCCAAGGCCCCTGCCGGCATACGCCATCGCGGTCATGCCGCGACTCAACATACTCACGCTCAGGAGGATGTAGCCCCGGGGATCCAGGCCCACACTCCCCGAGCTCCGGCCCCTCGGACCGCCCAACGAGGGCGACAAACTTACAACCAGGGACCGATCATTACCCTTGTCCCTGAGGAGGAGCTCCGCTGCCCAGTCACGGAGACACATCACGAATAGGCACATACACCTGTTCTCTCCTCCAAAGCCCGCCATCCAGACATGGAGGCCTCATATGAGTAGGCGCACATCCCCACCGCGCTCCATCAAGCCCGTTGCTCACGCAAGACGACACCTACCTGGAAGGCACCTCTCCCTGCCTAGGGTCGTGAAGCCCACCAACCCGACATGGTGGAGACCCAGCGCTTGCAAGAATAGCTCCTAGAAGATGCTCCTGATGCCTACCATCCCGATATGGTGGCGATCAACAAAGCCCGCCAACCAGATGCGACGACAACTCATAGGCGGGCACGTCTCCCTGCCAACAAAGGCCACCGACTCGATGCAGTGGGAAATCAATATATGCAGGGCCAACTCCCTGCGGATGGAAGTAAAGTCCACAACCCCGATGTAGCGGCAAACAGAGAGATAAACTGGCATATCTCGTCCCCAGGGCAGATTCATTCACCTACCCTGACACAGGAGAATTGTCAGTACCCACTGACCACCGGAGGACCGGAGCAGGATATTCCTAGTCCGATACCAGAATGGGCCTTCATACCCGTTCCAGCCAAAGATGTCTCTCTGCATATCCTGACAATGATGGAGGAGTAGGTATCGATCCCAGATCATATCTTGCAGACTTTCCAGAATGTAATTGCATCAGCAGCAACAGAAAGGACTCGGGCCTGTGAGCCTATATCCCCAATTGAGGCGACTCATCTAATAGACGAGATAGTCGCCTCAGAGCAGATCTGCATCCTTTCTTCCACCCAGGAGGGTCTCCAGCCATATTCTGTGATGCAAGGGCAACCAGATCAAGCAGCTTCACTCGTTCCAACTGGGGAACACCCGTCCATCATAGTGGATGCTCCAAAGTAGGCATATATCCCTGCTAAAAGTCAAGATGTTCGTCGGCATATCCTGGCAGCATCACGGGACCCAATTATACAAAGACCCAAAGGTGAGGGCCGTTGTCAACAACAGATGATCCTCGCTGCCCGCAAGAAGGGACCCCGAACGCACTGAAGGCAGCCAGAAAATAAAGAGTGGGTTCATGACTCTGCTCTGCTGGAATATGGGGTTTCCAATGCCGCTAAGCACATATCGAAGGCTCCGAACCCTACCCACCCATTACCATATTATGGGAGCAGTAGTAGTAGTTGCGAAGGCCCTCCCCGCAATGTTGCTACCAGCAGATCTGAAGGTCCTCCCCAGAGCACCCATGGGGGCCTCCCCCATGGGCATATAACGATCGATCACGAGAGATCCTCTTTTGATGCGAGTCACGGAAACCCTACACGTGGCTAGAAGATCGAGCAACAAGAAGGTACTCCACTTGCTGCAGTCCACCCTAAAGGTCCTCCCCAGGGTATACGCTGCAAAAACTCTCCAAGCAGTGGGACCACAGATTATGATAGTAGACCTCACTATCATAGTCGCAACTGCGGAGGCCCTCCCCGCAGTGACATCTCATCATGACAAGAAGGTCCTCCCCTTGTCGTGGCCTGCCCTGAAGGTCCTCCCTAAGGGTTACACTGTAACGAAACTTTGCGCAGCTGGGCACAGATCACGGTGGCATTCCTCGCCACCCTGATAATGAAGGTCCTCCCCGTAGAGACGTCAAGCAATGAGAAGGCCCTCCCATTGTTGCGGTACTTTCTGAAGGCCTTCCCCAGGGTGTACCCTGTAGATATTCTCCCTGCGGTAGCTGTAATGGTAGTCATTGCCATTACAGTAGCTGTGATAGTAGTCCTCGCCACCATGGCCGCCATTGCAAAGGTCCTCCCCACAGTGGCCCCAAGCAACAAGAAGGTCCTCCCCTTGTCGTAGTGTGTCTTGAAGGTCCTCCCTAGGATACACATCAAATGTTAAACCATGATGGTCATCCTCACCATGATGACAATTGTTGTGAAGGCCCTCCCCATAACAATGATACGTAGCCAGAAGGTCCTCCCCTTGCTGCGACACGCCTTGGTGGTCCTCCCCAGGGTATGCACTGCAAAAGTTCTCTATGCAGTGAGGCGTCAAGCGGTAATGGTAGTCCTATCCATTACGGACGACATTGCAAAGGTCCTCCCCGCAATGACATATCATATCAATAGGAAGGTCCTCCCTCTGCCGAATCAAGCACAGAAAAGCCCTCTTATGCTAAGGAACTCCAAATGACAGGATCAAGCATGTCAGATACCCAGCTAGTCACCAACGACACCCTTCTTCAATCGGGAGACGGTCCGGGACCACGTTCATCTTCAGAACCAACCCGGAATCGCCCATGTGATGATTCGACACCTACCGGTCCCACTGCCTCCGACCACACTGACAACGAGCATCTCAGTTGGGATGACCAGGTAGAGGAATCACAAGTGGATGAGTATGCCGACATGTTGAACCTAAGGAAATGACTAGCCAGGGATGATATACCAGTTATGTTTTGGCCCACGGCCACCTCTCAGTTCGACATACCTAGAGAGTTTTCGGAAGAATGCGTGCACGACATCCGAAATAATTTATGGACAACCCTCCACCGACTAAAATCAAGATTTCTACCCTACGACGGGTATGTAGACTATGTCAAGACAATAGGAGACCTCCTGCATCACATCGACCTGGAAGCTCTTCCGTTGGCATGGAAACAACGACCCGAGAGGCGTAAAGGAAACATGGAGATAACCTGCCTCCATGCGCTGCACCAGCTACGCCGCCTCATCGATGACGCCCCTATGGGACTCCATATAAGAGGATGGGGAGAAAATGGATCTCTGCATTTCACTCCGCTCCCCGCCCATAAGAACCCGTTCGACATGGTGTCTTGCAGTGTCATCACATCAAGAAAACAATCGAGTGGTCTCCCTGTTCGCGAAAGGAAACACACCCAACAAAGTTAGGCCTTGGGTAAGTCCCAGAAGCGTCAGGCCCGACGGGAACTAGCCATTAAAGAACTTTTGAATCAGTCCACTGATAGCATACAACATTCCTCTCTCCTAAGAGAGGCCAATCAGCGGCCATTTCCTGCCTCCCCAGAAGGGATTGATTCACAGAAGAACTCGACACCAAACCCGGTTCACCCCCGAATGGGGGCACACAAGATCAGGCAGGTAGCGATAGCAGCATCCACCACCACAATCCAGGTTCAACCCTATCCTGCAGGGCTGTGGGCATTTTTAAGAAAAAATGCCCCCATAAGACCAATAAAAATGGGAAGAGACCCAACGTCCAAGTAATGGATCCAACCCCATCCCTCAGGGCTGGGGGCATTATTACCTCCTCAACAACAACCTCCCCCACGAGAATCAGTATCCTCTCATCTAGGGAAGACTGTTGAAAGAGGAGGTTCATTCCCTATCCCATCATTTGAATCATCATCCCCTTCAAAAGGGAGGTGTACCGTAAGGTTGCATCAGAGAACTCTCTGTGTCACCCTTCGTCAAGGAGCCCGAAAGAAATCTCGGGACATGAGAGGGAAGACCAGTAAAAGACGCAGGAGACCCTCTTCCTATTTGGAAGATGACATATTCTCCGCCCCGTGATATGAATCCATCAACGCCATAAAGTCTAACCCCATGGGTAGTACTGAAGATGATGCAAATCTGGATGGATCGGGAGACGATGGTTCCGGTCAGGTTGTGACTCACAATGAACCACCAGGTGTGCACACCCAGAACCAGAGGGACGCTCTAAATATGTCCGCCCCTTCAGCTAACCTTCCTCCACTGACCCTGCGAGCTTCCAATAAGGATAAGAATAAGGGACCTATTACTCTTAACCCACCTCCTTCTCTCGATAAAAACGAGCCTCTTACAATCGAAGAGAGATTCACTCTACAGGAAGAGGAAATGAAAAAATTGAGGTGGCTTAACACCGAGCTACTCCAAAAGAACTGTCTTATTGAAAATGCATCCCAAGAGAAGCCACATCATGCACTCTCAGTAAGTGCACCTCAAAGACCAAGGTTTTCCCCAAAAAATGAAGCACGGTTAGGGCTCCCGCCCAACGAGGCACCCGGCCCATCCAACTACCTAAATGTGGATCCAGATGAATACCAAGACTTCCCTCCACTTAGGAAGCAACCAGAGCGAGTACGTCTGAACCCTCCGATGGTGTCACAAACGGCACATGCACCCCTGGTGCCAACCGAGATGGATCCTCAAGCAATGCCTCGGGCTGCACCTGCTCAGGACTAGGCCCAACAGGATGTAAACCAGGGTCTCACCAACACCATCGAGGCACTAATGGCTTGATTGGAAGAAATGGAAGGTCGATGCGCTCCAATACAACCAGAGCGGAAACCTTACCCATATTGGGTGAGAAACACACCACCTCCACCCAATTTTGGGATCCCTGTATTCCCTATCTTCAATGGACCAGGTGATCCAGAACAACACTTGATTCACTACGCATCTTATTGCAACCCTATGATGGGAACTCCAGATTAGCAAGAAGCAGTGAAACTCAGATTCTTCGTACAGACCTTGCAAGGACCAGCTTTCGTCTGGTATATGAGTCTTCCAGCCCAGTCAATAAAAAGCTGGGAAGACCTTAAGCAACAGTTTCTCTTTCACTTCAACTCGACATTTCCTAAAACAACAGTTAGCGACCTCATGAACTGCAAGCAGAGGGAGAACGAGAGGGTCTCAAATTTCATCGCCAGATGGAAAGGTCTGACCTACTCTCTGAATAGGCCAATGCCTCAAGATGAGTTGCTCACCATATGCATCAAAAATATTCAAGATGAGCTGTGAACTCTGCTCATACCAGTGGAGTGCACCACTGGCTTGTGCCATCTCTCGGCCATTGCCTAGAGAATTGAGGACTCCCTACAGTGGACCAATTTGAAGTCCCGAATATCCTCACAGGCTTCTGCAAAGAGAGCAGCCAGAGCTGAAGCGTCCTCTGTCACGCTCAAGCCAGCCACTGTGCCTGCTCCACCGCTCAGGCCTCCACCAAATCGTCAAGGGCCCCCTGCGTATCAGCGGGTGCCTCCGACTAGGCGGGATGATCAGAAAGGGGTGAAGCGGAACAATTTTGAAGAATGAATACATAGAGTATACTCGTTCCGAGAGGACCAAGTCCGCGACTAGTTCATCGCCGCCATGAATTGAAACTTTCTTCGCCTCCCAAAGCCAAGGAAACCCAAATAATTAAGCTGTGATGACAGGTCAGACTATTGTCCCTACCATTGAATGTTGGGGCACAATATTCAGGAATGTTTTGTCTTCAAAGAACTCCTGCAAAGGATGGTAGACTCCAGGAAGGTCGAGCTGGGACCACCACCAGCACATGTGACATATATTTCTACCACCGGATCTGACAAAGGGGAGGGGTGGCTGGAAGTCACTAGCAAGAAGGGGCAGAAATTCGATAACTGGATGAATTAGAAGACTATCAATCGAGCCCAGGGCATACTCCGAGCTCAACTACAGCAGCCAGTGTTGCCACCAACAACCCCTGATGCCGCACAACCGACAGTATCGGCCTAAAAACCCTCCACGAGCCGGTCATACAGGAGTAATAAAAAAGGGATGAGACTAGCGCAAGAGGAGCAGTCCCTGACATGGCCGAAGTTATCCCCGACGTTGTCAAATTTCATGCCCTCGAATTTGGCACCATAGGCACCAACCCACCAAACGACACCATCAGGGACAACCAGAAAAGTTGACCTGTTAGAGGATGAAGAACCAATATTTGGTTCCATAAACATCATCCATATTATGGAATCGTTCCCTGACGAAGGGTATGGTTATGAACCCGAGCTCCCAATACAAGGAGATGGGATGAGGAATCGTAGAGGCAGGGGATATCAGGGAAGGCGCATTCATGGCCGAAACCAACCCTACAGTTGGAACTCGGCCTGAACCATTAATATCGCAGAAACCCATGGGAGAGACCTTCAATGGAACAAGCAGGAGAAAGAACATCCCTCCACTTCCACAAGCTGCCACTCTGCCCCCTTCATTCTGCGGTACCCATCAGAGGAGGAACAAGGGTCTAGCCACCTAGTGCGCACAAACAGACCGGCTGGGCCGAGTCCCCAGAAATTGGGGACATCATCGACATCTGATCCCGCAGCCATTCCCTCATCACGTATTCCAACTCCCAAGATTCCCTATAAATCTCCCCCGCCAATGGAGAAGCGTCGACCGATGGAACAAAAATTTGACATCCTTAAGCAGTTGGCGTCAGTACCAGCCAAAATGTCGATCCTAGATGCCCTGGGTTTGTCAGCCGACCTCAAGGAGGCACTTATAGAAGCCTTGCTGAGCCCCCAGAAGTTTCAATCCGAGGTAGCTGCCGCCGAGATTTACCAGACGGAGACTGGCTCGGCTGAATGAGATGTAGTGATTTCCTTCACCGATCTAAATAAATATGCCATCATACAGGGACACATAAAACCACTATATGTGTCTGGAATGCTAGATGATGTTGAGATCCACAAAGTCTTTATTGACAACAGATCTGGAGTTAACCTCATTCCCCTACAGAAACTCCTTAAGCTGGGATTCAGTGAGGGTGATTTAATACCCTTGACCACAACTCTGCTCGGTTACGACAAGAGTGAGAAGAATCCAATGGGAAAAATTAAGCTAAAGACCCATTTTGGTGACCTTGTAGCCTACTCAGAATTCCTGGTGGTCCGACAGAACACAACATTCAATGCTGTGCTGGGAAGACAATGGCTCCATAAGAACATGGCCATTCCTTCATCCTACCACTAGTGTATTAAGTACTGAATAAATGGGAAAAGTGAGACATTGCACGCTGACAAGGCCCCTTTTGAGCTCTCCGAGTCACACTACATTGATGCTGGGTTTTATGAGAAAAAGAGGAAGAAAGCTTTGACCGATGGTATTGACTGGATCCCCACTCCAAATGGTCTGGAAATGGTTCCTGATGACCCCCTCAGACAGCTTGGTAGAGACTATGTACTGCCCATCAACCACGTTGAGAGCAAGGATTCATGTTTGGATGCACACTCAGCTGTCTTCATGACTTCATCCATAACACACGAGCGTGACAATGCGAGAACGTCTGCCAACCCACAATCTGGGGATGAATACTCGAGCGAGGATGCCCATGATGCCTCTCCCTCAAACCCCCGAGAGCCCAGGACGGAAACTCTCCCCCCGTCAGATCAAGAATATGAGGATTTGGGAGAAGAAGAAGAGGAATATCTCATGGATTCACCTCCCGCATTTGAGGAAGGTATCTCCACTACTCTAGAAGAGCCCAGGGAAATAAACCTGGGTACCGAGGAAGACCCAAGGCCCACTCTTGTTAGTGCAGCCATGTCCCCCGAGGAGCATGAAGTATATTCCTCTTTCCTGAAGAAACATCGGGATGTATTTGCTTGGAATTACACAGAAATGCTGGTGCTTGATCTCGAAGTGGCAACACACCCCTTAGGTCTTCCGGAAGACCACCGGGGCTATAAAAAGACCACCAAAAGGACACACCCCTCACACACTGCCAAAAATGAGGCTAAATTCAATAATATTATTAAAGAAGACTTCATTTGGGAGGTCCAATACCCTATCTGGTTGGCCAACATCATCCCTTTCAAGAAAAAGAACGGGCAAATCTGCGTCTGCATTGACTTCATAGATCTCAATCAGCATTGCCCGAAATATGATTTCCTGGTCCCGATCACCGAGTTATTAATCGATGCAATGACCGGGTATGAGGCTCTATCCTTTATGGACGACTATTCTGGGTATAATAAAATCAGTATGGACCGAGAAGACGAAGAATCCAATACCTTTAGGGCCCCCCAAGGAGTATTCTGTTACAGGGTCATGCACTTTGGTCTCAAGAATGCTAGCGCCACATTTCAACGCGCCATGCATCGTATATTTAAACCATTCATAGGGAAATTCATCTAATGTTATGTAGATGACTTGGTGGTTAAGTTCAGGCAGTGCTCAAATCACCTGTCAGATCTTGAGACCATCTCCAACAAACTTCGACAACATAGTCTGAGGATGAACCCCTTGAACTGTGCCTTCGGGGTTACCTCAGGGAAATTCCTTGTCTTCGTCATACGCCATCGTGGCATAGAAGTTGACCCTGAAAAGAAAAAGGCTATTCTCGGCCTGCCACCTCCCCGAAACCTCAGTGAGTTGAGAGAATTCCAAGGGCACTTGGCCTATATCAGGCAGTTCATATCCAACCTAGCAGGAAAACGTTTTCCCTTTACCGGGTTAATGAAGAAGGGAGTCACGTACCAATGGACAGATGAATGCCAAGAAGCGTTTGACAGCCTAAAGAGGCACCTCTTAAGCCCACTGGTGCTCATGCCCCAGGTCTAAGGAAGAACTCTCATTATATACATGATGGCCCTAGAGTGGTCACTGGGAGCCTTCCTCGCACAAAAGAATGACGCCGACAGTGAAAACAGTCTCTATTACCTCAGCCAAACCATGATCGATGCTGAGACTCGATACTAAAACATCGAGAAGAATTGTTTGGCCTTGGTCTTCGCAGTTCAAAAGTTGCGACATTATCTGCAGCATCATGAAGTCCATTTGGTCTCGCATAATAACCCGCTCAAGTACATCCTCAATCGCCCGATGCTGACCGGGATCCTATCCCGATGGGCGGTCATCCTGCAATAGTTTGACATCTGGTTTGTGCCTCAAAAGGCCATCAAGGGCCAGACATTAGCAGAATTCCTGGAGGAACACCCTTCAATAGGGAATACCGCACCAGACGTCGAGCTACTCGATGAAGACATCTTCGCGGTTTAAGAGGAGATCCCAACATGGGAAATGTACTTCGACGGCGCATCCCGAAGCCCAACCGAAAAAAGGATGGAAGATCCCAAATTTAACAAGGTGGGTCTGGGGATAATAATCATGTCTTCGAAAAAGGCAGTCTTTCCATATTCCTTTCTCCTGTCAGAAGGATGTATGAACAATGAAGTGGAGTATCAAGCCCTCATTGCAGGCCCGGAGCTCGAATTCCAGGCACAAGTACAACACCTTAAGGTAAAAGGTGACTCAGAAATAGTCATCAAGCAAGTAAATGGTGACTATACTATCAAAAAAGAGGAGCTGATTCCCCTGTTTGACCATGTCTGAGAGATAATGTTGGAATTATCTACAGAACCCACATTAACCTATATTCACCGGTCTCAGAATTCCCAGGACGACGCATTAGCTAATGTGGCAACAACCCTGGACAACCCAGACCGGTATGAAACAGTCATCAGTATTGATCACCGTTGAATGGTCTTACCGTTTTTCCAGACTAAGACAGAAGAAATCAATGAAGTCAGTCCTGTCTCTGAGTCGTATGCTCCCGACACCGGCTAGATGACCCCCATTGTAAACTGTATTCAAATGGGAGAACTTCCATCAGAAAGGACTAAATGAGAGAAAATACGGATAAGGGAAATCAACTTTGTCCTATATGGCGGCACGGCCTAGCAAGAGGTCCTCTAAAAACGAGGCCTCAACAGAATCCTCCTCAGGTGCATTGATGGAGAGGAAACCACTGCCGTCATGACTGAAGTGCATGCTGGAGTATGTGGGGCACATCAGCCGGGGTCCAAGCTTTCCCATCAGGTCCGAAGGCTTGGGTACTATTGGCCCACCGTGGCACGAGATTGCGAGCACTTTAACACAAAATGCCACTCATGCCAAATTCATGCCAACTTCATACACTAATCCCCGGAGTTACTTCATCAGGACAAATACTCCTGGCCATTTTCCATCTGGGGAATGGGCGTTGTGGGACCATATCCCCCTGCCATAGCCAAACAACTGAAGTATATCCTCACAGCAACCAACTTCTTTTCCAAATGGGTAGACGCTGTACCCATCAAGGAAGTCGGGGCGAGAAACATAGTCAGCTTCGTGAAAACCAATATCATCACCAAATTTGGTGTCCCTGATACCATACTGATGGATAACGGCACCAACTTCTACTCTGCTAAATTGGAGAAACTATACCAAGAATATGGTATCAAGGCTAACCACTCATCCTGCTACCATGCGG
Source organism: Viscum album (assembly GCA_963277665.1). Taxonomy (NCBI): domain Eukaryota; kingdom Viridiplantae; phylum Streptophyta; class Magnoliopsida; order Santalales; family Viscaceae; genus Viscum; species Viscum album. The sequence goes on along the minus strand of OY728139.1, from coordinate 1,512,006,319 downwards.
CGGAAAACGGACAGATAAAGGCTTTCAACAAGACCCTGTCCAACATTCTCCAGAAAATGTTGGAAAAAGACAAGAAGTTGTGGCCGGATAAACTCCTCCATGAATTGTGGGCTTATCGAACCACAATCCGCACTGCTACTCGGGCTACCCCGTACTCATTAGTATATAGAACGAAAGCGGTCCTACCCATTGAGCTCCAATTACCCTCACTCCATGTTTCCATTTGTGATCAGTTATCCAACGATGAGCAATCAGAAAATTTGCTAGGTGAATTGGAACAGCTAGATGATAAGTGGCTGCACACTTTGCACCATCTGGAAGTATACCAGAACTGGATTGCATGAGCCTTCAATAAAAAGGTCCGTCTTCGGTCTTTCTTGGAAGGAGAATTGGTGTTGGTCCTCCGGACCCCAATGATACCCAGAAGGAAACCTCTAAATCTAGAGCCTAAATGGGAGGTACCATATGTTATACATAAGGTCTACTCCAACGGAGCATATGCCATGATCTCCATGGACGGGAAATTCACCACCGCTCCTACAGATGCGAGATTCCTGAAGAAGTATTTCGCATAAAAAAACCCAAAAGTATTCCTCATTCTTACCGCACAACGATAAACTGCACGGATAAGAAAAAAAATGGAATCATCCGAGATGCATGATGTTAAAATGCTAAGCACCCAATGGTCCAAACTCTATGACCCTAAACTAAGAGTATTTTGTCCTTATTGCATGACGTTAAACTGCACGGAAGTTGTCCTCAACGCATGACGTTAAATTGTACGGATTTCAGAGAACTATGTACAGATTGATTTTTTCCCTCACAGGATATGTAGTGATTCTAGGACCCCCTATCCTGGCCCAACCACCCCCCTAAAAAAAGAAGGAAAAATAAAAATTCTCCCTCCCCCATGTACGGACCAGACCTGCACAAGGTGTTTTTTTCGTCCTCACCGCATGATGTTAAACTGCACAGATTTTAGGGAACTACATACGGCTTGATTCCTGCCCTCATAGGATACATAGCAATGCCAGGTTTCTCCATCTTAGCCCAGTCACCCATCAAATAAGAGTTAAAAAAATTCCCCCTTCCCCCATGTACGAACCATACCTGTACGGGGTGTATTTAGTAGAGAACTACGTACGGCTTGATTCCTGCCTTCGCAGGATACGTAGCGATGCCGAGATCCCCTATCCTGGCCCAGCCACTCCCAAATGAAATAAAATAAAAGTTAACAGTGTACCCTTCCCCTGTGTACGGACCAGCCCTTCACGGGGTTTACTTCTTTCAGAGAACTACATGCGGCGTGATTATTGCCCTCACAGGATACGTAGCGACGCCAGGGTTCCCCGTCCTAGCCCAGCCACCCCTGAATAAAATCTAAAAATTCCCTTTCCCCCCATGTATGGACCAGACCTGCACGGGGTGTATTTTTATGTCCTTACCGCACAACATTAAAATGCATGGATAATGAAAGTTAAAAATGGCCCTTTCCCCCATATATGGACCAGACCTGCACGAGGTGTATTTTTCGTCCTCACCGCACAACGTTAAACTGCACAGACCGCGTCCTCACCGCACGACATTAAACTGCACGAATTTCATCGCGAACCACCTAATATGTATGGTGAAACGAGGTGGAAATACTCCTTGTTCATTTGTATGCATTTTTAGACTCCACAGCCCGGATAATTATGGATCTTCATAACCATTCATGGCCATCAGAAGTGGAAAGTCATCGACCTGTGGACACCTTTGCATGACTATGAATACCATGCCCTCAGTGGCTCTGCATATTGATATCCCCTGGCCCATCTACCAAAGTCAAGATTTCCAGAGGCGACACTCTTCCTAGCTCTGTACGCTTACCGGCCTCAGAGCCCCCATACTATATATCCTGATCCAGAAATTTATGGCGTAGTGGTTTACAAGCCCGTCCCCTTTTCACATCCAAACGTCTCCAGGGTATCTCTACCCGATTAGCCTATGTATCTGACCATGGTTCACATGACGACCTGCATCTACGAACATCAAGCCAGGACTAGGCTACTTTGACTCAACGGAAAATTGTAGTGAAGATGTTTCTTGTATGCTCGGACACCATTATCCCCACATGCCGAACTCTGTACTGTGAGCAATCTCGGATTTTCATAATCATTCATGGACATAGGAAGTGTAAAGTTATCAACCTATTGACACCTTTGCATGACTATGCATACCATGCCCTCAGCGGCTCTGCATATTGATAACCCCTGACCCATCTACCAAAGGCAAGATTTCCTTGGGTGGTACTCTTCCTAGCTCTATACGCTTACCAGCCTCAGAGCCCCCACACCACACCTCCTAATCCGGGGAACCTTAGAGTTACAGTTTACAACCTTCATCCCCCACCCTGTTCAGAGTATATCAGAGCATGGTAACTTAGTTATCTTTCGAGTGACTGCAGTAATAATCACCCAATGGTCCGAGCTCTATGACCGCTAAACTAGGAGTACTTCGTCCTTACCGCACGACGTTAAACTGCATGGAGTAAAGGTACACCCCCTCGTGCAAGATAAATCAGCACATGGAGTTCTCTAAGATTTAATAACAACTAGGGACGAACATCCCCGACATGTCCAAACATTTCCTTACCAAATAACAAACTTTGTGGCCCGGACAATTGCGGATCCTCATAACCATTCATGGCCATCGAAAGTGGAAATTTATCGACCCATGGACACCTTTTCATGACTATGCATACCATGCCCTCAGCGGATCTGCATACTGATAGCCCCTGGCCCGTCTACGAAAGACATGATTTCCACAGGCGACACTCTTCCTAGTTTCATACGCTTACCGGCCTCAGGGCCTCCATATCATTTCTCCTAATCCAAGAAGCCCCGGAACCACGATTTACACCAATAAACCCCTCTCCACATCTTGGGAATGCCGAGATGTTCAAGCCCAGTTATATTTTAATGAAGAGCGTCCTTTGAAACTACGTCCTTACCGCATGACATTAAACTGCACAGAACATCTTGTCCATTTGGCATAAAACTGCAAAGACCAAGCATCAATCATCCCGAGAAATGCCTTTAACTATAAGGATTTTCACTAGTTTAAAAATGCCCCCATCCTCACTGCATGACGTTAAACTGCACAACATCCTTTAATAATGATCCTCGTCTTTACCACATGATGTTAAACTGCACGGAATCCATCCTTACCACATGACGTTAAACTGCATGTCCAAACCCATCATGGGTTCAGTAAGTAACGGAGGCTTTTCTCTGTCCCTCAGTGTACGGGTCAGACCTGAACAAACCACCCTATCACACCAGCATGAGAAGGGATGACTTCACCCATTCTCTGGAAATTTAGCATAGACGCTCCTCCCGTATCCAGACACCCTCTCCTCATAAACCATACTCCGTACTCAGAAAAAGATTAACTCTCATAAGCCACCCCTGGTGATCCCGAATCTCAACTTCCTTGAAGTTGTTCAGATATCGAGAGAATACAATCATTGACCCAAGGACACCTTTTCATGATTATGCATACCATGCCCTCAGCTGATCTACATATTGATAGCCCCTGGCCTGTCTACCAAAGACAATATTTACTCAGGCAATGCTTCTCTTCGTACGCCTCTTGGCCCCTAAGCCCCCATGTTCATCCCGGGATTTGGAAACCCTCTGAGATACAATTTACCACCCTCTTTCACAACCCTGCCTGAATATGGTGGAACATATCTGACAAGATTACCGAGGACCAGGAGAGGCCATTCCATTCTAGATAATTTCCAAGCTATATGACTTTAAACTACGCCAAGCCCTAACCATCCTTTACGCTAGAAAAATGCGCAGGACAGGAACCTTTCTTCCACACTCTTGATTGATACAGATGTTCTCAAAACCTTTCAGACATCACATGCCCTTTCCAATCCACCCTCGGTGGTTTTCGTAATTCTCCAAGCCACCCATGGTGGTTTCCATATGCCGGACTTTCATAAGGTCCTATGGCCATCAGAAATGGAGAGTCATTGACTTAGGGACACCTTTGCATGACTATGCATACCATGCCCTCAACGGATCTACATATTGATCAACCCTGGCCCGTCTACCAAAGGCAATATTTCCCTAGGCGATGATCTTCCTACCTCTGTATGCTGATATGGATCCCATACCTCGAGACATGCCCTGCATGTCATTCAAATCTAAACACACTCCCTCCACATACATCTGAAGGATATCGAGACATCTTTTAATCAATAAAATATCATTGGGGACCTCGCCCCACCATATCTGGTCAAATCTGTTCGACCTAAAACATCAGTAATGATAGTCTTGTCGGTGGGCCTTTAAACCTCTCACAAAAAAAGGAACAAAGTCTGTTAGGCCGAAAACCCAAAAAGGGAGACCTAAGAAAAAGTCGGGCTATACCCACTGGGTCCACACCAAATGGGGCCAGGAAAAATTAGGGAATTAACAAGAAAATACAAAATGTTTGTAGAGTTTTTCTACAAAACCCTAGCAATAGTCAAACTACGCTTGATGGATCCCATTATCCGGGAAAAAGTTAGAGCTCGTTTTCCTTTTCTTTTTTATTTTTATCAATTTTCCCAAACTCTGGTTATTTCAAGTTCGGTGAGTTAACATATACAGTAATGATGCCAAATAATTCCTGCTACAAGAGAGGACATCCATAGCACTAAGGAAAAAATTTCTTTGTTCCATAACAAGGTTGGTAAGAAGGGCATCCACAATCCAGAGCCTCTTCTGGCATGAAAGTTCATTACAGGAGGTTTTCAGCGGATTCAAAAAGTTGTATTAGGCATTGATGAGAATCCTCGATTGTTTGACAGATATTCCGCAGTAAGGATGTCTCATCTTCTACACCAGCCCGCAATGCTTCCTCCTCCTGGGCTGCCTTTGAGCTCGCCCTCATCTCCTCCTCCATCCGCCGCTCCCCTTATTCAATTATGGCGGTGACATTAGCCTATTCCTGCTACAACCACTGTATCTCATCCCTCAGCACCTCCAGGAGAGAACACTACTCAATGACTTCTCCCTAGAGCCTCATAACTACCCCGGCATGATCATGAACCTCTTTTAGGCAGAGCTGTTGGGTTTCGGAAAGGTAAGATTCAGATTGAGCAGCAGAAAGGCGAGATTAGAAACTGCCCAGTCTTTCCCGATCAGCGACCAACTGCTTGACTAGTTCATAAATACTGTGGTATTAGAAGCCCTCAAATCCCAATAGCATAAACAGATTGTGAAACTTTGGTAATTTGGTCGGCATCTCAGCTAAGGGCGTATGAGAAATCAACTTCCAAATTCTCTCCCAAGCCCTTTGGCGAGTAGGTCGAAGACTGGAAAGGACTTTTTGATCAGGCGCAGAGTCTCTTTCAGATGAAGATACATATTCAGGGATGAATGTCACCAAGTAGGGACCCGATGCGGCTTCACCCGCAAACTCTGGCACCGCAAAAACTTCGCCCCTGGCGGTTGTGGTCACATACATGATCGGATCTAACAACACAATCGTCAGCACCAAAGGGTGTGGTCCTATAGCCTGGGAGTTGACAATATAGATAAGTACCCCTAATCATAAAAGGGAATAGGAAAGAGTCAGTGGTAAGAGATTGAGAAACTTTCCCCTAGTCATCAAGGCATCGGTATCCTCAAGCTATACACTTCCACGACCACCCGAGGAAGACGCTGCGTCTTCCAGAGGAAAGGGAGTCCTCGGAACCCCCAGAGGTTTCCAGGACCTAAGGCCATGCCCAAAGCCAGCAGATCCCAAAGCTGTCCCCAAACAGTTGGCTACGGAGATCAAGCCCAGGGAAATCACTCCACTGGTAAATAAAATAATGGCCCACTCTGGGTTTCTGACGACTGGTCTAGCGGCGGGCTCTTCCTCCATAGCCACGAGATCCATTGGGTCTAAGGAAGCTGACCCCATCGGATGTGGGGCCTCTTCAGTAATCACAGGCGCCCCGTCCTCCCCTGTGATTATAAAGGCCGTATGGTCAGCGAGAGTCGCGATTTTCGGCTGCTCCTCCTCTAACATATCTCTGATTGATGAAGGCAGGAGTAAAGCGTCCATATCACTAGCCCCTCCAGCAGGGCCCACCATCTCATCATGCCCAGATGTGGCTGCAAGTAATCCCTCCGAAGATAAGGGGGCAAAAGATACGACCGCTGGTGTAACCATGACCGTGCCTCTGAGTGGCCCTACACCATACGCCAAGACAGTTAATAACTGGAAGAGTCAGAATATACAAGTCGGCAATCGAGGAAACGAGAATTCATAATTACCCGACGTCCCCTGTCTGAGCTCTTCTGATAAACGGGACACCTGTTGACATCTATGGATCTGCCCAGGGGACAGTTCCTCACTCAGAACACTGGGAGGAGCTGGAGGAGGAAAGACCCTGGCCGGGTCCGCAATGGTCGCTTCCATGAGCTCAACTACGCCAGGAGACCCCTCCTCGATGATCCCCATAGCTGAAAGCGCGTGTTCAACTACTGTAGTACCACGAGGAGTATACTCTGGGGAAGGAACTTCCCCCTGGGACTCCTCGGCACCCTTCATAAAGGGAAGAAACTTTAGAACCTTCACATTAAAGGAGGAGGGAAAACTGGAATGGACGAACAAGACGACCTCTTCTTCAGGATTGGACGATTCAGGATGCTTTATCATCATGGACACCCGAGTAGACCCATAAAGCCGGTTCTGGAGTGAATGAACGTAGGTGTCCATCTCCTTCAGTGAGGTGACTATTCTGTCCAGATCCTCTTCCAGCAGCAAGTGGGGTGGAGCGAAGATCGTCCCAATACCCAGAAGCTTGAGAGGGCCCATTTGGAGTAACGCCCAAACCTCCTCATCCGACCCGCTGACCCTCAGGTCATCCCAAATTCTCCATGCACCCGAAAATGTAGCCGTAACAGGAACCGCTAGCTAGGGAGGATCAACCTGAGAGGGCCGGGTAGTGGCAGGGGCTGGTGGGGGCGCTAATGGCTATATTTTTTTTTTCAGGATCTCGCTGCCAACCTGGAACTTTCTGGAGCTACCTGTGGGTGGGACATCACGGGTAAGGGGGATAATTCCCTTGCCTCAGCTATAGTGGGGGAGCCACTGAGATCATTGCCCCCTGAAGAGTGATCGCTCTCTTCCTCCTACTCGTCAGTCTCCAACTGCAGCATGGCATGGACTCGATGAGTCAACACAGCATAACCCCTACGTGCGTGAATGTAGGCCTCGAGGTCCCGGAGATACCGATCGACCCTCTCCGGGTCCGCATCATAAAGAATATCGACGAGAGCAGATATGTAACCTAGACCATCAAAAGACACCTCCGATTCCTAAAGATACTGCCACAGAGAATGGAGGTACTGGCTGCGAAAGGATGACCGACTTTTGAATTCGTCCCATTGGCCCCAGGCCGTCAGGAAGGCAGCATCAGCAGGGATAACCAACCCTCTCCGGGCAACTTTGAGGGCATGAGAGGATACACCTCTGTCCGTCAAAACCTTCCCCGGAAGCACGAGACTGACAGGGTGGTGAAGAACCTTGCCCGGCCTGGTTGAAGCACCATCCCCCTTTAGCTTCTTATTACCCTTCGATGGATTAGGACTTGAGATGGTAGGCACCCACAACCCTAACTGTCCATTCAGGTACGATTGCACCCAGGATTCGGCATAAATCTTGGATAAGAAGGGCGTGGAGTCTGAAAGTGCGGGATTCAGAACCTCGCAACCAATATCTTCCCGAGTAAAAATTAACCCCAGTTGCCTGGCCACCATTAGATGGTGGTTCTCGCGGGTGACGTTGAGTGCTGGGGGACACAGTTCCAGGACGCAACCAAATTGACGTCCGAATCGACAAGGCGCGTACCCCTCATAGATCAGCTCCCCACCGATACGGGCCTCCAGAATGCCCTATCGAAGGGAAAAGAGGTAGCCCCACTTTCTAAACTCTTTTGATATGGTATTCCTAATTGCACCAATTGGAGATGGATATGGTCGGAAATTGAAATGCTCAAAGCTCGAAATCCGACTCATCAGCAGACGCATATTCTGAACCGTATGTTGTCCATCCTTCTCTTGGTTCACCCACTCTTCAGGCATGACCCTGCTGGTCACTTTCAAGAACGGCCAGAATGTGGTGCCCGAAATCTGAAGAGGTTTGATGAAAGTGTAGCAATTCTTGATATGCACTGCCAACCATCCCCATAGAAATTGAAAAGGACCAAATACTCGGTTTGGCTGACTCCCATAGGTAATATTTCTAAGCAAACGATAAATCCTGGCCAATACTGGAACGACCAAGTTGATGATATTTCCAGTAGCCAGCTGTGCTTCCATGACGAAATTAGAGACCCGCACGCCACCGGTATCGTGTACGATAAATAGACAGCCACTTAGAAACATGGCCACAAACGCTGCCAGACGAAGCAGTCGATCGACATCTGGAACAAGCTCCCAACCCCAATCATTGAACTAAAATTCTTGCAGGATCATCCAATAGCTTCCCCTTTGCTTCCGGGACTCCATTGTTAGGTAGGTCGTGGGCCTGCGTGGGAGATCCATGGACTTGTTCTCTCTAGAAAATTTTTTGACCCATTCATGATACGAGACAAGATGTTTTGGTGATGTATCCTTTGAATGCTTCTGGGACTGGTCAATAAGCTGCTTCACTAGAGAGGGATTCCTCTCTTCGTTGTCCCACATAGAACAAGGAGGCAAGAATTCGTCATACATACCCCCAACGATGGGGACCCCTAAAATCTGAAAGACATCCCAAAGACTAATACCCACCTCACCATGGAACAGGTGAAATGTGTTGGTGTCCAGACTCCAATGGCTCATAAGTTTCCTGGCGAGGGCTTGAGGCCGATGGGTATAGGTTTGGGACACCCAGGTAGCTTCATATAAACCTACGGCTCGCAAATCTTCCTCAAACTCTGCACAACTCTAGCGAACCTAGAAGGGCCACCCTCAATCCAATAACTTAAATGCCCCTCCGGGCCCGAGGTCCCAGACCGTTGGCCAGCCATGCTAGTTTTTTACCATTGCATTGCAGGAAATGCTCCGGTAACAATGAATTGTCCTGTCCAGCTAACGTTGTTCCCCTGTCGGGGATATAGGAAGGTGATTCAACAAGGATCTGATAGCTATATCGTTTATAGAAGTCCACCCTCTGGTGGATATCACAGATCGAGGTATTGTGCTAGTAAATACCCATGCTGCAGGATTATTGTCACAAGATAGTACCGGAATCGGCATATCAGACAGTAAAACGAACCTGTATGTAGGAAGGATGTTTGAAAATGGGTACTCCTGTTGTGACTCGGAGAGCCGATTGGAAAGAAAAGACTGTGGGGAGTGGCATATTCCATCCTTAACAGAACTGGCCACATCCTTCAGGCATTGATCGCCAATTGGGAGAGGCTCGGCAGCAGGCCTGGGTGTAGGGCGAGGGGGAACCATGTTTTCTCCCTCTATTATGAAGATCAACAAATGTTTAGTTTGGAATAATAAAATATAGACAAAAATACCAACTGTATGGAAAAGTAATCGAGAAGCCTTCGTGAGAAGGCCTCATAAAGTGGTTCGCGATGACGGCATCCCGCGAACCAACCCTACCTGGAAGGGGTTCGCGGTATTCTGGCCAGCGGGGCGTTGACCAGAAAACCTTGAACCAAGTTGCTCCGCGGAGTCCTAACCCCAGATTTAAATAATTAAGATTCATAAGACTTAATAAATTTTCAAAATTTGGAGGATTTCAGTCCGCAGACCATCAAAACCGTAGAGAAAGTTCCTACGCGGCCCGTCATGACTTACTTTTTAATTAATTAAAAGTGTTGGTTCGTGGGTGGAGATTGGTCCGTGGGTGAAGGCGACCACGAAGGAGGAATTGTTCGTGGAAATGGAAGCAGGTTCGCAGACGAGGCGTTTCATGAAGGAATGGGCGCGCGAAGACAAAAAGCGAGAGGGCTCTGGTTTTGTGAAGAATCCGGTAAAAGAAAAAGGAAGGGCCCTTCGTATTTATAGTCATGGTCCCATACTAGGTCCACCTCTCTACCGCAAACCATCCAAGTTTTAGGGCCACTCTGCATCAGAATGGACTCCTCTTCATTCTGATCGGACCCCATTCCGATGGGGGCATTTGTAGGGTCCTGAAAAATCTGCAAAGGAGATTCTACTCAATTCCCTCCAAATAATTGGGTGAAAGTATAGAAAGTATGGAGAAAACTCAAAGGATGCAAAAGTCGAACCGGTCCGAAGACCGGTCCTACGAAAATGCTACGTGGCCGGTTCCGCGAAGCACTCCCTTCACGGACTGGTGTCGTACGTGGAACGAAGGCAGAGATCCTTCATGGGCGTGAGGAAGGACGAGCGCCAAGCCGGTCCACCATCACGAACCACCCCCGACCGCGGACCACATTGACCGGCCTAGACTGTATCCACTGTCGTTCGTAGAATGGAGGCGGAACCTCCGTGGCCGTGAAGTACTCCCTGAGTTGGTTTGGTTCGCGGGGGAGGTGCGTTCAATTCACCCATGAGTCGCTGATTGACCAAGTCATCCGTGAACAGGGTCTCCGATCACGGGCCTCCACAAAAGGTACTACATGACCATAGATACATCTCTTTCCCCACTCTATAAAAGGAGATCGAAGGGGAAGAGCCGAGGGGAGTTTTGGGGAGGATTCAGAATAGATCGATTAGATTCGGGTGGAAGGATTTTGAAGGAAGAAGCTTAGGATTTCACAAACAGCGGAGTTCCAGTTTACGAACCAGAGAAGGTATGAACCAGGGAAGAAATTAGTAAGGAAATGGAAAACACATAATAACTTGGGGAACCAAGAACTTAAAATAACAAAGAAAGGAAGACCGCTAACCATGGCCCCTCCACGGATGCACTCCCTGCGGACCAGGGAGTTTATGCCCCTTTTTCGATCCGTCACACCGCGTAGCACCCTCCTACGCAGGCGAAACCCCAAACGAAGAACCTCTGACCAACGTCTCCCTCAGCCACCGTTGCTCATGTGGACTCCTCTGCGAACCACGCTAGTACGTGAGCCGAACCCGAGGCCACGAACCACCTTGGTTCGCGGGATGCCTACCAGCCCGTGAACCACCTTGGTTCGCGGAGTGATCATCAGTCCATGGACCACCCTGGTTCATGGACGGCCTCTCCAGCTGCGTAGAACCTCCCTACGTGAAGGGCGCCACCACTCATATACATGTGTGGCCCGTGATATCCTTCGGAGTTCCCATTCCACGAGCCAGACAAAACCCTTCCAATTCGGCCTGATCCTCCGCGACTCCCTCATTGGCCCGTTCATCGGCCCCAAGCTGAGGCCTCCACCGGAGCCACTGGATCCGTGTGATGTAACCTTCAGGCACGTCAGCATGCTGTTTTGAGTTTACATACCCACGATAAGTAGGGGTGAAGGGGTTGCTCCGACCCTTGGGCGGATTTCCGAAGCATTCCTGGGTTCACATTCCCACAGTAATGCGGAATCCAAGCCCAAGAGCCCCCTTTCTGCCCCTCCACTTGTTAGGACTGGGGAACTTCTCCCTTCCCCAGCGTGTGGCGGGATACCCATCAGAAGGAAGACCCCATGCACTTTCATACTTCCCCACGACCATGCCCAAGGAAGGGCGTAGTGGGGAAGTGTGATGCCCTGTCCTTCTTTGGGGCCATGTCCCTCTCTCGCTGCGATTTGTCACTATGGGAATCCACCTCAGAGTAAGCCCCAACCTTATGGGCCTCCCTATGCCTAATCCCCACTCCACTTCCCACAGACGCACCTTTCGCGACGTGATCATCTGGTCCCTGCTGCCTCTTGTTTCTCACACCGAGCACCACTCACATGGGCTTAGAGTAAGCATCGACCATGACATCCTCTTATGGGCCTCATAAGAGTGTAATCCCCAATACATTTCCCTGGGCCTCCTCAGAGTGTAATCCCCAGTCTACACCATGGGCCTCCTCAGAGTGTAAGACCCCATGCCCATTCAAACTACGTGGACTTTGATCCTTGTCTCCCAGGCAGGGTACGTAGGAAGCCTCCATGAGGTTCAATCCCAACAACCGGTCGATCCGAATATCTTAACATCAGTTCACCGCACCACTCCTAGTGCCGCCTCAGTGAGTCTAGACTCCTCAGGGTTATTAATCCAACGAGGGATGGTAAACCTCAGGCATAAATGATTCCAAACCCCTGCGTCCAGCTGACCATTTCCAACTAGGAGTAATCTGTGGATGCTATGCTTGGGTATAAACCAAAGATTCACGAACATATGAATATGTCTTAAATATATAAGAGAGTCCCGAAACAGGAAATAATTCCCCCCAAAAGGGTGCGATGAGCCCGACTTCCCATCCTCTCGACCAATGTGAGTTCTTAAGCGTCACTGGTCAAACCACCCGGTAAACGCCTGCCTTTGGAAAGCAGGTCAACGTGTCATCGGATACGGAACCGTTGGGCGTTTCGAGACCGACCCGAAATAGGCACCAAATACAACATGGTAGTCATGTTTCTTCTTCAGGACAAAAGTGTAAGTGGGATGAATCTTAGAGTGGCAGTGGAAAGAGTGTCCAATAGTATTTGGGATCATCTCTTATGATTTCTACATGGAATAGACTAGTTTTATATTATCAGCGTGGAAAGACTGGACACACCATGCTGAATTTATTAGTGACTCTGAATATGTTCCACCAGTGTGAGAAGTTAGGCCATATTTAGTGTTTTTGTTTGTTAGCTTCACATGGGAGAAGTGTGAGCTCCATATTTTAGAAGGGATATCAGGTGAAGTTAGAGGACTCAAAGGGTAGAGGATATCATCCTCATGGATGAGGGGATTATCACTAGGATAATAAGACTTATAGTGGGTTTGAATAAGGGGGTCTTCATATGGAGGATGTTATTTCATAGGACACAGATTTTGAGCTAGCCACCATTCAAGGTACAATGTTTATTGATTCTTCTATGGCATCAGTTTTATTTGAAACAGATGCATCCCATTCTTTCATTTTACTTAAGTTGATTTATTCGTTGGGTATGTGATTTGAGATAATTTCATATATTATAGACCTATTAACCCCATAGGGTAGGAATAAGGAGCAATATTTTAAGTGCCCCGACTGCTATATCTTAGTACCTGGAATATAGGTTGTTTGGGGATTATTTATTTTGTACCTGGATATTTTTAATCTCATTATTGGAATGGTTTGGTTGATTATATTCATGTTACTAGTCAAATAATATCCCCATAGGGTCCAGTTCCTTACTTTTTATGAGATCACCCATGTGTTTCAGGGCATGTGAGATTAGCAATCAGGGAGGGTAGGACCAGTTACTTCTGAGTTAGGGTTGGTCTCGTGCTATTTTTCGAGGTTTTTCCTTTAGGATGTTGATTAGGATTATTTGGATGGAATTATAGTGGTTATAGATTGGTACCTATAAGTTTTTCCATAGTATTTTTCAATATTTCCTCCCTAGTGAGAGGTCGAGTTTACTATCGATCTACTCTCAAGGATGAGCCTGATTTCCCTTTCATCTTATCGGATATCTCTAACCAAACTAAAGGAGTATAGATTTAAGATAGTGGATCTTAAGGGAAAGGGTTTTATTCACCCTAGAATGCCATTATATGATTTTCTAGTTCTATTTGTAAAGAGGGTGGTTGGTAGTCTCTGAATTTTCATAGAATACTGTAAGCTTAACCAGGTGATAGTAAAAAAATAAATATCCATTACCCAGAATCGATGATCTATTTGACCAACTCAGAGGGGCCATTGGTTTTAAAAAATTGACCTAAGATTGGGGTACTAACAATTGAGGGTCCAAGAGGAAGATGTTCTAAAAATTTCCTTCTGAAATCGGCGTGGACATTTTGAGTATTTGGTTATGCCATTTTGTCTTACCAATTCACTGACTATTTTCATGGTGCTAATGAATTGAATCTTTCATTTCTTTTTGGACTCCTTCATGGATTTATTTTGAGATGAAATATTGGGGTATTCTATGATGGAGGAGCATACAAAATATCCGGAGCTTGTTTTGGGTGTTTTGAGAGAGTAATATCTATATTTAAAGCTTCCCAAGTGCCAGTTTTGGATTCAGGAAGTGAAGTTTCTAGGTCATGTGATTTCCAAGGCAGGAGTTTTAGTGAATCTAGATAAGGTTAGAGTAGTCATGTCTTTGAATTAGTTAAAGAATATGTTTGAGATTCATAGTTTTTTGGTCTTGTATGGGTAATATATATGTTTTTTCTTGAAATTCTTCCATTTAGATTCTCCCTTGATGGATTTTACTAGAAAAGGCAAAAATTTTCAGTGGGATGAGAAGTGTTAGAGTGCCTTTGAGCAGTTGCAGACCCATTTGACATCCAATCCTATTTTGATTCTACTTGAATTCGGGAGAGCTTATGTAGTGTATTTTGATGCTTCCAATATGGTTCTGGGGTTTTTGATGATGTAGGATGACCATGTGATGACCTATGCCTCGCAAAAACCATGCCCACATGAGAAAAATTATCCTATAAAAAACCTAGAATTAGTAGTTTTCATACATGTAATGAAGATTCAGCAACATTAATTCTTTGGGGAGAGGTTTACAGTGTTTATAGATCATAATATCATGAAGTAAATTTTCACTTAGAGGGATCTGAATCTCAGTAAGAGTTTCTAGGTGGAGTACCTTAAAACTTTTTATTTCAAAATTTCATATACATATGGTAAGGGAAATGTGGCCGCTAATGTGTTGAGTAGAAAGCTTCCAATACAAGTGGTTTTGGAATCTGTGGAGGAGTGGGGTTTGATGATATGAGACTGTACATGCATGTGGATAGAGGGAAGGTATTCTTGGCCAGTTTTCAAGTTAATCCCTCCCTTATTGAATGGGTTATGATTTAGTAGTTGTCCTAACCCAAGTGAAAACATATTAGCAGTGCTTTAAATAGTGGGGAGACCTCAGGTGATTGGTCTTGGTCTCTCGATGGTTCTCTTCTCTTCTAAAAGTAGCTGTTTTTTCCCTTAAATATAAAACTGTAGGTGATGTATGAGTCTCATCATTCTAGTTGGCCCGTTTACCCCAAGGCGACCAAGATATTTATACCTTGAGAGGCCAATATTGGTGGCTGGGGATGAGATGTGCCATGTAAGACTTTGTTTCTAGATTATTGTCTTGATAGAGGATCAAAGCTAAGCATCAGAGACCATCCAAGTTATTGCATCCATGACCCATGACATTGTAGAAGTGTGATGATATCTCTATGTATTTCATAATTTTACTACCTTAAAATCTGAGTGGGAAGGATTATATATGGGTGATTATTGATTATATGATGAAATCATCCAATTTTCAATCCACGAGGGAATCGACAAAGGTGGAGGACCTCAGATGCCTATATTTTTGAGATGTTATTCAGATTCATGGAGTGACTCATCTATAGTGTTAGACTGGGATTCCTATTTCACATCTCTCTTTTAGAAGGGACTCCATGATGCTCTATGAACCTAGTTGAGGTTGATCACTGCATATCACCCGTAGACAGATGGATACTTTGAGAAAACTATCCAAAATATAGAGGATATATTGGGGGTGTGTGTTCTCTATTTTGGTGGTTTTTGGTAATAGTACCTACTGTTGGAAAAGTTTTCATATAATAATAGCTATCAAGACTCGATCTGGATGGACCTATTTGAGACATTGTACGGACGATTGTTCCAATCATTTTTGTGTTAGGATAAGGTAGGTGAGAATTCTTTGGTTGGACTGAGTCTTATCCAGAAGATGACCAAGATGGTTTGGATGATTCAAAAATGGTTAGAGATATATCATAGTCTCCAGAAGTCCTATAATGGATTCCACTATCATCTGTTGGAATTTTAGGTTGGCGATCAGGTGTTTCTTCAGGTATCAGTTTAGTTGGGTCACCATCATCTGGCAAAGTAAGGGAAGTTAGTGCTGCATTATGTCGGTCTATTTTTTATTTTGGAGAATCTTGGGAATTTGGCCTACCGATTGGATATACCACCATGGTTGGCCTTGATTCATGAAATTTTACACATCTCCTAGCTGAAGCGATACCATCTAGCCCCATATCATGTGTTGGAGTGGGAATATTTGGAGTTAGAGCCTAATTCCACCATGGTGGATCATCCTATTCATATTATGGATGATCAAAACAAGGTTCTCTATGGTAAGGTGATCCTATTGGTTAGTGTGCTCTGGAAGCATGGTGGATATAGCCATGAGACATGGGAGTGGGAAGGTTGGGTGAGTGAGAAGTGGCCTTAAAATTTTCCTTCTAACAAAGCTTGAAGAATTTCTAGGGGAATAAAGTGGTATAGTGGGGAGTTTTTGACATCCCTAGGTCACTAGTGTGCCTTTTTTTAGTTTAATTTATTTTCTTGATTTTATTTGGAGTTCTTAGGTTCCGGGAGTTAGAAATAGGAGTTTTGGAGGATGCAGGCCCAAACACGTGGTTTGAGTATAGTTTTCCCTAACTATGAAACCTCCAATGGATAACCATGAAATGGTGTGAAGGGGGAGACAAATGGATCCACATGACTTTGGTACAATTTTACAAAACTGTGGGCACCCCAAGTGTAGTCGTGTGGCTTGTTTTGGGTGGATAGTGGCACCTACTCGGTTAGTGTATGATTTTCCTAACTATGTGGCCGAACCATGTGGCATATTTTGGGTGGATAATGTAACCCACATGGTTGGCGCAATTTCTTATTAACCATGCGGCCAAACCATTCAACCACATCTAGCTCATTAAAAATTTGTTTTCTACCATTTTTCCCATGTTGGGTTTTTAAAAATTTGGGGCCCTTTTTCCTCCTCCAGCATGCACAACATTCCTCCCTTGTATGTAGATCTATCCTCCTCCTTGGTGGATTTCTCTTTAATTTTTGGGGTTTAAGATTTATATAGGGTGGTTTATTTATGATTTTAGTCTCCCTTACCCTCTTTAAGCCTCTCTTTATAGAGATATAGAATCCTAGGGGTGGTGTTTGATGAATCTAGTCTTTTTGATGGGGGTTTTGGTTTATTTTCTTTTTTCTTAGGTGTGTGAGGCCTTTTTTTACCTCTTTAGGGTGGTCTTCATCAAGGTTGATGATCTTTAGGCTGAATTCAAGGTAGGTGTCTCTCTTTAGGAGAATTTTCTATGGCATAATTTTAAATTTCTAATCGCCATTGGTTTTAATTGTTTAAATTTCCATTAAAATAATTTTTTCTTGGTGTGTATTGCATGTTTGATGTGTTCCATGGTTTTATTTTATAATTTGGTATTTAAAGAGGTATTTTCCAAATGGGTGTGTATTTTATGCCCACGAAGTGTTTGAAAAAATGTATCAAATAGGTTTTATGGGTTTAAATGGATTTCTAAAATGGTTTTATGAATGCTTTTAACTTGGGAAGGTTGTTTTAATAACATGGTCTTGTTTTATTAATGAATTTTCTTATGCTATAGCTTGATTGAAATGGGAACTTGTTTGTGGATGTGTTGAAATTGGAGTGGAACATGGGTTAATCGGGGTGTGAGTGAAGTGGTTGTCTGAGTGACCATGTGACCTCATAGGGAGGACTGTGCGGGCCTACATTTATTTCCAAGGGAATAAGTGTGACTTTGGGCAGGAGGATCATTTGAGATTCCATGTTGTGTACCAAGATATCATGTGAGCTCTTGGAATTGGGCTAGGGGAAGACAATGTGATCTTCTATTGATTATCTAGCTAGCATAATTGTTCCCTTGGAACAATGATCCTCCTGCCCAAAGTCACACTTGTTCCCTTGGAAAACCTTGTTTTTCTTTAAAAAGGAAAAGAAAATGGATTTTGAAGGTTCATGTGAAAGTAGTGTATTTTCAAAGTGTCTTAGTTTTGAAATGGTTTTCAAACTATTTTATTGGTTTGATGGGTAAAAGTATTAAATAGATTTATGGTGGTATCATATTAGGATTTTTACCTCATATCTTGTTGGTAATTTTGGGGAGTTTGTAGATTTCATTATGCAGGACATGAGTAAAGGAAAGGAAACCATGTTCAAGGGTGTATCTTCTTGATTACCATTGTCTGGTGTTTTGTGGAGGAGACATAGTCTCATAGGGATGGACTCATGTGGATTCATTTTTGGTATTTTGTACCCGATGGGTTGTACTTGGGCCATGTTTGGAATTGTTCTCTATCTTTTGAGTTTGGGATGGTTATTTTGAGATACCATATATACATATTTTGTGGCATGATTTTTCTAATTGTATTTCATTATTTATGGAATCTTCTTTCCTTTTTCTATTAAATCTGAAGATATTGGTTTGGCCATCCCTTTTAGGGATGGGTCATTCCGGTTTACTTATGGTAAAATTGTTCCCAAGTGATAGTTGATTATGCCTAGTGATTTTCATCAGCCAATGGTGATTGAGAACGCACTTCAAGCCGTGTGATGGGATGACTTGGGTGGCATGTTAGGTCGACCCAAGTTGGTTCATTGTAGTTATATTATAGACCTTACATCACCAATTGGTCATGGTTTTAGAGAGTGAATGCACCTCAATTTTCTTTTAGGTGATTATTCCTATTTTTAAAAATTTTGAATAATTAATTATAAATTTTTATAATTAATTATATCTTTCATGTGGCATGATACAAGTGCCTAGGGTGTTATCAGTGGATGGTTTAAGACCCGAATCTTTTACATTTTCATCAATAGGTAGGCCAATATTTCGTCTTTGTATCACTTTCCCATTTAATAATCATTTTTTTTTAAAATGAAAATTTTCTTATTGAGGTCCAACTTAAGGGACATTTTGGGTTGGATTGGTGAGAATAGAGGTTTTATATATTTCATAGAGGAGTTTTTGTTCAAAAAACCCAATCATTTATCATACTGTTTAAGAAGACACACCACATGTAATTTAACACTATTATATTTTTTTTTCAAAATGATATCCTGAAGATAATATACTAAATAAAAAATAATCTTAATCATGAGTACAATTCATAATGATTACAACAAGATATGCAGCTTTATATTACATGAATATTTCTGCATGTGCTACTCTCTTCAAGTTGAGTACTATTTATCAAATTGATTCTGAAAATGTTGTAAAACCATAATTTCATGAAATTATATGACACCTATGGAAACACATGCACCATATATCACAGTGAAAAGTATTTTTTTTGATATACAACAAATATTGATTTTCATAATTATTGAATCAAGATATAGCTATAGGGACAATAATGTTTCTGTGATATAATATAAAAATAAAAAATATGTAAAGCATAAAATTTAGAGAACTTAATAGAATAATTATGTTCATATATTATTGTGGACAAATTATAGTACATTTGATATCATAATAAACTCTCTCCTTAGCTCAGTGAACTTATGCCATGACCTCTGATTGTATTATTGTGAGGGGTAATATTTATTCATTTATGTTTTTTATGTTTTTAATATTGGATTGAATAATTTTTATGTTGAATTTGTATTATTTTGAATCAATACCCTACCCTGTTCAAAGGTGAATTTGGGTGATGTTTAATTTTGGTTGTAATTATTTGATTAAAAATTTATATATTTATATATTAATTAATAGGGTGAAGAGTAGCAATCAAATACCTATGGATAAAATTTGGATTAATTTACCTTGAAACATACCTTGGTATCCCAAGGTTTTGGAATAATTTTTATATTATTAAATTGCAAACCGATTGGATGGTAGAATGAAATAACAATGTCCTAATTGTAAATTCAAGTAATGGTTGAATATAAATTAAGTATATGATAATTTTCTGTTGAAATAGTTTCCTTATTTATATTTATGTTGGATTTAGAATGGAGAATAAATTTTTTTGAAAATTTAAAACAATCATAATCCTATCAAAAAAACAAAAATTAAGACACTAGAGGAGAATTCAGTTTTTAAATTTGATAAATAGAACATTTGGATTTATATGATACAATGTCCAAGATTTTAACATATGAAAAAAAAATCTTAATTTTATGTTGAGTAGGTTAATTTTTCTAAGAAATTCAGTGACAAAAAAATTAGTTTTATGAATTATTTGAAGATAGGAAGCCATAACTATATGAAGGGTGTTCCATGTATTCGAAGTTGTATTTTCCACTTAAGTTGTTTCATTTCAAGTATCTATGGAATTACTGAAATATAGATGACCATGATTTTAGAGTTGCTTCATGATGCATTTAGTGAAGCTAATATCATTGCATCATTCTATGAGATGAAAAAAATCATAAAAAACATGGAATTTATTATGCAAAGATACATGCATGCCCTAATGATTGAATGTTTTACTGGGGAGAAAAGTATGATAAAGAAGAATGCATAAGATGTTATA
The DNA here is from genome assembly GCA_963277665.1 of Viscum album. NCBI lineage: Eukaryota > Viridiplantae > Streptophyta > Magnoliopsida > Santalales > Viscaceae > Viscum > Viscum album. Next base: position 1,511,985,943 of record OY728139.1, on the reverse strand, counting down.
CTAGAATATGTAATCCAATGAAAGAAAATGAGAGTATAAATCAATTAAACCCTAGGAATAATCAAAATAAGAAAAATCCTGCAAAGTTATTGCATTGAATTCTCTAAAACCACACTTGTAAAGATTATTCATGTCATATAAGACTGCATTCAACATGAAGTGGCATGATCAGGATAGTAACAATGATGAATTGATGAGAAATAAAAAAAATTCAATATCATGGAAGGGGTTTGATTTATTATATCCCTTCTTGGATATGCATATACATCAATCCTTATAAATGGATCTCTAGAAGTTTACTTCACATACTCTAAGGGGCCAGGCAAGAAGACCCCCTCTCTGCCATTATTTTTTCTATCTCGGAAGAGTATCTTAGTAGGATCCTCATTCACATGGTTGAGATAGGTGGCCTAAATACTATCAGGGTGAAAAGAGGTATCTCTACTTCTTCTTATCTCTTTTATTCTGATGATATCATTATTTTTAATCAGAAAAAAAGAAACAACATAAGAATAAAAAAAAATCTCTCAAGCACTATGATAATATTTTGAGCCAAAAATATTTTGGAACAAATCATTCATATATTTTGGTAAAAAAATATCTGCCACTAAAAAATTGAGGATGATTAATGATTTGAACATCACAGAGGGTGATCCTACTTTCATTTATTAGGTGTTCCTATGTTTTGTGGAAGTCCCAGTGCTGCCTAATTCACTCATATTTTGTTCCAGATCAAAAGAACCTTGGCCTTAAGTAAAGGTAAATCTATCTCAATGGAAGAAAGAGATTGTATTATCAAGCATGTGGTGGTTTCTAAAATTTTATATTCTTTTATGGTTTATAATTGTCCTACATATTTTCTTAAAAGTATTAATACCACCACGAAGAATTTTTCTAGAGCGGTAGCATTCTGCAAAAAAATATTATCACTATTCCTTGGAAAGAATGTTGTAATCCACACACCATGGGGGTCTAGGCATAAAAAATATGCTCCTATTTAATCAGTCCCTTCAAGATCAATTTATTTGTATATTTTTCAATAGATATCTGAATCCTTGAGATTTCTCAAATCAAGATTTTTGGAAAGATTGAAAGTCGGATACTCTAAGCACATTGACTCCTCCACCTGGCCTGGTATCAAATCTGTTTTTATTAAAGTCTAAATGTATTCACATTGATTGGTCACTGTTAAATCTTCTCTTAGATTCTGGATGGACAATTGGAATCTTACTCCATTGGTTAATATGGTCAACTCTTTTGAGAAAGTGAAAAACACCAATATCTCTATAAATGATCATCTAGATTGCCTTGATTCTCATTTGGATGATATTAGAATTAAAATTTATAATTATAAATTTTTGAATTAGGAGGATATTCTTATTTGGGAACCAGAAATAAATTTATTTCTTGACTCAAAGTCATTCTACAAACATGAGATTCAGGGTGCCCCCAATTGGATCAGAAACCTTAAAAAAGGGGATTTTCCATCCAAATTTACCTTGTTATGAAGGATCTCAATCTCCAAAATCCCATTTGATGTCAACCTTCATCATGTTGGAATTTCTCTCTACTCAAGGTGAATTGTTTATCACCAGCATAAAGAGGACATGGAAAACCTATTTTTATATTTCCACACATCTTTATCTATCTAGAATGAAATGTTTTATATTTTTGAGCTTCATCTTATGAAAGCTAACATGATTATGGAACACCTTAAAGACTATCTTAACACCTCAATATCTCAGTAGCTAAAGAATCTTTTCATATCTACTTGTGCAGAACTCATCCACATCCTATGGAATGGTAGAAACAGGCTGATTTATGACCACACTCCTTTCAATATTCATTTCTCCATTATTGAAATTGTCATGGTAGTCTATAATGAAAACTCAATGAAAAAGGTTTGCTGTAATAATTCCATACATGATTTCTCTATATTGACATGCTAGGAAATTCTAGATATTTTCCCTCCTCCATTGGTAACTTTTGATGTTTTATGGAACTAACCATTTTTTGGTTGGATTTAATGTAATTCGGTTGGATCCTCAAGAGGAAATACTGGTCCTATGGGTTTTGGGGATATTTTTAGGGACTATAATGGTGATGTCATTTATGGGACCTATGGTATTGAATCTTCTTTGGAAGATGAAACGATTAGGGTGATCACTGATGTTGACATGGATAATCAAAGAATCTGGAATAATCTTTAGTTCGAATGCGATTTTACCACAATTGTGCAGGCTATTAGATATGGAAAAATTCAAGTCTCCTGGAATTTGATTGTAAGATAGTTAAATTACTTGGAAAAACTCTCTTTGATGAATTATATTATTACACATGTGTTTCGCGAATCCAAATCTCTCACTATTGGAATTGCAAGAAAAGGGGTGAGTGGTGATGATTGCATTATTTCTAGCTCTCTCCCCATTTACTTGTTACCTCTATTTTAAAGAGACAAATGTAAAATTCCATCCTTTAGATTGTTGTAACTATTTTTTTAATTTCATGGGGGCCAGTCATTTTGAACTGGTCTCATATTTTTCAAAAAAAAAATGGCACTTCAACAATAAAAATATTCAAAATAAATACTTATTTAATATGGAAAATTAGTGACTTTCATGGACTCAGAAACTTATTCTGCTGGAACACTCATATTGGTTTGGATTGTATAGTTTGTTATTTTGATTTTGAACCTTAATGATTAACTCATATTAGAAAATGGTGTTTTATGTGTCATCATAGATTTCATAAATATTATCATAAATATAGGTTTAACAAGACACGATTCAATAGAGATATTGAATTGAGAAATCCGCTGAAGTTATTAACTGGTTTAGAAATATTGGGAAAATTAACTAATGTCACTGTAGAATTTGTAAAATGTAATCAATTTAAAGGTGGAAAATGGGTAAGAGGTATAGTATCCGAAGCAGTTGGAACAAAATAGTGGAAGAAAATGAGTATATTTTTCAATCTTCCTTATTGGGAGTTTAATTTGATACATTATAATCTTGATGTAATGTGTATTGAGAAGAAAGTTTGTGAAAATGTAATTTTTACATTTCTTAATGAGTATGGTAAATCCAAGGATCACTTTAATGCTCATAAATATTTTAAATCAATGAATATAAGCATTTTTTTTTGGGAAAATGAGAATAAAAAGTATCCTTTGACTATTTTTACAATGCAAATTCACATGAAAGATGAATTATTTCAAACTTTGAAGAATGTAAAAGTGCCATATGGACATTCAAGTAACATTTAAAGGCGCGTTGATTTAAAAAATCCAATGTTACATGGATTGAAAAGTTATGACTCACATATTCTGATGGAGGTATTTTTTCCATTAACATTTTTTAATACATTACTAAAAAAAGTAACTACATTTCTAGTTGTTTTTTTTATCTTTTTGAAAGAGAATTGTGGAAAAAATATAAATCCAAATAAGCTTGATAAACTTCAAGAAAGAATTGTTTTGACACTTTGTCATTTGGAGATGTTATTTCCCCTTTCATTATTCATATTCATGATTTATTTTACTATTCATTTAGTTGAAGAAGCTAAACATGGTAGACTGGTATACTATCAATGGATGTATTCAATTGATAGGTATATTAATATTTTTTTATTTTCATTGGTAAATTAAATTTTATCATATCATTGTATTAATTTTTCAAAATGTTTATTATTTTTTTCATCAGGTACTTGGGTCATTTTAAATCATATGCGAGGAATAAAGTTCAACCATAAGTCTCTACTGCTGAATATTTCATAGCTGAAGAGTGTTTGAGATTATTTTATAGGTATTTGGATGAGATTGAGACTAGATTCAATAATGTTGGATGTATTGATGACATGTGCACTAATTATAATTCTAAAACTAGTGACCATTATTTAAAACTATTTGATGACCAATTGGAAAAGGTGTCAAAGTTTATACTAGATGAGTTAGAGTTTCTATAAGCACATAGATATTTTCTACTCAAAAGTCTTATTGAAAATCCATTAATTGAAGAATTAAAATGTCAAATAAAGTGGTGGCTAGTAGGACAAGCTTGAAATGAGTTGGAATTAACAAAATTTGTTAATAAGGAGATTGTATACTTGTAACACCCCAAGATTTCATAGTGTGTTATTTCTTCAAAATAATTCAATAACTTGCACTACACGCAACACCGAGTTCAATTGCACCATGACTTACAAAAAAAAGCCATTAAAAGAGGTCATGAATAGCATTAACTACATTTTTAACTTTATATAATCCTTATAATTTTAGAATCCATATTATGAGTTTCTTAGTCATAATGCAAGAACAGATTCATTTTCAGTATTGCACTTTTATCAACTTTTGATAGTGAAACCTTTTTAAATACAATATTTTAAGCTTTTTGACTAAATGGAGACATCAAAAAATTTAGAATGAAACATCCCAAGCTTCCACGGTACGCTTTCCTTTGAATAAAACAGTAGCGTGTGTTGTACGCAACGTCGAGTTTTAACACACACCACAACCGATCAAACTAGCCGTTATGAATAGTAATACCTAAATTTTGAAATTATATATATTTTATATTTTTAAATGGACTTCATTTTTGGATTAGGAATATCGAATTTAGCCTAAGGTGAAATTTTGGTACTTTTCAGATAACTTTCATATTTTGATGAATAGTGAAAATTACTAAATTTTAATTAAAAACAACTTTTTTAATCAAAATAATTAATAGTAATAAATTATGAATTTGAGTGGTTTTAAAGTATATTTAGAATATATTTTTACCATTTAATATAATGTTGGTCATTGGACATAATTTTACAATTAAACCGAACATAAACGAGTGTCAATCTTTTGATAGTTATTATCTCTTAAAAACACGCTTTTTGTTTTGACAGCGGGAATTAATTTTAAATTAATTTCTGCCACTTCTGTGTTTTGAATTTAGAAAAATGGATTCCATATTTGGAATCAGGATGTTCAAATTGTGTAAATAGGTAACTTTTATTTTTAGACATTTTGAATAATTACTGCGGTAAATATTTTATTTACCATGGTTAAAGGTAAATCCGGTAAATAAGGGTTAAAAAATAATATTATAATAATAATAAATTACCCTAAAACGTGTCTTAACAATATTGGTTGATACATGGTCGACCTTGGGCATCTTTGGGTCGATTTGGGGACCCCATGGATCCACTTGTAAGTGATAATGACACTTTATTTTAATTAAGTTAAAATGAATACAAAAATGACACAAGCATATATCTTTTAGAAAAACAATTGTTACATAGGGTTATATATGTTGTATTTTAGATTATAAATATTCATTAGAAATATAAAAAGATTTCCTAAATAATTATATTTTATTTATAATTTTTAGACATTAAATAATTTATTTTATTTATGACACAATGATGATGCAGTAATTACTATAATAGTGAAAAATTAAAATAATTGATATTATAAATACCCAAATAAATATAATATGAAACTTTTAATGAATTAAACTAATTTTCTAGGATAATATGATATATTAGGATTGATTTAATTGAATTTGTTTGAAGTAATCAATCTGTTATGAGTTTCACAAAAATCAACTATTGAATAGTGTCAAAATTGACATAAAAGAGTTCTTAAAACACATATTATATTATTAATTGATATTAAATTCCTAAAAATATAAGGTTCGGCCAAGAGACTTATATTATGATAGGTTCATCATTAATTTACCACTTGGGGGTCTCTTGGATGTATATAGTAAGTTTATTAACCATATTATATAAAAATACAAAGAGACATTGTAAAAGTGAAACTAATTAACTTAGAGTTAATACTTAAAGATAAGGTTAATATAAGTACCCAAACCTGTCTAAATTCTATTGGTTGAGTGGTTTTCGACCTATCCCCACCTTAACCTTTGAATAATCAACTTTGGAGCCATTAGAAACCGAATATGAATTTATTATAAATTAATATTTCTAGCTTTTCCAAAGGTGCCCCTCACCCCTCTTATAAAAGGGCACTCCTCCTTATCATTTCTTCACACCTTCAAAGCCTTTTGGTTCGGCCAAACTCTGCCCAAATACTCTCCCAACATCCCTCACTACAACCTAGAGGCCTTAGTTTGATCAGAAAGCCAACCTAAGGAGCCCTTTTGATCAAATCAAAAGGAAGAACCCGAAGAAGAGGTAATGATTTCACCACCCTTCTCCAAGTTCATTTCTTCTTCCACTTCTTCTTCCTTTGTTCTTACCATTCTAAAATAATAACTCCAGTATCTTACATATACTGTGATGTTATTATAAATATGGTACAAACATATTCAGTATTCTATCCACCCTTTGAATAACATGTCACCATACGTGCGTACGTACGGCTTACCGTCTCCACGTCGTGGTGTAATTGTTATTCAATATATTATTATTTGGATGGGTATAATAATGATGTGTAACTCATGTAAATAATAAATATAACATGTTAATGATTCTGTATATATGATATACCATCCATTTATATATTATTTTAATATCAAAAGAATGATATTGTCGCTCGTGCGTACGTACGGACTACCGTCTCCACGAACACGATGAGATTCATTCTCCATCGTATCCATTCAAGTATAATTATCATTTGATGATTTAAAAATGATGTTTAAGGACTTGATATCATTCTGTATATGAATAATATACAACCTATCCTTTACAAACATGTCTTACGTAACAAAACATATAAAAGAAAACAAGTAAGTTAACACCCGATATAATGATAATACTAAGATATTATTAACAAATCAATGTTAAAAGATCATATATGATATCATATTATTATATATGATTCTTGTATAATTTAATAACAACTATTTCACCATTATACAGGAGGTTAACCTACCCCAACCAAGGAAAAGTACAAGGTAAGGGTTATTTCACAATCTCTTCATTATCCGAGGTTGTTTATACGTAATAATATACTGGGATATCTTTATCATCCTCATCCATGTTTCTTAAAAGTGTATTTCAAAACATTTTTACTATTTACAAGAATATGGGTTAAAGTCATTTATACCCTTGTTTGACTTTTTATAAGAGGTTTATAAAGGAATCTTTCCGTCGTTTTCAAAACAAGGTCCTTTTTAACCTTTTCGACAGAATTGAGGTAAGAATGTTTTTTTTAACTTATACGGCGGGTGCGGTTATTTTACGCCGTTATAAAATCTTCAAAGCTTTCCTTACAAGATTATAAGAATATTTTCAAAGAAAATGTTTTATTTTATATGGATCTTAAATGATTTCAAAATAAAAGGGGATATTTCTTTAAAATTTTTTTTTGATTTCATCTACGTCAACATCCTTTGATGGATTTTAAGATTATTTGAAGTTGATTTATTATGATACAAAACTTCTATATTGTATTTAAGGTTTTGTGATATGTTTGACTATGGATGTGCTATTTTTATACCATTCATAGTTTATGGTGAAAGTATTGACATTTCGTATGCTAGTTTTAATACGAATGTTTATGTTATGTTTAAACCTTTTCATATGGGAATGCATTGGACTTAATATGTGACGGGTGGAGCCCGCTATAGCTCCTAGATGCATCGGTAGGTCTCATGAGACAAACTAGTGTCTTGGCACAAGGCATTGAAAAAATCTTATTTGTAGTCTTGGCACGAGGCCTTGGCTATGTGGTTATGATAGTCTGGCATTATGCATTCCAACATTATGAAAGTGGTTATTGATTTTTGCATGTGATTATTCGATTAGTAGAATATCCATGTGAGTAAGTAAATGTCATTATTTCATTTTATTTATGCCATACCATGTTGAAAGTTCATGTTTGAAAGGCTTTTGTTTTAGTTATACATTGCCTTAAAAGTTTATTCTTATTTATGAAAGTTTCCGCTATATTGTTATCCTTACTGGGCATTTGAGCTCACCCCTTTTCTATGTTTTATTTTTCCCAGGAAGTGAAGAAGTAAGTTATGAATGACCTGCAGGGATATTATGTGGGGATATGAGTGTGGATTATGGAGACAATATGTAGTTGTAGTAGTTTTTCGTTTAATGATGTAATGTAAAACTTATGAATATATCTAGTGTTTCCAAGGCTACTAAACCAATCGGTCTTTCGAGATTTGATCTTTCTTGTGATCATGCCAATGTTACGAAGTAATGCACCGACTCTGGGTAGCTGGGGTCGGGGCGTTACAATACTGGTTCACCCATCATGTAAGTATATAATCATATTCATATTATTAACATGTAGTTATTTTTTATATGTTAAAAGTAAAACCTGATATCTTATTTTCTAGATAATTAATGTTGAGAATAGATTTAAAATATTAAATGATTTTATGTTTTTAGCTTGAGGTCCTCTAAGGCAGGCTAAGATATTTGATGCCTATAATATTAACAGCTATAGGTTTCATACAATTTATCATGATAAAGGATTGAAAACTCAATATAGTGGTTTATTTACACTTGTAGAGGTGGGATACTATAGAATGTTGATTGATATAGTTGAATTAAACTATCATGGTCAATTTTAGTTGCCTTATTCAAATGAAGGTGGGTCAACATTAATAGGGGTATAATGAAGGATTGATTACATTTTACTTCTATTAACTTGTATAACATGATCTATATCGATGAGCGTGGAGAGCATGATCCATTTATTTTCACTTCAGAAGCATATATGGTTTATTATGTGGATGATTAAATACATGTAGATTGGTGTGCTATTGTACACTTAGAGCAGAGAGACTTGTATGATATGGGTGAAGAAGATCAACTGGTACTTTATGATAGTGAACATCATCAACCACAAAACATTGAACTATTTTTTCTTGATAATATTGAAATAATATAACTTGTAAGAGAGTTTGAAAATGAAGTACTCATCATAATGGATGTTGATAACAATGAAGACTATTAAGATAAAGATAATTAAATGTACAAATTGGTAATGAAATTGTATTAAAAATTATCATTTATAAATGTTTCATACATATATAAATTGTTCTATTTTTTAATTTTTTTGTAAAATTTTTTTGCTTCTATATTTTTTATACATTTAATATATTCTAAACCATTTTAATTAAAGGAATGATAAGAATAATTTTTTTAGATCCTAGCTGATCAACATCTCAGAGCACACCGCCACCACCATCATATTTAGTGGATTCGAGTGATTATACTATACCATATATTTCTAGCAAGACAACAGTTTCTCCTGATGTTATTGGTATCCCAGCATCTAATACACCTTTGGAAATGGAGCAGTTGGTTACCCCTCCATCTAGGGGATATTGGTGAGTTACCATTACTAGAATATATGTCACTGTACAAAAAAAATACATGTTATTAATTGTTTAATCCATTTTTCAAATAGATAAAGATAACAATAGAAGAGATGTAAATATGAATACAGAAGATGTATGATACATGAAATAATTGAAGATTATCATTACATTTGATGAGTTTATGGTACCTATCGGTGATACTTCTAGAATTTATGAATAGATTCTTAGGTATGTTGCTTATGAGATGGTGAGTTTTATCATTAATTATAAATATTGGAGGCATATTACGATAGATTGGAAAAAAGAATTCTTTTATAACCAAGTAAAGGTAATATTAATTTAATATTCATTTATAACTAATTTAAAATACATGAGTAATTTTTTTAATATACTTATAAAGTGTCATGTTTTGTTTCTAGATTCCTTTTCATCTTGTTTCCTCTAACTCCATGTCATGACCATGGAATATAATTTTTTTTGGAATGAAATATAGAGATTTTAAATGGATTTTATGGTATTAATTTAATTGCACATCTTTGATCTCACAATAGATGTATGACAAAGTGCAAAAATGAATTTCTCATGAGTTGTAGAATAATTTTTTCAATATTAACAAAGATTCATCTCATGTGGTAATTGAAACTTTTATGGTATCTTAATAACATCAACGTAATAAATTATAATTTTCCTTAATGTTTCTATTTTTTTAGGAATTATCTAAAAAAAATACTTTGAAACATGAGAAACAAGTTATTCCTCATGTCACCGGGTCTCAGAGTTTTTTAAGAAAAAGAACAAATTTGGTTGTATTTTACCCACTATTATTTATATTATTTTATTATATGTTATGTTTTTTTTCTAACTTGTATAATTCTTTTAAATACTAATGAATTAGGTCACTTAGTTTTCTAGATATATATGTGGCATAAAGTTCATAGGAAACCCGATGACATTTTTTTGAATGATCCTACCATAGAGTTAGAGTAAGTAATTTTCATTACTATCTAATGTTATTTCATTATTATAAAAACATATTAACTAAAAATAAATCATAAAAATAAACAAAACTTAAATATAATTAAATGGGATATGATACATGGATCAAAAAGTTCCAATTAGATGTATTTTAACTATTTGATTCATATAGCCGACCCCATTTAATTGGATTTAAGGCGTGTTTGTTGTTATAATTTATTTTTCATTATTATGTTTTTAAGTAATGTAATAAAATTAAACAGTAATGAATATTTATGAATTATATAATATTATGAAGTTCAAATAATTTAAAAAATAATTATTAATATTATTGTATTAATAGGTTAAAATTCAATAATCCTCGGATGTGAATCCTTCACAATCATCATCGATATCCTAGAACAATGCAGTTGAAATCATTTTAGGGAAGGAGCATCTCGGGCATGTACGAGGGATGGGTTCTATGTATAATCCATATAATATTTTTAGTAGGGTGTCATTATCATTTACTACTATACCCAGTGTGGGTTTGATTAGTGATGTTGATCAGGAGGCACAAAGAGAAATTGGGAGGTTGGAATAAATAGTACAAGAACATGATTCTTATAGGAAAACATACGATCAATGGAGGTCATTAATGGAAAATGATTTAGTGTATTGATTTTATAGGATAAAAGGTATGATCCCTATGAAAATTTTCATCCTTTTAGATAACCCCATAAAGGGAAATTATAAACTCCATAAGAAATTCACACATTTTCAAAGAATATATACAACTTCCATGAATAAAACGAACGTGGCACTTTTATATTGAAAACAAAAAATTTGGGTCATACCGATCACATCATGTGTTAGATTGATGTGCGGTCAATTCTTATATGTCAAAAATGAATTATGGATCATTCTACTAAATTTTGAAAATAATATGACCTCGTTTACTCTGTTTTGGTTATGTGAAAGGTGTTTTAAATTAAAATGACACTTATATTGAAAACACATACTTTTAGTCATACTGCCAACTTCTTGTGTCCAGTTAACATGAGGTTGATTCATACACATCAAAAATTAATTATGGATCATTTTACTAATATTTGAAAATAATCCAATCTCATTTTCTCAGCTTTGACAACATGACAGATGTTTTAAAGTAAAATGACACTTTTATATTGAAAACACGCACTTCAAGTCATGTCGACCACATTGTGTGTCGAGTTAATGTGTTTTCAATTCCCACATGTCAAAAAGAATTATGGATCATTTTACTAATGTTTGAAAACAATCCGATCTCATTTGATCAGTTTTGGATATGTGATAGGCGTTTTTAAGTAAAAAATGAAACTTTTGTATTGAAAACACACACTTCAAGTCATACCACCCACTTCTTGTGTATGATAATTGTGAAATTAGAGAAAAATACCATAGATTAATTTTTGAAATTTAGGAACTGAGAACACATCATTTCGAGTTATAGTTTTCCTAGGATGCCCATAAATGCATTTTTAGTGTTTTGAAACACTAAAAAAATGTGTGTAACAGTTAAAACCATAGAACATGATCTCATATTGACATGAAATCATAGGAAAACAACTTTTTAATTATTTATAATGTATACGTGAAAACCAAACATCCATATGATGTGTAGTGTACTCATAATGACTCAAAAAATAGTTTATAAAGATACCAAAGTCTTTAAAATCATGTATTCAGGGGTCAAAATTATGTAAACGATGTCAGGTGAATGTGAAATCAGAGGAAAATGATAGTAGATTTATTTTTGAAATTTTGGAACCAAAAAATGTCATTATGAGTTATGATTTTTCTGGGATTCCCATAAACACATTTTTAGTGTTTTAAAACACCAAAAGATGTGTTTAATGAACAAAACCATTGCAAAAAACCTCATATTGATGTGAAATCATGGGAAAACCAAAGGTGAGTTATTTTTGATGTGTACACATAGAAAACACATCCATCCAATGTAGAGTGTGATCCAAATGACTCAATAATAAATTTTTAAAGATATGAAAGCCTTTAAAAATGTGTACTAGGGGGTTAAAATTATGTAAACAACATCAGATGGCCATTTTATCAGAGGAAAATGACCATGTATTGATTTTTTAAATGTATTTACTCAAGACACATCATTCCGAGTTAAGGTTTGCACGGGATTCCCATAAATGTGTTTTTAGTGTTTTAAAACACTAAACCATGTCTGTAATGGCTAAAACCATTGAAAATAACCTCATATTTATGTAAAATCATGGGAAAAACCATCTAATTATTATTTTTGTGTACATGTAGAAGAAACATCCATCTGATGCGTGGTGTGCTTGAAATGACTCAACAAGAAATTTTTAAATATACCAGTCTTTAAAAACGTGTGTTAGGGGGTCAAAAATGAGAACAACAACGTCAGATGGTCAAGAAATAAGAGAAAAATAACCATAGATTTATTTTTCAAATTTTGGAACTGATGACATGACATTCCAAGTTATTGTTTTCCTGGGATGACTGTAAATGTGCTTTCAGTGTTTTAAAACACTAAAACATGCATGTGATTGTCAAAGACATAGAAAATGACCTCAGATTGATGTAAAATTATGGGAAAATCACTGTTGGAATATTTGGGATGTGTATTCACATAAAACACATCCATCTAAAATGTGATGTGCTCAGAATAACCCAACAAATAATTTTTAAAGATACTGAAGTATTTAAAAACATTTGTCTGAGGGTCAAAACTATAAAAATGATGTTAGATGGCTATAAAATCATTGAAAAAAAAAATCATAAATTGATTTTGTGAAATTTAGGAATCGACTACAGATCATTATAAGTTACATTTTTCCTGAGATTCCTGTAAAAGTGTTATCAATGTTTTAAAACAATAAAACACGTATGTAATGGTCAAAACCATAGAAAACGACTTCAAATTGACATGAAATCATGGTAAAACCACTATTTAATTATTTTCGTCATGTATTCACAAACAACACTTACATCTGAGATATGGTGTGCTCCAAATGACTCAATAAGTAGTTTTAAAAGACACCAGAGTGTTTAAAAAGGTGTTTCAGGGGGTCAAAACTATACAAACAACATTGGATGGCTGTGATATGATAAGAAAAAGACTATAGATTTTTTTTACAATTTAGGAACTGATGACATGTCATTTCAAGTTATGTTTTTTCTCAAGATTCCTGTAAACACATTTTCAGTGTTTCAAAACACTAAAACATTCATGTAACGATAAAAACCATAGAAAATAACCTTAGATTGATGTGAAGTCATAATAAAACCACCTTTGAGTTATTTGTTTCAGGTAAGAATGAAAAAACATCCATCTAACATGCGGTGTACTCTAAATGACTTAATAAGTAGTTTATAAAGAAACCAGAATCTTTAAAAACATGTTTCAAGGGGTCCAAACTACAAAAAGAATGTAATATGGTTGTGATATCAATGGAAAATGACTTCATAATTATTTTTTAAATATAGGAATCGATGAAATTTCATTCAGAGTTACAGTTTTCTTGAGATGCCCATAAATGCATTTTTAGTGTTTTAAAATACTAAAACATACGTGTAATGACAAAAACCACAGAAAAAAATTCATATTGATGTAGAATAATGGGAAAACCACTTATGAATTATTTTTGGCATTTATGTGTAGACAACACATCCATCCGACGTGCGGTGCACTCAGAATGACTCAACAAGAAGTTTTCAATGATACCAAAGTCTTTAAAAACGTGTTCAGGGGGTCAAAAATATAAAAAAGATGTCATATTACTATTAATCATAGTTCAATGAACTTAGATTGATTTTTGAAATTTTAGAATTGATGACACGTCATCCGAGTTGCGGTTTTCTTGGGATACCTGTAAACATGTTTTTAGTGTTTTAAAGCACTAAAATGTGCATGTAATAGTCAGAACCATTTAAAAATATCTCATATTTATGTTAAATCAGGGTAAAAACACCATTGAATTATTTTTCGCATGCGTATGTAGACAACACATCCACACGACATGAATGACACAAAAATAAGTTTTTAGAGATATCAGTCTTTAAAAATGGATTTTAGGGGGTAAAAACTATGAAAACAACATTAGATGGCTATGATATGAGAGGAAAAGAACTATAGCTTTTTTTTTGAAATTTAGGAATTGAAGACACATCATTCAGAGTTATAGTTTTTCTAGGATCCTCGTAAACATGTTTTTAATGTTTTAAAACACTAAAGCATGTGTGTAATGGAAAAAACCATAAAAAACTACCTCAAATTGACATAAAAACATGGGACAACCACTATTTAATTATATTTGGCATGTACGCATAGAAAACACATCCATCTAATGTACGGTGTGCTCATAATCACTCAACAAGTAGTTTTTAAAGAAAAAAAAGTCTTTAAAAACGTGTGTGAGGGGGTCAAAACTATGAAATCAATGTCAGGTTACCATGAAATCATAATAAATTGACCATGAACTTATTTTTTAAATTTAGGAACCGATGAAATGTCATTGTGAGTTACATTTTTTTGAGGATTCCTGTAAACACATTTTTAATGTTTTAAAACACTAAAACATGCATGTAACAATTAAAACAATAGAAAACGACCTCAGATTGACATAAAATCATGGTAAAACCACCATTAAATTATTTTTTAAATATAATACATTCTTTCCTATCAAAGTATTTAAAATTTATTTACTAATTAAATTTCAAGCACACCGCATGCCGATTTAAAAATTTATTGGATTGTTATATACTTATTAGTTTTCAATTCCAAGTGTTGAATCATATCTTAAATAGGTAATTTTCTGTTTTCAATGTGTTTTTCTTGATATATTATTTGTTTTATGTTAAAATTTATTCTATTTGATTAAAAAAAATAAAAAATGTTATATGAAACATTCTGAATATATTCTATGTATATTCTCTTTCACATATCTTTTATTAAATGTTCTAGTTTTTATTGTAGGTGACAAATGACAACTATAGGTAGGAAGTTGACCGTTCAAATCCAAAAAACTCTTTAGAAGGCAGTCTTGAGGGTTCTTAGTTTCTATGTTATGTTTAAATATCATCAATGATTCTATTGTAATTTTGATTTATTATGTCTAGTTCTAATTTCTATCTTCTTTTTTATTCCTGTCGATGAGATGATGTGTTTAGTTCTAGTTAATAAGATGATGTAGAGGTTGATGGATGCAGCGGACGTCTTGGGATAGATGTATATTGGGTATGATTTGTTTTTGGTGGACATATTTTGTATGTGTATATAATTATGGCTAAGTTATAGGTTGAATGAGGTATAGGTTGACTACGGTATGGGTTGACCGAGGTATAGGCTAACTGAGGTTGTATATATATGAATATGGAAGTATGACAATGTGTGTGCAATTGGTTTATTAGGAATTTATGTTTTTTTTTATTTCATGTTAGAGGTTTTATATTTATATTTTTTAAAAAATAAATTTTTTATAAATATATTTAGTGGGAGTTTATAATAACCACTGCTAAACATAACCGACACTATATATTTTAGCTGTGGTTATGTTCATTTCATAAATTTTATTTTCATCTTATTTAAAAAAATAACCCGCCACTAAATTAATTGGGAACTTCCACTAAATACTCTAAATAAAACACATATAAAAACCTTTGCTAAATAGGAAAAAACTCCTCTAAATGATTTCTTACTATGAAATACATTGTGGTTCTGCTAACCACAGTTATACGATATAATGAAGGTTTAAACCACCACATATATAAAAAAACACCACTATGATCTCCCTTTTTTTGTAGTTCAAAATGATTAATCAGATGGTTTTTTCCCATTTCTCACAACTATATAAGTGGCTTTTAAAAGTGTTGAAAAAAATATTTCTCAGTGCAAAAAAGTTATAACAACATATGTGATGTTAAAAGTGCTCGACCTTTATCAGTGATAGTAAAAGTGCCGACAAAGGGGTCCTTTTTCAATGCTTTCCTTTTGTGATTATAAAGGGAGACTTTATCAGTGCTTTTACTAGAATTGATAAAGGGGACTTGTATTAGCTTCTACAGGACTATAACAGCCCTACAGTAACCCTATGATAGAAACCCAATAAGAATATAGATATACAAAAATACATATAAATATAAAATCATATTAAAAGACAAATATAAGATTGCACAATAATTTCAATTCAAAATTTACATAAAAAATATTTACATTGATGTGATATTTACAATTAATATAAAAAATTTCAACCATTATAAAAAATTGTAAATCTTAGAGCAGGATTTCTCTAAAGATTAACCTCTATACAAAAGCCTGTTCTTGTAATAACACTAATTTTGATTTTAGTAACAATAAATAAAAAAGTAAAAAAAATGTTATTTTAATGTTATATAATCCACATATGATAAATCATATTTCTAATTATGGTATATATATATATTAATGTTATTTTTAGTTAATTATGCATTAGATTGATGTGAAAAAATTATTTATGGATCATTGTCCTAAAGTTAAAAAAAATAAAAGATTGTTTTCTCAGTTATGACTATGTGATACATGTTTTAAACTAAAATGACACTTTTATATTGAAAAACATACTTCGAGTCATACTGGTCATAACATGAATTAGGATGACGTACGGTATATTCCTACAAGTCAAAAATGAATTCTAGATCATAATACTATGGTTTAAAAACAATATTATCCCGTTTAATCGATTTTGGCTATGTGGTATGCGTTTTAAACTAAAATGAAACTTTTATATTGAAGACACACACTTTGAGTCATACCAACCAAATTTCATGTTAGATATGAAATGTGGTCAATTTCTCTACATAAAAAAATAATTATGGATCATTTTCTTAATTTTTGAAAATAATTAGAGCTCGTTTTCTTGGTTTTGGCTATGTGATGAACATTTTAAACTAGAATGACACTTTTATATTGAAAACATCCACTTCGAGTCATATCGACCACATCATGCATTGAATTGACGTATGGGAAATTTAATCATGTCACAAATGAATTATGGATTATTTCTCTAAAGTTTAAAAAATAATTAGATCTCATTTTATTGGTTTTGAAAGCGTGAAACACATTTTAAAGTAAAATGACACTTCTATATTGAAAACTGATCACACTGTGATTAACTGTTTCATTTTCACCCTTACACCATTGTGCTAAACTAGTTTTGAATTGAAAATTATGAAAATAAAAAAAAATTTCAATTCATGTTTCATTCAATTATTTTGTTTTTATTACTCTTAAAAAAGGAAATGATACTTGTTTTGGTAATTTCACTGAAGGTGGAGGTGATTTGGAGGGACCATGATGATGTCCAAGAAAAATGGGCCAAACTGCGCAGGATCCATGAACACTAGTGGACTCAACTGCATTCTTCTACTAAACCTTGAATACAAATGAGTTTAAATTTTGTGGGATAGTCCTAAATTCAATTTTATACATTTTATATGAATAAAACCAAAGCTAATTAGGTCATCTGTTGGCCTATTCAGACTGATCTATCCAGCACACCGAATCTGCATGAAGTCAAAAGTGGTGTGCGGTGTTCTGTCAATATCTCTAGTTTTTATTGTAAAAATGGCGCCAAAATTTTAGTGGAGGTATAAAGGAGGTTTTTATACAACATTGTAGTTTTTTCAAAAGTGAGATAATACAGTCTGGCCATCAAAAACCATGAACCAAGTGGTTTCTCGAAATTAGGATGCTCAAAAGCACCTTCCGATTTTCCTGTAAAATGGAACCTTAGGATCCCCATTTAGTAGTTAGGAAAATGAGTGAAGTGATGAAAATTTGGAGTTATATAGGATTCCTCTCCTCATTCTATAAGTTCTGGAGGTCCATATTCTCACAGGGTGATCAAGAATGAAGAAGGAGTTCCACGTGACCTTCCTCCTCCTACCGATGTCGAACTAAATGGTGGGTGTTCATTTTGAGGGAGCTACACACATGTCAAGGGAGTTCCAACACATATATTAGCTACTAGTTTAGAGTAATTTGGGTGTTAAAACATTTAATTCCATGTACCTTATATGATTTCATATTTGAATGTTTTTTTTGATACATGTGAATGTTATGCTCTTAATTTCTAACCGATTGGTGTGAGGTTTTGAGTGCGTGACTTGTGTTGTTACAATTGGAAAACACAATAATACTTTTCATACCCACCTTATTGAGATTTCAATCTTCTTTATAATATCTTACTCTATACATAAGTACGGGACCTTGACAATACGATCGTTACATCAAGGTTTGGTTCTTTAAGCATTGAAATAAAAGCTTAGGAATTAATCAGGATTCTGATTAATTTCAACGAAAAACTTAAATCAAACCTAAGTGAATATCTATAGAAAATTAACTTTAAATGTGTGTAGTGAACTCACAATGAACCCTTTTATCTCATAATTATAAAACACCATATTTCCTTGTCAACTATTAAACTCTTTAATTAAGTCATTTTATTTTTAAAACTATTTTCAAAACCACCCCCAATTTTAGTTATTTTTATTAAAAATATACAATATAAACCTATAAACGGTCTTTGAGAGATGAAATAGGGTATTCTCTATACTATAAATAAATCTTAAAATCACAATCAATTCGACATGTCATGACAAAGCGGTCAAAAATACACACTTCGAGTCATACCAACCACACCATCTATCATATTACCATACGGTCGATTCCTACATGTCAAAAATGAATTCCGGATCATTATACTAAATTTTAAAAAAGATCCAATATCTTTTTATTGGTTTTGGATATGTATTTAATTTTAAACTAAAATGACACTTTTATATTGAAAACATGCACTTTGAGTCATACTGACCACGCTATGCGTTGTATTTACGTGAGGTTGATTCCTACATGTTAAAAATGAATTATGATTTTTTTTTTGAAAATAATAAAATCTCATTTTCTTGGTTTTGGATATGTGATGCGTGTTTTAAACTTAAATGACACTTAAATATTGAAAACATGCACTTCAAGTCATACCAGACACATCATGTGTCCGATCGACATGCGGTCGATTCCTATACATAAAAATGACATAGGGATCATTTTACTACAATATAAAAATAATACGAATACATTTACTCATTTTTGAGTATTCCAAGGGTGTTTTGAACTAAAATTTCAATTTTAAACAAAAAAACATACACTTCAATTCATATAACAAAAATTGTGTCTCAGATTGTGGTGTGGTTGATTCATACTTGTCACAAATGTATTATGGATCATTTTTCTAATGTATCAAAACAATCAGAATGTATTTTCTTAGTTTTTAATATGTGGTGTTTCTTTTGAACTAAAATGTTAATTTTAAACTGAAAACATGCACTTCGAGTCATACTTGTCACATAATTTTCCAAATTGAAGTAAAGTCAATTCATACAATTCAAAAATAAATTATAGATATTCTTCTTAAAGTTTGAAAACAATACAATCTCATTTGCTCAATTTTAGCTATGTGACACACATTTTAAACTAAAATGAAACTTCTATATGGAAAACAAACATTTTGAGTCATACCTACCACATCGTTTGTCAGATTCACATACATTCAATTCTAACACATCACAAATAAATTATGGATCACATTCCTAAAGTTTTAAAACAGTATGATCTTTTTTATTGGTTTTGTCTATGTGACATGTTTTAAACTAAAATGACACTTTTATATTGAAAACATGTACTTCAAGTAATATTGACCACATCACATGTTATATTGATATTTGGTTGATTCCTATAAATAAAAAATTAATGAAGAAGCGTTTTCCTAAAGTTTGAAAACAATTCAAGCCATTTTTATTAGTTTTGGATACCTGATGCATGTTTTAAACATAAACAACACTGCTATATTGAAAACATGCACTTCGAGTCATACTGGCCACATGAAATTTTATATTTGAATGTGGTCAATTCTTACATGTCAAAAATTACTTATGGATAATTTTACTAATGTATCAAAACTATCTAAATGTATTTGATTGGATTTGACCATGTCAAGTGTGTTTTGAACTAAAATGTCAATTAAAAAAACATATAATTCAACTCATAATGTGAACACTGTGACTTGGATTGGGTGTAGTTAATTCCTACACATCATAAATGTGTTATGGATCATTTTTATAAAGTATTAGAACAATATGAATTTTTTTGTTGGGTTTTGAGTATGTTTCATTTGTTTTGAACTAAAATGTTAATTTTAAATTGAAAACATGCACTTTGATTCATACCTATCACATCATCTATAAGATTGATATATAGTCAATTAATACATGTCACAAATGAATTATGGATCATTTTACTAAATTTTGAAAACAATTAGAGATTGTTTTCTCATTTATGGATATATGACACACATTTTAAACTAAAATGGAACTTTTATATTGAAGACATTCCATTTGAGTCATACCTACCACATCATATGTCATATTTATATACAATCAATTCCTATACATCAGAAATGAATTATGGATCATTTTCCTAAAGTTTGAAAACAATCTGAGCTCTTTTTTCTTATTATAATTTTGGCTATGTGATGTGTTTTAAACTAAAATGAAACTTTTATATTGAAAACACACAATTTGAGTTATACTGACTATAACATGTGTCAGATTGATATGCAGTTAATTCATACATGTCACAAAATGAATTATGAAAATTTTACCTAAATTTTGAAAATAATCTAATCTTGTTTTCTCAGTTTTGGCCATGTGACTTGTATTTTAAACTTAAATGACACTTGTATGTTAAAAGCATGCACTTAAACTCATACTATCCACATCATGTGTCAGATTAATGTGTGGTTGATTCCTGCACATCACAAATGAATTATAGATCATTTTCCTAAATTATAAAAACAATATGAATGTGTATGCTTGGTTTTGAGTATGTCATGTGTGTTTTGAACTATAATGTCACTTTTAAACTAAAAACATAAACTTTGAGTCATAACGGGAACACTGTGTGTTATATTGAGGTGAGGTTGATTCATACAGACCAGAAATATGTTATGGATCATTGTTTTAAAGTATTAAAAAAATATAAATGTATTTGATTAGTTTTGAGTATGTGGCATGTGTTTTGAACTAAACTATCAATTTTAAACTAAAAACATACACTTAGGGTCATAACATGCACACCATGTATTATATTAAGGTTCTATTGATTACTACACATCAAAAATGAATTATGGATCATTGTTCTAATGTATCAAAACAATTTGATTGTGTTTTATTAGTTTTGAGTATATCACATGTGTTATGAACTAAAAAGTGAATTTTAAACTAAAAACATTCACTTTGAGCCATAACGGACACACCGTGTATCATATTTAGTTGAGGACAATTACTATATGTGAAAAATGACTTATGGATCATTTCCCTAAAGTATCAAAATAATCTGAATGATTTTGATTAGTTTTGAGAATGTAATGTGTGTTTTGAACAAAAATGTAAATTATAAAATAAAAATATACACTTTAAGTCATACCACGAACACTGTGTATCAGATTGAGGTGTGGATGATTCCTAAACCTTTCAAGACAATGTTCATGACACATCTTTTGAGAATTCATACTTTTCCTTTAATTTTAACATAATCCCTTTGAATATGAGAGATTCTATTTGAACTATAGAGTCTCTTTTAATAAATGGATTAAAGAAAACTAGTGTGATTACAAATTTTATAAATGCATCATTATGATTCACTTCAAGTTTTAGGAAGCATGCCGTTTCATCTTCCACCTAAAAGGAACATGTTCTCTCTTTTCTGGATTATTGTAGATAGTTGAAAGAAAAGTATAACTTCCCAAAAGATCTTTGTAGAAACTAAATAAGTATTATATAAAAATTATAAGAAAATTAACTCAAAAATAGTAGATAAAATGATGAGAAAATTAACTAAATTAGTAGCAGGAAGTTAGCTTTTCATGATGTTTATATGCATTCTTCACCCATTTTCCAATTTCTATTATCTCAGCTATAGCCTCAAAGTATAATATCTCACAAGAATGGAAAACTTGAAACATGTTTCTAGCTATGTTAGAATCCATAAGGCATAACCCTCCATTATAATTATCCTAGATAAATAGGTAAAAAATAATATATAATCATTAAAATACTATTTTTTTTCACATCCCAAATGTATCTTTAAGGTCATAGCCTATACTAGATCCAAACATAACAAGAAATAAAATAAATTTTATGTCATAAAACTTTCTAAAACTATGTAATCTACCCAATAATATATAAATAAATTTATTTATTCTTTTGAGTATGTATATTGTTGGAAATATTGGTAGAACTGAGAAAATATAGGCAAACAAATTATTAAGAAATATTTTTATTGAAATTGTAATTACCTTCATAAATTACATGTTTGGGGATGCTATTATTTTGATGATATATGATATATTTTATAAATTTCAAAATATAATATCAATAATCAATATTATTATCCTGATTCATACACTACATAAACATTTAAAAAAATAAGTAAATTTTATTGAAATATGTTTTAATTATTAAATCTTACTATATATACCATAATTAGTTTCCATTTAAATAAATCAATAGGATTCTTATGTTAAGTCCCCAACCTCATACCATGATTTATTCTATATGTATAGTTTTCCCAATAAAAAAAAATTATCATTAAAAAATATCTTATTAAAATTTTATCAATAAAATGTTGACTTAATTACATTACAAATTTAAAATATTCATCATGCGTGGTCAGGTTTATGAAATTTCATGAATTGGATAAAAAAATAAACATTTGGGGTATCTAAATTGATTGCGATCAACATCTAGTAATTCCTAAAAAAATAAAAACAACATGTAATGAAAAAAGAAAAATATATTTTATATGATTAAACTACATACTATTAAATATGAAATATAGGCATCAAGAAGGGTTTATCATCTATTATTTTCTTCTCAAGCACCTTTCTTAGTTAATCTTTTCTCTTATCAATTTATTTTAAGTTTGAAGAAATTTATTTCATAGAATAAATAAAAGGATTAATGAGTCCAAATCATTCTTTATAAGTTTTTCCATTTATATATTAGTAATATAAACACCTATAGAAAATAAAAATAGTTATTAACCTTAATGAAATTAATATATCATTTTTTGGACATACATATAATGAAAATGTACCCCATGTATGTATTTATAACTGAGACTCCCAACCATTAAACTTGATAATCTCATTTATACTCTCCAAACCTACTATTTCTATAATGTTATTTTCCAATATTTATTATTCATATTGAATTTATGACATATTTTCATCTTTGAATGTGGGGTTTTCATGAACTTGTAATGTTAATATATGCAGTAGTGGAACTGGTGGGGAGAAGGTACTCTTAGAAGGTCCTTTTGTTTTCTTAGTTGATTCACTGGATTATCTTGATCTAAAATTCTACTTCCCCATCATTTTATCCATCCATAATACCATAAATCATTTATGATTTTTTTTCATCAACTTTTAAAGGTTTTTTATTTTATTTTTTTAAGGAAATACCCCATGTATCTTTATAAGATTAGATATCCATGCTATGAAATTTCCAATAGCATCATTTATCATTGTAATATCCAAATCATCAAGCAAAACATGAAACTCATCCATTGGATCATGAACTATTTTAATACACACTCTTATGTGATCTTTTGGGAGTTATTTATTATGTAGAATGTCTCTTGTGATATTATACACTGTACCCCTCACAAAAAGGCGACGTGCGGGTGTTGATAGTTATAAATCACATACAAATTTACCCTATAAAATTTTTGTATTATAAATTTATTCGAGGTTGTTTAATTCAAATTTAGGATAAAGAGTAATGAAAAAATTTATTACCTCAGGTAAGGTAGGTGGTAGAGGGGAATGAATCACCTCAAATATAGTGGTTTCATTTGGATCTTTATGTTCTGATCTTTGTTCAAATACTGATTCACTTTAATCCTTTTGCATACATTGGTCCTCCAAACCAGATTGAAAAATAATATCTTTCAAAGAATCTATTTGTGCCCATAATCCTTTATGTGTATCATATTTATCTCCTTTCAGCTTTTTGTTCTTGAAATATTTTCGAGATGACATTTCTAAACATTCACATCTAATGCGACCATATTGTTCTGGCCACTTCAAAGCTAGTAAAAGTTGTTTTCCTTTAGATATAGTTGATACTGATTATTTTGTTTAAACCATATAAAAACATCTGAACATAAAAAGATTTTTGATTTAATAATATTAAAAATCAAAACGAAATACTATTATGTCATACTTACACATTCTCCCCATACTTATTGTGTATTTTGATCAACTAGTTTACCCTTTTTATTTATGTGGGCCTCCTTCCATAGAACATGATGTGAGAAGGAAGTGGATTAGGATTTTGATTCATCAATATTTCTATAACCAAAGTAAATATGTTCTTTATATCACATAAAAATTTTAATATATATTTAAAATACATAACATTTTATTTTCATGTTGAGTGTACCCCATCCTTGATTTACGGTAGGGGTACATTTTCTTTGCTGCACGTTGTTTATTTTCATCACTCTTTTACCATTTCATAAATTAATAAGTTTGAATAAAATTGGATAAAATAAATAATGTAAAATAAAATATTATCAAATACATTTCACCTGAAACAATTTCTCATCACAATAACTAATTAAGTATTTTCATGTATCATGTTTTATAATGTGTGCATACATAACTGGTGGGTGTGAATTTAATTTCCCCTCAACATACCCAATATGATGATTTTTAAAAAGTTTCTAGAAGGATTTATGAGATTTTATTGTAGCCATTAAGATATATTTATTATGTAAATCATCTAAAATAAATGAACTATGTAAGGTATAATGAAAAGTAAATAAACATTTCATTATATATATATTTTTTAAAATAAATAAAGTACATCTTAGAATTACCTTAATATCTTCCCAAAGGGTTTTCATCAATATAGGATATACATGGTGTCACATATCTATATAAATTAGAACATGAATTCTCATTGTGACCCCAACATATCTAATGAAAATTGACTTGTTGGGTCTAACAAGTTGGCCAAGTTGATTCTAACCAACCTCAAATTTTATACCCTTGATCATTCCCTTGATAATTTTATTTAACATAGTGATTATAGAACATTATTTATTTTCATCAAATTTTTGTTAATCCTCTAATAATTCCATAGAAACAACATCAATCATATGTTCTTTCTTGGGATTGATTACATCATCATGTGTAGAAGTCATTATCTACATGGGTAGTTAAACATTTAATTTATATTACATAAATGAAATAGAAAATATACAATGTTATTAAGAAAATCATAGTATATTAATAAAAACTTTAACCTTCTCATTGAACTCAATTTTTTCTATTTAAAGGTTAAATGGATTTGGATCCTTTATCGAGTATCCAAATCCCCTCTTCATGGTCCCCTATAACATACAAGGCATTTTTGTACCATCATGAAATTATTATGATCTACCAATTAAAGGGTCATCCTCAGTTGAATTTTTATATGACCCTACAATTGTTTTAGTCTCTAATAAGAAAAATGAATATTTCTTGTTTGCTGGATCTGAGACATAAAATACTTTCCCTACTATGATACCATTACGAACAAATCATCCTTATACCCATCCACATATATATTCACCATCACAAATCCCAATTCATTGACTTTCACTAAACTCTTGCTATCAACCCATTTGAAATAGAAAACCATCACTTGAAAAGTTATATAATCAAACTCATATATCCATTCAATGATGATGAAATATAAAATATTGACATAAATTTGATTTTTATGCTTGGAACCAGATACATGCATTAATTCTTACACATGTGTGACTCCAATTTTTTGCATCATATTAAGTTCATTTTTTTCGTTTGTATATAAAATATAACCATTAGTTACATAACTAGTGTAAGATATAACATTTATATTTTCCCCATGGATAGCCATCAAAGTCGTTCGACAATTGAATTCAGATTTTCAAATAACTTACTATAAATATGATCTCAGAACCATACTATAAACTTTTTATTATGTGTATTTTATATCTATACTTAATCCCTTGATGGATTAAAGTGTATAATAATTACTTTCTTGGATTCAATTTAGGGAGAAACCCCTGTACTATTATGTAAAATGTAAATGTGATATTTCTCTTACTATATGATGGTAATCTTAATAATATATCTTCTAGAAATCCATTTACCCATAAGGAATCCACTATGATGAGAATTTTGGAGATTGATGCTACCAACATATGATAGGTAATAAGTAAAAAATTCAACATCTTCTTCAATAATATATCAATCTACAATACAACCTTCTGGATGACTTCGATTCTTAACATACCCTTTCAAAATATTCATATATCATTCAATTGGTTTCATCTATCTATAATGGATAGGACCACATAGTTGAACCTCTCTATCTAAGTGAACCATCAGGTAGAACATTATATCAAATAATTATGGTGGAAAGAGAATCTATAATTCATATAATATGACTACAATCTTCTAATTCCTGATTGGAAACTTCGATGGGTATATAACTTTACCATATATGACTTTGAAGAATAATCAAATTATGGTTAATGTGTGTCATACATTTTAGGTAGAATTCAATATAAAGTGATACAAATTAAATATTGCAACAAAATATGAGATTTGTGTGATTTTAGACCTTGTAACTTCAAATTAGTCATTAACATGAATTTTTTGATATTTGATGAATACCCCTCTGGAAATTTTACACCATTAAGGAAATTGAAAATTGAAAATTTTCTTATCTATATAGAGTGTAAGCTATTGGATGAAGAAAAGTTTTCCTTTCACCCCTCACCAGTGCCAAATGTTCCCTTATCTCCTTGCCAATCATGTCCAACCAAGCCTTAATTCCATGTTTTATTTTGTCAGGAACATTTAGTAATGTGCCAATAATACTATCAATTATATTTTTTCCACATGCATGAAATCAAGAAAATTTATTACTTAAAAACAATTATAGTACAATAATTCAAAGAAAATTGATCATTTTTTCCAACCTGTTTTCATAAGGTTTTTTGAGAAATGTTTACCGAAAACACTGTCAATATATTTTACTTTCTTGAATAGTTGATCAACCATTAGTGGAGATAGTGTTGTACCTTTTTTGTATTCCCATTGAAAACTATCATCCAAGATCAGTATTTATGTGTCAAGGTAAAAATTTATTTTGTACTAAAAACATAGTCTTCAAGGAATGTTTCAACCGAACCGAGTGTGTGAATTATTAAAAAATGGGACACCCCAACATTTATTTAATGGTATAACCCAAGAAATTTCTTTAAGAAAGAAAATCATTTATTATCTAATAAAACATGTCCCTTAATGTGAATTATTCACATATATAGGTATCCTAAAATGTACCACCTATATCCCACATAAATTTTAGATATTAGATCAATGAATCTAAATAGACAATATCATTACCGTATTGTTTTGGTCTAGATATAAACAAATACAACATAATTTATTTTCATTTCATGCATAAACATGATTGAAAGTTACAATTTACTAATATAAATAGAACTATACTATGAGTACTAATCTATAAACTTAAATGATTTATTTCATATGTAGATTACATAATATGGAGGTTTCTTGGCTTATTTCTAAATTCAAGATAATCATAATCAATTTTCTTCCACTGAGTAGAGCCTTCTAGGTGACTTAGTTTCCCATTATCAATTCTTGTATCTTCTAGGTCAATTATCTCATGGTTTCATGAAATCCATATAGTTATCTAAACCATGGAATGATAGGAATGCACTATACATATTTCAATGGACTTGATTCATCTTTATTGTATTGATTCTCACCACACTTAGAGAATTTTTAAAGTGATTCATAATCCTTATGAAACAATATGAAATCATTTGTAAATGAATATATTTTTTAGAGATCATTCCCATTGTATGTATCATTCATTTATCATAATATGTTTGACATGGTAGTTCATTTTATTCTAGTACCATATCATTCAGGATACCAAGTAGTCCTATAAAGCTGGTGTTTCTCCATCCACTACCATATTTCAAATTATATAACTTCAATATAGTAGAAAATGTTATATATTTATTATAATTAGTATACAATGGTCTCTTAGCACAACTTTTTATCTTCTTAGAAAACTTTGGACAATAATGAATATCAACTTTAATTCCCATAATCATTTCTTCTATACAATCTCTATCATTATTTACACTAGTATTCATATCAAATGATCTATAAAACTCAGTATCATCCCAATCAGTGTGTATATTCAGTTTCTCCCCATGTTTAGTCCAACATTTATAGCTATGATCTATTTCATGATAAATCAAATGTTTTTACAACTCTTATAGACTAATTTGTCTTGAATAAAAATAATGTAAACATAGAAATTTTTTTTGAGAAGGGTCATATGCATGCTCTATTTCAAACTTGATGAACTCTTTAACTCCATCTTCATACTATTTTATCAGACGATTATTTTGAAACCATTTTCAATTTATATCCATCCAATTAGGTTAATAAAAATATTCATTTTTTAAATATATATATATATATAAATACACATAATATATAAATAATCAAAGTATAATGTTATATAAAATTATAATAAATGAAACCCAATATTGGAATGTTATTGTTGATGATTCCTAACAAGTTGTCATTTTAGAAAAGGGTGACATGAAAAACAAACTTGGGTAAACATGTGGATACTGGTCCTGGTTATCGATTTAATGTTGCGTGGGATAAAATGGTAATTATAGTATGGTTTCTGTAACCTATCTAGGTGGTAGTACAATAAATGGGAGGAGTTTATGTTTATTTATTTCTTCACTTAGCATGTGGTGGGTAGGTGGTGTTTCATTAACACAATGCTTAAGAACCAAAGTTGATGATCTTTTATAACATGATGAAACCATAAAATTCAACAAAAGTTGAAGAAGTGTTTAATGGGATAAATAGAAAGCCTCATCTCAAACAAATGATTAGAGTGTAAGACCAACTACCTGGGATCACATGAAAATAAATCTCAACCTTATTGGAACCAAAAAATAGAGTCAATTATGAAAAAATGTCAAAGTATAAACTTGGTGTGAGGTTTAAACAATATGGAAGAAGATATGGATATTTTTAACGTTGGTCATGATACAAATTTAAAGAGTGAAGGGTAGTCTGCATGGAGCATTGAATAGAGTTTTTGGTGTCCTCATTTCAATCTAATGCTGGTCATAATTCCAATTTTTTTTTTTCTATGGATGCAAGTATTCCCCTGACTCAATCATATAAAATTTATCTCAATAATCTTACCATTTTTTATTAAATAACTCTCAAAGAGTTTTCTAACTTTTCTAGGTGGGAGTACAACAATAGGGGTAAGTTTATGTTTATTCATTTCTTCAATTGGAACATGGAGGTCCGGGTGGTGTTTTAGTGACATGATGCTTAGGAGTCTAAGTTGATCTTTTTTTAGATGATGAAAACATTGATACAGACAAATTACATGGCCTTGAGAACCTAACATTTAAAGAAACTCATGAATTTAATTCCAATGAACCAAAATTCTTAGGCCAAGGTTCTTAAGCTATTGGAAAAACTAAATTATAATCAAATTAGTGTTTTATAAATGATTAAAATTTAAAAAATTGACATGGTTGGGATAAATAATTAAGAACAAAAATGAGATTTTTCTAAATATATATAAAATCCATCCTAAAAATTTTGACACAAATTTGAAGTAGTATTAAAAAAGGAAAAGTAAATTGGAAATGTAAAATTTCCTTGAAGTGATTTAAATGTGGATATATTATACTTTCAAGACCAATTTTCCAATTTTTATAAAAAAGGAAAATGAAAATGAATTTGATTTAACAATAAGTTTACATAAGAAGAAAAAATAAAAGCTTATCAACCCAAATTTCCACTTATAGAAAATAGATAATAATTTCTAAAAAATCAAAAACATAGAATTATTATCTAAACTAGATGATGAAAAAACTAGTGATTATGATACTGAAGTTGAAACATTAAGTAAATTAGAGGAGGGGTTATTGATTTAAAAAGTCAACGATGTTGATTTCACTAGTGATAAAGATAATGGCGATGAAAATGATGAAAAATATGAAATAAATTTGTTATTGAACCAAGAGCTAAAATATTATATTTTAAAGACCTTAATGCTGGATAAAGTGAAAAAAATATGAATATAGGATCTCAAACATTGAATAAATAATATTTATTCCTCCCATTATATAAATGAATTAATATTATTAAAAAATAATGAATAATTTAATTTGATGATTTTTGAAGAGAAGAAGTTGGGGGCTATGAAATAGGAGGTTAAATAGAAGGTAAAGGAACTATGAAATGTTTTGAAAATATTTTTTGAAGTAGTAAATCTTATGAACAATTTCAATTTCAACATCAACTTGTTTGTGTGATAAGTTAAATGAAGGTCAAAGGGAAATGTTAAGATTTTTGAAGCTCCTATGAAGCTTGATGAGTGTATAAATATGAAAATACCAACCTCAATGGGTGAAAGCGGTCTTCTATATATAAAGAGAAATGATAAGAATATGTCAAAGAAAAATGATGTTTAATCCTAGACCTCGCTCCAAAATTACCTCAAGATACAGAAGGAGTGGAAAAGTTCAAGTGACGACCATTTTTCAATGGCCAAATGTCACATATAATTATTTTAAAGATCCAGAAAGAGTAGAGAGTAGTTGAAATCGTATAGAACATTTGACCTCTGAAATATATCAGTCACCCCTTTTTCAGCTAGTTCCTAATGAAGTGGCACCGCCCCTCCCATTTAAAAAAATAAAATTTCCTAATACTATATGATTAAAAAAACAAACCCCTTCAATTTTTCGAAAAAATTCCATATATTATATTTACCATTACATAGTGGATAGAGACACATGAAAAATAATCAAACTACCAAAGAGAAGAAAAACCGAACTTTTTCATATTTACATGGAGATGAATGATAATCTAGGGGATACAAGTGGCATGAAAAAGATGAAGAAGTAATCTTTTCACCTAGAAGAATAGAATCTCATGTGTGAAGGAGAAAATATGACTTTTGCTATATCAGGTATGTGAGAGGTGGCTATACGCTCTGGCTCCATATAAGGCATGTCAAGGGAGGCGATCTATGCAGGTTGAGGAAAGTATAAAGAAACCAATACATGATAGAGGGATATAAATAATAACATATCTTAGGATTTGAGAATATTTATTATTTTGAGAGAAGGTTGAGGGGGAGTAGAAAAAAAACTTGACATCCAAAAGAGCTTGAACGGTGCGTGAAGAATCGGTTCAGCTAGGCTTAAATTTATATGACCATAAAGGGTTTTATCAGTGGTAAAATAATACGTCCTGATAAAACTCCTCTTTATCAACTCTATAATATTAGCACCGATAAAGATAACTTTTACCAGCACTTTATATAATAGCACTAATAAAGTCCTATCATTATCAGAACTAAAAACGCGTCGATAAAAATCTATATGACTAATCTTTAATAATATAATTAGAAACTTTAAATGTATATAATTATAAATAAATATTTATATAAATATAAATATATATAAATAATTTTAAATATGTATTTATAAATATAATTATAAATAAATATAAATAATATAATTATAAATAATTATTTATTTATATAATTATAAATATATGAAAAGAATTTTAAATATATAGTTATAAGTGTAATTATATATATATTTATAAACATTTTTATATAATTATAAATATGTTTATATTATTATATATATATATATTTATTAATATATAAACATATACTCTTATAAATATAAAAATATATTAAGTTTTTAAATATATTTATTATAATTTTATAATTAATTATTTATAATTATAAATTTTTTTTAAAAAATCATATATATTTATTTATAATTATAACTATATAATTTGAAAAATATATTAAATGTTCATTTATAAATATATTTATATATAAATATAAATATATATATTTATAAATATTTAAATCCAAATATTTTTTTATAAATAAATTTTTAGCATTATTAATGAATATATAATCTTAAATATATGAATGTTAAAATTGAGTGAAATTGAATAATAAAAAATAAATAGACTGTAAAAATATTAAAAAATGTATAAGTATTATTAATTATACAAATTATTTAAAAAAAATTAAATATGGATATATATTGAAATCAAGATGAATACATTTTGAAAATATTAAAACATAGTAAATAAATATGTATAAATAAATATTATAAAATGATTTAATCAGAAAAAAATAAAAAATAAAAAATAAAAAATAAAAATAAAAAAATATGAATAATGAATAAAAAATATTAATTGAAATAATATTAAAAATGAATAAATAAAATTTACCAATAAAAAAAATATGATATTAAATATATTGTTTTAGTAAATGAAATTAAAAAATAAATATTAAAATTTGAATAAACTACATAAATATTATGTGCATGTGTTTCTATATAAGATTGCATTAATCACATAAATGGGTGTATGAAATTATTATATATATATATACAACACAAGTTTGATATATGTTAAATTGAACAATGACATTATATAACATGCAATGTCTATTAATGAAATAAATAATAATAAGAACGAATAAATTTTAAAAATGAACAAGTGTTATTAATTGTATAGATTATTAAATAAAACTAAAAAGGAATATTTATAAATACATATTCTAAAAAAAATGAACAAATATTAATTATATAAATTTTGACCATATTAAAAGCATTAAATGTTAATGAATAAAAATGTATGAATAAATATTAAAAATGGATAGAATTAAAAAAATATTGAACAATGAAAAATTGAAAATGAATATATTACAAAATTACTAATTTTTTTAAGATTATTAATGAATAAATAATATTAAAAATAAAAAATTTGAAAAAATATGAAAAATAATTAATAGAATATATATAATAAAATATATAAAAATGAATAAAATTTAATGATTGGAAAATAGTATATATGAAATATATTGTGTTAATAAATATAATTATAAAATGAATATTAAATTTTTTAAAAATTACAGAAATATTATGTGTGTGTGTAGGGTCCTGAAAAATCCGTGAAAGGAAAGTAAATACACCCATAAAATTGATAAAGGAAAGGAATGCATGTGGGGATGAAAAAAATTAGAGGAAAAGATTGAAGGAGTCTAATTTGGTAGAGGACCCAAACTAGTCCGCGTACTAGTTTTAAGGAAAGGTATAAGAAAGGGACATACCGTGAACTGAGCAGTACACGGGTGGCCTGCAAAACGCTGGCCCTCGAAGCATTGGCTAGGGAATTAGGCAGTTTGAATAATGAATAAGGAAAGGCGTTGGTCAACCGCCAACCACATATTTGGAGGAAACACGATGGAGAATTAAGTCCTCACACAACACCTCCATAGACCGAGCGGTCTATGGACGAGACAAGGCTGATAGTGCCCCGCGAACCATGTCGTTTGTGAAAGTGAGGTAGTGATTTTCGCCACCGTGAACTGCAACACTGTAAATATCGGTTGACTGAGTCATCCGTAGACCGAGAAATTTCCCCATGGGCTTCCGCAAAAGGCACTATATTCCCGTAGATACAGCCTCCTTAGCACTTTATAAAAGGACCCCATGGGGAGTTGTGAAAAGGATCGGATTTTGGGGAGATCTAGGGGGGGGGTGGTCTACGAATGAAAGACTACAAAGGAAAAAAGTAGGCGATGTGCAGAACTGCAAACTGTTTCCAGCAGGTATATACATTCCGCAAACCATAAAAATAATAAATCATAATAAGATGGGTAATCCACAAACCTAAAAGTTCAACCACAAAACATACTCCCTTTGCATATGAACTTCTTGTAAACTATGAGATTAATTCCCCTTCTTCAACCAGGAGTACCGTGTAACACATCTCTATATGAACGAAACCCTATCTAGCAGAGCATTTCGCCACACGGAAGGACTCGAGCACCACATACCACCATGGTATATGAACAGATCCTGAGGTCGCATACCACCATAGTACTTAGACCACACACAGATCCATGTACCACCAAGGTATGCAGACCACACCCAGATCCACATACCACCATGGTACGTGGGCCGCATCCAGATCCACATAGCATCCCATTATGCGTACTACCCTTCCACCCGCATAGAAAAATGCTATGCAGAAGGTACCCCACCCCGCATAAACAAATGGTATGCGAAGTAGGGTAACTCTAGGATTTCTACCTTCTGGAATCGATGATTCCCTTCCATTTCCATCCCATCCTTTGAGTCTCCTCCGCGAAGTAGTCCATAAACATCAGGCCAAAGCCTCTTCCAAAGACACCAAACCCATATAAAGGGACCATCAGGTGCATCAACATGCCCTTTTGAGTCTACATACCCATGGTAAGAAGAGTCCTGAAAGTAATCCTTGCATCAGTATAGACCCCATGAATGTTCTTAAGTCTAAATTACTGTGGTAACCCAGAGTCAAACCTTGGTATACTAACATAGAACTCCCCATTCTAGGGATCAAGGGTAATCACATTATTTTCCATTCAATGAGGGGAAATGATAGTCAAAGGGATTCCACTTGCTTTTACTTTTGATGAGAAGCAACATTCCTCCCCTTTACTAGAAACCATTCCAGGGCATCCCTCCAAGAGTAAGACCCTAAACTTTTGGGAGGGACCTAATGATCTTCACTTTCATTTCACATTGAAGGGTTCATTTCTCTGCACCCTTTTCCACCATTGCCCCAGCATCTTCCACCGTGGGATCCTCTTTTTCCCTCAACAGATAAGAGAAAGTGTTTTTTTGTTGAATCTTTCACGTCCTCTTATTTCTTACACTGACAATGAATCACATGGGCTTAGGGGTTTGTGATAA
Organism: Viscum album; assembly: GCA_963277665.1. NCBI lineage: Eukaryota > Viridiplantae > Streptophyta > Magnoliopsida > Santalales > Viscaceae > Viscum > Viscum album. Next base: position 1,511,950,657 of record OY728139.1, on the reverse strand, counting down.
TATGACATTGGTACCACCCACCATGAACAACGAGAACTCTAATTCCCACTATAACTAGGATACTTAGGAAGGCTTCATCTAGGCTTGAGCTTCATATCATCTCTTACATGAATTTAAAGATAATGTCCCTTTTAAGTGGGAAGATTCTACGCGTAAGCCCCAATAAAGTAACAACTCTAACCAAACTACAAGGGATTTTATTCCTAGTTAATTGGGATACATAGGAAGCCTGCTTGAGGTCCAAACCCAATACCAAAAGAACACTAGAATTTTTATGGTCCATATTCCAAGTGGGGTCACATTAATCCAGGAGACCATATCTTTCCTTGGAATCTCGGGCTGCATCAGCATAAGTCCTGCATTGGATCTTGACTAGGAATCTTTCACCTAGATGTTTTTGCTGCATGACGTTAAACTGCATGGATGAGTCCCTGTTTCATGACCTTAAAAGGTGATGTGTCTAGTTAAGTGACACCAAACTACATGGGTTATGATTCCTCTCAAGAGGATACATAGGAAACCCATCTTATGGGTTCGATCCCGATATTGAAGAAAATTCCACCCCCTGGATGATGATAAATTCTAGAGATCCTCATCACAGGGCTTAAACTATCATCGTCTCAGTAACTCATAATCCATGCATATCCATGATTGATCTTTCAACCTAGGGGTAATCCATGGACACATGCTTCGAAAAAGAACCAAGGATTCACAAAAATATGAACATTTCTTAAATCTATACATGATTCATGGAGTAGGAAATAATCCCCCCAAAAGGGTGTGATGATACCGACCTCCCATCCTCTCGACCAATGGAGTCCTAAAGTGTTTTTGGCCAAATCGTCATCCAACGAGAACCCACATTTGGAAATAAGGTCTAAGAATCATAGATACTAGAACCGTTGGGTTTTTTGGCTCCATGAATAAACCCATTGGAGACCATTCGAGGACATAGTTCCCCCAATATAGGCCGACTGCATGAACACATAACCCCCTTTTCAATCGCCTGCCAGGATCATGAAAATGCGACACCTCCTTAATAACATAAAAAAGGATACACTGCCCAATACCAGTGTTAACATCTCACCCAATCAATACATGGTGCGAAGCGAATTAGGTCAAAATAAAAATGGTGAACCAAATGTTAATCCTTCACCAAGGTGGAAGATTACCCCACCTCAAGCACCTTTCACATTCAATAGAAAGAGGGACAAACAAGATCATCAATTTTACATGTGATCATTATATGCTATTTTGACAGGGTTTTTTTTCTATATATGTCATATATATGTAACAAGAATTTAGCAGATCTCTCTTCGATCCAAATGGCATCTCAAAAAATTGCTCAGACACACATGTCAGAGACCACACGGGTGGACTGATCCTAAAAGAAGAACACGACCGTCTCACCTAACCAGTGTCTTAAATACTAGGATTCAAATGCACTTATAAAAGAGTACTATCAAAATGGTACTCTCCCTACAGTGGAGGATGCAAGGTAGGCCCTCCAATAGGTGAATGCTCGCCAGCCACCTCTTCAGCCGTGACTGAAGATCCAGCACAGGACGACCCCGTTGGGAATCTTTTACTGCTTCAGGAGTCCGTCCCTAGAGATTGATAACAAGTTTCTCCCTTATCTTAGGGAGGTAGATTAAGTCAACAACAATGACTTCATCCCAGATGCACATGAACCCTATTCAAGGGATCCTACCAGAGGATGTTTCCATCAACGACGTACAACCCTATATCCTTATTTTGAAGAGGATCCTATACTGGGGAAACCTGCTGAATTCCAAAGGAAATAGACCCCTCAGGCTGCCTTCTCAGGTCATAAAATGAATAATTAGGAATAGGTTATCACCCTGGTTCCCAAGGAGGAGGTCTGCCCCAAAAAAGTGGCGACATGTAAGGGGTAGGCACACTATCTTGTCCCTCCCACTGAATCCCACCATAGAGATATGTTGGAAATCTACGAGCGGACACAAATTCCATCTCACTCATATGAATCCCACCATAGAAATAGGGTGGCACAATATGAGTAAATTCACATTCCTTCCAGTGCTCGTACATCCTTCTGCGCAGATAGGGTGATAAATTATAGTTAGATGCAAATTTCTGTCAATACGCAAGAATCCTGTCATCCAAATAGAATGGAACCAAACTATAATGAGAAATTAATTCCTACTGATGAAAAACAAGCCTACTATCCAAATATGGAGGAAAATTGTGGGCAGTCATACAACACTTCCAGCACATATGAAGCCCGCCAACCAAATACAATTATAATTAAATATGAGCAGAGTCAAATTCCTACCGATTAAAATCAAGCCCACAAGACAAATATAGTGGAAAATGAGCAGATTCAAATTCCTACTCACAAATAAAAATCCCACTAGCCAAATAGAATGGAAACTAGAGAAAATAGTTGGTGGAAAACTTATTCCTTTTTCCCAACATAGGAGAACTGTCGATACCCACTGGCGATCCATGGAGGACCGAAGCAGGCACAAACTGCTGCCCCAACATCGAAATGTGCATTCATACCCATTATATCCAAATACATATCTCATCACATCCTGGCCATAATGGAGGATCATACGTTGATTCAAGACTATATCCTCTAGACATGTCAAGACATCATTTCGTCGGTGAAAAAAGTGAGGAGTCGGGCCCATGACCCGATATCCCCAGGCGGAGTGGTCTATCCACCAAATCAGATATTCACTCCGAAGCAGACCAACATCCATTCTCCAGTCTAGGAGGGTTGAAGTCCATATTCTGTGATACAAGGACAACTAGATCGGGAACAAATACCTATTCTAACTGGGGGATGCTGGTCCAACGTGTTTCTTTCTCCAGGGCAAGCATATATATCTGCCGGAACTCAAAATGCTCTTTAGCATATCCCAGAGACATAATGGGAACCAATTAGATAGGGAACCATACATGAAGGCTATTACCAACAACAGGCAGCCTCAGTTTCCCATAATAAAGTGCACAAAATTAAAAGGTTCCAAAGAACCCATAAAATGAAGAGAAAATTAATGATTATGCTCTGTTGGAAGCTAGATTTCTTAGCACCATAAAAAATTTATCAGTAGAGTCTCAAGATCCTGTCGGTCTATTACTAAATTATGGAAGTGATAGTAGCAATTGTGAATGTCCTCCCCGAAATGTCGCTACCAGCAGCTCTGAAGGTCTTCCTAAGAGAACCCACAAGGGCTTAATCTGTGGTCCATAAATGATCGATCACGAGATCCAATTTCTTAATGTGTGTCAAGGTAGCCATATCCTTAACCAAAATATCATCAATCAAGAAGGAACTCCCCTTAATGTAGTCTTCCCTGATGGTCCTCCCCATGGTACACGCTACAGATATGCTTCTCCTTGTAGTCGGATGTCAGGACAAGATGATAGTCATCGCCATGACGACAGTCACTATGAAGGTCCTCCCCAAAGTGACATTAAGCAATGAGAAGGACCTACCCTCATTTCATTACACCCTGTAGGACCTCCCTATAGTGTACACTATAGATACTCTCCCTACATCCAGAGCTATGATGGGAGTCCTCACCGTAATAGCATTCATCATAAAGGCCCTCCTTGCAATGATGCCAAGTAAAAAGAAAGTCCTCTCCTTGCAATAGTTCTCCCTGATGTTCCTCCCTAGGTTACATGATACAGATATGATTCTCCCTATAGTAAGACATCTGGTCATGATGGTTTTCCTTTCCATGACGGGAGTTCCTATGAAGGTCCTCCCTGTAGTGACATTAAGTAATGAGAAGACCCTCCCCTCATTGCAGAACACCCTGAAGTCCCTCCCCTTGATGCGGTCCACCGTAGAAGTCCTATTTATAGCCAAAAACTAAGCTATGATGGTAGTCATAGACATCAAAAAACCAACTAAGAAGGTACTCCTTTTATTCAACATTTACGCTGATGAGAAGGTCCTCCCCTCATCGGGTCGAATACAAGAAAACCCTCATATGCTGTGGCACTTCAAAAAATAGAGTACGACATATGGGATACTCTATCCATGACCAGTGATATATTTTCTCTACTGGAGGATGAATCAGGGACACACTCATCTTTCGAGCCACCCCGTACTGTTCAAGTGTCAACATGAATCCTACCAGCCCCATTGCTTGAAACAAAATCATTAAGGAGTAGTCAAACTGGGTGGATAAAGTAGAAGAGTCCCTATAAGAACAACAAAAATATTTGTTGATTGTGAGAAGAAAAATAGATAGGGACGACATAATTGTGATTTATTGGCCCACAACCACTTCTCAGTTCAACATACTAAAATATTTTTCAGAAGAATGTATGCATAATATTCAGCTCAATATCTGGACAACTCTCTGCCTGTTAAAAGCAAAGTTTTTACCTAATGATGGGTATGAAGATCATGTTAATGACTTGGGAGAACTTCACCAAAAAATCAACCTATAATCCCTTCTTTATACATGGATACCATGATCATAAAGGCTAAAGAATTACCTTGGGCTATCCTGTATCCATGCGCTACACAAATTGCGTTGTCTTATCAGCAACACCCTATCTGGTGTTCATATATAGGTATCGAGAGAACATGGATCCATACACTTCCCACCTTCCCATATAACAAAATTCACTAGAAATGACATCATGTATTTTCATTACCCAAAGACAGTATTCAAATGAAGTCCCTGCCCAGGAAAGGTGGAATGCTTGACAAGACCCGACCTTGAGTAAGTCTCAGAAGCATCATGTCCGATGAGAGAAAGCCATTGAGAAGCTCCTAAAATAGGAAAATAATAATTTCCAGTAGGATTACAGTTTAATAGAATCCAATCAACAAGAAATACTCATTTCCTAAAAAAAAAACAATTCACATGCATACCTGGCACTATATCCAGTTCACATCTACATGGGAATGCAGAAGATCAAGAAGGCAGTAATAGCAGTAGCATTTACCGCAATACAAGAGTATCCCTAGGACACAGAGCTGGGAGAATTTTTAAATAAAATTCCTCCCATAAGACTAGAAAATCTAGGCCAAGACATGACAATAGAAGAACGAGAGCAACCCCAGCCCGTAGGGCTGTGTTCATTTTTACCACAAATTCCCTCCCAGCAAATATCTGTCTTCTCCCATATAAGGAGAGAAATGGATGGAGGGGGAAATCATTCCATCCCATACCACAAGGTCATATTAGGTTTCCCTTCAATTCACTCTCCGCCAAGAGACCTGAAGAGTATCACAAAATGGTCATAAAAGATCCAACAAAGGGCATCAAAGCTCTCCTACTATTCATCTCCTAGTATACCACCCCAAATTTGGTATGCATCTGTGAGTGTCATGGAAATTGACATAAACCATCGTTGAAGTCGGTAAAAGTTTAATATTTATATTCCTACTAACTATAGTATATGTGGAAATTAGGGTCAAACCCTCAAGGAAGGTAATTTTGACCACTATTCTTCTAAAAACCTTGGGAAACTCCACTATTGTCCACAGTTGATAGGATTTTTTTTTACTTTCTTTTTGTTTTGTCTATTAAATCAGAAATGTAACACTATTTGTTTTTATGTTTTTGATCTAGACTAGAATGGAATAGAAAACCAATTGAAAAGTGTGAACAACTGAAATACATAGTGCCGATAACAAACTATCAGAGTAAATTCCTGGGAAAAAATATCCATTATACTGGTTTTAGAGATATTTCAATTCACTTAAAAGATATTTCTAAGTACCACTATAAGAGTATGAATTATCTACCTCGCCAGGAGTTAATACAATCCAATCTATTCTAAATTTCGCTACTCTAGAAATAATCAAATGAAAATAGTTTGAAAATAACAACAGGATGAACTCAGTGAAAGTCCTGAATTCCTTTGAATTTATTATCTTTTGAAAATTTTTCCATAACCAATCTCGCCAACTGACCGTGAAATCTTGAAAGAATGTTCTAGCGGTACAAGCAACTAGATGAACTCAGTATTGATCTCGCCGATCATTATTGAGATCATCAAAATGATTAAGTGAAAAGAGATTTCAAAGATAAACACTAGAACTTCAATTTATCCCTGAACTAGAAGTATTTAGCCTAACATAATCTCTATTATGAATACTAAAATCATTAAATTATAAAAGAATAGAATTTAAAGATAAAAAAGGAAGAAAACTCCCTCTACTAGCTTGAATTTCTACTGCTCCTGGCCCTCAGATCTCCAAATAATGGTTCTCTGAGAGATACTTGGAAATCCACCCCAAGGTTATTGCTCTTCTCCCGAGTGAATGATAGAATGATTTCCTTCCCCATTTTTCAATATGATACTTTCTCTACTTTAAGTACACACTGTCTTCTGCTACTCATCACCGACTACCTTTCACCGACTTTAAGTGTCCTTCATGTGCGCACCGCACACGTGCATTTATTCGTAACCCACACGTCGCGCTAGTTTTTCTAACGTAACTAACTTTGGGTGAGTTAGTTGTGTGAATCTGGATGTATACCCATATCTTGAATGAACCTACAAAGTTAGAAAAGAAAAATAAATGAATGAGAAGGCAAAGAAATAAAAATAGTTATTTTTAAAATTTAAGGTTATATTACTTATTAAAAAGTTTATCTAAACTTAACTAAAAAATAATTAAATGATAATCATTATTACATATTAATTAACTATTAGTATTGCAGTTATTAATTTATTATTTAATCTTTAATTAAATGATGCTATTAAGTTTCTAATTTATTATTATTTATTAATTTAATTTATTAATATAAGTATTATTAATAATTATTTAAATTAAATTATTAAATAAGACTAATATCAATTACTTTATTTTATAAAAAGTTAAATTAAATTACAACTTAGTTTAATTAATTGATTTAATTAGTTTAATATTTTAGTTAATTAATTATTATTAATTAATTTATTATAAACATTCTTATTATTATATTATTAATTTGTTTGTTTGTTTATTATTTTATTTATTTATTTTTAAATTAATCTTATCTCTTCCCCCTTATTTCGGCGTAACAGGGGGGTAGATTTTCTTCTTCGGTTCCTTCTACGTGACGGCGAGGTCTCATGGTTCCTCCTCCCAGTGGCAACACACTTCCAGCGGTGACATGCTTCCAGCAGGTGTGGAAGCCTCCTGCTCACAGCCTCCTCCTTTTCTCAACTCCGGCGGACCCTCCTTTGAGATACCACAACCAGTGGTGCCTTCTTCAACAGCAGCGGCGTCGACCTCAGTTTCTCCAGATCCAGGAACCGGTGACACCTCCTCAGATCAACCTCAGCTCCCCCACGTAGTGAAGATCATCAGCGGCAGTCCCCAATAGTGACTACAACACAACTCAAAGTAGTGAGTTTCAGATAACAAAAATCAAGTTTGAGATGTGGTTCGTGGTGTATGTTGTAGAGACTGAAATTCAGGTGATGATGGCCTCTTGGCACGACAGATTCAAGATGAATTTTAGTTCTCTTGTGATTGTGATATGTGTTTCTCTGTTATTAAAATTTTCTTGTTAAGACTCAATTTTTAAATGGGAATGGTTTGTGTTGGCATGGAGATAAATGGTGACATAATGGGTTTGCGGTGAGACAATTACTGTGGTACCGTGAAGGTAAGATGAAGGGAAATACTGGCATGCAGTGGAAGAGGTTTGAAGCAACATTTCCAAGAGGAAAGTGGAGATGGAAACAATGTGAGAGGAAAGAAACTGATGTTGTATAAGTAGATGAACATGGAAGATGTGAGACCAAAAAAGGTGGAGTTATGGTGGAAGGAATGGGTGAAATAAGAGAAAGACTATCAGTGAGGTGCAGGGGAGAGCGCAGGGTCACCGATGAGAAAAAAGGGTAGGTTCACCGTTAGTTGAAAACAAATGAGGAGCAGTGGCCTGAGGGTCACTGATAAAAATAATAAAAAAAAAATAGTTTTCGATAGCAAAAAAAACATAACGTCACCAGTAGCCTTAAATAAAATTAATGTTACCGATAGAGCCAAGGGTCACCGATGCAAAAAGAAAATTCAAAAGCTCACCATCACGCAACAAAAATAAAAGGGTCACCGGTACCAATAAGGTCATCGATGCAGATAAATTAAAAGGTTACCGATGTATAAAGGGTCACCGTTAGTTTAAAAACAGATGAGGAGCAGTGGAAGGTCACCGTTGGGAATTAAATATTAAGGTTACCGGTAATTAAAATAAAAGCTCACCATTGCATTAGAACAAAGGGTCTCCATTGCAATTAAATGTTACCAATAAAAATAAAATTATAGGCTCACTGTTAGAACAAAGATAAAGAACAAACGGTGATCTTAAAAAATTAAAAACGCATGAATTGAAGTTAAAATTAAAAGTTAAGTAAACTAAATAAAAAGATTGAAAATAATTATTTAAAAGATTTCTAAACACCATTAATTAAAAATAGGATTTTTGTTAAACTTACAACTTTAAAATTATAATTAGAAGTATTATTTGAAAACATTTAAATTAAGAACTCGATAATTGATAAACTAAAATGATATAAGACATAAATTAAAATGACTATATAAATTAATTATAGGGTAAAAAGTAAATGAAAAAGGGTAGCATCGGTGACACAATAGGTCACCGATAGCTCATATCTATCTCACTAGTAGTCTAAAAATAAAATTTAATGAATAAATAATTTAACTGCATACTTAAGATTAAATAGTTATTTTTTTAAAAATCTTAATTAATTAATTAATTAAGAAACTATTTGAATACATAAAATTAAAAGCAAACTATTTATTTAATTTCAAATAAAATTCTTTACTTAATGAATAATAAGGATGATTAAACATATTAATAAACAAAGTTAATTAATTATAATAAATATATATTAAATAATAAAATATTAAAGCAATAGTCTAAGTTAATTAAAACAAAAATAAGGATGTTAAATGATAATTAATTATTAAAGTCAAATTATTAAAAGGTGAGCAGATTAAAATTAACAAAATTAATAAAAAAATAATTAAATTAGATAATAAAAGTAAGATTAAAATTATTAACTTGAAGACTAAAAAGACTTGATTTATTATAAAAATTGATTAGTTAAAAAAATTTAATTATGAAAATACAAAGTACAATTATTTAGTATAAGGCACTTAAATAATTAATTAAATCATTAAAAATGAAGTAAAAAGATGTGTCAAAACTATGAAAAAATAGAGCCACATTAGACATCATACCCACAGACCTCGCTGAAAATAATACAAATAATGAGAAAACTAGAGAAGATGGTTCCCTCCCGGAGATGGTCCACACCGATCCTGGAGGTGTGCACACCAGAAACCAAAGAGTTTTCTTAAACTTGGGTGCCCCCTCAGTGAATTTTCCATTACCTCCCACCCAAATACTCAATACGGATAAGAATAAGAGCAAGGTATATGACCCACCTCCTATTCTCTGTGAAGATGATTCCCCTATGCTTGAGGAGATATTCACTTGACAGGAGAAAGAAATGAAAGAGTTGAAGTGACCAATGCTAAGATGCTAAGAGAAATACGTCCTATTGGGTATGTTCCTTAGGTAGAGCATCAAAACACACTTCCATCACATGTACCTTTGCCTCATGGGCTCATCCAAATGAACAGAGCATGTCTATAAGTCTAATTTAGGGTGGAACCAAGACCATTAGTGTACCTGAACCCAATCCCGACAGGATATCAAGATTTCCCTCCATTAGGGAAGAAACTAGAACATATTCTGGAAAATGCGCAAATGATACCCTTGGCTGGGTATCCACCTCAAGGACTAGCAATTCCGACACATCTAATCTTTCCTGATACTACACCTATTCATGATCAGGTCCAAAAACACATGCATCAAGGGCTGCTGAATACTATTGAGTTATTATCTACTCGAATAGAACTAATGGAAGGATGACATGCTCTAGTAAAACCAGAAAATAGGCCTTACGCTGATTGGGTAAGCAATGTACCGCCTCCACTAAATTTCAAGAATCTCATATTCCCAATATTCAATGGCTCAGGAGACCCAGAGTAGCATCTAATGAACTACTCTTCTTATTGTGATCCCATGATGGGAATTCCAGAGTAACAAGAGGCTGTAAAACCCAGATGCTTTGTACGAACTCTTCAAGGTTCCACCTTTGTGTGGTATACTAGTTTTCAAGATAACTCAATAATGGGATGGAAGGATATTTGGTGCCAGTTCCTGTTCCAGTTCATCTCAACATTTCCCAAAACAACCGTCAGTGATCACATGAACTAAAAATAGCAAGAGAACGATAGAGTCAGAATTCATTTCCATATGGAAAGTTCTAACTTACTCTTTGAACCAGCCACTCCCACAAGATGAGATTCTTTCTATGTGCATCAATAATCTTCGAGGTGAGCTATGAACCCCGCTCATTCCAGTAAAGTACACAAGTGGGTTTCATGACTTCTACACTATCACTCAAAGGATAGAGGATTATTTACAACAGAATAATATCAAGTCCTAGGAAGCCCCATCAGCCCCACTGAAAAGTATAGGGAGATATGAAGTGGTGTCTATCATGCTCAAGCCACCCCCTGCACCTGCTTTAACTCCAAGGCCCCCACCAAACCGTGCATGGCCCTCTAGATGTTAGCAGCCACCCCCACCCCATTAAGACTTCCAGAGGAGGGAAAAATGAAATCAATTTGAGGAATGAAAAAAATTCTACTCATTTTAGGATGACCAAGTCTGCAGTTAATTCATAACCACCATGAATTTCAACTTGCTTCAGCTTTCAGAGCTGAATCGGGTTGATGAAGTTGGTATTCATGAACAACTATTTTTCTATACCTTCTATCAGATATTGGGAAACAACATTCAAGAGTGATTTTTCTTTAGGGACCTTCTAAAAAATATGATAGATTTTGGATAGGTCAATATGGGACCATCATCAGTGCAAGTGGAATATGTTTCCACCACCAATCCAGATGAAGAAGAGAACTGGAAAACAATTATTAACCAAAAAGAGGAATTTTTTGATAGTTTGATGACTCAGAAGACTATCAACTGATCTCATGGAATACTTTTGGAATATTTTAAGTAATAAACCATACCTACAACAACCCTTAATGAAACACAACTTTCATCCTCGAATCCACAATCCTGCAGAGGAGAGCCAGTCAATCAGAAGGGCAGAAAGCAAGTGAAGGAATATGAACTCACACCAAAGAGAAGGTAGGCTTTGATACTCTTAGATTTCATGTCATCAAATCTGAAACAATAGGAACCACCCCACCAAACAAAATAATGGGAAACACCCCACTAAATGGCACAATGGGCATCGACCTACAAAACGGTAGGAACAGAAGCAGATTACGAGACTGAGACATCACCAGGAAAAGAGATGAATTTTGGATCTCTTAATGTCATCCATTTAATGGTGTCTTTATCTGAAGAAGAGTATGATTGTCAACTATAATTCCCCACACCTAACCGGGGGGTTGGAGGAAGAATCCATAGAATCCAAGGATACCAAGGGAGATGCATCCAAGTAACAAATCAAGAATATGGTCGCAACCTCCCTCAAACTGTCAGTGTTGTAGAAACCCATGGGAGGACCCTCCAGCAGACCCGATAGGGATAAGAAAATTTCCTTACCCCCATAGGAATCCAACCTGGTCCAATCATCCTAAAGTATCCATCAGAGGAATAAAAATGACTAATTTACCTAGGTGTGTTAGAAGATCTTCCCGAGCCAATCCATAAAGGACAGAAGCTCCTATGGCTTTAGTACCAAGGGCCAACCCATATTCATTGAATCCTCAAGCCCCTATATCACATGTGAAAGAGAATCCTCAAGCTGGGAAGCACCAGACTTTAGATCAGAAATATGAAATTCTGAAATAGTTATCTTCCGTTCCAGCTAAGCTCTCAATCATGGATGAACTAAATCTATTAGAAGATCTTAATGAAGTTCTCATAGAGTCTTTACTGTATCTCTAGAAGTTTGTATCCGAAGTAGCTGCTGCTGAATTCTACTAGAAAGAGACCAATTCTATAGAATGTCATGAAGTTATCTCCTTCACAGATCAAGATAAAGATTCCATCATGTAGGGACACATAAAACCCTTATATGTGTCTGGCATGATAAATGACGTCGATATCTAAAAATTCTTCATCGACAATGGATCTTGGGTTAATCTTCTCTCACTGCAGAAACTCCATAGACTTGGATACAATAAGGATAATATAAAACCTTCCACCACAACTCTATCGGGCTATGAAAAAATTGATAAGAATCTATTAGTCCAAATCAAGATCGAAACCCGATTCAGTGACCTCGTAACTCACCCCTAATTTCTGGTTTTCCTTAATAATACAACGTTCAATGCTCTGCTAGGGATTCCCTGGCTGTATAAACATGCCATAATCCCATACTCTTACCATTAATGCCTCAAATATAGCATCACTAGACAAAGTGGGACACTGCATGCCGACAAGGCCCCATTCGAGTCCTTTAATTCACACTATATTGATGTTGGATTCTATGAACCAAAGGGGAAACAACACGTAGTTGAAGGAATTGATTGGGTCACCACCCCAAAAGGTTTGGAAATGTTTCCTACCAATCTCCTCAAGTAGATCGGGGAAGAATAAGTATTGACCATCAATCAGATTGAAATCACAAGTCCAAATTCAGACATGTATTCATAGTCCTCATGGTCTCAGTTACGGCTGCTGAGCCTGACAATGTCGAAAGGCTCATTGACTCTTGAGTTGATGAGGAAGGTTCATATGAAAATACCCCCACGATGACATCAAAACTCCAGAAAATTCATGCCTCACCCATTGAGTTTGGAATAAGTGTCTCTTCATTCAAGGAAGATGAGGAAACTCTTTTACCCCTCACTACATATTTTCTGAAGAAGCCCCCACCATGGGCTGTGGTAGAAGAGACGACCTTACCTCCCAGACATCAAAATTGAAAATCCTCCCTCAACTATGAAGCAATCATTTCAAGTATTTTTCCCCATCATAAGACGAACAAGAAGGTGATGGGTATGTGGGGGAAGAAGAAGAAGGAGACCTAAGGGATTTCCCTCCATCATTTGAGGGAAGCATTTCCACCACTTTTGATGAACATAAGGAAATCAACATGGGTATGGAAGAAGACCCAAAACCCACTCTGGTTAGTTAGTCCATGCCTCCAAAAGAGAAAGAGATATAAACCTATTTCCTAAAACATAATCAAGATGTTTTTACCTGGAATTATACAGAAATTCCATGTCTCGATCCAGAGGTGGCCACTCACCACCTGGGCCTACCATAAGATCACTGTGGTTATAAGAAAATATCCATAAGGTTGAACCGACACATGATGCCAAAATAGAGGCTAAAGTTGATAATATCATGAAATATAACTTCATTTGGGAGGTCCAATACCCTATCTATATAGAAAATATCATCCCCGTCAAGAAGAAAAATGGATAGATCAGGGTATGCATCAATTTCAGGGAACTCAAATGGTACTCCCTGAAATATGATTGCCTAGTCCCGATCAGAATATTTCTGATCGATGAAAATGATGGATATGAGGATCTATCGTTTTTTTAAAGGGAGATTCCTTAGTCAAATACCAAGACACAATTTATTATAAATAATAAAGGAAGCTACATGAGTCTGAAATAGGAAATCTTATTACAATATTTTTCATAGAGAGGGAGAAGATCAACCAGCAGGTCATCATTCCACGTAACATCTTGGTTGATTACCTTGTTGGAAAGTCTATAAGCCTCCATGTTTTCCTCCCGATAGGCATGTGTAGCAATGTATCTAAGCTCGAGAATCAAGGTAAGGGAAATATTACAGTATGATGTGAGAGGCAATGCAAGATGAACCATGCCATTCCAAATAGCTTGTGTAATGGTGGTGGAGTCACTCTCAATCCAAATGTTGTTCCAGCCATTTATCTTAACAAAGTTGATAGCATGAATCACCGCCAACATTTCAGACTCTAGGGAAGGGGAAATCCCACAACTACTAAAGAAACAACAATTGCAATGCCCAAGAGAGTCCTTGAAAATGGCCCCATAGCCTGCTGGACCTAGATTTCCTTTAAAAGCACCATCAACATTAATTTTGATCCATCTAGGGAGTGGGGCTTGCTAGAACACCTCGAACGGGAGCTTCAGCTAGTTGTAGATTCCAAGGATTCTAAGACGTCTAAGGATCAAAAATTCACCAACTGAGTTATCACAATGATATTTCTGAATCGTGGTGGCATCCCTAATGGAAATAAGAATTATCATCCGACCTGCATTAAGGTTGAATGTGTACTTGTTGTGAATAATGGTGATTCTATCATACCAGATAATGTGAGGGAGCTCAACAATGATGGATAAGAATAGATTTATGATTTTTTTGCAAATATGCAAGCTCCACACAACGTTTTAGCTGAGAGGAAATAGTGTCAGCAAGTAACCATCTATGGTCAAAAATGTCAATAATATAATTTCAAAGAGAAAAGGCCATAGCACAAGACAAAAATAAATGATTGGTGTCCTCTCTATGATGATGAAATAGGTGGCATTTAGAGAAAATATGGACACCAAAATATTGGAGACAAACCTCAGTAGGAATACGATTCTGAGCAATGCGCCAAACAAGATTAAGTCTTGAGGGCCTAATTGAGGGTTTATCAAAAAACTTCAACCAAGTGAAATAAGAGTCAGATATATTGAAATAATGGTTGTAGAAGTTTTTAGAGTCAAGAATACCATTTTGGGAGGGTTCCCAAATAATAAAATCATCATCATTTGAGAAGGTATAGTCACCAACAACATGCTTGATGTAATCAGGGAGATCTAAATTATTAGATTGCATCACTTACTTTATGGTGAAGTTGTTGCTTTCCATAGAGGTATTAGAAGGAATCATGTCAATAAGGGGGGATCCAGTCTAGTTGTTAGTCCAGAAGCACATGTTGGAATTCACGCTAACCATCCATCTAAAGTTATGTATGATATTGACGATGGAGTTTCTGATGGGTGGCCAGAGCAAAGAATTAGAATAACTCAAGTTTCCTTTTTTTTATCTTATCTAGAAAATGATTTCTAAGAAAATCCATGGAGTCAGATTTATTGTTGATTAAATTCCAAGTGATTATGGCTTGAAGAGCTTCATTAAAAAGTTTGAGATTTGTGATACCAAGCCCACCTCTCTCAAGGGGTTTGCAATAGATATACCAAGAGACTGTAACAAGATTCCGTTCAAGGATACTATGAGTCCAAACAAAGTTTTTAATGTAGGTATTGATTTCCTTAAGGTGACTAATAGGAAACTTGTAGATCATCAGTGAGTAAACCATTTTTTAGACAATGGTAGATTTCACAAGGAAGATCCTTCCAGCCATAGAGAGAGATTTTCCTTTCCAGGAAGAAAGTTGGTTAATGACTTGATCAGTAATGGCGTATAAGTACAAGGATTTTGGCCTACCCCAAAATATGGGAACTCCCAAGTAGGTAAAAGGAAAGGATCCTTCTATAATTCCAAGACTCTCTATGATGTAACTTTTTCTAGAAGAAGGGAAAATTTTCCTAAAGAAGACAAACGATTTGTTCCAACTAATGGATTGACCGGAGATCTCTTCATAGTGAGATAGGGAATCTTTGAGGTTAAGGATATTTCTCTTCCCACCATTAAGGAATAGAATGATGTCATCCACATAAAGGAGATGGGATGGAATAGTGAGGTTTCGGGCTGCCTGAATAGGTTTGATTTTGTGTTGATAAACAAGAGAAGTGAGGAGAAGACTAAGATAATCCTCCGCAAAGGAAAAAGAAGATCAGAGAGGGGATAACCTTTTCAGACTGCCTTATAGAACTTGAAATAACCCTCGGGGGAGCCATTGATAAGGATGGAGATAGTGACTGAGTTGAAGAGGGAATTAATCCTATTAATGAAGACCTCATCGAATCCAAAGCCACGAAAAACTTTGAAAATGAAGCTCCATTCTATTGTATCAAAATCTTTTCTAATGTCAAGTTTAATAGTGATATTGCCTCATCTGGAAGCTTTATTAAGAGAGTTGGTACATTCAGAGGCAAGGCAAATGCAATCTTATATTGATATACCCTTGATGAAGCCAAATTGGTTACAAGAGATGATTTTGTTACACAGAGAAGAAATCATGTTGTCAAGAAGCTTTGTAATGATTTTGTAGAGGGGATTGATGAGAGCAATAGGATGGAATAAATGGATTTCTGAGGCATTGTCCACCTTGGGTATTAAGGTGAGAAACTGAGCATTAAGACCATATGGGAGGTCACCATTAGTGAAAAAAATCTTAACAAGCTTACAAAAATCTTTGTGAACAACCTCCTAGTGGTGCTGAAAGAAACCATTGTTGAAACCATCAGGCCCCAGTGTACTGTCAGGGTTGAGGCTAAAGACAGTGGTTTTGATTTCATGGTCCATGGGGATGCTCAAGAGAAAGAGGTTATCATCCTCATTGACCAACTTCAGAATGATCCAAGGAAGGATGTCCTTGTTAATTATTGTCCCATTGAAGATAATGTCAAAATAAGAGACCACGTGATTAGAAATGGCTGCTTCAGAGTCATAAAGGGTGTCATTGTATTTAAGAAAGGATAGAGGATTCCTTGACCTTTGAAGAGAATTGTAGAATTTGGTGTTACAATCACTATCAGAGAGCCATTTAGTTTTGAAAACTTGTTTGCGTATGTTGTACTTCATAATCAGAAAAGAATTGAGCTTCATAGGGATGTTAACCTCATTTACAGGGTTAGAGGAGAAATCATAATGAGTCGCATTATTTTGAATTTGATTGAGATCATTCTCAAGGGTTGACATGTCCTTGTAAATTTGTTTTGATTTATCCCCACACCAACCCTTGAGGCAATGTTTTAGATTCTTTAGCTTAAAAACATAGGCAAAAGCATCTGAATGATGATTCATAGAATCCCAACAGTTTTGGATAAGATGAAATAAATCCAATTCCTCAGACCAAGCATTATTAAATTTGAAAGGAATACTGGACTTGACTCTTTTAGAATGAAAAATAACCAGAATAGGATGATGGTACGAGTTTAGATTGTGTAAGGTGATGCTAGATGTTGTGTCCCAAGAATCCATAGTCAGGACATTCACTAGAGCCCTATCAAGTTTTCTAGAAACAATACTTTTAGAATGTCTTCTGTACCAAGTGAATTTGTCACCAGTAAGGTTAATTTCAATCAGGTTACAGTCCTCTATCGGGGCTATGAATTCTCTAGAAGAAATGGGAGAGTGAGAAGGACCAAGATTCTCACAGGAAGAAATAATATAATTAAAGTCACCAATCAATAACCAAAGATCATGGATGGAACTTTCTAAAAGAAATAGGTCATTCCAAAGAGGCCTATGATATTGGTATCTATTTATAGAATAAACCAGGGTACAATAAGTATGTAAGATATCATGTTTAAATTCACAAGTGAGAATCTGGTCAGATAAATTGTAAACATTAACATCTTTCAAAGAAATGTGATAAATGATCCAAAGAGATTCTATATCACTTACATTGTTGTAATCACCAAGAAAATTATAACTAGAGGCAGAAAGGTTCATGTATTTTGAAGAAAAATTAACTTTTGGCTCAACAAGAGAAAATATTTTTGGTTTATGCATTGAAATAATTATTTTAAGCTCAAAAATAGTGTTAGGGTTTTCCATACCCTGATAGTTCCAAAAAATAACATCCATAAAGACCTGTTCCTAGAGAGGGCGCCCCTTTTTTTCTTCTTAGAACCACTCCTGGATTTTTTCCTCTTTAATCTTCTAAGATTTGAAGAAGAAGCTGAGGTAGTCCTCATATCCGAGAGAGTCGTTCTAGATAGTTCGCAAACTAAGCTCTTGTGCCAGAACAGACACAACAATTTCCTTTTTCTGCATCGAGATGGAATGAGATGCGTCTGGACCATCAACATCCACCTAAACCGGTTGGTTGTGAACCTCTATCCGTAGGAGCTCTAGGGAACTCCCATTCTTCCTAGGAATCCGGTGTCCATACTTCGTAGGGATCAAAGAGTCTGTTTCTAGATGATGGTTGAGGACCTCAAACACAATCTGTTCAATATCTTCCAGAATGGCAAGATCAATTTCAGCATTTTACTCTACCTTGACCTACTTAGACCAGGTTCCACCTGAGCTCTCACCCGGGAATATAGCTCTCTTTACCCATACTTTTGATTTTTTATACAAAGTGATGCCTTTCGGTTTGATAAACGTTGGTGCCACATATCAATACGCCATGCACCACATTTTCAAACCCTTCATAGGAAATTTCATTGAATGTTATGTTGATGATCTGGGGGTTAAATAATGACAATTCTTGGAACACCTGGTGGACCTTGAAACCGTCTTCAATAAACTACATCAGTATAGTCTAAAAATGATCCCCCTGAAATGTGATTTCAACATCACCTCAAGTAAATTCCTTGGATTTTTTGTATGCCACTGTGTCATCAAAGTCAAACCTAAGAAGAAAAATGAAATCCTTGACATGTCACCACACCACAACCTCACTGAGATGAGAGGAATACTAGGGAATATAGTTTAGATTTGGTGTTTAATAGCCAACCTTGTAGGAAAATGTTTTCCATTCACCAGGTTGATGAAGAAAGGGGTAGAATATCAATGGACTGAAGACTGTGAGAAAGATTTCAAAAATATCAAGAAGAATCTTTTAAGTCGACTGTTGCTAATACTTCTTGTTGAAGGAAGACTTCTTATTCTGTACAGAACCACTATGGAGTGATCCCCAAGCTCCTTTATCATGTAGAAAAATTATACCAGTAGTGAGAATAGCCTCTATTATCTTAGTTGAACCATGATTGATGCTGAGACTCATTACTCAAATATTGAGAATATCTACCTTACATTAATATTTTCAGTCCAAAAACTGAGACATTACTTGTAGCACCATGAATTATACTTGGTCTCACATAGAAAATAATTAAAGTACATTATCGGCTATCTAATGTTAACTTGATACCTGTCATAATAGGCAGTCGTCCTATAGTAGTTCGATATACGGTTCATACCATAGAAAGCTACAAAATTCCATGAATTAGTAGACTTCCTAGCCGAGCATCCCTCAATAGGAGTGGCCCCATAAGATACTGATATACTTGATAAGGAAGTGTTATCTATCCAATTGAACTCTTATATATTAGAAAATGCACTTTGAAGGTGCCTCAAGAAGCCCGATAGGAAGAAGAATGGAAGACCAAAAATTCAATAAAGTGGGCCTGGCAGTCATACTCATATCCCTAGAAAAATTAGTTTTGCACTATTCCTTCCTACTATCGGAAGGTTGCACAAACAATGAAGTGGAGTACCAGGCCCTCATTGCAGGACTGGAACTAGCACTCCAAGTGTAAACCGAACACTTTAAGATTAAAGGCATTTTAGAACTGGTCATCAAACAAGTCAAAGGTGACTATGCTATCAAGAATAAAGAGCTGATCCCGTTGATGAACCATGTATGATAACTGATGGAATAATTCCTGTCAGAAATGATATTTAATTATGTTCCCTGGTCACAAAATTCACAAGCTAATGCATTGGAAAATACATCCATAGCTCTAGACGATCCAAATCAGAATGAAACAGTCATCAGTATTTGTAATGACCCGGACATTTATTAATAAAATTCCCTTTAATTAAACATATTATGGATATAAAAACACATGATATCATTTTGTTTTATTATATCCAATTGGATTTAAATTACTATTAAGTATCATTACCATTGATAATATAGCTGTTGAACAATTATCACATGACTGGTATAAATACAGGGTTTTAGCAAGTCCTTTTGGAAAAAACAAAGGAGGTGATGGCCTCAACCAATAGGATCATACCCTATGAATCCCATTTATTAGAGCTTATGAGGGAGATAACATTTTTGGGCTTTGAACTAGACCAATCCCAAGATAAGATCCAAAAACTTAAGCATGATTGAAACCGTTTACAGGAGAATTTCAAGCTCATTGAGATCACGACCCAAACTATGATCACCGAATGACCCCATGAAAGGCCCACCATCGCACACAATACTCTTAGGGTGTATGATGGTGTAATAAATAGATATGTAACAAGACCCTAGAATTATTATTATGTGCATTAATTTTGTATTGAATAATGAATATACTTTCATTCTATTATTTTTACTTTATAAATGATTTTTAAAGAACAAATAGTATTTTTGGTTAATATTCAAATTCAATTAAGAAATGTATTTTGATGAATTAATGGATTTTTGAATTAAATAATATTTTAATAAAATATTATTATTAAATAAATTTTATTAAATATAAATGATCATACAATTTTTATGAAGTTAAATGTAATTTTTATTAAGGTTTGAAAACTATTTTTGTGAAAACCCATCAATTTTCAATAAATGTCAGTTTTTATTTTAAAAGTGAAAATTCACATATTTATAAAATTATTTAGATAAAATGAATATTATTTTTTTTAATCAGGATGTCGAAATTATCCAATGGTGATTTTTTCATAATTTTTCGAGATAGTTGAATTTTTTGGTAAAAATTAAATGCCGTATAAATATATAATGTGTTTTATGACATCATAATAACCCAATAGGGATTTAATAAAATACTATAAAAGGTATATTCATCCAAATATATGTTTTTAATTTAAAATGATGTAATTTTGGGTTTATTCTATTTCTTTTACAATACCTTAGTGAATCCTCCAAGACATTTAAATTATTTTAATATTTTAAAATTATTTCCTTAATATTGTGAACCTCCACATAATGAAGGGAAATATTTTTATATCTTAGGCCCTTAGACTTTTAAAATAATTTATACCACTATCCTTTTCCAAAAACCATGCTAAAAAACCATGGGATGGTTTGTGGTTTTCAATATTTTATTGTGTAGTGTCCAAAACCAAAATAATAAAGAAATCCCCCTCCTTTCTTATATAAACCCATCAAAGCACCCATTTATCTTCACTAAATCTTCTTAAACTCATCAAAACTCTACTATCTTCTCTATAGAGTCCTCCCAAGGTTCCTCCAAGCTCCCAATAATCCTCTCCCAAGCCTTTGAGATCACACATCCAAGTAAGGGTTCCTTCCTTTCTCATTTTAATCCAAGTTTCCTTATATTGTTACAACCTTTTATTTCTAATTAAAAACGAGGGTGTATATTTTCTAACCTCACCCAAACTTCCCTTATTGTGTTTTAAGTATTATATACCCCTTTCTCTTACATTAATCCCTCCCGTGTATGCCTGTTACCATGCCGAAATTCTGTAAGGGATTTCTCACTTCTCATTTCTATTCAAGAATTTCTTTTATATTATGCATCTAAATTCCTTTTCATATGTTGGGATATTATGTTTCATGATCCCATTACTCTCTATTTCATTTATAAATGATTATAGAACCATTTATATCTCTTCAAACCATTTTACGAATTTTTATTTGACGTCGTTATGCTGTCGAAATTGCACCATGATTTTCCAGGCCAAAATCATCATGTAGTGAATACCGTTCCTATTTCCTTATCAAGGGTATTCTACTTTATGCTCATGTACTTATTGATTTAGGACTTACATTTATGTATTACGCATTACTTATTCATGGAATATATTATTATGTTTAATTAATCAATGTTTAATGATCTATGTGGAACAATTATACATGAAAATGAAATGATTATGAAGGGTGCACCCTGATAGCGCTCCAATGCATTGGGTAATATTTAGTATCATGATATTACATGTAAAATGAGGGTTTACTCATGCCAATTCATGTGTAATGAGATTTTACTCATGATAATTCATGCATGATGAGGGTTTACTCTTGCTAATCCATGTGCAATGAGCCTTAGCTCATGCTAATATCATGTTGTATGTTGTTTCCACATTTCCATGTTATGAATATAATGCTATATCATGACTTCATGTTCATGTTTATGTTTCACTAAATTTATATTACTATTAACTAAAATGTATTGTTTTCCTCATAGTATTCCATGTTTATTCTCTTAATAGGATTTAGATCTAACCCTTTTCTTAGGTATGTCCTCAGGTTATGCTATGTAATGCTAAGTACGAAGGAATGTTGTGGTCATGTAAAAGAAGTTTTTAATAAAGACACATATTTAATGTTTTAAGTTGTTATGTAATGTTCCTAATCCCTAAATACACTAGACCTATTGATCTTATTAGTTTTATTATGTGCATTTTTATGTAATACATTATGTTTAAATGCGTAATAAAGACCAGGGTTGTTATAGTTGGCATCAGACGATAAGTTTAGTTATTTTTGGGATTAGGATTAGAAAATTCTAGTGAAAGACTTATGGATAAGACTAAGTATAAGAAAATAATCCCTAAATTTTTGTTAGTATAGAGTAAGTGGTTTATCTAGAAAATACATCTCTATCTAGATATTAACAAGTAGAGGTTGGTCTGGAAGAGATGTATCTAGGGGTAAAACCTGAAAACACCACTTCGAGTTAGACTCGAACAGAAACTAGTGCATGTCAATGAGCCTTTCTGCACTCTTGGTTTGACACTCCCAAGGTATATGATTTGGTAAATTCATTATCTTAGTAAAAAAAATTATTAAGGGAACAAAAAAAGACCATAAGAATATACATTAGTAAGTAGATCATGGATAACTTAGATTGAATCCTAGAAATTCATTAGTTAAGGAGATAAATGTAATTTATAAGTTATCCCTTTTTATCATTTGATTCCCATTTATGTGTTTAATAGTTTAAGATACTCATCCCTAATTCTCATTTTATTCTAGTCTATGGATGGTACTAGGAGAAATTAGGTTAATAACCAACATGAAGGGAAATGTGATGACCACCAAAACAAGATTCCCATTCATATGGAAGCTCAAGAAGGGCACATCATGATTTTTCCAAACCAGCTTTCAAAATTCAAAATTAAAAATCGGTACTTTTTTGAATTCCTAAATTATTAAAGGAAGAGGTAGATAATGTATCATGAAAGTCCATATTATAATGGTGATAAGGGAAAGAAGACCCAATTTCCTTCTTGCAACATGTGTGGAAAGTGGAACCAAGGGAAATGTCACAAAGGGAATAGGAGACGATTTAATTGTGGAAATAAAGGGAAAAAAGTAGCCAATTTCTATGAAAAATGGATAGCATGATGAATGGAAACAATGTTCAATCTAAGGCATCATACACATTTCTAAATCATAAATGTTGATAAGTCAGGCATTATCAAAGACGATGCTCTATTTCAAGTGTTTAGAAGCATGATGAGAACCAACAATCTCCATGATCAAGGGAGCAAAGAAAGTAATATGCTAAGATGGATAATGATGAATGAATTACATGTAACCACTACTTAAAATTAGTGTATATCATATTGTATTTCAATTCATGTACTATTATAATATCTTTTATGTTTTTTAATAATATTGATCCCCCACTATAAATGATATTAAATTATTAAGGAAAAACTTCTTTAAGTGTTGTATCACATGTTGAAGTTTGTGGGAATGTTCTTCTTGAAATTATTATAAGTCCCCCTTTGATGGAATTTGAGGAAAAATGTCAAATTCATTTCATACGCCTCAAGGAATTTAAAAATTCATGAGAAAAACTATTTCATGTATGATATGGAGTTGGCACTTCTGATCTTTGTGTTGAAAATCTGGAGACATTATCTCTTTGGGGAGAAGTGTGAAATATATAAAAATCAAAAAAGTGTCAAAAATATATTCACATAGAAAGAGATAAATATGTGCTAATAAATATGGTTTGACCTCATCAAGGATTACGACTACTCAATCCATTACCACCCTGGGAGAGTGAACAAGTTAGCAGTTGCTCTAAGTAGAAATTACCCAACAATTCTATCATTGATGATAATTGAAAAGGATCCTATCTTTTTAGATTTGATGAATATGGAAATGGTAATCATAAATAAGGGAGAAACATTAATCATTTCACAAATTATTTCTCAACCATAGGCTTCAGAAAAAGGTGTTGTGTGACCGTAGATATGGCCTCCTCGACACTCTCTAAAAGGACCCCAGGGAGAGCCGTGAAAAGGATCAAATTTTGGGGAGATATGGGGGTTCTATGAATAGAAGACTTCAAAGGAAAAATTTCAATGAAGTATGAAATCAAGAATGGATTTCGTCAGGAATAAACATGTTGCAAACCATAAAAGGAAGAAATCATAATAATATGGGTAAATCGTGAACCTAAAAGGCCAACCGTGAACCATACTCCCCTCTTGGATGAACTTCCCGCAAAATGTGAGATTAATTACCCTTCTTTAATCCGGAATACTGTGTAGCACATCTCTATGAGGACAAAACCCTGGCCGGCGTATCATTCCTCCGTACGGAGGGACTCCAACACTGCATACCACCACAGTATGTGAACTAAGCCTAAGTCTGTGTACCACCAAGGTGCATGAACCACACCCAAATCCATGTAACACTACTATACGCAGAGTACACCCAGATATGTGTACCACCACAGTACGCAGACCACATCTAGATCCACGTACCACCCCAGTATGTGGATAACCCTTACACCCACATAGAAAAATGATATGCGAAAGGTACCCCACCTTGCATGAACAAATGGTACATGGAGTAGGGTAACTCCGAGTTTTCCACCTTCCCATAATGATGATGCCCTTATATTTCCATCCCATCCTACAAATCTCCTCTATGAACCAATCCATCGGCATCAGGCCAATGCCTCTTCCAAAGCCATCGAACCCGTATAAATAGTCCATTGGGAACATCAGTGAATCCTTTCGAGTCTACATACCAATGGTAATCATATTCATGAAAGTAATACCTGCATCGGTATGGACACCAGGAATGTTCTTAAGTCTACATTCCTATGGTAACCCAAAGTCCAACCTTGGAATATAAACATGGAACTCCCTGTTATAGGGATTAATATTAATAACTTGATTTTCCATTCAATGAGGGGCAGTGGTAATTCAAAGGGATTGCACTCGCTTTTCCTTTTGATGATAAGAAACATTCCTCCCCTTTCCTAGAACCCATCCTAGGGAGTCTCTCATAGAGTAAGCCCTAACATCTCAGTACGAACCTAATAAACTTCACTTTCATTTCAAATTGAAGGGTTCATTGATCCGCACCTTTATCCACCATATCCCCGGAAGATTCTGTCATGGAATCATTATTTTACTTTATTAGAGAGGATAAAGTGCGC
The DNA here is from genome assembly GCA_963277665.1 of Viscum album. NCBI lineage: Eukaryota > Viridiplantae > Streptophyta > Magnoliopsida > Santalales > Viscaceae > Viscum > Viscum album. The sequence goes on along the minus strand of OY728139.1, from coordinate 1,511,925,399 downwards.
CTTTGTTGAATATTTTGCATCCTCTTATTGATCACACTGAGCATGAATCACTTGGGCTTAGGGGTCTGTGATAATACGACTTTGACACCACTCTCCATGAACTACGATAAATCTGATTCCCACCATAACTGGCATACCCAAGAAGACTTTATCTAGGCCCGATCTCTATATCATATCTTTCATGAAATGAAAGATCATGTCCTCTTTAATTGGAAAACTTATATGTGTAATCCCCAACCAAGTCACAACTCGAACTGAACTACAAGGGGTTTGATTCCTAATCAATTCAGATATGTAGGAAGCCTCCCTAAGATCCAAAACCAATACCCAAACCACCCTATAATTCTCCAGGCCATATTCCCAATAGGGTCACATTCATCCTGGAGACCATATCTTTCCTGGGCATCCCAGCCCGCCTCGGTATAAGCCATTTATTGGATCTTAACTAGGAATCTTTCACCTTGAAATCTTTCATGCATGATGTTAAAATACATGAATAGGTCCCCATCACACGAACTTAAAAGTTGATGTATCCAGTTAAGTGACACTGAACTACGTCGGTTTTAATTCCTCTCAAGAGGATATGTAGTAAACCCATCTCATGGGTTCGATCCCAATATCGAAGCAACTTCTGTCCCCCTAGATGACGATAAACTCTAGGGCGCCTCATCATGGGGATTAAACTAGAATTATATTAGTGGTTCCTAATCCATGCATATCCACGATTGATCATAAAACCCATGGGTAATCTGTGGACACACTCTTCGAGAAAGAACTAATGATTCATGAACATATGAACATTGCTTAAATCTATAAGAGAGTCTCAGAGTAGGCAATAATTTCCCCAAAAAGTGTGTGATGGGAACGAATTCCCATCCTCTTGACCAATGGAGTCCTGAAGTGTCGTTGGCCAAATATTCATCCAACTAACACCTTCCTTTGAAAATAAGGTCCATGAATTATGGATTCCAGGGCCTTTGGGTGTTTCTGGATCCACAAATAAAGCCGTTGGAGATCATTGGAGGACATCGTACCCAACATAGGCTAATTGGACAGACAACTAACCCCTTTGTAATCGCTCAAGGGGATCATGAAAATTAGGCACCTTCTTAATAACATAAAAAAATGATACACTGCCCAATCCCTACGAGGCCATCTCGCCCTATCAATACGCGGTGTGACACGAATCGGGTCGAAACAGTGTGTGTTCTATATAAAAATGCATTAATTATGCATATGTAAGTATAAAATTAATGTAACACACATTTTATATATGTTAAATTAAGAAAATTACATTTAATTAAACATCCATTACTTGATACAATTAGTCAATATTTTTAATAAATATTAATTTTTAATTATAAACCATTTTTCACTAAATATATGACTTATTTAATGTCAAAATATATATTTTGTATTATATAAATCATATTTAAGGAAATATTATATATATTGATATATATATATATATATGAATATATTTCTATATTAAATATATTAATAAATAATTATGTATAAAAATCATTAAAAATGAATAAATTACAAAAATATTAAGCGAATAAATATTTAAAATCATTAAATTATAAAAATAGTAAAAAATTTGAACATTATCAATGAATGAATAATGTTAAATGAGTGTATGTTAAAAATGAGTGAAATTTAATTAAAAGATTAATAGATTGAAAAAATATTTTAAAAAATGAATAATAAATTAATATGTTTTTAATTATTACATTTTCTTCATTTTATATATTTATATTTAATGTATACTATATATTACTATTTATAATATATATATATATATATATATATAAATATTAAATTTATACAATTTTATTAATAATTGTTTCATTAATATTTTTTAATATTTTTTCAATTAATTCATTTCTAATTTTATTCATTTAATTATTACATTTTATTCATTTTATATATTTATATTTAATACATACTATTTATTACTATTTATATAATATATATAGAGATATATTAAATTTATGCATTTTTATTGATAATTATTTCATTAATAATGCTTTTATTATTATTTTTTAATTTATTCATTTTTGATTTTTAAAATTTTAATTTTTTTCATTTTTTAAATAGTTTTACAATTTATATTTTTTATTTGTTTTTTATTAAAGTATATAAAAAAAGTGGAGCCTGGGCCGGTGGGCCGTGTATAAGCGCACAAGTGATGTGCCGACTATGGTGGTTGCGTAGGTGGGTCAGTGCATGGAGGTGTCGATCTCTGTGGCCCATTTGTAGGAAGGTGTATACGGGTACCAATCCTCCACAGCGATGGCGCATTATGATAGTGGAACACTCAAAATTATAAAGCATGACCCAGACAAATGAAAAGTCTAATGCGAGATGAAGTTGCGCAGGACAACCCTTTATTCGCACTAAATAAAAGCATTGTTAAAGAAAACTCTTTAACAACACCTTTTTTAGTGCCAATAAAGAGAACCTTTATCATTGATTTTATCTAGCGATGATAAGGCTATCACTGTTTATCATGAGTTTTTTATTAGTTTCTTTATTAATTTCATGTAAAATCTCTCTCAAGAGATATTTTATAAATGAATCAGCTATGTTCTTACACAATTTCACATAAATAATTGCTATGGTACCATACTACAGCAACCACCTCACATAATCATTCCATAAGATGATGTGTCTAGGCTTCCCATTTTACATGAAACTGTATGATCTTGATAGTTTTACTTCACCATCATAGTAAATAAAAATAGGAGGCATCATATTAGTCTAGAAATGAGCATCTAATAAATGATCCCTATTCCACTATACCTCTTACACACACATTATTAGGGTAATAAACTTCACCTATTTTAATATTTAATAACCAAAAATATATGGAATGATTATCTACCACATTTGTAATCCAACTCACATATGTGTATCCTTATAATACATTCTGATAACCATTATAATATATACCTAGATATTTGGACTTCTTCAAATAACCAAAGACCCATGTCACATACTTCCAATGGTCTACACTTGGATTACTAGTATATCTAATTAATTAACACACTGAAAAGGAAATATGAGGTCTAGTGAAATTCATTCTATATATGAGAGATACAATTATACTAGCATATTCAGGTTGTGATACAACTCTTCCTGTGTTATTAATTAACTTGAAACTTGAGTAAAAATGAGTGTGTGTATCTTTGAAACCAATATAATTGTATTTTTTCCACATTTCACTGATATAATGAGACTGACTCAAGTAATATCCCCAACCATGTTTCCCAACATTGATTCCCAGAATAGTATCAACTACACCAAGATCATTCATTTTAAACATAAAACAAAAATATTATTTAGTCTCATTTATACCAATCATATTGGTTCCAAGGATTAATAAATAGTCTATGTAAATAAAAACCAAAACTCCACATTCTTTTAAAAAATTTTAATAAATAAATTTATCCATATTTTTATGAATAAAACCATTTGATAAGATAATAAAATCCATTTTTTCATCTCATGGATTCAGATCTTATTTAAGGCCTTAATTAGATTTAACTAGTTTACACACCTTCTTTTCATTATCTTTCATAACAAACCCTTCTAGGTTTTTATATAAATATATTCATTTAAATACCCATTCAAGAATTTAGATTTAAAATCCATTTGATGAATTTATAAATTATTAATTAAATCTAATGAAAATAGTATCTTTATTGAAGTAATTCAGGATACAATAGTATTAGTATCGAAGGAATCAATCACTTCCATTTTTTGAAACCATTGGAAACCAATATTTCTTTAAAATCTCAAATGTTACCATTGAAATCATACGTATTTCTAAATACCCATTTATAACCAATAGTATTTAACCCTTTTGGTATAAACCAAGTGTTATTCCCTATAATGGAATCGATTTCATCATTAATTTCCTTTTTCTAGAAAGAAACAGTCTTAGAAGGCATATCCTCTTTATATGTCTTTGGATCATCCTCTATAATTAATACTATAAGATGTTTATTTAGAATATAGTTATTTTGATCTCCCTCAACAAAGAAAAATATGGAATTAGGAGAAAAAAACCTAGGATATAGATGTTTTTCCTTCCTAGGTATTGTACTTAATTTATGTTCAACTCGAGAATCATTGTTATACACTACTATTGTATTCGAACTTGATGGAGCATGAGAAATAGGGATATAAGGAATGACCACCTCCACATTTTTTTATAAAATTTATTTTCAAAAAACTATATATCCCTCGATTCAGCAATGATATTAGTTTTCGAATCCAAAATTATATATGCTTTGTTATTTCTTTCATAATAAACAAAAGCATATTTAATTTATTTAGGACCAATTTTAGTTCTTCTAGGATAAAAAATTATATAATAGGATAAACACCCCCATAATTTAAAATATGGATTATTAGGTATTATATATTTTCAAATTTCATAAGGTGATAATTTAGTCTTCCTAGATGTCATTCTATTATGATTATTAAATGCATATAATAAATCTCCATCCCTTAAATTTAATGGTAAATTTTATTTATTAATCATTTAGTTTACCATTTCTACTAAGGTATGATTTTTCTTTCAAGCTAAGACATTTATTTGAGGTGTATAATGAGAAGTATATTGCTGATTTGTATCAATATCTTCATAAAACGTATCAAATTCAATAATAAGGTATTCACCACCTTTATCCAAGTGTAATAATTTATTTTTTTATCCAATTATTTTACAACTTCTGCTTTATATCTCTTAAATATATTAAAGGATTCATCTTTTGTTCTAAGAAGATATACATGTAAATATATACTATAATCATAAAAAAGTAACAGAATAACTTTTCCCCCAATGACTTATCAAACAATTTAAGTCAAATATATCAGATTATTCTAATTATAATATATTTTAATTTCTTTCTACATATTGAAAAGGTTTCTTAACTATTTTAGATTCTACAGATGTTCCAAATTTAACAAATTCATCTAGCAGATTAATTAAATTTAAATTCTCCATTAATTTTATTGAATAAAAATTAACACGTTCTAAATGAACGTGACATAAATTGGAGGGATCAGTAAAATAAGTAGAAGATTCAATAATATTATTAATATATAGTTGATACATTCCATAAATTGAGTACACCTTCCCTATAAACACACAACCCTTTAGAAAGATAACTTATTTTGACACAAATTAAACCTAAAATACCCTCTTATAAAGAATATCAATATATAACATATTATTTAAATTATCAGGTATATACAACACATTTAAAAGAGTAAAATGTTTCATATAAGGAAATTCTAGTTTCATGCTTCCTTGTCTAGTGAATTTTATGCATGCATTTTTTAAAAGGTGTACTTCTTTCATGATAGTACTTTTATAATTTTTTTTGAACATTAAATGATCCTTACACACATGAAACATAGATATGAAATCAATCCACTTACCAATATGTTTCAAAGTAATGTTATATTTGAATATCATTGCAACTATATTCTCTTTAGTTAATATATTTGTAGAGAGTTTGTTCACTTTCTTCTGATATTTAAATTCCCAAAAAAATAACCTTATTTTCAATAGAAAAATCATTTTACTTTCTTCTTATAAGGATTTAATTTCTTCTTGAATTTTTGAATGTTATTCTTGGAATGTAAGGAAGTGTTATTTGGTGCCTTTTACTCAATGATAATAACCTTGGTTTCAAATTGTGAAGGTATATTCACATCTATTAACATGCATTCTCCAGAAATGTGAAAAATATTTTTAAATTATTCTTTGGAAATATACACACATTTTATAAAATTAGACTTACTGAAATGTTTCCATATAGGTGTAAACTTTATAAATAAATTCACCCACCTGAAAAACCTCTTGTAATTTAATAAATAGAGAAGATAGTTTGTTTTTGATTACTTGTAACTCATGAACCTTTTCAAGAAAAAACTTATTTTCAACCAGCTAAAAATTTAGATATTTTCCAACAAGGATGTTATTGATACCTTCTTATTTATATTTGGATCTAATTATAAAGAATTCCAGACTTCACATGCCATCTTCATTTGTTGAAATAAGTCATAAAGCCAATTTGAAAGAGTGCTGATGAATATCACCTCAAAAAATAACTTCATCTTCATCATGCAACTTCTTGAGTGATTAAATGTGGTCAACTTTTTAACGACCCAAACATTTATGAATAAAATTACATTTATTTTTATTTAATTAAATGTCTTTTGGATATAAAATACACATGAAAATATTTTTATTATTATATCCAATTGGATTTAAATGACTATTAAGTATCATTACCATTAATAATATAGATGTTGAACAATGATCACATGACTAGTATAAATATAGGGTTTTAAAAAATATTTTTGGAACAAACAAAGGAAGTGACGGCCACAACCAGCAGGATCATACCCTATTAAGCCCATTTATTGGAGCTTCCAAGTGAGATAACCTTTATGGGATTCACCCTAGACCAATCCCATGATGAGATCCAACAACTTAAGAATGAGCGAAATTGTTTACATGAGAAGTTTAAGCTCATAGAGATCATGACCCAAACCATGTTCACCGAATGACCCCATAAAAGCCCCAAAATTGCACACCTTACTCTTAGGGAGTATGCTGGTGTAATAAATGGATACATATCAAGACCCTAATATTAGTAATATGTTCATTATTTTTGTATAGAATAATGAATAAAATTTTCCTATTATTGTTACTTTGTAATAGATTTTCGATTAATATTAAAATTCAATTAAGAAATCTATTTTGAGGAATTATTTTATTTCTGAAATAATTAATATTTTATTAAAATATAATTATTAAATTAATTTTATTAAATAAAAATCATAATATAATTTCTATGAAGTCAAATGTAATTTTAATTATGGTTTGAAAATTGTTTTTGTCCAAACCCGTCAATTTTCAATAAATATCAGTTTTATTTTAAACTTTAAAATTCATATATTTAAAAAATTAGTTATATAATATGAATATTACTTTTTTAATCAGGTCATCAAAATTATCCAATGGTTATTTTTTCATAAATTTCTGAAATAGTTGAATTTTTTTGGTAAAAATTAAATACCGTATAAATATAGGGTGTGTTTTATGACATCATAATGGACCAATAATGATGTAATAAATACCATAAAAGGAATATTCAGAAAAATACATGTTTTCTATTAAAAATAATATGGTTTTAAGTTTATTTTATTTATTTTTTAAATACATTATGAATCCTCTAAGACATATAATATATTTTATGATTTTAAATTCATTGATTTATAAATATGACTCACCCCATCACAAGAATGTAAAATAATTTAATATGTTTGTCCATTTTCCTCATAAAATAATTTATACCACTCTCAGTTTCCAAAAACTATGGTAAAAAACCATGGGATGGTTTTTGGTTTTGAATATTTTTTTATGTAGTGTCCAAAACAAAAATAATAATGAAATCACCCTCCTTTCATATATAAACCCAACCAATCTCTCATTCATATTAACTAAAACTCCTTTAAGATCATCCAAACTCTGATTTATACTCACTATAGTCCTTCAAAGGTTCCCTAAATCTCTCAAAAAGCCTCTTCTAAGCCTTTGGAGTCCCATATCCAAGTAAGGGATCTTCCACTCTCCTCTTTTATCAAGCACTCCTTTTATGGTATGTCTTTTAATTTCAATTTTCACATGTTGGGATAGATTCATAAATAATTCAATTACTATCCATTTTATATATATAAATAATTATATCTTCCTTTAACTCTCATTAATCCATTTATGATCCTTTATTTACACCCGTTACCACACTGAAATTTCATAAGGGATCCTCACTTTCCTCTCCTCTTTTCAATTCAAGAAACTTGTTTGAAATTAGTCTTTTTAGTTTCAATTGGTTATATTGTAATCCTTTTATAACCAATTATATAATTTTAATTTGAGGTTATTTCAATGAGGTATCATTTATCCTCTCCCATTTGGACCCTTACCTAAGCTGTTATTATGCCGAAATTCTATAAGGGATTTATCTCTCTCCTCTTTTTATCAAGCACTTAACTTACAATATGCACTTTAATTTTCCAATTGATTTAGTTGGGATAAGTTATTACCTATCCAAATTATTTTCCATTTTATGAATAATTTACGAGGTTCCCCTTTCTCTCTCATCAACCCATTTTACAAATTTCCATTTGACGCCATTATGTTGTTGAAATTACAATACAATTTCCATGCCAAAATCATAGTGTAGTGAAAACCATACCCATTTCTATATCAAGGATATTCAACATATTATCATGTACTTGTTTATTGGGGACTTACATGTATTCATTACACATTCCTTGTTCATGGGATAGATTATGATGTTTAATGAATGATCTATGTGACGCACTTAATCATGAAAATGAAATGATTAGGAAGGGTGCACCTTGATAGCACTCTGATGATTTGGGTAATATTTAGTATCATGATACATCATGAAAAATGAGGGTTTAATCATGATAATTTATGTGATATTATGGTTTAATCATGAAAATTCATGTGTAATTAGGGCTTAATCATTCTAATATATGTGCAATGAGGCTTGACTCATCCAAATATCATGTTGTATATTGTTTCCACATTTCGATGTCGTGATTATCCCGCTATATCATGCCTTTATTCTCATGTTTCTTTTATGATCCATTTATATTCCTATTCACTAACATATATTGTCTTCCTTATGTTATTCTATGTTTATTCCCTTACTGGGTTTTATAACTCACCCTTTTCTTATGTATCTCTTATGGTTTTATCTTGTAGTGTTAAGTAAGAAGGAATGTTGTGGTCATGTAAAAGAAGTTTTCAATAAAGATGTTGTATTTTATGTTTTAAGTTGTTATTTAATGTTCCTAATCCCTAAAGACACTAGTCCTATAAATATTATGAGTTTTATTAAGTGAATTTTATGTAATAAATCATGTTTAAATGTGAAATAAAGAGAAGTATTGTTATAGTCGGTATTGAAGTGATAGGTTTAGTCATTTTTGGGATTAGGATTTGAAAAACATAGTGAAAACCCTTAGGAACAAGAATAAGTGTAAAAAACATCCCTAAATTTTGGTCAGTATAGAGTAAGTGGTTTATCAAGAAAATACATCCCTGTCTGGATACTACAAGTGGACGTGGTTCTGGTATAGATGTACCTAGGAGTAACAAATCCGATAAGGTGTTATGGCCATGACTTGGGGTAACCTGGTACACGAAAATAGGCCTTTCTGTGCACCTAGTTTGACACTCTTGGAGGATATGATTTAGTAAATTCATAACCTAATTAAAAACCATTATTAAGGGATCAAATTTGTTTCCATAATAATATATTTTAGGAAGTAGATCATGGATGATATAGATTGAATCCTAGAAACTCTTAAGTTAAGGAAATAAATGTAATTTATAACTTATCCCTTTAATGTAATTGGATTTCATGTTATCTGTTTAACTGTTTAAGATACTATTTTCCAATTTTTCGGTTATTATATCCAATGGATAGTAATATAAGGAATCATGTTAACAACTTATGAGAAGGGAAGTGTGAGGATTGACCCAATGAGATTCCCAACCCGATGGGAGTGAGAATCACAAACTTTGTTATGATACTCTCTCAGTTAACTCAAGTTCTGAATTGAAACCTGGATCAAGAGGATCTCCCAACCCCATATGAGGGAGAGAAACCCAAAATCGAGAGCTTAATGTGACAATGGCCTCCTACATTCAATGTATCATCCGATACCTTAATCATAGAGAAATGGATCAATTCCATTGAAAATATATTGTATATACTTCAATGTTCTGTACAAGAGAAAGTTCTTCTAGCTATTTATTATATGAAGGGTGAAGCTAATAAGTGGTGGACATTGATCAAGAATACTAATCCTAATAAAGAGATCAAAGTAATGGAGTGGAAGGAATTATGAAAAATGTTTTTTGATAAATATTTTCCCCACACCCTCCATCTTAAGATGAAAAGATATTTCATTGTGCTCAAGAAAAATTAAGATGAACCTGTTGGGGCGTATGAGGAAAAATTCAATATACTTTCACGATACACTTCTGGTTTTTTTGTTACCCCAAAATTCAATGATGACTGCTTATTTGGTGGGCTAAATCCTAGAATACGAAAAACCCTTGAAATCCGTGACTTTAATAGATAAGAGAAAATTTTATGATGAGATAGATATTATTTAATCTCAGGTGTATCATTGGGATAAAAATTGGAAAGTGGACTTTAATTATGTTGATCCGATGGATAAATCCAACAATGCTAATAATTCCCAGCACCCCTCTTGTCAAATATATAGAAAGAAGCTCCCCAAAAATTGCCTAAGGGTATCGAGGAAGTTATTTAGGTATAGAAGAGAAGGGAACCTGGACAATAATTACCAGCAGGAGAAACCCATTAATGTGATAGAGGAATGGAACACTCCATTCAACCCTCAAAGCATTATTCATTGCTACAACTATAAGTAACTAGGACACTTTGTGAACTAATTCCCTAAGTTAAGGGTTTTAGGAGGCAACAAACAACCTCCAAGGCAGAAAGGGTGAGCTTTTTCCATCACTATCACCAAGGTGGATCCCGACCAAGAAGTGGTGGCAGGTACACTAGTTATTCATTCAAGAATAATGAACATAATTTTTTATTCTAGTTATACGTATTCTTTTATATCACGAAAGTTTAGTAGAACTATTCAAACACCACAAAAAATATTGGAATTAGAGTTGTTGGTGAACACGAAAAATGGGGAAATTATTGCATCCCATGTGTATAACTCCTCCCCTATCACAATTTTTGGATTGAACTTCAAGGAAAATCATGTTATACTTTCCTTGGTGGAATTTTATAAAATTATGGGAATGAATTGGCTTTCCCTATATAGATCCAACATAAATTTCCATGAGAGGTAAATCACTCTCAATATGGTGAATTAACCCCCGATTATATACAAGTGTAGGTAGAAGGATGAATCTTCTTTAGAAACATCATCTCAAGAATGGATATTATTTCTCTATGAGAAAGCGTTTCTAGCTCAAAATTTTTAGTCTAAGGAACAAACCATTCTCTAAGACATGCCTATTGTGAGTTAATTCACTGATGTGTTTCTTGGGGAATTTCATAGTCTTCCACCTAGTTGAGAGGTCGAATTTTCGATCAAGTTTATACCTGGGGAATTTCCTATATCAAAGACTCTTTATAGGATAGATGTTTTGGAACTTGAGGAACTGGAGAAACAACTATAGGAGAACCTGAGTAAAAGTTTTATATACTCAAGTGCCTTATCATGCTATGCACCGGTCTTCTTTATTATGAATAAGTATGGGTCAATGCGCCTTTTCATTGATTATCATGATCTCAAAAAAAAAATCATGATAAAGAACAAGTATCCTTTTTCCTAAATTGATGACTTGTTTGATCAGCTATGTTGAGAACTATACTTATCCAAGTTGGATCAACAGTCAAGATATTACAGAGTAAGGGTGAAGAAGGAGGATATCCCCAAGATTACTTTTCATATAATGTACATTTATTATGAGTTCATACTGATGCCATTTGGTCTCACCAATGCTATATAAATATTAATAGACTTGATGAATAAAGTATTTATAGATTACCGTGAAAATTTTGAGTTAGTCTTAATAGATTCTATTATAGTATACTCTAAAACCAATCCGGATCATGAGGAGCATATGAGAACCATGCTAAAGACCTTGAAAAATGAGAGGCTGTATGAAAAGTACAACAAGTGTGAGTTCTGGTTGAAATAAGTCTCATTATTGGGGTATATCATCACAATCAATGGGATATATGTGGATCCTTACAAGACAAGATAAATTGAGTGATGTATGAAGACAACATATGTGATGGATATCCATAGATTAATACACCTAAAGGCAGTTGAAAGTTCATGAGAAAAACTATCCCATAACTGATCTATAGTTAGAAGATGTGATATTTTCATTAAAAATTTGGTGGCATTAAATCTATGGGGAGAAGTGTGAAATATATATGGATCACAAATGCATCAAATTTATATTCACATAAAAAGAGATAAATATGTGCCAACAAATATGGTTAGATCTCATCAAATATGACGACTGTTCAATCCACTACCATCCTCAGAAAGCGAACAAGTTGGAAGATTCTCTAAGTATAAAGGACCCATCGATTCTATCATTGATGATAATTTAAAAAGATACAATCTCATTGGATTTGAAAATGATGGACATGGAAATCATAAAGAAAGGTACATCATCAATCCTTTCACAAATTATTTCTCAACCATCTCTTTTGGAAAGGTTAAAGGATGCTCAAAAAGATGATTTGGGAATTCAGAAGAAAGTGGAAGCTACCAGAAAAGGGAAATCCTCGGATTTCAATGGTAATGAAGAAGGAGTTTTGAGATTTGGGTGAAGTATATGTGTCCCATCACATCCTATATTAAAGAAATAACTTTTAGATGATGCACATAGTTCAACTTTCTCCATCCACCCAAGAAACACAACGATGTTTTAATATCTCTGAGAGCACTATTGGTGGGATAACATGAATAAGGATATTGCTAAGTATACATAGAAGTGCCTAGTATGTCAGAAAGTAAAGGCTAAGATGAAGAAGTCTAAGGGGATGATAAAACCATTACCCATACCAACATAGAAATGGGAAAACATCACCATGTAATTTGTCACCAAAATTCCAAAGACATCCAAAGGAAACAATACTATATAGGTTATTATGGATCATCTTACAAATATTGACCATTTAAATGAGATTTGAGAGGATTTATCACTGGATCAACTGGCATAGAAATACATCAGAGAAATGGTAAGACTTCATAGAGTACCACTATCGATTTTATCCGATCGAGATCCAAGATTCACCTATAAGTTTTGGAAAAGCCTCTAGCATGATTTAAACATTGAAATGAACTTAAATATGAATTATCAACCTCAAATTGGTATCCAAACTGAGTGGAATATCCAAAAACTTCAGGACATGTTGAGATCTTTCTCAATGTAATTCAAAGGTGGATAGGACCAAAATCTTCCTTTGGTGGAGCTCTCTTACAATAGCAGTTTCCACTCAAGCATCGAAATGGATCTTTATGATGCCCTTTATGGTAAGAGGTGCATAACACTGACATGTTGGGATGATGTTGGGGAATGAAAACTTCTATGTATATAAATGGTCAAAGAAATGGTAGAGAAGGTTAATACCATACATCAACACATAAAAGATGCTAAGAGTCAACAAAATAGCTATAATGAAAATCATTGATGAGACCTAGATTTTGATGTTGGAGACATGGTTTTCCTTTTCATATCTCCATAGAAAAGACTGATGAAATTTGGGAGGAATGAAAATCTTAGTCCAAGGTATATTATCCCTTTTGAGATCTTTGATCACATAGGAGCATTGGCCTATAGACTACCACTCCCACAAAACCTATCTCAAGTAAATGATGTATTACACGTGTCCCTATTAAGGAAGAACACACCATCCCCTCACATGTACTCATTCCATAGGTGATACCATTGGAGAATGACCTTTCCTACGAGGTGCAGCCGGTGAAGATCTTAGACCGTAGAGAAAAGATTCTAAAAAATAAGAAAATGCCTCTAGTAAAATTGCTATGGAGAAACCACCAGTGTGAAGAAGAAACACGAGAACCAGAGGAGGTGATGAATCAGAGTTACCGTCATCTATTTTAGTTTGGGAAAAGGAAATTTCGATGGTGAAATTTCTTAAGGGGGGAAGGTTGTAACGACCTAAACATTTTTGAATAAAATTAATTTTCTTTTGATTTAATTAAATGTATTATGGATGTAGAAGACACCTGAACTTATTTTGTTTATTATATCCAATTGCATTTAAATGAATCTTAAGTATCATTACCATTGATAATATAGTAGTTGAATAGTGATAACATGGCTAGTATAAATATAGGGTGTTAACAAATACTTTAGGCACATAAAAAGGAAGTGATGACCTTAACTAGTAGGATCATACCCTATAAATACCATTTATCAGAGTTTACAAGGGAGATACCATTTTTGGATGTTGTCCTAGACGAATCCCAATATAGGATCCAATAACTTAAGCATGAGCAGAACTATTTACTGGAGAAGTTCAAGCTCATCAAGATCATGACCCAAACCATGTTCACCGAACGACCCCATGAAATCCCCACTGTTGGACACCTTACTCTTAGAGAGTACGCTGGTGTAATTAAAGGATATGTATCGACACCCTATCATTATTAATATATACATTATTTTTGTAGATAACAAGGAATATATTTTTCCTATTATTGTTACTTTGTAAATGATTTTTGATTAATATTCAAATTAAATTAAGAAATTGATTTTGATGAATAAATTTATTTTTAAATTAATTAATATTTTAGTAAAATATTATTATTATATTAATTTTATTAAATGAAAATGATCATATAATTTTATGAAGTCAAATGTAATTTTTATTAAGGTTTTAAAACTGTTTTTCCAATACCCGTCAATTTTCAATAAATGTGGTTTTATTTTAAAAGTGAAAATTCAAATATTTAGAAAATTATTTAGATGAAATGAATATTATTTTTGGAATCAGGATGTTGAAATTATCCAATGGTGAAATTTTCATAATTTTCTAAAATAGTCAAATTTTTGGGTAAAAATTAAATACCGTATAAATATACGGGGTGTTTTATTACATCATAATGACCTAGTAATGATGTAATAAATACTATAAAAGGTATATTGGTAAAAATAAATGTTTTATATTAAAAATATTGTTGTTTTAAGTTTATTTTGTTTATTTTTTAAACCCATTATGAATCCTCCAAGACATATATTATATTTTAAGATTTTAAATTCATTTCATAAGAATGTGACACACCTCCACATAAGTAAGGGAAGTATTTTAATATGTTCAGAAAATGGAATTATAAAATATTTTATATCACTCCCATTTTCCATAAAACATGGGAAAAAACCATGGGATGGTTTTTGGTTTTGAATATTTTTTATGTACTGTCCAAAACCAAAATAATAAAGAAATCCCCCCTTTCCTTTATAAACCAACCCAAGCTCTCAGTCCTCTTCACTAAAACTCCTTGAAGCTCATAAAAACTCTTTTATATACTCCATAGAGGCCTCCCAAGTCATCCAAGATCCTAAGAATCCTCTCTTAATCCTTTTGAGTCACACATCTTAGTAAGATATCTTCCACTCTCCTCTTTTATCAAGCACTCCTTTTATGGTATGTATTTTATTTTCTATTTGAATATTTTGGGATATGTTCTTACATACTCCCATTACCAAAAATTTGATATATGTAAATAATTATAGCTTCCTTTCACTTTCATTAGTCCATCCACAATCTTTTATTTACACCCGTTACCATGATGAAATTTCATAAGGGATCATCACCTTCCTCTCCTCTTTTCAATTCAAGAACCTTGTTTAAAATTAGTATTTTTAGTTTTAATTGGTTATATTTTAATCATTTTATAACCAATTTAATACTTTGAATTTTATGTTATTTCAATGATGGATCATTTATCCTCTCCTATTTGTACCCTTACATAAGCCGTTACTATGCCGAAATTCCGTAAGAGATTTCTCTCTCTCCTTTTTTTTTATCAAGAACCTCATTTATGATATACCCTTTGTTGGGACCACTTTGTGTATGAAGATTGTATTTTTTGTCAATAGTTGTCAATATCGGTCAAAATGAATAAGGATACGATGAAGGCCTCCAAATTTAACGGAGATTGTATGAAGTGAGGATACCTAGAGAATTGTTATGAAATCATAGCATTGAATGTTATACTTGGGAAATTCTCCATGAAGCAATTCAGACGATTGTTGAACTGATCATAAGTTCAAAGAACTTGCGTTAAAGGTGAAACATTGTTTAAAACAATGAATAATGGAGAAGTATCATCCATTTGAGGATGATTGGAGAAGAATGGTGAAGTACCATCTATCTAAGGATGGTTGAAGAAGAATTGAGGATTTGAAGTGAGGATGAAAGAAGTACTTTGGAATTCATATTCCAAAAATAATGGACAAAACCAGACGATGCTTTGATGATTTTTATTTCACAAATATCATAAGTTTGGAGAACTTGTGATGCAAGCCTTATGAAGAAAAGAGAGAGAAAAAGAAGTAGGCGCGCAAGTATGCAGTAGGCGCGTAAGAATGCAGTAGGCGTGCAAGTATGCAGTAGGCGCGCAAGTATACAGTAGGCGCACAAGTATGTAGAGGCGCGCAAGTCATATTTCAAATAGCATTTTTTCAAAAATATGGAAAAGGAAAGAAGGTGCGCAAGTTCCAAGAAGGCACGAAAGTACCAAAAAGGCGTGAAATTACCAAAAAGGCACGCAAGTACCAAGAAGGCACGCAAGTACCAAGGAGGCGTGCAAGTTCGAGGGAGTCGCGCAAGTGCCAAGAAGGCGCGCAAGTACCAAGGAGGCGCACAAGTGAATGTGATGCGCAGGTTGGAAAAATGCCTATAAAAAGGCAACTACCCTCCTCATTTCTTAAGGCTCGAGACTTATAGAAATATTTTGATCTCTGAGCATGCAAGTCGAAGAAGTGTGTCGCGCAAGTGGTTGAGGTGTGCAAGTTGAGCCTCATTTTTAGGTGGCGCGCAAGTGTTGTGCTGTCGACAAAGAGGCACGCAAGTATAAGGGTGGCACGCAAGTATTTCCTGTCCACAAAGAGGTGCGCAAGTGCAAGGAGGCGCACAAGTGATGGAAGGGAACACAAGTGATGAAGTGACGCGCAAGTGATGGAGCGGCGTGCAAGTATTGGCTCGCAATTCTAAGCCGCACAAGTCACTAAAATGCCTATAAATAGACGACTAGACTCCTCATTTTTTAAGGGATCAACACTTAGGAGAAAAATTTGAGCTATGAATGCATAAGTGTAGAAAATGGAACGCAAGATGAAGTGGCGCGCAAGCTGAGGGTTATTTACAAGGCGCACAAGCTCGGTGCCGCACAAGTATTTCCATGCAAGTTTTGCCGTGAAAGTATAGTCGCGCAAGTATTTACATGCAAGTATTACCGCACAAGTTTTGGAGTGCAAGTTTTGGCATGCAAGTTGTTAGTGGCGCGCAATCTAGGTGGCGCGCAAGCAGGGTCGCACGCAAGTAAGGATTTGTGCGCAAGCTAGAACTTGTGATTCAAGCAAGAAGAAGAAGATGAAGAGCTCGATGAATATGGTTTTGCACTGAAAGAGAATGTGTGAAGAAGAGTAGGTTTCAGTGCAGCTGGTTGTGAATTGAAGAAGCAGAAGAAGAAGAAGAGTGTGCAGCTTACAGGTTTGCTGCATAGAAATAAGTGAAGAAGAAGAACAAGAACAAAGTATTCCGAACTGAAGGTTGAAAATTATTCAGGGAACCTTAATTCAGATGATGCTACGTGAGTAGATCCTTAGTGTCTGAATAATCATGTTGTTGTATGTGATTCTAACCAAGAAGAGAGAAGAATTTTTAGTGCAGTTGGTTTTTGCACTAAGAAAAATAAAGAGGAAGTTTAGTGCAGTTGGTGTTGTACTAGAAAAGAAGAGAAGGAAAGAAGAAAGAATTGCTTGCCTACTGCTTTGAAAGTAATCAAGTGAAAAACACTAAAGAAGACCAAGAGAAAAAGCTACCTTTTGAAGAAGGAAGAAGACTGTCTCCATAGGCAGTATAAAGAACCAGCTAGAGGCTGCAATTGGACTAGGCTATCACCAGTCCAGGGAAGAGGATTGTTTCCCACCCCCTCTAAAGTATAGGGACTCACACTGGCTAGAGGATTGTTTTCTTAGACACTCCATTGTAAAAGCATATCACATTATAATGGAGAATCCATGCAGTGGCCATACCCATGCATGGCAAGGACGTAGCTACTCTTATTGAGTGGTGAACCTTGTTAACATATCGTGTGCATATTTTTACGGCTTTCTATTTTTGCGTGCGACAGGGAAAAGAGAATAAGAGAATCAAGATCCTAATAGGTCTAGAGGTACAGGGATAAAAGTTGGAATTGGTTTAAAATGTCCCCAACACTGATTCACCCCCCTCTCAGTGTTATACATATCCCAAACTGGTCCTCTCACCCTTTATTTTCAAATTTTTTATGTTGGGATAAATTATTACCTATCCACCTTAATATAAATTTATAGAATAAATTATATGAGTCCCATTTCTCTATCATCAACCTATTTTATGAATTTCTATTTGATGATGTTATGCTACCAAAATTACACTACGTTTTCCATGACAAAAATCATCGTATAGTGAACACCATACCCATTTCTCTATCAAGGGTATTGAGCTAATGCTCATGTAATTATTAATTGGGAAATTACATGTATGTATTCAAAATTCCTTGTTCATGGTATATATTATTATGTTTAATGAAATATCTATGTTTCACACTTAAAAATTAAAATAAAATGATTATGAAGGGTGCGCCCTCATAGTGCTCCAATGCACTGGGTAATGTTTAGTATCATGATACGTCATATGAAATGAGGGTTTACTCATGCTAATTCATGTGTAATGAGGTTATAATCCTGATAATTAATGTGAAATGAGGGTTTGCTCATGATAATTCATGTGAAGTGAGATTTAACTCAAGAAAATATCATTTTGTATGTCGTTTCCACATTTCCATGTTATGGTTATCCCACTATATCATTACTTTACGTTCATGTTTCTTTTATGATACATTGATATGCCTATTGACTGACATGTATTTCCTTCCTCATCTTATTCCATGTTTATTCCCTTGCTGAACTTTATAGCTCGCCCTTTTCTTATGTATATCATTAGGTTATCCCATGCAGTGTTAAGTACGAAGGAATGTTGTGGTCATGTAAAAGAATTTTTCAATAAAGATATTGTATTTATATTTTAAGTTGTTATGTAATATTCCAAGGCCCCAAAGACACTTGACCTCTTGATATTCTGATTTTTATTAAGTTAATTTTTAAGTAATAAACCATGTTTAAATGTGAATTAAAGAGAATGGTTTTTATAGACTTCATATTCATCTATCATATTTTCAGGTGTGCCCATTAGAATGGGTATAATAGGTGGAAGATTAGGATCAAGGATGTAGTATATCTTTAAAACTGTTAGTAAAAAGATCATATTGTCTTGCCAGTGATATTTTTTTCTCTTCAAATTAGATGAGATTTACCATGTATTGATTCAAGACCTTTATAAACTCAGAATCCATCTTCATTGGACAAATACTTAGTATTTTTAGGAAAAATAGGGTAAGATGGTTTCTTTTGGAAAGTGCAAGAAAATTGTCCTTAAATTTTTTCCACCCATAATTTTTTTTTCTAGTAGGAAATATGTAATTACTCAAGGATTACATGAAACAATGATGTGAAAAACCATGATAAACTTTTGGTATTTTTCACTATTATGATGAATAAAAATTTGGGCATTTTTTTCATAATTGAATACACTCCCCAAAAAGGGTTTTCCATCCAATTTACAGAATTAAAAGATCTATAATATTTATTATTAATTTTGAAAACTCATAATTATTATAAAAACCCAGGAACAAATGATATAAATAATTTTCATGCATTAATTATTTAGATTTTATAGATTTATACGCATAAAAATATTAGACAATTTTTTTGGTCAAAAGGAAGTAACATTATTTCAAACCAAATTGGGTTTTATACATTATATAGTTTTATTTAAATTTTTTATTTAAAAATTATAGACATTTAATTTTATAAAATTAACTTCATTTTTTATGTCACGACCCGTCCTTGGGGCCCGTGCCGTGACTACCCCAAGCCCGCCTTCCATAGGCCAGGGGCTGGCGACTAGCACCAAAGGCATAATTACTGATAAAAAGGGAAGACATTGCCTTTAGAAAGTAAAAAAAACACAATAGAGTACGCAACATGAAGTAAAAACTAAGTAAAAATGAATACAAAAGAGTGGGTTGAAAGTAAAGGGGCTGGAAATACAAGCCCAACAGTAAAGTACAGGTACAACGGAAAGAAAGTACAAATGAAAAAGGGATAACAACTGAAAGGAAAAAGGGTAGCTCCTAGATCATCTGCCGAGTATCCTACTTGATGGGTAGGTACAGATGTCCACCTCAGCACTCCATGTCTATCGGTCCGCTCCATGTACCGTATCACCGAGTGGTCCACCTTCGGGTACCGTCTAGTCATGGCGCACTCAGCCTCCGTCAACTCTGTACGTCGTCTGCATCTAACACAACGATGTGCAGGCATAGCCCGTGCAGGGGTGATTATAACAATACTCAGTAGGGACCCCGAGACCCCCAAAAGTCTCCCTGAATCCACGAAGGATAAACCAAAAAAGGAAGGATACAATCACGAAGTATCAAACAACCCTACTTAGATATATGCCCATACATATACTTAAGTTATGAATCTCAGTTCGGCTCCAACTCTCGAGCCCAATCACAACCCAGTCCACACAGGAAGTAAAGTCAATCACATTGATGATAATGATTGAAAGTCAAGACTCAGCTCACACAGGTATAAATCTTTCATATAGCGATAGAGATGATCAGATGTAGTTACTGATTCATCTAAGCTGTCGGACCCACACAGGGTACAAGCCAGCTAAGCTGTCAGACCCACACAGGATACAAGACCAGCTACTCTATCGGAACCACAAAGGATACAAGTACAAAGGTCATACTGCCGGACCCAAATAGGATACAAGAACAGTAGTCATCACTATCGAACCCATGGTGGATCCCAGTACAGTAGTCGTCGCTGTCGAACACACGGAGGATCGCAGTATAGTAGTCGTTGCTGTCTAACCCACAGAGTATTCCAGTATAGTAGTCGTCGCAGTCACAACTAGCTCTAGGGTTCCCGCACACAGTACGCTCGATTCCGGGAGGGTCCGCTCCTCGAGAAAAGGGGTTGATACATCAACTATCATGAATTCCAGATTTGATGTATCCCGAAGTTTCCTCTCATCAAAATAAACCCAACGCAACAGACGGCGTGTCAATCAGATGCCTGATCTGAGAGTTATGGGCCTTTTCGTTCCAGGGACCCGATTGAAATTACACTCGTTCCAAACCCAGCCATTTTTCAAAGTTGTCCAAAACTCACTTAGAGTATCTCAAAATTATCTCCTCATTTCCAAGGTCCCAGTGCCGCAGACGGTGCGTCGATCGGGCGCGCGGTCTGGAAGATATCCACGTTTTAGCGAAACGGGCCCGACCCGTCAAGCCCAGTGGGCTGGCGGGTCGGCTCTTCCTGGATCGGCGGGTCTGACCCGGCTGGGGGGTCAGCCCGACTAGGTAGGGCACATCCCTGCTCGGTGGGGCGTGGCCCGGCCCGGTGGCTGTGACCTGGCCCGCGCGATGCTGGACCGTCCCACGCGAGGGCGGCTTGGCCCGCGCGGCAGGCGGTCCGACCCACGCAAGGGTGGACCGGCCCACGACTGGCCGTGGCTCAGCCAGCTGGATGAGCGGAGTGGGGTGGGGGGGGGGGGGGTGCGGCCCCCCGGTTTCCTGAAACGGCGGTGCCGAGCGGCGCCGCCTCTCCGGCCCGGCCGACCGAAGCCGATCGATCTTCTTTGGCGCGAGCGGCCCGCACAGTGGGCCACGGTCCCTTTGCAACACGGTGCCATGAGGCGCCGCGGTCTTCCTAGACCGGCCGGCAGGCGGTCCGCCGGTTCTCCCACCAAAGCATCCCGCAGAGCGCGGGCTGCGGTCTTCTCCGCAGCGCGGTGGCAAGGAGGCTCCACTGTCCTCGAGCCCGGCTAGCTAAAGCTAGCCGGTTCTTCTTCGGCCAAGCGGCCCATGGTTGCGGGCCGCGGTTCTTCCGCACACGGCCGGAGCATGGCCACCACTACCTCCAATCGCCGACACTGCTTCCTACTTCGTCCGTGGTCCTCCTTTGGCATGGTGTGACGACACCGCACCCCCCTTGACTTATCCCCCATCGCCATAACAACAATAACCAATGGAGGGTCGTCGGGCCATGTTGGTTCGACCCGTGCCCTCTGTATTAGATGGTATCATTTGGCCAAAGTCAAACCAAGGCAAACATAGAAGAAAAAAAGATTAATTTTATTCCATTAAAATTAATCAAGAACCCCTACATTGATTTCAAGAGCATTACACATCAACGAGCTGCAGAAGACGAGTGTCACGGAGGTCGGGCGTTGCGGAAAACGGTGTCATCCCCTCAACATCGGAGGAAGAGTCGTCATCATTGGCGATGTTCCTCATGGGAGATGTCTTCTCCCTTGACTCAGAGGAATAAGAATGAAGACGAGCATTCCTTGTGGGCGTCGCCTCATATTCTTGCCCCGGTTGAATAAGTGGAGAGAACGTTTTTTATCGAGAGGAAGATGTCATTCTTCTTTGAAGATGTTATTTGTGGAGAGGAACACTTTTCTTCTAATTCTCTAGAGCCTCCCCAATAGAATATTTTCCAGAAAAAATAAAATAAAAGGCTTCCCAATTTAGTAATTCCATGCATTTCAAATCAATTCAAATTAACCAATTAATTAAGGGAGCTTAATTAATTAAATTGATGGGGTTGGCACAATTAATGGAGGGAGGTGGAGAGGCTCCACCATTAAGTGGAAGTTAAAAAGTTAAAAAGGGGGGGGGGGGGTGGTTATGGGAGTTAAATGGGAGGTGAAGAGTTAGGTGATCGTGTTTCCCCACCACACATTATCCTCTCATGGGAGGTTATGTGGGGTGTGGGCCCCAACCCAACTTCCCTTTAGAGGAAATAACAACCACTTAAAAATAAAATTGTGTGACACAACAATTTTATTTAATTTGTTATGAATCCCCAAATTATAACTTCTACTCTCGACCAAACGCAACTGCGATAAAGGTCTTCTTAAGAGAATACCGGCGCTACGAGTTCATCGGTGTCCCCAGATTTCAATTCTGAGCACCGGTTCAAAAGATAAAAAAATCCCCTCGTACGTCTATTGAACGTACTCAAACAAAACTTCATAAAATTATTCCAGGCACACCAAGCCTCAGAATCAGGTTCCATCAGAAACTCCGTACTCCTAAAATTCCAAATAATTTAAGAAAAAAGATTTTCTTGAAATTTCCGGGTCTTTACATTACCCCCACCTCAGGGCTTTATGTCCAAGTAAAGCAGAAACACACACTAGGAAAATAAATGAGGGTACTGAGCATGCATCTGAGCCTCCCAATCCCATTTTCTCTCCTGGAGGGTCCCGTACTGCCAGTGAATGCGCACCAGAGGAATCGACCATCCACGTAGGACCGCTCCTGTCGATCCTCGATCCCTACTGGGACCTCCGTGAATGTCGCCCCGTCATCGATGTATAGCTCCTCTTGGTCGATGATGTGTGATGAGTCATGCATGTTTATCCTCAGCTGAGATACGTGGAAGCCGTTATGCACCCAATGCAACTGAGGTAGAAGGGCCAGGCGGTAATTCACCTCGCCTACTCTACTGAGGACCTGGAACGGTCCGATGAATCATGGAGACAACTTTCCACCTTGGACAAATCTCCGTAGACCTCGTCGAGGTGAGACCCGTAAGAAGACACGGTCGCCATCCTCGAACTCCAGTGGTCTCTGTATCCTATCAGTATAGGACTTCTGTCTGCTCTGTGCAATCTTCATCCACTCCTAGATGATCTGCACCTTCTCCATCGTAGCCTGCACCATCTCCGATCCTGCAAGTGCTAACTCCTCAGGGTCAGTCCAGCACAGAGGGGATCTGCAAGGTCGGCCGTACAATGCCTCGTAAGGTGCCATTCCGATGGTGGAGTGGTAGCTGTTGTTGTACGCAAACTCCACCAAGGGTAATTGATCCTTCCATATACAACCAAAGTCAAGGACACATGTGCAGAGCATATCCTCGAGAGTCTGAATGGTCCTATCAGTCTGGCCATCCGTCTGAGGATGGAAGGTGGTGCTCAGATGTAGCTGTATCTAAAATTCCTCCTACAACCCATTCCAAAGCCGGGAAGTAAAGCGTGCATCCCGATCGGAAACAATCTTCGATGGCACACCATGAAGACGTACGATCTCCTGCACGTAGAGGCGTTCTTTGATCTCTACTGAGCCCTGCTCTCTGATCGGTAGGAAGTGGGACGACTTGGTGAGTCTGTCGATGATCACCCAGATAGAGTCATGTCATTTGGATGTATGTGGAAGCCCCGTTACAAAATCCATGGATATTCCGTCCCACTTCCACTCTGGGACCTCTAAGGGTTGTACCAGGCCTGCTGGTACCTATTGCTCCGCCTTCACCTGCTGACAAGTGAGGCACCAAGAGACAAACTATGCTACTTCTTTCTTTATACCTGGCCACCAGTGCTATCGTCTGAGGTCCTGGTACATCTTCTCCATTCCTAGATGTACCGCTAGAGGGGAAGTGTGAAACTCCCTCAACACTTCCTCCTGTAATGCAACTGGTACCATGGTGCGTCCTCTGATGAGGATGACATGCTCCCCACCTTCATAAACCCAATAAAGTACATTCCATGAGTATATCTGAGCACGTCGTGTCTCACAATTAATATCCTCATGTTGTGCCTCCCTGAATCGCAGAAGGAGTGGAGGAGTGACTGTAAGAGACTGCAGAAAGGCTGCTCCATCTCTATCCACAAAGGATATCTGCAATGTGGCTTGCTTCTCTGTCGCCTCTCCTAGCAGCTGAATGCCCGATCTACTGCTGAGAGCATCTGCTACAATGTTCCCCTTACCAAGAGTATAGAATATCTTGAAGTCATAGTCCTGGAGGAACTCGAGCCATCACCGCTTTCTCAGGTTCAGGTCCTTCTGCGAGAAGATGTACCTGAGACTCTGGTGGTTAGAGTAGACTGTAAAATGCTCGAC
Source organism: Viscum album (assembly GCA_963277665.1). Lineage (NCBI taxonomy): Eukaryota > Viridiplantae > Streptophyta > Magnoliopsida > Santalales > Viscaceae > Viscum > Viscum album. The sequence continues at coordinate 1,511,900,481 of OY728139.1, read as the reverse complement.
CATAAGATAGTGTCGCCACATCTTCAAGGCGAAGACCACTGCTTCTAACTACAGGTCATGGGTAGCGTAGTTTTGCTCGTGCAGTCTCAACTACCGAGAACTATACGTGATCACTGATTGTTCCTGCATCAAGACACAACCGAGTCCGGTCCCTGATGCGTCGCAGTAAGCTACTTACCCAATGCTCTCCTCCGGTAGCCTCAATATGGGCGCACTAGTCCACCTTTTCCTCAGCTCCTAAAATCTATGCTATCATCTCTTTGACTATACGAAGGGTTTCCCCTTCTTCATCGAAGTTGATAGTGGTGATGCAACTCTAGAGAAGTCTGGAAAAAAGGTAAGTCTGGACGACTCCTGAGTGATCGACTACACCCTCTTATGCATGATTCCATCCTGTGCTTCCTGGGTTTTTCTTTTCATAAACAAAGGAAAACCCCATCCCAACATTGTAGATAAAACACAACATTTTTTCCTAATACAGTCAATCTGTGTATGAACTGTGGTTGCCCAGTCCATACCCAAAAAAAACTTCATAAGGCCTCGATGCTGCCACCAAGAGGTTCCAACCAAAACTCTCACCTCAAGGGTTAGATCATACCGTCAATGTAAGTATGATTATCGAGTCTCCTCTCAAAGGTATCTCTAGATGTGAGGGTCAAGTCAACGTCTTAACCATAAACTATAGGTCTTGGACAAGATTCGTGGAAGGAAGGAATGATTGGTACCTATGTTTATTGATATGACAGCTAGTAGTAGACACAGACCGTACCTCAAATCATTCTTAGAGACCTTAGGTCACACTATTTGACTGCATGCAGCCACTCTCTTCCCCTACCCTCCAGATCCATGATCCTAGTAGGAAGTACAAAGGTGGGTGGTTGTAACATATCGAAATGTTCACCACTTCATGCTGCTCTCCTAGCTCCACTTCCACATCTGCTGCCCTAAAAATTCATCTGTCCTTAACACTTCTTCTTCCTGAAACATCTCACATGACCAAGTCTCTGAGACTGATGTCAGTTTCATGCTTTCCAACTATTAACATTCACTAGCTGTATCCGCTCAGACAAAGAACATTCAACCACAAAGGTTCTCTCTAGCACCCTAACATAAGTAGGAATGCATAGAGGAAAAAGTGCTGGCTCGAATATCCTTAAACACACCTCGCTCAGAGGTCCAAGATCTAAAGCACTAATCGAATCATATTCATCAAGTACCAAGAAAGATCGGTATGCCTTGATGAATACTCATCTACCGACACGTCATCCTGCCGAAGCTATATAAGCTCTAGAAAAACCTCAGCCACCTCCTCAAGCTAGTCTTCAGCCGCCCGTGGGCTGGGCTTGCCTCAGAACATGAGGGATATCTGGTGCTGGAACACATGTAAGGCACTAAGCCTATAAGTGTCCTCTACCGGTACAGCTGGGAGTGTCTGCTGACCAACGGGAAGTGATATAGTTGGCACACTACCCGAAGGTACCTTCTAGGAAAACGGTCCAAGTACCGAAACTTCATCATTATGCGGACCATCCTCATGTTCAATCACTGAAAAATATTAGTAGCTAAGATCAAAATCTTCTCTACTAGTGTCTCAACAAGGCGGAAAACTCTAGTAATCACCTCCATCCAGTCCTCTACTTCCTGGGAATCTGTGTCGCCTCGAAACCACAGAGGCCTCTGCCATTGGAACTCATGCAATGCGCTCAGTCGGCATGCACCATCGGCCAGTGCGGCTGGTGGAATCTGCTACCCAACGGGTGGTTCTACTACTGGAACACCACCCGAAGGTGCCAACATAGTAAGAGGGCCCTGCACTGGATCCTCGTCGCTCGGTGGGACATCATCATGTACTCTCTCTCGGGAACCCTAGCTGGCTGTCTTCGCACTGGCATCCCGATAAGGAACAGGTGCGCCACAGTCAAAAAGTTATACCTGGTGAGCTGACTCAAAGAGACCACAAAGGAAACTCTTGAAACACACACACAATCAATGTTTCCATGCACTAAGTTGTAAATCAGAGGTCACGGTCCTGGTGTATGGATACGTCAGCCACCGCACCAACACTGGGCTCCCTGGACTGAAAACCATACTCAATACTCTTAACACTATTTCTTCACAGAAAAGAAAGATCAGAGTCCTAAGTTCTATGGTAGAACTGACTCCTTTGATACCAATTTTTCATGACCCATCCTCGGGGCCCGTTCCGTGACTACCCCAAGCCCGCCTTCCATAGGCCAAAGGCTAGCGACTAGCACCAAAGGCGTAATTCTAGATAAAAAGGGAAGGCATTGCTTTTAAAAAGTAAAAAAACACAACAGAGTACGCAACAAGAAGTAAACACTAAGTAAAACTAAATATAAAATAGTGGGTTGAATGTAAAGGGGCTGGAAATACAAGCCCAACAGTAAAGTACAGGTACAACGGAAAGCAAGTACAACTGAAAAAGGGACAACAGTTGAAAGGAAAAAGGGCAGATCCTGGATCGTCCGCCGAGTATCCTACCTGAAGGGTAGGTACATATGTCCACCTCAGCACTCCACATCTATCAGTCCGATCCATGTACCATCTCACCGAGTGGTCCACCTCCGGGTACCGTTCAGTTGTGGTGCGCTCGGCCTCCGTCAGTGCTGTACATCGTCTGCATCCAACACAACGAGGTGCGGGCATAACCCGTGAAGGGGTGAGTATAACGATACTCAGTAGGGACCCCGAGACCCCCGAAGGTCTCCCAAAATCCAAAAATGATAAACCAAAAAAGTAAAGATACAATCAAAAAGTATCAAAAAACCTTACTTAGATATATGACCATACATATACTTAAGTTATCAATATCAGTTTATCTCCAACTCTCTATCCCAATCACAACCCAGTCCACACAGGAAGTAAAGTCAATCACATCGATGATAATGATTGAAAGTCAAGACTCAGCTCACACAGGTATACATCTTTCGTATAGCGATAGAGATGATCAGATGTAGTCACTGATTCATCTAAGCTATCAGACACACACAGGATACAAGACCAGCTAAGCTAATGGACCCACACAGGATACAAGACCATCTACTTTGTTGGACCCACAGATGATACAAGTACAGAGGTCATACTACCAGACCCACACAGGATACAAGAACAGTAGTCATCGTTGTCGAACCCACAGAGGATCCCAGTACAGTAGTCATCACTATCGAACCCACGGAGGATCCCAGTACAATAGTCGTCGCTGTCGAACCCACTGAGGATTTCAGAAGAGTAGTCATCGCAGTCGCAACCAGCTGTAGAGTTCTTTCAGACAACACACTCGATTCCAGGAGGGTCTGCTCCTTGAGCAAAGGGGTAGATACATCAAATATCACAAAGTCCATATTTGATGTATCTCGAAGTTCCGTCTCATCAAAACAAACCCAATGCGATAGACGACACATCAATCGGACGTCCGGTCTGAGAGTTATTATCTTTTCCGTTCTAGGGGCCTGGTTGGAATTACGCTCGTTCCAAACCCAGCCATTTTCCAAAGTTTTCCAAAACTCACTTAGAGTATTGAAAAAGGACCGCCTCATCGCAAAGGTCCCAGTGCCGCAGACGGCGCGTTGATCGGATGCGTGGTCTGGAAGATATCCACGTTTAAGAAAAACGGGCCCGGCCCGTCCTGGGTTGACGGGTCCGACCCGGCTGGGGGGTCATCCCGGCCCGCTGGGGCATGGCCCAACCCGGTGGCTGTGATCCGGCCCGTGCGAGGGCGGCCTGGCCTGTGTGGCAAGAGGTCCGTTCTGCGCAAGGGCGACCCAACTTGCGGCTGGCCGTGGCTCGGCCAGCTGGGCGAGCGAAGTGGGGGTTCTGAAACGGCGGCGCTGCCTCTCCTGCCCGGCTGAAAAAATCCTTCCAGTCTTCTCCGATGCGAGCGGCCCGCACAGTGGGCCACGGTCCCTTCGCAGCGCGGCGCCATGAGGCGCCACGGTCCTCGTAGCCCAGCCTGTTCGCCCACAGAGCGCGCCTCGCGGTCTTCTCCGCAGCACGGCGCCAATGTCCTCCAGCCCAGCCGACTAAAGCCAGACAGTTGTTCCTACCCGGCCGGTCATGAGACCGACCGGTTCTTCTTTGGCCAAGCGGCCCGTGGTTGCGGGCCACGGTTCTTCCGCACACGGCCGGCGCGCGGCTGCCACTACCTCTGGTCGCCGACGCCACCACCTCCTTCGTCTGTGGTGCTCCTCCAGCATGGTGCGACGGCACCGTGCCCCCCTTGACTTATCCCCCATCGCCAAAACAATAATAACCAATGGAGGGTCATCTGGCAATGTTGGTTTGACCCGCACCCTCTGTATTAGATTGTATCATTTGGCCAAAATCAAACCAAGGCATACATCGAAGAACAAGAGATTAATTTTATTCCATTAAAATTAATCAAAAACCCCAACCTTGATTTCAAGAGCATTGCACATCGACGAGCCGTGGAAGACGAGCGACGCGGAGGTCGGGAGTCGGGGAAAACAGTGTTGTCTTGTCAATTTCGGAGGAAGAGTCATTGTCATTGGCGACGTTCCTCATGGGCGGTGTCTTCTCCCTTGACGCGGAGGAAGAAGAATGAAGACGGGCATTCCTCATGGGTGTCGCCTCACGTTCTTTCCCTGGTTGAATAAGTGGAGAGAGCATTCTTCGTCGAGAGGAAGATGTCATTCTTCGTTGAAGATGTTCTTCGTGGAGAGGAACACTTTTCTTCTAATTCTCCAGAGCCCCCCAATAGAATATTTGCCAACGCAAATAAAATAAAAGGCTTCCCAATTTAATAATGCCATGCATTTCAAATCAATTAAAATTAACCAATTAATTAAGGGAGCTTAATTAATTAAATTGATGGGGTTGGCACAATTAATGGAGGGAGGTGGATAGGCTCCACCATTAAGTGGAAGTTCAAAAGTTAAAAAGGGGGTTCATGGCAGTTAAAGGGGAGGTGAAGAGTTTGGTGCTCGTGTGGGCCCCACCACACATTATCCTCTCATGGGAGGTTATGTGGGGTGTGGTCCCCACCCCAAATTCCCTTTGGAGGAAATAACAACCACTTAAAAATAAAATTGTGTAACACAACAATTTTATTTAATTTGTTACGAATCCCCAAATTATAACTTCTACTCTCGACCAAACTCAATTGTGGTAAAGGTCTCCTTAACAGAATACCAGCGCTGCGAGTACATCGGTGTCCTCTGATTTCAATTCCGAGCACCGGTTCAAAAGATAGAAAAATCCGCTCGTATGTCTACTGAACGTACTCGATCAAAACTTCAGAAAATTATTCCAGGCACACCGGGCCTCGGAATCTGGTGCCGTCAGAAACTGCGTACTCGTAAAATTATAAAGAATTTAAGAAAAAAATTTTACTTGAAATTTAGAGGTATTTATATTTTAATTCACAATTTCAAAATTATATTAGGATTAATTGTTTTATAATTTCATAAAAAATATTGATTTTTAATAAATAGTGAAAAATATACATTTTTAATGAAAATTGTATTTTATTTTCAAGTATTTAAAACGTAAAATTATATTTTTGATTGGTTTTAAAATTTAATTATTTCCTTTTTATTTAAATTAATTCAGTTATTGTTTTTTAAATTAATTTTATACATGAATTTAATATAAAATATTCTATACTTAAAAAGGGGATTTTTTCTGATAAATTGTTTTTCAACAAGTTTTATCAGTTAAATTTTAAATTAAATTATACCACATATGTGTTTTGAATATTGAAAAATTTATTTCATATTTAAAATCATGAGGTCCAAAATTAGTAAATATTTCACTTTTATTTTTTGAAATTATGAATAATAACATTTTTATTTTTTGTTACCATGATAATGGTTAAATCAGATAACTAAGGGTTAAAAAGAAAATGAAAAGGACTAGAAAATGACCCAAAAATTTTCTTTAGTTTTATTTTATGAGTCCATTTTTTCCATAATCACCCAATATTTTTTATATGATGTTTTTTCCATTTGGATGTGATTATGACCTTTATAATATTTTATGTAATGAAATGTAAAAAATGTCACACTCTTGTTTTTAATAACTATAATATTTTTAACATGGGGATAAAAAGAGGATATGTTTGGTTATAAATTTAAATTTAAAATATAAATGATTTACCTTCATCATGATATTTGTTTTTTAATTTTAAAATTAATTACCACAAATACTTTCGCAACGTCGATACAGTAATTAATCAATTAATGGAAAAATAAAATAAGTGATATTAAAAATGTTAAAAGAATTATTATTTTAACTAATTAATGATATAAATGAATTTTATATATAATTATAAAATTTTAGAGATTTATTATAATATTGTATTGAATTTATTTAGTTTTTTTTTGTTATTAATGTCAAAATATATGAATTGTTCTCAAATTGAAATTATTGATATTTTATAATGTTAAATGATTTAAAATTCCTAAAAACCATATATTCAAAAACGTGATAAGGATATGGTTGAAAATATCAACTATGTTCCATTTATGGGTGTTTTCACCATTTATAGTAAGAATCTTATCCCTCAAAGAGTAAAAAACCTTGTTGTTGTGATAAGTGTGGAAAGGGTTACCGAAGGGTTAAAACAAAATGATAAGGGTAGAAATGTGATTTTTAAATTATCAAAATTATATTGTAAGAGAGTATTGAAAAAAATCCTTATCTAATATTCTAATATTATCAATTTGGATCCATTTGGATGTCAAAATTCACTTATATTAATTTAATATTTTAAAAAATTACAAGATCACCCCTCCCCTCTCATATGAAGGGTACCTCTTATTCTAATTTATTCAGAACTAAAGAACCATTTGGTTTGGCTATTCCATTCAAAAATACCATAATATAATCCCTACACTTATTCTATAGGTCTTAGTTTTGGTACCATACCAACCTTAGAGGGTTTAAGGTATTATAAAAAGGAGACTTTCGAGAGGAGTGGTAAAGTTTTTAACCGCATGTTTTAGTTTTATTTATTCTTCCACCTCCTTAAAATGTTATTCAAAAATGATAAAATAATAAAAAAATATCCTAAATATAATGAAATTTTATCATGTTAATTAAAAATCCTATATATTTCTCTAACCTCCATCAAATTAGAGACGAATTCATCATTTGTGCGTACGACAGACTACCGCTTCACGAACCGATGTAGTTCATTTTCCATCACTGACTCTCACGAATAATTATAATGATGTATTTAATGGTTATATATTATATTTATGAAATATTTATCATTATTTATGTATAAAATATCATATAATTTATTACCTTTTTATTCATTGAATAATGATAATGTCATTCATGCACACTTGTGGACTACCACCTCCATGAAGCGACGTGATACATTTTTCATCACCGCATCACATGGATGATATATATAAGTATAATTAACTAAATTGTATTAAAATTATTATATTATTATCATTATGTAAATATAAAAGTATACTTATCTTATTTCCATAATTATTGTTGCAAAATTGAAACATTACTCATGCCTACTAATGACCTACCGTCTCCATGATTGCAACATAGTTAATTTTTTATAATAATATTTTTTGATTGGTTTAAAAAGTATAATTGAGACATAAAAAATATAATTATTTCATGATAATTAATTTTGATGAGATGGAATAATGACTACTTTAACCATAGTCAACATACCAAATTCATTTTGGACTTATGAAATGGATAACATCAAGATATTTGAAAAGAATTTAATTGATTAAATAAAAAAATATTGCTCGGTAAAATATAAAATAAAAGGAATAATAAACTTTAAAATGGTTCTTAAGTAAGTATATAATTAACATAAGTTTATTATTTTGGAAGATAAAGAACATATGTGATGAGTTGGACTCAGGGTAAAGGATTTTATTTTAGAAACCTCTTTTAAAGTTTCCATTAAAACTATTTCCTTATATATCCATATTTTTAAAATTATTTTATAGATGTATTTATAAGATCATAAAATAATTATAAATTAATTTTTTATCTATATTTAATTTATTTCAAAGTTTTTCAAAAGGAATATTTTAATGGAACGTTTTTTCTTTCTTTACAAATTAAAAAGGAATGTTATATTTTAATATATACTTCTAAAATGACTTTTCCCACCACTGTAATATTTATTTTATTTTTGGATTAATTTATAATTTTTCATGTTTTATTCAAAGAAAAAACATATTTCCCTAATTTCTAGGAATTATAGTTTTGAAAAATGGGTTTCAAAGTAAAGGGACATATAAATATCTGAAAATGATTTCTTATGGGTGAAAAGAATGTTTTCATGGTGTAAGAATTTATGTATTATTTTATGGTTCTTGGAAAATTTTTATGATGATGGGTGGTTACATTATTAACCAAGGATAGGTGAGTCTGTTATATCTTTCTAATTCATTTGGTAAAGGGAAAAAGTTAACGGATTAGGTTTATCCTAAGAGATTATGGTAATATACTGCGATGGTTATTCCAGTTTTAACCGTGATGGTTATTTTATGAGTAACTACGATGGTTATTATATGTGTATCCATGGAGGTTATTATATTGTAAGTGTGATATGAAAATGACGCACTAAGTTGCCTATATGATTTATCTATGCTTTCTATAGGTTTTTATGAAAATAGTATGATTTCACAAGGTAAGAAAAGTATATTCTACTTTATAAGGTTGAAAAGTATAACTTTGTGAAAAAGTTATTATGAGTTTTTAATGTTTTAAAATAAACGTTTTTGAGTTTTGTTTTTCCCTTTAATATTTATTATGAAATTTTTTATGAATTTATTTAGCCATAGAAGTTGATTTCTTTGGTAAGAAATTTTTTATTTTGAGATCAAAGTTTATTTTTAAAATTGAAAATTTCTATAAGTATTCATGGAGTAAAAATTTATTTCTTTATTTTTATGTCCTTTACTAAGATTTTTGTTCTCATCCCACATTTTAATTTTTTATAAGATTATTATAGAAAATGACTATTTTAAGTTAAAAATCGTGAATATGTTCCATTAAAAGTAAACATGTATCTTTTGAAAGGTGTTTTATGGGAAAAAAGATACTATATAGAAGTTAAAACTTTGTAATATAAGAGTTTGTTATATAATATTATGACCTGAATCTATAAAACACTAAATTTAGATTATATTTGTAAATTTAATAAATTTAATTCTAGTTTAAATCCACTAGAATATGAAATATATAAGTCCGGGTCCTTATAGTTGCTTTCAAAGAAAGGTATATATAACTTTAGGGGTTAGGATAATGTTAATAGAATACCGTTATAAGATTATACTTGATGGATAAGTTAAAATGATATTGAATTTTAAGATTACTATGTTTAATCATCTAAACTATGTCTCTTTAGAATATTTTTTCATAGTGTAAACAAGGAAGATAAAGTAGGAAGACATCAAGGGGATGATATGCTTCTGAATCAGTAACCTAGAATGGTTGGAATTGGAAGAAATAAGTTTTTTACAATGATGGCTTAATTAACATAGGATATAAATAGAGGTTCCATCCATGCTAGAGAAAAACTAGATTTACCATATAAGAACATGTCAACAATAGAGAATTTTATGATAAACACCCTCTGACATTCAGTTGATATTATAACCTAGTGGTAGATGAAGGGAAGATTAAAGCCCAAGAAAGGAAATTTGATTCCATGGGGTTTTCGGATCATCAAAAGGTAAGTCATCATATTTATTGTTTTTAAGGTGAAAATGACCAGTGGTGTTTAATGGTCTTGAATATGAGGTAAATAATGGATACTGATGCTTTGTAATGGGATAAATTTAAGAATATTTTCCTTGAGAAATATTTTACTAAGGTGGTTTGACTTAGGATGGAATGTCAATTTTTGGAATTGACATAAATTGATGAAGATTTAGTTTCCGTGTATGAAGAAAACTTCACTTGATTATCAAGGTACATATCACATTTTATTCGAGATATTAATGAAAAAATTGACTGGTTTTACTTAGTATTGAAGCCGATATATCGAAGGACATTGGATTATAATGAATTCAAAATTTATGAGAAACTTTTGAGATATTCCAAGAAGGTAGAAATATAGTTTGATGATGATCATGTGTACATTAATAAATAATAGAAATATATGTCTAGGTGGAAGTAATATGGGAATAAATGATCAAATAAATATTATTGTAAGAAAATTAAGTTTTATGTTTGGGTGAGTTGTGGTAAAAAGAACATTGGGGAATGCCTTATAAAGTTTGGTAAGTGATTTTGATGTTGTATGTTTAGGAATGTGGCTCATAATTTCAATAAAAATGATCTTGTTTGTGGTATAATTTTTTTGTTAAATAGGTAGTAAAGTTTTTTAAATATAAAAAGACGAGTCATTATGAATATGAGTGTTAGAATAAGAACATGAATGATGGGAAATAACATGACTATAAGAAGATGGGTATGGGGAAATTAAGCACAACTACTTAAAGCATATGTAGGGCCATAAAATGTTGTGGTAACTGGTACAACTTTGGTTTATTCATATTATGTTAATGTCTTGTTTTATTCTATATCTACACATTCTTTAATTTCTAAGAAAGATTTTTGTAAGTTATAAATTACACCTCATGAAATAAATCCAATGCTTATGAAAAAACACATGTGGGAAGTATTGAGGAAAAATGAAATTATAAGAATATTCCTGCTAATGTCTGTGGAAAAACTTTAGCTACAAACCTTGTTGTCTTACCCCTAGTAGAGTTTTATGCTATTATGGGTATGAATTGGTTCTCTTGTTACCATGATAAGGTTGATTTTTGGGCTAAAAAAGTTATTTTTCCTAAATAGTTTCAGTTTGTATTCAAGAATGAACCAATACCTATGATAAAAAATGAAGAATCTAAGAAACTATTAAAATATGTAAATGATAGTTATCTTGCACATATTTTTGAAAATAAGGGAACTATTCAGATTAATGTTGTTTTGGTAGTAAAAGAATACCTATATGTTTTTCCTGATGAGTTTTCTAGTTTAATAATTAACCAAGAAGTTGAATTTACTACCGACTTAGTTTCTAATGTGAAGCCAATTTCGTAACCCCTTATCAAATGGATCAAGTATAACTTATGGAATTAGAAAATAAGTTACAATATTTTCTCGATAAAGGTTTCATTCATCCTATCACTTCACCATGGGTTTCTCGTATTTTGTTTTTTAAAAGGAAAAATGGTTCCATAATTCTTTTCATTAACAATATATCTTTAAATAACATTACTATTAAGAATAAATATCTATTGCATCATATTGATGCTTTTTTTGATCAAATCTAGGGAGATCAGTATTTTTCAAAGGTTTAACTAAGGTATGAGACTATTAGTTAAAGGGTAAGGAAGATGATATTATAAAAACAACATTTCAGACTATATACGAGAATCATGAGTTTGTGTTTATGCCCTTTAGGTTTACAAATTCTCCAACTATATTTATAGATCTTAGTAATAAAGTCTTCCTAGAATATTTGGAAAAGTTTTTGGTTTTTTTATTGATTATATACTAATTTATTAAAAAATTTATAAGCATCATGAAAAACATATAAGAATTTTACTATAAACCCTAAAAGAAAAGAAGTTATATGGAAAATTTAGTAAATGTGATTTTTTATTTCAATAGATTTCATTAATTGGACACATTGTAAATAAATAGTACATAACACTTGATCCTAATAAAACTAAAGTGTTTGATGAATGGCCAAGACATACAAATTTTATTGAAATTTTTAATTTTCTTGGATTAATAGGCTATTACTAGTGGTTTATAGAAAAATTTTCATCGTTATCTTTCCCACTAACTAAATTAACTCCAAAAAGAGTTAAATTAATATCGAAAAAATCATGTGGTGACTGTTTCTAGGAACTGAAAAGAAGATTGGTAAATCCTATAGTTTTTTCAATGCACTCGAAAAATGGTGACTTTTTCATCTATAGTGATGCTTTATGAAAAAGACTTGGTTGTATCCTGATGTAGAATGATCAGGTAATTTCTTATACTTCACATAAATTAAAACCACATGAGAAAACTTATTCCACACATAAAATTGAACTAGAAGCTATAGTGTTTGATTTAAATATTTAGAGACATCATTTACAGGGATGCAATTGTGATTTATATATTGATCGTAAAATTTTGAAGTATATATACACTAAGAAAGAGTTGAACATGCGGAAGAGATGACAGATAGAACTAGTTAAGGATTATTATTATATAATTCTTCATTATCTTGGAAAAGAAAATAAAATAGTTGATGCTTTGAGTTAGAAAAGTAATGCGTGATTATCCATATAATTTTTGGAACTTGACCCTTTGGATAATTATTTGATAAATTTTATCCTAGAAGTTTCACATGTAGGAATTTTACCTATTTTATTTTAGGTATCATTATAATCATATTAGTAATAAATAATTAAGAAAGCTCAGAATAAATACCATGAGTTACAGGAAAAGTTATAATTGGTTAAGAAGGTAACTTTACAGAATTTAACATTGTTAATGATTATATTTTGAAATTTTTAATGAGATTATGTGTTCTTTGTAACTACCAATTGAATAGAAAATTATTGAGTGAAGCTTATAGTTCTCTATTTTCCATTAAACATGGCATCACTAAGATGTATAGGGATGTTGAGGAGTATTACTAGGATGTAATGAAATGTGATATTACAGATTTTAATATGAAATGTTTAAATTTTCAACATGTTAGAGAATATTGAAAATTTATAAAGAGAATGATTCATCCTTTTCTAGTATGAGATTGGAAATGGGAAAGTATATCCATGGATTCCATGGTGTTATTGAAAAAAAGGTAATAATGTGATTAGGGGTATTGTTGATCGATTAAGTAAATATTTACATTTTATTCCTATTTGATATACATTTTTTAGATATACTTTCTCAATTATGTCTCTAGAATATATTAGGTTACATGGAGTTCCTCTCTCCATTGTATCTGACCAAGATCTTAGGTTCACTTCTATTTTTTGGAAAGGAATTCATAAGTAATTGGGTACTAAATAAAATTTTAGTACAACTTTTCAACCTCAATATGATGGAAAATGTTAGCGAACAATCCAGACCTTCTAATAAATTATTTATGATTGTTCAATAGATTACCAGGGAAGTTGGGATCAACATATTTCTTTGGTTGAGTATTATTATAATCAGAATTTTCATTCTAGTATACAGATGGAACCTTTTGAAGCATTATATGTAAAGTAGAGTCTAACTATTGTTTTTAGGATGAATTAGGTGAATGGAAGTTTATTGGACTATAATTAGTCGAGGAAATGGTTAATAAGGTGATGGAAATTCAACAATACATGATGATGACTCAAAGAAGGTAGATTTTTTTTGTGGATAACCATATGAAAGATTTTTCATTCAAGATTTGTGATCATGTTTTTCTTAATATATCTCTATAGAAAAGTGTTATTCATTTTGGTAAAAGGGTAGTTAAGTATATAGTTCATTGGACCATTTGAAATCAAAGATAATTTTGGATTAGTTTTCTATCTAGTTCCCTTTCCACCATGTTTGTCCTAGGTATGCAACGTTTTTCATATTTTGATGTTAAGAAATCATTTTCCAGATTCATATCATGTTTTGATCCATGAGGTGGTTTAGTTGGAAGTAACCTTTATTAATAGGAATTACCTATTCATATTCTTGAATATAAAGTGAAAGTATTATATAACAGGGTAATTCATTATGTTAAGGTTTTGTGGAGAAACCATATGGTTGAAGAAGCAACATGGGAATCTAAAAATACTATGAGCGAAAGATACCCCAACTTGTTTAATAAATAAATAAAATTGTGAGGCCATAATTTTAAAAAGGGGAGAGGGATGTAAAACCATATTTCATTTTTATATAAATCATTTTATATATTCATTAGTTATGTTTTACAGAGTTATTTTCATTAAAAAAATATAAGGCAATTTTTTGTTCAAAAGGAAAAAAGCTTTATTTCTAACCAAATTGGATTTTATAAATTATATAGTTTTATTTAAAATAAATATTTCCCAAATCATATAATTTTAATTTGAAAACAATTTAATTCTTTTTTGAATTCATAATTTCAAAATTATCTTAGGATGAATTTTTTAGAATTTTATGAAAATATTGATTTTCAATGAATAATGAAAAATACTTATTATTATTTAAAATAGTATTTTCTTTTCAAGTATTTAGAAATTAAAATTCTTTTCTATATTGGTTTTAAAATTTAAATAGTTAATTTTTATTTTAAATAATCCTATTATGGATTTTTAAATTAATTTTATTCTTGAATTTATTATAAAATCATTTTATAGTTAAAATGGAATTTTTATGAAAAACCATTTTCATCGCATTTTGCCTAATTAATTTTAAATTAAATTATACCACTTTTATATTTTGAATCTTGGAAGATGGATTCTATATTTGGAATCATGAGGACCAAATTTATCAAATAGGACACTTTAATTTTTGAACACTGTGAATAGTTACATTCGTAATTTTTATTACCATAGTAAAGGGTAAATCGAGTAAGTTAGGGATAAAATTAAAATGATAAGGGCTAGAAAATGACCCTAAAATTTACCTTAATTTTATTATATTATTAAATTTATTTGGATGTGATTATGTGCTTTATAATATTTTATGTAAAGAAAATTAAAAAATGTCACACTCTTATTTTTAATAACTATACTATTTTTAATATGAGAATTAATAAAGGAAATATTTTTATTATAAATATTTATTTTTAATTTAAGTGATTTACATCCACTATTACAATTAATTTTTAATTTTTAATGAATAAATAATTGCCTCAAATTCTTACTCAAAGTTGACGCATTGATTATTCAATTGTTAGAGAAATAAAATAAATTATATTAAAAATAATTAATGTATTATAATTTGAAATAATTGATATGATAAATTAACTTTATTAATAAATATAACATTTTAAGGATGTATTAAAATAATTTATTTGAATTAATTTTATTTTCTTGATGTTATTAAATTGAAAATATATAAATAGTTTTAAAATTGACATTATTGATATTTTATAATATTAAATGATTTAAAATTACTAAAAATTATATATTCAGAAAATTGATTATTATATGGTTTAAAATTTGAACCATGACCCATTTATAGGCCGTTTTTCCTTTTTTAGTAACTATCTTGACCCTCAAAGAGTAAAAAACCTTATTGTCACAATAAGCGTGTAAAGGGTTAACGAAGGGTTAAAAAAATAATTGTAAAAATATAATCCAAACTTATCCAAATTTTGTTGGATGTGATTATTTTAAATAATACTCATATTATATTCTAATAATATCAATTTTTATCCATATGGACATCATAATTAATTTATATTAATTTTATATTTTATGAAATTCCAAGAGTGCCCCTCCCCTCTCTTATAAAAGGCATCATCTTCTTCTTATTTCTTCACAACTCAAGAACCATTTGGTTTAGATAAGCACTAAAGAAAAACCTTCATTTAATCCCTACCTTAATATAGTGGTATTATTTAGGGTATAATACCAACCTTTGAGGATATAAGATATTAAGAAAAGGAGACATTCCAAAGAAGATGTATAGTTTTTTACTGCTTGTTTTAGTTATATTTATTCTTCCATATACATAAAATTTTACTAAAAAATGAAAAAATAATAAAAAAATATCCTACATATACTAATATGTTATTATGTTAATGGAATAACCTATTTCCATCTACAACCTCCATCAACTGGGAGAAGAATTCATCGTTTGTGCGTACGGAGGACTACCGCCTCACAAACAGATGTAATTAGTTTTCCATCACTGCATCTCATATATGGTGAGAATGATTGATACAATGTGTAAATATTATATTAATTACATATTTATAATTTTTAAAGGATAAAATATCATATAATATTTTACCTTTCCATTCATTGAAAAATGATAACATCTTTTATGCGTTCGTGTTGACTAGCACCTCCACAAAGCAATGTGATTCATTTTTCATCACGATGCCACATGGATGATATATATAAATATAATTAAATAAATAATATTATATTTATGATAATATTATCATTATTTAAAGATAAAATTATACTTAATTTCTTTATATAAATTTCATAAAAAAATGGAAATGTTACTCAGGCGTACGTACGACCCTTCATCTCCATGATTGTAACGTAGTTTATTTTAAAAAAATAATCATTCATGATTGGTTTAAAAATTATAATTGTTTTATAAAAATTATAATAATTCCATGATTATTATTCTGGATATATTGTAATAATTACCTCTTTGACCATAATCAACTTACCAAAGTCATTTTGGACTTATGAAACGAATATCGTCAAAATGTCTGATGTGAATTTAATTGATTAATTAATTGAATATAGAATGGAAAGAGATAAAATAAAAGGAATAATAAACTTGAAAAAGGTTATTAAGGAAATAAATAATTAACTGAATTTTATTATTTAGGAAAGTAAATAACGTACTTGACAAGCCACACTCAAGGTAAGAGTCTTTATTTTAAAAATCCTCTTTTGAAGTTTCCATTAAAATTATTTTATTCCATGTGAATATTTTTAAAATAATTTAATAGATATATTTATATATAAATAAAATAATTATAATTTTTTATCTATTTTTTACTTTATTTTAAATGTTTTCAAAAGGAATCTTTTTATAAATTTTTTTGACTTTCTTTACAAAGACAAAAGAGATGTTCTATTTTAACATATATGGTGACAACAACTTTTACAACCACCATATTTGTTATTTTATTTAAGGAATAATTTATAAGATTTTAAATTCAATTTAAATAAAATACCTCTTTTTATTTGTTCTTGTAATTTTAAAATTGTATTTTAAAGGAAAGGGATATATCAAAAATCCAAAAATGCTTTCTTATTGGTTAAAAGAATGTTTTTATAATAAAATATTTTACGTATTATGTTATGGTTCTTAGGAATTATTTATGATGATGGGTGGTTACATTATAAACTAAAGGAATGTGATCCCATGATATATCTCTAATGAATTAATTAAAGTGATGGATTAAACTAATTATGATTCTCTTAAGAGATTATGGGAACTTACTGCAATAGTTATTCCAATTGTAAATGAGATGGTTATTTTATGAGTAACCATGATGGTTATTCAATTTGTAACTATAAAGGTAATTATATTTGAATGATTGATTTGAAAATGATGATCCCTATTACCTAAATGATTTATCTATGGTTATTGTGGTTTTTTATGTAAATTTTATGATTTCAGAAGTTAAAGAAAAGTATATGCCACTTCATGAAGTTGAAAAGTATAACTTTGTGAAACATTTCTTATGAGTTTTTCATGATTTCTAAGAAACCGTTATTATTTTATTCCTTTAATATTTCTTATGAATGTTTTATGAAAATATTTGGAAATAGAATTATATTTATTGGGTAATAAAATGTTTAATATGAGCCCAATGTTTATTTTTAAAAGGAAAATTTATATAAGTATTAATGAGATAATTGTTTATTTATTTATTTTCATGTCCCTTACTAATTTTTTTTTCTGATCACACAATTTAATTTTTTTTCAAAGGATGATTTGAGACAATGTTGAGGTCAAGATGAAAATTGTGAAGATGTGTCATGAAAATAAAAAATATTCATTTTGAAAAATTTTATTTTATCTAAAAAATGGATACTGAATAGAAGTGTCCACTTTCTAATATATGGTTTTGTTAAAAACATTTTATGACCTAACTGTCTAAATCATTAAACCTAAAATATCTTTGGTAATGTAATAAAGTTAATTCTAGTTTAAAATCACTAGAATATGTAATGTATAAGGTTGGGTCCTTAAAATTTATGAAACCCATAATAATTGAAATCCCATAATTATTGAAATCACACAATTATTGAAACTCATAATTATAGAAATATCATAATTATTGAAAGCCCAAAATTATCATAAACTTACAATTAAGTCAATAATTATTATTCAATATTGTATGTCAAATGGTATTTGAAATTAATTTTATTTTAAAGTACTAAACAAAATATTATATTTAAAATATAAAATTAAATATTGTATTCAAAATTATAATATTAAATATTATTTTTAAAATTATAACAAATCTTTCCATGTTAGAGTCCATTTGGTTCATAGAGGAAATGAAATATAGTTGAATGAAGAAATATAAATTTTTTTTGAATAAAAATATGACAAGAAAAAATAAACAGTGATGAATAAAAGGAGTATATTGAAAGTAAACATAATATTAGAAATTATTAAAAAAATAAAATACAAATATTATTAATATCAAACGAATTGAATTATGGAAAAAGTTGAAATAAATATATTTTTATTTCTAGTGAACCATTGAATCTAAAAATTTATATTCATATATAAATTCCTTTTTTAAAATGAATTTTCAATTAAGTATTCATTTAGTTTTATAAGGATTCATTGATAAGTGATTAGTTTAATTTTTAAAGATTCATTTGTGTAAAGGTACTTTCAAATAAAAAATCTTATACATCTGGTGAAACAATGGGTTGTATATTGGATTTTTTATCAACCTCATGTTAAGGTCATATATTAATCATGGTGAAAGAAGTAGTTCTTATTCAGTATAGAATGTGGTGTGAAGTTAAAGATAAACATGTTATGCACTAAAATAGCACGATCTCTTTGGAATGATATTAATTGAAATTTTTATTATTGATTGGATACATGTTAGGTGAAAAAAGGAATTATATGTGGTTTTTATATAAGCTGTTATTACATGAAAATTGTTAAAAAAGTTAAGTGATGTTTGATAATGAAGTTTTATGGAGAAGTGAACATGAAATTTTAAAATAGAGACTTAGAATTTATGGATAATAATAATGGTCATGAATATTCAATATGGTCAATTTTGTCATTGATTAAAGTTGTTGTTGTTTTTGAGAAGTTTTAAGTAGTATTAAATCATTGCAATTTCTAACACAATTTAACAATGGTAATGAAAATTTAAATGATATGTAATAGCTTTCTTGTGATTAGACTGATGCATAAGAGTTTGCATGTCTATATGAAAGATTGAAATATGGATTTGAAAAGAACATGTAATAAATATCAAGATGCCAAACAATTGATCAAATAAAAACTTCATGGTTATCTAATATTTGAAATGGATTTTTAAGAGTGATTATAATAATTTATAATAATTATCTTCTCAATTTGAAGGATACATAGTGTGATGAATGACCTAGGATACCCCAACATGACACTCGATTCGGTGCTGCCACTGGGGTCAAAGCATGTTATCGGTAACCATGGGAATACTACTAGTGTTGGGGTATCAAGCTTACTCACTTTGAGAATAATTCTACCCAATAAGGAATAAAACTATGAATGGATTCATCCCATGAACTCATCATAACCATTACATATGTTAGCGAGTCATACATATCAATTTGTTTTGAAAATTAAGTATATCTAAACCTGACATTACATGTAATAAAAACTCAACAACCATAAACATAATAAAATAGAGATGAAAATAATACACAATCAACTTATTATATAAACAAGAAACCATTAAAAATAAAACAAATACATAAAAAATGAGTAATTAATTGGATGGAAATCAAATATGTTTGATTATAAAAGGATCACCAAAATGCACATTGAAAATAGAAATATGATTTCCCTCAACCTATCACATAATCGAACCCCAATAAAAATATTTTAAGAATATATTACCTAATAATAGTTCTTTCCCTTTAATAGCATCATATAAAATCAAATCAACAAACCCACAAAGTTTGTAAATCGTTTGTTAGAAAACGAGATGAGTAGGATTCCACCATAAGATCTATGGAAAACCCTTGTAAGATAAACCAACTCATTCTTATTTAAACTACAATTATAAAATTACCATTTTTAGCATTTATGAAAATAAGTAAAAATTAAAAGGGAAATTTAATCTTTCTTTTAATACTAAAATGTTATTCATGTAAATAGAAAGGATAAAAATGAATCAAAATGTGCAAGTACATGTGTGGAAACATAAATGATAAGCAATTTATAATATAAAATATATCTAATATCATGGGAGAGTACATACAGGACTAAATAAAGGAAATATCAGATTCTCTTACTAGGTATAGTACATATAAATATCTATATTTGGCTAGGTCTTGAGTCAGAACAGAATCCTAGACCAGTGGGTAAATCCACTAGCTAGAGTTGGATAACAAAATAGCGGTGAAACCATAATCAAAATAGTTAAAGTCTAAAAATAACTAGTCCATCCTATCTAGAGAGGAATCATAACTAGGGGGTAGAGTCTTGGTATAATGGTATCATTCTCTAGTATATAAATGTTTCTTAGAAACCCACCTATGTAGTCAAGGTATTCCCATCAAATTTTACCTTTAATCAATACAATTCAAATCATAAAAACATAGTGAATAAAATACCTCCTTAATGATTATCCACAATCCATTATTGGAAAATAAATCCATACATATAGAAATAATAAAAAAACGAGGAACAATGTTAAGGGGTGTATAATATAATAAGAATTATAAAGACGCCAAACACCACTTTACCCATTGAAATCATTTATAAAAACTTGTCAATAATCCTTTAAACAAAATACCAAATTATTCCATGAAAGTAATTCTAATTAAATAATTATAAAACCATTCCTAGATGTTCTATGATCACCTAATGAGAATAATTTTAAAGAAAACAAAATTTACACATTTAAGCACTTTCCTTTACCTTGTCATTTGAAATTTAAGAATTGGTAACTGTATAATTGTAAAAATTTTCAAGGATAGTTAGTATAGATTTATATATCAATTATAACATCAATTAAAATAATAAATTACTCATGGTTCAATAAATAAAGTAATTAAAATATATCTACTAACCACAATTTTATGAATCTATTTTAAATTAGTGTTTTTAAACTAATATAGAAGGAGAAAATTACTTAGATGAATAATGGAAGAAAAAAAATTTAAAACCCATTTACTATAATCCATACAAGGAAAATACCAGGCCACCACATCCATTGGAATGGAATAAAATATATGATAATAGGGGGATATGATAGATGAATGAGATTAAAATCACTTATATGGAGAAATAAATCCTCTTAAATAAATAATTAATGAAGAAAAACATGAGAACTAAGGGGATTCAAGGGGATTTCGAACAAGAATATCTTAGAGAGTTATAAACAAAATTAAGGGATTAAATTAGGGTTCCTTATTTTAGAATTAATTAACAAATAAAAATATTTAAATTTTAAATAAGTTTCACTCTGTGTCTAGATAGTTAGTCTAACTATGCACTAATCATACACAAGGTTTTGGAATTGATTTTACTAACCTACATGGATTAGTTGAACAATTATTCCAACTAGTCACTAAAAATTTATCATCTACTAAAAGAATATATTTTACATGCACTATTTATATACATGGTTTGGTAAATTATATACCCTAACCATATGCCTGGTGAATTTACTACAAGGGTTTATATTTTCATCCCAAACTAAAAAAACAAATGGAGAAACTAATAAATAATAAACTATATAAAAAATAAATCATGGGTTTCATAATTCTCTTTGACATATCATTTTTTATCCTTATATGGTCTATATAAAACTATGGATATGAAAAGTGGTGAGGTCACTACTTCCTCATTTTTTATTCTTCCTACCATGTTTGATGATAATCAATACCACACTTCCATACAACTCAAACTAGGGAAAATTAATTTACATACATAAGTTTATTATGAGAATCCAAAAACTAGACTGGCTACTTAACCACTAAAAAATTAGGCTCCATATTTATCTCTTTCCAATTCAAGATATGGGAAGGACCAAGATAATACTTTTTTATTTGAGATGTGGAAGAAACTATGAACTTATGTCATCTATGGAGGCAACCACAACTATTATATAACCTTTCTAATCATTTTAATAATATAAAATGGTTCCATATACCATGGAAACAACTTACCTAATATCACCAACAACTAATGACATAATCAAGGTGATACTTTCATGAAAAATTGACTGTCAAATAATAATTCTTGAGTTTTATGATTATGATTTGTGTTAGATTTCTGGAAACTTTGAGATTTCAACATACATTTTTAAATAATTTGAATCTTATTAGTCATATCCTATACCATTATAGGTCCCAATAGAGATGTTTCACCAATAATATTCCAAAAAAGTGGAGTTCATCAAGGATAACTATACAAGGATTCAAAGGAATCCATCTTTATGAAAGACTGGTAGGTACTATTATATATGATTTTCAACCAATTACACTTGAGCAGTCCATGATTCAATAAAATATAACACACTCACACACAAATCATATATTTCAAAATTAGGATCTACCAATCAATTTTTTCATATTTTTGTGGATGGTATATCATTACAAGATTTACTAGTTATCTCACAACCTCTTGAAGGTCTTTTAAAAATTAGAAGTTTAATTAAGGAATATAACTACAATGATTATCCATATATCACTATATAATTTAATGATCTATTAAACATACATATTCACATGTAATTTAACTTTAATGGTATCTTTAATCAAAATAAAATGGATTATTTTTATCATTCGATCAATAATCACCCAGATAGAATTATTTATATGAGGGGTAAGAAGTAATAAAATAATTAAATCCATGTATTTCTCATTCCATTTCCAAGTATGGATAGGAAAATGGTGAATCATATGAGAGGGATTTTAGTTCTTTTCTTTTACTTGCTAATATGCTAGGCACCAAGATAAGTAATCAGTGATATACATTCTCATAAAAAGATACAATACTATCATTTAATATTGTAATATGTTTTAGAAATACTTTGATGAACTGACCATTAAAAAATGTGGAATTTTTTCATCATTTAATATCTCAAAAAAGATGGGAAACATATCAATTTATGAAACATATGATACAATTAGGAGATATAGACCCACCACTAGTGGTCTACCCATTATCTAAGAGTAACATAAAATATAGAAATTCAACATCAACTGGTATCTCCTAATGAATGAGGTCAAGAAGAGAAAAAGTCATTTGAATATCTAGAAACACCACCTAATTTTCCACCTATATTTCAAGATTCATTTCTATAAAAAAATAAATTAGGTTCCATTATTAATTATACTCTTTTAATGACTACAATGGTAACTTCTTGTTATGCACATTGAAAAAAAATTCTATTTTTCAGTTTTATAGGTTATATTTTAATCAAAAATTAGAATATACTCTAACCATATCCTATGGTTGAGGTTTAAATTATTTTGAGAAAATATATAACTCAAGATGTTTTTGTTAGTATTAAAAAATTCTCCCAAACAAGATAGTTCCAAAAAAATCTCAAGGCATATATATTGACATCTAATTTAAGGGAATGGATTAGCTAGCTCCTTTTATGGAGTAAAATTTATCATAACCTATATTTTACCACATGATAATTATATATTAGTACAAAAATAAACTATATGCTGGATAAATTCAAATTAACAACCTATCCTTCTCTAGGATAAGGTAGAATCATGACTTTATCCAATGTCATTCCCTATTTTATCTCATCAAATGAAATCTATCACACGAGTCTCCATTGAAATTTCATTCATTTATAAGTGAAAGTAATTATAGGATATGAACTCATAAATAATTCCTTTATATACCATCAATAATATCACACTTAACCTAAAAAGATTCATATATTAATGATATTTCTGTCCTTTCATTCCATGAGATCATGAATCATGCTGTGAATGGTGTTAATGTTTGATAAATAGAAAATACCCTCATTTTTTAATACTAATAGAATTATACATAAGTGTCATTAGTAGTCATATAATATTCTTTTGTTTGAAATATAATACTTCCTTTTTTTACAAATGCGGGGTTTTCTATTATACATTACATTGCTATTGGTTAAACTATCAAGGATTCTTGGGTAAATTTTTATGGTTCTAGAAAGTGTTTTTCTAACTATAAGATGTTAGAACATAATATAAAAATATTCAGACACATTTTAGTGGTTTTGTAAAGGGTTATTCATTCCACTAGATTGTATTTCATACTATCAAAGATGCTTGGGTGGAATTTTTTGATTCTATTTCTTGGGGTGGTTACGTTGTGAACGAAGAGTCACTATATTATTGTTCAATTGTAAAATGTGATTGAAGAGGCCAAAATACAACTACTAGCTCTAAAAAATATATAGTAACATGATTTTAGATCTTTGTGTTGTTTAGGAATGGAACTAAAATGCGCACCGTGAAGCCTTGTTGCGCACTGTGACTCATCAGGAAGTTGAATATATTTAAAGGATAAATTGACCTATAATTCCATAAAGATGTATGTAAAAATGTGATTTTTGTAAACTATAGAATTGAAACATATATAATAACGTGAATTTATCTTGTATGTTTTAAATTTAATATAATTTCTATTAAACACCTTTTTTAATTTTTATTGTATTGATCTATTGGGAGTTGATCCTATGGATAGATTTTGGTTAAAAGAATTTGGAAGTTAATTATTGTTTTGCTTTTAGAAATTTTAAATTAAAATATTTATTGGAGTATACACGTTTTTTTTGTGGGTGGATAGTTATCAAACAAATAAAATAGAGCGGAAAATTTTGATGATCTAAAAAGAGAGAATCAGGAGTGAAGTTTATCAAATACCCAAAGTTGTAAGGTGAAGTGTGATCAATGTAAGTTATATTAGATAGTAGGAATGGAAGATGAATTATTTGTGCATATAATTGAATATATATAAGTTAATATTGTATCATTATGAAGAACACTCATTATTATATAGTGTTTTAATTTTGGTTTAAATTTTTTTGACTTAGACTTATGCATCGATTATATATTTATAACCCCATTGAAAGAAGTTAATAGAAGAGTGGAAGAGGTCATGGACCTTGAATGAGGAGTGAGATTTTTTTAAAGATTGTAATCACAGGTTTGTGAACAAGTGGATAATTGGATTATCAACATATCATTGATATCTGGTCCATGGATGTATCCAATTATGGATGAACCAAGTAAAATCATTTTATATTTTTCTCTTTACTAATTATTCATTTTATTGTAGACACAAGAAAAATTAACAACATCTCTAATAACACGAAGACAAATCCAACTTGTTCTAAATATATGAATAATTTTTCAAGACACCCTAATCCACCCCCTCTTAGGGTTTCCAATGGGACCATGGGTTTCAACAATTAGTATCAGAGCCACTGGTTTTTTATAGAGAATATATCATTGAAAGTTATCATAGAGAATATTCTAAATATGAAGAGAGTACCCTTTTTTGATGGGAGTAGTTATCATATATTGAATAATACAATGAGATAAAATTTAATATCACTAGGGTTTAATGTTTAGTATTTATTAGTTCATGGAATTAATGTATGTTATTCTACTAATAGATCATATACTAATGTTGGAAAGAAGTTTTTAAATGATAATGTTAAGTCTTAGAATGATTTTTTTGAATCATTATATAATTATATTTATATGGTGGTGATGAATTTTACAACAAACAAAGGAAATTGGGATTAAAATTCTAACACCTATAAAGGTTAAATAATTGTGAAAGAAGTGAAGTTGTAGGTTTTAGAAAAAAAAAATTTAGGGTATAAAAATGAATTCAAGTGAAAATATGGGACGATTATTTAACCATATTACTAAAGTTATTCATTAAATATGAGGAATTACTCAAGAGATAATGGATTCTTATATTATAAATAAGGTAATTAGAGGTTCATAAAAATATGGATAGATTCTTTAATATAATGATATAGGTTTTATGGCTAATGATAATGGTAATGAATATTAACTATAGTCTATTTTGGAATCAATTAATGGGGATATATTTTTAAAGAATTTAGGATTAGTCTAAAATCATTATCTAATGAAAAAACTTTAGATGTAATGGTTGATTTAATTTTATAATGTAGCATACCTTTTATATTAAAAATACCAATGACGTGTAATAGTTAGATTTTGATGATACTAATGCATGAGAGTTGGAATGTGTAATGCAATGATATTTTAACATAAATTTTCCTTTAAATAAATACTACATTTAATAACTTGTTTCACATGAAACAAAGAACCAAAATGAACCATGAAAAGTTTATTAAGATATATATAATTGCTAGGAAGTAACTATTGAATTGAAAGGTATAATATAGGTAACTGTATAATGAAATATATATAGAAATAAAAATAATGGCCATTTTTTATACTAATACAATTATAAAAATCAAGTAGTATAAATAAAAGAAATCATAATATCATTTTATTCTTACTTTTTTCTTCTAAAATCGTTTTTTATGTGTTACTCATTCATTACTAGAAATATGGGAAAAATTGGAGGGGTAAACTAGGCAACCTCCATAGGTGGTCACTCTTATTGTTAGTTTTTATTTTAAAAAATCAAAAACCACACCCCATATAAACCTTGACCCAGTTATACCACTTAAAACATTTCTTATCTCTTATGTTTTCACACTAACCTCACATCACCTATAATATCCATCATCACATTTGTCTCTCTATTGAAGCCTTTCCACACCTTGACATCACTGATGGCTTGCCTCATCATCACCACCCTCATTTCTCATAATCATTAGTTCTTCCCTAGAGCCGATCCCTTACCATCACTTCCCTCATAACTCAAACAATGTTTTTGACATAGCTTCCCTCATTTTAGTTCCCCTCAATGTTGTCACTGCCCTCACCCCTTGACATCACCTTCACTTCCCTCACTATATCTTCCCACACCTCATTATCATTTCCTTTTCACATTATCTCTCCCATGTCACTCCCTTCTGCCACATATCCCTGAATTTGTTTTATTATATTTTTAAATTTTCTGTTAAATTTATGTTGGGGAATTCTTCATCGTCCCACCAAAATTCCTTATGATCAACATCTCCCAACCGTCATCATCCCATACCCAATTTTGTACCTTATCCATCATCATGCATTGTAGTTTATATTTAAAAAATACGGTGGATAATATATATGGTCAAAAATGGGGTATTTAAAATCCTATTTACATTATCTACAAAAAATGACAACGATGGGGTCACCCGCACTACCAAATCCCCTTCAACGACAATTTTTAATGGCCATAGATGGTTATTCCCCTACTAGGGATTTTTTATTTCAAGAGAGTAAGTATATTATGGTAAGATGATAAAAAATATTGTTGATATTAATTATAAAACAACACTAATTTAATCATAAATTTATAGAAAATAATACTAAGAACAATTAATATTTCAAAAATCCATTTTCCTACAAAATAGTTATTCATTGTATTTTATGTTTCAATTTAAAATATAAATTCATAAATTCTAGAATTTAAATTTGAAAAAATGTGCTTCAATTTTATATTCTTCATTAAAATATTATATTAAGATAAAATTTTGGAATTTTCTAAAATGGTTGATTTTTAGGTGAATAGTGAGAATTATCAGTTTTACAAATACCTTGAATATTATAACATTATTAGTATATAAGCATTACATAAAACTTATTAAACATTTTTACTGGCTGGATATGTATTTTATAAGTAAAATTATACAATAGAAAATATTTTTCTTAATTTAGAAACCTATATTTTATTTTTTATAACTGAAGTTATATTTTTATAAAAGTGTTTTTATATGTTATACATTTATTATTTTAAATTAATTTTTACCACTTTTAAAATTCGATTGTTATGAAATTATTTTCATATATTGAATCGGAATACCCAAATTCTCTAAATATTTTATTCTTTAGTTATAAAAATAATTTATAGAGGGTAAAGAAATGTTACCGTAGTAAAAGTAAACCAGGTTTAAAGTTATAACTAAAGATAAAAGGCCTAAAATTTATCAAATTTTATCTTCAAGGGCGTGTTTAAGAGTTTTTATGACCAAAATTATTTCAATTTCCATTATTTCCACTTTTAGAGCAACTTTCCTTGAATAATTCAACTCTTATTACCACAAATCTGCTCCCCTCACTTGTAAAAGGTTAATTTAACCATCCCACTTCTTATCACACCATAAGCCCTTTAGTTCAACAATTATTTAACCAAATCCATTCATGAAACTCCTAGAAAATTCCTATAGGTGTTTTTATCCTAAAAAACAAATCCTAAAAGGATTAATCCGTGTTTTACAGGAGTTATTCCAAGGATTAAGGTAAAAATTCCCAAAGCACTCATTTTTATTCTATTTCATTAATTTTTATTATTATACCTAAAAGTATATTATACCATCTTAAAATAATAAAATTAGTATAATTACTATATTTAAACTTTATTATGTGAATGAAACAATAATAATCTTCCTTACTAACTTATCCTTAAAATAATGAAAGCATCGTCCATGCGCATGTGCGAGCTACCACCTCTTGGAACAAGATGTTTTATTTTTCATCACCGCATTACATGGATAGTTAAAAAATGTATTTAATAAGTACATTTTATATTTATAACATGTTTAAGGTTATTAAAAGATTAACCATTTTATAACTTCCACTTGTTTTATTGAAAATGAAAACATCACCCGTGTGTACGAGCATATTACCACATCCATGGAGTGACATGTTCTATTTTTCATCACTACCTTACATGAATAGTTATAAAAAATATATTATTGATATATATGATATTAATGATTAATGTATATTATGAATATGGTTATGAAGGTATGGAATCAAAATTGATGATCATTTTGAAGTAATCTGTTGTTATCGGTAGAGTATCCAAAAGAAGCTCATCCTCGATCATGTTCTCTTGAACCATGACCATAGTTCCCATAACATGAAAGTGGGGATATATAAATAATTGAAATAAAATAATTTAAATATATTTTTTAATATTTTAATTATTAATTTAGTATCAAATAATGGGGTTCAACCTCAAAATTATGAAACATGTGCGAAACAATTAGATTTACAACATTCAATAATGAAATTAAGGTATAATGAATTAAAAATGTATAATAAATGATTATTAATAAAGATTAAAAAGGGTAATAGATATTAGTATGTTTTTTAAATTATTTTTGAAGACAATTATTTTATTTACATAGTATGTTAAGGAACTTTTTTGGAATCTGATAATTAAGGTAAGGGTTTCCTCATCTCAATTTCACTTCATTGAGATATGATTTTTATTCACCACATATTTTATTTCATGGTGTATATACTTACGATGGATTTTTTTGATATAAAAAAATGAAATTAAAGGTATTTAAAAATTCATATTATATTTAATAATTCATGGTTTTTTGATTTTAATGGTAATGAAGTTGTAAGGGTTAATTTGAAATCTCATTTTAAAATCGAGATTGTTATGAATGAATTTTCATGTTGGGAAAATTTGTGTGAAAGTTATCTATAAAATTAAAACCATTTTATTCTACTTTATTTAATTTTTATGTTTTAAATATCCTATATATATTTAATTTCCACTGGTAAATAATTTAACCAATGTGATTTTTGTGAGAGAAACCTAATACACCTTGTATTTGTGGTTGGGAATTTTCCTCCTTCATGTCCATATTCATTGGATGATTTTATGGAGGTCCTTATCTATGATTAAAAAAATGGTTAGGGAAATTTTAAACAATTTTTACATTCAATAAATATTTTTAATAAATATATATTACCATTAGATATATGATTTTTTTTGTACAAAGTATGAAAAGAACCTCTTTTAACGTTTTCTATGTGAACAACTTCTTTCATAAATACAAGAATTGTTCTTTATTAAGATTCCTTTTCTTATTTTAAATTTTTTTCCCAAATGATTTTACTTCTTGATGATTTTGAAATGAAAAGAAAATAATGTTATATTTTTCAAAAGTAAAAGTTGATATTAAAAAGTAATCCTTGGTTTTAAAAGGGATTTAAGGGTTTTTAGGAGAGAATTATTAAATTATTTTATGTATTTTGAATGAATTGTTTCATATAAAATTTCTTTTATAAATTATGTTTCACAAAAAACATTTTTTTTGGTTTTAAAGGGTCATTTTTAAAATGTTTTATCAAGCTCTAAGTATTTATTTTTCAATAAATAATTTTAAAGAAATTTTCATGCGTTTCAAAAAGGGATATTTCTTCTAGTTTGTTTTCAAAATGAATTATACAATAATATTTAAAAATTATTTTTAATCAATGTCAATATCCTTTAAGATTCTATATGTTACACTTGGTATTGTTTCTTATGATACCATACACCTTCATTCTCTCGATGAATTATGAAATTTTCAGTGAAAGACTTCTTGAAACCCATCTCTTTTCTATGGGTTATCTAGTGATTTTAGGAATATGAATGTTGTAAAGTTATCTTGGCACACATGTGTATGATTTTCAATATAATATGGGTGGACCTAGAATTATATATTCCTCCAAATAATTGTGTAAAGATTTATATCTCATGATATAATGTAAAAGGGAATTGGGATGGAACCCAAACCCATATGGGACTATTTCCATTATGTGATGGGTGGGACCTAAATTAAACATCCATATAATGAATTTGGTAAAGACTTATATCTAATCATATGAAATGTGAGGGAATGAGGAGTAAAAATAATCCACTATAGGACACTATACACTATTATTATGGGATTGGGGAGTAAACCCTATCTATTATAAGAATCTTTCCACAATGTTTATTGGAATGGGAAGTGAAACGAATCCATTATAGGACTCTATCCATTATATGATGATGGTATTGGTAGAGAGTATTGATTGAGGAAATGATTTTTTATGATTATATTTTCCCCGTAATTTATATTTTGCAATGTTCTCATGTTATGGTGACTCATGTATTACATTATGATCATATCCTTACCCCTTGATTTATTATTAACAATCCATGTTTATTTTGGAATGATTTGATAATTTTTTATTTATGGACCTGGAAAATTATCTCATATACCCATGCACATCCTATTCTCACTTATGATCATCAATTGTTATCTATTATGTTTACCCTTTTTGAGTATCTGAGCATTCCCCTTTCTTATGATTCCATTTCCCTAGTTATGAATGGTATTAATTATGATAATTCTATAAGGGTACCATGTGATAATTAAGTTTTGGGGATATGTTGAATATTGTTCATAAATAATTTGTTAATGTATCTAGTCTCTAAAGACACAAAAACTTTATATTTATTTGTATTTTTTTAGACTATTTTGATATATAATGTCAATGTGAAATATATATTCAAGTTTAGATTAGGTCATGTAAATTTTATCAAATACATTGTTTAAAGTATATGTTTTTAGTACTAGATCCAGGAGTGTGGGAATATTGGAATATCAGTTAGTATCAAAGGAGGGTTTAGTTATTTTTGGGGATTAAGATTATAAAACCTTAGTGATAACCACATAGATGATTCAAAACAAATGAAATATCTTAATTTTTTTGGTAATGTATAGAGTGTGTGGAATCATAACAATGACATCCCTGTATGGATACAAACAAGTGGATAGAAGCTCTGACACAGATGCACCTAGGGGTAATAACCCTAAAAAGGTTGGCTTGGTATTAACTTGATTTTCACCTAGTATATGGAAAAGATGCCTAACCGCACACCTAGTTTGACACTCCCAAGGGATATGTATAAATTAATTCAAAATCTATTTATGAACCACTCCAGGGGATTTTAATATATTTAGGTTAAAAATACTAACAGTAAATGGACATGAAAAACCTAAATTTAAACTTCTAGATTCGTATGTCTAGTTATGCATTTCATTTATTAGTTACTTATTCTATGTTTTTAGTTTACATCTATGCATTTATTAATTTTATTAAACAAAAAATTTCCTTTATTTATGTAATGGATAGAGAAAGGAATAAACAAGTTAATAATGGATGTAGTGGTTAATCTGGTGATTTCCCCAATTAGAAACCAAACGAGTTAGGAGCTAGAGTGAGGAATAATATGATTATACCTAACCAACTATCATAAATCATCATTAAATATTTATGACGCATTGACATTGTGAATTGGGTTTTCCTTAGGAGAGAAAATCCCAAGATTTACACAACATGTAAAGTCTACAAACTATGTCAATATGATCACTCATTTTTTTAAAAGGGAGGAAGGGAATTATTTTTGATATAAGCCCCTTATTTCTCTAGTAGATGCTACATGATATCCCCCCTCCACACCTAACCTAATTTATTTCTCTCATTCATCCAAGCTCTGTTTCTTTCACCATCAGTCATAATGGATCCACAATGGAAAGATCCTAATTCTTAATCCTTCCTCCTATATTTTCTTTTTCTATCTATTTCAATTTTTTGGTGTGATCTCATATGACATACTTTTAAGGTTTTTTTTCAATTATTTTTATTTCTCCCATTTTGGTTTGATTCAAGGAGAGACACTGGGCAAGGAGAGTACTACAGGGTTAAGATTGGTGGTATAATTACTTTCCCTAAAATTCTTGTAATATTTTATTATGCGTCATGTGACATGGAATGAAATTTCTGGTGATGCATTTGCATTTTGGAATTAAATAAATTAAAGTTTAAACTTATGTATAATGGGGACCAAGATACCTGCGAAATAACGTCATTCGACATTTTCCTTAACACGATCTACCCCTATGGGTGTGCCATTCCTTAAGGGTCTAATTTCCCCTTTTCATTAAATTGTTTAACCAAATTTTTAGGCATGTGATATCATAAGATAATTGATATATTTGAAATGTAAAATGAATTAAGTGAAATGAGAGGCCATGTGTTAGGACCTAGGCTTATCACCCTAACTCGACTTCATTTAATTAAATATACTGTATAATTTGAATAACATATTATATTATAATTCCTTGTGAATGTTATGAGTTCTTGATATATAAACCATACCTTTATACTAATACAAGGGAAATACAAGGGTCCCAAATTAAGGATACCTTGTATGGACTCATCATGTTATATAAATAAGATTTGTTATGGATTGTGAATTCATCAGGAGAGATACATGGATCCTTATGAGATGCCTTGTACAAGATCACCAGGAAAATTACTTACTTACCCATTAGTGATACCGATCCCCCAAGGGAGTTACCTTGGATGGTCTTGATGGAAATTTGTTTATACCATGCCACAAGTGTTACTTAGTCCCCTATGTGAGATACCTAGTATGAGGTCATAGGGTCATTCTTAACCACACCGAGAGTGATACTTGGTATTCCATTATGGATCGTCTTGGATGGATTCTTAAAGTTTTGGATATATTGTTGTGATCCTAGTGTCGTACTCATGTTCCTTTGTATAGTTAGCCTTAGATGGGACCATGATGCCGCTTTATTAAAAGCTAGATATTCCTTATATGAATTTAAAGGGATGAAAACCTATTAAATTAAATGATTTTTCTACGATGCCAAATCACATGCTTGGGGGTCCAATATTAATACTTTCTTTATGATGAACCATTTATACACCATATCATACTTTTAATGGTTCAACTTGGTTCAGAGACATCCAACTTAAGCTGAAGAAGGTAGTATTGGGAAGGTATCCATGAGGAACTTGGAACAATAAGTTTTATTTATTTATTGTTTTCCTTTATTATGTACCTGAACACTACCCATTTTATAAGTATGTAAGGGATTGTACTCGGAACCCTTGGTGGTGGTATACTATGTATAGATCACACTCTACTCAGTCCATCCATGTTACCCAAGAAGACTTAATGATTGTAGATGTAGATAAAGGGAAGTTTATAAATTCCGATGTTTTATTTTTAGTGCTAATATGGATTATGAGAGTAGAGAAATGAGCCTATGATTGTGTTTCTAATATATGCAGATTTTGGAATTTTTGGTGTTTTTATATTACATTTTGTATATGACTATTACCCCTGTACCCCATGAACTTATTTTTTTATAGCTACATGACATGATCATTATCACTTTGTATCTATTTATGATTCAGCTTCTTACTAGTTATTTATCTTGATTGTTGATTATTATAACTGTGATTATTTATCACCCCTTCCAATATTTTCTATTTATTATTTACCACTGTGCTACACTCTGAATCATGAGGGAATAGTCTCCCCACTAACACACCCTAGGAACTCGCGTTGGTTGCTTCTGTCATATGGGGAGGAACACTTGAGGTCTTGTGGCCAACTGTCTCAGGGCATTGCTTAGTGGATTCTAGGGCAGGATGCTATAAAGTGTTGTCAGATAATTTCATTTTTCTATTGTCTTAATGTTTGGATATTATACATGAGACTAGGATATATCATAATTTGGTAATGAGATTATTCCTTGGAGTAACTTACCCATATATAGGGGAAACCCAAATTACCTTGGATGGGTTATTGTGTTATTAGTTTGTGCCTATTTTAGCTTCCTTGATTTCACTACTGGGTGATGCACATGTTTTTTGGTGTTATTATTGATGATATTATTATTATGGATTTCTTTTTCCTTGGACATGTATGATAAGGAGGTTTTATATTATTCATCATGTTGGGCATTTATGGACTCACATGTCATGTATTATTCCATGCCCTGTTTATATTACTGGGATCATTCCCTATATTGCCTATGAATTTTTTGAGTTACTTGCTTATTATATATGGAAATGTGACAACATTTCTTGTAAAGATAACACAATTTGATTAATTAAAGGGAATAACTCAATATAAATGGGTTTTTACCATATAGATTGATAATTACACCTTAATTAACCAATTATTCCATGTTTGAACCATGAACCATTGATTCTATGGGCTAAAATATCAGTTGATTTGATTGTTGAATTCTAATTATAATTTATAAAACATGTAATTCTATAAATTGGGAAAGGTAGTTCATTCAATAAAATCACTACACATGACATGTTACATCCTAAAATTGGAAGTAAAGGTCAAGTCACAACAACTTGATGCACCAATTGCAATTTATAAAGAGTATGGGACTTTATAAATTGGGAATGGTGATGTATATGAATAGATTATGATATCTATATACATATAAATATAAATTAACTTAAGTGAATTTATGATTTTAATTGAAATTGGTTAACGCTAAATGGAGATGCCAATTTTAAAGTAAAGGGTTTTTTCATATTTACATATCAATTGACAGTCCATATATTTGAACCTATGCTGTATTATATTAGACATTGACCCAAACATGAAATTAGTAGTGGAAAGTAGATAGTATCTCCTGTGGTACATTGTGATCCTACATATCACTTATACCTAGATTTAGGAGTATTTAGAGTGGTGCGGCTCATTATAGGAAGTCTTTGTAACTATCTTTTTCTGCTATCATTGATCTTATATACTGTTAAATCTTATCTGAGTCATATATTTGGTAATTATATAGCTATGATACCATGAAATCCCCAAGTCATATTTCAGGAGGGTGGTGACGACCTTGCTCTAAAGGTGGTGGTCCCTGAGTCTGCAGTATTACCTCCTATAATGCCACCTAAAACACCTGATGCCGATCTTCCACTGGGCACCGATGCTAAGTTATGCGATAGTTTCTTCCACTTTATCCAGTCTCTATAGGGATCTCAATGAACTACCCCTACTATGGACAAGTTGATGTGGGAATTATTGCAACATCATCATGACACCTTTTTTGGTGATGTTGTTCCTTAGGTTGATGAGTCATGGATAGAGTCCATGTTATTGATGTTTAATAATATGATGATTCCTCCAGAGAAGAGGTTCTAAATTACCAAATATATTTTCTATGAATCTTCCAAGATTTGGTGGGATATAATCTCTCAGATTGATCATTATAGGGTTATGTTATACATATATTTCTAGATGGAATTTTATGAATAAACTTTTCTGAAAACATTGATAGAAGACTAGACTAGAGATTTTATGCACCTTCACCAGGGCACTATGTTTGTGATGGATTGTTCTTCTCATTACATCGAGCTTCAACATTTTTTACTGACTCTTACTATAGATGATATGAAGACTACAAGGCAATTTTAGGATGGGATTGAGTACACCATATAATCATAGATGAATGATTTTTATTAGAGAAATATTTCAGCGATAGTAAACTAGGCCCTCATTATAGATCCAAACCTGAGGGAATCCAATAATGTGATCCAAGGTGATTTAGCTTCGATACAGGGAGATGGTTTTTCTAGTGCAAGGAAATGTCGTTCAGATTCTACTCACTAGGGAAATTATAGATATATGAAACATACTGATATATATTTAGTGTTTCACCAGTGTGGTAGGGTTGCCCATAAGAAGACCCAATATACCAAGAAACCAATAGAGTGCTGAGCTTGCAACAAGATGGGTCACCTTCAATGTTCCTGCTGAGTTTTCCCTCTAGTAACTTGTGATAAGGGGTTTTTGCTCACACTATAGTTAGTTATAGGATATATAGATCCAAGTCAGGATGAGAGTTGGTCTACTGCCAACCGTTTAGGTTGAGGAGGTGGTTGTGGACAAGGTAGTCATACTTCAGTGGTTCACCACCAGCAAAGTGGACCTGCCCAAGTTATTCAGGTTTCATGTCAGGTTCACAGATCTAGACATATATATACAATGCATCCTACACCTGAGGAGTAGAGTCCAGGGCCTTCTATAATATAAGGTACTATTTTAGTAGCCTCTAATTTAGTTTATACCTTATTTGATACAAGTGAGTCACTCTATTTTGTATATGTGGAAATTATGGAAGGTCTAGTCCTAGAAGTGGATTAATTCAATGGAATCAGGACTCCCGACACACTGTTAGGGGTTCGTTCAGAGAGTATACCCCAATGTAAGGAGTTCCCCTTGATATAGGTGGGTACTGATTCTCATGGAATTTATTTATCCTTGAGATGACTGACTTCAATGTCATTCTTAGAATGGATTGGCTTGTACCTTACCATTCCCAAGTTGATTTAGATTTTAGGAGGGTTTCTTTTACACCACTCAAGGGAATTTCTTATATTTATACAAGAAATTGGGATGTATTGGAAAGTCAAGATGGACTAGAGCATTGTGTAATGTGAAGAATGACATCCCATATGGCTATTATCTTTATGAGAAATTAGGGAATTAATCTTGTGGAATTTTATCCTTTAATACATTGTTTCAAGGACATATTTCTTGATGAATTCTCTATATTACCTTCTATAAGAGAGGTGAAGTTCACCATCAAGAAAGTGCATATATAAGTACAATTTTCCATTCCTCTTTATGGGATGGAACCTACAGAGCTACAAGAACTCAATAAGTAGTTAGAGGATTTGGAAGCTGAGGGTTTTATTCAATCCAATACTTCTCCATGAGGTTTACCTATCCTTGTCACCTAGAATACGGATGGTACCCCCATGTTGTGCATGGATTATTTCCAGCTGAACTAGCTTACAATGAGGAACCAGTATGAACTATATCATATAGATGACCTATTTGACCAGCTCTGAGGAGTGAAAATTTTCTCTAAGTTTGATTTGAGGTTGGGTTACCATCAGGTTCTTCTAAGACCAGTAGACATACTGTGTAAAACATTCCAGAGTAGATAAGACTTGTATGAGTACCTAGGTATGCCATTTGGTCTTAAAAATGCTCCGATAGTATTTATAGTTCTAATGAATCAGGTTTCCCACTCATATTTGGATTCATTTGTGGTATTATTTTTGGATGACATATTGGTGCATTCTCGG
Source organism: Viscum album (assembly GCA_963277665.1). Taxonomy (NCBI): domain Eukaryota; kingdom Viridiplantae; phylum Streptophyta; class Magnoliopsida; order Santalales; family Viscaceae; genus Viscum; species Viscum album. Next base: position 1,511,862,706 of record OY728139.1, on the reverse strand, counting down.
GCTTGAAATGACCATGAAGAACATTTTTATATCATAATGAATATACTGAAGGTGAACCATATGCATGATAAACTTAGAAAATTTCACTTTTATATTGATAATTTACACTTATTGGGTTATATTATTTCATATTCAAGAGTATATGTTAACCCAGAGATGGTGAGTACTGTGGTTTCCTACGAGCATCCTAAGAATGTACCTGACATAAGATATTACTTGGGGATAACTGGATATTATAGGTGTTTCATTTAGGATTTATCATTCTAATTAGCATCTATTATGGGTTTGACTAAAAAGTGTATGAAATTATATTAGTTGAAATCTTATGAGACATCCATTCAGAAGTTGAAAGGGAGACTGACTTTAGCATCGATCCCGATTCTTCTAGAGTTGGGTAGAAGCTATACCGTCTATTGTGAAAATTCAAGAATTGGGATAAGAGTAGTTATAATTCAAGGATATGGGGTTGTAGTGTACAATTCCTACTAGACATGACCTCATTAATGTAATTACCCTACAAATGACCTCCAACTAGCATCCATGTTTCATTCTTTATACTAATGGATGATTTATTATTTGGGGGAATGGTTCATCATTTAAACGTAGTATAAAAGCCTCAAATACCTTTCGAAACAACAAATTCTGAATATAAAGTAGTGTAGGTGGGTAGGGTACCTACAGTCATTTTAATTTGAGCATGCTTATACACCTGGGAAGGGTGATATAGTAGCTGACAAATTGAGTTTTAAAACTCACACCCAAACCATCAATGAGGCAAGTAGTGAGTGGAAATTGATGGTTCTATTTTTTGAGATGAACCTTGAGGTTCATGAATTCCATGGTGACCTATTTTAGCAGCATTATCTATTACATCCTCCCATATGTAATGGGTGAATATGAGACATGTTGATGATCCAGGGGGCTTAGTACTAAGGGAGAGTGTCTTAGTAGAGGACCCACCTCTTGGTTGGGTTATCATTGAGGATGATATTCTATAATTCCATGGAAGTATATGGTACTCTTTGGGTATAAGAGAAGAGTTGACATGGGAATACCATACTTTTTTTGGGAATTATACCATGGGATTACAGAAATGTATTGATATATAAATCATAAGTATTGGTGTCTAGGTATAAAGAGCCATATTACAAGTTTTATCACTTAGTTATCCAGCTATAAGTTGGTGAAGGCTAAGCACCAGTGACATTATGGACTTTTGTAGTATCTATCCATTACTGAGTGTTAATTGAATGATGTCACAATGGATTTTGTGATGGGATTGACGAGATTCCCTTGAGGTAGTGATCCAGTATGGGTGATCATCGATAGGTTGGCCAAGGTTGCACACCACCTACTGATCCAATAGACCATCCTAATTGATGATATTGAGAGGATTTATATTCAGTATATTGTATTCCTTAATGGTGTTCTATATTCTATCATATCAGATAAATATTCCAAGTTTACATCATAGTTATGGTAAGGGTTGAAAAAGGCCTTGGATTTATAGGTGATCTTGAGTACATAATATCACCCTCAGAATGATGGGAAGTTTGAACATATGATATGGGTTTTAGAGGACATGCTTTGGGAAAGCATCCTTTATTTTGTAGGTTCATAGTAGAAACATACACCTCTCATTGAATTTTCCCGCAATAAAAGTTTTTAGGAAATGATTCAGATGGATCCTTATGAGGCTCTTTTTGATAGGCCATTCCATTCAACCCTATACTGGTTAGAGGTAGGAGAAGAAGCACTACAAGGTCCTAATCTCATTTTGGAGACTGTATATTAGGTAAAACTATTTTTGAAACGTATATATATAGATCAGTATATGAAGAAATATTATAACGATCATCATTAAAGACCTCTAGAGTTTGAGATGGGACATTGGGGTTTTCTTTGAGTTTCACCTAGATTGGGTCATAGAAAGATTTAGAGATAGAGAAAGATATCTCCTCATTATATTAGGCCTTTTATGATCATGGAGAGAGTTAGAACGATAGCCTATCAGTTATATTTACCGCAGTGGTACCGTTTCATGTATGACGTCTTCCATGTATCACAGCTTATCCGTTATCATTATGACCCATATCATTCATTTGACCCTGTGGATATTGAGCTAGAGGAATATTAATTATTTGAGTATAATATTATATGTATAATTGATTGAGGCATGAAATTTCTTTTAGGTAGGATAGTTCTTTTGATATGAGTTCTATGGAGGAATGACTGTGTACAAGATGAGACATGGGAGAGAGAGGCTAATGTACATGCTCAATAGTCGAAAATTTTCTCAGATGATGCTTTACCACTATCAGAATTGAAACTTGGGGATGAGTTATTTTAAGTATGGGTGGTTGTAACGTATTGGATTTCATTGAGTTACATATTCTTTTTAGTTTAGGTTAAACCCAAAAACCACGCTTAAGGGTCGGTCAGTTCGTTTCCGGAAAGGAGGTAGGAGATGTGCTAGAGGATGATTGCAGGACAAATACCCAATGTGTATTGAATACATGGTGTGTAATTGTAATATAATGTGTGTATTAGATACATGATGTTTATTGGATTTTCTAAGCCCCCTGCACTTCTTGATTTGGGTTTTCCCTGAGAGGGAAAATCCCAGTCTTTACACGACAAGTAATGTTTAAAAATTGTGTAAATAAAAAGGATAGTTTTTTTAAAGGGGAGGTAGGGTATCATTATTGATATAATCCCCTTATTTATTCATTAGGAACTTCCTGATAGATCTCCTTCACAAATCACACAGGTTCTTCCACTTCCCCTTCATCTGAGCACAATTTCCTTTGCTGTTGGTCACATTGGATTTGTAATGGTAATCTCATCATTCCACTTAATTCCTTCCATATTTTATCTTCTTATCTGCTAGTCTATTTGGGTGAGAGATCATATTCCATATTTTAAGATTTTTTTTCCATTCTTTTTATTTATAAAATTCTAGCTTTATTTAAGGGACATCACTAGATGAGGAGAGTGATACAAGGTTAAGGTAGGTGGTTTAGTTACTTTCCCTAAAATTATAGTTGTATTTTATTATGCACAATATGTCATGTTCTAGTCTATTCAAAAATTCCTCAATATTATGGAATTAAATTAACTACATGTTAATATAATGTTTAATGGGACCCTAGCTACCTAGGACCACTATCTTTGGGTTTTTTCCCTTGTCATAAGCCACCCATATTATTGTTCCCTTTCTTAAGAACTAATTTCCTCTTTTGATTAATTTTTTTAACCACCATTTGAGGTGTGTGATTCATTGTGATAAATGATACCTTTGAAATATAAAAATGAATTAGGAGAAATGAGAGACCATGTGTCAGGCCTAATGCTTACTACCATAACTTTCCTAGATTTAATTAATTGTATTGGCCAACTGGATTAAAATTTTATGATTACAACATATTGTGAATGATATGAGTCCTTAATAGCTAAAAAATACCTTTATTCCAAGACAAGGGTGATAAAAGGGTCACGAATTAGGTTTTCCTTAGATTTGATCATTATGATATATAATTAAGATATGTTATAGATATTGAATTCACTAGGAGAGATTCTTGGATCCTTATAAAATTCTGTGGATGGGATCATTGGGTGGATTAATTACTTACCCATGAGAAATAATAATTCATGAGGGGAGTCACCTTGGACAAGATCAGTGGAAAGATTGTTAATTCATGGCATGAGGAATGCTCAGTCCTCTATGAAAGATACCCAAGATGGGTTAAGAGTGTCATTATTTACCACAATAAGACTGATACTTAGGATGCTATTATGGATCAACTTGAATGTACTATTATAATGTTAGGTGTATTTTAGTGCTCTTGGTTCAATACATGGGTTAATTTGTATGGTTTTCCTTGGATGGTCCCAAGATTTCGCCTTATTAAATGCTTGAGATTTATTATATGAAATTATAGAAATTAAATCCTATTAAATTAAATGACGCATATGCCAAGACAAATCACATGATTCCTCATAGTTCAGTCTTGATACATTATTTATGATGACTCATTTATGCACCATATCATACTTGTACTGGTTCACCATGTTTAGAGACATCTGACTTAGGTTGAAGTATGTATTATCAGTTAGGTATCCATGGCGTATCCAGACTGATTTGTTTTATTTATGTATTATTTTACTTTATTATGTACTTGCACACTGATAATTTTATATGGACAGACTGGATTGCTCTAGAAACCATTGGTGGTGGCCTACTAAGAAAATCTCACACCCTTCTCAGGTCTTCCATGGCCCCTAAGTAGACTTCATGATTGCACATTTTGATAAAGTGAAGTTTCCATATTTTAATGTTTCATTTTTAGTTCTAAGACGAAGTACAAGAGTACATGACCGATCCTATGATCATGATTCTATTAGAGGTAGATTTTGATATTTTTAGTTTTTATATTTATATTTTTGTATATTCTTAATTACCCTATACCTTGTGTAATTAAGTTTTGTGTATCTACATGAAATGATCATCATCACTTTGTATCTATTTATGATTTAGCTTTTTCTTGGTTATTTATCTGGATGAATTATTATTATTCTTTTGATTACTAATTAATTCTTTTAATATTTTCCATTTATTATTTACTATTGTGATACACTCTAAATCATTAAGGCATAGTCTCCCAAAAAACACACCCTTGTTCCTCACTACTAGTCAACAGCCTCTGGCATACAAAGAGGATTGCTTAAGGTCATATGGTCAAATATCTCAGAGAACCTCTTAGTGGTTTCTGAGGAAGGATGCTATATATGACATAATAATGTTTGACTTCTATGTTTCTATCCATATCTAATGATAAAAATGAGGTTTTATTTGATGATAATGATGGACTGATATGGTCATTCCTAAAGATTTACCTTGCATGCATGAAAAATGAATGTTGAATAAAAATTATTGAACTTATTATCTTCCAATAAACCCAAAGGTGAAGGTTAATTTTATTCATGTAACACATATGTGTGAACTATATTTATACATGATTATATGTGAGCACTTCATCATGAAAATAAAACATCATATAATGTAAGATAAGATGCCATGTTTTTCAAGAGAACCTAACACCACCTATAGATTTTGAAACAGTTAGATCTTCAGGTATTCTAAATATAGATTGAAATGACATATTTTCTATGGGGAATTCAATTAGTTTATACAAAAATAAGAGGTAGTGAAAATTTACTATAAATATTAAGCACCTGTGGTTGAGATATGATTCTACCACTCATCATTTTGAGAGGTATTTTTTTCCAGAGAGAAACATAATATCTCAGTGTTCCATTTTCATGAAGGATAAATGTTTCCACAAATATTTGTTTTTTTAAAGATAAATGCATGTTTTATGTGCTATGATTGTGCCCTCATGAACACATGAAAGATGTTCCAGTTCCATGAATTCATAATTGTTTGAATCAAACTCAAGAGTTCCACAAGTGTTTTCGTATAACATAGGTATCATAAAGAATAAATACCAGGTGCAGTGTATAACTACATGAAGTGAAATAGTACCATGATCATTTTTTTATTCATTAAACAATCAAAGTTTTGTGTGAATAATAATAGTGTTGTTATGTGATTTTACTTTAACAAAGGATGGGAACATATTTCATATTGTTACATGAACTAAAAAATGAAGTATTGTGAGATTACTGTTGAGTATTTGAAAAAAAAGAGTATTCCATGCATGTGATATACATGCATGAAGGAAGTGAGAAAGCCTCATGAAATTGAATCTTTATGGAGGAGTATTTGAATTAGAGTATGAGTCTGTGTGAATGAGATGCATGATATATTTTTTTCATAAATATTACCATATTATTACTTGCATGAATAACCTTTAAAATAATTGTAAGTAGTATTTGTTTGAGCTAAAGTGACACCTTTTAGTGAATTAAGAAAGAAGAAAACTTAAAATTTGTTGATAAATATCTACCTGTTCATTCTGATATAATAGTAAGTTATAGAAGAAGTAATATATTCTACTTATTCATAATAGTACTTACCAAACTTTCATATAGAGTTACTGAATATATTTAATGGAAGTTAATTAATTTTAGTGAGAATAGTCCTTTAGAGTTATAGAAATATTAGTGAGATATCTTAAGTTGAAAAGCTCTAACAATTAAAGGTGATAAGGTATAACAACGATCCGTAAGAATATTTGACTACATGGAATTAAAACATAATAAGAAAAACATGCACACTACATAAGTAGACATAAGTAGTTAAAGACTTTTTCATAGGATGTTGTTGAAGATCCCTTAAATAACTGGTGGTGTTAGTATAAATAAATCAATTTTTACTTTACATGGAATAAATATTACATATCTTGACTTGCATACAAATTATACTACACTTGTGATCACTACAATTAATAATGATAAAAGAAATATATGAAACAACCATAGGTTGATCTTGACAAGTAGTAGACTTTCTCATTGAGGATGGAACTTGTAAAAATAATTATGTTCTTTTACTTTCATTTCTTCATATAAGAAAGGTGAGACTTCAAATAATGATGGATCTAGGATTTAAAAATACATATAGGTTTAATTGAAAAAATATAATTAATAAAAAGTAATAACTAATTCATCCCCTCTTAGTGATTCATCCAGACTAGGGATCCACAAGTGTTATCAGAGGGAAATGTTCACATTTTTTAGAATTCTCTATATTTTAAGTTGTTCTTTTTTAATATTTGAATTTATTTTCTACACATATAATGAAGTATAGTTTTGGAGAACTTATTTATATTTCAAATTAGAAATTATTTTCTTCCAAGTCTTTTATTAATAAAAATAATAAATAAAGAAAGAAAAAGAAGAATATGTCCTTCTTGTTAAGAGTGGAAAAAGATGTTTCACCCCCTCCAAGCAATGAGGAAGTAAGATATGAAATAAATTAAGATTAAAAAATGGTTTTTTAATTAACTAATGATATATAAAAAATTATTAATTGAGCGGTATTAAGGGATTCAAGTGATCATGAGGTATGTGTTAATTTGTTTTACATTATCCTAAAGATAAGCCTGTCACTAGTGGAAGTGATAACGCAATAGTTGATTGTTTAATTGATTCATTAAGGGATATTATACCCTATGTTTCCAAATATATTGTTTCTATTATCTATGTTATTTTTAAAAAAATGAAAAATTAAACCACTTTGATTAAGGTTGGGTATCATTAAATGGAGAAGATCTTGAAAAACAAGTTCGATACTAGTGAAAATATCTCCATAAAAGTTAGAGTAACTAAAGTTGAGAATGAGGAGATTAAATGGAGATAATTTAAACTTAAACAATATTGGCTTGACACAATTTTATTGAAGTATTATTCCTCTAATAAGTTTTTGAAAAAGATCCATGCATTGGAATAAAATGAAAAAATAGAATTAATGTCAAGAATACTCAATTGGATATCAAATAAAAGAGGATTAAAGATCTTGAATCACTGTTATAAGATGAGGTTTCATTATATAAAGTGGAATTTGAGAATATTAAGAAGGATTTTTAAGATAAAATGGAATTATACTAGAAATAAAACTGGTCAATCTTGAAAAGACTCATATTGAGACTTCATAATCAAATAAGTATGTTGTTTCTTCCACATAGTGTTATTTGGATAATTTTTCTAACAAAATACCTCCATCATATAATAATAATATCATTAGATTAAAAAATGATACCTCTCAAGTAGTTAGGAGAAAATAGGAACCATCTATATCTCAATGTAATAATTTTTCTAAATATATTTATATTAAACAACATGTTTAAATAAAACTTATGTACAAATATGGATAAGGAGAAATGAATAAGACCCTTACACCTTGTCTATAGTGGAAAGAAGAAGTGTAGAATTTGGTTCTCCAAGAAGATCCCAACAGGTGGTAAATAAGGCCCAAAAAAATATACTAATTATAATGAAAATTATAGACAAGATAAAAAATATAAAAAGATCAAGATTTATGGGTCAATGTTGGTTGTGAAATAAATTCAGGAATTTTTCATTATATTTTTACTATAATACCTTAAATTATAAATCACAAAGGATCTATATTCCAAGGGGTAGTATTCTTGTAAAATGAAACAATCATATAATAATAAGAATATGTTTACATCAAATTGATTTGATGCTCTCAAATATTTATATTAGGTTAGTAGAGGCGGTGGTCAAAAATTGATTCAATACATCTAAAAAAGCATCAGGAAAGAATGGGAATAAAATACCACAAAATAAAGAAGTATCATCTTTGGGTAGAAATTATAAGAATATTTCAGAATAGATTAATCCAAAGAAGTTTTAGGAGAATTCATCCTTATAAAACATAATGAATAAAAAATAGATTCAAAATAGGTCCAAGATTATTATCAAGAAGAGTGTTATATCTTACAATAATGATGTTAATAAAGAGAATCATAGGAATACATGTGGAAAATCCAATAAGGATTCCAATTACCCAAAATATAAACTAGTTATTTGGGTATTATATTTTAAAAGAGTAAGAGAGTTTTAAGAAGAAAAATCAAAGGATTCGGATAAATGAAAAACATGATTCCATATGAAGAAGAAAAATTTCATGAGAGGTTGTAAACAAATGAAACATCTTGTGCTATATTAGTTCTTTGTGGCAGGTGAAGCATGGCTATACACACTCTTAAAGATAGTTCAACAATAATTATAGCACTAAAAGAGTTATGAAAAAGGCTAAAAGTTTCACCTGGGTATATATGTGCATTCAAAGATCTTGTGAAGTGAAATACTACACCTAAGGAAATATAAGAAGTTATGAGATCCATGATGACTTTATAAAAATAAAAACTAAAGATTAGATGTTCAAGCATGAAGAATAGAGAAAGTGGAGAAACTAGGTTGAGAAAATAATCTCAACCTTGTTACTCACATTGAGAAGAAAGAAAAAAAACCTTTTTCTATTAGTCATTGTATATTGTATTTATGCTTAAAATATAGGTAATTGAAGGTTATGTAAGTTCTTGATGGAAAAAACTTTTATGATTTGAAGAATATTTTTTTCACTGAACAACAAAAATGATGATGATTCCTTATAGTATTGATCTCATAAGTTGTTAATATAAAGAGAATCCATTAAATAAGATCATCCTTGATGACGATGTGTAAGTAGTCAATACTGGATTACCATAAGTTCAATATCCATTTTATTTTATTCTCTATATGGGAAAACATTGAAATTCTTTCCTATAGAGATTCACCATTATGTTGATGTTGAGGTGTGTTAACACCCCAACCCTAGTCGCCCAGAGTCAATGCCTTAATTTATTACACTGGTATAATAAAAAAGGTAATCACATATGTTGACGCTCCGTACCATAACAGAGTCCAAAGATTGACTAAGGGGAATACCTTGAGCAAATAAGAGGGAAGATTCGTAAAAAAATTGCAAAGGAATTAAGGCGCGTAAGTATACCTACGCGCCATCCTTGGTCGTGCAAGTCACTTGCATGCTAGATAAGAGGCGCGCAAGTCACTTTCTCGCCAAAAGTGAAATTTCTCCCAAACCTCACATAGCCTATAAATACCCCATGTGGGACCCCCATTTCGAGGAAGAAAAATCCAAAACTCAGATTCGAGTTTTGGTCACCCAAGTCTCTGTTTGAAGTCTTCCGAACACTTCTAAGGTAATTATTTACCTAGAATGGAAGCTCTAAAGAGGAAGAATAAATCCTAAGTGTTAGAATTCATAAAAACTTGTATGCCTAAGTGTCCATCCCTTAATGGAAATGAAGACACTTGCGCGCCACTTTTCCCTCTCAAGAGAACTTGCTCACCATGCTTCTGGAATCCTCTAGGGATGATACTAAGGGATTGAGTTCAAAGTCACCCAAGTATTACCCTATGGTTTATTTGTCGCCCAAGGTGACTCATGTAGCACAAGTATACTTGCGCGACCAGGACTTGCGCACCAAAAGGATACTTGCGCACCTCCTTCCTAGTCACCTCCTTTCCTTAAATCCACCTCTCCTCTTCAAGATACAACCTTCAAAACCCTCTTCAAAGCAATGTATGGCATGGTTCCTTTGTTGGCCTCCTTTTTCTGAAAGTATTTATGTAAAAACATCTCCCAAAACCACGTGAATTACAAGCTTTATGTCACTATGGTTAGGGGTTTCTTATATAACCTCATCCTCTGAGATGGGAAGATCTTTTGATTTGGGCCTCCTTCTTAGGAGTAAGTCCCAATCATAATTTCCTTTAACTTTGGGCCTCCTTATTAGGTGCAAGTCCCAATAATAATTTCCTTTAACTTTGGGAGTCCCAATCATAATTTTATTTAACTTTGGGTCTCCTTCTCAGGATTAACCCCTAGGTTATAACTTCACTTTAATTGGTACTCCTTATCAGGAGTAATCCCCAATCATAATCCCTTTAACCTTGACCTCTTTCTTAGAAGTAATCCCCAATAATAATCCTTTTGATTTAGGTTTCCTTCTCAGGAATAAAACTCAATCATAAGTCCCTATTAATTTGGGCTTCCTTTTCAAGAGTAAGTCCCAGGTTACAATTCCAAATCCCCATAAAGTACAAATACCTTTATGGACCCTGCTTCCTAGGCTTATTTCCTAAGTCCTAGTCTTCATTTACCTGGGTAGTCATACATATGTAAGACCCACATCATTTCTCATAACTACATCTTTCATGGAACCATCGTTAAGTTTACTGATACCTCTTGTTTCTCACACTGATCATGACTCACATGATCTTAGAGTGTAAAAGTAATCAAGACATCTCTTTTTGGATCATTAACTATGCATAAACCCCATATTTCTTTACCCTAACTATGTGGAATTTGATCTATGCCTTAAAAGTAGAGTACGTAGGAAGCCTTTATAAGGTTCAACCCCATCTTTCATTAATTATTTTCAGTCACATATGACGTTAAAATATATCATTCTTATCAAACTACATGGGTTTTTATTCCTTTATTTTTAACAAGGATACGTAGGTATCCCATCCGCAGGTATGATCCCAACTCTAAAATAATCTCTATATTTCTGAATGACAATAAACTTCAAGTGCCCCACTGAGTGGATTTAAAACTAGTATGGTCATCATAATGACCAAGAGATTTCTATATAATGTATTGAAGGATACCATTGACTAAGAATCTATAATGAATATGGATGATTCTTTATCGATGAAGAACCTCAAATACATATAAAATATTATCTAAATCTCATACATATCAATAATTGATTTCCAAATCTAAAGGAAAAATCATTTTCATACTTGGTGAATTAATAAGGATTCATGAACATAACTTAAATCTATAAGAGAGTCCCGGAGTAGGTAATAATTCCCCTCAAAAAGGTGTGATGAACCTGACCTCCCATCCTCTCGACCAATGAAAATTCTTAAGCCTCATCGGTCCACAACTAATGAGCACCTATCTCTGGAAAGTAGGTCCAAATGGATATATAATCATTGGATATTTCTAGTTCTACGAATAAACCCGTTAGAAACCAATTGGAAAGTTTGAACCTTAAACATACAAGGTCATCCCCATTTCCAGAAGAAACAAAAAATGGTGAACCTGACGTGAATCCTTAACCAAGTAAAAATGATGTTTTAATTATTTTTTAGGCCCCTATTAAATCTCAATATGAGGGCCAACAAAGCAGTCAATAACATAAGCACTCATCCAAAATATGTTGTCTGTCCAGACTTATCTTGATTATGTCTTCTATATCAAACATGCACTCTTTTCCAAGATCTCACTGCAATACAGAATGGATTATTTAAAGTTCACACCTGTGAATACTTTGGTCACTACTCCTTCTGGATCCTTTTCCACTCTGAGGACGACATCACCTACTCAACATATTCAATACTGGGTTTCAAATGCATAGGTTAAGGAATACCGTCAACATGGTACCATTCCGACTCTGGAGGCTGCTCGACAAGCCCTCCAAGTTAACAAATCACCCTGGTTGTCCAGAAAACAATGACCGGTGATCAAGAAGCAGGCGGTGATAACCACCGTCTCCAACCATTTTGGGTCGTTATCCCCAGAACGCAACAACCAGTCCCTCCTATATTATAGGGAGGTGAATGAATAGGTCACTCAAGGATTTAGTTCAAGAAGACATGAGTCCTTCCTGAGGACTCCCATCAATAATCACCACCAGACTCGTGTGGTAGTGCACCCTCAATATGATGAGGGTATCACCTATAGTGGTTCGGATATGGTCCCTCAGACTCGAGCACGCAAGAAAAATCATCAGAGGCAAAATCTGGTCAACAGGGAGCAGGTTCTTACTTATTCCCCCTCCGAAGAAGTCCATCAGGCTAACTTGATGGCAAACAATGAGCAAGCATATACACCCGTCCGTCCTGATGTTACTACCCAACATACTCATTTGGCAGTAACATGCCAATCTCGCCAGGCAATTCCGACGGAGTACTATAGGTAGGCATATACACCTGTTTATAATTCATCATCCAGTCAACAGGCTTGTATGAGTACATCCAAAGAAACTCACCAACCAAATATGGTGACCACCTGTAAGCAGGAACATACACCTGTTTACAATCACCAATTCTGTCAGCAGTCTTGTCTACCAGTATTGAAGGAAACCCATCAACCATACTTGATGGATAATACATAGAAGGCACATACACCTACCGGTGTTCATCTAGTATGCCAACAGTCTCGTTTGGTAGCACTCAGAGAAGTCAGTCGGAAAGCTCCAAAGATAAATTTGGAGCAGACTAAACTCTCTACCCTTATGCATAAGTACTGTCAATATCCGTTGATTGGAAAAGGAGGATAGGATAAGGCACATACACCTAATCAAGACATAGAATGGACATATATTCCCATTCCAGCAGCTGAAGTTACCAAGCACATTCTGACAATGGTGAAAGAGAAGAAGAAAATCCCTGACCATATTCTGGATACCTGTCAGAATATTATAACAACTTCAGCGACAGTGAAATCATAGGTAAAGAAACCTAAATCTATCCCTATCAGTGGAGTGACTCATCAATATGTCAATCCGGAGTAGATACACACTTCTGTTCCAGTCGAAGAGGGTCATGGGGCATACTCCCCCATGTCATATGGACAATCAAGTTGGGCACATACACCCGATTTAAATGGAGATAATCAGCCTAACATGACCATTTCACCTGAGCAGGAACATACACCTTCCCATAATAACCACTTTCATCAACAAGTAGTTTCCAAAGTGAGTAAGAAGGCATCCAAGAAAAAGCCTCATCCAACACAGTTAAAAAATAAAGACCCAATCTGCAATAAGGCCTTGCTCAATGCTGGAGTTCTTGAAGCTCTCAGAAAATTATTTATTACAGCTCAAGATTCTACTCTCTCATTTACAAATTCCAGAAGTAACAACAATAATTCCAAAGGTCTTCATTAGACACTTCCTCATGAAGGCTTTCTTCATGACAATTTAGTCAATCTCGAAGTATCATCTTCAAATGAGAGTCACGAGAACCCTCTGCATGGATAGAAGACAAAGGAGCAAGAGGTTTCATCTTTTGCTGTAACCCACCATGGTGATCCTCCACATGATGATGAATTTAGTTGTGAAATTCCTCTCTGCAGTAGTAATTGGCATTTCCTGGAAAATTCTCAATGGAAAATGAAATAATGAGAAAACCCTCTTATCTTAAAGCACTTACAAATGCGAAGCCAATCATGTCTGATGACTTACCACTAGTAGGGAAAATACTTTCTCAACCAGAAGATAGCCTGGGGTATAGGTCATTCTCCGAACCACCCCTGGGTCATTCATCTTCTAACTTGACAAATTAATTCTCTACCAATCTTGTTGAATCTGATGAAGCAACAAAGAAGGACCATCTTTGGTCCAATTAGGTAGAATAATCTCCATTAAATTCCAAATAGGAAGTGATAAATATGAGAAAACAATTGGTGAAAGGTGAAATAACAGTCATGTTTTGGGCTTTGGCTGAATGTCAGTATGATATTCTAGAAACGTTGACAGAAGATTGTATTCACGATATTCGTCTCAACATATGGAAAACTCTTTCTCACTTAAAATAGAAAATATTATCTTATAATGAATATTAAAATCATGTCAAGATAATAGAAGGGTTGCAATGCCAAATTGACTTGGCATCTCTCTTAGTTTCTCAAGATCCAAAGGTTGAAAAGCAGTAGAGATACCTTTAGCGTTCATGCCTTGGAACATTAAAAAGGTTGCTCCAGTTAATTACCAATGCCCCATTTAGTATTCATATCAGGGAATGGGGTGTTCATGGAGAATTGCATTTTACTGTGCTCTCCATCCAACAAAGACCACCAAAAGTGGTATCATGCAATGTTATTTCCCATGGATGGCCACATCCAACTGGTTTTGTGTGTAATCAGATGCTTGATCAAGAACATGCCTCAACTAGTTCTTCTCAAAGTCAAGCATATAAAGAAAATTTTGTCGAATTACTCTTGTATCAAGAAAATGAGAATATCGAACATGCTTCTCATTTAGAGCAGACACATCATCAAGTGACAGAAGTGTCAGAAATAATCCAACCGTCATCTGAGACAGGTGATTTGAGTGGATGTAGGATGATGCATCCGACCAATTTCTGGAATAAAGTCCGCAAAATCAGGAGAGAGTTTCAAAAACTTTCAGATATAGCAGCTCAATAGCCACCTCAACTTTACAGACTTGGGACTCTTTAAACTCAACCCTTGGGATCAATAGATAGGATTCGAGGAGTTGATCAGGAAAAACAAAAATAGCCCCAGTCCACTGGACTGGGGAATTTTTCAAATTCTCAATCTCTTCCTCAGCAAAAGTCAGTCTTCTCTCGATTAGGGAAGAAGCCACAAGAGGAATGCAGAGCCTAATTATCAGAAGATTCCCTTCAAACTACGGTTCATCAAGAAGTTCTTGAGGGATCAACCAAACAAAATGCAATGTATCATAAAGGAAATAGAATAAGACAATAATGCAAAAGCACTAACAGAAGGGATGAAATGCGTTATGCATCAATAAATGTCATCAATGTCGTTGTCACCGATCCCCCTGAACATGAGGATCACTCATGGGAATCAGATGAAGAAGTTCCTATTCAAGAAGCTGTACACATAAAAATAAATGAAGAAGGTGTGCATACCTGAAATCAAAGTCTTACCCAGAATCTAGGTATTCCTTCAAATAATCAACTCCCCCCTCTCTGAAAGGCATCCAACAAGGGGAAAGGAAAAAGTTAGGTTACATTCCACCGTAACTCTAGAGAAGGTCAATCACTCTCTTTAGGGGAAAGGTTCGTACAACAAGAGGAAGAAATGAAGGAGTTAAGGAGGTTGAATGCAAAACTATTTCAAGGTAGTCTTCCTCCTAAGCGTGATTGAGTCAGCCAGTCAAGGGAATTTGTTGCAGCTACTAAGATGGATCAAGAATACCTCCCTTTACAAGTACACGCTCATAGTTCTAGTCCCATGATTTGTACGTGACAACAACCAGTAATGCTACCATCAGTGACAATTCCAGTCGCCACACCCGTCCAAACTCCAGTTCTTGAACCTACAAAGGTCCAAGCTTAACCAGATGTTTCTAAAAAATTAATGACTACCATTGAGTAATTAACAGCTCGGTTGGAAGCTATGGAAGGGAAGCATGCAACAGTTCAACTGGAGAAGAGAGATTACCCTGAATGGGTGGATGCAATTCCTCCCCTGTCAAAATTTTCAAGTACTACATTCCCAATTTTTAATGGTTCGAGAGATCCAGAACAACACTTAACACATTTTTTTTCTCCTTGTGATTCTATGATGGTAACTCTTCAACAACAAGAAGTAGTTAAGCTCAGGTGTTTTGTGCAGTCATTTCAAGGACCTGCTTTCATCTGGTATACAATCTTGCAATCTCGGTCAATTACTGGGTGGGAGAATCTCCATAAAAAATTCCTTCTTCAATTTAGCTCTACACTGCCAAAGACAACAATTTTTGATCTTACCTATTGTAAGAAAAGAGAAAATGAAAGAGTTTCATATTTCATTGCTCGCTGGAAGGGATTAACATATTCCCTAAGTTTAGAACTCCCTCAAGAGGAGTTGCTGCCAATCTATGTGGAAAATTTTCATGATGAATTACGCACACCGTTGATCTCTATGAAATACACAGGAGGGTTCTGAGACCTTACTTCAGTTGCTCAGCAGATAGAGGACTCTATTATGAATACTAAGGCTAAAACTCATGTAATTCCATCTATTCCAGGAAGGAGAATAGGGAAAGCAGAGATTGCTACAATTACACTTAAACAAGCATATGTACTTGCTTCCACTTCAAAACCTTCATCGTATCGAAGGGATCCACCTCTTGAGAATCAACAACAAAGGCTTCCCCATCAAGATGATCAAAGAGATCAAATACGTAAATAATTTGAAGATTTTAAGAACAAAGTTTATTCTTTTCGGAATGAACAAGTACCATGATACTTCATCTCGGTTCTAGAAAACAATTTGGTTTAGTTTCCAAGGCCCAAAAGTCCGAACAAGGAAGTAGATGAAGATCACCCAAACTATTTCCCATTTCATCAGATGTTATGGAATCCCATTCAGAAGTGTTTTTTCTTGAAAGAACTCCTGAAAAAGATGGTGGACTCTGGACAAGTGAAACTGAAAGGTTCTTCAGCCCAAGTAGCATGTGTTACTACTACTGATCCATAAGAAGAAGGCGAGTGTCATGAAGTCAAAAGTAAGAATGCGCAAAAATATGATGATTGGATGGTCAGGAAAATGATCAACCGAACTCATGCCATTTTATGAACACAATTGAATCAACCTATTGTGTCTTATGCTATGAATTCCACAACAAAACCCCTTCATCAGAAGGAAAGTCTTCAAAGAAGCAACATAATTTGAAGAAAGAAGAGAAGTCAGAAGAATATGAGTTCGTGTCAAAGCCTAAATTGTCTTTGAATATGGAAGATTTTATGCCATCTACTTAAAAACTACAGGCACCGCCCCACCAAACGGCACAGCCTGAACTTGCTAATCAGGCAGAATATTCATCAGATGAAGTTTTGATCTTTGATTCTATTAACATGATTCATTTAACAGATCCTTATGCCAATGACCGTTTTGATTATGATGATCCTAAGTTCCCTGTATCTAATAGAGGAATTAGAGGGAGTTATAGAGGTCTGGGATACAGGGGAAGACATTGATATTTTAGAAGCCACTATTCCAATCGTACCCCTGCTAGAATTGTATATACGGTAAAAACTCATGGCAAAGCCCTTCAGTGGACTCCACAGGAACAAGAAAGTTCTTCCACACATGGAAGATTAAATCCTGTCACAGTTATTTTAGAGGATCTGTTATAGGTTACACCTTCTTCCTCTCAGCAAATAAATAGACCTAGTCGGTCTAATCTGCCAAATCCAGGAGTATTTCCAACTCCTACCCCGATAGAAGATTCATCTACTTCCAAAGAATCAACTTCTAAGGCACCTATGAAACCACGTTTTCCTGTTGGGAAACATAGACCTTTGGACCAAAAGTCTTATGTCTTGAAACATTTGGCCGAAGTACTGACCAATTTATCAATTCTGGATTCCTTGAATCTATCAAAAGATCTTCGGGAGGCACTCATTGAGGCTTTGTCAAGTCCTCGAGAATTCGAAACTGAAATTGTGGCAGCTGAAGTTTACCATATAGAAAATGATCCTGCAGAATTCCATGCAGTGATATCTTTTACAGATAAATATAAAGATGATGTTGTGCATGGACATATTAGACCTTTGTATTTATCTGGAAAGGTCAATGATGTAGACATCTGATGAGATTTCATTGATAATGGTTCAGGAGTCAACCTCATTCCTATTCTTACACTTTGTCGATTGAGCCTCACCGAATCTGATTTATCTCCTTCTAATTTGATGTAGCAAGGATATGATAAAAATGAACAAGAACCTCTGGGCGAGACTACACTCAGAACTCAGTTTGGAGACCTTGTATCTAATTTAGATTTCATGGTTGTTTTTCATGACACAGCCTTCAACATTTTTCTTGGAAGACCTCGGCTACATCAACAAGCGGCTATACCTTCATCATACCATTAATGTCTCAAATATTGTTTCAATGGTAAAATTGGGACATTGTATGGTGATAAAGTCCCATTCAAAACATGTGAATCTCAATACATTGAGGTAGAATTTTATCACATGGAGGGAAAGGAGATATCCACAACAAAGGAGGTTACCAAAATTAATGCTCTATATGGTTTGGAAAAGATTCCAATAAACCCATTCATACATGTGAGTACAAATTATGTGTTTCCTATCAGTCAAATTGACAGGGTAGACCCAAATCCAAATACTCTTATGGAAACTTCCATAATGTCAATTATGGAAACCAAGCCAGACAACAAGGTAGAAATTGTTGATTCACCAGGAAATGTTGAAAGCTCAAATGGAGATGTCTTTATTTCATCCACTGAAATCCAACAATTCTATACTTCATCAAACAGGCCAAAAGCAGTTATAGCAATGTCAGAGATGAAAGATGATGTGAATTTTAAATCCATCATCTCCTCTTTATTACCCAAGGAAGACCCTTTATCATCAATAGGGTCAGAAATAGTAGCCTCTTCTTCAAGATGTTCAAATTTTAACTTCTCTTATGCTCATGGAAATTCAGCTTCATCATCTACTATTCAAGTAGAAACAAAAGAAGTAACACATATTGAAGAAAAAGAGGAAGATCTCAAAGATGATCATCCAGCATTTGAAGAAGGTATCTCTACCATTGTGGATGAACTCAGAGAAATAAATCTGGGTACAAAAGAAGATCAATTCCCCACTTTAATTAGTGCGGCCATGAATCTTAAAGAGAAAGAAATGTATAATTCATTTTTAAAGCAAAATTGAGATGTATTTTCTTGGAATTATACATAAATTCCAGGTCTTGATCCCGATGTTTCCACTCATCATTTGGGTTTTCCAGAAGAACATCGAGGATTAAAGCAAGCCGCGAGAAGAACACACCCAACTTATGCCTCCAAAATTGAAGCTGAAGTGGATAATCTTATCAAGGCCAACTTCATTAGAGAAGTTTAGTATCCCAAATGGCTGGAAAATATTGTCTCTGTGAAAAAGAAGAATGAAAAAATTAGAGTTTTCATTTACTTCAGAGATCTTAATCGGCATTTTCCCAAGGATGATTTTCAAATTCTGATCACATAACTCTTAGTTGATGCAATAGCTAGCTACGGAGCTCTTTCCTTCATGGATGGTTATTCTGGGTACAATCAAATATGAATGGCTCTAGAAGATGAAGAATCTACAGACTTTAGAGCTCTACAAGGTGTGTTTTGCTATCTGGTAATGCCCTTTGGCCTGAAAAATGCAGGTGCAACATATCAACATGTCATGCACCATATCTTCAAACCATTTTTAGGGAGATTTGTTGAATGTTATGTGGATGATTTGGTGGTTAAATCCAGATAACATTCAGATCACTTGGCCAATCTGTAAATCATATTCAACAAACTTTGACAACACAATTTGAAGATGAACCCGTTGAAATGTTCTTTTGGGGTAACCTCAGGAAAATTTCTTGGCTTTTTTTTATGCCATCGTGGTATCGAAGTTGATCCTAAGAAGAAAAAATCAATCCTTGGTATGTAACTTCCTCAAAATTTGAAGGAATTGAGAGGACTTCAAGGAAACATGGCCTATATTCATAATTTCATTGCCAATTTGGCAGGAAAGTGTTTACCCTTCACCAAATTAATGAAGAAGGGAGTCACCTACCAGTGGAATGAAGAATGTCAAGAATCATTCGATATTCTCAAGAAATATCTCTTGAGTCCACCGGTATTAATGCCAATTGTTGAAGGAAGACCACTTATTCTCTATGTGACAGCTTTAGAGCGATCATTAGGTTCTTTACTTGCCCAAAAGAATGATGCTGGGAATGAAAACAACCTTTATTCTATCATTCGGACTATGATTGATGCAGAAACTTGATATTCAAGTATTGAAAAGTGCTTCCTAGCATTAATATTTGCAGTTCATAAATTGAGACACTAACTGCAACATCATGAGGTCCAATTGGTATCTCATAATAACCTACTCAAATTTATCCTTAGTTGTCCAATGCTTATAGGATGTCTGGAAAGGTGGGCAGTTATTTTGCAGCAGTTTTATATCGAGTATGTGTCTCAAAAGGCAATAAAGGGACAAACTATGGCTGATTTCCTTGCTGAACACCCTTCAGTAGATGATAAATCTTTAGATATTGAACTTCCCAATGAGGAACCCTTCTCTATTCAAGATAATACTCAAACATGGGAAATGTACTTTGATGGTTCTTCCATAATCTTAACAGGGAAGAAATTAGAAGATCCTAAATTCAACAAAGTTAGGTTAGGAATTGTGCTTATTTCCCCAGAAAAGGGAGTGCTACCCTATTCCTTCTTATTGTTGGAAGGCGGTACAAAAAATGAAGCAGAATATCAAACTCTCATCACAGGATTGGAGTTGCCTCTTCAAGAATAGGTGAATCACTTAAATGTAAAAGGTGATTTAGATTTGGTAATCAAACAAGTCAATTGGTATTATACCATCAGAAAAGAGGAGTTAATCCCTTTGTATGATTGCTTTAGAGAGTTAATGGTGAAATTTACTTCGAAACCGACATTTTATTATGTCCCGAGATCACAAAATGCTCAAGCTGATGCACTAGATAATGTAACCACAACTCTGGCAGATCTAAATTGAGACAAATAAATCATCAGTATTTCCCATCGTCATACAGTTTCACCTTATTCTCAAATCAGAATAGAGGAAATCAATGAAATTAGTCCCATTTCTGAACCATATGGCCATACTATAGGATGAATGGAAACTATCAGGTAATACCTTCAAAATGGAACACTCCCACTTGATAGAGCTGAGAAAGAACAAGTCCAACGACATGTGGTCAATTTTACTCTTTATGATAGCCCAGATCACCTAGAAAAAATTCTCTATAAGCGAGCTTTTGATGAAATTCTCTTTAGATGTATTGTTAGAGAAGAGACAATGGCTGTCATGAAAGAAGTACATGCAGGAGTCTGTGGTGCCCACCAGTCTGGACATAGAATGTCTGATAAAATTCGAAGACTTGGATACTTTTGGCCTTTAATGATACAAGATTGTGTTTATTTCACTAGGAAGTGTCATTATTTACAAGTATATGCCAATTTCATTTATCAACCCCCAATGTTGCTCCATACAACTAAATACTCATGTCCATTTTCCACATGGGGAATAGATATAGTAGGAACATACCCTTCAGCTACATACAAGCAGTTTAAGTATATTCTTAATGCTACTGACTTCTTTTCCAAATGGGAAGAGGAAATACCTCTCAAAGAAGTTAGTTCTAAAAGCATTTTTAGCTTCATCAAATCTAACATCATTACTAGATTTTGTGTCCCTCATACCATATTGACGGAAAATGGCACCAAATTCTATTCATCCGAGGTAAGGAAGTTGTATCAAGAATACAACATCAAATCGAACCATTAAACTCGGTATCATGCAGCAACCAATGGCCAAATATAAGCCTTCAATAAGACTCTTTCAAACGTACTGCAAAAGAGGGTGGATAAAGATAAGAAATCATGTCCTGATAAACTTTTTCATGCTTTATGGGATTATCGGACCACCACCCGCACTACTATGCGGTCAACTCCATATTCATTGGTATATGGAACAAAAGCTATCTTTCCCATTGAGGTTCAATTACCTTCGCCCAGATTAGCAATTTGTGATCAGTGATATATAGATGAACAATCTCAAAAGTGATTGGATTAATTGGAATGATTAGAAAAAAAAATACTGTTCACCCTGCATGACTTAGAAGTCTATCAGAATCGAATAACATGGGATTTCAACAAATTTTTTTGTCTTCGTTCATTCATTCAAGGAGAATTGGTATTGGTCCTCAGAACTCCAATGATACCAAGAAAGAAACCTCCAAAGCTTGAGCCAAAGTGGGAAGGACCTTACTCAATACACAAGGTCTAAATTAAACTAAACTGTGCAGAACCAATAGTAACACAAATAAACCTTTTTTTCCCTACAACATGAAACTAAACTGTGCAGCACCAATAGTCCTCACTGCAAGACTTTAAACTGCACAGTCCCAATAGTCCTCACTGCAAGAATTTAAACTTCATGGTCCCTCCATTGTCCAACATGACGTTAAACTGTGTCCAGTCCCTTATATGTCCTACATGACATTAAACTATGCATCTTAAGAGTTGTTGTTACCTCTTGTTTCTCACACTGATTATGAGTCACATGAGTTTAGAGTAAGCTTTAACCATAAGACCCTATATGGGCCGCTAACCATGAATAAGTCCCAACACCATCTTCGGGTTGTCCTCAAGTAAAACTCGATCATTAATTCATTCTCAATTGAACTACAAAGACTTTTATCCTTGCCTTATGGGCTAGGTATATAGGAAACCTCCCAAGGTTCAAGCCCAAAACCAACATCTTCACATCTGTTCACCTCCATGTCATACGATGTTAATCCGTGAATCCCCCACCAAAACCAATATATTCACATTGGCTCATCATCATCCTTTCTATGCGACGTTAAACTATACAGTCCCCCATTGTCCTCTACTGCAAGACATTAAACTTCATAGTAATACATCTTATCTACATGACGCTAAACTGTGCAGCATCGGTCCATGCATATAACCTTAAACTATTCACACTTTTGTCCTGTACAACAATAAACTACAACAGTCTCTGACACCCTTACCTGAGAGGGAATCATTATTGACATTGATATCTAATCACGTTATATTCCAAAGACTATGTGAATACATGGAAATGCCCAAACCTTTAATCTCAGATCAAACCATCATTGCACTAAATTCTCCTTTCACCCTTCACATGTACGAACCAAATCTGAATAGAGGGTATTTCAAGAACTACGTATGGCTTGATTTCCATCCTTATGGGAGATGTAGGAACGTTCGAGCATCCCTCAAACCCAAGACCAAATCTTTGGGCCTAACCCCAAATTCCACTTTCAGTCCCTTTGTTGAAAAGTCCCCCTGTGAAAACATGAATGTGGTATGAAAACCCTGGTCTTCATTCACATCAGGTTTATAAAACACACAATGTGTATTCCTCATTATGGTTTGAGCTATATGACCCTAAACTAAGATATCCTACACTCTCGTCCCATATGATGTTAAACTATATTTCAAGAACTACGTATGACTAGATTACCATCCTTATGGGATATGTAGTGAAGTATAGCATCTCAATTCAGGACCCAGGCACAACATGATTATGGTTAACATTGGTCTATGTATCTCCTTCATGCATTGGACAATGCCCATTTTGATTTGTCATACTCCTAACCTTAAATACTTACAGATCTCCATAACCCTTTTCTTGACTTCTGGTCACAAAATGTATGATACCCAGGAATTATTTTTCCTAACTATGTAGCACATGTCCCTAGGTGGCCTTGCATAAGTAGTCTACATAACAGACCTGTCAGCCAAAAGATGCTAATATTTGACTATGAAGCCAATGCCCTTAAGTGGCCCTGCATAATTCAAACCCCCTAATGGGTTTTTCAAATGGCGGTAACTTCATTCTTGGGGGAAAAACCTCTTTTGTACTTATTGGTCTTAACGATGATATGTAGGGATCCGCAAGAACAACCATCTTTAACATATTTTTCCCATACTCTTTTTCATGATCTAAAAGTATTAAAATCTATGGTTTATATTTACCCTCCCTATGTTTGGGTCAGACCTTCGCAGGGGTTATATTCATACAATTCTTTGACAATCTTGATTAGAAATATCCTCTCCATATTCAAGTACCTCTCTCCATATAGTAGACTCTATGCTTTGGAAAATTTGAATCTCCATAAACTTTCCCTGGTTTTTTAGTAATAGAAAAGTAAAATTTCTGAGAGTTCTTTTTCCTGACTATACAGCACGTGCCCCTAGGTGGCCTTGCATAAGTAGTCTACATAACGGACCTGTCGGCCAAAAGATGCTATTATTTGACTATACATCAATTGCTCTTAAGTGACCCTACATAATTCAACCCCCTAACGGGTTTGTCAAATAGTGGTAACTTCACTCTTCAGAAATACTTCCTCTAATGCCTTTTAGCCCTTTTTTCATATCATCCATTAGATTAAAAATTTCTTAAGTCATAGTTTACATGTTTCCCCCATACTTGAATATGGTAATATGTTTTCAGATAAATTATCAAGGAATTGAGTCAATTTTAGTCCATTCGGTCAAATATATTTGACCTTAAACATTAGCGTTTTATGTCCCACATGCATGACTTTAAACTACCAACAAAAGATAGGGTAATCATTAAATTGGGAACTTGTAAAATGGAATCTGAACAAAAGTCGAGTCCCAGCTCACTAAATGTACATATTTTATGTTTTAGGCAATATTGAGCAACAAAAGATGCAAAGTTTGTGGGGGTTGTTTGTATCACCCTATCAAAAATAAAACTATGCTTACTAGGCCCATTGGCTTAGGTAAAATTTAGTAAAGTAGGTATTAAAAGAATGCAGACACAAATTATTGAATATGAAAGTATTTTTCATTGATGCACAAGAGTTAGAAGGACAACCACAGATTGGAGTCTCTTCTATTTTTCAAGAATTACAAGTGTCTTTCATCATAAATATTCATTTGATTTACGGAATCCCAAGCTTCATCAGTAGACACCTGGAATTCATTCATTCAAATGGATACAATAAGAGACACAGTGATACCAGCTCTTCTTGGAACAATTATAAAATAATTTTCTTGAGTGAGGTTTGAGAAAAGTTTATGCTGATCAAACAATGACTCTGTTTCTATCCAAGAGACTTGGAAGATGGATACATGGATTTGAGAATGGAACATTGGAAGTAAAGATCCATTTGGAGAGAGTACTATTTTCAGATATTGTTCCAATGTCATGATAGTCTTCTCTCTACCAACCGGCAGCGGAAAACATATCAATCCATGGGCTTTCTATTTTTATATCTGCAAGGAAATGGCATGGAGGAAAAATTTGAAAGTTCACACCATTGTTTCTACTCTTAATGCATAACATAACCGAAATATAGGGATAACTGTGCGGCTTTAGCTCAGGCTTGTGAGGTTTCAGATCCGGGGCACAAGGGCTATGATGCATTATTGATGCCTTTTACACTGTTACAGTATTAACAAATGATCCTGCAACTGAGACATTTGCTGAAGCAAAATTAGTGTAAGTCTCAAACCTGGAATGAGGAATGTAATTCTTTGCCTCTGTAATGTTGAATCCTTGCAGATGACCATGGCCAGATAAAGTCAAGTAAATGATATGTGGGAAATTGACATGATATTCCTTCAATTACTTGGCCAAATCTGGGAGAGTGCTGTCGCAGATATCATAATAGTCATGGACAACAATGTTTATCATATCATCAATTCTCTTGCTTTCCAATTCATTAGCCGATGAAATATTTCTGCGAGCCATTGAATCTGCACAAAGATCAAATAATTAGCTTTTAAGTAAGTTGGATTTTCATAAAATTTGTAAGGAAATCAAAAAAAAATGGCTAAGGCATTAAAGCGCGCAAGTCTAATCTTGGCACGCAGGTCTAAGATGGTTGCACAAGTTTTACTACGCGAGTACTATCGCACAAGTCAAAAACATACTGGGGAAGCGCGACACAACAAACAGAAGCACGGATGAGCAAAAATCCAAGACACATGCGCGACAAGAGCTCACTCGCATGATGAGAGCGAGAAGAATTCTAAAGCTGGATGCTTTGCACGAAGTGACGCCTATATTTTTAGGCGATCCATAAACTTGCACGCCGGAACTTGCGCGTCTCATACCTGTGCGCCGCTGTATCTTGGTTTTCTCCTTTACCTCAGAGTCAAATTCTCTTTCCTTTTTTTGTTCCAACTCTGAGGGGGGACTTTTGTTGATGCTCCGTTCCTTCATAGAGTCCAAATATTGACTAAGGGGAATACCTCGAGCAAAGAAGAGGGAAGATTCATCAAAAAATTACAAAGGCATTAAGGCGTGAAAATATACCTGCGCGCCAGCATTGGGTGCGCAAGTCACTCACACGCCAGATAAGAGGAGCTCAAGTCACTTGCATGCCCAAAGTGAAATTTCACCCAAACCTCACGTGGCCTATAAATACCCCATGTGGGCCCCCCATTTCAAGGATGAAAAATCCAAAACTCAAATTCAAGCTCTCTTCGCCCAGGTCTCTATCTGAAGTCTTCCGAACACTTCTAAGGTAATTCTCTACCTAGAATGTAATCTCTAAAGAGGAAGAATAAATCCCAAGTGTTATAATTCATCAACACTTGCACGCCTAAGTGTCCAACTGTTAAGGGAAATGAAGACACTTGCGGGCCGCTTTTCCCTCTCAAGGGAACTTGCGCGCCATGCTTCTGGAAGCTTCTAGGGATGATACCAAGGTCTTGAGTTCAAAGTCGCCCAAGTATTAACCTAAGGTTTATTTTTCGACCAAGGTGACTCATGTCGCGCATGTATACTTGCGCGACCAGGACTTGCGCTCCAAAAAGATACTTTCACACCTCTTTCCTAGTCACCTACTTTCCTCAAATCCACCTCTCCTCTTCAAGATACATCCTTAAAAACCCCCTTCAAAGACATTTACGACATGGTTCCTTTTTTGGCCTCCTTTTCTGAAAGGAGTTATGTAATAACCTATCCCAAAACCACATGAATTTCAAGCTTTATGTCACTATGGTTAGGGGTTTCTTATATAACCTCATCCTCTAAGTTGGGAAGATATTTTTATTTGGGCCTCCTTCTTAAGAGTAAGTCCCAATCATAATTTCCTTTAACTTTGGGCCTCCTTCTCAGGAGTAAGTCCCAATCATAATTTCCTTTAACTTTGGGCCTCCTTCTCAGGAGTAATCCCCAGTCATAATCCCTTTAACCTGGGCCTCCTTCTCAGGAGTAAGTCCCAGTCATAATCCTTTTGATTTAGGTTTCATTATAAGGAATAAAACTCAATCATAAGTCCCTCTTAATTTGGGCTTCCTTTTCAGGAGTAAGTCCCAGGTTAAAATTCCAAATCCCCATAAAGTACAAATACCTTTATGGACCCGACTTCTTGGGATTATTTCCTAAGTCCCAGTATTTATTTACCTGGGCAGTCATACATACGTAAGCCCCACATAATTTCTCATAACTACATATTTCATGGCACCATCATCAAGTTTACTAATACCTATTGTTTCTCACACCGAGAATGACTCACATGATCTTAGAGTGTAAAAGTAATCAAGATATCTCTTTTTGGGTCATTAACTTTTCATAAACCCCATATTTCTTTACCTGAACTACGTGGACTTTGATCTCTGCCTTAAAAGTAGAGTATGTAGGAAGTCTTTATAAGTTTTAAGTCCATCTTTCCTTAATTATTTTCAGTCACATATGACGTTAAACTATATCCTTATTACTAAACTACGTGGGTTATAATTCCTTTATTTTTAACAAGGATACATAGGTACCCATCTGCGGGTACGATCCGAACTATGAAATAATCCCTGTCTTTCTGAATGACAATAAACTTCAAGTTCCCCACTGAGTGGCTTTAAAACCCGTATGGTCATCATAATGACTAAGAGGTTTCTATATAATGTATTGAAGGATAACATTAACTAAGAATCTATAATAAATACAGATGATTCTCTATCGATGAAGAACCTAAAATACATATAAAATATTCTCTAAATCTCATGAATATCAATCATTGATTTCCAAATCTAAAGGAAAACTCATTTTCATATTTGGTGAATTAATAAGGATTTGTGAACATAACTTAAATCTATAAGAGAGTCTCGGAGTAGGTAATAATTCCCCTAAAAAAGGTGTGATGAGCCTGACCTCCCATCCTCTCGACCAATGCAAATTATTAAGCCTCATAGGTCCACAAATAATGAGCACCTACCTTTGGAAAGTAGGTCCAAATGGTTATAGAATCATTGGATGTTTTCAGTTTTATGAATGTACCCATTAGAAACCGATTGGAAAGCTTGAACCTTAAGCAAACAAGGTCATCCCCATTTCCAACAGAAACAACATTCCAAAGGACCAAATATTATAGTATTTTTGTAGAAACATATACAAACATAAATTTTACATTACAACTTAAAAGGAAAAACAACATAGAAACTCCATTGGAAACATCCATAACTTATAGATTATCCCTAAAAGTCATTCATAATATACATATTCATATCCTGGTGAAAGATAAAACATAAGAAATGGGTTGTATGAGATGCTCTGTAAGTGTAATTAATATTATATAAACTAATATAAACAACACGACATGCTGAATGACTAAAAACACATTCCATTAAAACAAAATCCTGAGCATAATATGGAAATAATAAATGATGAATAAATAATACCATATAAATAATCTCATGATAACGAAGCTTAACCATTGATATTATAATAGTTGAATAATCACATGGATTATCACTTACTAATATCACAATGAGGTAATGAATAATCCCAGACATCATAAAAATAACATCAACACCTTAGCTAAGACATCTAAAAATAAATGGTTAAGGCCTCAACCAAATCCATTTTTATTTTGTCTCATGAGACTATCCGATGAATAGAGGGGCTATAGATGGACCAAAACATCACTTAGTAATTCCAATACATTTCTTATATTAATGTAAATATAATAAAAAATATATACATTTTAAATGTAAATAACATTCCCTGATCTGTAAACATAATCCTTAACCATTTTGAGCAGTATGGTGAATGGTAAGATAGAACATCCATAGTAAAATTGACCATAAACCATTTAATAAAATATGATATATGATAATAATAATAGTTTAGTTCCAATAAATCATAATATTCAATATAGGTGTTGAAATAGATGAAAATACTTTAATAAATTCATTGATGAATTCTTGAGAGAAATGTCCTTTTTTACTTTGTAGAGAAGAGTTCCTTTGAAAAAATAATTTATATTTGACATAATTGTTTCTATAAAACTAGAAATGAAAAAATATGGGTTTTCATGAAAAAATTATTGATTTAAAAAAATAACAATATCTTAAAACAGTTAATGAATGGTACTTGAAAATGGGTAACAAATAGAGAAGTTCCCTTTAATCGTGCTTGCGTACTTGGAAGCATTGTGAAGAGAACCCTGTAAAACATGTATTTCCCCAAAAAAGAAAGATTAAATAATATAGATACATGATTTTGGAACATATAAACATAAATTATAAGAATTATATAAATATAATGAAGAATTACATTGGTGTATATAGTGAGAAGTCATAACTCAAATGAAAATAGAGGTTTGGGAAAACCCTTACCTTATGTGTGAAAGTGTTACTCACTTGTACTTAATGTACTAGATAATGAAATTAAATGAATTAATTAATTAATTAAAAAAATTCACTACATTTATTTAATTTAGTATAATTTTATTAAGTTTATTTTTGGTCTTTTGATTAGTTATGAGATTTAATTCCATCACTCGAGAGTGTTCTTTTCCTTGATTTTTATGATTGGTTTACTTGTATAAGAGTATGAAGGTTTATATAAAATGAGAATAATTATCCATAAATGAAATTATATGTTATTAATTATAATCTAATAGATAAAATTTTTATATAATTATTTTGGTTATATGAGTTGTGTATGAATAATTTAATAAGACAAATTTGATAATCGTTTAGATTATTTTGGCGGTTCTTCAATCATCACAAACTTGTTTTCTTTCATTAATTAATATCATGTATATATACTGGTTCCAAAAAAATAAATGAATTATAATATTTAAAATAAAACATTATTTAACCATAATTATGGTTTTATGACCAGGCTTGAAGGCATTATTGAAAATTAAAAATATATCATCAACGGTGGTGGTAAATCAATACACCACATGCGATATTTTCATTTTTAGACTAAAAGGGAGAGGGGAGAGATTAGAAGATGAATTATTCCATAAATGTAATAAAATTATATTATATAAAATATAGTGGAGTTATCATGACTCTTGTATAGGTGGAGGTTAGTAGAGGATAAGAAAAGAAATAAAATTGAAAAGAAAATAATAAAAAAGAAAGAGGATTTTACCTCTAGAATTTCACCTAATCGAGAACTTCATTAGGGAAAAGGGTTTTGTATTTTGATGAGAAAAATGGATATTAGACATGGGGGATAGTGTACGGAATAGTATTGGGAATAAATTTGACACAATTCATGTCTTAAGAGGTGTTAGGAGAAGATGTTATGAGGGGTGGTATTTATAGTGGAGAAGAGGGGTGTTTTTTGAATATTTTATTATTTTTTTTATTATTTTGGCTCACGAATATGAATAATTTGAGATTCATCACCAAATATAATAAAATAATGAATAATATTTTGATATTATGGGCTCACATCATCCATAAATCACATATGACTCCATAATTCATGTATTTATTTGATATGGTAAATTACCGTATTTCATTATTTATCAAAATATAAAGTATTTTAGAAAATATAAAAAATTCACCCTAATTTTTTTTTTACATGTAGAATTAAAAAATGAAATACATTTTATAAATATAACTTTCTAAATATGGTTAATTTAGTTTCTAAATAAAATCATCATTTACTAAAAAAATACCGATTTTAATATTATAACTGTTTTTATGACACTTTGAAAAATTAATTAAGGTATCATAAAATTATCTTACAATCATAAGACAAGAAAATTTTAATTTATAAATCTATTTTTTGAAAAAAATTTCTTTTAAATCATTACATTAATTATAAAATTGTAATTAAATATTTATGACTTACAAAAATACAAACACTTAATTTATTATTTTTAAAATATTTTGTTGCTTATATCAAGATATAAATATATAATATTTTAATTTATAAAATACCCAAATTTTATTTATAATTTATAGGTGAATTTAGAACTCTATTGGTCATATTAGTGTTCCAAATTTTCACATTACTATTCCAAAGGTCAAGTTCCTAATCCATTGGTATAGATTCCTTAACCTCTTGAAAGACCTATTATTTCACTCATTCTTCATTTATAAAGTTTTCATTGTATTCTATAAGTTTTTTATATGATTTATACTATATAAAATAACTATAATAATGGAAATTTCATTGATATAATTATGGCTCCTTACATTCTCCCCTCCTATAAAAAATTTCATCCTAGAAATTTTTAGAATGTCACCTCATAAAAAGATTTGGGTAGTCCTCCATCATAACATCCTCTGGTTCCCACATCGGCTCTTAAATTTTATTATTTTTACAAAGTACCTTATCATCTGAGTCATTCTATTCCTCAACACCTATTATCTAGTGTATGAAATCTGGACATTCTCTTCATAGTAAGATAAATCAGGTTCCAATTCTATTTCTTTAGAAGTTATAAAATGCATTGGGTCTGGCATGTACTTAACAAAGATATGTGAAAAACATTATAAACTATGGAAAGGCTAGGTAAAATTTACAAATTATAATCCATAAATCTAATTCTCTACATATTTTAAAAAGGTCCTACGTACCTGGGGCTAAGTTTCCCTTTCTTAATGAACCTTATAACACCCTTCCATGGTGATACTTTCAGAAAAACATGATCTCCCACTTGAAACTCCAAATAATTTATTCAGTTATCAGTATAAAATTTTTGTATTATTTGAGTCTCTTTGATATGGGTTTGATTAGTATTTACCTTTTATGTTGTTTCCTACACAAGGTCTGGGATTATAAGCTTCCTTTTCATCCCAACATGTTGGTTTACGACATCTCTTTCCATACAATGCCTCATATTGTGTGATTCTAATAATTGAATGGAAACTATTATTGTAAGAAAATTATACAAAAGGTAAATACTGATCCCACATACTTTGGAAGTTAAGTGATAATAATCTCAAAAAATATTATAAAGTTTGTACCATCCTTTATGACTGCCTATCAGTTTGAGGGTGAAAAGAATTACTCAAATGAAGATCAATATCCAAAGATTTATGAAGAATTTTATAGAATTTTGATGTATGTCCTGAATCACTGTCAAACAGAATAGAAATAGGAGCTCCATTTAGTCTTAGTACTTCATTAATATATAATCATGCAAGGCATTCAAGTGGAAAATATCCACTTATAGTAGAAAAATGTGCAGATTTGGTAAGTCGATCCACAATTGCCCATATTGCGTCATTATTTCTTGGATATTTGGGTAATCCAATGACAAAATACATAGTGATGTCATCCCATTTCCATGTAGGAATAGTAATAGGTTGCATGACTCCTCTAGGATGCTATCTTTCAACCTTTAAAGGTTGAAAAACTAAACATATTGACACATAATCATCATTTTACATCTTTATATTATCCCACCCAAAATGCTCTTTCAAATCTCTATACATCTTAGTGATAACAAGGTGTATAGAGAAATTCATGCTTTGAGAATCATCTAATAAGTCCCATTTTAGCTCGGGTATATAGGGAACACAAAGTATCTTCTCAAATTTTATAATTCTATCATTATACACAAAGTCTATCAGGTTCCCATCATTCACAACATTAATTTTCCTTTAAAAATTCTCATCATCAGTCTCAGAAATTTTAATCCTTTCTAATAAATATGTTTGTGAAAAAATTGAAAAAGTAGTGATATTTCTCCTTTCTTGATAATTTCCATATCTATATTTTCTAGATCCATGAACATAGGACCCCTTTCAATCCTCATTTTATTTATAACTCCATGACCCTTCCTTCTAAATGCATTTGTTACCTTATTTTCCTTCCCTATTTGATAGTCTATTGAAAAATAATAATCCTTGAGTAGTTCAAGCCATCATCTTTTCCTCATTTGAGTTCTTTCTATGAGAATATATATTTCAAACTCTTGTAATATATATATATCTCATATCTTTCACCATAGATATAGTAACTCCATATTTTTGGAGAAAAGATTACAACATCTTAATCAAGATCATGGGTAGGATAGTTCCATTCATGAGTTTTTAATTATATTGATGCGTAGGAAATGAATCAACCATTTTTTATAAGGGTGTATTCAAGTCCTTTATTTGATGAATCACTATAAATCACAAAAACACTTTTTCCCGATGGTAGAGTCAATATCAGGGCATTCATTCATATCCTATTCAATTATTAAAAAAATTCTTCACATTATTTTTGCTATATGAACTTTAACACTTTAAGAGTAATCTTGGTTAATGTGTTAGCTAATCATGAAAGATTCTGAATGAAACACAGATTATAACCTGCTAATCCAATGAAACTACACACCTCAGTTACGTTTGTTGGTATAGGTCATTCCTGGAATGAATTTGTATTCACATGATCAACTAAGATTCCATCCTTAGAGACATTATGGACAATAAAATAAATAGTTTTAAGTAATAAATCACACTTTATAAACTACCCATATAATAATTTTATTCTAAGAGTCTATATAATAACCCTAAATTGGTTCTCATAGTCCTCATATCTTTTGGAATATATCAAGATATCATCAATATATACCACAAAAAAATCATCAATATTTTACTTTTACAATGTATTCATTAGATCCATAAAAATAGAGGGTGCATTATTCATTCCAAATGGAATTATTAAAAACTCATAATGTCCATACGTAGTTTGAAATACTATCTTGAGAACATCTTCCTTAATAAAATGTAATTGATGATATCTTGATTGAAGGTCAATATTTGAAAAATGTTGAGCTTTATGAATTTGATCAAATAAATCATCAATCCAAGGAGGAGGATATTTATTCTTTATTGTAATAGCGTTGATTTCTTTATAATCAATTAACAGCATCACAAATCCATCTTTATTCTTGACAAGTAAAACACGGGCTCCCCATGGAGAAAAATTAGGGAGAATAAATCCATTATTACTCAATTTATCTAGTTTTTTCTTTATATCTACTAATTCTATAGTGGCCATTCTATAAGGAGTCTTTGATATGGGTATTTCAACATGAATTAAATCAATATAGAACTCAAATTTACACTTTTTAGGATGTCCAAGTAAAACTTATGGAAATTCATCAATGTATTCTTGAATAATAGGTACATCTTCAATTTAAAGATCCATAGATGATGTTTTCTCTTAATCCCCAAGAATTACATTTAGAAGAGCTAATAGAGGTGGATCCAGATGAGAACCAGATGATGAAGTTTATTCTCTAAAGATAAGGGACTCTATATCTTCCTCACAAATTGTAAGTTCCTTCTTCTTGTAATATATTTTTCTCTTCATATTTTGAAATCTATTCCATACCAAGTATTGTATAAATATCATTCGTAGTTATGATGATAAGGTTTGAAACTTGAGGATATTTATCTGTCATAAAGGGGACTAACTAACACATCTTTGTTGCAATAATAATCCCCTTAAGAGTTTTGAATGACAACTCTTTTATTAAATCAAAAGGGAAATGTATAATTTTATTTACAAACTAAAAAGATATAAAAGAATGAAATGATATATAATAAAATAAACCCTTGGATAAATTTGAGGAAACATTTAAAGTAACTACCAAAACATCAATAGGAACTTCAAACACCATAGTTGTGATCGCATAAGCTTGGCCTTACTCCTTTCCCTTTTCTTGGGAAAGTTTCCTTAATGATTAATAAAATAATTTTCACAGCATCCCATCTCCCTACAACTATAGCATTGAACATTGTTAGCTTCTTTCTTTCCCTTAAAATCATGAGCTTGGTGTCCCTTTTCCACACAGTTGTAACACACTCCTTTTCCTTTTAAACATAAACCAGGATATTTCCTTCGAAAAGTTTCCATGCCGTAAAATCCACTTTTTTATTCTTCCATTTATCAATTATTTCCTCTACCACCATCTTTTTCTCTTGTTTTCACTTAAATTCATAATACTTAAAAAATTATTTCTCTATATTAATAGCACATGAGACTATGTCTTCATATGATGAGAAATTTTTAGAGACCAGTTCTCTTTGTAAGAATAGTTTTAAACTATTAAATAATCAATCAATATTTCTCCTTGGATTATGTTTATGGTCTGTAGAATACCTTTATAACATTGAAAAGTTAGATTCATACATCACATATTTGTCATCCTCAATTTGTTTGAGACTCAAGAATTACCTCTAAATATCCACTAACTGTTCACAAGGGAAATATTTTTCATGAAAAATTTCCATAAATTCTTTCAATTCCATATTTGAAATTTCTTATTTCTCCTTTTTGATTTGAATCAATGACCAATATTTATTATAATATATTGAGAGTCGATAATTTTCCATGATAACCTTTTCCCTTTTATTTCTTCCCAAAGTGAGAAATATATATTCTCTAAGGAAATTATCCACTGCTCTGCTACAAATGGGTTTTTAGTCCTACTGAATGATGGAGGCTGTTATAGCATATAGTGGTATGACATTTCTTATTTTTTTTGGATTTGTATTGTCTATATGGGTAAGATTATTGTTCATAACCTGATTCTGTTTTTACAGTATAGTTATAACTTGCTCAGCACCAATTTTAGCTCCATTACTAATATCATTATCTTATATAGGAGGAAAATCCCTAATTGGGATACGTGTGTTGTTATGGTTACCATTACTTCTACTAGGAACCATTTATAAATAACGGTATAAACTAAATTAGGCTATGAATCATAATGAATAATTTAAAACTATAAAAATAATTGACATAAATTATAAATTTATGCATAGCTAATATCACAATAATAAACATGGTTTCTTCGGGGATGTGTTTAAT
Source organism: Viscum album (assembly GCA_963277665.1). NCBI lineage: Eukaryota > Viridiplantae > Streptophyta > Magnoliopsida > Santalales > Viscaceae > Viscum > Viscum album. Next base: position 1,511,826,817 of record OY728139.1, on the reverse strand, counting down.
TTTAAATCCTATATATTTGTTTGTAAATAAAATGTGAATTATATTAAGAATATTTCCCTAGAGTATCAAAATAGGTTTGAATTAAGACCTTTTGTCATGTACCAGGTTACCCTGAGTCAGTCCTGGAACACCTTGTCCATCTTCTTACACCTGGGTATATCTATACTAGAACCACATTAACTTATAGTATCCAAACAATGATGAATTTTTAAAAAGACCCACATAATCTCTACGTTACCAAAATTATAGGATGTTATTATATGTTTTCCACAAATTATATCTTATGGTTATATTCCATAATGTATGTTTTCTAAATCTTGTTTCCAAGGTTTGTACGAAACTTCCTCTGATAACAACTTTAAATACCCCGACCCCAGTTGCCCGAAGCCGATACCTTACTTTATTAAATTGGTATAATAAACAAGGAAGTCACAACCCAAAGGATAGTATAGTTTAGTAGTTTTTGAAAACCACATAAAACATATGTTTTATAGTATAATTGGAAAGGAAAAAAACATAACAACTTCATTGGAAACGTAAAAAACTCTTAGATTATCCCTTCAAGTCATTCATAATATATATTTACATCCTAGTAAAAAATAAAAAACTAGAAAGGGGTGATCTAAGATGATCAGTAAGGGTTAATAATACCATAGAAGATAATATAAATAATAATTCATGTTGAATTACTAGAAATACACTCCATTAGAATAAAATCCTGAGCATAATATGGACAGAATAAAAATTAAAAAATAATACCATATAAATAATCACATGAGAATGAAGCTGAACCATTTACATTATATTAGTTGAATAATCATAAGGATTATCAATTACTAAAATTATAATGAGGGAATACAAAATTCTGGACATCATTAACACACTATTGAGGCCTCAGTCTAGAGATTTGAAAATAAATGGTTAAAGCCTCAGCCAAATCCATTTCTGTTTTGACTCATGAGACATACCAATGCATCGAGGGGAAATAGTGACACCCAAATTCCACTTACTAAGTCCAATGCATTCTTCATATGAATTAGTTTAAAAATGTACAACATAAACATATTAAATGTAAATAACATTCCTTAATTTATAAACATAATCACTGAATATTCTGAGTAGTATGGTGAATGGTAAGATATCACATCCAAAATCAAACTGATCATAAACCATTTAATAAAATATGGTAGATGATAATCATAAGAGATCAACATCAATAAATCATAATATTTAACCGTGGTTTTAAAATTGATGAAAATACTCTAATAACATCATAGAGTAATTCTTTATAGAAATACCTTTTTTAGTTTGTAGAGAAGAGTTCTTATAGAAAAATCATTCATATATGTCATAACTTTTTTTATAAAACCAGAAATGAACAAATATAAATTTTAATAAAAAATAATTTATTTTAGAAAATAATGGTTTTTTAAAATAGATTATTTATTGTACTTTAAAATGGGTAATAAATCGAGAGGTTCCCTATAATCGCGCTTGTGTATCAGGAAGAATTTAGAAGGGAACCTTGTAAAACATGTATTTACCCATAAACGAAAGATAAACTAATCTAGATACATGAGTTGGAACATATGAATAGAATCTATAAGAATTATATATAAAAAATGAATAATTAAATTGGTGTAAATATGGAGAAATCATAACTTGAATAAAAATAGAGGTCGGGAAGAAACCCTTACCTTCTGTTCGAAAGTGTTATGCACTTGTACTTAATGTATTGGATAATGAAATTAAATCCAATAATTAATTAATTCATAAAATTTAATACATTTATTTTATTTATTATAATTTTATTACATCTATTTATGGTATTTTTATTAGTTATAATATTTAATTCCATCGTTCAGAAGTGTTCTTTTCCTTTCATTTTATGATTGGATTACTTGTATAAGAGTATGATGAATCGTATAAAATGACAATAATTATCTTGAAAAAAAATTTATTTCATTAATGATGTTTCAATAGATAAAATGGTTATATATGTGTTTTTGTTATATGTGGTGAGGATGAATTATTTAATATGACAATATTGATAATGGTTTGGATTATTTTTGCGGTTCTTCGATCATCACAAACTAGCTTTGTTTCATTAGTTAATATCATGTATATATAATAGTTCTAGAACACTACATGACTTATAATATGTATAATAAAATATTATTTAACCATAATTATGGTTTTACGACCATATTTGAAGAAGTTTTTGAAAAATGAAAAAGCATCGTCCATGTTGGCGGTAAATCGACACACCACAGATGATATTTTCATTTTTAGAATAAAAGGGGGAGGGAATAGATTAGAAGATGAATTATTCCATTAAAATAATAATATTATATTACATAAAAGATACTATAGTTATCATTATTATTTGATAGTTGCATGTGAGGATATGATAAGAAAAGAAAATAAATTAAACAGAAAATAAAAGAAAATAAAATAATAGAAAAGAAAGAAGAATTTACCTCTTGAATTTATACTCCATGAGAACCTCCTTAGGGAAAATGGATTGGCATTTTGATGATACCAAGGATTCTCGAACATGGGGGTGTGAATTGAGAAAAGAATTTTAAATAAATTGGAAATCTTAAATGCTTAATAGGTGTGAGGAAAAAAGGTGTTGATGGATGATATTTACAATGGAAGAGAGAGGTGTTTTTTAGAATATTTTATTTATTTGTTTATTATTTTTTCTCAAGACATTGAATAATTTTATAATTATCACAAAATATATGAAAATAATTAAGGATAGTTTGAGATTATGGGCTTATATCATCCATAAATCACCTATGACTCAATAATTCAGATATTTATTAAATATGATAAATTACCATATGTCACTATTCAAAAAACATTCAAGTATTTTAAAAAAATCCAAAATATTTTAACCTAACCATTTTCAACATGTAGAATTAAAAAAGGAACTCTATTTTATAAAAATAATTTTCAAAATATGAAAAATTTATTGTTTATATAAAATCACCATTTACTCGAAAAATACAGATTTTAATATTATAACTATTTTTATTACACTTTGAAAAGTTAATTAAGATCTCATAAGATTATATTAAAATATTAAAAAAAAAAGTTATTAATTAATGAATTTATTTTATAAAAATAATTTTTTAAATCATTACATAAATTTATAATTGTAATTAAATATTTATGACTTACAAATATACACACACTTAATTTATTATTTTTAAAACATTTAGTTACGTATATCAAGATATAAATATATCATATTTTCATTTATAAGATACCTCAAATTTTATTTATACTTTCATAAATGAAGTAACTATTCTATTAGTCATATTACTATTCCTAATGGTCACATTACTATTCCAAAGGTCAAGTCACTAATCCATTGGTATAGGTCCCTTAACTTTTAGAAATACCTCTTAATTTATTCATTATTCATTTATAAAATTTTTATTGTATTATATACATATTTTATGTGATTTATACTATATAAAATAATTTTAAGAAGTTAAATTTCTTTGATATAATTATGGGTTGTTACAAGGTGTGTTTCCTTTGAGGGGGAGATAATTGATAGTTTAAAGCTTCCATAATTATTCATCTCATGAAAATATTAACATTTTATAAATTGATTTCTTCAGAATGTCATTGAATATGTATATATTCTTTATCTATAATCATTGATAAAACAAATAAAATTTTAAATCATTGGGTGAGATTTTTTTTATTAATTACTTTAAAAATAAAAGGATGAAGAAGTGCCGAGGGAGTTATAAAATCATGTTATTTGTTCTTGAATGTTTTTAATATATTTGTCGAATTGTGTGTAAGAGTTTTAGTTTGATATTTTTATATTTAAATTTAAATCTATCATTTGTCTCATCCTAGAATAATGTTGGGAAATTATTGAAGAATATTGTGATTTCTCATTTAATATGGTATCATTAAATTTTATAGGGGATAACTTCATTGTCGAGATCATACCCTCTTGTCTTCTACACCGAGCATGGATCAAATAGATTTAGAGTAGAATGGTTGATGGAAATTTGATAAGTATGAATTGATATCAATTTTACCAAGTATTTTATATTTCATGTCAATAAGTGGTATAAAAAGTGAAATTAAGGTTTTATAAGAAATTGGGAGAGACGCTATGACACATATTGAAATATCATTATATGATGGTATTATTGTGGGTATTGAGAATAAATATGAAGGAGGAAATTTTTTATCACACTTTGTATAATTTTTCTTTATTTTAAGTTATATTTTCAATGAATAAGTATTATTCATTAATATCAATATGTTAAATAATCATATTGAGTGAATATAGAGTGGTGATTCGTATAGAATTGTTATAGATTTATGATATGAAATTGGATTTCATGCCACATAAACTCATCAAACTTAATGTGATGATTTTAGTTCTATTATTAATGTCCATAACATGTTTCAATTTCATTAATATAATTCACATTGTTGAAATCATTTGAATAATATCTTGTGATAATGATTTTCAATTATTATTAGTTTAAAGAAATGATGAGTTGGAGATATATGATATTTTTATGATCATGGATTATTGATCATTGTTTGAATTAATAATTTTATAATTTAATAAATTCATCCATGAAAATTTAATATTATTTCACAAAGTGATTTAATTAACTAATACTATGAAAATATTAATTTTTATGAAGAATTGTTTTTAGAAGAATAATAAAGAAGAATTTTTTAAAGTCCATGAAAAATATAATTTTCATGAGGAATGAATTGGATAATTATTTTTTCATGAGTAATAATAAAGGAAATTTGGTATTGATGAAGTTTTGTAATTTATCATTAAATGAAAAATCAAAGTAAATTGGAGTTGGGTACTTTGGATTCAGAATTTGAATTTGATTCTGAGTTATATGAGAATTTTTGTGAAATCATTTTATGGGAGAGTAATAAAATACTAGGCCATAAACCACCAACCAAGGACCCACCTAAAACCACACATGTTAGACCTAAGGGGTCAACCATTTGGTGTACAGGTCTATAAGGAAATGAATGTTAGTGTTAGTGTGTATATTTATGATAAGGAGTGAATAAAAGGAAGTGGTGGATGTGAATGGAATCCACAGAGTGTGTATAGTGGTGTTTAAGGGGGAAGGTGGGTGCGAATTGACCCATGTACATGTGTGCAGTGTATCTGGGTGCCGAATCCTGTGTCAGATGGTTTGTAAAGTGACACATTATTGTTTATAAATCCTGAAGAAAAGCTGAAGTCTTATGTGGGATGGAGAAGTATGTGTATTTTTCACGTGTCATTTAAACTTATGCGATTAACATGGTCATCATGATGAGGATAATCTCGACATATCATCTAATGAGCTCCATATTCTCCTACCTCCTGATAAGGAGTTTCTCTGCCGTTTGTTTCTAGTGTTTTATGATGGAATAATAATGTTTTTTTATATTTATAACCATCTAGAGTACTATAACCAAGGATTTATTCTGCAATAAAACTGAAAGCTAAAGGTGAAGTTTCATTTGATTAATATAACATATATTCATGAACTAAATTTATTTTTGATGATCCATGAGTACTTCCCAGTGAAAAGAAAACTTCATCTCATATTAGATAAGGAACCAGATTTTTCAATGGAAACTAAACTAGAAAAGAATTTGAAATGGTGAGATCTTTCAGTATTCTAAAAATGGATTGACCTCGAATATTGGGGGGGGGATTTAATTGGTGAATACATAGGGAGTTGGTGGTGAAACATTTCTATAAATAATGAGCACCCCAGGCCCGGATATTCTACTACAATTGACTATTTTGAGATTTCTTGTTTTCTAGAGAGAAACAGAGCATCTCAATGTTCCATTTGCGCAATGGGAAAATGTGTCCATGAAGATCTGTTTCTGAGAAGAAAAATTTGTGTACCATCATTCTATGATTCATCAATCCTAGCCACATGAAGATTTTATGGTTTCAAAAACTCATAATGGTTTATACAAAACTCAAGAGTTCAGTGAGGGTTTCTGTATGACCATAAGAGTGATAGTTTTAACACAAGAGGGGGGGGGCTTAATTGTAGTTTATAAAAAACATATTGTTTTTATAACCTATTATATGAAATTAACAAAAAATATAAAAATGAATATAATTTATAAAATCATAGTTAATAAAATTTTATAAAAAATAGTATGGAACTTTCCTTAATACACGCACAACAAAAAATAAGGAACTTATAGAAACAAGTTAAAATAAAATTATAAAAAGTATGGAATAATTTTAATAACTTTTATAAATTGATCCAATTTTTAACCCTATGTTTTAAGTAATTAATTAACCCTAAATTTATGTATATATAGTTTTAACCAAACTATAAAGGTATTTCCCCATTTACCATGTAATCCTTCAATATTATGATCATAATAACTTCTGTTTCCCTAGCCTCAAGAACCCTCGATCAACAAGATAAATAAAATCTATCTTCCTAAACCACATAAGCCCTAAATCCCACCAGATTCGAGATAGTAAATAAAAAATTTAAATTCTTAAGGAATTTAAAATAACCCCAAAAATTAGATGAGTTATGAAAATACTCTCCAATGTTTACAATGAAGCACACTCATTGTAACAATATGTTATAAAAAATTTACAAACAATTTAGATCATCTGAGTTGTAAAGGATGCCTCCTCCTTGGATGAAACATATGTTTATAAGAAAATTTCCAATAGTCAGATTCCATATATAATAGATGTGGTTATAATGACATCAGATAGAATATTATTCACTTGAAATGGTTCAAGACATCTTCATCATCCAATGATCGATTTTGATAAAGCACCATTATAATAATTGAACGGTTTCATCTGGTAGGATAATGTTTCTTCATCTAATAGGCTGAATTTTCTTTGTCTAGTAAAATATAATTTCTTAATATGGTATATTTTATATAATATCATCCTAAAAGAATGTCTGGCACTAGTTAATAAAGTTCATCCTATTGTTTTGTAAAGCATTATAATGACCCTGACACCAAAAATCAAGAGTTGATGTTTATTTTATAACATTGTAATATTTATATATGGTCAAATACAAAAGGACTAATAAATTTAGAATTTTTGGAGAACCAGATACATATATTATACCCATTTTACATTGGTAAATAAATATTATATCACAGTACTATGAACCATTTTAAATCCTTGAACTAATTCTAATAATTTTTATTCATATCCCTAGGAAAGGAAACAATCTAAGGGCGAGATCAAATTCTTAGTAAGGGTTTCATACAACAAAAGCTATAATGCATCAATAAATTATAATCTATATGGAAAGGTAAATAATTGAACAAAAATTTCATTTAATTAATAAATTTAATATCATAATTGGATAAGGGATAATCAATATGGAAATGTAAATATCTTATCACACATTCCATTTAATAAATAAAATAAGAATTAAATGCATTGAGAGATATCAACATAGAGAAAATATCGTGGATAAAAATAATATCTGGACTATAAAGGAAGGAAATGATTAATTATTGGGTGTTATGATCACAAACATCATTAAAACCTCTATTATCAAGGCCTTCCTCAAGAAAGTTTAAAACTACTGGGTAAAAACCCATCTGATTTGGCCAACTGATGTAGCTCATGAGACATATCGATGAATAGAGGGGCTATCAATAACCACCCCACCCATAATTGAATGTCCAAATAATTCCTCATATATCAAATAATTGATTTAATTCATGAATAATATTATTTATCAAAATATATCCCCATTGAGTAACAAACACTGATTTATCAACATTTCCCTAGTTAATCAAATAAGTTTCAAATTAAACACTATATCTATGAATAGTATATGATTTGGGCAATATTTACATCAATGATACAAATAATATGGATAAAAAAATTGAAACATCATTAATCATGAAAAAATATGTATTAATATAAATACCTTAATTGGGAATTATATACACAATGTAAATGTGAATAGGTGTACATTAAAAAAATGTCTCAATGAAATGGGAATTGAGACAAAATCACACACAATGATCATAAAATTATAGTTAAAATTAATAAATGAATAGATTATGTGTATAAATTTTGAATACACCTATAAAAATTGTAAATTAAGTATGTTATAATCAATATTAATTATACACGTAATATTAGAATATCAAAGGAAAACAAATAATTATTACAACCAAATGAAAAGAAATTATGTTATGAATTATTTTACCACTTGGTAACTTTCCTGCCAAATCCCATTAGATGAAATAATTAAAATCAAAACTTAAAATACTATGAATAATTAATTAATAATAAAATTTCATGTAAACGGGTAAATATATACACAATTAAAAATTAATTAGGTTCATAACATTATATTATTCCTCAATGAAGAGAAATTGTGATGAAGTCCTTTAACTTGAGAATGACACATCACATACGTTCCTTATATTCCAGAACAATAAAGTTATGTTAATTATTTACATTATTAGTAAAACTTTTCAAGTTTAGTATTAATTTTATTTCACTTATTACCATGTTATATAAAATTGCATAATCAATTATGTTTACATCGGGTGTTTTGTTGATATTTGACATATGTATTAAAAATGACTCCAGTAGGTTTACTGTTGGTCTAAGAGATCATTTTTTAAAGATATAAAAAATTATTTTCATGAAATAATTATTATATTTATAAATAAATTATAATTTTAAGACCAATAGGGAAATATGTTTTTGAGAAATGAAGTATGTTAGGATCAGGGAGACGATAGGCCGTACGCACGGATGAGTAATGTTTTCATTTTTCAACGATCATTATAGAAACAAGTTAAGTAATATTTTATCTTTATATAATTATAATAATATCATAAATACCATATTATTTATTTAAATATACTTATATATATAATCTATATTGTATGGTGATGAAATGAGAGTCAGATCACTTCATGAAGGCGGTAGTCTACACGTACAAGAACGACATTATTATCTTTCAGTGAGTGAAAAGGTAATAAGTTAAATGATATATTATATTTAAATAATGATAAATTTTGAATTAAAATCACAATAATTTCATGTATAAAACATATATTCATTAAATTTATCCTTATTACTTTCCATGTAAAGCATTAATGAAAAATGATTCACATCGTTTCACGAGGCAGTAGTTCATCATACACATGAGCGACGTTATCACATCCTCAAAGAAATATAATATAAAAATTTATATATGATATGACGAATTTATATGTATAATTATGTTATTAATATCATATATATTCTTTATATCCATCATCATACCCAACTGTGAGAGGTGTTGATGGAACACGTATCACATCTGTTCGCGAGGCAGTGGTTAGCCATACACATAAGTGACCATATCATTTCTCATTTAAGGTAAGATGATATGAATATAGGAAATGATATTAATATTTTAAAATATAAGTATATAAGAGATAATAGTGTTATTTTATAATAATAAATTAATTATATTTGAAGAAAGTGGAATAATAAATAAACCAAACATGCATTGTTATGAATTTTACCTCTTCTTGAACCACTTCTTTAGGATTATACCTAAAGTATTTCTAGAATGATTTTATGACCAATAAAAAAACTTTTTGTATTAAGGTATGTAAGTTGGTAATTTTTTGGGTAGGTCTTGGAAGAAAAAAATAGTCATAAGGTGTGAATAAAAGATATGAGGATGTGACCTTTTATAAGTGAGGTGGCTGGTGGACTTGTTATTTCTGAAAAGAAAAAGGTGTAACCACGTTTTTTATATGTAAAAGGGTCCAAAAAGGGGTATTTGAGATCGTTTGAGATTTTAAGGTTTAAATATGGCCATAAAATTTATTTTAGAAAATCTTTTAGGTCAATTTAACCCTTATCATTTTAATTCAACCCATGATAAACCCATTTTTACCTTACCCATGGTAAATTATTTGTACTGTTTTCACTATTAATTATGGTAAAACATTAAGTTGACCATATTATAAAAAATAAATTATTTTGATTCCAAATATTTAATGGATTTTTCAAATTCAACTCATAGAAGTGGGAGAATCCAATTTAATATTATACCTGTAGGTGCGACGAAAAACCGGGTTTTCAAAGAGAAAATTTAATCCTGAAAGTTTTAATATCAAAATTCAATATGAAATTGATTCTGATGACCTAAATTGTATTTTTTATAATACAATGTTACAAATTTTACTTTTAAATCAATTTAAAATACAATTTATCAATGTAAATACTTAAATGAAAATGCAGTTTTTAAATAAAAATCAGTACTTTCATTATTCATTAAAAAGTAATACTTTTTAGAAAAATAAAAAAAATTCACCCTTATATAATTTTGATATTCCTATTTGAAAAATGAAATTTGTTTTATCAAATAAATTTCCCAATTTTTTCAAAAATTAATTTTATCATAAGTGCACAAGAATCAATGAAACCATTCTCTTTAAAAAAAAATCTTTTTTAGAAAACCATTATTTTTATGTCAAAAGATTCTTATTTCATTTCTAGCCAATAAATATCCATTTAATTTATTTTATATGTGTATAAATTATATAAGTTATATAATTTAGTTAGTACTATTCATACCAACCAACTTAATAGCAAGGTTATAATATTTTAATAGAGTATTTTCATTTAAACCTGGTGTTGCATGCATCACAATATATAAAAGTGGTTGAGTTTATTTAGAATAAAATAAGTCACAAAGTATTAGGGTGTTACATTCTTCCCTATTACAAAGATTTTAACCTTAAATTTTTATGGATATTAACTTTTAAATAGATGAGGGTAGTTTTTCTTTATGACATCCTCTGGATCCCACATGGCTTCCTTTATTTTTGTGATTTCTCCAAAGTACATTTACCAAACGAGTCATATGATTCTTAAATTATTTCCCTATTGTATGAATAATATGGATGGGTTCTTCATAGTAAGATATATTAGGTTCCAATTATATTTCATTAAAGCTGATAACATGCATTGGGTCCAGCATATACTTCCTTAAAAATGATATATGAAACACATCCTGTAATTTTTAGAGACTTGGTGGAATTACCATAAGAAATAGCTCCAATAATTTCAAGGATTTAAAAGGGTCTGATGTAACTAGGGATCATACTTAAAATCTTACCAAACCTTATAACACCCTTCTATGGAGATAATTTCCAGAAAACATAATCTCAGACTTATAATGCACAATCTTTCCTCTAATTATCGATATAAATCTTTTTCCTACTTTGATCAGCTTTAATGCGAGGCTAAAGAGCCTTTACCTTTATTATTGTCTCTTGAACAATTTTTGGGCCTAAAAGTTACCTTTCACCAACTTGATAACAACAAGTTGGAGTACATAATCACTTTCCATATAATGCTTCACACTTTAGCATTTGAATACTAGTATGGAAACTATTATTATATGAAAACTATACCAAAGTTAAATAATGACCCACATACATTGAAACTAAAGTGAGAATGGAATCAACATGTCTTCCATTGTTTGAATTTTCCTTTTAGAATATTCATCAGTTTGAGGATGGTAGGGAGTGCTCAAATTTTGGTTAGTATATAGATACTTCTAAAGACTCTTCCATAATTTCAATGAAAAACAGGGATCATGACCAGATATAATTGAAAGAGGTTCCCCTTGAAGTCTTAGAACTTAATTAATATAGATCTTTTTGAGGTTATGAAGTGGTAAATCTTATCTTTTAGTGGGGAAATGTGAATATTTTGTTAGGAAATCAACAATAAATCATATCGTATCATTCTTTTTAGGAGTATTTGGTAGTCCTATAAAAAATTATATAGTAATTTCATCACATTTCCACATAGGATTAAAAAAGGGTACACGAATCATCTAGGATTATATCTTATATATTTAACTTATTGAAAAACCTAACATCTAGACACATAATCAATAATTTCATGATTCATGTTATCCCATGAAAAATATTCCCTCCAAACCCTACACATTTTTGTGTTAGCAGGGTGTATAAAGAAATTAAAACTATGAGCACCATCCAACAATTCCATTTTTAGTTAAGGTATAGATGGAACACATAATCTCTTTCCAAATTTCCGAACACCATCTTTATAGAACAATTCTTTTAATTTCCAATCATCCATAGATTTTATTTTCATCTAAAAGTTCTTATCAAATTATTGATAACATTTATATTTTATAATAAATCTAGTTTTCAATCATTTGAAAAAGTGGTGATATATTCCCTTCCTTAATAATTACCATATTCACATTTACTAGATCCATGAACGTAGTATCTGTCTCAATACTCATTTATGTCCTAACTCCCTGATATTTCCTACTCAATGAATATACTACCTCATTTTTGTTCCCTGGGTGGTAATTGTTGTACCTCTCGAACCCCTCAAGGTTTTATTTTCATGATCACAATCACCCTCATATTTTTCTAATCCTCTTTCAAGTGTTTTTGGATGATAGGAATCAATTAAGGTGGCCAATGAATTGGGCCAAGAAAGAAAGGAGGCAAAGTGGACTGAAATTCAGTCCACCGGCCAACCGATGGAAGTGCACCGGCCAACCGATAGGAGCCTGGACAGAAGGCATCCTTCTGTCCAGACCACCGGCCAACCGGTGGCACACCAGCGGCCAGCCGGTGGCACCTGCACTCAAAGGGAAGCTACTGCCTCCCCACCGGCCAACCGGTGGCCTCAGCACCGGCCAGCCGGTGGTACCCTCTCCAAACAGTGCCAGCTACTGTCTTTCCACCGGCCAGCCGGTGGCTCTGGCACCGGCCAGCCGGTGGCCCCTGGACAAGAATCCTATGCCTTTTTGCACACACCGGCCAACCGGTGGGACTGTACCGGCCAGCCGGTGGATCCAGTCAAACTAGCCGTTGGAGCTTTGACCAGGCTGCTCCACTTGCCTCCCAACGGCTCCGAAAGCCTTTCCAACGGCTCCAAAGGCCTCCAACGGCCATATGAGGGTTCCCCCTCTATAAATAAAGGACCTTGAACCCCCGGAAGTCTAAGGAACATAGCCGGAACTCTTGTGAAGCCAACGGACACTTTTCTCCATCATTTGGCAAACCTCCGGCGGATTGCTCCAAGGGAACCACAACTGCTCCAATCCAATTCCACATCCAAGGAGCACCACCATAGAATCTTGGAAGCGGCCTACAACATCTCCATCCAATCAAAGGCGCCCAAGGCTTCTCAAAATACGGTTTTTTATTGTATATTTATTTTGAGCTTAAAATTGGGTTTGTGCCTACAAACCCCAAACCCTTTTCTCATCCCCCTTTCTTTTGGGTTTCACACCACCATTAAGGTGTGAAGAGGTTTCTTCAAGCCTTTCCTTTTAAAAGGCTTGAGTTTTCGGTGAGCTAGCCTTCACCCGTTAAAAAGGCTAGTGGGTTCTTGCTATTCCATTGAAAGCAAGTGGGTTCTTGCTAAACCACAAAAAGCAAGCTGTAATAGGTCCTAGTGCTACCTCAAAGCCTAGTGGGTTTCTTTCTAAAACCATTGAAAAGCAAGCGGTAGGAATCTCTCAACGGTTAAGTTGGGAGCGGAGACGTAGGCCGGGTTTTGGCTGAACTCCGTTATCAATTTTGTGTGTCTTGCCTCATTTATTTCCGCTGCATCTTAACTTCGATTTTAATTTGTTATCTTTTTTTAAAAAGGCAATTCACCCCCCCTCTTGCCATCATTCCCATCTTTTTTCCGACCCAACAATTGGTATCAGAGGGCGTATTTGAGTAATTCCCTAAACCGGTTTCAAATTAAAGATCCTATTTTTTGATGGCTTCTACCGCTTCTTCCTCTCAATCTCCCGAAGGACATTCTTTGGATCGTGCTCCATTCTTTGATGGAGCCGATTATACTTTTTGGAAAACCCGCATGTCAACTTTTCTTAAAAGCATTGGTTATCCAATTTTTAGAATTGTTATGCATGGTTTTACGCTCTCTTCTCAAGATGAATCTCAATGGACCCCCATAGACATTGCAAACTTCGAGCTTGATGGCAAAGCCATGAATGCTCTACATTGTGGGTTAGATAGAAATGTTTTTGATCATATTTCTTCTTCCACATCTTCACATGATATTTGGAAATGTTTAGAGCTAACCCATGAAGGTACTAGCATGGCTCAAAAGCAAGAACCCACTCAAAAGCAAGAACCCGAGGCAAAATCCGTACCCGCTTGCCCACGTCACAAGAAAAGGGCCAAGAAGAAGAAAAAGAAGAAGGCTTCAAAGGCAACATGGAGTGATAGCTCCACCTCTTCATTCTCCTCCTTCTCCTCGAGCGACCAAGGTAAAAAATGCCTAATGGCAAATCATGATGTATCATCTTCCGACTCTTCTTCCTCGTCTTCTAGTTCTTCAAATTCTTTCAATCATTTGTCTTATGAAGAACTCCAACATGTTAGGGACCAACTTGAAAATGGTTTTCACGAACTTTCTTCAAAATTTGTTGCTTTAAAAAAGTCTTTCAAAAAATTCTCCTCCGAAAAAGAACAACTTCTCAAAGAGAAGGAGGAGATGTCCCTCAAAATCCAAAATTTCCCAAATGTTGATTCCATGGAATCAACCATCAAAGACCTAAGGGAGACCCTAGCTAAGTTCACCCAAGGGGAACAAAATTTGAACAATCTCCTAGGTTCCCAACGAATTTCTAGAACCACCAATGGACTTGGCTACACCAACCAAGCTTCCTCCTCCCATGCTCCAACTGTTTTTGTAAGGGGGAGCTCTAGTTTTAAATTTTGTAACTATTGCAAAAAACCCGGGCACCTAATCTATGAGTGCAATTGCAAAAATGCCCGGTACGGCCAACCAAAGTCTATTTTCTTTTCGGATGAATTCTATAGGAGAAGACCCGCTACAAGGCAAGTGTGGATTGAAAATTCCCTTCTTGTGAGTCTCTCCGGGCCAAAATTTATTTCCTATCTCCGGTGATTTATTGTTTTTATTTAGGGGGAGTTAGGTTCTTTTAAGCCTTTTTGTGAATTAAAAATTTTCTATTCAATTTTTGATTCAAAACTTTCAATTCAAACTGTTATTCAATTTTCATTTCAAAATTTTCAACAATTGGTATTATTTTCAATTGGTTTAAAATCTTGATTTTCAATTTTTCCCTCAATCAAGTTTTATGCCCCATTCTATTTTGATAATCACAAAGGGGGAGAAATTTCTTGATTGATTGGGGGAGAATCATTTCTCTCATGCTTAGCATTTCCTTTCAATTTCAGTATTTTACTTTGATTGTTTTGGTGATTGTGATCATCAAAATAGGGGGAGATTGTTGTACCTCTCGAACCCCTCAAGGTTTTATTTTCATGATCACAATCACCCTCATATTTTTCTAATCCTCTTTCAAGTGTTTTTGGATGATAGGAATCAATTAAGGTGGCCAATGAATTGGGCCAAGAAAGAAAGGAGGCAAAGTGGACTGAAATTCAGTCCACCGGCCAACCGATGGAAGTGCACCGACCAACCGATAGGAGCCTGGACAGAAGGCATCCTTCTGTCCAGACCACCGGCCAACCGGTGGCACACCAGCGGCCAGCCGGTGGCACCTGCACTCAAAGGGAAGCTACTGCCTCCCCACCGGCCAACCGGTGGCCTCAGCACCGGCCAGCCGGTGGTACCCTCTCCAAACAGTGCCAGCTACTGTCTTGCCACCGGCCAGCCGGTGGCTCTGGCACCGGCCAGCCGGTGGCCCCTGGACAAGAATCCTATGCCTTTTTGCACACACCGGCCAGCCGGTGGGACTGTACCGGCCAGCCGGTGGATCCAGTCAAACTAGCCGTTGGAGCTTTGACCAGGCTGCTCCACTTGCCTCCCAACGGCTCCGAAAGCCTTTCCAACGGCTCCAAAGGCCTCCAACGGCCATATGAGGGTTCCCCCTCTATAAATAAAGGACCTTGAACCCCCGGAAGTCTAAGGAACATAGCCGGAACTCTTGTGAAGCCAACGGACACTTTTCTCCATCATTTGGAAAACCTCCGGCGGATTGCTCCAAGGGAACCACAACTGCTCCAATCCAATTCCACATCCAAGGAGCACCACCATAGAAGCTTGGAAGCGGCCTACAACATCTCCATCCAATCAAAGGCGCCCAAGGATTCTCAAAATACGGTTTTTTATTGTATATTTATTTTGAGCTTAAAATTGGGTTTGTGCCTACAAACCCCAAACCCTTTTCTCATCCCCCTTTATTTTGGGTTTCACACCACCATTAAGGTGTGAAGAGGTTTCTTCAAGCCTTTCCTTTTAAAAGGCTTGAGTTTTCGGTGAGCTAGCCTTCACCCGTTAAAAAGGCTAGTGGGTTCTTACTATTCCATTGAAAGCAAGTGGGTTCTTGCTAAACCAAAAAAAGCAAGCTGTAATAGGTCCTAGTGCTACCTCAAAGCCTAGTGGGTTTCTTTCTAAAACCATTGAAAAGCAAGCGGTAGGAATCTCTCAACGGTTAAGTTGGGAGCGGAGATGTAGGCCGGGTTTTGGCCGAACTCCGTTATCAATTTTGTGTGTCTTGCCTCATTTATTTCCGCTGCATCTTAACTTTGATTTTAATTTGTTATCTTTTTTTAAAAAGGCAATTCACCCCCCCTCTTTCCATCATTCCCATCTTTTTTCCTACCCAACAGTAATATATTGATCAATCATAATCCTTGTGTATCTTAAGCCATTTCCTTTATCTCATATTGATTACTTTATATGAAAAATGTATTTTTGGATTTTATGATCTGTGTATATCTCACACATTTCTCTATAGAGATAATGTTTCCATATCTTCAAAATAAATATTATAGCTACAAAAAAAGATCATGGCTTGGATAGTTCTATTCATGAGACTTTAATTACCTTGATTCATAAGAAATAACATTATCATTTTTCATTACGAAACAACAAAGTACCTTTTTCAATGTATCACTATATATCAAAAACACATCATTTCCTGATGGTAGATTCAAAACCAAATCATTCAACAATAACCTATTTCATTCATTAAAAAAATATTCACATTCTTTTGTCTAAACTAACTTAACCCGTTTACATGTAATATTAGTTAATGGGGTAGCCAATGGGGAATTTTTTTGAATGTATCATTGATAGTAACCTTCCAAACGAATGAAACTATGAAACTTTATTATATTAATTGGTGTATAACATTATATAACTACCTTTGTCTTTATAGTATCATATAATATTGCATCCCTGGAGAAAATATAGTAAATAAAAGAAACTTCCTAAATCCATAAATCATAGTTACTAAATTTCCCATATAACTATTTACTTATAAGTGAGTCAAGAATGATCCAAAAGTGATTATCATGATCCTTATATCTTTTATAATACACCTAAATATCATCAATGAATACAAAAAATAATCATCAAGATATCCCTTGAATGCTATTCTCATTAAATCCATAAACATAGAGGGTTCATTAGTCAATCCAAATGGAATTACTGTTAACTCATAATGTCCACAACTCATTCATAAAGATATCTTGATAATGTTTCCATTCTTTACTCACAATTTATGATACCTATAAAAAGGTTCAGTATTTGAAATATATTGGACTATGTGAAGTTGATCAGATAAATCATCAAAGATAATAAGATGAAACTTTTTATTTATCATAATATCATTGATATCCCTATAATCAATGCATAATCCCATGGATCCATATTTCTTCTTAACGAAGAGAACAAGGGATCCACATAGAGAAAAACTAGGTAGTATTAATCCCTTTTTACACATTTCATATTGTTATTTATTAGAATACATAAATTATATAATGGATATTCTATAGGGAGTCTTTGATATTGGTCTTTTATTAGGGATAAAATCAATGGAAAACTCAACACATGCCCTATGGGATGTCCATGGAATTTATCCGTAAATAAATCAATGTATTTTTATACAGTAGGTAAATACTAAGTTTGAATATTACCTTATCTTCCCTTAGATTTTGTTTGTTCTTATTCCCCAATAATCTCTTATAATAAAGCTACTAGGGGATGGATATTGACATTTATCATATGAAGATGTCTTTTCTCTAAAGATAAAGAATTCTATATCTGCATCATGAATAATAATTTACTTCTTATTTTAATATATTTTTGCATCATATTTTGAAATCTAGTCCATACCAAAGATTATATCGAAGTGCACTATAGGCATAATAATAAGGACAATAAATAAAGTATGTTTTTTTATAATGGGGTTTGGATGAAACATATTTATTTCAGTGAGAATTCCCCTAAGTGTTTTGACTAATAAACCCCTTCTTAAATTAAAAGGGAATTTTCTAATTTTATTTGAAAGGTGGGTATAAATAAAAGAGTGTGAGGATCGATAATCAAATAAAAAATAGCTAAATTTTAACATGGGATTAAAGTAACTTTCACCCCATCATTGGGTACTTCCACCTCAGTTGTAGTGATTTCTTAAGCTTATCCTTCTCACCTAGGTGTCTTTTATAGTTTATTACCATGATTATTGGGTAATTCATTAAAATAGTTTCCCATCACCCTACAGTTGTAATATTAAATTGAAGTGCTTTCTTTCCACCATTTTCAATCTTTAGCCAAGGGTCCCTTATATCCTCACTTATAAGAAACTCATAATCCCTTCAAGAATCTCCGATGATTCTTCTTTCCTCAAATCTCACAAGGTGGAAATAATCATTTTATCTTATTCTTCTATGACACATTCCCTTTTTCACAGTTCCCTTCAGAGACTTGGATTAACCCCTTTGAGAAAATGATCAATCTTGGACTTTATTTTTCGTATGTAATTTGTAACATACCTAGCTAACATTATAAAGGTATACTCATACTCAGAAACACATTCTTCTTCATTTTTATTTAAGTTTATGAAATTTATCTTCATTTTAGTTTGATAATCATGGGGGAAATATTTTTTGAATAATTTATACTTAAAAGCTTTCAATTCCATGATTTCTATTTTCTCATCCTCTTTAGTATTCTTGATCTTTGGCCACCATTGAATGAAATCACCTTTGAGACAATATAATTTACATGTAAACTTTTCCTTTTCATCACATAGTAAGTCCATAAATATCATCTCCTTATACATTATTCATTTCTCAGCTACCATTGGATTAGTAGTCCCACCAAATGATGGGGGATTCTGTCACATAAAGTGATCCTATATAGGATAATATTGTTGTGGAATAGGTTTATCCATCTATGCAAGTTTATCTACCATAACTTGATTAATATTCCCTGATATAGTAATAATTTTATTAGTTCCAATACCAAATTTATTGGCTTCCTTAGTAAAGATGTATCTACATTGGACATGAGTATTAATACCCTTCTTCCATCCATGCACTATTTCTAAATAATGGCATATACTAGATTATCACATAAAATTATAAATTTTAAATCATAATGTATAATTAAAAATATGTCATACCACTTAACATATATTAAAATTTATGAATTTTTAATCTCAGAATTATAATTTTTTTTTCTATTTGGATATATATTTTCTCAAATCCTTTAAAATTTATTGTAAAAAAATATAGATTATCTTAAGCATATCTCCTAATAGTGTCAAACTAGGTTGATAGTAAGGAACATTTTCATTCCCTAGGCGACAATATAGTCAATAAAAATTCTCCATTTTTAGAGTTATTACCCATAGGAACCTCTATTATAGAACCAAATCCACCCTTTTTATCCAAATATGGATGTATTTATAAGAAAAGCCACATAATCTATTCATTACCGAAACTCAAGGATGTTCTTCTCTGCTTATCCTCAAAGTCTATCATCAGATTATTTTCCCTAATCTATGTTTTCCTTGATCTAGTTCTTATGGTTTCTAATAAAATTACTCTAATACCAACTATAATGACCCCAAATCTAGAAACCTAGAGCGATGTATATTTTATTACATTGGCATAAATTCAAGGGGTCAAATCTAGAAGGATCGACATGTTTATAAGTTTTGGAGAACTAGATACATACATGATACCCATTTTTCATAGGGATATAAATCAAAAATCAAAGGGAATAGTTTTGTAATAATTGATATCATTCAAAGAATTATTCTTCATATCATGGGGAAAGGAAACAAAATAAGGGTGAGCTCAAATGCTCAGTAAGGTTTACACACAATGAAAGCTATCACTAATCGATAATGAACAATCAATATAGCAAGGTAAATAACTGAACACACAAACCATTTAATAACTAAATTTAATATCATAATTTGATAAGGCATTATCAATATAGAAAGGTAAATAACTAAAAAAACTTGTAATTTTATCAATAAAATGAGAATGAATTGCACCCAGAGACAATATCATATAAAAAATCTCATGGATAATAATAATAACTGAATTAAAAAGGAAGGAAATTCTTAATTATTATACATCATGATCTTAGTCATCATGAAAATATATACTATTGAGACCTTCTTCAATACAGTTTATAACTATTCGGTAAAAACCCATTTAATTTGGCCAACTGATTTATCTCATGAGACATGTCGATGCATTGTTGAGCTATCTATAACTAGGACTCACCCATAACTGAATTTTAAAATAATTCCTCATATATAAAATAATGAGTTTAATTTAAGAATAAGTCTCCTTAGTGTCATCATCTGATTTCACCAATTTTGCACTAGGATCCTTCTTTTTTATCATCATCTTCCTTGGCATCATCATCAGATTGCACAAATTGAGCACTAGATGCCTGCTTTTTATCATCATCTCAATTCCCATAGCATTATAGACCCCCTTGGTTCATCCTTAAAATTATCCCACAAACTATTTAATCTAAAAAATATCCATATTGACTAAATAACACATATTTATTAATATTTCCATTGAAAATCAAACAATGTTTAAAGTAAACACCACATTTAAGAATGGGAAATAGTTTAGACAATATTTATACCCATAATACAAATAATATATATATAATTTAATGGAAAAATTAATCATCATGAATAAATATGTATTCATGTTAAATACATGAAAGGAGAATTATATACATTATATAAAAGTCACTAGGTTCATATTCCTAAAAATTCTCAATGAAATGGAAATCGATATTAAATCCCTTAAATTATCATAACGTTAAAGTGAAAATTAATAAATGAATATATTATGCGTATAAAATGTAAATTGTCATTTTATATAGGGAAATATATCATAATATAATCAATAGTCATTATACACATAATATTACAATATTAAAGGAAAATGAAGAAGTAATATAACCCAAGGAAAATAAATTGAGTTATGAAATTTTTTACCACTTGGTAAATATTATATTAGATCCCCTTGGATGAAATAATTCAAATTGAAACTTTAAATACCATTAATTAATAAATAATCATGATATTATATATCAAATGGGTATTATATACACCATATAGAATACATTATGTGCATCAAATTACAACATGCATTAATGAAGAGAAATTGAGACAGAGTCCCTTACCTTGAGTCCTACACATCACATACATTATTTATCTTTATAATAATAAAATTATGTTAATTATTTAATTTATTAATAATTTTTTAAGTTTTTTGTTAATTTTATTTCACTTATTACCATGTTATATTAAATTATTTAATCAATTAAGTTTATATCGTGTGTTTTGATGATATTTGACTTGTATGCCAAAAATGACTTTGGTAGGATGACTATTTGTCTATGTGGTCATTATTTCAACATATCTAGAATTATAATCATGATATAATTATCATATTTATAAATAAATTATAATTTTAATACCAATCATGAAATCTGGTTCAAATAAATTAAGTACGTTATGATCATAGAGATGGTAGGCTTTACACACACATGAGTAACATTTCAATTTTTCAATGATCATTATGGAAAGGAGGTAATTAATATTTTATCATTGCAGAAATATCATAATATCATAAATAATTTTATCCAACTATGTTAAATATGATGATATGGGGGTGAATCAGAGTAGGAAAGATAAAAATAACTACCCCTTCAGATCATGTTCCATTATTAAACAAAACACCCTTCTCTCCTTTTCCCATAACAATGTATGAAAAAAATGACATCATACACAAGACATGTAGATTTTACTTGGTTCACCGTCACTGATATACATCTAAGGAGAATAAAATGATAATGTTATGATTTAATAAATACACTAAGGATCACTATAAAAATACAAGGTTCAAACTAGATCACTTCTATACCCAGGCTCTCTTCCTTTACAATGTTTAGGGCCATCTCACTACTTTCCCAAGGGTAAATTTATAACTATATTTCGATGGCTCACTACCAACGGAAAGGATTACCTTATTCTTATTCCTTTTTACACTACTTTGGAAAGGATCCACACACATTTTATAGACATTTATGTCCCCTCATTATCAATAATGAATGCATAGTCAATTTCAAGTAGATGCTATGTTGAAGTCATATTTTCACCCGATAGATGAAATAAATGTTTCCAGATACTGTTAGTTTGTGGAAATTTATTTATTGAACTATTTTATTCCCCCATGGAAACTTCCTTGATCTCACCATAGAATGTCTTATATCTCCCATGAACTTTATTTCATCCTCTATGAACTATCTTGAATCCTCTATAAACTGTTCTTCACAGTGTGGGGCGAGTGCTTCACAATCCCCTCTTTCGTCACGAACCACCCCTACTCCATGAAAGACCATTGTTTTGAGAGATACATCTACCTTTAAGTCCATTTTACTTTATGATCTTCTCATCCCTATAAACCCCTTTCATGAACTATTCTCATGAACTATCTCCTTTACAAAATTGATCCCTGTAAAATACTTCCTCCTTCGTAGAATCCTCCCTCATGAACTACTTCCCACTTCCCCAAATTCTTCTAGAGATGGTTATCAAATGAAATTCAATTTTATTAATAATTTCATTAGGTTTATTTATATATTAAAATAAATCATTCAGAACTTATTAATCACAAAGTCCCAAAACTTCGATGCGAGACAACCTTCACCACAAACTGCTATTTGGTCCACATAGCGCCTTAATCCTTTAGAAATACCTTTTTCTTCCACAAAAAAAAACTTTTGGATATTTAAATCACAACCTCAATTATAAATATGATGAGCCTCTTTTGACCATGGTTCATGATGTACAAACTATGCTTCACAGTCTGTGAACTATGATTCACGGTTTGAAAACTATGTTCCGTGAACTCCTTTACGGAAAACCTTCCTTAGGCACAAAACAAAATCCCAATTTTGAGGCCCAAATTTTTTGAAAACACTGGGAAATGGATCCACCTTAAATGCATCTACTTCTACAGGACGAGCCATACCGATTTGTGGTTATCTAGATTTGTCAACAAACACAATCACCTACTAAACCACCTAGATAAGATGATGAGAATTTTTTACCAAACAATATCCCCCTTTGGGTTTGTTTACAAATCTTCAAATTTTGATACCACAGTAATGCTTCTTCCATATTCTACCAAAACTTACTTCTTAATATTTCAATATTGATCTAATATTTACTCAACATACACTCTAATCCTAGATGATCCATTCTCAACATGAGAAACAAGAGTATCATGAAAAGTTTCTCAATGAATCACTTCATTCAAAAAACAATCAGCATTTTTCATCATGAAACTCATCTATCATGATATTTAACCATTTATCAATCATCTTTAGCATGATAAAATTTAAATCTCCTCCTACTTCACTACTCCAATTATCAACTTATTGATTATCTTGATTAAGCCATTTTATCCCCTTTTCTAGCAACAATTTCTCCCCCTTTGTCAACAAACCCGATGGCTACTTAATTATGGTTTTCAATAGGGTAGAGAACACATACCATCACTTTATAAAAAAGACATCATATCTCAGGGTGAGGGGGTCCCAAATCTACAGCTTTTCAAGTGTGGGGAGTCGACTAAAATCCCAAATCCAATCGATGTTGTTTAAAGGTTTCTTTGAGTAATTCCTTCATCATAATTTCAAAAACCTATTGTTATGTTGGAAGATACTACAACTTTTCAATCCCTTGATCTACCTTCTCCTTGATAAAATGATAGTCCAATTACTCTTGTTGAGATTTGACATTGTACATCAAACCAAAATACATCATTCCATTGATATAGTGAAGTATCATTTTTTACTAAAATTAAGTGGGTTTATTTGAAATTACTTTGATATATTTCTTCTTGGAATGTGGAGAAATAATATCAGTTCTTTTCGCTATCATGTACAATAGAATTCCAATGATTTCCATGCATTCTATGACATTAACCGCATTGCCTCCATCATCCTATGATGGTTTTATATGGAAAGCCATTGAAGTCACAATATCCCTGGAATTATCCATTATAAATATTCTCAAAACCTCCTTGGAATATTTATATTGATAAATGAATGTTTCATTCTATCCTTGTGGAACCTGTAAACCAAGGAAAAATGCCATTTCACCAATCATTGACATTTCAAATTCATTTTTCATGAATTATGTTAATTTTCTACACTGTGCTTCATATGATCCAGTAATATTATATCATCAACATATACTATTACCATCATCCTATGATTACTATCATTATTAACATAGAGATTATAATCAACTCCATCACTTTGAAAATCAGGCTTCTTCAAAAACTAATATAGGCATGAATACCATGCTCTTCATGCTTGATTCGACCCATATAGTGCATTATTTAGCCGAAAAACTATGTTCTATTCTTCATAAATTAGAAAACCAGATGGATTCTCAATATAAACTTCTTATTCTAGAAGTTAATTTAGAAATGATGACGTGACATCAATCTTGAAAAGTTTGAACCTTCTTTTCACCACTATGGACAAGAATAATCTCATCATCTCTATCCTCATAATAGGGGAAAAGGTTTTATCAAAATCAATAACCACTATCTAGGAGTACCATTTTCACACTAATCATGCTTTTTTTGAATCACTATTCCATCTTCATTCATCTTATTGTGAAAGAACCATTTTTTTCCAATGACATTTTATCCGTTGGTCTCAAAACAATTGCCCATGACCGATTCCTCTCAATTTGGTCAAGATCTTCATTTATATACTAGAACTAGTTATCATATCTAAATTCTTATTCAAAACATTTAGTCTCTACATGTGATAAGAATTATGCTTGATGTAGAGTCTTTATCCTCATTATCTACACTAGAACTATCTCATAATTGATTATGTTCTATCTATCACATTCAGATATTCTCTTTGATCTCTATATAGATACCGGTTTGTGATAATTATTTTTATTATCTTAATATTCTTTTGAATCAACCTCTAGATATTGACCATACCTTGATATTCTTAACTCTTCATCACTATCCTCATGAGACTAATCATATACATGCTGAAGATTATGCTCATTCGATATTATAGTTACATAATTACTATCAACTACCTTTCCTAGCCTCTTATTGAATCATTTATATTGTTTTATTTTCTTTGAGTACCCAATAAATACCCATTATCGTAATGGGATTCAAAATTATTGTGTTTATACATATTGAGAATGAAACACTTACTTATGAAGACTATAAATCAATTCAACATTTTATTATTCCCCTACTATAGCTCATATAGATTCTTCTCTTCTTTTGAAAGTAATAACACTCTATTTAATGTATATACTAATTTCATCACTAATTATTTCGAAAAATTCTATGGAATATTTTTATCATTGAGTGTTGTTCTATATATGTTGTTGAGGATTTATTTTATTCTCTCAACTAACCCATTTTTTGTGGACTTATTTCTTATAAAACTTAGTTTACTATCCCATGTTTCTCTAGATAGTCCTCTACTTGTCTATTTTTTAACTCTGTTCCATTATCTTGTCAAATATTCTGTATTATTTGACCTAACATCTTTTCAACATCCCTTCGATAAGCTGTTATACAACTGAACACCTCCGAATTTTGAGTGATAACTAAAACCCATTCCATTCTTCAAAAATAGTCAACAAATAGAACATAATATCTTTTTCCATTAGTAACTCTTGGTGAAATAGGTCCGCACACATCAATATGTGCCAAATCAAGAACTTTTTTGAGCTTTTCTCTTTTTACATTATATGTATTTCGAATGATCTTACCTTGTTGATAAGAATCAAAAGTATGGATATGATCACGTGATAGCCTAAATAGGTTTTAAGAAACATCACATTTAACCAGATATTCTAATGATGTTTGGATCAAATGAGAAGGATATATATGCCACAACTTATTTTCTTATTACTTGAACAAAAAGAACATATATTCTTCTACACTTACAAGGTAAAGATTACATTTTCTATACTTTCCATGAAAAACAAATTCCCCATATTTTCAATTAATGATATATAATTTCTTTAAAAATCTTATGTCATGTCCCAAGTCACATAGTTGACTTAAAATTAATAGGTTGTGACTAATACCATCAATAACCATGAAATATGCACGTCTCATGTATTTCCCTCCAAAATTTTCTTTTCTTGAGCCAATAATTTTCAAGCCTTCGTCATTACCAAATATCATAAGACCTTCCTTATCATATCTAATTCTTATCACTAGTTCATTATTTCCTGTCATATGAGAGATGCATCCAATATCAATGATCCATATTTTAGTTTTATCTGATGGTTTGAAAGCTATCTCTACAACCACATCCTTTTCATCAAATTTCTTTCTAAACCAAGTCTTTGAGTGATATTCTTGATGATGTTCGAAGCATGATGGAACACTTTAATCTTGTAATATTGAAAATAAATTTTGAGTTTTTAGCTAATTTGATGATAAACGGAGCTGCTACTTATGACCATATTCAGTCTACTTCGGCACATTTTTCTATATTGATGATGGGAAATATATTTTCATGTGTCCAAATCCTCCACACTTAAAACAATGTCCATAAAATTATATCCTAGATAATTTACCACTGTATGGTGGACTTTTTTGGTGTTGCTCCATTCAGTACCACTTGGATATGGAATAAATTTATTTATGAGTGTCCCATATTTCCACAAAAATATCATATTGTGTTCTAACTCCAACCATTACTTCTTTCTATCTGTGACCAAGGCCCATACTAGATGCATCATTTTGATAAATGTTTTTACTTTTATGAAACTCCTTTTCTATTTCATTGGATCTATGAATTATAATTTTACCTTTTCTATTTCCTTTTTATCCTTATTTTTTAGGATCACGAGTTTTTCCTTATATTTCAATTTCCTTCTCATAATGAAAACTTCCTCTTGATGTTATTCAATATGTTTAATTTGATCTTTTCTAGTATTAGTCAAAAAATCAATCTCTATTTTATATTCTTCAATTTTGAGTTTGTACTCAAAACCCTTTTCTGAGATTTGCAGCATTAAATATTTAATCCTGTCAATTTCAACCTCTATCTCAGACTTTTATTCTTCATACTGTTGCATATAGAGTTTGACATCATCAAATACCCCATTGTATTTATTTATTCTGGATCTCCAAACATCCATCTCTTCAAGTGTATATTTTAATTAGATATTAAGGTAAACTCTTCATTCAACTTCTCCTTCATCATTTTCACTGTCTTACCTTTTTTGGTAATTTCTAACAAATTCCACCATAGCATCTGCTTCCTGATCCTTTTAGTCCTCTAATTATTCTGGCCTAGATTCTTCTAAACTATCACCATCTTTTGAAAGAAAATTCTTCTTTTTGAAATATTTTTTTGTACTCTTCCTCCCTTTCAAGTTGACTAAATAATTATTCCCAAGAATTTAATCATTGTATTCATCATCATCTTGAAACTTCTTAGGACACCTTTTCTCAAGATGTCCAATCTTTCCACATCAAAACCATGCAAGTGGAATTTCCCCTTTGAACTTTCCTATTCCCCTATGCTGATTTGAGGAGTGAAATGACATGACATCATCCACATTGTATTCCTTCTGATTATATTCATTAGTGAGCTTCTTCATAGATTTTAATGACACTTATTTGGAATTACCCTTTTCCACAGTATCATTATCATCATTTCTCATCCCATATGTGATAAGAGTTCTGTGAAAGCTATCTAACATTAGCACCTTCTGATCTACATCTTACAATATAGCAACTTTCAGATTAAACCGAGGTGGTAGTTTTCTCAATAGGTGCTTAAAAATCTTAATATCTTCAATATTTTATCCGATACCATGCATGTATTCTATAATAATAATCACCCAATCAAAAAATTCACCAAAAGATTCATTAGTGTGTATTCTAAGATTATCATAATTGTTCCATATAACCTGTAGTTTTGCTTCTCCCACCTTTGAACCACCCTTATAAATATTGAGAAAAATTTCACGCATAGTGTGTGATGAATTACAGGACATCACCTTTGTACATATTTCATCAGATAAGACTCCCCATAAAAGATTGATTCCTTTGGAATCGACTACCAATTCTCTATGTTCTGATTTTAATAAAACATTACTATCCATACTAGAAAAAATACCATGGATTAATGATGTAAATACATCCATACCCAATGATCTAAAGAAGTGTCTCATCCAACTCTTCCATAGATGAAAATTAGTTCCATCAAATATTGGAATCCATTTGTGATTATCAACTTCCATTTATTCAACTAATAAAGAACCATTTAATTTCATCCTTTAACTTTTATACCAATTATCAACCCAACTAGGTTAAATACCCTGAGGGGGGGGGGAGAATATGTGTATTAAATATTAAAACAACTTCCCCTTAAAATCTTGTTTAATTGTTAAACAAAACACCCTAATCTATCTTTATCGTAGTAATGTATGAAAAAAAATTAAATCATGCATGATACACATGGATTTTACTTGGTTCAACCACACTGAGCTACATCCAAGGAGAATAAAACGACAATGTTCTGATGTACCAAATCCACTAAGGATCACTTCTAAATTACAAGGTTTTGGATAAATCACTTATATGCCTAGGATCACTGTCTTTACAGTATTTAAATTCATATCACTACTTTCCCAAGCGTCACTCGCTAACTCTATTTTGATGTCTCATTTTCGGTGAAAAGGATCACCTTATTCCTCTTCCTTTTCTCACTACTATGGAAAGGATCCACACACATTTTATGGGAATTTTTGTCCCCTTATTATCTATAATGAATGAATCCTAAACTTTAGGTAGGTTCTATATTGAAGTCTTGTTTTCACCCGATAGATGAAATCCACTTTTCTGTGTACTATTAGTTTGCGGAAATTGCTTTAGAAAACTATTTTAGTCCCTCCAAGAACTTCCTTGAACTCACCATAAAAATGTATTTCATCATCCTAAATTGTCTTGCATCCTCTATGAACTTCAATGTATCCTATGTGAACTTCTTTTAACCGCATGACATGAGTGCTTTATGGTCACCTTTTTCTTTGCAGACCGCCCCTCCTTCGTAGAAGACCTTTACTTCATGGGATGCCTTTACTTCAAGTCCCCTTTTCCTTTGCAAGCTACCAAGACATGAAAACCCCTTTCGTGAACTGTTATCATAAACTATCTCCTTCACAGAATTGATCTCCATGAACTACTTCCTCCTTCACAGAATCCTCCATCATGAACTACTTTAGGATTCCCCGAATTCTGTCATCAATGATTCTCTTATGAAATTAACTATACTTAATTATGTGATTAGGGTCATTTATATAAGAAAATAACTCCCGCAAGACCTGCTAATCACAAATAACCATGTCACGACCCTTCCTTGGGGCCTGTGCCGTGACTACCCCAAGCCTTCCTCCATAGGCCAGGGGCTGGCGACTAGTACCAAAGGCTTAAATACCGATAAAATGGGAAGGCATTGCCTTTATATAGTGAAAAAACACAACAGAGTATGCAATATAAATAAGAACTAAGTAATACTAAAATTTAAAAGTAAGTGCTGAAAGGTAAGGGGCCAGAAATACAAGCCCAATAGTAAGTACAGTATATCTAAAACACTAATACAACAACAATAAAGTAAAGTAGCAACCACAGAGTCATCCTCCGGGAATCCCACCTGAAGAGTGGGTACAAATGGTCTCCTTGGAACAACGGGTCCATCAGTCCGCTCCGTATATGTCCTGTCATGTGGTCCACCTCCAGGTACCATCTAGCTCTACAAGTCTTTACCACGATCAGTGCTGTCCATCGTCTAAATCCAACACAACGTAGTGTAGGCCCTGCCCGTGTAGGGGTGAGTATAACGATACTCAGTATGGACTCCGAGACCCCCGAAGGTCTCCCAGATTCCACGAAGGATAAACCTCAAAGGAAATATACAATCATGAAGTATCAAGCAACTCTACTTAGGTATATTCCTATACACATACCTAACTCATCAATCCCAGTTCGACTCCAACTCTCGATCCCAAGTACAACCCAGTCCACATAGAAAATAAGTCAATCAAATCGTTGATAATGATAGAAAGTCAAGACTCAGCTCACACAGGTATATATCTTTCATATAGCGATAGAGATGATCAGATATAGTCACTGATTCATTTAAGCAGTCGGACCCACATAGGATACTAGACCAGCTAAGCTGTCGGACCCACGTAGGATACTAGACCAGCTACTCGGTCGGACCCACTCAGGATAATGGTACATAAGTCAACTGTCAGACCCACTGAGGATACAAGTACAATAGTCATCGCTGTCGAACCCATGGAGGATTCCAGAACAGTTGTCATCGTCATTGAACCCACGGAGGATTCTAGTACGATTGTCATTGTCGTCGATCCCACAGAGGATTCCAGTACAATAGACGTCGCAGTCGCAGCCAGCTCTAGGGTTCCCGCACACAGTACGCTCGATTTCGGGAGGGTCCACTCCTTGAGCCAAGGGATCGATACATCAACTACCATGAAGTCTCAAGTTGATGTATTCCGAAGGTCCGCCATGTCAAAGGGGGATAATCCAAATAAAATATATCCAAGACACTGTGTACAAGATGACCAAGCCTTTTACCAAAAAGTACACGACATGTTGGTATACAGTACACGCCGTATAGTCAGACCTCGGGTACTGCCCATGTGCAACGGCCCGTGTCGAAGGGCTGGTCGTGTATAAAAGTAAGTACACCACGTGTGGTATGGTTACACTCCGTGTCCAAACATATGGGGTCATCTCCGTGTACGCTGGCCATGTGACAGTATACGGCCTCACCCCATGTTCTCCAACCAGTGCAATTGGTACACGGGTTAGCCCATACCACTGGCCATGTTTGGCCATGTGGTAGAGTAAATGACCGTGTACTCCACACCATGTCCGTGTATCCCCAGGATGCATACTGAGTCTCGCGAAGCTGTTTCTGCCATTCTGCGTAGAGAGTACATGTCGTGCCTCTTGGCCGTGTATTTCTGTCTGTGTTCATGTATTTCCCAAAATACACATCGAGTCTCGCGAAGCCTCCACCTCCTTGTAGTGTGACGAGTACATGCCATGTGAAAAAGGTCACACACTGTGTGTTAGCCGTCTAACGTCCGAAACCCTAGCCGCAGAATTCCCACACTACATGATGTGTTTTCCAAGAGTACATGCCCTGTAGTCTGAAATTTTCCAGAAATGACGCCTCCGGCTAGCGTGCCTCCCTTGATGCCCGTTCTTCATTCTGACGGTTCGTTCGTCATGAAACTTTAGGCTCTAGGTCGCCCCGATGTCCCGAAGTCGATTCCGGTGTTTTTGGGCTTCTGATCGGCTCTGAAAAAACGTTTTGAATTCCCGCTCGAAGAACGGTCGGGGAACGGTCCATCCCGTTCCGGTCCGAACCATCGCCCGTTATCGTCGTTGCACCTCCGCTAGGTCACTGTGATGCTGAGTCTTCAATTTTGAGATCGTTGCGACGCATAACAAACCCGTAATGATCCATTAGTCGTCACCCATGAAGGACATGAAGAACCACCAATAATCACAATAATGGCGAAGGATTCAGACCATGTTAGTTTGGCCCAGTCTATCCGCATTAGTTCGGTAGCAGGCGGTTAAAGAGAAACTAAACAAGAAGGAAAGAAGATTCAATGATGATCCAATCAAAACACACCCCTACCTCGATAATTGACATCACACGTTTTCGAGCCGTGGAAAGAGGATTTGAAGATGACGTCGGGTGCATCCGAGGAGGAAGCGTAGTCAACGTTCCTCACGGACGATGTCTTCTCCCTTGTCGAGGAGGAAGAAGAAAGTATGAAGTCATGGAGCGTTCTTCGCCAAGAGAGTATGGCGCTTTCCGTGGAAGAATAAAGCTCCTCCAATTATCCAGAGGTTCCACACCAAAATATTAGCTAAGGAAAATATTATTATAACAGACTTCTCAAAGTTTTAAAGAATTTCCATGAAATTCAAAACAATTCAAATGAATTGTTTACACAAAAATTAATTAATGAAGTCATTAATTAATTTAGTTGGCAAACTAAATGAGAGGGAGGTGGAGAGTTTAAAATTCAAAAAGGGAGGAGTTGTCAAAAAAATAAATCAAGGGGAGTTAAATGGGGGTTTCAAGAAAGTTGAGGGGAGGTGATAATTTAGGGGCTCGTGTGGGCCCCACCACCCTTAGTTATATCCTCCAATGAGAAGTTAGGTGGGGTGTGGGCCGCACCCCAACTTCCCTTTGGAGGAATTAACTTCCACTTAAAATAAAATTGTAACACAACAATTTTATTAAATTCTAAATGAATCCCAAAATTTTAACTAACACATACAAAAAAACACAACTATGGTAAAGGTCCCCTTAAGCGAATACGGGAGCTGCAAGTTCATCGGTGTCCTCTGATTTCAATTCCAAGCACCGGTTCAAAAGATAGAAAAACCCGCACGTACTTTTACTGAATGTACCTGAACAAAAGTTCATAAATTGATTCCGGGCACACCGGGCCTCGAAATCACGTACCGTCAGGAACATCAGACTCGTAAAATTCCAAAGTATTTAAGAAACATTTTTCCTTGAATTTTCTGGGTATTTACATTACTCCCACATCAGGGATTTACGTCCCTGTAAAGCTAAAACACACACTATGGAAACAAATGCGGGTACTGAGATCGCATCTGAGCCTCCCGCTCCCAAGTGCTCTCCTGGAGGTTCCCGTGCTGCTAGCAAATGCACACCAGAGGAATCATCCATCCATGTAGGACCTGCTCTTATTGATCCTCGATCTCCACCCTGACCTCCATCAATGTCACCCCATCTTCGATGTCCAGCTCCCTGGGATCGATGATGTGGGTCGGGTCGTGCACGTATCTCCTCAGCTGAGATACGTGGAAGATGTCATGCACCCAGTGCAACTGAGGTGGAAGGGCCGGGCAGTAATCCACCTCGCCTACTCTTCTAAGGACCTGAAAATGTTCGATGAAACGCGGAGATAACTTGCCGCCCCAACCAAATCTCCGTAGACCTCGTCGAGGTGAGACCCGTAGGAAGATGTGGTCTCCATCCTCGAACTCCAGTGGACTTCGTCTCTTATCAGCATAGGAATTCTGTCTGCTATGTGCAGTCTTCATCCGCTCTTGGATGATATGTACCTTATCTCTCGTAGCTTGAACCATCTCTGGTCCTATAAGTGATGACTCCCCAGGGCCAGTCTAGCTCAGAGGTGATCAGCAAGGTAGGCCATACAGTTCCTCATAAGGTGTCATCCTGATGGTGGAGTGATAACTGTTGTTGTATGTAAACTCCACCAAGGGTAGGTGATCCTCCCAGCTACGACCAAAGTCAGGGACACATGCACAGAGCATATCCTTGAGAGTCTGAATGGTCCTCTCAGTCTGACCGTCCATCTAAGGATGGAAGGTGGTGCTTAGACGTAGCTGCGTCCCAAAAGCCACCTGTAACCCCTTCCATATCCAGGAAGTGAATCAAGCATCTCGATCAGAAATGATAGATGCTGGAACACCATGAAGCCGTACGATCTCCTGAATTTAGAGGCGTCCCAAGATCTCAACTGAGCCGTGCTCTCTGTTTGGTAGGAAGTTGGCCGACTTGTTGAGTTGGTCTATGATCACCCAGATAAAGTCGTGTCCTCTGGATGTACATGGAATCCCCACCATGAAATCCATGGATATCCCATCCCACTTCCACTCTGGGACCTCTAAGGGATATACCAAGACTGTTGGTACCTGGTGCTCCGCCTTCACTTGCTGACAAGTGAGGCATCATGAAATAAACTCTTCTACAAACTTCTTTATACCCAGCCACCAGTGCTATCGTATGAGGTCCTGATACATATTTTCTACTCATGGAGGTATTGATAGAGGGTAAGTGTGGAACTCCCTTAGGAGATCCTCCTATAGTGCGACTGGTACCATGGTACGTCCCCTGAAGAGGATGTCATGATCCCCTCCTTCAGAAAATCGATCAGGCGCCTGTCCTATGAATATCTGAGCACTTCACGTCTCACAGTCAACTTCCCCATGCTGTGCCACTTTGAATCATTGAAGTAGTGGAGGAGTGACTATGAGTAACTGTAGAAAGGCTGCTCCGTCTCTATCTACAAGGGATATCTTCCAGGCGGCTAGCTGCTCTGTCGCCTCTCCTAGTAGCTGAATGCTCGATCTCCTGCTAAGAGCATCAGCTACAACGTTCCCTTTCCTAGGAGTATAGACTATCTCAAAGTCATTTTCTTGGAGGAACTCGAGACATCACCACTATCTCAGGTTCAGGTCCTTCTGGGAGAAGATATACCTGAGTCTCTGGTGGTCAGAGTAGACTGTAAGGCACTCACCCATCAAATAGTGCCGCCACATCTTCAAGGCGAAGACCACTGCTAGTAACTCCAGGTCATGGGTAGCGTAGTTCTTCTCGTGATGTATCAACTATCGTGAACCATACGTGATCACTGCTCACTCCTGCATCAGGATACACATGAGTCCAGTCCCTGATGCGTCGCAGTACACTATGTACCCAACGCCCTCCTTTTGTAGCCTCAAGATGGGCGCACTGGTCAACCTCAGCCTCATCTCATGAAATCTCTGCTGACATATATATGACCACACGAAGGGTTTCCCTATACTCGTCAAGGATGAAAGTGGTGCTGCAACTCTGGAGAATTCTAGCAAAAATCTCCGATAGTAACCAACCAGATCCAGGAAACTCCGCACCCCGTCACACTCCTGGGTGGCTCCCAAGGAAGTACTACCTCGATCTTCACTGGATCCACTATAACTTCGGCCTCTGAGATGGCATGACCCAGAAAGTGAACCTCTCGAATCCAAAACTAGCACTTCGAGAGCTTACCATAAATTTGGTGCTCTTAGAGTGTATCCAGTACAACCCACAAGTGGTAGGGGTGCTCCTACTTAGTAGTCGAGTAAATCAATATTTCTTCCATGAAAACAATAAAAAATCAATCGAGGTAAGGCTGGAAGATCCTGTTCATGAGACTCATGAGCACTAATGGAGCATTGGTTACACCGAAGGGAATAACCAAGAACTCATAGTGGCCATACCGACACCTGAAGGCTGTCTTCTATACATCCTCTTCTCGAACTCTGAGCTGGTGATAGCCTGACCTAAGGTCTATATTTGAGAACCATCGTGCTCCCTTGAGCTAATCAAGGAGGTCTTCAATCCTTAGGAGTGGGTACTTGTTCTTCACGGTCACCTGATTTAGGCGGCGGTAGTCAACACACAGTCGCAAGGTCCCATCCACCTTCTTGGTGAACAAAATTGGAGATGCCCAGGGTGAAACACTAGGTCGGATAAATCCCTTCCCCTACAAGTCCTCCAGCTGTACCCACAGCTCACGAAGCTCAGCGGGAGCGTTCCAATATGATGGAGTAGATATTGGTGCTGTCCCGGGGTACAAGTCAATGTCGAAGTATACCTATCTATGAGGAGGTAGTCCTGTAATTTCGTCAGGAAAAACGCCGGCATACTGATCCACCACAACAGGAAAACTCGGACTCCGCACATCGACTGCTCTGAGGATGAGACTAGCTAACTGATGTGTGATCGACTGCCCTCTCCTCTGCAAAAGTCCATCCTGTGCGGCAAAGGATCCCTTCTCACCGGTGAAGGTGAACCTCCTACCATCTGTGTGGAAACTCCGCACTTTGCGCATAATGCATTCGATCTAAGCATGGACTTTAGAAAACCAGTCCATACCCAAGATGACATCATAAGGCCACGACGCCGCTACAAGAAGATCCCAGTAGAAGCTCTCGCCTCCCAGAGTAAGCTCAAACTACCGGAACTAGTGCGTAATCATCGAGTCTTCTCCAATAAGAGTATCTAGCCGTAAGGATCAAGCCAATGGCTCCGTTGGAATCTCTGAGCTCCGAACAAGGGTAGCGGCAATAAAAGAATGACTCACACTTGTGTCTATAAGTAATGCAGCAAGGGTGGATTAGACACAGATAGTACCTCAAATCTTCTCAGGTGTGCCATGGTCAGAGGCCTTGGCTACCTGGAGCTAAGACTACCCCTGTTTTCCAGCTCCCTATGGTCGGGGTGGTCCTCCTAGTAGTGGTGGTGGTAGAGAATTAAAACATCATCCACCACCCGCTGCTCGGCCAGCTCCTCTACCTCGTCTGCCTGCTCCCTGCGGACCTCCACGATCAAACCTATGCCTCTACTTGGGAGGTCCCTCCACTGTCTGATTCTCATCTGAATGGTGGGCCAGGGAGTACCGAGCCAAGTGACCCTGACCACCGCATGCATATCACTTCCTACTCCTCGTATAGCTAGCTCAGTTTCATGTGCCCTGCACAACCGAACCTGTATCCTGAGGTCGCTCACCTGATGGCCTGGTCCTCTTGGACCTCTAAGTCAACTGTCTACTGCCGGCTGTAGAATACTCTGCTACGTTTCACCATGTGGTGGGTCTCGCTGCTGGTGTCGGCTCAGCAAGAAATCTCTCCACAAGAAGGGCTCACTCCAGCACTCCCGCCTGCGTCAGAATGCTGAGGGAGATCATCGAAGCCCTGATCTCATGTCTGAGTCCCTACTCAAAGGTCCGAGCCCTAAAGAATGGGTCCCATACCATGTCCATGGAGTAGCACAAGAGGTCAGTAAACCTCGCTGAGTACTGAGCTACCTTCATGCTGTCCTGCCACAGATGAAGTAACTCCTGAATTCACACCACATGAAGGGTGGATGGAACAAACTCCGAGCGGAAGAGACTCTCGAAGTATGTATAATGTAGAGATGCCTCATCGTACACCTGGAGCATCAAGCTCCACCATCTACCTACTCCTGGGTGTAGGATAATCACAACAAGGATCGCCATAAGATCAGCTGGTGTCCCTACTAATCTGAAAACCCTGACGACAACCTCCAGTGTAAGGACCCGACCCCAATTGCCCGAAGCCGATGCCTTGTTTGATTATGTTGGCATACATACAAGGAATACAAATCCTGAAGGACAGAGTAGTTTAGTATTATTGGAAACAAGATACATACCTAAGTTCAATATTACAACTTGAAGA
This sequence comes from Viscum album, assembly GCA_963277665.1. Taxonomy (NCBI): domain Eukaryota; kingdom Viridiplantae; phylum Streptophyta; class Magnoliopsida; order Santalales; family Viscaceae; genus Viscum; species Viscum album. Next base: position 1,511,789,344 of record OY728139.1, on the reverse strand, counting down.
GAAATACAACATGTAAACTCGTTAGACAACGCCCATAACTCCTAGGTTATTTAATCATGTCTTTCATAATAAATTTATTCATGTCCTAAAAAAAGATACATAAGAAAGGGGTGAGATCAAACACTCAGTGAGAGTATGAAATACAGTGGAAGATAGTATAAACAAAAGACATGGTGCATAATAGAAAACACATTCCTTTAATAATAAACTTGAACACATTATGGAAGGAAAATGAGCTGAGTAAATAATGCCATAATAAAACATAATCATGGGTATTATACTAATCGAATAACCACATGAAATATCAATAGATGAACTCATAATTATGGAATTCATAATTTCGGACATTCTGAAACATTTTTTCAAGGCCTCAGCCAAGACGTCTAATGATTAAGGCCTCGGCCAAAATTCATACCACTTTGGGAAAGGCCTCGACCAAATTCTCGTTTAGTTGTCTCATGAGACCTACCGATGCATCGAGGGGCTATAAAGGGCCCCACCCATCGCATAATAATTCCAATTCATTCCTCATATGAGCGGGGATAAACATAAACAACATATACATTTATATTGAAACTATCATGTGGAATGTAACAAACTTTCCCGAATTATTGAACATAAACACTAACCATTCAGAATAATATGGTGAATGGTTTTAGGATAGATCATCCACAATAAATTTAGTCATAAAACATCCAATAAAATATGTTATATGACATAATAAATTATTAACCCCAACAATACATAAGAATCAACAAGAGTGTTGAATCAAACGAAAATAATCTCCTAAAATCATTAAGTAATTCTTGTGATAAATACTCTTTTATTTTGAAAAGAAGAGTTCTTTTGGAAAAATATTTGTATAAAACCAGAAGTATAGTAAGATAGTATTTTATTATTAAATGAGTGTTTTTAGAAGGATAATGGTTTCCAAAAATAGATTATATCTTGCCCTTGAAAATATTTATGAACTCGAAAAATTCCCTTGTATCGGGCTCATATTTTTGGAAACAGTTTTGAGAGGTCCTTTTAAAACATGTAACTATCCAGTAAACAGGGGAGGATTCTAGTTGGTGTAAATTTAGAGAATAATCACAGATAATTTATGAGTATTACATAAGAATACATAAGGATTTCATCGAGGAAATTAGACAATAAAAGTAACCCGAATGAAAATGGAAGTTCGGGTGGAAAACCCTTACCTTAACTCCGAACGTGTTCTGCTCTTGTACTTAAGATTGTGGAATATGAGATTATACTTATTAATAAATTATTTCAGAAACTATTATAAATGTATTTAGTTTATCATAATTCTTGTTAGTTTATTTATGTATTTATTGATTATTTATTGTATTGAATTTCGTCGTTCCGGAGTGTTCGTTTCTCTTATTTTCATATTCGGTTCACTTGTTTTTAAGTAATGAAGTGGAATGGATGTAAATATCTAGAATTGAAATTATATATTATTTATGAACATAAATACGTGTTATTATTCATTTATATAACTTGGTTACATGGAACGAGGATGAATTGTCATATAGAACATTAATGATAATTGTTTCGGTTAATTTATGGGCTTTGATTACAACGAACTCATTTTTATTTGTAACCTAATACCATTTAAACGAAGGGATTAAAAAATATTAAATAGGTTATATTATATATAATAATATGGTTCAACCATAACAAGAATTGTTTCATGACCAGAATTTATAATGATAAAAGAAATCAAAAGTCCATCGTCCTTGAATGTGTAAAATTGACACATCTCGGATGGTGTTCTTGCTACTAGTATAAAAGATGGTAAAAATGGGAAGACGATGATATCTTAGTACACTATCATGAGAAAATTTCAGTACATATAAGGTACTAGATTGATCACAAAATTTGGATAAAGAGAGGTAATAGAAAAAGAAAACAAATGAACTTGAAAGGAAAGACAAAGAATTGAAAAGAGGAATTTACCTCTTGAACCAAACTTCCATGAGAACCTCCTTAAGGGAGAGATTTTGGTCTTTTATTGAGACCAAAGCTTTCTGGACGTGGTATAGGAGGTTGGGAGGGTATTTGTTCAGAATTTGGAGAAGGCACAAGTCTTGAGAGGAGTGATTGGAATAGGGGGTGAGAGGGGGTTTTTATAGTGGAGGAGAGAGGGGATTTCTTAATATAGAACTCATAAATTTATTATTTCTCCTTAATAAAAGGAATAGTGAGAATTCCATGACCAAGAATTGTAATTTTATCATGTTATCCCGAACCAAGTGGGCTTACATCAGCAGAACATCACCCGTGACACTATAATTTGTGTATTTATCTTAATTTTTCAATTTATGGTATGTCACTATTCATAAAAAATTCAAGTATTTTAGAAAAATCACAAAATTTTCCCCAACCATTTTTCTACGTGTAGAATCCAAAAATGAAGTCCATTTTTCAAAAATAATTTTCTAAATATTATTAATTTAATATTTAACTAAAATCATAATTTATTATCAAAAACCAGTTTTAAAACATTCCTTCACTTATTCTAAAATATAGGTATATCGTAATTTCAACTTGAATATTATTTATACATTATCATAGGTAAGGCTACTATTCATTAGGGTATATCACTATTCATAAGGGTATCTTACTATTCATAATGGTAGGATACTATTCACTAAAAATTATGTTTTTTTGTTGGACTCTAAATAACTCACCGATCCCGACTGTGTATGTAGGATTTTTGAAATTCACATCATAAAAGTAACAAACTTATTTTTTAAGGGTCCCGTAGCACTTATTAGTTAATGTGATTATGACATATTTATAAGAAAGTAATTTCCTTTAAAAAAATATAGGGCCATTACATCCAGCCAATCCTTGGCTACCTGTGGGTCCATCTCTCCGTGAAACCTGGGCGACCTCTATCACTAGAACTCGTGCAACGCGCTCAAACAGCGTGCACCCTCTACTGCTGGGGCTGGTGGTATCAGTGGCTCAGCGGGTAGTGGTACTACTGGTCCCTCCGCTGTGATGGGGCTCTGCACTGAGGCCTCGTCGCTCGGGGGGCTACCATCTCACACGTGACTCGGAACCCTAGCTGGCTTCCTTCGTGGGGACATCCTGAAAAGAAACAGGTGCGCCACGGTCAAACAGTATACCTATTGAGCTGACACAAAGTAATCACAAGGAAAACTTTTGAAACACACATGCAATCAGTGTTTTCGTGTACTGAGTCGGAAATCAGAGGTCAGGGTCCTGGTGTATGGATACGTCGGTCGCCGCACCAACACTGGATTCCCTAGACTGAAAACCACACTCAATACTCTAAACACTATTCCTTCACAAAAAAGACAGATCAGAGTCCTCAGTTCTGTAGTATAACTGACTCCTCTGATACCAATTTGTCATGACACGTCCTCGGGGCCTGTGTCGTGACTACCCCAAGCCCGCCTTCCATAGGCCAGGGGATGGTGACTAGCACCAAAGGTGTAAATCCTGATAAAAAAGGAAGGTATTGCCTTTATATAGTAAAAAAACACAACAGAGTATGCAACAGAAGTAAGCACTAAGTAATACTGAAATACAAAAGTAAGTTCTGAATGGTAAGGGGCCAGAAATACAAGCCCAACAGTAAGTACAATACAGTTGAAAGACTAGTACAACAATAGTAATGTAAAGAAGCAACCACTGAGTCATCCTCCAGGAATCCCACCTGAATGGTTGGTACAAATGGTCTCCTCGGCACCTCGGGTCCATCCTTCCGCTCTGTGTACGTCCCGCCAAGTGGTCAACCTCTGGGTACCGTCTAGCTCTACAAGTCTCTACCACGATTCGTGCTGTCTATCGTCTGTATCCAAGAAAATGTAGTGCGGTCATTGCCCGTGCAGGGGTGAGTATAACGATACTCATTAGGGACCCCAAGACCCCCGGAGGTCTCCCAGAATCCATGAAGGATAAACCACAAAGGAAAGATACAATCATGAAGTATCAACCAAGTCTACTTAGGTGTATTGCCATACATATACCTATGTCATCAATCCCAGTTCGGCTCCAACTCTCGAGCCCAAGTACAACCCAGTCAACACAGAAAAGAAGTCAATAACATCGATGATAATGATTGAAAGTCAAGACTCAGCTCACATAGGTATACATCTTTCTTATAGCGATAGAGATGATCAGATGTAGTCACTGATTCATCTAAGCTTTTGGACCCACGTAGGATACTAGACCAACTAAGTTGTCGGACCCACGTAGGATACTAGACCAGCTACTCTATCGGACCCACCCAGGATACTAGTACAGAAGTCAACTGTCAGACCCACTGAGGAGAGAATTACAATAGTCATCGCTGTCGATCCTACGGAGGATTCCAGTACAGTTGTCATCATTGTCGAACCCACCGAGGATTCCAGTACGGTTGTCATCGTCGTCGAACCCACAGAGGATTCTAGTATATTAGACGTCGCAGTCGCAGCCAGCTCTAGGATTCCCGCACATAGTATGCTCGATTCCAGGAGGGTCCGCTCCTCAATCCAAGGTATCGATAAATAAACTACCATGAAGTCTCAAATTGATGTATTCCAAAGGTCCGCCATGTCAAAGGGGGTAATCCAAACAAAACATATCCAAGATACTGTGTACAAGATGAACAATCCATTTACTAAAAAGTACACAACATGTTGGTATACGGTACACGCCGTGTAGTCAGACCTCGGGTACTACCCATGTGCAACGACCCGTGTCGAAGGGATGTTTGTGTAGAAAAGCAGGTACACGACATGTGGTATGGTTACACGCCGTGTCCAAACATTTGGGGTCAGCTCTGTGTACGCTAGCCATGTGCCCGTAAACGGACTCAAACTGTGTTCTCCAAATTGTGTAATTGGTAGACGGGTTAGCCCGTACCACTAGCCATGTCTGGCCATGTGGTAGAGTACATGCTCGTGTACTCCACACCGTGTCCGTGTATCCCTAGGATACACGCTGAGTCTCGCGAAGCTGTTTCTACCATTCTGCGTAGAGAGTACACGTCGTGCCTCTTGGACGTGTATTTCTGTCTGTGTCTGTGTATTTCCCAAAATACACACCGAGTCTCGTGTAGCCACCACCTCCTTGCTGTGTGGAAAGTACACGCCATGTGACAAAGGTCACATGCTGCGTGTTAACCATCTGACATCCGAAACCCTAGCCGCAGAATACCCGCACTATACAGCGTGTTCTCCAGGGGTACATGCCGTGTAGTCTGGAAATTTACAGAAACAAAGCCTCTGGCCATTGCACCTCCCTTGATGCCCATTCTTCATTCCAACGGTTCATTCGTCACGAAACATCAGGCTCTAGGTCGCCCCGATGTCCCGAAGTCGATACCGGTGTTTTCGGGCTTCCGATCAGCTCCGAAAACACGTTTTGAATTCCCGCTTGATGGACGGTCGAGGAATGGTCCATCCTGTTTCGGTCCAAACCGTTTCCCGCTATCATCATCGCACCTCCGCTAGGTCTCCGTAATGTTGATTCTTCAATTTTGGGATTTTTGCGTCGCATAACAAACCCGTAATGATCTGTTGTTCGTCACCCATGAAGAACACGAAGAACCACCAACAATCACAATAATGACGGTGGACTCGAACCATGTTAGTATGGCACGGTCTCTCCGCATTAGTTCTGCAGCAGGAAGTTAAAGAGAAACTAAACAAGAAGTAAAGAAGATTCAATGTTGATGCAATAAAAACACACCCCTACCTCGATAATTGACGTCACATGTTGTCGAGCCGTGAAAAGAGGATTCGAAGACGACGTCGGGTGCGTCCGAGGAGGAAGCGTAGTCGACATTCCTCCCGGACGATGTCTTCTCCCTTGTCGCAGAGGAAGAAGAAAGGATGAAGTAATGGAGCGTTCTTCGCCGAGAGAGTATGGCGTTCTTCGTGAAAGAATAAATCTCCTCTAATTCTCCAAAGGTTCCCCACCAAAATATTTTCTAAGGAAAATATTATTATAATAGACTTCTCAAATATTTAAAGAATTTCCATGCAATTAAAAACAATTAAAATAAATTGTTTACAGACAAATTAATTAATGAAGTCATTAATTAATTGAGTTGGCAAACTAAATGAGAGGGAGGTGGAGAGTTTAAAATTCAAAAAGGTAGGAGTTCTCAAAAAAAATGAAGGGGAGTTAAATGGGGGTTTCAAGGAAGTTGAGGTGAGGTGATAAGTTAGGGGATCATGTGGCCCCCACCACCCTTAGTTATATCCTCCCATGGGAAGTTAGGTGGGGTGTGGGCCCCACCCCAACTTCCCTTTGGAGGAATTAACTTCCAATTAAAATAAAATTGTAACACAACAATTTAATTTAATTCTAAATGAATCCCTAAATTTTAACTACCACATACGACAAAACGCAACTGTGGTAAAGGTCACCTTAAGCGAATACCGGCACTGCGAGTTCATCGGTGTCCTCAGATTTTAATTCCGAGCACCGGATCAAAAGATATAAAAAACCAAACGTACGTTTACTAAACGTACTCGAAAAAAACTTCAAAAATTGATTTCGGGCGCACCGGGCCTCAGAATCAAGTGCCGTCAGAAACCGCAGATTTGTCAAATTCCAAAGTATTTTAAAAAAATTTCCTTGAAATATCCGGGTATTTACAAACCAAAACTACGATGCGATTAAACCATCACCACAAACTATTATGCGGTCCCCATAACACTATAATCATTTGAGATGACCATTTTCTTCTATAAATAAAAACCATTTGTGGTTACTTAGATCACCACCTTAATTCTGAAAATGATGAGCCTCCCGTGACCAAGATTTTCTATCCATGAACCGTGCTTCGGGGTCCGTGAACTGTGCTTTGCAATCCAAAAACTATGCTTCATGGTCTGGGAACTATATTCCATGAACTCCTTTACAGAAAAACATCCTTCTACATAAAACAAGCTCCCTATTTTGAAGACCAAAAATTTGGCAAACACCGGGAAACTGCACCGCCTTAAATGTATCTACTTCAACAACACCATCCATACTGATTCACAGTCATCTAGATTTATCAACCAACATAATCACCCCCAAAAGCACAGATATGGAACCTTAAGGGATTTTTACCAAAAAATACCATATAATTTCTATAAATATACTTATATATTTCTTCCATGTGGTTTGGTAATGAAAAGAGAGTCACATTGCTTCTTGATGGAGACAATGCAATCATACAAAAAAAACGTTATCATATTTTAGTGAATTGAAAGGGAGGAAAGAAAATGACATATTATCTTTTAATAATGATAAATATTTAATTAATATCATAATTATGTCATGTATGTGACATATATTCATTGACATTATTTTTACTACCTTCAATGTGAAGTGTTAGTAAAAAATGAATCATATCAATCTATGAGGCGATGGTCTGTCAAACACATGAGTGACGTTATCACATCAATTATAGAATAGAAATTAAAAAGGTATTTATAATATAAGGACTATGTAGGTATAATTATGTTCTAAATATTATATATATATATATTATATCCGTTATCATACCTAACTGTGAGAGGTTTTGATGGAAAAAGTGTCACATCAATTTGTGAGGTGGTTGTCCGCTGTACACATGAGGGACATTATCATTTCCCATTTGAGGTAAGATTAGATGGATATTATAATAATCTAAGATTTTGTGAAATATTCCTATTCTAATTAATTTAATATTTCTCATATTTTTCCTTTCACACAACACTGAATATAGATTTTGTTATATGAAAAAACTAAGCTTGGATTACATTATACGCAACACCAAGTTAAGTTTATAATACACAAAACACTTAGATTAACTTTTTGTACATGAAAACCTATATTTTTATTGTGTTACACAAAATTTATTATTCCTTAGATAGCTTTCTTTACTCATAATACCAAGTTTTACCCAACTACACTATACTACTACTATTATTATTAAAATATTATTATATTTTCCACATAGACATTGGAATATAAGTTATGAATAAGATTGACTAAATTGTGAAAATATGATTTAAAAATTTATAAAAAAATTAACCCTTTGGTAATAAATTATATTTAAATTAATGTAATAACTATTGGAAAATAAGAAAGTTACTTTTCTAACAAAACTATTTTTCTATGAATAATCACAATTTTACATCAATAAATTAAAAAAATAATGAATATTTTCAATTAAAATTATATTATATTCAATCAGTATTTTTGATACTCATCCAATATATTTTTTTGGTACTAGATAAGAATAAATCCAATTTTATGAATAAAAAGATGTATTTTTTCTAAAAGGTAATTTTATCGCCTTTTAATGGCCAACCCATTTTAAATATAAATTTCAATTTTTTTAATATTTTTTTTTAAAAATAAAATTCTTTTTAAGATGTAATATCAAAATTTAATTTGGGTTATTTTTTGGTATTTTTTTGAGAAGTTTTATTTTTTGATGAATAGTGAAAAATACAGAATTTTAATTCAAAACTACTTTTTCATATATTTTATTTATATAGCTATATTATATATTAATTTGGTTTTAAAGTATAAATATATCAATTATACATCAATTAACCCAATTTACTTCATTGGAAATAATTTTACCTTGAAATTGGATATAAAATTATTTCACACTTTTAGACCTTTTCACTAAAAGACCATCCTTTCGCAACACGTCTGTGAGATTAATTTTAAATTAATTTCTGCCAATTTTGTTATTAGAATTCGAAAAAATGGAATAAATATTTTAATTTATAATAAATTATAATATCTATTAATTTAAATATAGTTTTTACAAAAAATATTAGTAAAACTAATTAAATTAACTAAAGTGATTTTGGTAAAACTCAGTTTATTTAGTGTTTAAAATTTAACTTAAGGGGAAAAATACCCTAGAAACTTGTAAAAAGTCCATTTTATTGAAATATTGAGATCTATAATTATTTTTCTATAAAATTAACAAATACTTGAGGCACACGATATAAGGGAGACCTCTTTATAGTGTTTACCTTTTAATATTTACAAGAATTCAACTCCTCCTCCACTATAAAAGGAAACTCACCCCCTCACTTCCTCACACTTGTCAAGACACTTTGGATTTTATAAATCCTAAACAAATATTCTCCCAAATTCTATCCTCTCAAACTAGACGTCTCACATTTGGATGATATAAAACTAAGTTAGTCCCTTGGGGAAAACCCAAAGAAATTACCCAAAGAAGAGGTAACATCCTTCTACAAGCTCTTTTGTTTTATTTTCATTATCCAACCCCTCAATTATTCTTATTTCCTGATTATATAATAAACTCATTATAAAAAATATACTGATATTTTTTATTCAAATGGTTCGATTTACACGTATACACACATCCACCAAATAGTTAATGAGCTTACTATTCATATGTACGGCAGACTACCTGCTTACGAAACGATGTCATTTGTTTTTTTCCTTCACAACCTCTCATGGTTGAGAATTAAGATAAACACACTATTTTAATATTATATATATGATATTTATGATGTATTTATGATTTTTAATTATTATATAAAATACACCTTCATGCTTTCCATTTTTGGTAAATACGATAACTTCGTTTGTGGATGTAGTGACTACAGCCTCCTCAAAGCGATGTGATTCATTAACACTTTTTACGAAATGTGTTAAGTATGAGTTTAGTAAAATTATATTATATATATTAAATATATATGATACTAGGATTATATTATATATATAGACACACACACAAATATATACATATATTTCATTTACTTTCTTTTAATACGATAATAAAACAGAAGCAACATTCATTCGTAGGTATGTCCCATCATCACAATGAATGGTGTATTCCATTTAATGTTTATATTGATTTATATATATTTATATAATGAAAATATATGATATTTAAATCATTTTTTAAAAATTTTAAATAATAAAATAACTATCCAAGTAATAGGATCAAGAATAACAAGTCAAAACATATACAGAAAACAAAGCGTATATTGCCCAAAACATAACATTAAAATAAAATTGTTAATAAAAGAGTTATATAAAGGAATAATGAAATAATATATGGTATTATATATGATAATATATTTCTATGGTACATGTATAATAAAATTTTACTTATTATAGATGAGTTTTTAATGTTTATGGAGAATGTCAAGAATTAAGGTAAAGGTTTTCTCATATCACATTTATTTCTGTGAGATTTATGAATTATTCACCACTAATTTATTTTGTGTATTTTATATACTACCCCTGAATGTATTGTATTATTATTATATTTAATGTTATGGGTATTTAGATATCAATTTTATGATATTTATTTCACAAGGTTTATGGTTCAAAAGTTACCAAATCAGTAAAGTAATTTTGTCTCAATTTTCCTTCTTTGAGACACATTCTGTATTATGAACCTATATTTTTCTAGGAGGTGTATGTACTAAACTTTGAGAATTTATATCCTGAATATCTTTATTTTAATGATGTTTTAAGCTTCATGTAATATTATTCATTCCATAGTATTATTATTCAACGTTACCAAAGTGGTAATTGTTTATTACTACAATCTCATCGTTTATCGAGATTGTTTGTGATTATGATACCATTGATGAAATATTATGATAAATATCCCAAGAAACCCCATGAATTTTATTCTCATTTGGTTATTTGTGATATATTAAATTAATAGTACTATTTCTCACTTTTTAATACTTAAGATAATTATGAAAACACTTTTTAGAAAATCCAACATTATTTATATTTTCATTCAGAAATCTATGTGCTTCCAAGACCTTGTTTTATAAAAATGTTTTGAAATATTACTTATATGTTTTCAATGTTATTTAAAAATAAAAGGATTTTAAAAATGTTTTAAATATTCCTTATAAATTTTCAAAGTTATTTTCAAATAAAATGTTTTCAAAATGTTTTCAATCTTTCTTTATATGTTTTCAAGGTTTATTTAAAGAGGGTGCATGGGAGGGAACCCCAAGCCCAAAAAAAGAGGGTACATGGGAGGGCCTCCCAATCATAAAATAAGATGGAATATTTAAATTGGAATAATAGGTTACATGGAAGGGTATCGTAAGACCGGAAAAAAAGGTTATATGGGAGGTAATACCTATCCCGAAACAATAAGGTACATAGGAGGGAATCCCAAGCTCGAAACAAGAGGGTACATGGGAGGCTATACCTAGTCAAAATCAGGTTCACACGTGATTTCCCAAGCCTAACATTTTTTTGAAGGTCTTGGTAGGTATACTTGACATAGGATTTTCTATTCTTTTGTACATTGCACAATTCCAAGTATTATTTCCCTGTTATTTTTGCATGGATTATGCTCTTGATTCCCTTAAGATTAATGTCTTATGAAATGACAATATTTATGAGATAAATACTTATTATTATCCTGGATAATAAGGGTATGATATTATAATGTTATGATCGTGTTATCATAGGCTTATTCTTATGTTATGCTTACATATCTCCCTTGTTTACCCTTACTAAACATATGAGAACATCATTTTATTATTTTTACTTTCCCCAGGTTATGAATAAAGGTTTTAAGTAGGAGTACTTATGTGGAAGATATTTAATGGAGATGTTTAATATATTTCAATGAGATAGAAGATTTTTCCATGTTTCTAAAGACACAAAACTGTTATGTTCCTTAGGTATGTATTTTTTTAATGTGGTAAATTTTCATCTATAATGATGTAATAGCTATGTATATTAAGAGTGGGTAACTATAGTTGGTATCAAAGGAAAGGTTTAGTGAAACTTTGGAAACTAGGATGAGAAATATTTACTAAGATCCCTAGGGATATTTATTAGGATATATCTAGAAATGTATCTTTGAATAGGCATAATGTTTCATAACTTTAAAAGTAGGTGTTGTTATTTGGGAATCATATAAGTAATTTTTCATGATTATGTGATTTTATTCTATGATAAGTGTTTGTCACCCTACAATTCTTGGTTTTAGTTAATGTAAGGAACTAAAAGGAACATGTTTAACATTGAATGTTTCAGATGCGGAATGTATGGGAATTATGAAAACGCATCACTTAAGTTGAAATATCATAAAGAGATTTAGGATGGTGGTATGAGTGTTGGTTATACTACTGATGATAAAGGGAAAAAATGACCTGTGAATGGTATGGGATATTATAACCATAGTTTTTACAAAAAACATAAGAAGCATGATTATATTTAGGTTGATAAACCTTAATACATGATTCATATTTCATATTATTATAAAGGGGTATTAAGTAATAAGATAATGAAGCCCGAATAATGGTTTAAGATTAAAGTTATATTATATAAGTTTATATGTTTTGGAATTAAAAGATTATGTTATACAAATCATGAAATATATAAGTATTTTTAGTATAAGTTTTTTATTAATTATTGAAAAGGATATGTTGAATGGTGTTGAATACTTAGAAAAGTTATTTATTTTCAAGGTTATGTTCTTGGGAAACACATGATTAAGGTAAATATAACCCTTAATATTTTCCTTATGTTAAGATAATGATGTTTAAATAAGGATATGGTGTATATGAATAAGTTAATTGGATGGTAATGATTAACAAGGAATTAACTAAGGATTTATTTAAAAGTGGCTTATGCTATCACTGATGAGGTTTACGTCATTTTTTGGATTTAAGGAATATATCTGATAAAAGTTTGAATAAGGAAACATGTATATTTTCAACAAGGATTTATGGTAATTCTGGTTATTACTATTTTTTATGATAATACATGATAAAGGTATTCACAGATTTTGTTTATGAAAAACAAGAGATTCTTTATCATATATAGGTGATCAATGATAATCTATTTTCAATAAATTTAGTGAATTTATTTCTAATGTTTTAGACTTCTTTATTTTGGATTGTTTATAAGGCTAACCATTTATGGAATGGGTTATGTTAAACTTTTTATGAGGGTTTAGATATTAAATTATTATCTCACCATATGAGGATTTAATCATATTATATGAGATGTGATAAAATTTTTATTGTGCTAACTAAATATAGATGAAATAACTTATTATTACACCTCATGATATGTTAGTACATCTTGGATGGTAAATTCACCTTCATTTCTTAGAGTAAGAGATGAAGTGTCAATTGAGAAAGGCACAACCAAAGGGTGAGATTCTGAAATTTAAATGGAATAAAATAAATTTAGTATATTTCTTTATGTTCATAGATGGTAAAATAACTCCTCAACTCAAGTAAAAGGATTTTGAAAATAATTTATACTAATACCTTTATTTTGATAAAACCTTCGGTCTTGTAAATCATCACATATTTATTGTTTTGAGGCCCTTAACTTTCCATTTATCACTTAATTACCGATGATCAATGATCTTAATCACTCTCTATAATTATTTATTTTTTATTCTATGTACAATAATCACTCCCAAACTATGTTCTCCTACATAGAAACCTAGTTATGGGTTACCTTGGGTAACCATTATGGTTACAAAATTTCCTTTTTTAAAGGAAGTTTTAGTAATCATTTTTATGATGTGGGTTTCTAAGGAAGAAAATTTAAAGTATTAAACCTTTGATAACCCAAAATAATTGTGATAATGAAATTGATTTTATGGGGGGTGTAACGTAACACCGAGAGATTTTGTCAAATATTTTTTTCTTCAAATTAATTTAAAATTTTTCATATTTTTCATTCCAAACAACACTGAATATATCTTTTTTATATGAAAACACTATGTTTGGATTTCATTATACATAATACCATGTTATGCTTCTACTACACACAACACTTAGATTATATTTCGAAACATGCAACACTATTTTTGTTGTGTATTACACACAATTACGATTTCCTTCGATAGCTTGCGTTACATGCAAGTTGAGTTTTATCAAACTACAATTTAATATTAAAATTGTTATTAAAATATTATTATAGCTACCACCTAGTCATTGGAGTGAATGTTATGAATAAGATTAAATAAATTGGGAAAATATTATTTACACATGTATATAAATTGAATCATTTGGTTGTCAATTTTTTAGAAATGAATGTAATAACTATTTGAAATTAAAGAAATTACTTTTCTAAAAAAATATTTTTTTGTGTACAAACACAATTTTATCTCATTAAATTAAAAAAAATAAATTTGTACGATTATTTTATATAAAATTTATATATTATATATTCAATATATATTTTTTATACCCATAAAATAGATTTTATAAGTATGAGATAAAATAAATCCAATTTTATGAGTAAAAAGATTTATATTTATAAAACATAATTTTACTGCCTTTTAATGGAGAAACTATTTTAAATATAAATTTTGACACTTTTATAATTTTTATTTGAAAAAATAAAATTAATTTTTTAAATATGAATATCAAAATTTACTTTGGGTTATTTTTTTGTATTTTTTGAGAAGTTTCATTTTTTGATGAATAGTGAAAAATAATGAATTTTAATTCTAAATTTATTTTCTGTATAATTTATTTATATTGTTAAATTATATATTAATTTGGTTTTGAAGTATAATTAGATAAATTATAGATTAATTAATCCAATTTAGTTTATTTTAAACCATTTCACAATTAAATTGGACATAAAAACATTTCATACTTTTGGACTTTTTTTCTTTAAAAGCCCGCTTTCACGACACGTCTCTAGGATTAATTTTAAATTAATTTATGACACTTATGGAGTCAGAATTTGAAAAAATGGATTCTATATTTATAAATATAATAATTTATAATATCTATTTATATAAACTTATTTTTTGACCAAAAATATTAGTGAAAATAATTAAAATTAATTACTGTGATTAATGTAAAAATGAGTTTACTTAGTGGTTAAAATTTATCTTAAGGGGCCAAATACCCTATACACATGTCAAAAAGAAAATTTCATGAAATATTTAGACTATAACATAAATTTTATAAAAAATAGAAAATTATTTGAGGCACATGATGTATGGGAGACCTCTCAATAGTGTTTAGCTTTTAATACTTACAAGAATGCCACTCCTCTACTATAAAAGGGAACTCACCACCATAAATTTATCACACCTATTAAGATATTTTGTCTCATACAAACCATTCCAAAATAATCTATAATCCTCCCTCATCTCAGCCTAGAAGGATTAATTTGGTCAGAGATCAAATGAATTTAATCCCTTAGTGAAAACCGAAAGGAATTACCCCAAGAAGAGGTAACATCCTTCCATAGGCTCTTTTGTTTTGTTTTCATTATAAAACTACTAAATTATTCTTATTACATGATTATTTAATAATATAAGTATGATAATTATACTAATAATTTTTTATTATAAGGGTTATACCAACACCTACTTCCATCAAAAGGGTAACGAACATACCATTTGTGTGTACGGTGAACTACTGCCTCACGAGACAATGTCCTTCTTTTTTCCTTTACCACCTCTCAAGGATGGGAATTATGATTCAAATGATGTTTTTATATTATAAATATGATATTTATTCTGTTTTATTATCTGTAATTATTATATAAAACATACATTAAATCTTTTCATTTTTTGTAAATATGATAAATTCGTTTGTGGATGTATGGACTACCACCACATCAAAGCAATGTGATTCATTCACAATTTACATGGATTGTTCTAAAGTTGGGTTTAGTAAGATTATAAGATATATATGGAATATTAATTATAATATAATGATAATACATATATATATACATATATATAAATTTATATATATATATATATAAATTTATATATATATATATATAACATTTACTTTATTTCTTTCAAAACGATAATAAAATGAAAACAACATTTATGCGTACGTACAGACTACCATCTTTATCAACGGTGTATCCTATTTCATATTAATAAAGATTATTATAAATTTTTTTATAACGAATATATATTATATTTAAATATTTTTTTACGTTATTTAAATTATTAAATAATGATATTATTAATATGATCAAGAATAACAAGTCAAAACATATACGAAAAACAAAGCAGATATTTCCTGAAACACAACATTAACATGAAATTCTTAATAAAAGGGTAATATAATGTCATAATAAAATAATATATGGAATAAAATATGAGAATACGATTCTTTAGTATATTTATAATAAACATATACTTATTAAATAAGAGGTTTTAACATGTATGAAGAAAGGCATGACTTAAGGTAAGAGTTTTTTCATCTCACTTTTATTTATGTGATATTTATGCATTATTCACCACTAATTTCTTTTTTGTGGTGTATATAATACCCATGAATGTATAATATGATTATAATAATTATATTTTTGTGTATTTACATATCCATTTTATGAAATATATATCATGATGTTAAGGGTTCAAAAGTTACCAAATTAGTAAAGTAATTTTATCTATTTTTTTTATTTTTTGAGACACATGCCATGTTATACACCTATATATTTATATTAGGTCTTTGTACTACCATTTTAAATGTTATAGCATGAATATAATTATTTTAATGATATTTTAAGCTTCATGTAACATTATTATTTCTATATTATTATGATTCAAAGTTACCAAAGTGGTAACAGTTTATTACTACAATGTTTTTGTTTATCGATATTTTTTATGATTATTATTACATTGATGAAATATTATCATACATATCTAAATAAACCTCATTAATTTTATTCTAATATGGTTATTTTTTATATATTCAATTAATTTTACCATTTTACACTCTTTATTACTTAATATAAATAAGAAAATATTTTTTTATAAAATCTGACTTTATTTCTTTTTTTAGTCAAACATATGTGTTCTAATAAGACCATGTTTTCTAAAAATGTTTTTAAGATTACTTATATGTTTTAAAGAATATTTTCAAAGAAACGTTTTTTTTCATATTTCTTATACTTTTTCAATTTTATTTTCAAATAAAATTATTTTAATATGTTTTAAAGCTTCCATTATATGCATGGAATGTTATTTCAAAGAAAATGGTTTCATAAGGTTTTAGGTTTTAAAAATCAATTTTCAAATAAGAAATTATATTTTCTCAAGAAAAGTTTTATGGATTTATAATGTTTTCCATTATAAGTTTTTAAATGTGGTTTTAAATGAAATTGATTTTGAAAATATATTATGTTTTAAAAAATTATTTTCAAAGAAATATTATTTTTCTTCAAAAATGTTCCAAGAGATCTTTCAAAATCCAATCCCATATATATTGAAATCATTTGATATAGATTATTATTTACTGGGGATAAGATCTAAGGACACCATTATTATTCTTTATTTTAATGGTTTTTATTAAGAAGAAATGTTTTTTATGAAAACCATTTCTCTTCCATGGGTTTTACTATTATAAAATGTTCATGAAACCCACTTTCTTTCATGGGTTATTATATGATGAAATGATTATTAAACCTGTATCTTTTTAACAAGTTAGGGTTTCCTAAAATTGTTATGCGACCCATTATATTTCATGTGTTATGATATGTTTTTTTATGAAACCCAACTCTTTTTATGGGTCATGATATGATGAATGTTTTTTACCCAGTGGAACATGCATGTATGATTTAATCATGTGAAAGGTGGGACCTATAACTCCCTCAAATGAATTGGGTAAATATAAATATTTTATGAGATCAAAGGGTAAATATGAGATCATACAATTCCCAAAATAAGAGGGCATCCTAAGACTAAAACAATGTGGCATTATAAGACTGAAACAGGATGGTACATGGGGGGGCATCCCCAACCCCAAACAAGAGGGTACATGGAAGGGCATCCCAAGACCAAAACCAAAGGGCATCTTAAGCCTGAAACAAGAGGGTATATGAGAGTTCATCCCAAAATTTAAATAATAGGGTATATGGAAGGGAATCCCATGCCCAAAACAAGATAGAATCTTAACATAAAAACAATAGGGTACACAGGAGGGAATCATGATCCCAAAACAAGAGGGTATATGGGAGGGCATCCTAAGCCCTAAATAAGAGTGTTCATGGGAGGGTATCCTAATCCCTAAACCAGAGGGTACAGGGGAGGGAATAAAAATCCTAAAGTAGGTACAAAAATTATTATCCCAACTCTAACATGTTATAAAGGTCTTTGTAGGTATCCTTGAAATATTATTTTCTATACTTATGTGTATGCCACAATGCCATATCTTTTTCCTCTATTATGGTCTGATGGATTATGCTCTTGATTCCTTATGAATAATGTATTATAAACATACAATATTAATTCCATGACTCTTGATTATGATATTTTATATATTGGCTATGATCTTATAATGTTTTGATCATTTTCTCATACCCTTATGCTCATGTTATGGTTACTTATCTCCCTTGTTTACCGTTACTGAGAATCTAATTTAACACATTTCTTATGTTTCCTTTCACTCAGTTATAAAGAAAGGTTTTTATTTGGAGTAATAGTAGGGAATATATTTAATGGATATATTTAATATCTTTCATTGGGATATAATATTATTTTTCTATGTTTCCAAAGACACAAACTATTATGGTCCTTGGGAATGTATTTTTATAATATGTTGAATATCCATCTATAATGATGTAATATCCATGTAATATAAGCCTGAGATTCTATAGATATAGGTAATTAAATTAATATAATAAAATATTCTTATAAGTTAGATACTGTAATTATTATATAACCATTAGTGTATAATATTTTGAGGAGGTGGAAGAAGAAATCAATAAAACACAAATAGTTATGAATTTGACCGTTTCCTAGACAACCTCTTTAGGATTATATATAAAGTGTTTAAAGAATAGATTTATGAGAAAAAATGGATTCTAGGATTAGGGTATGTAATTTTGTTGTTGAGTTGAGTATTTCTTGTTTGAACCAATAATTGTTTAACGTGTGAAGAAAAGAGGAGGGTGTGACCTTTTAGAAGTGAGGTTAGTGTCACATTTGTATGTTAACAAAAGGAAATGGTGTAACCATGTTTTTTACATTAAATTATGGTCCAAAATGGAGAATTTTTGAGATAAATAAATGATAAGTTCTAATATATGACATTGAATAAATTTTAGATAGTTTTTTATGTTAGTATAACCCTTTTATTTTTAGTTTAACCACTTGGTAAACCTATTTTTATCTTAACTGTGGTAATTAATTTTAACTATTTTCACTACTAATTATGGTAATTTTTTTTGTTCAACTTATTATATAATATATATTATTAAGATTAAAAATATGAAACCAATTTTTGTAAATTCAATTCATAGATGTGGTAGAATCAAATATAAAATTATACACATAGACATAATGAAAAAGCTCGTTTTTAAAGAGACAATTATCAAAAGTATGGAAGGTTTTAATATAACAATTCATTATGAAATTATTTCCAATGACATAAATTATATTAATTCTAATATAATTGAAAAAATTTTACTTTAAAACTAATTTTAAATATAATTTAACTTTGTAAATAATTTAAATGAAAATGTATTTTTCAAATAAAAATCAGCATTTTTCACTATTTATCAAAAAATACAACTTTTTAGAAAAAAAAAATTAACCCTAAGATAATTTAGATTTTTTAATTAAAAAATGTATTTAATTTTATTAGATAAATTTTATAAAAGTGTCAAAAATCAATTTTATCATAACTTTGGAAGAAATAATGAAACGTTTTTCCTTAAAAAAATTATTTTTTAGAAAACATTTCTCTTTTTGTAAAATGATTATTATAATATTTATAATAAATAGATATATATTTAATTTATTTTATACATGTATAAAGGATATAATTTTCATTATTAGTTATTAATATTCATAACTTCCAACTTAATGACTAGGTAATAAAATTTTAATAGAGTATTTTTGTTCAAACACAATGTTGCGTGCATCACAAGAAATTGAAGAGATTGAATTTATTTGGAAATGAATAAGTCATAAATGAAAATTTGGTGGTCACAAAATGGTGAAGGATGTGGTTCAAAAAAAATTCCTTTGGGGCATCCATGGTTTTATTCATAGGATCTCACTCTTAGATGAATTTCTCCTTCCGTCGGATCCACTCGTCTAGTCAGGTCACCCTGTCCTTGATTAGGTAGAAAAATGTGGCACAACCTACCCATGTTGATGGATAGCTATGTCGAACCATAACCTATCTGGATGCCACCATCCAGGGTGCTCTTTCATCTTGGCTAGAAATAGATCCTTCCCAGCTGGGGCGCTTTCTAGAGTAACCTATTCATGGGAAGGGGTAATTACCTTGTGTAGAGTGTTAGAAAATTCAACACACCAGGATTCCCTTTTTATATTAAAAATAATTTATAAATTATTAAGGCTTTACACACATCATCCAATGATACATTGTTTTAAGAAGTACTCTAGAATTTGATAAATATACATATAATTAAATCAATATTTGTTTATATGATGTACAAATCATATTTCATATCCTAATAATAAAATTAAATATCTAATAAATAGAACATTTTCAATCTGATAGAAAACAAATTTTTTCTAATTTTTTTTACAAAACCTGAGAAGTATGATGGTTAATAGAGTATAAAAGTTTAATAATTGGATTGTGAGTTTCAAAAATAAGGTCAGAAAGTATAAAAAAATAGCTTTCAACTCAACTATATCCTATATTTTGGAATGAAAAAACAACAACTTGGAATGATAAAAACTATTGTAAAAGAACTTTGAAATATACTTACTCCCCCTGTTTTCATTGTTTTTAACCTTTATTATTTTTTGTGAGAAGTTATCACTTTATTATATTCTACCCTTTTCCAAAATTTATATTTCTCAAAAATATTTAAGTTAATTCTCCTTAAAACTTTCTCTTTTTTTTCAAAAACAATATTGACACTTTATTATTATTTTTAAGTGATTGAATAATTTCTCCATCTTTGTGATCTTCAAAAATAATTATATGGAGGTAGAAGGTGTACATAAAATTTATAAGAAAGAAAAACTATATGAAACCACATATAATATTCATGAAAATAGACATACACCTATATATATAAGAATTAATTCCATCTAAAATTGCAAGTGGGATATTTATCCAAGAAAGTTTGGTAAAATATCCTTTCAAAAATTTTTAGAAAGAACATCCATCCATTTTTTTCAATTTAGATATTACAATCTTCCAAGTGTTCATATAAAGGAAATAATTTTTTCTCCAAATAATTTTTAATAATTAATTTTATCTTCTTGACATATTCTAGGTTTTCGTATCACTAAAAAACAACTACCTTTGTTCTTTAAACTTCTTCTTCTAGAGATTGAACTTTATTACTGTCATTCTGACTTTATTCTAACAGAGACATTGTTCTCCTTAAATTTGAAATTCTATATTATAAAAATTAAGTCTTATTTTATTATTTTGATATTTCATCATCTTGATTCGTTGTGAGGGATTTAATATTATTGACTACTCTTGTTGTCTCACAAACTTTATAATTGATATATATTGAAAATTTTGAAAATGAATCAGTAGTTCTTGTAATTACTTCATTTATTCATCATAAAATTTGATATCTCCCTTAGAGTGTGATGTTGAGGGAAATAATATCTTATATATATATATATATGTGTGTGTGTTTTTATCAATGGTGATGTTATTTTTCTAGAATATCTTTAGAACATGTCTTATTACAAAAAATAGTAGTTTTACTAAAACTCATGACAAATTTAGTGAGTGTGTGTTACATCCACAAAATCTGAACGCGAACAATTGTTGTTACTACATATTTATATTTATCTATGTAAAGTGATATTAAATGTTGTTTCTTGCAAGAACAAGTCACTAAATCTTATCCTAATAAATGAAATGTTTCATATGTACCTTTTTAATATATTTTACATCCTCCAAAGTCAGTATCTAAGAAAATTTTAGTTAAAAATATTTTCCAAAAGAATGAAATAATTTAGGATCTATAACTACTTTATGTTAATGAAAAATTTGGTTTATATATTTTAAATGAGACACTTTTGTATTATCTTGAAATATCAAAAAGAGGAATAGAAAAAACATTAAATCAGCCCAACTATCTGCAAGTTATAGTAAACCACAAATCATTCATATAAAAGTATTTTGATCAAATGGTTTCTTAGTTCATCAATATATTAATTTTTTAAGATCTTTATTGGATTACTAATACTTTTTTAATTTATGTAAAAAATTTTAAGTAAATAATATATATATATATATATATATTTCAGATTTAAAATTTCATTCTAGTTTTTGAGAAATTTGAAAACCAAAGAAAAAGATAACTCATCCATCATGATCATTTCAAACTCATAATTCATATGATTCATAAAGGAATCTAAAATTAATTTTTTACTTGATCCAAGTATAATTTCATAAAAATAAATTTGAACAATGATAGTATGTTTGAATTTTCTTAATAAAAAAGGTATCTCCCTTAATAAAACTATTCTATAAAGAAATATAATAAGTCTATCCTAATAGGATCTCAAGGCTTATAGATGTACATAGTGGGACTTAGTAAGTATAAAAACATTATGTGGAGTTTTTTTATAAATATAGGTCATTATTATATATAATATTCAACCTAAAAATATTCATTAATAATATCACACTTCAATTCAATTTGATAAAGAATAAAATTTAGGAATACTTCATCCCATAATAGTATACAAATAGATTCTAGTCTAGCTACTAGAGAAATATTTTCTTTATAGTATATTAATTATTATTGATTATAACCTTTTATAAAACTTTATTCTTTATTTATATAAATAATTCTATATTCATCACATTTATTTTGAAAAACCTACATCACTGATTATATTATCATTAGGGTGATTCTTAAGGATTGTATAATTTATTGGGTTTATAAAAAGATGTTCTCAAAAATCATTTTGAGTTTCTTCTTTTGGTAAATAATTATAAGTATTTTCTTTATTTGTTCGTTCAAAAGAATAATTTTCAACATGATTTAAAAATAAATTTTTTTAAAATCATTTAAACATGTGGTTTCTATTTAATTAAAAAAAAAGGTTCAGTTTCATAAAATTTTATTTGCACTATTTTCTCAATAGAAATTTCATTTTTATTAAAAAATCAATAAGAATTTAATGTTTTGTAATATCCTATAAAAAATAATTCATCATATATTGGGGAAAATTTATGTAAATTATAATTAGTATTTAGATTGAATATTTTACATTCAAGAACTATAAAGTAAGAAAGTTTAGGATTTATTCCTGTACAAAACTCATAAAGATGTTTTGTTTGTAAAAGGTATTAGTAAAGATCGATTTATAGTATAATATAAAATGTAACACCCCAAGATTCCATGATACATTTCTCTTTGAATAATATAATAGCATGCGGCGTACACAATGTCGAGTTCATACACACCACGACCTATCAAACTAGTCGTTTTAAAAGAAGTTATGAATAGAAATATCCACTTTTTGAAATTTTATAAATTTTATTGGAATTAATTTTTGGATTCAGAATATCAAAATTATCTTAGGGTGAATTTTTGGTACTTTTATGATAACTTTCATATTTTTTTGAATTGCGAAAAACTCTAAATTTTAATTAAAAACAAATTTTTTAATCGAAATAATTTATAATGTTAAATTATAAATTTTAGTAGTTTTAAAGTATAATTATATTATATTTTTATCAATTAATATTATTTAGGTCATTGTATGTAATTTAACATTTAAATTATACATAAACACATGTCAATCTTTTGGTAGTTTTTACTTCTTAAAAACACTCTTTTTGGTTTTGACAACAGAATTTAATTTTAAATTAATTAATACAACTTCTGTGATTTGAATTTGGAAAATTGGATTCCATATTTGGAATTATAAGGTCCAAATTGTTTAAATATGTAACTTTTATTTTTAAATATTATGAATAGTAACTTCAGTAAATATTTTATTTACCATGGTTAATGGTTAAATCCAGTAAATAAGCGTAAAAATAATATTAAAATAATATTAAGTTACCCTAACACATGTAATAAACTTATTGGATGAAATATTTCTGACCATGGGCATACTTGGGTCAATTTAGGAACCCCATGGAGCCAGTTGAGAGTAATAATGACATTTTATATTTATTAATGTAAAGTAAAGAAAAAAATAACGTAAACATATATCTTTTATTAAAAAAATATTTATATGGGGTTATATAATTGATCTCTTAGACTATAAATATTAATTATAAATCTAAAAATATTTCCCACAGCATGGTATTTTATTTATAATTTTTAGACATCAGATAATTAAATTTATTTATGAGACAATGATGATGCAGTAATTACCTTCTTAATGAAATATTAAAATATTTGATATTATGAATGTAAATTGAAACTTTTGATGCCATCCAATAGTTTTATAGGTGAATATGGAATGTTTGGGATGATTAAAAATATTTGTTTCTAATTAATCAAGTTTTTACGACTTTAACAAAAATAAATTACTAAATAGTGTTAGAATTGTCAAAAATGAGTTTTTAAAAAAAATACTGTTTTATTAAATGATATAATATTATTAAAAATATAAGACTTGACCAAAGGTATTATATGAGGTTATATATGTCAATAATTAACCACTTGGGGTCTATAAGAATTTTATAGTATGTTTATTGACCATGTAATATAAAAACACAAGAAGACATGATAAATGTTAAACTATTTATCTAAGAGTTAAATCTAAAATATGAGGTTAATATGGTGACCTAAACTTGTATAAAAAATATTGGTTGAGAGGATGTCGACTCATTCCAACCTTAGTATTTAAATAAACCCATTTGGAGCTATTATAATATGAAAATGATTGTATAATATATTAATATTACAAGATCTTCCTAAAGTGCCCCTCACCTCTCTTATAAAAGGGTACTTCCCCTTCTCTCAAATTCACATCTCCAAATCCATTTAGATCAGCCAACCCATGATCAAATATCCTCCAAACTACCCTAACTTAAACCTAGAGTCCTTACTTTGATTATAAATCCAACCTAGGGAGCCCTTTTGTTCAAATCAAAAGGAAGAACCCAAAGAAGAGGTAATTATTTCATATCTTTCCAAGTTATTTTCTTCATCCACTTCCTCCTTATTTTTTGATTCAATATCAAAATAATTACTCCAATAACACGTACATTCTGATATGTATTTATAAATATGGTGCAATTATATTCATTATTCTATCCATCCTATGAATGACAATGACACCAAACGAGCGTACATACGACTTACTATCTCCTCGTCGTGGTGTAGTTTGTTATTCAATGCTTCATTATTTGGATCGGTATAATAATTATTATAATTGATGTAAATAATAAATATAACATGTTAATGATTCTGTATATATGATATACCATGCAATTAAGTAATAGTTCACCAATAATGGAATGATATTGTTTCTCTTGCATACGTACGACTTACCGTCTCCATGACGCGAGGAAATTTCATTCCCCATTGTAATCATTCAAGAATAATTTTCATTTGATGATTAAAAATAATTTTTAAATAAATATATTTATTTTTCAGCTACTACATTTTGACGTGGTGTTCTAGGAGAATAAATGATATGTATGCTTCCTTTTTTACAACAAAATGTTTTAAAATTAAAATTTAAAACTTCACAAACATGGTCACTATGAATAGTTAACAAAGGTATAATTTTCTAATTTTTAAAATGGGATATAATTTTTTTAAAAATAAAAACATTATTTAATATTTTTCTCTTGAAAATTGACCCATTTATATCTAGCGTTATCATCAACCATGACAGATACATATTATTTTCCACCAATACTTCCAATTTGTGTTAGACGAAAAACATTCCTGCATAATAAATGAAAAGATTTATTACTTTAAACTTAAATAACATATTTAAAAATTGAGTTATGTTTCATTCCAAATTGACATGGATTACAAACTTTTAAATAATTAAAACCAAAATCCTGGAAATATCTAGTTAGTTCTTTCATAGAGAGTTTTGATAAAGTTATTACATTACAATGTCCTAACCTTCTATTCAATAACATTGATTTAAATTTGATTACACTAAGATAATATAGATATTTTATTCTATGTTTTTCTAATTTAAGTGTCTATAAATTCTCATTTATTGCGTTTGAAAGAATAAAATTTCCTTCTGAACTTTGAATAATATATTGCTCACTCCTGATGTTCATATGATATATTCAATGAAATAATTTACTTATGATAATGTTGTTTTGTTTAACCCCTACAACAAATAAAACATTTAAAATTAAAGTTTTACCAAGAAAATTTTATATCACCCATATCGTACATTTCTCATTGAGTATTGTCTCCAAAAGAGACTTTTCTACCTTTTATTTTTAAAATATTCTGAAAGAACTTATTTTTTCCATTCATGTGTCTAGAACATCCAATATCCATGTACTAAATGTTATTTTTGTTTTTAATAATTTTATTTTTCTAGAAATAAGAAGATTATGATTTTAGTACCCAAACTTTCTTAGTTCCAGCATTATTAGAAAATAAAAATTAATGGATCCACAATTGTCTAACTTTTTTATATTGTACAACTAAAAATTCATTAGAATTGTAAGACTTATGAAAACTAAAATACTGTACTTTATTTAAATAATAGTTTTTCATACATTATCCACCTATTTGATTTTTTTTACAAAAGGGATCAATTTTAGAAACAAAATTTTTATTTTTAAAATGAGGTTTTGAGTTTATAAAACCAATCCTAGACGTATTTATTATAGGTTTTAAATATTTGAATATGGTATTAAAATTTTCCTTCCTATAACTAAAATTTGATAATAATTGTTTTAGAATAAATATATCATAATTTAGCTTCACAACTAAATCTCTATTATCATCACTTGAAGTAGAATTAGATTTATTTTTTAACTCTTTAAAAATATCTTAAATATATGTTGAAAGTTATGAAATTAAAATTTGTTTTTGGAAATTTATACCATATACTTTTTTATATTTTGTAGATACTTTATTATTTTTATTGTTCTAGTAATTTAGCCTACCTAAATACTTATTTAAAACTAGGTACAATATCTTCATCTTTGAATATTGTATCTTTTTTATTCGTTATAATAATTATAACATTTATCTTCTAAATTAGGATAATTTTCATTAAAAGTTAAATTAGTTAAGGATTCATCAGATACCTCATCCATGTATAAATTATGTGGCTTTTGAATTTTATCATAAAATCCAATATTTTTATGATTTTCACTATAATTATCAGAAGAACTATCATAAGAACTATCTCTTTAACTTTCACTCAAAGAGTATAACACTTTCAGAATATTATTTCCATTGTTATTGTAAAAATTTCCTTAACTTTTATCTTTATCATATTTCTTCTTCAGTCTATGAAAATAAAGTATTATATGTCTTGGATTCTTACATTGATAACAAATCAGTTCAGAAATGTATTTCTTATCACTTTTATCTTTATAATTTTTATTATTCGTATAGTGATAATTAGTTTTTCTAACTATCATGTACTTCCTTTTGGATATATTTTTAAGTTAATTTTCACTATGTTTATATGAACTAATTTCTATCTCATCTTTGACTTTTTATTTCATAGAATATTTGGAAACTTTTTTAGTTGATATAAATTTCATAACCACTATAGAAGTTGACCCAAACTCTACCCAATTTACCATTTTCACTTTATTAGTAAATCTTTTCCATCTACCCTCATTATAAATGAGAGTACCAATAAGATCATATAAACTCAACTTGGTTAATTTTTAGTATCATACAGAGTTACTCTAATAGTTTCACATTCCTTGGAAATAATTTCAATAATATTCTCAACCAAATTTTCATTAGAAAATTATTTATCTCATAGAGATTGAAGACTACTTACAATAATCATAAATCTTTGATGTATCCTGGATACTAATTCTCAAAGTAATAAGTCAAAGGATCTATAATATGATCTTAGAGTATCTCTTCTAATTTCAACCATATATCTAGTCTAAAAGTGAGTAACTTTCAGTTTATTCCAAATATTATTTGTATTTTCACATGAATATTTTTGATTATAGATACTACTTTTCATAGAATAAAAAAGTATTTATGACTCTACAATTAAGATTATATTATTTTTTTTAATATTTATTATATTTTTTCACTTATTGGTCATGAATTATATTGGTTTTAGTTTCCATAAAAAAATTATCAACTCGAGTATTGATAAAAAAAATTGTCACTATATCTCACCAATATTCAAAGTCAACTCCATCGAATATAGGACGTCTAATTGGATTTACATTCTCTAAAGTAACAATGGTACAACCTTCCATGTCATATAAATAAGATACTATTTTCTACAAAAACACATTTATGAAACAATTTATAAAAATGATAAACTTAGTTTAATATAAAATGTAGCAGTAGAAACCGCCTTTGAGACAAAATATAGGATCTTAAAAGTATTAGTTTTAACATAAGATGGGGGGGGGGGGGGGGTTGAATTTTTGTTTATAAAATAATACTTAAAATTTTTACTAACCTCTTATATGAAAGTAATTTGATATAGAAACTCCAATGTAATTTATAAAATAAGATTTAAGAAATGTTTATAATAAATATAATGAGTCTTTTCTTAATTAATGCACAATAGAAATAAGGAAGTAATAGAAGAATGCTAAAACAATATTTTATAATGTAAGTAAGAAATACATATGATAACTTTTATAAAAATATAAAAACATTAACCTTAAGTTTTAATGAATTAAATAAATCTAAATTTAGGTATCCATAGTTTTAAGAAAATAGTAAAGATTTTTATTCATTTACCAAGGGAGCCCTATATTGGAATAACCTATGTTTCACTAGCCTCAACAACTCTTGATCAACAAGATCAATTGTATCTATCTTAATAAAACCCAAAATAGATCAGTCACACTAGTTTATACAAAAAAAGTACAAAACCATAAATCCTAAGGAAATTACAATAATTCTCACAATCAGATGCCTTAAGAAATGTCTCTTTAAAGTTTAAAATGAAGTGCTCTGAAATTAACAAGATGTTACAAAAAAATTCAAAGAAACTTTTGATTGTAAAAGTTGTAATATATTTCTTCCTCCTCCATAAATATAACTTATATTTATAATTAAATTCACAATTATAATATTACAACTATCTCATCGGTGGTTGTAATTGAATAAAAAAAACTCTTCTTTACTTGAATTAATACAGAACATCTTCTCACCCAATGGTTGATTATGATGAAACACCCTTAAAGTGATTGAATGAAACTACCGAATAGAAAAATGTTTCGTCATCTAAAAGACTAAAATTTATTTATATGATAAAGTGGAATTCTTTTATTTGATATATTTGATAGATTTTCTTCCAAAAAACATATATTACACTGGAAGATAAAAATCATCCACTAGTTTTGTGAAACTTCATCCGACGAGTCATTGTTTTAGTATTTATTCTGGAATTTTCTAAATCTATGTCCAATTAAATTAGTATTTTTTCATCTAATGTGAAAAGTATATTATATATCGGAATAATAAAAAACTATTTCCTATTAAAATATATTTGTACATCCAGTAATCCATAACTACTTTCTATAAAAATGTTTACAAAACCTCGGAAGTCTATAATTTATTATTTAAGAAGTTTTTTGTTATTTTCAAAAGTATGGTTTGAAAGTATTAAAATAACAAATTTGACTGAAATGTTTCTAAATACTAATATTATCATGAATAATAAATTCTGCACATAGTTTATAAATATGTGAAGTGAAATAGTCCCTCAAACCTTTGCTTGTTCATTACACATTCAAAGTGTTGTGTGAAGAAGAAAAGTACGGGTCTGTGCTCTGAATTGTATGAAGTATAGAAAAATACCTCATATTTTTATAGAAAAAAACATGTAATATTTAAAAAATACTATTGATTATTTGAGAAACAAAAGAGTATTCCATGCATGTGATATACATACATAAAAGAAGTGATAAAGTCTCATGAAGTTGAAACTTCATGGAGGAGTAGTGAAACTGGAGATTGAGTATTTATGAACTCCATGAATGAATTGTTTTGGCATGAAAATATTATCATATTATTACATGCATGAATAAATTTTAAAAACACTATTAGAAGAATTTTTTTTTCTAAATTGATATATTTCAGTGAACTGGGAAAGAAGGAAACATGTAGTGTGTCATGAAATATTTAGTTGTTAATCTTGGTGAAATATTGAGATGTAGTAGATGTATTATCTTTTCCTTAATTAGAAGAGTACTGGGATGACTTAAATATAGATTTATTGATCATATTTAGTGGTAGTAAAATAATTTTGTTAAGACCAATCATTTAGTGCAATGGAAGTATCAATGAGATATTATAAGATGACAAGATTTTATGATTGAAGGTGATCAAGGATACTAGTGATCCATAAGTATATTTTTGTAACTCCCCGACCCCAGTTACCCAGAGTTGGTGCATTATTACATAAAATTGGCATGATCACAAGAAAGATCAAATCTCGAAAGATCGATCAGTTTAGTAGCCTTGGAAACACTACATATATTCACAAGTCTTACATTACATCATAAAAATGAAAACTACAACAACATAGTCTCCATAGTCCACAATCATATCCCCACATACTATCCCTGTAGGTCATTCATAAATTACTTATTCACATCCTGGGAAAAATAAAACATTGAAAGGGGTGAGCTCAGATGCTCAGTAAGGATAGCAATATAGCGGAAACTTTCATAAATAAAAAAAAACATTTATGGAAATGTATAACTAAAACCAAAGCCTTTTAAACTTTAACTTCAGCATAATATGGAAAATATAAAATGAAATAATTCCATTTACTTATTCACATGGATATTATACTAGTCGAATAATCACATGCAATATCAATAACCACTTTCATAATGACGGAATGCATAATGCCAGACTATCATAAACACGTAGCCAAGGCCTCGTCCCAAGACTACAAATAAGATTTTTTCAAGGCCTCGTGCCAAGACACTAGTTTGTCTCATGAGACCTGCCAATGCATTGAGGAGCTATAGCCGACTCCACCTGTCACTTGTTAAGTCCAATGCATTCCTCATATGAACAGGTTTAAACAATACATAAACCTTCGTATTAAAATTAGAATACGAAATTTCAATACTTTCTCCATAAACCATGAATGGTATAAAAATAACACATCCAGAGTCAATCATATCACAAAACCTTCAATACAATATAGAAGTTTTGTATCATAATAAATCAACTTGAAATAAACTTAAAATCCATCAAAGAATGTTGACATAGATGAAAATCATAACTATTTGAGAGAAATATCTCTTTTTTTTGAAATCATTAAAAAGTCACCTAATTATACAGAAAACCTTTATTTTTAAAATATTATTATAAGAATTAAAGGGAAGCTTCAAAGGTGTAAAATGGCAGAGAATAAACGCATCTGCTGTATAAGTTAAAAATACATTCTTACCTTAATTCTGTCGAAAAGGTTAAAAAGGACCTTGTTTAGAAAACAACGGAAAGATTTCTTTATACACTTCTTATAAAAATTAAATCAAGGGTATAAATTAATTTAAACTATATTATTTAAAATAGTAATAATGTGTTGAAATACATTTTTAAGAAACATGGATGTGGATGATAAAGAGGTCCCAATAGATAATTACGTATAAACAACCTCGGATAATGAAGAGATTGTGAAATAAACCATTACCTTGTACTTTTCCTTGGTCGAGGGTTGGTTAACCTCCTATATAATGGTGAAATAATTGTTATTAAATTATACAAGAATCATATACATTAATATGATATAATATATGATCTTTTAATATTTCGTTGTTGATAATATCTTAGTATTATCGTTGTTTCGGGTGTTAACTTACTCGTTTTCTTTTATATGTTTTGTTACATAATCCATGTTTGTTATGGATAGTTTGTATCTTATTCATATCCAGAATGATATCAAATCCATAAATATTATTTTTAACCATTTAATAAAATTTATTCCTGAATGGATACGATGGGGAATGAATCTCATCGCGTTCGTGGAGACGGTAATCCGTACGTACGCATGAGCGAAAATACCATTCTTTTGATATTAAAATAATATATAATTGGATGGTATATAATATATAAAGAATCATTATCATGTTATATTTATTATTTACATGAAGTATACATCATTATTATACCCATCTAAATAATAATATATTGAATTTCAATTACACCACAACGTGGAGACGGTAGGCCGTATGTACGCACGTATGGTGACATGTCATTCAAGGGATGGATAGAATAATGAATTTGTTTGTTACATAATTATAATAACATCACAGTATATATAATATACTAGAGTTATTATTTTAGAATGTAAATAATAAGGAAAGAAGAAGTTGAAGCAGAAATGAACTTTAAAGTGGGTGGTGAAGACATTACCTCTTCTTCGGGTTCTTCCTTTTGATTTGAAAAAAGGGCTCCTTAGGTTGGCTTTCTGATCAAAATAAGGCCTCTAGGTTGATTTGAGGGAATTTGGGAGGATATTTGGGTAGAGGTTGGCCGAGCCAAAAGGCTTTTATGGTGTGAAGAATTGGTTAAAAGTGGTTTCCTTTTATAAGGGGGAGGAGGGGCTCTTTAGAAAAAACATAAAGTATTATTTTATAATAAATTCATATTCGGTTTATAATGGATCCAAAGTAGATGATTAAATGTATAAGGTGAATATGGGTCGAAATCCTTTCAACCAATATATTTTAGACAGTTTTGTGCCATTATATTAACCTTATCTTTTAGTTTTAACTCTTAGTTAATTAGTTTCTCATTTACCATGTCACTTTGAATTTTTATATTATATAGTTAATAAACTTACTATATACCTACAAGAGACCCCCAAGTGGTCCATTAATGATACACCAATAATGATATATGTCCTATGGAATAACTTTAAATTTTTAGGAATAGAATATAAATTAATAATATAATATTTTTTTTAAAAACTCATTTATGTCAATTTTGACACTACTCAATAATTGATTTTTGTTAAAGTCTTAAAAACTTTATTAATTCTAACAAAATTACTTTAAGCCATATAAAAATATCATATTAACCAATAAAACTCGTGCATGTCATCAAAACTTTCTAATTATATTTATTTTAACATTTATAATACCAATTATTTGATTCTTTCATTAATAAGGAAAATACTGCATCATTATTGTGTCATATATATTTTTACTTTTTCAATGTCTAAATATTATAAATAAAATACCATCATGTAGGAAATATTTTTCTCTTTCTAATAAATATTTATATTTGAAAATATAACATATATAACCCTATGTAAAAATTGTTTGGATAAACGATATAAGCTTATGTCATTTTTGTATTTACTTTAACTTAATTAATATAAGTGTCCCTATCACTTACAAGTGGCTCCATGGGGTACCAAAATTGACCCACATATGAACATGGTTGGAAATGTATCCAAAAATAAGGTTAGGACACGTTTTAGTGTAATTTAGTATTATTATAATATTATTTGTTTACCCTTATTTACCAGATTTACCCTTTAACCATGATAAATAAAATATTTACCGAAGTAATTATTTAAAATGTATAAAACTAAAAGTTACCTATTTACACAATTTGGACATCCTGATTCCAAATATGGAATCCATTTTTCCAAATTCAAAACATAAAAGTGGCAGAAATTAATTTAAAATTAATTCCCGCGGTCAAAACAAAAAGCGTGTTTTTAAGATATAATAACTATCAAAAGATTGACACTTGTTTATGTCCGGTTTAATTGTGAAATTATGTCCAATGACCAAAATTGTATTAAATGGTACAAATATATTCTAAATATACTTTAAAACCACTAAAATTCATAATTTATCACTATTAATTATTTTGATTAAAAAGCTGTTTTTAATTAAAATTTAGTAATTTTCACTATTCATCAAAATATAAAAGTTATCCGGAAAGTACCAAAATTTCACCCTAGGCTAAATTCGATATTCAGAATCCAAAAATGAATTCCATTTTTAGAGATAAAATTTATAAAATTTCAAAAATTGGGTATTACTATTCACAACGGCTACTTTGATTGGTTGTGGTGTGTGTTAGAACTCGAAGTTGCGTACAACACACGCTACTGTATTATTTAAAGTGAAGCATACCGTGGAAGCTTGGGGTGTTAAATTCTCCCCTAATTCAAATAATTTCATCCTAGAAATTTCTAGAATACTACCGCATGAAAAGACTTGGGTGGTTCTTCATCATAAGTTCCTCGGGTTCCCACCTTGCCTCTTCTATCTTATGGTTTCTCCATAGATGTTTTACCAGAAGAGTCGTTCAGTTTCTTAGCACTTATTCTCTTGTATCAAGAATCCTAACAGGATCTTCACAATAAGAAAAATTAGGTTCCAGTTCTAATTCCTCATAGGTGAGTACATGCGTTGGGCCAGGCATGTATTTTCTTAACAGCGATACGTGGAACACATCATGAACTTTGAAGAGATTTTGCAGCATTGCCAAACGGTAAGCTACAACCCCAATTCGTTCTATAATTTCGAATGGTCCGATGTACCTGGGACTCAATTTACCTTTCTTACCGAAACATATCACTCCCTTCCATGGAGATACCGTCAAGAAAACATGATCTCCTACCTGAAATTCCAAATCCTCCTTTGATTATCGGCATAGATCTTCTGCCTACTTTGAACTTCTTTGATGTGGTTTTGGATTACCTTCACATTTTCTATCATTTCCTCCACCAGTTCTGGGCCTACTAGTTTTCTTTCACCAACGTCATCCCAACAGGTTGGTGTGTGACATCTCTTTCCGTATAACTCTTCATATGGTGCCATCAGAATACTTGAATGAAAGCTATTGTTATAGGAAAATTCTACCAGAGGTAAATATTGATCCCACATACCCTGAAAGTCAAGTGAGCATGATCTAAACATGTCATCTAAGGTTTGAATAGTTCATTCTTATTGTCCATCAGTTTGGGGATGATAGGTAGTGCTCAAATTAAGTTCAGTATCCAAGGCCTTCTGAAGAATCTTACCAAATATTGAAGTAAAACAGGGATCACGATCAGAAACAATCGATAGGGGTTCTCCATGAAGTCTCAAAACTTCATTAATATATATTTTTTCTAGACATTATAGTGGTAGATCTTCTCTTATAGCAAGAAAATGTGCTGAATTGGTAAGACGATCAATAATAACCCATATTTCATCATTCCTTCTAGGAGTCTTTGGTAGCCCCATGACAAAGTCCATCATAACATTATCCCTTTTCCACTCTGGTATGGGAAGAGGTTGCATGACTCTTTCGGGATGTTGCCTTCTAGCTTTCACTTGTTGACAAACCATAAATCTTGACACAAAATCAGAAATCTCCCTCTTCATGTTGTCCCACAAAAAATGTTCCTTCAAATCTTTATACATTTTAGTGCTCCCAGGGTGTATAGAGAAATTGGAACTATGAGTATCATACAACAATTCTACTTTTTAGATCAAGTATATTTTCAATACAAAGTCTCTTCCCAAACTTCAAAATTCCATATTCATACACAAAGTCACCCAATTTTCCATCATTCACAGCTTTAATCTTCCTTTGTAACTCTTCATCACCGGTCTGAGAACTCTTTATCCTTTCTAGTAAAGATAGTTTGGCAACCATTTGAAAAAGCATTGATGTTTCACCTTCCATGGTGATTCCCATATCCATATTTACTAGATCCATGTATATAGGATCCTTTTCAACTCTTATCTTGTTCAAAACTCCATGATCCTTTTTACTGAAATTGTCTGCCACCTTATTTTCCTTCCCCGGGTGGTAGTGTATCGTGAAATCATAATCCTTGAGTAGTTCAAGCCATCTCCTTTGCCTCATGTTGAGTTCTTTCTGTGAGAAAAATATACTTCAAACTCTTGTGATTAGTATAAATCTCACATTTATCACCATAGAGATAATGTCTCCATATCTTCAAAGTAAAGATTACAGCTGCTAACTCAAGATCGTGAGTAGGATAGTTCTGCTCATGAATTTTTATCTGTCTTGATGCATAGGAAATAAACCTAACATTCTGCATAAGGAAACAACCAAGTCCTTTCATTGATGCATCACTATAAATAATGAACCCATCATTCCCTGATGGCAGAGTCAATATAGGAGAATTGACTAATCTTCTCTTTAGTTCTTCAAAACATTCTTCACAGTCTTTTTTTCCAGACAAATTTAACCCCTTTATGTGTGAGCTTTGTTAATGGGTTAGCTAATCGGGCAAAATTCTGGACAAAACGTCGATAATAACCTGTCTAACCAATAAAACTGCATACCTCAGTTATACTCGTCAGTTCTGGCCATTCTTGGATTGCCTTGGTCTTAGAAGGATCAACAGAGATTCCTTCCTTAGAGACAATATGGCCAAGAATAGAAATCTCCTGAACCCAGAATTCACACTTGCTAAACTTCCCATATAATTCATGTCTTCTAAGAGTCTTCAGGATAATGTGCAAGTGATTATAATGATCTTCGTAGCTTTTAGAGTATACCAATATATCATCAATAAATACCACCAGAAAATCATCGAGATATTCCTTGAAAACTCTATTAATTAGATCTATGAATACAGAGGGTGCATTAGTCAATCCAAAAGGAATTACTGTAAACTTGTAATGCCCGTACCTTGTTCGAAATGTTATCTTCGGAATGTATTCCTTCTTCACACATAACTGATGGTATCTAGATCGAAGTTCAATCTTTGAAAAGTATTGAGCTCCATGCAGTTGGTCAAATAAATCATCAATGCGAGGTAGGGGATACTTTTTCTTTATTGTTATAGGATTGATCTCCCTGTAGTCAATGCACAACCTCATAGATCCATCTTTCTTCTTAACAAAAAGGACATGGGATCCTGATGGAGAAACACTGGGGTGAATAAATCCCTTATTACTCAATTCCTCTAGTTGTTTCTTTAGTTCAACTAATTCCACAGTGGCCATTCTATAAGGGTCTTCGATATAGGCCTTGATCCAGGAATTAAATCAATGGAAAACTCAACTTCTCGTTCTGCAGGATGTCCAAGTAAATCTTCCAAAAACACATCTACATATTCTTCCACAATAGGTACATCCTCTATTTGAACATTCCTTTCCTCACCGATAGTTATTTCATTCTCTTCCTCCCCAATAATTGAATTTTTTTTATCTATTGGGGGTGGATCTAGATAAGAATTTGGTGGTGAAGATTATGCTCTAAAGATAACGTATTCCTTATCATCACCAAAAAAATTGTAACCTCATTCTTCTTACAATAAATCTTTGCATCATGGTCCAAAATCCAATCCGTACCGAGGATTATATCAAACTCAATCATAGGTATGACAATGAGATCAGTGGATAGAGAACATTTATGTGCTCTAATGGGGACTGATTGACAGAACTTTGTTGCAATGATACTTCCCTTAGGGGTTTTGACTGACAACTCTCTTGTTAAATCAAATTGGAAATATCTATTTTTTTTAGCAAACTGGGAAGATATGAAACAATGCGATGATCCAGAATCAAATAATGTATTTTCTAAACTTGAGGAAACCATTAAATTACCTTCCACCACGTCTTTCAGAGCTTCTACCTCAGTAGTAGTGATAGCATAGGCTTGGCCTTGATCCCTTGGCCTTTTTTGATGCAATTTCTCTTGACTATTAGGACATTCATTTGCATAATGTCCCATATCTCTACAATTATAGCATTCCATGTTGACAGGAACTATCTTTCCCTTGCAATCATGAGCTTGGTGGCCTTTTTCACCACACTTGTAACAGACTCCCATTCCTTTTAGGCAAGTACCGGGGTGTTTCTTCCCACATTTACTACAGGATGGATTTTCAACTTTTCCCTTCTTCCCCTTATTTTAATTTCCATATTGATCAGCAGATCTCTTCTTCTCTTCCTTTGCTTTAAAGTCATAAGACTTAGAGAATTCCTTTTCCATCTTGATAGCACACGAGACAATATCTTCGTACAACGAGAATGTTTGTGAGACTAATGCTTGACAGAGAAATGGTTTTAACCCATCAAAGAAACGATCAATATTACACCTTGGGTTACGTATATAATCAGCAGCATGCCTCGCTAACCTTGTAAAGTTATCCTCATACTTTGTGACATTCTCATCCTCTTTCTGCCTCAGACTCAGAAATTTCCTTTCCATATCTGCTCGATGGTCTCGAGGAAAGTATTTTTCTAAGAACATCTCTTTGAACTCCCTCCAATCCATATATGATACTTTATCATCTTCCTTCGTGTTTTTTATCAATGACCACCATTGATCAGCATCTCCAGTGAGGCGATAAACTGCCATGACAACTTTTTCCCTTTCACTACTCCACAAGGCATGGAATATTTTCTCTAAGGAATTTATCCATTTCTCAACTACTATGGGATTAGAACTCCCATTGAATGTTGGTGTTTGTTGCCTCATGAAGTGATATAACATTGATCCTCCACACTACGGATCAGGGTGCTCTATATGGGTAAGGTTATTATTCATAACCTGAGTGAGTTGTCCCAGTATGGTGATTTGCTGTTCAGCACTAGTTGTATCACTAGCTCCACTATAATTATCTTGAACAGGAGGGAAATCCCTACATGGAGTGCGTACATTGATATAGTTTCCATTCCTTACACTAGGCGCCATTTCTAAACAATGGCATAAACTAGGTTAGTTTATGAATCAAAATACATAATCCCATACTTGTAAAACACTTAACATAAATTGAACAGTTTATGGATATAATCCATAATTATAAAAATGTTTTCTTTAAGGAAGTATATACCAATAAACCCTTCATAATGGTTTGTAAAGAAAATGAGAATAATACTAATCATATACCCTAGGTACATCTGTGCCAGAGCCGCCCCTACCTGCTCGTATCCAGACAGGGATGTATTTCTCAGAAAACTCACAAAATCTCTACAATACCAAAATTCTTGGAAGTTCTTCTATACTAATCCTAAAAGTCCATCTTAAGTCTATTTTCTCTAATCAGAGTTTATCTAAATCTACCTTCCAAGGTTTGTACTAAACTTCCTATGATACCAACTATAACGCCCCGACCCCAGTTACCCAGAGTTAGTGCATTATTATATAACATTGGAATGATCACAAGAAAGATCAAATATCGAAAGATCGATCAGTTTAGTAGCCTTGAAAACACTAGATATATTCATAAGTCTTACATTACAACATAAAAATGAAAACTACAACAACATAGTCTCCATAGTCCACACTCATATCCCCACATACTATCCCTGTAGTTCATTCATAAATTACTTCTTCACATCCTGGGAAAAATAAAACATTGAAAGGGGTGAGCTCAGATGCTCAGTAAGGATAACAATATAGCGGAAACTTTCAAAAATAAACATAAACATTTAAGGAAATGTATAACAAAAACAAAATCCTTTTAAACTTTAACTTAAGCATAATATGGAAATGATAAAATGAAATAATTCCATTCACTTATTCACATGGATATTCTACTAGTCGAATAATCACATGAAATATCAATAACCACTTTCATAATGATGGAATGTATAATGCCAGACTATCATAACCACGTAGCCAAGGCCTAGTGCCAAGACTACAAATAAGATTTTATCAAGGCCTCATTCCAAGACACTATTTTGTCTCATGAGACCTACAGATACATCAAGGAGCTATAGCGGGTTCCACCTGTCACTTATTAAGTCCAATGCATTCCTCATATGAACATGTTTAAACAGTACTTAAACATTCGTATTAAAACTAGAATACGAAATTTCAATAGTTTCTCCATAAATCATGAATGGTATAAAAATAACACATCCACAGTCAATCATATCACAAAAGGTTAAAAGGTGTAAAACGGCGGAGAATAACTGCATCTTCCGTATAAGGTAAAAAAACATTCTTACCTTAATTCTGTCGAAAAGGTTAAAAAGGACCTTGTTTGGAAAACGACGGAAAGATTCCTTTATACAATTCTTATAAAAATTCAATAAAGGGTATAAATGAATTTAAACCATATTATTTAAAATAATAAGAATATGTTGAAATACATTTTGAAGAAACATTGTTGTGGATGACAAAGAGGTCCCAGTAGATAATTACGTATAAACAACATCGGATAATGAAGAGATTGTGAAATAGAACCTTACCTTGTACTTTTCCTTGGTTGAGGGTTGGTTTACCTCCTGTATAATGGTGAAATAATTTTTATAAAGTTATACAAGAATCATATACATTAATATGATATCACATATGATCTTTTAATATTGCTTTGTTGATAATATCTTAGTATTATCGTTGTTTCGGGTGATAACTTACTCGTTTTATTTTATATGTTTTGTTACATAAGCCACGTTTGTTATGGATAGGTTGTATCTTATTAATATCCAGAATGATATCAAGTCCTTAAATATTATTTTTAATCATCCAATAAAATTTTGTCTTGAATGGATACGATGGGGAATGAATCTCATCGCGTTCGTGGAGACGGTAATCCGTACGTACGCACGAGTGACAATATCATTATTTTGATATTAAAATAATACATAATTGGATGGTATATCATATATAAATAATCATTATCATGTTATATTTAATATTTATATGAACTATACATCATTATTATACCCATATAAATAATAATATATTGAATAACAATTACACCACAACGTGGAGACGGTAGGTCGTACGTATGCACATATAGTGACTTGTCATTCAAGGGATGGATAGAATAATGAATTTGTTTATTAAATAATTATAATAAAATCAAATTATATATAATATACGGGATTTATTATTTTATAATGGAAATAATAAGGAACGAAGAACTTGAATAAGAAAGGAACTTTGAAGTGGGTGGTGAAGACATTACCTCTTCTTCAGGTTCTTCCTTTTGATTTGATCAAAAGGGATCATTAGGTTGGATTTATGATCAAACTAAGGACTCTAGGTTGATGTGAGGGAAGTGTGGAGGATATATGGGAAGAGTTTGGCTGATCCAAAAGGCTTTGAAGGTGTGAATAATTGGTTAGAAGTGGTGTCCTTTTATAAGGGGGAGGAGGGGCTCTTTAGAAAAAACTTAAAGTATTATTTTATAATAAATTCATATTATGTTTATAATGGATCAAAAGTGGATTATTCAAAGTATAAGGTGGATATGGGTCGAAATACTTTCAACAAATATATGTTAGACAGGTTTGGGTCATTATATTATGCTTATCTTTTAGTTTTAACTCTTAGTTAATTAGTTTGACATTTACCATGTCACTTTGTATTTTTATATTACATAGTTAATAAACTTACTATATACCTCCAAGAGACCCCCAAGTGGTACATTAATGATAAAACAATAATGATATAAGTCTTATGGATGAACCTTATATTTTTAGGAATAGAATATAAATTAATAATATAATATTTTTTTAAAAAACTCAATTATGTCAATTTTGACACTACTCAATAATTGATTTTTGTTAAAGTCTTAAAAACTTTATTAATTCAA
The DNA here is from genome assembly GCA_963277665.1 of Viscum album. Classification (NCBI taxonomy): domain Eukaryota; kingdom Viridiplantae; phylum Streptophyta; class Magnoliopsida; order Santalales; family Viscaceae; genus Viscum; species Viscum album. The sequence goes on along the minus strand of OY728139.1, from coordinate 1,511,747,769 downwards.
AAAAAATTAATTTACTCAATCTAAAAAAGTAATATTAACCAATAAAATTCATGTATGTCATAAAAACTTTAAATTATATTTATTTTAACATTTATAATACCAATTATTTGATTCTTTCATTAATAAGGAAAATACTGCATCATTATTGTGTCATATATATTTTTACTTTTTCAATGTCTAAAAATTATAAATAAAATTACATTATGTAGGAAATGGTTTTATATTTAATATTATTATTTATAATATAAAAGATAACATATATTACCCTATGTAAAAATTGTTTTTCTAAAAGATATAAGCTTATGTAATTTTTGTATTTACTTTAACTTAATTAATATAAAGTGTCCCTATCACCTACAAGTGGCTCCATAGGGTGCCAAAATCGACCCAAAGATGACCATGGACGGAAATATATACATCAATAAGGTTAGGACATGTTTTATGGTAATTTATTATTATTATAATATTATTTCTTTACCCTTATTTACCAGATTTACCCTTTAACCATGGTAAATAAAATATTTACCGAAATAATTATTTAAAATGTCTAAAAATAAAAGTTACCTATTTACACAATTTGTACATACTGATTCCAAATATGGAATCCATTTTTCCAAATTCAAAACATAGAAGTGGCAGAAATTAATTTAAAATTAATTCCAGCTGTCAAAACAAAAAGTGTGTTTTTAAGATATATAATAACTATCAAAAGATTGACACTTGTTTATGTCCGGTTTAATTGTGAAATTATGTCCAATGACCAACATTGTATTAAATGGTAAAAATATATTCTAAATATACTTTAAAACCACTCGAATTTACAATTTATCACTATTAATTATTTTTATTAAAAAAGCTGTTTTTAATTAAAATTTAGTAATTTTCACTATTCATCAAAATATAAAAGTTATCCGAAAAGTACCAAAATTTTACCCTAGGATAAATTTGATATTTAGAATTCAAAAATGTAGTCCATTTTGAGAGATAAAATTTATAAAATTTCAAAAAGTGGGTATTACAATTCATAATGGCTACTTTGATTGGTTGTGGTGTGTGTTAGAACTCGAAGTTGCGTATAACAAATGCTATTATATTATTCAAAGAGAAGATTACCGTGGAAGCTTGGGGTGTTACAATTTGACTACATGGAATTAAAATAGAATAAGGATAATATGGACACTGAATGAGTAGGTAGAAGAATTTAAGGACCTACTCTCATTAGGTTGTTGAAGATCTTTTGAAGAATTATTGGTTCCATTATAAATAATTCCATTTATCCTTTATAGGTCATGGATACTACCTGTCTAATGTTTTTTGAAACTTTTACTTCACCAATGATCACTTTAATAAATAATGATAACAAAATACATGAAACAAACATAGGATGATCACGATAAAGAGTAGGATTTCTGATTAAGGATGAACCTTGTATGAATCATTGTTTTCCTTTTAGTGATTTCATTTTTATGCATATGGGAAAAGTGAGAATTCAAAGAATGAGGGATCATGGATTTAACCAGCCACATAGGTTGAATTGAAAAAGGTGAATTTTTAAAATATAAACACTGATTCACTTCTGTATTAGTAGTTCATCCTACCTAGGGCTATATAATGGGAACATTATTTAAGGTAACATTATTAATTCTTCCTATCGATTAATGTTTTGTGATTATGAACATTTATTATCTCTCTTTTTATATATTCTATATAAATTTACAAAATAAGGAAGTCACATTTCATATCCTAAAAAAATCTATGAGCATCTATGAGTTCAAGGATGAATATAAAATTCTTATCGATATTACTTCTATTATATGGGTGTTAATACTTAATCATGAGCTGATTTTCTAAATCTTACTCAAGTCAGTGTGGTTTATATTACCATAGAAATTAAATCTTGATTCATGATGATATTAAGAATACTGGAACCAATTTTTATTAGTGAGAGACATTATAATAGTGATGATGAAATTTATTTAGGGTAGGTAGAATGAAACACCCAGATATTTTAGTGTGTATTTTCCTTTAAATAAATAATGTGGTTAATAACTTGTTTTACATGTGACATAAAAGAAAAACTTTTTACAACACATTTTATTAATTTAAATATAATATTTGTAATTTAGTTTTTGAATTGGAAGGTATATATTGAGTTAAATAATTTATGAAATATATTTAGAAATAAAAATAGTGATCATTTTTAATAAAAATTAATTAATAAAATTAAATTAGTACAATTAAAAAACTAATAAGTCCATTTTTTGCTTAAAAATATTTTTATTCTAAAATTAAATTTTTATTTGTTGTGAATTTTTATTTCAATAATGTAAGTATATTATGATTAGATGATGATACAAAAATATTACTAATATTACTAATATAACTAATATAATAATAGCAATTTAATCGTAAATTTATAGAAAAAAGGTTAAGAACAATTAAAATTTGAAAAAATAATTTTCTTATAAAAATATATTTTTTATTATATTATATGTTTCCTTTTAAAAATTAAATTAAAAAATTTTATAATTTAAATTTTTAAAAATGAAATTCATTTTTTGGAATCATTATAAAAATATTACATTATGATGAAATTTCTACATTTTTCTAAAAATATTGATTTTTAGGTAAATTTTGAAAATTACTGTTTTTTACAATACTATGACGTTTACGAAATTATTAAGATATAATAATAAAATAAAATTTAGGAAACCCTTTTCTTGAATAAATATTTATTTTATAATTAAATTTATACATTTAAAAATATCATGGTTAATTTAGAAACCTATATTTTACATTCTAGAACTTTAGTTATATTTTTCTAAAACTGTTTTTAAACTTTATACATTTTATATTTTGAAATTAATTTTATCACTTTTATAAAATTAATATTATGATTTTTTTCAGATTTCAAATAAGAATGTGCAAATTATCTTATACGTTTTATTTTATTTTTAGTTATAAAAATTAGTTACCATGGGTAAGAAAATCCATTGTTTTAAAAGTAAATTATGATAAAAGTTATAACTAATGAGAAAAAGACTATAATACTCAATAACATATCTAATATTTTATAGTGAAGGTATTTCCATACCCAAAATCTTCACATATATATTATTTACCACTTTTGGATCCACTTTTATTGAATAGTTGTCCTCTTATTACCAAAATTCCAGTTCCCTTGCTTATAAAATAAAACTTTCACCACCCCACTTCTCCTCACACAAATATCACTTAATTCAAAAAATCCCCCCAAATCCATCCTAATCACGCATATACACATCTTAGAAGTTCTGGTCTCCTTAAAATATCACCACTCAAAGGATAAATCCATGTTTTAAAAGACTTATTCCAGGAAGTAAGGTAATAATTCCCAAATCACTCATTTCTATTTCTTTTTATTTAAATATTCTTATTATAAATTGAATTAAATTATGACATATTAAAATAATAACATATATATCATTATTATAATTAAATTTATTATATTTATTGAATAATCATTATCTGCCTTCTTCCCTTATTCACAGATGAATGAAAACAACGTTCATGCGTACATGAGGAAAACCACCCCTATGAATGATGTGTTTTATTTTTCATCACCTACATATATGGATTGTTATAATAATTTATTTAATAAATAAATAGGATATTTTTTTAATATTTATAAAAGACAAACCATTTTATATGTTTCTCCCATCTAATTTAAAACAAAAACATCATCCACATCTACATGGAAATTATTATCTCTATGTAGTGACATGTTCTTTTTTTATCACCACCTTTAATGGATGGATCTAAAAAGATATTTTATGAATATTTGTGATATCAATGATTCATATATGTCATTAATTTGGTTATGTATGAATGACACAAAAATTGATGATCATTATGAAGTAATATGTTTTAATATCTAGGTTACTCGAAACTAGCTCATAATAAATCTCATTATCTTAAACGATTCCAATGTATCCAATAAAATAAACCTAAGGATTTATGAATTATTGAAACCCAATTATTTAAATATATTTTATAATCTTTTAAATATAAAATTAGTATCAAATAATGGTATCTATATCTCCATTACTAATCATGTGAAATTTTTTTGAATTACATGATCTGATAATGAAAGTAAGAAAAAACTAACTAATGAATGTATAATAAAGGATTAAAATTGAAAAGTTAAAAAGTATTATATATATGAATATGGATTTTAAATGAGTATTTTGGATAGTTATGGTTATTATATAGTAGGTTAAAGCGGTTTGATGGATACTAAGAATTAAGTAAGGGTTTCTTCTTCTCAATTTTGATTCTTTAGGATAATGTTTTTTATTTAACACCTATTATATTTTTAGGTGTGTTTAGTTACCATTGATATTTATAGAATTTTATTTCTATGAAAATAGTTGGATTCCCAAACCCATATTAAGTTCTAACTTTTGTGTGTTTTCAATTTTAAATATAACTAAGTTGAATGAGTTTCTTTCCTATCTCATTTTCAAATTGTGATTATGTTGAATGTTTTTCCATATGGTAAATCATTGTGTGAAACTTAACTCTAAAACCATTTTTTTATTCTTATCTAGTTATTATTTACGTTTTCATATAATATCTCAATTTTATAGCCCTTGGTAAGCAATTTATCCAATGTGATGTTTGTGAGAGAAACTGACCCCACCTGTTCTTTTTCGGTTAAGAATTTTATTCCTCTATTTCCATAATAAATGGATGATTTTATCGATATCATTATTATTTAATAATTTATTAAGGTAATTTTATAATTTTATAATTTTTTTTAAAATATTTAAGAAATATTTTAACATTTTCCACATGAGTTTTGTTTTAAGAAAATGTGAAAGAACCTATTTTTAATGTTTTTCATGTGAATGCATTCTTTTACCACTATGAGAATTATTCATTACGAAGATTCCATTACACATGTTAATTTGTTTTCCAATTTTTTTATTCCTTATTATTTTTAAAAGGAAATTAAAATTTATTCTTTTTTTTTAAATTAAAAGTTTTATCTTAGAAATGAATTATTGATTTTAAAAGTAATTTTAAAGCCGTCCAGTTTTAAGAAAGAAGTATTCATTATTTTTATGTTTTCTCAAAGGAATTTTTAAAAGAATCCTTAAATTATAATTTTTTGGAAAACCATTTTTTAAAAGGTATGTTTTCAAAAAATTTATAAAGATCAAAGTATTTCATTTTAAAGGAATTTGTTAATGAGTTTTCAAGCATTTCAGAAAGGGATATTTCTTTTTTTAAAGTGATTTATCTAATTACATTAAAAAGGGTGTATTTAATATATATAAAAAATCCTTTGTTGTTTTATTTGTTGCACGTTGGATATGTTATTATGATATCATACACCTTCTTTATATTGATTTCTTATGAAATATTTCTTTGAATGTCTTTAGGAAACCTATCTCTCTTCCACGGGTTATTTAAGTGATGCTTCAATTATGAATGTTTTCATGTTATCTTAGTATACATATCTATGATTTCCATTATCTGATGTATGTTATTAGAATTATATATCACTCAAATTCATTGTTTAGATCTTTATATCTCATTATATAATATGAAAGGGAATGGGGAGTGAACTAAGAATCATATAGAACTGTTTCTACTAAGTTACGAGTGGTTTTAGAATTATATAGCAATACAATTCAATGAATAAAGAATTATATATCACAAGATGAAATTTTATGGAACGGGGAGTGAAACCCATCTATTATTAGACTCTTCTTATTATGATTCTGGGATTGGGGAGTGATCCTAATCCACTATGGGACTCTCTAAACTATATTTATGGTAATTGAGATTAAACCCAATCCACTAGGGACTCGATCCAATATATGATGATATTCATATTTGGGACCTTACAAATGAAATTGATTTATATGATTATGTTTGTGACATAATATTATGTTTTTTAATGTTATCATGTTTTGAAGACATATGCCATATGATATTATCAGATACTTATTCATTGATTTATTATTGATGATCCATTTTTTTGGGTATGATTATTTAATGTTTTATACACAAACCTTGACTATGATCTCATACCCATAATCTTATTGTAGGATCTATTATGAACAAAAATTATAATCTATTATGTTTACCCTTACTGAGAATCTAAGGTCACCCAATTCTAATATTTACATTTACATGGTTATAATGAAATGTATTATGTAGGATAAGTTGAGAAGGGTTCCATTTGCGAAGAATTATTATTGTAAATATTTAATATTGTTTATAAATAAGTTAATAATGTATCTAGACTCTATACCTTTACTATTCTACATATAGTGTGATATTAAAGTGAGATGTATTATTAATTTGAAATATTTATAAAGCTATATTGGGTAATTTAATTTTTTATCAAATCAAGTGTTTGAAGTTCATATTTTTAGTTCTTAATATTGGTGTTTGGGTCTGGGGTGAATTAATTGGAATTAAAGTCAGGTTTAGTTATTTTTTGTGATTAAGATTTTAAAAAATTATTGACAAATATAGAGACAAGTATAAATATAGGAAATATCATATTTTTTTCATAAAGTATTGATTGTGTAGTTTCCTAGAAATGAAATTCTTATATTGACATAAAAAAGTGGATATAGGCTCTAGAACATATGCACCTATAGATAATAACCCTCAAAATAGTAGTTGGGAATTGGTGTTATTTTCATATGGTGTTTGATAGAGAGGCCTTAATACACAACAATCTAAAAACTCATGTGGGATATACGTTGGTTAATTAAAATTATAATTATAAATCATCATGAGGGATTTAAATACATTTAGTTTAAAAATAATAATTTTAAATGAGCATAGATAACCTAGATTGATACTTAGAGAGGTTATGCGTGTTATTTATGGGTTAATTATATATTTTTACAGTTTCCTCTTATTTATTTATTAATTTTCTAATTTAGAATTTTTTTATATTTAAGTAATGGATAGATTAAGGAGAAACCAATTTAAAAATTGATGCGATGAAAAATGTGACCATTATCCTAATGAGAAACCAAAAAATATATGATCTAGAGTGATGAATCTTGTATTTATACCCTAGAAGTTATCATTAATCATTGTTAAACATTGGAACCTAGATCAATATACAAGTACTAAAAATTATAGAAATATCTAGTTTCATGGAATTTTAGGGGATAAAGTCCATAGAGGAAAATTTTAGGAAGAATCACCTAGGGAAATGTCTCAATATAATAAGAAGTTGTTTTAATTATGTAAAAGGAGGGAATAAATTAGTAATATTCCATAAAAAATAAGGAGTTTGAATAGTATGACGAAGGGAAATAATGTTATTTCCAAGATACCACTAATAGTTCAATGTCATAAATGTGGTGAAGATGGAAATTACATATGTTAATACCATAATACGAGTGATAAGAAGGACGATAAGAATACAAAACTTCCAAACTAAGTGAATAAAGGAAGTATCTATGCTATGACAATCATTGAGGTGTATTTTTATAAATTTGGTATTCTTATCCTTCACTCCACAGTTGTGGATGCCTTATTAGAGTGTGATTATATGCACTATAGTATATCTATTATGTTTTCCAAGACCAAAAAATCACCACCCCAATGATTTGATATTTAATTATCAAATAAAAAATATAGTTGTAAGATTATTATATCCCAAGAATATGTTTTTGGGAATTCTATTCTTTTGAATGTTATTAATTATTTTATTGAAGAATTTAATGCAATTTTAGACATTGAATATATTTCTCTACATAGAGTCCATATCAGTTTCTAGAATGATTAAGTCACATTTTCTATCTTAAACCATCCTATGATCATATATCAGTTTAAGGATAACATTGAACTTATTATTGACATTACTTCCATTACATGGGACTTAAAACTCAACCCTGAGATGAGTTTTCTAGTTTTACACAATTTAGAGAGGATAATACTTTATTTGAAATTAAATCTCAATTAATAGCTATATTAAGAATAATATAATCTATTTTAATCAATGAGAGAAATTAAAATATCTAGGATGGAATTTATTTAAGTGGGTAGAATATAACACCCCAGGAATGTAGTATATATTTTCCTTTAAATAAATACTATATTTAATAACTTGTTTCACATGCAACAAAGAACAAATATGAACTGCAACACATATTATAAAGATAAATATAATGTTGTAAAGTAATGTTGAATTAGTGAGTATAAAAGATGGTAAAGATATTATGAAAATACGTAAAAAAATGAAGTTTATTTCTAATACTATGGTGTTGATAAAATTCAATTAGTATAACTAAAAAACTAATAAGATCATTTTTCATTTAAACATGTCATTTTTTTAAAATTATCTGTTTATATGCTATGTATTTTTATTTCAAGAAAGTACTTATATGATTTTTATATGGTTATTAAATATTTTTTTTACAAAATAATATAATGACATTAATTTAAAAATAAATTTGTAGAAATAATATTAAGAACAATTAATATTTGAAAAATTAATTTTCCTATAAAAATAATTTTTCATTATATTTTATGATTTTATTTAAAAGTTAAATTAAAAATTTTAAGAATTATACTTTGAAAAAATGAACTTCATTTTTTGATTCTTCTTTAAAATATTATATTAGTATGAATTTTTTCTTCTGAAGAGATTGAATTTTATGTGGATAGTTTAAATTTCCATTTTTACAAATACCTCAAATTTTATAAAATCAATAGGATATTAGAATAACATAAAATTTAGGAAACGTTTTTCTTTATTGAATATGTATTTCATGATTAAAATTATACATTTATAATATTTTTTTATATTATAAACCTATATTTTACATTATAGAATTTGTGTTATATTTTTCTAAAAGTGTTTTTATGCTTTATACATTTTTTATTTTTCTATTAATTTCATCAATTTTTAATTTTTAACATTATGAAATGATTTTCATATTTTTAATTAGAATAAAAATTTATATAATAATGGTAATTTAATTTTTATTTATAAAAAAATTAACATTTATAAAAAACACGATAGTCATAAAAGTAAATTATGGTAAAATTTAATATAAATGATAAATATCCTAAAGCCTCTCAAAAATTATCTTCAAATGTGTAGTTAATGCTTTTATCAATCAAAACTTATATCATCACCAATATTTCCAACTTTTTGAGCCACTTAACTTGAATGGTGAACCTATTATTACTAAAATTCCATGCCCCTCACTTATAGAAGGAAACTTTCACCACCCCACTTATCTTCAAACCACCGGGCCTTTAGTTCAATTTTTTCCAAAATACCTCCTTAAAACTCATATACGCTTTCATTGGGTTTTTGTCTCCTCATAATACCACACCTAAAAGTATTAATCCATGTTGAAAATGAGTTATTCCAAGGTGTAAAATAAAAATTACCAAATCACTCATTTTTATATTATTTTCTTTAAAATATATTCTTTTAACACAATATGTTTATAAAATATTAGAATAATAACATCAGTATAATTATTATATAATAATTTTATTTGGTTAATGGAACAATCATTATCTACCTCCCTTCCTTCTCCTTAGAAGAATGAATACGTTATCCATGTGTACGTGCACATTTCCTCCTTAATGAACTTGTATTATTTTTCATCAACAACATACATGTATCATTAAACAAGTGTATTTAATAAATAAATATTTAATTTATAACATATTAAAGATTAAAAAAATACAAACCATTTTTACCTAAACCTATTGTCTAGAAAATAAAAACATCATTCAAGTGTATCTGGGGATTATAGCCACTATATGTGATGTGTTTCATTTCTCCGCACCACTTTACATGGATGGTTATAAAATATATTCTATATATGATATAAATGATTCATATATTCATGAATATGGTTATGATGATTTTACATGAAAATTTATGATCATTATGAAGTAAACCATTATTATTAGTATATTCCCTAAACAAGCTCGTCATGGATCTCAATCCCTTGAACCATGCCCATAGTTCCCATCAAATAAACTTGGATATATATATAAAAAATAAAAAAATTTATTTATAAATATTTTATAACATCATATGGATGAAATTATTATTAAAGAACAAGGTTTGACATCACCATTATGAAACATGTGTTGAAAAATCAGAATTAAAAAAATCCAATAATGAAAATATGTGATAAACAACTAGTAATTGAATAATAAATTATTATAAAAAAAAGTAAAAAGGGTTTTGTATATGAATAAGGTTATTAATTTATATTTTTATTATATTTTATGTTCAATAAATTTCATAGAAGCCAATAATTAATGTAAGGGTTTCCTCATCTCAATTTCTCAGTATTATGATTTTCTTCATATTCAACACCAATTTTCTTTTCTGGTACATATATATTACCCATGGATGTTTGTAAATATAATTACCTTGAAATTAAATTTGTTTAAAAATTTATATTTTTCTATATATTTTTTTTGTATTTTATTTTAAATCTAACAATGTTGTAAGGGTTTCTTTCAAATCTCATTTTCAAACCGTGGTGGGTATGAATGAATTTCCATATTGGAAAATATTTTGTGATATTTATCTATAAAAAACAAAAAAAAATTATTATTATTATTATTATTATTGAGGATTTATATTTCTTATCTCAATTTCATTTCACCTGTTAAAAAATTTACATGATGTGACATTAGTTGGAGAAACTGACCCCACCTTTTCTTTTAAGTTTGGAAATTTCCTCCTTAATGTTCACAAACATTAGATGATTTTATGGATATCCTTTACTATACTTCAGTTACTAATTAAGAAAACTTTATAATATTTTTTATTCTTATAATAGTTTAATATAAATATTTTAACATTTTCCTTATGGATTGTTTTGTTTCACAAGATGAAAATAACGACTTTTTAATATCTTCCATGTGAAATCCTTCTTTCATTATTATGAGAATTATTTTTTATGAATCCTAAATTGCATGTTTTAAAAATGGTTTTGAAAATTCTTTTCATTCATAATAATTTTAAAAGAAATTGAAATATTTTTATTATTTTCAAAAGTTAATGTTTGAATTTAAAAATAAATTTTTGATTGGAAAAGGATTATAACAAATTTTGTTTTTAATAAATAAGTATTTTGTGTTTTTGTGTCTTATAAAATAATATTTTTAAAAGAATATTTATTTTATATTGTTTCCTAATTTTTTTGGTATTAAAGTTAAATTTTAAAAAATATTTATTAATCTCAAAGTAATTCATTTTAAAGAAAACATTTTTAGCAATTTTAATACATTTCAAAAAGGGATATTTCCTAATATTTTTTTTTTCAATGTGAATTTTCAAATAATATTAAAAAGTTTATTTTCCATAAATGTTAACATTATTTGATGGTGTTTATGTTTCAATTGGGATATATTATTATGATATTATCTATAATTGTTTTTTAGATAACTTATGAAATTTTCTATAAATGTTTTCATGAAAGACATATATTTTCCAAAGGTCAATCATTTGATGCTTGAATTATGATTGTTTTCTTGTTATCATGTCACACATATATATGATTTTTATTATGTAAAAGGTGGGAACATAATTATATAGACCTATAATGCATTAGATAGTTCTTCATATCTAAAGAGATAATACAGAATGGAATGGGTAGTGAACCTAAAACCATATGGTAATATGTATACAAAGTGATTGGTTTGATATAAATTATATTACCCTCTAATGCCTTTGGTAAAGTCTTATATATCATGAGATGACATTTTAGAGAATGGGGAGTGAAACCAATCCACTATTGAACTCTATCTACTGTGGTTTTCAGAATAAAGAGTGAACCCACTCCATTATGGGACTCTATTCACTAAGTTTATGGGAATGAAGAGTAAATACATTATGGGATTTCATCCACTATATGATGATGGTCTCTGAAACAATCTGTGATAAAGGAAATATTTTTTATAACACCACAAGATTTCAGTATATATTTTCCCTTAAATAAATATTTTTCTTAGTAGCTTTCACTAAACACAATACCAAACCCTACTATAATAGAAATATTGTTATTAAAATAGATATTTCCCAATGCATGATAGTTACTGAATAAAAAAGAACAAACATTTATATTCAAATAATGAAATAAAGTCCCCTTTTAATAAAATTATATCAAGTGTGACTAAGAAGAAAATACAATATATTTTTATACTAAAAATGTATTTTATAAAATGGATATTCTCTAATTTGGATATAATTATTGTTTTAATTTTCGAATAACATTCAATTTACCGAATGTCTTTTTATTAAAAGAACAATTTAACAATATTTTAAGTTTTTAAATAAAAAAATTATAAATTTTAAAATGTCAATTTTTTAAAATTAATTTAATTTTTTAATTTATCATGGAAATATTATCCTAAGATATTTTTTTGTATTTTTCTAAAAAGATTTATTTTTAGGTAAATAGTGAAAAATACTGTTTTTATAAATAAAATTTATCTTATCAAATAATTATTATATATTTATTATTTGGAAATTCATTAAATATTTTCCGAAGACAAAATATTGATTTTATAATTGAATTTATATTTTTCATTTTTTTAATTTAAAAATTGATATTTTACATTTTATAACTTAAGTTATGAATTTAAAAAAATTGTTTTAAATTTATTATACATTTGGTATTTTGAAATTTATTTTAATTATTTTTTGAAAATTATTATAATAAAATAAATTTAAAATATGTAATAATTAAGTCTAAATTATTTAACAAGTACATTTTTATATTAAATCATAAAGGATAAATTACTCTGCTAAAAACTAGTTACCTCGGTAAAAATCAAAAGGGTTAAAAAGGGTTTAAGTAAGGGAAACTGACCATAGACATGTTTTAAACATGCTTTTGAAAGTATGGTTGGGGCTTTGCTCTATATAATCACTTCTTACCTCAATTGTTTTTTAATTTTTGAGAAACGTTTTTTTAGAGTGATTTTACATTATTAAACAGTTTTGGGCATTTATAAAAATGCCCCCCCTTTTCACTTATATAGGGGGAACCCCTCCCCTCACCTCTATTCACACCAAAACCCCCTATGATCAGTTTAAAATATACCCAACACTCTCATAAAAACTCTTATAAACCTTAAATAGGTTAATTTCTTCTCAAAATACTACCCCTTAAAATTTTAACCATATTTTCACAGTAAATAATCCAACAAGTGAGGTTTAAATTTCTAACGGCTCTTTTCCCATTTTTATTAATTTATATGAACTTCATCTAATTGAAATTCCTTGATACTATCCAAAATGATAAAATTATTATTATTATTATACTATTATTTTATTATTATTGTGGTATGATCATTACCACCTTTCATTTTTTCCTTAAAAAATTAAAACTTGAATCATGTGTACATGCATTTTTTTCCTCCTTGAAAAACTTGTTTCATGTTCCTTTACTACCTATCTTGGATGGTTCAAAAGGGGAATTGACAAAATATTTATGATATATATATATAATGTTTTTTCCTAATGTGATAAACCATATTACTTATGTATTTTTCTGTAGAAAAAATAAATCACCTTCCAATAATACGTGCAGACTACCACCTCCATGGAACGATGCATTCCATTTTTTTACTATGATCATGATGAATGGTTTTAGTTTATATGTAATGTGTATATATTCTATATATAAGTAATATATATCATGAATATGTTTATTTATGGATAAAACCAAAAATTAATGATTGTTATAATGTAATCCATTGATATCATTGAATGCCCCAAAACGAGTTCTTCACCGATTTAACCTTCAAAAAACAATACTAAAACTCCCATACGATATAATTATAACATTATATGTATTTAAAAAACATAAATTATTGTACCTTTAGTGGTTTTTTAATGAATAAAGTTTTGTTAAAGAAGTAAAATTGACTCTTCTTTTATGAACATGGTTTAAAATGATCAAGAATAGTAACACCTGATATTGAAAAGATATTACAACAATCAAATACTTGAAGATAATTGTTATTAATGAAGAATATAATTGGAAATTTATACTAATAAGGTTTTTAAATAGTTAATTTATATATTTTTTATGATAAAGAAGTTTAAATGAGTTCCTTTTTAATCAAGGGTAAATGTATGGTACTTGGAAGCTAAAACTCCTTCATTTGAGTTATATAATTTATTATTGAACTTAATTCTTACAAGACTTTCAATTTTGAAATATTTTTTTTATTTTACTTATAAGGAAAAATAATTTTTTATCAAAATTAACTTCCATAAAAGGTTTTATTATTTTAAAAATAAAATAAAATGGTACCTGTTGAAAAGAGAGCCGTGACTACAATTTTTGTAACGATGAATACAAAATGTTTTAAAAATATATTATCATGATTTAGTTCTAAATATCTTAAAAATTTTATACCTCCAATCGAGTTATATTCAATTATTGACTCTATATATTTCTCTTATTATTGTTATTCAAAATTCCATCCTAATGGTTTTTTGGGTTGTGTTTTTAACAAGAATATTGAAGGATGCATGTTAGAAATTCAAAAAAATGGGGTTACCATGTTTGGTGAAGAAGATTTTCAATATACCCAAGAAAAAATCTTGGTCACTAAGAATATTGATAGTGGAATAGTTCATAGGGGGAACATGTCCACATATTTGACTTTTTTGTGAATTAATTATTCTAAAATTTGATATTAAGGAGGGCCCACACCAGTGGTTTTACCCATGGTGGCCTCTCCGTGTTCATATCCAAAATGGGTTATGAATGTGAAAATTCCATTTTTGGAAGTGACTATGTTTAACATGAAGACCTATTGTGAAAAAAAATAATCTCATATGCACCAGACCATGGAGAGGAATCTATGGTGGGGGTCAATATTTAAAGGAGGTGGAAACGGGTTAGATCACACTGTTTCACTTGGCATGGTGGAGATTGGTTAGACCTATGAGAAAAAATAAGCCACACTATGGCTATTTCAGAGGTTATGGAACAAAGTGTTGATACCTATAGAGAATATCTTTAGCAAGATTCCATGCCCATTGTGTTGGGGGTGTTAATGAAAAATATCCATATTCTTTATACCGTGACCTATTAGAATCTATTTTAGAATTCAATTTTACCAATATGAAAAACTAATTATAGTTGACTATGTGATATTATGGTAGTTGTAACCATGATTTAGTGTATATTTTCAACTTCATTTTATTAATTTAAGCTTTTAATTTAAGGGATGAATAAAAAACACATCATAGAGAGATTTTGATAGAGAAATAAGTGCCTTGTGGAAGAAGATAAATATATTGGACGTTTTTGAATAACAAGTAGGGAAAAGAATGTGGGATCATTCCAAATTTATTATAGAAGGTTAAAAGTCAGAGAAGATTATATTCTAGGAGTTACATACTCTTTATGGAATTTGAAATTGTATGTTTTAAAGAGAAATACAATTATTGAAGTATGTTTACATCATCTTTGTGGGGAGAAGAAGAATGGAAATAGGAAGAGAAGTGAGTTACTTATTGAATGAAGGTAGAGTGTTATCCAACTTTTCTTGATAGTGAACTAGGATGGCCAACGATATTGATTTAAATTGTACTTACAAAGTCTAGATAATTTAGTGAATCCAATCCATAGACACACTGTCATGAAAACTTCTTGTACTTGCTCAGTATAGGTGAACCAAATAAAATCCCTCACACCAATTACTGTTGTCATATCTAATTTAGAGGAAAGATATTATGAAATCAAAGTGTTCCTAAAGGTGAGATAACAAGATTCTTGGTCAAATATTCGTTTTTTAAACTTATATACCATGATTTACCCCCCTGAACAGGGTGTAATCTTCTAATAATGATCTAAAAAGTGGTATGAAAGAGGTATTTATTCTTTTCCTGTCTTGTAAGCATAAAGATGTTTTTTAATAAAAAATTATCCCCATATTTAAAGTAATAAATTTCTAGTTATGCAAAATATTTAAGAAATATATTTTCAGATATTTGGGTATTGACA
Source organism: Viscum album (assembly GCA_963277665.1). Taxonomy (NCBI): domain Eukaryota; kingdom Viridiplantae; phylum Streptophyta; class Magnoliopsida; order Santalales; family Viscaceae; genus Viscum; species Viscum album. The sequence continues at coordinate 1,511,731,735 of OY728139.1, read as the reverse complement.
TTTATAAAATTTTCATTTATGGAATCAATACTAAAATAGAGAGTGTACCATTTATGGAGAGATATTTTTGAGAATTGGATGTAAATGCATAAATTATTTAGTAATTTATATTTCCAATCCCATTATTAAAATGTAATTTTATGAAAAAAACCCATGTTACATGGGAAAATATTTTTAATTTTTTTGAAGGAGATTCAAATTGTTGAGAGGAAAAGTTTCAAGTAATGTGGAAAATATTTAAATATCCAATAATTAATTCAAATGACATGATTGATGCATTTTTCAATCATCTAAATTTTATTTTTTAAGATATGAGAGGCCTCAGGGAAGACCTCAAAGATAATAAGACCATGAATTGAATCACTAGATGAATACCCCCTAATTTTCTTTAAATAGAGTAGATTATAGAAGATAAATATCCAAAACAGATTTTACTCTATAGCTTGAGTATTACTCTTGTGGATAATGATATAAGAAAGGATGAAAACGAGTTAATAATTAAGTAAAGTACCCAATAGGTTGAATTTTAACCCATGAAGAATTTATCAATCAAGAAAAACATATAAGTTTATAAATTTTATGAGGTTACTTCATTTCTATCCTTTAATATTAAGATATAAAGAGAAATTTTCAAGGGTAATGTTACTCTTTCTTTCTTTAAATATTAAATGGTGGGAAATGTTGTGGCTAAATTTAAAAAGAAATATCTTGATGATGATGATGAATGAAAAACAAAATTGGATTACAAGTGAAGGCGTAAGGAATTTCAAATGGAGTTCATTCAAAAGGAAAGATTTTACTTCTAAAGAACATGATAGTTATAGATAAAGTGAAGTAGAAGAAGTTAGAAATTATAAGGTTTAATGTGTGTTTATTTAAATTATAAATAATACTAGAGATGATAAAAATGATGATGACAGTGAGGGAATCATAAGAAGGGTTGATCTATAGGAATAACTTGAGGAATCCCTTGAAGAGAATAATGTTTGGAGAGAAAATAATGAGAATGTCAATGTTGTGGGTCATAATTCCAAGATCTATATGAAATAAAAAGAACAAGAAAGACAAATTAAATTTCTAATATTAAAATGATCAAAAATGGAATTTTAGGAAAGTCATTATAGGTCATTAAACTGGAACTTAGAGTTTAAGAATAGTCCCTGGTCATTGATGGTTTGGATAAAACTAGCAATGAAAAAGTTAAGATAATTTAGGAATTGAAAGAAGAAGTTATGAATTGGTGTCAGATGTGTAAAGATAAAGAATTATTATTGACTCCTAATATGATGATAGAAGACTAAATGGAATAATAATCAAGTAAATACAATGGAATTTTTTATTAATAACTTATAACAATTACTAAATTTAAATGGTTCAAAGTTAAATGAAAATATGTGGTGAATTATGTTTAACAGAATAATAAATCTTTGGTTGTTTTAAAACAACAAGTACCAAATCCATAAAAGAGGGTGGATCATTACGAAATAATAAATGTAACAATTAATATGGACTAGTGAAATTATAATTCATCAAAAGAAATATTTTTTCTATGGAATGTTTGGACACATTTAATTTTCATGCTCTCTTTCCAGGAGGTCCTTTCAGAAGAAACACTAATCTGAATGATAATACAAAATTTCCCATCATTTTTTTTATTTTTCTAGATACTATTTTTTTGTGAAGGATTTGAGAATAAAGAAATATATAGTGAATCAAGGAAACAATAAATTTCATCAAGAGTTATTAAATCTAAAAGAAATAAAAATATAGAAACTTCATGAAAAATCATTGAAATCGAAAATGGATTTTCTATTTTACCCGAATAACAATAGTCTATAGAGATAGATATTGAGGAGGCACATGCATCACTAATATGGATGATGAGATGGAGTTTTGATAAGGATAATGTTTCTAGTATTTCCTAGGGTGAAATAGGCATGTTGAGGTCATGGATATTGGATATAATATGCACATCATAAATGACCAGAAATAAATACCTCATTGTGAATTTCATTCACAACAATGATGGTGACATTAATTTTGAGAACAAACAGGGTTTTAAGATTATTAGTCCTAGAAAGTCAAAGATTGGAGGAAAAGATCTCAGGCGGACCGATGTTCTCTTAGGTGATAGGTTAAGTCATAATATTGTTAGTGTTATCTAATTATGTGACTTTAGACATGGGGTGGTGTTCAATAAAAATCCATGTACTATTAAAGCTAATGACGATTCACTAATTTTATAGGTAAAAATGACCAATGGAAATCTATACCTTATTGGATAGGAAAATGTACGTTTTTTTTCAATTAGGTAGAGAATAAGCCATGGAATATTAGGCTTATCCATTTTAGTCAAACATCTCTATAGAGTTTGTTAAAGAGTCAAAAATCAAATGATATTTGCTATCTCACATATTATAATACTCACATATGTGATTTATGACAATAGGGAACATTATCACAAAGTATTACATGCCAAAGAAGATGAACGCATCAAGGTTCCACGAGCTTGTGTAGACAGATATTTATAGTCCAATCAGAACCAAAGTGATGGATGGAAATAGATATTATGTGTTATTACTTGATTATTTTAGTAATATGTCTTGTATTATACCTATCACACTTAGGACTGAGGTGTACAGATGTATCACTCTATATTAGAGGAGAGATAAAATGACGCTTGCTGTGAAGATTTATAAATTATTGACTAAAAATGGTATTAAATTCACAAATTATCAAGTTAAGGAATATTTGGACAAACATTTAATTCAACATCAGATTTCTTCCATCAGAACGCCCTAGTAAAGTGGGGTTTTGTAATAAAGAAACTGGATAATCAATAGTATGGCATGAAAAAAGATTATAGAGAATTCATTTATAGAAATACATTATAAAAAATCTATTACTGTAGTGTAATACATATCAAAAAGATATTTTCTATGTGAAATTCAATGGAGACCTCCATACTAAATGTGTTATGGAAATAAAACTACACTCATGTTTTTCTAGGAATTTAGAAGTAAACATTTTATAATTGGCAAAGATATGAGTATCGAATTTGAAGACCAGGTTAATTAAGGAATATTTCTCAAATACTCATCAAAGAGTAGTGTTTAAAAGTTTTATAATACGAGACTTGAAAATATGATTGAGAGTAATGAGGTTGTGATGGTTGAAAGTGGTAAAATGAATGCAACACATGAGTAGATTTTTCTTGGAAACCAACCATTTGTTTTGAATCTAATAGGGATGAAGAAGTATACAGTTTTAGTGGATTTATAAAGAATTAATATTAATCTAATTAAGAATAATATTTTGAATAAATTATATAAATTCCAATAGGCTCAATAAGATAATTGGTAATTACTAAAATCATATAAAGAATCATTTTTGGTGACCAGACTACATCAGTTCAAACTAGAAGAATGAAGTCTTAGTAGTAGGTATCTTTGTTATCATTGGTGGAACCTAAATCATTTAATGAATATGTAAATGAAGAGTTTTGATTTGATTATATGAGTGAATTACTTGACCAAATAGATAAAATTGTGACATGGGATTTTTATCCATATCCAAGTGTCAAGAATGTCATCAAAATTAAGCGGGTGTTATGAAATCAATTTAATGAAGATGTAAAAGTGATTGATAATGAAGAAAACGTTGTTTAAAAGGGGTATTCCAAAATTTAATGAGTTGAAATTGATGAGATGTTTTCAACTATAAAATGAGTTGAAACAATACCTTCATTCAAATCCAAGGAAATATAAAAGGGTTTAAAAGTATATCAAATATGACTTCTTGAATGGTTTCCTTGAAGAGGAAGTATATATTGAGAAACCAGATGGGTTTCTTATTGATGAAGATGAATTAAATGCATATTTAAGGAATACGTATTTGTATGACCTTAAACAAGCCCCAAGATCATGGTATTCTAGGTTAGTTCAATATATAAATAATATCATTTTTATAAAGGAGGATTTGATTACAAGGTATATCAAGAAGGAGAATGAGAAAGGATTGGTGGTGCTTAGCTAATTTAAAAACACAATTTTCGGAGTCTCATATAACAACCAATGAAAAGGTTTTCAGAAATAATTTGGTTGGAATTATATATTTTTCAAATTAGTGAAATTTAATTTTTCATTATATTGTTGGTTATCCAAATATTAGATAGGATATTTATCTTTCCATCTAAATATTCCAAGGATACTTGTAGAATATTTAATATGGAAGATTGGAATCCCATGGAAACTCTAGCAAATACATGAATCAAATTATCAAAATTTGAATAGGTAAAAAGGTAGATGTTTCCTCTAATCATAAAAATATTGGAAGTTTACCGTATTTAAATACCACTTGAACAAATATTATTTATTCCACTAATCATAAAATCAAGTAGTTGATATGATGACAAAGGAACTACCCAAAGGGGTGCTTCAGAATCATCAATTGGATCTTGGAGTAAAACTATATCCATCCACTTAATTGACTTATGGAAGGAACCCCCACTTCACATGGATTTTTTAATGGGAAAGGTATGTTTTATCACCTCTATTTGATGGATTTTAAACCCTCTAATGTGGTTTTTTTAGATAAGTGATCAATTTTTGTTCATTTCTAAAGGGGATACATATCTAAGCATGTTTAAGGGGGGGGGGGGGGGGGGTGAAAGGTGATCAAATGGTGAGAGTGTACAATTGAGGGGGAGGTTTCCCAGGGACCTCCTATCATTTCATTGAACTATAAGGTCTTGTTGTTTGATTATAGCATTCCCTAGATCCCTCTCTCCATCAAGGTGTTTTTTGAGGCCTTAAACCTTCTTCACAACTCATTTCTGACTCGATTCATTCAGAGGCATCCATCAACAAATACCTTAGATAGTTTAATCAACACTTCTTATGGTTTAAGAGAACATGTTGTTATAGGTATTCTCGATTCTCGGTATAACACCCCATACTTTATTACTTATTAACTTTTCAATAAACATCTTTAATGTCTTGCGATGCATGCAACACCTGGTTTCAATGAAAATAATCAGTTAAAATATTATTTAAACATTACCATTATAACTTATCCATTAAGTTGGCAGGTATGAATAGTAATACCAAAATTTTGATTTTTTTATCTATTTATTATAAATAAAATATTAATCATTTAAATTAAAAAAAACATTTTTTCATATTAGATGATTCAGTTGTGATTTTCATAAATAATTGAAAATTAATTTGTTAACACTTTTATAAATTTATATGAAAAATAACTTTATTTTTTAAATCGTAATTTATAAATTAACATAGAGTTATTTTTTTACCACTTTCTCATCACGTTTACTAGATTAAATTTTAATTAGATTTTCCCACTTATGTGAATGAAATTTAAAAAAATTGACTTAATATTTAAAATTAGAATAATTTTTGTTATCTAATAATTTCAACTTAATTTTGGATCATAATAAATATTAAAAATCTGAAAAATTATTTATCATGGTTAAGGTTAAAATTAGTTTATCAGGGGTTTAATCTAAAAAGACAAGGGTTAAAATGACCTAAAAAATTTTATACGATCTATTTAATGAAGATATTAAGACCTTATCATGTATTATTCTCACCAATACTCAATTTTGGACCCTTTTGGCATGTGAAAAATGTTTATACACCTTTTTTACTTTCAAAAATTATAAATTGTGCCACTCACCTCACCTATAAAAGGTCACCCCCTCTTTTCTCTTATTCACATCTTCACACACTTTTATACTGGAAATTACCTACCAAAATCACTTAAAAAAATTCTATTACCTAATCTTACATGCCTTAGTTTGTGAATAAATCCAACCTAGGAAGGGTTTTGGTGCAAACCTAAGGAGGTCACCTGAAGAAGAGGTAACGTTCTTCAGCGGGAATTTTATTTTATTTCTCCCATCATCTCCATCAATTATTATTAAAACATGATGGTATAATAATATAATTTTATTAAATAAACTTATATGTTATTTTGTTAAGGTAATGACCTAAAACCATCCACAATTCTATCAAATGGGTTACAGAATCATCATTCATGTGTACATAGGACTACCTCATCACGAACCAATGTCATTATTTTTTCCATTACCACCTCTCACAGTTGGTTATGATGACAGATATAAATTATTTATTTGATACTTATAACATAATTATAACGTTTTGGTCATTATATCATATATAACCTTTTTTCCTTCCATTACACAGGGGATACTATAATGTCTCTCTTGTATACTGCATACTATCGCCATGATGTGATTGGCCGTTCACTAATGCTTTACGTGGAAGGTGATGGATAATGTTAATTATTATATGTGATCTACATGAAATTAATATAATATTAATGACATATTTATCATTATAAAAATATAATATATCATTACATTTCTTACCTTAAAATCATTGAAAGATAATAACATGGTTCTTGTATGTGTGGACTACCTCCTTCAAGAAGCGATGTGGCTATCTTTTCATCCCAAAAATACATAGAAGAAATATATAAGTATATTTATGGAAATAATATGGTATTTATGATATTATTATAATTATTGAAAGAGAAAATATTACTTACCCCATTTCCATAATGAGCGTTGAAAAATTGAAATGTTGCCCATGTGTATATACAACCTGCAGGATCCATGATTGTAACGAACTTCATTTATCAAAAAATTATTTCATGATTGGTATTAAAATTAAAATTTATATATAATTATTATAATTAATTCATAATTATCATTCAATAAATGTTTAAATAAGGACCTTGTAGACCAATAGTGAACCCACCAATGTCATTTTTTACACATAAGTCAAATATCATCAAAACACCTTACATAATTTATTTTAGATGGTGTATATACTACCTATTTGACATGTAATATCTTGATTTATTCATAATTAACTGTATTTTATTTTTAAATTTGAATAAATTCATCCAAGGGGATTTCACTTGAAAATTACCAAGTGGTAAAAGTTATTGTATAATATGACTTTATTTGGTGATTGTTAAGTTTCTCTTGTAAACATCACTTTATAATTTTTGAAACCCTGGTTTTAATTAAGTAACCCTTTATTTATTCATTTTAATTATATAAAGTATATGGGTGAGTTTTGGGAGTGTGTGGAAATATTTTGGTTTGTTTTTGTGGCTTTTCTAAAGGTTCACGATTGGTTCACGGTTTTGGAAAACCGTGAAACACCTTTAGGAAACCATGCACAATGAGGCAGGGGAAAAGGAGAAAATGCACGCGTTATGCATGGTTTTTTTCAAAATGCGTGGAAGTCTATAAAAAACTGCACAAGATGAGGTAGTGGACTTTATCATAGCTAGCGCACAGTTTGAAAACTATGTGAGCCAATCGTGTGAGGTCAATCCTAAAGGCAGTGGCTTGCACATGGTTAGCGCACAATTTTTCTAGCTAAGAGAATAACCACACACAAGTTAAAATTGAGATCCTAAAATTTTGGATCTCACATGTTTTGGACTTTAATGCCCTCATTCTTCCTCTTATGTGGCCTGAACTTGAGTTTATTACTTTCCAAAGTTTAAGGAAGCTTCTCCCACCGATCAGGAGGCGATTCGAAGGATTAACTTGGTGTTCTAAAGACAGATTCTTGTGGTAAGTGATCATTCTTGGTTATTTTTATAACAACCCAAAGTTTTATCTTTAGAAATTAACTTCTTATAATTATTTCACATGGTATAAACATATAGAGAACACAATAAAATCTTTATAAATGATGAATTAATGAAATAAGAAGCATTTTTAGAAGTTAAGGAACCTACACCGATTAAATAGTAACTTGACCTTTGGAATAGTAATGCGACCCTTATAAATAGTAAACTAGAAAATTAAATAGTAACCTAACTGATGGATATATGAATAAAATTTATCCATATTATAAGTGACAATATGATATAATTATATCATAGTATAAGTATATAAATATTTAAAAATTATTAATTAAGTGTTGGTATTTTTATATGTCCTAAATATTTAATTACAATTTTATGAATAATTTAATAATTTAATAGAAAATTCATTTTCATAAAAATTATTCATAAATATTTGTTTTGATGAATTAAGATTATATGATAATTTTATGAGACCTTAATACATTTTTCAAAGTGCTAGAAAAACAATTTTAGTTTTAAAATTTGTATTTTCCAGGTAAATAAGGATTATAATTAAAAATAAAATCTATCATATTTAGAAAATTATTTTCATAAAATAGAGTTCAGTCTGGAATTTTTCACATCTAAAAATTGTTAGGGTTATTTTTTGGTATTTTTCTAAAATATTTTAATTTTTGGTGAATAGTAAAATACGGTAATTTACAGTATATGTAAATAAATGAATTTTTGAGTCATGATGGAGTAACAGATGATGTAAGTGAACATTTTATTGCATTTACATGCACAAATTACTATATTTAGTCTAAAAAATAACCATTATTTCTTATCTTGAGAAAAATAATAAAATATTGAATAAAATAATGAGAAAACACCCCCACCTTCACTATAAATACCACATCTCACCGCCAGTTCTCCTTACACCTGTCAAGCCTTGAGCCTTATAAATATTGTTCCAAATAATATTCCCAAACCTCTTACCCAATAAAAAGAGATTTTTTTCTTAAAAAAGGACAAAAACAATCCCCTAAAGAGGTTCTCAAGAAGAAGGAATCAAGAGGTAAACCCCTGTTCAGTTTTCATTCAATTTCTTTTTCAAGTTCCTTTATTTTCTCCTCATATCTTCACTTACCATTGTACAAGTGGCATGGAAACTCCATTATCTCATATATATTGTAATTTTATGTTTTTTATGGAATAATTATTCATCAAATCTCTTCTCCTCTCTCTCTTTTATATTAAGAATAAAAACATATTCCATGATGTATCGATCTACCAATTTTGTGGATGACATGCTTTCATCTTTCAATTTCACCTTCAAGACTAGTAATGAAACCAATTTTCTTCTTGAACCAGATTATATGATATTTATTATGTCTTATTTAATGTTATATAATCTTTTTTACACATGATAATAATTTATAAAACAAGACGAGATCATTGTGATCAAACAAATGCTAAATTAATCTAAACGATTATCATTAATGATTTCTATAATGAATCATCCTCACTTCTGAAAAAATGGTATTTTTATATTTTAGATGTTAATTTAAAACATATAATTTAATTTATGAAAAAATATCCCCATTCTACATAATTTTCCATACATACATATAAGTAAACCGATCATGAAATCCTAGGAAACTCAGGCTTCCGAGCTATGAAATTGAATTTCATAACCCACCCAAAGGGACATAAATGATATTGATAAAATTATAATAAATAAAATAAATGTATAAATAGTAATGTAATTATTAATTAATTAATCTAGTTTTATTATTCAGGACATTAAGATAAAGTGAAGAATCTTTTCACACATATGGTAAGATATTCTACCCGAACCCCCATCATTCCTTTGGGTTTTTATTTATCTCTTTTTACCCAAATGAAATTCTATTTTATTTTTATGTGGATATTATATATGATATTTATATTTTCTAAAAACATGTATCATGATCCATTCATCCTTGTTTTTGGGTTTATACATGTTTTTAAAATGTTCCATACTGAATTCTTATCGATAAGCAGATGTAATTTAAGGGAACTAACCAATTTATTACCCATTTTCAATTTTACTCAATAAATAATTTTTAGACACCATTAGTTTTATAAAATAACTCATTTTATCATGAAAAACGACCTTGGATCAATTCTGGAATTATACACACAATTATTCATTTTCCATTTTAAGGAATCTTGAAAGTTTTTAGTCAAGTCGTACTAAAATGTTTTATTTAAAAAGTTTACTAAACAATATTTTCATGTTGTTTTTACATAACTTATCATGATATATTACTATATATGTTTTTTAATTTCAATTTATTATTTAATTCCTTTCTTCCTTGTACACTTTTATAATATGCCCATTTATTTTTCTTTTCAGAAGATTATGATACCCAATTCTTTCCATGGGTAACCCTTATTTTTATGTTTGATTACTTATTTATGATTCTTTATGTGGAAAGAATATTCATGAAAATGTCATGACGAGTGATACTAGTTAGTTCTCTAATTCATTGGGTGATGTTTAGTCTCATGATATTTTATGTGCAATGGTCTTGTTGGTTAGCCTTGACTCGTGCTCCTGTTTGTGCAACGAGCCTTGATTCATTCTCCTCTATGTGCAATGATCCATGAATAATGCTACTCTACGTGTGAAGAGCATTGAATAATTCTAAAGTCATGTTTTATGTTTCTTCCACATTACTATGAATTCTTGATAATATGTTCTATATGTTATGATTTTGTTTATTTAATCATGTTCCATTCCTTTTTATATTATTATGTTGTACTTTCTAACCCATGTGGAAAGATTTATTTTAATGTTTATTTACTTATTAGGATTTTAGCTCATTCATTTGTTTATATTATCCCTAGGTCATCTTACGCAGGTGTAAAGTATCAAAATAATTTATGAACACATAATTCTTGATAAATAAAGAAATTTTTTATTAATCCATGGTTTTAAGTTATATGTACCTACTCTTCCAAGACACTAGAATTCACGATCCTCAGATTGTAATTTGTTGTTTAATTATGCCTGAAATAATGTAATGATATGTGTAAAAGGTTATCACCTCTATAGTTATTGATGGTTTTTCTTAGATCCAATTCACTCTCTATCTCTCTCTAAATATCTTATATCTATGTCTGATGTGGATATATTAAAGATATTTGATATAAAATATGACTAGATTTGGATTTTTGGTGATATGGGAGGAGATATAAGGTAGTTTTTTTTTGAGTTTCAACCTTTTTTAATTGGTTTTTTAGTGATGTTATTTTTTTCACCATAAAACATGAGGTATGTGTCTTAAATATCAACTCCTAGATTAATAACATGAGTTCTTAGTTTCAAATTGATTAAATTTATTGTTAAATTGGTGTGAAAATCCTGATAGAAACCTTCTTTATTTATGGTTGTGGATTTGTTTGAAATTTTGGATTTGTTGTGCAATTTTCATTGATAAATGATTTTAAAATACTGATTTTATAATAGTTGTTTGGTTTTATTTATAGAAAAAGTTGTAAATAAAAATTTTGTTTTATTGAAATGATTTTTTTTATTTAAATAGATTAAAATTGAAATGGTTTGGAATTATTGTATTGGTATGGTTTTTGGGAATATTTGGAATTGTGTGTTCATATTTCATTATGAGGCTTGGTTGAAATATGAACTTGTTATCAATGCCAAATGTGTAATGGAACATGGGATTTTATTACCTTATGATGACTTGGTATATCAATAAGAAACCACTCATGAGTTTGGAATAGTCATAAAGAAGAATACATATGTGGATACATGTGTTTTTGGATTGGAATGAGTTATGCCGAATGGAATTTATGAAATGGTTCGAGAACATTGTATGGTTTCTTTCCATGGAACATGTTATTGTTTTGAGAAAACTATTTTACTATGAAACTTGTTTATATTTAGTTATAAACAAAATTTAGAAATTTTTTTATGTAAAATATTTTATATAAATGTAATAACGTGTTCTGTCATAGTGGCATGAGTAGGGAAGTCGTTGTGGAAAATCTGTTGGTTTCATATTCACCCATACTTTGGAATATTGGTGCTTTTTCATATGTTGTTTACCGAGATATGGGAAATATTAATGTAACACACAAATTTAGCCATAGTTCATGATACTTGGGTGGTTTTTTAGAGTTGGAGCATGGATCATGTTTGGAGATTTGGAGTTTGTCATGGAGTCTTTGAGTTTTATCTTCTTTTGTGTACTTTGTTGTTGTATTATTCCACTATGTTACACAATTTTAGATGGATTTTGATATCAATAGTTTAATTTTTGTTGTATTTCATTGATATCATGAATCATGTAGTGGGTTATTTGGTTATGGATTTTTTGGTTTGTTTTTTATTTCTAAAGTGAAAATCATCCCCTATTTTAAATGAAGACCTTGGAATTCATTACCATACTTTGGAAACTTGGGGATGTTTATTAAGTCCAAGTCATGTTAATTAACCTTCTCAAGATATTGAAGAGATGAGGGATGCTTAAATTTGTATCAGATTGATCATTTATAATATCTTTGTGGAATAAGTGGTAGTTTTCATTGTTTGTCTTTGACTTGGTATCAATTTTCAGTCTTGGAGTTGAAAATTCATTTAGGTTATTTCCTTGAGTTTGGATTTTATAAAGGAGTAGGATTGTTAGTACTTAAAATGTAGAGTTAAAAACACATAGTAAACCATTTAATGCTGAAATTCAATTTACTCTGGAATTAGGTATATAAGTCTTTTAGAGAAACTTATAGGAATTTGAATCTCATTGTAACATGTTTATCCAATTATACAAGCATGGAATTCATTATAGAATTGACTTCCTAATAAGATTATATATTTCATTTTGAGTAATGATATGGTGCAATATATTAATTTTTGAAAAACAAACACTAAACTTGTTTTCAAAAGGAAGATTTTGAAAAGAGTATGATTGTGATATTTTTAAAATGGTTTGATTTTCAAACATAGGTGTGATTTTTCAAAAATGGTTGAACATGGAAAATGGTTGATTTTGGAAAGAAATAATATGATAATATGTTGTGGTAGAATTCGAAAATATTATATTTCAGTTAATAGAGAGTGATACTTATGGCGTGTGTTGTGTTTCTAGAAAAGGGAACCTAGTAGGTGTCATAGGAACCAGTTGTAAGAGGATGTTGAGAATGTGGTTCCACCTGAGCCACATGTGAACCAATAGTTGGTCCAAATAAAAGAAAAGTATTTTCAAACCATTGATCTAGGATTGAAACTAGATACTCTTTTTATGATATCTGTCACTTCTAAAAATTGAAGTAGTGGAAGTATGGTTGTCTTCAAAAGAGGTGGTGAGAACTCTGAAATTAATGGAATGAGGAAGAGGGACACATTTTCTCATAGAGGTGGAACACATCAGAATAACATCATAAAATCAATTAACCTTATTCCAGGACACAAGACCAAACCTAGAGCTTTTCAATGTGGTTCACTAAGTCACATCAAGAGAAAGTGAACCACGCCACTAAGAGAATGCCATGATTACAACGTGATGGGTCATCTTTAGCACTATTGTTATAGTATTTCATGGTGAGGTGTTCAAGACACTTCTAATGTTTCACATATACCATATTATTTGATGGAATATGGGAAGAAGAAAATTCCTCATTAGTAGAATAGATCTAGCCACTGTGATTCTAGGAATATATGACTCCTTAGGCATTTCAATCTCAATAGGGAAATATATAACAAGGTGTGGAGAGAAAGCAATTATATGGCCCTGAGTATGTTATTATGGATGATCTGTCTAGAACATATATAGTATGAGGTATGATTATTATGAATTCGACCCTTATACAATTTGTTTTGATTCAAGTGCATCTCATTCCTTTATTTCTTCTTATGCAATAGATTTATTGAGCTTAAAAGTAGAGATAATACCTTCTTTGTTAAACATAAAACTCTTATTGGACATATTGAATGTTGATCCTTTATGTGTAGAAAATCTTCTATAACCATTGGTGTAGTTGAGATAATATGGTATTTCTTTTTTCTTGAGATGGATGTCTTTGACATAATAATAGGTATGTATTGGTTGACAACTTATAATGATCAAATTGAATGTTATACCAGAAATGTCAGTTTTACAACTCAATATGGTGTTGAGAATATCTTTTGAGGAGACCCGAATGTAAAATAAGGTGAACTGATCTTGTTGGAACCAACATTTAGAATTTTCTCATACCAATTGACATTTTAATTTTTTACATTGATGGATGACATTGAAAAAATACTATTTTCCAGTAGTTGTTGATCAATTTACAGATGTGTTTCCTGATAATCTCTTGGGGTTTCCACCTATGAGATAAATAAAATTTATGATTGATCTCTTTATGGGGACCATTACTATTTCCCTTCTATCTTATTCAATGTTTCAACATAATTAAGAGAGAATAAAGTGTAGTTGTAAGTGATTGAAATCAAATGTTTTATTTTCCTGAGCTTTTATCCATGGGTAGAATGAGTCTTATTTGTCAAAATGTTGATGGAACCCTTCAATTATGTGTTGATTATTGTAAGATTAAGCAAGTTATGATAAATAATAGGTATATAATTATACACATTGATGATTTGTTTGATCCATTGAGGGAAGAAAAATGGTTCTCCAAAATTGACTTGCAATTTGGATATAACCAATTATGGGTTCAGAAGGGGGATATTCCAAAGATGGATTTCAGGAGTAGTTATGTCCATTATTAATATGTGGTTATTAATTTCGGTCTTACAACTACAATAGTTGTATTTATTGAATTGAAAAATCATATATTTCCTAGGAATATATATTGTTTTGTAGTGTTGTTTATGGATGACATGTTGGTGTATTCATGGACAAGTGCTGAGCATTAGCAACACTTGGAAATAGTGTTTTGGATCTTGAGATATCATCGCATATATTAAAAAATATCAAATTGTGATTTTTTGATACCAGAGTTACAATTTCGTGGCCATATAATCTCTGAAAAATGTGTTTATGCGGATCTAGAAAAGATAGAGACCATTATCTATTGGAGACTACCAAAGAATGACTTTGAGATAAAAAACTTCCTTCATCTAAATGGTTATTATCAATGTTTTTTTCCATAATTTTACATGACTAGAATCACCTATCAAAGATTTTAAAAATAATAATCTTCTATTTCAATGGAGTGGGGAATGTCAAAGATCCTTTTAAGAGCATAAAGTTCATCTTACATCAGCACCATTCTTATTTTTTCCAGAATCAAGACAGGGGTACATGGTGTATTGTGATGCTTTGAGATCAGGGTTGGGAGGTGTTCTCATGAAAGCATTTCATGTTTTTTATTATGGATCAATGAATTTATGAGTGAATGATAATAATTACCAAACATGTGATTTGGAGTAAGATTCCGTAGTCCATGCTTTGAAGACTTTCCATCATTATGTTTTTGGTGAGAAATTTACTGTGTTCATGAATCATAAGATCTTGATGAATATTTCATCACAACAGGATTGGAACCTAAGACAAAAAATATGGATGGAGTATCTAAAAATTCTCTACTTTGACATGATGTACACATTGGAAAAAGGAAATTCAGTAGCAGATTCATTAAGAATAAATTCATAAGATCAGTTGAAAAATAAGTTTTAGATGAGTGGTAGTTGATGTCAGTTCTAGAAGACATAAACTTGGAATTTAAAGATCGAGGTGAAATTGAAACCTTATTTCCCATTTCATTTTTTCTTTATTTCATAAATATGGGTAAAGTGGAAAAGACATCTGATGTTGAATGCGTGGATATGAGGTCGAAACTCAATGGTGCTGAGACCATTGAGTGATGGAAGCTAGATGAGAGTTCCGTGTTGTGGTTTAGAAATCGAATGGTCGAACCTATGGGTTTCCAGGGACAAATTCTTCATTCCTACCACCATTCAAGATGACACATTCATCTTGGAATAAAAAATATGTATAACATGTTGAAAGAACAACTTGGTTGGATCAATATCAAAAGAAGTGTGGATGATTTTGTTTCAATATGATTAAGAAATCAATAATTGTTTGCAGAACATCAGTGACTAGAAGGTATATTGTAGTATTTACCCATCCCTATGGGGAAATGGGAGCATATATCCTTGGATTTTGTGATAGGTGTCCCAATAGTGGTTCAAAAACATGATACCGTATGGGTGATAGTGGATCGACTCACAAAGTTAGATCATGTCATTACTATTCCTGAATCTCATACGGTGGAGGTCTTGTAAAAATATTTATATCTAATAGGTAGTAAAGAGGAATGTAATACTATTTTTTATCATGTTAGAAAGAGATCCTAGGTTTATGTCTCATTTTTGTAAATCCTTATTGAAAGACCTTGGAACTCAGTTAAAAATGAGTACAATATACGATCCTCAAATATATGGGCAATCAGAACAGATGATACAAATTTTGGAAGACATATTGTGGGATTGTGTAATTTATTTTAATGGCTCATGGGAAGAGTACGTATAGTCAGTAGAGTTCCCGTATAACAACATCTATCAGGACTCAATACATATTCCTCCTTTTGAATCATTGTATGTACATCCATATCATTATTAACTTTGTTGGGTGGAAATAGGTGAACTTCACTGGTTGGGCTATACCTTGTCCAAGAGACAATAGAGAAGATTTAGTTGATTAGGAAATGGATGAAGAACAAATAGAGTCCTAAGAAATCATATGAGGACCATCATCAATGGCCATTTTCATTCCTGGGGAGTGATCATGTGTTATTGAGGATATCCCCAGGGCTTTTAAATCATTGTTTTGGGAATCTTGGAAAGTTATATCCAAGAAACATAGGCCCTTTTAAGATACTAGAATGGGTTGGTGAGGTGGCATATTATTTGGAATTAGCAACGCGGTTCAGTGTGTGGAAAAATATATTTCATGTATCTTAGTTGAAAAGGTATCATCCTGACCCTGACCATGGGATTTGATGGACTCATGTTGAACTAGGTCCAAATTCTTCATTCGTAAATATAATGGTGTAGATTATGGATAAGCAAGAGAAAGTATTTTTTGAAAAAATCATTGGTCTAATGTGGGTTTAATGGAAACATGGTCTTGTTCAAGAAGAGTCTTGGGAACTAAAGAAGGAAATGATGGAGAAATGAACATAAATCTTTTAGGACAACAATAGTTTTCTACTTTTTGAGGATGGAAAGACTGATGGTGGGGATAATCTAGAACCCCCTATTTCAAGTAAGTAACCATTTTTTATGATTTTTAATAATCTAATGTATATTGGTGAACTTTGGGAGAGTTTGTATAACTTTTGGAGTGTTTTTGGGTCTTTTCTAGAGGTTAACAGTTGGTTCATAGTTTGGGAAAAACTTTCAACACCTATATGAAACCATGCATGATAAGGCAGGGTCTAAAGGGAAGATGAACGTGCTATGCACGATTTGTCCAAACCTTGTAGAAGCATTGGGAAAACCATGAAAGGTGATATAGTGGACTTTGTCATGATTAGAGAATGGTTTGGAAATTGTTTATTCCAACCATGTGAGGTCTATCTTTAAGGCATTGGATTGCACACCATTAGAACAAAATTTATCTAACTATGTGACTAACCATGCTCGTGTTAAATGTGAGATCCTAAAATTGTGGATCTCACATGTTTTGATCTCTAAATCCATCATTTTATTGCTATGCATCCCTAACTAAGGTTTATCTCTTCCTAATGGCCAAGGAAGATTTTAACATCTGTATAGAGGTGATCAAAGGCTTATATTAGTGTTCTGAATCCGGATTCTTTCGGTAAGTGATCATTATTGGTGGTTCTTGATGGGGTTTCTAAGATATATTTCTATCATTATCTCTCAATTTCTAAGATACATGTCCAATGTGGATATATGTAAGATATTTTATTCCAAATATGATTACATTTAGATTTTATGATGATAGGGGATGAGATATCAGGTGGGTTTTAGGAATTTAAATCCAGTTTCATTGGCATTTGATTGTTGTTCTCCATTTTCAGCATAAAACCCGAGGTAGGTGGCTTCAGTCTTGAATCCTCTATTTAGAACTTGAAGTATAATTTTTGAATTAATTAAATTGATTGAAATTTATTGTGAAATTGGTGTTCAATTCCTGATAAAAACATTCTTTAGTGATGGTTTGTGGTTTTGTTAAATTGTTGGTTTGTTTTGAAAAGTTCTTTGATAAATTATTTTAAAATAGTTGATTGGGTTTATTTATGGAAAAAGGGTTTCAATAAAAAGTTTACTTTATTGAAATTAAGTTGGAATTTAAATGGATATCCATTCAAATGGTTTTTCATGATTGTATTGGCGTGTTTTTTGGGCATACTTGGTGGCGTGTGTTCATATTGCATTATGAGGATTGGTTGAAAAATGACCTTGTGATTGGTACCAAAGGTTTAATGGAACATGGGATTTAATTACCTTTATATGACTTTGTAGATCGATGAGAAACCACTTAGGAGTATAGAACTATAATAACGAAGCATGAATGTATGGATTCGTGGGTTATGGATTGGAATGATTTATGCCAAATGGAATTTATAAAATGGTTTGAAAACATTGATTGGTTGCTTTCCTTATAACTTGTTATTGTTTGGAGAAAGTTTATTTACTGTGGAACTTGTTTATATTTAGTTATAAATTTATTTTATTATTTTTTATAAAAAATATTTTTTATAAATGTGCTAACATGTTCTGTGCTAGTGGCATGTGTAGGGAAGTCATTGGGGAGAAAATATAATGAGTTTCATTAGTCACCCCTACTTTTTAACTTTGGTGCTTTCGTATATGTTTTTTATTGAAACATGGGAAAAGGTAAAGTATCACACATCTTTAGAAATAATTCATGATTCTTGTGTGGTTTTGTGGAGTTGGATCATGGAGTATGTTTGGAAATTTGGAATTTTTCATTGGAGTCTTTGACTTTTGTCTTCTATTGCATACTTTGTTATTGTGGTCTTCCGCTGTGGTTTTGGGTTATAGTTGGATTTTAATATCAATGGTTTGATTGGAGTTCTCTTTCATTGATATCTTGTATCATGTATTAGGTTATTTGGTCATGTCTTGTTTTATTTTTGGTTTTATTTTTAAAGGGAAAATTGTCCCCCTGTAGTAAATGAATCCATTGGCATTAATTACATCTGTTGGCATCTTGGTGATACCGCTTAAGGCCAGGTAATGTTCCTCCACATTACCAAGTAATTGAGGAGAGGAGGTATGTTACACTTGTGATATTTTTTCCTTATAAATTACATTTCTATTAAGTATCCATATTATTGTATGATGTATTTGTCTATTTCAAAAATCATATATTTTTTTTACATATGATGATTACTTTCATAGTTTTTTGATTAACTGGGGAAATATTGATAAAAAAAATCCTTTAATCAATACATATATTTTATAGTAAAGTATTTATTCGTGAATGGAATTTATTATTTGATATAGTATGAATTATTTATAAATGTAGTGATGGGTAGGTCCAAGAATTATATAGACCATCAATGCATCAACAAGTCTCATGAGGTATATCAGCTGGTCAAATCAGATGTCATTTTACCCATTACTTTTTAAAATTTCAGGAGGAAATATCTTGACGGTAGAGGTATCATGATGTCCAATTATTAATCATTTCATATTTTGAGACCACATTTATTATCATTTTCCATGATATTGTATCTATGATATTATCTATAGACACATTTAATTCTTATATTTTTGATTAAATGGTATTTGTATTCTACTATTTAACTTTCCAAGTTTCTTATGGTTATTGGTTCATGATATATTCCACTATATGTAACCCTTAATGATCATTTCAGATCACCCTTAATTTGTTTCATTTCCCTAGGTTATAAAGAATAATTCATAGAATGAGTTCAAGGATTCCAAATGTTTTCCATTTCTATGCTTTATATTTTATATCCCTATGTAAAATGGGTACCATGTACCATTTATTTTAATGGATTTGGCCAAGTATCCGAAGGGTGATGGTCACTCAATCATTTTCTTCATATGATGAAATGGTTTTATGTGCCATGAAAAAAAGATATGGAATTTTTCAGATCATACATATTAAAAGGAAATCATGAGAAGAGGAGGTTTTCCAAACACTATGAAAAAGGTAATGAGTCAAATAAGAACAAGAGAACACAATGATTTGCACCTTTTTAAAACTATGGAAAGAATCACCCTAGGAAATTATTAAAGTTATTGGCAGTTTTTATTTAACTACCAAAGAAATTTTCTTCATATGATGAAATAGTTTTCATGGTATGTAGTTAAGTACCAGAGATATTTTTGACATGTTATGTTGATAGAGATCCAAGATAGGAATGTATTCCCAAGAAGGGGTAAATAAAATTGCGTACATAAGGTGACATAGTTTCCTAGTGCTTAACAATTTTTCAGGGTCCAAAATTTAGAGGGTGAATAGCATTAATAAAATTGGATTTTTTTGAATTTCTTATTAAAATATGGTAAAGGCATGAGTTTTGCGAATAATGGGTTTCATGAAGGTGGTTTCACAAAGGAACAAAGAAGCTGATAGTAATCTTTGTGAATACCTCCAGCATCATGAAAAAGAAATTTTCATAGAGATTTGTGAGATAGGGAGAATCACATATGAAATGAGAGATAATTTTAGAATGGTGATGATGTGGTTGGAAACTTCTGCAATTAGTGGAAAATATTATAAATGGGCCTCTAGCCCCTTTAAAAATTAGCAGGACTTAACAAAGATCTTAACGATCCAGATTTGTGTTGGTAGTTCGCAAAGGTAGTTGTTTCGAAAAAGTTATCAAAGAAAGGGAGTTAGTGATGGCTATAAAAGATGACCAAAAATCATAACCATTGTTAAATTAGGAGAGTTAGAAAATGTTATAAAAATCTAACTTAATGTTGGGAGCTTTAGGAAGGCAATGGGCATCACGAAATTTGTGTTCTTCACAAAGTATAAGCGAGCTTCATGGGGGTGCTTTAAAAATTCTATTGGAACTTCTCCAAAGAAGTTATCTTACAAAAGTTTTTTATAATCCCAAAAGTGTTCAAAAAGATATTTCCTTGTAGATTTGTGGTAAAGAAGTATTCATCAATTGTATGAGACTTGGAATTCAATAGAGCATCCATCTACAATTGAGGATGTATTCAATAGTGATAATGAAGGGACTTACATTTCTATAAATACTAGGTGAACCCATTCCATGATTAGTGAGAAAGGGAAGAGGAATAAGTTGATTCATTCCACTAGCAGTGAGCCAAAGAAAGAGGCATAGGGAGTGACCCTTCTAAAAGAGGTGACCTGACCTTAAAATTTTAAAAGGCGGTGATCGTGGGAATAGAAGTGATTAAGACCAAACCATGTAATTTGGAAGTGAGACTTAGTGTATTTTTTACATCAGCACATCACCATCGTATGCTCATTAGATGTATCATAGTGAGGGTGAACCAAGTAAAATTACTATGTCTTGTAGATGATTTATGTTCTATATATGCATTGCTATAGGAAAGGGAGGGAAGAATGTTTTTTTAAATGATAAAACAAAATTAGAAATGGGAAACTGTTTTAATCTATCATATATTGATTCACCCATCCTCTTTAGGTATTTAATCAAATTGGGAAAAAAATTGGTATAAGGGGATGGTTAATATTAGTGTTTCTCTCTCATTGGATTCAATGAGGGTTGTCAATCACAAAAGGATTCTAAACTTTGATGGGAATAAATTTTAGTTATATAAGAATCTGATGTACCACAACATTTTATATTTAGGAATGGATCTCTTTACAATAGTGATGTATGGTA
Source organism: Viscum album (assembly GCA_963277665.1). Lineage (NCBI taxonomy): Eukaryota > Viridiplantae > Streptophyta > Magnoliopsida > Santalales > Viscaceae > Viscum > Viscum album. Next base: position 1,511,710,237 of record OY728139.1, on the reverse strand, counting down.
TTTTGGCCAGTATTGAAAGTGATGCTTCATCAGAAGTTGAACGAAGGTAATTGGATGTTGACGCTAAAGGAATCAATGTTTTAAGGGGATCCCTATCCAATAGAATTTATAGGAATTTTATGTCATTTAAAAAATCCCATTAAATGTGGAAAAAACTATAAATATTTATGAGGGTGACTCAAAAGTTAGAGAAGCAAAGCTGCAGGTTCTACGGAACACGTATGAGGATCTCAGAATGCACCCAAATGAGTCAGTTGATGCATTCTTTGACAAGGTTAATGTTTTTTATAAGACTTGTGTGGTATAATAAAAGTTATTTAAGAGGTAAATATATTTCAAAAAATCTTGAGAGGGCTTCCAACTCAGTTAAACTATAATTTTTCTGTATTGGAGGATAAATATCCAAAGGAGCTGACATTGGATAGCTTACACAATATTATTATTGCATATGAGATGATAAATGATGATAATGAGTCTATATAAAAGGGTAAGTATAAATAAATTTCATTCAAGGCCATGAATAATCTGAAAATTGAATATAGGTAGGATACAGAAGATAAAGATGAAGTCATGTCATTCCTTTCATCAAACTTATGAAGAGAAAAATGAATGTTCAAAGGGAAACTCTAACTCTCTTGCTGTTGGTGTAGAATGGTTAGACATCTTACAGTGATTTACCCTCATAATGTCTAATATAATGATGAGGATGTAGTGAAAATTCCAAGGAAGAAGTCATTAGCCTATGTGATAGGTGAGAAAAAGTTTATGAAAAATTTCTTCCAAAAGATGAATCTTCTTTTAAAAGAGAATGACAGTTCAAAAAGATATGAGGCTGAAGAGTTAGAGGACTGAAAGGATTATGAAGAAGATGCTATGGTGGAAGTTTAATGTATCAACTATAAAAAGGAAGAAGGCGATAATTAGGATAAATAATTCAATGGAAGAGTTGATATGTAAGCTGAATTAGAAGATTCACTTGAGGAAAGAGTTTTCTGGAGAGACAAAATAAAGAAATCCAATAAAGTGGTTCATGATTCCAAACATTATATGTAGAATAAGAAATAAGATAAGTATGAGATAAATAAATAAATTAAAAAACTAAAATCTTCAATTCCATAGAACTACTAAATGGTTTAAAAGGTGTATTGAGTACAAACTAAAAATTGAAGAACATAAACGATAGATCGATAGTTTAACTAATACTGGAAAAAGTCAAATCAAACTTATTGAAAATATTGAAATGGAAGTTGTCAGTATACAGAATAAAGTTAATGATCAGTGTAAAATACTGATATTGGTAAAGAAGGATATAAAGTAATTAGAAATGGTAAAAGTAGAATTCAGAGATGTATTGAAATAGAAAAAGGAGTTTCTGAAAATGAAAATGGTTGATTAGAATGATACAGCTGGTATAGGGACTGATTACAAATAGAATGTAGTAATAGTTGATGTTAGATCACAAGATCCCACTCTGAGGTTAATGATTTATTTGGGTATGAACCAAAACCATACGATTAATAGAACCCAAGTGATAATCAGTAGTGTATTGTTTGAACACAATAATACACCTCTCATGAGATGTTATTATTATGGAAATCTGGGACACTCTCAAAACATATTTTCCATTACTAAGAGGTGTCAAAGGAGAAAAGGCCAATAGGGGGAGCCATATAAAACTCAATATTAGAGAACTCCATTTTATGGTTACTCTTTCAGGTGTGGAGGATTTTATCACATGGAAAGATACTACTCATCGACAATCCATAGAAATGTGATGAAGTAGAATGAATGTGGTTATAATAAAAAATTCAGTGTATCATCAAATGAGTTCAAAATGTAAAACTAGTTTTCAGCTTTGAAAGATGAAGATGATTCATCATTCTTCGATGAATATCATGATCATTAATTTATATCAAGTATGAACTCAAAAAACATTGATTGAAAATAAGAGAATGAAGAGGCAATAATTGAAGATATTAATTTTAAAGCATTAGATCATACTAGAATGTGGATTCTTGATAGTGTATGAACCTCTTATATGATAGTAAATAAGGATATGGTGACTATAATCAGGAATGATAAAGAAGGTATCCTAAGATTTGGTAATGATGGAGGTGTAAGGATTATTGGCTCATGAAAATACATGTTTGGGGGAAGATAAATGAGACATGATAATGTATTAGTTGTTGAATGTGTGAGTCATAAATTAATTAGTGTCAGTAAACTATGTGACTTAGGACATTGAATAAGATTTTCCAAGATATTATGTGTCATCAAGGAAAAATACGGTACAGTTGTTCTTCCAGGAAATCATATGAAAGGAAATATCTACCTTGTAAGTGGAGAATAAAATATATTCTTTTTGTCCAAATAAGAAGAAAAAAAGTTATGGAAAAAACACCTTGGTCATTTAAGACAAACATAATTGGAATATTTGGTGAAATATGTTGTTTTTCAATACATCCCAATATTATCATGTGATTGTACCCATATGTGTGATGCTTGTCAACAAGGGAATATCATTCGAAATATATTTAAATAAAAAGAGAAATAGTCACCAAAATTTATTGAGATGGTGCATATTGATGTGTGTGGACCAATTTCATCATGATATATTTATGGGAGGAGATGTTAAATTATATTTATTGATGATTTTATCATAATTTCATGGGTTCCAGTCATCACTCAAAAAATATGAGGTGTTCAGTTTCATAAAAACTTATCAAATGGAAGTTGAGAAGATGCTTGGTCAAGGTATCTGGAATATCAGAATAGATAATGGAACATATTTCTCAAATAACCATGTGGGGGTATTGTATTTAGAAACAAGGGATAAGGCACTATGTTTTAGTAGAAATAACTCTAAAGAATAATGGATTAGTTGAGAGAAGAAATAAAATTATCAATATACACATTAAATAGAGAATTACTTTGTACAAAATAATGGAGGACTCCGTATAAGGTATGGTATGGAATGAAGCTAACATTGAAGTAAAACTGAGTCATTGGAAGTAAGTTTTTCATTATCAATAAGGAGGAACACATGAAGTTTGAATCCTATAGAGATGAAGAGTTATTTATTGTCTACTCAATGAAAATAAAGGTATATAAATGATTCAAAAATAGGATATGAAAGGTTGTTGAAATACATGATGTAATTATAGTAGAGAATGATTTTAATCTTCTATAAATACTTGAATAGTCTTTAGAGGATAGTGAAGAAGTGAATGGCATATTAGAGGATTCTCCAGTTCCAGATACTGATTCATAATAAGATTCAGATAATGAAAAGTATGAGTATAATTAAGTATTTTCTCAAAGAAGGAAGATAATTCTGTAATTGATAGAGAAAAAATAATTGGTGATCAAACATAACCGGCACAGACAAGGAGGATGGAGACTCTACAATAATCATCATACTTATTACAGGTAGAGGTTAATATTTTTGATGAAGTAGCTAGAGATGAGAGTTGGGTTTATGATATGAATGAATATATTGACCAAATTGAGAAGAACCAGACATGAGAGATTATTACAAGGAAAAAAGATAAGAATTTCATCAAGACTAAATGGTTATTTCAAAACAAGATGAATGAATACAACATAATTATTTGAAAAAAAGAATGACTAGTGTGCAAAGGGTACTCCCAAAAATAGGGTATCGATGTTGATGAAACTTTTATTCCTGTTGAAATGATAAAGACAATCACATTATTCTTGGCCATAGTAGTAAAAATAATGTTCCATGTTTTCCAAATAGATGTAAAGTCATCATTTTTGAATGGGGTTTTATAAGAGGATGTTTATAATGAGAAACCATATGGTATTCTCATTCATGAATATAAGAAAATTGTTTATAGTATGACTAAGGATCTATATGGGTTAATTCAAGCACAATGACCATGGTATTCAAGGCTACATCATTTTTTGAAGAATCTCATTTTAAAATGTGGTAGAGTTGATCACAATATCTATTTAAAAAATGATAGTAATCAATGGATGATGGTACATGTATAAGTTTAAGAAATAATATATTTTGGATTAGATGAAGAGTATTTCACTCAGTGTGCACAATTTCATGAAAAGTGAATTGAAATATTAATGATTATTGAATAGATGTTTTTCCTTGGTTTATAGGTGACACAAGGAAAGAATAGAAAATTTATTTCTCAATATAAATATGCCAAAGAGGTTTTGAGAATATTTTTAATTGATAATTCCAAGGAGATGAAGACTTTAGTGGCTACCAGGATTAAATTTTCATAAGATAATGAAGGAAATGCAGTTAATATCATAGAATATAGGAAAATAATTGGTAGTCTACTATACTTGTTAGCGACAAGTCCTCATATTGTTTTTGAAACATGCTAGGCCACATGGAATCAATGTAATACCAAGTAAATATACTTTATTTTAGTTAAAATAATACTTTGGTATATCAAGGGAATAATGGACTTCAGCTTTCTATAAAATGAAAATTCAAAGCATCAGTCATTAGGCTATACATATGTAGATTGGGCCAGATCATAAGATGATATAAAATCAACATCAGTTGGTGAATTCTATCTTGGTATATTGTTTAATTTTTTTCTAAGAAAGAAAAAAGGTTTAATTTCTTTGAGAATAGAAGGAGATGAATATATTACATCCCCGGAAGTGTTCATGTAATTACTGTGGATGTAATAACATATTATAGATATGAGAGTTGAGGTGAAGTCTCTAATTAGAATCCATTCAAATAATTTAGTTATATAAATGTTATCAAAAATATATTCCATCACCCAAGGGAAAAACAAATTTATATAAAGTATCATTTTATAAAGAATAATGTGGAGCAAAGGCTTGTGATTATAGATTATGCACCTATAGAACTTTATATTGCAGACATTCTGACAAAGGCTTTACCCAAAGAAGTGTTTGAAAGGAATTGACTGGCTCTAGGAGTTCAATCAATTCCCACACTTTAAAAAGTGTGGATGTGGGACCCCCTCTCCCTGTGGTATTATGTGTTTTTCCCAAATTTGTTGTTCTGTGTTCTTTACCTTACTGTAGATGACAATGAAATGAACTTTGGGTTCATTGACAAAGGGGGAGAAATTGTGGCTATTAAAAGTGTTAAAATGTCTTAATCAAGATATGAGAGAAGATAATAGGGGAATAGTGAGATATTGGGAGTATTAAAATCAAACTCTATTAAAAGTGATCGATCAAAGGTTAGAAAAAATGATAGATGAAATTCATGATGAATGCAGTTGAGTGGTTTTTGAATGAAGTGTTTCATTGATAAACTTTGCCCGCTACTCTTATTTCTCACGCTGATCAGGGATTATGTGGGATTAGAGTGTTTTTTGAGTAAATATTTGATATCTATTTGAATTTAAAGAATTTAATTCTGGTATAATATGGAAGAATATTTAATTAGGTATTAAAATTTTAAGAATTTTCAACAAAATCAAAGATAGAGATTTTTGGGAAAAAACCATAAACGTAACATTGTACTTTTTTTAGGTTGACTCTTTTTGTTGAAAAATTTGGTTTCCATGGTAAGTACTGAAGTGCCTGATATATTGTTGACATGGTATATTGAAAAATATCCAAGATAAATGAATGGATTACCTTGAAGCGGTATAGAAAATTTTATACATAAGGTTACTGAGCTTCCTAGTGCTTGCCAAGTTTTTGGGGTCCAAAATTTTTAGGATGGAAAACATCGTGAAAATTTAATTTCCATGAAGGAATTATAAAATATGGAAATTTAATGAGTTTAGATAAGGAGATTCTACTACAACACCAATAATAAGACAATAATCTCCACATCTATGCCAAGCATCAAAACATGAAAATTTCATATAACTTCATGATATAGGGAGCATCACAAATTATATGAGGGAGCATCATGAAATAGGGATGGCATGGCTAAAATCTTCTATAATATATTGAAATTCCAATAAATAGGCCTCTACCTCCTTTAAAAAGTAGCATGAATTAAGGAATATCTAAAGGATTAAAATTTGTGAAGGTGGTTATTGAAAAACATTTCACCAAGGAAAGGAGTTAGTGAAGGCTATAAAAGACAAATAAAAATTGTGAGCATCACTAAATTAGGGGATTTCATGAAGTCTATAAAAATTATACCAAAATTTGGGGGCCTTGCGATGGTAGAAAACACTTTGAAATTTTTGTGCTTCATGAAGGCTAAGTGAGCATCACAAAAGTAGGGTGTTTCATGAATGATAGTGGAGATTTGTGGAAAATTTTAGCTTTGTGAAGGTGTTAAGAATCTTGAAAGTGTTTAAAAAGATATTTATCAATAGATTTGTAGTGATGTGGTATTCATAAATTGGATTAAAGTGGGACATCAACATATTATCTATGTACATCTAAGGATGTATTCATTAGTGATAAGGAAGGGACCTACATGTCCATAAACTATGGGTGCATCCCTTCTAAGAGAAGTAAGAAAAGAAAGAGGAAGAAGGTGATCCATTCCACCTGTATTTATCTAGGGAAAGAGAGATATGGAGTGACCCTTGTCAAAATAGTGATGTGACCCTAAACTTTGTAAAGGTAGCGATTCTGGGTATAGAAGTAATCTATCCCGATCCTTGTAATTTGGTTGTGAGTCTTATTGGATTTGTTACATCGACACATCGCCGTTGTATGATCTTTGAAGGTAGCCCAATTAGGGTGAACCAAATAAAATTGACGTGTCTTGTAGATGATTTCAATTCAATTCATATATTTCTATGGGAGAGGGAGATAATATTTTTATGTTTAACGAAAAACCAAGATCCTAAAGGGGAAGTTGTTTTAATATGTCATACCCTAATTCACACCCCTCTCAGGGTATTTAACCTAATTGTTCTAAAATTAATAATTTACTAAAATTTATCTAATTATTTATTTGATTATGGATCCTTGAACTCTTTTATATCTACCCAGTTTTCCAAGAAACATATATATTTATATTTTAATTTTAGAAGGAATTTTATGTCAAAAATGATAGGAGAAGTCTCACTATAATATAGATGTGTCAGGTAGTCCCCATTATGACACATAAATGTGATTTATTTACTGAACCTATTATCAAACCTATGGTTTACTTTGATATAATCCTTGTAATGGAATGGATTGATAAAATATGATGTAAATAATTATATCAATAAGAAAAAAATTATTATTTTTAAGAACATGCTTAATTTTTATCTTTAGAGTAGATAATTCAATATCTAAGTCATATCTAGATCCACCCCTAGTAGATTTACTAGATTATATTCTTATGGAATAAGGGAAACAAAATCGAGGAATGGAGAAGGTAATATTTAAATTAAAGATGTAACCATTTTATAAGAATACATTGATGTATTTTTTGAGTAGTTTCCTAGAAATATCACAGAACATGAAGTTAAGTTTTCCATTGATTTAACCTCTTATGAAAGAGAAATATAAGGAATAGATTTGGGTAATATCAATTATGAGTAAATAAGGAATAAATTTTTAACACAACATTTCAAGTTAGACAGGAACGTTACGAGTTTACCTTAATTACATTTGGATTGACTAATGTACACTATGTTGTTATTGGTCTAATGAATAGATTATTCAAGGAATATGTTGATTATTTTCTTTGTATTCATTAATGATATTTTTTTTGTTTTCTAAATGCAATGAGGACCCTAAGAATAACTTTCAGATCATTATTGAGAATCTTAGAAAGAAATATTTATATTTGAAATTTAGTAAGTGTGTTTTTTTGATTTTAAGAGTTTCTTTTATTGTATATATTATCTCCATGGATGGAATCTCAGTGGATCCTAGAGGATGAAGGCATTTATGTAATGGACTATAGAAATGAACATAACTGCGGTATGTAGTTTCATTAGTTTCTAAGGTTACATTTTTTAATTTGTTAATAATGTTTCCTAATTACCTAACCCATTATCAAAAATTACATGTGAAGGGGTTAGGTTTGTTTGGAAATTGGAATATAAAGAATGCATTGATAAACTAAAGAGGATATTGTTCAATGCAATAATTTTGACTCTACAATTTGGAAATTATGGGTTTTTGATATATAGTCATGCATTGAATAAGGGAATTGGTTGTTTCCTAATTCGAAATGATAATGTTATTACATATTCATTTTGGAAATTGAAGACTCATGAACAGAACTATCAAACCCTTGTTTTTGAGTTGAAATATATAAAATTTTCTTTGAAGATATGAATACATTATCTATACATTGAAATATGTTAGATATATATGGATCATAAAATATTATAATATATATTTTCACATAAAGATCTCAATATGATAAAAAGGTGATTGCCTGATCTACTCAAAGATTATGATATCTCAATACACTATTACATAAGGAATAAAAAAGGCTGTAAATTCATTGAATATGAAATTTTATAGAATTATTACTCAAATGAGGATTTATAGAGATCATATGTTCATGGATCTAGTAGATATATATAAGGGAATTACTAAGGAAGGGGATACATCAATCATTTTTAAAATAATTGAGAAACCATATTTATTAAGAAAGATAAAAAGTTATCAATATAATGATGAGAACATTTTGAAGAAAATTAAAGCTTTGAATGCTGATAAATTAGAATACTTTTTTTGTGAAGTCGATGTTCAAATATTTGGAAATATATTATATGATCTATCTAGACCTAATCTAAAAAAGAAATTTTTGGATGACACCCATGGATCAAATTTTTCTATAGAACCAATTAGGATAAACATTTATAGGTATTTAATTGAATTTATTTATTAGGATAACATGAATGGTAAATTTATGATTATGTGTCAAGATGTTTGTTTTGTTAATAAGTGAAATATGTGATAAAACAACCAACAGGAGTCATGAAATATCTTCATATTCCTATGTGGGTATGGGATGAAATTACTAAGGACATTATTACAAGACTACCAGATATTCCTATAAAGAATGATTCAATATGGTTTATCATTGATTTCCTAAAAAAATATAAACATTTCATTACTATGATAGAAAATTTACCTTTTGAGTTCCTCCCAAGGATCTATATTAATAATGTTGTATGACTACATGACTGACCTCTTTCAATTGTGATTGATCATGATCTTCATTTTACATTGAAATTATGGAAGAGTCTTAAGAAGGCTCTTGATACTGAGATTCTGTTTAGAACCACCAATCATATTTGAACTAATGGACATTTCAAAAGGACTATCCGAACAATGGAAGACATAATGAGGTCATGATCACTTTAATTTAATTGTATTTTGGATTTAGTATTTTACATTAGGAGAGTTTTTATTTAACAATATTTTCCATTAAATTATTCAAATGATGCCATATGAATTATTAAATGGAAAGATATGTCATACTCCATCTTGTTGGGATGAATTAGGTGAAAGGGAACTCTTCAATCTATAAATTTTTTAAGAGAAAACAACAAAGGTAATTTCTATTCAGAATTACATTAAAGCATATCAAAGTAGGAAAAATAGTTATGTAGATAATTAGAGAAAAGATTTGGAATTAAAAGTGGGAGATCTTGTTTTATTGAAAGTACCTCAATGGGAGGATGTTATGAGGTTTTACAGGAAAGGGAAAATGATCCCTAAGTACATTTTAACCTTTTAAATCCTTGAAATAATTATAGTGGTTGCTTATTTTTTTGAAATGTCATCAAGTCTCCCAAAAGTACAAAATGTGTTCCATATATCATTATTAAAGAAGTACAATCTATAACCAATGAATATACTCACTTTTGATGAAATTTCATTGGAAAATGATATATCTAACTATAAAGAAACCATATAGATTCTTGATACTAGAGAACAAGTGTTGAAGAATCTAACCACTCAACTGGTAAATGTACGTTGGAGAAATCCCAAAATGGAAGAAGAAATGTGGGAAGCAGAGCATGTTATGAACAAGAACGAGCGAAATCTATTTATATGATAATATCCAGAAAATTTCGAAGATGAAATTTTTATATGAGGTAATAATGTAACATCCTAATACTTTATGACGTATTTCCTTTTAAATAAATATCTTTTATAGATTTCAATTCATGTAACACTAAGTTAAAATAAAATAAAATATTAAAACATTATTTAAACATGACCATTATAACAGAGATGTTAAGTTTGTGGGTATAAATATTAATAACTAAATTATGGAAATTATCGCAATATAATGGTTATAAATGAAATAATAATTATTTAAAATAAAAATAAATGTTTTCTAGATTTTTAAAAAAAGGCGATTTTACCATGTTTCACGTACATAATTTAAAATTAATAGTTGCTGATTCAAAAAACATTAATTGATAAAATAAACTTATTTTTTCATATATCCATATCAAAATTATCTTAAGGTTATTATTTAGGTTTTTTTGAAATGTTCAATTTTTCGATGAATATTGAAAAAATAATGAATTTTAATTAAAAACTACTTTTTTGTAAATTATTTATAAAGTTAAATTTTAGTTTTAATTGGGTTTAAAGTTAAATTAGTTAAATTATATATATATATATTAGTAAAATTTAAGTCATTATATTCATTTTCATATTTAATTTTGTCATAAAAATTTAGTAAACGTTTAAACATTTTCTCTTTAAAAACTCGCGTTCTCATCATATTTGCGATATTAATTTTCATTTAAAATTAAACACTTATATGAATTTAATTTTAAATAATTGATACCATATTTTTAACTAAATTAATTTATATTATATAATAATGTGAACATATGTTTTGACCATATTGAATATTAAAAACTTTAAAAATTATTCACCGCGGTTATGGAAAAAATTGGTTTATCGTGTGGTTAAACTAAAACGAAAAGGGATAAAATAAGCTAAAAACTTGTCTAAAATATATTTTATGGAAATACATAGACCTTATAATACATTTTACTCTATAATAACTCATTTTGGACCCATTTTACATGTGAAAAATGCAGGTACACCTATTTCATTTCAAAAATTACCAATGTGCAACTCACCCGACTTATAATAGGCTACACCGTCTCCTATCTTCTTAACAACTTCACACACTTTTGGTTTTGAAATTACCTACCAAAATAACATTTCAAATTCCATACCCTAATATTATAATCCTTATTTTTTAATGAAATCCAACATTGGAATTATTTTGGTGAAAACATACGGAGGTTACCCGAAGAAGAGGCTACCTTCTTAAAGGAGCATTTTTATATAATTTATTGCTCCACCTCAATTAATTATTATTAAGTAATGATGATATAATAAAATTAATATCTTAAATATAATTTTATGTTTTTATTTTAGCTTTATGACCCACATCCACCCCTAATTTAGCAAAAGTGTTACAAAATCATCATTCTTGTGTATGGAGGACTACCGCCTCACGAACTGATGTCATTTGTTTTTCCATCACTATATCTCAAAGTTTGGTAAGATGATGAATAATATAAAATGTTTTATATTTATATCATAATGATTCCAATATATTCATTGTAACGACCCGAAATTTTGAATAAATCTCGTTCCCTAATTTTGTGTATTATTTTATTTTTTTATACTCAATAAAACCGTTTCATTTGATAACATGAGTATAATTAAAATGAGCTCGTTGGGTTTTGACTGTTATATGACCATTGGTCAATATGACCACTAGAAACTAAACATTTCGATATTTTCCTCTAAATACAAGTGATCTTGGTTAATTAATATACAAAGAAGATTCAATGGCCTCACCCAGTAATCTTGGACTGATCGAAGCCCATCAAACGGAACTTGGGAAGGAGGTAGCACCAATGGGCTTTGCTTTAGACCAAACCCAAGCCGAAATTCATCGTGTGAAGCTAGAATGGAATATCCTTTGTGAGAAGTTCAAACTGATAGAAATTACTACTCGTGCGATGTTGGTCGAGCCTCCCTCGGATTCTCTCACCTTAGCACACCTTACACTTAGGTCCTATACTGGTGTGATAAGGGGATATGTAAGGAGACCATAAATGCCTTGTGTAATCCTTTGTTTTAAATAAAAATTTTGATTTCTTCTTATGATGAAGTTTATGAATTTTCAAATGTCCGGATAAATATAGTATGCATATTTTTGGTGAATTTTAGAGAAATGATATTTAAAAAAAATGTTTATTTAAACCTTAAATATTTAAAAATGTGTAATGATTTTACAAAAATGGTCTTCTACAATTATGATCAGTATGAAATTTAGAGTCTAATAAGATCAACTTAATTTTTGATGAATAGTAAATTATGAATAGTGATTTTATGCTTAGGATTAGTAATGTGACCAATTGGACTAGTAATCTCACTTAAATAAAGCATTAATATAATCTAGTCACCTTGATTAAGTAATGTGATTCAATAAAATGGTTAAATAACGGTTTCATAAATTATTAGTCAAGTATTAGTTTTTTCGACTGAATAGTATTTTTTAATTAAAAATTTAATTAAAAATATTTAGAATTTTTTTTTATAATATGGATTTCATTTTTGAACTCAGAGCAGTGGTATTATGTTAAGGTAAAAGTTTGGGTATTTTTCTGAAAAAAATGAATTTTTTGTGAATAGTGTATTTATTTAAAAATTAAATTAAATATATTTAGAAAATTATTTTTATAAAAAGGAGTTCATTTTTGAAATCAGAGCATCGATATTTGGTTAAGGTGAAATTTTGTGATTTTTCTGAGAAAGTTGAATTTTCGATGAATAGTGAAAATACAGTTTTTAAGTTACGGGTGTTTAATGACATCATTAAATGATGTATTAAGTATGTAATCAATATGGTAGACTTATGAATAGTAAGATAAGGTATGAGGTGTCCCAAGTGGCCAATACCATGGTCAAATACCATGGGAAAGCCCATGGTTTTTCCAAAACCACTAATGAGGTGTCCCTTGACCATTAATGCCTTGTCCCCTCACTTTCCCTATAAATACCAAGCCATCCTCTCATCCATTCGACTCCCAACTCTCTCCCAATGAAGCTCTGGTCTCATTACCTCCCAAGGAGTCCTCCCAATGTTCCCCCAATCCCTCAAGGTCCTGACCATTGATTTTAAGAGTTACGTTTTAAGGTAAGGGATCCTACCTCCCTCTTTCTTTTCAAGTAATCTCTTTTATGTCATTTATTTTATGATCCATGCTATTATGTTGGAGGATGTTCTTTTATATTCAACCTACTATATTTTTTATGTTCATATAATGAGATACCCCATTTGATCTCTTCAATTCACTATTTTTATGTTTTAAGTGGCGCCTTTAGGCTGCCGAATTTTTAAGGGATTCATTCACCTTTCTCATTTTTCCAAGTTCTACTTTAATGTCAAGTATTTCAAGTTCTTTTTTATTTTTTTAGGGTATGATATCTATATCTATCATACTGATATTTTATGTTCATATGATTAGAGAACCTATTTGATCTCTTCAATTCAGTATTTTGAAGTTTTTAGTGGCGCCGTTAGGCTGCCGAATGTTTAAGGGATTCTTTCACCCTTCTCGTTTTCAAGATCTATATTCATGTAAAGTCTTTCAAGTTCCTTTTTATTATGTTGGGGTATGATATCTATATCTATCATACTGAACTCTTATGTTCATATGATTAGAGACCCTATTTTATCTTGTCAATTCATTTTTGGTTGAAGTTTAAGTGACACCGTTAGGCAACCGAATTTTCATAAGAGAAATCTAATTTTGGTCTTCCTTCGATGTTTTTCATTTCAAATGGTATGTCATTAAAATTTCATTAACATGTTCTCAAATCCTTTATATTCTGTTCCCATACTGTTTTATGGATCATTTATGAATGGGTGACCTATGTCCCCTCTCTTTTTAATGTTTTCTAAAACCTCGTAACTTAGCCGTTATGCTGCAGAATTTCCATCTAAAAATGTCTCTCTCTTTTTCTAAAGTTCTTTTATTTATTAAGTGAATACTTATCTATCTTCTATATGGGTATTCACATATATACCAAGTTGTTCTATTTTAAATTCTGGGATTTATATACATGAGACCCACCTTCCTTTTCTATGGGTTTTAAAGTGACACAAAGATCATGTCTTTAAAGTAGTTTTTAAAATGTTATGATTATGAAATGAAACCCATTTCTTTTATGGTATATGGGTTGTTTATGAAATGATTGATGATGATATATGTGGATCAAATGATGATAAATACAAATTTAAGGGTGCTCTTTGATAGCGCTCCAATGCATTGGGTAAAGACTTAATCTCTAGAGATGACCATTTAGACTGATACCTTGGTGAATAACCTTGGTAATTTTTATTGACACCTTGGGGATGGACCTCGGTGAAACAAAAATGATTATCTTTGTAAAATGTTGTAGCCACATCTTTAAGTTATGAAAAATGTTATTTTTATTATGATACGCCTCATGATTTCATTCTCATGCCTTAAAGTTCTTTTCATGACCTTATTGAAGTATCTCAAGTTCACATGTAAAATGCTTCTCTTGTTTCCCTTACTTGGACTTATGCTCACCCTTTCTTTTGATGTATGTCCCCAGGTTATGAGATGCATTAATGAACCTAGGATGAACTTAAGGATAAGCCTTTAAAGTTTTTAAGAAGAATGTTTTATGTTGTTTTCATGTATTATGTTCGTTGTTTCCATGACACTGAAACTTAAAGATCCTCAGTTTTGTGTAATGTAGTGAAAGTTTATGTGACAAAAAAGGTTGGATGCCATAGTTGGTATCAAATGATGGTTTAATTATTTGTGTAAATTAGGATATGAAAACTCTAGGAAGAACCCTATAGAAAATTTTAAATATAGGAAATATTCCTGGTATTTTGGTGAGTATTGAGTAAGGGATTTCCAAAAAAATACATCCTTGTCTGGATACAAGTAGGTAGAGGTGTCTCTGGCCCAGATGTACATAGGGGTAAAACCCGAAAACACCGCTTTGATCGAGGCTCGAACGGGAACTGGTACATGACAACGGGCCTTGCTGCACTCTTGGTTACGACACTCCCGGGGGATATGCTTTGGTAAATTCATAAGCATAGTATGAACCATTATTAAAGGAACAAAGATAAAATAAAATAATGATTCACATAAGAATATATGTTCATGGATAACCTATATTGGAACCAAGGAGATCACAAGTTAGGGTATACTTTCCTTCTACAAGTTTATCCTTCCATGATTAAAGTTTTTTTTAATGATTATTGTCTAATTATTTAAGCCCCCTAATTATACGTTCTTTTCTTAGTTAATGGTGGGAAATGGAAGAGCATGTCCCAACGACCAATGTGATAGGAAATGTGACGATTTCCATATTAATATGACAAAGATGATTAGTGGATTAAAAGATGATTATTATTTTGGAAGACGTTCAATATTTTGGGAACCCTATTTGATCAAGGTAAATAGATTACTGCGGTATTTTCTTTGAGGAATAA
The DNA here is from genome assembly GCA_963277665.1 of Viscum album. NCBI lineage: Eukaryota > Viridiplantae > Streptophyta > Magnoliopsida > Santalales > Viscaceae > Viscum > Viscum album. The sequence goes on along the minus strand of OY728139.1, from coordinate 1,511,694,801 downwards.
AGGTGGAATTATATTTTATAGAATCAAATAATTTAAGCTGAACTTATGGTAATATAGGTTACTTATGGAAATGATTAACCTATCTTGGGGAAAATATGTTTAGGTTAGCTACTTTTGTTATAAGATGTTAGGAGTGGTTGATGTAGTTTGGAGATGAACGATGAAGTTTATTTTGGAAGGCAATGTTATCAAATCCTTCTGGTATTTGGGTTTCAATCTTAGTTTGGTTTATTTTGAGGAATTTTAAGGAGAATTATTTATGGAATGGTCTATGATGAACTTCGGGTAGTACCGTGGAATTTTGAAGATTTAAAGAAGATTTCCTTTATATGGGATTCTTTCTTTTTGAAGAGTTGTTTTATCTTACCCTTTCTATTTTTGGGATAACAGAAGAAATTGATAGTTAATCTTTGGTGGATTATGTGATTCTCTAGAATATGATTCTTGTGCTTTGATGAGACCAAGTAGTTTTGAATGCTCATCATTTGGAGACAAGATTATTTTTGGTATAAACTTATTAAAGGATGAAACTCTACTTGAAGGTAAATATATTTCCTTGTGTTTTTATTCTATGTAGTAAATGAATTCCTCAAAACTATGAAAAGGAACGTAAAACAAAAACATTGTCTGTTTATGTTTCCTACTCGGAAATCAAATATCATTTAACCCATCATAAGTTTGTGATTTTCTTGTTGTTAACTTTCTCCTAATCATGTTTTCTATCACTCTCCCTTAGAATGTGACCCTTTATGTTTTCATCCATGTCCATGTTTTCCTACATGGAATCCTAGTATGGGTTAACTCGGGTGACATTTTTACTTCCCTTCATTTCTTTTAAAGTAATAGTTTTTCTGACTCCTTTTCCGGTGTGTGAATTTTAATGAAATTTCAAAACCCAATTTTAAAATTTGCGGGGACTCAATTTCTTAAGGGGGGAAGATTGTAACGACCCGAAATTTCGAATAAATCTTGTTCCCTAATTTTGTGTGTTATTTTATTTTTTTATACTCAACAAAACTGTTTCATTTGATAACATGAGTATAATTAAAATGAGACCGTTGGGTTTTTACTGTTATATGACCATTGGTTAATATGATCGCTAGAAACTAAACATTTCAATATTTGCCTCTAAATACAAGTGATCTTGGTTAATTAATATAGAAAGAAGATTCGATGGCCTCACCCATTAGTCTTGGACCGATCGAAGCCCATCTAATGGAACTTGGGAAGGAGGTAGCACCAATGGGATTTGCTCTGGGTTCAAACTGATAGAAATTACTACTCATGCAATGTTGGCCGAGCCTCCCTCAGATTCTCTCACCTTAGAACACCTTAAACTTAGGTCCTATGCTGGTGTGATAAGGGGCTATGTAAGGAGACTGTAACTGACTTATGTAATCCTTTGTTTTAAATAAAATTTTTTATTTCTACTTATGATGAAGTTTATGAATTTTCAAATGTTCAGATAAATATAGTATGCATATTTTTGGTGAATTTTAGAGAATGGATATTTAAAAACAAATGTTTATGTAAACCTTAAGTAATTAAAAATGTGTAATGATTTTCAAAAAATGGTCTTCTACAATTATGTTCAGTATGAAATTTAGAGTCTAATAAGATCAACTTAATTTTTGATGAATAGTAAATTAAAAATAGTGATTTTATGCTTAGGATTAGTAATGTGACCAAATGGATTAGTAATCTCACTTAAATAAAGCATTAATATAATCTAGGCACCTTGATTAAGTAATGTGATTAAATAAAATGGTTAAATAACGGTTTCATAAATTATTAGTCAAGTATTAGTTTTTTCAGGTGAATAGTATTTTTTAATTAAAAATTTAATTAAAAATATTTAGAAAATTATTTTTATAAAATGGATTTCATTTTTGAACTCAGAGCATCGGTATTATGTTAAGGTAAAATTTTGGGGATTTTTCTGAAAAAATGAATTTTCAGTGAATAGTGTATTTATTTAAAAATTAAATTAAAAATATTTAGAAAATTATATTTATAAAATGGAGTTCATTTTTGAAATCAGAGCATCGATATTTAGTTAAGGTGAAATTTTGGGATTTTTCTGAGAAAGTTGAATTCTTGATGAATAGTGAAAATACAGTTTTTAAGTTACGGGTGTTTAATGACATCATTAAATGATGTATTACATATGTAATCAATATGGTCGACTTATGAATAGTAAGATAAGGTATGAGGTGTAACAAGTGGCCAATACCATGGGAAAATACCATGGGGAAGCCCATGGTTTTTCCAAAACCACTAATGAGGTGTCCCTTGGCCATTAATGCCTTGTCCCCTCACTTTCCGTATAAATACCAAGCCATCTTCTCATCCATTCGACTCCCAACTCTCCCCCAACAAAGATATGGTCTCATTACCTCCCAAGGAGTCCTCCCATGGTGCCCCCAAGCCCTAAAGGTCCCAACCTTTGAGTTTTAATAGTTACGTTTTAAGGTAAGGGAACCCACCTCCCTCTTTCTTTTCAAGTAATCTCTTTTATGTCCTTTATTTTAAGCTCCATTCTCTTATGTTGGAGGATGTTATTTTATATTCATCCTACTGTCTTTTTTATGTTCATATGATGAGAGACACTATTTGATCTCTTCAATTTAGTATTTTTAAGTTTTAAGTGGCGCCGTTAGGCTGCTGAATTTTTAAGGGATTCGTTCACCTTTCTCATTTTTCAAAGTTCTACTTTCATGTCAACTATTTGAAGTTACTTTTTATTTTGTTAGGGTATTATCTCTATATCTATCATACTGATATTTTATGTTAATATGATGAGACACCCTATTTGATCTCTTCAATTCAGTATTTTGATGTTTTAAGTGGCGCCGTTAGGCTGCCGAATTTTTAAGGGATTCTTTCACCCTTCTCGTTTTCAAGATCTATTTTTATGTAAAGTCTTTAAAGTTCCTTTTTATTATGTTGGGGTATGATATATATATCTATCATACAGAAATCTTATGTTCATATGATGAGAGACCCTATTTTATCATTTTAATTCATTTTTGGTTAAAGTTTAAGTGACTCCGTTAGGCTGCCGGATTTTCATAAGAGAAATCTAATTTTTGTCTTCCTTCCATGTTTTTCATTTCAAATGTTATGTCATTAAAATTTCATTACCATGTTCTTAAATCCTTTATATTAGTTCCCCTACTGTTTTATGTATCATTTAGGAGTGGGTGACCCATGTCCCCTCTCTTTTCAATGTTTTCTAAAACCTCGTAATATAGCCGTTATGCTGCAGAATTTCCGTCTCAAAATGTCTCTCTCTTTTTCTAAAGTTATTTTATTTTATTAAGTGAATACTAAAATATCTCTCTTCTATAGGGGTATTCACATATATACCAAGTTGTTAAATTTTTAATTCTGAGATTTACATACATGAGACACACCTTCCTTTTCTGTGGGTTTTAAAGTGACACAAAGATCATGTCTTTAAAGCAGTTTTTAAAATGATATGATTATGAAATGAAACCCATTTATTTTATGATAAATGGGTTGTTTATGAAATTATTGATGATTATATATGTGGCTCACATGATTATAAAGACAAATTTAAGGGTGCACCCTGATAGCGCTCCAATGCATTAGGTAAAGACTTAATCTCTAGAGATGACCATTTAGACTGATACCTTGGTGAATAACCTTGGTAATTTTTATTGACACCTTGGGGATGGACCTCGGTGAAATGGAAATGATTGCCTTTGTAAAATGTTATAGCAACATATTCATGTTATGAAAAACGTTATTTTTATTATGATATGCCTCATGAATTCTTTCTCATGCCTTAAAGTTCTTTTCATGACCTTATTGAAGTATCTCAAGTTCACATGTAAAATGCTTCTCTTGTTTCCCTTACTGGGCCTTCTGCTCACCCTTTCTTTTGATGTATGTCCCCAGGTTATGAGATGTAGTAATGAACCTAGGATGAACTTAAGGATAACCCTTTCAAGTGTTTAAGAAGAATGTTTTATGTTGTTTTCATGTATTATGTTCCTTGTTTCAAAGACACTAAAACTTAAAGATCCTCAGTTTTGTGTAATGTAATGAAAGTTTATGTGAAAAAAGGCTGGATTCCATATTCATTATATCATATATAAATTTTTACCTTCTATTATGTAGGGGATAAGATATCATCATTCACATGTACAAGAGACTACAAACTTCCAAAGCGATGTGATTTGTCTTTCACTAATGCTTTATGTGGATGATGATAAGGATAAATTTAATGATTATATGTGATAATAATGAAATAATTTTTATATTCATGTCATATTTATCATTATTAAAATAAAATATATATCGTTTTATTTTTTACCTTTTCACTAGTTTAAATATGATAACACCATTTGTGTTTGTGTTGACTACCACTATCACAAAGCGACGTGACTCCATTTTCATCACCACACCACATGGATGATATATATAATAATATTTTAAGGAAATAATATTATATTTATGATATTATGATAATTTTTTAAAAATAAAATATTAATAACCTCCTTTCCATTATGATCGTTGAAAAGTGGAAACGTTACTCATGAATACGTATGACCTACCATCTCCATGATCGTACCATACTTAATTTATCAAAACTATATTTAAAGATTGGTATTAAAAGTATAATTGATATATACTGATGATAATTATTTAATTATTATAATTATATATATTTTGAAATAAATAAATATTAGACCAATAGTCAACCTACCAATGTCATTTTTGACACATAAGTCAAATATCATCAAAACACCCAATGAAAAAAAAGCTGACGATGTAATTGTATATAACATTTTAATAAGTTAAACACAAGGAATTATAAAATTAAAATTTTTTTCTTAAAAAAGTAAATAATTAACAAAAAATTTATTATTCAGGATGATATAGAACACATATGATGAGTTAGACTAAAGGTAACAGCCTTTTTCTCAATTTCTGTTCATTGAGGCATATTGTGATGTTATGGACATAATTTATTTTATATGGGGTATATAATGAATCTTTGTAATATAATTTCATGATTCATTCATAATTCATATTATTTTAAGTTTCAATTTGAATTATTTTATCCAATGGTATTGATCCTGTAAATTACCAAGTAGTAAAGTTATTGTACAATATCACTTTATTTTGTGATTGTTAACATTACTTTGAAACAATAACTTTCTTGTGATAAAATTTCATTAGAAATCCCATTTATCTTAAAAATCCTTATTTTTTTGATATATATTATTATTTCTTAAACCGTATACCATTTTTACATATGTTTTATACTTTTAAATTTATTTGATTAACTGGGGAAATATTGATAAACATTTATCCTTTACTATATACATGTATTTTTTGATAAGTCATATTATTACCAAATTAAATCAATTATTCAATATATGTGGAATGATTTAGAAATGTAGTCATGTGTGGGAACTAGAATTATATATCCCCTTGATTCATTGACATGCCTCATGATACAAATCAGTTGTCCAAATTAGATGGGTTTTTACCGAGTAGCTTTAATTTTTCTCTAAGAAAGATCTTGACGATAGAGGTTTCATGATGCGTGGGATCATGAAATAAAATAGTTAATAATTTCATTCATTTTGAATATAGTTATTATCATTATCCATGATATATTTCTATGATATAATCCCAGGATTCATTTCATTATAAAATTATTTATTAAATAGAGTGTGTGATTAGTCGTTTACCTTTCAATGTTGATTATGCTTATTTACTCAGGAATGATTCCATTTCACTTAGCCCTTAATTTTTTTTGAGATTGAACTTATTTTAACCTTTTCCTAGTATAGGAAGAATAATTATTGGAATTAGTTCTGGGATACCAAATATTTTCCATTTATATGGTTTGTATTTTATATCCCGATATAAAATTGTTATAATATAAATATCTATTTTAACAATACTAATAAAATATTCATCCCTTCGATACACAATTGATCATATCTTCGACCAATGTAATAAATAAAACACCAGATCTGGGCTATTGAGGTCAGGGTCACTACACTCAGCACATGATGGTACACTTTTCTTCTGAAAACAACCTTGCATTTTCTTGGTCCCAATATTTGTGTCTCATTGAGGGGTGATATTTCTCTCTATTCCATTGGACTCATGACTTTCTTGTATAGATAGGACCCCAAGGATGGTAATTTGTGTTCACTTAACAAAAATAACTCTCTCCTTCCATAATCTTTCCATTCTACGTATATACAAAAACTTTGTAGTTTGTTTCTTTTTCTTTGATAATAGGTATTTATAACAACCCTTATCTTTATTACTCATTTTAACATGATTTATTACATAAATATGCACTTAAGAAAACTATAAAGATCAAGAGGTTTAGTGTCTTGGGAAATTAGGAATATTATATAACAACTTATAACATAAAATTCAACATCTTTATTGGAAAATTATTTACATGACCAAAACATTCCTTCGTACTTAGCATTGTATTGGATAACCTGAGGACATGCATAAAAAAGAGTGAGCTATCAAGAATAGTAAGGGAGTAAACACGGAATAACATTAAGAATACAATACATGTTAAGAAATAGGCATATCAATGGAGAATAAAAGAAACATGAACATAAAGGCATGATATAGCACGATTATCATAACTTGGAAATGTGACAACAAACATTAAAATGATATTCGCATGATCCAATGCTCATTGCACATGGAGCACGAGTAAAACCTCGTATCACTTGTATTTTCATGATTAAACCATAATTTCACTTGAATTGGCATGAGTAAACCCTTATTTCACATGACATATGACGATACTAATCTTTATCCAATGCATTGAAGTGCTATCAGGGTGCACCCTTTATTAACATTTCATTTCATGCATAAGTGTGCCACATAGATCATATAAAATAGAATCATTCAACATAATAAGATATTAAATTATTAAATAATATGTTATACATACATTTAAGTACCATTCAATAAATATATGGGCATAAAGGTGAATACCCTTGATAGAGAAATTATTTTTGCTAGGAAAATTGCTGTGCAATTTTGGCAGCATAACAACGTGACATAAAAAATTCATAAAAATGGTCGATGAGGGAGAATGTGGTATCTCATAATATTTAAATGAAGTGGAAAGTAATAGGGGAATATATACACATATCCCAACACATGTAATTCATAAACATAAGGTGTAACATAATGAAGAAGCATATAGAAAGAGGGAAATAGAATAACTCTTACAAAATTTTAGCATGGTAACATGTGTACATGAGAGGGATTAATTAGAGAGAAAGAGGTCTCTAATCCTTAAAAAATAAGGATGGAAGTATTGGGGAGGTTTTAAATCATACCCCAACATTTATAATTCAAAATAAAAGGGTATAACAACATAAAGAAATCTAGTCTACATGAGAAAGGAAGAAATCTCTTACAGAATTTCGGCATGGTAACAGGTGTACACTGGAAGAATTAATGAGAGAGAAAGAGGTCTCTGATCATTCAAAAATAAGGAGGAAAATATATGGGAGGTTTTAAATTTTATCCCAAAATTTTTAATTTAAATTAAAAGGGCATATTACTATAAGGAAACATGAACATAAATAAGGAAGGAAGGAAAGTAAGGATCCCTTAGTTGGAAGTGTGATCCCAAAGGCTTGTGAGAGGATTCTTGGGAGCTTAGAGAACCTTTGGAGGATTCTAGATAGTGTATGGAAGAGGTCGGTCAAGATCCAAATGTTATTAGTGAAGAGTAATGGTATATTGAGTGGGTTTATATAGGAAAGGAGATGGAATTCTTTATTATTTCAGTTTTGGACACTACACATTAAACTAATCAAAACCAAAACCAACCAACGGTTTTTTCCCACGGTTTTTTTCCAAAGGGGAGTGTAAAAAATTATTTTATAATGCCAATGGCCTAAAATATTAAAATATTATCCTTTATTATGTGGAGGCGTGTCACACTCTCAAGAAAATAATTTTAAAAAGTTAAAATATTTTATAAGTCTTTGAGGGTCCACTAAGGCACCATAAAATTAATAAAACAAATCTAAAATTAAAGGTAAAACATATATTTGATGAATATAAATTTTATAATATTTTATTACATCACTATTGTGTCATTATGATGTCATAAAACACATTATATATTTAAATGGTATTTAATTTTTATCCAATAATTTGACTCTCTCAGAAAATTATGAAATATTCACCACTGGATAATTTAGACATCCTGATTCCAAAAAATAATATTCATTTTATCTAAATAATTTTTAAAATATTTTAATTTTCACTTTTAAAATAAAAACATACATTTATTGAAAATTCACGGGTTTTGACAAAATTTTTTTCAAACCTTAATAAAACTTATAATTGTATTCATAAAGATTATATGATCATTTATATTTAATAAAAAGATATTTTTTAATAATATTTTATTAAAATATTATTTAATTTAAAAATACATCAATTCATCAAAATAGAATTCTTAGTTTAATTTGAATATTAACTAAAAATACTATCCGTGCTTTAAAAACCATTTACAAAGTAACAATAATAAAATGAATTTATATTATTTATAAAAAAATAATACACATAATAATAGTGTTAGAGTCTTGTTACATAATCCCTTATAACACCCACATACGACCTAAGGGTAAGGTGTGTGATGGTGAAAGACTCTTGGGTCGACTCAGAAAACATCGCTCGGGTGGTAATCTCTCTTAAATTCCACTTATCCTTTAGGTGATTCCATTCAAGCTTAACTTGTTGAAACTCTAATTGGGCTTGGTCCAGAGCAAAGCCCAGAGATGCTAACTTTTTTTCAAGCTCCAACAAATGGGATTCGTATGGAGAAATTCTACTAGATGAGGCCATCACTTCCTTTTTTTGAGTAAATTGGATTTGTTAAAGCCCTATATTTATACTAATCATGTGATCATTGTTCAATGGATATATTAGAAAGGGTAACAATTATTAATAGTATTTTAAAATCCAAAAACATAAAACTAAGGAAGTACATATGTTTTATATAACCACTTTACATAATAATACATTTAATTAGATCAAGATGAATTTTCATTAATAAATGTTTGGGTCGTCACAATCTTCCCACCTAAAGAAATATCACCCTCAAAATTTCCTTTTCCCACTCTAAAACTTATGAGGGTAACTCTACTTCATCACTTCCTCTGATTCCAATGTTTCTTCTTCAAACTTGTGGTTTCTCCACAACACCTTTATGAGGGGCATTGTCGTATGCCGTCGAACTTTTTCCCTACAATCTAAGATCTTCATTGGATTCTCTTCATAGGAGGGGTCATTCTCTAATGGTACTATATCTATATTGAGTACATGTGGTGGGTCTAGTATGTACTTCCTCAAGAGTGATACATGGAATACATAATGTACTTGATATAGGTTCGGTGGGAGTACTAGTCGATAGGCCACTGCTCCGATGCGATCAAGGATCTGAAAAGGGCTATTGTACCTTGGAATAAGGTTTCCCTTCTTCCCAAATATCATAAATCTCTTCCATGGAGATATGTGGAGGAATACCATGTCTCTGACATCAAACTCTAGGTATGGTCGACAATTATCAACATAGATATTTTGTCGACTCCAAGCAGTTTTAATGTGCTGCTGAATGGTCTTAATCTTCTCCACCATTTCTTTGACCATTTCTGGACCTAGGGGTTTTCGCTCCTTAACTTCATCCCAATATGCCGTTTTTCTACACCACTTCCCATAAATGACTTCATAAGGATCTATTTGTATGTTTGAGTGGAAACTGTTATGGTAAGATAACTCAAACAGAGGAAGATTTTTATACCATCCTCTTTTGAAGTGCATTGAGTATGCTCTTAACATGTCCTCAAGTGTTTGGATAGTCTTCTTAGATTGGCCATCAGTTTGAGGATGATATGTTGTACTGAAGTTCAGCTCAGTATTCAGGGCTTATGGGAGACTCTTGTAGAACTTAGTGGTGAATCTTGGATCTTGATCAGATACAATCGATAGTTGTACTCCATGAATCCTTACCACTTCTGTTATGTATATCAGTTCTAGTTGATCTAATGAGATATCCTACCTAATAGAAATGAATTCTGTAGTCTTTTTAAGATTATCCACAAAAAAAATAGATAGCATTGTTTCCATTGGATATATTTGGATGTCTGATGAACAAGTCCATGGTGATTTTTTCCAATTTCCATGTTGGTATGGTTAATAGTTGCATCATACCCTTAGACTTATACCTCTCAGCCTTCACTTGATAACATACCAGGTACTTTTATGTATAATAAGAAATCTCCTTCTTCATGTTATCCCACCAATAATTCTCTCAGAGATCTCAATACATCTTTGTGTTTCCTGGGATAATGGGGAAATTCAATCTATGTGCATAATCCAAAAGTTATTTCTTTAACTCCAAACTTTATGGAACACATAGTCTTCAACCAAATCTCACAATCCCTTCTTCTTTAACATTTAACTCTAAGGATTTCTCTTTTTTGATAGTCTCCACTTTCTTCTGAATGCCAACATCATCCTTTTGAGCATCATTTAACCTTTCAATAAGAGATGGTTGGACAATCATTTGTGAAAGGATTGATTATGTTTCCTTTTTTATGATTCCAATGTCCATCTTCGTCAAATCTAAGAAGATTGGAACCTTTTCAATTCTCATCAATGAATGAATTGTTGAGTTCTTTATACTTAGAGCATCTTCCACCTTGTTCGCATTCCCATAGAGGTAATGGATTGAGAAGTCATAATATTTGATCAGCTCTAACCATCTTCATTGGTGCATGTTCAACTCTTTCTGCATGAATATATACATGGGTATTTTCTAATCCATATATATTTCACACTTCTCCCAAAATAGGTAATGTCTCCATATTTTAAAATGAAGATTAATATAGCCAAATCCAGATAATGTGTTGAATAGTTTTTCTCATGAAATTTCAATTTTCATTGAAGCATAGTCAATAACCTTTTCATTTTTCATCAACCCATAGCCCATGCCCTTTATCAAAGAATCACTAAATGTCACGAAAATTTCTCCACTTTTGGGTAGTGTGAGAACGAGCATAGTGATAAGCCTCTTTTTCAACTCCTTGAGCTATCTTCACAATCATCACTCTAAGAAAACTTTACTCCCTTCCGAGTTATCTTGTTAAGAGGGTTTAACAATCATGAGAAATTTCTCAAAATTCGGCGATAATATCCTGCTAACTCCAAGAAGCTACGAATATCCATCACCAATGTTGGTCTCGACCATCCCTTAATTGCAGCTATCTTGGAAGGATCCATAGATGTCCCATTTCTTGTGATGATATGACCCAAGAATTAGGCCACCTTCAACTAGAACACACACTTGCAATACATTTCATAGAGATTCTCCATTAAAAAGGTATCTAGTATAGTTCTTAGATTCTCTTCATGCTCATACTTGGTTTTGGAGTATATTAGAACATCTTCTATAAATACTACCATAAATTTGTTGAGGTAATATCTAAATACTCTATTCATCAAGTCCAGAAATATTTTTGGAGAATTAGTGAGTTCGAAAGGCATTACTATGAATTCCTTGTGCCTGTACCTTGTACGAAAAGAAGTGTTTTGGATATCCTCCTTCTTTAAGATTTATTGGTAAAATCCCGACCATAGATCCACCTTAGAGAAGTATTTTTCTCCACATATCTGATCAAACAAGTCATCAATTCATGGTAGTGGTTACTTGTAATTTATTTTGATTTTGTTTAGCTCACAATAACCAATGCAAAGGCGCATAGACCCATCATTCTACTTGATGAAGAGGATTAGAGAACCCCATAGTGGAGCACTTAGGTGTATAAACCCTGTATCTAGATTCTCCTATTATTATTTCTTTAGATACTCAAGATCCACAATAGCCATTCTATACAGAGTCTTGGATATTGGCAATGCCCCAGGTATAAGATCAATCTATAATTAAACATCTCTCCAAGGAGGAAGACCAGTCAATTCCTCAAGAAACACTTTAGTGAATTCCCTCACAATTGGCATGTCTTCAAGGATGGTTGCTTCCTTAGACTGAATCATCTAAGAAAGATACAAATGCTCATAGGGCAGTAATATCCATGATTGAGATGATGGTGCTAAACAAGATTCATCATTATCCTTGCATTTGTATATAATCTCGGGTCGATTCTCCATATGGAGAGTGATTTCCCTCTCACAGAAATTTATATCGTCTCTATATAGGGAAAGACAATATATTCTAAGAATTGCATCAAATTCCACTAGAGGGAGTATGAAGAGGTTATCCAGGAAGTACAATCCACAAATTATGGAAAGGGAGGAGTTATGTTCATGGGATGTAATGATTTCTCCATTTTCCATTCTCACAGACATCTTTAATTCCATGATTTTTGGTGTTGGTGAGACTGTTCTACTAAACTTTCGGGATATAAAAGATTGCGTAAAACTAGAATAAAAAAGTATGTTTTCTATTCTTGAATGAATAACTAGTGTACCTATCACCATGTTAGTGATGGAAAAAGCTCACCCTTGCTGACTTGGAGGTTTTTGGTTGCCTTTAAAATCCCTTGGCTTAGGGCATTAGTTTAAAAAGTTCCCTAGTTCTTAGCAGTTGAGAAATGAATAGTGTGTTGCGGGTCGAACGGAGCGTTCCTCTCCTCTATTGCAGTAGATTTTTTTTCTCGTCAGTAATTAATGGCTAGGTGCCATTTTCTTCCACACGTTAAGCATTTCCTCGTCACCTTGAATCAATTTCTAGGGTTATTCTCTCTACACCTTTGGAAAGTGGGTGGTGTATTTTCTAAGAAGAATTGGATTTATCCATTAAACCACCAAAATTAAAGTCCATTTTCTACTTCTTACCCCCATGATACCCATGAGATTGATCGATCTCAATTTTGACTTTGAGGGAACATTGGAAAAGTTTCTCATAGCTATCGAAGTCACGGATCACTAAGACCTTATGTAGGATAGGTTTTTTCCCACCAAAGAAGTGGTAAACCTTGCATTCATGGGTAATGACAAAGATGGAGATGTATCATGAAAGACAAGTGAAGTATTCTTCATATGATTTGATAGATTTTTCATCTCTTTAGTTGAGGGAAATAAAGTCCCTTTCCATCTTAAGTCAGAGGGTGCACAAAAAATATTTATTGAAAAACGTTTTTTGGAAACCCTTGCATTCCAACGCCACGATCTATTCCTTATGCTTTGTATTTTTTTTTATCAATGAACAACATTGATCAGCTTCACCCTCCATATGATAATCAACCTGAAGAACCTTCTCTTGTTTAGAACATTTAAGGATGTAGAAGATATTTTCAATGGAGTTGATCCATTGTTTGGCGATCGAGGGATTAGATGATCCTTTAAAATTATGAGGCATTTGTCTCTTGAAGCTATTGATTGTGGCTAGTTATTTATTAGGGTGGCTGAACATTCTTCTTGGACCATGTTTCTATTCAAAACTTGAGTGAACCGATAGAGCATCATGAAAAATTTTGTGATTCTCACTCCCATCAGATTGGGAATCTCATTAGAACAGTCATCAAATTGATCGTCGTATCATTTGTTAGCATGATTCCTCCTATTACCGGCCATCAATTGGAATAAAAGGAAAGTTAGGAATAAGAAAGAGTGTAGAAAGACCAGTTTTCATGCAGCAGTTCCTGTTCGAGTCTAGCTCAAAGTGGTGTTTTTAGGTTTTACCCCTAGATATATCTGTCCCATAGCCACCTCTACTTGTTTATATCCAGACAAAGATGTATTTTCTTAATAAAAAACTTACTTCACACTCACAAAAATTTAGGGATATTTTCATTATACATAGTCTTATACCTAAGTCCTTCACACGGGTTTTCTAATCCTAATCCCAAAAATAACTAAACCTCTCTTTGATACCAACTATAACAACCATGATCTTTATTACACACTTTAACATGATTTATTACATAAAATTGCATTAAAGACAATTCTGAGGATCAAGAGGTCTAGTGTCTTGAAAAATTAGGAATATTACATAACAAATTAGAACATAAAATATAATATATTTATTGAAAAATTCTTTTACAAGACCACAACATTCCTTCATACTTAGCATTGCGTGGGATAACCTGATGGCATGCATACAAAAGGGTGAGCTATAAAGCCCATTAATGGAGTAAAAAAGACATAAAACGAATAATACCATACATGTTAGGAAATATTCATATCAATGGAGCATAAAAACAAACATGAACATAATGGCATGATATAACATGATTATCATAACATGGAAATGTGGCAACCACATTTAACATGATATTAGCATGAGGCAAGACTCATTGCTCATGGAGCATGAGTAAACCCCCATTGAACACGAATTAGCATGATTAAACCATCATTGCACTTGAATTATAATGAGTAAACCATCATTTCACTTGACTTACCATGATATTAATCTCTACCCAATGCATTGGAGCGCTATCAGGGCACACCCTTTATAAACATTTCATCTCATACATAAGTGTGCCACATGGATCATATAACATGGAATAATTCAACATCAAAACATATTATACAATTAAAGAAAGTGGAATAAATACGTGTAAGTACCATTGAATAAGTATTTTTGCATAAACGTGAATAACCTTGATAGAGAAATGGGTATGACATTCATTACACAATGATTTTGGCTTTGAAAATCACGGTGCATTTTCGACAGCATAAAGACGTGACATAAAAATTCATAAAAGTGGGTAATGAGGGAGAAATGGGTATCTCATCACTGAAAATGAAATGGAAATTAATGAGGTCATATATATAAATATATCAACACATGGAATTTAGAAATAGAGGGTGTAACATAATAAAGAAACTTGAAGAAAAGGAGAAACAGAATAACTCGTATGAAATTTCAGCCTAGTAATAGGTGTACATGGGAGGGATTAATGTGATAGAAATAGGTATATAATCATTCAAACATAAGTAGATTTGTATGGTGGAGGTGAGAAATCATACCCCCACATTTATAATTTAAAATAAAAGGCTATAACATTATAAATAAATTTGGACAGAAATGAGAAAGGAAGAAATCCATTACGGAATTTCGGCATGGTAACATGTCTACATAGGAGGAAATAATGCGATAGAAAGGGGTATATCATAATTAAAACATAAGGAGGGAAGTATAGGTGAGGTGAAAAATTATAACCCAAATTTTTAATTGAAAATAAAAGGGCATAACAATATAAGGAAACTTGTACATAAATAAGGAATGAAGGAATTTGAGGATCCCTTACTTGAAAGTGTGATCCCAAAGGCTTAGAAGAGGTTTGAGAGATACTTATTGGGAGATTTGGAAGACTTTTAAGGATTATAGAGAGAGTGTGTAATTGTTTTGTCGAGATACAAATGTTTTAGTGAAGAGGAATGGGATATTGAGTGGGTTTATATAGGAAAGGAGAGGAAATTATTTATTATTTAAGTTTTGGAAACTACACATTAAACTAATCAAAACCACAAACCAACCAATGTTTTTTGCCCACGTTTCTTTTCCAAATGGGAGTGGAAGATATTTTTATAAGGAAAATGGGTGAAACTATTAAAATATTAGGGTTTTGTATGTTGAGGTGAGTCACACTCTCAAGTAAATCATTTTAAAAAATTAAAATATTTTATAAGTCTTGAAGGGTCCACTAAGGCACCATAAAATTAATCAAACAAATCTAAAATAACATTATTTTAAATTTGGAACATATATTGGGATAATATCCCTTTTATAGTATTTTATGACATCACTTTTGGGTCATTATGATGTCATAAAACACATTATATATTTAAACACTATTTAATTTTTACCCAAATATTTGCCTGTCTTAGAAAATTATGAAAAATTAACCATTAGATAATTTTGACGTTCTGGTTCCAAAAACAATATTAATTTTATCTAAATAATTTTTTGAATATTTGAATTTTTACTTTTAAAATAAAAACTGATATTTTATCTAAATGATGGGTTGGGTTTTATATCTCCCTAAAATAAAATTTTTATGATTTTATATCTCGTTAGATAAGTATTAATGAGTACATTTTAGTTACTCATAATCATGAGAGTTTATGGTGAAACTCATAAAAGTAATGTTTCTCTTTAATAATGTGTATGCTATAGTTAATGGATTTTTTTCATTATGACCTTATGTACTTATGGTTCAAGGTTTATGTTAATAATTATAAGAGATTTTATAGCTATCGTGATTCCCTATTAATCATTTGAGGATTTAATTTCTTATGAGATTGGCATTTAATCTCACTTATATATAATTATTTTCCCTCATTATATTATGTTATTTCTATTATTCTCATGTTTTTCATTATTATTATGAACTCATCATTGATGTAATTTATATTCACTTCTTACTAATCATTTGATCTCGCCCCTTTCTTATATTTTTATTAACCAGGTTTTGAAAATTATTCTTACTAATATGATGTTAAGAAAGTTTACTAGTATGGAACCATTAAGAAGAAATGATTGTTAGTATTGTACAATTAGTTCATTGTGTGACTAGCTTCCAAATACACTGAACCTATTAGTCCTTTGGATGTTGTTATTTATGAAATTAAATGTTTTAAATCAATAAAAATAAGTAAAATAAAGGCATGTTTTTCTTTTTTCCCCGTAGTTAGTATAATAGTAAAGGTATAATATTTCTTTGAAAGTTGTTTATTTAAATTTTGGTTAATGTTTAGAGAACCTTAGGGTAAACCCTAGAGAGGTTACTAAATATTAGATGATATTCTAAAATCTTGGAAATCTATTGATTATGTGGTTTTCCTATAAATTACATCATTATCTAGATACTAGAGAGTGGATGCAGTTCTGCAACTGATCCACATAGGGGTAATCACCCAGAACATTGTTGGTTGAGCATTGAATCAATAATAAATTTAATTCATGATGGGTGGTCCTAATACTACACACTTAAATAGTAACTCTAAGGGGTCTTGGTTTGGTTATTCACATTCTCTTTACAATTCATTATGAATGATGTATTATGTTAAGTAATTATATTATGGAAAAAGAGACAACCTGATATAATGAAATTTAGATTGAATAAAGAGTAATATTAGTTGACATAAAAGTTTAAAATTCTATATTTTTGTACCTTATGAATCCATAATAATGAATATTATGAATTTAAATATTTAATTCCTATGATTATCTTTAGATATTTTTGATCACCCATGATTAAACCTTTTGGTGTTAATTGATTACTAGAGATAGGAAATAGATTATTACATTATAATTAAGTGGTAGGTGGTTTATATAATTTATTAATTTTGTTGTTCCAATATAAATATGGATGACAGGAAATATCACAATAATCTCCTACCCCTCCAAAATGATTTGATTATAATTATTATGGAAAACTCTAGTTCAATTGATCATACCAATATTTCTAGATTTTAGATCACTTTAAAGTTACTTTACAATATATATAACTCTCAACCTTTTGTTTGATATTTTGATGCTACTTTCAAAGATTCAAATCATATTCTAAAGAGACAACATTCTCATATTACTAAATTTGGGAATTACTAGAAGGGAATTTATTGATGTTTAAAAATGCCGCAAACCAAATTAGGTCATACCATTCTTTATAAAGACATGAAGGTGGGTGATCTTAAAGAATTATATAAATAACTTATTTTATAAATTAGAGTATGTTTTATATATTTTAACAAGAAACCATGTTTTCAACCATTCCACTTGAATCATGTCTACAGATTTTAAGGAAAACTAGTCTGTAATGAAATTTCAAAACTATATGTTCAAAATCCTCATCAATATAAACCTATTTTATTTTGATGCACACATTTAATTAATAATATCATATTTTTTAATGGTAAAAGGTGTTTATATAATTTATAAACCTTATGATGCAATGTAACAACCCATGGATGTGACCATATTCACCATTAATGCTCTAAAAGTGAAAATAGAATTGGATTACTTAGTGATATTCATTTTAAAAAGGAATTCCTCTATAAACTCTTATGACTCATAACCATATAAGGAATCATATTTGGAATAAATTATTTCAAATATTAATATATGACTATAATGAAGAGAATGATGTTTTTCATAGCCATACCTAAAATTTTTAGGTTGATACCTCATTTTAAATTATATCTTGTGTTATTTTTGTCTTTTAAATGTTTTTATCTAATTTACAATAGTATGTGATGAATAATATAATGGGAATGAAATCTATTTAAAGGGAGATATAATACCATAATATTTTATAATTTAATTTTCTTTAAATAAATATTATGTTGGATAGCTTACTCTACACACAACACCAATCCCTAATCAACCAAAACTCTTTTTATTAAAATAGATATCGACCAAAGTATAGAAGTAATTTAATAAGAGGGGATAAATAGTTATAACCAGCTTATTAAATGAAGGTCTCATTTAATATTATTTCTAGAAGTGAAAATAAGTATCTAATAAAATCTTTTTTATTATTAAAATTTATTTTATGAAATAAATATTGGACATTTTTGATGTATTTATATCCCTAATATTTTAAGAATAGTTAATATACCATAATTTATTTTCCTATAAAAACATCTTTTCATTATATTTTATGTTTTTAATTAAAAATAAAATTTATAACTTTTAGAATGTTAATTTGAAAAAATTAACTTCATTTTTTTGATTTATCATGAAAATAATATCTTGAGATGAATTATTTGGATTTTTCCAAAAAGATATAGTTTTAGGTAAATCATGAAATATAAAATTTTTAAATATGACATGGATTTTATAAAATCATTATTTTTTAAGTATTATTTAAAAATTAATGAAACTTTTTTATAAAAAAAATATGTATTTTATAAGTGAATATATAATTTTAATAATTTTTATTCTATTTGAAAAACTAATATTTGACATTTTATAATTGAAGTTTTATTTTTCTGAATTTTTTTAATACATTATACCATTTTTATTTTTATTTTTTTTTTCATTTTTAGAAAATTAATATAATAAATTTTATTTCTAATTTTGAATCATTAGGTCTGAATTATTTTACAAGGTCCATTTTACTTTCAATCATATATTATAAATTAACTTCATAAAAATTAGTTACCTCAGTAAAAATTGAATGGGGTAAAAACGGATTAATTAAGAGAAAGAGACCAAAACAATGTTTCAAGAGTGTGTGTAAATCTTCCATTGATGAATTTATTAACCTTATATCCACAACTCTCCATTTGTGTCAATTTTCTAGACACTTTCCTTGAGTGTAACTTCTCATTATGAAAAAGGTTCTGTGTATTTACAAAAATGTTATCCATTTCCCCTTATAAAAGGGTACTCCTCTCCTCACTTACCCACACACTAAAACCACCTAATTTCATACCAAACTCTATAAAAACAACTCCTTAACAATCATATACATATTAAAGTGGTTCTTATATTCTTAAAATACCTCTCCTCAAAGGATTAAATTCCCTTTCGAAGGAAATAATCCAAAGAAGTGAGGTATAAATTTCTAACTGCACCTTTCTCATTTTGATTTCTTTATGTGAATTTATTCTTCTGAAAATTCCATTAAAAATATTAAAATGATTTTATATGTATAATTTTTATAATGGTATTATATTATTATGATGTTATAATAATTAGTCACATTTTCCTTTTCCTTTAGGAAAAATGAAAATGTGAATCATACGTACATGTAGCTTACCACCTCCATGAAGAAACATGTTTTGTTTTCCATCATCACCTTAATTGTACAGTTCAAAAAAGGAATTAACTAAATATTTATGATATATATATATATATATATATATATAATATTTCAGTTCTTGAAAGGACAAACCATGTTACTTCTTTTTTGTTCTCTTTAAAAAATTAAATCATCATCCATGAAAACATGCAGACTAACGCCTCTATAGAAGGATGTTTTCCACTTTTCTATATCACTATCGTATATGTGTTTAGTTTATATTTTATTATTATATATGATATATATATATATTTAATAAATATATTTAAAATGGGTCTTTATTAATAAAAAACAAAGTAATAATTTGTATTGGGTAATCTATCAGTATCGGTGGATAACATGAAACTAGTTCCTCACTGATTTCGTCTTCATGAAACATGACTAAAACACCCATATGATTTAATTATTACATTATATGTATTTATAAAAATAATCACTTGTACCTTTAAGGGGTTTTAAGTACGAAATTTGTATCATTAAGTAATATTGACACTCGTTTTGAGAACCTAGTTCAAAATAGTTAAGAATATTAACACCCAATGTTGAAAAGAAAATTTAATAGTCTAATACCAAGAGTGAATTGTTGTTATTGAATATTATAAATGGAAATTTATATTAATATAGTGATAAAATAGGTAATTAAGTTTTTTATATTTTTGATATCGAGGGTAAAATCACTTCAAAGGATGTAAAGGGTAATTTCAAGGGACTTAGTATCTTAAAATCATCTCTTTGAGTTATATAATTTATTATTGAACTTATTTTTTCA
Source organism: Viscum album (assembly GCA_963277665.1). NCBI lineage: Eukaryota > Viridiplantae > Streptophyta > Magnoliopsida > Santalales > Viscaceae > Viscum > Viscum album. Next base: position 1,511,674,215 of record OY728139.1, on the reverse strand, counting down.
AAGACACTATATTTAGAATGAAGTTATATATTTTATTTCCATGGAAAAAGTTTATTTATACAAATAAATTTTCATGAAAGTTATTCTTTTAATTTTTTAAGAAAAGAGGATACTTTATGAAAATATTTTGGTAACTATGACTTTTATAATGATGAATGAATTTTTTTTGAAAAAGATATTTTAAATATTTTGATTACATTATATTCAAAATTATCTACCACCAATGGATTTTTTGTTCATGTTTAAGTATATAGTTTTCATTTATTATGGCATTATTTTTGGTGATCATGTTTTTGGTATTAATCAATTTCATTCATGATGTTATTTTTTTTAACATTTGGATGCTTTGTAAAACCAATGTTTATTTCTATGTTCTATTTTTTAAAATTTATTGATTTTCATTTGGAAGTTTTATTAATTTTTTTTAATTTCCATTGATTATTTATGATGTGAAAAGTGAATTAATTTTTAGTGTATCACATAAGTATGGACAAATAATGGGTGTTGTCTTATATCTACCTCTAATTGATTGGTCAAGTCTTTAAATATCATGAGTACGTACTCATAATTACATTTTATATTCTCATTAGAATATGCAGTAATATTATTTATCACGAAAGTAATTTTTCCAAATGATAATTATTATACCATAGTTAAGTGATATTATTCTTTGTGATCTTATGATCTCCTAATTCAAGGTGTATGTTAATTATACCCAACCATGTTATAGATATTATGATTTTGTATTGATTTTTTATGTCTTTAAGTCCTAATTCAATGTACTTTTAATCTCACTTATGTATTATGATTATCAATAATAATTTTATGATATTTATCTTATGATCATGTTTTTACTTATTCTTACAAACGCATCCTTGATTAAATTTTTATTCACCCCTTACTGATAATTTTAGATCACCTATTTCTTACATTTTAATTCCCTAGGATTTGAGGATGAGTCTTACTAAAGAGATGTCTAGAATGTGGTACAGTATGATTCTTTTATGCAGAAATGATCATATTTTTTGTAAAATAATCTTATTATGGAACTATTCTCCCAAATCACCAAACCTATCACTCATTGTAATATTATTAATTATGAAATGTGGCGTTTTAAATCTTGTAAAAGATGTAAAATAAAATTAGGTTTGGCTTGGATATCCATTTTTTTGATGCTTTGGTTTGTGTTGTAATTTTATGTTTTTCAATGTTATCTTATTATGAAAATGTATTTCTAATTTTATTCTCAAATCAATATACCTTTATTTATTATTTATTAACCATTATTTGAGTATGAGTTTCTTATGTTATGTTCATGGATTATGACTATGCTCTCATACCCACATGCTTTTCTAATGTTCCTTATGATCATCAATTGTTATCTATTAAGTTTACCCTTACTGAAAATTTAGGCTCACCCCTTTATTATGTTTCCATCTCATAGGTTTTGTAGAATGATATTATTTATGGTAAGACAATAAGGGTTCCATGTGAGAAGAATGTTTGTGGGTGTTGTTAAGTATTATTCATAAATAATTTGACTGTGTATATAGTCTCTAAAGGAACTAAACCTTTTCGATTCATATGATTATGTGAAAAATTGTGAGATTTAATGTTAATGTTAAATATATGTATGTTTATCTTGGATTATCTCAAATATTATCAAATACAGTGTTTAAAGTATGTGAATTTAGCAATGGATATGGGAATTCAAATTTTTGGTGCCTCAACATGACTACGAGGAAGACTGAAATCAGTTTTTTAATAGAATGTGTTGTAGTTTTTATGATGCATAATAATTGACTAAAGGAAAACATAAGGGTGAAATATGGTTTTAAAAGAATATGTAAGAGTAATTATAAAAGTGTGTAAGAATTGTATTCTTAGTTGTATGGATACATAATGTAATGAACCAACTCAATGTAAAGTACCGTCCAAGATTTATATATCATTGACATGCGAGGTCAGGGGGAGGGGGATTGGGGGGGGGGTGAACCAATGATAACTTTTTGTTTTAAGTTTTCATATTTTGAAACAAAATTTTCCTCCTATTAAATATTTTTCACTTTACTAGAAAAAAACATTCACACATCCAAAGGAACAAAAGTATTTACATGGTCCACATCTCAATAGGAGTAACTACATGGTTGGCATGTTTTGAATAAAATTCAATACCAAAATATCGAATAGAAAAAAAATACTTTTATATAGAAAAAAAGTATGATATACCCTTACACGTTTATAGCACAATGATCAATACAATAGTTCATGTTATTCTAGAAAAAATGATGTAAAACAAGTTTGTGTAACAAGGAGACCTTCACCAGTTGGTTAAAAATAAGTTACTATGATACCTTATCATCTTCAACATGAATATCCTAAAAACAAAACTATTCATTTTCTTACACTATATCTAGTAAAACTTCAATTGTTTAATTTTTATAAAAACTTAGTTGGATGGATGAGTCCGATTCCTCTATCAGATACCTCATTATGGAAAATAGATATGAAATAATTCACTAGAAAAAATTATAAACCTCTTAAAACCTTCCATAGAAACCCATGTCAGATATCTCTGTCTGATCAGGTAGAAATTTATTATTATTCTTATGTTCAAAAAACATTGTCCGGAAAAATATTCCTGGAAACAAAACCATTGACACTTTCCCTCCAAACATGTATTGGTGATTCATTGTTAAAAAGTACATTGTATTTTCTTATATTTATATGTGTGACTGGATATGGATGGGTAAGAATTTAATATAATTCTACTAATTAAAAAAATATCCTTAACTTTGAATTTTATTTTAATTTTGGCTCCATATTTTACATCTTCAGTGATTCTCAACTCTTCTTAGTTCTTCTCAAACATTCTTGAAACTTCCCACAAGTTTATCCAGATTCAAATTTTCTAACACTACTTTATTCCAATTCAAATTTTTATTTTGATACAGTCTTCATTATGATGAAAACATATGTATGGTATCAGACACATAATTATGTTTCTCCAGACCAATTGCAATACATAAGACTTTGAAAACCTTATTCAATAAACATTGTTGTAACTTCTAAATAATTCGAAGACCCCCTTAGACAACACATTTGAAAAATCTTCAATGTATTCATCTTCTTCTTCAAATCATTAGACTGATAATCCTGTGTCTCATATAGTACAACGTCAAATGATTTATCAATATCAACATGCTTATGATGGATCCGTCTATATTTCACTATGATAAATTTATGTCAGTGGTAGTATGATGAGTTGGCAGCACTTCTTATTTCATATCTCTTTATCCAATTGAATACAACCAACATTTCGGTTTCTCTTAACTTAAATGACTAAAATTAAATGTTTTGTTATAAAAATGGCCAAATAAATTGTTGATCTTCATCTGATTGATTAGTCTCTTACCTATTACCTTTAATAAATCCCAAAAACTCCCAGTTTATCATATTCATAGGTCCCAAAAATCTACACCTACAAATCTATAACAATTAACTTGTCTTCCACTAATGGATCAGTAGAATAACGTGTCTAATAGAACAGTTTATTAGTAAATTCCTTCTTCCATTTTCTCTACCTTTGTCAATTGATCCTTATGATTTTTTCATCCAGTGAATCAAACAATCCGTTGGTTCAAAAAATTAAATGGATCGATTGATCAGTGCTTCACTTTAACTTCAATAACTTAAATCATCCTAGGCTTCAAAAAATTCCCCATTCGGTGATTTTCACACTAATGGTCTAAAATCAGAAAACTTTTTCCTTGAAGACTTTCTTCTTCCACAAACTTCCACTTATCATTATGAATTTATCATGACTTTGAGAACTTTAGGATTGACATAGAATCGTTTGACTTTAGGTTCCAAGAACATCTTCTCTCACTTTACTTCATAGTATTACATCACAAGTGTTATATACAACTTATGATATTTTATAATTAATCAAATAACAAAGAATCATCAGATTTAGTATGGGGATATAATGACTCTGATACAAATTCTCATACTGATCCAAACTTTCAATCCATACATAAGGTGAGTCTAGAAAATAATTTTAACCATAAAAAATCATTCAGAACCCAATGGAATTTATTAATCATTTTTTTACATATTATGATTATAGTACCTCCTTTATTTGATAAAAAATACTTAAAGAGGTAGGTGATTTCTTTTCTTGAAAATAAAAGAAAAAACAATCAGCATAAGCTTCTTTCATCATCCCCAAAAAACTTTGATCCAACTTTGTATAAACAATATCCCCATTTGGACTTTATTTTCAAAAAAGGTTCGTTGTAACCTTAATCAGTGGATTACTTATCAATAATTCTAAGCCTATGGTAGCTAACACATTATTAGAGATAATAATCCTTGACAAAAAAGCCATGTAATCCATAATTAGTGACTTACAAAACTTATTTTTATTCAACCTTTCAAACCTTCATTGTCTTTCATCTTTCTTATCAAGTTTCCTGTAAACTTCAACAAATTGTTAGAATAGTTCACACACTAACATTATTAGTTCACAAATTACCCAAATCTCTTTATATATACATTCTTTCTTAAAAGGTTTAGCACATATAAATTTATATATTTATGAAACCATTATACCCCATGACAACAATATTCATGGAATAGATGAGATAGGTGGAATAAACTCATAACTCAACCTTAAAGAGAAAGAGGTTGGAACCCTATGTTAAAAATAAGTTTAAAAAATGATTCATTTGATAAAGGATTTGTTAATATGTCAACAACATGTTCTGAAGTAGGATTATACTATTGATTCAATTCAATCTTCTCTACATGATCATTAATGAATTGATATTTGATATAAATATGTTTTGAATGAGATTATTTACTGGATTTATTGTTAGGTTTATGAAACTATGAATATCACAACCCAAGAGAAATGGTAACTTCACTTCAAATACTAAGTCTTAAAACAAAATCTCCGTCCACATAAGTTGAGTAGAAGCTTGGGTGGTAGAAATATATGCAGAGTTAGCTATACTAAGAGTTACTAAAGTTTGTTTCTTAGTTTTGAAACTTACAAAACTTTTCCCTATAACGGAAAATCCACCATATTTGGATCTTCTATAACAAATACTTCCTTCCCAATCAGCATGTAAATACCCAAACAAGTCAATTCTTTCTGAGCTATCATATCTGATTCCAAAATCTGTTGTGCCTTTGATATATCTAAGAATTACTTTCCAATCCAATAGATGAGATTCTTTGGGACCACATTGAAATATTTTATATAAGGTAACAACATAAACGAAGTCCGGTTTTATGAAATTCAAATACAAAAATCTTCCAATATACTTCTGAAACTTTTTAGATTCAACTTGTTTACCTTCTTCATCTTCAGTCAAGTTGGTTCCCATTGAAATTGGTGTGGAAATTTGTTTCAAAATTTCCATTGAAAACTTCCTAAGAAGTTCCTTAGAATACATTTCTTGATAAATAAAAATGTATTTATTATTTTTTGAGTTTTCTAACCAAATAAAGTATTTCATTTATCCTATAATGGAAATTTCAAACAACTCTTTCATCTCATCAGAAATAATTTAACATGTTCTTTTATCATTCCCAACAAATATTATATCATCAAAATATACAATTAAAATTAGGTAAATATACCTATTTTCTATGATGTACAAATTACTATCAACCCATACTTTCTTAAAATACTAAATCCTTAATAAGTTATCCTATTTGGAAGAAAAACCTCTCAGATCTTTCCTTATCCCATATAAGGATTTCATCAACTAACACACATAACTTTAATTACTTCCAAGATCAAAACCACATGGTTGTCTAATAAAAAATTCATAATAAAGTTCTCTATTGAGAAAGGATGACTTCACATCCATTTGAATTTTTTTATCTTCATTATGAAAGAATATAAAGAAATATTAATAATTTAATAAGCTTATAACCAGATAAAAATAATCATAAACATCAAATCCGTTAATCTGTGACTAATCTTCACACACCAATTTTGATTTTTTTTTAATAACTTTAACTTATTCATTAAACTTGTTAAAAAACACCCATTTTGTACCAATAATATTTTTTTAATTTGTTTTAGGTATAAGTTCCCAAGTATCATTATTCTCAATTTGATATGACTCCTTATTTATAGTCTAAATCAAATCTAGATACTCAAACAATTCTTTTTCATATTTCGGCTCAAATTTTGAATATAAATTAATATGTGTAACAAATTTTTATGTTCTTCTAGTTTGAACCTTTTGATATTGATCACCAATTATGTTTTGAGCTTCCATTTGGTTCCCCATCTTAGGATGAGATGTTCAATGTTATTCCTCATCACTATAAATAACTGAGTCTAATTATTCTTCTTAGGTAGGATTGAAATTATTATAATCCTTATCATATTTCTTAGAAATAATTCATTCATCATATTCATATTACTCAAATTTATATATTTTTAACTAATATTCTATAGATTTTTCAATAACTTACATATCAACCATGTTAACTAATATTCCTATTTATTTGTTGGAACATCTATATTATCTTCTTTTCAAATCATACCCATGAGAGATTCCATCATCACATCTACTATAAAACATTCCCAGGTTTCCACCTTTGTTCTTTATGATGTAGGGACTCCCAAAACTCTTAAGTGTTTCAAACTTGGAGTTTTTTTGTATAACATTTAATAAGGTGACATATTAGAACTGGGATAATATAAACATCGATTCTAAATATAAATACCCATGATTAAATATTTCCTAACAAAGTAATGAGAAAGACCATATTCAAGTATCATATTACTTCCCATTTCATCCAAAATTCTATTATTATTTTCAATTACACCATTTTTACATTGTGTGTATATTGAACCAAACTCATATTGAACTTCATGTGTTTCAATATAACCTTTTAACTCTTAGTTCTTATGTTCACCACCATTATAAGTTCAAAACTTCTTCATATAATACCCAAATTCCTTTTCAGATCTTCTCCTGATCCTTTTTAACAAATTTGGAGCATATGACTTTTGTTTCTAATATATATCACAAGTAATGTGAGTAAAACACTAAATGGAAGAAATGAAGTACTAATCTATGAAATTTGATTCTTTTTTCATGGGACCATAGATATCCTAATGAATGAGTTCAAAGGGATGAGTTGAACGAATATCAACTTTCATATGCACATAATCTATAATCATTCCTTTTTGACATATTATGGAACTCTAACATCTTATTCTTTATATATCAACAATACCATTGAAAATATCTTACATTGATAGCTTGCACATGTTTCTCTGAAGAATATCTCCTAACCTTTTACACTACAACTAATTTTCTTCCATCGTCCTTATGTAATAATATTTTTTAACTTCATAAACTTGAATCAAGTTTCCTTTTGTGCATTACCCTATGGTAAAAATATTTCCATCTTCATCTCTTTTAAAAAATAATTTTTATAAAAACAAATTTATTGCCTTCATCACAAAGTTATAAAACAACCAACAAGTTATTTTTAAACCAATAGAAAAATAATGTGTTTTTGTATTTGAAATTTTCTTCCCAATGATGGAAGACCCAACACCTTGATTTTGAGTGATTCATCATTGACAACAATCATTGTTCCTTGTTTGAAAACAGTCACATTATTAAAAAAATTCAATTCTCCCATCATAGAAGAAGAGCACCCAGTGTTCTTGATGAAAGGTTGATATCCCTTTGTATCTTTGATAGAAGTTTCTACGACTAGATATTTTTCCTTCTCTTTAGATTTATTCACATCCGACTTCTGAGAAGTGTTTTAAAAAAAGTATCATGGTAGTAAAAAAGGTAATCTTTTTTAAGATGTATAGGTTGTTCACATCTTTCACAAATAGATTCCAAAAGTTGGATCCTTCTCATATTTGTTCAATATATCTTGTCAAGATTATTATTTTGAGAGGATTGAACCCCCTCAAATGTCTACTTCTATAAATAATAGAATAGTTGTGATGTTTTTGATTAAGCCAAGTCATAATTGATGTATTCCCAAATACACCACAATACTAGCAGTACCCAGAGAAATAATACTCTCCCTGGTAACATCCATACTGTTTGTAATTTTGAACATTTTTCTCATAAATTTTATTATCTTTCAAATCCAAAAATTGTTGAGCCCAAAATCTTCTGTTATCACCTAATATCTTCTTCTTTAACTCATATTTATTTCTATCATTATTGGAAACATACGTAGTAGAAAATTTTTCAAACATAATCTTTTAAGAAACTTATGAATAATATACTTTTTTGGTTTTAGGAAAATAAAGGACATCACCATATTTCTTCTTCTTAGAAATGAAATCAATATTCTTTCCAATCGTTGAAGGTAACTTTTGATATTTATCAAGTTCAAAATTTTTATAACTTTAACCAACTTTAGAGATAGAGTTCTTGAAACTTGTAACTCCGTGGGCAGATTTAGAATGTTATTGTTGAACAAGTTACAACTTTTATTCTTTTTCTTTAAACATTACTTCAATGTGTTCATTCTAATTGTTTTCTATCTCAAATTACTTTTCCAAAAAATCAACCTCTTCAAGTAACTTATCATTCTCTTCAATAGGAAATTATTGAATGTTTATTGTACGTCTTTACTTTATCAACTTATTGATTTCTTTTTAATTTATTACAATATTTCTCTCATATTATTTCAACTCTACATTCATGTGAACCCCCAACTAAGTCCCTTATTCTTCAGAACTAATACTTCCAGACACTTCATCATTAACTATTTCAATAAAATTATTTTCTCTGAGAACCTCAATAAACTTTTTAGATTCATCTTCACTATCTTCATCTTCACAATATTTTGACAAAAATACCCCCCATTTGGATTTGGATAAATTTATATCTTTGACATTAGAATAATATTTTTCCTTATCACCCGATTTCTTCCAAGCTATTCTTGGCCATTTATCATCTTCATCACTATTCTCCTCCTCCTCTCATCAAGAGAAATTCACATTAAAGTGACCAATAAATCAACATTAAAAAAACTTCAAGGGTATTTTAACTTTATACTTTATTGTACCAATTTTAACCTTTTTATAAAAAAGGATACAAATTAAACAAGACTATTACATAACTCATTTTAAGATTTAGAATCGCTAGATTCTTCTTCTTCAAGAATCTCCAAATAAATCTCTTTCTTGGAAACCTTGAAAGACATTTCTCTCTAAACTTTTGGTTTTCCTTTCATAGAATTATCCCATATTGATTCTCATTTAATGATTTTGTTATGAACATCATTTACAGATGTAGTTTTAGTATATCTATCCTCCAAAGATGAATCTTTGACATCAAAATTATCAGGAAGAAGATCTTTTCAACAATAGTTGAGTCTTCCAACTTCTCACCAAGACATCTTATGGTGATGAAAATATAATTAACCCTTGTAAATAAGTCACAAACATATTCATATTCACCCAAATTTATATCATCATATTTTAGCCTCCAGACTTGTCACTTTTCCTTCTCCACTTTTATATTTCCTTCATAGATGTTCTTCATCTTATCCTAGACACCTTTGGTAGTAACAAATACATTCACTCAATAAATTTCAGAAATTTATGATAGAAAATTATTATCAGATCTCCCATAATTCTCAATATTCTCATTATAAACATATGTAACATGATTATTTTCAACAAGAGGAGGAAATCCAACTATGGTAGCTTCCAAGAAATCATTACCAAGAGACATATGATATGGTAACATTAGATCATTATAAATTTTTTTTTCACATACATGACTTATTTTAATGGTATTTCTCATTTAATTTACATTATTTCTTTGTTTTGGGGGTTTTCCATGCATTTTGGGAGGAATGGGTGAGTTTTTAGGATTTGGGCCAAACTGTGAGCTCATTTCCAAATTTAAAAACCAATTGTTTTCTTTTATAACTCTTTCAATTTTCAATATTTTTCACCAATTAAACTTCCAAAATGGCCTAACCTGACCCATAAACACCAATATATTAATTTGGACCCCTTAGGAATCCATAATCATGGTGGATTTGGGGTTTTATTTAAGGAATTGGGCTAGACCGGAAGCCCATTTCCATTTTAAAAAAAATATTATTTATTTAATAACCTCTCAATTATTTACTATTTTTTAGTGATTCCACTTCCCAATTGAATCCAAAATCCCTAGAAATGACCTCAGCTTTGCGTATCCCTCTTTGGATCTCATTTATATCATAGATTAGGGAAAATATTCTCATGTTTTCTTAAATAGTCTAGATATAAAGAGGTAATTTATTACCTTCATAACTCCTTCATTTATCACTCTTTTACCCATTACAGTTCCTGCATGACCTCTTCATCCTTTTCCAAACCATTCTTGATTTTTTGTCTGCTTAGAAATTCATCTACTACTGTATTTTGGGAGATTTATTCAAAATCCCTCAAGTAAGTGGGTTTCCATCCTTCTTGCAACCATTTTCTTAGGGTTGCTTCCATTATTCATGAAGTTCATAACTTCTAGAAAGTAGGGTTTTGAAGCTAAGATTTTATCTTGTTTTTCATGGTATGAAAGTATATTTTGAGGTCTGTTTTAATTCTTTTGTGGTGCAGAGGTGGTGAGGTTGAACTTTCGTACATAGATTTGAGTCTTTTGACACTTGTGGTAGGTGATTCTTTGGTGTATCCAATCCTTGTGACATATATTGCTGTGTTTATAACATTTTCATGCATATCGCATCTGATTATTGGTGAAAAAATTGGTTTTAGTGGTATTTGTAAAGTAAATGAATTTTAAGTGCCTTTTTTTGTGTGAAATTGTTGTTTTTCATAGAAATATTTTATTGGTTCATCTGGGGCTGCCCAATAATTACTTAGTTGATTTTATTGAAATGTATAAGGTATGAAAATTATGTTTTGAATGTTTATATATTTTGTTTGTTGATGCAAAAGTTTTTTTTAATGGTGTTTGTGAAGCATATGGACTTTAAGTTCCATGTTTGTGTGAAAATGGAGGTTTTACAAAGATATAAATTCATGGTTTATATGGACCCACCCTATAACATATATTTTGGTATCATTGAAAGGTAATGGAATTCATGTTTTGTTTTGGTGACTTATAAGTGTGAACATGGTGTGCAATGTAGGGATTTCAAAGAGTTTTGTGTGCAAAATGATGTGATATTTGGAGATGTTGTTTTATTGAAAATCAAACTGTTTTGTTATGTTTTTAAGTGGTATGAGGTGTTTATAGATACTTTATTTTTTTTATGTGACTAGTAGTGATGTTTATGTATAAAAGGGATTTATGTAGCATGTAGAAATTGTTTGAGAACAAAGGGGGAATCCCGGGTACCTAGGTGGGAAGATATGTACTTGTACGCTAGTGATCCAGATGGTTTTTGTCCGTGTTTCACTTAAAATTTAGATAACAACAACTCTAACTAAACTATATGGATGATTATTGGGGAAACATTGGTTATGGGTATGTTCCCTACTAGTAGCTCGTGCAAAGAACATTTTTTTCTATGGTTACATTACACCGAGGTACGAGATACATAGGGCCCGAGATAATCTAGTGCCTTGGGGTGTTACCAGTTTTAGTGATCATTGGATTTGTAGTATTTGACCATTTATTAGGGTGTTTTTGGTTGTAAATTATAGTATATAAAATTTATTATTGAAATTTTTTAAACATTTTGAATGTTTTATTCTGAAAACTGTTTACAATAGAAAGTTTCATTTATTGGAATTTATCACCGCTTTTCCTTACATATTGAAACTACTTTCTTTTTCACATTGTATAGAACACTATTTGGAATATTTCGGTGGTATAATATTGGGACTAGGATCACGCACTACTTACACCCCTTGGGTGTAATTATACTTGATTATGTTTGACACAGGTAAAGGCAAAGCCTCATGTGAAGGTGATTCAGGTTGTTAGTCCCCTCCTATGGTGCGGTGTTGTGGAGAAAACTTGGGGGTGATGACCCCTTGTCATGTGGAGTATTTGTGGACAATTGGATAATGTTTGTATTTATTTTTGGGCCTTTTTTACTTTATTTAAAACCATGTATTCAGATATGGTATTTGTTAAGGATTTTTTGGCCTAAAAATTTCAAATTCATATTATTGATTTTTTTAATGTTTTATACTTTCATACTTGGGTAAATAGTTACCAATATAAATTTATTGATACCCAAGAACTTGTTATATCCCTTGGGGATATGTAACTCCTTTTGGGTCTTATCATGGGTTGGAAGTTTTTCCAGTATTAGTGGAGACTAGATTCAGTTCGTGACAACATGGTATCAGAGCAGGTTAATGTTTTGGGTTATATCATTATTTTGGGATGAGTTGGGATAGAAAAAGGCTAGGACTATCAGGAATCATAGTTTTGGTCATTATTTGGTTTCTTGTTATACAAAACACTTGGTAGACCTTGAGTCACCATGGTACATCAGAACTATTTGTTTGACTTCACTTCTAGGTGAGACGTGTGGGCTGTAGACCACCCGTGGAGATCAGGCGGGGTTGGAGTAGTTGTTTCTTTTGTTACTGTAATGTGTTTAGATTATTTATATTTGATGTATTTGATTAAAATTTTTATAATTGTGTTATTGACTACTTTTTTGTGAATGTTTCATTTTGAAGCAACATGCCACCTCGGAAAGCTCCCACGCACCGATGAGAGGGAGCCGAAGAGAGTTCTCCAACACCGATTGATCAGAGGCTTGTCGAGGCTGTGGTTTGAGATGTTTAGGATTTGGGACAAGGACTGCATCCTACTACCATTCTTGTTAGGACAGAAGAGATGGGTCTTAGAAAGGAAAAAGCTCAAGAGTTTCTGAATAACAATCCTTTTTCTTTTCAAGGAAGCATAGAACCCCATGAAGCAAAGGAATGGATCGAGAAGATCGAGTGCATGTTTGAGTTCTTAGATACACCTGAGGAGCTCAATGTTAAGTGTGAATATTTTCAATTAGAGGGTCCTAGCCGTAGGTGGTGGGAATTGGTACTTAAAACTGGGAAGAATGAGAAGATGCAATTGGGAGATATCAAGGATATTTTTAATGAACAATACTTCCTTGAGGTATTATCATATGCTAGGTCCTGAGATCTCATGGATCTTGTTCTAGGGGATTTATCTATGACGAAGTACGCCAACCGCTTCACTGATTTTGTTTGGTATGACCCCAAAATAATCTCTAACGAACAAGCGAATGACCAAATGTTTGATAAAGACTTGTGAACAAATATATACTACATAGTATACTTGTTCAAGATGAGGACCTCTGCTGAGGTCATTGACCGGGTGTATAGTGAAGATCAATCATAAAGGAAGGGCTGGTTTTTCTGGGTTAGTATCAGTAGTGGTCAGTGGAAGTTCTATAAGGAAGAAAAGGAAGCGGGAGGAACATGAGACGAAGGGAGGTGGTAGTTTAGTCCACTCTTCTAGGAAGTTTTCAGCTGTGGATTTTGATGCAAGATCGGTTGTGTGCCACTAGTGGGGGTTTTCGGGGCACATCTGAACAACATGACCACTTCCTCCAAATCCTTTTTATCAATATTGAGGTACATGTCACTTGCAGCACTTTTACGGGGTGGAATGCCCACTTCAGAGTGGGGCAGGGTCTATGGCTTCAAGAGGAGGGATAGCTCAGTCTGAGCCATCAAGGATGGGGGGATCGCGATTTGGTGGAAGTGGTGGTAGGGCTAGGTCATCTTCTAGATTGAGATAATTCATGGAAAAGCCACATCTTAGCGGTCATTCTTGGGCAGATACCATACATCTCCACGCAGTGGATCCGGTAGCAGTAGGATCAGAGGTGGGACTATTGACAGTTCGAGGTACCATTTTGATCGCATGTTATATAACTGCTTCTATTTTTGATATTGGTGCCTCTATTTCATTCATTTCTACCCATCTTATGGACACATTGAATTTGACTACAATTTTTCTGCCTTTTACAATGGAGTTGGTGACGCCGCTGGGAAAGAAGAAGGAGAAGGGTCTTAGGTGCCCGTCGTGTGCGCTCTCTGTGTTAGGGATTGAGATAGAATGGAACCCCTTGGTTATAGATATGAATATTTTCGACCTGATACTTGGCTTGTATTGGATAGTACACTCCCATACACAAATCGATTGCTACAGGTGGAGAGTGAGTTTCACGGGACCTGATGGGAGTTGTCAGGTCTTTCGTGGAGAATGAGATCCTTGGTCGGGTTGCACAATAAATACAATCACAGAGATGGAAAGTATTATCTTCTAGTTATCCTTAATTATGCTATAAGACAATGGTATTTCCCCTGAAGGTGCACTAACTCATGTAGTTAATGAGTTTCCAGAGGTATTTCTAGATGATTTTTCAGATTTGACCCCAGTGTAGGATGTGGAGTTCTCGATTGATCTATCACTGGGAACACAACTGATATCTCTTCCCTCATATCGCATGGCCCCCACTGAGATGAGGGAATTAAAGATACATCTGGAAAACTTAGAATCCAAAGGATTCATTCTCCCAAGCATATCTCCTTGGGCCTATCCTGTGTTGTTCACAAAAAGGTTTACGGATACCTCCGGTTGTGCATTGACTACCAGAAGCTGAATAAGGTAACAATTAAGAAAAAATACCCTTTTCCCAGAATTGATGATTTTTTCAATCAGTTGAATTGGGGAATATGGTTCTCAAAAATAGATTTCCATTCGGGATACCATCAATTCAGGGTGAAAGAGGCAGATATCCTAAAGAGAACCTTCTGAAGTAGGTATGACCCCTTCGAGTACTTGGTCATGCCCTTTGCATTGACCAATGATCTATTGGTCTTTATGGAACTCATGAACCAGGTGTTACACCAATATCTCAATTACTTTGTTTTGGTATTTGTGGATGACATTATAAAATACTCTGGATCTAAGAAAGGACACGAGCATCACTTGCAGATTATTCTGGGCACCTTGCGAGAGAATCCACTTTATGTAATGTTGTCCAAATGCACTTTCTGGATCAGGGATGTGAAATTTTGGGGGTATGTGATATTGTAGATGGGGGTTTCAGTGGACCCCAAGAAGATTATTCCAGTCATGTCATGGAAGAAACCAAATAATGTGTTCGAGATCATGAGTTTTCTTGTCCTGAATGGTTATTAGAAGTGATTTATTCATGATTTCACTCAGATTGATTCATCGATGACCGTGCTCACCTAGAAAGGGTTGAAGTTTTTATGAGGACCATAATGTCAGGAATCCTTCGAGGAGCTGAAGTAGTGTCTGACTACCGCCCCATGATGATTTTTCCTGAGGTCGGGAAGGGGTATGTAGTCTATTGTGATGCTTCAGGTATGGGTCTTGGGTGCATGCTAATGCAGGATGATCATGTGGTGGCATATGGCTATTTCCAACTCTGACCACATGAAAATAATTACCCGACCCACGACTTCAAGTTAGAAACTGTAATATACTCTTTGAATATTTTCCATCACTACCTCTTTGGGGATAAGTTCGTTTTCGACTTTGATCACAAAATCTTGGCCTATATATTCTCACAGAAGGACCTAAACTTGAGGAAGTATTATTGGATCGAGTACTTGCAGGGGTTCGACTTTGACATTGTATATAACCTAGGAATGGGTAATGTGGTCCCCAAATCCTTGAGAAGAAGCGTTATAGTGCTTGATTTGAGGAAGTCCAGTGATGAGTGGACTTTGATGGGGCTCTTTTCTCAGATGCATGTGGAGACCAAGTAGAAAAATGGGGGTGTGTTCTTAGAGAGCGTGAAATTGGCTCCTTATCTCTTGGAGTTGATTCAGAGGGAACAACCTAGTGATGATCTACGTTAGTGGTAGATGTAGTTTCTTTATTGTAGGTAGATGTACTCTGATTAGCTATCATCTCCCAAGGGCATTTTGTGCTTTAAGGGCCATTCAGTAGTGCCGTTATCTCCACGGAAGATGGTGATGGAGGATAGCCACCTGTATCAGTGGGATGTCCATCAATGTTCCACCAAGATGTATTATGATGTGCGTCGGCAATTCTGGTTGCCAGGTTTGAGATTGGACATCACAGACTTCATGTCGAGATGCTACACATGCTAGCATGTGAAAGCAGAGCATCAAAGCCCCTCAAGAGTGCTCCAGCCATTATCCATTCCAACCTGGAAGGGGGATGAGGTCACCATGGACTTCATTGTTGTCTTCCCTCATACACCACAGTGTAAGAATGCCACTTGGGTGGTGATTGATCATTTGACCAAAGCAGACCACTTCATTCCAATCATAGAAACAACTAAAGTGGATGAGTTGGGTCATTTGTATCTTTACGAGGTGGTAAGGCTCCATGGTGTGCCTACAACAGTCGTCTCAGATAGAAACCCCCATCTCACTTATTGGTTTTTTGAAGGAATTCTAAGTCCTTGGGGTATTAGATTAAGATGATCATGGCATACCATCCTCAAATGGATAGTTAGACAGAGTGGGTGAATCAGATTTTGGAGGACATGCACCATGCATGTGTTCTGGACTTTGGAGGTGTAACGAACTAATGTTTTTCAATACCTTCTTATATTTATGTCAGGAAAACACAACATAATGAACTACTAAGTGATAATTGACCTTTAAACATATGTTTTTCACTTATATGTTTTGAATTTCAAAAATCTGACATACAGGGTTGTGTTCAGGATCATTTTTGGAGTCTAATAAAACAAAAATAATTTTCAGTGAATAGTAACCTGCCCTTAAGAATAGAAACATACCCTTATGAATAGTAATATGACCCTTATTAATAGTGAATCATCCAACATAATTGTATCCTTACCCATGAATAATTAAATAAAATTCAGACATCTTAGAATGTGACAATTTGACCTTAGTAAACGTTGTGGTATTTTATAAGTCATAAATAATTAATTAGATTTAATTAATTAATTTAAAAGATTTTTATTTCTTAAAATGTGTTCAATAATTAACAAATCAATTTATTATAGTTTTTAGATAATTTTATAAGACCCTACATAATTTTTGAAAGCACTATAAAATCAGTTTTAATTTTAAAAACAGTTTTTTAAGTAAATTATGATTTTAATTAAATATTAAATTAATAATATTTAGAAATTTATTTTTGAAAAATGGACTTCATTTTTGGATTCTACGGGTCAAAAAATGGTTGGGGTAAATATGACAACCCTGCTTTTATTACAAACTTAAACATGATTTATTACATAAACCATTCACTTGATACAACATGGATGATCGAGAGGTCTATTGTCTTTGGGGCTTAGGATCATTACATAACAACTTAAAAACATGAAGTACAACATATTTATTGAAAAATTCCTTTACATGACAACTACATTCCCTCGTACTTAGCATTTCATGGGATAACCTGGGGACATGCATAAGAAAAGGGGTGAGCTATAAATCCCAGTAAGGGAACAAACATGGGATACATGAGGAGTAAAATACATATTAGACAATAGTCATATCAATAGAGCACGAGAAATACATGAACATAATGTCATGATAAATCATGATAATCATAACATGGAAATGTGGAAACAACACTTATTATGGAATTAGCATGATCCAAGGCTCATTGCACATAGAGCATGAGTAAATCATCATTGCACATGAAGCACGAGTAAACCCTAGTTGCACTTGAATTAGAATGAGTCAATACTCATTTCACATGACTTATTATGATACTATACTTTACACAATTCATTGGAGTTCTATAAGGACACACCCTTCTTAAACATTTTATTTCATGCATAAGTGTGTCACATGGATCATAAAACATGGATTCATAAAACATAATCATTTATTCCATGATTAAGGAATTTTGAATTGATACATGAAAATTTATAATAAATAAGTAAATGTGCATAAAGGTCAATACCCTTGATGGAGAAATGGTCATGGTATTCACTACACAATGGCATTGGCTTAGAAAATCGGTGCGATTTCGGCAGCGTAACGGCATGACATAAGAATTCATAGAAATGGTTGATGATATAGAAAGGGGTTACTCATCATATTTACATTTAATGGATACTAAGGAGGTCATATAGATACATTTCCCAACAATTGTAATGGAATTTAGATTCATGATACAAAAGTATTTCTTGAATGTAAATGAGGAGAGAGAAGTTCCTTTCAGAATTTCGGCATAGTAACGGGTGTACATGGGAGGCATTTAATGAGAGATAAAGGGGCATACCATCATTAAAACATAAAGAGGTCAGTATGAGGGAGGTGAAAAACCATAACCCAATATTCATAATTTAAATTAAAAGGTCAAAACAACTTAAAAAAATTGGACAAAAATGAGAAAGGAAGAAAAAACCCTTACTTGGAAGTGTGCTTCTAAAGGTCTGAAAGAGGCTTGAGAGAGGATTCTTGGGAGCTTGGGGAAGCTTGGGAGGATTCAAGAGAGAGTAGGGCAGAGGTTGTATGAACTCCAAAGGCTTTGAGTGAGGAGGAAGTGGGATCTTGGGTGGGTTTATATAGGAAACATGAGTGAATTCTTTATTATTTTGGTTTGGGACCCCTTACATTAAACTAATCCAAAACACAAATCAGATCATGGTTTTTGCCCATGGTTTTTGGAAAAAGGAAGATGAAAACAATATTTTATAAGGCCAAAGTCTGAACTTCTTAAAATAATGGGGTTGCTTATGTGGAGGTGAGTCACACTCCCATGGAAAATAATTTAAAAAGACAAGATGTTTAATAAGTCTTGAGGGGTCCATTAATGCTTTGAAAAGTAATTCAAAAAAACCCAAAATCACATTATTATAATAATAAAACATATATTGGACGAACATAAATCTTATAGTATTTTATTACATCACTCTTGGGTCATTATGATGTCATAAAACAGATTATATATTTAAACGGTGTTTAATTTTTACTCAAATATTTGACTATCTCAGAAAATTATGAAAAATTCACTGTTGGATAATTTCGATGTCCTGATTCTTGAAATATCATTTAATTTATCTAAATAATTTTCTAAATATGTTAATTTTCACTTTTAAAATAAAAATCGACATTTATAAAAAATTCACGGGTTTTGACAGAAATGGCCTTCAAACCTTAATAAAAATTATAATGGCATACATAAAATTATATGATAATTTATATATAATAAAATTATATTAATAATAATAATAATATTTTATTAAAATATTATTTAATTCAAAAATCCCTTAATTCAATAAAATAGATTTCTTAATTAAATAATAACTAAAAACACTATTTGTACTTTAAAAACTATTTACAATGTATCAATAATGACAAGGAGGTATATTCATTATTATATACAAAACAAATAATATACATGAACATATTACTAGAGATTTGTTACATAACTCCTTAAAATAGCCACATAAGACCTAAGGGTAAGGTGTGTGATGATGACCGACTCTTGGGGTGGCTCAGATAACATCGCTCGAGTGGTAATTTCGATCAACTTCCACTTTTCACGTAGACGGTCATGTTCGAGCTTGAAATGATGAAGCTCAGCTTGGGCTTGGTCAAGAGAGAAGCCCAAAGACGCCACTTCTTTTCCGAGCTTCGAAAATTGGGCTTCATATGGAGCAATTCTACTAGATGAGACCATCGATTCCTTTGTCTGAGTAAATTGGGTTTGTTAAAGACTTATATTTATACTAATCATGTGATCACTGTTTAATGGATATAAAAGCAACGGTCACAATTCTTAACATAAAACCAAAGAAGTTGACATTTTATATAAACATTTTACATAACTAGACATTTAATTAGATCAAGAGGGATTTCCATATATGAAACTTTGGGTCGTTACAATATTCCCCCCTTAAAAAATTTCACCCTCAAAATTTCTTTTCCCCACACTAAAACAAATGTGGGTAAATCGATTTCATCATTTCCTCTGATTCCCAAGTCGCTTCTTCAAACTTGTGGTTTCTCCACAACACCTTGACGAGGGGCGTTGTCTTATTTCATAGAACTTTTTCTCTACTATCTAAGATCTCCACTGGTTTCTCCTCATAAGAATGATCATCCTCTAACTGTACCACCTCAGAAGAGAGTACATGTGAAGGGTATGGTATGTAATTTCTTAAGAGGGGTACATGAAAGACATCATGTACTTGGTCCATGGTAGGTGGAAGTGCTAGTCGATAGACCACAGCCCCGACACAATCAAGAATCTCGAAGGGGCCGATGTACCTTAGACATAACTTCCCTTTCTTTCCAAACCTCATGACCTTCGTCCACAGAGATATGCGTAGAAAAAACCATGTCTCCAACTTTAAACTCAAGGTCTCATCGATGATTATCTGCATAACTCTTCTATCCACACTGGGATGCCTTGATATACTGCTGAATGGTTTTCACATTCTCCACCATTTACTCGACCATTTATGGTCCAAGAAGCTTATGTTTGACCAACCTTATCCCAACACGTCAGTGTTCTTCACCTTTTCCCATAAAGGGCGTCATATTGTGCCATTTGGATGCTCAAGTGGAAACTGTTATTATAAGAGAACTCAACCAAAGGAAGATGTTGATCCCATCATCCTTCAAACTCCATTGAGCACACTCTCAACATGTACTCAAGTGTTTGGATAGTCCTCTCGGATTGACCATCCGTTTGAGGATGATAGGACGTAATGAAGTTTAGTTCAGTATTCAGAGCATGTTGAAGACTCTTCCAAAACATAGAGGTGAATCTTGGATCTCGATCAGACACAATAGACAGGGGCACTCCATGCAGCCTTACCACTTCCCTGATATATATCTGTGCTAGTTGATCCAATGAGAAATCCACTCGAAGAGAAATGAAGTGTGCAATATTTGTAAGACGATCCACAACAACCCAGATTTTATTATTTCCTTTTGATGTCTTGGAAGTCCAGTGACAAAGTCCATGGTGATGTTCTCCCATTTCCATTCTGGTATGGGCAAAGGTTGCATCATCCCCATATAATTATGCATCTCTGCCTTCACTTTCTATCACACCAGGCACTTTGATGTATATTTAACTATCTCTTTTTTCATACTACCCCACCAAAAGTTTTCTCGGAGATCTTGATACGTCTTTGTGCTCCCTGGGTGAATAGAGAAATTTGAACTATGTGCATCATCCAAAAGTTCTCTCTTTAGCTTCGGACTTGATGGAACACATAGTCTTTTCCAAAATCACACAATTCATTCTTCATTAACGTTAAACTCTGAGGATTTCCCCTTTTTGATAGCTTCCACTTTTTCCTGAATTCCCACATCATCCTTTTGACCATCCTTTTACCTTTCCAAAAGAGATGATTGAGCAATCATTTGTGAAAGGATTGATGATGTTCCCTTCTTTATTATTCCCATGTCCATATTCATCAAGTCTAAGAAGATTGGATCCATCTCAATTCTCATCATTGATAGAATTGCTGGGTCCTTTCTACTTATGACATCTTCCACCTTGTTCTCTTTCCAGGGTGGTAATGTATTGAAGAGTCATAATCCATGATGAGCTCTATCCATCTTCTCTGGCGCATATTAAGCTCTTTCTATGTGAATATATATTTAAGACTCTTGTGGTCAGTATATATCTCACATTTCTCCTCATAGAGATAATTCCGCTAGATTTTCAAGGCAAAGATCACCGCTGCCAACTCCAGATCATGCATTAGATAGTTTATCTCATGGTTTTTCAACTGCCTTGAGGTATAGGATATCACTTTATAATTTTGCATCAGCACACAACCTAAGCCCTTCTTCGAAGCATCACTGAATACCACAAAAATTTACCCACTTGTGGGTAAAGTGATCACGCACATAGTGATAAGACTCCTTTTCAACTCCTTGAAGCATTCTTCGCATTCATTACTCCAAGAAAACGTTACTCCCTTTTGAGTTATCTTGGTAAGAGGGTTTGACAATCGTGAGAAATTTCTCACAAATCGTCGATAATATCCAGCTAACCCCAAGAAGCTACTGATATCCGTTACCGATGTTGGCCTCAGCCATCCCTCAATTGCATCTTTTTTGGAGGGATCCACAGATATCCCATTGCTTGTGATGATATGGCCTAAGAATGAGACTTCCTTCAACCATAACTCACACTTTCTGTACTTTTCATAGAGCTTCTCCATGCACAAAGTCTCCAGTGTAATTCTTAAATTCTTCTCTTGATCCTCCTTGGTTTTGGAGTATATTAGATTATAATCTATAAAGAATACCAAAAACTTGTCTAGGTAATCTCTAAAGACTCTATTCATTAATTTCATGAAGATTTCTGGAGCATTGGTGAGTCCGAAAGGCATTACTATAAATTCATAGTGCCCGTATCTTGTACGAAAAGAAATATTGGGGACATCTTCCTTCGTCACCCTTACTTGATAATATCCCGAGCGCAAATCTACCTTAGAGAAGTATTGTGCTCCACACAGCTGATCAAACAAGTCATCGATCCGTGGCAAAGGATACTTGTTATTTATCGTTATTTTTTTTAAGTTAATGATGATCGATGCAAAGCCACATTGACCCATCATTATTCTTGACGAAGAGGACTAGTGCACCCCATGGTGAAGCACTTGGGCGTATAAACCTTTTATCCAGATTCTCCTGTAGTTGTTTCTTCATCTCTTCAAGCTCCACGACATCCATTATATATGGAGTCTTGGATATTGGTAGTGCCCCTGGTATAAGTTCAATTGAGAATTCAACATCTCTTCTAGGAGGAAGACCAGACAGTTCCTTGGGAAACACTTCAGCGAATTCCATCACAATAGGCATTTTTTCAAGGATAGTTTCTTCCTTGGACTCAATCATCTGAGCCAGATACGCGTGCTCATAGGGTAGTAATATCCATGCTTGATATGATCAAGCTAAGGGAGATTTATCTTCCTCCTTACACTTGTAAAGAATCGGGGGTCGATTGTCCATATGGAGTGTGATTTCCCTCTCCCGACAATTTATATTGGCTCTATATAAGGAAATCCAATCCATGCCAAGAATTGCATCAAATTACACCAGAGGGAGTATGACGAGGTTCGCCAGGAAATTCAATCCACAGATTATAACAGGGGAGGACTTATATTCATGGGATGCACTGATTTTCCCATTTTCCATACTCACCAACATATTCATTTCCATGGTTTGTGGTGATGCTGGGACTGTTCTACTAAACTTTAGAGATATAAAAGAATTCATAGAACCTGAATCAAAAAGTACATTTTCTATTCTAGAATGAATAACTAGCGTACCTATCACCACTTCATTGTCGGGGTTAACTTCGGCAGAAATGATGGAAAAAGGCTTTTCCTTGCTGCCTTGGAGGTTGTGGGTTGCCTCCGAAAACCTTTGGATTAGGGCACTGATTTCAAAGATGCCCTGGTTATTTGCATTTGTAGCAATGAACAATGCGTTGGGGTTTGATCGGAGCATTCCTCTCCTCTATCGTAGCCACATGTCTTTTTTTACGACAGTTAACAGCTTGGTGCCCTTCTCTTCCACACCTAAAGCATTTCCTCGTTCACTTGAGGCAATTTCCAGGGTGATTCTTTTCGCACTTTTGGAAAGTGGGGTGATGGATCTTCTTAGCACTGTTGGATTTATCCATCAAACTGCCATTATTGAAGTCCACCTTACGCTTCTTGTCCCCATGATACCCTTGTGATTCCCCGATCTCTATTTTGACCTTGATGGCACATCAGACAATTTCCTCATAGCTGTCAAAGTCACGGATCACTAATGCTTTCCACAGGCTAGGCTTCAGCCCACCAAAGAAGAATTCAACCTTGAATTAGGGGGTTATGACAAAGCCGGAAGCATATCATGCAAGACTTGTAAAGTTTTCCTCGTACACTCTAATAGATTCTTCTTCTTTTTTCTTGAGGTAAAGGAAGTCTCTTTCCATATTAAGTCGGAGGGTGCACGTAAAATATTTATCGAAAAACATCTTCCGGAAATCCTTCCATTCTAACGCCTCGATCTCCTCCTCAGGCTTCGTATTTTTGATCGACTTCCACCATTGATTAGTTTCACCCTCCATAAGATAAGCCTCTAGGATAACCTTCTATTGTTCAGAACATTGAAGGATGAAGAATCTTTTCAACAGAGTTGATCCATTGTTCAACGATCATGGGATCAGATGATCCACCGAAAGTAGGAGGCCTTTGTCTCATGAAGCTCTCGATATCAACTTGTTCTTTCTTAGGGGGGGTTGGACGTTCCTCTTGTCCTGTGTTTCAATTCAAAGCTTGAGTTAGCTGATAGAGAAGCATGACAAAGTACGCGATTCCCGCTCCCACTGGATTGGTCATCTCATTAGTACAATCATCACACTGATCTTCACATCTGTTGTTAACCCGAGTCCTCTTATTACCGACCATTGGATGGAATAAAAGGAAAGTTAGGGGGTAACAAATAAATGGTAATCCAAAGACAAAAGTTTAGGACTTATAAATAAACTTTTATTTCCTTAACTCACGAGTCTTTAGGCTTCAATATAGACTTTTCATGATCTACTTTCTAACATATATTCTTAGGGGAATTTTTTTAATTACCTTAATAAGGGTTCATACTAAGCTTTTGAATTTATCAAAACATATCCCCCGAGAGTGCCAGAACCAAGAGTGTAGTAAGGCCTATTGTTGTGCACCAGTTCCCGTTCGAGTCTAGCTTAAAGCGGTGTTTTCAGGTTTTACCCCTAGGATACAACTGTGCCAGAGCCGTCTCTACCTGCTCGTATCCAGACATAGATGTATTTGCTTGATAAACCACTTACTCATTACTTAACAAAACTTAGGGATGTTTTTATTATACTTAGTCTTTTCTCTAAGGCTTTACTAGGGTTTTCTAATCCTAATCCCAAAAATAACTAAACCCATCCTATGATACCAACTATGACAACCCTACTTTTATTACAAACCTAAATATGATTTATTACATAAACCATTCACTTGATAAAACATGGTTGATCGAGAGGTATAGTGTCTTTGGGGATTAGGATAATTACATAACAACTTAAAACATGAAGTATAACATCTTTATTGAAAACTTCCTTTACATGACCACTACATTCCCTCATACTTAGCATTGCATGGGATAACCTGAGGACATGCATAAGAAAAGGGGTGAGCTGTAAAGCCCAACAAGGGACGAAACATGGGATAAATGAGGATTAAAATACATGTTAGACAATGGGAATATAAATAGAGCACAAGAGAAACATGAACATAAAGTCATGATAAAGCATGATAATTATAACATGGAAATGTGGCAACAACACTTAACATGGAATTAGCATGAGCCAAGGCTCATTGATCATGGAGCATGAGTAAATCGTCATTGCACATGAAGCACGAGTAAACCCTCATTTCAATTGAATTAGCATGAGTCAATACTCATTTCAAATGATGTATCATGATACTATACTTTACCCAATGGATTTGAGCACTATAAAGGCGCACCCTTCTTAAACATTACATTTCATGCATATGTGTGCCACATGGATCATAAAACATGGATTCATAAAACATAATCATTTATTACAAGATTAAGGAATGTGGAATTCATACATGAAACTTTACAATAAATAAGTAAATGTGCATAAATGTGAATACCCTTGATGGAGAAATGGGCATGGTATTCACTACACAATGACATTGGCTTAGAAAATCGGTGTGATTTCGACAGCGTAATAGCGTGACATAAGAATTCATAGAAATGGTTGATGAGAGAGAAAGGGGTTCCTCATTATATTTACATGTAATGGACAGTAAGGAGGTCATATAGATACATGTCCCAACAATTTTAATGGAATTTAGATTCATGATACAAAAGTATAGCTTGAATGTAAATGAGGAGAGAGAAGTCCTTTCGGAATTTCAGCATAGTAACGGGTGTACATGGGAGGAATTTAATGAGATATAAAGGGGTCTACCATCAGTCAAACATAAAGAGGGAAGTATGAGGGAGGTTCAAAACCATACCCCAACAATCATAATTGAAATTAAAAGGGCAAAACATCTTAATGAAAATTGGACAAAAATGAGAAAGGAAGAAAAAACCCTTACTTGGAAGTGTGCTTCCAAAGGCTTGAGAGAGGCTTCTTGGGAGCTTGGGGCACCTTGGGAGGATTCTAGAGAGAGTAGGGAAGAGGTTGGAAGAACTAAAAGGGCTTTGAGTGAGGAGGAAGTGGGTGCTTGGGTGGGTTTATATAGGAAAGATGAGTGAATTCTTTATTATTTAGGTTTGGGACCCCTTACATTAAACTAATCCAAACCACAAATCAGCTCATAGTTTTTTCCAATGGGTTTTGGAAAAGGGAAGAGGAATAAAATATTTTATTAGTACAAAGTTATAACTCCTTAAAATAATGGGGCTACTTATGTGGAGGTGAGTCACACTCCCATGGAAAATAATTTAAAAAGACAAGATGTTTAATAAGTCTTGAGGGGTCCATTAATGCTTTGAAAAGTAAGTCAAACAAACCCAAAATTACATTATTTTAATGATAAAACATATATTGGCCGAAACATAAGCTTATAGTATTTTATTACATCACTATTGGGTCATTATGATGTCATAAAACACATTATATATTCAAACGGTATTTAATTTTTACCAAAATATTTTACTGTCTCAGAAAATTATGAAAAACTAACCGTTGGATAATTTCGACGTCCTGATTCTAGAAATATCATTTTTTATCTAAATAATTTTCTAAGTATATTAATTTTTACTTTGAAAATAAAAACCAACATTTATAAAAAATTCACGGGTTTTTACAGAAATGACTTTCAAACATTAATAAAAATTATAATTGCATTCACAAAATTATATGATCATTTATATATAATAAAATTAATTTAATAATAATAATAATATTTTATTAAAATATTATTTAGTTCAAAAGTACCTTAATTTAATAAAATATATTTCTTAATTAAATAATAACTAAAAACACTATTTGTTCTTTAAAAACTATTTTCAACGTATCAATAATGAAAAGAAGGTATATTCATTATTATATACAAAAATAATAATATACATGAACATATTACTAGCGATTTGTTACATAACCCCTTAAAATAACCACATAAGACATAAGGGTAAGGTTTGCGATGGTGACCGACTCTTGGGGTGGCTCGGATAACATCGTTCGAGTGGTAATTTCTATCAACTTCCACTTTTCCCGTAGACGGTCACGTCCGACCTTGACATGATGGAGCTAAGCTTGGGCTTGGTCAAGAGCGAAGAACAAAGATGCCACCTATTTTCCAAGCTTTGACAAATGGGATTCATATGGAGAAATTCTACTGGATGAGGCCATCACTTCCTTTGTCTGAGTAAATTGGGTTTGTTAAAGCTGTATATTTATACTAATCATGTGATCACTGTTCAACGGATATAAAAGCAACGACCACAATTCTTATCATAAAACCAAAGAAGTTGACATTTTATATAAATATTTTACATAACGAGACATTTAATTAGATCAAGAGGGATTTACATTAATGAAAATTTCGGTCGTTATAGTAAATTTTTGGGATTTTTATGAAATACTGGAATTTTTGATGAATAGTGAAATACCGTAATTTTCAAAAATAAGCTAAATAAGCTAATTATAGAGTCATGTGTGATGTTATGCTAATGTAAGCACACTTGGTTTGGGATAACATGATAAAATTACTCTTCTTGGTCATCCAATACTCACTATTCCTTATCTTAGGGGAAATTAATAAACTAATGAATTTTATATTAAGGAAACCCCTCTCCCCTCCACTATAAACACAACCCTTCACACCCTCATTTACTCACACCTCTCAAGCTTCAATAATTCTATAAACTCCACCCAAAAATCTTCCCTAGCCCCTATCCCACGTCCAATAGCTACTGGTCTCATCAAAAGACAAATCCTAGCTTCCTTAAGGAGGATCTCGCGAGGAAGATTTAAGAGGTAATTTCTCTCCCCCTTCTCCGTTAATTTCCTTTCATGTTCAAGTTCATTTCTTGATCTATCTCCACCAATATTCATATAAATTATATTATAACTCTAGTATTATACATATAATATAATTTTATGATGATAATGGGATATTATATCACCCAACCCCCTTTCCCTATTCCTATTATTTTATTAAAGAGAACGTTGTTCGTGAGGTGTTAATTTTTCACCTTCAATAATGACATGCTTTATTTTTCAATTTCTACCTTCAGATCTGGTCATGAAACTATTTTTATGGTTGAACCATAACAATATATATGTATTATGTCCTATTTAAAGTTCTATAACTAACTTATGACCATATTACTAAGTGATAAGTTAAAACAAGTTCGTTGTGATCGAAAACCGCCCAAATTAACCAAAACAATCATCATTTAATTATTATCTAATGATTCATCCACATGGATCTAATATAATTCATTTCAAGAGCATCCAAACTCCTATAATATCATTAATAACATTTAATATCACTTCTATATGTTTACCCATGTTCTACCTGAACTTCAATTTAAGAATACAAGTGAACCACTCAAGAAAACAAAAAAAAACTATCATCCCCGAATAATGTTTTTAAACTCTATAACTCAACCAAAGGAACAAAAAATCACTTAATAAAACCATAATGAACCATATTAATTTAAATAAGTTTATGTATTACTAATTAATTAATATAATTTCATTATACAGGACATTAAAAAGAAGGGAGCATTCAGATACAATGTAAGGGGAAAATCTCGACCCAATTTTCTTCCTTTGGGTTCTCCCTCTTTCACTCCATTTTTGATATGGTTACTCCTTAATGATCATTTTTCATCATTTTATTTAGTTTTCTGGGATATACATGATTTTCACTAGTTTTTATGTCAATAAAAATTTTTTCCAATAGAACTCCTCTTTTAAGAACACCCCTTTTACTTCTCACTCAAAGTGGACGGTTCTTATAACATATGTGTTATTCCCTCTTTATTTTGGGAACCCAAAGCTTATTATTGTGTTTTTATGGGATTAAACCCATTACATTACATGGGTTAGTTATGTACATTTTTTATATGTGTTCTATGTGGCAATAATGATGATGATAATGGTATGATGTGACAGGTGCGCCCGAAATTATATAGCGCAATATGAATGTTTCAATGTGACGGGTGTGCCCGGAATTATACAACACTCTAATGAATTGGGTAAAGTGATGAATATCATGAGTAAATGTGAAAAGATTTGTGAAAAAGATGCTATGTTGGTTCACAAGTATGCGTGGTAGTTAACCACTAAGACATGATGTTTCATTTTTATGCATTGCAACATTTCAAGTGTTTTATTTATGCTCACCTCATGTTCATGATCTTTTGACTATGACATGATTATGCTCACCCCATGCTATATTCTTCTTATCTATCATCTTAATGGGATTTTAGATCACCCCTTTTGATGTATATCCTCAGGTGGATACATGTACTAAAGAGAGGACAAGTTCCAATAAGAAGATAGAGAAGAATAAATTAAATGAATGTTTATGCTTGATGTTGTAATTGCTATGTATGGTCCTAGTTTGGCCAAGATGCTAAACCATTGGATCCTCTATGTGTAATACTGTTTTGTTGTTTATCTTTAAAATTATGTAATTCTAATGTAAGAAAAGGTCGGGTCGCTCTATTTGGTATCCGAGGAAAGGTTTAATTAATTTAGGAATTAGGATTAGTGAACCCTAGGGAAAACTTATAGCATGAGACTAAGTACAAATATGCACACAAGAATATTTACATAAGGATCCCATATGTTATGTTTTTTGTATATATTTTATAAATGAATATGTTATTCACCACTTGTTTACTTATGTTTTTTTCTAACCTTTTTTATTTTTGAAAATGGTGGGAACTAGGAGAAATAGGGCCAACAACTCGTGCGGGGGCCAATGTGACGATTTCCTGAATGACATACCCAATGATTTGGGACGTGGAGTTCAAAACCTCATGGCGATGATTACCAAATTATCTCTAGTTATGAACAATAACCATAATAATGGGGAACTTCCTCCTTCACCAAAGAGGGAGCAACTGGCTATCGAATGTTTTATGCGGCAACAACCACCAACGTTTATTGGATCTTCTGACCCACTAGTTGCGGAACAGTGGGTCAACTCCATGGAGAAGATATTTTTCTTTTCTTCCCTGTTATGAGACGGAGAAGGTGACCCAAGCCTTTTATCATCTAGATGGAGAAGCTGATCAATGGCGGGCTTTGATTATGAACACCAAGCCAAGGGAGGAAATTGAAGAGATATAATGGGAATACTTTAAGATAATGTTTCTTAATAAGTACTTCCCACGAACAATTAGTACAAAGATGGAGAGATAATTCATAGAGCTCAAGAAAAAAAGAAGAATCTGTCACAACCTATGAATAGAATTTCAAAAGGCTTGAAAGGTACACTTTGGGTTTTGTTATCAACAATGATAGAAAAATTGATAGATTCTTTAGTAAATTAAAACCACACCTTCGAAAGGCTCTTGCAATTCGAGATTTTGGGAGTTATGAATAAGTTGCTCGATGTGCTCTCAAAGTGGAGATAGAGTTTGGAGAATGGTCCCATGGCTATGGGGATAAGAAACGAAATATGGAGTTTCAAGCAAGTGGATCTAATGATAAAGGTGGGAAGAAAACTCAATGAGCCACATGCCAAAAATGTGGAAAGTTGCACCACAGGAACTGACTCAAAGGGATGGGGAAGTGCTTCAAGTGTGGTAAAGAAGGACACCATGCTCAAGAGTGTCGAAAAGATACAAAAAGGAAGGATAATCTAGATGATGAAAGGAGAGAACCACTCATGGTTCAATGCTACAACTGTAGGGATCTAGGAAACTATGCAAACCAGTGCACTAAACCTCAAGTTCTTGAGGTTAATCAACGTTAGTAGCCAACAAAGCCAAAGGAACAAGGGAATTCTTATTCCATCACTAATGTGTAGGTGGAGCATCATAATGAAGTCTTACATGGTACACTTTCTATTGACTCAAGAATGGAAAAAGTCTTATTTGATTCTAGTTCTACGCATTCCTTTATATCTTGCAAGTTTTTCTAGAACTATAGAATTGAATCCCCGAAACCTTGAAGTAGAGATATTAGTAAAAACACCAAGTGGTGCAATCATTACAACCCAAGTGTTAAATTCTTCTCCTGTTAGTGTATGTGGTAAGATTCTTCTGGAGAATATTGTAATACTTCCCTTGGTGGAATTTGATGCTATAATAAGAATGGATTGGCTGTCTTTATATAGAGCACATATCAACTGTCTGGAAAAGGAAATATCTTTTAATATTCCGAATTATCCCATGATATTCTATAAATGCAAGGAATATCTTGAATCTCCTTTGAAAAATCCTTCAATGGTGTCGGTGTTGATTCCTTATGAAGAAGCATACCACTCCCTGTAACGTTCCGGTTCCGGAAGCCACCCAGAGGCGCCCCATACTCGGTTGGTCACATGGACTGAAGCGCATTTCTCCAAACTCCAGAGCCTGCCGACTAGTAGAGAGGGCCTTGGATGTGATAGTGTGGAAACTATGACCTCATTGGAAGAGTACACAATGAAAGTAATTAAACATACAAGAACAGAAGCAGTAAATAATCAATAATAATAAACAGCGGAACAAATACATCTACAAACAACTAGAGATCATATGTATATATGTGAAATGATGCATTATACATATCTAAGAAAGCATCCAAACAAGTCACAATGCTGAGAAATACAATAGTTCCAAAACAAGTACAAAATAAAGTAAGTATCTCCTCAGCATCGCAAGCCAAATCATGGTCCCATTCTCTCCTGATCCAAATCAATCAAGTAACAAAAGTCTAAGGGAGCTTGCCCTTGTCTATACCTACAACAACATAGTCTGTTTGGGCCCAAAAACATGACCCAAACAGGGGGTAAGAGTAAATCCTAGCAGGATACCTCCCAAATATCTATGCCTAATAGTCAGTGAGTAAATGGCAGGTAATAGTACAAAAGAAGTAAACAATATTAGCAATAACATGCAATAATAAGTAAGCAGTAAACAGGATAATACAATAAGTTGCGATGAAGCAACAGCTAACACAAACAGGAAACTCTCTGGGAAGTACTCACAACCATCCTCTATGGCCCTAACCAATAAGTACAACAACCGTCTGGGCAGTGCACTAAGCCTAACCCCACTGGTTTGGTCATACGAAATTATAAGACTCTCTGGGGAAGATCACTCGGTCAATTCCCCTTATAGTCTAGGGTAGTCAGGGACTCTCTGAGGGAGATCATGCGGTCTAACCTTCTTGACCCCAAGGTCTAGAGAGTCTATGAGGAATCTCACTTGGTCAATCCTCCTATAGCCTCAGGTATACCACAGACTCTCTGAGGAAGCTCACTCGATCAATTTCTCCTCTAGCCTGGGAAGGCTTTAAAGACATTCAAACAATGTAAAGACTATCTGAAGAAGCTCACTCGGTCTACCCTCCTCTAGTCTATAATAACTAAGAATCTCTGGGAATATCACTCGGTCTATCCCTTGTAGTCTATAATTTCCAAGTCTCTCTGAGGATGCTCACTCGGTCAATCCCCGTGTAGTCTATAATAAGTAAGACACTCTAGGAAGCTCACTCGGTCTATCCCTTATAGTCAATAGCACTGGTTTCTCACGGTCCCGTGCCAGTCAGTGCATATTAATGCTATAAGGCCAGAGTACACCTATAGAGCTACTTGGATAAACAAAGTACACCTATAGAGCTACTTGGCTAATCAGTCTACAACAACAAGCATGTTAACAACAACATTCCATCCTACGATCACAAGGCATGGAAACAGGTACAACGACCAAAGGCTAAAGAGACCCAAAGGTTTCAACAAGAAAAAATCATGGGAAAAACTTCCCAGCACGATAATTATCTACTAACATGAACAATTTACCTCTACACAAGCATGAAAGAGAGGCAGAAATAATCACAAGGGAAAAAAGGTAAACACGCAATACCCCGTTCACGGGTATTGGTGGAAATTGTACATAAAACTAAAAGACATCAAAAGGTATGGCACAAACCACATACCTCTAACCTAGAAGATCGATATACTTGAACCAAAAGGATTGATTCTCCTTATAACGGCATAGATCTATGAAAACGCACAAAACGATCAACCCATAATAACTTACGAAAGAGGATGAATTGGAAAACAAGGCTCTAGGATAAGGAAGAACTCACCACTGCGGTTCCAACACAATCGATGGCAGTCAAATTGGATAACGGATGAATTCATGAGGATTTGGAGAAGTTCCACTGCTATACAGCGTCTCTTAGTCGAATGAGACCTAGAAGATGGAGGTTCTGTCGATTAGGTGCAACCCTGGTCTGTTTGATGAAAAAAATAAAATACATGACGTGTAATTCTTGAGTACCTGGCATGTACTCTATTTTTTCATACTCCACTTTAAGCGGTCTCCACTTAATCCCTACACACCATGTGTGTGGCCCGGACATGGCCAGAACACGGCCTGACACGACAAGAAAGTACATGACATGTACTCAGAAAGTACACGACGTGTACTTAAAAATTTTACAGAAACTTTTCTGTTCTCAAAAATGAATAGGAAATAAGAAACATACCTGAAATGAAGATACAGATTCTTAAAAACTTCCCCCCTAAATAAATGCATCCCCAAATTTCCCTAGCGAGGCGTAGAAGAAGAAACCCCGAACAGCTCCGGCGACTGCTATCGTACATCAGCCTCCCTCTCCCAAGTCTTGTCCTACACTCGCCCGTGATGCCATATCACCCATACTAGAGGAACAGACTGACCATGTAGGACCTTTTTACAGTGATTGAAAAATCAGATGGGATGCTCCTCAGATGACACATCCACTTCAAGCTCAACCTCCTCAGGTTGAAATACATGAGATGGGTATGAAAAGTAATGTCGGAGGTGAGAAACGTGGAAGACGTCGTTCATAGCCCGGTACCTCAGAGGTAACTGCAACCGATAGGCAACCGGACCAACTCTCTCCAGCACCTCAAACGGCCCAACGTACTATGGTGAAAGAATACCCTATATCCGAATCCTCTTGTGTACCAACCTCAGTGTGACACGCAGGAAAACCTGATCCCCGACCTCATACTCTAGAGGCTATCTCCGCCGATTAGCATAAGACTTCTGCCGAGACTGTGCTGTAGCCATCCTCTTCCAAATCAACTCTATCTTCTCTAAGGTCTCCTGAACAAGACGAGGTCCTAGCAAGACTGCCTCTCCTGCCACTAGCCAGTATAAGGGTGATCGACATGGCCTACCGGTCAAAGCCTCATAAGGTGCCATCTGAATAGTATCTTGGAAACTGTTGTTATAGGCAAAATCCACCAGAGGAATATGCTTCTCCCAAGAACCAGAAAAGTCTAGAATGCAAGCTCGGAGCATATACTCAAGCACCTAGATTGTGCGCTCGGACGTGCCATCAGTCTGGGGATGGTATGTTCTAATCAAATGTTCCTGTGTACCCAAAGCCCTCTAAAGTCCCTGCCAGAACTGAGAAGTAAAGAGCACATCCATGTCTGAAACAATGGAGTGTGGAACTCCATGTATACGTACAATCTCTCGGATGTAAAACTGTCCTAGATCATCAACACTGAAGGTCTCCATGATCAGAAGGAAGTGAGAAACATTCGTAAGCCTGTCGAAGACAACCTAAACAACATCAATACCTTGAGGTTACCTTGGTAACCCAGTCACGAAGTCCATCACGACATCATTTCACTTCCACTTGGGAATGGGTAACTGCTGTAAAATCCCTGCAGGTCACTGATGCTCTGCTTTCACCTACTATCAAGTAGAACATCTCATGACAAAACCAACAACATCTCTCTTCATACTTGGCCACCAGTACTGGCAGTGTGGATCACTATACATCTTGGTGATGCCAGGGTGAACTTCCCAAGCTGAGGAATGAAAATCTCGCATCAACTCCTCCCGTATGTCTGCTGGCACCCATACGCATCCATGGAAATGAAAGATCTCATCCTCACCCACTGTCCATCCATGAAGATGGTCCTCTCCTGAAAAAATATCCCGTAGGACTAAGCCTTCTGATTCTGATAGCTACCTCATTCGTACCCGATCACGAAGTGAAGAGGTAACAGCCATAGAAGATAAAAAGGTCTATCCCTATTTGTCGTGCACCTGTAAATGCTTCTCAGAGAACAGAGCCATAAACTGTCATTCACTACTGGACTCCTGAACTGCTTGAATCTGAGTTCTCCTACTCAACGCATCTTCCACTAAGTTTTCCTTCACTGGCGTATAGGCATGCTCGAAGTTGAAAGACTGAAGATATTCGACCCACCTACACCGTCTTAGATTCAGATCACGCTAGGTGAAGATATACTTGAGGCTTTTATGGTGTGTGAAAACCACAAAGTGCTCTCCCAGAAGGTAGTGTCTCCAATAGCGTAAGGCATTAACAACAGCTTCCAACTCCAGATCATGCATCGGGTAGTTCCTCTCATGTGGCCTCAACTGCCGAGACCCGTAATCAATGAACCCATCTCCCTGCATAAGTACAGCTCCTAGTCTGATAGATGAAGCATCACAGTAAACAGTATATCCCTTTCCCAGATCTTACAGGACCAGTATCAGTGCTGAAGTCAACCTCCCATCCAGCTCCTGAAAAACTGACTCACAAGAATCTGACCATAATAACATCGCCCCCTTCTTGGTCAGACCTGTCAGTGGTGCTGCTAGGCGTGAAAAGTTCTGTATGAAAGGCCTGTAGTATCTAGCCAGCCCAAGAAAACTCCGCACCTCAAAGACATTCTCCGGATTCTACTAGGAAACTACAACTCTCACTTTCTCTGTGTCCACTGATACTCCTGTCTATGAGATAACATGACCCAGAAAGTGAATCTGATCCATCCAAAAGTGGCATTTCGAGATCTTAGCATATAACTGATTCTCTCTCAGTGTACTCAGAACGATCTCAAGATGTGTGTCATGGTCGTGTCGAGTGTGAGAGTACACCAAGATTTCATCCCTGAAAACCACCAAAAAGGAATCCAAGTATGAATGGAACACTCGGTTCATCAGTTCAATAAAAACTGTTGGCAGGTTCGTGACACCGAATGGCATTACTATATACTCGTATAGACCATATATGCTCCTAAAGGCTATAAGATGTATATCCGATGGTCTAATGTGAAAATTATGATAACCGGACCTCAAATCGATCTTCGAGAACACCCAGGATCCTCGAAGCTGATCAAAGAGATCATTGATCCTCAAAAAAGGATATCGGTTCTTGACTGTCAACGGGTTCAGCTTCCAACAATCCACACAAAGCCGAAGGGTGCCATCTACCTTCTTTGAAAACAGGACTGGCGAACCCCAAGGAGAAGTACTGGGTCGAATGAAACCCTTAACCTGTAACTCCTCCAACTGCTTATTGAGCTCTTGCAACTCAGGTGTAGCCATCCTATAAGGAGTAATGGACACCGGTGCCACTCCTGGCATGAGATCAATCGAGAATTCTACCTCATGCTCTGGAGGAAAACATGAAAATTTCTCTCGAAAGACATCCCTGAAACGATCCACCACCAGAGGAAAGTCTAAATATGAAGTCCCCTGGTCATCCAGATAAAGACTGGAAATCTGGGCTGTAACTCCCCCTAGCCCATGATTCTCTGGTCTGGCTCTACCCGCCTAGACATCCCACTTGCCTCTATGAAGAAAAATACCCTCCCTCTGGGGATACGAAACTCACCCTATGGTGATAGAAATCAATGAATGCCTGGAAGGGAACCAACCAGTCCATCCTGAGAGTGACGTCATAGCCCGTCATTTCCAGGACATAGAGGTCCCATAAGAAAAGACACCCTACAACCTCAAGAGGGCACTCTCTGCACTGATGTACTCTAGATTTCCTCATTCCCAATGGTGTGTCAAGTGTCAACATGTCGGCAGATGAAAAGATAAAGAGCCCAAGGATCTCCACAACAGTAACAAAGATAAAACTATGTGAAGCACCAGTATCAAAAAGGACTGAAGATAAAACTGACGCTACTGAGATTGTACCTAAAACTATAGAAGGTCCGAGATCCTTCTCCTAAAAGGTCTGCTCCACAGAAAAAGTCTGGCCTGTACCGCGGCCATGCGCCCATGGCTGACCACTCTGAGCTGATCCACTCTGCCATCGCTGATGACCTGGTGACTGACCACTATGACCGCGACCTCCACCTCGGCTCGAACGGCCGGAAGAACTCCAATTTCCATACTGGTGCGAAACTAGTGAAGCATATCCTGAACGCGAGGTCATAGAAGAAACCCTACCACCAGCTAAAGGTGGGAAGATCTGACAAAAGCGCTGAAGATGGCCCATCTTTCCGCAAGATCGGCACTCCATCAGATCTCGATGGCACAGGGGCCTAGTTTTCCCACTCTTACCACACTGGTTGCATACAACCTGGCTGCTAGAAGATACATCCCACCTGCCCTGATCTCCTCAAGAGGAATCTCTATGGCACTTCCTACTATCTGTAGGAGGAACACCAGCTCTGGATGTTGAACCGCCCTGGCTCACATCACCAGAATCCCTCAGGTTGCACTCAATGATTAGCGCCTGGTTGACGATAGAGGATATCAAAGTCAACCTGAAGATAGTCACCTGGGAATAGATCTCTTTCCTAAGACCATCCTCAAACTTCTTATCAAGGAACAGCTCATCACCTGCTGGGATCAGTGTGAAGCGCTGCAGCTCGGTAAAGCAGGACGAGTACTCCATAATAGAAAGAGTACCCTGCTGCATACTCATAAACTCCCGGTCTCGGTCAGCCCTCAAGGTCTCTAGGTAAAATTAGTCATAGAAGGTGCGACAAAACTCGTCCCAAGACATACTTAGCATTCACCCGGACTTCGAGATCACCTCACACCACATCTTGGCGGTGTCACGGAGCATATAAGTTTCCATCTTTACCCTTTTCTCTGGGGGTATCTCTGGATGCTCAAAGATCATTAGTGTGGCCTCTAACCACGACTCTGCAGCCTGGGGTCATCCATCCCCTGAAAAAGTAAGAGGATGCTGCTGTTGAAGCACCCATGTCAATTCGGCCATCGACGGGGCAGGAGGCGGCGCTCCCTGAAAAGTCTGCATCATCCTCAGGAAGTCCTCCCTGAACTGCGTATCAGCTCCTGCAACGGGTATGACTGCTGGTGCCAAGGCTGGCACAACAGAAGGATCTGCAGGAGGTCCCTGGTCGGCCATATCCGGTGTCTAATCACAGTCTGAAAACTGACGTACAACCGAAGGACGTCTCGGAGGCATAGCTCTGAAAAGATCAAAAGCACACCCCAGATCAGTATTATCAAAGACTTAGAACACAAGAGTACTAAATGGGAATAGGAGAAGGAAACATTCGAGTTTACAAAACACGACTACACGACGTGTATAAAAACTACACAGCGTTTTTACTTAAACCAAGACAAGGGAATGTAATCCTGCCTCCTATGGTCGTGTAACACCGCAACTACATGGCGTGTTGTCCCCACACACGAAGTGTACTTGAACTCTATTCCCCTGCCCATGTCTCTTCACACGGCTAAACCACACGGTCCTCTTAACCCTAGATTACACGACATGTTCACTAAGGACACGATGTGTACTAGACAAGGTTTCAGAAACCCGTGTTGTTAGTTACACGGTCGGCTATATGGATAACCCTTACAGGACGTGTTCCAAACAAACACAATGTGTATAAGAGAAGATAACACCGACCCGTGTTGTTCGTCACACGACTGGGTACCTGGATCAAGACTATATGACATGATCTTTACCAACACGATGTCTTCTACTTGAGTTTCCCTGGCCCGTGTTGTTAGTGACACGGCCGAGCACACGACTCTATACTACACGGTGTGCACCTACTATACACGAAGTGTTCTCATCGAGCTTCCTCGGCCCGTGTTGTTAGGGACACGACCAGGTACACGGTTCAATGCTACATGGCGTGCACCTACCGTACATGGTGTGTCCTACTCGAGCTTCCCCAGCCCGTATTGTTAGTGACATGGTCGGGTACTTGGCTCTATACTACATGGCGTTCACCTACCGTATATGGCGTGTTCCCAAAGACATTTCCTCAACACTGTGTTCCTTCTCACACAGTTAGTGACACAGTCTAAAACTACACAGCGAGTAGTCATAAAGTACATGCCGTGTATTCTGGGTTTTTCTGGGCAGTAGCTCAGAAACTACACCGAAGCCCAGAAACACAGAAAAAAAAGCATGAAAATTCCAAATTCCGATCCGTGAGGGCCCATACTCCTAACGAACCAAATCTTGGCATCCAATACAATCATATATAAGAATAAACTGGTCAATGATTCACTAATTTTTGATTCAAGAGGGCCCATAACACCTCAAGAACCAAAATGTGGAATTCATTTTAAGAAAAGTACAATACAAAAAATTTCTCTATCAAACTGTAGTGATTCTATCAAAACATATATCACAAAAACATGCATAATCTACACAAAGTCTATCACAACAACACGCAATCGCTAATGCATCCTATATGGAATGGCAAGAATGTATGGAATGTGATTTCTAACAAGTGCCTACATGACGCATGAGATGGAATACCCTCATCTCATCGGGTTGTGATAGAAATAGAACCATAACAGAAACAACAATAACAACACAAGTCATGTGGATCACTCTAAGTGAAATCATATCCACTATAAAATCAAAAAACCAAAAAACTACAATAAACGAGGTAGTATGGCTTTTCCCTATACACGGGTTAGCTACTTCAGGGAACACCTTATTACCAAGTACCGAATCCATCCTATCCCTTGATAAAGTCTCCAAACTGTAATCAAGAGAAAA
Source organism: Viscum album (assembly GCA_963277665.1). Taxonomy (NCBI): domain Eukaryota; kingdom Viridiplantae; phylum Streptophyta; class Magnoliopsida; order Santalales; family Viscaceae; genus Viscum; species Viscum album. The sequence continues at coordinate 1,511,634,322 of OY728139.1, read as the reverse complement.
TATATCCTCTGATACCACATTGTAACGTCCCGGTTCTGGAATCCAACCAGAGTTTCCCCATACCAGGTTGGTCACATGGCCTCAAGCACATTTCCCCAAACGCTAGAGGCTACTGACTAGTAGCGAGGGCCTTGGATGTGTTAGTGGGGAAACTATGCCCTCATTGGTAGAGTACACAGTGGAAGTAATTAAACATGAAAGAGCAGCAGAAGTAAATAATCAAAAATAATAACCAGCGGAACAACTAAATCAGTAAACAACTGGACCTCATATGTATATATATGAAATAATGCATGATACATATATAGGAAAGCAGCCAAACAAGTCACAATACTGAAAAATACAATAGTGCCAAAAAAAGTACAAAAGAAAGTTAATAGCTCCTCAGCATCGCAAGCCAAATCTTGGTCCCATGCTCTCCTGCTCCAAAGCAATCAAGTAACAGAAGTCGAAGGGCGCTTTCCCTTGTCTATACCTGCAACAAAATAGTCTGTTTGGGCCCAAAAACATCACCTAAACAGGGTGTAAGACTAAATCCCAGTAGGAAACCACCTGAAGATCTATGCCTAACAGTCAGTGAGTAAATTCCAGATAATAGTAAAAAAGCAGTAAATAGTATCAGCAATAACATGCAATAATTAGTAAGTAGTAAACATGATAATAAAACAAGTAGCGGTGAAGCAACAACTAACACAAATAGGAAACCCTATGGGAAGTACTCGCAACCATCCCATCTGGTCCTAACCAAGAAGTACCACAACCCTCTGGGAAGTGCACTTAGCCTAACCCCTCTAATTTGGCGATACGAAATTATAAGACTCTCTGGGGAAGTTCACTCAGTCGATTTCCCTAATAGTCTAGGGTAGTCAGGGACTCTCTGAGGGAGATCATGCGGTCTAACCCTCTTGGACCCAAGGTCTAGAGACTCTCTGAGGAACACACTCAGTCAATCCTCATATAGCCTCAGGTATACCACATACTCTCTAAGGAATCTCACTCGATAAATTCCTCCTCTATCCTGGGAAGGTTTTAAAGACATTCAAACATGGTAAAGACTCTCTGAGGAAGCTCACTCGGTCTACCCTCCTGTAGTCTATAATAAATAAGACTCTCTAGGAAGCTCACTCGGTCTATCCCATGTAGTATATAATGTCCAAAACTCTCTAAGGAAGCTCACTCGGTCCATCCCCATGTAGTCTATAATAAGTAAGCCTCTATGGGATGCTCACTCGGTCTATCCCTTATAGTCTATAGAACCGGTTTCTCATAGTCCCGTGCCAGTTAGGGCATATTAATGATATAAGTCCAGAGTACACCTATAGAGCTACTTGGATAACTAAAGTACACCTATAGATCTACTTGACTAATCAGTCTACAACAAAAAGCATGTTAACAAAAACATTCGGTCATACGATCACAAGGCATGAAAATAGGTACAACGACCGAAGCCTAAAGAGACCCTAGGGTTGCAACAAGAACAAATCATGGGAAAAACATCCAAGCAGGACAATTATCCACAAACATGAAAAATATACCTCTACACAAGCATGTAATAAAAGAATGAATAGTTACAAGGGAAAACAGGTAAACACACAATACCCCGTTCACGGGTATTGGTGGAAATTGCACATAAAACTCAAAGACATCGAAAGTTAAGGCACAAACCACCTACATTGATCATAGGAGATTGATATAATTGAACCACAAGGCTAGATTCTCCTTCTAATGGCATAGATCTACAAAAATGCACAAAATTATCAACCCATGATAACTTACGAAAGATGAGGAATTGGAAAACAAGGCTCTAGGAGAAGGAAGAACTCACTGATGCGGTTCCGACACAATCGACATTGGTCAAATATGATAATGGATGGAGGCGCGGGTATTTGGAGAATTTTTGTGGCCGTACGACGTCTCTCGGTCGAACATGACCTAGAAGAAGACGGTTCTGCCGATTTGGCGTGACCCCAGTCCCTTTAATGAAAAAAAGAAAATACACGGCATGTACTTCTTGAGTACATGTAGTGTACTATATTTTTCGTACTCTACATTAAGTGGTCTCCACTTCATCCCTATACACCATGTGTGTGTCCCGGACATTGTCAGCACACGGCCTGGAACTGCAAGAAAGTACATGGCGTGTACTCAGAAAGTACCCGGTGTGTACTTAAAAAATTGATAGAAACTCCTCTTTTCTAAAAAATGACCAAGAAAGAATAAACATACCTGAAACGAAGATCCAGGTTCTTACACACCCAAATGGTTGAATTTGAGGAATGTTCCAAGCTTGAGAAAATGCCCATCGTGAGGGAATACAAAGATGTATTTCCTGAAGAGTTACCTAGAATTCCCCCGAAGTGTGAGGTAGAGTTTTTCAGTTGAACTCATACCCGGAGCTACTCCTATATCGAAGTCCCTATAGGAGGGCTTCTATCGAACTGGAGGAGTTAAAGAAGAAACTGTAAGAGCATCTGGACAAAGGGTTCATACACCCTAGTGCATCACCTTGGGGTGAACCAGTGCTCTTTGTGAAGAAGAAGGATGGAACAATGCGGCTGTGTATCGATTATTGGGAACTTAACAAGATCACCATAAAGAACAAGTATCCTCTACCTAGTATTGATGACTTGTTCGATCAGTTAAGAGGAGTTCAATACTTCTCAAAGGTGGATCTTCATTCTGGATATCATCTGGTAAAGGTTAAGAAGGATGATATTCTGAAGACTGCCTTCTGTATAAGGTATGTGCACTATGAGTTTTTGGTGATGCCCTTCAGACTTATTAATTCTCCTACAATCTTTATGGATTTGATTAATAGAGTATTTATACATTACCTTGAAAATTTTTTGGTTGTGTTTATCGATGGTATTCTCATCTAATCCAATAGAAAGGAGGAACATGAAGAACATCTAGGACTTGTTTTGGAGAAATAAAGAAAGGATAAGTTGTACGCTAAGTTCAGCAAGTGTGACTTTTGGATGAAGCGAGTCATGCTCTTGGGACATGTGATCAAAAGTGAGAGAATTTATGTGGATCCTGCAAAGACAAAGGCGATTGAGGAATGGCACAGGCCCTCTAGTGTCAAAGAAATCCGAAGTTTTCTTGGATTAGCTGGGTAATACAGATGTTTTGTGAGAAACTTCTCACGATTGTCAAGCCTGCTAACTAAGTTAACAAGGAAAGGGGTAATGTATGTCTGGATGGAAGAATGTGAGGGAAGCTTCAAGGAGCTAAAGAGAAGTCTGATCACAACACCTGTAATCACACTTCCAAAAAGTGGAGAAAGTTTTGAGATATACAGTGATGCTTCAAAGAAAGTCTTGGGTTGCATACTCACGCTAAATGATAATGTGATAGCCTACGCCTCACGGTAGTTGAAGATCCATGAACAGAACTACCCGACGCATGATCTAGAGCTGGCTGCCATGATTTTTTCCTTGAAAATCTGGCGGCACTACCTTTATGGTGAGAAGTGTGACATATACACCGACCACAAGAACCTAAAGTATATATTCACACAATAGGAGCTCAACATGCGTCAAAGGAGATGGTTAGATATAATCAAGGATTACGATTGCTCTATTCACTATCATCCTAGAAAGGAAAACAAGGTAGCTGATTCTCTAAGCAGAAAATAACCTGCTACTCTATCCATGTTGCGGATTGAGAAAGACCCTATCTTCTTGGATATGCAAAGAATGGATTTGGAAATCATAAGGGCAGGGGATACATCCTACCTTAACCAAATGATGGCGCAACCATCCATCCAAGAGAATATTAAAAAACCACAAAGGGTTGATGTGGAGATTCAAAAGAGGGTGAATGCATTAAAATAAGGAAAGATGCAAGAGTTCCATATTGATGATAATGGTGTGATTCGGTTTGGAACACGACTTTGTGTGCCTTCATCACCTGGGATAAAGAAGGAGCTATTAGACAATGCACATGACTAAACTTTCTCTATCCATAATGGGAGTACCAAGATGTACCGTGATCTTTGAGAACACTTCTGGTGGGATAACATAAAGAAGGAGATTGCAGAATATATATCAAGGTGTTTTGTATGTCAGCAAGTTAAAGTTGAGAAACAAAAGTCCAAAGGTATGATGCAACCATTGCCTATACCAATGTGGAAATGGGAAAATGTTACTATGGAATTTGTCACGGGTCTCCTGAACATATCAAAGGGAAATAATGCGATATGAGTTGTGGTTGACCGACTCACCAAGACTGCCCATTTTATTGATATTCGGGAAGATCTCTCACTGGACCAACTTGCAAAGATATATGTGAAGGAAGTGGTGAGACTGCACGGTGTTCCACTCTCAATTATATCTGACAGTGATATAAGGTTCACATATAAATTCTGGAGGAGTCTTCAACATGCTTTGAGTACTGAATTAAATTTCAGCACGACCAATCACCCCCAAACTGATGGCCAGTCTGAAAGAACTATTCAGATGCTTGAAGATATGCTTAGAGCCTGCTCTCTAGAATTCAAAGGTGGATGGGATCAACATCTCCCATTGGTTGAGTTCTCATACAACAATAGCTTCCACTCAAGTATTCAGATGGCTCCATATGAATATCTGTATGGAAAACTATGTATAACTCCAACCTGTTGGGATGAAGTTGGAGAAACAAAGCTACTTGGACCCGATCTTGTTCAGGAGATGACAGAGAAGGTTCAAGTCATCTAGAAACACATAAAAGATTCTCAAAGTAGGAAAAAGAGCTATGCTGACAACCTTCGAAGGGACTTGGAGTTCTACATTGGAGATAAAGTCTTCCTTAGAATATATTCATGGAAGATATTCATGCGATTTGGGAAGAAAGGAAATCTAAGTCCAAGGTACATCGACCCCTTTTATATCCTTGACCGCATAGGATCCGTTTCATATCATCTTGAACTTCCACCAAATATGGCTCAAGTTCATAATGTATTTCATGTTTCACTACTGAGGAAGTACATACTAGACCCCTCACATGTACTAAACTCAAAGCTGGTGCAGCTGGAAGATGATCTCTCATATGAGGAGTAGTCAGTAAAGATTCTGGATCAGAGAGATAAGGTTCTATGCAATAAGAGAACCCATCTTGTCAAAGTGTTGTGGAGGAACCATAAGTTTGAGGAAGCACCTTGGGAACCAGAAGAGGCAATGAAGGAGAAGTACCCTCACCTATTTGTGTAAAGTGAAATTTTGAGGGTGAAATTTCTTAAGGGGGGAAGAATGTAACGACCCAAAGTTTTTCAATGGAAATTCCATTCTTATATTTATGTCATGAAAATACAACATAATGATATACTAAGTTATAAGTGACATTTAAACACAAGTTTGTCAGTTATATGTTTTGAATTTTGAAAATCTGACATACATGGTTGTGTTCAATATGATTTTTTGAGTCTAATAAAACAAAAATAATTTTTGGTGAATAGTAACCTACCCTTATGAATAGTAACATACCCTTATGAATAGTAATATGACCCTTATGAAAAGTGAATCATCCAACATAATAGTATCCTTACCCATGAATAATTAAATAAATTTCATACATCTTAGAATATGACAATTTGACCTTAGTAAACGTTTTGGTATTTTTTAAGTCATAAATAAATAATTATAATTATTTAATTAATTTAAAACAAAATTTATTTTCTTAAAATGTGTTCAATATTTATCAAATCAATGTCTTATAGTTTTTTGATAATTTTATAAGACCCAACGTAATTTTTGAAAGCACTATAAAATCAGTTTTAATTTTAAAAATAGTTTTTTCAAGTAAATTATGATTTAAATTAAATATTAAATTAATAATATTTAGAAACTTATTTTTGAAAAATGGGCTTCATTTTTATATTCTAAAATTCTATAAATGGTTGGGTTAAATTTTTGGGATTTTTCTAAAATACTTGAATTTTTGATGAATAGTGAAATACCGTAATTTACAAAAAAAATAAGCTAAATAAGCTAATTATAGTTTCATGTGTGATTTTATGCTGATTTAAGACCACTTGGTTCGGTATCACATGATATAATTACTATTCTTGGTCATCCAAGACTCACTATTCATTGTCTTAGGGGAAATTAATAAACTAATGAATTTTATATTAAGGAAACCCCTCTCCCCTCCACTATAAATACCACCCTTCACACCCTCATTTACTCACACCTATGAAGCTCCAATCCTTCTCTAAACTCTTCCCAAAAGGCTTCCCTAGACCCTCTCCCACTTCCAAGAGCTTCTGGTCTCATCAAAAGACCAATCCTATCTTCTTTATGGAGGATCTCAAGAGAAAGATTTAAGAGGTAATTTCTCTCCCTCTTCTCCTTTAATTTCCTTTCAAGTTCAAGTTCATTTATTGATCTCTCCCCACCTATCTTCATCTAAATAGTATTTTCAATCCAGTATTATAAATCTACTAGAATTTTATGATGCTAATGGGATATTATATCATCCAACCCCATTTCCTTATTCCTTTTATTTTATTAAAGAGAACGTTGTCCGTGAGGTGTTAACTTTTCACCTTCAAGAACGTCATGCTTTCTTCTTTCATTTATACCTTCACATCTGGTCATGAAACCATTTTTATGGTTACAATAAAACATTCTATATGTATTATGTCCTATTTAAATTTCTGGAACTAACTTATAACCATATTACTAAGTGATAAGTTAAAACAAGTTCATTGTGATCGAAAAACCGCCCAAATTAACCCAAACAATCGTCATTTAATTATTATCTAATGATTCATCTACATGGATATAATATAATTCATTAAAAGAGATTATAAACTACTGTAATATAATTAATAACATGTAATATCAGTTCTGTATGTTTACCCATGTTCTACCCGAACTTCAATTTAAGAATACAAGTGAACCACTCAAGAAAACCGAAAAAACAGTCTTCCCCGAATAATGTTTTTAAACTCTATAACTCAACCAAAGGCACAAAAAATCACTTAGTGAAACCATAATTAACCATATTAATGTACACAAGTTTATTTATTTCTAATTAATGAATAAAAATTCATTATACATGACATTAAAGAGAAGGGAGCATTCAGATACAAGGTAAGGGGAAAATCTCGAACCCAATTTTATTCCTTTGGGTTCTCCCTCTTTCACTCCATTTTTGATATGGATACTCCTTAAATATAATTTTTTCATAATTTTCTTTAATTTTATGGGATATAAATGTTTGTCACTGGTTTTTATGTCAATCAAAATATTTTCTAAAAAAACGCATCTTTTAAGAACACCCCTTTTACTTCTCATTCAAAGTGGACGGTTGTTGTAACATATATGCTATTCCCTATTTCTTTTGGGAACCCAGAGCTTATGATTGTGTTGTTATGAGATGAAACCCATTCCATTCCATGGGTTAGTTTTCTAAATTTTTGTTATGTGTTCTATGTGGCTAGCATGATGATGATAATGTTATGATGTGACGGGTGCGCCCAGAATTATACAGCACTCAAATGCATTGGGTAAAGTGATGAATCTCATGAGTAAATGTGAAATGATGTGTTAAAAAGATGATATCTTGGTTCACAAGTATACGTGGTAGTTAAAAACTAATACAAGATGTTTCATTTTTACGCATTTCCACATTTGAAGTCTTTTATTTATGCTCATCTCATGTTCACGATCTTTTGCCTATGTAATGATTATGCTAACCCCATGCTATATTCGTCTTATCTATCCTATAAATGGGATTTTAGATCACCCATTTTGATGTATATCATTAGGTGGCTACATGTACTAAGTAGAGGAAAAGTTCCAATAAGAAGTTAGGGAAAAAGAATTTAAATGAATGTTTATGCTTGATGTTGTAATTTCTATGTATGGTCCTAGTTTTCCCAAGACACTAAATTGCTGGATCCACTATGTGTAATACTGTTATGTTTTTTATCTTTAAAATGATGCAATAGTAATGTAAGAAAAGGTTGGGTCACTATAGGAGGTTCCTAGGATAACCATTTGGGATTGGTTGAGTTTTTTTAGTTTAAAATTTACCAATACTTGATTTGAATAGATCCCTTTGAGGTGCTCTATGGTCAGCCTTTTTGGTCACCTCTGTGTTGGGCTTAGGAAGGTGAGACCACACTATTGGGGCCAGGTCTGGAGAAAGATACCTTTGATAAGGTCAAGTTGATCAGATAGCACTTTTTGATATCTCAGATTCACCATAAATCATATGGTGACCAGAGGTGAAGAGACCTAGAGTTTTCTGTGGGTGACATAGTATTATTTAATGTGGCCCCTCATATGGGCCATTGTCGATTGGGAAATCAAGGGAAGCTGACACCATGATTTGTCCGACCTTTTGATATCATTGAGAATATTGGAAAGGTGGAATATATGTTGGACTTACCTTCTCAGTTGACATTCATCCATGATGTCTTCCATGTCTCCCAATTGAAGAAATACAACTCAGATCCATCCCATATTGTGAATTGGGAGGAGTTGGATATTGAACCCAATTTATCTACTTTTGAGCGTCCGATGATAATAGTGGACTTCCAAGAAAATGTGCTTTGAGGAAATTCTATTCCACTAGTCCGGGTTTTTTGGCAGCATGGGACTGATACACATGAGACATGGGAATAGAAGTCATGGGTTGAGGAAGAGTACCCGTTCTTGTTTTCCGATAAAGATTTAGGTTGACTTAATGGGGTGTAAATTTTTTTTATGTCCGGGATAATTATCACAAACATGACTTATTTTAATGTTATTTTTCATTTAATTTCTATTCTTGTTTTTGGGGGTTTCCAATGCATTTTTGGAGGAATGAGTGAGTTTTTGTGATTAGGGCCAAACTGTTAGCCCATTTCTAGATTTAAGAACCAATTTTGGTTCTTTTATAACTCTTTCATTTTTCAATATTTAACACCCATTCCACTTCCAAAATGGCCTCCTCTAACCTATTAACACCACTATATTAATTTGGACCCTTTAGGAATCCATAATCATGGTGGATATGAGTTTTTATTTAAGGAATTATGCTAGACCAGAAGCCCATTTCCAATTTTAAAAACAAAGTTTTTTTATTTAATAAAATATTCATTTTTTAATCTTGTTAGTGATTCCACATCCCACTCAAAGCCAAAATCCCTATCCAGGACCCTATATTTTCCTCTACCTCTTTAGAGATCATTTAAATTGTATTGTAGGCCAAATACGTGCAATATTTCTCAAATCATCTATATTTAATGTGGTAATTTGTGCCCTTAATAAATCCTTAAATTTTCACCTTTTCCCCCATTACTATTCCTACATGACTGTATCATCCTTGTTTGAACCTCACTTTAATTTTTGGCTGTTTGGAGAATCATATTTTTGTTGTATTTTGGTAGATGTCTTAAAGATCCCTCAAGTAAGTGGGTTTCCATCCTTATTTATCCCATTTTCTTAGGGTTACTTCCATTATTCTTGAAGTTACTTATGTTTATCAAGTAGGGTTTCAAAAATAGGGGTTTATCTTGTGTTTCATGGTCTGAAATTCTTGTTTTAGGTCTATTTTAACCCCTTTGTGGTGCAGAGGTGTTGCAGTTGAACTTTCACACAAGGATTTGAGGTTTTTGACACTTGTGGTAGATGATTACATTGTGTATGAAATACATATGGATTATATTGCTTTGTTTATAACATTTTCATGTTTTTTTAATCTGATTATTGGTGTAAAAATTGGTTTTAGTGGTATTTGTAAAGAAAATGAATTTTAAGTTCCATTTTATGTGAAATTGAGGGGCTTTCATAGAATTTTTTTATTGGTTCATTTGGGGATGCCCTATATTTTCTTAGTTGATTTTATTGAAATATATTATGGATTCAAATCATGTTTTGAATGTTTATATAATTTGTTTGTTTCTATGAAAATTTTCTTTAATGGTGTTTGTGAAGCATATGAACTTTAAGTGTCATGTTTGTGTGAAAATGGAGGTTTACCATGATATCACGTCTTGGTTTATATGAGGCTACCCGATAACTATTGTTTTGGCATAACTGAAAGGTAATGGAAGAACATTTTTGTTTTGGTGACTTATATGTGTTCACATGGTTTGAAAAGTGGGGATTTCAAGGAGTTTTGGGAGCAATACAATGTGAGATTTTGAGAAGTTGTTTTATTGAAAATCAAAATGTTTTGTTTTGTGTTTTAAGTGGTATAACGTGTGTATAGATATTGTATTGTTTGTATGTGACCAGTGGTGATGTTTTTATATGAAAAACAATGTATGTAGAATGCTAAAATTGTTTGATCATAAAGGGGGAATCCTGGGTACCTTGGTGGCCGGATATGTACTAGTACATTAGTCATCTGAATGGGTTTTATTCCTCTTTCACATAGCATTTGGATAATTAAAACTCTAAATAAACTATATAAATGATGATTTGAGACCTCTAGGTTATGGGTATGTTCCTTACTAGTGGTTCATTCTTGAGAATAAATTTTTCTATGGTTACTTTACACCGAGGTACGAGGTACATAGGGACCGAGACTATCTAGTTCCTTGGGGTGTTCCCATTTTTGGAGCTCATTGGATTTTCAGTATTTTACCTTGTATTAGGGTGTGTTTGGATGTAAATTAATGTACGTAACATTTAGTATTAAAATGTTTTAACATTATGAATGTTTTATTTAGAAAAGTATTTATAATTGAAAGTTTCATTTCGTGGAATTTATCACGGCTTTTCCTTAAATATTAAAACTGTGTGATTTTTCACCTTGTATTGCACACTCTTTGGAATATTTGAGTGGAATCTATTGAAATTTGGTTCACACCCTACTTACACCCCTTGGGTGTAAGTAGACTTGATTATGTTTGATATAAGTAAAGGAAAATCCTCACGTGAAGACTGTTCAGGTTGTTACTCCCCTCCTATGGTGCAGTGTATTGGTGACGACTTGGGGGAGATGACCCATTATTAGGTGGAGTCTTTTGGGAAGATTGGATGCAGTTTTTTTATTTTTGGACCTATTTTACTTTATTTAAAACCATGTATTCAAATCTATTTTTTAAAATATTGTTTGGCATGAAAATTTCAGATTCATATTATTGATTGTTTTTAATGTTTTATGCTATCATACTCGGGTAAACCATTCCCAAATTAATTTATTGATACCCGAGAACTTGTGTATATATTCGGTTTGTGACATTTTTCATTCCATAAAACAACAGAATCCCTATTCTATTAACACAATTTTGATTTTCCATAACAAATTCTCTCATAACACTTCAAAAAAAAAACAAAGGGAACCAAGGCTCTGATTCCAATTGTGAATTCCAACCCAATATTGATATATCACTGAGAGTAGGGGGTGGGGACCTGTGATACCTTTTTATTTTAATTTTCCTTATTTTGAAACAACCTTTTTCTCCTATTATAGATTAATCACTCTTATGAAATAAAAACATTCACATATCTATAGGATGATAAGTATTTAAAATGTTCTCAAATAAAAAAGAGTAGCTAAATCCTTAGAATGGTTTGTAAACAATCTAATACCACACAATCCATTATAAAAAAAATCCATTTTTGAAGATAAAATAATTAGTATATACCCTTAAACTTTTATTTTACTATGATCAATATAATAATTAATGTGATTACTCTAGAAAAAATGATGTAAAACAAGCTTGTGTAATAAGTAATTATCCACTCACAATTAGGTTCAAAACATGTTTTCCAGATGCCTTATGAACTTATAATTGAATAGATTCAAAAATAATCTTTACTTTAATTCCTCTTTGTTGGTAAGAATATCACTTTTGGAATTCATAAAAATACCTAGTTCAATAGCTCAGTCTGATTCCTCTATCTGATACCTTAGTTCGGAAAATATATAAGAAGTAGTACACTAGAAAAAATTCAGAACCTCTTCACACATTCCCTATAAACCTTTATCTAATTGTTTGATCTGATCTTGTAAAAATTTATCCTTCTTCTTATGACTGGAAAAACAATTTAGGAAAACGCTTTCCAAAAACAAAACTTTTAGAACATTCTCTCCACATGTGAGCAATACATATATGTGAGAAAGTAAAATTTACACCTTTCTATTTATATGTGTTCTAATATTTGAATGGGTGGGAACCTTACTTCATTTACCCAGTCATTTTTTTCTAAACCTTAAATTTCATTTCCATTTCACCTCCAACATTGACTTCTTTAGCATCTTAACACTTATTGATTATTCTTTAAAATTCTCAAAACTTATCAAAAATTTATCCAACTTCATATTTTCTAACACTTCTTCAATTCAATTCCAGTTTTCTTTCCAATAAATTATTCATTTTGATTTAAACATATGTAAGGTTAGTTCTTATGTACTAACTTCAATATAGAATACTTTGAAAAAATTCCTCCACAAACCTTGTTGAAACTTATGAAGCATTCCAAAAATCCCTTAGAAAACACATCTTAAGTATATTCAAAGTATTTATACTCTTTTTAAAAATCTAATACTTTGATTCTATGTCTGTTGAAGTCTAGAATTTGATGAATTATCCATGTCAGGATGCATCTGATGGATCGATATCTGTTTCAATCTAATGAATCAGTGTCAGTTACAGCCCAATGATTCTTGACCCAATAGTATAAAACCATCAGTTATTTTTTCCCTAGACCCCAATGTGTAAAATAAAATATTTTTTTATGAAAATGGTTGACTAAATTATTGATCTTCTTCTGATTTATCAGTCTCAAACTTCTTACCTATCATCGGTCCTAAGAACTCACAATTTATCATATTCATAATTCCAGAAAATCTCTTTATACAAATCTACATCAACAAACTTATCTTCCTCTAATGGATCGATGGAATACCATATAGTATAGATCCATTTATGCAGTGAATTAATTTTTCGAGATTCTCTGCAACATTCAATTGACTATTATGAGTTTCCATCCAGTTAATTGGTTAGTATGATGGTTAGGACAATCAAATGGATCGATTGATCAATGCTTCAATTTGACTTCACCAACATCAAACCTCGCAACAATTAAACAATTCTTCATCAAGTGATTCTCACATAGATGGACAGAGACTAGAAAATTTTCACTTTGAATACATTAGTCTTCTACATACTTCTTCTTGTAATCATGAATTCCTCATGAATTGTAAAACTTTAGGATCATAATAGAATCATCTTACTTGAGGTTCCAAGAACATCTTCTCCCCTTTCCTTAATAAGGATTTCATCACAAGTTATACAAAAAACTATTGATATTAAAGAATTAATCAAACAATAAATAATTATTACATTTAGCCTGGAGACATATAGACTCCAATACACATTCTCATACCAATAAAGACTTTCATTCCATACCCAAGGTGAGTCCGAAAGAAAACTTAAACCATAAAAACATCCTCATAACCCAATATAAATTCTTTAGAATTTTTCATATGATAATAGGATTCTAAAACCTCATTCAATTGATCACCAAAATTTAATATGTAAGGTGATTCTTTTATTAACAAAAAATAAAAAACCTTTAGTATAAAAATCTTTCAGGATCTCAAAAATAATTTCCGATAACTTGGTCCCAACTCTTGGACTACGCCATCCTAATTATCGAGGTGGTACCTCCATGAGGATTAAATAATGATCCTGGTCACCAAGGGATATCTATTTATGTTGGGTAATCTAGGTTACTCAGAACAAGAAAAATTAGTCATGACAAAAAATAAAACTAAGAATGTATTCATCCCCAGAAATGGGTATAAATTACCTGAATTTCTGTGACTAAAATACATCAAATAACCAATTTTAAAAATTAAGGATAACTATACATGAAACAAATTTAATACAAAATCAATAACCATAAAAATAATAACATAAAGATGAACATAATCGATTATCAATAATCAATATAAACTAAAATCCATTGTACATACTAACAAATACATTAAAAATGAGTGATAAATGGGATGATAATCTAATATGGTTGAGTATACATGGATAAATAACATAAACTTGAAAAATAAAACCAAAAATATCAAATGTAATAACCAATTCTCAGTGATAAGTATGCTCTATGAACCCAACACCTCATCAAACCCCAATTGAAGGATTTTAATATTTCACTACCTCATGGAACTTATTTCCCTTTACATGTGTATAGTAAGATAAAATTAACATATATGCAATGTGTGTACATTATATATGATCTACAACCTTGTAATTACACTACAAGATCTATATAAAACTCTTATCAAATAAAGAAACTAATGATAATTTAAAATGAAATTATAAAAAGACTATTTTTATCTTTTATGAAGAGAATTAATTTGGAAGATGAAATTTTAATCACTCTTTATATACTACGCTATTTGGCATGTATATGGTAAGAATACAATTGAATAAAAAGGTGATGGTATATTTATAAATACATAAATGATATACAGTTTACAATCATAAATATATAAATATTCTTGGGAGATTACTTATAGGGATAGAACATGAAAATATAGGAACCTTTTACTAATATTTGACCATATCCATAACCATATATTCCCATGACACTATCTAGGGTGGAATTATAGACTAGTGGGTTAATCCACCAGAAAAAGTCAGATAATAAACTAGTTATGTTCCCATAATGAAAGTAGTAAAAGTGTCATCATAACTAGTTCAACCTAGACATAGTTTCATCATAACTAGATGAGAATTGTATTAGAAGAGTGGAATCATTCCCTTCCATAGGTAATTTTCCAAGAAACCCTCATAAGTTACCAAGTTATTCCCATAATATTTTTCCTTTAATAAATAAAATATACTTCATCAAAACATAGTAAATAAAACCAACCATTCATCACTATCTTGAATACATCCATGAAATTAAAATCCATATATATATAAATAATGATAAAACATATTAACAATATTAAGGGGTTAATCAAGTTACACACATTATAGATTATACAAACACCACTTTTCCCATGTAAATAATTAATAATACACTTAAATAATCCTTTATAAAATATATAAATCACTGTATACTAATACATACATTTAAATTATTATAAACCCATTCTTGTAATTTCTATTAAGACCTTATGGGAATTATTTCAATGTGAAAAAAATTTAGACTTTTAAATACTTTCCTTTACCTAATAAATAAAGAAATTACATAAAAATAATTAACTCATGGTTCAGTAAATAAAAGAATTGACATAGATCAAGCAACCATATTTTGATGAATTCATTGCCAACATTTTTCCCACCAGTACAGAATGATAAAGATTCTTAGATAAAGAGTGAAATACCTAACATTGTAAACACCTTTATTAAAATTTATCCAAGAAAAAATCCACACCACTATTTACATGGTAATAGAATAAAATTGATGATGAAGGATGGAGAGGATAGAAAAAGGAGATTAAAATCATTATCATGGAATATTAAATCCTATTAGATAAATAATCAATGGAAAAAAATATAAACAAGAGGATATGAGGTGGTATATTACAAGAATATCCTAGTAAGTTCTTTATGAAATGTAGGCGTAAGTGAGGGATCCTTAATTTAGAAGTAATTTGATAAAAAAAATATTTAAATTTTAAATAAGATAAATGGTGTGACCGCACAGTTAGTTTAACCATGAAATAACTTTACACATTATTATGGAATATATTTTCCTAAACTATATGGTTTGGTTTCATGATTAGGCCAATAATGATCCAACCATGCGTAAAAACAAGAAACCAATATTTGACTTTATTTATTTATATTAATGCTTTGCGAAATAATGTAACCTAAATAGGAACCCTAATAATCTCATCCATGGTTTTAAATTTTAATCCCAAACTAAAATACATAGCAAAAAAATAGAAATAATAATATCATATCTAAAAATGAAATCATGGGTGTCAAAATTCTAATTCGGATATCATTTTCTATCCCTATCAAGTTCACATGAAACCGTTTGTATAAAAGGAAGTAAGTCCAATGCTTCCTCATTTGTTTATTGTTGTTACCATGTTTATGAGAATAATTACTATACTCCAATAAAAAAACTATGGGAGTTGAATTTCCTAATAGATGTTTTTCTTGAGAGTGTAGTACTCATACTGGTTTCACAACCATTGTGAAATTAGGATCCAAATCCATCTCATCCCAATTAATGATATGAGAAGGATCAAGATTGTAAGATATTTAGCTTGGGATGTGGAAGAAATTATAAATCAATGTGATCTTAATAGGTAATGATAACTAGTGTATAAAATTTATAACCCTATCAATAAACACAAAATGACCTATATATAATGGCATCAACATACTTATTCTTCCCTAACATCATTGAAGTAATTGAGATAATACTTTCAATAATACTTAATAATCAACTATGAATTCAATGGTCGATAATAACAACATGTGTAAGATTTCTAGAGACTTTGATCTGTCACCATACATTTTCAAATAAGATTAATCTTTCTAGTCATGTCCTATACAATTCTATTTCCCACTAGAGATGATTCACCAATATCAGACTAATAAACTGGATACCATCAAGGATAATCATAAATTGATTCAAAGGGAGATATATTTGTGAATTATTGGTAGGTATTGTTATATATGAAATTTAACCAATTATATATTAGAATACCATGATCCTACAAAATCTAACACACATTCAAAAGTGTGTATTTATAAATTAGTATATTCCTCTCCCTTTTACCATCACTTTGTTAATGTTTTAATATTCTATGATTTATCAGTGATATCATATCATCTTTAATAAAATTAAAAATTGATAATGCTAACTGAGTATCTCTATCAAATTCAACGAAGATGAGGCTGAATTAAAGTAGATCGCCATTGAAACTTGAAGAAGATAATCAAGAGTTTGACCTAGTTTTGATAGAACAAAACTTATAGGTAAAAAACATAGAAGAAGATATAAGTGTGAGATAGAGAATATGTTTTTCAATCAATAATTATTCCATGCACAGGATTTATGAAAAGGTAAAAGGGATTTTTTTTCCATCAATGTTGTGATTTCTCAATAAAATTTTATTATGTAACATCTCACCTAATTAAACTTTCATAGTTGGTTTTATTTTTATAAAAGGGGTGCTAATGTATTTCAATGAAGGGGGGCTGTTATGGATGAATTTGGTGTATCTATGGGAAAGTTTAATCAAATAATCTCATGCACAATTGAATTGGGTTTCTTTAATATCATATGGAATTAATTTTGAGAAGTGGGTTCCAGACTGAATATAATTTTTTCTAACAAATTTGAAAATATAACATGTTTGAGTTTAGAGAAGGGATTTACTCACTATTAATAGTTAGTGTGAAGTTTAGATGATTGTAGAAATATATAAATAACTCAGTGCTGAGAATATAATTATAATAAAAATTCAAAAATCTATGAAATTAATTGGGTTATATCTATAACAATTTATTACATATGTGAAATTTGAAGTGTTAGTCGAGGGGTTATACTAAACCTATAACAATAGTGAAAAAATTACTATTGAGAAAAGGCAGATAGTGAGGTCTATTTAGTGATTTTGGAATGTTAATCCAGTGTAATTAGGGGAGAATAAAGACACATGAGTTTCTTAACATTGAGGGGTTGGAGATATTATTTCATTTTTAAGCATGAATCTAGTGAAGAGAAGAAGTTAGATCAAATGAAAGTGTAGTGCTTGGGGAAGGAGTGTAGGGTAACTGTAGATGATGGGAGACTGTGCTCACTAGAGAAGAATTTTCCACTCTCCCTATTCTATCCTTTGTTAATTTATTATTTAAATATGATATCAATGTGTTTTTTTCATTCTGTGAATATGTGTAGCTAAATGTTTTTGGGAGATAGTAATAGATGAACTATAATTACTTCTTATATATTTGTTTGAGTCAATTTATAAAATTCTATAGTTCTTATATGAATTTTTCATTACATTATTTTCTATGTTCTCTAGTGATTTATTGAAAATTAATTTAGAGTTTGATCTATTTTTATAGATTAAAATTAGTTCTTATCTCACTGATTTTGATAGGTTAGGTGAGGTTTTATAATATGTTCAATAATGTTTCTTTTCTTATAGTGTTTTAATGAGTATAATATTTTCCCTACTCCATGTATTGATGGGTGAATAGTAGAGGATTTTATTACCTTAGATTTTTTAACCAAAGTACTTCATTTAGAAAAGTTTGATATTCACTTTTCACTATGAATAATCATTCAATTCTTGATTTTTTGATAGAAATATATGTACCTAAAAAATTCACTAGACCTAGATAGTCATCAATAAAATGTTTGGTGTTTTAACACACTTTTATTCATAGGTTTTTGAACTTCTATGTATAAAATTGGTGTAGGAATAGGATCAATTTTATCAATTTAGTTATGTATAGTGTCTCTAAACCTATCAATGCCTAGCCTTATTTCCCTATTTCTACTATTTTTCATAACTTTTTACTCTATTATTTCTCCATCACTCCATCTATTTTATTTTTATGTTTTGTTTTTGTTTGTTTTTTTGGTAAACAAATTTCCCTTACCTTAAGTTTTATTCCTATTTATCATAGTAATTTTAGTTAGTTGG
Source organism: Viscum album (assembly GCA_963277665.1). NCBI lineage: Eukaryota > Viridiplantae > Streptophyta > Magnoliopsida > Santalales > Viscaceae > Viscum > Viscum album. The sequence continues at coordinate 1,511,615,755 of OY728139.1, read as the reverse complement.
TTTTATAAATATATACTTTTAGTGAATCAATGACCTGAATTATCAACTTTTTATGAGAGTTCATTTAACTCTCTCAAAATATCAATTTATGTATCCTACTCATAGTAGATTTTGGAGAGTATGGAAATATACATGGAAGGAGATGATTTGTAATATGGATATAATTGTAACAAAATATACTAAAATAAATAATGAAATGCTGAGTATAAAATAATAGTGTTGGGAATGAATTTTCATGTGTGACTAAGTTGTTAAAGAGTTAAAACTCATTCAGGTTGGTGGAAAAGATTATCAGTGATTAAGGGATGATAAATTGAATAAACATGTAGAAGATGCGATGATATTATAAAATATAACCCCCAATATAGGAAATCCTAATCAGAATAAATTATTATATTCTCTAACAAAAATATAACTTTTACTAAAATAAAACACTCTCTCAACTAAGAATATTCTTTCATATATCATTTAAAAAAAATAAGAGATTATAATTCCATTTAATAAAATGATTTTTTACTATTTTATGAATTTTAAGTATAAAATTTAAAGAATTAATTACATTCAAGAAGAAAAGAATAAATAACATAAAATTTATTCAAAGATCACGACAATTATTTCCCCCAAAGATAATTTAGTCAATATTGTTTATAATTACAGATGGAGATCATTGGTATAGTTAATTGAGATACAGTATCATAAAAAGTAAAGGATAAATGGATAATTTATCTTTGTAAAGTTTAAGTTCAAATCTCCATTCTTCATATCCAACTCTATCCCATTCATTGAAGCTTATGATTTCATATGCCAGAGAAAATTCATAATCTTCTCCTCTATGAATCATTTCTGTCCATATCTAGAATTACTTTTGTGTATAATAAATTAATCCCACATAGAAACCTCCTATTTTTATAAAAATATACAAGTATTTAATTCTCAAAAATTTACAATATCCTCAAAGTTTTTTCATATGGAAGCACATCATGCAAGATTTAAACTTTGAAACTTTTAAAAGTAATGTAATATTACCATTCTACCTTAAACAATATAAATGTTTTTTACTTTTAATTAAATAAAACACTTTCTCAATAACCCCAACTATCAAGAAAATAATACGTCAATATTTTATTTAATATAATCCCATTTTCATGTGATAATAGTCTTCAATGAAAATAAAAATTAAATGAAGAAAATATTGTCATCTTATTCTGTAAAAAATAACTCATCCCAATTTTAGTTTACATAACATGAAGATAATTCTACTCTAGCTCATTTAGATTTCAATATGTATGTTGAACTACTAGGACATAGTCCATAATAGCCTTCTATTGAATTGGTTGAAATTGATGTTCTTCATACTCATAGACAGAAAATAAAGAATGAATAAGGCCTACCCAATATTTTTCAAATTGACCTATAAATCAACAAATATACAATGAACACAAGGAATTGTTATCTTTGGTTGGTCATTATTATTGAATCATACTTAAAATGATCCATCACACTAGATATCATTATCATCAGTGATGTAACTTCTTCATGAATGAAATTAAAATCTTTAAAATTGGTTCTTAGATCAGTTGTCATATTCAAAGAGTCTTATCTAGGATTCATATTTACAATATAATGAAGGTGGATTTTTAGTAGAAAACCGGGATGAAAATCACTAGAGGTGATTTCAATAAACATACACTAGAAATACTAGTTTTAGTTTCTTCAACTTAGAATGAATATCCCTGCAAAAACCACACCCTATTTATTTCTATACAATAACACATTCAAAAAATTTGTAAAAGTTGAGGAATGATAAAAGAATATGAATCTTTTGTTGCAGGTTCCACCCAATCATCTAGTGCCAAAAACATCGAAGCTTCCAATTTTAATGTTTCCAAACCTCCATCACAATAGTGAAGGTAGGTGTCGTCAAACGAATAATATTTATCATTAAACATCCCCTTAAATTTGAATTCTTTATATTGAATCTTCGTATCTTGGTGGCTAATAAATTGGTTCAAATAATTTTCCCTTTTTATTGTAACCATTGGATGCATCGATGGAAGGGATTTCCATACCCATCACTTGCTTACATATATTAGTTGACTTAGGTTACTTGAGTTTAAGTAGATTGGAAATCACTTAGAAATAATAAAGATTTACGTACCCCTATATTAGTTCCATTATCTCATATATATCCTCAAGGATTAAAAAGTTTTGGGGATGTATATGAGAAATATATCATTCAATGTCTTCAGATATAAGACTATGTTGTGATAGGATCATTGGTTCTTCAATTCATTATTCATCCACAGGTAAGTATTTAATGATTTCTTCATATTTTTGAGTATGTCATACCTCTCTTTAGTCATCATATTGATAAAATATATGCTATAAATAATATTATTGGTGATGAGATTATACAAGAGATATCACATTACTCAATATCTTTATCCCATAATAACACACTTCAGTGATTTTTCTCCAAGATCTATTTATTTTTGCTTAGGGATGTAGACATAAGAAATGAAAAAAACTCTAAGATGTATTAAAACTGGTTTGTGAGTAATACAAGCTTCGTGAAAAATAATTTATTTGATATTTTTATGGAAATATATTAAGTATATACACCATGCACAAATACTCTTCAACCTATAAATATACGGGAACTCCTTTTTCTTTCAACATGCTTCTCTCCATGTTTAGAATGTTTTGGTTTTTTCTTTTGGTTACTTCATTATGTTAGGGTGTGTAAGATGAAAATAGTTGGTGTTGAATTAAAATATGCCCTAGGTACTCTTGAAAAATATTATTGCTGTATTCCCCAACTCGATTAGATCAAAAAGAGTCTAAGTGATACTTACTTTGATTTTGCACTAGGGACTTGAATTCTTTGAAGATGTTAATCACTTACAATTTCATCTTGCGAAAATATTTCCATGTTTTCGAACTATAATCATCAATAAATTTAATAAACAGAGCCAATTTTGTCATTTGATTTTGGATTCAATGGACTGCCCACATCGGTGTAAACTAACTCCGGTGGTGCAACAACTTTACAATTATCCTCTGTTGTAAATATGTTTCTATGATTGTTTCTGACACTTTCGCCGGGGTGCGCGCATCCGTCTGTGAGGACGCGCGGCTGTGTTGCCCCGCATTCCCGCTTTCCAAACGCGGGAGGCATTCGTTCCTTGTTCAGGTACGTCTGCTCCTTGATCGAAACGGGATGATGGGATGTCGGTTCTTCCTCCTGTGGATTCCTCCTCAGAACTCATCACCTAGTCCGGGTCTCCCTTGTAGATTTAATACGTAGTTCGTGAAACTCTTCCCGGTGCCATATCGTCATGGACGCCGGTTAATTACACTACTTCCGTCAAGACTTTCCATAGGGTCTTGACATGGTAGCGACCTTCGGTCGGAGTAAACGGCAACATCAGGAATGTCGGGGCATCTCTGGGTGCGTGGACATAGGGGAACCTGTATTCTTCCTCATAAGAGGGCATCTCAAGGGTGCAGAACCCGAGGCGTGCATCTGAGGTTTTCCTCAGCTTCCTGTGTTTAGCATAGGGTATGTCGCAAGATTAACGTCTAGCAGAGACGGTTACACCAAAGGCATTCCATCCGAGGTTTTCCTCAGGCATCTCATGTTTATCACGAGGTAGGCCGCGAGTTTAACGTCTTGCGGAGACGGAATGAGGGTGATCAGAACGTCCCATAGAGACGGATCAGATTGGTATATCGCATAGAGACGCCTATGGTCCCATAGAGACGGATCAGAACTCCCAATGAGGATGGATCCGAGGTGGTGCACTCCCTATAGGGGAAAAGGGCGATGAATCGGGGTGTACACATAGGACAGCGACCCGGAGATATGATGGGACTTACACACGGAAAGCGGCCCATGCGCCGCTAGGAGCAGCGAGGAGGTGGATGGCATGATTCCACCGGGATGTGGCGGCCCGGGTGAGAATCAGGATGGGTGATGGATGAATGAGTGAAGTGGAGGGGGAGTGAAATGGGACCATCACATGGGCGATGGTGAAGTTGGGCTTGAGCCTTGAAGAGGCTTCCTACGTATCCCCGTGGCAGGGAATCAAAGTCCGTGTAGTTCGGGAGGGTGCCGGTAAACCGACGTGATGGTGGACCTTGGTCCAATGGGCATCGTCAGCGTACCGACGTGAGAGTAGACCCGTGGGTCCACTAATGGTGGGCTTGAACCTCTTGGAGGCTTCCTACGTACCATGCCTTGACATGGATCAAAGACTTCGTAGTTCAGGGGTTTCGCCGGTGAACCGACGTGAAAGTGGACCTTGGTCCAATGGGTGGTGGGCTTGAACCTCGTAGAGGCTTCCTACGTACCATGCCTTGACATGGATCAAAGACCTCGTAGTTCAAATGGTGGGTCGCAATGGCTTACCACTGGACCGGGGTGCAGTTTAACGTCGTGCTGGACGGGGGTGAAACCCGACGTGAAAGACGGGTGGGCTTGAACCTCATAGAGGCCTCCTACGTACCATGCCTTGACATGGATCAAAGACCTCGTAGTTCAGATGAAAGTAGACCTTGGTCCACTGATGGTGGTCTTGAACCTCGTGGAGGTTTCCTACGTACCATGCCTTGACATGGATCAAAGACCTCGTAGTTCAGGTGTCACAACGGCTTACCGCTGGACTGGAATGGGACCCGACGTGAAGGAGCGACGGGTGGGTGTGTCGGTGAACCGACGTGAAAGTAGACCTTGGTCCACTGTTGGTGGGCTTGAACCTCGTGGAGGCTTCCTACGTACCATGCCTTGACATGGATCAAAGACCTCGTAGTTCAAATGGTGGATCACAATGGCTTACCACTGGACCGGGGTGCAGTTTAACGTCGTGCTGGACGGGGGTGAAACCCGACGTGAAAGACGGGTGGGCTTGAACCTCGTAGAGGCTTCCTACGTACCATGCCTTGACATGGATCAAAGACCACGTAGTTCAGATGAAAGTAGACCTTGGTCCACTGATGGTGGGCTTGAACCTCGTGGAGGCTTCCTACGTACCATGCCTTGACATGGATCAAAGACCTCGTAGTTCAGGTGTCACAACGGCTTACCGCTGGACTGGAATGGGACCCGACGTGAAGGAGCGACGGGTGGGTGTGTCGGTGAACCGACGTGAAAGTAGACCTTGGTCCACTGTTGGTGGGCTTGAACCTCGTGGAGGCTTCCTACGTACCATGCCTTGACATGGATCAAAGACCTCGTAGTTCAAATGGTGGATCACAATGGCTTACCACTGGACCGGGGTGCAGTTTAACGTCGTGCTGGACGGGGGTGAAACCCGACGTGAAAGATGGGTGGGCTTGAACCTCGTAGATGCTTCCTACGTACCATGCCTTGACATGGATCAAAGACCTCGTAGTTCAGATGAACGTAGACCTTGGTCCACTGATGGTGGGCTTGAACCTCGTGGAGGCTTCCTACGTACCATGCCTTGACATGGATCAAAGACCTCGTAGTTCAGGAGGGGTTTCGCCGGTGAACCGACGTGAAAGTAGACCTTGGTCCACTGTTGGTGGGCTTGAACCTCGTGGAGGCTTCCTACGTACCATGCCTTGACATGGATCAAAGACTTCGTAGTTCAGGGGTTTCACCGGTGAACCGACGTGAAAGTAGACCTTGGTCCACTGTTGGTGGTCTTGAACCTCGTGGAGGCTTCCTACGTACCATGCCTTGACATGGATCAAAGACCTCGTAGTTCAAATGGTGGGTCGCAATGGCTTACCACTGGACCGTGGTGCAGTTTAACGTCGTGCTGGACGGGGGTGAAACCCGACGTGAAAGACGGGTGGGCTTGAACCTCATAGAGGCTTCCTACGTACCATGCCTTGACATGGATCAAAGACCTCGTAGTTCAGATGGGGTTTGTCAGGGTCGGTGCTCACTCTAAGCCCACGTGAGTCATGCTCGGTGTGAGAAACAAGAGGTTGCAAGGACCTGACGATCACGTCGCGAAGGGTGCGTCCGTGAGAAGCGAAGAGGGGCTTACGCGTTGAGCGGCCCACGGTGTTGGGACTTACTCCAGGATGGAGGCCCAAAACGGCTTACCGCTAAATTGGGTCACAACGGCTTACCGCTGGATGAGGATGTCAACGGCTTACCGCTGAATGGGGTCACAACGGCTTACCGCTGGATTGGGTCACAACGGCTTACTGCTGGATAGGGATCACAACGGCTTACGGCTGGATGAGGATGTCAACGGCTTACCGCTGAATGGGGTCACAACGGCTTACCGCTGGATTGGGTCACAACGGCTTACCACTGGATGAGGATGTCAACGACTTACCGCTGAATAGGATCACAATGGCTTACCGCTGGATTGGGTCACAACGGCTTACCGCTGGATGAGGATGTCAACGGCTTACCGCTGAATGGGGTCACAACGGCTTACCGCTGGATTGGGTCACAACGGCTTACCGCTGGATAGGGATCACAACGGCTTACCGCTGGATGAGGATGTCAACGGCTTACCGCTGAATGGGGTCACAACGGCTTACCGCTGGATAGGATCACAACGGCTTACCGCTGGATAAGGATCACAACGGCTTACCGCTGGATGGGGGTCGCAACAGTGGATGGGGCTTACGCGAGGAAGCTGCCCGTGTGCCACTAAGGAGCGACACTGGTGAATGGGGCTTACGCAAGAAGCTGCCCGGGTGCCACTAAGGAGTGGCAATGGTGAATGGGGCTTACGCTAGGAAGCTGCCCGGGTGCCGCTAAGGAACGACAATGGTGAATGGGGCTTACGCTAGGAAGCTGCCCGGGTGCCACTAAGGAGTGGCAATGGTGAATGGGGCTTACGCTAGGAAGCTGCCCGAGTGCTGCTGAGGAGCAGCACTGGTGAATGGGGCTTACGCTAGGAAGCTGCCCGGGTACCGCTATGGAGCGGCACTGGTGAATGGGGCTTACGCTAGGAAGCTGCCCGGGTGCCGCTAAGGAGCGGCAATGGTTAATGGGGCTTACGCTAGGAAGCTGCCCGGGTGCCGCTAAGGAACGACAATGGTGAATGGGGCTTACGCTAGGAAGCTGCCCGGGTACCACTATGGAGCGGCACTGGTCAATGGGGCTTACGCTAGGAAGCTGCCCGGGTGCCGCTAAGGAGCGACAATGGTTAATGGGGCTTACGCTAGGAAGCTGCCCGGGTGCCGCTAAGGAGCGGCAATGGTTAATGGGGCTTACGCTAGGAAGCTGCCTGGGTGCCGCTAAGGAACGACAATGGTGAATGGGGCTTACGCTAGGAAGCTGCCCGGGTGCCACTAAGGAGTGGCAATGGTGAATGGGGCTTACGCTAGGAAGCTGCCCGGGTGCCGCTGAGGAGCAGCACTGGTGAATGGGGCTTACGCTAGGAAGCTGCCCGAGTGCCGCTGAGGAGCAGCACTGGTGAATGGGGCTTATGCAAGAAGCTGCCCGTGTGCCGCTAAGGAGCGGCAATGGTGAATGGGGCTTACGCTAGGAAGCTGCCCGGGTGCCACTAAGGAGTGACAATGGTGAATGGGGCTTACGCTAGGAAGCTGCCCGGGTACCGCTATGGAGCGGCACTGGTGAATGGGGCTTACGCTAGGAAGCTGCTCGGGTACCGCTATGGAGCGGCACTGGTGAATGGGGCTCACGCTAGGAAGCTGCCCGGGTGCCGCTAAGGAGCGGCAATGGTTAATGGGGCTTACGCTAGGAAGCTGCCCGGGTGCCGCTAAGGAACAACAATGGTGAATGGGTCTTACGCTAGGAAGCTTCCCGGGTGCCACTAAGGAGTGTCAATGGTGAATGGGGCTTACGCTAGGAAGCTGCCCGGGTGCCACTAAGGAGTGGCAATGGTGAATGGGGCTTACGCTAGGAAGCTTCCCGGGTGCCGCTGAGGAGCAGCACTGGTGAATGGGGCTTACGCTAGGAAGCTGCCCGGGTGCCGCTAAGGAGCAGCACTGGTGAATGGGGCTTATGCAAAAGCTGCCCGTAATGTCTTCCTCACGTCTGGCCATGAGGGCATCCCAACTCACTAGTGGGTTGAGGTATGTGCCTATGCGCAAGTGCACAAGCGGGATAACGCCAAGGGAGTTGGAATCAGCCCAAAGAAAGGGACATGAAAAGTGTGAATCACATGCCCGGCATTCGGAATGCGATGAGAGTGGCATGGCGATAGAGGATAACTGCTGACCATGTTCGCAACACAGCATCCTATCGCATTAGCCTAAAATGGGGACAAACAAATGAGGGGTCGACTGCTGACCGTATTCGAAACACAGGACCTCAAAGTGTCACCCAAAGCCTTCTGGGGCGTTGGACCAGGACAGCAGGGGGACCATGGGTCTACCGTCCATACTGTTAGGGGGTCCCTTCAGACTTTGGAAATGGATGCAGATCCGAATGAAGGACACGCAAAGCGTGGGGTGGAGTGCTGGAATGTTTTAACGGATTCCAACACTCTTGAAACTATGCCACTGTAAACATGGCATTAGGCATCTTATGCTAGGAGCATAAGGCATCTCTCGTTTAGGGAAAGAGGCTTCCTATGTTTGGAACATAAGGATTACTACAGTTTAGAGTCATGTAGGTAGGACTATTGGAATCTCATGCTAGGGGCATAAGGCATCTCTCGCTTGGAACAAGAGGCATCCTATCGTTTGTTAGATAGGGAGTACTACAGTTTATAGTCTTGTAGATAGGACTATTGGCATCTCATGCTAGGAGCATGAGGCATCTCTCGCTTGGGACAAGAGACATCCTATCATTTGTTAGATAGGGGGAATACTACAGTTTAGAGTCATGTAGGTAGGACTATTGGCATCTCATGCTAGGAGCATGAGGCATCTCTCGCTTGGGACAAGAGGCATCCTATCATTTGTTAGATAGGGAGAATACTACAGTTTAGAGTCATGTAGGTAGGACTATTGGCATCTCATGCTAGGAGCATGAGGCATCTCTCGCTTGGGACAAGAGGCATCCTATCATTTGTTAGATAGGGAGAATACTACAGTTTAGAGTCATGTAGGTAGGACTGTTAGCATCTCATGCTAGGAGCATGAGGCATCTCTCGCTTGGAACAAGAGGCATCCTATCGTTTGTTAGATAGGGAGTACTACAGTTTATAGTCTTGTAGATAGGACTATTAGGTAGAAGGTACCTAGAAATGGTTGGTGTCGGGACTTACGCAAGGGCGGCCCTTTCTGGTTCAACCTGGCATAGGAGCCAAGTGATCGGGTTTGGAGGAGTTGCCTGAGGGATGGTTCGACTCGAGGTACTCGGGGAATTGATGATGAGAATCTCGACTCACGACATGGAATGAAACCAAGAGGATATGTCAACTCAAGGTGTTTCATGGTGTGTGGAGAAGTATCTCAAATCGTGGTGTTCCATAGGTGGAAGGTGGGAGCGCATAAGGGTGCAATGGAAAATCCCGGCCCGAGAAGTTCGCGGTGCGACTCTCCATTTTTCATGGGGGTCTGTGACGGTAGCGAAGGGACCGGCCCGGTGGGCGCGAAGGTAGGATCCTCGCGAAGGATGGGTCTTCACGAAGTAGCTTCGCGAAGCATGGCCTCGCGGAGCAATGGTCTCTCGCGGAGCAAAGGGGTCTCGCAGAGCTTGGTCTCGCGGAGCAGCATCGCGGAGCTTGGTCTCGCGGAGCAGCATCGCGGAGCAAGGGCTCGCGGAGCAAAGGGCTCTCGCGGAGCTTGGTCTTGCGGAGCAGCATCGCGGAGCATAGGCTCGCAAAGCATGGACTCCTGGAGTCTCGGCTCGCGGAGCAGCAACGCGAAGGAAGCTGCTCGTGGAGCATGGCTTCGCGGAGCCGCAATACGGAGCTCCGCTCGGCCGCCCAAGGGGCGAAGTGGCCGTGGCCTTCCTCCCGAGAAGGGGGGTGAGCTGGGTATTTATAGGAAGGGGCGCCGCGAAGCAGAACTTCCACGCCACCTCAGGAGCTTCGCGGCGCGCTCGCGAACGTCAAATGCGTTCGCGGAGCATCACCGCCTCTGGAGCTTCGCGGCGGCTCGCGAACGTCAAATGCGTTCGCGGAGCATCACCACCTCTGGAGCTTCGCGAGGCCGCGATGGTCGGCGCGCTTCGCATTAGTGCTTCGCGAGGGGTCTTTGCGGCGCATCGCAAACGTCAAACGGGTTCGCGGAGCCTCTCGCCTCATTGCTTCGCGGCGGCGCTCCGCGATCACGGAGGGGGGCTTCGCGGATGGGCTTCACGAACCAGATTTCCAGCCCAACTTCAAACGTCCATAACTCCTAATCCGTAACTCCGTTTGGGCCCTACAACCTACCAAATCGAAGCTTGCGAAATGTACTAAAATCTTGGATCATGTATGGAAGCATTTGGAAAATTTTGGGGACGCGTTTTTCGGGGTCTACAAAAGCCACCCCTAAGAACGGGGTCCCACGAGGACGAGAAGGGAGAGGCGGACCGCGTTCTGAGGAAACGACTGAGGAAAACGCGTGCATTGGGGTCCATTGTACCTCGATCGCATTGAGGATAAAATCAACTAAATCTCTAAGCCTGTGTGAGCTATGCTCTGTGCAGGAAACAAGAGATAATAGGAGCTCCTATACGAGAGTGTAAACCGACGGAAGGTGCGGGGGGATCGACATGGGACATCAATTGCCATTTGGGGGAATCCTAAAAGAGAGAGGGGTCATGGCTGGAGAGTATGTCTCTCTGAACAGCCGACCTGCTTTTCCCACCCTGCTCTGGTGCACGAGCGGGGTAACGCCAGGGGCGTTAGAATCAATCCAAACAGAGGGAAGTGGGAGGTGTGAATCACAATACCCAAAATCCGGAACACTATGGATGCGGCGTGACAATAGAGGAAAACCGTTAGCCGTGGCGGTGAAACGGTATCCTTATTGCGTTAGCCTGAAATGGGGACAACAAATGAGCATCGACCGCTGACCATATTCGCAACGCGGGATTTTATCAATTTTTTGTCGATCAATCTTTTGGGACGTTGGCCCAGGACAGTTGGCGGACCATAGGTCAGACATCCATACTGTTAGGGGGTCCTTTCAGACATGACCCGTCTTCCGGAATGTTGGCCCAGGACGGTAGGTGAGCCGATGCGGCATGAGACCAGGCCGTTAGGGGGTTCCTTCAGACATGAAAGAGGACGAAGGTCCGAATAAGGGGCACGCAAAGCGTGAAACATGGAGTGATGGTCTGTCCGAACAGAATCCAGCACTTAGGTAGTTACACCACTGTGGTGGGAGTACGCCAGATGGGCGCATCGGCCTGATCACGGATCATTCTTTCTTCCAGACAGGGCCTCTGGCGAGGGGGCCTGTCGCTTCCCAATGGGATCATGGGGCATCCTGAACTTGTTTAGGGCAGAATTGCAGCTACGTAGTTCCCCCCTAGGGGTCAGGCCAGAGGGCCAGAAATGGGGAGGAACATGATTTTGCGATTCATGGGGCTGGACCCTAGGTGAAATGCCTGGGTGTCTCTACGTATCCCATGATGATGGGAATCAAGCCGTACGTAGTTCTGAAAGCGCAGTTTAACGTCATACTGGACGAGGAGCAGCCCGACCGTGTTGGTACCCATCCAGCCAAAACTACTAAGCCCACGTGAGTCGTGCTCGGTGTGGGAAACAAGCAGTAGTGGTGGGAATTTCCCGACGCAGAGAGGGGCAGGTGAGGGCAAAGGGATGCTCGGTGACTACCGGCCCAATGACACTAACATGATCACTCAGCGCACCTAGATGCGCGAAGAGAAAGAGCCGAGTATGGTGGAGTTCCACTTGAACATGAGGGAGTGGAAATGTGTGAATCATGACGCTCGAGATTCGGATCACGATGGTGACGACGATGGAGGATTACTGCTAACCATGTTCGCAACACAGCATCCTATCGCGTTAGCCTAGAATGGGGACAAACAAATGAGGGTCAACCGTTGACCATGTTCGAAACACGGGACCGTGTCACAAATGTTGTCAGAGATCCGTGGGGACGTTGGCCCGAAACGATTGAAGGGCCCTTAGGTCCAGCATTCATGGAGAGCCCTTAAGCTTAGTATCCACGTCGTCCGAGGGTCCCTTTGGATGTGGAAGAGGATGAGGATCCAAATAGCGAGCTCATGAAGCTTGGTCATGAGATGAGGGGAATGTCCCTGTGAAAATCCCATGCTTCGGGCTTTCTGTCAAAACACATCCGAATACGTCAACGAAACGTATTAGAGAGAGGGAGCAGATTCCTTTCCCTTGGGGAAATCTTAGTTTATGGTCATAGGATTCGGACCATGGATTGGAAAAAGGTATCAGGGGGCGCATGACATCACAACCTGACGTGAATGAGCTCGAGTCGAGGGACCGAACACCAGGGTTAGGCTGGGCCCGCGGGGAAGTACCCGGGCGCTCCTACGTATCTCATGAGGATGAGAATCAAGCCATACGTAGTTCTGGAGGGTGGAAGGGTAAGGTACCAGTGCCAGGGGAAAGGGGATGTGCGGACGTGGCCCTTGCACTAAAAGAAGCGGAATTTGATGTATCTTGTTTGTTCTTTGAGGTGAATGGTTTTTTTTTGTGAAGCGACAGGCCTAGAACTGTAGGTCGTGATGTCGCCACAAGAATCATGCCGTGATGGGCGTTGACAAATGGCATGGCGCGTGGCCAGTACCCAACGTTATGTCCTCTACAGCGAGGTCACCACAATGCGGTGCCGTTTTTCGTCGTGCGGCCATGACGATAATGTCACAGTTTAGGGTCGTATGATAGGACCAAGCATGCATTTTATCGTCATGCAGCGCAGACGTAGCAGAGACGATGCTAGGCGGGAAATGTGTGCAGTGTTGTAAAACACAATTGATGGAGACATGATCCCACATCAAATTGTACGCCATCCGGAGGTGAAACAGGGAGAGAGACTGGCTTCCTGAATGGGTTGTACCCAGAGACAGGGCGTCTGGGCGGTCCTACGTGTCCCATGAGGATGGGAATTTGAACGTAGTCCCGAATGGGTCTTAGTTTATGGTCTTAGAGCTCGGACCATGGGAGCCCCAAAGGGCGCCAGATTGCAGCTTTGTCCCCCTAGCATGCAAAGGTGCACTGAGGGATAGCGCCAAAAGTGTCGAGATTCCACCCGGACATGATGGGGTGGAAAATGATGTGAATCATGCAACCAACATTCAAGGACTGAAGGGGCTGGCGTGACGACAGGGTATTACTGCTGACCATGTTCGCAACACAGCATCCTGTCGCGTTAGCCTGAAATGAGGACTAACAAAACGAGCATCGACCGCTGACCATATTCGCAACGCGGGATTTTATCGATTTTTCGTCTGTAACCCTGGAGGGCATTGGCCCGTATCGGTAGGAGAGCCCTTGGGCGTAGTATCCAGGACGTTCTTGGGGGTCCCTCCGGGTTTGAAAGATGATGGAAGTCCGAATAGAGGGGAAGACGAAGCTTGACAAGTGGAAGGAACTTGACCAAGTTGAATCTGACACTCTTGGTCCTAGACCAGAGTACTCTCAATACATGGGTGAACCACTACAGGGAGCCAGGGGACTCAACCTTGAGGGTGATCGAGAGATGGCAGATTCCCAGGGGAAGGGGGGCATGATGCCCACAACCTTGCATCATACCTACGCACCCCCCGCTGGAGAGGGATGGACCAAGTGGCCTAGGTGACCGGGAAATCAGGAGATCTCCCCGAGGTGGGGCTGGACCCGAATCTTAGACATTCAGGTGGTCCTACGTATCCCATTAGGATGGGAATCAAGCCACACGTAGTTCTGAAGGGTGCCTTTTAATGTCATGCAGGACAGGGGATAGGAGGACTGAACCTCAGAATGGGGGCGTGCGTGGTGCAGCTATTGCGTACCCGACGTGAATGAGGACGTAATCCTACACTGCGCCACGAAGTCCTGTGATCAGGGTCCTGAAGGCAGTATTAGAGAGGTAAATTCGCTGAACTCAAGCCGGGTCCAAAGACAAGGGGTCTTGAACGTAGTTCCAGATGAGAGTCTTAGTTTATGGTCTTAGAGCTCGGACCGTGGGTGGTGACAACTCCGGAGTAAGCACAGAGGTCAACCCAATCCCTAAGCCCATGTGAGATAAACTCGGTGTGGGAAACAAGGGGGGGATCCTCATCGCAGTACTTGGGGCGTCCACCAAAGGGGAGTCAACAGAGAGTTTCTAAGGACACCTTTTATGTAGCTTGTTCTCCCAATGCGCGGACGTGCACGGGGAAAAAGTACCAAGAGTCCCGAGACTCTACATGGAAATGATGAAGTGATGAAGGGTGTGAATTGTGTACCCGACATTTGGGCTTAATGGGTCGGCGTGACGACAGAGGACAACTGTTATCCATGACGGAAACACGGTGTCTGTATCGCGTTAGCCTGAGGTGGGAACAACAAACGAGCATCGACCGCTGACCATATTCGCAATGCGGGATTTTATCGATTTGTTGTCCGAAACCCTGGGGGGCGTTGGCCCGTATCGGTAGGAGAGCCCTTGGGCGTTGTATCCAGTCCGTTCTTGGGGGTCCCCCCGGGTGTGAAAGATGGTGAAAGCCCTGATGCGGGGATACGCAAAGCCTGGAAAGCGGGTGCGGACGTGTCCGAGTAAAGCTTGGCATTCCAAGTAATGAACCAGAGTACTCTTAAGCACATTGGTAAACCGCCGAAAAAGAGGGATCGACGAAACAACTCAGCAGGGGGTGGGAGCATGGCGTGGTCATCACGAGACCGTCGTGAATGAGGACATAATCCCACACCGCACCATATGATCCCCTCATGGAGGAAGGATGGGCCAAGGGGCCAAGATGGGATGAGGATTCCGTAGGGATGGGGCTGGACCCGGATCTTGGACATCCAAGTGGTCCTACGTATCCCATCAGGATGGGAATCAAGCCACACGTAGTTCTTGAAATGCAGTTTAACGTCATACTGGACGAGGAGGGGAGTAATGTACCCCTAAACAAGGGAGGTGTATGGCATGGTAAAGAAGCCGTCGTGAATAAAGACGTAGTCCTACGTCACACCATACGATCCTATAAGATAGGTCCTGGGCCGCGGCCCAGAAAGGCCAAGGGGACTGGGGCTGAGCCTCGGTCAGGAAGGCCTGACTAGTTTGTAGTTTAACGTCTTACATGAGGACGGGGGTCGAGGACCCGAGGAGGCCAAGGGGCCTGAGGTTGGCCCTCGTAAGGGGAGTCGTACGGCACGGTACATGATCCCGAGATGAATTAAGACATAGTCCCACATCACACCGTACACTCCAGGTGAGAAATAGGGGAGAAGGCCCAGGGGGCCCAAGATCAGGCATCAGTTAGGAAGGCCTGACTGGTTTGTAGTTTAACGTCTTACATGAGGACGGGGGGCCAGGGGCCTGAGGAGGCCAAGGGGCCTGAGGCTGGGCCTCGTAAGGGGAGTCGTACGGCATGGTACATGATCCCGACGTGAATGAGGACGTAGTCCTACACCACACCGTACATCCTATGAGGAATCGGGGCCGTGGGCCCGATCGCTAGCAACAAATGAGCGTCGACCGCTGACCAAATTCGCAACGCGGGACTTGTATCAATTTGTTGCGTGAGAAACCCTCGGGGGCGTTGGCCCGTATCGGTAGGAGAGCCCTTGGGCGTTGTATCCAGGCCGTTATTGGGGGCCCCTCCGGGTGTGAATCCATCCACGAAAGGGGCAAACACCTCCAGGGGGAAATGTGCAGCAGGGTCGAGGTTTGCTCGACGTGGGTCGGGGAAAAAGTGTGCACCCTGCCATGTCTTGACCCGAGGGGAAGATTTTGGCTTTTGGGCTGGGCCGAAGGACAAAATGTCCGGGCGTTCCTACGTATCTCACAAGGATGAGAATCAAGCCATACGTAGTTCTTGACATGCAGTTTAACGTCATGCAGGACGAGGGGAATCTCATTCGAGGATGTGTACGGTATGGTACATGATCCCAACGTGAGGACGTAGTCCTACACTGTACCGTACGATCCCGTAAGAGGGTAAGTCGGAGAGAAACGAGGGGGCCTGGGGCCAGACCTCGGTGGAGACGGGGCCAGGGGCCCAAAGGGGCCGAGGGGCCTGAGGCTGAGCCTCGGTCAGGAAGACCTGACTGACTTGCAGTTTAATGTCTTGCAGTGAGGACGGAGATCCAGTTTAAGGTCATGCGGGACCAAGTCGCAGTTTAGGGTCGTGCAGGACCAATGCAGTTTAATGTCATGCAGGACGATAATGTGCAGTTTTACGTCATGACGGACGAAGATGAACAGTTTTACGTCATGCAGGACGATGATGCAGTTTAAAGTCTTGCAGTACGATGATGATCAGTTTTACGTCATGACGGACGAAGATGAACAGTTTTACGTCATGCAGGACGATGATGCAGTTTAATGTCATGCAGGACGATGATGCAGTTTAATGTCGTGCAGGACGATAATGATCAGTTTTACATCATGACGGACGAAGATGAACAGTTTTACGTCATGCAGGACGATGATGCAGTTTAAAGTCTTGCAGGACGATGATGATCAGTTTTACGTCATGACGGATGAAGATGAACAGTTTTACGTCATGCAGGACGATGATGCAGTTTAATGTCGTGCAGGACGATGATGATCAGTTTTACGTCATGACGGACGAAGATGAACAGTTTTACGTCATGCAGGACGATGATGCAGTTTAAAGTCTTTCAGGACGATAATGATCAGTTTAACGTCATGATGGACGAAGATGAGCAGTTTTACGTCATGCAGGACGTTGATGCAGTTTAATGTCGTGCAGGACGATAATGATCAGTTTAACGTCATGACGGACGAAGATGAGCAGTTTTACGTCATGCAGGATGATGATGCAGTTTAATGTCATGCAGGACGATGATGATCAGTTTTACGTCATGACGGACGAAGATGAACAGTTTTACGTCATGCAGGACGATGATGCAGTTTAATGTCGTGCAGGACGATGATGATCAGTTTTACGTCATGACGGACGAAGACGAACAGTTTTACGTCATGCAGGACGATGATGCAGTTTAATGTCATGCAGGACGATGATGCAGTTTAATGTCGTGCAGGACGATAATGATCTTTTTTACATCATGACGGACGAAGATGAACAGTTTTACGTCATGCAGGACGATGATGCAGTTTAAAGTCTTGTAGGACGATGATGATCAGTTTTACGTCATGACGGACGAAGATGAACAGTTTTACGTCATGCAGGACGATGATGCAGTTTAATGTCATGCAGGACGATGATGCAGTTTAATGTCGTGCAGGACGATAACGATCAGTTTTACGTCATGACGGACGAAGATGAACAGTTTTACGTCATGCAGGACGATGATGCAGTTTAAAGTCTTGTAGGACGATGATGATCAGTTTTACGTCATGACGGACGGAGATGAACAGTTTTACGTCATGCAGGACGATGATGCAGTTTAATGTCGTGCAGGACAATGATGATCAGTTTTACGTCATGACGGACGAAGATGAATAGTTTTACGTCATGCAGGACGATGATGCAGTTTAAAGTCTTGCAGGACGATAATGATCAGTTTAACGTCATGACGGACGAAGATGAGCAGTTTTACGTCATGCAGGACGTTGATGCAGTTTAATGTCGTGCAGGACGATAATGATCAGTTTAACGTCATGACGGACGAAGATGAGCAGTTTTACGTCATGCAGGACGATGATGCAGTTTAATGTCATGCAGGACGATGATGATCAGTTTTACGTCATGACGGACGATGATGAACAGTTTTACGTCATGCAGGACGATGATGCAGTTTAATGTCGTGCAGGACGATGATGATAAGTTTTACGTCATGACGGACGAAGATGAACAGTTTTACGTCATGCAGGACGATGATGCAGTTTAATGTCATGCAGGACGATGATGCAGTTTAATGTCGTGCAACTAGGACATGGTTGTTACGCAGTTTAACGTCATGCAACTGGGACGGTAAACCACGCGAATTGTGTCAGTAGAGGAATGGTCATCTCTACTCCATTCTAGTGGTTCGAGATGAGGGGGGATCTATATGAGGGGAATTCCTTAAAACCCCCTGATCATGAAGATCCTTCCACAAGCTGGTTTCAAGGCCACAGGGAGGACATCTGTGGTTGATGCCATGTGGTAGTTGGGATGACACAGAGTGTCAGAAGGGTAGTAGGGATGACTACATTACCTTGACCTATAGGGGCGAAGAATCCCGGAGCGTCGGTACGACGGGGCGAAGGAGCCCGGGAGGCGTGGAAGCCTGGACGTCGACACGACGAGGCGATTGAGCACGGAAGGCGTGGAAGCCTGGACGTCGGCACGACAGGGCGAAGGAGCCCGGAAGGCGTGGAAGCCTGGACGTCCGCACGACGGTGCGATGGAGCCCGAAAGGCGTGGAAGCCTGGACGTCGGCACGACGGGACGATGGGGCCCGAAAGGCTTGAAAGCCTGGACATCGGCATGACGGGGCGATGGGGCCCGGAAGGCGTGGAAGCCTGGACGTCGGCACGACGGGGCGATGGCACCCGGAAGGCGTGGAAGCCTGGATGTCGGCACGACGGGGCGATGGGGCCCGGAAGGCGTGGAAGCCTGGACGTCGGCACGACGGGCCGATGGGGTCGGGTGGCGGAGCCACCTGCGCGGCCTCTTGAGGCGGCGGAGTCGGCGAGGAGCCGATGGAGTCGGGTGGCGGAGCCACCTGCGCAACCTCTTGAGGCGGCGGAGTCGGCGAGGAGCCGATGGATTTGGGTGGCGGAGCCACCTGCGCGGCCTCTTGAGGCGGCGGAGTCGGCGAGGAGCCGATGGAGTCGGGTGGCGGAGCCACCTGCGCGGCCTCTTGAGGCGGCGGAGTCGGCGAGGAGCCGATGGAGTCGGGTGGCGGAGCCACCTGCGCAACCTCTTGAGGCGGCGGAGTCGGCGAGGAGCCGATGGAGTCGGGTGGCGGAGCCACCTGCGCGGCCTCTTGAGCCGGCGGAGTCGGCGAGGAGCCGATGGACCGTAGTCTTCAAACACCGAATGTTACACATCCTCTCACATATAATGGAGAGGGAATTCACATGGATGATGCCTCAAGTTTCCCAACATATTTGGTGTACTCGCTATTGAAGAAGAAGAGATTCACGTCGGGTTCACCATTTCTGTTTCCGACGCTTTCGCCGGGGCGCGCGCATCCGTCTGTGAGGACGCGCGGCTGTGTTGCCCCGCATTCCCGCTTTCCAAAGGCGGGCGGCATTCGTTCCTTGTTCAGGTACGTCTGCTCCTTGATCGAAACGGGATGATGGGATGTCGGTTCTTCCTCCTGTGGATTCCTCCTCAGAACTCATCACCTAGTCCGGGTCTCCCTTATAGATTTAATACGTAGTTCGTGAAACTCTTCCCGGTGCCATATCGTCATGGACGCCGGTTAATTACACTACTTCCGTCAAGACTTTCCATAGGGTCTTGACATGGTAGCGACCTTCGGTCGGAGTAAACGGCAACATTAGGAATGTCGGGGCATCTCTGGGTGCGTGGACATAGGGGAACCTGTATTCTTACTCATAAGAGGGCATCTCAAGGGTGCAGAACCCGAGGCGTGCATCTGAGGTTTTCCTCAGCTTCCTGTGTTTAGCACAGGGTATGTCGCAAGATTAACGTCTAGCAGAGACGGTTACACCAAAGGCGTTCCATCCGAGGTTTTCCTCAGGCATCTCATGTTTATCACGAGGTAGGCCGCGAGTTTAACGTCTTGCGGAGACGGAATGAGGGTGATCAGAACGTCCCATAGAGACGGATCAGATTGGTATATCGCATAGAGACGGCTATGGTCCCATAGAGACGGATCAGAATGCCCAATGAGGACGGATCCGAGGTGGTGCACTCCCTATAGGGGAAAAGGGCGATGAATCAGGGTGTACACAGAGGACAGCGACCCGGAGATATGATGGGACTTACACACGGAAAGCGGCCCATGCGCCGCTAGGAGCAGCGAGGAGGTGGATGGCATGATTCCACCGGGATGTGGCGGCCCGGGTGAGAATCAGGATGGGTGATGGATGAATGAGTGAAGTGGAGGGGGAGTGAAATGGTACCATCGCATGGGCGACGGTGAAGTTGGGCTTGAGCCTTGAAGAGGCTTCCTACGTATCCCCGTGGCAGGGAATCAAAGTCCGCGTAGTTCAGGAGGGTGCTGGTAAACCGACGTGATGGTGGACCTTGGTCCGATGGGCATCGTCAGCATACCGACGTGAGAGTAGACACGTGGGTCCACTAATGGTGGGCTTGAACCTCTTGGAGGCTTCCTACGTACCATGCCTTGACATGGATCAAAGACTTCGTAGTTCAGGGGTTTCGCCGGTGAACCGACGTGAAAGTGAACCTTGGTCCAATGGGTGGTGGGCTTGAACCTCGTAGAGGCTTCCTACGTACCATGCCTTGACATGGATCAAAGACCTCGTAGTTCAAATGGTGGGTCGCAATGGCTTACCACTGGACTGGGGTGCAGTTGAACGTCGTGCTGGACGGGGGTGAAACCCGACGTGAAAGAAGGGTGGTCTTGAACCTCATAGAGTCTTCCTACGTACCATGCCTTGACATGGATCAAAGACCTCGTAGTTCAGATGAAAGTAGACCTTGGTCCACTGATGGTGGGCTTGAACCTCGTGGAGGTTTCCTACGTACCATGCCTTGACATGGATCAAAGACCTCGTAGTTCAGGTGTCACAACGGCTTACCGCTGGACTGGAATGGGACCCGACGTGAAGGAGCGACGGGTGGGTGTGTCGGTGAACCGACGTGAAAGTAGACCTTGGTCCACTGTTGGTGGGCTTGAACCTCGTGGAGGCTTCCTACGTACCATGCCTTGACATGGATCAAAGACCTCGTAGTTCAAATGGTGGATCACAATGGCTTACCACTGGACCGGGGTGCAGTTTAACGTCGTGCTGGACGGGGGTGAAACCCGACGTGAAAGACGGGTGGGCTTGAACCTCGTAGAGGCTTCCTACGTACCATGCCTTGACATGGATCAAAGACCTCGTAGTTCAGATGAAAGTAGACCTTGGTCCACTGATGGTGGGCTTGAACCTCGTGGAGGCTTCAAACGTACCATGCCTTGACATGGATCAAAGACCTCGTAGTTCAGGTGTCACAACGGCTTACCGCTGGACTGGAATGGGACCCGACGTGAAGGAGCGACGGGTGGGTGTGTCGGTGAACCGACGTGAAAGTAGACCTTGGTCCACTGTTGGTGGGCTTGAACCTCGTGGAGGCTTCCTACGTACCATGCCTTGACATGGATCAAAGACCTCGTAGTTCAAATGGTGGATCACAATGGCTTACCACTGGACCGGGGTGCAGTTTAACGTCGTGCTGGACGGGGGTGAAACCCGACGTGAAAGACGGGTGGGCTTGAACCTCGTAGAGGATTCCTACGTACCATGCCTTGACATGGATCAAAGACCTCGTAGTTCAGATGAAAGTAGACCTTGGTCCACTGATGGTGGGCTTGAACCTCGTGGAGGCTTCCTACGTACCATGCCTTGACATGGATCAAAGACCTCGTAGTTCAGGAGGGGTTTCGCCGATGAACCGACGTGAAAGTAGACCTTGGTCCACTGTTGGTGGGCTTGAACCTCGTGGAGGCTTCCTACGTACCATGCCTTGACATGGATCAAAGACTTCGTAGTTCAGGGGTTTCGCCGGTGAACCGACGTGAAAGTAGACCTTGGTCCACTGTTGGTGGGCTTGAACCTCGTGGAGGCTTCCTACGTACCATGCCTTGACATGGATCAAAGACCTCGTAGTTCAAATGGTGGGTCGCAATGGCTTACCACTGGACCGGGGTGCAGTTTAACGTCGTGCTGGACGGGGGTGAAACCCGACGTGAAAGACGGGTGGGCTTGAACCTCATAGAGGCTTCCTACGTACCATGCCTTGACATGGATCAAAGACCTCGTAGTTCAGATGGGGTTTGTCAGGGTCGGTGCTCACTCTAAGCCCACGTGAGTCATGCTCGGTGTGAGAAACAAGAGGTTGCAAGGACCTGACGATCACGTCACGAAGGGTGCGTCCGTGAGAAGCGAAGAGGGGATTACGCGTTGAGCGGCCCATGGTGTTGGGACTTACTCTAGGATGGAGGCCCAAAACGGATTACCGCTAAATTGGGTCACAACGGCTTACCGCTGGATGAGGATGTCAACGGCTTACCGCTGAATGGGGTCACAACGGCTTACCGCTGGATTGGGTCACAACGGCTTACCGCTGGATAGGGATCACAACGGCTTACCGCTGGATGAGGATGTCAACGGCTTACCGCTGAATGGGGTCACAACGGCTTACCGCTGGATTGGGTCACAACGGCTTACCACTGGATGAGGATGTCAACGGCTTACCGCTAAATAGGATCACAACGGCTTACCACTGGATTGGGTCACAACGGCTTACCGCTGGATGAGGATGTCAACGGCTTACCGCTGAATGGGGTCACAACGGCTTACCGCTGGATTGGGTCACAACGGCTTACCGCTGGATAGGGATCACAACGGCCTAACGCTGGATGAGGATGTCAACGGCTTACCGCTGAATGGGGTCACAACGGCTTACCACTGGATAGGATCACAACGGCTTACCGCTGGATAAGGATCACAACGGCTTACCGCTGGATGGGGGTCGGAACAGTGGATGGGGCTTACACGAGGAAGCTGCCCGGGTGCCACTAAGGAGCGACACTGGTGAATGGGGCTTACGCAAGAAGCTGCCCGGGTGCCACTAAGGAGTGGCAATGGTGAATGGGGCTTACGCTAGGAAGCTGCCCGGGTGCCGCTAAGGAACGACAATGGTGAATGGGGCTTACGCTAGGAAGCTGCCCGGGTGCCACTAAGGAGTGGCAATGGTGAATGGGGCTTACGCTAGGAAGCTGCCCGAGTGCCACTGAGGAGCAGCACTGGTGAATGGGGCTTACGCTAGGAAGCTGCCCGGGTACCGCTATGGAGCGGCACTGGTGAATGGGGCTTACGCTAGGAAGCTGCCCGGGTGCCGCTAAGGAGCGGCAATGGTTAATGGGGCTTACGCTAGGAAGCTGCCCGGGTGCCGCTAAGGAACGACAATGGTGAATGGGGCTTACGCTAGGAAGCTGCCCGGGTACCGCTATGGAGCGGCACTGGTGAATGGGGCTTACGCTAGGAAGCTGCCCGGGTGCCGCTAAGGAGCGGCAATGGTTAATGGGGCTTACGCTAGGAAGCTGCCCGGGTGCCGCTAAGGAGCGGCAATGGTTAATGGGGCTTACGCTAGGAAGCTGCCCGGGTGCCGCTAAGGAACGACAATGGTGAATGGGGCTTACGCTAGGAAGCTGCCCGGGTGCCACTAAGGAGTGGCAATGGTGAATGGGGCTTACGCTAGGAAGCTGCCCGGGTGCCGCTGAGGAGCAGCACTGGTGAATGGGGCTTACGCTAGGAAGCTGCCCGAGTGCCGCGGAGGAGCAGCACTGGTGAATGGGGCTTATGCAAGAAGCTGTCCGTGTGCCGCTAAGGAGCGGCAATGGTGAATGGGGCTTACGCTAGGAAGCTGCCCGGGTGCCACTAAGGAGTGGCAATGGTGAATGGGGATTACGCTAGGAAGCTTCCCGGGTACCGCTATGGAGCGGCACTGGTGAATGGGGCTGACGCTAGGAAGCTGCCCGGGTACCGCTATGGAGCGGCACTGGTGAATGGGGCTCACGCTAGGAAGCTGCCCGGGTGCCGCTAAGGAGCGGAAATGGTTAATGGGGCTTACGCTAGGAAGCTGCCCGGGTGCCGCTGAGGAACGACAATGGTGAATGGGGCTTACGCTAGGAAGCTTCCCGGGTGCCACTAAGGAGTGGCAATGGTGAATGGGGCTTACACTAGGAAGCTGCCCGGGTGCCACTAAGGAGTGGCAATGGTGAATGGGGCAGCTTCCTAGCGTAAGGGACCGGCCGGGTGGGCGCGAAGGTAGGATCCTCGCGAAGGATGGGTCTTCACGAAGTAGCTTTGCGAAGCATGGCCTCGCGGAGCAATGGTCTCTCGCGGAGCAAAGGGGTCTCGCGGAGCTTGGTCTCGCGGAGCAGCATCGCGGAGCTTGGTCTCGCGGAGCAGCATCGCGGAGCAAGGGCTCGCGGAGCAAAGGGCTCTCGCAGAGCTTGGTCTCGCGGAGCAGCATCGCGGAGCATAGGATCGTGAAGCATGGACTCCTGGAGTCTCGGCTCGCGGAGCAGCAACGCGAAGGAAGCTGCTCGCGGAGCATGGCTTCGCGGAGCCGCAATGCGGAGCTCCGCTCGGCCGCCCATGGGGCGAAGTGGCAGTGGCCGTCCTCCCGAGAAGGGGGGTGAGCTGGGTATTTATAGGAAGGGGCGCCGTGAAGCAGAACTTCCGCGCCGCCTCAGGAGCTTCGCGGCGCGCTCGCGAACGTCAAATGCGTTCGCGGAGCATCACCGCCTCTGGAGCTTCGCGGCGGCTCGCGAACGTCAAATGCGTTCGCGGAGCATCACCGCCTCTGGAGCTTCGCGAGGCCGCGATGGTCGGGGCGCTTCGCATTAGTGCTTCACGAGGGGTCTTCGCGGCACATCGCAAACGTCAAACGGGTTCGCGGAGCCTCTCGCCTCATTGCTTCGCGGCGGCGCTCCGCGATCACGGAGGGGGGCTTCGCGGATGGGCTTCGCGAACCAGATTTCCAGCCCAACTTCAAACGTCCATAACTCCTAATCCGTAACTCCGTTTGGGCCCTACGACCTACCAAATCGAAGCTTGCGAAATGGACTACAATCTTGGATCATGTATGGAAGCATTTGGAAAATTTTGGGGACGCGTTTTTCGGGGTCTACAATGATGTTTTCTTAGAAAATAGCTTTCACATATTTGATTCAGGTATTGAATGAAAGGAATTCCCATAAACATCTTATATATTACTAATAATCTTACAAATTCAATATTTAAAAGCCCAAACATGAGATTACATAGCTATTATTTATCACAAAATAATATCATCCAATAACATGGTACATTGGGTTGGATCATAAGTGGAAACATGTGGTTCTTCACCATTGCAAATTTTTTGAAAATCCTTAATTTTTTTGAAAAAAGTACTATTTTTTTATTTTGTAGGCTTATATGAAATACTTTTTTCAAAATATTTCATGAGTCTCAAGATGTTGATCTTCATGTCGGGTACGTTATAGACATTGGAGATTAAATAATTATTACTATGTTTTTTCTGGGCCGTAATATCTCATCTTCCTTGGAAAAATATTATTGAGAGATCCCCAAATGAAATATCCCCTTGAAGAATCTCATCCATGTTTGTAAAAATGGTATTGTGACATGTCATGTGGTTTGTATATCTAGATTCAAGATACCACTTACCTTGATTTTTTTTTATTGTTTCTTCCATCAACACATGAGACTCACCAAAAGTATCTCCTGCTTCGACAATATGTGCGTCCTAAGTTTCATTCTATATGTGTTTCTTAATCTATTATTAATTTCTATAATTTCCAATCTTTTGAGAATGATAGTATTGAAAATTTATTTTGTTGGTCGGTTGATGATTTTTGAAATCCAACATTTTCCTTTTCCAGATTCTTATGGAGTATAATTTTGATATCCATGACCACCTCGATTTGGGATTTTCCACATTTTCATTTTCTTCATGGGTCAAAATATTTCTATAGAATCATCTTCCTTTGATTATTTAAAGTTTCCCCCTTGGTACGTTTTAGGGTTGTTGAGAAACTACATTTATCGGTGGGAATTCTCCACTATATTGGAATCACTCGAACAATTCACCTTTATTTTTTGGGCTTGTAGTGATCCCACAAGTTCTTTGATAAAGATCATATCTAGGCCACCATTTGTTTCCAGGGAAATGACTATGTAATCAAATATTAGATCAAAATAGGGATTTGAACTCACCTCAAAGATAATTAATCCAATTATACTTCACTTTATCAGTAACTTTGAATGATTTGTGAATATTTTACCATATCTCTACTATTCATTTTGATGAAGTGATTATTTTTAAAGTATCTTTTTCAAGTCCTTGAAAAATTATTGATTTGGCCTTATAATACCACTTCTTTTCAAACCAAAGAGTTTTCTTTTGGACACCCAGTAGAGTAACCACCTCTAATTTGGATTCTGGATCAGTGTATCCATCCTCTACGATGTCAATGACATCTTGGTTTGAAAAGAACACTTGAATTTTGATTCACCATTTTTCATAGTATTCCTTTATTAGATTTAGAATCAGAGGTCGTGAAATAACTTTATCCACAGATATTGAGAAATATTTTTTATGGGAAATGGAAGATTAAAATATCTAGATGTACATAATATTTTTTAGGTAATATATGTTATTATATGTTTTTTAGAATTTCAGACTACAAAATTTGTTTTTAGAAAACAATGAATATATATTTTTTGGGTAATAGAAAGTAATATATAAATCAGAGAGGATGATTAAAATGAGGTGATTTTTCGATGGAGAGATGGATGTGTAAGGATAAGACATGAGAGGCTCACAAATGTCTGAAGGTAATTTTTTTGAGAAATAGATAGTAATGGAATAAAAAAGGAGAAGTAAAATTATAATTTGGAAGAGGGATGGATGGAAAAAGTAACATGGGGAATAAAATAAACCTTTTACCTCATTCCAAAGAACCCTTCCTTGTTGATAAATGAATGTATAAAAAAGTGTATGAGAACTAACTGTTCACATTATTATTCTTTTCACCGTGTGAAATGATAGGATGAAAATCTCATAGACCCTTAAACATAGCTCACTTTCAAATACTTTGATACAACTGAATGTGGATTTTATAAAGTCAAAAATAGGTATAGATCACTAGAGGTGATCACAATAATCTTTCAGGGGAAATACTTATTTTTATTCATCAACTCAGAATGAATAAAAAATAATACTCCACACCCTATTTATAGGGATATAAGAAAACATGAAAAGAAAAGATCAAAACAGAGGAAAAATAAAATTCCTTAAATCTGGTGCTATATGTTCCACCCAAGATTCCATTTCAAAACATGTTGAAGCTTCCGACTTTAAAGTTTCATAACCTCGATTTTAATAGTGAAAGTGGGTTCTATCCAAGGAAAAAAGGTTATTAATCAACACAATGCTTATGTTTTTGATTTAAACCATCAATACAATATTATTCTCCCATCTCTCGAGATTGAAATTTAATTTCTTAGAAAACCCTAAACCTCTATTGGAAACTAAAATGGATACTTAGTCAAACTATAAGGAAAAAATATATTTCCCAATCCTTTATAGTCTTCATATAGTAAAAATTTAGAGATTACCTTTTAAAACATATTATCTTGGAATCAAGAAAGATTTAGTGAAATTTAGTCTATTTTGAGTTTGAAATCTTAAAGATCAGTCTCATTTGACTTCAATTGATCCTCGAATGGTTTCCCTTGGTTAGAATGGTGAGATCACTTTGACCACACTGAACTCACATTGTTTTAGTTGTAACACCCCATGACTTTAAAACATTTTCAATATTAAAATTAGTGAATGATATTAATATATAGTCAATAAAATATTTTTTTCATTAATCTAATATATTTAATTGGAATCAAATAAGAACAAACACAATTTTATGGATAAGAAACTGTATTTTTCTGAAGTCAGTTTTGCTTCCTTTCAATGGATAACCTATTTTAAATCCAATATTTATAAATTTTATATATTTTATTTGAAAAACTAAACTTAATATTGTAAATAAGAATGTAAAAGTTTACATTAGATTAGGTTTTTGTATTTTTTTGTTATGTTTCATGTTTTCGTGAATAATGATAAAATATTACACTTTAATTCAAAATAGTTTGTTGTCTAAACAATTTCTGTTGTTAAATTATATTTTTAATTGGTTTTAAATAATAATTAGAACAATTTTTTAATCATTTAATTCAGTATATGTCATTGTGATTAATTTCTCATTAAATTTGGATATAAAAACATTTTAATCTTTTGAACGTTGCACAAAAAACCCCCGCTTTCTCGTTCCACCAATGTGTTTAATTTTAAATTAATTTCTGAAAATTGTGTGTTTTGGATTTTAAAAAGTATAATCAATATTTAGAATAATTATTTCTAAATTATGTAAAAATGTTCCTTTTATTTTGGGAAATATGAACAGTAACATTAGTATTTTTAATTAGCATGATTAAGGGTAAATCAGGTAATTAAGGGGAAAATTAATATTATAAGTATTATAAAAATACAATAAAACCTGTCTTAATATTATAGGATGCATTAATGTCGTCCAAAAACATCATTGGGACTATTTTAAGGATGCTTTGAGCCACTTGGATCACTTTAATCATTTTTTAGTATTTTCTTCAAAGGTAAGTCCAATATGTCAGACATGTTTTTAAAACGTATTGCATTTTTCATATGTAGTTATTGAGAATATATAAACAAATATAAATAGTGATTGGAAATATAAAATATTTATACTCATATTTATAAAGTATTTTTAATTTTTATCGAGTAAATAGTTAATTTAATGGCTTTCACAATGGTTATGGAGTAATTTTTTAATTAATAGATAATTCTAATAAATGTTATTAAAAATATTAAAAAAGTATAATTTAATATAATTAATGTCATACAAAAATTTTATAGATGAAATATAAATATTAGGTATGCATTAAAATTTTTGATTATAAATTATATTGTGTACTGATATTTTTTAAAAGTCAATAAGTGAATAGAGTGAAAATTGACATCAATTATATTTTAAAATATATAATATTTTATTAAATCATATAAAACTCATAAAAAAAATAAAATTTTTATAAATTATTTGGATAAAGATTAAAATTTAATCCTTTAATCATTTATGGTTGTTTTTAACATTATAGAAAGTATATTAATCCATTAGAATTAAAAATCCATGTAGTCTTGCTAAGAGTTAAAGAGGATAACTAAGGGTTAAAGACAACCTATAAGGGTAATAATTTTACCTAAACTTGTCTAAAAATTATTTTTTAGAGGATTTATAGCCATACTCATATATATTCTAAATATATGACTTTGGAGTTATTTGTAAATTAAAATTAATTTATATTAATTTAATATATTTATAATTTCTAAAAGGTCCTCTCACCTCAATTATAAAAGGGAACCTGCTCCCTCCATTCCTCAGACAATTTTGAGCCTTATAACCCATCATAATGAAGAAAAATTAATCTCCAAACATTACTCTATTAATACTAGAATCATAAATTTGGGAATAAATCCAAAAAGTTAGGATTTTTCTATAAACCAAAAGGATTTATCCAAATATAAGGTAACATTCTTCAATGATGGATTTAATTTTATTTCTTTCCCTACTCCTTAATTTATTATTATTACATGATTATATAATAACACCATTATAAAAAATATTCTGATATTTTTTTAGAAAGGGTTTGATAAACAACTACAGACACTTCCATTAAATGGGTAATGAATTTACCATTCGTGTATGGCGAACTACTGCCTCACGAAGTGACGCCGTTCATTTTTTCCTTTACCACCTTTTATGGTTGGTAATTATGATGAAAAACTATTTTTATTTGATATATATGATATTTATTCTATCTTAATAATTCGTTAAATTTTATATAATGCATACCTTCATTCAAGTTTGTGTAAATACGATAATAATGTTTGTTGAATTGTGGACTACCACCTTCTCGAAGCTATGTGATTCGTTTACACAATACATGGAAGGTATAAATGACGATTTTAATAAAAATATATGATATATATGACATAGATATGAAAATAGAATAACAATACACACACACATATGCACACAAACACATATATATGTCTGTATATATACATATATATCATTTACTTTGGATTCTATTAATATATAAAATAAATGAAATTAGTGTTCATGCGTACGTACGACCTACCGTCTCCCTGAACGGTGAATTTCATTTCCCACCTCCAAATTTTAATGATTATTTTCATATATATATTTCAAATATTTGATATTTAAATCACGGTTTACATTATATATATTTTTGAATCATGATCTTAGAAATAGTAACAAGAACTATCAACTCAAAACACTCGAGAAATGAGGCAATTAAAACCTAAATTAGATAAAATTAAGAATTATTACTAAAAAACGGGGGAAAAAATAATATAATAAGATCATATATGATATAATTAATATGGATAATATTATTATTGAAATTAATAACATTCTTTGAATAATTATATATGAGGTTAAATTATATACGACTAAAAAGGAAGTGCATGGTAAGGGATTTTTGTCTCACTTTTATTTCTATGGGACACTTGCCTTATACACTACTTATTTTTTTTTTGAGTAGTTTATATAATACACATGAATGTATTTTATGAGTTTTATTCTAAATGAAATGGTATTTTCATATCCATATAATTTTATTTCACGGGGAATATGATTCTACTTGTTATAAAGTGGTAAGAGGTTATTTCACAATCTCAATAGTTATTTGAGGTTATTTTTGTTTAAGTCTCCACTGGGGAATATTTATTTTCCATGTTAGTGTTTTTTAAAATGTATTTAGAAATGTTTTTAATATTATAAAATTACTTTTTAAATTCATTTTTACCCTTTTTTCAATTTTTATAAAATTATTTAAAAGGATTCATCTTGTTGTTTTCCCAAACAAGGTACTTTATGACTTTTCTTAGAAAAGTAAAAGGAATGTTTTCTTAACTTATACGAAATTAATGAAATTTTACCCCATCATGATGAAATAATGTTTTGAATATTATTTTAAAAGTTTAAAAGTTTATTTTCAAATAAAATATTTTATTTTATAAATGTGCATCCTTTTAAATAAATTATTATAATGTGGTAAGTGATTTTTATCACACTTTTTACAACTCCGAGATAAATTTCATATTCACCACTTAATTATTTTATTTGGTGTATCTGATACACCATTGGACATATTATATCATGAATAATTTTATCTTTATGGTATTAAAATTATTAAAATCGGTATGTGACAATTTATTTTAAAAATATATTTTTAAATCGATTATTTGATATATGAGGAATGCTTTAGACATGCCAAATACTGGTTGGGGTCTGATTAATGCATTCTCCTCGATGCATCATTAGTCTCATGATATAAAATCAGTTCGTGAAAATCCCTTAAAGTTTGATTTCAATTAGATATTTGGGTTTTACCAAAAAAGTTACAGTATCTTGATATTAGATCGTGACAGTAAAGGTATCCTATTCCTTGAAAACATAACATCCAATAATTATGAATTCCCTTTATTTTAGTTATTATTATCCATGATATTTTTTCTTTGATATTATCTATGGATGCATTTATTTATCTATTTATTTATTAAATGGAATGAGTTTTCAGTTTCTTACCTTTCCATATTGATCATTCCATATATAGTTAGTATAATGGCATGTGTTTCCAATTATTTATCTTATCATACTACTTATAAACATCCTTATATGTTTATTGATTACATGGAATGTGTCTTTAGTTATATCCTTAATGTATTGAATATTCCCATTGATTCATTATTTATTCTACTATAATTTACCCTTACTAGGCATTTGAGATCACATTTATTATGTATCCTTTCCCCTTAAATCTAATAAGTGTACTAAGAATGATATTCAAGGATATTCTAAGTGGGAATAATTTTTTCCTCAAAATAAAAAACTTATATTATAATTAGTGTATTCATTGTAATAGAAAACTCATGTATTTATGTACTTTACAAATACTACTAAAATATTTGGTCCTTTGGGATTTGATTCCTTGTAATCATGATAATTTAGTTAAATAATTCACTAACTCAGGGCTTCTGGGACTGGGGCATTATAGTTGGCATAAAAGGAAGTTTAGCAGCAACATTGGGAACTAAATTTAGGAGCAAATAAATTAAGGAACACAACCCATTGGTTTACTATGTTTGAAAAATTTATTTAATTAATAATAATTCATTTTAATTTTAAAGATTTATTATTAAAAGTTAGTATAACATTTAGGGTTTATATAATCTTTGAATTTATGTTAGTTATGGGTATTTATATTATTAGGAATACAAAATAAAACATATGAGATCACCTTTGTGATTAAAAAAATTTATTTAATGTTGAATATATTTTGGTTATGTTTTGAGGCTATTTATCCCATTTTTGGATAATATTAACATGGTTTTATAAAAAGGACAACCTGTATGCTGGGTGACAACTCGTTGCGTCTGGCAGGGCTGTGGGTTTTGAACCAACTATTGAAGGGATAAATGGGTGATTAGACACTAAATGAGGATAATATTAATTGTTAATATATATAATATTCATGTTATTTATTATTAATAAACACCATTTTAGTGAATTTTACACTTTGAACATCATTTCACATTATGATTGTAATACCTTCTTACAATGCACTATTATGTGGTACATTTTTGAACATCATTTAAAGTACCCAATGATTCATCTAATTTTAAGGAATATAATTATACATATTTTAATTTTATATTTTTGGAAATTGATCTAAAGTTAAATATGAACATGTTTTATTCAGGGGTCAGTGGAGAATTCATGGAGGATGATGGAGATATTTGGCAATGAAAGGAAGCAATTCTGGAGAAGGCAGATTGGACACCAGCCCACTGATGAGACTTTGGGGCCCAACATAAAGGCCCAATTAATCCCAAATTTAGTGGGATGCTAGAAGACATGTATAGTAAAAAATAAAGCTTCAGGAGCTGATGCTAATTATGCCTCCATGGTGTCTATTTTTGCAGAACAAGTTAGAGATAAAATTCTGGGCCAGATTCTGCGGCCTAGAAAAACATCCCACTAATATGGTCATATCTATAATTCCACAACCCCAAATGAGCCCAAATTTTACAGAAGGATAGAATACATATTGAGATCCATTTGCGTCGTCTATGGCCCTCTCTTATTAAGCCATCTATATGTTCTTCAAAGCACGCCTGTTCAGTGAAGGAAATATGGCTGGCACCTCGGGTCAAGGGTAAAAAAATCAACTCTCCCTTACTTTCCACCCACCTATGGACTACCAAGATTAATTGAGGAGACTTGGAATATTGGAGGCTCGACCCAAGGGCTCATAAATGCTTATTTAAGGCAGTGGTGGTGAAGTATTTGAAGATCTTGGATGCTTTGTTCAATTGTAATGTTATGCTGCAATTTTGTTGTCTCAAATTAGTCTTTCACATGTAAGTTGTTCAATTCACTTTAGTTTATTAATAGAAGTTATTCTTATACTATTATTCTGTTGTTCTTCATATCAATTTTATACCGTTGGATCAAGGTGTGAATTTATTCACACCAAACCTTGTGAAATTATTCACACAACGGTGGAGTGATCATTTTATTTTTGTTGTTTTATTTACTTATCCATTTCCTCCCTCATGAGTCTACTTTCCGCTTCCATTAAAACCATGGGATCAATGGAGGGATAACCCACTTATGGGTTGATCCAAGGGAGTTGCAAGAGGATGCATGGGATTTTATTTATCACCTCATTAATGTATAATCACTTCTTTAATTGAGATTTTTATTTGATGATTTTTAAACTCCATCGTCCTTGTTGAATTTAAGGCCACACACTTCAAGTGCTAATACGAAACATTACCTTGAAGTTCTAAAAACATTAATCCTTCAAGTGTATAGTTGATTAGTATTAAAGGGTGTATGAATTAAACCAGTAAGTGATGATGTTATTTTATCTCCATAAATGAACCCATCTCTAATATAAGAAATTGAAATCATTGAAAAGAAAATACGTCCAATCCACCCCGAGCGATAACCTAGGATCAACTCATTCTTTTAAATTGAATTCACTTAAGTTTCTTAGAGTTCTTTTAAACCCATATAAAATCAACCCAAGATGGCCACTTCATAGCATAAAATAGTCCTTATAATGTGCGTGTATATAGGTTACTTCTTAGGTCTTTGTGGATTCGATAACCCAAGCTAGACTACAAGGACCGTTCTACCTTCATATCTTGGGTAAATTTGAGCGAGAATCAATGGGTGTAATAATTACCACTATCCTATGGGAAGTCTTGGTTAGAATAAAATTTATTTATTCAAACAACCTAATGGATCAGGATTATTTTAATTTTAGGGATAATTTTTCATCAAATATATTACCTTGGGATTAGAAAATGATTTGGTGATTAAGTGATTAATGTTATTTCAGAAGGGTTTCACTATTTTGGGAACCCTATATGATCAAGGTAAACAAAATACTATAGGATATTTTGATAAGTAAAATTTGAATTATATTTTGGAATAATATATGATTTTATTGTGTACTTATTGTGATACAGGTAATTTATGGAAATGGTTATCATATATTAGAGATTATTTGATTTAGGAAATTAATTTTTTTAGGAAGACATTAAGGGTGATTAATGTTATTTGGAAGGATGTATGATTAGATTATTCGGATTTTTGGGATTAAATTTTATTCAAGAATATTATTTCAAGAATTTTAGTTATTTTCTGAATGATTTTTGTTGAAATTTTGGCATTATTATTGAATTTTGTAGATTAATGTTTTTTCTCATCATACAAAGGTTGAATCTTTTTAGGGAAATATATTATCTTATCTTAATAATTTTTATTTTGTTTAATGTAAAAACACAGGAGGAATATATAGTTATATCTTTTTGGATTTGTTTATCTATAGAAATTGATTTGAATTATTCAAGACTGAACACAATTCATCTTAAATACTCATTGTTTATAGAAAACGATGAGTTTGTGATAGAAATTGATTAAAGGATGAAAATCAACTTATTAATTCACTATGTTTCATTATTTTCTTATTCTAGGAAGTAAATTAATTCCTTAAATCTAAGAAAAATATTGCAGAATAAAAATATTTTTCATTTAATTTTCTTATTGAGAAGTCAATGGACACTTTAACCCACCACAAATTTACGGTCCTGTGATGTTTTACATTTTGGTGACCTTGTTCTCTATAGATATCCATTAGAACATGATAGTTATATTTATATTCCATATCAATGTTTTCAATAATTTTATCATATTGTAAAGAATAGTTTTATAGTGACCTTCAGATTACATTTCCCTCTTATTAATATGATGTATTATTAACCCTATTTATCACGTGGGTTTTTCAAAAATTGTTTATTTTCAAATATCAAATGCTAGACTATTAAGATCAAGTTTAAATTATAAGGACACAATTTAATTATGGTTGGTAGAATGTAACACCCCAAGAATTTTAAATATTTAAATTTTTGAATAAGTTAAATTTTGTTTCTATCTATCTTTATACAAAACACCATGTTAACCTTGTGCTATACATAATAATGAGTTGGATTACATTACACGCAAATCCGAGTTTTAATAAACAACAAAATATTATTAAAATATTATTATTTAATATAATAATATATAATCTATCCATTATTTTGGATATTATTAATAATATTATCCAACTTAATAAAATATATTGTTGAATTCATTTGTTATAAATTAATTATAAACGAATGTATGATCCAACTGAATATATTGGAAATGTTTTTATAAAGAATTATTTTTATGCTCAAAAAGTATTTTTATCCAAATAAATTAAATTAATTTAAATTATTAAATGATATTAATATATATTTAATAATATAGTTTTTTCATTCAATAAATATATTAATTAAGCATAAAGTAAGAAAAAACCCATTTTTTGCATAAGAACTATATTTTTCTAAAAGAAGTTTTACCACTTTTTAATGGAGAACCTATTCTAAATAATATTTTTTAAAATTTTATATATTTTTTTGAAAATGTAAACTTCTTATTTTAAATAGTAATATAACAATTTTCTTTGGATTTTTTTTTATTTTTTTGATAAGTTTCAATTTTTGACGAATATTGATAAAATATTGCATTTTAATTGAAAATAGAGTTTTCAACAAAAATAATTTATAGTGTTAAATTATATTTTTATTTAGTTTTAAAGAATAATTATATCAATTTTTTTTATCATTTAATATAATTTATTTAATATTTAATAATTTAACATTGAATTTTTATATAAAAACATTACAACCTTTGTAACATTTCACTTAAAAAACCAATTTTCTCATTCCGTCAAAGAGATTACTTTTAAATTAATTACTAAAAATTTTATGTTCTATATCATTACAAGTATATTACATATTAGGAATCAGTGGGTCTAAATTATATAAATATTTTTCTTTTATTTTGGGAAATATGAATAGTAACATCAATATGTTTTAATTACCATGGTTAAGGGTACATCGGGTGATTAATGGTAAAAATAATTGTATTAGTATTATAAAACTACCATAGAAATTTTCCCAATTTTATTTGATGAGTTATTGTAGACCAAAATAATGCTTTGGCGGATTTTGAGACCTCTTGGTGGCACGTGGAATACTTTAAACATTTTTCATACTTTATTATAATGGAAATCTAATATGTCCCACTCATGTTTTTAAAAAGTTTTAAATTTTGTATATATGAAAAATAAGAATATATATTAAACTATAAATATTAATTATAAATATAGAATTTTTAATTTAATCTTGATAAATTATTTTTAATTTTTAGGATATTAATAATTAAATTAGTGGCTTGTACAATGATAATACAAAAATTGTTTAATTAATGGACATATCATAGAAATGTTTTTACAAATATTAAAATAAGTATAAAATTATTAAATTAATGTGATTAAATAATTTTATATATTCCATAGATATATTAGGGTTGTTTTAATGTTTTTTGTTTCGATGTTATATTATGTAGTGATCTGTTTTAAAAAGCGAAGAAGTGAATAGTGTCAAAATTGACATTAATGATATTTTAGAATAAGTAATATTTTATTAGGTGATATAAAATTTATAAAAAATATAAGAACATTATAAAATATTGGCATAAAGATTAAAATTTAATACTTGACTCATTTATGGTTCATTTTTAATTTCATAGTAAGTATATTAATATTTAAAGAGCACAAATCAATGTTCTCACGGTAAGAGTTGAAGGGCTTAACTAAGGGTTAAAGCCAACATATAAGGGTAATAATGTGACCTAAACTTGTCTTAATATTATTTGTTGAGATTATTTAGACCCATAATCATCTTATATTTTAAATAATTTAATTTTTTTCCATTTTTAATATGAAAACAATTTATATTAATTTAATATGTTTAGAGTTTCCAAAAGAGCCCATCACCTCATTTATAAAAGGTCACATCCATCCTCACTTAATCAAACCACTTTGAACCTTATATATCATAAAAACCCTACCTAAATAATATAAAAACACAAATCCCCTAATTACAGTATCCTAACTTTAGGAATAAATCAAATGAAAGATGGTTTTTGGTATATGCTAAAAGGAGTTACCCAAATAAAAGGTAACATATATCAACGATCACTTTGGTTTTATTCCCATCCACACTCCTTAATTTGTTATTATTAAATGCTTGTATAATGAAAAAAGTATCATAAATATATTTATATGTTTTTATTTCCTCATTTACACCTACACCTACACAAATTTCAATCAAATGGGTAAAAAATTTACTATTCTTGTACGAAGAACTACCGCCTCATGAAATGATGCCATTTTTTTCTTTACCACATATCATTTTTAGTCATTATGATGGACACACTATTTTGATATTATGTATATGATATTTATTTTTTATTAATACTTATTTTTCTATTATATGACACATAACATCATTCTTTCTATTTTGTGTAAATATGATAACATTGTTTGTGGAAGTGTGGACTTGCGCCTTCCCAAAGCGATGTGATTCTTTCACATTATACATGGAACATATAAAAGATGATTTTAATAAATATATATGTTATATATGACATATATATGGAACTATAATTATTATATTCATATATATAATTTAATTTTCATTTTTTTAATATGAAAAAGAAATGAAAGTAGTGTTCATGCGTATGTATGATCTACCATCTCCATGAATGGTGCATTTAATTTACAATATAAAATTTTTATAGATTATTATAAATATGTATATAATAAATATATACGATATTTAAATCATTTTTTAAATTATGGATATTATGGAATCATGATCT
Organism: Viscum album; assembly: GCA_963277665.1. Classification (NCBI taxonomy): domain Eukaryota; kingdom Viridiplantae; phylum Streptophyta; class Magnoliopsida; order Santalales; family Viscaceae; genus Viscum; species Viscum album. Next base: position 1,511,577,659 of record OY728139.1, on the reverse strand, counting down.
AATCAATAGGAATAACAAATAACAAGTCAAAACATACTCAAGAAACTAATTAATTTACACCCGAAATAGTGAAAAAAATGAAATATTATTAACAAAAAGATGATAAAATAATATAACAAGATCATATGTTTTATAATAAATATGAATATGGTTATAATATAAATTAATAACATGCTTTAAATAATTATATAAGCGGTTAAATTACACACTACTAAAAAGAAAGTGTGAGGTATGAGATTATTGTCTAACTTTTATTTTTGTGGGACACTTGCCTTATACATTAATTATTTATTTTGTGTGGTGTATATAATTTGCATGAATTAATTTTTATGAGTATTATTATGAATATTATATTATTTTAATATCCATATAATTTTATTTCATGGGGCATATTATTCTACTGAATATAAAGTGGTAAGGGGTTATTTCAAAATCATAGTGTTATTCATGATTGATTTTGTTTAAATATCCTATAGGGAATATTTATCTTCTATGTTACTATTTTATAAAAATAATTTGAATTTTTTTACTCTTTTTTGATTATTTTTAATGTATTTTTACCGTTTTCACTATTTACAAAATGATTTAAAAGCAGTCATCCTTTCATTTTCCAAAACAAGGTACTTTATGACTTTTTTTAGATAATTAAAAATAATGTTTTTTAACTTATAAGACATGAAGAGAATTTCCCACTGTCATGAAAACATAATTTTTTGAATCATAAATAAAACATTTACAAAGTTATTTTCAAATAAAATATTTTCTTTTATAAATATGTTTCATTTTAATTAAATTATTACAATGTTGAAAGATATTTTCATCTCACTTTTTACATATGTGAGATAAATTTAATATTCACCACTTACATATTTATTGTGGTGTATCAACTACCCCTTTTGATATATAATATCATGAATCCTTTTATCTTTATGGTTTTAAAATTCATCATAGTTTTATTTGACAATTTTATTTAAAAATATATTTTTAAATTGATTATTCAATATGTGAGGAATTATTTGGACACGAACTATATAGGTTGGTGTCCAGTTAATAAAAGCCCCTAAATGCATCGATGGTGTCTTGAGATGAAATCAATTGGTGAAAACCCATTAAAGTTTGTTTCCATAATGAATATATGAGTTTCTACATAGAAATTTAAACTGTCTTGAGATTGGGTCTTGATAACAAAGGTATCTTGTGCTTGGGAAATAAAACATCCAGTAATTAATAATTTAGTTCATTCCAGTTATTATTATCCATAATATTTTTAATTTGAAATTATCAATGTATACATTTATTTCTCAATTTATTGATTAAATGGAACATGTTTTTAATTTATTACCTTTGCATATTTATTTTTCTTTATCCAGTTATCATAATGTCATGGGTTTCTAGTTATGTACCTTTCCATATTATTTACAAACATCCCTCTCAATGTTTTGATTACATGTCCCATTTCTTCAGTTACAACCTTTTCATATTAAATATTCTCATTAATTTTGGTTTAGGAGAGTGATGATGAAGAGAAATAGACAATTGGGGTGAACTATATATTTCAAAAATACTGATAATTCTGAAAAACTGTCTTGATTTATAGTGAACCTTTCATTTTCTATAAATTATTTTTGAGTAATGTAAATAAATTAAGGAAACTAATGTAGTGATGTATAGTGTTTCAAGGAACAAAGAGCCCTTATTCCACTCCACTAACTCTAAACTCTATGATTTTGGTGATTTTTACTAGTTCATATTATAGTAGTGGATTTAATCAGCAATTGAATGGAGGAAGTTGAAGCCATTACAACAAGGCTTCATAAATCCTTATGATTATTTTATAGGGAAACAATTTCATGACAACTTAGTCTGATAAGATGATACTCTTCCACGATTGATTTCAACTAGATGATACTCCAGTATATCAAAATAGTTTGATTTGATTGAGGATATAGTTTAAATTTCACAGTTATAGAAACAACTAACAGAAGTTTTCATATAATCAACAATGCATGGAAACAAATTTATAATCAACAATTCTTATGATTTCATTAAAACACAATAGAGGAAACACCAAATAGATGTAAAAAAGTATATGTCATCCAAGTGAATCTCTTACAAAATAATTCTTTATTCTTGAATAAATTTTTTTAATGATACAGTGTAGTAGATTTAACAGAAATAACATTAGTTGTAGTGAGATAATAGATCAAAATATTTATGTCTATAAATTATAGATATGAAAGGAACGACAAATAGTTTTTCATGTATATCACTTTTTATTTATATTCATCATATCTTTCCAATGAAGAGAATGTTGATATTTATAATGTAGGGAGAACACTCAAATTCAATCAAACTCCGAAAATATCACACAATAAATCATGAACATTTGATTCAAAATCATTCAAGAGTGGACATAGATTACCGTAAGAATAGTAATGATTTACTCTATTAAATAAGAGGATTTAGAATAATCATAACGAGACATTGAATCAGATGCAAAAGATATTTGAATAGATCATTATGTCTTCCAAGACTATTGCATAAATCATCGATAATATCAAGTATTTGAAATATTTTATTGAATATTAAAATTTTGGGTTCATCTATGTAAGAAAAAACTCTAAATATAGGGTTGAAAACATAGGGTTGAAAACCAATGGAGGTTTGATGTACCATATGTTTGTTTCCTTATCCAAACTTTCCTTATTTTAAAATTTAATGTTGTATCCAAACATTGTGTCACTGAACCATTCATTCCTCAAAAAGATAGGGTATATGATTCATACGTTTTGTTCTAAATGCTTCGTTCATTCCTTACACTTCAATTACCGATATAGGGTATACACAATGTTTTTAGAATACTTTAAAAAATGTTCCGAATACTTCCATGAATATTCCATACAGATTAGTGGCTTGAATATAACTCCATAATAATTATTTCCATGAATATTATTTTCCTTATATTAACTTAAAATAAAATTCATTCGTAACAAAATTTGGGTGTTTTAGAGTATCAAATCTGAAAATAAATTAGTGAAATTGTTGAATCAACACATTCTCAATAATCTCTCAATTTTTAGTGGTCACAAAACCCATGTCAAAAACCATGTTGAAATAGAATTAAAATAAAATAATATTTCCCCTTTCTTTGGTATAACATTCTATTATTTATAGAGTAAAACTTTTCCCACGTTATCCATTTATAAATGCCTGTCCCCCATTATAAGGATAAAAAATATTCTTTTTGAAAATATTATTAAGAATAGAAACACAATTACATAAACTAAAACGATAAAATTAATTATATAAAACTTTTCCTCTAATTTTTTAGAAGTTATAGACTAACAAACATTGATATAATCTTCTCCCCCGTTTTGTGACATCAAAAAGATAAGAGTAGAGGGTGTTGGAGACAAAATCCTATTATATTTATGGTAAAAACATATATTAGAAATCAAGGAGAATAATAAAATAAACTAACTATTTTTTTTAAAACTCCACCTAAATCATAACTTATATGAAATTTAATGAATTAAAAAAAATAGTGACTAATTTTTCACATGTAAAACTTTTTTATATATAAAATTAAACTATTATCGACAATAAACTATTTATGAGATTATTAAATATTAGATTTATATTCATTTAAGATGACATAATAAAAAAAATTATGAACTAATTGATAACACATAATTTTAATAAGAAATATAATTTCAAAATAGTACATTAATGTAAAATAAGTTGAAAATAAGAAGGGTTAGGGAGAGTTGGGTGGTTTATATAAACATTCTATACTTTGAACATTATCCCTTAGAAAATATAAGAATCTTGATAGTCCTTATAATCTATTTTGAACATTTTTTGTTCTATGATATAAAGAAGACACACACACTATTCAACTAGAAATAGATTCAACTTATCAAGATATATATTTGTAGAAGATTCTTTTTTGATAAATTTTATTTGTATTAACATTTCTACTTTGAAATATTTAAATTATGCTTTTGAGATCGAACTATCTTTCAAATTATAATAATCACTTTTCAGTGAATAAAAAACTAATTTTACTCCGAAGCTTTATGTTTATCATTGTAATACTTTTTAAACACATCCAACTCATCTTGAAGATTAACTTATTCTTAATTCAAAGTGGAAACCTTAAAGAGAATACTTTCATAATAAAATTGAGATGAGTTTACTACCTATTATCCATGGATTTGAACTTCTTTATTTATTTCATAATATTTTTCAAATAAATATCCAACATAAGGAAAAATAAAACCATAAGTATTTCCTTTCATTATTTGGTAAGAATTACTTTCTTATGAACCTGATGAAATTTATCACTTCATCTTACTTTGTCTGATTTTCTAGAAACTTTTGACCATGATAATTCTAAATACATGACTTCATATTTTAATTTTATTAAGAAGAATATGAAAATTTATGTTTTAACACTATATAGATGATGTTTTATTTTGTTTATCCAAATAAATACAGAAAAATAATTTCATATAATGTATGAAGAGTTTTCAGTTTTTCATAAACCAATGATTTTTTTAAGAGTACAAAATGTAAAAGATTTTAAAAATATAAATATTTCTTAATAAATATAGTATTTTCAAAATAAAAATTTTATAATTTTGAAAAATATATTAGTTCATAAATATAGACTAAAAATTGATTTAAATAGTAAAGAATAAGTTTTATTAAATTTTGAGAAATAACTTTAATATTTTTTGGTATTAAACAAATAATTCACCAGAAGTATATAAATATTAAAATAAAATACTTCATGGACTAGTGGATTTAGTAATAAGGTTTTTTGTTCAGTAGCTAATTCAGATTTGTTCACTCATTTTTAATATAATTTAATATATATACATTGATCAACCACTTAAGGATTTAACATTGTATATTAGTGGTATTATCTTGAATGTCATCAATTATAAGTGCCTTTTAGTACTCATATGCTTTTGGGTCTAGTAGAATTTTAAATTTTTAGTAGGAATTTGTTTTGGTTTTAATATGAAATATACTATTCAATATAAACAAATATTTTGATAAATAAACACCTTTAACACCAAAAACTTGATGTATTCTAAGATATAAATTATTTCAATAATGAATATTAATTATACAATAAAATCATTTAATGGTACACATATTGTTTCTATTTAAACCAGGAATAAAATAATTCTAATAGAGTTTTGGTTTTCATCAATGCTTAGAGTTTCAAATTTTTTCTTTTGATATTTTATTTTTGCCAAGGATTTGATTTGAATATTTTTGTCCTTTTATCATCATACTAGAGTCTTGTTTTAAATTATCAAATTCAACAATAGATCTTTAATTTTTAAATCATGTAAATCAAAATATTATAAGAATCGGATTTTAAATCTATAATCTATTTTGAAAAATATTCTTTATCTAAAATAATATTATCATAATATTTATAACTTTTCTATGATTTTTCTTTAATGATTCATAATTATCTTATATCATGAAATAATATTTGTTTAATTCATCATAAGATATATTTCCAGAACTTAATTTATTAAATTAAGAATATTTTACCCCATGATATGAATTTTCAACAAGAACTACAATTTTCATTCTATTCTTAGTATCAGAATCTATAGAATATTCATTATGTGAACTAGGAGTATTAATTTAGGTAGCATTTATAATTTTCTAGCCTTTTATTTTGTAGTTATATTTCATTTTTTATTTTTGTAAAGGATTATTTTCATTTGTACAACATTTTTCTTTTCATTTAAAATATCTTTTTTCATCAGTCCCTTTTTTTCATTATATATCGCCTTTTGGACTTCTTTGTAAGAAATGAGAAATCTTTATCCAAATCAGAATTATTTGAATTAGATGATTCATCCATAGTTTTTTTAAAAGCATCTTCTTCATGTTTCATATGATTTTCATCCGGCATATCAGCTTCATATATCATCAGAGTTCCAATAAACTCATTAATTTTTTTATAGTTGTAGATTGACGCATAGATGAAAAAATTCCATTCCACTTAGAGGGTAGTACTTTGAGTACTTTTAATGGTTTTTATGATTGTGAAATTTGATATTCCAATGTAGCAACATCATTGACAATATCTGTCAATCGTACATTCATCTGGGTGATGGTTTCATCCTCAAAGATTCTGAAATTATCAAAATTTATTTTCATAGTTATGTACCTTAATTGGCTGGTATTTTTAATTCCTTCATAGGAAACAAAAATAGTCTTCTATATCTCACATGTAGTAGAACATTGGGATAATCGTTTGAATTCATTAGTTCGAAAGTCACGAAAAATAACATTCATAGATTTTAAATTTAGATAATATTCTATTTCTTGATCACTACTCCAATTTTCCAAATTTCCCATAGGTATTTCATAATGTTTAATTTCCTTAAAATAAACCCTTATTCCATGATTTTTCAAATATATGATCATACAAGATTTTTAGTATCCCTAATCATCACCATTAAAATAAGGAGCAATGATTATAGACATACCCTCTCTAGAATTATCTATTTCCATATATCTTCATATGAATCTATAACCCAGTATTTTTATATCAATTTAATATAATTTTTTGATATTGGATAGGAAAAAGATTTTTCAAAAAGAAAAAATTCTGAAAGAGCCCTGCCATTGATACCATTTATTGGGTTAATATACTGATGATTGGGATAAAGACACAGGAGGGTGGTGAATTGTGTATTTGAAAAAATATAATAATTTAGAACACCTATCTTGATTAGAACCTTTATCTCAAATATGTATGAGTAGAAGAAATAGATAATGGAAATTAATTTAGAGTTATATAGTGGTTTAGGGAACAAAGATCCCTTAGTCGACTCCACTGACACTCAACTCCAAGAGTTTGGTGATTTTCACTCATTCATCTAATCATAAGACCATTAATAAATAACCGAGTGTAGGTAGTTAACACTTTTATAAAAGGTATTTATAAATAATTATGGTTATTTTACTGGGAATCTATTTCACCAATGCTTTGTCTATGAAACTAATACTTCTATGACCGAGTTTGAGTTTCTGAGACTCTAAAAAATCAAAAGAGTTTGATTTGATTGAGGTAGAGGTTAAAATTAACAGTTTTAGTATAAAATAAGAGACGGTTTCATATTTTCAACAATGCATAATGAAAAATAGATATTCAACATTGCGTAGGATTTCATTAAACAACAATAGAGAGAAAACACGATAGAAGTTTAAACATTTATATCTCCAAAGTGTATCTCTTACCAAATATTTCTTCATTATTGAAAAAGAATATGTAATTATAAAGTACATTAGAATAAAAAATAATAGCATAAGTAGTAGTGACATGATAGATCAAAACATGTATGTATCCAAAGTGTATCTCTGAAAGTAATGACACACTATTTTGTTTGTATATCACTTTTTCTATATATTCATCATCTATTTCCAATGAATTGCATCTTTATGTTTATATTTTAGGTCAAAAACACCAGGTAAAAATAACTCTAGAAATATCTCACAATAAATCATAAATAGTTGAATTTAAAAACATTCAAGAGATGTCATGACTTCCTATAATAATATTAATGATTTACTCTATAAAATACGAGCCTTAAAAATAATCATAACAAGCCTTTGAATTAGTCGTAAATGTTCTTTGAATAGATATATATATATTTTCCAAAACCATTTCATAAATCAATGATAATACCATAGATTAAAAAATTCAACGTTGAATTTTCAAATGTAGGATTCCTTAATGTAATGAAAAACTCCAAATTCAGGGTTGACAACAAAGGGTTGAATAAATAATTACGGTTGATGTACCATACATTTGTTTCCTATAACATAGGGTTACTTCTGAATGTAGGGTTCCTTATACATAATTTCCTTATTTTTAAACCAAAAGTTCCATCCAAATGTAGTGTTCCTAAACACTACTAAGAATTTGAGCTCACCCTTATTATTTTCCCTTCCCCATGAATCCATGAAGTGTAGTAAGAAAAATATTTTTGGATGTTCTAATTGAGAACAATTTTTTCCTCAGGAGAAAACAACTATATTATAATTTTTGTATTCACTATAATACAAAACTCATATATGTATCTGGTTTACCAAGAATACTAAACTATTTAGTAGTTATACATTTTTATTAATTGTCATCAAGACATTGTAGTTAAATAATTCACAAGCTATGTGCTTCTTGGGCCAGAATGTTACCTTATTAATCTCACATAATAATTTAAAAAGGATTGGAGCTTTATGGGGGTTATAATAAGCCTTATGATGAGTATTAAAGCCTTCTTATGGAACACCAAAGTCTTATGATAAAGGATAAAATCATTACACTAACATCCCTCAAACTATAATATTTTGAGAAGTAATTAATACTTATGAAAAAATTAATAGATTTATTGTAATGTAAATAAAAAAATACATATGATAATAAAAAATACTTATGGAGATAACAGTTTTCCAATTTTTTTTCAAGAAATCCAAACATCAAAAATATTAAAACCATAATTTTCCTAACAATATTTTGTTATTATAAAATAATTTAACATCGACATTAAAATTCTAAAAACCCAAAATAATCAAAAATCAAAGAAAAATAATATTTCAAATAATTATTCAAACACAAAATTATATAAATAAATCTCAGGGTTAAAGTTCTAAACTTCAATTAAATATTGCTCAAAATCATCAATTTTAATAAAAATTTTAGAGATTTACATTTTTAAAAAAATGAGAAAAATTCAACAAATTCACAAGAAAATAACATCTTATCAATAAAATAAATAAAATTACATAGAAAAGACACAAGAAAAAAAGATTAAAATTAAGCCACACAATTTATCATTGTATAATTTTATGATCTCTTTAACATACATATTTATAAATAATTTAACCTCTATGTTATATTTAATTGAAAGAAATTTTACTATTTTGGTTGATCAATCAGTACTCATCCAAATATAATTATATCCCTGAATGGTATGAGGTAATCCAATAATTAATTCTATGGATTTATCATTTCATTTACATGTAGAAATATTCCAACGGTAAATCATATTAGAGATATTTTGATGAAATTATTTTATAATTTTATAGCTAAAGCATGAATATATGTATTTTATGATATCACTTATTTTACCAGGAAAGTAATAATTTTGTTTCATTTTATATTAAATCTATAAAAAAACCTAGATGACCTACCCATTAGAATAAGTGAAAATATTTCAACATAGGCTCTATCATAAAAAGAGGAACCACATATCATTTTCTAAAATAGATGATACTATAAATAGATAAATACCCACCACTTATAGTATCCCCACCATTTATGAATCCACTAAAACAATAACATTCAATATTACATAGTTTATTCTATTGAATAGTCTTAAAAAAAGAAGGCGTATTTTAAGTATTAGTGAAAAATATAAAATCCTTATCCAACATCATTTAAAGTTGAATTTCTATGAAAAAGTAATCAGATTTCATTATTCTTCAGAACATTTTAATGAAAAAATTATAAATTCTTATTATGTTCATATAAAACCAAATTAACTATTTTATTTTATTGTTTAAATAAAAATTAAACATTTGTAAATACTCTAGAAATATCATTTTAATTAGGTTTATTACCTTTTTATAAAATATATATCTCAAGATTCTAGGGCTACTTAAAACCATATTTTCTTTCACAAAAGTTAGGTCTGCCGAAACTTTAAGGAATGCATAATGGAATCACATTTGAGGCCATGGGTTGGGTAGTTCCTTTCATGTGGTCAAATTTTGGAATAGATCATGCCACATGCTCTTGCATCACACTGTGATTGGAGTTGATATTAAAAATATGGAAAATTATATTACTCTATTGTAATAACAAAAAAAATCTTTTAATGTTCATTTTGAACATTGTATGATTCATTTGGTTGAAATAAATGACTTCTTACATTTACAAATTTTGAGTTTAATGTCAAAAACTATTCCCATATTTGTAAAACTATAAAGGATTCTAAGGTGAATTTTATTGGTTTCATAAATATTTTTTCATGCCATAAGATTTTATACTATTCTTTGAAAATGTATAGTAGCATTATAGTTATTTTGTAAATGGTTAGTTATGTCAATAGATTATAAATATTTCCATGAAGGATGCTTGTGTGGAATTCAATGATTCTGTTGCTTGAAGAGGATATTTCATGAATGAAATGATACGTTAAGATAACTTCAATTGTAAAATATCATTGAAGAGGGAACACTACAACTTATAGATGTTAAGAATCTATAGGGATAGTATTTTTGATCTTTAGGATGTTTATAACTAGAACAAGAATATGTATCATGAAAACTTGGTAGAAACTTTGAATCATCAGGAAGTTGAATATAGTAAAGGAGAAATTGACATATCACCCCCTAAAGATATATATTACACTGTTATTTCTGGAAACATTGGAGTTTAAAAAAATTTAATTATGTGAATTTAATAAAAAAAATTGTTAGTTAATATAATGTCCATTAAGTACCTTTTCAAGTTTCTATAATAGGGATATATTAGGACTTAATCCTATGGATGGATTTAGTTTAAAGGGAGTTGGATATTTATTATGGTTTTTTATTTGAATTTCAAATTCAAATATTTCTAAGAGTATACATGTAATTTCTTTTTTGTAGAGGGATATATATCCCACATAAGAAATAAAGAGAGAAATATTGACTATCTAGAAACTGACAATTAGAATTAAAGATCAATGTATACTTAAAATTTTAATATTATGTTTGATTATTCTTAATTACAATAAATAAAAAACTTGGATGATTAATTAAATATGCATATCTTTGAATAAAGGGATGTGAATATTGGGGAATTATATATAACACCATTTTTGTATGGTGTTATGAATTTTGATTGAAATTATTCTGACATCAACCTATATCTTGATTATATCTCTGAAAACACTCTTAAAATATTGAGTTGCAGAGAGGAATAGGTCAAGGTACTTGAATGATAAGTGAGCATTTCATAATGATTGTAATAAATTTTTTGCGAGTAGTGATTTATTTTTATATTAGATCATCATTAATATGTCGTCCTTTGATGTATCCCATTACCGGTGAACCATGAAAAATCATTGTCTCTTTTATTATTTAATACTTTTTTATTTGATATTGGATACAAGATAGATTCAACATGTTTTTTACATGAATAAAAGATCCAATTTTTTCTAATGAAAATAATTATTTTTCAAGACAAACATAATATCCACTCTCTTATAGTGGACTATGTGACCATAGCTTATATAAAGTGGTATCAAAGAAACTGACTATTTGTTGATGAATCGGCCATAGGATGTTTTCATGTTTAATATTTTTAATGGGAATGGAGTACCATAATTTAATGGGTGTTATTATTAGATATGGAAGATTATAATGATATCAAATTTATGATCTCTATGGATTGATTTTTATTTGGAAATAATTTATGGAATTCAAGTAAGTGGTTCGATCATAAGATCATCAATTGAAGTTTAAAATAAGTTTTTAAATTATTGTTTTAAGATTAGAATGATCTATTAAGAGAGTTATCCAATCATATTCATATGAAGTTGATGAATTTTCCAACAATAAATGGAATTTGGGATAACATTTCTAACTCATATGAATATGAAATCAAGTTCAAAGAATAAAAGGTGTAGGTTTAAAAAAAAATCATGATACAAAGAGGAATTCAAGTAAAAATATTTAGGCATTATTTTACAATATTACTAAAGTTATTGGTGAAGTAGAAGGACTCAGTCATGAGATCATGTATTATCTTATTGTAATAAAAATAATTAGAGAGTTTCCCTTAATTTACAACCCAAAGGATTCATCACTTGATGAAATGAACATCAAAGAATTATATTTTGAAGTTTTACATAGTAAAAAAGTTGTATATGAAAAGTGAGTGAAGATAGAGATCACATTATAAAATTCATATAAATAGATAACATTAAAATTAGGTAAGAATCATGTGGTTTAAGTGGATAAACATAAACATAATATATGTGATGATATCTTATCACTTGTGGAAAGGGCTTTCAAAAGTGGTAAATGAAGATTTGTGGAAAAAATAAGATATCATCACATTAAGTAGATTGATATCATCACATATATTAAAGTGGAATTAGAAGGGCCTCTTAAGGAGATTGATATAAAGAAAAATAAAAATTGGAAAATTGGAGGTTGGTTGAAGGGGTATTTAAGCTATATTGATAAACATTAAGCAGAAGTTGGTACTATTGAAAACATGGTGGGTTGTTATGAAAAGAATAATGTGAAATTCCAAATAATTTTTGAATTATTGATTGAAGATTGAGGCACAAACTAGGATCATTGATGATATTAATATATCTATCAAGGATAAAGGTAATAAAATAAATATGTTTGATGTGAAAGCTATATCATTAATAAATAATCTTGAATTAGAGAGTAAAACAAAATATTTGAAGAAGAAGCTTCAGATTTTAAAATACTCAGATGATTTTTTGAAATAAATTGTTTATTGAGGAAAATAAACTCTAAGGGATATTAAAAGTGAATAAAGACCCAATTATATGGGTGAAAATGGAAAGGTTATTATGATGGTACATAAAAAACAAGTTCTGTTGAGTCAATAAGGATTCCTTATGACTTTATTGTTCCTATATGTTTTCAAATTTACATACACTCTATCTTAAGGAAAATTATATTTTCTCAAATAATTAGCTTAATAAGTACAATTCTCCATCTCCATAGAAATTATATGCATACCTATGTTTTTATTGTTCATTTTATTGTATCTCTAAATCTAACTCATTTTATTCCTAAGTCTAAAAATCAGATTCACATCTAAAATCATGGAATCCTAAAAATCCTTAATTAGAGAGTATTCAGTTTTTAGGATACGAATTCTTTGAAATCCAGACTCCGAATTCTCTGAAATTCAGAATTTGAATTCTCTAAAATTAAGACATAAAATTCTTTGAAATTAAAACTTTAAATTATCTAAAATTAAGAATCTTAATTCCTTTAAATTCAGATTCAGAATTCTCTAAATGTTAGACTCCGAATTATCTGAAATTCAGATTCTGTATTCTCTGAAATTCAAACTCCGAATTCCTTATAATTCAGACTGAAGATTCCTTATAATATAGACTCTAAATTACTTAGTATTTAGACTCCAAATTCCATATAATTCATACTCTGAATTCATTGGAATTCAGACTCCGAAATCCATAGAATTCAGGTTCCAAATTCCTTGGAAAATAAAATTTGAGTATCCATGATTTACATTCTCCAAATGTTAAATTTCTTAGACTCTAAAATTTATTTTTCCTTAGACTCCAGAAAATAGATTTGGTTAAGAAACATTATTTTTCTTACATTTATTATTATTATGAAACAATATAGCTCAATCTATCTCTAACTAACTGTTCTTTAAGTGACACGTGTATAGGTCCCTCTGAGATTTAAGGAAAAAATATTACTGATGGAGGAGGGAGTCGACCATTAGAGAAGTGCCTATAAGTAGAAGCTCATTTGAATGAGCTCATAACATGTTGATAAATCTAGATATTGTGTGCTACTGAAGTGATTTCTAGAGAGAGATACTCTCATGCCTTGTGCATTTTGAAAATCTTGTTCAGATTTCTTTGTGTGACTTTGATTGTTTCTATGTACAATCGAGGACTTCCGGGGATAGGAAGACAGAGGTAACTACTACCTTAAATATTGAGGAATTATATGGATCAAAAGATATATGTTCCAACTATGTTAGAGTTTAAGGGCTTGCAGGGATAACAAGAAATATTTAGATATTCTTATCAAGGGCTTACCCTAGTGTGGGTAAGATATAATTTCTTGAAATTATAAATCAAGGGACCTTTATCCAAGGTTGTTGGATACCCTACTCTTTGGGTTAAAAAAATTCATACTTTTTACTTGTTTTGTTTCATTTTTATTTCTACTGTATTTTGAAAAAAGGACGAAATTATAACCTTATTATACTTTTGTATAATTTTGTATACTATGATAAGTTTGATTCTATACAATTTAAGGTAGAATCATTTCCTTGTAAAATTTTATTACGTTTCATTTCCAAAACTATATTTCCAGAACCTTTTAAGTTTGTTTGTAGAACTAAAAGTGGTCTTGTGAATTTACCATATTTAACTTTGTTAAACATAGTTTTCTATAAAGTAAAAAATGAATGTTTTTAAACTTATAATTTACACCATCTTATAATGGAGCATCTACATTCATATTTTGATCCTACAATTGGTATCAGAGGGGGTCTCTAAAATACTTATATTCACATATATATTTTCTTGCTCAAGTTTTCACTATTCTAAATGTTTTATTGCTTATGAATTTTTATCCTTGTCTACAAGATTTTATTATTAACAAGTTTTTTTGGAAAGATATTTTATTTAAAATGGAAGGAATGAATGTTGGTTCGATTGACAATCTAAATCCAACTAGAACACTTATATTTGATGGGAATGATTACGAGAATTGGAGAGATCATATGAAGACTTTTTTATTAATACTGGAGTGGAAAATATTGTTATGCTTAATGGAGATTACAATATTCCTAACAAAGAAGTGATAACCTTCACCAATCAAGAAAAATCAAAATATTAAATAAAGTACAAGTTAAGTAATACTTTGTTGTGTTTTATGACTAGGAATATATATAGCCAGATTTATTCATGAGAAAATGAAAATTGTATCTAGAATAAATTGGAGGTTACTCATTTTGGTACATCCAAAGTTATAGAAATTAGAAGATCTATGCTTAGAGAAGAATACCATGGATTGCTATTTCCTTATGGAGAACCTGTTTGAAAAGTAAAATAATTATTTATGACCATTGTCAATAGTCTTGAATCTATGTGAGAGAAATGTCTTAATAATGAAGCTCTTGTGTAAAATATTATAGATATCATGTTTAATGTGTGGGAATCTATGAGAATAACTATTGAAGAGAATAGGAAAGTGTCCCAAATTACTCTTGATAAAATTTTTGGTACTCTTATTCAACATGAAACAATAATTAAAAGAGATGCTGATAAGAATAAGAAGAAAAACGGGAATGGAAGTGTAGAATTTACTATTACTAAATCCATGACTCCGGAAATGGTTGGAAGATCCAAGTCTAAGAAAGTCACTATTTTGTCTGAATCTTTTGAAAGTGAACATATTGAGAATGAGCTAGATAATATTTCTCTAAGGATGAAAAATATATTTTGAAAGAAAGAATTTTATTATATATATAATAAGAAAGAAATAAAAGAGAAGAAAGACTCAGAAGTCACTTGTTATAAATGCAAAAGAGCAGGGAATATAAGGCCAGATTGTCCAATTCGTTAGAAAAAAGATAGAAAGGAAAAGCATTCTGAGAGGAATAGAAATAAGAAATAAAAGGCTTAAGATAATAATATTTTGAAATCCAATGAAACATGGAGTACCAATGGTGAAGACTCTTCTGAGGAATCCGCAGAGTCTGAATCTTCTTATCAGAAGAATCTTGGTCTACTAGCCAGACTACCCATTGAAAATCATTTTCTAATGGACAAGGTACACAATGATGAATCTATTACCATTTTATCTTTGAATTCAAATTATATTGATGTTAAATACCATTAGACATAAAATGAAGAATCTTCTTCGGATGAAGTTAATACATTACCTTCATATGAAAAATTGTCTAGGTTTTTTAAACTTCTTGAGATTGAAAATTCTAAACTCAAGAAAAATCATGATAAGGAAAATTATAGAATTTCTATTTTATGTAATGAAATATTATATACTTCTAAAGATCTTGATAAGAAATTTTTTTATTTTAAAAGTATTTCTAAGAACCATGAAGAAGTTAATTCTAAGTAGGATAAACTTTCTAAGGATCTTGATAAAGTAATTTCTAAGAAAAATAATTTAGAGACTAACTGTAGTTCTAAAACTAATGTTTTTGAGGATAAAAACTTGGTTATAAAACTAAAGTTAGAAGGATTTTTCTTGATGATGTGTTTGTAAAACTTTACTTAAAGTAAAGAAAATTTTGACAGGATGTATTCCAAAATTCATCCTCTAAGGAATAGTTTTGGATTTGGTTATACTCATTCAAAACCAGTTTTTAGTAATAAGTATTTGGTTCCTCAATATGCTCCATTAGGAACGAAATGTCAATGTGGTGGAAATTGGGAAAAAAATTCTTCTTTAAATAAAACCCACTCTTTAGGTTTTTATAAAGCTTATTTTTCTATGAAAATGTTCATTCCTAAAATATTTCCTTTTGAAATGTATGAATCCAAAAAAAAATTAATTCCACAAGTCTAACACTTTTATTTTCTGGAAAATAAAGATAGTACAATCATCAATACATGGTACATGGATAGTGGATTTTCTTGACATATGAATAGTAACAAAAACTTCTTTGAAAATATTATCAAAACTAAAGGAGAAAAGGTAACCTTCAGAGATAATGCTTGTGGAGAAATTGTTGGTATATCTAACATTGTTATTCTTGAAAAAACTTTGATTTAAAATTTTTTATTTGTTAAAGGTCTTAAGAACAACCTCATTAGAAAAATACAACTATGTGAAGAAGGTTATCTGGTTAATTTTAGTAATGTAAGTTCTATGTACACAATTCTATAGAAGAGTTTATTCTTTCTTCCCACAAGAAATAGAATGTATACACACTAAACTTAGAAGACCTTGGGAGCCAAGATCTAACTTTTCTTACTGAAATGGAAGATCATCCTTGGTTATGTCATTGAAGGTTAGGACACTATAACTTTAGGAACCTATGCAAAATCTCTATGAAAAGACTTAATAATGATCTAAGGGAGCTTAGATTTGAATCTTCAAAAGTTTGCGATCCTTGTCAATTTGGAAAGAAACATAAATCAAGTTTTAAATCAATCAGTGAAGTCTCAACTACTAACGATTTATAGTTAATGCATATGGATATTTTTGGTCCAATAAAAATTGGATGTATTGGAGGAAAATATTATTTATTTGTCTTAGTTGATGATTACACTAGATTTACTTGAGTCGATTTTCTAAAAAATAAATAAGAAGCTATTTCCTATTTTAAAATTTGTAGAATCCCAGTTAAAAATGAGAAAAATCTTCCATTGATAACTATTTATAGTGATCATGGAGGAGAATTTCAAAAATCATATTTTGAAACTTTTTGTAGTTGAAAAGGAATTAATCATAACTTCTCAGCACCAAGAACACCTAAACAGAATGGTGTTGTTGAAAGAAGAAATCAAATTCATCATGAAATAAAAAGAACCATGTTGGGTTAATATTATATAGCTAAACACTTTTGGGATGAAGCTGTAATTACTTATTATCAAACTATAAGTCGAGTTTTCATTAGACATTTTCTTAATAAACCCCCTATGAGGTATGGAATGGTAGAAAACCAAGACTTTACTACTTCAAGGTATTCGATTGAAAAGTATTCATTCTGAATACTAAATATAATTTACATAAATGCACACCCAATTTTGATGAAAGAATTTTCTTAGGCTACTTCATAACTTCTACGACTTATAGGCTTCCAATAAAAATACTAGTACTATTGAAGAAACAATGCATGTTAAATTTGATGAAATTGATCTTTTTGTTTTTAAACAACCCCAACCTACATCTTTGGATGTGTTTTCAAAAACTGATTATCAACCCATGATAGACGATCCTTCTAATAATAAAAATGATCAAGAAAATGTTTCTGAAGAATTTACCCCAGAATATTTCCAACCATATGTTGATGAACAGGTTTTAAAAAACCCAAATCAGTTTTTTCTTAAGAATCATCCCATTGATAGTATCATCGGTGATGTAAATCAACCTAGAAGGACTATAAGGTCCTTAAGAAATGAAGTAGAACATCTATCATTCCTTTCACAATTAGAACCAAAATGAACTGATGAAGCTTTAGGTGATGATGATTGGATTAAAGCCATGAAAGATGATCTAAATTAATTCGAAAGGAATAATGTCTGGACCATGCTTAAAAGACTTAAGTAAACTTCTATTATTGGAGTAAAATGGGTCTTTAGAAATAATTGTGATGAAAATGGAATCATTTTGAGAAATAAGTCTAGATTTGTTGATAAAGGCTATAATAAATACTAAAGAATAGACTATGAAGAAACCAATGCCCCGATATCTAGTCTTGAATCTATTCGTATTTTACATGCCTTTGTAGCATTCTTAAATTTCAAACTTTTCCAGATGGATATAAAATTTAATTTCCTTAATGGATATGTTCAAGAGGATGTTTTTTGTTGAACAACATCCTGGTTTTGAAGACATAAAATATCCTGAACTTGTTTTCAAACTTACCAAATTTTTTGTGGACTTAAACAAGACCCTAGAGCCTGGTATGACATACTTACATGATTTTTGTTAAAAAACAACTAAATTAATGGAAATGCTGATCCAACTCTTTTTATAAATAAAGATAAGAAAAATGTTTTGATTGTTCAAATTTATGTTGATGAAATTATATTTGGATCAACTCAATAATATTTAACTCATTAATTTTCAAATCTAATGAAATCTTAGTTTGAAATGAGTATGATATGTGAGTTAACATTTCTCCTAGGTTTTAAAATTTCTCAAAAACGAAAAGGAAATTATATATATCCACACAAGTATATTTAATATCTTCTTAAAAAGTATGGATATGAAAACCCTAAGAGTATAAGCATTCCCATCGGTACCTCAATTTCCCTTGATCATGATGAAGATGGGAAACTAGTAGATCAAACATCATTTATAGATATGATAGGAAGTATGCTATAATTTAAAACTATTCATCTGGACTTAATTTTTTCCGTATGCATATGTGCAATATATCAATCCAATCCTAAGGAATCTCATTTAAACGCTTTGAAAAGAATTTTTCACTATTTAAAGGGAACCATGGATTGAAGACCCCTTTATATAACTGGAAATCGTTTTGTTTTAAAGAGTTTTTCGTATGCTGATTTTTGTGGATGTAGAATGGATATGAGAAGTACATCTGGAACATGTCATTTATTAGGAAATTCAATAGTTTCTTGGTCATAAAAAAAGAAATAATCAGAAGAACTTTCCACTACTGAAGCTGAATATGTAACAGCTGGAAGTTTTTATGCCCAAGTGTTGTGGATGCAAGACACACTCATAGAAGATGGTATGAGATTTATTAAAACAAAAATATTGTGTGATAACACTAGTTCCATTTACCTAAGAAAAAACTCTTCACATCACTCTCGTGCAAAACACATAGATATTAGGCATCACTTTCTTAGGGATCACACACAAAAAAGAGATACCATTCTTCAATTTATCGGAATGAAAGATCATCTTACTGATATTTTCACTAAATATTAACCCTCTCATAGATTTGAATACATAAAAAAGACGTTAGGAATGATAACCATAAAGTAATATTCCGTATTAACTTTCTGTTTAAACCTATCTCTTTATAGTAAGAAACTCCCTTTCATAGGGGGAGTACATTTTCTTTAAAAAAACTCTCGTAATCAAAATTTTCATAGTTAATTTTTTTTTCATAATAAAAATTTCCGTAATAACAATTTTCATAATCAAAACTTTCATAATCAAAATTTTTGTAGTCAAAATATTTTTTATAATCTAAATTTTTGTCATCAAAATTTTTGTAATCAAAACTTTCGTAATAAAATTTTTTTAGTAAAATTTATTTTACGTAGTTAAAAAACCCTCAATTTCAAAGATTTTCCTTAATTATAAATTTTTTTCGAGAATCTAATGGTCTTCAAGAAGAATTTTCCTTATTACTGATAATTTTCCTACCATTTCAGAATGTACCATTTTTTTCTTAAATTTTCGTAATCATATTTTTACATGTTCATATTTTCCTCTTGTTTAAGAATTTTTTTTTCGGATTCAGTGTTTCCATAAATCCGAATTTGTATCTTAAAAATCTAAAAATATCAGAACATACCAAATTCTTTCTTTGGGTATCATCTCAACCATCAGATATAATCATGAGTGTTTCCTCCGTTGCATCTCTTTGGGAAGATGAATTGTCACCTCAACCACCTATATAAAGACCCCCCAATAGTTATCCCACACTGGTTTTCAAAGATTTGGCATGCTGAAACCCTACTGCTCTACTGATGGCCCATTCTGATTTCCAAGTTTTCTCAATTACAAATGTCTTTGGAAGCCTCTCATCAGAAACAAATGTTGTAAGTCAAGGAAATATCTAAATGGAATATCTATAGGTAACGTTTAGTCGATCCAAATTTCTATGCCAAATATGATTCTTTAATTTCAAAGAACATCAAGCTGAATAAATGGGAATGTGTGTGTATATCCAAACTGAAGGCACATGATCTGGTTTATCCTGAATTGTAGGTTATTTTTTATGGGTCAGTAAGCCTTTTCAATAAAAAAGGAGAGATAATTTTTCCTTTAAAAGTTATGGGAAAACCTATTCCCTTTCCCACAGTATGTAAGCCAACTTACTTTGAATTTCTTATGAGGGAGAAGCTAAGTTCTACAATCACAAGATTTCAGATATTTCTGGATCTTTTTATAAGGAGAAATCCATAATATGACTTGGTCTATCTGTGGTGAAGACTCTGAAGATTAATCATATTTGTAAGAAAATTTAGATCTTAGAATTATGGGTTCAGGGATTTCTCATTATGAGAAATGGTGACATGGATACCCTGGTGTGAGTGATATTTGTGCTTAGGATTTTATAGTGAATCTTAGAATGATTAATTTGGTGAAGTATGTTTTGTTGACAATCATGAATATCAAGAATGAGACTCTAAAATCATGGATAATCATGTATTCTGTTATTCTCTCCAAGATTATAGTTCTTTGTCTAGATTTGTTCAAAATCTCTTATAGTTATAATCCAATAAATATCAAAGTAATGTTGTATAGTGATGACACCCTTAGAAGCATGTTGGTTGGCTTGAATACTATATTTGGAGATTTTTAAGATTTTTTCTGAAGCTGAAATAGAAGCCTTATAAAAGAAACTAGAAGTGGCTAAGACTTCCAAGAAGGGTGGTAAGAAGAGGAAGGTGAATGAACCAGAAAAGAAAGTAAAATCACATATAGTTCAGAAAACTCAATCAGAACCACCTAATACAAAGAAGAAAAAGACTTATCTAGATGAAGTAGTTGAAAAATACAGAGAAGAAAAGAAGAATAGGAAGGAAGGGGAGCCTAGTTTTTTCTTGGGCCCTACTAAGGAAAAATATTTAATGTTTTAGGTTGGTAAGGATCTTGAAAAGCAGGAAAAATAAAATAAGGAAAAGAAGAAAATATATGAAGTCGAGATTGTTCAATCTCTTTTTAAGGCTGCTAAAAAAGCTTCTGAACAAGTTCAAGTATCACAATCATTTTTGGTAAGAATCACTCCCAGGGACACCAGGAAAGAAAATAGTCATTCCAGAACCAAAATCAGAATAAATAGTTCAAGAGGAAGATGTTGAAGAAGAAATATAAGAAGGAAGTGATGATAAAGATGACATGATAAGGAAAGTTGAGTTATATCATGAGAAGGAGATTCCCTCTAAATATTTGTCAATATGAACTTATAAAGCTGAATCAACTAAAGTTATTTAATAAGGAAAAGAGAATTAGGAGAAGGAACAAGTGAATAAACCATCCGATGATGAAAGAAGCAACCATGACTTCCTTCAGCAAGAGGATCTACTGGAAAATGCTGAAAAATAAAAATTTGAGGATGATAAGATATTTTAGGTATCAGATAGTGAACATAAATTTACAAAAGCAACAAAGAGAATTTTGAAATATGATAAGGGAAAACAGGTGTTGATTGATACACTTAGGAAATTCGTAGTGAAAAAGAAAGATGTTGGTGGTTCGTCGAAGATAAAAGAGGAAGATATAGAAAAAGAATCATCACCAACCAAAAAATTTGATTCGAAATCATCCTCTCTTGGACATTATTTTATAGTACAATTTTTAAAGAAGCTGGTTGATACGATTCCCTTATTTAGAAGTATAGACTTGAGGTGCCAAATGCTTTAGCACTCGATTTATTAGAAATCTGATACGGTTACCTTGCTTATAGAAAAGTTTGTTGGTCTTGAGGATGATTTCAAATCCTTATTCATTGGATATGAAGCCCACAAAAGATCCTACGAGGAAATCAAAAAGTGGTCAAGTAAAACAATCGAAGAGATATAGATCCTTGATGATTTCTAATAAATTGTGAAGGATGTTTTTGACACGAAATATAGGATGTTCAAAGATCTTACTAGAAGTTTTGAGGAGAAGCTTTGTCTCGAAAAAACTACCCGGAAGAAGGAAATCAAAGATCTGAATGGAAATCTTAATGTAGTTTATTTTAATTGGAAAATGGAAAGATGTATTAGAATTGATTTCGAAGAAAAACTCACTAAGCAGGAAGAAAATTTGAAAGATCCAGAAGAAATTTCTAAAGCTCCGTAATAAAAGATCAAAGCCTTCGAGAAGAAAAATGAAGATCAGGATCAGTTGCTCAAGCATGTTGAAGAGGATCACAAGGAGTTTAAGAAGCTAAAAACCATCTTGAAGAACCTAATTCAAAAGGATAATGAAGAATAATTTTTTTCCCAATCCGATCTTTTGTTGTATTTTATTCTTTGTATAAATTCTTTCAATCATAATCAAATTTTGGTTGCTCTTCATATATTTTGTTGTATAGTACTAAAATTTCATGCCACACATATATTTTCCATTCCCTTTATTCCTTTTTTAAAATCATAATTAGGGAGAATGTAATGATAAAAAGAATACTAAGAAAAGAAGAGAATTCCCTATGTAAGGGGGAGTCTATCTAAGGGGGAGTTTCTTCAAAAAATATTTTCATATACAGGAAAAATAATAATCCATTAAAGGAAGTAAAGAATATTATCCTTAGGGATTTTAAAACCTAAGGGGGAGTTATTCGTATTTACCATGATTCATATGAAAATGGAGATATGTTTTTATTTTCAAGTCCATAAAGAAAAATTCTAAGTCCTTATTTTCTTTTTTGTAAAGATGTTTGTGCTTTACAAAAAGGGGGAGATTGTTGAGTCAATAAGGTTTCCTTATAATATTTTCATTCCTATATATTTTGAAAATCACAAACACTCTATCTTAAGTAAAATTATATTTTCCCAATGAATTATCTTAATAAAGAAAAATTCCCTTCTCCAAGGAAATTTTAACCTCACCTATGTTTTCATTGTTCATTTTATTTTCTCTTTAAATATAACTAATTTTATTCCTAAGTCTAAAAATTATCTTCACATATAAACATAGTAATCCTATAAATACTTAGTTATAGATTATTCTATTTTCAGAATTTGAATTCTCTGAAATTTAGACTCCAAATTCTCTGAAATTCAGACTCCGAATTATCTAAAATTCAGACTTCAAATTCTCTGAAATTCAGACTCCGAATTATCTAAAATTTGGACTCTGAATTCTATGAAATTCAGACTCTGAATTCTTTGAAATTTAGACTCTGAATTCTCTAAAATTAAAACTATTAATTCAATTAATTTCAAACTCCGAATTCTCTGAAATTCAGACTCTAATTTCTCCGAAATTGAGACTCTAAATTCCCCAGAATACAGAGAATGAATTCCTTAGAATTCATACTCTGAATTATTCAGAATTCAAACTAAAAATTCCATATAATTCAGACTCCAAATTCCTCATAATTCAGACACAAAATTCTTTAGAATTTAGACTTCAAAATACATAGAATTCAGGATCCAAATTCCTTGAAAAATAGAATCCGAATATCCATGATTTATAGTCTCCAAATGATTAATTTCTTAGACTCCGAACTTTATTTTTCCTTAGACTCCAAAAAATATATTTGGTTTAGCAACCTTATTTTTCTTACACTTATTGTAGTTATGAAATGATGTCGTACAATCTGTTTCTATCTAACTATTGTTTAAGTGACACGTGTACATGTCCCTCTAAGATTAAAGAAGAAATATGACCATTGGAGGAGGGAGGCGACCGTTGGAAAAGTGCCTATAAATAAGATCTCATTTGAACGCGATCATAACCTATTGATCACTCTATAGATTTCATGGTGCTAAAGTGATTTCTAGAGAGAGAGAATCTCATGCCTTGTGAGTATAAAACATCTTCTTTAGATTTCTTCGTACATCTCCGATTGTTGCTGTCTACAATCGAGGACTTATGGGATAGGAAGACAAAGGTAACGACTACCTTAAAGTTCACGGACTTCCATGGATAGAAAGATAGACATGCTGACTACCTTGAAGTTCGAGGTCTTACAGGAATAGCCAGAAAAATTCCAATATTCCAATCGATGTCTTACCCTAGTGTGGGTAAGACATACATTCTTGAATGTATAAATTAAGGGACCTTTATCCAAGGTTGTTGGATACCCTACTCTTTGGGTTAAAAGACTTCATATATGTTACTTGTTTTGTTTCAAGTATATTTATACTGTATTTTGATAAAGGAATAATGTATAACCTTCTTATACTTTATTAGACTTTTATATACAATGATAAGTTTGATTATATATTATTTAAGGTAGAATCTATTCCTTATAATCTTTTCTTATGTTTCATTTCCGGAACGATATTTCTGGAACCTAATAAGTTTTTTTTAGAACTAAAATAGGTCTTGTGAATTTACCTTTTTTAAATTTGTTAAAAATAGTTTTCCTTAAGGTTAAAAACAAAATTTTTTAAACTTACAATTAACCCCCCTCTTATAATTGAGTAACTACATTGATATTTTAAACCTTCAAGTTCTACCAATGTGAATAGGAAAAATGTGAATAGAGGAAAGCATTATGTTGTCAACCTGTGAGAACATACCAATAATCAAAGAAGTTCTAAAAAGTAAAATATTTATAAAGAAAAGATATCAGTATGATATTTAAATTAATGAAGTGATAGTTTTTGGTTATATCAAACACACTATATCCTATTATTGTGAAGTCAGGAGTTATTGAAGAGGCGAATCTATTAGAAGTTGGTAAATAAGAGTTATAACATATCCTTCATATTAGAATATAAGTAAAATTTATGAGCACTATTTTAATTTATAAAATGCGGGTCTAGATATAATCAATTATTATAATAGATGAGATATAAATTATTTTGAATGTTAATTTAAAAGGGATGAAAGTCAATCCAACTCAATTCCTTTTGAAATTAGTATTTATCCTCTTGGGGAAGAAAGATACTTTTATTGAATTTCTTATGATTAATAAAATGAGAATAGATCAAATAATTACTCAACTAATTTGGTAATATATTGGAAAGAATGGAAGTATATTGATACGAAAATTTTGAATGAAAAATCCTAGAAATCAATAATGAATTATAGTGGTTAGATTTTGGATGGTGGTTATTCATCTCATATGATAGTTAGTATGAATCAGTTAAAGAAGTTGAATGGTAGAGTTGATGGAATATTGAACTTTGGAAATGATGTAGTATTATTGATTAAAGTATGTGGAAAACTCATCTAGTTGGAGATTAATTGAGTAGTAATTAAGTCCACTATTTTAATGGAATTCAACTCAATTTATTATGTAAAAATCAGCTTTGTTACTGAGACTTAGATTCCATATTCAATCCAAAATGATAAATTATAGAAGGAAAGGCTTTGAATTATCTTTTGAAAGGATAAATGAAAAAAAAATCTGTATGAGATATATTAAAAAGGTAATACCTGTGTTCTAATTTTTTAAGAATAAAACAACTTGTGGAACGAGAAGATATGGCACATTAATTAAAAATGTACGGATAACATGTCTGAGTTCTGAGCAACAGTGAACATTCCTAAACTAAACTTAGATCATGAAAAAAAAATTATGCTTATATATGAGTAAAGTTAGTTAAAAATCCATATCTCATGATGAAGAAGAAAGCATAATATTTTATAAATTTGGTACAAACTGACATATATGGTCTAATTGTCAACGATAAAAGATTTTGTTTAAAGTACATCTTCTAATTTTTTGATGATTATAGTAGGATGAGATGCCCCATTTCTCTGCAATGAAATGGTAAGATATATATTTAATGAAAATATATTATGGAAGAGAAGAAAGTGGAATTTATAGAACTATAATGATTCTTATTTTAGAAAATAGAGCAGTGTACACATGCTGTGAGGTTAAAAATAATGGTGAAAATCATCGCATAAAGCATGAAGTCTCTTTGGTGAAAAATCACCAATATAATGGGGTTATGGAAATAAAAAAAATTATGGTGAACAATATGGATTTTTTTAAAATAAAGTATCAATTAATATCACTATTGGAATGAACTGGTGAAAGATTCCATCTACACTCTAAATAGAGAATTAATTGGCCCTTGACTAGTGAAAATTTATTAAAAAATGTTGAATTTAATTATTCCCACAATAATTCATCTTGGAGTGATTAGAATTAAATTATTTATTTAGGATAAAGTGTGTTACTAGGGTAAATATAGTGATGTTTCAAATAAAGGTATATTTTAAGGCTACACATTAGAGAGTATGTCCTATTAGTGTTTCAATAAAAGTCATCATATTATTTTTAAGAGAAGTGATGTGAAAGTGGTTGAGTATTAAACCAAAGGAAATTCCTAAAATATTTTTCATAGAGAAGTGTTTGATGAAGATGAGCGGATATATGAAGATTAAATAGAATCTCAATATACATAGATTGATGATGATATTGAAGTTGAATTAATAAAACAATAAGGTGGAAAAAAGATTCAACCTACAAATCAATCAAGGAGTAAACTAGTTAAGTTGATCCAAGCAATATTATTGGAAAGAAGTCAACTACAATGAAAACTAATAGGATAAAGTTAATGAAGAAACTAACACTAATATCAGGTCAAGATCCTACTTAATTCAAAAAAGAAAAAAGCAATGAATCTTGGGTGAAATCTAAGAATGAATAAGTGGATCAAGTTGATAAGAATTGAGCATGGGTTTCTATATATTGACATAGACATCAAAATGTGATTGTTAAGAAATCGGTGTTATGATACAAGATTGATGAAAATGGTAGAAATATTCAAAATAAAGTGAGGTTGGTATGTAAAGGTTATACATATGTTAAAGGAATTGATATTGTAAAAACATCAATAAAAGTAACAATAATAGATTATATTAGACCTTTCCCAGTGGGTTCATTCATAGAGGTTTAGGAATATTCCAAATGGATCTTACGATAACATTTTTAAAAGGAGTCTTGAATGAACAAGTTTATATTGAACAATTAGTTGGACTTTTTTATTAGAAATGATGAATTAATACTGTGAAGATTGAAAATGTATGTGAATGTCCTAATGAAAGGAATTCATTCTTTATATGAATGATAAGAAACTTTATTAAGGAATTTATAAGGATTTCATCACAACCTCTATGTGAAAATTTCATAGGATGAAAAAATTATGAGGATGGTGTATGTGGATTACATCATCTTTGGAGGATAAAATCAAAACACATTTGATAATATTTCTTAATTAATGACTTCTAAATTAGATATTTAATTATTTGTAGAATCAAATTACCTTTTGGGTATAATAATAAAATAAAAATTATAAAGTCTATTCCTATAATTTTTAAAATATTTATGGGAAGTGTAGAATAAAATATGAATAGAAGAGTGAAATCAAATTTTAACTCTATTAGAAGATGGATCTGAAATTAGAAATTATAAGGGTAGTGAGGGAGTAGACTGAAATTTGTATAGAAGTATCATCAAGAGTTTACTTAGCTTAATATAATAAACATAATTTTTTTATAAAATTCATGTTTGGTGTCATGGTTTCAGAGTTTATCTATGAATGGAAACCTCTTATAAGTAAAGATAATAATGAGTTATATTTAGGGAACATTGAAATATGGTTTGTTGTTAAAGGATTGAAAATATTTGAACTTGTTGCATTATTAGGATATCAATTGGGATGGTTACATTGATGATATAAAATTCATGAGTATTGTAGAATTTATATTGAAATAAATTGTGTTGGATAGATATTTAATAAACAAGATCATGTTTCTTTAAGTAAAATAGAAGCATAGTATATGTTAATTAGCAGGGCCTATACACATCCTATATGGATGAAGAAAAAATTGGAATTTATTGGGGAAGTAGTGAAAAAACCAATTTTGATCTACTACAGCAACAAAATTTCCATTGAATTAACTGAGAATATAGTAAAGTACTCTTATACAAAAAACATTGAGATCTAAAATCACTATACAGAGGATAAGGGTGAGAAAAAACAATTTGAATTTGTAATTTTTTAGAAAACAATATCAAGTGTTAGATATATTCAGGAGACCACTGAAAACATATATTTTTTAGAAGCCCCAATTGAACTATGGATTTTAATCAATTCAATCACAAATAATAGGTTTATATACCTCTTATCCTAATTTTAATTAACATTGTATTTTACCCTCTTTTATCTTTTATGGACTTAAATTTTATAGGGCGAAAGAATATTGGATTAGATTATATCCATGTGGAATTGGAATTCATTCACTGGTTTTACTAGTTTATTATAAAACATTTAAAGACATAATTATTTATATTTATTTCTATATTTAG
The DNA here is from genome assembly GCA_963277665.1 of Viscum album. NCBI lineage: Eukaryota > Viridiplantae > Streptophyta > Magnoliopsida > Santalales > Viscaceae > Viscum > Viscum album. The sequence continues at coordinate 1,511,548,987 of OY728139.1, read as the reverse complement.
CTTTGAATCATGTACAGTTAGAGATTAGTTAAATTCTCTTTCTTAAGATCTAAAACAGTAGACGTATGTAGGATATATGAACATGATTAGAACTAAAGTAGATAAACTCTTTGAATTTCATTTTTAAATGGGGAGAACAAATCAAGAATAATAACTATTCAAAAGGTATAAAGTATATATAAAGAGAATGGATGATAATTAATACATAGATTAAAATGAAAGGGAATCATGATGTTTAAAAAAAATTATATAGGTTCTAAAAAATAAAAGGTTAATTGATAATAAAATCTAAATGGAGAGACTCATGAAAAAATGGATTGATAGGATAGATTTTGTGGTCAACATAACAAATTTTTTTGATGTCATTAAAATATATTTTATATTATTAAAGTTATATGAGTTAAATAATCTTGGGAAATCTGAAATGATTTGTTGTTTTCTAATTGTAGGATTTTATCATGTTGAGAGCTCATGCGTTATGTCATGACTGCTGTACATTTTCAAAAAATTGAAATAGTGACTTAATTATTCTTAATATTAAATGATATTTTTAGAAGGATGTTTTGTATTATTATAATAGTCATCATGTTGGAATTTTATAATTATTAATTTTTTAGTTTTGGAGTTTCATTTCACACATTGTTGTGATATATTTCATTCCACAAAGGATTATTGGGTTAATTTTAGTGGTTCTATAGAGAGTTATTCATTTCATGAGAAGTTTTAACACTTTTAAAAAATGGTTAGGTCTATTTAAATGTTAATAGATAGGGATGTTCAAACCATGAGACTTTATATTTTACCATGAATAATGATTGGTTTTAATTCAGTTATTTTGTTTTTAAAGTGGTCATTCCATGAAATGAGAGCCACAAAGTGATAGTTACAATTTTAAAATAAAACTAAAGAGATCATGTTGTGTCGCTTGGATATGGAAAATATATAGTGAAGTGATTTTACTGTATGTAGTAGTTTATAACTAGAAAATTAATACACACCATGAAGCCTTGTTACACATTTAAACTCCTATGGAATTTGAAGAGTGTTAATGAAGATACTGATCTGTCACACTATGAATATTTATACCTTACTGTGAATTCAAGAAAATCAGAATTTAAATATATTGGATGTTGTGTATTTCTCAAGTATGTTTGGAAGTTAATAAAATGTATATTAGATACATATTAAATTTATATGGTAGATCTAGAACATGAGTCGATCCTTTAGTTGAATTTGGGTTAAAAGAATATGGAAGTTGATTATGGTTTGATTTTTTGAATTTTAAATTCAAATATTTTTGTGAGTATACATGTAGTTTTTTTTGTAAAGGGAGAGGTATGACACATAAAAATATATATGAATATTTAATATCCACAAACATAGAATTAGTAATTATATTCATACAATACATATAATAGTAAGGTGAAGTGTGATAAATCTCTGTTGAACTAAAGAACATGCTTAAAAGGTTAATTTTACATGTATGACCCTGAATATAAGAAATTAAATAGTGTAGCATCATGAATAAAACCCATTACTGTATGGTGTTATACATTTGATTGAAATTCTTAAGACATCAAACTATATTTAAAGTATATCATTGTGACCCTATTTAAAGTAGTGAGTGGAAAAGAAAAAGATGTCATATGACCTAAATGAGTAGTGAGTTTTTCCTAAATATTGTAACCACATTATAGTTTAGAATTAGTTAATTGGAATATCAATAGATAATTGATGTGTTCTCCTTGGATGTATGACATTGTGGCTAAACCGAGTAAAATCATTTTGTATTTTTTTATTTTCTACTTTTTTATTTGATAATATATATAAGATAGATTCAATTTGTATTTTACAACATGAATAAAAGATATATTTTTAAAAAACATATGAATAATTTTTCTATAGACAGAAATTGCCCCCTAATAGGGTGTAAAATGGGGCCATATGTTAAAAAAATTTGAATTTGGGAGAATTTCTCTAGATTTAATCGATATAAGGTATAGTTCAAATTGAAATAAATAAGGACTCACATCAGAAGAATAAAATACCACCCATCAATGAAAAAATTCAACATAATCTTTGAATGGAATTATCTAATTTATCATGTGGACGGTATCAAAGAGTCCCATTTCAAGGATAAGGAATTATGATTCTAACTCTTCTCAGTATATGGTCCTTTTTACAAATTAGATGGGTTTACATAAAAAATCCATTAATTCCACAAAATGAGTATATATAAATGAGTTTGAAGCACCCATGTCAACTTAAGAACAACCGTAGATGATGTAATTACTATGGTAGCTCAAATTATTATTGATTGAGCTTCATATTTAATAATACCATGCATAGATACAAATAATTCCATAGATTATAGATTAGTCTAGGAACTCACACTATATAGAGGTCAATTTATCATTTTCCTTTGTATAATAAAAGTTTCTCCTCCACCTCTATGAACCATAGGATGGGGCTCCACAATCATAGTTTTATTTTTAGTTCACTTTGGATATTTTTGGATTCTTGGAAACTGCACCACTTAATTGAGGAGGGTGTATGATGAATAATGTTTAGATATAACCCATTTTTTCATAATCTTAGAAAAGGTAAATATAATCAAGGTTTAAAGGAAAATATTTCCCTGAACATCCACATTGATGAAATATAGGATTCCCATCCCATTGGTTCTGAAGATCCTGATTGAGATATAATCATTGAACTACTTTGATAGACATATCTATACTCATTTCACTTCCTTGTATTCTCAATTAAACCACCTTTATTTCCTCTCTAGAAGTAAGGGGAACCTCCAACCAAATTGTACAACATATTTTTTTTAACCTATACCATTACCTTTTTATTGACCACCATAGAATATATTGGTATTTAAAAAAATTATTTCGATCATATTTTCAAATTGATTCCTATTTTGAATCATTTAGCTTTCATTATATCACTTTTAATCAAATCTAGTGAAAAATTAATGAGCCCAAAAAATCAATTCTCATTCTACATCACTTTACAATTGACATGATTGAGACACAGGAACTCATATTATTTTTATGAATTCAATATCTTAGGGTTGAAGTACGGAGTCAACATGATTTTAAAATATTTCAATTCAGGATTTTCATGAAGATTAAATTAAATTATAAAATCCAAAAACGTATACTTGGGTCCTTTAATAATAATGGTAGCACACATTAACATTAAAGATTCAAGAGGTTCAAGAAATTTAAAAACCTTTTCAATATTATTAATATTATCTTATTATTATAAAGAATTATTCATTCCTCTGAATGAAATAGAATTATGGTGAAGGAACTATTGATCTTTATCCATGATTTGGGTTTGGAAAGGATTGTTTTCCCATTTTATGGATTGGATAGTTCAAGAACATATTTTTGAGACCCAAATTTTGCATTTAAACCCTTTGAATATTTTTAACAATATTTTTAAAGGTAGTTACATTGTTGAATTTCCATTAGTAGAGACTTGTGTCTTTGAAAAATTTAATATATATAATATCTTTAACTTTACACATGTGAGAAATTAATAACCCTTGCATGAGGTTTCAATGGAAATTTCAACACTATAGTTGTGTACATAATAGGGATATTTTCCTAAGAGAGGTGTGATTTTCATGTCCACATGATAAACCATAGGCCAAAATTTTTTTAGTTTTTATTTTAATATATCATTTAACTAACTGTTTAATTATAAATATAAATTTATATCATTTATATAGGATTATTTGTCATAACTAAATCTCTAACTAAAGAGGTGATTCTGATCATTCTTCATGGTTTGGAGGTTTGTTCCTTATGATGGTATAAGAAATGATCATAAGGGAGATTTGGCTTATCAATATTATGAAATTTGTACCATAAGGTGTGAATCTATGTTATTAGAGCTACATTCATCATGTACTTCATTTATTTTCCACAATAGAGTCTCTCAATCACCTCATGATGATAAAAATTCTAAAATACCTGATTTTTTTAAAATGTTTGGTAAATATACAATAATAATTTAAACATATTTTGTTTTCATGATGTGAGAAATGATAAAATTCATTCCTTTAAAATTTATTTTCATTTGATTTTAATTTTTTTGAATAATTATCTAATTGTATTATCATGAATTTAAACCATTTAAATATCTATCATATTTTGTCACTTTTATCCTTTCTTAATAACTTTATTATAATATTATATATAAATTTTTACAATTCCATTAATTAATGATTTTTTATTATCTATTAATTGATTTTTAATAAACTTAAATTAATTGTGAGACTAGGAATGAAAAAAAAACAGCCATCAAACATAAATATTATTAAATTTCATTTTTATTCCATTTATCTTCCTCTAAAAAGAATATTTACCATCGACAATCACATTGTATGATAGTTCAACATTTTAGAAACCTAATGGGAGTCTAGAAAATGAATGTATTGTAGAAAATGGGAATGAGGGGATAAAGCATGGGGAACTCAAATGGTGGTCAAGAAACATTTGAATGGATGAAAAAACCATTGGGCAAGTGATTAAGATTAGGAGGAAAAATCTCATAATGTGAGATGTATTAAATGATGCATTGAGTGGTGAATATTTATAGAAAAATAGATACAATATAAAATTTTTCCTAAAAATTAAATATGGAAGTTTACTCGACTAAATAGAATATTGTCTAGTAAATACACAATGTTTGTGTACTTTTATGCTGCACTAAGATTTTTCCAATTTTTTAAGTATCATATGGTTTGTGATGTCATTCCATGTGCTATTTTTAGTGGAATTTGAGCCTCAAGAATATATCAGAGTATATTCTTTACTAACCAATTGGAACTACATGTCATGTGAACCAGTAGACATGGAACCAATATTTATTTCTTAGTTTTTTGAGGTTTCCCTTTAATATATGGTGTCTAGTCTTTTATTTTAATTTTATTTAGTACTGTTCTTCATTGTTATACTTTTGGAATGTTTAGTGTGTGTTACATTAATGTTATGTTATAGTTGGTTAGATGCATAGTTTTTATTATGATAAATTATTTTGGGGATAAGTGTTTATATATAGGTTTATTGGATAAAGACAGCCATATGTTTGATATTTCTTATTAGGTCTAGTCACCAACCCCAGGATTATTAGAAGTGCTCTTGGGGCAGAAGACATTGTTTATTGGTAGCTCAAATAGATCCCCAATGGGTTATGTCATTTTAGAATGGTATTAAATAAATTTTACTCTTATAGTAGACTTTAGAGTTGGAAGTCTTGGGTGGATTGGTTTGGGATTCTTTGGGAAACATTGTTAAGGGGGTTTGAGTTTGGTTAACATATTTTGGGACCGAGGGATTGGTAATGTGTAAAGACCCGTAAAATTCAAGGAAATTTTTTTCTTAATTTTCTTTAGAATTTTACAAGAGCGCGGTTTCAGACGGCACCTGATTCCGAGGCCCGGAGTGCCCGGAATTAATTTCCGAAGTTTGGCTCGGGTACGTTCAGTGAACGAACGAGCGGGAATTCCTAACTTTTGATCCGGTGCTCGGAATTGAAATCTGAGGGCACCGATGAACTCGCAGCGCCGATATTCGCTTAAAGAGACCTTTTTGGGAGTTGCGTTTGTTGCGGGTTGAAAGTTAATTTTTAGGGGTTTTTAGTTTGAGTTAAATAAAATTTGTATAGAACAAATTTTATTTTAACTTGTTGAAAACCTACCAAAGGGGGTTGGAAGTGGGACCCACACCCACTTAACCTCCCTTGGGAGGATTAAGTGTCGTGGGGCCCACACGAACCCCTAATCCTTTCAAATTCTCTCAACTTGCTTAACCCCTCTAAACCCCCTCTTAATTATGTAACTCTCCCCTACTTTAATTCTTGCCAACCTATCTCTTCACTTAATTTTGTCAACTCTAGATTTAATTAATGTATTGAATTCAACTTTTGAATTTTGAAAGGTTGGCAAAGTGAAAATAAAATAAGGTGTAGCTTATTTTATTTTGGGTTATTGGTTTGTCTTCTTGAGAGGTGGAGAGCTCTCCTTCTTCTTCAAACTCAACGAAGAACGCGAAGAACGTCGTTCTTCAACGAAGAACTTCTCCGCCGAAGAACACGGTCCATCCGCGACGCGACGTACTTCTTCCGCGTCATCTCTTCCGCGACGGTTTTCCGCGACGAACGCCATCGACAATGACTCTTCCTCCGACGTCAAAGGAATCGACACCGATATTCCACGACTACGTCAACGTGCGACTATCGAGGTAGAGGTTCTTGAGTTCGTTGTTTTCTTTATTATTTGACTTTCCTCAAGACTTGACGAGGAACGCTCAATTTCCGACGAAGAACGCCGCTCCGCTCTTCTTCGTTTACCGTGTCAACGAAAGGGGACACCGCTTCCTCCTCGGACCTTCTTCGTCGGCATACGAAGATTCGCCAACGACGTAACTCTTCGGGCATATCTCTTCGTCAACGGATTGACGAACGACGACCGCGACGCCCGACCACCGCGACGTTGTCTTCCGCGGGACGTTGTCAAGTCTTCGATCTTATACCTGAGGTAGGGGTTGTTGATTCAATATTTATTTATTCCATTTCTTGAACGTGGATCTGGCATGTCTAACATGAGGCTTTGAATGTTTAAGTTGAGTTTTTATTTAACGTGAGGGGGGCCGGACCGCATGAACACGGCCGAACCCCCCTCCAACGTTTACGTTGATTTATCTTGTGGGTGGAAGCAAGTGGCGTGGTGCCGTCGCACCACGCGGATGATCGTGAAAATATTTTACGCGGCGCCGTCGCGCCACACCGAGGTAGAAAACTTCAAGAACGCGACGCCGTCGCGCCACGTTGAATGGAATCAAGGCACGGCGAAGGGGCGCGGTGCCGTCGCACCGCGCCGGATGACGAACGCCGCGGCCGGTTCCGGTCCGCGGCGGGACGAGGAGACAGCGGCCGGATCCAGGCCGCGGCGGGATGTGAAGACCGGCGGCCGGGCCGCCGGCGTCGGAAGTCGAAGGCGGGACCGGAATTTCCGGTCCCGTTGGTGAAAACCGGCCGGCCAGCTGGCCGGCCGGATGACAGAAAACCGGGGGATTAAATCCCCCGGCCGGTTCAACAAAACCCCCCTCTTAATGAGGGGGGCGGTTCCTTGAAGGAAGGGGGGCAGCCGGCCCCCCGGTTTGTTCCCAGCCGGCCCCCACGTGCGGGGGCCGTGTCTTGCAAATGGCGCGGCACAAAGGCCGCGCCGCCACCCTAATCAGCGGGGGGCTTCGCCCCCCCCCGCGTGCAGCCACCCCGCGGCGACAGGCCGCCGCGGCCCGCCGCGCCGCCGCCGGCCGCCGCCGCCGCCCGCCGCCGCGCCGCCTCGGGGGGGGGGGGGGGGGGGTCGGGCCGGGTCGGCCCGGACCCGGACCCCCCCGTTTCGAACCAAATTCGGTTTTTGGCCCATAACTTGAGCCTCGGACCTCCGAATGACAAACCGTCTGCGGCAACGCGATCCTTGGATCGAGACGGTCGTTTCGATATATCGCACTCAAGGTTTCGGTTAACTTTGAGTTTAGCCGGGTTGGTTCGTTCACGAAACCAACCGGGCCTTCGGAGCGGAAACGCTCATATCTTGAGCTTCGAACGTCCGATTGACGCGCCGTCAGTCGCGTTGTGTTCCTCTTAATGAGACGGATCTTTTGGCATAATCTGCCCGAGGTTTGGACGCAGGTGGAGTACGGTCGGGTTGGTTTTGCCTTAAAAACCAACCGGGCCCCGGAGACGAAAATGCCAATAACTCTCAGACCGGGCGTCCGATCGACGCGCCGTCTGTTGCGTTGAGTTCCTGTTGACGATACGGAACTTTTGGATACATCAACTCTGGTCTTTGTGACAGTTGATGTATCAGCCTCTCGGCTCGTGGAGCGGACCCTCCGAACGAGCTTGCTGTGTGCGGGAACCCTAGTGCTGGCTGCGACTGTTCTACTGCTATGACTGCTACTGTGACTGCGACGACGACAATATAGAGATCCTGTGTGGATTCGACGACGACAGTACAGAGATCCTGTGTGGATTCGACGACGACGACTACAACACTCAGCGATCCTTCGTGGATCAGTGCTACAGGTCCTGTGTGGGCCCGATCCTGTGTGGGTCCTTGCGCTCAGCGGTTCTGTGTGAGCCAGCGCCTACAGGTTCTGTGTGAGCCCGATCCTGTGTGGGTCTTCTGCGGGGGTTAGTTACCTATCGATCCTTCGTGGGTCCGACGACTTAGATGGATCAGTGATCATCTTTATCGTCCTTGAAGAAGTATACCTGTGTGAGCTGAATCCTGTTGCTTTCCTGTATGGATTGTGTTGTGCAATCCTGTGTGGATTATGTTTTGCTTTCCTATGTGGAATACGTATACTTTCCTGCGTGGACTGAGTTGTACTTGGGCTCGGAGATTGGAGCGTATTTTAATTGATGACTTAGGTGTATGTATGGGCATATACCTAAGCAGTGTCGGTTGTTACTTCGTGATTGTACTTTTCTTCGTGGTTTATCCTTTGTGGATTTGAGAGACCTTCAGGGGTCTCGGGGTCCCTACTGAGTAGCTTATACTCACCCCTGCACGGGCTTTGCCCGCACTACGTTGTGTTGGTTGCAGACGACGGACAGCGTTGACCTGAGCTGAGGCCTACAGAGCGGGACGGTACCCGGAGGTGGACCACTGGGCGGGACGTGCACGGAGCGGACGGCGGGACCCGTGGAGCAGAGGAGCTATCTGTACCCACCCTTCAGGTGGGATTTCCAGTGGACAGCTCGGTGTAGCGGCTTTTACTTTTCAGTTGCTGTTTTCCCTTTCGAGTTGTACTTTACTTTCAGTTTGGGTTTGTATTCTGGCCCATTTACCTTTCCGCACTTTCAGTCGTACTCTGCTTTGTTTAGTATTTACTTTCCGCTTGTTTACTCTGTGGTGTGTGTTTACTTTTCAAAGGCAATGCCTTCCCTTTTTACCGGGATTTACGCCTTGGTGCTAGTCGCCAGCCCCTGGCCTATGGAAGGCGGGCTTGGGGTAGTCACGGCACGGACCCCGAGGGCGGGTCGTGACAAATTGGTATCAGAGGAGTTCGGTTCTACCACGAACTCTGATCTTTTCTATGTGAAGCAATAATGTTTAGCGTATTGAGTGTGGTTATCAGTCCAGGGAGTCCAGTGTTAGTGCGGCGGCCGACGTATCCGTACACCAGGACCCTGACTTCTGATTTCCGACTTAATGCACGAAAACATTGATTGCGTGTGTGTTTCAAAGTTTTCTTTGTGATTACTTATATCAGCTCACCAGGTATACTGTTCTAACCGTGGCGCACCTGTTTCCTTTTCAGGATGGCCCCACGACGGCAGCCAGCTAGGGTTCCGAGAGTCGAGCGAGACGACAGCCCACCGAGCGACGAGGCCTCGGTGCAAGGCCCTTTTCCAGTAGTGGCACCGGCAGTAGCTTTACCCGCCGATTCCCCGATGCTTCCAGCAGCAGCCGCTGACGATGCACGTCGCCTCAGCGCACTGCATGAGTTTCAGCGCCAGCGACCGCCCAGGTTTCGCGGGGAGACGGATCCCCAGGCAGTAGAGGACTGGCTGGAGGCAGTAGTTCGAGTGTTTAGGCTAGTGAGGACACTAGCAGACCTCATGGTGATCCTCGTTGCGAGCCTACTACACGCAGCAGCAGGACGATGGTGGAGCTTGATGCTCCAGGTGCACGATGAGGCATCTCTACTTTGGACGGACTTTGAGAGCCTCTTCCGCTCGGAGTTCGTCCCAGCCACCCTTCGTGCAGTGCGTATCCAGGAGCTTCTACAGCTGCGGCAGGGCAGCATGACGGTCGCTCAGTACTCGGCGAGATTCACCGATCTCTCGCGCTACTCGACCGACATGGTACGAGACCCATTCTTCCGGGCCCGGACCTTCGAGCAGGGTTTGAGACACGAGATCAGGGCATCGCTGATCTCCCTCAGCATACCGACTCAGACAGGAGTACTGGAGCGGGCCCTTCTGATCGAGAGCTTCCTTGCTGAGTCTACACCAGCACAGCGACCCACCGCAGGGCGGCACGTGGCAGAGTCATCTGCAGCAGGCAGTCGACGGATGACTCAGGGGTCCAGACAGACCAGACCTTCGGGCAAACGATCTCAGGGCACTGGCTCAGCAGTGCGGGGCACACATCGCGAAGCCAGTCTTCCGAGAGGTAGACAGTGCTACCCGTGCGGCGGGCAGGGCCACATGGCTCGTGACTGCCCGACCCGTCGTGCCGAGGAGCAGCAGACAGTTGATGGACCACCGAGGCAGAGGCAGAGGATCGACCGTGGCGGTCCGCAGGGAGGAGGCGGACGAGGCAGAGGAGCTGGACGAGCAGCTGGTGGTGGTCGACGCTTTGAGGCTCTACCACCACCACCACCAGGAGGTCCACCCCGACCACATGGAGCTGGCGGGCAGCGACAGGCACAGCTCCAGGCAGCAGAGGCCTACGACCACGACGCACCTGAGATGATTCGAGGTACTATCTGTGTCTATTCCACCCTTGCTGCAGTTCTTATAGACACAGGAGCGAGTCACTCTTTCATAGCCGCTGCCCTTGTTCGGAGCTCGGAGATTCCGACAGAGCCGTTGGCTCGATCCTTACGGCTAGAGACTCCTACGGGAGAAGACTCGACGATTACGCACTGGTGCCGGCAGTGTGAGCTTACTCTAGGAGGCGAGATCTTCGGCTGGGATCTTCTTGTAGCAGCGTCGAGGCCTTACGACGTCATCTTGGGCATGGATTGGCTATCTATGGTCCATGCACAGATTGACTGTTTTAGGCGCAAGGTTCGATGTGTACGCACCGACGGGAGAAGGTTCACCTTCACCGGCGAGAAGGGAGCCTTAGCAGCACAAGATGGACTTCAGCGGAGGAGAGGACAACCCATCACTCATCAGTTGGCTAGCCTTATCCTTGGAGCAGTTGACGTGCGGAGTCCTGGTTTTCCTGCAGTGGTGGATCAGTTTGCGGACATTTTTCCCGACGATGTTCCAGGGCTACCTCCTCGCAGAGAGGTAGACTTTTATATTGACTTGTACCCAGGGACAGCCCCGATATCCACTCCAGCATATCGGATGTCCCCCTCCGAGCTTCGAGAGCTACGGGTACAGTTGGAGGACTTGCAGGGCAAGGGATTCATCCAACCCAGTGTTTCACCCTGGGCTTCTCCGATATTGTTCGCCAAGAAGGCGGACGGGAGCTTGCGACTTTGTGTTGACTATCGTCGCCTGAACCAGGTGACAGTGAGGAACAAGTATCCGCTACCGAGGATTGATGACCTCTTTGATCAGCTCAAGGGAGCACGGTGGTTCTCGAAGATAGACCTCAGGTCAGGCTATCATCAGCTCAGAGTCAGAGACGAGGATGTGCAGAAGACGGCCTTCAGATGTCGGTATGGCCACTATGAGTTCTTGGTTATGCCTTTCGGTGTAACCAATGCTCCAGCAGTGTTCATGGCTCTCATGAACAGGATCGTTCAGCCATACCTCGATCGGTTTGTCGTGGTCTTCATCGACGACATTCTGATTTACTCTACGACAGAGGAGGAGCACGCCTATCACTTGCGAGTTGTTCTTGACACACTCCGAGAGAACCAGCTTTATGGTAAGCTCTCGAAGTGCCAGTTCTAGATACGTGAGGTCCACTTTTTGGGACACGTTATCTCTGAGGCGGGAGTTGCAGTGGATCCTGTGAAGATTGAGGCTGTGTTAGCATGGGAACCACCCAGGAGCGTGACTGAGGTTCGGAGTTTCTTGGGACTAGCTGGATACTATCGGAGATTTGTGCCGAACTTCTCCAGAGTTGCGGCATCACTCACAGCTTTGACGAAGAAGGGGAAACCCTTCGTGTGGTCAGACAGATGTCAGCAGAGCTTCCAGGAGCTGAGACAGAGATTGACTAGCGCACCTATCTTGAGGTTGCCTGAGGAGGGAGTAGGGTACGTAGTCTACTGCGATGCATCAGGGACCGGACTCGGATGTGTTCTGATGTAGGAGCGGGCAGTGATCGCCTATGGATCACGTCAGTTGAGGCCGCATGAGCAGAACTACGCTACCCATAACCTGGAGTTAGCAGCAGTGGTCTTCTCTCTGAAGACATGGCGACACTATCTGATGGGCGAGCGCTTTACAGTCTTTTCCGATCATCAGAGTCTCAGGTATATCTTCTCGCAGAAGGACCTGAACCTGAGACAGCGACGATGGATCGAGTTCCTCCAGGACTATGACTTTGAGATAGTCTATACTCCTGGGAAGGGGAACGTAGTAGCCGATGCCCTCAGCAGGAGGACGGGCATTCAGCTACTTGAGGAGGCGACGGAGCAGCTAGCCTCTTTGCAGATATCCTTCGTGGATAGAGATGGACCAGCCTTTCTTCAGTCTCTCACAGTCACTCCTCCACTACTGCAGCGAGTCAGGGAGGCACAACACGGGGACGTTGACTGTGAGACGCGGCGTGCACAGATATCCTCGGGACAGGCACCTGATGGTTTCTCCCTTGGAGCAGAGCACGACATCCTTTTCAGAGGACGTACCATGGTGCCTGCCGCTCTGCGAGAGGAAGTACTGAGAGAGTTTCACACTTCTCCTTTAGCGGTACATCCTGGAGTGGCGAAGATGTACCAGGACCTCAGACGACAGCACTGGTGGCCGGGCATGAAGAAGGAAGTAGCAGAGTTCGTTTCTCGATGCCTCACCTGTCAGCAGGTAAAGGCAGAGCATCAAGTACCAGCAGGCTTGGTACAACCCTTGGAGGTTCCGGAGTGGAAGTGGGACGGCATATCTATGGACTTCGTGACTGGACTTCCACGCACTTCCAGAGGTCACGACTCCATCTGGGTGATTGTTGACCGACTCACCAAGTCGGCACACTTCTTACCCATCAGAGAGCAGGGCTCAGTGGAGAGCTTGGGACGTATCTACGTTTAGGAGATTGTGCGGCTCCACGGCGTGCCATCATCTATCGTTTCCGATCGTGATTCCCGCTTTACTTCCCGGCTTTGGAAGGGGTTACAGGAGGCGTTCGGTACGCAGCTACGTCTTAGCACAGCTTTTCACCCTCAGACGGATGGTCAAACGGAGAGGACCATTCAGACACTCGAGGACATGCTCCGTGCCTGTGTCCTCGACTTTGGTCGTAGCTGGGAGGACCACCTACCCTTGGTGGAGTTCGCATACAACAACAGCTACCACTCCACCATCGGGATGGCACCGTACGAGGCGTTGTACGGCCGACCATGCTAGATCTCCTTTGTGCTGGACAGACCCTGGGGAGTCAGCACTGGTGGGACCGGAGATGGTCCAGGCCACGACAGAGAAGGTCCAGGTCATCCAGGAGCGGATGAGAACAGCTCAGAGCCGGCAGAAGTCGTATGCTGACAGGAGGCGGAGGCCACTGGAGTTCGAGGATGGCGACCACGTCTTCTTGCGGGTCTCACCTCGACGTGGTATTCGGAGATTTGGCCGTGGCGGCAAGTTATCTCCGCGCTTCATCGGACCCTTCCAGATTCTCAGCAGGATTGGCGAGGTGGCTTATCGCCTGGCTCTACCACCTCAGTTGCACCGGGTGCACGACGTCTTCCACGTATCCCAGCTGAGGAGATACGTGCACGACCCGACGCACATCATTGACCATGGGGAGCTTGACGTTGACGATGGGGCGACTTTTACGGAGGTCCCGGTGGAGATAGAGGATCGACAGGAGTGGGTCCTGCGTGGGCGATCGATTCCTCTTGTGCGCATCAGATGGCAGCACGGGAATCTCCGGGAGAGCACATGGGAGCGGGAGGCTCAGATGCGTGCTCAGTACCCTCATTTGTTTCCCTAGTTTTTGTTGTATCCTTTACGGGGACGTAAAGCCCTGAGGTGGGAGTAATGTAAAGACCCGTAAAATTCAAGGGAAATTTTTTCTTAATTTTCTTTAGAATTTTACAAGAGCGCGGTTTCAGACGGCACCTGATTCCGAGGCCCGGAGTGCCCGGAATTAATTTCCGAAGTTTGGCTCGGGTACGTTCAGTGAACGAACGAGCGGGAATTCCTAACTTTTGATCCGGTGCTCGGAATTGAAATCCGAGGGCACCGATGAACTCGCAGCGCCGATATTCGCTTAAAGAGACCTTTTCGGGAGTTGCGTTTGTTGCGGGTTGAAAGTTAATTTTTAGGGGTTTTTAGTTTGAGTTAAATAAAATTTGTATAGAACAAATTTTATTTTAACTTGTTGAAAACCTACCAAAGGGGGTTGGAAGTGGGACCCACACCCACTTAACCTCCCTTGGGAGGATTAAGTGTGGTGGGGCCCACACGAACCCCTAATCCTTTCAAATTCTCTCAACGTGCTTAACCCCTCTAAACCCCCTCTTAATTATGTAACTCTCCCCTACTTTAATTCTTGCCAACCTATCTCTTCACTTAATTTTGTCAACTCTAGATTTAATTAATGTATTGAATTCAACTTTTGAATTTTGAAAGGTTGGCAAAGTGAAAATAAAATAAGGTGTAGCTTATTTTATTTTGGGTTATTGGTTTGTCTTCTTGAGAGGTGGAGAGCTCTCCTTCTTCTTCAAACTCAACGAAGAACGCGAAGAACGTCGTTCTTCAACGAAGAACTTCTCCGCCGAAGAACACGGTCCATCCGCGACGCGACGTACTTCTTCCGCGTCATCTCTTCCGCGACGGTTTTCCGCGACGAACGCCATCGACAACGACTCTTCCTCCGACGTCAAAGGAATTGACACCGATATTCCACGACTACGTCAACGCGCGACTATCGAGGTAGAGGTTCTTGAGTTCGTTGTTTTCTTTATTATTTGACTTTCCTCAAGACTTGACGAGGAACGCTCAATTTCCGACGAAGAACGCCGCTCCGCTCTTCTTCGTTTACCGTGTCAACGAAAGGGGACACCGCTTCCTCCTCGGACCTTCTTCGTCGGCATATGAAGATTCGCCAACGACGTAACTCTTCGGGCATATCTCTTCGTCAACGGATTGACGAACGGCGACCGCGACGCCCGACCACCGCGACGTTGTCTTCCGCGGGACGTTGTCAAGTCTTCGATCTTATACCCGAGGTAGGGGTTGTTGATTCAATATTTATTTATTCCATTTCTTGAACGTGGATCTGGCATGTCTAACATGAGGCTTTGAATGTTTAAGTTGAGTTTTTATTTAACGTGAGGGGGGCCGGACCGCATGAACACGGCCGAACCCCCCTCCAACGTTTATGTTGATTTATCTTGCGGGTGGATGCAAGTGGCGTGGTGCCGTCGCACCACGCGGATGATCGTGCAAATATTTTACGCTGCGCCGTCGCACCACACCGAGGTAGAAAACTTCAAGAACGCGACGCCGTCGCGCCACGTTGAATGGAATCAAGGCACGGTGAAGGGGCGCGGTGCCGTCGCACCGCGCCGGATGACGAACGCCGCGGCCGGTTCCGGGCCGCGGCGGGACGAGGAGACCGCGGCCGGATCCGGGCCGCGGCGGGATGTGAAGACCGGCGGCCGGGCCGCCGGCGTCGGAAGTCGAAGGCGGGACCGGAATTTCCGGTCCCGTTGGTGAAAACCGGCCGGCCAGCTGGCCGGCCGGATGACAGAAAACCGGGGGATTAAATCCCCCGGCCGGTTCAACAAAACCCCCCTCTTAATGAGGGGGGCGGTTCCTTGAAGGAAGGGGGGCAGCCGGCCCCCCCGGTTTGTTCCCAGCCGGCCCCCACGTGCGGGGGCCGTGTCTTGCAAATGGCGCGGCACAAAGGCCGCGCCGCCACCCTAATCAGCGGGGGGCTTCGCCCCCCCCCCCCCCCCCCCCCCCCCCCCGCGTGCATCCACCCCGCGGCGACAGGCCGCCGCGGCCCACCGCGCCGCCGCGCCGCCCGCCGCGCCGCCCCGGGGGGGGGGGGGGGGGTCGGGCCGGGTCGGCCCGGACCCGGACCCCCCCGTTTCGAACCAGATTCGGGTTTTGGCCCATAACTTGAGCCTCGGACCTCCGAATGACGAACCGTCTGCGGCAACACGATCCTTGGATCGAGACGGTCGTTTCGATATATCGCACTCAAGGTTTCGTTTAACTTTGAGTTCGGCCGGGTTGGTTCGTTCACGAAACCAACCGGGCCTTCGGAGCGGAAACGCTCATATCTTGAGCTTCGAACGTCCGATTGACGCGCCGTCAGTCGCGTTGTGTTCCTCTTAATGAGACGGATCTTTTGGCATACTCCGCCCAAGGTTTGGACGCAGGTGGAGTATGGTCGGGTTGGTTTTGCCTTAAAAACCAACCGGGCCCCGGAGACGAAAATGCCAATAACTCTCAGACCGGGCGTCCGATCGACGCGCCGTCTGTTGCGTTGAGTTCCTGTTGACGATACAGAACTTTTGGATACATCAACTCTGGTCTTTGTGACAGTTGATGTATCAGCCTCTCGGCTCGTGGAGCGGACCCTCCGAACGAGCTTGGTGTGTGCGTGAACCCTAGTGCTGGCTGCGACTGTTCTACTGCTACGACTGCTACTGTGACTGCGACGACGACAGTATAGAGATCCTGTGTGGATTCGACGACGACAGTACAGAGATCCTGTGTGGATTCGACGACGACGACTACAACACTCAGCGATCCTTCGTGGATCAGTGCTACAGGTCCTGTATGGGCCCGATCCTGTGTGGGTCCTTGCGCTCAGCGGTTCTGTGTGAGCCAGCGCCTACAGGTTCTGTGTGAGCCCGATCCTGTGTGGGTCTTCTGCGGGGGTTAGTTACCTATCGATCCTTCGTGGGTCCGACGACTTAGATGGATCAGTGATCATCTTTATCGTCCTTGAAGAAGTATACCTGTGTGAGCTGAATCCTGTTGCTTTCCTGTGTGGATTGTGTTGTGCAATCCTGTGTGGATTATGTTTTGCTTTCCTATGTGGAATACGTATACTTTCCTGCGTGGACTGAGTTGTACTTGGGCTCGGAGATTGGAGCGTATTTTAATTGATGACTTAGGTGTATGTATGGGCATATACCTAAGCAGTGTCGGTTGTTACTTTGTGATTGTACTTTTCTTCGTGGTTTATCCTTTGTGGATTTGAGAGACCTTCAGGGGTCTCGGGGTCCCTACTGAGTAGCTTATACTCACCCCTGCACGGGCTTTTCCCGCACTACGTTGTGTTGGTTGCAGACGACGGACAGCGTTGACCTGAGCTGAGGCCTACAGAGCGGGACGGTACCCGGAGGTGGACCACTGGGCGGGACGTGCACGGAGCGGACGACGGGACCCGTGGAGCAGAGGAGCTATCTGTACCCACCCTTCAGGTGGGATTTCCAGTGGACAGCTCGGTGTAGCGGCTTTTACTTTTCAGTTGCTGTTTTCCCTTTCGAGTTGTACTTTACTTTCAGTTTGGGTTTGTATTCTGGCCCATTTACCTTTCCGCACTTTCAGTCGTACTCTGCTTTGTTTAGTATTTACTTTCCGCTTGTTTACTCTGTGGTGTGTGTTTACTTTTCAAAGGCAATGCCTTCCCTTTTTACCGGGATTTACGCCTTGGTGCTAGTCGCCAGCCCCTGGCCTATGGAAGGCGGGCTTGGGGTAGTCACGGCACGGACCCCGAGGGCGGGTCGTGACATAATGGTAACTGATGTATCCTTTCACAAAGACTATGATAACTTATTAATCTATTTTTTAATTTGAGGTAATATTTTTTGGGGTGTAAACTAGATCGTACGTGACTCATATAGTGTGTTAGTTGTGTTTAATCTATATCTTTATGAAGTAAGATCTTACAAAAAATCTTGACTATGGGTTCATCTCCCCAAAATTAATACCCTTAAAAAACTATCTCTATTATAGAGGTACAGTCATGAAAATCCTACGTTAGTGATATGAACTCTATGTTCTAACTAGTTGATCAACGGGGCTATAGTGTCGGGACCTAATGGGGAGGTGTTTTTTCAACTTTTTATTAAAGATAATCCCCTCAAGAAATTTAGTTCGTAGTCCCAATATAGTTAATTGAGATTATAAATTGATTGATTATGTTTCATGAGTTTTAGAACTAGTATCCACTTAGATTCTAAGGTGAGTTGTATCCTCAAGCAGCAGATCATAGGTTGGAGTTGGTGACTCATGTTTTTTATCTATTTTGGACACCAATAAAGAGGATGGTTGTTCTTATTACAATTATTCTTCACAACATATATAGTCATTGGTAGAAACTAAACACAAAGATATATATATCAAGGCTTCTCATTCTTGGGTTTGATTTAGGTGGTTATTAAGAGAGGAGTGTTTACTGGATCTCTACCACCTTTTTTGTGTTTTGATATTACTTATTCCCTATCACTTTGATATATATGTTTTATATATTCCATCTAAATTTGATTTATATTTATTTAATAAATTATATTTCATTATCATTATTTATTATTATTCATTTTCATTATTTTTTATCATCTTGGGTTTATTTCTTTGAGTTTATCATATTTTATATTGAATAAATTTATGAATTCCAATAACATTACATATCGAAGGATCCCTACATACAAATAAGAAAAACATTAGAAAAGTTTGTAACCTAATATATAAAAGGTCTACTCTTATGTATGATTAAACAATGTTTCAAGACTTATTTATTATATATTTTTAAAAGTTATAAGTGTTTTAATCTTATTTGATAAGTTTATGTAAGTACTTTTTTTATATACACAACTTTTCTATATGAAAACTAAATTAAAGAACACTCAATTTTTTTGGTAAAGTAAAAAATTCATCAATATTGGAAGGTAACATTATGTATGAGGGGAGAGTTGTAAAATATAGAATAGTGTTAATCATTTACATATAAAATGATGTGTTGGAATAATCTTATGAATTGAAATTTGGATAATAGAATAACTCTAATGTATTATAACTTGTTTTATAAATGATTCTTATATAGGAACAGAATCCATCCAAATTTTAAAGTTCTATCTGAATTGGAATATTACATAGAAACTTTCATGGTCCATATGTTAATAATGGAGACTTGATGCCACATATGATTAAGAATGGAACAAGAAAACTATTTAAAGTTATACTGGAAGAGATAAATTTTTCGTATGAATCACACTAGTTTGTGTGTGTATAATAATCTCACATATAAAAGGATAACTATCAGTTTGGTGCATTATTTACCACAATCTATAACTGTTTGAGGAATGATTAATATATTGAAAAATAAAATATTTGGAATTTTGATGGAATTTTATCATGTGAATGTATGGATTATACAAGGATTAAAATTTTATTGACTTAGAGGATTATAATGAAGGTTTCTACATAGAATAAAAATAATAAATCTCATGGTAATTTATATGATAATTCTTTATGAATATTTAAATAATTATTCTCTATGATAAAATTATAGAGACTATTTCAAATCTATAATGACAACAATGATCATTAAGGAGAATTACCAAATTATGAGGTAATTTATTATTCAAAGATATTCACGAGTGTTATTTTGGGGAGTAAATTATAAATTGTTATATGGATGTCTGGTTTTTGATTTTTAGGAAGTTTTTTTAAAAATATATATCATATCTATTTAAATTATTCTGATTGAAATTATTTCAATATTTATTTTTGTAGAAGAAAGTTTGTAATGACTATATGCTATTTTCATCGATAAATTTTGGATAACATTAAATTGATTATCTAAGAAAGATGTTTTCAATAGTTAGAATTATTTTTATAATTTATATATATATATATTGGACATATTGGTAAAATATAGAACAATAATGACTGAAGTAATAAAATTTAAATATTTTTTATATTTAGTTATTCTATAACGAGTGCATTTCCAAATTAATTTACAACTAAACTTAATAGAAGAAGAAAAGAGAGAATGAGAAAGGAGAAAGGAGGAATATTATTTCTATTGTTCTACCTTGTAGATCCCACAGAATAATTTTTTATAGATTTACTTTGATGCCTTTCATTTTATTGGGAAGAAGAATCATCTAATTTATTTTATTAGAGATAAAAATTATTTGTTTTAAACTATATTTAACATTATATATCTCATAATATTTTTATTTTAAGTGTCAAATACTTGTACTCAACTATGTGGGACTATGCATCAATAACTTTTACTCATTTATCTGATCCTCGAGAAAAAAATTTAAAGGATTGTTAGTTTCCTTGTTATAAGGGAGGTACTAATAATTTCTCTTGGAACCTTGTAGAAAATACTAGATAACTTAACCTAGCTATGATATCCATAGGAAAATGATCTAAATTAAGATAAAAAACCTATATTGGGTGTTGGTGGATTGGACTAGGGGAAGTTCTTCATAGCATTGAACCACCATAAAACCATTAATTGTACTCATCTGTATATACCTTTAATTTCTTAATACTATCTAATTAAATAAGAAAGGATGAATATAAACAAATTAAGGAGGAAAATTTTAATCCAATGAAATATTTTAAAGAAATAAATTCACATCCCATCTTGAGTCATTTTCTAGGACCATACTAGGACAAGAATTGGTATTAGAGGTAGACTCTGGAAAAATCTTCAGTAGTCAGTTGAATATTGAAGATTATTTCCTCCTATTCCTGACAAGAAAAAGTGGTACCACATATTTCTCTTCAAATTGACTATATATTTTCTGCCCTAAAATGATAGAGATAAAGTGATTCAAGGATATAAAAACATATTTCAATGGCCGATCCTAGAGAAGGTGTGTAAATGAATTGATTATCATATATTAATAAAAAGAATTATAGTTACCAGAAATATAAAATTATTATCTATTCAGATAATATTGTTTTTAAAGTCGATATAAATATGGATAAACCATACAAAATTCTTTCTGGTGGAAATAAATTATGATTTGATGATCAAGATCTTGATTATGATGTAAATTTAAAGGTTATGAATTGTTTCATTTTTTTAAAACTATTGGATGAATTCAACTGAGCCTCTCAATGAGATATTATTATTGGAATGTGGGAATCAATCATTATTTCCTATCAATGAACTAATAATGTAGGAAAATTAATTTATAATATATAAAATCTAAAGTTTTACATTTTCAAGATTTTTGTTGGAGAAAGTATTATTGAAATGGATTGGAGGTTCAATGAGATAGTGAACAATTTTATTACTTTGGAAATATTATTCTAGAAACAAATCTATAATTGAATTTTCTTAGAGTTATAGCTATTATATGGAGTATAATATCAATTGAAATTAGATAGTACACACTTGTTAATCATATAAAAATGAATAATTCAATTTTAATACTCTTGATATAAGAAGATGAAATGAAATAAAAAACTAATGAAGACAAGTTAGTCAAGAAGGATAATTATTCTTTCAAAATATCTACTTAAAAGTATGATAAAGAGGTCATATAAACATTTTTATACTCATATAATGATGGAAAATCAAGTTTTTCAAATTCAAGAGATGAACTTGGTCAACATGAAATAATATTCAACAAGATTTAGAACAGGGGAAAAGGTTTCAAAAAATCATTTAAAAATTGAGTAATAATGGTGGAAATTTTAAGGAAGTGGGATTCTATTAATGAAAGAAACCTATGAATATCAAACAAAATTACCATCAACTCGAAGGCTAAATGAATTTTGAAAATTAGTTTCTTAATACCTGAGATATCACTATAAAAAGTAAACTCAACATCCCAAAACTATAGCACAATACGAACTCTAAAGTTACCATATTCATTATTATGATTAAAATTTAAAATTTTAAAATTTTAGGATTTATATTTTATAAAATTATTTCATATTTTGATCGATTATTTCAAAATTATTTTATGGTGATTTTTTTATTTTCTTAAATAATGGATTTTTAGGTGAATAGTGAAAAATAGTTTTTAACAAAATTGTAAATTTAATAAGAAAGGCCTAAAAGTTTATAAATCTTTTTAATTGGGAAAATATTTATTTAAGATGTAAAACTCTATATCTTAAAAATACTAATTTTAATTTATAAAAACTATGATTAATATTTTACGATCTTAAGTAATATTTTCCAACAAAAACTGATATTGGACTTATTTGAATTAAATATTATTTTAGTAAAATTCAGTTTTATCTTGATTTTATGGTCCCATAAATTTTATTTTTTATAATAAATAAAATTATATTATAAAAATCAATGATATTGATATTTTTACCCTACATATACAATTTATTATTAAAAATACACTTTTTCTAAAAATGAGTTTTTATTAGTTACGTAAGATCATTTTAAAATCTATTTTTCTTATATATATAAGTTTTATTTTGTTACATTGATCTCATTTTTCAAATTTGATAGGTAGAAATTAATAAATAAGTGTCGTTTTATTTTTAGGCATAATAATTATTTACTATGGTAAAAAACTTTACCATGGTGAAACTGAAAATGTTAAATGTAATAAAGGTAAAGAGAATGAAACATATAAAAAATGTTTTCTAATTTATTTTTTGAGGTATTATTAACCTTATATCATCCCGACTAAATTATTGTCCATTTTTGTATCCACATGAAATGTGACATATGTGATATCATTATATTAATGTGAAAATATTAAAAAACATTCCATTCTACCAACTTATAAAAGGGGTATCTCACCACCCCTTCAATACCACTCAAAAAATTCATTTTCATCATGATATTATACACTTATTTCATACCCTGAAATATTTTTTCACCATTTGTATATTTTGGTCACAATATATTATCCAAATCCTTTCCATTCCAAGGAGCCTTACAAGGGAAATCCCATGTCGTCGACCTGAGTACCAATTTTCTTAATTTATTTTTTTATGTATATTAATTTTCCATATAAACTTTTAGAATTAATATATAATGAAATATTTATTTTTTATACTTAATTTTATTATAATTGGATAACTACTAACCATATTTCCCCCTTTCCCTTAATAACGACAATAACAACATTTGTGTGTGTGTGCAGACCATCACCCCCACATAGAATCGTGTTTCATTTTCCTTAATAACCTTATATGAAAGGTCCTAATGTTGAATTTGATAAATATTTTTTATATTTATAACATATATTATCTTATTAAATATTAAAACATATTATAAATTTCTCCTATTCTATTGAAAATTAAATCACCGACGATGTGTATGTCCAGACAACTACATCCATGGAGTGATTGATTTCTGTTTTTATTTTCGTCATTAAATTAGATGGATATTAATGATAATGGATTCAATGGATAAATATGATTTGTATGAAATTATTAATGTTTTGGAAAGTAAAATTTGACAACCCATTATGTGACGACCCCTACACTAACATCCCATAGATGTGTATTACTTTATTACATTAGTACTAGATAAAAGTGATCACATACCAAAGGACCGAATAATTTAGTAGTATTGGTTAAATAGATACACAAATGATTCTGATATTACATTCTAAATATAAAAATATATGATAAGAAACATTTTTCTATCATTGATAACTTTAAAAATATCCATCTTCATATCCTGGGGAAGGGGAAACAAAAAAAGGGTGATCTCAGATGCTCATTATGGGTATGTATACAACAGAAGATATCTTGAGTAAAAAAGATATAATAAAAATGATAAGGTAAATAAATTATAACACATTATATTTAATCAATAAATTGATCACAAAAAATATTATGTAAGAAATAATTGATTGAAAAATAATTCTATATAATAAATAACATGAGATTGAAACTTATACGTGGATGTCATAACTATTAAAATAATCACATGAACATTAATAAATGTTTTCATAAAGATGTATTTTGTAATTTCATACATCTTAAACTTTCCATTGAGGCCACATGCCACGAGAACTACCAAACTGGGTAAGGCATTAGCCAATTACCCAACTGGTTTTGTCTCATGAGTCCTAGTGCTGCATAGTTAGAAAATGTAATTATAGGTCCCACCCATCATGTAATATGTCTAATGAATTAATTATATGAATAAAAAACAATATTCAATAGAAATTTCTGAAAAATCAATAAATGTGTATATTAAAAGAAATAATATACAAAATATTATCACTTTCCCAAGTAAAAGTTATCATAGAACATCAAAATAATTATAGTGAATGGTATTATCATATTATATCCTCATTAATTCATAAAATTCAATAAATAATGTATACATAGATAAAAATACTTTAAAAAGATCATTAGAAAATTTCTTGAGTAAAAAAACATTTTCACTTTGAAATGTCTTATTTAAAATATTAAAATTTCCCAAATATTATAGAAAATGTTTTATTTGAAAATAAATTTTCAAAAAGGTAATGTAATATTCAAATAATTGGGTGGTCAAGATGACAATAAATTCCATTCAATCCATATTTGTTAAAACTAATATTCCTTTCAAACTTTTAGCCAAAAAATCAAAAGCACATTATTCGGAAAATGAAAAAAAGATTCTTTCTAAACTATTATTTAAAAATTAAAACTTGGGTAAAAATTTATTTAACTAATCATTTTATAATATTAAATATTTTATTTAATAAATTTTAAGGAAAATTTGGACTTGGAAGAAAAATATTCCCAATCAAGAAAAACCAAGTTGGTCTTCCTCAAAAACATTATTTTAATATCTTGAGTACATAAATAGTGTAAAAAAAATGAAATACCTATTTTTTTTGAAATATCCATAGTTTAATAATATTTATATACGGGTTAATATATAAATATACATTAATTACCCCACCAGATACTTAAATATAAACAATCCCAAAAAATCATGAGATTGTGGAATAAACCCTATAATTTGGGAAAGTTTTTAATCATAACCCCCTTAAAAAAATTAAAAATAAACAATAAATACCATTAATATAAATGATATAATGATATATCATATCATAGGCTTATTATATAATCCATATGAAAGAAACAAGTGTTGAATATGGCACATGTCTCAAAGAAAAAAAGTGAGAAGAGAAACCCTTACATAGGTTCGACTTCCAACCTTTGTATTCAAACCACGTATATAATAAAAATATATTTATGAAAAATATATTAAATAAGTACAATCATATATATATAATAAAACATATTATTTACTTATAACCTTTAATACTCATTTTTAACAATTCATTGTAAACATCACTCTTCCGGGTGATAACTGCTTCGTTTTTCATTTATTTTTATGTTTAGTAGTTTTGATACTTATACCTTGATCATGGTTAAAGAATATTCATAATTTTAATAAGGACATAAATAATATATATATATATATATATATGTTTAATCATCCATAAAAGGCATATATTAACAAAAGAATTACCCCATTTATGGAGATGGTAAACTATATATACACAGAAACGCCATTTTTACTTTTCGACAGATGAAATGATAGAAAGGTAAATAATAATTAACCATTATATAGTCATTTATATATCATATATATCATATAAATTTCTTAAATAAATCCTTATAAACATCTATGAAAATAGAAAATGAAAAATTAACCACATCACTTCGTGGAGGTGGTAGTCCAGATGTAAGCACCAAGGACATCATCATTTTTAACTGATGAGAAGTTAAGATGGAAGATATGATATTATAATTAACAAAGAATAATTATTTTAGACATATTATAAATAAAAATTCAACTCATCATAATAACAATCCATGATTAATGGCAATGGAAAATGAATTGTATCACTAGGTGGACGAGGTAGTCCACACATATGCACAAGTGATAATTTCGCTTCTCATTTGATGACAAAGAGGGTGGATAATATTTGTTTAATAATAATAACAAAAATAAAATTTAAGTATAATTATGAAAATTAATTGATAATTTTATATTAAATATTACATATTTATAGGAAATAAAATAAAAAATAAATTCAAAGATGTCGGGTAAGATGATTACATTGTCTTCGGAAAGACTCATTTATATCATTTCTCAAAGACCCTTGGAATTGTATTTTAACAATTCAAGAACATATAAATCTAGGATAAGGAGGTTTATAAGATAATTTTTAGTGTTTTCTCATGGAATATGACTCAATGTGGTGTAAAGAATAGATAAAAGGGGTGTCCTTTTATAGGGAAGGGAAATGTCACTCTTGGAATTACCATAATTTCTAAAATATAATTAATTCCTTTTCAAGTAAAATGATACCAAATGAATATATATTCCAAAAAAAAATTATAAGGTCCAAATATCACCAACAAATGAATTTTTTATATGGGTTGGTGTTATTTTTAACATTATATTTTAGTTTAACCACTTGGTTTAAAAATTTTAATCTTAACCATAGTAACAACTTTTTAATATTAATGGTTTATAGTTTCACTTATATGGTAAAAATTGTCCCATAAATGAAGAAGTAATGAAATTATTGAAAATTTTTTATCCTAATTATTCTCTTTCATGTTTTTTATTTTTAAATTATTATATAATTTTTTATCTTAAAATAATAATAATGTCATTTGAAGAACTATTCACATATTTTGAATTTAAAAAAACATAAAACCAACATAATTATAATATAAAAAATTAAAAAATATATAATAATTTATTTGTATCCAAAAAATTAGTGGAACATAATAATTTAACTAAATTGTATTGTTTTTAATGTTTTTAAAGTTGTCTATTTTATTTCTATATATTGACCAAATACTATATCGGTGTTGTGTAAGAATTTAAGACAATTATTTAATCAATAAATATTAGATATAAATTACCATGATAAAAAATTAGTTTATCTCCCAAAAAAATATTTATAACATAACTTATCCTCTTTTTATACCTATGTTAAAATTTTAGAGATATTAAAATAGTGTGACATTTTGTATTTATTCTTTCATTAAGTTAATATAAAGGTCAAAATAAAATACAAAAGGCACTATGTGGCCACATATTCGATAATTGGATGAAAATATATAAACGCCACCAATAAAATAGGGTAATGAAAAGTATATGATTGATTTTCAGACCATATCTAATGGTTCTAACCCCATTTTACCAATTTTATCTTTACCGAGGAGGAAAATATTTTCCATGGTTACAATTCATAATGAAAAATAATTAAAGAGATATATTCACCAAAGTTGAACCTCCTAATTAGAAATATGACATCCATTTTTTATGGTTAAATCTCTCTATTTGGAAGAAATAAAATTTAATGTAAATATATAAAACTCAAATAAAAACGGTTTTTAGAAAAAATTATTTTAAGAATAAAAATTATCTTATATCAAAATCATAAATATTTTTAATTAAGATGGAATTAATTATTTTATTATAAATAAAATGGATCATATGTGACTTTAATTTCAAATAAAAAATATTATAGTTCTTTTAAAATATATGATGTAATTAATGATTTTGGAAGCTCTGTATTTTTCACTATTCATTGAAGAATTAATCATTTCAAAAAAATCCCAAAAACATCACCCTAAGTTACTTTTGATCCACTGATTTAAAAATTGAATTTTATTTTGTAAAATAAATTTTATAAAAGTGGAAAAAATTAATATTAGTAGTTTATCACAATTAAAAATAAAAATAAATTTTCCGGAAAACATATTTTAAAGAAGAAAATGACTTTATTAAAAATTGAAATATTTTTTCTTAATAATTAATCAATACATTTTTATTAAGTAGGACGTTTATATATATATATATATATATCTTTCATAATGTGTTAAATACTATTCATTCTCTCCAATTCAACAGTTATGTTGTGCCCAAGTGAAGTAATTGCATTTGTTGTCAATAACTTGTCATGGTGTGCCATCTGATGAAGTACATCTTGAAGATTGATGATTACAGAACCATTAAAATCAGACGATTGTGGAGCTGTTCTTAAAGCTCCAAGAACTTGTATCAACTGGATACAATGTTACAACAATGTTAGAAGACCATGCATTGTCACTACAATGCATGAGGAGTTGAAGAAGCAAGATGATCCATCCACAACCACTGAGTGGATGAAGTAGACTGAAAGAAGTCCATACACTATCACTTAGTGCATGAGAATTAGAAGAAGATCCAATTGATCTCTGATTAGATCAATGAAGCACATTGAAGAAGTTTATGTGATTCAAGAGTTCGGTTGAAGATGAAAAAACCTTCAAGAATTTCCCTTCTAAGTAATGAATATATGTTGAGGAGATTGGAAGAATTCTTATGAAGAAGAAATGAAGAAATGGAAGAAATGGAGAAGAGGAAGAAGGCTTGGAGTGGCTTGGCATTTGGCTTATACTCATGGAGGACTTTGTTTTTGACAAAGTCTTATTCTATACTTTGCCAAAAAATATGGCCAGCCCGTGAGCACCTTGTGGGTTCAACCCCAAGGCTCATGTGGGTCTAAGGCGCCACGCCCAAGGGGGAACCCGTGGGGCAAGCTCAGGGTGGCAGGGGCGCACCCGAAGACACCACAGAGGCGCTGAGGCACGCCCGGAGGAGCGCAGGGGGCCGTGTATAAGCCCCCGAGGGCACGCGGTGGTGAAACCCGCGCGCCGGAGGAGCATAGTGGGCGCTAGGAGCGCGCCCGCAGGAGCAGAGAGTGGGCGCAGAGCGCGCCCGCAGAGAGAACACGGTGCGGGGCGGCACCGTGGAGGGAGAAGATTCAACTGGCGGGTTGAGGCAGCGCCAGGGTTATAATCCGCGGCAAAATCCCACGCCGTTTCGATGTGGGACGCGTATTTTTCACCGGGAGCAAATCTCCGCCGTCCGAGCAATCGCGCGCTCGGTCTGGACCGCTCATCTAATCCGCCGCGCCCCCGATTTAATCCGGCCGTCCGATATATCTCAAATGCCCGATCCGACGGCTCCCGCCTCGTCCTCTTCCCCGAGCTCGGCAGAGGTCTCCCCGCACCTTCCCGCGAGCTCCGCTCGAACCAGAGGCAACCTGAAGCCGGTTTTCGAGTTCCCGGCCACCTCTGAAGGATCTAAGACCTCCATTGTGATCGTCTGGCCACACTAAACACAACCATGCATTAAAATATGCATGCATGCGATGAGAGGAGAATTCGAAGCAATGCCGAGGCAAACGAAGTTGCCGAGGCTTCATGGGTTCGTGCCTTTGCATGGATTGGGTTTAAACAGAGGCTTTGCATGCATGGGATAGAAGAGGCGAAGGCCGTGCATGCGTTATAAATCGCATGCACGAGGAGAAGAGAAAATAAAAGATCCCGCGTGAAACAGAGGATAAAAATCACGATTTGAAAATATCTTTGAAGATCCGAAGATTTCGGGGATTCAAGATTTATCTCACGCGGATGGAAGAGGCTCTCATCGCCTATATAAGGAGAGCCCGTGCACTCATTTTGTTTGCTGAAACGCTGCTGAAAAACTTGGAAGACCCGCGAGTGCTCTGCCTCGCGAAGTCGAAGCTTTGCGCGCCCCCTGCGCGGCAGTGAAGTCCGGAGCAACTCTTGCTTCGTGAGGTTCCTTTCGCACATCTCTTGCGCGAAAGAGGTGAAGGAGGAGGAGGAGTTCCCTGCGCGCCTACTCCCTTGCGCGACAGGAAGAACCCGAGGCCGCATTCTTGCGCGCCCAAGGTTGCATCCCTCTCTGTCCGCAGACTTGCGTGTCAGGAGGTGTTTGCGCGGCAGTGGCCCTTGCACCTTGTGCTTGTGCTTTTGAAGAAGGCAGTGAGGTGTGCTGCCTTGTGCCCCTTGTGCACTTGCGCGGCCAGTGACATCCACACCCAACTTGGTGTTTTAAGTGAGTAGAAGGCTGCACCACTTGCGCGCCTATTTTGAAGGTGGAGTTCGGGCAGTGTGTGCAAAGGCAGTGGAAGGCCAAGGCATTGCCTTGTGCTAAACAAGAAGGGTACCCGAGGCTTGCATGCCTTGTGTGTGCATAAGGAGGAAGGACACCCCATTTGTGTGTGTGCACATGTGAAGAAGATCAACTTTGAGGAGTACACACTTATGTGTGTGAATACAAAAGAACTGATCATTCTAAGTGATTGGGTTTTTGTGAGCAAGACCAACGAGATCTTTTGAAGACTGTTGAAGCTACTTGAAGTTTTGAACAACACCTTTGAAGAAGTGAAGTGAAGCCATGATGAAGATGATGCTGTGGAGTTGGGGGGTTAACCAACTTGTAATTGGGGGGGGGGGTAACCAATTACTGTGTAATCATCTTTTGGCATAGTGAAGAATCCGTGTTGGGGGGTGTAACCAACACGGCAAGGAGTAGGTCTTTGTACCGAACCTTGTAAATCTCTGTGTTCTGTGCTCTCATTATTACTGCACCACTAAAAGAGTAGATCTAGGCTTTAACCAGCTGCAGAGGTTGAATTGATAATCCAAAGGGAACAATTCATAAAAAGAAAAAGTTATCACTGATTCACCCCTCCCCTCTCAGTGATCACAACCGATCCAGGCATTTCAAGTGGTATCAGAGGCAGGTTACCTCTGTAAGGATCTACTTCTGAGAAGATGGACAATCTGAATTCTGTTAATAGTAGGGGTGTTCCTACATTCGATGGAAAGAATTAACACAGCTGGAAGAATCGGATGTTACCCTACCTTCTATCTCTCGGCCTTGAAGTTAGAAATGCAGCCTTATTTGGATTCCCTCCTCTTGCTAATGAAGCTGCTATGACACTCGATGAGAAAAGAAATATGGAAGTTGATGGTAAAGCTCAAAATGCCATTCTTATGTCACTCTCAGAAAAGGTATACACAAAAGTCATGGGACTCAAGAATGCTAAAGAAATTTGGGACAAATTGGAAAGTAGTTATGAAGGCAACATGAAAGTCAAGGAAGCCAAATTACAGATTTGGAGAAGCAAGTTTGAATATGTCAAGATGGGAGAAGAAGAAAATATTGATGATTATTTCACAAGAGTCAATGAAATTGTCAGTAACATTCGGGGCTTTGGAGAAAAGTTGGAGGACTCCACTATTGTTAAAAAACTTATGAGAAATTTGCCTGACAGGTTTGACCCCAAAGTCTCAGCATTAGAAGACAGAGATGATCTCTCTCTTGATGAACTACACAACATTCTCATTGCATATGAAATGAGGAAGATCCCAGTATTCAAGAAGAAGATCAAGGATGATATGGCTTTTGAGGCCATGAGACAACTCAAGATAAAAGATGACGAAGTCCTAGAATCAAGTGATACTGACAATGAAGAAAAGGATGAAGATCTCAACACGATTATTTCTCTTTTTTCTAAAAGGTTTGGAAAAACTAAATTCAGGGGAAAAGGGAAATCACCATCGAGATGTTTCAATTGCAATAACATCGGACACTTTGCTGTGAACTGCCCCAAGAAGAGATATAGTGCTCCAGAAGTTGAAGATGAGAAGTCACAAAAGAAGAAATGGAGTAGATACCCAAGAGAAGGAAACAAATCAGGTGTAAGAAAGAAAAGGTTCGTTCCAGGTGAAAGAAGAAGCTATGTAAGCAAAGAGGAAGAATCAGACTCTACTTCAGCCAGTCAATCAGAAGAAGAAACGAATTTTATGGCTCATGTAGAAAAAGGGTTTGATACCTGCAGCAGTGAAGATGATGAAAGTGAACGAACAGAGCTTGAATACAGATTGAAAGATGAATTAGTGGCTTGCCTTGAACAGAACACGGGACTCAAGAAAGAGAAGAGATTGTTACAAAAGGAAACCAAAAGGATGATTGAGGAGTTGGAAGAATGTATGAAGAAAGAGACAATGTACATTGATGAAATCAAGAGACACAAACTGAAGGTAGCTGAGCTGGACAAGATAGCAAAAGATCTTGAGGATAAACTTCACTTCAAAGAAGAAGAACAATCACTGACACATTCCAAGTGGATTGAATCACAGAATAGCTTGACAAAGATGAGAGAAGACTTCAACAAGGCTGTTGAGGTCAAGGCAGAATCATCTTATGCTGGTGCTCAGAGGCAGGTCAATTTACCACTGAGTAAATCTCAAAATACATCTGTTATTTCTAACAATGCAGGTTCAAAGATAAAATTGAGACAAACATGGCATGAACCAATCTGTGTAAAATCATCTTCAATGGAAGAAAGGAAATCCTCAGGGAGGACTACTCAAATCTTGGACAGAAAATTACAACATGACTCTTATCAACAAAGAAGGTCAAGGTTCAGAGGCTACTGCTGGTGTTGTGGTGTGTTTGGACATAAGGCCTATGCATGATGGTATAACATGTCTCGTCCAAACATGAGGCATGAGTCAAGGGGGAGACATCCTGACACCCAGAGTGTTTTGCAGAAAGCATCAAAACCACCAACTCAGAACACATTTGACTGCCTGAGTGAAGCTTGTGGAAGATGTGACCAACAAGGTCATAGAGCTGATAAATGTATGACAACTCTTCCTAAAAAAAAAGTCAAAGACATGAAAGGGAAAGGCATTCAAGAAACCAATGATGAAATCACATGCTTTGTTGAAGTGGCTCTAAAAGCCAGCAGTAAAACCAAGTCATGGATTCTTGATAGTGGATGCTCATCCCACATGACTGGTGATACAAAAATTCTAATCAACCTTGAAAGTCATGAGGGAGGAACCGTGGTGTTTGGAAATGATCGTTCTCTGAAAATCAAGGGAGTTGGAAAGGCTATGATTGCAACAACAAATCTAAAATCCAATGATGTGTTGTTTGTTGAAGGATTAAAGCACAACCTACTGAGTGTAAGTCAATTATGTGATGATGGACATGAGGTGTTGTTCCAGAAAGACTCATGCATCATCAAGAGCTCAAAGGATGGAAAAATCATCACTCAAGGAAGAAGAACTACTGGAAATCTATTTCAAATTGGTGATCCCATCAATTCTTGTTTTCTTAGCTCTAAAGATGAAAACAACCTCTGGCATAGAAGACTTGGCCATCTTGGTCAAAGGAGTATGAGTAAAATTCTGAAGTACAATGTTGTACGAGATCTACCCAAATTAAAGAGAGAAAGAGATGAAGTCTGCGACACATGTCAGAAGGGAAAACTGACCCATAGGTCACACAAAGGAGTTGATATCATGTCTACTAGACCTCTTGAACTCATCCATACAGACATATGTGGACCAATGAGACAGAAGTCTACAGGAGGAGATTTCTATTTTATAACCTTCATTGATGATTACACTCGGATGACCAATGTCATGTTCATGAAACACAAGTCAGAGGCAATCACGATGTTCAAGACTTTCAGAAGGCAGGCTGAGAAGGAACTGGAGCTCTGCATCAAGAAAGTAAGATCAGACAACGGAAAAGAATATACCGGTGATGTCTTTGAAAGCTATATGGTCAAGCATGGAATCAAACATCAATATAGTACACCATATACTCCACAACAGAATGGAGTGGCTGAACGAAAGAATCGAAGCATAGTTGAAATGGGGAGGACTATGTTAGCTGAGCATGATATCTCTAAGTTTTTCTGGAGAGAAGCAGTATGCACTGCTATACACATACAGAACAGATGTCTCCTGAGACCAGAAACACAAACGACAGCCTATGAAATGTGGTTTAACAGAAAACCAACTGTTAAATATTTCAAAGTCTTTGGCAGTCCCTGCATCATCAAGATTAAAAACATCAATCTGGGAAAGTTTGAAGAAAAAGGTGAAGAAGGAATCTTTATGGGTTATCTACCTAATGGAAAAGGCTACAGATGCTGGAATAAGAGGTTGAATAAAATTATTGACTGCAGTGATGTCATAATAATTGAAAACAACACCAAACCACACATTGTGGATGATGATGACTCAAAGAATGACACAGCCTTGGAACAGAAGAATGCAGAATTACCTGAGCCAACACCAACTGCTGGTGAGATCAACTCTGAATATACCAGTGATGAAGATGAAGGCAATGAAAATGGAAGAAGAAGATACAACAAATTGAAGAAGCATGTTGACACAGAAAATGTCCTTGGAGACCTACAGTCCTCAGTAAGAACTAGAAGAAGATTGAGATTGGAAGATCAGACTGCACTGGTTTCTCAAGTTGAACCTCACACAGTGGCTGAAGCAGTTGTACATGAGAAATGGATACAAGCTATGCATGAGGAACTCAATCAAATTGAAAAGAACTCCACCTGGGATCTTGTGCCAAGGCCCAAAAATAAAAATGTTATTGGGACAAAGTGGGTGTTTAGAAACAAACTCAATGAAAAGGGAGAAGTTTCCAGAAACAAGGCCAGACTTGTATGCAAATGATATTCACAAATGGAAGGAATCGACTTTGAGGAAACCTTTGCACCAGTTGCAAGACTGGAAACTATCAGAATGTTCTTAGCAGTTGCAGCACACAAGCAGTACAAGGTCTATCAGATGGATGTGAAATCTGCATTTCTGAATGGAGATCTTGAAGAAGAGGTGTATATTGAACAACCAGAGGGATTTTTGCTGGACAAAGATGGTAGTATGGTGTGCAGATTGAGAAAAGCCTTGTATGGATTGAAGCAGGCCCCTAGAGCATGGTACTCAAAATTGGATGGTTGTCTTAAAGACATGAAATTTGTCAAAGGAACAGTTGACAGTAACCTCTATGTCAGAGAAATGGCCAATGGTACCCTCATAGTCATTATCTATGTGGATGATATCATTTTTCCTAGTAACAAGGAAGGACTATGTGAAGAATTTGCTGAGCAGATGAAAAGAACTTTTGAAATGTCAATGCTTGGTCAAATGACATATTTTCTAGGATTTCAGGTGGAACAAAGACAAAACTCCATATTTCTTTCACAAGAAAAGTACGCAAGGGACTTAGTGAAAAGGTTTGGAATGGAAAGTTCAAAGGAAGTCTCCACACCCATTTCTGTCGGAACCAAGCTATGCAAGGATGAAGAAGGCAACAATGTTGATCAGAAAGAGTTCAGAAGAATTATTGGCAGTCTACTTTATCTCACGGCTTCAAGGCCAGATATAGCATATGCAGTGACTTTGTGTGCCAGATTCCAAAGTGACCCAAAAGAATCTCATTTAACTTCAGCCAAAAGAATCCTGAGATATGTTAAAGGAACCCTCAACTATGGACTCTTATACAAACACAGTGCAAACATACAGTTGTTGGGATTCACAGATGCTGATTGGGCTGGTGATTGCACTGATAGAAGATCCACATCTGGTGGAACCTTCTTTCTGGGAGAAGGATGTGTTAGCTGGTACAGCAAGAAACAAAATTCTGTAACGTTGAGCACAGCTGAAGCAGAGTATGTGGCCGCTACACATGCATGTACTCAAATGATTTGGATGCAGGTGCAGTTATCAGATTTGAGGATTAAAGCTGAAAAACCATTGAGGATCTTATGTGATAATCAAAGTGCAATTGGGTTGTCTAAGAATCCTATCCAACACTCCAGATCCAAGCACATTGATATAAAATATCATTTCATCAAAGAAAGGGTCACCAGTGGAGACATCAAGCTAGACTACATTCCTACTCAAGATCAAGTGGCAGACATTTTCACCAAAGCTATGCCTACGGAAAGATTTGTTGAGTTGAGGCTGGAACTTCATGTTCAGCCTTCTACTCTCACTTGAGGAAGAAGAAGGTCCCTCCTTATTCCCTAAATTTTTTTGTATTCTTGTACTTACATGCAGGGAATTGAAGGAGATGAGTGCATCCCCTGAGGGGGAGCATTGGTAGTTGGAGATGTGCAGGTTCCAGAAGCTCTATACTATGAGTACGGCTTTCATTCATCCCTTTGCATTTGTTGGCCAATAAGGGGGAGAAATCATCAGGCACAAGGCACACGACATTCTATCAGTGTGCTTCGGAGTATTGACAACCAAATACAAAGGGGGAGATTGTTGTGCCCAAGTGAAGTAATTGCATTTGTTGTCAATAACTTGTCATGGTGTGCCATCTGATGAAGTACATCTTGAAGATTGATGATTACAGAAGCATTAAAATCAGACGATTGTTGAGCTGTTCATAAAGCTCCAAGAACTTGTATCAACTGGATACAATGTTACAACAATGTTAGAAGACCATGCATTGTCACTACAATGCATGAGGAGTTGAAGAAGCAAGATGATCCATCCACAACCACTGAGTGGATGAAGTAGATTGAAAGAAGTCCATGCACTATCACTTAGTGCATGAGAATTAGAAGAAGATCCAATTGATCTCTGATTAGATCAATGAAGCACATTGAAGAAGTTTATGTGATTCAAGAGTTCGGTTGAAGATGAAAAAACCTTCAAGAATTTCCCTTCTAAGTAATGAATATATGTTGAGGAGATTGGAAGAATTCTTATGAAGAAGAAATGAAGAAATTGAAGAAATGGAGAAGAGGAAGAAGGCTTGGAGTGGCTTGGCATTTGGCTTATACTCATGGAGGACTTTGTTTTTGACAAAGTCTTATTCTATACTTTGCCAAAAAATATGGCCAGCCCGTGAGCACCTTGTGGGTTCAACCCCAAGGCTCATGTGGGCCTAAGGCGCCACGCCCAAGGGGGAACCCGTGGGGCGAGCTCAGGGTGGCAGGGGCGCACCCGCAGACACCACAGAGGCGCTGGGGCACGCCCGGAGGAGCGCAGGGGGCCGTGTATAAGCCCCCGAGGGCACGCGGTGGTGAAACCCGCGCGCCGGAGGAGCATAGTGGGCGCTAGGAGCGCGCCCGCAGGAGCAGAGAGTGGGCGCAGAGCGCGCCCGCAGAGAGAACACGGTGCGGGGCGGCACCGTGGAGGGAGAAGATTCAACTGGCGGGTTGAGGCAGCGCCAGGGTTATAAGCCGCGGCAAAATCCCGCGCCGTTTCGATGTGGGACGCGTATTTTTCACCGGGAGCAAATCTCCGCCGTCCGAGCAATCGCGCGCTCGATCTGGACCGCTCATCTAATCCGCCGCGCCCCCGATTTAATCCGGCCGTCCGATATATCTCAAATGCCCGATCCGACGGCTCCCGCCTCGTCCTCTTCCCCGAGCTCGGCAGAGGTCTCCCCGCGCCTTCCCGCGAGCTCCGCTCGAACCAGAGGCAACCTGAAGCCGGTTTTCGAGTTCCCGGCCACCTCTGAAGGATCTAAGACCTCCATTGTGATCGTCTGGCCACACTAAACACAACCATGCATTAAAATATGCATGCATGCGATGAGAGGAGAATTCGAAGCAATGCCGAGGCAAACGAAGTTGCCGAGGCTTCATGGGTTCGTGCCTTTGCATGGATTGGGTTTAAACAGAGGCTTTGCATGCATGGGATAGAAGAGGCGAAGGTCGTGCATGCGTTATAAATCGCATGCACGAGGAGAAGAGAAAATAAAAGATCCCGCGTGAAACAGAGGATAAAAATCACGATTTGAAAATATCTTTGAAGATCCGAAGATTTCGGGGATTCAAGATTTATCTCACGCGGATGGAAGAGGCTCTCATCGCCTATATAAGGAGAGCCCGTGCACTAATTTTGTTTGCTGAAACGCTGCTGAAAAACATGGAAGACCCGCGAGTGCTCTGCCTCGCGAAGTCGAAGCTTTGCGCGCCCCCTGCGCGGCAGTGAAGTCCGGAGCAACTCTTGCTTCGTGAGGTTCCTTTCGCACATCTCTTGCGCGAAAGAGGTGAAGGAGGAGGAGGAGTTCCCTGCGCGCCTACTCCCTTGCGTGACAGGAAGAACCCGAGGCCGCATTCTTGCGCGCCCAAGGTTGCATCCCTCTCTGTCCTCAGACTTGCGTGGCAGGAGGTGTTTGCGCGGCAGTGGCCCTTGCACCTTGTGCTTGTGCTTTTGAAGAAGGCAGTGAGGTGTGCTGCCTTGTGCCCCTTGTGCACTTGCGCGGCCAGTGACATCCACACCCAACGTGGTGTTTTAAGTGAGTAGAAGGCTGCACCACTTGCGCGCCTATTTTGAAGGTGGAGTTCGGGCAGTGTGTGCAAAGGCAGTGGAAGGCCAAGGCATTGCCTTGTGCTAAACAAGAAGGGGACCCGAGGCTTGCATGCCTTGTGTGTGCATAAGGAGGAAGGCCACCCCATTTGTGTGTGTGCACATGTGAAGAAGATCAACTTTGAGGAGTACACACTTATGTGTGTGAATACAAAAGAACTGATCATTCTAAGTGATTGGGTTTTTGTGAGCAAGACCAACGAGATCTTTTGAAGACTGTTGAAGCTACTTGAAGTTTTGAACAACACCTTTGAAGAAGTGAAGTGAAGCCATGATGAAGATGATGCTGTGGAGTTGGGGGGTTAACCAACTTGTAATTGGGGGGGGGGGGGTAACCAATTACTGTGTAATCATCTTTTGGCATAGTGAAGAATCCGTTTTGGGGGGTGTAACCAACACGGCAAGGAGTAGGTCTTTGTACCGAACCTTGTAAATCTCTGTGTTCTGTGCTCTCATTATTACTGCACCACTAAAAGAGTAGATCTAGGCTTTAACCAGCTGCAGAGGTTGAATTGATAATCCAAAGGGAACAATTCATAAAAAGAAAAAGTTATCACTGATTCACCCCTCCCCTCTCAGTGATCACAACCGATCCAGGCATTTCAAGTTAAGTTATAATGATATTAATTAAATAACAATATTTGGTTGTTCATTTAATCGGCGTGGTGTGTTGTGTACGCTATCAAAAATAGTGTTATTTAAAAATATTGGGGAGATGAACCTTAAAAATATGAGAAATAAATAACCATGGTAAATTCAACCATCCAAATGCGAATTATAAGAGTAAAAATGATTTATTTTTACAATATAATAACTTTGTATAGGTTATATTATTCTTCTACATATTTTAAATTATGATAAAACACACTAATAAACACTAAATATGGTCATTATGCTTATTTTATAATTATATTACAACTAAATCACATCATAATCATTTATTAATTATACAATATTATTTTTTGGATCAATTTAGCGACATACTAGAACAATGTTATAAATTTATGTCATGGATGATTATGGGAATTTAATTTATGGTACATAATTATATAAATAAGTAAATAATAATCATTATTTTAGTTATGTAATGTTAACATAAATAATAAAATCATTACATAATATGCCAATGTCCTTTTTTTAAAAATCACTAGAACATAAATATTGTAATCAAAATTCTCACCGATTGAATTGGTAACATTAAAAATAATTATAAAGGATCAATTCAGTTATCTAGTATAATTTTGGAATGGTTAAAATTCAGATCAAATAATAACAACACTGCTGTTATGAATTTATTTTAAAATGATCAGGATTACTAAATATCGACATTAGAAATAAATAACAAATCACTAATATACATTTAGAGAATAATAATAAATTATATTGAAAAAATGTTATATGAATGAATATGTTTTTAAAATTGGTGATTAATATAGTTATTTTTTGTTATATCTGAGGTGAGATCACATTCTATTAAGTGGGATTAAGGAAATGAATTATTTGTATCAACATTCAATTCCTTGAGACATGAATATGTCATGTACAATTTATTTTATTATATAGTGTACTTACTACATCTTTGATATATTTTATCATGATTGTCTCATTATTAATTGTATTTAATGTTGTATTTGAAATTAAAAATTTAAATATATTTTGATATAGATATTACTTAAGCCGTTATAATCCCCAAAAATCATAAAGTTTTCAAAGTAAAGTGTGTGAGATTTTCCTAGCAACTATATCCATGTCTAGATACTAGAAAGTGGATGTGGTTGTGGAACATATAAAATTATGGGTAATACACCTGAAAAGGATAGTTGAGTATCAACTCAATATTTCCTCAATGCATGATGAGTGGGCCTAAGACTAACTAAAAAAAGACAATCTTCGGGGATACAACTTTGATAATTCACATGATATTTACAAAACATAATGATGGATTTTACTACAATTTCTTTGGTTCCTACCATTTTAATATTCTAAACTAAAAAAATATATGATATTGATGAACAAACTTTTTAAATTATCCTATCCACCACATTATTGTTATTTCA
This sequence comes from Viscum album, assembly GCA_963277665.1. NCBI lineage: Eukaryota > Viridiplantae > Streptophyta > Magnoliopsida > Santalales > Viscaceae > Viscum > Viscum album. The sequence goes on along the minus strand of OY728139.1, from coordinate 1,511,509,103 downwards.
TTTAAAAGGGTACTTTCTATTACATTGGGTATGTTTATTTTTGGTATATTTCCTTAGATAGTCAAATTACTCAATTCACTGGAAAAATATATTTTTTCTATATTTACATCATACATTGATATGTTTTTTACAATTTTTCTATGATTGAGCAATATGTTCCTTTGGGAATGTTATGAAATTTCTTGTTAGATCATATGATAAATGCATTGATGTTAATTGATAATGGGTGGGGCCCAATATATATAGGCCCTCGATGCATAAATAGGTATAATGAGGCAAACTAACTAGGATATTGGAATATTTATTACAAATTTGTGTTTGTTGTTTTGGTACAAGGCCTTGAAAATCTCTTTATATTGTCTGATATTATGAATTCCATCAGTATTAGATCAATAATTTAATCAATGTTTTATTTATTATCATAGATAAATAATTTCATAATTTTCATTTGATTATGGAAATATTTTGGTTATTTATTTATACCATATTATTTATTCCATTCTTCTTCTATGATAGCTTTCATTATACGGTACAAATTAATGAGGATATTAGTTGAACCTTATTTTGTTTTCCATTACCTAGGAAACCTAAAAGAGATCTATGTGTAATATTCATGGATCTTCTAGAAGAGATAATAATTTCATCATGGAGTTTTTTTTATAATTAATGAACTTTAGAGTAATTTGAAAAATATCTATGTATCTTACCATCAAATAATACTAAGCTATTGGATCCTTTGGGAACTCTTATATTCTATACCAATAATGTAATATAACTTCTGACTTGGGGTTTCTGGAGTCTGGGTTGTCACAATTGGTATCAAAAGAGGTTTAGTAGAAACCTTTTGTCATATATTTAGAAAACCTTGTTAGATATCAAAATTATAATATAAAAACGTAATATTTAAGTAATTTTCCCTTGAAAATATAGTAAGAATTTTATTTTACAATTCAATATAATGTGATAATTATGTGTATGAAATTTTTAATGATTGTTACAAATGGAATTATTGGGAACCATATCAACACTCATAGTCAATATAAGGATGTTCCTTCTGATCAATTCATGAGTATGGAGTTAGATTTGAATAGATCATAACCATATTAAGTAGTTTCACCAATTTTAAGACAAATAAACTGACCTACAAAGAGAAAAATGTTGATCCAAAACATAGTAAAACTGTGTTGGTCCGCTTCATAGGACTAAAAACTCCATTATTAAATGGAACTAATAATCTATTTTTATTTGAGAAATGGATCAACTCCTTATAAAATATATTTTTTTCTTTGGTCTGTAGTGAAAAGTAACAGGTTGTCAGGGAGATATATCATTAGATAGAAGATGAAGATCAGTGGTGGTCACTAATTGAAAACACTAAAGAGAAATTAAAGAGAGATTAAATGTAATGGAGAAATTTTATAAAATATTATTTTCTCATGAGAAAAGGTTTGAAATGGAAACACAATTTTTCAATCTCAAATAGATGATGGAAACAATTACTGATTATAATGAAATTTTTATGAGGAAAAATGGACATGTTATAGACTATGTATGTTGAAATAAATGATCTATTGACTATATTTTTATGGGATAAACTCAATAATTATAAGGTAATTAGATCCTTATACATTTGAAAAATATAAGGATTATTTTCAATGGTGCATTCATGCACTCGATAGTTGATTTTACGTGGATTAATTTCATGTAGTTATTCACATTAGGTACACTATTTCCGAACGGTCTCTAATAAGTTTCATTCGTGGATTCAGAAACTCCCAATGACTCTTATATCCATAATGAATCATGGAACTACATTCCAAAGACATGTGTTCATTAGATAACTCGGCCAATGAATCTTAAGAACTCACATTGGTCTATAGGATGGAAAGTCGGTCTCATAACACCATTTTTTCAGGGATCAATTTGATATTTCTGTAATATCTTATATATTTAAGATATTTTCATGAATCCTATGTTCATTACCATGTTTTTATAATAGGGATTAACCTAAGGTAATGATCAATAATTAATACACATGTGTTATAAATCATCGATATGTATTTGAGGTTCTCTATTGATATTGATATTTGTATATATATGAGGTTTTCAATCGATGTTACGATTTTATTGAAATATCATAGACTATTTAGTTGTTCATTTGAAATACATTGGTTGTAAGACATGTGGAAATGCACTCTAGTTCTTTCTATCATCGAGTGAGAAAGAATTTATTTTTATGTCGGGATTGATCACATACAATGGGATTCTTATATATCATTGTGAAGAGAATAAGAAACCAAATAGTTCAGTGCCACTTAAATAGTATCATAACATTTTACGTTTGTGTGACAAGGACCTAACCATGTAGTTTAGCATCATATGGTGAGGATGTCTAGGTGAAAGGTTCCTGGTCAAATATGATTTGGGACTTATGATGAGGCGGGCTGAGGGCCAAGAATAGTTTTGGTATCCAACGTAGATATCAAATTGTTGGGGATGTGTCCCATAGAACATTATAGTGGATTTGGGTACTTGGTTTGGACTTTAGGGAGGCTTCCTACATATCCCAGTTTGTTGGGAATCAAAAACCATGTCGTTCGGTTAGTGTTGGGACTTAAGAATGGGTGCAGCCCATTTAGGTGGGTATGATTGGTGCTTAAAGATGGGATCATCCCATGTGGATTTGGATATAGTTGGGCATTATATCTATGGAGAATCCCTGTGGTGAATATAGTTGTAGATTACACATGGTCGAAACTCATTTGAGTCATGGTTTGGGTCTTACATATTATGAATTCGATTCATTTGAGGCAGGTATGGGAACCTATAAATCTCATGATTTACACTACTCTATAATCCCATAGGAGTCATGATCAGTGTGAGAATTAAGAGAAAGTAGTGGATCTGAAGATCACATGATCCACTTTTCCCATTAGTGGATGAGGTTATGAAGCCCAAAGGGAGAGAGAGAGAGGGATTTGAAAGTACCAGTATCCTCTTTTTATTATGATACCCAAGATAGTCATATATGGGTATCTATCTAGATATGTCCCTGGTATGAGATAGACCGAAACAAGAGTGTAAGCTCTCCTTTTAAAGACTACGGGCTTACTCATGGAGGGATTCCCTGAAATTGGTTTTGGGGAGTAGGGCGTCATTCACTGTCAAAGGGAATGGAAATCGTGGTCCCCTCTATCCTCACATGGAATGGGGAGGTTCATGTGATCACCCCAAGGCTAGACCACTCATTACCATGAGAATATACACCCAAAGTAATTCTAAGGGTCTACCTTGTTTCTTGGTTTACACAGGTAATCGTACTCACCCCATGTATGTAGACCGAAAAGGAGATGCTGATGTTCCTGAGGATCTGATCATTCATATCGGGTGTCTTTAGAAGAGGTCTTGGCCTGAATCCAGTGAACTAGTTCAAGGTGGGCCAAATATGGGTTCTTATGAGATGAAAAAATGGAGTGATTGAATTTAGAGTATGGAACACCCTAGTATTCACCATTGTACGTAGCATATTCTTATTTGGGATGAATTTCACTCTTCACATCATGTTTCTATACGGGTGAGGGTACCGTCCATGTAACACGGTGCTACACGGACTAGGGGTCTTCCCGTGTAGCATGTTGCTACTTGGGATTGGGTTCCGCCTACGTAGAAACTTTATATGTGGGGTTAGGTTCCTTTTATGTATAATTTTTCTCCCTAAAGAATGGTTCCACCCACATAGAATTTTTCTATGCAGGGTGGTTCACCGCAAAGGGGGAATTTTTTGTGCCTTATAAAAAGGTATCTGCTTAAGGTTTTTTATATTCACGGATGACTGGATGATTTTTACCTCCTCGTTACTACTAAGTTGTGTATGTTACCTTATGGTAATAAAAAAATATCTCTTAATTAATCTTGTAGTATCCTCTTTTTACACATCGTCATCACTTTAATCCTTTATCTCTATTTGGTTTGGTCCTTTTTCATTCCCCCTTAAAGTCTTTTTATAGAATAATGGAGGGTCCAAATACCGGCATGTCCAGTCATCTATTGTGGGACACAAGATTCTTTTTTAGGATACTAAATAGGGTGACCTGGCCCACGAATAGCTTAGTCAGTGGGACCATATTGGAATTTTTGGGGAAGAAAATCACCACCGAGTTCCACGAATGATTTGGTTTTGTTTGTGAGGTATGGCGCTACATATTTATCACAATAACTACATAGTTTTTAGGTAAGGCCGTTCGTAGAGGTGGAAATCACCACCCAACCCCAATAATTATTTTTTCTTTCGTTCTCAAGTGGAAGTGGTCCCACCTCCTCTTATGAATAGTTTTGTTCTCAGGTTCTTTGTGAAGTGGTAGAACGCAATGTAGAGCAGTGGTCTGAAAATATATTTTTTACTTTTCAAGATCGAGCCATCCTTCACAACATTCCAATTTGAAAATTTTTCTTTAAAATATTCTCCGTACATATTCATATCCTTTTCCAAATTTATGGAATTTTCTACATATTGTATTTATATATTTTAGGACCCCACAAATTCCCCCATAGTAATTTGCACCAATTGGGATGAAGAGGAGGTGATTCCGATGAAGAAGCGGTCCTGATTCGAATGAAAGGTCAAATAATACTCTTATTTGTTTTATAATACATGGGACTCAGGGAGTATAATTTTACTAAATAGAGATAACATGGAAAACCCTAAGAACTTTGAGTGTTTTCTTTTATCACCCTAACTGGTTCTTAAGTCCACTATAGTGTTGGAATAACAGTCAAAAGTTGATTTTTTTCTTTGTTCTCCCTTTTTGGGGTTTCAACATAACATTTTTTGAATCTATTTTACATCTTATTTGATTATTTGTTGACTAAACCATAAAGGGAGTAGTTTTAGTGAACTATAACTCAACTTTTGTCTAGGGTGCCTTATACAGGTTTTCCACCTAGTGAATTTTGTGTCTCTTTTGGTGGAAAATTTAGTGTGAGGAAAAATGGAATAATATGTGTGATGTTCTAGGTTGGATATATTGGATAATGAATTTTATGGCTAGGTCCCCAATAGGGATTACTGACCAAAAAAGTCCAAATATTTTGGAAACATGAATTGATAATTTTTCTTAGTCCTAGTTTTGTGAGTTCTAAATCTGTGTCATGATATGGGGAATGTTCATGATTTGTAAATATAAAAATGGTTTCCAAAATGATGTGTTTAGGGAAAAAAAAATGTAGGAAAATCCTATATTAAGGATGAATTTTCCTTTAGTTGACATGCCTTTTTTGAGGGAAAATTATGCAGTGCCAATTGAGGCATATTGTGTGTAGTGAAAAAAACATTTCCCCATGAAACTAAACCTCAATTTTTGATGGATATAATTTTTGAAAACTCAATTTTCTGAAGACTATAAAGGGTGTCTTGTCAAGGGAATGACATTTAAAAATGATGTGTAAATCTGATATCACCTTTGGTCATGAATAAAGAAACCAATCCTTTAAGAATTTGGACTATGTAAAGGTGGGTTAGATCATGGAATAATATAACATCGTGAAACTAGGACATAAAACATGTAGTTTAATATCTTATGGTGAGGACTTTTAGGGATATAGTTTAATGTCACTTAGCTTTGGATGAGGGATAAACGATTTTCCCTTTTCACGAAAATCTTTTCAAGAATGGTTTATCATCTCTAGGTATGAAGGGGAATAAGTGTAAGTTGTTATCTCGGGGTTTTGAAGTATGAGGAGTGATATAGGAGGTAAATATAATTAGGATGTATGAATATTGGAGTATCCTCTCTTGAAGGCAATTTTTTTTGGTTGACTGTCCTTTTTTTGCTGGAAACTTATGTAGAACGAAATGGGGTATATTTTTCATCGTAAAAAAATGTTTTATCAATAAACTGACCTTATATTTCTAATGGTCTAGGATGTTTATGGGGATTCAGACCTTTATAAATAGAATGTTTGGTTTGTGAAAGGAGAGTTCCAGAACATGAAAGGGTAATTTCATGTCAAAATTTCCCAAAATGAGTAGAAATGTTTTCCTTAAATAGGTATGGCCCATACATAAGAAGGACTGTTTTTTCTTTTGGAGGATGTGAATAGTGATATAATGCTCGAGCATCAGTATGTATCTAATAAAAATAATAATCATCCCATACGTAGAACTTGTGAAAACAAATTCAATTTATGGTCCGATCCGTACATAAGAAAAATGGGGAGGCATTTTTATATCATGGATGGACCTGACATTGAGGATCTGGGTGTCACTATGTATATTGTAATAACTGGAATCAAGCCAGATGTAGTTCTTGGATGGTTTCTCTAAATATTGATCAAAATATTTTATGGGGAAAAGAGAATTTTCTTTTGAATATGAGATCACACAAATGGGGCGACACTCATATTGGAGTCTCCTATGTAGATCTATATCACTTATAGGAGAGTAGAGGATTTTTGTTTTTTTTTTCTAGATAGGATGAAATAAATGATTTGAGTGTCACAATGAATCCCATCAACGAGAGAATCCAGACACACATAGTTCTTATGGGGTTCCACTCACAGTTCTTACCCATGAAATGTAAAATGAAATTTCTGATTTTTTTTGTATATGGACCCAAGATTGGATATTCTGGTGTCACAACATATCCTATTATGGCATGAATAAGGACACACATAGTCATGTATAGCATGAAATTTAGTGTCATTGAACTTGGACATCAACTATGTAGTTTAACTTCACGTGACTAGGAAATTAGTCTTGCATTTTAGAATCATGAGACCAGGAAAACATGGGGTCGTATAGTTTTAATTCATGAATCTAGAACCATATGTCATGGAAATTATGACAATAAGTGTCTTATCAATCTAGGATATTATAACATGCATCATATGTGAGGGGAAATAAAATATAAACCATGATTCTAGGGGTTCTCTGATTAGGAGAAATGAGATTGGGCATAAATTCCAATGGGGTGTATGGATATAGAAAAAAGACTTTCCTAAAGATGAATTCTACATTAGATGACATTACTTTTTTGTGAGAAACTTTTGGTGATACAACTGGGGAATATTGTGCATATTCAAAAAAGGTGTCCTCATGACACTACGCCTCCATTTATGATGGCCTGGTGAAGAGTGTAAGTTCTTGAAATCACTCAGGTCATAGGACACGATGAGTGGACGGAATGTGACTAGGTATGTAATAAAAAATCAGACCATGATTATCCATGTAGTGTAAAATTCCTGACATTGATTTGAATCGTATACAGGGGGATTTCAATTATTCGTTTGTATACAGGATATGGGGACATTTTTTTACCATGGATGAGGCTTGGACACAAGGTTTAGATGTCACTATGTATCTCTTAATGATGATAATCAAGCCACATGTAGTTATTGTGGTACCATGCAGTTTAACATTGAATTATAAAGACATTTGGTTAGCCACCATGAAGGATTATGGATGTCATGGATCCATTAAGTTTTACCTCAAACAGTAAGGTATATTAGTGTTTCTTTTAAGGTCTTTCTACCAATTCCATGGAAACCCTAATGTGGATTGATATGCCTTGATTATGTGGGAAACCCCATACTGCAACTTTTAATCCCATGTGAACTATGTTCAGTGTGAGAAACAATGGGTTAAAAAAGTTTATTATGCCATATAGAGGTGATGTAATGGAGGATAGGAGAATTTTAAATTTTTGGTGACTAGAACAGGATAATGAATCTAAGTGTCGATTCATATCTCATAAAAATAAGAATCAAGCCATAGATAGTTCTCTTAAGACTCCCTTTGCATATTATACCCATACACAAGGAGGAGGTCATTTTCATCCTTTGTTGCAGCTGAACCTAGGATTAGAGATCCATGCATCACAATGTATCTTATGATGATAGAAATCAACACACACATAATTATGAATGGGAACTATCTAGCTAGGTTTGATCCACATGCATGGGTGGGGGGGGGGGTGTTTTCCCATTGATAGTTTGATTGTGGTGGTTGGAACCAAATTTGAGATTCAGGAATCACTACATATTCTATGTGGGAAGGATTAAAGCCACACATAGTTACAGGACCCCATGTAGTTTGACATCATGCAATGAGGATGATAGTGACCCAATGTTAGGGAGGGGGAATGTTGTTCCAGGGCTCGTAATTAGATGTCCTTCCATCACTACGTATCATTCATGGGCAGGAATCAATCCCCATATAGTTCTAAAAGTGCGTCCCTGCACATATTTGACTCACGGATAGGGAGGGGATGATTTTCTTGAATGGAACTATAAATATGAACCACTATGGAGTCCCCTCCATTGATCTAATATGTATTAATGGGATGAGGGATTTTTTATATTTTAGGACTAGGCCCATGAATAGAGATATGAGCATCACTACCTAACTTCTGGTCACTAGAATCTTCCACACGTAGTTCTTGAGGAAATCTCCTTATATAGGAATGATCCACACACATGGAGGTGCCATTTTGTCCATTATATTTCAAGAATAGGACGAAAAATATCGGTCTTTCTGAATATCCTATGTGAATAGGAATCTTGACATACGTAGTTATGGAGAGCGACAAGGTAGATGGAAGTTGTTGGGGGGAAACATCCTTTCAAGTGAGAACATTATTGAACTGCATCCCAAACTCAGAGCATGGGGTATAAATCATCACTTATATGTTTTAAAATATATATTGATACTTTTCTTGGTGATATTATAGTTTAACATCATGCTCTATGGATGTTAACTTTTAGTTTAGGGTTGTGGCGTTCAGACCAAGCGAATGTGGCTTCCCAAAATGGGAATTCTTGGCATAACAGAGTATCAAACCCAATGTGAATGAGTGCCTAGGGGAACTTTTTCCAAACCAAACATTCCTAGGAAGGCTCTCACATACATTAAATTTTTGATTCTTGGACTATGATTTCTTATTAATGGACATGGAATTCATAACATTATGAATTGTTTGAATTCAAATTGCATGGATTGATCCCATAATTTAAGTTCATGTTCCTAGGACATAGAAATGCAGTTTAATGTCATACAATGGGTATGATGATGGGTGTGTAGTTTAACATCATGAAGCTAGGATTATTGTGTCTTGTATTGATGTCTATTATGATTCTGTAGACCAATGAGAAACATAATACCATCATAAAAATATGCCATGATGACGAAGGTTGTTAAGAAAATCATCTTATGAATTTGGGGAAATTTGTGGCTAGGCCCAACATATGAGGTATATGCATCAACTTTTATCCCATGATGATAAAAATAAAGCCACACATAGTTCCTGAGAAAGGTATTCTTATGTAGATCTGAATCTCATTTGAGAAATAGGCATTTCATCTTTCTTCCACCTAGATCTGGCTTGGGTGCAGTGAATTGTTGATTGAAATAATGATCATTGTGTAGTTTATTGTAATGTAGTGAGGTAATTGTTGTCATTCAGTTTATTGTCTTGTGACAAGGACAATGGTGTTGTGTTTTTTTAAGGTAACTCGATGAGGACCGACTTCATAGTTTAATGTCATGCATCTAGGACAGTTTACAATGTATTTTAACATCATGCGATCAGAATAATTCACTATGTAGTTTAACGTCATACGATCAAGACAATAGACCATGATATTACAAGAAATACTTCTTCATTAACCTTGTGTTTGTGGGATCTATGGTAAGCTGTCCATCCTTGAAAATAAAAGAGTAATATTTGTTGGATTACACCTTATGTATAGTGTAAGGTCCTTCCCATTCTGATTCCTAATTCAAAGGATTCTTTCTAGGTATCATTGGAGTCCTGAGGACCAACACCACCTCTCCTTCAAGGAAAGTTCATAGGTGAACCTTTTTATTAAATTCTCACATGATCTGGTTTTAGTGGACTTATAAGTGATGCAAGGTATGTAATGTTTTCTCTCCCAATAAATCCAATTAATCCATCCATTTTTGGGATTTCTCATCAGTGGATAATTGATCACATATGGAAACATAGTACAAGGAAAATTGAACCTTGATGGGTATAAATTCCTTTTTCCCATACACTAATGAGTATGGGGTTACCTATGTGGTTGTGTGGGTCATATTTCAATATGCCCACAAGGCTTGTAAGTGATTTTCTATCTAGTAAGTTTTATCCATATCTACCATATTGTGGATTATATTTAATATGGTTTTATTTAATGCCTCTATCTAACTATTATTAACTATGTGTTAGTAGGATAAATAGGTGGAATTTATGTCATACTCCTGATACAACTTTTCAAATTCAAAAAGATAGAAATTGGTGCCATTGTCCGTTAGTATTATATGAGGGAAAAAAAATCTAGTGATAATGTTGGAATTCGAAATGCTAACATTGTTCATTACCCCAACATCGTTGAGGGGAATAGATTCATCCCACTTAGAGAATAAGTCAGTTTCAGTGAGCATGTAATTTAACTTCTTGGGCATAGAAAGGGGATATTCTCTCATGATGTCTATCAACAATATATAAAATGGTCAGGCGTACTTGGTAATATAAAGAAAATCTAGGGGTTTTTGAATGAAGCATGCATGCATGATTTTTTTGAATTTCATGAACTCCTGCATTAGAGTGGGCCAGTAGTACCCAATCATTCAGATTGGGGGGAAATCTTGAGTCTTAATTACTGAGTGCTATAGACTCTAGCATGCACTTTAATCATGATAGAAGTTGTCTCTTCTCCCTAAACAAGTCTGAGAAGGATCCCATCAAGTCTTCGTTTATAGATGAACATTGGACGATTTATTCTTTAATATAGAGCCAAATTAATTTCTCACCTCATATTTCTCTCTTATGGATCTATCTGGTGGGAGTTTTCCATTTTTAAGGTAGTCTAAAATGGGTGTCATCCATCTAGTGGTAGGACCTTATGGTTTGGGGATAAGACTAACCTCATGTTGGCCTGAATGAAATGCATGACCATCAAACGATGCACTATATTGATGGTTGTTTTATCCCACTATAGATCAGCTAGATCTATGGAATCATTTTTCAAGGTGCCTTCCTATAATTCTTTTGAACATGGGTCATGAGTTAATGTTGGTTCTAAAGCAAATTCCTCCATTATTCTCTAGATGTTGTTTAGTAGGGGAATTATCTCTTCCTTTTTGACAACATAATCACTGTTAACCTGGTTAATGAGTAGTACCAAATCACCTTTTATCTTCATGTGATTGAATTAGACCTATAATTCCACCTCTATCCATGAAATGAGATCCTGATATTCTATTTTACTATTTATGCACCCCTCTAATAATCGTAATGAGTAAGGTAAGGCTGACTTTGCTGGAGATATGAACACAAATTATAATGACCCATACTTTACATACATTGTTAATAATTCAAAATTGAAGCATACTTATTACAACATATAACAAAACCACGGAAGGACCATATAGGTATAGTGTCTTTAGAAACTGGGAAACATAAACAACTGGTTCATAAAGCGTCTACACTGTCTCCCATTTATTTTATCATATCTATAGTCCCTTTTGGAATATCTTACTTAATAACCTTCTTCCTGACCTGGGGAAAGAAAACATACAAAAGGGTGAGCTCAAATGCTCAGTAAGGGTAAACAAAAGAAATATCAATCACATCATATACATAAGCACATAACTTTTGGAAATCTTAACCTGCAAAAGAGATCATAATTTCATAACATGGGATAAATCATGGCAATGAAATGTAATCACAATAATCATAACATAAAATATGAAACTTTTTGGCATAAACACATAATCATAGAGAATCATATCTTATTAGTCAAGACTCATTGCCAAGACTATCTTAGTGGACAAAGTCCATTTCTGAACCGAGTCACCCTTATTTCAGTCCTGTTTCACTAAACCGGTATAACCTACCGTTCCAGCCATGTCTGTCTCATGAGATATAAAATCTTTACCCAATGCATTGGAGGGAGATATAGGTCCCACACATCTCATAATGATACCATTCTTATGTGTTCCAGAAAATCATAAATCATACATCATTGCATAACCCATGTAATACAAATGGGAATCTTAAACATCATGACATCATAAAACAATTCATATAAGATAAAGGAATTCATAAAAATAATTCTATCACAACATAATAAAATCAATGTAATAATAGGGATAAAATAGAACCCTTTATTATCTTAGATGGAAAATAATTTTGATAAAACACTTGAACTCCATTCTTGAGGAAAATATCCTTTCTTCTTCAAAAACATTTTTCCTTTCTTAACATGTCATACAAATTTAAACTAAAATAAGTTTATTAAAAATAAACTTGAAAACTTGTAAAGGAAGCTTCTTGGAAATAATGTTTTAAAAATCCATTCATGCCGTATAAGTTAAAAAAACATTCTTCTCGTACTTTTGTCGGAAAAGTCAAAAAAGTACCTCGTACGAAAAACGACAAAAGATTCCTTTCATATCTTTTACTAAAAACTCACCGAAGGGTAAAATAGGATTTAAACAATTGTAGCTGGATGGAAATAATATTACATATTGAGGAGACATGGATGTGGATGATAAAATACACCCCTGTAAATACTAAAGTATAAACAATCTCGGATAAAAATGAGATTGTGATATTTCCCTTACCTTATGTCCGTTTTGCTTCGTAAGTGTCCGAACCTCCTTTATAATGATTTAAATAATGTTATTGACTTATTCCAGAATCATACTTATTTTTATGATATCATATATGTTCATATTCTTAGCTTCTTAGTAGTAATATTTCATTGCAACTTGTTATTCGGGTGTTTATAACTTTTTGTTCTTATGTGTGTTTTGTCAAATAAATTATTATTCTTATATTTAGGTTATAGATACCTCATTTCCAGAATGGTATTATTGTAATATATATCAAATTCATTCATTCAATTCATTTATATAATCATTATTAAATGAAGATCATGTAGAACGAGTCGCATCACATCGTGGAGACGGTATTCCGTACGTACGCACGAGTGATGATATCGTTCGTATGATCGTTTAATTGTATTGGAGTGTATGTATAATATTTCATAATTAGTATCAATTTAAAAATATTCATATATAGTCATTATCTACACCATTATACCCATCCAAGTAAGGTGGTGGTGGAAAATAGATTACACCACGGCGTGGAGACGGTATTCCGTACGTACGCACGCGCGATGATTTCTTTTTCCGTAGGATGGATAGATGGTGAAATAGGTTTGTTTCATACTTATAATAACATATCAGTATATTAGTTATACTGATGTTATTACTTCATAATGAAACAACTAAAGAAGAAGAAGTGGAAGAAGAAATAAAGATGAAAGAATCGGTAACGGACATTACCTCTTCTTTGAAGTGCTTCTTTGAGACCTTCTTTTAGGGCACTAAAATTGGTCTTTGAAGAAGACCAGGACCTCTAGGATGTCTCTAGGGAAGTGGAGAGGAGGAATTGGCAGGGATTTGCCGATCTTGAAGGCTCAAAGTGGTGTGAGGAAGAGGGGGAGGAGGTGCCCTTTTATAAGGGAGGAGAGGGGCACCTTCGGGAAAACTAAAAATATTATTTTATTATAAAGTCAAGTTCGGTTTTAAATAGCTCAAAATTGATATATTTCGAATCTAAGGTGGGTATGTGTCGAAATACTCTCATACAATATAATTTAGACAAGTTTAGGTTCCTATTTTAACCTTATCATTTAGATTTAACATTAAGTTAAATAAGTTTTCTTTTACAGTGTCTTCTTGTGTTCTTATACTATAAGGTCAATAAACTTACTATAAGCAGCCAAACGAACCCCAAGTTGTTTTTTATTAATATATATAACCTTATCTAAGTCATTTGGCCGAACCTTAGATTTTTAGGAATAAAATAACAATTACTAATATAATATTTTTTTTAAACACTATTTTATGTCAATTTTGACACTATTTAGTAATTGATTTTTGTGAAAATCATAACAGAATTATTAGTTCGAACCAAGTTAATTAAATCAATACTAACATGTCATATTAACCTAGAAAATTAGTGTAATTCATAAAAAGTCTCAAATTACATTTATTTTGGTGTTTATAACATCAATTGTGTCAATATTTCATTAATAAAATAATTACTGCATCATCATTGTGTCATAAATAAACTAAATTATTTAATGTCTAAAAATTACAAATAAGATATAATTATGTAGGAAATCCTTTTATCTTTCTAATTAATATTTATAGTCGAATTTATCTTATGTATAACCTTATATTAAAAATTGTTTACTTATTAAACTTTGATTTTATCTATTTTAACCCTTTAATAAATGTCCTAATCTAATCCAAGTGGGCCTAAATGGTCATATTTTATTCCTAAGTTTGTTTTTGGTCGAATTACACTTATCCAATAGAATTAGGACATGTGTTAGGGTAATAATAATATCATCATTACCCTTAATTACCCTATTTACTTTTAACCGTGGTAAAAAAAGTAAAAAGTTACTATTCACCAAAAAATATTTTCATCTCATTGAACCACATTTTAGTCCTTGATATTAACCGTGTCTCTTAGATTTTCGAAATTCCACTCACAGAAGTAGTAAAATTAAGTTTTATGAACAATTCAGTTTTTTAACTACCACTTAGTGGTTTCACTATTCATCAAAAATTGAATGTTTTCAGAAAAATACCAAAATTTCACCCTAGGCTAATTTCGATATTCCGAATCCAAAAATGAAGTCCATTTTGAAAAATCAAATTTATAAAATTTCAAAAAGTGGTTATTACTATTCATAACGGCTAGTTTTAATAATATTTTAATAGCATATCGTTGTTTAGTGAAACTCGGTATTGCGTATGACGCAAGCTATCGAGGAAGGTCGCGATTTCTTGTAAAGCAATCCAAGAAAGTATTGTGTTGAAAAAGATTCCTTTGATGATTTATATAACATAAAAGTATCGGGTGTTACATTCTACCCCCCTTAAAATGAATTTCACCCTCGAAATTCGTCACTTTGTAACAAACAGATGAGGATACATCTCCCTCATCATATCCTCAAGCTCCTATGTAGCTTTTTCTAATTGGTGGTTCCTCCATAAAACATTCACCAATCGAGTGGTCTTGTTTCGTAGGAATTTTTCGCTACGATCCAGAATCTCTATCGGTTGTTCTTCATAAGAAAGATCTTGCTCCAGCGGTACAACTTCTGAGCTGAGTACATGTGAAGGATCAGGTATGTACTTTCTCAGGAGAGATACATGGAACACATCGTGAACTTGAGAGAGATTCCGTGGAAGTGCCAATCGGTAAGCTACCTTCCCAACACGATCCAGTATTTCGAAAGGACTGATATATTTGGGGATCAACTTCCCCTTCTTTCCAAATCTCATAACCCTCTTCCAGGGAGATATTCGTAAGAACACTTTATCACCCACTTCAAACTCTAGGTCTTTTCTTCGGTTGTCGGGATAACCTTTCTGTCGAATCTGAGTTTCTCTTATGTGTTCTTTAATAGATCTGACCTTTTCTGCCATTTCATCAACGAGATCAGGTCCTAATAGCTTTCTTTCCCCAACTTCATCCCAGCAAGTTGGAGTCCTGCATTTCTTTCCATAGAGAGCTTCATAAGGAGCCATCTGAATACTTTAGTGAAAGATATTATTATAAGAAAATTCCACCAAAGGTAGGTGTTGATCCCAACCACCTTTGAAATCCATAGAGCAAGCTCTCAACATATCTTCTAGGGTTTGAATTGTTCTCTCAGACTGACCGTCTGTCTGAGGATGATAAGCAGTGCTGAAACTCAACTCTGTATCCAGAGTATGCTGAAGACTTCGCCAGAACTTCGAGGTAAATCTCGGATCCCAATCGGATATAATAGAAAGTGGTACTCCATGCAATCTTACCACTTCCTTTACATATATCTTGGCAAGCTGATCCAGAGAGAAATCCTCTCTAATAGCAATGAAGTGTGCAGACTTTGTAAGACGATCAACTATGACCAGATAGCATTATTTCCTTTGGATGTTTTAAAAATTCCTGTGACAAAGTCCATTGTGATGTTTTCCCATTTCCATTCGGGTATGGGTAATGGTTGTAACATCCCCTTAGACTTCTGTCTCTCAGCTTTAACTTGTTGACAAACCAAGCATCGAGAGACAAATTCAGCAACATCTCTTTTCATTCCATCCCACCAGAAGTACTCTTTCAAGTCCATATACATCTTCGTGCTTCCAGGATGAATAGAGAATGAAGAACTATGAGCCTCATCCAGCAGCTCCTTCTTTAATTCGGGGATGGTAGGAACAAAAACCCGATTCCTAAATTTTATTATCCTATCACAATCAATGTTGAATTCAGGAATGTTTCTCACCTTCTTTTGTAACTCGACATCTTCTTTCTGTGCCTCTTTAATCTTCACATGTATAGATGGTTGAACATTCATTTGAGAAAGATAATATTTTTCCCATTCCATTATAATTCCAAGATCCATCCTTTGTAAATCCATAAATATTGGATCTTTTGTGATCCTCATCATGGATAAACTAGCATGGTCTTGTCGACTTAATGCATCTGCCACCTTGTTTGCTTTCCCAGGGTGGTAATGGATTGAGAAGTCGTAATCCTTAATCAGCTCCAACCATCTTCTTTGATGCATATTCAGCTCCTTTTGTGTGAAACTATACTTTAAACTTTTATGATCAGTATAAATATCACACCTTTCACCATAAAGGTAATGCCTCCAAATCTTTAATTCAAAGATTACCGTAGCTAACTCCAAATCATGTGTTGGGTAATTTTGCTCATGGATTTTCAAATGTCGTGAGGCATAAGCTATCAACATATTATTTTGCATAAGAACACACCCCAATCCCTTCTTGGATGCATCACTATAGATCACACACCTTTCTCCACTATAAGGTAGTGTGAGCACAGGTGCACTGGATAACCTTCTTTTCAACTCCTTGAAATTCTCTTCACATTCTTCCGTCCAGACAAACTTAACTCCTTTCCGAGTCATCTTGGTGAGTGGATTAGATAATAGTGAAAAATATTTCACAAAACGTCGATAATATCCAGCCAAACCAAGAAAGCTTCGGATCTCAGTTACTGTTGTTGGTCTCAAACATCTTTTGATAACCTCTATTTTTGCTGGATCCACAGATATCCCCTCTTTTGAGATTATGTGACCCAAAAATGAAACTTTTTGAAGCCAAAATTCACACTTGGTAAATTTGGCATAAAGCTTCTCCTTTCTCAGGGTCTTCAATATAATTCTCAAGTGATCTTCATGTTCTTCCTTGCTCTTTGAATAGACAAGAATATCGTCTATAAAGACTACCACAAATTGATCAAGATAGTCTCTAAAGACTCTATTCATCAGATCCATGAAGATAGCAGGGGCATTAGTAAGACCAAATGGCATCACTATAAATTCATAGTGTCCATACCTTGTACGGAAATCCGTCTTTGGTATATCCTCCCTTTTGACCCTTAATTGATGATACCGTGAACGACAATCAATCTTGGAAAAGTATTGAGCTCCTCGTAGTTGGTCAAATAAGTCATCAATGCGTGGGAGAGGATATTTGTTCTTGATAGTGATCTTGTTATGTTCTCGATAATCAATGAAGAGTCTCATTGATCCATCTTTCTTCTTAACAAATAGAACATGTGCTACCCAAGGTGACACACTAGGGTGTATGAATCCCTTATCAAGATTCTCTTGGAGTTGCTTCTTCAATTCCTACAACTCAATTGGGGCCATTCTATAAGGTGTCTTTGAAATAGGCAAAGCACCCGGTACGAGTTCTATTGAGAACTCAACTTCACGATTTGGTGGAAGTCCCGGTAATTCCTCCGGAAAGACATCATCAAACTCTTGTACAATGGGAATATTCTTAATCATGAGTTTCTCACCAACCATTTGAGATAAATAATCTTCATTTAGTTGAATCAAGACCCATAAGATGGAAAAAATTTCCACTGGAAGGTTATGTTCATCCTTGCATTGATAGACGATCATAGATTGATCTGGAATATGAAATGTGACTTCCCTTCTTTGGAAATTGATATGAGCTCCATATAAAGAAATCCAATCCATGCCAAGAATCACAACAAATTCCACTATAGGAAGGATCACAAGAATTGCAGGAAGCACTTTCCCACAAACTTCGATCAGAGAAGAATTATAAACTGTTGATGCGACTGTTGTGCCATTAGGTGTTGTCACAGCTAACTCAACATCTAATTGTTGAGGTAATACGGTGTTACCCTTAGAAAATTCTTCAGAAATAAAAGAGTGGGTGGATCCAGAATCAAATAAAACATTTACTACTTTAGATTGGATGGTATGTGTACCTTTCACCACATCGTTATCGTACTTCACATCGCTGATAGAAATTGCATGTGACTTTCCTTTGTCTTTAGCCTTAAGAGTTTGTTGACGTCGACCATCATCATCAACCCTTGGATTAGGGCATTTATTTGCATAATGTCCCATCTCCTTGCACTTGAAACGTTGAAGTGTAGTAGGTTCATTCTGTGTGTCCCTTCATTTGTTTGCATCATTAGACATATTCTTCCCATCATCATGGCATTCAAATGCCCGATGACCTTCCTTTCTACATTTGAAACATTTACTTGTCCCTTTAAGACAACTCCCTCCATGTTTCTTTCCACACTTTGAGCATAAGGGAAAGCTCATCTTCTTTTCAGTGTGATCTTTAGATTTTCTTTTGAATTCCATTTTCCTCTTCTTATCAAACCCATATGACTGATGGGTTACTCCAATATCCATCTCGACTTTGAGAGCACATCGAACGATTTCCTCGTAGCTATTGAAGTCCCTTATGGCTAACGCCCTTCGAAGACTTGGTTTTAAGACACTAAAGAATCGATCGATCTTACTCTCAGGTTGGATAATAATACCAGAAGCGTACCTTGCAAGTCTTGTAAAATTTGCTTCATAGGTACCAACAGATTCATCATCCTTTTTCTTCAGTTCAAGAAACTCTTTCTCCATCTTTTTTCGGAGAATACGAGGGAAGTACTTATTGAAAAATAAGTTCTTGAACTCGTCCCATTCCATGGACTCAATTTCATCCCTTTGCCTCGTATTCTTAATAAGATTCCACCATTGATCAGCATCTCCTTCCAAACGATACACTGCTAGGATGACTTTATCATGTTCAGAACATTAAAGAACTAAAAATATCTTTTTAGTAGTACTAATCCATTATTCCTCAACTAATGGATCAATAGACCCACTGAAAGAAGGTGGACGCTGCCTCATGAAGGATTCAACAGAATGTTGCTCCTTACTTTGCTCGTTTGAAAGTCCTGCATGATTCATAGCTTGAGAAATTTGTGTGAGCATGGCTACAAGATTTTGCATTCCATCTCCCATAACGCTTGGTTGCTCAGGGGGACAATCATTGCATTTCCCGTCGCATTCTGCATTAACACGGTTCCTTCAGGTTCTAGCCATTGACTAAAACCAATAATACTAGTGTGAACAACACTAATTATAATAGGAAAACCACATAATAAAGAATAAAATTTCACACTTAAGGTCTTATCCTAGGTTATCCATGGCCATTTCTAAAACACTAATATTGTGTTCTATTCTTAGACTTATCCTTAGGGTTCTTACTAAGGCTTTCACATCCTAGTTTCCAAAGGTTGACTATAACTTTCCTCTGATACAAACTATAACGACCTATACTTTACATACATTGTTAATACATAAAAATTGAAGCATACTTATTACAACATATAACAAAACCACGAAAGGACCGTATAGGTATATTTTCTTTAGAAACTGGGAAACATAAACAACTGGTTCATAAAGCGTCTACACTGTCTCCCATTTATTTCATCATATCTATAGTCCCTTTTGGCATATCTTACTTAATAACCTTCTTCCTGACCTGGGGAAAGAAAACATACAAAAGGGTAAGCTCAAATGCTCAGTAAGGGTAAACAAAAGAAATATCAATCACATCATATACATAAGCACATAACTTTTGGAAATCTTAACCTGCAAAAGAGATCATAATTTCATAACATGGGATAAATCATGGCAGTGAAATGTAATCACAATAATCATAACTTAAAACATGAAACTTTGTGGAATACACACATAATCATAGAGAATCATATCTTATTAGTCAAGACTCATTGCCAAGACTATCTTAGTGGAAAAAGTCCATTTCTGAACCGATTCACCCTCGTTTCAGTCCTGTTTCGCTGAACCGGTATAACCTACCGTTCCAGCCATGTCTATCTCATGAGATATAAAATCTTTACCCAATGCATTGGAGGGAGATATAGGTCCCACCCATCTCATAATGATACCATTCTTATGTGTGCCACAAAATCATAAATCATACATCATTGCATAACCCATGTAATAAAAATGGGAATCTTAAATCTCATGACATCATAAAACAATTCATATAAGATAAAGGAATTTATAAAAATAAATCCATCACAAAATAATAAAATCAATGTAATAATAGGGATAAAACAGAACCCTTTATTATCTTAGATGGAAAATAATTTTGATAAAACACTTGAACTCCATTCTTGAGGAAAATATCCTTTCTTCTTCAAATTTTTTTTTCCTTTCTTAACATGTCATACAACTTTAAACTAAAATAAGTTGATTAAAAATAAACTTGAAAACTTTTAAAGGAAGCTTCTTGTAAATAATCTTTTAAAAATCCATTCATGCCGTATAAGTTAAAAAAAACATTCTTCTCGTACTTTTGTCAGAAAAGTCAAAAAAGTACCTCGTACGAAAAATGACAAAAGATTCCTTTCATATCTTTTACTAAAAACTCACCGAAGGGTAAAATAGGATTTAAAAAATTGTAGGTGGATGGAAATAATATTACATATTGAAGAAACATGGATGTGGATGATAAAATACACCCCAGTAAATACTAAAGTATAAACAATCTCGGATAAAAATGAGATTGTGATATTTCCCTTACCTTAGGTCCGTTTTGCTTCGTAAGTGTCCGAACCTCCTGTATAATGATTTAAATAATGTTATTGACTTATTCCAGAATCATTCTTATTTTTATGATATCATATATGGTCATATTCTTAGCTTCTTAGTAGTAATATTTCATTGCTACTTGTTATTCGGGTGTTTATAACTTTTTGTTCTTATGCGTGTTTTGTCGAATAAATTCTTATTATTATATTTAGGTTATAGATACCTCATTTCCAGAATGGTATTAGTGTAATATATATCATATTCATTCATTCAATTCATTTATATAATCATTATGAAATGAAGATCATGTAGAACGATTCACATCACATCATGGAGACGGTATTACGTACGTACGCACGAGTGATGATATCGTTCCTATGATCGTGGAATTGTATTGGAGTGTATGTATACTATTTCAGAATCATTATCACTTTATAATAGTCATATATAGTCATTATCTACACCATTATACCCATCCATGTAAGGTGGTGGTGGAAAATAGATTACACCACGGCGTGGAGACGGTATTCCGTACGTACGCACGCGCGGTGATTTATTTTTCCTTAGGATGGATAGATGGTGAAATAGGGTTGTTTAATACTTATAATAACATATCAGTATATGAGTGATACTGATGTTATTACTTAATAATGAAACAACTGAAGAAGAAGAAGTGGAAGAAGAAATAAAGACGAAAGAATCGGTAACAGACATTACCTTTTCTTTGAAGTGCTTCTTTTAGGGAACTAAAATTGGTCTTTGAAGAAGACCAAGACCTCTAGGATGTCTCTAGGGAAGTGGAAAGGAGGAATTTTCAGGGTTTGGCCGAGATTGAAGGCTCAAAGTGGTGTGAGGAAGTGGGGGAGGAGGTGCCCTTTTATAAGGGAGGAGAGGGGCACCTTTGGGAAAACAAAAAACTATTATTTTATTATAAAGTCAAGTTCGGTTTTAAATAGCTCCAAATTGATATATTTCTAAGCTAAGGTGGCGATGGGTATAAATCCTCTCATCCAATAGAATTTAGACAAGTTTAGCTTCCTATTTTAACCTTATCATTTAGATTTAACATTAAGTTAAATAAGTTTACTTTTACCGTGTCTTCTTGTGTTCTTATACTATAAGGTTTATAAACATACTATAAGCATACAAAAGAACCCCATGTTGTTTATTATTAATATATATAACCTTATCTAAGTCATTTGGCCTAACCTTATATTTTTAGGAATAAAATAACAATTACTAATATAATATTTTTTTTAAAAACTATTTTATGTCAATTTTGACACTATTTAGTAATTGATTTTTGTGAAAATCATAACAGAATTATTAGTTCGAACCAAGTACATTAAATCAATACTAACATGTCATATGAACCTATAAAATTATTGTAATTCATAAAAAGTCTCAAATTACATTTATTTTGGTGTTTATAACATCAATTATGTCAATATTTCATTAATAAAATAATTACTGCATCATCATTGTGTCATAATTAAACTAAATTATTTAATGTCTAAAAATTACAAATAAAATATAATTATGTAGGAAATCTTTTTAGATTTCTAATGAATATTTATAGTTGAATTTATCTTATGTATAACCTTATATTAAAAATTATTTACTTATTAAACTTTGATTTTAACTATTTTAACCCTTTGTTAAATGTCCTAATCTAATCCAAGTGGGCCAAAATGGTCATATTTTATTCCTAAGTTTGTTTTTGGTCGAATTACACTTATCCAATAGAATTAGGACATGTCTTAGGGTAATAATAATATAATCTTTACCCTTAATTACCCTATTTACTTTTAACCGTGGTAAAAAAAAGTAAAAAGTTACCATTCACCAAAAATTATTTTCATCTCATTGAACCACATTTTATTCCTTGATATTAACCATGTCTCTCGGATTTTTGAAATTCCACTCACAGAATCGGTAAAATTAAGTTTTATGAAAAATTCAGTTTTTTAACTACCACTTAGTGGTTTCACTATTCATCAAAAATTGAAATTTTCCAGAAAAATACCAAAATTTAACCCTAGGATAATTTCGATATTCTGAATCCAAAAATGAAGTCCATTTTGAAAAATAAAATTTATAAAATTTCAAATAGTGGTTATTACTATTCATAACGGTTGGTTTTAATAATATTTTAATAGCATATCGTTGTTTAGTGAAACTCGGTATTGCGTATGACGCAAGCTATCGAGGAAGGTCGCGATTTCGTGTAAAGCAAGCCAAGCCAGTATTGTGTAGAAAAAGATTCGTTTGATGATTTATATAAAATAAAAGTCTCGGGTGTTACACAAATACCATCCCCACTTTGTTGATCTTATGGTTATCCATTATATTTCTTATATGACACCTAGATGCACCATTAAAATACATATACAGTATTTCAGGGTCCTCTTGAATATGGAATACCTCTTCATATTGTAATTGAGTATCTAATGAAGTCATTTTTGCTGAGGTGTTCTCTGATTAAAAGTCTATAAATTCCTATAAATTGATTTCTTTCTGAGGCACAAATTGAATGTCATTATACTGCAGGAGGATGACCAAACATGACATACATATTTTCAAAATCCAATGGATGAGGTTATATCTAATCATGTTTCTACAAGAGAAAAAATAGACCTCCTGATGTTTTAGTTACTGCCTCAGCTTCTAGAACACACTGATTAGCGCCCGATAACTCTTCTCAATACCTGAATAACGAGTCTTAGCCTCTATCATGGTTCGATTGAGATAATAAAGGTTCTTTTCACTATCAACATTTATCTTTTCAGGAGAAATACACCCAGTAATCATTCTAAGGATGTCACATATAAAATAAGTGACCATCCTTTGATAGGAGGCATAATCACTAGAGGTATCAGGAGTTATTTCTTAAGATATTCCAATTTTTCCTAAAAATAATCAGCACACTGATATGTAACCCCCTTTTTATCATACTAGTGAAGGGTAATCATTTTACAGAAAGGTTGGATATGAAGCGATAAATGTAGGATAAGTGTCATTAGATTTCTGTAAACTCTTTGATGTTATGAGGAGGATAAATTCCAAGGATATAGTTTGTCTTCTTAGGGTCGACTTCAATGCCACAATGGAGTATGAAGAAGACAAGAAATTTCCATGAGGTAGAACTGAAGTCACATTTCAAGTGGTTCATTTTTAGGCTCTATTTTTATAGTTTATTGAATATAGTTTTGAGATCCACCGTGCGGTCTGAGCATAGTTCATATTTAACCACTAGGCCATCAACATTTTATTTGACAAACTTTCATATAAAGATTTTGAAGATGTGATTCCTAGAACATTGGTATGTAGCGACGACATTCTTAAAACCAAATGGAATTACCCAATAGAAAAAAACTCCATGGTGGCCTTGATTGTTTTGGATTCTTTATCTTCTTGGGCCATCTAGATTTAATTACATCCTAAATAGCCATTCATGAAGGATAACTGTTGATATCAGTCCATTTCATCGATCAATAATTCTATGACCAGGACTAGGAAATCAACCTTTGGGTAGTTCAAGTTGAGATCCTATAAATCCATATATAGATATATTTACTTTTTACATTTCATGATAGGGACTATATTGGCTAGCCTCATGGGATACTTGACCTCTCGAATGAATTTGGATCTGATGAGCTTGTCAACTTCATCCTCAATTTTGGTAGCATGTGTTGTGATCATATTTTTGGCTACTTGTTTATATCCCCATTGGTCTTTTGGTAGGCCCAAGTGGTGAGTGGCCAGTTCAGGATTGAGGATAAACATTTCTATTTAATTCCAAGAAAATAAATCCTAATTCCACCTCAGGAAGAAGGTGTGTACCTATTTTTCTTCAGTTGAAATGGATGCACTAAACATTGGGGGTCATGGATCATCTTCTATTCCCTGATTTATTTATTTGATATCATCAATGGTGGTAGATATTCCTTCCTCAAATGTTGGAGGTGCATCACTAAGGTCCTCCTTCTCCTCTTCTTCCAACTCTTCATCTTGTTCCTCTAGGAAAACACGTCTTGTGAAAATTTCTCCTGAGTAAGGAGATGTGTCTATATATTGATATTCAAAAGTGGAAGTGACTTATTATGACCCACATGACTACGTATGATTTACTTGAAGCTCTGGAGGGGATGTAGGGGGAGATGGAGAATGAGAGCCTTCATCATTTTAAATTGATTATACAACCTAATATACATCAACTGATGAGGTTGGGATTTCATAGAGATATAGGGATGAACTGAATATACTTTAATCCAAGACTTCTACACTATTTTGGGAGTCATTAAAAATTTCTGCACTACTAGACTCAATATTACTGATTGAAATCGTGAAGGTTTAGGAATATGAACCTATATTTGGGATCATACACTCAAACTTATTAATGGGAAATATTTATTCTTCCCTAATATGTTTGAAGGGTTTGGGCAGGATCATTTCAATATCATTTTTGCGAAGGTGAAACAATCAACACCCACAACCAAAGAAAGTTTTCCTTTCCCTTGATAGAAACCCTCGTCAATGTAAGGTGACTCATAGGATTCATTGGGGGCCTTATTGGTGTGCAACATATTGATTTTCATATTAACGAAGTATTTAATTTATTAAACGTATGATGAGGTCATTTAATAATGTTGATGAAACCAGGGTCTTAGAAGAATGATTTTGAAGGCCATGTTCTATCAAACCAGCATAAATTTGGATTCGTCTTTGAGGTATCTAAACTGAGCATTAAACATGATTTGGACCAAAATATTATTCTCACATTTTTCAAAGACCTACAGTGTTATGAAATAAGGTCCTAAGATATCCTCTATACAACCAAGCTAGAAAATTATTCATATCAGAATGAGATTAACTCGAGAACCATTTTCAAAAAACACTTTTTAGATATCGACACCATTTATCCTACCAGATACATACATGGTCCTGATGTGTCACTGTATAATGGCATCTTCATCTTGATTTGTGAAGGAATTAACTGCATGGAATTCAGGAGAATTGTTCTCCTTCCGATAGACCTCAAAAATTACCACTTCAGATTCAATAACCTAGGTTCTTATAAAAGCTTTTATGAGTTTTTTATGTTGTTGTTTAATAATACCAAACCATCCATGATTGAATGTTTGTCTAGTAATAAAGATAACTATTTTTGTGATTTCATACTTTTCATCTAAATTTCACGGTTTCCTAATGCATGGATTATCTTTTACATAAGCACTAGGGACTTTATTATTTGATATAGATAGATCCTCTCTCAGTATATGAGTTGGACTTTCTCCTATCCTTGGTGGGTTGTGTTGGGTAGGTGTAATTGTACTCTGAGGTCAATTGGAAACTTGTTCCTCTTCTGATTGATCTTCCAGAGTAATTTGTTCATAGTGTCTTCATGTAGGTACATGTTATTTTTCTTATTCCTATTATACATACCAAAGGGCTATTCCATAAATTTAAACAACATTTATTGTCTGATATGTGGTGTGGATAGAGGTATTTGTTCTATTGTGGCTACACCTTCACCGATATTTTGGGCTCCTACGACCTCTTCATCCAGTTCCCCAAAATGTTTTGGGTAACTCACGTTCATTTGTAAAATCATCAACAGAGAAATTATCTATCAAGTGAATGAAATTAACGGATCAAAGATAAACTCTTCATCTGATGGTGAATCTTCCTAAATGAACGTTTAGGGTGGTTCAGTTTAGTAGGGAAACACATGTTGTTTCAGATATGAGGGCATAAAGTTAGAGAGTTTCAAAGGTGACTTTGTCCTTAATGCGGGATCATTCTATAGCACCCACTCTCCCTCTTTCTAGCCAGGTCAGTTTTTGGAAGGACTGATTCATGATGTTTTTGGTGATGATGATGTCGACTGTGTTGCAACGGAAGTGGATGGTTGAATAGTTCGGTGATTTAACTATGCTTTGAGGATACCTTGAGATATATTTTTTTTTATACATTCAATAATAAAAAGTATGACCCTTCTACTAATAAATTATTTCCACTCACCTCCTTCCTCTAAGGTAGTAGGGGAAACACGTGCCAATTTTGTTCATGTCCTTTCCAGCTTTACTTTCCCAGAATCTACAATTTCATGAAGGAAGTATTTGAACCTGAAGAATTCATGGATGGTGCATACCAGTATTCGGTGAAAGGGAAATAATTTTAATGGTCTTCAATACCTACCTGGTTGATCCTCTTTAACTCATGATTCTGTATAATATAATTTTCCTTAGTAGTTATAAAATAGAAACATACTTGATTATCTCGAAATTAGGAGAATTTGTTCTTTCTATACATGAATTTGTTTGTCCTGGGTCCTGTCTACTCATATTGTCATGAATGGGTTTTTTATGCCTAGGGGTGATGCATGATATAGTGAAGTTTTTAGAGCAAGATTAAAAGAAGGGGTAAGATTATGTATGACATATGCTGCCTTGATGTTTCCCTATTTTTTCCCAGGGGCTGCTGAAGATATCCGGGACATGAGATTAGTTTCACATATGGAGTCTTATATTCTTAGGGAAATGATGAGGAAATATAAAAACCTAATTCTATATTTTACCAAGATGAGTGGTGTTCACAGATCATCGTGAATGTTATTAATGGAAAGATAGATCATGGCTTACTTGTAAAGTAGTCAGTTCAGGGAGTATGTCAGCCCTTTCCATTTAGTAGTGAAATCCGAGACACTCTCATTTTCCTACTATTTGAAGCTCAATAACTCATTGATTGTTTTATTTTGTAGAATTGATCCGAACTAAAAGGGGAATTACTGATAGAGATCCTCTAATCCTAGTATTATATGATCATGAAAACTAGTGTACCATATGAATGATGGAACTTTCAGGGTTCTTATGAAGTATCAGAGTTTCACGGGTTCATTCTACTCAGGATTTCCCATAATGGGATCACAATGGATCTCATAGTGCATCAAATGTTATTCTCGGTCACATGATAAATTGAATTAAGCAAACTTAGGACTCACAAATTTATGTGGTGGTGGTGCGTCAGTCACCATGATAGGGTAATATATCTTTTCTAGAATCACTAGTGCATGGAACTCATACATAACCTCCAATAAAACTGCCAACGAATAAATGGTGTTAATAAGACCTTGATGTGTGTTTGGTTGAACCTTTTCTTGGACTATTGTAACAATTGGAAAGATTTTGTGTGCCAGATCAACCATTATTTGAGGATGATAACTAGTTGGGGACATCTTTGGGGGGTTTTCCTGGACCCGCTCCAACTATCTCTTTTGTGGAGGGAAATATTGATATTCATCCATGGCCTGATCTAGGTACCCCGATGGTCTAGGATTCGTGTTTGGTAGAATTTCTAGCCTTATTTCAATTACCAGGATAAACCCTTGTCATAGAGGAAGACAAGATAAAAGTGTACTTGGAGGCTTTATCTCAGGATTATATTCAATATGAATTCTTCCTCAGAGAAACTCGATGTTGATTTCGCTCTAATCATTAATTTACTCCTCTATCCAAGTGAATATTTCTTCAATCATCAGGATCTCATCCTTGTTGATAGGGGGATATGGGTCTTATACTTCCTTTCCATTATTCTTATTATGGATTCAATGTAGAGGTAATATGGGATTGATTGAGGGAGAACCAAAATTTGGGGATAATATATGGTTTTGAGTATGCACAACTTCATTCTTAGCATGGATTAGATTTTAGATGGAACCATATACATCTTATTCTTCCACATACTCATCATTTTCAAGGTCTTCAGCTGAATTTATGCCCATGAAGTTCACCGATGCGTAATTCATTGTGGCCATATTACCAACTGCTGAATGATAGGAGGCTCATTTGAGTCATTTGTTGGATATCTTCCTCCATTTCATTG
Source organism: Viscum album (assembly GCA_963277665.1). Taxonomy (NCBI): domain Eukaryota; kingdom Viridiplantae; phylum Streptophyta; class Magnoliopsida; order Santalales; family Viscaceae; genus Viscum; species Viscum album. Next base: position 1,511,480,234 of record OY728139.1, on the reverse strand, counting down.
ATCCCCTTCCATCTTTTTGGTGAAGGGTTAATCGTTGTTATCCTTTATGCAGCCTGTCCATATGCGTCCATTCTAGGTGAAATGGGTCATGAGATGGGGTGAAATAAGAGACCTTACTTCTTATCATGCTCCCTAAATGGAAAAATACTAATTTCCATTGAGGGGGTGGTTGAGTTAAAACTTATCCCATCACTGAAAGATGAGATTTCTCCCTTAATCTTTTTTTGTGACTGAGATCACATTTTTCAGTCTTATAGGGGAAATTTTTTAAAACATACACCCAACACTGCGGGATGTGGATAATCCCGTACTATGATGGTCACTAATCTATTGATCTAGTGCATCCTCGTTTTAACGTGTGATCAATATACTTCAAATACCGCACCATGACTATTTGTTTTTGAGGATATTATAAGTTAATGATGATTGGATTCTCCTAAGAAATATTCTGACGGAATATTATCATTTTTCGAGTTTTGGAGTTTTTTGATGTATTACTCTCAATAGATCTGATTTTTTTGAGACTTACTGAATCCGAGTTCTTATTGAGTGTGCTTCCTTTCCAAATTAGAGGTTTTTCATGATATCCTCCTTGTAATAATGACATCATAACATGTCATTTCTAGTGGGTTACAATGAATTGGGTGTGAGGTGAAATGTAAAGACCCATGTTCACCCATCCATAAAGATGAACAATAGGTGGGGAATCTAAAATTAGATGACTAGGTTATGAATCACATTGAGGCATGCCTATTGAAGATCATTCCATCTCTTCTCTAATCGTGGTCTCGGTACATAGAGAAGGGCATACATATTGATTTGTCGATGGATACATTACAATAATTTTACATTATTTGTAAGAGACCCCTTTTCTTGATTGTCTCAACATAAAAAATATTTGAATGTTTTATTGTAAGTGGCCTAGTTACTAAGGGTCTCATTGGTATGGGAATGATTTGAGGGTGTTTTGGAGGATTAAATCTGCCTTGTGATGTCTCTAGATTGAGAAATAATGTTACATTTTTTATATGATCTCTAACATGTTTGGATCCATCTTTAAAAGTGTCTCAGAAAATGAGTGCTTTATTTTATTTGACTTGGAAAGGAGAGTATCTTCTTGACAATAGGAAATTTCATTGTTGGGAGGACCTTCATAGTGCATGCCATAATGGAGAGAACTATTATACTAGATATATGTCATAGTTTTGGTGGATTTTATATAATATATTACCTATGGATGACCTTCAAGGTGGATGATACCAAGGGGAGGACCGTTTTTTGGAAATAAGATGTCACTGTATGGAGTTCCTTTGAAACACATTCTATCATGGTGAGGGATACCATCATATATTTATATCCAGCTATAGGGAGAATTTATATAGTGTATACCCTGGGTAGGATCTTCTAAGAGGAAGAAAGAAAGGGGAGGAACTTATTGTTTTTTATCCTCTAGCCACGAGGAGGGATACCGTGAATCTCATCAGGAGATATGCTTTCATGATTGATCAATTTGTGCCAAATATGGAAGACTTTGTGGTAGGTGATATGGGGAGGAACTCTAGATATTCTAGTAATAATTTTATAGGGAGGACCTTCATAACTAATACTTCCACTTCCATAATTTGGTAACGGAGAATTACGATCATGGTCCACTGTGGGTGGGTTCTTGATGGCCTCTTGAACTCCATCTTCCAGCAGAGTAGGTTCATGAATTTTCTCCTCATTTTCTAGTTGCATTAGTGTGATTTCATTTTAATTTCTATGTTGTGGGAAAATTGGGACACCTTATTTAGGTGAATTATTTCATATATATGATCCTATTTAAGTATCTCCTATGGTGATTCTAGGATACCTTGATAAGCTTTTCAAATTTTCAGGGATAGATGTGTGCCCTAGAGAATCCACTGAAGTGGATTAGTGTCTCCCAATTGGAACAAGTATTTAGGACTGATCATGTTTTCCATTTATCATGGAATATTTCTGATGAAATTCTTATATAGGATAAAGGATTCATGTATTCTTCTAAGATACCACCCCACTCTGTGGATGCATCACCCGAGTAAGAGAATTGGGGTTATGGGCTTGAATCCATTCAATTTTTGTTGATATGATTACATCTTGTAATGTCTATAGGATTTTATAAATAAATGATGTATGATACTACTTCATTGATAATATTTTTTAAGAAATGTCCTTGGTGTGAATTGGAATATATTCCCATTCTTGTGTTGGATTAGAAATATGTACCAAATTTGGTCCTCTATTTCCTACAACAGATACTAATAGTTATCCTATGTAGGGGAAGAGATATGAGTGTTCCCCTAATTTAAAACTAGTATACACCATACTATTTCTATAATTTTCTTCTATATTTTAATTATGATATTGATATGAACAAACCGTAATATTACTGTTGTTTTTGGTTTCCATTTTCATTTAAGGATGGGCTATATACATCTATAAGAATTTGCGTCAACATGTAATTTGTAGTAGTATATGACCGGTAGAATTCATGAGAGGGAGAAGGAATATATGTATGAGTGTAGTGTTCCATCATACTTTTAAGGAGGTATTCTTTAGGAGGAATAAGGATAATGAACTATTTTTGATTGTTTTAAATTATTCCTCCACGACCAGACTGGGGGACCTAGATCTGTTTGATTTTGGATTGGGACCATAGAGCAGTATACATATCATGGTGAGGATACTAAGATGCATAGAGTTGGTAGTGGTGATTTATGATAGGGGTCCCTAGGAAGGACCCATGTCATGTATGGATGAAGTCATTGGAGATAAATTCATTATCCAATTTAAGGTTAGGGAGGAATATATTATCACATTCTAGGGGTAGGATCCCAAAAGAGTTGGAGACAACAAGTTGAGCCATATTGTTCTAGACCACCGACCATCACTGGGTGGATGGGTGGTAGGGATTCATGGAATGAAGTGTCTATATAGACATTCTAGGGTGGGAAGTGTACCATTATTGTGGTATTCCCTAACAATGCCTTTGAACCCTAGTGGTAAAGATGCTCGGTGGGAGATGACACCCTCTATTCCATTGAGGACCCAAATAGTGCAGTGCATTATGCACATTTTAGTGAAAACAGGTGAGATTCCATTTTATTGCAGAGAGTTCCGAAGAGTTACTATAATATACAAGATAGATACATAAAAAACCTCTTTAACATAGAATCTCATAACAACATGCTTAATTTAAGGTTTTGTTCAACCCTATTCAATTTTAGATTTGAAAAAGGGTCTCGCGTGGGGTATTTTCACCCTATAGGTTAAGGATTATTATCATTTCCCCCTTTTTTTCTGACGGAACATTCATGCACTCAACAGAAGCTTCTAGGGTGTTGAAGTGTGTGAAGTCGGTTGAATCAAGTATATTATTTATGAAAGGTCTCCAGCAGGTTTCATTCAGGGAGATAAAAACTTATAAAGGATCTAATATCCATAATAACTCAAGGAACAACTTTATAAATGCATGAGTTTATTTTCTAACTAGGGAAACAACACTTAAGAACTCATATTGATCAAGAGGTTGATAAGTCGGGCTTATCACATGCTTTTGGGGGGAACTGTATCCTATTCTAGGAATCTATTATAGATTTAAGATATGTTCACAAATACTTTATTCATTACCAAGTGTGTATAATATGAAATAACCTAATGTAATGATCAATCAATAATATTCATGGGTTTAGAATCATCTATATTCATATGAGGTTCCCCATTGATAAGGATATTTGAATGTATCTAATATTTTGCATCATTGGTAACCTTTTATGTATAAATCAGAGATTCCTTGGTTGTTCATTTGGACAACACTAGATTTCTGACACATGGTGAGGTAATTTGAAGTTTTATATCATCAAGGGAGACAAAATTAGTTTTTATGTAAGGATATAAACTATATAATGGGATTATTATGTATGCTCATGAATGGAATTAGAATCCACATATTTTGGTGACACTTAACAGGACACATAAACTTTTAAGGTTTTGTACCAAGGACCCAACCATGAATTTTTACATCATACAACTGGGATTTACAGGTGAAAGGATCCTGATCAAACATGGCATGAAACTTATTCCTAGGTGGACTGAGGAGCCCAAAATAAATGTCGTATTTTATGTGGATAAGAACCCATTTGGGTTGTGTCTTGGAGAACACTAGGGTGGATTTATATTCTTGTTTTGCACCTCAGGGAGGCTTTTACGTATCCAAGTTAGTTAGGATAGCCCACATAATTTATTCACCATTGGTACATATCAGAGTTTCCCATTTAAGGGGGGAATTATTGAGACTTATGCAAATAAGAGTCCCATTTGGAGTTGGATACTCATATCTATGGATTAGTCCTATGTCACATACGGTTGGGTAATATTCATAGAATAATCCAATTTAAGACACAATTTTGCGATTGCATATTATGAATAAGATCTATTAGATTTACTTTTGGGATTATGAGGATTTGATGATCATTACTAACCTCTATTCACATGTGAGTCATGACCAGTGTGAGAAACAAAAGGACAAAGTGGACATGAAGATCAAAAAATCCAATTTTCCCACTGATGGATGAGGTGATGAATCCCAAAGGGATGGGAGGTATGGGTTGAATGTTCATGTCTCCTCTTTTATTTTGGTAACTAGGATAGTTATATATGGGGATTTATCTATATACATCCCAAGGATAAGGAAAATGGGAATATGAGTTCCACATCTCCAATAATATACGTGGGGAATACTCCTAGAGGGATACCCTAAAATTGGTTTTGAGGAGGATGATATCATTCCCTATCTATATTAAAAGTAATAATGATACCCTCTCTCCTCACATGGAATGGGGAGGTTCGTGTGATAACCCCAATATAGGAACCATAATTACCATGGGAATGTAGAATTGAAGACATTCTGAGGGTCTGACTTATTACATGGCTTACACATGTGACTCCACATACCATGGGTATGTAGAACTGAAAGGAAATGTTGATGTGCCCGATGATCTAATTATATTTTCCAAGTGGCTTTAGAAGAGGCCTTGGCAAGATTTTGGTGGACTTATTCATGGAGGGGCCAATATGGGGTCTGATGAGACGATGAAATGGAGAGATTCAAACGTGGAACATCCATGGTTCCCCATTCCACATAGCATGTTATTTGTCGGATGGCGTTCCCTCTGCATAGAATGTAGCTATGTGGGTGAGGTTACTCTCTACATATCATGATTCTATATAGAAAAGGGGTCTACCCACGTAGTGTATTGTTATATGAGACTTAGTTTTTGAAGAGGTAGAGACATGCTATGCAGGGTAAAGTTTCTCCCATGTGGAATTTTTCTCTACAGGGAAGGGTACTTCCTGCATAGAATTTTCCTATTTTTAGTGTTGGGCCACAAATGGGGCATCCATTTGGGCCTCATGGAAAGGTATCTACTTAATGGTTTTATGTTCATAGACAGATGGATGATTTCTTTTTCCTCATTTATTCTATGCAGTGGATTTGTAACTATTGGGAATTGATAGATATATCTTGATTATTCTTGGAGCATTGGATTTTTGAGAATCCTCATTGCTCAAATCCATTGTATCTCTTAGTTTAGGTAATATTTTTTGTTCGCTTGGGGTATTTTTATAAGATAATGGAAGGACTAGATACCAAAATGATTGGTCGTTCATGGTGGGATACAAGGCTTCCTTTCTGGGATCCCAATGAGAGTTCCCTATCCCATGAAATACTTAGTCAGATGGATTGAACAAGCATTCGCGGGGACTCAAATCACCACCTGGATTCACGAAAATGTAGGTCTTGTTTTACGAGGGTCGACGATATTGCGTCATCCCAAGAATTATTTAGTTCATAGGGATGGTAATTCATAGGTGAAAAAATACACACCCAACACCTCTAATTATTTTTGGATTCATTCACCAGTGATGGTAGTCTAACCTACTCCCATGAACTATTTTTTGATAGGTTCTTCATGAAGCAGTGAAATTACATATAGAGTAGTGATCCGTGGATTGATTTTTTACTTTATGGGATCTAATAAACCTTCTTGGATTTCCCATTTGAACATTTTAATTCAAACTATTCCATGATTGTTACTCATCCTTTTCCAAATTGATAGAATCTTCTTCTTCTTGTTGCCAAAATTTCATCACCCAATACGGATATAGCCTGTAGTGCCATTAAGGAAAAGAACTATATCTCCAAGACTTATGCCTTCAAATGAAATTTGGGGAAGGAGAAATGTTCTGAGAACCATTGAAATAATATTTTTTTCAAAGTTTAATAAATGAGGAGTGTAATTTCACACATTTAATAAGTTTGGAACAATACACCTAGGGACTTCCTTGAAGGGAATGTTATTTTTTCTCAAGTTGGGAGATGGGGAGCTACATAATACAATTCCCAAAAATCAAAGGGTAATATATCAGAAATGGATGAGGTAATAAGATTGATCTTGTAAAATCACCATAGCTAAAGATAAAGTACCAAATGGAATTACAATAGGTACATTGATACTAAAGTCAAAGTTTTGAGTTTTGTTTTTGATTCTAGATTCATTCACTTTTTTATATCATGTAGGTATGACGAGAATAAAAAATTATCCCCTAATATTATAAGAAAATATTTTTTAGTTAAGTCACATAATCAGATTTTTATTGTAATAATGATTTATTTAGTAGTCTCTATTACAATTCATAGATATTCCCTGGTGGAAAACATTATTATTAAACCAATGGTTGATTTTTTATTGATCCTTAATATGGATTGGATCTCAATATATAATTCATGAATTTTTTCTTCTAATATAATGACACTACTATTTGTAATGAGGACATATAATCCACTATTTTAATGGTGGAGACTTCATCTCCTCAATCCATTATAGACCTATATATTATAGCTCACCATGTTGAAATTATGGGAAAATAGGAAGGGAAAACTATATCTATGGATGGGAAGGACATCCTAAAGATATTGTATATACCCATTAGGAAAAAATAAATTTATACATTTCCAACGGAATTACTTAGTGACCCACCTGATCAAGAAGTTGACCTTTCCAAAAAACTCATTTCTAGTGAAAGATCTATATCTAGAAGTCCATATAAAATGGAACAAATAGATTTTATAGATTCAACGTGACAACTAATAGTATTGTGTGATAAGGTATTTAAACACTATAGTGTTTCACCATGTAGAGAATCTAACTCATCTTTCAAAAAGATAATTGGTCTATGTGATTGTGCATCAATTATCGGGAGGTGAATTCTATTATAATAATGAATATGTATCCTTTACTAGACATTGATAACATATTTTGAAAACTTCAAAGATATAAATATTTATCCAACATCAATATTCACTCTGGTTATCATCAGTTAATGGTGAATAAGGATGATATACCAAAATGAAATTTAATAAAAAATATAAAAAATATTAGTGTACATTAATTACCATAATATTGAATAATAAACCTTATATTTGTATGTATTTGATCAATATATTATCAATTATTATCTTAATAACATTTTAGTGGTGTTAATTGATGATGTCATTATATACTCCAAAATCGATGAAGAGTCTAAGAACCAAATTTGAATAATTCTTGAGGTCCGCAAAGGAAAAAAATTATATATTAAATTCAGTAAATTTTAATTTTGTCTCCATGAATTTTCTTTTTTGAGACTTATTATATCTAAGGATGGAATATTTTTTGATATGTGGAAAGGAATGGTAGAAAATGAATGACCAATAATAATTAATATAACTCATATATGTAGTTTTTTATCTTAGAAGTTACTATTAGTGGTTTTTTATAATTGTTTCCTTATTATAAAACTCGATACCCAAGATGACACATAAAGGTGGTAGCTTAACAAGGTCTATTGAATGTGGAGAATGATATGAAGAGTCTAAGAATTTTTTTCGATGCACTACTATTAACTTTTCCTCAAAGAGAGGAAGGGTTTATAATATATCGTGACACATCAATGATCAGAATGTGTTATATCATTACACATGAATAAACCTATCCATGTCATGACTTGAGGTTTGTTGTTGTAATATTTTACTTGAAGATATAGAGGGTCTATATTAATGGAGAAATATGTGATATATATATTCAAAAAATGTTTGATTTATGGTTTATCCTATAAAAATTTAAACATGATGCACATAAGTGGATGAAGCTACTCAAGTACCATGATTTCTTGATACACTACCACCCTTGGATGAAAAACAACGTTGTTGATACATTGACCAGGAAGGACCATTGAGTCTTGGCCATGATGATAATAAACAAGGATCCAATATTTTGTGATCTAATAAATATAGATTTAGTAATTTTTAGGAAAGGGATGTCATCATTCATTTTCCAAGAAATTATTAAAAAATATTTATAGGAAAAGACAGAGAAGTCATAATAAGATGATATGGATTTACAAAGGAGGATTAAAGTGGTGAACAGTGAAAGATTTAAAGTAATTCATCTATAAAGATGGATTTTTATGTTTCTTTGTTCCATATATACATAAACTAATGAGGGAGAAACTAGATGAAACACATAGTTAAACTTTATCTATATACCATGGTAGAAAAAAATATTTATATAGATTTAAGATAACATTTCTGGGGGAATGGTATGAAGTAAGAAACTGTGGAAAATTTGTCTTGATTATTAGTCTAACAAAAAATAAAGGATATATGAAAAATTTCCAAGGGATTCATTAAGCCTCTTCTTATACCTATATGAAAGTGGTAAAAAATTACAATGTACATTATTACAAGACTTCCAAAAACTCTAAGGAAAAATGTTGATATATGGGTCATTTTTGATTTCATTAGAATGTTAGAACATTTATTAGTGGTAAGGGAAGACCTACCCCTAATGAACTTTATCAACTCGATATTAATGAAATCAGGATACTTCATGGGTAATATATATCAATGGAATTTGATCATGAACCTTAGGTGGAATCGAAATTCTAGAAGAGTCATTCAAAAGCTATCGACTTCAATGAAAATTTAAGCACCATCATCCCCAATTTTAAGGAAAGTATGAAAGGACTATTTAGATACTAGAATACAATCTGATATAATTTTCTTATTACTTCCAAAGATCGTGGGGTTATTATTCAACTATGTCAGAATTTTAATAAAATTAATATTACCATTAAAGCATCTAGATGACACCATAAAAGGTATTGTATGGGAGGATATCATACTCCAACGTGTTGGGAAGAACTTGTAGAAATAATATTATTAGTCCCAGAACATAAGGAAGCGACAACTGTGATTGTATGGATTGTCTAGGTTCATATCAAACAAGATCAAAGCATACAGAATAACTAATGTGGATAATTGAAGGAAATGCTAGAAAGTTTATGTTGGGTATCATATTTTTTTGATTTTATCATCATGGAATGTAGTTTTATTACTTTTTAATAAGGGGAATTAAGCTCTGGGTACATTAGACATTCTGAACATATAGTGATAATCAAAATTGTAGCTTACCAATTGGATATTCCACCCATCCTTCCTGAAGTACTTGAATCCATCCATGTTTCATTTTTGAGGAAATACATTTATAATCTAGTCCATATAGTCATATTTTTGTGAATAGAGTTGGAACCTATTTTTTTCTTATGTTAAAGAAAATATCCTTATTATTGACACTACAAATAAAGTGTTTTTGAATTAAAAAAATTAGCTAGTAAAATTCCATTGGAGAAATAGAAACTAGAGGAAACATGGGAATTAGATGAATATTTGACGAAGGAATACCCCCAAATTTTTAGAAGTTGACATGTGTATAATATTTACAATTAAATTATTTATGTATAGAGAAATTAATACATGAGACCCCACTACAGTGGGTAAAAACTACATTAAAAAACTATTGCACAATAAAAACTCAATAGAAATTTTATTCATGATTTTAAATAAAATATAATATTATAAAATTATAGGATTTATTTTTTATAAAATTATATCATATTTTGAAAAATCATGATTATATTTTCATTGGGCTATTTTCTGTATTTTTTTTGAAATAATTTATTTTTAAGAGAATAAAAATAATAATAGTATTTACCAAAAGTGTAGTTTTTTTAGAATGAGATAAAAGTTTATTTAAAATTATAACCAGTCAAATATTTATTTAATAAAAAAATTATAAATTTTAAAAATTATGTTTTTAATTTAGAAAAACAATGATTATCATTTCAAGGGATTAAGTATCATTTTCCAATAACAACAGTTTTTGGTCTTTTTATGTAATCAAATATTATTTTATTAAAATTCGTTTTTTATTTTATTTAAAGCCACATAAATGTTATTTGTTTTATGATAATATAATTTATATAATGAAAATGACATAAATTGAAAATTTTATCATATACATAAAATTTAATCATAAAAATACTCTTTTTCGAAAAATGATTTTTACGCGTTACTTGAATTAATGTTAAAATTGATTTTTTGCATATTGAAATTTTATTTGATAAATTTTATTTTATAATTTAAATAAATAGGTAAAAATAATAATGAAAATTTTATTTTTAGGCACATAATTTATTTTCTTCTGTAATAGATGAAGCTAAACACGTAAACCCAAAAATGATAAAAGTAATAAATATATTGTAAAAGATATTGAAACATGTTAAAATAAATTCTAACCAAGTGGTTAAGATATTATATACCATATATATTTACTTAATCAATTATTGTACATTTTTAAGCCACCTTACATGTGAAACAAGTGCTCTCTTTATATTAAGTTGAAATATTTACAGAAATATCATTCTCACATCTTAGAGAAGGGACGTCTCACCACGTATTCAATATTGATGAAAACATTTAGGTCAGTATTGAAAATATTTCCTTATTCCTTCACCTATAATAATATTTCACTCTATTATTCTTCTTTTCACATGTGATTATCCTAATACTTCACTTTTTAGGTAGTCCTCCAAGAGAAATACACAGTCATCATCGTGGGTTCTAATTTTCCTAATGTGCGTTCTTTTCTATATTAATTATAAACAAATAAATATATATTTCTCAATCCAATATAGTGAAATAAATATTTTTTGATACAAAAATTTATTATAAAAGAATAAATATTATCCACCATTCTAATTTTCTCTGAAGGATAACAAAAACCACATTCATGCGCGTGTGTGTGTGGACTATCACCTCCACAAAGCACAATGTTTCATTTTCCTTACACAACTTACATGATAGATCATAATGTTGAATATATTAAATAATTTATATATATATAACATATTTTAAATTCTTAAATGTTGAAAAAAATTATTAATTTCTCATGTTCAATAGAAAAAGAAATCATCAACCATGCCTATGTGTGAACTATCGCCTCCCTAGAGTGACTGATTTCTATTTTTCTTCTCATTAATGCCTTACACGAATGGTCATGAAAATTAATTTAATGGGTAAATATTATGTTAATGAAATTATTAAGGGGTTCTCAAGAAAAACTAGGCCACCCTTTAATAATATGATCAATAAAAAATCATGAAAAGTAAAATCATCCAAAAAAATAGTTATAAGAGAAACATTACTATGTAATAACATCGTATACATTATCTTATTCGTGTAAATATTTCAAAATCTAATATAAAATATAATAAAAACTAAATAATTTCATTATTCTTATGGTATAATGATATTACAACTAAATCAGTTCATAATCATACATTAATTATGGAATGTTCTTGTTTGGATTGGTTTAACTTACCACTTGAACAATAATATAAATTTATATCATAGATGTATATGGGAATTCAATTGCTGATAATATATGTTATAAATAAGTAAATAATGATTTTATTTTGGTTATGGAATAGTAACATTAATATTAAACTCATTAGTTAATATTACTATGTTATTTTGTTAAAAATCACCAAAGCATTCCCATCATTTATTTATTCTTTAAGGATAAACAAATTCCCATAGAATGAAATTATAAAATTTTAAATAACTAATTCCAATACCTTATATTATCTTTTAATTATGATATTTTTGAGAATAATGAATAGCTACACAACAATTACAAAACTACTTCAGAATGATCAAGATTACCCACACCGTATATTGAAAACAGATTAAAACTAACTAATATATATATGGATAATAATTATAAATGAAATTAAGAAAAGGTTTTAGGTAGGAATATAGTTCGGAAATAGGTGATGAAGACAATTATTTTTTTTAAATATGAGGTTAGATCACATTTTTATATGAGGCATTAAATGTAAGTATTCTTTATATTAAATTTAAATTCCCTCATACATGATTAAATTAGACACCATGTTCTATATATTATAATATAATTACTATCACTTTGATATTTTATATCATGATTCTCTCAATATTCATGATTTTATATTTATTTTTTAAAATTTTATCCTTCAAAGGATTTTGATTCAATTATTGTTGAAGTTATCACAATTCCAAAAAATTGAAATTTTTCGAAAGTAAAATGTGTGTCTTTTTCTTGGTAATCATATCCCTGTTTGGATATTGGTATGTAGATATATCCATGGAACTGATTCACCTTGGGATAATCATGATGAAAAATACTGGTTGATTTTCAACTCAATCATCACTCTCTATATTATGAGTGGGCCTAAGACTATACAAATAACATCACACTATTCTGGGATATTCCTTAGTTAATTCACATGATATTTATAAACCTTAATGAAGTATTTTAATACTATTTAATTGGTATCCCACCATTATAGACAACTAAAAAAACTACAATATTCCATTGTAACCCAAAAGTTGGAATTTAATCTCTCTAAAACTTCATTAATATTTCATTGAACATGGAACTTACTGCAACATTTAGAACACACTATAGTTTATATGATAATTTTCATGATATTGTTCTAAATATAAAATTAATTCCATTGATCAAGGATATTTTAATATTTATTTTAATCATATAGATACCTATTTTTCTATTTTCCATAATTAAGGAATATGTTCCCAAGGAATGTTATAAAATTTTATGTAAACTCATTTGATTAATGAATTAGACTTAATTAGATATGGGTGGTTCCCAATATATATATACCTTTGATGAATCAATTGGTCTCATGAGACAGACTAGAAAGGGTCTTAGAATATGCCTCACCATTTTAGTATAATGTATTGGAACAAGGGCTTGATAGTATGTTTATTTTTTATGAAATCATTCATTCCATAAGTAAGAGATCAATAACTATTATACATTTTTTACATAGATTTACAATACTCATAGTTTAATTTGTTTAACAAATTTTTTATCATTTATTTATATCATAATATTTATTTTATACTTATTATATTCTAGGAATTTTTGTATGTTTCACATTACTGAGAATATGATATCACCTATATTCTGTTTTCTTTTCCATAAGAAACCTAGAAGGTAACAATATATAATTTTCAAGGATATTTTATGAGTGATAATAACATTTTAATGGATTTTTGTGTGTTTTACTTTATGTTCTCTAGAATAATGTGAAAAATATTTATGTATATACTCTTCTTAGAATACTAAGCTATTAGATCCTTTTAGAACTAATTTACTTAAGACTAATAATGTAATATAAGTATTTTCTTTAGGAGTCTAGAATATTTGTTGTTTCACGTTTTGTAGATTATTTGACTTTATGAAGAAAAGTAACAGGGATATGAATGATTCTAAGGATTATAGTTACAATTCCCAATGTGAATATAAAGTTGAGAAATTGAAAAAAAAGAAAATATATATTTTATAGAATATACTAAAGAGGTATACTCATTCTACTCATCTAATTCTGATTCCAAAATATATTCTTCTGATTTTATTATTGATTATTATATTATTCTATAATATAAATATGATACTTCAAATTAAAGGAATAATACTCTAAAGAATCATTATTATTCTATTCTTATTTTAAAATATGATTTTCTTAATTATAATTTTGAATTAAATTTTAAACTTTATATTACTATATATTTATATTCCTTGCATGATAGTAGAATTAATTATTTGTTTTCTGAATTATTCCCCAAAATTAGATACTAGAATATTTATTAAAGGAAGGATTAACTTAAAAAAATCCTTAGTAAAAAAGGGAACAAAATTATACTTTTAAATGAAATAAATATTAAAAATAAAATTTTTAGAAATTATTTTGTGCATATCCCAAAATGTAAATGAATACCTACTATTATTTTTTATAGGGAAATTTTAGGTTATTATGCTAATAGGTTTTTTATAAATCCTCAATTATACATTGTTAATTATGACCATATTTCCAAATATTTATCTTATTTTAAGATTGGAATTATTGTTTAAAACAAGGAGAGTTGGTTACCTAATTTTTTAATTTCCAATACTAATGTACCAAGAAATATATGGTTACAAAAAACATAGATATTCGTTATTTTTTAATGAATTATCAAAAAAATACAATAATAAATATTATATGGATAGTGGCTTAAAAAATAATATAAGTTAAGACTTATTAAAATTATATTACTTATCAAAATTTATGAAACTTAAGGTGATAATATTTGTGGAAATATCATTGAAATTTGATCGGCTAGAAATCAAGAATCAATGCTCTTCAAAAAACTACATTGTGATGAAGTTTTGCAGACACTTCTTCCTTGTTATTTCAACCAAAAGGATTTCACCATAAATATTATTAAATTTAATGTATGTGTAATTTCATTTAATTATATTATATATGTAATAAAAACTTCATTGTGTTAAAAGAATTTTATATAAAGGAGTGAATTTCATGATTGATTTATTTTTTATAGGTATATTTGATTATATGTATAATTATTTCACATGGTATAATGATTTATTGACTTATAATATTTTATTTTGGACATGTATTATGAATTAATATTTATTTTTATCATTCACGACATGTGTTGTACTAGTTTATATTTAATTATTTAAAAATATATAATTTTAATTCCCTGAATATCTTCAATATATTTATTTTGAATAAATTTTCTATGTTTTAGGGGGAGTTTTATTTAATATTAATCACTTGTTAATTGGTATATTTTACTAGAATTATGTAAACTAATGATTACTTATATAATTCCTTACACAACTGTTTTCCATTCTTTGAATAAATATTTAACCTATCTTGGAGATATTTTTTTCAATATTCAAACACAAGAGGAGTTCACTTGGTTAAAATTAACTATAAAAACTTTCAAAATGTAATATAATACTAAGAAAGATTTTATATTTCAATTGTAGTATTCCTCATGAAATATGATATTTTTCATGAGTTTTGGATGATTTAATTTCTATTATGATCATAAATGTTAATCTTGTGTATCATATGATTTAATATATACTATGTATATTATTCATTTTGAATTATATACTTCTAAACCATTCTAGTTATATTTATTCATGATTATTTATTAATATCATGTTCTTGTTGTACTTTAGAAAAGGGAAAGAAGTTTCTGTTTATGATTTTCGTTTCCTAATTTCTTTTGTTACAT
This sequence comes from Viscum album, assembly GCA_963277665.1. Taxonomy (NCBI): domain Eukaryota; kingdom Viridiplantae; phylum Streptophyta; class Magnoliopsida; order Santalales; family Viscaceae; genus Viscum; species Viscum album. The sequence continues at coordinate 1,511,464,672 of OY728139.1, read as the reverse complement.
TCTGTTAGTTTGTTGTATATAATATTCTCTAAAATTTTTCATATCTTTTTATCCTTTAAAAAAAGGGGAGACTATGTTCTAGTTTGTAATTATAAAAACGGGGTGAATTTTGAGTGGATAATTACCACTTTGTTATATTTTGATAATTACTTGATACCTATCACTTGGATTAAGATGTTTTACAAGATCTATCTCAATTTTATTTATTTTCTTTGATAATTAATATTTTACTATAATTATTTATTATTATGAATTTTTATTAATTATTTTTATTTTGGAATTATATTTCTCTGTTTCTTATATTTTATGTTGAAGAAATTCCATAAGTATTGTACCTTTATATATGAGAGGATCCTTATGTACTATGAAGTAAATTTTTTTTTTCAATGTACGAACCCTTAGATATATAAGGTGTACTCTTACATATAATGACATGGTGTTCGACTACTTACATGTTGGAATTTTCTAAAATCCTAAAATGTTTTTCTCTTATGTAAGTTGGTGATGGCTGGGATCGAGATAATTTAATAAACCTTATATATATAGTCATATGTAATGGTAACTCTATATTTTGGAAAATCATAAATCCGTAAGTGTTGGAAGGTACAAATTATGTGTGATGGAATAATTAATGAATTCAAAAATGTGTTTATCCTTTAAGTATACAGTGAATTGATAGAAGACTCTTATGAATTGAAATTTGTTTAATAATATAACTCTTATATATTGCATATAGTTTAAAAAATTATTCCCTTGAAGGAATAAATTCATTCAAACTTTTTTTATTACTATTTCAATATGATTCTTGTATTGAAAATTTTAGGATTCAAATGTGAATAGAGATGATTTATTGTTGCATATGATTAATCTCTAAAGAAGGGAACTATAAAAAAGGAAAAAAGTACAGAGCCCTTTAATATATGAATCACAATAAATCACATATAAATGAGATGTTATGCTGCATAAGGGTAGATAAGGCCATGGTATATTTTTTATCACATGATACGTCTGATAATTTGGAAAGAAATGATTATATTGAAAATTTGAATATTTTAAATTATGAAGGGATTTTATTTCAGGAATTAAAGCCTTATTTTCTTAAAGGATTTAAATGGAAGTTTTTTAGATTCAATTATATTGACTTTCCTAGTATGTTAAAGGTGAAATCATCATGTATATTTAAAAAGGATTATTAGTGATAAAATGATAGAGAATATATAAATTCTCCAATATAAACGAATATATTTATGGAGGATTATACCTCTATAATTCTTTTCATTAGTTAATGTAATCTAGAACTAGTATTTTGGTAAAAACATTCTCAGTGTTTATGGAGATTTTAAGTTGTTATTTTTTGGAATATGTTTTTTGAATTTCATATTGTATAGATTTAAGGTAATTTGAAAAAGATTATTTCCTGATTTATTTTCAAAAAATAAAGCATATAACATCTATATTATATTTTAATGGATATAATTGTGGATCAATTTGACTTGATTATTAAAGATGAAAATGTACAATAGTTAATTTTTTTTGTTTTATATATATTTTATGAGAAGATTAGTTGAAGCTACATAAATTAAAATAATAAAGGAAATTTAAAAATTTCTTATACTAAATTATTCTTCAACTATTATATTTCAAAATCACTTCATTATTGAAATAATTAAAAGAATAAAAGGGAGAAGGAGAAAGAAGGTGAATGAAGAAATTTTTATCCTATTATGCATACATGAATATCCCATAAAAATTATTTTTGGAGATACCATTTAGAGAATATTCCAGATAGAGATTGATGGCAGACACCCACCGAACAAGGGCACACCTGATACCTCTATTTCTGTAGGATTTTCTTTTCTTATTTTTATACACCCCCCTGGTGGCTAGGATGAGTGGGTGATTTCTTCATGCCAAGGAAAACAAGATGAAAGGGAATTTAATATATGTAGTATTTTATAATTAATTTCAATTCTTTTTGGGATTTCATATTTTCTATTCAATTCTATCTCATTTTTAATTCTTCTTGAATGATCATTGTGAGAGGGGTCTAGTATTGGGTTTAAATTTTTTCCTTATGCATGACTATTTCTTAGATTGAATACATTTAATTAATTTTTGATCCAGGGATTATACTTCCACCATAACCATTGGGTTGGTTTCATCCCTATGCTTAAATAATGTCACAGGTTACCCATCCATTATAATCTGAAGTGAATGACCATGAAAATGGAAAGTTTAGGATGATGTGTATTTATCATGACCTTTGAAATCAATTAGACCTAATTTCGACAATTGTAGGATTGTTATTTAATTATTTTTCTCATTGTCATCTCGTGAACCTGGATTCATTACTTCCCGAAACCCACTTTATATTGTCTCCCCAATTTTTCTAAATAAATCTGATTCTCATTAGTTTATATTTAAGTTATTCAAATAAAAAATAGCTTTGGTTTATCTTGTTTAATAAATATTTTCTCAAACCTGATCTCTGTGAGTTTGACCTCGGAACTTCATATCATATAGTACCCTATAGTTTAGTGATCTGTTTTTTGTGTTTATAAAGGTGTAAATTCAAAAACCTGGGGGGAATTAACGACGCCCGTATGACTACAAAATTTTGGGTGCCATTTACAGGATAGTAACAGAGAATTATTAATTGAATAATTTATAGAAAGTTTATTCTCATCTTTTCTGTTTCCTGATTTGAGTATAGGATTATTATTATTATTATTATTATTATTTACTTTTTACCACATTAGGTATTTTTAGACTTGATGGAAGGACCATACAGTGAGCTGAGTTCCAAGGAGAAGTTTTCCTTCCTACAGGATGATATGGAGCAACTACTCGATGAACTTAGAATGATGAGAAGTCAACCATTCGAGTGCTAACCACTATAACCAAGAGCGAATTTCCCTACACCCCAAATAATAGAGCTGAAATTATATGAGGATTATACCAATAAAATAGGCATGGACAATAATGAAGAGGTAAGTAAAACTTTTGATTCTTATTTTTATAACAATCACAATACACTTGAGTTTTTGGTCTTAGAAGATGATGAAGATGGTGGACTTTCTACATAACTGAAATGGTTCAAAGCACACAATAGAAGGTTCTAACAAGAATATGAAATTGAAGAAGTTGATGATGGAAAGGATGAAGAAGAGGAGGAGGAGATGATGATTTCCACATTAATAAAAAATTTCTAGAATTTCTAAGTGTGCCGCATGAAGTGGAAGAAAAAGAACAAGATTCACCGTACGCTAATTAAGATGTATAAAAAGAAGAATAATTTACAATAGAAGAAGTTAAAGAGATGGTTGCGAAACCAAAAGTGATCATTATAGAAAACCAACACATGCAACCAGCCATTGAAGAAGAATAATTTCACCAGATCTGGACAGATGCTGAGATTCTATTAGCAATACAGATACTATTTAGATTATGGTCACCACCTCTGAGATCCATGCCAATTCCATTAAAGAAATTTCAAGATGAGCTGGGAGGAAAACAAATTCCTGATTGGGTAAAAAATATACAGTAACATCCCAGGTAAATAAAGGATAATACATTTTCATATTTATTAATATTTGCGAATTAAATTTAAATTTTACTTTAATGGGGTTTCTATGTTCGATAGCATACCCGATACGCAACAAAGAGATTCTTTGAAATCTTACATTGCATACTAGTAAAAAAAATAATATTATTTTAAATGGTAGTTAACACGTTGTCGTTGTATTGGTGGGAATGAATAGAAATAACTAAAATATGATTATATATGTTTTTTAAATGTTTTTACATTTATCCAATAAAGTATAAAGGCTTAAAATATGAAAAGAATTCAATTTTAGGCATATATACTCTAATATTCACTAAAGGTCCACTTATCGCATTTTTATGGCGAACCGTCATTAAATATATTTTTGGTAACTCTTATAAATTCTATTGGACAAAATAAAATTCTTCTTTAGAACCGGGACATCAAAATTTACTTCATGTATATTTTTGGTATTTTTCCGATAAAGTTCATTTTTTAATAAATAGTTAAAAATGTTGTATTTTAATTCAAAACCTCTTTTTAATCTAATTTATTTATATTATTAGATTATCTTTTGAATTGGTTTTAAAGTAAAACTAGAATATATTTTTACCATTTAATCCAATAGTGGTCATTGGAGTTGATTTCATTTTGAAATTAGACTTAAACTGGTGTCAATCTTTTGAAATATATTGTTTCATAAAAACACGCTATTTGTTCTGACAGCGGGAATTAATTATTAAATTAATTAATGTAACTTATATGTTTTTAATTTTTTAAAATAGACATCATTTTTGAATTCTGTATATCAAATATATCATTGGGTGAAGTTTTGGTATTTTTCTGAAAAACTTCAATTTTTGATGAATAGTGAAACCACTAAGTGGTACTTAAAAACCGATTTTTCATTTAAATGAAATTTTACCACCTCTGTGTTTTGTATTTCAAAAATCCGACACACATTCTTGTCATTATTATGTAAAATGTGGTTCAATGGGATTAAAATATTTTTTTGGTGAATAGTAACTTTTAAGTTTTTAATCGCGATTAGAGGTAATTAGTGTAGTTTAAGGTAACAATAATGTTTTAATAATATGAAATGACCTAGAAACATGTCCTAACCTTATTGTATGTGTCATGGCCGAACAAGAAAATCCATGGGTCAACTTGGGGACCCCATGGAGCCACATTGGTAGGAAAATAACATTAATAACTTTTTATTTAATGTTAAAATTAAAATGTCACAAACATGTGTTGTTTTACAAAAACAATTTTTACATGGGGTTATAAAAGTCAAAATTTTAACTATAAATATTAATTGGAAAGATAAAAGTATTTCATACATCATAGTATTTGTTTTATAATTTTTAGACATTAAATAAATTAAATTATTTATGACACCATGATGATGCAACGATTACCTCATTATTTAACGATTTAAATAAAATGAAAAGATAATGTAAAATCTAAGACCTAAAATTGTCAAAAACCTATTGTATGGGTGGATTTATAACTCCCATCACCTTATCCTAGAAATATATAATTTTGGGACCTTTAAAATCCGAAAAGTATTTTATAATAAAGTAACCTTTTATAACTTTCCAAGAGTGCCCCTCCTCTTCTCTTATAAAAGGTCCCCACCTCTACCATCTTACCCACACCTCTCAAGCATTTGGATCGTCCACCCCTGACCATTTTGTCTCTACACATCCCTCTCTTACCCCAATAAGCCTCACTTTGGGCAGAAGTCTTTCCAAGGAAGCCTTTGAGCTCAAATCAAAAAGAGTTACCTGATTTAAAGGTAGTGTCTTCTCTTGTGTTCTTATGTTTTATTTTGCTTCTCCAACCCCCTAATATATTTTTATTCCTTTATTTTGTAACCAAACCAATATCTTAAATATACTAGGATGTTTTTATGAGAAGGATCAGAGCTACACCTACACAAACCTTCGTCTAATGGTTGAAGAACATACTGTTTCTGTGGTTGGCAAATTTCTGCCTCACGAAACGATGATTGTTCAATATTTTTTTAACACCTTTAATGGTGGCCATTAAGATGTAAATCGATTTATATATGATATATTTTATTTTTATGTTTTCCTTATGCTTCTGTATTTTTCATTTGTGGCATATCTTTATGGTTTCCATTATAGGGAAAGACGATAATTTCATTTTAGGAAGTGCGGACTGCCGCCCCCTCAAAGTGATTTGATTTGTTAATGCCATACGTGGGATGTATAAAGGATGGAGTTAATGATATTATATATGATATTATACTGGAATTATAATATACCTTTATATCATTATGATTTCACTCCTTTAAATATGAAATAGAAATCAAATTAGCATTCATGCGTATGTACGGCTTACCATCTCCATGAACGGTGCATTTCATTTCTTACCTCTAAATGTTATATACTATTATAAATACATGTATATTCTGGATATATATGATATATATGATATTAAAATCATGAATATCATTCTGGATATAATAAAACTTTGACCACATGAACAACATGTAATTGTAAGAAGTCCACTTTCGACATAAGAACCAAATATCGACAAAACAAACATTATTAACTTAAGTGATTATATAATGATTATAACATAGAAATAAGTGATATAAAAGGAATAGTAATCTTTAAAAAGGTTCTTAAAAAAGTATAAATTAACTATAGATTATTACTCATGAGATTGAAGAGCAATAGAGTCACGTCGGACACGAGGTAAGGGACTTTGCCTCAATCTCCTTTCATTGAGACATATTTTTTTCTAATACAAGGATTTCATTTATAAGGTGTATAAAACCCTTTGACTTTTAATTTTATACAAAAGGAATCTTTTTCTACAAATTGTTTTACAAAATGACAAAAAATATTGTTTCTTTTAACGTACGCGGTGACAACGACCTTTTCCGCCACCGTGAGTATTATTTGGTATTTGTATTCCTCAAAAAGCTATGAAGTTTTTTAAAATGAAATAAATACCATATAATATTTTTTGTATTTTTTAATTGAAAATGGTTTTTATAATGGGTTTTTTATGTCAATATATTTTAGTGATATATTGTGATCAAAATTTGGAAATGTTTTCTTTCCATTATTTTTGTTTTATGTCTTATGATTTTATAATGGTACTTGGGCATTTGACGGGTGGTTATGTGATAAACCATATGACGGGTGGTTCCGTGAATACCAAGAAGGGAGGTTATGTTATAATCTACAATTAATTGGGTATGGAATTCGTCAGTATGGCTATTCCATTAAGTGATATTTGTGGAAGTTGACCGTATGGTTATTCCATTTAAGTATGTTTATGTCCCAAGTTACCTTTATATGTTATGTGTTCTTTATATGGGTTTTATGGTAATATTTTTGTTATAAAAGAGTAATTAATGATATTTTATTCATTGAATAGTATATACTACTCCATAAAGGTTAAAATTATTACTATGATAATGTATTCATGGTTTACTTGTTGTTTTGAAAAACTAACAGTTTTCCTTCTTTGTGTATCCCTTACTGAGCTTTTTATGCTCACCCCATGTTTTTTTGAAATGTTTTTTCACAGGGCCTAATGTGGAATAGGGTCAAGGATGGGATCAAGGAAAAGTAATGATTTCTTAAACATGGAACTAGAAAGGATTTTTTTTAGAGTTCATGTTTTGAGAAAAAAAGGAAACATTGTAGAAGTGTCTACAGTGTAATCTATTGAGATGTAATAGTTATGATCTAATTCTCTAAAACTCTAAACCTGAAAAGATTCTCAATGGAAATTATTCATTTAATTCAATATTAAGTAATTTTTATGTTTGGGACCTTATATATATAGTTATCCCTATACCCCACATCAATAAGCTATCCCAGGTATAGTCGAGCTGAATTACCATTAAAAAAAGAGCAGCTTACGGGAGGAAACACAAGTTTTTGTATCTCTTTCTATGAATTTAGATTTATTGATTCCTTAGAATTTTATTTTATATTAGTATTTAATTTAAATTCCCCTTATATATTTTTTAAATATTGAAAGAATATGTAAATCCAATTGTTTGTAATTATTTTTCAGGTCCATCTATGGAATATGTATATGTGGTAGGTAGAAGGGGCAAAATGCAGTACCTGTGCTGCTGAACTCAAAGAATAACTTTTCAAGGAGATTAAGTATTTAAATTCTATATTTTTCTATTCTATTCCCCACATTTAATTTTTTTTATCCTTAATTATAAATTTCATGCCCCATATTTGATTCAAAATTGACTCAAATAAACAAGTAGAAATTAAACTACTTAGGATCTTTATCATGACAAGAATTTTAAATTTATTTGTGAATAAATTTGAATGAGAAAAATGGGGAAAATAATTAGTAGAGATAATCATGTGGAATTTTTTTGAAAAATAATTATTTAGATGAACATGTTAATCATTTTAAATGAAATGTTTATTTGATTTATCAATGGTTTGAATTTATAATGTTTTCATTAATAGATTTATTTATTCATATGCATTGGGATGACTAAATTTTTCAAGGATTCATCTAATTCTCGAGACATCCAATGAACCAATATCTTACTATTCTTTGCAATATATATTTCTTAAGAAACTCAGGCATGTTTTATTCTAGAACTTCCACTATATCTTATCGAATCTATGACTGAACGAAAGAACTTTTAAAATTTTTGAGGCATTATTTTTGTTATACCTTATCTTGAGACCCAAAATAAATTAATCTCTTTAAATCCTAATGAATCCATGAATTTTTTTTAGTAATTTAGGCATGTTACAAGAATATTTTATCGATTCCTACCTTCCTCTAAATGTTTTGAATGATATTTAAAAATCAATTATGGGGTAGAAAATTTATTTTGTGTACAGAGATATACATTATTTTTGATATTTTTTTGGAGGATTCATTACTGTGATATGGGGGAGATGCCATGTATCATTATTTTTATTTCATAATTCACCACTCTTGTTAAAAAATATTTGAAAAAAATTTGAAAAAAATAATTTTGTTGTGTCTTTGGAGGATCAAAAATCCCAATTTTTCAGACAGATGAATCTCTTGATCGAATGTTTTTTTGTGATGGATGTGATATTTTTACTAATCATAGATTTTGAAAAAATGAAAAGGGAAAACCAACAAGAGAGTTTGATTAATTTATCATCCTTACTTGTATAAAGAGCCCTCTTTGTGATTTTTGGGGAAAGAGAGAAATTAAATTTGTAAAGGGAGATATTTATTGAGAATATCTATTAATATAATGCAAAATTATTTAGATTCCAACCTAATTTTTAACCTTAATTGATTTAATCATTTACCAACCTACCATAAATCCTCAAAGTTAGTTGATCCTAAATGTTTAATCCCTCATGATTAATTTTGATTTTGAATTTACGGGGTGGAGATGTTGGATTCCTTGAAAGCATATGGTAAGTTATGAATTATTGAGTAATGTGTATCATGATATTTATATTTGTACCTTGATGATGAGAAGAAAAATTCAACGTGAGGTATATTGTAAGTGGCATGCATTTTGATAGTGGATTTAAAAATGAAAATGGATGAATGAAAATCCTTAGTTGTTTCGAAAGAGAAAAAGTTAAATATATTGATGACTTGTTTTATTTGAAAAGTGAGGCATTAATGAATTTTCCCATGTGATGATTAAACATTTAATTTTCTATTTGATCAAGTGATTTTATTGAAATTTAATTTAAACCATGGTAACTTGAAATTCCTCTGTAGTATGTTGAGAGTCCATCCTTGAGGACAAGGTTGAATTCATGTGTTGTAGATTTGATAAGTCTATTTCATGCATACATTTTTAATTATTTTAATATATTTAATTTTCTATTTAATTGATGAATCTTTCTAAGTTTTTAATTATTTTAATTTTTTTATGTAGTATGGAAGGAAATGTAGAATATTTGAAAAAGAACAAAAAGATGTGATTTTTGGAGCTTAAAATACACTTCACGTAGTGAGCTTCACTTGCGGCGCGACACTGAATTTTTTAGGATGAAGAGGATATGAAATATGGAGGAACATGAGTACACATTGTGTACCTTTACTACACATCGAGATGTCATTGGAGAATAATGCTTCCACCAGAACAAGTCGTGACATATAAAAATGTTGTGAATGTTAAGTGGATGTCGTGTAACCCCCATACATGACGTGAGTATTTTCAATTTTTTCTTGAAAATTTAGGTGAGATCTGTGACACTGAAGGCCATGAAAGTACACTCCATGAGCCCCCTGTAAATGAAGTGTTGATGGTGAAACTTTAAATTAATGAACGTGATACGTGGATGACTCAGGTAGATATTGAGGCAACACAAACCGAGGGTAAACGCCATGTACCTTTCGTACATGCGGTGACTAGTGATGGGAATACCCCACTGAACACCTATAAATAGAGCCCCTGTCTACACAATTAGGATCATATTATGAACAGAGCTTGATTCCAGACACCCACTAGACAAGGGCGCACCTGCTACCACCATTTTTATAAGATTTTCCTTTCTAGTTTTTCTACACCCGCTCGTGGATATGAAGAGCTGATGATTTATTCATGATGATGAAAACATGATAAAGGGGAATTGAATTTAAGAATTATTTTATAATTAATTTCTATTCAAATTGGGATTACATATTTTCCCTTCAAATATATCTCATTCTTAATTATTTTTACATGATCATTGTGAGTGGGGTTCAAGATTGTGTTTAAATTATTAATATGTACATGACCATTGCCTAGATTTAATACACATGTTTAAAATAAGATATGAGGATTATAATTCCACTATGATGTTGGGTTGGTTATGTCCTTATGTTTAAAAACAGATTTCAGGTTACCAATCAATTAAAATATGAAGTACCAGAACATGAGAAAAGTTGAGTTTGTGATAGAGTACATTTTTCATGATCACTGAACTCTCTTAGACCTGATTCTAATGACTTCATGATTATAATTTAATTATTTTATACCTTTAAATCTCATGAACTTGGATTCATTGCTGCCCGAAAACCATTTTATATTGTCTCCTCCCACTTTCTAAACAAATCCAATGCTTGTTAGTTTTAATTCATGTTATTAAAATCAAAATTAACATAGTTTTATCTTATTTAATTAATATTTTCTCCAACCCTATCTCTGTGGGTTTGAACTAGAAATTTCATATACTATACTACCCTACATATTAGTTATCTATTTGTTTCTTGTTCATAAATTTCAAAATACGGTAACCTGACATGAATTAAGGATGCCCGTAGGGCTACCAGGCCCCTACCAAACTATAATAGAGAAGATTTCAAGGACTTCCCTAATATGGTTAGGGTGACCCTATTATATGTTGGTGTTGGTTCCCTATAAATAACTTATATGTACTTTATGAGAAAATATATTCATTTTTTTGAATATTAATAATCTGTTTATCACATCATGATTTCTATTCTATGTAATATTGTATGTGATAAGGTCTTAAGAGTATCCATCACATTGAAAGGTCATAATAGTTCCCAACTATTATAAAAAACTATAAGTTCCAAAAAATTATTCTTAAATATATTATATATATATAAGTAAAATTATTTCAGGGAAAAATGATATAGTATATCAGGTTTGGAGACACATAGTACTTTGAAGAACCTTCACACAGTCCACACCCTTGCTAATTTCCAGTGTAAAAAATTTCCAGAATGATACATGGCAGATGAAAATCCAAATTTTTATATGTTTAATTTGGTGTTTCTATTTGTATAATTGTGTCTTAATCCATATATAATCTATTAGTGTTAGTAATGAGTATTATCCATTACAAACTTTGATGTATTGATGAAAACCGTGATGACATAAGTTTGTGGTGAGGTAGGATATGTTGGGTGCATAAGGACTAATATTTCATTAATGAATAATATTAAAAAGTATTTTTACCATATATTATTTAATGTTAGTTGATATCTTAGGATCTTTTATGTAAATGATATATCCTAAATAAATCCATGGCCATGGTACTCTATAAGAAATTTTGATTTCTAAAAAGACAATGAAAAATACCTCAACCACATAGGTTGATAGCACTAGCATGAAGCCTTATGTATTAGAGATATCATGATAAAGGGATTATATAAAAACTTTAGGTTCTATACAAGGTATTATGTCAATGTGGAATTAACTTATGTTAATGTGGAATTAACTTATATGATTCCCACACATTTTTTATTAATTATTCATGTTTTCTTGATCATATATATTCCATCACCTATTATTCGAGAAAATATAATGTGAGAATAATACTCAATAAATATTAATTGACTATTTGGTGAATACAATACTTATTTATTTTTTATCAAATAATGAAATGATATTTATTTATTTATAAACATTATTTATTCTTCTAAATCCCTTTTTTAATTTTCTTAATAAAACCAATTCTCTAGTTGAGTGGGAATCTCACGAAATATATCATACCAAAATCTATTGGAAAAAATAATAGTAGTGTTTATTCAATCCCGATGAATGTTATGGGTGAATGATAGTCTAAAATTAATGATCAAATGATAACTAATATATATTGATTTATATTTAAATAAATTAAATTATATATAATTAATTAGTTTATTACATGTAATAAAATAATAATAATATTATTATTATTAAAGACTTGGTGTTCTGCAGGGTTTTCAGAAATAGTAAAGGGTTCATGTGCAATTATTTTTTCTAACTGTAGTGGTATATAACCCAAATTATATTATTTTATTAAGAGATCCAATTATTATTTTTTGCAATGAGATCATAAGATAATCCTCTAAAATCATCAAAGATATATATCTCCATGAATTCAATTAGAAATAGAGAAAAAGTTCACTCCACCATGACTCATAAGTCTATAGAGGTCAAAGAGAACCCATCCTTGAAGTGATTCTCAGGGAGATCAAAGGTGAATGAGGAAAGGATCATTATCTACCATTTTAATACTCAAATATTCCTATTGTTAGATTAATTGGTTCATAGAACATGTGTAGATCACAACTTGTGGAAATATACTCTTGATTCCTACTACATAATAACATTAAAAAATAGGGACAGTGACAGATAAATTAACGAATAATAAATTTATCAAAAGTGAATTCTTTAATTTTTGATATTAATTATAAATAACATTTGATGTTCACCCACTTTGGTTTTGGTGTTTTTCTATTTTCTAAATTATTTGATTCAATTTTGTTGATCATGTGGTTGATCATTGTGTAAATATTGGATTAATCATCAATCATGCCATATAGCAGAGTTTGACATGACCCATCCCCACTTCTACTTTTCCCAAAACCATGATGTTGTATCAGATCTGTCTGATAATTATTTATAATTATTTAAATATTGTTGATTGATTTATGAATTTTTTATTATTTTTTATTCCATTTAACCGTTCTTTAATTTCAATTGAAATATTTTCATTCTTCCTCAATTTTTGTCACAAATCTTATCAAATCAATTAGTTTTATGAACAAAATAAATTCTAAGATCTCATCTATAGGTGCTAAAGAGTGTTTCTAGACAAAAAAGTGTCCACGCTATGTAAACTAGAGCAAAAAATCAGGTACAAATGTTTAATCCACCCAAAAAAATTGGAATCAATTAAATCCATGTGAATTTATTACGCACAAGGAATTTAATTATACATGACTTCTTAAATTCCATCCTAGTACACAGTATGTAGGTGTACACACCATGGAACATATGTACATGACATGAATGATTTTAGTCACATATGGTCCATTTACAATCTGACATGTCCTACATGACTGGTGACCTTGTAAATCAGAGACCACGCATTGTGTAGTCTTTGAACGCACCATGTACTTTAATATTTTGAGTGGAATGGTTACACACCAAGTCCCTAGGTGTGTTTCAAGTATAGAAAGTTTGAATAATATAGAATCTGAAGTTTTAATATATATATCGTGTTCTTTTACCAAATTACATTGATTGAAAAAATAAATTATTATAATGTTCATACCTTGTCGACATGTGTTCTGTGTTTTCATGAAGTTTACAATACACACCATTGCTAAGTCAAAAGTCTATTTTTAACTTTTATATTAATTTTGTTTTGAAGATCACAAACTCTTTCTAAAAATATTTAATTTCTAATTATTACCTGTACAAATTATTTTAACAATATTCATATAATAAAATGAATTAAATTTTATCATTATTACATTAAATCATTTGTCTTGTGAAAATAAATTCATATCTTATCATTATGATTTTCATAATGAATACGATAAACATTTTACTCATGAAAATTTTATTAATGCTTACATGATTATCATAATGAGTGCAAATATGATTTATACCATACATACCAAATAAGATTTATATCATACACATCATATATGATTTATATCATACACACCATTCAGTCTTTCATACTAATACTATTGGAATAATATAAATCACATTGAATCATAATGGAAATCATCAGAATCATTTTAATTTAGTTTTCATACCTAGAAAAGTTACTCATAATGTTACATAATATTTTAATTGAAAACAATGTCATGCTTTTTGTGTTAATCAAAATATTTTCATTATTTTAGATATCATATGACCGTTGGAGTTCCAGGTGCCGAGGTCATCTGAAAAATATCAGAGTCAATATAACCATTGGAGATAAAGAATTCTGTTAGAGGAATGTCTATAAGTTCCAGGTCATATTGTCATTTCAACGTACATTTGATAGAAAACACTGTGATAATTCTCTACTTAAATTTCTATTGTGTGAAAAAACTCTAAAGTTTACACAAGTGAACTACTTATTCATTGTCTTTGTAATATTAGAGTTCGTAATTTCTTTGAATGAAACTGAGTTTTGTGATTTTGATCAAGGGATTCTGAGGCTAGGAAGAGAGTGGATCCGATAACCTTCTTGATCGAGGGTTTATGGGAATAGAAAAACAGTTTTTTTCTAATATTTTGTGGATCAAGGTCTTGGGGTGACAACAAGACATAGTGAAGCCGATTTTCATATCAAGGGATTACCATTGTGTGGGTATGAGAGACTTTCTTGAAGGTATCAATCAGGGTACCGTTATCGAAGTTTAATTGGATACCCTTCTCTTTGGGTAAAAATAATTTTATTTATTTACATGTATTTAATTTCTGATGAATTTATAATTGAAATAACATTCTTTCAAATTTATATTTGTATCTTGTGTTTAAGATTATTTTCTAAAAAAAATTAATTACTATTATTTCTTAATTACAATTACATCAATAAATCTTATTATGATTATATACACTCTAAGATAGAATCATTATTTTTTATTACTATGATTTATCATAACCACTATGATTACAATACTCTTATACAATGATATATCATTTCCTTTTGTGAATTTGATTAAACCATCATTAATGGAATATGATTCTACTCATTAGAATTGGACATGTGGATTAAATATAAAAATAATACTGAATAAAATATTCCTTTAAATGAAACCTTGGGACTAATATGATTATTGTTTGAATACTGAAGTGTTCTTTTGAATAAGATTTGTTTAATACCATGAAACAATGTTTTTTCCTGAGATTAAAAATTAAATTTTTAAACATAATATTCAAAAACTCTTGTATTTATCCGTATGGTAGGATTAAATGTTACTTCAATAGAAAATATTAATCCTAACAGATCACAAATTTTCAATTCTAATAATTATGATTGTTGGAGGGACATAATGAAGACTTTCATCATCAACAGAATTGTTGATAATTTTTTTTATGACGACCTGTGAATAAAAAATTCATAACAAAGAAATCATAACTTTTTAAAATATTGGAAAGCTAGAATATCAATTAAATTACATGGTAAGGAATAATTTATTATGTTATAGGACAAAAAAAAAACACACACACACACAGATATATATATATATATATATATATATATATATATATATCCAGATTTCTTGTTATGAAGTATCCAATAATATTTCAAATTAGTTTTAAATCACTCATTTTAGAACATCAAAATTTATTGAGACTAGAAGATCTATACTTAGATAAAATTACCAATATTTTTAATTTACATTATGGTGAACTGGTTGTTAAGAGATAATAAAAGTTTATGACAATTTTTAATAGTTTACAAGGTATGGGTGAAAAAAATAAATGATGAAATTATTGTTGAATATATAATTTATATTATTTTAAATGAATGGGAATCAAAGAGAATAGTAGTTTTTGAGTCCATTAAGATTAAAAATTTCACACTAGATGATTGATTTTGGAAATATTTTAGAGTATGATTTTATGCTAAAAGAGATGCTGGGAAAGTGGAGAAAAATAATGGGGTAGTTTCTTTTACTTCTACATCAAATCTGATGAAAGCTCAGAATCCTGAGAAAGTTGTTGCATAAAAAAATGAAATATTATTAATCAATATGAATCAATGGATTCTGAACATTCTATGAATGATTTGACCAATATTTATCAAATAATGAACAAGATTGTTAGTAAAATGGATATTCAATATCGTTATAAAAAAGAAACATGGAAAGAAATAAAAATAAAGATCTAGATGTTACCTGTTATAAATGTAAAAGGGTTGGACATATAAGACATAAATTTCCAACACTCAGAACGAATTATAGAAAGGAAATGCATCCCGATTGAAATCATAAAAATTATTACAATTCAAAGGGGAATACATTCTTAAATGATAATGACTCATGGAGTGGAAGTGGAGGAGATTCTTCTGAGGATTCTTTATAAAGTAAAAATTCCAGATTGAGAAATATTAATCTCTATGCCAGAATAACTTTTAAAAATCAATGTTTTATGGTTGAGGTTCACACTTACGATTATATAAAAAATATGTCTTTAAATAAAAACAATCCTGATGATAAAGGTGATATTTCTTCTGATGAATAAAATTACTCATTAGAAGAGAATACATTCACTTCATATGATGAAGTTTATATATTTTATAAATTTATTTAACATGAAAGTTGTAAAGTAATTAAGAAACTTGTAAAAGAAAATTCAAGAATAAATATTTATTATTACGTCATTCAAAAGTTCATGATACAAAATGTTTTCAAATTTACTCTATTTATAAAAACATTGAATAAGATAATTCTTAAATGGGAAGGCTTTCTAAATTTCTCAAAAAAATTCATTTTTGAGAAAACAAAATTAGAAAAAAAAACTTAAATATGAAATTAGTACTAATGTGGGGATGAATTTAGTAATAAAACTAAATAATGAAATTTTTTCTTAGAAGAAAATTCTTTAAAACATTACAACTAGTTCAGAAGGGTTTGATAAGATTTATAAACAACTCTATCCATAAGGAAACATTTCAAGAATGTGATATACTCATTCAAAACTACTTTTTAGTATCACTTATTTTTTCTCTGAAAATTCCCCCTTTTACAAAACATTTCAATGTGGAGGAAATTGGATTAAAATTTGTTCTTTAAATAAAATTCAATATTTAGGATTTCAAAAAGCACATTTTTAAAAACAAATGTGGATTCTAAATATTTCTCTAATATTTTTAGGCCCAAAAAGGTTTGTCTTCCAAAAGTATAATTGTTTTTTATTCAGGAAAACCAATGAATTTCCAGTAAAAATAATATATATTATATGAATTGTGGTTGTTCCCAGCATATAACTGGTAAAAAATACTTCTTCGAAAATATTTTTGAAATGAAAGGTAGAAGAGTTACCTTCAAAGACAATGCTCATGGAAATATTTTTGGTATAGGTAACATTTTTCTTATTGGAAAAATATAATTTCAAATGTTTTATTAGTAAAAGTTCTTAAGAACAAATGTATAATCATAATTCAATTATGTGATGTGGGTTACCTTTTAAATTTTAGATATGGTAAATGTGTCATTCACAATTTGAAAGACAGATTCATTTTTTGGTTTATCAGAAGGAGAATATTTATATAATGAACATAGAAGACCTTATGAGACAAGACATACCTTGAATTAGTGAAATGGAAGATCAATCATGGTTATAACATAGAATTTTAGGAAACTGACACCTTAGTAACCTATGTAATGTAACTAAGAAAATACTTGTCAGGGATCTACCAGAACCTAGATTTGATTCTTCAAAAGTTTCTGATCCTTGTAAATATAGAAAGAAACATAAGTCATTCTTTTAATATATTAGTGGATATTCAAATAATGATGCATTAAATCTAGTGAAAATGGACATTTTTGGTCCCACAATAAATGGAATTATTAGAGGAAATTATTATTTATTTGTTTTAGATGATGATTACACTAAATATACTTCGGTTTATTTTCTAGAAAATAAATATAAAGCCTTTTTATTTTTATAAATTAAATATCCAAAGTTAGAAATGAAAAAAAATTATATTTATAATTATTCATAGTGACCATATTATATAATTTTCAAGATTCCATTTTGAATCTTTTTTTCAGTATTAAAGGCATTACTCATAACTTTTCAGCTCTAAGAACTCAACAAAATTGTGTCTTTGAAAGAAAAAATCACATTCTTTAGGAAATAGAAAGAACCTTGTCGAGTCAATACTCAATTTATAGACACTTTGAAAAGGATATTAGTACATCATGCTATAATAGAAATTTACTTTTAATTCACCCTCTTATTAATAAAAGTCATTATCAATTTGAAACAGAAAAAAAACCAAATGTTTAATAATTTAGAGTATTTGGATGAAAAGTAATCATCTTGAATAAAAATTATAATTTACACAAATTCCACCCAAATATGATGAAATTAATATTCTTATTCGATTCCAGAACATATATAGAATACATACTTTTTAATAAATAGATTTTTAATATTGATGAAACAATACATGAAAAATTTGAAGAAACCAATCCTTTTGTTTTTAATCAGTCCCAACCAATATTTTTAGTGTGTTTTCCAAAAATGATAATCAATATATGTTGGAAGAATCTTCTCATAAAGAGATAAATCATGTAATTGTATCTAAAGTATTCATTTTAGATTATTTTCTATCATATGTTGTTGAACAGGTTTTACAAAATCAAAGTTAGTTGTTTCTTAGTATTAATTCTAGTGATAGTGTTATTGGTGAAGTTAATCAACCTATTAAGACTAGAAGTTCTTCATGAAATGAAATAGAAAATTATTATTTCCTTTCCCAATTTGAAAGTAAATGTTATGAAGATGGATTAAGTGATAAATATTGGATTGAGGCTATAAAGGATGAACTAAATTAATTTTAAAGAAAAAATGTTTGGATCATGGTTAAAATACCTAAGGAAACATCAATAATTATATTACAAAGGGTTTTTTAAATTTTTTTTTGATTAAAATGGAATAATTATTAAAAAAACAAACTTGTTGATAAAGGTTATAATCAAAAAGAGGGAATATACTATAAATAAACCTTTTCTATGGGAGATAGAATTGAATATATTCGTATTCAATTAGCCATTACAGTATTCATTAATTTCAAAAAATTTAGATAGATGTGAAATATTATTTTCATGACATATATGTTCAATTTGAAGTATTTTATTGAACAACCCCTGGATTTGAAGATACAAAACATCCGGAATATCATTTTAGACTTACCAATGCTTTATATTTACTTAAATAGGCCCTTAGAGTTTGGTATGATATATTAACAAGATTTTCTTAAAAATAATTTTTTTAAGGGAATATATGATCGAAAAATTTTCATAAAGAAAGAAAAATAATTGTTTTGATGGTTGAAATCTATATTGATGACATTATATTCAAATCATCTCAACAATATTTAACAGATTCTTTTTTGAATTTTATGAAATCTGAGATTGAAATGAGTATGATGGGTGTGATAACATTCTTTCTTGGTTTTCAAATTTCTAAAAATCTATGAGTTACTTATATATCTCATAATTAGTATATTAAATATATTCTTAAAATGTATGGATATGAAAACACTAAATTTATTACTACAAGCCAACATTAATCTATTCTAGGGCCTACCTTACAACCTACACCATCGGAAGAGTACTATTTTGGGGGTACTATTTTCACAACACATTTGAAACCAAGCATTGAAGATGCTGGGTAGGTGAGGGAGTCCGGTTTTTTATTGGGGTCCCGACCACCTATGTGGTCACTGACATGCATATTGGTGCCAATTTTCCAGATTCTATTTGGATCAAAGAGAGCTCTGTGAATTTCCTGCAATATATATATATGACATATACAGAAAACAAAATGCTGTTAAAGTAGAATCTCAAGATCACATGAATAATTGAATATCATTATCTGACCTCTTCCTTTTTTGTAAGAAAGGGGATTGTGGTGGTATAATACTTCTACCTTGGGTATGGATTCATATGAGGTTCACTATTTTTATTTCAACCCAATTCATGTTGTACCAAGGCGGACAAAATGGATTGAAAGACAGAAAGGAATCATATGTTATTATGAAGGGTTCCACATCAGGTAAGATGTCCTTAGATGGTCTCCAAGTTGTTTATTTGTGTATCCAAAAAACACGCAAATCCATGGTGTCCATGATTCACAGAACTTCAATCCAATGTTTGGTGTCTGTTGGATGACGGTTTGTCCAAAAACACTTAAGGATGCCATTGGTTGAGAGGATGGGAGGTTGGGATCATCACACCCATTTGGAGAGAATTATTTCCCACTTTGGGACTCTCTTATAGAATTAATAAATGTTCATATGTTCTAGAATCCTTGGTTTTTTACAAGGTATGTGTTCGCGGGTTAGTCCTGGGTTGGCAGATCAGTCTTGGATACGTATGGGTCTGGAATTGCTAAGACATCACTAGTTTAACCACTATAATGAGGCGCTCTAGAGTTTTTCATTGTCTTGGGAGGACGAAAGTTCCGTCGATATCAGGATCGAACCTAGAATATGGAATTCATGTGTATCCTCACGAGAGGAATCAGAATCCACATTGTTTAGTGCCACTTAAGTGGACACATCAACTTTTAAGGTCATGAGAGGAGGAAATATCCATGAATCATAACGTCATGTGGCTAAAAAATCTTGTTGGAATATCCCTAGTCATGATTTTGTGTGGGACATACACTTAAGAGGCTTAGAAGATGAATTTTCTCCTAGGTGGATATAATCCCACTAGGGATATGTCCTGGTGAAAACTAGGGTGATTTGGGTGTTGGGTTTGGACCTCAGGGAGGATTCTTACACATCCCAGTAAGGTGGGTTTCAAATACCTTGTAGTTCGGTTTATGTTGGGTCTTATACTATAAAGGAGGCCCTATTTGAAGAGGGCACGATTGGGTATTAACCTTTAAAAATATACCCTTTGTTCTTCGGACTTCATATAGGCTTCCTACATATCTTGTTTGGGGTAGGAATCAGAGTTGGCATAGTTTTTTTGGGGTGTGGTGTGGATGCTGTGAACATCATCAATATCTAAGGCCACTTGATTCATGATTGGTGTGGGAAACAAGAGGAAGTGGTAGATCTGGAAACCAACACACCATCGATCCTCCGCTAATGGAAAAGGAAAATGATGGCGGAAGAGGTTGGGCTGACAGCTTGACCAGATGGAGAGAGGGGATTAGAATGTGTGAACCCTCACTAGTGATTATGTCTAGGATAATCTCATTTTTAAATCTATTCAGACATGTCCTGGGCTAATCATGAGAGGAGCCGGTGTGTCGCCTCTATTAAAAAGGCTATGGGGTCACCTTAAGTGGTGTTCCCTAAAGATAGTTATAGTAAAGGGTAGAAGTATCACTCTTCTTCAAAAGGAAATATTGGGATAATACCTTTGAATTATCACTATCCATCATTTAATGGATAATGCAATGATTACACTTGATCCCTATAATAAGGAGGTTCACACGAGTATTCCTAGATGGGGCCCCATGTTACCTTCGAAATATTGACTTAAAAATATTCTGGCGGTCCACATCCTTGCTATGATTACCCATGTGAATCCTCTTACCATGGGTATTTAAACTCAGAAGGACACACATATACACCTCAAGGTTTTATCAAACAGGTCTAGTGTCATTGGAAGAGGCCTTGAATAATTAGGATGGGCAGTTCAACATAGGGGATTTAGAGGATGCGATTGAAATGGAATGGCATGATCAGTACTAGAAGGTGAAAATCCCTAAGGTACCTTACTCTTTGTGTCATTTGTTCATGCATGGTGGTGTACCCTCTGAATTACGTAATTCTATGCATGTGGTGGGGTCTTCTGCGTACCGATGTGGAATGTGGACTTAGACACTATCCGTGTACCAATTTGGTACACATACCTAGATACTTTCCAGGTTCTTGTGTGGTATTTGGACATGAATACTATCTGCGTACTGATGTGGTACAATATATCAGGTTCTATCTTCATAGTGTGGCGGTATGTGTTGATGGAGTCAATCCATGTGGCAGAATGCTAGATAGGTTAGTCGTTCATCTGCATATATATGTTCTATGTGGTACACTAGATTGAAGAATGGGCACTTGTCCTGCAGTTCATGGTATGTTCATCCGTGAAGGGAGTATGATTCATGGTTCACCAATTTGTTTCACAGTTTTCCCAATATTATTATCCTTATTTTTTATGGTTCACGTATTTTTTATAACTGATGGAAATCATTCATGGTTCTGTACTTTGTTGAATTTTTTCTTCTGAAGTCTTCCATTTGTAAACACCAATCTCTCCAAAAATCAGATCCTATATATCTCATACATTATCTTCCCTTGGGTCCTTTTATAGAGTGGTGGGGAGTCTGTATCAATGGGTAACATGAATTGTTTTGCAGAATACCTTGGGGAAATCATCCATCTTGTAGACGACTCCGTCAACTGAGGTTTTTGGGGATGAGGTTTGGTGGTGGCGGAAATCAACACCTCAATCCCACGAATGATGTGGTTCATGGGACGCCGCCGGCCTCACCTTTTTTGAGAACTGATTTTGTGCGGATGGTGTGAGCGGGTGTACATATCCGTCACCTTTTCACCAATGAAGTGGATAATGGGGTCGTGGTTCGCAGGTGTAATGTTTCCACCTCCATTTTTCCAATTACATGGTTCATAGCAGATCAGTGTTGTTCTTCATTTATTTCACAAACTACCTAGTTTGCTGGACAACGCCTCACATGCCGATATCTTGCAGGCTTTCCACACACCATTATATTTATGGGAAATACCATCAATGTACCATTCCCTAAAATCAGTAAATGGACCACTTTGTTCGTTTTCTATATTAAATTTCTTCAATATTGTTTTTAAATATTTAATCGAGTCCTTATCTTTTTGTTTCATCATATTTTTTGGAGTATTTTCCTTCCCTTTGTAGAGTTTTCATGACCCTAAATTATTCCAAAGATATATCTTAGGGATTTTAAGTTTAACAATCCATGTGAAGGATAATATATTCTATATTATTATGGGTGAGTTATAACATATATTTAAAATAATTAAATTGATACTGAAGGTCCCTGAGTAGCCAAATCTTAAAACCAAGACTGTTCTCACCAATTTTTTTATTTCCTTACATTCATTTCATTGTCATGGTTTCTCAATAGAAAATAATAACCCCCATTTTAGTTTCATTAAAATAAAAAAAATGGAAACCTAAATAAGTGAATGATAAGTGGGTGATTTCTAAAATCTCTTTGGGGGAATACTTAGTTTAGCCACGAAATATCATTCAAGAGTAATAGTACATATTATTATTTTATGTGGCAATACGAATAGCCCTAATTTTCCACCATTTGGTATGGTGATTTCAACATTTATTTTACACAATGACTAAGACAATATATTATATATCTTATCAAATATATTGAAATGTGGTTAGGGGTGTTAATGTTACATTTTACAAAATTTTACAGAAAGGTTTTGTCGGACCCAGCATGTTCTTATGAGAAGCTCTTGTTTTGTTCACTAAGATTAAGGATGAGACCTTTATGATTTATATTGAATATGATTATCGTAATATTTTTACATATTGGAAAAAAACACCCTTATTCCATGATTTAAAATTACGTAAACTAGGTAAATGGAGTAAAGTTGTTATAAAAGATTGATCTTGAGTGTGGATACCACAAGTTTGGGTTGGTGGGAGTGGTTACCAATAAGTTGGAATTAAGGAGTCTATATGGATATTATGAGTTCTTTGTGATGTCATTATACATGAGTAATTAATTGATAGTTTTTGTGAGATAGATAAACTAAATCCTTGAGCATTCCTTAGACATGTTTATGATGATTTTCAATAATGTAATCCTTATTTATTCTAAGATAGATAAAGAACATGCATATCATTTGAGGATTATATATGATTTAATCAATGCGCCTTAGTTTTTTAAAAATATCTTAAAGTGATTTTTTTTGGGTTTGGGACATTTATTTATCTAGAAATGTCATCAAGGAGCGTGGATTTTAGTTGATCCCTTGATTTTTTACAAAGTGATGGCTAGGAATCCACCAAAGATAGTTTTTAAAGTGTGAAACTTCCTTGGGTCAGAGATTCATTAACAAAAATTCATAAAGTACTTTTCAAATATAAAATATCTTATCATCTCTCTCAAATTAATGGGACAAACATTCATCTTATTAGACTCTCATCAAATATCTTTCTTGTATATTAATTAGATATTGATCAGTGCTATGGTCTTATGGTTACTAGAGGACATAGTTGAGTAAAAGGTGTTTTGTGATACTTCTTATTGTATACATCCATGATGATGTAGAGATGTGTAGTAATAGGTTATTTGTCCTAGAAGATGATTCCACATGATAGGAATTTTGTGATCCATTAATTGAATCGAGTAGTAGTGGAATTTTCCTTCAAGATGCGGAGACAGATAATTCCATGTGAATGATTAATAGTATTTGTGGACCACATGAGTCTCAAGTATATCTTATCGTATTTATATTTAATCCTATGGAAGGGTAATTGGTTAAATTTATAGGAAAAATATCAATTTTAGACAGTCTACAAACAAGGGAAGGAAAATGTTGTTGCTAATAACCTTAAAAGTATGTAAAAAACTTAATTTATTGATAATGTTCCAGAGAAGTTTGCCTCTATTACATTTGTTTTAGTGTAAGAGGGAGACATTTATTATTTCTGATTAAATATGATGGCCCGAAAACATCTTTCATTATGTGAGGGGGGCCATCTTCTTGATATTTATTATGAGATCATTCATGACCAAATATTTTCTATGAGATACACTTGGTGGATCTTTGATTGTGGGGAGTATTCCATCATCTTATAGGGGAAGACAGTAGTTTATACTTGCTTTCATTGGCGGGGGATAATGGATTTTTACAATTCCTCTTTGGTCATACATTATAGTATCATAGAGAAGTATGTGGGTATCAGGAACCCATTTTAGTGGATCGGAATGAATCATAGTGTTACTGATTCAATATTAGAGTGCCTCACCTATTTGTAGGTGAAGGGTGAGAATTAGGTTCCCATAGGTTTGAGCCAATATATCGAGGTTCTATATTATAAGTTGCATAATGTATTGAGAGAATTCATTAGTAGAATTTTATGATTGATGGAGGGTCATAATATTGGTTGGGTGATCACTGAATGACTAAAAAGAAAACTGAATTCATTTCTATATGAGAATAGAGTTCAGTGGGAAGTTTGGGTCACTTTTATGTTGAAGTTACTATGTTCTTGAATAGGGTTTCCACATCAATTTTCTATAAATATGATGGTTGATTCACATCTTGGTTTTGGAGGAGTATGTTGGGGCTTACAGGAACCAATTACAGCGGAGTATAACATTCCACCCCTAGATAGATAGTCATGTTGAGAGGACCATTTAGTAAAGTATAGATATGTTTCAAGATTTCCTGATTGTATTTGGAAAGAATTGGGATTACCACCTACCCCTAATGAAGTTTTCATATTATAATATATACCATTCCTCTATCTACATTCCAACTTTTGCGGATTTGATTTGATTATAGTTTAGGTAGCCCCCTTGCAGGATGGATAATAGTAACTCATTGCTCATGGGGCCTGAGGTTGTGTGGTTTATGATGGGTAAATCTGATGATATCTATGGGAATATAAAAATAGACTAGAGGTTTCAAAAGCCTTATTGAAATAAAAGATAAAGACCCTTGAATTTTTTGGAAGGGGAACACATGTTCATGAAGATCACACATATTAATTATTTAAGGAGGTTTGGTTGGGGATGGAAATTATTCTTGAGATTAATTAGGACATTTTAGATTTAGTATAGAGTAGGTGTGGTTCCTTATCATGTAGTATTACACCTGTAGATATACTAGGTGGAAAAAATTTAGATGGGTTTTTAAGGATTGAAAAACACTTGTTCAGAGAAGAAAAGTATATTTGAAAACTTATTCATATGATCACTAAGTTATGTAAAATCCAAGGAATATATGTACACTATAAATGCCTAATTGTTTCCTTACACTGAATATGTTTTTCGTGGTTTCCTTTAATCAATTATTGATGAAGTCTACTAGAAATATTCAACATACTCTTCTGTCCATAGTGTATCCATGGGTTAATCTATATCAGCCAACACATAGATATGAACCCATTTAAAACAATGGTGTACTTAAAATTCAAGTATAAAACGAAGTAGGAGGAGAGATATTTGTTAAGGATAAAAGTATAGAGGAAAAAATCAAGAATAAATGAACACTATCTCAATGGATTTGAATTCTCAGATATATATATATATATTCCTCAAGACACTCTAGTGTATTCATGCATTTAATCATACATTTTGAAATGTATGTTTTGAAGAAATGTGGTTACAATAGCTTACAACCCTCATCCAT
The DNA here is from genome assembly GCA_963277665.1 of Viscum album. Taxonomy (NCBI): domain Eukaryota; kingdom Viridiplantae; phylum Streptophyta; class Magnoliopsida; order Santalales; family Viscaceae; genus Viscum; species Viscum album. Next base: position 1,511,438,299 of record OY728139.1, on the reverse strand, counting down.
CTTATTCTTATATTGTTTAATCTCATATTACATTTAATCAAAGGTAGACTTTTTGTGTTAGAAATATAGGGATGTTTAGAATTAGTATTAGAAGTAAATTTAATTAATATAGGGTTATATTATAATTATGCAATATGATTCTCCAAATAACACTACTTAACAATATAAATAAATTATATAGCATGATTTTCTTAGGATGATGTAATATAATATCACAATTACATAGAAAATGTTATTCCACAAGGCTTGAAATATGCCATTGAACTATGGATTTCATACCGTAAGACGACTCATATCACCTGATATGATATAAGGTAAAATAATATATATATATATATATAATAATTTATGGAATATATCCTTTAATTAATACCTAGTTACATTTTTCTTCATGAACGACTTAGATAAAGAACCCGACATTATAATAATCAAGATCTATAGATATAGATCAAAGAGTTAGTTTAATCTAAGATAAAGTACATACATTGAAATGGAATAGAAAGATACAAGATGAATAAATAACTAAAGAGAGTGAGAGTAATCCCTTTAGTCACATGGAATGAAGAATGAGTAAAATTCCTTTCAACTTATAGGTAAGATCAATCATTTATCTCATGCTATGTATAAGTATGAATATTATAATTGTAGTTAAATCTATCACTGTTAATAGGATAGGTTTATGGTATTTAGATACAATAAGAAACTAGTTGTCATAGGATATAAAACCAATTTTATAATAACTAGGTTGATCTGATATCATAACAAATATATGGTTATTAAAATGAATAATATAAGCACAATATAGCTAGTTTTACCCATGTTTACAAAAACTATTTATGTTATGGATTTTTATGTATTCAACCATGAAGAAAAAATATGCAATGAAATTTTTCAAACACATTGAATTATACCATGAAATTAATGTATTTACACGATGTATATTATGATAAATATTTTGAAATTTGTTTTAATTATGATGAAAAGGTTATGATAGAGGAATAAATGATATTCAATCATTGATATCATCTATTAAAAAAATTAAACCAAGGGGTTATAGTCTAAAATAGCTAAGTATCCATATAATAAAACATGATAGGCCCAATGAATAAATTACTACCTATATAGAAGTGAGAGAAACCCGAAAGATCAATAAGGTTGAAAATTATTAGTAATGGGATATAGAAAAAGTGAGATTCTGTTAGAGTCGGCTCCCTAGAACCAACTAAATGTAAACATTAAATTACCAATATATATATATATCATATAATTATTATTATTATCCACCAAAATTAAATTATAATTTATAGAGAATATGTGACACATCAGAGGCTTATAATTGTTACCAATTATAATGAGAACCTTGAGATTTCATGAAAATTTTCTAAAATTATAATACATGTTGTATAGATACATCAATATGATGGGACTCATATGATATATGAATATTTGGAACTGGGGGATTATAATCATTGAGTTTTATTCACATATAATTCACACTTAGTGATCTATAAAATTGTTAGTCATGAGGAAAGAAACGTAAACAATTATTTAACATGTTTTATAAGTCACTCGATATTTCTATATATTATAATGTGTATTGGTTGTTTAAAATGATATATTTTTTTATATGTATGATAAGTCACACAATTTTATGCTTTTTTTGACGTGAAATCTCGTCATGTTTTGTTTTCAGTCATCACAGACCTACTTTTCAAAATTAGATTTTAGATTGGACTTACATGAGAAACCTTGGAATGTGCATAAGTCAATATGAATAGAGTTCAGGAAAACACATACCTTTTAAAAGGGAATTATTGAATACTAATAGACTCTATTATAGATTTAATATGTACTCATGAATCCTTTCCAAGTCCTAGTATTCAACTGGTTATCTCCAATTAATGACCTTATGAAAACTGTAAATTTGATGTTAACATATGTATAAATCCTAGGTCCTCCATATTTCTCTTATTAATTAGTGATACTAGTGTCTATATCAATTGATGGATACTCTAGAGTTCATCTCTATCCAAGAAGGTGTTACGTATTTTGGAGTTGGGATTAATCCCTTGAATGAGGATTACTACATATCCCTTTGAAAGAAATCAGAACTAACACAGTTTAGTTCTAATTAATTGGAAAAGTCATACATTTTGTAGTTATATAGCATGGAACATGATATTAATTTTTATTTCCAAATATCCATGACTAATTCCATGTATTTTAAATTTATGTAGAGTGGACTATTAGGTGATTGGTTCCTAGAAATGGCTGGTGTGATAAATACACATGATAAAACCTTTTTGTTTGTCCTATTTTTTGATAAATAAATAGTAAAAATTGATTAGTATTAAACCTATTATGAGGATCATGTATTTTTTTCCTCCTCACATCTATTTAAATCTATAAGAGTTAAAAATACTTGAGAGTTTAGGGATTAAACCTAGAAGGAAGACTATATATAAAGAAACAAAGAGAAGAATCTTGGCTTGAGGTATATAAGGAAACTTAGATTGGTATCTTAACTCAAGTTGCATATGAAGAACCCAATAAGTGTATCTTGACTGATGGTATTTCAAATGAGTGGGCCGAATAATGCTCGAAAGATGAGAGAAAATCTAAATTTCAAGATATTGGTATTGAACCTTAGAGAGGAATCCGATTAATTCTGGTTGAGATGAATCAGAGCCCACATTGTTCAGAATTCACAATTTAAAGTCATGTATCAGGACCATTCCGAGAAGTTTGAAAATGCACTTCAAGGATGTGTGCTATAAAATTCAGTGTTATACTACTAGGACTTATGTCTTACCTATATCTTAGTAAACCTGTCTCAATCATGATAGTGAAATGATCAACTAAAAAATTTATTCCCATGTGAGTCATTCTAGGTGTGAGAAATAAGTGATTTTAAAAGATCGGTCATATTATATTAGATTGTACTAATAGGAATTTACAAGAGATTATGTGTTTTTATGCCCATTATAGTTTATCCTTTTTATTGGAAAATGGAAATGAGAATATATGATTCAAGATTACACCTTGTTGGGGGGACTTATTTGTTCATATTTTTTGTTAGTAATAGATAAATATGAGAATGTATGGTTGAATCATATACCTAGGAGGGTGCCGAATATCACTGAGATACTTGATCTAAATGGTGAGATAGGTTAATAATGTAAGAGTAGTATCTCAATTGGTCTCATATAATGAAACCAAGAGCATGTTCTTGACTCAAGGGGTTTGAGGGAAACCATAATGATTTTCTTGAGTCAAGGAACATGATATAAACTAGGGGAGTATCTCAACTCATGGTATTTGAGAGAAATAAGAAGGAGTATCTAGAATCAAGGAATATGAGAAAAACAAGGAAGATTGTATGGACTCATGTTATTGTGGGTGTGATTGTAATTCCCCGAGAGAATTCAAATATCAATTAATAATTTGATATTTTTTAAATGTAAACTACAAAATTATTTAATAAAAAGGTTTCATAGTAAAAATAGGTTTTAAATAAAAAAATAACATATTACTTTATATTTCAAGAAACAATATTGTTAATAATATATAAATATAAATATAAATATATAGATATATAATTTAAATAAATTTACTTCAAGAATATAAATGTATATAAGTATTATTTTGATTATTTTTTAATATAAAATATATATCTTATAAAATTATTATTTCATAACATTTAAACATAATATATGTATGTACTATTATTATTACTATTATTATTTTGAATTATTATAAAATGTGAATAAAATATAAATGTAAAGGAAAATCATAATATTTTATATAATAAGTATTGTCAAATTATACTAAGTATTGTTAAATTTATATTTTATAAAATATGTATTGTTAATATATGTATTGTTAATATATATATATATATAATGATGAAATGATAAATAATGATTTAAATAATTTAAAAAAAATGAAAAATCAAATTAAAAAAACAAAGATAAGGTGTTAAGGGATTCAGGTTCGTGTGGTGAGGCACCACATGTGTTTGAAGTTGGGATGAAGAGGAATAAAAATTCCGGGTTTTTTCATGAATGGGGGACCATGATCGGGAGAGTCCATTGCAAGAGGATAAGGCAAGTAAAAATCTAGCTTCATCCAAGGGTTATAGAGGACTTCGATGATGGAGTAGTGGTCAACGATGAGCTCATCTGGGAAGCAAAGCCAAGGTGCAGTGATAAAACTAAGCGAGAGTGAGGGACAATGTCGAGGGAATGAGCTCGGTTTAGTGGTTTCATCTTCTGATATGAATTCAAAATTCAAGTGAGAAGTATATATCTATATCCGCCTTGCAGTTTCGAAGAATATTTGAGAAATAACCACTGATTTTTCTGAAATTACAAGTAGGTTATTGTTTATGTTTTTTTTCATATTTTTTTTTGGATTTGTTTTTTGGTTATTAAATACAGAATCGTTGTTTTTGTTCATTTTTTCTTCTCAGATATGGAGGTCCTCTTCTTTCATATTTCAAATATCTACAAGTAGGATTATTTTATAATCGAATGTTATCTCATATCAGTGAATTCAATTCTTTATTTGTCATATTCTTTGATACTTCTTCGTTCATATGGTTTTAGAGTCATCTTCATGTATTTAAGTGGTTCAAATCTATTTTCTTTGTTTACTGAAAATAAAAATTTGAACTTATACATATAAAAATACATTTTATATTCAATTTCTAGAAACTTTTTTATGAATTTAATCTATTCCATTCAATTTCATTCATTGAATCCACTGTCTTGTTTCTGAATCTAATGAGATTACCAACTTTCACTGCATATTTTTTATTTAAACAATGTTATACATATTGATAATATATATATATATATTATTCTATCTCAGAGTCTATATAATTAGAAATTTTGTTTCATATTTTTATAAAATGATTTTCACACCCTTTTTGAGTGAATCCTCCCAACATAGAACACCTAGTAGAATAGGAGGAATGATTTCTGTAATATTTTTATGTAAGGGATTATTTTTTTCAGATTCTATCAGTGAAATTTTTATTTTTAGGAAGGGAAAATTATTTTTTCCAGAATTTTTATTGGTTTCATTAGATAAAAAACAAACATGATTTTTTGTTTTAAAATTTTGATGTCTTAGCAAGGTTTATTTTGAAATTGTTTCCAAACTGCTATTTTGAATTTTTAAATTAGTATCTGGCGGTTTTCTTAATTATTTCACAATTATGATCTTAATTTTTCTAGTTATGGGTAAGGGATTATATTATTTAAATAATTTATGTTATATGTTTATGAAATATGATGTAAGACATTTCTTCAATTAAATATTTAATGTTTATATTTATTTTTAAAAAATAAATAATGTTAAAAAATTAATATTTTATGTAAGGGATATTTTTCTATTATGGTGCTTTTCAGATTTGATTCTTGAATTTTTTATTTAATTAGTCTATGTTTGATCTTAAAATATATATACATATATGTTTATAATTACATTAGAACTAATAATTATAAGGGTTTATATTTTCTTTTTGAAAATTTAATATATTTTGTCGATCTATGTCGGATTCTAAAACCATTTTTAACTTGTATATATGTATTTAATAAAGTTTATGTTTTAATTTAACTTCTTCCCAATCCTTCCAAGTGATTTCTTCATTTATCCATGTTTTGATTTGAAATTACATATATTATAAATTCCTTGTCACACACACATATATATAAAAGATTTTTATCCGCATAATATTATTTTCCTTGAAAAAAGATAATTAATCAAGTTTTTTATGTAGTATTAAGGATGTTGCAATTCCATTTAGCCATGAACATGTGTTATGTATAATATCAACATTCCTTATATTCTTATTTCATTCATGTTTTTTATTTTATGGTTTTCTATCTGAGATTATTTTAAATATGGAGTTTTTTCATGCTTTGAAATGTTTTTAGAACATTATGTACAATATATAAACATTTTTTATGATAAATTATCTATGATAATAATAAATTTATTATGTGAAAGAATTTTTTTGAATATATTTCATGAAAATTATTATGGAATGATATTTATTTGTAACCAAGATCACATGAATGTTTATATATTTATACACATGCTCTTATATATATAAATGTAAGTTTATAATAATGAATTAACATGTTTTCAACGATCCAAAACTGTAGTGAAAGTATCTATATGTAAATCAAGCCTAATTGTTTTTTCAGAAAATCTGGAAACTTAAATGTTGTAAATATGGTAGGTTAGTGGAGAGTGAACTCGTCATTCACTAATTGGGTAGGCACAGAGAGCCTTCAATGTCTAAGTAGATCAATCCTTTTGTTTTCAGAGGGTTTCTTAGTATTTTCTAAAGAACCACTATTTTATTTTAAAGTACTATCATGTGTAAGTATTTTCAAAAGCACAACTACTTTCACAAGATTTATAGCATTACCAAAAAGATAGTTATATTCAAAAGGGTTTATTTATATGTTTCAAAGTAATAAGTATTTATCAAAGGTATTATTAAATTTCTTTAACAAAATATATTTCAAAGGTATTTCCAATAGATTTCATTTCAAAATGTAAAAGTTTTTCTCAAAAAAAAAATTCACTAACACCTTACTGGGAAATTGAATGCTCACCCCTTTGTTTTTTAATATTTTTTCACAGGAATCATAGAATTTCAAAACTGGACAACAATGCTTTTGGTGTTAGCACACAAAGTAGTGTAGTAGACATGCGTTTATTTTTGGTTAAACTCTGATAAATTCAAGGTTTTGTCTAATCCTCCAGAACCTAGACTGGTAAAAGGTCCTTGTTTGTTTATCATGTTGTGTAATTTTTCAGTTTCTATTATAAAAAACTTACATAGAATTTCAAGAACTGAGTCCGGTAGAACGGTTTTGGGGTGTTATAATAGTTATCAAAAGAATAGTCTCGACAACTTTGGAGATTAGATGTTGAATTTTGAGGAAAATAAAATCTACACAGTGGAGTTCTCTTTAAATAGATAAGTCCCCTTAGAAATAATTTAATTCTGAAGATGAAAATTCAGAATTTTCATAAGTTTGATGCATGAATTGCATGAATGCAATTCAATTAGGGGGGGGGGGTGTAACACACCAAGAGAATTTAAATATCAATTAAAAATTTGATATTTTTTTAAATTTAAACTATAGAATTATTTAATAAAAAGGGTTTATAATCAAAATATGTTTAAAATAAAAATTTAACTTATTACTTTATATTTCAGTAAACAATATTTTAAATAATATATATATATATATAATTTATATAAATTCATTTCAAGCATATATATTTATATATGTTTTATTTTGATTAGTTTGGAATAGAAAATCTATACCTTAAAAAATTATTATTTCATAACATTTAAGCATAATATATGAAAGTATTGTTATTATTATTATTATTTTGAAATCTTATAAAATGTGAATAGTTTATAAATGTAAAGGGAAATCTTAATATTTTATATAATATGTATTTTAAAATTATACCAAGTATTTTTAAATTTGTATTTTATAAAATATGTTTTGTTTATATATGTACTGTTAATATATATAGACATATATAATGATGAAATGATAAATAATGAATAAAATAATTTAGAAAAATGAATAATCGAATTTAAAAAACAAAGATAAGGTGTTTCGGGCTTTAGTTTCGTGTTGTGAGGCACTACAAGGGTTTCGAGTCGGGATGAATAGGAATAAAAATTGAGGGATTTTTCATGAATGGGGGACCACGATCGGGAGAGTTCACCATAATAGGAGAAGGCGATGATGAATCAAGATTTGTCCAAGGGTTGCAGAGGTCATTGATGATGGAGTAGTGGTTGATGGCGAGCTTGTCCAGGAGGGAGAAGCTGAGGCACAGTGATCAAGCTGAGCATGAGTCAGGGCCGATGCTGAGGGCATGAGTTAGGTTTTGTGTTTTCATATTCCGATGTGAGGTCATAATCTGATTTAGTAGTCTATATCAATATTTTCTGTGCAGTTTCAAATGTGATTTGAGAAATGACTTCTGATTTTTCTGAAATTTTAATTAGGTTTTTATATATATTTTTTTCAAATCTTGTTTATGGATTTGGTTTTCGGTTATTAAATACACAATCGTTATTGTTATTCATTTTTTTCTTCTTTGAAATTGATTTCCTCCTATTTGAAATTTCTTATATCTGCAAGTAGAATTATTTTATAATCGAATCTTATCTCATATCAGTGAATTGAATTATTTGTTTGTTATCTTCTTTAATATTTCATCCTTCAGATGGTGTTGTAGGGATTTTAATGTATTTAAGTGGTTGACATATGTTTTCTTTGTTCACTACAAATAGAACTCTGAACTTATACATATTAAAATTCAATTTGGATTCATTTGAAAGAAATTATTTTAAGATTGAAATCTGTTTCAATCAGTTTTTGTCATTGAATCTACTATCTTGTTTTCGAATCAAATGAGATTACAAAGTTTCACTACAAATTATTTATTTAAATAATATTATGAAAGTTTATATAAAAAATATATATAATTCTATAAAAGGGTGTATATAAGTAGCATCTTTGCTAAATATTTTTATAAAAATCATTTCACACACTTTGTGAGTGAATCCATCCAACAGAAAACACCCAGTAGAAGAGGAGTAATTATTTCTACAATATAATCATGAAAGGGTTTGTTTATTTATTTTTCAGATACTATTACTGCATTTTTGATTTTTAGGAAGGGAAAATTAAATTGTCCTGCATTTATTATTGGTTTTATTAGATAAAAAAGAGACATGATTTTCTGTTTTAAAATTTTGATGTCTTTTCATGGGTGGTATTAAATTCTTTTACAAACAACTTTTCTGAATTTTTAAATTAATATGTTATAGTTTTCCAAATTATTTAAAAATTATGATCTTAATTTTTCTGGTTATGCGTAAGGGATCATTTTATTTATATAATTAATGTTCTATGTTTATGAAATCTGATGTAAGATATTTCTTCAATTAAATATTTAATTATTATATTTATTTTAAAAAACAAACTATGTTTAAAAAATTAACAAGTAATTTAAGAGATATTTTTCAATTATGATGAATTTCAAATTTTATTCTTGAATTTTTATTTAATTAGTCTAGGTTTGATATTAAATGATATATACATATATGTATATAATTACATTGGAAATAATAATGTAAGGGTGTATATTTATTTTTTCAAAATTTAATTTATTTTCTAGATTTATGTTGGATTCTAAAACAATTTTTTCACTTGTGTATATTTATTTAATAACGTTTATGTATTAATCTGATTTCATATAAATCTTTCCAAGTGATATTTTCATTTATCAATGTTTTAATTTGAAATTATAAGTATTATAAATTTCTTGTCACACACACACACAGCGATATATAAACATATGTATAAGAGATTTTTATATGCATAATCTTATTGTCATTACACAAATATAATTAATCATGTTTTTATGTACTATTAAGGATGTAACAATTGCATTTTTCCTCAACCATGTGTTATGTATAATATCTACAATACTAGTATTCTTATTTCATTCTTGTTTTTTTATTTTATGGTTTTATATAATATATTATTATAAATATGTATGTTTTAATTATTTTAAATGTTTTTCAAACATTATTTACAAGATATAAACTTTTTTATGATAAATTATCTATAAGAATAATAAATGTATTATATAAAAGAAAAAATTTTAATATGTTTAATGCAAAGTCTTGTGGAAAAATCTTTTATTGTAACCTTGTTCACATGAATGTTTACACACACACACAGATATATATATATATATATATGATTCTATATATAAATTTAAGTGTATCATAATTCACTGACATGTTTTCACCAATCAAAAACTCCAGTGAGAGTATATATAAGTAAAGTAAGCCTAAAATGTTTTCAGAAAATCCAGAAACATAAATGTTGTAAATATGGAATGTTAATGGGGGTGAATCCATCATTAGATATGTGGGTAGCCATAGACATTATTTAATGTTTATGTATCTCAAATGTTTTGTTTTCAAAGGATTTCTTAGTATTTTATGAAAAACCAATAGTTTATTTTAAATTACTCTCGTATGTAAGTATTTTCAAAAGCGTAACTACTATCACATGATTTGTAGCATTACCATAAACATAGTTATCTTTAGAAGGGTTTATTTATATGTTTCAAAGAAGTAAGTATTTATCGAAAGTATTTTCAAATATCTTTACACAAATATCTTTCAAAGTTATTTCTAAAATCTTTTGTTCCAAATGTAAATGTATTTTTCAAAATTCTTTTTAGCTAACTCCTTACTGGGAAATTTAATGCTCACCCCTTTGTCTTTAAATATTTTTCATGTGAATAATAGATTTTCTAAATTGGAATTCGATGCTTTTGGTGTTAGCGCACACAGAAGCATAGTAGACATGTGTTTCTTTTTTGGTTCAACTATGATAAATGTAAGGTTTTGTCTAATACTCCAGAACCTAGACTTATAAAAGGTCCTTGTTTGTTTAAAGTGTTGTGTAATTGTTAAGTTTCTTTCATAAAAAAATTACACCGCATTTCAAGATCTGAGTCCGGAAGATCGATCTTAGGGAGTAAAAATTGCTGTTAGAGGAATGGTCTAGTCAACTTTGAGATTATATGTTCTTTTATGAGGAAAATAAAATCTACTTGGTAGAGTTTTCATTATATAGATAAGACCCATTAAAAATTAATTAATTCTGAAGATGTAAATTCAGAATTTTCTTAAGTTTGACACGCAAATTGAGAGGGCGCAATTCCTTTAAGAGGGGTAAAATGTAACACCTTGAGAGATTTAAATATCAATTAATAATTTGATAATTTGTTTTTAAATGTAAAAAAAAGTTATTTAATAAAAAGGTTTTATAACCAAATTATTTTTTAAATAAACTTATAAATTATAAATTTATATTTCAAAAAACAATATTATTAATAATATATATATATATATATATAATTTATAGAAATTGATTTCAAGCATATATATACAAGTATTATTTTGATTATTTATCCATAGAAAATCTATGTCTTATAAAATTATTATTTCATAACATTTTAAAAAAATATATTCAAGAGTTGTTATTGTTTTGAAATATTATAAAATGTGAATTGTATATAAATGTAAAGTGAAAGAAAAATATTTTATATAATATGTATTGTGATATTAAAGTATTGTTAAATTTGTATTTTATAAAATATTTATTGTTAATATATGTATTCTTAATATATATAGATATATATAATGATGAAATGATAAATAATGATTAAAATGATTTAAAAAAAGAATAATTGAATTAAAAAAAACAAAGATATGATGTTCAGGGATTCAGGTTCGTGTGGTGAGGCGCCGCAAGGGTTTCGAGTCAGGATAAAGAGGTATCAAAATTGAGGGTTTTCAAGTGAATGGGGGACCAAGATTGGGAGATTCCATCACTAGAGGAGAATCAGAGGTTGGATCAAGCATTTTCCATGGGTTATAGAGTTCTTCGATGATGGAGTAGTGGTCGATGATGAGCTTGGCCTGGAGGGTGAAGCCGAGGTGCGGTGATGAAGCCGAGCGGGATTAAGGGATGACATCGAGGGAAAGAGATTAGTTTAGGGTTTACATCTTCCATTATTAGGTTGAAATCAGAGTGATAATTTTAGATTCATATCTGACTTACAGTTTCTAATGGGATTTGAGAAATGACCTTCTATTTTTCTGAAACATTAAGTAGATTTTTTTATGTTTTTTTTCAGATCTTGTTTTTGTATTTGGTTTTCGGTTATTAAATAAAAAATCTTCATTTTTGTTCATTTTTTTATTTTCTGATATGGATATCCTCCTATTTCGGATTTCTTATATCTGGAAGTAGGATTTTTTTATAATCGAATCTTATCTCATATCAGTGAATTCAATTCTTTATTTCTCATCTTCTTTTATATTTCTTCTTTCAGATTGTGTTACATTCATTTTCATTTATTTAAGTGGTTCGAATCTGTTTTATTTTTTTAGTGAAAATATATATTTTAATTTTTACTTATGAAAATTCAGTTTGGAGTCATTTTCTAGAAACTATTTGAAGATTGCAATCAATTTTAATCAGTTTTGTTCATTGAATCCACTTTCATGCTCCGAATCAAATGAGATTACCAACTTGCAATGGTTTTTTTTATTTAAACAATGTTATGAAGGTTGATATAGAAAATATATATTATTCTAATTGGGAGTCTATATATGTAGCAGCTTTGCTGAATATTTTCATAAAACTATTTTTACCCCCTTTGTCAGTGAATCTGTCCAACAGAGAAGACCCAGTATAATAGAAGGAATGATTTCTATAATATATTTATATGATGTATTTTTTATTTATTTTTCAGATATTGTTAGTGCAATTTTTATTTTTAGGAATGGAAAATTATTTTTTACAATATTTTTTATTGGATTCATTAGATAAGAAAGAAACATCATTTTCTGTTTTAATATATTGATGTCTTAGCAAGGGTGATGTTGAAATTGATTCCAAACAGCTATTATGAAATTTTAAATTTGTATGTGATAGATTTCTTAGTTATTTCAAAATTATGTTCTTAATATTTCTGGTTATGATTAAGGGATAATTTTATTTAAATAATTTATGTTCTATGTTTATGAATTCTTATGTAAGATATTTCTTCAATTAAATCTTTAATGTTTATATTTATTTTATAAATAAACTTTTTTTCAAAACAATTAATATTTGAAGTAAGGGATATTTTTCTATTAATGTGTTTTTCATATTTGATTCTTGAATTGTTTATTTAATTATTCTATGTTTGATCTTAAAAGATATATACATATATGTGTATAATTACATTGGAACTAATAATGTAAGGGTGTATATTTACTTTGTAAAAAATTATTTTCTTTTGTTGATCTATGTCGGATTCTAAATCCATTGTTTCACTTCCATATATGTATTTAATAAATTTTATTGTTTAATCTGATTTCATATCAATCCTTTTAAGTGAAATTTTCATTTATCGATGTTTTTATTAGAAATCATAAGTATTATAAATTACTTTCCACACACACACAGATATATATATATATAAGAGGTGTTTATCTACACAATCTTATTGTCATTGCACATAGATAATTAATCATGTTTATTATATAGTATTAAGGATGTCACAATAGCATTTATCCATGACTATGTATTATATATAATATCAACATTCCTTGTATTCTTATTTCATTCATGTTTTTCTATTTTATGATTTTCTATCTAATATTATTATAAATATGGATTTTTTCAGGCTTTGAAATGTTTTTAGAACATTACGTACAGGATATAAACATTTGTTATGATAAATTATGGATAATAATAATAAATGTATTCTGTGAAATATTTTTTTAATATATTTCATGCAAACCCTTATGGCCTGCGCTTTGGTTGTAACCAAAATCAAATGAATGTTGATATATTTATATATATATGGTTTTCTATATAAATGTATGAGTTCCATAATGCATTGACAAATTTTCAATAATAAAAAACTCTACTTAAAGTATATATAAGTAAAGAATGCCTAAAATGTTTTCTAAAAATATGGAAACTTAAATGTTGTAAATATGGAAGGTTAATGTGGAGTTAACTCATCCTTCGTTATTTTGGTAGGACCAGAGAGCCTTCAATGCTTATGTAGCTCAAATTTTTTAGAGGCTTTATTTTTTTTTAAAGAAACACTATTTTATTTTAAAGTACTCTCATGGGTAAGTATTTTCAAAAGTGTACCTACTTCATAGGGTTTATAGAATTTCCAAAAACATATTTATCTTAAAAAGTTTTTATTTATATGCTTCAAAGTAGTAAGTATTTATCGAAGGTATTTTGAAAGCACATTTCCAAAATATCTTTCAAACACATATAAAAAAGGTTTCATTTCAAAATGTAAAAGTATTTTTCAAAAATATTTTTCACTAACTCCATACAGGGAAATTGAATTCTAACCCATTTGTTTTGAAATGTCTTTTCACAAGAGTCATTGAAGTTCTAAATTGGACATTGATACTTTTGGTGTTGGAGCGTGCAGAAGTGTACTATACATGTGTTTCTTTTTTGTTCAACTCTGATAAATTTAATGTTTTTTCTAATCCTCCAGAACCTAGACTGGTAAAAGTTACACTTTTTTTATAGTGTTGTTTAGTTGTTCAGTTTCTTTTATAAAACGATTACAAAAAATTTCAAGCACTGAGCCCAAAAGAGCGGGCTCAGGGCGTTATAGTGATGGTTGGGGCTTTAGGAATTTCAACCCATATTCAGTCTGGCCCAGATGAAAATGTTTGTGGTGCGAATATTGATTTTTCATTGAGGTTAGTGAAAAAAGTGAAGGGACAAAGACTATAGCATGTCTCTGATCTAGAATAGGGGTGAAATGGTATATCACCTATAATATGGAATGGGGATCTCACATGTTAGTTACCAAGTTATAAAATTAGGATATGAGGGTTCACATAGCATTATGATTTTTTAAGCATTCCTACGTAAAGGTGTCCTCATATGGGCATCCACGTAGTAGTGTTTTGTGAAGGGGAATACACATACTGTTGGTTAATGAAGGGGAATAGACATAGAGGTTCTCAGAAAAGGTTAATCTATGTAGTAGTGCTTTGTGAAGGTGTATCCGTGTAGTTAGGACAATATACGAGATTCATGAAGAAGCGTCTGCATAATAGTGCTTCATAATAGGGCATCCTTGCAATGGTGACCACATACTAGATTCAAGAAGAGATGACAGAATAATAGTAATTTATGAGGTTTCACCAAAAGAGTATATTCATGAGGGTCCTTTGAAGGTTTTTCAATGTAAAGGGGCCTTTGTATGGATTTATTCATAATGGGGCCTTTAAAGGATTCCTCTGTGGAGGCCCTCACCTATTCCATACTGAAACTATGGATTTATTTGATAGGTGATACTTAGTGGATCCATTAGGGAGACTCATATTTTTATTTTTTTTGGAAGGGGTTATAGGTATTTATAGGATGTGGTTGGTATCCACATTCCCAAAATGGCCATCCGCATAAGGATTATTTGACCACATAGGAGATGTGTGACAATGGAGGAATTAAGAATCCATATTGGGCATCCATTATTGGAACATGTAAGGTGATTATTCATGAAGGAACCACATCATTACTTTTAAAGAATCTCAATTTTTTCAATCGATATCTATCAATGAAAAGTTTTAATTCTTTGTTAATGAATTCTTCAAGAATGGCAGACTTCTTCATGAATTGTTGTTGTAAAAATAGAGTGATTTCTATAATTGCTTCATGGATGATAGGTTTCTTTATGAATAGTTTACTTAATGAATGTCGCGATGCGTCATGAAGCACTGATATAATTCTTGAATCATAGGTTGCTTCTTGAAGTGTCAATTTTCTTCCTAAAAATACCCCTTCTTCAATTTTCATTCATGCTGAAATAGAGTCTGACTTAAAATAGACATCAATTTAGTTATATAAGACCATTTTTTTCCATGAGTAATTAAATTAAATCCTATGAAATCAAATAGTATTATAGATATATTATTACTCAATATAAGGTGTTTAATAATTCGAAACGGTTCTTACTATACCCTAAATGGGTTTTATGTCCTTAATTACTATTTTTTCAATAATATTAAATATATAAACCCTACTCATATTGGGAGTTTATCCCCAAAACAACACTAGGATTCAATTTTTTTAGAATATCCATTCATTAGTATATGAGCAGTAATGCAACACATAGAAATTCCATTTGGTTCTTCTTTGGAATGTAAATATTTCTCTTCCCAAACTCGAAATAAATTTTCTAAGGGAGGAAACATAATAGATTTCACATAAAAGTTAATGGAAAGGAAATTAAAATTAAAAAAATATGACATAGAATTTGATTCATTCCAAATGAAAATGTTCTAATTCATGGATAATATTTTCAAATTTTCCACATCACTCAAACATATGGTTGGAATATGGAGCTGAATCACTAGTGGGGTGATTGTTTTCAAAAGAATTGTCTCAAATAAGGTTTTCTATGGATATAGATTGAAAAATAATTGACTCAAGGATTTTTATTTCTTAGAATTGGATTTATTAGAGAAAATACAACCTAAATTGATTGGATGGAATATTAGTATTGTGGGGGTTATAAAAGAATGGTCCTAAGATAGATGATGTGGACATCACTATATATCCTATGAGAATATTAAAGAACACAAAAACATATTTTACTAGTTCCCTATACAAAATTTTCTCATGTGTTAAAGATAATAGACTTGGTTTGGTATAGGGGTATTGAAATAAATCTGATGTAGATAGAAAATCACACTGAAATGGGGGTTATTTTCATACTTGTATAGGGTTATGGAATTGAATGAATTTCTTTTGATTACTTACACAAACCAGGTTCTCATGCATGGTAGTTATAACAAAAACATAAACCACTCTGAGCTATTTTAAGGTTATTTAGGATGGACCACATGGTTTGCAATTCCAAGTCATTCAACAAAGATTTAATACCCTCAAAACACAATGATGATCTAATTTATTCCTAGATAGACCTAGATAGGATAAAATATTTTTTTTAGTGATTAATGGTGGTATATATAAACTTTACATATTTTAATATTTATCCATAAATTTTCTAATGATGACGATGTAGTGGCTAGTGGGGTGGAACTCATCTTTTTCTTATGCCACCAATTATAGGTTTTTAACCTATCCATTATTATTAATTTCCTCTTTTAAATAGTAAAATCCCACTTAGGTTATGCATGCTGCATACCAAGTCATTGAACAATCAAGTTTTCCATATAATTTTATTTTTAGTTTTTAAACTTAGAGCGTACTATGTATGTTTACTTGCAAATTTTAATGTCATGAAAGACAATAAACTATAGTTATTGGTTAAGGTAAGAAATATTTAACCAAAATGGTGAGAAAATATACTTAACAAAATGGGTGATATAAAATTGATGTTTATGGAGATTCTTTTATCACCAGTGCATACAATCTCAAGGATTCAAGTATAGAGTTTTAAGATATAGTGCATGAAAAATAGTTTTTATCATTAAGGTCGGATTGATTTTATTAGAAGAGTGATAAATTATATTTAAGAAGGAAAATTTACACCTATTGTGAATGGTTGGAATGATACTATTATAGAAAATCTATAGATTCTTTCATATATATTTAAGGTCATAGTTCTCAGAACATTATTTATTATCTTTTAGGGTCACAAAATGAGGACCAATTATCCAATACTACTTTTTCAAGACTAAAATATATACTCAAGGATTAGGATACTGATTAGTGTATCTGAACATGGTTCATTTGGAAAACCAAAAAATATTTACACCCAGATATGAAAGGGGGAATAAGAATATGGTTCTATTATATTTCTTTTAAATTATTTAAAGGGAATGAATGCGTAAATTTTGGTGTATTTTAATCCTCTTGAATAGTTTTGATCATGATGTTTTAAATCATAACATAATAATGTTTAAATAATTGGTAAATAAAGAGACTTTGGAGTGAGTTGACAATTTATAATGGTGTAAACTAGGGTCATACCATTATGCCATAGATCATAGGGGAGTAGGTGGACTTTTCCTTTGGGAATAAAACATCCCATAACAGTTAATTTGTTTGTGAGTCTCTGAACAAGATTACACCTAGATAGGGGTGAATCTGGATGTCATAATTAAAAATTTTCTTTATTAGTTACCATTCCATTTATTTATTCATAACACATATATCTTTTTTCCACACTTCTATAATGCTGTAAAAAAAGGATAGATATGATTTTACTTGATTCACCCAACTCAATAATTCATGGAGAATGCATAATAATGTTCTTATGCACCATAGACAATAAACATCACATCTTTAAGGATTATAAATTTAGGTAAATAAAACTAATCATTCTTGTTTATATCCATGCACAAAAAAATATTACTGCTCTCCTCAGAGTATGGAACTCACTATTCATCATGTGATATATTATTCTTCTAGGTTCAAAGATTAAACTACACCAGTAATAGTGTGTTGAATAAGATCAACTTCCTTAAGTTTATATAAATTTATATAATCCTCTCATGTGAGTGAAATCCTGGAGTACATATCCTTATCCTATTAAACTTCTAACATTCTTTCCTAGAACATCTCATATATATTTAATTTTTGATTATAAAAATATTTAGTAAAAATATCGTTTTTTCTTATCCTTATTTTTCAAAGTATCTCAAATAAAAATGAAATTAGTCACCCCTTTCCACTTTTTATGACATAGTCTGCAAAACCTATACTTCCATATCTAAAATTGACAACCTTGTTTTGTCAATGATTTTTAATTATCATTTTCACTTTAGCTTGTTCCACCTTTCATATCAATAAACATAGTAGTTACATAACAAAACCTCAATCCCAAAATTGGATCCACAAATTTTAGACCAACTATTATATTAAAATATCCATCACCAGGAAGCTCCTTCTCCTTCCTCATCACTACCTACACAACCCATGAGGTATGGAGAATGGTCAAAAAATATTTGAGAAACCATAAAAAAATAAATTAAAATAATTGATAGAATATATCATTATTTTTCCAATGTCATTAGCTCGAATAATTCATTTAAAATTGGCCATGAAGATGATCTCTACGAACAACCTGTAAACTATAGTTGTCTGATTCATAAAAAATTATTAAGTCCCAGATGACACATATGTATTCATGGAGTGAAACCTATTTTTAAAAAACTCACATGTAAATAGAGATGATGACACATGATTTTCTATAGGATGACACCTCGACTACTTTATGTGCACATACACTGATCAAAAAACATATGTATGTTCATCCAAACACATGTATATGTATGAAAATGGTCAATGTGACATACAAAAAATCCAATTCATTTTGTAAAAGGTAAACTCACAGCCAAAATGACATCTTTGGTGCTCCACATGAAACATATGCCCAAGATATATGAAAAGTATTCTCAAATTACATATGAAAATTTCTATATCCATCTCCTCAACCTCATTTTCCTGAATTCAATTAAACCATACCAGGGAAATATAAACTTATTCAATCCACCATAAAATGTATCCCATATTTCTACATAACACCCATTAAATATTCCTTCTAGTTCATTATCAAAAAATATAACTCAAATGACACAAAATTTGATTTTATCTAACAATATAACCCATTAGGTTTGTTGACAATTTAAAACTAAATTATCATGTAAGCCTATGAGAAAATTTTTAAATCAATATAACTAGTCACAAAAAAATCATAATACAAGGGTGTATAAATGATTTATTTAACAGAAACTCTAGGCCCACATGAGTCAATATTGGAATGAGAAACTAGTGTTTCATAATATTTTCATTTTTAAAACACCTCATGGAACTTTCATTCAATCAAAACTTCCAAAACTATTTTATAAGTTGTTTCTTCCCTGATTAATCATTCAATCACTCCATCCCTTTCAATATACAGATTAATGTTTATCTGATGTTTTCAAAAAATACAAATCTAACGACCTTGAATGGTCCAAATATTTTGGTTAGAAAACTAAGTAGTGATGTCTTGATAGATATCTTACCATACTAGAGAATAAATTTCCATGGGGGACTAGGGATACCAGGTCCAACACATCTAGTTGGATAGAAATAATTAGACTCCAAGATCCAATTGATTCATTTCAAAATATGTCTTGGGTAGTAACTTTTTTATTATATCATCAATTTGATCATTACTGGACACAAAATCCACATCATAAACCATTGTTAAAACTTATTATTGGTAAAATGTTATTTGATATCCATATACCTTTTTACTTAAATTATTATTGTGATTTTTCTTATGTTTGATGGGACTCATGTTTTCACACTTGATGAGAATACTAAAGACAAATTATAACCTAATTTCAACAATTTGTTCATGCATCCATATCAATTGGGTATAATCTTGAGTGACTAATACATAATCTACCTATGCCTTTATTAAGAGATGAGTCTTTCTTATCGATTGCAAAAGAGATACAAGTGATACTATGATATAATAAACCTCTTGAAGTTGATTTTTGGTCACCCACTGAACTAGTAAAATATGTATATGTATAACCCAATAGCTGATGTGAAGGTTCCAGGCATAGTGGAAGTTCGTGGGTGGATGTTCCCACTTGGATTTTTTTATTAGAAATGATCAATTCGGGATCAATATGATGATAAATGCCAGACTCCATAGATCAAATCATAGAAATAGACAAAAAAGAAGAATAGTCCCATAACCACAAAGGAGGATCATCACAGGTTGACTATAATTCATTTAATTAATTGACAAGAAGTACCTTTTATGGCGTTCTTTTTTCGTTGATATTTTTGATAACATTCTGATGTGATTCATCATTGCATCGTAGAAGCCAAGTGTAGACTTAATCTAGCGGTGATCCACATGTGCACCACATATCTCTAGACGTCGCTAAAGGAATCTCCAGGTGCTAGGGTGGAGAATACGTTTCTTGTGTTGTCTGCCTTAGATCACCTTGATCCGATAGAGGTGGATCTCTCTTAGACTTTAGAGCATTTTTGGAGGATAAAGTTTTTTTAGAATTGAGAGAATTCTCCAGAATTGTTGTGCACAACGATTTTGAGGAAAAGTTTTAGGGTTGTTAGGATATTTTTAATCAGACTTGAGATTATAGAGTTATGAAAATTAATAAATGCATTGCACGTTTTATTTATTTCATTAACTCTTATTGAAAACCACTTGTTGAATCATTAATTCTGTGACATGCACCAATGCTGATTATAATAAATATCATTTATTAAAACAATATTATATCCCCTAAATCGTGACTAGAAAAAATACATGGAGTGTAATCTTTAATACATGGTGTGTACTTGTTTTTCATAAACTAAACTGTTTGTAATCATTAATAAACGGTGTGTACTTGTTTTTCATTTCCTTTCCCAAATGAAAACTATACGGCATGTAATCATTAATAAATGGCGTGTATATGTTGTTTTTATTTTATTCTTGATCTATCATTAAAACAATTTAAGATTCCTTGAATAATTATTAAACCACATATGAGAATAATCATTATTCTACTTGAGACACTTGGATACACTTAGTGTGTGAACCTCTAGGCCTCTTTCTCGTTGACATTTGGTGGGCTTGCCTAAAGTCTATGATTACTGTCTAGCAACAGGTCACGACTCCCAAGAGAAATAAGTTAACTTCACATTGACATGTCACCTCATACGAACACTTACCATGTAATTTAATACATTTGTCTCAATATCTCATCAAGAAGGTTCCATGGAAGTGTCATAAACCTATATGCTTGATCTGTCATTCTTTGACTTCCACAAATAAACTCGTCGTTACACCATGGCCATGGAATTTGGGTGATAGTGCTATTTCAATCAGAGGGCCCGAGATATCTACTTCCATAAATAAAAAGGGAAAAATCATTCCTCGACTTATCCATTTACAACATGTCATTTGTGACACACCCAATGTACACTACTTCCCACCAACGGTCTTCATGACGGGTTTCATCAGTAAATCTAAGTGCACGAGTCATGACATGAGTTAATGATAATCTTCCATTCTAAGGAAAATTACACACACTCATAGATGGAAATGTCCAATGAAACCAAAACATGCGGAATTACTTATGGAAGGTATGTTCTCATAATCTCCCATCTTATAGATTTCCAAGTGCGAACTCCATGAGAGAGAGTCTCATCTTCTTACGAGTACTCGCACATGACTGTCTGTATGCTATGTGTCCTATCATAGTATGTAATCCACCTATATAACATTATTTAAGAATATTGTTATAGAATTTCAAGGATATCATCATAGCGGGGATCTTCCATGAACTTTTTAATGCATCAAAAATTCCAGGACATTATTATATTATAGTCTTGTAGAACAATGAACAATATATAATAAGGGTATATTCACGTAATCAAAGTACAAATAGTTGGTTCTCAAGACACCAACCCTAACATGATGTTGGGAACCACTATAATAAAATAACCCAAAATATAATATGTGATTTATGTAATGAATTTTTATATTTATAGGTTGTATGTGTAATTATTTTTGGAAGATTTGGTGGTAGGAAATACTACAAGAAAGTCAATTTTTTGGGATAAGTTTTTTTGTGATGGATTTCCAATGAATAGCTATTTTTGATGGAAATACATATCAAATTGTATATGATAGAAAATAGAATTGAATATAATTTTATTTATGAAAGGAATTTAATATTAACCCCATGAAGATACTAATTGTGAAAAATTATTTTTTTGTCTCAATAAATATTTTATCGGTACTTTTTGAGATGGAATATCGAATTCACCACAAATAAGTTTTTCTGACAAACTAAAAATGACATTGAAAAAAACTATTTGTGATGTAATTAAAATTATTTCAGAAAAACTATTTTCATTGAATATTTATGATGAAATAAAAATTTCATTGAAAATAACTAATCAACAAAAAAATGCCTTATATAATAAAAAAAATTATATAAAAATTCATTATTTTAATTTAATTCAAAGTATGGGGGATCATTTTCATCTACTGAAGGCTACACTATCAGTAGACCATGTGTAATTTGGTTCATATACTCCAACATATCCTCATATAACCTCTTGAATTTGCCTCACTACTATTCTTACTGTCATAAATTCTCTTAATATTGGTGTCACTAATCTTCTTGCACTCTGATATATCTATATAACAACATATTCAGATCATATCCTTTCCATGTACTATATAGGATAAAATGTTGACGACAATGAAACTACTCATTTTAATCCATATGATGCCATATCTTTGGTGCCACAGTGACTACTCGGGGTTTAAAGTAAACCTATATCAGTCATTTAGCCTTCATGATGACAATTTACTATCACCCACATCCAAGATGCCTCATCAAAACATAAATCACATGAGGCCTTATCCCCACCATCCTTCTAAGCCCAAATCTCACATATATGAAAAACCTATGTAATATGTATTCTGTAACCACATAAATAAAAATTAATAACATTTTAAAAATTATTATTATAATTTTTAAAATTAAATAAATAAATATTAACCATAATATGTCACAATTTATCACTGAAAATCTGTATAGTACTACAATTCGTTCACATATTATTATAAACATCAAACTATGTAATGGTTGGCTAACATGTAGACTTTATAAAATCATTATGTAACATTAATATTTAAAATACTGATATATAGTTATAAATAATTTTAGACACTAAATTTTTATGATATATACTAAAAGGATGACTCGCAGCTTTATGTGTGATATCTTGTATCCCCCACTTCTATCCACCAGAATCAAATATTCTATGGAAAATATTTACTATCCAGTAAATGCACAATATCTCCCAACATAATCTGGTTATTGAGTCCAATAAGGATCATCAAATACAGTCACATATGTTCTCTTCATATCTCTCCTCAAAAGAATATGTAAAAACTGATGGAAACAATCATGCATTTAGGCCTCCCATAGCTCAATAATAGTGGGTCTCACAATTTCAACAATATGAAACCACAAAATTGAAAATATTTAATAATATAGAAAAATTAGGCTTATATAAATTAATATAAAAGATAGTGTCTATTCATATGTTCCAACAAGTTCTTATGATTACACAACTTAACAAAAACCAGATCCCATGAAACTCATGGAGCATAAAAATAGTTCCTCAAAATAAAACTAGACTGAACAACAACTGGATGTAAAAACAATCAAAATAATAATAAGAAGTAACATAATTTAAAAAAAAAATTAATTTTATTAAATGAAAATAATATTCATATTTATACATAATTCCTCTAATAGTGACAAAAATTAAGAGATGAATGTATATTTTGAAAAGGATCCTTAATCATCAATCAGAAATGGCCCTAACAGCTCCTAGTAGCTGGTGTCGGGTCAATAGCCTTAGATGAGAAATCAAGAGCCTCATCACTATGTTGGACATCTTCAATAAATCTATGAATCATGTCATCATAGTTATTTTGAATTATCTAAATCATATATATATTTTTTAAAATAAAATTGTATAATCCATAAAAAATGTTTAATTTAAAAAATATAGAACCTTTTTAAAACCAAATCGGTGGAAATAATATTAACAGTATATAATTCTTAAAATATCTATCAAATATAAAAAACAAATAAATAGTTTTTAAATAAATTAATATATCATTCTATATATGGATCTTCATATCCATCCTTGGTTTCTGTAATAACAATGTTTTCGTCTTCCTCTTCAGCATAATTAATTTTTATAAAATCTTAAATTTTATCATCCCTTATAATATCAAAGGCATTAGTTGAATCATTTATATTATAAACACTATTATCCATTAAATATGGGTTTTCATCATTGATATATATATATATATATATATATTCAATTAGTAGATAGACTTTATGATGTTTCTTACAGAATTTTAATATTTTCCACTTAAGGAGGACCACTTTCATTTTCTATAAACCGATGAGATTTCATTTTTATTACACTCAACCAGTTATTTATATTCCTTGATGCAGTGAAAGAATTTTTAGAGTAAAATTTATGTTCTTTATATTCCATAAAACCGGTTCATTTTCTGTAAGAAGAGTTTTTATATTTAATAGAAATGATTCTATGTTGTGGATCATGAAGAAACCCAATATTTGTATGAAACAAAATAATTTTATATGTTATTCGATAATTATAACATAGAAAACATTACTTAATTATTTGATCCAACATCCTATACAATTATATTTCATTTTCTTTATGATGTTATCCTTTAAAAAAACACAACTGTTCCCCAAATCAAACATGTGAATTTTTTTTTCAGATTCACATAAAAATTAAATATATATATATATATCTTACTCAGTGCAACATAATATATTGTTTCTTCACAATTTTTTAGAGTTTCAATTTTAGGACTAACTAAATAGTATAAAAAAGTGTTTTTTATGTCAGTTTTTTTGTTTTTAATGTCGATTATTCCATGATGTTATTACATGAAATATTATAATTTTTTTCATTAGTTAAAAATAACTGATTTTATAAAACCATATATTAAGTAGTTTTTTCATGTAATTTATATAAAACTAACATAGCTATTATTTTATAATTACAATTTTTATAAAAAACAAAATTTTATAAATACCTTATAACATTGGTTTGTTCAAAACTGACATGTTTATTATATTATCTATTGTTTTTAATGTTTATTTTTCCGAACCCCAATGTAAAAAAGAGACTAAAAATGAATATCTACAGAATGGGTTTCACATCATTTTTAATAAAGCCGATGTGGTAAACAACTTATCATGTCAGTTTTACTAAACAAATAATATTTTAAAATGATTATAAAATTAGTTTTTTCAAAATAGTCAAGGAAATAATTTTATAGATAATAGTTTCTACCTAGTTTTCCATATCAGTTATATAAACAACGATGGTGAAAAATAACTATCACATATATTTTTTACAGAAACCAATAAGGTATTTTTTTCAGGTTTGTTATAGTATACCCGATGAGGAAAATAATTTTTTCAATAAAAATCATTAAATTAAACCCTAACAGTAATATAGAAAAATATACACAAAAATTTACAATTATATTAGAATAAAGATTTACCAAAGTATACCAACAATGTTAAAACAACAAAAACACAAAAATTTAAAATTTTCACGTTAAATATTCTAATTTATATTAAAAATAAGCTAAAAAAATTAGCCATACAAAGTAATTAAAACATTCACGTTTTAATTATATAATGCCTAATATAGTGTAAGGATGAATGTAATATAAAAGATTAAAATTAAAAAGACACCACTTAAAATGTATTTTGAATAAAATGCCTGAATAATTAAAGGAAATGTTGATAAAAAATCCAACCGTCTGGAGTTTTGTAAGTGTCCCATATAAAATTATTTCATACATAAATTTTAGAACATAATATCATCATTGTATTACTTATTCTTGTTGATTCCACTTCGTTTGAAAAATAAATTTTGAATTGAAACCAACATTTTAAGCACTCACAACCAAAATTTAATAATTTTAAATGAAAATTCAATTTTTCTTTTATATAATTAATCTTTATGATCTACTTTCTAATTCTCTCCCAATGTCATCTCAAGCACTATTTGAAAAAAAATATATGCAAAATAAATTTATATTTCATTATAACATATTAATGTATTCAAATATTCAAACTTAGGTCTTAAGTACATTCATAAAATTATCTCACACATTTACATGGATAGATCATAGTTAGTAAAGTATATTTTCCCTTGGGAATATTTCACCCAACATCAAATGGTGAGTAATATGAAAAACATACAATGTAACGGGTTATTCTATTATGAAATATAACTCCTTTTAAGATATATGCTTCATACTCTTGATGTTACAAAAAAATCCAACAATTCATTTTTTCATTTGTTTAAAGTATTTTGGAAATATAAACTATTATTTTTATATATGTCATTGTCCTCAATATAGGTGAAATTAATTGTGGATTCATATATCCATATACGTATGTCGTATCCTGCTTCATACAAAATTTTGAAAGATTCCTTATAGAAAAAAAACATAAGTATAAAATTTAAATAAATTAAAAGAAGTAAAAATATATGGTAAAGAACTTATATTGAGAAGAGTTTCATTATTTGGATTACTAACTCATCTATCCATACTATCTCCCTGATAACTTTTATGAAATGCATCATAATTATTACACACCAAAAAATTTCAGCCGCCATTGGAATGTCATGAACATAACACAAAACATTTGACTATGTTGATATTCAATCAATAATAGAAGAAGTTGTGTCTAATGACAAAATAGAATATATTTTTTGTTGTATACGTAGTATGTATTTACCTTTAATGTATTGTATCGATAATAGATAAATATATAAATTTTAAATTGTTAAAAACATTTAACACCAATATTAAATAAATGATATAATATACAAATACCTCAATGGTAATTTTAAAACAATTAAAGATGTGTAAAATAAAAAATGGTTGATAGGTTGTCCAAATTTATTGACCTCATCTATAGAAAATAGTATTTTTTCTCTATGAAATATCTTAAAATAGAAACTAATCTTCTCTACCACTATCTGTTGATAATGAACAGAATCGTCACTATAATATATAATATAATTTGAAAAAATATGATGCTGGGGATGCTAAAAACATAAATCACAATAAATGGGAAGTTGTGGATCATGAGATTTATGATTATGATTAGTATAAGGAGGTGGAGGTGCATGATCTTTTAGTGGAAGAAAAGGAGTGATATCTATAGTGGACATGTAAGAGTAGTATATACAACTTTAAATTGTCTTTGCATGTATGTAAATATTGATGGTATGAATTATATAATATTTTCCTCCATCATATCACACATATCCTTAACATTAGATTCCAAATATTATACATTTATTTTATAAACAACCTCAAATTGAAGATGTTTCAAAATGACCAAATACTTTTCTTATTGATACACCTTCTAGGTATCCACATACATGACTTGTGTGTTTGGAATTTCCAATCATCATAGATAAAATATCCTTATGACCCTCCATTATAAAGGCACCCAATGTTATTTTCTCCTCAATGCAATCCTATATAAAATATTTGAAAAATTCATTAGTGAATCACAAAAATAAAGAATTTATTTAACGTAAAGAAGACAAATGAATTATATAGTGTCTTAGAGTATTCAAAACTACAACCATTTTTTAATAATATATTGAATATTCCATAATATATTGTTCTTTTTCCCATCTATGACCTCTTCTAGTTTGCAAGTCCAGATGGTGAGAAGGACGATCAATCATTATGGAGCCTAAAGACTGAACTCTCAGTTTTTGAAAAATTTCAACTATCATTGGTTCTTCTAATAACACATACCCTCCATGAGATAAATTGTCAGTGTATAGGTATTTCGATTGGATCTCTAGATTATATCTCCTCATTTTATAGAAATTAAGAATAATGAAATTATTGATATGATCATTAATATAGAAAATACCTCTAAAATATAACAATACACATAACAAAAATAATCACAATATTATTATTATAGAAAATTGATTCCATGTATATTCATTAAGAATTGGATATATATCATAAAGATTTTGAATTTTTTTATACCCAAAAATGAATTTTGATGTGAGGTTTATCTTTAAATCCATCCATCTCTAAGAATCTAAACTTAAAAATTTCATCATGAATCATCTAATATTAGATATATAATTTTTTATTTGATAATAAAGAAAAATACTATATTAGTAATATCATTTTCTGTTAAGAAAAATAATAACCAATTAAATTACCAATTTTTATACCATAATTTAGATAGGGTCACTTTTTCAAAACTTCTCTCATCATAAATTAAGATACATACATATAATCAAGATTACTTTGCAATAAAATAACTAAATTGTTTTCTATTTTGAACCCTGAGAATATCATTATTATAAAAACAAAATTGTATCTTATAGAATTTACTATAGACAAATGATAATTTTAGTAATTGTGTACAACCACTTTTACCAACCCTCAAAATCATTTTTCCCATTTAGAAGGTGATGAGTCATGTGAAAGAGTTTGAAGAGGTGGCTCGATTGTAGTATGTGTATGATCATCTATATAAGTCTGCGTATAACCCAACCTAGAAGTATGTGGTGGATACTATTTTTTTCTTCCATTTCCCTACACATTAAACTAAAAAACATTAGTTCACTAATATACAAATTCAACTATTATATATAAAACTAAATAAAAAATGAAACATAGTCAAAAAAATAAAACTAAAATAAACACATTTATTTTGAAATTAATCATAATATTTAACTAAAATTCGAGCAACATTAATGGGATATAAAATGACCAAAATGAATGAAAAGAAATACAAAAAACAAGTGTGAATATCTAAATATTTGTATAAAAATATAAAAATACAGTAATTAGATATAAAAGTAAAAACCGAATAGAAAATGATCCAAAATAAAGATTTTTTTTTATTTTTTATAAAATAGTTTATTATAATATAAAAAAATAATGAAATATGAAAGGACATATATGAAAGAAAATAAATCCAAAAATAGTGTGTGAATAGTAAAAATGCTCCAATGTATCACACAATTTTGTACGCAAAAAAGAAAAATCTTGGAATATAATATTTTATATATAATTTTTGTTTTAATTTAATATATTAGACTATAATTAATTGTTTTTCCATAAAATAAATAAATATATAAGTTATTTAATGGTAAATATGTTAAAATAAATTAAAATAACATATTAAAATGAATCAATTAAACTTATTAGTTATAATATATGTTTTAATAATGAAAATTTAACTAATATATATATATATATATATTAGGTGTTTTGGGTTATAATTACATTAAACACACACACACACACACACCACACACGCATTCCAGAAAGGACTGTCATACCCCCCAGGGATATCCCACCCATAATGCCTTATTTATTCAATACCTGGCCCATAGGCCTAGTGGGTATGATAGCCCATTACACCGCCTTTAAGGCCCGATGTTTTGACCTGAAGGCCAACCGGTGAATAGTGATACTATAGTTCTTGGGAAGATACACTAATTGCTACAATGCGTCCTTTTCTACAACATTTCCTACAATTCCCACCACTTCTACAGTGCCACTGGTGCTCTATATCTATCACCTATATAGTTCTGATATAGTTCCGCTACAATGATGCTACATTACCCTACACCCAATGATTTTTGAACTACAACCTCATATAGAATTACATGGTTACTTTACCGCTAATCCAAATCCCAGCTACTCACTAATTTACCAGTATCTATAATACAAACCATTTTTTTGATGTTATCATCAGTATCATCTATTAATATATTATTGGATGTAGGGATCTCCCATAAATCAGTATATTTATAAATTTTTTCATCAAGATAATAATTTTTTTACTTGTAAAATGATTGACCACTCTATATTGGATTGGTCAAGAATTTAAAAAATTTGTTTCCATGTGTTTCCATGATAAAAGTACTGGTTGTGTATTCCAATCTATTAAGATTTTCTATTATTATTATGAATTCATCAATTTTGAAACTATTATTACTGAAAAACAAATTTTAGTTAAACAATGGATCATAAAATTTAATGTAATATGCCTCCCATATTTCTTAAATGACTTCAGAATGTGAAAAAGATAAAAAGATTGGGTTTTTTGTATTTATCACTTGAAAAATGCGTTGCTTCTTCGAACACCAATCCACTACTATTTTGAATTACGCATTTATTGTCCTGATAATTAATATTAAATTCATAGTGATTAATTTTATACTTGGACCATGTTATAAAATTTAAACATGTTCTACCCTTAACTATCTCAATGATTATAAGCCATCTAATCTACTATGAAATGTCTCTTTAAACCATGGAGAAAAGGTTTTTTATTCCTATTAAAAATGAACATATCTTTCTTCTTTGGATAATATTACTTTATCCCATTATTACAAGATATTATATATAGTTTTGAATAATACATGTTATTTAAGATGTCTAAATGTAAATTATTTATCTGTTTACCTATCAATGATTTCACTTTGAATACATGTATCCCATTTAAAAAATAATTAACTCACTCATGGGGAGATTTATGAAAATAGACGTGCAACACTATAGTCAGGTATCTTCTAAAAAACTCTATAACATCCTAAGAAACATACTTCTCTAAAATGGAGCATTCATGTCAATATAGGTTCTTAAAATACCCATTCTATATGTTCATTAACCATTAAAAATTATTCATCCAATATAGATATACAAGTACAAAAATATTTATCTCTCATTCACATCAACAATTTGATGCAACACGATATCCAAAAGAATGGATGAAATTATATTTCAAGTTGCAATTTTTTAGGTAAAAATTAGTTCTCCAAATTGTTCAAATAATTCATATCAATCACCTTTCTAGAAATTGAATTGAAAAAATAACATAGATTCCTGATAGTCTTTTTAAAATATATGGTGAATATTCCATAAAATGAAACCAGTAGGATCTATTGTAACATTATTTGATGACTATGAGATTTCATACATGTAAAATTGAAATCTTTTAGTAACAAATTTGTTTTACATTTTACGAATAATCATTCAACACTTTGATACCAAAGAGATACTAAAAATTGATATATTTTTCTCTCTTGTATAATGTATTACAATACAAGGGCAGGTATGTTCATCTTTCATTAAAAGTGAGAGAAATATAATTTGTTTTCCCTTTCAGATTTGGTCTATTCTTGCATTCAACCCATATTTAGTATTTATATTATTATATAATAATGTTCTAATAAATATGTCACTAATATTCTTCTCTATGTGTTTGAAATAAATGTTATGTTTGACCTCACTATCTCTCTAATATGGTAGTTGAAAATAATATTGATCATTTATTATTAAAATTTATTTAACTAATTTATTTTCGTGTCTTTCCAAATGTGATGTTAATGTTTTTTACCCTCTCAAAATACAGATTTGTGGATAAATGTTTTGGAGTAATATAAAATTATTACAATCCCTTAATTACTCTTTTAATCTTTGATTAGTGTGATCAAAAGAATAAAAAACTTCCAATGACCCATGAAAATCATTTTTCTCCCATGTGGTAGTTGGTAATATGAATTGTCTTATTCAAAAATTGGAAAATGAATATTTACATCAAAACCACATAAAGAAAAAAAATTATATACTAGAAATTAATTTACATTAAACATTATAATTACATATTGTTGAAAATTTTCTTTTAATAGGAATAATACACCATTAAAAATTTCTCATAGAAAAGTTTCAAATCATCAACTAATGGTGTCAATAAAATATAAATATCATTTATGAGCTGTTTTAGTCTAAATAAAATTCAATTATCATGAAATATTTTCACTTTATAAAAAATTTAGTAGATAAGTTGTATATTACCAATAGTACATGAAATAAAATATGTGTACTACTAAGGATTTGAAATTTATTCTTCCATAGATACATTGTCTAAGTGTGACATTTTTAACTTCATTTACAAATATAAGAAATGGTTTATATATATTATTATACTATCGGAAATCAATTGGATGATGAACTTTTCAGTCACATATTGACAAATCTACATGTCATCTTATCATTTCTCAACTTTTTCATTTCAAAAAAATGTCTCAATCAAATAATTATTGGATGATACCAATTTTACTTGGAAGGAGTCTCTATAATTATTAGATTATTATACTCATTTTATTTAAAAATATCCGGTGACATCCCATATTTTGGAACCTCTAACAGAAATTCATATTACTTTTTATAAATCACACAATAATTCAAATAGGAAGGCATTTTCTTATACCCCAAACCCATCATGAAAAATATTTTATTCACTTTATAGAGTAAATCAGAAAGGTCATTGTCATTAAGAAGTATTTCTTTCAAAATCTATAGAAACATTGTAAACCTGTATTAATTTTATCCATTTTCACCATCAAATTAATCAATCTTAACACTATTAATAAACAAAAAATTTGGTAGAACACATATGTAATAGTATTTCAGCATCACCATATGGACTCTCAATTGGTGGTTCTTTCTCAATTTCCTCTTCTTTGAGATCATGAATCATTAATTAAATTTGACCAGACTTATCATATTTCAAATCATTATCATCAAATGATATTATTTCTATGAGCTTCACCATTAAAAATCCACGGGGTTTCACTTAGATTTAAACCATAACAAGATAAATGATCATTGCCCTCTGTACTTTTCAACCTCTTCATATGAAAACATTTCATGAATGGATAGAAAAATATTTCATTGTATGAAATATTATGTACAGAAAATTCAAAAAACGTTTTAACTCCTCTCTCATATTCATCAACTATTCCAAGGGATGTAATCCAAATTTGAATCATTATTGTCTATAACAAATAAAAAATTTGAAAATATTTTGTTATATTTTCAAGTCAAATTTCAAATTTAATTTTATAAATATCTATAAAATAATACCCTGAAATATTTTATAAAAAAATATATTATATTTGACAAAACAAAATACAACATTGAATGTACTTAATTATCATTCTTTAATAAAAAATATCAAATCATAAAATAAAAACAATCATTTTCAATTTAAAAAATATATAAAATTTTCTAATAATAAGAAATAAAATTAATAGTTTTGAAGATAAAAATAAATAAATGGGAAATTGGAACTAAAAATAAAAACAAAAATACCTTGGATTCACATAAAATTGAAAAAAAAAATACAAACTATAATTGAATTTAGAATTATGGGGGTTTATAAGGTGAAAACAATGATAAGAAGGAAAAGACAACAACCGAAAACATGTGGTGTTGGACGATGATATTGGATTCCAACTAAAATATAGATTTAAATCTATGGAAAATTTGAAAACAATACTAATAAAAATACCCGGGATTCATAGAAAATAAAAATATCACAATAAACTCTAAATTGATATTTCGACTGGGATGATAAATAAGGAGACACCATTTGAAAGAAGTTGAAAGAGGCATCCAATGATAGCATATTGTATATGATAATGGTGGATGTGAAATCAAAGATTAAGCAAAAAAAATTAAAATTATAAAAAAATGAAAATTCTATGGATTCCAAGAAAATCAAAAATATATACACGAACTAAAAATTGAAATCAGAACAGGGATGATTTAGAAGGTGATACAAATGAGAAGAGTGTGAAAGAGGTGGTAAAATATAGGTGATGGTGGATTGTGTTAGTGTATTTTATATGATATATATTCAATTCTAATGTTCATACAATGAAGATATTCTAGGTCATAGATCAAATAGTGAATCGATTTGAAACCACATATAAATTAAGGAAGTGTGGTAGTTCTCCATGTGAGTGAAATACAAAGGTTCTCACTTGAAAAAAATATTGAAAAAATGACTTATATTGACCCTCGATTATATTTCAAAAATGTTTTTCCCATCATTTATTTAATAAACGATGCGATATACATGATTTTCACATTTTTTTAATAATTAGTGTGAAATATATAGTTTTCACTTCAATTATTGAGAAACCTACATGAAAAAATTATGACATAAATTTTCTGCATGATTTATTAAATAACATACATGGTAAATAATTTTTTCACATTTGTAATTAAAAACCAATAAGAAAAATATCATGTTTTTATTTACCACACCGGTAATATATAACCGTTGTGGAAAACAGGTTGGGATAAATCAATTTTGAACAAGTAATCATTTTTAATTTAGATTATATATATTTTCAAATAAGTGAATATTGATTAAAAATATTATTAAATACTTTTCATTGTTCTCTATGAATTTAATATAATAATCTCTTAGAATATCTTTAACATTTAAAATTCTATATAAGTTCCCCACTATGATTAGAACCTTAAAATTCCATGATTATATTCTCAAAAAAAATTCAATGGCCAGATAACAATCTATAATATGAAACATAGTATATTAACTATCATACGAGAGTAATTATAAGAATAAGAAATTTTATTTCATGAGGTTCAAAATTGATAATATTATAGATGTGATATTATGATAAAAGACCCACCTGTAAGAATTTCCCATGTTTATGTATCATTAGATATTAATATATTCATGAATGTGTAATGAGACTTATATTTTCAGATTATTGTTAAGGGTTATCATATCTTATTTACTTTGAGACACTACCAAAAACTATGATACCATATGTGGATCACTAATAGAGGGATTCCACACTTGAATCATTCGCTGTTAATGAAGGTGAACCAAAAAATGTTTGACTTGATAAAAATAGCATCAAAGAAATATCTTAAGACCAAGGTATTATTTATTCCAGTCTATTTAAATTAATTATAAATTAAATGTGAAAATATCTCCCCTTTGTTCCAACGTATTTCATTATCAATATTATTTGAAAAAATAATAATTGGTCCTGGCGTTTACATATTCTACAATATGATTCTAATTCTTCAAATTAGACATTTATTGAGTCGATGCTGGAACTAATAATAGATTACATTTTTACTAAAACCGTCAGCTTTTATCAGAGTGGTATAATTCAAATTTATAATTATTTATTTCATTATTTATCATTACACATTTAAAATTTTAATTTCATTTAAATTTTTAATACATTATTGATCTGTAAAAGAAATCACTTCTACCTCATAATTTATTTAGCTCATATAACCAATATCAGTAAATAATTAATGAATAAAGAACCCAAAAAAACTACCCATAGGTTTTAAGAATTATATCTAGATAATATAGGGTTGCACGATGTGTAATTATTTGTTACATATAGAGTATCCTTGTTCATTACATATGGATTTCTACATATACTCTAGATCATTATGTGATCAATACACAGTGCGTGTATTAAATGATATGCATGTTGACTGGCCTGGGTGTCATACACCTTTATCGGACAATACACCCTATATATTGCTTACATGACATTTAGTCTGTGTGCTTTCAAGGTGAAAATGATAGTATCAAAATATATCCTTTAATAAAACAATTTTGTAAATTTAATACACAATACATGCAGGCTAGTATCCATGGGACTTTATGTACATTCCATGTGTTCTTTCTACATGTTGTGTACTTTATAAAAATATAGAAGAAGTATATTTGGAGCCCTAAGGTGAGTATTGTAGATATTCGACGATGTAAAGTTTGTATAGTGTGTATGAATTGCACTTGTCGTATAATTTTGGTTTTATATAATATTAAATGCTTAATTAATTATATGTAATATTTGAAATTATGAATATTATACTGTCATTATATGCTAAGGTCACAATTCATTAAATTATAATGGAAAATTAAAATTCATGTTCTCCATGAGGAAATAAATTTTTAGTATATTCTATGAAATTATGACACATTACATGTACACAATATGTGGCATGAGTTCAATATTATAATTAAAACAATACAAAATAGATCATATAGGTACTTTATGAGTTTCTTCCAAGTAAAATTCCATTTTCACTCTTCTTTTAATGTTTAAATAAAATAAAAAAATATATTTTATTTAAAATCACAGAAGATGATAATTTCAGGATGATTAGATGGAATAGGATAATATACATTAATTTCTTAAGAAATTAATTAATCAGATAATCATATGCATGTTTTATCTTATTCAAGAACAAATTGAATGAATTAGAGATAGTTGTTTTAGATTCATAATCATTACTTTTGTATGTCCAATCATGATATTTGACCAGACCTATGTATGTTTTGGTTTTTTTTAGTTTAATTTATTTCATGGGTTTATAATTATTTATTATTAAATTAATATAAGGTCATGTGTTTTATCCCTTCCTCTTTTACTATGTAGGACCTCTATTTAGAAGGATGTTTCATGTAATTTGACTTAACCAAACCATTGTTTATCCTCACCTATGTGTGATTTATAAAACATATGTAATAAAAGGATTATCTAAAGTTATATGGAGTTAGTTAAAGTTAGAGTTGCGGTAGAGTTTGTTCAAGACAGAACTGATATGAAACCAATATTGGAGATACATTTATGGACATGTGCGATTATACAACTTGTGTTAATACTGACATAAGATGTTTATCCATTGGGTAA
This sequence comes from Viscum album, assembly GCA_963277665.1. Classification (NCBI taxonomy): domain Eukaryota; kingdom Viridiplantae; phylum Streptophyta; class Magnoliopsida; order Santalales; family Viscaceae; genus Viscum; species Viscum album. The sequence goes on along the minus strand of OY728139.1, from coordinate 1,511,401,490 downwards.
TAGTTTGATTTATTTTCTTCTAAATAAATCATCATTATATAAAATAATGATCATGTTATTTATTTAGATTATTTTAATCTTATACATGATTTATACTGTGGATTCAAGTCCTTGGCCACATAAATAAATGTAACAATATGTTATGATGGAAATAAAATTAATGGGTTATTTACTACACTATCAAGCATGTGAAATTAAAGTTTTAATTTTTAGTAGAATTGCGACAATATAACAAGAACCCTATGTCATCTCTCGGTGGATCCTTAGATAATTATTTTGAAAAGAGAGTTTTTATTAAGAAAAAGGGAGTGGGATTTTGGAAAAATTTGGGTTTGGTGATTTAATAATCCAAAAGAAAATGGAAAGCGATAAAAAAAGAATTAATTAATAGAATTAATTAAGAGTGATCAACCTAGGGAATTCTTGTGATGCCCATCCATCATCTCTTCAAGAGATATGGTTTAGATCTTTTAATTCATGGGTTTTAACACCTATAACCGGAATGTTACTTAGTTTATAATAGTATAACTCCTAGGTTTCAGTCATAAACACACAATGATTCACCAGATTCCACATGCGATTTTGTGATTTTTTTTCGAATTGATAACCAAAACTCACCAAGGAAACACACAAAGAAATCAGTGCGATGTACAGTTTTTTATGTTATGTTTTTTTGATACACAGAAATAAATGTACATGGCCTTTATAGTGTTTATGGGAGTTTAAGTTACCAATATTAACCACCCAGACACTGTAATTAAAATAGGACGGATAAAATGGTGAACATTTTGTGAAACATCAAACGAAAGGATACCCCAAGGAATGACCATACGAGCAGATCATGACATACCAAAAAATAAATAAAATAAATAAGAAAATTGGATGATTGAAAAAAACAAAACCTTGAATTTAAAACACCATTAAAATATTAAAATATCAAATCTTGGGATCACATCATGTTCCTCCTCGGGTGATCGCAAGGGGTTTAGAAATCCATGGGAGGGGAGGAAGAAGAAGATATTGAATTAGCACATCACATAGCCTCCAGAATTTCTAGGAATGATGAGGGGAATCCTTGGGGACTCTAATGTGGGAACACCTTACATCCTCATCGAACTCCCAAATTGGGTTCCCAAGGTTCCAATTTATAGGCAAAGTGGGAGGTGAATCCAGGCACCCGGATTTTGGGAATCCGAATGTTAAATGGTTTTGGGTGGCCATTCAGTCTTAAATATATTTGGATAAAACTAAAAAGTTGTTTTGAGACATCCTTTATATATCTATGTCAAATTTGGAATTCATGTACAGAATATAATAGTAGACGTTAGTAACACAAAGAGGAAAACTATTGACTATGTGTGGATTAAATTTATTAGAGATATCAGTTCTTTTAGGCTCTTAACTGACAGGCATTGGTTCTCTCATGAAAGTTGTATCCTAGGGATCTGTAGATTATATTGAAATATTTCAGCCAATTTTTATTCCCTTCTTTTGTGTATCATTAAAAACATTGGACATGTGTTCATGGGATTCCATAAAGTTTGGCACATTTTCCTTTCGCATCATTGTGGGCTCTCCGAATCACTCCACCTTCAAAGAAATCATCAAAATAAGTAAAATTTTCCCTTTTAAAAGTGAAAGAAACAAAATTATTTAATCAATCAAGATGTTCAATTTGTTATTATAATTTCAAATTTATAATAAAAAACCATTTTAAAATAGCAGTGTAAGGGTGGAAATGAATAGTGAATCCCAGTGCTATCACGCCCCCACACCATAACATTTTCACTCTTGGTAAAAGTGTTATATCATAATCAAGAACCATTTCTAAATTAAAGTTGAGAAAACTTCCAATATGCTTTGAAATGAAAAACATAATGTCTCATTTATGATATCAATTTTCCAATCATTTTTATTCTCTCGAATTAAAAATTTTTCAACATCATTTGTTCACCCATGAAACATGTCGTAACCAACCTCACCTAGAAATTTTTCCTCTTCACTAAAGGAACATATGAAAGTGGATTTATGATATTTTCCTAGATTTCATGTGATCATACCATATGGTTTCCAATATTCTTAGTTCTTCATAGGTATAAACTAGTTTGCAACTCAAGAGGACTTCCAACACACGGTTCTGAGGTTCAAGGGCTGGTAGGATTTAATGGAAAACATTTGAGGCTTAAGAGGAGTGTTAAATATCTTATGTACAAAACATTTAAAAATTTAGCTATTCTTAACAATTAATGTACACACTCAAACCCTCATAAAGTGGATCACCTATAACTCAGTATACCGATTTTCCATTTGTGTGGGTTACAACCATGTAGTGAATAATAATTAGTAAACATCCTCTATTATCAATTTTTTGTTCTGTTTTTTTTCAGTGTACTAAACTATATTTTTATAATATACAATTTTTTGGAGATAAATAGGGGAAAATTTCTAAAAAATGATTTAATATGGCTTGTGAACCCACTACCCAATGAAAATGTAGGCACCCTTTATATTAAACCATAACAATGATTTTATCCCTATAATTCCCATGGAAACACCACCTCACCCACACTTGCTAAAAATAAAACAAGAATATACACAATAGAACTATTGTATAATGTCCCATACTTTACATATATATTTTACTTCAACATTAGAGAATAGTTTATTATATAACATAAAAAAACACTCCTATACCATATAGGTTTAGCATCTTTATAAACTGGGAAACATAAACAAATAGTTCATAAAACAAATACATTATCTCCCTCTTATTTATTCATAACTAGACTCATTTTTGACATATCATACATAATTCCATTCTTCATGGCATGGTAAGACGTAACATATGAAAGTGTGATCTCAAATTATTAGTAAGGGTAAACAAGAGAACAATCAATCATATCATAATCATAAGAACATAACATTTGAAAATGTTATCCTGTATATAAAAGATCATAATATCATGTCATATGATAAATAATAAAAGTGAAATGTAATCCCAATAGTCATGACATAAGACATGAATGTTTTTGTAATACACACAAAGTAATGGAAAATAATTTCATTATAGTCAAGGATCATTTCCAAGACCATCATAATGGACAAAGTCCATTACTAAACCGAGTTCACTTCACATTCCAGTCCTATATTACAGAACTAGATTTACTTTACACTCAATTAATGTGTATCTCATGAGATATAAATCTTTACACAATGAATTTTATAGAGATATAGGTCCCACCCATCTTATAATGAAATCATTCTTACATGTTCTACAAAACAAAAACCATTCACCATATGATAACCTAAAGAACAAAACAAATGGGTTTCTTAAATATCATTTCATTATAACATAATCCATATAAAATAAATGAATTTCATAAAAACAATTCCATCATAAACACAATAAAATTGAAGTAACAATTGGTATAGAAACATAAAACTATGTTATCTTATATGGAAAATATCTTTGGTAAAACATTTTATCTTAGTTCCTGATGAAAATATCCTTTCTTCATCAAAAAAATTTTCCTTACTCAAAATGACACACAATTTTAGAAGAAATCATTTTATTTGAAAATAAAGTTTTAATAATCTAGGTGAATATTAATGAAAATAAGGAATTACCAAAGCATTAAAATCCATTCATGCTGTGCAATTTTAAAAAATTTATTCTTGTACTTCTGCTGGAAAAGTAAAAAAGAGTCTCGTACAGAAAACGGAAAAAGATTCAATTCTTACCATTTAATAAGTATTAAAAAATGGGTAAAATTGAGTTTAAGAAATTATATTAGGATATAAAAAATATTTTGAAATATATATTTATGAAACACGGATGTGGATGATAAATATATCCTAGTAAATACTTTTGAATAAACAATCACGAATGAAAATAATATTTGAAAAGTTGTCCCTTAACTTAGATTAGATATGCTTCGAATGTATCCAAAACACCAATATTGTGATTAAAATAATGTTATTAATTTATTGTAGAATAATATTAATTTTTATGATAATATTTATGATCATATTGTCATATGTTTGTCAGTAACATTTCATTGTTACTCGTTATTGACCTATTAACTACTTTATGTACTTATGCATGGTTTGTCAGATAAGTTATTATTCCTAAATTTAGGTTATAGTTATTTAATTTAAATAATGTTATTAGTATTATATATATCATATTTACTCATTAAATTCATTTATATAATCATGCTTTAATAAAGATTTTGTAGAACGACTTCCATCAAACCGTGGAGACGGCAAGCCGTACGTATGCACACGCGATAATATCATTCCCATAATTGATGAATGGTATTGAATTGGATGGTGATTAGTATCTCAGAATGAATATAATTTTATATTAATCTTAAATATATTGATTAATTATTTCATTATACGCATCCATGTAAGGTGGTGGTGGAAAACGGATTACACCAAGGCGTGAAGATGGAAAGTTGTACGTACACACGTGTGGTGATTTCATTTTATATAGGATGGGTAGAAGGTGAAATATGGTTGTTTCATAATCATAATAACATATAATTATATAAGTAATAATTTAGTTATTAATTTATAATGAAATAACATATGAGATGAAAGTATAAGAATAAAGAAGTTTGAAAGAATCAGGAAATGATATAACTTCTACTTCGACGTGCCTCCTCTTAATATTTTATTAGAGCACTAGAGTTAGTCTTTTAATAATTACAAGAAACTTATAAAGTTTATATAGAATTTGAGAAGGGAAATGGGAGTGGAATGATCGATCTCGAGGGCTCTAAATGAAGTGAAGAGTTGAGGGAGGAAGTTCCCTTGTATAATTGAGGTGAGGGGCACTTTTGGAAACATAAAAAATATTAATTTATAATAAAATCAAAACCACATAAAATCCTCCAAAATATCCCAATTTAGAATATAAGAAGATATAGGGTTTTAATCTCATCAACAAATAAATTTTATACAAGTATTTATTTAAATGTAAGCATTATTATTTTAATTAACAATTAGTTATTTTATTAAATTTTTTACTCCGGTAGAAATATAACAATATTAAAAGGGTAAGATATATACTTATTGGATGTAAATTATACAATATATGAATAAGTTAGAATATTTTAGACCATATTAAAATTATTATATATTTTTAAAAATGATTTATGATGTTTAAATAATTTAAGGAAGTATTATTTTGACAAAATATCAATAGTGTCAATTTTGACAGTATTAATTTCATGGATTTTGAAAAATATAAAAATGAAAATGAACATAGATCCAAATATTTCATTATATTTATTATGGATCAATTTAATCTATAAAAGTAATTTTACATAACAATTATCCCAAATTATATTTATTAAAATATTTTTAATATCATTTATTTGATCACTTCATTAATAAAATAATTACTACATAAATTTATGTAATTAATTAATATGATTATATTTTTAATAAAAATTTAAAATAAAATAATATGATGAATATAATTTCATTACCTTTTATTATAATAATTTTAGTCGAAATTATCAACTCAACAACTGAAAATTAAAAATTCTATACACTTTTAATACATGAATGTGACAAATTTATCTTCACTTAAAATAAAATAATATAAGTGTCATAATATCTTCTATAAGCCTCAAAATAGTAAATATATAGACCCTTGGATGCTTATGGTTGAGATATAGTCTACCAATAAAGTCTAGAAACTGTTTGGGACTTTTGATTGTTATTAATATTTTAATAAAAATTATTTTATTGATTTCTCATGAATTTATTAATTTTTTTACCATCCATGTATAAGTCTTTATGGTAATTATTTATTTATTAAAAATTAAAAACATTTTTTGATGATAAATAAAAATGTTTGAGATTTCAAATGAGTATTTATAATAGAAATTATCTTCTATATAACCTTATATTTAGTTATTTAAGTTCGAGTGAGACATATTTCACTTTTCATTAAATAAAATAATTTAAATGTCTAAATCTCATCTAAGTGGGTTACAATGGATCCTGTTTCATCTAAAGTATGTTTTATGGAAACTTATGATCATAAACTATATTAATACAAGTGTTATGGAAATTTTATAATATTATTTTTACCCTTAGTTACCAGATTTGCTTTATTACCGTGTTAATAATATTTACCGAAGTTACTATTCATATTTTCCAAAAAGAAAATAAAGATATTCAAATAATTTGGACCTACTAATTCCAAATATGGAATTTATTTTTCAAAATTAAAAATAAAAAAGTTTCCTTAATTAATTTAAATTATGCATGTTGTTGAAATGAGAAAAAGGGGTTTATAAGTTAAAATATTTCAAAAGGTTGAAATGTTTTTATATATGAATTCAATGTGAAATTAATTTCAATGATATACATTATATTAAATGGAAAAAATATATTATATTTCTTCATTAAAACCATTAAATAATATAATTCATCTATATAAACTATTTCAATGGGAAAATTTATTTTCAATTAAAATTTAGAGTATTTTTACTATTCATCAAAATGTAAAAGTTATCATAAAAATAACAGAAATTCATCCAATGTAAATTACTATATTCTAATTAAAAATAACATGTTTATTATTATTCCCTATAACCTAACAACTAGGATATAATGGTAATTATTTAATAAGGGTGTATCATTGTTTTCTGAAACTCACCATTTTGTGCAAGGAAAACTACACGAGAATAAAAATTATTTAAAGAAATTATTTCATAAAAAACAACCGGGTCTTACATTCTACCCCGCTTAACCCAAATTGTGCCTTGAATTTTGTCACTTGGAAACAAATAGAAGAGGATACCTATCCCATGTCATATCCTCAAGTTCCCATTTAGCTTCTTAAAATTGGTGGTTCCTCCATAAAACATTAACCAAGTGAGTGGTATTGTTTTATAGAACATTTTCACTATGATACATAAACTCTATCAGTCGTCTGTCTTAAGAAAGATCTTCCTCTAGTGGTACGACTTCTAAGATTAGTAGATTTGAAGGATGGGGTATGTAAATTGTTAATAGAGATACATGCAACACATCAAGAACATGAGAGAAATTCAGTGGAAGCCCCAATAAGTATGCTACCTTCACAATATGATCCAGAATTTCAAATGGACCGATATACCTAGGGATTATCTTTCCCTTCATTCCAAATATCATTACTCTATTCCAAGTATATTTTTTTAGGAACACCTTATCATCCAATTCAAACTCTAGATCTTTTATTTGGTTGTAATCATAACCATTTTTCTACTATAAGATGATCTTATTTGTTTTTGAATAGATATTGTTTTATGAAAATTCCATCAATGATTTGTGTTGATCCCAACCTCATTTGAAATTCAAAGAGAAGGATATAAACATGTATTCTAGAGTGTGAATCTTCCTATTAGAATGACCATATCTCTAAGGATTATAAGTCTTGATTAAACTTAACTCTATATCCAGAGCAGGCTGAAGACTTCGCCCAAACATTGAGGTAAACCTGAAATCCTGATCAGATATAGTGGAATGTGGTACTCCATTAAACCATACCACTTCCTTTACATATATCTTGGAAAGATGATCAAGAGAGAAATCCTATCTAATATAAATGTAGTGTGTTGACTTCGTAAGGTGATCAAATATAACCCATATAGAATTAGGGCCTTTATAAGTTTTGGGAATTATGATAATAAATTCTATAAAGATGATTTCACATTTCCATTTTGGTGTGAGTAATGGTTGTAACATCCCGTTAAACTATTGTCTCTCATCCTTAACCAGATAACAAACCAAGAATCCAGATACATATTCGGTGAAATCTCTTTTCATGACATACCACCTGGAATATTCTTTTAGGTCTCTGTACATCTTTGTGCTTCCAGGGTAAATAGAGAATGAATAACTATGTGACTCATCCAATATATCTTTATTTAATTTTGGTATTAGAGAAATAAAAACCCTATTCTTGAACCTTATTATTTAATCACAATCATGTTATAATTTAGGAACATTTCTCACCTTCTTTTTTAGATATACTTATTTATTCTGTGCCTCTTCAATATTCACATGTATATATGGCTGAACATTCATTTGAGGAAGATAAGATTTCCCCATTTCTTTGGAGATCCATAAATATTAGATCTTTTGTGATCCTAATAATGTATATGCTAGCATGGTATTGTCGACTCATACCATCTTTCACCTTGTTAGATTTATAAGGGTTGTAATGTAATGAGAAGTCATAATATTTAATCAACTCCAACCATCTTCTTCAGTTCATATTTATCTCCTTTTGTGTGAAAATATACTTTAAACTTTTTTCATTAGTATAAATATAACAACTTTCAGCATAAAGATAATTCCACCATATATATAATACAAATATAACTTCAGCTAACTCCAAATCAGGAGTTGGGTAATTTTTCTCATGGAGTTTCAACTACTGTGATACATAAGCTATCACCATATAAATGTGAAAAATCTTTCAAAAAATGTCGATAATATCTAGCCAAACCAATAAAACATTAGATCTCAGTTACCAATTTTAGTCTTAGCCAATTTTTAACAACTTCTGTTTTTGAATGATCCACATATATCCGTTCTCTTGATATTATGTGACCTAGAAATGAAACCATCTGAATCCATATTTCACACTTGGTAAATTAATCATGAAGATTATCCATTCCCCAGATCTTCAGTACAATGTTCTAGTGATATTCATGTAATTCCATTCTCTTAGAATATAATAGAATATCATCAATAAAGACTACCACAAATTTATAAAGATAGTCTCTAAAGACTCTATTCATTAGATCGATGAAGATAGTGAGGGAATTAGTTAGACTAAAAGGCATGACTATAAACTCATCTTGTCTATACCTTTTACGGAATGATGGCTTTGGTATATTCTCCTTCTTGACCCTTAATTGATGATATCCTAAATGAATATAAATCATGGAAAAGTATTGAGATCCGTATAATTGGTCAAATAAGTCACCATTGCAGGGAAGAGGATATTCTTTCTTGATAGCGATCTTGTTAAGTTCTCGATAATCAATGTAGAGTCCCGTTGATCCATATTTCTTCTTAATAAAAAGAAAAGATGCTCCCCAAAGTGATGCACTAGGGCGTATGAATCCCTTATAAAGATTATCTTGGAGTTTCTTCTTCAAATCCTCCAACTCAATTGGGTCCATTCTATAAGGTGTATTTGAAATAGGAATAGCACCTAGTATGAGTTCTATTGAAAACTCACCCTCACTATTTAGTGGAAGACCAAGAAATCCCTCCAGAAAGGAATCCTCAAACTTTGGTAAAATGACTGTATTCTTAATTGTGAGTTTCTACCTAACCATTTGAGATAAATAACCTTCATTTATATGAATCAAGATTCATAAGAGGGAATAAATTTATACTGGAAGGTTATATTCATCCTTACATCGATAGATGATCATAGATTGATCTAGAGTATGAAATGTGACTTCCTTTCAAAGGAAATTGATATGATATGCATATATATAAATAATATCCATGATAATAATCACATTAAATTCCACAATAGTAAGGATAAAAAGATTTGCAGGAATCACTTTACCTCAAACCATAACTAGAGAAGAATTATAAAATTTTGATGTTAATGTTGTGCCATTGGGAGTTGTAACAGCTTACTCAACATCTAATTGTTGAGGAAATATGACAATACACTTATAAAATTCTCCAAAAATAAAAGAGTGGGTGTATCTAGAATCAAATAAAACAGTTTCTACTTTAGAGTGGATGATAAGTTTACCTTTCACCACTTCATTATCGTACTCCATGTCACCGATAGTGATTTCAAGTGATATTCTTTTGTCTTTGGCCTTATGAGTTTTTCAATGTTGATCATTATCAATAACCCTTGGATTCGGGCATTGATTGGAATAATGCCCCATTTCCTTGCACTTATAGAATTGATGTGTAGTAGTTTCATTTTGTGTAGCCTTTTCTTTGTTCCCATCATTAGACATCTATCCCCATCACTTAGACATTCAACTATGCTATGACCTTATTTTACAAACATAAAATATTTACTATTCCCTATAAGAAAATTCCCTCTATGATTCTTTCTACACATTGATCATAAGGGAAAACTCAACTTCTTTTCAATGTGGTCTTTATATTTTCCTTTGAATTCCATTTTTCTTTTCTTATATAACCCATATGACTAATGGATTACCCCAATCACTCTATCATCTTTGAGAGAACATCTAAAAATAACATCATAGATATTGATGTTCTTTATGGATAATTCCCTTCAGAGACATGGTTTTAATCCATTAAATAATCAATCAATTTTACGCTCAGGATGGATAATAATTCAAGAAGTGTACCTTGAAAGTCTTGTAAAATTTGCTTCGTAGGTACCGACGGGTTCATCATTATTTTTCTTAAGTTAATGTAACTCTTTATCCATATTTTTTCAAAGAATATGAGGAAAGAACTTATTGAAAAATATGTTCTTGAACTCATCCCATTCCATGGACTCAATTTCATCTCTTTGCCTCATATTCTTGATAATATTCAACCATTTATTAGTATCACCTTCCAAACGATATACTGGTAAAATTACATTATCATGTTCATACAATTATAGAACTAAAAATATATTTTCAGTGGTACTTATCCACTGTTCAACCACTAATGGATCAGAATACCTGCGAATGAAGGTGGATTTTGCCTCATGAAGGATTCAACTGAATGTATCTCCCTACTATGCTCCTTTGGAATTTAGGCATGATAAATAGATTGAAAAAGTTGTGTGATCATGGAAACAAGATTTTTCATTCCATATTCTATAACATTTGGATTCTCGTGGGGACAATCATTGAATTTCCTGTCACATTCAGTATTAATGTGATTCTTTCGGGTTCCATCCATTGACTAAAAACTAGAAGCATAGTTTTATAAACACTAACCAAAATTGTAAAACCACATAACTCAGGAATAAAATTTCAATTTAGAGGTTTTATCATTGGTTATTCATTAACATATCTAAAACACTAGGATAGGATTGTAACCTATACTTAGACATATCCCTAGCGGTTTTACTAAGGTTCTATCACCCTATTTTCCTATGGATAAATATACCTTTTCTCTGATACCAACTATAACAGTCTATAATTTACATATACATTTTACTTCAACATGGAAGAATATTTATTACATGGAATAATAAAAACCACACCACGACTGTATAGGTTTAGTGTCTTTAGAAACTGGGAAACATAAACAACGGGTTCATAAAACATCTACATTCTCTATGACGTATTTATTAAAAACTAGACTTCTTTTGGACATATATTATATAAAAACCTTATTTATAACCATTTAAAAAAGAATCATATGAAAGGGTGAGTTCAAATTCTCATTAAGGTTAAACAAGACAAATATCGATCATACCATAATCATAAGAACATAACATTTGAAATTATTTTCATATGTATAAAAGATCATAATTTCATTTCATGGGATATATAAAATAAGTTCATTATAATACCAAGACTTAGAATATAAGACATGAAATCCCATGGAATACACACATAACCATATAAAATCATTTCATAATACTCAATACTCATTTCCAAGAACATTATAGCGGAAAACGTCCATTACTGAACCGAGTTCACTCCTCATTCTAGTCTGGTATTACTAAACCATATTTACCTCCCATTCAAGTCATATATATCTCACGAGATATAAATCTTTGACCAATGAATTGTAGGTAGATATTGGTCCCACCCATCCCATAATGAAATCATTCTTACATGTTACCCAAAACATAAACCACTCACCGTAGCATAAGCCAAGGAACAAAAAATTGGTTTCTTAAATATCATTCCTTCAAAAAATAATCCATATAAGATAATTAGATTTCATAAAAACAATTATATCATAAAAAAATAAAATAAAAGTAATAATTGGGATAGAAATAAAAACCTATGTCATCTTAGATGGAATTGTTTTAGATAAAACACATGAACTTGTTTCTTAAGGAAAATATCCTTTCTTCTTCAAAAACGTTTTCCTTACTAAAAATGAAACACAATTTTAGAAGAAATAATTTTATGTGAAAATAACCTTGTAATATTTTAGGGGAATCTCCAATGAAATAAAGAATTATGAAAGCATAAAAATCTGTTCATTCTGTATAGGATAAAAAACATTATTCTCTTACTTTTTCTGGAAATATCAAAAAGTAACTCATACTGAAAACAAAAAAAGATTCCATTATTAACATCTAGTGAAAATCCCCAAATGGGTAAAATTGAATTTAAAAATTTATAGATTGATATAAATAAAATTTTGAAATATATATTTAGGAAACATGGACGTGGATGATAAATATACCACAATAAATACTTATGAATAAAAAATCTCAGATAAAAATGAGATTTGAAAAGTTATCACTTACCATAGGTCTAATATGAATTGAATTTATCCAAAAATAATATATAAGGATTGAAATAATATTTAGGATTCATTTAAGAATCATAATAATTTTCATGATAGCATTTATGATCAAACTTTCATCCATTTGTTAGTAATATTTCATTGTCACTCATTAATCGGGTATTAACTGCTTTATGTTATTATGCATGTTTTGTCGGATAAGTTATTATGACTCTTTTTAGGTTATAGTAATATCATTTACAACATGGAATTTTTATAATATATTTCATATTCATTCATTAAATTAATTTATATAAATATTCTCTAATGAAGATTATGTTGAATGAATCACATAGCACTGTGGAGATGTTAAGCCGTACGCACGCATGAGCGACAATATCGTTCCCCTAATTGTTGAATGGTATTGAATTGGATGGTGTATAGTATCTAAAAGTAAATATAATTTTACATTAATCATATATATATTTATTAATTCCATCATTATTCCCATCCATGTAAGGTGGTGGTGAAGAACGGATTACACCACGACGTGGAGATGATAAGTTGTACGTACGCATGAGTGGTGATTTAATTTTCCATGGGATGGGTAGAAGGTGTAATATGGATGTTTAATAATCACAAAAACCTATTATTATACAATAAATACTATCTTTATTACATTATAATGAAACAACTCATGAGGTGGAAGTTGAAGAAGAAATAAGTTTGAAAGAATCATTAAATGATATTACCTATTCTTCAACGTGCCTCCTCTAAATATCCTTTTAGAGAACTAGAGTTAGTATTTGAAAAAGGCCAGGACTTCAATAATGTTTATAGGGAATTTTTAAAGGGAAATGGTTAGGATATTTTTGTGTTTGAGGGCTGAAATTAAAGTGAATAGTTGAGGGAGGAAGTTCCCTTTTATAATTGAGGTGAGGGGCACTTTTAGAAACCTCAAAAATATTAATTTATTATAACATAAAACCCCACATAAAAACCTCACAAATTTTACAGTTTCAAATATTAGATGATATATGGTTGTAATGTTACCAAAAAAATAATTTTAGAAAAGTTTTTAGGTCTGGTTAAGCATTATCATTTTAATTAACACTTACTTATTCTATTTTATTTTAAACTAGGGTTACAAATATTTTAATATTAAAAGTGTAAAATATTTACTTATTGGAAGTAGATTATACCATAAATTAATAAATTAGAATATTCTATACAATAGCATAATTATTCTATATTTTTTAAAATGTTTTATGATTTAAAAATAATTTAAGAAAACCTTATTTTGAAATAATATCAATAGTTTTAATTTTGACTCTATTTATTTCATGGTTTAAAAAAATTTTAAAATAAGAAATTAACACGGATCCAAATATTTTATTATATCTCTAAGGGGTCATGGTAATATAGAAAATTCATTTGACATAATAATTATCCCGAATTATATTTATTAAAATATGTTTAATAACATTTATTTGATCTCTTAATAAAATTATTACAACCTAACTTTTGTGTAATTATTTAATATACTTATATGTTTAATAAATATTTAAAAATAAAATATTAAGATAAAGATAAATCCCTTATATTTCAGAATAATACATTTAGTCTAATTTATCTTTTTAAAAACCCAACATTAAAAATTTAATTCGCTTCTAAAACATGAATGCGACAAATTTATCTTCACTTTAAATAAAATAATATAAGTGTCATAATCTCTTCTATAAGACTCCAAATGGTCAATAACTTGGATGTTGTATGCTTATGGTCAATATATACTCGGAAAATAATGTTTGGAAGGTTTTTGGGCCTTTTTATTGTTATTAATATTTTAATAAAAAAATGTTTTATTGATTTCTCATCAATTAATTAATTTTTTCACCATCCAAGTATAAATATTCCAGGTAATTATTTATTTTTCTAAAAACTAAAATTAGATTTTTATGATAAATAAAAACAATTTAGCATTAAAATTAATATTTTTAATCTAATTTATCTTCTGTATAACCTTATATTTGATTATTAATGTTTGAGTGAGACATGTTTCACTTTTCTTTAAATAAAATAAATTAAATGTTCAAATCTAATTTAAGTTGATTCCAATGGATACCATTTCTACCCAAGTATGTTTCAGGGAAAATTATAATTACCCATGAATATTAATACAAGTGTTCGGTTAATTTTATAATATGAATTTTACCTTTAGTTAACCGATTTACCCCTTTAATATGTCAATAAAACTTACCAAAGTTACTATTCAAATTTTCCAAAAATAAAACAAAGCTATTTATATAATTTGGAAAGACTAATTCCAAATATGGAATCCATTTTTAAAAATTAAAAACACAGAGGGTATAATAATTAATTTAAAATTAATCCTCTTGTTGAAATGAGAAAATGAGTTGTAAAAGTTAAAATATTGCAAAAGATTGAAAGGTTTTTACATATGAATTTAATGTAAAATTAATTCAAATGAACTACATAATATTGAATGGTAAAAATATATTTTATTTATACTTTGAAACCATTAAATAATATAATATATCCATATAAATTATTGCAATGGAAAAAGTTTTTTTAGTTAAAATTTAGCGTATTTTTACAATTCATCAAAACATGAAAGTTATTAGAAAAATATCTTAAATTCATCCAAAGAAATTTTTTATATTCTTCTTCAAAATAACATGTGTATTTTTTCATATAAAAATTATTAATATGTCAAAATCTTAATTTAAAATGGGTTCTCCATTCAAAGGTGTAAAATTATCCTTAAAAAAATAAGTTTCTATACATCAAATAGGGCATTATTCATACCCAATGACTAAAATATCCATTATATAAAAAACAATAATATTTTATTAAGTATATAAAACATATATATCTCTATAATTTAATTACCAAAAGTAATTCACTCAAAAATAAAAATATCTAATTGATTTATATTTTTGATAAATAATTGATTTTCAACATATTCACAATGTATTTTAATAAGTTAGTTATAATTATTCCCACTAACCTAACATCTATGCTATAACTGTAATTTCATAATAAATGTTTATCATGGTTCATTTAAAATCACAATTTAGTGCAAAGCAAGCTATTATAGAATAAAAACAATTTAAGGAAAATATTTCATAAAAAACAACTAGTTGTTACATTTTACCCCCCTTAAATTGAATTTCACCCCCTAAATTTTTCACTTGGAAACAAATAGATGATGATACCTATCCATTATCATATACTCAAATTCCCATATAGCCTCTTCAATTTTTTTCCTCCATTAAACATTAATCATGCTAGTGGTCTGGTTTCATAAAACCTTTTCGCTATGATCCAGAATCTCTATCGGGTGTTCTATATTAGAAAGGTCTTTCTCCAGTGGTATGACTTCTAAGATTAGTACATACGAAGGATCGGGTATTTACTTTCTCATAGGAGCTATATATAACACATATTTAACTTGAGAGAGATTAGTTGGAAGCTCCAATCGGTAATCGACCTTCCAAACACGATCCAGAAATTCAAAAGGATCGACGTACCAATGGGTCAAATTGCCCTTCTATCCAAATCTCATTACTCTATTCTTTGAAGTTAATCATAGGAAAATTTTATCACCCAAATCAAACCCTAGGCCTTTTCTTTTGTTGTTAACATAACTATTTTTAGACTCTAAGATGATCTTATGTGTTGTTGAATAGATCTGACCTTTTCTTCTATTTCTATAAAGACCCTAAATTTCCATGTAATATTTTTTAAATGGGAATTTTACGAGTCTGCGAAAATTGACGGTGCCTGATTCCGAGGCCCGGTGTGCTCGGAATCAATTTCTGAAGTTTGTTTGCGTACGTTCAGTGAATGTTCAAGAAGTGTTTTATAACATTTGAACCGGTGCTCGAAATTGAAATCCAAGGACACTATTGAACTCGCAGGGCCAATATTCGCTTAAGAAGACTTTCACCTCGACGATAGTTGGTTGAGGGTAGAAGTTAGTTTTTGGGTTTTACATGGAAATAATAAAATAAAATAAGATCATATTTTATTTTATTTCGTTATAACCATCGATGTGGGAGTTGAAGTGTGGGGACCACCCGACCTTCACCTCCCATGGGAGGTTATGGTGGGGGGGGGGCACCCGAACGTAACCACCCACGAGAGGTTATGGTGGTGGGGACCACCTGGGACTAAACCCACCATTTAATTGAAGAAAACCTATCAACTCCCTCATTAATGAGGGAGAGCCTCTTGACACCCCCACAATTTTAATTGTGCCAACACACCAATTAAATGTGCCAACTAAGTGATTAATATATCCTTTTTGAATGTTATGCCAATGACTAAATAGATAATATAATATATTATCTTTTTGCTAGCTATTAATTTGTTGGAAAAGGAGGAAGGAGATTTTGTGTGAAAATCTCTCACCAATGAAGAACTATTTCTCTGAATGAAGAATGCTCTACCGAAGAAGAATGCTGACGAGGAACGCCTTCGACTAGGAAAATGACCTCCTTAGACCTTCTTCCTCGGGACTTCCTCCGACGAAGGACATGTTCATCTACAACGAATCGATGTCCGTCTTTTCACGCACACTTCAACCAACATCGATCAAGGTAGGGGTTTTATTTTAAATATGATATTATTCCCCTAATTCTTTCCTTCTAAAACAAATAATCGTTGTGGATGTTTTCCTTGCGGGATGGGGGTAATTGTTGCGGGAAGTAGGAGGCAGATTGTATTTGCGTGAAATAATTTCCTTCTATTATTTTGAGGGATGGGAAGAATCTTTGTGGGAGGGATTGATGTGTTATTCTCTTGGTGAACCTCTTGTTACCGCTCCAATGAGGGGAGTACGTGCCAAACTAACATGGCCCGTCCTCTCTGTAACCCTTATGTTGATTTGCGGTGTTCTTCAAAACGGAGGAAGGCGACAATGGCATCGATGGTGACGAAGGGAATGGCCGCACTACCCACAGCCTCCGTGATCCGTGCAGCCCCCCGATGCTCTGGTGCTCTGGCCGAGCTAGAACTGCCACACCGAGCTGAACCGCGCCGCCGATGAATTCTGAGATGCCCTGGCCGCGCCGCCCACTGGTCACGCCACCCGTCGGCTGCACCGTCCCGAGTCAGGTCGTGCCCCGGCCATGCTGTGCCCCGGTCGAATTGCACCGCGACCGCCCTGCCCCCCACCCTCTCTTGCCTCCTGGTTGTTCCGGCCCCGTCCGCAGAACCTTCTGGATGAACCGGCCCCGGAAACACCGGCCGGCCGGCATCCCGATCCCACGGCCGAACCCGTGCCCTCGCGGCGCCTGCCCGATCCGGCCCCTCATGGAACCCTTTGGGCTGAGCCTCCCTCACAGCACCCTCCGGGAGAAGTAGACCTCATGGAGCCCTCCAGGACAAGCTTCCCTAGCCCCAACCCGCGGTCGTTCCGCGCCCATACGGCCGGTCCACGCCCTCACGGCCCTCCGCAGCCCCTCGCGGCCTGTTGGGCTGGGTCGAGCTGGCCAGGCTGAACCCAATGGGATGGCCCGCCAAACGGGCTGGGTCAAACAAAATGGGTCAAGCCGTGTTGTCCAGAACCAAGTAAGCCCATACTGGGTCAGTCCAGGTCAGACTAGAGCTGGGCCCACTACGACCCATTTACGCTCCTTCGGCCATATCTTTGGCACCAGATGTCCATTTGACGAACCGTCAGCAGTGTTGGGAATCATGGAGCACGACAGTCCCTTTGAGTATACCACACTGGAGTTTTGGGTAACATTGAGATATAGTCAGGTTGGATCATGAATGAATCCAACTGGGCCCCCAGAACTAAGAGGCTAATAAATCACAAACTGGGAGTACAATGGGCGTGCCGTCTATTTTGTTGAGACCCCTATGATGTGTAAGACATTTGAGATACATTTTTGTGGGAATTCGAGATAGTTGGAGTATTGACCAGTAGCTCGTGGAGTGGATCCTTTCAGTGACGAGCGAGAAGAGTGCGGAAACCTAGTAGTTGGATGAGACCTGACGACTGCATATTGTTTGACTCGGAGTGACTCTATTAGCATTGTGGGGAGTGCCTGGTTGTGGCAGCTGACCCATGATGTAAAAGCGTGATTCGTGACGCGGTAGACCTATTTTACTCAGCATGAGGAGTACCTCAGCAGGGTAAGAGGGGGAGATCCTATGTGTGGAGGTAGACCTATAGTGGGGAGTGCCTCTGTGTGATGCCACAGACCCATGATAGTCGACAGAAGGAGTACCTCAGCAGTCCAAGGTTAGTGGGAAGCACCTCCCTGTGATGTGGCATAACCACTGTACTCGATAGAGGAGGAATTCTACAGCAGCCGAGGTTTCGATAATGTGTTAAGGATGTTTCTTGACACTACCCCTAGAATAAAATACTAGTTGAGCTGAGTCAGTACTTTTTTGTTTTCCTCATGATTGAGACATATTAATTAATAAATTTGGTGTATGTATGGGCATATTCCTAAGTAGGGTTATCTTTTGTTTCCTTAACTTGTGGTTTATCCTTGGTGGATTTGTGAGACCTTGATGCTCTCGAGGTCCCTACCGAGTATCGTTATACTCACAGTTTCACCGACTATTACCGCACCTTGTTGTGTTGGTTGCAGACGACGAACAACGCTAATTGATCATGAGAGTACCAGAACGGGACGATACCCGAATGTGGGCCTTACGGCGAGTCGGTACATGGAGGAGACTGATGAACTTGGAGTTATGAGGATACTATTTGTATCTACCCTTCAGGTAAGAATCCCAAAGGATGACCAAAAAATTATTTTTCCTTTCTTCAGTTGTACTTTTACTTCCAGTTCCTTGTACTTTACAGTTGGGCTTTTATTTCTAGCCCCTTTTACTTTTCGGGACTTATTTGTTATGTAGTTTACCTAGTGTTTTGTATCCAGTTGTTTGCTCTCTTGTGTGCATTTATAGGTTATAAAGGCACTGACCTCCCAGTTTTAGGGAATTATGCCTTTAGTGCTAGTCGCCAGCCCCTGGCCTATGGAAGGTGGGTTTCGGATTGTCGCGGCACCGGCCCCGAGGGACGAGTCGTGACAAATTGGTATCAGAGGAGTTGGTTAAATTGCCGAACTTAGGACTATGATCAATAATGTGAAGAAATAATGTTAAGTGTAGTGAGTGCGGTTTCAGTTCAGGGAGTCCAGTGTTGGTGCGGTGGCTGACGTATCCATACACCAGGAGGCTGACTCCTGATTTCCGACTCAGTGCACAAAAACACTGATTGAGTGTGTGGTTTCAAATGTTTTCTTCAAGTCAGCTCAACCAGGTCAGCTCACCGTGTATAATATTTTTACCATAGTGCACATGTTTCATTTTATGATGCCTCAAAATAGACAACCAGCTAGAGATCTGAGAGTCATACGCACTAATAGAGAACCGAGCTAGGAGGCCTCACTGCAGGGACCTCTTCCAGTAGAGGCACTAGAGGAGGAACTAGAAGTACCATTACTTGTTGGACCACCGATGCCACCAGCCCGAGCATCATATTTTTATGCCTCTTGAGTGCGTTGCATGAGTTCTAGCATCACAAGCCAGATAGGTTTAGGGGAGAGATGACCCCGCAGGTGGCTGAGGATTGGATGGACACTGTGGTGAAAGTCTTCTAACTGGTAGGGACACCAGCCGAATTCATGGTGATATTTGCTTCCAATATTCTAAAGGCAGCAGTGGGTAGATGGTGGAGCTTGATTCTGCAGGTCCACAACGAGGTGACGCTTCTATGGGAAGACTTCGGGAGGCTGTTTCGGGTATAGTTTGTCCCAACGACTCTTTGCGTAGTGTGCATACAAGAGCTACATCATCTGTAGCAGTGTAGAATGACTGTAGCTCAGTACTCATCGAGGTTAATAGACCTCTCATGATACTCCACCGATATGGTGTGGGACACATTTTTCGGGACCAAGACCTTTGAGCAGGGACTTGGTCGGGAGATTAGGGCTTCAGTGATCTCACTCAAAATCCCGACGCGGGCAGGGGTGTTAGAGAGAGCCCTCATAGTGGAGAGTTTTCTTTGCTGAGTAGTCTCCAACAGTGAGATCCACCCCCAGTCGACACGTAGTAATGTATTCTACAGCTGGAAACAGAAAGATGTCGCAGAGGTCCAATAGGACCAAACCTATAGGTTGACAACCGCATGACTAAGGATTGGTTGTGTAGGGCACCCAAAGAGGAGACATACATGGAAGGAGAGGGTAGTGTTACACTTGTGGCAGGTAAGGTCACATGGCTCGTGACTATCCCATCCACCATTCGGATGATCAGAAAACAGTCGAAGGACCTCCTAGTCAGAGACAAATATTTGATCGAGGCAGTCTGCAGGGCATAGGTGGACGTGGCAGAGGAGCTGGCCATGCAGCTGGCGGTGGACGACGATTCAATGTGTTTCCACCACCACCACAAGGAGGTCCACCCCAACTGTAGTGAGCAGGTGGATAGGGGAGAGATCATCTCTAAAAAACTGAGGCATATGATCATGGCACTCCAGAGATGATTTGAAGTACGATCCTTGTCTACTCCACCATAGCTGTAGTACTTATAGACATAGGTGTCATTCACTCTTTCATTTCCACTACCTTCGTTCGGAGCTTCGAGCATTCCAACAGATCCTTTGGCTCGATCCATACAGCCATATACTTCTATGGGATCGTATTCGATGATTACGCACCGATGCCGATAGTGTGAACCTACTCTAGGAGGTGGGAGCTTCGGCTGGGATCTCCTAGTAGCAGCGTTGAGGCCTTATGACGTCATCTTGGGTATGGACTAGTTATTTACAGTCCATGCTTAGATTGACTATATTAGGAGCAATGTGTGGTGTGTCCGTACGGATGGGACAAGGTTTACCTTTACCGGTGAGAAGGGAGCCTTGCACAAGATAGACTTACTTGGAGGAGAGTGCAGCTGATCACTCAGCAGTTGGCTATCCTTACCCTCAGAGCAGTGGATATGGGGAGTCCGAGCAATCCTGTATTGGTGGACCAGTATATAGATTTCTTCCCTGATGATGTTCTTGGTCTACCCCCTCACCAAGAGGTAGACTTTTACATTGACTTGTACCCCGAGACATCACCGATATCTACTCCAGCGTATCGGATGGCTCCCGCAGAGCATCACGAGATGTGGGTACAGCTCGAGGACTTGTAGGGGAAGGGATTCATCTGGCCTAATGTTTCTACATGGGGAGCCCCAATCATGTTCGCAAAGAAGGCTAATGGGAGCTTGAGGCTTTGTGTTGATTATCGGCGCCTGAACCAGGTGATTGTGAAGAACAAGTACCCACTCCCAGGGATTGACGAAGTCTTTGATCAGTTAAAGGGATCACGGTGGTTCTTGAAGATAGAACTCAGATCAAGTTATCACCAGCTCAGAGTTCGAGATGAGGATGTTTAGAAGATAGCTTTTAGATGTTAGTACAGACACTACTAGTTCTTGGTTATGGATTTCGGCGTAACCAATTCTCCAGCAGTGTTCATGGGACCCATGAATAGGATCTTTCAGCCATACCTTGACCGCTTTGTAATAGTCTTCATCGACGACATTCTAATCTACTCGACTACTAAGAAAGAGAATTTATATCATTTGTAGGTAGTACTAGACACACTCCGAGAGCACCATATTTATGGTAAGCTCTCGAAGTTCTAGTTTTGAATCCGAGAGGTTCACTTTATAGGAAATTTCATCTTAGAGGTTGGATTTGCAGTAGATCCAATGAATATTGATTCCAAACTTTTTTGGGAGCCACCCAGGAGTTTGACAGAGGTACGGAGTTTCTTGGGTTTGATTGGTTATTATCAGAGGTTTGTACCAGACTTCTCCAGAGTTGCAGCACCACTATCAGCCTTGATGAAGAAGGGGAAACCCTTTGTGTGGTCAGAGAGACACCAGTAGAGCTTTCAGGAGATGTGGAAGAGGCTGACTAGTTCCCCCATCATGAGGACTCTAGAAGAAGGCATATGGTACGTAGTCTATTGGGACAAATCAGGGACTGGGCTCGGATGTTTCGTAATTCAGGAGTTATTAGTGATCACATATGGTTCACGACAACTGAGACAACATGAGTAGAGCTATATTACCCATGACCTAGAGTTAGAAACAATGGCCTTCCCCTTGAAGATACGACGACACTATCTGATGGGTGAGCATTTTACCTTGTACTCTGATCACAGTAGTCTTAGTTATATCTATTATCAAAAGGACCTGAACCTCAGACATCGATGCTGGATTGAGTTCTTCCAGGACTATGACTTTGAGATTGTCTATACTCCTGGGAAGGGGAACGATGTTTCAGATGCACTCAGTAGAAGATCTGGTATACAACTGCTAGGTGAGGCGATGGAGTAGCTGGCCACATTGCAGATATCCTTTGTGGATAGAGATGGAGCAGTTTTTCTTCAGTCTCTTATAGTCACTCCCCCACTTCTTCAGTGAGTTAGGGAGGTACAACATGGGGACGCTGACTGTGAGACGCGACGTGATCAGATATCCATAGGACCTGAACCTGATGGATTTTCTGAAGGTGGGGAGCATGTCATCCTCTTTAGAGGACGTATCATGGTACCAGTGTCACTTCAGGAGGAATTGTTGAGGCAGTTCCACACATCCCTTCTAGCAGTACATCCAGGAGTGGCGAAGATGTACTAGATCTATGACGAAAACACTGGTGGCTAGGAATGAAGAAGTAAGTTGTAGAGTTTGTCTCTCGGTGCCTCACTTGTCAGCAAGTGAAGGCAGAGCACCAGGTACCAGCAGACTTGGTTCAGCATTTAGAGGTTCCAGAGTGGAAGTTGGATGGGATATCCATGGAATTCGTGACATGAATTCTACGTACATCCAGGGGACATGACTCAATTTGGGTGGTTGTCAACAGAATCACCAAGTCGGCCCACTTCTTACTGATTAGAGAGCAGGGTTCCATAGAGATCTTGGGATGACTCTTTGTGTAGGATGTTTTGCAGCTACATTGGGTACCTTCGATGATTTTCTCTGATTGTGATACAGAATTTATTTCCCACATATGGAAGGGGTTGTAGGAGGCTTTCAGAACATAGCTTCATTTGAGAACTTCCTTCCATCCTCAGATGGATGGCCAGACTGAGCAGACCATTCAGACCCTCGAGGACATGCTGTGTGCTTGTTTCCTCAACTTTGGTCATAGTTGGGAGGACCACTTACCTTTGGTGGAGTTTTCTTACAACAAAAACTATCACTCCACCATTGGGATGGTACCTTTTGAGGTGTTATAAGGGTGACCTTGTAGATCACCATTGTGCTGGACTGACCCAGGGGAGTCAGCACTAGCGGGACCAGAGATGGTACAGTCTACCACAGAGAATGTGAAGATCATCGAGGAGTGGATGAAGACTGCACAAATCATATTTAAGTCATATGATGATAGGAGATAGAGAACTTTGGAGTTTAAGGATGGCGGCCATATCATTCTAAAGGTCTCACCCCAACGAGGTCTATCGTGATTTGGCAGAGACAACAAGTTATCTTTGAGATTCATCAGACCTTTTCAAGTCCTCAGTAGAGTTGTCAAGGTGGCTTACCGCCTAGCTCCTCCACCTCAGTTGCACCGGGTTCACGACATTTTCCACGTATCCCAGCTGAAAAGATACATGCATGAACTTCCTCATGTAATCAACCATAGAGAGCTGGACATTGACGATGGGGAGACTTTTATGGATATTCCAGTAGAAAATGAGGATCGATAGGAGTGGTTCCTTCATGGACAGTCGATACCTCTGGTGCACGTTTGATGGCAGCATGAGAACCTTCAGGAGAGCACATGGGAGCGGGAGGCTCAGATGTGTGCCCAGTGCCCCCACTTGTTCCCTTAGTTTGAGTTGTGCCTTACAGGGAAGTAGAGCCATGAGTTAGAGAGAATGTATATAACGACCCATACTCTACATACATTTTTATTACTTCAGAATTGAACCATACTTATTAAAACATATAACAAAACCATGAAAGGAACGTATAGGTATAGTGTCTTTAGAAACCAAGAAACATAAAAAACTGGTTCATAAATCATCTACATTATCTCCCATTTATTTCATCATATCTAGAGTCACTTTTTGGCATATTCTACTTAATACCCTTCTCTTTGAACTGGGGAAAAGAAAACATACAAAAGGGTGAGCTCAAATGCTCAGTAAGGGTAAACAAAAGAAATATCAATCATATCATTTTCATAAGAACATAACATTTTGAATATCTTAACCTGCACAAGAGATCATAATATCATAACATGGGATAAATCATAATGGTGAAATGTAATCCCAATAATCATAACGTAAAACATTAAACTTTGTGGAATAAACACATAATCATAGAAAATCATTTTATTTTAGTCAAGACACATTTCCAAGACTATCATAGTGGACAAATTTCATTACTGAACCGAGTTCACTCCTCGTTCCAATCCTGTATCACTGAACCAGATTAACATGTCATTCCAGCTATGTCTATCTCATGAGATATAAATATTTAAACAATGATTTGGAGGGAGATATAGGTCCCACCCATCTCATAATGAAACCATTCTTATTTTTGCCACAAAATCATAAATCATACATCATATCATAACCCATGTAATAAAAATGGGATTCTTAAACATCATGCCATCATAACATAATCCATATAAGATAAAAGGACATCATTAAATTAATTTCACCATAACATATTAAAATAAATTTAAAAATAGGGATATAAACATAACCATATATTATCTTAGATGGAAAATAATTTTGATAAAACACTTGAACTCCATTCTTGAGGAAAATATCCTTTCTACTTCAAAAACATTTTTCCTCTTTTATCTTGTCATAAAATTTTAAAGTAAAAGAAGTTAATTAAAAATAAACTTGAAAAATTGAAAAGGAAGCTTCATGAAAATAATGTTCTAAAAATCCATTCATGTCGTATATGTTAAAGAAAAACATTCTTCTCTTACTTTGGCCGAAAAAGTCAAAAAATTACCTCGTACTAAAAATGACAAAAGATTTCTTTCATATCTTTTACTAAAAATTCACCAATGGGTAAAATTGGATTTAAAAAATTGTAGGAGGATATGAATAATATTTTATATTGAGGAAACATGGATGTGGATGATAAGTATTCCCCAGTAGATTCTGAAGTATAAACAATCTCAGATAGAAATGATATTGCGAGATTTTCCCTTACCTTAGGTCTGATATGCTTTGTACGTGTCTGAACCTCATGTATAATGTTTTAAATATTTTCATTGACTTATTGTAGAATCATAATAATTGTTATTATATCATATATGGTCATTTTATTAGCTTCTTATTAGTAATATTTTATTTCTACTTATTATTTGGGTGTTTATTGCTTTAAGTTCTTATGTGTGTTTTGTCGAACAAATTCTTAATCTTATTTTTTAGACTATATATACCTCATTTCCAGAATGGTATTAGTGTAATATATATCATATTAACTCATTAAATTCATTTATATAATCATTATTCAATTAAGATCATGTAGGATGAGTAGCATCACATCATGGAGACGGTAGGCCTTACATACGCAGAAGTGGTGATATCGTTCCCATGATCGTGGAATTGTATTGAATTGTATGTATACTATTTCAGAATAAATATCATTTTAAAATAATAATATATAGTTACTCTTTACACCATTATACCCATCCAAGTAAGGTGGTGGTGGAAAACAGATTACACCACATTGTGGAGACAGTATTCCGTACGTACGCACGCGCGGTGATTTCATTTTCCGTAGGATGGATAGAAGGTGAAATAGGGTCATTTAATATTTATAATAACATATCAGTATATGAGTGATACTGATGTTATTACTTCATAATGAAACAAGTAAATAAGAATAAGTATAATAAGAAATAAATTTGAAAGAATTGGTAACATATATTACCTCTTCTTCGACACGCCTGTTTGAAATCTCCTCTTAGGGAACTAAAATTGGTCTTTGAAGAAGACTAGGACCTCTAGGATGTTTCTAGGGAAGTGGATAAGAGAAATGGGCAGGTTTTGGGCGAGCTTGAAGGCTCAAAGTGGCGTGAGGAGGAGAGGGAGGAGGTTCCCTTTTATAAGGGAGCATAGTGACACCTTTGGAATTATAAGAAATATTAATTTATAATAAATTCCAACGCCACTTAAAAACCACCAAAAATAACTCAAATCCGAACCTTAGATGAGATAAAGTTGTAATATCATCAGCCAATAAAATTTAGACTAGTTGGGAATTTTTTTTAAACATTATCAACATGATTTATCCTTATAAAATCTATTTACTTTTATTTGTGGTAATAATATTCTAAATTTTAAATCATTATAAATAATTACTAATATGTTGAGAATTGTCCATAATTGTATTATTTATTACATTTTAGACCATATAATATTTAATTTATAATTTTTAAATATTTTTGTGATTTTTAATCAATTTTATAATATGTAATTTCTATAAATTAACAATAGTGTCAATTTTGACACTATTCATTTATTTGAGTTTAAATAAAATATATACAGAAGATATGGTCAAACTAAAATATCTAATAGATTTATAACATGTCATTTATATCTAGAAAATTAGTGGAGAACATTAAATATTTTTTATAATATTTATTTTAATACTTTTAAAATCATTTATTTGATATTTTAATCATTAAAATAATTTCAAGATTACTATTGTGTCATAATTAATGATACTTATTTAATCCCCAAAAATTATAAATAAATTAATATGATGTAGATAGTTTTATTAAATTTCTAGATACTATTCATGTTTGAGGTTTCCTGAAGTTTATCACTAAATTAAAATTATTATACTTATAATATTTAAGAGAGTGACATGTTGTCACTTACTTTAGTTTTAATAATAATTAAATTATTTTAAATGTCAAAAGTCCATAAAATGAATTTATTCCGATCCTCAGGTGATAAGGGTCCATGTTTAGTCATCTAATAGATTTTTTTCAGGTGTTAGGGTAATTTTATAATCTTATTTTTAAACTTAATTACCATATTTACCTTTAACTACAGTAAATAAAAATTACCGTAGTTACTATTCATAGTATCAAAACAAGTAAAAGTAACCTATTAACATAATTTGGACCCACTGAATCCAAATATGGAATCCATTTTTCAAAATTCAAAACACTGAAGTTGTAGTAATTAATTTAAAATTAATCCCTTTTTTAAGAAAATGGGTTTTAAGAGTTAAAACATTGCCAAAGATTGAAATGTTTTTACCTATGAATTCAATGTAAAATTAATGCTAATGACATAAATTATAATAAGTGGTGAAAATTTATTATATTTATACTTTAAAACCATTCAATATTATAATATAACCATATAAATTATTGCGATGAAAAAAAATTGTTTTTAATTAAAATATAGCGTATTTTTGCTATTCATCAAAATATGAAAGTCACCAGAATAATATATAAATTTTATCCAAAGTTAATTTTTATATCCTGATTCCAAAAAAGAATTTTATTTTGTCAAATTAAAATTATAAATATGTAAAAAACTAGATTTAAAGTGGGTGGGCCATCAAAAGGCGGCAAAACTGCATTTTTTTTGAAAAATACTTATTTTACTCGAAAAATTTATTTTGTTCTCATACCATGTTCTATAAAATATGTAAGATGAATAATAATGTTATAAAATTAAAAATTCAGTTAATACCATTCATAACAGCTAGTTTATAATATTATAATAATATATCGTTGTTTAGTGAAACTCAGTATTGCGTACTACACACGCTATCGAGGAAGGTCGTGATTGCGTGTAATGCAAGACAAGCTAGTGTTGTGTACAGTGAAGGATTCATTTGATGTTGTGTATAACATAAGTCATAAAATAATATACTTCTCAAAAAATATCAGGGTGTTACAATGTAAAGACCCAAAATTTCCATGTAATTTTTTTAAATGGAAATTTTACGAGTCCGCGAAAATTGACAGTGCGTGATTCCGACGCCCGGTGTGCCCGAAATCAATTTCTGATGTCTCATTCGGGTACGTTTAGTGAAAGTGCAAGCAGGTTCTTATAACTTTTGAATTGGTGCTCGGAATTGAAATCCGAGGACGCCGTTGAACTTGCAGCACCGATATTTTCTAATGAATACTTTCACCTCAACGACAGTTGGTCAAGGGTGGAAGTTAGTTTTTGGGTTTTGTGTGGAAATAATAAAATAAAATAAGCTCATATTTTATTTTATTTCGTTGTAACCACCCACGTGGGAATTGAATTGTGGGGACCACTCGACCTTAACCTCCCATGGGAGGTTATGGTGGTGGGTCCCACCTGAACCTAACCTCCCACAAGAGGTTATGGTGGTGAGGACCACCCAGGACTAAACCGCCCATTTAATTGTGGAAAATCTCTCAAATACCTTGTTAATGAGGGAGATCTTCTTGACACCTCCTCAGTTTTAATTGTGCCAATACACCAATTAAATGTGCCAACCAAGTGATTAATCTATCCTTTTTGAATGTTATACTAATGACTTAATAGATAATGTAATCTATTTTCTTTGTGCTAGCTATTTATTTGTTGGAAAAGGAGTAAGGAGCTTTTGATAGAAAATATCTCACCAACGACGAACTATTTCTCCGAATGAAGAATACTCCACTAACGAAGAACGCCAATGAGGAACACCTTCGACTATAAAGAACAACCTCCTTCAACATTTTTCCTTGGGACTTCTTCCGACGAAGGACGTGTCCGTCTACAACGAATCAAGGTCCACCTTCTCACGCCATCTTCGACCAACATCGAGCAAGGTAGGGATTTTATTTTGAATATGATATTATTCCCTTTATTATTCTCTTTTAAAACAAAAAATCATTGTTGATGTTTTCCTTGTGGGTTGGAGGTAATTGTTGCAGGAAGTTAGAGGGGGATTATATTTGCATGAAATAATTTCCTTGTTTTCTTTTGAGGGTTGAGAAGAATATTTTTTGGAGCGATTGATGTGTTATGTTCTTAGTGAACCTCCTGTTACCACTCTAATACGGTGAGTGAGGGCCATGCTAACATGGACTATCCTCTCTGTAACCCTTCTGTTGATTTGCAGTGTTCTTCGAAATGGAGGAAGACGATAATGGCGTCGAAGGCGGTGAAGGAGACAAAGGAAATGATTGTGGTACCAGAGGACTCTGTGATCCACGCTTCCCCCACGACGCTCCGGAGCTCTGGCGAAACTAGCACTACCGCCCCGGGCCGAACTGCACCGCCCTCCGGCTTCTGAGCTGCCCCGGCCGCGCCGCCCACCGACCGTGCACCCGACAAGCCGAACTGGCTCAAGCCACCATGCGCCCCGGCCATGACACGCCCTGGCCACACCACACCGCGACTGTGCCTCCCCCCAGCCACTCCGGCCTCCCAGACGAATCAGCCCAGGCTGCGCCGCCTGCTGTCTGAAATGGCCCCCACCGCGCCGGCCGACTGACCTCCCGAGCCCCCGACTGAACACAAACCCTTGTGGCGGCCCGGCCGAACCGGCCCCTAGCTGTTCCATTGGGCCAAGCCAACCTTGCGGCGCCCTCCGGGCCGAACCTCCTCATGCCGACTCGTGGCCGGTCTGTCCCCTCGCGGCTGGTCCACGCCCTCACAGCCCTCCGTGCCCCCTCATGGCCAAGTGGGTTGGCCCCAGTGGGGCGGGCAGGGCTAGACTCAACGGGTCAAGCTGGGTTGACCCGAACCGGGTCAGCCCAGAAAAGTTCGGGACAGGTAGGTCCGACAGGGTCGGACTGAACCTGGGCCCACTACGACCCATTTACGCACCTTCGACCACATCTTTGGCACTGGCCGTCTGTTTGATGAACAGTCAGCGGTGCTGGGAATCTTAGATCATGACGGTCCCTTTGAGTATACCCCACTGAAGTTTAGGGCATAGTTGAGATATGGTCAGCTTGGATCGTGCATGAATCTAACTGGGCCCCTGGACTAAAAGGATAATAACTCACCGATCGGGCGTTCGATTGATGCTCCGTCTGTTGCGTTGAGACCATTATGACATGGCGAACATTTGAGATTATTTTTCATGGGACTTTGTGATAATTGGAGTATCGAACAGTAGATCATGGAGCAGATCCTTCCAGTGGTGATTGAGGAGAGTACGAAGACCTATTAGAAAGCGGAGTCCTGATTACTACTGACTATTTGACTTGGAGTGAATCTACTAGCCCAATGGGGAGCGCCTGGTTGTGGTTGAAGTCCCATGGTGGAGGACCGTGCTTGGTGATGCAGAAGACCCATAATACATGAAAAGAGGAGTACCTCAAAAGGCTACGAGGGGGAGCACCTGGGTGTGGCGGCAGACCAACTGTGGGGAGGGCCTCTGTATGACGCAACAGACCCACGATACTCGACAGGAGGAGTGCCTCAGCAGTCCAAGGTTATTGAGAAGCACCTTTGTGTGACGCGGCAGGCCTAGTGTACTCGATAGAGGAGGAGTTCTCCAGCAGCTGAGGATTCGATAATGTGTTTGGGATGTTTCTTGAGCTAATTCTGTACTTTTTTGTTCTTCTAATGATTGATATGGATTACTCAATAACTTAGGTATATGTATGGGCATATACCTAAGTAGGGTTATCTATTGATTCCTTACTTTTTGGTTTATACTTAGTGGATTAGTGATACCTTGAGGGTCTCGGGGTCCCTACTGAGTATCTTTATACTCACCCCTGCACGGGCTATGCCCACAACTTGTTGTGTTGGATATAGACGACAGAAAGCGCTGACTAAGGCTAAGAGTACCAGGACTGGACGGTACCCAAAGGTAGACCTTACAGCGAGTCGGTACATGGAGGAGACTGAAGAACATGGAGTGCTGAGGAGGCTATTTTTACCTACCATTAAAGTAGGAATCCCAGAGGATGACCCAACATCAGTTTTACCTTTCTTTAGTTGTCCTTGTACTTCCAGTTCCTTGTACATTACATTTGGGCTTGTATTGACGACCCCTTTTACTTTTTAGCACCCTTTTGTTATATAGTTTACCTCGTATTTTGTATCTAGATGTGTGATCTGTTGTGTGTGTTTACAGTTTATAAAGATAATGTCCTCCCATTTTTAGGGAATTATGGCTTTGGCCCTAGTCTCCAGCCCCTGGCCGATGGAAGGCGGGCTTGGGTAGTAACAGTACGGGCCCCGGGGGACAGGTCCTGAAAATTTCATTAACAAGATCAGGTCCTAATAGTTTTCTTTACCCAACCTCATCTCATGAAGTTGTAGTTCTGCACCTCTTTCCATAGAAGGATTCATAAGGAGCCATCTGAATACTAGAGTGAAAGGTATTATTGTATGAAAATTACACCAAAGGTTGGTGTTGATCCCGACCACCTTTGAAATCGAAAGATAAATATGTCAACATGTCTTATAGAGTTTGAATTGTCCTCTCAGACTAACTGTCTATCAGAGGATGATAAGCAGTGCTGAAACATAACCCTGTATCTATATAATGATGAAAAATTCACAAGAACTTTGAGGTAAACCTCAAAACCCGATCAGATATAATGGAAAGTGGTAATCCAAGCAATGTTACAACTTCCTTTACATATATCTTGGAATTCTTATCAAGAGAGATATCCTATCTAATATAAATGAAGTGTGTTGTCTTCGTAAGGTGATAAAGTATAACCCATATAGAATTATAGCCTTTAGATCTTTTGGGAAGTCCAACAATAAAGTCTATAGTGATGTTTTCTCATTTTTATTTTGGTATGGATAATGGTTGTAACATCCCTTTAAACTTCTTTATCTCAGCCTTAACCTACGGAAAAATGAAGCATCATGTTATATATTCAGCAATATCTCTTCTCATTCCATACCACCAGAAATAATATTTCAGGTCCTTGAACATCTTTGTAGTTGCAGGATGAATAGAGAATGAAGAACTATAAGGATTATCCAATAGCTCCTTCTTTAATTATGGAATGGGAGGAATAAATACCCTATTCTTGAACCATATTATTTCATCACAATCAAGGTTGAATTTTGGAACATTTATCACCTTATTTTTTAGATCTACTTCTTTCTTATGTGCTTCCTTAATCTTTACTTGTATATATGGTTTATCATTCATTTGAGAAAGATAAGATTTCCCCCTTCCATTAAAATTTAAAGATCCATCTTTTGAAAATCAATAAATATAGGATCTTTTTTGATCTATATCCTGGGTTGGATAGCATGGTCTGGTCGACTCAAAGCATATCCCACCTTGTTTTCTTTCCCATTGTTGCAATGTACTGAGAAGTCATAATCTTTAATAAAATACATCCATATTCGTTGGTGAATATTCATCCTTTTTTGGGTGAAAATATACATTAAAATTTTATAATTAGTATAAATATCACACATTTCACAATAAAGATAATGCCTCCCTATCTTTAATGCAATGATTACTACATCTAACTCCAAATTATGAGTTGGGTAATTTTGCTCATGGATTTTAAACTACCATGATGCATAAGCTATCACCATATCATTTTGTATCAGAAAACATCCCAACCCCTTCTTGGATGCATCACTATTGATCACCATTCTCCAATATAATGTAGTGTGAGAACATATGCACTAGATAAAATTATTTTTACCTATTTGAAATTCTCTTCATATTCCTCCATCCAAATGAACTTAACTTCTTTCTGAGTCAACTTGTTGAGTTTATTAGATAATCATGAAATTATTTCACAAAACGTTTATAATATCCAGCTAGACCAAGAAAACATCATATCTCAGTTACATTTTTTAGTCTCAGCCAACTTCCAACAACTTATGTTTTTGAAGCATCCACAGATATCAATTCTATTGAGATTATGTGACCCAAAAATGAAACTTTCTAAAGACAAAATGCACACTTGGTAAATTTTTCATAAACCTACTCCTTTATCAATGTCCTAAGCTGAATTTTCCAATGGTCTTCATGTTCTTCCATGACTGTTTAATATAAAAGAATATCTTCAATAAAGACTACCAAAAATTGATCTAGATAGTCTCTAAAGACTCTATTCATTAGATCCATGATAATAGTGTGGGAATTATTAAGACCAAAAGGCATAACTACAAATTCATAGTGTTTATACCTTGTACAAAATGTAGTCTTTGGTATATCCTCCTTTTGACCCTTAATTGATGTTATACTGAATAAAGATCAATATTGGAAAAGTATTTTTCTCCACGTAGTTGGCCAAATAAGTCATCAATACATGGAAGAAGATATTATTTCTTGATAGAGATATTTTTATGTTCTCGATAATCAATGCAGAGTCTCATTGATCCATATTTCTTCTTAACAAATAGAATAGGTGTTCCCCGAGGTGGCCCGCTACAGTATAAAAATCCCTTATCAAGATTCTATTAGAGTTTCTTCTTCAATTCATCCAATTTAATTGGGTCCATTCTATAAGGTGTCATTGAAATGGGCATAGAACCCGTTATGAGTTCTATTGAAAACTCAAATTCATGATTAGGTGGAAGACATAGAAATTCCCCTGGAAAGGAATCATCAAAATCCCGTTGAATGGGTGTATTCTTAATCTTGAGTTTATCCCTGACCATTTTAGAAAAATAACATTCATTTATAGGAATAAAGAGGCATAAGATGGAATAAATTTTTTCTGGAAGGTTATATTCATCCTTACATCAATAGATGATCATAGAATTATCTAGAGTTAGAAATGAGACTTCCCTTCCCTAGGAATGGATATGAGATCCATATAGAGAAATGAAATCCCAGATAAGAATCACATCAAATTCCATGATAGGAAGGATCACAAGATTTGCTGGAAGCACTTTTCCACAAACATAAACTGGAGAAGAATTATAAAACATTGATGAAACATTCCTTTGCCTTTGGATTTAAGAGTTTTTTGACGTCAACAATCATCAATAACTCTTGGATTAGGGCATTGATTGGCATAATTCCCCATTTATTTTCACTTGTAGCATTGATGTATAGGAGGTTCATTCTGTGCATCCTTTTATTTGTTCATATCATTGGACTTTTTTTCCCGTCACTTTAACATTCAACTGCCCTTTGACCTTATTTTCAACACATAATACATTTTATTGTTCCTTTAATAAAATTCCCTCCATGATTATTTTCACACATTGAACAAAAGGGAAAACCTGAATTTATTTCAGTGTAGTCTTTAGATTTTCCTTTGAATTACATTTTTCACTTATTATCAAACCCAAATGA
Source organism: Viscum album (assembly GCA_963277665.1). Classification (NCBI taxonomy): domain Eukaryota; kingdom Viridiplantae; phylum Streptophyta; class Magnoliopsida; order Santalales; family Viscaceae; genus Viscum; species Viscum album. Next base: position 1,511,366,801 of record OY728139.1, on the reverse strand, counting down.
CTGATGGGTTACTATAATCTCCATCTCAACCTAGAGAGCACATTGAAAAAATTCCTCTTAGCTATTGAAGTCCCTTATGAATAATTCACTTTAGAGACTTGTTTTTAAGATACTAAAGAATCAATCACCTTTAATCTCAGGATGGATAACAATAAAATAATCCTACCTTGATAGACTGCTAAAATTTGATTCGTAGGTACCAACAGGTTAATCATCCATTGTCTTAAGTTCAAGTAACTCTATCTCCGACTTTGTTCAAAGTATATTAGGAAATAACTTATTGAAGAATAATTTCTTTAACTCATCACATTCCATGGACTAAATTTCATCTCCCTTCCTCATATTCTTAATATGACTCAACCATTGATCAACATCACAATCCATAAAATATACTACAGAGATGACTTTATCATGTTCAGAACATTGTAGAACTGAAATTATATTTTTAGTGGTACTAATCCATTGTTCAGCCAATAATGGATCAGAATACCCGTTGAATGATAGTGAATGATAACTCAAGAAACATTATATAGAATTATTATCCCTCCTTTTCTCATTTAGAAGTCATGCTTGATTCATATCTTGAGAAAGTTATATGAGAATTGATACAAGATTTTTCATTCCAGGTTCCATAACATTTGGTTGCTGAAGGGGACAATCATTCTATTGCCAATCACGTTTAACATTAACGTGATTACATTGGGTTCTAGATATCAACTGAATCCAAGAAGCATAGTGTGAGAAACACTAATCAAAATGGAAAAACCACATAACTCAGGAATAAAATTTCAATTTTGGACACTTTAGGGTTTATCCTAGATTATTAATGAACATCTTTAAAACACTAGGAGAGTATTGAAACCTATACTTTGACTTATCACTAGGGTTTTAGTGAGGTTCTCTCATCCTAGTTTCCAATGGTTGACTATAAATTTTCTCTGATTCAAACTATAACAGCCCATATTTTATATATTGACTTTACTTCAACAATCAAGAATATTTACTACATGACATAACAAAAACCATGACATAACCGTATAGGTTTAGTGACTTTAGAAACTTGGAAACCTAAACAACTTGTTCATAAAACATCCACATTGTCTCACAATAATTTATTCATAATTAGATTCATTTTTGACACATCTTACTTAACAACCATCTTCATTACCTGGGAAAATGAAACATATGATATTGTGAGCTCAAATTCTCAGTAAGGGTTATGATGGGAAATATCAATCATATCATAATCCCAAGAACATAACATTTGAAAATCCTATCTTGTATATAAAAGATCATAATAACATGTATGGGATAAATTAGCGATGTGAAATGTAATACAAAAAGTAATAAAATAAGACATAAAATTTCATGTCATACACACATAATCATATAAAATCATTTCATAATAGTCAGGTCTCGTTTCCAAGACCATCATAGTGGACAAATTCTATTACCGAAATGAGTTCACTCCTCATTCCAATCTTGTATTACTGAAAAATATTTACTTGTCGTTCCAGTCTTGTCTATATAATGAGATATAAATCTTTACCCAATGAATTAGAGGTAGAGATAGGTACCACCCATTTCATAATTAAATAATTATTACATGTTACAAAAATCCTAAACCATTTATCATATCATAACCCAAGGGACACAAAAAATGGGTTTCTTAAACATCATTCCTTCAACACATAATCAATAAAAGATAAATGTATTTCATAAAAATAATTATTTAATGAAAATAATCAAATAAAAGTAATAATTGGTATAGAAACAAAAACCTATGTCATCTTAGATGGAAAATAATTTTTATAAAACACCAGAGCTTAGTTCTTGAGGAAAATATCATTTGTTCTTCAGAAACGTTTTCATTCCTTAAAATAAAACACAATTTTAGAAGAATTAATTTTATGTGAAATTAAATTTTTAATCTTGTAGGGTAATATTCAAGGAAATAAGGAATAATGGAAGATTAAAATTTCTTTCATGTCATACAGGTTAAAAATCAATTTTCTCGTACTTTTGTAGAAAAAGTCAAAAAGTACCTCATACTGAAAATGACTAAAGATTCCATTCATACAGTTTAGTAAAAAATCACCAAAGGGTAAAATTGATTTTAAAAATTTATATTTGGATATAAAGAATATTTTTAAACACATATTTAGGTAACATGGATGCGGATGATAAATATACCCGAGTAAATACTAACGAATAAACAATCTAGGATAAAAATGAGATTTCAAAAGTTATTCCTTACCATAGGTCGGATATGATTTGTATTTTTCTAAACCTCTAGTATAATGATATAAATAGTGTTAATGATTTATTATATAATCATAATAATTTTCATGATAACATTTATTATCATATTTTTATCCTTTTTTAGTAACCTTTCATTGTTACTCGTTATTCGGGTATTAATTGCTTTATGTACATATGCATGTTTTGTCAGATAAGTGCCGATTCACCTTTTTAGTTTATAGTTATATCATTTAAACCATTGTTTTAGTATAATATATATAATATTTCTTCATTCAAATAATTTATATAATCTTTCATTAATGATGATTATGGAGGACGAATCACAACGCACCGTGGAGACGATAAGTCGTACCTTCGCACATGCGACAATATTGTTCTCATAATTGTCGAATGGTATTGAGTTGGATTGTGTATAGTATCTAAAAATAAATATTGTTTTATATTAATTATATATATATTTATTAATTCTTTCATTATAACCATCCATGTAAGGTGGTGGTGAAAAATAGATTAGACCATGACGTGGAGACGGTAAGTTGTACCTTCACATGTGTGGTGATTTCATTATTCATTGGATGGGTAGAAGGTGGAATATGATTTTTTCATAATCATAATAAACAATCAGTATATAATTAATAATGAATTTATTTCTTTATCATGAAAAAACTCATGAGGTGTAAGTAGAAGAAGAATGAAGTTTGAAAGAATCGGTAAATCATATTACCACTTCTTCAACGTGCCTCCTATAAATCTCCTCTTAGAGCACTAGATTTGGTCTATGAAGAATAAAAAGGCCCCTAGAATGTTTATATGGAATTTTAGAAGGTAAATGGGTATGGTATGGTCAAGATTTGAGGCTCAAAACGAGGTGAATAGTTCAGGGAGGAAGTTCCCTTTTATAATTGAGGTGAGGGGCACCATTGGGAACCTGAAAATTATTAATTTATAATAAACTCAATCGAGATGTTAAAACCTAGAAATGTCCCAATTTAGAATTTTATATGAGATATGGTTTTATTCTAATCAACATAATTTTTTTACATGGGTTTATGTCAATTTAAGAATTATCATTTTAATTAACACTTGGTTATTCTATTTATGTTTTAACATGGGTAACAAATATTTCAATATTAAAAGGGTAAAGTATTTACTTATTTGATGTAAATTAGACCATTAATTAATATTTACTAGAATTTTGTAAGATATTATAATTATTATATATATTTTAAACTGTTTTATGATTTTTAAATATTTTTAGAAAACCTTATTTGTACAAAATATCAATATTTTAAATTTTGACACTATTTATTTCATGGATTTTTAAAAATATAAAAATAAGAAATGAACCTATATAAAAATATTTTATTATATCCCTAATGGGTCTAGGTATTCTATAAAAATCATTTGACATAATTATTATCCAAAATTATATTTATTAAAATATTTTTAATAAAATTTATTTGATCTCTTAATTAATAAATAAATTATTACCTATATTTTGCGCCATTATTTAATATAGATATATTTTTAATAAAAATAAAAAATAAAATAAAATGATGAATAAAATCAATTATATTTCATAATAATACTTTTATTTAAAATTATCTTCTAAAAACACAATATTAAAAATGCTATTCTCTTTTAAAACATGAATGTGACAAATTTATCTTCACTTTAAATAAAATAATATATGTTTCATAATCTGTTATATAGGCCACCAAATGGTCAATAAGTCGATCCTAGTATTCTTATGGACTTGATATACGTGACCAATATGGTTTGGAAAGTGTTTGGTCCTTTTTATTGTTATTAATAGTTTAATAAAAATTGTTTTATTTTGATTTCTCATCAATTAATTAATTTTCTCACCATCCAAGTACATGTTTTTAAGGTAATTAATTATTTTTCTAAAAATTAAAAAAACATTCTATATAAAGGAAAACCATTTAGGTCTAAAATTAGTAAGTATAATCTAATTTATCATTTTTATAAGCTTATATTTAATTTTTAATGTTCGAGTGTGACATATTTCACTATTCATTAAATAGAATAAAATAAATATCCAAATCACTTCCAAGTGGGTTCCAATGGATACCATTTTGACCCAATTATCTTTTAAGAAAAATTATAGTCATCCAATTATATTAAGAAATGATGTAGGTTAATTTAATAATATTATTTGTACCCTTAGTTACCCGATTTACCCTTTTACCGTGTTAATAAAATTTACTAAAGTTACTCTTCATATTGCCAAAAAAATAGTATAAATATATTTAAATATTTTGTACCCACTAATTAAAAATATGTAATCAATTTTTTAAAATTAGAATGATAGAATATGTAGTAATTAATTTAAAATTAATCTCATTGTTGAAATGAGAAAATATGTTTTAAAAGTGTAAATATTGCAAAATATTGAAATGTTTTTACATATGCATTTAAGGTAAAATTAATTACAATTACCTAAAATACATTAAATGGTAAAGTTATATTTTATTTATAATTTTAAACCATTCAATAATATAATTTATCCATATAAATTATTTCAATTAAAAAATCTATTTTCAACTAAAATTTAGCGTACTTTTACTATTTGTCAAAACATGAAAGTTATCATAAAAATATCATAAATTCATACAAAGTAAATTTTCATATTCTCATTAAACATAACATATTAATTTTGTCATATAAATAAATTAGTTTGTCAAAATATTAATTTAAAATGTGTTCTTCCTTTAAATGTGTAAACTTAACATTAAAAAAAGGTTTTTATACATCAAATACGGTCTTATTCATACCCTATGACTAAAATATCCGTTGGATGAATATTGAAAATATTTTATTAAGTATATAAAACATATATATCTCATTAATTTATTTAAAAAAAGTAATTCACTCAAAAAATAAAATTGATTTATATTTTTCATAAATAAATGATTTCCAATGAATTCAAAATTAATTTTCATAAGTTAGTTATAGTTATTCATGATAACCCAATGACTAGGCTATAACCATAATTTTATTATAAGGTATTATTTTAGTTCATTTAAACTCAAAATTATGTGAAAATTAAGCTATATAATAATAAAAATTATTTAAATTAAATATTTCAAAAAAAACCCGGTGTTACATTCTACCCTATTCAACTAAATTTCGCCCTCGAAATATGTCACTTGGAAACAAAAAATATGAAGATAGTTATACCTTATAATATCCTAAATCTCCCAAGTAACTTCTTTGAATATGTGTTTCCTCCATAAAACATTAACCAATGAGTGGTATTGTTTCATAGAACTTTTTCGATACGATCTAAAATCTCTATTGGTTGTTCTTCATAAGAAAGGTATTTATCCAGTGGTATGACTTCTGAGCTTAGTACTTGTGAAGGATTAGATATATACTTTATTAGGATAGATACATGGAACACATCCTGAAATTGAGAGAGATTTGGTGGAAGTGACAGTCTGTAATCTAGTGTCCCAAGACGATCTAGAATTACAAAAGGACCGATATACCTAGGACCCATCTTGCCCTTCTTTCCAAATCGCACTACTCTATTCCATAAAGATATTCGTAGGAAAACCTTATAACCCCTTTAAACTCTATGTATTTTCTTCGGTTGTCATCATAATTGTTTTTTTGACTCTGAGCTGATCTTATGTGTTGATGAATAGATATGACCTTTTATTTGTTTGTGCATGTGCATATTTCCTTTAATTTGATTTCATATGATTTTGTTTGATTACTTTTATTATGTATTTTGATGATATATTAATTTATATTACTTGTATTTTTGTGATTCTTATAAAGGTGTAAAAATAATTTATTTATCTATACTTTATTAGTTAATAAGGGAGTTTGAAAATGCTTATCTATTTCTCTAAAAATTCAATGAAATTGCTACTATGTTTTTAGAAACTCTACATTTCACTATTTTAAATCATTTAGGTATTTATTTTACTGAAAAATCTATAGTTATCCTATTTTCATGAAACTTTATTCTATGGAAATATAAACTTATTATCTTTATTTCATTAATTTACATCAAAGTCTAAAAATATCGTTTGAATTGACTTTTAATTACATGAAGTTATGATATACTGTTTTGACATAGCAGTTTTTCCAGAACTTTTTGGCTTTTACTTTTTAATGATTTTGGGACCTGTAGATGTCTGTTTTAATTGATTCATTTTTATTGTAAATATAATAAGTTTTTCTACAAATTATTAGTTTTGAAAAAATTATTAATCTTCTGTTAAGAGCCCTCAAAAATTCGTTGAAGTTTGTCACAACATTCTGTCCAGATATTTTATTAAAAGTATGGTTCATTTTTTATTAAAAGTATGGTTCATTTTTTATCAAATGTATGGTTAATTTTTTATCCAAAGTAAGGTTCATTTTTTATCAAAAGTATGGTTCATTTTTTATAAAAAGTAAGGTTCATTTTTATCTCAAAATTAAGGTTCATTTTTATCACAAAAGTATGGTTCATTTTTTATCAAAAGTAAAGTTCATTTTTATCTCAAAAGTAAGGATCATTTTTATCTCAAATGTAAGGTTAATTTTTATCTCAAAAGTATGATTCATTTTTATCTCAAAAGTATGGTTCATTTTTTTTTCTAACAAAAGTATGGTTAATGTTCATACCCTACATTACTGTTCATACCCTACATTGTTGTTCATACCCTACGTTACTGTTCATATCCTACGTCACGATTTTGTTCACTCCGAAGTTACTATTCACTTAGAAGTTACTATTCACTCTGCAGTTACTTTTCACTCTGAAGTTACTGTTCACTTTGAAGTTACTGTTCATTCCGGAGTTACTGTTCATTCCGTGTAATTTTTTTAAAAATTGATTTTCTGCAAATAAGTGTATTATTTTTAACGATTGTTTTTGTAAAATTTTCATTTAATATAAGGATCGTAATGAAAGATTTTTTAATGTTTTTAGTTCTATATTGAGAGATAAATTAATAATGTTCTTCAACGTCTTTTACAAATAAATTTGGACGTTTCGAGATTATTTAAATTTAAAGGTTTGAATTTAATTTCAGAATTTGCTGCTAGTTTTCAGGAATTGTTTTGACTTCGTTTAAACTATTTTAAATGGATTTAAAATTATTTTTTGAATCATTTAATGATTTTATTGTTTTGGAGATTTTATTGGAAGACTTATTCAAAATATTTTGAAATCATTTATTAGAAATTTATTCTACGGGAATAAAAAGGAAACTATGCTGCTATTTTTAGGGAGATATTTATGGGATCTTTTGAGTCAACTAGTTTTGAATATCCTAAGGAAGTGGAGTTTCTGCACTTCTTTGATATTTTTATTCTATATATATATAGTTCTCTCTTACAGGATATATAATACAACACAAAGAGAAAGTGTTGTGAACATTGAATCTGCTGTGCATTTGCAACGTCCTGTTACACTATGCTTCACCACCTGCTCGGTCTCTCAAGCCCTAAATTAATTCTACAGCAACTACAATTTCATTGACGAGACATGATGAACTAAACCTCAAGAACCAGTACCTGTGATTTAATTTTTATCTTCTGTTTCATCTGGTTCTGAGTCTGTAACACTAATTTCCATCTCTCATACGCACTCTATTTTTTCTGTTTATGCTTTTTCGCTCAAAAGAAATATTTGTTATTCTTTTTCCTCGGGTTGTGGCTCTTGGATTCTAAAGTCAGGATCTTAGGGTTGTGACTCCCTGTATCTAAAGTCAAGACTATTTGGGTTGTGACTCCCTGTATCTAAAGTCAGGTTGTAAGGGTTGTGACTCCCCACACAAAAGTCAGTGTCGTGGTTATCCCTCCACTAGAAAAGGATTTTGTAATTGGGTTATGATTCCCCTTTAAAAATCATTTTTAGTGAAAATGTATCTCTCACCGAGTAGAGAGGTATACGAGTAGAGTAGGCCCACTTTGGACCGAACTACTATAAAAAAATCCTTGCGTTATTTAATTGTTCAGCTGCTAATTAATTTTAATAATTAACTTTGATAATTAATTTATTTTATTAAATTTTTTAATCTGGTCTATTCACCCCCCTCTAGACCATCTGCCATTACCCTGTCTGACCTAACAATTGGTATCAAAGGGTAACCTTCTTAAGAATAGTTTTGCTCTATATTTATAGTTCATTATACTTGGTTATTTCTTTAGGAATTTATCCAATCATTTCATTTATCTCCTTTTATATTTTATTGTGCTATCATATTCCTAGACCTCACAGTCTAAGGATATCGATCTTATAAGATGGTAGGATTGAACCCGAATGATGATTGGATTCCTAAGAAGCCACCACATTTTGATGGCAATGATTATGGATACTGGAGATCTCGAATGGAGGCATACGTCAAACAGTTGAGCATTGAGTACTGGTCTATCATGTCAAAACAATACACACTAGCTAAAGCTGATCCAGATACTCTTACATGAATTGATGCTACTAGATGTGTCTTAAATTACAAAGTCATTAATACTTTATATTGTTCAATTAACAGAAGTGTTTTTAGTCATGTTTCTGCATGCAAGACATCTCATGAGATTTGGAATATTTTCAAAGTTACTCACCTTGGCTCTAACAAATTGATCCGAACCAAACGTGGAATACTTCGTGGTGAGTATCAAGACTTCAAGATGGGTGTAGATGAAAGTGTAAATCAAATGTTCCATAGATTCACAAGAATTGTGAATGGAATGAATTCACATAGAGAATCTCTAGAAAATCACAGACTTGTTGAAAGAGTCCTATGAGCATTACCAAAGAAATGGCATGCAAAGAAGGTTTCCATTGATCAAAGTAAGAACTTCAAAGAGTACACATTTGAGGAAATGATTGGATCACTACTCCAATAAGAACTGGAACTGAAGAACATTGCTGATGAGGAGACAAAAAAGGTGTAACTTTTAAGTCTCTAAATGATATTTCTAATAATTCTTCTAATTCTGATCTACATGATATTGAAAAGGAAGACATGACTCAGATTGTAATTGGAGTCTATAAAAAAATGAAAAAGAATGGTTTCAAAAACCAGTTTAGTAGAAATCCTCAAAAAGAAAAACATAAGGGAGATAAGAAAGGTGATACAAATTACAATGCTTTAGATGTAACTTGTAATTAGTATAGGAAGAATGGTCATATCAAACCCGATTTCCCTAATCTAAAGAATAAAGAAAAATACAAAAAGAAGGATAGAAAGGCATTGGCAACCAGCTAGAGTTGTAATGAAGAATCTGATTCTAGCGAACAAACTGGAAAAGACAAAGAATCTGCTAACTTGTGTTTCATGTCATCACTGGATAAGGTTTTTAATTCTTGTTATTATTCTGAATGTTCTGATTCTGAATATGAATCCGATAACCCCAATGTTTTTAAATTAAATAAAGAAATTGAAAGATTAAGAAAAGATATTTTCAAAGCCGTCGATTTATATAATAAACTTAAAGAAGATAATGAAAAACATATTTCTGAAAATAAAGTTATTTTATAAAAAAATAAAAGGTTAATAAACACTGATTCTTCGTCTCATTCAACAGTTTATGATAATTTTAAAACTGCTCAAGATCTGAATGAGAAATTGAAGAAGGAAGTTGAATGTTTTAAACAAAATTTATCTGCTTTTATTCAAGGTCGTGAAAAATATCATGAGATTATGTCTTTGACTAAAACTGATAAAAATAAATGTGGTCTGGTTTATGATAAAAGATTACCTCAAATGTATAAAACATGTTTTGTTAAAAGTAAAAATGGTTGTACTTCAACTGTTACTTGTTTTAAATGTGGCATGAATGGTCAATATGACAATGATTGTTCACTTAGATTTAAACAATATTTGGGATTTACAAAAACCAATATTTCTAAATCCTTGTTATCGAGAGTACCTTACAATACATGTTTAAATTCTGTATGGGTACCTAAATTTTTTATTACTAATCCTATTGGACCTAAAGTAGCTTGGGTACCAAAATTGTCAATTAATTGATTTTTGTAGGAAAAAAGCCTTGGATGTCTCAAGAACGACATATAGTACTTGGAAAGTGGCTTCTCTAGGCATATGACAGGAGACCAATCAAAGTTCACATCATACAACACATGTGATGGAGGTACTGTTACTTTTGGAGACAATTCCAAAGGCAAAGTAAAAGGTTTTTGTAAAGTTGGTATTTCAAATTCTACATTTATTTCAAAAGTTTTATATGTTGAAGGTTTAAAACATAATTTTACTATTATATCACAATTATGTGATGATGGAATGAGAGTTAAATTTTAAAATGATAAATGTTTAGTTTTTAATGATGATTCTTTATTATTTTATGCTAATCGAAAAGATAATATTTATACTATTGATTTTTCGGAACTAACATTTCTACATGTAATGTTTTTGAATGTTGTACAGAATGACTGAATCCTTTGGCATCAACGTTTAGGACATGTTAATTTTATAATGTTACATAATCTATCAAAACATGAGAATGTTCTACAGCTTCCTTATTTGAAGAAAGGATAACTTCATGTTTGTGACGCCCACATGAAAGGGAAGCAACAAAAAATTTCATTTAGACCTATCAATCAGATAAGTACCATTAAACCTTTACAGTTCGTACATCTTGATTTATTTGGTCCAACTCAAATTTCTAACCTTAGTGGAAAGAAATATACTTTAGTTATCGTTGATGATTATAGTAGATTTACTTGGGTATATTTACTAGCTCATAAAAATGAAACTTTATCTAAATTCACTGCCTTCTCTAAGTTAGTTCAAAATGAAAAAGGTTGTATGATTATCTCTATTTGTAGTGATAAAGGAGGTGAATTTCATAATTTACAATTTGAAAAATTCTATAAAAAGAATGGATATTTTCATAATTTCTCTGCTCCTAGAACACCACAACAAAATGGTGTTGTAGAACAGAAAAATAGAACTCTTATTGAAATGGCTCGAACTATGGTAAGTGAATATAATCTGCCTAGACATTTTTGGGCGGAGGTTTTTTTTCCTACATGTTATATTTCCAATAGAATACTTATTAGACCTTTTCTAAAGAAAACTCCTTATGAATTATTCAAAAAAATAAAAAGCCTAAAGTTGGTTATTTTAGAGTTTTTGGATGCAAAGTTTTTATTTTAAATTCAAAGGATAATTTAGATAAATTCGATGATAAAAGTGATGAAGGTATTTTTCATGGTTATTATAATAACAGTAAATCTTATAGATTTTATAAAAAAAGACAGATGGTTATTGAAGAATATGTTCATGTTATGTTCGAGGAAAATAATGCTAAAATAAATTCTGATTCTAATATTATTGATGATGAGTTTAGAGATTTTAATTTTGGTGAAGGTATTCCTCAAGATAAGAATGAATTAATTAAGGGGGAGAATACTCCTCAACCTGATCCAAGATCCTGGAAGATTCATAAAGACCATCCTATTGAAAATGTAATTGGAAATGTTGATTTTGGTGTCAAAACTAGAAATTCTATTTTAAATTATTGTGCTAATTCTGCTTTTATTTCTGATTTTGTTGCTATTAATATTAATGATGCGTTAAAAGATGCAAACTGGACTGTTTCCATGCAAGATGAATAAATCATTTTTTTAGAAATAATGTTTGGAATTTAGTATAATTGCCTGAAGGTAAGCAGGTAATTGGAACTAAGTGGATCTTTAGAAATAAGCTCGATGAATCTAGACAAATTGTCAAAAAAAGCCAAACTTGTTGCTCAAGGATACTCTCAATAAGAAGGTATAGACTTTGAAGATTCATTTACACCTATTTCTAGGTTAGAGGAAATAAGATTTTTGTTGGCCTTTGCATGTTTTCAAGGTTTTAAATTACATCAAATGGATGTAAAAAGTGCTTTCTTAAATGGTTTTATTACTGAATAAGTTTATGTTTCTCAACCACCTAGTTTCTCAAATGAAAAATTTCCCAACCATGTTTTTAAATTATCTAAATCTTTATATGGTCTCAAACAAGAACCTCGTGCTTGGTATGAAATAATTTCTTTATTTTTATTAAAAAATGGTTTCAAGAAAGGAAATGTTGATCCCACTCTTTTTATTAAATGATCTTCTAATGATATTTTAGTTGTTCAGATCTATGTTGATGATATCTTGTTTGGATCGTCTAGTGAAATAATTTGTAATGATTTTTCTTTATTGATGTCTTCTAAATTTGACATGAGTTTAATGGGAGAATTAATATTCTTTCTTGGACTTCAAATTTCATGAAGTAAATATGGAATTTTTCTTAATCAATCTAAGTATGCTAAATATTTAGTTAAACGATTTGGTCTTGATTCCTCTAAATCCAAGAAAACCTATATGGGTACTCATTGTAAATTAGATAGTGATGAATCTTGTAAATCAGTTGATTTAACAGTTTATAGAGGTATGATAGGTAGATTGCTATATTTAACAACATCTAGACCTGATATCATTTTTAGTGTTTGTTTATGTTATAGATTTCAAGATGATCCTAAAGAAAGTCATATTAAAGATGCTAAACGAATAATTAGATATGTTAATGGAACTGTTGATTCTGGTTTATTTTATCCAAAATATAACTGTTTTGATTTAACATATTATTATGATTCTGATTTTGGAAGCTATAGAATTGACCGAAAAAGCACATCAGGTATGTGTAATTTTTTGGGAAAATGTTTAATTTCCTGGTCATCTAAGGAACAATTATCTGTTGCTTTATCTACTGTAGAATCTGAGTATATCTTTTCTTCTAGTAGTTGTGCTCAAAGTTTATGAATTAAGCAAACCTTATGTGATTTTGGTGTTTATCTTGATAAACTACATATTTATTGTGATAATACATCGGCAATTTATATTTCTAAAAACCCCTTACAACATTATAGAACAAAACATATTGATCTTAGATTTCATTTCATTCGAGATCATGTGAATAAGGGTGATATTGTTTTAGAATTTATTCCTTCTGAAAATCAGCTTGCAGATATTTTTACAAAGCCTTTAGACTCTGCTCAGTTTGAGAAAATTAAATTTTCTCTTGGTATGTTAGAATTTTAAATTTTATTTGCTGCATTTGTTTAGGGGGAGCATGTTTTCACTTTTTGTTTATTTACAAAAAGGGGGTGAAGTTTTGGAGAGAAATTTTGGTGCGAAATAATTTTGTTTTAATCATTTTAAAAATTCATTTATGATTTAAATGTTTTGGTTTTGTAATCAAACAAAAAGGGGGAGATTGTTTGTGCATGTGCATATTTCCTTTAATTTGATTTCATATGTTTTAGTTTTATAACTTTTATTATATATTTTGATGATATATTAATTTATATTATTTGGATTTTTGTGATTCTTATCACATTGTAAAAATAACTTATTTATCTATACTTTATTATTTGATAAGGGAGTTTGAAAATTCATATCTATTTCTCTAAAAATTCAATGTAGTTGCTGCTATGTTTTTAGAAACTCTACATTTCACTGTTCTAAATCATTTAGGTATTTATTTTACTGCAACATCTACAGTTATCTGATTTGCATGAAACTTGATTCTATGGAAAGATAAACGGTTTATCTTGATTTCATTAGTTTACATAAAAGTCTAAAAATATAGTTTGTATGGACTTTTAATTACATGAAGTTATGATATGCTGTTTTGAAGTAGAAGTTTTTCCAGAATTGTTTTTCTTCTGTTGTTTAATGATTTCGAGACCTGTAGATGTCGGTTTTAACTGATTATTTTTTTATTGGAAAGATAATGAGAGTTTCTAGAAATTATTAGTTTTGAAAAAAGTATGAATCAAATGTGAAGATCCCTTAAAAATTTGTTGAAGTTTGTCACAACATTCTGTCCATATTTTTTATCAAAAGTATGGTTCATTATTTATCAAAAGTATGGTTCATTTTTTTATCAAAAGTATGGTTCATTTTTTATCAAAAGTATGGTTCATTTTATATCAAATGTAAGGTGTATTTTTATCTCAAAATTAAGGTTCATTTTTATCTCAAAAGTAAGGTTCATTTTTATCTCAAAAGTAAGGTTCATTTTTATCTTAAAAGCATGGTTCATTTTTTTTATCAAAAGTAAGATTCATTCTTATCTCAAAAGTAAGGTTCATTTTTATCTCAAAAGTAAGGTTCATTTTTATCTCAAATGTATGGTTCATTTTTATCTCAAAAGTATGCTTCATTTGTTTTTCTCACAAAAGTATGGTTTACTGTTCATACCCTATGTTACTATTCATACCCTACGTTACTATTCATACCCTACGTTACGATTTTGTTACTCCGAAGTTACTATTAACTCTGAAGTTACTATTCACTTCGAAGTTACTATTCACTCCGAAGTTACTATTCACTGTGATGTTACTATTCACTCCGAAGTTACTGTTCACTTCGAAGTTACTGTCCACACCGAAGTTACTGTTCAATACGTGTAATTTTTTTAAAAATTGATTTTCTGCAAATATATGGATTATTTGTTAACGATTTTTTTTGTAAAATCCTCATTAAATATAAGGATCGTAATGACAGATTTTTTAATTTTTTTGGTGCTATATTGGGAGAGAAATTAATAACATTCTTCAACGTCTTTTACAAATATATTTGGACATTTCAAGATTGTTTAAATTTAAATGTTTGAATTTAATTTCAGAATTTGCTTCTAGTTTTCAGGAACTGTTTTGACTTCGTTTAAATAATTTTAAATTGGTTTAAAATTCGGTTTTGAATCATTGAATGCTTTTATTATTGTGGAGATTTTATTGGAAGACTTATTCAAAATATTTTGAATTCATTTATTAGATATTTATTCTACGGGAATAAAAAGGCAACTGTGCTACTATTTTTAGGGAGATATTTATGGGATCTTTTGACTCAATTAGTTTTGAATATCCTAATGAAGAAAAGTTGTTGCACCTGTTTGATACTTTTATTCTCTATATATATAGTTCTCTCTTTTAGGATATATAAGACGACACAAAGAGAAAGTGTTGTGAACTTTGAATCTACTGTGCATTTGCAATGTCCTGTTACACTCAGCTTCACCACCTGCTCGATCTCTCAAGCGCTGAATTAATTCTACTTCGACTACAATTTCATTGACGAGACATGATAAACTAAACCTCAAGAACCAGTACCTTTTCTTTTATTTTTATCTTCTCTTTCATCTGGTTCTGAGTCTGTAACAATACTTCCCATCTCTCACACGCACTCTATGTTTTCTTTTTATTATTTTCCACACAAAGCATTATTTTTTATTCTTTTTCCTCGGGTTTTGACTCCCGAATTCTACAGTTAGGATATTAGGTTTGTGACTCCCAGTATCTAAAGTCAAGACTATTTCGGTTGTGACTCCCATTATCTAAAGTCCGGTTGTAAGGGTTGTGACTCCCCACACAAAAGTCGGTGTCGTGGTTATCCCTCCACTAGAAAAGGATTTTGTAACTGGGTTTTGATTTCTCCTTTAAAAATAATTTTTAGTGCACAGGTATCTCTCACCGATTAGAGAGGCATAAGAGTAGAGTAGGCCCACTTTGGACCAAACTAATATAAAAAACATCCTTGCGTTATTTAATTTTTTTGCAGCTAATTAAATTTAATAATTAATTTATTTGATTAAAATTTTTAATCTGGTCTATTCACCACCCTCTGGACCATCTGCCATTACCCTGTCCGACCTTACATTATTCCATTTTGTTAACAAGATAAGGTCCTAATATATTTATTTCCCCTTCAACCCTACAAGTTAAGGTTTTACACTTCTTTTTAAAGAGGGATTCATAATGATCCATCTAAATATTGGAGTAACACCTATTATTATAAGAAATTTATACCAAAAAATGTGTTGATCCCAAACACATTTTAAATCCAAAGTGAAAGCTCTCAACATGTCATCTAGTGTTTGAATTTTCCTCTTAGACTGACAGTCTATATATGGATGATAAGCTGTGGAGAAACGTAACTATGTATCTAGAACTTCGAGGTAAACCTCTGATCCCGATAAGATATAATGGAATGTGGTACTCTATGAAATATTACCACTTCCTTTACATATATCATGACAAGATGATCAAGATAGAAAGGCTCTCTAATAACAAATAAGTATGCCGACTTTGTTCGGTGATAAACTATTACCCATATTGCATTATGTCCTTTAGATGTTTAGGTAATTAAGAAAATAAAGTCCATAGTGATGTTTTACCCTTTCAATTTTGGTATGTTTAGTGGTTGTGACATCCCCTGAAACATAGGTCTCCTAGCCTTAACCTGCTGACAAATGAAGCCTTAAGAGACATATTAGATGACATTTCCTTTCATTCCATTCCACTAGAAATAATCTTTGAGGTCCCATTACATATTTGGGATTGTAGTGTGAATAGGTAATGAAGAACGATGAGCCTCGTCCAATAGCTCGTTCTTTAATTCTAGTATGAGAGGAATAAAAACCCTATTCCTGAACCATATTATTTAATCACAATAAATGTTTAATTCAAGAAATTTCTCACCTTATTTTGTAGCTCTAATTATTTCTTATGATTCTCTTTAATTGTATAAATTGTTGAACATTCATTTGAGAAAGATAATATTTCCCTCTTCCTTTAAAATTTTAGCATCCATCCTTTAAAAATCCATAAATATTAGATGTTCTTTAATCCACATCATTTATAGGCTACCATGTCATAGTCAACTCAAAGAATATGCCTTTTTGTTCTCTTTCCCATGATGGTAATGTATCGAGAAGTCATAATATTTAATCAACTCCAACCACAATATTTGGATCATATTAATCTCTTTTTTTGTGAAAATACACTTTAAAGTTTTATGATCAGTATAAATATCACACCTTCACCATAAAGATAATGCCTCCATATATTTAATGAAAATATTACTACAGCTAACTCCAAATCATAAGTTGGGTAATGTTTCTCATGGATTTTTAATTTCCATGAGGAATAAGCTATCATCTTATCATTTTTCATTATAACATATCCTAGAACATTCTTGGATGCATAACTATAGATCAATAACTTTTCCCCACTATAAGGAAATGTGAAAATAAGTGGACTGGCTAACCTTTTTTTAGATCTTTGAAATTATGTTCACATTCCTCAGTTCAAATGAACTTAACTGGTTTCCGAGTCAACATTTTGAGTGGATGCGATAATCATGAAAAAGCATTCAAAAAACATTGATAATATCCATCCAAACCAAGAAAACATTGGATCTCAGTTATCGTATTTTGGTATCATCCAAATTTTAGCAAATTTTGTTTTTGAAGGATCCACATATATCCCATCTCATGAGATTATGTGACCATAAAACAACACTTTATAAAGCCAAAATTCACACTTAGTAAATTTATCATAAAGTTTATCCTTTCTCAAGGTCTTCAGTACAATTTTCCAGTGGTCTTTATATTCTTATATACTCTTCGAATATACAAGAATTTAATCTATAAATACTACCAGAAATTGACCAAGATAGTCTCTAAACACTCTATTCATTATATCCTTGAAAATTGTTAGGGGCAGTAGTAAAACCAAAAGGAATAAATATAAATTCATAGTTTCTATACCTTGTAAAGAAATCCTTCTTTGATATACCATTATTTTTTACCCTTAATTGATGATATCCTGAACAAAGATTAATCTTGGAAATGTACTGAGCTCCACCTAATTGGAAAATAAGTCATCAATGCATGGAAGAGGATATTTGTTCTTGAAAGTGGTCTCTTTTAAGTTATCAATAATCAATGTAGAGTCCCATTGATCCATCTTTTTTTTAACAAATAGAACATGTGCTCTCCAAGGTGATGGTCTAGGGCGTATGAATCCCTTGTCAATATTCTCTTGGAGTTGCTTCTTCAATTCATGCACCAAAATTGTGACCATTCTATAATGTGTCTTTGAATTAGGCGTAGCACCAGGTATGAGTTCTATTGAAAACCCAACTTCACGATTTGGTGGATGAATTATAAATTATCACCACTAGAAAAGAAGGTTATAACAATGGTTCTAAACCGTTGGTATAGGATGGAAAACCGTTGGTATATCCTATACCAACGGTTTTCCAAACCGTAGGCTAGTAATCCGTGAGGAAATCCTCGTACCAACGGTTTGATCTAAACCGTTATTATATACCACTGTATTTATTGATATACCAACGGTTGCAAGAGAACCATTGGTATATGTGTATATAACATTTTTACCAACGGTTTTCAGAAACTGTTGGTATATATTTTTTTCTTAAATTTATGTCAATGTATACAAACAGTTTAGAACCATTGGTATTGTATTTTTTGAGAATTATTATACCAATGGTTGAAAACCGTTGGTATTTTGTTTTCCAAAACTCCTTTACCAACGGTTCTAAACCATTGGTATTATTTTTTTCAAGAATTCCAATACTCTTATACCAACGGTTTTAAACCGTTGGTATTGAGTTTTTCCAGAACTGCTGCACAACAGCCCTCCAGTAGTCCCTCCACTATACACCTACAAATAAAATATCACAAAACCCACACATGCTTAAAAAAGTATAAAAAACACCTAAAATAGCACAAAAAACCCCATCAAACTCTTCCAACCATGTGATTTACTAAAATTCCCTATTTCAATCTTCATATGAAAACAATAATCCGGTAGTAATTCACCTCACCCCTGCACAACCCCCCAACCAGCACAGCCCCCCACCTCCCCATCAAATTCTAATAGGCAGAATAGTATGAGAAATACATATTAGAGTTGAATAAGAGTTTGAAATGAGCTCAAATACCATTTTTTTTATGATCCTAGATTTGGTTATGCAATGATTTGTGATGAATTGTTCATTTAACTTGTATTGTTTATAATATATGGTAAAAATGTATTTTATTAGGAGTCTTATCACTTATGACCCCATGAGTGAAACTACCCAACTCATGAAAAAGAGTTTTCGACTATCGTTGATGAGTGTAAATTTCAGTTGTATTCACATAAAATGATGTCCTTTTGAAACAAAAGAGAGACTTTGAGTGGTGTCATCCACATCGCGCCTCATATTTAGGCAGAGTTGACTCGTACATGTCACAAATGACACGTGGATCATTTTCCAAAAGTATCAACACAATCTGAATGCGTTTGGTTAGTTTCTAGTATACAAGTTGTTTTTACTTAAAAGAGTATCCATTTTAAAAAAAAGAAAGAATATTTGAGTGGTACCGGCCACAACATGACTCGTATTGATGCGGGGATGACTCATACACATCAAAAATGACACATAGATCCTTGTCCTGAAGTATCAATAGAATCCGAATGCGTTTGGTCCGTTTTCCGTACGTCAGTTGTTGTTTTTTACTTAAACTGTTGTCCATTTCAAAGAAAAGTTAGACACTTTGAGTGGTGTCGGTCCCAACACTCCTCGGTTTGAAGAAGGGTTCACTCGTACACATCAAAAATGACTCATGGATCATTTTATTAAAGATAAATTGAATCTGAATGCATTTGGTTGGTTTTCTGTATGTCAGTTGTTGTTTTCACATAAGATGATGTCCATTTTAAACAAAAGAGAGACACTTTGAGTGGTGTCGACCACACCATGCCTTAGATTGAGGGGGGGGGGGGGTTGACTCGTACACATCAAAAATGTCCCATGGATCGTTTTTATAAAGTATCAACACAATCCGAATGTGTTTGGTTGGTTTTCTGTATGCCGGTTGTTTTTACTTAAAAGCGTATCCATTTTAAACAAAAGAAAAACACTTTGAGTTGTACCAGCCACACCATGCCTCATATTGAGGCGGGTTTGACTCGTACACATCACAAATGACCCATGTATACTTTTCTTAAAGTATCAAAAGAATCCAAATGAGTTTTGTCTGTTTTCTGTATGTCAGTTGTTGTTTTTACTTAAACTGTTGTCCATTTCAAAGAAAAGTGAGACACTTTGAGTGGTGCCAGCCACACCACCCCTCGGATTAAGGCGGGGTTGACTTGTACACGTCACAAATGACCCATGGATCGTTTTCATAATGTATCAACACAATCCAAATGTGTTTGGTCATTTTCTGTATGTCATTTTTTTACTTAAAAGCGCATCCATTTTAAACAAAAGAAAGACAGTTGGAGTGGTACCGGCCACACCGGCCCTCATATTGAGGAAGGGTTGACTCGTACACATCCCATATGATCGATGGATCATTTTCCTAAAGTCTCAATAGAATACGAATTTTTTTGGTTGGTTTTCTATATGACAGTTTTTGTTTTCACTTAAAATCCTGTCCATTTCAAATAAAAGAATCACACTTTCAGTGGTACTGGCCACATAGTGCCACATATTGAGGCAGGGTTGACTCGTACACATCACAAATGACCCATGGATACTTTTCCTAAAGTATCAAAAGAATCCGAATCCGTTTGGTCCATTTTCCTTATGTCAGTTGTTGTTTTTACTTAAACTGTTGTCCATTTCAAAGAAAAGTGAGACACTTTGAGTGGTGCCGGCCACAGCGTGCCTCAGATTGAGGCAGGGTTGACTCTTACACATCAAAAAATACACATGGATCATTTTCATAAAGTATCAACACAATCTGAATGCGTTTGGTCAGTTTTCCGTTTGTCGTTTTTTTACTTAAAAGCGCATCCAATTTAAACAAATGAAAGATACTTTGAGTGGTACTAGCCACACTGGCCCTCGGATTGATGTGGGGTTGACTCGTACACGTCATATATGACCCATGGATCTTTTTCCTAATGTTTCAACAGAATCAGAATGTGTTTGGTCAGTTTTCTGTATGCCAGTTGTTGTTTTCACTTAAAATCTTGTCCATTTCAAACAAAAGAAATACACATTGAGTGGTACCAGACACACCGTGCCTCAGATTGATGCAGGGTTGACTCATACACATCAAACATAACCCATGGAGACTTTTAATAAAGTATTAAGAGAATCTGAAAGTGTTTGGTCCCTTTTCCGTATGTCAGTTGTTGTTTTTACTTAAACTGTTGTCCATTTCAAAGAAAGGTGAGAGACTTTGAGTGGTGGTGGCCACACCGCGCCTCAGATTGAGGCGAGGTTTACTCTTACACATCAAAAATGACCCATGGATCGTTTTAATAAAGTATCAACACAATCCAAATGCGTTTGATCAGTTTTCCATATGTCATTTTTTTACTTAAAAGCGCATCCATTTTAAACAAAAGAAAGAAACATGGAGTGGTACTGGCCACAAAGGCCCTCAGATTGAGGCCGAGTTGACTTTAAAATGTAAAATATGACCCATGGATCGTTTTCCTAATGTTTAAACAGAATCCAAATGTGTTTGGTTGGTTTTCCGTATGCCAGTTGTAGTTTTCACTTAAAATCCTGTCCATTTCAACCAAAAGAAAGATACTTTGAGTGGTACCTGCCACATCGTGCCTCAGATTGAAGAAGGGTTGACTCATACATGTCACAAATGACCGATGGTTTCTTTTCCTAAAGTATCAAAATAATCCGAATGCGTTTGGTCCATTTTCCTTATGTCAGTTGTAGTTTATACTTAAACAATTGTCCATTTGAATGAAAAGTGAGACACTCTGAGTGGTTCCGGCCACACAACACCTCTAATTGAGGCGGGGTTGACTCATAAATGTCACAAATAACCCGTGGATCGTTTTACTAATGTATCAACACAATCCAAATGCGTTTGATCAGTTTTCCGTATGTATTTTTTTACTTAAAAGCGCATCCATTTTAAACAAAAGAAAGCCACATTGAGTGGTACCGGCCACACCGGCCCTCGGATTGAGGCGGGGTTGACTCGTACAGGTCACATATGATCCATATATCAATTTTCTAATGTTTAAACAGAATCTGAATGTGTTTTCTCGGTTTTCTGTATGCCAGTTGGTGTTTTCACTTAAAATCTTTTCCATTTCAAACAAAAGAAAGACACATTGAGTGGTACCGACCACACCGTGTCTCAGATTGAGGTAGGGTTGACTCGTACATGTCACAAATGACCCATGGATACTTTTTCTAAAGTATCAAAAGAATCCGAATGCTTTTGGTCCGTTTTACGTATGTCAGTTGTTGTTTTTACTTACACTGTTGTCCATTTCAACGAAAAGTGAAACACTTTGAGTGGTTCCAGACACACCGCGCCTCGGATTGAGGAGGGGTTGACTCATACACATCACAAATGACCCATGGATCGTTTTCCTAAAGTATCAACACAATAAAAATTCATTTGGTCGGTTTTCCGTATGTCGTTTTTTTACTTAAAAGCGTATCCATTTTAAAAAAAAGTAAGACACTTTGAGTGATATCGGCCACACCAGCCCTTGTATTGAGGCGGGGTTGACTCTTACACATCACATATGAGCCGTGGATCGTTTTACTAAAGTATCAACACAATCCGAATGTGTTTGGTCAGTTTTCCGTATGCCTATTGTTGTTTTCACTTAAAATCATGTCAATTTCAAACAAAAGAAAGACACTTTGAGTGGTACCGGCCACACTGTGGCTCAGATTGAGGTGGGGTTGACTCATACACGTCACAAATGACCCATGGATACTTTTATTAAATTATAAAAAGAATAATAATGAATTTATTCCGTTTTCCGTATGTCAGTTGTTGTTTTTACTTAAACTATTGTCCATTTCAAAGAAAAGTGAGACACTTTGAGTGGTGTCGGCCACACCGTGCCTCGTATTAAGGCGGGGTTGACTCGTATACATCAAAAATGATTGATCATGTATTGAATATAGTCATGGAACTCTTTAAATGGATAAAAAAAATTCTCAGATGGTTTGAGTTCATTTATCACCTTTCAATCATTCTTCAAACATAGTTTGGAAACCTTACTTTCCCATAATTATAGGATTCATGAAAGTAATAATTATTTTTTATAAAATACCCACAAAACATGCCTTTTTTATTGAGTGGTATATGTTATTATCCTCCATTTTTGTATTTTAGGTACCACTCCCAGTATATATCACATTACCTCATTAACATTGGTCATGGTGTGAATAAAATAACCATGGAATTGTATTTTCATTAGAGATAAAATCATATCAATTTCACTCAAAATCCTTCTACTTAAAAACACATTTTCCATATCATTTTCCACATGCATAAACATGAAATACATGTCTAACTAAGAAATATAAGTAATAAAAAATAGTAAAATGGGTATCACAGTACCATGGAATACTAATGGTCTAGGTAGTAGACTAATCATACAATAAGAATCAAGTACAAAATACAGATCTAATAACAACGTCCCTATGAAGCAGAGGAAAACCCCAAGAGTAATATCCCCAAAATGTCAATATCTGTCCCCAAGAATAATAGGCCTAGAAAATAGGGGTAGAAACGAAGTCAAACCTCCTTGATAACCACAATGAAATGGATGACTTCCTTAAGATACACATTTCACCTAAGTACCCAAGGTAACCCATGTTCTCTTTTTCACAAACCCATTTCAATGACTTGAAAACCATTCAAAAACATTTATAATACATTTATTAAAAGCCAAGGAAAACCAATTTTTATTTAAAAACATTTTTTCAACACATACAAAAAACATGCCAATTTCATTAATTAATTTATAAATCAATTTTCAAATCAAAACAATTAGTTTCATTATAATAGGCTAGAAATGGAACCACTTACCTTGAATTTCAGGTTTCACACACCCACAACAGAATACAAAACCAACTTATGTTTAATGAACCAATCAATTAAAGGTAAACCAACTCCTCACAATAACCCATAAAATCTCATATAGCATCACTCACCTCCAAACAATTATAACATCATTAGGCTTCCATATTTGGTCTAAAATAAAGAGTTATACTGTATTCTAAATAATCCATACAAGAGTGGAAAACCAGGTACAAAAATAAAGAGTTATACTGAATTCAAAAATGTAATGGATCAATCTGCCCCTGATCACCATCACCATCACCACTATCATCATCAGCCTCATCCTCACCGCCATCTCTACCGTCGTCGTCATCCTCGTCATCGTCCCCATGCTCATCGTCGGCCCCATCCTCGTCCTCGGCCCCATCCTCGCCCTCGACCCCATCCTCGGCCTCGTCCTCATCCTCATCCTCGCCCTCGTCCTCTTCAACATCCTCATCATCACCAGGAATGTCATCATATTGACCCCCACTAGAGCTGCCGCCTGGTGCATTGGATAATGCACCCATCAATGAAATAAATGTCTGACAAGACACGTTGGCCTCTGGTGGAAGCGATGAAGATAAAGCTTTCATCAGTTTCATAAATTCTTTGTCCCTCGTTTGAACTTGTACTTCCAACTCTGTGACCCTTTTATCACATTGTCTTGCATAATCATTGACCTGTTCCAACTCGGTGGTTCTATAATGGATACCTCGAGAGGACCAATAACTCATCGGGATAATATTCTTACCAGGTCGGCAGCGTACTCGACCTGAGTTCTCCTCTCCTAAAACCTGATATAAATGATCTTGTGGCCCAAAATTATCGAGATCTTGGGCATCAAGAGCCTCTAAAGCATCCTGTTAAAAATATTAATATATTCTTAAATTTCAAACTAGATATTAAACTTTGAAATAAACAAATTATAACTTACAATCTTTTCATGGGTTGGTTCATTTACCACAGATCCATATTTTTTTCTTCAACTCGAGCAAAACAATTTTTGTCAAGGGATACATCCTTCAATATTCAATTTGTGCTTCTATAATAACATTGAAACAATATAAATTGCATGTATAATCATTTATTCAATATTCAATAAATCACATAATTTAAGTAGGAAACAATAAAAAGGGAAATTCTTAAAGAAAATTTATAAACAACTATATCGTACCAGCTGCCTCTCATGATCTGACATAGTTGTGCACCCCAAAGTGTGGAGGTATTGCTTTGAATCAATGATGTTTTTGTTTTTTTCAGAAAATTCCTAAATTTTTTTTAATAATAAATAAGATTATATTAATGAAAAATATGAAATCTGTCATTTAAATAACTCAATTGAGATTAATAACTTAAATTTGGCAGTCGCCCAATGGGTAATCATTTGATGATATTGATCTATCAGGAAGTCATCCATGATAGGTAATGTCTCCAACTCCATTCCCACTCTATCACACCAGCCAATATACAGCTCATGCTTATAAACTCTCCAAAGCCCTCCTAGCTCTTTTAAACGCGCTGGTCATGCACCATCGCCATCAGGGAAGTTAAACTCAAGCTAAAACCCAATTGATTAGTTCTTATAAATACAAAAAAATACTAAATTAAATCCAATATATTTTTTACCCATATTTGTGCCCACACGTTATCCTTGACATTGTGTGGAAGATGTATCCAAGAGAGAGGGCTAACCAGAATGATATCAGAGTATTTGTCTAGCATCGCCAAAAAACCCCGACATTGCTGCCCAGATTTCTCAATCATTTTCCCATCAACATTATATTCAACCATCAACTGTGTCTGGTGGTTCCATACTACACACAAGCGATTACGCCCCCTCCCCTACCTCTTATCTATAAGTGAATCTGTTATTAAAGAAAAATAATATTTGTACAAGTTATAATAAAAATAAATTTTGGTATAAAAATTTGATAGAGTTGTATAAATATACCTGTGGTAGTAGAATCAATGGGCATCACTGGATGTGAATATGCTGAAGGAATATTCTATACAGGTGGAGTGTCCCTCCGTGTACGCTCTTCAGCCACATACTGTGTTAGAGCAGGAGTCGAAGAAGGTGGAATATAATAGCTCGGAGATAATGAACCAGAAGAAAAAGATGATTTCATAGACGTCTGGCCAACTGGTAGTGTAAACATCAGAGGTATAAATATCCCGTGTGTCCCTGAAGACACAACATGATCAAAATGGGGCTTAGAAGATACGTCTGGGGTAGTGGATCGTCTAACTCTCGCACCACAATCCCTCGTACCACAGACCTCAGAACCGGGACCACTAGATGATCATCCAACTATGACACCACCCCCCCTCCTAACACCAACCTCACTACTAGGAGCAATATATGGCTCCTCATCAGATATATATCATATAGGGGTGGATCCTGAAAAAAGGAATAACACAAAATAAACACATGATATTATAAGTTATTTAAATATTTATATTTGAAATAAAATACTCACAATAGGGATGAGTGGAGAAACTCCCATATGTATCATGCGGTGATTATTTTCTGTCATCTTTTTCCATCGCCTCTCTTCAAAGGGTGTCATTTCCTATAATGAAAACAAATATGGAAGTAATTACAAACAGATAACTAATTTGTAACCCAAAAAACAAAATATAGAAAAACAATTCTGATAAAAAAACATAAATAAACAGAAGATTTATGGTGGTTTAAAGGTATGTACTAGGATACACACTCTGAATGATGTAGGTGGATCATTTAGGTGAGAACATGACTGTATGATTCTATATATTTCCCACTAAAACATCGGGTTAACAATCATCTATGAAAATTGAGCTATTGGTGTCATCATAAGTAATAAACCAATTGCTCCCAATTGCAGTAGGGATGGTGTCAACTTCATCATCACCATCATCAAAAACATGTCTGGGATTTACTTCAATAATTACACCAAATTTAGGATGACGATGATCTTTGACATAAAAAACTTGTTTCACCATTGATTCCAATACATATGGTTCATCAGTGGCAAGAGTGCGAGTCATGTCAATAAATCGAAATCCACAATCATCAATAAAGGTTCATTGCCTCGTCATTGAATCAAACCATTGAAATTTCATCATCATGACTCGACCATGCGAGTAATAATACAAAATTATTATTTTACCCACGACACCATAATAAGCTACATTTTCAGAACGAGGTCTAGTATCTGATGAACTAGAATAACAGCCTATTGTGG
Source organism: Viscum album (assembly GCA_963277665.1). Lineage (NCBI taxonomy): Eukaryota > Viridiplantae > Streptophyta > Magnoliopsida > Santalales > Viscaceae > Viscum > Viscum album. Next base: position 1,511,339,659 of record OY728139.1, on the reverse strand, counting down.
CAGTTAGTATAACACCATTATGCTATGTTCTCATGTTTCTTTCTCATTCAGTGATAATAAATCTGTATCCATTGATCACAAGTGATTTAAAAGCATGAACCACGATATTAGGACCAAAAGACAAAGCTCTTATTTCCTCAGAAACAGAGTCTGCAGGAAAACTCGATACCTAAAATACAAACAAATAGTAAAATTAATTAAATATTATTTTTATTTAGTTATTACAGAAATATTTTTACCTTCAATTTCAACCAAGAAGAAACCCCTTTTCTATGAAAAGTCTTTTTCCTTCTCAAAGATAAAGAATGATTCTTTCTATATATCAAATCTTTATGTTCACTGTAGATAAAAATAATAATAGTTTAACAAATATTTAAAATTACCAGAGATAATTTAAGAGATACTTATGCAATTTACTTACTTGATATACTCATCGAACACATCACAATTGAACAACACTATGTGATGTGCCATCTCTCGCTCTTCAAGGATTAATGTCATCAATGTATATCATCCCAGAATTCCTCATGTCTGAGGAAGTGATGGAAAACTTGGTTCAATTTGACCATACTGTTCTTCTTCATTTCTCATTGGTCTGTTTATTATCGTAGAAAGATCAGACAAATACATTGAGCAGAAATCCATACATTTTTGAGCCATGTAACTATTCACAATAGAACCTTCGGGATAATTCCTATTCCAAACATATGATTTCAATGTGCACATGTTTCTTTCAGATGGATACATCCAACTGAAAGCAACGGGTCCTCCAAGAAGTAGTTTGGTCGGAATATGGACAGTCAGATGCAACATGCATGTAAAAATGATGGAGGTAATATTGTCTCTAACTCACACAAAATTAATAGTGTCTCTGCCTACAGTTTTTGCAAGAAGGATTTGGAAAACCTTTTAGCACAAAGATCTCTAAACAAATAGCACAACCGAATAACTGAGACTCTAACATTATTGGACAAGAGATGATGGATTGCTATTGGAATCAACTCATGCAAAAGGACGTGATAATCACGAGTCTTCAAAGATTTCATCTTCAACTATTTTCTGTTGACCCGTTTTGATATATTTCTTGAATAGCCATCATGAAATTTAATAGTCTCTAGAAATTCCAAAAATTGACTTTTTTCAGCAGGTTATATCACATAAAAAGCACATGGAAGTTTCCATTTATTTTCACTGATACAAACAGGATGCTATTCTGGTCTGATCCCCTAATCTAACATGTCACGATGAGATCGTAAATCATCTTTTTATTCCCCTTGACATAGAGAATAATCGAAAGCAACATTTCACATATATTCTTCTTAATGTGCATTACGTCTAAGCAATGACGTAACAAGTTGGTTGACCAATACTACAACTCAATGAATATACTCTTCTTCTTCCAATTGTAACAGGTATCATTGGAAACATTTTTCCTCTTTGTAGATTTCATTACACCCTTCCCAAATGAATAACTGAAATATTTCAATTCATTAAGCACATCATTTCCAGACATACGCTGAGGTGGATCATCATTCTCCATGGTATTTTCAAATCTTCAATGATTGTTTCTATATGGATGGTTCATTGGCAGGAATCGTCAATGTCCCATAAAACCAAAACTACGACAATATTTCAGTCTTCTCGATCGAGTATTCTTCATACAAATAGGACATGAAAATTTTCATTTTGTGCTCCATCCATACATCATTGCATAAGCGGGAAAATCATTGATCATCCACATAAACGCATCACACATCTGAAATATGTATTTAGAAGATGCATCGTATGTGGGAACACCCACATCCCAAAGAAGTTTCAACTCTTTTATTAAAGGATGCATGTATACATCTATATCATTACCGGGATCAGAAGGGTCGAATATTAGTATAATCAATAAAGTGTAAGGATTTTTCATACACAACCAAGGGGGAAGGTTATAAATGTGTATGGAAACCGGCCATGTGCTGCGCGAATTAAGCATCTGCCCAAATGGATTAAAACCATCACATGAAAGACCCAGTCTCACATTACGCACGTCGGCTGCAAATTCAGGATATCAAGCATCAAATCTCTACCATGCAAATCCATCTGCAGGGTGAACCAACTCTTTATTATTCTTTTTTCTCTCGGTGTCATGCCATCTCATTTTTATGGATATTTCATCAGACATGAAAAGGTTCTGTAATCAAGGGATCAATGCAATGTTCCAAATTAGTTTTTATGGCACACAAGATGGTGTTCCATCATATTTTGGCTTCCATCGGGAGGTTCCACATTTGATACAATCATTTCCTTCAACAGTTTTCTCCCAAAATAAGCTACAATCATTCGGGCAAGCATGAATGTTTTTTGAGAGTCCAAGTTCATCAAATAACTTCCTTTCCATATAGTGGTTTTAGGGAATATCTGCATCATCTGGATGTAAGTCCTTCAAGAAGCTAAGAATGTAATCAATTGCAGTATTTGAAATCCCATACATAGTTTTCCCATGAAACAATCGGATTAAAAATTCCAACCATTTCATTTTACCACATTGTCGATATAATGGAGTCATCGCAGCATCATTCAATTTTTTCACCCTATCAACACTGTCATTTTCATTGGACGCATCATGTGTGCTTATATAGAAATCTTGTTGGCTGGACATCCTTTCCTTTTTATGATGCCGAATAAATGGAAACCGATCATATATCAAACTCTCCAATTCACTCTTATCATTTGGATCATCAACATTTTGAGATTCCATTTTCTCTCAATTGTGATACAACACACAATAGTTTGTTTGGAAACCATATTTGGTTATACGATAGCTAACTGCTTCACGACTCAACCAAGGTCTTCCAACACAATTAAAACATGGGCAGTGTATGCGACCATTATTTGAAGCCTTGTCAAATGAAAAATCTAGAAAGATATTCAAATTATTTTGAAAATTGGTTGAAATCTGATCAGTTTCATACATCCAACTTCTATCCATTCTGTAAAAAAATTTCAATAAGTCATTTCAAAGCAACTCAATAATATTGATGTTTAATCAAAAAAATATTTAGGTAAATGAAAATTGTTTACTTTATACAAAATCGAAACTAACACATTACTCTATATGAGAATCATATTAAGAAATTAAACAAAATACAATGTTTATAAGAAAATAAGATAAAGAATTTCTAATGCATATATTCCAGGATTGCCCAGTAAGATATTAGAAGTGGATCAAGGAATACATAATCCTTAAGTGTCTTGTTGGGAGTACATGAGTTTTATACTTTAACTTCTTCAGGGAGATCAGGATGAGGAGTTGGATGAGGATCAGGTGAGTGGAGGGACTATCCAAGGGGGGTGTGGGGTGTCCAGGGGGTGCGAGGTGTATAGGGGGGTGGTGGGGACGTCCGGGGGGTCAGAGGTGTCCAGGGGGTGGGATGCTATCTAGGGGGGTCGGGCTGTCTAGGTGGGCGGGCTGTCCGTGGGGGTGGCCAGGCTATCCAAGGGGGTAGGGGGAGTCCAGGGGGGTGGGAGGGCTGTCCAGGGGGGGTGGGCGGACTGTCCATGGGGGGTGATCGAGCTGTCCACGGGAGGTGGCGACGTTGTCCAGTGGGGTCAGGGGTGTCAAGGGGGTGGGGGGGGGGGGGTGTCCAGGGGGATGGGGGTGTCCGGGGTGGTGGTGGGTGGGTGTCCGGGGGTGGGGTCGGTGGGCTCTCAACAAGGATGGGGGGTTGTCCAGGGGGGCACATGCTGTCCAAGGGGGTGGGCGGGCTGTCCACGGGGCTGGCGGGGCTGTCCAGGGTGGTCGGGGTGTTCAGGTGGTGGGGGGGATTTCCAGGGGGTGGGGGGTTAGTTCTATAAATTTAGCGGCAGCTTCGGGGAATCGTCACAGAATGTTTTTTAGGGGGGTTTTTGGTTTTTGCGATGGTTTCACCTACCAAAAAATGGAAAGGATATAATAGTGGTTTGAACCGTCATTATATCCTCACCATTTCTTGTCATGGAAAAAAACTGCTAAAACAAAAAACGGTAAACAAATATTGACCTTAAATAGTGGTGGCTTAATCCACTACTAAACAACCATTATGCATATATAGAAGGGGTTTAAAACGTTGCTATATATCGCTTTAAAAAACCCAACTACAGAATTTTCAACCCTAGAGGATAAAAACAAAATTCAATACATATGTTTAAAATTATATCCATATTCACCACACCCACCTATGAGATCATATAATCATGAAGGTTATCAACATGGTTTACTAGAATGTAAAAATTAACTGACTATTCCGGGAATACATTACATTATTTAAGTCAGAAAAAACATTCAAGTGGCTATTAGATTATTAAGACATCTTTGGAAGACATTAATGAAGGAAGAAGTGAACTTATTAAAAAATATAATGAGATGTAAACAATCTAAAAATGGTATTAAGCTATGGGATATTAGTGGTAATGCTCAAACATGGATCCAAACTTATAAAGGATTCTCTAAGTATAAATATATTTAATGAGATTTTAGAATACAATAAAAATGGGATCTGTCTTTGTACAGTTCCAAATAAACCACTTAGAAAGAATTTTAACTATTTTATAAACATATAATTAAAAACCACTCATTTATATCATTAAAATATAAATAGGTTTCCTTATTAAACAAATCGAATGTTGGCATCATAAAAACATAACCAAATAGTCACTCAGTGAGTCGAAACCACCTACAAAAAAATTAGGCACACTTTATGAATACAATGATCTCTAAGAAAAACATAAGAATAACTCACAAAAAATTCATGACCAAAGGAACCCAATACAAAATCACTATAAATCCATAAGAAAATAAAATACATTAAAAACAAACACTAAAAACTCTATAGAAGAAAAAAGAGGAAGCCCCATGATCCTAGGAAAATTCCACCATTCTTAGGTGGAATCATAATATTAGTGGTATTATGTCGTATGTTTAGTTACAAATGATATATGAAACCAAAGTCAAACCTAGTCACAGAAATCTACAAATCATGTATTATTCATTGATTCAATATCAAATAGTGTGAATCATAAAATTTTCCAAAATCCCTAAAATAGGAAAAAATGACGCAATCTTTCTAGATATTGAAATATATGTGGAAATCAGAGGAAGAGGACTTGTATTTGTGATGAGGTTTAAATAGTCTAACCTAGATGGTGGAGTTGCAGCTGATCAGATGATAGAACTCGGGTTAGGGTTCACCTGGGCACCGCGGCTTCTGGAAATTGTGGAAACCAAAGTTAACCCACATCATTTCACATCTTAATGACGATACAAGCTCATCCCATATAGGTTAAATCAAAACAAAAACAAAAACATATAAACATCAAAATAAAATCTAAAAACTGAAATATTAGATAAATTTCAATAAAAATAAGGTACCAGTTATGAAAATACCTAATTTAGGATGGGTCTGATAAGATTTGGAAGGAGATTAGCATCTTGAATTGGATGGAGTAAGAGGAAGCCGATGGAGCTCTAAGATCACCAAATTGCTCCCATTTAGGGTTCTGTATCACGAATGGGGGAGAGGACGGGCCACTTTTAATTTTGGGGAATGTTTTACCAATGGGTTTTAAAAATTGTTGGGATATATTTTCAGGCCACACCAATACCAATGGTTCCATTGAACAGTTGTTAAAATCTCCCCTAAACCACACCTATACCAACGGTTCTCATTGAACCATTGGTAAAAACTCCCCTAACCACATCTATACCAACGGTTCTAATGAACCGTTGAAAAAATATCCCATAAACACACCTATACCAACAGTTCTTTAGAACCATTGGTAAAATCTCCCCTAAACCATCCTTTACCAACGGTTTCATAAAACCTTTGGTATAGAAGTGTGGGGAGAAACCCACATTCCAGTAGTGTATTCTGGAAATACATCATCAAACTCCCATACAATGGGTGTATTCTTAATCATGGGTTTCTCTATAACCATTTGAGATATATAACATTAATTTATAGGAGTCCAGACCCACAATATGTAATAATGTTCTACTGGAAGGTTATATTTGTCCTTGCATTGATAGATTATCAAAGATTGATCTAGATATGAAATGTGAATTCCCTTCCTTGGAAATGGATATGAGATCTATATAGATAAACAAATCCATGATAAAAAGCACATCAAATTCCTTGATAGTAAGGATCAAAATATTTGTAGGATGCACTTTCTGATAAAATTCAACCATATTAGAATTATAAACTTTTGATGTGACCGTTGGGCCATTAAGAGTTGTTAGAGATAACTCAACATCTAATTCTTTAGCTAATATGATGATACCATTATAAAAGTCAATAGAAATAAAAGAGGGGTGTATCCAGAATTAGATAAAACATTTTCTACTTTAGAGTGGATGGTAGGTGTACCTTTCACCACTTCATTATCATACTCCACATCGCCAATAATGATTGCATGCGACTTTCCTTTGTCTTTGGCCTTAAGAGGTTGTTGATGTTAATCATCATTAATAACCCTTGGATTAGGGAATTGATTTCCATAATTCCCCACTTCATTGCACTTGTAGCAATGATGTGTATGAGGTGCATTATGTATAGACTTTTATTTGTTTTCACCATTAGACATATTTTTTATCATCAATTTAGAATTTAATTTCCCTATGACCTTATTTTCAAAACTTATAACATTTACTAGTCCCTTTAAGACATCTCACTACATGATTCATTCCAGACCTTGAGGATAAGGTAAAACTCAACTTCTTTTCATTGTGGTCTATATATTTTCCCTTGAATTCGATTTTTATCTTATTATCAAAACCATATGAAGGATGGGTTACTACAATATCCATCTCAACATTGAGAGAACATAAAATAATTTCCTCATCACTATTGAGATCCCTTATGGCTAATGCCCTTCGGAGACTTGGTTTCAAGCCACTAAAGAATCGATCGATTTTACACTCACGCTGGATTGTAATTCAAGGAGCGAACCATGAAAGTCTTCTAAAATGTTCTTTGTAGGTACCAATAAGTTCATCATCCTTTTTATTAATTTCATGTAACTCCTTATCATGATTTGTTCATAGAATATGAGGAAACATCTTATCAAAATATAAGTTCTTCAACTCATCCCATTCCATGGACTAAATTTCATCTTTTTTCCTTATATTCTTGATAATATTCAACCATCGATCAGCCTCACCTTCCAAGTGATATACTTATAATATGAATTTATCATGTTTATAATATTGTAGTCATAAAAATATCTGTTCATTGGTATTAATCCATTGTTTAGCCAATAATGGATCAGAAGACCCACTGAATTACTGTGGACACTGCCTCATGAATGATTCAAAAGAATGTTGCTCCCTCCTTTGATCGTTTGGAGGTTCGACATGATTAATATCTTGAGAAAGTTATTTGATCATGGATAAAAGATTTTTAATCCCAACTGCCAACAAGTTGGTTTCATAGGGGTGAAATCATTTAATTTCCCGTCACATTCAGCATTAACATGATTCCTTCAGTTTTTAGCATTTGACTAAATCCAAGAATCTTAGTTTGAGAAACACTAATAAAAATGTGAAAAAAACATAACTTAGGAATAAAATTTCAATTTAGGACACTTTTGGTTTTATCCTAGGTTATTAATGAACATCTCTAAAACACTACGATAGGATTGTAACCTATACTTAGACATATCCTTAGGGGTTTTATAAAGGTTCTCTCATCCTATTTTCCAATGGATAACTATACCTTCTCTCTAATACCAACTATAAAATCCCATACTATACATATATATTTTACTTAAATATTAAAGAATATTTATTATATGATGTAAGAAAAACCACTCTTGTACCGTATTGGTTTACTGTATTTAGAAATTAGGAAACATAAACAAATAATTCATAAAATATCTAGATTCTGTCCCACTTATGTCTTCATAACTAGACTTCTTTTTGACATATCTTACATTAAATACATCATAATAACCTAGGAAAAATAAACATATAAAAGGGTGAGATCAAATTCTCTGTATGGGTAAAAAAAGTAAAATATCAATCACATCATAATCATAAGAAAATAACATTTGAAAATATTATCCTGTATATAAAATATCATAATATCATGTCATGGGATAAATCATTGAATTGAAATGTAATCACAACAGTAATTATATAAGACATTATATTTTGTGTCATACACACATAAGCATATAAATACATTTTATAATAGTCAAGGCACATTTTCAAGACCTTCGTTGCAGATAGAGTCCATTACAGAACCAAGTTCACTCCTTATTCTAGAACCATATTACTAAACTAGATTTACTTTCCATTCTAGTCATGTATATATAATGAGATATAAATCTTTAACCAATGAATTTTAGTTATATATAGGTCCCACCCATCTCATAATTAAATCTGTAATGCCCCGACCCCAGCTACCCGGAGTCAGTGCATTACTTCGTAACATTGGCATGATCACAAAAGATCAAGTCTCGAAAGACTGATTAGTTTAGTAGCCTTGGAAACACTAGATACATTCATAAATGTTAAATTACATCATAATGTAAAAAACTACAATAAAAAAGTCTCCATAGTCCACACTCATATCCTCTTCAGACTATCCCAGTAGGTCATTCATAAAATACTTCTTCACATCCTAGAAAATATTAAAACATTGAAAGGGGTGAGCTCATATGCTTAGTAAGGATAACAATATTGCGGAAACATTCATAAATAAACATAAAAATTTAAGGCAATGTATAACTAAAAAAAACCCATTTAAATTTGAACATCAACATAATATGGAAAAAGAAAAATGAGATAATGCCATTCACTTCTTCACATGGATATTCTACTGGTCGAATAATCACATGCAATATCAATAACCACTTTCATAATGAGGGAATGTATAATGCCAGACATTCTGAAACATTTTGTCAAGGCCTCAGCCAAGATGTCTAAAATGATTAAGGCCTCGGCCAAAACCATAAATCAAATTGGGAAAGGGCCTCGGCCAATTCCACATCTAGTTGTCTCATGAGACCTACCGATGCATCGAGGAGCTATAGCGGGCTCCACCCGTCACTTATTAAGTCCAATACATTTCTCATATGAATAGTTTTAAACATATCATAAACCATAACATAAACGTATCAAATAAAACATGCATAAAGGAAACATAAAATTTCCACATTTCAATCACAAGATATCAATACAACACATTGATATAATAAAAACTCTTTCAAAACCATTTTAAATACCAAAATAAAAGAATATTAAAACTTTTTATTTATTTTTCATTAAAAAAAATGATTGCTTGTAGAGGAAGCCGAAACTCAAATAATGGTCACAGCGGCGGAGAAGTCATTGTCGCCGCATAAGTAAAGAAAGAAAAACATTACCTTTTTTCGTTTAGCAAAACGCTTCATATAAAAAAGATTTATATTGAATAAATGTAAAAGTCAAAGGGGTTTATACACCGTATAAAAGAAGGTTGTGTATAAAACAAAATATGCCTCAATGACTGGAGATTGAGACGAAATCTCTTAAAAAGATAATTTTTTTAAAATAAAATAGATCTATTGTGTGTATTCATTATAAGTACACATAAATAAAGTACAAATACAAGATAGGACATAATAATATCATGACATAATTTGAAAGTAGGATATTAACCCAAAGAATAGAAATTGGGTTAAGAAGTTCCCTTACCTCGTGTCTGACTTGACTCAACCGTTCTTTAACCTCCTGAATAATAAAATAGAGTTAATATATACCTTATTAAGAACCATTTTCAATTTAATTATCCCTTTTATATCACTTATTACAATGATATGAACATTATGTAATTATTTAAGTTAATAACGGTCGTTTTGTCGATCTTTGGTACTTGAGTCAACAATAAACTTCTTATAATTACAAGTTGTTTATGTGGTAGAATATCCATTATCTCCAGAATTATATTCATGATTTAGATGTCATATATATCATATATATCCAGTATATAGATTCATTTATAATATTACGTAACATTTAGAGGTAAGAAATGAAATGCACCGTTCATGGAGACGGTAATCCATACGTACGCATGAACGCTACTTTCATTTATATTTTGTATTTAATGGAATGAGATAATAATGATATAAATGTATAATATAATTCCAGTATAATATAGTGTATAATACCATTTACTCCATCCTTTATACATCCCACATATGGCATTAACGATTCAAATCACTTTGAGGGGGCGGTAGTCCGCACTTCCTAAAATGAAATTATCGCGTTTACCCATAATGGAAATCTTAAAGTATGCCATAAATGAGAAATAAAGAAGCATAAGTAAAACATAAACATATCATATATCATATATAAATATAGTGACATCTTAATGGCCACCTTTTAAGGTGTTATATGAGTGTTGAACAATCATCGTTTCGTGAGGCAGAAATTCGCCATCCACAGAAACCGTATTTTCTTTAACCATTAGATGTAGGTGTGTGTAAGTGTAGCTCGAATAATTCTTATAAAAACATCCTATTATATTGAGGATACTGTTGTTGTTACAAAAGAAATGAATAAAAAGAGTTTAGGGGGTTTGAGAAGAAAAATAAAACAAAACAACATTAGAGAAGACATTACCTCAAAATCGGGTAACTCTTTTTGATTTGATCCAAAGGCTTCCTTGAGAAGAGTTCTTCCCAAAGTGAGGCTTCTAGGAGTAATAGGGGGAAGTTGGGAGAGTATTTGGGAAGAGTTTGTCCGAGCCAAATGGCTTGAAAGTGTGAATGAGGTGGTAGAGGTGGGGGCCTTTTATAAGAGGAGAGGAGGGGTACTCTTGGAAAGTAAGGAAATTTTACATTATTATACAATGATTTTCGGATTCTAAAGGTCCCATACTTATATAATTAGCGGCTAAGGTGATAAGGGTTCGACATATACCCACCTAATAGTCTTTGGACAAGTGTAATCCTTGGATTGTACATTATCTTTTCATTTTATTGAAATCGTTAAATACTGAGGTCATCGCTGCATCATAATGATATCATAAATAATTTAATTTATTTAATGTCTAAAAATTATAAAAAAATACTATGATGTAGGAAATATTTTTAGATTTCCAATGACTATTTTTAGTCAGAAATATGACTTGTATAACCCCATGTAAAAATTGTTTTAGAAAAACATTTCATGTTTGCGTCATTTTTTACTTTAACATTAAATAAAAGGTATTTATGTCATTTTCCAACTAAAGTGGCTCCATGGGGTCCCCAAGTTGACCCATGGAATTTATTGGTCTGCCATGGCACATCCAATGAGAGTAGGCCATGCGTCAAGATCATCTCATATTATTAAAACATTATTTTTACCTTAAACTACACTAATTACCTCTAATCGCGATTAAGAACTTAAAAGTTACTATTAATCAAAAATTATTTTAATCTCATTGAACCACATTTTAATTCCTAATGAAACCATGTATGTCGGATTTTTGAAAATCAAATCACAGAGGTGGTAATATTTCATTTAAACGAAAAATCAGTTATTTAACTACCACTTAGTGGTTTCACTATTCATCAAAAATTGAAGTTTTTCAGAACAATGCCAAAATTTCACCCTAAGATATAATTGATATTCCGATTTCAAAAATAATGTCTATTTTAAAAAAATCAAAAAATATAAGTTGCATTAATTTATTCTATAATTAATTCCCGCTGTCACAACAAATAATGTGTTTTTAAGAAACAATTTATATCAAAAGATTGGCAATTGTTTATGTCCAATTTCAATGTTAAATTAATTCTAATGAACACCATTGGATAAAATGGTAAAAATATATTATAATTATACTTTAAAACCACTTAATGGTATAATATATCACTATAAATTATTTTTATTAAAAAAGTTGTTTTTAAGTATTTTTCACTATTCATAAAAAATTAGAAGTTCTCAGAAAAATACAAAAAATTCAACATAGGCTAATTTCGATATTCCGAATCCAAAAATGAAGTCCATTTTGAAATATAAAATTTCTAAAATTTTAAAAAGTGGTTATTACTATTCATAACGGCTACTATGATTAGTCATGGTGTTTTAGAACTCGAAGTTGCGTACAATGCAAGCCATTGCATTATTGGATGTGAAGCGTATTGTGGAAGCTCGGGGTGTTACATTCTCCCCTCCCTCAATAAATTGCGTCCTCGCAATTTGAAATTTTTCTTGGAAAATAAATGGTTGAAAATAGAAAATACCTTTGTGGAAAACCCACATCGGAAATAAGATTAAAAAAATTTGGCCTTAATAAGAGGGAAAGGGAAACGAAAAAGTCACCACCCAATTATGATCTCGATTAGAAGAACATTGGTGGCAATTAGAGACATATAATTGGAGGAAAAATTTAAATATTTGTAGGGAGTGATTGAGGTCATCAATAACAATCAATTGTCAAATTGAGGGCCTCAAAGCCTTCAATCTATGTTGATTTAAAATATCATTAGTTCAACAAGAAATAAGGTATTAGGATAACACATTTTTTGTTTTAATATCCCTTTACTAAAGTTTAAGAATTAATTCATTCATTGAATAAGAGATAGGTATATATATATTTATGCTTGACAATTAGAGTTTCAACCTTCAACTCATCTTTCACTCAAAAGATAATAAAACTCAAAAATATTATACTTATCCTAATTGTATAAGGTTCCAAATGTTAACACATACCATTTAGATTAGTAAAATTATTTTGTAATAACCAGGGACTTCATGTAGGCTAGTGGTAGGAAATAAAGGCCTGTCACACTATGATTGTGGGTTCGATTCCTGCAGCTTTGTCCGACGCGACGGGTTATGCCCCACCCTGCAGGTTGTCCTTTTCCTAAAACTATAGTATTATAATATTCAAAAATAATCTTCATAAATTTTCTAACCTTAAAAAATACTATCCAAAGATCAACTTAATCCACTCCAACCTTTATAGTTATCCAAAATACCTCTGTCCAGACTTTCTCTAAAAGTTCTCTTAATTCCAAAATCAATTTATCAGATTCCCCAAACAAAGTAAAGTTTCTCTTATTGTCACATACTAAAAATATAATTACCTTCATCATATTAAAACCTTACTAAAATCAACAAGTACTATAGTACAATCCTTATATATATATATCACATTATTCTAATAACCAGAATATAATCCATGAGTCCAAAAGCACCAATACATTAGTTATTCTGCTTCAACTGTAGTAACAGCATAAGATTGTCCTTGATCCCTTGGCCTTTTCTGAGGTAAGATTCCCTGACGCTTAGGACATTCATTTGCATCATGCCCCATTTCCCTAAAATTGTAGCATTCAACATTGATATCCTCTTTCTTTCTCTTGCAATCACGCGCCTGGTGACCTTTTTCCCCACATTTATAACAAACTCCCATTCCTTTTAGGCAAGTACCAGGGTGATTCTTCCCACAATTATCACATAATGGAAAATCCTTCTTTCCCTTTTTCCCTTTATCTGTGTCTTGTTCCACCGTTCTCTTCTTCTCTTGCTTTACTTTGTTGTCATAAGACTTAGAGAATTCCTTTTCTGTCTTGATAGCACATGAAACAATATCTTCGTATGTTGAGAAAGATTGTGATACTAAAGCTCGACGGAGAAATGGTTTTAACCCATCAATGAAACGATAAATCTTACCTCTTGGGTTACGTATATAATCTCCAGCATACCTCGCTAACCTTGTAAAGTTGGCCTCATACTTTGCGACATTCGCATCCTCCTTTTGTCTCAGACTCAAAAATTGTCTTTCCATATCTGCTCGATGGTCACGAGGATAGTATTTTTCTAGGAAAATCTCATTGAACACCCTCCGTTCCATATTCGATATGTCATCATCTTCCTTTGTGTTTTGAATCAATGACCACCATTGACCAGCATCTCTAGTGTGGCGGTAAACTACCATGATAACCTTATCCCTTTCGCTACTCCCCAAGGCGTGGAATATCTTCTCTAAGGTGTTTCTCCATTGCTCAGCTACTAATGGATTTGTACCCCCATTAAATGTTGGTGGTTGTTGCCTCATGAAGAGGTCTAACATTGATCCTCCACGTTGTGGATCAGGGTGATCCATACGAGTAAGGTTATTATTAATAACCTGAGTGAGTTGTCCCAGTATGGTAATAAGTTGATCAGCACCAGTTGTATCTCCAGCTCCACAATAATTAACTTGAGAAGGGGGGAAATCCCTACATGGAGTGCATGCATTGATACAGTTTCCATTCCTTCCACTAGGCGCCATTTCTAAACAATGGCATAAACTATATTAGTTTATGAATCAAAATACCTAATTCCATACTTGTAAGATACTTAACATTAATTGAACTATTTATGGATATAATCCATAAAAATGTTTTCTTTGAGGATGTATATACTCATAACCCTTCATAGTGGTTTGTAAAGAAAATGAGAATTATCCTAAGCATATCCCCCGGGAGTGTCGTAACCAAGAGTTCAGCAAGACCCGTTGTCGTGCACCAGTTCCCGTTCGAGTCTAGCTCAAGGCAGTGTTTTCAGGTTTTACCCCTAGGTACATCTGTGCCAGAGCCGCCTCTACCTGCTCATATCCAGACATGGATGTATTTCTCGGAATACTCACAACATCTCTACAATACCAAAATTCTAGAAAGTTCTTCTATACTAATCCTCAAAGTCTATCTTCGGGCTATGTGCTCTAATCAGAGTTTATCTAAATCTAGCTTCCAAGGTTAGTACTAAACTGCCTCTGATACCAACTGTAATGCCCCGACCCCAGCTACCTAGAGTCGGTGCATTACTTCGTAACATTGGAATGATCACAAAAGATCAAGTCTCGAAAGACCGATTAGTTTAGTAGCCTTGGAAACACTAGATACATTCATAAATGTTAAATTACATCATAAAGTGAAAAACTACAATAACAAAGTCTCCCTAGTCCACACTCATATCCTCTTCTGACTATCCCTGCAGGTCATTCATAAAATAATTCTTCACATCCTAGAAAATATTAAAACATTGAAAGGGGTGAGATCAGATGCTCAGTAAGGATAACAATATTGCGGAAGCTTTTATAAATAAACATAAAAATTTAAGGCGATGTATAACTAAAACAAAAGCTTTTTAAACTTGAACATCAACATAATATGGAAAAAGTAAAATGAGATAATGCCATTCACTTCTTCACATGGATATTCTACTGGTCGAATAATCACATGCAATATCAATAACCACTTTCATAATGAGGGAATGTATAATGCCAGACATTCTGAAACATTTTGTCAAGGCCTCGGCCAAGACGTCTAAAATGATTAAGGCCTCAGCCAAAACCATAAATCATATTGGGAAAGGGTCTCGGCCAATTCCACGTCTAGTTGTCTCATGAGACCTACCGATGCATCTAGGAGCTATAGTGGGCTCCACCCGTCACTTATTAAGTCCAATACATTCCTCACATGAAAAGGTTTAAACATATCATAAACCATAACATAATTGCAACAAATAAAACATGCATAAAGGAAACATAACATTTGCATATTTCAATCACAAGATATCAATACAACACATTGATATAATAAATACTCTTTCAAAACCATTTTCAATACCAAAATAAAAGAAAGTTAAAACTTTGTATATATTTTTTATTAAAAAAAATGATGGCTTGTAGAGGAAGCCGAAACTCAAATAATGGTCACGGCGGCGGAGAAGTCGTTGTCGCCGCATAAGTACGGAAAGAAAAACATTCCCCTTTGTCGTTTAGAAAAATTCTTTGTATAAAAAAGATTCCTTTTGAATAAACGTAAACGTCAAAGGGGTTTATACACCGTATAAAATAAAGTTGTGTATAAAACAAAATATGCCTCAATGAATGGAGATTGAGACGAAATCTCTTAAAAAGATAATTTTTTTTAAATAAAACAGATCTATTGTGTGTATTAATTATAAGTACACATAAATACAGTACAAATACAAGATAGGACATAATAATATCATGACATAATTTGAAACTAGGAGATTAACCCAAAGAATAGAAATTGTGTTAAGAAGTTCCCTTACCTCGTTTCTGACTTGACTGAACCGTTCTTTAACCTCCTGAATAATAAAATAGAGTTAATATATACCTTATTAAGAACCATTTTCAATTTAATTATCCTTTTTATATCACTTATTACAATGATATGAACATTATGTAATTATTTAAGTTAATAACGGTCGTTTTGTCGATTTTTGGTACTTGAGTCAACAATAAACTTCTTATAATTACAAGTTGTTTATGTGGTAGAATATCCATTATCTCCAGAATTATATTAATGATTTAGATGTCATATATATCATATATATCTAGTATATACATTCATTTATAATATTACGTAACATTTAGAGGTAAGAAATGAAATGCACCGTTCATGGAGACGGTAAGCCGTACGTACGCTTGAACGCTACTTTCATTTCTATTTCATATTTAATGGAATGAAATCATAATGACATAAATGTATAATATAATTCCAGTATAATATAGTGTATAATAACATTTACTCCATCCTTTATACATCCCACATATGGCATTAACGATTCAAATCACTTTGAGGGGGCGGTAGTCCGCACTTCCTAAAATGAAATTATCGCGTTTACGCATAATGGAAATCATAAAGTATGCCATAAATGAGAAATACAGAAGCATAAGTAAAACATGAAAATATTATATATCATATATAAATATTGTGACATCTTAATGGCCACCTTTTAAGGTGTTATATGAGTGTTGAACAATCATCGTTTCGTGAGGCAGAAATTCGCCATCCACAGAAACCGTATGTTCTTTAACCGTTAGATGTAGGTGTGTGTAAGTGTAGCTCGAATACTTCTTCTAACAACATCCTAGTATATTGAGGATACTGTTGTTGTTACAAAAGAAATTAATAAAAAGAGTTTAGGGGGTTTGAGAAGAAAAATAAAACAAAACAACATTAGAGAAGACATTACCTCAAAATCGGGTAACTCTTGTTGATTTGAGCCAAAGGCTTCCTTGGGAAGAGTCCTGCCCAATGTGATGCTTCTATGAGTAAGAGGGGGAAGTTGGGAGAGTATTTGGGCAGATTTTGGCCAAGCCAAATGGCTTGAATGTGTGAATGAGGTGGTAGAGGTGGGGGCCTTTTATAAGAGGAGAGGAAGGGCACTCTTGGAAAGTAAGGAAATTTTACATTATTATACAATGATTTTCGGATTCTAAAGGTCCCACACTTATATAATTCGTGTATAAGGTGATAAGGGTTCGAAATCTACCCATACAATAGTCTTTGGACAAGTTTAATCCTTGGATTGTAAATTATCTTTTCATTTTATTAAAATCGTAAAATAATGAGGTCATCGCTGCATCATAATGATGTCATAAATAATTTAATTTATTAAATGTCTAAAAATTATAAAAAAAATACTATGATGTAGGAATTGTTTTTAGATTTCCAATGAATATTTATAGTCAAACATATGACTTGTATAAACCCATGTAAAAATTGTTTTAGTAAAACATTTCATGTTTGTGTCATTTTTTACTTTAACATTAAATAAAAGGTATTTATGTCATTTTCCAACTAAAGTGGCTCCATGGGGTCCCCAAATTGACCCATGGATTTTATTGGTTGTACATGGCACATCCAATGAGGGTAGGACATGTGTCAAGCTCATCTCATATTATTAAAACATTATTTTTACCTTAAACTACACTAATTACCTCTAATCGCGATTAAGAACTTAAAAGTTACTATTCACCAAAAATTATTTTAATCTCATTGAACCACATTTTACTTCTTAATGACAACCATGTATGTTGGATTTTTGAAAATAAAATCACAGAGGTGGTAATATTTCATTTAAACGAAAAATCAGTTATTTAACTACCACTTAGTGGTTTCACTATTCATCAAAAATTGAAGTTTTTCAGAACAATGCCAAAATTTCACCCTAAGATATAATTGATATTCCGATTTCAAAAATGATTTATATTTTAAAAAATTCCAAAAATATAAGTTGCATTAATTTATTCTATAATTAATTCCCGCTGTCACAACAAATAGCGTGTTTTTAAGAAACAATTTATATCAAAAGATTGGCAATTGTTTATGTCCAATTTCAATGTTAAATTAATTCTAATGACCACCATTGGATAAAATTGTAAAAATATATTCTAATTATACTTTAAAACCACTAAATGTTTTAATTTATCACTATAAATTATTTTTATTAAAAAAGTTGTATTTAAGTATTTTTCACTATTCATAAAAAATTAGAAGTTCTCAGAAAAATACAAAAAATTCAACATAAGCTAATTTCGATATTCCGAATCCAAAAATGAAGTCCATTTTGAAATATAAAATTTCTATAATTTTAAAAAGTGGTTATTACTATTCATAACGGCTACTATGATTAGTCGCGCTGTTTTAGAACTCGAAGTTGCGTACAATGTAAGCCATTACATTATTGAATGAGAAGCGTATTGTGGAAGCTCGGGGTGTTACAAAATCATTCCTACATGTTCCAAAAAACATAAACCATTCACCATAGAATATCCCAAGGATCAAAAAACTGGGTTTCTTAAACACCCTTCCATCATAAAAAAAAAGATAAATGGATTTTATAAAAATAATTCCATCATAAACACAGTCAGATCAATTTAATAATTGGGATATAAACATAAAACTCTGTCATCATTGATGGAAAATAATTTTTATAAAACACTTGAGCTTAGTTCCTGGGGAAAATATCCTTTGTTCTTAAAAAATATTTTCCTTCCTCAAAATGAAACAAATTGTTTGAAGATATCATTTTATGTAACAAAAAAATGTAATATTTTTGGGGAATATTCAAGGAAATAATATAGTATTTAATTGTAAAAATATGTTCATTCCATACAAGTTAAAAAAAATTATACTCATATTTTTTCCGAAAAAGTCAAAAAGTACCTCTTACTGAAGACGAAAAAATATTCTATTCTTCCTATTTAGTAAAAATTTACCAATGGGTAATATTTAATTCAAAAATTTATAGAAGGATGTAATTAATATTTTGAAATAAATATTTAGGAAACATGGAAGTGGATGACAAATATACCCCAGTAGATACTTACAAATAAACAATCTTGGATAAAGACAAGATTTGCATGTTATCCCTTACCTTAATTCTGATATGATTTTTATGTATCAAAAACTCATATATAATGATTTAAATAATTTTTTTGATTTATTATAGAATCATAATAATTTTTATGATAACATTTATGATCATATTTTCATCTGTTTGTTAGTAACATTTCATTTTTACTTGTTACTTAGGCATTAACTGCTTTAAGTTCTTTTGCATGTTTTGTCTAAAACGTTGTTCTTATTATTTTTAGGTTAGTGTTATATCATTTAAAACATGGTATTAGTATAATATATATCATATTTATTCTGTTAATTAATTTATATAATAATTCCTTAATGAAGATTATGTAAAACAAATCACATCACACCATGGAGACGGTAAGCCATACGTACGCACGAGCGACAATATCGTTACCCTAATTGTTGAATCGTATTAAAGTTTATGTTGTATAGTATCTAAAAATTAATATAATATTATACTAATCTTATATATATATTTATTAATTCCAAAATTATACCCATCCATGTAATGTGTTGGTGAAAAATGGATTACACCACGATGTGGAGATGGTAAGTCGTACATACGCACGCGTGTTGATTTCATTTTTCATAGGATGGGTAAAAGGTGGAATATTGTTTCTTCTTAATAATAATAACCTATCAGTACATAATTTATACTATATTTATTACTTTATAATGAAACAAATCATGATGTTTTAGTAGAAGAAGAAAAACTTCTAAAAGAACCGGTAAATGATTTTCCCCTTCTTCGATGTGCATCCTCTATATCTCCTCTTTGAGAACTTCAGTTGGTATTTAATGAAGTACAAGTCTTCTTGAATATTTCTAAGTAATTTCATAATTGAAACGGTAAAAATAGGATCGAGTTTTAGGGCTCTGAATGATGTTATGTGTTGAGGGAGGAATTACCCTTTTATAATAGAGGTGAGGGGAACTTTTGGAAACCTCAAAAATATTAATTTATAATCAAATCAAACCACACCTAAAAACCACAAAATTTTTCCAATTTCTAAGATGATATGATATAGGGTTCTAATATCCTCAACCAATATATTTTACACAATTGTTTTGTCAATATAATCAATTTCATTTTAATTAACACTCAACTATTTTATATAATTTTTAACTAGGGTAACAAATTTGTCAATATCAAAATGGTGAAATATTTACCTATTTGAAGTCAATTAGACTATAAATAAATAATTTATAACATATTAGATCATATTAAAATTATTATATATTTTTAAATATGTTTTATTATTTTTATATAATTTAGGAAATCCTTATTTTGACAAATTATCAATAGTGTCAATTTCTACACTATTTATTTCAAGAATGTTTAGAAATATAAAATAATAAGTGATCCTTGATATAAATATTTTTTTATATATATAAGGGTAGATTTAATATATAAAATTCATTATACATTATAATTATCCAAAATTATATTTTTTAAAATATTTTTAATAATATTTATTTTATCGCTTCATTAATGAAATAATTACTACCTAAATTGTGTTTAATAATTTGATATATTTATTTGTTGAGTAAAATGACAAATAAAATATTATTATGAATATAAATCCATTATATTTCATAACAAAACATGTATTATAATTTATCTTCTGAAAAACCCAATATTCAAAATTCAAGACTCATTTAAAACATGAATGTGACAAATTTATCTTCACATTATATAAAATAATATAAGTGTCATAATCTTCTATATAAGCCTCTAAATAGTCAATAAGTCAACCCTTGGATGCTTATGTTCCTGATATACTCGTCCTATAAGGTTTGTTAAAGTGGTTGGGCCATTTTGTTGTTATTAATATTTTAATAAAAATTGTTTGATTGGTTTCTCATTAATTAATTAAATTTTTCACCATCCAAGTATAAGTCTTTAAGGTAAATAATTATTTCCTAAAAATAAAAAATAAATTTTAATGTAAAAGAAAAATATTTTCGCTTTTAAATGAGAATGATAATCGAATTTATCTTCTGTATAACCTTATATTTAATTATTAATGTTTGAGTGAGGCATTTTTCTCTTTTCCTTAAATAAAATAAAATAAATGTCCTAATCACATCCAAGTGGGTTCCAATGGATACCATTTCGACCCAAGTATGTTTTACAGAAAATTATAATCATCCAATTATATTAATACATGTATTATGGTAATTTTATAATATTATTTTTACCCTTAGTTAACTGATTTACCCTTTCACCGTGTTAATAAAATTTACCAA
Source organism: Viscum album (assembly GCA_963277665.1). NCBI lineage: Eukaryota > Viridiplantae > Streptophyta > Magnoliopsida > Santalales > Viscaceae > Viscum > Viscum album. The sequence continues at coordinate 1,511,318,239 of OY728139.1, read as the reverse complement.
AGTTAATATTAATATTACCCAAAAATAAAATAAATCTATTTACATAATTCGGACATACTAATTTCCAATATGGAATCCATTATTTAAAATTTAATTCACATAATTTAATTAATTAATTTAAAATTAATCCCTTTGTGGAAATGAGAAAATAAGTTTTAAAAGATAAAATATTTTAAAAGATTAAAATGCTTCTATATCTCAATTTATTGTAAAATTAATTCCAATTACCTACATGATATTAAATGATAAAAATATATTATATTTATCCTCTGAAACCATTCAATAATATAATTTATTCATATAAATTGTTTCAATGAAAAAAGTTATTTTCATGCAAAATTTAGCGTATTTTTGTTGTTTATCAAAACATGAAAGTTATCAGAAAAATATCAGAAATTCATCCAATGTAAATTTTTATATTCCTCGTAAAAATAAAATATTTATATTGTCATATAAAATTTTTTAATGTGTCCAAATCTTAATTTAAGAGGGTTTCTTTATTCAAATGTGTAAAACTAACTTTTTAAAAGAATTGTTTTTTATACATCAAATAGTATTTTATTCAAACCCTATGACTAAAATATCCATTGGATGAATATAAAAATTATTTTATTAAGTATATAACACATATATATCTGCTTAATTAAATTAAAAAAATTAATTCACTCAAAAATAAAAATATAAAATTGATTTATATTTTTATTAAATAATTGACTGCCAATGAAATCACAATTCATTTTCATAAGTTAGTTATAGTTATTCTCAGTAACCATACAGCTAGGATATAACAGTAATTTTATAATAAGGGTGTATCATTGTTCATTTAAAGTCACGATTGCGTGAAAAGAAATCTACTAAAGAATAAAAATTATTTAAAGATAATACTTCATAAAAATCATCCAGGTGTTATGGGTTGGTTGGGATAAATTATCTTGTAATGTTGCTACCTAAAAGGCATTTCATGGTCGCTAAGGCTTAAGATAGAGAAAATGTCAAGGTGGTAAAAAATAGAGGTTACTTTTACAAATGTATTTTCAATTAACAATTGCCTCTATTATTAATGTTGCATACTCAAATCTTATGGCTTCAAATAGAATCAATACAAGTTATAGTTTCTCTATATGACTCGAGACTATCAATAATGTGATTAAATTGAAGAATATGCAATAATGGTCTTAAATGTCTTTTGGGAAAGAGAATAAAATATTGGTATGTGATAATGAGGCATGGGATCGAAAAATCCATTAAATACCTAAGAATTATTTGAGAATAAAAAATTATAGAAAAATATTCCATATCAACAATCATTTAGGAAAAGGTTTTCCCAAAATAATGGAATTTTACATATAACTGAATCAAGCATGAAAAATGATTTTGGATATTATTTTTAAGAAAAAATTTAATCCAAAAACAGATAACAAAGAAAACGAAATAAAAAATTAATTTTCTTTTTATTTTTTTTTTTATTTTTTTGGTTTTTTAATACTAACTACGACTTTTCACCCGACACCACATGTAAAAATTACATTTCCTCAATTAAAGTATCTTCAATAAAGAGATAAGTAAATAATGGCTGGGAGAAGGGACACCCTGCTAAGTTGTATCATATCTTGAATCTATTAGTTAGATATCTTCCATGATATTATTTGGAAAATAATTGTAGAAGTTTTTGAGCCTCTACCCATTGATAGTAAACCTTTCTGAACTCTTCTCATGAAAACACTATATAACACCAAAAGGGTAAAAATCAGTAACAATATAAGGAATGAACCCTTGGTAACAAAGAATACCTAGGTGGATCCTTAGCCTATAATTATTCATGATAACCTTCTTAGAAATATGAAACTTTTTCTAACAAATCATCCCATCATGAATTCACTTTTTCTTCTATTTATAGATTCAGGAGTTCTCATAAGCATCATGTTCAATTTATTCCAACTCCTAAATCTATAACTTTTTATGATCACCAAAATATGAGAGATTCATATTACATTGTTTAATATCCCAATATACACAATTCTCTACCTCTACCGGGAGGTGGAAAGCCTTTATAAACAAAATAATATATGGTGAAATTTTGATTGGGGTTTTAAAAGCAGTATGGTATTCCCAAAGTGCATCTTCCATGTAAAAAATCCAATATTTCCTATTCTTATGTACCATTTTTTCAATATTCTCTCAAATTTCCAATTTGAAATTTAATGTTGTCTGTTAGTTTGAAGGTGATATGAAGTGGATAATTTATGAACAAACCCACACTTATGAATAAAAATTTTCATGTTACGATTGATAAAATGTGAACCGCAATCACTAATGACAGATCTGAGCAAAAAAACCTATTGATAATCTCGTAACTCACAAAATCAATAACTACTCAAGAATCATCGGTCCTAGTAACTTTTTCTTCCACCCATTTAATTTTTTTTCATATTCAATAAGATATACACAAAGCCAAATGAATTAATTAAAGGCCCCATATACTCAATTCTCCATGCTGGAAAGATATCACAAAATAACATGGGCTATTGGGGCATATCATTCCTCTGGTATATATTCCATTTGAATTGACTTCGAGTACACGACATAAAAAACCAATGGGAATATATATACAATCTTGGCCAATAAGGTATCCAATCAAGGTTCCTTTGAGCTGTATGTTGAGGGCCAAAGTGACCCCCCACAAGCCAATGTGTGGCTGAAGGTCAAAACAGAGGTGAACACATGATCAGGGACACAATAACGAGAAACATCGCCACTAGAAATTCTACACAAATATGGGTCATCCAAAATTTACCATCAAGAATCATGATTAAGTATCTAAGATTATGAAGTGATGAAATCAAAGGTGACCCTATATGTTTTTAAAAAATTCACAATGTCTGCATACCATGAGGTAAGGTCCAAAACATCAAAAAGGTTCTTATGAGGGATGAATTCTCTAATGGGGATGGGTGAGTCAATATGATAGTCCAGTGGTTGGGAAATCTTACTAATGTGTTCAGTTACCACATTTTACACTCTTATGATGTCTATAATATCAAGTTCAAACTCCTAGTAGAGCAGAATCCACCAAATGTGGTGGGGATTAGATTCAGGGTTTTTAGGAGGAAACGAATGGAAAGATGATCAAAGAAGACAATGATTTTTGACCCAATAATATATGAACATGATTTCTATGAGGAAAAAATAAAAGAAATAAGTTATTTTTTGTGGTTGTGTAGTTTTCTTGGGTAGGGTTATGGTTATGTAAGGGGTATTCAATGACAGGAGGAGACTTCTAAACCCTTTATGATAAAACTTCCCCAACAACATTGTTAAAGGAACCACACATAGGTTTTAAAAGAATATCCCTACATAGTGTTTGGATGATGGTAGGTGATGTGAGATTCATTTTTTGTGAATTCAAATAATCCTCACATTTTTATAAAAAACAATTCTTAGTCTTTCTATAATAATCAAGATAAAGTATGTGAAATATTACCAAATACTTTAATGAATTGGCCGTATAAACCAGCATGGCCTAAGAAAGATCACACCTTACAAACAAATTTTGGATATGGAAGGGTTGAAATTAATTCAATTTTTGGTTTATCCACATGAATCCCCTCTTTTGAAATAAATATCCGAAGAACTATCCTCTGATCAACCATGCAATAACATTTCTCATAATTTAATACAAGATCTTTTTCAATGAGACGACGGAGGAAAAGCCTAAGTGTTCCAAAAAGTCATCAAAATATATTCTATAAACTTTGAAATAATCAATAAAAAATTTCATGTAATTCTCCAGGTACTCATAAAAAATACTCAATATCCATCGCTGAAAAGTACCGGGAGCATTATGTAGACCAAAATCCATCTAATTGTATGTGAATGTGCCAAATGATCATGTAAATGTTGTAATTTTTGATCCTAAGGGGATATATGGATTTGGAAATAACCCAAATAGATATCAAAGGAACAATAATGGGACTTACCAGCCAATATTTCTAATATCTAGTCAATGAACGATAGAAAAATATAGTACATTCGCGTGGCTTGAATTAGTAGACAATAGTCAATACAGTCTCACCAACAGTTTAGCACACAGGATAGAACCCATTCATTCCTTTCAATAGACACTACTGTTATTTCAGTTTTTATACACAATTTGAATTGGGATAACCCATTTACTATCAGATATATACAATAAATTCTCACATTGTCTTGTAATATACTAACTTCCAATTTTACCACTTCATAGAGTGTGGGATTTAACTAGCGCTAATCCTTCCTTATGGGCCTAGGATAATCTTCCTAAAGAATATGGTTCATAAAAATAAATTTTCTAATCTTGATAATATCTTAAGAAGTCCATCATATCACCTTTTTACACTATCTTAAAATTTCACGTTGTTTTGATTCCTCCTGTAGAGAGAGGTTATTGTAAATAATGACAAGAAATTGTTTAATACCCTCAATATAGGAATATTTTAAATTATATAGAAGTTTTTTTTAATTCCAACACATGTGGATTTTGGATTGGGGGAGAGGATTTAGGGGAGTGAGGTCCATGAAACTCTCTATCTTCCCAAGCTTATTCCATAAGGACAGAGAATATATTGAAATGATATTTTTAGAATCATTTGTTGTCATGGGTATCTCAGAATAGCCATAGTCATTAATTAAAGCACACAATTTACACTTTTTTAAACCCAGACAACACTCAATACATTAATCAAAACTCAAATCATCCAAGGCTAAAGGAGAGAAAAATAAATCATAGTATGGGTTGAGGAGAAAATTTTGTGTGTGTGTTCCATTATAGAGATATTACATTAAATAAATAAGAAGATTGGAGTGCTCTTCAATGGTGTGTTTTATGGAATCAAGAATGTTAAAACATAAATTTTCTCCACCAAACTCCATGAAAAACATACCATTATGAATATTGATGATCATATTTGTTGTTTTAAGGAATGGCCTCCGATGTATAAGAAGAGCATGTACATGGGTTCTGGTATCCTCCATCTCAATAATGTAGAAGTCAACGACGAAGACGAGATATTTAATTTTTACAAGTACATCCTCGACCACTCCAGATGGGTGTGTTATGCTATAGTTAGAAGGTTTCACCATGATTTATGTCAGTTTAAGATCTCCAACCTACAAAAAAGTGTATAGAGAGTAAGGCATTACATTAATTGAAGAACCTAAATCTATCATTGCACCTGAAAAAATGTCTCCGCTATGGTGCAAGTTATCATGAAAGATCATGAATCCTTGAATTTGGTTGGCATTACTGGTTTTATCAAGGATGATAACGTCTTTCCCAAGTTACCTCTCTCATTACCATTCAACCTTCATCTATGGGTGTAATTTTTTTAAAAAAATTGGCATTTTTTGGTATTTGTTAAACTGCATCTAGTAAAGGAATGTAAACTTCTACCTTTTTAAATGTATCCATTATCGATTTAACAATCTCATTATCAAAAAGTTTCTTAGATTTAGAGAGACTTTGGGGAAAGGAAGAGGTATTTTATTTTCGGTGGAATCTGAAATGACAATTTGTTTAGCATTTTCTTTGGATTTTCAACATTATAATTTTTTAAGGATAGGGAAAGAGTGTTTTCAAGAGGAGGATATACCTTTTGGGTAGGATAATTGGAAGATGAAAATTCATTACCACGATGAAGTGTAATTACCCAAACATTAACTTTTTCATTTGGATTAGAAATTGGGTGTGATAGTACTTTTCCAGAACCTTTCATATTTATATCATCGATGTTGTTTTACAATTGTACCACCTAAGTTAGTAGGTCTTGAATAGCTGATTTCATCGTCTGTTGGAACTAGAGGTTATGGTTTTCCATTTTCATCACTATGTCCTCGAGGTAGGGTTTAGATTTGGGAGGAAGAGGAGGATTTTTACGAGAACTTGAGGGATAAGAATAATGCATACCTTGTCCTTATTGATACAAATTCTACATGGGGTTGCATAGGTTTCCACCTTGTTGCTACTATGGTTTGGATTTCCACCCAGGTTTTGGGTGTTGTCTAAATAGTTTTTGTTTGAAGGGTGGTATATAGTGGAAAGGAAACCCAGGGAATAATGCTGCACAAGAATCATAAGAATCCCAGCATTGTGGGAAATGGAAAGGAAAATGAGTTCTATTAGAACAAAGAAAGCAGTGTAATGTAATAGAATAAGAGTGTGAGATACACTGTTCATGGGATAATTGTTTTAGAAGGGTATGAATCTCATCAAGTTTCTTATCTACACATTTTTCTAGGGTTTAATGACTTACCTCAGGAAATCCTTGGGTTGGTGCGATTACACGTGTACCAAATTGTTGTGAATTTTGGGCCATGTTAGCTATTTAGTCACGAGCAGCACAAGGTGTTTTATCAACCATGAAACCCCTAACTGTAGCATCAATCATTCCAAAATCCATGTGGATAAGTCCCTCATAGAAGTATTGATTTAGAAATTTTTCCCTAATTTGGTGGGGGGGAAACTTGAGAGAATTCTTCTGAATCTCTCCCAATATTCATGAAGGGTGTCTCTTTATGAATGCCTAATTACACATATTTCTATTCTAATTGATGCAGACTAAGAGGTTGGGAATAACATCTCTATAAAGAGTTGTTTAAGGTCCATTCACCCCCCAAATGTGGTAAGTAGACAATACAACTAGTACTTCACTACACCATCAAGGGAGATATGGAAGGACATAAATATAATGAGATCCTCAAATATATATTGGGGGTTTCATTATGGATCACACTATGTGAAACATCTTGATAAATATTTGAGGGTCCTCACCGGGAAGAACATGGAATTTGGGAAGTAGTTGGATGAGTCTAGATCTCAGCTCAATGTTTGTTGCTTCCTTAGGATATAGGATGTATGCAGGTTGGTACTCCACATCCGGGGTGGTTAGTTCTTTTAAGGTTCTATTATTTTCAGCCATGATTTTATAGGTTTGATTTGGTTCAATTTTTTATTTGTTTAGGACCAATTCAGGTTCAAAAAGTTCTTCCTTAATGTTTCTTGATTGACCAACTCAAGATGACCTGATTTGTGAGTGAAGTGTCTTTTCAATTTCAATGTCAAATTCAAGTAGTTTTTCTTTTTCTGATCCGGTCATGAAAATATGTTGTGAACATTTTTTTAATTTTTCATTTTTATGATTGAATATGGATAAATTAAAAAAAAATTAGACTAGTTAAAGTAAAAAATAAAAGATAATGTTATACTATAGAATGAAAGATAAAGAAGAAAAAGAAGAATAGAGAGAGAAAGAACATACAAGAAATAAAGAAAAACCAAAAAACATACAAAAAAACAGAAAATCGGAGGGGGGGGGGGGGAGTGATAAAGAAAGAATTAATATATAAATAAACAAGTAAAAAATAGATCATGTATCCTTGAAAATAGTGCCAAAATTTGAATGCATTTTCGAGCGCATAAAATTATAAATTTGTTTTTACTATAATTTCTACAGTATAGACAGAACTATATTTCATCTCTCAATGGGGTCTTATATCATTAATTTAAAAAGAACGTTTTGTTTAAGAATAAGGGAGTGTGGTTTTGGTAAAAATTGGGTTTAGTGATTTAATAATCCAAAATAAAATGAAATGTGATAAAACAAAGAAGAAAGTAACATAATTACTTAAGCGTGATTAACCCAGGGAAGTCTTGTGATGCCCATACTTCATCACTTCAAGAGATAGGGTTTAGATATTTTCATAATTTGTTTGTAACAACTATAACTATAATGATATTGAGTTTATACTAGTATACCTATTACGGTTCAGTTGGAAACACACAATGATTCACCAGATACCACCGATGATTGGGTGATTTATGTTCAACTTCATAACCAAAACTCACTAAGGAAACACATGAAGAACTAGATGTGATATCTGAGTTTATACATTATTTATTAATGATACCATGAAATAAATGTACATGGACTTAATAGTGTTTATGAGAGTTCAATCAACCAATATGAACCACACAAACACCTCAATTAAAAGAGGAATCAAGAAATAATGAATGGTGTGTGAAAGATCACATGAAAGGGTACCTCGAAACATGATAATATGAGATGATAATGACATAACATTACCTAACTATATTAAATAATAATATAGGATGATGAAAAAAAAAACCAAACCATGAATTTAAAATAACATTTAAAAATTAAAAAAAATCAATCTCGGGATTACATCACGTTGCTCACAGGGTGATCACAAGGGGTTTAGAAATCCATGGGAGGGGAGGAAGACGAAGATGTTGAACTAGAACTTCCTATAGATTACATAACTACTAGGAATGATGAGAGAAATCATTTTGGACTCCAAAATGTAAAAACCATCCCTCTTGGTTGAACTCCCAAATGGGGTGCCCAAGGTGCCAATTTATAGGCAAAGTGGGAGGTGGATTTGGGCACCCCCATTTCGACAATACACATGGTCCATGGTTTTGGGCATCCATACAGTCGTAAATCACAATTGAAAAAACTAAAAAGATATTTTTTGACAAACGTTCTATCCCCATGTCAAATATGAAGGCTGTATAATGAATATAATAAGTGGTATTGGAAAAATATAGAGGCAAATTTTTGACATACAGATTTATTCTAGTGGAAATATCGGTTCTTTTAAGACTTTTAATGAACGAATTGGGCTTGAGTTCCTTCATAAAAGTTTTAATCCAGGATCTAGAGATTATATCACAAAATTTCATCCCATTTGGAGGCATGGAGTTTGCGTATCCAAAACAATAGTGGACATGTTTTCTTGGAATTCCATGCAGTTTGGCCCATTTTCCTTCTATGTCATTGTGGGATCTCCGAATCCCCTTCACCTTCAATTAAATCATCAAAACAAGTGTAAATTTCCTTTTCAAAGTGAAAATAAAAAAATTATTTCAAATTATTTCTTCAATTTTGAAGTAAAATTTTATATTGTATTTTATATTTTCAATGCAAACCCATTTTAAAATAGAGGTGTAATGGTGGAAATGAATAGTGAATCACAGTGTGATCACAACCTCACACCTAAATATTTTCACTCATCGGAAAGGTATTATATCCAAATCAATTTCCATTCCTAAATAAAGGAGGGAAAGCTTCAAATATTATTTGAAATGAAATAAATCATGTCTCATTTTTGAAATAAATTTCTCTATTATTTTTCTTCTCTCACATTCAAATTTGATTACCATAATTTGTTCACCCATGAAATATGCCGCAACCTACCTTACCTTGAGATTTTTCCTCTTCACCGAAGGAATATATGAAAGAGGAGTTATTCTATTTTTCGAGTGTTCATGTGATCTTAAAAAATACTTTCCAAGATTCTCATTTCTCTATCAGTAGAATCATGCGTGCTATTAAAGATTACTTGCTACAGGTTGTTCTGAGGTTCATGGGTTGGTATGATTTAATGCTTAAAAATATGAGGTATAAAAGGATTGTTAAATATCTTAGAAACAAAAAAATTCAAAACTCATTATGTGTTAAAAATGAATGTACACACTCAACCCCTTATAAAGTGTATAACCTCCAACTTAGTATCCCCATTGTTTATTTGTGTGGGTATCAACAAATCTGTGAATAATAGTGAGTAAATAACCCCTTTTCTCCATTTTTTGTGCTATTTTTTTGATATATAGAACAATATTTTTTAATATAATTTTTTGGAGATAAAGTGGGGAACATGTGTAAAAAATGATGCAATATGGATTATGAACCCACTACCCAAGGAAAATGTAGGCACCCTTTATATCAACCTATAAAAATTATTTTCTCCCTAATATTCCCATGTAAACACCCTTTCACCCTTACTCTCTACAAATAAAACATGAATCTAAATTAGATATGGGTAGCTAGGGATACAATGGATTTTAATGTGGCTATCTAACATACATTTCTTGATATTTAAGGCTTAAGAAGAGTAAAATGTCATGGTTGCTGAAAATAGAGGTTAATTGTAAAAATGGATATTCAATGAACGACTACCTGTATCAAGAGTGTATAATACTCGAATCATATGGCATAAAATAGATCATGTCAAGTTCGAGTTTCTCTACATTTCCCAAGAAACTCAATAAAATGATTAAAATATTGGTTAGTGCTAATGAGGCATGGGATTCAAAAATCAATTAAACACCTAAGAATTATTTGAAAATAGAAATTCTAGAAAATTAATCCATATCAAAATTCATTTGAAAAACATTTTTCCAAAAACTATGGAATTTTCCACACAATCGACTCATGCATGTAAATTGATTTTGGATATTCTTTTTAAGATAAATGTTTATCTAAAATAGAAAAAGAAATAAAAAATGAAAATAATTTTTTTCATTTATTTGTGTTTTTTGTGTTTTTTAATCCTAACTATGACATAGAAACCTCCCCCACACCAAAATATCACATTGTACTCAATGTAAGTATTTTAAATAAATAGACAAGTAAATAAAGGTAGGGGAAGTGTCAACTTGCTACGTTGTGTTATATGGAGAATCTTGCAGTTGGATTTAATCCATGAGATGCTTTGGGAAATCCTCATAGAAGTGTTTGAGACTCTTCCCATTGATAGTAAACAACTTTCAACTCTTATCGTGAAAAGCCTATGTGGCACCAGAAGGGTAAACATCTGTAACATTATAGGGAATGAGCCATCGAGAACGAAGATTACCTAGGTGGAGATTTATCCTATAATTATACATGAGAAACTTCCCACTAAATATGAAACTTCCTCTAATGAATCATCCCATCATGGATAGCCATTTTCTTCTCTTTATATATTATGGAGTTCTAATATTCATCACATCGAATTTTTTATAACTCCTAAACCTGCAGCTTTCTATGAACACATGCATATGAGAGATTCATATTACATTGTTTAACATCCCAATATTCACGATGGTCTACCCTTACTGGGAGGTGACAAGCCTTCCCAAATACAATCATATATAGTGACATTCAAATTGTGGTTTTAAAAATTGTACGGTATGCCCAAAGTCCATCGTCCAAGTGCAAGCTCCAATCACTCCTATCAGGCAGTACCATTTTTTTGAGATTTTATTCAATTCCAAAATTTAGATTTCTTCTTGTCCATTAGTTTGGTGGTGATATGTGGTGGAGACATTATGAACAACCCTATACTTAAAAAGAAATTTTTTTATGTTACGATTTCAAAAATGTGAACCCTAATAACTAATGATAAATCTCGACACACCAAACTACTAAAAATCTGGGACCTCACAAAGTCAACAGCCACTCAAGAATCATTGATCCTGGTAGCTTTTTTTTCCACCCATTTAGAGACATAGTCCATTTTTAATAAGATATACACAAATATAAATAAATTTGGAAAATCCCCAATGAAGTCAACGTCTCATGCATCAAATAGGCCATAAAATAACATTGGATTTTGGGTAATTTCATTCTTCATGGAGATATTCTCTCTGAATTGACATCTTGTACACAAATTTCAAAACTGACAGGAATCTCTATACAATATTGGCCAATAAATTCCAGAGTCAAGAACCCTTTGAGCCATATTTTGAGTGTCAAAGTGACCCCCACAAGCCAATGTGTTGCATAAGGTCAAAATAGTGGTGAACTAATGGTCAGGAAAGAACCGATGAACAACATGTCCACTATAAATTCTCCAAAAATATGGGTATTAAAAAATAAACAATCAATAATCATGCTTATGTATCTATAATTATCAAGTGATGAAATCAGTGGGGACCTTATATGTTGCTATAAAATTCACAATGCCTTTATACTAGGGGTAAGGTCCACAACATCACAAAGGTTCTCATTATGGATGAATTATACAATGGGGTGGGTGAATTAACATGATGTTCCAGCGGTGGGGAAATCCTACTATTGTTGTTAGCTACCACATTTTCCAATCCTCTATTATATCAAATATCAGGTCCAAACTCTAGGTGGAGGAGAGTCACCGAATGAGGCAGGGCTTTGCTTCAGGTTTATTTAATAGAAAACGAAGTGCAACATGATCAGAAAAGACAATTATCTTTTACCCAATAAGATATGAAAGGATTTCTTCTAAGGAAAACACAATAGTAAAAAGTTATTTTTCAGTGGTTGTGTAGTTTTCTGGGAATGTTAAAGGTTACTTGAGGAATATGCAATGACATGAGGAGACTTCTCAACACTTTTTTTATAAAACTACCCCAATTGAAATGTTTGGGATATCACAGATAATTTTGAAGGGAAGATTCCACCTTGGTGGCTGGATGCTAGGAGGTGATGTGAGAATCATTTTTAGAGAATGGAAATCATACAATTTTTTTATCAAAAACAAATTTAGAGTCATTTTTCTACAATAGAGACCAAGGAAGTGAAATCTCACTAAAGTCTTCAATGTATCAGAGGTAAAAACTAGGATGACCTAAGAATGGTCTCAACTCATGGAAATATTTTTGGACATGGAATGGTTTAAATTAATTCAATTTTTGATTTATCCCCTTGAATTCCCTACTTTGAAATAACATTACCATGAAATAAACCCTGTCAACCATGAGATTGTATTTCTCATAATTTAATATGAGATCTTTTTCAATGCAACACTAGAGGAAAAAACCTAGGTGTACTAAATAGTCATCAAAGGAAGTTACATACACCATGAAATAATGCATAAAAACATCCAGGAATTTATCATGGTAGTCAGAAAAAATACTCAACTTATATCACTAAAAAGTACCAGGAGTATTATATTGACTAAATTGCATTCTACTGTATGTAAATGTTTGAAATGGATAGGAAAATGTTGTATTTTCTTGATCCTATAGGCCTATATGGATTTTAGAGTAACCCGAATAGCCATTATGTAAACAATAATGGAACATACCATCCAATATTTCTAACATCTGTTCAATGAAAGGTTGAGGAAACTAGTTATTTCATGGGGCTTGATTCCGTCATTGGTGGTCAATACAGACTCACCAACAATTTTTCACAAGTCATGGAACCAATCATTTCCTTTCATTAGACACTAATGTTAGTCTAGTTTTTATGAAAATTTTTAACTGTCTAACCAATTTAATATTTTATATATGATAAATGATCCCATCAACCAGTCAAATACTGACTTCCAATTTTACCACTTCAAGGAGAGTGGGATTTGACTGGCACTTATCCCACCTTATGGTCTTAGAATAATCATCCAAAATTAGATGGTGTATATAAATAGATGGGATAAGTCTATTAATATCTTCCAAATATCATCTTATAACCTTTTTACACACTCTCAAAAGGTGAAACAGTTTTGATTCCTAATGTAGAGAGAGGTTATTGGAAATAAGGATGGGAGATTGGTCAATATCATCAAGATAGGTGTATTTTAAAATATATTGAAGTAGTTTTAATTCCAACACAAGTGGGGTTTGGATTGAGGGAGGGTACTTAGTTGTAGTGAGGTCCATTATACTGTCTATCTGCTCATGTTTATTTTCTAAGAATAGAGAATATATAGAAATGAGATTTCAAGAATCATCAACAATTATGGGTTCCTCATAATGAACACACTCATCAATTAAAACAAAAAATTTACAATATTTCAGAACCCACACTACAATCAAAACACGAATCCAAAACAAAACTATCCATGGCTCAAGAAGAGAAAAATAAATCATAGTATGGGTCGAGGAGTGAATTTTGTGTATGCGTTTCCTTATAGAGAACTTCTGTGGAATAGATAAGAATATTGGAGTACACTTCAATGGGGGTTTTCATGGCATCAATAATTTTAAAAATTACCTTTTCACCACCGAACTCCATGGACAACGTACCTTTGTGAACATTGATGATTGTATTTTTTGTTTTGAGGAATCGCCTCCCTAGTATGAGAAGAGAATGTACTTGGGTTCTGGTGTCCTCCATCTCAGGAATATAGAATTTGGTGGGGAATATGATATTCATAAATTTTATAAAGATGTACTCAACCACTCCTGATGGGTGTGTTATGCTCCGGTTGGAATGTTACACAATGATTCTTGTCGGTTTAAGATATATAACCTACATAGAATTGCACACAGAGTAAGGAATTACATTAATTGAAGCACTTAAACCTATCCTAGAATCTGAAAAGAATGCCTCCTCTATGGTGAAAGGTATCATGAAATTTCCTGGATCATTGAATTTGGTTTGCATTATTGGTTGATTCATGGATAACACATTCCTGCCCATGTTTACTCTCTCATTTCTCTTCATCCATTATCTATGGGTGAAAGGTTCTTTAGAATTTTTGGCATATCATAGGATTTGTTTAACTACATCCATTAAAATAATTTTAACTTATACCTTTTTATATATATCCATTATCTCTTTATCATTATCATTATCAAAAAAGTTCTTATATTTAGATAGTATTTTGGGGAAAGGAATATGAGTGGTTTTTTCTGGAATCCTCAATGATAATTTGTTTAGAGTTTTTGTTTTGGACATTCAACATTAGAATCTTTTAAGGGTAGGGAAAGAGAGTTTTCAAGAGGGGGGAATACCTTTTGGGTAAAATCACTAGAAAAAAACATCATTACCACTATTAAGTGTTATTTCAAAAACATTACCTTTTACTTTTCACTTACCAATCAGTTCTTATGGTAGTTTTCCAGAACCTTGCATCTTTCATTCCCCGGTAGATTTTTCCTATTCTCCCACTTGAGTTCATAGGTCTTGAATTGTCGATTGTATGATTTATTGTAACTGGAGGTTTTGAGTTTCCATTTTATTCATGATGTCCTAAATGTTGGGTTTAGATTTGGGAGGAGTAGGAGGATTTTTTTGTGAAGTTGATGGATAAGAAGATTGAATACCTTAGACTTGTTGATACCAATTCTGTTTGGGGTAGATTAGGTTTCCTCCTTATTGTTACAGTGGTTGTTCTTTACACCTGAGGTTTGGATTATGCCTAAATGATTCTTGCATTATGGGTGGTACTTGATGAAATTAATGCCCTAGGAATACATCTTCACAAGACTCAGATGAATCCTGAAGTTGTGGGAAATGGTCAAAAAAATGAGTGTTATTAGAATAAATACCACAATATAATGGAATAGAAGAAGAGTGTGAGTTACCTTGTTCTATAGATAACTGCATTAAATGTTCATCCATATCATCAAGTTTATTATCTACTTTTTTAGGGATGAATGACTTACCACATGAAAATCATGTGCTAGTGTTATTTCAAGTGTTCCAAATTGTTGTGCATCTTCAGCCAAGATGGTTATTAAGTCACAAGATGTGGAAGGAGTTTTATCAACTAGGGTACCCCCAACTGAAGCATTTATCATTCCATGATCCATGGAGACAAGACCATAATAGAATTATTTAATGAGCAATTTTTCACTATTTTGGTGGTGGGGAAAACTTGTGCAGTGTATTTTTAATCTCTCCCAATATTTATGAAGTGTCTCTCCTTGTGAATGTATAATTCCATAGATTCATTTCTAATTGATACAGTCTGAGGGGTAGGGATAAACTTGTCTAGAAATATTTGTTTAAGGTTATTCCATTCCCTGGTTGTGGTATGCATATAGTACAACTAGTCTTTGGCTACATGATCATGGGAGAAAGGGAAGGCCCTAAACTTTATGAGATCCTCAGATTCATTTTGGAGTTTCATTGTGGAGAACACTAAGTGAAACTCCTTGAAATGTTTGTGAGGGTCCTCACTATGAAGACCATGGAATTTTGGAATTCAGTGTATGAGGCCCGATCTCAGCTCACGTTGGTTGTTTCCTTAGGATATTGGATGTACATAGGTTAGTACTCCACATATGTGGTGGTCAGTTGTTTTAAGGATCGATTATTTGATGTTATGATTTCTTGGGTTTTATGGGGTTCAATTATTGATTGGTTTAGGACCACTTGATGTTCCAAAAGGTGTTCCGTATAGTTACTTGATTGAATTATTCTATATAACTTGATTATTGAGAGAAGTGTCTTCTCAATTTCTAGGTCAAATTCAAGAAGATTTTTTTGATTGTTTCATGTAAATAATTTGTGATTTTTTTTATCTTTTTTTCTTCTTATGATTGAAGTTTGATAAAATAAAATAACATGAGAAGAGTGGAAGGTGAAAATGAAAGATAATGTTATACTACAGAGCCTTGGAACATTAATTTAAAATAAATTTTTTTATTTAAAAAAGGGGAGTGTGGTTTTGTAAAAATTTGGTTTTGATGGTTTAGGAATCCAAAAGAATGTGGAATGTGATAAAACAAATAAGATGTTAATAGAATTAATTAAGCGTGATCAACCCAAGGATGTATCATGATGTTCATCCTCTATCACTTTAAGAGATATAGTTTAGATATTTCGATAATTGGTTTGTAACACCTATAACCATAATTTTACTAAGTTAATACTAGGATACCTCATAGGGTATAGTTGAAAACACACAATGATTCACCGGATACCACTGATGATTTAGTGATTTGTGTTCGACTTCACAACCAAAACTCACCAAGGAAATAGTTGATGAACTCAATGGGATAATGAGGTTTATATGTTATATATTTATGATACCATGAAATTAATGTACATATAATTGATAGTGTTTATGACAGTTCAATTGACCAATATGAACCACAGATACACCACAATTAAAAGTTGAAATAAGAAATTGTGAATGGTGTGTGATACCTCACACGAAAGAGTACCCCCAAATATGATCAAAGAAATTGAGGATGACATACCAGTACATAAATTATTTAAATAATAAGATAAAAATGATGAAAAATAACACAAAATACCTTCATTTAAAATAACATTCAAATATTACAATAACAATGCTTGGAATGACAACATGTTCCCCTTTGGGTGATAACAAGGTGTTATAAAATCCCTAGGAGGGTAAGACAATGAAGATTTTTAAGTAGAACTTACCATAGCCTCAAGAACTTATAGGAATGATGATAGGACTCCCTTGGGACTCCAAAATGATAATTCCTTGCCTTCTGGTCAAATTCCCAAATGGGTTTCCCAAGGTACCAATTTATAGGCAAAGTGGGAGGTAGATTTGGGAACACTGATTTCGAAAAACTGCATGGTCCATGGTTTTGGGATGTCATATAGTGTTAAATAACCTAGGAAAAACTAAAATGTTTTTTTTCTTCCATCTTGTCTATCTCCATGTCAAATTTGGTTTCTAGATAATTAATATAATAATATATATGGCTAAAATAAATAGTCAATATTTTTACTCTATGTTGATTCATTCTGCTGGAAAGATTGGTTCTATTGGGCATCTTAATTGATGAATTGGGCTTGGGTTCCTTCATGAATGTTGTATCCCACATATTTTTGGACCAGATTAGAATATTTAAAGCCATTGGGATCAACTCATTTTTTATTGTAAAAAATAGTGGACATGTGTTCATGGGATTCTAGGATGTTTGGCCCATTATCCTTCTGCATTATTTTGGGCTCTCAGAATCACCTCCACCTTCAATGAAATAATCAAAACAAGGGAAATTAACCCGTTTAAAATTTAAAAGAACAAAATTATTTAATCAATTATGAAGTTCAATTTCTTATTAAAATTTTAAATTTTCAATACCAAACCTGTTTAAAATAAGTGTGTAAGGGTGGAAATGAATAGTGAATCACAGTGCGATCACACCCCCACACCTAAACATTTTCACTCCTTGGAAATGTATTCTATCCAAATAAATTATTATCCCTAATTAAACGGTGAGAAAACATCCATGATTATTTGAAATCAAATATATCATGGCTTGTTTATGAAATCAATTTTCCTATCATTTTTCTTCTCACATTCGAATTTGTTCGGAATCATTTGTTCACCCTTGCAACATGTTGCAGCCTACCACACCTATAAATTTCCCATCTTCACTCAAGGAACATATGAAAGTGGAGTTATGCTATTTTCCCAGAGTTCATGTGATCTTTCTATATTATTTCCATGATTCACAGTTCTCTACCTGTAGAAACTAGTTTTATACTCAAGAGAACTTGAAATAGTTTGTTCTAAGGTTTAAGGGTTGTTAGGACTTAATATTTTAAATTCTAATGCAGAAGATGAGTGATTAATATCTTATGTAATGTTTTTTCAGAATTCTTCAAGTATTCACAATGAATATACACAATCAACCCCTTAAGAAAGTATATCACCTCCAACATAGTATACCCACTTTCTATTTTTTTGGTTCATAACCAAGAATTAAATAATAATGTGTAAACATCCACTTTTATCAATTATTTTCTTCTGTTTTTTTCGATTTTCAGAACAATATTTTTTAATATACATTATTTGGAGAAAAATATGGAATCAAATGTAAAATAATTATGCTATATAGATTATGAACCCACTTCCCAAGGAAAATTTTGTCTCCATTTATATCAAACCATAATAATTATTTTCTCCCTATAATTCCCATGGAAACACCCTCTCAACCAAACGTTTTGAAAATAAAAAAATAATATACATAGGATATGGGTATGTAGGGATAAATTTTCTTCTAATGAGGCTACTTAATAGGCATTTAATTGTTTCTAAGGCTTAAGAAGGGTAAACATCCAAGGTGGATGAAAATAGAGGTTAATTATAAAAATGGATTTTCAATGAACATTTAAATCTATCATGAATCAGGAATACTCGAATATTAATGCTTAAAACAGAATCAATGAAAGTTATAGTTTCTCTATAGGACCTGAGAATCTCAAAAAAGTGATTAAATTAAAGAATATTCAATAAAGGGATTATAATATCTCTTGGGTAAGGGATTAAAATATTGGTTAGTGCTAATGAGGCATGGGATTCAAATAATTATTAAACTCATAAGAATTATCGGAAAATAAAAATGTTAGAAAAAGATTTCATAACAACATTTATTTGTAAAGATGTTTTCTAAATTTTTTTTGATTTTACACACAATCAAATAAAGCATGAAAAATGATTCTGGATATTCTTGTTAAGAACAATATTTATCTAAAAACATAAAAAAATGAAAAAAGTAAATTTTTTTTTATTTTTTTATTCCTAACAATGACATGTCACCGTCCCCCAGACCAAGAAATTGAATTGTCCTCAATACAAGTATTTTAAATAAATATACAAGTAAATAAAGGTCGGAGAAGGGACAACCTACTAAGTGGTGTTATATGTGGCATCTATTAGTTGGATTTCCTGCAAGAGATGGTTTAAAAAATACTCATATACATGTTTGAGCCTCTACCAACTGGAAGTAAACGTCCACACACTCTTCGGATGCAAAACATGTATAACACCAAAAAGGTAATCATCAGTAATAGTATAAGGACCGAACCATCGATAATGAAGCTTACGTGGGTGGATCTTTAACATAGAATTACACATGAGAACCTTCTCACTCATATGAAACTTCCACTGGTGAATCATCTGATCAGGAATAAACATTATCTTCTCTTTATTGATTCTGGAGTTTTCATATGAATCACATTGAATTTCTTCCATCTTCTAAATATAAAACTTCTTGGGATCACATGCATTTTAGAGATTAGGACTAAATGTTTTAACAGTCCAATTTTAAGTTAGTTTTGGGATGATAGAAGTGGAGACTTAATGAACAACCCCATACTTACAAAGAGAATTTTTCATGTTGGGATTGCAAAAATTGGAAGCCTGACCACCAATGAAAAATATCAGCAAACTAAACCTACTAAAAATTTGGGACCCCACAAAACCAACGACCACTCGAGAGTTATAGGTCCTGGTATCTTTTACTTCTATCAATTTAGAGACCTATTTCTTATTCAAAACAATATACCCAGAGCCAAATGAAATAGGAAAAGGCCCCATGAAGCTAATGCTCCATGCATTGAATATATCACCAAATAAAATGGGATGTTGGGGATTTCATTCCTCCTAGATATATTCCATGTAAATTGACATTGAGTACATGACTTAAAAAACCAATGGGAATATCAATACAATGTTGGCCAATAATATCATGAGTTAAGGACCTTTCAAGCGGTACGTTTATAAACAAAGTGACCCCCACAAGCCAATGTGTGGTAGAAGGTCAAAACATAGGTGAACACATGCATAGATACACACCAACAAGCATATTGGTCGCTACAAATTCTCAAAAAATACGGGTCATCCCAAATGTACCATCGAGAATCATGTTTAAGACTCTGAGATTGTGAAGTGATGAAATATGTGGGTACCCTAGATGTTGCTAGAAAATTGAAAATTTATACATACTAGTTGGTAAGGTCCACAACATAAAAAATGTTCTCATGAGAGAATAATTCTATAATGTGGATGGGTGAGTCAACATGATGGTCCAATGGTGGGAAAATCCTACTAATGTGGTCAGCTACAACATTTTTCACTATATTATCTCAAATATCAAGGTCAAACTCTTAGAAGAGGAGAATATACTGAATGAGGTGGGGGTTATCATTAGGTTTATTTAGTAGAAAAAAGGGTAGAATCATCCGAAAAGAAAACTATTTTTTACATAATAAGATATGAATGAAATTATTCCGTCAGAAACATTGTAGAAAGAAGTTCTTTTTTAGTGGTTGTGTAGTTTTCTCAGGTAGGGTCAAGTGTACGCGAGGCATATGAAATTACATGAGGTGACTTCTAAACTGTTTTTGAAATAGCTTCCCTAACTACAATTTTAGATAAATCAAACATATGTTCAAAGGGAAGATACCACCATTGTGGTTGAATGATGGGAGATGATGCAAGACCCTTTTTTAGTGAATTGAAGGAATCCTCACTTTTTTTATCAAAAAATAATTTATATTACATTTGTAATAATCGAGATAAGGGAAGTGCAATCATACTAAATTCATTAATTAATCGCCAGAAAGCACCAGCATGACCCAAGAAATATCATATCTCACAAACACATTTTGGATATGGAAGGTTTGAAATTAATTTAAATTTTGATTTATCCACTTGAATTACCTCTTTTGATATTATATGCCCAAGAACTATCCCCCTCTCAACCATGAAATGAAATTTATCATAATTTAATTTGAGATATTTTTCAATTCAATGATGGAGGAAATAACCTAGGTGTGCTAAATAGTCATCAAAGGAAGATCCATAAACCATGAAATCGACCATAAAACATCAATAAAAGTTTCTAGGTACTCAGAAAAAATACCTAGTATACAATGATGAATAGTACTGGGAGGATTACATAGTACAAAAGGCATCCTTATGTATGAAAATGTTCCAATTGGATAGTTAAAGTTTTACTTTTCTTGATCCTCATGGGATATATGTATTTGAAAATAACCTGAATAGACATTAAGGAAAAAATAATGGGACTAACCATTCAATATTTCTAACTTATGGTCAATAAAATGTAGGGAAAAGTGGTCCTTTCACATGGAATGATCAAGTTGATTGTAGTCAATACAGACTCTCCATTTATTTTTCACATGTATTGGACCAATTCATTCCTCTCATTAGAAACTACTATTATTATAGTTTTTTAGGAATAGTTTGAATTGGGATAACCCATTTACTATCAAATATATGATAAATGATCCCAACAGCATGTAATTTACTAACTTTTAATTTTACCACTTCAAGGAGAGTGGGATTGAACTTGCAGTTAGCCTTCCATATGGTCTTAGCCTCACCATGAAAATGTATATGATGTGTACCAATAGATGGTATAATCTCGAGAATATATTTTAAAGTCCATCATATCAACTTTTTATACTCTCAAAAAAGTTCAATAAGTATTGATTTCAACAATAGAGATAGGTTATTGGAATTAATGACCGGAAATTGTTCAATACCCTCAAGATAGGTGTATTTTAAATTACATGGAAGTGGTTTTAATTCAATAATTGGTGGTTTCTTGGATTTTTAGAGGGGATTTAGGGGGATTGAGATCCATGAAACTATCTATATGATCATGTTTATTCTCTAAGGATAGAAAATAGAATAAAATGAGATCTAGTGAATCATCATTGGTCATGATTACCCCAAAATAAACACCCTAATCAATTATATCACACAATTTACACATTTCATAAACCACAAAGCACTCAAAACATGAATCAAAACTTGAATAATCCAATGAAGAAGAAGAGAAAAATAAATTAGAGTGTGAGTGGAGGGGAGAAATTAGTGTATGTGTGTGTTTCATTTGCAAGAACTTCCATTAAATATATTGGAATATCAACGTTATCATTAGTGGTTGTGTTTCATGGCATAAAGAATGTTAAAACTTAACTTTTCTTCACTAAACTCGATGGAAAACATACCATTGTGAACATTGATCATCGTCTTTACTGTTTTGAGGAATATCCTCCCAATTATGATAGAAGCATGTACATGGGTTTAGATATACTCTATATCATGAATGTAGAATTCAGCAAGGAATATGAGATTCTTCACTTTTACATGTAAGTCCTCTACCACTATTTATGGGTGCCTTTTTCTCCAGTTGGAAAATATCACTTTGATTCTTATCTGTTGAACTATCCAACCTTCATAGAAGTATACACAGAGTAAGGAATTACATTAATAAAAGAACTTAAATATATGATAACATATTAAAAGAATGTCTCCTCTATGGTGAAATGTATCATGAATGTTTTTGGATCCTTGTATTTGGTTGACATTGCTAGTTGAATTAAGGCTGATATATTATTTCCCAGTTTGAAGCACTCATTAGCCTTCAGTCTTTGGCTATGCATGCAAAGTTATTTATGAAATTTGGCATGTCACAGTATGTGTTTAACTACATCCAACAAAGGAATGTTAACATATATCTTTTTAAATGTATCCATTATCTCTTTATCAATATCATTATAAAAAAGTTTCTTAGATTTATAGATTCTTTCGGGGAAAGGAAGAGGAATTATATCTTTTGGTACAATCCTCAATGATAATTTTTTTATCATTTTTGTTTGGGTTTTCAAAATTATAATCTTTTAATGGTTGTGAAAGAGAGTTTTTAAGAGTGGGACATACCTTTTGGATTAAATCATTGGAAGAAGAAAGTAATTTACCACTATGAAGTATTATTTTACAAATATTAACTTTTTCTTTTGGATTAACAATAGGTTGGGATGATAGTTGTCCAAAAACATTCATATCTATCTCACCGATGAAGTTTTCCAATTTTCCAACTTGATTTCATATGTATTGAATAGATTATTGCGTGGTCTTTTTCAATTGTAGGTTATGGTTTTCCATTTTCATTACTATGTCCTTTAGGATGGGTTTATATATGAGAGGAGGAGAATTTTTCTTAGAAGTTGAGGGATAAAAAGATTACATACCTTGGACTTATCGATACAAATTCTGCTTGGGGTAGCTCGGGTTTCCACATTGTTAGTAATGTGGTTATGCTTTCCACAAAGGATATGGATTTGGACGAAATGGTTCATTCTTGAATGACAGTGCTTTTTGAAAAGGTCTTCATGGGAATACTACTGCACAAGGCTCATATGAATCCTAAAGTTGTGGGTAATGGTTAAAAAATGAGTGTTACCAGAAAAAATACAACAATATAGTGGAATAGAAGAAGAGTGTTAGTTACATTGTTCTTGAGAAAATTTCCTTAGAATGGAATAAATCTCACCAATTTTGTTATGTACCTTTTGTTATAGGGATGAATGACTTACCTCATGAACTCCTAGAGCTGGTTAAATACCTCATATACCAAATTGCAGTGCATTTTGATCTATGTTGGATATTATGTGATGATCGGTGGAAGGAGTGTTATCTACTAGTGAACCACCAACTGTAGAATCTATCATTCCACGATCCATGGGGGAAAGTCTCTTATAGAAGTATTTAATTAGATATTTTTCGCAATTTATTTCATGGTGGAAACTTGAGAAAAGCCATTTGAATATCTCTCAATGTTGAAGAAGGGTCTCTACTTGTGAATTTCTAATTCTAAGGATTTATTATCTAAGTGATTTATTCTGGTAGGTAGGGAATAACTTCTCTAGAAAGAGTTTTCTAAAGTCATTTAAGCCCCAAATTGTTGTAGGTAGATATTAAATCCAATCATTGGCTACACCATATAGGGAGAATGGGAAGACACTAAACGTATTGAGATCCTCAGATACATTTTTGGGTTTCATTATGGATCATAATATGTGAATCTCAGTGAGATGTTTGTGAGAGTACTAACCAGGAAGACCCTAGAATTTGGGTAGTATGTGGATGAGGACAGATCTCTACTCAAGTTTGGCTTCTTCCATTGGATATTGAATATATATAGGTTGGTACTCCACATCTGAGAAGGTCTGTTCTTTTAAGGTTTGATTATTTGAAGAATTGTTTTCTTGGGTTTTATTAGCTTTATTTTTTGATTGGTTTAGATCCACCTGAGGTTCCACAAGGGGATCCTTTTTGTTACTTTATTGACCTACTCTAGATTACATGATTTGTGAGCGAATTGTCTTTTCAATGACTATGTAAAATTCAAGTATTTTTTCTTTTTCTGATCAAGCCATGGAAATAAAATGTGAACATTTTTTCTATTTTTTTCTTTTAATGAATGAATATGGTTAAAATAAAAGATTTTAATAAGTGTGAAAGGAGAAAAGAAAAGATAATGTTATACTACATAATTAGAGAGAAAGAAAAAGAAGAAGTGAGAGAGAAAGGGCATGAAAAATAAACAAAAACAAAATTTTTTTAGAAGGATATATAATGTAGTAATAGGTAAATAAAATAGTAAAAATAAAAATATTATCTTGTCTCCATGACAATGGTGCCAAAAGTTTACAGCATTTTCGAGAATGTCAAATTAAATGTTTATTTTTGAAAAGAATATTTGTAGTATAACAGGAACCCTAGGTCATCTCTCGACGAAGCCATAGATCATTAATTTAAAAAGAATTTCTTGATTAAGAAAACGTGAGTGGGGTTTTTAAAAAATTTGGGTTTGGTGATTTAAAAATCAAAAAGAAAATGGAAATCCAAAAAACAGATTAGAAATTAACATAATTAATTAAGTGTGATTAACTGAGGAAAGTATCGTGATGACCATACATCTTCACTTCAAGAGATATGCTTTAGATATTTAAATACATGGATTTTAAAACCTATAACTAGAATATTACTAAGTTTTTACTAGGATACTTTGTAGGGTTCAGTTAGAAGCACACAATGATTCACTAGATTCCACTGACGATTGAGTGATTTGTGTTTAACTTCATAACCGAAAATCACCAAGGAAACACACAAAGAACTCGATGTGCTATATAGGTTTGTATTTTATTTATTTGTGATACCATTCCATAAATTTACATGGCATTTATGGTTTTTATTAGAGTTCAATTTACCAACATGAACCAGAAAAACATCACAATTAAAAGAGGAAGGATGAAATGGTGAACAGTGCGTGAATCATCACATGAAAGGGTATCCCAAAACATGATAATATTAGTTGATCATGACATAACAATAAATAACTAATTTAAATAAGAAGCTAGTATAATGAAAAACAACACACAAACCTTTAATTTAAAATACCATTCAAATATTTTAAAAATAAATCTCAATATTACATCACGTTCCTCCCCAGGAGATCATAACAGGTTTAGAAATCCATGGTTTTGGGCAGCCATAAAGTCCTAAATCACTTTATAAAAAAAGTTATTTTGGGATAATATTTATATCTTCAACTCAAATTCTTTCTCCATATAATTTATATATTTATAGATATGGATAAAATACCATGGTAAAATTTTGACTCCATGAAGATTAATTCTATTGTAAAAATTGGTTATTTTATGAATCATAATTGACAAATTAGGATTGGGGTTTTTCATGAAAGTTGTATTACATGGATCAATGGAGGATTTAAAAAAAATTTCATCCCATTTGGATTCATTTAGTTTGTGTAAAATGAAAACAAGTGGACATGTGTTCATGGGATTTCATGCAAATTGACCCATTTTCCTTCCGCATCATTATGGGCTCCCTGAATCACCTCCACCTTCAATGAAATCATGAAAACAAGTTAAATTTCCCTTTTTAAAATTGAAAAAAACAAAATTATATAATCAATCATGAATTTTAATTTTTTATTATAATTTTTTATTTTCAATAGAAATCTAGTTTAAAATAGTTGTTTAGGGTGGAAATGAATAGTGAATCGTGGTGCGATTAGTTATGCACATATATTTTACCATAACATGGTTAATACCTAATGTAAAATAAAAATTATATTAAAAATTAATGTAAAGGATAAAATAAGAATGATTTTATGTATAATAAATAAAACCCCTAAAATTAATATTAAATCATACAAAGCCTTCCATTATTTGATTAGGAATAAAACCATAGAACAAAGTGTTTGGCCAAACCTAATTAGGAAACATAATTTTATTGAGAAGTGTTTTTTAAATTTTTGGGTTCAATTAAACAATTTACTTGAAAAGTATCCCTCACTAATCATTATAAAACTCAGTGGTATGTGTTGATGAAATCCAATTAAGTGTTTCTGGATTGGAGAGTCCACTCAAAAAATCAATGAGTTGCAAGCATGCTGTTGGAAAAGACCTTCCTTACTTACTACCTTTGAGAAGCTAATAGATCCCTCAAATTGGTATTTATAAATGGCATAATGATCCTCGGTACTAGAATTTCTAGGCAACTTGATATTCTAAGTCAAATGTTTAGGTATATTGGGACTTAAAAAAATTGTAAGTGGATTAATAAATAAAAATTAATTATTGTCTCTCACATGAACTCTAATCACAAAAATTAATTATAATATGTTGTTATAATATTTTAGAATAATAAAATTATCATCAACCACATTATCCATTCCATAAATTTTAGAGAAATATCAGATCGTAATTAGTTGTAATTTCTTTTAATGGTTTAGATGCATAAATGTAGTATTGTACCATTGAGGAAAGTGTTATGTGATAAAATACTGAATGAATGATCTACTTAAATAGGTGGGGATTAATGAGGATTTAGTGGTCTATTATGAACAGATAATTGATACAATTTACATTTTTTTATTTCATCAATATCGAATGTAATCATGATATAAATTGAAGATGTGGATGCTTATCACATGCTTAAACTTCTCTGTGGAATTTATCAGAAGAAATATAGATTTGAATGGTTGGAGATATCCTAGATTCTATTATAAATTAAACTTGGAGAAGGTGGGAAAGTTGGGTATCATGTTTTCAAAATCATTGGCTACATTGAGTGCCCAGTGTTTCAAGGGTTTAATCTACCCAATGAACTACACACATATCTCATTATTTAATAACTAACTTAGATCTTCTCCATTTTTTTGTCAATTTAAATATGGACAACAAAGTGAAGCCAATATTAGACCTTATCCTTCTACTTTTCAATGATTATAAGGATATAAAGTATGAAAATACTTCTATTTTTATGGTGAACAAATGGAAGGGCTAGATGAAGAGCTCTAAAAAATCCTATTCATAGTACCCTTCCATAAAGTGACTGATAAAGGAAAAACAAGTGAATATGTAGCGATCTATTTTTCATTTGGAAAGAAGGTCCACTAGAATAAAAACTATACATGGGAAATGATGCAAGAGCAAGCTATAGGTGTGTTTATTATCAGTTAAATTTATCTATTTCATCAAATTAGGCATTAAATGAAGCATATGGTGCACACATATATATATTCAAATACAAGAACGAAGTAGATTTCAGAATATTTCTCAGGGTGAGGTAAATCTATGAGTATCCAGTAGTGAAAAAGTTATTTTCCTGGCTAGTGGGGACTACAACCTCATGTTCTTGACATGATTGATCTTGGTTTTATTTTATTATTATATACCATTAATCACAAAACATCATTTTTTTATCTAGAATTTATAAATATGGATTTACGATGAAATTTTGGTATGAAGGTTTCTTCTTTTATTAAAAAAATTATATAGTTTGGTAAGACATATTTAAATAAATTTTTTTATCTATTGGATTGCATGATCCAAGTAATGGAAATTCATTATGAAAATGGTTCAAATGAATCAAACTACAACCAACTATGGGGTTGATATATTGGTCATGTAAATGAAAAGAATATGAACATATCAAACCTAGTTGAATATTTGGATACATTTGAACTGAAACCAGTTTGTGCATGTCATTCATATTTAAAAGTCAAAATGATTAAATCCATATTTAGTGGAAAATGTTAAAGGGACATAGAGATTCTTAAATAAATTTATATTGATGCATGTGGACCATTTATTTTTAATGTAAGGGGTGGGTACTCAAACATGATTAATTTTATTAATAAATTTAATATATATGGATATGTATAATTAATGCTGTATAACTGATTTTCCTTTGAAAAATTAAAGGTTTATAATAATGAAACTGATATTTATCTTTGTATAAGGATTAATAAAATCCACTCAGACCATGGTAAAGAATATCATAATCAAGTCATCATTGATTATTTATTTGAGTTTTGGATTCTATCCCAATCCATATATTTATATACACCACAGTGGAGTGATGTATGTGGAAGGACAAACCAAACACTATAGAACATGATGAGATCAATAATAAATCATAAAAGTCTTCCATTATCCTTTTGGGGGTACACATTAAAAACCTTTTCACAAATAGTAAAATAAGTTCCCAAAAAAGTGAAATATAGTATTATATACAAATTTTGGTGTAAAAGGAAACTCCTGTTGTCATACCTACATGTGTGGGGATGTGAAGCATTAATTAAGGCCTCTTTAAAAAAAATTTATTACACGAGTGAACAATGTGTTTATTTATAGGTTACCATAAGGAAACACAAGGATATTGCCAATAAAATACCACATAAAAATGAAATTTGGGAAATATATACCATATTTATTTAGATATATCACTTATTTAAAAGAGTTATTTTGGTGCGAGATAAACATTAATGAAGTCTTGGATCATGGTACACATGAGTTAGAACTGGAAAATATTGCGCAAATCCCCATGAAATAGAAAGTTCTCGAGACACAAGTACTAAATAGGTGTATAAGATAGGTTAGACAACATGAAATATATATTTTTCTAATTAAAAAGGATGGTGGATTATTATGAGTTGATAATAATGACCATATAACCTATAAGGATGGATTAAGTTGCACCAGTTTTTATTAGGGGACATAAGGTAAGAATTTTTAAATAGATTCAATGTACCAAAACAAATTCAAATTTTGGGAGATCCTATAATGGGTGTAAAGCCTCTTTTCATTAAAATTGTATTTAAGAAGAAACCGCACATGAATAAATATTTCAATACTCAAATGAATGATTGGTTGAAAAGGGTTATAAAAGGTAAAATCATAGAATAAGAATATAATTCATCCCCAGTTTCTAAGATTAAATCCATCATATTTTATTTTCACATATTGACGTACCATTACTATGAGATTTAGAAAATGGATTTCAAAAAATCCTTACTTAATGAGAACCATCATTAAGTTGTCTATATGAAACAACCTGAATGTTTTTTTAATATAAAGGGTGTGAAACAGTTATGAGAATTTTAGAGATTAATTTATTGGTTAGATAAATCTTCCAGGTTGTGTAATATTTTATTTGATAATGCGAAAAGATGATTTTATTTCCTAAAGAAATAATTTGAACCTTGTGTCTAGAAGTTGTTTAGTGTTATTGTGGGGATTTTCTTAATAGCATATATCAATCATGTATTACTTATTGGAAATTAAATACTAATATTGTAGTTTATTTAAATCTTATTGAACTCATGATTATCCATGAAGGAAATATGATAAGAAGTATATATTCCTATGAACAAGATTAATCTTGATTGATCCTAGAGATTTCTGGGTCTAAGTGAAAGCACATATATTGAAATTATAATTATAAGATTTAGTATAGAACAATCCAATATGGGATTTTGTGTGTGTCACATAACATTCATATTATTATAAAAATGTGTCCTCAAACACATGATTAAAAGGATTTCAAGGACTTGATACACATAAAAAATTGACCCAGTTATGTATTATATGATATTTACTAGGCTGATGTCACTGATATATTAAGTGTGGTGGGATGATATTAATATGACCCTGGTGACCCCCATTGGATGTAAGTTAAGGCCATCATTATGTATTTTATATGTACGAAGGATAAATTCATATTGTATAGAATATATGATTCCCTAGTCAGTAGAGGATATGCAGATGCTAGATTCCAATTGACCAAGATTATCTGAAACCGTTGTCGAGTTATATCTCCACTCTTAATGGATGTAAAGTGAGATGGAATAACTCTTGTAAATTTATAGTTTATAATTATATAGTTTAGACTGAGTATATTATCTATAAATAAGATGTATGGATACGTAACTTATTCCCATATATTGATGTTGTACCTTTTGGTAATGAACTGATCACAATATATTTTAATAATACTGTATCATTGGATATTACAAAGGCTCAAATCGCATACTTAGAACATGAAACACATACTTTGGAAGTATCATATCTTGAGGGATTTATCTTAGAGATCTGTTGTTTCAATCATAATATTATCCATATAAGAAAATGTAACGCACCCCTTAAATAAGTCATTAACTCAATAGAAACATGTTTCTCATGTGATGTCCATTGGACTAAATGTTATTGGTAGTTGGATTTAATCAGTGTGGGATTCTATTATATTTGGTGTTCTATAACCAACTATTTGTACTTTTGTTTACATATATATTCCAGAAAGTGACTAGAAAGTAAATAATGTATTACATACTATTCATTTATATCCATGACTCTGACATAATAATCTCATAGAGTATATTTCACATTGAAAATAAAATTTTAGTTCCCACTATGATGATAACTTTAAATTCCATGATGATATTGTCAAGAAACTTCTACGGTCAGATAATATTCTATGATGGTTCACTTAGTATATAGACTATCAGGTTTGAGTACTCATAAGAAGATGAGACTTCATCTCAAGAAGGTTTCATGTATTAATATCAAATATGATAGATTATAATCATAGACCCATATGTAGGTATTTTTCATGTATATGTGTCATTTTATATTCCTATATGCGAGCATGTAGAATGATCCATAGACTTTAAAATTATTGTTAATTCTTATAATGAATCTAGTAATTTTATGTGCTGACTAAAACCATGTCCCTAGATTTCTGTGTGAAGTTGGATAAGTTTGGTGCATCATAAATGACCTATTCTTAATAGATATGTTGTGGAAGGACTTTTCACTTCAATATTTATAGAATTTAATATCTTAGAACTTTTATTAAAATGGAACCATCACATTAAATTACATGATTATGGGGTAATTATGGGTTTATTCCATATAGATAAAGAAAGAAATATCAAGAATATTGGTCATTATAATTAAAGTGAAACCTACTGTATGATATATCATTTAAAAGAGATTATATTACACAATGAACACTTTTCTTGTTGATTTTGTGGCATTAAATTCGTTATGTTGGGTTCATTAAACCATTTATAGGAAATAATAATTTAAATTCTGAAATCTAACCCAATACCAATGAGAAATAATCTTAGATTGTCACACGCTATGTGGTTAAAATAATCTCAATTAAATTATATTTCAAATTTTATTATTTTAAGAAATATTATTATTAAGAGTTAGAATTAATTTTATTCAAAATTTATTGATTAAATAAATTAAATAAATATTTATTCATAGGGTAATTAATTAACTCATGGATATATAAAATTGATTTATAAATAATGAGGAGTTCTAGTGGATGGAGATTGTGCAGAGTGAAAAATATTAATTTGATAGATGGTAAAATAATATTTATCATTGTTCCTATTTTTTCACACAATGATTAAATAATAATAATAATTTTATTACATGACATGGGGTTAATGACGTTAAAATATTATTCAAGAACTATTGTGAATTTAAATAATATTTAAACCCTAATCCAATCTCTTGAAATAGACGATTACTTTTATTGTGTAGATTTGTATTCAAATTAGGAATTCTCAGGCACAATGAAATTTATAGCTCTCTCTTAAGACTGAAGAATGATCTTGTGGTCATCATCCCTATTCTTTCCTCTAAATAATGAGAGTGTAATTATGATTCTATAAATCCAAATGAGTTTTCCTAATAACCCATATGAACACAACAAGATGACCGGTCTTCCCTGCATATACCTAGAAATCCATCAATGTTGTTCTTCGATCAAATGAGCACATGTTGATCACCACTAGAAGGATTAAATACTTTAATCCATGACGTGAAATTAAATTAAATTGAAAAGGGGTTTGGATCATAAATAACATTATCAAATAAATATTACAATAACAATGTATTATTTCTTCCAATATTTTGAAATAAATTTTAAATTTAATGGGAAAATATATCTCCTTAGTTCTGGAATATTTTTTTGCAAGATTTTTTTGGAAAAAAAATTCATTGAACATGAAATTTCATGTCTTATAAATAAGTGAATTATCCTTAAAATAAATAATTTGATGAGTCAGTATTGGACCTAATAAACAATTCTACCACACTGAGAACTATCACAATTGTGTTTGAAGAAATATGATATTTCTATTTATACATCCCAAATTGATGAATTCAAAATCCCTCTAACGAGAAATACATGCAATATTTGAATGAGTATTTGACAATCCTGAATTTTTAATAAGGTTATATCTATATTTTTGATAGAACGTTTCAAATTAGATGCATATTCATTTTGTAACCACAAATCCGAAATCAACTAGCAAAATACGTGTCTAATTTCTTTAAAAATTTCGTAAAATGGTATTGGATTCATCAATTTTTATGATATTTAATTTTAAAAAACTGAAGTTATGGAATTATATAAATTCGTACATGTTCTAACAATTCCTTAATAGTCTGTTTTGTCTATTCATGTGTATCCTACATGGTATACAATATATTATCAAAATAATTATTTTTAATATTAATTATGTCTATACTATGATGAAAAAAAAATTAAACCAATAAAGAAACTCACAAAAAATATTTCACTTTATCCAATTGTGATATATCCCAAAAAAATGGTTTTCATTGGTTTATAGTTGGTAAAAAAGTTATGGATAGTAATGAAGAGATAAAGGATTTCATCCCAATACCTCATATAATTGTTTGAGGTTCATCTCCTTTAAATTATCCTTTTGTAAAATTATTTCAATTCAATCAAAATGGATTATCATTCCAATGAAATATCCTATGAAAAATGAAAAAACAAGGATTTGAACTATTGATGACCATAAATTCTTTAATATAATCCACACAGTATGGAAATTTTTTTGGAACATGTATAATCTGTCAAGACAACATTCCATATACTAGAAATTCACTGATTGTACGACATAATGCATATTTTAGTTTAAAATTATTACACGAAACTACATCATATGTAGTTACATTGTCATTCAATTAAAAATTAACCCATCAATCAACGCCTTCTAATAAACATAATATTATTTTTCAGATGTCCTAGAAGTAGTACATCTAAATATATTTATGGTTCCTTCATCAACATATAAGAAGATAAGGTATACATAGTTATGAAAAATGGTTATTAAGAATATTGATTGTCTTAAGCCCCAAATACGAAAAACCATCTATATAAAGACTAAACCATAAATCAGGATGTTTTAATGGAAATGTTAGATTCACCAAGTCAAATTGTTTCTATGAATCACTATCATAAGTATGATTTAGGCTTTGACCAATAGAAAATTAAAATATATTCATTGTCATTAATTATGATACGTTTTGAGAAATAAATTAATGTTATAGTATACACATGTTTGGAAAATTTCACAATTTGTTAACAAGAATAAATATGTAATTTCGTTTCCATACCTATATATATCATGATTTTCACCTTGTTGGAGAATTAGCAACTGACCTATTTTCACAATATTGTAAGACGAAAGAATTTAGACACACATGGATTTTTTAACAACTAAGACACAAATTATTAACCAAAATGTTTTCATTCATAGACATATTTAAAAAGTGTATTCCCTTAAGGAAACAAAGATTGAATGAATGAAAATATTTAGACAAAAAAACTACTTAATATTGTAAAACTGGATTTAATTGAAATAATTGTTTTACAAATTAATGTTGTGTACGCTTTAATATGGGATATAATGCCGCATTAGAATAATTGAAGAGATATAAAATTCCTTATGGTTCTAATTTGTGATTAGAATCATCGTTCTATGTTTTTATTTCATTAAAATATGGGCCATAAACATCATGTATTAAATATTGAAACTAAGAGGGTTCTAGAATAGAGAATTTTTTATTTCCTTCTAAATTTCATTGATTGTGTTTATATAAAAATACATAATCATCCAAAAAATGAAACATAAAATATGAGACCCATTATTATACAATATTTTATATATCCTAAGATCAAAGTTCTTACATATGCTTTAATTTTTAATTTTGAAACAAATTCAAAATTTGACTATGTGGATGATATAAATGGTTTAACTCCTTCAGTGTAGGCATTATTTACAGTAGATCCATTTTGGATTCATCTGAAGATTTATCCAATACCGACCTTATTGAATAAAATGTTTTAATTTTATTTCATATATAGTTAGAAAAAAGACAAATTAGTTTATGATAAAATATTTATGACACAATTTTTTTCATTAAATTAATATTTATTTTTTATAACATATTTAAAAATATATTTCATTTTAAATATTATTAAATATTTATAAATTTTCAAAGGATAATTTATACAAATTTTAATTAATTTATTTTAATTTATAGTATTTAAAACTAAATTATAGCAATGTGTAGTAAATTATAATAATTAAAATTTTTTGACTTTATAATAAATAAATCTTTTTTTTCACGAATTTTTATAAATATAAACTAATTTTAATGTAATTAATAATAATTTATTGTTATTTATAATATATTATATCAATTTATAGTAAAAGAAAAAAATTTATACGATTTTCCAAGGAATTAATACCAATTTATATAAATATATATCATTATATAATAATTTTCATAACACCATGTAAATTTTGTTTAAATGAATTCTATGCTCTGTAGCTTGCTTTGCATAAAACAATGATCTTTAAGAGAGTGATGATATATGGAGAACATATTATTTAAATGAGACTATTATAACCTATCCATCAAATTGACTGTAAGTCCAGGAAAAATAGATTATAATTTTTTTATAAAAGTATTATATATTTCAAATGTTTTAATAAATTGAAAGTAAATATGTAATCAATTTTTTGTAATATATTTTATGCTTTAAAAAAATGTTTTCATTAAAAATTTGAATTTATTTCAGTTTGTGCATAAACATTTTAATTAATTTCAACCATTTTTAAAAATTTTATTTTTTAAAATAAATATCACTTTTTTAAAAATATTGTTCATATTATCTTATGATAATTTGGATTTTTGAAAAAATATTTATTTTTTGGTGAATAGGGAAAAACAAATTCTGTAAAAATTACATTATTTTCATTAGAAGATATAATTAAAAAGTTTTAATATATGTTATATTTGATCTAAAAGTAATATATGTATTATTTTAAAATAAATAATTTAATTAATTATCTTGTAATAATCATTATTCTTGATTTGGCTATAAATTCATTTGTTTTTTTAAGACACATTGTTTCTCAAAATAATTTTATGTATGCAATGTATTTTTAGAAAATAAATTTTAAGAAATATATTGTTTGATGATGATAATTACATTCATAGAATAGATATTTAATTAAATAATTTAATATCCATTTAATATTTTTTACATGGAAATGAATGAAATTAAATTCTGTTTTAGGTGTAAAAATATATTTTCCAAAAAATGATTTTTGTTGTGTTTTTCGAACATATTTTAAAGAGAATTTATATTGAAATAGTGGGTGCCCTAGACCCAACTATTCCGTGATTTTGATTACCATATCGTGTATACAGTAACTATGCATGATGTCATCTTACCATTATAGTGTAGACGTTTCTGTGTCCACTATTAAAATAGTAATGTCCAAAGATTAATTTTCGTATCGAAAGGTTATAGCATTTCCCAGGCTATAATGATAATCTCTAGATATTATGACATTAATCTTAAATATATGTTCTATGGTCTAGATACATCTTACTAATTGGACATTGTTGATGTATGACCATCATGTGTTGGGGTCTCATAAGCATTGAGACTTCTTCTCATGAAGTTCACACTTGGTGATCTCTAGTAGTGAGATCATGAGGACTGGCCTGCCAATAGGAACACCACATGTTTCTGGTGCCATTGGATGTTCCTATCTACGATCATGTGTAATGGTCTCCTGACTTGAGATCATTACCAATGTATGTCATTTGATTGAGTACTTTGATGCAAGACGAAAACCATGGCAATGAAGTCATGGCGAGGTAGTTTGTGTCGGGTGCGTCATTGGTGGCATGACATTGGTTGAATGGTCAAGAAAGGATTTGTCACTTCTAGGTTATTGAAGTAATATATCTCTGTCCATGTTGATATCGATGGAAGTACCTTTATAAGACCATGGCCATGGTAGTCGGGGTAAATCAATCCAGTTACATCAACAAACAATAAAGCATGAAAAGGGTGATGACACAAGAGTGCATCCTGCTTTATGAGATATTACAGACAAAGAGATTATATTACACAGTGCGTGTTCATAGGTTGGTTATCACAGCTGGGACAATCCTTATTTCTTTAGGGGACATGATGGGTTGCTAGATCCCGCTCTAGGTCTCTAAATACTATTCACGACTGTCGAAATAAGGGCCTAGAGGGTCACACACAATAACGTATTCAAAAATCTGCCCTATTCAGTTGAATAGGAGAATTGGACATAGTGGTCCCCGCCACAAGGGTCCGAGAATTGTCCAAAGTTAAACGATCACCAATGCAATAAATAAATTCATATTATTTGAGTTTAGAATAATGAGTATTGAATTTATTTATTAAATGTATTTACGAGTTTTGAGTAAATTCAATAAAAAATATTAATTGATGAATATTAAATTATTCAAGATTCAATTAATATTTATGGGAGAGATGAGTCGGGTTAATGACTTAATTATTATCATGTAATATATTTTAATAGATTACAAGTAAGTGATAATAATATTTATGGCTCAGTTTAGTAGTCATATAATGTCGTTAATAGTGCGTTATGTATTCAGGGCCGGCGAGGCGATACCGGGCATTTTAATTGAGCATCTTAAATAGAAGAGGTGGGGTATTTTCCAAACACTATTCATGGATCTTATCTCTCCTCTCCACTCTCCCACATTCTAGAGAGAGATGCTCTGGATCCAAGGAGCTCGGATGGAGCTCTCTCTCGAGCATCATTAGCCATGTGATGCGATGGTCGTTGGAGCATCAACGACATCGTCACAAATCCACTCTAGCACCTGGATTACAACAAACAATGCTCCCACAGATTCCTAGAAGAGTGTTTGGACGATCTAGAGGAATTCAGCTTCAGATTATTCGAGCAGTGATCGCCAACGATGAGCAGACGTCGTGCACGGCTTCAGATCTAAACCAGGTATTTTACGATTTAATTTTGTGCTTAAAATCCTCCACGTGTGGTCCTTTTCTATGACCGGGCTGCTCTTCTTCGACGTCAACAAGTTTACATCGACAATTGGTGAAACCATTTTAAAACCCTCATGTTTGGGGCTTCCTCTACATGCCCAATTCCAAAAATTTATACCACATATTGAAATTCTATCCTTTAATATGGATTGAATTTTTTAAATAAATATAATAACTATAATTTAATATCTTTAACTTATTGTTTTTCATATTGAATAACGAAAAGAGTACAATTTTGTTACCCCAATTGAAGTTAAAACGAGTTTACCAGAGGGTTAAACAATGAGTTATTGGTAAATATTCCAATTCAATTTGTATGAACCCCAATGTTTGGTTGTATTTAGACCACAAGTTTAACATTTTTGAAAATAGTCTTATTTTGAGCCACAGTTCTTGATTAATACGTTAATATATTTTAAAATTATGACAACCTCCAAGTGTGTCATCTCCCTTCCTTTTAAAAGGAAGCAACCATCGCCCTCATCAACACACCTTATAAGACTTATATCTAACCAAATACCATCTGAAATAACATTATAACATCACTCACCATGACCTATGGTTTCTAGTTTGATAAAAATAATAACCTTTTAAGGTTTATGGTGTCATCAAAATGAGGTTTTCCAAAGAAGATCTATAATACTGATATATTACTATTTTGATAGTTCAACCTTCATAAATCTAATACTCCAAAAAATGGTAAAAATAAATCATTCATTTGTATATACAGGCTACCACCTCACAAAGTAAGGCATTTCTTTTATCATCACCACCATTCATGAATTTTTATAGTTATAGATATAATGCTTATATATTATTTTAATGAAATAATTATGAATTTGGAAATAAAATATATCATTTACATTTTTACACTTCCACTCAGTAAAAAATGATAATGTTGCTCAAGTTTATGTATGGAATACCACCTCTCCAAATAGATGTGATACATTTTCAGGTCCTCCATTTAAAAATGAATAATAATATTTATATAATTAATATGTATGATATTAATATCATGATTAACAATTTTTAAATGATGGAACCCTGAGAAATTTACATGGGCTAAAATTGATGGACCAAAACCTGCATGAAAAATAAAACATTTGAAACTATGAAACAAAACTTTTAATAAGAAATTTTTAATTACACAATGATTAAGTGTTATAAATGGATAATATATGATATTTTACATAGCTTAATAGTTCTTTTATAGAATTAAAATAAAATTTAATTTATTATGCATGAGGTTAAAAGAATGTATGAAGAAATTAAAACCCATGTTAAGGTTTTATTTCACAGTATCATACTTATATAAAATTATTTATGTTTTTCTTTCATTTAGGGGGATTATGTGACTGTTATATATTAAATATCCTCAGTTTTCTTTACCTATCTTTATTTATGAAAATTTAATATTTCCCTATCATTTTTATATATATATGTAGTCAACAAATAGAAAGAATATTTTTATGTAATCCTGAATTTTTTTTCCTTTTAAATTAAATTTTTTTTTCTTAATTTTCCTGAATTTATTAAAAATGTTTTCAAGAATATATTTACTAATCTGTAATGATGGATTAAAGTCATTTTTCCTTTGTTTGACTATAACATCCTAATATTTTAATAAACATATTATTCAAAATTAATTTCAATTATTTGATTGATTTTATTATAGAAAATTCACAGTTTATCTTTCTTTGTTTTCAATTCCAATTATGTCACGCATTTCATGGAACATTGAGTTTATTTAATAACTTGTGTTACATGCAAGACCGAGTCTTACTCGACAACAATATACTATTAATATTATTTATTTAACATAATAGTTATCAACTATATATTGGAATTGTGAGAATGAATATTATTAAAAATATTATTAATATGTGGTTTATATATGTTTATATAATTAATCTTTTTATGACCATTTGATTATAAATTAAAATGAAAACTAATTGAATATAATGGATGAGTATTTATGAAAAACTATTTTTTGACCAGAATGATGTTTTAACTTAATATATTAAATTAAATATTATTATTGTAACATATTAATGAAATTTATATGTTATGTATTTAATCAAATATTAGTAAAATCATCGATTAATTTTTATAGGTTTAAGATAAGAATAAATCTGATTTTAAGCATAAGAAGTTGTATATTTTTAGAAGGAAGTTTTACAACATTTTAATGGAGAACCAATTTTAAATAAACATCTTGACACTATAATAATTAACTTTTTTGAAATAAAAATTATTTTTGGAATTATAATATCAAAATTTTATTTTGGTAAATATTTGTAATTTTTCCAAAAACATTCATATTTTGATGAATAATGAATAAAACTGAATTTTAATTGAAAACTACTTTTTCATATATATAATTTATTGTGTAAATTATATTTTTAATTGGTTTTATATTATTATTAGATAAATTATATATATTTTAAAACAATTTAGTTCACTAGAATCAATTTCATATTGACATTAGATATACAAACATATCAAACTCTTGAATGCATTCACATGAAAAACCATCTTTTTCATCCTGTCTATGCGAATAAATTTAAGTTAACTTATACCAATTATGTGATTTTAATTTGTAAAAATTGATTCTATATATTAATAATAATTATTTATAATTTCTAATATGAAAAAAATACACGAAAATACTAGTTAAAGTGATTAAAATTAATTATAGTGATTAAAGTAAATATGAGTTCACTTAATGGTTAAACATTAATCTTAATGGAAAAAATGACATAGAAACTTTTCGAAAACCCATTTTATGGAAATTATCAGACCATATACCAGCCCAGTTAATTTTTTGTTCATTATTAGGGGTACATGATGTAAGAGAGGCCTCCAAATAGTGTTTACCCTTTTATATTTACAAGAATGCCACTCCCTATCCACTCTAAAAAGACACTCACCCTCTCCCTCTCCTCACACCTCCCATGAAATTATTTCTCTCCAAAATCATTCCTAAATAAGCTCAAAACCTACCTCATCTCATCCTAAAATCCTACCTTTGGTCATAATGCAATCCATGTAAGTCTGTTGTTATAATCCAAAAAGAGTTACATGAAAAATAGGCATTATTCTTCAATGATTACTTTTGTTTTAATTATTTCTAAGATCAATTAAATTAGTTTTTTTCAATGTTTATGTTAAAAAAGTTAAAATAAATATAATTATATTTTTTATGATATGTTTTATACCTATACATTCACACCCATCAATCAAATGGGATACATAATCACTATTTGTGAGTACGGAGGACTACCGTCTCACGAATCAATGTCTTTTGTTTTTCCATCGCCAACTCTCATGGTTATGAATAATGATGGAAATAATATTTTCATATGATAAATATGATATATATGATTCCTTAATAGTTTTTTAGTTATTATATAACACATAGCTTCATGATGTTCATTTTTTTGGAATACGATTACGTCGTATGTAGACGTGTGGACTACAGCCTCCTCAAAAAAATGTATATACATTAAAAATTTATATAGTATGTATTAACTATGAATTTAAATAAAATATATGATATAAATGAAATATTTATTATATTAGTGACATATGTATCTATCTATTCATATAATATATCATTTTCTTCTTTCCTTTTTTCACACAGTGTAAAAGTGAGAATATCATTCATGGACATGTGGACTATATCAACCTCAAAGTGATGTGATTCACCCTTTTTCATAAAAAAACAATAATGATATATATAATATATATTATTAAATAATATGGTATTTATGATAAAATTTCAGTTATTTAAATACAAAATTTTCTTACATTTTTTATAATGATCGATGAAAAATGGGAATGTTACTCATGTGTACGTACATCCAATCTTCTCTAAAATCATAACATTGGTTAATTTTTCATAACCACCATTCCTGTTTGATTTTATAATTATAATTTATG
This sequence comes from Viscum album, assembly GCA_963277665.1. Taxonomy (NCBI): domain Eukaryota; kingdom Viridiplantae; phylum Streptophyta; class Magnoliopsida; order Santalales; family Viscaceae; genus Viscum; species Viscum album. Next base: position 1,511,276,671 of record OY728139.1, on the reverse strand, counting down.
TAAAAATTTGATTATTACTTCATATTTATTATTATTTATATTTTTAATTATTGAAATCATTGACCATTATCGACCTATATATGTCAATTTTCACACATAAGCAGAAAATATTCAAAACATCCGACTAAAATATGATTTATTAATTAATGGAAAAAAAATTATTCATATGTTAAATAAAATCAATAAAATAATTGTAAAATGTTATGATGAAATCAAATAATTAATATATAAGTTTATTATTTAGGAATATAGAGAAGAAGTATGACAAAGCAGACATATTATAAGGGACTATGTCTCAATTTCTATTCTTTGAGGAATACCTTATTATTATGAACCTAATTTATTATATAGGGTGTACATAACTACAAAATTGAAATTTCATATCATTATTACTTCATATTTCATATTATTTTCAATTAAAACTTCAATTAGTTCATCCTATGGGTTTTTACTTGAATGTTAGTTGATAGTAGGAATTTATTAAATCAATTTCCATTCATTAGGTTAAAATTCTATGTCATTGGTAATGTTATTCCAATATTATTTGAGAAATGTCATATAAATTAATTATAATATATTTACACTTTTATTGTGTAGATTTAAAATTTCCGTATATAATTATTTCATTGATTTATTCTTACACCATTTCTATGATATTTTGAGGCATTTTTTCTTATCTCACTTTTATTTCTATTAGATATATTCCTTAGTGACAAATTATCTTCATTGTTTTGAGTATATAATTCCATAAAAGTATTTTATGTTTCTTATATTTAAATTTATGGGGTTTTTTTCAAATCAGTTTATATGACCTCCTTTTAAAGGGATATATCTTTTCAATGTTACCAAAGCACTAATGGATTTTTGTTAAAATCTTCATTATTTTAGACATTTGTAATGTTATACAACTATCTTTTGTTATAAGTTGTGTATAATTATCTTTTATCATGATATATCTTGAATATCCTTATTGTAGTGATATTTTACATTTCATTTAACATTATTCAGTTCATGGGATTATTGATTCAAATGTTTCAAAGTGGTATGGGATGCTTTGGAATGATTATAGTTTATTTTCCCCAGAAAAAGTTTTATGATATTTTGTGGTTATTTACATTAATAAACTTCACAAAACGTTGTTTTTAATTATCATACAATTGGAATATATTTTATTTATTCGATGTTCATTAATTATTTGAATGTATTGTGTTTGTTTCAATGATATTGTTATGAAACCTCTTACATTTCCATAGGTTGATAATGTACAAGAGACATTATTATGGAAATAACTTATTTTACATGGATTAATCATGTTTCAAAGTGATTATTTTGAAACTCATTTATTTTCTATGGTTTAATCATATTTCAATGGGATTGTTTTATAACCCATATATTTAGCATGGGTTAGTCAGGTTTCAAAAAGGTTATTTTAGAAACCATTTCTTTTCTATGGGTTAATCATGATTCAATGATATTCTTTTATAACCCATTTAGTTTCTATAGGTTAATATTATTTAAAATATATTTATTTGGAATCCATTTATTTTCCATGTGTTAATCATGTTTCAAAAAAATTATAGTGTAAATGTTTTCATTTTCACTGGTTAATCATGCTTGTAAAAGAATAAAGATTGATTGAATGAGTTTTGATGAACTCTATATAATTTCTGTTTTTGGAAATTATAAATGATGGGTGTTCCCAGATAGCTCAAGGTGAGACCATTAGGGCTTATATAATAGTTGAACCTAGATAGTGATTTGATGAATTGGGTACTCTAGAGATAAAATTCGACCATATTGGTTATTCCATTTATATAGGTTCTATAAGGGATCAATGGGATGATATCCAAAGATTCTAATATGATTTACTCATTTTTTATTTATGGTTATAATGTTTCTATTTATGGAGTTTGACATCACGTGTCTCATGGAAATTTATTCTAATGAATCTTTCCTTTTCAAGGTTTTCATGATTCATGATCTAGGTATTGATGGTTGCAACGTCCCAAACCCAGATGCTATTGAAGGTGCCCTGAGCCTAGTTTTCCATATTTCCTCAAGAAAATATCCCCAAACACCAGAGGCTTCAAACTAGCAGTGTTGTCCTTGGGTGAGTTAAGGGTTATACTATTCCCTCATCACAAGAGTGTAACAAAACAAATATATAGTAATAGATTAGTATCAAAATTAGTAGATCAATAAGAAAATAGATGAACAATATGAATAAATACAAATACACAATACCAAAAAGGAATCTCATATACAAATAATGATGATACATGTAATTTCTATACACAACATCCAAAATAAGTATATATAGAAGGTAAACATTACATGTAAAAAATACTAGAAAGATCACGAAAACCATATAGCATCATGAGCCTCAGATAAGTACCATGATTCCCTTATAATATGGAACAATAAAGAACATATATCATGAGACTTTACATTATCGAAACCTATAATCATATAGTATGTTCGGGTCCCATCAGCGGCGCAAAAAAGGTGTTAGATATAATCTTAGTAGATAATCACCCAAAGTTCTAGTTCTATTAATTCAGTGAATATATAATAATAATAATGTGGCGAAAAAATAGAATATGTAAAGGAAATACTGAAAGTAAACAACCCATAAAGGACCATATTACCATGGACACCCATCCACTACTACTTGCTTCAATCTAGTCGGTATGTACCTAAATAGCTTTTTATCCATGTAACATTTTTTAATCAATTTCAATTAATTGATCAATCTCATTTTACATGTATGTCTTGGAACCTGTCATGTAGCCCAACATTTACCGTACAGATATGTGATCAGAAGATTCATAAATTTTCCTACAATAAGGTGAAATTATATGATAGAATACAATATTATTCTTTGTATTGGAAGGCTTACCATATAAATCATTTCATTGATTAAATGACTATGAACCTAATCCCATTATTTTAATTCCATATTTGAAATCCATGTATCACTTTAGGTGTAACATAAACCAAGAACCTTAAAATTCCATCCATGGTGAACCTCATAGAAAGTTAGCTACTACTCTAGGTTTGGTATAACCTCATATCTCACTTAGTCGATATTTGGAGGTCTACTAACGAAGCCCATGTGTCGCCCATTGCGTATATAATCAACTGCCCCCAGCGTTCATCCTTGAAAGTCCATATAATATAGAGAACCCAGCTTCACATACAAGGAAATGAAATTTATTTTGTGGAATACTTAATGCATGACACAAATAGAATCCCAAAGACTATATTATTTTAGTGCCTCTATAATCTCAGAACATAATAATCTATTCACGGTGAAAGATCTTCAACATCTCCCATAATGGTATTCACCTTTTTTTCCTACCTAAAACATTTCTTTAGATCCTGGGGAAAAGAAGCATATAAAAGTTTGAGATCAAATAACCAGTAAGGGTAAAAATGGATAAAATAAAACAAACCATAAAAATTTTAATGTAAAAACATGAACATAATGTTTAAACATCAAAATCTTGAGTCATGAGATAAATTGTGGCAGTACATACGACATGGATCATTATGGAACTTTAACCATAATAGAATAACATTGAAATAAAACACATAATTTTAGAAAACAATTAAGCACTTAATATTATTTATATTGTATCCAAGGAATTTCTTCCACGACCATCATATTGGACGAAGTCCATTACTGAACCGGGTTACTAGTCGTTCCAGCCTTGTATTACTGAACCAGATTTACTTGTTATTCCATCTCGGTATTACTGAACCAAATTTACATGTTGTTTTATTCTTGAATATCTCATGAGATATAAATCATTACCCAATGCATTGGAGGGAGATATAGGTCCCACCCATATCATAATGAAATCATTCTTACATGTTCATTAAAAATATAAACCATTCATCATAGCATAACCCAAGAAATAAAATGGGTTTCTTAAACATCATTCAATCATAAAATAATCCATATAAAATATCATTCCATTGTTAACATAATAAAATCAAGGTAATAATAGGAATATAAACACAAATCTATTTAAATAGTATCATCTTAGATGGGAAATAATTTTGGAAAAACACTTAATCTTAATTTCTGAGGAAAATATCCTTTCTTATTCAAAAACATTTTCTTTTCTCAAAATGATGTGCGATTTTAAAAGAAAAGAATTTATTAGAATATAAACTTAAAATAGTGTAGAAGAAGCTTCATAGAAATAAAGTTTTGTGAAACCGTAGAAATCTATTCAAGCCATATAAGATAAACAAACATTCTCTTCATATTTTTACCAGAAAAGTCAAAAAGTACCTCAAATTTTAAACAAAACAAATATTCATTCCATACTATGTAGTAAAAGTAATATATTTGTAAAAATTACTTTAAAAATAAAAATAAAAATATTAAATATTTTAGGAAAACATATTTAGAAAAAATGGACATAGATGATAAATATATCCCAAGTAAATACTTATGAATAAAAAATCTCAAATAAAAATGAGACTGGAAAAGTTATCCCATAACTTAGGTCCGATTTCTTATGTATGTGTATGAAACTCCTGTGTAGTTGGTTTAAAAATTTTAGTAACTTGTAAAAGAACCACAATAATATTTACCATAACATATATGATCCACTTACGACATTATATTACCTGTTCATTTGTCAATTCCATGTTAATGCAACATTTTGGGTTTTAAACATTTTATTTATTTTACAAGTTTTTAATTTTTATTCATGAAATTATTACTTATATCACAATTTATTTACATCTAGAATGTAAAAAATGATTTATATATCATATATTATATATATATATATATAATATAGATAAATGAAATGGAATAAGCTGTTCATGGAGATGGTAGACCGTACGTACGCATGAACGCTATTTTTGTTTTTTATTGAATTGAATGGAAGTAAGTAAAATAAAAATATATATAAACGTAAATATAGTAGCATTATTATTTCCTATATTTCATTATTATTTATTATATATACTTTATAATCATTCTTGAATGGTTAATGTGGAGAATGAATCACATTGTGTCGTGGAGATGGTAAGCCGTATGTACACATGAGCGAAGATATCATTCCCATAATTGTTGAAAGGTATTGAATTGTATGGTGTATAATATCTCAAAATTAGTATCATGTTACAATAATAATATATAGTTATTATTTATACCATTATTCCCATCCAAGTAATATGTTGGTGCAAAATAGATTTCACCACATCGTGGACACGGTAAGCCATACGTACGCGCACATGATGATTTCGTTTTTCGTAGGATGTATAGAAGGTTAAATAAGGCTGTTTAATTTTTAAATTAACATATAGGTATATTAATGATACTTATGTTACTACTTTATAATGAAAAAAATAATGAATAAGAAGTAGAATAAGAAAGAAAATTGAATGAATAAGTAGAAGAGATTACCTCTTCCTCAGCGTGCCTCTTTTAATTTTCCCCTTAGGGAATTAAAGTTGATCATTTTAGAAGACCAAAACCACTATAATATAACAGGGGAAGTTTAAAAGTTAAGTGGGCATGTTTTGGCTGAGCTTGAAGGCTCAAAATTGAGTGAAGAGGAGAGGGGCAATGTTCCCTTTTATAAGAGAGGAGATGGGCACTTTAGAAAAGTCCTATAATATTAATTTATTATAAATTGAATTTAAATATAAAATGGTCTAAAACATATTTAATTTGAATATAAGATGATTTTGGTTTTCATAACCTTTATCCAATAGTTTTTAAAAAAGTTTGGAATATTTTTTTTATCCTTATCGTTTTTGTTTAACCCTTATTTTACCCTTTTTAATCTTACCATGATATCCTGTTATTTACACATTGTGGGATAATGTAATTACCCTATCATCTCAAAGGACCAAAAAAAGTTATTCATGACACATTTTGAATTATATTAACATTTTAGATGAATCTTATATTTTTAAGAAATTACTATCATTTAATAACCTATTTAATGCTTTAAGTTATTAATTAAGTCAATTTTGGATACTATTCACACTTGGATTTTTGAAAAATTCATAAAAAAAATTTCCTTTGAAAAAAGGCATAAAGTCATGAATACTATTTCATTGAAATTAATAAAATTTGTGGATGTCATCAAAATATTTAAATTAAATTTATTTCAATATTTATAAGTTCATTTATTTGAATCTTTCATTAATGAGGTATTCACTACATCATAATTGTTTCATAAGTAAATATATTTATATAATGTATAAAAATTATAAATAAAATATAATGATGTAGGAAATATTTTTATATTCTTAATTACTATTTATAAACCTATATATTTTTTATAAAAACCTATTTTAAAATCAATTTAGTAAATGATATATGTTTAGGTTATAATTATATTTACTTTTAATTAATTCTTATAAAATATCATTTTCACATCCTAGTGTATCTATGGGGTCCCAAAAAAGACCCAAGGATTTCCATGGTCATATATATCTCATCATATATGATTGGTACATGTGTTAGAGTAGTTTAATATTATTATAATTTTATTATTTTACCCTTATTTACCAGATTTAACATTTAACCATGGTAATTAAAATAATTACTAAAGTTACTATTCATAATTTACAAAAATAAAAGGCACCTATTTACACAATTTGAAAATTTTGATTCCAAATATGTAATAAATTTTTTCTATATTCAAAATATTGAAGCTGCGGTATTTAATTTAAAGTTAATTCCTATTATTCAAAACCAAAAAACGGATTTTTTAGAAGTAATAACTATAAAAGATAAACACATGTTTATGTCCAATTTAAAAGTTTAAATACATATAATGACCAAAAGTATATTAAAAGATAAAAATATAATACAATTACACTATAAAACCAATGAAAAATATAATCTAAATATATAAATAAATTAGATAAAAAGGCTGTTTAGAATTAAAATGCAGTTTTTTCACTATTCATTAAAAATTTTAAAAAACATAATTTTTAAGTCCATATTCGAAATAAGAAGTTTATTTTTTCAAATATAACTTATCAAAGTGTAAAAAACTAGATTTAAAATGGGCGCTACATCAAAAGGTAGAAAAACTACATTTGGTTTTTAAAATAAATATTTTATCCAAAATATTGATTTTGTTCTCATACCATGTTTTAGAAAATGTGTAATATGAATACTAATGTTATATAAAATTAAAAATTTGGATAATAATATTCCTAATAGTTAGTTTATATGAAATTAATTAATAATATTTTAATAATATATTGTGGTTTTTTGAAACTCAGTATTGAGTACAATTCAACTATCTAGGAGGTTTGCTCTTGCATGTAACTCAAGCCAAGTCAGTTTTGTGTGTAGTGTAATATTCCCTTGGTGTTGCGTATAACAGAATCCAAACTAATTTCATTTATAGATTGAAAAAACTCTATTCTTAGTGTGGTGTGAAATGAATTCTTTGAAAAGAACTTGAAATTGTGTGCAACACAAGCCAAGAAGGGTTTTTCATATACTGTAAGATAATACAGTGTTGCATATAGCACAAGATAATATTGGTGTAGCATACAAAACCAGACAAAAAATCAATTAAAAATAACGTATATCATAAAATCTTGGGGTGTTACATTCTACCCCCCTAAATTTAATTTCACACTCAAAATTCTCTAGGGTTATAAATAGTTTTCTATGTGAAATTTTCTTTAATGGAATCCTACATTATAAAACTGGATACTAAAACATGATTTTAAAAAGGATAGTTAGAAATATAACTGTTACCCAAAGTAACCCATTACTGTGTTTCAACATAGGATAACATAGGTGTTAATTGAAAACATGGATATGAAAGAGAAATCTAACCATAAAGTTCTGATGGATAATGATATAAAATAAGGTTTGGACAAAGTTAACTACAAGAAATCCATAAATCTATGAATATTTAATGTATTATATGATTCATCGGATAAGAAAGCACTAGGATAACATTTCTAGCTTTCAAGATCCTTTTCATAAAGTTAAATATTTTTTCATGAGGATAAATACTTACTGGATTTTGGTATAATCTCACCATTGGTCATTAAATGAATTATTTCCACATCATCTATTAAAGAAATGAAGTTGAATTTTTCATTCATTAAGTGTTAGTAGGTCATGCGATGGAATGATAGGTCATTCAATCTGTCTCAAAAAAAAAAGGTTAGAACATGTCATCAAATAAGAATAAGTCTACCTATAGTGAGATAATACATTAATATAACAAATGTTAAATGGAAAATAAATTATACTATCCATAAATGGGTAAAATTACAATCCATATATTGAATAAAAATATAGAACATTACTAAGAGGTGGACTAAATCAACATAACATTTATCTCCCATATCTCATAAGGCATTTCCTTGTTTTCACATTCCAAACATGTGAATACCTTAATCATGTATTCTCATGAAACATGATAAGAACGTGAATTACCCTAGAACCATAATGACCACATCTATTCTTTCAAAATTAACTCCTTCTACCCATCAAATATACCAAAAATTATATATACTCAAACCATGATATCACCTTTTCTTTTTATTATTCATGAGCTCATTAATACTATCAAACATCTCATAATCTCTTTATCTCTTCATTATATGCATATAATGTGCTTTCAAAAAATATTTCAATCACTTTTCATGGTTACCTATACTATATAATTATTGAAAAGAACAAAGAAACAGTACAAAGATATTACCATATTCCATAATATTATAAATGAGATTCCACAACACTGTTATGAAATCCCAATACATAAACACTTAATCATTCCAACACTTCGTTATCATAATAAACAATAGTAATAGTGATCGCATGTGACTTCCCTTTGACTATTTTATTAAGAGATTTCTGATGTCGATCATCATTTAGCATTGTATTAGGGTAATGGTAATCATAATGCCATAGTTCCTTGTACATGTTTCATTGAATTGTTGGTGGTGATTTCTCTGTATCCTTTTCTCTATTCACATCATAAGAAACAATTTTCCCATTATATCGGCACTAAAATGATCAATGAACTTCTTTTCCAGAGTTGGAACATTTTTTTGTCCCTTTAAAACAATCTCCTCAATACTTCTTTCCATAGTTTGATCATAAGGAAACAGTGATCTTCTTTTCATTGTTTTTTTAGATTTTTACTTGTACTCCATCGTTTGTTTCTTATCAAAACCATGAGATAGATTTGTACCACCAACTTCCAGTTCTACCTTGACAGCACAACACACAATATATGTATATCTACTCAAGTCTCTTATAGCTAATTCCCTTCTAAGACTTGGTTTTAATCCACTGATTATTCGATCAACTTTACTTTCAGGTTGGATGATAAAGCAAGAAGCATACTTTGCAAACCTTGTAAAGTTCTCCTCGTATGTACCAAAAAATTCATTGTCTTCTTTATTAAGCTCAAGTACCTCATTTTCCCCCTTTGTTTGAAGAATACGAGGGGATTACTTATTAAAAAACATGTTCATGAACTCTTCCCATTCCATGTATTCAATTTCAGATTGTTGCCTCGTATTCTTAATTAGAGTTCATCACAGGTCTCCTTCACATTATAAATGATAGAAAACTAAATAGACCTTTTCATGTTCCAAACAGTGAAGGAAGGAAAATATTTTTTCAATGGTACTGATCTATTTTTCATCAATAAGTGGATCAGAAGACCCACTGAAAGAAGGTGGACATTGCCTCATGAAGGACTCAATAGATTTTTGTTCTCTTCTCTACTATTTTGGATGATCAAAAATGATTCAAAGCCTGTGTAAGTATAGTAATAAAACTTTTCACTCCATATCCCACAAAACATGGTTTTTTAAGAGGAAAATCATTGCTTTTCTTAGTGCATTGATCATTAAAAAGATTCCTTCGTGTTTGGACCACGGTATAAACCCAAAAAAGGATAGTGTGAGAGGAAACAACCATACTAGGAAACAACATAATCAAGGGGTAGTACTTTAAATATCTAACATCTTAGGTTTAATACAAGGTTATTCATGATCATTACCATAATTATAAGACTGTAATCTAAAGTTAAACTTAACTTAGGGACATCCCTAGACATACCTTAGAAATATCTCTTGGGATCTTAGTAATGTTTTCACGTCCTAGTTTCCTAAGGTTTCCTACAACTTCGATCTGATACAAACTATAGTGACCACAGCTTGAAATACTAGGACATTACATTTCCTTTGTGGAATATTTAAAACCCGAGACAAACATAATCCCAAATACAATATTAGTTTAGTGTCTTTTTAAACTCGGAACACAATCTTCTAATTGTGGTGAAATATTTTCAACATCTCTTAGAATGATCTTCCTTTATTATTTTTATCAAAAACCATTCTTTATATCATTGGGAAAAGAAACATATAAAAGGGTGTTCTCAAATGCTCTATAAGGGTAAAAATATAGAATATAAAACAAGCAATAAAAATTTGAACGTAAAAATATGAACAAAAACTTTGAACATCAAAATATTTAGTTATGAAATAAATCTTGGCAGTACGTAAGGCATGAATTAGAAGGGAACAGTAACTGTGATACAATACCATTGGAATGAAACATGAAATTTTGGAAAACAATTAAGCGCATAATATGATTTCCATAGTACATAAGGCATGTTTTTGAAGACCATCATAGTGGATGAGGTCCATTACTAAACCGAGTTTACATGCCATTCCAACGATGTATTACTGAATCAGATTTAGTTATCATTACAGCCCTGTATTACTAAACTGAATTTACATGACTTTCAAGTCATGTCTATCTAGTGAGATATAAATCATTACCCAATGCATTGGTGAGAGATATAGGTCTCACCCATCTTGAAATGAAATCATTCTTAGATGTTCCAAAAAAACTTAAACCATTCATCATAGCATAACCCAAGAAATAATATGGGTTTCTCAAACATCATTACATCATAAAATAATCCATATAAAATATCATTCCATCATTAACATAATCAAATCATGTTAATAATAGGGATATAAGCATAATCTCATTTAAAGAGCATCATATAATATGGGAAATTGTTTTGATAAAACACTTGTACTTAATTTTTGAGGAAAATATCCTTTTTTCTTCAAAAACGTTTTCTTCTCACAAAATGATGATAAATATTAAAAGAAAATAATTTAGTTAAATATAAAATTGAAATATTTTATAGGAATATTCATGGAAATATGGCATCATGAAATTGTAATAATCCATTCAAGCTACATAAGTTAAAAAAAATTCTTCTTATACTTTTACCGAAAAAGTCAAAAAGTACCTCGTATGGTAAACAAAATAAAGATTCCTTCCATACCATCTAGTAAAATTAAAAAATTGGTAAAAATTAATTTAAACATACATATAATAATAGTAAACATTTTAGGAAAACATATTTTGAAAACATGGAAAATATATGATAAATATATCCCCAGTAAATACTTATGAATAAACAATCAGAAAAAATGTGATTGGAAAAGTTATCCCTTACATTATGTCTAATTTCTTCTGTATGTGTCTGAAAATCCTATTTAGTGTGTTTAAAAATATTATAACATTTAATATAACCATAATAATATTTATTATGTCATATATGATCCACTTACAACTTTATATTACCCATTCATTTGTCAATTCCATGTTAAAGCAACGGTTTGGGTAATAATCGTTTTATTTATCGTACATGTTTTGAATGGTTATTCCTGATATTATTACTTATATCATGATTTAATTACTTATATAAAGTAAAAAATTATTTATATATTATATATATTCAGTATATAAATATATATAATAGATAGATAAATGAAATGGAATACACTGTTCATGGAGACGGTCGGTCGTACGTACGCATGAACGATGTTTTCGTTTCTTTATTGAATTGAATGAAAGTAATTAAAGGACACACACACACACACACATATATATATATACATAAATCCAGTATATTTATTATTTCAAATATTTCACTAGTATTTATTATATATACATTAGAATAATTCTTGAATGGTTAACATAGAGAATGAATCTCATCACGTCGTGGAGACTGTAAGCCATACGTACACATGAGCGATGATATCATTACCATAATTGTTGAATGGTATTTAGATGAATTCTGTATAATATCTCAAAATTAGAATCATGTAATAATAATCATATATAGTTATTATTTATACCATTATACCCATCAAATTAAGGTGGTTGTGAAAAATGGATTACACCGCAATATGGAGACAGTATGCCCTACGTACCCAGGCGCGGTGATTTCATTTTTCATAGGATGGTTAGAAGATGAAATAGGATTTTTTTCATATTTATAAAAACATATAATTATATTAGTGATACTATTGTTTTTAACTTATAATTAAACAACTAATGAAGAGGATATAGAATATGAATGAAATTTGAATGGATCAGTAGAAGAGATTATCCGTTCGTCAACGCGCCTCATTTAATTTTCTTCCTAGGGTACTGGAGTTGGTTTGTTGAGAATAAAATAACTTCTATAATGTTACTTGGGAATTTTAAAATAGAAATGGTAATTTTTTGTCTAGTTATGAATGTTCAAAATGGAGTGAGGAGGAGGGAGAAGAGGTTTACTTTTATAATAGAGGAGTGGGGCACTTTAGGAAAGTCCAACAATATTAATTTTTTATAAATTAAATTTAGAGATAAAATAATCCAAAACTTATTTAATTAGAATATTAGATGATGTTAGTTATAATACACATCATCCAATAATTGTTAGACATGTTATAATGGGTTTCTTATCTTTATCGTTTGTGTTTAACCCTTATTTTACCCTTTTAAATCTTACCATGATATCATGTTATTTTGACATTGTGGGTTAATATAATTCCCAAATCATGTAAAAATACCAAAAAAGTTATTAATGACATATTTGGACTTATATTAACCATTTAGAATAATCCAAAATTTTTAGGCATTTTATATCATTTAATAACCAATTTTATTCTTTAAATTATGAAACATTTCAATTTTGGATACTATTCATACATTACTTTATAAAAAATCCATAAAAATATTATTCCTTTGAAAAAAATATATTAAATCATCAATAATAGGTCAATTTAATCCCGAATATTCAAGGATGGTATTAAAATATTAAAATTAAATTAAGTTCAATATTTATAAATTCATTTATCTGAATAATTCATTAATGTGGTAATCAATACATCATAATTGTGCCATAATGAAATATATGTATCTAATGTATTAAAATTATATATAAAATATTATGATGTATGAAATAATTTTAGTTTTATAATTACTATTTATATTCATATATAGAATTTATATAACCCTGTATTAAAATCGATTTATTAAAAGATATATTTTCAGGATATAATTATAAATACTTTAAAATAATTCTTATAAAATGCCATTTTCATATCCAAGTTGATCCATGGGGTCCCAAAATCGTCACAAGGATGACCATGTTCAAAAAATTCTCATTCAATAGTATTATTAGGAATTTTTTTGGGTAGTTTAATATTATTATAATATTATTATTTTACCTTATTTATGAGATTTACCCTTTAACCATGGTAAATAAAATAATTATTGGAGTTACTATTCATAATGTCCAAAAATATAAGATACATATTTACACAATATGAACCTTCTTCTTCCAAATATGGAATCCATTTTTTAAAATTTTGAGCAAAGAAGTTTTGTTAATTAATTTAAAATTAATTCCTGTTGTCAAAACCAAAAAATGAATTTTTAAGAAGTAAAAACTATTAGAAGATTGACTTCTGTTTATGTCCAATTTAAAATTCAAATTACTAAAAATTAAAAAAATTATAATAAATAATAAAAATATAATATAATAATATTACACTATAAACCAATTAAAAATATAATATATCTATATAAATAAATTAAATAAAATGGCTGTTTGGAATTAAAATACAACATTTCCACTATTCATTAAAATTTAAATTTTTTAATAAAATTACTAAAAATTAAAAAGAAAGTAAATTTTTACGTCCCTATTCTAAATAATATGTTTCTCTTGTAAAATATAACGTATAAAAGTTCCAAAACTAGATTTAAAATGGATGCGACATCAAAAGATGGTAAAATAGTATTTTTAGAAATATACTTGTTTTATCCAAAACAATTATTTTTTTCTCATAGGTTGTTCTCGAAATTGTGTTATATTAATACTAATGTTATATGAAATTAAAAATTTTGTTAATACTATTTATAATTGCTTGTTTATATATCATTAAATAATCATATTTTAATAACATATTATTGTTTAGTGAAACTCGATATCGCATACAATGCAAGTTATTGAATAAGGTTTCTCTTGTTTGTAATGCAAACCAAGTCCATGTTACATGTTGTGAAAGAATCCTTTGGTGTTACATATAACATAATTCAAACTTATTTCATTTATACATGAAAAAAAAATATACTCAATGTTGCATGAAATAAATTCTACCAAAAGAATTTGAAATTGTGTGCAACAAAAGACAAGAATAGTGTTGCATATACTGTAAGTTGATACGGTGTTGCATATAGAACAAAATAATCTTAGTTTAGCATATAACACAAGAAATTAAGAAGAATCTATATCATAAAATCTCACGGTGTTACTTATAACGAGTATAAGTATCACTTCAGTGAATATATTATTTACCCTCTTTTCCTATCCATGGAAATCCATATAGAGTCTTTGTATCACATAGGAATGTGACAATAATATTCCATGAGTATGTCCTTGTTAGTCCACTAGGGAGTCAAATTGTCCCTCAGGCGTACGCTAGGTAGTATCAAAATGAATTTGTCCAGGGAATTGGTATAAGAACCCATGTGTCACCAAAGGAATATGAGAATTTTATCAATATCATTTAATTATGTCAAGGTCTATAGAATGATCATTTCAATTAATCCTCACATATAATGGTGGATAAAGGCATGGGATTGGATTTAAAGGCTTATCCTCATAATTATCTCACAAGGGTATTTCATTTAAAAAAATCATGCTTAATAAATAAATTACGTGTAAGGCATAGGGTAATGGTTAGAAATCCCATCCCGTTAATATATTCAACACATAATTCATATTACAATTAAATTTAATTGCAATTTATAATTAAATATTGAAAATATTTTGGAAATGGGTAAATGGAAGACCTAAGGTTATCAAAATTCATATTCCACCCATGATGGCCCATTTAATTACCTAACACCTGAAGGGGATGGTTCTAATTTATGGTTCAAAATTTTAAAGATTTATCAAGGGTATCATCAATTATATAGGTCAGACCTAGTCAAATTAATCTAGGAATAGATTCCATTTCAAGATCTTTTCTCTATTAATTGGTTGTGTGAGACAATGAAATACACATAAAAACTATGGATGTAAGGATAAAAATAGGATAACAACTACCATATGTCTGTAGTGGAGTGCTCATCCAGTATCAGCTCTTAATTCAACTCATATCTAGAGAAAAGAGATAAATGGATGAAGAATATGAAATTTTGGAATATTAGCTTGCACCTAAATAGTATAGATGATATCAAGAATAAAAAAGTAAAAAAGGAATGGATATCTTACTTATAGGGATCCAATGCTTCTGAAGGATATTGATTATGATCTAGGATAGAGGAGATATATTAAATCCTAGGTTAGGCATCAAGGAGAAGCTCTTAGTGTCCATTGTATGACCAACATTAGTGGTGATTAAAAGGTCAAATAAGATGTAACTAATGGAAAATTAAAAATTATACCAAAACACAGGGCCACACAGTTTGGCTGCGTGGTTGACCAAACAATGTGCCAATTATGCACCGACTTCTATAGGAAGGGGAACTTCGCATAGTTAAGGCATACAGTTTGACTCACTATGCACAATCCATGAGAAAATAATCTTTAAAACGTATGTAGTTTTTTTCATGACCATACACCCTAAAATCACACAGCTTATTAAATCATGATCACTCCTCCTGCTCTCTTCCCATGTATGACATGACTTGTTAGACCGGACAACCATCACTACATGGTTTTTACTAACCATGTTACAATCTTTTTTCTCCCAAAATGTTGGGTTTCAGGCACCAAACTAGCCCTGAACACCCGTGTTACCTCGATAAGCTCAGACGGAATTTATATTATTCCGTTAATAAGAAATTAAAAGAATAATGGAATGTACATGATTCCATACCTCAAAAAACATGTTCTTATAAACATCCCCCTTAAAAAAATTTATCACCAAAGTTTCCTTCCATGGTTGGTGATGAAACATTTGTGAACAACTATATCCACTACGCCTGTACATCACCCTCCTACTCCCAAGTATTATCTTATAAATGTCTATTCTACCAAGTATCCCATACCAATGTAACTAATTTTCCATGAAGATCCATTTTTCTATGTTCCACAATATGATTAGGATACTCTTTAAAATACACATCTTTATGTAACTGAACCTCCTATAACTGAAAAGAATGAGAAGATTCTAAATGATAACGATAAATATCAGATACGTGGAATACATCATTAACCTCTTAGTACCTATAAGGTAAATATAGATGATTGGCTACCAGATTGACTCTCTACAAAATCTTGAATGATCCGACATATCATAGTGAATGTTCACCTTGTCTCATAATCCTCTTATGTCCCAGTCTCAGTGTGTCATGTAAAAAGACCTAATCCTCAACCCCGAACCATAGAGGTCTTCTATATTTATTGGCGTACGATTTCGTTCATGACTGAATATTAACCAAATTATTACAAATCAACTAAATATACTCTATGGTCTCTTAAAAAAGATGATTTCAAAGCATTAGCAACTCTCCTCCATCTAACAAACACATGGGTGATCAACATGGACTACTTCATAAATCCTCATAAAGAAGCCATATAAATAGAAGTTTTAAATCTATTATTGTAGTATAATTACACTAGTGTTATGTGACTCTCCTAAGATAACGGAAAATATCGAACTCATACTCATAGTATGTCCTCAGTATCCTAAATCATGTCCTCTCACTAGAGATCAGTCTAAGGGTGGTATGTTGTTCTCAGAAGCACTTGTGAACCTAATTCCCTCTACAACCCTTGCCTAAACCATGAAGTAAACTATGAATCTCTATATAGAATGATAATACAGGGGACCCTAGAAAGACATACTATATTAAAGATATACAACCGCCAAATATCATATAATAAAAAGGTATACTTGATAGATTGGAAATGATTTAATTTTGGGAGATTTCTAGCAGAAACCCATGTGAAATCCTTACCTCAATGATAACTTGACAAAAAATCATGGAATCCATTATGAAATTACACTATTTTTACTTGGGAATGAGAAGATACTAAAAAATTCTAGATGTCCACTGGTGTTTTTCCTTCACCTTTTTCAGGAAAAAAAAAATCTCATGACAAAAATACCTACATGTATTTTCAAACACAACCACCATTATTGGCGTGGTAAATCAAAATACATCATGGTGATGTTGGGGTAAACTTCTCAAAATGAAGCATGAATGTATCTCATCAGATCATTGAACATGTATACTGAAACCCATATGTGATATTGTACTCATATAATTTCATCCTCACCTATGGTCCAATCAGGAGGGGGTCCTCACCTCCATACTCTCCTATAGGACTAGGCCCTCAGAATCTCATAGCTACCAAATCTTCATTATATCGAAAAAATAATAGGTAACAACTATGTATGATTGAAAAGTCTTCCTATAACTATCCTATACCTCCTAGTTCATCCCAGAGAATTCACCCATAAACAACCACCCACTATTGGTGTAACACCCCGACCCGACTCACCTATAAGACGATGGTGAGACAAGAATGTTACAAAGTGGTATCATAGGTGGTTATTTTTTTACTTTGAATTAGTATTTGTTTTATTAGACATGAGACTATGAATGTATGAGTGCTTGGTTAATCAATGTTATTTATACCGATCACCCCACGTATGGGAAATGGCCATGTGGCCGAGGCTGGGAATTTATTTTCATACTTTTTCGATCATACAGTCGATATGATTTCACCTCGAGTGTCTATTGTAATTTCTACTTCTTTTAGATTTATGGAGTTTATGGTATTTTACCCTTGGCCAATTAAGGAAAGAAATAAGCATTACATGCATTGTAATAGGAACATAGGGATTTACATGTCATGCATATGCCATGATATGTAGCTTCATTCATAGGTTTCCTTCTGATATGATTTAGTGATTTAAATGTAATCTTTTATTTATTTAACATTCCTATTAAGATAACATGTTTTGGTGATATATTTAGCATGTTATCCTATTTCCATGCTTTCTTTTTACTAGAATATTTTCCTTGTATCATGCTTCTATGCTTATTATCATGTCTATATGATTAAATTGTCATGCTTTTGTGATTACAAATTCTTTATCTCTATTAGATGCTTGTATTTAAAGGCTCTCTAGTTTGATATTTAATTGGTTTCTTTTTCTAAAATTTGTTAGTTTCAATTAAATGGGTTCCTGGTGACATTTCTATTGTCGTGACCTAGAGATAGGGTTGGTGCTAATGATTTTGTAATGGGAAAGACCATAGTGGTTAGTATCCTTATAACTTAATAACATTTCTAATGTTATAGGTTTTATATATTTTTGTGATATTAATTTGTCGTTAACCATAGTCGAACTCCCTTTATTTCTAAATGACTCCTTTGTTCAGCCAGGTGGTCATGTTATCCTTGAATTTTGTTATGGATTGAGTATCGGGTAATGTTCCTTTTCAGTAGGTTAGGCATACCACGGGCATGGTCAGTTGATTTATAGATTGTTCAACCCTATCTTATCCAAAGTGATGGATGAATCACTTTTCCATGCTCTTAGTTTAGAGTCATCCTTCTTCTGTATCACCTCGGGGTAGTATGCATTCACATACATGGGGCTGTTGAGTGCTTAACATTTTGATGAACCTGTTGAGTTTAGTGTAATCATCATGTCATACGATGTTAAATATGTTTCGAGTAATCTCCATAGTAGATTGAACTGTGTGTTTAAGAAATCAAGTTCATCCTAATGGTTTGGATGAATTCCATAGACTTGGGTGTTTTATATCTCGATTAGTTTTTTTTGATTTCCTTGACTTCTGTTTAAACATTTTCCTTCTGGAAATATTTTCTTCCAATTAGTTTACTCTTCCTTAAGAGACGATCATGTCCCATATCTTGCCTCTTTATAATGTTAAAACTTATGGTGGGAAGTGGGTTTGGCCATCTTTTAATGACACTATGACATGGTCATGTCTCTATCTAAAAGGGCTTGGATAAGTACTGTATCTATGTTTTAGTTGTAAAATGGGTGTTTCCTCAGATCTTGATTCCTTAGGGTCCATTTTCCTAACGAATGTTTGAACGCGCATTGGGTGTTTGGATACGTAACACATCCTTTTTTAAGAGACTTCATGACCCTATAGATTGGGTGAGAGTTACATTGTTCCTAAATGATTCTCAGGGATGAAAATTTCTAAGGTGGGAATGTGAAACATCCCGTGTTTTGAACCGGATGAAAAATGAAAGAAAATTAAATTTTTCTATTAGCTCGGAATGACGGTTTTAAAACTAAGCATCAAAAAATTTTATTTCTAATAGTTGACAATGTAATGTATCTTTTAAATAAATTTTATTAAATTAATTATATTAAAATTAAAATGAAAATAAAGTAAATGAAGGGTGAAAACCTTCTTTATAAATTTTAAGTATTCTATGAAATATTTTCATAGATATATGACAAGTCAGCATGGGTTTTTAAGACACATAGACCCTTGATGATGATAGAATAAAAATATTAAATTTTATTTTATTCATATTCATGTGTGTATTTTTGGAAGAAATAAAATAACTCTCTAATAGCACGTCATATGAGAAATCTGAGACCACCATTAGGTCTAGAACACTGGGTTTACACTAGGAAGGTTATAACATTGATAAACCTATAGGTGTTTGTAATCCTTGCATGTGATGACACCATATTTATTTTTAATTAATTTATTATTCCATTTTTCATATAATGAATAATTATGTTCTCGCAAAAAGTGCATAAAATTAAAAAATCGAGACCACTGGTAGTTCTGGGACAAGCAGTTTATCATCGACATGGAAAAAATTTTGTGAGCATCGAATGTTTTGTCAGATCACACTGAAATATAATTTAATTGGGTTATAAATATTTTATTGGGTAGATAGAAATAATAATAACATTATTATTATTATTATTATTAGTGTTGAGGAAAAAAAATAAAATGTACTTCTGCAATTAATAAATTATTTCACGGTGTCAATAATTTCTAGACAATGTAATACATGTGACGATATTATTTGTTCCAATGAAATAAAATTTTTTAATAAATATTTACTTAATAACTATTATCTCTTTTTTTATTTTTATGGTTGCTGCCATTAAAATATTAATGGTTTCATTGATGGGTTGTATTATAAAATAATAATTTTAATTATTGTTATTATTATTATATTGGGAAAAAACATTAATGTCTATATTTAAATGATGTATATATATATATATGGGGATTAAATATACACATAATTATATATATATATATATATATATTTGAGGGTGTATATTTATGAATATATAGATGTGTATATATATATATAACATGCATATATATATGATTGGATATTTATTATTGGGCTAGAAAAAATATTATTTTCCCCACATAAATGCATCTAAAATCTCAAAATTAACCAATGTGTGGACCATTTAAATTTTTATACTAAATTCTTAAAGAGACATAGGGCGCACACCTGTGCACCCTATTGCGGGACCCAAACAACTATTAATATTAATTAAATAATTTCTTGGGCTTTATAAAATACTTTTATGTCGTGCCTTAGAATAATGTTCAGGGTAAAAATAATTTCAAGTAATAAAAGGATTAAAAAAATTAATACGGTAGTTAAAACGAATTTAAAAAGGAGATACAAATAAATAATAAAATAAAAACTATTAGAGAGAAAATAAGAATGATTAAAATGTGGTAAACCCATTTTATTTAATAATTTTTATTTCTCCCTCCAGTTTTTTTTTATTTTTTCTAATTCCTTTTTATATTCCTTTTTCTATTTTCCTTATCTTATTATTTTCCTTGTTCTTTTCGTTTTCCCTTTCTTTCTCTCCTCCTCTCCTCCCCCTCCCTGTTTGTCACCCCTGTAGCGCCCCCTAGGTGGTGCGCTTCCTCCCTTCCCTCTCCACCGGAAGCCCGCTATAGTTTCATTTCTCCTGTGATTTTGATGTTGTTGAGTGCACTTTGAAGATCTTGGTAATAATAACCCCATGGACCCAGAATAATTCGATGTCATTTTAAATCCTTTATGAAATTTTTCATGGAAGGATTTTACCCGAAATTGGGGTTTTTCTAAAATTGTCTGATTTCTTCGGTTTATGGTCAAATCAAAGATCACCGAAAAGTGTAGGATCATCTACAAGTACAAGTAGGAATCCTAATATCTTTCCCCTCATTTCATTTCATTTTTGAAATTGTACATTGTGCCACCCATCAGTTCCTACCTGCAATGTTTAATTTTTACCATTTCCAAATTAAATAAACTAATTTTTCTTAACCATCACATCTTTGTATGAGGAATTCTAAACAATTTAAATTAGTAATACATCATTGGATTCCCTTTTGGGTATGTTGATGTTCTTGTCCTACTTTTTGTTAGCTCTTAATTAATTTAATTAATTAGCTATGTTGTCTGAAACCTGTTGTTGAGTTTTAATTAAAAATAAATTATTTATTATAATTGTAATCCTTGGGTCTTGATGGTTCAATTATACCTAATGATTGTCTTCCCTGTTATGTTATTATTCTGATGTTCCATTATAAAACTGATATGTGCGTTTTTTGTACATTTGATGATAAATAATTTTGGATGTAACTGCTTGACTACAATGATCATTCATTTTTGGATTTGAGTAGCTAATATTATTTTGTTGCAATTATAAATGCATATCCTATGCACATTCCTTCGTTGAAAATGAATTAAATTCAAGGTTGTGAGACAAAATTAGTTCTATATTAAGGACTATAAAAGGACACCCTATTCATGACTGGTTACATAATACGCCAGGGAGATGATGTCTTATGCTTTTCTAGAGGTGAGTATCTCTTGGTTTCTAAAATACTCATGAGTGATTCTGGTTCCCAAATGGACATTCAGGGATATAACTATTAGGAATGTGGCTATTCCATGCCTCATGTGATACTTCCTGAATTTTGTGTGATACCGGGTTGGACTCATGATAAAGTCATGCCTGAAGCAATACGTAGTCTTTCAGAAGATTTCCTTGGATGAGATCAGTGGTATTGGAGTAATTGAAGAATGTACCACAGAGACACCTTCAGAACGGTCTTAGACTCCAACTCTACAACCTGAACATAGTAATAATAATGATTTGTTGAAGGTGTTTATTTATGAAGACATTTCCTTACTTTGTAAATTGTGATACCTTTATGGTTCTTGAAGCACAAATTGTTGAAACATAAACTAGATCCCCGACTAAAGCACATGTTTGGGGTATTTTTCATTTTTTTGTCTTTTTATTTCTTACCTTCATATATATACATAGGCACCCTGTTTATTACAGGTACCCTGTTCAGTTTCCAAGCTTAGGACGAAGCAATATGTAGGGAAGGGTGTCTGTTTAGGAACCTAGAAAAAGTTTCCATTTTTCATTTATTATAACTCACCATTTTATTTATATGGGGCACTTCAAAATTTATATTTCATTTTCTAGCCTGTGTAAGATGCCGCTGGATCCAGCCTAGTGGGATTTATATCTCACACCCTACTCAGTCCTCTATTGCACTATGATACCCGAGTAGACATTTGTTGTTCATAGGACTATTGACAATGATTGATTTCGTATGTTGTTCTATTTGTATCTAGGAGTTAGGAGCAAGGGATCAAGCTAGAGCTCGAGATGCTCATAGAGATCTCCTATTAGGCTTTGTTTTCCTTTTTTTTAACTGTGTCATCAAGGATGTTTTATTGTTTACTGAGTAATGTATAATCACCATGACATACATTTGTCTGTTGTATAATTTGGCATTGTCCACTTCTATAAAATTGTTAAATATTTCCTTCTACTATTTTTTCAATTATTTATTTACTTCTTTCTCTATTGCCTTTTATTTATACTCTATTATATCACTTTGGAACCCTGATAAGAGGTTATAGTCTTGCCACTATCACATCCCGAGACCCTCGCTACTAGTTGGAAACTTCTAGCATATGAGGAGACATTCTTGAGGTCATGGGACCCACTGGTCCGACCAACAGGTTATAGTCATGACATTATAATTGGCCTAATGAACTACCTATATTTGAGTCCTCCTACTTAGTACATCAACCCCTACACTTCCCTTCCCATGCATGTAGGAAAGATCGATGTTAAGTGACTGTCGGAATTAAATCCACCTTCCCTATCTCAAGTTCAGATCATGCTATGTAAATATATACATGATGCTTTTTTGGTATGTGTTCACCATAATATTATCTCTAAATATGTAATGTATCAAAAAATGTAATGCATGAACAAATTTAGCTCACTTAATATAATTAGTTTGGTAATTACTATAGTGTGGCCTCAACTGCTGCAACTTGTATGGAACAACTCTATCTCAATACATAAAGACTACTCCTAGAATTATAAGTGATTTCTCTCTGTAAATATTTTAACTCCATACTAGATAGAGAAAAACCCATATCGGTGCAGAAGTCAATATCCTTTTCATCACATGAAAGGTTGAATAACAGGTATCTGAACATGAAAACATTACACCCTTATCAGTGAATCCCATAAGAAGCACTTATATGTATGATAATTATTATATGAGACTCCTATAATATCAATAAATCCCCAAGAAACATCATATATCAAATATGTTATTTGGAAGCTCGCAATAAACTACATCTCTCAACTTCTCGAGGTCAACTGATAGTCTTGTCTCTGAGATAATGTGTCACAGGAAGTGAATCAGATCCATCCTAAAGTGGAACATTATGAGACGAGCATATAAATTACACTTTATTATGGTAATCAATATGACCTCAATAAGATTTTAATAGTCATCTTGAGTGTAAAATACACCAATATTTCAACCATTAAAACAATGGAAAGGAAGTCTAGATAAGGGGGAAAATCAGTTCATTTGTTCCATGAAAACTGTTGGAACCATAATAAGACTGAACAAAATAACTGTATACTTATATAAAACATACCCAATATAAAGTTATGTGTGAGGCATGTCTGATGGTATAACACACACCTGATTTTAGCATGATTTCAGGTCAATTTTTTGAAAAAACATGAGCTCCTCAGAGTTGATAAAAATGGTATTCTATCTGTGAAAGAGGATATCGATTCTTTATCTTCAGTTGGTTCAAAATATTTGTAATCCACACATTGCATAAGGGCACTATCTTCATTTTTTTCAAAAGGAAAACTAAACCCCATGGGGATGTATTGGTTCAGATAAACCCATTTACCTCCGAATCATGTAGCTTTATCTTGAGCTCATGCATCTCAGTAGTACCCATCTAGCAAGGATGAATTGATATTAGTGTATCTACTCAAACAATTTCAATAGAGAAATTGACCAATCTCTCTGGAGGTAATCTTGAAATGTTGTTTGGGAAAAAATACCTAAAATGATAAACCCCTGGAAGGAAAACTCTATAAGGTGTTCCCTGATCATTAAGATGTAAACTCACAATCTAGGTTTCCATACCACCCATCCTATGATGATCAGTTCCAAGTCAACTCTCTTGGACATCCCATTCACCCATGTGAATAAATTCTCCACCGCCTGGTAATGCGAAGGTCATTATTAGGAAATATATATCAAAAAAATCCTGAAAGGGAAACAACAATTCTATCCCATGAATGATATCAAAACCTATCATCTCTAGGATAGCGAGGTCCCATACGAAGTGACACCCAAAAATATAGTTGGGAAACTTCCTACATTGATGTAAATACACCTTTATAATACCTAACAGAGTATTAATCATATAACTCCAACAATTCATTAAAATATAAGTCCAAGGATCTCTACAATGTGAACATATATAAATCTAGGAGAGGCCCCTATATTATAAAGTGTGGATGTAAAAACAGAGGCTACTATAACAGTACCTATCACTATAGAAGGTCAAAAATTCTTCTATGTAGGTGTTAGTTGAACTGTGCATATATATCCAGGTCTGTATTATTATAATACAACCTAGATACCCTGAGTATATCATATATACTATTGTTATAAATCTGAGTTTTAACAATCATAGCCAAAACCACTCCCTCAGCTTGACTGGCTAGTTTTACTCTAGCTCCTTGCCTGATGAGAAGCTGTTGACCCCACTTCTACATATGGAGTCTATGAATATACCCTCTCTTTAGCTGAAGGAGGAATTTTTTTTAAAATATCTATAGATAGCCCATATTGATGTAGGATTGGCACTTGACTGGGTCTCTCATGCCCTGAGGTCTCGTATTCCCAAGTCTACCGTATTAGTGAAACCTGACTTTTCTATCTGAATATGTGATATGGTAGATACTATTACCATGTGGAGGCACCATTTATCCTTACTACTACTAATCAATGTATGACTAGATCTATGTATCAAACATCCCTATAATGAACCCCCATCCTCTCTCAGGTGATGTTATGTGAGAAGTTCATGATTCACTATTCCAACAACGATAGTCAACTGAAAGACACCTAACTATGATCTTATGGTGTAACTAAGACCATTATCAAATCACATTGATTTAGATAACTCTTCACCAATCAAAATATGTGTGAATCACTGGAGCACTATAGAATGGGCTGAATAATCCATAACTAATAAAGTTTCATACTCCAAGTGCACAAAATTTTGAGCTCTATAGACCCTCAACATCTCAGTATAGAAGTAGTCATAGAAGGATACATGAAAAACCCTCCAAGTCATCTCTTGATAATGATCCGTATAATGACAAAATCCTAGCATCTCTTGGATGAATCACATAGTATATACGTATCGATCCTTTCCCTCCTCTCGAGAGCATATCAAGATGCTCAAAGATAGATAGCATGGCATATAGTCATGACACCACTAATTTGGTCCTCCATCGCTCGAAAACATGGGTGGATGATGTGGCTGGAACTCACACATCAAGTCTTCCATATTCGTGGTAGGTCACGGTTCCCCCTTAATGGTGTACATGAAGTGCATAAATCCTTCTTATAACTTTTCATTGTCTCATATGCCTAGTAAAAATACCGGTGGCATAGTAGGAACTAATGTAAGATTTATTGATAGCATGTCACCCACCACCTCTAGAGCATTATCACAACCACCCTCCAAGAAAGTGACTGGATGATGTCATTGTGGTATACCTCTATAAATACCAAGCACACACATCAAATAAATATCATTATCAAATTTTTCAGCTAAAAGTGTAGATATTTAAATAAGATAGGTATAATCCTTCTTATATAAAAACACACCCCTTTTCTTTCTCCTTGAGTGAGGTTTTGGAATCGTACATGTTATATATAAAATCAAGAGATACTAGATACTTAAAACTACCATGTTCATGTGTGGGTAGTTTTTTTAAAATAAAAAATTTATCTTTAATTTAATTCACCTTTATTTATCATTTTAATTTCATTATATCACTATTAATTTTAAATGGTTAAACCAGATGGTTCATAAAATTATGATCCATTAGGGACCATAATCCACATGAACCAAAATATGGTGTCCAAGTAGTTCACACCTAAACAAGTTGTAGTCCATGTGACTTGTGTTCCACGATTCAACATGCCAGAATTGGATTATTAAGTTTTGGAAGGCACTCTAAGTACAAACCATGTATTATCTATCCCCAATAAAAAATATCTATCACACAATAGGTATGTATGCCACAATACTTATCAAAATAGTATGCAATTCATTAATGCACCGTATATGGAATTTCACAATACATGGAATGAAAATTATAACAGGTGCCCAAAATTATGCATGTGATGGAATAACCTCATATAATTGGGTTTTGAAAAATATAATGCAATATTATATTAATAACAATATCTCAAATCAAGTACATCACCCGACAGTGGAGTCAAATCAATTATAATATCCAAATTCCAAAAAGTGATGATTTCAATCAAGGAAATTTGTATTTTTCTTGTACATGGGATAGATATTCCATGGCACAATACTATACCAAATTCCATGTCCATCCTATCACTAACTATTATCAACAGATAATACATTGGAAAAGAAAAATACCACTCTGATTCCAATTAGTAACATCACAGACCTGAATTCCCCTGAAGGGGTCCATATCTCAGTTTCCCACATGTCCTCAAGTGTATCTCCCCAAATTCCTGAGGCTATCGACTAATAGTGTTGTCCTAGGGTGTGTTAGTGGGATGATTATTCCCTTATCACCAGAGTGTATCACAATAGATATACAATAATAGATAAGTATTGGAAGTAGCAATTCAATCAAACATAAGAAGAATAGAATGAATAAATACTAATAAAAAATACAAGAAAGTAATATCATATTCATATAATGATGATACATGTCATTTCTCCACAAAAAATCCAAAATAGGTATACATGGAAGGTATACGGTACATGTAAAAAAATACAAAAAATAATAAAAAAAATCCTACCAGCATCACTATCCTCGGCTTAGTCCCATGCCTCCATAATCATATATAGCAATAAAGAACCCGTATCGAGTAACATTACCTTATCCATACATGCGATCATAATGTTAATTCAGGTACCATAAGTAGCCCAAATAGGGTGTGAGATACAATCCCAATAGGAAAACATAGAAAATACTAGTTCCATATAGTCTGTGAATATATAATAATAAAATTGTTCAGGAAGTAGTATAATATTCCATGTAAGCATTGAAAGTAAACAACATAGAATGGACATGTTCGCCATAGACATTTGACCTCTATAACCCTATTTTTCTGAGCCGATGTGTCTTCGAATAAATAGTCAAACTTGTCTCATTTTATAATAAATTTCATTTAATCAATCAATATCATTTAATATGTAAGTTCCGGAACCTGGCATGTTTCCCAATATTCCCTGTATAGAAATGTGATGCGAATATGCCTAAACTGTGCAACAATAAGGTCCAAGTCATTGACTGAATATAATCTTGTTCTTTAACTTTATAGACACATCATATAAATAATTTCATTAATTAATAAACTATTAACATGAGGTTGTGCTTAGAATTATTTATTTGGAATCTAGGTATCCCTCATGGTGTAACATTAACTATTCACCTTACAAGACTTTCCATGGAGAAAATCATATTCACCGTGGTATCACTCTACCTGTGTAATAACATCACCTATCACTAGGTCAATAATTAGAGGTCTGATAAGGGAGACTAGGAGTTATTCATGGATTATATTATCAACTTCCCTCAGAGTCCATCCTTTTCATTCTATATGAGAAGTCCAAGTATCACTTGGGAATATATAGAATCAACCCATTGAGTCGATCATTGGAAATCTGTAAGGAGTTCAAGTATCACTCAGGAACCTAAAATTCATCCCCAAGATTCTTTTCTTAGAATTCCACTAGGGATTTCAAGATTCACTCAGGAATAATGAAGACAATATCAAAATTATTCCATCCATGGTTCTTCTATAAGATCCTATGTGTCACCAAGGCCATATAAGAATTCAATCAATTTCATTAAATTATGTCACGATCTGTATCATGACCACTTCAATTTAACCTCAACTCAAAATGAGGGTAAAGGCATGAGCTAATCTTATAAGGAAAAACCACTTAATTATATCACATGGTAATTACATTTTTTTAAAACTATCATGCTTAATTAAAAAATTACATGTCAATCCTAGGGTCATGGTCATCCATCTAATTTCATTAATTAGTTCAACTCACAATTCAGATTGAAATTCAATAGAAATAAAATTGATAGATAAATATTAAAAATAATATGTGAAATTGTAAATCTCACACCTAAAAGGTATCCAAATTAATAATCCACCCATGTTGGTCCATTTAACTACACAACACGCCCATGGGGTGGTTCCAATTCATGTTTCATGATTATAATGTTTTTTCAAAGGTATCATTAATTACATAGGTTACACCTATTCAAATGCTTAATGTATTGGATTCCATTTTAATTTCATTGCTCCAATAATTGGGTTCATGGAACTACAGAATAAATATTAAAAATCCAAATTTAAGGAAAAAGAATGAGACAACCTACCATTGGTATGTAGTGGAGTGATCAACTACTGTCAGCTCTTGATTTGACTCAATTATCGAGAAAATATAAGAATGGATAGAGAAAATGAAATTTGGTCATAGTATCTTCTACATAAATAGCACAACTGATACCAAGCATAATGTCTACTAGTTAAAAATTAATGGAGATCATTCCAAGATAGATCTGATGCTTTTGACAGATACTTGATCTATGATCAGATAGAGGATATCTCTCACATTCTTAGATTAGTATGTCGAGGAGAAGCTCTCAATATCCACCGACTCCGAATGTGATAGAAGAGGAAATAATAGGTTGAAATAATAATTAATTAAGGTAAAAATAATAAATGCATAGAAAAACATGGTCACACGGTTTTTCAGCATGGCTTTACAAACCGTGTGCCAACCATGAACCCACTATTATAAGAAGGTGAAATTCGCATGGTTAGTGTGCATGGGTTGAATAACCATGTGAAAAATTTGAAAAGAATCTTATGTCCAAAGTCTATGGTTTTTTTGTATAAACAAAAAACACCATAGTGAAAAGTTTTTGAAACCATGTGAGCTCATCCTATAATTTTCCCAAGTATCACATGGTTAGTCAGACCATGTGGTGTGCCCATTATGGTTTCTTTTTACAGTGTGGAAAGCCTTTTTCTCCACAAAAGTTTAGTTATAGACTTTAAACTAGAACCAGACACCCATGTTATCTGAATGAACTGAAAGGGAATTAACATTAGGCCATAAATAAGAAACTAAACTGAAAATTGAGGGAAAGTACAATATTCCCCACCTCAAAAAAGAACCAGGTTCTTACAACGGGTATGAATAGTTGTATGTTTTACTCATTCATTTTGACTATATCGTCATACTATTATGCTCATTTATGCTCACTGATGAAATTCATTTGTTAATGCTTATTTTTCCCATTACTGAGTATCTCAGCTCACCCTTCATGTGTTTATTTTTACCAGCTTTTAAATAATGATCTTGTAATGTTTATGTCTATAAAGGATTTCACAATGATGATGTAGACGGACTAATGTGAAATAAGAAAATATGGGTATAAAAAGTGATAATGTTAAACATTTTGAACCAGTTATTTTTGGGTTTAATTTAATTTTAATTATTTATGTATGGGTTTTTTCTTATTCTCTAAAATAGTAAAATTAATAAGTCCTCCAAAATTTAAGTGATCTAACTTTTCCTTTTGATGTTGTAAGTATTGTTGTAAATAAACTTGGTGACAATTATCGACATCATAACCTGAAATATATTGTCATGGATTTCAACATAGGATCTGGGAGTGTAGGTCCTGAGGTGTTGTAATTGTTATCAATGCTTTGTTTATATGAATTTGGATATTAGGATATTTTCATGTGAGGTTATCTTAAGAGTTATAGATTTTTTAATATGTATATAAGATTAATGATGATCATAAGTTTAAAATATTAGAAACCCATTAATGTTTTATGTGATGATATATTAAAGTGTATTTTATATATTTTTTTGAATGAGATATTTTTTTACCCCTAGGATCAAGCCGAAGTGTTTTTAATGAGGAACTAGTTTTAATTTTTAAAGGAAACAAATTAAAACATGTATGCTCAATGACAACTCCTCACATTTGTTATGGTGGTGGATCTTGAACCCATAACCGGAGGATGATAGTGGTTTCATGCACTACCATTAGCCTACATCATTTTGTGGTTAGTGTGGAATTATTTTATATGTAATGATTATTTTAGAAATATAAGGGATTTTTTTGAGGAATAATGAGTGATTTATCTTGGAAGAATATACTATAAAATACTTCTAATAATTGGGTTTGAGTATTAGTCAGGAAAGTTTTAATAATATTATGGATAGTTTTTTATGGAATAATTTATTTCAAAATTTGGGTATTACCATTTAATTTTTAATATTAATGTATCATTTTAAGGTTTACTCATTTTCAAAATTATCTTACCATGTGATAACTATTTTGGGGTAGTTTTTTTAAAGATCAGGGGATTATATTGTTCTCCCTTATATGATTATGTGTTATTTAAAATTTTAATTTAGAGTTTCTGGTGTGAAACAAACTACTATTGAATAATCTTCATTTAGAGAAAAATATGGGATTAGAGTGAAAGTTGAAATTCACTTTTAAATTATGTATATTTCAGTATGATTTTAGGGTATATGGTTAAATAATACATCAACTTTAAGAAAAGTAAATTGAAATAAAATGATATCCTTTTATGATATTTTCAGATGATATCAATGAACTTTTTCACACCTATGTTTTTCTTGAATTCTCATCATTAACTCCCTCTTGACCATGTTCTACATCTCTCTCTAGTAGTCCATGGGAATTTATGTTTGCTTCCAAATCAATATTTTAATTTTCCACCAAAGTTCTCTTAACAAGTTATATGTAACATCCAATGAATTTTATGTATCCCACTATCCTTTTTTAAGGGGATGTTTCATTAGATTTTTTTAAGATTTGGGTTTAAATAAATAAATTCTATAAATGTCAGTCCATTGATAACCAAGATAAATTTGAAACGAGAAATTAATTTTAAGGGGTGTAGGATGTTACACACCAAGATTTTAAGAAATATTTTAGTTAAAATTAATTTAAATAAATTGATAGCTTGTGTTACATGAAATGGATAGGTTAGAATGAGTAATATGATACCCATATTTATCTTGGGTTGCACGTAACATTTAGTTTCTTCGATGACTTTTGTTATACATTGTACCTACTCTTTCTAGACAACAATATAATATTAGTATTATTAATTTCACATAATAGTTATAACATAGCCATTTGATTGGTGGGAGTGAATATGATTAAGTAGATTATGAATTTATGGTTTACACATGTTTATATAAATAATTATTTTGTAACCATTTAATTATAAATGAAATTTATAAATGAAATTTTTTATAAAATGTTTTTAAATCCATCCAATAACTTTTACAGTGCTAGGATTATTATAATTCAAATATTAAGCCTAAAAAGACATATATTTTAAAAAAAGAAGTTATACTACCTTTTAGTGGAACACAAATTTTAATCTAATATTTAAAACTTTTATAATTTATATTTGTAAAAATAAAAATTATTTATTAAATGGAGATGTAAATATTTATATTTGGTGAATGTTTGGAATTTTTTTGAGAACATTTATATTTTGATGAATAGATAATGTCACCGCATTTTAATTCAAAACGTTTTTTCATCAAAAAAAATTATAGTTGTTTGGGAAGTATAATTTGATCAACATTATATCATTTAAACCAATTTATTTTACTGGAATTAATTTCACATTGTATTTAGATATAAAAAATTTACAACCATTTGAAAACATTCACTTTAAAACCCCTCTTTGTCATCCCATATTTGGATTAATTTTAAATTAAATTCTGAGACTTCTATGTTTAGAATTTGGTAAAATTTATTAAATAGTTTAAATTGGAGAATTTTATAATGTATAGTAAGTTCAAATTAGTTTTTACCAAAAATATTAGTGAGGGTAATTAAAAATAATTATAGTGATTAAGGTAATGATGAGTATACATAGTTATTGAACATTAATCTTAAGTGGCCAAAAGACCTATAATATTGTCAACAACCCATTATATGGATTTTATTCAACCATATAAAAACTTTTATCAAATTTTTTATGTTATGGTTGAAAATTATGTATGGTATATCTCCCAATACTTTTTACCTTTTTACATTAAAAATAATGTCACTCGCTCTCCACTAAAAATAAACTCACCCTCCCCCTATCCCCACACATTTCAATCCCCTTTGTATCATTCAAAACCCACCCAAATAATATAATAACATACCTTATATCATCGTAGAAGCAAAAAAATTGGCATGAAGAAATCCAAATATGTTATTTGTTGTAAACCAAAAGAAGTTACCCAAGAAAGAGGTAACATTTTTTAAGAGTGAATTTTGTTATATTTATTTATCAAAACACGTTAATTATTATAATTCCATGATTATATAACAACCCCATTATCGTAAATATACTATTATGTTGTTATGTTATGGTTTCTACCTACACCTTCACACACTTAAATTAAATCACATACAAAATCATTCTTCCTGTGTACGGTGGACTACAACCACGTGAAACAATGTTATTAGTTCTTCCTTTTCAACCACTATAGGTTGTGAATAATGATGTAATTAAAATTTTTACATTATATATATAGTATCTATGATTAAATAATACTTATGAAATTATTATATAACACATACCTTTTTTATTTCGATTTTTTTGGAGTATGATAACATCATTTGTGAACGTGTGGACTACAACCTCCTCAAAGCGATGCGATACATTCACACATTAAATGGAATGTGATAAGGTTGAATATAATAATAATATATTATATAAATGAAATATTTATGATTTTATTAAAATAAGTATCTATATATTTAAATAAAATATCATTTTCCTCTTTCTTTTTCACATCCTAAAAATGTGATAACGTCATTTGTGGACGTGTGGTCTACCACATCCTCGAAGCGATGCGATTCTTCATTTTTCATCACCAAATAAAATTAATTATATATACAAGTATATATTAGTATATAAAATGTAATTTATTAGATAAAGGTAATTCTATAAAGTGAAATTTCACTAACCTTCTTTTCATGATGATCAATGAAAAATGGGATCATTAATCATGCATATGTATGACCTACCGTGTCCATAATCATAATGTTGGTTCATTTTTAATAACCATATTTCCTATTTCACATTAAAAGTAGAATTGATGTAATAATTTAATAATAATTTCATGTTTATAATTCATGATATTGTTAAACAATAACCTAATTGACCATTTTTGATCGATAGAATCCAGTTTTGACACATAAGCCCAATCTGTTCAAAACATCAAAATTAAAAATTATTGATTATGTAACTGTAGCTAAATTGTTTATAAGTGAAATAAAAGTAATTATAAAACATTAAAAGGTAATTAATAATAAATATAATTAAAATATCTTTATTATTCAGGAATATAGGTAAAAATCAAGAAAAATTAGATTCATGTTAAAGGACTTCGTCTCAATTTCTATTATTAAGGTATACTTTATTGTTGTGCCCATAATTTATTATATATAGTATAAATAATTCAAAATTTACATTTAATATTATTAATACCTAAAATTTATGTTATTTTAAGTTTCAACTTGAATTATTTCCTTAAATGGGGTTTTACATGAATGTTATCATGTAGTGGGGGATTTCATAACTCAATTTCCATTCATTAGGTTAAACTTCAATGTCATTTGTTATATTATGACAAGAATATGTGTGAAATGACTTATTATTGTATTATTATGTATTTACACTGTTATTATGTGGATTTAAAAATTTCCCACATAATTATTTCAATAATATATTCTCACTCCAATGCTACAATCTTTGTAAGAGTTTTTTTCTTGTCTCTCCTTTATTTCTGTGATTTATATTCCATATACACAACTTATTTTTTATGTGTGGTTTATATAGTTCCCATGAATGAATTTAATTATTATTATAATTAAATTTATGGGATTTTAAATATCTTTTTTATTAACACTATTTCATGGTGTTTATAGTTTCATATTTTTGAAAGCGGTAATGGATTTTTGTCAAAACATTCCTTCGTTGAGACGTCTGTTATGTTATAAATCTATCTTATTTTATGAGGTGTGTATACTTATAATATAAAATTTTTCATCATTAATTTATTTATTAAAATAATTTTATAGGTTTCATTTTACATTATTCCATTCATGGGGATAATTAATTAAAAAATTCCAAGTGGTGGGGGATGCTTTGGAATGTTTACAGATTATATTCCTCGAGAATGTTTATCATGATATTTTATGGATATTTCCATTAATAAGAGTTAAGAAACCATGTTTTTAATTATAATAAATTGGGGATATTTTTTATTTATACCGTCCTCATTCATTATTTTTATGGAATATGTTTTTTTCAGAGAGATTATTATATAGAACATTTCTATTCTAGAGGATGATTATGTACTGAAGATACTGTTATATAACCTTCCATGGGTTAATCATGTTTCAATGTGATTATTATATAAAATAGTTATCTTATATGAGATAATCATTTTTCAATTAGATTTTTTTGAAACCATTTCTTTTCCATCAGTTAATCCTGTTTCAATGAGATTTTTTTGAACCCATTTCTTTTTTATGGGTTAATCATATTTCAAAGAGACTCTTCTGTAACTCATTTCTTTTCATTGAGTTAATACTATTTCAAAGATATTGGTTTGGAAACCATTTATTTTCCATTGGTTAATCATGCTTCAAAAATATTATAGTGGAATCATTTTTCATTTTCATGGGTTAATCATGTTTTGAAAAGAATAATGGGGTTTTCAATGAGTTTTGAGGAATTATTTATGCATTCAGTTCTTAAAAATTATAAATGATAGGTGCACCCATATAATTATGGGTGATAATATTATATATTATATGATGGATTCTCCTAGATATCCATTTGATTCGTTTCATATTCTAGAGATGGAAGTCGACCATGTCGGTCATTCCATTTGTAAGGGTTCTGTAAGGGTTCAATGTGATGATGTTCTTAGATAAAAATATGTTTCCTTATTCTTTATATGTTTTTATAATGTTTATAATGATCGATATTCATATCACATGGGTCATGATTATAGATTCTAATGAATCTTGTCTTTTCAATGTTTTCATTTTCATAATCCAAGTTTTGATGGGTATGAATATTCATAAATTCTAATCATGTATTTTGATTTTGTCATCACACTCCTATGATCTTATTATGATAATTGATAACATTAATTTTTTTATTTTATATATTTTCCCTTACTGAGCATCTTTTATCACCCTTATTATATTTCCATTTCCCCAGGTTTTAAAGAATGACCTTGAATGCTTTATATATATGGAGGACTTCACTAAGATGATATTGGTGACCTAACATGAAATAATAAAAGCTGCGTATAACAATAGATGATATTAAACATTATTAACCAATTTTATATAATTACATATAAATGTGGATTTTTTATGTAAATGTTTTCCTTGTTCTTTAAAACTCTAAATGTAGAATTTCTTATAAAATGTAAGTGATGTGAGTTTAGTTTTTTATTTTTTATGGTTCGATAAAAATAATCATGGTCTGAATTATGGGTATCATAGAATAAAATATAAAGTTATGAATTTCTACATAAGATCATATATTTTGGGTACTAGGCTATTATTTTTACTTACAATAAATTGATTTAAAAAAATATTATTTACATTTTCCTAACGATTCATTTTTTTAATAAATGTGTGAGTGAAATATTTTTTTAAATGAAAAATGCATGTAAAACTTCTCCCATCATCATTTAGACTCATTTAATTGTAAAATATTTCACAACTTCTCGTGGTTCTTTATGAATATTTTTCCCAAATAGTTTTGATATTTTTATATTTTCAATAAGTGGTTTCAAAATGAAAAGTGTATTTTCCACAATAAATAATTGAATGATATTTTAAAATAATTTTATTCTATGTCAATATCATTTTATAAATAATATAGTTTATTAAAGATATACTATAACAAAAGTATCAACCATACTTATCTGGATAGATTTTATTCATGTTTTTATATTTATTTATTTACAAAAATATTAACATTTCATAAGTTAGTTTTTTAAGATGAATGTTTATGTGATTCCTTATTGAATTATCATCCAACCATTTCATTTGATGAATGAATTGGACTTATGAAGCAATGGATGGGGATTGAAATTAGATAGTACCTCTACCTATCAGTATTCCTAATGAGATAAAATGGGTTGGGTATTCGGAATATCCCTTTGTAATTTATTTATGGCATCTAGGCATGTGTTATTTAAAATATGTTTATGATGTCATAGAAAAAGTCCATGATGTTGTGATTATAATTTCCAAAATAATTCATTTCATCATTATGATATCCTTCATTGTTGACCATATGATTATTTTTTAATCTCACCTCCCAACAGTGATAAAATATTCGATTATGTAGGATGGAATCTAATGTATCCTATGATAAAGTATTATAAATGATCTTTGACTCTAAAATACATGAGTTAGTCTATTGTGGTTGTTATTAAATGAAGTTTATTAGGACCCTAGGGGACAATATTAGAGAAAAAATTTATTAGAGAACACAACCATATTAAAGACAATAAATATGCATTTAAAAAGAGGATGTTACCATAATGATTTAGTGAAGTAAATATTTTTTTGTTTTAATAGAAAATACATAATTTTATTATTACTATAAATTGGATATGGTTGTGACATAGATGCACATATGAGTAAAAATTAAGAACAATATTTATTGGGTTTTTAAATCAATCGTTACCAATGCACGATGAGTGGGAGCAAGACCACACACCTGGATAAACACTCATGGGGGATATTCCTTAGTTTAATAAGAATCTCTTTACAAACCATTAAAAAATATCAAAAAATACTTTTACGTTTCAATGATATTAATAACGATATCATTGAAATGCACTGTGTTGCATTTGTTGTCAATGAGGCATGATGCTGTCATGGAATGAATGGATGTCAAGGAGTGTCATTATGTGAATGACAAAGGCTATGATGGTGTTGGTGATGAATGGAGAATGGCCATGGTACTAAGATGCATGTCACTTAGGAGATTCACTAAGTGACATAGGATGTTGTGGTTGAAACATTCTCTATGCATATCAGACGATTGAAGAACTGGTCTTAATGTTTCAATACTTGTATCAAGATGATACTAAGTTACACCACTTGAAGAATGGATGATTATGGAACATCATCATCACATCAGACGATTGTTGAGCTATTCTTAAAGTTCCAAGAACTTGTATCACCTGGATACAATGTCACAACAATGTTTGAAGACCATGAATTGTCTTAACAATGCATGAGGGGATGAGGAGAACCATCCACAACTCCTAAGTGTATGAAGTGGTACTAATTAAGTCCATGCACTATCACTTAGTGCATGTGAATTTGAAGAAGATCCAACTTGATCTCTTATTGGATCATAGAAGAATGTTGAGGAATTATTTGATTCAGGAACTTCGGTTGATGGTGAACCTTCGTCAATTACACCTCCTAAGTCTAGATTATATGTTAAGGAGGATTGGTGGATTCAAATGAAGAAGATGGAGAATATGTGTTAGAAGAGAAGAAATATAGAAGGAATGGCTTAGAGGTAGAAGTGGCATTTGGCATTTGAACTTGGGTTACATTGTTTTTATAGAAAGTCCCTAAGTCTCTCTCTAGAAAAAAGGAAGCCACCAAGGGCCAGCCTTAAGGGTTCAACCCCAAGGCACATGTGGGACTCGAGGTCACCACGCCCAAGGGGGATCCCATGGGGCCAGCCCAAGAGGAGGCCGGGGCCGTGTATAATCCCCGGGAGTGTCAAGCCCTGCGTAGCGTGGGTGCAGGAGCGCGCCCGAAGAAAGCATAGTGGGCGCTAGTGGCGCGCCCGTGTGGCAGGGGTGGGCGAAAGAGCGCGCCCGCAGAGAGAACACGGTGCGGGGCAGCACCGTGGGGGGAGAAGATCAATTACGGTGAAGGGGGGAGCAGATGGTTGATAAGCCGCGGAAAAACCGCGCTTCGTTTCGATGTGGGACGCTGGATTTTTCCGCGGAAGAGATCCTGGCCGCCCATCCAATCGCGCGTCTGATCACAGCCGCTCATCGCATCCCGCACGCGATGATCTGATCGCGGCCGTCCAAAGTTCAGTAAACGCCTGATCTGACGGCTGTCGCATCATACCCTTCCTTGAGCTTGAGATGAGGACACCCCGTGCCACCCGACGTCCCCCGCTGAACCAGAGGGTCTCCGAGCAATGATTTCGAGATTTCGGCCACCTCCGATGAAGATGAAGGCTCCATTGAGCTCGTCCAGACCTACTGAACCTATCCATGCTTAAAAGTGGGCTTTCATGCAACGAGAGGAGA
Source organism: Viscum album (assembly GCA_963277665.1). Classification (NCBI taxonomy): domain Eukaryota; kingdom Viridiplantae; phylum Streptophyta; class Magnoliopsida; order Santalales; family Viscaceae; genus Viscum; species Viscum album. Next base: position 1,511,237,291 of record OY728139.1, on the reverse strand, counting down.
ATTTGAAGTTCGGCCGAAGCAACCGAAGGTGCGAGGCCATTCGGTGTTGATTCTTTTCATGGATTGGGTTTAAAAAAGGCCATGCGTACGTTTCCATGCACATGCATGAAGAGGAAAATAATGAAGGAAAAGAACCCGCGTGAACAGAGGAGAAAAAGAAGATTTCAAAGAATCTTGAAGATCCGAAATCTTTGGGAGATCAAAGATTTATCGCACGCAGATGATCCGAGACGTCTCTGACTGTAAAAAGAGAGCTGAGGCTCTCATTGTGCTTGCTGATCCTTTGTTGAAAATCCAAAGTCCCGTGAGTGCTCTCTGCCTCGCGAAGAAAGAAGCCCCACACATTATACTTGCGCGGCTGAGGTTACTTTCGCGCACACTTGCATGAAAGAAGAATAAGGATTCCCTGCGCGCCTTCCCCTTGCGCGACAGGAAGTACCCGGGGCAGTAGCACTTGCGCGCCCCGTGATTGAGGTGCCTTGCACCCGAGGCTTGCGTGGCCGCTTGGCTTGAGTGGTAGTAGGTGTCCTTGACACCCTACGCGCCCGCGACGTGGTGCTCTTGCACCCTAGGCCTTGCGCGGCTATCCTGTGTCTTGTTGCTCTTTGAAGACTTGCACAGTGGTAGAACTTGCACCCTTGTGCGGAGAAGAACATGAGAAGGTGCCTTGCACCCACAGACACTTGCGCGGCTTCCTTGCACCCAAGGAGTTCGGGCTGTGTGTGCAAAAACAGAAGAAGGCAGTGTGTGTGTGCCAAGTGGAGAAGAAGACCCGAGGCCCTAGTGCCTTGTGTGAAGTGAAAGAACACACCCTAGTGGTGTATGTGCAAAACAAGAAGGCCGAGGCTTACACCTAAATGAACTAAAACAAAATGGGTTGTGGGTGTTAAACACAAGAGAGGAGGCCAAGCTCAAGTGTGTGGCAAAGTGAAGAAGTTGTGTGTACAAAGAGTAGAGGCCGAACCTTAGTGTGTACAAAGTGATGTGCACACTTTGAAGAAGAACAAGACCCACACTAAAGAACAACACATTTGTGAGTGTGTAAACAAAAAGAACAAAGTGTGAAGAAGGAAGAAGGTGTGTGTGCTAAAATTATTTACACCCATTGTGGGTTTATCACACCAAGGAGAAAAAGGGGAGTGCATGCATGCACGTGCACACGTGAACAAAGATAAATCAGTGGTGTGCATCTGAGTTTTCCAAGACCAGAAGATCTTGAAGAATATTGAGAGGCCATGCAGTCAGTGCATGAGGAAGCATAGATGCCATGCACTCAGTGCATGAAGTTTTGATGAAGTGAGACTGAAGCCAAGATGAAGTGAAAGATATTATTTGGATGAGTTTTCAGTAGTTGAGCAAGACCAACTAACCTTATCAGAGGTTGTTGATGTTTCTTGAAGAGAGAAGCCAGGTCATCCTGAAAAGGAGATAAATCCTGAGCAAGACGAGAAGACCTGTTCATCACAAGTGATCAGAGGTACAGAGCAAGGCCAGCAGTCTTTATCCCAGACTGCTGAGGATACTTGAAGAACTTAAAGTGAAGAAGAGCTACTCGTGTGACTCGAGGAACCAGGAGAAGCCCCCTGTGAGACTCAGGTTGGAAGAAGTCTTCAGTGGGATTCTGGAGCAGGCCAGTGGGACTCTGGTAACACTGTGGGATGCAGTATAAAGACCCTCCTGTGGGACTCAGGAGAGATACAGTGGGATGGTGTATCGACCATTGTAATACTAACCGATTATAATGGAGAAACCATATTGGGGTGTATAACCAACATGGCAAGGACGTAGGCCTTTGGTGTCGAACCTTGTAAATCCTTGTGTCCAGTGCCTTTACATTTACTGCATCATTCGAGGAAAGGCTGAGAGATACAAGAAGAGTGGATCGAGGCTTTAACCATCCATATAGGTTTAATTGATAAAGAATCAATTAGTCAAAAGTTTCAAGGGATCACTGATTCACCCCCTCCCCCTCTCAGTGATTCACACTGATCTGGGCACTTCAATTGGTATCAGAGGGAAGGTTACCTCTAAAAGATCCAAGGGAGTCCTTATGAAGTGCAGATTTGAGGAAATGAGCGACCAGCCTCAAATGGAGATATCTGCCAAGACTCAGAAAAATAGAAATAAGAAACAGGCCAAGAAGATGAAGAAAGCATTTCCTAGCTGTGATGAAGTTGGAACAATGAAAGATCTTCAAAGTGCAATCAAATATCTTCAGAAGGCAGTCCCCAAGGAAGTGGCAATGTGTATAGCTACAAGCATCCTTGAACTTCAAGAAGAAAAATTACAGCTAGAAGAAGAAGCCAATACAATGGAAGATCAGTTGGGTAAAAGGGTTGGCATAACCAACACTCTCAGAAAGATGGTGAAGGCTAAAGATGAAACAGTATCGCTTTGCAATGAAAGATATGAAGACACTAATTAAGAATTGCAAAGAAGCCTTTCTGAGAAAGATTTCTTTAAAATAATGGTCAGAGATTTTTTCCATGCACTAGAAAAGAGGCACAAAGTGTCAATGAATGTCAGAGATGCTCAACTTGAAGACAAAGTGAAAAGGGTGAAGGAGCTGGACAATTCATTGCTAGAAATAAAAAAGGTGCATGAAGACCAGATAAAGCAGCTGGAAGAGAAATGGGAAGGAAGGCTAAGAACTATTGAGGATGATAAGAACTCCCTCAATATGAAATTCTTAGAACTAGAGGTGATATTGAAAACTCAGCAATCACCCAAAGACAAATCCTCCCAGTCAGCTGAAAGGATAAATGTTGCTACTCAAGTATGCATTGAGAAGGATGATTCTAAAAGAAATACATCCTCTAATAATAGGGCAAAAACTTCTAAAAGGAAGGTACCATCCATCCCATCTTGTACTAATGATTCTAATTGTGTTTCCACAAAAAGTGCAGGATGGAAGAATAATTCCAAACAAGTATGGATGAAGACAATGCAGAAAGAATGCTCTCTTGAAATAACACATCAAGTCAAGAAAAGTACCCAACAATCAGAAGGACTGAAGAGGTCAAGATTTGTGGGTCAGTGTTGGTATTGTAATAAGTATGGGCACTGTGCAAAGGATTGTTGGTACAATCCACTGAATGTCAAAGCACAAAGGAAGCCCATGCCAAGGGGGAGCAAGCCAGAGGAAAAGAAGTAGCATCCACAGGTCCAGAGACATCTGTTTACTGCAAATAGATTTGGATTACTTGACAACATCTGGGATGATTGCAAAAGTGGTCAAATAGATACATGTCAATCTCCAACTGTATCCAGAGCTCAAAAGAAGAAAAGATCACAGAACCTGGCTAAGAGAGATTCCTTGGGAAGCAAGAAGAAAGTAGAAAATGCTCCCAAGAAGTGTTTGAGAAATGAAGATAAGTCCTTGGAGTCTGAGTCCAAGAAGGGTGATGCATCCAGAAGGACCACCAAGAAGTGCTTCTACTGTGGAAATAATGGCCATACCATGGATCTTTGTAAACAAGCCATGAAATATAATAGAATCCAACTGCACTCAAACAGACAATCAATCCAGAAGAAGAATAAGGGATTGATTGAAAATAAGTTGCCTAAGAGAGGTAGCTTGACAGCATTAAAGGAACCATGTGGAACATCCAAAACTGAGGCCACACTTCCAAGTGACTTACTAGTCATATGGCCACATCAGTTGCAACTTGCCATAGAACTGCAAAAAGCTGAAGATGAAGCTCTGGCAATTGCTAAAGCAAAAGGGAAGAGGAAGGTTTCACATGAAGATGTTTTGAGAACCACACCAGCACAATCATCAATGAAGATCAAATGTGAAAGTGTGAAGACTAGTGAAAATGGGACATCTCGGTTGAGAGAATCTTCTCAACCTTGTTGTTCACATTGATGAACCAAGGAGGTTCCATCTTATTCCCTAATCACTTGTATTTACATGTGCTCACATTGCAGGGAATTGAAGATGATGATCATTCTCAACTGGAGGATGGTTTGGACAGAATGGAGTGCACCCCTTGAGGGGGAGCCAATCTGTAGAAGATGGGATTCTAAGATTTAATACCATCTTGAGAAAAGTGAAGGTATTCCAATCATACTTTTATCCCTTGTTTCTTAATTGAGTTTATCTTGTCAATTAAGGGGGAGTATAGATTGAAGACAAATGGATGAAAGGGGGAGATTTATCTTTGCACCTGAACTTTCTAATGAGTTTGGTGAAGTATGTGCAGGATTTAGCAATTCATTGTTATATTTGAAATATTTCAAGCCCCATGAAGCATAATCCCACATGTATAGTGAATGTTGGACAGCTTTGAATTCCTTGGTCATATCACCCTTTTTTTCTACACCGGGTTAGCCCAAGTAGACTTAGAGTTGATTTACTAAAGGTTCTTTGCTAAAGAGAACATGTGACATCATCCCTCTCTTAGTGTTTTTCAAGAAGATGATATTCAATGGGAGGAAGTGATTTTTTGAAGAGAACCACACCACACCATTGAATTTGATTGCCAATAAGGGGGAGAAAATATTGGCACACATATTGACCCATTCATATGTGCTGAAGAAGTGTATTGACAAAAAATACAAAGGGGGAGATTGAAATGCACTGTGTTGCATTTGTTGTCAATGAGGCATGATTTTGTCATGGAATGAATGGATGTCAAGGAGTGTCAATATGTGAATAAAAAAGGCTATGATGGTGTTGGTGATGAATAGAGAATGGCCATGGTACTAAGATGCATGTCACTTAGGAGATTCACTAAGTGACATAGGATGTTGTGGTTGAAACATTCTCTATGCATATCAGAAGATTGAAGAACTGATATTAATGTTTCAGTACTTTTATCAAGATGATACTAAGTTACACCACTTGAAGAATGGATGATGATGGAACATCATCATCACATCAGACGATTGTTGAGCTATTCTTAAAGTTCCAAGAACTTGTATCAACTGGATAAAATGTCACAACAATGTTTGAAGACCATGCATTGTCTTAACAATGCATGAGGGGATGAGGAGAACCCTCCACAACTCCTATGTGGATGAAGTGGTACTAATTAAGTCCATGCACTATCACTTAGTGCATGTGAATTTGAAGAAGATCCAACTTGATCTCTTATTGGATCATAGAAGCATGTTGAGGAATTATTTGATTCAGGAGCTTCTATTGATGGTGAACCTTCGTGAATTCCACCTCCTAAGTCTAGATTATATGTTAAGAGGATTGGTGGATTATAATGAAGAAGATGGAGAATATGTGTTAGAAGAGAAGAAATATAGAAGGAATGGCTTAGAGGTAGAAGTGGAATTTGGCATTTGAACTTGGGTTACTTTGTTTTTATACAAAGTCCCTAAGTCTCTCTCTAGAAAAAAGGAAGCCACCAAGGGCCAGCCTTAAGGGTTCAACCCCAAGGCACATGTGGGACTCGAGGTCGCCACGCCCAAGGGGGATCCCATGGGGCCAACCCAAAAGGAGGCCGGGGACGTGTATAAGCCCCGGGAGTGTCAAGCCCTGCGTAGCGTGGGCGCAGGAGCGCGCCTGAAGGAAGCATATTGGGCACCAGTGGTGCGCCCGAGTGGCAGGGGTGGGCGCAAGAGTGCGCCCGCAGAGAGAACCCGGTGCGGGGCGGCACCGTGGAGGGAGAAGTTCAATTGCGGTGAAGGGGGGAGCGGATGGTTGATAAGCCGCGGAAAAACCGCGCTTCGTTTCGATGTGGGACGCGGGATTTTACCGCGGAAGAGATCTTGGCCGCCCATCCAATCGCGCGGCTGATCACAGCCGCTCATCGCATCCCGCACGCGATGATCTGATCTCGGCCGTCCAAAGTTCAGTAAACGCCTGATCTGACGGCTGCCACATCATCCCCTTCCTTGAGCTTGAGCCGAGGACACCCCGTGCCACCCGACGTCCCCCGCTGAACTAGAGGGTCTCCGAGCAATGATTTCGAGATTCCGGCCACCTCCGACGAAGATGAAGGCTCCATTGAGCTAGTCCAGACCTACTGAACCTATCCATGCTTAAAAGTGGGATTGCATGCAACGAGAGGAGAATTTGAAGTTCGGCCGAAGCAACCGAAGTTGTGAGGCCATTCGGTGTTGATGCTTTGCATGGATTGGGTTTAAAAAAGGCCATGCGTACGTTTCCATGCACATGCATAAAGAGGAAAATAATGATGGAAAAGAACCCGCGTTAACAGAGGAGAAAAAGAAGATTTCAAAGAATCTTGAAGATCCGAAATCTTCGGGAGATCAAAGATTTATCGCACGCGGATGATCCGAGACGTCTCTGCCTATAAAAAGAGAGGTGAGGCTCTCATTGTGCTTGCTGATCCTTTGTTGAAAATCCGAAGTCCCGTGAGTGCTCTCTGCCTCGCGAAGAAAGAAGCCCCACACATTCTACTTGCGCGGCTGAGGTTCCTTTCGCGCACACTTGCTTGAAAGAAGAAGAAGGATTCCCTGCGCGCCTTCCCCTTGCGCGGCAGGAAGTACCCAGGGAAGTATCACTTGCGTGCCCCGTGATTGAGGTGCCTTGCACCCGAGGCTTGCGTGGCCACTTGGCTTGAGCGGCAGTAGGTGTCCTTGACACCCTGTGCGCCCGCGACATGGTGCTCTTGCACCCTAGGCCTTGCGCAGCTATCCTGTGTCTTGTTGCTCTTTGAAGACTTGCACAGTGGTAGAACTTTCACCCTTGCGCGGAGAAGAACAGGAGAAGGTGCCTTGCACCCACTGACACTTGCGCGGCTTCCTTGCACCCAAGGAGTTCGGGCTGTGTCTGCAAAAACAGAAGAAGGCAGTGTGTGTGTGCCAAGTGGAGAAGAAGAACCGAGGCCTTAGTGCCTTGTGTGAAGTGAAAGAACACACCCTAGTGGTGTATGTGCAAAACAATAAGGCCGAGGCTTACACCTAAATGAACTAAAACAAAATGGGTTGTGGGTGTTAAACACAAGAGAGGAGGCCAAGGTCAAGTGTGTGGCAAAGTGAAGAAGTTGTGTGTGCAAAGAGTAGAGGTAGAACCTTAGTGTGTACAAAGTGATGTGCACACTTTGAAGAAGAACAAGACCCACACTAAAGAACAACACATTTGTGAGTGTGTAAACAAAAAGAACAATGTGTGAAGAAGGAAGAAGGTGTGTGTGCTAAAAGTATTTACACCCATTGTGGGTTTATCACACCAAGGAGAAAAAGGGGAGTGCATGCATGCATGCATGCACGTGCACACGTGAACAAAGATAAATCAGTGGTGTGCATCCGAGTTGTCCAAGACCAGAAGATCCTGATGAATATTGAGAGGCCATGCAGTCAGTGCATGAGGAAGCAGAGATGCCATGCACTCAGTGCATGAAGTTGTGATGAAGTGAGACTGAAGCCAAGCTGAAGTGAAAGATATTATTTGGCTGAGTTTTCAGTAGTTGAGCAAGACCAACTAACCTTATCAGAGGTTGTTGAAGTTTCTTGAAGAGAGAATCTAGGTCATCCTAAGAAGGAGATAAATCCTGAGCAAGACGAGAAGACCTGTTCATCACAAGTGATCAGAGGTACAGAGCAAGGCCAGCAGTCTTTATCCCAGACTGCTGAGGATACTTAAAGAACTTAAAGTGAAGAAGAGCTACTCGTGTGACTCGAGGAGCTAGGAGAAGCCCCCTATGAGACTCAGGGTGGAATAAGTCTTCAGTGGGATTCTGGAGCAGGCCAGTGGGACTCTGGTAACATTGTGGGACGCAGTATAAAGACCCTCCTGTGGGACTCAGGAGAGATACAGTGGGATGCTGTATCGACCATTGTAATACTAACCGATTATTATAGAGAAACCATGTTGGGGTGTATAACAAACATGGCAAGGACGTAGGCCTTTGGTGCCGAACCTTGTAAATCCTTGTGTCCAGTGCCTTTACATTTACTGCATCATTCGAGGAAAGGCTGAGAGATACAAGAAGAGTGGATCGTGGCTTTAACCAGCCATAGAGGTTTAATTGATAAAGAATCAATTAGTAAAAAGTTTCAAGGGATCACTGATTCACCCCCTCCCCCTCTCAGTGATTCACACTGATCTGGGCACTTCAATCATGTTTACGATTTTGAGAATGAGAATGCATTAAATTTTAATTGGCGTTAGGCATCACACTATATTTGTAATTATAAACTATTATTCATAATGTTAGAAGCTAATCTCGTGTTTTCCCTTTTTTATAAATGAAATATAATGGAAGGAATTGAAAGAGTTTCAACACCAGTAATAAATGTTGATATTTCCATCATGAAAAAGAAAACATGACTAGTGTTGAAGAAAAAACGATTTTTACTATATTAGGATAGTTGACTTAGGCTATGACCAAAAACCTTTCATGTATAAAACCACCTATTTCCTTATTAGACGGTTCGTTGATGTTGGAACACTTCATTTATAAGAAACCTCCACACTTTAATGGAAATAATAATAAATTGATAGTTGAAAAGTGGACCAAGTCCCTTGGAAAGTTATTAATAGTATTGAGATGTAATAAACGTGAGAAGGTTACTATAAAAGAGTATTTTTTTTAATTTAAGATTATGATAAAAGGTATACATTGAATCAAAATACAAAAAAGGAGGAGGAGATAACGAGAATGGAATAAATTTTTTTAAGGAAATATTGTTTGAAAAATAATTTCCTCATGTGAAATGAGATGACATGAAAAGGAAATTCCTCAATATAAGGTAGAAGAAAAAGGAAAGTGTTAGTTAATATAAGGAAAGCCTTATAAGATTGGAAATTAATTCAATGGAATACATATATAATCAAGAAATAAATATTTATATTTTATTTTAAGGTATTAATTCATTTCTATGAAGGCCACTAGTCCCTTAACAATATTCATCATATGGTGATATTGTAACAATTTGCATCAATATGGACAAACATTTCTCCAAGTTGTATATTTTCAATGGAAATTATGAGGAAATATGATGAATAAGAACCAAGTAAAAAGGAAATGATATAGAGGAAAATGAGGGAAGAAATATTTATAATCCCTTTTTGAGAAGTGTGTTTTCAAAAAATTTATTTCAAATATTGTTACATTGATCAGTAAAATAAAAATTAATTAGAAAAAATTTCTTTGTGGGGGGAGAAAGGACCACCATAAAAATTTATTTTAAAATTCTACTATTCTCGATAACTTTCTTAACATGCAACACTGAGCATTATGAAAACTGAGATATAATATATATTTTTTAAATATGACCATTAAAACATATTTTTCAAATTTCTACTAGGAATAAGATTAAAATAAATATTAATAAAACATATAATCTTATTATATAATGATAATTTATTTATTAAATCAACCTAAACAAATACTCTATTTATTAGAATTTCATTTTATTCTCTAATAATATGATTCCTTTAAAAAAAATTATTTCATTTTGTGCATGGAAATTATATTTAATTTCCTAATTTTTCATAAATTTCATTTGAGTAAATAGATATGTTTTTTAAATAATCATGTAAATATTACGTTATGATAAAATTTTGGGATTATTTCTAAAAAGATTTTAATTTTAGTGAAAAGTGAAAAATACTAATTTCTATAAAATTGGCAAGTATTTTTACTAAAAAATTAATTAAAAAATTACCATTATGAATTTTATTTTATATTAAATTATTAAAAAATATCTTTAAGTATAGTTAATCTAATTATTTTTATATGAATAATCATTATACTTGATTATGGTATAAGTTCATTTTTGTGCTGAAAATCCTTTTTTTTCTTAAAATAGTATTTCTGTGCACAATGTGTTTTTATCATAATATATAAAATAAAGAAATATTAATTTTAAAATTTTAATGAAATTTTATGAAAATATATTCACTAAAATATTTAAAAATTATTCTAATATTTTATATATGGAATGGAATTAATGTAAATTCTGTTTTATAATTAAAATAGATTTTTCTAAAAACATTTTTAATTTTATTTTGGGAACTTATTTTAAAGTGAATTTATTTTAATAAAATATATGGAATATTTTAAAATGTATTTAATATTTGGGATTATAATAATAATACCAACTTAATTTTTCATCATAACAAATAAAAAAAGTAAAAAAAATTACAATGGTTAAGGATAAAACCTGTTTACCAGGGGTTAAACAAAGAGATAAGGGTACAAATGACACTTAAACTTTAATAAAACTCATTATATTGTTTATTTATACCATAAAAATAAATAAATATAATACATTATAATTCTTATAAAAATGGATTGAGTATGATGTTAGTGTATTGTAATCTTTTTATAAATTTAATGTGTGTCGTCTCCCTCCCTTATAAAAGGACACCACCCTTCCTCTCTTCCTTACACTTAATAGGAATTATATCATGGAAAATACCCACCCAAATACCTTTATAAAATATTTCACCATGATATATAGTCCCTCTTTTTGATCAAAATACAATCCTTAGAAGCCTTATGGTGTAATATAATGGAGGTTGTACAAAGAAGAGGTCGAGCTCATAACTGAGTGCTTTTATTTTATTTCCACTTTTACCTCCTTAAATTACATGTTAAACACTATGATATCATAAAATAATTATCCCCAATATACTAATTTTTTAATCATTTATTCATCCCCTACCATGTCAAATGGGTAACAAAAGCATTGTTAATGTGTACGTACGGGCTACTGCCACTTGAAGATATGTATTAAATTTTTCAACAGAAGAATTCATGAAGGGTTTTGATTTTTGATATAAGGTTTATATATTTTATTGATGAAATTATTATTATTATTTAAATATAATATATAATTTACCTTCTGGCCATTACAGTCATACAAAATGATTACATTGCTTATGTGTATGCGTGGACTACCACCTCCACAAAGCGATGTGATTCATTTTTCATATATGAAATTAAAGAATGATTCTAAATATCTTTATTTTAAATATATATAATATTTGATTCATAATTAAAATTATGGAGTTAATGGAATCTTGAGAAAGATGTGGAGACCAAAACCACCGAACTAGAACTTACATAAAAAAGAAATAGTTGACACTATGAAACTATGATTTCAATGAATTATTATTAACAATGCGGTGTTAAATTTTTATAAGTGGATCATGAATATTATTTGGAGCATGTAAATGAATATTTTATAATATTATAATACAATTATACTTATTATTTTTGAGTTTAAAAGAACATCTAAATCAAGTCAGAACTCAGGTCAGAGATTTTTTCACAATCTCATTCTTATTTGGGATTGTTTATGTTTAAGTTTACAATGGGGGAATAATGTATCATATATTTATTAAAACTCATAAATATATTATTTCTTTATTATTTATTTAAATTTAATGTTTTCCTTTCATTATCCACACTATGTAGTGAAGTGTCTGAAATAATTTTTTTAAGGAAAATAATCATTTTTCTTCTATTCAGTGAGATATATTTTTCTTTCCATGCACATATATTCTATAACAATGTTATGAATTTTTTTAATATTATAAAATGATTTACTAAATTCATTTTAACCCATTTTTTATTTTTTATAGAAAGGATTAAAAGAATCTTTTTTTTTCATTTTCTAAATGAGGTACTTCTTTCTATGGTGTGAACTAAAACTATATTTTAATGTAAACTACATTAATGATTTCTTCCACCATAATTACAGATATTTTATTGATATATTCTACTATAAATTTCAATGGTTTATTGAAAATAAATAGCATTCCCTAAAATTTTGTAATTTTTTATATTTTAAAAAGCAATTTCAAAATGAAAAGGTTATTTTACTAAAAAATGATCATGTGATATTTTAATTTATTTTCATCCATATCAACATCCATTGATGAATCATATAAATTATTGAGGATATACTCTCATAAAACAAGAAACTATATTTCACTAGATGTATTATGATCATGTTGTTATATTTATTAAAATGAGAAAATTTTAACATGTCTTATGGTTGTTTTCAATATACATATTTATGTTGATATTGTAATAAATTTTTATTCACTCATTTAATATGATAAATGAATTGGAGTTATTAAGTGATTAATGCGGTGTAAAATTACATAGATCATATTTTAATTGGTAAGTCTGATGAGACAAAACATGTTGGGTAGTTTGATTATTACTTACCCATTTAGGTATAATTTATTGGTACTAAACCCTAATTGTATGTTTATGCTTTCTTAGTACATGGAAATTATGATACAATTATGATGTCTAGAATTATAACTTCTATAATTAAGAATTAAGTTATTGATGACGGTGTGATTATTCGAATAGTTTTATTATCCATGGATAAGATTAAATCTCATATTGTTATTTACACTTCATTTTTTGATCACCTTTCATATTTTCCAAGTTAATCTTGCTCTATTTATTCTATGATATTTTTAATTTTGTGTGTTCCATTAATGATAATATAATCTCACCCTTTATTTTGTTTTTTATAGCTAGAATAACAAGAAGAGATGCATGGATTATTCAGTGGATATACCACAACAAATAATAATGTTCTCACATGAATATTAAGTTTTATTTCATGTTTTCAAATGTAATGTGAGAATCGTTTAATTATCTAATCTCCCAAGAGTGATAAACTATTCAATACATTGGAATATATTCCCTTGTATCATGTGCAAATATAGATAAATAAACACCAGTTGTGAGTTATTGGAGTCAGGGTGTCAGTGTTTGTACTAATATTTATTATATTTTATTAATTTATACTAATGAATGTCATCTTTTATTAATTTTTAATAATTGATACTAATTGATACTAATTTACGCTAATTTATATTATTTGGTAATAATTTTATTGAAATAATAATATGATTTATGTACCTAGTGGAATTTATATAAATTTATATAAATTATATCAATTTATAGTAAATTTTATTAATTTATAATAATTTATGTGTAATTAATACTAATTTATAGTTATAAATATTACCTTTAAAAATTTTATAAAAATATGTAATAAAAATAATTAATTTATACAAATTTATATTATTTTTCATTAATTTATACTAAATAACATTAAATGATACTAATTTTGACTAATTTATAGTGTTTTATACAAATTTTATTGTATTTATATTACTTTTTTAACTTAGAGTAATTTTTAATAAATTGAACTAAATTATATCAATTTATGTGAATTATAATAATATATAATAATTTTTTTTCAGAAAATTATACTAATTTATAATAATTTATATCAATGTATACTATTATATGTGATTATATAACAATTAATATTATTTTATACAAATTTATTACAATACATAACAATTTTGATTAATTTATCCTAAATTATAGAAAATTATACTAATTAATATGAAATAATACAAATTGGTTGTGAATATATACTAACATATAACAATTTTCATTACGTCATACTAAATTATACAAACATATATTAATTCATATTTTTTAATATATATTAATTTGTAATTTTTACTCATTAAATTGAATTACATTATACTTATAATTTTTTTATTAAACTATACTAATCTATTTTATTTAATAATAATTATATCAATTTATTGTATATAAAGTCAATTTATACTTTTTTAAGATGAAGGGTGATATGAATTGGTCACCCAATTCCTTCCACCAAAGGAATTTATGTTAATTTATACTAATTTGTGATGAATCAATACTAATTTATACTAATTTATGTTAATATTTATTAATATATATTAAATTATATTAATTTATGGAAACTTATATCAATTTATAGTAAATTATATAAATTTATAGCATGTAATATTAATTTATAGTAATTTACTAGAAGTTATATTAGTTTTTATTATTTCATACTAATTTATACCCATTTATAATAATGTATTTTAATTTATACAAATCTATAGAAATTTATGTGAATAAAAAATAAATTATATAAATGTAAAATAATTTATTTGAATACATAAGAACTTTTTTTAATTTTTTTATTTGAAAATAATAAACCAATATTATTAATTTTTATTAATTTTTATTTTTTTAATAATATATACTAGTTTATTGTAAATTATATCACATTATAATAAATTATATTTATTTATACTGATTTGCAACAAATTTAAACAAATTTATAAAAATATTATATGAACTTATACTAAATTATATAAATTTATAGTAAATTGCTAATAATATATAATATTTTTTATTGATTAACATAAATTTATAATAATTTTTTTATTTACGTAAATTTGAAATATATATTTTTTAATTTATATCAATTTATACAATTTTTATTTATTTTTACCTTTTCAAAATATTTTTTATTAATTCATGGTGCTTTGAAATTAATTTATAACAGTTTATGATAAATTATAGAAATTCATATTAAACTATATTAGTTTATACTAAATGTAATGTCAATTAAACAAATTAAAATAACAAACAAAATACCTAAATAAAAAAAATTAAATATAAAAAATTAATGATAATTAAAAACTATGTTTTCAAATTTTTTTGGTATTGTTTCCTTGCTAGTGGATTTTTAGATATGGTCTTAATATTTAGATATTTATGATTGTTCTGAAAGAAGATCATTTTTTGATAGAAATGGAAGGGTTTGGGTGTGACTATGAGAGGGGGTTGGGGCCTATGCAGATTTACTATTTTTTATTACTATGAATGTTTTGTGACATTTTGGTTATTTGGGACATGTATTTGGGACAAATTACTTTTCAGTCATAGAATTCCATTACCAAAAATAATTTTTACTACTCACAGAAAAAGTACTTTTCAGGGACAGACTTGTTGAAAATGAACCTATCAATAGATCAATTTATAATGTATTCATCATAAATCAATCTTTTTTCGACAAAATAAATCATAAATATTTTTTATTATGCATCCATATTAGAAAATATTTTGTCCAAACTGGTCCATTGGAAGTACAACAATCAATGTATCATTGATAACGAGTCAGCCAAAAATAATACATTTTTGTGTAAAAGAATTTTCAAATACATAATTTTCTACCAATCCACAAAAAAACTATTTGTGACGAATCCATTATAAATATCCATTATTGGGACTGATTTTTGTAATGGATACGTCAAAAATACTCATTATGAAAATGGGTTATTTTTATGGATATACCATTCAATCATCAACAACCATGTGGAAATCAACTATGTATGATAGAATAAAAATTTTAACATAAATAAGTCATTTTTTCCAATTCATGAACACGATTTTTGAAAACATTTACAAAAGACACATTCATCCATTGTAAAATTATTTCACTAAAATACATTTTTTGACAGATGACATAGTCCGCCCCAAATAAGTTAACTCCATAAAATATTTCTGATGGAATTATATTCTATCAAAAAGAACCCATTGCAAAAAAGTCAATTTTCTGGTAGTGCATCTTGTAATGTAAAAGAAAAAATATATGGTCAAGTGGATTTCAAGTATAATAATGTCCCAATGATTTGTCCATAATGGGTCACATGAAACTCTTTTTAATCTCTAAACATTGAAATTTTAAATCAGGTCTCTCCTGATGTTTTCAATGGCCTTGATTATATTATTTCAATGAATTTTAGCACTTCTTTACCATATTTCTTTTGAGAATTAAATGTGCCTTTCCTTCCTTCAACCATCAGTAATTCAAGAGAAATTTCATGTCACCAATCAAAGACAACACAAATTCTCATTTAATTTAATTTGAAAAGTCATGAATTAATCATAATTAGAGCATCCTAAAATTATTTCTTTCAATTAAATAAGATCTAGTATCTAGGTATTATTTTCCTTCTATATTTCCATATAATGATAAATTCAATATCTTTAAAATATGATCCTTTTGATATTTTGTTAAAGTAGTGAATATCAACCCCTTGATGATTTATTTATTCAAAATGTTGGATTTAAAGGTATCACTATATATCCAATATTAAATAGAATTAATCCATAATTATATCTTATTAACATTCTTATATACATACATGGGTCATATACAAGAGAGTATTAATGAGATATAAGGGAACCCTAATGTTAAAAGGAAATAAGAAACTCTATGTGAAGAAGGTATCACCAATAGTGCACTACTAGTGTGATTAAAATATGTTGTTGGGCCTAGGATAAGAGATCCAAGAATCATTATGTATTCCAAGTCCTTAGAATCAAGAAACACTTTATTGTTTAAGGTGTAATTTAATTCTCAACATTTAGATAACTTAAGTGTAGTTAATTTGAACTAAAATGTATGCCTATAATATAAAGAGAAGGTAAGAAATTTGATGTGAATTATATCTCCATGCCAATATGAGGTATGAAATATTTTTCATAATGTAGGGTTGTTAATGAAAAATCAACATGAGTTGGTAAACCCATAAAATGAAAAAATTTATGCATAGATCTATCTCATATGTAAAATGGTGGTAAAGTTATATGAAACTACCATATCTAATATAGTTTAATTTATAATAATAAGGTTACAGATCTGATAAAATTTCTTAAGCATGAATCTTCTTTGTTGGAGTGATAATGACTTGAATACATGTTTCATGATTCTCGGGATCCATTACTTCTATCTGGATTTCAATTATCCACTTTTTGATCCAATCCTTAATGATAAATAAAACATAAATCATATACCCCAAAATATGTTGGTAGGGATAACAATAGGGAAGTTCATTCAAGACATCCTTTTTGGGTCTCTTGATCTTGGGAAGTTCAACCTCTCTATACCTTAATTAGTAGGTAAAAAAGTGGCTATATTATCATGATATAATGAATAACCCTCATTTCTTTTGTTGATGAGACATGGGTTATCCTAATTATTTGATACACTTTTTGTGTTCTATTTAGGGTTTTCACAAGAATATAGTGGAGAATTGGGTGTCATTGGTTCCATTATCTGTGAACCTATATTATTCAAAACCCTATTTTTAAATAAAAAGAATCTACTCATTGAAATGAAGACGTGTTAAAAATATTCACTAACTCGAAGTTACATACCATGATTCACTTATTATTCGAAATAAGGATGATAATATGGCTTCCCGTGTATACAACATATGCATTTATCAGTGTGGTCACATGGTTCAATCTGGGATGGGGGTAGTAGTACCTTATCCTAAATCTATTTATGAGAAACTATTGAATATTTTTATGGCTAGGAAATCATTTGTTCCACTTCTGGACCAGATAAATCTGTCTGTCTCGGGGAGCTCATGGTTATCACCATGGTCGAATAATTTCTAGAATTCACCTGATGATGGGGTGAAAATGTGAAATGTCCACCAGCCCAATGGGCTTGGGTACATAACAAAAAATAGGAAATATTAGATAGGATACTATCATTTCACTATTTGGAAAATATCCATGAACCCACTCTATGATTATTTTCTAGAAAAAAAATTGTACTTTTACTTATAAGATTAAAATAAGGGGAAAATGTTTTATGGGGGCCTAAGTAAGTAGTGGATAATCAAATACCCCTGAACTATGTTATTACCCATTGAAGGTAACGATCCTAAGATAATGTAAATGGACTTCTTCATTGTATCTTCTCCTTTTTATTCAAGAAGGTCAACATCCATATTTCCTTCTCACCATGTGTAAAGGATTTCTTCATCCTTATAAAATATAATTATAATGATCTAGAATTATATGTGTGAAATTTCCCTTATTATAATTATTTTATGTAGTATAAATAAAATAATGTCACTTAGAGAACAGAATTCAACTATTATAAATAAATAATGTATTAAATAAGGGGTATTTCTAGAAGTTAATGAACCTATACCGATGAAATAGTAAATTGACATTAGGAATAGTAATATGACACTTGGGAATAGTAAAACCAGCTAAATGAAAACTGACATCACCCATTAAAGTATAAATAAAATTTATTTAACTTATAAAGTAAATTATGATATAATTATATCATAGTATATGTTAATGAATAATTTAGATATTATCAATAAACTATTGATATTTGTCATTGTCACAAAGATTTAATTATAATTTTATAATTAAAAAAATAATTTAAAAAAAATAATTTTCAAAAAATATATTGATGAATTATTATATGGTTTTTTTATGATTTTAGGGTAATTTTATGAGACCATAGTTAATTTCACAGACTGTTATAAAATCAGTTATAAATTTTAAATTTGTTTGTTTGAGTAAATGAAAATTTTAAATTAAAAAGAAATTTCTCGTATTCAGAAACATATTTTCATGAAATGGATTTAATTTTTTAATTCTATGTTTTGAAAAATGGTTGTGGATAATTTTTGATATTTTTCAAAAATACATGAATTTTTGGTGAATAATAAAATATGATAATTTATGATAAATGTTAAATACAAGAATTGTTGAGTAATAGGTGATGTATAGCTTATTTAAGCCCATAATATCAAACAATCCATAATTATTTTAATATATTTAGTTATAATGCTCAAACTATTCGTATTCTTAGTCCATAATAATAGTAAAATGAATACAATATTCAAAAAACACTCCTCTCCTCCACTATAAATATCACCCTTTCTTCTCACACCTTCAAAGATTTGATCGTTATTAAATTTCTTCCCAATAATCCTCCCAATGACCTAACCCAAGAGTAGGAGCCAATGGTTTCAACAAAATATCCAAACCAATCCCCTTAAGGAGGTTCTCATGGACGATAATTCAAGAGGTAAGAATACTCTTTCTTTTATTTTATTTTCATTAAAATTTAAATTATTTTCTTTTCCTTCCCAAGCTCACCCAATCCAAATATACATGTTAAGTAACATATTTTTATAAACATTATTTATATCATGTTAATGTATTATCCATCATAAAACTATTTTCTATCACCCTTTTATTTTCAAAATCAAAACGTTGTCTGTGAGGTGTTGTCTTATCTTCTTTAAGGATAACAGGTTTTCCTTTTCCATAACTATATTCAAGGATGTTCATAAAACCATAATTATGGTTAAGATATGATTTATTATCCATATTATAAGATATTTATTATTCTGGAACCAACATATATACAATATTGTAATTAATAAGACAAAACTATATAATGGCGATCGAAAAACTGCCAAAATGATTTGACGATTGTCATTACTGTTCTATACAATGAATAATCAACTTATCTAGGGAAAAAAATAATATATTATACAATTATGTTTTTTAGGTTTATTAATAACATATAATTATAATTATAGAGAATTATACCCATTTTACATGAACTTCCTTACTCATATACAAGTAAACCAATCCTAGAAACAAAGGAAATGAATGACTCTCGAATGATACAATTGAATGTCATAACTAAGAAAAAGGACCATAAATGAAATTAATAAAATTATATTAAATCATATAATAATATAAGTTTTACTAATTAATTAATTATTGGATTATTTTAATCATCCAAGACATTAAGGTCAAGTGCAGAACACTTTCAGGCATAAGGTAAGGGTTTCCTTCCGAACCTCTATTTTTATTCGGGTTATGATTTCTCCCACTATAAAACAATTGAAATATTCATAAATTTGATATAAATCTTCTAAATTATGTTTTATAAATTCCAAACAAATTTTTCTAGATCACTTTTTCTTTCATTTATATTTAATACATGTTTTATTCAAGGTTCAATTCTCAATTCTTCATGACATGCAAGCCCGATTAAAGGGATTATCTTGATCTTTAACCCATTTTGAAGTACCATACATAATATTTTTTAAGACACTATTAATTTTATAAAATCTCTAATTTTTTAATGAAAAACAATATTGGTTAATTTTATGTTTTATATAAACAATTTTTATAAATTAAAATTACTTATCCAAAAAAGAACTCTTATTTTAAAAGTAAAAAGGGTATATCTCTCAAGAATTCATCGACGCTTTTACTATAGTAGGTTAATATATTTAAACACCTATTTTAAATATTTTTTAGATTTATACCTTTTTATTGTCATCTAAAATATTTTATTAATTGGTTTAGGATCAGTTTGACTGTGGACATTTTTTCATGATGTCCATCTCCATACTAGTCAGAATGGTTCGTGATAATATCTACAAATTGGGGGATTTTTTTACCTTACATATGTATTTAGTGTTTATTTTTAACCCCATTCATATGATGAATTAATTTTAATCATTAGGGGATGGGTGAGTCCCAATATATTCACCCGACGTATCATTAGTTCTGTAGAGAAAAAATAGAAATGGATTTTTGCTGAGGACTTAACCATTTAATTTCAGATTTTTGGTTAAGGCCATGATGATATGTTCCATATGTCTAACATTATGCATTCTCTTATTGTGATATTAGTAATTGATAAATCATATTATTATTAGACTAGTATAATTTCCATGGTCAAATTTCATGTGATTATTTATATGAAATTATTTATTGTTCTTCCATTTGTGCCATATTATGCTCAAGATTATGTTTTATTGGAATGTGTTCTTTTAGTTATTAACCATGATTTATTATTTATATTTCCACTCTATTTATTACACTAACTGCGTAACTGAGGTCTAACATTCCTTATGCTATATTTTTCCATAGGATGTGAAGATGTATATCATGAATGACATTCGGGTATAAACAAGGAGTTTATGGGTGTTTCCAATGGATTTTCTACATTATATTTCATTTATAGTAATAATGTAATACTTATATTTTTATCTAGTTTCCCAAAAATACAAAACTTTGAGTTCCTTTAGGATATGAATTCCTTTTTCATTATACAATTTAAATAAAGAAAGGCACTATCTCCGGACTACCGGGGTCGAGGTTTTTATATTTGGCATCAGAGTTTGTTTAGCCAAAACCTTAGAAACTAGATTTAGAAAACCTAAATAAGGGAACATAACCCTAAGATAGATTTTTATGATAATTAGAGAATAAAATCCTAGAAATTTTCTAAGGTAGAGATTATGTCGATCATTGAAGAAATACAACCATATCTAGATATTATAAGTTTATGTGGTTCTGGCACAGATATACGTCGGGGTAAAAAATACAACAAGGTGTCTTGAGGCTAACTCATGATAACATTGTACATGAAAACAAACCCCACCATGAACCATGTTTTACACTCCCAATGGGTATTACTATGATAATTTACATTTTCTTTAAAAACCATTTTGAATGATTTAAAGGTAAATATTTCTGCAATGAAATAATGTTTATGTTTATGTGTTTATTTATGAATAAAATTTTAGTTTATGTTCAATGTTTTTATAGTTCAATATTATGCATTATGATTCATAATATAATCTAGTGTGTTCCATTATTTAAAAATTAATACTAGTGGAAGGAATGAAAACTGTATCAATATGTTTATACCATGTTGGGAATTCCCTCCTACGTGAGTTAATGATGTTGGTACTGGTGCTATGATTAGTCATGAATAACTTATAAATATACTCGGACAACTGAATCAAGTTATGAACCATATCCTTACCTATATGAAGAATCCTGATTCACAATGTGGAGGAGCATTGTAATACCTCTTTTTGTGACAATAACCCCCATTATTCAATGGGATTACAAACCCATTTTTATTAGGGTAGTGGATTAGTTTCTTCTAGAATACATTTTGAACATTGGAAAGCAATGAAAGGGCGAAGGTTATCATGAATGTTTATCGTCTCTCAAGATATTAATTTTAATGGTGGTCATTTATTTAAATAAAAAATGTTGATGAAGAAATTTTCAATATGAAATGGAATTTTCGAAAAAAAATTTACTATAAAAATATTTTTCTTGCGAACAATGATAGGATATAGAGAAGAATTTCTTAGGTCTGAAACAAAATTAATATGAAAACATTGTAAAGCATAAATCTAAATTTATAAGGATATTAAGGTAGAACACAACGTACATACGTATTCCACGAAGAATGATTTACCGATTAATTTATGGTTTAAAACCATTATTCCAAAGGGAACTGGTATCCCAAAATTTACCATCTTATAAAGATATAGTCTCATGTGATTTTTAGTTAGAGAATTTATTATATATGTCTTATGAATTTAAGGGAATATAAGAGAAGAATAGGTTTGTGGAGGGAAATGTGGATAAATGGAAGAATAAAAAAGGGATTTTTTTATCCTATGATAATTGTGGGAAGAACACCCCATTACTTGCCTGAAGGGAATGAGAGTTTGTTACAAGTGGGAAGAAAAAAATATTAATCCCATGAAAAAGAAATAAATAATATACCAAAGTAAAATGATAAAATTTTAAAGTGAGTGGAAATTATGAACTTTTTTTCCTAAGCATCATGGAAAAATTCAGTAGAAAAGGCCAAGGGGAAGGGATAGGATAATGTCATCAAAACTACTAAAGTTGAAGTTCCTAATAATGAGGTGATAAGTACTTTAATCATTTTCTATAAAAGAGACAATGAATTATTTGATTCTTCATCATCAAATTCTTTTACATCTTTTCAGTTTTCCAAAAATATTAATCATTCTCATTTTCATTTAATAAAGGTGTTTTCATTCAAAAACCAAAATTTAAGTAACATTAGAACAAATATGTCTCAGTCAGTCCCCTTTAGACCACATAAATATGCTTTATTTTCTGAAATTTACATCATACCTATGATTGAATTTAATATAATCATCAGTATGGAATGGATTTAAAAATATTATTTGAAAATCTTTTGAAAAAAGAATAAAGTTACAGTTTGTGAGGTAGATGTAGAATCTCTTATATTTAGAGATGAAACCTCATCATCTGAGTCATATCTAGATCCACCTATAGTATATCATATAAATGAAATTCTTGGGGAGGGAGAGAAATTATCATCTATTAATGAGGATTGAAATAAAAAAATTTACGAAACCTCATCATCTGTGTCATATCTAGATCCACCTATAGTAGATCATATAAACAACCTCTAGAGTGTGAAATTGAGTTATGTATTGAATTAATTTAGGGTGGAAAAGCTTTATTAAAGACTCAATATGGAATGACCACTATAGAATTAGTAGAGACGAAGAATGAACTGGAAGAATTTATTGATAATGGATTTTTTCTCTATATTGTTCGTCTAAGGGGAACCCAATTTATATTTTTCATGAATAAATATGGATACTTGATGTTGTGAATTGATAATAGAGAAATCAATGATATTACAATAAACAAAAACTATCTGCTACCTCTCATTGATGATTTATTAGATCAACTTCACATAGATAAATGTTTTTTGGAAGATTAAGATTTGATATGGATATCATCAATTGTGTGTGAGGATGGAAGAGATTCCAAATAAAACATTTCGAAATAGGTATGAACATAAAGAGTTTATAGTAATTTCATTTGGAATGACTAATTCACCCTTTGTTTTTATGGATCTAATTAACATTGTGTTCAATGAATATCATGATGATTTTTTGTGGTATTGTTTTGATGATATATTGATATTTTTTAAAAAATATGAGGACCATGAGAACCATGGGAACCATTTATGCATTATTCTATAGTATCTTAATAGAAAAGAGTAATATGGGAAGTTAGGAAAGTGTGAATTTTACCTTTAAAGTTTTTCTTTTATTTTCCGTCTTATCTCAATGGAATAAATCACAGTTGATCATGTGAAGAGAAAGGCAGTCTAGGAATGGCCTAAACCTATAAAAATAAAATAGGTATGTAGTATTATTATTTTAGAGGAATATTATTAAAGTTTCATTTAGAAATTGTCATGATTAGCTAACCAATTTAAAAAGATTACTCATAATGTGGTTTTGTTTATTTGGTGAAATGAATGTATAGAATGCTTTGAAAAATGCAATAAGAGATTAGTGAATGCTCTGATCACGACTCTACCATTGATAAATGACAATTTTATGATTTATTATTATGAATCAAAGAAAGGACTTGATCGTGACCTTCTACAAAATGATAGAGTTATTTCCCATGCATCAGGGTAGTTAAACCTTCCTAAACATAACTATCCTACTCTATATCTTGGATCCGTAGCTATGATATTTTCTCTAAAAACTTGAAGTCATTATCTCTATGGTGGAAGCTTTGAGATATATACATATTATAATAGCTTAAAATATGTTTTCTCATTGAAAGAACTAATAATGAGGAAAATGGAATGGGTCGAAATGCTCAATGATTGCTATCGTCCAATACACTACCACTAAGGGAATATTAATATGGAAGTATATGCATTAATCATGAAGGATCATGGTGTTCTGAACTAAATAAGAATTGATAACGAACCTGTGTATATAGATCTATCATAGATGGATATTGGAATTATAAAGGAAGGTGAAACGTTTTTAGTTGTTCAATTGTTTACCCCACCATCTTTATTTGAAAGGATTAAAATTTCTCAGTTTGATAAAGATAATTTTCAAAAGAAAATTATAGCTATGAATGATCGGTTCTTTCATAATTTCATATGTGAGGATTGAATTCTAAAATTTGGGAGGTGGCTATGTGTTCCCTCTATAACAGAGATGAAAAGGGAGTTATTGGATAATATACATATTTAAAATTTCTATATACACACTTGTAGCATTAATATGTATTAATATTTGATGGAAAAGTTCCAGTGGGATAATATGAAGCGCAAAATTTCAGCTTATGTATCATGGTGTTTATTATGTTAGTAGGAAAAGTCTAAAATACAATATCCTAGAGTGTTCATGAAACCTCTTATAATTTATTCATGGAAATAGAATGATATTTCTATGGATTTTGTCACCATATTTCAAAAAAATTGAAGAAAGAATGATGAAATATGGGTAATTATTGATTTTCAAACCAAATTTGCACATTTACTCACTACAAGGGAGGATTTTACACTGGATAACCTTACATGAATCTATATTAACAATGTTTCAATTCTTCATGAAGTACCTTTTTCTATTTTTTTGGATATTGACCCATGTTTTACATCGAAATTCTAGAAAGTTCATAAGAAAACTTTTGATATTGATCTTTATTTGAGCACAACATATCACCCTTAAAGTTATGGGTTGTCTGAAAGGACCATTTAAACATTGTAAGACATGTTGAGATTACATTTACTCAAATTTCATGGTATTCAAGATTCATATTTTCCTTTGGTGTAATTTTCCTTGAACAATACTTTAGATTCAAGTATTTAAATTGAACCATATGATTTATTGTATGGAAAGAGATATCGTAGAATAACTTGTGGGGATGAAGTTGGTGAAAGGAATCTTGTAGGCCTAGAGTTTGTGGAGGAAACAAAAGATAAGGTATAAACCATTCAAACACATAAAAAAGTATATTAAATTAGAAAAAATATATATGTCAACATTCAAATGAAATATTTGGAATATATGGAGGGGGATCATGTTTTTTTGAAAGTATCTCTAGAGAAGGGTCTTATAATATTTGGGAATAAATGGAAAACGATCCCTTATTAAATTGGTCCTTTTGAAATTAAAGAGATAACTAGAGTTTTGGATTATCATTTTCATATCTCACATAGACATTGTATAGTAAACATTGTTTTCCACATCGCTTTTTTAAGTAAGTATATGCCAGACCCAATACATTTCCTCACTTCTGAAGGAATATATGTG
The DNA here is from genome assembly GCA_963277665.1 of Viscum album. Classification (NCBI taxonomy): domain Eukaryota; kingdom Viridiplantae; phylum Streptophyta; class Magnoliopsida; order Santalales; family Viscaceae; genus Viscum; species Viscum album. The sequence continues at coordinate 1,511,211,760 of OY728139.1, read as the reverse complement.
GAACATGATTCGTATTGTGATGAAGAGCCTATCCAGATTCTGGAAATTAAGGAATTGGTGTTTAGGAATCCGATGACTCGGTTGGTAAAGGTACTTTGGAAAAATCATAAAATAGATGAGGCAATAGGGTAATTGGAGGAAGTTATGATGAAGTACAACCTAAGTCTTTTTATGAGGTGACAATGTAGAAATTTCAATGAAAAGTTTTTTAAGAGGAGAGAATGTAACAACCCAAACTTCTATCGGTTAAATATAACTTCGTATACTTATTTAATATAGTATAAATAACACTGAATTAATTAGATTACACAAAATAAATAATATAATTGAATAATTAATGAAACAAGGGGTATTACTAGATGTTAAGGAACCTATAGTGATGAAACATCAACTTGAACTTAGGAGTAGTAATATAAACCTTATGGATAGTAAAATTTTCCAAATAAATAGTAATACCCCAAATTAAATTATATATAAAATTTAAGGATTTTATAAATGAAATTATGATATAATTTTATCATTTTATAAGTTAATGAACATTTTAATAATTATTAATTAATATTTCATATTTCTCTAATCAATAAATATTTAATTAAACTTTTTAATTAATAAAATTATTTAAAAGAATTTTTATTTTCCAAAAATGTATTCATAAATTAATATTTTGTCTTTTTAGTGTTTTAGGATAATTTTATGATACCTTAATTAATTTTTTAGAGTGTAAACAAATATTTTATAAATTTAAAATATGTATTTTTTGATTAATGATGAAGTCAATTTAAAAGTAAATTTCTCATATCTATAATTTTTTTCATAAAATGGAGTTAATTTTTTTATTCTACACATCAAAAAATTTATGGTGTCTTTTTTTATTTTTCTAAGGCAATTGAATGTTTGGTGAATAGTTAAATACGATAATTTATGATAAATATTAAATACTTGAATTGTTGATTCATATGTGATGTATGGATTATGTAAGACCATAATATCAAACTACCCTTCATTATTTTAATATGTTTAGGGATAATTATAAATATATTCACAGGCTTTTTCCAATATAATAATCAAATGAGGAAAATATTCAAAAAAACACCCCTCTCCTCCACTATAAATTTCAACCATTCAAACCCCTTCTCCTCACAGCTTCTAATATTTTAGAAATGTATAATATCTAACCAATCATCTTTATAAGACCCTCCAACATCCTTTTGTCTCAACAAAATATCAAAACCAATAACTTTAAAGAGGTTCTAAATGAAGACAATTCAAGAGGTACAAATCCTATTTCTTTTCTTTTATTTTCATCATAATTTATTTTATTTTTCATCCATACCTCACCTATCATTAAAAAAGAGAACAAATAACTAAAATACCATTTATGTACTATAATTATGTTATGTTAATGGAATATCCATTTTCAAGATCTTTTATCTCTCCCTTTTATTCTAAAAATTTAAACATCGTTCGTGAGGTTTTGTTTTATCACCTTTAAGGATGACAAGTTTTCATTTTCATTCACCACATTCAAGGACGATCATAAAACCATTTTTATGTTTAAAAGATATTTTATTATTCATATTATAATTTATTTATTATTTTTTAACCATCATATATAGATGATATTAATTAGTAAGACAAAACTATATCGTGATGATTGAAAAATCGAAAAAATGTTCTAAACGAATATCATTAAAGTTAAATCTAATGAATCATCCTCATATATGGAAACAAAATAATATATAATACCATTAAATATTATCTATTTTAATTAACAATATATAATTTTAATTATTGAAAATTATACACATTTTAAATGAACTTCCATACTTATATACAAGTAAAATGATCATGAAAACCAATGAAACAAACGGCTCCAAAAAAATAAAATTGTATCTTATGACTCAAGAAAAAGGCTATAAATAAACTTAATAAAAATATATTAATTAAAATACTGTATGAATGGTTATTAATACATTAATTAATCAATTTAATTTTATCATCCATGACATTATCGTCATGTGAAGAACACTTTCGGACATAAGGTAATGGCTTCTTCCCAAACGCCCATTTTCATCCAGGTTAGGATTTCTCCCTATATACATTAATGTAATTTTTATTTATTTTTATATAATTATTATAAAATATGTTTATCCTTCCCAAAATCATGTTTCTAGATCATTTTATCTTTCTTTTTTAAGGAATATATGTTTTTCTTCAAGGTTCCCTTCTCAATTATTCCCGATATGCAATCCCAATTAAAGTGAAGTTGTTGGTTTGTTACCCATTTTCAAGTAACATAAATAATATATTATGAGACATGATTATTTTTATAAAATAACTAAATTTTTCATGGAAAACTATATTTGTTAATTTATGGTTTTATATAAGTAATTGTTAAAAATAAAAATGATTTTTTTCAAAAAGAACTCTTCTTTTCAATGTAAAAGTGTATTTATCTCAAGATTTCCTAAATGATTTCATTAGAGTATTTTAATTGGTTTCATCACCTCTATTGAATTTAATTTTTTTTATATTTATCTGTTATCATTATCATCTTATTTATTTTATTAGATGGTTTATGATCATTTGGAGTATAGATGTTCTATCGTAATACCGTTCACTGTTTTACTCAAAATGGTTCTTGATTATGTTTACATATTAGTGAGAGTTATTTACATTTAGTATGTATTTGATTTTTATGTTTAAGACCATTCATATTATGAATTACATTAACTTATAATGTTATTTTTGTGTCCCTCTATAGCCCATCTATGCATCAGTAGGCCTCAAGAGACAAAACAGAAATGGATTTTGGGCACATCTTTAACGATTTATTTTCGGATGTCTTGGTGGAGACATTCACAATAAGTGTAAGATGTCTAGAATTATGAATTATCTCATTAATATATTAGTTGTTAATAAATAATGGGATTATTTGACTTGTATAATATATGTGGTTAACCTTCTTGTGATTCGTTATATGGAATTATTTACTGCTCCACTATTCCTGACTTATTATACTCAAGAGTATGTTTTAAAGGCATGTGTTCTTTTAGTTATCCCCATGCCTTATTATGTATGCTTCATATGTATTACATACCGATACCGCACATCTAAGATCACCACTTTCTTATGTTTTATTTTTACCCAGTATGAGAAGATTTATATTATGAATGACATGCATGGATAAACTAGGATTTTATGTGTGTTTCCAATGGAGTTTCTATATTGTATTTCATTTTACGTACTATTTTAAACGTTATATCTGTATCTGGTTTTACAAAAATATTAAATTATTCAGTCCTTAGAGTTTTTACTACCTTTTTTATTATACCAATGTAAAAATGTAAGGCACCGGATCTGGGCTACAAGGGCCAGGGTCTTTAGAATACTCCGTAAATTTCTGATATGGTAAGAAATGCTTGAAATACTAGAATAGACACACCTAAAATTTAATAAAAAAATATTAATAAGATTCAAAAAAAGATATACTAATATTTCAAGATCTATATATGTTAATGACCATGTGCATAACATGATATTCCACTTGAATGGAGGGTCCTTCCAAATAAAAGGATAATAATCCCAGAAAAACTGATCCTCTTCCATTTTTGATAAGCCCACATCCATGAAAAAGACCCTACACATAGGATCAATAAGTATTCATCTTTAGGACCACCTTACAACCATCCAATATACCAACACACCATTTGAAGAATATGTGGAACAAGAATAAAATGAAGAATGAAGGAAGGTCTTCACAAACTTGGGAAGGATGGTCCCTTTTCATATGTAATTATGATCAATAACATGGTAAAAGATCCATATTTACATATATTTGGTGGAGGTTGAACTTCATGACTTCTAGAACAATTGTGATAATTCCAAATCATTGACCATTCTCTAGAATGGATGATGCGTCAGACTTGAATATTTTAGTCACCACCAAAATTTATGGTGGAATAGAAAGTGGTGAAATGATTCACCCATTAAAAAAACCATAACTTCCATAGAGGAAAAAATATTTATTGTGACCAATATAATTTAAAAAAGGGTCAAACACTAATCCACGTCTCGAATTTTTGTAGCAGAAACACATAGATTCAAGTTGGATTCACCTTCTCTGATATAATAATCCATAGGGAGCACAAGATTCCTAATAAAAAAACAAAAAATTGATATATCTTAATATGTGTTTTAAACATAGGTTGTCCTCCAGAGAGTTTATAATCATAGTAACATTAAATAACTCATGAGAGGAGTAGAAAGTGTAAACACCTAATGTAGAGGGAGTGAAAATGATGCATTCATGACAGAATTTTCATTCTCTGAATGATAAAAAGTAGAAAAAATTTCAAAACCCATTCCTTTCCCAAGGGTTATAAAAGTTGACGATAATGGGAGTCCCAATGTGGTCCCTAATGGCTGTAACTTCCATTGATACCGCTCAAAAATAATTTAAATATTAAATTATAATGAATAAATAATGTTAATGAATACTTATACATATATTGGTTGGGTTTCACTAATATTTTCCTAATAATTATTGGAGTAGAGGATAATAGATCCCATTGAGGCTTATATTATTATATCAATGGGAAATTGTCATAATTATGAAATAGATCTTCATAAACCATTGAAAATTATTCATAAATGGAAAATATTGTATTGATGTAAATCAACAAGTTCTATTTTTAATAATAAAAATAGGATCTCATTTGGTGGGATAGTTCCTCAAACACATTGGGTGAGATCGTGTCTATTTTATATTTTGGTGGGACAATTTCTATTGAACTGTTTGGTGGTACAATGCCAATTGAACCATTTGGTGGGAGTATTCATATTGTACCATTTGGTGGGGCAATTCCCACTTAACCGTTTTGGGGTATGGTTACCCTTGGACCATTTGGTTGGATGGTTTCAATTGTACCATTTGGTGGGATGATGTATATTCTCACAATATTTAGGGTCATGAAGACTGCAAGAGTATTGATTAATTTTGGAATCATTGGACAAAATAATTTATATTTTTCTTTTTATCATAATCATCATGTTAATTTTATTTCTAGAGAGAAACCACAATAAAAAAGGATAGACAAATGCCCAAAATATGGAGCCTATGGGGGTCAAACTTAGTGGAGGCTAAGGGATGAACCTCTAACCAAGTTTACCCCTCCGAATTCATGGTGATAGTAGTATGAAAGCAAAATGGATCTCAACCAGAAATATCGTGAGAGGCGAGGTGGTCCAAGACCTTGTTCCCCTCATGCAAAGTATGGACCATGCTTATGTTGCTGCTAATCATACCCCTTCACTTCCTGGTGATGTAGTAAATAGGCCATGGAATAATGAAAAAGCCTTGCATGGGGTTTTGGATAATTTGAGAGTCAATTTCAACCACCGAAAAGATGATCCCATTTAGACGACATAAGGATAGGCCAAATAGCATTGCCTTGGCATCTACATTGAGGGAAGAACCATGAACCCGAAGATAAGAGAACGTCATTATGACTGACCCAAAGGGGTTTCGCGCCACCCCTCCTCCTCGAATAACCCCCATGTTTCATGAACCATCATAATTAAGATTGAACCCTCTACTGGGAAGAGACCAACAGACTGAGTTCCCTCTAATATTAATGTTATCCGTAGAAGAGATATCATTGCGCAAATGAATCCCTGGGAGAATAGGAGCCTCTTTCTAGTTTTTAAAGGATCTGATCTGGTTGAAGAGGAGAAATATAGTATAAAGAATGATTCCTAGGACAGAAGCCATAGTCCCTTCTTGTCTGGCCTTATTCATCTCTTCCCAAAGTGACCAACAACCAGAATAAAGGACCATGGTGTGTGCAATCTTCTTAGGTCCACTCTCCTTTGAACTGTGGAACCATTAATCTTGGAAAGGAATGTCGTCCTTTCAGTTATCTTGAATTTCTATAAACTCTCTATAATAATTCCACATAAATCTCTCCCATTCTTCTTCAAAAAATAGATGTCCTATGCCCTCCTCCTGTTGGTCTGAGCAGTAGTGGAACCTAGAAGCCAATGAGATGCTGCATCACTTAATGTTCTCATCATTGGAAATAGCCTTGTGATGCAGCCTCCAAGTAAGAATGTTTTTTTAGAGGAGTACCTTTGGACTAGAGAATATCATCCCACGTATCGCTCTGTTCATGGGTGACCAGCATGCATCTAAAGTCTCTAGAAGTGAAGGACCTTGAAGAAGAGGGAGAAGACAAATATGTTTGGTTCAGTGTTGAGCATGATAATGTTGATGGTGTCAATATGGTCTGCTTCAAAGATCTCTTCAAAAAATGTCTCGACTGGGATGGCCTCCTTGAGAGTGATCATGATGGCTGAGCACCCATGGAAGACCAGGATAGCCCCGACCCAATTTTGATGCTAGAAAGAGATGCCCCATCCTACGATCTATCTAGAATGAGGTCCCAGTGAATTAGTATGAGGGTAGATACCTGACTAAAATGGAGAATCCTGGTTGATGTCCCTAAACATGGGACCAAAGTGGGAGTTGTGCATTATGATCCCCCATAACGTGTTCTATTGGAAAACTTACTCGTAAATCTTTGCATTCATGCACAAGAGAGTGTCTTCAAGATGGTGAGTGTTAATGTCATCTTCCCTAGAGGGTCATGCCACCTTATGCGAGGAACCCTAGTGATGTCTCCCCTTAGTACATGAATCCTAGATAAAGACTGTAAGGATCTTATAGATTTTGTTTATTATGCTCTTTGGGACATTTATGGACAAGAGAGGGTGGACGAGAGTGGCAAGAAGCACACTATTAACCATCATTTTCTGACCCCTGGATGATAGTTAGATGTTATTTTAGTTGAGAATCCGACTAGTAATCCTACTGATAATGGCATCATAGGCACATACGCGAACCCTCCCTTAGGATATTGGGGCACCCAGGTACTCCATAGGGAATTTCGATTTGTGCATATACAGGCTGTGTTGAATAATAAGGATCCGAGTGTCAGTGAATCTGTTGGATATTAAGAAGTTAATTTTCACCTTTTTCATAACCTTCTTACTCCACATGCAGTACTCCTACAAAACTCTATTAATACGTCTGATGGAATGTATACTGGAATTCATGAAGAGGAACATGTCGTCTGTAAACATCTTGTGAGAAACAGAGTGAGCTCTCCGTCTTCTTTGATAAGACATTACCTTTCTTCTATTGATACCCCTATGTAGATGAAGAATTATGACATATTGAGGGAGAATAAAAATGCTCAAGGACAATGGATCACCCGGCCTCAGGCCGCAGGTATCCTTTCCAAACCCATAAGTTTTTACTAGAAATGTGATGGCCAACCAAGAGGAGCTGAAGCACATAATAATGTTGTCAATGTTCCAATAGGAGAACCCCATCCTTACCAAAACCTTCTTGATAAATCCCCACTCTACCATGTCATATACTTTGTTCATGTCGAGCATGATAGCTAGATTGGAAAAATGAGTCTTAAAGATTATGTCTCTGATCATATATTGTGTGAGTGCAATGGCCTCCTGAAGAGACCAACCATTCAAATATTCGTGATGTTTGAGGGACACCCACTGGGGCATATGAGTGGACACTCTCGCATTGATTAGGCCGGAAAAAATCTTAAATATAAAGTTAAATAGACTCACTAGCCGGAATGTGAAATTGAGGAAGGGTTCTTAATCTCAGAGAGGTAAATAATGGTTTTGGCACATGTAACTGTGGGAAGATTCCCCCAAAGAAAAGTCATGAATAGCATAGGTAACATCAATTTTTACCACATCCCACAATGCTCTGTAAAACGAGTCTGGGAACCCATCAGGTCTTGGAGTGCTTTCAGGTTTAAGACTCATCATAGATTCCTAGATATCTTTATTATCATGAATGAAACTAATATCGACATTTCCCTGGGCCTAAATTTGGTTGTTGATCACATCAAATTAACCCCTTCCTACCCCGGATAACTATTGGGTACATGCGGATTAGGACCAGCAAAAACGTATTTCATGGTGGCCTGGGCCTAAGAACCTATAATGTCTTTGTCATCAGTGTACCTACCATCATCCAACAATATGTTAGGATTCACCTAGCATTTCCATTCCTTGATATAATCATGGAAGAAGCCAATATTTCTATCTCTTTCATGGTGGCTGTAATATCACTATTTGTTGGAGGGAACTCTTTCGATCATGCTTGGAGTATTTCCTTGAGACTATGTTGTTTGTTGTGGATGACCACCCAAGAGTGACCCTGAGTGGTCACACCCCATGTGTCGTTAACCAAGTAATTGAAGCCCAAACATTGTCCCAATGATGAGAATACTAGAATCTTTCAGACTGATCCTATCCCGAGGATAGGGAAACGAGTATGGGGGTGTGATCAGATAACCCCCAAACATGGTGACATAACATAGTGTCGAAGAACGTGGAGATGGAATGAATGTTGTCCAGAAAGTGATCCAGGAAGATCCTTGAGCAGTTCCTCCCAATCCGGTTATTCCACCACATATATCAATATCTAGAGAAGCTGATATCAAAGTGCCATTTCCCAGTAACAAACTAAACGAATTCCATGCTCACGTTCCTTTGAAATATGCCTCGAACATTCCACTCCTCTGTAATAGCGACCATGTTGATGTCTCCCTCAACAATCCAATGGTGGTTTCATGGATTAGAAGAGTTGAGGTCAACCCATAAGGATTTCCTTTGAATAGAATCGTAGTTTTCGTAGACGAAAGAAATGAAGAAAGAAATGCTTCCATTCCCTACCCTCGTATTGATGAACTAGTTGCTGGACTGAACTAGGTCCACAGAGAGGTTTTTGTTCCACAAAATCCAAATATGTCTATTAGTGGGATTGACATGCTTGTACCCATGAATATTCATTTTTCTAGAGAGGCCAATGAGTTTGGAAGGAGACTGTTTGTGGTCAAGAATATCTACGATGGAGACCTTGTGACTTCTAATTTCTTTGATGAGGAAATCTGACATAACCTGGGCTCTAATGTCGTGGAAATTCTAGATAATTATGGGAATCATTAGTATCCTAGAATTGGTCCTAGAATTCATGGACTTATCAAAATTATAGGAAGAGTACTCTTTTAGGTTCCTCAATTGAGAATGTTTGTATACTCCTACACCCTTGGGGGAAATGAGAAAACGAATGGGTGATCCACCCTAGAGATATCAAGAGAGGGGCCCCTTGTGCTGGAAGGAGACCTGAATATCTTCCCTTGAGACTTTGGACTATGGAAGGTGGAGTCCTCCTTCAGTATCAGTGAGGTATTTGGAACATTCGAGACCAACCGTCCCCAAAGACAATACCCTGGGGGATACCTATTCCGAGTCTGAAGACTCCTTGGTTGAGGTTGCCTAAGACAAAAGAATGAAAGCCATCATGACAGGACCCTCTAGAGAACAATACTATTATGAGGTGAACTATTGAGGAAATTCCATAAAGCCAGAGTGACTGGCCACCCTGTGTGAGAGCCGGCCACCTTGAGGAGGACCCTCAGAAAACCAGGACAGAAGCAGAGGAGGTTAGAGGAAGCCAACTAGGTAAGAGGACATAAATCTAGGAATGAATTGCTAGATCCATGAAATAGAGCAGGGATCGGGATGACTATGCGATTAGGGAAACTTCATGACCTGGTATGGAATTGAAGGGGATCCACTACTGGTTTGTCAATATAAGAAGAATCTACAACGGAGGACACTTCAGAATGAACACAGAAGGTCTATGGAGGTTGCTCGGACCAGACCTCATAAGTGGGTGGAGAATCCATATGTCAGGGACGTCTAAAACTGGTAGCGAATTCCTTTAGAGAAAGAATAGTGATAAATATCTAGGGGAGACCAAGTAGGAGATGTCCTGGTCCCATGAAAAACCATCCCACACCTGAAGAGAGAGCCGATTCGGAATGGGTTGGGATATATCCAACTATACACATAACCAAGACAACGACGCATCTTCACAACACGTCATCGTGTCACTAGAACAAATGAAACCCCCAAGGAATCCTTGATATCATTGAGAAAACCCCCATTCTGAATGGGATTAGGAAGCCCTGGAAGGATGATCCAAACATTGGTTCTCGGGCTTTCCATACTCCTGTGGACGTCCATTGACCGTCGAGACAAGATGAACCACCATTGATCAACAAACCTACGATCCTTGCACCAATAGTACATGAGATATACTTCCAAGGTTAGAAAGATGTATAATGAATTTCTATGAACTGGTGAGATCCGTGACAGAAGCTGGAGGCCCCAAGAGGAGACAAGGCCCTGTAAGAAGGCTGGGGGTGGGTTCTCAAAGCCAAAATGCACCACCATGGACCATTTTATGCACGCCTCCAATGCGAAAAAGCAGTCATAGGGAAAACCATGAAGAAGTAGGAACCAGTTCTCAAAAAATCCATGGCCGCCAGACAATACATAGGGAAACCAAGTAGTGGGATGGCCCATCTAGAACCACAGAGTGAATTTATAAAGGATCCAGGCCAGGGATCCTCGAGAGGAGGCTATGTCGGAAGCGTGTGAACAAATGGAGGCACAAAATCTACCTTGGGGACCTGCAGAGAGAGTGAGCAGTGATTCCAAGAAAAGGAACCTAAGGAGACCATCAGGGAAATAGAGAAGGGGGTATCCAGGGGAAGGGAAAGGTCCAGGTCATGAAAAGACACTGGTGGAAAAGGATCCTAAGGCTGGGCATGGGTAGCCGCAATGGTCGGAAAATTTGAAAAGGCAAGCGGCGTGCGCGGTGCATTCTCCTGGGAAGTGAGAGCCATCGTTACAATAATTGTATCAGATCATAAAAGATTAAGATGTAGAAGAAACTATAGTCAGAGAGTTAGTGCATATTGGAATACTAACTGGTTGATTTAATCATTCCCTGATGCCTACATGCATATGATCTACATATTTAAAGATCATCCATTATTCACAGTCTATTGAATTACTGTATGGGGATTATTATTAGTACTCGCATTCGTATTCTTCTGATAGGGTGGTCAAAATCAATGCCAAAGTCATATTGGTATTTTATAATGGTTCTTGACCATCATATACTATCTTTTTAAGTAAATATATGATAGAGATGAAATCCTATATCATGTGACCTAACATAAAACTTTAAGAGAAATAATTTGGGTGATTATCATACCCTTCTATATATGGCCTGAATGGCCCGAAGGCCTTCATTTTTATTTATTTTTGATGACCCCACTTTCAAGGGATGAGGGGAAACCCTACAAGGCCCGTAGGCTCAGAGATTACATGGCCTATAGGCTTAGAAGATTACATAACCCGAAGGTCTTATAGAATTCAACCTGACTATCTACAAGGAACTGCCCCTCCCCACCATCTTCATCTTTGATAGAAGCTCTCCACCTTTTCCTAACCATCTGGATAGTCTTCCTGTGAAATCATAGGCTGGTACCTATGTCATAACCATACCATCTCATTTTGACAATCCGTTTGGCTCTGCTCTCGTGAGTGCACCAGCTCTGAATCCTCTTCTAGGGCTGCTCTTTTTTTTGTAGTGAGTCTGGGGCCTACATTCATGTGGCCCGAAGGCCTTGGGGTGTCCCTAAGGCCTTAAGGTGGCCTGAAGGCCTTGAGAAGCAATTTTCCCAAAGCCCTTGGGTGGCACGAAATCCTTGTAGGACCTGAGGACCAAACCGGTGGCCCGAAGGCCCAGATGGATGAATAGTTCCAATTGCAACAGTACCGAACAGTGCCAACTATAGTACCCACTATAGTGCTGCTACAGTGCTACTACAGTTACCCAGAAATATGCCTCCACCGGGATTTGATATCGGTTCTCTTGGATGTACAAAACGAGTGCTCACCAACTGGACTGAGGCTCATGTTCTTCCCTTCTATATATGGATTCTAAATTTCTGGTAACATGATCATGTTTTTTTACAAGACATAGATAAATTACCCTAAAAATGATCATTTTTTAAGAATAAATTTTTTCCGTCCAACATTCTTGGTCACATAACCTTACTCTTATTGGATAGAAGGTGACAATAACTATTTCTTCTTTTCCTATATTATTTATATGTGATTGTTTTTATTGATTGTTTTATTCTTTAGTTCACCGAATAAATTACACATGATGTTGTGTTATATTATTTATTCCTATAAACCCAAAAGATACTTTTGGGTGATTAGAATTGTAGACAACTAATACCATAGATTCTCTACATTTATCTCTAGTTTCACTCCTCGAAGAAGTTGTGTTTCTTGGGAATATGTCACACCCTTCCATATTAAATTTAAATCTATAATATTAATACTCTATTAATAAAAGAATTGAATTGAAAAATGGAAGTTTCCTTTTTCTATATAGATCTAAATTAGTATAGGAATTACAGATAGAGATCATTCCATCTATAAATAGAACCAGCTGAAAAATTATAGTATTAAGAAAAAATGAGGCCTTCCATGGTCTTCAGGATGCATATATTCTTGGTAGCCTCCATCTATGATCAGGTTCCCAAAATAGAACAATAATGGGATGGAAAATAGGTGAGATTCTTATGTGGATCTCCTATTCAATATAATTTCATGAGATTTTGATTCTTGAAGTTGGGGGGGGGGAGGAGAAAAATTAACCCACTCAGGATACAAATTCTTCTACTGTTTTGTTGGTTCATGTTATTATTTAGTAGATTCTATCTGAGAAGTGAGAGAATCTAGTAATTCTATGGATACCACTACTTGATTCATCATTTATCTACTTCACTAAACTAAAATACTATGTCTCCCCAATAGTGAAAACTATTTGTAATCGACTATCCTTATAATCAAATGTGTCAATTGGTATGATCTATAGTTAATGTGGTTTCTTGAATATGACATTTTGGGTTAAAAAAAACCTCTCATTTAATTAAGTCATTTGATGGAGGCATAATTGAATTAACTTAATCACTGCATATTTTGGGTTCATTTTTAGAGAGAAATTTAGTATTAATATACTTATGTTCTTCTATTTTATCCTTGAACTAGAAGTATTATCTTCTAATGACATGAATTTACACCAGTTTAGTGGTTGGTGGATGGATAATGTTTCCAAATAGGTTTTTATTAGATGATATCATGATTTTCAATAATATTTTGTCCATATTGATGATATTTATTGATATAAAACCTATGGAAGGAGGTACCAATTCCATTGAAGGAAGTATGTATTTATTCATTGTATGTTATTTTATGATCTATGATTCTAGTAATGGAAAAGGGGTTATGAGTCCCCTATAATTGTGGGATGAGACTTTTCCTGATATTTTTCAATCATCAAGGGTAGTTGTGATGAATTATGATGCTTTTGGCTGGTGGGGATATGGAATTGTACCCAAACCCCAGTTGAGATATGTATGTCAATGAGACTCAGCGGTGTTGTTTGTATCATGGACATAGACCTACTATATAATTTTAGTAGATGGATTTCCTAAGTGGGATATTTTTTGGATGATTGATCCTAGATGATAAGGATAAGAAAAATTTTCTTCGCAACTTGTTATATATGTGTGGGAATACATTTGTGATAATCACCATAATGAATTTGTTCCTTTCTATGAAGCTAAAGGGTGGTTACTTTAGCACGGTGGGTGTCCTCATATACCTCCCTATAATAAGGGAGGTATATTTTACTAGGCTATGTGTGTAGGATTCATATAATTTTGGATATGGAAATTGTCACAACTCACTTCTTTGTCGTAGTCGAGGTGCATGTACTAGGCATCAAGCAATTGTGGATTGTTTCGTGAGGTTTCCTATAGGTACAACCAGCTTTTCCAATGATCTTGAAAATTAATTAGGGATTTTTTTTCATTCCATTTAGGTATATTGGAGTATTGAATGTCGTAAAAGGTAAAAATAAACAGTAAATCTTGAAATGTTGAATCAAAAGTAAGAGTATGTGGTTGACCGATAAATTTCATAGTTAAGGGATTCACATTGATTTCACTATTTAATTTATCATGCATAATGTTCATATGGTTTTATTTAAGTAGAAGTTAACCTACTTATAAATATATGATGGTCATTAATAATTTACCATCAAAAATTTTGAATGAATATTGGTTGATAGAATGGTAACTTAATCTGATATCAAAATTTTAGGGGGAATTATTACATATTCTTGGACTCTATTATAGATTAAATACATAATCATGAATCCTTCTTTAAACTCAACATGAGATGGGTTACCCATTTCAAATGTACTCATTAAAACAATGTGTTGATTTGAACTTATTGATATATCATAAGTCCCCCACATTTATCTTATTAATTATTGATGTTAGTGTTTATAACCATAGTTGGGAACTCTGGATTTTATTTTCATCTTTGGAGGTGGTAAGTGTAGTTGATTTTTTTGGACCCAAGGGAATTATTTGTTTGATTTGGAGTATGTTTTTTTTATTGTCAATTATCATTGGGTTGATCAAGGAGTTTTCAAGATAATTGATCTTACAGTATAGGGCTGAAGCAAGTGATTAAGGTGGTAAATATTCCTCGTGTTTTCCAAATTTTTAGGACTCAAAATGTGAAGTTTATTATATGGAAAACGTAAGTTTTTATGAAAATTAATCATAAAATCTGGGATTGTTGACCTCGATGGATAGTAATCAAAACACTTAAGAGGTACGTGGGTCAGCGAGGAAATTCAAAAAAGGAAGGATTTTTGCGTAGCGAAGCTCTGAGGACTGCAAAGTGTGGTACTTCACTGCGATCAAATATGGATCACTGGAAGAATCATAGTACGTGGAAGGGAAATATTTCATGGGATAGCTCTTCATATGTATAAACGTGGAAGTGATTTGTGATTCCATGAATGGAGAGAGGTGGTACGCATGCCACGTAGTGAAAATGGTTCATAGGAGACGCATGGTAGATGGTGAAGGCGATGAAGTATAGAATATTTGGTAAATCATGGTTTAGAAGGTTATGCAGAGCTCTTTTTCAATATAAGGATCTATAATACATTCTTTAAGGTAGATTCCCTACGTTTAAAAATCCATGAGGAATTCGGTTAAGTTTAGAGTGGTTCATAGGAAGATAGCTCAATGAAGGAGATTCTGGTTAGAAATTCAGAGGATGTCGGTGAAATGTAAAGTGGTTTGTGGGATGACATATCCAGGTAAAAGAGGGAGTACATGGAGGATGATATTGTAGTCCATGAAAGAGAGATAGTTCATGGAGGAAGAATCTTCCCACGAAATGGGATTGTACTCAGAAATAGATTTGTTTCATGAATCCCTTGCAATAGGTGGTTTAGTGCCATATATGGAGGAAGAAGTCCAGTTATGGGAGGACATGTGTGCAATAAAATAGTATGTGGAAAATTAAATTACATATATAGGGGAAAACGAGACTTCAGTAGAAAATCTATCTATATTTTAGGATGCATTATTTAATGCGAACCCATTGAAGTGACCTTCATGTCGATAAACTAGGTTCAAATTCTTCCCAATACAGTGATTAGGGGGGTCAGCAGAAGTGATCTAAGGTATACAATATGCAATCCCTAAAACCTTATAAAGGTAGTTTACCTAGAATAGAGTGATGGTGCTAAACTTTTTTAATCCATAACTTGTGAAGATTAGTGGATTTTGGTTGGACCGAAAACCTCTTGGTGTATTGTCCTTGGATTATCCCTTAGTGGGGAACCAAGTAAAATTGATGTGTGGTCCTTTTGTGTGTGAATGTTTAAATTATTTTAAATTACCAATATATAGATTTAACAATTTCCTACCAATGTGGAAACAAGATCTGTCACTTTAAAATAAAAATTTGACACCATGATTCACCCCTCCCTTCTCCAGGTGTTTTAGGGTCATTCATATTTTATTTAGAGACATTGAGAGTTGACCCCTACTTGTCCCTATGATGGGAATAAAAACGAACATAGTATGGTTTCACATCATATGAATTATTTTAGTTTTTATGTTTGTGTTATATGGACCATGGTAGTTCCTTTTAAGGTCAAATATACATGAATAATCTTGTGTAGTTTAAATCCATACTATAATTCCCCAGAATGATAAAGGCTTCAATGACTAAATTACATGAATCATGAAAAAATGGTGCACCTTTATTTTCAGGAGTGTACCTTTTTAGAACATCATAATTAAGTGTTGTTGTCTTGAAGGAGTGAATATGATTAGTGAACTTATTTGAAGTTTCCTAGGATGTGTGTGAGTGAGGAAAAAACACAATGGAAAGATCATATATTTCCATGTGGGGAATGAAATTAGTTAGATGGAGTTCGTTGGAATGTGGGCGTTCCCTAGTGAGGGTACCACATGTATTTGGGGAAACTGGTGTTACCTGGAAGGCCAGACAACATGTCTATGGGGAAACTGGTGGTACTTGACGTGTCAGGACTTGAGAACCATGTTAATGAGTGGTGCTTATTCTATTAAGCGAGGCACAATTATTACATTAGTATTAGAGAAGGAATCCATCCTTAAGTGAAGTGGCACAACCTTGGTCTAGATTAAGGTCTCACAGAAAATATTTTTTCTCTAGGGTTGTTGAATGTTACACCCCAAGTTGATAACGAGTTTAATGAATAAATTATATGACTCATGTTGACAAGGTGAACCTTCCTTTTTGGGAAACTAAGTGGAGAGAAATCCACAGATGATCTGTTCTGGAATGGGGGATGGGCCCTAAGGAAGGAACCAGAATTCTATGAGGAAATTGGTTTTACTTGGAAGGCCAGGACCTAATGATCATGTAAAGGAAGGTTGCAAGTGCTATCGTACATGGACTAGTTGTTACTTATACAGAGTGTCCAACTAGGCAAGAGGTACCTAAAAATGAAAACTTCATTACCTATATAGAATTATTTAAAATTATATGTATATTATTCTCAATAAATTTGAATGTATGAATAGAAGTAAAAACTTTATAAAAACTATATAAAAAGTTATAATAAAACCAAATACATTTTATGTTTGTAAATACAATTGTTCGAAATTGTTTTTACACTGTAAGTGTGCTATTTTGAAAATTAAGACTTTATCACCATTAGAAATGTTAATTGGTGAAATGGACTCATAATTTAGATTTATTATATCCAAATTATGTAAAAAAATTCATTTTATGATTTTAGGTAATAATAATACCACCCATGTAAAATTTAATTACTGTGCTATTGGTAAAACTATTTTATTAAAATATTTGTTTTATTAATATTGTTTAATTTTTCTATAATATATTTAATTAAAATATTTTAAATAATGATTTTAATATTATGTTTACAAAAATATATAATTTTATTAAAATTCATTTAATTAATAACCAATCGAAACTAATTTTCAAAGAAAATTAGGTTTCAATGGACTTTTTTCTATCAAACATAGTTTTTACCTAAAGAAAATGTTTTCATTTAAATTTTTTTATATTAATTATAAATTAAATTTATTAAATTTATATTATATTTTGATTTAGAAAACCGAAATTTGGTAATAGGAGTTAGATTAAATTTTTGTAAAAATATCAATTACATGGTTAAAGAATAGTTAAAATGGTAAAAACCGAAATGCTAAAATGTAAATCCACTATAGTAAATGACATGAAGAATATTTTAAATTTTTTATGAAATTTGTGGTTGAGGATTTATCTACCTATTATCTCTCTAAACTATATTATTTATCTCTTTTCATCATTGAACATTTAATATTTTCATTCTGTTAATGAAAATCATTAGTTTTCACAAAAGTGACCATCTATTCACTCATAAAAGGGCCGCATTTGTTCCAAATCATGACACAACTATCACTTATAAATTATTACTTCTAATATTACATTTAAATGCCTTTATAACCCTTTCAAAATTTAATGAGAATTTATTTCCATAATATTTCACATGCACCATAAAAATCAATGAGGTTTCCATGAGTATATTAATATATTCTACATAAGTGTCTCACATCTCTTTAGTTCTTCTTCAATATTTTCCCCATTTACTACCCAAAAATCAATTTTAATATAATAAATTTATTTTTAATACCTTTATTAATTTTTAATATATTAATGTAATAGACATTATTTATTCATTTCAATCAACTTAGAAAAAAATGGAACATCGATCATATGTTCGTGAGGACTACCACCTCCATGAAAGGGTATATTCCATTTTTCACCACTACCTCTATTCAATGGTTATACGGATGGAATTGAAGAATAAATTAGAAATATATAATATAATTATGATTATTTTGAGACAAATTAAAATCCACCTCCATTCCATCTCATCATTTGGGAAATGAAATCACTAACTGTACATTGTATGGTCTATTGCCTCCACGATGTAACATTTTCAATTTCCATAATGATTTTAATTATTAGCTGAAAACATCTAAAATATGATTCACCACCTTAAATAAATCTAAATATTATCATTATTCTTATATAATAATGATATTATTCTTAAAATTAGCAATATTCACAACCATATTCATCCACTAATTATGGTATGTATGTGTTCGGGTTGGTCTAGCCACCTACCTGATCAATGATTTAATATAATATCATGGATGATTTTGAGAACTTAATTACTAATGATATATGATACAAATAAGTAAATAATGGTTTTATTTTGGATCTATAATGGTAAAATTAATATTAAACTCATTATTTAAGATTTTTTGTAATTTATTCCCTTCTTCTAACTATTTTTGAACATTGTATTACTTCTGTATTTTGGATTTGAATATTAAATAATATATTATAGTATTCTAATCATTTTTTTCCTGATTGTTTATTTGATAATTTACTTGTGTACTTTTCACATCAAAAGTACATAAAAGTTCCCCGATATGATGATTTACTTTATATGCTATGATAATATACCTCAAACCTATACTCTATGGCTGGATGACATCATCTTAAGAGACATATATGATACATGCCATCAGGTGATGCAGCCTCATAAGAAATTTATGCATCATCTCTTAGTATTCACCCTTGGTGATCTTGATGATGGGAGGTTATCCAAACACACTCAGTAATAATAGTTCCAAATGATTCATATGTCATTTCATATTACTATATGCAGATGTGTGAAATAATCCTTTGAATCTAAGATTACTATTTATGTCTATAATGAAACAAATACTTAGATTTATTTTGTAAACCATGATGATGATCACACATAGTGAAGTCAGATATTTTGAGTTAGTCATAAGGGTAAATGCATTACTAAATAATGTAAAATAGGATTTTCCCTTTTCATTATAAGTTAATATCCCAATCAATTTGATGTAGTTTGAATTGATATACAAGTTCATGCCCACAGATTTATATATCCAGAGGCTCTATTTTGGAAATATAAAGAAAGAGATTTGAGATTTTATGTTATTGGGAAAAATATTTTAAATCATCTTGAAGTGAGATATAATGAAAGAGTGATTATTTCATAATAATGGTTATTAGGAATTTGAATGTCATTTTGAAAGGAACTTTATTCTCTATGGGTGACTTGGAATCTTCTTATACACTAACCTTGGACTTTAGCCATCTTACCCGAATGCCACTAAAAATGAGTATAGAGGTCCACACATTAAGTAAATCTAATAACCCCTGTTTAAATATAAATGGGCTTAAAAATTAAAAAAAAGTAATTTAATTTTCCAAAGGAAAAAATTTAATCAGGATTATTTGATGATAGAGAGTATTTTTTTATCACTGTATAACACATTAAAATTTATTTATTAAAATAAATATTCTTTATACTTGGCCTGATTAATAATTATAAGGGTGAGTAGACCTGGTTATGGTTCAGTGATAATGGAAAAAATATTTTAGTTAATATTAATATATTTAGTCATTAGAAATAATATTTAATTAGTATTCAAGTAAAACACATATCATTTAAATTCATAAATTATTATTATTTAGACATGGGGTATTCTAAGGAATATGATAATATTAATGGGGATTTTTTTAAATAATATTCATTCCCGAGCTCTATAAATATTAGATAATAGAATTCTCTAAAAAAGGTAAATTTAAATTCAAAAATACAATTATTGTGATAAATATTTAGATATGTAGAGATTTATCTTATATAGAGATAATTTCAAGAATGATCAAAGTCCCATGTGTTTTGGAGATCGTTTTTTTCCTTCTCTGACTAAGAGAGACCAATGAGGACCCAGTTTGCCTCATTGGAATTCTAATATGTGATTATCAATGAAACATTCATGGTAAAAATACAATCTCACTAGAATATAGAAAACCCTATAATAACACTCTATGAGTATTGGAACTCTTGTGGATTATCCCAAGTGGGAATCAACATTTGATATCTCAATCATGACAATAGTTAAATAAGAAGGGTAAACCATATTGGACAATGATGAAATAATTACAAGAAAATGTAATTATTGACCAATATCAATTAATTATAAATTTAATTTGAGTTAATATCTTGACGGATTATGGGAACACATTTCTATCTATTTTTGATGAGAAATATTTGGAAGTTAATAGAATTTTTTTTTTGAAAGTGTAGAACATGCTTCTTCTGCACTGAAGAACCTTTAAGTGAAATAATTGAGGCCTCATATCAAATTTATAGTTATTTATTTTTATTGATCATTGCGTGAATTTCTTGTTAGAATAATATATATTTTACTTATTCTTCATTTTGATTATAATTCATCATAATTTTCCAGTTTCATGTAACCAAGAACTATTTTAGTTTTTATGTAGAACGAGTTGACTAAATCCATCTATGGGTGTATTAGTTTTAACTAGCTGGTAATGAGTACAAATAGATTAGTAATGTTAATTGAATTCGGGTGGGTTGTGGAGTACACAAATCACCACATAGAGTAAACACATGGTGTCATTATTATATTCCATGTGTTAACATGTGAAACTAATATCGAACTTATAAGATTACAAAGAATGTGTATTTTGTACATAGTGTATAGTTTATTCATTTTTGATGCGTAAATATGAAAATATACTTGATCAAATGCACGTTGTGTATTTATTAAAAAACATGTGGTATTGATAGCCATAAAACACAGAAATTAATACAAACAAGGTGTATTCAATTCTTACAATGCAGTCGAAATGTTAGTTATAAACACATTGTGTATTTAATATAAAAACATGAAGTTTATTTAATTAATTCATGTATAGTGGAAATATTGTGGTGTAATTAATTTAAATTCCAATTAAAATACTATGCTTTTAATTCACACATATTTTATTTAACTATTAATCACATTTTGTAATTTATTTACACAATATTTAACCAATTAAAATATAATGAATTTAAATCATGAATGTTGTATTTAATTAATTTTCAATTTTTTTTATTTATTATCATACAATGTAATTAATTCAATTGTGGTGTATTATTAAAAAAATGTGGCATGTTTATCACATGTAGTGTAATTAATTAATTTATCTTGAAAGATAAATAATTCCAGTACTAAAGTAGTCTATAAGCTATCTAGAAATTGTTTAAATAATATTAAATATCAAACTAATTCCTTGTCAAATTAGGAAATACATTTCATGTTTCCTCCATGTAAACATATTATTATTATAAAATATAGGTGGATATATATGATTGTTTGTGTGAAATGTTTTGATAACTCTTTTATTAATTCATTGATTAATTAAATTAGTTTCATCAATATTTATATAATAAAATAAATAATTAAAATTAATGTTAGGATGTGTGATAATATATTTTCAGGAAATGTGTGAATTATCATGATCTTAGAGTGGCATATGTATTGGTGATTTCTTAGAATTTATTTTTATTTTCAATTTTTGAGATCATTTATTTTTAAATTAAAATAACAAAATCGGTTTCATCCCCTAATCTATTATAAAAGGTCCTCTATACCTGTGGATTTATATATCTAAAACACTAAATGGATATTAGGTTCCCCTTACCTACGTGTGAGTAATATATCATATAATGGATAAGGATCCCATGATATTCAAGGCATCTTATGTCATATATGAGTTGATATCAATCTCAGAGATACATATGCAAATATGTGGAACAATGCAACTCGATCCAATTCATGCTCAAAGAGTTTTAACCTTAGGGTTTCCGTTGGATTACAATCTTATAGATAAACCAACTATTACTAAAATATGACAATCATACCACCATATTTATTTATTTCTATCAGTTTCATGGTTAACAATTTATTGATAATGCATGGAGATCAAATTAAATAATTTAATTAACTATCCTGATATATAGAATTAAATAAATTTATCTGATATGGTTAATCACTTAGCTAAAAAACTCTTAATTTTTTCAAAATCGTGGTTTGATAAAATAGAGTAAAATTTATACATCAGAAAAAAATCCATTAATTAAGTTATTATTACTATATAGTCTTCCATCAGATAATTTATAATATATTCAAAAGCCTCAATGTTCTTGAACAACCCTTGGTGGGTGATATAAATTAATGGGGATAAGTAAAGAATGTTTTTGGTTAACTTAATAACATTTATACGGGGTTTAATGGCCATCACTAGGATTGGTGTAAATTGATATTGAGTAATCCCAATTATAGGATTTTAGGATTGGGGAGTCTACTCAATAGACAAAGGAGTTTTATGTTAGTTGTTAGAAAATACATTTCTACCAAAATACCTTTAATTTTCTTGACTAACCATCATTGTGGTTATGACATGGTACTTATGGATTATTGAAACTAAATTATCTATGGAATATAATAATTAAAATTTAATGGTGAGGGATATTAATAACTGATAAGATAGAGAGAGACTAATTAATTAATTTATTCATCACCTTTTGCAGTCAATGAAATATGAAAATATCTACATTATTCATTATAAATAATGGAAACTGATAAATTTAAACATTTGTTACAATAGACCATACTATAGGAAGATAAAAGTTTCAATATAATGAATTTACAAAAATGATATATACGCTTGTGCATTGTACTATTCCAATACAAGAATTTACACATTCAAGAATCACTATTTATTTTTACACTTTCTAAGGAGGCTAGTGAGGAGGAACATTATCATTATGACAAACAATTAGATGATGCACTAGATATCCAATGTTTGATGTTATTTTACATTTTTAGTGACATCTAGAAGTTTTAAGAGGAAATAGATCCATATATCATGTACATAAGGGGAATGAGAGATATAGGATATATGAGATATACAAGGCATTAATCACATGATATATTAGAGATTTAGTGATAGAAGAAATCATATGTTCAATATGTTTTACTAAATTGAGTACTTGGATATCATAATCTTTATTCTACTAAATGAGTTTCACATAGATCTCATATTATCCACACACCCTAGGATATTCTCCAGTTTTATTAAAAATTATTATATAGGCTATAAAATTAAGTTAGTCTAGGGACTCCTCACTATATGTTTCTAAGTCTATAAGGACACACATAATGAAAAACCCATGTTCCTTATGGTGAATAATTTTTATCATAAATAAAAGGTCCATAATACTCGTTCAAAGTCTAAATCACATACATAACTCTCTTCCATGAAAAATATGTTTCAATGGTATAAAAATGAATGAAAATGTTATTTTATTTTAATATAGTAATAATGGGAATTAGAAGTACAATTATAATGGATTGAAAAAGATTTAAACCATTTCATCTAATTTTCTATATTCATAATTATATATTTTTCAAGTCAGATGTATTAAATAAAATAATATTTTTGACATATACATATTAAATAAATGATCCAATGAAACACCAATTGAAGGAAGGTAATTTCTCCAAGAAGTTGATAATATTTATTTCCCTTACATCAAAATCTTAGATCTCACAACATTATACATCGATGAATAGATCGATTAAAACATTTATTGAGTCTTAACAAATATATATATCTATTTTTATTTTCATATACAGATATGTATTTTCATTTGAGAAATGAAATATGATTTCGTACTTCATACTTAACTCTTTATTTAAAAAACTATTGAATAACAGATATGAATTGTGGCGAGTGATTAAAATTAAATAAATGGTTCTTTCATAGTTGGTGAAAAATATTTAATTGTCTTGTTCAGTTGACTATATAAATAATATAATGTTTATTATAATTTTAATGGAAAAGAAACATTTAAAAACAATAGTATTTCCAAAACTATTGTATAATTAGTTCAAAAATCCATGGAATAATTATATGGAGAATCTTGAGGTGATTTCATTTACTCATTGAGATTATTTTTTGGGATGCCCGATGAAAATGAATATTCATGGTGAAATTTAATGGATCTAAGGTTTATGTCAACACTGAGAGAAAAGGAAACAATTTCTCGATTAAATCATTATATTATGCCATTATTCATATTTTTCATTGATAAGTTAAAATGTTATGTAATCCTAACTCAGATAACTTTATACGTGATTGTACCACATGGTCGATAAATTAAAAATCATACACATATTACAAATCTTCTATAATTTCATCAATATATGAGTTTGGAAATATTATATAAGAATATTTAAATGAAATTTATTAATGGATATAATATAAAAAATCTATATGATGAGATTCTATTAAGGTCACTTCTGAAATTTGTTTGATGGGAATTATTTGTTATGTTGGACTTAGCTTCAAAATTACATCAAAGGACACACAATGTTCATCTCAATTAATTATATTATACTCACATAGGATATTAAAATAACTATAATAGAAGGGTATTAGTCAAAACGACTATATTTCTAGTGGGGAACGTATATCTTTTGAGATAGTGGGATAATGATTTATTTCCATGAATTATAGGCCCCAAATGCATATGGGCTAACATAGTAACAGTATACCCAATAAGAGTCAATGGGATGAGTTGTTATGGTGACACATATTTCACAGGGCTGATAAAATAATAATAATTATATATATATATATATATATATATATATATATTCTCCAAGAAGAGTTCTATATTATTCGTAAAAAATAAAAATTCCTAAAAGAAGCAATAAGTTTCATCATGCTATGGCTGAAATACTTTTATGAATTATAACATGATTTTTATATACTCAAAGAAGCTTATAAATTTAGTGGTTGATGTAAATCAATTATTACTATTAAAAAAGGTAATATTCATGGATGGTACATGTCAGTTTCAATAATGCGTGATTGGATTGATCAAGTCATTATGCCTAAATCCCATTTAAATTCTACTTCTAATAGCTTCATGTTCATTTTATCAGTCATTATTTTTCAAGGACATTTTCCTTGGTGGAAATCTTATGGATGATGTATAAATGGTTTTACCAAATGGATATGTACCTTCATATAATTCTAAAAAATAATTCATATAAACACGACCTATTTATAGGCCATGAAAATAAAAATGATCATAGTTTATTCATTTGTAATGAATGGTTACGAGATGTCAAGATATTTATTGATGAAAAATTATTGTCAACATATATATGCTTCCCAACATATTGAAAATATAATATTAATCTTGTGGTTAACTAAGAATAAGGATATTTTCTCCAACAAAAAATTATATAGAAACTCCTATTTTTAGTAATAAGATCTAATAAAATATAGAAAACATATTTCTTAATACAGGTCATGTACAAAGGTCGACATTATATTAGGAATCCACGATAGAAAAGTTCACTAAAATTGTTTTTAGTGTATGACGGTATTTGTGATGTATAAACTACTTATGACCAAGTGTACTTTATAAATTTATTTCATATAACCTAGAGAACATATATCTTTGATAATTATTATATGGTAAGAAAATTATGTTAATATCAAAGGAGGCTAGGTAAACTATATAGGATGCTCACTAAAACTATCGAATAATAATGAGAAAGAAAACCTATATGAATTTCTAGTAAATAGATAAATGGGAATACTTGTTATAAGGGTATATATTACTTGTCTTGTTTTAGATCAAGTTTCATCTATTATCATTTTATGTCTGAGGAATTATGAAAGTAAATCATATTAGAGATAGTAATGGACCTTTCAACATACAGTGAGAACATTGAGGATTATGATGTAGCATAAGAATCTATATTGAAATGAAATATTATAATCATGGTTCATACAATTAGGTGGGTATTTTGATAACAGGAAAACTTTTAATGATATGTTAATTGGGATTTCAAGCTTTTACAATGTAGTATAGAGGTGAATACTTGGGGGTATCGTCTATTGAGAGATTTTTATAGTGGGATGTGGTCATAGTATGAATACCAACAAAAAAAGTATTATTGAACGACTATAAAGTATTAAATAATCTTTTGTTGGCGTATTACCAGAAACCTCTACTCGATAGATGTATGTGAATTATTTTATTCTAATATGATGGTTAATAGTTTGATCTTTTATAACTCGGGGTATGTTGTAGTTGGTTCATTGGAACTAACTATTATTATACTTTTGATTATTATTATATAAATGATTTAAATATTAATTCAATTATTATCACATCCAGATTGTTCTTTTGTTTGAAAATGTATATGATATTTCCTAGGATACATTTCACATTGAATGTATATAGCTATTCCCCTATATGATAAGATACTTCAGATACTACAACATTATACCTTAAACGTATGTTCTATGGTTAATGAAATCATCTAACAGGACAAAAATAATATAAAATATCCAGGGCCAATGTATCATAAGACACTGAGAAACATGCTCATGGTGTTCACAAATGGTAATCTCTTACAAGGGTGGTTATGCGAACATATCCACTAATAGGAATTACACATGGTCCATATGTCATTGGATATTCCAATATAAGTATATGTGTAATGATACTTTTTCAATAAGATTATTATTAAAGTCCATCATGACCCATATACTTATAAATTTTTTATTAATACCCAATGATGTTCGTTCATGGTGATGTTGGATATGTTGGGTGCATCATGAGTAGAATTTCAATAATGAATTATGCAATAGAGGATTTGGTACTTCTTCTAGAAGTGAATATCACAGTCCCTTTAATGGAGTTAAAAAAACCATGATATGTTCTCTTACATGGTAGTACATATTAGTAGGTTCATTTCCATAACATAAAAATGGTATTTGAGTATATAGGTTGATAACACAAGATAAAGATCCTGCATGACTTGATATATCCTAACAAAAAAAATTATTACACATTAAGTATTCATAAAAGGATGATTTTTTTTGTTACATTAACTAATTTATCCATGGGATCATTGACATGTTTCTAGATGATAATATTACCAATTATGTGTCTTTTCATAATATCATGTAGAAAGGGTTATAGAGAGTAATAGAATATGTGTATTCAAGAACCTCAGTTAAATTCCATTTCAGTTTTCATGTATAATAGAATATTATATTCAGGTTTAAGTAATAATATTTAATCTGCTTTATTGGTTGATCATAAATATTTATTTATCAATTTATAAATTAATGAAATATATTAATTTAAATAAATGTTCCTTATACATGGTCTAGTAAATAATGGAAAATTGATAGAAATTGGTTATGATTTTGTGAGAATGTAAATATTATTCAAATTAATGTTAATCTATTTATTCTGGAGATTTTTTTTTCAATTTTGAAGAACTTTATGAGCATTTCAAGTAAATAAGAATATTATTATTATTTTGACATTGTGTACACTAGGGATTATGAAAATTCAAATGTATATTTTTGAAAATAATATTCTAACCCTAGATCTATAAATACCATACTATAGAATTGTCTAAAAAAATATAAATTTCAATTTGAAAAGTTAATTGTTGTGAACAATATATAGCTATGTAGATAATTCTATTAGCCAATAGATATTCTAAAGAAAACTCATAGTTCTATGAGTGTTGTATATCCTTATCCTCCATCTTTGGACATGAGAGAATAAAGAAAATCCAATAGGACTCATTGGGATTCTAAGGTGAGATAAACAATCAATTATGCAAGGTGTTGGGATATTCACACTAGCATCTGAGAACCATATAAAAATTTAAATTGTTTCTTGGTACACACGTGGATCACCACTAGAGTGAAAATACCCTTAATTCCTCAATCACATTGGTAATTTTTTGAAAGGATCAACCACATTATAAAATGAAAAAATTTATTACCAGAAAAGGTAATTCTTGACCTATCTAAATTAATTATAAATTAAATGTGTGATCATGACTTCTTGGATTCCAAGAACAAATTTTTATTGATTTTTTAGGAAATAATTAAATTAGTTTATGGAAACAAAATTTGGACACAAAAAATATTGTTTCTCTATACCCAAAAACATTCATGTTGAACATTGGATGATTAATAAAAAACAAAACCACTAATATGAAACTAGGTGAAAATAATCATGATTACTCACAACCGATATTGAAAATATATAATAACTGAATTATATACATGTAAAGAATAATTTTTAATGATGCTCATAAAAGGTTATAGATATATGTATGGTTAAAAAATAAGTGATTAAGATGGTTATGATTGTCATACATGTGGTTATAGTATGATCGAATAATCCTTAATTCAACGTCACGTTATCATCCACATAAAATGTTGAAATTTAAAACAACTAAATCAAAAAAGGAATACATCTATGATCCCACAATCAGAGTATGATAGTAAAGTCCTAAAACCAATTAAAATTTCTAAATACATGGAAAACCAAAAAATTCAGATATTTGAACCTTCTTAGAAATAAATTACTACTATGAAATAAAACTACCCATAAAACACCTCAATTTATCTAGATCAAGCTATGATACACCTACTCCCTATCTACCCAGGACACTGTCAATAGGGTCATCGTCTGCATAAGAAAATACACATTCAAGAAGATACCATATAGAGGTGAGTATTACAATACACAGTAGGATACCTTGAAAACAGTAAACACATAGCATCAAGAATAACCATCCAAAAAAAATTACATAATAATAAATTCATAATAAAATCAAGATATACTCATGAAGGACACCAAGCCTCTAGGAATTCAAAAAAAAACTGACATCCACATGATTATGTTCGAAGAATTTATTGTTCTAGGAGAATCCACTCCATGAGCAATAGTATCACCATAGACACTCATCCAAGAGGTAATGATCATTGGGCCAACCCAATAAATCCAACTAGTCATCGAAGACCTCGATGTTCATATAAGGGATCACACCCCGGATTGCTGGGGGACACCACAAACCCAATCTGTATAAAATCACTATATGTTGGATTATACTCTAAAAATAAAATGAAACATACTAAAATGGACTTATAGATAGATGATAAAGTCCTACTCAATGTGTTCATATAGATTCCACAAGCCCAACCAAGTGTATAAAATGATATAATATCGTATTACAGTCTTACAATGGGACACCATAAACTCTACTTGAGACTCATCCTCCAGAGTGGATTAGAACCCAAATATGTGGATTTAATTCCGCATCAGATGCTTGATGGGATGAATCAAAGGAACCCAATCAACTGATATTGGTCCAAAATAAAAAATTAAAGGGCTCAAAAACCCCTCAAAAGTAGTACACGGTGCGTATTAGGGGTACATGGCATGTCCAGATAACACACAATCTACCTTTGTGGTGGTTCCTCACATGACATATAAATCTCAAAATACACAACATGTAGACATCTCCTAACACTCTTCCCATGCTAGTTGTGCATTCCTGTGTAGCATTGGTCATTCCTATATACCAATCCATGTACATCTATCCGTGCTCATGGACACCTAGTGGTGTCCATGTCCATGTACTTTAGCATGACAATTACCTTATCTCGTACTATATAAATGTTGTGCTGCCAATAGGGGTCACATGGAATGTGATAGGGGTCACATGATGTGTGACAAGGGTCATAGGGTTTTGGATCTCTCTCTCTCTATGGAAACACTAGTTCTAGATAGGGGGAAGGGTTCCACATGTAATGTAATTATAGATTACACATCGTGTAAGCAACGACTTATTGATCCATGTGGTCACTCTTCCATGTCATCTTGCATGTCATTTCCTCTGCCATCATTTATAGAAATATGATATATGAGTTCATCTAACCTTATCATCAATAGAGATCATTAGAAGACTATGGATATACTTGATAAATTCCAATATACACCACATGTGGCCGAGATATTGAATTTGGGATGAAAGAGAACCACCAATCCATTCTGATCCACCTTCGATCATCCTCCTTCATCGCTTCAACTTGATCTCTCTATTGATTGGAAACTTCACCCATGGTATTGATCTGTTCCATCGAAGAATGGTAACACAATGAATAAATATTAGGTATTCATTGAACATCTATCCAAATAAAATACCAATGATGAACTAATGAATAAATGGGGGAGAAATCCGTAAACCAAAAAATTTGAGGCACAAACCTCATCCTTCCTTCATTTGTCCTCAATTTTTTGTCAAAGAAAAAGACGAATGAAGAGGGACATAACTAGTGAAAAATAAAATACCTAATAAATAATGTTACCATTGATGCACAAATCAATCATTTTTTTAATATTTCTCCATATTATACTAGGATAAATAAAAATGAGAAATTTTTACAAATCAAACATTCTACCATGTGTTTGGATCGATCACTCCAGAAGAAATGTCCTATGTTACACATGTTGGAGAGATCAATGAACTCTGTTGTCTCACTATACTTAATATAATATCATTCTGATGTTGTCTTCCTACGATCCTGCAACAACTCCTTTATAAATGATCCTGTTAATCTGTATTTTTTTGGAGAACCCTGTGGATTGATACATAGCCATGTATTTATAGAGGATTCTTGTTGTGAAAAGATAATAAAATAAATTAATTCCATTTCACTAATTAATTTAAGAAATATTCCATGGCTAACACCAACTCTAGCATCTGACTCTCTCTATGGTTAGTACATTCCCATATAAAAACCCACTCTGTAAACACAGACACAACCTTAGATTTCTGATACATGCCTCAACTTGGTATTTTTTCACTTTTTCATGAAACGTTTTCTCCCTTGATATTAATAACATTATTTCTTTTCAAATATTAATTTAGGGATCATTGGTAATCAGATTATCATGACTTCTTATTGAATGATTATAAACATAATACACATAGTATTATAATTAAATACATGAAAAAATAAGACGTGTTAAATTATCTCCACATAAGATATTTTCATCCTGAAAATTAAAAAACCTACTAAAAAAGATATGGTTACTTGGATTACATATGTGTCTCCCGCTCCTCGGTTCTCTCCTGATGATTCCCATAATTCCACTAGATATGAACATAGGGAATAAATCCCCCATGACGGATCCTATCCATCCGATATTTGATCTCTACTAGTTATGAGTAAAGGTAGATACATCATCAACACCCAGTTATCCCTGGTTGATAACATGTGATGGGTCGTTCATGTATATCCTCAAATATGACATGAGGAGATATCATATACCCAAAACTACTAGTGAGATAGAGACAAGTTTTATGACACCTTTGTAACTCTATGTAGTACATGGGAATGGATAATGAATATTATAGATATATTTCCATCCCATCCAATTATACATAATCCACATCGAGGTGAGTCCCTCATGAATACATGGTCTCCCTTAATGGATTCTAGAGGCCATATTCATCGGTTTATATAGAACATGTAATAGTTATTCATCATCCTCATGAAAATTTGGATTATTAAAAACCTCTAGGTCATATCTTCCACCAACTCTGGGTGCATGAGTACTGTCTCACTTGGATCAGTCCAACAAAGTGGTGACCTGTAGGGTTTCCGATGCAAGGACCAAAATAGTTCCATACCAATAATGGAATGATAAATATTTTGAACTCAAAATACACTAAGAGTACGTGATACTTCAATCAATATCCAAAATCCACCATAAAAAATCATATATGTTCCCCTAATTCTTAAATAGTATTCGTAGTCTTTCATTCAATCTGGGGGTGAAATGATGAGCTCAAATTGAAATGAGTATCAAATGCCTCTTGAAATAATCTCCTTAATCATGAGACGAAGTGAGCATCATCGTCTAAAATTATCATTAATGTAACACCACAGTTATATACTATATATTAAACTTACAAGCTCTCCAAGGTCTCTACAAAAATCTTCTCTTGAATGGTTGGAGGTGGGATGACTTTGTGTGTCAGTCTGCAATCACCTAGATGGAATCGTGTCCCCTATATGTATGTAGTTATATAATTAAGAAAAATATGGATAACCCATCCAATTTAAACTCTACAACATCTTTGGGTTGATATAATCCCTCTATAACCTAGTGATCATCTTTCACTTGCTGAAAAGAGAGGCATTACTGGAAAAACTATGTAGCACAACTCTTTAATTATAACCACCAAAAATGGTTTCAGAGGTCTTGGTATATCGTTTCCACACCTGGATGTATTGCCAATGGGGATGTATGAAACCCACTCATATCCTACTAATTCAACATTAGTGGTACCATTATATACCCTCCAAAAATGATAACATGATCCCCACCTTTAGAATATCTATATGGAGCACATCTAGTGGATATCTTAGAACCTAAGGTATCATTGTGAGTACATCCATGTTGAGATTCCCTAGAACACTATAAAAGTGTTTAGGTAAAAAACATCAACTGAATATATGAAAAATGATATCCCTTTCCACTGAGGAAAACTGAAATGAGGGAAACTAGTCTAACACCTAGGCCATCAACTATGAATAAGATCTCTTACTAAGAGCATCTTTCAACATGTTCCCCTTACAATGAATATAAATAATCTCAAATTTATAGTATTGGAGGATCTCTACCCATCTCCTAAATATGAATGTAATATGACATAAGATAATATATAATTGAGACTCTTTTGGTTAGAGTAGATAAAAAACTACTCTCCCATTAAGAAATGTTTGAAAATCATTATAGATAAGACTACAACTTCTAGCTCAAGATCAGGGGTCACATAGTTCTAATCATGTGGTCTCCACTACCTAGGACCATAAGAAACCACTACTTGACTCTATATTAATACACAATAAAGACTAGTCCCTGATGCATCACATAACACTATGTACCTAGAACCCTCCTCTAAAATGTTTATGATGGTGGTTCCCAAAAATCGTTTCTTCATCTCCTAATTTAACTATTGTAAAATTTATATCCCAATGGATGGATCCCCAATGTGGGTCAAACCTATCTAGGGTGTCATGGATCTGGAGAAATCGAGTATAAAATTAAAATATTACCCTTAAAACCCAAGGATACTCCTCACCTTGGTAACCCTATTGTGGGGATCCAAGGGTAGAAATTCTAATCCTATCTCTAAGTTGACATCTCTTAAGAACTGTAACTCTTGAATCCAACCCAGACACTTCGAGAGCTTCCTATAAATATGGTTCTCTCAAAGCGTGTATAGGACCATCCACAATAGTATCATGATCTCATCCTCATATAACTTGTACAATAGGTTATTATCGATGACGACCCCCACAAACTTCTCTAGGAATGGTTGAAAGATCCAATTCAAGATCCCCAAGAACATGGTTGTGGAGTTCGTCACACCGAAGGGAGTCACCAAGTACTCATTTTAACCATATAAATATATGAATGTTGTCTTTGGTATATAATCATCCCATACCCAAAATTGATAATAGCTCAACCTAAGGTAAATATTTGTGAACCATTTATCACCTATCAACTAACTGGAGAGGGAATCTATCATCAATAGTGGATACATATTATTCCTAGTCACTTAATTGAAGTGCCGATAATCCACACTTAATCTGAAGCTCCCAACATCTTTCATATCAAACAACATTAGGGTTTACAAGGGGGAAATAATAATTCTTACAATTAAATTTTTCTATAAGTCCACTAACTACACCATCTGATTATTATGCTTAGTGGGATCCATTCGATATGTCAGTGAAAATATTAAGGCTTTACCAAGAAATATGTAAACGAATAAGTCTATCTCTTGGCATGTAGCTAAGCCCAAAAAGTCCTCTATAATGATTTTCCTCATACTCTTGCACCACCAAAGGTAGTTGGTAGACGATATAATACCATAGTCTAGGATTTATTCTTGATATATGGGGAGTAATCACCTGCACTCTTCAATTCCTGAGCCCATCCTACACCACCGCAGTTTCCTTTTTACCCATAAAGGATACCTTGTCCAATCTATATAGACACCCCACATCCTCCTACAAAAAGAGAGAATTTGGGATGAAATATGGATAAATAATACATACCTAGGATTACATAATAATAAATCATTTCTGCTACAACGAGATCCAATATAAAGATATTTCCTCCAAGCATCAAATGACACTGTTGGAAAAAGTTCCCAATCACTGAGTAACCTCATGTCGAAGTCTCTAAGCACAAGGGTAAAGCCAGTGGCTCACACAAAATCTATATTCACCAAAATAGGGAAATATAAATAAATTAATGAATTAAACCTCTGTATATTAATACTATATCTGAGGTATGAAAAAAAAATATTGTACCTTGTATCATCCTTAGAGCCTCAGGGTCATAGGTCTCCATAGCCTGTAGATTTCCTCACCCCTTAACATCAGCTCACAAAGCATGAGTATATCACATGGGTGTGGTGGAAATTATAGGAAACAATTCCAAGAAACTCATATAAGACCAACCCAAACACCATTATAGTTTTCTTAAATTATATATTGAGTTTTTTTTCTAACCCTCTGACCATTATACGAGGATTGAGGTGTAACATATAAGAGATCTCAAAAAAGAGGTAATCGTCTTACTTTACTATTTCAATTTTTTTTTAATTTTTATAAATATACTATACCCATCCTAAAAAAACTACTCAATTATCATAAATATACCTAGACGATCTTATGATTATGGTAAAACCATTTTTCATCCCCTTTATCATCTAATGGTAAATGAAATCACCCCTTATTCTTATATACGAACTACCATATTCACAAAACGAGGTTTTTCATTTCCATCCCCAACATTCATGGTTCGATATAATATTGGACATAATGTGTAAATTTTATATCCAGGAAATTATTATTCAAATATAATTATATTTTCATACGTACCTTCTTACCTTCCCATCCATTGAAAAATACTAATGTCGCTCGTGCGTATATGTGGACTACTGCCTCCTTGAAGTGATGTGACTAATTTTTTATTTTCAATTTACATGGGTGATAATAGGGATATATTTAATATATATATATATATCATATCTATTTTATAATAATTAATTTTTTAAGGTTAATTTTTTTTATATTTATTTCATTAAATCCCTTGAAAAGTGAAAACATCACTCGTGCGTAAGTACCATCTATATTATCCACAAAGAGATGGAATTAATTTTTTAATATATCATATCTATGATATAGTAATTAATATTTAATGTTAATTATATTTAAATTTATTTTATTTCATCTATTGAAATGTTAAACCATCACTCGTGTGAAGGTACAAACTACTGTCTCAACAAAGTGATGTAATTCATTTTTCAACACCACATTTTATGGATAGTTAAAAAATTGTTTAAAATGAATAAATAAAATATTTACTAAATGATTTATATTTTATATTTGATTAAACTATGTATAATGTGAAATAACTTTAACCTTCAAATAGAATCTTGTTGGGGAAATCGACAAAGTTTCACCTGAATAAGAATTATAATGGAGATTTATTAATAATTGGATAAATTGAATTTAGAAGGAAATGATAGATAATATATATATATATAGTTATATTATATACTTATAATATTTATATATTTGTTTTACATGAGGTATGAACACATACGAAGAAAATATATACTTATGGTAAATGATTTTTGTTACAGTCTAATTTCATTTAGTGATTTTGTTTATTAGACTTTCATTGAGGGAAATTGAATAATCCTTGTCATTGAGAAACAATTTTTTATTATCATATGGTTATTTTTTGTGTATCCTGGTTTTTATTAATTATTCTCCCTTTTTAATTAAAATCAATGATAAAATTATTTTATGAAGTTTCATCATTATTTCCTCTTTAGTCAACGAAACATTTCTTCCATGTCCACGTTACTTATAATATTTTCATGAACATTGTTTTCTATGATAATATGAACAATTAAATTCATTTTCAACCACATTATACATTGTTTTAAATGTTTTAGAAGAATGTTTCTTGTATTTTTTCAAACAATTTACTTTTCAGTTTTTATGAAATGTGTGAAATGGATATTTTTATTAACATTTACCACATTAACTGATTTTTCCCAATTATAAACACACGTTAAATTCATGATTTTCTACTATTTTTCTTTTATAGTTTTAATGAAATTATTTTTTCTAAATATTCTTGAAATTTTATGTTTTAAACATAATAAAGGAAAATGATATTTTTACATTTTTCAATTAAATTTTGAAATTAACTATTAAAGTTCTGTTTCATCTATACCAGCATCATTTGATATATTGTATACATAACTAGGGATTTTATTTAATTATACCATCCATGTTATTTCTCTAGATGATATATGATTTTTTTATTATGGAATTATTTTGAATCCCATTTCATGTCTGTGAGTTATGCTATAATGAAATGATGAATGTTTTATATTCTTATGGAACAAATATGAGTGGTTTTAATTAAGTGGAAGGTGGTTCAATTAAATAACTAAAATTCAGTGGGTAATGTCTTATAGATATTTCATGATATGATTATGATAAGTTTGGATATGATTTTGAATCTTTATTTTCACATTTTGATGAGTGAGTATGATTATTTTATTCATGATCATAAGATTATGTTTCAAAATGATTGTGAATAAATATGTTTAAAAGATAATTATTACCTATGATTATGATACCCCATACATATTTTATGAAACATGAATGATGAGTTTCCCTTTAAAACCTTGTCAAACAGGTTTATAGAGATGATATAATTTTGTAATTTATGATTTAATATTTTTTTGGGTGGAAATATTTTACATTGACAACATACACTTGATTATGTTTTCATACCCTTATTTTCAAATTATGATAAATTATGATTTCCACCTTCCTTTTACTACCCTTAATGAGACTTTGAGGTCATGATTTCTTATTTTTTTTAATTCCTTGAGCGTTGATGTAAGGTTCTATGTATGATATTTCTGGAAGGGTACTAATAAGAAGAACATTCTGGGAAATACTGAAGATTGTTTAATAAGTTGATTATATATCCTATAACAACAGTAAACCTTTCCATTCGTTATATGTTTACAATGGTGATATGAATTGATGATTCACCTAAAATTTGGTAATATTTATGTATTCTAGCTTGGGTCACCTCAGTTGGTATTATAAAAGGGTTTTTTTATTTTGGAAGATTATGATTAGGTAACTTTATTGAAAAATCTTGGGACAATTCAATGTATACTATAAAATTGTGATGTTTTGGAGAATCATATAATTTGTGGTTTCATATAAATATCATTCTAATATAGATACAGGGTAGTGTATGTGGGTACGAAGAAAATGCACCTTGGGTGAACACCCTAAAAAGGGATAATTGAGATCCACATTATCTTCAACAAGTGCATGTGACTGGCCCTAATACTGAACTTGTTATCAGAAAATCTCAAGGGATACACTTTGGATAATTCAAATTCATTTTATGAACCTATATGATAAATTATTGGAAGGAAGTTTTGAAAACATATGATAATCCACATTTATTTTAGATGAACATAAATTATTTTTTGTTAAAATATGGTTCTACAGTTTATGACATTATAAGAATTTTTTTTCTAATTATTTGATTAATGACTCTGATTATTGATTTTTGATACTCACACTATGTTTTTATTTTTAGTCAATAGATGAAACCTAGAAGAATAATGTGAACAATGAATGTGACAACCAATAAAATGATCAAGCTCCTAATAAACTGAAGGAAATGATATCTAGAATGTGAACACTTTTTATTGTGCACAATCAATTGTCTAAATTTATGATTCACAACCTGAATGTAGGTGAATTTATAAATTCCAAAAATGATATGAAAATGAAATTTTATGGAATTATAGGTTATAAAATATTTTTAGTTATGGATATTTAACTTCTGATATATTAATATTATGGGATGAATCACCATGAGAAATATCTAAATTTAATAAGATATTATTTTATGTTTGTAAAATAAGTTCACAAAGAAAGTAAATTATAGGGAAAAATTAGTAGTTTGATTGAGGGAAATAAAGTACATTAAATGTTATGATTTATAGTTTAATGTATTTTATATGGGGAACTTGGACATTATTGGAGTGATTGTAATAATCTAAAGGTTATGTCCTGAACTATGGAAAGGACCATGCTATGACTATTATCGATGTGAATCATGAAAATTATGAGAAACTTATATTCTATTATATATTTGGGTATGTCGTTATGATGTCTCTATGAATTTTACCAATTTAAATAGTTTAATTCATCCTTTAGTAAACTTTTTGTTGAATTTGGTCATTCATAAGATATATCTAGATAGATTACATCTAAATATCTAGAATAATGAAAACAAATTCATATTCAGAATATAACTATGATCATAACATGGTGTGAGGTTGAATATGAAAATCTTCTAAAAATTAGTATCGTTTTTTGAGTTTTACTTGCTATATGTACGAGATATTTTTCACAAATGTTTGTTAAAAAACGCAACGCTAAAGACGTGGATATTTCTGAGGAATTTTTTGGTGTATTTGTTGAATAATTTCCAAGTATTTTAATAAATCATTAATCTGGGTTTTGAACTAAACTTCATCCATAGTTATATGAGTATTTGAAATACTACAATTGAGTTTTAGGAATTGAATAAGTAACTACAGATGAATCTATAAAAATAATTCTTGTTCTCGAGTGCTTCACCAAGGTGTGTGCCTATTATTGTTTTGAAAAAATAATAAGGGTAAGTGAAACTTTCCATTGATTATTTAGAATAGAAAATTATCACTATCAAGAAAAAGTAAAATTTTCCCCATTTTGATTTCTTATTTGATCAATTGCATGAATAACAATAATTTTCAAAAATTGACTTTTGTTCTGTATATCATCAATTGCGGGTCAATAAGGAGGATATACCAAAGCCAATATTATTTATGATATATGGTAATTTTGAATTTATAGTAATTCAATTTGGAATTACCAATTCCCTATCCATATTCACGGAACAAAAAAATACATTTTTAGTGATTACCTTGATCGGTGTGTGGTAGTCACTCTAGATGATATTATTATATATTCAAAGAGTATGGAAAAATATTGTGATCATTTTATGATTGTTTTTAGGGACTTGTGGAAGTACAAAAAGTATATAGAAGTTACCAAATATGATTTTTTTTCAAGAATTTATCATTATTGTGTCACATAATATCATACAAGGTGTGTCGGTAGAGCCTTTAAAGAGGAATGTTTTTGGGAAATGTCCTACACCAACAATGGTAACCAGGAATTGTAGTCTTATTAAGATAAATTGATAAAAATTTAACTGTGTGATATATTTATCATTGATATTTAATCTACTAACAATTTTGATATGGTTGAGACCCAAGTTCAAATAGAAAAATTAAATGTGAGGAAACTTTGTAAGAGCTGAAAAGAAGGTTGGTAAGTGCACCTATGATTACACTATCCTATAGTATATAACAGTTTTTTACCAATAGTGATGAATAAAATAATGGAATATGATGTATTTATCAGTGAAATTATATGGAGATATCTTATGTTTCACTCCAATTGAAAATTCATGAGAACATTTAATCGACCCATGATTTAGTGATGGATTAAATAATATTTTTCATTTAAACTATATAGTAATTATCTTTAAAGTGAATGGTATGAAATATATGTATAATAATAACCTAGATTATATTTATTAATATAAATATTTGAATATTCAGAAAATTATTTCGTAGGACTTGATTAATTATTATTACTACTGAATACACCACCACCCTCAGAAGGAGAATGAGGTGTTTGCTTCTCTAAATTTGAAAAATCATTTTTTTTTCATAATGAGGAGTGAAAGTGGTAAATACTAATTTACATACAATATATTAATCTAGGAATCATGTGTAAATATGATAGATCATATCATTCTTAGAAAAATGTTCAACCATCCATCAATGGAAGGATGAACGAGGAACATAAGAGGATGTGGAACTGTAGAAGAATGTGATAAATGTTCCAGAGTTTGTCATTGATTTTGATGGAATGATAATTTAATAGAATTGATCATATGTCCTATTAATTCTAGACTTGAAGAAGGATTTATTGGATGAATTTCATAACTCATCGTTCTCTATTCTTCCTAGAAGTATGACTATGTATAGAGATCTAGAATGGAATTTGTAGTGGGAAAACATGAAAAAGGATATTATAGAGTGGGTCTGTAAATGCCTCATATGTCAATAACATAAGACTATGAGATATAAATCTAGAGGTATGTTTAATCTATTACCAATACTAGAATATAAATGACATAAATTACAATGTATTTCATCATTGAACACCCCAAAATATCTAATGTGAATAATTTTATTTATGATGCAGCTGATCACTTATAAAATCAATACATTCTATTGCAATTAGAGAATATTTAAATCCTGATCCACTAGCTAGTATATACATCAAGGAAGTGTTAATATTTCATAGAGTACACCATTTTAATGTATCTGATCAATAAATGAGGTTTAAATAAGTGATCAAGAGAAGTCTTCCATTTCAAATGAATATGGAGTTGAAATGTAGTACTGTATATCATTCTTAGATGGATGGTCAGTCAAAGAGGACCATTCAAACTCTGGATGATATGATCAGTTCTTATTCTATAGATTTTAATGGTAGTTGGTAACATCACCTTACTTTGTCTATTTTTTGTTACAAAAATATCATTCAATAATGAATTCAGATGGGTCCTTATAAATCTTTTTATTGTAGGATGTTTCGAACTCCAATGTTTTGGGATGAATTTAGATAAAGAAAGATACTAAGACCTAGGATATATGAGGAAATGAAAGTTAATTTTATATCCATATAGTATCACATTATGTTATATTAGGATTGATAGTGAATTTATATCGAAAATCAATAGGGAGATATAGAAATTGAAATTAGTGAAAAGGTATTCAAACAAATATCTCATTGGATGTGGTTTTTGAGATTTGGAATGAAGGGTAGGTTTATCCTTATATATATCTATCCCTTCGAACATCTTGATCATATCATATGGGTTTATTATCACATAGTTCTTCTACTAAATGTCTCTCACGTTTATGATGTATTAAATGTATAAATATTAAGAAATTATTTAACGGATCATTAACAAATGATAAACAAAGATATTTTACTACTTGGGCATGTTCTTTCTTATGAGGAACAACCAGTGGAGATTCTTGATCACAAGAAGAAAGTTTTATGAAACTAGAATACTCAACCTGTAAATTTTTTTTGGTTATTCAATAAATTATTGGAACCCATGTTTCAACCTATTTAGATTATGAGGAATATTTATCCTTAGTTTCCTGTATATGAGTGATTGAGTTTTGTGGGAGAAATTCTTCACAAGGGGTAAAATATAACACCTCATTGTATTATGATATATTTGTTATTAAAGAAATTTTATGTTTTTGATATATTTATTCATATGAAACACTATAACTATGTGAATAATGTGTATATATTATAAGTTGAATTATATTATATTGTATTTAAATGAAATATATTGATCAAAAAATAATTTCTAATTCACATTAGAAATAATATTAATCCTAAATAAATGTCATGAAATAAATTTTTTGAACTCTTTTTTTTATCATATATGATTTGTTTAAATTAAATTAAGTTTTATTTAAAACATTCATTAGAATATTAATGATGTTATTTTTTTTAACATTTATTCATGGGTCATTAATTATTTAGAAATTAAAATAAAATCATTTGAAGGAAAAATGTTATGTTTTCCTGAAAAAGTAATTTATATAAGAAATTCGTTTTTAGAATAATAAATTAAATTAATCCATATTAATTAATGTTTTTAATTATTTTCATATAATATATATTCAATTTCTTTTTTGAAATTTATATAATGGTTTTCAATAAAAATTGAATGATAATAAATTAATTTTTTCCTTAGAAAGTGATATTAAATAATAGATTTTGTTCCCTTCGACACAATTATTTTAAAATCTATTTTTTCAAGTTATTGATGTTGAATTTAGTTAATCTATTTTAAAATTTAAAATCCCAATTTTATAATTTCTTAAATAGAAAACCCTTATATTTATTTTCAAATAATACTCAAAATAGACTAAATATGTTACCATAGTTAGTGTTAAAACATGTTTATCGGGGGTTAAAATAATAGGGATGGGTAAAAATTCCCAAACAATTTCACTAAATCATATTGTTTGAAGAGCTTTAGACCATATATTGTTTTTAAATTTAATTATTTTCCATTTTTTCAACTTTTTCAAAATTGACTTATATTATATAAATATTTTAATAACTTCCCCACTGAATACTAATAAAATAGAAACTATTCTCCACTGTTAGTGGAAAACATTGAGCAGAGAATATCAGAAAATACATGACTAAAAACATTTCCAGATTCTATATATTTTTTCATGACCTTTTTTCTTAACCTAATATCATTTTTAAAAGCAATTAGGTGTAAGCCAAAGGAGGTCTCTCAAAGAATTGGTAATCATCCTAGTCGACTCATTCAATGTATATTTCTTATCAAAAGTAATATATGTCTCTTCTATTTATCCTGAAATAATGATTGAAATATCATCTATATACTAATATGTTATTATTATTAATTTTATAAAACCATTTTTCATCTCCTTTCTCATCCTATGGGATATGAAAGCATCGATTGTTTGTATGCAAGGACTATCATCTCCAGGAAGTGATGTATTTCATTTTCTACCACTAATTTTCATGGTTAGTTTTTTTTATTGATTTAATTTATATACATAAATTGAATATGAAATAATCATTCTTTTGGAATTTTGGGATCTTAAAAACTGTATTAGATTCACATCCTTTGGAAAATAATAATGTCACCTTGTGTACATGTGGACTACCTCCTCTATGAAGTGATGTTATATTTGTTTTGTTCCCTCTTTACATGGAAAATAATAATGATCTATTTTATGAATATATATGCTTTATTTTATATATAATAATTATTTTTTAAACGGTAATTATTATATAACTTTCTTTCATTTCATCAATCAAAAAGTGGAAACATCACTCGTGTGTATGTATAGACGATCATCTCCAATAAGTTATGCAATTAATTTTTCATCACCAGTTTTTATTAATGGTTATAAAAGTGTATGAAATAAATATTATATTTATGGATTTTTTTTGATTTCATATATGATGAATAAATTAATAAATTGAAAGTTCCATAATAATTGATGAAAATAATGCATGGAAAATGCACTGTTCTTGACAAGAATAATAATCTTAAGGAACAATTTTTAACTGTTGGATAATTGAATTTTATATGGAAATTATATATAGTAATATATATATATATATATATATATGAATCTATTTCTATTATAGATTTATAATAAATATATATTTACTATATATCAAGTTTGAACACATACAACAGAAGAAGAGACTTAAGGTAAGTGATTTATTTTACAGTTTCATTTATGTTAGGGATTCCTATATTAAACATACATTGAGGGACATTATAAGATCCTTATCCTTTACACCCATTTTTTATTATACTTTAGTTATTTGCGGGATACCATATTTTTTTCATTTCCCCACTTTGGTATGCAAAATAAATGAAAAATTTCTTTTAAGAGAAACTGACAATATTTCCACTTCAGTTAATGAAATTTTCATCAGCATCCAATTTTAAAAAATCATTTCAATAATGATCTTTTATATGAACATATGATTATATAGATACAGTTTAAAAAATATTTGAATTATTCTTAAATTTTTTAAAAGTAATATTCATATGAAAAAATTTTCCCAACCTCATAACTTTTATTTGATTTAAATATCACATCAAAAGTTTATATGGTTATTTTTAATGATTTTGTATCAATATTATAGAAATTTTTAGTATTAGTTATACTGAAGGAAAATTATAATTTACCCATTTTCTAAAGAAATGTTCAAATACAATTTTAATGG
The DNA here is from genome assembly GCA_963277665.1 of Viscum album. NCBI lineage: Eukaryota > Viridiplantae > Streptophyta > Magnoliopsida > Santalales > Viscaceae > Viscum > Viscum album. The sequence goes on along the minus strand of OY728139.1, from coordinate 1,511,167,519 downwards.
AGTTTTAAATCAATGTTAATATCATTTGATATTTATTATATTTTATTAGAAATATGATCTAATAATATTATCCATGTTATTTATTTTGATGGATTGTGATTATGTGGCGATGAATTTTTTTATGAATCCCATTTCTTTTCCACATTTTAAGGCTTAATGAAATGATGAATGTTTTGTTATTTTGTGGTAAAAAAATGTATGGTTTTCATTAAATGATGGGTTTTTCTGTTATATTCATACAATGAAATATATAATGTGATATAGATATATAGTGGGATGATTTTGATAAGTGTAGAAATTATTTTAAATAGTTTGTTTTCTAATTTTTATGTGTGAAAATGATTTCTTCTAGTAATCCTCACAATATTATGTGTGGACATTTTTATAAAAAAATAATTTCACAAGATTTTCATTTCCTATGATTAAGATTCCACATTCCTATGTTGTGAATATTTATTTTGTAATTTCTTCTTTAAAACCCATATTAATCATTCTTGTAGATATGAGATTATTTTGGAGTATATGATATTAAATTTTTTGGGTATGAATATTTTACATTGAGAACAAGCACTTGATTATGATTTCATACCATTTTTATCATCTTTTGATCAATTATTATTGATATATTCTATGTAAAACCTTAATAAGTATTTGATCCTGCTTTCAAATTATTTCCTTCCATAGGTACTGATCGAAGGTTATATGTATGATATGTCTATTAGGGTAAAAATATGAATAATTTTGTGGTATATATTGATGATATTTTTGGAAATTAGATGTGTATGTCTCTAGATTCAAAACAAACTAATGATTTACGGTCCTAGGGCATGTATAATTATGATAATTTTGGAATATGAATTTAAAATGTTGTAATATTTTTGTATATTATTTTTGGGTCACCACAACAGAACTCTATGGCCTCTTAGGAAATTCATTATTATATTTCATAGGATGTTTCTTCATGAAGGAACCTCGCAATTCCTTAGGAATCTCTAACTTTGTGCTGAAAATGAAAACTATAAATACATAGACATAATAATTATTGAATGTATTATTCATTAATATAAGGTTTTTTTTCATGAACTATTGTATCACAAACAAAAAAGTGCTGCACTGGATTTCCTTTCAAAAGACAAGCTACTTCATGAATAATTTTCTGTATGAATAATTGAATGATTTCTTAAGTATATAGTTTCTTCAAAAATGAATTTCTTATTAAAATAGAACAAATTTTCTTTTATAAAATATTCACCTTTTCAATTTTATGTCATAATGAAATGGATTCCAACTTAAAATACATATAACATTTGATCAATAAGTCCATTTTAACTCTAAGAGTTATCAAATAAAATCTTTTTAAATGAACTACATAGTTGGAAACCTGGTTCCTCATAGTAGGTGTTTTATGAGGAAATATTATTCACAAAATACCATAATTTTTTTATGGTCTGTACACCCTTTTAATTATAAATGGGTGAGTCACATGGCCTCTTCATAGTGTAAGGTTTTCTCAACCAGTCATTGGAATATGATTTTTTTCAGTCTCTATTCATAAATATGTAGGTTGTATTAGAAAACATGGGTATCCTATTCAAATCCTATTTATCGATGGGAATATTTATTTCTGTAAATTGAACCAATTTTTTTTTTCATGTGAGTACCATATCAGATATTTCATGGAAAATCTTTGGGAATACCGTTCTATGATACAACATAATAATGGGTGCAGACATTGATGAATTATGCTTCAATTTAGATAAAACATGTTTGGTGAATTATAAATTATAAGGAATTAATTTAATGATCAAGAAATTATTTTTCCCTTCTTCGTTATTTTAGAATATATCTATATTAATTTTACTGAGATAAAAGTGTCAAACTCAAATCAATAGACATGGTAGTTTAAGAAATATTTGATTTCGTAAAATCATAGAATGATAAATTATGAATATAATATATTGAGACAAGTATGAATAATTTTTGATGAGATATTAGTTTTAAAATAGAATATATTATATATTAGTGTTTATATAATGGTTGGTGTAGCTTCTATACTAACTTCTTTAAAGTGATTCTTGTTTTCTGATGTGGAAGACTTCACTCATTTTTTAGTTTTAGATCCACAAACCATCAAATGGTTATAAAGGAAAATTTACTCTAGAAAAAACCTTATAAACATTTTATAATGGTTATATTATTCTTGTGTTGGGCTTTTGGTATTTATTTTAGTGAGATTATGAGTTAGTTGAATATTATGGAAACTTAGTATTTCGTAAAAACAATTATTTATTTTGATTCCATTGAAAATATATATATTTTAATAGAAGTCTGGATAAAATTTATTACTCTATCATTTGGTTGGAAATCCTCAACTTGTCTCTTGATAGAAGCTCTAAATCTATTATTTGGCTCAAGATAGGTGGTTTTAATAAAGACAAGTATAGATTGTTACTAGGTTCTACATTTTATCAAGGGTTATTTCAGAGATTTTATTTGAATATGAATACGATTTTTTTTGACGATCCCTTTTAATCCTCTTCTATTTATTCATTTGGTAGGGGAGGCCTCATTAATTTAATATAAGTATATAATTATGGAGAAGGATATTGATCATTATATGAGGTGCCTAATTAGAGAAAAATCTAGTAGAGGTAGGGATGAATCATTAATCATATTGTTACAAACCTCGAATCTTCATAAATTAACCATAAAGAAGGAATTTTTTATTTTTATTTTCCTTATTTTTATTTTACATTGATTTAAAATGTTTTTTTTTCAATTTTGATTCATTTTTGAAATATATTGTATTAAATAGTAATGAATCTTGAATAAATAGAAGGATCGATCTTGTTCAATGGTTCTATGTATGTAGAAATTTTTATCACTTACCATGTACTATTCAAACGCAACTCATGTAGACCGCTAGGGCTTTTTAGGGTAGAACATGGGTATCATATGACATGGGGTTATAATTTATAAGTCTTATGTTTCCTTGCGTACATGATTTTGGATGTGATAATATATGAAAAAACACACCATGTGAAGTACATGACATGTATTTTGTACGCATAAAGTTAGTGTACACGACCTGTAATGAGATGTGGTATATAAGAAAGGATAGGTTTACATTCCATGTACTATGGAACATTCGATATAGTTTGAGACTACTCGACTCAATGTATAATGTTTCACATACAATGTGTACTAGATGAGATTCACTATATATATCAACATTTCTTGATGAGAAGGAACCAGTACATGGATGAGACAGTATGATCTATTATCCCTGAATGAATAGAATTTGTTAGTAGAGACCTTATTCCATAGAATTATTAGACATTGGGGTTATCCCATATCCCACATGATATTTGGTTATGTTATTTTTGGGATGTAAATCCACAATTTATTCCTAAGATTATTATTTTTACCTTTAGAATTGAGGTGGGTGGTTGTATATTATAACTCTTAGTCATTGTTTGACCCCTATCCAGTTTCCATTTTTTGGGGAGTCTTTTTGGGTTATTTTTATACTAACCTTTTCATGAGCTTCATCCCCACACACGTTGTATCTATTTAGATGATTCACAGGTTAGTAGTGATAACATTTGGATTATTTTTAGTAGATCCACAACATTGGTGATCATTTGGGTGTATTTGGATTGTAGCACCTAGTATGCAGTCAATGTGATTTGGTGATGCTTGTTCCCCAACACTTGATTTCATAATATTTTTCAAGTTATTTAACCTTTCATTTTTTTTCTATTATAATACCTTTTTTATTTTTTGTCGTAGAAATGTTTAACACATATTTAATTTATATTTTATATTTGTTCGAAATTTATATCTTATGTTGATATGATGATTATAGTTAACTGGTGATGTATATAATACATGATTAATTGGATATGGACTTCTGTATATGTTACCTTCTTTTTTTGAACCAGTAATAAACCTCTATCTTATGGGATTCTATATTAGAGTAGAACACTCAACATACCACTGACCCATGTGGGGACAGGGGGTATCAGGTCATGCCATATTAGTATCATGTCAAGAATGTATTATGGATAGATTTTAGATTTAGGATTCTGATGTTCTTTGTTAAGGATAAATGGGGAAAACAATTTAATGTTCTTAAGTCCAGTTATCAGTCCAGGTAACCCTTCTAGGGTTTGGAGGCCAACATATTTTTCATGTAAGGGGTATAATATATGATTAACTAACATAATTACCCAAGTAATTGATTTCATGGAAGAACTATGTTGGTATATGCATCATTTTCCATTCAGTGCATTGTTATATTATAGTTATGAAACCCTACGTCCATATATACTGATGTGAGATGATGATTTTTAATCCCTCATGAAAATGATCTATATAGATGTTCAAAAAATATATTTTTTTTGTAAAATAAGAGAAATTATACCACTCCATTGAGTGTGAGCTCCGTGGATGATGCTCTCCTGAAATTATAGTGGCTCAATGCATAAATATATATTTTTTGTTTGGTCAAAACATACAGATAAAGATTCTAGTAGCCTTGGGAGTTTGGTTTATATGATTTTTGTAATTCCATTTGGGTGTATATACTAGGGAGTGGGACCCAATATACATTATAGAGCTTGCATGGATTGTGGGCACTCCTGAATGAGCTAGGACATGGGACCTCCATGCTTGGGGTTGGTAAATAATGAATCCTCACTTGTCATCCAACCATCTCACCTGAGCTTGCTTTCAACAAGGATACCTGAGTATTCTCTATTACCGCTAGCTGGTGACAAGTGAAGAGGGTGTCAAATACAACATCTGGGAATCATTTCAACCTTTTAAAGAAAAAAACAACATCACTAACTCCACTTATAAATATGAAATTTTTTATCCATAACATGGAGAAAAATTCAAATCAACAATCTGAGAAAAAAATATATTTCAATAAAATTTAGTATAATGAAATAGAAAAAATAACTAAAAATACAATATAACATTATACACTAAACATAAATTAATATAAAATTATATAAATAAAATTACTAAAAAAATGAATACCAAAATGTATTATATATCAACATCACAAAAGTTACTTAGTGGGGATCCCAAAAATTATCCACGAGAGACAACTCCTCAGGACTCAGGATCACCACCGATTATCATACCATAAAGGACGATAAGATTCAGGATGTACCACCATATTATGTAACTCATTTCCCTTTACATGCATAAAAAATTTCCATGTCTTGATACACCCTATGTATGCATATAGAATGTAAAGAAAATCATAGCAATATACCACCATGAATATATATATTATCATTAATATTCCAAACCATTAGTACTCAAATAAATATTGGTTTTAGAAATTATATCATTAAGAGAACATGAATTTGATTATAATGTTTTCTAGAAATCTATATCAAGTCCTTAAGATTTTTATAAAACCAATCAAATATTAGAAAAAAAATTAGAGTATAAAATATTAAATTGATAATCATAATATGAGCATTCTGAAACTATATGAATGTAGATATGTATCAATAATATATGACATCAAATAATATCACCATAAACATGATCCAATATAAAAATCATTTAAATCAACAAAAAGGTGATTATCAAACAACATAGAAGGATCCCTATATCCTCATTTGAATCCAGAAGGATGACCCTTATTTACCCTTTTTGTTTTAAAATGTAAAAACCCTAACCAGATCATAACATTAACTAATATGTAGTCAGAGAATAATCTAAAATAGTGTAACACTTATCAAATTCTGCAAAAAATACTTAATGATTCCTATATGAAACTATTAAAAGTATTGTAACATGAAAAAAACAAAAAAAATAGTCACATAATAAACCTTTACCTTACCTAAATCCAAGGATTACAAATCAAGAAAATATATTAAATACATTCATTTCAAAACTTCATTAAAAAACACATTCTAGATGAAAAGATTCCCAGAAATAGGACTCACACTACCATCTATAATTGTTATGACCACCATACATCCACAACATATAGACAAGAGAAATAAATTTACCTAAATTAACACCATCATGGTGGTATATGATATGAATAAGATACATAATAATTGTTTTTTAGGATACATATAAAAATAAACCCACTCAAATATTTGATATGGGTTCAAATGACACCTCTTCAACTATGACATATAAATCATTCTAGGAATAGAAGTCAACTAATATGGTAAGGCTAAATAGGATCCCACATTCTTAATATTTTCAACTATCTCAAATGGTTCAATGTCCCATTACATCAACATACCTTGATTTAAAAATCGATTATGTCATAGTCTAAGAGAAACTCAATGAAACACTAAATAAAAAATGAAAACATTCAATGAATGATGATTATGGTATTCATATTATTTTTGGTGATTCTATTATTTTTACATTTAAATCAAGATAATATTACTAAGAATCTATTAAAAAATTACCTATCTAGATAATGAATATTCACCTAATTTTTACCAACAAATAGTGGAATGATAAAGGTACTCAAAAGGAGCTATTTTTATTTAAGATTGATATAATTTAATATAATTGAATTGAACTAATGATAAATTGTTCTCCTATAATCATCCAAAATTCTACACACAAGATCAGAGAATATCATATATAATCTAAATATCCTACTCCCTTTGACCATCAATTTGTGAATTGTTAGTTTCCCTCAACTTCAAATAGGAACCCATTGCTTTCTTGAGACCCGTCTTGAAATGGGAAGTAACTTTTGGGACTACATAAAAAATGATATGAGGTAGAAAACCATAAAGAATTACTTTTTCATGGAGAATGTGTTCTCCATGATCTTTCACCTTCACTGAATCGTTAATAGTAATGAAATAGATTAATTTCTCAACTAATCCTTAATCACCCATATATTATTCTTCCCACTAAGACAATGAGGTATGAAAATAAGAAAATATCTTGAAATATCAACGTAATACTACTTAAAAATTGGACAAGCCTACAATAATACTAATATATTTTTATATATCAATTTCTATATAAGATATGTAAGTCATCAATATATGATATGTAAGTCATCAATAAACAAAATCAATAGTTTTTGGCATTATCTTTACCCACTAATAATAGAATTTTTGATCATAATAAATCTTGGTCCCCCCTGTGTGTAAATATAATATAAAATGTTTCCGAGAACCAATAACATCCTACATTAAGTTAGAAAAACAAATGTACTCTTCCTGAAACAAATTGTACCATTTAATACCCAAGCATAATCACACAAGGTCTCCCCACCATTTAAAATTCTAAATAAAAACCAAAAATCCAGATTCTAACATTCTCTATATGAACTCAATCATCCAGGGAGAGTGTAAATTGTATAGTAGTCAACAATACTATATCATCAATTCTTTAAAGCATAGATGAAACATAGATAACATGATCCTTAAACTAATGATTCTTGGGCAGAGTGAAATAAATTGTTCCCAATCCCAATAACCCTATTTATTGATTTCAATGGACAATTCTGAAGAAATGTACAATCACAACATTTGGATATTCATAGAGATGAATCCAAAGTATTATTACTCTATTGATATCTATAGGTGCTCCAAGATTCTTATTAAACCACAATTAGAGCCTTGGGTGATAGTGTAGAGGTACCAAGGAACTTGCATCAACTTTCATTGATTGAATCAATAATCCTTAAAGGCTAGAATAATTATTTTATCATTCCCTCAATCTAAAAAGGTAGGATGATTTTATATTCTTCTTGAGATTGATCGCATGTAAGCTCTCTTAATTCTTGAGGGATCTCACAAGAAATGATTTTTTTTCACAATAATTAAACTCATCTTGGAAATTTTATAATTAGGTTTAAACACATAGGATTAAAAAACTAAAAATTCTATAGTGACAGTTTATTTAATATTTTATTCCTATAAAACCTCAGAACGAATAATAATAAAAATACTAATGTTATATTCAAAAAATCATGGAAACTCAGATATCCGTAAATATTATATCTAAAATAAATATATTTATATTTATTTAAATGATAATAATTAAAATATATCATTTCCATATGGCCCATAAGTCGTCTCATAAATATTCCCCATCATTTATGAATCCCTTTAATGATAAATATTTATTCAAAATAAATATCAATATATTATTCATTCATTATATTTCATAAACAAATATTATATTCAATAACAATAGAATAAATATTTATTAATACTAAACTCATATAAATTATATACTCGAATATCTAGTGATTAAATATACTTGTTCAACCTAACCTGATTAATAATTATTCATTGGTATTGAGCATAATATTTATCCAAATATTAAATTAAAATAGAATTTCACTAGGATTCTAAATACACTTAGTATGAAACCCTATTTTCCTCTTTCTTAGTCGCATTGGGTGAGCTTGAAGAATGTATTATATTAGTCTCTAGCAACACATCAAATAACCCATAGAGAGTCATGTTAATGGGAAAACAATGAAAACCTCATATGAATGATTAGTGTGTAATATAATCATAATGTTTTTTTACAAAATTAAGATGGTTTCATATGTTTATCATCAACCTATATTCTTAAGTATCTCTTTTTTTATATCTAAAATGAACTCTTTGATAAATGGATAAGGCTGTGGACCTAATAAGATAGTTTTATTTCAATCATTCCTCTAGATATTATTACTTCTATTCACTCAAAAGCGATAAATCCTTTCATGACTTATTCAATTAATGACACATCCCACATGAAACACCTAATATATTTTAATTTTTTGTCAGAATATATCAAAAATATATTAAAAAATACATAAATGTACATGATTCATGATATAAATTAATAACAATATCAAGTATATGGACCGATACAAACATTCATAGATAATAATATCTAATAACACATATTATATTTAGAATTTCAATTAGTGATTCTATACTCATAAACAAATCTCTTATGGATTAAAAACATCCAGAATTCAGGTGAAGTAGACAGGAATAATTTTTGGAATCCAACAAATAATTGTAAAAACATAATTTGTGTAATTTAATTCATATTTTTTCTATTCCATGTGACATATGTAAAATAATATCTTAATGTAATGTTCAGGTTCTCATTATAGTGGGTAATTTCCTTTTAAATTTGATGTGAAAAATAATCTATGTAAAATATTACAATAATTTTACACAAAACAACACGCATCACATGATCAGATATTTATAAATATTCAGGTATTTGAATATATATGTATGTACAATGTCAGTTTTTTATATGGATGAAACTTCAACAAACTCCCACTTTCACTAGATAAAACTACTACTAAATTTTTTCCCACTATCTCTCACATAATATTCATTATTCTACAGAGATAAGGATTTTGTTTATGGGTCTACAAGGTTATCATCCATGAATAATATACTCATTATGAACTCACCCCTCTATGATATATCCTTTAATTAGTGATAATTATAAGGTATATTCTTATTCCATTAATATTATATTGGCTCCTTAGATTGGACCACCACTACTATATTATTATAATATAGTGTTATATTATATTTAGGGTCAGCTACCATGCTATGCTGGTTGAAGAATTTTTATATCTATATAGATTTTTTGTCTGTATCAAAAGATGAAATATATTTTGGCAAAACTGTAGAATTAGCGACTGTGGGCTACTTAAAAATCATCCATCTCACTACACTTTTATTGAGTTAGAAGAGATATCCATTTAGTGATTTCATTTCATTATGATATATCTACACACTAACATCTATTTATTCTCTAATTAACAGGTTCTAATCTCCTCCGTAAACTAAGAACATATCCTTAATACACTATAGATACATTAGTATAGTGTTTTCAGCTTTTTAATGCAGCTCACATGGGTCTTATTGATATATTCCTTCAATGATCAAGTAATAGGTAGCCTCTATCCAAGTATATAAAATGGAATTCATGATATACCTTATTGTAGACGCGTAATAAAACATTCAAAATATATCTCTTTCCTCCCATTTTGGATGAAACATTTTCTTGGAGACACATATAGCGTGTGACATTTTCAATGGTTAATTATTTTATTATTCCATAAAAAATATCTTCAATGCCATGTTAAATTATATAGCCGGAATTAGTCCAAACAACTGATTAAATATATCATGAATGATCTTGATCCCCATATTACAAGATGATTAATTAGTTTAGAAATTATTTAATAGACTATATGAGTTGTAACTAATTTACCATCAATAATATATCATCAATATATACTATTAATTAAACAACTGCACTCCATCTAAACCATTTCTAGGCACAATGTCCTCTTTAATTCTTTATGGAATTAAATTTTAATATGGATTCGTCAAGATTAAATTTACCTGATCTTGATGATTTTCAACCCATAAAGGGATATCTGTATGTTATACAACTTGTTAGAATCATTTAGAGTCACAAAACCTTATGGTTGTGACACATGGACATCTTCCACAATGTTCCCATTATATAAATTTTTTGTCAAAACCATTTTACATTTATCATAATCTTGGTATGATCTTATGGTAAGTCCAATTCTAGTAGATTTAAACATTATATCAAGAGAAATAGTTTTATCATGATTTATTCCATCATGTTTCATACAAACTTTAGACACTAGATAAACCATATAGGTACTGCATTTATCATGTATTTTAACCTTCTTCTTCAATACACATTTTTACCCAATAGGATTTAATTAAATTAGACGATCAATTGAAACCCAGACTTGTTTTTAGTACATGGAATCCATTTTAGAATTAACAGCTTCATACCATTTTATATCTTCTTAGTTTTTATTACTTAATTATAGGATATAGTATCATTGTTATAAAATAATAATGTATGACCATTATCTATGACTAAAAATCAGTCGCACTTATTCTCTAGCACCCTGAGTTACTCTATAATGTATTTATGTTTCTAGAACAACTACTTTATCTTTGATTTATGTAATATGTTCATATTTCAACTCTAGTGTATCTTGATCCTCATATTCAAAAAATTTCAACTTTCTCTCACCATATCTTATAAAGATCCACTTTATTTATCAGTTTTTATTTTTTATAAGATCTAGCCTTAACAAATTTTTTTCATCCGCAAACATGTATATGCGACAAAAAGTATCACTAATTAATACAAAAGTTGATTGTTTTTATTCATTTTATACTTTTGTAGGAACATGGGTTATTAAATTTGTAGTAGTTTATAATGTATATCCCCAAAATAATATTGGAAGACATGCATAAATCATCATGGATCACACTATATCCAATAAGGTATAACTCATCCTTTTACAAGAACCATTTCACTATGGTGTATAAGGAGTAGTGAGTTGATATTGAATTCAAAAATCACATAGATAATTGATTAACTCTTGGTTAAGATGATTACATCATATTTTATGAATATTTATATCATATTACTGCTGATATGAGTTTCTAGTTCATTATTAAAATACACAAATTTGTAAAATGATTCAAAATTATACCTCGTTATGCAGATATAAATATATTTAATGAACGTTTTGATAAAAATAATGAATTAAGATTATATACAACTTGATTCAAATAGAGAAGGAATATAAAAATCATTATTAAATAGTTTTATAATCTTGATTGATCTTTTACCGTTTATACTAAATCAAATATTAGTTATTTTACATTTCAAACAAGAATTCCTTATATATATATATAAGGGATTTAGTTTAAAATAGTTTAAGTTTAATTTTTTATGTATCATTTTCAAATTCTCATCATTTAGATGACTAATCCAGGGGGTGTGATAAGATTCATGTGAACATGATTTAGATTTCCAACACTTTTTGTTCATATTCTAGTATGAAAAAAAAATTATTCAAATATTTCATCCCATAATATATGTTATCTTTTTAAAAGTATCAAATTTTATTTGTGAACATGAAAATAAAATAATCTATATTAATAATGGACATGCATATTTTTTTACACTTGGGATATACTAAAAATTCATTAGAACTGGAATTCAATTCAATAAAAATGATATATAGTCGTCTCTAATAGAAAATGTGGTCGATCTTACTCTATTGGAAGCTTGAAGATCCACCTCACCTTTAGAAAACTTCTAAAATATACATGGATTCCATATTCGGATAAAAAATGGGAGTAATATAATGTGTATAATATTTAATTTTTATAAATGGAGGGATTACATTTAATAACAAAAACACAAAAATCATACTCATGATTCTTTAATAAGGAAAATTTATTCTTCCATTGGAACTTTTGGCCACATGAAAAAAATGTATCCTACTGTTTATCCTGTCCCCTGATCCTCCTCCTCTTGGTCAGGTGATGTGAAGGTTCTTGAAACATAGGGTTATTCTAAGATATTTCTTCATTTCCCTTCATATTGTTCACTATAACATTTAAAGAGTTTTCTTAATTATTATCCTTATCCACCTTCTAAATCAAAGTAAAGAGATATGGGAGCATCATATCTATATTGTTCGTATTAAATTTCACAATAAAATAGGGGAATCTATGAGGAAACTAGAAGTGTATTATGTTTGTGCCCAATTACATGGTTAAATACAACTAATAAATTCTAAGAACTAAATGTAGCTAATCATATTGACTCGATGAGGTCCAAAACGTAAACCATCTCCAAGAATTCATGTATAGAGTGCCTTGGGGATCCTGTAACTCTCTTGTCATTCATTATCTCAATAATGAAAACAGAGATGAGAAACAATGTTGTATGAATCCATCCCTTTGCATCACATATCAACATCAACAGGAATGGATGATAAAATGAATCCTAATATATCTAATACATCATCTATGTGTTTTAGAAATATTGAATTATTCTTCTCACATTTCTCTTTAGAGGGATATGTGAGAACTGGGGATTCCTTCACTTAATCATCCCACTCTTAGTGTAGTATGATTAACAAGTACCTTTATAACTCATGGAAGTTCTCTCTATTCAAGGGATTATATTTATCAAATATCATTTGTTGGAATAGTGTCGAGTTTTAATTAATATTATTTTTTTTCAATAAAAAAATTATAATTTAGCACATTATCATGATTACAAAAGGTGATGGAATAAATTTTATTTTATTAATCTCTTACTATTTTATGAAATCCGTGTTGTTCACAATATTGGATTCAGAATATACGGTGTCTTGGAATTATAATGTAAATGGTTCATATTACCCTTATCATTAATCAGAATTTGACTTTGAAACTTTATTGGAGGTATTTTGGTAGAAGTTAATCCCAATAACCTTGACTCACTGTTCCATGATATGTTGAGTGGAATCCATAATTATAAATTATCAAAACCACATTTAATCAGTTCTTTCTTCCAAATGTTATTAAATACACTCCTTCCATTTCACTTAACACCAATTTGGACAACTCAACTCATCATATTTGTGAATGCCCCCCGATAATCTAAATGTATCCCTATAATTGGCTTGACAAACCCTTCAACTATAGGTGAATCTTAACTTAGATAATGCAAATATGCAAAAAAATTAATAATCCACTGAGGTAATTTATTTACCTATATAAATAAACAATTTTTTTTTATTCTTTACATTTTTAATTATATTAAGTTCAATTTAGAAAATTAATTAACCATGTATGATAAAATAATTTATGGACAATCAATTAATTTTATGTTATCTTAGAATGCATGTCATTTTGTTTATATTATGTGATAACATTTAATATAAAATAAATATTGTATCATATTAATAAATAAATACCCACACACCGTGAAAAAGAAAATAAAGATGTAGTATACTCATGATCTTTTTTCTAATATTTTTTTTATCAAACAAATGATAAATGAATCGTTGACCCTAGGGAATAATTCCTTGAGTTGTTTTGGTCCAGAGTTACAAAACTAAACATGTATCATTTTTATCAACTTGGATGCTTCCACCAGAAATTGGTATTGAATCAACTTATCACATTGGGAGTTTCATTCCTTTCATATACACACTCACACACTAGTTAAGGTAACTAGGGTATTAGAGTTATATATAATATACCATGTACAAAAAGGACAATACATAAAATAGAATATTATATAGTACAAAGATAATAATATTTAATTCAAAAATAAATTTATCACAAAATTCCTTGTAATAAATAGTTAAATTAAATAGAAACCCAACTCATTCATAGGATGGTTAAGCTGACAATTATCCACAAAATGAAATAATTACTACTATCATTAATTTCAATTCATTCCTTATTAATATAAATTTATAGTATTAGTTTACTAATTACCTAATTAATTAATTCATTAATAATAATTAACTAAAAAAAATTGTCCATGAGATTCTAATCCATCATAGTTTAAAAAAAATTAAGAAGTCAATTATAAATTAAAATTATTTAATTACATGGTGTGTTTTAGAGTTAGAATAACTTTAGCCTTTCGTGTCTACTTAAACCCATTTTTTGAGTTTAATTATTATATGACATGTACTTTCACTGAGAGAAATATTTACCAAGTCTATGTAAATTAATTTTTTGTGTAGCATATAATTACAAAACATGGTTTCTTACATGGAATGTCTTGATATACATGATGCGTTATTCAATGGGCCATGTCATATAGTCTATATGATGTGTCTAACGACACAAATTGTCAATATATTCATGACTTGTACCACTGAAAATGACCGTGAGGTAAAAAATATAAAAGGAAACCATTCAAATGCTGTATTTAAAGGATAATGTATAAATAATCCATAAAGTATTTAATATCCCATAGAATTCATAAATTTTGGTGTTTAATTAATTAATTATCTTTTTATGTGTTTGACTCACATGGAATGCCTCCATAATCATGTCACCTATGTGGTTTATCCCATGTTACACATCACATACATTTAGATACATGACATATAATTTATTACATGTGTATAAACATGACATGTGTTTCATACAGGTTGTTACATGTAACTCAACATGTACATTCTTCAATATGTTTTGTACATCATGTAATATTTTTTTTCTAAAATGGAAATAAATATAAAATGTATATATGTAAAATGTTCTATACATTGAAAAAAATATTCAGGGTTTCCCATAAGGTCAAACCATGTGGTGTTAAATGACGTGTATCTCAGTTGTACATCTTGTACCCTTTCCGTGTCATATTCAAACTGGTGTTCAATAAACTATGTGTATTGATGTTTTTCAGTAAACCCCCACATAAATATCCATGATTTACACATCCCATGACTGTGTGGTTGACCATGAGTACATGGTGTGTTTTTTCGGTTACAACCCTTGTAACCTAATCTCTTTTTCATCATCCTTAGAACATTTGTATGGGATCTTTGAACATTATCAATATTTTCTTGGCATATTTATGTCATATATAACAGATTGATCATTTCTTATAATGTTTTATATTACAAAATGAAAAATAGGAAATGAATTCTCACTAATAATATTGAAATTTTATTATGAAATAATAAATTTTTAAAAATTAGTATGTGATCGCTTTGATACAACTTGACGGTCCTTTGGTGATGTGAAATAAATTGGTTCATGAACAATTTTTTTAGTTGATAAATATAACTAACAACTTGAATGAAACCTAGGAATAATCATGAAATTTCTCTTTATAGATATAATTTAAAATTTATTAATAATAAGAATTAAATAACCATGACTATTCTTCATTATTTGTTATAAATTTTGTAGATAATTTTTTATTTTCATTGTGATGAAAAATATAAAGTATAATTCCTCTAGTGATATCAATAAGTGATCCATGAATCCAAAATTTCACTGATAGATTTTCAGGTGCTTGTATAAAGGTACAATATTACAAATGTTATTAATCATTTATCACAATAAGAACTTCCCTAGGCTTGATGTATTGTTTTATTGTTCTCATTTCCTTAATAGAGGGAAGGAGGATTGGATCTTGTTCTTGGGATATTTGTTTAGAGATTTATCATTTGTTTTACTAGATTTCAATATAGAGGTAATGTTGTGGAAAACTATTCCCCTAAACCAAAATATAATAAAATTTGGATTATATACTTAGGGTTAAATAATTAAAAATTTCTTGGAGTACATTTATCAAATTTTTTATTCAATGTAAACCCAACATCAAATATTTATAAAACTAAAATTATTATATTCCATAGTGCATGATAAATCATGGGAATTTAGATATCATTTCATAAATAAATAAATAGATTACTATTAAATGTTATTAAATAAAATATATCATTACCATTGAGTTCTTAACTCTAAAAATAAATCCCCCTAGGTATTTATCAATTTTATAATAATATATATTTTTCATAATAAATAATAAAATATTACTCATTCAATAAATACAAATTATATTTAGTAACTGGAAAATAGATATTTATTAATATTTAACACAAATATATTCTAAGCTCAATCTAATGGTGATTAAATTTATTCTATCAACATAACATGAATTATTATTATTCCATATCTTTGAGAATGATATTTGTTGAAATTTTAACTTCAAATAAAATATAACAGAGATTTTGGGTACAATTATTGTTCGAACATTTAGTCCTCTTTCCCAGTGGCATTAAGTGAGCTTGCCTAAATTTCATGATTTGTGACTAATAAAAAATCTAGGAACCAATATAAAAAGAAGTTAATTTCACAATTAATGAACGCCATTAAATCTCATAGTATGTAATATAATCACTTTATCTTGCTATCTCTTCATATTGTTTGTATACATGGGTCATCAACCTATAATATTGAGTTTCTTTTTTGAATATTTTAATAGAACTCATAGATATAATTCCATTGGTGATGAGTAGATTAGATAATTTTATTTCAATTAATGGTCATAATATATATACTTCTATCAACTCATAATGGAATTTCCATTTTCTGAATTATTTAGTCAATGACATATCACTTATGCATCACCCGTAAATCTCACCGCTTTTATAGTATATTTCATTAAGGTTTTTGAAAATACATAAAATTATATAATTAATGATAAAAATTAATAACTATCACAAGTATAAGGACTTATAAAAACATCCACATATAATAATATCCATATAACATGAGGAATTACAATTGGTGGGTCTATCCTTGTAACATCTTCTTAGGATATTACAATGGAAAAACCCCCAAGGGATGAAGCCCTATTTTATTTTGAACATCCATTACATGATAGTCAAAATTTATTCGTTTTATAATCAGATAGACTTCATCAAGAACATATTACATATGTTTAAGAATATAATCATGAAATATATATGTTCTCATTAAAGATTTTAATTTATATAACCTTTTGACGCAACAATTACCCTATAGAAAAAATAACATTAATGTGTTCCTCAAGAATAGTCATCATGGGATAAGATATTTATTAATATAAAAGACTTTTAATATAAAATCTTTGAAAAGTGAAATGTTATTTTTTTAGGGAACAAAATCCTTCACAAATCCCCTTCCTCCAGTGGTTTCATCACCTATGTAGCCAAAAGATTCCTACTCAATGCATCAAACACTAACTTTATTTATAGGGGTGTAAGATAAATAAAAATAAAAGGTATAATGATACTCAAATAAATGAATTTAATGAATATTCATGAAAATATTGCGGAAAGTTACTTAAACATTTATGATAAAAATTAATGTTAAACAACTCTCTGATGTGAAAATTACACTATGTTTTTAAGGCATGCATCCTCACTATTAATTGAATGTCATGGGTAGTTAGTAATTCTTCTGAGTATGTTACTATTGAGAGTCATATTACAATACATGGTAACTCTATATAAAAACACACCAAAATTCATTACATGAAGAATAAATATATTCTATATATCCTTCTCTTGACTTTTAAGTAATCAAAATTGGATCTGGTATCACTTTCGTCTTCCCAAAGGATCTGTATAATTTTTTCATCCTAATAAAATTTCATTCCCTTTTGAGTCAAATAAATAATGGGATATACAAAATAGTAAAAGTGGAAAATATACCTTCTATGATACCAAATAAGGTGAAAATTTATTGTGAACTTGAAGAAATTCTTGGGCCATTCCCAAGACATGACTAATTGGACTTTGTGACAAACCTAACCTGAATACCCTCAAAAACTTGTTACCAACTGGAACCGTCATATAACCAAAAGATTTTCTCAAACCCCATGGGTTATAGACTAGTACCTAGGACAAAAATCCAGAGATAAATATTTTTACCAATATATAGAATAAAACATGATATATATATATATACATATATATATAAATGCTAGGAAGAAATAATAAAATCGTAAAGCCAGAAATATAAGTCATTGAAAGATGGAAAAACATACATGATACCACTAAAAATTATTTAAATAAAAGTATTAAATCAATTTAAAAAAATTAGAACAACTACTCCATGTGATATTAGGGTACAAATCACATCATCTCACCACCAACTACACAGACACAATTCATATAAACGTTACCACCTCATTACAGTGCCTTGGATTTCCACGTATAGAAAGATAAAACTAGTTATATGCATACACGAAGGGATGTGAAGGGTGTGAGATAAATAGGATTAGTAAGATCCCACCCATGTGTTCCATGTAATGTCTTCGTATAACTATAGAAACACGGTCAACATTAATGAAAACTAGGCTAGATAACTGGTGAAATAGTTTTTATTTCAGAAGTATAGTAATATATTTCTATTTCATCCATATTAAAAAATAATCCACGTAAAAATGTTTTAAACCAAATCATATATATATAATTTTTTCTAATAATTCATTAGATATCATATCAAATCCAAAGACAGTATAAACCAATATCACAGGTAACATCACACTAAGGATCAAAACAGAACAAACTATCTAGAACAATCTAACTCAAATATAGAAAATCACAGGCATAAAGTATCATGATATAATCATTGAATCTTGATATTATAGGAATAACCTAGAGAGTTAACATAAATAAATTTAAATAGACACTTTTGAACCATGGTATTAGAGATCATAGGAACATCCCTTGAGTGAACCCCCCGATAGTTCCAATAGATGAAGCTTGTTACAAAACCTTCCAGCTAAGTACCCAGAGTTTCCCATGTGATAAATTTGAACAACCAATTCATTAAAACCATTATGTAGAAAAAATTTCATAAATCCAATTCACAATTGTTTAAACGTACCATTTCTTTTACCAAAAAAATTGAAAAAACACTCTTTCTAAAAAATACATTTTCACACCAACACATACAAATCAATCCAGTTCATTTATAAAACAATTTATAAATCTAAAGTAATAAAATTTATGAAAAATGGGATAGAGATAGATCCACATACCTTAAACATGGGTCACACACACCTCAAATGAGATCCACCAACAGAAAAAATGAAAATTCAAAAATAGAGGCCCTAAAATCGATCCTTATATCTCTGAATCAATCAAAAAGAAAAATGATTAGTGTAAAAGATAAGATTCTTTGAACCTTAAGGAAATCACACATTTCACCACAACATATGTATAGGTCATACTTTATAGAAATATAACACAATGAATCTAGAAATGATGAAGAGAAGGATCACAACAAGACCAATGAAACTAAAGACATAGTGAAATAATACATTCGTGACCAATGATAATGAATAAATAGAGATATATTTTACATGTAGTGATTCATTAGAACCAAAATCAATATAAATCACTAAATGAAATGATACCGATGAAGGGGAGATACCCAAAGTCACCTAGTAGAGATCATAGGTTTTTTGAGAGAATCCTATACATAGAATAAAATATATTCAGATGTGTAGAAAATAAAAACATGTAGGTGGCATAAATTTAATGATTTAAATACATGGTTCATGATATGTAATAAACATAGGATATATACACCAAAAAATGAACTACCTTAGTTAGGAAACACCAACATACCTTTTTATAAAGTGAACCAGTTTGACTGTGTGTAATTTTGTTTTTTTTTTGCAGTGTATCCTTCTCTAAGAAAAATCTTAGAAAACCACCTCACTACCCTTAGTCCAATAAATCATAAATATAAGGAAACAGTGTACATATTACTTATGATCACTTGTTTTAGATTCTAGTATTCAATGAAATTTTAGAGGCATAAGTCTACCTTCCTTTTAAAGAGGATTCCCCTTGTGAAAGGATCAAACTAATAGAACCCCTATTATTAATATCTTAAAATTATATCTTCAGTTATATTAACTGAAAAGGGTCCATTTAATAATATTGTAAGGAAACATGGAATATTATAGGGATTAGATTAATATATAACTATACACCTTGGGTAAAAAATCTAGAGAAGTAAACTGGGTTGACATTGGGATACCTATCCACCGCTAATAAAAACTAAAAATGTAAACCCAAATCGACCACATAAAATAACTGTATATAGAACATAAAATCCATATAATAACTATTATTATAAGTTCTTCTTTACCTATGCTTCAATTCCAGTCACCATGGATGACATGAGTGTTTTCATTACGAGAACATAATATAACTCTCTCTTGTGAAAAATCAATATGATATTTACAATCGAACGTCCAGTCCCAACCAATGATAGATATCAAGATTATCAACCCAGAAGTCAATCATGATTTTATAATCAATAATAACCACAAAAAACACATGGAATTTTAAACCTAGTACCATCCTCTTTCTTAAATAATTGGACTGATTCATCTTGTTTGTCATCAAATTAGGACATAATTCTAATGTTCAACCAACATATATGTGATAAAAGATTGTTTTAAACTAATGTAAAAAAAATACAAGGCTATAATATAAGTAATAAACACATAACATATCAAGGTAACATTCTCAAAATCAAATCTCTTAGGAGTATGATCCACCATATAAGAAAAAGTGATTCAAAACCAATCCGAGACATCTTTGTAGAATGTGAGTCCCCTTCTCATTTGAGGTGTGATACCATACCTTTATATGCATTTTAAAATAGATGATATGATATGTATAAGGGGTTCTATTCTTACTGGTCTAAGGAGGATACCTGAAATAGAAATATTGATAAACCAATTTTACACACTAATGGAAATAATTACACACTCACAGTAAATATGGTTTACTGAAACCAGTAATACCACATTGGGAACACAACACTGAAATATTAACTAGAGTAAGCATGTGAGTAGAATTCTAGGGTCATTTTACACTCTTAATAATACCCCATTATAATTAATCATGTTTCCACATCTTACATGAGAAGGATATTTGTCGTGCTCTGATAGTAGTAGAGTCATCACCCAATTCAATTAGAGATTCCATATCTATCTTAAAGGTCATTACCTTATCAAATTATTTATAATAGATCATAGAAAAAACATTCCTCGAACTAACTTCCAGTCTCAAACCCATATTGAACTATCAAGACTTTTGATTTTCATTTATTAGGATCTTAGGGGGAGAATAAACAAATTAATAAAATCATAAGGCATAATCAATCATCAAATGGATCCCATGATATAGATTCATGAACACTCTCTCCATAGCCACCCTGGAAGTATTAAGGTAAACATATTTATTATCACCATAGTCATGGTTTTTGTTATATTCTTATACATAGTAGCCTATATGATGGAATCCTACCCATTATGTCCTGGTATGTCCAACATATTTATGTAAATTCCAACATGTGATGTCTCAAGAGTCTTGAGAAAGATGAAAATATATTCAATATATTTTATCTGTAATTCAATTTCATAAAACCCTCAGCCAACAAATAATAAAAGTGGATTCCCATTCTTATACTATTGACCATGATATACCACTCGAGCAATTTTTTACTCATCTTCCTAACAAAGAGATTGAATAATATCAATAAATTAACAAATTAGATTAGGATCCAATGTATGGTTATCCTTAGGAATATTCCTACAACTCACTCTATATAGTTATATGAAGGATTTTTGGGAGGAATGGTTTATGAAAACCAAAAAAAAATTCCATTGATATTGAATTAAACATGGATGACACCCAAAATTACACTTTATTACTCATGCTAATATTATTTTTATTAAAACGATATGAAATGAATCAAGAATATGGCCCAATTATACACACAGTTCTAAACTACTAATGGTAACTAATAATTTTTAATAAAGAAGACATCCATATAATGACCCATAAGTTTTATACAAAACAACCAAAATTTAGAAATAAAGAATTACATGAAAATTATGAAATATAATAATGTGAAATATCGAATAATAATAAAGTATCAACATGAATAAATGTAAAAATAAATAATATATAACATAATATAACATGACATAACATGGGATCTAATTGATGGTACATGTAAAAGAATTAATAGTTGGTATCAGACCACCCTGGTGGATCAGTGGGTTCCTTTTTATATCTTGATGAGTAACCCTAACTTATTCTCAAGGTCTCACTAGGTGGTAACCTCAATCTAGTGTAAAATCTAAACTCAGAACCTGTTAGTGTGTAATCTATATTAGATTATCACTCTTCTAATTAACCTAAAACACCCACATGGTTTCCTTGGTTAAACTCTTACAATCCATGTTTTATAAGAAAATAAACATTAATAGTCATATAATCATCCAATCCATCACATAATACTAAGGATTAAAAATTAAGGAAACACATTAATAAATAAATTTCCTTTTATATCTTCCTCTAAAACCCCATTTATTATAATAAATATATATATATATATATATACCATTTTATCTGAACCCTATTATTTATAAAATGTATTTTAAAAAGAAAACGATGTAAACCATCATTTTGTCTTGCACAACGGTAAGAAAATAAAAGGAAATAAAATAAATCTCTCCACAATAGTAAATTTTATTATTATTATTATTAGAAATATCTATATAATGCATGTAGTCATGGTATTCCAAATTATAGATCCATTATATAGAGGCACCCATCTCACACTCATTATAACCCCATCACATTCCTCAAGTAAAAAGAGGGAAGATAAATAGAGGAAAAATTTAAGACTAAAAAACCAAGAGATGCAACTTAGTAACCAACTCTATCCTTAGACATATACACCATGGCCAACTAGGGGTGTCATAGTTTGGGTACCATCACCTATGGTTATGTTTCAAGGGATTGATTTTTTTCATTATTTCTATTTGGGTAAATAACCATGTTTCTAGGCGCAAATCATAGAATTCATGTATGTTATACATGTTAAAATTGATAAAGGGAACTGAGGTTCAAAAACAACATGTGTCTATAATATCATTAAATTATATTGATTTTATGTTTATGAATACATTTATTCACAAATTGTGGAATAATATTTTTTAATTTTTTGTTGATCATATAATTCCATCATGAAATATTCGAGTTTAGAATCTATGAATGGAATTTAATCTATTTTTATCACATTTATATATATAATATTTATTCCTTAAAAATGTTAATGAATATTTTTAGATAAATATTATTTCTAGTTATTTGAAAACTTATTTCAAAATAAATATTTTCCACATGTTTAATAAATATAAATTTTTTTTATCAAATGAATATATTTTATTTTCAAGATTTGATAATTTTTATGGGATAATATGGATTGATTTTAAGTATAAAATAGAACATATTTTAGATGAAACACATGCCATGTAATATAAAAATAACAATATACTTTTGTTATATGTTATGTGGGGAATGAATGAAATAAAATAAAAGGATGATTCATAGTATGAAATTATCTTATTTTTTCCTATGTGTATATTGTATCATATATATTTTTCCATGGTATACAATGTATATGAAAGATTGTTTCTCAAAAATTACCTCAAAACCTAGAGAGAATTACCCACAATCAATCACTCATGAACTTACATGAAGAGATTATATATTCATATAATAATCAATGGTGAATTATGTAGATACGTTGTTCATCTACACTTGTACTAGGGAGATAAAGAAAATCATTCAACATTTCAAGGACCACATTTTGGGATTTATATAAGATTATTTAGTTATATTCCCTAATGAAACAACAAATAAATCAAGAATTGAAGAAAAAAATTGATCAAGAGGAATTCTATTATTGATGTAATCCAATTTAAATTGATTTTAAATTAAAGGTTCATGATCATTTTTTTGAAATTAATTGGATATTTTCTCACATTATTGGGATTTTTTATTTAATTTTATGATATAAATTGAATTTTGTGTCCACCAAATTATTGTATTATACCCGAGGACTATCATAGGAAACCCCCACTCACAAATATACACTGCATTTGTACAAAACAAAAATGTAATTCTAAGTAATATCTCATATATTTGATTGAAAAGACAACATGTTTTATTACTCACCATTATGATGTTATTTTTTATATCTATAGTATGTATTTCTAAAACAAAATAAAAAAACCATGAATATTTTACTTCACTAAGTTGTTCCAAAAAACAACACACAAATTTCTTCTAAACTTTGATCATTATTATGATGTTGTTTCTACACATGGAAGGTAGTATCATTACCAACACATATCACTATTAACAATACTAATGTATGATTATTTTACCTATGTACCATTATTTGATCATGTAAACTATGATTTTTTCCTTCATCGGGTTATATATTGTTTTTTATTATCCTCTAGAAAACCAAGATTTGTTTCAAGATTATTTAATCATGTTTATTTTGAAAATATTTTCTCTATTACTAAACAATTAAATATTCAAATAATCAATATTATGTAGTTTATCTCTCTCCATCTTTATTTCTTCATTCCATGGAATCCTTTGAAAGTACAATTTAGGTCAAAGAATTTATAATCATATAAAAAATAAATACAATATAAAGTTAATTTTATAGTGCATTGTTCATTATCTCAATATATGATTCAATATTACATCCCAAAACTGTGAGTTATCTAATAAAAACATTATGAGATTAAATATTTATTATTAGAGAACTCCACCTATCAATGTAATGAATAATATTATATTAACCAAATATATGTTTCTTCTTAAGGGATTTTATGACACGCCATACCCGTACGTCCATATTCAGTTCAATAAAAACAAACATTACATTATGGTTATGATAAAAAGAATATATTCAAAGAAATATATATCCAATATTTTTTTTGTCAATTATATAAAATATTTCATTACAATAATTCCCAAGAAATTTTAGGTTTAGAGATTTAGTGAATTAAGAGAACAAAATAAATTACAATACCATTTTTTTTAATAAAGTTGATATTTATTTAACATTATATAATATTCTATATATTCCATAATGATTCTGAATTCTATCCCAAAAAATATTCCACACATGTTATACTTATATAAATATCATATATACAACTTTTATTCAACTAATTGTTAAATGAAACATAAGAGAGGGGCGAGATCATGTAATCATTAAGAGAAACCTTCAAATTATTTTTTTCTAAAACATAATCATTATATATACACTCATGTGATCCATTGTTTTATAGTAAGAGGGGCTGGAAATTGTGCACCTAGTTGGGTGTTTGACACTAGGATGTCCATTTTTTACACCCAATTTAATTGAGGGAATATTTTACTTCACATGATTTGAGTTAGGTTATATTGGAATTATTCTTACTAATTATAAATCATAGAGGTTATATACCCACTCCCTTATGAATGAATGATGGAGGGTTTCCCACTCGATATTGAAACACATGCAGAATTGGTGGCTGAAATAATAGATAGAAACTGTGTCAAAAGGTTGGTTACACACACAAGAGGGTAAGTGACACACACTAGTGATCCAAAAGGGTGGTGGATAGAGTACTGATCAAGAGTGGGTTATGAGTGATGTTTCTAGAATTAATTCTAGAAGATGGCGGTAGTTCTAATGATTTTAGTGGTAGGTGGATGACCGCATGGGAAATTTGAAGGTCCATCAAGGGAATTAAAAGGCACAAGGTACACGTTAGGAACACAAGATCATGGATACACATATATAATTTCAAGTCTTATGTTCCCTGGTCCATGATTATGAATTTTATTAGGGTCAACAAAATTTATAATGTATGGAATTTTTATACGGATTATGGGTCAAAAAATGAAATAAATATGTGGATTATATTCTTACCAATATTAGGGGGAGGTATGAGGCATAATACAATGTAGTTCCTATGGTGAATGAGTGTTTACATTCTTGTAATCCAGCCTGACTAAAATAAATATGAAAAACATTCATAATATTAATGGAATAAATAATTTGAATAATTACATATTCATTATAAACTGAGTGCATACTATATTTAAGACAATAAATTAAAAAATTTATATCAATAATAGAAATATCATAATTATTGAATCTATGATGAATGTGATAAATAAAAATTTCTAGTATTGTTTCCAAGACACTAAAATGATATTGGTAGAGGTATATAGAAAAACCCAAGCTTCGTTTCCTCACAATACATGTCCATGTAGTGAGGTGATATCTAATTCTCATTCCCACCCTTCACATGATGATGTCAAATTAATTCACCATAAAATTCAATGAGAAATTTCATACCATTCCTGAAGGAACCTCTAGCTAAATGATAATAAGAACCTACAAGAATTTAAAATTATTTACTTTTAATACAAAATAAATCGGTTTTAGCAATCTACAACTATCAATATTGTCATTTCTTCCATATAAAATAAATAATCTTCTTTTCTTGGTGAACATCCTCTAGTATTTTTTTAAATGAGATGTTTACTCTATATAGGGTAATGAGTATATAGTTTATTAAATAATAGAACAGAATTAAAAAAATATTGATAATGGATGGTTTCAAATGTAACTTTCTTGAGTGTAATATATGAAACATATAATTATGTTGACATAAATGAAAAACACCATTTCGAAAAGAATTCAGTGAATAATATTTCAAAAAATGGGATCATTAATCAACATTTTTAATATAGTGAGTTAAATATCACAAATGATAAGTATATAAATTATATGTAAAATTCTTAAATATATACCCCATTAGGATAAATATTGTTGAAAAATAAGTGGAATGGAAATGAAAATATCTATGTTCTTTAAGAAAACATTTTTACCAAAAATGTAGAACCTAAATTTTTTTGTCACTTTGAAATATTAATTGTGAAATGGTGGTATGAAATATTTTCATAACCATTAATTTTTAAATGAATATACAATAATGGATCCTTGAAAAAACATTCCATTTAACTCTTGGAAATGAGGAGGTGAAGAAAAAATATAAGAAAGTGAAAGGAAACCCCCCTTTTATTATTTTATAAATACATTTATGTAAAAATGATATTATAAGAAGTGTAGAAAACATTCGTTTGTAATAAAATATCATATTTTCAAACATATATAGATACATTACCATATAAAAAATATTTGGGTGGAATAATCCAATGGGAGAAATAGGTTCCTGATCAAATAATTTAACTCAATTAAAGGAGTCTTGAGTTACCAGTATTACTTACAAGAAACATACTCATTGAAATAAGAAATATTTTTAAAAGTGAATTTATATAGTGTAAAGGTTAATAAAAATATACTTTAATGTTACCAAAGGGTATAACATTCCCAAATTATGTGAAATAAGTACAAGATAAATTATCATAAATCATAGATGAAAATTGAGTTTCCAAAAATCCTTACTAGTGGTGTAACAACTGTGTCAAAATCTATTTAATGAAATGGAATTGATATGAATTAGTATTTCCAATGAATAATAAAATTATACGATAAATATACATCCAAAATTATTGAATATACCATTTGAAGGAAAAAATGTTTCATAACATAAACATGTCTCAAGGAATTAATATTTGAGATAAAGAACCCTTACATCTTGAGTACCCTTTTCATCTAAACCCCTTGAAAGGGAGGGATTAAAATTAAACTTCAAATACCATTATTAAAAGATAATTGATGTTATAAAATTTCAAATAAGTAGTTTTTACACCACAAAAATGAAATTAGTTGCATAATACCTAATATTTCTTAAAGAGAATAATTTAACTGAAAGTATGAATTTATTTATTGATGAAAACAACTATAAGCCCGAGTCCATCAAGTTTGATGAAAAACATATAACCCGAGTGATTGACCAAAAAAACTGATTACATGTTCTCAGGGGGATCCCAGACTATAAAGTGAGGTAAAATTACTATTCTACATAATCCTAGAGGAATGAATATCTATTAAATTATTACCTTTACACCATATGTGAATCACCTGTACTTGGTCACTTAAGAGAATATTAATGATTCATATGATACAGATGATGTTCATGGGATATAAGTATACTTATCAAGGCGTTTTTAGATGATTAAGGAACTCATCTCCATTGATAAGAGTTTTATATTTCTTTCCATTCAATGTTGTATGCCAATGAGAATTTACTTGGAATCTACTATATGAGAGTCACCATGGAATAATCAAATGAGAAATCGAGAACAACTGTGATTCTTCCATCACAAGCCTCACAAGCATCACACACAGTCCCATTTGTGTACGAACCACCATTGTTTAATTTGAGAACAGCAAGATGCATGTTCCATTTAACCCATCTTCTCTATGGTTGAAACCTCTAATAAAGGTAGGAGGAAAATATGTCTAAACACATATTCCTCAATGATGGATACTTATCCTAGTTCTCTAGGAGAATTACATTTTTCCACAACAATACATGACATCTCAATCATTTAATGTTGTGAACTCTAAATACCCTAATGATGATATCTATTCCTTACCCTCTATTTGTTCCAACACCCTACAACTAATAGAACCGATCTTGCCATCTCCTAAAATTTATTATTACTTGTACCATTAAACCAACTATGAAAGAAGTTATCTATCGATACATTATGTCCTCCAAACTAGAATAACCCTAAAATCCACGTATGGGTCACAAGCACTAATTCCCATTGTAATAATAGGAGAATGATCAATTTTTGATTTGCCTTATTGAAAGAGGGATATTTAAAAATATTGGAGATAACTTTCAGTAGTATCTATTTGTCTTTGGGAAGGAAATTGATTTATTTTGTTCCAAAATAGGAAGTAAAATTTAGATGGAATATCTAATGGCTAAATAATCCCATTTCATTGATCCCTAGTTATGGATCCCTAATGTAGATCATGATACACTTTGAAATTGAAGATTCCTGATGATGAGCACTAGAACACAGAAATGTAATCATCTTCATTTAGGAGGATATTATCCAACCTGTCTTGATACTATGAATTCAGAGTATATTGAACAAAAAATGAATGATTTCAAGATTCAATGAAAGAAATAAAAGTAGTGGGGAATCACAGGAACCCCAATATCGATATTTCTTAGTTATAGTTATCGAAAATGATATCACCATATACAATAACCCAGTGTTCTATTTGGTGGTTCTCCTAAGTATGGCCTTGGAGTCTTTTCCACATTCTAGAAACCCGATAATTTGGAACATCCATAGACAGTTCCTATTTCTATTATATGAATTTGCACCTCATGGATCAAACTCTAAGAGAGGCCCATGCTAATCATTATTGCATACATTGAATAAACTAATGAACATTTATCACATTAATTCCCTTGGCATATGTCTCTTTAGATATACTATCCCCTGAAGCCTAAAGAAATCACCCATCATCATTCAAATCCAAAAAGAACTTCACAAAAAATTTATCCATTCTTCTTGTCATAAAAGAGATTAATTTGAGACCAATATCCTTACATTGGTCTTGATATGTTATGAACCTATGACAAAAAACATGAAAAATTAAATTAAGTTCATAAAATAAATATACATAAACATTATTCAAAATGATAACCATTTATATTCATCAATTATATTAATTATATACATATAAATATTAGTTATTGTTTACTAATTTTCAACAACTTATGTAAGTAATCATAATTCCTTTAAACTAGATTCAAATATGTGTTATTGGCATACATTATTTTCCAGAATTCCACCATTTTCTGATCATATATGGTATTAAAATAAATCTTTTAGTATAGTTTATAATTATATAATTTCATTTCATTAAATATTTGGTTATGATTGATTTGGATGAAATCATTGACAATAAAATTTCTGTGAGTCTTAATGAATAATGGGCGATTTCATAATTAATGAGTTAAATGTTAATATAAACTGACCAAAAAAATAATTATCCATATATTTATATCATATTTTACTTGTAAATAATTTATCATAGTTATACATTATATAATTTCACATTGTTGTTTATGTCGGTGGTTAAACCGACCCAAAGATAAACTAAACATGATTAATGGATGATTTCTAACTTTTGTACTCTTAATACTAGAATACCAAACTAATAATCATTTTATTGGGTTATTAGTAGAGTGAAATATCATAATTTTAATGTATTATTAAGCGGGATTAAATGTTATAATGTAATTACATAGAAATAAGAGATCATTTTTCTCTTAGTATGCTTATTTTAAATGACAGAATTAATAATGATTGTTTTTTCATGATATTGATTAGTGGTTCACAAGTTTTTTATAAAAAAATGTAATAGTATAATTGATAAAATATTTACACATCAAACACATTAAAATTACCATCCCTATAAGGTATTGGAAAAAAATGGAAATCGATAGTTCAATGGAGGTGGTAGTCCACATGTATGTATGGTTGGTGATTTCCTTTTTCCATAGAACAAGATAAATGTAAAATATTTCTTTTAATTTCAGAATCCAAAATATTGTATAAATATAATATTTATTAATAAAATTAAAGAATATTACCATCCATGTATGGTGGATAAGGAAAAATGAAACCTGAAAATTTGCAGAAGCAGTAGTCCGCAAATACACAGAAGACTGTAGTTTCATCTTTTCTTATGGGACAATGGGAAAATGTGATTAATGATTGATACCATAGATTAATAACACTCCATATAAAAAAATAACAGTTTTATTAAACATATATTTGGAAATTTAAATTTTAAAAAAACTAGAAATCGAATAAATTAAGTAAAAATGATTCCTCACATTGAGCACATTAAAATTCCATAGAGGATCTCTAAAAATGGAAGAAATTGGCTAGTATCATGATAATAGAATATAAAAATAGAGAAATATGATTCTAGGGTAACAAAAACGGTTCTTTTTTATCTATTTAAAACATTTTTTTGTGGTATGGAAGGTGTGGTGATGGGAACCTCTTTTAAGTGTTGACAATTGAGTTTTTATAAATGTTTTATCTGAATATAAATGGAGAAAATATTTAACATTTCAAGTGTCTCCAAATATAGAAACTAATTTAGAGGATGATTATATAAGGTCTAGAGTAACTCAGTTAATTAATTAACACTATTTTAAACATATTTGAATCACTTTAACCATTGAATCATTACATCATCTGTTTAAGCTTTTACCTAGGTAACTAGTTTCTATAGAAGGTAACTTAATCTTTATTACAGACAATATAGTGATCCTGACTGCATAATTTAGAAATAATGATTCAAAATTGTTAATCAATTTTATTTTTTTCAACTTCTAGTAGTGGTTGAAAATAAATTTAAACACTAAAAGTATATTGTATTAATTGATTTTGAAAAATATAACTTATGTTATAAAAAGTAAAATATGGTTTTTTTCAATTAAAACTAATGTTTTGAAAATTAAAAATTCACATTTAAAATATATATATGGTGTCATAAAATGGTATGATGAATTTTAAATTCATACATATATTGTTTTAATTTCACAAAATTCATGTTATTCGAAAAAACGTATTTTTCATTATGCACCAAAAAATCATTATTTTGATAACAATAAAAAAAAGAATCATAAAAAATTATTAATATAATTAATCAAATAATAATGTTTATTTTTGAAAATTAATCCTCTAAATTTTAGATATTTTTCCTTTTTAATAAAAATGTGAGATATAATGAAAGCAAGTTTTTACTAGGAAATATGTTTTTTAGAATATTGACCCTTCTCATTCATATTTACTATCATTTAACAGTAGAATAATTAATAAAAAATTATTCATATAAATATATTTTGTCATTATTAATAATATGTTTGTTTAATTAGTAATGCATATTGAATAAAACAATTAATATTTTCAAAAATACACTTCTAACCATAAAATTATTATATTAGTCATTTTTTTATACCAATTGAAATTTATTTATATTACAAGAAGAATTTATTTTATTTAAGAAGAAATTATAAAAAGAGGTTACACATATTAATTTATCTAATTAAATGTTTAGATTTTAATAGTCATAATTAAATATTTATATTTTCTCTAAATATATTGCGGTTACATTTATGTTTGGTGTTGTGGGTGGAGAATGATATCAAGCCGAAATGGATCATTTATATGTAGTCATATATTCAAATTTTAGTTATTTTCATTCTATTACCTAAAAATAAATAGTGTCCACTCAATTTAAGCGAAATGATCAAAGTAATTTTTATTGGGAAGTGATAATAAATATTACACAACTTGATGGCCAGGGGTATATTTAGGTTGTGTAAAAAGATTTCTCTATATGAAATGTTATTTTATGTTATTTAAAAAGAATTATATAACCCATTACAAATTTTAAATATTATTATACCAATGAAATAAAATCTAGATCTATACTGAACAACTTACCACATACCATAAAAAGGATTTATATGATAATCATACCATGAGTGGATCTTATTTGTTACTCAATGTCCTGTAGTTGGTGAAACTTTACATGACATTGGACACTACAAAATCTAGAGTGAAATCACACAATGAACTATATTAGTACAATTTTCATAGGATTTTTCATTTTGATGTAGTTTTTAATAACTATTTCCTTCTTTCACCCATATATGGTAATGTAGAGTTATAAAAGGACCAAATCTATTATAATTAAAGTAAAAGATTTTTGTAGCTGCTTTGTTTCCCTTACATAAGCGAGTTTGATGATCATCATATATATATATATAACATTTACCTATCTGATTAAATCAATTTCCCTTATGAGTCTTCCCATATTTTTGACATGTTGTAAATTGAGTCTTGTTTCCTTTATCATATTTGTTACCCAAATTTCTGTGACATCACATCCTTATTATCTTTGATATGTTCAAGTTTTCAATTATGTTCATCAATTTCATAAAAATTATTTGATAGCTAGTTTGGAATAATCATAATATTTTCCACTCCATACCTTATCCAATTATGTTTCTCATTGGGGAAGTTACCACATTTTTCAAGCCATCTATTTTAAAAATAGTTCCTTTCAAAATAATGAAATACTAAAAAAGGAGGTAACATGAGTGATAATAATTATATCATAACTATTATAAATAAATACAATAAAACTTTTCATCAATATGTACGAATTTGTAACATTATTATGTTATCTTATAGTTTGAATAAATCAACTTATATATGACTTTATTCAACCCTACTCACTATTATTTTTACCTATATCATTCTTGGTTTAACCCGAGGTTACGTTGAGTTGGGTTCTATCATACTTATTAACTTTATAGACAAAATAGAGAACCCAAATTACCATAATTAATAATAAAATATTTTATATGAAAAAATAACTCAAATATATGCATCTAAAAGACAAATTATACTTTATCATGGAAAGAACATATGAATCAATATGTACCATAACCTAGGAATTTATATGATTTAGTCTATGTTATCTTTAACAAATTTTGAATTAGGTTATGTGACCTAACCATATTCAAATCCCTTAAAATTGTTTATAAATATAATATGTTTTAACAAACGAATATACTCTATGAGTGTGAAACTGTGTTTACAATTAGGCATTTTTATCATTCCCAAGTGATGTTCTAGTTAATACCCAATATTCCATTTTTATTTTTATTACCCATAAGTACATTTGTGTTAGTATTTGCATCCACTTGTAGTATCGAGAAAGGGATGAAATTACTAGGAGAAAGACATAATCTATAAAAGAAAATAATATTATGGTGTCATCATATTTTTAGAATTATTGCATAGGATATTCCCTAGGGGTTTTAATAATTTTGTATTGTCTCAATACACAAATAAAAATTAAATTGTTACATTAATGTTACATCAAATACTATGAAAAACCTTTACCTATACCTTTAAAATTATGATCGATCATAAATTATAAACCATTAAATTATTTTCACCAAACATCCTAATCATTAATGTTCTATAAACCCTACTCTGATACCAACTAGAGATACTCACACCCACAATCCCAAATCTAGTTCCACAATCACATACTTTATGTACTATTTTTGATAAAACTCATATTTTCTTAGACATAATAATCCCATAGTTACAAGAATTAAGTTATATATTATATTACATACATTCCAAAACACATCTTCATTTTAGTTATTTATAGATTTAGGAAATACAATAAACAAGAATCGCATTTCCCTTGTATCAAAAATACATTTTTCTCATCATATATGAATTTACATAATCAATAACGAATCTAATACATTTCCATTAAATTCTTCCACACATTTTATCCTTCTATCAATTCACGTGTTGTAATTTTATTAATTAAATAGGGAATGGAATCATAAGAAATTGGAAATATCAAATTCTCATTAACGGAAACATATAACAATTTTTTTAGAAAAAATCATGAAATATATAATATGATGGGAGTAAAAAATTTGAATAATTTACTATTCAATAGAAACTGAGATTATGCTATATCATGGAAAATAGATAAAAACAGGGATAATAATAATATTCATATCATACTCATTTAATTATTAATTTTATATATATCAAAACATGATGTTAATATAGGTCAAATATATGAGGTAAAATGGAAAGAGGGGATGATTTTTCCTAAAAAATAAAGAAAAACAATATAATTTTAAAAATACATTTAAAAATATTATAGAAATTAATACCATTTGAATAAAATAAAATTACAAAATATTTGAGAGAAAAACAATATAATTATATAAAGAATGAAAATGGTAATAATAAAATCAAATGGAGATTCAAGAAGAAATCAAGTAAGAATTTATGATGGATTAAAAAATTATGAAATGAATGATTAAAAGTGACAAATAAATTTAGTTAAAAAAAACATAGACACTATATTTGGTAAATATAACCTTCAATAGTAAATGAAGGTACCCCAATGTCTACCTCTTCGACACCTTGAGTATTTAATAGAGTTTTTCATTCAGTTTAATTGTATCCAAGATACAAAAACAATCCCATGATATTTAGGTTATAGAATGAAACCATATACATTAAAAACTATCTCTTTAACATGAAAATATATAAATAATGAAATAATAACACATTTAATTTAAATAAAATTATAAATAAAACCAATTACCCTCAGCTAAAACCTATTGAGCGTTGATATTTCAAGAAAGAGGATAAGGAAAATATTTCATATTAAGAATCAATTTTAATATTGGGCTCTATTTTATCACTAAATATAATTTTTTCTATAAGAGAATAAGAATAATTATTGAGGGTGACTTGGATATAAAACGTTTTCACAAAATATGTGGAGAAAAGAATAATTTGAAATAGAATCACATTGAGAGACAATGAGCATGTTGGTAATGGGAGAATGATTTTAAAGGAATGTTTATTTTTTAATGTCGATTTATAGATCTTCCAAAGGCCTCTATTTATAGGATTATCATTCTCCAGTATGGTTTTTTATCCCTTGGAGAGACTTTAAGTTGATGAGATCCAAGTTTAATATATTTTGACAATTAATTTTTTAAGCTTGTATAACCCTTTTAAAAAAAATAACTATAGAAGATCAAAGAAATCATTTTGAAAATAAAAGTAAAAATATTAATAATATTATTACAGAATGATCAATCTTAGAGAGGCATATTTCTAATATGTCATAATTTTAAACAAAAACTATTTTAACCATTCAAATTCATTTTAAATTATTTGAAGGAAATATTAAAACAAGAATCTTATAATAAGTAATAGATAACTAAAAAAATACCGCAAAAATTAATAATATAAAATTCAAAATTTGAATTGTGAATCAATTTACATATTTAATCATAAAATTATATAAAACACAAAAATAATTTAATTAAACCACAAAACGATTTTTATTCCCACCATTTCACTTAATTATGATTTTAGGAATATCAAATTCAACAAAATCATGTTAAAATAATGAAAATGGAGTTTTTTTATTTTCATATTATAAATATTTGAATTACGGAAAAATAAAATTATGAATCCTAAAACTAAGTTTAAAACATTTGAAAAATAATTTACATAAGTCCCAAATAATTTATAATAATAATTTAATTCCTTGAATTATTTTATAGAGTTTTATAAACGTATAGTAAAACAAGATAAAAATAAAATCATGAAAAAAGTAAATAATATATTTTCAGATTTATTTATTGGTAAAATACCTTGTTTTTTAAAGGTATGCTTCATAATTAACATGTTTTATAAAGTTTTACATTCTATTACATAGGTTACATAGAGGTAATTGGAATTTACCAGTGTTTCATAATGGTAGCTAGTCTAAGGGTATCTTGTGTAAAGGTAAAGAGGTTAAACAATGAACTTCATAAGTGGTATCCACACACTACATCAGGATGAAAATAATTTTATACAGTATTTTTATGGGTAAAACTAAATTGTCAAAATGGAATGTGAAACTTATTTAAAGGTAAATAAATAAATTCATACATAGTTTAATGGTAAAATAGAGTTCTGTAGTCATAAAGATAGAACTTCATAACAATCCTAGGGATAAAATCAAAGATGTGTAAATTTTTTCCTAGATTTACATAAAGACAGAAGTATATCTACACTTTCTATGCAAGGATAACAAAAAAGTCCCCTAAAGTTAAAATTATAATTTTAAATCTCAATTATAGCTAAAGAAAAATAAATAAGACGTATACAATGGTAAAAGAACATTAGAAAAATATTTTTTTGCAATAAATAACACAAAATAATTATATAGAATAATAATAATAAAAATAAATAATTCATGGCTAAAAATAATAATAATAATACAAATTGAACTATTATCTCGATAACTAAATTAAAATTAAAAAAATATATTCAGTTAAATAAAATTATCAGAAAATGGAAATTATGAAATAAAGTATGTATAAATTACCCATATATAAAATTATTAATGTGGAAAGGAGTTACTCCAACAATTTACCCCTTTTTAGTAATTTTTAGAAATATAATTTCCAAAAAATATCTATCTTTTTGGTATTAATGATTTTAAAAAAAATTAAAATATTTTATCCACTTTAGAAAAATAGGATAAATCAAAAAAATAGATTTTCTACAGAAATTAATGTATTTTTTTCATAAAAAAATTAACTACCCCTAAATTATATATTCTATAAAATATTCTAAAATGATTTATGATTGAAAATATTAAGAAAATAATTATTGGGAAAAATAATTTCATTCATAAAGATTTATATCTATTGAATTAATGAAGCATAAAAATTACCCAGGGTCTCAAAGCTATTATGATGTAAGGCCTACTCACCATTTCTTGGATGGGTAAAGGTTTAACAAAACCAATGAATTTTTTTGGGGATAAATCTATATGATAATAATCTTCATAACCACATCCACTTGTTTGTATCTATACCTAACTATTTTTTAGTGTATAATAATCACTTCAATTTTAAAATATAATAAAATTTCTGAAATTGTTTCTTCTTAATAAAAGAACTTGAAATAAAATTTAGGAATCAATTTTAAAAATAAAAAATAAATAAATAATTACCAAATCCTGATAATATATTTAGTGAATTTTATTTTTTAGGAAAATAAAAAATATTAATTGGAAATTTAAAATAATGAAAAAAATAAAATAAATAAATAAAAATAAGAGAAAATATATAAACAAATCCTCTCTTCTTTAGTGATACAATGAAAAAATTGAGAGAATATATTTTGAAAAAATATTCAACAAAGAACATGAAATAAAAAGAATGAATAAAATTATTCCAATGAAGATGATGGTTGATGTTGAAATTTTTCCCAAAATGAATGAGATAGGATCCTCTTAAATTAAAGTATAAAAATTAAGATCAATTTTTGACAGAGTTTATTAACAAATTCATGAAGTTAAAAGAACATTTATTTAGAAGAAACAATTGGATAGATGAATGAGGTCTGGAAAAAATACCTATAATATATCAATTAATGTATCCTTTTTGTACATAAGGTTCGGGTATGTTAGTGCAAGTTAATAATAATTATGATAGAGAAACAATTTTATGTCAACTACGATCGACTAATAATGATTTTGGAACACAATTTGTTTTTATAATGAGATTTTATTTTAGAAAATTGAGAATAAATGTAAATATTTTTAGGTATACCAAATCTTTAATTGTTATAATTATGTTTATAAATAAACTGACAAAAATTCTTGTAATAAATAAAGAATAAATTTTTAGAAATTACATTTTAAAAAGTTCTATTTTTAAAATTTTTAAAAGAACATTTCTTTGTAAAAAATATAACCACATAAAATTATAAAAGGTTTTTGAGAACCCAAAATCTTATTTATCATTTATTCCCCATGGTGAAAATAATAATAGGTTTTTTTAAGGATTGTAATTTGAAATGACAAATTTTTGACATTTGTATAATCTTTTAATTTTAATGTTGAATACTATTTTTGTAATGGTTTATATTTTTTAGAAACAATAATATTGTCTTTCTTTATAAGATATTTTATTTTTAAAATTAGATTATAAAAACCATTTTACATTCATATGTAGCATTTAGAATATCTTTATAAGTTATAATAGATGCTTGAGGGATAGAATTGTAATATAAGGAATGAGTAGGAGAAAATGAAATTATTGAAATAACCTCAATTTTTTCCTCATTATGTGTTAGAGATACATGGGAAATTCAGGATTTGATTCATATGTTGATGTTGAATCTTCACTTAGAATCAAATGTGATGGTTTTATATCATTCTTACCTTGCTTCTTATATTTAATAGTTTTTTTTCAAGGGATAATCAGGCTTGAAGTGGCCATTATTTTTCCAACCAAAATAATTTACCTCGAATTGTTGAATTTTACATTTGAATTTTCATGAGGAAATTTTCTTTCTATTAAACTTGTGTAACATGTTCAATATTCTAGTCAAATAGTTTCATTTTCAGTTTCAATCCCATAGGAGTGATTTTTTTTAAATTTAAAATCAATTGTTATTTTTGTTTTCTTAAACACATTTTCCTTTTTTTCAACTTGTTTCTTCATGGTAAGCTCATATTTCAAGAGATAAAATGTAACTTCCTTAACTGGAATGTTCTTAACATCTTTAGCATCATTAATGGTTGTGAATATTGGAGTCTAACATCTTAATAAAACTAATATTATTTTTTACAAATGTTTCTATAAAAAGTGAGTCTTTATGGTATTTTTATAAATAAAATTATGTTTTAAAATATAGAAAATATAGTGATGATTGAATCATTATGATGCAAATTGGAATTTTCAAAACATTACTAACACATGTATAACCTTGTAACCTTATCATTATTTTACCTTCTTGTGTAACATCTGATAGTTTCTTGATTTTAGGTTCCATTTTTAATAAAGATAATAGGTTAAACATATTAACATATAAATGAAAATTTAAATTATTCAATGCTTTACCATATACATAAAATGTAGAGATTTCATCAGGGGGCCATTTTCCTTATTTATCAGATAAAAGATTATATCCATGAATAAAGTGGATAAACAATTGATCTAAAAAAGTCTCCATTATTGATTTCCAATAAAAATAATTAGTTCTACAAAAAATGAAGCATGACCCATTGGTATTACATCAAGACCACAAAGATTATTTGAAAATATCATTTTAAAAATTGAACATAATATAAAAAACAGTTAACAATTTAAAAAAAAAATTAAAATAATTTTTAAAAAATGAACACTAAGAAAAAACAAAACCCTTTTGATACATAATTTTGGTCAAAGATAAGTTATAAATTGGAACAAGGGTGAAGGGTGGTAAATTTCCATTCCAAAAATGAAGGGAAAAAGTCCATGAATAATATCTTCTTTTAAAAAGTGATAATTAATTAAAACCATTTTGAATAAAATAAAATATGAAATGTATTTAATGTAAAATAATATAGTAATATATAATAATAATATAAGAAAAAGGTAAAAAGAGTAAGATTCAATAATTAATTGAATAAGGGTGTTTTATGGATTAAAAAAATTATGAAATGAACTATTGAAAGTGATAAATAAATAACTCTTCTAAAAGTAATTGTGAAATAATATTTGGTAAGGAAGGTTGAAAATAGTACCCCAAGGTTTTGATTCTTCTAACACCTTAATCCCTTGATCACATAATGTATTAATCCCTTTAATTTAATGATATCTAAGATTCGAAAACTATCCTTTGTTTTTTATGTCATAGAATGTAACATGATACAATATAAACTCGATCATTAACAACAAATATAAAACCCACAAATGAATAGTTTGATACCATTTTAATGAAAATATAAGGAGAATTGAACTTCATTACATTAAATGTAGTATCTTATTTAATTAATGGAAATTGGAAGAGAAGAGTATTGGTAAGAAGCATTCAATTTTAAGAATGTTATCAATTATCTTAATAAATGTCATTAATACTCTAAGATAATGAGAATAAATGAATTGATTGTTTTGGATATTATAATATTGGGAACATTATAATGATAAAATAATATTTTGAAATGAAATTAGTTTGAGAGTAATTAAGAATTTTCTCAATTTGATAATGATTTTGAAAGAATTTTGAAGTTATTTGTAGATTGATAAGGCCCCTTTTGGTCTATATTTGTAGGATTATCAAAATTTAAAAATGTTATGGAATCCTTAAATATACATTAAGTTGAAGTTGTTGAATATTAATTTATTTTGACCATTAATTGTTTAGGACTTCATGATCCACTCATGAAATATTATGAGTTTACTAAATAGGATAGGTGGAGATGGTAACGGGATTCCAAGAATTCGAGGAGGTATACAATAGTGTATCCCTAGAAAATCCTTGATAATGAGGTATAAAAATCTAGTGGAAGAGATATCATGGTAGAACAAAATATGAATGTAGTCTCCTAGGTAGAACTTGAAGGATGAAAGTAAGAAACCTTAGTCCCCTTGTTCCATGTATATTTATTATCAATCCAATTGATGATGAGAGGCTTGTGTCTAGAAGCAAGGTAAGAGATGGGAAAATGAGTCTAGGTATGACCATTAAGGTATTTACATAATATTGCATAATCCTCCTCTATCGTAGCCATATAAACCATTTTTGGGTGTCAAATATAGAGACTACCGATGATGGAATTGGCCTCTATAATTAGAGATCTTCCTTGCCTATAGAACACACAAAACAAAAAATCAGAGATCCATTGGGATCATTAATAACATCCCCCCATGAAACGAAAACAACACGAGATGTCAAAAATTTGTTTTAGGTCATTTATAGAAGGAATCCATAAGATCTAGTGGCCTTTATAGAAGAAGTTACTGGAAGATAGGGAAATTAACTTCCTCCCATTACCTTTATTAGGGAGGGAACATTGTCCAAACATTTTAGAGGAATGTTTAGGTATACAACTGAACATCTAGAACTTGGAAATAGTGTTCTATAGATTATGTGGGATCCATAGTTATATGTTTTTTATCTTTCCTCCCATATATAACAATTGACAAAAACTAGGAGAAGGGTCAAAGATTTCTTCTCATTGTTGTTACCCACACTACTAAACTACATTTGGTGAAAGTCATCGATAGTAGGAACAAGAACCATAAACCCAATGATTTATCCACACAAACTCCACACTGTGATATCCCACTCACATTAAAAAATAGATGGGTAATGGATTATTTACTAGGGTTTCTGCAACATACGCACATTGAAGCTAACCAAATCCCATTGTGTTTAATCACAACATCAGTGTAGATTTCATGGTTTTACATACACCAAATTGTAAAGTTTGAATTTTAAATAATATACAAACACCAAAGGAGGACACCCTAAACATTATGATTTTATAAAGTATGAAACATGGGATAATAAAACTTCAAGAATAATGAAACCAAAGGGGAGAATGTGAAAATTCATGCATCTTTGGAAGATATCATTATAATTCTTTGAAATTATGATAATTGTTTGTAATCTTATACTGCTTGAATGGTAGAAATATTGATACTGACATATCTAAAGGTGAGTTCTGTGCTTGGGATCTCAGAAAGAAAAAAACTTCACCAGCCCAATTATGATCCATTAAATTTATTTCCCCATATCCTATGATCTAGAAGGCATGATTATAAAGGATGAGGATGTGTCCTTATAGGGTTGTCCATATAATAAAGAATTTCCCTCTAGGATATTTATGGTCCTTAACCTATTTTTCAGTGATGAACATTCTTTACATAGAATAACCTTTAATATACCCCTATATAATAATTCATTTTAAGAAGAACATCATGTCTACAATACTTATCACATTGATATCCTCATTTTCCACCATCATAGATAACCTAACCCATTAGGGGAAATGACATCTCTTATCTGAATTCACAACCTAAATGAAGGAATAAATGATATTCTCAATATCTCTTATGAAATCCATGGGATACGTTATAATTTAGATAATGTGTATGGTGATGGAGGTAAAAATTTAGCTGGAAAGGATTATCCTACCTCAAAATGAATAAAAGAGTTTGTTCTGGTTGCTAATGTTGTTGGATATCATCTCATCCACCCCCTCAATGTGGGATATCTGCATCCTACCTAAAGGGGTTTTTGTCCAATGTACCCTAAGGGGATATTTTTCATATGTATTCCAAAGTGCTGATTCAATTAATATTTTTTGGGTTTTATGCATCATCAGTAAATGATATCAATACTCTTCTCACGAATGATATTATGGCTAATATACTTGAAATAATATTCCATGTATTTGTTAAAGCCTCCAATAAAGTTGTTGTATCCATTGATAAAAAATACGATTTTATTGGTGAAGAGGAGGTGGGAAACACCACTAATGTGGGGGTTTTAATTATAAGGGTGAATACTACCTTTCTGCATACATATATCGAGGTGTCATAAAGGAATATCCAAAACTATAATAACTATAATAGGAGATAGTGGGTATCCATGCCTCTTCCACCTAACCGAACTGAAAAACCACATCTCCACAACATGAAGATAATTG
This sequence comes from Viscum album, assembly GCA_963277665.1. Lineage (NCBI taxonomy): Eukaryota > Viridiplantae > Streptophyta > Magnoliopsida > Santalales > Viscaceae > Viscum > Viscum album. The sequence goes on along the minus strand of OY728139.1, from coordinate 1,511,124,209 downwards.
TGAACCAAGGAGATCTATAACAATGGAAGAAAAAATAAACCACCAGGTTTGAGACACCCATGAACTCCATCACCTAAAAAATAATTTTCCACATTATATGGCTATAATCTTTATACATATCAACCATAATAGCTATTTTAGATCCCACTATCATCTTGATAGTATCTCCATTTGTTTCTTGAGAAATACCCATATCACCATGGATGAATCTTACTTTGACAAAACCATTCTTATCTCTTGAGACCTTGATATAGAGGTGTATAGAAAACCTCATGTTGATAATAGATTCCAAGGCATTACACAGAAAATTGCACTTGTAAATGGGTTTGGGATGCCTTATATATGAGGGATAGTCAACTTTTAGAATTAAAACTATTATTGTGGAATAAGTAAATAGTGGTATGATTCCACCATGGAAGATGTTCAAAAAATATTCCAGATTCTCTCCCTAGATGATATCCAATTAGGCCAAATATAATGAACTCCTGAATCAAAATATAAACTCCACATAATAAATTTGAATGTTTTTAGTTTTATACTATACAAACATGTGTAAATGAATAAAAAAATTAAATTTCATAAATATAAGATTAATAAACATTAAAAATACATGTCATATGATCAAAATAATTTATAATAATTTCTAAATTCATAAAAAGAATTTAATTTTTTAATAATGATGTTGTAAATCAAGATATTATGAAAATCATGAAACTATGAAAACTTTAGATTTCCCAATTTATGTAAGAGTAAAATACAATGTTATTTAAAGGTAAGATTAAAAATATGATTATTTTTAGAGGTGATTATTAAACTATATAGGTTACATAATGGTAACAAGAAATTATATGTGGTGTGTAAAGGTAGATAATGTAAAGGTAGGTTTTTTAATGGTAACGAGGTGAAACCATGAACTGTGTATGGATTAGTTTGACACTTTTTAATGGTAAAAATATTTATTTTGGTAGTGTATGTGTAAAAATTATTTTTATTGAAGGTACATGAAAGTTGGGAAAATATTAACAAATAAATGAATATGTTGTGTATGGGTTTAATAGATTTTAAGGGTAATTGGTGAATTACATAGGATGTGTAACAATAGAATAAAAGTCTCATAAGGGTAACATAACATAATGTAATGATAGAAGTAAAGAAAAATTAACTATGTATTGGTAAAAACAAAGTTATTTAAAGGTAAAGCATGAATTGAAAAGCTCACGTAAGTGTAGATAAAAATTAACACTTATATAGTGGTAAAAAACTTTAACAAATTAATTTTTCACAAGAAAAATTTAAAAAATATAAATTAATGATAACATTACAAATAAAAGAAGAATATATAAAAAATTGAAATAAAAATAATAATAAAAATAAAATAATAAGAAATATGAAATGATTAAATAAAAATAATTTCTATAAAATAAAATAATAATAAATATAAATTATCCAAATAATAAAGTTATGAAATATAGAATATCATAATTATCAACAACATTAAAAATTTAAAGTGGAAATGATACACTAAAAAGTAAATGACTTGATTAAGACACTATAATTATATGTGGAGAGGTATACACAAAAGTCCAAGAATTTTGGTCTCATAAGGCCCATCGATTCATTGAAGGTCTATAAAATGTTTATCCCCACCCGTAATATGATTAATTCTAATGAATTCACTATGAATGTAAATAACAAATTTCATATCATTAACAATGAAAACCTTGTACAAATAAAAAAATGGTTATCTTTATATAGAAAAATAAAAAATATTGATATATAATCATCTGTGTTAGAAAAAAGTAATCAATAATTTGCATGCTTTCATAGCTAATAAATAATCTTTTTTAGGTGAACATCATCCAATTTTAATTTTATTAAATGATACGGTCACACAGTAATGGGAAATGTGTATTTAGTTAATTAATTAATATAATTAAATCATCGTAATCTATCCATAGAAAGATATAATATGGTTTGAAAATAAAATTTCATCAGTATAATAATATACACATGAAAGTCTGACATAAAGGGAAACTACCCGTATAAAAAGAATGTTTCAAATGATACCATAAATAAAATGATCAAGAATAATATTTTTTGACACAATGATTTTAATTTCACAAATGATAAATTTAACAACCTTAGATTTCAGGAATTTTTATTATTTGGAATAAAACAAGTCTCTTTGATAAAATGCATTACACCTAACTCTGAGTTTAGATTTCATTACACACAACACTGAGTTTTAACAAAACCATGATTTATTATTAATATAGTAATTTAAATGCAACAATTTTAACCTAGTCAAAAAACATATCAATGTGAATATTAATAAATATTTTTATAATATTATTTATAATGGTTTTATCTAATTAAAATGTATTCATGAAAAAATTACTTAATTATTAAATAAACTATTTATATGTTTCAAAAATATGATTTTCTCAAGGAATGTTCTTTTTTTTGTATTTTTTTGAAAAATAATAAAATTAATATTTTACACTTTTATAAAATTAACTTGATAAAATATACATAAATTTTGAAATTAGAATTTCTAAATTAGAATTGGCTAAATTTTGTAGAGTTTTATGAAATGTTTCATGTTTTATTTAATAATGAAAAAATGAATTTTAGAAGAAAAATTAATTTTCATTTAATTAATTTTTAAACTTAAATAATAATTTAAATAGGTTTTATAGTAAAAAAGTCAAATTATACATCCATTAATAAAATTTAAGTCATTGTAATCAATTTCATATTTAATTTTGATATAATTGTTTTTAATGTTTAGAAAATTCTCTTTTTAAAATATTTTTTATCATCACATTTGATGGGTTATTTTTAAATTAAATATTTCCAAATATAAGAATTAAATTTGAAAAATTTATTCAATATTTAGATAAATGAAAATTTATGTTACCTAATAAATTAAACTTAATTTTATCCCAAATGAATACTAAAAATACTAAATATAATTTAAAGCAGTTAAGGAAATGCATGGGTTTATTGGGGCGTTATTCTAAACAATAATGGTAAAAAATGACCAAAAGTATGTCCAAAACCAATTTAACGACCATATTTTTGTAACATCAATTTTAGGATCGAGAACAAATCATTGTGAAGCCTTTTTAAATGAAACAAAAGTGGGTTGAATATAAGTGTTCCACTGACATCTGTAATACAGGCCACCCATTATCCTCTTTTCATCACAGATTCAAACCTTTTTTAAGATAATAAATTGAAATATAAATTCCCATATTACCAATTATAATCGAATAATATTTATTTTGGATATAAATATAATCTATTAAGTCTCTTGTCAAAAACCCATAGGAGTTACCCGAAGAAGAGGTACCATTAAGGAATGATAATTTTTTCATTTCTTCATCCCACACCCACCAATTATTTATAACATGATGATATAATATCCTAATTATATTTCATATACTAAGTTGTTTTTATGATAATTTAATTCCTTGAAAACAGTTCCACTTATATCAAATGGGTTAAGATCTCATTGTTCTTGTGTGTGGGGAACTACCACCTCACAAAATAATTTCATTCATTTTCCATTACCACCTCTCAAAGATAGTTGAAATGATGGATTTATTAATTATATACGATATATATTTTGTTATTAAAATTATATTATTATTATATCACACATACCATCATAATCAACATTTTTTGGATATTCAATAAAGTCGCTCGTTTGTGTGAAGGACTATCACCTCACGAATTGATGTGACTCATTCACATTTTAGATGGAATTTATTAAGGATGATTCTAATAAAAATATGTGATATATATTAAATAAATATGTTTTTAATGATAATATATCATTTTATTTTATTTTATTCAATACATCAAGAAAATCTAGACAACATTTATGTGTACAGACGACCTACCGTCTCCATGAACGTTGACTTTTATTTTCAATCCCAATATTTTATAGAGGACGATAAATACACATATAATTAATATATATTATATTCATATGGTGGTAAAATGTTTTAATATTATTTAAAAATGATCAATTTTAGAGTACCAAAAATAAAAAATCAAAACACATAAAAAACAAAGTGGTTATTAACAAAAACACAACATTAGAACAGAATTATTAATAAATGGGAAATAAAAGATCATAACAAAATAAAGTATAGAATGATATATATAAAAATAGTTCACTAATATATATATATATTAAACATATTTTTTTAAAAATGAATCTTTAATGAGTACGATAGGATTCAAGACCTATGGTAAGGATGTTTTTTTCTCAATTTTCTTTCTTCGAGACATATGTTATGTTATGCAGCTATATTAAATTATGAGGTGTGTATACAAAACCTCTGATATTTAATATAATTATTTTTTCTATCATCATGATATTTTATGGTTTTATTTTATTTTATCCTATCATGGGGATTATGAATCAATTTTACAAAAGCGGTAAGGGTTTTATGTTACAATCTCATTGTTTATTGGGTTTGTTTATGACTATGTCTACAATGTTGAAATATCTTGATCTACCTCTCAATAAGTCTCATTAATTTTCATCTTTTATAGTTAATAAAAAAATCTTGAGGTAATAGTACAATTTTTACACTCGTTGGTAATTAAAATAATGTTTAAAGTGTTTTTATTCGAATTTTACATTATGTATCTCATCAGTCAATATTTGTTTTCCTTCCCAAACCATGTTTTCTAAACATTATTCTAGAAATGTTTCATTATACTAAAAATTAATTACTTAATTTTTTTACCCATGTTGGCCTTTTCATAAAATGTTTTGAAATGTATTTTGATGCCAGTTTCTAAATAATTACCATTTGGGAAGAATAAATTCCTCTACAAATGTTTTAAATGATTGATCAAAATACTCTTCTATATAAGATTAGATCTATTGATGTTAACAATTCCATAATAGGACGTGATCCAAGGGTTCCATTCCAATTATTTATTTGAATTATTTATGATAATAATTTTATTTTTTTTGAAACTTGTTTCTCTTACATGGGATATATGATGATACTAATCTTATGAATCACACTTATTTTTTTCACAGGTTATTCTATGATGAAATGATGGAATGATTATGATGCATGACTCTTTTACAAATGTTATAATATGATATAAATGATTATTATAACCATTAAAATTCAGAGGTAATGATATGATGAATGTTTAAAATCAATGGGAATATAGAAATAGAGTTTTTATTAAGTTGCGGGTTGGATGTACAACTACCTCCAAAGCATTGGGTAATTATTTATATCTCATGAGATAGGAAAAACAGGAATGGGGAATGCACATGGTTAATTAAGGGACATTTTATGATATGATGGTCTTGAGAGAGAACCTTTACAAGTATGATGGTCTTAAGAGTGAAACCATTCAACTATGATCGCCCCGATAATGGTCCTTTGATTATATGGAAATTGTTTTCTCTGATTTTGTGTATGATTAAAATTCAATGTCTTGTTCAAATGTAATTGTCTCATGGATCATATTATTTTATTTTATTATGATTTATGTCTTACGAACTCCCAATATTTATACCATTATTCAAGATTACGATTTTTAATATCTGGGGTCTAATTATTAAATCTCGTTATTTTGTTATAGATCATAGTGGGTGATGATGTAGTATCTTTTTGTACCAATTTGTTTTTGTGCTTCAATATTCCCAAATGTACTGACCTATTATGGCCCTTGATAGTGTGTTTGTGAAATACAATGAATACCCCTAATAAAATGATGTAATATATATATATTTGAAAATACTGAGTCGGTATAGTTTTTATCAAATGATATGTTTAGTTACCTATAGAAAATTTGATGAGAAAAAATCAGTGAGATCCCTATAGTCATTTCTATGTATAAGTATAAAGTTGATTTAATGCAAAAAAATGTCTTGCAATTTTAGTAAAAGGTAGAGAGATTGGTTTCCAATTGATCACATCCCTTTATAGATATTACGAGTGGACATGGCTCTATAACATAGGTACCTAGGGGTAATTACTGCAAAAAAGGAACATTGAGATAGAATCGATCATCCTCTAATGCACGACAAAATACACTGATACACACCTAGTTTGAGACTCCAAGGGGAAATGCTTTGGAAATTCACAATCTTGTTATGAACCATAATAATAAATTTAAATAAATGATGACTATGAATAACCTAAGATAAAACTAATGTGTCATATATTAACAACGGATTCATGATTTTGACATCAGATAAATGTTTTTCAGGATATTATGGACCCCGACAAAGATTATTGTTCCTTAAACTTTAGTTAGTTTTAGTCAAGGGCTGGAACCTAAGGGAATCATGTTTATACTAAATGAGACCAACAATGTAATGATTGTACTCTTGAGAATCCGAACATTATATAAGTTGGAAATAAAAATCTTGTTACCATGATCATACAACATTATCATTCTATCAATAATGAGGTTATTATAAATAAAAAAAGAGGGAAAAAAATTTAATTAGGTCATTTAGGAGGAAACTTCATCCTTCTATTAATGGGTTTTACGATCCTCTTGTAGATGAAAAATGTTCAAAACCACTAAACAGATATTTTCCATTATCCAATGTTCAGAACATGAAACAAAAATTTTCATTGTCTACCATTAGGATGGTGAACATAATAAATGGTGGAATATTATCATGAATTTGAGACAAAATTATAAAATTCACTACATGGATTAGGAAAATTTCAATAAATTATTTTAAATACGTACTATCGTAGTATAATTTTCACAAATATAGTGAAGGTGTTCATTGAGTTAAATAAAAAGGATGATTAATCAATTGGTAACTACGTGGAAACTTTTACAGGACATGTGAGGTACGATAATGTTACTATCACCTATCTTGAAAGTGGGGTTGACCAACTATTTAATGGCTTAAAACAAAGTCTCACAATGAAATTAGGAATAAGAAAATTTTATATATATGAATAGATTGATCTAAATACTATCATGGTAAAAATAATGATATCCTTTTTGCAAAAATATCAATATTTGAACAGGAAAAGGAAGATGGAGTTCATAAGAAAATATTAAAACCATGGAGAGAATAAGATGAGATTTCAATTATGTTCAATGTTTGGGATGAATCCTTATGAATGTTGTCTTAAGGGGACTATAAAATGTTGTTTGTGTTGAAGGGATGTTCATCAAGAAATGAATTTCCAATGTAATGGGACTAAGATATATAACGATGTAAATGTAGAGAATACTTCACAAAATGTATCAACCACACTCTAGTGTTTTAAATTCAAGGAATAGAAACACTATGTTAACTAGTGCCTAAGTCCAATGGTTAATGAATATGACCAGATTCAATAACCTATTAATATATGGAATATGGGAAAATATCATCTGATATCAATTTTTTTCAAGCGGTTTGATAACAATGTGGTGAAAGTTACTCTTACAATCCATTATAGAACTCTTAATTTCTTATTTTTCTCTGTATCTACTCATTAATTTAATTATAAATAATTCTATTAGGGTGTGAAGATGCCACAAAAATGACTAAATGCATGTATTGTAGTGAATAACCCTAGTATTATGATGATCGAATCTCATGTGTATGATTCTTGTAATTTTTTAATTAATGGGAATGTGCTTCAAAAAAATCTATTCATCCTTCCTCTGGTGGATTTTGATTTTAATATAGGCATAGATTTGGTTTTTATTCATAATTCACACATTAATTATAGAGGAAGGGAATTCATATCAGATATTCCAATCTAACCAATGATCTTCTATTGATGTGATGATAAGTAAAAACTTGTCAAAGATAATGGACACATTATATGGTTCTTAATTTCCATTAAGATAGGTTTATTTTATCTCTTATGGTTGGGAAGAAACACAACATCAATAATATTACTATCGTCTGATAAATTGTCGATGTCTTTCCATAGGATTTTCCTAGTCTTCCAAAAAAATGTGATGTTTATTTCCCAATGGAACTCATAATTGGTCCCATAAAATACACCCTATAGAATGGCCCTGATTGAGTTATAGGAATCAATAAAGAAACTATGGGAGAGATGTGAACAATGATTCATTTGGAAAAGTGTGTCACCTTGGGGTGACCAAATTATTTTTGTTACAAAGAATTATGGATTGAGGAAGATCTTCATAAATCACTAGGTGATAAAGAAGGTCATGATCTAGAAAAATTATTATATAAAATGTATTTAGGAATTATTTGATCAACTAAATGATGATCAATACTTTTAAAAGATTGAAATTCATTTTGAATATCGCCAATGAATGGAAATTAAGGATGAAATTCAAAATATTACATTTAGTACAATGTATGGAAATAATGAATTATTAGAAATTCCAATCAATAATACTAATCAATTTTATTTAATTAACAGGTCCATTTGAGATTACCATGATGGGTTTGTTGTATTTATTATAGATGACATACATATATATTAAATGGCAATGGGAGATAATAAAAACAACTTGATAATTCTTCAAAAGACCGAAATAATGGATAACATATATGAAATAAATACAAAATATTGAATTATGTATGTAAATTGTTTAATTTATGTTTCATATAATCATAGTAGAGGTTATTTTAGAAGATTTATAAATGATATTGGCTATTGATTATTGGCATAGAACTAGCACAATGATTGGGATCTATATATTTCTTGTATTAGATTGATATAATTAATTTTTTTGAGAATATATCAATGATATCTAATCCATAAACAAAGATAACCCATAAGGGAGCCATGTTCATATGGACAGATGAATGTGATGGAAATTTCAAGAAAATGAAGAGAAGATTAGTCAATTCATCTATGCTTACATTACCCTATAGTTCCGAAGGGTTTGAAATATAAAGTGAGTCATCCAACAAGAAATTGGGATGTTTTACTATGGGGAATGAAATGGTTATAGTTTATTCCTCATAAAAATTAAAGCTCCAAGAGAAGTATTATCTAACTCAGCACTTGGAGTTATATGTGGTGAATTTTTCCATAATGATATAGTGGAATTATATTTAAGATGATTGGTGTCATTTATATACTGATAAAAAAGATTAAATTATATTTTAACATAGAAGGATTTGAATATGTACCAAATATGGATTGAGCTCATTAATGATTATTAATTCTCAATACATTACCACCCTAGGAAATTGAACAAGGAGGACGATGCTTTATATGGAAAGGGTAATGCTATCTTATCCATGATGAGGATCACAAAAGATAAAATCTGTAAGGATTTTCAATGGATGGATCTAGTATTCTTAAAGGAAAGGAAATAACTCTAATGTTTCTCAACTGAATGTTCAAACATATATCCATATGAAGATTAAGAGGTGGAAATTGAATATAGAAAGCTGCAAAAAAAGGTTAGAAATGTTCCTAAGATTACCCTTAATGGGGATGGAATAAAAAGGGTTATAAACAATGTATATATTATTTCCATTCCAAATATGAAGAATGGGTTGTTATAGAAAGATCATAGTTCTTTATTCTCTCTAAATACTGAGAGTATGAACATGTATAAAGATTTGAAAGAATAATTTTCATGGGATGACATGAATAGAGATATCGTAGAGTTTCTATATTTGTTCTTATTATGTTATCATTTTAAATATGAAATACAAAAGTATAAGGGAATGTTAAAAAAATTATCTATACAATAATTTAAATAGGAACACATCATAATGGGTTTTTTCATTAGACCCAGTACAACATCTAAAGTAACTAATACTGTAGGAGTTATAGTTGATCACCTTACTAAGTAAGAACAACTCACCACTATAAGAGTGGATTTCACTAAATATCATATTTCAATGATATAAATTAAGAAAGTGGTATGGTTTATTGAGGTTCCATATATCACTACATTTGATCGGGATCTATGGTTTACCTTAATGTTGAAGTGCAGTTGTTTATCAAGATATTAATACAATGTTGAGTTTCATTACTACATATCATCTCTAAATAGTTGGTGAGACTAGAAGAGAAATTGAACCAAAATAGGATATGTAGATATCTTATTATTTGGATTTCAATAGTGGTTTGGATAAAAAACTACCTCTAATCGATTTTTATTTCAATAAAAGCATTCACTCAAGAATTCAGTTGGATCCTTATGTATCCCTATATGGAAAAAATGAATATCTATAACTTTTTTTGAATGGATTTAGAGAAATAATGATATTGGGGAAGGATATTACTTATGAAATAGAAGATAAGGATATATCAATCAATAAACACATCCGTGTAGCTCAGATATAGAAAAAATGTTTTGCTGATAATCACCAACCTGATCTATATTTTGATGTTTGGGTCAAGGTTTATCTACAAATCTAACCATGTAAGAAAATATCCTTTGAAATTATTTATCACATAATTTTGATAACCTATATATTGGTACTTCCACCAAACCTCTCCCGTGTCCATGATGTATTCCATGTATCTCTCTATAGGAAGTACAAACCATGACATTTACATGTTCTGATCATTGAGGTCATGCAACTTGGTAGAGATATTTCTTATGAAGAAGAAGTTATTGATATTTTAGATTGTTCAAATAATGTTCTATAAAACAAGACCAATGACCTTTTCAATGTGGTTTTTGGTGATAAACCAGTTAGAGGAAGCTTTTTGTGAACTTGATATAACATAATGAAGAAGTATCATCATTTGTTTGAATTAGAGTGTTGAATTCTGAGGGATAATTTCTTTATAATGGGGGTAGAATTTAACAACTAAAGTTTCCATGAATTATTATTTTTTCAAATAAATTTAATTTCTCCGATAACACTCAATGTACCCAACATTGAGTTTATATTGTGTTACACGTGACACTATGTTTTAACAAGACCTAGAGATATTAGTAATATAGTTATTTAAAAACAACTTTAATAACCTAGATAGTGAACATAGTAGTATGACTAGTAATAAATAAAATTTAAATACTATATATAATGTTTTTATATAAACAAATCATGTTGATAAAAAAGTACTTCATTTTTCAGTAAAGTCATTATATGTTCTGAAAAAAACTGTGTTCTCAAAAACTGTTATTTTCATGTATTTTTGTAAAAAATAATAAAATTATATTTTGAAATTTTTTTGAAATTTTTTTTGATAAAATAAAAATATTTTTTTAAAGAAAAATTTTAAAACATTCTTAGTGTTATTTTTTATCTTTTTTTTTTGAAAAGTTTAATTTTCAGGTGAATAGTTGAAAACAATGAATTTTAATTAAAAAATGTCATTTCATTTAATTTATTTATAATGTTTATTTATATTTATAATTTCTTTTAAAGTAAAATTATTCAATATAAACATCATTTAATCTAATTTATTCCATTGGAAACAATATCATATTGAATTTTTATATAATAACACTGTAAAATTTTGATAATTTTCTTTTTAAAAACCAACATTCTCATTGTATTTGTGAGATTAAATTTAAATTAAAAAGGTAAAAAAAATTATGGTAATTTGAAAATGTTTAAGTCGTAATTTCAATAAATGTAATTTCTATTACCTAACATGGTCAACTAAATTTTGGATCAAATTGAATAGATGAAATAGTTAAAATATTTACCCTCGTAAAGGTAGACATGTGTTTATTGGGGGTTAAATGAAAATGATAAGGGTCCACAAAAACCCAAAACTAGTCGTAAACAAATTTAATGGACATATATCTACTTTATAACTTTTCGTATTGATAAAAATACATTGTTTATCCTTTTGAGAAGAGAAACAATTGGTGGAATTCTTTGTTTCCAAAAAAGTTGAGGTGTGCCACTCACCTCACTAATAAAATGATAACCTCTATCCTCTCTTTATCACACATTTAAAATCTTTTTTTATAAAAATAACAACCAAATTTACTTTTAAAAATCCATCCTCTCATCCTAGAATCATTATTTTGGAATGAAATCTAACCTAGGAAGGATTTTTTGTGAAAACCTATGGAGGATACATGAAGAATAGGTAACATTCATCAATGTGAATTTTTGTTTTATTTAATCCTAAAACACATTAAATATTATTATACCATGATGATAAAAAATATTAAATATAGTCATATGTTTTTATATTAAGGTAATGGCCTACAAGCATGTTCACTTCCCTCAAATGGGTTACAAAATCATCGTTCGTGTGTATGGTGGACTATTGTCTGGAAAACCAATGTAATTTGATTGTACATTACCACATCTAAATTCTATTTATAATTATTTATTTATTATTATGATATTTTAGATATTATTTTTTATTATTATGGAACTATTATATCATACATACCATCATACTCTCCATTTTGCAGGAATATGATAAAATCTCTCTTGTGTACGGAGGGCTACCTTCTCACGAAGTGATATGATTTGCTCAAGCTTTACATGAAATTTATTAGGTATATGCATAATGAAAATATGTGAAATTAATGACCAAAATATTATTCTAGAATTAAAATATATTATTTTATATTATTTCTTTGAATACATCAAGAAAAAGGAAACAATGTTGATGCGTCTGTACTACCTACCGTCTCCATAAACAATGTATTTCATTTTCAATTTATATCTTTTATACATTAAAATAAATATATATATACATAATATAAATTATATTCGTACCATTATTAAATTTTTTTAGATTATGTAACCCAGATCATAGTCATAGGACAGAAAATAAAAAATCACAATTTATATGAAAAACAATGTGGTTAATTCTTGAAACACAACCTGACAATAGAATTGATTGTAAATAGATACTAAAAGATCTCAAGAAAAAAAAATATTGTATAATATATATAAATATGGGATTTTAATTAGATTTACAATAAACTTATATTTATTATAAAATAATTTTGAACAAGTATGAGAGAAGTCACTACTTATAGTAAGTTATTGTTTCCCAATTTTTCTTTTTTGCGACATATATTATGTTACACACATATATTAATTTACAAGGTGGGTATAAATACCCCTTTAAAAATGATATAATGAATTTTTTTCTCCTCATGAAATTCTAGAGTTTCATTATATTTGATCAATTAAACGGTCTTATGATTCAAGATTAGAGAAGTTGTAAGAGTTTTATGTCACAATCACATTATATTTACCAGTATTGTTTATAATTTGGAGTCCAATGTTAAAATATCACTATATACCTATAAACAATTATCATGAATTTTCTTATACACTAGTTATTCTTGATTTATTTTAGTAATATTACTATTCTTCCACTATTTTTTAAAATTTTTAATATCATTTTTTTGGAAAATATATCATTATTTCTATGTTCGATCTGAAATCCATTTTTTTCCAAAAACATATTTTTAAAAAAAATTCAAATATATTTTATTATTCTAAAAATTATTTGTTGAATATATTTTTACATAGGTTTTACATTTAAAAAACATTTTGTAAGGAATTCTCATTTCATTTTCAAAACAATGCTCATTTAAAATTTACTGAAAATGTGAAAAGAATATTTCTTTTAATGTGTATGACATGAGAATATTATTTTCATGTCATGATCATTATTTTAATTAAATCTTAATTCATATTCTTTGAAGGTTATAATAAATAAAAATTATTTCTAAAAGGTCTTCGGTTTTAAAATTTATTTTTCCAAGAGGAAAAGATATGTTCCTCAAGAAATGTTTTAAATGTTAGATCAAAATCATTTCTCATATAAGTTGACATATTTTGAGGTTACCTATGAATTACTTAGGATATAATCCAAGGATGCCATTATTATTTTTTATCTTAATGGTTTGCATTTTTGATGGAATGATATTTGTGAAACCCATTTCTCATCTATAGGTTATACCATGATAAAATTCGTATGAAGTTATCTTTTTTTCACCAGGTTATGCTATGATAAAATGATGAAATGATCATGAAACCTGTCTCTTTCCATGGGTTATGATATGATGAAATTTCTGTGATACCCATTTCATTAAAAAATTTATGATGTTATGAAATTTATGATCTTATAGAACACATAAATATGGGTTTCATTATATGATGGATTGGACCTATATATCCTTACAATTCACTGGGTAATGTTTTACATGTGATGTGGTAGAAAAGAACGGATCCAGGAGTGAATTCATTTCAGTAAGGGACTTTGTTAACTATGATTGTGTTTGGAGAGAACCATGACTAAAATTATGGTATGCGTAGTTAACTCATTCCACTATCATAGCATTGGACATGATCATTTATAAATATGGATATTATTATCAATGCTAATGTATATGCCACAAATTCCATTTATGTTGTAAGTGTTATGCTCTCATGGAACATTTTCATTTATTTTATTATTATTCATGCCTTATATACTACTAATATGTATTCCATGATTCAATATTATGATCATTTATTTATAGGGTTTGTTTTTTGAATGTTATACTCTTATAAAAATACCCTTATTCTCATCTAATTCTTAAATATCTCCCTTTTTTAACCTTACTAGGCATCGAGGCTCATCCTTTATTATGTTTCCTTTCCCCAATTTATGTAGAAATTTATTACATATGATATTTCTATTAAGGTTTATAATTATGAGAATCATAGTGGGAGATGATATAGTTACCAATGGAATATAGTTTTTTTGTATCTATGTTTTGAAAGGCACTAAACTATTATGGGCTTCGGGCATTTGTTTATGTAATTTATTGAATATTCAAAAAAATGTTATTTCTATGTATAAAAATTCTTCACCCCAATATATATATGTGGGGATTAATCATGAAATAAAAACCCTACTAGGTTAAATCCCTTTTTAAAATTATTTGGTAAATGGAAGAGGAAATTCAAAATATCCTTTAAAATACCTTTTTATCCTTAATTTGAAGTAAAAATTTAAATTTATATTTTAAAGGAATCTTTTTAAAAGGATATGAAAATGATTTTGAAAATATATAAATTTATAAATAATATAAAATAATTGATCCTTGAAAACAAAGAATTTTATCTTTGATATATGAGGCTAGGAAGATAAAACATAGTATAATGACTGGAAAAATCCAATTTTAATATTTTAAAAATACCTTTGTTCATAACTCATATTATAAGAAGTGTAATTAATTTATATAAAAATATCTTTTTTACTGATAGTGTTATAGAAATTAACATATAATAAAATAGTTCGGTGGAATAACCCAACCAAGGAAGAAATATGTTCAAGACTAATGAATATAACTAATATAAAGGACGCTTGAGTTATCAATATCTCTTTAGAGAAACATAATTCATTATGTATTTTATATTTTAAAAAAGGGTTTTATATGGTAGAAATGTGAGAAATGAAATATCATATAATATAATCCAAGGGTATGACATACCCAAATTATAAGAAAACATTATAGGAGAAAAGATCAAATCTCAATGAATGAAAATTGGGTAGCCAAACAGCCTTACATTTGGGCTGAAAATTAATTCCAATTCCATTTTATAAAACTGAACTAATTTTTTATAGTGGTTACAATGAATAAACAAAATATAATAAATATACACCTATGGTCATTGAATACAATACTAAATGGAAAACATAGAGCATAACAAAAATATATATAATTTAATCGAATATTTAGAAAAAGAAACCTCGTGGATTGAATTAAATTTTAATCAAAACACCTTGAAAGTGAGCGATTATGATTGAACTTCAAACTATGTGATTAAAATATAGTTAATGAGATTAAAAAAATAGGTAGTATATAGACCACATAAATGAAATTACGTTCAAAACACCAATCATGTCTCATAGAGAAAAATTTTAGATGGAAACCATATCCATGATCCTAATTCATTATACACTTGTATTAAACATCATGAATTATTAAATTAAGTTACTTAAATGATTAACCTATAACATTATTATAATATGTATCCATTTATACTCATCAATTATAATAAATCTATATATTTAAATACTAATTATAGTTTATCGATTTCAATCACTGGTTCCAAGTAATCTATATCACTTGAACTAGTTTCATAAAACTGGTATTTTTATATATTTTTTTTGAGAATTAAATCATAATTATATAATCTACTATTATTCAATCGATGTTTATATTTATTTTATAAATCTATAATTTAATTTCATTGTAGTCTTTGTCACATTACTTGATAATGAATTTTTTAATGAGCATGTTTCAACAATTCGTAATGAATATATAACGATTTCTCAATTAATGAGTTAAATGTTCATATAAAATTAATATAACAAAACTTAAAACATTATTTTCATATTTATATCATATTATAGTAAGAAATAAATTCTTACAGTGATTCATGCAATAAATTTAATTCATTTTTCAAGTAGATGGTCTTAAAAGACACTAACACAAACCAACATTGATTGATGGATGATTATTAGGTCCTTTCATTGTAAAATAATAATAAAAAATCATAACGATCATATTTTATGATTATTAGTTTTATATATTATAATTTTATATAGTTATAATGGGGAGATCATTTAAATAAGGAAATTACTTAGAATGATGATGTTATTTTACACTTAGTACGCTCTTTTCAAATGTTTGCATTATTGACATTTTCTTTTGATCATATCATTAATAGGATATATAATTAGTCATAATAAAACAACAATTATAACATAAATATCATATTAATAAATGACAAACATTCTCATGGATGTCCATTGTAACACCCCGGGATTTTATGGAAAATATTCTTTTTAATTTTATTGATATCTTGTGTTGTATGCTACACCAAAAGGAACTTTTACTACACGCATCCCTGACTTGGATTGCATTACACACAATCGCGACATTTCACGATAGCGTGTGTTGTACGCAATACTGAGTTTCACTAAACAATGATATGTTATATAAACTAGCCGTTATGAATAGTAATACCCACATTTTAAAATTTTATAAATTTTATCTTTTGAAATGGACTTCATTTATGGATTCGGAATATTGAAATTTTTCCTAGGGTGAATCTTTGGTATTTTTCTGAAAACATTCAATTTTTGATAAATAGTGAAAACACTGGGTTACTATTTAAAAACCTGATTTTTATTTAAATAATTATTTATTTTATTTAAATTTATTTTATATCAAAATTGATACATAATACCTATATAAGTTCAATGTAATTCATTGGAGTTATTTTATAATAATTTAAGATATATAAAAATTTTATTGAACTTTTCACTGTCTTTTACCCACGTCCTAGGAGAATTTGGAAATTCACATAAAACATAATTTTACCGCTTCTGTGAGTGTAATTTAGAAAATCCGAGAGACATGGTTAATATCAAGGACTAAAATGTGGTTCAATGAGATGAAAATAGTTTTTGGTGAGTAGTAACGTTTTACTTTTATTTACCACGATTAAAAGTAAATAGAGTAATTAAGGGCAAAAATTATATTATTATTACCCTAACACATTCTATTGGATAAGTTCAATTCGATCAAAAACCACCTTAGGAATATAATATGACCATTTAGGTCCACTTGGATTAGATTAGGATATTTATTATTAATTTATTTAAAGAAGGGTCAAAATGAATAAAATCAATGTTTAATGACTAAAACATTTTTAATATAGGGTTATACATAAGATAAATTAGACTATAAATATTAATTAGAATGATAAAGATATTGTCTACCTAATGGTATTTTATTTATAAATTTTAGACATTAAATAATTAATGTTATTTATGACACAATGGTGATGCAGTAATTACCTAAATAATGAAATATTAAAATAATTGATATTATAAATACCCAAATAAATCTAATATGCGACTTTTTATAAATTAAACTAATTTTTTAGGTTAACATGACATGTTAATAATGATTTAATAAACGTTTTTCGAAAAAATCATGCTGTTTTGATTTTCACAAAAATAAATTACCCAATAGTGACAAAATTGACATAAAATAGTTTTTCAAACAAATATTATATTATTAATTTTTATTTTATTCCTAAAAATCTATGTTTTGGACAAATTACTTAGATAAGGTTATATATATTAATAATAAAAAACTTGGGGTTGTTTTTTATTGTTATAGTTTGTTTATTAACCATATAGTTTAAGAAAACAAGAACATAGGGTAAAAGATAAATTATTTAACTTAGAGTTAAATATAAATGATAAGGTTAAAATTGTAACCTAAACTTGTATAAAATATATTTTTTGATAGGATTTAGACCCATACCCACTTTATCTTCTAAATAAATCAATCTTGAGCTATTATAAACTGAATATGACTTTATTATAAAATAATATTTTGAGTTTTTTCAAAGGTGCCCCCGTCCTCCCTTATAAAAAGGTCACCCCTTCCCTCTTCACTTCACACCATTTTGAACCTTTAAACTCAGTCAAAACCTGACCATTTCTCTTATCCACTTCCCTAGAAACGTTCCGGTCGTTCTGGTCTTCTGAAAAAACCAACTCCACTTCCTTAATAGAAGGCTTAAAAGAGGTGCGTCGAAAAAGAGGTAATCTCTTCTTTTGATTCTCTCAAGTTTCTTTCTTCCTAAACATATTCTTATTTAGTTGTTTCATTATAAAGTAACAAAATTAGTATTACTTATATATTGATATGTTATTATAAATATTAAACAACCCTATTTCAACTTCTATCCATCCTACGGAAAACAAAATCACCGTGCGTGCGTACATACGGAATATCGTCTCCACGCTGTGGTGTAATCTATTTTCGACCACCACCTTACTTATATGTGTATAATAGTATAAATAAATAACTATATATGGTTATTGTAAAGTTTTATTGATTCTTTAATATTATAAATACACATAAATACAATTCCATGATCATGGGAATGATATCATCGCTCGTGCGTACGTACGGACTACCGTCTCCACGAACGCGATGAGATTCATTTTTTGTGATTAACCATTGAAGAATGATTATAAAGTATATATAATGAATAATAATGAAATATATGAAATAATTAATCCAATGGATTTATGTATGTATATATATGTATATTTCATCTACTTTCTTCCATTCAAGTCAATAAAGAAAGGAAAACAGCGTTCATGCGTACGTACGGCCTACCGTCTCCATGAACAATGTGTTTCATTTAAGTTATCTATCTATCATATATATATATATATATACTGAATATATATGATATATAAATCAGGTTTTAAATAATGGAAGTAATTAAATCATGATATAATTAATAATAATATCAATAACAACAAGTCCAAACACGTACGATAAATGAAACAATTTTACCCAAAACGCTACTTTAACATGGAATTGACAAATGAACGGGTAATATAAATACCTAAGTGAACCATATATGATATAATAACAATGAATATGATTCTGTAATAAGTCAATGACATTATTTAAATCATTATACAGGAGGTTCGGATACATATGAAGCATATCAGACATAAGGTAAGGGATAACTATTCCAATCTAGTTCTTATCCGAGATTGTTTATTCGTAAGTATTTATTGGGGTTTTTGTTATCATCCATTTCCCTATTTTATAAAAATTCTTTCATGTATGTTTAATGGCCTTTTTACCGATTTTTTAATTTTACCACAAGTTATGAAAGGAATCTTTTGTTTACCACATGGGGACCTTTTGGACTTTTCCGACAAAAGTATGAGGAGAATGTTATTTTTAACTTATACAGCGTGAACGGATTTTTATGGATTCATAAGACCTCATTTTCATGAAGCTTACTCTACAAGCCTTCATGATTATTTTCAACAAAATCCTTTTATTTTAAGATTTCATGGAGTTTTGTGAAAAGAAAATGATTTCGAAAAAGAAAGGATATTTTCCTCAAGAATTCATTTCAAGTCTTTTATCCAAACCATTTTCCATCTAAGATGACATTATTTCATATTTTTATGTTTCAAGTATCATGTCTCTATGATTTACATGGTTTCAATTTTCTAATTATGATGATATCCATTTATTTTATATGGATTATGTGATGATCGGTTGATGTTTTTGAAACCCATTTTATTTGTTGGGTTATTATGAATGATGTATGTTTATTTTGTGGCACAAGTAAGAATGATTTCATTAAGAGATTTGTGAGACCTATATATCCCTACAATGCATTGGGTAAAGATTTATATCTCATGAGATAGACATGGATGGAATGGTATGTTAATCCGGTTCAGTGTTACTGGACTGGAACGAGGAGTGAACTCGATTCAGAATGGGACTTTATCCACTAAGATAGACCTGGCATCAATGCCTTGGCTACTATGTAAATCATAACATGTTCCTAATTTTTTCCACAATTACAGGATTTATTCCCATGCTATTTTATCAAGATTTATGTTCCTTTATGATATATTCCTTACGTAATTCCAATATTTATGTCTTTTCTCAAGATTTTGATGTTTATATTTTATGTTTAAGCTATTGAATTCAAATGTTTGTGGATTGTTTTATGTTCTCTATTCTTACCCTTACTGATAACTTGAGCTCACCCTTTTTATGTTTTCTTTTCCTTAGGATATAAAGAAAAAGTTTTAGGTAAGAAAACAAAAGGGGAAGATCTTTATTGGAGATGTTGAAGATCTTTCACCACGATTAGAAGACTAAATTCCGAGTTTCAAAGTCACTAAAATATTACGGTCCTTGTGTGTCTGTGTTTGTTATGTATTAAGTAATCCGCAAAAGTAATTTAATGTCCATGTAAGTGAAGCTTTGGGTCTCTATAGTTGGTATTAGTGGAAAGGTTTAGTCAACCTTTGGAAACTAGGATGCGAGAACTTTACTGAGATCCCTAGAGATATTTCTAAGGCATGTCTAGGGATTTCCCTAAGGATAAGTATATGTATAGGTGGTAGTCCTAGAATTATAGTAATGATATTGGAATTAAACCTAAGATGTTTGATATTGAAGGTACTCCCCATTTATTATGTTGTTTTCCTAGCATGATATTTGCCTCTCACACTGTTCTTTTTGGGTTTTAGATGATGGCTGGAACATGAAGGAACCAGGTTGATCAATGTAATGGAAAATACAATGATTGTCCTCCCGAGAAACCAAATGTGATGGTATATGGCGTGAAAAATCTTATTGCTATACTTACACAAGATATGAATCATTCTAGATTTCCTAATGATCAGAGAAGGGAACAATATTCTACTTAGTCCTTCCTGAGGCAACATCCACTGTCTTTCAATGGGTCTTCTGATCCACTTGTTGGTGAAAAATAAATCAGTACCATTGAAAAGATATATTCCATACTTCGTTGTTAAGAACATGAAAAAGTCATTTTAGTTGTTTATCGTTTAGAAGGTAAAGTAGACTGGTGGTGGACTCTAATTAAGAATACAAGGCCCCAAGATGAAATTGAATCCATCAAATGGGAAGAGTTTAATAACTTGTTTTTCAGTAAGTACTTCCATCGTATTCTTCGAACAAAGATAGAAAAGGAGTATCTTGAGCTTAAGCAGAAGGATGATGAATCTGTTGGTATATACGAAGTTAATTTTACAAGACTTACAAGGTATGCATCTGGATTTATCATCCATCCTGAAAGTAATGTTGATCGATTTTTCAGTGGTATAAAACCAAGTCCTCGATGGGCATTAGCTATAAGAGACTTCAGTAGCTATGAAGAAATTGTGCATTGTGCTATCAAGGTAGAACTAGAAGTTGGTGTAACATATCCATCTCATGGTTTTGACAAAAAATGAAAGATGGAGTTCGAGGATAAATCTCAGAATAATGGTGACAACAAGATGAATGTTTCTTTATGCTCAAAGTGTGGAAAGATGCAAGGTGGAGATTGTCTTAAAGGGACTAGAAAATTTTTTAAGTGTAGAAAAGAAGCTCATCGAGCAGTTGAGTGTCAATGTAATGGAAAAAGGGTTTCTAATGATGTGAATAAATAAAAGACTGCAGAGAATGCACCACCAACACTTCAATGCTTCAGGTGAAAGGAAATAGGGTATTATGCTAATCAATGACTTAATCCAAGGGTTAATGATGATTAACGTTAGAAAACTCTTAAGGAAAAGGATAAATGGAAGTTAATGTGATAACTATTTGTGATGTTGAGTATGACAATGATGTTCTGTAATGATTAAGTGTTTATGTTATGGGATTTCAAAATAGTTTCATGGAATCTCATTTATAGTATCGTGGAATTTTGAAATATCTGTTTATTGGTCCATTGTAGTTTTCTATAAGAATATGGTATCGGCAACCACGAAAATTGATTCAAATATTTTGGAAACTAGATGATATGTGCATAATGATGGGATACGGAGAAAATTAATTATTTGATAGTATTCATGAGCTCATGATTGATATAGGAATAAGTTATATCATGGTTTGAGTGTACAGAATTTTGGGATTTTGGTATGTGGAAATAGTTAACTTTTGAAAGCACTCATGTTTTCACTAAGGTTCAATGGGTATTCATTTTTCAAGAGAATACATGATTAAGGCCTTCGAATGTTTGGAATGTGACCAACAAGACATATCTTATGATATTTAGGGATCAACGATGGTATTAACATGCTTGTTATATGTACTCTCTAGTAATCATTTTCACAATAATATGTGATTGGACATCAGTATTTTGGATAAGCCTAAAGATTGGAATGGATTATATTGGACATAAGTTAGTATTGTTTAAGGCTAGAACATTTTCGATATTATTGATGGAAAGTTATAATAATTTAGTTTTAGAAAAAGGACAACCTACAGGACGGGCGACACCCCATCGCCTCGGAAAAGGCTGTGGGAATCAAACCCACAACTGAAGTGCGATAGGCCTTTATAACCTACCACTGGCCTACAGGAAGTCCATGTTTAGTAGAAACCAGTTTTATTAAATTAAGTAGTATGAAATATGAAGTATAAGTCCATTTTAGGAACCATATCTGATTAATCTCACCATAGATGGACTTATGTATATAACTTTTGCTAAATTATGTTTAAGACTGATGGAATGACCTATCATTCTATCGCATGATCTGCTAAAACTTTGCAAAAGACAAATTCAAATTCATTTCTTAAAGAGATGAAGTGGAAATTGTTCAAGGAACGAACAACAATTTTACCAAAATAAAGTAAGTATTTCTTCTAATTAAAATTCTTCAACATTAGGGAAATGATATTGAAAACCAAAAATGTTGTCCTAGTGCCCTTATATCCGATGAATCATATGGTACCCTAGATCATCACAAATTTATGGCTTTGTGATTTTTGGCTTTTTCATAGCCATGTTCTCTACCACTCTTCATCATAACATGACAGTTAGATTTCTCTTCCATATACATATTTTTACCTATGTTCTCCTACATGGAAACCCAGTTATTATTTAATTTGGGTAACCGTTAGGTTCCATACGTTAGTTTTTAAAGATTTGTTTTGTTATGACTTTTTACGATGTGGGTTTCTATTAAAGAATATTTCGATTATTAAACCATTTATAACCCCGAAAAATTTCGATGGTGAAATTCATTTTAAGGGGGGTAGAATGTAACACCCTGAGATTTTATGAAAAATATTATTTTTAATTTTATTGATGTCTTGTGTTGTACGCTACACCAAAAGGAGCTTGCACTACACGCATCCCTGACTTGGCTTGCATTACAAGCAATCACGACCTTCCATGATAGCGTATGTTGTACGCAATACCGATTTTCACTAAACAACGATATGTTATATAAACTAGCCATTATGAATATTAAAAACCTCTTTTTAAAATTTTATAAATTTTATCTTTTGAAATGGACTTCATTTTTGGATTCGGAATATCGAAATTTTCCTAGGGTGAATTTTTGGTATTTTTCTGAAAACTTTCAATTTTTTATGAATAGTGAAAACACTGGGATACTATTTAAAAACCAAATTTTTATTTAAATAATCATTTATTTTATTTAAATTTATTTTAGGTCAAAATTGATACCTAATACCTATATAATTTCAATGTAATTCATTGGACTAATTTTATAATAATTTTAGATATATAAAAATTTTATTGAACTTTTCACCGTCTTTTACCCACCTCCTAGGAGAATTTAGAAATTCACATAAAACTTAATTTTACCACTTATGTGAGTGGAATTTAGAAAATCCAAGAGACATGGTTAATATGAAGGACTAAAATGTGGTTCAATGAGCTGAAAATAATTTTTGGTGAATAGTAACTTTTTACTTTTATTTACCACTGTTAAAAGTAAATAGGGTAATTAAGGGTAAAAATGATATTATTTTTACCCTAACACATTCTATTGGAAAAGTTTAATTCGAACAAAAACAACCTTAGGAATAAAATATGACCATTAAGTCCACTTGGATTAGATTAGGACATTTATTATTAATTTATTTAAAGAAGGGTTGGTTAAAATCAATGTCTAATAACTAAAACATTTTTAATATAGGGTTATACATAAGATAAATTCTACTATAAGGATTAATTAGAAAGATAATAAGATTTCTTACCTTATTTTATTTTATTTATAATTTTTATACATTAAATCATTTATGTTATTTATGACACAATGATGATGCAGTAATTACCTAAATAATGAAATATTAAAATAATTGATATTATAAATACCCAAATAAATGTAATTTTGAGACTTTATGAATTACACTACTTTTATAGGTTAATATGACATGTTAGTATTGATTTAATTTACTTTTTTCAAACTAATCACGCATTTATGATTTTCACAAAAATCAATTACCAAATAGTGTCAAAATTGACATAAAATAGTTTTTAATACAAATATTATATTATTAATTGTTATTTTATTCCTAAAAATCTATGGTTTGGAAAAATGAATTATATAAGGTTATATATAAATATTATAAACAAAGTGGGGTTCATTTGGCTTGTTATAGTAATTTTATTAACCTTATAGTTTAAGAAAACAAGAAGACACGGCAAAAGTTAAATTATTTAACTTAGAGATTAATCTAAATGGTAAGGTTAAAATTGTAACCTAAACATGTATAAAATGTATTGGTTGAGAGGCTGTTGACCCATCCCCAGTTTATCTTCGAAATAAATCAATTTGGAGATATTATAAACCGAATATGACTTTATTATAAATTAATATTTTGAGTTTTTCCAAAGGTGCATCTCTCCTCTCTTATAAAAAGGGAACCCCTTCCCTATTCTATTCACACCCTTTTGTGCCTTTAAGCTCTGAAACCTCCTTCCCATTTCTTTTCTCCACTTCCCTAGAAACATTCTAGAGGTTCTGGGCTTCTCAAAAGACCAACTCTACTTCCATAAGAGAAGGCTTAAAGGAGGTGCGTCGAAGAAGAGGTAATCTCTTCTTTTGATTCTCTCAAGTTTCTTTCTTCTTAAACATATTATTATTTAGTAGTTTCATTATAAAGTAATAACATCAGTATTAATTATATACTAATATGTTTTTATAAATATGAAACAACCCTATTTCACCTTCTATCCATCCTACGGAAAAAAAATCACCGCGCGTGCGTACGTACGAAATACCGTCTCCACGCCATGGTGTAATCTGTTTTCAACCACCACCTTACTTAGATGGGTATAATGGTGTAAATAAATAACTATATATGGTTATTTTAAATTGATATTTATTATTTAATATTATACATACACTTCAATAAAATTCCATGATCATGGGAATGATATCATCGCTCATGCGTACGTACGGACTACCGTCTCCACGAAGGCGATGAGATTCATTTTTTCATGATTAACTATTCAAGAATGATTATAAAGTATATATAATGAATAATAATGAAATATATTTAATAATTAAGATAATGGATTTATGTATATATATATGTCATCTACTTACTTCCATTCAAGTCAATAAAGAAAGGAAAACATTGTTCATGCATACGTACGGCCTACCGTCTCCATGAACAATGTTTTTCATTTCATTTATCTATCTATTATATATATATATATACTGAATATATATTATATATATATCATGTTTTACATTATTGAAGTAAGTAAATCATGATATATGTAATAATAATATCAAGAACAATAAGTCCAAACACGTACGATAAATGAAACAATTTTTCCCAAAACACCACTTTAACAAGGAATTGATAAATGAACGGGTAATATAAATACTTAAGTGAACCATATATGATATAAAAGCAATGAATAATATTCTATAATAAGTCAATGAAATTATTTTAATCATTATACAGTAGGTTTGGATATATACGAGGCATATCAGACATAAGGTAAGGGATAACTATTATAATCTCACTCTTACCCATGATTGTTTATTCGTAAGTATTTACTGGGGTTTTTTGTTATCTTCCATGTCCCTTTTTTCTAAAAAAAATTTCATGTATTTTCAATGGACTTTTTACCATTTTTTTTAATTTTTCCACATGTTATGAAAGGAATCTTACTTTTGTTTACCACATGAGGATCTTTTTGACTTTTCCAACATAAGTACGAGGAGAATGTTATTTTTAACTTATACAGCATGAACGGATTTTAAGGGTTTCATAACACCTCATTTTCATAAATATTCCTATACAATATTGCATGATTATTTAAAAAAAACCATTTTCTTATAATATTTCATGTCATTTTTTGAAAAGAAAATGATTTTGAAGAAGAAAGGATATTTTCCTCAAGAATTCGTTTCAAGTGTTTTATCAAAACCATTTTCCATCTAAGATGACATTATTTCATAGGTTTATGTTTCAAGTATAATGTCCCTATGATTTAAATGGTTTCAATTATCTTATTATGAAATGATATCCATTTATTTTAAATGGATTATGTAATGATGGGATGATGTTTTTGAAACCCATTTTATTAGTTGGGATATTATGAATGATGTATGTTTATTTTGTGGCACAGGTAAGAATGATTTCATTATGAGATTTCTGGGACCTATATCTCCCTCCAATGCATTGGGTAAAGATTTATATCTCATGAGATAGACATGGATGGAATGGTATGTTAATCCGGTTCAGTGTTACAGGACTGGAACGAGGAGTGAACTCGATTCAGAAAGGGACTTTGTCCACTAATATGGTATTAGCAACAATGCCTTGGATACTATGGAAATCATAACATGTTATTAATGGTTTCCATAGTTACATGATTTATTCCCATTCTATTTTATCCAGATTTATGTTCCTTTATGATATATTCCATACATACTTCCAAGATTTATGTCTTTGCTCAGGATTTTTATGTTTAGATTTTATGTTCAAGATTTTTCATTCAAATGTTTATGGATTGTTTTATTTTCTCTATGATTACCCTTACTGAGCATTTGAGCTCACCCTTTTTATATTTTCTTTTCCATAGGATATAAAGAAAGGTTTTAGGAAAGAAAACAAAAGGGGAAGATCTTTATGGGAGAAGTTGAAGGTCTTTCACCACGATTAGAAGATTAAATTCTGAGTTACCAAAGACACTAAACTATTACAGTCCTTGTGTGTCTGTGTTTGTTATGTATTAAGTATTCCGAAAAAAATAATGTAATGTCCATTTACATCAAGCTTTGGGTCTCTACATCCATGTAAGGCGGTGATGAAAATAAAAATGAAAATCAATCATTCCATGCAGGTAGTAGTCCACATGCACACATTGTTGACACTTTCATTTTCCATGGAATGATAAAAATGTACAATATGTTTTATCACATAATAACCTAAAATATGTTATAAATATCATAGTTAATTTTTAAAAACTAGTTTATTAACAATTATGTATGGTGGATAAAAAAACCTTTTCATTTTGTGGAGGTGGTAGTCTATAAGCGCACACAGAAATTTTGTTTCAACATTTTATAAAAGAAAAAAGTAAAGGGGGATTAATTATTTTTACAATAGAATAATAAATTTAATTATATAACCAATAATATGATTTCTATATCTATATTTTGGAATTATAAGTAGAAAATAAAAATATAAGCAGAAGAAGTTTAGTTAAAATGATTACTCACATTGAGTACTTTGAGATTTCCTTGGAAGATTCCTTGGAAATGGATTACATGGAATGGTAATTTTTGACCAGAATATTAAAAGAGATAAATAATATTAATTATTAAGGGAAATGGTAATTTTTAAGGAGGAAAAATATTTATAGTGGAATTTTTGTGGTGGTAATTGAACTATTTTTTAAGTTGTGATAATGACATTTTTGTACATATGACAATTGTATATAAATGGAGGACATTTTAATAAAATAAAGTGTCTAAATAAATAGAAAAAAATTTATTTTAGTTCCATATATTGTCTACCATCACTCAAAAACACAATTAAAAACATTTTTAAACATGTTTCAATCCCTTTAACCCTTGAATAATTGCTTTTCTCATTTAAGGTTTTGGTGTAGTAAGTAGTATATACCTAAGGTTACTTATTAGTTGTGCCTAAATATAAAGTGTTAAATATTACATAATTTGGACCAATTGATTCCAAATGTTAAATCTATTTTATTTGACTTAATTTTAAACTGTAAAAAAACTAATTTTATAATACTAAATTCAAATTTTAATATATTGTTTGAAAAATACAACTATGTTCTAAAATGTTAAATAAGTTTTTGTAAATTATAACCCAAATTAAAAATAAAAAATTAACTCCAAAAATAAATATATGTTATTATAAAAAAGTTTCATTAATTTCTAATTCAAAATTATGTACTATTACTTTCATAAAAGTTTACTTATTTTAAGAAATTATATTTTTCAGTCCACCAAAAATAATTATTTATAGAAAAAAAAATATTAAGGAAATATTAATATTATGAATCCAAAAATGATGCCCATTTTTTCATACTAAAATTATAAGTTATATAAATTTAAACTCTTAATAAAAATATGTGATATAATTTTGAACTATTGAAATAAGAAAATTTGTTTTTTTTTGAATTTTAACCCTTCTTATTGATTTTTCCTTTATTTTACTAGTTAAATTAGTATTAAACAATATTCATATAAAATATATTTCATCATATTTAACCACGAGTTTAATGAAATGTAAATTCACATCACATAAAAGGTAATATTTTGGGAAATAAAATTTTAAGCATAAATGTTCTTATATGAATTGTATCTATAATAATTGACTTTAATTTAATATAAAAATAAAATTTATTTTCTTTTTATATATCATTCATTTAATGGTCACTCTTATTCAGTACTAATAATTTAGAGGCTATGTTTTAATGACTATACAAAGATATTTATATTATTTCAATATATTTTATGATTTCTTTTAATCTTAGGATTGCGTACAGAAAAATTATTCAATAAATTTTGGTTTTCTAAAAGGAAGTCATATATTAAAATTTTAGGTTACTATAATTTTTTAAAAATAACCCTATGTATTAAAATACTTATAAAAGGCTATTCAATACTGTCTAAGAAGTATCAACATCATAATAGTATCTTTAGTATATATTCATGGATTTTTGGGAATGAGATTTATTTGAAGGGTTGTTCTAATATAAATTTATCATAATATACTTAGAGTTTATTGAGTTATGACCTTAGCTCTATTTTTATTATATATTGGATTTAATGTTGGAGGATTATGGGGATAATTTTTATGTGTATTTAGTTTTATTTTATTTACATTTATACATTCTTTCTTTAGATATAATTGATTGTATTTTGAGTTTTATTCCCATTTTTTTGTATGTCTATGGTTTTTTTATGTTAGAATTAGTTATTGTAATTTATAAAAAAATTAATTTAATTATAATGGTGGATAATATTAGTATTATTTTATTATCAACATCCTATTATTATTGAATTTATTAATTAACCTAACTCACCTTTTCATCGATGTGATACGGGCATTGATCATGTCATACGTAATCCCACCTTTGTCTATTTAATTTGATGTTTTTTCAATGTTTTTTGTGTAAGTTATATGAGAATTTCCCAAAGATTATATACATAATAATAAATTATTCTCTCACTAATGTTACCTACATGTCCCTGAAATATAAGAAAATTGAAAGGAATGAGTTTTTAAAGGAAGAAGAATTCATCTATAGACTCTTGTATGTATCAGGACTAGAAAATAGCTCATCCCCAACTCCCACATTGGAAAACATTTGAGAAATATTGTTTCTCTTTAAATATATATGAGACCCAAAAAAGTTGGTATGTTTATAGTAATCTATAAAACCCTCTTACTTTGATTATTACCTGCAAGAGGGATAGTAATTATTGAGTTAGATGATATGAACTATAAAACAAAGTCATAATTAAGTAATATGTTAATCCATTTGTTGGTTCTCACAATTTAAATTTCTCGTATGACTACCTATATTTATAAAGATAATATTTGTAGAGTATTTATGGTCAAAATTACATATTATAATAAAATTAATTGACATGTAGGGTTTCTCATATGATATTTTTGTTGTTACCATGATAATATATATATGATTCCAAATTCATGAAATAACTATTTGGCATGATGGTTAATGATTTTCCCTAAAGATCATTCTTTTTTATCATCTTCTAGGGAATCATTAGTGATACAATATTCATTATTAATTTTTTTTCTAAAAAGAATTTATATTATCTCCATTTTACTTTGATGTAAATTTCATGGGTCTCAAAGATGTTTAAATTCATTATCAAGCATGTGGATTGATTTTATTTTTTAAAAATTAGTTTTTAAATAATTATGTTATATTTTTATTGTATTATGTACTTAGATTAAAAATATAATTTAACTTACTATTTTATAATGAGTTAAAATGTAGTAATTTTCATTATGAAATGATTTGTGTAATTTAATGTATCATAAATTGGAATGTGGATTGAGTTATATCAATGTTGTCGTATAGATCCAATTTTAGAATTTTTACATTTGTATATGTTTCTCTATAAGATAACCATGCTATTAGGGGGTTGTTTATAAAAATATATAGAATATATAAGTCTATATAATATCATGGAGATGATTATCAAGTATCATGTTTGGTGGTCACTTTTATTTGCACTGAATTTCAGTTAATATATTTCATGCTTGATCTTGAATCCAAGAGTGGTTTAAGGATTAAATTTTCTTATTGGGATAATCGTTTAGACCTCATTTCATGAGAAATTACATGATTACATGTTCAAGAACATGTGAATTATTTTATAGGTTTTAGTGGAATGCAGGGATGACATGGTGGTGGAAGAATATAGTATTCATTTGAAAGTGAAGTATGAATGGATTCTCTAAAAATGGATACTGATATATTGATAAATTCCTTAATGAATTACGTTGATATAAATTTTATATGGTCTCTCCCAGAATATTTATATGGTATGATGTTGTATGTGTACATAAAGTGTGACATTTTATGATCTATAATTTCTTATTTTTGGTGATCTTCACTAATTGAATTTTATTATATTAAATAGTGATGCCTATAATTGTAATTTTATTGGAATTTCATATCAAGACATCCCATTTTTAGGCATACATGAATAAATAATAAATTAATTAATTTTTTCTTATAAATTATAGAAAATTAAAAACATGTGTCAAGAGACTTGATTTACAATATCAATTTTTTATAAATCATTTTTTGAATCAATATTAACAGGGATCGAATAACTAGTTTTTAATTTGATTTAATTAATAAAAAATTAAAATAATCCACAATAATATTTTGTTTTACAGTACTCAAATTTAATACACATTTTTAAAAAATAGTTTTTGAATTATGTTAAATAAAGCATGAAAATTTGACCACACTACATGAAAATGATAAAAAATATTTCTTCTCATTTTTAAAATAATATGTGTTGGACATAGGGGTTTCAAATAGTAAATTATCCACCAAAAACTACTAGAACTAAACCACCTTAAACCATTAAAATTCAGGATAAATCGGTTGATCGGTTGATGAAAATTTTATATTTCTGTTGTTAAGTTTTGTCTGATTTTGATTAACAAAACCATACTAAAACGTTTTTTGAAAAAAAATTAAATAAATATGTAAAATATTATTTAAATTTGAATTGATGATTAATTTTAGATGATAAATGTTTAGTATAACATTAAATTGTTTTTCAATCTAAAAAATGTGGAAATATTTTTGATGATTTAGTAAATATATAG
The DNA here is from genome assembly GCA_963277665.1 of Viscum album. Lineage (NCBI taxonomy): Eukaryota > Viridiplantae > Streptophyta > Magnoliopsida > Santalales > Viscaceae > Viscum > Viscum album. The sequence goes on along the minus strand of OY728139.1, from coordinate 1,511,092,100 downwards.
TCATTAAAGAACCTTTAATGTTTTTTTAATAGTATAAAATTCCTATAAATCACTATCATGTTGATGTATTAGTAGTTTATTAAAAAATTTATTTTTTTGAAATAAAAAATTGATCATTATTTTTAGATATATTGTCTATATACTGTCTATTTTTCACAAATCTTTGTATTATCTTAAAACCCAGAATTATAAACGTTTTATATTTTATCATTTTTTACGAATTGTATTTACATTATAAAATGTTTTTCTATGTTTCATTAACAAATCTAAAATGGTTTTAATGAACACTAGCTCACTAGTTTAGTTAATGATACTTTTTAACTATTAATCTTTGATATTCTAATAATGCCTGAGATATTTTTATCAGTACTAATTTAAAAAATATTCCTGACTGAATTAAATGGATTATTCAAAAAATAAATTTTGAGACCTATTTTGGATTTAATTGAATGAAATATTTTTCCATGTTTTTATGAGACCACAATTCCCATAATAAAAATTAAGGACTAGAGTGAGTTTAGAATAGAATGATGTGACGGGTAAGGGTGCATTGATCAGAAAAGAAAACAAGAACCCCAATGAAATGATCATGGGTTTTTTCTTGCACAAGTTGAAATAAAAATAATGAAATATAAATTATTAAATAATTAAATAAATAATAAAGGAATAGGACTTTTTACATTCTTTGGTCCCACTCAGGAAGACGTATAAGGAAAAAACACCACCTAACCATGAATTTTATTAAATCTCAAAATAATGAAAATATTTTTACAATACAAATATTGAGAAATAACACCAAAATAATCAAGATTCTAGTGTTTAAAAAGGTTAAATAAAAATGTTAATGAACATACATTTCCAGATGTAAAGAGGTTCAATAATACCGGTCTCTTATAGCCGTCATTATATGACTATATTGAATCTTCATATTCCCTAGGGATCTATATTCTTGCATAGGTACCTACATTGAAATGATTAATCTTAACTATGGTACTCAGCCTCCCATCTTCATAACCAAAAGATGTCATCATTGAAGAACCAATATAAGTTGTAGACAATTACTGTACAATGAAGAACTATATGTACAATGTTTTACCAGTGAGGAAACAAAGTTGTTCAGATTAGTTTTGAGAACCATAAATGAGACTAAGACCCCACCATAACCGAAAGAGGGATGATCTTGACCGAATATTGAATAAATGAAGGAGTAGGGGGTAAAGTATTTCCCCTAAAACTAACTGCACCATTAAGGTAATAATCCAAACAAAGATGAAGATGTGTCTAATAAGAACAGAATTCAAATAGAACAATTGATAGTTCCTAAATAGGTGAATGGGGATGATAAAAAATTTTAAAGTTAGTTCAAAACCCATTAAACAGGTCTTCAAAGATTTCCATAGTGTAACAAGAAGGAAATGTGGGTCATGTGTTTGGTTAAATCCTCTAGTGGAAAGGGCCCATGCATGTGGTCCAATAAACTAGCCCACATTGAAAGTTATGGGTGCATCAAAATTTTGAGAAGCCCTATAATAAAAAAATATCCAAAAAAATTGAGCAATAAAAGTGATTCACTAATTTTTCATTTAATAATATAATAAAAAAATAAATTTCAGAAAAAAAACTAGGAATTTCATTATGAAAAATAAATTAATACCATGATTCAAAAATTTCTACAATTTTCATTGGAAATTTTATATGTTATTGAACCTAAGGTTATGTAATTGAATTTAAATTCATTATATCTATAAAATATTCAAATTTATATAATAAATTGGATTTTTTCAAACTAGAATTTTGTTTGTTGTAACATCCCAACCCGAATGAACACTAGAACGGTCAGTAAACTAGTGGGTCACATTTCTTTAAGTGTTCCTCCTAGTACTCTAGAGGATTGAAAATAGTACTGTAGGTATAAAGGAGGTGATTTTGGGAAGAAATTTCAATCATGATTAGTGTGGAAAAAAATATATCAGAAGATAAATAATATTCAATAAAATAAGCATTAGAAAACTATAGACAACATAGAGGGATAATAATATAGAACTATATAAAAAGGATGGACAACACCAATAAACAAAAACTTTGTGGATTTCCTTGTTATGATAATAAAAATTGAAAATAGTCATACAGTTTCAAAAAGATACAATACAATAAAATAATAATGAATGTATGTAAAATCACTATAAAAGATCTCCCGAGAATCCCGAGCTCTAGCTCGGTCATGTTCTCCTTAGTCTATGGTACAAGGAAACATCCATAGGCAATAATCCATGGTCTTGAGAACATAAGGTCTACTGAGGTACCACTGTGAAATAGGGGATTGAGCAGGCTGTGAGATAAAAATCAATATATGTTTCCAACCACTACGTCAATAACTCAAACCAGTCCATGAATATAATGTAAAATAATTCGTTTTTTATTTTCATAAATTAACAAACCATAAAAAGAAATAACCACATGATCATGTTCCTGAAGGACACATTGCTTATTGCCACCCTAATTTTTCTTTCACAACTTATTACATAATTTTAAAGATGAAAAACGTAAAATAATTACACCATGAGGATCTAAAGGATTAGTGTCTTGAAACAATAAGGACCACACAAAACATTAATAAAATAAAATGTAAACATTTATTTAATTCATTCGTCTCTAGCTTCTTATTTCCCCTTGAATTCTCCTTAGTATATGTAATCACATAAGGATATACATAAAAAAGCTTTGATCTAAAATCCCATCAAGAGGATAGTTAAGAAAATGAAACTGTATAACATTGGGTGAGCATAATAATAACATCATCATCATAATAAATCGATTAATCCTTAGATAATTACATGGAATATGGAAATGCATAAAATTGAAACATCATGCCTAAGAGATAAACTTCCACACATAGTTGTGAACAAAGATAACATCATGTTATTTCATATTTCAATTTTCTCATGATATAATTCATGTTACCCAATGCATTCGACTGCTATATAATTCTTGGAGGACCCAACACATCATAACATTTATATTATGAAGCATGACACATAAAATGATTATCAATCGTGGACATAAAATAACTCATGTGATGGAACGTGTTTCATTTCATAATGACTAAATTCATAAATAATGAAGTCATAAACATTGGGGTCACAAATGAAATAGGATATAACACCCATGATATTAGAATCATTAACCTAGAGTGAAGAAAAATCAATCTTGAAAAGTAAACTGTGTGTTTTTTTTTGAAAGACGAGTTCATTTGGAAAACATTGTGTTTTTTCATTAAATCATGTTTAAAACGTTTATATCACAAAAATTATAATATAATGATGAATAAATTATATTTAAGGAATATTCAGATTGAAAATTAATTGAAAGAGTAAAAATCCCAAGAATGAGAGTCGGGTTCGATAATTTCCATTACCTCGTGTTAGAATGATGTATTTACCTTTAATGTCATGTATAATAAAATTAAACTCATTAATATACAATTAATTAACATTTTATACATGAATATGATTCATTATGAATTTATTAAGGTCATTTATGGGCCTTTTGATATGTTATATAGTTTAATTTACTCATTTGAGGGAATTTGTTTCCTTAGATTTCCTGATCGGTTCATTTGTATTCACGAATGGAAGATCGTGTAAGATGAGGATAACTATACAGAATTTTTATTATATGATATTAATTATATTACTGAAGTTTAAATGATATTATAATTAATTTTTTTATATACCATAAGGATGAATCTATAAGGTCCCAGCCTGAAACATTACATAATATGGAATTAAGTTAATAATTCACATTGAGGATCTTTTTAGGATAATATATTTAGAGAATTAAGTCATAACGTATAAATGAAAACTTGAATATTATTAGTAGAAACTTCCACTCCCTATCCATTTTTTCATTAAACAAAAAATATTAAAAAAAATAAACATATATAGTTCAATGTTTTAGACAGCATGACTTTTCCTTGATCCCAGCTATGACCCTATTCATCTTTATGTCATATGAAAAACATTTCTAAACCTGGGATGAGCATAAAAAACCCAGTAATGGATACATAATGAAATAAAATGGATAAATTTTTAAAATAAAACTTAAACCATGAATAATTTTTCAAAAAGTAATACTTTTCAACTTAAAGAAGTAGCAAAACAACGTCACGAAATATAAGCTCATTGCTTCCTGTTTTCGTAACGAAAAGTTTATCATAAATCTGAAAAAAATGTATAGCATATAAAGGTAACTTGGGACATCAACAAACTTAAACGGAATAACCACATGGTTGACTTCCACACATATTACTAAATGGAATAGCCATACGGGCGACTTTCATACCCAATGCATTACAGGTTTTAACGTAACCACCCATCCTTGGTTTATCACAGAACCACCCGTTATATGGTTTATGACATAACAACCCCTCAAATGACCAAGTACCATTATATAATCATCACACATAAATGATTGTAAATATCATCATTTCAATCATAAAATTCCATTTGCAATCACAAGAAATAATTTAAAGATATATAAATAGTAAATCCACTTTCAAAAAAAATTCAATAAAAAAATACTTAAAAATGGTATATGGTATTTATTATCCAATTAAAAACATCACAACTTATTATAGAAGCCAAATATCAAGTGATTCTCACGGTAGTTGAATGGTCATTTTCACCGCATACGTAAAAAAACATTCCATTTGTTGGTTAGTAAAACGTTTCGTAGAAACAATATTCCCATTGAATTAATGTAATATTCAAAGGGGTTTATTATACAATGTATAAAAGGAGTTTTATATTATCAAAACATTCCCCAATGAATGGATATTGAGACGAAGTCTATTAAATTAAGTGCGAATCATCACAAATGGTCTTTGTTCTTCCTGATTAATAAACATAAGTTAATTTATACTTTATTCGGAAACTTTTCCAAGTTTATTATTCCTTTTATATCACTTATTACTTTTCTATAACAATCATATAATTATTCAAGTTCATATCGATCGTTTTGTTGATGCTTGGAACTTGAGTCAAAAGTTAACTTTTTATAATTACAAATCCATGTGGTCAATTGTAAGTTATATCCATAATGATATTCATGATTTACATATCATATATATCTAGTATATATGTATTTATAATAGTTTACAACATATGTATATAAGAAAATAAATTCACCGTTCATGGAGATGGTAAGTCATACGTACGCATCAACACTACTTTCATTACTTTTTCATATCTAGAGGAATGAAAACTAAATGATACATAGGTATATTATAACTCTAGTATAATATATATGTTAAATATGTTACATAATTTCGTTTACTCCATCCTTTATATGTTCCATGTATATCATGAAAGAGTCATGTCACTTTGAGGGGGCGGTAGTCTGCACTTTTCCAAACAAAATTATATTAATTATAATACACAAAAAGAATAAAGGTATATTATTAATGATAATTAAGGAATAATGGAGATAAAATAAATATCATATATGTCATATATAATTATAGTTCTATCACAATGGAAACCATAAGAGGTGGTAGGATAAGATTGAACAATCATTGTTTCGCGTGCCAGTAGTTTGTCGTCCACAGAAATAGTAACTTATATACCCATTAGACAGAGGTGTGCATAAGTGTGGTTCAAATACTTATCTGGATTCTCGGAGGAATAGAGGAATGTTTAGAGCTTATTTGGGATGAGTTTTGAATAGATAATGGGGCTTTATAGGTGTGTGTAAGGGTTAGAAATGGATTCCTTTTATAATAGGGAGGGCCACTTTAGAAAAGTTTGAAAGTACTATTTTATTATTAATTTATTTTTAAGTTATAATGAAACAAAAGTGATATATTTAGAATATCAAAAAAATTATGGGTCTAAATCCTCTAAACCAATGGGTTTTAGACAACATTAGGCTACCAATTTAACCTTATCTTTTAGCTTTAACTCATAGTTAACTAATTTAACTTGTACCATGTCTTCTTGAATATTCTAACTATATGGTTAATATATTTACTATAAATTTACAATATACCCTAAAGTAGTTCATTAATGACATTTCAGACATTATATAAGTAATTTGGATGAATCTTAGATTTTTAAGACCACTATATCATTTAATGAAATATTATTTTCTTTAAAAAGTCATTTATGAAAATGTTAATACTATTCAAATCATGAATTGATTAAAAATCCACAAAAACTAGATTTATTAGAAAAAACATAATTAATTAAAATATACCAAGACATACTCATCCATAAAATTAGTGTATGGTGTAAAAATTGTAAATATTTTTTTTATAATATCATTTATTTAAAACTTTAATTAATAAGATAATCTCTACATCATCATTGTGTCATAAATAAATTTATTTATTTTATCTCTAAAAAAAATAAAAAAAATAACAGGATGAAGGAAATATTGGTAGCATTATAATTAATATTTATAGAAAAAGATATCAATTACATAACCTTATATAAATTTTTTTAGTCAAATATACATGTTTAAGTTATATTTTCCTTAACGTTAAATTAACAGTAATTAAATGTCATTTTCACACACAGGTGGCTCCATGGGGTCCTAAAATCGAACCAAGGATGTCCATTGCCGGAAGTATCTCATAGAATAGGGTTAATAAATTTTATTGGGTAATTTTATATTATTATAATATTATTTTTATCCATTATTTACTAGATTTACCCTTTAACCATGGTAAATAAAATATTTACTAAATATACTATTCATAATGTCTAAAATTAATAGGTGCCTATTTACACAATTTGGTCATACTAATTCTAAATATGGAATCAATTTTTCTAAATTCAAAAAATAGAAGTTTCATAAATTAATTTAAAATTAATTCTCGTTGTAGAAACCAAAAAGTGTGTTTTTAAGAAGTTAAAAGTACAAAACGATTGACATGTGATTATGTCCAATTTCAAGTGAAATTACTTCCACTGACCAAAAATGGGTTAAATGATAAAAATATAATATAATTACACCTTAAAACCAATTTAATGGACAATATAATCATATAAATAAATTAGTTGAAAAGGCAGTTTTGACTTAAAATGCAGTATATTTCTCTATTCATTAGAAAATGAACATTGATCAGAAAAATACCAAAAATTTACCCAAAGTTAATTTTGATGTCTATCATATAAAAAAGAAGTTTATTTTTTCAAAAGGATCATATAAATGTTACATAACTATATTTAAAAAGGGTTCTCCTTCAATAGGTGACAAATATACCTTTTAAAGAATATTAGAGTATTTTATGCTTAAAATCAGATTCGTTCTTATTTTAAGCCTCTAAAATTTATTGGATAAATATAAAGACATTAAATAAACACATGTAATGATAATTTATTTAGTTATGTTCAATCCTAGAAATAAAATAGCTCTGTTTTAACTACCATTTAAAATAATAATAATATTATATTATTTTTCAGTGTAACAAAATGTTGTGTGAAACATAAGATTTCAATGAAAATCATTGTTGCGTATTGGTAAACTATTGAATAAAGTTTAATATTTAACCAAAAATTGATAATTTATTCATAAATATTAATATATATGAAAATGTATTATACTATAAATGCCTCGGGCCTCACAGAATCATAAGATAAAAGTTAATGATGATAGTTTTAAGTTATTTATGGCGGTTTTTTATCACAAGAACCCATTTTGATTTATAATTTAGTACCATGTATGAATGATTGTTATAGAACATAAATAAGGTTGTATCATGAATATTAAAATCTCTTTTAACCCATTTAATTATTTTATTAATATCCTTGAAGGTGTTAGAGGAAAATGAAACTACAGCACCCACGATGTCTGTAAATTGACACATCACGAGTGATGATTTAATTTTTATATTGAAAGACTGAGTGGGAGTAATTTATTGATAGATCATCCATTAACAGGATATAATTTATGAATATTTAAGGCATTGGAGTTATCATTCCACTTGTATGAATGGAGGTGTGGAGAGAATAATAAAAGAAATTAAATTGAAAAGAAATTTAAAAGAAATAAGAAGACTATTTTACCTCTTAAATCTATCCACCTTGAAATCCTCTTTTAAGAAGATGTTTTGGTCTTTGATGAGACCAAGAGATTATAAACATCGGTATGGGCCTAGTAATGAGTATTGGGAATAATTTATGAAGTTCTATAATTGTTAGTGCATGTTAGTTTGTGAGTAAATAATTAAATTATTATTTTTCTCAATAAAATATATACTAAGGATTATTGTGAGTAAATAATGTAGTTAGTGCTTGTTAGTTTGATCCAGAGGCCACTTAAATTATAAATTACTCAATCATGACTCAGAGTTTCTTGTTTTTAGCATTTATTGTAAATTCTCATATTTTACTATTCACTAAAAATTCACGTATTTCATTAAAATTCAAAAAATTCAGCACAACCTTTTTTTCAATGTGTATAATTCAAAAATAAACTATATTTTATGAAAATAATTTTATAAATATATGTAATTTAATTTTTAATTACAATCAACATTTACATGGGGAATATAGATTGTAAAATTATAACTGATTTAATAACACATTGAAAATTTACTAAAGGTCTCATTAAATTATCGTAAAATAACAAGGCATAAAAATATAAATTTACAAATAAATTTTATGATAATTTATTTTATTTTAAATTATAAAATTAATTATAAAATTGTAATTAAATATTTATGACTTATATTAATACTAACACTAAATTAATAAAATTTAAAACATTTATTTAATTAGTCTGTGAAATAATTGTACCATGATTTTATTAATAAGATGCCTAAATTTTGTTTTTAATTACGTGGGTGTGGTTACTATTCATTTGGACATTTTACTATCCATTAGGGTCATATTACTATTTCTATCATCAGGTTACTATTTCATTAGCATTGGTTCTTTAACTTATATAAATTCTTCATATTTCATTAAATATCCATTTATAATGGTTTACTGGATGCTCCTGATAAGGTATATCGTCTCCCATCTTCACCACCTCCAAGTCCAGTTCATATGAAGGATCTAGTATGTACTTCCTCATTAGTGATACGTGAAACACATCACGAACTTTAGCCATATTCGCTATAAATAAAAGCTGATAATCCAAAGATCCTATGTGATCAATGTTCTCAAATGGGACAATGTAACATGGTCATATCATCTCTTTCTTCCCAAACCACATGACCTTTTTCCATAGTGATATTCAAAGGAAGAATTTATCTTCAATGTCTAACTCCATGTCCCTTCGATAGTTGTCAGCATAACTCTTTTTTTTACTCTGAGAAGCTTTTATGTGTTGATAGATGGATTGAACCTTTTATATCACCTCTTTCACAAGATCAAGTCCAAGCATCTTTCTTTTTCCAACTTAATCCCAACATGTTAGAGTTCTACATATCATTCCATATAGAGCTATATTTGGATCCATCTGAATACTCGAGGGAAATCTATTATTTCATGAGAACTCATCTAATGAAAGATGTTGAACCCATCCACCATTGAATTCTAAATAGAAGGAACTTATCATATCTTTGAGTGTCTGAATATTCGTTTTAAGATTGGCCATCAGTTTTGTAGTGATAGGCCGTGTTGAAATTCAATTCAGTATTCAAGGAATGTTCAATGATCCTCCAGAAATATGATGTGAACCGAGGATCATGATCAAAGACAATTTAAAGTAAAACCCCAAACAATCTAACCACTTCCTTCACAAATATAGTTTCATGTTGTTTAAGAGAGAGATCATCCTAAATAGCGATAATGTGGGAAGACTTGTAGAGTAACACGACTACAACACATATCATATTATTTCCTTTTGATTTCATCAGGATACCCATAAAGAAGTCCATGGTGACATTATCCAATTTCTATCTGGGTATATGAAAGGGTTTAATCATTCCTTTATACATCTATTTCTCATATTTAACATGTTGATATATCAAACACCTTGAGATATACTAAGAAATATCTTTCATCATGTAGTCCCTCGGGAGGTGTTCTTAGAGATCATGGTTTATATTGGTACTCCAAGGATGTATAGAGAAATTTGTGCAATATGCATTATCCAATAACACCTTATTTATTTGGAGTGATGAAGGAACACAAAGCCTTATTACAAACTGAACCACACCATCATCATCGACATGGAACTCCTTGGCTTCCCTTCCATTATTGCATTCACATTCTATTGTGCCATATGGTCATCCCTTTGTACCTACTTAATATTCTATTGGAAAAATAGTTGGGATTTAATTTAGGAATGGTAGGATTTATTCCCAGATGTTATGATTTCCAAATACACTCTTTTCATATCCATGAAGATAAGGTCTTTCTTAATCCACAACAATGATAGATTAGCAGGTTCTTTTCTACTAAGTGCATTAGATACCATGTTTGACTTAGTAGTATGATAGTGAATAGAGAAATCATAATATTTTATTAGATCTAACCATCTTCTTTGATTCATGTTATATTTCTTTTGCGTGAATATATTATTTAGGATCTTAAGATCGGTATATATTTCATACTTCTCTATAGAGAGGCAGTTTCACCATATCTTCAAGGAAAAAATCATCACTGCTAACTCCAGATCATGCACTCGGTTGTTCTACTCATGGATATCCAACTAACTTAAAGTGTAGGATATAACATTATAATTTTTTATGAGTACAAAACTAAAGACGTGATTTTATGAATCAATTTATATCACAATACATTTTACACTTTTTGGTAAAGTGACTCCATGTATAGTGATCAACCTCTTGTTTAAATCCTTGAATATTTTCTCACATTCATCAGTCCAGACATACTTTACCACTTCCCTTAGTAACTAATATAGATGTCTAGATAATTGTGAGAAATTTATGAAAACTCATCATTAGTACCTTGACAGTCCATGAAAACAATGTATTTTTGATGACATTAGAGGGTCTGGGCCATTCCTCAATCACATTTGATTTTTAGGGGACCACAGAAATTGCCTCAATTGTGATCACATGTCCAAAAAATGTGACTTTATACATCCAAAAGACACACTTTTTTATCATATTATTCAACTTATCATTCCTTAATGTCACCAATACAATCCATAGATGTTACTAATGTTCTATCTTTATCTTGGAGTAGATGATAATATCATCAATAAAAAATACATTTTTTTTAGGAAATGACTAAAGACTATTAATCAAATCCATAAATATTATAGGGGAATTAATAAGTCTGAAAGGTGTTACCAAAATCTTATAGCACCCAAACTTTTTACAAAATGCAGTATTCTGAATATCATCTTTCTTCACCAATAACTAATTGTATCCAGAATAGATATCCAACATTGAGAAGTATTGAGATCCTCACTGCCGATCGAAAAAGTCATCAATACATGGAAGAGGATAATTGTTCATTATGGTGAACTTATTGAGTTCAAAATTAATGATACATATACTCATTAATCCATCCTTCTTCTTGATAAAGGCCACTGGTTCACCCCAAAGTGATTCACTAGGGAACATTACCACTTCGTCAGAATTCTCTTGTAGCGGGTTATTTAACTCCTCCAATTCGATAAGAGATATCATATAAAGACACTTTGAGATAGGAGTATCTTTGGTTATGAGATGTGTTGAGAACCCTACCTCATGATCTTGGGGGAGTCCAGGTAACTCTTCTCGAAATACACCACTATATTCTTTAATGATTTCCATTTCCACTAGGTTGACACTTTATGTTGACTCCTCCAACTAAGAAAGGTATTCTTCTTCATAGAGAATCAACACCTACACTATTGATGGATTTTCCAAAAGTGATTCATGATATTAGTTGTATTTTTAGTGGATCATGAGATTATTTAATATGAAAATATATTTCATTCTTATAATAGTTTATATGAGCTCTGTATAATGAGAGCAAATCCAACCCCAGTATAGCGTTGAATTCCTCCCGGGGACGTATTACGAGATAAACTAGTATAATATTCCAACATACACCATTAGAACAAGATTCCAACACTTTTGTTGAAATTATTTCACCACTAGGTGTTTTTATGGATATATATTTCATGGTTTCTAGGATTCACTTTTATAGTTCTAGAAAACATGCATGATATAATGAAATGCGTAGAACCAAAATAAAATAATACTTTTCCATTTTTTAGTGAATAGAAAGTATACAATGTATGATATCATTTTTGTTCTCCACTTCAGTAGTAGTGAATCCAAAATACCCCTCTAGACTCATTTTCATTGGTGGATGATGACACTGATTGCACCCGAGAACTCTAGGTTCGGTGTAGTAGATTTCATATTTCCCGTGATCCCAATTGTTGTTCTACTAGAACATGGCTGGTGATCCCCTTTCATCCACCACAATTTACTACTTCCTCACGTATTTTACATATTCATGAGCTTGGTGGCCTTCTCTCCCACACTTTTAGTATTTCCCCATCCCATTAAGGTAGTTCCCATGGTGCTTATTTGCACATTTTTTACATGTGGGTGGTTGAGTTTTCTTTCCAACTTTATCAATAAATCCTTCAGCATGAAACACCCTTATTAATTTTATATCACCATATCCATGGGACTATTCTCTAAACTCTATCTCCACTTTGCGATCACATCAAAAAACATACTCATTACTCCAAAAGGATCAAATTTCATGATACATTATAATGTATGGTATTAAACTACCAAAGAATATATAAATTTTTCATTCATTATTGATAATATAACCTAAAACGTACCTTGAAAGCCTTGTGAAATTTTCTTCATATTCCATTATAGATTCTCTTTTGGTTTGATTCAGCTCTATAAATTCACTCTCCATATTTTTATGAATATTTTTGGTTAAATACAAGTTAAGAATCATTATCTTAATGTCTTCCCACACCATATGTTTAATTTATTCCCTTGCCTTGGTGTTCTTAATCAAATCCCACCATTGATTGGCCTCCCCATATAGAAAATAATTAATGAGATTAAAAATCTTCATCTCTGAATAGTGATGAACAGAAAATATCTTCTCCATTGAGTTAACCCACTGTTCCTTCAACAGTGGATTAGAGGTTCCACTAAAGGTTAGTAGATTTTTCATCATAATACACTTGATAGATAGTTTCTCCATAGTAGGTAAAAGAGGACATTCCAATTTATTCATGTTATTATTCAGAACCTGATATTTCTAAGTAATCATTACCTTAAAAAATTTAACTCCACCTCCCAAAGCATTAGTGATGTAATTCATGCAATCACTGCATTTCTCCTCACACAAGTTTCTGGCATGGTTTCTCCTAGCTTCCACCTCTTTCTAAAATAGAAAAGGTAAAAACAAAATATAAGTAAAATAGGATTGAATAAATAATATATTACATTGTGCATTTTAGTCTAAAGGAATATCTTGTGGGATATCTACATTTATCATTTTATAAAACAAATGATCCTGGGTTCTCACATATACTTAGTCTCATAACTAGGGTTTTCACTAAAGATTTCTAATCCAAATTAAAAAATTAACTAAACCATCATCTGATACCAACAATAAAAACCATAATTTTTTATATAATATCATATTACTTCATTTTAAATACAAACTACATAAATCTATTACACCATGAGGATCCAATGGTTTAGTATATTGTTAAAATGAGGACCATACATAACATTTACAAAATAAATCATAAAGATTTATTTAATTACTTCTTCTCTAGATTCTTATTATCCCTTGAATTCTCCTTATTAAATGCTATCACATGAGGATGTAAATCAAAAGGGAATAACTAAAATCCTAGTACGAGGATATAAATAATGATGAAACAATATAACATGGGGTGATAATAATCAAAAAAACATCATCATAATCAAGAGAGGAAGAATTAGATTATGGAATGGAATGTGGAAATTAATAATAATGAAACATCATGTCTTAGTGGTAAACTACCACACATAGTTGTGAAACAATATGACATCATATTCCCACATATTTAACTTTTATCATGAAATAATTCACAATACCAAATTCATTGGTGTGATATATAATTTTGTGCTACCCGCCATATCATAACATTTACATTAGTATAGATGCCCCAAAAAACGTATATCAATTTTGGACGTAAAATAACCCATGGGAAGGAATGGGTTTCATTTCCAAAATAATAAATTCATAAAACATGGGTTCCAAAATGAAATAGGGAATAACATACTTTATATAAGAATCATCAACCTTTTGTTAATAAGAAACAATCTCGAGAAATAAAATGTGCGCTTTTTTAAAAGAAGAGTTCTTTTGGAAAACATAGTGTTTGACATAGACTAATGTATAAAACATTTATTGCATAAAAATGATAATATAATGATGAATAAATTATATTTAAGGAATAAAAATATAGAAAATTTAGTGAAATAGGTAAAACCCAAAGAATGATAGTTCGGTTTGCTAATATCCCTTACCTTGTGTCTAAATGCTTTCTCCAATTTAATGTCAACTATAATAACATTATAATAATTAATTTATAATTAAATAACCTTATTATAATTGAATATTATTTATTATGATTTTATAAAGTTCATTTAAGGCCTTTTTATGAGTTATATATTTTAATTCTATCATTCTGGAGCATTCATTTTCTTAGTTTTCACGATCGGTTCACTAGTATTCATGAATAAATATCTATGTAAAATGAGGATAATGGTTAGTATTATTTATATATGTTAGTTAAATAACATGAATTTGGTTTTATCATAAACTTTAAATATTTTTAAAACCATTTAATGGTACTATTAACATCCTCAAAGGAGTTTACGGAAAATGAATGTGCATTGCCCATAATGTCGATAAATTGACATATCATGGGTGATGATTTCATTTTTATAATATAAGAGTGAGCATGAGAAGTATAACAATGGATATTCCATTAAAATTATATAATTATAGAATATATAATGTAATGTAACTATAATTCTATTTTTATTAAGGGTGGTGAGGACAGAATAAGAAAAGAAATGAAATTGAAAAGGAATTTAATAAAAAAGGAAGAGTATTTTACCTCCAAAATATCTACTCCATGATATGATACTTTAGGAAGTGTTTTTTTATATTTTTATGACCCCAAGACATCCTAGACATGTGGATGGGGCTAGTGAAGAGTATTGGGAATAATTTAGGAAAGGCTCAAAGCTTGAGAGGTGTGAGGAGAAGTGGGTGTGGGGGTGGTATTTATAGTGGAGGGGAGGAGTGTTTTCTCATTATTTTAATCATTGTTTTTTTCTCAATAAAATAATTATTGAGGATTCTTTTCACTACTTACAGTAATTAGTGCATGTGAGTTCGAAACAATGGCCACTTACATCATCCATCACTCAATAATGACTAAAAAATTAATGCTTTTAGCATTTATTGTAATTTATCGTAAATTACTTTGCACAAAAAATTCCTGTATTTCAAAAAAATCACAAATACATAAACTAGAAATTCTTAGATGTTTGTAATTCAAAAATGAAATATATTTTATTAAAATAATTTTTTAAATATGAATAATTTAATTTTTAATTAAAATCATCATTTACTTGGAAAATACATATTTTGAAATTATAACTGATTTTATACCACATTGAAAAATTACATAGGGTGTCATAAAATTATATTAAAACCAGAATCCATATAAATATTAATCTATGAAGAAATTTTATGAAATAAATTCTATTTTAAATTATTAAATTAATAATAAAATTTTAATTAAATGTGTGTGTCTTATAAAAATATCAATACTTAATTAATAATTTCTACGAAATTTATTTATTTAGACTATGATATAATTATAACATTATTTTATTTAGAAGATTCCTAAATTTTACTTATACTTCCATGGGCGTGGTTACTATTCATTTAGTAAGTTTACTTCTTATTGGGGTCGTATTACATTTTCTAAGGTCAAGTTACTATTTTATTCATACTGTATAATACAATTTCATAAATACTTATTATTAAATAAATTTTTCATTTATAGAGTTTTTATTTTTTTATCTTAGTCATTTTATGTTATTTATATAATGTGACTTTACTATAATAAGGTAGAAATTGCATGGATAAAAATTTTGGTTGTTACATGGTGACTCTAATAATTTCAGCTCACAGATGAAATACATGTCTAAATAGTAACCATATGTATATAGTAACAATATATACATAGTATAGATCTACATTGAATTAACCTATATGAACCATGTTAAAAATAGACATAAGTGGGCATATACCTGATGTATTAGATTTTTGCATGACTATGGCGTAACTCAGTCATCTATAACGAGTGAGAACAAGACTATAATATCTATACAAATGGTACATGCCCTATATCTCATAATGAGTGGGAGACAAAATGATTGTCACTTGAGATAGTGACGGTAAAATCATGTCAATACTCGGTAAAGTGTAGAGTGTTCCATCATGACAACACTCACTCTACAATGTGTTGTATCATGGCCACCATTCCAATAATGTCATTGGTGTGAGATTCCATGACTCAACACCCAATATAAGGGAGCATGATACCACCATGATCAATAGAACCCTTACTATCATTCTAGAACCTATGTAATGGTTTAATGATATTTATTATATTAATTTAATCCATGAATCACTACCTATCAAGCCATAATATTTGAATAATATCAGATACATAAACATGAAATGATCAGCATGTCCAAACTACGCTTTATAATTCAATTCATTTACTACACTTAATTCAATTCACATAAGTAGTACTTATTTAATGATAACAACAGGTGTGTTCATGAAACCAAATTTTATTAAATTTCAATAAATTCATTTAATTATTTCATGGAAGTTAAACCATATTGAATATGACATTACCTTTATTACATTCCATTTATTAAATCAAACAAGGGAATTCATTTTACAAGGTTCAAATAGACACTTAAAAGTTATCATTTTCAACTAGGATTTTACCCACATTGTAAAATCCATATTATATGGTAATCCATTCAATTTATATAATAGAATAGGCACTTAGAATGTGCTTAGTTTCATTTATAATTTATATAAAATGCGGGATAATACATTGAAGAACAATAGTGGATGCCATGTACTAAACATGCCTTATATCAAACCATGATAGTAAAGAATTGAGAAAAACAAAAGAGTTAAGCCAAACATGACCTAAAAAACTTGTCAAAAGTTTTTAATTTAGAAGAAAATTGACCTAATTTGAGGGGTTTTATATATAAAAAAGAGATTGTTTACTAACAAATAATTTTGGAAAATTTGAACATCATATCTGAATATAACGAATCAATTATCATTAATAAAGAATTATTGTAAAACAACCCAACATTGAAATTCAATTCATAAAGGTTTATCATGGAACATAGAAGGTTCTAATATCCCTTGAAAAATTACCTACATGGGGAAATTCCATTTATAGCCTAAGCCAAAATCATAGAAGTTATTCCATGATTTTAATGATTTAATTAACCTGGGAAAAGTTAAGCCAACATACCCATAAGGTGACTAAGATCGGGGGGAAGACCTGAAATATCTAAACAATGATAAACAAGTATATTAAAAGGTGTGTAGATTAAATAAATATGAAAGAACCAATTTTATTAAATGATAAAAAAAGTCCAGTATAACTACATTATTTATAAAAGGACCCAAATTAATGAAAAAGTTGTAGACCAAATTCCTTATACTTATGACCCTTTAATCATCCAATATAAAAGTCTGATTTGGTGTAGTTTGTAAGAAATATATGAAAAGGACATCCACATGGATGATAGGTAAAATGATATTTCACCTGGATAACTTGGCTGAGATAATATTAAACAAATAAAGATTCAAAATTAATCTAGAGCTTACCAAGATGAATCCCGAAGGACCGACAATACTCGAATATGAAAACAGATAAAGCAGTTATCTCTATTCCTCAAATAGTCTTGTAGGTGTATCCCATAGTGCAGAGGAGGAGGCTCACATTGATGGATGTGGAGAAGAAAGAAAAAAAAATTATAACCTCATTAAATAATTGTTTTCACATCGCCATTGAAAACTAGGCCACATGATTTTGCCGCATAGTTTTCCCAAACCGAGTTCCAACATTTAGCTCCAGATTCTTAGTAACCTACCTCCTATGGTTGTGATTTATAGTAATCCTAACTGTCCTCCAACAATGCGATGATTCATTTATAGGTACCTCATATGTTACACTAACCTTTTAGGTTAGGCATAAGTTTTTGGAAAACGTTTTTCAACCCATGCACGGAGCATACAATGCTTTAATACATAACACATGGTTTTCTAATGGGGTCCTCAAGGTTTCAGACAAAACATGCACCTATATTAGACACTGAATGTTGTGTTTTTTGGGGAATCACACTCCAGAATCTCAATGAGGCACTCTAGAAACCCCTCAGGCATTTACCCAATTCTAAAATAACACTTTGATGCGTTCTAACACCCAAAATTATGTTCCAAATCTTGGAATAATTAATGAACCATCCAGTAAATGAAAAACATCAAATTCCCTTATAAATTTTCCTTGGTTTAAATAAACGAGTCGTTAAAACCTCCCCACGTCAGAACTTTTCATCCCTAATAAGTCTTCAAGAAAAACAAAAAACATTACTTGACCTATGAGGGTTGTGAATTCTTGTTCAAACAGTTGTGTTGCATTTCCAAATAGCCAATGTACCCATAAGTATTATTTAATCATATGGCACATAATCATTCATAACATAATATTATACTCATTTCCCAACTTAAATAATGATGAAGAGTGTAACCAAGACTATTTAACTAGAAACAAGATAATGTCATTATCTTACTAAATATCTAGTTGATGGTGCTTCCCACAAATGTTTTTCACTTTTAATAAGGGAAAAATTATGATATAAACACCTCATCCATCAAAATTTCTTATGAATCATTTAATGAAAATTATAGAGACACTAACGTGATGATTTTCTTATTAGGGTGAGCATAATTAAATTAGAGGTTATAATAGAAGCCTCACCAATATGAAACCGTCGAATATGGATTGACTAAACTGAAACATGTCGTGCAAGATACCCAGAAGAAACAACTAACCACTACACCAAACCTACCTTAACCCAACTATGAAGTTTTACGATGGTTCCATTCAATTGTATTCATCAAATCATAAGGAAAAGCAATCAAGTTACCTATGGATAGATAATTCCACACCGCCTGACTTAGATGACCTACATCACACAACCAGAAACACTATGCCTTATATTAAGGCATATTGTGATTAGTACCATGACTTTGAATGATGTATATAACCAACATATAGTGATGTTTTCTAATCAAATAATGACCCGTATATTTAAACATTCATTCAATAGCTTAATGAAGTGTGTAAACCAGCTCCAGTATGATGGAATCATTATCCTTTAAACATCACATCCAAGCCCAAAAATAAATATAGTAGAATCTTAGATTAATCAAATTGGAGTCCGTGAAACTGACCCAAGGTAGTCCATACTCTTATTTTAAAAGTGATATGTTGGTAAAAAGGAAATACATTCACATCAGATCATCAAATATTCCCAGATCAACATCTGTCTTCCAGTTAAGTCAAAGTAAATGGTCAGTTTCCTAGAGTAAGTCCAATGTTGTCCTACATGGGAGAACCGATTTGAATATGGACCATCCATGAATCGGTAAAAACCATGAGTACTGTGCACAACATAGATAAATATAGACATACCAAGACCAATAGATTTTATTTCTGTGGCATCGTGTATGACTGCTACTCTCTTAGTACACCAAGGATGACGTCAGATAGTGGACATTCTCATCACTAAGAAAACGTATACAAAAAAATAACAAAGGAAACAAAAAATAAGAATAACGGAACCGCTATTGGTCAAACTATTGAATTAAAACCAGCTCCACCTCTTGACACATCATCGTTGAATGATCATATGTCTTTACCACCCAAGGCATTCTATGATTGCACTTAAAAACCACCAAATTCCATTAATAAATTGTGTTTCTCAAGGGTTTAAGTCACACCCAACCACATCCACATCATGCTTCCAATAATGAACAAACACATATACCAAAAATGAAATGACATTACCCACCATAGGAGTGTTCTAGGAGTCAAAAAAATGGATATAATGGCCACTAATAAGTATGCTAGATCGGAAATACTTATACACACATGTGAAACTTCTCCATATCATGATCTCCAACATCATATCATTTGGAATAAGGTCACAAACAAACATGATCGACATGTAAGAAAACATATTCCTCTTTGAAAATCATACTGAGCACTAGGATGGCCTTGATTCCATTAAGCTTGTAGGCCACTCTACTATAGAGATGACCCGAGTATGTACTCAACATCACAAGGCTCAACGATCTCACAAAACTCAACCAGCCTGTTACACCATTAGAAACTCGACATGTACCATGAAAATAAATTTATACTACCCCATGATTATTGAATTATAATGAAACATCTTTGATGATATCCATAGGCATGTCATCACTATAATATCAAGTATCTATTAGACCAAACATAAAATTGGATGAATTATATTGTCCTATAAGACTATAGGATAGACTAATGACCTCCCGCATTTTCCAAGAAAATAATAGGATCAAAAGTCCTAAAATGCGGTCGAGTATCCCTTGGAATGTCTAACATGATCAAACGGAGTGTTAATTAATGCTCACACCCCTATCAATGGTCAAAGAAAAGAATACCACCTTCCAAAAAAGGGTTTCATTTAGATGCTAAGTGTCCTACCCAGGACTGTGAAACCCAAACGACACCATATGATAGAAATCTCATTTATTCAGTAAGGAATTTAATCTATAGGGTTGCTACCTACCTTGATTCAGCCCCTTACAAAGTGTAAGTTTTGACACAATCACCAATTCATGTGAAATAGAATGTAAGTAGACTCAATAGCCTCTCACATAAGAAATTTCTATAAAGGGAAAGGTATATAAAAAATCCTTACATTTCCATTCCAAGGAATGTTAAGGAGACGTTTAAACTACCATTACAAAAGCTTTTGAACAAAGGAAACCACTAAAGGTTCCATTTTGAAATCCAATACATTGATTAAAATTCCATATTTAATCATTTAACAACTATAATTCAGAACACCATGTAATTATTATAATAAAAAACATGGAAATAAATAAGTAGACCAATGAGGATCCCGATAAGCCAACCCGGGTTAGTCATAATGAATCCCAATAAACATTTCTTAATGATTAATGTTTCAAAACACCCAAAGGCGGTCATTTCATAGGAAACATTCCCCTACTTACATAATTAGGTCCATTGGTGAATTTATATACCTAATCACTATATCATCATACTCATGTAAAAGAATCACAATCATTTATAGAGTAAACCAAAACAATCAGTATCTGATTTTAAAAACATTGACATTCCCAACCATTTAAAAATAAATCACATGGTTAGATATAATATTTGGATTACATGGGTAGCCATCTCCCTATCCATAATGTGGTTATACACATTACAAGTTGGCATTTGGCGACCATAAATCGAAATCATTTCACTTTTAAAGGTTTAGCTATAACATCTTTTAAATTTTTACAGTGGTCTTTAAATATGTATAAATATCAAATTGGTCCAAATACACGAGATACCATTTTCCAATTATAAGTAACCATACATCTTATAATTGTTAACCGACTCCCATTTAATCACAAACAGTGAATTCATCCCATAGAAACAATTTATTTCAGGATAACTAAGCTTGTTATCAAAAATAACAATCACAGAAAGACATTACAATAAGCAAAAAACCATGATGCATTGAAAAAATACTAATTAATTAGGCATCATGAAATATAATTACATTATCATGTTATATAAGAATAAATTCTAAAGGCAAAAAATATTGTCAAAAAATCCTTAAGGGAAATAATCAAATTAGTAGGAAAGCTAAAACTTTCACTACATTGAATAGAATATTAATGGAATGTGAATTTATATGTTACTAATATAATTCATATAATTATTCATCCATTACATATCAGGATAAGTGTAAAATACCATTTATTTTATAAATCAATAAGAAGAAAATAATACACCATTCACTCAATGTGAAGTAATAATTAACTGTAACCACAAATAACACAAACATCAATCCTGGACCAAGCCACTTGGACATTTCTCAATGGGTGGGGTGACCTATAACAGACATATATATTTAAGAAGCATTGAAAATTTTCTAATATCATATCTACCAATTCCAAAAATTGGAATACAGAGGTAAAAAAACATCTGATACCACTTAGTAATGACTCATCCCGACTGAGTACTATAACTTTCATGAGACCGATGGGTCTTATAGACTCAAGAAAGCTAACTGGTATGAGAGAGGTTTCTGAATAGTAGTGAAGTTATAAAGAGGTAATAGTGGGGATACTATAAGCTCATGATCAGAGTTTCACAATAATTTATTAGAAAATAATTAACTATCAACAATGGAAGCAGTAATAAATGAAAGATAGAGAAGTAGAAGAATAATATAAAACTGTTTAAAATGGATGTCCAACACTAATATTGAATAGATGCATGCATGTCTTGAAGATGATACATAACTAAAATAGTAGACATATAGAAGGAAAAATATATAAAATGATTAAAGAATAAAGAAAAGAAGTAAAATCCCCAAGGGAAATGTCCACAACCATCATAATCTCTAGCTCAGTCCTGTTTTTCTAACTCCCAAGTACAAGTAAAGGTCAACAACAAATAATCCATAGTCCTACAGACATAAGGTATACTCCATTAACCTAGTGAAATGGAAGACTGAGTAGGGGGTGAGATATAAATCCTAGTAGGTTACCACCCACATTGCGTACAACATAAAATCAGTTTATGAATATAAATTAAAATGGAGTGAAGGTTATATGAATAAATAAACCAGCTACAGAAATACATACCATTCCAGTCAGGTTCCTGAATGACACCTAGAGGCACTACATAATTCTACTCATGGCCTGAATAAGTATCTAAATTGTAACATTATTTTTATAGTAGTAATATATACATAGTATAGTTATATATTATATCCACTTATATGAACCACGTACGTGAAGATGTAAGTAGATATATACCTAGAATACTTGGTGTTGGATGGACCATGATTTAACTCAATTATCCATAACCAGTATGAATGACCCTATAAGTGCAATCTAGAGGGTACATTCCCTACATCTCATAATGATTGGGAGATATAAATCACATTACATGAGATGGCGTGTGCGCTACCATGTAAACCCTCACAAAAGTGTTGAGAGTTCCATCATGCCAACGCTCACCAGGGAACGTGGTATATCATGCTCACTATCCTAATAGTGTCAATTGTTTGAGACACCATGACTCAACATCTGATTTAATGGAGAAAGAGAATTCCACGATTAATAGATCCTTTACTATTATTCCACATTCTATTTCGAGAAGTAATCATATTTATAATGGTAATTGAATCCATGAGTCATTACCTCTAATTATTTACATGTATCAAGCCATTATAATCAAGGCATAACATTTCAATTATATAATTTACATTAGCATACAATGATTGGCGTAGCCTTTCCACCCATTACAATTCAATTCATTTTCAACAATTATTTTAGTTCACATTATACTTTATTATTTAATTATAACAAGTTGTGTGGTCATACCAGCCAATTCAATTCTATTTCAATCAGTACATTTAATTCATTAAAGGAAGCTGAACATTCTTGAATAAGACATTCCTTTTAATACATACCATTTACTCTATTAGACATGTAAATTGATTTGAAAAAGTTCAAAGAGATACCTAGATGGTTTCATTATTCAATTAGGCATTTACCTACTTTGGTTAATCCCATTTATAATGAAATATATTAAAATTTTAAAATAGACTATGAACTTATAATATTATGAGGTTCCATAAAAATTTATATAAAAGGAGGGATAATTCATTAAAAAGAGACAAACTCGTACAAGTAAAAAAAACATTCCTTATATCCATACATGACCACAAGGCATTGAGAAACACATAATCATTATGAAAAAAACAATCTACACAACTGGTCACCAATTTGTAATTTAGAAGATAGTTTACCTAATTTGCCAGATTTTATTATAAAACAATATATTTTCTACCAAAAATTCATTTAGAACTATTTACACATCAAATTCAAATATCATAAGTCAATTCAAATTAAGGAAGCATTTATGTAAAACTACCTTGTACGCCAATTCAATTTATAAATATTGATCATGGAACTTAGAAGGTCCTAACATCACTAGAAAAATTATCTATAAGGGGAATTTTATTTATATCCAAAGATGAACACTTAGATGGAGTTCTTATATTCTAAAAAATTAATTAGTAAGGTCCAATTAAAGATGGCATACCCACAAGGTTCCTTCAATTGAGGGTGACGACCAAAAATTACTAAACAATGATTAACACGAGTATTATAAGGATCATAGAACAAATTAATACGATGGAACAAATTTTAACTCGACATGAAAAAAATTTCATGATGTGGCGCAATGAATCTATTTAAAAAATGATGGAAAATTAATGAAAAAGTCACTGACAACCAACCATATACATAGGAAGCCATAATAATCCAATATCATGGTCTCATTCCTTCTGATTTGGAATGAATCTATGAAACATACATCATCCCCAAAAATAGGTAAAATGAACTTACACTTCGACAACACAGTTGAGAGAAGATTAAATGAAGAAATATTCAAAAGATATCAAGATCATACAGAGAGGAATCCGTAGTGCCCAACACTGTTGAAATCCATCAATGGAGGAAGTCATTATCACAATTTATAGACTAATATTAGAGGAGGAACCCAAGATGCACAAGATGAGGCACACATATCTGGAGGAGGAGATGAAAGAATGCAAAATAATTTTATCCTCATCAAGGGAATTTTTTTTTCATTTCACCCTTAAAAACTGGGTCGCATTGTTTGGACACATAGTTTGGTCGAACCAAGCATAAAACGTGCAACTCATACTGTTTAGTGACCCACCTATTATGGTTGTACCACACAATTATACTTTCCATGTGCCAACTATGTGATTAATAGTTTTTAATTACTACCTAGGTGGAAACAACCGTGTGGGCCAAGCACCCAGTTTGGGAAACTCTTGCACAACTTGTGCAAGGTACTTCTACTCCTTTGATATAGGATACCATTTGTTGCTGTGGGACACATGGGTCTTGGAAAATTGTTCATACTCTATTTGACATCCAAACAAGTTATTTTTGGGGCACGACGCTCCTAAAACTGAATGAGACATCCAGAAAACCACCCAAGCATTTATCCTAGTCTAAAACCTACACTAGGATGTGTTCAAGAACTCAAAATTGCATACAGATTCTCAATTAAAATAATGTCCAATATATGAAAGGATAAAAATAAAATTACCCATGAATTTTACCTTGGATAAAAAAGGGTTCATTATTGTTATCATCAGTATAGGACCCTGGAAAACCCTGAGAGGGTAGATGTGAATTAGGGTGTTATATTTCTCTTTTAAAGCAACAGATCTTCTTCCCACGTTGGTTGGAACTGGTTAAACCCTTCTGATGGAAGCATGAAGAAAAATACCATAACATGTAAATAGATTACACAATAATTCTACATAGTTCATGAATAAGGTCTAGTCCATTGATAATACACCTACAATGTCTATGTCATAAAAAATCCACTAATCTTCACTAGTTATTGAATAAAAAAGTTAGGAAACAATCACTCTAATTTATTAACACTTCCTTTAAATGATTTTAGGATTATCACATTGCCTCCTTTGGATCACTTTCATCGACTCCCCCTATCTCACTAATTTGGGTGAATTTTTACCCAGTTTTAATGAATATAAGGAGATTCAATAGATTGGAACTTAATTATTTGTCCTTGAGTTGCAAAATACTCTTCCTGCAGCATAATCATGAATTGATGCACTTGAAACCACTAATAAAACAAAATTAAAATCAAAACCTAATAGTATCACCCTCTACCACTTGCGCACAACACCTTCTCTTGTACTCAACTTTTGTAATTTTATTGCAAGATGTATTTTGGTCAACTAATTTTATTACATTCAATTTTTCTTCAATTATAAAAGATGGTTTCTTTCATTAAATCCTTATATTTTATGGAACTATACCATGAGTTTCATTTGGTCTTTATTGACACAATGGACACTACACATGCATGGTTTTTTGTGAAAAAATATTATTCATGCAACTCAATCGTGTAGTAGAGAAAATAAATATTCACTGTAACAGTTACTAAAAATATATAGGTTTACTGCATATTTATTTTACTAAATGATCCTATGTACATGAACCCTGTTAGCCTTTCCCCATGAACATAAGCATTATTTTTACATCATATTTGGTGCATAAGATATTTTCATCCAATTTCTGTTGTTACATGCAACTCATGCCTTTACTGTATTTTGATGTATCAAAATCAAAAATAATCTTTCATATAACCCAATTTTTTATTTCATATTAGGAATTTAAGATTATTATACACCTTCTACATTGATCCTAAAACACTCTACAATACAAAACTATTTTTTTAGAAAAAACAACCCTTATGTGTGATACTTTTCTCCTCTGTATTTTGATACGATGATCTCAAATCTTCAATTGAACTGTAATATCAATTTCCTTGAAAACTTCTTAATACAAATAATGTGGATTTATAACATATAAAATCTACACTCCATTTATAGCATTGAAAATCCTTTGTCACAATAATCTTCCCATTTGGGTTTTTTGGAAATCCAAAGATAAATTTGTTAAATAAAAAACCAATATCAATACCTGAATGTCTAGAAATAACTGGTCCAATAATCTATGTCTATGTGATATGTGATCAGTGTAGAAATAAAGTAGGGAAACATTAATTGGGTTCTCATGTTTTTTAATTCTAAAAGATGTCAAATCGAAGAACTACATATTTTCAGATAACACATAATTATCATCGTGTCACAGAAGTATTAAATGGGTTTTAAAGAACCCATAGAAAATTGTTTTGTCTTCATTCTCCATATTTGGAAATAAACCCAAATAACATTTATTTTTAACTGAAGATCTCAAAAAATAATCCCCTTGGACCGTATCCCCCATATAAACAAACATCACATCAATAAATTGATTTAAAAGGATAACCCAAATGGGGAGATGGGTGTGTCTCTATCTTACTCATGCACTGGGAGGTGTCGGAAAACCTAGATTGAAAAGATGTTTCATGAAATCATTTTCTTCCAATGGCTTAGTCAATATGGAAGCCAATCGATCATGTATTTCGACATGATCCATTTTAATCATACCTTATTCAAAAGATTCATTGATGAAGTGATATTAGATCTCAATATTTCATGTACGAGAGTGACGAACTAGATTCTTTGTAATATTGACCATTGACTTGTCATTATAGTGAATCACCATTGACTATTTCACCGCATCACCAATATCAGTATGTTTTTTGCATCATACACAATATATTAGTTCATGACTTTTTAGCAGAGATATATTCTTCTTTAGTTGTAGTGATATAATTTATTTCTTGTTTCTTTCCCAACTATAACATTCAATTGTTTGTAATGAAAAAATACCACCACTAGGGGATTTTATTTCCACTGTGTCTCCAACCCATTCAACATCATAAAATGATATTATGTTATTACATATTCCTATTACAAACAATAATAAAATATTTCTAGTACCTTTAAGGTACCTCATGATTCTTATAACTAATACAAAATGCTACTCTATCTTGTTTATTTAAAAGTCAGTTGCTAAAAATCTCAAAAAGAAGATTTTTTTGATATTTTAGTTTAGTATAATAAGATTTCAATGATTCTATTATATAGTTTCTGATCTATAGATGTCACATCCCTATGCTTTCCAACTTTGTTTTGATCTACAACCAGAGTCGACATCAGTTTGGATTCATGTATATTGAATATCTTCAGCATTTCTCTTAAATATTTATCATGAGAAATGAATGTAAAATCCTTCTTATGAATTTCATGTATCCCCAAGAAGTATGCGAGTTCACCAATCATGGATATTTTAAAATACAAGTTCATATTATTGGAAACTTCATGGAATGATCTCTAAAAACTTTATCTAAATACAATATCATCTACGCACACAAAAACCATAAATTGAACTTCCAATGAATTATTCACATAGAGAATATGATCGAAATATCCTTTTTTGAATTTAATCTTATTAAAATAAGAATCTAGTCGAGAATACAATGCATGCGGTGCCTACGTTAGACCATAGAGAGCCTTCTTTAATCCATAAACATTTTCTCCATCATTTCCAATCAAGAAATCCCATTGGTTTTCCAATGTATACTTATTCATAAAGATATCATATTAAGAATTAATTTTTTACATCCATCTGATAATATCTGTATCAGATTTTGATTGTCATATTACGTAAAATCCAAATTTACTCTAGTATCACTACAAGATAAAATATTTCTTCAACACCAATTCCTTCAAACTGTGCATAGATTATACACACTCTTAATGCATTATTTTGGACCACAATTGCATGATTATATATTTATTTTTAAAGATACAAATTTCCACAATAACATTTTTATTTTCAGATGTCATAATAAGATCACGTGTCTAGTTATTTTCTATATTACCTAGTTCTTCATTCATGGCTTTATCCCAGGATTTTTTCATTGATGAATCATAAATTGAGGTTGGTTATACAACTAATTGGAAGATAGAGTCCTCTTTATTAACCATTATTCTTGTATATGTGGGTGTAGTCCAGTACCCAATGATTTTGGATTAATCAATTTCCTCTCTTTTATTTCTTATTTGAGTTATAGATGATGTTTCTTTAGCTATGATTCCCTCTTTAGATTCATCTTCAAAATCATCATCTTTTTTGAGCCCAGGATGTTTTTAAAGCCTTCAACTATTTTTTCATTTGAATATTTTTAATGTACACTTTCTTCTTCCTCTTCAATAATATTGGCATATGAGTTTCTAATGATATTCAAGGTTTTATATTTTATGATATTTATATAAATGTTTTCAAAAATTCTTCCAATTTTATTATTATAAAATTTTAATCGTTTACTCTTCATTGAATTTCACAGGAATATACCTTTATCTTCATCATCACCATACATTCCCTAATTACCTTAATTATTTTCGATGAAACATTTATATCTAGAAAAATTAAAATACATTATTGAGGTATTTATTCCATACTATAACTAATATGATTCCATTGTTTCTCACCTAAAATCCCTATTCAATTTTGAGTTTACATTGCTACCTGAACAACCACTTTCCAGTAATAATGAGATATACAACTCTTAATTAGCATTGTTTTTTCCATATTGTTGACATTCCACTTTCTAAAATCAAAAACACCATTTCTTTTTTGGTTCTCTATACAACCACCTAATAATATATTCCCTGATTAATGGAAATTTTTGAATTAATTTTTTTTTTATTATCCTCAACTTTCAAATCATATTTTATTTAATGTGTGTCTAGAACCATTATCATCAATTTAATGACAACTTTTCATGCAATCAAGAACTTTTTTTTACTGTATATAATCATTTCACAGGGAATTATACTATATTAATAATTAATAAGAATGAAGTGCCTCTCTCTGTATGTTCCATCCACATTTATTGGACCACTTATGTCTTTATGGACATTATAAAGAATATTTGATTCCCTATTTTATTTTATCAAAATAAACTCCCAACCATCATTTCTCACATGAATGAATAAAAAGTATTTTATTGTTCAAGATTAAGATTGAGAATATATCTATGAAACTATTCATCTCAGAAATCTATTCCATGCCCTTTTGGTGAATGTGACTAAACATATGGTGCCATAAGTTGTTTTCTTCTAAAATTATCAGGTAAAAAGTATTGTCTTTTCTATCAACCTAGTATAAATATCTGTATGTTCTATATCCCATAATGAGTGTATTTCCAATGTCCTTTGATATTGCACCCATATTGAGTAAATGTCTCTATCAATCCCAATTCACAGATTTGACACATAATCAAGAGATTATGATGTAACACATCCACATAGAGAAATTTAGTTTTGCTAAGCTGATTATTTTATATTTCTATGTCTTCAATTTTTATGATATTTAACACAACATCATTGTTGATCCTCATAATTCTATAACCCTTTTCATGACATTCCCAATAAGTATTTATTTCCCATCATATGGGCTGGAGAATCCATTGTTAGTAATCTAGGAGCTTCTATTCTTTTTAGGTTTGAGAGCTCTTTCTACAATGTCATATTTCTCAACTTTCTTCTATTCCCTCCATGATATATTTGACTGAGTGGAGTATAAATGTGTCCTTTATCAATATCTTTTAAAAAATCTTTGGTTCATTAAACTTATATTTGTATTCCTAACGAAGATTCCTATTATTATGAGTGGATTTTCTTTGTTGGTGCATTATAACATGACATTGATTTCTATAGGTAATGTTCCATCCATTCCTCTTCCAATAATTAATAGATTTGTGGACATAGTTATAACAATGAGAACAATATCCGTAGAAATATTTTCTTCAATATAATGAATGATATGGTCTGATTATCCTCTATTAACTTCTCTATTATTCCACATTTAGATATACCATTGAATCCTCACAGTATAACATGGTATGTACTTGAAATTTATATAATTGTAACCTCATAAGAAGAAATTTATTCTCACGTACATTCCTCCTCATGTGTCATTCTCTTATAATGACTCTTGACAGGTGACCCTTTCTATTTAATTGAGGATTATACTCATAAATCTTTTCTGTTTGGTTAAAATATTCAGTTATTGGGACTATAGGTGCCTTTGTGATATGTTCAAATTTATTCTTTCCTTGATTTTGGCTCATCCCATTTATTTCCTTTGATGTTTTTAAATCATAAAAAATTCCACTTTTTCTCATACATATGGGTCTCTAATCATTTAATGCCTTCTTTAATCCTTTAGAACCACATTTATCTATTTCTAATAGCTCTAAATCTGAGAATTTTACATTCTTCAATTTTTTATTTTCTTTAATTGATTTTAATTCATTTTTTAGTTTACTCCTTAGATTAAAAAAATATTCTTCAAGTCGCCATTTTTCATGAATCAGTAATTAAATTCTTAGGTATTCTATATAAATACATATACATAATGTGTGAGTTGGTTGAGCTTCACGACGTACCCAATACAGTCTAAAAAAATTGATTCAAGTGACCAATATCAGAATATTTTAGAAAATAAACGAGAACACATCTGTTAAGAGAGTAGTGATCTCATATAGTCATTCCCTAGAGTAGTGAAAAATAGAATAGGTAGATGTAATTTATCCTTTTTTAGTAGTGAGACATACAATAAATCATTAAAAGTTTGGGAGTCTTGCATGGGGTGACCATATCAAAAATATTTTATCTAATTAAATAGTTTTGATTTCTGTATTTTGGAACATTGGAATAGTATAAGTGTGTGATTATGGGGCATAGCATAGTACAGGTGGACTATGTAAAATTTTTGTGTTTCATTCAGGTTTTTATTTATACACATACATTGCTATATGAATGGGAGAGTAGAATGTTTCAATTAATGAAGAAAGAGGGTCTAGAAGGGTGAATGTTTTAATCTTTCATACCCTGATTCAGCCCCACTTAGGGTATTTAACCTACTATATTCATGAACATGTATTGTAGGGAAAATATGAAATATGTATTCCTCTCTCAATGGATTCAATAGAGGGTGTGAAACATAAATGAATTCCAAAATTTGATGGCAATAATAATTAATTATGGAAGACTCGAATACAAAACCACTTCAAATCATTACTTATGGATGTATTTATAGCGATAAATAATAGTATTTAAGACACTATGCATATAATTTTTTTATCAAAAGTAGAATGAAGAGAATTAGATGCTGATTCAAAATGAATGAATCTTTTAGGGGGAACATTATCCAATATAATCTATAGAATGGTGATTTTCATTAGGCCATCACATTCCATGTAGAAATTGACTCTAAATATCGATGATGGAGATTCAAATTTTCAAGTAGATAATTTTAAGGTTCTATGTTACAAGTTTTATGACATTATATTACACTATAATGAGTTAGTTGACACATTATTTAACTAGGTTAATGGTATTGTCGATGATATTCATTATCTCAGAGAAATCCTTAATGAAATTAAGAGTGTGAAAAGAATCAAAAGAATGTTTCCACCTCAGTTTAATCCAAATTTATCTTTACTTAAGGAAAATTATGCAATAGTTATATAATTATATATTTTACACAACACACTTATTTCATATGAGATGAGAAATGATAATAATAATTATTTTAAAAAGGATAATCAAAATAGGTGTAATTAAAATCCATCAAGAAGATCAAAATAGAGGATAACCAAGAAAACAAATAGGTGGCTGAAATCATTTTATTTCATTCCTCAGATTTACAATTCCGAAAAAGAGTGTTTAAATGGGAACTTAAACATTTATGTTTCAAATGTAAAATAGTTTGAAATATTTCCAAAATATTTCCCAAGAAGATTCAAAAAAATAATGATGAGTAAGATTAAATTCACATGATATAGTAATCAAGAAATGTTAAAGGTTTTAAAAGTGTTAAGAAATTGTTTTCCAAGAAGATGAGCCTACATTATTTAGATAATGAAAATAATAAAGATACTGAGGAAGAAGATATTGATGACTATATAAACCATATGAAAAATATTATGGTGGTAGTTGTAGGAAATTCCCTGTAATGGGAAAAGAGGGAAAATGAAGAATGGGAAGTGGAAAGAAGATTTAATCTTCATACTAAATTATAAGATGATCATGAGGAGAGATATGTTTTTATTTTCAAATATATTAAATCTTACATAATTGTTTGTGATTATAAACTCTATATGTAGGATTAGGAAAAATATATGTCTGAGATGATGGTAAAAGTTGAAATTCACATGTCTTCAATTCTTGAAAACTCAGAACAAGTCATGTAGTTTAAGCTCAAAGTTAAAGAATATATCTCAGTGATTGATGTTTTGACTAAGATTGTGAAATATTGTGTCAAACATATCGATGAGATAATGTAAGAATTTATAGACTAGTGATGAAAAATTGAATATCTTAAGAGACTCTTTAATCAAGGCATGAAATCAATAAATAATATTATAAGTTTGAAAAGAATGTGGATGTAATAATTTAGAGGTCTAGAAAAATTGTCAAATAATTTTTTGGAAAACCAAATCACACATTAGATTGGAACAGTTGTTATGGGTATTGATAGAACATAATAATAAGTGATGATTGATACCATACTAGAAACACCCATTCTATGGTCATAAATTGATTTGGAAACGAGTTTGAATTAGAATAATCTAAGAACCAAAATTTCTACTCCATAGATCAATGGTATATACGGGAACAAGAGAAATAATGGAAGCCTTGTAGAGTTCAATATTCCTAGAATACATTTTATGGAAACTATTTCTAGGGTGGAGTATTTGTACACATGGATATATACTCCAAATCATTAATGAAGAATAATGCGCTAAAGAAAAAAGAAATTGGTTATAAGAAGTAGTTCATAGAATCATTGATTGAGATTAAAATGAAAAATTAATTTTTAGATTTTCAAGATGGTTTTTTTCTATCATAATTTGAATAATATCATGAGTAATATTCAAAATAAATTATAAAACCAAATACATGGATCAACAAGAAAAATATGTCCAGAAAGTGGTTAAATATATTGATTTCAAAGCATCAAATCAAACCATAACATGGATAATTTATTGTTTATACACGTACCATATGATGAGATATAAGGATATAGTGACAAAAATAAAGCAAAAATGGAATTTTTTCATTATATTTGACATGATGAATTTAGTACGATTATTTTCTATACAAAATAAACTTTATAATGAAATGATATGAGATATACTAATGGATTTCTTATTGAAGGTATCTGTCAAAATATTTTTAGTGTTGGTCAACTATGTGACTCCATGTATTCTATATGTTTTTACAAGAAGTTTTGTATCATCATTTGAAATTAAACTATAGTATTATTGAATAGAAATAGTTTTAAGGTAAATATAAACCTGTTATGTAGAGAAAACGATATGTTATTTCCATTCAAGGGGGAAGAAAAAATGTTTTTGAAGAAACGATATGTCCATTTTCTGAAACACTCTTAGAGTATCTAGTGAAATGTGACACATATCGAGATCTACTGAATCTATCATGTGATGATATGCAATCATGTGATACTTTATAACATTGGAAGATCATTACAAATACATACAAGGAAAATTAATAGATGTCAATAAGAGTTATTGAACTAGTTCATTGAGATGTGTTTGGATATATATCACCAATTTTCATTGATGTGAAGGGGTATTATGTTCTTTACATTGATGATTTTAGAAAGTTGGCATGAATAGTTTTCATTTATGACAAGTCGTAGTTGTTAATTTTTGTGACGCAATAGCTCAGGATATATAAAAGTATAATTTAACACATCATTTTTAATGTTTTGAAATGAAATAGTACAAAATTCACAAACATCAAAGTGAATTATTATATTGAGAAACACAATATAAGGCACCATGTTCAACAGTATGATATCCTTAGAAAAATGATGTTGTTGATAAGAGAAATATGATTGTAAAGAAGATAACAACAATGATGCTTATTGAAAAGGACCTTCCATATAAGTTTTTTTAAGGATGTATTCTTGAAATCTATCTAAATTTATGAAATATTCTTATTATGTCTAAAATAAAAGTGGACTCTATAAGAGCTATGGTATGAAAGGAAACTGATACTGATTTTTTTTTAATATATCAAAGTAAGTGTAATATTCTGAATACATAGAATCATAGGATGTTTGATTCATATGGTGATTAAGGGATATTCTATTATTACATTGGATAAATTAAAGAGTGTATGTACACTCATTAGAGGTAAAAAAAAAGGTAATTAAAATCAATTATTTCATTATAATTTAAAATGACTTAAATATTCCAAAATAATGAAACATTTTTAAGGATCATAGTGATGAAGAGGAAAGTGATTTGAGGGGAGTAGTAGAAGAAAAATATAATTCATAATATTATACTATTGAATATCAAGATGAATACATACCAATATTTGTATAGTAAAAAAATAGTCAGGTTGAAATTGATTGAGAAAAAATCCTATGTAATTATACAGTGCTAGTTCAAAAAAGTAAAATGAAAACTATAATGATAACATCAGTTCTATATCAGGTATGGTTGAATGGTTTTAATGAATAATATAGGTAGGAAAATTGGATTCATCCTCTGAATGTGGATCTTGAACAAATCTAAAATAACTAAACATGGGAGATTGGTTCATGATCATAAGATAAGAATGACATCAAGATAAAATGACTCTTCCAAAATAATTTTAATGAATATTATAACATCAGGAATTTTCCAAGCGGTATAGATAATTTAGATTTCAGTTAAAAAATATTGTTTTATATATGAAATGTGATGATATGACAAGGAGCAGTTTGGGAGCATTAGAGGATCACTTAGATCCTAGATCTTTGGATTTTTGAAAGTAAGTCTTATCCATATGGTTAAGGCACTATTAGTGAAAATTGTACGACTCAACTCCATCGGACCTAAAGGGTGATGAAATTTTTTTAGCCCATGAAAGGGTTCTACATGACCATGTGGGTAAGATATATAAATCTCAATAGGGTGTTTGGTGACTATTCATGATTTTTCAACCCATGTGTTTATCCCTCACCCTTAGTGCCACTTAACAAGTATAGGTGTGTGGTTAGATGCACGGTTTGAAAAACATTTACCCAAACCTGATCATGGGTGAAATCCCGTTTTTACCTTCCTTCCTATAAAAAAAATATATTCTCTTATTTTACCTTTTCTATAGTGAATCACATTCCTAATAAGTTCCTCTCCCTATACACCTATGCTTTGATATCCAACTTTTATCTATAATAATATTCTTCTACTGTCTACTATGTTTGATTCATATGTATTAAGATCCTAATTCCTATCCATTTCCTCGTTTATCATACCCCACAAGAATGCTATTTTCAATGGAATATAATATGTCATATTTTAGAGGTTTTTTGTTGATTTTTACCATTTCATCGAAATTTAATGGATAGTAAATTATGATGATGATACTATCAATATATGGTACTTAGTTTATTTCATTTTTCTAATGTCTTGATGATAATATTTTGAATCACTATTCCTCGTGCCATAATTTTGATGGGATGCATCCTAAAAAAATTAATAAAATGAAATGATAAAGCCTTGTTTGGGGTAGTCCTAGAAAAATAAACTGAATATCAGAGGATTCCCACCTTGAGATGAACCACCACCCAGGATGTTCATTTCTAAAATTACTATGATTCATATGACTTAAAATGTTCTTGATCCGCCACTCAAGGTGTGTCGAGTTGGATTTGTAAATGAAATTTAATATATAGTTAACTACTGGAAAATGATAGGGCTTCTTCATAGGACATTTGATATCTTTTTTATTCCTTAATTGATCCATGTAAAGTGAATTAGAAAATTTAAATTATTTTATTTGTTTAAATGGCATGTGGTATATACTAGGAATGACCATTCCTTTATACCATGACGATGGTGATAAATTTTTTATAATTTTGAATGTTTTGGAAGGGATCATCCATCATAATAATTATATGTAATAAATTAATTACAACTCATATTAAGTGATACATGGATTCTTTCATAGAATACATTTGGAAGGATCACTTGGTGGATGCCTTTATTTTACCCCATGAGTGATACTTGGTTCTATAGTAGATTACCATGGATAGGACAAGAGTGTAATGATAATATATTATTCCATGACTGATACCTAGTTCCCTATGTGGTATAAAATGGAGGTCTTTGAGGGTTATGATTCTAAACTATAACATGATGGATATCTAGGTTCCACTTTATGAAACGCCTTAGACAAAATCCTTTGATAACAGGTTTTTATAGTAAACATGGAGTGATTCCTTGGTTCCTTTTTACAAAAATCATTATAATATATTTATTTTTATATTAATCAATTCTATTGATTCTACTTCCATGTTAATGAACGTGGTTGGATTCGGTTAAAGATTTAAATACATGTAGGCCTAGTTATTCTTATTTCTGAAGAACACATCCCAATAAAATTTAAGAACATCATCTTATTTTTCAAGGATTCCTTGAATATACATATTAGGTCCTAGATATATTATCTATATATATTTTATAATATAATTTAATATGTAAATAATATATATATTATTCATGCATATATATATATACATATATGATTGATGTAAATTGTTCAATAACAATTCAGTTTAGGTCAATGAATGTAGTATCGGTCAGGTGTTTCTTGGGGAATGCGAACCAAAGATATTTGTTTTATATATGATCATATATTTATTATCACATGTACCCCACTATTTGTATATAAATTGACTAGATAGTTATATACAACATTGTTCGGGGACTACTTAGTATATCTTAGAACTTATTTGGACCAATGATTAATAACCAAATAGACTGTATGGATTCAGGTAAGGAAAAAGGGAAGTGTCAAACATTGGATTTCTATATGATATGCTAGGATAGAGTATATGAGTATAGTACAGAGCTTATTGTAAAGATTCTATCAAATATAGTTCTTATTATTTTCACATTTTTATATAACTATTTCCCTTCGAAATTTGGGGATAACCTCCTTGATGGGAGGTTCAAACATTCCGACCGGTTTCTAACGGGTTGATTCGTAGAACAGGAAACATCCAATGATTCCACATCTATTTGGACCATCTTTCCAAAGGTAGGTGATCATTAGTTTGTGGACTGATGAGGCTTAGGAATTTTCATTGGTTGAGGGTGCACTGCCACACGAGTCTGGCGGTGATTGTTGGTGGGATCCCTCAGGAAGGACTCATTTTTGCTTGAATTAAGTCCCCGAGGGACCTGCTCATTCACCTCCCCAGAATAATTGAGCGAATGGTGATTACATTCCAGGGATAACAACCCGAAATGGTTGGAGATGGTAGTCAGAACCGCCTGCTTCTTGATCACTAGTCGTCGTTGTCCGGACGACCTGTGTGAGTTGTTCACTTGGAGGGCTTGTCGGGGAGCCTCCAGAGTTGGGATGCTACCGTGTTGATGATACTCCTTGACCAGTGCATTTGATACCCAGTGTTGAAGATGCTGAGTAGGTGATATCATCCTCCGAGTGGACAATAATCCAGCAGGAGTAGCAGCTGTAGCATTTGCAGCAGCAATATTCACAGGTGTGAACTTGAGAGTAGCCATTCTAGAAATGCAGAAGATCTTGAAAAAGAGTTCTTGTTTGATATAACATATGTAATCAAGATAAATTCAGCCACTAAATCTCTTGGATGAGCACATATGTCATGGATTTTTTTGTTGGCCCTCTTATTTAATTTTAAATAGGGGCCTAACAAATAGGTAAAACATCAGTTTAACTTGGTTAAGGATTCACGTCGGGTTCAAAATTTTTGTTTCCCTTCGGAATTCGGGGATGACCTCCTTGATGGGAGGTTCAAATATTCTGATCGGTTTCTAACGCGTTTATTCATAGAACCGGAAAAATCTAATGATTCCACATCCATTTGGACCTACATTCAAAAGGTAGGTGCTCATTAGTTTGTGGACTGATGAGGCTTAAGAATTTCCATTTGTCGAGAGCATGAGAGGTCGGACTCATCACACATTTTTAGGGGAATTATTGTCTACTTAGGGACTCTCTTTATAGATTTAAGTTATGTTCGTGAATCCTTATTACATTACCAAGTATAAAATGAGTATTCCTTTAGATCTGACAATCAATGATCGATACGTAGGAAATTTAGAGAATATATGTATTCGAGGTTCTTCACTGATAAAGAATCTTCTGTATTTGTTATAGATTCTTAGTCAATGGTATCCTTTGATACGTAAAAGTCTCTTGGTCCTTATGATGACTATACTGGTTTTAAAGCCAATCAGGGGGTCACTTGATGTTTATTGTCATTCAGAAGGACATGAATTATTTCAGAGTTGGGATCGAACCCGCAGATGGGCTACCTACATATCCTTTGTTTATAAAAGGAATCAGAACCCATGTAGTTCGAGTAAGGGAGTATGATGTTTATGATTGATGGCTCAAAGAAGGATGTCATAATTACATTTACACTCTAAGCTCACATGAGTCATGCTCGGTGTGAGAAACAATATGTATTGGTAAACATTAGACAATTATTCCATGAAATATGCAATCATAAGAAATAATGTGGGGCTTATGTATGTATGACTTCCAAGATAAATGAAGGTTAGGATTTACTTCAAAGAAGAAATCTAGAAACAAGGTCCATAAAGGTATATATGCTACATGGATATTTGAATACTCTAACTTGGGGATTAATCTTGAAAAGGAGTCCCAAATTAGGAGAGGACTTATTATTGGGTTTTACTCCTGAAAAGGAATCCCCGATCAAAGGTAAATTAGGACTGGTTAAGAGAAATTAGGGGACTGGGGCTTATTCCTCAAAAGGAGGCCCAGGTTAAGAGACTTAAAAAAATTAAGGGACTTGGGATTACTCTTGAAGTGGAGGCCCAGATTAGGGGACTAGGGATTACTCCTAAGGAGGATGCCCAGGTTAATGAGTTCTCTCATCGTAAAGGATGAGGTTGAATGAATGAAATCACAATCTTTAGTGACATGATGATGTGTAAATAACTAGATTTTGAGAGTTATTCCATAGAATTCCTTTCAGATAAGGATGTCAAATCAAGAAATCATGCCATAAATGGATTTGAAGAGTGTCTTGAAGACTGAATCTTGAATAGGAGAGGTGGAATTAAATAAGAGGTTTGAAATTGGCAAGAAGGGAACCCATGGAGGCAGAGGCGCACTAGTCTTGGCAGGCGCACAAGTACTGTGTGGGCGCACAAGTCCCGATCGCGCAGGTATACCTGCGCGACACATGGGTATTTGTGCGATAGATAACCAGCAGGGTAATACTTGAGGGACTCTTGGTTAAAGCCTTTGGAATCCTCTTGAGGTTCTTCCAGAAGAGGGGCGTGTAAGTTATATTGAATAAGTAAGGCAGTGCGCAAGTGTGGCCTTTTCCCTTTAAGGGCTGACCACTCAGGCGTCCAAGTTTTGATGAGTTTCAACACTTTGGCCTTCCTACCCCTCTTTATATCTTTCGTTTTAGGTAAGAAATTACCTTATAAGTGTTTCCGAAGCATTGAGAAGAGACTGGGGCACCGGGAGCTCAAATCTGAGTTTCTAGAAAAATTCATCTTCCAATGGGGGGCTGACAGGGTCTATTTATAGGCTGAAGAAGACCCAGGCGGTTATCCTTTGGGGTGCGCAAGTCACTTGCAGGACCATTGAGGTGCGCAAGTGTACTTGCACGACCATCGTAGAACTTGCGCAACCTTTGTGAAACATTCTTCTTATTCCTTATTTTGCCAATTTTTTATATTTTCATCAAAGGCTGAATCAATTTGTTCTAAGATATTCCCCTTTTCCAATATTTAGATTCTGTGATGAAAGGATCATCAACAAAAGTCCCCCTTAGAGTTGGATCTGGAGAGAATAGAGGATTTAACTCTGAGGAAAACAAGAATCAAAAGGAAAGGAGGTGCACAGGTCTTTCAGTGCGGAACACTGGGCGCACAGTGCTGTCAATTATAGTGGCTAGATCTAGAGGTGAGGCCTCAGCTTCTTCCCCAACAGTAGTAGAAGGTGAAGTAACCAGGGTCAGGGGGGAAGAAGCAGAACATGGCACGTCCTTAAGTGCATTAATCCCAGATTACATCCCCCATGTGTTGATGATATTGAATCAGACCCAGAGGTGCTTAAGGCACTCAGCTTTTCACGACGTATGGAATGGAATAATATATGGAAAATCATATCCGAGGTGACCTTAGAAGAGATATCATCAAAGATCCCTCGATTTTGTCCCAATTCATCATGCTAGGTCACGACGGTTTTGGATATCAAGAAATCCATACCGCGGAGAAACACGTCATCTTTAGTAGAGAGCAAGAGAAAAAGTGTCACGAAGATCTGACCAGGGTGAAACTGTCAGTCAACATTGGCGAATTTGAGGCTAT
Organism: Viscum album; assembly: GCA_963277665.1. Taxonomy (NCBI): domain Eukaryota; kingdom Viridiplantae; phylum Streptophyta; class Magnoliopsida; order Santalales; family Viscaceae; genus Viscum; species Viscum album. Next base: position 1,511,050,778 of record OY728139.1, on the reverse strand, counting down.
TGTATCCTGATCTGAGGCTGACTATGATTCCAAGATGAAGGATCTGAAGCATAAGATCAATGAAAAAGTTGTCCAGAAGATGCACCTTCAGCAACAGTTAGATGCTGTTACTGGGGAACTTGACCAACTCAATAATTCACTGGAGGGAGTTCAAATGAATGGTATGAAGACCATTGAGGATGCCAAGAAAGAACTCCATCAGGCTGAAAAGAGTGAAGTTGGTCGAGTGCACGAGCTTCAAGTAGCTGCTGATGAATCTCGGGATGCAGTTCATCAATTGAAGACTTATGTTGAAAATATTTTGTAATTCCTTGGGAAAGAGAAGAGACTCCAATATGTGGATGTCCTTCTAATCATTGTGCAGCAATGAAAACCACTTTCACCTTCAATCATTTGTGCATGCATTTTCTTACTACCTACATTAAATTTTACCTAATCCAATGGGCCTAGTAAGCATAGTTTGATTTTTACTAGGATTAATGTAAAAAACCCTACAAAATTTGAACCTTTTAATTTCTCAATATTACCTAAATCATATAAAATGTCTGTTTAGTGAGCTGGAACATGACTTTCATTCAGAGTTCCCTTGTCTTTTGTGGTCAGTTTAAAGTCATGCACGTCGGACATAAAGAGGCTAATGTTTAAGGTCGAAATAGATTTGACGGAAATGAATTTAAATTGACTCAATTCCTTGACAATTCATCTAAAAACAAAGTACCATACTCAAGTATGAGGGAAAAAATGTAAACTATGACTTAAGCATATTTAAATTTGAGGAATGATATGGAAAAGAGATAAAAGTCATTAGAAGAAGTAGTTCCAAAGAATGAAGTTACCATTATTTAACAAACCCGTTAGGGGGTTGAATTATGCAGGTCCACCTAAGGGCATTGGCTGCATAGTCAAATAAATAGTATCTTTTGGCTAACAAGTCTGTTATGTAGACTGTTTGTGCAAGGCCGCCTATGGGCATGTGCTGCATATTTAGGCAAAAGAACTCTCAGAAATTTACTTTCCTAGTGCTAATAGATAGTTCAAGTTTATGGAGATTCAAAATTTCCTAAGTATAGAGTTTTCTGTATGGAAAGAGGTACTTGAATATGGAGAAGATATTTCCAAACAAGATTATTGAAGAACTGGATGGATTTTACTCCTACGAAGGTCTGACCCAAACATAGGGAAAGAGAATATAAACCATATACTTGAATACTTTCAGATAATGAAAAAGGATATGGGACAAATATGTTAAGGATGGCTGTTTTTGCAGATCCTTGCATACTCTCATTTAAGACAAATAAGGACAAAAGAGGCATTCTTCCCAAGAATGAAGTTACCACTATCACACAAACCCATTAGGGGGTTGAATTATGCAGGGCCACCTAAGGGCGTTGTCTGTATAGTCAAATAATAGTATCTTTTGGCTAACAAGTCTGTTACGTGGACTGTTTAAGCAAGGCCACCTATGGGCACATGCTTCATAGTCAGGAAAAATAATTCTTAGAAGTTTGAAATTTTTGTGACCTAGAAGTCATGAAAAGGGTTTATGAAGATCTGAAAATATTTAAGGTTAGTATTATGTCACATAAATATGGGTATTATTCAATATATACAGAGATACACAGATCAATGCTAACCATAATCATGTTGTGGCTGGGTACTGAATTGAAATGTTGGACTTCACTACGTATCCTATAAGGATGGGAATCAAGCTCATACGTAGTTCTTAAATTATAGTTTAACGTCATGTGGGACAAAATGATTAGAGATATTATTTTATGGTCATAGAGCTTGGACCATTGTAAGAAATACACAGTGTGTGTTTTCATAGGGACTTTTCAGCCAGGGAACTAAAATTGGAATTTGGGGTTAGGCCCAAAGACTTGGGGCTGGATTCAAGGGACACTCGAATGTTCCTACGTATCCCATAACGATTGGATTCATTCCCATGTAGTTCTAGAAATACCCTCTGTACGAATTTGGTTTGTACATGTGACGGGTGAAAGGGGATTTTAGTACAATGATGGTTTAACCCAAGATAAAAGGTTTGGGCATTTCCATGTATTCACGTAGTCTTTGAAATGAATCATGATTGAAAAATAAATGTAAATAATGGTTCCCTCTCAGGTGAGGGTATCAAAGAATATTGTAGTTTATTATCATACTGGACAAAAGTGTTGTATAGTTTAACGTCATATAGAAAGGACGAAAGTGAACCAATGTAAAGATATTGATTCTACTAGGGGCACTTTCATGAATTAACATCGTATGAGATGGAGGTGAACCGATGTGAAGAGATTGATTTTGGGCTTGAACCTTGGGAGGTTGCCTACGTACCCAGACTGGAAGGAAAGGATCATAGTCTGCGTAGTTCAATTAAAGAATGTATTAATGATCAAGTTGGTCTTGGGGACAACGACCTAAAAAATTATGTTGTTGGAACTTACACATGGTTAGTATCCCAAAGAGAGTGTTATGGTTGAGGTTTTCTCTAAGCTCACATGAGTCATACTCGGTGTGAGAAACAAGAGGTAACAACAACCTTAACGATGCATAGTTTAATGTCATGTAGGACATATAAATGGGCTATGCAGTTTAAAGTCTTGCAGTTATGACTATTGGTGTTGCACAGTTTAATGCCATGTAGCAGGGAAAAGGTACATTTTAATGTCATGTAGGAATTATCAAGGACTTTATGTACAGTTTAGCATCATGTAGTTAGGAAGATGGAAAAAATATAGTCTAACATCATGTTGGACGAAAGGGGGACTGTGCAGTTTAATGTCATGCAGTGAGGACAATAGAGTACACGATTTAACGTCGTGTTGGACGCATTGGGGATTTTTTCCCCAGTTTAGCGACATGTTGGACGAAAGTGAGAATAGTTTAAGGTCATATGCATGGACCATGGATGATGTAGTTTAATGTTATGCTGGACAAAAGTGTATTTTAAGGTCATACATGACCTTTGATGATTATGTAGTTTAACATCTTTTTGGATGTAAGGGACATCTATATAGTTTAGAGTCATGTAGTTAGGACATCATAGTTTAACGTTTTTCTGGATGTAAGGGACTCACAAATAGTTTAGGGTTAAATGCATAGACCGTCGATGATTCAGTTTAAGGTCAAACTGGACCATTGATGTATTTTATAGTCATACATGACCTAGTTTTAGTTTAAGGTCATACTGGATCATTTAGGGAACTTTTTCATAGTTTAACGTCCTATGGGAAGAATGTAATACAAATAGTTTAAGGTCATATGTATGGACAATTTCCGTATAGTTTAATGTCATATAGCAAGGACAATGGAGTTTTTGTGTTTATAGAAAATACTCCTTCAAAAATATGGCATTGGTTGGTGTAGTGATTAGTTCTCCATCCATCGAGATTAATAAATAAGCTCCATTGGAGTAGACCCTATGTATTGAATAAGGTCCTTCCCATTTTGGCTCAAGCTTGGGAGGTCTCTTTCCTAGTATAATTGGAGTTCTGATAACTAATACCAATTCTCCCTAAGTGAATGAACGAAGATGAACTTTTTTGTTGAAATCTCGTGTTATTCGATTCTGATAGACTTCCAAGTGGTGCAAAGTACACAATATTTTCTCATCTAACCGTTCCAATTCATTCAATCGCTTCTGAGATTGTTCATCTATAGATGATTGATCACAAATGGAAACTATGAGCTAGGGTAGTTGAACTTCAATGGGAAATACGGCTTCCGTTCCATATACCAATGAATATGGAGTTGAGTGAGTTGTAGTGCGGGTGGTAGTCCGATAAGACCATAAAGCATGAAAGAGTTTATCAGGACAAGACCTCTTATCTTTATCCACCATATTCTGCAGTATATTTGAAAGAGTCTTGTTAAAGGATTCTATCAGTCCCTTGGCCGCTACATGATACCGAGTTGAATGGTTGGATTTGATGTTGTATTTTTGATGCAACTTCTTCACATTGGATGAACAGAAGTTGGTACCATTGTCCTACAATATGGTATGAGGGACACCAAATCTGGTAATGATGCTAGACTTGATGAAGCTAATAACGCATTTAGAACTGAATTCCTTGATAGGTATTGCCTCTGCCCATTTGGAAAAGAAGTCAGTAGCAGTAAGAATGTACTTAAACTACTTGGCCGTAGCCGAAGGGTAAGGTCCCACCACATCCATTCCTCATGTGGAAAATGGCCATGAGTATTTAGCTGTATGAAGCAACTCTAGAGGTTGATGAATGAAGATGGCATGTACTTGTCATAAATGACACTTCTTTGTGAAATTGACATAATCTTGTATCATTGAAGGCAAAAAGTATCCAAGCCTTCGAATCTGATCAGACAGTTTATGTCCAGACTGGTGGGCACCACAGACTCCTGCATGCACTTCTTTCATGATAGCCATTGTCTCTTCACCATCAATGCATTTGAAGAGAAATCCATCAAAACCAAGTTTGTAGAGAATTTTTCTAGGTGATCTGGGATATCATAAAGTTTAAAATTGACCACACGTCGCCGGATTTGTTCTTTCTCAGCTCTATCAGGTGGAAGTGTTCCATTTTGAAGGTATTACCTGATAGGTGAAATCCATCCTGTAGTATGACCATACGGTTTAGGAATGGGACTAATTTCATTAATTTCCTCTGTTCTGATTCGAACATAAGGTGAAATTGCACGACGGTGGGCAATACTAATGGTTGTCTCGTCCCAATTTGGATCTTCCAGAGCTGTGGCTATATGAGCCAGTGCATCAGCTTGAGCATTTTTTGATCTTGGGACATAATAAAATGTCGGTTCCAAAGGAAATTCATCCATTAACTCTCTGATGTAATCATACAATGGGATTAGTTCTTCTTTTCTGATGGAATAATCCCCATTGACTTCTTTGATTACCATGTCTGAATCACCTTTCACCTTTCTGCGATTCACTTGTGTTTGAAGTGATAATTCCTAGCCTATGATGAGAGCTTGGTATTATGCTTCATTATTTGTACCACCTTCCCACAATAAGAAGGAATAAGGTAACACAGCCCTTTCTGGAGAAATGTGCACAATTTCTAAGCCAACTTTGTTGAATTTAGGATTTTCCATTTTCCTCCCTGTTGGACTTCTGGAAGCACCATCGAAATACATTTCCCATGCCCGAGGAATTTGTTGAATAGAGAAGACATCCTCATCAGGGAGTTAAATATCTGAAGATGTGTCTTCCACTAAAGGGTGTTCAGCTAGGAAATCAAGCAGAGCTTGGCCCTTTATCGCCTTTTGACACACATACTGAATGTCAAATTGTTGCAAAATAACTGCCCACCTTGCCAGAAGTCCTGTAAGTATTGGACGATTAAGGATAAATTTGAGCATGTTATTTTGAGATACCAATTGGACCTCATGATGTTGCAGGTAGTGTCTCAACTTCTGAACGGCAAAGATTAATGCCGGGAAGCACTTCTCAAAACTTGAATACCGGGTTTTTGTTTCAAGCATGGTTCGACTGAGATAGTAGAGGCTGTTTTCATTCCCAGCATCATTCTTTTGAGCAAGAAAGGCAGCCAATGATCGCTCTAGAGTTATCACGTAGAGGATAAGTGGTCTTCCTTCAATAGCTGGCATGAGTACCGGTGGACTCAAGAGGTAGTTCTTGAGAATATCGAATGCTTCTTGACATTATTCAGTCCACTGGTAAGTGACTCCCTTCTTCGTCAATTTGGTGAAGGGTAAAGTTTTTCGTGCTAAATTGGTGATGAAACGCCGAATATATGCTAATTGTCCTTGATGTACTCTTAATTCTTTCAAATTTTGAGGAGTTGACATACCAAGGATTGACTTGGTCTTCTCAGGATCGACTTCAATACCACGATGGCGTACAAAAAAGCTGATAAATTTTCTTAAGGTTACCCCAAAATCATATTTTAAGGGGTTCATATTCAAATTATGTTATCGAAGCTTGCGGACTATGACTTCCAAATGAGCCAAGTGATTATAACATTGTTTGGATTTAACTACCAAATTTTCTACATATAATTAAACAAACTTTCCTAAGAAGGGTTTGATGATACGATGAATGATACACTGATAAGTTGCACCTGCATTCTTTAAGCCAATGGGCATTACCCGGTAGCAAAACACACCCTGAGGGGCTCTGAAGGTTGTAGATTCCTCGTCTTCTAGGTCCATTCAGATTTTATTATATCCAGAATATCTATCCATGAAGGAAAGTGCTTCATAGCCAGCTGTTGCATTAATTAAAAGTTTTGTAATCAGAACTCAGAAATCATCCTTAGGAAAATGCTGATTAAGATCTCTGAAATCGATGCAAACTCTAATTTGTCCTTTCTTCTTCTTTACAGGGAAAATATTAGACAACCATTTTAGATATATAACTTCTTTGAAGAAGTTATATTTGATAAGATTATCCACTTCAGCTTCAATTTTGGAAGCATAAGTTGGTTGTGTTCTTCTCGCAGCTTGCTTAAATCCTCGATGTTCTTTTGGTAAACCCAAAAGATGATTTTCAACATCAGGATCAATCCCGGTAATTTCTATATAATTTCAGTCAAATATATCTCCATTTTACTTTAGAAAAGAAATATTCATCTTTTTCACTTCAAGAGTCATGGTCGCACTGATTAAAGGGGGGCATGGATCTTCTTTTGTACCCAGATTTATTTCTCTGAGTTCATCCACAGTGGTAGAGATTCCCTCTTCAAATGTTGTAGGAGCATCTCTGAGATTTTTCTCTTCTTCTTCATCATGTATTATTTCTTCCGTTTCTACTTGCATATTAGATAATAAAGTATAATTTTCATGATCATATGAGATGTCAAAATTTGCATATCTTGAAGAAGAAGCTTCCATTTCTGACCTGATTGATGATGAGGGGTCTTCTTTGGGTAAATAAAGAGGAGATGATGGATTGAAAATCGACATCACTGTTCACCTCCGATGTTGCTATAACTTCTTCTGGCCTAATTGGCGAAGCATAAACTTGTTGGATTTCAGCAGATGAAATGAACATGTCTCCATTTGTGCTTTCATCACTGCTTGGTAGATTACCTATTTCTCCCATGTTGTCTGGCTCAATTGCCATAATTGACATTATGGATCTTTCCATAAGAGTATTTTGATTTGGGTCTATCTTGTCAATTTGACTGATAGGCAACACATAATCTGTACTCATATGTTTAAATTGATTTACTGGAATTTTCTCCAAACCATATGGAGAATTAACTTTGGTAGTCTTTTTTGTTGTGGATTTCTCCCATCCCTTCATGTGATAGAATTCCGCCTCAATGTATTGAGAGTCACATGTCTTGAACGAGGCCTTATCACCATACAGTGTTCCAACTTGACCATAAAAACAATATTTGAGATATTGATGGTATGATGAAGGGATAGCCACATGTTGATGTAGCCAGGGTCTTCCAAGCAAGATGTTGAAGGCTGAGTCTTGATCAAAAACCATGAAATCTGAATTGGATACAAGATCTCCGAACTGAGTTCTGAGTGTAACATCGCCCAGTGGTTCTTGTTCATTTTTATCATATCCTTGTAAAATCATGGTAGAAGGAGATAAATCAGATTCCGTGAGGCCCAATCGATGAAGTATACGAATGATCATGAGGTTGACTCCTGAACCATTGTCAATGAAAGTTCTTCTGACGTCTACAACACTGACCTTTCCAGACAAGTACAATGGTCTAATATTTCCATGAACAACATCATCTTCATCTTCATCAGTAAAAGATATTATTGCATGACATTCTGCGGGATTATTCCCTATGTGATAGAATTCAGATGCAACAATTTCAGTTTCAAACTCCCGAGGACTTGACAAAGCCTCGATGAGTGCTTCCTGAAAATCTTTTGACAGATTCAAAGCATCCAGAATTGATAACTTGGCTGGTACATGGGCCAAGTGTTTCAATATATCATACTTTTGATCCAGATGTCTGCGTTTCCTAATAGGAATATGTGGTTTAGTAGGTACCTTGGAAGCAAATACTTTGGAAGTTGATGCATCTTGTATCAGGATAGGAGTTGGCGATATTCCTGGTTTTTCAAGATTAAACCAATTAGATCCATTTGCTTGCTAAGAGGAAGAAGATGGAACCTTCAACTGGTCTTCCAAAATAATTGTGCCAGGAATGAATTTTCTCTTGGTAGAAGAACTTTCTTGTTCTTGCTGAGCTCGCTGAAGGGCTCTACCATGAGTTTCTGCTGCGTACACAGTTCTAGCAGGGGTAGAATTGGAATAGTGGCTTCTGAAAGATCCACGTCTTCCCCTGTAATCTAAGCCATTGTAACTTCCTCGGATTCCCCTGTTTGATACAAGTAATTCAGGCTCATTGAAATCGAAATTGCGACTGGCATATGGATCTGTTAATTGAATCATATTAACAGAAACAGAGATTAACACTTCGTCTGATGAAGACTCTTCCTGATTAGCCTGTTTAGGTTGTGCCGTTTAGTGGGGCGGTGCCCGTGCCTTTGAAGTAGATGGCATGAAGTCCACCAAAGTCAAAGAAAACTTTGGCTTTGACACATACTCATCTTCTTTTTTTTCTTTTTCTTTCTTTGAATCATTTCGTTTCTTTGAGGACTATCCCTCTGATGAAGAGGGTTTTTTCGCAACATTCAGGGCAGAAGACACAATTGGTTTCTTTAATTGTGTTCGCAAAATAGCATGAGTTCGATTGATTGTCTTTCTGACCATCCAATTATCATACTTATGTGCATTTTTTCTTTTGACTTCTTGCCATTCGCCTTTCTCCTCTGGAACTGTAGCAGTAACACATGCTACCTGAGATGAAGAACCTTTCAGATTGACTTGTCCCGAGTCGACCATCTTTTGTAGGAGGTATTTGAAGACAAAACACTCCCGGATGGGATGCCCCAATATTTGATGAAATGGGAAATAATTGGGATGGTCTTCATCTCCTTTCTTGTTTGACCTCTTGGGCATTGGAAATTGAACCAAATTGTTTTCCAGAGCCGAAATGAAATAACCCGGAACTTTTTCACTTCGGAAAGAGTATGTTTTTCTCTTCAGATCCTCAAATTTTTTTCTTCTTTGATCTCTTTTGTCTGGACAAAACGAACTTTGTTTTTGGCACTTAGGAGGTGGATCCCTTCGAGAAGATGAAGGTTTTGAGGTAGAAACAGGTACAGGTGCTTTTTTAAGCTAACTGTAGCAGTTTATGCTTTACCCATTCTCCATCCTGGAGCTGATGGAATTACACGAGATTTTACCTTAGCCTGTATAATGGAATCTTCAATCTGCTGAGCGATTGAAGTAAGGACTCAAAATCCTCCTATGTATTTCACAGGGATTAACTGCGTTCCTAATTTGTCACGCAGATTTGACACACAGATTGGAAACAATTTTTCTTGAGGGAGTGCTAAGCTCAAGGAATATGTTAATCCCTTCCATCGAGTAATGAAATCAGAGACCCTTTCATTCTCCCTTTTCTTACAGTTTGTAAGATCGAAAACTGTTGTCTTTGGGAAAGTTGAGCTGAACTGAAGGAGGAATTTTTTGTGAAGATCCTCCCATCCAGTAATTGACCAGGATTGCAAGCTTGTATACCAGACAAAAGCTGGTCCTTGCAAGTTTCGCACAAAGCATCTGTGTTTCACTGCTTCTTTCTGCTCCGGAGTTCCCATCATAGGATCACACCAAGACACGTAATGCATCAAATGCTCTTCAGGATCGCCAGATCCATTGAAAACAAGGAATATAGGGTTCCCAAAACTGGATGGAGGAGAGATTGAATCTACCCATTCAGGGTAAAGTTTCTTTTATTGTTGAACTTGTGCACATTTCCCTTCCATAGTTTCTAACTGTGCTGTTAATGAATCAATAGTAGTTATTAACTTTTGAGAATCATCCGGTTGAACTTGGACTTGGGTAGGTGCAATGACTCGAGCATGGACAAATGTGGTGGTTGGTGCTGCAACTGATGGTAGCACTACCAACTGTTGTTGCACTTGACCCGTAATATTAGACCTGTGAGGGTGTACTGATAGAGGAGGATATTCTTGATCCATCTCAGTAGCTGCAAAAAATTCCTTTGACTAACTGACTCCAACATGCTTAAGAAGAAGACTACTCTAAAGTAGTTCTACATTCAACCTTCTTAATTCCTTCATTTCTTCCTCCTGTTGTGAAAACCTTTGCTCTAGTGATAGTGATTGACCTTCTCCAGAGGAAGGATATGTAACCTAGTTCTTTCCCTTCACTTTGTTGGATCTTTTTCGGAGAGGGGAAAGTGGGTTACTCAAAGGATTACCTAGGTTCTAAGTAATATTTTGACTTCGTGTATGCACACCTTCTTCATTTGTGTTGATGTGTACATCTTCTTAAGCAGAAACCTCTTCATCTGAGTCCCCTGAGTGAGCCTCATCTGGTGGATCAACGACAATGGGATTGATGACATTGATTGATGCATAACGCATCGCGTACCTTCTATCATCATTTCTGTGATATTGTCTTCTTCCATGTCTCTGATGAGAAATTGCCTTTTGTTGATTCTATCCCTCAAGAACTTCTTGACGAACCGTAATTTGGAGGAAATATCTTGATAATTTGGCTCTTCATTCCTCTTGAGGCTTCTTCCCCAGTCGAGAGAAGACCAAATTTCTCTAAGGAGGGGATTGATGATTTGAAAAAGTCCCCAGTCCAGTGGACTGGGGCTGTTCCTTCTCAACTCCTCAAATCTTATTTGTTGATTCCGAGGGTTGGTTTAAAAGAGTCACCAGTTTGGCGAGCTGGGGTGGCTCTTGACATGCTATGTCTGAGCCTTTCTTAAAAGATCTTCTGATCTTGCGAACCTTAGTCCGGAAATTAGTTGGATGAATTAACCTGTATCCACTTTTATCACCCGGTTCAAAAGACCGTTGGATGATTTCTGACACTTCTGTCACTTGGTGGCGTGCTTGCTCCAAATGAGAGGTATGTTCAATATTCTCGTTTACTTGATGCAAGAGTAATTCAACAACATGTTCTCTGTATTCTTGATTTTGAGAGGAACTTGTTGAAGTATGTTCTTGGGCAAGATTTTGATTACAAACGAAGCCCATTGATTGTGGTCGGCCATGGGCAATAACATTGCATGATACCATTTTCGGTGGTCTTTGATGACTGGAGAGCACTGTGAAATGCAGTACTCCATGAACACCCCATCCTCTGACACGAATACTAGATGGGGAATTGGCAATTAACTGTCTCAATCTTCTTAGTGCGCCAAAGAATGAACGTTGAAGGGCTCTCTGCTACTTTTCAGCCTTCGAATATCGAGAGACTGATAGAGATACCAAATCAATCTGACGTTGTAACCCTTCTATTATCTTAAGATGATTTTCATATTCATCATAAGATAATACTTTCTTTTTAAACTGAAAAATAGTTTTCCATATGTTCAGATGAATATCATGAATTTCATCTGCTGTCAACATTTCTGGAATGTCATACTGAGAGTCAGCCAGAGGCCAAAACATGACTGGCACTTCACCATTCTCCAGTTGTTTTCTCATGTTCAGCATTTCCTCTTTATCATTTGATTAATATTCTTCTACCTTATTTGACCGGAGTTGGTGTTTCCTTGTTGCTTCATTTGATTCAATAGGATTTGTAGAGAAATCATTGATCAAAATAGAAGATGCATGACTTATGGGTGGTTTGGAGAATGACCTAAACCCTGGGCTATCTTCTGGTTGAGAAAGTATTTCACCTGCTAGCGATGAAGCTTCAGACATGACTAGTTTCGCATTTGCAAGTGCCTCAAGATAAGAGGGCTTTCTCGGCACTACATTTTCCACTGGAGAATTTTCCGGGCAATGTGCATCACTACTACGGAGAGGACTTTCGTAGAAAAATTCATCATCATGGCAAGGAACACCATAATGGGTTACAGCAAAATATGAGATCTTTTTCTCCTTGGTCTTCTAACCACACAGAGGGTTATTGTGGCTCTCATCTAAAGATGAAACTTCGAGATCAACCGAATTGTCATGAAGCAAGCCTTTATGAGGAAGTGTTTATTTAAGACCTTTGGAATTAATGTTCCAACAATTGGGAAATGAGGGGGTATAATCTTGAATTTCAACAGATAATTATCTGAGGGCTTCAAGAACTCCATCATTGAGCAAGGCCTTGTTACAGATTGGCTCTTGATCTCCTGACTATAATGGGAGGGTCTTTTTCTTAGACGCATTCTTACTCGCTTAGGAAACCACTTGTTGAAGAAAGTGGCTGCTCTATGTAGGTGTATGTGCCTGATCATGAAACATGGTCAGGTTAAGCTGAAGATCTCCACTCAAATCAGGTGTATGTGCCTAACTTGGTTGTCCGTATGATATGGGGGAGTATGGCCCATAACCCTCTTGGAATGGAACAGATGTGTGTGTATTTTATGGAGTTAATTGTTGATGTGTCACTCCACTGGTAGGGATAGATTTATGTGTCTTTCCCTAAGATGCCGCTGAAGTTGTTATAATATCCTGGCAGGCATCCAGAATATGAGCAGGGATTTGTTTACGCTCTTTCACCATTGATAGAATATGCTTGGTGACTTCAGCTGCCGAAACGGGAATATATGTCCATTCTGGGCTTGGAGTAGGTGTATGTGCCTGCTCTTGTCCTCCTTTTCCTATCAGTGAATCCTGACAGTACTCAAGTGTGGGGGTAGAGAGTTGAGTCTGCCTCTTATTTGTTGTCGGGGCTTTCTCACTAACTTCTCCGAATGCTACCAAGTGAGACTGTTGGTAGGCTTTATTAGTACTAGCAGGTGTATGTGCCTGCTGATTACACTTCGCCAAACGTAGTTAACGAGATCCATCATATGTAGTCAGACGAGCCTACTGACTAGCCGATGATGTAAAAACAGGTGTATGTTCTTGCCTATAGTACTCCGCCGGAATTGCCTGTTGGGACTGGCGTGATGATGCCAGATGAGTCTATTGGATAACGGAATTAAAACTGGAAGGTGTCTATGACTGCTTGTTGCTTTCCACCATGTTAGGCTTGTGGACTTCTCCAGAGATGACAGAGATGAGAACCTGCTCACTATTAACCAGACTTCGCCTCTGGAGATTCTTCTTTCCTGCTCGGGTTCGAGGAACCTGAGCCAAACGCCTGGAGTCGGTACCCTCATCATGTTGAGGGCGCACTACCACACGAGTCTGGAAGTGATTGTTGGTGGGAGCCCTTAGGAAGGACTCATTTTTGCTTGAATTAAGTCCCCGAGGGACCTGCTCATTCACCTCCCCAGAATAATTGAGCGAATGGTGATTACATTCCAGGGATAACAACCCGAAATGGTTGGAGACGGTAGTCAGCACCGCCTGCTTCTTGATCACTAGTCGTCGTTGTCCGGACGACCTGTGTGAGTTGTTCACTTGGAGGGCTTGTCGGGGAGCCTCCAGAGTTGGGATGGTACCGTGTTGATGATACTCCTTGACCAGTGCGTTTGATACCCAGTGTTGAAGATGCTGAGTAGGTGATATCATCCTCCGAGTGGACAATAATCCAGCAGGAGTAGCAGCAGTAGCATTTGCAGCAGCAATATTTACAGGTGTGAACTTGAGAGTAGCCATTCTAGAAATGCAGAAGATCTTGAAAAAGAGTTCCTGTTTGATATAACATATGTAATCAAGATAAATTCAGCCACTAAATCTCTTGGATGAGCACATATGTCAATGATTTTTTTGTTGGCCCTCTTATTTAATTTTAAATAGGGGCCTAACAAAATAGGTAAAACATCAGTTTAAATTCGTTAAAGATTCACATCGGGTTCAAAATTTTTGTTTCCCTTCGGAATTCGGGGATGACCTCCTTGATGGGAGGTTCAAATATTCTGATCGGTTTCTAACGCGTTTATTCATAGAACCAGAAACATCTAATGATTCCACATCCATTTGGACCTACTTTCCAAAGGTAGGTGCTCATTAGTTTGTGGACTGATGAGGCTTAAGAATTTCCATTTGTCGAGAGCATGGGAGGTCAGACTCATCACACGTTTTTAGTGGAATTATTGTCTACTTAGGGACTCTCTTTATAGATTTAAGTTATGTTTGTGAATCCTTATTACATTACCAAGTATAAAATGAGTTTTCCTTTAGATCTGACAATCAATGATCGATACGTAGGAAATTTATAGAATATATGTATTCGAGGTTCTTCACTGATAAAGAATCATCTGTATTTGTTAGAGATTCTTAGTCAATGGTATACATTGATACGTAAAAGTCTCTTGGTCCTTATGATGACCATACTGGTTTTAAAGCCACTCAGTGGGGCACTTGAAGTTTATTGTCATTCAGAAGGACATGAATTATTTCAGAGTTGGGATCGAACCCGCAAATGGGCTACCTACGTATCCTTTGTTTATAAAAGGAATCAGAACCCACGTAGTCAGAGTAAGGGAGTATGATGTTTATGATTGATGGCTCAAAGAAGGATGTCATAATTACTTTTACAAACTAAGATCATGTGAGTCATGCTCGGTGTGAGAAACAAGAGGTATTGGTAAAAATTAGACAATTTTTCCATGAATGATGCAATCATAAGAAATAATGTGGGGATTATTTATGTATGATTGGCTAGATAAATGAAGGTTAGGATTTACATCAGGGAATAAATCCAGGAACATTGTCCATAAAGGTATATATGCTTCATGGAGATTTGAGTACTCTAACTTGGGGATTACTTCTGAAAAGGAGGCCCAAATTAGGAGAGGACTTATGATTGGGTTTTACTACTGAAAGGGAATCCCAGATCAATGGTAAATTAGGACTGGTTAAGAGAAATTTGGGGATTGGGGCTTATTCCTGAAAAGGAGGCCCAGGTTAAGAGACTAAAAAAAATTAAGGGACTGGGGCTTACTCATGAAAAGGAGGCCCAGATTAGGGGACTGGGGCTTACTCCTAAGGAGGATTCCCAGATTAATGTGTTCTCTCATCATAAAGGATGAGTTTGAATGAATGAAATATCAATCATTAGTGACATGATGATGTGTAAATCACTATATTTTGAGAGTTATTCCATAGAATTCCTTTCAGATAAGGATGTCAAATTAAGAAATCATGCCATAAATGGATTTGAAGAGTTTCTTGAAGACTGAATCTTGAATAGGAGAGGTGGAATGAAATAAGAGGGGTGAAATGGGAAAGAAGGGCACCCATGGAGGCAGAGGCGCACAAGTCTTGGCAGGTGCGCAAGTACTGCGTTGGCGCGCAAGTCCCGGTCGCGCAGGTATACCTGCGAGACACATGGGTATTTGTGCGACAGTTAACCAGTAGGGTAATACTTGAGCGACTCTTGGTTAAAGCCTTTAGAATCCTCCTGAGGTTCTTCCAGAAGAGTGGCGCACAAGTTCTATTGAAGGAGTAAGGCGACGCGCAAGTGTGGCATTTTCCCTTAAGGGATGGCCACTCAAGCGCGCAAGTGTTGATGAGTTTCAACACTTAGTCCTTCCTCCCCCTCTTTAGATCTTCCGTTCTAGGAAATAAATTACCTTAGAAGTGTTTTAGAAGCTTTGAGAAGGGACTAGGGTGCCGGGAGCTCAAATCTGAGTTTCCGGAAAAATTCCTCTTCCAATGGGGGGCCCACAGGGTCTATTTTTAGGCTGAAGAAGACCCTGGCGGTTATCCTTTGGGGCGCGCAAGTCACTTGTGTGACCATTGCGGCATGCAAGTGTACTTGCACGACCATCATAGAACTTGCGCGACCTTTGTGCAACATTCTTCTTATTCCTTCCTTTGCCAATTTTTGATATTTTCTTCAAAGGATGAATCAATTTGTGCTCAGGTATTCCCCTTTTCCAATCGTTAGATTTTGTGACAAATGGAGCATCAACAATAACATGTTGTGTATTCCTGAAACTCCACTTCCGCGTATTCCCTTTTTTCATAGCATACAGACATGACATCATTTTGTATATGATATGGGTTATTTTTCTTCTTGGTCATTAAATCTGGATGACTCAACCAATTTTAGTTCATTTTTATTTTATTTTATCTAATTATTATTATTTTATTCTGATGTGATACAATCTAAATATGATGGTTTAATATTCAAGTCATGCCATTATAGTCCTTCACTTCTAGTTGGCAGCCTCTGGTATATGGGGAGGTCTTCTTGAGGCCATGTGGCTAACTAGGTCTATTTACATATGAGTGAACTGGATCTGCAAGATACAAGTAGTATCAATTACCTTTTCCCTTGTCTTAATTTTTATGTGGTTATTAGATATGATAATATAAATGTTTCATAATTTGGCAATGATCTTGTGTATAGGGGTAACTAACCCATGTATAGGTGAAATCCAAATAGCTTATTATGAGACCTTGATATTCTAGTTTTTGTCTATTAATGTGGTATTTATTTCACCATTTGGTGACACACATGATTACTGGTGTTATTATTGTTATTTTTATTGTATATTTTCTTTTTTTTCTTTTTCATATTATGGATAGGGGTATTGATCATGAAACATTCCAAAAATATAAGGATTTACATGTCATACATATTACATTCCTTATTAATATTAATATTCATACTACCTTCTGTATATTACCGGTTCCTTGACTAAAGTATTTGGAAATGTGCTATAGTATATCATAGGGAACGATTAATTGGATTCATTAATGTGTCTTCATCAACCTAGATGGTGTTTTCCTATATAGAATTATAGTGAAAACTTAATTATCCAAATAGGGAATGTTTAAACCATTGACCAATGTTCACGTGTGAAGAAATGTTAGATGTTTTCGATTACATGAACATAAATTTTAATTTATAATGTATGTACTTTGTTAAATTGGGAATGGTAATTCATCTAATAAAATCATTTAATATGAACAGATACATCCTGATACTAGATGAAAGAGTCACTTCATAGTTACATGATGTTTCAATTAAAACTTATAAAGAATATACCTTAATAATTTTGGAATAGTGATTCATATAACTAAATTGTGATATATATATATATACGAATGATTAAGAAAATTAATAAATTTAAATAATTTATTAAAATTGTGACTGATAAATTGGATGGTATTTTCAATGTAAATGGTATTTTCTTCTATAACATTAAATTTTAAATCTATATATTGGGTGCTCCTCAGTGTGATGTGTGACCTCATATCTAGACTTACCTTATTAGTGGGAAGTCATAAGTGTTTTTGAAGACCTTTATGATATTCCTTATCAACTAGACCTAGATTTAGAAGCAGAATTTGGTGTGTGAGTCTTATATCAGATGTATATGTATATCAAATTTTAAGTATCTTGAGATATATTATATTATCAATTTCTATTTTAATGCATGGAATTGAAAATTATATATATTTTCCACCATAATGTCCCTGATTCATGCTTTAAGTGGGTGGTGAAGATCATGCTCCAGAGGTTGTAGGCCCAATGATAATAGTGTTGTCTCCTATGGTTCCACATGAGGCAACTCCTACTATTATTAACATGGGAGATAATTGTCAATTCTGACTGAGATTCCTAAGACTTATGTATTATTTATAGGGTGCTCTACAATATTCCAATACTATGAAAAAGTTGATATGAATACTCTAACAACGACACCTCACCACCATATTGGGGGATGGTTTTTCCCATGATGCAAAGTCCTAGAAAGTGGATATGTTTTCCATTTTCTTGAATTTAGTGATGTCTCAGTAATGGAAGATCATTCTAGAAAACTATATACCTTAAGATATTTACAAACATTTGTGGGACTTGATCACCGAAGAAGATTTTTTTCAAGGTATGGTTTATGAAGACATTCATATAACCTTGTTTGACTAATTCATCCCTCAGATACTAAGACTATACCACACTAGGGATTCTAAATACCTAAAATAGTCTGTTGTGTATATGATGGTGTAATTATGTAATTTCACCGAGTTTTAACACTTCAAAATTACATGTGATTGTGATGATATTTTTAATATGAGATGATCTGAGGATGGGATTACATACTCCATCTAATCATAGGTGAATGGTTTTTAGTTGACCATCATTTTTGAGGTAGTAAACCCAAACATTATCACCGAGAAAATATTGAGGTATGCTGGTAGTACGGGCTAGGGACATTCATAATCAAGATATGACGGTTTTCTTCTTGCATTCAGACACCTCATATTCAGTTTACTATTAAGGGAAGTTCAAATCAAGTAACATGCACTAATTGTTATGTGGTGTTTCACTAGTGTGGTAGGGTGGGCCATAAGAATCCTCAATTTAATAATGACCTAATTAAGTTTCAGGATTCCAGAAGAATGAGATATCTATTTAATTTTTGAAAACCCCTTCATAAAGTGCCGAGTGATAGGGGATCTTCACTGACAACACATTAAGTTGATGGATCTGCTGCTCCATATCCGACAGACAGATGTTCTATTACCTTTCAATTAGGATGAGGCGATGAATATTCGTGAGGTATCCATCTTTCAGATATACAATTATATGTGACTGTACCAACCCAGTATAGTTAGGTTGTATATTAGGGCCACAGATTTTTCATATCTATGTAGTATATCCTACACCCATGAAGTAGATTTCTAGCCCTTCTACAGTTTAAGATACATTTCTAATATCCACTACATTAATAAATTCCTTATTTGACATAGTCTCTTCAAATTATTTTTTATCAATGGACGTTTTTGAAATTCAGGGTTTACTAATTGAGTATGTATGTGGATTAATAACACCCTACACAACATTGGGAATTCAATTAGATATTGTACACTGATGTATGTAATTCCCCCTTGAGATAGATAGTTATAATTTCATATGGAGACACTTTTCTTTAAGATGATGAACTTTTACTTAATTCATAGAATGCTCTAGTTAGTATCTTATCATGATAATGTTTATTTATATCGCTAAAGGGTCTCTTTTAGATCATGTATAGAAATATTGATATTCACAAGGGAGAATGAGATGTTTAGGAGAGTGGAGTTTGACCCATGTAGCCTGGCCTTGGTAGAGTGGCATGCCATATTTCTAGTCTTAAATGAGTTATCAAGGAACAATGCGTTTTTAATTCCCTCCCATAGTGGATTATTTATGGGATGTATGAATTTTATAGGTTACCTCCTATAATAGAGGTGGATTTATTCATCAATATAGGATTTCACTAAATGAGCTCTAAAAACTCAATTTGCATCTAGAAGAAATATAAGTTGAGGGTTTCATATAGGAAAACTGTTCTCGTTACAGTTCACCTATATATTTTTCGAATAAGGATGATGGTACATCAATATTTACATGGATTATCAACAAATAAATTATATTATGTTTAATAAATTGTATCAATTATATTATATTGATGATATTTTAGACCAAATTTTATGATCACAGGTTTTTTCATGATAGATTTGACATCTAGATACCGTCAGGTTCATGTTAGATCTTTTGACCTACCCCACACAACATTTTGATGAAGGTATGAACTTTATGAGTATCTCGTAATGATAAAATATATAAAAAACACACGCATTGATTTTATAGAACTGATTAATTAGGTATCCACTCATATATAGATTCTTTTGTTTTTCTAATCATGGATAACATCTTGGTCTATTCTCATAATTGACACGACCATTCCACATATCATGGTATCTTAATGAATACACTAAAAGAGTTCCATCAATTTACTAAGCTACCCAAATGAAACTTTTGGACTGATAAGGTGCACTTACTTTTTGAAATCATATATAAAGAATTAGAAACATTTACATAGATAAGGTGGGATTTTTGGTCTCTTGGGATAAAAAACATTTCTATTATTTATAGATTTTTATGGTTAACTGGTTATTTAATGTACTTTATTTTAAATATTTGAATCATATAAATATGTATTAAACAAGTGACCAAGAAATGTGTCATGTTCAAATGGTATTAAGAATGACAAAAATAATTTCATGGTATAGATGAATGATTTACTTTGACATCAATAGTTTTTCTAATAGATATGAGAAGAATCTATATAGTTTATTGTCTTGTGATAGGTATCGAGTTTGTAGAAGTTATGATATTTGGAGAACATGTCATTGAATATGGGTCTTTATAGTTGAGGAATCATGAAGGTAATTACAAAACACCCAATCATGAGTAGGAAGTAGTGGTACATTGCTTACAGCATTGGAGGCACTATCTACTATGAGAGAGGGTTGTGATGTATAAAGACCACAAAATCCAAAAATAAATTATCAACCAATGTAAATTTAATTTTTGGACATGAAGTTGGGTTGGATATCTATAGTCTGTTGACTTTGATCATTCTTATAATCATAATAATATAAATTTCAATGATGATTCTTCAAGCTGACAGAATCAAACAAATTGCATTCTGGAGTCTAATAGTTGGTGGAAATTGATAGGTCTAACTTCTCTAATTCATGTAGGGGTTCATGAGTACCAAGGTAATACTATATTAGTATATTTAGTAGTGATATCTTGACATCATGATTGTGTAAAGATTAAGTATCTATCATATCCCAAGGGGTTGTTCAAATGAAAGAGTGTTGTTTGTGAGGACCCACCATATAGATAGGTCATTGATAGGGATGATGGCTTTCAAATTCATAAAAATATCAAGGTTACCTCATACATTCATGAGTAATTGATGCAGTAAAATCATTCATCTACTTAGAATGTAGACCCTAGACTAACCAACATGTACCATAATATACATCGCCTATATTGTTGTTCATGTATGAAGAGGCATATTGTAGGCTTCTGTGCATAGTGTTCCACCCATCAGCATGGGAAGGTGGAGGAAGAATTTATTCTTGTAATTTTATAGCCTTTCTTCATTACATAACTAAAATACGACAAAATAACTACGGATTTTCTTATAGTATAACCAAGATATGCTCTACGAATTGATGTGGTATTGGTGATCATCTAAAGGCTAATGAAGGTCGCTCACTTTTTACATATTAAGTAGGTATTTTTCATAGAAGGTAGTGGAACACTATATGTTTGGGTGATCATAAATCTTAATGGTATTCCATGCTCTATCATATCAGATTTATATTCTCCATTCATATCACAGTTTTTTGAAGGGGTTGAAGAAGGCCTTTGGTACATTGGTACTTATGAGCATAACCTTCACACATAGATCTATGGTCACCCAATTGTACTATAAAAGTGTAGAAGGACATGATCCAAAAACATTTCCTCTATTTTCATGGTTCATGGGAGAAAAAACTACCACTCACTAAAATGTACCACACTAAATCATTTTATGAAACCATATAGATGGATCCTTATGAGGTATTATGTGTTATACTGTTCTATTCACCCCATTGCTTATTACATGTGGGTGAGGCAGTCCTATTGGGACCACATCTCATTTAAGAGACATCACAATAGGTAAAACTTATCAAAATGGGTATTTCTATTAATTAGTAATAGATGAAGTCTTATAATGAGAATAGCTGATTCCAACTCGAGTTCATGAGTAGGTATTGATTTTTCATATATGTTTAGACTAGACTAGGGCATCAAAAGTTCAGGTGGAAAGAGAAGTTGAAACATGGGTACTTAGGATCCTTTGAGATTTTGGAGGGATTCAGTCTTGTAGCCTATGAGATCTTGTTACCTCATCGTTACTGGTCCATGAAAAACACATTCCAATATTCACTTCTTTATCACTTTAATTTAGACCTATCTCTCATTTTTCGGCATGATGAGTTTTATTTTTTGGTCAATGATTCTTTTATGGAGTACCCAGACTGTATCGTTGATCAGAGAAAGAAGTCCCATCTGAGGAAGGCTAGTTCATCTAGTGAGAATGCTATGAAAAAATGGATGGGTATAGGAAAAGAAATGGTGGAGAGAGGTTTAGGAATGTTTTTAATAGTTCAAAATATTCATAGATGATGACGTACCACCCTCAAAAGGCCAACTCGGGGATGATTTATTTTAATGAGGAGAGGATATATCATCACAACGATTCTCAGAGGTATTGATACTTTATATTCCTATTAAATCATATTGTTTTATACATTAAATGTTCATAAGTGTCCAAGGATAAGGTCGAGAGAATATAGTGATCTTTTAGATACTAGATCTCTATATTTCAGAAATGAAAATTGATCCACATCGGTTGCATGATTATTGCTAACCATGTACCTCTGAAGAGCGGGCCTTGAAGGGCAAGGTACAGTTTTTTAAACCATTCATATGGTGGGTACATGGCTGTTCATGGGAGGGAAAGAGAACTATATAGGGGTGCATATGATTAACACAGTTTTTCAAACTATACACCTATCCCACACAATTAGTTCCACATAACCAGTATAAGAACATTGTTTGGAACACCATCTTGGAAAATTGTTCTCCTATTTAAAAGATGCGGGAAAGTTCCACTTTCTACTGATTCTTCTTAAAATCAAATATTGTCATATTTTTCCTTTTTCATTTCATATGACATACATGGAAATCTCTATTCCCTATCTATATATGACTTTACCCTCCATATTTCTTCCAGGTTCTAATTCTTCCACTGTAAGCTGCGTTGGATGAACATCGGTAAAATATCTATTCCTCTTCATTATTCTACTTATTTCTATAACATCCAAGATTTATATTTTCTATGGGAGATTATATGAAATATTTTGAGGTATTTTCACTTTTTAATGTATTTTTTCCCATTTATCCCAAATTAAAGGATGGAAACAAATGATGATATTACTTCCAAACAAAGGTAGGTTGTTTAGTTATTTTTCCCTAATGTCTTGAGGTTTCTATTATGCATTATTATTCCATGTTATGGAACCTCCATGAATTCCTTCCTGTATATCATTTTAATAAAATTAAATGATAATTCCTTATTTGTTGTGGTCAAAGAAACCTAAATTCAATATACAATAATGTCTTCCTTGATATAAGCCACACTTTAGGGTGTTCCCTTCTTAATGGATTATGATCATTATAGATTAAAATGTTCTTGAACTAGCACTCATGGATTGTTGAGTTGGCTATTAAAATGAATTATAATATAAATTAAACCAATGAAAAATGTTAGTCCTTGTGTATAGTCCCTTGATCATATTGTTTCTTAATTTATTTATCCTTATGTATTGAATTAGAAAATTTGAATTAGGTGATTTTTTAATATGGAACTGGTTACATTCTATCCATGAACATTCATATATATAAAACTAATGGTGATCAGAGGAATCCAATTAAGGATTCCATGGATGCATTTCTTATGCGTGATAATAAGAATTCATAAATTAATTAAATATCTATAGTACTGATATATAGATTCTTTTATTGAATACCTTGGATTGGATCATTGGGTGGATGCCTTTATTTTACCCTATGAGTGATACATGGTTCAATAGTTGATTGCCTTGGTTTTCCTTGGTGAGAAAGTTTCTTTTATGATGTTGTGAGTGATACCTTATTCACTATGTGGTATAACATGTATGGTCATAAAGGGTTATTCTTTTAAACCAATCAACGAGTGATTCATGTGTCCCTTTTTATGGATGTTCTTCGAAAGACTCTTATGATGATCGTTTTTTTATAGTAAACCAAGATCTATTTTAGGGTCCTTTTTATGAAACATCGTGGATGTGATTAGTTTGAAAATTAAATAACAATTATTTTTTATATTCCATGTAAATGAATAATATTTTTTTCTATGATCTATATATAAGAAAATCCAGTTATGCTTCATTCATAAGATCATTTTCCATGAAAAATTCAGAACTTATTATGGGTTTTTAAGGATTCCTTTGGTATACACCATGGGTAATGGAAATATTGATTATATATATACACATAAATTTTGAAACATATATGATATATATATATACATGAATATATAGATATATATACTTGTATAACAATTGAAAATTGTTCAGAGATAATCCAGTTTAGGATGAAGTAGGTAGTATCATTCATGTGTCCCATGAAGAACATGAATTGAGGATTTGTTATATTAACATTCACACATTGACTATTACTTGCACACTAATCATTCAAAATAAAGTGACTGGAAAGTTCTAGAAATTATTGGTGGAGTCCTATAGAGTTTATCTTCAACCCTATTCCAGTAGTAAATCGGTATAGGAATAGATTTTATATATGTATGTATGGATAAAAGGAAGAATCCAATAGTGGATACCTGAAATTCTATTTATGGGTGGGCTTTGGGACTAGAGGACCAATTATCCAATCATGATGTTGTTACATATATTTTTGGCCACTTGTTTATTTTTATATAGCATATTTTATATACATATTTCTCGGCTTCCATGTATTCTAATTTTGTATAGAATAAAGAAATGATATCATTGTTCTTGTGATATTGGTTTTAATTCTTATTTTTCATTATATATAGATGACTAATGATTAAGTGTTTTATTTATTATACTTCGTACACTAATTAATATTCTTAATACAGTCATGATAGTATACTCTCCCTACTATACCATTATATATCCTCACCGTTAGTTGGTAGCCTCTAGCTTCTAGGTAGGTACACTTGATGCCATGTGTTTAACTCAGTTCAATTATATATGTGTCAACCGGGTATAAGAGGATACATAGATAGTGTGGGTGTTCAAAAAGCATGCATAGTATTCTAGGGATACTCATATATTAGTGGAATATATTTTGATGAGATATTTTTACCTATTTCTAGGTTGGGGAGAATTCGATTATTATTTTCCATAACTATGGAAACAAAATTCAATGTTTTCAAGGTCGATGAAATTTTATTATTTCTAAATATGTTTATAAATATAGATGTTTACATAAAACTAGATTGGAATCATTTCCATGAAGTAGAGAATAATGTTTTTCTATTGAATAAGGGTGTATTTGTATTCAAGAAGGCATCAAGAGAATGGTATTGATGACATGATCTACATTTTAAGAATCTAGATTTTATATGTGGAGGAGTTACCTTTAATATATATTTCAATAATAAATGTAATTACATGATGATGTTGGTAGCATATATTGATGAAATGATATTTAGTACGTAAAATTCCATGGGGTGAATACATTTCACGTCATTCATGAAAAGTGAGTTCGAAATGGAAATGACTCTTTAGATGATGATTTTCCTCAGTTTCCAGTTATACAAGGAATTGATTCCATATTTATGTTTCAATCCAAAAATTTCAATGAGGTTATAAATTTATTTGGAATGAATTGATACAAGGAGATTAAAAATCTATTTGTAACCTGGATGAAGAATCTTCAAGATGATGAAGGAAAAGTAGTTAATGCCATATAATACAAGCATCTAATAGGTTTCCTATTGTACTAAATAGTTATATAACCTCATATAATTTTTTCTCAATCCAAGAGGTATATTATCAAATAAATCCTATATAAATACATTACCATGATGTGAAAAGTATAATACAGTATATGATGGGAATGATGGGTTTAATATTTTAGAACCATGATAATTCATAATATGAGTCATTAGGTTATTGAGAGGAATATTAGAAAGATTTAACATAAGATTAAAAATAAAAGTATGGTGGTGTATTATAGATTGGAATATTTTGTATTTATTTAAAAATCAAGAAATATTAATGAATTTAGTTGATCACCATCAAAGAAGAATATATAAATTCTAGACATGATTTCACACATTTATTATGGACGGACTAGTAGGTTTAAGATATGATAGTTTATGTCTAGAGACTCAATATTTTAATAAATATTTCTTTTTAAATATATTTAATTATTCAATAGATTTCATTTCCCATAATCATGTGTTTAAATGAAATGTTATAGACTATAAAAGGACCATTCCGACCTATCCATTAAATATTTGGGGATAAATATGAATAAATAACTTATATAAATTCAAATTAAATTCATTAGTTAATTAGAAGAAAACATTATAAACCAATTTAATGTAATGGAGATATTCTAATTTTATTCCTCCAGAGGAAGTTTGTCTTAGCATATAAAATTAGTTAAAATTAGTGAATGATATGTAAGAACCCGGTTCATATTCTTATGTATAGGTTTCTTCTTTTCCATTATCCTTAAGTGTTTTTGAGAAAATAAGAAAAATGGGGAAAAAATCCCAAAAATTGTAGGTATACGCTGTGTACATTTCTACACGCCGTGAACTTTGGCCGTGCTGGATGAGAATACAGGGTGTGTTGGCTTGTTGATGATTCAGGGTGTAAAAAACTGACTAAAGGTCATGTAATTAGTATATACACATCGTGTAATCAGTCAGCATGTGAAAATTAAGGCAGTGTGAGTAGCCGCCAGTGGAACAGTAGTACACGCCATGTCCTCGGAAATACACGTCGTGTAATCATGTCGATGGATGAAAAGTGTGGCAGCGAAAGGTAGCCGCCATAGGAACATTTAAAAAAATTTAAAGTACATGTTGTATACTTGAGGTTACATGACGTTTAGTTTTTTTAGTAATAAATCAGAAGTAGCCTCATCTTTCAATATAGGAAGCTTAGAACGCTTGGAGGCCACAGGAGAGAAGTCCCGACCTTGGAAGAGCTCCTGATCGAACACCGGGACTCTGATTCCTTTGTCGTTAATCACGTTTGGACCATGCGAGTATGCCCTTCCCTCTCCTTGAGCCTTTAATTCCCATTATTTACTAAGGGTAAGTTATTTGTGTTTGAACTAGAATATTTTTATGTCAGATCTACTTTGTTCTCGGACACTTCGGGAGGCGTCGTTCGAGTATATCGATTAGTAGAGATCGAGATAGGTGGTCTGGTGTTTATTTCCCAATATTGATTTAATTTTGTGTACCGTTGTGCCACAAGCCCATGTTCGGGGGGTCATGTGGCTGATGCCTTAGCTGATAAGATATTTAGAATTGCATAGATAATCTATGATAAATATAAACCACTCTTCATGATCATTTCTTCGATCCAGGGCCACCCCGTGGGTTCATTTCCCTTGTTTAGCCATTTTTCTAGGATACCCGTGATTATTCCATGATTATAAGCATGTGTTCAGTTTCCATGAGAGGGAACATATATAAAATTGCATGTTTGTATATTGGGATCTTGCTTGTTATTTTCTATCCTATGGAATGCCTAAGGGAAGTATTATTTTTAGCCTGAGGGCAGTGCTTGTGATCCTGAGGGTAACATTTCTTATGCATGGGGGAAGTAGCTTCCGTTCCTGTGGGTAATATCCCATATGCCTAATGGAAATATTCGTTATGACTGAGGGTAGTCTCTAGAGGGTTTCATTTCAGCTTGCCTGAGGGTAAGGACTTGTATGTATGAGGACAATGGTTACTTTGAATATTCACTGTGGTGATTACTTATGTTTTACCTGCCAAGCTAATGCACATGCTTGGAATTGTTAAATGAGTATTAAAATGGTTATGTAATTGATAGGATAGTTAATTTTGCAAACTTCCTAGTTTACTACTTTACATTACTGCACACTATTGTTGCACATTTTTCACTAAAAGTTGGGCATGGTCCTTTGTTGGTTGCTTACTGGGATTTATTTCTCACACCCGTTTGGGTCATGTCACGGGCACAAAAAAATTATATTTCAACATGTATCGCTAAGGGAAAGGGTCCCTCTATTGGCACTTGATTCTTGTAGAGGAGTAGGAGAGCATGGGACCGAGCTTAGGATCTCGATGATGCTGCTTTCCTACGCACTGCTTTGGTTTTGTTGTTGTACTTGTACTTTGTACAGAATGGTATCTGATTCCAGTGTATTCTATTTTGACTACTTTCTTAGAATTAGAGGCATATTTCATCATCGTATATGTATGACTGCTAGTTATCTTTTTTTTTCTGGTGTCCATTTCTGGTTTATATTGTTTATTCCTTTTTCTGTTGTATTTTTATATTTACTTCCACTTCATTACACTTTTAAAAATAAGGGAATAGTTTCCACACTTTCATTCCTTGTCCCTCTGTGCTAGTAGGTAGCCTCTGACATTTGGGGAAATGCGATTGAAGTCATGTGACCAACCGAGTTTGGGGGACCCATTGTGTGGCACACTGATCTTGGATGTGAAAAAGTAGTATAATAGGGATTTATTTTCTTATTGAATTATTGTTTGGAGCCTATATCAGGGGATAGGATGGAATAGGTACTTGGTAATACGCTTTTCTTGGGAGTAACTAAACCGTGTACAAGGAAAATCCAATTTACCTCATGTTGTAATTTTACAAATTTTACACTTCTACAGTTGATTTTATTTCACTGTTGGGTGACACACTTGTGGTGTGATGTTTATAGATTTATATTGGGTTCTATCGTAGTTGAATACCGATGAGATGAGGGTATTCCATCTTATGCATCATTTAGGCACATCTTGGAATCACATGCCGTGCATAGTTTCCAAGCCATGTAGGTGCATTAGAAATTTGCATCTTGTTGTGATAGATGGTGTGATATAAAATGAATGATATTGTGATACAAACCTTGATAGATATTCCTACTATTTCTAGGGTATTGGTACATATTATGGTTGGGTTATTGGATGTTAAACATTGGTTCGTGAGAAGTGTGGGCTCTCTTGGACCAAAATTTAGTGGATCATGATCCAGCCTTTTTACTGCATTTTGTACAATAAATGGGAAGGTTCAGGTGCAAAACTGTGGTTCGGGGGTAGTATCGGCCCCAATAGATCGGAATTTGGTATTCCGATGATAGGAATTATTGAAAAGGGGCTCCAGATTAGTTTCTGAGGTATACTATCTGAAAACCCAGACAACACGTCATGTGGTTCTATGAACACACGCCATGTACTATTTTGTTCGAGAAGAAATGGGAAAAAATTAAGTATACTCTGTGTACCTAAAGTACATGTCGTGTAGTTGTTAACTGTTTCATAGATCATGTAGGAAGATACAGGGGATAGGGAAACTCTAGAGGGAACATTTCATGTACTAGTCGTACATGCCGTGTCATGTTGACCCTCTGACCGGTAACACAGATGGAAAAATCCTTGCTTAAACACACTATTTCAATGCCGAACATACTGTGTAGTTTAATCTTGGGACACGACTGTGTAACTAACAACACGGGTCGGTGGTACCTCTTTTATTACATGTCATGTCTATATGGAACACACCGTGTAGTGTTACCCATGTATCTGGTCGTGTCTTGAACAACACGGGTCAAAAACGTTCATCTAAGACACACCGTGTACCTGGGGGACACATCATGTAGTCTTTACTGGTGAAAGACCATGTAGACTTGGCCGTGTGGCTAGGGAGACTGAGTGGTGTACACGCCTTGTGTGGGTGTAACATTCCATGTGTCTAGGGTTGAGAAATACCTAGGAAAGCATCAGAACACGACCATGTAAGTTCTTAAGGGTACATGTCGTGTAGACCTTATACATGCCATGTAGTCTCATTGTATGGAGAGCCATGTGGGTTAGCCGAGTACGAGGACTCGGGAAGAGGAAGAAAATTCAAGTACACGTTGTGTGTTTGGACAACATGCTATGTGTGTGGGTTGTTACATGACCAGTTCTGGTAGAAGTACACGCCCATGTAAAAGACTTATAGCAACACACCATGTAGTTATTATACAGGCAGTGTAGTCTTGTTTTGTAAAACATGAATGTTTTCTTTATCCTTATCCCTTCTTACAGCCCGATGATCTTAATCTAAGGTGTGTGCTTCACCATCAAGATTCATGCTTCCGAGACGACCACCAGTTGTTTTCCAAGAGAGCGACAAAGATTATACTCCAGATATGGTAGCCCATGGGCTACCGATGGATCCTCCAGCAGTTCCTGATGCGGCGCCAACCATTATACCAGACGCAGGAGCAGATGTGCAGTTCTGTGAAGGCTTCATGCGGTTCATTCAGACCTTCTAGGGAGCACTGTCGGATACCACATCTATGGTAGAGCTGACGCATATATTCTAGTAGATGTATTCACCTACATATTCAGGGGATGGATACCACAAGATGCCAAGTCATGGCTACATTCATGGCAGACTATCTTCGCGTATCTTGAGACGCCTCTAGGGAGGAGGGTCAATCTCGCTATATACATGCTGCGTGATTATTCCAAGTGATGGTGGGTTGTTACCACCAAGACTGAGCATCTCCATGACATGGCGTGGGTAGAGTTTCAGGAAGTCTTCTAGGACTTTTTCATTACAAGGATGATGAGGGTAGATTGTGCTTGAGAGTTCATGAATCTGCAGTAGGGATCCATGTCAGTGATGGATTATTCTTTATGATTCACAGAGCTACAACATTTTGCTCCTGTTCTGGTGGGTGACGAGATGTTGAGGGCTAGACGTTTTTAGGATGGTCTTCGATATAACATCTGATCACTGTTGAATGTTTTATGGTTTCCTACAGTATAAACTATTGTGAACCAGGAACTGATTACTGAGAAGAACCTTCAGGAAGCTAGTGGTGCAATCCATGGTGGTTCGGCACCAGTCTCTGGAACTAATTGTACCAGAAATAGAAAAAGGAAGATGGATTTCTCTCACGGTGGTAGTACTAGCAAGAATAATTTTTCAGGTGGCCAGGTCATGTGTAATTAGTGTGGTAAAGAGGGGAACAAAAGACCTCAATGTCCACATGACTCAATGGAGTTCCAAACATGCGATATAATGGGTCATATTCAGTGTTTTTGCAGGGCGTGTCCACTAGTGGCTAGTGAGAGGGGTTCTGTGTAGACTCTGTGTGCAGGAGAAGTGACAACAGCTTCTTATCAGTCAGGAAATCGGGATACGTCGGGACGTTCATGCCGCGGTGGTGGTCATGGCTATGGTAGCTAAACACTAGGATCACAAAGACAGTTGGGTGGGTTAGCTCAAGGTAGCCAGGCTATGTCGCAGGGCCACAACACTGGGCAGGCATATGTAGTGCAACAGACCCAACAGAAGCATGATTTTGAACCTTCCACTGTCAAAGGTACTATTCTAGTTGCTTCTGTTTTATAATTAATACTTTTTGATACTGGTGCAACACATATCATTATATATGTGCCCATTGTGGAGAGTCTTGGGCTATTTGTTTCTTATTCTTTGGATATCAGGATGATAGACACTCTGTTGGGAATTAGAATGACAGGTGTGCGTCAGTGCAAGGAGTTCCCCTAGAGGTTTGTGGGTGTCACTTTCTATGGGATCTATATGTCTAAGATATGATGAGCTATGATTTCATTCATGGGATGGACTGGTTGGTAAACTTTCGAGTCTTTGTGTATTTCTATCATCACAGGGTGAGTTTCACGTCACCAGAGGGAGGATAGTTTCTATACATGGGAGAATGCGATGTCTAGGCGAGTCGATCTGGACCCAAGAATCGTGGGCGAGGTGGAGTGACTTCCCAGATTGCGAGTTTATATCTGGATTTACACGGAACTTTTCAAAAGCATTTTCCCACCATTGGTATGTCATTTTAGGGATGTCTTCCCGGACGACTTTTCAGGACTACCTCACGAGCGAGAGGTGGATTTCTCTTTTGAGCTAGTGCCAGGAGTGGTAGGAGTGTCCATTCCTCTTTATAGGATGTCTATACCAGGGTTACAGGAGTTCAAGAAATAGTTAGAGGAGTTGTAAGAAAAGGGTTTCATCTGACCCAGTACTTCTTCTTGGGGTTCGCCTGTCCAGTTTTCAAAGAAGACGGATGGTACCCTAAGACTCTATGTGTATTATTGGAACCTGAACCAGTTTACGGTTAAGAACCGATATCCCTTACCGTGAATTGATGATATTTTTGATCAACTTCATGGATCGTGAGTCTCCTCGAAGATTGAATTGATATCTGGATATCATCAATTGCGCGTTGGACCATCGAACATACCATATAGAGATTTTCAAAGAACATATGGTCTATAAGAGTAGTTGGTTATGTCGTTCGAACTCAAAAACATCCCATAATTTTTCATGGATCTGATGAATCTTGTCTTCCACCCATATCTGGATTCTTTTGTTGTAGTCTTTGTGGACGATATCTTGGTGTACTCTCACACTTGACATGACCATGCCTCCCATATTGAGATCGTACTGAGTACAATGAGAGAGCCTCAGTTATATTCTAAGCTCTCTAAGTTCCACTTTTGGATGTACTAGATTCACTTCCTAGGTCATATTATATCATAGGGAGGTGATGAATCTTTACTAGGACCATGTCTTGTACAGGAGACATTAGAGAAGGTCTAGTTGATTCAGAAGTGGATGGCTACTACACAGTCTCGTCAGAAATCATATACTGATCACCATAGACGACGCTTATAGTTCAAGGTCAGGGATTAGATTTTCTTGGGTGTTTCACCGAGGTTGGGACATAGGCTGATCAAGAGATAGGGTAAATTTTCACTGAGGAATATAGGGTTGTTTGAGATTCTGCAGAGAGTCGGGCTGGTTGCCTATTTTTTATAGTTACCACAGATGTTTTGATCCATGTACGACGTCTTCCACGTATCTCACCTGCGCTGTTATCACTTAGACCCCTCTCATGTCTTTCAACCTAAGGAGGATGAACTTCATATAGATGCATCCTTTTAGGATCATCCGATCTGTATTGTTGATAGGAGCACAAAGGTTCTTCGAGTCCAGTCAGTTCCTCTCATACAAGTGCTATGACAGCACGAACAATTGCAAGATAAATCCTGGGAGAGGGAGACCAACGTACATGCTCAGTGGCCAGAGTTGTTCTCAGCTTCATCTTCACCACCCTAGTAAGATAAATTCGGGGATGAATTGCTTTAAGGGGGTAAGTTTGTAAGATCCCAATTCTTATTCTTGAGGTATGGGTTTCTTCTTTTCCTTTTTCCTTATGTGTTTTTTATAAAATAAGGAAAATAGTAAACAAATCCAAAAATTTGAGGGTTCAAGCCGTGTATTTTTCGACACATAGTGTACTTTGGCTGTTTAGGATGAGAATACAAGGCGTGTAGGCTTGTTGATGATTCAGGGTGTAAAAAACTGATTACACGTTGTGTACTTAGTATATGAACGCCATGTAATCAGTTGGTAGGTGAACAGTAAGGCAGTGGGAGTAGCCGCCTGTGGAACGGTACTACACGACGTGTCCCCGGAAATACATGCTGTGTAATCATGTCGATGGAAGAACAATATGGCGGTGAAAGGTATCCACCAGAGGAATAGTTAAAAAAATGGAAAGTACACACTGTGTACTTAAGAGTAAACACCGTATAGTTGAGTTTTTTTGTTATAAACCGGCGGTAGCCTCCTATTTCAACAGAGGAAGCTTATAATGTCAGGAGGCCACAAGAGATATGGTCGTACCTTGGAAGAGTTCCTAACTGAACACCAGGACTCTGATTCCTTCATCGGCGATCACTTTTGGATGCGCGGGTAATCCCTTCCCTCTCCTTGAGCCTTTCCTTCCAATTATTTCCCAAGGGGATATTATTTGGGTTTAAATGAGAATATTTTTATCTCATATCTACGTTGTTCATGGACGTTTCGTGAGGCGTCGTTCATGTGTATGGATCTGTATAGATTGAGGTAGGTGTTATCATGTTTATTTCCAACAGTTGAGTTGATTTTGTGTACCGTTGTGCCACGAGCCCATGTTGGTGGTGTCGTGTGGCTGAGGCCTTAGCTGATAAGATATTTATAATTTCATAGATAACCTATGATAAATATGAACTGTTGTTTGGTATCATTTCTCTGATGTAGGGCCACCCTGTGGGCGTGTTTCCCTTTTTAGCTATTTTCACAGGATACTCATTGGTATGCAATGATTATAGTCATGTGTTGAGTTTTCTTGAGAGGGAACATATATAGAATTTCTTGTTTTTATGTTGGGCTAGGCCCGATTATTTGCTTTCCTATATGATGTTAGTGGGAAGTATTCACTTTAGTATGAGGGTAGTGTTTGTTAGCCTAAGGGTAACATTTCTTATGACTGTGGGTAGTAACTTCCATGACTGAGGGTAATATCTCATATTCCTGAGGGCAATATTCGTTATGACTGAGGGCAGTTTTCTGAGGGTTTCATTTCAGCTTTCCTGAAGGTAAGGACTTGTATGTTTGAGGACAATAGTCACTTTAAATATTCATTGTGGTGATTTCTTATGTTGTACACGCCAAGATAAAGCACAAGCTTGGAATTGTTAAATGATTATTAAAATGGTAATGTAATTGATAGGATAATTAATTTTGAGTACTTCTTAGTTTACTATTTTACGTTATTGCACAATGTTGTTGCACATTTTTCACTGACAGTTGGGCACAATCCTTTGGTGGTTGCCTACAAGGATTTATTTCTCACACCCTGTTTGGGTCATGTCTTGGGCCTAAACAGATTATATTGTTGCATGTCTCAATAAGGGAAAGGGTCCCTATACAGGTACTTTATTGTTGCAAAGGAGTAGGAGTGCATGGGACCTAGCTTAGGCTCACGATGCTGCTGCGTTCCTGCGCACTGCTTTTGTTTTCCTATTATACTTGTACTCTCTATTGTATGGTATCTGATTGTAGTGTATTCTGTTTTGACTGATTTCTTAGAATTAGAGGCATATTGCATCATCATATATGTATGACTGCTAATTATATTTTTTCTCCACTGTATGTTTATGGTTTATATTGTTTACTGCTTCCACTGTTGTATGTTTATATTTATTTCAGCTACGTTACACTTTGATAAATGAGGGCATAGTTTCCCCACTATCAGTCCTTGGCTCTCGCTGATAGTCGGAAACCTCTGGCATTTGGGGAAATTCACTTGAGGTCGTGTGACCTACCGAGTTTGGGGCACCCATTGTGTGGCACCCGGATCTGGGATGTTACATGTTATTAATTAAAATTCATGTTATATATTCCATAAAATATTTTTGATATTCTTCCAATCAATTTTATATTCATAGGATATGGATAAAGCCTATTTAACTCATGGAAACCTAGATTTTTCTATCGACTGTTTTAACAACTTTTACTAGAGAACCTAATTAAAATCAAATGTTTTAGAAATTTATATTTTATTTTTGTAGATATTGACTTCTTCATTTAAAACTAAATATAAAAATTTAACTTGGATGAATTTTTCATATCATTATTATAAGTTTCATGTCTTTATTTATAGTTAAAAAGTACTAAATATTTACTAAAAATAACTCTTTTCACTATAATAATTTATAGTGATATATTTTCAATTTGGTTTTAAGTAAAATTAGATAAATTTTTTATTATTTAATCTAATTAATGTCATTAATATAAACTTTACCTTAAATTTATAAAATAAAACGTTTGAATGTTCTCCAGGTTTTTACTATAACAAACCATTTTCCCACTCATTCAATGGGATTAATTTTACATTAATTAATAAAACTGACGTGTGTTTAATTTTAAATTGTGGATTACATATTTGGAATCATTGTTTCCAAATTATATAAATAAGTTACTATTTTTTTTAGGAAATTATGAATAATAATGTTAGTAAATTTTTATTTGTACGGTGTTAGAAAAATCATTCAATTAAGGGAGAACATAATATTATAAAATTACAATAAACCGTGTCCTAATTTCATTAGATGCTTTTTGACCACAATAATCCTTCAGGATAAATTATATCCTTTGTTGGCCACTTAGATGAGATTATGAAATTTACTATATTTTATTTAAATAAATGTTAAAGATATCGTAGTCATAATTTTAATAACATTATGTTTTTAGTGTATGGTTATACAGAAGACGAAGTAAACTATAAAAATTAATTTGAAATATAAAATGTTTTTCATAATAATGGTGATTTATTTTTAAATTATTTAGTAATAAATATATACTTTAAAGTATTAATCAATGATGATGTACTAATTATTTTATTAATCAAAATATCATAAAAGTTTTATTTAAATTATTAAAATAAATTTAATTTCAATAATTAATACGATAAATGAATTTTATAGAATATAGTGACCTCTTACGGTTATAATAAAATATTTTTTAGTAGTTAAATTGTTTTATGATAATTCTAAAAATATATGGAATGAATAGTGTGTAAATTTACCGAACTAATATTTTGTCATAGTAATATTTTATTAAATTATTTTTTAATCATAAAAAACTAAAAAATAAAGATGATATGGTCTAAAATGTTATAAATTGTTCATTTATTGTATAATTGAAATCAGATAAATAAAAATTACTATTTTTTAATATTGGAATGTTTGTTAAATTTGTTAAAATTATCCTATTTTAAATGAAGATTAATCAAAATGATAAGGATTAAAAAAATAACAAAAAATTTCAAACAATATATTAGTTGATGAGAAAAAAACATTACATCATATTATAATATAATACATTGTATTTTGGAGGTATTTTTATTGAAATTTAATTTATTATAAATTAATATTTAGTTTAAATTCCAAAAAAGTGTTCCTCACCCCAATTTTAAAATTACACCTTATTCATCATATATTCTCTTATAATTGAGCCTTCATGCTCATCCATACCCCAAATATTTCCATTCAAAAATTCCATATTCATATTATAGAGTTTATGGGATTCTCCAAAGAATACCTATAGTGTCCTTAGGAGACGATCTTGAGGGAGGTCGCCGAAGAAGAGGTAATATCCTTCACCAAATCTTTCTTGCATAT
Source organism: Viscum album (assembly GCA_963277665.1). Lineage (NCBI taxonomy): Eukaryota > Viridiplantae > Streptophyta > Magnoliopsida > Santalales > Viscaceae > Viscum > Viscum album. Next base: position 1,511,014,212 of record OY728139.1, on the reverse strand, counting down.
TTATTATTCTACTTCATCTTCTTGTGTAGAAACAATTATAAAGTAAGAATTAAAATATTATATGTGTGATTATATGTTATTGTTATTATATAAAAATTATATTTCTTCTCTTAAACATCCTATAAAAAGTCATCATGTGTGCGTATGTACGACCTACCATTTCCACACCCTGGTGAAATCGGTTTTTCATAAACTCATTAAATTGATTGGTATATTCATGTAAATAATTAATAAATATATTATTATAACATTATATTGATTTTTGGAAAATATTTACACCATAAACTTCCATATCATTTTACAATTATGATAATAATATCATCGATCGTGCATATGTACGGATTACCGCCTCTACAACGCGATGTGATTTACATTCGATGATCAAAATTAAATAATAATTATTTAAATGTATAGAATGAATAATATGAAATATATTATTTTAATATAATAATATAAATGATATAACTAAAATCTATATGTGGGAACCTGGACTTATACAAAAAACATTCATAGGAAAAGAAAGCAATTTAAACTCAAAGGAAGAGTAATAATGAAATATTTTTAACAAATGGGTTATAATATGATCATATATAATAGAATAAATATGAATATGTTTATTAAAAATTTTAATAAAATTATTTAATATAATATAAAAGTGTCCCATATACATACGATGGAAATCAGACATTATGTAAGGGTAAATTTCACAACATCATTATTAGGTGGGATGATTTATAGGTAATTATTTACTGGGGTATATTTATCCTCCAAAACCGTGTATCTTAGAAATATATTCCAAAATATTATTACTATTCATTTAGAATTATTTAAATTCATTTTTTACATTTTTTTAATATTTACTAAACGGTTTGAAGTGATTCTTTCTTAAATTTCCCTAACGAGGTATAATTTTACTTGTTTGGAAAATGTATGACTAGAATGTTTTTTAACTTATATTAATGAATTAATTTTTATGCTTTAATAATTCCATAATTATTTGAAACGTTCCTTACAATCCTACGTGGTTTTTTTTTCAAATTTATTTTTTTCTTTTAATATATTGTGGTGTTTTAATAAAATGAAATGCTTTCAAATAAGAAATGATATTTTAATGAAGAATTATTTTTATGTGATCTCTCAAAATTATTTTCTAGACATGATAACATTATTTGATTTCACTTATGTGTTAATGAGAATATTTTTAATGAATAATATACCAATTATTCTTATGGTTGGTTTATTTTTTTATGTAATGATAACTATAAAACCCATTTCTTTTCTATGGGTTTTCTTATGACTGATTTATGTTAAAGAAACCCATTTTTTTCATAGGTCATGATATGATTAATTATTTCTGATCTTGTGAAACACATATGTATATATTTCATTATATGACAGGTGGTAAATACAACTCCCTCCAATTACATGGGTTAATATTTATATCTCCTCGGATAGAGAATACTTGAATGGGAATTGAACTCAGTTCAGTAATATAGGGTTGGAACAGGAGCAATCATGGTTCAGTAATAAAGGGCTGGAAAGAGAGTAAACTTTTTTCATTAATAAATGGATTGAATAATGAATGGACTCGGTTGATTAAAGGAATTTCCCCAATTTTCATGGCATTGTAAATGAACTTTTCCTCATATGTAAATTATTTTTTATGCTTTGGTATATTCCACAAATTCATTGTCTTAGGTTATACCCCCTTGGAATATGTTCATGGATTATTTTTGAACTTCTATGACTCATCCCAAGAGATTATATAATTATCTTTGATATACATGATAAAAATTCCAAATGTTATATTCTTATGTTGTTTGATTATGATATGCTTAATATCTCCCTTGTTTTCCCTTACTAAGAATTTCAGATGAGCATTTATTATATTTATTTCCTCATGATATGAGGAAGGTTATTAAATTTGATATGTCAAAATGGGATTCTAATTATGAAGGAATAAGGTGGATATTATTTAAGTGTTTTATGAACCATTTTTTTATGTTTCATACTTTCTAATGATGTTAATCCAATACTTTATTTTTAGGGGTTTGTTATGTTGTGTAATGAATATTCTTCTTTTTAGAAGTAATATAACTATATTTAATGTATGGTCGATCACATGAATTGAAATATCCGATTTAGAATCCCTCATAAAAATTTAAGTGCTATAAATCTTATCAAAAATCTAGTCTAACAATCAAAAATAAAGAACGTTGAAATCAGGTATCATTTTATCAAGGAGAAGATGGAGAATGTTATGGTGATGTTAGAGTATGTTCCTATAGAACAACATGTTTCATTTACTATGATAAAGTACATACCAAATTAAGTCTCTTAACATCATAATTTAGATATTGGAGTTCATTTGACTCACCACACTTGAAAATGTGTGGAAGTGAATCCCCCAATACCTATGTTATGGTGTGTTATTCCCTAAGTACTTATATGTGTTCTTTTTAGTTTTGGAGAATGTAAAGAAGTGAAATTTGAGTTTGTTATAAAAGGGAAATACGTTGTGTTCATTAGAGGGGATGAGCTGATATGGGAATTACATAAATAGGGGGTGGTAAATTATAAATTTTATTATACTGAATATGTTTTTTCAATGATGATAATTCATGGAAGGAGTTTTCATCCAAAACATTGTACCTACATAACAAGTAATTATTAGAGGTTTTTTCACTTTGAAACAACATTGGTCCATTCAATTTGGATATATCCTAGTGTAGGTGATCCATGTCAAATTATAGTATATCATAATTGTTTTTGATTTATACTATAAATATTTGTTTTGGAAAGAGAGTGAAGATGTTTTTTAATGAAGAAATGAGATCTAAATAGTGTATCATTTTAATCTTTCATTCCTAGATTAACCACCACTTATTGTATTCATCCTCAATGTTCTAACATTCCAATATACCAAGGGCCTCTTCTTATAGGATTAAAGAGGCATGATAAGGTCCTAGAAATCACCAGGGGTTAATAAGTCATGGAATAATAGATTAAATTACCTTTTAATGTAATAAATGCTGGTATCAGATTGAATTATGTGACAGCACCAAATACTTGGTGTCCACCACAGGGTATCCAATGGGATACCTATATAAATCATTTATTTTGGACCTGGAATCAGTTAGTGGGTACTCCATAACTATTTATTTTGTCGACTCTTAGATATTTTTACACTAATACCTTTTCCACTAGATTTCTGATGGGCCCTCTAGACACATGGCACTGGTTGGTCAGTGCCCTACACCAACCAGTCGGTGTCGTATACACTTCACCAGCATTAATCATTACCACCTCTACATTAAATTATTTACTTCTATGGATTTAATAAGTTTATTACAAAGACTTAAAGAGTTTGATAATTTCTCCCCATTTGTAAAATAATTTCACTATAAAGATAGTAATATAAATAATGTGTTTAATATGTTTCCTCCCATTATAAAAATAAATGTGATCTGGAGAAGGAATAAAAATAATAAATATTCCCCTTTTAAAATAAATTTAATTGGAGATATAATAAATATAATAAATAGTTTATGAAATTGTCACATTTTATTAAAATAGATTAGAAATTGAAAATGAATAATAATAATAAATATTTTATGAAACTATATTTCACCGTAAAAACAATATAGAAAATTTTCTCCCCTTTTAAAGATAATATATTTAGGAATTTTCTTACGATTTTGTGATAATCAAAAATAGGAAAGCAATGAGTGGAAGGAAAACCTTCTGAATTTTTCAAGGAAAATCCAAAATTGATTGAAAAATAATGATGAATAGTTAAATTTGTTTTGAAAAGAACTAAATGATGATTTTATAAATAATATTATGATTTTGAAAACATCATTACAAATTTCAATCTTCCAAAACATATGATTGTTATATAAAAAGGTAATTATTTTAAAGGATATTATAGAATGAGTATGAAAAAAAATTCTAAGAGAAGAGAATAATAAAAAATAATGATAAAGAAGAAAAATTAAAATAAGAAAATGAAAATAAAAATATAGATACATATTCCATGACATCACTTTACTTCAAGATGTTAATTTACATTCATTGATTGATTTATTCATTTGAAAAAAGTTTAACAATAAAATTGTTTCAATGTATACAACACATCAAATAATTTATTATCGTTTCCTTTTAAAAAATAAAGAATAAAGGAAATTTTAGAGATACATGTATATATGCAAATTTTTTACTCATCGATAATATTCTCTATGATAGATAAATTAATTATTTTAAAATAATCACATACATAAATACATTTATTTTTTTTAAGTTGAGTTTTTAAATAGATTAGAAAATCAATAGTACCAAAGTTAATTTTTAAGATAATATTAATATTATTAAATGTAATTATCATTTTGAATATGAATTTATAATTTTGAAAAAGAGAAAACATTTTTAAAATGTAAAAATTAATTAATTTTGAAAAATAATTATTAAAGAAAATTTTAGAATTAATGTGAAAATTATTGCTCTTAAATGATAACACAATTGGGAAAATTTGTCATATCTAAGATAAAATAATATGATTAAAAAAAGATATTTACGATTTAAGGAAGATGTATAAAAATATTTTAAAAATAATTTAAAAATATTATTCAAAATAACCATAGATCAAATGATTAATTTAAAAAAAAAACGCATATTTCAAATATAATAAATTAAAATTGATCAAGGGATATAGGTCTCGTAAAAATATCACGGAGTAGATATTTCATTCGGAAAAAATACAATTAGATGTCAACTTTTTGGAAGTTGTATCTTTTGAAATGTTGTTAAAGTTAAATTTATTTGCTAGTGGAGTATTAGATATGATTTTTATAGATACTTATGTCATTAGGATTATGACAATTAATATGGATCAGATAAAATATAGGATATAAATGTGATATAGTTTGTTTCATCCATAGATTTTGTGCACAAAAACTCCCAACAACTATTGATCCAACCAAAACTATAGGAAGAGAAACCTTGTTAGTCTTCTTAAAACTCCATATAACTAGTGATTTTGTTAGCTGATGGAAATTTACACTAGTACCTTTCCAATAACGTTGGGATACATTAAAATCATTATCATAAAATTATGTTAATTCAAAATATTTTTATTTAGGATAAAATAAAAAAACAATATTAGTTCCTTTTTAGAAAATAGAAACACATTTTTTCTTATATGAATTGAGATTACATAGGATTTTTTCAAAAACAATTAGAGAAAAACATATTACTAGATATATGGTAGGGTCACAGTAAGGTAATATAGACAACCAATAATACTTCTAAATATTTTATTGTCAAACATATAACTAGATTCGTTAAATATAAACATACATGTTGTACTCTTGTTCATACTAATTACCTTAACATGATCCATTCAGAATAATTTTAAGAGTTTATTGTTTTATTTTTCGTTATTTAAAAATACAAATCTATTTCTTTGAGAAATTTAAAATCCATTGAGAAATTTTAGTTCAAATATAAATATTATATCAAATTCTTATTTTCATCAAATCTTAAAATTGATAATAAATATATTCGTTGGTTGAGATGGAAATCACATCATTAATGTACATTTGAACAATTTATACATATTTTGAGTAGTTTTTAAAATTGATTGATGAATCAAATATTACTATATTATAAAAATATGATATAAGAAAATTTTAATTACATTCAACCCAATACTGATGGGATTATTTTATCCACAAATATCCTTTGAATGTTTGATGATACAATTTGGAAAATATTTTTTTTCTAAGACATGGGGTTGTTCCAATAAAATTTCATAAACCAAATAATTTAGAAAAACTATTTTTACATCGATTTTTAAGATTTTAAAAATAATATGATATGCAAATTAAAATATAAATATGATATATTGTAAACAAGTGATGATTGAAATTGTTTCATTATAGTAGATTCCCTCTTCATGGTTATAACTATTGGAAACTGAACCAGTATTATATATAGTGATATTAATATATTTGCCTTTCATTTCTCTAAAAAAAATTAGATATTATAATAGGATAATTAATATGTATTCCTTGTATATTCCATAAATTAGTTAGAGTTAATTTATTTAATTTTTCTTTATTGAAAGTACATTAGTTTTTTTTGTTGAGGATCATCATTAATGTTTTCGGGTTTAAGGAGGTAGGAAAAAGTGACATTTTCCACCACATTTAAGACCAATATATGCGTATTAGTTCGTACATTTAAATATATGATGAAAACTTCAAGGGTATGGTATTTATATATTTTTAAAACAATTAGAATAAGAGTTGAAGATGATTCTTGTTTTTCATTTTCATCTTTGGTTTGAAAAGTTTCATATAACTCAAAATTTTCAAAACTAATTCCAGAAGAATATTTTGGAAGAATATCCTAAAAATAAACATAGATATATTCATCCACCATTTTAGTCTATTTGTTAAAGACAAGGTACTATTTTCATGAGTTGAAGTAGCCAAAAAATATTTCTTTACCAGATTTGGAGATGAATTATTTACGAGTGTTCGGGTGTATAACATAAAACATTTTCCCCAATTGTTATTTCAAAAATATGGGTTTCAGTTTTTTATTAAGACACTATTACTAAGGTTATTTATTAAGAAAAGGACTTAATATAAATTACCTAATTATATATTATCCAATATTCATATCCTTATTCAAAAAATATTTTTGATGGTAATATAAATTTAAAACAGGTTGAGTAATTTCTTGGATTTTTTTATTTCACGAATTTATTACAGCATTTTGTAAAGGTGATAAGTGTGAAGGAAAAGAATTATTATAGCCTTAAGAGTTACAAAAATCATTAAATTCATTGTTATCAAATTCTTCTCCAAGATATCTATGAATTAAAAAAATTTAAAACTATTTTCATTTCCAAACACTTTATAAAACATGATGAATTATTAAAAAAGTATCAATTTTATGAGAAAAGAGATACACCCATGTAAATATTGTAAATCCATCAACAATTATGAGTGTATATGATTTTTTATAGATTTTCTAATTTAGAAGGGCAAAAAAGGTCAAGATGAATTATTTGTAGATATTTTTCATTGGAAATTCCTTTTTTTTTATTTTTATGAGAATTTTTATTTCTGACCATATTAGAATGCTTCAAAAACATTTCCATACTTGAAATAAAATTTGGGAAGATTTGAACTTTTTTATAATAGTTGAGTTTTAAAATAGATTTTGTGTAAAAAATACCAAGGAATAAATGCCTTTTTGATGAATTAACAGCTTGTGAACTAATTTTTTTTAAATTTTGGATAAAAATAGATATTCAATTTATTATATAAAGTATTTCAAACTATAAATCCTTAAATATTGTTTTTTTCAGGAGTAAAAAACATTCCAAAAATCAATTTCCAAATTTATTTTAAAACCATAATCATATTGTAGATGAATTATTAGATACTTATGTTTCAGTACTGTTATGAATATTTTTTTTAAAAGATTATTTATAAAAACTAACGGTACCTTAATTGATTATCTTACCCTTAGAATTATCCCCAAAATTTTAGTGATATCATTATAGTTTATCAATTTTATCAAATTTTGGGAAGTTTCCACACATGTTTCTTGAGAAACCACTATCTATATTCCAAAAATGATTCTTGGGTTTGATCAGAAGTCAATATTCCTACAAAATTTAATGATTGATGGTTTTGGTACCCAAAAAACATATTTTTTATTATTTTATCCAATAAGGATTTCAAAATCAAAAATTTTTATACATGAGATTTTCTACGGAGAGATAGGATGTATGTTGGGTTGAATTTGGTCTCCCATATCATTTATTATAATCAAATTCTTATATTAAATGACAAGTCATTTTAAAATAATTCAAAAAAAATATTATGAAAAACCATTTAAAAAAAGTTTTTTTGATTTATTTTTAGAGGTTGTTACACGATTGGAGAATCCATGACTAACCAAGTATTTTCTATATTTTTTAGAATAACAAATTTTTTTTAGATTGTTTTCTCCTTAATTTAATTTGGAACGAGAATTTCTAAGGTATTTAATACAGCATTCAAGATTAGTTACATCTAATTGATTTTTGATTTTGATTTGGAGATCATCATTTTTATTGAAGAGAATATTTTAGGTCTTTATAAATCTAGTAAGTAGAGGACCAAGAAGAAAAAGAGAGAGAATTAAAATTAGGGGAAGAAGAGGAGGAGAAAGGAATAGTAAGAGGTGTACTAACCATGAAATATTCATCAACATGGGAAATAAGGCACTTTATAAAATAGTCACTTATAGTTAACGACATAGTTGAAATGAAGGAATCACCACATTCTATCCATATTTTGAATTTGAAAACATTTTTAAATTTTTTATTTTCATTTAGAATATTCTTGTAGATGGGGAAATAAGACATATTACGACCATTTGTTTTTACTTTTTGATCATGTCACTTCTCCTTTTACCATTTTATTTTCCTACATAGATAATTTATGAAAATTATTATTTTGGATGTATTTTTACATGTTTCTATAAATTTATCCATGTTCTATAACCTCTCATATGGACTGTTTTCATTAGTAGCTGTAAAGGATATCATTTTTTACATAATTATCCTCAATTTCCACATTTTTATTATAGTTTCAATGTGATTTTTTATTTATTTATAGATCCAATAAGTTTATCAATTGCTATATTTTTAATATATTTATATTATATAATAGATATAACATTGGGATACTAGGATCTGTTTAAAGCCTAGAATATTTTATTTACAATAATTTATATAGATAATTAATTAATTAGGGAATTTATTCCATTGAAAATATCATTAAATCTTGTATACATGCATGTAATTGGTTCATTATAATTCATATTGAAACATTAAAATTCATAATGAAACATATCCAATAATGTCTCATTTAATATATTCATTCCATCTTGAGTGAATTATAATAATTTCCAAATATCGTAATATGTTTTCTATAAGGAAACATGATTGTATCCATTTATATCAAGAAAAAATTTCAAACTTTAATAAATGTTTTATCATGTTAAAAATTTATACAATCTTATAGAGTACATTTTTTCATTGGTTTCTATAGTGGGAACATACTCAAGCATTACAATTTTCTATATCAGATAACTAATACTACCATGGAAATTTGAAATCCATTTCATCCAATAGGTGTAATCAGTTCCATAAAAAACAAGATCATATGAATTGGACTTAAATTCCATAATAAAATGAAGAATTGAAATAAATATGGATTTGAAGAAAGAAATTAAATGAAAAATTTCAAAACATTTTTTATAAAAACACCAAATAGCAATTTGATTCCAATTTTTTGTCATAGATATATGGAATGAGGGGAGGGGGAGAGGTGAATTTCCCTGTTTAAAAGTATAACACTATAAAAATGAAGTGTGAAATTGTTTAAGCTATAGTTGATAAATTCATTTCAAGTTAATAAAGATAACATCAATGTAATTTAATCATCCAAATGACATAACTAAATTTATAAAATTATAAAATCGATATTAAATAATTAAATGTGGAAACATTTAATAGAAAAAAATTAAATTGATAAAGGGTTCTATAAAAACATGATGTGTTCCCCTATGTATCCATCACTGAACTCTAGAGATTAATAGTATAAATTCCTTGATCTCATTAAATATAAAAAACTCACCCCTCACATTTTTTGTTTTTGGTAACCCTCTTGAGATTTAATGGTAGCCATGGAAGCCATCCTGAATTTTTCTATATGGAGATATGTTGTAGAAAGGCAGTTTAGAAGAGATATGTTTTCATTTGGTAATCCTTTTATAATCCACTCAAATAAATATTAATATAGAAGAATACATTGAAGGATGGGATATGTGATATAATTGTTAATATTGTCGAGATATTTAGAAAATTAGATCATGTTTAAGTGGTTTTATAACAATATCATGTCACCATATATTTGGATGAGGGAATTTATTCAAAAACATGTTGTATCATACAAGAGACAAAAGGTCACATTTTATTGGTTCAAAGAGTCATAATAGAGTCTTCAATTATTCTAGGGGAATGAAGAAGTGGAAGCATGGTAAATTAATTTTTGAATGGAATAAATTCTTGTTTCCTATTAGAAATTATGACTCCATGAGATAATGTATTGCTGCCGATGGGTTTCTGCCGGATTGCAAGAGAGATCCTGACTTCTAGAACTAAAACATTCTAGTTTGTACACCTCCACTATACAAATCATGGTCTCTTGTATATTTTATACTTCTGACTTCACCAACAGTGGGCCAATGGGGATCTACCATCCAATTAGTATTCTAGACAAATTTTAGTTTTAGATACAAGGCCCAGATTGGAAGGCGACGTATGCACTTCAATTACACTAAACATGGTCAGATAAACTTCACATAAATACATTCCTAGGATCTTATGTGCTGTATTCAAGGACATAAAAGATGTAAATTGATTTGACCAAGCCTTTATCAAGAATATAAAATATTTATATGATTACTATTAATTCATGTTATTTATATTCAATTTATATACTTAAATTCACATAATTTAATAATGATATAAACAGACGTTATTGTTTTTGATCATGGAAACACAACAATAGAAAGAGGAGTAACAATAAAAATATTATGGGTAGAATAATGTAATAATAATTATAAAGACTTGAAACACAATTTCAAAATTATAAATCCTTTATTACTTCACATTAATCATCTTTTATAAAATATATCAAATCATTATATGACAACTCTTAAATTTAAGTCATTTTAAAACAATGGTTGACATTTTTATGAACACCATATAGGAATCATTTTAAAAAAAATCAAATTTACACATTAAACCTCATTCCTTTAGCATTATAATTGAAAAAAAGTAGTGATGGAAATATAAATTCCATAATTTACCAAGGATTGTTATAATTGATTTTATATCAGCCAAATTATCATTAAAAACAATCAATAACTAATGTTTATATAAAAAAAGAATTTATATAGATCCACTTACTATAATTTTCATAATTATATTAAAACTAGCCTTTTTCACTTAATTAGTTGGAGAAAGGTCATTATATAAAGAGTGGATTACCAAACATTGAGAACCCCTTTATTAAAATTTATCCAAGAAAAATACAAGGCCTGATTTTTCCTAGTAATGGTATGATATATAAGGGATTGGGGTTATAGGATAGAGGAAAGAGATTAAAATCACTCACATCAAAGAATCAAGCCTCTTAGATAATGATTCAATGAATAATAAAAAGAAATGAATGGGAATCAAATTGATTGTCGACCAAGAATATCCTAGATAGTTTTAAGTTAAATGAAAGGGTCATTATTTTATAATGAATTTATGAACTAAAAATATTTAAATAGTAAGCTACATGGTGTGGCCAAATGGTCAGTATAATAAGGAACCAACATTAAATATGGTTCTGGAATAAATTTCCTTACAATTTTGGTTTTGGGGCATGGTTAGGAAAACTATGAAATAACCACGAATCAACTATGATAAACCTATATTTTACATAGAATATTCATATAAATTGTTAGGGAAATTATGCACCCTAACTACACTTCTTGTGAATATTCTCCAAGGGTTTAAATTTTATTAAAAAAATAAATAGAAAAATTAAATAAGTAATCATCACATATATTGAAAAAAAATGTGCTCTTTAATTAACCCCAACATATCATTTTATATCCTTAGAATGTATGCATCAAACTATTCATATGAATAGTTATGAGTTCACTTGGTTATTTATTTTGATTCTCATTCCCATGTTTTATATGGATCACTTCAATACATGAATAAAACTCAAACATGGGTAAATAAAACTACATCTCTTCCCATTTAATGATATATAGATGATAAGGATAAATTTTTTTATTAGAGATGTGGAAAAAATTAGGATTCAATTTCATCTAGGGGTGTAGGAACAAATGGTATGAAACCTTTCAAATTATTTTACTAATTGAAAATGGTCATATATACCCTGAAATAAATATACCTTGTCTAACCTTTCATTGATAACCCAATCAATCAGATACATTCATGAATATTCAATCATCAAATAAAAATTATAGTTCCCTTTAATGATGATAAATTATATATTTCTAGTGACATTGATAATTCACCATACATTTACAAATAAGTTATATATTCTCTATAATTTCTTGAATTATTATTAGTCCCACTTGATATATTTAACCAATTGAAATCCAAAAATGTGGAGATAATCAAGGTAAACCATACAATTCTTTTAATGGATACAAATTTATGAAAGATAATATTTATTTTTTATATATGAAATTCAAATAATTATTTATTTGAATTCAGTGATACTCCAATATATAACACATATTCATGTAGAATTTATTTAATACCTAGGGTATCAATCTATATTTTAAAATCAGTTTTTTTGTCATATATCAGGTTATTAATTTTCATCGATCTCATAGCTTCGGAACGGAATTTCTAAAACTAGAAGGCTAACTGAGTAACACTATAAAAAAATAATTATTGATAGAACATTGTATAATTTAATGATTAAATAAATATAAATATATTTAATGAATATAACAATTATGATAGATTTAATTTAAATAAAATAAATAGTCTTGGAGAGTCAAAAAATTATCACAAAGAAATAATTATTTACCTTAGGGGTATGAGGTAATCCAATAATAAGATCCATGTATTTCTCTTTCTGTTTTTAAGTTGGGAAAGGAGAATGGGGAAGTATACTAGCAGGGTTATTTTTATTTTACTTTTCATTATTATAGGTGAAGAATCAAATTAATGATTTCGCAAAATCCTACGGTTTTAAAAGAACATGATGCTTAATAATGTATACAACACGCAACACCAAGCTAAAAAGAATCATAAAATATTATTATTGAAATATTACCATTATATTATTTCCATCACATTGGTGGGTATAGATAGGATTAACTATAATGTGAAATATATATAATACCTAATAAAAAATGTATCTATTAATGATTACGAAATAATCACACTTTTTTTAGTAAATATATTTTATTCTTCAAGTTACATTTTCATCTAAAATGAATTTTATCAATTTTGAGGAGAAAATAATATAATACACTTATTATAGTTATATATATTTATAAAAATATAAAAACTAAATTTTTTAGTCCTCATAGTGAAATTATCTTAGAGTTAATTTTTTGGATTTCTCTTAAAAGATATATTTTCCAGTGAATAGTGAAAATATGAATTATTGTTGAAAATTGTTTTTCTGTTTCAAGTATTTAAATAGTTTAAATATATTATAATATTATTTTAAAGTAAAATTTGTTATATTTTCATATTAATATTCCTATTTAGTTCATTTGAATCATTTTTTTGTCGAATTGGGTAAAAAATATTTTTATACGTAAAAGGATATTTTTTCTTTAAGAAGCTATTTTTTGACATGTTATGTGTTTTTATAATATAATTATTGTTTAAATTATATAAATTGAATAGTAAAATTGATTTCCATAATTGGAATCAAGAGTTTCTAAATTTTTAAATTGACCCCATTCATTTTTAGGCATTCGAAATAGTAAACATGTTATAATTTATCACACTTGTAAAGGGTTAATCAGGTAATTAGGGTTTAAAATAATGTGATAATGCATTAAAAATTTACCCAAAATAATACAATAATTAATTATATTTTCTTAATTCAGATATAAAAACGAAATTTTATAATATATAGAATTATGGATCAATCTGGACATGGAAATGAAATTTACATTATTTTATGAAAAGAAAATTCTAAAATTTCATTCTATTGTTTTTAATTTATTTTATACATTCAAAACATGATTATAATATTTCATGAATGAATATAATAGATTAAATTTGAAATAATAAATTATTTTTATAAAGTTATTCTATTTTTATTTTTTTGGGATTGAATATTTAGCTTATATGCTTATGATATGCTCACATAGTTCACCATATATATATATATATATAAGAAGGTGGTGACATGAATTGGTTTCCCAATTCATGTCCCCAAAGGAATATATTAAAAACAAAAGGTTACAATACAAATAGTATTTATTCAATTAATACCAAAATAAAATAAAAAATTTTCATAAATTTTAAAATAATTTAAATGTGGTTTTTTTATTTTCTTATTTTTAAGTTAAATAAATAGTTTCAAAAATAAAAAAATGAAATTTTATAATAAATAATATTTTATTAAATGATTTAAAATTCATAAAAATATAAATTTTTTGAAAGACTAATTGGATTTGGTAAAATATATAAAACATGATCTATTTATGGTTCTTTTTTTCGTTTTTAGGTAACAAGGATAACCCTTAAAGGGTATACAACATTAATATTATAGTAATTGTCAGAAGGATTAAAGAAAAAATATAGGGATGAAAACATAATTCATACTTGTCCAATAATTTTGTGGGATTATTTAGACTTTAATTAATAAAATATTTCAATCATATCATTTTGGAACAATTTTAACATGAAAAGAAATTAATATTAATTAAATACTTTAAGAAATTCAAAGAATACCCCTCCCAACATTATAAAATGACACCCCTATCCTATTTTATTCACACTTAAGTTACATTTGGTTCATCAAAGTACTTCCCTAAACACTTACTAACATACCATAACCCATTCATTAGTTCTTAGTTTTGGAATAATACCATTCTTAGAGGTATTATGGTGTTATGAAAAAGTAGTTTTTTGAAGAAGAGGTATAACTGTTAACTAATTTTTGTAGTTTAATATTATTTTATACCTCATTAAAATATTCCTCTAACATTTTGGAAACAATATATTACTTATACATCATAGATTTTATTTTAATGGCATACCCCCTATCATCTTTAATAAAATGGGAAACAGAGCCATCATTTGTGTGTACAGTGGAAAACCACCTCACGAAAAAATGTAATTTGTTTTCCATCAAAACATATCATGAATGTTAATAAAGTTGGATTTTCGGTTTATATATAGTATTCATGAAATATGTATCTAAAAAATAATTTATCATCTGTTATCTTACATTTCTATCTTTTGAAATATGATAACTTTGTTTGTCTGTGCATATGGACTACCACCTCCATGAAGTGATGTGATTCATTTTTAGTCACCAAATCTATTCAAAAGTATATAAAAGTTTAATTAAAAATTTTGGAAATCATTATATAATTATAATTATATAAGGATTAAAAATTAACTTCTTTATATCATGAACATTGTAAAATTTAAATGTTACTCATGTATATATACAACTTACCATCTCAATGAATATAACAAAATAGATTTTTCATTAAAATATTTCATGGTTTGATTAAAAATTATAAATAATTTTTTAAATTGATAATTATGTAATGATTATAATTCTAAAGATTATGTAACAATAACCACTTTTACTATAGTCAACCTATTGAAGTCATTTTGAATATATGAACCACATATCATGAAAACAAACGACATGAACATGAATGAATAAATAATTAAATATAACAAGGTAAAATTAAAATAAAAGGAATAATAATTGGGGTAAGTTTTATTAATAAAGTAAATAATTATCATAATTTTGTAATTTAGGAAGATAAATAACATACGTGATGAGTCAAACCAGATGTAAGGGATTATATTTCAATTTACAATCATTGGGATACACATATACTTCATTTACTATGTTATTCCATGGTTGTTTGTGAAATGTCCTATCATTTTATTATGTTGTATTTTAAAAAAAATTGTATTTAAATTTTTTACAAATAATAATTTCATTCATTAATTTATAGATTACTAATATATTCTTTATATGGGTTCATCACCATAAATTATCTTCGTGAGGAATAAGTTATGTTTTACACCAATATACATGTATGATGATTATATAATTCCCCTTTGAAACATTTTATCATTAATATCTATATATTGATGGTATTTAATGATTCATTTATAGTTATTTTTTTCACATTGGTTATGATTCAGATGTTAAAAAGTCATAAAAATTTATTTCACAATCTCATCATTATTCAAGATTGTTTATGTAAAATTATACATTGGGAAATATTTATATATTTATATCATAAATAAAATATATTATCTTTTCCTACGGTTATTTTTTAAAATTATATGTTTTTATATAATTTTACACTATTTAAGTACTCATGATATCAAAATACTGTCTTTAAGGAAAACTAACGTTGATTTCTATTTAGGTAGGATTTTTTTATTTCATATCTATATCTTACTTAAAATGTCTTAAAAAAGTTTTTTACTCTTATCCAATGAATTATTAAATAAATTTTTCCCATGTTATTCTCTTTACAAAATATCTTAAAGGGTTTCTTCATGTGATTTTATACATGTTGTACTTTTTGAATTTTTACAAAAAACAAGGATAAAATATTTTATAACACACATATAATGAATTAAATATCCTACCATCATTAACTCTAAATAATTTTATGGTTTTATTTATATGTTTCCATGTTTATTTTCAAATAAATTGTTTTTCTTAATATTTTATAAATTTTTAGCTCTGAATAGTTATTATCAAATTGAAAGTGTATCAACATCTCGAATGTTTTTAAGCATTTTTTCAGGTTTTTTATATTCCCTAATGAAAATTACCATGTATTTAACTTTTATTTAAATAGGGATATATTGTATTGATAACATAATTATTCTTTCTTTGGATTATTTATGATTAGTTTGACCAAAAACAATTTAATATTTTGAATGATTTTGTTTTCAATTTGAATATTAATGTCTATAATATATAGAATTATTATTATAAAAATTAATACAAATAATGGATTAGACTTCTTATGTGAAGATATGGGCCCTATATATATCCCCTTCATGAATGAAAATGTCAGTTGAGATAAAATAGTTTAGGTATTTGGCTAAGGCCTTACATATTTAAGTAAGATATCCTAGCTTAATGCCTCGATGATATGTTTTTGATATTTTATAATATGAATTGAATAATATTTATTTTAGTTATTGATTTTAATATTATTATTTTAATAGATATTATATCGATATATAAAGATCATGTGATTAGTTGAATGAAATTATTTTACCATAATTGTTTCCTACCATATTATTATTTGTTATCATTTTATAGATTATATGGAATGTATTTTCAGTTCATTACCTTGAACTATTGGTTATGGGTTATTAGTTATTTGATAAATTCCACTTTACATAACCCTTATCAAGAATCTGTGCTCACCTTTATTTCTTTTTCTTTTTTCAAGATTATGAAGAAGGATAATCTGAATCCGTTCAATGATGAAGAATAATTAATCTCAGTATAATTGATATATTATTTTTAAATGTAAAATGGGTATAATTTAGGTATATTGTTTTCCAATACTGTTGAACCATTCAGTCCATATGAATGAATTCAATTTTTTATAGAACTAATGTGATAATGTGACCATCATCTCTAGATTACTCGGGTTGGGGTCTTTTTGTTAGTATCAGAGAAAATTCAGAAGAATCCTTGAGAAATAGATGGAATAAAACATAGATTATGGAAAATAAAAATATTAAAATAGTATATAATAATCCAATATATATTATAACATACAATAAAATCATCAAGGAATATATTATGTAGTTTTACTAATAATATATCCCTATTTGGATACTACTAGTGGATGCATTTTTAGAAGATATGAATCTTCATGTAATAATCATGAAAATGGTTGGTCAAGTATGTTTTTTCCATTATTTTAGTGAATGTTGAGTATTTGATTGCTTCACACTTGTTTGGTCAATATCGGTGGATATTCATGGGTTAATTAAAATTTTATTTATAAACCATTATGATGAATGACTGCATTTATTCTATAGAAACCTATGAAAATCTATAGTGATATGGGGTAACCCTGATGTGTCTTCGGTCAAATAGTCTAATATTTATCATAAGTTAAAAGGAATATAAACCCATTTTTATGTTATACGTGATGGATATATAATATTATTGATATTATTTTGGGAGTCATTTTTGGCAATATCACACTTGATTTTAGTAAGATTTTTAGTGAATTTTTTATTTGACGAAGAATTCAATTAAATTGTGTAGACATATATATAATGGTTTTGGTAACATTTTGCGTTTATGTTATCATTAATGTTGGTTTTTCTATTAGTTATTATTATTTGGGGAATTTTGGTTTTTATTAAAGAAAACAATGGGAGTAAGAAGTGATTAGGTGATGTTACTAATTTTATTTTTGAATAAGATTATTTTTTTCACAGACTATATATATTTACGGTAAATAAAATTAATTTTAACTAAAATGATTATATATATTTTTATTAAAGGATTATGTATTCTTGGAGTCATAAAATATTTTATTTTGGCAATATTTTGGGGAAAGATTTGTATATTTTCGAGAATAGATGAATAATTCATATACATTTTTGATATAATACTTAAGAGAGACTAATATTATTTGGAGAGAAATGTTAATTTTAACATTGAATAATTAGTGATGAAATTAATCTAATAATTGGGTTTAAATATTAGTCAGTAATATATTGATTATTTTTAATGATAGTAATTTATGGAAAGATTTATTTTGAAATTTGGGTGTTATAGTTCAGTTTTTGAGATTAATGTATTATTTCATTGTATGAAGGTTTTTTCATTTTCTATATTATCTTATCTAGTCCTAATGCTATTTGGTTTTTATATTTTCTAAAAATAGTATAAATAAAATTTTATCCTTTTATATTCCAAATAGTCAAATTTAAAATAATATTAGTTCTTCAGGAAAAATCAATTCATGTTGAATACTCATCATTTTCAGAGAAGGTGTGTTTTTTTGGAAATTGATTAAATGTTATAAAATTAATTTTTCATATAATTATATTTCTTTTTTATTCAATTATATATAATAAATTAACTAATCACCTTTATTATAATTATCTTGAAACCAAAACTTTATCCTATTATGATCATTTTTATGAATCAATGGTATTTTCACCCCTCACATATTTATGTTTTTGTAGTCGTTAACTTTCTCTTGACCATGTTATTTATCAATATATATTAGAAATTAGGTGTATGTTTTCTCCTCTATGTCCTCATTCTCACTTACCATTAATTCAACCATATTTGGAAACATAGATTTATGTTATTTCAGATAACCATAATATTTCATCTTCCCTCTTTTTAGAAGAACTTTTACTAACCCTTGTTACGAGGTAGGTTCCCCATAAACATTTTCAAATGTGAAACACTTGTTTACCAAGATCATTTTAAAATTGTTACATTTTATATTATTATATAATGTGGTGAGGGTTGGATTTTTAATACCTATATATTTTAAAATATGACTATCTTTGATAGTGTATATAATAGGAAACACTGAGAATAAACGAACATTGAATTATTATTATTTAAATATGAAAATTATGAACTAGACATTAAATTGGAGGGTTTTAATGGATTAAATATTATATATATATATATATATATATGACCTAATAAAAAAATTATTTATAAATTATTAGGGAATAAACATTCATTTTTTAATAATGGCATTTTATTCATTAAATAGTTTTCCTGAAAATTGGTTTTTATAACTTATTTGTGAGAAAATAATTTAATTAAATTATTTATCTTTTGGAAAATATATTTGAAAATATGAAATTAATTTTCTTAATTATAATGTCAAAATTATCATATATTTAATTTTTGGGTTTTCTAGGAAATGATTTATTTTCCAACAAATAGTGAACAATACTAAATTTATGGAAAACTGAATTTTTGTTTAAAATGTTTATAAATTTTAATAAGGTTTATTAAAATTTCAAATGTAATATTACTTATATTTTTTATTAATATTAAAATTGTATTCATTGGAATAAATATGATTTCTAAATTTGGTATAAAATTAATCTTATACTTGAAAATTAATTTTTCTGAAAAACATGAATTTCATTATGTTTTTAGTTTTTATCTTAAAATAATTTATGAATCATATAAAAACTGATTTCTTAAAATTTTCATATATTTTGGAAATCTGAGTGGGGGAATTTGGTATATTGGGTGCTTTTAATTTTTAGCATTACGGATTGTAACCATTGAAAATGATTTCACTTCTATGAATGGTAAATCAAGAAATTAATGTTAAAAAATAATGTCTTAAGGAATAAAACTTAATGAAACACTTTATTTTACTTAATTTAATTGGTTTAATTCCAATAAATATAGAGAAAATTATAATATATGGATCTATTTGTACTTGGTAATGGAACCTATATTATTAAATGATATAAATATTCAAAAATGTTACTATATTGATTTTGATGTATTTTATTTGTTCAAATGAAAAAATAATATTTTTTGAATGAATATAAAAAATTATTTTAAACATAATTAAATTATTTCAATAATGGTAGCTTATTTTCAGTATTTAGGGATTTAGTATTTAGCTTAAATTCTTACTAAATGCTGGCACATTTTTTATTTAATTAGTAGGAAAGTAAGATAAATAATTTCAATAAAATTAAAAGTATTAAAATTTGGATAAATATCTGTTTACATAGAATTTATATATAAATAAAACATATTAATATTATTTTAACTTGTAAATATAAATAAAATTGTGTCTTTATGTCCTTAAAGTAAAATTAAAAGAATAGTTTTATAAATGAAAATATAGATATATTATAAGAAATATTATTTTACTAAATAATTAAGAATTATTAAAAAATATTATATTATTCCAATTAAATCATATATGACATAAAATATCAACCATGGTCTATTTATGTGTCATTTTTCCTTTTAGAGTTAGAATTTTGATCTTTAACGGTAGAAAGTATCAATATTGTTGTAATTGTCAAAAGGGTTAACGTAGTGTTAAAATAAATGGACATGGTTGAAAACATCGTTCATAATTGTAATATATTTATTGGATGATATTATTTCCACTAATACTAACTTATATTCTAATTAATTTAAAATTTATCCATTTTGACCCCAAAATTAATTAATATTAATTTACTACTTTATGAAATTCCATGAATTCACCTCTACTAATTATAAAAGGATGCACCCTCTTATCATTTCTTCACACATAATGAAACCTATTTATTATATAAGAGATTCAAAAATAAAATCCTAAATAATATAAAATTTTCTATTAGTATTGGTTATGTTATAATATCAACCATATAGGGTATAATGTTTAAAGGAATGGTGGTTGGTTGATTAAGTGGTATAACTTCTAACCAAGTGCTTTTTATTTGTTTTTGAACTAGATAAAATATTCTTAAAAAATAATGATATAACAAAACTAAAATTTTCTTTATACGGATATGTTGTTATGTTAATGGAATAACAAATATCTATATCGTCTTCCCTCAAATGGGAAACAGAACTATCGTTCTTCTGTACGGTGGACTACGACTTAGCGAACCGATATAATTCATTTTCCATCAAAACATCTACTGGATAGTTATAATGATGGATTATATATGTATATATAATATTAATAACACATTTATAATCCTAAAAATATGATATGTCTTTTACTTTATTACTATTATAGGAATTTAAAAATGATAATGATGTTTGTGAGTACGTGTGGACTACCACCTCCACGAAGCGATACGATTTTCTTCCATCACCACATCGCATGGATGATATATATATATATATATATATATATATATAATTAAAAAATTAATATATTATTTCTGATATAATGATATTACTCAAAGGTTAAAAAAACACTTACTTAATTTCCATAATGATAATTGGTAAAAAGAAATGTTACTCATGTGTCTGAAAAACATACTCTCTCCTTGATTGTAACATAGTTAATTTCTGAAAATTATTTGAGATTGTTGGTTTTAAAATCCTATGTTATGTATCAACTTATAAATATGTGATTATTACTACTTTTTATATGTTGGTATAATGAAATATTATACCATAGTCATCCTAACAAAATCATTCTGGATATTTGAACTAAATATCATCAAAATGTCTAATATAAACTTAATTAATTTAGTTATTAAATATAAATTTGTAAAAAAATAAAATGAAACGAATATAAATAATGAAAATGGTTATTAATAAGGTATATAATTAACATAATTCTATTATTCCGGAATATAAATAACTTTTGTGATGAGTGAGACCTTAACTATGAGATCACGTCTCAATTTTCATTTGTTGGGTAATACTTCTACTTCATTGATAACGATACGGAATGATTATGTGAGAAATAAAATATTATTGTGTTATTTTGTATTTCCATTATTTTTTGTTTCAAATATTTTATAAATACTATTTTTATCATTTAATTATCAATTCATTACTACAATATTTGTAACGTTTCTTTATCTCAAATTATCATATTGGGATATATATTATGTTTTGAACCTATATTATATTATGTAGTGTATCTAAATCCCCATTGAGAATTAATACAATGAATATTTTATATTCATTGAATTTAATGTTTCATTTTAAGTAATTTCTTTCACGATGGATACAATTCAGAAGTTACCAATGCTAGAAGAGTTTATTTCAAAATCCCATAATTGTTCAGAATTTTTTTAGGTTAAAGTATCCATTGGAAAGTTATTTGATATTTCTATATTAAATCAAATATATCTTATCATCCTTTATTAATTTATGGAAATTACATGTTTTCCTATAATTACCCATTATCTATGTACTTAAGATTCTGAAATAATGTTTCTAGGGAAAAGCTAATTTTTTTCTATTTGGTGGGGAATATTTTTTAATCAATAAACTTATTTTCCTTATATATTTTTTTCTATATTAATATTATCAAATGATTTATTAAATAAATTTTAACCCTTGTTTTAAATTTTAGAAAATATTTGAAATGGAATATTCTTATCATTTTTGTAGTGTGGTACTTTTTAACTTTTTACCAAAAACATGAAAGGAATCATTACATTATCATACTCAACATGAAATGAATTTACCACAATCATAGCCAATAAATGACTTCAATCATACACTACATATTTTCATGGGCCTTTTAGATTAATTTTTTATCATAATAGTTTGTAAATTTTTAGTTTTCAAAATTGATTCTAAATGTTAAAAGGGTATGTTTTCTAAAGAATGTTTTTAATGATCATTTAAAGGTATTTCTATTCATTAATATCAACAAAATATTTTTTAATTATACTTCTCTATGGATATGTTATTTTTATACCATCTATTTTAATTATTTGGATGGATTGTTATCGGTTTTATGAGGTACATATTTACATTTCATATTATATTTTTTCAATAATAATTTTAAATTTATTATGAATATAATTTCTATTCCCCATTTCATATGATGAATTTATTTGACTTAGTAAGTGATTGTAAGGGGCCACTATATCCCCTTGATGAATTGGTATTACTTATGAGAAAATATAGTTTTGGTATTTGGAAGTGGTCTACCTGTTTATATAATATTCCCTAGCATGAGGCCTTCAATGTTTTTTATGATGTCAATCATTAGAAATTCCATTACTATGATAATTTTTTTTATGTCAATGTGATCATTTTAATAGTTATGATGTCCATGGATAAGTTTAAATATCAGTATGCTACTTATATTTTCTTGTTTGATCATCATCTATTCCTTCCATATTATTCTTAATTCCCATATTATTGATTAAATGAAAAGTGTTCTTAGTTATAAGCCATTCCATATTGATTTTTACTATTTTATTCCATGATAACTTCAAATTTAAATAACCCTTAATAAATATTTTTTCTCAACCTTATTTATTTCCTTTCCCTGGGATACGAATAAGGAATACTTGAATCATTTCTGGGATTCATACTAATTAATCTCACCATGTTTCATATTTCATTTTATAATGTAAAATGTGATGATTTTATATATGTTCATTATCAGGACTATTAAAACATTCAGTCAATTGGGATGTGTTTTCTTTCATCTACTTACATAGTAATAATGTAACCACTTATTATAGGATAATGGAGTTGGTGTATTTAGATAATCAGTTATGTAAATTCTTATATTAGGTAAAAAATATTATTTATCATATTATAATACATTATGGAAACAAATAAATGCACCACCCATTACAATTGGTGGAATGATTTCATCACAACATGTCCCCTTAAAATATGATCACATTTAATTTTTTCAAATAGATGATTCCATTGGAAAATAAAGACCCACCACTAGTGGTCTCCAAGCCATTTATGAATCCATCATTACATTAACATTCAACATCATCTAGTTTTTACTGATGAATAATATCAAGAAGATAAGGTTTAATTTGAATATTATCCAAAAAACAACCTCATTCTAAAAATTCATTTCAAGATGAATTTATGTAAATATACACAATATGTTCCATTATTTGTTTTTAGTTAAATATATAACATGGAAACATATTTCTATAAAGATCAGTAACCCCATTCCCATTTTTTAGTTTATTGGTTAGGCAGATAGAAATTTATTTCATATAATACACTAATATTCTTTGACTGAGGTTTATGTACTTTTTATAAAATATATAAAACAAGATTTCTTTTCTAATATTATCCACAAATATTTCTCAAAAAATATTATTCCATGAAAATTTTAAGAAATGCATAATGGAATCAAATTCAATTCCATGGGATTTGTAGAACATTTAATGTGGGAGTAATTTTCATAAACAATATTTTACCACATTATAATTATGTAAGTGTAAATAAACTAAACCCTTACCAAGTCTAACCCAATTAACCACAAATGCGTCTGTAGGATAATGGGGAATTAGGAATTTAACCAATGTCATCTATAATTTCATCTCATCGAATGATATCTGACGATTGAGACACCATTTTTATTTCACGCTTTTATGGGTGATGGTTGTTAGAGTATATGAAAGAATTTAAAAGTCATTTGAACTATCAATAGTGTCCCACATTACCCAAAAATATTTATATATCAAATAATTTTGGCAGATCTTCCTAATACATAACATCTTTTACATTCACATAATCAACTAAAATGATTTACTTTGATAAAAATTTGTGCTTGAAATTTAAAATATGGATCCAAAATTGGAAATTATATATTTTTTAATATATTTCATGGTCTAGAAGGATTTAAAAAAATACAAAGGTGATTCTCAATATCCTATTCATATTGTTTGGAAGACCATGATGTATAAATCATGTTATTAATGGATGATTCAGTTCAAATGTTCTATAAATAAGACATGAAAATTTTTCTATGCAAAAAAATCAAGATGTAGCCAATGTGATTACTTCAACTTTTAAATGAAGTTTATGGTAAATTAGACTCTTTTATCCTATGATGTTGATACTTATACATAAGGTCAATATTTTAAATACACTTCACCCTTTCCACAAATAAATTATTTCATAAATGTGGGGAAAAGGGTATTGGTTCTTCATAGTCACCATATTCTTATTTATGTAATCAGTTAATAGGTTCATGATTTGATATTTATTTTCCAAATAGCATAATAGTTTACAATAGTGACAGTTTATGATAAATAAATCCATTAACTTTAAAACAAAACAATTGTTTTTTCAACTCTATTATATTTTCCATATGTATTGATTTGATGGAAAATATATGGGTCTCTTTAAAATAATTATAAAAATATATAAAAGAACTTTATAGTCTAGTTTAAGCATCGATAAGTCATTAAAAAATAATTCGTGATGTCACCCTTCATTATCCTCAACCAAATGAAAAAATAAATGATTGAATAACACTCTCAATTGCAACCATAAGTTGAAAAGATATATTTGTTTTGAAATGTAAGATAGTTTTGGATCACTTTTGAAGATGTTTGAGATTAATAAAATATGTTATGTTAAATAATATTCTAAAATGATAATTGATTTAATTATTTTTATATTACTATAATAGATCATGTTTTCTGCTACAACATCATGTTTTGAATGGATTTTATGTTAGAAAAATAGATAATTACATTAATTATATATATGTGTAAATTAAATGTTTACATGTTTAATTTAAAATCCTATAAAACACATTTGTTTTAAATTTAAGAATAATTAATTTTTTAGATTTATAGTTTCTTATTACACATTATGCCTCTATAGGTCTTGTCATGAAGGACCCTGTTATAAATTATCATTCTTCTTAAATGACTTATTCGCACTATAGTATTCTTAAACATGTTGTGAAAATGGTGAGACACATTTTATTAGTTCTGGAATGGTTAATTAATGCTTCTTGGTTATAGATCAAAATTTAATGGATTCCTGGGTGGAATTTATTTATTTTGTTTATAGGAGTGGCCAGACTATGCATTATGAGCCACTCCATGAAGGGTTAAATTAAAAATTAAGATTCAAGAGAACATTCCGTAAATATTAAATTTGTAAAATATATAAGGTTAGGATTTTAAAGATTTTTACTATTTATAACTATAATAAAAATAGTCACAATGTATCGTTATCCCATATCATGACTCATTTGACAGTTGAAGAGATTTAAATGAGAAATTTACAGGTCATTCCAAAACGTTATATCTCATAATATTATTTCTAAAAACTAAAAAATTCAATTATGTTGGAATATTTTTCCTTTATAAGTGTTTTTTAAATTTAATACAATTTATATTAACTAAATTTTGGATTTAAATAGTATAGATATACCAAGAGATGATCGTACATCCATATTTGATTTAAAATATGTTGAACATTGATTATGGTTTCAATTTTCAAATCATAATTTCAAAAATCTCATTGATTGTACATGTAATTTTATTATAGAGGATTGGTATTAACACATAGAAAATAAAGGGATAAAACATAGAGATTAATAAATTTAGAACCAGCAATGAAGTTCACCAAATACCTAGAATCATATGGCAATGTATGATCAATCATAATTTGTCTGCTGAATAATATTAGAAGATTAAATTACTGGATATATCATTGAACATATCTAATTTAATATTAGACCATTATTATTAATACCCACTATTTCATGGTGTTAAAAAAGTGATTGAAATCATCCTTAAATTGACCAATACAATGATTATTTCACTGTATCCCTCTGAAAATTAGTGAGTGGAGAAGAGGAGGAGGTATTATACATTGGATGAGGAGTGATATTTTCTTAATTATTTTACTCATGATTTTGTGAAGAAGTGATTAATTGGGTTATCAATAAATCAATAATATATAGTCTTGGGATGTATTATATAATGGGTGAACCATGTAAAATATTAGTGTCTTTTTCTAATTACTTATTTTTTATTTTATTGTTTATAGAAGAAAAATTTAATGTATCTCTTTCTATGTGAAGAAACGAGTCAATTTATTCTAAATATTAGTATAATTTTTCCAGAAACCATATTTCACCTCACTCTTAGGTTGTACAATGGGAGCATCTATTATAAAAAGTGGTATTAGTTCCACTAGTTATTTGTTAGAAAATCAATTATAGGATGTTTTCTTGGAGAATATTTTGAATAAAAAGGGAGTCCTATTTATTAAATAGTGTAATTGTCATATATTGAAGTATATGATGATATAACTTTTTTGATATTTACATCATAATGTTAATTATGTATTATTATAAAAAATTTAAATAAGTGATTCAACTAGAATTTTAATTACTAAATCTAGAATGAACATGTTAAATTATGATGATATGGTTTAGAAATCATTATCATAGTAATTATCTAATAAAATTTATACAATGGAGGTAAATTTTACAACAAGAAATTTTTTTTTGGATAAACTTTATAACAATTATGAATATAAAATAGGGGTGAAATAAATTAAGTTATATGTTTTATGGAGTATATTTTATGATATAAATACGCATGCAGGTGAAAATATGGATGGGTTCTTTATCTATGATACTAAATTTTTTTGGTGTAATAAGTGGGATAATATCTGATTCTGATATTGTAAAGAAAATTATCAGAAGGTTACCACCAACATAAAACATAAAATTTAAAACATTGTGTAAATGATTATCATAGAATGATATTTTAATGATTCAAATAGTAAACTAGTTATATATGAAATTTGAGTGATACTAGAGATATAAATAGAGAGTTCATTTAACTTCATAGTAATAAATTTATTTTAGAATAAAAAAGTTCAATAGGTTGAAAATAGAGATAATATACAAGATAATTTTATATATTATATAATAATAATGTTCAAAAGGTGTAAATGAATTTTTTTGGGAAATTAAATCATGTGTTTGTTCTGTTGTAGAAATACTATAAAATGTTTTATGACAAGTATTTCGTAAAAATGGGTGGTGAGTTTTAATTCTCAAAAAAATATATATTTCCTATTAAAAAGATTTCTATATTTATAAATTTATGTAAAAATAAATTTTATAGGAAGGTATTACGATGAACAGATTGGTAAGATGTAGAAGAAGATCTATTGGATGGAATTGGTATATAATTTTAAATATATATCGAAGTTTAAATAATTGAATCTATTAAAAAGTCGAAAACCAATGCTAAAATGATCAATAGGAGGATGTTGTAGATCATGAAGGGGGATTGGAATGGATCCGGATGATATTGATCTATAGATAATGATGAAATAGAAAGTTGGACACTATTTTGTTAGAGTCTGCATTTTATATTTATAAAATCAAATAAAGAGTTTATCAAAATGAAAATATAGTTGAATAATGTAAAAATAATAATGTTAAATATGAAGAGACTATGAATTAAATATTAAATTTCAAAGAAAAAACCAAGATTATTTATGAAAGTAATATTTGTTTTAATGAGAAATTAAAAAAATAACAACACTTGAGGAGGAAGTTATATCCTTGATAATGATTGATAAATGAAAGTGAAAAACTAATATCTAAACGAAGAAGACCAGTTCTGCAGTTTTATAATTTTAATCAGTAAATGAATGTGTAGATCTTGGAACTTAATCCTTTGAGGTAATTATGATTACAAAAAATGACCAATTATATGGGTAATGATGGTATTTAATATGTGGTTCGTACATCAAAAAAAGTTCATCCGTTGTGAGAAGAAAATAAGTGTATAGGAAAAGAAATTTTTCTAAACCATTGATAACATACCAAAAATAACCAAGGAATTCAAAAGTATTACACTTGTGGGTAAATTTTAGAAAGAATACAATTTAATTGGATAATTTTTGTTTTGGTAGTTTTATTAGGAACACTATATATCATTGTGTTGAAGATTAATGTAATTAGAGAAGTGACGATATTAGAAGTTTGAAAAAGAGAGTTAGAATGTATCCATTATGTTACAATTGAAAATTTTTTATGGGTATTTTTCTAATAATAGAAATATTGGGTCTAAAGTATTACATATTTGTGGATTATGAGATATATATTACTGTATAATTAAAAGGAAAATGGATTAAAGATAATGCAATTCAATTCCTTTGCAAATAGATTTTATCTTTTTACAAAAAACTTATTTCATCTATTTTATTATATTGGTGAAAATGATAAGAGATTAATGAAATTATCAATAGTTTTTGGAAGATAAAAAAAGTAAATGAATAATATTCCTAATTAAATTATTTATTAAATTTCCTTAATATATATAATTATGAGTAAAAAATTGATTTTGATTTGTGTGTGTTCGTCTCATATGATATGTAATATATATTTTAAGAAGAATGTTAATATTATAGTTGACTGAATAGTGTACTTTATAATTTTTGTAGCATTAAATACTAAATAATGTGAAAGAAATGGTTGGATGGAGTTGAATTCGGGAATATTAATGTCCTCTATATTGTTAGACATTTTAAAATTTAATTTAGTATAAGTTATATTTTTCGAGTCAGTCTTGGAAGTCATATTCAATCAAAAATAATATACTATAAATGAGATGGAATACTAATGTTCTACAATGAATGTTTGAATATACATGAAAATTTATATCTTGTAGATAGAAATGTGAACACTTATATCCAATAGTGGAAGAGGAATGTAACTTGTGACACTAGAGGCCATAACACAATAATCATCAATACAAAGAGGATATGAATATATAATAATATGAAATGTATATTATTAAATTGATGTGAGATCATAAAAATAATTTTTATTTCTATATTTTAGGAAATATGCTTCAAAATCAATATTATTATAATAATAATAAAGAATCATGATTGATAAATCCGATCTATATCAACATAGAGGGTTCTATTGTTTGAGTTGAAACGTAGTGTGAGACATTCTTTATCTAGAGTTTTTGTGATTATATCTGGATGAGAGGTGATAATTTTATAAAATAAAATAGGTAACTATAGTATTACATAAATTTTTATCAAAGAAGTGTATAAAATCAAACTATAATTTTAACAAACCAAAATTTCATTAATGAAAACTTCTCTTGATCTAATTAAATGTCTCATTATGTATGAACTTATTTGGTTTTCTGTTTTTGGATTTTAAAATACCATTAAGAATTGTGACTGTTTTTAATATAGTCGTTGAATAGTGATCACATGATTAGTATAAATATAGGGCTTTAACAAATCCAATTTATCGTGAAAAATAAAGAGACGACCTCAACCATTAGATTTTCCCCATATGAAGCCCATTTTTGAGAGCTCGAAAAGGAGGTGGCATCAGTGGGCTTCGCTCTTGAACACACCCAATCAGAGCATGAATACGTTAAGCTAGAGCAGAACCGACTATGGGATAAGTGGATGCTAATCGAGATTACCACCCAAGCGATGTAATCCAAGCCACCCAAATACTCTGTCACCATCACACACCTTACCCTTCAGTCTTATGCGGGTGTTATAAGGGGTTATGTAATAAGACCCTAGCACTATGAGTATGTACATTATTTTTTTATAAATAATGTGTATTAATATTATAATTGTTACTTTTTAAATTGTTTTTAATGATAAAAATAGTATTTCTAGTTAATATTCAACTAAGAAATATATTTTGATGAATTAATGGTATTTTTAATTAAATAATATTTTAATAAAACATTAGTATATTTTAATTACTTTTTATTAAATATAAATTATCATATAATTTTATTAATACAATTGTAATTTTTATTAAGGTTTGAAAGCTGTTTTTGTCAAAACCCATGAATTTTCAATAAATGTCAATATTTAGTTTAAAAGTAAAGATTCACATCTTTATAAAATTATTTAGATAAAATGAATATTATTTTTTGATTGAGGATGTCGAAATTGTCCAATGGTGAATTTTTCATAAATTTCTTGAGACCCCCAAATTATTGGGTAAATATTAAATACCGTTTAAATATATATATTGTTTAATGACATCATAATGACCCAATAGTGATGTAACAAAATACTATAAATTATATGTTCGGCCAATATATGTTCTTCCATTAAGATAATTTGATTTTTGATTTATTATATTTTTTTAAAAAAACCATTAGAGTGCCTTTTAAAACATATAAATCATTTTTCCTTTTTAAATGAATTTCCTTGAGAGTGTGACTCCCATCCACCTAAGAGAACCTATTATTTTAAGATGTTCTACCATTGGCCATGTAAAATATTGTTATACAATTCCCTTTGGAAAAAACCACGGGCAAATTCCATGGGCTGGTTTTTTGTTATGATTAGTTTTAATTGAGGTGTCCCAAACCTAAAAAATAAAGAATTTATTCTCCTTTCCTATATTAACCCACCCAAGATACCACTTCTTCTTCACTCAAAACCTTTTTATTTCGTCCAACATATACCCTCCTCTATCTAGAGTCCTTCCGAGGAACCCCCATTCTCCCAAGAAGCCTTTCTCAATCCTCTCCAAAACCTTTGGGATCACACTTGCAAGTACGGGATTTCTTCCCTATCATTTTTGTCTCAATTTAATTATGTTGTTATACCTTTTTACTTTAAATTGAAAATGTTGGGGTATGATTTTACACCTCCCCCATACTTCCCTCTTTATATTTGAATGATGTGAGACCCCTTTCTCTCTCATTAATTCCTTCCATGTACATCTGTTACTATGCCGAAATTCCGTAAGGAATTTCTCTATCCTCTTTTACATTCATTCTATTCTTTTGAATTATAAATCTAAATCCCATTAAATATGTTGATAAATGTATATATATGAACCCCTTACTGTCTATTTCATTTAAATATGATGATACACCCCTTTCTCTCGCATCATCCATTTTTATGAGTTTTTATATCATGTTGTTATGCCGCCGAAATTGCACCGTGCTTTTCCAAGATAAAATCATTGTGTAGTGAATAGCATACCCAAGTCACTATCACGGGTATTCACATTTATGAACCCATAATTATTGAATGGTACTTTCAATTGTGTGTTCAACTTTACTTAATCGTGGAATAACTTATGATGTTGAATGATTCCATGATATATGATCCATGTGGCACACTTATGCATGAAATGAAATATTTAAGAAGGGTGCACCCTGATAGCGCTCCAATGCATTGTGTAAAGTATAGTATCATGATACGTCATGTGTAATGGGTGTTTAATCATGCTAACTCAAGTGTAATGAAGGTTTACTTGTTCTTCATGTGCAATGAGGGTTTACTCATGCTCAATGTGCCATGAGCCTTGGATCAAGCTAATTCCATGTTAAGTGTTGTTGCCACATTTCAATGTTATGTTAATCATGTTATATAATGACTTTATGTTTATGTTTCTCTTGTGCTCCATTGATATGCCTATTGTCTAACATGTACTGTATTCCTCATGTTATTCCATGTTTATTCCCTTACTGGTCTTTATAGCTCACCCTTTTCTAATGCATGTCCTCAGGATATCCTATGCAAGGCTATGTACGAGGGAATGTAGTGGTCATATAAAAGAAGTTTTCAATAAAGATGTCGTATTTAATGTTTGAAGTAGTTATGTAATGGTTCTAAGCCCCAAAGACACTGGATATCTCAATATTCTATGTTGTATCAAGTGAAATTTATGTAATAAATCATGTTAAAATGTGTAATAAAGAGAAGGGTTTTCATAGTTGGTATCAAATGATAGGTTTAATTATCATTTGTGATAATGATTAGGAAAAGATAGTAAATCTTTATAGACAAGACTAAGTATAATAAGAACATCCATATGTTTTGGTGACTATTGAGTAAGTGGTTTATAAAGAAAATACAACCATGTCGGGATACGAGTTGGTAGAGGCGGCTCTGGCATAGATGTGCCTAGGGGTGAAAACCATGACAAGGAGTTTCGGGCTTGAGTTGGGGTATCCTGGTACACGAAAACAGGCCTTGCCTCACTCTTGATTACAACACTCCCAGTTGATATGTTTTGGTAAATTCAAATGCTTAGTATGAACCCTTTTTTAGGGAATTAAATAAAATGCCCCTAATTATATATGTTTGAAAGTATATCATTGATAACACAGATTGAATCCTATAGATTCATATGTTTAGGAAATAAAAGTTATTTATAAGTCATCAGATTTTTTCTTTGGATTACACTTTATGTGTTACCCCTAACTCTCCTTTTTATTCCATGCAATGGCCCACAATAGGAGGACTCAGGCTAATGACCGATGTTAAGATCAATGTGATGATTGTATTAATAAGATTTCCTATCTGATGGCAGTGGGAATGACAAACTTTGTCACACTTATCTCTAAGTTAAATAAATATTTGAATAGAAACAAGAGTCAAGAGTGACATTCAATCCCACTCCCCATAAATAACAAGTTTCTATCAAGAGATTCATGAGACAAAGACCTCCCACTTTTAATGGATCATCTGATCCCTCAATCGCTGAACAATGGTTAAACTCTATTGAAATGATCTTCTCCATCCTTCAATGTTCCTAACAAGAGAAGTTTCTCCTATATGCTTATCATATGGAGGGTGAAGCTGATCAATGGTGGGTTTTGATCAAAAATTTGAATCCTAAGGAGGAGATCGAAGCGTTGGAATAGAAGGATTTTCAGAAGATGTTTTTCAATAATTATTTTCTGTGCACCCGCTCACTTAAGATGGAAGGGGAATTCCTCGCCCTCATGCAAAAGGACGTCGAATCTATCAGATAGTATGAGGCAAGCTTCACAAGTCTTGCACGATACACTTCCAACTTTGTTGTTACCCCTCAATGAATGGTTTCCCGCTTCTTTGGTGTGCTGAAACCGAACCTGCGGAAAGCGCTGGTGATCCGTGACTTCGACAGCTATAATGAAATTGTCTGATGTGCCCTCAAGGTCAAAATGAATATCAGAGATTCCTAGGGGTATCAAGGGGATAAGAAGTGTAAGTTGGTCTTCAATGATGGCGGTCCAATGGATAAATCCAACGGTGCTAAGAAGATCTTGCACCCCACATTCCAAAGGTACGAAAAGAAGCACCCCGTAAATTACCTGAAGGGGATAAGTAAATGATATATGTGTGGAAGAGAAGGGAACCTAACCATTAGCCGCCAACAAGAAAAACACATGTCTGCAATAGAGGATAGGAATAATCCTTTCAATCCTCAACATGTTGTTCTTTAATACAACTACAAAGAACCAGGTCACCTTTCAAATAAGTTCCCTAAGCCAAGGGTTTTTTGAGGAAACCAACAACCTCTAAGGTATCAAGGGAGATCTTTTTCCATCACTACCGCTGAAGTGAACCCCGAAAATGAAGTGGAGACAGGTACACTAGTTATTCATGGTAGTAAAGATGTCGATGAGTATGGAAAATGAGGAAATCATTGCATCCCATGAATATAACTCCTACCCTGTCATAATCTGTGGATTTAATTTTCCATCGAACCTTGTATTACTCCCTTTGGTGGATTTTATGCAACTATTGGCATGGATTGTATTTTCTTATATAGAGCCTGCATGAATTGTTGTGAGACAGAAATCACTCTCCATGTGGAGAATCGACCCCCGATTTTATACAAGTCCAAGGAGGAAGATGAATCTTCCTTAGCTCCATCATCTCAACTATATATATTACTTCCCTATAAGTGTGTGTATCTGGATCAGGTGATTGAGTCGATGGAAGCAGCCATATTTAAATACTTGCCTATTATGAGGTTATTCGCTAAAGTGTTTCCTGAGGAATGGCCTGGTCTTCCTCCTATAAGTGATGTTTAATTTTCAATTGACCTTATACCTGGGGCATTGCCAATATCAAAGGCTCCATATAGAATGGATATTGTGAAACATGAAGAGATGAAGAAAAACCTACAGGAGAATCTGCATAAATGGTTTATATTCCCTACTACATCACCATGGGGTGCACCATTCATGTTCGTCAAGAAGATATATGGGTCAATGATCCTTTTCATCGATTATAGTGAGCTTAAAAAATCACGATAAAGAACAATTATCCTCTCTAATGAGTCGAAGACTTGTTCGATCAGCTATGTGGATCACAATACTTTTACAAGGTGGATTTCCGGTTGGGATATTATCAAGTAAGGGTGAAGAAAGAAGATATCTCCAAGACTACTTTTCATACAATATATGGGCACAATGAATTCATAGTAATGCCTTTAGGACTCAATGATTCTCTAGAAATATTCATGGACTTGATGAATAATGTCTTCAAAGATTGCCTCGACATGTTTGTGGTAGTCTTTATTAATGATATTCTAATATACTCAAAAACCAAGTAGGATCATGAGGAGCATATAAGAACTGTACTAGAGACCTTGTGGGAGGAGAAGCTCTATGAAAAGTACAACAAGTGTGTGTTCTGGTTGAAGAAGGTCTCATTCTTTGGCCATATCATCACAGTCAATGGGATATCTGTGGATCTCTCCAAGACAACTACAATAGAGGGGTGGTCGAGGACAACATCGGTAATGGATATCCATATCTTTTTGCTGTTAGCAGGATATTGTCGACGATTTGTGAGGAATTTTTCAATATTGTCCAACCCTCATACAAAGATAACTCAAATGGGAGTAATGTTTGCATGGAGTGATTAATGCGAAGAAAGCTTCAAGGATTTGACAAGTAGGTTTATCACTGTGCTCGTTCCCACTTTACCCACAAGTGGATATATTTTTATCGCATTCAGTTATGCTTTGAGGAAGGTCATGGTATGTGTTTTGATGAAAAATGACATATTCATTGCCTATGCTTCAAGGAAATTGAACGTTCATGAGCAGAATTATCCAACACATGATCTGGAGTTGGCTATAGTGATCATCTATTTAAAAATTTGGCGGCATTAACTCTTTGGGGAGAAGTGTAAAATATATACGGACCACAAAAGCCTCAAGTATATATTCTCAACAGAAATAGTTGAACATGTGCCAATGAAGATGGTTAGAGCTGATCAAAGACTATGACTTTTCAATCCATTACCACCCAAGGAAAGTGAACAAGGTGGCAGATGATCAAAGTAGAGAGGACCCAAGAATTCTATCACTGATGAGAATTGAGAAGGATCCAATTTTATTAGACTTGATGAATATCAATGTGAGAATAATAAAGAAAGGAACATCATCAATCTGATCACAAATGATTACTCCACCGTCTCTTTTGGAATGGTTGAAGGATGCTCAAAAGGATGATGTTGGAATTCAGAAAATTATAGAAGCAAACAGAAGAGGGAAATCATCAGAGTTCAATGTTAATAAAGAAGGAATCCTATGATTTTTGAAAAGAATATGTGTTATATCATATTCAGAGCTGAAGAAGGAACTTTTGGATGATGCACATAGTTCAAATTTCCCTATTCAACCCGGAAACATGAAGATGTCCCGAGATCTCTGAGAGCATTACTGGTGGGATAATATGAAGAAGTAGATCGCTGAATTTATATCAATTTTCCTAGTGTGTCAGCAAGTGAATGCAGAGAGATAGAAGTATAAGGGGATGATGCATCCATTACCCAAACTGGCCTAAAAATGGGAGAACATCACCATGGAATTTGTCACCGGAAATCTAAAGACATCCAAAGGAAACAACGCAATCTAGGTTGTTGTGGATTGTCTTACAAAGTGTTCACACTTTATAGTGAATTGGGAGGATTTGTATTTGGATCCACTGGCACAGATATATATCAAGGAAGTGGTAAGGCTGCATAGAGTACCACTATCTATTGTATCTGATTCAGATCCATGATTTACCTCTATGTTTTTGAAAAGTATTAAACATGCTCTAGATACTAAGCTGAACATCAGTACAACTTATCATCCAAAAAATGATGGCCAATCTGCGCGGACTATCCAAACACTTGAGGACATGTTGAGATAATGCCTAATTGAATTTAAAGGAGGATGGGGACAACATCTTCCTCTGGTTGATTTCTCTTATAATAAATGTTTCCACTCGAGCATCCAAATGGAAAAATATGAAGCCCAGTATAGAGAGAGGTGAAGAACACCAA
This sequence comes from Viscum album, assembly GCA_963277665.1. Taxonomy (NCBI): domain Eukaryota; kingdom Viridiplantae; phylum Streptophyta; class Magnoliopsida; order Santalales; family Viscaceae; genus Viscum; species Viscum album. Next base: position 1,510,976,818 of record OY728139.1, on the reverse strand, counting down.
CATGTTGGGATGAATTCGGTGAACATAAGCTACTAGGACCAGAAATGGTCGATGAAATGGTGGTGAAGGTTAAAACCATTTAATAGAATATCATGGAATCCCAGAGTCGAAAAAATAGTTATGCAGATAACCATCGATGAGACCTTGAGTTTAAAGTTGCAGACATGGTACTTCTACGCATATCTCCAAGGAATAAAGTCAGTAGGTTTGTAATGAAAGGGATGTTAAGTCCTTTTTACATCGGCCCCATCAATATTGTTGATCGGGTTTCAGATGTGGACAATAGACTAGCACTTTCACCTTCCATGGCCAAAGTACATGATGTCTTTCATGTATCCCTCTTAAGGAAGTACATAACAGACCCTTCACATGTACTCTCTTTAGAGGTAGTACAACTAGAGGATGATATTTCATAAGAGGAGAAACCTGTGAAGATCTTAGATCGTAGAGAAAACATTCTATGAAATAAGACAATTTCCCTCATCAAGGTGTTATGGTGAAACCACAAGTTTGAAGAAGCGACGAGGGAATCAGAGGAAATTATGAAGCGATGTTACCCAAGTCTAAATTTTTGTGGGAAAAGGAATTTTTGAGGGTGAAATTTCTTAAGGTTTCAAGATTGTAACAACCCCAAGTTCCAATAATAAAAACTCATGATGATCTAATTAAATTTATCATTATGTATAAACGTCATTTTTTTTGTGTTTTTTGGATTTTAAAATACCGTTAAGAATTTTGACCATTTCTAATATAGACGTTTAATAGTGATCACATGATTAGTATAAATATAAGGATTTAAAAAATCTAATTTACTCAGACAAAGGAAGAAATGGCCTCATCCAGTAAACTTTCCCCATATGAAGCCCATTTTTCAAAGGTCGAAAAGGAGGTGGCATCATTGGTCTTCGCTCTTGACCAATCCCTTGCCGAGCTTGTAAATGTTTTGCTCGAGCAGAACTGACTACTAGAGAAGTGGAAGTTAATAGAGATTACCACCCGATCGATGTTATCCAAGCCACCTCAAGAGTCTATCACTATTGCACACCTTACCCATCAGTCTTATGCGGGTGTTATAAGGGGTTATGTAACAAGAACCTATAATTAGGAATATGTACACTATTTTTGTATAAATAATGTGCATTCATTTTATTATTTTTACTTTGTAAATAGAATTTAACACACAAATAGTATTTTTAGTTAATGTTCAACTAAAAAAACTTTATTGATGAATTAATGGATTTTTGAATTAAATATTATTTTAATAAAATATAATTATATTTAAATTAATTTTTATGAAATATAAATTATCATAAAATTTTATGATTGCAATTGTAATTTTTATTAAGGTTTGAAAGCTGTTTTTGCCAAAACCAATGAATTTTCGGTAAATGTCGGTTTTTATTTTAATAGTAAAAATTGAAATATTTATAAAATTATTTAGATAAAATGAATATGATTTTTGGAATCTGGATGTCAAAATTATCAAATGGTGATGTTTTCATAATTTTTTAAGACTGTCGAATTATTCAGTAAAAATTAAATTCTGTTTAAATATATAATGTGTTTTATGACATCATAATGACCCAATAGCGATGTAATACAATACTATAATATATATGATCGGAAAATATTTGTTTTATTTTTAAAATAATGTTATTTTAGATTTATTTGATTTATTTTACAGAACTTTAGTGGACCCTTAAAGACATATAAATCATTTGTTTCTTTTTAAATGAATTTCCTTGAGAGTGTGACTCACCTCTACATAAGCCACCCTATTATTTTAAGATTTTTGACTATTATCCATATAAAATATTTTTTACACACCCCTTTCACCAAAACCATGGGGAAAAACCATGGGATAGTTTGTGATTTGGATTAGTTTAATTTGAGGTGTCCCAAACCTAAATAATAAACAATTCCTTCTCCTTTCCTATATAAACCCACCCAAGCTCCCACTTCCTCTTCACAAAATGCCTTTGGAATTCGTCCAACCTCTTCCTTCCTCTCTCTATAATCCTCCCAAGGCACCCCAAGCTCCCATATACCCTCTCCCAAGCCTCTCCCAAGATATTGAGATCACACTTCCAAGTAAGAGATTTCTTCATTTTCATTTTTGTCTCAATTTCATTATGTTGTTATACCCTTTTACATTTAATTAAAAATTTTGGGGTATGATTTTGAACCACCCCATACTACCCTAGTTATGTTTGAATGATGGGATACCCTTTATCTCTCAGTAATTTCTTCCATGTACACCCTTTACTATACTGAATTTCTATAAGGAATTTCTCTCTCCACATTTACATTCAAGCAATTCTTTTGAATTATGAATCTAAATATCGGTACTCATGTTGGGACACGTATCTATATGACCCCATTACTGTACATTTAATTTACATATGACGATACATCCATTTATCTCTCATCAACCATTATTATGAGTTTTTATGTCACACTCTTATGCCGCCGAAATTGCACCGAGGTTTTCAAGAGAAAATCATTGTGTAGTAAATACCATACCCATGTCCTTATCTAGGGTATTCACCTTTATGCACATATACATATTTAATGGTACTTTCATATGTGTATTTCACATTTATTTATAGTGGAATAAATTATGATTTCGAATGATTCAAAGTTATATGATCCATGTGGCACACTTATGCATGAAATAAAATGTTCAAGAAGGGTGCGCCCTGATAGCGCTCCAATGCATTTGGTAAGGTATAGTATCATGATACGTCATGTGTAATTGGAGTTGATTCATGAAAATCAAGTGCAATGAGGGATTACTCGTGCTTCATGTGCAATGAGGGTTTACTCATGCTCCATGTGCAATGAGTCGTGGCTCATACTAATTCAATGTTAGGTTAGTCATGTTATATCATGAATTTATGATTATGTTTCTCTTGTGCTCCATTTATGTGCCTATTGTCTAAAATATACTGTATTTCTCATGTTATTCCATGTTTATTCTTTTACTGGGCTTTATAGCTCACCCTTTTTTATGTATGTCCTCAAGATATCATATGCAAGGCTAAGTACGAGGGAATATAGTGGTCTTGTAAAGGAATTTTTCTATAAAGATATTGTATTTCATGTATTATGTAGTTATGTAATGGTCCAAAGACACAAATACACTATACCTCTTTATCTTCTATGTTGTATCAAGTGAATTGTATGTAATAAATCATGTTTAAGTGTGTAATATTGAGCATGGTTGTCATAGTAATAATTATAATAATTCTAATATCATATAAAAAATCATACACACAGACTATGAAATTAAATCCTACCTTAATAAGAATAGTATTAATCTTGAAGTCTATTTGGTGAGAGCACCGAAATAGAACCATATCATGGAATGAAGAAACCATATGGTGAATTCTATGTAAATATTTTTGATAAAGGTTTCATCTCACCTAAAAACATGATATAAGGATTTATATGGCTATGTATTCTCAAATTTATGAATTACATAGTCCATGGGTAAATATGGAAACATATTAAATGTGCATGGTAGGAAGCCCTTATTAGAGAATCTTATACTCTTAAGAGGAAAATGTTTCATTTAGAATAAATAGGATAATAATGGTAAATATTGAAATGAAACAAAAGAAATTATATTTTAGGATACTCATCAAATTTTACGGCATATATGTGTTTTAATTAATAGCTCAATAAGGTTTTTTAAAGGAGTGTTGTGAAAGTATTTGTGTATAAGATGATAAAAAATTACTTAAATTTTGTTATAAAATAATTTTTGGAATAATATTAATAGAAAAATGCATATTTAGGATAACTTAAAGATCAACCATTTTCATTAATTTTAAATTTAATTTAATTGTATTATATCCAAATTTGTTTAATATAAACGAAATTATCACACAATAAAATTAAATGAATAATTTGTATTTAATTCTTATAATGGAAGAATCATTGACTATGTAGTTATTTTATTAATATTGGATATTATTTTATAATTTTTTATTTTTTTATGGGATGATTTATTTGGAAATTAAAATTTGAGCATGAAATTTATTTTTTTAGGAATTCGATTACCCCCTTTTGAGATTTACATTATTATTTTTGTTGTAAAATTTACAATTTGATTAATTTTAAATTGAAATCTATTAATAGATCTATAAACATCATAAAATAAAAATTTTCATCATGGTCTGTGATTTGGATAACAATTTTCATAGTCATAATGGGTTGTACATACATTGCTTGCCTTGATTCATATATGTAGACTCACCTTGAATTTTTGGAAAATAATTCATTCATACATGCTTGTATTGGAATAAATTTTTTATATTTCTAATAATAATTTAATATATACATATATATATCATTCAGCTAGTTGTTGTCCTAGTTCTATAGCTTTGATGGTCAACCAAGTAGAAAGAAAAAAAAGATAATTTTACTGAGTCAATCTTTTTTACATTCCTTATTTTCAGAAATTGAGACGGTATCCTCCCTTTCACACTATAATATTTTATTTTAATTCTTTATATTGTAATGTTAGTGTTCTCAAAATTTATTACAAAATAGAGTAGTTATACTTTACATTTATGGCCAATTGTGTGATAGAAGGAGTGCACAAAAGGATCTCCTCCTAGGGGATTTCAGTTTCTTCTTCCATATTTCATTGTTCTATTTTCACAGTTAAATTTTTAGGTAATTTTTTTATTCTTCTCTTATCCTTATTATCATTTATTTCCCTTATTTGGGTTACAAGCTATCAGTGGGTAAAATATTATGTTTACCATTTCAAACTATTTCATATGAAAATAATCTCCACAATGAAAAAACTACCATTGGAATAGTAGTTCTTATTCGTTATCGATCTAGTATCTACAACATTAGCATATTTATTTTTAATCCATTAACCCATTTAATAAATAAAATTACAATTAAATAATTGATTATTAAAATTTTTGGAACTCCCTTGATTAACATTTAATTCACGAGGTCAAGTTAGTGTGAAACGTAGGGAAACACAAAAGTTTTTCAAATGTAATCAATATATGGATCCAATCATTGGGTATAAATATAAACTCCAGACACAAACATTCTTATTTATATAGTTTTCATAATTTCCTAATCTTTTAAAAATCATTTGTTTTATTTTGGTCCACAACCATATTAGGGGTTTTCAATTATAATCCCCATAGTCAACCTGGGTTTCAATTCATTAAATCCTTATGGTTGTGTAAATTAACATATAATTTAGTGGTTGAAAAAATTTGGGGACCACAATTACATGTATTTAAAAATAATGGACAATTATGAAAAGATAGTATTGTGGTAGATTAGATCTATTATATTTTATTATTAATGTATTTTAATAGATATGTTTTTCATGTCCATTTCATTTTTTCAAGAAGTCATTTCATTAATAAAATTTCATGAATTTTCTATCAAAACCGAAAATCAATTTTTCAATTTTTTCAAAAAATAAAAAATAAAACTAAGACAATAAGTTGAATTTTAATATTTAGTAATCATCTATAAGTATTTTCAAGAGAGATTTCTTATTTTAACCCCTATGTCACACTTAGATAAAAAATTTAAAAGAATTTTTTTTATTTCCCATGACAATATAAATCAAGAATCAAAAAAATAACCAGATTGATCAATATTTTAAAGCTCAATCATTAGAAAAACAAGGTGAAAACTTGATTCATCCTATGAAATAATCAAGAAGGAAACAAGTTCATATTGATCCAAAAAATATTATTATAGGCACATATACTCCAAAAAAATCTTATGGGATGATAATAATGAAGAAAAACTATCCCTTATTCGAGAAATACCTAATTCATTCAATAGAAATAATAATGGACGTATCATGGGTGTAATCCATGAATGAATGATTAGATAAAATTTATAAAAATAAAACAAAAAGCCCTTGGATAGACCAATACTATATAATATTATTATTTTGTATTGGGAATTCAAAAAAAGCTTCATGAAATATATAGAGTGATTTAGAATACACTGATGATGATATGTAAAGGTTATATAAAAGATGAAGGCATTGATATTGAAGAAACATTCACACCAGAAACTAAAATTTATTATATTATAAATTCAGTATAGGGTTTTCTTAGAGAAGGTTTTGAGTATTCTAAATGTATTTTATGAGAGATCTGTTAAATGGAGTCTTAAATAATAATGTTTCTATAAAACAATCGGTTGTATTTAGTTTTGAAAGTAATGATTCAAAATTATATAGATTGAATAAGGATATGTATGTGCTAATGTAACCACATTGTTCTTGTTATGAATGATTGGATACATTATTTAGGAAGTTGTTGTTCGAGAGGGGGAAGGGTGATCAAAAATTCTATTTAAAATTGTAATAAGATAAGAAGTTGAGGGTGATGGTTTATTAGGATGGAATATTCTCTATTATAAATAAGAATACTTTAGTAGATACATTATGCCAATTAATTAGTTTTGAATATGCTACTTCTTTAATTGAATAATTTAATTACATTATGGGGATAAAAATAAAAAAATGAAATTATATTCCACTCATAGATTAAATATTACCAGTAATTATTTAAAAAATTAAAAATATAATAGTGAAACCTAATTTCAACTCTTATATTTGATGGAATTGTAAATGGAAGGCATGAGGAATGTGAGGGATTATACTAAAATTTTTATTGAATAGTAATTCGTAGATTAATTATATTACTATAACAATGAAAAACATGTTATATTCTATGGTTCTAGAAGCATGGTTACAAAGTTTCCTCAATGAATAACACCACCTCAGAATTATATAAATAATGAGTTATATTCAAGGAACACTACATTATTGTTTGATGTTAATTTCTAGACAATATTGGTATTTATTATCTTATTTGGATCTTTCTTGGTTTGGGAACATTTTCGATCAAAATCCCAAGAGTGATGGTGCATTTTTTAATGGAATAAAGTATTTTGGATGGCCAAATAAAAATCATTGAGGTAACTTTTTATGTATAATTGAAGAAAATATACATCATTTAGAAAGTAATATAAATGAGTTATATGGATAAAATATAATATAAAATATATTGGTGATATATTAATATAAATAAATTCTGATCTAGGGAAGAAAAATAAGTACCTTTTAATTATAAAGATTCTAGAAAAGTACTCTACCTTAAAATTGAAGGTTTGGGGCGCAGCGGATGCGCGTGGGTGGATGTGCCCACTAGGCTTTTTTCCATTAGCAATGATCAATCCGGGATCAATACGACGATAAACGCCAGTCTCCACGGATCGAATCACAGAAAAAGACAAAGAAGATTATTTGTCTCAGAACCACAAACAAGGATCGTTACAGGTTGATTATAATTAATTATATTAATTATAAAGAAATATCTTTTGGGCGTTCTTTCTTTGTTGATGTTCTCAATCATGTTGTCGATGTGATCCGTCGTTGCGTCGAAGAAGCCAAGTGTAGAATCCCTCTAGCGGTGATCCACACGTGTACCTCCTATCTCTGGATGTCGCCAAAGGATTCTCCAGGTGCTAGCGTGGAGAAGACTTTTCTTGTGTTGTCCGCCTTAGATCTTCTTGATCTGATGGAAGAGGATCTCTCTCGATCTTGAGAGCGTTCATGGAGGAAGAGATTCTTTCGGTCTTGAAAGAATTCTCCAGAGATGTTGTGCACAACGATTCTCTTGTGTGTCGGAAAAGAGTTGGGGTTGTGAGGATATTTATAATCGGGTGTGTGGGGTTATAGAGTTGTAAAAATAAATAAAGGTGTTACGTGTTTTATTTATTTCATTGACTCTTTATTTAAAACCCCCATGTCGAATAAATAATTCCTTGACATGCGCCCACGCTGATTGTAATAAATATCATTTAAAAAATATTATATCCTCAAAATACCGACTGGAAAAACTACACGGCGTGTAATAATAAATACACGGCGTGTACTTGTTTTTCATTGAAAACTACACAGCGTGTACATTAAATGTACACGGAATGTATATCTAGTTTTCATTTATTCATTTACTTTCCAAAATAAAACTACACGGCGTGTATTAATAATACACGGCATGTACTTGTTTTATTTTATTTTTCCTCCATCATTAAATACAACTTAGGCTTCCTTGAATAATTATTAAACCATGTACGGGAATAATCTTTATTCAACTTGAGATACTTGGATACACTTAGTGTGTGACCCTCTAGGCCTCTTTCTAGTTGGCATTAGGCAGTCTTGCCTAAAGTCCAAGATTACTGTCTAGCAACAGGTCATGGCACCCAAGAGAAAGAAGTTGATGCCGTATTGACGTATCACCTCATACGAACGCTTACTGTGTAATTTAATCCCTTTGTCTCAATATCTCATCAACCAGGTCTCATGGTAGTGTCATAAACCTATATGCTTGATATGTCATTCTTTGACTACCTGAAATAAACTCATCGTTTACACAATGGCCATGGAATTTAATGTGACAGTTCTATTTCAATCAAAGGGATGAGATATCAACTTCCATAAATGGAAGGGAAAAATCCTTCCTCGACTTATCCATTAACAACATGTCACTCGTGACGCACCCAACGTACCCTACTTCCCGCCAACTGTCTGCATGAAGGTTTTCGTCAGTAAATCTAAGTGCGCGAGTCATGACACGAGTTAATGATAATCTTCTAGTCTAAGGACCATTACACACGCTCGTAGATAGCAATATCTGATGACACCAAGACATGCTGAATTACTACTGGAGGTTCTATTCTCATAATCTCCCATCTTGGAGATTACAAAGTGCGAACTCAATTAGAGAGAGTCTCATCTTCTTATGAGTACTCGCACATGACGGTCTATATAATATGTCTCCTATCATAGTATGTCATCCAACCGCAGAACTTTATTTAAGAATATTGTTATAGCATTTCAAGTTTCTCATCATAGCGGGGATCTGCTATGACCTTATTAATGCAACAAATATTTCAGGACATTATTATATTATAGTCATGCACAACAATGAACAATATATAATAAGTGAACATTTATGTAATCAAAGTACAAAACAGTTGGTTCTGAGGAAACCAACCCTTACAAACTCCCACTTGGACTAGATCCAACTGCCTACGACTTTTAGTCCGCTAGACCGTACATGATGATCATGTTTCTGCTGAGTCAATGCTTTAGTCAGTGGGTATGCCACGTTGTCTTCCGTGGAAATAATGCTCACTACAACTTCACCTCTCTGAGAAAAATCCCTCAGGAGATGATACTTATGAAGTATGTGCTTTGTCCGCTGATGTGACCTTGGATCTTTTGCAAGTGCCACCCCTGCAGTATTAACACAATAGAGTGTGATGGGATCTTTACTGCTCGGTACAACATCCAGCTCTTGGATGAAGCTTTGCATCCATACTGCTTCTTTAGCTGCCTTAGAAGCTGCGATATACTCGGACTCTGCTATAGAATCTGCCACCACAATTTGTTTTGAGCTCTTCCAACTCAATGCACCTCCATTCAAACTGAATATGTATCTAGTCTATGACTTCATGTCATCTTGATCAGTCTGGAAACTAGCATCTACATGTCCTCTGATGAATAGTTCTTCATCTCATCCATAAACCATGAACATATCCTTAGTACGCCTCAGATACTTAAGGATAGTCTTGACTGCCATCCAATGGTGGTCTCCTGGGTCATCTTGTTATCTTCCTACCACACTTAATGCGTAAGCAACATCAAGCCCCGTACATAGCATATCATACATGACTGGCCCAATCGCGAATGCGTAAGGGATACTTTCCATTCTCTCTCATTCCTAATGTGTTTGAGGACACATTTTCATGGAAAGATGAATGCCATGTGACACTGGAAACAATCCCCTCTTGGACTATTCCATACTGATTCTCTTCAGTATCTTGTCAATGTATGTACTTTGACATAGGCCCAGAATTCTCTTGGATCTATCACGATGGATCTTGATCCCAAGAATATATACCGCCTCGCCCAAGTCTTTCATGGAGACGTATTTATGAAACCATGCCTTAACTGACTGTAAGATAGGTACTTCGTTTCCAATTAGCAATATGTCATCAACATATACTATTAGGAAAACGACTGCACTTCCACTAAAACTTTTGTAGACACAAGGCTCACATTCATTCTTAACAAAGACAAATTCCGTAACAGCTTCATCAAAACAAATGTTCCATGACCTTGATGCTTTCTTTAATCCATAAATGGATTTCTGCAACTTTCATACCTTGTTGGCATCCTTTGGATTCACAAACCCTTCAGGTTGTGTCATGTAGACATCTTCCTGGAGGTTCCCATTAAGGAAATCTGTTTTGACATCCATTTCAAAAGTTTCATAGTCATGGTAAGAAGCAATGGCCAATATGATTCTGATGGACTTCAGCATTGCAACCGGTGAAAAGGTTTCATCATAGTCAATTCCTTGATGCTGTCTAAAACCTTTTGCAACCAGTCGTTCCTTGTAGGTGCTGACTTTCCCCTCCATGTCCAGTTTCTTCTTGAATACCCATTTATTACCAATAGGCTTTACATCAACTGGAGGATCTACCAAAACCAGACTTGGTTTTGGTACATGGAATCCATTTCAGAATTCATGGATTCTAGCCACTTGGAAACATCTGTGCCTTCAACTGCTTCCTTGTAGGTAAGAGGATCATCATTGTCAACCAATAATGAGTCACCATCCTCAGTGACAAGAAAACCATATCGTTATGGTTATCTCACTTCTCTCGTGCACCTACGCAGTTCTTGTGTCTCTGGAATAGATTGTTCTTCCACAGGTCTTTGTGGAATCTGTTCTTGTACCAACTCATGTGTATCTTGAGCCTTGACTTCATCAAAGTCTATCTCGCTCCCACTATCTCTTTTAGAGATGTGCTCCCTCTTAAGGAATATGTCATGTCTTTCCACTGTAACCTTTTTGTCTGAGGGGTTGTATAGGTAATATCCCCTTGTTTCCTTGGGATATCCTATAAAGATACACTTTGTGCCTCTGGGTGCAAGTTTGTTACCTGAAGAGGCCATAACAAATTCTTCACTACCCCACACATGTAAATTTGATAACATGGCTTTGCGTCCACTCCATAATTCATATGGAATACCATTTATCGATTTAGTTGGTACTTGGTTGAGTATGTGCACTTCTGTTTGTAATGCATATCCCCAAAAGGATAATGGAAGACTCGCATAACTCATAATTGATCTCACCATGTCCAACAGGGTGCGGTTCCTCCTTTCACTTACACCATTCCACTGTGGTGTGTAAGGAGGAGTGAGTTGATATATAATCCCAAACTCCCGTAATAAATCAATGAAATCTTTATTAAGATATTCTTCTCCTCTATCTGAGCGGAGTTTCTTAATCTTCTAACCAAGCTGGTTCTCAACTTCATTATTGTATTCTTTGAACCGATCAAAAGAACTTGACTTATACCTCATTAAATAGATATATCCATATCTACTAAAATCATCAGTAAAAGTTATGAAGTACGAGAACCCACCCCTTGCTTCAACTGGAAATGGTCCACACACATCTGTGTGAACTAATTCTATAATCTCTTTAGCTCTTTCACCTTTCCCACTAAATGGGGCTTTGGTCATTTTTCCTTGTAGACACGCATGACATACACCAAGTGGTTTTAGTTCGAAAGAATCTAAATACCCATCTTGATGTAATTTGTTCAAACGTTACTCATTGACATGACCAAGCCAGTGATGCCAAAGTTGGTTATGGAATGAGTCATGTGAATTAACTTTGTTATCGATTTCCATTACTTGGTTTGTGTAGTCTAACACATAAAGGCCATTATATAAATGTGCCCTACCAAAACAAATTCTATCTTTATAAAAGTGGCAACATTTATTTCCAAACATGAATATGAATCCATCAGTATCTAATATGGATACTAAAATAATGTTTTTAGTAACATAAGGCACATAATAACAACCTTTCAAAACCAAGACCATCCTGGTAGGCAATGTGAGGTGGTAGTATCTGACAGCTACAACAGCGAGTCTGGCTCCGTTGCCTGCTCGTAGATCTACCTCCCCACAATCAATCATCCTGAATCTACTTAGTTCTTGTATTTGGATACAGATGTGAGCACCAAAAGCAGTATCTAATACCCAATTATTAGAAACAGATAGATTGCATTCGATAACAAACGCACCTAAAGCTTCCCATTGCTTCCTTGGCTGGGTGCAGTTTTTCTTCCAGTGGCCCTTCTTGCCACATGAGAAACAAACAACATCCTGTTCCTTTGCCTCCCCTTTTATCTTCCTTTTCTTGGAAGGCCATGAAGAAGCTTTGGGCTTCAATCTCTTCGCCTTCCCTTTCCTTTTATTCACCATAAGGACAGAAGGATTTTCACTCTTCATGTCATTGTCCACTTGGCGAATAAGGATAAGACGATCAGATAGAGACTTCTCAATATTGTTCATGTTGAAATTAACAACAATGTTTGAGAAGCTCTGGGGGAGTGATGCGAGAATGAGATCGGTACCTAGTTCTTCAGGGAGTTTAAACCCTATAACCTCCAAGCGCTCAATGTAGCCAATGATCTTGACTACATGAGGCCCAGCTGGGGCACCCTCTCTAAGCTTTCTCTGAAACCGACCCTTGGAGATCTCAAACCTTTACTGTCATTCTCTCTCCTGGCATAAACCACAGAGGTGCTCAAGCATGCTATAGGCATCCATGTCTTCATGAGACTTCATGATCTCACTAGACATAGATGACATCATCAAACATTGAACGTCGAGAGAATCGTTCAAATGTTGATCATAGACTAGGAAATATTCATCACTCGCCCTTGGGGTAGGAGAATCAGGAAGTGAGGACTCCAGCACGTAAAACTTCCGTTCATGGCGTAGGATAACCCGAAGGCGCCTAAACCATTCCTTAAAGTTACTGCTGGTGATGATGTTGTCTTTATCCAGAATTGATCGCAGAGAAAATGTTCTTGATGTGTTTGTCATATTGATTATAAAATTTAAAATAGAAGATTCATCAGTACTTTCATGATTACATTTTATGAGAAATAATAAATTTTATTATGTCTCCCACTATTTTATCAAGTCCCAATGGCCCTCACCATTGAACTCAGAATGTCCAGTTTCTTTGACATTCTAGTGGCAAGGATCCATATTTCCCTTCGCATAACCCCAAAAAGTGTTGGTCAAGCTATTTGAAGGTATTTAGGTAGGCGGGTCTTTGACAACTATGAGCTTACAGTTCCTTGATCTGTTGAGTGGACTCCCCAATCCTGAAATCCTGACTTGGATTTCCTCAACTCTTGCCTCCAATATTACATCAAGTCTAGAAAGGGCTACTTCTCTTGATGTAATATGGTTAAGTAAACCCAAAAACTTTCATAAGGTCTTCCTTTATAAAAGTATGTGTCCCAACAAGGGTTGGTCAAACAGATAGTTTTATTGAGTCTTTCCCTTAATCAACTAACAGAAGGCTTGGTCTGGCTTAATATGGTATTTGAGGGATTTTATTCTTTATGCGTATCTTTGCATTATCACATGCTTGTTAATATTATGTGATGCTTTCTTAAGTGATTAACCATGTTCCGATAATGATTACGCATAGTCCGTTTTTTATTTTATTCCATCTTTGCATGCTTGTTCATTTTATTAATTTTGTGATCGCGACAACACATGCATAATAAATAAACCATGCAATAAGAAAGAAATAAAATAAGATGGCATGATCATGAGCTTCTATTTGGTTAGCTTATCTAGAGGTTTTGATAAGCTAACCCTGACCTAGGGAAAACACCTTGAACCTGATGGTTCATGTTTTGCCGCTCCCACCTGTCCACCTTTGTATCTTCTTGTGTCGGTTTCGCCTCGGCTTCAGTATTTTAACCATCTCCTCTAGCTTGGGAGATCCTCCATTACATGGGTTTACATTAAAGAAACCATGGGCACACATGCCCTACATTTTATTAGAAGAAGGCTCGCAGGCCAAAAAATTTAAATTAAATAAATTTAAATGAATCCATACACATAAAAAGGGTCTTTGGTCTAGATCATGATCATTCATAGTATGCAATGACATTTACGCATATTTAGAATTCAAATTCTTTTAATCATTCTTTTATTTAAGATAAGACGCACTCGAATTCAATTAATTTTGATCTTATAATTAATAAATTCTTTATCTTAAATTCCCTTCTGAATATCCTTGAGATTATTCTCATCCATATTCCTTGTACGGGTCTTTGTACATTGGAAGAAACCTGGTGAAAATACATTTCTGGAAAGTACACGGCGTGTAGTTTATAATTACGCGGCATGTATTTTCTTTTCACCATTTATCCAAAGTACACGCCAGGGCTTTGGCGTGTTTTCTGTACTTTGGAAATTTTAGAGTACACGGCGTGTAGATGAATCATACACAGCGTGTACTTCCTTTTTATGCGGTAACCGGCCTGGTGATCCCGTGTACGCGGTACGTGGCTTATCTTTGTACACAGTTTCACTTGGGTCGGAACGGACTACACGGCGTGTTGTTCGAACATACACGCCGTGTATTCCGGTTTCCACGTGCCATTCTATTCTGGTCAACACGGCCTGATTAATGCTTAGGCATAATCAATTCACACGGTGTGGTTTGGCAGACCAGTGCCGGTTTGTTGAACCTAAGTACACGGCGTGTAGTTTTAATTACACGCCGTGTAATCCCGTGTTGTACAGACAGAAAGAGCGGATCCTCCGGATGAGTTCCTCATTTTTATTTTAATCAAAAATTAAAATTAAAAGGTCATTTCTGTTATATGAATCGAGAAACAAAGGAGGAAGAATAGATCTCGTTAATTCAGATTTATAGAATGATTTATTTCGAATTGAATCAAATATGAATGCATAAATTATCAACGAAAATTAAATAACTATAATCAACGTTGTAACCTCGCTCTGATACCATTTGAATATTCCGGGCACAGCAGAACCATGTGGGTGGATATGCCCACTTGGCTTTTTGTCATCAGCAATGATCAATCTGGGATCAATACGACGATATACGCCAGTCTCCATAGATCGAATCATAGAAAAAGACAAAGAAGATTGTTTGTCCCGGAACCACAAACAAGGATCATTACAGGTTGATTATAATTAATTTAATTAATTATAAAGAAATACCTTTTGGGCATTCTTTCTTCATTGATTTTCTCGATCACGTTGTTGATGTGATCCGTCGTTGCGTCGCAGAAGCCAAGTGTAGACTCCCACTAGCGGTGATCCACACGTGTACCTCGTATCTCTGGACGTCGCCAAAGGATTATCCGGGTGCTAGCATGGAGAAGCCTTTTCTTGTGTTTTCCACCTTAGATCATCTTGATCTGAGGGAAGAGGATCTCTCTCGGTATTGAGAGCATTCTTGGAGGAAGAGGTTCTTTGGGTCTAGAAATAATTCTCCAGAGATATTGTGCACAACAATTCTCTTGTGTGTTGAAAAAGTGTTGGGGTTGTGAGGATATTTATAATCGGTTGTGTGGGGTTATAGAGTTATGACAATAAATAAACGCATTACGTGTTTTATTTATTTCATTGACTCTTTATTTAAAACCCCCATGTCGAATAAATAATTCCTTGACATGCACCCACGCTGATTATAATAAATATCATTTAAAACAATATTATATCCTCAAAATCCTGATTAGAAAAACTAAACGGCGTGTAATAATAAATACAGGGCGTGTACTTGTTTTTCATTGAAAAATACACGGTGTGTACATTAAAGGTACACAGCGTGTATATCTTGTTTTCATTTATTCATTTCCTTTCCATAAATAAAAATACACGGCGTTTAATAATAATACACGGCGTGTACTTGTTTTATTTTATTTTTCCTCCTTCATTAAAAACAACTTAGGATTCCTTGAAGAATTATTAAACCACATACGAGAATAATCTTTATTCAACTTGAGATACTTGGATACTCTTAGTGTGTGACCCTCTAGGCCTCTTTCTCATTGGCATTAGGCAGTCTTGCCTAATGTCCAACATTACTGTCTAGCAACGGGTCAAGCCACCCAAGAGAAAGAAGTTGACGCCGCATTTACGTATCACCTCATATGAATGCTTACTATGTAATTTAATCCCTTTGTCTCGATATCTCATCAAGCAGGTTTTATGGCAGTTTCATAAACCTATATTCTTGATATGTCATTCTTTGACTACATAAAATAAACTCGTCGTTTACACTATGGCCATGGAATTTAATGCAACTGTTCTATTTCAATCAAAGGGCCGAGATATCAACTTCCATAAATGGAAAGGACAAATCCTTCCTCGACTTATCCATTAACAACATGTCACTTGTGACGCACCCAACGTACCCTATTTCCTGCCAACTTTCTGCATGATGGTTTTCATCAGTAAATCTAAATGCGCGAGTCATCACATGAGTTAATGATAATCTTACAGTCTATGGACCATTGCACACGCTCGTAGATAGCAATATCTGATGACACCAAGACATGAGGAATTACTACTGGCGGGTCTGTTCTCATAATCTCCCATCTTGGAGATTACGAAGTGCGAACTCCATGAGAGAGAGTCTCGTCTTCTTACGAGTACTCGCATATGACGGTCTGTATACTATGTGTCCTATCATAGTATGTCATCCAACCGCAGAACATTATTTAAAAATATTGTTATAGAATTTCAAGGTTCTCATCATAGTGAGGATCGGCTATGACCTTATTAATGCAACAAATATTCCAGGGCATTATTATATTATAGTCATGCAGAACAATGAACAATATATAATATGTTAACATTTATGTAATCAAAGTACAAAACAGTTGGTTTTGAGGACACCAACCCTTTCAAAAATATTTTCAAATCAGATAACTATTTATAAAGGAGAAGATGAAGACAAAAATTGAAAAAAATTAATTTTTTAGAAGACAATAATATGTGGAATATATTTTTACCAAACCATTAAATACACATGTTTTTTAGAATACCAGTTGAAATTTATATTTCAAAAACTTCCCCCAAATTAAATAGGTGGATATGAATCCTCCTTCCACTATATTTAATTATTTAGTTTGTAATTGTTTGTGATTTTGGGGAATTAAATTATATTTGTAGATTAAATATAGAACACATATTATCCTTGTTTATTTAAGATTAGTTGAAAGTTTTATCCATTTTATTTTACAATATTTCAACACATAATAATTTCTCTTATTTCACACTTTGAGTTTTGACTAGCAGACATATATATATATTGATTAAAATATCTTTTATAGATTTCTAAATTATTGTTGTATCAGAGATATATTATAATTATTTGAAATAAAGTAAAATAACCATTTTAATGTAATTATCAAAGGGAGAGAATAACTAAATATTAATAATGAATCAAAAGGGATAATGTATAGTGAAAGGAATTTAATGATTATTACTAAGTAGGGTAAAATTCAAGGTGATTACGGAATAATTTAAATAATATTTATATTGTTTTGAAAACTAAAATTATTGATTGATAAAAAATAAAAAGGGGGTTGATTTTTGAAAAAATGGAAAAATATTTTACTCTTTCATAGGATTAAAAAAAATTAGGAGATTTATTTACAATCCTATAAGAATCATTTGATAAAAACGTATGACTTATTTATTTTATAAATTTTGAATTTAATATCAAACATTATTCCACAATGTATAGTTTATTGAATTTTAGTTATTTTGGGGTGATTTATTCTTTCCATGAGATACAATACAATGTTGTAAAAACGGATAGGAGCGTTTCAATGGTTCAGGAAATGGTTATTCATGCCTCAAGAGTTTTTATTATATCTTGAAGGAATATATTTTTTTGAATTAAATGATTTTGTTTGTGATGATTTCA
This sequence comes from Viscum album, assembly GCA_963277665.1. Classification (NCBI taxonomy): domain Eukaryota; kingdom Viridiplantae; phylum Streptophyta; class Magnoliopsida; order Santalales; family Viscaceae; genus Viscum; species Viscum album. The sequence goes on along the minus strand of OY728139.1, from coordinate 1,510,958,933 downwards.
AGGAATAAAAATAGATCATCCAAGAGATAGGTTCAATTTGAAAATAACATTGAAAATTTCCTAATGTGATTATGAGATGTGGAAAATATATATTACTGTGATACTAGAGAATCTGGTTGTTTAGTAACTGTATAATAATATGCACAATGAACACGTGTTACACTCTATAACTCATCTTGTAGTTTAAAATAGAAAAAGTAGAATCTAACATGTCACATAGTTAGGATGTATATCTAAAATTCATTTCTAGAATTTTAATAATTAGAATGTATTGGATAATTTGGTTTTCCCATGTATGATTGGGAATTAATTTTTTTATATATTATTTACAGTTTTGAATTTCTATATTAGTTATTTACTAGGATTTTATCATATTTATGGCCTTTGTATAAAAAAAGTTAAAAGGTGAATATGGTTTGATTTTTTAAATTAGAAATTCATTTATTTATAGTTGTATACATTTAATTATTACGTTGAGGGAGAGGTATCATACACAAAAATGAAAGAGTTAAAATTTTAAGATCCAGAAATAGAGAATCCACTATGATGTTCCTAGAATACCTAAAATTATTAAGTGATGTTTGATAAATATATGTTACATTTGTTAATAGTCTTCGATGATTAATATACTATGCATACAACTGAATATATGGAAGTAACTTATAAGGCCCCATCCTTTAACCTTACTTAATCTTGAGTTATTACAAGATTACACATTGAGGATCTTTTCAAGTTTAGAATTTAGAGAATTAGATCATAAAACTTGCATTACATTCCACATTTAAAAAAAGTGGTTACATAAGGATAGTATTCATTTTTCCCATCAATGGAAACAAATTTAAAATAAAACATGGATTCTTCCTTGACACTTCCTTGAAACTATCATATCATGTACCTTTCCCTTGACCTGTGAAAAACATTTCAAAAACATGGGATGAGCATAAAAATCTCAGTAAGGGATATAAAAATATGGAAAGGAAAAATGAGTACATATATACATAAGAATGAAATCATACTTTACCCATAAAACATAAGCACTTTAGCATACCTCATCAAATCATGAATAAATCGTAGAAATCATAAGACATAAAGGTAACTTAAGTCATTCATAACCTTCTTACGTAGGGAGTAACCCTCGTGGTTATGTTTGTAATATCCATCACAGTATATTCCCTAAATCTCTTCGGAGAAACCTTAACATTTCACTCCTTCGCGTTACCCAATGCATTGGAGAGCTATATCGGGCTCACCCGCCCTTAGTTTATCACGGAACCACCCGTCTTCATAATAATTCCCAAGAACCACAACATAATCGTATCATATAAAACATGCATAAAGGAAACATAACATTTCCACCTTTCAATCACAAGATATCAATACAAAAAATTGATATAATAAAATTATGAAAACCATTTTCAATACCAAAATAAAAGAAAAGTAAAACATGGTATTTTTTTCTTTTAAAAAGAAGGTATGTCTTGTAGAGGAAGCCGAAACTCAAATAATGGTCACGACGGCAGAGAAGTCATTGTCGCCGCATACGTACGAAAAAAACATTCCCTTTTTTCGTTTAGTAAATTCTTCGTATATAAAAGATTCCTTTTGAATAAACATAAAACTCAAAGGGGTTTATACACCGTATAAATGAAGGTTGTGTATAAAACAAAATATGCCTCAATGAAAGGAGATTGAGATGAAGTCTCATACCTCAGGTCCGACTTCACTCGGTCATTCATTAATCTCCTGAATAATAAACTTGAGTTAATTTCTACTTGTTTAAGAACCTTTTTCAAGTTAATTATTTCTTTTATATCACTTATTGTCATGTCATGAACACTATGTAATTATTTAAGTTAATAACGGTCGTTTTAACGATCATTGGTACTTGAGTCAATAATAAACCCATTATAATTACATGTTGTTCATGTATCCATTATATCCATAATGTTATTAATGATTTAGATATCATATATATCATATATATCCAGTACGTGCATGCATTTATAATATTGCATAACATTTAGAGGCAAGTAATGAAATGCACCGTTCGTGGAGATGGTAAGCCGTACGCACGCAAGAACGCTGCTTCCATTTCTATTTCATATTTTATGAAATGGAATCATAATGATATAAAGTTATATTATAATTCCAGTGTAATATCATATATAAGATCATAACTCCATCCTTTATACGTCCCACATTTGGTATTAACGAATCAAATCACTTTGAGGGGGCGGTGGTCCGCACTTCCTTAAATGAAGATATCGCATTTACCCATATTGGAAACCATAAAGGTATGCCCAAAATAAATAATACAGAATCTTAAGTAAAACATAAATGTATTATATATCATATATAAATATAGTGTCATCTTAATGGCCACCTTTGAAGGTGTTAAAAGAATGTTGAACAATCATCGTTTCGGGAGGCAGAAATTTTCCATCCACGGAAACAGTATGTTCTTTAACCATTAGATGTAGGTGTGTTTAAGTGTAGCTCGAATCTTTCTTATAAAAACATCCTAGTATATGGAAGATACTGGTTTTGTTACAAAAGAAATGAATAAAAAGATTTTAGGGGGTTGGAGAAGCAAAATAAAACAAAAGAACAAAACTTAAGACATTACCTTAAAACTGGGTAACTCCCTTTGGTTTGAGCTCAAAGGCTTCCTTGGAAAGACTTATGCCCAAAGTGAGGCTTCAAGGAGTAATATAGGGAAGTTTAGAGACAAAACGGGCAGGGGTTGGCCGAGCCAAAGGATTTGGAAGTGTGGGTAAGGAGGTAGAGGTGGGGGCCTTTTATAAAAGGAGAGGAGGGGCACTCTTGGAAAGTAAAGAAATGTTACTTTATTTTAAAATGGGTTTCGGATTCAAAAGGTCCCACATTGATATAATTCGAGGGTAAGGTGATAAGGGTTCAAAATACACCCATCCAATAGGTTTTGGACATGTGTAGGTCATAAATGTTACATTATCTTTTCATTTTATTTAAATTTTTTATTAATGAGGTAATCGTTACATCATCATGATGTCATAAATAATTTAATTTATTTATTGTCTAAAAATTATAAAACAAATATCATGATGTAGGAAATATTTTTATATTTATAATTAATTTTTATAGTCAAATATCTGACTTGTATAACCCTATTTAAAAATTGTTTTAGTAAAACAACTCATGTTTGTGTCATTTTAATTTTAACATTAAATAAAAAGATATTAATGTCATTTTCCTACCAAAGTGGCTCCATGGGGTCCCAAAGTTGACCCATGGATTTTATTTGTCGGCCATGAATCATCCAATAAGGGTAGGACATGTGTCTAGGTATTTTCATTTTCTTATAATATCATTTTTTCCTTAAATGGCACTAATTACCTCTAATCGCGATTAAAAACTTAAAAGTTTCTACTCACCAAAAATTTATTTTAATCTCATTGAACCACATTTTAATTCTTAATGACAACCTTGTATGTCAGATTTTTGAAAATAAAATCACAGAAGTGGCAAAGTTTCATTTAAACGAAAAATCAGTTTCTTTAACTACCACTTAGAGGTTTCACTATTCATCGAAAATTGATGTTTTTCATAAAAATACCAAAACTTCACCCCAATCTATATTTGATATTATGAATTCAAAAAATATTTCTATTTTACAAATTTCAAATCATATATTTTACATTAATTAATTTAATAATTAATTCCCGCTGTCATGAAAAATAGCGCGTTTTTATGAAACAATAAGTATCAAAAGATTGACACCAGTTTAAGTCCAATATCAAAGTGAAATTGATTCCAATGACCACCATTGGATTAAATGGTAAAAATATATTCTAATTTAACTTCAAAACCAATTCAAAAGATAATCTAATCATATAAATAAATTATATTAAAAAGAGGTTTTGAATTAAAATACATCATTTTTTACTATTCATTAAAAAATGAACTTTATCGGAAAAATACAAAAAATTCACAAAAAGAAAATTTTGATGTACCAATCATAAAGAATAAGTTTATTTTGACAAACATAGCTTATAAAATTGTCAAAATATAGATTTAAAAATGGTTTTCCATCAAAAGGCAGCAAAACAATCTTTTAAAAATATTAGTGTATTCCATGCTTAAGATTGGATTTATTCTCATTTTAAGCATCTAAAACACTATATAATTCACTAATAGACATAGATAAAAATATCTATTATTCATTACTTACATGGGATGTTACATCCTTCCCATCTTTAGAAAATTACGTCCCTGTAATTTATTTACTTATCGAATAAATGGGTGTACTTATCCCTCATTGCATTTTCAGATTCCCATGTTGCCTCTTCCATCATGTGGTTTTTCCAAAAAACATTTACCTGATTAATCACCTTATTCCATAACACTTTCTCCCTGTGGTCAAGAATCCAGACCGGTTGTTCCTCATAAGATAGGTTCTCTTCCAGCTGAACTACCTCTGGACACAAAACATGAGATGGATCTGGCATGTACTTTCTCTGCATCGAAACAAGAAAAACATTGTGTACTTGAGATAAACGCGGAGGTAAAGCCACCCGGTATGCAACTGATCCAACTCTCTCTAGAATTTCATATGGTCCAATGAACCTTGGACTCAGCTTTCCTTTCTTACGAAATCGCATCACACATTTCCATGGTGAGACTTTGAGAAAAAACATGATCACCTACCTCAAAAGATAGATCCTTCCTCCTGTTGTCCGCATAACTCTTCTGCCTGCTCTGAGCTGTTCTCATGTGTTTCTGTATCAGCTGAACTTTTTCTTCCAACTCTTCTACCAATTCTGGTCCCATCAGCTTTCTTTCACCCAATTCATCCCAAAAATCTGGAGTTCAACACCGCTTCCCATATAACGCCTCAAATGGTTCCATCTGTATACTGTAATGAAAACAGTTATTATATGAAAATTCAACAAAAGAAATATGTTGGTCCCAACTTCCCTGATAATCTATGGAGTAAGAATGTAGCATATCCTCTAATGTCTGAATTGTTCGTTCTGACTGCCCATCTGATTGAGGATGAAAAGCTGTACTAAAATTTAATTCAGTACCCAATGACTTCTGAAGGCCTTTCCAAAAGTTAGAAGTGAACCTGGGATCACGGTCAGATACAATGGAAAGGGGAACTCCATGTAACCTGACTATATGTTTAGGATACAAACAGGAAAGTTGATCTAGGGAAAAAGTATCTCGTATAGCAAGGAAATGAGCAGATTTAGTCAAGCGATCAACAATAAACCATATTGCATTATTACCTCAAGGGGTCTTCGGAAATCCCACAAAGAAGTCCATGGATATATTCTCTCATTTCCACTCTGGCACTGGTAAAGGCTGAAGCATCTCTTTTGGTAACTGCCGCTCTGCTTTAACCTGTTGACATGTCAAACACTTCATAGTAAAATCAGCAATATCTCTTTTCATTCCATCCCACCAGTAATACTCCCGCAGATCTCTGTACATCTTAGTACTGCCAGGATGAACTGAAAATGGAGAACTATGAGCTTTAAAAAACAACTCTCTCTTCAAATGTGAATCACAAGGCACACACAATCTCTTCCCAAATCTCAAAACACAATCATTATCAATGTTGAATTCAGGAAACTTACCTTTCTGAACCAGCTCTGCCTTTTTCTAAAACTCGCTGTCTTGCTTCTGTGCTTGCTTGATTCTGTCTGATAGAGAAGATTTCACTGATACTTGAAACAAAATAGAAGAACATCCTACACCAACAACTTCTATGCCAAATTTCATCAAATCCTCAACCAAAGGGTCAAGTTCCAAACACAACATTTCTAATGAAGCATTAATTTTTCGACTCAAAGCATCAACCACATTATTTTCTTTTCTCGGATGGTAATGAATTGCACAATCATAATCCTTGATTAATTCTAGCCATCTCCTCTATCTCATGTTCAATTCTTTCTGAGTGAATATATACTTTAAACTTTTTTTATCGGTATATATTTCACACTTTACTCCATACAACTGATGCCTCCAAATTTTTAAAGTGAAAACAACAGCAGCTAATTCCAAATCATGTGTAGGGTATTTTACCTCATGAGTTTTCAACTATCGTGAAGCATAAGCAATTACCTGATCATTCTGCATTAAGACACAACCAAGCCCTTTTAATGAAGCATCACTATAGATAACAAACTCCCTATTCCTGGAAGGTAGTGCCAAAACTGGAGCATTCACCAATCTTCTTTTCAATTCCTGAAAACAATCATCACATTCTTCTGTCCAGATAAACTTAACACCCTTCCGAGTTAGCTTAGTCATTGGACTAGATAACCATGAAAACTTTCTAACAAACCTTCAGTAATAGCCTGCCAAACCAAGGAAACTATGAATCTCTGTTACATTTGTGGGTCTTGGCCATTCTTTAACAACCTTTGTTCTTGCAGGATCAACGGTTATCCCATCTTTAGAAACAATGTGACCAAGGAACGAAATTTGTTGCAATCAAAACTCACACTTTCTGAATTTCCCATACAATTTTTTTTCTTTTAAGGCTTTCAAAATAACCCTTAAATGTCTTTCATGCTCCACTTTACTTTTAGAAAACACCAAAATATCATCAATGAAAACCACCACAAACTTATCCAAGAACTCACGGAAAATTCTATTCATTAAGTCCATGAATACAGCAGGTGCATTGGTTAGCCCAAAAGGCATTACGACAAATTCATAATGGCCATATCTTGTACGAAATGCAGTCTTCGGAACATTTGCTTCCTTTACCTTCAGCTGATGGTACCCTGATCTCAGGTCAATCTCTGAAAAAACTGAGATCCCTCGAGCTGATCAAACAAATAATCGATATGAGGCAAAGGATATTTGTTCTTAACAGTGATGTTATTCAAGGCTCTATAATCAATGAAAAGTCTCATAGAACCATATTTCTTTTTAACAAATAAAACAGGAGAACCCCATGGTGATGTGCTAGGTCGAATGAAACCTTTCTCTAATAAATCTTGCAATTGCTCCCTTAACTCTAAAAGTTCAATTTGAGCCATTCGATTAGGGGGTTTTGAAATTAAATTAGCATAAGGAACTAAGTCAACAGTAAATTCAACTTCCCAATCTGGTATTATTCCAGGCAACTCATCAGGAAAAACATCAGGATACTCATTTACCACTGGCACGTCATTAATCTAAACAGTTCCCTTTTTTCAACAATATGTGTAAGATAACATTCATTTCCATCTTTTACAAGTTTCTCGGCCTCTTGATAAGTTATCAACATTAAGGGTTCATTCTTGTACACAAACTGAAAGTCTTTCTGAAAAGAAACTTCTTTAGCTCTACAGTAAATCTTAGCATGGTAAATAGAGAGCCAATCCATACCCAGGATAACATCAAACACTACTAGAGGTAGAACAATAAGGTTATCAAGTAGGTTATTTCCACTGATAAGGATAAGGATATTCTTATAAATTATTTTTTCCTCAACATTTACCCTAGGTGTTTTTACCACATGTTCTGGAGTAATTTCATGAGATGGTATTCCCATTTCACTAGAAAAGGTTTCAGAGATGAAAGAATGTGTGGACCCCTAATCAAACAACACACTATCATAATCTGAAAAAACAAAGTACCTGATACAACTTCATTTGATGGCCTGACATCGCTGAAGTAGTTGCAATGGATTTCACCACCTCTTTCTGCTTGTAGTCTAACTGCTTCCCATCACTCAAGCTCTTTGTCGGACACTCGTTTTCATAGTGACCCATCTCATTGAACATAAATCATTTCAATAAATATAAATCAAATTTGGACTTACTATCACCTTGATCTTTTTCAGTGAAATCACAAGCCTTATGTCCCATCTTACCACATCGGTAGCACTTTACAGGATTCAGAAGACATTCCCCAGCATTCCTTTTACCACATTTATCACAAACTGGAAACTTAGTTTTCTTACCATCAAACTTTTTTGAAGAATTCTTCTCTTTCTCCTGCCACCTCGGTCTCTTCTTCTGCTGGTTGTTATAGAACACTTGGTCATTGGCAAACTCCATTTCCACCTTCTCAGCACATCGAAAAAGCTTTTCATAACTTTTAAACTCATGAGAAGCTAATGCCCCTCGATATTTTGGTTTTAATCCTGAGTAAAAATGATTGATTTTACTATCAAGGTCTCGGATAAAATTTGGAGCATACCTTGCCAATCGAGTGAACCTCTCTTCATAGGAAGCCATTGATTCCTCCTCTTGCCTCAATTCCAAGAATTGTTTTTCCATCCTAAGTCGAACAGCCTTAGTAAAATACTTCTCAAGAAACATACCTTTGAATTCATCCCAGTCAAGAGAATCAATCTCATCAGCGTCCATGATATTTTTAACCATTGACCACCACTGATCTGCCTCACCCTCCAAATCGTAAATAGCAAGACTAACCTTTTGATTTTTTGAACACCCGATGACATTGAAAGTCTTCTCCAGTGATTTAATCCACCCTTCAGCTAACACAGGGTCAGATGATCCTCTGAATGATGGGGGATGTTTCCTCATGAAATGTTCCACCAATGACATGTTCCTCTGCGGTTGATCTGGCTGATCTCATGCATGGATACCACTACCATTTATCGCTTGATTCAACTGCGCCATTACTGCAACAAACTGTTTAGTTCCAATTCCGACCATCTCAGGATGCTGATTCGGAAGGTTATTTCCTTCTGTATGCCTTCTTAGCACTTCTTCCCTATTTCCTCTATGGAAAACCATTCTGAACAAACATGTCTTAGATGAAGCAACATGGTAATCTTCAAATGCTATATCATTTCAAAAATATTTTTGGATAATCATTTAAAAGAATTATAACTCCTAAAGTTATCTAAACCGACCTTTGATACCAACTATAAGGCCCCAGCCTTAAACCTTACTTAATCTTGAGTTATTACAAGATTACACATTGAGGATCTTTTCAGGTTTAGAGTTTTAGAGAATTATATCATAAAACTTGCAATACATTCCACATTTAAACAATGTGGTTACATAAGTATTGTATTCATTTTTCCCATCAACGGAAACATATTTAAAATAAAACATGGATTCATCCTTGACACTTCCTTGAAACTTTCATATAAAGTACCTTTCCCTTGACCTATGAAAAACATTTCAAAAACTTTGGATGAGCATAAAAAGCTCAGTAAGGGATATAAAAATATGGAAAGGAAACATGAGTACATATATATATAAGAATGAAATCATAATTTACCCATAAAACATAAGCACTTTAACATACCTCATCAAATCATGAATAAATCGTAGAAATCATAAGACATAAAGGTAACTTGAGGCATTCATAACATTCGTACGTAGGGAGTAACCCTCTTAGTTACATTTGGAATACCCATCACAGTATATTCCCTAAATCACTTCAGAGAAACCTTAACGTTTCACTCCTTCGCGTTACCTAATGCATTGGAGAGCTATATCAGGCTCACCCGCCCTTAGTTTATCACGGAACCACCCGTCTTCATAATAATTCCAAAGAACCACAACATAATCGTATCACATAAAACATGCATAAAGGAAACATAACATTTCCACCTTTCAATCACAAGATATAAATACAACTAATTGATATAAAAATATTATGAAAACCATTTTCAATACCAAAATAAAAGAAAATTAAAACATGGTATTTATTTTTCTTTTAAAAAGAAGGTATGGCTTGTAGAGGAAGTTGAAACACAAATAATGGTCACGGTGGAAGAGAAGTCGTTGTTGCCGCATACGTACGACAAAAACATTCCCTTTTGTCATTTAGTAAATGCTTCGTATAAAAAAGATTCCTTTTGAATAAATGTAAAATTAAAAGGGGTTTATACACCGTATAAAAGAAGGTTGTGTATAAAACAAAATATGCCTCAATGAAAGGAGATTGAGACGAAGTCCCATACCTCGGGTCTGACTTGACTCGGTCGTTCTTTAATCTCCTGAATAATAAACTTGAGTTAATTTCTAAATGTTTAAGAACCTTTTTCAAGTTCATTATTCCTTTTATATCACTTATTTCCATGTCATGAACACTATGTAATTATTTAAGTTAATAACGGCCGTTTTAACGATCATTGGTACTTGAGTCAAAAAATTAACCCATTGTAATTACAAGTTGTTCATGTATCCATTATATCCAGAATGGTATTCATGATGTAGATATAATATATTTCATATATATACAGTACATTCATGCATTTATAATATTTCATAACATTTAGAGGTAAGAAATGAAATGCACCGTTCATGGAGACGGTAAGCTGTACGTACGCATGAACGCTGCTTCCATTTCTATTTCGTATTTTATGGAATGGAATCATAATGATATAAAGGTATATTATAATTCCAGTGTAATATCATATATAATATCATAACTCCATCCTTTATACATCCCACATATGGCATTAACGAATCAAATCACTTTGAGGGGGTGATAGTCTGTACTTCCTTAAATGAAGATATCGCGTTTACCCATAATGGAAACCATAAAGGTATGCCCAAAATGAAAAATAAATAAGCTTAAGGTAAATATAAACATATTATATATCATATATAAATATAGTGTCATCTTAATGGCCACCTTTGAAGGTGTTAAAATAATGTTGAACAATCATCGTTTCGGGAGGCAGAAATTCTCCATCCACGGAAACAGTATGTTCTTTAACCATTAGATGTAGGTGTGTGTAAGTGTAGCTCGAATACTTCTTATAAAAACATCCTAGTATATGGAAGATACTGGTTTTGTTACAAAAGAGATGAATAAAAATAGTTTAGGGGGTTGGAGAAGAAAAATAAAACAAAAGAACACAAGGGAATACATTACCTTAAAATCGGGTAACTCCCTTTGGTTTGAGCTCAAAGGCTTCCTTGGGAAGACTTCTTCCCAAAGTGAGGATTCAAGGAGTAAGAGAGGGAAGTGGAGAGACAAAATTGGAAGGGTTTGGCCGTGCAAAAGGCTTTGGATGTGCGGGTAAGGAGGTAGTGGTGGGAGCCTTTTATAAGAGGAGAGGAGGGGCACTCTTGGAAAGTAAAGCAATGTTACTTTATTTTAAAATGGGTTTCGGATTCAAAAAGTCCCACATTGATATAGACCGATGGTAAGGAGATAAGGGTTCTAAATACACCCATCCAATAGGTTTTGTACATGTGTAGGTCATATAGTTTACATTATCATTTCATTTTATTTAAATCCTTTATTAATGAGGTAATCACTGCATCATCATGGTGTCATAAATAATTTAATTTATTTAATGTATAAAAATTATAAAACAAATATAATGATGTAGGAAATATTTCTAGCTTTATAATTAATATTTATAGTCAAAAATCCGACTTTTATAACCCCATTTAAAAATTCTTTTAGTAAAACAACTCATGCTTGTGTCATTTTATTTTTAACATTAAATAAAAAGATATTAATGTCATTTTCCTACCAAAGTGGCTCCATGGGCTCCCCAAGTTGACCCATGGATTTTCTTGTTCGTCCATGACACATCCTATAATGGTAGTACATGTGTCTAGGTATTTTCATTTTATTATAATATCATTTTTTCCTTAAATTGCACTAATTACTTCTAATCGCGATAAAAAACTTAAAAGTTACTATTCACAAGAAAATTATATTAATCTCATTGAACCACATTTTACTTATTAATGAAAACCATGTATGTTGGATTTTTGAAAATCAAATCATAGAAGTGGAAAAGTTTCATTTAAACGAAAAATTAGTTTCTTTAACTACCACTTAGTGGTTTCACTATTCATCAAAAATTAAAGTTTTTCAGAAAAATACCAAAAGTTCACCCGAAGCTATATTTGATATTATGAATTCAAAAAAGATTTCTGTTTTAAAAAATTAAAATCATATAATTTACATTAATTAATTTAATAATTAATTCCCGCTGTCATGAAAAATAGCGCGTTTTTATGAAACAATAAGTATCAAAAGATTGACACCAGTTTAAGTCAAATTTCAAAGTGAAATTGATTCCAATGACCACCATTGGATTAAATGGTAAAAATATATTCTAATTTAACTTCAAAACCAATTCAAAAGATAATCTAATCATACAAATAAATTAGATTAAAAAGCGGTTTTGAATTAAAATACCACAGTTTTCACTATTCATTAAAAATGAACTTTATCGTAAAAATACCAAAAATTCACACAAAGTAAATTTTGATGTCCCAATCATAAATAATAAGTTTATTTTGACAAACATAGATTATAAAATTGTCAAAAGATAGATTTAAAAATGGTTTTCCATCAAAAGGCATTAAAAAATATTTTAAAAATATTAGTGTATTCCATGCTTAAGATTGGATTTATTCTCATTTAAATCCCCTAAAACACTATCTAATTCATTAACAGACATAGATAAAAATATCTATTATTCATTACTTACTTGGGATGTTACATCACTGTTGGATCTAAATAAAGAAAACAAATTGGTTTATAGAGTTAAACATTTTATTGATATTATTATGAATTCAACCTATGTGTTGATTTTATTTTTTTAACCATATTGAAATTATTGAGTGGAATAGAGTAATAGGACATATATTATTTGGAATGTAAAACTCTTCCAATATTTCATAGGATTAAATGAAATTACATAACATTTTTTTTATAATCTTATAATAATAATTTGATTAAAACAGATGAATTATTTATTTTAAAAATCTTGAATCTAATATCACCCATTGTTCCACGAAGTATTCTTTATTGAAATTTAGTTATTTTGAAGTGTTTTATTAATTCTATGAGAAGCTAAGCCATGTTGTTAAAATATTCAAGAGTAATTTAGTGGTTATAGAAGGGGTTATTCATGCCTCAGAACTTTTTATTATAACTTGAAGGATAATTTGGTTGAATTAAATAATTCTATATTGGTTAATTTCATGGAATAAAATGATATCAACCATGAGATTGGATCAACTGTAAAATAAAAATTAAAAGGACCCAATGTGATAATATGATGTGGAAAATATATAATGTTGTGATATTAGGGGATCAGGTTGTTTAACACTTGAATAAGAATATGATCCATGATTACTTGTTACACTCTACAACTCATCTTGTAGTTGAAAATTGTAAAATACAAACTAACATGTCACACCTATAGGATGTATATCCTAAATTCATTTCTAGAAATAGAAAAAATTAAAAATATTGGATAATTTGGTTTTTTCATGTACGATTGGGAATTTATTTAAATTATATTATCTATATTTTTTAATTTAGATATTAGATATTTAGTAGGTTTTTTATCACATTGATGGGTTTGGTTTAAAAAAAAGGTAAAAGTTGGATACAGTTTGATTTTTTAAATTTTAAATTCATATATTTATAGTATTTTACATTCAACTAACTTGTAGATGGAGGGATATCATGCACAGAAAAATTAATGAGTTAAATTTTGAATATCTTGAAATAGAGAATCCACAATGATGTTCAAAGAATACATAAAATTATTAGGTGATGTTTGATAAATCTAAGTTACATTTGATAACAATATTTCATGATTAATATTCTATGCATATAATTGAATATATGGAAGTGAATATTGGATCGTAATGAAGAAAACAAATTTTTTTATAGAGTTATATGTTTCATTGAAATTATTATGACTTAAACCTATGTGTTGATTACATATGTTTAAACATCTTGAAATTAGTGACTGGAGGAGAGGAATGGGCCATGTATCATTAATGAGTAGTGAGAGTTTACTTACAAAATTAGTCACATATCATTTTATTGGTGGTTAATTGGAAGATAAAAAAATTGTTGATATGGTTTTATGGGATGTATCCAATTTTTAGTTAACAATGTAAAATAACTATTTCATTTTATTATTAATAAAATTTATATTTTATTACTAATGCAAGATTGATTCATGTTACTTTTTCAATCATGAAAAATAAACTTTTTTTTCAAGATAAGAAGAATTTTGTAAGAAATCATATTTCAAATCCAATATTAGGGTGTAATGTTGGACTCTATATTAAAACAATATGTCATTCGTGGAGGGAAGGTCCAACATGACTCAATAAAGGGTCCCATTATCAATGAAAAAAATTATAACAACCTTTAAAAGATAAAAAATAAAAACCTTTTCTGATACAATTAAAGTCCAGATATGAATAAAGTCATCAAATCCATTTCTAAGAAGAAATTAGGAATAGAATATTTCATGGATAATGAAATCCCATGATATCTCCACATATAAATGAAGATAAGACCAAATGGATATTGAAAACTCTAGCCCCTTTTCATTCATAGAGGAGTGTTATCTACATTAAATATACCACAATATAATCTAAAATATTATATAATTCCAAAAATGATCATATAAAAATGAGTGGATGGAACCTATGTTAAATAAATAAATAATTTCAATTTTTAAATATTAATAATTACATTAAATATACCATAGATTTTTTAATATTTAGGTTCACTTATCATTTCTCTTTGGACCTATAAATTGTATCTTATACCTATATTCATAATAGGATGAGGTCCATTACCATAAAGTCCTTTTATTTGATGTAATATTACTTTAGAGATAAGGAAACTAAACCACCATTTTAGGAAACATTATGCTATAAAATATTTTTGGGATGTCTAATTCTTACATAATAATGAAAAAACATAAGATAATTAGAGAAAAAAGGCCTTGCGAACATTGAATTTACACACTGATAGAATATATGACTCCTACCACCCAATTGTATTGAAAAGGATATCAGAGATAGATTCCTCAAACTAATAAAACATCAATTTATAAATTTATAAAAATTCATTTTCTTCTTTATGTATTTTCCATAACATCGACTCAAAATGCAATGGGAAGCAGAAACCAAACAATGAAATATTTTTTGTTTTGTTTCACCCATTAAATCATTATCAAACAAGTAATCATGTTTTGGTAGTTCAAAAAAATCAATCGTATGTATTGGTGGATTCCAAGTTTTTAATCGTTCATCTATCAGTGGATCACTTATTACCATATCGAGTGAAAAATTAATGAGCTTAGAAAATCAATTCACAATATCCATAACCTTCTAGGTTCCTCTTTGGAGACATAGAAACTCTGATGATTTTTTCTTAGTTCAATGTCTTATCGTATAACTAATGAGTTAAGAAGATTTGAAAATAATTCTATATAGGATTCTCATATATATGTACATAGAGAATGAACTCCCATCACCTAAAATTTTTAGGTAAAAATATAAAGGAAACACACACAAGTTTTAATTATTATATAATTTAATATCATTTTAAAATATTTTTCATTTTCTCAATCAAATCCTAAGCATCTCAAGTATTTTTCATTCCTCTAAAACATAAACACATATAACAAAGGAAATCATGATTTCGATGACATGATTGGGATATATTAGGATTGGTTTCATATTCCATGGCTTAAATAGTTTGAAAAAACTATTTATCAACTTATACGTTTCATTTAAAAACATTAAATACTATAAATAATATTATTAAAGGTGCTTAAATTGTTGGTTCATCAATATTAGGGATGAAATAATTTTAAAAATATATAATATATATATTTTCCTAAACCCATTTGAAAAATTATTAACCCCTATATGAGTGTTGTATAGAAATTTGTTTCTCGATCAAGCAGTTTTTCTTAAGAGAGGTATATTTTAATGTTTGGGAAAAAATGAGACAAATAATTTTCAGTTTTTTATTTGTTGATATCGGTTGAACTAAAAATTTTATTTTATTCGTATAAGATTATATATAACCACTAAATCTCTAACCTAATAGGTGATTACATATATTCATTAGGTTCTAAATGTTCATTTTTGATGGTGTTCGTGTCAACACTCTTGTGTAAGAGTTGAATTGTTATTGTTATGGTGTTATTTCCCCGAAGTAGGACTCAATGTTATTTTAGAATAATTCTTTATGGGTTTAATTTTTGAATTCCATTACTATGTCTATCAATCACCAAATTGAATTATAATGTAAATAATTATATAATATTTATATTTGGAATATTTTGTAATTAAAAAATTATTATTTAAACATACTTTCTTTTTATATTGCAAGAATTGATTTTTTCCCGTTGAAAATACTAGTTCATATGTTCTTGATTTTTATTAAATAAGTTTCCAATTGTATTATAATGAATTTAAACAACTAAAATATATATTATATTTTGTTATATTATTATGATCAGTATAATACATATATGATTTTTTAGAATATTTATTATTAGGTAACGAAATAATTATGATTTATTATTTGATTAATTTTTATGCTATAAAACTTTAAATTTGATGTCTTTTAGGAATAAAAATGAGTACTAGTCAGTCAATGAGATTATTCACTGTATTTTTATTCACATTTGTTTTCCATTAATGAAAACCATTACTTATTATCCACAAAAATGGATGAGATTTGGAAATTTAGGATACCGATTGGATTTCTTGTAATGGAAAGGATATTATGAAACGGATCTGAAAATGAGACATGTTATGAAACATGTATGGAAATTATGTAGTGTGTTAATGGAAGAAAAAATGATTGGAGAAGATATTTTGATGAGTAATTCCAAATCATTGTGTGTTAGATTAGTCAATCTATACATCGAGTGGAGACTATGGCTAAAAATGACGATAATAGAAAGGTTTTCATAAAACATAGTTATAGAAGTTTACTTGAGAAAAAAAGTTATATTCCACAAAATAGAAACAACATATATCGTCTTCTACAATACTAGGGTTTCCCTAATATCATAATTACAACATATTGTGTGACCTAGTTCCATATATTCTATTTGTGTGTCTTTGAGCCCTTAGGGTGTACTGAAATACATTCTTGGATATCCAACACAGTCTACATGTTGGGTGAAACTATGTTCGATCGTGCATCCTAGTGACCTAATTTGAGTAAAACTACCAATAAATAGTTGAGTTGTTCATGGATTTCATAACTCATAAAATCTAATGCACATGTCATGTTTTTGGACCCCACATGACTATAAAATGGTTGTGAATTACCATATACTGGTAAAGGCTACAGTCCATTTCTAGATCAGCACATTTCATACAATATGCCCCCTTTGGGTTTTTCAAATATTCATCCCCGGGTGTCTCTTTCATAAAAAATATCCAATTATTAGAATTTTTTCTCATAAAACATGATTGTAAAAATAATATTATCAATAATGGTTTATTTTAATGTTTTTTTACTAGAAGGATTCCATTAGAATCCTAAATACGATAACATAGAGTGGGTGATATAAGAATGGTAAGCAAAAGGCAGGAAACCCCTTGGGGGAATATGGATACCAGGGTATGGTTCCTTTATAAAAATTATGGATAAGGTAACCCTATTTAATGGAAGGGTGTGTTTCCTATACATATTTATTATTTAACACCCTTGATCAATGAATTTTATGTACAATGAGGTGTGGGTCCTCCATATGGGTTGAAACCCCCTTCGCTCACAATGAAGCATTTTTTCCATGATGTTATTATTGATTTATAATGTTGATGTTGTGTAATTATAGTTCATTAAGACTAGTTACATTTAAGGTCCTTAGGGATTTTCATGTTGTACAATTTATGTGGAAATAAGATATGGATATTAGGACTACACTATATTGTTCATTTACTTGGGTTTTAAATCATATTTGGGGTCATCGTACTTGTGTTGACTGGTAATCCATTTCATCATTTTTTTTGATGAACCTAATTATATGAAATTATAATCATCTTTTCTTGGTCCTTGTACCCCAACATGTTGCATATATGAAGATAATGCACATTTTGGAAGTGAATTTGGTGGAAATGGTACTGGTGGATATTGATATTATTGGAGCTCAACTGTATGCATTGATTATTGTTCTTAATTCAGTGTTGTATTTTTTTAGAACTGATTTTTAATACTTATGTTAGGAGAGTACTTATTATATAATGGTATTTCTTTTATATTTCATTTTTTACTAGTTTGTTTCTCTTAAATACTATTAAGACATTTTATGTGAATTACATGATGATTCTATTACAGTTGATTCTACTATTATTGTTTATTATCATATATAGAGGATATATATTGGAGATTTATGAACCTATATCACAATATTTTCCACTTTGCATCACTCCCTCATGGTTTGGTTCTTCAGAAGATATCACTGCCCACTAGGGTGGCTCACTACCCACCCCTATCTAAAATTTCCTTGTGATGGGGAGAAGGCGGATCATGCTTATATACCTTTCCCAATACCCCTATAGTCTATGATGTGGGATAAAGAAACATGTTTCATGGGCTGAATTCCATATTTCATGTCGTGAAATCCTTATAACTATTAACCATGACCTATTGAGCATATAATTTCATTCATTTGTGACCCAAATAATATCCCCCATGGTTCATTACATACAAATAATAGGCTTCCTACATCCTTATATTCCAATTGTAGAATCTATATTTGGGATGTTTGATGTTCTTCTTATAATGATATTTCTCATACTAATCCACAAAATTGATTTTGATTATGTTGTACCCAAGCCTCAGCAAGTTATTTTTTTTCAAAATATTCAGATTTATCTCTTCTATCTGATATCGAAATAGCATTGTATATTTCGGACGTGGCTCTCTCTTTTAGGGAATCCTACTTTTTTATTACATAACTTTTCATTACATGGTACTAATAGAGGATCCATTAAACTAAAGTTTCTTCAATATAAGGTACTTGATACATGTATATATGAAACATTATAATAAATTCACGTGAAATCTATCTTCATGTGTTCACCTTAAGTTACTTTTACAATATCTCCTTGAATGATGACATGCATTAATGGAAAGGGGTGAGAATGAATCCCAATAAGGGAACATGCAAGGGAAAAGGAAGCATCTCATCATGAGACATATCCACTAGAACATGATGCATAACCACAGGGCATGAAAAAGAATCATAAAAATAACGTGAATCATAACCCAAAAATGTGTCTACAATATTTAAATGATACATTAATAATCAAATCGCCTTGGTTTGTCACCTAGGTGTCATAAATGAAGAATTAAAAAATTTATTCACCAAGGTACCATAATATATGTCATCTCTGGATATTAAATTAATTACCCAATGTATTGCAGTGTTGTCAAGGTACTCCCTTCATATATATTAATTTCATGAGAGGCACACAAATCATAATAAATCATTTCATTAATAACCCATGGAGAATAATGGGCATGTTTTTTATCAATTTATATCCATATATAAGACCTTAAATACCTGACCTTTAAGTCATTTTTAACACATGAAGGGAAATTTGGGTTTTATATGTGTAAATACCTTTATCAAGGGTATCTTTTAAATCCAGTTGGGTACCCATTGAATATAAAAGAGGTTCGTGTTGGAGTTAGTGGCCTAAAACTAACAACTTTTTTGCTTTATTAATTAATAAAATCCATATCACATCTTGATTGTTCTTTTACGTGACAATGCATGTGATAATGTTCTAAGGATAGATGTTGCATTAAAGGGTCATAGAGGATTCCTTCTATGATGAGAACCTGGAAGTGTCATAACTCTATTCTTGAATTTATGTTCTATAGCCGGATAATGTTATTTAAGGGACACAAATAATACAGGATATTAGGGGTGGGGACAAATAAAACATTGAGGCACCTTCTCAGGGTGTCCGCCCATGGTAATATCCAGGAGGTTATTATGAGAAAGAGACCCGCCCGTAGGAAATCCAAAATTCATATTGTCATTGGATGTTCCTATCTGAGGGTGTGTGTATTGGTCCTTAGACATTAAGGTTATTCTTAATGGTAATTAAAACTCAGGAACTTAAATGTATTGATGAAAACTGTGATGACACATTGTTCGCAACGAGGTAGGATACATTGGGTGTATCACGAGTAATACTGCATTAATAGATAATGCAAGAAAGGATTTGTCCCTTCTGTTCTATAACAGAAGTAGATATCTCAGTCCCTTTGATGGAATTGACATAGCCTAAGTAAATCCATTCCCATGGTAAGGAATGGGCAAGTTCAATTCTAGAAAGTAAAAGAATGAATAATTGAGCACATGGGTTGATGGAACTAGCATGCAACCCGCTTGATTAGAGATATTGAGATAAAGGGATTATATTACTTGGTAAGCATTTGAATGAGGTGACACATCATTGTGGAATTATCTTTTTTCTCTATGGGTTCCTTGGCGTGTTTCTAGATGCTAACCATTGAATTTATCCAGGATCTACCAAATTCCACTGAGAAAGAGGCCTAGAGGGTCACACCCTAAGTGTGTTCATGTATCTCGGTTAAATATTAATTTAACAAGTTAAATAAAGATTATTCCCGACAGTGGTTTAATAATTATTTAAGCATTCCTGGTCGCATTTATTTTGACACTAGATATTCTAGAGAATATATTATCGATGAAATAATATATATTTATTAGTAAGTAATTCAGTTACATTTATTTAAGAAATAAATACCATTACTCAAGGACTAATAAATGTGGTGGAGGAAATAAAGAAAAGTCGAAAAGAAAAGTACACGCCGTGTATATTTTATATACACGTCATGTAGTTTTATGGAAAACGAGTACACACTGTGTATTAATGATTATATGGGGTGTTGTTTTTCTTGTCGGTATTTTGAGGATATAATATTTTTTTATTAAATTATATTTATTATAATCAGTGTGGGCGCATGTAAAGGAATTAGTAATTCGACATGGGGGTTTTAAAAAAGAGTTAATGAAATAAATAAAACGCCTAACGCATTTATTTACTGTCATAACTCAATAAAATCAAACCTGATTATAAATATCCTCACAACCCCAACACGTTTCCATAGATAATCATTGTGCACAACAATTCTGGAGAATTCTTTCAATGCCGAAAGAACTACTTCCTCCGAGAACGCTCTCAAGAACGAGAGAGGTCCTCCTTCATCGGATTAAGGCGTTCAAAGGCAGACATTGCAAGTAAATGTTATTCCATGCTATCACCCAGAGATCTCTTCGACGAAATCCAGAGATACGTGGAGCACATCTGGATCACCACTAAAGGAATCCTATACTTGGATTCTATGATTCAACAATGGATCACAAGATCGTGACCGGAGACATCAACAAAGAAAGAATTCCACAAAGGTAATTTTTGTGAATTAATTAAATTAATTATTACCGACATATGATGATCCTATCTCAATGGTTCTGGGAATCCCTATTTTGTTTTTCATTCTTCGTTCTATTCCGAAGATCTGAAATTTTATATCATAACAGATCTTAGTTTGAATGTTGTTTAAGGATAAAATCAAAGTTTTTCAAACCCACCAACATGCTTCCACTGTGCTCGGAACCTACAAGTGGTATCATAGCGGTCATATCGTTGATTATAATTATTTAGTTTTTCATTGGTGATTTACGCATTTAATAATTTAGTTGTTTCAATTCAAGTTAATCATTCTTTAAATCTAAATCTCAAGATATGTTCCTCATCTATCATTTCTCGTTCACCATACATAAACGACCTTTTCTTTTAATTTTTGATTAAAATAAAATAGAGGATATCATTCGAAGGAGCCAAATATTCATGGTCGTACAACACAAGAATACACAGCGTGTATTCAGAAGTACATGCCATGTAGTCTAGGTTCATGCATCGGACTAGTCCGCCAAATCAGGTCATGTATTGATCCTATATAAGTCCTTTATTACACAGTGTGTTAACCAGGAATAGGTGGCACACAGTTTTTGTATTACACGACATGTGGTCCAATGAACATAGCGTGTAGTCCCTTCAGGTTTTGGTTAGAGCGTGTACCAGTTACATGGTTTGCCCGGCTGGAAACCGTAACACAGAAACTACACGCCGTGTGTCCCACTGAAAACGCCTTGTACTCTGAAAATTTCTGAAGCACATGAAACACACCATGTCCCCGGGCGTGTACTTTGGATGGATGGTAAAGAAAAGTACACATCGTGTAGTCGTAACTACATGTTGTTTACTCACCCGAATTATGCAGATTTATTAAAAATTATTATTATATTATACAAACCCTTGAGTTGTGTAATATAGTGCAGGTGTAAAGCTGATTCACAACACATGATAGGTGTTTTATATATATGTGTTTAATTTAACATCTGTGTAATGAATGGGAATTCACTGGGTTGCCTCTAAGGTACAAGTTACGTAGAAGGATAATTTTAAATGAATTTATTTGTTTAATATTATGTTGGATGAGAATTTGAAGGAAATTCAGAAAAGGGTTTAAGATAAAAGTATTGATTAATTAAAGATAATTAATTAATTTGAGTGTGATTTATCTTAAACAAGAACGATTAATGAATTGAATTCTAGTTTTATTATGTGTAAATATCGTTACATATATGGATGATCATGATCTAGACCAAGACCTTTGTATGCGAATGGTTTCATTAATTTATTTATTTAAATTAAATTTTTTGGGATGCGAGCCTTCTCCTCATTAATATGTATGGCATGCGAAAGCCAAATATTATTTTATGTAAAAATCCCTTTTACCCCTCACCTGCATGTGAGATAAATTCATATGTAATGGATGGAGCTCCCAAGCTAGTGGAGGTTGCTCAAGTCAGAAGCCAAGGCGAAACCAATCCAAGGAGATACAATGGTGGACAGGTGGAAAGCTATAAACAAGAACTTGAAAGGTTCAAAGTGTTTCTCCCCTAGGTTTTGGGATAGTTTTTGAACTGCTAGACAAAATAACTAACAGAAAAAGCTCATGATCATTCCATTTATTTTATTCCTATCAGTTTCATGGTTTATTTATTGTGGGTGTGTTGTCATGATCACACAATTAATGAATTAAACATTCATGCATGATGGAACTAAAATATAGACTGGATTGTGAGTAAATATTATCTTAGACATGGTTAATCACTTAATTATATCCCACATAATATTAACAATCATGTAATCAAATATTATAAAATGGAAATTTATGTAGATGGATAAAATCCTTCAAAGAAATATTAAGTCGGTATAGCCTTCCATAATCTTGGTTAGAATCGAACCATTGTTCAAAGTGCCTGACCAACCCTAGTTGGGGTGCTTTCAATTATCGGGGAATTCTAATTCAAGGATTTGGGTTTACTTGACTTGGTTTTCATCAAGGTTTGACTACCACAGCAGGACATGGTGTGACCAAGAGGCAAAGGTTATGGTAATCCAAAATAAAAGGATTTCAGGATTTTGGAGTCCACTCAGTGGATCAAGGAGCTGCGAGTTAATGCAGTTGGAATTTGTAATACCTACCTAAAACCCTCCAAGTTGCTTGACCAACACTAGTTGGGGTCATGCGAAGGGCAATATAGATCCTTTCCATTAGAATATTCAGGCAACAAAATATTCCAAAGTCAATGGTGAGGGATATTGGATTTCGATAAAATTGTGGGAGACTAATAAGTATTAATTTATTTACTTGCTCAATTTTATAATAAATTAATAAACCATTTCTCATCTTAAATTTTAGAAATAGCAAGAAAAATGACTTCAAACATATCATTACGAACCATACTCGAGAAGGAAAAACTTCTCACCAGCACCAATTTCCAAGAGTGGTAGAGGTGTTTAAGCGTCATCCTTCGCCATGAGAGGAAATTGTATGTGATGAATGAGATTATTCTAGTTGTGCCTAGAAATGAGTCCAGTGATAAGGAACTATCTCTTTATATGAAACATATGGATGATTCCACAGATGTCCTATTTTTCATGCAATCGGCCATGTCTATTGAGCTCTTGAAGCAACATGAAAACATGGATGCATATACCATGATGTCTCACCTTAAGGATCTCTACCAAGAGAAGGAGATACAAGAGAGATATGTGTTAACCAATGATTTATTTACATCTATGCGTGGAGAGTCTGCACGAATTTGGCCTTATGTAGTCAAGCTTATTGCCTACATCGAACGCCTGGACATCTTAGGGATTAAATTCCCGGATGAGTTGTGTACAGATCTCATCCTATCATCACTACCCAAGACCTTCTCAAACTTTATTATCAACAAAAATATGATAAATAATGAGAAGATTCTATCAGAACTTCTGACCTTGATTCTCCTTGTAGATAAGGACATGGGGCATGACAATCCTGCAGTCCTCATGGTGAGTAAGAAAAGGAATTACAAGTAAATGAGGCCAAATACTTATAAACGGTCTGAAGCCCCTGAGCACCATCCTTCCAAGAAGGGGAAGATCGAGAGGAAGGGCATGGAATGTGAGGAAGTATGTTTTTCATGTGGCAAGAAAGGCCAATGGAAGAGGAACTGCACCCAGAAGCATGGGGATGCTAATGGTATGTTTGTTATCGAGTGCAATCATTCTATTTCTACACATTGGGTATTAGATATTGCATGTTGGGATCACATCTGTATTCAAATGTTGGAACCAAGTAGATTTATAAATATTTGTAGAGGAGAGGTGGATCTTTGAGCTACCAATGACACAAGGCTGGCTGTGTTGGCTATTAGCGATTACCACCTCTCATTGCCGACTGGGTTGATTTTGGTTTTTCATAACTGTTATTATGTGCCCAGTGTTACCAAGAACATAATTTCTAAATTTTTTTTGATGTGGATGGATTTATTTTCATGTTTGGAAATAAGGGTTGTCTATTTTATAAGAACAATGTATATTTTTGTATGACACATTTAAATAATGGTTTGTATGTATTAAATTACGAAAAACAAGTGTTGGAAATTGATAAAAAAACAAACTCACATGACTCATACATCACCCAGTTGTGGCATCACCGTCTCGGTCATGCAAATGAGAAGTGTTTGACAATGCTCTACCAAGATGGTTTTTTGGACTCTATTGAGCTAAAACTATTTGATAGATGTCATGCTTGTTTACAAGGAAAAATAACCAAGCCACCCTTCGGTGGACAAGGTGAAAGAGCCACAGAGCTTCTAGGATTGGGGAACACAGATGTTTGTGGACCATTTCCTGTAGAAGCTAGAGGTGGATATTTTTACTTCTTTACTTTTACTGATAATTTGAGTAGTTGGGTCTATGTCTACTTAATGAGGAAAAGTCAGAATCCTTAGATAAATTTAAGGAATTCAAGAATGAAGTAGATAATCATCTTGGTAAAAAGATAAAGAAACTTCAATCGGATTGAGGTGGAGAATATTTGAACCAAGAGTCCATCGATCATCTATAGGAGTATGGGACTCTATCTCATCTCACTCCTCCTTATACACCATAGTGGAACGATGTTAGTGAAAGGAGGAACCACACCTTGTTGATCATGGTGAGGTAAATGATGAGTCATGCATATCTTCCATTATCCTTTTGGGGATATGAATTAGAAACTACAGAATACACATAAAACCGAGTACCAACTATGGAGGAAAATGGAATTACATCCGAGTTATGTAAGGGAAGGAAGCCCACTTTTTCGCACACACATGGATGGGGATGAGAGGCATTTTTAAGGCCTTCTCCGGAAACAAACTAGCACCCCAGTGCACGAGGGGTATCATTATAGGATATCCTGATGAAACAAAAGGATATTAACTATATAACCCTTGAGAAAAGAGAGTGACTATCACAAGACAAGACATATTTATTGATAGGGAGAACAACCTCAGTAAGGATAGTGGAAGCAAGATTGAGTTTGACGAAGTTGATTCTCAAGATACACAAGAGTTGTTAAGGAAACAAGTTCCACAGGTCCCCGTGGAAGAGGTTCCAAAAACACAAGTACTGCATAGGAGCTCAAAAGTGGTAAGGGAACTAGAGAGATTTGGTTTCCAGTCACCAAGGATGGTGAATCATTATTATTGGACAATGATGAACCTCTCTCATACAAGGAAGTATTAGAAAGCTCAGAAGCTGCATGATGGCTAAAAACTATGAATTCTGAGATGGATTCCATGTATCAGAACCAAGTCTGGTTTTTGTTCGATGAGCCAGTTGATGTAAATCCATCTGGATGAAAATTGTTATTTAAGAGAAAAATGTACATGGAAGGTCAAGTTTGAACCTATAAAGCAAGGCTAGTGGCTAAAGGATTCAAACAACGTCAAGGAATTGACTATGATAAACCTCGTCACCAGTTTCCATGTTTAAATCCATAAGAATCATACTTGCCATAGAATCTTACCATGGCTATGAGATTTGGAAAAAGGATGTCAAAACAGCATTCCTTAATATGAACCTTTAGGAAGATGTCTTTATGAAACATCTAGAAGGGTTTGGAACACTAGGTATAGCCAAATAGGTTTTCAAGTTGCAAAAATCCATTTATGGATTAAAGCAGGAATCCAGGTCATGAAACATTCGATTTGATGAATCCATAAAGGAATTTTGGTTCATTAAGAATGAATGTGAGCCATGAGTTTATAAGTTGTTTAATGGGAATGCGATCGTTATTCTAGTAGTATATATTGATGACTTATTTCTTATTGTAAATGATGTACCAGTCATATAGTTGGTTAAGGACTGGTTGAACAAGGGTTTCTCCATGAAGGACTTGCATGAATCAGTATAGATTATAGGGATCAAGATCATTCAATATATATTTAAGAGGCTGCTTGGACTAAGTCAGAGTACATACAATGAGCAGATACTAATGAGATTTAGTATTGAACCATCCAAGTGGCGATTGGTTCTAGTGTCACATGGCTTACATCATTCTAAGAAAATGTTTCTCTAGGAAAAACAAGAGAAAGATAACCTGAGTAAGATACCATACACTTCGACTATAGGATCCATCAGGTATGCCATGTTATGTACCAGGCTTGATGTTTCCTATGAACTGAGCATGGTAGGCAGATATCAAGAAGATCCAGGAGAACATGATTGGACTGTAGTTAATACTATCCTTAAGTATCTGAGAAGAACTAAGGATATGTTCCTAGTGATTGGAGGAGATAAGGAGCTTATCATAAGACGGTATACTGATACTTGCTTTCGGATAGATCAAAACGATCTAAAGTCGCAATCTGGATTTGTTTTTTATCTCAATGGAGGAGTTGTGAGACGGAAGAGTTCAAAGAAACTAGTTGTCGCCGATTTTACAACGGAGTCTGAATATATAGCAGCTTTGGATGCTGTGAAGGAATCCGTCTGGATTCGGAACATTGTCCGGAATCTTGATGTGGTGCCTAGTAGTAAATACCTTGTCACATTTTATTGTGATAATACTTTAGCGGTGGATCTTTGAAAAGAACCAAGGTCACATCAACGGAAAAAGCACATACTCCGAAAGTATCACATCATCAGGGATTTCTATCAAAGGGGTGTAGTTGCAGTGAGAAACTTTTCGATGGAAGAGAACTTGGTGGGCCCCATGACTAAAGGCATATCTCACCAGAAGCATGAATATCACCTGAGAGCTAGCGGGTTAAAGGTTGTTATCAGATGTCTCTGGTCCAAGTGGGAGTCTGTTTGAGTTGGTGGCCTAGATCCAACTACTTTGTACTTTATTCAATAATAAAAGCCATATCACATCTTGAGTGTTATTCTGTGTGACAATTTTTGTGATAATGTCCTAAGGATAACTGTTGCATTAAAGGGTCATAGTAGATCACTACTATGATGAGAACCCAGAAGTGCCATAACACTGTTCTTGAATTTATGTTATATGTCCTAATGATGTTATTTGAGGTAAAGAAATAATACAGGCAATTAGGGGTGAGGACTCATAAAACATTGAGGTACCTTCTCATGGTGTACGCCCTTGGTAATATCCAAGAGGATATTATGAGAATGAGACCCGCCAGTTGGAAATCCATATTTCATAGTGTCATTGGATGATCCTATCTACAAAAGTGTGTATTGGTCCATAGACTTTAAGGTTATTATTAATGGGTATTACAACTCGTGCACTTAGATGTATTGATGAAAACTATGATGACACACTGTTCGGAGCGAGGTAGGATACGTTGGGTGTGTCATGAGTATTTGGAATTAATAGATAATGTGAGAAAGGATTTGTCCCTTCTGTTCCATAATGGAAGTAGATATCTTAGTCCCTTTGATGAAATTGATATAGCCTAAGTAAACCCATAGCCATGGTAAGGAATGGGTAAGTTCAATTCTGGAAATTCAAATAAAGAATAATCGAGCACATGGGTTGATGGCACTAGCATGCAACCCGGTTGATTAAAGATACCGAGAAAAAAATTATTATATTATATGGTAAGCATTTGTATGAGGTGAAACGTCATTGTGGCATTAACTTTTTCTCTATGGGTGCCTTGGAGTGTTACTAGTCACTAACCTTGGAATTTTGGTAGGCTCCACCTAATGCCACTGAGGAAGAGGCCTAGAGGGTCACACACTAAGTGTGTTCATGTATCTCCGTTAAATATTAATTTAACAAGTTAAATAAAGATTATTCCTGACTATGGTTTAATAATTATTTAAGGATGACTGATCGCATTTATTTCGACACTAGTTATTCAAGAGAATATATTGTGGACGAAATAATATATATTTAGTATTGAGTAATGCAGTTACATTTATTTAAGAATTAAATAGACATTACTCAAGGACTAATAAATGTGGTGGAGGAAATAAATAAAAATAGAAAATATAAGTACATTCTGTTTATATTAAATATATACGCCGGGTAGTTTTATGGAAAACAAGTACACACCATGTATTAATGATTACATGGTATGTAGTTTTCCTAGTCGGGATTTTGAGGATATAATACTATTTTATTAAATGATATTTATTATAATCAGTGTGGTCACATATCAAGGATTTAGTAATTCGATATGGGGGTTTTCAATAAGAGTTAATGAAATAAATAAAACGTGTAATGCGTTTATTTATGGTCATAACTCTATAACCTCAACCCCAATTATAAATATCCTCACAACCCCAAAAATTTTCCACAGAGAATTTTTGTGCACAACAATTATGGAGAATTCTTTCCAGGATGAAAGAACTACTTCCTCCAAGAACGCTCTCAAGACCGAGAGAGATCCTCCTCCTTTGGATCAAGGTGATCGTAGGTGGATATCGCAAGTGAAGGTTCTTCCATGCCAGAACCTAGAGATCCCTTCAGTGACGTCCAGAGATACATGGAGCACGTGTGGATCACTGCTAGAGGAATCCTAATCTTGGATTCTATGATGCAACGATGGATCACAAGATCTTGACCGGAGACATCAACGAAGAAATAATCCCACCAAGGTAATTCTTGCCAATTAATTAAATTAATTGTAACCAACATATGACGATCTTATCTCTATGGTTCCAGGACTCCCAATTGTTTTTGTTCTTCATTCTATTCCAATGATCCAGAATTTTATATCATGATGGATCTTGGTTTGAATGTTGTTTAATGCTAAAATCAAAGATGGGAAACCCCACCAATGTGCTTCCGCTGCACCCGGAACCTACAGTTTTGTATTCCAATAAAAGTGAAAATAAAATTTCTCATGTAAAAGAGTAAAATCTAAGAAGTAAATTTGAAAACATGATGAGAATAAAACATTGTTTCAGAAAAGGGTAAAATGAGATGGAGAAATGGTATAACATTCATAAAAAACTTTTAGTGTAATAGGATAATATATGTATACAAAAGAACATATTTTGGTATTTAGGGGATATACCAAAAAAGGGAAACATGAATGGAAAAGATAATTGAATATTTTTTCTTTCCATGAAGAGTTGTTCCTAAAACATGAGGATAGTACCTTGGGTATTTAAATACACAATAGGGAAACTCCATTGAATTATAATTCACAATAATATTTTGTAGGATGGATTGGGAGTTAAGTGGAATGCTAAAATGGTTGGGAATTTATAAATAATTTTGCTGAATTTTTAAATAATAATCATATAAAGATATTAGAAATACAGGCTGGGAAAATGAAAAAACCATTGTATTTCCCATGGGTTTTGCTAATGTTTTTGGAAATTTGGGACAGTGGATTGGATATTTTAATCCATTATAAGCAAACACCATATTTTAATACTTTTTTAGGAATTGAGAATTAAGGATTCAACAACATAATGTTTTTAATAATTATGTTTCCAGTTTTTCACTTTGGGATGCCACTTATAGTTTTATTAATGAATAAAAATTATTTAGTTAATTACAAATAATAAATAACAAATCACATGTCATCTTTTGTGCTAAATTAATTATTAAATAACTATAACAAAAGTATAGATTCATAAAATATACCGAAAACCAAAACATATATTTTCACTACTCATAAAAAATAATGTATTTTAAAAAAATATAATGAATTAATCCCAACATTATTTACATGTGGTGATTTAGAATATATATTTTTATTTCTTGAGTAATTATATGAATATGATAATTTTAAATTTTAATAATAAAATTCCTTATTTATTTAAAAATTCCAGTTTTTAAGGAATAATCAAATTTATGACACTTATAAAAAATTTCATTTGTTATTAATAAATTATTTTATCATTTACATTTTTGACAGAGTGTTTTAAAAAACTATTTTTGTAAAATAAAATTATTCTAAATAAATAAGTTTATTATAAAATTTTATATATTTTTTATAAAAACAAAATTTAATTTTATTTACATTCAAAAACAAGTCTATCAAATTCCCCTTAATTAAAAATATATTTTATTAGAAAAAAATCCTCTGAACAGTAATTAATGGAATTGTTTATAAGATGTTAAAACATTTTATGTATCCAAGTCCAAGACATATAATACCTTATTGCACCCACATATAACCTAATAGTGAGGCATTCAATGATCATAGTTTCATGGAATGGCTCAACAAATAGAAACTCTATGATAATATCAACTAACTTGAACTTATCCCATATGAAATTTTATCCACACTTCACATTTTGAATCGTATATTGGGATTGGATAAGAGAGGAAAATATTGATGCTACCTCCCTCCCATGTTTGGAAAAGTTCTCATAAAAAAAGAACAGCTCTCCTGGTTGAGACAATTGATTATCCTTTATGTACCACAAATCCTTTATCATTAATACATATAAAAACATTCCATAATGATAAAATTATAATCCAAGGTTAGAATTTCCAATGGCCATATTAACCAATGATCATATAATGGTTGGATCCAAATGGCCACGTTTCCCTTTATAACCTATAAATACCTATTCATTATTTCACTTAAAATCCACTAAAATCTACCCATAAAGATATATCTTCATTTCATAATATGTTTATTGATTTTTGAATATTTTGATTCATTTATATAGAATTTTCAGTTGGATTTATGTTTCTAGGAGATTAGGGAGATCCTTATTTTCCCATCTCAACTATTCAATTTTATATTCTTTTCTATGTCATAATTTTTGGAATTTCAATTGATTTCATCATTGAATAATGTAACGGTCATTATTAATGAAATTAATTTTTTTTCTTTCTATGTATTTTTTATATGTATAATATTATATAATATGTAATAAAATTTATACAGGAAACAATTATCATTTAGAAAGTATGGTTCACTACATTCTTCCCACTTAAGAATCTTTTTCCCCAAAATTTCAACTCATTTTATAAATTGAGAAAAGGTGATGGTACTTCCATTTCATTTAATTCACTGGTTCCTAGGTCTCTTATTCGTATTTATGGTTTCTCCAAAACACTTTTACAAGGTCGGTATTCTTTTTATGTATAACTTTGTCCCTATGGTTCCATATCTCTACCATCTTATCCTCAAAAGAGAAGTCATATTCCAGTTGTACCAACTCCTGTTTCAGTACATATGATGTATCAGGTATGTACTTCCATAAGATAGATTTGTTTAATAAATAATTAACCTGAGATAGAATCCGTGTAAGCAATATAAAATAAGAAACATCTCAAATGCAATCATCGATTTCATAGGGGCCAATGTAGCTATAACTGAGCATCCCTTTCTATACTAACTGCATGACTCTCTTTCATGGTGATATACGAAGGAATGTTTTTTATTAAACATAAGAAACCATTTCCCTATGATGGTTTCTAGAACATAACTTCAGTCGAATATTAGAAGCATTTATAAATTGTTGGATGAAAAGAACTTTTTCTATAATCTATTTCATATGATCGTTCCCAAGTATCTCTCTCACCAACATCCTCCCAACATATTGGAGTTCTACATCACTTCATATATAGATCTTCATATTGTTCCTTTAAAATACTATATTGGGTGCCATTTTTGTATGAGAACTCAAATAATGGGAGGCGTTGAACCCTGTTTGGGACTCTATGGCTGCACGTTTATGGGATTGGGAAAGATGCAAAGAATTGTTTGACAGGTGACGAGCATTCATCCGTTATGAAAGAGAATTTTCTACCTCTGTCTTTGTTTCGACTGGATCAGCATTGTTATACATAGGGGCTTGGATTGACCCCATGGGGACTAGGATGTTTATCCCTTCTACATTATGATGGAGGCACCACAATCAAGTGGTCTTCGCAGGTGATTTCATCGGGTCAAGTATTTATGAAATCGGCCCTCTTAGGATATAACATCCTTGGAAGGTATTCAGCGAGTATATTCTTGGATCCAGAAACACCCAATGGACCTGGTATCAAAGATTCGTGGACTTTCTTTCCAAAGGAATGCTCTGTTTGGTTGAAAATTTGGCCTATGACACTTAAGGACTCTCTTGGTTGAGAGGATAAGAGTTTAGGCTCATCACACCATTTTTTGGGGAATTATTGACTATTTTAGGAAACACTTATAGATTAAAGTTGTGTTCATATGTATATGAATCATTGGTTTAGTCCTGAACTGTGTATCTCGGGCTACCCCTAGTGTCCAGGATCATCATAGGCATACATGAATTTGATGCTATAGAGACAATGATGACTTAAGTCGTGCAATAAGGTTCAATGTAGTTTATCATCGTCTAGGGGGTGGAATATTTCTTGATGTGGTGATTGGACCCATAAGATGGGCTTCCTAAGTATTCTCAGAAGAGGAATCAGATCCCATGTAGTTAAAGAATGGGTTGGTGATTATGTGTGGTAGCTACCCATTTGTTGGAAAATTATTCGGTGAACCCTTTTTAAGGTAACCCTTCTGAGCATAGGCCTTCACGTAGGTGTCCTATGTATCCGGGTTTGAACAAAAATATGATTTCTCGTAGTTCAAAATGGGTAGGTTTTGTGGATGTTGTGATCATCACAAACCTCTAAGCCCACATGAGACATACTCGATGTGACAAAAAAGAGGATGAGAGATATCCCACAAATAACAATCCTCCTCTCTTTCTGATGTGAGATGGAGGGACAATAGTTGGAGAAGTTGAGGAAATAGTGGGATAGGGCATAAAATGATGAACCTTTCAAAGTGGGATTACATTGGAGGTCATGCGGCTTGACCCTCAAAATATTGGGGACTTTCCTTAGTGAGAGATCCGTAGAATGCATTCTGAGATAGGGGAGGAATGTTGACTATCGTCAAAAGGATAAGTGAATGTGATTCCCTCGACTAATCACTATTACTCATTGAATGGAAAATAAATTGATAAAACATAATCTCTATAATAGGGAAGTTCATTTTATCATCCTAAGGTAGGAATTAGAGTTATGATAAGAATATAAAATTACATAAATACCTGGAGTCTGAACCATTGTGGGGAGAGCCTTCATCACTCTTCTTCTCATGGGTTTGTAGACTCAAAGGGGCAAACTTATGTGCTTGATGATCAGATCATATTGGTCTCGTGGCATTGGAGGAGGCTTTGTCTTGATGCGACATGATTGGTTCAGAGAGGGGATATAGAAAAATATATGGTAACATAGGGGGGATATTATAGATGGAGGGAAGAATACCTGAAGATTCCTCATTCTGTATACTGTTTTATCATGAGGGATGGGGGTGGGGGAGCTCTTTATGCCATAGTGGTATGCGGGTTGAGGGGTCATCCACGTACCAAACTTGTACACAGGCATTGCTTGAACCACCATGAACTATAATCTTATAAGGTACTAGATGTATTCTTCCACACTACATCAGGTTATATCCACATACTGATGTAGTGTGCAGGACCGAGCTCATTCTTCATAGGGATATGCTATTCGGAACACCATTTTGAATGAGGGTCCTGGAACCTATCGTTCACTGGGATTTAATCTTCAAGAAATGTTTGGTTTCAATTAAACCAATTAGGTATGTGGTTCTCCCATTATTATTAAGTTATTTATTTTTATGGTTCATGACTGTTTATACCTACAGAAACACGGTTTGTGATTTTTACTTCATTGATGATTTGAAACCAAAGATAGAATCCTCTCATAATTATATCTTCCAACTTCTAAGGTCTCATCAATGCTTTCTTTTTCTATCCTTTTCAATTATTTTAGTCTTTCTCTTACAGATCATTGGGACAAACATATATATTGTCATGAGGCACCATTTACGGAATCCGATGAAAATATAACTCAATCTGATAAATAATAAGTCAATTGGGGTTTTCGGAGGTTGTGATTCACGTGTTAAGGTTCAAGGAACCCTAACGATATGCTTCTTCCTTGAACTGAAGAGTTTGCAAGATAGTATGCATATGGCCTTCGCATGATCGATTCCACGACGGATATGGTTCACAGGCACCATGGTTCAACACCCATCTCACCACAAGACACCGCCTCACGGGACATTCCACATATTGGTGGTTCTCAGTTCATGTGTTCCGTGAACCCTTCCTGGTGAAGGTATGTAGGTATCTTAAAATAGTTTGAGGAATTCAATTCCTATATGTTTCTTCTAATGTTCTCAACTCAATTTTCCTCCTTTTTCTTTAATAGCTTTATAGAAATTATTGTTTCCTTCTACAAAGTGATTTTGGGAGTATTTTATTCCCTTTGTGATGTTTTTAGGACCCTATAAACCCTTCTAACATTAAATTCCATTTTTTCTTTTCTCAATATATCCTCATGTGTCTGAATAGTCCTTTTAGATTGGCCATCAGATTGGGGGTGATAGGTTTTTTTAAATTCAATTTAGTATTTAGAGTGTATTGAATAATTCTCCAAAATTTATATGTTCACTATGGATCATAATTATAAGAGACAAGAAGTTACACCCCTTATAACCTCGCCACTTACTTTAGGTATATCTTGGAATGTTTTCCGAGGGGGAAATATTACCGAATAGTGATGAAATGGTAAGT
Organism: Viscum album; assembly: GCA_963277665.1. Lineage (NCBI taxonomy): Eukaryota > Viridiplantae > Streptophyta > Magnoliopsida > Santalales > Viscaceae > Viscum > Viscum album. Next base: position 1,510,923,762 of record OY728139.1, on the reverse strand, counting down.
ATTACTGAATCAGTTCAATATAAACCATATCACATTGTTTCCTTTGGATGTCTTTAGGAGACAAGTTATGAAGTCCACACCACTTTAAGAATTTTTCAATACACCATCACTAACTGACACACCAAGAACCATTCAGTGTTTTCAACAACATCCCTTTTCATATTATCCCACAAATAATAATCAAGAATGTCCCCATATGTTTTCTTGCTTCTATGATGTATAGAGAATATAGAGCTTTGTGATTCATCCATCAGATCCTTATTTATATCTGTGATAGATGGCACACATAGGCATTAATGTAATTTCAATACACCTTCTTTACTAATATTGAACTTAGTAAAGTTCCCATTATTCATATCTTCTATCTTCTTTTGTAACAAAGGATCCTCCATTTTTTATTTATCGAACATCTCTCATGATGATAATTGGAAATCATTTGTGATAGGGTTGATGATTCCCCTTCACATACAATTCCAATGTCCAATTTTAATAGGTCCTTGATCAGAGGATCTCCTTTAATCCTCATCATTTTGGGGATTTGTTAATTTGTTTACTATTCCATGGTGATAATTAATAAAATAGTAATAATATTTAAGTAGATGTAACCATATCATTTTCATCACGTTAAATTCCATTTTCATGAAAATATTCTTCAAAATGTGGTGGTCTGTATATATATCACATTTCTCCCCATAATGATAGTGCATCCAAATTTTCCGACAAAGAATAGCTGCAGCTAACTCCATTTCATGTATAGGATAATTATGCTCATCTGGGATTAAGTGTGGAGATTCATAAGTAATCACCATGTCATTTTTCATGAGGGATCACCCATTCCCTTTCATGATGGGTCCCTAAAAATAAAAATACTTCTCAATAGAGGGTAGAGTTCACATAGGGTTGGTAACCAATCTCATATTCAATTCTTGGAAACATTTTTCCCACTCTTTTTTCTAGATGAAATTAGTTATTTTTTTAGTTTACTTTGTTAGCGGAATAGAAATATGTGGATTCATTTTTAAGAATGTCTTAGAATATCCAACGAAACAAAGGAAATTACACACCTCAGTTACTGTTGTCTAATTAGGCCACTCCTTAACAGCCATTATCTTTTCTTGGTAAATAACGATTCCTTCACTGATTAGAATACCCCTAAAATGAAACATAATGTAACAATAATTCACATTTTCTGAGTTTTCCATTAACAATTTACTTATTCCTTGTTTTTAAAATAACCATTATATGATCCGGACACTCCTTGTGACTTATAGAATGTATCATAGTACAATCAATAAAAACTACCATGGATTTTTGAAGGCAGTCCTCAAAGCGTTTACTACTCAAATCCATAAATATTTAAGAATTATTAGTCAATCCAAGGGTCTTAAAAACAAACTCATAATTCCCATATCTTATTTGGAATCCAATATTTTGAATATATTCTTACTTCACCCATAATTGATGGTACCAAGATTAGAGGTCAATCTTAGAGAATAATTGATCCCCATGAAGTTGGTCAAATAAACCATCAATGCATGGGAGGGGGTAATTTATCATCATAGGGAACCAATTAAGTTAACTGTAATCAATGTATAGCTAAATTGATCCATCCTTCTTATTCATAATGAGAAAAGGTTGTCCTCAAGGAAAAAAATTGTTCAGATAAATCCCATCTACAAAATATCCTAATATTGTTTATTGGATTCTTATAAATATATATTTTCTATTATATCCGTAGTGTTTGATATTAGATTGGATCAAGGTATGAGTTAAATGTATAAATCTACCCATATTTCTGGAAGATGTCCATCTATCTCTTCGTGATATACATCAATGTATTTTGGAATGATGGGGGAATTATCTATCTCAATAATTTCATTCCCTTATCCCTCTTCACTAATCATCTACATAAATATGGATAGGTGAGGTGATTCTAGGAATGGTTGATGTTGTGATATCTCTCCTTTGAAAATGACTATAGGTTATCCATTCAAGGATACTATGAATTCCTTGTTTCTATAGTTTATATTGGAAATTTCATATTGAGAGATAGTACATCCCAAGTATAATGTCTACTTCCACCATGGGAATGACTACTAAATTTGTTATGAGACTATACTCAATAAAGTTATTACAGCAGTTTATATACATTTTTGATGTTGGGATAATCACTCCCGGAGTCCTAACTTATAACTATAATTTTAGAAGTTCAGGGATTGATTATATATTCTATTCATTTTTGGATGAAATAAATAAATGCATAAAACTAGAATAAAAAAGTATTCACTATCTTTATAGAACAATGAGAGTAACTTCCACCACATAATTTGATGCATATACTTCATCCTATGTGATAGAAAATTCTCAAAAATTCTCCCTTGGCATTTATATGGTTGATGGTCCCTCCATTATCTCCAAATTTTTACATTGACTTGAAAAGTGTCCATATTGTCTACAATTGAAGCATTTAACTTTTGGCTGGGCCAACATCCTCTTCCATTTTTCATGAGTGTTAAATAGTTGAGTCTTCACCGCAACACAATTGTTATGTGGTATATACCCGTGTCTTTTATATTTGTATAATATTCCACTCGCAAAAATGAAGGTCCCCAAATTATTCTTCCTATATTTGATTCATATTGGATGTTGTACTTTCATTCATTCTCTTCCATGATCAAAATTCCTCCATGAGATTGGATTCATTGATATATTCATTTCATTCAATATATATTACCATTATGCCTCTCTAAACTCCAATTCAATTTTCATAGCACTCTCCACTATCTCATTATAGTATTTATAATCACGATTTCATAGATTTCGCAACATATGGCGTCTCATACCACTGAAGAATCTATCAAGCTTTACTATAGGATCCATTAAAAACTATAGTTTTATCGAGATAGTCTTGTAGAATTCATGTCACAGTTTTCCACTAATCCATTTTCCTTCTACAACAATTCAAGGAATTGATTTTATTTTAATTAAAATCAAATGGTGGAAATTTTATTCAAAAATATTCCCTTGAACTCTTCCCACTCCCTAGAATCAATATCAATTATTAGCTTCATGTTTTTAATCTGTGACCAACTCTAAGAAGATTATCTTTCCATGCAGTATACTTCCATGGTTAATTTAAATTTTTCAAAAATATGAATTACGAAAAATATTTTTTATAGGGATTGTCCATTATTAAGAAATCAGTTGGTTGGTGATCCACAAAAAAGGTGGTCAATAATTCCTAGAGGAATCAATAGAATTTTTTCCCTTTGTGGGGAATCTGGTGTCTTGACTTCAAGAATGTTATTTTTCATAACTTGAGTCATTCAATTAATCATCATCATGAAGTTTTCCATTCAATATTCCATTATAATGCCATCAGTGCATCATCTATTGCATTCATCACTGACACAATTCCTCATATTTCACACCATTTTGTTTCTAACTTATCAAAAACATTGTGAAGGGTGTGTTACCTTTTGGAATTTTATAATTCTAAATCTATACTATGTATTAAAAAATATTCTTCAAATATTTTATCAATCTAATCTAATAATAATTAATGTTTCAATAAATCCTTCATAATGGTTCCTAAAATGCATGTGACTAATAAGACATATCCCCCCACATTGTGAAACCATATGTATAACATGTCCCATTTTCTTGTAATATTCATTGATCGAGTCGAGTTAAATGTGGTATTTTCATGTGTTAAACCTAGGAAAATATCTTCAAGATCTACATAAAGTTGTATTATCTAGGAAGGGATATATCTATTTGTAAACTAGTTAATTAATTATTACCAAAATACCAAGACGATATCCAATATTTTTACTTGTCCCTTATGATTAAACTATGGTTTTATATCTTTATTTCAACATATTACTAGCATATCCATTGATAATAACTATATAATCCCACATTTTTATTACATAACGTTTCTTTACATAAAACAAATGGAGGATCATTTAAGGATTAGTTTCTTGGAAATAAGGTAAATAATACATGGATACAAAAAAATTAATCTAAATAAAATTGATAGACATATTCATGGGTTCACCCTAAGTTACTTTTCCTACAACACATATCCCAGTGACATACATCAATGGAAATGGGTGAGCATAAAGGCCATCAAATGAATAATAAAGGGAGACCGAATAAAGTGATCATGAGACATATGAATAATAAAGTGAAGAATAACAACCAAGAATGAACTAGGGACATAATAATAACATAAATCATAAAATGTAAATGTGGATGCAACATTATAATGAGACATCCATAAGAATACCACTATGTTTTATCACCAAGGTGTCATAAATGAAATATTACCAAGGTAATTCACTAAGGTATCATAAAAACATCATATCAAGATATTAAATTCAATAAACAGTAAATGGGAGTTATAGTAGGTCACAAGATTCCTATTACTCAATTTTATGTTATCCATATAGATAAAAATTAATAATTTAATTAATAACCGACGGTTAATAGTGAATCAGTTTCTTATAAAAATATTGGTATACAAAAGATCTAAATGACATGATCATTATGTCATTTTTAAACTATGAATGAAAATATGGGTTTAATATGTTTAAATACCTAAATAAATTCAATTTTAAATATATTTTAATACTCACTTATAATATAAGAGGTTTGGGTATTCAAATAAAAAGGAAAATAGAATTTATAATATTAAATTGGGACATTTTTTATGTAAATGCGATTATATGATGACTATAAAATATGGTTTCAGAAAAGGTTAAAATGAGATGGGAAAATGGGTGACCATTCAAAAAAAAATCTCATTACAGTAATGGGATAATAGTAAGTGGACAAAAGAACTTAGCCTATAATACATAACACAGAAAAAATAACATGAATGTAAAAGAGAAGTGAACATTTTCCCTTATATTATAGAGTAGTTCCAAAAACATGAGGATGGGGCATAAGGACTTGATAAAGCATTATGTGGTAAAATTGGGAGGTAAAATCACGAGAACATCATGGGGGATTGATTTGGAGGGAAATAGAATAGTGAAATGGGTGGGTATTTATAGGATATGTAGTGGAATGGTTTAATAATTTCTAAATATAGTTCCTAGAAATCTTGGATAGTAAAAACACAAAACCATTATATAAACCATTTTTTTCATGGTTTTAGAAATTCGGCCACATTTAATAATATATTAATCAACCTAAACAAAAAAATTATTATATTTTTTTTGAAAAATTAATTTTCCCACAAAATCATTATTTAAAAATTAATTTTTCTATTTTAGACATTGGAAAGCAACATATATATTTCAAAATTTATTAAAATATATTAAAAATATTCTATATTAATGTAATAACATTTTTTTGATTTTTTATTGTGTTTAATTAATTTTTAAATCATTATGAAATAAATATAAAGTCATAAATTATACTAAAAACACAAAAGTGTATTTTTACTATTCATAGAAATAATGTATTTTGGAAAATTCTCATAAATTCACTATACCCTAATTTCAAAGTGTTGAATTAAAATATAAGATCTATATTTCCATAATAATTCTATAAATATGATTATTTAAATTTTTTAATATAAAAAACATGATTTATTTAAATAATATTGTTTTTAAGACATAGAGACATTTCCTGCAGTTATAAAAAAAGACCCAGGCCATTAATTTTATTATCATTTATATTTAGGTGATTTTATTTGAAAAGAATATTTGATTAAATAAATATTATTAAGAATACATAAATTTAATATAAAATTTTATATGTTTTCTACAGAAATACATCTATGTTTTATTTGTGTCTAAAAATCAATTTAAGAAATTATTATTAATTAAACATATAATTTATTAAGAAAAACTATTTTTAAATGGAATTGATGGAATAAAAAATTTATTTATACAATGTAAATTACAATTTATGTAGATAATTCCTAGGCACATAACCCCTTATTACACCTTGATATGCCATATGTGTTTGGTGTGTGATTGTCATAGTTTCATGGTGTGGCTTGGCTATCATCGACCGAGTGGTAATCTCAGCTAATGTGAATTTCTCGTATATTCAATTTCATTCAAGCTTCGATTGAAAAATATTGTTTTGGGATTGTTCATGGGTGAACTCTAGTGATTATACATCCCCAAAAAGTTTGTTAAAATCATCTTCATATTGTATGAATCTACTAGTTGAGTCCATCGATTATACTTTCCATAAAAATTATAATTTTTCATTAATACTTATAAACTCCAACAATAATGGTAAAATTATCTACCAAGGGTGTAGTTTCAAATAGTCATATTGAAAAGTGGTTAAATAATGGTCAGATCTGAATGGTCACATTTCCATTCATACCCTATAAATACCACTTGAATCTTTCCTTGAAAATTCACTAAAATATCTCATTCAAGATATATTTTCATTTCATAATATTTTTCTTGGTCTAATAATATTTGGTATCATTTCTATTGAATATTCAGTGGGGGTGATGATTCTATAAGAGTGGGTAAATCCTTATTTCCTGATTTTTTCTATTCTATTTTATATTATTTTTTTCATATAATGTTTAGAGTTTTAGTTGGATTTATATATAACAAATTTAATAATCTTTATTTATGATATAACATTTGTTTGTTTATGTTTATTTTTTAAATGTATAATATTATATTATAAGTCAAAAAAAGATTCTAGGAAACCAATATCATTTAAATAATTTTCATCGTTAAATATTTTCCCTTGATGGATCAAGAGGAACACTCAAATCCTCCTAAAGCTTCTTCTCTCCAGTCAGAATTTGGTGCTCTGGATGGTCCTTCTCTTAAGGATGTGTTTTTTCGGATGGCCTAACCATTTTTTTCACTCCCACCCATGCCTGCGATGCCAATGGTTCATGTAACTACATGAATGGTTGAGGGTTCGAATATGATCTAATTTTGGGAAAATTCCTTTCAACCCTGATGTCCTTCCACTAATGGAACCTGGTTTCCCATTTCAAATATGAAAGACATGCACTATCATGGTTTCAGAAGGTGGTGTCCACTTCGTATTTTTATTCTCTAACCTGAGTTTCATCTATAAATCATAAATACTTCTACATTATCCTCTCTTAAAGGGGGATTGTATTAAATCATGGTTCCATAATTCCCGATCAGTTTCATAATGGTGCTTTATCCATTTCTGATGTCCCCTCGATGATAACTCTGGGAATGGATCCAATCAGGAATTGACGTGGTTAAATATTCTTGGACTTACTCTTCAACTGCATAATGTATCCTTACTTCATTAAGTTGATAATGTAGTGGATTCATTTCTATGTGAATATGAGTCTACATCTCATTAGCTAGATACCTCAATGGCCCGAATATGCATCGATGTGGATTTATCCATGCCTCTGCTAGACTGAATACCTCTACATTTGGGATATTTTACTTAGTGGGGAAAACACTTCAATCCAACCCATCACTCTTTTGTTCTAACTATAACCTGAAATGTCGCTATACCACTATTTTCTAGAAGAGATGATATATTTCTCAATCTCTTCCTCATGGTTCCTCTTCATAGCATCTGTCATATTCTTAGGCTCCCTATCATGATCATCCTCAGTCTCCATCCTCTATAAACCTAATATTTTCTATTATGTCTCTTTTTAGTGTAAAATAATTAATATCTTATGATTCACGGAACACCAAGATTAAAATAACACTGATTTACTATTAGATATTAAAATTACCCTAGAAATAGTAATATTATCATTAGGAATTGTAATATGGACATTAGATTAATTACCCCACCTATGAATCCATAAATAAAATTCAGCTATCTCACTACTACAAAAGTATCCTTTAACAACAAAAGAAATAGAATTTATTATAACTAGAGAATCAATAATATAGGAGTGAGGATAAAAGTGTGGTCTTTTATTAGTGCTTTTGACGGTGCTGATAATGAAACTGTTTATCAGTGCTTTAATTTAACACCGCTAAAAGAACCATTTACCAACACTTTGTGAGTGTTGATAAAATATACCATTATCTTCTCTTATATGTGAACAAATAATGTAAAACTATATGAGTGCTTCTATGATAAATGATTATATATAAGATTATTAGCTCTTTTAAAAGCACTTATAAATGTGGCCTCTATCAGTGATTTTTAGAGCACTGATAAATGGTCACACTATAGTGTATTGTTACAACACAACACATCACCAGAAACAATCCAGATACTAAAAAAAACAAGTCCCAATACATGATTTAAATGAGATGAAATTTACAACAAAAATACATCATAAAAATACTATATTATATACATTAAAAAAAATTGTTAATACTATTACATAAATAAAAAATATTACATACATTCAAAAACATAAATGTTCTTTTTCCTTTTAATCCTAGGAAGACTAATGATATTGATGAAAAAACCACCCCTAATAGAGAATCATGTTTCACTTGTATAAGGAAACAATTATCATATTAGTATTAATATAAATAAATAAATTTCTAGAAAGTGTTAATTTTACAAAAATTGATGTCGATTGTTTTAAAAATGATGCCCTTGGAGTCATACAAGTTACACCATGCATCATATTGAGGTGTGAATAATTCCAAGACATCTCAAATGAAATTTTGGTAATTGTAATAAATTATCAAGATACTATGAATTTATATACTCAGTTTTGAGTATGTTAGTTGTCTTTTTTATTATATTGTCATTTTATACTAGAACCATGTACTTTTGAATATTTTGATCACACCGTGAATCAGTTTTATATGAAATAGATTCATACACATCACAGATGACCTGGGAATCAACATCCTAAATTATCATGAAAATAAAATCATGTTTGATTGGTTTCACCAAGTGACCTTTTTGAACTAAAATTTCCATTTTAAACTATCAATAGACAAATTGACTCATACCAGTAACATTGTTTATTAGAAAGAGGGCGTAAAATTCAAACATGTCAAAAATGACATATATATCATTTTTTTTGGAAAGATTCAAAAAATTTAGAATGTTTTTTCTCTATTTTGAATATAAAAGTTGTATATTTAATTAAATTGATGAAAATTTTAAATAAAATAATTATCATTGAGTTATACTGGTCATAACGTTCATTAGATTGAGATACGGATAATCCCTCCACATCCCAAATTACTAATGAATTATTTTTCCAAAGAATCAAAACAATCTGAATGTATTTTCTCAGTATTAAGTATGTCACTTGTCTTCTTTAATAAAATATCATTTTGAAATTTGATCATGTACATTTACTCATACCGATCACATTTTGTATCATATTGAGGTTCAATTAATTCATACCCTTCAAACATAAATTATGGATATTTTTACTAAGGTTTTTAACATTTTGAATCGGTTTTCTAGGTTTTGAGTAGGTCAGTTTTCCTTTTTACCTAAATTTATTTCAATTTTTAATAAACAAATATACCTGGAGTCATATCGATCAAACTATGCATCAAACTGAGTTAAGGGTGATTCGTGCACATCTTGAATCATTTATGGATCACGTTCCTAAAGTATCAAAAAAATATGATTTTGTTTTGTTTCGTTTTGGGTAGTTCAATTTGTATTTAAACTAAATTTGATGTCAACATAAAATAAATACAAAGTTAGAGTAATATCTGTTGCACCATGCATCATATTTAGATGCAACTGATTTATAGAGGTTCCGAATCACTTATCAACTTTTTTCTAAAAGAATTAAAAAAATATGAATGTTTTTATCATATTTTTAGTCCATCACATTTCTTTTTTTTACAATAATTTCATTTTGAACTTGAATCCCACAATTTGACTCATATGGATCACATCGTGTATCAGTTTGATGTGAACCCTCATTCCTACACATCATTAATGATTTATGAATTTATTCCATAAATTATCAAGAAAATATGAATGTGTTTTCCTGGTTTTTATTGATTGGATATTTTTAAAGTCAAATGTAGATTTTAAACTGATAACAGACACATTGAGTTAGTTTTAGTTTTTTTACAAAAATTTCTGTAAATTTAAAATATAAAGAAGTATATGGATTCATATCAGTCAAATAATGTGTCTGATTGAGGTTTGGATGATTCAGACACATCCTAATGCTTCATGAAAATCAAAACTATCAATTTTACCATGATTTCCGTTGAATTTATTTGTCGAACTAGAAACACTACATGGTCATCTTTGAAAAAACCACATAAACATGAAAATAAGAATAAAAAATTTTAAGATAATAATTATTTTGAGTAATAATAAAATGAAACAAATAAAACATAAATATGTAATAATATATTAATTATTTGTACAATGATTTTCCATTTAAAATATCAAGATTACCTCTGTGATTATGTAGTGGAGGGAACATGGAAAAAATTGATAAATAGAAACAGTATATGTGTGAAAGGATTTGAGGTAGAATAATTTGGTAGAATTTTGGGTATAGAAAGGAATGAAAGATGGACATATCACCCCAACTCAAATAAAATAATCCACCTATATAAGAAAACAATTATTATGTGAGCGATATTAAAAAGAAATAAATTAAATATAAATATGAAACAACATGTTAATTCTATGAACAATTATTTTACAATGAAAACCTGAATGTTAAATCTGTAATTGAGTATAGGAAACAATTTTTCTCTTCTTACAAGTGCAGTGCAGGTAATTTGAATGAATGTGATAAATTAACCATGATAGGGGTGAAAATGTTTTAATGGAGAAAAAAGAGTAATGTTTGATATAACATACCTACTTGAACAAAAGAATTCATATATATATGAAAAAAATTATTATGTGTGTAATAATAAAAATATATAAATTATATAAAAATATGAAACAATACATTTATTATACGGACATTGATTTTACTATGATAACATCAAAATTACCTATGTAACTAAGAAAATGCAGCAAAAATGATCTTCCTGCAACGGTAGTGGATATAATTTTAAATAAAGTGATAAATGAACCATTGCATTGGTAAAAGGGTTTTAAGGAATATAAATCATGAAATTTGGATAGAGAACCCCAAATCAAACACGATAATCCACCTATATTAGAAAATAATTATTTAGTGAGTAATACTAGAAGAAAATAAATTACACATAAATATGAAACCATACATTAATTACATGAACAGTAAATTTACTATTCAAATATCAATATAAACTCTATGATTGAGCAGTGGTGGAATCATTTCTCATACAAAAAAGGTCATGGAGGTAATTTGAAAGACAGTGAAAAATGAACCAATGCAGGGGGGATGTTTTAAGAGAGAAGAATCATGAATGTTTGAAAGAGAATCCCAAATCGAACTAAATATACCACCAATATAAAAGGATATTATTATGTGATTAATACTAAAATAAAATAAATTAAACATAAATATGAAACAATACATTAATTCTATGGAAATGTTTTTTACTATGAAGACATCAATATTTCCTATATGATTGACAAGAGATAGTGTCAGTGCACTTCCTATAAAGGCATGACACATGAACAAAAATCATCTCAAATAAACAAACTCTACAATGAATAATGAAAATTAATTCAATGTTTCATTATATATTATTTCAAAAACACTGAGAAATTATATCGTCACATTAGCAATTCATCTTTCCAAAGGGCTTCAATAGTCCAAATAAAAGCTAATAATAGAACTAAAAAATTTCTATGCACTTACTTATATTTTATAAGATTATATGGATGTAATGAAATAGTGATATAGTTAATAATATTGATATATTTTTCCCTTAATTAATCAATGGTTCCAAAACAAGTTTTGGATGTGAATTACTCACAATGTTAATAACAAAACTAATGATTCTTTATGTACGTCAATACTATTGGTTAACTACCACATAGCATAGAATATGGCCTGAACATCCTGTCTGGAATTGTTTTGATATTCTCATCCCACACACACTCACCACCATCTGTATCATATCACAATTAGATATTCACGTTTCCTTCTTTTTCACATAATTTTATTCATTATTTAAACAAGTGTGATTATTTTTCCATCCTAACATTTTCGGATTCTCATGTTTCTTCTTCAATCATATGAGTTTTCCACAAAATATTCACCTAATGAATTTAATTATTCTATAAAATATTCCCACGATGTTCAATAATATTATTAGTTTGTTTCTCGGATTATGTGGGATGAGAGCATCAGGGGGTTGCTGGGAAGGATGTTCTGGTTATAGGCTATGCTATGCGGTAGTTAACCAATTGTAGTGTAGTGAACATAGAATCATTAGTTTTTTATTATATTTGTGGGTGATGCACAAAAAAACATGTTTTCGATCCATTTATTAATGGATACAAATAAACATCAATATTATTAAAACTCTTCCAGGACTGTTTTTCTTGAATAATGAAAATGTAAACAAGGACAGAAAGGGTTTTATAGATTCTATCTTGCAAACTTGATGAAATATTTAACTCTATCTTCATATTCATTTCTCAAATTGTTCTTGCGAATCCCTTTTAGGTTCATATCCATACTATTGGGTTCATAGAAGATTAGATTTATAAAACATATAAATAAATATACATAAGATATTCATTATCAAAATTGAATGTTATATACAATTCTAAATATGGAAACAGAACATTTGATTGTTTCAAATAGTTTTAGTACGTTAATGAAAATGGGTAATTGAATTTATGAAAATAATTAGACCACATTAAATATTTCTTAAATCCACTAAAAATTGGAAATATAATATAATGAATTAAGGATTAATACGAAATTGAAATATGATAAACAAAAATAATAAACTCTCATTCAATCAACTAGAAGATATAAAAATGTTTTTGAACCAGTGATGTAGCAACGTAAGGATGTTTTTCATTTAAAATTAATTGAATATAAATACATTAAAACATATCAACACTCTTGTGATATCATATCACCACACAAACCCAACCAATGGAAATTCAAGGTACTCCGACTTGATGTAAAATTAGTATATACTGATGGATTGCATGAATATGAATTACATCAAAAATATACAGTTTTCTCATCATTTAATAAGAGAATAATATTTTTAAATTTAAAAAGGTGATGTATCAATATAAACAAGAACTAAAATCTTGTAATTTATGGTTAGATAAATTATTAATGAAATTTCAATTTAAAAATGATGAATTGATCATAATCGTTACATAAAAAAGTAAGGATAGATTGAAAGTGTTTATTAATCAGAGTGACATAATATTTAGAGGTTAAATATATTAATGATGATAATAATGTTCTAAATTAACAAAAAAATATTTAAATGTTTCTTATTATAGAGTTAAAATTTTCCTTTGTTTACAGGAGACTCATGGATTTCAGGTGATATTAATTTCACAATCCATGTATGTGAGGGAAGTGTTTTATAGATTTAAAAAGGATGATTGAAATCCTATGTTGAAACCCATTTAAAATTGAATAAATTTTTCAAATGTTATGGGTGTAATGTCAATCTATATCATGATAGTGTCCATGGGATATTCTCGAACCCCCTTAGGCTAGAAACAAGCACTAGAAAATTAAAAACAACACAATGGAAAAAATTTGGCCCAAACAATAAAGAAATGCAACACAATGAAAATTTAATTAAAAACATACATGATGTGTCAATAAATTTTATTGTCACACCAACAAATATAAGTAGAAAAAATAATATATAAAGTATCATAATATAAACAAAATCCCTAACCTACCCTAAACACCCTCACATAAAAAAGCGATATTTTCAATTTTTAAAATTTCACATGCAAGGAATAAATTGTTAAAAAAATGAATGGAAATTATATATGATAACTTTGGGTGATCAATTTGTAGAATGTAAAAAAATATAAAACAATAAAATATACATGTGACTCCATGTGTCACCATCAAGTCCAGAGCCAATAAACTCTACTCGAGCCATAAGGAGTTGAATCAAAATGGGAAACTATGAAAACCAAAAGGATGAACTTGCTAGTATAAAATCTCCAGACAAAAAATAATTACATTGTAGAAGAATAAATAAATAAAGAAAGCAAAATACACAACGAAATTTAGAAGGACTACCACGCTTGGTTAATTAAAATCTAAAACCCTATTCCTAAACCCTAATTGTTACCAGACTCTAGATGTCAAAATAGATGTTCGACCAAATAGAAGAAGTCGAGTGGTGTGATTCATGCTTCGATTTTCCGAGGATGACTTCCAATAACAGGTGGCATCCGGAGAAATGCTTCTGATATAATGATGTGTTCGCAAATGGTTAGGGTTATTAATTATATCAGGATAGTTTTATCATTGCTTATAAAATTATATAGGCAGAGAGTGATTTTATCAATGATTATTACTTAAGATTTGATAGAAGAACTCTTTATGAGCACTAATATTTTAGTGCTGATAAACTTTCATTTTATAAGTTCTTTGTTTCGCATTGATAAAGCCTCATTTTTATAATCGTGAATAAAGCGTTGATAAAGATTCTTTTATCTACTTTTATTACCAAAGCTCTATTAAAATATTTATAAATATAATTATAAATAAAAATTTATAAATATGTATACATAATTAGAAAATATAGAAATATAAATATAGTAAATATATATTACTTTTTAAATATATTTATTATAATTTCATATTTATTTATTTTTACTTAATTATTTATAATTATAGAAATATTTTTACCAATTAATATTTATATCACTATATATATTTATATAATTATACATATATAAATTTAATATATATATATATAAAGAGTAAATATATTAATTGTTTACGTAAATTTTTTATAAATTTAATAATTATTTAAATATATATAATTAATATTTTATAATTCTATAAGAAATTTTAAAAAATATTTATTTATTAATAACTATAAATATGTTATTGTATAAATATAGTAAATGTTCAATTAGAGATATATTTATTTATTAATATTTTTTAAAAATAGTTTTTAACATTATTAACAAATATCTAATTTTAATTTCATGCATATATGTTAAAACTGGTGAAATTGAATAAATTAAGATATAGTACACTTTAACAATGTTGAAAAAATTGATATGTTTTATTGTGATAATTGTATATAAAAATAAATTAATTATGTTTATATGAAATCAATTTATCAAAGATTTGAACTATGTTAAATTGAAAAATTAAACAACATTAAATTATATGGTGAGTACTATGAAATTAGTCAATATTTTTTATTCATACTAATTTTTAATTACAAATTGTTCTCAATAAATATATGACTATAAAATGTAAAAAACATAAAAAAAAATTAATATATAAATCATATATATATAAATCAATATATATATAATATAAAATTTAATAACATTAATTATCATAATTATATAATTAATATAACATTTAATATTTAATAATGTATCATCAATTTATTTATTTTTATCAAAAATTATTTAAATAATAAAAATCATAATATTTTTTTTAATATACTCCTTTTTTTATTTTTAGTTTATGAAATCAGTTCATTTTAATTATTTGGACCTTTATCGTCATTAAAAAAGTGATGATAAAATAAATAGTTATCCACGTTGCAAAATAAAGTATGGATAAAGGGTACCATTTATTAGTGTAAATAATAATGTTTTGATAAAGGCCATAAGGACTACTCATACCTCCCAATGCCAATGGAGTCAAGATCAGCTAAAGAGGGTGAGAACAATTTAATGAAAGGTAAGTTAACTAAGAAAACACAAGTGAAGGAGGTTGTCATGAAATTTTGGATTCGAAGTGTAATAGCTGATCCTAAGTGTATGGAGAAGGTCATCGTGAAGAATTATTATAATGGTGATCGGTCTTGGATCTTGAAGGATGGCCCTCTCAATGATCCTTAGGGATTTCCAGGTTAAGAGCCTAAAGAGGGTGGACAAATTGGCATCACGGAGGGCCCGTCGCGGTCAGTTGTAGAATCCATCGAGGAGCTCATCTACCTTCTTATGCACTCCGGGGAAGAAATGATAGAGATGTTCTTAACAATTAAATATTCTAAAAAGGATGACGAAAACATGAATGGTGAATGATTTTAAGTAGAACATATCGGATTATGAGAATAATTAATCATCAAGAAACATCTCATCATGACTAGGGGATTCAAGGCCAAGAAAATAATGATGGAAGAGTTCATGAAGATCTGGGAAAAATCGGCCTATCAATTTGAAGAAATCATTAGAGATGATCCCGATAAAAAGGTAACCAAACTCTCTAGGAAATTACATTGGTAGGAAACATCTAATATGTTGAATTTAGACCTTTATTATTCTTCCACATGCAATATGTTGTGATGTTCTTGGTTGTGCTGGATTGTTTCATACATTCTATATAAACATGTACTCTATAATAAAAATTCTAATTTGGAGGAGGATAGAGGTTCCCTTTATCATTGCGAAAAATAAAGCACTGTTAAATGGTTAAAATTTTCAGTGCTTTCCTTAGTGCTGATAAATTTTCCATTTATTAGTGTTTTTTTTGTATCACTGATAAATACCAGTACTGTTAAATTCTGGTTTTTTGTAGTGTCTCATAAATACAAAAATGATATATTTATATCATGTAATAAGTAGTTAAATGTTTTAAAATTGATAAATTAAGTGTTTGTATATTTTTTAAAATGAAAATGATTATTTACTATTTTGTAATTTTTATAATTATTTAAAATAAAATTTATTTTCATAAAATGGATTCATGAACTAATATTTTGTTTCATTATAACAATAAGATAATTTTATGAGACTATAATTAATTTTTAAAGTATCTTAAAACCGAATATAATATTAAAATATCTATTTTTCAAATAAATGATTCTTTTAAAAAAAATATTTTTTCATATATAGAATATTATTTTTATAAAATAGTTTCCATTTTTTAAATCTGGACATTGAAAAACGATTAGGATTATTTTTTGGTATTTTTCCAAAATAGATGAATTTTTTATGAATATTGGAATATGTTAATTTACTGTATTTGACAATAGAAGTAAATAAATGAATTATAGAGTCATGTCTAATTTATCTATGTGGTAAAAAAACAATATTTAAATTTATCATTCTCTATTTACAATATGTATTCATGGTATATAACACTATTGATAGTCTTTTAGAAAAAATAATAAACAAATGAATAAAATAATCAAGAAACACCCCTCTCCTCCCCTATAAATACCACCCTCACAAAAACTTCTCCTATCAACTTCTAAACCTTTATTATTTTTTAAATTCTAAAAAAATCTATTCCCAATCCTCATCCCCATGTCCATGACCTTTTTGTCTTAACAAAATACCAAATCCACATGTCTTAAGGTGGTTCCCAAGGAGACAATATTCAAGAGGTAAATTCAACCTTTCTCTTTTAATTTCTATTCTTTTATTATCCACTTCTCACCTATAATTTAAAAAGTGTAATGGTATCTACAATATCAAACATATACTGTAATTGAATTGCGAAAATGGATAATACATCATATAATAACCTCTGCACACTTTTTTAAAATGAAAATATCATCCTCAATGTGACGATTCACCACCTACCAAGACGATGAGTTTTAATTTTTCCATTAATTCAATCATTGATGGTCATAAAAACATTATTATTATTATATAATAATTAAATATACATATTATAAGTTATATAATTATCTAGAACCAATATATTAACTTCATATGATATAAAATAACACAAGTTCATGACAACCGTAAAAACCACAAAAATAAATAAATACATTTTCATGAACTTTTTATCTAAAGAATCATTTTCATACAACATAAAAAAAAGATATATAAATTCATCTAAAATTATGTAATTTAACTAATTGTAATTAATTTCATTTCTGTAGAAGTTATTTCCATTTGAAATGAACTCCAATATTTATACTCATGGGAAAAAACCATAATACCATGAACCAAACACTCTTGGACACCGAAATTAAACCTTATTACTCATAAAAATGTAAATAAATGAATGTTATTAAATTATAATAAATAATATATATTTTAGGGGATACGAATTTAGTAATTAGTTAATCTAAATTTATTATCCAAGAGATTAATTACAAGTGATGAATGCTTTTTGACATAAGGTAAGGGTTTGTAATATTAATTTTATATCTATGATATATGAATTATTAAACACTTATTTCATGTTTTAGGTATGTGTATAGAAGACATAGATATATCATATAATGAATCTGTTTATATTTATGTAATTCTTTTTTTCATTTTATGATCATTTATTTTATGACGCATACAGATTCCGTGTTTACATAGTTGTAAGGGAAATCTTTACCAAATTTCAATTATTTGGGTTAAGCTTCTACTATAATGATTATGTTATAGAGTGATTTTGTTTAAAATTAATATTTATTATATTATTTTTTCCTTACACATAATTTATTATTTAATTAAATCATATGGTTAACACTCACATTTTATTTTAAAAACAGTCCTTTAAAAGATTCTTTTTTCAATTTTAAAGAAATGTTTGTTTTCAAATTTTTTGGAATGAGTGGGATTTATGGTTTCACTACACCCTAATTCCTCAATGAATACTTTATATGTTTATAAGTTTATTTTCATATAAAATTTTTTCTTTTATAATTTCGTATCTTTTTAATAATAAGTTCTTTGAAAGATTAAAATGGTATTTTGCTCATCAATTTTTAAGTGTTTTTATTGAAGTATATATGTTAACATAAATTATTGAATCATATTTTATATTGAGTTTAATGACATATAATACCATTTAACTAATTTTATTTAATGTTAGATGATCATTTTGATTGGGGGTGTACCGTTTTCAAACCATTCCCCATATTTCCATGGATTTTTTTTGATTATGTATATTAAAAGGGAAAACTATTTATATTTAACATGCTAGTTTCAATATAATTTTTATTTTGATAATTTTCACCACTTTTATATGAGGAATTCATTGGATATACTAAGTGATCGGTGGGGCCTTGTCATAGACCATTGATGCCTTAGTAGGTATCATGAGATAAACTAGATAAGTTTTGGCAGAGGCGTTACCCATTTATTTATACTTTTGGATGAGGCCTTAACGATATATTTTAGATGTCCCACATTATTCATTACCTAATTATGAGATTTTTTATTGATAATCCATGTGATTATTAGACTAGTATAATATACATTATTTTGTTTCATTTTCATGTGATTTTTTATATGTTATTTTCTTATTATCATTTATTACTTATTGTTATGCTAAAGATTATGCTTTAATGGAATGTGTTTTTAATTATTCACATTTAATTATATTTTATATTTATTTATGATAGATTTAATTATACTCTTACCCTAATTGAGAATATGATCTCACACCTTTATTATGTTTTATTTTTCCCAAGTGGCCATGATGTATATTACGATTGACTCAAAAACCTATTGTTTTTGCTCTTGCTAAATCTAAAGTTAATTTCTCTTAAAAATTTATGCACCTAACTTCCTCTGGTTATAAGTTTTTAGGTTCTTTCTCTAACAATAGTATGGTGGAATCCCTTTGGATATTCTATGATTATTCTCTGAAAGATGTTAAAATCCACAATCTTACTAATCAAATATTTACTTGTGATTATATTTTTGATAATCTCCATATGTACTTCACTTTTGTTTATGCTAAGAACTGCTACCAGGATCGAAGACCTCTTTGGGATGACCTCTTTCATTTAGCTGGTGCCTTTTCTGCCACCAAGTTAGTGCTTGGAGATTTTAATGCCATTTTTTCTCCCTGTGAAAAAATTGGACCCTCTCATTCCCAAATCTCTTATAGGGAGTTTAGATACACTATTGAAGACTGTAATATGGTTGAGGTTAATCTCACTGGTGCCAAGTACACTTGGTATATGAGAAATTATAATAGGATGGATTCCAGTAAGCTTGATAGGGCCCTTGTGAATCTTACTGCTCTTGATGCCTGGGACACTATCTCTAGAATCACCTTGCATAGACTCTGCACTGACCATCATCCTATTTTGGTTAGCTTACACTCTAAACGTGTCAAGTTGAGTTTTCCCTTCAAGTTCAACAATGCTTGGTCTAGTGATTTAGAGTGCAATAGGACTATTAAATATTGCTGGAACTCGATGAACCATCACTCAGATGCCTTTTCTTGTATCAGGAAGCTAAATCACCTTAAACTCTGTCTCAAGGGCTGGTGTAAGGATAAATCAAAGCTAGTTGATAAGGACATAGCCACTCTTGATACTGATCACAACCAATTACAAATTTATGCCACCCTTTCGGATTTCTCTAATGACCCTCAGCAGGAGGTTAATATTTTAATAAAACTCAATTATTTGCTTACTCTCATGGATAACATTCGAGAACAAGTCTTCAAAACTAAACGGCTCTATGATGGTGATCACAACACTAAATTCAACAATGATCTCCAAAGGGTCAGAAAGGTATGTCGGTCTCTCTCCTTCCTAACATACAATGACATCCTTCTTGACTTTGAGGACTCCATTACAAATAATGTGGTTTCTTACTTTTAGAACATCTTTAAGGGGGATTTTATTAACAATGACCTCCTTCCTGGGGTCATCCCTTCTCTAGTCCGGGAGGAAGACAATGATTTTCTCTTGGGCATCCCTCTTGATCATGAGATCAAAGACACAGTTTTTATCATCAACCCTGACTGTGCTCGAGGACCTAATTGTTTCAACAATGGTTTCTTTCAGCTTTATTGGCATGTTATTCATATATATGTTTCCAAACTTATAAGGAGATTCTTATCTAATGGTTTCCTTCCCCATGGTATTAATTCTCAATTCCTTACCTTAATACCTAAGGTGCACAATGCCTCATAAATTCACATGTTTCGACCTATTTCTCCCATCAACTCTATTTAAAAATTTATCACAAAGCTCTTACCCAATAGGATCTCTGCCTTGTGTAACAAAATTGTTTTGTGGAATCAATTTGTCTTCATAAAGGGTAGGTCCATTTAGGATTGCATCTGCCTTGCCTTTGAATTCACCAATGCCCTCAATAAAAATTCTAGAGGAGACAACATTACTATTAACCTTGACATTCGGAAAGAATTTGACACTATTGACTGGGGTTTCATTTTCAAGGTCCTTCGAGCTTTTGGATTTAGTGACATATTTATTAGCATGCTCAATTCTTTATTCAACTCAGCTTTTATCTATATCCTCATTAATGGCTCTCCAAAGGGTTTCATTAAATGTTCAAAAGGGGTCTGACAAGGTGATCCTCTCTATGCCATTATTTTTTCCATTGCGGAGGATTACCTTAGTCGCCTCCTCACCTCTTTGGTGCATTCAAACAAGCTTAAGCCCATTCTGGTCACCAGAAATCTCAATGTCCCGACACATCTCCTTTATGCGGACGACATTATCCTCTTCTTTAATGGTGTAAAAAGTAACATCACTAATCTCAAAGATTCCCTATCTCATTATGAGGTGATCTCATGTCAATTCATCAATTGGAGCAAATATTTTATTTTCTTTGGGAAATCTTTCCCTACCTATAGAAAAAAGTCCTATCATTGAGAGTCTTGGGATTAAAGAAGGTTCTTTTCCATTTACATATCTAGGTGTCCCTATCTTTTGGCGTCGGCCTCGATCCTCTTATTTTAACGAGCTTGTAGATCAAATTATTAACCAGCTTTTGACTTGGAAAGGAAAATCTCTATCTATGGTTGGTAGAATTTTCCTGGTTAAGGATTCTATTGTCTCTAAAATGGTTTATTCGCTGATGATTTATAGATGTCCTATTAGTCACCTTAAGAAAATTAATACCTATATTTAGAAATTTCTCTTGATGTGGAGCATTATGGATAGGAAGCTTGTCACTGTCCCCTAGTCCACCTGCTGTAAAACTATCGAGAAGGGAGGGATTGGAATAAAAAATATCAAGTTCTTTAACGAAGCCCCCCAAGACAGACTCACTTGGAACTTAATTAACAGTAAATCTGTTGCCATTTCCTTCCTCCAAAATCGCATCCTGGATAAGCTCAAATCCCGCAACTTGAGTTATGTTAGATCTTCCCTCTGGCCATCCATTAGAAATTCCTTTATCAATATTATGCACAATTCTAGATGGATTGTTTCATCTGACTCAACTTTGAAATTATGGTTTGACAACTGGGTTGGCGTTCCTCTCAATTTGATGAATTCTTCAAACGCTTCTCCCACTTCTATCAACTTCTCCATAAAGGAAATTATTCACTCGCACCTCTTAGAGCTCCCTGACCATATCAAGCATGTAGTTGAGGGCTACACCTTGTCTAATGATGAGGAAAGTCTTATCTGGGAGCCAGGTCACAATGGGATCCTGGACTCCAAATCCTATTATAAGCATTGTTTCTCCTCCTCAGAATCCAACTTCTATTGGTTGAAAACTTTTGATAAACCCTGGATTAAGACTTCTAGGCTTGACCTGGTCTGGCGAATTGCACACAATCGACTCCCCACTGAGGTTTGACTTCAATCATTTGGTATTCTACTCACCTCTAGATGTCCCCTATGTAATCAGCATAGAGAAGAAATCAATCTTTTATTTTTGTCTTGCACCATGACTTCTGCCCTTTGGAATTTTGTTACTGGTATGTTTGATTGCATATGGTTAAATTCTCACTCTATTTTCTCTTTACTCAAAAACTATGTGGATATGGATCTCTCATCGCAGATTAAAAACATCTTCCTTTCCACTATTGCAGAGCTCCTCCACATTATCTGGAATGATAGGAATGATATTATCCACAATGGTGTCTCTCTTAATCTTAATGCAGGTCGATCGAGAATTCTGATTTCTATCAGCGACACATCCACTCTTGAGAAAGCCACATGTGCTAACTCGGTTGGTGACTTTGGAATTCTTCATCGGCTCGATATTCAAGGAAAATACAATCAACCAAATCCCCTCTTCGAAGTGTTCTGGCAGGCGCCATTCTCTGGATGGATAAAGATTAACATGGATGGTGCCTCAAAAGGAAACTCTAGTCCATCTGGTTGCGGAGCCATTATCAGAGATTATCTTGGTCAGTTTCTTGGCTGTTTTTTGTTGGCTGTGGTTTTGTCTCCTCCCTGGAAGCCGAAATGTTGGCAGTAATTCATGTAGTCAACTTTGTCAAGTCAAAATGTTGGGACAACATTTGGATTGAAAGTGACTCTGCCACCATTATCCAAGCCATTTGGAATGGTGTGGTTCACCTTGATTGGTCTCTTAATTCTCGTTGGAAGAATTTCCTAAGCTCGCTCCAAGAGATCAGGTACATTTCCACCCATAACTACAGAGAAGCTAACAAGGTGGTTGATTGGCTTACTAACAAAAGAATCAACCAGGACATTACATGGAGTGATAATTTTCCGGCTGATCTCCTTATGTTTTATAAAAAAGATTGTAATAAAATTTCCTCCTTCATACTTTTGTAATCTTCCCTTCCTTTATTTGTAATAAATTGTGTCTTGGTCTTTGACCAAGACATTTCCTTCAAAATAATCAAGGCCTTTATTGTTGGCATCATAGGATGTTAGTGGAATCTTTGGAAACTATATTTCATAAAACCCATATTAGAGAACAAATCCTTATGATATAATTTTAGTATAATTATAGAATAACATTATAAGGAAACCATGTTTATGATTATAATATTAGATTCACATGAAATATTCAATTTTTGTTATGCATTTCACTAGTTTTGGGATTGTAAATAATGATGTGACCTAATTTATTGAATGTTTTAATTTACTATCTGTACCTTGAATGAGGAATTGGAACCTCCTTATTACACATGATCCAAAGACTAAGAAAGATCATATCTATTATAATGTTATGACAATCATTCATCGGGAAAAAGTTTCTCAAAAAATATTATCAAATGAGTACATATTATCATATTCTAAGGGCACAAAGAAATAAGACTCTATGTATTATGGCTTCGAAGGGAATCACAACAACAATAGTATGATTAGGAAAATATTAGATAAAGTAAATAAGAGACATAAGTATTTTCCCACATGTGATAATTGTGCAATGAAACACCCGGGTACTTACTTGATTGGAATATGTGTTTTTTATATGTATAGAGAGAAAGGACACCATTATTATGATTCAAAGGGTAATAAAAATGTTTTGGAAGTTTAATGGATTAACTACGAAAACATGGGACACTATTCAATTAAATATCTTCAGGAAAAAGGTAATATACCCAAAACATGATAATAGATCACTGTAAATATTATGCTACTACCATATAAAAAGATGAATAATTAATATTCATGTTTTTGGATTCAAGGATTATGTTATTTGAGGATTTTATCAATAATTCTCTGGTTATATGTGTCATTAGATATATAAATATTGTAGTATAGTACATATTTTATAAGGAGTTTAAATCATGTGATGAATAACACTAGTAATCAAGAAAAGTGTTTTTTTGTAAGTTGATCTATTGGAAAATACATGATTTGGGAAAGAAATATCATGTAATATACCAGGTGTTGAGATAATAATGATAAATGGATGTCTATAGTATATTGTTGGTCACCATGAATTTTTTTGTTTTTGTTATCCTTAAATGGTTTAATATATGTTTGTATTTACAGAATATTTTTGAGAACCTGAGATTTTATTTTTGGAATAAAGCATGTGGTCATTAACATTTTATGTGGATCAAGGTATTAATTTATTTTCTTTGTGTAGAGGTAAATTAGGTTGTTTAATGTTATGTTTGTTATGGAAATTTTTTTTACCATACTTGTAGTTTTTATGGACTTTAAATTTGGAAAAATGTATTTTGAATGATTCTTAATATAACTAATTATGGAATAGATAAACATGAAATGTCGATTTTTTATGTTAAAGTATGATTTATAATATTGGATAACATGTGCAAACAATTTTTGGTTTTGGAAAATATTTGGTGGAAATTGAATGACTTGTGGACCTTTTGTTTCATTAAAAGTGCTTCAGCTATGAAAAAATTATTTTCAATATCGATATCTTGGTTTATAAAATAAGTGGAAATATATCAAAACCCAATAAGAGGTAAAGATTATTATTATAAATTTGAATGAAATCATGTATTTTTATTTTTACAATTTCTTTATTTAGATAGTAAAAGAGTCCCTCAACTCCAGGGAAAGGAAATTTCAACAAATATGATTACCATTTAAATTTTGTACTGAGAAATAAATGGGTATTTATCCAAAAAAATTATGGTTTGTAGATGAAAAAAATTATAATAATAATTTTTTATATCACTCTCCATCAGGACCTGGTAGTTATATTTTTTTTTGTCCATATTTTCACCTTCCACCAATTTCCTCCAAATATAACACCTAATTATTTTTTGTGATATTCACATTTCCCTTTCCCTATAATCAATAGGATTTTTTGATAAACCTATTTATGATGTTAGCTTTGAAAAAATAATTATGAAGTATCAAACATTTATTTTTTAATCACAATTTCAAATTGAGAGCACACAATTTATTGACGTAGGGGATAATGTAACACCCCGTGATTTT
Source organism: Viscum album (assembly GCA_963277665.1). Classification (NCBI taxonomy): domain Eukaryota; kingdom Viridiplantae; phylum Streptophyta; class Magnoliopsida; order Santalales; family Viscaceae; genus Viscum; species Viscum album. The sequence continues at coordinate 1,510,898,209 of OY728139.1, read as the reverse complement.
ATGATATGTGTATTTTAAATTTTTAATCTTCAATATCTTAGGTTTTATTCAACACAATGTTTAAATGAACTACGATGTACTATTACATATTAAATTTATCATTGGAATAGTAATCTGATTGTTAGGAATAATAATTTGGACACTACAATTGCATCCTCACCTATGAAATAATTAAAATAATTTATTTATATCATTCACAAAACTATGAAATATTGATATTATTGACTTAGTAAATAAAAGTTATAAAAATGATAAATTAATATTTTGTATTTTTAGGAAACATAATTATTTATTTACAATTTAATAATTAATAAATATTTAAAATAATATTTTGTTATAAAATATATTAATAAGTTATTATTTTGTTTCATTACAATTATAATATTATTTTATGAGAACATAATTAATTTTTCTTTGTCTTGTAAAATCTATTATAATATTAAAATAAATAATTTTTGAATAAATGATTATTTTATTTTAAAATTAAATTTCTCATATATATAAACTTATATTTTTTAAATGGAGTTAATTTTTGAAAAATATACTTCAAAAATGGTTTGGGTGAATATTTTGGTTCTTTTCATAAAGATAATTTTTTATGAATAGTGAAATACTAATATTTACGATATTTAAAATTATAAGTAAAAAAATTGAATTACTAAGTCATTAATTTTGTATATATGAGGTAATAATCCATTAATTAAAACTCTCATGCTCTAGTTACTATATTTAGTCCTGGGAATCTAAACTATTGATAGTCTTGAGCCAAAATAATAATCAAATGAATAAAATATTTAAAAAACACTCCTCCTATATCTATTAATATCATCCCTCTATATCCCTTACCCTATCTCCTCTTAAGAACTTAATATTGTTTAAATTTTAAATAATTGCCTTTACAATCCTCTTAGCCACGTCCATGAACAACAGTTATTATAAAAATATCGAATCCATGTGCCTTAAGGGGGTTCCCAAGGAGATGATATTGAAGAGGTCAAGTCATCATTCTTTCTCTTTTATTTTATTCCGTTTATTTGTCCTCTAATCACCACCTCTATCCAAAGTGGCATTTTAACCATAGTATCCTATATATACTAGAATTTTATTTCATTAATGAACTATCTATTATAAAATCCCTTCTACTCTGTTTTATTTTATTAATGTGAACATATTCTGTGATATTATGAATCACTGCCTTCGTGAATGTCAAGTTTTTGTTTTCCATTACAACTTTAAATTCTGGTCATGAAAACATTATTATGGTTAAAAAAATTAATATACATTCCATATGTTATATAATGTTTTGTAGAAATATATTAACATAATATTAAATAAAATGACATAAATTTTTGATAGTCGTAAAAAACCACCAAAACAATTAAGACTATTTCATCAACATTTTATCCAATGAATCATTACCATACCATAAAACCAAATGAAATATGATATAATATTATTTTTAAAGAAAATTAGTACTATATAATTTCAATTTAGGATTTGTTATTCCCATTTGGAATGAACTCCCATATTTATACTCAAGGGAACCCACAAAAAACCATGTATCAAACGCTCCAATAAAAATGAAATATAACATTATAACTCATAGAATTGTCAATAAATGAACTTAATAAATTTATAATAAATAAATTATATTTTTATGGCATTATTAATTAAGTAATTAATGAATCTAATTTGATTATCAATGACATTAAGTATAATTATATAATTATTTTGGATATAAGTTAAGGGATTCTCATCTCACTTTTATTTCTATGAGATATTCCTCATTCACCATTATATTTTTGGGGTGTATGTATACTACATAGTGATATATCCAAGAATGAAACTATTTTTCTTCATGGTATTCAATTTTTCATTTAATGATCATTAATATTATGGTGCATATAATTCAACTGTTTAAAAACTGATAGGGAATTCTCAACCTAATTTTCATTCGTTGGGTTTAAATTCCACCCCATTTGTTATGTTATTCATTGATAATGTTTCAAATGAAATTTTATTATAATTAGTTTTATTTCCATGGGATTTATGGTTTAATAGATTTAAATGGTTATCACTCACTCTTTATTTTAGAAAGACTCGTTTAAAGGATTTTTTTTCAAAATTTAAATGATCTCTAAAACATATATGACGTGAGAGGTTTTTCCAGATTATATGTTTATTCAATTCCATGATAAATCCTTTTAAATAATCCATGAAAATATTCCATGAAAATTTTTTCTTTTAATATTGAGCTATTTTGTATGAATATGTTATTTCAATGTTAAGAACTATATTTCAACAAGAATTTTTTGGAGATCTTATTAATGTATCTAGGTTGAAATCCTTTGTTAAATCATATGATTTATAGATATTGGGGTATAATGTTACCATTTAACACAATTAATATAATGTGTTATGATGAGTTTGACTAGGGTTGAAATATTTAGACACCATTGAAAATATTTCTTAGGATCGTTTTATGAATAAGTTTATTAAATTGAAAAAATATTTACATTTCATATGCTTGTTTAAGTATGAATTTTTATGTTTATTGTTATTCACCACTTTCATATGAAAAATTAATTGGACTTAGTATGTCATGGGTGTCGCTTTTTTCCCCCTCAATGGATCCTTAGTTCTCACGAGACAAACTAGACCATGTTTTGGTTGAGGCCTTACCCATTTATATAAAATTATTCTCCATGGTCTTGATGATATATTTTTGACATCCTGAAATATGAATTACATTAATATGAAATTAGTTATTGATAATCCATGTAATTATTTGACTAGTAGAATATAAAATTTTATGTTTTATTCCCATAATATTTTTTATATGGGATTATTTGTCCATAATTTATTACTGTTATATTATGATCAATATTATGTTTTAATTGAATGTGATTTTAGTTATTCACCTTAATTTATTAATTATATTTTTTTATTATATGCTTACCCTTACAGAGAACCTCATCTCATACCATTCCTATGTTTTATATTTCCCAATATTCCAAGATGTATATTATTATTGACATGTCAGTAAAATATTTGATAACATGGGTGTTTCCAATGGAGTTACAATGTTTTATTTAATTTTAGTTTGTATTATAATACATATGTATGTGAGTAGGGTTCCAAAAATGAAAATCCATTCCGTACATTGGGATATGATTCCTTGTAATCATGATAAAGTAAAAAAGTTGGGAACTAACTCATATAAACTAGGGTCGCAGTATTTAAACATCCCATACATCTATAAATATTCCCATTACCATACTCAGTAGGAATGATAGTCTCACTATCAATACCCCCACCTCTGATAACTATCAATCATTATGTGGACTTCTATCAGGAACCTCCACTTAAATTTCTCCTAAAACCAATGAGTCTTCAGTGTGGGTGATTGTGATTTACCTTCCTTGAAGCTCCCAAGTTTTCATTCCATCATAAGAAATATATATTCCATAAAGAGATTATAAATTGAACACTCAAGATACATTCTCTAAAACATCATGGAATATTTTTGACCTTAATCTTTATATGTCATACACTTCTTCTTTATTAACTTCATTGGTTATAAATGATGATGAAGCAGAAGTATTTTCCAAAGAAATTATCCTTCCAACTTCCCCTCTAGGTGTCATTAAATCCTAATCTCAAAACAAATAATCTAAATAAATATTGAAACATAGAAAATCAACCTTCTAATTGGCATGTGACAAATCCCCAAAACAAGTTTTCTTGTGATTTATTTTATACTATGGAATGCTCATGTAATGGGAAATTGAGAAAAAGGTGAATTCATTCACAATGATATATGATACTCCAACTCCTCCATAGTGGATATTTTCATAACTAAGAATAAAGATTCCAAAATTTCTCAATTTTCAAAATTAATAGGTTTCTGATTTTACTTGCATGAATATCATATAATTCTATATATTTGGGGGTCATAGAAATAAAACATCCAAGTGGATATTTAATTTTTATGAATTATTTTGTAAACACTAATATCAGCATAGGTCTACACTATTTTTATTCAACTTCATAGATAATAAATTTGATTTCCATGAATGAGTGGTTATATAGAAGGCCCAGTGGTTATTGAATCCAGATATCACTCTATTTTTTAACTAGGTACTTAAATGGGTTAATGGATAAATCAAAAACTATCCATGGATCCTTATATCACAAGTATAGACAACAGTTTGTTATATTATAATATGGAACTAGACTATCAGACTTGGGGTGTAGGGGTGACTGCTTGACCTAGTGTAATAACTAGCAGTGCATGAACTTGACATGGAGTGGCATAGAAAAATTTCATGGGAAAATTAATTCCATCACTTCATATCCAAAAACCATGTTAAAAAATATAATTATATCCCACATAGATCATTATCCCATTATTTGGGATTTCTCAGGCAGAACCAATCGATGAGGGAATTTATTTTTCTGAAAATAGTGTTCATTCACCCCAGATTTCTATAAGGTTATGAGAACATATTGGATCATCTTTGTGTAGGGGTGTCTTTGGATGAGTCTCCATAAAAAACTCTATCATCTCAAAATGACCATTAAAATTATAATATCAACAAAAACTCAGATTTCAAACTATTGGATATGATGGAAAATGAGATCGGGCATTTGGAATCCATGGTGGAGAAATATTGGACTGATTAGTGATCATTCTTATAGAAATAGTACCATATATGAATTCCAACATGAAAACGAATGGCTTGTACATGAAGAATAAAAAATTTAGTGGTTGTATGAAGGTGATAAATATATAGTGTTCTTCAAAAAATTCCTGAAGGAAAGGAATCAGTTCATCAGGCTGAACATTCATTTGGAAGATGGAACCCATAAAGATAATCTCGATGTGTTCAGAAGCATAGGTAGTCTTTATTTTAATTATATTCATATAAATTCAAACCAGGTCATGATAGGAGGTTATACTTGGAGTAGTGGTGAGTTGTTTGATTTCATTCCATGCAATTAGTCTTCCATGACAACACATATTTTGAGAAGATACCAGACGAATGAGTTATTAATGATGTGGTTTAGTTTCTTAAACAAGATATCATAGTCAGTTTTGATGGATTCTTAGCGTCATTGTATATGGCCTCATGGAATTCAATCCAAGAAGATCTCATTATCATGATTCAATACTACTTCTAGGGTGGCTATCTCCCTCGCGTGGTGAGTGGTACTACACAGGTTATCCTCCCATAGACAGGGGATCCATCATCTCTTAACCACTATCTACCTAAAATATTTCATAACATTCCTTAAAATGTGATGGAATTTGGGATTAATAAGAAAAGTTTTCATTATTTTACTTGTTTGATATCATATGCGTGGCATAGATTAATAAATGGTGGAACAATTTTTGTTTCTATAGGGTTGGAAAAGGAGATGTCAACAAACAAAAATAATAAATATTTCTAAAACAATGTGATGATCAATAATGAAATGGATGAAACCTTGGATCTAATAGAATGCATGTTAATGTTAAAAGTTCATTATTTCCAGGGATCTTATTCATGGGATTCCAACCTCCTTTATAAGGGAAATAATTTAACCTATTTCATGATATAAATTTTCAGGAAGACAAAAGGGTACATCATCATGGTGAGGGGTCTCAGATAGTGAGACCATCTCTCTCTAAGTTTATTTAAAATCATACAAGGCTCACTCAGTCAGTTAATCAATAGGGGGATCCCAGATGGAAGCATCATATCCTATCATTATAGACATTTCTTTAGAAGAGTATCCCACCTCATGTCCATATAAAACCTGAATATTTTTCTTAACAGTAGTATAAGATCCATTTTTGGCATTAACATGACTCTAAAGGATTACGGCATGTCTAGTGGGAAACATGTAAATAGAAAATTGGTTTGCATGTATATTTTTGCATAGTATTCCAACAAAATATATTCTAATATGGGTAGCCTCTTATGAATTAATAAGTGGATCTTCCCATTACAATATCTTTTCACTAAATTATCATCAAGAAATATTCTCATTCATCATTTCAATTGAATGGTGGATATGATCAATGGAAAAATTAACAATAATAAAAATCAGTATCTTTCCTTTGGTCCATGCATAATGCTGGTAAATAGTTTTATGTCCTCAATTACCTTTCATATTTTATCTTCTCTATTAGACCTAAGAACAGTCATTGTGGTTAAATAGAACATATTATCCTCGTAAAAATGGGACCTCAACTTGGAATAGAATGTGCACTAGTTGTTATGTTATCTGATGGATCAACTGATGTAGTAAAGAGACATCAACATTCGGGGTGTTATGGAAATTGTTAGCGACTTGAATATAAATATAGTAGTGGATGATACAAAAGGTTTCATGTTGTGGGGACATATCTTCACTCGGAAATATTGGAATAATAATAATTCTCCTAGATGGAACTCATATCCTTAAGAAATGATATCCACCTATATATTTTTGGTTCAATAATGACATTCCAGATGGATCATTGATAGGGGTCACTTAATCCTCTTTAAATCGAAATGGGTAGTCTATACTCTTAATTCACCTAGATCTAAAATTACTTATATTACTCTCAAGAGTTCAATAGAGTTTCCCATATTCACTCATGCCATACTAAATGTGGATTAGCACATGCTTTTTGATCTCATCGAGTTATCTTCCAAATCTAATAATATGATAGGTGAATTTATTATGGTTCTCCAATGATAATTTTTTAGGTAAGGACTATCATTGGCTACAACGAGTGACATTCAAGGCATATAGGTGGGGATACATTTTCTTTTTGAAATGATATCCCAGTTAAACACAACATCCTTGTATGGTGAATTCATAACAATGATATTACCATTGATGTTATATTCAATAGAATTAGTGTCCCTATCTTGTCAATTTATTAATTATATGGGGCCCCTCAGGAGGATTCCCCAAACCTTTTTATTTTTGGAAATCGACTGGGTGTGATCAGTTTGGTGCATGTTTTGGAAGTTCCCCAGTTTTTCCACTCAGGTGCCATCGGGAGAAACAATTCTCGATTTTGGGTTTCATGGTTTGGTATGTAATAGTATTGAGGATTAGGAACTAGTGGTTATAAAAGCGGTGGGATTCTGGTGAATTTTGAAGGCCAAATATATCAATATATGAAGTTATCCATTGTTCAATGATTTCTGTTACATAAATAATTAGAAGTTTGCTGATCAATTAATCAATGATAATAATGAAATAGAGCACAAACCCTTATTTAAGGTTACTTACTAACACCATCTCTCCTCTATTGGCATAATATAGTGGCCCCTAAGGGTATTGTATTTCTTAGAACCACACTTTTATGGGTATAAACTAAACACAGATGGTTAATGTAGTGTTGGGAACATATTGGTTGGGGTCTTAGTTTGATATACTTGCGGGAATTTATTTTTTTCACTTACTAATTACTATGGGAACATAAACTCCCCCAGGATGAAAAAAAGGCCATTCATAAGGTTCTCATTCTTTTTAGTCAAAATATTATTAACCATTTTTGTGGTTGAGACTGACTCCCAAATCTTCTATAACTCAATACATGGGACTAGTGATATTATATGGACTATTTTAAGTAATATTTGAAAATGTAATAGGTTCTTTATAAACTAAGTGACTATTCTTCACACTCGTTGAGAGGGTAATAAATCCACATATTTTATAACATATATGGCCCTCAAAGGTGTAAAAATTACATGCTTCTATAGTTTGGGTTTTCCCACTAAAGGGAATGATATAGTTCATGGGGATTGCCTCTGACATCAAAATTTTAATCCTCAATAACATATTGATTATTTTTTACCTCGACCTCTATCTCCTTTTTTTTTATAAAACACAATAATGATGAATGTAATATGTTAGGTATGTAGATACCTACATCAAAATATTTTCTTCTTCGTATCGCATCCCAACGGGTTTTCCCTTGAAAATGGATTACTTACCCCAATTGGGGATCACTTATCGTACCCTCTAAAATGTCTATGTGATGGAGTGGTGGATGATTAGGGATTATATACCATGAAAAACACCCATGTTGCATCTGATATCAGACATGGAAATAGGTTTCATAGCATAGCACCCATATTTCAGGTCATGAAAACTCTCTTGCTAGCAACCATGATGCATAGTTCTCAAACTATCATTAATTTGATAATCCAACAACATATAATTATGGGTAAAAGAGTCTATATGATGGTTTGTAGGATAAGTCCTCCCATATGTGTGATATGGCCTCTTGATGATAGTCACCAACCCCTTGCCTATTAGAGGTAGGATTATGGAATCAGACATAGATTACTATCAAACCAGATATGGTATCGATGGGCTCGGTAATATCAGAATGGTATAAAAGAATTTTGTGACCAAGGGAAGAGAATAAAGATTGTTGTGTTACAAGGAATGGTTTGGGATTCATTGGAAAATAGTGTAAATATGAATTTATTTTTGTTAACAGACTGGGGGACATGATACTTTGTGGCCATGTATCCTTTATCTAGGATATTGATAACCTATTAATAAACTTTGGTAACCAAGGAAATATTTTTGGTTGTGTAAATAGCTTATTACATCCCTCATATAGAGTGTCAGTTATGTTTTATCCGTATATTTCTCAAGATATCCCTTCCCAATATTATTTAATTACTATGATAATATATTAAAAAATTAGATTCCCCAACATAGAAAACCATCTCTTTTATAGATGCAGGGTCACAATATTCTTATTCTAAGGATACATCCTCTTAGTTCTGATAGGTTGAGTGAAGAGGCATCAATATAGGTACCTAATTTGGAGGTTTTTTCTCCACCCATTGAGTAAATCACATCCCCACACATAATATAAAGTGTATAATCCATAAAGATTATTGAAATTAGGAATATACTGATTATTCTTCATTAATTTCATCATAAGTGACCACTTATATTTTAAAGAGAATTGGATCCTCAAGCAGCGTAGGATATGATGGAATTGGTTACTTTCAATTTTTAACGGGTTGTTATATCCACTAAAAATATAGTATTTCTGTGCCAATGGGAAGCAGTGATGCATAAGAAAAACTATTAACATGGTGCATTAATTATTTATCATATGATGAAATTAATTTGGAATCATAGTTTATATTAAGTATTAAAATATTTGAAATTTTGAGTTTATTGTATAACATGAATGAATTCACTAAACAATGATTAAAATCATTCTAACATAGTGGATTTAAATGAATGTTTCTACATATATTCAAGCATAATTATTTTCATTGAATGTTAAAGAGACATATTATTATTATATTATTTTGGAAAAATTCACTTTCTCTCTATATATTTTTCAATTAAATTCTAATAATGATAAAGTGGAATATTCATGTTTCGTGTATGGAAGTAAAATTAATGAATTATTTACTAAAGTTGAATCATTTTAATTGGAAACTAGATTATTTATGAAAGGGGTGGATTGAGTTATTTATGAACTTATTAACCATAAATGGAAATAAATATAAACATTAAATTAGAATCATTTTTAATATTCCAAATAATTATAAAAATTATTTTGTTCATTTCTCAAAATGAAAAGCTTTTCTATAATTTTGTTGACTATAGTATTACTGGGAATTATAATAATGATTTATTCATTAAAAATACTTAATTAAATGGTGATAAAACATTCCTACATTTAAAACAAATTATCTAGAATTTAGACTATAATTAAAATTCATACCAAGTATATTGGGTTACTTAAATCTATTATTTTTGACACTAGTGGACCTAAATGAACATGAGTACCAAAAAACATACTTGTTCAATATTTTGTAAGGAATGAGTCTCAAAAAATAAATCTCTAAATATTATATATATAGTGGATTCAAACATGATATGAAATATTAATTATCAATCATCTATTCATTATTTTAATTTGCTGCTGTTATGAAATAATACTAGAGTAATAATTATATAAATTGATATGTTGGAAATCGATAATCAATCCTATGAAATAAAATACTTTGTGGTGAGGAGTTATGAAACCTTCTTCTTTCTTGTTTTATCTAGAATTTGGTAACAAATCATTTCTCTAAATTTTATTATTGTGTTCTTATTTCACTTATATTAATGTTTTAATGAAATATTTAATGTGATCTATCTCTTTTACACATGGGTATAGGCTTTCAAAATCGATTTATTCTTATAAAATTACAACATTTTATCTACATAATTATTTGATGAACAAGAATGATAAATCAAATTACTATAATATATTTTGTTTATATATTATGTGTCAATATAAAAATTTTATCATGAATGACATTTATTGGACTAGATTATATTGAATTGATTTAATATAATTTATTTGAATTCCCTGAATATCTTTAATATATTTATTTTGAATAAAATTTACAATTTTAAGGGGAAATTGTATTTAATTCTTAGCACATGATAACTAGTTATTTTTATTTTTTGTTCAGATAAGCAATTTAGTTTTATTATATTCATTCCACATCTTTTATAAATTCCTTGAATAGTTTTTTCAAGTTTTTTGGATACATATAGTTATTGTTTTATATTAGTGGAGTTCATCTGATTAAAATGAATTTTTATATATTTTAAAAATGGTATATTATATTAATGAGTACTATATATTACTATTTTAGTATTAATTAGAAGTTATTTTTATTATGTGTGAGTTTAAGATAGCTTAATTTCATCATTGGGCGTGACTGTTTTTCTCGTGTTTGATTGTAGTTAGTGTTTACAATTAATATTATTTATTTGGTATTTTTTTATTTTAAATCATGTTAGTTATGTTAAATTGTGAGTATTGTTTAATGAATATGTTTTTTCAATAGAAAAGGGAGACAATTTTATATATCTAATTTTTATGTCCATGTTTCAGATTTTGTACTCTGTTTGTTTGTTTTTTCATTTTATGCTCTATATTGTTTCATACCTTTTGGATTATTATGAAATAGTTGAGATTTTTTTGGGTTTTAATTATCTAAATGGAAGATAATATCAAGTTGATCATGTTAAATATATTCTATTTAGATAATTACTTAATCAGGCTCACAATGATTTATATTTTGTTTCATATTTTCTCTTATTTTGATTTGAATACTTTGGTAATTACTATTTCATTCTCATTATTTATAATTATTCATTTTTTATATTTATTTTTATTATTTAATTATTTTTATGTGTCTCGTATATTTTATTTGGATGATATATGATACTTTTTGTACCATTATATATAAAAGAATCCATATATATTAAGAAGTGGAATGTTTGAAAAGTGGTGACCCTTAAGAATATTTAGTTTACTCTTTTGTAAGTTGAAATATTGTTGCAAGACTTATGTATTGAAAATTTGTAAAAATATATAATTTTTTATTCTTACTCATGATGGTGAAGTCTAGAATTTCATTATGTTCATAAAATTTATACATATATTTAGAAATAAAGGAAATTAAATATGTTAGAAAAGTATAAATCCTTTTGTATTGGAAGTTACAATAATGTATGATATAATTATTAGATAATTTAGGAAAATGTTTCACTTGTATAGATTTAGCGATCTTATGGAAGACACCTACACATTAAAATATAGAAAACGAAATAATTATTATATATTATATCTTGTTTTTTGAAATTATTCATATACTATAACAGATTCATATCTACGTTGATAGTGATATTTCATAATGACTCTCGTATAGAAAGTATAAATATTCTTAAATGAGTAGTGAGTACATGATGTTGTGTCTGATTAATTCAAGAAGTAGGCTTCTTTGTAACCTGAGACTAGTTGAGATCCATTATTCATTTGAATCATAATAGGTCAGATATGAATGAAAATATATGATGTTTAAGGATAAATAGTCACATTGTAAATTATATTTTACTTGTTATAAATGAGAATTCTCTAAATAGAATATATATATATATAATTAATATATTTTTAATTTAAACATAAATACAGAGTTTGAATGTAGGGTTTATACATATGTTAATAGATTATTGAGTTTTAGGATTTAAATGAAGATTTTTACATTGATTCAAACAAGTTTATTTTCATGTGATATTAAAGGAGGTGTTGTCATGTAGATTTAAATTAATATTCTCTCTGATGTAATTATGAAGAATAAATCTAATCTCAGACTGATATGAATATATTTAAGCGTGATTAACTAACAATGATGTTTTCTACAATTTAATGTTTTTTAAGAATGAAATATTTGTCAATAATTTCTAAAAAAATATGAATATTTGAATATAATAATTTTATGAAAATTAAAATTTTATAATGTATCTTTTTAAACTATCCTCAAATATTGTAATGTCTGTCAACTACTTAAAAATAAATATGTGGTCCCTAATATATTACTCTATGATAACACATAAAAAATTAATTTGGAATTTATGGAGATTACTAAGATTAGTTATTTATATCCTCAATCTGACGTATAAACATTATGATCCCTTCTATTAATTTTTTTAATTTATCTTTATTATCTAATAATTATTATTAATATGTATCTAAAAAGCATAATTGGGATTTTTTTTATTCGTGAAACATATTAAAGAACATAATTTAACCCTCCTGAGTCTTTCTCTATGAACATTACCACAACACAAGGATTATTATCCAATAACACTAAAGATTACATGAGTACAACATATTTTTTATCTTGAGGAAGGTCGAATGACTATGGGATAATAAAAATTAAGGTACACAACCCTAATGTGGTACTCTTAATACATGAATGATAACAAAGATCTTCAAGCTTATAAAATTGAGCATTTCATGACTATTCCCTTATGAATTCACACCTATGCTTGATTAATAGTGAATTATATTTTTATTTTTAGTTTTCTAATAGATTAATTATGTGATACTGGATCTGGTTTAGGTTTTCGATGGGAAGAGTTATAAATAGTTACTAAATAATGAAATACATAGAGGTCTCTCTACCAAATGTAGGTTTATTATTGTTCTAATTATAGGATTTACGAAATTGGGGATCCCATATTTGTTCCACCTATAAGGATATAAATAATTTATGAACTAGGTGGTATATGAAAATATGATCATGCATGTCCCAATGTCAAGGAAATGTGTCACGATTAGAGAGGCACAATAGAGTTACATCCTCGACAGAGATTTTTAAGAGGCTATTAAACTAACTTATATCGTTTTGGTATATCTCAAATAGTTTACTATAGTGGGGGTTATGGTGGTTTTGTATTAGATGTTAGTAGAAGAAACATTGATTTATTCCCATCCCCACCACGTTATAGAGGTCCATGTGTTTGTTTGAATAAAGTGTAAAAAAATATGAAGAGTATTGGTAATAGTTTGGGAAAAAATGAGATAAACCATATGAAATATAGAGCATATTTTGGAAAAATGATAAATCTATATAACATGAATTCTATTTTATATAGAAACCAAATCACTATGTGAAACCCTCCAATTCCCTATAAGAGAGTGAAGGCATTTTTGAATCACCAGACCTTCCCAAAACTAATTTATTTTGATAAGATATGTGGATCTCCCCTAACCAAGTAAAACTATATATTTTTTTGATGATATGTGATGTTCTATTATTATCCAATCAAGCAAAATTAATTTGTGGAGTGATTCAGTGATAACCCTCCATTTATAATATATTATCATTTATAGAGTTTTTCCAGCATACATGACCTCCATATAGCATATAATATCCAATGTGTTCGGCTATTTCAGGAAACAAGTTTATTCAACATTAATAATATATATCCATAAACTTCTTAAGGTTGGGAGATAGCGGGATGTAATGGAGAAAGTATGAGGGTGATATCAAAAAATTTCCAATTTTAGAAAATATTGAGACTTTGATCTTATAAAAAATAATAGTTAATCTACTCACTATAAATGAATGGATTTCATCAATAAAGGATTTCTTCCAAAAGGTTCCCATCTATAACTAAATACATTCAGGGGGTAAGATAACATGGAAATCTAGGAATGATGTATTCTTTATCAGGAAATAAGGGATTCTTAGAGGACCACATTTTAGTTCTTTAATTTCATATAAAGAGATCCTTATGTGAGATATGGGTACCTTAGGGTCTTTATCTCCACAGTATTGAAATTATCTACTCACCAATCCTATTGGCATATTGTATCCCATCAACAATGTTTCCAAATGATCCTCTATTATGAACGCAAAAATCAATGAAAGGGTAAATTAATGTATCCTCTGTTGTCACTAAATTAATATGATTAAAATATGACCATCTGCTTGAACATTCCCATTCAGTCATATATTCCATTGGTAAAGGTTTTCCCCCACATATCCTCTCTATATAATGGGATCTCTAGAAAATCTATAATCATAAATCGTCATGGCAACAAGGTCCCCAATCCTGATTCTAGTGGTGGGAATCATCTTGTATCAGGCCATGGAACTAACTTCAAACATTTCACCAAAAATACGATGCTAAATTGTAAACATCTATCCCATTAGGTTTTTAATTAGAAAATGTATGATTCCAAATCATTTGATTTGATTCAAATTGTAATAGGAAAATGGTCATTCATCATAGAGTAATATCATATACATTCAATCTAGATTCGATATCCTACCCCACATCCATCTATAGATAGGGTGTAGATTAATCATGAGAATAACTGATCTGAAATAACCATTCAAATGGAAAAAGTCAATACAATTTATTTTCTAGTGTTCTTTATTTCTCACTCCAAGAATTAATCACATGGTTTTAGGGGATCACATTGATCATTCCACTAACATAATCAAAATCCTTCATCTTTGGCATCCTTATTAGGTGTAATCCTTGACTGTATTACATTGTACTCCAATGAATATATTCATAGTCTGATATAGTCTCAAAAGAAAATATTCTATATAAAGCATCTCAGGGAAACCTCATTTTAATAATCACCCCTCAATTATTTTATTTATAATAATATACTATGTATACATCCCCATAATATGAAGTTACACTACATTGATAATTTTTTAGACACATGATTGTAAACCACCTAACACATTACTTATCATATACCATTAAAAATCATTTTATGGTCCCATCACACAACCATAAAATATGACTCTAAAAGTACATGGGATTTCATTCATATCTTGATGAGATGCTTAGGATTCATACCCATGAATATATCCAAACTTCATTAACCATATTACCATATCATTCATGCCATATTCTAGATTGATCCATGCCCCCACCCGGAAGAAAATATTTTTTCATACTCCGATTACCTCACCCTTTTCAAGCCATACCCCCAATGAGAGGCATCCTTATGGGGAAAAATCATTTTTATACAAATTCAATATTATAGGGACACGTTTTTGTTAATTTAATTCATAATAGGAAGATCATATGTGAGTCACACACCAACCATTTTTATGCATCTTTCATCTAGTCATTCTTTCAACCAGACATTAAACAGCATGTATTGATCTTTGTCACATGAACTAAAAGGGAAATAATTTCCCTATTAAGTGACACCAAAATATGTGGGTAATCATTGCATCCACAACAATACATAGGATACCAAATCATGGGACTGATCACGAATGAAAAACAAACACTAAATTCTTGGACAGTTATAAATTCTATAGTTGTCAACTGTAGGGAATAAAAAGAAACTTTCTTAATACTAGGTGTCCCTATATAATTTCAAACAAGATGAAGAACCTATAATACATAAAAATGGTTTATTTTATATAGAACCACTTATACATCTTTATGGATCTAACAATTGAGAACCAATTAAAACATAGATATGTTTTTATGAGATTCCTATGACATGTAAACATATAATTGTCAAAATATTAATTACTAATTTCAAGTGTGGGTATAATTGGTCCCATTATAGGATTTGGGAAAGATTTAGGATGAATAACTAGGTATATTATAGAGTCCCAAAGTAAGAAATAATTCCACCTAAAAGGGTGTGATGAACCTTATTTCTGATCGAATAAGTGAATGTGAGTTCCTAAGAATCAACGGTAAAACACGGTAGTTAAAGACTACATTTTGAAAGAAGGTTCAAATAACATCATAGATATGGAACCATCAAGTGTTTCTGATTTAATAAATAAACTCTATTGAAACCATGTAAAATGATATTAATTCTTGAAACATTAATAACCAAATCATTCTGGTCAAACAAAAAATTGTGAACCCTACTTAAATCCTTCATTTACTAAAACAACTGAGTTTTCAACACCTTGTGCCATTTTATTTTACATATTACAAAATAAAAATAGTGAAACAAACATGTAAGATTTAAATATGAAAATTTGTGATCTAAGAATGAATTTTTATTACTTTGGATGATGAATTGTTCAGATTACTTCTCATTGTTTATTACTTCTCAACCTAAACACACTAAGACATATTCATTAGGCAGTGGTGGTGAGTGCAGTAATCCTAAATTACCACCAAAATGGTATAATCATGTCATTGGAGGTTTCATATAAATCCCCCTAGAAAATAGATCCCCAAAAACCTTCATCTCAACATTTTCTGTTTCTGACGGAGAAAACTACATATATCACTATTGAAAATAAATTTTGGAGAATCTACCTAGAATCCAACTTAATGAACCTCATTTATCTTAGGTAGGTGGACCAAGAGGTTGAAAAGAACCTCACCAAAACATATAATTCAGATCATAGGGATCAATTAAAAAATATTTATTATTGGTGTTGTGCAACACCTGTCCATTAATAACATGTTGTTGAAACCACCCCATTGTAACTTGATCAGGTCACTAAGACATTAGAACCTAGGAAATTCTTCTAGGGGATTTATACTATCAAAAACTAATAGAAGACCTATATCCCAACTTCGAGAAGAAATCATACCAACACTCTATATAAGAATATAGAAATTAAGTGAACATTCTTATATTTACACAGCAAGCCAACTTCGACAGCATTTCTTCCATAAGAGAGGCCTTTCAAAATACTATAATAATAAATAGGGGTATTCATAATCTCCCTCCCCCACTTATAACTCATGTTAACATATTGATACAGAAATGTGGTTATTTGAGATGAACAAATTTTCTCTCCAACTGAGGAATGAGAACACATTTCCATTCCAACTATCAAGGCCCACTAGCACATCCATGTATTAATAAAGAGAAATTATTACATCTATGCCCACATTTTAATGATTTGTTATAATATCATTATAAAAAAAATACTTAGTCGTAAAGAACATATCCCATCCCCCGCTACCAATGTATATAATCAACACATTTTGAGGGTTGTTCAAAATCTGGAAGACATTCCTAATTCTTTTCTAGAGGTTTATTAACACACCATAATGAGGAATAATACAAAATATCAATAACACATTCTTCTTTGAACTAGACGTCATGGTTCCACTCTAATTACCACTTGGAGGTAGAGATTTATTCATGTAAAAAACATGTCAATAGATTCTATAAAGGATTTTTGAGTCACCTGTGATGGATCCTATACATAAAATTTGTTGTTTACCACATTTTATTGTTTTATAAAAATGGAGAACATCTAAAACTAATTCACTCCAAGTTATAAATACTTAAATATATTAGGCCCACATTCATAAACTACTCAATGATAGTGTTATTGATGCCCAAATACATTTTAATTAGTATATAATGACACTATTATGTCATTATTAGATCAATGAATAATATTTTTTTTGCGAAGGTCCTCCCATTTTCATTTCCTATAGAATATTAAGAGTCAATTACCAATGTTTTTACAACAAAATTACACTTCAATCCATAACCAACATCTTTCATGACTACTTGTCATATGATGAGCTCTATAGAAACCCTCCATGAGGACATGGAATCAAGAAAAATGAGGGTCCTCCACATTTCACTAGCCACCCTGAAGTTCCTCACCTAGAAATATGCTATTGGATTCCTCCTTGATTCTGGATGTTGATCCATGATGGTAATCCTCCCCATGATGAGATTCACCTTGATTGTACTCCCCAATGTGATATTTAATTTTTATATGAAGGACTTCAAAATAAAAAATTAACTACCTAAATTCCATCATATTTTGAGTCACTTGAAAGGTCGAGTCTTCCTACACCCTATGCCTTTATTTTAAAATTATATTTTCTCATTCAGAAGACTTCGCATCGTAACCATCCTCCTCTAAATCTCCCATGAGATTCTTAACCTCGACCACAATAGAGAAGATTCCAATCCACATAACTCTCTACAACAATGCATCTTTGATATGACCACATTTTAAAGAACAAGTAAAGGAATATCCCATGAAATGAAAATAGAAGTCATTGGTTATGATGACACTAGTATCCATTAAAAATATACCAGTCATGTTTTTCCCTATATCCACCTGTCAATAAATAATTATGCAAACTGTAAGTTTCAAATGTGCACATCATATTCATATAAATCTACTTAAAACTATTTTCCACATTATAATGTGATTCCCACATTAAGAAGTGAATGTGAATAATTTTAAGAAATTATAAGAACATCATCGACATACGAACATAGCTACCCATTTGGTTGTAAGATATCAAAGATTGGGAAAGAACCTTGTGAATCCTTAACACCCGTTATAGGTTTCATTGATAAATAAAAAATTTTTAATTATTGAAGACTAATCTACTGTAGATATAAAATGATCATGTAAACATGTGGAATTTCATTTGACATCACACCTCAACCAGTTAATCTCACTAAAATTAACATCAAGAATAGTAATTTTTTCCAGACAAATATCATAATCAGGATTAACACTCTAACATTTATAAAATTTAGGGATCAAACATGAACTAATAACTAAAACATTAGTCCATATAAGAGCACAACATTGAATGAATCATACAAAAATAATATGAAAATATCGATTAATCATGTTGTTTGAGAAAATACAATCCTCAATTAGCAATGCTACCTCGAGTAGAAAGCATATCACATTAACAACATGTATATACAAAAATTATTATTGGATGAAAATACTCAAGAGAAATAGGGTAGAAATGATATATGTGGAATTGGAAATCTAGGATGTTATATAGCCCGTAGGTTTGGTGGTATCTTTACAACAACATTCCCCCTTGGATCATAAAATTTACGATAGGATCAAAACATTTTAGAATTAAAACAACCTCATCAATAGACCATAGAGATTTGGGAATTTTTACCACAACCTTCACATCCCTCGTGATGTTCATTCTTTTAATGATTTTTTGGAGCAAGAAACAAATGTATTTATAGATAATCAAAATTTATTACCCAAAAAAGAGCATTTTTGAGAGAATCATGGGATGAAAAGATGATTGTATGTATGAGATGCAAGGAAAATCAAACATTTATGTGGGAAACCACTCAATAGAATCATGTTTTCCCCTCAAAATATACTCTATAACCAGTCAAACATATTATCTTTATAAAGATGGGGATATTCAATAATCTCAGACTATATTAATAAATACCATCAAAAATAGACCTAGAGATGAAGTGTAGTAGAAAAACATTAAAGGAGAATATGATGATGATGCTTCCATTTATAATATAGTCCACACTAATATAGTTAATGAAACTATTCATACCAAAAATCAAAGTTTATATAAACATTTGACTGCTCCCATAAATTATCAGATACCACCTGTCAAGAGGATTTTGAATAATGAAAAAGGAAAAGTGGTGTTTATATCCCATACATTACATTATGTGTTAAACCCTGCTATGTTTGAAAAAATTAGCATTCAATTGGAGGAAGAAATAAATTAATTGTTGAGACTCAATTATGATTCCTCAAGGGAAATATCTTGGCATGGAGGTTCTTCGAATAAAGCCTCACATTAATCTTTCTATATATTAATTTTTATAAAAATTACCTTTCATATCAATAAATGTTGGTCCATATCATCCACTCATTCTGAGATGTAGAAAAAAAATATTACGTTATAATGGTGGAAGAATATAAGTCATTCCCTTCATTGGGGTATCTATCCTGACTATGTCAAACTGTATTCCACATTTTTTCCATATTGGATATGAGCTGAAAATTTTTGTAGGATCACTATGTTAGACTCCACCCGTTATTAAAACTACTATAATTCATACCTAACCTACTACCCCATTACTTATTTATATCCTTATGTTACTTAAATTTTCAAAAGAGTCAATAAAAGTGAACAATGTACCATCGAAACTACATAGAATGCATGACCCTGAATTGGTGGATGAAACCCTTTCCCTACCAAACTTTCTGAATCCCTATTTCACAAAATTCAATGGAAAAAGGAACATTTATTATCACCTAGTATATTTCATGACTTCATGTGGTCCCATGATGGGAACCATTTAGTAGTAAAATTGAGCAATGGTTTTTTCTTCGAATATACTATGGATGACCCCACTTATTTTTGTTATATAGGTTTTTGGAAAGGCCAATAATGGGATGTGAAGATATTCTATAAATTTCTATTTATCAATTCAGATCTATGTTTCAAAATAAATCAAAAAACTTGCCTTTTAAAATTTTAATCAACATGAGATTTAGAGAGTCTCAATCTTCATTTCTAGGTGAAAGGGTTTGACATACTCCCTAAATTTGAAACATACCTAACAAGTGTTGTTGGGCCTATTTATAAATATACAACATGATGAGATTAAAATATTACTCTTTGAATTGGTGAATGCATGTAATTACCACAAAGGTAGTAATGTTGGATGAATCTAGTTGGAAATCCAAATTCAATTCTTGGCCAGCACCGGTGATCGAGGGGAAAAACTAGAAATGTTGAAATTGAAATTGTGACCCATATGCTACCAATGAAACTAGATCAAATGAACAATCACTTACAATATCATGTGAAAAATAATCCTATTAAAGTAACAGAATCCCATTTAGTATGCAAGAAAAGAGAATAATAATGTACTATATATGGACCTTATCAAAAATAATTCTTACTGTGAGATGAGTAGGTCCCTAGAAAATTCATTGTAGTTTTGTAGAAAAAATATATTGAGGTTTCTGAATCATTGAAGAAAATATTAGATTGGATACAATGACCTCTCAAAATATTTCCCCTTCCACTAAACATTATGCCACACCAATGAGGAGTGGTTTCTATTTAACTACATCCACAAGATGTTGGTTTATTCTAGAAAATCTATATTAGTAAAGACACCAACATAAATGTAATGTGATTGATCCTATCCTTAGGATTAAGGTGGATTGAGAAAATATAAAAGTATTGGTAAAAACATTTTTATGCCTAGATGGCTAGAAATATGGTTAATTGAGATCATAACATCCTTTTGGAATAGATAAAGCAATCAGTCATGTATCTAGTTTCATTTGGTATGGTAAAACCATGTTAATTGGTTCCCGATTTCTAGAAGTGTGGGTCTTCAAATATTATGTGTAGCTTTCATGATAACTGTAAATTATAGTAGGATTGTATATTAATACATAAGATGGTCTTAAACCCATTTGATTCCATGACATTATTATTGGGAGCATGGTAACTACTCATCCAAATAAAACCATCATTAGATGGGGATAAAATATTTGGTTATATTAAATAAATTCATTTATGGGACTCCTTCTCTAAATATGAGTATAGAAATGAATCCAAGTTAGCCACTCACAACTATAGAGAAGGAGTAAGAGGTCAAAAAAGGCAAGTGGATAGTGGAATAAAAATTCCCATATGAGAACAATACACTAGAATCATCCTATCTAACTCTATATACATCGATGAGACCCAAGAAAAAGTAGTTCAACGAGCCAAGGAGTGTGCATACACCTCAGAATCATTCCATGGTTTTCCAAAACCAGTAATTAGGGATGATCTATCAGATGGATCCCAACTTCCCAATAATCACTAACAAGTGGGTATTCCAGTTCATCTCAATCCATCAATGAAATAAAGTCCATCAAATATGATTCAATAAGTTGATCCATCTACCTCAACCACTTTTGTGCCTATGGTACAATCAAAATAACAACCTCAAATTTGGAGATGTAAAACTTCAGGTAAAAAATATGATTTCATGAAACATTTCCAAATGGTCCTAGCCAATACATCAATCATTGATGCCCTAAATATATAATAATAGCATCAAAAACATTTTTGGGGGCCCTGTTAACCCCTCAAGATGTAAAAAACTAAAGTCACAACTACTAATGTGTATCATGAAAAAACAAATCCCAAAAATGTCACCGTGTCATCTCTATCATTGAAAATGACATGAATACTTTATAGTGGGGACCATTAAACCCTTGTAACTAAATAGAAAATTGGAAGATATTGATGTTTTATGAAATTTTATTATCAATGGATCAGGAATTAACTACATTGTAGTCTATATGCTCTATTGGCAGGGTTATAAAGAAACCCATTTTACCAATTTTACATCAACAATTCTGGATTATGAATAACTGACTTCAGACCTATTAGTCAAATAAAGATTAGAGATATACTTGGGGACCCTATCAACACCAATAAATTATTAGTTATCTGGTAGGATAGAAATTTCAATATACAGTTAAGGAAAAAATGGTAACAACAACATATGATAATTCTATAATTATATCATTAATATCCCAAATATTATGTTAACAGATAAACCAAGAATTTATAAGGATATATGGATCTATTAGACTCATATGAATATAAATACATAAACACCATATTATATGAAAAGGAGGTAAAAAGCCATGTTTGATGATACTTCTCAGGATACTATTCCGAATGGTTTTGTAAATGTCCATGATTAATCCATTTATAATGAGTGGAAATTAATATGTATTTCCCATCAGCAAGAACGAGGTAAAACGTTGAGATTTAGGGATTTATTCCTCAACCATGATGATATAAACCACATTATCTAATCCCAATAATATGAAATAGGTGTCCGGTCGTGAATTTAAAATGATATCTTAGGTAAAAATGAACTCAGTTTGTCACTAGATTCTTAGGAGAACCTTGTATCATATGATGGATGAATAGAGACATTCATATCAATAATAGATATTGAACACATCTCTAATTGATTTCAAAAATTAATAAATTATGATATCTCATCTCCCTCCAATGACACTGAAGTAGAGGGATAGTGTGATTTTACCGAAAACCAAACTAGTAATGTCAATTGTATAGAGACCCCAATAGGATCTGTTAAATCCACCATGACATCTATGGAGAACTAAACCTACCTCACCTTATCTTCTAACTCTAATATTTCCACTTCATTAACCATTTCTCCAATTATTATGTTAGAGTAAGAATAAGATTATCTCAAATATTACCCTCAATCATTTGAGGAATGTGTATCTAAGTTTGTTGAAGTGCTCCACCAAATAAATTTTCCTAAAAAAGAATATCTACAATCAAAATTTATTAGTGATACTATGTATTCCATATAAAAATAGGTGTAAAACTTTTTTGTATAGAAACAATGATATTTTATCAGCTTGAATTATATAGAGATTCTTGGACACGGTCATAATGTATCCATCCACCACTTGGCCTTACTATAGGATCACACTGTTTACAGGAAATAATCTATAATAATGAAACCATGTCAAAATACTAAGGTTAAATATGAGGTTGATAAGATTATAAAATAAAATATCTTTCTGGAGGATTAATATTTGTATTGGAATTCCCATACTTTCCTGGTACAAAATTAGAATAAACATATCATAGTATGTATCTACTTCAGAGATATCAACTAGAATTTCTTATAAGATAATTTCTTATCCCTCCTTAGAAAACTTATAATTGTTTAAAATTTGGGCTATAATGACCTCTCTTTAATGGATGGACATTTGGGATATAAAAAATCTGAATGGATACCCAATATGAAGAGGCCAATCACTACAACCAAATAGCATATTAGTGGTGTATTTTTTATGGAGGTGGCTTAAACAATCACTATATGTTTATAAAATAGTTTCCAAAAACCACTGGTAAATATCGGGTCATCATCCAAATTGTGTCAATTCCATCCATTTAGTAGTGATTTATAGTAATCATATTAAAATTTCTACTTCAAAGTGTGTGTTTTTTTTATAACGGAATTTTCCCCGCTTAATAAATATGTAGAATATAGTGGTTGTTTCAACGGAAAAAAATTGACATTGTATAAAAGTTGTTTAAAACACGGAAAATAGGTCATATTTAGTGGCGGTTTACCCAATTCCCATTATTTATGTTAAAAATGCATTTTAAAAATATAGATCCATAGAACATACAAATAAAAATATAAACCAATGTATCATAAAAAAAAATTATCCGTCCCACCTGCAACACCCAATAAAAAAGACCCCATTTCATGTATATAAGAATCAATACATTATCTAATCATATCACAATAAAAATAATTAAAAGAAATATATAATCAAGGGGATCAGAAAATTTGAAACCATAAAAGTTTAAATAATTATACATAAAGTTCCATAGGTTTAGTTTCACATCATCTCTAAATCAAACATGAACCATAATCACAACATCTTGAAAGTTTATTGACACCCTCTCTCTCTCAGCCTCCACTTCCATCTACTGGAACCTACATGAATATTATATTGTAAATTAAATTGTATTGTATATTTAAATTTAATCTTAAAACCAATAAAATTTGGTGAAAAAAATTATTTTCAACTTTTTTTATTTACTTTCTCATTAATATTTATCGATGAAACATAACATGGTATAGATCCAGTTGTGTTATGATATAATAAAAAAATTATTTCTCTAGAGTGATGAAATTTCCATCATCTATATTTATATGATCCCCATATTCTTGAATTTTTCTTTTCATGGAAACAAACTCTATCTGAAAATATAATCCTACATCATCATTTTTGGGGCCCCATAGTAGTCAAATAAGACTACTATCATCAGTCGGTTCATATTCCAAATATCTGAATTGTTTGTATTTATTTTCATAGTTTCGTTGTTTCCATCTATCAGGACCAAATATTTACTACTATATGAAATTTAAATAACTAAATTCATGTGAAAATTTATAACTATAATTGTCACCCATCAATACCCCAATGAAGAAACATGTCTAAAAACCTGCTCCCTTTCTACTGATCCTAGTGAATGGGTAGGCGTTGTGTCAGCTGATGATGGTATGCTGACGAAGGGTTTCCGTAGGTTTCTGGAATGGAGGATGTGGCAGATATTGTATGGGGGAAGGCAGAGGCAATTTTATATGTTGTAGGGATGGATAAAATGGATCATCATCTGTCAGTGTGGTTGAGGGAACAATGATTGAGAGCTGACTAGGATCTGGAAAAAATGTCCACATTAGAATTACTATATTTCAGTAAAAAACTAACTTAAAAACAAATAATTCTTGCAAAGAAAAATATAAATGATAACAGATTCACAACACTGAAAAAATATGAACACTCCTATGATAATGAATGATTTCCCATATAACATATGTGGTTAATAATTAAATGTATTTGATTCTGATGCTTTTGTTGGGGCACGAGAATTCATTTGTTAGAGGACGTTGGTGCTGTTTGTTGCCCCACATTCCTGCTTTCCAATGGTGGGAGGCATCTGTTTCTTATTCAGGGACATTTTCTCCTTGATGAAAATGGGATGATGGGATGTCGTTTTCTCATTTCGTCGATTCCTCCTCAGAACCCTTCACCTAGTCTGGGTCTCCCTTATAGATTTAATACATTGTTCAGGAATATCTTCTCGGTACCATATCATTGTGGATTCCAGTTAATTACACTACTTCTGTTAGGACATTCCATGAGGTCTTGACATGGTTGAAACCTTCGGTTAGAGTAGATGAAAACATCAGGCATGTCGGGGCATCTCTGGATGCATGGACATTGGGAAACCTGTATTATTACTCATAAGAGGTCATCTCAAGGGAGCAGAACCCGAGGAATCTCACTTCAGCCGCATGGTATCTTATTCCAGAGGCATGTATCAGAGATTTTACTAATCATCCCTTGTTTATCATGGGGTGTGTCAATTGTTTAACATCTTGTGGAGACGGTTATGCAAAAGGCATGTCTTTTGAGGTTTTCCTCAGGCATCTCATGTTTAACAAGAGGTAGGCTGCGAGTTTAATGTCTTGTGGAGACAAAATGAGGGTGATCAAAAAATCCCATAGATACATATCAGATTGGTACATCCCAAGGAGGGAGCACCTGAAAGGTTTACTATATGGATAGATTTGAACTCCCAATAAATGAAGACCTAGGATGGTGTTTCTATTAAAGAGAAGTTGTCACACTGTGAAGGATGATCTAGAAACCACTGAGGGCGGATCAGGGAGTGTGCACCCAAAATAGGGGAACACCAAGGATTACCTTTGGCTGGGAGTGAACCTCATGGAGGCTTCCTTTGTACCCTGTGTAGACGATAGGGAACAAAACCCACGTACTTCGAAGGGGTGATGAATAGGGGTGTATACAAAGAAAAACAACCCGGATACATGCTAGGATATACACATGGAAAGCAGCCTGTCACAAGATCGATACTCTTTGGAGGATGGTTATGGAATTTGTGGGGATTATGTATGGTTAGCTGCCCAGGTGCAGCAATGAGCGGATCTGGGATGAACGTCATGATCTCACTGAGATGTGGCACCCCAGGAGAGAATTAGGATACATGATGGAAGGGTGAATGATAAGGGTGGATGATGATATGGAACCAAAATGAGGATGAATATGATTCTAGTGTTGATCCTTGAAAGGACTTCCTATGTATCCACATGGTAGGGAATCAATGTCGACATAGTACAGGATGGTTCCAACGGATTACCACTGCATAAGGTTCCAACGGCTTACTGCTAGTTCAGGGTGACAATGGCTTACTGCTGAATGGGGATCACAACAACTTACGTCATGATGGTTCACAACGGCTTAGTGCTGGATGGTTTACAATGGCTTACCATTGGGTGGGGTTGATCCTCATGGAGGCTTCCTACATACCCTATATAGGAGACAGAGATCCAACCCACATAGTTCATATGGGATGGCGGGAACCGATGTGAAGAGGGTGGGACCCAATGGGTGTTGGGATTGAACCTTTGGGAGGCTTCTTACGTACTATGCCATGGCCAGGATCAAAGTCCGTGTAGTTTGGGATTGTGGGGGAATTGGTGTCCTAATGTGAAGATGGTTGGGACGAATTATTGTTGGGCTTGAACCTCTTTGAGGATTCCAGTGTACCTCTCCTTGCAAGGATCAATGTACACATATTTCTGAGGTGGGGGTCGGTGAACCGATGTGAATGAGGATTTGGGGTCAAGGTGGATGGTGGTTGGGATTGAACCTCTTGGAGGTTTCCTACGTACTCTGCCTTGGCAGGGATCAAAGTCCACGTAGTACAGAAGTGGGGGTCAGTGAACAGACATGAATGAGGACCTGGGGTCCAGGTGGATGGTGGTTGGGCATGAACATTAGGGAAGCTTCCTATGTACCCTGTCTTGGTAGGAATCAAAGTCCAGATAGTTTAGGAAGGTGTGGGGATTACACTCTTGAGCTTCCCAGAGAGGATTCCACAGTCGATGCTTACTCTGTGCCAACGTGATTCCTGCCCGGTGTGATAAACAAGAGGCATCAGAGACCTGACGATCACATCACAAATGGAGCATCCATAGGAAGTGGAATGAGGCTTTCACATGGTTATCAAACCAAAGACGAAATAGGGGTTATGCGTGGTCCGCATCCCAGGGAGATGGATATTGGGAATTACCCAAGGATGGAGGCCCAATGGTGACAAAACCCAAAGAGAGATGGATTCACCATGGAAGAGAAGAGGGTCTTGGTGATCATCCTACCCTTCAATGGACTTTGGCACCGAATAAGGAAGGAGTAGTAGGGGTACTTCATCTTCTAAGAAATGTTAGGGGCTTACAACAAGATGGTTTCCCTTCCCCGCGGATAGGCACCACTCCATCAAAGAGGATCTCATTCCATTTGAGGAAGATATCACTCCCATGGAGATGAGCGGATGTAAAGAATGTCCATGTTGGGGCACCCCATTGAAGATGGATGGGGTTAGGTCACCATTTAACTTCATGTGCTAAGGATGATGGTGTTTGGCAGTTTAACGTCCTACAGCTCAGATGAGGTGGGTTTACTCCAAACCCCTAGGACTTACATAAATGGTACCCTATACACCTTGGTTACTAGAATGGACCGACAACGCTGTAACTAGGGGGTTTCATGAGATGATCCCATTGGGGGTCCACGTTATCTTGGCTATTCAAAGAAAAAGTAGTCGTTAGCATTCCTAGGAGAAGATTCATGAGGTGAAGTAATGAAAAGGAAGGCACCGCCCAAGGGACTTTCAAGTTACTTTGTGAAAACCATGAGGGTCACACGGGAAAATGAATTTTGTAGCAAAGGGGCCCATAAGTAGAGGCCCTGTGAATCTCTGGTGCTCCATGTAGTAGAGGGGATTTGTGAAGGGGTGTTCTTCATGAAGTGAAGTGGCCTAGCCTAGGCGTAGATTATAGGATCATATGGGAGGTTCTTCGCGATGTTGAACGGAATTCATGGAGAAATGCCTCATGAAGCAAGGGTGCCTCACGATGCATAGGTTTTGGAATCTATGTACTCCTCAAAGCATAGGGACCCTGCCTTAACAATTGGGTTACATGTTCGCGGAAGGTGCTTCGTAATGCATAAGTGATCTGTGATGACCTGATTCCCCATGGGGATCCCCTTACATTGCGGAGGCCCATTGGCTTCGAGAAAGGAAACCCTCTCAGAAGAGGGGTTGAATTAAAAAAAATGGGGAGGTACTTTGCAATGAAAAATTACCTTGAGAATCTCATGGCTCATAGAGAAGAATGTTCTTCACAATGTGAGAGCTAACAAGGTGAATGGTCAGATGATCCATCCATTGTGCTCTAGGGGAGCTCTCTATTTATAGGAAAGGGGTGTCAAAAATCAGATCTCACTCAGCACGAAGACAGATTTTTCTCCACGACAGGCTCGCAAACATCAGAGGGGTTCACGGGGCATCCCGCCTCATTGCTCCATAGAGGGCTTGCGAACGTCAAAGGGGTTCATAGGGTATCCCGCCTCCTTGCTCCACGGTGGGCTTACAAATGTAAATGGGGTTTGTGGGGAATACCACCTCCTTGCTCCACGACAGCCATCAGGCCATGTGGGCTCTACAAACAGTCTTCGCGAGGCGGCTCCTGAGGCTTTCCGCTTGTTCTTCTTCTTCTCCAATTTTGGCACCAATAGGATTACTACACACATAATCATTTTTTCGTTCAATCATGTTTTTTCCTGATCCATCATTAAATCATCTACTCCATCCACAATTGAAAGACTAATATTTTCAATATTATAATGGAAAAATAATTTCACTTCTAGTTGTTTATGGGATTCAATGTTATAGGTCAAATCTTCCACTTCATCACCTATATCATGCAATTATATTAGTTTTAAATGAAAAATTGTGCTCACCCCTTCATCCCTAACATATTCAACATTTTATTCCATTTTTTATTGTGATGATAAGATATATGAATCATGTAAGTCAAAATCATCGGCATTTATCAAGTGATAGAAGTTCACATAATTAAATTGGTAGTAATCTTTTTTTACACCCCTTCTAATATCACTACACTAGGATTTAAAAAAAATTAAAAAATTCACATGGTGGCTTAATTGGATAATATGAATCCATCATCAATAGTATCCCACATCGAAAAATTTAAATATTCCACTATTTAGTGTTTTCAATCGCTCTTTCTGATCAACTCTATGAAATCTAATTCAATTTACATTTTAAATATAAACATTTCTTTCCTTATTTATAGGTCCTTCATACATAAATTTTAAATATATATATATAACTCATCTTGAGTACAAGTATTATTTATCTTAAAAACGTAAAATAGATTATTATATTTACAAAATATATGTGTCAACCTAAAAATTCCATTTCTATCAGTGTAATATTTGAGCTCCTCACAAATAATAAGCCAATAACATGAATGATTTGTCATTTTCTATGTAGTTGATATTAATTATATGTGTCTTTTACACATCCAACTTAATTTAATCTTGTATTAATATCATCCAAGTGTCTAGAACAAAAGGTAATAAAATCACATGTCAAATAGGCAATGGAAATTGAGCCATCGGGTTATGCTTTATTTTTCATGTATGATTCCAAATGAACAAGATATCTATGAAATAAAATAAATAAATCATAAGTTTCATTTTAATGAAGTTCCATTTATTTATTAATTAATATTAAAACATCTAAATAAATTACCTCTCAATTTTACACATCTATGAACAATGTACAAGGATTTATAATTCATCATCCCCAATGAAATTCATTGCTAAACGCATCATGATAATAAAAACAATGGTTGAAAGATCATAAAAATTGAACAAACTAACTATAAAAATCACTCTTTATGGTTTTCAAGATCAATTTATTATAGATGTTTCTCGCATAGTTGTCTGATGATTTTGAAAATTTGGAGAAAAAATTCATAATGTTTTCATGTAATAATGTATGCAATTCCAAAGGTAGTGAAAACTATAACAAAATATGTGAATCATGTATTTTAAATCCATGAAACCTATGATGATTTAATTCAACACATATTTATATGATACTTAAATAACTATTAGATACCTTCACATGTTTTAAAATTTAATGGAATGTATCTTTATCGCCAATTTCTATTTAACAAATTTGTTGGAGAATACATTCCATTCTCATCTGGACAAAGATCATGGATTATGCTCATTGTTTTTATACACTTTTGATAATTTAGATGGTCCATCAGTTTTCCCAGACCATTATGTAATGTGAATATCAAATTGTCACAAAACAATTTCTCAACATGCATAACATCGAGATTATTCCACAACATATAAAATTATATATATATAAGTTTGAAGAATATATTTTTTTTCTTACATTGTTGCATTCTGATTTCACGTGATGATGAAAATCAAAATCAAATCCCTCTATCATTGGAAATATGCACCTTCAAAAATTATGTATCAACATTTCCATGTTTTTAAAATAGTTCAGAACATGTCAAAAAAATTAGGGTGGTCTTTTATCAATAGAACAAATGATTTTTTTCATGTTCAACTATAATATATTAGATGCATCATGAAATATTTGATGATATATGAATAACCATATTTTTACTATGAGGTTGTCATTTGAGCTCAAAATCAAAGTTAGAAATAGTACGATCCAAATCCGTGTATTTATTATAGCTATAAAAATTTCCAAGTCTAGGGAAGTCACTAATGGTCCACATTAGATAATCTCGCATATTAAACATTGTTCTAGAATATGTATAATTTGTCTTAACATTGTTTCTCTGTAACTCCTATAATTCATTAGTTAAGGGTTGCAAGTATATGTAAATATCAATTCTAATAATTTTTTTCTATAAATAATCATTGAAATGATAAAGGGAGTTTTCTTCACACACATCCATAGAGGAATATCTTATGGGATTGAAACAACCAACCAAATGATAAATCTTCTGTTCAAAGTCTTGAATGGGTTGAATTCATTGGTAACCAATCCCAATCATAAATTTCATGGATTATATGATAAATATGGGTGTAATCAATCAAATTTCTTCCATGATTGTGAATCACCTGGATATCACATTAACCCATCATTATTATTATCTATAGAGTACCACTTCAGGGGATCTATAGTTTTTGTTGACATGAATAATCTTTACAATTTTGGCATTAATGGAAATAAATTAAATACATTTTTATGTATGTTACATTTCATTTTATTCATATTAGTATGTCCATTTAGACTTCCAACATCATCCATTAACTTCAATATAGAATAAGATCATTTTTTTCAATCCTATCTGCTTAAATACTCTCCCTGATAAATCATTTAATCAGTGGAAAAACTTTTTTTTATAATTTCGAACATGATTGTCAAAAACACTTTTCATATCATAAAAATATGTTTAGATCTGAGATTTATGAAATTCATTATGAAACAATTCCAATATCATTGACATCACATTATTTATAATTCCACATAGGCATTTGATATGACAAAACATCTGCCAAAAAGAATTTTGTGAATATTCCAAACATCCAGAATGAAGATCTTAATTTACATCATCAATTGAACCATAGAACACAATTATCATCTCAATTAAGTCATCCCTTGCATTATTTACCACAAAATCAAACGGAGGATGCAATAATATGTAAGAACTAGGTTCTTGTGATATGTATTATGGTTAATTTTATTGTATTGGATCATTGAATGAATCATTTATAAGGATTTTCACTTCATTGTGCATTGTCGAATAAGTTGGGAGCCCATTATACATATTGTAATTAGTACTCAAACATCCTGTAATGTTCGATTCTCCATTCCAAATCCAACATAAATATTGAGCAGGGAATTGGTTCAATATTATGTTTTCATAAACATCATCTCTCTTCAACCATATCCTAAATTTACATTTAGGACACGGAAATATTATTTTCTCTTCAATGGATCTATTAGAAATTGAAAAATCTAAAATCCCCCCCCCCCCAAACCATTAGCATACTGAGGTGATTTCCACAATAATATAATCTAGTATTTGTCCATATATATCAAAATTTCCATACAATTTATTAAAAAATATTTAATGCACCTAAACAAGTTATGTTATGGTTATAAATAATGTAATATGGATTATAAAAGTTTATAAAAAATAGATAATTATTTATGTGGAATAAAAACAACTAACAAAAATAAATTATTTAATTTTTTTAATATATACATTCTATATTAATTTTATGTATTATAAATTGGATACAATTTTTTAATCTAAGATAAAAAACTACACAATTATAGATGATTCAAAATAAAATATCTTTTTTATCTCAGGCACTACATATAGTTTCCCACCATTAAACAATCCAATAATAATCAAAATTTTCAAACAACACAACACTTTTAATTTCCAAAATAAAATAAAATATCATTTTTTTTCAAAAACCACCTTATATTTATCCAAGAATTATCATCATTACTTTTATCATTAAATAACATTTTCAATTCACAATAAATAGTTCACATTAACATTATATTTTAAAATATCTGGGAAATTTCTCTCTTTTTCTTGTGAATATTTTACATTATCACACTTATCAAGAGTCCTCATTTAATATATCCAAACATGTTGAAATTATTCATTTAACACATAACATAATTCTTAGATAATATATCGTAATTATATTTTAAGAAATATAATTTCAAAACAATTGAAACTTAAGTTTTAAAAAAATACACATTTGTCTTTATAGAAGCATAAATTTTTAAAAACAAACATAAATGGTTAAAAAAATTAAAATAATATTCAATAAAATAGTCAAAAAATGTACACCAATAATATAACATTAGCTATGTAAATTTTATTTTATTTACAAGATTTTATCCCTAAATAACCAAAAAAAGTTATAAAAAATAATTTAATGTGATTATTAATAGAGGTGTCTCTAAGAGAAATTTAAGGGTTAATTATAAGACACATTTATTTAATAACTATTTTGTTATAGTCTACCTTCAACAATATTTTTAAATATTTTAATTATAATAATAAAATGTTATTCTCAAAAATTAGTTCTATTATTGTTGAGATATTTTCAATTCCCTCTCATTATGCCCTTTTCATAAACCATTAATTTTTACAATAAAATTATTCAAAAGAAATGTGTTTTCATTTTGATTATCCTTTTTCCTGTTATAAAATATATGTGATCATAAAATTAAATATATAAAAATAGTTAAATTATAATATAAAACGTTCATGAAATAAAATCAAAATAAATTTCCCATACTTAAAACACTTAAAAACATCAATCACCCTAGTGGTTCAACAATACCTAAATGAGTGATGATGTTAATATTCACATAATACTTTTATAAATTTTCTTCACAATTGATTTTATTATTGAATGTAATATTTATAATCATATAATATCATATTTATAATTATGTAATGGAAATAAATTCCTTATAATAATGATATTAAAATCAATCAAACAATGTAATTTTAATTATTTAATAAAATATTGTGAACAATTCCTTTCTTGTATCTAAACCCATTGTGGAATAAGATAAACTATGGAACACTGTTATCTTTAAAATGAAATGAAAACAAAAACTTGACAATTTTATAGCTTATTAAACTATTTGAAATTGACCATCAATTACTAACAATGTTCTAGATTTTTGTACAACCTAACTAACATCTAAATAATAGAAGATATAAAATTATTAAATATGGTAAAACATATTAATCCATTGAAAAAACATCAAAAACAAATTATAATTGTTCTTAAAATAGTACAATATCATCTATGAAATAAATAATATCCAAAAAGTCTAGATTTCGAAACAACCTATTATTTATTTTATTTAAGTGATTAACCAATTAGGAAAGTTGAGCATATAATCATAATGGAAACAAGAAATGTTTTTCAAATAAAAATTGTCAAATGGGAAGAATAAATATAAAAAAAAATAACATGAAATCAATTAAATGGATTACGAACCACTCCTTTTCCATTCCTTTTCAATAAATGGTATATTATCTATCATTAGATCAATTCAATCATCCAACAAATGAAAGGAAATTAACTAAAAATTCACACTCACACATAATTAGATAATAATAACCCTCAAATCCCATAAGACATTGAACCATTAATGTTTAGACACTAAATAATTAGGATATTAAGGATAAAAATTAAAAAATGGGGGGTGGTGGTAGGGTGCAACGGGGGGTGGAGGTGAGGTCCAATGGAAGATGGGTATAGGGCTTCAGACAGGGTAGGGTTTCATCAGAGTGAAGGAGGAGCGAAGCTGGGGTATGGGGTAGTGTGGGGGGGAGGTGAAATAGGTAGTGGTGGAAAGGTGAAATGGGTTGAATAGTTGTGCAAAGGGTGGTTGAAGTGAGGTCCAATGGGTGGCATCGAGATACAAAAAGCGGTATCGAGGAAAGATGTGGCCTTGGATTGTGGTGGGGATGAATGGTGGAGGGACTGAGGAGAGGAGAGGGGGATCAGGGAGACAGGAGGAAGTGAATTTCATAAAAAGATTCACATGATTTATGGGTTGTTTGGAGAAAACTGATTATAAATATTTGAAAACAATAGAACCGATTTTGGAAACAACTGCTAAAAAATAACTACCATTACCCTATTTTTTTGTAGTGATTTGTTTTAGGGAACTATAAAGAGTATAATAATATTGAGTGATGTATTTTGGTTTGAACAATTCTTGTGATACATATAAAAAATCCATCAAACACATTTTACATCAATTCTTCTGAAATACCAATTAATATTGTATCGATTATCTAGTGGTAAAATCCAAACAACACATAAATGATAATGTCGATCTTGAGAATTTTATACACTAGTTATGCCAACATATCTAGAATATGAACAATTTTTAAAATGATTTTTAGGATACCTAACAAAATTTACTCATTTTTATTGTATTTCATCATGATATTGAACTCTATACTGATAAAACGAAGGAAATCCTTAACATTTTACATCCTAAAAAACATAGAGAGTTTAGACAACCTTAGGGATTCCATGATATCATTAAATCATTCATAGTTAATCTAGTTGGAAAGTATTTACCAATAACTGAACTAATAAAGATGCTTGATACCTATTAGTCGAATAAATATCAGGATGAATCTTTTCAGTGTATCATGAAATTGATTTTGGTCCCATCAATTTTAGTGATATCATAGTTGGAAATACAACTATTTTATATGCTACATCATAAGATAAATAAATACACATCGTTATATTATATAAGAATGACACAGAGAACAAAAATAGTCTCTTTTGTCACTATAGAACTGTGCTTTGTTCTGAGACTCAATTTTAAGATGTTGAGAAAAACTTTTTGTGCATTTAAACTCATAGTTTATAAGATATATAACCACCTATAGCAACTTGAGGTCTACAAAGTATCTCATAATTACCCTATCAAATATATTCTCAATAATCCTATATTAATTGGAAAACTATCAATGTGGATGGTATTCTTGCAGTAGTTTTATATTTAATTCATTCCACGAAATTTATTAATGGAAGTTGAATTAATACATTTTCAGATTGTGAATACTTTTATAGAAAACATACCATTGGTCATTTTTTTAATGATGAATAAGTATTATCTATCCAAGATTTATCCAATACATGGAATATGTACATCGATCATTCATCTAGAAGCCTAATAGGGAATAGAATGAAAGACTCGAAACACAACAAATTTGTTTTGGGTGTCATCCATATCTCCCCATAAAAGGTAGTTTTTCCAAATATATTATTGTTGTTGGATGTATTCAATGATAATATAGTAAAATAACAAGCCCTCATTATAGACATAGAATTATAATAGAAGATATGGGTAGCCCATTTGAAAAAAGGTGATTCAAATATGATAATAAAGTTGATTATTGGTGAGTATTCAATAAAAATGAAAATTTGATTCCCATAATCAAATATGTAGGAGGGTTTTTATTTGGATAATGGATCCTTAATATGGTCATATGTATAACATGATAAAATAACCAACTACATTTCAAATTACATGGTAATGTGACAATTAATTACAAACAATATGGAAGATACTAGTGAGGTCAATACAACCACTAAAAATATTATTTTAATAATTTATGGATGTCCAAAATATTAGAAAACCTATAAAATATGTTTATTCCAGTAGATACAATAATAAAAGATAAAATTCAATGATTGGAAGATGATATTACCATTTTATTACTATATTTCATGCCTTTTATAGTATAAAAAATCTTATTGAACATCGCTAAAAAATAACTGTTAATATAAATATTGTTAAAATACCCCCTTTATCAGTACTAAAACAAGAACTGATAAAGGATAATTTTTTTAGTTCTTTAATGTGCGGATAAGTGGTGAAAAATTATATTTTTAGAGTCCTCTTCCACCTTCTTTATTTTGTTCACCTTATTTGTCATTAATTTTTACCAAATCAACCCACCCCACTTGTAACCCGATTCTCAATACCCCATTATCAGTTCTAAGAGTGGGAATATTCAATGCTTTTCCAATGCCCAACCATTGTTCAGTCCCTTGTGTGTGCTTCTATTAAATACTTATACCTCTTTATTGAAACTAGACTGCCATTACCATTGCACCAAGATGTTTAATTACATATTTATAATATTTCTGTTTATTTATATTTATATTTATATATATATTTTTTATTCATATATTTATATAATTATTTCTATATAAAATTTTAAAATATATTTTTTTGTGTTATATATATATGCATATATTTATTTAAATATATTCTACATTAATATTTATTTACCTATATTAGAACAAAAAACTAAATATATATCCCTTTATTAATAATTACACATATGTAGATATATACATTATATATACGTATAAGTATATATGTAATCTTATGTTTTTATACTGTAAAAAATGGCTTGATTTTATTTTATTTAAATTTCTTGTGTATGTATTTGTATTATATATTTATATATAAATTGAATACAGTACACACACATCGATATATATATATATATATATATTAAAATATTATTTTACATTTTCATATTAGATTTTTATATTTTATTTATGAATATTTGTGGTAAAATTCATTTAAAAACTATATATAATGATAATTATAATGATTTATTTTTTAAAATACATTTTTATATTATGGATATACATAATTTTGACACACAGACACAAATACATACATGCATAAGTATACATTTATATTTTTCACATACACATACAAATATATGTGTGTGTGTGTGTGTGTGTGTTTATTTATTTACATATATTATAATATAAACACATATACTTATTTATTAACACACACGTTTTTATATATAAATATTACTTTTATAGGTATATATATAGATATTAATGCATTATTATAAGGTATATAAAATGGATAATTTTTAACTAAAATAAACAATAAATATTTATTGTCATTTGGCTTAAATATTTAAAAATATTATTTTTAAAAATTAGATTAAATATGTATTTATGAAATTGATTTGTTAAAACTACATATAAGAAAAAATATATATATGTAATTATAAATAAGACTACAATATGAAAAACTCTATAACTTTAAAACCATAATATCATGATGAATATATGCATAATGAATAAATTCAGTCTCTAATGGAAAATGAGAAGAAGAAACTCTTAAATAAAGATGACATACTATTGAATATTAAAAAAATAATGTATCCCAACTAAAAAAATACTTTTGGAGGCCTTTTGGAAATTTTTTTAACTCAAATATTTTGTGGCCTTATATCATCCTGAGATTAGCATATATAGATATAACATCATTTTTTTAAAATATACCTTATATTACACAAACACATTCCTTCTGATATTAATAGTTTAGTGTGTTTAGTGTCATAGAAATAGAAATTACATGTCCATTGGTAAACTAAATCATCTCACATTATGACCATCAAATATAGGACCCTTAGTAGATATATCATACATAATACATTTATTAATAAACTCAGAAAAAGAAAATATAAGAACGGATGAGACCATATACTCAGTAGGATTAAAAAGTGAAAAACTTTAGTGTAACATGAATATAATGGTATGAGAGAAAAAGAATAGTGGTTGAAAACCATACCTCACATGGAAATGATTACAGTAATGATTCATGTAATAAATGATGACAGTTTATAAAACAAGAATCAAAAGGGAATAAAATAAAATCAGTTATAGGATCATAACATTGGAATAAAACATAAATTTTTGGAATAGAAATTATAATAGTGAATCATTCGTTCGTTCTACCCATCAAGACATTCATAACTTCTTAGGATTGGGATAAAAAACCATGTACCTAGATTGGGATGGGGATGGCCTCCCATGTACCTTATTTTGGGTATGGGATAACCTCACGTGTCCCTACATTTTTTGGCTTGGTCTAACCAACAAATACCCTATAGTCTAATAGATCAATAATATCTACACAATTCATTTTAAGTCCCACATTTCACATAACAAAAGTAATACATATGTGTTCTATAATATAACAAAAAATTTATCTTATTATAACACATAAAGTGAAATATTCTTTATAATGATTTAATCATATCATAAAATGTTGAAATTAGATAGGTTTGATAATCATTTCATCCTTTAATAATAACATAAATCATGAAAAGAAGAAGGTATCCATAGAATTTTATCAGGGTATAACCAATATAAGCTAAAATAGTTTCATAAAAATATTGTTATAATAAACATAAACCATTTATTTAATGAATAACTCTAGTTTCATGGGATCATATCTCCAGTAAATCATAACTAACATCAAGATATTTCATCATATATGGAGAATGATTTTGAATTTCTACCTATAACATCTATTGAGGAAGATAACTTTTCATTGATAATAATGTTTTAAAACAAAAAACATTTTTTAAATCCATTTTTTTACAAAAAACTGAAAACATTTAAATGAATCTTGAGATATTATTTAAAATGATTCTTGAGGAAAATAACCATTTTTCTTTGAAACCCACTTTTTAAAAAATAAAAACGTTTTATTTTTTTTAAATCTAAATTATTACATATAAATTAAAAATCAAATAAAATAGTTTTCATGAATATGGGAATCTTCTTTCATGCCATACATTTAAAAATAAATAATCCTTTAACATTTTCCTTAAAATACAAAGAGACATTGTTTAGAGAATTGTAGAATATTCTCTTGAATTTTAATTATTATAAAAATTAAAAATGGATTAAAATTTATTCAAAAAAAAATATTCTAATAGAATAATTTAAAACATATTGCAAAAGTATTGTTTTGAAAAAAAAATCCATATAAAGGGAGAGATAAATTCATATTTTCATGAAAACATTTCCCCATTTATTTTAAGAACCAAAGAGTGTAAAATGGTATAGTTAATTTAATAAATAACTATTAAAGAATAAAATTCATCGTTTTCATGAGATATTTATAATATTTTTTTTTTGGAAACATAATCATAAGAAATATTGTTAAATGGAGAGATTTTAACATAAATAACCACTTTGGTAATATTGACTCATAATCCCCAAAATGAATAATGAAAAATAGAACTTAAAATGTCACAAGTATAAATAAATTCATGACATTACATTTCAATGGGAGTGGGTTGGGGGTGGTGGGTTATATACATCTCATGAATGAATATTGTTGCATAACATTACAAACATCTCAACGAAGGAAAATTGAGACACAAATCCCTTACCTTAAGTCTTCACTTCTGACATACACATTCAGAACTATTGCGTAATAAATATAAGTCTATTATAAATATGTTATAGAATAGTATTTAAATATTTCACAATATATATTATTTTATTATACCTTGTATTACCAATTTATTAATAATTACAAGTATAATTATTGTTTCAGGTAAAAACCACTTTGGTTTTCGTATATGTTTTGATTTTTTTTGGTTAAATAACTTTGATAATGATTTAATCATATATACAATGTTTTAAATGATATATATATATATATATATATATCACATATATTATATATATTATTGATTATATTAATCCATAAACGTTAGTTACATAAAATTAAATACACCATTAATGTAGATGGAAGGCCATACATATAGATGAATGAGGTTTCCATTTTCTCGAAATATTAAAAGAAAGAAATGTAACTGATATATTATCAATTAAAAATAATTTTTATTTCATATATATATATAAAATATTTTAATTAATTATTCTATCATTATCTTATATATACAGCATTAATGAATCACATAGCTTTGTGAGGCGGTGGTCTACCATAAACATGAGCGACATTTTTGGTTTCCCAAAAAATAGAAAACAGGGAGTAATGTATGATTTAATAATTCTATCATCATGATAATAAAATTAATATCATATATAAAAATAAAATTCATCATTATGTCAAACTGTGATAGGAGGTAATGTAATATCTAATGACATCAGTTCGCTTGGATGTAGTCCTCCATATATACAAATGATGATTTTGTGTCCTAATTTTTGAAAATAGAGATGATTATATGTAATTAAATTAACATTAAAAACTCTATTTATATCGAATATAATTGTTTATCGTCATTATATATTAATATTTTAAGTTGGTGGGGTAAGAAACAAAAAAAAAGTAATTGATGAACATTATATATTTTCCGGGTATCCTCCATATGTTTGTAAAAAACATTTCAAGGTTGGATTTATGTCCAAATTAAGGAATATAGAATGAAAACAGGGATGTTAAAATGTTATTTGGTATTTTCCTTGACAAAACATAGGTGGTAAATTGTGTTAAGATGATAGAAGAGTGGGTGGCATTTTATAAGTGAAGTTTGTGGCACAATTGTAATTTTTTGAATGAAAGGTTCAACAAACATTTTTTTCCATTCAAAAGGCTCAAATAATTTACCATTATTGATAATAGAATATATGAGGTCGGAATATGGATATAAAATTGGTTTTATATAGGTTTTGGATTATTTTCACCTTTATATATTTAGTTAAATCCATTAGTAAACCAATTTTTACCTTACCCATAGTAATTATTTTTTATTTTTCATTATTTATATTAGTTAAAGTTAAAATTTTAATTATTAAAAAATATAAATTGTTATTATTTATAATATTGAATCATTTTTTCTATAATTTATTTAAAAAATTTGAATATTTTATTTTTAAATTATTCCTACAGATGTGATAAGAACATGAGATTTTAATGAGGAAATGTTCAACAGTATAAAAACATTTATATCAAAATTGAATATGAAATTCGTTAAAAAAATTAAATTTAAATAGTTGATGTATAATTAATCTACTATTACTATGAATCAAATTTAATATATTATTTATCTTTCTAAAAAATTATTACGAATGGGATTTTCCAATTACAATGAAGTATTTTTAATTATTCATGAAAAAATGAATCACTTCAGAAAAATTACTAAAAATCAGAAAAGATAATTTTGAAATTATGACTCAAAAAATGATATTAAATTTATCAAATTAATTTTCTAAAGATATGACAAATTCATATTATTAATGTTCACAAAATTACTGAAACTTTTTTTGAGAAAATATTTTCTTTGAACCATATAAGTACTTTACTAATAGTTATATAATTTTTTCAACATGATTCCTTTAGATAAAACTAATATAATTAACATATAAAAAATATTTATACCTATTTATGTCATTATGATTAATACCTAGGATATAAAGGTAATGTATAAATAAATATATTGATAATATATCATGGTTTTTCTAAAACATAGTGTTGTGTGTAACACAATCCAACCCAGTGTTACGTGTAGCACAATCTTAACTCAGTGTTTGGGGTAGCACAAAACTAACATGGTATTTTATTAAATTGGTGTTGTGTATAACAACTTCTATCAATCTAATTTAATTTATTTGAAAAATATGGTTCATAGAAACTCAAAATCTTATTGTCAACCCCTTTAAAATGAATTTCACCCACAAAATTCACCACTCTGATACAACCAAATGTGCATACTTCTACCTCATTATATTATCAAGTTACCAAGTTTATTTCCAAAACTTTTGGGGTTTCCACTAATCTATAACCATGTGTGTGGTCCGGTTTCATAGTACTTTATCTTTATAAACCATAATTTCCAACAGGTGTTCCTTATAAGAAAGATATTTCAACAATGGTATGACCTATGAGTTCAATACATTTAAAGTCTCAGCTATGTAATTCCTCAAGATATATACATGGAAAAAATATTTTTTTATGAGAGAGTTGTGGGGGAATTTTCAATTGATAGACTACTGTCATGATGTTATCAATAATTAAAAA
Source organism: Viscum album (assembly GCA_963277665.1). Classification (NCBI taxonomy): domain Eukaryota; kingdom Viridiplantae; phylum Streptophyta; class Magnoliopsida; order Santalales; family Viscaceae; genus Viscum; species Viscum album. The sequence goes on along the minus strand of OY728139.1, from coordinate 1,510,855,225 downwards.
GGAATTAATATTCCAATTGACCAGTTTCCCTTTTGTCCAAATCTTATGACCTTATTAAATGGAGAAATAATTAATACCTTTTAAATAACATAAATATATTGATTACAACTGTGATTATGAAAATAATATTTCTACTGATTATGAGCTACCATTGCGTGTTTTTGAATGTCAATAAACTTCCCTAAAATTTATTTAAATATCTAAGGTACCATTAGATTTATTTTTCCAACTTCTTTCTGGTACATTGCAGGTATACATTTCATTCCATATAGGGATAAATGTGAAGAAATCTGAATGATCATGTGAATTATAATTTTCTTTGACAACTAAACTAAAGGATGGTGTTGATCCCAAAAACTTTTTATATCCAAATAATATGATCTCAACATATCCTCATGGGTTTTAAAATTTTGATTTGAACAAAAAATGTATCTGATAATGATACACAAATGTGAAATTAGAATCCATATAAAGATCTTGGAGAAGAATTCAATATAATTTTTAGGTATACCTCATATCTTGAATAGAGAAAATATATTTTTATACCCCATTCAAGATTATGATTTATGTAATGTATATCATAGAATGATTATCTAGAGAGATGTATTATCATACAATGATAAACTATGATGACATAATAAGAAGTTGATCTACAACCCATATAAGAATATTCCCCATAAACATTTTAGGGTGTTCAAAGAAAAAATCCATAGTGATGTATTACCATTTAAATTTTGGTAAGGGTTATGTAGGTTACATCCCTGTATAATTTTGCCTTTCAACTTTAACATGGTGACAAGCCATGCACCGAGATACAAACTCTGCATTATCTATCTTTTGTAAATCCCAAAAAAATACTCCTTAAAATTTCTATACATATTCATACATCACAGATGAATATATAATGATGAACTATGCACTTATTCTAAAAACAACATCTCTATGTTTGGTAAGGATGGTACACATACCCGATTCCTAATACTTATCATTCCATTATGATAAAGATATACTTAGGAACATTTCTAGCATTCTTTAGTAGCTACAAATCTTCCTTCTATTCCTCTTTAATCATTACTTGGATATACAGTTGAACATTAAATTGAGAAATACTAGAGTTTCCTCTTCCTTCAAGATAACCATATCCATCCTTTGGAAATCCAAAAATATTAGATATCTTGTAATCCACATCATCTATAACAAGGCATGATCCATTCGACTCAAACCATTATCCACCATGTTCACTATCCTAGGATGGTAATGTAATGTGCAGTCATAATCATTATTCATCTATAACCATCTCATTTGGTTTATATTCATCTCAATCTAAGTTAGTATAAACTTTAAACTATTTTAATTTGTATATATATCACACTATTATCTATAAATATAAAGCCTCCATATCATTAACGAAAAAACAACCATTTTTTACTCCAAATAATGAGTTGGGTAATATTTATCATGAATTTTCAATTACTATAAGGAATATGAAATAACCATCTGATTATTTACAATAAATCATCCAAATCCCTTCATTATTTCATTGGTATATAGAACAAAAACTTCTCCACTAAAGGGTAATTTATGAATGGTTCATTGACTAAATTTATTTTTAGTTCCTTGAAATTTTCCTTACAGTCTTTTTTCTAGAGAAACATCGGTCCATTCCAAGTTAACTTGGTTAGAGGATTATCTAGTGTTGATAAATTCTCCTATGATGATCCATAATATCCAAATAAACCAAGAAAGTAATAGATCTATGTCACCATGGTTGGGTTGGTACAACATTAAATTACCTTAGCCATTGATAGATTGACCGATATACACTCTATTGAGATTATATAACCAAAAAATGGAACCTATTAATGCCAAAATTCATATTGTATAAATTTTCTTATAGTATCTCCATGTGTTGTCTATTTATTTCAATTATCATATTTTCTTTATTCTCTTCCTTTCTCTTTGAAAAGATAAGAATATAGACTCTAAAGACTTCCACAAATTGATCAAGGTAGTCTCGAAAGAATATATTAATTATGTCAATGATGATATTTTGTGAATTAATAAGACTGTATGACATCAATATATATTTAAAATTTTCATACCTTATATAGAATTTTTCCATTATTATGTCCTTCTTATTAATCCTCAATTGATGGTATCCATAATAAAGGTCATTTTTGGAAAAGTATTGATCTCCTCATAGTTGATCCAATGAGTCATGAATATGGGAAAGAGGATACTTGTTCTTATTTGGTATCATGTTCAGATATCTATAATCAATGTATATCCCCATTGATCCATCATTATTTTTATTTAAATTAAAAGGTTCACCACAATGTGAGAAACTTTGCTGAATGAACCCCCTTCCAAAGTTCTCCTAGAGTTTCCAGTTAAATTCCTGCAACTCAGTCAGGTACATTCTATATTGTGTCAATAAAATTTGTAAGGCACCTGGTATGATTTATATTTAGAACTCAATTTCTTGTTTTCTTGAAATGCTAGTCAATTATTCCTAAATGACATCAAAAAATTTATGTACAATAAGAATATCATTAATGTCAAGTTTATCCCTTTCCATTTTAGATACGAATAAATTCTGAATGGGAATTGAGACCAATACAATGATTTTATATCCATCAGAAGATCACACATATAATTTCATGACCCACCTTCTTCAATATAAGTGAAGGGACTTCAAATTAACACACCCTTCTTCAAGAAAAAGGAGAGATAATGACACCCTGAGTCCCACCTTCAATTGGCTTCATAGTGGCGAATAACTCGATGGGGATAGAATCTCCCAAAATAATTGAATGAATTATCATTTTTAATGAAAAAATGATCGGGATATAATATTGTAAAAAACCCGAATCACACCAAAATTTGATATAATGGAAACCAAAATCCAACCAATTCTTGATTTTAACATAAAATTCTAGATAAGTAAAACCAAATAACAAAAGAGAGTACCAAAGGAAATAGACTATGAAATAACACAACAACTATCTCTATACATGAGATAGTAAAATCTTAAGAAGACATCATAGTCCTCCTAGAAACAAAAAAACTATTTGATAACACGGGGTTGGAATACATGCATAATCAGTAGGAAGACCAAAGTCACTTATCCACAAGTAGGTGAAGCATACTAATGCCCATGTGAAAATAAAAAAACCCAAACTCACCTACCATGGAAAGATACTAAACATCACAACCTCACTAAGACATTTTCAAAAAATAATGCAGGTCAGGTAAGGTAATAATATAATCACATCCATGATTTGGTTACCTTGCACCACTTTCCCACTGCTTAACAACTCATGCCTAACAGATAATATATTGATGCTACCACCATTCCCCAAATAAAGTTCCACTTCCACAACTGCCTGCACACACCAGGGCCCAAAACCATACATATCCCTCCATCAAACACCCGGGTCACAAAAATGACACCTCTCCCCCCAAAACCCTTGGGAATCATCCAGAAGATACCTTGGAAAAAACATGTCCCCCAGACACATGGGCCCCTCATCCAGAACACAACCTGCTTGAAGGATCTTGGTCTAAAGTAAGCCTCAAGGCATTACAGGCTACCCAGATATGCTAAAGTGGTACGAACATGGAAGGGGGTGTGAGGAAGAAAGTCAATAAAAAGTTATCCATCCTCCCACGGGGATGTTGGGAAAGACACCCCCCATGAAATGGGGTAGTTCAGTACATATTGTTCAACAAGGGTGGGATGCTAATACAAAATTCGAAGGAATAACAATTTATACATATAGGTAAACATGCACTCAAACCAACGAATGGTTTTTAAACAACAACCATCCCACAAAAAACCACCTCTGCTACTACCCATATATGCACAACCACAAAATAACCATAACCAAAGAATAAACCCAACCCATTTTTTATTAAATCACATATTATTCTATATTAATTAGTTACCTACAATTAATTCCATCATTACCAAGTCAATCATATTACACAACCATTATTAACACAAAAATCAATTCAAGGTGTAGTCCCACTACACCAACAACATGTAACCACAATTCAGTCCCACTGCACAACGTCGCTCGATGGCCATGGCACAAAAAAAAAAGAAATCCCAATGGCTATAATTTCATCCATTAAAAAAATTAATCAATATTCCAACATGATATTCAATCACATCTCTTGTAACACCCCATTCTCAAATCCTATAAGAAAACACCACCAAACAGTAGCCCCACTACACAAACAGTCCAGACCCCAAACACATAGTCATTACCTTTGTCCACCATCATACCCATAACAAATCTATGAACAATAACTTCACAAAACCCCCCCACAAAGTACAAAACCCTACCAAAAACAGCACTCAACCACACCATTAAGCCAATGATATTCAAATTTAGCAAGAGGGGTCCTTTAATTCTCCTTTAAATAATAGGGGTGATCAAAGAATTGGATTGGTACTTAAGAATGCATTTATTTAACTAGGTGCACGTGATTAAATGCGTTGATATTTTTGATTATTCATAGAATATCAACAAAATGAAGAAGAGAATCACCAGTAAGTAAGAAAAAACCACCAATAGCCATGATTTTCAGAAGGCTTTATAGCTGAAACTATTTATAATTGGAAAAAACAGATAATAAAATAAAAAACGCTCAACATTCATCCATCTTCATCTCCCTACCCATTCTCATAATTGGTCATGTTATTTTTTTATCATCAACTTCCCCCTCATTTATTACTCTTGTTAAATAATGAATTCATCCATTCTCTCCCAGGAAGAATTACTACACCCACCCAGCATGATACAAAATAAAATATAGATGAATGAAAATCCCTACTTGGAACAACATATGATCAGTGTTCCTCCTTGCACTAACAACAGGGGGTTGCATGAGTAGTAGGGGACTCAAAAACAACTAAACAGAGAGGGTGATATAACAAATTTTCACGACTAGTTGAGGAATAAGGAACCCAATCACACCAAGAAGGAATGAAAAAGTATAAGTAAATATGAGATCTCAACTTAATATAGATAAATATTCTAATAACCATGGAGATTATTTCAAATTCATGAAAATATAATTGTGGTTTTGAACACATTACTAGGCAGTTACAATATTTTTGGGATTTTTAAGATATTGAGAATTAAAGTATTCTCCTTAAAGATAGTGGAAAGTGAATTAAAATGGCTAAGAGTTTATAGGTTATCATTTGATGATGAACACACATAATAGGGGAACAACTAAGAAAAACCTGAGAAAATGGGAATGACACTGACATGGACACTAATACCAAACCTGATGCAGATACTGATGCTTATGAAAACATCGATGCAGAAACTGATGCCAACTCTGATGCTGAAGCTGATGATGGTACTGACACCATTGTCGACACTAAAGCTTATGTTGACATCGATGTTGACGTTGACACTGACACAGATAATGATGTTGACGCCGACACAGACACTGATAGTACAAAAATGACTCGCAGAAACAAAAAATACAAAAATGACTCGCCAACACCAACATTACAAAAATGAATTGCAGGGACTGACAGAACAAAAATGAATCACTGAAACCGAGAGTACAAAAATGACTCTCCGACACTGACAGCACAAAATAACTCGCCACCACCGACAATAGAAAAAATATTCACCGACACCGACCTTACAAAAATGACTCACCAACATCGATTGTACAAAAATGAATCACCAACACCGATAGTAACAATTTCATACCAACAACGACAACTCAAAATGACTCACCGACACCAAAAGTACAAAATGACTTGCCAAAAAAGAAACCCGTTTTTTAAACAATGTAAATGAGTCACTTAAACCTCTCAAAAAAACCCCAAAAACTAGATTCTTATAAAGGAATGGCCTGTAGAGGTCCAAGTAATTATATATGGTACCTCTCAAACTATTCTCACCCTCGAGAATTCAAAACCAAACCTAAGGAAAGAGTGGTCCAAACAACCACCCATTAAGATACCTCTAATGGAAAAACCAAACTGTGTTGTTCCAAAACTAGTGTGAAAACCTAGACATCCAAGAAGACCTCTCCTACAACTACCACACCAAAATCCAGACGAACATCAAAGATCACATTTTCCTGACACATGAATTTGGGAGATCATTCCTCAATGTAAAGATACTATCCTCTTTGGGTGTCAATGACTCACCCACGCATGTTTAATAAAATCAGAATTAATGCATCTTTATTAGGAATTAGATCCTTCCCTCCTAATATGTTGATACTTCTCACACATCAGTGAAAAGTAAATAATCATATCATAGCAATAGGGTCATTCATTACAAAACAATCAAAGCATATGTCAAAAAATAAAATAAAAAATTAGAAGATCACTGGGTACTAGGAATACATCTGTTTCACTTACTCCCATGTACTCTCTTCAAGTCCACCATGCCTCCACATCACATGATCAAAAGTAATGGACGATCAATGATGCACCTTTTCATGATGGTCCTAGATCTGCACTGGATGCTCTATGAACATTGCGTCGTCCTCAATATCCTACTCTACCAAGTCAATCACATGAGAGTCATTGTGTAGATATCAATGAAGATAAGAGACATGAAAGACATTGTGGACCCTCTCCAACCACGACGACAATAGTAGATGATATTTTGCATTACCAACTCATCCAAACACTTGGAAAGGCCCAATGAACCGGGTAGAAAGCTTTATTCCCTTACCGAATCTCTACTACCCATGTTGAGAGGAAACATTCAAGAACACGGGGTACTAAAAATCAAAATTCAAGGGACACCTCCTGTGATCAGTATATGAATTCTATTGTTCTTGAGTCTCCTTCATCCTCTCAAACACAAGATGAACCTTCATCGTCATGCAGTGCATTACCTCTGGTCCACGAAGGGTTGCTTCCCCAAGCACTATCTGGAACAAGGGTGAACGACAAGGCCTTATGTAAAAAGCCTAAAACAGTTCCATGCCAATGGTATAGATATGGATATTATTTTAGGAATGCACTAATATAAAAAAGTGTCACACCCACAAACCTCTTATGTCCAGAACACACGCCCAAATCATATTCTCTAACATCTGGATTGTTCTTTCTGTTTCCCAATCTGTCTGAGGGTGGAAAGCCGGGATAAGGTGTATCTGGGTGCCGAAATCATGCTGCAGTCCCCTTGATACTTATGAGGTAAACCATACATCCAGATTTAGCATGATGGATCTAATATACCCATGAAAACACACCACCATATACACATACCTCATGGAAAAGGCATCCACTACACTCAACTACTTGTCGCCAGGAAGTGAGTTGAATTTTTCACCTAGTCCACCGCTACCTAGATTGAAACACAACCTCCTTGACCCCTAGACATTCCTATAATGAAATTCATGGAGATTACACCACAATTACATTTGAGTACATCTAAATGATTTAAAATAACACAGGGAACACGGTTCTCATCTATCACATATAGACACACCCGACACCTTTCCACCAACTCTGCAACGTCCTGGTTCAACCTACGCAACCAAAACAATTTCATCATGCCTCAATAAATCATAGAATCATTTGGTGTGATGACAAATAAGATCTATTGACCTCATGGAGAGCTCCATCATGCACTGCCATAGGGACAAATAGCTTCCCATGTAAGTGCATCTGATTCTGACCGTCCTCGGACCATCCCTCTAGAGAATTGACCTGGTCAAAATGGTCACACATCACTTCAGTATCTAATTCTCCCCAATGAGACTCCACCACCTACCGTATCAAGGAAGATTGTACTGTAATCTAAAACAGATAGCCTCGGATTATATACACCCCAACATCGTAGGGAAAGGAAACTAAGTCCTCTATCGCCTTTCGATAATCCTCAAATTATCTAACTACTTATGTCCATGACTTCTTGATCAAGGCATTAGCAACATTGTTTCCCTTACCTCTTGTGTAAGAGATCTCAAATTTGTAGTCCTGAAGAAACTCTATCCTCCTCTTCTGAAATAAGTTTATGTCCCACTGGGAAAATATGTACCTCAAGCTCTTGTGATCTATGATGACCACAAAGCGCTCCTCAAATATGTAATGCAGCTAAAACTTCATAAAAAACAGAAATTCTATAAGATATAGATCATTGGTGGAATAGTTACAGTCATGGGAACTAAACTTCCTAGAAAAATAAGAGATCACTCCTCACTGCTACATCTGGAAACACCCCAAACACAAGACTGAGGTGTCAAAGAACACCTCAAACACCACCCCTTCCTCCGGAATCTTGAGCACTGCAGCACTAACAATCCACCCCTTCAGATTTCTGAAAGATTTCTGACAATTCTCTCTACACACAAAAGCATGGTATTTGCAGGACAAGGATTTCAAAAGAAATGGAACTCATGATATTTTAGGTACAAACCTAAGGTACTGGCCTGCTAGACCTAGGAAGTTACGAACCTCCTCCAAATTATTGGGTGCATCCCCAGAAACAACCGCTTCAACCTTCGACAGGTCCCTCATTTGCCCCTACGGAGACACCACATGTCCAAGAAAGCTCACAAGTCATATCCAAAACATTCACTTAGAAACAATTCCATAAATCCGGTGGTATCTAAGAACCACAAAAGAAATCTGCAGATTCTATTCATGCTTCTCCACTGACCTTGAGTAGATCATGATGTTGTCAATGAACACGGTGAATAACAAGTCCTGGAAGTCCGAGGAAATAGATTCCAGGACCCCCATGAATAAGGATGGTGTGTTTTTGAAACAGAACGACATGACCACAAACTCAAAGTGACCATACGAACACCTGAAAGCAGTATTTGGAATGTCACACTCCTTCACCCGCAACTGGTGATATCCATACTAGAGATCAATCTAAAAGAACCAACCGGCTCCCCTAAAATGGTTGCAAAGATCATCTATCCCTAGAAGGGGGTAACTGTTCTTGACTGTTACCAGATTTGGTATCTAGTAGTTGATGCACAACCTCAAAATACTATATTCTTTCTTTGAAAACAAGACCAGAGCACCCCAAGATGACACACTAGACTGGATGAAGACCTTCCCCATCAGATCATTGATTTGAATATGCAACTCTAGAAACTCACAAGGTACCATATGATAGAGATCCAATGAAATCGGATGGGTGCCAGGTTGCATATATTTTCCAAACTCAACGCCATGTCGAGGGTGTAGATCAAAAATCTCCACCTGGAGGACATCCAAGAACTCTCTGACAACCCCCCCAACCTCCACCTTCTATGTATCTACTGCTTCCACTAATAGATCGTCCAATAAAAAGAGATGTGGTCCCACACACAGGATTCCCACCTTACATCTATGGTCACTAACAAAAGCTACGGGCTAGCCATCCACATCTGAAAACACAACTCCTCTCCAGAAGTACTCGATAATATAAGTCACAGAAAACAAATAGTTGATGCCAAAGATGATAACTTATGGGTAAATTTATTGGATAAGAAGATCCCCACTGAACTGATGTATCCCCAAAATGAGTCTACATCTCCAAAAAAACATCAAACTAACTGGCTTGACATCCAACTAATGTGCTCAAAACCAAGGGCATAAAAATACTCTCTAAAACTAGTCAAAAATACTGGGCTAGGCTAGGTGTGATGAAGGAGTGAAAATATCCTAAATCAACCAAAGCACAAGAAATAGTGATGAAGAGACTGATCGAACCTTGAACAACCTCCAGCCCGACTAGAACTGCTCTCTCGATGACGGGAAAAAACACACACCCAAATCCTCCTCCGATCAGCTGTTAGGCACCTCCCCGACCACTTCCTTGTTGGGGGCATTGAGGAGCACACGGGGATGGGCCTCCTCCTACACCGTCTTCCTTAAGTTGAATGGGAGCCTGCTATACCTGCTCCTAAAAGTGTACGACCGAGAACTGTTGGCTGATGTTGGTGTTGAACCTTACCACCTCCACCATACTAAGCTCAAACTAGGAGTTGGATCTGAAGAAGTCCAAGAAAACCACTGATAAATCACCATAGTACTAGGCATATGGGGAAAGGGAGAGGACCAGTAGAATGGAACTAGAACTGCAGATCCCTACTCCCCACTGAATGAAACCTTTATGGCCCTACCGCTAGAGACTTGATGGTGACTACCTTCCTATTCGATGAACTCAGTTGGCTCCACACATGACATACACCTCCTCATGAGTTCAACCTCTCCACTGCCTAAGACTTATTCGGATCCTCTACATATGTTGGTAGAGTGAAGGGGGTAAATTCATATTGAAGACAACGTTGAAGGGCCTCCTTCGAGCTTCATGCTTGACACTCCTCATCCAGAAAGTGGTTTGGAGTATAATGGGGGAGATCCTTGATCTTGATACCCAGTTCCCTCACTAACATACTCCCCTGTTGAAGGGAGAGAAGCTCCTATCTCATCTCAACCTTCATCGTCAAGGAGATAATCTCAGCCCAAAACTATTTCCCAATGTTGGCCCATGAAACATCAGTCTCCTTCCTCTCTCCGAGTTAAATCATACAAACCTAACTTGCTGATCCTCACGTCTGGATAAATATTAGAGGAACCTAGTACTCACTCATATCACAAATCAAGTTAAAGGTTTTCACAAGCTCCTCGATCCATCCTCCTTTCTCCAGATCAAAAAAATGACTTTGTATATCCCTAGGGACTACTGCTTGAAACCAAAAAGGGTATTCTTTAAAAATTCATCTTCATCTACTTGATCGACCCTATGATGATCAACAAAGTCGGCCTACTAGGCCTCAGCTACTCGTAACACATGTGGGCGACATTTAGGAGCAATAGCTGTAATGGTAAACAAAGAAATCCTATGCACAGGGAGTACGATATTTTTAGTCAATATTTATTTTAACTCTTCATTTATCTTAATTTACCAAAACACCCAATGATACACAAAATCAAAAGTCATTATGATTTATGTACCTTTCTAAGGGTGTCTACCCTGAAATCAGTGTAGCCTCACTTGGTTTTTGGGTAGGCCTATATTCCTTTCACGAGATCATGGGTGACACTAAAATCTCATGTCTTATACAGTCTTCCATAACCGATGTCACACAATAAGAGTTCCTAACACTATTTCCACCATCCCAAACAATCCTCACTATGCCTAACTATGAACTCTATACTATCTCTAAAAAATCACCCCTAATACTATTCTATCATGAACCACCTTCTTCAAGATGATGGAAGGGATATAAAAGTTCCAAACACTTCCCTCTTCAAAAATAAGGATAGATAATGACCCCGAAGCCCCGCCCTTAATAGGCCCATTCTGGTTACTAGCACCAACTGTATAAAATCTAACACAAAAATGGAAGGAATTACCCATTTTAATGAAAGAAGGATCAGGATATAAGATGGTAAAAATCACGAACCACAACAAATTTTTATATAAAGGAAACAAAAATCCACACCATGAATGATTTATATGTAAAATACAATAAAAGAAAAACCAAAGCACCGAAGTGAGTACCAAAATAAAGAGACTAAGTAAAATCAAAAAAAATATCCCAATGCCTGAGCTTGTAAAGTTATTACGGTCCTCAATGTCCTCCAAGAAACTAGAAAAAGGTTTTACAACACATGGTGACAATACAAGTATACTTAGTAGGAAGGACAAAGTGATTAATGCACAAATGGGATAAGCATACAAATGACCTTGTGAAAACAATAGAAACAAACTGCACCAACCAAGGAATGATACTAACCATCCCAACCTCACCAAGGTACGCTCAACAAATAACAAAAGGCACATATGGTAATAATATAATCACAAAAGTGGTTTAGATATCCCACATCACTTGTCCAACTAGTTAACTTATCGTTACTAAAAGAAAATGTCTTGACTGTACCACCCTTCCCCAAATGCAGTCCCGCTTACACAACTGCCCGAACACACATGGTCCACAAAACCAGACATATCTCACTCGCAGATACCTAGGACACAACAACCATACCACTTGTCTGAAAACACCTAGGCCTCATCGCAAAGAAACTTGGGAAATAGACCTGGCCCGTAGACACCTGGTACCCTCATCCACAACACAACCTTCCTGAACGATCTTGGGATATAGTAAAAGTCATGTCATTATTGTCTTCCCATATATTCTTGAGTGGTAATAACCTGGAATGGGGTGTGAGGAAGAAATTCAAAAACCATACATCTATCCTCCCATCGAGATGTTGGGAAATCCACCCTCCCCCATGAAATGGGGGTGTTTAGCACGTATTTTACAACAAGGGTGTGGTGAGTCTTGAAAATCACAAGGAAATACAATTTATACATATAGGTAGACATCCACTTTTCCCAAACTATGGGTTTCAAAGAAACAACCAACCCACACAGAATAACCTTTGTTTCTACCACTATATGCACAACCACACAATAGCCACAACAAAAGCATTAATACAACCCCTTTTTCATTTAATCATAGATAATTCTTTATTAAGGATTTCACTATAATTAATTCCTTCACTAACTAGGAAACTACTAACCACAATCATTCTCAACACAACAAGAAAGTGAAGATGAAGTCCCACTACACAAACAACACATAACCACATTCAAGTCCCATTATACAACATCTCTTGATGGCCACAACATAAATTACGGGATTTACAATACCTACAAGTTCATCCATTCAAAAATAAATCCATCTCTCAACCTAAGATTACATCAAACTTCATGTACCCCCATACAAAAACCCCACACCAAAACACAACCAAACAACATCCCAACTCCACAAACAGGCCATACCCAAAACACAATGTCATTCCCTCTATCGACCCATGTACCGGTAATAAGGCTATCAACAGAAACTCCACAGAACCCCACAATGTACAAAACCGAACCAAAAACAACACACAAACACACCATTATGCCTAGAATATTCATATTTAGAAACATGGGTGCTTTAATTCCACTCTAATTATCATGTGTGATCATAGAACAAGTTTGATCATGGGGTTATCCATTTATTTAACAATGTGTATGTGATTCAATAGATTGATATTTATGATTTTTCACAGAGTATCAACAACAGGAACAAGAACATCACCCTTGAACATGCAAAGGCCACCAACATCCAAAGTTTTTAGAAGGCCTTACAACCAAAAGAATTTATTATAGGAAAATAAAAATAATAAAATAAAACAGTGCTCAATATTCATACATCCTCAAATTCTTTCTAGTTTTAATAATATGTCCTGTTATCTTTTTAATGTCATCTTCCTCCCTCATTTATTATGCTTGTTAAAGTAGGAATTCAGCTGTTATCTCTGATGAATCATTACTACAGTCACCCCGCATGGCACACAATTTAAAAGATATGATGGAAAATACACAATTAGAACAATGGATGATAAAAGATTATCCTTGTTCTAAGAACATGGGTTTGTGTGAGTAGTATGGGACTCCAAGAAAACCAAACAGCAAGGGCGCTATAGCACATGAACACAATTATTTGATGAAGAGGGGACTCAAGAACAACAAGAGTGAATGAAAGTGTCAAATTAAATAGGAGATCCCGTCTTAAGAAAGAGTGAGATCTGATTAACCAGTGAGGAATTTTCAAAAGGCATCAAAATCGGATCATGGTTTGATAATGCTACTAGGAAGTTATAGGGTTTTTGGTACATTACAGATATTTATAATTTGCTTATTATCCTTGGAGATAGTGGAATGTGCATTAAAATTTCTAAGAGTAGATAGGATCTTATTTTACAATGAAAAACACATAAGAGGGGAAAAACAGGAAAAATACTGGGAAAACAAGAAATGACACCGACGCTGATGTAGATGCTAATGCCCACAATAACACTAATGATGATGAAAACACTTGTGTTGACACTGATGTTGATGCTGATGCCAACCCCAAATCTGACGTCGACGTTAATACTGACATTGACACTGACACTTATGTTGATGTCGACGCTGATGCTAACACCGACATTGGTGCGTACGCTGACACTGATGTAGATGCCAATAGTAAAAAAATGACTCACATACATCTACAATAAAAAAACATTACTTACCGACACCGAGAGTACAAAAATGAATCACTGAGACAGAGAGTATAAAAATGAATCAATCACACTGATAATACAAAAATTACTTGCAGATACCGATAGTGGAAAATGACTCACTAACATCGAAGGAAAAAAAATGACTCACCATCATTGACAGTAGATAAATGAATTCCTAACGTCGACAATACAAAAATGACTCACTAACACCGACAGTAAAAAATGGCTCACCGACAATGACAGTACAAAAATGATTCACCAACATCGAAAGTAAAAAAATCGATCACCGACACCGATAGTACAAAATGACTCACTGACACCAATAGTGAATATTTACATCACTTATAGAAAAACATGACTTGTTTTGAAAACTCTAGTGATGATTCCCCGACACCTCTCAGAACACCCCAGAAACTTCATTTTCACAAAATAATTCCCCGGAGAGGTCTGCGTCATTACATATAATCACATTGATAAAGGAGAATAGGTTAGTTTGGAATATAAAATTTAACTTCCCATCCTTGATAATTCACATGGGGTTTAGTTAAAGAAATCAAATCCATGCATAAGTTAACATTAAATCTAGCCAGAGGAAGAATTCCATGAATGGATGGAGGCACATTACAAAAAACATCAGCTAGAGAAGAATCATTTACATGAGTTGAGATCATCATACCATTTGGTATTTTCACTGAAAATTATAAATTTAATTTATACGGTAGAATATTGATACCCTTATAAAATTCTTAATATAAGAAAGAATGTGTAGTTATAGAGTAAATTAAGACATTATCAGTACTATAGTAGATAGTAAGTCTACCTTTAACCACATAATTATCTCACACATCATCAGAAATAGTGATCACAAGAGATTTACCCTTTTCCATTATCTATATTGTCTTCTAGAATTTATCTCAATCATTAACCCATGTATTTTGGAATTTTTTGAATAATTTACAAATTCCTTGCATTTAAAACATTGAATTTTGGGTTTTACATTCTATAGATATTTCTCGTTATTCATATCTGTATATAACTTCACACAATAATTTTTGAATTAAATTTTCCATTGACCATCCCTTCAACATAGAAAACAATTATTATTCCCCTTAAGACCATTTCCTCACTGATTCCTCCTAGACTGTGAGCATAAAGAAAGGTTATATTTATCATTCTATGGTTGTTAAATTATCCATTGAATTCCATTTTTATCAACTCATCAAAATTGAAATATTGATATTTAAATCCATATTATATTTCCACCTTGATAGCACATCAAACAACCTCTTCATATCTATTGTAGTCGCTTGTGGTTAATTCTCATTAGATCCAAGGTTTTAAACCACCAAAGAGATGATCAACCATGCTTCTAGGATGGATGTTAATACCAAAAGCATACCTTTCAAGACATGTAAATGTTTCCTCATAAGTACTAATATATACATCATCCTTTTAATTTTATATAAGGAACTCATTCTCCATCATTGTATAATGAATACAAATAAATTACTTATTGAAAAATAAGCTCATGAACATGTCGTAGTACATATAGTAAATTTTATCGTGTTTCCTCCTATTCCTGATATAATTCCTCCATTAATCCATTTCACATTCCAAATAGTATAAAAATGTAAACTTTTTATTTTTTGATAACTATATAATTTAAAAAAATCCATTCACTGGTGTTAATCTATTATTCAGCAACTACAAGACTTGAAGACTAACTGAAAGAAGGTGGACGTTGCCACATGCAACAATCAAAATAATATTTCTTCCGCATTTGTTCATTTGGAAGTATAGAATGCTTCATTACATGAGAATGATGTGTTATAATACCAATGATATTTTTCATTATAACTCTCATAACATTTGGATTATTAGGAGGACAATCATTTCATTTTATTTCACAGTCAGTATTAATACAGTTCTTTCAGTATCTACTAATTTAATAAAAAACATATTTTTTGAAACAATAATCATGATTGGAAACCACATAATCTTAAAAATGTCATATTGTATATCTAAATAATTAGACCTTATTTAGTCTATGATACCAAAGTTTTATCCTTGGTCATTCAAAGTCATTATATATTTAAATCATGCATAATGTTATTTATAGAGTCTGTGAATATCCAAAGCATATCTCTTAGGACGACCATCCTAGGTGTCTATCAAGGCCCATTATCTTGAACTAGGTGGTGGTCATGTATATATGAATTCAACATTTTTAACTTATTTACCCTTGGATGTTTTATACCAGAGCCACATCCACATGTATTATGTAGATACAGATGTAATTCTTGGAAACAACTCACTGTAACCTTTATCAAATTCCCTATAATGTTTCCTATACATTGACTTCTCATTAGATGTATCATTATACTTGTATTTATGGGATCTCACTAAGGTTATTCCACACTAGCATCGAATGGTTAACTAAAACTATCCAATGGTACAAACTATAGTTTCCCAAGAATATCATACACAGATATTACATTATTTTTATGAATATTCAGGACTTTTCACAGACTCATACCCGAGGACCATAATAGTTTATTGTATTTGGAAACATTGAAACAAAAACAAATTCCATAGGTAAACTAAATCATCTAACAATTTGAACTTTATAGCTGGAATACCACATAGACATATAATATATAATGAAAATCTTTATAGCCTAGGTAATGGAGACATAAGAAGGGTTGAGCTTAGCTTCTCATTAAGGGTATACAAGGGAGATACATGAGCATAATATGGACATAAGGGTACGCGAACATGTTCAAACAATTTGAAAACCACAAACTTAATATCAAAGATTATAATATTGAGTCATGGAATAATGATTTACAATTCATAGAACATGAATTATAATGGGGAAAAGAGCATGATCCATGATAGAATACCATTGACATAAGACATATATTTCTTGACCAAACATAAATATATAAAATCATATGTTAAGGATACAAAGAAATACATTAATACCATATTATGATTTCTCTAACAAACCATGTACCAGAATTGGGATTTCAGTGACCTCACAAGTACCCTCACTAAGGAATGGGATAACCACCCATGTACAATCACTTTTAGGCTTATTCTAACCATTGTTATACCCTAAAATCCATACTAAAATTTATCATTACACAATGAATTAGATTGAAATATAGGCCCCACCTATAACATAATTAAAATTGGATATATGTGATCCATAATACATTCATCGTATCATATCCCATGAAATCACATGAGTTTCATAAAAATTTCTTAATATCATAACCAGAAAAAAAGAGATAAGTTATGTAATATTTTCATCTTTTAACCATATTATAACACAGGAAGATATGTGTATTTTATAATAATTTTGTCTTTGTATAACTTGTTGAAGAAGACGAGTATTATAAACTACATATCATCCTAAAGATACACCATTTAGTGATTGAATATGAATTATATACTTGCATCATATCACAAATAATGAATACATAACATAAAAAGGATTTCATCCTAGATGGAGATTTATTTTTAATTATTACTTGTTGTGTTACTTGAGGAATATTAAATTTCATTTCAAATAAAATTATAAAAAATTAAAAAATTTAGAAATCATTTTCATTGAAAATAACATTGTAAACATATAAATAAATCATTACAATAACTTAAAACATTTCCTGAGGACAATATTCTTTCTTATTAGATTTTTTTTTTGAATATAAAAAATTTAGAATATTTTTTCATTTTAAAATATCATTGAAATCATATAAATGAATATTAAAATAAAATTATTGTGATGATGAATGAAGGTTTCATTTATTCTTTACATGTTAAAATAATTCCATTATCATTTTTTGTAAAATCCAAACATAAATTGTTTTGAAAAAAACATGAATACACATTTATTATTTAAAAAAATAAATAAATCATGGTAATAAATTTCTTTTTAAAATCTTACATCAATAGTAATACATTTTCATAGGACTTTTCAAAAACATAGTTTTGGAAGAAATCATATTTCTAACTAAAAAAATGGATAAATTCATATTTTCAAAAAACAATCTCAAAACATTATAATTTTCAGAGTGAAAAAAATATACTATTAATATCATGAATAAATAGAGTTTATGAAAATTCAGAAGTTTCTTGAGAGATGGATCATAATATTTTATCATTGGAAAGATGACCATAACAATCCCGATAAACAATGATATTGTAGCATAAAATCATTTCCACTTTGGTAACATTGAATCATAACACCCATTAAGGTATAACATAAAATGGAAAATAAATATAAGGCCCCAGCCTTAAACATTATTTAATCTTGAGTTATTACAAGATTACACATTGAGGATCTTTTCAGGTTTAGAGTTTTAGAGAATTAGATCATAAAACTTGCATTACATTCCACATTTAAACAAAGTGGTTACATAAAAGATAGTATTCATTTTTCCCATCAACGGAAACATATTTAAAATAAAACATGGATTCTTTCTTGACACTTCCTTGAAACTATCATCATATCATGTACCCCTCACTTGACCTGTGAAAAAACATTTCAAAAACTTGGGATGAGCATAAAAAGATCAGTATGAGATATAAAAATATGGAAAGGAAACATGAGTACATGTATACAAAAGAATGAAATCATACTTTACCCATAAAACATAAGCACTTTCACATGCCTCATAAAATCATGAATAAATCATAGAAATCATAAGACATAAAGGTAACTTGAGGCATTCATAACATTCTTACGTAGAGAGTAACCATATTGGCTACGTTTGGAATACCCATCACAGTATATTCCCTAAATCTCTTTGGAGAAACCTTAACGGTTAACCCCTTTGCATTACCCAATGAATTGTAGAGCTATATCGGGCTCACCCGCCCTTAGTTTATCACGGAATGACCCATCTTCATAATAATGCCCAAGAACCATAACATAATTGTATCACATAAAACATGCATAAAGGAAACATAACATTTCCACTTTTCAATCACAAGATATCAATACAACACATTGATATAAAAACATTATGAAAACCAGTTTCAATACCAAAATAAAGGAAAAGTAAAACATGGTATTTATTTTTCTTTAAAAAAAGGTATGGCTTGTAGATGAAGCCGAAACTCAAAAAATGGTAACAGCGGCAGAGAAGTGGTTGTCGCCGCATACGTACGACAAAAATATTCCCTTTTGTCATTTCGTAAAATGCTTCGTATAAAAAATCTTCCTTTTGGATAAACGTAAAAGTCAAAGGGGTTTATACACCATATAAAAGAAGGTTGTGTATAAAACAAAATATGCCTCAATGAAAGGAGATTGAGATGAATTCCCATACAAAGACGGTATCCTTGGATTAAGGATAAATCAATTGCATAATTATGTGTGACAAACTAATACACCAAATATAAGTGGATATTAAGTGTAAAACAATAAGAGGCTATTCATGTAACACCCGAGACATTTATGTTATATAAATCATCAAAGGAATCTTTTTCTACACAACACTTTCTTGGCTTGCTTTACACGCAATCGCGACCTTCCTCGATAGCTTGCGTTGTACGCAATACCGAGTTTCACTAAACGACGATATGCTATTAAAATATTATTTAAAATAGCCGTTATGAATAGTAATAACCACTTTTTGAAATTATATTTTTCAAAATGGACTTCATTTTTGGATTCGGAATATCGAAATTAGCCTAGGGTAAAATTTTGGTATTTTTCTGAACACTTTCAATTTTTGATGAATAGTGAAACCACTAAGTGGTAGTTAAAAAAAACTGAATTTTTCATAAATCTTATTTTTACCGCTTCTGTGAGTGGAATTTCAAAAATCCGAGAGACACGGTTGATGTCAGTAAGTAAAATGTGGTTCAATGAGATGAAAATAATTTTTTGGTGAATAGTAACTGTTTACTTTTTTTACCACGGTTAAAAGTAAATAAGGTAATTAAGGGTAAAGATGATATTATTATTACCCTAAAACATGTCCTAATTCTATTGGATAAGTGTAATTCGACCAAAAACAAACTTAGGAATAAACTATGACCATTTAGGCCCACTTGGATTAGAATAGGACATTTATTATTAATTTATTTAAAGAAGGGTTAAAATAGTTAAAATCAAAGTTTAATAAGTAAATAATTTTTAATATGGGGTTATACATAAGATAAATTCTACTATAAATATTCATTAGAAATATAAAAAGATTTCCTACATAATGGTATTTTATTTGTAATTTTTAGACATTAAATAATTTAATTTATTTATGACACAAGGATGATGCAGTAATTATCTTATTAATGAAATATTGACATAATTGATGTTATAAACACCAATATAAATGAAATTTGAGACTTTTTATGAATCCCACTAATTTTATAGGTTAATTTTCCATGTTAGTATTGATTTAATTAACTTGGTTGGAACTAATAATTCTGTTATGAGTTTCACAAAAATCAATTACTAAATAGTGTCAAAATTGACATAAAATAGTTTTTAAAACAAATATTATATTATTAATTTTTATTTTATTCCTAAAAATCTAAGGTTCGGCCAAATGAATTAGATAAGGATATATATATTAATAATAAACAAATTGGGGTTAGTTTGGCATGTTATAGTAAGTGTATTAACCATATGGTGTAAGAAAACAAAAAGACACAGTAAAAGTTAAATTATTTAACTTAGAGTTAAATGTAATTGATAAGGTTAAAATAGGAACCTAAACATGTCTAAATTCTATTTGATGAGAGGATTTCTACCCATCCCCACCTTAGCATCGAAATAAATCAATTTTGAGCTATTTAAAACCGAACTTTACTTTATAATAAAATAATATTTTTAGTTATTCCAAAGGTGCCCCTCTCCTCCCTTATAAAAGGGAACCTCCTCCCTCTCTTCCTCGCACCACTTTGAGCCTTCAAGCTCGGCCAACCCCTGCCACTTTCTCCTCTCCACTTCCCAAGAGACATCCTAGAGGTCCTGTTCTTCTTCAAAGACCAATTTTAGTTCCCTAAAAGAAGGTCTCAAAGAAGCACTTCAAAGAAGAGGTAATGTCTGTTACCGATTCTTTCATTTTATTTCTTCTTCCACTTCTTCTTCTTAGGTTGTTTCATTATGAAGTAATAACATAAGTATCACTAATATACTGATATGTTATTATAAGTATGAAACAACCCTATTTCACCATCTATCCATCCTACGGAAAATGAAATCACCGCGCGTGCGTACATACGGAATACCGTCTCCACACTGTGGTGTAATCTATTTTCCACAACCACCTTAATTGGATGGGTATAATGGTGTAAATAATGACTATATATAACTATTATAAAGTGATATTGATTCTGAAATAGTATAAATATACTCCAATACAATTCCACTATCATAGGAACGATATCATCACTTGTGCGTACGTACGGAATACCGTCTCCACGATGTGATGCGAATCATTCTACATGATATTCATTTCATAAGGATTATATAAATGAATTGAATGAATGAATATGATATATATTACACTAAATGAGGTATCTATAACCTAAAGAGAATAATAATAATTTATTCTACAAAACACGCATAAGAACAAAAAGTTATAAACACCCGAATAACAAGTAGCAATGAAATATTACTACTAAGAAGCTAAGAATATGACCATATATGATATCATAAAAATAATTATGATTATGGAATAAGTCAATAACATTATTTAAATCATTATACAAGAGGTTCGGACACTTACAAAGCAAGTCGGACCTAAGGTAAGGGAAATATCACAATCACATTTTTATCCGAGATTGTTTATACTTTAGTATTTACTGGGGTGTATTTTATCATCCACATCCATGTTTCCTCAATATGTAATATTATTTACATCCACCTACAATTGTTTAAATCCTATTTTACCCTTCAGTGAGTTTTTAGTAAATGATATTAAAGGAATCTTTTGTCGTTTTTCGTACGAGGTACTTTTTTTACTTTTCCGACAAAAGTACGAGAAGAATGTTTTCTTTTAACTTATAGGGCATGAATGGATTTTTAAAACATTATTTCCAAGAATCTTCCTTTAAAAGTTATCAAGTTTATTTTTAATCAACTTCTTTTAGTTTATAATTGTATGACATATTAAGAAAGGAAAAGTGTTTTTGAAGAAGAACAGATATTTTCCTCAAGAATTCATTTCAAGTGTTTTATCAAAATTATTTTTCATCTAAGATAATATTGGGTTCTATTTCAATCCCTATTATTACATTCATTATGTTGTGATGGAAATATTTTTAAGAATTCCTTTATCTTATATGAATTGTTTTATGATGTCCCGATGTTTAAGATTCCCATTTTTATTTGGGTTATGAAATGATGTATGATTTATGATTTTGTGGCACACATAAGAATTGTATCATTATGAGATTAGTGGGACCTATATCTCCCTCCAATGCATTGGGTAAAGATTTTATATCTCATGAGATAGACATGGCTAGAACGGTAGGTTATACCAGTTCAGTGAAACAGGACTGAAACGAGGGTGACTCGTTTCAGAAAGGGACTTTGTCCACTAAGATATTCTTGGCCATGAGTCTTGACTAACAACAAATTATTATCTATGATTATGTGTGTACACCACAAAGTTTCATGTTCAATGTTATGATTATTGTGATTACATTTCCCTGCCATGATTTATCCCATGTAATGAAATTAAGATCTCTTTTGCAGGTTAAGATTTCCAAAAGTTATTTGCTTATTTATATGATGTGATTGATATTTCTTTTGTTTACCCTTACTGAGCATTTGAGCTCACCCTTTTGTATTTTTCTTTCCCCAGGTCAGGAAGAAGGTTATTAAGTAGGATATGCCAAAAAGGGACTCTAGATATGATGAAATAAGTAGGAGGCAAAGTTGATGCTTTATGAACCCGTTGTTTATGTTTCCCAGTTTCTAAAGACATTATACCTATACGGTCCTTTCGTGGTTTTTGTTATATGTTGTAATAAGTATGCTTCAATTTTGAAGTATTAACAATGTATGTAAAGTATCGGTCGTTATAGTTGGTATCAGAGGAAAGGTATAGTCAACCTTTGGAAACTAGGATGTGAAAGCCTTAGTAAGAACCCTAAGGATAAGTCTAAGCATATAACACAATATTAGTGTTTTAGAAATGGCCATGGATAACCTAGGATAAGACCTTAAGCGTGAATTTTCTTGAATTATGTGGTTTTCCTATTATAATTAGTGTTGCTCACACTATTCTTCTTGGTTTTAGTCAATGGATGGAACCCGAAGGAACCGTGTTAATGCAGAATACGATGGGAAATGAAATGATTCCCCCCCTGAGCAACCAAACGATATGGGAGATGGAATGCAAAATCTTCTAGCCATGCTCACACAACTTTCTCAAGCTATGAATCATGCATGACTTCCAAACGAGCAAAGGAAGGAGCAACAATCTGTTGAATCCTTCATGAGGCAGCGTCTACCTTCTTTCAGCGGGTCTACTGATCCATTAGTTGCTGAACAATGGATTAGTACTACTAAAAAGATATTTTCAGTTCTTCAATGTTCTGAACATGATAAAGTCATCCTAGCAGTGTATCGTTTGGAAGGAGATGTTGATCAATGGTAGAATCTTATTAAGAATACGAGGCAAAGGGATGAAATTGAGTCCATGGAATGGGACGAGTTCAAGAACTTATTTTTCAATAAGTACTTCCCTCATATTCTCCGAACAAAGATGTAGAAAGAGTTTCTTGAACTGAAGCAAAAGGATGATGAATCTGTTGGTACCTATGAAGCAAATTTTACAAGACTTGCAAGGTACGCTTCTGGTATTATTATCCAACCTGAGAGTAAGTACGATCGATTCTTTAGTGGCTAAAAACCAAGTCTTCGAAGGGCGTTAGCCATAAGGGACTTCAATAGCTACGAGGAAATCGTTCGATGTGCTCTCAAAGTCGAGATGGAGATTGGAGTAACCCATCAGTCATATGGGTTTGATAAGAAGAGGAAAATGGAATTCAAAGGAAAATCTAAAGAGCACACTGAAAAGAAGATGACCTTTCCCTTATGCTCAAAGTGTGGAAAGGAACATGGAGGGAGTTGCCTTAAAGGGACAAGTAAATGTTTCAAATGTTGAAAGGAAGGTCATCGGGCATTTGAATGCCGCAATGATGGGAAGAAGATGTCTAATGATGCAAAAAAGGAAGGGATACACAGAATGAACCTACTACACTTCAATGTTTCCAGTGCAAGGAGATGGGGCATTATGCCAATAAATGCCCTAATCCAAGGGTTGATGATGATGGTCGACATCAACAAACTCTTAAGGCTAAAGACAAGGGAAAGTCACATGCAATTTCTATCAGTGATGTAGAGTACGATAATGATGTGGTGAAAGGTACACTTACCATCCACTCTAAAGTAGCAAATGTTTTATTTGAATCTAGATCCACCCACTCTTTTATTTCTGAATAATTTTCTAAGGGTATAATTGTATTACCTCAATAATTAGATGTTGAGTTAGCTGTGACAACACCTAATGGCACAACAGTCGCATCAAAAGTTTATAATTCTTCTCCGATCGAAGTTTGTGGGAATGTGCTTCCTAAAAATCTTGTGATCCTTCCTATAGTAGAATTTGATGTGATTCTTGGCATGGATTTGATTTCTTTATATGGAGCTCATATAAATTGCCAAAGAAGGGAAGTCACATTTCATATTCCAGATCAATCTATGATCGTCTATCAATGCAAGGATGAACATGACCTTACAGTGGAAATTTCTTCCATCTTATGGGTCTTGATTCCACTAAATGAAGGTTATTTATCTCAAATGGTTGGTGAGAAACTCACGACTAAGAATATTCCCATCGTACAGGAGTTTGATGATGTCTTTCCGGAGGAATTACCGGGTCTTCCACCAAATCGTGAAGTTGAGTTTTCAATAGAACTCGTACCGGGTGCTTTGCCTATTTCAAAGACACCTTATAGAATGGCCCCAATTGAGTTGCATGAATTGAAGAAGATACTCCAAGAGAATCTTGATAAGGGATTCATACGCCCTAGTGCGTCACCTTGGGGAGCACCTGTTCTATTTGTTAAGAAGAAATATGGATCAATGAGACTCTGCATTGATTATCGAGAACTTAACAAGATCACTATCAAGAACAAATATCCTCTCCCACACATTGATGACTTATTTGACCAACTACGCGGAGCTTAATACTTTTCCAAGATTGATCTTCGTTCAGGGTATCATCAATTAAGGGTGAAAAGGGAGGATATACCAAAGACGGCTTTCGGTACAATGTATGGACACTATGAATTTATAGTGATGCCATTTGGTCTTACTAATGCCCCTGATATCTTCATGGATCTAATGAATAGAGTCTTTAGATACTATCTTGATCAATTTTTGGTAGTCTTTATAGACGATATTCTTGTATATTCAAAGAGCAAGGAAGATCATGAAGATCACTTGAGAATTATATTGAAGACCCTGAGAAAGGAGAAGCTTTATGCCAAATTTACCAAGTGTGAATTTTGGCTTCAAAAAGTTGCATTTTTGGGTCACATAATCTCAAAAGAGGGGATATCTGTGGATCCAGAAAAAACAGAGGTTATCGAAAGATGGTCAAAACCAACAACAGTAACTGAGATCCGAAGTTTTCTTGGTTTGGCTGGATATTATCGACATTTTGTGAAAGATTTTTCATGATTATCTAATCCACTCACCATGTTGACTCGGAAAGGAGTTAAGTTTGTCTGGACGGAGGAATGTGAAGAGAATTTCAAGGAGTTGAAAAGAAGGTTATCCAGTGCACCTGTGCTCACACTGCCTTGTAGTGGAGAAAGGTTTGTGATCTACAGTGATGCATCCAAGAAGGGATTGGGGTATGTTCTTATGAAAAATGATATGGTGATAGCTTATGCCTCACGACAGTTGAAAATACATGAGCAAAATTACCCAACTCATGATTTGGAGTTAGCTGCGGTAATCTTTACATTAAAGATTTGGAGGCATTACCTTTATGGTGAAAGGTGTGATATTAATACTGATCATAAAAGTTTAATGTATATTTTCACACAAAAGGAGCTGAATATGCATCCAAGAAGATGGTTGGAGCTGATTAAGGATTATGACTGCTCAATCCATTACCACCCTGGGAAAGCAAACAAGGTGGCAGATGCATTAAGTCGACAAGACCATGCTAGTTTATCCATGATGAGGATCACAAAAGATCCAATATTTATGGATTTACAAAGGATGGAGCGTGGAATTATAATGGAAGAGGAAAAATCTTATCTTTCTCAAATGAATGTTCAACCATCTATACATGTGAAGATTAAAGAGGAACAGAAAGAAGATGTCGAGTTACAAAAGAAGGTGAGAAATTTTCCTGAATTCAACCTTGATTGTGATGAGATAATAATGTTCAGGAATCGGGTTTGTGTTCCTCCCATCCCCGAATTAAAGAAGGGGCTGTTGGATGTGGCTCATAGTTCTTCATTCTGTATTCATCCTGGAAGCACGAAGATGTATAGGGACCTGAAAGAGTACTTCTGGTGGGATGGCATGAAAAGAGATGTTGCTGAATATGTCTCACGATGCTTGTCAACAAGTTAAAGCTGAGAGATAGAAGTCTAAGGGGATGTTACAACCATTACCCATACACTAATGGAAATGGGAAAAAATCACTATGGACTTTTCCACAGGACTTCTTAAATCATCCAAAGGCAATAATGCTATCGGGGTCATAGTTGATCATCTTACAAAGTCTACACACTTCATTGCTATTAGAGAGGATTTCTATCTGGATCAGATTTCCAGGATATATGTAAAGGAACTGGTAAGATTGCATGGAGTACCACTTTCTATTATATCTGATCGGGATCCGAGATTTACCTCGAAGTTCTGGCGAAGTCTTCATCATACTCTGGATACAGAGTTGAGTTTCAGCACTGCTTATCATCCTCAGACAGACGGTCAGTCTGAGAGAACAATTCAAACCCTAGAAGATATGTTGAGAGCTTGCTCTATGGATTTCAAAGGAGGTTGGGATTAACACCTACCTATGGTGGAATTTTCTTATAATAATATCTTTCACTCCAGTATTCAGATGGCTCCTTATGAAGCTCTCTATGGAAAGAAATGCAGGACTCCAACTTTCTGGGATGAAGTTGGGGAAAGAAAGCTATTAGGTCCTGATCTCGTTGATGAAATGGCAGAAAAGGTCAGATCTATTCAACAACACATAAGAGCAGCTCAGAGTCGACAGAAAAGTTATTCCGACAACCGAAGAAAAGTCCTAGAGTTTGAAGTGGACGATAAAGTGTTCTTACGGATATCTCGCTGGAAGATAGTCATGAGATTTGTAAAGAAGGGGAAGTTGATCCCTAGATATATCGGTCCTTTCGAAATATTGGATCGTGTTGGGAAGGTAGCTTACCGATTGGCGCTTCCACCGAATCTCTCTCAAGTTGACGATGTGTTCCATGTATCTCTCCTGAGAAAGTACATACCTGATCCTTCACATGTACTCAGCTCAGAAGTTATACCGCTGGAGCAAGATCTTTCTTATGAAGAACAACCGATAGAGATTCTGGATCGTAGCGAAAAAGTCCTACGAAACAAGACCACTCGATTGGTGAAAGTTTTATGGTGGAAACACCAACTTGAAGACGCTACAAGGGAGCTTGAAGATATGATGAAGGATAAGTATCCTCATCTGTTTGTTACAAAGTTACGAATTTTGAGGGCGAAATTCTTTTTAATTGGGGTAGAATGTAACACCCGAGACTTTTATGTTATATAAATCATCAAAGGAATCTTTTTCTACACAACACTTGCTTGGCTTGCTTTACACACAATCACAACCTTCCTCGATAGCTTGCGTTGTACGCAATACCGAGTTTCACTAAGCGATGATATGCTATTAAAATATTATTTAAAATAGCTGTTATGAATAGTAATAACCACCTTTTGAAATTGTATTTTTCAAAATGGACTTCATTTTTGGATTCGGAATATCGAAATTAGCCTAGGGTGAAATTTTGGTATTTTTCTGAAAGCTTTCAATTTTGGATGAATAGTGAAACCACTAAGTGGTAGTTAAAAAAAACTAAAATTTTCATAAAACATAATTTTACCGCTTCTGTGAGTGGAATTTCAAAAATCCGAGAGACACGGTTGATTTCATTAAGTAAAATGTGGTTCAATGAGATGAAAATAATTTTTTGGTGAATAGTAACTTTTTACTTTTTTTTACCACGGTTAAAAGTAAATAAGGTAATTAAGGGTAAAGATGATATTATTATTACCCTAACACATGTACTAATTCTATTGGATAAGTGTTATTCGACCAAAAACAAACTTAGGAATAAAATATGACCAATTAGGCCCACTTGGATTAGATTAGGACATTTATTATTAATTTTTTTAAAGAAGGGTTAAAATAGTTAAAATCAAAGTTTAATAAGTAAATAATTTTTAATATGGGGTTATACATAAGATAAATTCGACTATAAATATTCATTAGAAAGCTAAAACTATTTCCTACATAATGGTATTTTATTTGTAATTTTTATACATTTAATAAGTTAATTTATTTATGACACAATGATGATGAAGTAATTATATTATTAATGAAATATTGACATAATTGATGTTATAAACACCAAACTAAATGCAATTTGAGACTTTTTATGAATACCACTAATTTTATAAGTTAATATGACATGTTAGTATTGATTTAATTAACTTGGTTCGAACTAATAATTCTTTTATGATTTTCACAAAAATCAATTACTAAATAGTGTCAAAATTGACATAAAATAGTTTTTAAAACAAATATTATATTATTAATTGTTATTTTATTCCTAAAAATATAAGGATCGGCCAAATGACTTAGATAGGGATATATATATTAATAATAAACAACTTGGGGTTCGTTTGGCATGTTATAGTAAGTGTATTAACCATATTGTGTAAGAAAACAAAAAGACACGGTAAAAGTTAAATTATTTAACTTAGAGTTAAATCTAATTGATAAGGTTAAAATAGGAACCTAAACATGTCTAAATTCTATTGGATGAGAGGGTTTCGACCCCTCACCACCTTATAATCAAAATAATTCAATTTGGAGCTATTTAAAACCGAACTTGACTTTATAATAAAATAATATGTTTAGTTATTCCAAAGGTGCCCCTCTCCTCCCTTATAAAAGGACACCTCCTCCCTCTCTTCCTCACACCACTTTGAGCCTTCAAGCTCGGCCAACCCCGGACACATTATCCTCTCCACTTCCCTAGAGACATCCTAGAGGTCCTTTTCTTCTTAAAAGACCAATTTTAGTGCCCTAAAAGAAGGTCTCAAAGAAGCACTTCAAAGAAGAGGTAATGTCCGTTACCGATTCTTTCATTTTATTTCTTCTTCCACTTATTCTTATTAGGTTGTTTCATTATTAAGTAATACAATAAGTATCACTCATATACAGATATTTTATTATAAGTATTAAACAACCCTATTTCACCATCTATCCATCCTACGGAAAAAGAAATAATCGTGCGTGCGTACGTACGGAATACCGTCTCCACACCGTGGTGTAATCTATTTTCCACCACCACCTTACTTGGATGGGTATAATGGTGTAAATAATGACTATATATAACTATTATAAATTGATATTTATTCTGAAATAGTATAAATATACTCCAATACAATTCCACTATCATAGGAACGATATCATCACTCGTGCGTACGTACGGAATACCGTCTCCACGATGTGATGCGACTCGTTCTACATGATCATCATTTCATAATGATTATATAAATGAATGGAATGAATTAATATGATATATATTGCACTAAATGGGGTATCTATAACCTAAAGAGAAGAATAAGTATTTATTCGATGAAACACGCATAAGAACAAAAAGTTATAAACACCCGAATAACAAGTAGCAATGAAATATTATTACTAAGAAGCTAAGAATATGACCATATATGATATCATAAAAATAAGTATGATTCTGGAATAAGTCAATAACATTATTTAAATAATTATACAAGAGGTTTGGACACTTACAAAGCAAGTCGGACCTAAGGTAAGGGGAATATCACAATCTCATTTTTATCCGAGATTGTTTATACTTTAGTATTTACTGGGGTGTATTTTATCATCCACATACATGTTTCCTCAATATCTAATATTATTTCCATCCACCTACAATTGTTTAAATCCTATTTTACCCTTCAGTGAGTTTTTAGTAAATGATATGAAAGGAATCTTTTGTCATTTTTCATACGAGGTACTTTTTTGGCTTTTCCGACAAAAGTACGAGAATAATGTTTTCTTTTAACTTATACGGCATGAATGGATTTTTAAAACATTATTTCCAAGAATCTTCCTTTACAAGTTTTCAAGTTTATTTTTAATCAACTTCTTTTAGTTTATAATTGTATGACATATTAAGAAAGGAAAAGTGTTTTTGAATAAGAAAGGATATTTTCCTCAAGAATTCATTTCAAGTGTTTTATCAAAATTATTTTTCATCTAAGATAATATTGGGTTATGTTTCAATCCCTATTATTACATTGATTATGTTGTGATGGAAATATTTTTATGAATTCCTGTATCTTATATGAATTGTTTTATGATGTCCCGATGTTTAAGATTCCCATTTTTATTTGGGATATGAAATGATGTATGATTTATGATTTTGTGGCACACATAAGAATGGTATCATTATGAGATGGGTGGGACCTATATCTCCCTCCAATGCATTGGGCAATTATTTTATATCTCATGAGATAGACATTGCTGGAATGGTAGGTTATACCGGTTCAGTGAAACAGGACTGAAACGAGGGTGACTCGGTTCAGAAAGGGACTTTGTCCGCTAAGATAGTCTTGGCAATAGGTCTTGACTAACAAGAAATGATTCTCTATGATTATGTGTGTACGCCACAAAGTTTCATGTTTTAAGTTATGATTATTGTGATTACATTTCACTGCCATGATTTATCCAATGTTATGAAATTAAGATCTCTTTTTCAGGTTAATATTTCCAAAAGTTATGTGCTTATGTATATGATGTGATTGATATTTCTTTTGTTTACCCTTACTGAGCATTTGAGCTCACCCTTTTGTATGTTTTCTTTCCCCAGGTTAGGAAGAAGGTTATTAAGTAGGATATTCCAAAAAGGGACTCTAGATATGATGAAATAAGTAGGAGGAAAAGTTGATTCTTTATGAACCAGTTGTTTATATTTCCCAGTTTCTAAAGACACTATACCTATACGGTCCTTTTGTGGTTTTTGTTATATGTTGTAATAAGTATGCTTCAATTCTGAATTATTAAAAATGTATGTAAAGTATGGGTCGTTATAATTCACACATATTCATAGAACGACATATTCAAGGAGTACAAGCTTATCCCAAAGAATAAAAATTGGGTTAATAAGTTCCCTTGCAAAAATTTGACAGCCTAACAGCGTCACTACAAAATTCAGAAAATGAGTTGATGAGAGATAAAAAGCATATCTCATCAATTGGACATAAAATTTAAATCACTAAGTATATAGAAGAAAATATCCCAACATAATGTTATGTGAATTAAAAGAGATAACAAAACAAGTCTTTTAAAAAGGGGAGGGTGAAAGATTCCCTTACCGACATGGGTATCTTTCGAAACATACACCCTGTGAAAGAAGGACAATACAAAATTGATGTAAATACTCATAAATGAAATTATATTACAAAATTAGTAAAATAATGGGCAGTACATAAAACACTCAAAGGAAATTTTGGAAAAAGTAGCACAAATCTCATGGGAATAAAAGTGAGATGAAAAATCCATTACGAAAACTCGGCAGCCTAACGACGCCACATAAAACTTACAAAAATGGATTGATGAGATAAAATAGGGTCTCTCATAATATTACAATAAAAAGTAAATCAAGAGGGATATAAAAGAACACCCCCATCATAACAATTAGGAGCTTAAAAGAAGTGACATAAAGGAGAGTACTTAAAAAGAAAGAGAGAGGTTAGATCTCTTACGAATATTCGGCAGCCTAACAACGCCAATCAAAACGTCCAAAATGGATTGATGAGAAAGAATATGGTCTCTCATCATATGAACATAAAAATTACAGTAAGATTAATATAAAATAACATCCCAATCACAGGAAATATGAGCTTAAAAGGAATGACATAAAAGAGTGTACTTAAAAAGAAAGAGAGGAGTAGGATCCCTTACCTCGGGTCTGACTTGACTCGATCGTTCTTTAACGTCCTGAATAATAAACTTGATTTAATTTATACTTTCTTAAGAACCTTTTTCAAGTTAATTATTCCTTTTATATCACTAATTGTCATGTTATAAACATTATGTAATCATTTAGGTTAATAATGTTTGTTTTGTCGATATTTGGTTCTTAAGTCGAAAGTGGACTTCTTACAATTACATGTTTTTCGTGTGGTCAAAGGTTCATTTTATCAAGAATGATATTCATGATTTGGATATAATATATATCATATATATCCATAATATACATGTATTTATAATATTACATAATCATTTAGAGGTAAGAAATGAAATGCACCGTTCATGGAGACGGTAAGCTGTACGTACGCATGAACGCTACTTTCATTTCTATGTCATATTAATGGAATTAAAACTAAATGAGAGGTATGTATATTTTAATTCAATAATTATATTCATCATTTATATGTAACATATATCATATATAATAACTTTAAATACATCCTTTATACATCCCACATATGGCATTAACGAATCAAATCACTTTGAGGGGGCGGTAGTCCGCACTTCCTAAAATGAAGTTATCATGTTTACCCACAATGGAAAACATAAAGTTATGCCACAAAAGAAAAATAAAGAAGCTTAAGTAAAACATACACATATTATATATCATATATAAATATAGTGAGATCTTAATGGCCACCTTTTAAGGTGTTATATGAGTGTTGAACAATCATTGTTTCGTGAGGCAGAAATTCACCATCCACAGAAACAGTATGTTCTTTAACCATTTGACGTAGGTGTGTGTAAGTGTAGCTCGAATTATTCTTATAACAGCATCCTAGTATATTGAATATAATGGAGTTTTTAAAAAATAAATGAATAAAAATATTTTAGGGGGTTGGAGAAGCAAAATAAAACAAAAGAACACAAGTGAAGACATTACCTTAAAATCGGGTAACTCTTTTTGATTTGAGCTCAAAGGATTATTTGGGAAGAGTTCTGAACAATGTGAGGCTTCTAGGAGTAATAGATGGATTTGGAGAGGCAAAATGAGCAGGGGATGGCCAAGCCAAAGGCTTTGTAGGTGTGGGTAAGGAGGTAGGGGTGGGGGCTTTTTATAAGAGGAGAGGAGGGGCACTCTTTGAAAGTAAAGAAATGTTACTTTATTTGAAAATGAGTTTCGGGTTTAAAAGGTCCCAAATTGATATAATTCTAGGATAAGGTGATACAGGTTCGAAATATACCCATAAAATAGGTTTTTGACAAGTGTAGTTTTTATTTTTTACATTATCTTTTAATTTTATTTAAATCATTAAATAATGAGGTAATCGCTGCATCATCATTATGTCATAAATAATTTATTTTATTTAATGTCTAAAAATTATAAAAAGAATATCATGATTTAGGAAATCTTTTTAGATTTCTAATTAATATTTATAGTTAAAAATATGACTTGTATAACCCCATTTAAAATTTTTTTTAGTGAAACATCTCATTCTTGTGACATTTTTACTTTAACTTTAAATAAAAAGTTATTTATGTCATTTTACAACCAAAGTGGCTACATGGGGTCCCAAAGTTGACCCATGGATTTTATTGGTCTGCCATGACACATACAATGAGGGTAGGACATGTTTATAGGTCATTTCACATTATTAAAACATTATTTTTACCTTAAATTACACTAATTACCTCTAATCGCGATTAAGAACATAAAAGTTACTATTCACCAAAAAATTATTTTAATTCCATTGAACCAAATTTTCCTTCCTAATGATAACCATGTATATAGGATTTTTTAAATTCAAAACACAGAGGTGGCAAAGTTTCATTTAAACGAAAAATCAGTGTCTTTAACTACCACTTAGTGGTTTCACTATTCATAAAAAATTGATGTTTTTTAGAAAAATACCAAAAAGTTACCCTAAGCTATATTTGATATTACAAATTCAAAAAATGAAGTGTATATTACAAAATTAAAAACATATAAGTTTCATTAATTAATATAATAATTAATTCCCGTTGTCAAAACAAATAGTGTGTTTTTAAGAAACAAAAGTATCAAAAGATTGACTCTAGTTTAAGTCCAATTTCAAGATGAAATTAATTCCAACGACCACTGTTGAATTAAATGGTAAAAATATATTCTAATTGAACTTTAAAACCAATTAAAAATATAATATAATCATATAAATAAATTAGATTAAAAAGAGGTTTTGAATTAAAATACATCATTTTTCACTGTTCATTTAAAAATGAACTTTATCGGAAAAATACCAAAAATTTACACAATGTAAATTTTGATGTCCCGATTATAAAGAAGAATTTTATTTTGTCAAATATAACACATAAAATTGTAAAAAAGTGGATTTAAAAGAGGATCTCCATCAAAAGGCGGTTAATCGACCTTTTAAAGAATATTAGAATGTTTATGCTTAAAAATTGGATTCATTCACATTTTTAATCCTCTAACATTTATTGTAAAAAGTAAAAATATTTGACAAACATATATAATAATTTTGTAGTTAGTTCTGTTCATTCCCTCCATTACAACGGATATGCGTTAACTACCATTTAAGATAATATTATTTTATTATTAGAGTGCAACGTAATATTTCAAAGGAACTCGTTGTTGCATATTGGGTACGCCATTGAGAATTGCGTCCCCTTTAAAGTAATATTAATATTTTATTCACAAATATGGATAAATATAAAAATTTCATATTGTTTATTTACCTGGGGTGTTACATCCTTCCCCCCTTTTTGGAATTGCGTCCTCGCAATTTTAAAATTGGGCTCAGAAACATCCTTGAAAGTCCCACATCGGAACAAGATTCGGTAAAACAATCACTTTAAAATAAAGAATGAGAAGTACAGAGGTCACCCAAGTTAACCCATACTAGGATTCCATGTAGGAAAACATGGACATGGTGGAGAAAACATAGGGTCATTTTCTGATGGAGAGTGATAGAAAACATGTTTAGGAGGAAGTTAACCACAAGAAAATCACAAACTTGTGATGGGTTAAACAGTATTCGATTACCCAGTAGGAAAAGTTAATATACAACATTATTTTTTTTGTTGAGGAATTTATTCATAAGTAAACATAATTAGTTATCATTTTGACATTCAACTTTTATTATATTTCTTACACAAACTCATATTTTCTCCAAAATACGAGCATTTAGGAATACTTGTTCACTATAATCAACTTCTAGAGAATCACTTAATCCACAAAAGAGAAATATATACTTCCCATGTCTTTAGACATTAACCAAAACAAAAGACAAAATGGTTAGTACAAGATCAGATAATCCAGAAAAGGATAGCCCTTTATAAAAATAAAATCTATTCTTAATCTCCAAAATTTGTCCAAAAAAACCCAAGGTTCAATGAGGACCATTTGAAAAACAATTTTTCCATAAAATTCTTCAAAGTAAACCAAACTAAGATTGAAACCCAAATATTTGAAGGATTTAGTCACATAGGATTCCAAGGTACAAATTAACTTTTATCTCCAAATAACATCAGTTGCTCTTAAATTCTCATATTGAAAAGTAAATAACCTAATCACATATCCTCGATGATAGGTTAAAAATTTCCATAGATAACCCAAAATATACTTACTCTTGATTCCTAAAATCATCTAACTAAAAAGAATTAGTCAAACTAACCAGGGACTTCATGTAGTCTAGTGGTAGGCGATAAATACCAGTCGCACTTTGGTTGTGGGTTCGATTCCTGCAGCTTTGTCCGACGCGACGGGTTGTCACACGATCTGCATGTTGTCCTTTTTCCAAAACTATATAATTCTTAAAACATTCCCCAAAACGAGATAAAATATTCAAAAATGATCATAACATATTTTAACCTCAAGTTTATCTCATGCCTTTCATTTTCCATCATAACATATAATAACACATAATTACCTCAAAAGTAAGGATCATATAAACTCTAATGGTTACCTTTATAATTATTACCTAAACATCCATATCGATTGGTCATCTTGTACATGATGCATTACAGATCATACCAAGGTTCAAGTGGTTGATCACGACTCCTTGATAGTTGGTTTAGAACAACCACAAGTTTCCTCATTGAATCCCCCATTTTATCTAGTATCTTAATCAGAGAACCACCACAGTTTCCTTCAAACCTGTTGTCTCTTTGGTGCCTTCTAGATCCATCCATTCACTAAAAACTGAATGTTCAGTGTGAGTATATCAACAAAACCATCATATACTAATGAGGAAGTTAAACACTAAGATATACTTACTCATTCACTTTATCAAAAACTAGGACTCTTTCTGAAATCCTAACCATTATGGTAATGTCACTTGTGCTTAGAGAATACCCTAACCTCTAAAGTTATCTAAACCGACCTTTGATACCAACTATAAGGCCCCATCCTTAAACCATACTTAATATTGAGTTATTACAAGATTACACATTGAGGATCTCTTGAGGTTTAGATTTTTAGAGAGTTATATCATAAAAATTTCATTACATTCCACATTTAAACAAAGTGGTTACATAAAAGATAATATTCATTTTTTCCATAAACGGAAACATATTTAAAATAAAACATGGATTATTTCTTGACACTTACTTAACACTATCATCATATCATGTACCCTTCCCTTGACTTGTGAAAAACATTTCAAAAACTTGGGATGAGCATAAAAAGCTCAGTAAGGGATATAAAATATGGAAAGGAAACATGAGTACATGTATACATAAGAATGAAATCATAATTTACACATAAAACATAAGAAATTTAACATACCTCATAAAATCATGAATAAATCATAGAAATAATAAGATATAAAGGTAACTTGAGGCATTCATAACATTTTTACGTAGGAATTAACCCTCTTGGCTACATTTGGAATACCCATCAAAGTATATTCCCTAAATCTCTTCGTAGAAACCTTAACGTTTAACCCCTTCGCGTTACCCAATGAATTGGAGAGCTATATCGGGCTCACCCGCCCTTAGTTTATCACGGAACCACCCGTCTTCATAATAATGCCCAAGAACCATAACATAATCGTATCACATAAAAAATGCATAAAGGAAACATAACATTTCCACTTTTCAATCACAAGATATCAATACAAAACATTGATATAAAAACATTATGAAAACCATTTTCAATACCAAAATAAAAGAAAAGTAAAACATGGTATTTATTTTTCTTTTAAAAAAAGGAATGGCTTGTAGAGGAAACCGAAACTCAAATAATGGTCACGGCGGTGGTGAATTCGTTGTCACCGCATACGTACGAAAAAAACATTCCCTTTTGTCGTTTAGTAAAACGCTTCGTTTAAAAAGGATTCCTTTAGGATAAATGTAAAAGTCAATGGGGTTTATACACCATATAAAATAAGGTTGTGTATAAAACAAAATATGCCTCAATGAAAGGAGATTGAGACGAAGTCCCATACAAAAACGGTATCCTTGGATTAAGGATAAATCAATTACATAATTATGTGTGCCAAACTAATACACCAAATATAAGTGGATATTAAGTGTAAAAAAATCAGAGGTTATTCACACATATTCATAGAATTACATATTAAAGGAGTACAAGCTTATCCTTATGAATCAAAATTGGGTTAAGAAGTTCCCTTGCAAAAATTTGATAGCCTAACGGCGTCACTACAAAATTCAGAAAATGATCTGATGAGAGATAAAAACGGTATCTAATCACTTGGACATAAAATTTAAATCACTAAGGATATATAAGAACATATCCCAACATAATTTTATGTGAATTAAAAGACATAACAAAATATGTCTTTTAAAAAGAGGAGGGTGAAAGATTCCCTTACCGACATGGGTATCATTCGAAAAATCCACCCCGTGAAAGAAGGACAATAAAACATTGATATAAATACTCATAAATAAAATTATATTACACAATGAGTAAAATAATGGTCATTACATACACCACTCAAAGGAAATTGTAGAAAATGTAGCATAAATCTCATGGGAATAAAAGTGAGATGAAAAGTCCCTTACGAAAACTCGGCAGTCTAACGGCGCCACTTAAAACTTACAAAAATTGATTGATGAGATCAAATAGGGTCTATCATAATATTACAATAAAATTTATAGCAAGAGGGATATAAAAGAACATCCCCCATCATAAAAAAGAGGAGATTAAAAGAATTGACATAAAGGAGAGTACTTAAAAAGAGAGAGAGAGGTTAGATCTCTTACGAAAATCCGGCAGCCTAATGGCCCCACTCAAAACATCCAAAATGGATTGATGAGATAGAATAGGGTCTCTCATCATATGAACATAAAAATTACAGTAATATTAATATAAAAGAACATCCCAATCACAAGAAATATTAACTTAAAAGGAATGACATAAAAGAGTGTACTTAAAAAGAAAGAGAGGAGTAGGATCCCTGACCTCGGGTCCGACTTGGCTCGATCATTCTTTAATGTCCTGAATAATAAACTTGTGTTAATTTATACTTGCTTAAGAACCTTTTTCAAGTTCATTATTCCTTTTATATCACTTATTTCCATGTTATAAGCATTATTTAATCATTTAAGTTAATAATGATTGTTTTGTCGATATTTGGTTCTTAAGTCGAAAGTGGACTTCTTACAATTACATGTTGTTCATGTGGTAAAAGGTGAATTATATCCAGAATGATATTCATGATTTTGATATCATATATATCATATATATCCAGAATATACATGTATTTATAATATTACATAATCATTTAGAGGTAAGAAATGAAATGCACCGTTCATGGAGACGGTATGTCGTACGTACGCATGAACGCTACTTTCATTTCTATGTCATATTAATGGAATTAAAACTAAATGAAAGGTATGTATATTTTAATTCCAGTATTATTTAATAATTTATATGTAACATAAATCATATATAATAACTTTAAATACATCCTTTATACATCCCACATATGGCATTAATGAATCAAATCACTTTGAGGGGGCGGTAGTCCGCACTTTCTAAAATGAAATTATCGTGTTTACCCACAATAGAAACCATAAAGGTATGCCACAAAATAAAAATACAGAATATTAAGTAAAACATAAACAAATTATATATCATATATAAATATAGTGACATCTTAATGGCCACCTTTTAAGTTGTTATATGAGTGTTGAACAATCATCGTTTCGTGAGGCAGAAATTCGCCATCCACAGAAACAGTATGTTCTTTAACCATTTGATGTAGGTGTGTGTAAGTGTAGCTAGAATTATTCTTATAACAACATACTAGTATATTGAAGATACTGGAGTTGTTAAAAAATAAATTAATAAAAAGATTTTAGGGGGTTGGAGAAGGAAAATAAAACAAAAGAACACAAGTGAAGACATTACCTTAAAATCGGGTAACTCTTTTTGATTTGAGCTCAAAGGATTCCTTGGGAAGACTTCTGCCCAAAGTGAGGCTTCTAGGAGTAATAGAGGGATGTTGAGAGGCAAAATGATCAGGTGTTGGCCGAGAAAAAGGCTTTTTAAGTGTGGGTATGTTGGTAGAGGTGGGGGCCTTTTATAAGAGGAGAGGAGGGGCACTCTTGGAAAGTAAAAAAATGTTACTTTATTTGAAAATGCGTTTCGGATTTAAAAGGTCCCACATTGATATAATTCTAGGATAAGGTGATAAGGGTTATAAATATACCCATCCAATAGGTTTTTGACAAGTGTAGGTTTTAGTTTTTACATTATCTTTTCATTTTATTTAAATCGTTAAATAATGAGGTAATCGCTGCATAATCATGATGTCATAAATAATTTAATTTATCTAATGTCTAAAAATTATAAAAAAACTATCATGATATAGGAAATCTTTTTATCTTTCTAATTACTATTTATACTCAAAACTATGACTTGTATAAAACCATTTAAAAACTGTTTTAGTGAAACATCTCATGCTTGTGACATTTTTATTTTAACTTTAAATAAAAAGTTATTTATGTCATTTTCCAACCAAAGTGGCTCCATGGGGTCCCCAAGTTGACCCATGGATTTTCTTGGTCGGCCAGGACACATCCAAAGTGGTTAGGACATGTATCTAGGTCATTTCACATTATTAAAACATTAATTTTACCTTAAATTACACTAATTACCTCTAATCGCGATTAAAAACATAAAAGTTACTATTCACAAAAAAATTATTTTAATCCCATTGAACTGAATTTTACTTCCTAATGGCAACCATGTATGTAGGATTTTTTGAAATTCAAAAGACAGAGGTGGAAAAGTTTCATTTAAACGAAAAATCAGTTTCTTTAACTACCACTCAGTGGTTTCACTATTCATCAAAAATTGAAGTTTTTCGGAAAAATACCAAAAATTCAACCTAAGCTATATTTGATATTACGAATTCAAAAAATGAATTCTATTTTAAAAAATTCAAAACATATAAGTTGAATTAATTAATTTAATAATTAATTCCCGCTGTCAAAACAAATAGCATGTTTTTAAGAAATAATAAGTATCAAAAGATTGACTCTAGTTTTAGTCCAATATCAAGATGAAATTAATTCCAATGACCACTATTGGATTGAAAGGTAAAAATATATTCTAATTGAACTTTAAAACCAATTCAAAAGATAATCGAATCATATAAATAAATTATATTAAAAAGAGGTTTTGAATTAAAATACAACATTTTTCACCATTCATTAAAAAATGAACTTTATCGGAAAAATACCGAAAATTTACACAATGTAAATTTTGATGTCCCGATTCTAAAGAAGAATTTTATTTTGTCAAATATAACACATTAAATTGTCAAAAAGTGGATTTAAAAAATGTTCTCCATCAAAAGGTTGTTAATCGGCCTTTTAAAGAATATTAGAATGTTTAGGCTTAAAAATTTGATTCATTCACATTTTTAATCCTCTAACATTTATTGTAAAAAGTAAAAATATCTGACAAACATATATAATCATTTTGTAGTTAGTTCTGTTCATTCCCTACATTACAATGGCTAGGTGTTAACTATCATTTAAGATAATATTATTTTATTATTAGAGTGCAACGTAAGATTTCAAAGGAAATCGTTGTTGCGTATTGGGTACGCCATCGAGAATAGCGTCCCCTTTAAAGTAATATTAATATTTTATTTCCAAATATGTATAAATATAAAAATGTCATATTATTTATTTACCTGGGGTGTTACAATAAAATATCATGATGGAGAATAAATTGATTATATTATGTTACAAGGGGGTAGTATATACACCGCATGAAATAATATAGATGTGTCATGTAACATATGTCTCAAAGAGGGAAAATTGATATGAAAATAACATCCCATAAGACATGACATCCATCGTACACATTCAATACTCATGTGTATGAAATATAAATTTAAAATAAATATACTATATAAAAATATTTATATATATTATAAAATATTTTAATTTCATATGACCTTTTTATGACCCATTTATTAATAATTCCATGATAATGTTATCTATTGAGTAAAAACTACTTTGTTCTTTGTATATGTTTTTATTTTTTTATTTTTGGCCATATTACATTGATATAGATTTTGTAATCAACATAATTTTAACCCTGATAAAAATTTAAAATATATTCATTATATATGTGTTTATAGTTATCTATAAAATTTAGTTATAGAAATGAAATGAACCGTTCTTGGAGATAGTAGGTTGTATGTACACATGAATTATATTTTGATTTTAATAATGTATTCCCAGAATGAAAGTTAAATGGTATATTATCCTTATATAATAATTTTTTTTCACATATATAATTTAATTAAATTATACACATCCTTATTTCCATTCATGAAATGTTTGAATGAATCACATTGCTCTGTGTGGCTGTAGTCCATCATACACACATGTGACATTATCACATTCCCAAAAATGAAAAAATGAATGTATGTGTGATATAACAATTCAAAAATCATAAAAATATAATAAATATAATATTTAAAAAATAAAACCATCATTTTTACCAATCGTGAGAGGTAGTAATGTAAAACCAAATGACATCGGTATATAAGGCGGTAGTCTACTATACACACGAATGATTATTCCATAACCTATTTGATGGAAGTGGAGGGGGTTGTGGGTCATGAAAAAATATAAAAAATATATTTATATTTAAGATACATAGGTTTTTATGTAATGTAATTATAATAATAATTGATGGTTTTGGAGGGATACTCGTCGATAAACTTTACCTATTCTTCAGGTATGCTCAAATTTTCACTGAAATCCATCCTAGATTGGATTTATGTAAAATATAATGATTCTAGGATGAGTGTATAGAATATATTAAGTGATTAAGGATTTTATGTTCTGAGAAAA
This sequence comes from Viscum album, assembly GCA_963277665.1. Lineage (NCBI taxonomy): Eukaryota > Viridiplantae > Streptophyta > Magnoliopsida > Santalales > Viscaceae > Viscum > Viscum album. Next base: position 1,510,812,556 of record OY728139.1, on the reverse strand, counting down.
TGTTTTTAAGGTGTGAATATTACAGGATAATTTGTGGACTTTTATAATTGAGGTTAGTGGCACACATATAATATTTTGAATAAAATAAATACACCCAAGTTATTTCCATGTCACAAGGCTCCAATAATAGAAAATTATTGATACATTAAGATATATAATATAAATATTGTCATAATATGCATTTATATGATTTGGGTAATTTTTATGCCTTATAATTTTATTTTAATCTATATTAAACCCATTTTTATCTTAACTGTAGAAAAATTAATTTCTAATGTTTTCACTATTCATTTAAGTCAAAAATTAATTTGACCATATCAGTTAAAATATATTATGTTGATTTAAAATATTTAATTAATTTTTACAAATTATATTAACATATGTTGAAAATATTAAATTAAAATTAAACTCACATATGTGATGAGAACATGGGGTTTTGAAGGGGAAATGATTAATGGATTACATATGTTTTATAAAAATATTCAATATATATTTGATTAATGTGATATAATTTGTATTAATGGATCTATAATTTATATAATTTAACTATAATATAAATATTTTTCAAAAATGAAATTTCTTATTAAATTAAATAAAAATACAGTTTCTAGTAAAAGTATGTATTTTTCACTTTTCATAAAAAAATAATACAATTCAGAAAAATCAAAAAAATTCACCGTAAGATAATTTTGATATGATATTATAAATAGTAACTCTATTTTGTCAAATTATTCATCTATATTTTCAAAAAATTAATTTTATTAACGTTCATAAAAATAAATAAAATCCATTTTTGTGAAAATAATATTTTCAAATCATTTAAAGAAATTAATAAAAACTACATTCCATTTAACAAACATTATTCCTTTATATAAAATAATTATAATTAATTCATAGAAATAGGTATTAATATTCATATTTATATTCTTAACTTCATGTTTATATCCATCAATTTTATGTAATTATATTAAAAATATATCGTGGTTTTGTTAAAATTCAATGTTTTGTATAAAAAAAGATGACCTCCAGTTGCGTCTAGCATAAGACTATCCTAGTTTTTCATGTATCACATGATTGACATGGTGTCTCATATATATAAAAATTATTAGGGTCTTGTGTGTAATGTAAAATATCATGTAAAATTATTTTATCCAAAAAATATATTTCATAAAAACTCACATTATTACTTTCTACACCCATAAAATGATCTTCACCCCAGAAATTCATCACCCCAAAAAATGAGGTAATGTTTCCCTCTTCATATACACAAGTTCCCTTTTAGATTCTTGAAACTGGTGGGTTTTCTATAACTCATTAAATAAGTTAATGTTGTTTTTTTATAAAAATTTCATTGTATGATCTAGAATATCCATCAGTTATTTCTCATAAGAAGGATGGTTCCAATATATTACCACTAGTTAAGGTTCCAACGACTTACCGCTAGTTCAGGGTGACAATGTCTTGATGCTGAATGGGGATCACAATAGCTTACTTTAAGATTGGTCACAATGGCTTAGTGCTGGATGGTTCACAATGGATTACCGCTGGGTGGGGTTAATCCTCATGGAGGATTCCTATGTACCCTGTCTAGGAGACCGAGATCCAACCCACGTAGTTCATATGTGATGGTGAGAACCGATGTGAAGGTGGTTGGATCCAATGGGTGTTGGGATTAAACCTTTGGGAAGCTTCCTACATACCGTACCATGCCAAGGATCAAAGTCTGTGTAGTTTGGGATGGTGGGGGCATTTTTGTCCCTATGTGAAGATGGTTGGGACCACTTTTTTTTTGGGATTGAACCTCGTTGAGACTTCCTACATACCTCTCCTTATCAAGGATCTAAGTACACATAGTTCCGAGGTGGGGGATCGATGAACCGATGTGAATGAGCACCTAGGGTCAAGGTGTATGGTGGTTGTGCTTGAGCCTCAGGGAGGTTTCCTATGTACTGTGCCTGGGCAGGGATCAAAGTCCATGTAGTTCAGAAGTGGGGGTCAGTGAACCGACATGAATGAGTACATGGGTTCAGGGTGGATGGTGGTTGGGCATGAACCTTAGGGAGGCTTCCTACATACCATGCCTTGGCAGGGATCAAAGTCCACATAGTTCGAGAAGGTGTGGGGAATACACTCTTGAGCTTCCCAGAGAGGATACCACGGTCAATGCTTACTCTATGCCCACATGAGTCCTTCCCAGTGTGAGAAACAAGAGGCAGTAGAGGACTTACGATGACATCACAAACGGTGTATCCGTAAGAAGTGGAATGAGGTTTTCACATGGTTAGCGACCCAAAGAGGAAATAGGGGCTTACGCATGGTCCAAAGCCCATGGAGATGGAGATTGGGACTTACCAAAGGTTGGAGGCCCAATGGTGACAAAACCCAATGAGAGAGGGATTCGTCATGGAAGAGAGGAGGGTCTTGGTGATCATCCTACCCTTCATTGACCTTTTCCACCGAAGAAGGAAGGAGTAGTAGGGGTACTGCATTTTGCAAGAAAGGTTAGGAGATTACACCAAGATGGTTTCACTTCCCTATGGACAGGCACCACTCCGTCAAATAGGATCTAATTATATTTGAGGATGATATCACTCCCATGGAGATGAGTGGGCGTAAAGAATGTCCAAGTTGGGGCACCCCACAGAAGATGCATGGGGTGGGGTCACATTTAATTTCATGTGATAAGGATGATGGTGTTTGGTAGTTTAACGTCCTACAACTCAGATGAGGTGGGTTTACTCAACACCCCTAGGACTAACATAACTAGTACCCTATAACCTTGGTTAAGAGAATGGACTGACAATGTTGTAACTGGGGGGTGTCATGAGGTGATCCCATTTGGGTTCCACGTTAGCGTGGCTATGAAAAGAATCAATAGTCGTTAGCATGCCTATGCGAAGAATCATGTGGCGAAGTAATACAAAGGAAGGCACTACCCAAGGGAATTTGAAGTTACTTCGTGCAAACCTTGAGGGTCGCACGGGAAAAGGAATTGTGGAGCAAAGGGGCCCATAGGTAGAGGCCTTGTGAAGCTCTGGTGCTCCATGTAGTAGAGGGGCTTCGTGAAGGGTAGTTCATCATGAAGTGAAGTGGCCTAGCCTAAGCGTAGACCATAGGAGAATATGGGAGGTGCTTCGCGATGTAGAAAGGAATTCATGGAGCAATGCGTCATGAAGCAAGGGTGCCTCACGAAGAATAGGTTTGTGAATCTATGTGCTCCTCAAAGCATAGGGACCCTGCCTTAATAGGTGGGTCACATGTTTGCGGAGGGTGCTTCATGATGAATAAGTGATCTGTGAAGACCCGAGTCCCCATGGGGATCCCCTTCCTTTGCGGAGGCCCATGGGCTTTGAGAAAGGCAACCCTTTTAGAAGAGGGGTTGAATTAAAGAAAATGGAGAGGTACTTCGCAATGCAAAATTACCTTGTGAAGCTCATGGATCATAGAGAAAAAATATCTTCACAATGTGAGAGCTGAGAAGGTGAATGGTCAGATGATCCATCCTTTGTGCTCAAGGGGAGCCCTGTATTTATAGGAAAGGGGTGCTGCAAAGAAGAGATCGCTCAGCACAAAGACAGAGTTTTCTCCACGGCAAGCTCACGAACGTCAGAGGGGTTCAAGGGGCATCTTGTCTCCTTGCTCCGTAGCAGGCTCGCGAATGTCAAAGGGATTCATGGGGAATCCCGCCTCCTTGCTCCGCGGTGGGCTCACGAATGTCAATGGGGTTCGTGGGTAATCTCACCACCTTTCTCCGCGACAACCATGGGGCCATGGGGGCTCTAAAAATGGTCTTCACGAGGCAGATCCTGAGGATTTCTGCTTGTTCTTCTTCTTCTCCAATTTTGGAACTAATAGGATTACTACACACATAATAATTTTTTCTTTCAATCATGTTTTTTTCCTGATCCATCATTACTTTATCTACTCCATCCACCATTGAAAGACTAATATTTTCAATATTATAATGGAAAAATAATTTCACTTCTAGCTGTTTATGGGATTCAATGTTAGAGTTCAAATCTTCCACTTCATCACCTATATCATACAATTATATTTGTTCTACATGAACAATTGTTCTCACCCCTTCATCCTTGACATATTCAACATTTATTCCATTTTTTATTGTGATTATATGATATATGAATCATGTAAGTCACAGTCACCAACATTTATCAAGTGATAGAAGTTCACACAATTAAATTGGATGTAATCTATTTTTAAACCCCTTCTAATATCACAACACTTGTATTTAAAAAAACATAAAAAATACCCATGGTGGATAAATTGGATAATATGAATCCATCTTCAATAGTATCCCACATCGAAAAATTTAAATATTACACTATTTAGTGTTTTCAATCGCTCTTTTTGATCAACTATATGAAATCTATTTCAATTTACATTGTAAATGTAATCCTTTTTTCCTATTTCAGAGGTCCTCTATCCAGAAACTTCAAATATATCTAGAACTAATCTTGAGTACAAGAATTAGTTTTCTCCAAAACGTAATATACATTATTATATTTACAAAATAAATGTGTCAACCAAAAAATTCTATTTCAATCCGTGTAATATTTGATCTCCTCACAACTAATAAGCCAATAACATGAATGATTTATCAATTTATATATAGTTAATATTGATTCTATGTGTTTCCTAAACATCCAACTTAATTTACTATTATATTAATATCGTCCAAGTATCTAGAAAAAAGTTAATACAATCACATGTCAAATAGGCAAGGGAAATTGAGCCATCGGGTTGAGATTTATTTTTCACGTATGAATCCAAATGAACAAGATATCTATGAAATAAAATAAATAAATCATATGTTTATTTTTAATGAATTTCCATTGAATTATTAATTAAGACTAAAACATATAAATAAATTACCTCTCTATTTGACACAACAATAAACAACGTACACGGATTTCTAATTTATCAACCCTGATGAAATTCATAGCTAAATGCATCATGATAATAAAAACGATGGACGAAAGTTCATCAAAATTGAGCAAAGTATCAATAAAAATCACTCTTGATGGTTTTCATGATCAATTTATTGTATATGTTTCTCGCATAGTTGTTTGATGATCGTGAAAATTTGGAGAAAAAATGCATTAACGTTTTTATGTAATAATGTATGAAATTCCAAAGGTAGTAAAAACTATAACAAAATATGTGAATCATGTCTTTTCAATCCACGAAACCTATGATGATTTAATTCAACACACATTTAGATGTTACTTAAATAACTATTAGATACCTTCACATGTTTTAAAATTTAATGGAATTTATCTTTATCGCCAATTTCCATTGAATAAATTTGTTGCAGTATACATTCCATTCTCATATGGCCAAAGATCATGGATTATTCTCATTGTTTTTATATACTTGTGAGAATTTAGATGGTCCTTCATTTTTTCCGGACCATTATGTAATGTGAAAATCAAATTTTCACAAAACAATTTCTCAACATCCATAACATCGAGATTATTCCACAACATATTAAATTTCCTATAGATAAGTTTGAAGAATATATTTTTTTCTTATATTGTTGCATTCTAATTTCACGTGATGATGACCATCAAAATCATATCCCTTTATCATTGGTAATATTCACCTTCTGAAATTATGTATCAACATTTCCAAGTTGTGAAAATAGTTCAGGACATGTCAAAAAAATTAGGGTGGTCTTTGATCAATGGAACAAATGAATTTTTTCATGTTCCACTAGAATATATTAGATGCATCAAGAAATATTTGATGATAGAAGAATAACCATATTTTTACTATGAGGTAGTCATTTGTGCTCAAAATCAATGTTATAAATAGTATGAGCCAAATACGTGTAATTATTATAGCTATAAAAATTACCAAGTCTAGGGAAGTCACTAATGGCCCACATTAGAGCATCATGCATATTAAAAAATTTTCTAGAAGATTCATCATTTGTCTCGGCACTGTTTCTCCGTAACTCCCATAATTCATCAGTTAAGGGTTGCATGTATATGTAAATATCAATTCTAGTCATTGTTTTCAATGAATAATCATTGAAATGATAAAGGGAGTTTTCTTCACACACATCCATGGAGGCATATTTCATGGGATTGAAACAACCGACCAAATGATAAATCATGTGTTCAATGTCTTGAATGGGTTGAATTCATTGGTAACCAATCCCAATTCTAAATTTCATGGATTATATGATAAATATGGATGTAATGAATCAAATTTCTTCCATGATTGTGAATCACCTGGACATCACATTAACCCATCATTAATATTATCCACAGAATGTCGCTTCATGGGATCTACAGTTTTTATGACATGAATAATATTTATAATTGAGTAATTAATGGTAATAAATTAAAAACATTTTTAGGTATGTTACATTTCATTTTATTCATATTAGTATGTCCATTTAAACTTCAAACATCATCCGTTAACTTAAATCTAGAAGAATATAATTTTATTCAATACTATCTGCTTAAATACCCTCCCTGATAAATCATTTAATCTGTGGAAAAAACAATATTTTTCTATAATTTAGACCATTATTGTCAAAAAAACTTATCATATCAATAAAAATATTTTGATATTTTTGATTTATTAAATTCATCATGAAACAATTCAAATATCATGGACATCACATTATTTATAATTCCACATAGGCATTTGATATGGCAAAACATCTTCCAAAAATAATTTTGTGAATATTCCAAACACCCTGAATAAAGATCTTGATTTACATCATAAACTGAACTATAGAACACAGTTATCATCTCAATGAAGTTATCTCTTACATTAGTCACCACAAAATCAAGAGGAGGATCCAATAATATGTTAAAATAGGTGTTTTTGATATGTATTATGGGTAATTTTATTGTCTTGGAACATTAAATGAATCATTTATAAGTATTTTCACTTCATTTTTCATTATTAAAGAAGTTCGGAGCTCATTCTAGAAATTGTAATTAGTACTCAAACATCCTGTAATGTTTGATTCTCCATTCCAAATCCAACATAAATATTGAGCAGGGAATTGCTTCAATATTATTTTTTCATAAACATCATCTCTCTTCAACCATATAATAATTTTACATTTAGGACCCGAAAATATTATTTTCTCTTCAATAGATCTATAAGAAATTGAAAAATCTAAAATCCCCCCAAAACCATTAGCATACTGAGGTGATTTCCATAATAATATGATCCAGTATTTGTCCATATATATCTAAATGTCCATACATTTTATTAAAAAATATTGAATGTACCTGAACAAGTTATGTCATAGTTATAAATAATGTAATATAGATTATAGAAGGTCATAAAAAAGAGATAATTATTTATGTGGAATAAAAACAACTATGAAAAAGAAAGTATTAAATTTTTTTAATATATACAATCCATATTAATTTTATTTATTATAAATTGGATTCAATTTTTTAATCTAAGATAGAAAACTACACATTTATAGATGATTCAAAATAAAATATCTTTTTTATCTCATGTACTACATATAGTTTCCCATCATTAAACATTCCAATTAACTATCAAAATTTTCAAACAGTACAACACTTTTAATTTCCCCAATAAAAGAACATATCATTTTTTTCCAAAACCCACCTTATATTAATCTAATAATTCTCATAATTTATTTTTAGCATTAAATAAAATTTTCAATTCACAATAAATAGTTCACATTATCATTATATTTTAACAAAATGCAGGAAATTTCTCCCTTTTTGTTGTGAATATTTTACATTATCACACTTATCATGAGTCATCATTTAATACATCCAAACATGTTGAAATTTAATCATTTAAAAAAATATTGTGAACAATGCCTTTTTTATATCTAAACCCATTTTGGAATAAGATAAACTATGGAACAGTATTAACATTAACAAGAAATGAAAACAAAAACGTGGCACTTTTATAGCTTATTAAACTATTTGATATTGACCATCATTTACTATAAATGTTCTAGATTTTCATACAACCTAACTAACATCCAAATAATAGAAGATAGAAAATTATTAAAATTGGTAAAAAATATTAATCCATTGAAAAAACATCAAAAACCCATTATAATTGTTCTTAAAATAGTACAATATCATCAACAAAATAAATAATATCCAAAAAGTGTAGATTTCTAAACAACATATTTTTTTATTTTATTTAAGTGATTATCTAATTAGGAGAGTTGAACATATAATAATAATGGAAACAAGAAATGTTTTTACAATAAAAATTGTCAAACGGGAAGCATAAATATACAAAAAATAACATGTAATCAAGTAAATGGCTTATGAACCAATCCTTTTCCATTCCATTTCATTAAATGATATATTATCTGTCATTAGATCTATTCAACAATCCATCCAATGAAATTAAATTCTCTAAAAATTCACACTAACCTATAATTAGATAATAATAACTCTCAAATCCCACAAGACATTGAACCATTAATGTTTAGACACTAAAAAATAAGGATATTAAGGATAAAAATTAAAAAATGGGGGGTGGTGGAAGGGTGCAACGGGGCGTGGAGGTGAGGTCCAATGGAAGATGGGTTTAGGGCTTGGGACTGGGTACGGTGTCATAAGAGTGAAGGAGGAGCGAATCTTGGACATGGGGTAGTGTGGGGGGGGAGGTGAAACATGCAGCGGTGGAAAGGTGAAATAGGTGGAATAGTGGTGAAAAGGGCGGTTGAAGTGAGGTCCAATGGGTGGCATCGAGATAAAAAAAGCGGTACCGAGGAAAGATATGGCTTTGGCTTGTGGTGGGGACGAATGATGGAGGGACTGAGGAGAGGAGAGGGGGATTTGGGAGACAGGAGGAAGTGAATTTCATAAAAATAACCACATTATTTATGGGTTGTTTAGATAAAACTGAATTTAAATATTTGAAAACAATAGAAGCGATTTTGGAAACTACTACAAAAAAATCACTACCATTACCTTGTTTTTTGTAGTGATTTGTTTTAGGGAACCATAAAGAGTATATTAATATTGAGTGATGTATTTTTTTTGAATAATTCTTGTGATACATATAAAAAATCCATCAAACACATTTTACATCAATTCTTGTGAAATACCAATTAATATTATATCGATTATCTTGTGGTAAAATCCAAACAACACTCAAATCATAATGTCCATCTTGAGAATTTTTTACACTAGTTATGCCAACATATCTAGAATATGAACACTTTTTAAAATGAATTTTAGGTTACCTAAAGAAATTTACTCATATTTATTGTACTTCATCATAGTATTGAACTCTATACTGATAAAATGAAGGAAATCCATAAAAGTTCACATCCTAAAAAACATAGAGAGTTAAAATGATATTAGGGATTCCTTGATATGATTAGATCATTCATATTTAATATTATTGGAAGGTATTTACCAATAACCAAACTAATGAAGATGTTTGACACCTATTAGTCGAATAACTATCATGATGAATCTTTTCAACGTATCATGAAATTCATTTTGATCCCATCAATTATAGTGATATCATAGTTGGAAATACAACTATTTTATATGCTACATCATAAGAGAAAGTAGTACACATCTTTATATTATACAAGAATGACACAAAGAAGAAAAATAGTCTCTTTTGTCACTATAGAACCGTGCTTTGTACTGAGACTCAATTTTATGATGTTGAGAAAACTTTATGTGCATTAATACTCATAGTTTATAAGATATAGAACCACCTATAGAAACTAGAGGTCTACAAAGTCTCTCATAATTACCCTCTAAAATATATTCTCAATAATCCCATATTAATTGGAAAACTATCAATGTGGATGGCATTCTTGCAGTAGTTTTATATTTAGTTCATTCCACAAAATTTATTAATGGAAGTTGATTTAATACATTTTCGGATTGTGAATCCTTTTATAGAAAACATACCATTGGTAATTTTTTTAATGATGAAGATGTATTCTCCATCCAAGAGTTATCCAATACATGGGATATGTACATTGATCGTTCATCTAGAAGCCTAATAGGGAAAATAATGAAAGACTCAAAACTAAACAAATTTGTTTTGGGTGTCATCCTTATATCCCCATAAAAGGTATTTTTTCCATGTATCTTATTGTTCATGGATGTATTCAATGATAATATGCTAAAATAACAATCCCTCATTATAGACATAGAATAAGAACTGACGATATGGGTATCCCATTTGAAAATGGTGATTCAAATATGGTAATAAAGTTGATTATTGGTGAGTATTTCATAAAATTGAAATTTTGGTTCGCATAATAAAATATGTAGGAGGTTTTTATTTGGATTATGGATCCTTGATCTGGGCATATGTAGAGCATGATGAAATAACCAACTTCATTTCAAATTACATGGTAATGTGACAATTAATTATAAACAATATGGAAGAGACCAGTGATGTCAATACAACCCCTAAAAATATGATTTTAAAAATTTATGGTTGTCTAATATATTGGAAAAACCTATAAAATAGGTTTATTCTAGCAGATACAGTAATCAATGATAAAATTCAATGATTGGAAGATGATATTACCACTTCATTAATACATTTCATGCCATTGATAGTATAAAAAAGCTTATTGAACATCACTAAAAAAGAACTGTTAATATAAATATTGTTAAAATCCCCCCTTTATTAGTACTGAAATAAGAACTAGTAATGGATTATTTTATTTTTTTGGATTCCACTTCCACCTTCATTATTTTTTCACCTTATTTATCAGTACTTTTTACCAAATCAACCCACCCCACTTGTAACCCGATTCTCAATACCCCATTATCAGTTCTGAGAGTGGGAGTTTTCAATGCTTTTCCAATGCCCAACCATTGTTCACTCCCTTGTATGTGCTTATATTAAATACGTATACCTTTTTATTGAAACTGGACAGCCATTACCATTGCACCAAGATGTTTAATTACATATTTATAATATTTATGTTTATTTATATTTATATTTACATATATATTTTTTATACATATATTTATATAATTATTTCCATATAAATTTTTAAAATGTATGTTTGTGTGTTATATATATATATATGTATATATTTATTTCGATATATTCTACATTAATATTTATATACTTATATTAGAACAAAAAAATAAATATATAACCCTTTATTAATAATGAAACATATGTAGATATAAACATTATATATATGTATAATTGTATAGGTAATAATATGTTTTTATACTGTAAAAAATGGATTGATTTTATTTTATTTAAATTTATATTGTATTTCTTTATATTATATATTTATATATAAATTGAATACATTACACACACATCGATATATATATATATATATATTTATTAATAATTATTCATATATAATTTTATATTTTCATATAATATTTTTATATTTTATTTATGAATATTTGTTGTAAAATTCATTTAAAAACTATATATAATGATAATTATAATGCTTTATTTTTAAAAATACATTTTTATATGATGGATATACATAATTTTGACACACACACACAAATACATACATGCATAAGTATACATTTATATTTTTCACATACACATACAAATATGTATATATCTCTCTGTGTGTGTGTGTATTTATTTATTTACATATATTATAATATAAACAAATATACTTATTTATTAACACACACATTTTTATATATAAATATTACTTTTATAGGTATATATATAGATATTAATGCATTATTATATGGTATATAAAATGGATAATTTTTAACAAAAATAAACAATAAATATTTATGTTCATTTGGTTTAAATATATAAAAATATTATTTTTAAAAATGTGATTAAATATGTATTTATGAAATTGATTTGTTAAAACTAAAAGTAAGAAAATATGTATATATTTAATTATAAATAAGTCTACAATATGAAAAACAATATAAATATAAAACCATAATATCAAGATGAATGTATGCACTAGGAATAAATCTAGTCTCTAATGCAAAATGAGAAGAAACTCTTAAATAAAGATGAAATACTATTGACTATTAAAAAAATAATGTATACCAACTAAAAAAATTGTTTTGGAGACCTTTTGGATTTTTTTAAGGCAACTATTTTTTGGCCTTATATCATCCCGAGATTAGCATATATAGATATAACATCAATTTTTTAAAATATTCCTTATATTACGCAAACACATTCCCAGTGATAGTAATAGTTTAGTGTGTTTAGAGTCAAAGAAATAGAAATAACATGTCCGTAGGTAAATTACATCATCTCACATTATGACCTTCATATATTGGACCCATCATAGACATATCATACATAATACATTTATTCATAACCTCGGGAGAGGAAATATAAGAACGGATGAGCTTATATACTCAGTAGGATTAAAAAGTGAAGACACTTTAGTGTAACCTGAATATAATAGTATGAGAGAAAAAGAATAATGGTTGAAAACCATACCTTGCATGGAAATGATTACAATTATGATTCATGTAATAAATATTTATAGTTTATAAAACAATAATCAAAAGATAATAAAATAACATCAGTTATAGGATCATAACATTGCAATAACACATAGATTTTTAGAATAGAAATTGTAATAGTGAATCAAACGTTCTTTATACCCATCAAGACATTCATAAATTCTTAGGATTGGGATAAAAACCATGTACCTAGATTGCGATGGGGATGGTGTAGAGACCCGAAACTTAACGAACATGGAAAACACATTACTTTTGTGGAATACTTAATACATAACAAAATTCAAAACTCATGGACCGAAATAGTTTAGTGTCTTTGGAAACTCGGAATGTAATCTTCTAATCGTGGTGAAAGATCTTCAACATCTCCCACAAAGATCTTCCGGTTATGTTTTCTTGCCTAAAACCTTTATTTATATCCTGGGGAAAAGAAAACATATAAAGGGTGAGCTCAAATGCTCAGTAAGGGTAAACATGGATAAAATAAAACAAACCATATACATTTGAACTTAAAAAACATGAACACAATGTTTAAACATCAAGATATTGAGCAATGAAATAAAACATGGAAATATGTAAGGAATAGATCATAAAGAAACATTAATCCTGATAAAATATCATGGGAATAAAACATGTAATTGTGGCAAAACATTATGATTTCCATAGTAGCCAAGGAATTTCTTCCAGCACCATATTAGTGGACAACGTCCCTTTCTGAATCGAGTTCACTCCTCGTTTAAGTCCTGTAACACTGAACCAGATTAACTTACCGTTCTAGCCATGTCTATATAATGAGATATAAATCTTTACCCAATTCATTGTAGGGAGATATAGGTCCCACCCATCTCATAATGAAATCATTCTTACTTGTTCCACAAAATAAACTTGAAATATTCATCATAACCCAAAGAATAAAATGGGTTCCATAAACATCATCCCATCATCACATAATCCATATAAAACAAATGGATATATCAACATAAGAAAAGTAAAACCTTGTAAATCATAGGGACATTATACTTGAAACATACACATATTAAACAATGTCATCTTAGATGGAAAAATGGTTTTGATAAAACACTTGAAATGAATTCTTGAGGAAAATATCCTTTCTTCTTCAAAATCAATTTCTTTTCAAAAAACATCATGAAATTTTAAAAGAAAGATATTTTTTTGAAAATAGTCCTGAAATATTTTGGGGGAATCTTCATGAAAATAAGACATTATAAAACCGTAAAAATCCATTCGTGCCGTATAAGATAAAATAACATTTTTCTCGTACTTTTGCCGAAAAAGTCAAAAAAGAACCTCATAACGTAAAACAAAAGAAAGATTCCTTACATACCATGTAGTAAAAGTAAAAAATGGGTAAAAAGGACTTCAAACATACATAAAATAACTTTTAGAAAACATGGACATGTATGATAACAATAACCCCAGTAATTACTTACGAATAAACAATCTTAGATAACACTGTGATTGGAATATTTATCCCTTACCATACGTCCGATATGCTTCCTATGTATCCGAACCTCCTGTATAATGATTTAAATAATGTCATTTACTTATTAAAGAATCATATTAATTGTTATGTTATCATATATGGTTCACTTATGACTTTATATTACCCATTATTTTGTAAATTATGGTTAAAGTAGCATTTCGGGTAAAATCATCTTATTTATCGTATGTGTTTGGACATGTTGTTCATGATGTTTTTATTACTTATATCATGATTTACTTACTCAAAAAATGTAATTCATGATTTATATATCATATAAATTAATTATATATCCATAATATACAATCATTTATAATAGTACATAACATATAGAGGTAAGAATTGCAACGCACCGTTCATTGAGACGGTAAGCCGTACGTACGCATGAATGCTAATTTCATTTCTATTTCTTATTTTAATGGAATTAAAACATAATTATAAATAGGTATAGTATAATTTCAGTATAATATCATATATAATATCATTAACCACATCCTTTATACATCCCACATAATTTATTAACGAATCACATCAATTTGAGGGGGCGGTAGTCCGCACTTCCTCAAATGAGATTATCGTATTTACCGACTATAGAAACTGTAAAGGCTTGATATAATTGGGAATTAAATAATCATAAGTAAATTATATACATAATATATATTATATATAGATACATTTCCATCATAATGGTCACCATGAGAGGCGGTAGGAGAAAATCGAACAATCATCGTTTCGTGAGGCGTTAGCTTTCCATCACAGAAACATTATGTTCTTCATCCATTAGATGGAGGTGTGTGTAAGTTTAGTTAGAATACTTCTCATAAAAACATCCTAGTATATTTAGGATATTTTTTTTGTTACAAAATAAATGATTAAAAATATTTTAGGGGTTGGAGAAGTAGAATAAAAGAAAACAACTTAAGAGAAACTGTAACCGTTAATTTTGGTAACTTCCTTTGGTTTGAACCAAAACCACTTCTTGGAGAGTATTCTGCCTAATGTAAGGCTTCAAGGGGTAGGAGAGGGATTTAGGGAGCTTATTTGGGCAGAGTTTGGACGAGCCAAAAGGCTTGAGAGGTGTGAGGAATTGCATATAATTGTTCTCCTTTTATAAGGGAGAGGATGGGCTCTTTAGGAAAGTGTGAAAACATTATTTTATTATAAACTTATCTTCGGTTTCAAGAGGTCCAAAACACATTAATGTCAAAGATAATATGACTAATATTTGAAATAAAATCATCCAATTGGAATTGGACAGGTTTTGGATTATAGTTTAATCATTATAATCTTATTTATTTAAATCATTTATTAATGAGGTAAACACTACATCATTATTGTGTCATAAATAATTTAATTCATTTGATGTATAAAAATTATGAAACAAATACCATGATGTAGGGAATATTTTTATCTTTCCAGATAATATTTATAGTAGAAAATATAACTTATATAACCCCTTATAAAAATTAATTACTGAAAGATTTTTGTTAAAGTCAATTTTGTCTTTACATTAAATTAATTAATCCAAATTGTCATTTTCACTAACAAATGGCTCATTGGGGGTCCCCAAATAGACCCAAGGATTCCCATGGTCGGCCACTACTCATCCAATAAGGTTAGGACAGGTTTGAAGGTAATTTTGTATTTATTATAATATTCTTTAAACCTTGAATTACCCTATTTACTTTTAACCACAGTAAATAAAAATTACTGTAGTTACTATTCATAATATAAAAAAAATAAAAGTAACCTGTTAACATAATTTGGACCCACGGATTCCAAATATGGATTCCATTTTTCAAAATTCAAAAAACTGAAGTTGTAGTAATTAAATTAAAATTAATCATGTTCTCGAAAGAAAACGGGTTTTTGTTTAAAACATTGCAAAAGATTGAATTGATTTAACCTATGAATTCAAGGTAAAATCAATGATAATGACATAGATTATATTAAATGGTAAAAATATATTCTATTTACTCTTTAAAACCATTCGATATTATAATTTAACCACATAAATTATTATGATGAAAAAAGTTGTTTTTAATTAAAATATAGCGTGTTTTTATTATTCATTAAAATATGAAAGTTATCAGAATAATATGAAAATTTTATCCAAAGTAAATTTTTATATCATGATTCCAAAAGAAGAATTTTATTTTTTCAAATTGAACTTATAAATATGTCAAAAATTATATTTAATGTGGGTGCGCCATCAAAAGCGGCAAAACAACATTTTTTGAAAAATACTTATTTTACCCGAAAATTTTATTTTGTTCTCAAACCATGTTCAATAAAATGTGTAAGATGAATAATAATGTGATGAAATTTAAATTATAGTTAATACTATTCATAATGGCTAGTTCATAATAATATTATAATAATATATCATTGTTTAGTAAAACCCAGTATTGCGTACAACATACGCTATCGAGGAAGGTCGTGATTGCGTGTAATGCAAGCCAAGTCAGGGTTGTGTGTTGTGAAAGAATCCTTCATTGTTTCGTATAATAGAATCCAAACATATTTCACTTATACATTGAATATATATATATATATATAAACACACACAATGTTGCGTAGAATGACTATTATAAAACAATCATGAAATTGTGTGTAACACGGTCCAAGAATAGCATTGCATATACTGCAAGCTAATACGGTGTTGCGTATAGTACAAGCTAAACATGGTGTGCTGTATAATAGAAGACATCAATGAAATTAAAAGAATATTTTTCAGAAAATCTCGGGGTGTTACATTCTACCCCCTTAAAATGAATTTCTCCCTCGAAATTCGTCGGGGTTATAAATCATTTACTATTAATAGAAACCTACATCGTAAAAAGGAATACTAAAAATTAATTTTCAAAACTAAAGTATGAAATGTAACGATTACCCAAAGTAAATCATCACTGGGTTTCCATATAGGAGAACATAGGTTAAAATATGGATATAGAAGAAAAATCTAACCATCATGTTCTGATGGAGAGTGGTAGAGAACATGGATATGAAAAAGCTATCAATCAAAAAGCCATAAATTTTTTATGATCTAAGGTACCATATGATTCATCGGATATAAGATCCCTAGGACAACATTTTTGGATTTCAAGATCATTTCCCAAAAGTTGATGAATTAAAAGAAATACTTACAAGATTTTGGTACAATCTCACTATTGTTCGTGGATTGAATAATTTCAACTTCATATCATAAAGAAATGAAGTTGAATTTGTTATTCGTGAAACATTAGTAGATCATGTGATAGAATGATGGGTCATTCCATCTGTTTTAAACAAAAGGTTATCAAAAGTTATAAGTCCATCTTATGGTGAGATTAATCGTATATGGTTCCAAAAATGGACTTATACTTTATTTATCATACCGCTTAATAAAATAAAACTACATTCCACTAACCAGGGTCTTCCTGTAGGCCAATGGTAGGCGATAAAGGCCTGTCGTACTTCGGTTGTGGGTTTGATTCCCACAGCCTTTTCCAACGCGATGGGTTGTCGCTCGTCCTGCAGGTTGTCCTTTTTCTAAAATTACATTACTATAACATCCCATCAATAATATCAAAAGAGGTTCTATCCTTAAATAATACTAACTAATTTCCAACATAATCCATTCCAATCTTTAGGGTTATCAATAATATTGTAGTCCATTGCCATATTATAGTGAAAAATATTACCAGATATTTCATATAACGAGAATTTTAATACCATCGTTGATCCCCATATATCATAAGATATGTCTTGTTGGTAACATTCCAAACAATTTAAGGCCTTAATCATGTATTCTCTTGAAAAATGAATACCTATTGATTCGTAGTGAAAACATGAGTGCTGTCAAAAGTTAACTCTTTCCACATACCAAAACCCCAAATTTCTATATACTCAAACCATGATATATCTATTTATTTATATCAGTCATGAGATCATGAATACTGTCAAACATTTCATTTTCTCCTTATCCATTCATTATGTGCATATCATCTTCTTTCCAAAAATATCTCAATCACTTTCCATGGTTACCGACGCCATATTCTTATGGAAACCCACAATGGAACAATATATATGTATTCTAATATACCATAAAAGTACCTGAACAACATTATTTTTGAATACCAATACATAAACACTTCAAACCATCCTCTTCAATGATTGTCATGGAATAAGTCCTTCCTTGATTTAGATGTAACCTCTTAGGTCAGGGCATTAAGTTGGGTAATGCCCATGTTCTCCACAGATAATACATTGAACTCCATAACAGTCTATCACTCTATAACCCTTTTCTCCACACAGATAACATATGTCCCTCCATTTGAGGTATTCTTCAAGGTTCTTCTTCCATTCTTTAGAAATATCAATCTTCCTTTCTTTATGCTCCTCACTATGTGAACATGCATAAAATTCCATCTTCATCTTATTTTATGACTTAGGAATACCACTAAATTTCAACTTGTTAATCATATATCACGATGACTGATTCAGCATAATCACAATATCTTTCTCTCTAGGCATTATGCAACACTACTGGAAGTTCAGGCTATATCCATGGTTCTAAATCGTGGCTATAGGCCCGCAAACCATGGCTATAGGTAATAGCCACGGTTCCTCGAACCGTGGCTAAGTTTGGCATGGCTATAGGCCAAGACCTATAGCCACGATTCCAAACTGTGGCTTTAAATCTATAGCCATGGTTCAAACCGTGGCTATACTAAAGGCCGGACAGAATATATTTCCACAGTTTAAAACGTGGTATTATGTATATAGCCACGGTTAAAAACCGTGTCAATAAACCAATAGCCACGGTTTAGAACCGTGGCTATAGGGGGTCCAAATCCATAAACAAATACCCCCTGGACACCCCCTAGACACCCCCCTGGACACCCCCCCTGGACACCCCCTGGACACCCCCTAGACACGCCCCTGGACACCCCCTGGACACCCCCTGGACACCCCCTCGACACCCCCTGGACACACCTGGGACACCTCCTAGACACACCCTAGACACCCCCTGGACACCTCCTAGACACACCCTGGACACCCCCCAGACACCCCCTAGACACCTCTTGCAGACCCCCCCAATGAGTGCTACATGAGTTGAGGGAATTATGGAAGGAATTTCATCTAAAACAGCCAAAAGAAGACATTGAATTTCCATCACAACAGGCTGATCCGGTTCAGACAACATGTGCAGAGGATGAGGATGATCTGGTTCGGACAACATGTGAAGAGGATGAGGAAAAAGAAGAATTATCGAACAAATATTATGTGATACATGTACAATAAAATATGCCAGAAAATTCCAAACCAATGTTTTCAGTTGAATTGAGCCTTTGTACCACCTGTTATGCACGTTTTGTGGAAAGATGGATGAGAGGCAGTGCTGAGAGGAGATATAGTTTAGGAATGAGGAAATATGAAAAATTATAGAGCTAACCATTCAATGTTTCTCTAAGGAGGAGTAACCGCCACAGGGTGTCATCCCGGAGCAGGGCCAAATCACGGCGTGGCCGCGGCGTTACCGCGGCGTGACCGCGGCGTGACCGCGGCATGACCACCGCAGGGTGTCGTTTTGGAGAAAGGCCAAATCATGGCGTGACCGCGGCGTGACCGCTGCAGGGTGTCGTCCTGGAGGAGTAACCGTCGCAGGGTGTCGTCCTGGAGTAGGGGCAAATCACGGCGTGACCGTGGCGTGACCACGGCGTGACCGCGTCGTGACCACCGCAGGGTGTCGTCTTGGAGAAGTAACCGCCGCAGGGTGTCGTCCTAGAGCAGGGCCAAATCACGGCGTGACCGCGGCATGACCGCGGCATGACCGCGGCATGACCACGGCATGACCGCAGCGTGACCGCGGTGTGACCGCGGCGTGACCACGGCGTGACCACGGCGTGACCACGGCGTGACCGCGGCGTGACTGCAGCGTGACCACCGTAGGGTGTCTTCCTGGAGGAGTAACCACCGCAGGGTGTCGTCCTGGAGTAGGGGCAAATCACGGCGTGACCGCGGCGTGACCACGGCGTGACCGCGGCATGACCAGGGCGTGACTGCGGCGTGACCGCGGCGTGACTGCGGCGTGACTGTGGCGTGACCACGGTGTGACCGCAGCGTGACCACAACGTGTTGGCCCGGTCCAGCGACATCAGCGGGGCAACATCTTCCACTTAGTTTCAAATAGGATTATATGGATGGCATGAGAGGATGTTTTCTCAGAATATTTAAAGAAATGAATTATAATCTATGATGACTAGAGGATTGGATGACCCCTCATATACCTAATTCGGTGATGTTTGGAGATCTAGAAATGTGTAGGAATACCTAGAGGAATACCCCATGGGATTAGGAAAATCACAGGTTACATAACATGAAACCTGACATTACTGGTACTGTGGGACCCCTGGGCTGTGGAACTGGGCTTTTGGTTGGATTTAAATATCACATGCTTTGTGACATGGTCACACAACATGGGACCCATCTTAAAAGCCTCACGACACTTAAATATTGTCTTGGTTCAAACAACTGTTTTAATAAAAAGAGGGAAACCCCCTACAGGGATATAAAAAGGGTCAAGTACGATGTGTTCTTTATGACTAACAATGACATCAAGTATAAGGAAAACATCAATGCAATAATTTTAAGCAAGGTATACCATTGTGAGTTTTCGCAGACAGCGCACCTCTGTTAGAGGGGTTTTATTACAAAACCAGGACTTATTTATCAGACGAAACAATTATCTGAACTAACACTTATTCAAGAATTGCAATTTAATATAAACATGAAAAATTAAGAAGGCAACTAAATTCAATTTAAAACATTCTCGAATAAAATGGTCTAGAAGAGGGACCCTACCTCAACCTCAAGGCGCGTTTGCTTTTGACGACGACAACTTGAATCTTCCTTTTTTCCTCTTGCACGCATATGCAACTTAACATATATGTAAGGACACCTATCCCCTATGTACATATTTTCATGGCCAAATATGCACAAGGGGGGCCTTATATATATGTTTATACTTCAATGTACCCCTTTATACTTACACGCGTATGCATTTTTCATATCTATATATAAGCACACCTAGCCCCAATATATATATTCATACTGACATGAGTGAATATATATAAAGGGGGAACTTATATATGCATATGCCTACCTATGCATACACATGTAAGCCTTCGTCAACGACAATTCGAATCCACCTCAATGAAATCCAAAACACACAACAAAAATATAAAGAACCCAATCCCTGGACACCCCTGCCAGTCCCCCCCCCCAGACCCTGGACACCCCTCCCCCCTGGCTGGACAACCCATCCCCCTGTTGGACACCCCTCCCCCTACTGGACACCCTTGCCCCCTGCCCCCTGCCCCTACCGCGTGCCCCATCCCCCCTGCCCCCTGCCCCCTGCCCCCTACCCCCTGCCCCCTACACCCCACTGGACAGCCCCCATGCCCCAACTGGACAGCCCCACTAGACACCCCCTGCACCCCTGGACACCCCTCCCCCCAGCTAGACACACCCCTACCGGACACCCCTCCCCCTACTGGACACCCCCCCATTCCATTGATAAGTGCAGAATTGTACAGAAATTCAGCAATCCATCCTCTATTAATACTTCGTTGAAAGATGCTCTGAAAAGGAAAAATATTAATACCAAACACTATGTTAGAAAAAAATACAACGAAGGCTAAAAAGTGGTCACCTGGGGTACCAAAAGCCAACATACATGAATCATGAAATAGAAAATAGATTGTTCCCAAAATGTTTTACACAACCAGAACATGTCTAGGACCATCATTACAGACCTCACCCTATAGTTACACATGACATATACTAATAGGGCTGCCACATTTTACTCTACCTGCTGTTACACCTATTCATGCTCCTTCTCAGTAAGACATTCCTCAAGGACAGCCTCTCCCCCCTACTAGACAGCCCCTCCCCCTTCCTAGACACCCCTCCCCCCTGTTGGACACCCCTCCCCTGCTAGACATCCCTCCCCCTACTGGTCACCCCTCCCCCCTACGGGACAGCCCCTCCCCCCCTGCTGGACAGCCCCGCCCCCTGCCTGGACATCCCCTCCCCATGCCTAGACAACCCCTTCCCCCTGCTGGACAGCCCCACCCCCTGCCTGGACAGCCCCTCCCCCTGCCTGGACAGCCCCTCCCCCTGCTGGACAGCCCTGCCCCCTTCTGGACACCCCTCCCCCTACTGGACACCCCTCCCCCCTACTGGATAGACCTCCCCTGCTGGACACCCCTCCCCCCCTTGCTGGACGGCCCTCCCCTACTGGACAGCCCTCCCCCCTGTGGGACAGCCCTCCCCCCTGCCGGACAGCCCCTCCCCCTGCTGGACACCCCCTCCCCCATGCTGGACACCCCTCCCCCTGCCGGACACCCCTCCCCCTGCCGGATAGCCCGCCCCCTGCCTGACAACCCGCCCCCCTGCCGGGAAGCCCGCCCCCCTGCTGGACAGCCCCTCCCCCTGCCTGGACACCCCTCCCCACTGCTTGACACCCCTCCCCCTGCTGGATAGCTCTCCCCCTGCTGAACATCCCTCCCCCTACTGGACAGCCCTCCCCCCTGCTGGACAGCACTCCCCCCTGCTGGACAGCCCCGCCCCCTACTGGACACCCTTCCCCCCTACCAAAAACCCCTCCCCCTGTCGGACACCCCCTGCTGGACATCCCTCCACCCTGCTGGACAGCCCTCCCCCTGCCGGACAGCCCTCCCCCTGCCGGACAGCCCCTCCCCCTACTGGACACCCCCCCCCCCTGCTGGACACCCCTCCCCCCTGCCGGACACCCCTCCCCCCTGCCGAATATCCTGCCCCCCTTCCTGACAGCCCGCCCCCCTACCGGACAGCCCGCCCCCCTGCTGGACAGCCCCGCCCCCTTCTTGGACACCCCTCCCCACTATTGGACACCCCTCCCCGCTGCTGGACAGCCCTCCCCCCTGCTGGACATCCCTCCCCCCTGCTGGACAGACCTCCCCCCTGCTGTACATCCCTCCCCCCTGATAGACAGCCCCGACCCCCAACTGGACAGCCCGCCCCCCTCCAGGACACCCCTCCCCCCTGCCGGACACCCATCCCCCCTACTGGACACCCCTCCCCCTGCTGGACAGACCTCCCCCCTGCTGGAAAGCCCCTCCCCCTGCCTGGACACCCCCCCTGCTGGACAACCCCTCCCCCTGCCTGGACACCCCTCCCCCCAGCTGGACACCCCCCCCCTGCTGGACACCCCTCCCCCTGCTGGACACACCTCCCCCTGCCTGGACAGCCCATCCCCCCTGCCGGACACCCCTCCCCCCTACCGGACACCCCTCCCCCTGCTGGACAGCCCTCCCCCTGTTGGACAACCCTCCCCCCTGCTAGACACCCCTCCCCCTACTGGACACCCCTCCCCTACCTGGACAGCCCATCCCCCCTACCGGAAACCACTCCCCCCTACCGGACACCCCTCCCCCTGCCAGACACCCCTCCCCCTGCCTGGATAGCTCTATTGGTACTCACACAATTTTTGGTAAATTTTCTCAGTCGTGGGGAACTCAATTTGGTTGGATATACATACCGATAAACCAAGGTTTGGACACTTTGTGACAACCCATGTGAATGTGGACATGTATATAATGATTCTAGAATATGTAGTCTTAACTAACTAGATGAATGTATAGAATTTCTGATCCAATACGAAAGGAAACCACAGTTCTACATGAATTATATGTTTTTTCCATCATTCTCCAGAATGTAATAGGTACAAGGAGTGTTCTTTTTACAATATGAAGGGGAATGATGTCTCTAAGTAAGAAAGTTGGAACGGTAAGATGAATATTCCAATCTATGACTTGGAGAGAAAATACACTACTGTCCTCTATAATGTGGATAAGATAGGGGTTATATCAGTGTAGAAGGATAATGGGAAAACTACAGACTTAATCACTTCAACATCACCTTAGGGTGGTCCTTCTAATGAAAAAACATGTATTATTCTCAGTGTGTTGAATTTACTCTAGAGGGCCCACCCCCAGGAAAATCCTTGAATGAGGACAATGTACCCCTTCCTGATAGAGGGAAAAAAATTGGATAGAACATCCAGTTCAAGGGGCATGTATTTTGGGGGCACCTTTACCTGATGTTTTGTACAGATCCAAGGGACTGTAGGTATTTGCAACTTTGTAGGAAATCCTAATGTAAATACTCACGAATGGGAAAAATAGGAAGAATGTCATTGTGGACCTCTATACAAATGTAGCTGGTTTTGAAGAGGGTACTTCAAATTAGGCAACATTTGATGGCATGCCTACATAGAGGTGTTTCTTTTAGGATGCTTTACCTAACCTGATTGCATCTCATGGTTCTCAAGTGGTGACAAATGGGAAAAAATCTTGCAGGTTCTTACCTAAAATTAATTGATGATGACACTTTATGAGGGACCCCTCATGCATGTTTCATACATAGCTATCTAGGAACAATCCAGGAAGGAAACCTCACCAGGTTCGCTGAATATGAGTACACCCAAGGATCATCAAAATATGTTGCAGCAGAATCCCTTACTAAAAATAATGATCAATATGGGGTTTCACGAAAGTACCTTCTGCAATGATTACTAAGAATAAAGCCTCCACAGAGTCACAATCTTATCCTAGATAGTATATTGATAAATTTACACACTTAAGTCGTGTATTATGGTATGATCATGATGAGGAAATTTCAATCAGTTAGAAGGTTATCATCACCTCCAATATGGTAAATGAAGATGAATATCCAAAAGCAAAATACATGTATGATAAAGGCATGGGTAGTGACCCAAAATTAAAGAATAAGAAAAATAATTTGAGTAATGGTATGGAGAAACTTCCCCATTCCCCCTCACCCCTGCCCTTCTGCCCCCCTCCATCCTGCACCCTACCCCCTGCCCCCTGCCCCCCTCCACCCTCTCCCTGCCCCTGCACCCTGCCCCCTGCCCCTGCCCCTACCCCCCTCCACCCTACCCCCCTGCACCCCTGCACCCTACCCCCTGCCCCCTCCACCCAGCCCCTATCATACTTTAATACATCCCGAAGATATTATCAAAAACACTTCAAGACATAAAATGACTATTTTCAACAAATATAACAAAAGACCAAAATATATGATTCCAGAACCACAAATCAGAGACCCCTCTCAACATACATGATGTAGTATGGTAAAAAGAAATAAATGAACTTACCAAAATGTTACCATCATACAAAATGGTGCCTTAAGAGTACTTTGGGTGCATATTTCTTTTTCATCCTAAGATTATATTTTACCTACAATAAATAAAGAAACAAAAGATCAAAATAAATCATAAGTAATTATGTAGAGAATAAATAATTGATAAGAAATATATTTTTGTTTATGTGCCTGAATAAAAGCATGTATCCTGCAAAAATAGTAGATGCAAGAACAAAAAATCAAAGCTTACTTGAGAGGAAATTGTTTTGTTTTGAAAATTTAATCTATTAGAAATTAGAGCTTCAAAAATTTAATCACCAGTTGCACCCTATCTTTATAAAACTGTAAAAGGTTTTTCGATGAAAGAAGGTGATACAATCATATCGAGCACAACAATTGATTACCGTAGAATTCAGCTCATAAAAAAGATTTTAGAATTGGAACCATAAAACTATGATTAAATTTTTATTTTATGTTTGTAAAACTACATGGGAACAAAATAATATGTTAATATCACTCTAATAAAAACCAATAACTGATAAGTGAATTTCACATAGATGCCCATTACCAAGAATGGATGTTCCCCCATGATTGTCGGTTACATGCCAATGTGCCCGCATTTGAACCAACACCAACCACCTAGTCCTATGGTATAAATGATTAATTAGATATATGCATCAATTTGTAACAATAAATAATTTTTTTATCTAATTACAAACAAATCATATAACTAATATATTAAAAACAAATGAAATTAAGAACATAGAGTTCAAAAAATCACACAAAATGTATGAATGATACCCACTAGTTACTATATTAATAACTTCAACACATATTCATGGATTTTAATGTAGATGCATGTTAACATTAGAAGTTCAAAAATGATTTTTAGTAAAACATTAAAATAAGAATACACACCAGAATTTCAATACAAAAAGGTAGTAAAAAAGGAAGAAACAACCAAAAGATTTAACAAGATGATTTCAGCATACAAAATTTATTAAAAGTAAACTTCCAACCATTTATTTCAATTAAAAAAAAAGAAGTGAATTTTCAAGTTTAAGTAGAAAAATCACAGAATTTAAACTATTACTCCCATGGTGTAGATGCTCTATTCATTTGAGATCATTGGAAAAAATATCTCTTCTTTTCTTGTTGAATAAATAACTTTGGTTTCCAAAATTTTATCTCCTATAAGTGTAAACATATACATTAATTTATAAAATTTAAGGTTCAAAACAGAACAAAACTAGAGTAAAAACTAAGGTATATTGGTTCAAAGTTACTATGAAATATAAAATCTCTAGATCTATAAAAATAATTGAATTTATACTTCCATAGGATGTGAAATTATGCTCACCAAAGTACTAAAAAATAGAAATTATAACGTACATTCACTTATTCTATGTGAATAACATAATTGTTTTAATAAAAATCAATAAATATGAATGTTTAACAAATGATTTAGAATTATAAAATTTAGGATTAGAAAAAATTTGTGTACCCTTACCTCACACTTAATTTTATGTATATAATAAGAATTTAAACTCTTAAAAATTTAAGGGTGGAAGGAAACAACCTGAAAATTTTATTAGAGTGAAAAAAGTTACTCAAAATGGGCTACCATGTGAAGTGACCCACCTAACATCCTACAAAAAAAGACCTCAATCAAAAAAACTTTATTAAAGAAGGTCAAATAAAAAAACTAAAAAAAGTAACAAGATAATCTTGGGTTTATCCCCCAAGGAGATCTATATTTAGATTGCTCATAGTTGAAAAATCATTGATTAAACCCCAATTAGATTGAGGATGTGTCTTCTTACTTAAGAATTAGCATAAAATCTTCTTTCTAGCTATAGTAATCAACTCAAATAGTTTTTTAACACCCAATTTTCATATACTTTTAATTTCACCACTTTGAAATTATAACTTCCTAGGAGTAGTGGAAAGGGGGGAAAATGGGGTATATTCCCTCTTCTTCAACTTGAGGAGTGATGTGCATAAATAGTAAAAATTCAATTCTGGATGTGATTTTTCATCCGATTCAATATCCTATATAAATTCATTATCAAAAAACCACATATGTATCAATATACACTTTTTCATTACTGTGCAACATCAAAATATCCTCTTTCTCTTCGACCACTCCCAAACATTGAATTACAATTAGATTTTTTGAGTTTCAAAAGTTTCTCATCAGGTGTATTAATAACCTTCTCATGTACCTCTATTAAATCATTAAGTTCACTTGAATCTACACAACATACATATGGAGAATAGAAATCAAAATCATACACACAAAAAATCACAATAATATAAAAGAAAATCTTGTTCAATTAAATAAAAAACTTCATTAATTTGGTCATCATTCTCTTTTTAAAGAAAAAACGGTGATCCTAGGAGTGTTTCTAAGTTAGAAGTAATTTATTTAACCTCCTCCAACCTCTTATCAAAACAAAAATCCTTAATTTTATAATTTTTCAAAGTAAAGGAAAGGTTATCTTTAATTGGTTCATCATCTTATGATTTCACAAGAATTTTTGAAAGGATTATTAGGAATATCCCACTACTAAAACAACACCATGGAGAGGTGGGTTACATTCCTTCTATTTGTCCTTTGACATATTCGTAAGCCTAGTCCCATTGGTAGAGAAAAATATGAGTAATCCCTTTTATCTTTCTAGTTGACCCTCCATATCTTACTCTTCTCATACATGGATACATTTAATCCTGAACCTCATCCTCTAAATCACCTAAAAAGTGGAAAGAACATTCATCACATGACCAATTTTCAGGGACCTGCTCCTCTCCAATGGTTCTGACCAGGTATTGTTCAAAATTCTGGACTAGTTCATCATATGACAAAAGATCAAAATGGTTATCCATAACAATACCTACCACTTCAGTAGAACTCTTCATGAATGTGGCCTCACTCCCTTAAACCTATTACGATACATTGCCTCTTGTTGAAAATGAGAAAACAGAGGGATTCTTGGACGACCCTCATCCATATTCTTCAGTTCCATAACCGAGTAATGCTCACTGACACCATGGAGAGGAGGGCGTGGCGAGGAGGGCGCGGCGCGGAGGAGGCATCGGCGAGGAGGCGTTGGGGAGGAGGGTGCGACGAGGAGGGTGCGGTGCAGAGGAGGCGTCGGCGTGGAGGCGTCGGGGAGGGGGAGGGCGCGGTGAGGAGGAGGAATCGTGAGGGGGAGGAGAAGGAGCCCGATGGGTTTGAAAAAAACAGGGTTGCTGGATATAGCCACGGATGAAATAATTAACCATGGCAGTATAAAAGATATAGCCACGGACTTATAAAACTGTGGCTATAGGTCCGTGGCTATAGCTCAGATTTGTAGTAGTGAAATTTTATTGCTCATAGTCACCAATTTTTCCATTGGATTCAATGTTAACCGAATTCCCTCTGGTTCCCTCCATTGACTAAAACATAAAAAGAATTCTGTGAGAGGAAAAAAATCATGCTTAGGAAAACAACATAATAAAGGGGGAGTACCTTCAATAACTAACAACTTAGGTTTAATTCTAAGATCATTACCGCAATTCTAGGACTATAAACTATATGTATACTTAACCTTAGGGACATCCCTAGACGTACCTTATAAATATCTCTAGGGATCTCACTAAAGTTCCTGCATCCTAGTTTCCAAAGGTTGACTAAACCTTTCCTCTGATACCAACTGTAGAGACCCAAAGCCTTGACGTACATGGAAAACACATTACTTTTTCTGAATACTTAATACATAACAAAATTCAAAACTCATGGACCGTACTAGTTTAGTGTCTTTGGAAACTCAGAACATAATCTTCTAATCGTGGTGAAAGATCTTCAACATCTCCCAGAAAGATATTCCCCTTATGTTTTCATACCTAAAACCTTTCTTTATAACCTGGGGAAAATAAAACATATAAAGGGTGAGATCAAATACTCAGTAAGGGTAAGCATGGATAAAATAAAACAAACATATACATTTGAACTTAAAAACATGAACACAATGTTTAAACATCAAGATATTGAGCAATGAAATAAAACATGACAATACGTAAGTCATAGATAATAACGAAACATTAATCCTGATAAAATAGCATGGGAATAAAACTTTTAATTGTGGAAAAAACATTATGATTTCCATAGTAGCCAAGGCATTGCTGTCAGGACCATCTTAGTGTACAAAGTACCTTTCTAAATCGAGTTCACTCCTCGTTTCAGTCCTGTAACACTAAACCAGATTAACTTACCATTCCATCCATGTCTATCTCATGAGATATAAATCTTTACCCAACGCATTGGAGGGAGATATAGGTCCCACCCATCTCATAATGAAATCATTTTTACTTTTTCCACAAAATAAACTTTAAACGTTCATCATAACCCAAAGAATAAAATGGGTTTCATAAAAATCATCCCATCATCACATAATCCATATAAAACAAATGGATATATCAACATAAGAAAAGTGAAACCATGTAAATAATAGGTACATTATACTTGAAACATACACATATAAATTAATTTCATCTTAGATGGAAAAATGGTTTTGATAAAACACTTGAAATGAATTCTTGAGGAAAATATCCTTTCTTCTTCAAAATCAATTTCTTTTTACAATAAGTCATGCAATTTTAAAAGAAGGAGATTTTTCTGAAAATATTTATGAAATAATTTGAAGGAAGCTTCATGAAAATAAGGCTTTATAAAACCGTAAAAATCTATTTGTGCTGTACAAGTTAAAAAAACATCCTTCTCGTACTTTTGCCGGAAAAGTCAAAAAAGTACCTCGTAACGTAAAACAAAAGAAAGATTCCTTAAATACCATGTAGTAAAAGTCAAAAATGGGTAAAAAGGAATTTAAAAATACATAAAAACACTTTTAAAAAGCATGTACTTGGATGATAACAATAACCCCAGTAATTACTTACAAATAAACAATCTCTGATAAAATGAGGTTGGAATATTTATCCCTTACCGTACGTCTGATATGCTTCGTATGTATCCAAACCTCCTGTATAATAATTTAAATAATGTCATTGACTTATTACAGAATCATAATAATTGTTATTTTATCATATATGGTTCACTTATGACTTTATATTACCCATTATTTTATAAATTAATGTTAAAGTAGCGTTTTGGGTAAAATCATCTTATTTATCGTACATGTTTGGACTTGTTGTTCTTGATGTTATTATTACTTATATCATGATTTAATTACATCAAAAATGTAAATCATGATTTTTATATCCTATAAATTCATTATATATCCAGCATATATAAGAATTTATAATAGTAAATAACAAATGGAGGTAAGAAATGAAACGTACCGTTCATGGAGACGGTAAGCCGTACGTACGCATGAATGATACTTTTATTTATATTTCCTATTTTAATGGAATTAAAACATAATGATACATAGGTATATTATAATTCCAGTATAATATCATATATAATATCATTAACCACATCCTTTATACATCCCACATAAGGTATTAACGAATCACATCATTTTGAGGGGGTAGTAGTCGACACTTCCTCAAATGAGATTATCGTATTTACCGACTATAGAAATCGTAAAGTCTTGATATAATTGGGAAGTAAAGAAGAATAAGGAAATCATTAACATAATATATATTATATATAAACAAAGTTCCATCATAATGTCCCCCATGAGAGGTGGTAGGATAAAATCGAACAATCATCGTTTCGTGAGGCCTTAGTTTGCGATCACAGAAACATTATGTTCTTCATCCATTAGATGGAGGTGTGTGTAAGTTTAGTTCAAATACTTCTCATAAAAACATACTATTATATTTAGGATATTGGTTTTCTTACAAAATAAAGGATTAAAAAGAGTTTGGGGGTTGGAGAAGTAGAATAAAAGAAAACAACTTAAGAGAAATTGTTACCTTTAATTTTGGTAACTTCCTTTGATTTGAACCAAGAGGACTTCTTGGAGAGTATTCTGCCTAATGGAAGGCTTCATGGGGGAGGAGAGGGATGTAGGGAGCTTAGTTGTGCAGAGTTTGGACGAGCCAAAAGTCTTGAGAGGTGTGAGAAATTGCATAGAAGTTGTCTCCTTTTATAAGGGAGAGGAGGGGCTCTTTAGGAAAGTGTGAAAACAATATTTTATTATAAACATATCTTCGGTTTCAAGAGGTCCAAAACAAATTAATGTCGAAGATAATATGACTAATATTCGAAATAAAATAATCCAATTGGAATTTGACAGGTTTGGGATGATATTTTAATCATTATAATCTTTTTTATTTAAATCATTTATTAATGAGGTAAACACTACATCATTATTGTGTCATAAATAATTTAATTCATTTGATGTCTAAAAATTATGAAACAAATACCATGATGTAGGGAATAGTTTTATCTTTCCAAAAAAAATTATAGTTGAAAATAAAACTTATATAACCCCTTATAAAAATTAATTACTAAAAGATTTTTGTTAAAGTCAATTTTGTCTTTACATTAAATTAATTAATCCAAATTGTCATTTTCACTACCAAGTGGCTCATTGGGGTCCCAATATCGGCCCAAGGATGTCCATGGTCGGTCACCACTCATCCTATAAGGTTATGACAAGTGTCAATGTAATTTTGTATTATTATAATATTTTTTAACCTTGAATTTCCCTATTTACCTTTAACCGCAGTAAATAAAAATTACGGTAGTTACTATTAATAAAAAAAAGTAACCTATTAACATAATTTGGACCCACGGATTCCAAATATGGAATCCATTTTAAAAAATTCAAAACACTGAAGTTACAGTAATTAAATTAAAATTAATCCTGTTGTCGAAAGAAAATGGGTTTTTGTTTAAAACATTGCAAAAGATTGAATTGATTTAACCTATGAATTCAAGGTAAAATAAATGCTAATGACATACATTATATTAACTGGTAAAAATATATTATATTTATACTTTAAAACCATTCAATATTATAATTTAACCACATGAATTATTATGATGAAAAAAGTTATTTTTAATTAAAATATAGCGTGTTTTTACTATTCACTAAAATATAAAAGTTATCATAATAATATAAAAATTTGATCCAAAGTAAATTTTTATATCCTGATTGCAAAGAAAAATTTTATTTTGTCAAATTGAACTTATAAAAATGTCAAAAACTAGATTTAATGTGGGTGTGCCATCAAAAGGCGGCAAAACTGTATTTTTTGAAAAATACTTATTCTACCCGAAAAATTTATTTTGTTCTCATACCATGTTCTATAAAATGTGTAAGATGAATAATAATGTTATAAAATTCAAAATTTAGTCAATACTGTTAATAACGGCTAGTTTATAATAATATTATAATAATATATCATTGTTTAGTAAAACTCGGTATTGCGTACAACACACGCTATCGAGGAAGGTCGCGAGTGCATGTAATGCAATCCACGTCCGGGTTGTGTGTTGTGCAAGAATCCTTCGTTGTTTCATATAAAAGAATCCAACCATATTTAATTTATACATTGAATATATATATATATATATATAAACACACTCAATGTTGCGTAGAATGACTATTATAAAACGAACATGAAATTGTGTGTAACACGATCCAAGAATAGCGTTGCGTATACTGCAAGCTAATACGGTGTTGCGTATAATACAAGCTAAACATGGTGTGTTGTATAATAGAAGACATCAATGAAATTAAAAGAATATTTTTTATAAAATCTCGGGGTGTTACAGATGGCCTCCCATGTACCTTATTTTGGGCACGGGATAACCTCATGTGTTTCCGCATTTTTGGGCTTGGTCTAACCAACAATATACCCTATAGTCTCATAGATCATTAATATCTACCCAATCCATTTTATGTCCCACATTTCACATAACGAAAGGAATACATATGTTTTCTACAATATAATAAAAAATTTATCTTATTATAACATATAAATTGAAGTCTGCTTTATAATGATTTAATCATATCATAAAATGTGGAAATAAGACAGGTTTAATAATCATTTCATCATTTCATAATAGCATAAATATTTAAAAGAAGTACATTTCCATAGTATTTTATCAGGGTATAACCAATATAAGCAAAACTAGTTTCATAAAAATATTGTTATAATAAACATAAACCATTTATTTAATGAATAACTCTAGTTTCATGGGAACGTATCTCTAGTAAATCATAACTATCATCAAGAGATGTCATCTTAGATAGAGAATGATTTGGAATTATTACCTAGAACATCTATTGAGGAAGATAATATTTCATTCAAAATAACGTTTTAAAACACAAAACATTTTTTAAATCCATTTGTTTGTAAAAAAGTTGAAAAGTTTTAAATTAATATTGATATATTATTTAAAATGATTCTTGAGGAAAATAACCATTTTTCTTTGAAAACCCCTTTTTAAAAATTAAAAAAGTTTTATTTTTTTAAATTTTTATAATATAAATTATAACATATAAATTAAAAATAAAATAAAATAATTTTCATGAAGATGGAAAGCTTCGTTCATGCGATACATTTAAAAATAATGAATCCTTTCACATTTTCCTTAAAAGACAAAGAGACACTGTTTAGAAAATTATAGGAATATTTTGTTGAATTTTAATTATTATAAAAATTAAAAATGGATTAAAATTTATTCAAAAAACCATATTATAATTGAAATTTTTTAAAACATATTTCAATAGTATGGTTTTGGAAGAAAACAAATTTTCATATAAAGAGAGAGATAAATTCATATTTTCCTAAAAACATTTTCCAATTTCTTTTAAGTCCCAAAGAGTGTGAAAATGGTATAATTAATATAATTAATAACTATTGAAGAATAAAATTCATGATTTTCAGGAGATATTTATAGTATTTTTTTTTTCGAAAACATAATCATATGAAATGTCGATAAATGTAGAGATTTTAACATAAATAACCACTTTGGTAGTATTGACTCATAATCCCCATGAATGAATAATGTAAAATAGAACATAAAATATCAAAAATATAAATAAATTCATGACATTACATTTAAATGGGAGTGGGTTGGGGGTGGTGGGTTATATACATCTCATGAATGAATATTGGTGTATAACATTGCGTTCATCTCAATGAAGGAAAATTAAGACACAAAACCCTTACCTTAAGTCTTCACTTCTGACATACACATTCAGAACTATTGCATAATAAATATAAGTCTATTATCAATATGTCATAGAATTGTATTTAAATATTTCACTATATATGTTATTTTATTATACCTTCAATTAATTTTTTTTTAATAATTACATGTTAATTTTTTTTTCAGGTAAAAACCACTTTTCTCTTCATATATGTTTTGTTTTTTTTGGTTAAATAAATTTGATAAGGATTTAATCATTTATAGAATGTTTTGAATGATATATATATCACATATATTATTTATATTATTGATTACATTAATCCATAAAATTTGCTTACATAAAATTAAATACACTGTTAATGTAGACAGAAGGCCATACATATAGAAGAAAGAGGTTTCCATTTTCTCAACATATTAAAAGAATGAAATGTAACTGATATATTATCAATTAAAAATAATTTTTATTTCATATATATATATATATCAAATCTTTTCATTAATTATTCTATTATTATCTTATATATACAGCGTTAATGAATCACATAGCTTCGCGAGGCGGTGGTCTACCGTAAACATGAGTGACATTATCGTATTCCCAAAAAATAAAAACCAGGGAGTAATGTGTGATTTAATAATTCTATCATCATGATAATAAAATTAATATCATATATAAACAAAAAATCCATCATTATGTCGAACTGTTATAGGAGGTAATGTAATAGCTAATGACACCAGTTCGCTAGGATGTAGTCCTCCGTATATACAAATGATGATTTTATGTCCTAATTTTTCAAAATAGAGATAATTAAAGGTAATTAAATTCACATAAAAAACACTATTTATATTGAATATAATTTTTTATCATCATTATATATTAATATTTTATGTTTTTGGGGTAAGAAATAAAAACACAGTTATTGATGAACATTATATCTTTTCCGGGTATCCTCCTTAGGTTTGTAAAAAACAATTCAAGGATGGATTTACGTTCAAATTAAGGAATATAGAATGGAAATAGGGATGCTAAAATGTTATTTGGTACCGTAATTTACAAACCAAAAGTGTTACATTGCATTAATATGATAGAAGAGTGGGTGGCCTTTTATAAGTGAAGTATGTGGCACAATTGTAATTTTTGAATGAAAGGTTCAACAAACATTTCTTTCCTATCAAAAGGCTCCAATAATTTTCCATTATTGATAATAGAATATATGAGGTCGGAATATGGATATAAAATTGGTTTTATATTGGTTTTGGGTTATTTTTCACCTTTATATATTTAGTTAAATCCATTAGTAAACAAATTTTTTCTTTAACCACAGTAATTATTTTTTATTTTTCATTGTTAATTTTAGTAAAAATTAATGTTTTAATTATTAAAAAATATAAATTATTATTATTTATAATATTGAATCATTTTTTCCACAATTTATTTTAAAAATTGGAACATTTTATTTTAAAATTATTCCAGCAGATGTGACAAGAACATGAGATTTTAAAGAGGAAATGTTCAATAGTATTAAAACATTTATATCAAAATTGAATATGAAATTCATTAAAAAAATAAATTTAAATAGTGGAAGTATAATTAATCTTCTATTACTATATATTAAATTTAATATATTATTTAACTTCATAAATAAATTATTACGAATGGTATTTTCTAATAACAATGAGGTATTTTTAATTATTCATGAAAAAATGAATCACTTTAGAAAAATTAATAAAAATCACAACAGATAATTTTTAAATTATGACTCCAAAAATGATATTAAATTTATCAAATTAATTTTCTAAAGTTGTGACAAATTCATATTATTAATTTTAACAAAAAGTACTAAAAAATATTTTGGGGAAATATTATC
The DNA here is from genome assembly GCA_963277665.1 of Viscum album. Classification (NCBI taxonomy): domain Eukaryota; kingdom Viridiplantae; phylum Streptophyta; class Magnoliopsida; order Santalales; family Viscaceae; genus Viscum; species Viscum album. Next base: position 1,510,776,424 of record OY728139.1, on the reverse strand, counting down.
TTTGAACCATTTATGTACTTTACTACTTGTTATGTACTTTTTTCAACATGTTTCCTTTATATAAAACTAATATAATTAACATTTAAAAAATATTTATTCCTATTTATATCATTATGTTTAATACCTATGATATAATGGTAATGTATAAATAACTATATTGATAATATATCATGGTTTTCCTAAAAGTTAGTGTTGTGTGTAACATAATCCAACCCAATGTTACATGTAGCACAATCTTAACTCGGTGTTTGAGGTAGCCCAAAACTAACATTGTATTCTATTAAATTGGTGTTCTGTATAACAACTTCTATCAATCTAATTTAATTTATTTGAAAAAAATGGTTCATAAAAACTCAAAATCTTATAGTCAACCCCTTTAAAATGAATTTCACCCACAAAATTCACCACTCTGATACAATAAAATGCGCATACTTCTACCTCATCATATTCTCAAGTTCCCATGTTTATTTCCCAAAATTTTGGGGTTTCCACTAATCTATAACCATGTGTGTGGTCCTGTTTCATTGAACTTTATCTGTATAAACCTTAATTTCCAACAGGTGTTCCTCATAAGAAAGATATTTCCCCAATGGTACTACCTATGAGTTCAATACATTTAAAGGCTCAGCTATGTAATTCCTCAAGGGAGATACATGGAAAAAATATGTCTTTCATGAGAGAAGTGTGGGGGAATTTTCAATTGATAGAATACTTTCATAATGTGATCAATAATTAAAAGGGGACTAATATTCCATGTGAACAATTTCCATTTTATCCAAATATTATGACCTTATTAAATGGAGAAATAATTAATACCTTTTAACTAACTTAAATATATTGATAACAATATTGATTATCAAAATAATATTTCTACTGATAATGAGCTACCATGGGGTGTTTCTGAATTTCCATAACCTTCTCTACAATTTCTTTAAATATCATAGGTCCCATTAGATTTGTTTTTCCAACATCATTCTAGTACTTAGGAGGTATACATTTCATTCCATATTGGCCTAAATGTGGAGAAATCTGAATGATCAAGTGAATTAAAATTTTCTATGAATACTAAACTAGGGGATGGTGTTAATCCCAAAAACGTTTTACATCCAAATAACATTATCTCAACATATCCTAATGGGTTTTAAAATATTCATTTAAACCAAAAATGTATCTGAGAATGATACACAAATGTGAAATTTGAAACCATAAAAGATCTTAGAGAAGAATTCAATGTAATGTTTAGGTATACCTCATATCTTGAATGGAGAAAATATATTTTTATACCCCATGAAAGATTATGGTTTATTTAATGTATATCATAGAATGATTATATCAAGATATGTATTATCTTACAATGATAAACTGTGATGACATGATAAGATGTTGAACTACAACCCATATAGGAAGATTCTACATAAACATTTTAGGGAGTTCAAAGAAAAAATACATAGTGATGTATTTCCATTTAAATTTTGGTAAGGGTTATGTATGTAACAACCCCGTATAATTTTGTCTTTCAACCTTAACATGGTGACAAACCATGCACCGAGATACAAACTCTGCGTTATCTATCTTTAGGAAATCCCAAAAAAAATACTCCTTCAAATGTCTATACATATTCATACATCACAGATGAATATATAATGATGAACTATGCACTTCTTCTAAAAACCATATCTCTATGTTTGGTAAGGATGGTACACATACCCTGTTCATAATACTTATCATTCCATTATGATAAGGATATACTTAACATTCTTTAGCAGCTACAAATATTCCTTTTATTCCTCTTTAGTCATTACGTGGATATATGGTTGAACATTAAATTGTGAAATACACGATTTTCCTCTCCCTTGAAGATAGAAATATCCATCCTTTGGTAATCCAAAAATATTAGATATCTTGTAATCTATATCATGGATAACAAGGCTTGATCCATTCGACTCCAACCATCATCCACCATGTTCACTTTCCTAGGATGGTAATGTATTGTGGAGTCATAATCTTTATTCATCTATAACCATCCCATTTGGTGTATATTCATCTCATTCTATGTTAGTATGAAATTTAAACTATTTTAATTTGTATATATATCACACTTTTATCTATAAAGATAAATCCTCCATATCATTAATGAAAAAACAACTATTTATAACTCCAAATCATGAGTTGGGTAATATTTATCATGAATTTTCAATTACTACAAGGCATATGAAATAACCATGTTATTTTTTACAATAAATCTTTCAAATCACTTCATTATTTCATTGGTATAGAGAATAAAAACTTCTCCACTAAAGGGCAATTTATCAAAGGTTAATTTACTAAATTTCTTTTCAGTTTCTTGGAATTTTCCTTACAGTCATTTTTCTAAACGAACATGGGTCCATTCCAAGTTAACATGGTTAGAGGATTACCTAGTGTTGATAAAGTCTCCCAATATGATCCATAATATCCATCTAAACCCAGAAATTAATAGATATATGTCACCATGGTTGGTTTGGGACAACATTAAATTTCCTTATCCTTTGATAGATTGACTGATATACACTCTATTGAGATTATATAACCAAAAAATAGAACCTATTAATGCCAAAATTCCTACTATGTAAATTTTATTATAGTTTCTCAATTAATTGTATATTTATTAAAATTATCATATTCTCTTTATTCTATTCCTTTCTCTTTGAAAAGATGAGAATTATGCCTATAAAGACTTCCACAAATCTATCAAGGAAGTCTTGAAAGAATATATTAATTATGTCAATGATGATATTTTGTGTATTAATAAGACTGTATGAAATCAATATATATTTAAAATTTTCATACCTTATATATAATTTTTCCATTGTAATGACCTTTTTCTTAATCCTCAATTGATGGTATCCTTAATAAAGGTCATTTTTGGAAAATTATTGATCTCTTCATAGTTTATCCAACAAGTCATGAATATGGCAAAGAGGATACTTGTTCTTATTTGGTATCATGTTCAGTTATCTATAATCAATGTATATTCCCATTTATCCATATTTATTTTTATTTAAATTAAAAGGTTCACCACAATGTGACAAACGTTTCTGAGTGAATCCCCTTCCAAAGTTCTCATAGATTCTCCACTTTAATCCATGAAACTCATTCAGGTCCATTCTATAATGTGTCATTAAAATTGGTAAGGCACCTAGTATGATTTATATTTAGAACTCAAATTCATGTTTTCTGAAAGGCTAGTCAATTATTCTTGAAAGACATCAAAAAATACATGTACAATAAGAATATCATTAATGCCAAGTTTATCCCTAGCCGTTTTAGATACGAAGAAATTTTGAATGGGAATTGAGAACAATACAACTGATTTGATATCCATCAGGAGTTCACACGTATCATGTCAACCCACCTTATTCAATATAAGTGAAGGGACATCAAATTAACACACCCTTCTTCAAGAAGAAGTAGATATAATGACACCCTGAGTCCCACCGTCAATTAGCTTTAGAGTGGCGACTATCTCGAAGGGGATAGAATCTCCCAAAAAAATTGAAGGAATTATCATTTTTAATGAAAACACGATCAGGAGATAATATCATAAAAAATCCAAATCACACCAAACATTGATATAATGGAAACCGAAATCCAACCAATACATGATTTTAACATAAACTGCAAAAGAAGTAAAACTGAAGAACCAAAGAGAGTACCAAAAGAAAGAGACTATGCAACAACACAACAACTATCTCTATGCTCGAGATAGTAAAGTCCTAAGAAGTCATCATAGTCCTCCTGGAAATAGGGAAACTATTTGATAACAAATAGTTTGAATACATGCATAATCAGTAGGAAGACCAATGTCACTAATCCACATGTGGGTGAAGCATACTAATTCCCCAGTGAAAACAACAAAAACCAAACTCACCTACCATGGAAAGATACTAAACATCACAACCTCACTAAGCCATTGTCAAAAAAATAATGCAAGTCAGGCAGGGTAATAATATAATCACATCGATGATTTGGGTACCTTGCACCACTTTCCCACTACTTAACTACTCATGCCTAATAGATAACATATTGGATGCTACCGCCTTTCCCCAAATGAAGTTGCACTGCCACAACTGCCTGCACACACCGGGGCCCTAAACCATACATATACCACCCTCAAACACCTAGGTCACAAAAATGACACCTCTCACTCCAAAATACTTGGGACTCATCCTGAAGTCACCTGGGAAAAAACATGTCCCCCCCGAGACATGGCCCCCTCATCCAGAACACAACATGCTTCAAGGATCTTGGTCTAAAGTATGCCTCAAGGCATTACAGGCTACCCAGATATGATGAAGTGGTAAGAACGTGGAAGGGGGTGTGAGTAATAAAGACAATAAAGATCTATCCATCCTCCCACGAGGTTGTTGGGAAAGTCACCCCCATGAAATGGGTTCGTTCAGTACGTAGTGTTCTACAAGGGTGGGATGCTTATACAAAATTCTAAGGAACAAAAATTTATACATATAGGTAAACAAGCACTCAACCCAACATATGGTTTTTAAACAACAACCATCCCACACAGAACCACCTTTACTGCTACCCCTACATGCCAAACCACAAAATAACCATAACCAAAGAAGAAATCCAACCCATTTTTTGTTAAATCACATATCATTCTATATTAAGTAGTTCCCTACAACTAATTCCAGCAATACCTAGGAAATCGCATTACACAACCATTATTAACACAAAAAGTAATTCAAGGTACAATCCCACTACACAAACAACATGAAACCACAATGCAGTCCCACTGCACAATGTCGCTCGATGTCCATGACACAAAAAAAGAAATCCCACTGCCTATAATTTCATCCATTCAAAAATTAAATCAATATTCCAACTACACAAACATTCCAGACCACAAACAAAACCCTAACAAACACAGACACAAACAGTATCCCAAAACACCACCAAACAATATCCTATAAGAAAACACCACTAAAAAGTATCCCCACTACACAAATAGTCCAGACCCCAAACAGATAGTCATTACCTTTGTCCAACCTCATACCCATAACAAATCTATGAACAATAACTTCACACAACCCCCAAAAAGTACAAAACCCTACCAAACACAGCACACAACCACACCATTAAGCCAATGATATTCAGATTTAGCAAGAGGGGTCCTTTAATTCCCTTATAAATAATAGGGGTGATCAAAGAATTGGTTGGGTCCTTAAGAATCCATTTATTTAACTACGTGTACAAGATTAAATGGGTTGATATTTTTTTATTATTCATAGAATATCAACAACATGAACAAGTGAATCACCGATGCGTAAGAAAAGGCCACCAATAACCATGATTTTCAGAAGGCCTTACAGGCGAAACCATTTATAATAGGAAAACACAGATAATAAAATAAAAAATGCTCCGAATTCATCCATCTTCATCTCCCTACCCATTCTCGTAATTGGTCATGTTATTTTTTATCATCAAAATCCCCCATCATTTATTACTCTTGGTAAATAATGAATTCATCCATTCTCTCCCAGGAAGCATTACTACACCCACCCAGCATGAAAAAAAATTAAATATAAATGAATGAAATCCCCTACTTGTAACAACATACGTTCAATGTTCCTCCCTGCGCTAACAACATGGGGTTTGATGAGCAGTAGGGGACTCAAAAACAACTAAACATAGAGGGTTCTACAAAAAATGTGCACGACTCGTTGGGGAATAAGGACCCCAAGCTCACCAAGAGAGAATGTAAAAGTATAAGTAAATATGAGATCTCAAATTAAGATATGGAAATATTTTAATAACCATGGATATTTTTTCAAAGTTCATGATAATATAATCGTGGTTTGACCACAGGACTAGGCAGTTACAATATTTTTGGGATGTTTAACATATTGAGAATTAAATTATTCTCCACAAAGATAGTGGAACAATCATTAAAAGGGCTAAGATTTTATAGGTTATTAGTTGATGATGAAAACACATAATTGGGGAAAAACTAGGAAAAACCTGAGAAAAATGGAAATGACACTGACATGGACACTAACGCCAAAACCGATGTAGGTACTGATGATGATGAAAATATTGATGCTGAAACTGATGCCAAAAATAATGTTGAAGCTGATGATGGTAATGAAACCAATGTCGACACTGAAGCTGATGTTGACATCGATGCTGACATTGACACTGACACAGATAATGATGTTGACACCGACACGGACACTAATAGTACAAAAAAGACTCGCATACACCAAAAATACAAAAATGACTCGCCAACACGAACATTACAAAAATGAATTGCAGCCACTGAAAAACAAAGATGACTCACTGAAACCTCGAGTACAAAAATGACTCTCCGACACTAACATCACAAAATAACTCACCACCAATGATAGTAAAAAAAATTATTCGCTGACATTGACCTTAAAAAACGACTCACCAACATTGATAGTACAAAAATGACTCACCGACACCGATAGTAAAAAATGACAGACCAACACTGACAACACAAAATGATTCACCGAAACCAAAATTACAAAATGACTTGAGAACAAAGAAACCTCTTTTTTTAAACAACGTAAATGAGTCACTTACACCTCTCAGAGCACCCCAAACAATAGATTATTATAAAGGAATGTCCTGTAGAGGTCCGAGTCATTACATATGGTACCTCTCAAACTATTCTCACCCTCAAGAATTCAAATCCAAACCAGAGGAAAGATGGGTCTAAACAACCACACATTAAGATACCTCTAATAAACAAATCAAACTGTGTTGTTCCAAAACTAGAGTGAAAACCTACACATCCAATAAGACCTATCCTACAACTACTACACCAAAAACCACAAGAACATCAAAGATCACATTGTCCCGACACATGAATTAGGGAGATCCTTCCTCAATGTCAAGATACTATCATCTTTGGGTGTCAATGACTCAACCACGCATGTTTTATAAAATCTGAATTAATGCATCTTGATTAGGAATTATATCATTCCCTTCTAATATGTTGATACTTATAACACATCAGTGAAAAGGAAATAACTCATTTCATAGCAACAAGGTAATGCATTACAACACAATCAAAGCATAAGTCAAAAAACAAAATAAAAAATTAGAAGAGTGTTGGGTACTGGGAATACATATGTTTCACTTACTCCCATGTACTCTCCTCAAGTCCACCATGCCTCCACATCACATGAACAAAAGTAATGGACTATCAATGATGCACCTTCTCCTGATGGTCCCAGATCTACATTGGCCGCTCCATGAACATTGCATCGTCCTCGATATTCAACTCTCCCAAGTCAATCACATGGGAACCATTGTGTAGATACCAATGAAGATGAGAGACATGGAAGACTTTGTGGACCCTCTCCTACCACGACGACAATTCTAGCTGATATTTTGCATTACAAACTCATCCCAACACTTGGAAAGTCCCAATGAACCTAGTAGAAAGCTTTATTCCCTTACCGAATCTCTGATACCCATATTGAGAGGAAACATTCAAGAACACCTGGTCCCCAACCTCAAAATTCAAGGGCCACCTCCTGTGATCACTATATGAATTCTATTTTTCTTGAGCCTCCTTCATCCTCTCACACACAAGATGAACCTTCACTGTCATGCAATGCATTACCTCTTCTCGATGAAGGGTTGCTTCCCCATCCACTATCTCGAAAAATGGTGAACGACAAGGCCATCTGTTCAAAGCCTAAAACGGTGCCATGCCAATATTAGAGAGATAGATATTATTGTAGGAATGATCTAATAGAGGAAAGTTTCATACCCACAAACCTCTTATGTCCAGAACACACGCCCAAATCATATCCTCTAACATCTGGATTGTCCACTCTGTTTCCCCATGTGTCTAAGGGTGTAAAGAAGGGATAAGGTGTATCTGGGTGCCGAAATCATGCTACAATCCCCTCGAGACTTGTGAGGTAAACCATAAATCCTTATTTTAGATGATGGATCTGAAATACCCATTCAAACGCACCACCACATACCCATACGTCATGGACAAGGAATCCACTGCACTCAACTCCTTATTGCCAGGAAGTGAGCTAAATTTTTCATCTAGTCCATTGCTACCTAGATAGGATCACAACATCCTTGATCCCTAGGAATCCCTATCATAAAATTCTTGGAGATGTCTCCCCACTTACGTTTGAGGAAATATAAATTCTTCAAAAGACCGCAGAGAACACGGTTCTCATCTGTCACCTACAAACACGCCAGACACCTTTCCACCATCTCCGCTACTTCATCCTTTAACCTAGGCAACCAAAAGAATTATATCATGACTCAGTACATCATAGAGTCTTTTGGTGTACTTCCAGAGAAGAGGTATGGACCCCATGGATAACTCCCTCATGCACTGCCACAGGGACAAATAGCTTCCCATGGAAGTGCATCTGATTCTAACCATCCTATGACCATCCCTCTAGAGCATTGCCCTGGTCAACATGATCACGCATCACTTCAATATCTAATCCTCCCCACTAAGACTCCACCAACTATCATATCAAGTAACATTGTACTATCTTCTAAAACCGATAGCCTCGGCTTCTATACCCACCAACATCGAAGGGAAAGGCAACCGAGTCCTTCATCGCCTTCTGATAATCCTCAAATTCTCTAAACACTTATGTCCACGACTTCTTTCTCAAAGAATTAGAAACATTTTTTCCCTTAACTCTTATGTAAGAGATCTCAAATTCGTATTCCATAAGAAACTACATCCTCCTCTACTGACATAAGTTCATGTCCCACTAGGAAAATATTTACCTCAAGATCTTGTGATATGTGATGACCAAAAAGCACTCCTCGAATATGTAATGTAGCTGAAACATCAGAAAAAACATAAATTCTATAAGATAAAGATCATTGGTGGAATAGTTGCATTCATGGGAACTTAACTTCCTAGAAAAATAAGAGATCAATCCTCATTGCTACATCAGGACACACCCCAAACATAAGACAAAGGTTTCAAAGAACACCTCAAACACCAACCCTTCCTCCAGAAATATTAGCACTCGGGCACTGACCATCTTCCCCTTCATATTGATGAAAGATTTCTGACACTCCTCTCTACACACAAAGGCATGGTATTTCCAGTTCAAGGATGTCAAAAGAAATGGAACTCATGAGATTTGAGGTACAATCCTCCGGTAATGGCCTGCTAGACCCAGGACGTTACGAACCTCCTCCAAATTCATGGGGTGCATCCCCAGAAACAACCGCTTCAACCTTTGACGGGTCCCTCATTAGACCCTACTGAGACACCACATGTCCACGAAAGTTCACCTGTCATATCCAAAACATTCACTTAGAAACAATTCCATAAATCTGGTGGTATATGAGGACCTCTAAAGAAATCCGCAGATGCTCTTCATGATTGTCCACTAAACTTGAGTAGATCATGATGTTTTCAATGAACACGGGGAAGAACCAGTCCTGGAAGTAACGGGAAATAGATTCCATGACCCCCATGAACACGGATGGTGTGTTTGTGAAACTGAACGAAATGACCACAAACTCAAAGTGACCATACGAACACTTGAAAGCATTCTTCCAGATGTCACACTCCTTCACCCGCAACTGGTGATATCCATACTCCAGATCAATCTAAAAGAACAAACCGGCTCCCCTAAAATGGTTGAAAAGATCATCTATCCTCATAAGGGGATAACTATTCTTGACTGTTACCTGATTTGGTATCTAGTTGTTGACGTACAATCTCAAAATACTATATTCCTTATTTGAAAAAAAGACCAGTGCACCCCACGATGACACACTAGGCTGGATGAAGCCGTTCCCCCTCAGATCGTCGATTTGAATCTGCAACTCTAGAAACTCAAAAGGTACCATCTGATAGAGGTCCAATGAAATCGGATGGGCGCTATGTTTCATATATATTCTGAACTCAACACCACGTCGAGGGGGTAGATCCACAATCTCCTCTGAGAATTTATTCATGAAAACTTTGACAACCCCCCAAACCTCCACCATCTATGTATCTACTGATTCCACTAACAGCTCGGCCAATAAAAAGAGATTTGGTCCCACACACCGGCTTCCCACCTTACATCTATGGTCACCAACAAAAGCTACGAGCTATCCATCCACATCTGAAAACAAAACTCCTCTCCAGAAGTACTCGATAATATAAGTCATTGAAAACAAATAGTTGATGACAAGGATGATAAATTATGGGTGAATTTATAGGATAAGAATATCCCCATTGAAGTGATGTATCCCCAACATGAATCTACATCTCCGAAAAAACATCAAACAAACTGGCTTGACATCCAACTAGCGTGCTGAAAACCAAGGGCATAAAAAGTCTCTCTAAAACTAGTAAAAAAATAATGGGAAAGGATGGGTGTAATAAAGGTGAGAAAATATCCTAAATCAAACAAAGCACAAGAAAGAGTGATGAACAGACTGATCATACCTTGAACAACCTCCAGCCCCACTAGAACTGCTATCTCGATGATGGGAAAACACACACGCCCAAATCCTCCTCCGGTCTGCTGTCAGGAACCTCCTCGAGCACTTCCTGTTTGGGGGCCTTGAGGATAACACTGGGATGGGCCTCCTCCTACATCATCTTTCTAAAGTTGAATCGGATCCTTCTATCCCTACTCCTAAAAGTGTCTGGACGACAAATGTCGGCTGATGTTGGTGTTGAACCTTACCACCTCCACCATACTAAGCTCAAACTAGGAATTGGATTTGAAGAAGTCCAAGACCACCACTGATAAATCACCACAGTCCAAGGCCCATGGGGAAAGGGAGAGGACTAGGAGACTGGAACTTGAACTGTTGATCCCTACTCCCCGCTGGATGAAGCCCTTATTTCCCAACCGGCAGAGACTTGCTGGTGACTACCTTCTTATTTGATGAACTCAGTTGGCTCCAAAAATGACGTACACCACCTCATGAGTTCATCCTCTCCACTGCCTAAGCCTTATTCTGATCCTCTACATATTTCGGTAGAGTGAAGGGGGTAAATTCATATTGAAGAGAAGGTCAAATGGCATCCTCCCAGCTTCATGCTCGAGAATCCTCATCCAGAAAGAGGTTTGGAGTAAAATGGGGGAGATCCTTGATCTTGATCCCGAGTTCCCTCACTAATATACTCCCCTACTGAAGGGAGAGAAGCTCCTGTATCATCTCAGCCTTCATCGTCAAGGAGAGAATCTTAGCCTAAAACTCTTTCCCAATGTTGGCCCAAGAAACATCAGTCTCCTTCCTCTCTCCAAGATAAATCATACACCACTGACTTTCCGATCCTCACATCTTGATAAATATAAGAGGAACCTAGTACTCACTCGTATCACAAATCAAGGTAACAGTGATCAAAAGCTTCTCGATCCATCCTCCTATCTACATGTCTAGAAAATGACTTTTTACATCCCTAGGGACTACCTCTAGAAACCGAAAAGGGTACTCTTTCAAAAATTCATCTTCCTCTACTGGATAAACCCTCTGATGATCAACCAAGTCGGCATACTAGGACTCAGCTACTCGTACCACATGTGGGTGACGTTTAGGAGAAATGGATGTTTTGGTAAACATAGAAATCTTCTGTCTGGGTTGTATGAAATTTTCATTCAAGATTTATTTTAACTCTTCATTTATCTTAATTTACCAAAAAACCCAAAGACACACAAGAAAAAAGTCATTATGATTCATGTACCTTTCCTAGGGTCTCTACCCTGCAATCAGTGTAGCCTCACATGGTTTTTGGGTAGGAATATATTCATTTCCCTAGATCACAGGTGACCCTAAAATCTCATGTCATATACAGTCTTCCATAGTCGATGTCACACAACAAGAGTTCCTAACACTATTTCCACCATCCCAAACAATCCTCACTATACCTAACTCTGAACTCTATCCTATCACTCAAACATCACCCCTAATACCATTCTATCATGAACCGCATTCTTCAAGATGATGGAAGGGATATAAAAGTTCCACACTCTTCCCACTTCAAGAAGAAGTAGAGATAATGTCCCCCAAGCCCCGCCTTCAATAGGCCCAGAGTGGTTACTAGCACCAACGGTATAAAATCTCACATAAAAATGGAAGGAATTACCCATTTTAATGAAAGAAGGATTAGGATATAAGATGGTAAAAATCACGAACATCATCAAATTTTTATATAAAGGAAACAAAAATCCACGCCATGAATGATTTAAATGTAAACTACAACAAAAGAACAACCAATGCACCGAAGTGAGTACCAAAGTAAAGAGACTAAGTAAAAGAAAAAAAATATCCCAATGCCTGAGCTAGTAAAGTTAGTATGGTCTTCAATGTCCTCCTAGTAACTGGAAACAATTTTTACAACACAGGGTGAAAATAAAATTATACTTAGTAGGAAGGCCAAAGTGGCTAATGAACAAGTGGGATAAGCATACAAATTCCCTTGTGAAAACAACAGAAACAAACTGCACCAACCAAGGAATGATACTAACCATCCTAACCTCACCAAGGTATGCTCAACAAATTACAAAAGTCACATATGTTAATAATATAATCACAACCATGGTTTAGATAGCCCACATCACTTGTCCAACTAGTTAACTTATCGTTACTAAAAGATAATGTCTTGACTCTACCACCCTTCCCCAAATGCAGTCACACTGCCACAACTGCCCGAACACACATGGTCAACAAACCAAACATATCTCGCTCGCAGATACATGGGACACAAAAACCACATCACTTGTCCGAAAACACATAGGCCTCATTGCAAAGAAACTTGGGAAACAAACCTGGCCTGCAGACACCTGGGACCCTCATCCACAACACAACCTTCATGAATGATCTTGGGCTATAGTAAACTTCATGTAATTGTTGCCTTCCCATATATTCTTGAGTGGTAATAACCAAGAAGGGGGTGAGAGGAAGAAATTCAAAAACCATCCATCCATCCTCCCATCGAGATTTTAGGAAATGCACCCTTCCCCATGAAATGGGGGTGTTACAACGTATTTCACAACCAGGGTGGGGTGAGTCTTAAAAATCACAAGGAAATACAATTTATACATTTAGGTACACAACCACTTTGCCCAAACTATGGGTTTCAAAGAAACAACCAACCCACACAGAATAACCTCTATTGCTACCCCTATATGAATAACCACACAATAGCCAAAACCAAAGCATTAATCCAACCCCTTTTTCATTTAATCACTGATCATTATTTATTAAGTATCTCACTATAATTAATTCCTTCACTAACTAGGAAACCAATAACCACAATAATTATAAACACAACAAGAAAGTGAATATAATGTCCCACTACACAAACAACACATAACCACATTCAAGTCCCATTATACAACATCTCTTGATGGCCACAACATAAATGAAGGGAGTCCCAATACCTACAAGTTTATCCATTCAAAAATAAATCAATCTCTCAACCTGAGATTACATCACACCTCATGTACCCCCATACAAAAACCCCATACCAGAAAACCACCAAACAACATACCATCTCCATGAACAGGCCATACCCGAAAAACAAGGTCATTCCCCCTATCGACCCCCCGTACCGGTAATAAGGCTAACAACAAAAACTCCACACAACCCCACAAAGTAAAAAACCCAACCAAACACAACAAAAAACCACACCATTATTCCTAGAATATTCATATTTATCAACAAGGGGCTCTTTAATTCCACTCTAATTATCATGTCTGATAACAGAAAATGTTTGATCATGGGGTTGTCCATTTATTTATCCAAGTGTATGTGATTCAATAGAATGATATTTATGATTATTTACAGGGTATCAACAACATGAACAAGAACATCACCCATGAACATGAAAAGGACACCAATATCCAATGTTTTTAGAAGGCCTTACAACCAAAAGAATTTATACATGGAAAATAAAAATAATAAAATAAAACAACGCTCAATATTCATACATCCTCAAATTCTTGCATGTTTTAATAATATTTTCTGTTATCTTTTTAACATCATCTTCCCCCACATTTATTATTCTTGTGAATGTAAGAATTCAGCTGTTATCTATAATGAATCATTTCTACACTCACCCCGCATGGCACACAATTAAAAAGAGATGATGGAAAATACATAATTAGAATAATGGATGATAAATGACCATCCTTGTGCCAAGAACATGGGTTTGTGTGAGTAGTATGGGACTCCAAGAAAACCAAACAATGAGGGTGCTATAGCACATGAACACAAATATTTGGTGAAGAGGGAACTCAATCACAAAAAGAGTGAATGAAAGTGTCAAATGAAATAGGAGATCTCGGCTTAAGAAAGAGTGAGATCTGATTAACCAGTGAGGCATTTTCAAAAGGTATCAAAATCAGATCATGGATTGACAATGCAGCTAGGCAATTATAGAGTTTTTAGTACATTAGAGATATTTATAATTTGATTATTCTCCTTGTAGATGGTGGAATGAGAATTAAAATTTCTAAGAGTTGACAGGCTCTTATTTAACAATGAAAAACACATAAGATGGGAAAAACAGGAAAAATCCTAAGAAAACAAGAAATAACACTGACGATGATGCAGATGCTAATGGACACAACAACACTGATGATGATGCATACACTGATGCTGAAACTGATGTTGATGCTGATGACAACCACAAATCTGACGTCGATGCTAATACTGACGTTGACACTAATGATTATTTTGATGTCGATGATGATGTTGACACTGACACTAGTGCGTATGCTGACACTGATGTAGATGCGAATAGTTAAAAAAATGACTCATATACATCTACAAAAAAAACATTACTTATCGACACTGAAAGTACACAACTGAATCATTGAGACCGATAGTAGAAAAATGAATCAATCGCACTGATAATACAAAAATTACATGCTGATACCGATAGTGGAAAATGACTCACTAACACCGAAGGAAAAAAATTACTCAGCCTCAATTATAGTAGATAAATGAATTCCTAATATTGACAATACAGAAATGACTCACTAACTCTAATAGTAAAAAAATGGATCACTGACAACGATAGTACAAAAAAGAAATCACCAACATCGAACGTAAAAAATGGATCACCGACACCGATAGTACAAAATGACTCGTTGACACCAATAGTGAAAAATTGAATCATGTATTGAAAAACATGATTTTTTTCGAAAACTCTAGAGATGATTCCACGAAAACTCCCAGAACACCCCAGACACTTCATTTTTACAAAATAATGTCCCTGAGAGGTCTGATTCATTACAATCATCACATTGATAAATGGTCGTAGGTCGGTTTGGAATATAAAATTTAACTTCCCTTCCTTGATAATTCACATGGGGTTTAGTTAAAGAAATCAAATCCATGTATAAGTTAAAATTAAATCTAGGCAGAGGAAGAATTCCATGAATGGGTGGAGGCACATTAAAAAAAACATAGTCTAGAGAAGAATAATTTACATGAGTTGATATCGTTATACCATTTGGTATTTTCACTGCTAATTCTAAATTTAATTTATACAGTGGAATATTGATACCATTATAAAATTATCCATATAAGAAATAATGTGTAGTTCTATAGTAAATTAAGACATTATCAGTACTATAGTGGATGGTAAGTGTGCCTTTAACCACATCATTATCTCACACATCATCATAAATACTTATCACAAGAGATTTACCCTTTTCCATTATTTATTGTATTCCATAATTGATCCCTATCATTATCCAATGTATTTTTGAATTTTTTGAATAATTTAAAAATTACATGCATTTAAAACATTGAATTTTGGGTTTTATATTCTATAGATATTTCTTGTTATTCATATCATTATCTAACTTCATCCAATAATTTTTGAATTTAATTTTCCAATGACCATCCCTTCAACATCAAAATCAATAATCAGTCCCCTTAAGACAATTTCCTCCATGATTCCTCCAAGACTATGAGCATAAAGAAAGATTATCTTTATCTTTACATGGTTCTTAAATTATCTATTGAATTCCATTATTACCATCTCATCAAAATTGAAATATTGATATTTAAATCCATCTTATATTTCCACCTTGATAGCACTTCAAACAACCACTCAATATCTATTGTAGTCTCTTGTGGGTAATTCTCATTAGATCCAAGGTTTTAAACCACCAAAGAGACGATCAACCATACTTCTAGGTTGGATGGTAATACCAAAAGCATACCTTTCAAGAGATGTAAATGTTTCATCATAAGTACCAATATATTCAATATCTTTTAAATTTTATATAAGGAACTCATTATCCATATTTTTATAATGAATACAAGGAAATTACTTATTGAAAAATAAGCTTATGAACATGTCGCAGTACATACAGTAGATTTTATCTTATTTCCTCATATTCCAAATATAATTCCTCCATTAATCAATTTCACATTCCAAATGGTATAAAAAAGTGAAATTTTTATGTTTTCATAACTATATAATGGAAAAAAAATGGATTCACTAGTGCTAATCTATTATTCAGTAACTACAAGACTTGAAGACGAACTTAAAGAAGTTGGACGTTACTGTATGAAAGAATCCAAAGAATATTTCTTCCACATTTGTTCATTTGGAAGTAGATAATGCTTCATAACATGAGAATTATGTGTTATCATACCAATGATATTTTTCATTCTAACTCTCATAACATTTGGATGCTTAAGAGGACAATCATTTAATTTTATGTCATAGTCATTATTAATACAGTTATTTCGTGATCTACTGATTTAATAAAAAAACTGTTTGAAACAATAATCACGATGGGAAACCACATAATCATGAAAATGGAATATTGTATATCTAAATAATTAGACCTTATTTAGTCTATGATACCATAGTTTTATCCTTGTTCATTAAAAGTCATTATATATTAAAATCATGCATAATGTTATTTAAAGAGTCTGTGAATATCCAAAGCATACCTCTTAGGAAGGCCATCCTAGATGTCTATCATGGCCCATTATCTTGCACGAGGTGGTGGTCATGTCCATATGAATTCACCATTTTTAACTTATTTACCGTTGGAAGTTTGTACGAGAGCCACATCCACATGTAGTATGTATATATATATGTAAGTCTTGGAAACCACTCACTCAATCCTTTATCAAATTCCCTATAAATATTCCTATACATTGAATTATCATTAGATGTATCATTATACTAGTATTTATGGTATCTCACTAAGGTTCTTCCACACTAGCATCGAATAGTTAAATAAAACCCTCCAATGATACAAACTATAGTGTCCCAAGTGTAACACCCCAAGCTTCCACGATACGCTTCTCTTTGAATAATACAGTAGTGTGTGTTGTACGCAACTTTGAGTTCTAACACACACCATGACCAATCAAAGTAGCAGTTATGAATAGTAATAACTACTTTTTATAATTTTAGAAATTTTATCTCTCAAAATGGACTTCATTTTTGGATTCAGAGTATCAAATTTATCCTAAGGTGAAATATTGGTACTTTTCGGATAACTTTAATATTTTGATGAATAGTGAAAATTACTAAATTTTAATTAAAAATAAATTTTTTAATCAAATTAATTAATAGTGATAAATTATGAATTTGAGTGGTTTTAAAGTATTATTAGAATATATTTTTACCATTTTATCCAATGTTGTTCATTAGAATGAATTTTACTTTGAAATTGGACATAAACAATTGTCAATCTTTTGATAGATATTGTTTCTTAAAAACACGCTATTTGTTGTGACAGTGAGAATTAATTATAAAATTAATTAATGCAACTTATATTTTTGGAATTTTGTAAAATAGACATCATTTTTGAATTCTGAATATCAATTATATCTTAGAGTGAAATTTTGGCATTGTTCTGAAAAACTTCAATTTTTGATGAATAGTGAAACTACTAAGTGGTAGTTAAAAAAATGAATTTTTCATAAAACATAATTTTACCGCTTCTGTGATTAGAATTTCTAAAATCCGAGAGACACGGTTAATATCAAGGAGTAAAATTTGGTTCAATGGGATAAAAATAATTTTTGGTGAATAGTAACTTTTAACTTTTATTTACCACAGTTAAAAGTAAATAGGGTAATTATGGGTAAAAATGATATTAATATTACCCTAACACGTGTCCTTATTTTATTGGACAAGTGTATCTCGACCAAAAACAACCTTAGGAATAAAATATTATCATTTATGACCACTTGGATTAGATTAGGGCATTTAGTATTATTTAATTCAAAGAAGAGTTAAAAGAGTTAAAATCAATGTTTATTTACTAAAACATTTTTAATATAGGGTTATACATAAGATAAATTCTATTGTAAATATTAATTAGAAAGATAAAATGATTTCTTACATAATGATATTTTATTTATAATTTTTAGACATTAAATAGTTTAATTTAATTATGACACAATAATGATGCAGTAAGTACCATAATAGTGAAAAAATTAAACTAATTGATATTATAAATACCAAAATAATTATAATTTGAGTCTTTTTATGAATTAAACTAATTTTCTAGATTAATATGACATGTTAGGATTGACTTAATTAACCTTTTTCTAAGTAATCATTCTGTTATGATTTTTACAAATATCAATTATTGAATAGTGTCAAAATTGACAAAAAAAGAGTTTTTTAAACAAATATTATATTATTAATTGATATTAACTTCCTAAAAATCTAAGGATCGACCAAGAGACTTATATAATGATAGGTGTATTATTAATGTACCACTTGGTCATAACTTGGATGTATATAGTAAGTTTATTAACCATATAATATAAAAATACGAAGAGACATTGTAAAAGTGAAACCAATTAACTACGAGTAAATACTTAAAGATAAGGTTAATATAATGATCCAAACCTATCTAAATTATATTGGTTGAGTGGTGTTCGATCCATACTCACCTTAAAATTTAAATAATCCACTTTGGAGCCATTAGAAACTGAATATGAATTTATTATAATATAATATTTCTAGCTTTTCCAAAGGTGCCCCTCACCCCTCTTATAAAAGGGCACTCTCCCTTCTCATTATCTCACACCTTCAAAGCCTTTTGGTTCGGCCAAACTCGGCCCAAATACTCTCTCAACTTCCCTAACTTCATCCTAGATGCCTTCCTTTAGTCATAAAGCTATCTTAAGGAGCCCTTTTGATCAAATCAAAAGGAAGAACCCGAAGAAGAGGTAATAATTTCACCACCGTAGTTCCTTTCTTCTTTCACTTATTCCTTCTTTGTTATTACCATTATAAAATAATGAATCCAGTATCTCCTATATACTGTAATATTATTATAAATATGGTACAACCATATTCAGTATTCTATCCATCCTTTGAATGACATGTCACCATACGTGCGTACGTATGGCTTACCGTCTCCACGTCGTGGTGTAATTGTTATTCAATATATTATTATTTGGATGGGTATAATAATGATTTGTAATTCATGTAAATAATAAATATAAAATGATAATGATTCTTTATATATGATATACCATCCAATTATATATTATTTTAATATCGAAAGATTGATATTTTCACTCGTGCGTACGTACGGATTACCGTCTCCAGGACGCGAAGAGATTCATTTCCAAGTTCACCATTCATCGACGATTATAAAAATATATATTACTAATAAGTATGTAATATATTACATAATAATACTAATGGAGAGATATATATATAATTATTTATGTACTTATGTATATCTTATTCATTTACTTCCGTTCAATACTATATGAAAACAGAAATAGTGTTTATGCATACGTACGGACTACCATCTCCATAAATGGTGTTTTCCATTTCATATATATGTATATTATACATATTTATATTCTAAATATATATGATATATTTATCATGTTTTATATTTTGGAATTATTTAAATCATGATCTAAGTGATACAACCAAGAGTGACAAGTTAAAACACGTACGATAAAGAAAGTGATTATTACCCAAAATGTTAACTTAACATGGAAATTATTATTAAATGGGTAATATAAAGTCATAAATGAATCAGGTATGATATAATAAATATTAATATGGTTCTGGTATAATTTAATAACATACTATGATCTTCGTACAGGAGGTTGAACGTACCCTCGACTAAAGGAAAGTGCAAGGTAAGGGGTTTTCCTCTCACTCCTTATTCCTGTGAGATTCATGCCATATTGAACTATTACCTTTTGTGTGGTGTATGTACTTCCCATAACTGTATTATTTGTTTAATACACATTAATTTATGTGTATTTACATATTCATTGTATGATACCTCTTTCACGGGGTGTATGTTTCGTAAGTTACCAAATTGGTAAGGGTTAATTTCACAATCTCTTTTTTATTTGACATTGTTGTTTTTACGTTAGTATCTACTGGGACATATTTAGTATCCATGTACATGATTTATCAAAGAGTTTTGAAATAGATTAATTTAAGGTACTTTTTACTAAAACATCATTTCAAATGTTTTAAATATTTATTCTTCTAAATATTTATCATTAATGTCCATGTCTTCAAAATGGTTTTTAAGGATTTATTTATATGGACATGAATGTTTTCAAAATGTTAATTCCTTTCAAAAGTTTCAAAGTGGTATGGGAAACTTTGATTCAAAAATTTATTTAAATGATTTATTTTCTAAATTGTGTGAATTTTAAATGTTTTCATGAAAAAGGAGTATTTCTCTCAAAGAGTTTTACAAATCAATCTCATCTATGTCAAAATTATTTAATGGATTTTGAACTTTTTTTGAAGTTGATTTATCATGATACAAATATTCCATATTGTGTTGAAGGTTTTGTGATGTATTTGACTGTGGATGTGTTATTTTTTATACCATTCATGGTTTATAGGTAATGTATTGACATTTCTCATGCTAGTTTTAATACAAATTTGTATGTTATATTTCTTCCTCTTCTTAAGATGAATGTGTTGGACTAGTATGTTCTGGGTTGGGGACCAATAAAATTAAGCCCTCCAGGTTGGTGTCTGGTTATTAGAGGCACTCCGGGTTGGTGTCCGATTATTAGAGGCACTCCGGGTTGGTGGCCCTTTATTAGAGGCACTCCAGGTTGGTTTCCGGTTATAGTTAGCCCATAGGACTTGGCACGAGGCCTTGATAAATAAATTAAAGTTCAATATTATGCATTCCATCATTATGAAAGTGGTTAGTGATATTGCATGTGATTATTCGATTAGTAAAATATCCATATGAATAAGTAAATGGAATTATTTCATTTTATTTCTTCCATATTATGTTGAAGTTCAAGTTTAAAAGGCTTTTGTTTTAGTTTTATACATTGCCTTAAATGTTTGTGCTTATTTTTGAATGTTTCCACTGTATTGCTTACCCTTACTGAGCATTTGAGCTCACCCCTTTCTATGTTTTATTTTTTCCCAGGATCCCAAGAAGTGTAATGTGATTGATATTCAAGGTTAAGGCAAGGGAATAATGGCGTTCATAAAGATTATTTATTTTTTTTTGTACGTCTTAAAGTGAAAATGTAACATTCACGTATGTGATCTATTTTTCCAAGACTGCTAAAGTGATGGTCATTCGGGACATGATTCCTTGTAATCATGCCAATGTATTAAAATAATGCACCGACTCTGGGTAACTGGGGTCAGAGCGTTACAATTGGTATCAGAGGGAGGTTAGTAATAACCTTGGAAACTAGATTTAGATAAACTCTGATTAGAGGACATAGCCCTAAGATAGACTTTGAGGATTATTCCAGAAGAACTTCCTAGAATTTTGGTATTGTAGAGATTTTGTGAGTTTTCCGAGAAATACATCCCTGTATGGATACGAGCAGGTAGAGACGGCTCTGGCACAGATGTACCTAGGTGTAAAACCCGAAAACACCTCTTTGAGCTAGACTCGTACGGGAACTGGTGCACGACAACGGGCCTTACTGCACTCTTGGTTACGACACTCCGAGGGGATATGCTTAGGATAATTCTCATTTTCTTTACAAACCATTATGAAGGGATCATGAGTATATACTTACTCAAAGAAAACATTTTTATGATTATGGATTATATCCATAAACTGATCAATTTGTGTTAGGTAATTTTCAAATTTGTATTTATTCATTACAATTCATAAACTGACCTAGTTCATGCTATTGTATAGAAATGGCACCCAGTAGAAGGAATGTGGACTCCAGTAATACGTATGATCCAAAGAGTAAGAAGGATCGTATCTTTCATGGTATTGAGCCATCATTTAGAAGGGAAATAGTCTCCCACATATTATCATCTTATGAAGAAATAGTATCATGTGTGGATAAGATAACTAAAGAGTTCACTGAGTCATATGGCTTTGAAGGGAAGCAGGAGAAGAAAAGGATGGAAGAGAGAAAGATGGATAAAGGGAAGAGAGAAAAGAAGAATTTCCCCATATTTGATAACTGTGGGAAGAAACACTCTGGAACTTGCCTGAAAGGAATGTGAGTTTGTTATAAGTGTGTAGGAAAAGGGCACAAAGTACATGACTACAAGGGTAAGAAAATGGTTTCAAATGTACAATGCTTCATTTTCAAGGAGTTTGGACACTACGCGAACCAATGTCCCAGTAATCAGACTATGCCAAAAATGATGTTATTGGATAATAATCAAGTTATGATACTACCACAAATGAAGAGGAATGACTAGTGTTCCTATGTTGTTATTTTAGAATTATTTCAATTAAGTGTTGTATCAATGATATTCTGGAAATAAATAAGAATTGTACTGCAATACTATTTAATTAAGGATTTGAGATTTTATGGTACTAAGAAAAGTGACTCTACAGCGAGTTAAATAGTTTTTTGGAAATTACATGGTTGAAGGAAAGATAATCCTTAATATAGTCCTAATTTTGAGGTAGTGATTTTGGAATAAGAGATGGTTGATTTTGGTAATTTAGGATGTTGTGGTGTTGTAAAAGAATATATGAGGAAGGCGTTCACATGTAATTGCCTGGAAAAAAGGATCCTCATTATGTTTAACTTCCTTGTAAATTTTGGACTGTGAGTTTGGATAATATTATTTTGGATAAGTCTAATGGTTGGAATGGATTAAGTTTGAAAGGTTATTTTTGGATTTTTATTAAAGGACAACACGCAGACCGTGTGACGGCCCATCGTGTCGTACAAAGCTGTGGGAATCGAACCCACAACCATAGTGAAATTGGGATTTATCGCCTACCATTGTGCTACATAAAGTTCCTAGATGGTATAATGTAGTTTCTTTACATAAAGGGTCTGATACGTGAATAATAAATTCATTATATTTGAACCCTATACGATTAGGATAAATAGAGTATTTTTGAGTTATATTATGTTTTGAGGTGAAAGATGAGTTTGTGGTAGAAATTTATTAATGGATAAAACTATAATTATAAAGTATGTATATCTCCTTATGATCTTAGCCAATCTCATAAATAAATTCCTAAACATTAAGAAAAGGAACTTAGAACAAAAATGTTGTCCTATATGGTACCTTAGATCATCACTAATTTATGGCTTTGGGATTGTTGGCCTTTTCATAGCCATGTTCTCTACCACTCTCCATCAGATAATTGATGGTTAGATTTCTCTTCCATATCCATATTTTCTTACATGGAACCCTAGTATGTGTTATTTTCGGTAATCTTCATACTTTCCACTCTTTATTTTAAATAGAGGCCTCATTAATTCATTTTTTGATGTGGGATTTCAACTAATATATTTTGAAACGTCAATAATGTGTTATCCTAATACCTTATGTTTTGTTGAACCGATGGTATTTTAAATCATCATAGATTGATGAATTTAAGGACCTCAATTTTAAACTTGTTTGTGATTGATGACCTCAATCACTACATATAAATATTTACGTTTTTCCTCCAATTATATGTCTATAATTTCCACCAATGTCCTCCTAATCGAGATCATAATTTTGTGGTGACCCTTTCATTTCCCTTTTCATCTTGTTAAGACTAAATTTTATTTACCAAATTTCTGATGTGGGTTTTTCCACAAAGATATTTTCTATTTTCAACCATTATTTTCAAAGAACAATATCAAATTTTGAGGATGCAATTTATTAAAGGAGGGGAGAATGTAACACCCTGAGCTTCCACGGTACACTTCTCTTTGAATAATATAGTAGCGTGTGTTGTACGCAACTTCGAGTTCTAACACACACCACGACCAATCAAAGTAGCTGTTATGAATAGTAATACCTACTTTTTAAAACTTTAGAAATTTTATCTCTCAAAATGGACTTCATTTTTGGATTCGTAGTATCGAATTTAGCCTAAGGTGAAATTTTTGGTACTTTTCGGATAACTTTAATATTTTGATGAATAGTGAAAATTACAAAATTTTAATTAAAAACAACTTTTTAAATAAAATTAATTAATAGTGATAAATTATGCATTTGAGTGGTTTTAAAGTATAATTATAATATATTTTTACCATTTTATCCAATGGTGTTCATTAGAATTAATTTCACTCTGAAATTGGACATAAACAATTGTCAATCATTTGATATATATTTTTTCTTAAAAACATGCTATTTGTTGTGACAGCGGGAATGAATTATAAAATTAATTACTGCAACTTATATGTTTGGAATTTTGTAAAATAGAAATCATTTTTTCAATTTGGAATATCAATTATAGCTTAGGGTGAAATTTTGGCATTGTTCTAAAAAACATCAATTTTTGATGAATAGTGAAACTACTAAGTGGTAGTTAAAAAAACTGATTTTTTCATAAAACTTAATTTTACCGCTTCTGTGATTGGAATTTAGAAAATCCGAGAGACACGGTTAATATCAAGGAGTAAAATGTGGTTCAATGAGATGAAAATAATTTTTGGAGAATGGTAACTTTTTACTTTTATTTACCACGGTTAAAAGTAAATAGGGTAATTAAGGGTAAAAATGATATTAATACTAACCTAACATATGTCCAAATTCTATTGGACAAGTGTATCTCGGCCAAAAACAACCTTAGGAATAAAATATTATCATTTAGGTCCACTTAGATTAGATTAGGACATTTATTATTATTTAATTCAATGATGTTGGGAAAAAATCCCTCAAGGTAACATTGCAGTATTTTTGGGTTGATTGTGTTTGTTGACAAAGCAGGTTTCGCGAAGATTGGATGCATGGATTGGATTTCACGAAGGCCAGAAAAATGGAGGCGGTGATGCTTCACGATTACGTCAAAGCTTCGTGAATGGCAGATTTGAGGCACATCACAGCGTTGAAGGGATTTTCGAGGGAGCTTCGCGGCGAAGGCGCGAAGGAATGTTGACGGTGATGCTTCGCGATTACGACGAGCTCCGCGAACCGAAAATTGTCGTGGTGCTTCGCGATTTGGACAGAATTCCGACGGAAACTTCGGAGCTTCGTGATTTGAGATGACGTGGCATTGACTTTGCGCGGAAAGTTCATGGGTCGGTGGAATCGCCTAAAAATAGAGGCCAACCCCCTCAAGAGAAGTAGAGAGAATTTTTAGAGAAGATCATTTGCTCTCGATTTTCAAAGGTGGTTCGCAGAGCCAGTGTGTTTCGCGAAAGAGGAGCTTCGCGGTGGCTATTGTAGCTCCGCGAAACCTGTGAGCTCCACGTTGGTTAGTAAACTTCGCGATGGATGTTTCTTTGTGACGGCTTGAGCTTCGCGAAAGTGCTTCACGAAAAGGCATGAGCTTCGCAAAGGCTTGTTTGAGCTTCACGAAATTGGGAGCTTCGTGAAGTAGGGTGCTTTACGAAGGTGTTTCCAAAAGGAATTGCCCAGTGTTCAGAGTCAAAGTGGTATTCATCAGTGGATGAAAGTTGGACTTCAACAAAGCTTCTATCAACAGTTGAAGATGCATTATTTCATGCAAATGAAGAGACCTACAAGTCTATAAACTGTGAGTGGATTCCTTCAAGAGCAGTGAGAAGAGGAAGATAAAGAAGGTTATCCTCTCCAACGGCAGTGACCCAGATAGAGAGAAACAGGGAGTGACCCTTGGGAAAGTAGTGAGCTGACCCTAAACTTTGTAAAGGCAGTGAGCCTGGGCATAGAAGTGATCTAGCCCGAACATTGTATCCACATCGAGTGAAGAATAGTGGAATTTGGTACGACCGACAACTTGTCGGCATATGCTCCTTGGACGTAGCCCATTGAGGGTGAACCAAGTAAAAATCTATGTGTCTGTATGTTTTCTTCCCTGCATTGAATTCAAAGCGTCATCATTAGATAAAGAAGTAAAAGTGATCATAGTTTACACACAAGAGAAACAAAGTGACCCTTGTAATAACGATGTCAAGATCCAGTGGGGTAGGAAGAATTTTTTAAATAATATCCATACCCTGATTCACCCCCCCCCCCCTCTCAGGGTATATAGGCCCCTATTGGCCCTAACAAATGAAGAGTTAAAATAGTTAAAATCAATGTTTATTTACTAAAACATTTTTAATATAGGGTTATACATAAGATAAATACGATTGTAAATATTTGTTATAAATATAAAATGATTTCCTACATAATGATATTTTATTTATAATTTTTAGACATTGAATAATTTAATTTCTATATGACACAATGATGATGCAGTAAGTACCATAATAGTGAAAAAATTAAAAATATTGATATTATAAATACCCAAATAAATATAATTTGAGACTTTTTATGAATTAAACTAATTTTCTAGGTTAATATGACATGTTAGGATTGACTTAATTAACCTTTTTCAAAGTAATCATTCTGTTATGATTTTTACAAAAATCAATTATTGAATAGTTTCAAAATTGACATAAAAGAGTTTTTAAAACAAATATTATATTATTAATTGATATTAAATTCCTAAAAATCTAAGGTTCCTCCAAGAGACTTATATCATGATAGGTGTATCATTAATGGACCACTTGGGTGTCTCTTGGATTTATATAGTGTAGAGACCCAAAGCATGACGTACATGGAAATTACATTACTTTATCGGAATACTTAATACATAAAAAAAATAGACACACAAGGACCATAATAGTTTAGTATCTTTGGAAACTTGGAACATAATTTTCTAATCTTGGTGAATGATCTTAATCATCTCCCATAAAGATATTCCACTTTTTTTCCTACATAAAACCTTTCTTTATATACGGGGGAAAAGAAAACATAAAAAGGGTGTGCTCAAATTCTTAGTAAGGGTAAGCATGGATAAAATAAAACATACCATATACATTTGAACTTAAAAACATGAACATAATGTTTAAACATAAAAATCATGATCAATGACACAAAACATGGAAGTATGTAAGGCATAGATCATAAAGAAACGTTAAGAATGATAAAATAGCATGGGAATAAAACATGTAATTGTGGAAACCATTAAGCACATGATATGATTTCCATAGTAGCCAAGGCATTGCTACCAAGACCATCTTAGTGGACAAAGTCCCTTTCTGAATCGAGTTCACTCCTCGTTCCAGTCCTATGTTATTGAACCAGTTTAACTTACCATTCCAGCCATATGTATCTCATGAGATATAAATCTTTACCCAATGCATTGGAGGGAGATATAGGTCCCACCCATCTCATAATGAAATCATTCTTACTTGTGCCACAAAATAAACATACATCAGTAATAATAACCCAACGAATAAAATGGGTTTCATAAATATCATCCCATCATCACATAATTCACATAAAAGAAATGGATATCATTTCATAATAAGAAAAGTGAAACCATGTAAATCATAGAGACATGATACTGGAAACATAAACATATGGAATAATGTCATCTTAGATGAAAAATGGTTTTGATAAAACACTTGAAATGAATTCTTGAGGAAAATATCCTTTTTTCATCAAAATCATTTTCTTTTCAAAAAATGTCATGCAATTTTAAAATAAAAGGATATTTTTTGAAAATAGTCATGAAATCATTTGTAGGAAGCTTCATGAAAATAAGGCTTTATAAAACCGTAAAAATCCGTCTGTGCCGTATAAGTTAAAAGAAACATTCTTCTCGTACTTTTGCTGGAAAAGT
Source organism: Viscum album (assembly GCA_963277665.1). Taxonomy (NCBI): domain Eukaryota; kingdom Viridiplantae; phylum Streptophyta; class Magnoliopsida; order Santalales; family Viscaceae; genus Viscum; species Viscum album. Next base: position 1,510,748,399 of record OY728139.1, on the reverse strand, counting down.
CAAAAAGTACCATGTAACGTAAACACAAGAAAGATTCCTTACATACCATGTAGTAAAAGTCAAAAATGGGTAAAAATTTCTTTAAACATACATGAAAACACTTTTATAAAACATGGACTTGGATGATATAAATAACCCCAGTAAATACTTACGAATAAGCAATCTCGGATAAAAATGAGATTTGCACAATTATCCCTTACCATATGTACGATTTGCTTCGTAAGTGTCTGAACCTCCTGTATAATGATTTAAATAATGTTATTCACTTATTAAATAATCATATTTATTGTTATGATATCATTTATGGTTCACTTATGACTTTATATTACCCATTCTTTTTTAAATTCCATGTTAAAGAGCGTTTTGGTTAAAATCGTTTCATTTGTCGTCCGTGTTTTGACTTGTAATTATTCATATGATTACTTAGATCATGATTACCTAATTCCAGAATATAAAACATTATTTATATATAATATATATTCAGAATATACATATATATAATAGATCTATAAATGGAAAGAAATACACCATTCATGGAGACGGTAGGTCGTACGTACGCATGAACGCTGTTTTTGTTTCCTTATTGAGTTGAATGAAATTAAAGAGATGACATACATATATATATACATAAATACAGTAGAATTATTATTCCATATATTTCATTATTATTCATTATATATAATTTATAATCATTCTTCAATGGTTAATCATGGAAAATGAATCTCATCGTGTTCGTGGAGACGGTAGTCCGTACGTACGCACGAGCGATGATATCAATCCAGTGATCGTGGAATTGTATTGGAGTGTATGTATACTATTTCAGAATCAATATCAATTTACAATAATCATATATAGTGATTATTTACACCATTATACCCATCCAAGTAAGGTGATGGTTGAAAATAGATTACACCAAGGTGTGGAGACGATATTCTGTACGTACGCACGCACGGTGATTTCATTTTCTGTAGGATGGATAGATGGTTTAATAGGGATGTTTCATACTTATAATAACATATAAGTATATGAGTGATACATATGTTATTAATTAATAATGAAACAACTAAAAAGAAGAAGTAGAAGAAGAAATAAAGTTGAAAGAATCAGTAATGTACATTACCTCTTCTTTGAAGCGCCTCTTTGAGACCTCCTCTTAGGGGACTAAAATTGGTCTTTGAAGAATACCAGGACCTCTAGGATGTTTCTAGGGAAGTGGAGAAGAGAATTGGTCAGGGGTTTTCCGAACTTGAAGGCTGAAAGTGGTGTGTGGAAGAGAGGGAGGAGGTGCCCTTTTATAAGGGAGGAGAGGGGCACCTATGGAATTCTTAAAAATATTAATTTATAATAAATCTAACTCACTTAAAAACCTCAAAAAATGACTCATATTCAAATATTAGATGATATAGGGTTGTAATACCATCAAAAAATAAAATTTATACATGTTTGGATCTTATTTTAAACCTTATCATTTTGATTTATCCTTATTTAATCTATTTAAGTTTATTTGTGGTAATAAAATTGTAAATTTTACATTGTAATAAATAATTACTTATTTGTTGTGAATTTTAGATAATTGGTTACTTTATAACATTATAGACTATATAAATTTAAATTTATAATTTTTAAATATGTTTGTGATTTTTAAACAATTTTATAATATGTTATTTTTATAAAATAACAATACTGTCAATTTTGACACTATTCATTTATTTGAATTTAAATAAAATATATACAGAAGATATGTACAAAATAAAAGCTTTAATAGATTCATAAAAGGTCATATGTATCTATAAAATTATTGGATCACATTAAATAGTTTATATAATATTTATTTTATTATTTGTAAAACCATTTATTTGGTTTATCTCTTAATAAAATAATTACTAAAACATTTTTGTATAATTATTTAATATACTGAAATGTTGCATAAAATTAAAAATAAACTCCTATGATGAAGATAAATCTATTACCTTTCACAATAATACTTTTACTCGAATGTATCATCTTAAAATCACAATATTTAAATTGTTATATTCATTGAATTATGAAGGTGACAACTTTGGTATCATTTAAAATAAAATAATATAAGTGTCATAATCACTTTTATAAGGCTCCAAACGGTTATATATTAGGTCATTGTGTGATTAAGGTGTATATATACACTACCAATAAACTTTGGTCTGGTTTCTGGGCCTTTTAATGGATATTATTATTTCAATAAAATCTATATTACTTATTTTTCACTTAATTAATAATTTCTGTATCATTAATGTATCACCATTAATGACAATTATTTAATCCCTAAAACTACTAAATAAATTATCATGATGTAGATAGTTTTATTAGATTTCTGGAGACTATTCAGTTTCGAAGTTTCATGATGTTTATCACTAAATTTAAATTATTATACTTATAAGAATTAAGAGAGTGACATGTTGTCACTTTCTTTGGTTTTAATAATAATTAAATAATTTTCAAGGTCAAAAGTCCATAAAATGAATCTAATCCGACCCTTAGGGTATATAAGTCTACTTTTAGCCATCCAATATAATTTTGGCATGTTTTAGTGTAATTTTATAATATTATATTTACCCTTAATTACCCGATTTACCATTAACTACGGTAAATAAAATTTTCCGTAGTTACTATTCATAATTCCCAAAAATAAAAAGTAGATTATTAACATAATTTGGACCCACTGATTCCAAATATGGAATCCATTTTTCCAAATTCAATACACAAAAGTTTTAGAAATTAAATTAATATTAATCCCATTGTCGAAAGAAAATGGGTTTTTCTTTAAAACATTGCAAAAGATAGAATTGATTTAACCTACGAATTTCATGTAAAATAAATTCTAATGACATACATTATATTAAATGGAAAAAATATATTCTATTTATACTTTAAAACCATTCAATATTATAATTTAACCATATAATTTATTGCGATGAAAAAAGTTGTTTTTAATTAAAATATAGCGTGTTTTTACTATTCATCAAAATATGAAAGTTACCAGAATAATATGAAAATTTTATCCAAAGTAAATTTTTATTTCTTGATTCCATAGAATAATTTTATTTTGTCAAAATTGAACTTATAAACATGTCAAAAACTAGATTTAAAGTGGTTGCGCCATCAAAAGGCGGCAAAACTGCATTTTTTTAAAAATACTTATTTTACCCGAAACATTTATTTTATTCTTATACCATGTTCTAGAAAATGTGTAAGATGAATAAAAATGTTATAAAATTTAAAATTTAGTTAATACTATTCTTAACGGCTAGTTCATAATAATATTATAATAATATATTGTTATTTAGGAAAACCCAGTATTGCGTACAACACACGCTATTGAGGAAGGTCGTGATTGAGTGTAATGCAAGCCAAGTCAGGGTTGCGTGTTGTGAAAGAATCCTTCGTTGTTTCGTATAACAAAATCCAACCATATTTCATTTATAAATTGAATATATATATATATACTCAATGTTGCGTAGAATAACTATTATCAAAATTGTGTGTAACAGGATCCAAGAATAGTGTTGCATATACTGCATGCTAATACGGTGTTGCATATAGCGCAAGGTAATCTTGGTGTAGCATACAACACAAGAAATTAATGAAATTAAAAGAATATTTTCATAAAATATTGGGGTGTTACATTCTACGCCCCCTAAAATGAATTTCACCCTTGAAATTCGTCGGGGTTATAAATGGTTTACTACTCGAAAGTTTGTTTAATAGAACCCACATCATAAAAAGGAATACCAAAACATGGCTTTAAAAACTAAAGTATGAAATGTAATGGTTACCCAAATTAACTCATCACTGGGTTTTCATGTAGGAGAACATAGGTGAAAATATGGATATGGAAGAAAAATCTAACCATCATGTTCTGATGGATAGTGGTAGAGAACATGGCTATGAAAAAATCCAAAAATCACAAAGCTATAGATTTATGATGATCTAAGGTACCATCTGATTCATCGGATATAAGGGAACTAGGACAACATTTTTGGTTTTCAAGATCATTTCCCTAAAGTTTATGAAATAAAAGAAATACTTACATGATTTTGGTACAATCTCACTGTTGTTCATGAATTGAACAGTTTCCACATCATCCCTTACAGAAATGAAGTTGAATTTGTTATTCATGATGTGTTAGAAGATCATGTGATAGAATGATGGGTCATTCCATCTCTTTCAGACAAAAGGTTAGCAAAATTTATAAGTCCATCTTAAGGTTAGATTAATCGTATATGGTTCCAAAAATGAACTTATACTTCATATATCATACCACTTAATAAAATAAAACTAGTTTCTACTAACCAGGGACTTCCTGTAGTCCAGTGGTGGGCGATAAAGGCCTATCGCACTTCGATTGTGGGTTCGATTCCCACAGCCTTGGCCGACGCGATGGGCTGTCGCCTGTCCTGCAGGTTGTCCTTTTTCTAAAACTATATTACTATAACATTCCATCAATAATATCGAAAAAAATTCTATCCTTAAACAATACTAACTTATGTCCAACATAATCCATTCCAATCTTTCGGCTTATCCATAATACTTCAGTCCACTCTCATAATATAGTGAAAAAGATTACTAGAGATTTAATACCATCGTTGATCCCCATATATCATAAGAAATGTCTTGTTGGTCACATTCCAAACAATCGAAGGCCTTAATCATGTAATCTCTTGAAAAATGAATACCCATTGAACCTTAGTGAAAACATGAATGTAGTTAAAAGTTAACACTTTCCACATACCAAAATCCTCAAAATTCTATATACTCAAACCATGATATCACTTAGTCCTTATATCAATCATGAGCTCATGAATACAATCAAATATCTCATTATCTTCTTATTCCATCATTATGTGCATATCATCTACTTGACAAAAATATCTAAATAACCTTCCATGGTTACTAGTACCATTCTACATATAATTTCAAATACTTTTAGGAAAAACAATATTGTTACAATACTTAGATGACTCTTTATTCTGTAGTACCATTAACTATACAACCTAACTCTCGATAAACATACAATCATTCCACTAACTGACTGAGCTTCAACACTTCCTTCAGCTCATATATCATTTGTAGTATCCTCATCATCATCCACATAAATACTACCCATATGACCATGCTGATTCTCTTCATGAGATTTTCCATTAGGGAATTGTTTTTGATAATGCCCGTACATTCCACATTTAAAACATCTAATCATTGTTGATGTCGTAGCAATACCATTATCCTTGTCCATGGTGTTAACTGAACCTTTTCCTTTGCACTTACTAGCTTTGTGTCCTTCTTTTCCACACCTAAAGAATCTTCTAGTTCCTTTGAAACAATCTCTCTGATTCCTCTTCCCACATGATTTACATGAGGGAAATTGAACTTTCTTTCCTCTATGATCATCATGAAACTCCATCTTTCTCTTATTATCTGAGTCCGAAAACTTACCAAAGATGAGATTATTGATCATATTATGAGATTTCTTATTAGGCATAATAATGATGTTTGGACTTGCAGATCCCGTTTCATTTGTTTTCTCATGAATAAAATCATTCCATTGTCTATCATATCCTCCAATATCATGAATCTTCCTATTTCCAGCCATTTTCTAAAACCCAAAAATAATACTGTGAGAGGCAAAAATCAGGCTAGGGAAAACAACATAGTAAAGGGGGAGTGTCCTCAATATCTAACATCTTAGGTTAAATTTTCTGATCGTTACCGTAGTTCTAGGACTATATCCTATACGTATACTTATCCTTAGGGGCATCCCTAGACATACATTAGAAATATCTCTAGGGATCTCACTAACGTTTTCGCATCCTAGTTTCCAAATGTTGACTAAACCTTTCCTCTAATACCAACTGTAGAGACCCAAAGCATGACATACATGGACATTACATTACTTTAGCGAAATACATAATACATAACAAAAACATACACACAAGGACCGTAATAGTTTAGTTTCTTTGGAAACTTGGAACGTAATCTTTTAATCGTGGTGAAAGATCTTCAACATCCCCCATAAAGATCTTCCCCTTTTTTTCTTACCTAAAACCTTTATTTATATCCTGGGGAAAATAAAACATAAAAAGGGTGAGCTCAAATGCTCATTAAGGTTATGAATGGATAAAATAAAACATACCATATACATTTGAACTTAAAAACATGAACATAATGTTTAAACATCAAAAGCTTGAGCAATGGCATAAAACATGGAAGTACGTAAGGCATAGATCATAAAGAAACATTAAGAATGATAAACTATAATGGGAATAAAACATGTAATTGTGAAAACCATTAAGTACATGATATGATTTCCATAGTACCCAAGGCATTGCTGCCAAGACCATCTTAGTGGAAAAAGTCCCTTTCTGAATCGAGTTCACTCCTCATTCCAGTCCTGTATTACTGAACCGATTTAACTTGTTGTTCCAGCCATGTCTATGTAATGAGATATAAATCTTTACCCAATGCATTGGAGGGAGATATTGGTCTGAACCATCTCATAATGAAATAATTATTACTTGTGCCACAAAATAAACATACATCATTCATAATAACCCAACGAATAAAATTGGTTTCATAAACATCATCTCATCATCACATAATTCACATAAAAGAAATGGATATCATTTCATAATAAGAAAAGTGAAACCATGTAAATCCTAGAGACATGATACTTGAAACATACACATATGGAATAATGTCATCTTAGATGAAAAATGTTTTTGATAAAACACTTGAAATGAATTCTTGAGGAAAATATCCTTTTTTCATCAAAATCATTTTCTTTTCAAAAAATGTCATGAAATTTTAAAAGAAAAGTATTTTTCTTTGAAAATAGTCATGAAATCTTTTGGTGGAAGCTTCAGGAAAATAAGGCTTTATAAAACTGTAAAAATCCGTTCGTGTCGTATAAGTTAAAAAAAAACATTCTTCTCGTACTTTTGCCAGAAAAGTCAAAAAGTACCTCGTAATGTAAACACAAGAAGGATTCCTTCAAAACAATGTAGTAAAAGTCAAAAATGGGTAAAAAGGTCTTTAAACATACAGGAAAACACTTTTATAAAACATGGACATGGATGATAGAAATAACCCCAGTAAATACTTATGAATAAGAAATCTCAGATAAAAATGAGATTTGCACAATTATCCCTTACCTTAGGTCCAATTTGCTTCGTAAGTGTCCGAAACTTATGTATAATGATTTAAATAATGTTATTGACTTGTCACATAATCATATTCATTGTTATTATATCATATACGGTTCACTTATGACTTTATATTACCCGTTCTTTTGTAAATTCCATGTTAAAGAGCGTTTTGGTTAAAATCGTTTCATTTGTCATCCGTGTTTTGACTTATAATTATTCATATGATTACTTAGATCATGATTAATTAATTCGAGAATATAAAACATGATTTATATAAAATATATATTCATAATATACATATATATACAATAGATAGATAAATGGAATGAAATACACCGTTCATGGAGACGGTAGGTCATACGTACACATGAACGCTGTTTTCGTTTCCTTATTGAGTTGAATGAAATTAAATAGATGACATAAATATATATTTACATAAATCCAGTAGCATTATTATTCCATTTATTTCATTATTATTCATTATATATACTTTATAATCATTCTTGAATGGTTAATCATGGAAAATGAATCTCATCGTGTTCATGGAGACGGTAGTCCGTACATACGCACGAGCGATGATATCATTCCCGTGATCGTGGAATTGTATTGGAGTGTCTGTATACTATTTATGAATCAATATCACTTTACAATAATCATATACAGTCATTATTTACACCATTATACCCATCCAAGTAAGGTGATGGTGGATAATAGATTACACCACGGCGTGGAGACGGTATTCCGTACGTATGCACACGCGTTGATTTCATTTTACGTAGGATGGATAGATGGTGAAATAAGTTTGTTTCATACCTATAATAACATATCAGTATATTATAGATACTCATGTTATTACTTCATAATAAAATAACTAAAGAAGAAGAAGTAGAAGAAGAAATAAAGTTGAATGAATCGGTAACGTACATTACCTCTTCTTTGAAGCGCCTCTTTGAGACCTCCTCTTAGGGCACTAAAATTGGACTTTGAAGAAGACAAGGACCTATAAGATGTTTCTAGGGAAGTGGAGAAGAGAATTGGGCAGGGGTTTTAGAGATTGAAGGCTCAGAGTGGTGTGCGGAAGAGAGGGAGGAAGTGCCCTTTTATAAGGGAGGAGAGGGGCACCTTTGGAATTCTTATAAATATTAATTTATAATAAATCTAACCCCACTTAAAAACCTCCACAAATGAATCAAATTCTAATATTAGATGAGATAGGGTTGTAATATCATAAAAAAAGCAAATTTAGAGATGTTTGGATATTATTTTTAAACTTATCATTTTGATTTATCCTTATTTAATCTATTTAAGTTTATTTGTGGTAATAAAATTCTAAATTTTAAATTATAGGAAATAATTACTTATTTGTTGTGAATTTTCCATAATTGGTTACTTTATAACATTATAGAACATATAAAGTTAAATTTATAATTTTTAAATTTGTTTCTGATTTTTAAACAATTTTATAATATGTTATTTTTATAAAATAACAATAGTGTCAATTTTGACACTATTCATTTATTTGAATTTAAATAAAATATATACAAAAGATATGTTCGAAATAGAAGATTTAATAGATTCATTGAAGGTCATATGTATCTATAAAATTAGTGGATCACATTAAAATTTTCAAATAATATTTATTTTATTATTTTTAAAACCATTTATTTGGTTTATCTCTTAATAAAATAATTACTACAACAATTTTGTATAATTATTTAATATACTTATTTGTTGAATAAAAATTAAAAATAAAATCCTATGATGAAGATAAATCTATTACCTTTCACAATAATACTTTTACTCGAATTAACATCTTAAAATCACAATATTTAAATTGTTATATTTATTAAATTATGAAGGTGACATCTTTGGCATCATTTAAAATAAAATAATATAAGTGTCATAATCACTTTTATAAGGCTCCAAAGATATATATTAGGTCATTGGATGATTAAGGTGTATATATACACTACCAATAAGTTTTGGTCAGGTTTTTGGGCCTTTTAATGGATATTATTATTTCAATAAAAACTATATTACTTATTTTTCACTTAATAAATAATTTATGTATCATTAATGTATCACCATTAATGGCAATTATTTAATCACTAAAAATTATAAATAAATTATCATGATCTAGATAATGTTATTATCTTTCTGGAGACTATTCATGTTCTAAGTTTTATGATGTTTATCACTAAAGTAAAATTATTATACTTTTAAGATTTAAGAGAGTGACATGTTGTCACTTTCTTTGGTTTTAATAATAATTAAATTATTTTCATGGTCAAAAGTCTATAAAATGAATCTAATCCGACCCTTAGGTTATATGGATCTACTTTTAGCCATCAAATAGAATTTTGGCATGTGTTAGGGTAATTTTATAATATTATATTTACCCTTAATTACCCGATTTACCTTTAACTATGGTAAATAAAATTTATCATAGTTACTATTCATAATTCACAAAAATAAAAAGTAGATTGTTAACATAATTTGGACCCACTGATTCCAAATATGGAATCCATTTTTACAAATTCAATATACAATAGTTGCAGAAATTAAATTAAAATTAATCCCTTTGTCGAAAGAAAACCGGTTTTTCTTTAAAACAATGCAAAAGATTGAATTGATTTAACCTACGAATTTAATGTAAAATCAATTCTAATGACATAAATTATATTAAATGGTAAAAATATATTCTATTTATAATTTAAAACCATTAAATATTATAATTTAACCATATAAATTATTTCGATGAAAAAAGTTGTTTTTAATTAAAATATAGCGTGTTTTTACTATTCATCAAAATATGAAAGTTACCAGAATAATATGAAAATTTCCCCAAAGTAAATTTTTATTTCTTGATTCCAAAGAAGAATTATTATTTTGTCAAATTGAACTTATAAACTTGTCAAAAAATAGATTTAAAGTGGGTGCGCCATCAAAAGGTGGCAAAACTGCATTTTTTTTAAAATACATATTTTACCCGAAAAATTTATTTTGTTCTTATACAATGTTCTAGAAAATGTGTAAGATGAATAATAATGTTATAAAATTCAAAATTTAGTTAATAATATTCATAACGGCTAGTTCATAATAATATTATAATAATATATCGTTGTTTAGTAAAACCCGGTATTGCGTACAACACAAGCTATCGAGGAAGGTCGCGATTGCGTGTAATGCAAGCCAAGTCAGGGTTGCGTGTTGTGCAAGAATCCTTCGTTGTTCCGTATAAACATAATCCAACAATATTTATTTTATACATTGAATATATATATATATATAATCAATGTTCCGTAGAATAACTATTATCAAAATTGTGTGTAACAATATCCAAGAATAGTGTTGCGTATACTGCAAGCCAATACGGTGTTGCGTATAGTGCAAGGTAATCTTGGTGTAGCATACAACACAATAAATTAATGAAATTAAAATAATATTTTTCATAAAATCTCGGGGTGTTACATATAGTATGTATATTAACCATATAATATAAAAATACAAAGAGACATTGTAAAAGTGAAACTAATTAACTAAGAGTTAATACTAAACGATAAGGTTAATATAATGACCCAAAACTGTCTAAATTCTATTCATTGAGTGGTTTTCAACCCATCCCCACATTACCTTTTAAATAATCCACTTTGGAGCCATTATAAACCGAATATGAATTTATTATAAAATAATATTTCTAGCTTTTACAAAGGTGCCCCTCACCCCTCTTATAAAAGGGCACTCCCCCTTCTCATTAAATCACACAATTAAATACTTTTGGTTCGGCCAACCTCTGCCCAAATACTCTCTCAACTTCCCTCACTTCATCCTAGAGGCCTTCCTTTAGTCAAAAATCCAACTTAAGGAGCCCTTTTGATCAAATAAAAAGGGAGAACCCAAAGAAGAGGTAATGATTTCACCACCCTAGTTCCTTTCTTCTTCCACTTCTTCTTTCATTGTTATTACCATTCTATAATAATGAATCCAGTATCTCCTATATACTGTAATATTATTATAAATACGGTACATCCATATTCAGTATTATATCCATCCTTTGAATGACATGTCACCATACGTGTGTACATACGACGTATCATCTCCACGTCGTGGTGTAATTGTTATTCAATATATTATTATTTGGATGGGTATAATAATGATTTGTAATTCATGTAAATAATAAAATATAACATGATAATTATTCTGTATATATGGTATACCATCCAATTATATATTATTTTAATATCAAAAGAATTATATTTTCGCTCGTACGTACGTACGGATTACCGTCTCCATGACGCGATGAGATTCATTTCCAAGTTCACCATTCATCGACGATTATAAAAATATATATTACTAATAAGTATGTAATATATGAAATAATAATGATTCTGGATATATATATATATATATATATATACGGATTTATGTACCTACATATATCTTATTCATTTACTTCCGTTCAATACAATATAAAAACAGAAACAACGTTTATGCGTACGTACGGACTACCATCTCCATAAACGGTGTTTTCTATTTCATATATATGTCTATTATACATATTTATATTCTAAATATATATGATATATTAATCATGTTTTAAATTCTGTAAGTATTTAAATCATGATCTAAGTGATACAACCATGAGTGGCAAGTTAAAACACGTACGATAAAGAAAGTGATTGTTACCCAAAATGTTAACTTAACATGGAAATTATTATTAAATGGGTAATATAAAGTAATAAATGAATTAGTTATGATATCATAAATATTAATATGGTTCTGTTATAATTTAATAACATACTACGATCTTCGTATAGGAGGTTAAACGTACCCTCGACTAAAGGAAAGTGCAAGGTAAGGGGTTTTCCTCTCACTCCTTATTCCCGTGAGATTCATGCCATATTGCACTATTTCCTTTTGTGTGGTGTATGTACTGCCCAAAAATGTATTATTTATGTAATAGACTTTAATTTATGTGTATTTACATATTCATTGTATGCTACCTCTTTCACGGGGTGTATGTTTCGTAAGTTACCAAATTGGTAAGGGTTAATTTCACAATCTCTTTATTATCCGAGGTTGTTGTTTTTATGTTAGTATCTACAGGGACATATTTATTATCCATGTACATGATTTATGAAATAGTTTTCAAAGGGATTCTTTTAAGGTACTTTTTACTAAAACATCATTTCAAATGTTTTAAATATTTCTTCTTCTAAATCTTTCTCATTAATTTCCATGTCTTTAAAATGGTTTTTAAGGATTTATTTATATGGACATGAATGTTTTTAAAATGTTAATTCCTTTCAAAATTTTCAAAGTGGTATGGGACACTTTGATTCAAAAATTTCTTTAAATTACTTCTTTTCTAAATTGTGTGACTTTTAAATGTTTTCATGAAAAGGGGGTATTTCTCTCAAAGAGTTTTACAAACCAATCTCATCAATGTAAAAATTATTTAATGGATTTTAAACTTGTTTTGAAGTTGATTTATCATGATACAAATATTCCATATTGTGTTGAAGGTTTTGTGATATATTTGACTGTGGATGTGTTATTTTTTATAACATTCATGGTTTATGGGTAAAGTATTGACATTTCTCATGCTAGTTTTAATACAAATTTTTATGTTATATTTCATCCTCTTCTTAAGATGAATGTATTAGACTAGTATGTTCCAGGTTGGGGACCGGTAAAATTAAGCCCTCCAGGTTGGTGTCCGGTTATTAGAGGCACTCCGGGTTGGTGTCCGGTTATTAGAGTCACTCCGGGTTGGTGTCCGGTTATTAGAGAAACTCTGGGTTAGTGTTCGGTTATTAGAGGCACTCCGGGTTGGTGTCCGGTTATTAGAGGCACTCTGGGTTGGGTTCCGGTTATAGTTAGCCCCTAGGACTTGGTACGAGGCCTTGATAATGAAATTAAAGTTCATCATTATGCATTCCATCATTATGAAACTGGTTAGTGATATTGCATGTGATTATTCGATTAGTAGAATATCCATGTGAATAAGAAAATGGCATTATTTCATTTTATTTCTGCCATATTATACTGAAGTTCAAGTTTAAAAGGCTTTTGTTTTAGTTTTATACATTGCCTTAAATGTTTATGCTTATTTTTGAAAGTTTCCACTGTATTGCTTACCCTTACTGAGCATTTGAGCTCACCCCTTTCTATGTTTTATTTTTTCCCAGGATTCCAAGAAGTGTAATGTGAATGATATACAGGGTTAAGACAAGGGAATAATGGAATTCAAAAAGATAATTTATGTTGTTTTGTACATCTTACAGTGAAGATGTTACATTCATGTATGTGATATATTTTTCCAAGACTGCTAAACTGGTCGGTCCTTCGGGACTTGATTCCTTGTAATCATGCCAATGTATTCAAATAATGCACGGAATCTTGGTAACTGGGGTCGGAGCATTACACTAATAATATCATACATAGATATTACATCATTTTTATGAATATTCATGACATTTCACAGACTCATACCTGAGGACCATAATAGTTTATTGTATTTGGAAACATTAAAAAACAATTTCCATAGGTAAACAAAATCATCTAACAATGTGAACTTTATAGCAGGAATACCTCATAGAAATATAATATGTAATGCATATCTTTATAGCCTAGGAAATGGAGACATAAGAAGGGTTGATCTTAGCTTCTCATTAAGGGTATACAAGGGAGATACATGAGCACAATATGGACATATGGGTACGAGAACATGTTCAAACCATTTTAAAACCACAACCTTAATATCAAATATTATAATATTGAGTCATGGAATAATTATTTAAAATTCATTAGACATGAATCATAATGGGGTAAAAGAGCACAATCCATGATAGAATACCATTGACAAAAGACATATATATTTTTGACCAAACATAAATATATAAAATCATATGTTAAGGATACAAATAAATACATTAATAGCATATTAGGATTTCGCTAACAACCCATGTACCAGATTTCATATTTCAGTGACCTCACAAGTACCCTCACTAAGGAATGGGTTAACCACCCATGTACCATCACTTTTAGGATTATTCTAACAACTTTAATACCCTAAAATATATAATACAATTTATCATTACACAATTAATTAGATTGAAATATAGGCCCCACCTATAACATAATTAAAATTGTATATATGTGATCCATAATACATTCCTTGTATCATATCCCATGAAATGAAATGAGTTTCATAAACATTTCATAATATCATAACCAGAAAAAAAGAGATAGGTTAAGTAATATTTTCATCTTTTAATTATATTATAACACATGATGATATGTTTATTTTATAATAATTTTATCCAAGTATAACATGTGGAAGAGAGATGAGTATTATAAACTACATATCATCATAAACATACACCATTTAGATATTGAATATGAATTAGATCCTTGCATCATATCACAAATAATGAATGCATAATATAAAAGTATTTCACCCTAGATGGAGAGTTATTTTGAAAAATTACTTGTTGAGTTACTTGAGGAATATTAAATTTCATTTCAAATAAAATTCTAAAAAATTTAAAAATTTGTAAATATTTTTCATTGAAAATAATATTGTAAACATATAAATAAATCATTACAATAATTTAAAACATTTCCTGAGGACCATATCCTTTTTTATTAGATTTTTTATTTGAATATAGAAAAATTAAAATATTTTTTCATTTTAAAATATCATTGAAATCATATAAATGAATATTAAATGAAAATAATTGTGATTACGAATAGAGGTTTCATGTTTTCCTTACATGTTAAAAAAACATTCCATTATCATTTTTTGTAAAATCCAAACATACATTGTTTTGAAAAATACATGAAGATTCATTTATTATTTTGGAAAAAATTAAATCATGGTAAAAAATTTCTTTTTGAAATCTTACATGAATAGTAAAACTTTTTCACAAGATTTTTCAAAAACATGGTTTTGGAAGAAATCATATTTCTAACTAATGAGATGGATAAATTCATATTTTCAAAAAAAATCTCAAAACATTATAATTTTCAAAGAGTGAAAAAATTATACTATTAATATCATGAATAAATAGAGTTTATGAAAATTCATAAGTTTCTTGAGAGATGGATCATAATATTTTATCATTGGAAAGATGACTATAACAATCCCGATAAACAATGAGATTGTAGCATAAAATCATTTCCACTTTGGTAACATTGAATCATAACCCCATGAAGGGATAACATAAAATGGAAAATAAAATATCATGATGGTAAATAAATTGATTATATTATATTCCAAGTGGACAGGATATACACTGCATGAAATAATATAGATGTGTTATGTAACATATGTCTCAAAGAGGGAAAATTGATACGAAAATAACTTACCTTAAGACTTGACTTCCACCGTACACATTCAATACTCATGTGTATGAAATATAAATTTAAAGTAAATATATTATTTTAAAAAAATTATATATATCATAAAATATTTTAATTTCATATGACTTTTTATGACCCATTTATTAATAATTTCATTATAATGTTATCTATTGATTAACAACTGCTTTGTTATTTGTATATGTTTCTATTTTTTTGTCATATTACATTGATATTGATTTCATAATCAACATAATTTTAACCCTAATATAAATATAATATATATTCATTATACATGTGTTTATAGTTATCTATAAAATTTAGTTATAGAAAATGAAATGCACCTTTCTTGGAGATAGTAGGTCGTGCGTACACATGAACGCTATTTCCATTTTAATAATGTATTCCCAGAAAGAAAGATAAATGTTATATTATCCTTATATAATAATTTTTATTTCATATATATAATGTAATTAAATTAAACACATCTTTATTTCCATTCATGAAATGTGTGAATGAATCATATTGGTTCGTGTGGTTGTAGTCCGTCATACACACACGTGAAATTATCACATTCCCAAAAAATGAAAAAATGAATGTATGTGTGATATAACAATTAACAAATCATAAAAATATAATAAATATAATATTTAGAAAAAAAAACCATCATTTTTACCAATCATGAGAGGTAGTAATGGAAAACCAAATGACATCGGTATATAAGGTGGTAGTCTACTATACACATGAATGATTATTCCATAACCTATTTGATGGAAGTGGAGGTGGTTGTGGGTCATGAAAAAAATATAAAAAAATATATTTATATTAAATATACATAGGTTGTTATGTAACATAATTATAATAATAATTTATGGTTTTGGAGGGAGAAATAAAAGAAAAATACTCGTCAATAAACTTGACCTATTCTTCAGGTATCCTCATATTTTCACTGAAATCCATCCTAGATTGGATTTATGTAAAATATAATGATTCTAGGATGATTTTATGGAATATATTATGTGATTAAGGCTTTTACGTTCTGAAAAAAATGGTTTTAAGGTGTGAATATTAGAGGAGAATTTGTGGACTTTTATAATTGAGGTTATTGGCACACATGTAATTTTCTGAATAAAATAATTACACCCATGTTATTTCTATTTCACAAGGCTCCAGTAATGGAAAAGTATTGATACATGAAGATATATAATATAAATATTGTTATAATATGTTTTTTATATGATTTCGGTTATTGTTATGCCTTATAATTTTATTTTAATCCATAGTAAACCCATTTTTATTTTAACTGTAGAAAAATTAATTTCTAATGTTTTTCACTATTCATTTAATTTAAAAATTAATTTGACCATATCAGTTAAAATATATTATTTTGATTTAAAATATTTAATAAATTTTTACAAATTACATTCACATATGATGAAAATATTTATTTAAAATTAAACTCACATATGTGATGAGAACATAGGTTTTTGAAGGGGAAATGTTCAATTGATTACATATGTTTTATAAAAATATTCAACATAAATTTTATTATTGTGATATAATTAGTATTAATGGATCTATAAATAATATAATGTTACTATAACATTAATATTTTATAAAAAATGAACTTTATTATTAAATTAAATTAAAATATAGTTTTCTAGTAAAAGTATGTATTTTTTTACTTTTCATAAAAAAAGATACAATTTATAAAAATCCAAAAAATTCACCGTAAGATAATTTTGATATTATATTTTAAAAATTAACTCTATTTTGTCAAATTATTTATCTATTTTTTCATAAATTAATTTTATTAACGTTTACAAAAAGAAATAAAATCCATTTTTGTGAAAATAATATTTTAAAATCCTTTAAAGACATTAAAAAAATACATTCCATTTAACAAACATTACTCCTTTATATAAAATAATTATAATTAATTCAGAGAAATAGGTATTAATATTAATATTTATATTTTTAAATTCATTTTTATATCCATCAGGTTTATTTAATTATATTAAAAATATATCATGGTTTTGTTAAAATTAAACGTTTTGTGTAATACAAGATGACCTGCAGTTGTGTCTACCATAAGACTATCCTAGTTTTTCATGTAGCACATGATTGATATGGTATCCCAGGTAGATAAAAATTATTAAGGTCTTCTGTGTAATTTATGATATCATGTAAATTTATTTTATCCAAAAAAATATATTTCATAAAAACTCACATTATTACTTTCTACACCCATACAATGATCTTCACCCTAGAAATACTTCACCCCATAAAATGAGGTAATGTTTCCCTCTTTATATACTCAAGTTCCCTCATAGCTTCTTGAAACTGGTGGGTTTTCTATAACTAATTAAATAATTTAATGTTCTTATTGCATATAAATTTATTTTTTTGATCCATAATCTCCATCAGTTATTTCTCATAAGAAGGATCTAACTCCCTTGGTGTGACCTATGTTGTTAGAACATGTGATTGCTCAGGTATACAATTTATTAGGAAAGATACCCGGAATACATCATGTAGATGAAGGAGGTTTGGAAGAAGATCTTATTAATATGATCTTGTCTCGATATGATCAAAAATATTATAGGGACTAATCTACCTTGGGATTATTTTCTCTATATTTCCAAATCTCATAAATTTATTTTATATAGAATTTATTAGAAATGCATTTTCACTAAATTCAAATTCTATATCACATTGGTGATTATCATAACAAATTTAATGCCGATTCTGAGATACATTGATGTGTTGATGAATGGATCTAACGTTGTATTCACTCTATTATTCTAGATTACGTCCTAATATATTTCCTTTTAAAACTTTATTCCAGAGGTTTGGATCTATAAATTTATTTATATAGAAGGATTCATAAGGATCCATTATAATTCTAGATTAAAAGGTATTGTTTTATGAAAACACAAAAAAACGTTACCTATCCCAACCACCATTTTAATTGAAAGAAAATGATCTCAAAATATCATATAGGGTTTGAATTTTCCTTTCATGATTATTATCGATATGATGATGATACACAATGCTTAAAATGATATCTGTAATCATATATTTTTTTAATGTTTTATAGATTTTTTTGTAATCCTTGAAACACAGTTATACCTAATAGAATTTCGTATTCAAGGAAACAATGTCGCATACAAAATGTATATACCAAAATATGATCTAGAGAGAAGAATTTTTTATAGTGATTATGATTCCTAAATTTGAAAAGAGATCGATTATAACCCACATAGGATTATTCACATTAAAAATTTTGAGGAGCATAATGAAAGAACCGATGGAAATGTATTCCCATTTCTTTTTAGAAATTGGTAATGGATTTAACAACAAAATAGTGTTTTTTATTTCAGATATATATTGATATCATACCATACACCGAGATACAAACTCAACAATATATAATTTTATGAAATACAACTATAAAAAATTGTTCAAATATCTATACTTCTTTATAAATATGAGATTGATAGAGAATAAATAACCTTGATATTATTCTAAGAACTCTTTCCTGATGTTTGAAATGAACATATCACAAACACGATTTCTGAATCTTATCATTCCATTATGATCACAATTAAATATAGAAACATTTATATCCTTCTTATTTCCAAAAAATATTCCCTCTATGTCTCTTTGATCATTTATTAGATATATAGTTGAACATTAAATTAATAAAGATAATATTTCCCCCTTACTAATGGATTTATAGATCCATCGTTTAAAATCCATAAATAGTGGATCTTTTGAAATCCAAATCATGGATAAGAGAGATTTATCCATTGGCTCAAAACATCATCCACTTTTTTCTCTATCTCAGTGTGATAATGTATTGAGAAATCAAAATCATTAATCAAATCTAACCATGTTCATTGATTAATGTACATTTCTTTATTTTCTATTATATATTTAAAACATTTATGATCAGTATATATATCATATTATTCTTCATAAATATATTGTCTCTATTTCATTAATGCAATAAAATTTGATGCTAAATCTGAGTCATTTGTCATGTCATTTTTTTCATGAATATTCATTTTCCCTGAGAATAATCTATAACTATGTCTTTCTAAATAATAAAACATCACAATCCATTTATTTATTTATCACTATATAATTAAAACACTTTTTTACAATAGTTTAATTTTATCATAGTTTCATGGGATGACCTTATCTTAAGTTGATTGAAATTTTCCTCACATTCATATATAGAGAGGGACTCGACTCCCTTCCATGTTAACATAGTTATAGGATTAGATAGTAATAAAAACTTTTCAAAAAAGTTATTGATGTTATTTGACTTAAATATGAAAATTATGGATCTTGGACACCATGGTTGGTTTGGGATGACATTCAATAGCTTCTGTATTTGATTTATCTACTGATATACCCTCTCTTTTGATTATATCACCAAAAAAGTAAACCTTTTAGAGTTGAAATTCACAAATTGTACATTTTTCATATCATTTCTCTTTCCTTGGGGTCAGTAGTATAATTCTAATGTTGTCTCCCTACTCTTATTTACTCTTTTATGAGTTAATAATATCGACTATATAAACTACAAAAAACTAATCAAGGTAATATATAAAGACCATATTCATTTAATCCATTAAAATAGTGAGGCAATATTAAGAAATAATAGAATCAAAATACATGTATAGTACCCATAATTTTAATGAAATTATATCATTTCTATATCCTACTTCTTGACCAACAATAAATTATTTCTAGAATGAAGTTCAATATTAAAAATGTATTGAGGTTCCCATGATTGATCAAAAAAAAATATAAATAGAAGGAAGAGGATAATTCTTATTAATTATGATGTATCCCAGCTATAGACAATCAATGAACAGTCAAATTGATTCATCGTTTTTTTAACAAAATGAATATCTACGCACCAAGGTGAAACAGAAGACCAAATCAACCCATTTTCAAGGTTCTCCATGAGTTTTTTCTTCAATTCCTACATCTCAAAAGTTACATTCTATATGGAGTCTTTGAAATTGGTAGGGAACAAGGTACAAGTTATATTGGTAACTTAAATACACATTTTTGTTTAAGGTTATGAAACTCTCCTTGAAAGACATCAAAAAAATGCATACAATAGGTATATCATTGTTGAAATGTTTCTGCCCAACCATTAGAGATAAAAACCCCTTCTGAACAGGAATTAGTACACATAAAATGGATGTGATGTCAATTTTCAGTTTTTAATTAATGAAAAATTAATAGAATACCATAGTATGTTATAAAATTTCAAGAATAACTTCCCTTTATTAAAATTTGATGTTTCATTTTTGTACATAAATCCATTACATGCCTAATATATCATGAAATTCAACAAGATTAATATGGGAAATATTTTTAGGAAGTAAATCCACACAAACTTCAACTAAAGAAGAATCATATACATGATATGTTATCATCATTCCATTAGGGGTTTTCACTTCTAGTTCTAAATCTAATCGTTTTGGTGGAATCTTAATACCCTTCAAAAATTGTTTAGATATGATTCTATATATAGATCGTGAGTCAAATAAGAAATTATTAGTTATGGATTAGATAGTATGTGTACCTTTCAACATTTTATTATCATACACCTTGAAAAAAACATAGATCACATGATATTTACCCTTATGCATCTTCTTAATAGGCTTCTGGAATTGATCACCTTCACCAAACCATATATTTGGGATTTTGTTAGCATAATTCCGAAACACAATTTATTGGAATCATTGAAGAATAGATGGTTCATTCAGTAAAGTAATATTATTATTTGATTCAATATATAACATCCTCACATCACTTCAATATTCAATTTCCTAATGAAAATCCCTTCAAAATATTATACATTTAGTTGTCCCCTAACAAAGAATGTCTTCCATCATTCTTACAAAACATTATGGTGAAGGAAAGATATTGTTCTTTTATCCAATGTACTTAGATTTACTATTCAATTAAAATTTTTTCTTCTTATCATATCCATTGGATTTTTATGTACATATATCCTCCATTTCCTCTTTGATATAATGTCAAAAAATATATTTATAGCTATCGAATCCTCTTTTGGTGAACCCCTTTTAGATATTTCATTTTAATCCAATGATGAATCGATCGACCTTACATTCAGGTTGGATGATAGTACCACATGCATGCCTCACATGTATTGTACAATTTTCTCAGAGGTAGTAAAAAATTAATCGTAATTATTCTTTAGATCAAGGAACTCCTTATTCATATTTCTATGTAGAATTTGATGAATCTACTATTTGAAAAACAAGTTCATAGACTCATCCCAATCCAAAAAGTTAATTTCATTATGTTGACTCATATTTTTTAAAATAGTTCACCATTGATCCACTTTAACATTCAAAAAATAATCAAATAAAATGTAGTTTTATCAATAAAACAATGGTGAACAGAAAATATATTTTTAGTGGTGAAGATCTATTGTTTATAAAATAGTGGATTAGAAGAACCGATAAAATATTTTTGATATTTCCTCATTAATGAATCCACATAATTTTGTTCCTCCATTGATCATTAGGAAGTATATGATGATTTCTAGATTAATAACGTCGTGCGTGAATAGAAAATATATTTTCAATTATCGATCCCCTATCTTTTGGATTCTCTAGAATAAAATCATTTAATTAGTCATCACACTTAGCATTATCATTTTTCCTTTGGGTTCAATCTAATGACTAAAACCATAAATCATATTGTGTTTGGCAATAATCATGATAGGGAACCTCATAATCAGGAAAATACTTATCCCATTTATAATTCATAACCCCTTTTTTAATAAATGATGAATTAGTTTTATCCTAGGTCATTAATATTATTCATATATTTAAATCGTTCATGATGGTTTATAAAGAGTATGATAATTTTAAAAGAATATCCTAAGGGATTGTCAAATAAGGATTTCATCATAGCCCTTTGTAATGCATGGGGTGATGATTTTGTGTAACAGAATACTATTTTTTCGAATTTTTTACCCATTGGTACATTTATGCCAGACCCACATCCACTTCTCATATTTAGAACGTGATATAATAAGTTGGAACCAAATCGCTATTTCCAATAGAAAAATTCCAATATATTTTCATATATATAATATTATACATATTATTATCCCCATATATGTTCTTATGTGATCCCAATAAGGTGTTCTCATCCAAACTTCTTATGGATAATTAACCTTGTCCACCATTACAAACTATAGCGACATAGGATTATCATGCAAAGATATTACATCAATTCATATTAATATTAATTATATTAAACAAACAAAAACCTAAGGAAAATAATAATTCAATGTCTTTGGATAATTTTAAACACAAGAAACTGGTCCATAAGCGAACTACATCATCTAACACTATTACCATTATAGTTAAAACCCTCCCTAGAAATATCATATGTAATACATTTCGTCATAAACTGGGGAATAAAATCATAATAAAGGGTTAGATCAGATACTCATTAATGGTAAAAAAGTCATATATGTTAGTATAACATTGAAATAATCGAATAAGAACATAATCGTAACATATGAGTACCATACCATGCATCTAAATGATCATAATACTAATTCACTGAATAAATACTGGCATTTCATAAAAAATTAATCATAGGGGAATATAACAACATGATCCATGAGAACATAACATTGGTATAATTAATTGATTTGTAGCATACTCATAACCTTGTAAACTATCATGTCATATATACCCACCAAGAAATTCATAAAATGATTGGATAGGGATAACCACCATTATAAACACTTTGGGAATGGGATGACCTCCCATGTACACTATATTGGGATTCGGCTAGCCACCCATGTACCCACATTGTTGGGATTATATTAACCTCTCATGTACCCTTTGATATCATAAAACATTTATCCTTACCAAATGAATTGGAGGGATATATAGGCCCCCTACCCATCACTGGATGAAAATCTTACATATGTGTGACATAGTATCATAAAATACTAATATTCTCATAACCCATGAAATTGAATAGATTTAGATTTTTTATCATATCACAACATATGGAAATGATACATTTTTTATAATATTTTAATGATTTCATCATATTATATCCTATCAAAAGAAGTGGGTTTACTAAGAAATTTTTTGGGATAACCCATAGAGGAGAAAAAGGTTCATAAAAATCTTGTCATCATAAACATAAACCATATTGAGAGAAAACATGAATGTTATATTTGGATCGTATCACCAGTAATGAAAAAGAAACCCAAATGGATGTAATATTCTATAGATTTATATTTTGAAATATTACAAGGTATTTTAATTTAGAAATATAAATTTTCATTGAAATTAAATTTTTTAAACATAAACTATTTTTAAAATCCATTAATTTGAAAATAAAATTGAAAACATATAAATGAATATTTAGAAATAATTTAATAGTTTTCTATATAAAATATAATTTCTTATTTGATAAAAAATTTCAAAACATTGAACATTTTGAAAAAACCTTTTATTTGGAATGAAAATCGAAAAAAATATAAAGGAATTTTCATTTCCAATAATGGTCATGACGAAGGGAAGTTTCAATAAGGTTATACATGTTTAAAAAAATTTGTTTAACCTTTTTAGTAAAATATAAATATATATTATATGGAAAATGAAATAAATATTCCTTTAAAAACATTATTTTATAATTACATACATTGTTAAAATTTTATTTTAAAAATCATAGGATTATAGTTAAACATTTTAGAAAATATTTTTTGAAAACATGGTTTTGGATGAAAATATATTTTTGAATGAAGAGTATGATAATGTATAATTTTTATAATAATACTTTATCGATTATTTTTGTTACCAAATAGTTGAAAAATGGTACTATTGATATAATGAATAATAAATGGAGAATAAAATTCATCAGTTTTTTTGAGAGATGGGTCATAATATTTTATCATGGGAAACATAATAGTAAACAATCCTGAAAAATGATGAATTTATTGAATGAAATAATTCCTACATTGGTAACATTAATTCAAAATATACATGATGGAATAACAAAATATCAAACAAGAAATATTATGAGGAAAAATAATTCATGATATTATATGCCAAATGGGTCATATATACACTTTGGCAAAGAATATTGTTTTATAACATGATTTATATCTCTAAGAAGGGGAATTGAGATAAGAAGTCGTCACCTTAAGTCTGGCATTCCATATTAGAAGTTAAAAATCCAATATATTAAATATAATTTCATTATATATATATATATATATATATATTATAACAATATTTATATTTATCATTCCATTTATAAATTTTATGACCATTTATTAACAGTTTATTAATAAATCCATGTTAATGTTATGTTTTTGGTAATATTCACATTGTTTTCTGTATATGTATTGATTTATTATTTTGGTCCTCTTACATTGATTATGGTTTTATAAACTAAATAACTAAAACCATGATATTAATGTTATATATATTCATTATATATATATTTACGTATGTCCATAAAATTTCTTGATAGAATATGAAATACACTATTTAATGAGAAGGTATGTCATACATACTCATTAATATTATTTCCACATTCAAGAAATATTGAATTAAAAAATGTTGAATTATATATTATCCTTATAGAATAAATTTTATATCATATATATCACATGTCTTCATTAGAACCGTCCATATTAAATTTCATGTAAAGCATGAACAAACTACATCGCTTCACGAGGCGGTAGTCCACCGTCAACCAATGAAATGTTATAGTATTGTCAAAAAATGGAATACATGAAGGTATGTGTGATACAATAATTATAGAATCATTCTAATATCATAAATATAATATATAAGGAACAATTCCATCATTATTTCCAACCATGATATGTGGTAACTGAGAATCAAATTTCATCGTTTTGTGAGGATGTAGTCTGCAACACACATTAATGGTGATTTTAAAACCTATTTCATGGAATTGGAGATAGTTGTATGTTTTTAACTTAACATAAAATATATTAGTATATATAGGATATTATGTTTATTTTATCATGATGGTATAATAATAATTTAATTATATAGATTTATAAATTGAAAAAAAACACTCATTGATGAACATTATATATTCTTCAGGAATACTCCTTTGGTTCTAACCAAAATCATCCATGGGTAGTATATTTTTTAAAAAATAATTCTTTTAATGTGATAAGAGGGATATTGGGAATTTAATTTGGATGTTTTTTTCTAATAAAATGGGTTTTATGGAGTGAATACTCTGGGAGAGGTGATTGCCTCTTATAAGTGAGGTGAGTCACACAATTGTAATATTTTGAATTAAATAATTCCACCCATATTTTGTTAATGTCACAAGGCTATAATAAAGACTCATTATATAAAATAGTTTTTTTAAAAATAATTTTATTAATGTTCTCAAAAATAAATAAATGTGGGTTTTTAGAAAACAGAATTTTCCAAGATTAGAAAGACTTCATAGAAAATTAATTACATGTTTCATCAAAATGAATCATTTTAATAAATTTTATATTAATATTAATAAATAGTAATTACTATTCATATGATTATATTTAACAACTAGGTTATAATGATATTTTTTAAATATATATAATACTTTTCTTAGAGCTCAATATTATTTGATAATAATATTACTCAATGTTTGGTATAATGCAAGAAAAATATAATGTTGTGAGCAGCATAGGCATAAATTCAGGTTTCATGTCGTGCAAGAATATCTTGGTGTTACATGTAAAAAAAATCAAGTATAATTTGATAAATAATAATTCATAAAAAATTGGTGTTGGAGTCTATGTTTTTTCCATTCCAAAAAAGCATAGAAATCCATACAAGATTCTATTGGATATGTCATAGAGCTCAATTAGACACTTAGATCAAAATTTATGGAAAATTGAAGTTTGAGTGATATATAATTTTTAATTCTTAACAGAGTTTGACCAGAAAAGGTGATCTATAGGTGGAATGAACCATAGACTGTGAAAATAGATCTGATGAAATTATTCCTATTTTCACAATGTGTCAAATGATATCCCGTAACACACTTATATAGATTTCCATCCTCCCTGTCCACTAATACACCACAAAATACTTGAGTGGTCAATGTTTCTTCTTCATAATTAACTCTTTTTGTGCAAATTGGACCCAATTTGGAGGGGGTAATTTTTTATTTCCATAAAGTGGAATAAATTTGAAATGAATTTGGTAATATTATGGGATGAATAACAAGATCAACTAAAAGAAACTATGAGTAGATTTCAAAAAAAACTAGAAATACTATATGCATCAAGGCATTTTCTGATAGAAACCCAATCTATATATGTGTCTTGTTGATTTAATGAACTCAATAATGGTAATTTAATACCACTTAAGTATATGTTAGGTAATTTTTTTTTCATATCATGGAAGTGATCTTCCACCATCTGGTAAATAATTTATTCTTTAGAATGATATGATGATCAAAACTCTCTAAAAGCAATTTTTTTGCGGATCATGGAATCCATATGTGACCCCCGTAGAGGAAATATCCTCCTATATGATCTTAAATTTAAGGAATGAGCATCCTTTAAAGTGAATTATAATTACCCAACCAATTCTCAATATATAGTGATAGAGAGATGAAAAGGAGATATACCAAGATTGGGAGAAATAATTTTCCCCTTTTATAGAAGCTTGAGATTTTGATCATACCAGATATCACAGTTGTCATGTCTCCTAAAGGGAAGAATTTTACTTCATAACAGAGTCCTTAATGATATTATCTAGTATACAATGGTATTATTTTGGGAAGGGAAACATTTTCACATTATCAATTATGTAGGTATTCTACTTTTTGATATACAATGATATCCTTTGTGGAAGGGAAATATTTTCAAGTTATCCATTATGTAGGTATTCAACTTTTTTATAGAATCACTTTCCTGAGAAAACCATTTTTGGTACTCCTATTTTTCATAGAAAGAGACTTATGTGAGATAGTGGTACCCTAGGGCAATTATATTATCTCTCTCGACACTCTCCTTATGTGTAGTGTTTAACTTTATCTTATACAACCTTGATGTGTCCAAATTATCCTCTAGATTTAATTATAAATCTGATCGAAGACAAAATTAATGACTCATATGAATCCACAAGATTTAGATTTTTTAAATACACACATCATCATGGAATTTCCTTTATGATAATAGATTCCCTTAGTAGTGTTTGTACCAATATTTTAATCCTTAACTATTGGGATACTCTATGAATCTATGTTCATGCTTCCCCTTATAAATGAGGTCCCCAATCCTTGATGAAGTAGTGTGAGACTTACTTTCTCAACTATTGGTACTTAGTTCATATATGGTACCTAATAGATGAAGATATATTGGTTTCATCATACCCTTTTTTAATAAATGAATGGGTAGTACCAATCCTAGTTCTGTAAATAGGTAGGATGATTTAAAAAGGAATCTCTCTTTGAAGAATCCTCTATTATATACAACTGGATTATATATCTCATCCCTCTTCTATCAACATATAGGGAGTGTATTCATCCTATTATATTGTAATGTGTAAGGCCAAAATAAATATGATTATGTATTGTGAATAGTTTTCCAATCTTCCTTTTTTTCTACCATCGACCATGAATCATGTGGGATAATGGAAAGGAGTTGATCATGACACTATCATAATCAAAATCATTCAATATGGGACTTCTTTTTTAGGTGTAATTACTAACATTTTTACCTTCGTCTCAAAGGTCCTTTTCTCTAGGATCAATTCATAAAAAGGGAAATTTCCCTATAATGAATCAATGTGTTCTCTCTTATGTATTATCCCTTCTCAATCCTGCACTACAAAAAACATTATGGCGTATTCTTCCCCATAGCATGATTTTAAAATTTGTTGATATTATCCTTGTTACATGATGCTAACCTGGTTGAAAATATCATTACCACATGATGTTAAACAATATTATACATTCTTGTCATAGGAACATAAACTATGACACTCAAACTATGTTTGGTTTAATTAAAATCACGATGGGATACATAGGAATCCCCATTGTTATTAAAACCCAAAAACATAAAACCCATCATCAAATCTTTCTAGAAACATTCTGTATAAAACAATACCACCGCCAGGAAGAAAATATTTCAAAAGGGTTTTATTTTCTCCTCCCCACCAAGTCATACAACCAATGGGATCCATCTTCATAAGGGTCAAATTACTATTTTTTAAAATAAATCTCAAAGAACCACATTCCCTTCTAGGTCAATCAAAAAGGGTTTCTCATGAATGGGTCCCACACTATCGATTTCTAGGATCATTTTTTCTGGTCTTGCTTGCCTCATGATGTTATCTGCATTAATGAGTCCTTATCACATAAACATTAATGGTTCAACATTCTCTATTAAGTGGAACCGAAATACATATGGTTTTATTCTGTTTGAATTGATATCTAGAAATCCCCATCATGACCCTAATCCCAATATTATCATAATCACTAGATAAATGGATAATTACAAATTCTATAGTAATTAGGTGAGTTTATTAAAAACAAATTTCCTTAAAAAAAGATTAACCAAGTACAATTAAATAAATTTCAGATCCTGTAATACATAGATATAGTTACATTTATAGAGACACTTAAATACACCTACATGTTACCTCAAAATTAGAACCACTAATGTAAAAAATAGTTCAAATTGATGAGATATCTCATACATGTACATATTTTCCAATCAACACATGATAATAACTGATTTCTAGGACGGGGGTAACCAGTCCTACACTAGGATTTGGGATGGATTCATGAACCTGAATTAAATATATTAGAGTGGATCTAGGTATGGAATAATTCCTCTCAATAGGATACAATGAGGATGAACTCCCATACTATCAACCATGGTGAGTTACAAAGCATCAATGGTATAAAACACAGTGATCACCTGCCTTTTAAAAATATGTTCATAAATCATCACATATGTGGGAACCATTTGGCATTTACACTCCCTTGAATAAATCTCATTGGAAACCAATTGTAATAGAATAATTATATATACATAAATAATAAAATACTTTGAAAAAAATTAATAATTAGGTGTAGAATTATTGAGGGTAGGGTAGAGGTCAGATATATGATATATAGATATATGATAAATAAATTAGTGATATAGTTTGAGGTATGATTCTTGTCCCACCTATTTTGGGACTCTTAGTCCTCATCATCAGTGTAACAAATTATTTTCATATCTCATTGTTTTTTAGAAGTCTGGTATTCTAGTATAACCCCTAGAACAACCACTTTTACTTATGATACATATTGATGGTAACCAGTCCTACACTAGGATTTGGGATGGATTCCTGAACCGGAATCAAATATATTAGAGTGGATCTAGGTATGGAATAATTCCTCTCAATAGGATACGATGAGGATGAACTCCCATACTATCAACCAGGGTGAGTTACAAAGCATCAATGGTATAAAACACAGTCATCACCCGCCTTTTAAAAATATGTTCATAAATCATCACATATGTGGGAACCATTTGGCATTTACACTCCCTCGAATAAATCTCATTGGAAACCAATTGTAATAGAATAACTATATATACATATATAATAAAATACTTAGGAAAAAATACATAATTAAGTGTAGAATTATTGAGGGTAGGGTAGAGGTCAGATATATGATATATAGATATATGACAAATAAATTAGTGATATAGTTTGAGGTATGATTCGTGTCCCACCTATTTTGGAACTCTTAGTCCTCATCATCAGTGTAACAAATTATTTTCATATTTCATTGTTTTTTAGAAGTCTGTTATTCTAGTATAACCCCTATAACAACCACTTTTACTTATGATAAATAAATTAGTGATACAGTAGAGGTCAGATATATGATATATAAGCATTTTAATTATGCATTCTATGCATATGGAGTTACCAACAGTGGTGGAGAAGTATATGGATGTATTCTAAAGGATACTTTCATGGTTTACCTTGATTCACGCATATTTTTATATATTTTAAGAAAACAATTTAATAAATTTTTATGAAATATTATATTCAAAAAATGTAAATAAACATGCCTTATATTTAGTGTGTAATGTTAATGGTCAGTATATAAAAAACCTAATTTGAGATATTTAGTAATAAAAATATTTGTTGGTGTATAAAATAAACAATGGTATAGTAAATTTTATTTTTTGTTTTTGGGGACTATAAAAAAATTCAGAATCAAATCTCGCAGACCATGGTCTAGGACTACCCTCGGAAATCTAGCTAATATATGCATAATGATTGTAATAAAAGAGAGTATGTTTCCACATGTATGGAGAATTCCCTCAAAATTGTATTGTATTCATTGTGGGTATATGATTCAAAAAATATATCATTATGGGGTGTTTATGATGTTTTTTTATGATACATAAAATTGATGATCCATTATAGGCTTAAAATGTGTTGAAGATGGTCTAAAAAGTTTTGGATGTATGTCAACAATTTATATGACCAAAACGAAATTCATTCAAAAACATATCAAATTACATAATGGATTGAGTTCATAAGGATATTTATGAGGTACAATTAAATTTATTTATAATCATCACATAGTGATGTAATGTTTCTCCAAAAATCATAGGTTTTCATAATGAATTGATGGAAATAGTCACATCCTGGAGAGAATTTAATGATAATCCTTATGAACATTGTTGGGCTTCATTTCGATCTAATTTAGTTTCATAAGAATAAATAATTCCTTGCAAGGATCCCTTAATATCATGATTTTTTGTTTTATATAACTAATAAATGAAAAAATGTTCTATGTCATGATGCTTTTTGGGGATCTTTTTGTGGTTGTTTCAAGGTTTGGCTCACACTGTTAATCAACATGTTTCACCATGATAGGATCTAGTTGGATTTTGGTGGTTTTGGCTAGGCGGGGCATACATCACAAGGGAAAAAGATTTACCATGATGGTTTTTCAATTATTTTACCCAAATCATTCAAATGTTGTGAAGAAAAGGGTCACATTGTAACATGTTCAAGAATCAGGTTGGATTTATAAGACCATTCTACAATTTAATAAAAATTAAAAATGATAGCTAAAAAGGAATTTTTTAATATTTTATTTGAATGAATTTAGTACCACATAGTAGGTTTACATTCCATTGATGGTATTTTATTCTGAATTTTTGTATTTATATTTACTGAATGAAAAATATGGAGTTCAGTTACCCTATTTAAACATAATTTTTATTAAAATGTTATTTGTCAGTTTTGGATTAAAGTAAGAATTAATTGTTTCTTAACATAGAGAGAATATATTTTTTTAAATGAATAAAAGTGATTTCATTATATAAAACATGAAGAATAGAGAGAATGAGTTATTCTAGGACATGATCTGAAAAATAATAGAATCCAAAATAGAATGGTCTGTGATAAAAATTGGAAAGAAAGCATAGTGGAAATAAAACTCTTAAAGAACATATCAATATAAAATTATGAATTTAATCACATATTATAAGATAAATAAATTATGTACACCAATTTGGTGTGTGTGTATATTATGCTTAATGGATAAAAACAGTTCACCCTAAGAGTAATTTGTTCTTTGAGTGATAAAAACTAGAAATATTTTATGTCTTGTAATGGTTCTAAACCGTGATGGCTCATGATATCACTACAATTTGTAAATGTGGTGTTATTAGATCATCAACATACTGAATCATTTTCAATGTGTGTTCCTTAGATCAACATAATTTATATTGAATATGGGAAATATGAAATGTCCCTATTTTTTTTATGATTAATCAAAATATAATATATTTTAGGGAGATATTATTCCTAATAAAAATTGAATCAAGATGTTAGGATAATATTTAAATGAAAAAATTTGCATTCCCTGATTCAACCACACATTATTTACCATTCTTTAGAAAGGTAATTGGTATCAAAGATAATTGTTCGTGAATCAATTCCATATCTCTCTATATAACCATGGAAATAACCATCAATCATAAGGGAATTTGTATCTTTAAATAAAAAAATCAACTATTGGAAAATCATTTGAAACATGATTACAATTCATTTTGAATGGACTTCTACAAAGATACCATAGATATTATTTATGGGGAGAAACACATTACCTAAAATATTCTAAAGTTAACTTCATGTGAACTTTAAGGGAGTCTGTATATTAGGAGGGGAATTATCTAACACTATATAACTATAAGTAATTTCATATAAATACACTCATTCGATGTTTGAAAACCTTCTCGTATTTTATAAATTTGATTCCAAATAATGTGTAGCTAAAATTGATGTTTTATAGAACAATTATGAGTATTTTTTAATTCACCTGAACAATGTTGTCAATTAATTCATTAATCTGGTAAAAATTCTTAAGGATGGTTTTCACGAAGTTATTTTATCCTTTTATAATGTGAATCTCATAAAAAGAATAATATAAGGAGTTATAGTATCTTTTAGCACAATGGATTCGGTTCATGAAGACAAGTATCCTAAGGATATGATGGTAGAACAATTTCATAATAGTGCCATTGAATTAGAGATGAGTCATAATAACCATTAATCCACTAGGGATAAAATATTTTTTGTAGTGGAATTATTCAAAATAAATAAAAATGGTTTAAAGAGGATCTAGAGGAAAGGAAAGTATCTAAAATATTTTATTTCTTATCCAATATCTTCAAAATAATAATGAAAAATTCAAAGTCAACCATCCAATTTCTTTCTTGTGATGGTTAAAAGGTTGGGATCTCACCTAAAAATAATATAATAAATAAAAATGATGTGGAAAATGAAGAACCCACAATTAATGATTTCGAAGGTGTGATAGGAAAAAAGAGTTCATGGAATGTTTTTAGGAAGAACAATTTTCTCTTAGAAGAAGATTGCGTCGCATAAGAATATGAAGGGGAGAAAATTAGATATTATAATAACCATACTGTATAATTTCTTGTAACTGTTGTAGAACTAACATAAATTGAGGAAATTGATTATTAAATTAATTGAAATTTAGGTAAGATTTAACCTCGAAGAGGGGTTGGAAGATAATATCAATGCATATTATTTCCTTTTGATATAGTCTTATGAATAATTAAACATTTTATCTTCACATGACAAAGACTTTTTATTCTATGTTTCTTCTATTCACCCCATGATATAGCATCAAACCAGAAAACAACTATATTCCCTAGCTATTATTCTAAAATATTCCAATTCATGATATATTTCAATGCAATATAGAATTGTTCCCCTTCCCCACTATCTCAATCATCCCAGAACACCACTACCTATATATCTAATAGATAATCCAAAGGGATGCATACATACAATAACGTACCAAGAGAATATTTTTATTTTAAATCATTTTAAATTAATCAGTTAATGATCATCAATGGTTTCCATGTGACTTTATCCAATGAAAAGATTGGAAAAGTGATATTGGGTGAGTAAACATACCTTGGAAGGATTGTGAAGTGACATACATAGATAAATCACATCATGGGATCTATACTATGTGAAATTCATCCCTCAGATGATGATATCCCTTACTACCTATAAACAAAATTCATATCTTTTATTTCATGGCATCTAAATATTTTATACTGTCCGATATATACTCTTTAACATGACGTTATAGTTCATGGTTATTATTTTAATTTCATTTCACTAATATATTTCTACCTATATTTTAATATAGTTTATCCTTTCCCTTATTTTTGTATCTTCTTATTCTTCTATTCACCCATTTATTTTTATATTAAGTTATTTCTCTCCAGAAAAATGCCTCTCAATTACAAAAATGTTGGGTAACTAGCCAAAATATTTGTGCGGGGAATGGTTTTCATAGTTTTTATAAACCCCCAATTCTAACTCTTAAAGATTTTATTCTATTTTTTGGAGTAAAATGTATGATTTAGGTTGATATGGTGAATGTTCCCATTTCTAATGGATATTATCAAACACATTTTATTTCTTTACATATCACTAACCTATCACTTCTCTCATCCTACTCAATATATTATGTATTTTAGTTAGTCAATAGATGTAACATCATATGATATTAGTGGTGTTACGATGGTATTACATACTCAATCTATGTGGGTTCATTATTATTTAATTTTATAGGAGGTGATATTTGGGGTTCCATAAATGTCTCCTAGTTATATAAGGTTTTTTAATCAAATTAATGTACTGTAACTCATGTATGTTATGGGTGAGTTGTCAAGTGGATGGAAAAAATTAAAATATATAATTCGGGAAACTGAGTATCCAAATTTTAGGATCAAGAACTTTCTCAATAAGTGTTTATTTTCATTAATTCTATATATTTCTACATATTCTACCGACACACAAAAAAACCACCATTTATAATTTTTAAAAATATCTAACACAAAACATAAATAAATAAGTGAAGCGCAAGTTAGTGATTCATGAGAACTCTTTGGGATATGACCCTACACAACTACAATATTAAATTGAGAAATAAAAAAATAATAATTAATAACAATTATCGGACTTTAACTACCCCCTTACCTAGAGGATAATTAAAATAGAGATTTTCACCCGTCACTACACAAATATTTATAGTACTTATTGAATGTACCAAAACCTATTTATGAAGGTAAAGGTGAATTTGGAGGACATTCTATGAAAATGAATTTTCATACCCGAAATATTTACCTAGGTAATTAATGTTTTGGTCAATATGAAGACACATGTAGATAAAGTCATTTTACTGACCATCATCATATTAATCATGAGACATCTTAAAAAACAAACTCAATTTTGAGGAATGTGATTCTTATAAACTAGATAAATGGATTTGAGTGGTCTTGAATCTTGATTAGTGTTATAGAAATCATAAAATTTATGTTCGTGAGGTGGATATCCCAAAAAATACATTCAGGTGTCCACATTATCACCATGAGTTCCAAGTTATTTCAATGGAGATGATGAATTCACCTACAATGTTTTTTATAATCATTAACTTGATCTTATATAATTATATATACTTTTTCATGGTTTTTCTCATTGATGATATCCATATTTATTCTCAGGTGAAGGAAGGGAATGATGAGAATTTTAGGATTATATTGAGACTAAATTATTTGAATTAGTTGTATGAAAATATCTCAAAGTGAGAATTTTGGTGTTTTGGAGTTCATTTAATAGGTAATTTCATATCAAATCGTGGAGTTGGAGTTGATAAATTGATCGTTTAGAAATTGAGATCCTTGTTGCCACTCAAGATAGTGTTTGAGGAGTGAAAATTAATTAATATATTGGTTTGTTATTGGATATTCATGGTTGAATAATCCTATATAAAATATATTAACATTACAAATACATAAAAGATATATAAATTTATTTTGTCAAACTATCCTCAATGAAGTTTTAGTAGATTAAGTATATATTGACTGGTGATGCTGTTTAATAATACCACTTGAGAGTAATTCAGATATCCACAACTTGAATCTTATACTAGTGTTTTTTTAAAATATGTGCAGAAACTGTCATGTCGGGGAATTATTTATAGTATTCATGGTTAAAAATATCCCCGAGTATATCTTTTCATATAGAGATATCATCTTGATGTGTAATAATTGGTTGGAGTTTCTAAAACACTATGATTTTGAGATATTCTACGCTCTTGGATAGGTTGATTCTATCAATGATAATATTAAAAGGAATTTTGATTCTTATTTTGTTGAGAATTTGATTGTGTAGTTTTACTATATTCTGTTGGTTTTGGTGTAAAATAGATTTTTTATCTATAATCTATGGTGGTGGCCACCACACTTCTTCCTCGGGTTGGAAGGCCAAGCTAGGTGGTATGGATTATAATTTTATTCATGATAATATATTTTTAGAATAGAAATTAGATGGATTATTTTAATTGATAAAGGTCATACATTCCTCTTATAGTGGCAGATAATTTTTCTAGTTTTTTTAATTGGATTATTTTAGGTATTTGTACACTTCCCCTTTGGCATTACATCCCAATTTGATAAACATTCACAAGTATAGGAAGCATCAATTATAGTTACAATGAATGAAGTAGGGTCTTATTGATTTAAAATAATGGTGCATATCTTATTATCAGGAGAAGGATTAGACCCATGTTCTCCCTATATTGAGATGAGACATCGATTTTACAAAGCATGAGCGGGAAAATATATCGATATAATTCATTACTGTATATTCATGATTGGTGATTGACCATGATTTTTTATTAGTGATCATTGACCGACTAACCAAGTAGGGTCACGTTGTTACTATCTGGTATATGATTTTGGTGGAACATTAATGTATATATATGTTGAGGGGTCTATGTTTTCACATGTGATTCCCGAAACAATTGTCTCTAACAACTATGTTTTATTCAAATACCAGTTTTGGTGGAGTTTTCATGAAGCTTTTGGGAACCAATTATGATTAGAAAGAATATTCCACCCTTAAAAGTATGTTCTGAATGAGAGGAGAATTATGGTGATGGAGTATATATTATAGTCATTAATAATTTATTTTTGTGGTAATGGATATAATTACCCATCCTCAATGGTGTTTACATACTATAATATCTAGTAGTATACTGTCAA
The DNA here is from genome assembly GCA_963277665.1 of Viscum album. Taxonomy (NCBI): domain Eukaryota; kingdom Viridiplantae; phylum Streptophyta; class Magnoliopsida; order Santalales; family Viscaceae; genus Viscum; species Viscum album. The sequence continues at coordinate 1,510,711,169 of OY728139.1, read as the reverse complement.
CATGAAAACTTTAAAGGCCCAGTATTGGAGACAATATCAGTAACTGATTTCTTTAACGGATAATAGCTACTCAATACTCATGAAACCTAATGTATTGTGTTTTATAATAGAGGATGAACATATTATCTAGGGGAATATATTGGAAAACTATATTTTTCATAATTCTCATCGAAAAAGGGTGAAGGGACAATTGGATATTGAAGTGGGAGACCATGTGATCCTAAAGGTATCACACTGTTATGGTTGCAGGATTTTTTTAGTGAAGATAGATATCCTTGAAATTCCTAGTCCTATTGAAGATTCCCTATAGATCATCAAATGTTACATATCACCTAGGGTCACCCATATTGATGTAATGGGTGAAACACATTTTTAGGTGGTTCTAAGGACCAGTGAAAAATTGTTCAATATAAAAAAGCCATTCAAAACATCATTCCAAAGATCATAAATCCAAGTAAAACAAAATTCATATGTACTATAAATGAATAACACGTAGTTGAAACTATAGATGACATAATTTTTATGTAGTTCATTAGGAATAATTGAATTAATCTTCTATACATAATGTATATGTGGGATGATCTAAATCACATGGAGCTGTGGTAGGACCATCCTTATACCCATGGTATACTAATACTTTAGTTATGAAAGGATGGAGTAGTAGAAACTTATAATAGGGAGAATAAATAAGAAGAAAAGTTATCTCCAACGAACATGAGCTCAATGGATCATCCTTATTATATATCCCTTAGGACACTCAAGAGTATTCCTGAATTTATGAATAAATTTTGAAATGTATGTATTAATGGAATGCATTTACAATATATGAATTCCCTTGGTAACATCATTATCATAATATTTCATCTTATATAACATTTAATCAATGATAACTTCTTGTGGATGATATATATATATATATGAATGTAAAACTTTACATTTGATTTTATTTTCTTAACAAGATAGTGTAATTGGAATTTTACTATATGTATCTCAAAATGAAACAACTAAATTATATATGAAACTCATATATTATGATCGGATTTGGATTCAATAATATACTTTCACCGAATTACATAAAACGATAATCCCACAAGTCATGAAATATGCCGCTGTAATATAGATGGAAAACCATATAACAACCACATATCTCTATATATGATATAATCTAAAATATAATAATATATATAAGGCTTTAGAAAATATATTCATTTGTTAAAACCTGGTTAAATGCATCTCCATGAATGAAATACATAATACACTATATGTTATGGGAATAAAGATCTATTTAAAAAAAACAATAGGCATTTTTAAGAAGGAAAATATATATACAATGACAGTGTGTTGAATGATATAAGATATGAAATCAAGAGAGACAATGATATTTAAAAATACAGATGAAATAAATAATGAGTATAATTACATTAACCTTGTTTAAAGGATCTATTGCTTATTTGACTATATGTATAAGTAAATCTAGGATAATTATATTGAGAGGTAATTAAAACTATCTGTGTGTAATGGTTATGTTATTGGTATATATAGATGATAAGAAAGTAGGTGTGATGGGATACTAAACTCCTTTTATAATAATCAATGTGATATGATGTAAAATTTAAGATAAGGATATTTAGATAAAAAATAGAATCTCATTATATGATGTTGTAGACATGTCTATAAATCATGAGTATTTTATTGTATCTTATGTTGAAAGATAACTATAAAAATTATTTAATGAATCTATCCAAATTTGTATAATTTTATTGATGAAGAAATGTATTTCAGAAATTTATTTTATGATCAATTTTATTATAATTTTATCAAACAATATGTAGAGGTTATGATAGAGGAAATACATGTATATAACCACTGATACAATCTCTTTAAATATTGACTCAATGAAGTAATGAAAGATGTAAGATAGTTTCTATAGAAGAAAACATGACATTCCCAATGACCTAATCTATAACTCAGATGAAGTATAAATGTTATGTGAGAGCTATAGGGATGAATATTATTAGTAGTTGGATATAGTAAAAGTGGTCTTTGTTAGAGGTGGTGACCTAGAACCAGCTATATTTATACTATTGATTAAATATATATATATATATATATATATATATCTGTGGTTATAAAAATATAATAAATATTTTGTAAACTAAAATATGATAATTTACATGGAATATTTGTCAAATCAATGGGATATTTCAGTTTTCCTATATAATGATAATCCGGAAATTTCAAGAAAATATGAATAAATTTTATATATATATAGTATAGTTAATTAAATTAGATATTCCACAGCCGATTCTTGACTATCAGGTGTTCTGCGGTCACAAATGTTTAGAATTCTTCTCATAAATTTCACACTTGGCCGCCTTTAAGAAGGGAGGATATGAGGGAAGATCTGACAAAGATGATTACTCATTTTTTATGTTTCACTATATGTTCCTATCTAGAAGCATGTGTTTGGGTAATTAGACATGATATTGTTAATAATGAGTATCATGAATCATATACTTCAATGTAATTTTTGATAGGTGATGTTCTCATGTTTTCTTTCGAGTAGAAATGAAACTAGTTTCCAAAGGTATGTGGTCCGTGGGACATTACTAGTGAAACCATGGAATTATAATTGGTCAAGACTATAGATGGAAAATACCATATAATACTAATTAGAGTTAATTATTTAATAATCATGGAGATATTTTTTATTTAATATTTATTTATTAATCCTTCTAAAATCCCATCACAAAACCAGTTACTCACATACCAATGAAATGATCAAATCCATGTTACAATGTTAACACCTATATATATATCATTCTCCCCCAATTTTTTCATATTAATTATTGATTAAAGATTTATTATCCATATATGGTAAACCTAGAGTTTATTTCTATCTAGGGAGGTTATATGAATTTTGGAGTTTGGATAGGGTGTTTGAAAGGGGATTCTTATATATCCCTATAATGGGAATCCGATCATATATAATTTGGTGCCACTTAATAGTTGATGCCATAATTTTGAAGGCATTGTGATATGGACAATGTTTTTTCCTTTTAATGTCCTGAAACCAAGACATATTTGAAGTAGTGTAAAGACATTTGGAGTGGATTTCTAAGAAATAGTTTCCTATAAATGGTTTTATGACATCCCTACTTTTTATTACAACTTAAACATGATTTATTACATAAAACTTCACTTGATACAACAAAGAAGATCAAGGGTTTTAGTGTCTTTGGGGCTTAGGATCATTACATAAAAACATAAAACATGAAAAACAACATCTTTATTGAAAACATACTTTTCGTGACCACTACATTCTTTCGTACGTAGCATTGCATGGGATAACCTGAGGACATGCATAAGAAAAGGGTGAGCTATAAATCCCAATAAGGGAGTACACATGGAATAAAATGAGGAGTACAATACATGTTAGACAATAGGAATATCAATATATCATAAGAAAAACATGAACATAAAGTCATGATAAAGCATGATAATCATAACATAGAAATCTGGCAACAACACATAACGTGGAATTAGCATTAGCCAAGGCCCATTGCACATCGAGCATGAGTAAATCATCATTGCACATAAAGAACGAGTAAACCCTCGTTGCACTTGAATTAGCATGATTCAAAACTCATTTCACATGACTTATCATGATACTATACTTTACCCAATGCATTGGAGCGCTATAAGGGCGCACCCTTCTTAAACATTTCATTTCATGCATAAGTGTGCCACATGGATCATAAAACTTGGATTCATAAAACATAATCATTTATTACACGATAAAGGAATGTGTAATTCATACATGAAACTTTTTAATAAATAATTAAATGTTCATAATGGTGAATACCCTTGATGGAGAAATGTGCATGGTATCCACTACACAATGGCATTGGCTTAGAAAATCGGTGTGATTTCAGCAGCATAACGGTGTGACATAAGAATGCATAAAAATGGTTGATGAGAGAGAAAGGGGTTCCTCATAATATTTACAATTAATGGACAGCAATGAGGTTATATAGATACATGTCCCAAAAATTTTAATGGAATTTAGATTCATGATACAAAATTTTTGCTTGAATGTAAAAGAAGAGAGAGAAGTTCCTTTCGGAATTTCAGCGTAGTTACGGGTGTACATGGGAGGCATTTAATGAGAGAGAAAGGGGTATCCCATCATTCAAACAATAATAGGGTAGTATGTGGGAGGTGTGAGACAATACCCCAACATTCATAATTGAAATTAAAAGAAAAAACAACTTAATGAAAATTGGACAAAAATGAGAAAGGAAGAAGAAACTCTAACATGGAAGTGTGCTTCCAAAGGCTAGATAGAGGCTTGTGAGAGGCTTCTTGGGAGCTTGGGGAACCTTGGGAGGATTCTAGAGAGAGTAGGGAAGAGGTTGGACGAACTCCAAAGGCTTTGAGTTAGGAGGAAGTGGGAGGTTGGGTGGGATTATATTGGAAAGGTGAGGGAATTCTTTATTATTTAGGTTTGGGTCCCCTTACATTAAATTAATCCAAACCACAAACCATCCAATGGTTTTTTCCAATGCTTTTTGGAAAAGGGAAGAGAAAAAAAATATTTTATAAGGCCAAAGTCCGAACTACATAAAATATTAGGGTTGGTTATGTGGAGGTGAGTCACACTCCCATGGAAATTAATTTTAAAAGGCAAGGTGTTGAATAAGTCTTGAGGGGTCCATTAATGCTTTGAAAAGTAAGTCAAACAAACCCAAAGTCACATTATTTTAATGGTAAAACATATATTGGCAGAAAAAAAATATCATAGTATTTTATTACATCACTATTGGGTCATTATGATGTCATAAACACATTATATATTAAAACAGTATTTAATTTTTTAACGAAAAATTTGACTGTCTCAGAAAATTATTAATAATTTACCGTTGGATAATTTCGACATCCTGATTCCATAAATAAAATTTATTTTATCTAAATAATTTTCTAAATATGTGAATTTTCACTTTTAAAATAAAAACCGACATTTTCCGAAAATTCACGGGTTTTGACGGAAATGGCTTTCAAACCTTAATAAAAAATTTATTTGCATTCATAAAATTATAAGATCATTTATATTTAATATAAATTAAACTAATAATAATATTATTTTTTAAAAAATATTATTTAATTCAAAAATCACTTAATTTAATAAAATATATTTCTTAATTAAATAATAACTGAAAACACCATTTGTACTTTAAAAACTGTTTACAATGTATCAAAAATGACTACAAATTATATTCATTATTATATACAAAAAATAATGTACATGAACATAGTACTACTTATTTGTTACATAACCCCATAAAACAGCCGCATAAGACCTAAGGTTAAGGTTTTCGATGGTGACAGACTCTTGGGGTGGCTCGGATAATATCGCTTGAGTTGTAATTTCAATCAACTTCCACTTTTCCCATAGACGGTTCCGTTCGAGCTTGATATGATGAAGCTCATCTTGGGCTTGCTTAAGAGAGAAGCCCAAGGATGCCACCTCTTTTCCGAGCTCTGACAAATGGGCTTTGTATGGGGTAATTCTACTAGATGAGGCCATCACTTATTTTTTCTGGGTAAATTGGATTTTTTAAAGTCCTATATTTATACTAATCATGTGATCACTATCCAACGGCTATATTAACAACGGTCAAAATTCTGAACATAAAACCAAAGAAGTTGACATATTATAAAAAAAATATTTTTCATAAAGATACATGTAACTGGATCAAGAGGAATTTTCCATTAATGAATCTTTGGGTCATTACAATATTCCCCCCTAAAGAAATTTCGCCCTCGAAATTTTTCTTTTCCCACAGTAAAAAAATGTGGGTAACTCAGCTTCATCATATCCTCCGACTGCCAAGTCACTTCTTCAAACTTGTGGTTTCTCCACAATACCTTGATGAGGGGCATTGTCTTCTTTCATAGAACTTTTTCTTTATGATTTGAGATCTTCACTGGTTGCTCCTCATAAGAAATATCATCTTCCAATAGTACCACCTTAGAAGAGAGTACATGTGAAGGGTCTGGTATGTACAACCTTAAGAGGGATACATGAAAGACATCATTTAATTTGGCCATAGTAGGTAGAAGTGCTAGTCGATAGGCCACAACCCAAACACAATCAAGAATCTCGAAGGGGCTGATGTACCTTGGACTTAACTTCCCTTCCTTTCCAAACCTCATGACCTTCTTCCATGGAGATATGCATAGAAACACCCTGTATCCAACTTTAAACTCAAGGTCTCGTTAAAGATTATCTGCAAAACTCTTCTGTCAACTCTAGGCTGCCTTGATATGCTACTGAATGGTTTTCACATTCTCCACCATTTCCTCGACCATTTCTAGTCCAAGAAGCCTACGTTCACCGACCTCATCCCAACATGCCGGTGTTCTGCACCTTTTCCCATATAGAGCTTCATATGTTGCCATTTGGATGCTTGAGTGGAAACTGTTATTATATGAGAACTCAACCAGAGGAAGATGTTGATCCCATCCTCCTTTAAAGTACATTGACCATCCATTCAACATATCCTCAAGTGTTTGGATAGTCCGCTCGGATTGTCCATCAGTATGAGGATGATAGGCCGTACTAAAGTTTAGTTCAGTATTCAGAGCATGTTGAAGACTCTTCCAAAACATAGAGGTAAATCTTGGATCTCGGTCATACACAATAAATAGTGGTACTCAATGCAACCTTACCACATTCCTAATATATTTCTGTTCCAATTGATCCAAAGAGAAATCCTCCCGAATAGAATTGAAGTGTGCAGTCTTTGTAAGATGATCCACAACAACCTAGATTGCATTGTTGCCTTTGGATGTCCTCAGAAGTCCGGTGACAAAGTCCATGGTGATGTTCTCCCATTTCCATTCTTGTATGGGAAATGGTTGCATCATCCCCTTATACTTCTACCTCTCTACCTTCACTTGTTGGCACACCAGGCACTTTGATGTAAATTCAGCGATCTCCTACTTCATATTATCCCACCAAAAGTTTTCTTGGAGATCTCGATACATATTTGTGCTCCCTGGGTGAATAGAGAAGTTTGAACTATGTGCAACATCCAAAAGTTCCTTCTTCAGCTCCGAACTTGATGGAACACATAGTATTTTCCCAAACCGCACAATTCCTTCTTCATTAACATTAAACTCCGTGGATTTCCCTTTTTCAATAGCTCCCACTTTTTCTTGAATTCCCACAGCATCCTTTGGAACATCCTTTAACTTTTACAAAAGAGATGGTTGAGCAATCATTTGTGAAAGGATTGATGATGTTCCCTTCTTTATGATTCCCATGTCCATCTTCATCAAATCTAAGAAGATTGGATCCTTCTCAATACTCATCATTGATAGAATTGCTGGGTCCTTTCTACTTAGGGAATCATCCACCTTGTTCACTTTCCCATGGTGGTAATGTATTGAACAGAAATAATCCTTAATGAGCTATATCCATCTTCTCTAGTTCATATTAAGATCATTCTGTGTGAATATATATTTAAGACTATTGTGGTCAGTATGTATCTCACATTTCTCTCCATAGAGGTAATGCCGCCATATTTTCAAGGTAAATATCACGGCCGCCAACTCTAGATCATGTGTTGGATAGTTTCGCTCATTGATTTTCAATAGCCTTGAGGAATAGGATATCACTTTATCATTCTACATCAGCAAAAATCATACGCCCTTCTTCGAATCATCACTGAATACCACAAAAAGATCCCCACTTGTGGGTAAAGTGAGCACGAGCGCAGTGATAAGCCTCCTTTTCAACTCCTTGATGATTTCTTCGCATTCATCACTCCAAGAAAACTTTACTCCCTTTGGAGTTATCTTGGTAAGAGGGTTGGAAAATCATGAGAAATTTCTCACAAATCGTTGATATTATCCAGCTAACCCCAAGAAGCTATGGATATCCATTACCGATGTTGGCCTCGGCCATCCCTCAATTGCATCTGTTTTGGAGGGATCCACAAATATCCCATTGCTTGTGATGATATGGCCCAAGAATGAGACCTCGTTTAACCAGAACTCACACTTGCTGTACTTTTCATAGAACTTCTCCTTGCGCAAAGTCCCTAGTAAAGTTTTCAAATGCTCCTCATGATCCTCCTTTGTTTTGGAGTATATTAGAATATCATCTATAAAGACTACCACAAATTTTTCAAGGTAATCTCTAATGACTCTATTCATCAAGTCCATAAAGATTTATGGATCATTAGTTAGTCCGAAAGTAATTACTATGAAATCATAGTGCCCGTATCTTGTGCGAAAAGCAGTCTTGGGGATATCTTCCTTCTTCACCCTTACATGATAATATCCTGACTGCAAGTCCACCTTGGAGAAGTATTGTGCTCCACACAGCTAATCGAACAAGTCATCAACTCGTGGGATACGATACTTTTTCTTTATCGTGATTTTGTTAAGTTCACGATAATCGATGCAAAGCCGCATTGACCCATCCTTCTTCTTGACAAAGAGGACTGGTGCACCCCATGGTGAAGCACTTGGGCGTATAAACCCTTTATCCAGATTCTCCTATAGTTGTTTCTTCAGCTCTTCATGCTCAACAACATCCATTCAATACGGAGTATTGGATATTGGTAATTCCCCAGATATAACTTCAATTGAGAACTCAACATCTCTTCTAGGAGTAAGACCAGGCAGTTCCTCAGGAAACACTTTAGCAAATTCCCTCAAAATTGGAATTTCTTCAAGGATGGTTTCTTCCTTGGACTCAATCATCTGAGCCAGATACGCGCGCTCATAAGGCAGTAATATCCAAGCTTGAGATGATGGAGCTATATGAGATTCATCTTCCTCCTAACACTTGTAAAGAATCAGGGGTTGATTCTCCATATGGAGTGTGATTTCCCTCTCCCGACAATTTATGTTGGCTCTATATAAGGAAAGCCAATCCATGGCAAGAATTGAATCAAATTCCACCATGGGGAGTATGACGAGGTTTTCCGGGAAATTCAATCCCTAGATTATAACACGGGCGGGCTTATATTCATGGGATTCAATGATTTCCCCATTTTCCATACTCACTAACATCTTTACTTCCAAGATTTGTGGTGGTGCTGGGATTGTTCTACTAAACTTTCAAGATATAAAAGAATGCGTAGAACCTGAATCAAAAAGTACGTTCCCTATTAATGAATGAATAACTAGCGTACATGTCACTACTTTGTTTTCGGGGTTCACTTCGGCAGAAGTGATGGAAAAATCTCTTCCTTGCTGCCTTGGAGTTTGTTGGTTGTCTCCGAAATCCCTTGGATTAGGGACCTGATTTGCAAAATGACCCAGTTATTTGCATTTGTAGCATTGAACAACGCGTTGAGGTTTGAACGGAGCATTCCTATCCTCTTTCGTATCTGCGGTTCTTTCTTGCCGACAGTTAACAGCTTGGTGCCCTTCCCTTCCAAACATGAAGCATTTTCTCGTCCCCTTAAGGCAATTTCCAGGGTTCTTCTTTCCGCACCTTTGGAAAGTGGGGTGCTGGATCTTTTTAGCACCATTGGATTTATCCATCGGACCACCAGCATTGAACTCCACCTTACGCTTCTTGTCCCCATGATACCCCTGTGATTCCCCGATCTCCATTTCGTCCTTGAGGGCACATAGGACAATTTCCCCGTAGCCGTCGAAGTCACATATCGCTAATGCTTTTTGCAAGCTAGGCTTCATCCCAACAAAGAAGTGGTCGACCTTGCATTTGGGGGTAACAAAAAAGCCGGAAGCGTATCGTGAAAGCCTTGTGAAGTTTTCCTCATACGCTCCAACAGATTCTTCATCTTTTTTCTTGAGGTAAAGGAAGTCCCTTTTCATCTTAAGCCGGAGGGTGAGCGGAAAATATTTATTGAAAAACATCTTCCAGAAATCCTTCCATTCCAACGCCTCGATCTCCTCCTCAGGCTTCATATTTTTGATCAACGTCCACCATTGATCAGCTTCACCCTTCATACGATAATCCTCCAGGATAACCTTCTCTTGTTCAGAACATTGGAGGATGGAGAATATCTTTTCAATGGATTTGATCCATTGTTCAGCGATCATGGGATCGGATGATCCACTAAAATTAGTTGGACTTTGTCTCATGAAGCTCTAGATATCAACTTGTTCTTTCTTAGGGGGGGTTGAACATTCCTCTTGACCCATGTTTCTATTCAAAACATGAGTTAGCTGAGAGAGAAGCATGACTAAGTTCGTGATTCCTGCTCCCATTGGATTTGGCATCTCATTAGTATAGTCATCACACTGATCTTCACAACGGTTGTTATCCCAAGTCCTCCTATTACCGGCCATTGGCTGGAATAAAAGGAAAGTTAGGGGTAACACATAATGGGTATTCCAAAGACAAAAGTTGATGACTTATAAATAAACTTATATTTCCTTAACCCATAAGTCTATAGGCTTCAATCTTTGATTTTCATGATCGACTTTATAACATATATTCTTAGGGGAACTTTTTCCCTTAATAAGGGTTCATACTAAGATTGTGAATTTATCAAAACATATCCCCCGGGAGTGTCAAAACCAAGAGTGCAGCAATAGAAGGCCCCGACCTTAAACATTACTTAATATTGAATTAAATGAATAATTCACATTGAAGATCTTTTCACGGTTTAGAGTTTTAGAGAATTAGGACATAATTATTTCATCTCAAAAGATTACAAAGTAGAAACTTCTACTAAGTTTCCATAAAATAAAAACTCTTAAAAGGAAACAGGTCTAGTTCCATGTTTTAGATAGAATGACTTTCCCTTGATCCCATCCTTTACCCTATTCCACATTAAGTCCTGTGAAAAACATTTCAAAAAACCTGGGGTGAGCATAAAAAGCTCAGTAAGAGATACACAATGAATGAAAAATGTTAGTTTTTCAAAACAACAAGTAAACCATGTATACATTATCAAAGTAATACCTTTCACATTTATGAAGTAGTAAAAACTATTCAATGAATAAAAGATCATTACTTACCCTTTTATAACCCAAATATTACCATAAAACCCATATAAAGATCACATAACATATAAAGGTAACTTGGGACATTAACATACTTAAATAGAATAACCATACGGTCGACTTCCACACATATCACTTAATGGAATATCCACACTGCCGACTTCCATACCCAATGAATTGGAGGTTATAACATAAACACCCATCCTGGTATTCGTGGCACCACCCATCATATAGTTTATCATGTAACCACCCGTCAAATGTCCAAGTACCATTATAAAATCGTAAGACATAAAACAAATATAATGGACAGACAACATTTCCACACTTTGATCACAATATATCACATAAATATATTGACATAAAAACTCCATTATAAAAAACCCTTTTCAATACCAAAATTCACAAAACAGTATATGGTATTTATTTAATTTTAAAAAAACATTACGGCTTGTTGAGGAAGCCAAAGACCAAATAATACTCGCGGCGGCGGAAAAGGGTCACTGTCACTACGTACGTTAAAAGAAACATACCTTTTTGTCGTTTAGTAAAACGCTTCATAGAAAAAGACTTCTTTTTTATAAAAGTAAAATTAAAAGGGGTTTATACACTGTATAAAAGAAAGTTGTGTATAAAACAAAATATTCCTCAATGAAAGGAGATTGAGACGAAGTCCCTTACCTCGGGTCCGACTTGACTCGATCGTTCTTTAACGTCCTGAATATTAAACATGAGTTAATTTATACTTTCTTAAGAACCATTTTCAAGTTCATTATTCCTTTTATATCACTTATTTCCATGTTATAAACATTATGTAATCATTTATGTTAATAATGTTTGTTTTGTCGATATTTGGTTCTTAGGTCGAAAGTGGACTTCTTACAATTACATGTTATTCGTGTGGTCAAATATTCATTATATCCAGAATAATATTCATGATTTTGATATCATATATATCATATATATCCAGCATATACATGTATTTATAATATTAAATAATCATTTATAGGCAAGATATGAAATGCACTGTTCATGGAGACGGTAAGCCGTACGTACACATGAACGCTACTTTCATTTCTATGTCATATTAATGGAATTAAAATTAAATGAGAGATATGTATATTTTAATTCCAGAATTATATTAATCATTTAGATGCAACATACATCATATATATCCATTATGTTTATGTACTTATAATAGTACATTACATTTGGGGATAAGAAATGAAATGCACCGTTCATGGAGACGGTAAGACGCACGTACGCATGAACGCTACATTTATTTCTATATCATAATTTAATGAAATGAAATAATAATGATATAAAGGTATATTATAATTCCATTATAAAATCATATATAATAACTTTAAATCCATCCTTTATACGTCTCACATATGGCATTAACGAATCAAATCACTTTGAGGGGGCGGTAGTTCGCACTTCCTAAAATGAAGATATCACGTATACCCATAATGGAAACCATAAAGGTGTGCCATAAATGAAAAAATACAGAAGCTTAAGGAAAACATAAACATATTATATATTATATATAAATATAGCTACATATTAATGTCCACCTTTTAAGGTGTTAGAAGAATATTGAACAATCATTGTTTCGTGAGGCAGAAATTCGCCATCCATAGAAACAATATACTCTTTAACCATTAGATGAAGGTGTGTGTAAGTGTAGCTCGAATTCTTCTTATAAAAACATCCTAGTATATTGAATATACTGTATTTGTTACAAAAGAAATGAATAAAAATAGTTTAGAGGGTTGGAGAAGCAAAATAAAACATAAGAACACAAGAGAAAACACTACCTTTAAAACGGGTATCTCTTTTTGATTTGAGCTCAAAGGATTACTTGGGAAGACTTCTGCCCAAAGTGAGGCTTCTATGAGTAAGAGAGGGATTTGGAGAGATAAAATGGGCAGGGTTTGGCTGATCCAAACCCTTTAGAGGTGTGGGTATGGAGGTAGAGGTGGGGGCCTTTTATAAGAGGAGAGGAGGGGCACTCTCGGAAAGTAAAGAAATGTTACTTTATTTTAAAATGTGTTTCAGATTTAAAAGGTCCCACATTGATATAATTATAGTATAAGGTGATAAGTTTTCAAAATATACCCATATAATAGGTTTTTTTACAAGTGTAGGCCTTAGAGTTTACATTATATTTTCATTTTATTTAAATCATTAAATAATGAGGTAATCACTGCATCATCATGGTGTCATATTTAATATAATTTATTTAATGTCTAAAAATTATAAAAAAAAATCTCAAGATGTAGGAAAATTGTTTAGCTTTATAATGAATATTTATAGTAAAAAATATGACTTGTATAACCCCTTGTAAAAATTGTTTTAGTAAAACAACACATGTTTGTGACATTTTAATTTTAACTTTAAATAAAAAGGTATTAATGTCATTTTCCTACCGAAGTGGCTCCATGGGGTCCCCAAGTTGACCCATGGATTTTCTTGGTCATCCATAACACATCCAATGAGGGTAGGACATGTATCTAGGTCATTTAATAATATTAAAACATTATTTTTACCTTTAACCACACTAATTACCTCTGATCGCGATTAAAAACTTAAAAGTTACTATTCACCAAAAAAATATTTTAATCCCATTGAACCACATTTTACTTCTTAATGACAACCATGTATGTCGGATTTTTGAAATTCAAAGCACAGAGGTGGTAAAATTTCATTTAAACGAAAAATCAGTTTTTTAAGTACCACTTAGTGGTTTCACTATTCATCAAAAATTGAAGTTTTTCAGAAAAATACCAAAACATCACCCGGAGCTATATTTGATATTCCGAATTCAACAATGAAGTCTATTTTAAAAAATTAAAAAAATATAAGCTGCATTAAATAATTTAATAATTAATTCCCATTGTCATAGCAAATAGCGTGTTTTTATGAAACAATAAGTATCAAAAGATTGACACTAGTTTAAGTCTGATTTCAAAGTGAAATGAATTCCAACGACCACTATTGGATTTAATTGTAAAAATTTATTATAATTTCACTGTAAACCCAATTCAAAAGATAATCTAATCATATAAATAAATTAGATTAAAAAGAGGTTTTGAATTAAAATACAACATTTTCACTATTCATTTAAAAATGAACTTTATCGGAAAAATACCAAAAATTTACCCAAAGTAAATTTCAATGTCCCAATCATAAAGAATAAGTTTATTTCGACAAATAGAGATTATAAAATTGTCAAAAGTTTGATTTAAAAATATTTTTCCATCAGAAGGTAGTAAAACAATCTTATAAAAATATTAGTGTATTCCATGCTTAAGATTTGATTTATTCTCATTTTAAGCCTCTAAAACACTATCTCATTCATTAATAGACATAGATAAAAATATATATTATTCATTACTGACTTGGGATGTTACATCCTTACCCCCTTTAGAAAATTGCATCCTCGTAATTTATTTACTTATCGAATAAGTGGGGGTATTTATCCCTCCTTGCATTTTCAGATTCCCATGTTGCCTCTTCAACTATATAGTTTTTCAAAAAAACCTTTACCTGGTGAATTACCTTATTTCGAAACACTTTCTCTCTTCGGTCAAGAATCTGGACTGGTTGTTCTTCATAAGAGAGATTCTCTTCCAATTGAACTACCTCTGGGCTCAAAACATGAGATAAATCTAGCATATACTTTCTCAACATCGAAACATGAAAAACATTGTGTACCTGAGATAAAATCGGAGGTAAAGCCACTCGATAAGCAACTGATCCAACTTTCTCCAGAATTTCATATGGTCCAATGAACCTTGGACTCAGCTTTCCTTTCTTACCAAATCGCATCACACTTTTCCCTGGAGAAACCTTGAGAAAAACATGATCACCTACCTCGAATGATAGATCCTTCCTCTGGTTATCCGCATAACTTTTCTGTCTGCTCTGAGTTGTTCTCATGTGTTTCTGAATCAACTGAACTTTTTCTGCCATCTCTTCTACCAATTCTGGTCCCATCAGTTTCCTTTCACCTACTTCATCCAAAAAAGCTGGAGTTCGACACCGTTTACCATATAATGCTTCAAACAGAGCCATCTGTATACTGGAATGAAAACTATTATTACATGAAAACTCAACCAATGAAAGATGCTGGTCCCAACTTCCCTGATAATCCATAGATCAAACTCGTAGCATATCGTCCAAGGTCTGAATTGTTCTTTCTGACTGCCCATCTGATTGCGGATGAAAAGATGTACTAAAATTTAATTTAGTACCAAATGACTTCTGAAGGCCTTTCAAAATGTTAAAAGTGAACATGGGATCACGATCATATACAATGGAGATGGGAACTCCATGCAAACTGACTATCTATTTAAGATACAATCGAGAAAGTTGATCTAGAGAGAATGTATCTCGAATAGGAAGGAAATGAGCAGATTTAGTCAATCGATCAACAATAACCCAGATTGCATTATTACTTCGAGATGTCCTCGATAATCCCACAATAAAGTCCATGGATATATTTTCACATTTCCACTCTGGCACTGGTAATGGCTGAAGCATCCCTTTCGGTAAATGCCACTATGCTTTAACCTGCTGACAAGTCAAACACTTCATAGTAAAATCAGCAATATCCCTTTTCATTCCATCCCACCAGTAATACTCTCGTAGATCTCTGTACATCTTAGTACTACCCAGATGAACTAAAAACGGAGAACTATGAGCTTCACATAACAACTCTCTCTTCAACTGTGAATCACAAGGCACACACAATCTCTTCCCAAATCTCAAAATACAATCATTATCAATGTTCAATTCAGGTAACTTACCATTCTGAACCAGCTCTACCTTTTTCTGCAACTCACTGTCTTCCTTCTGTGCTTGCTTAATTCTGTCTGATAGAGAATATTTCACTGATACCTGAAACAAAATAGAAGGAAATCCTGCACCAACAACTTCTATGCCAAATTTCATCAAATCCATAACCAAATGATCACGTTCCAAATTCAACATTGTTCATGAAGCATTAATTTTTCGACTCAAAGCATCATCCACTTCATTTTCTTTTCTCGGATGGTAATGAATTGTACAATCATAATCGTTGATTAATTCTAGCCATCTCCTCTATCTCATCTTAAATTCATTCTGAGTGAATATATACTTTAAACTTTTATGATCAGTATATATTTCACACTTTACTCCATACAAATGATGCCTTCAAACTTTTAAGTCAAAAACAACAGAAGATAATTACAAATCATGTGTAGGGTAATTTTCCTCACGAGTTTTCAACTGACATGAAGCATATGCAATTACCTAATCATTCATCATAAGGACACAACCAAGTCCCTTAAACGAAGCAACACTGTATATAATAAACTCACTATTCCTGGAAGGACGTGCCAAAACTGGAGCATTCACCAATCTTATTTTCAACTCATGAAAACAATCATCACATTATTTTGTCCAGATAAACTTAACACCCTTCCGAGTTAGCTAAGTCATTAGAATAGATAATCATGAAAATTTTTCAAAAAACCTTCTGTAGTAACCTGCCAATCCAAGAAAACTATGGATCTCAGTAACATTGGTGGTTCTTTTCCATTCTTCAACAAATTTTGTTTTAGCAGGAACAACAGTTATGCCATCTTTTAAAACAATGTGACCAATTAAAGAAATTTATTGTAACCAAAAGTCACACTTGCTAAATTTTCCATACAGTTTCTTTTCTTTTAAGGTTTGAAAGATAACCCTTAAATGACTTTCATGCTCCTCTTTACTTTTAGAAAACACCAAAATATCATCGATGAAAACAACGATAAACTTATCCAAGAACTCATTGAAAATTCTATTCATAAGGTCCATGAATACAGCAGGTGCATTGGTTAACCCAAAAGGCATAACTACAAATTCACAATGGCCATATCTAGTACGAAACGTAGTCTTTGGAACGTCTGATTCTTTTACTTTCACCTGATGGTACCCCGACCGCAAGTTAATAATCAAAAAATACTGAGCTCCCTGGAGCTGATCAAACAAATCATCGATATGAGGAAAATGATAATTGTTCTTAACAGTAATATTATTCAAGTCTCTATAATAAATGCAAATTCTCATTGAGCCATCATTCTTTTTAACAATCAAGACAGGAGCTCCCCATGGTGATGTGCTAGGTTGAATGAAACCTTTATCTAATAACTCCTGCAATTGTTTCTTTAACTCTAAAAGTTCAACTTGAGCCATTCGATAAGGGGGTTTTGAAATTGTATTAGAATTAGGAACTAAGTCAACAGTAAATTCAACTTCCCGATCAAGAATAATACTAGAAAAATCATCAGGAAAAACATCAAGATACTCATTTACCATTGGCACATCATTAATCTGAAAAGTTCCTTTATTTTCAACAATATGTGCAAGGTAAAATTCACTTCCATATTTTACTAGTTTGTCAACTTCCTGATATGTTATCAAAATCAGGGGTTCATTCTTGTACACAAAATGGAAATTATTCTGAAAAGAAACCATTTTAGCTCTACAGTCAATCTTGGCATGATAAACAGAAATTCAATCAATGCCCAAAATAACATCAAACTCTACTAGAGGAAAAACAATAAGGTTTGCAGGTAGATTCTTTCCGCACACAAGGATAGGAAGGTTATTATAATTTTTTTTGTCTCAACGTTCCCTCCTGGTGTTTTTACCATAACTTCAGGATTCATATCATGAGATGGAATTTCCAATTTACTAGAAAACTTTTCGGAAATGAAATAATGTGTAGACCCTGAATCAAACAACACATTGGCATAATATGAACAAACAAACAGTGTACCTGATACTACATCATTCGATGGACCAACATCTGCTGAAGTAGTTGCAAAGGATTTCACCACCCCATTCTTTTTTTAGTCTGGCTGCTTTTCCCCATTTGAGTTCTTCGTTAGACACTCATTTGCATAATGACCCATTTTGTTACACTTAAAACATCTTACCGCTGGCTTTTCATTGCTGCTTGATCATCTTCCTTACAGTTACGAGCAATATGACCTTCCTTACCACACCAAAAGAACTTTCCAAACATGTATAATCATTCTCCAGGATGCATTTTACCACACTTCTCACCGGATGGATATTTGGTTTTTTTACCTCCTTGCTTCTTTGATAAATGCTTCCCCTTTGCCTGCTAACTGGACCTCTTATTCTATTGTTTGTCAAAGAACACCTGATCATCAAAAAACTCCATTTCCACCTTCTCCGCACATCGAACAAGCTTTTCATAACTTTTGAACTCACGAGAAACTAAATCCCTTCGATACCTTGAAATTAACCCTGAGTAAAAACGGTTGATTTTACTGTCAAGATCTTGTATGAAGTTTGGAGAATACCATGCCAATCAAGTGAACTTTGCTTCATATGCAGCCACTGAGTCATCCACCTGCCTCAATTCTAGAAATTTCATTTCCATCCTAAGACGAACCACCTTAGGAAAATATTTCTCAAGAAACATACGTTTGAATTCTTCCCAGTGAAGATCATCAATCTCATCACTATCCCTGATATTTTTCACCATCGACCACCACTGATCAGCTTCACCTTCAAAACGGTAAACAACAAGACTAACCTTTTGATGTTATGAACACCCCATGACATCAAAAATCTTCTCCAGTGCTTTAATCCACCCTTCAGCTAGCGCGTGGTCAGATGATCCTATGAATGATGGGTGATGTTGCCTCGTGAAATTTTCCACCACTGACATGTTCCTCTGCGGTTGATCTGGCTGATCTCGTGCATGGATACCACCACCATTTATAGCCTGAGTCAACTGTGCTATCACTACAACAAACTATTCAGTTCTGATTCCGACCATCTCAGGTTGCTGATTTGGAAGGTTGTCTTCCTCCTAATGTCGTCCCAACATAGCTGCTTTGTTTCCACTGTGGAAAACCATTCTGAACACAGAAATATCTTTGGCAAAGCAACCTGTTAATCTTTAAATGCTATATCATTTCAGTCATACCATAAATTAATTTATAATTTTACACTTGTCTAACTCCTGAAGATGTCTAAACCGACCTCTGATACCAACTATAAGGCCCAGACCTTAAACATTACTTAATATTGAATTAAATGAATAATTCACATTGAGGGTCTTTTCACGGTTTAGAGTTTTAGAGAATTAAGACATAACTATTACATCTCAAAATATTACAAAGTAGAAACTTCTACTAAGTTTCCATAAAATAAAAACTCTTAAAAGGAAACATGTCTAGTTCCATGTTTTAGATAGCATGACTTTCCCTTGATCCCATCCTTGACCCTATTCCACCTTATGTCCTGTGAAAAACATTTAAAAAAACATGCGGTGAGCATAAAAAGCTCAGTAAGGGATACACAATGAATGAAAACTGTTAGTTTTTCAAAACAACAAGTAAACCATGTATACTTTATCAAAGTAATACTTTTCACCTTTATGAAGTAGTAAAAACTCTTAAATGAATAAAAGATAATTACTTACCCTTTTTTAACCCAAATATTACCATAAAAACTATATAAAGATCAAATAATATATAAAGGTAACTTGGGACATAAACATACTTAAATGAAATAACCATACGGTCGACTTCCACACATATCACTTAATGGAACAGCCATCAGCCGACTTCTATGTCCAATGCATTGGAGGTTATAACGTAACCACCCGTCCTGGTATTCACGACACCACTCATCATATGGTTTATCACGTAACCATCTGTCAAATGTCCAAGTACCATTATAAAATCATAAGACATAAAACAAATATAATGGAAGGAAAACATTCCCACGCTTTGATCACAATATATCACGTAAATATATTGACATAACGAACCCATTATAAAAAACTCTTTTCAATACCAGAATACATAAAACATTATATGGTATTTATTTAATTTTAAAAAACATTATGACTTGTTGGGGAAGCCCAAGACCAAATAATACTCGCGGCGGCCGAAAAGGGTTGTTGTCACTGCGTACGTTAAAAGAAACATTCCTTTTTGTCATTTAGTAAAACGCTTCGTAGAAATAGATTCATTTTTTATAAAAGTAATGGTCAAAGGGGTTTATACACCATATAAAATAAATTTGTGTATAAAACCAAATATGCCTCAATGAAAGGAGATTGAGACGAAGTCCCTTACCTCGGGTCTGACTTGACTCGATCGTTCTTTAACGTCCTGAATAAAAAACATGAGTTAATTTATACTTGCTTAAGAACCTTTTTCAAGTTAATTATTCATTTTATATCAATTATTGCCATGTTATAAACATTATGTAATCATTTATGTTAACAATGTTTGTTTTGTAGATATTTGGTTCTTAAGTAGAAAGTGGACTTCTTATAATTACATGTTGTTCGTGGGGTCAAATATTAATTATATCCAGAATGATATTCATGACACGGATATCATATATATCATATATATCCAGAATATACATGTATTTATAATATTACATAATCATTTAGAGATATGAAATAAAATGCACCGTTCATGGAGATGGTAAGCCGTACGTACGCATGAACGCTACTTTCATTTCTATGTCATATTAATGGAATTAAAACTAAATGAAAGATATGTATATTTTAATTCCAGAATTATATTAATCATTTATATGTAACATACATCATATATATCCATTATGTATATGTACTTATAATAGTACATTACATTTGGGCATAAGAAATGAAATGCATCGTTCATGGAGACGGTAAGCCGCACGTACACATGAACGCAACTTTCATTTCTATCTTATACTTTAATGGAATGAAATAATAATGATATAAAGGTATATTATAATTCATGTATAACATCATATATAATAACTTTAAATCCATCCTTTATACATCCCACATATGGAATTAACGAATCAAATCACTTTGAAGGGGTGGTAGTCCGCACTTCCTAAAATGAAGATATCGCATATACCCATAATGGAAACCATAAAGGTGTGCCATAAATGAAAAAATACATAAGCTTAAGGAAAAAATAAAAATATTATATATCATATATAAATATAGTGACATCTTAATGGCCACCTTTGAATGTGTTAGAAGAATATTGAACAATCATCATTTCGTGAGGCAGAAATTCACCATCCACGGAAAAAGTATGCTCTTTAACCATTAGATGAAGGTGTGTGTAAGTGTAGCTCGAATTATTCTTATAAAAACATACTATTGTATTTAATATACTGGATTTTTTAAAAAAGAAATGAATAAATAGAGTTTAGGGGGTTGGAGAAGCAAAATAAAACATAAGAACACAAGAGAAAACACTACCATTAAAACGGGTAACTCTTTTTGATTTGAGCTCAAAGGCTTACTTGGGAAGACTTCTGCCCAATGTGAGGCTTATAGGAGTACTAAAGGGACGTGGAGAGACAAACTAATCAGGGTTTGGCCGAGCCAAAGGCTTTAGATGTGTGGGTAAGGAGGTAGAGTTGGGGCCTTTTATAAGAGGAGAGGAGGGACACTCTTGGAAGGTAAGGAAATGTAACTTTATTTTAAAATGAGTTTTGGATTTAAAAGTTCCCACATTGATATAATTCGAGGATAAGGTGATAAGGGTTATAAATATACCCATACAATAGGTTTTTGACAAGTTTAGGTCTTAGATTTTACATTATATTTTCATTTTATTTAAATCGTTAAATAATGAGGTATCGCTGCATCATCATGGTGTCATAAATAATTTAATTTATTTAATGTCTAAAGATTATAAAAAAATATCATGATGTAGTAAAACCTTTTCTATTTCTAATTAATTTTTATTATCAAAAATATGACATGTATAACCTCATGTAAAAATTGTTTTAGTAAAACAACCCATGTTTGTGACATTTTAATTTTAACTTTAAATAAAAAGGTATTAATGTCATTTTCCTACCAAAGTGGCTCCATGGGGTCCCCAAGTTGACCCATGGATTTTATTGGTCGGCCATGACACATCCAATTAGGGTAGGACATGTGTCTAGGTCATTTCATAATATTAAAACATTATTTTTACCTTAAACCACACTAATTACCTCTAATCTTGATTAAACACTTAAAAGTTACTATTCAAAAAAATTATTTTAATCCCATTGAAAAAAATTTTACTTCTTAATGAAAATCATGTAAGTCGGATTTTTTAAATTCAAAGCACATAGGTGGTAAATTTTCATTTAAACGAAAAATCAGTTTTTTAAGTACCACTAAGTGGTTTCACTATTCATCAAAAATTGAAGTTTTCCAGAAAAATACCAAAACATTACACTAAGCTATATTTGATATTCCAAATTCAAAAATGAAGTCTATTTTACAAAATTCAAAATATATATGTTTCATTAGTTAATTTAATAATTAATTTCCGCTGTCAGAGCAAATAGTGTGTTTTAATGAAATAATAAGTATCAAAAGATTGACAGTAGTTTAAGTCCGATTTCAAAGTGAAATTAATTCCAACAACCACTATTGGATTTGATGGTAAAAATATATTATAATTTCACTTTAAAACAAATTAATAATCTAATCTAATCATATAAATAAATTATATTAAAAATAGGTTTTGAATTAAAATACAACGTTTTTCACTATTCATTAAAAATGAACTTTATCGGAAAAATACCAAAAATTTACCCAAAGTAAATTTAAATGTCCTAATCATAATTAATAAGATTATTTCGACAAATAGAGCTTATAAAATTTTCTAAAGTTTGATTTAAAAATGGTTTTCCATCAAAAGGCAGTAAAAAAATCTTATAAAAATATTAGTGTCTTCCATGCTTAACATTGGATTTATTCTCATTTTAAGCCTCTAAAACACTATCTAATTCATTAATATGCATAGATAAAAATATCTATTATTCATTAATTACTTGGTATGTTACAAGAGAGGCTCGTTGTCGTGCACCAGTTTCCGTTCGAGTCTAGCTCAAAGTAGTGTTTTCGGGTTTTACCCCTAGGATACATCTGTGATAGAGCCGCCTCTACCTGCTCGTATCCAGACTGGGATGTATTGGTTTTATAAACCACTTACTCAGTACTTACCAAAACTTAGGGATGTTTTTATTATACTTAGTCTTGTATATAAGGCTTTACTAGGGTTTCCTAATCCCAAAAATAACTAAACCTATCCTCTGATACCAACTAAGACAACCCTTCTTTTTATTACAACTTAAACATGATTTATTACATAACAAATCACTTGATACAACAAATAAGATCAAGAGTTTTAGTGTCTTTGGGGCTTAGGATCATTACATAAAAACTTAAAATATGAAATACAACATCTTTATTGAAACTTCCTTTTCATGACCACTACATTCTTTCGTACTTAGAATTGCATGGGATAACCTGAGGACATGCATAAGAAAAGGGTGAGCTATGAAGCCCAGTAAGGGAGTACACATGGAATAACATGAGGAGTAAAATACATGTTAGACAATAGGAATATAAATAGAGAATAAGAAAAACATGAACATAAAGGAATGATAATTCATGATAATCATAACATGGAAATGTGGCAACAACACTTAACATGGAATTAGCATGAGCCAAGGCCCATTGCACATGGAGCATGAGTAAATCCTCATTGCACATAAAGAATGAGTAAACCCTAGTTTAACTTGAATTATAATGAGTCAACACTCATTGCACATGACGTATCATGATACTATACTTTACCCAATGCATTGGAGCGCTATAAGGGTGCACCCTTCTTAAACATTTCATTTCGTGCATAAGTGTGCCACATGGATCATAAAACATGGATTAATAAAACATAATCATTTATTCCACGATAAAAGAATGTGGAATTAATACATGAAACTTTGTAATCAATAAGTAAATGTTCATAAAGGTGAATACCCTTGATGGAGAAATGGGCATGGTATCCACTACACAATGGCATTGGCGTAGAAAATCAGTGCGATTTCGGCAGCGTAACAGCATGACATAAGAATTCATAAAAACGGTTGATGAGAGAGAAAGGGGTTACTCATCATATTTAAATGTAATTTATAGTATGGAGTTTATATATATACATGTCCCATCAATTATAATGGAATTTAGATTCATGATACAAAATTATTTCTTGAATGTAAAAGAAGAGAGAGAAGTTCCTTTCGGAATTTCATCATAGTAATGGGTGTACATGGGAGGAATTTAATGAGAGAGAAAGGGTTCTCCCATAATTCAAACAATATGAGGTCAGTATGGGGGAGGTGAAAAACCATACCCCAACATTCATAATTTAAATTAAAAGGTAAAACAACTAAAAGAAAATTGGACAAAAATGAGAAAGGAAGAAGAAAGCCTTACTTGGAAGTGTGCTTCCAAAGGATAGAGAGAGGCTTGTGAGAGGCTTCTTGGGAGCTTGGGGCACCTTGGGAGGATTCTAGAGAGAGTAGGTCAGAGGTTGGACGAACTCCAAAGTCTTTGAGTGAGGAGGAAGTGGGAGCATGGGTGGGTTTATATAGGAAAGGTGAGGGAATTCTTTATTATTTAGGTTTGGGTCCCCTTACATTAAATTAATCCAAACCACAAACCATCACATGGTTTTTGCCCATGGTTTTTGGAAAAGGAAAGAGGAAAACAATATTTTATAAGGCCAAAGTCCGAACTTCTTAAAATATTAGGATTGCTTATGTGGAGGTGAGTCACACTCCCATGGAAATTAATTTAAAAAGGCAAGGTGTTGAATAAGTCTTGAGGGGTCCATTAATGATTTGAAAAGTAAGTAAAAAAAACACAAAATCACATTATTTTAATGTTAAAACATATATTGGCCGAACTTAAAGATCATAGTATTTTATTATATCACTATTGGGTCATTATGATGTCATAAAACACATTATATATTTAAACGGTATTTAATTTTTTACCCAAAACTTTGACTGTCACAGAAAATTATGAAAAAATCACCGTTGGATAATTTAGACATCCTGATTCTAGAAATAAAATTTATTTTATCTAAATAATTTTCTAAATATGTGAATTTTTAATTTTAAAATAAAAAACGACATTTATCAAAAATTCACGGGTTTTGACAGAAATGGATTTCAAATCTTAATAAAAATTTTAATTGCATTCATAAAATTAGAAGATCATTTATATTTGATAAAAATTAATTAAATAATAATATTATTTTATTAAAATATTATTTAATTCAAAAATTCCTTAATTTAATAAAATATATTTCTTAATTAAATAATAACTAAAAACACCATTTGTACTTTAAAAACTATTTACAATGTATCAAAAATGACTAGAAATTATATTCATTATTATATACAGAAAATACTGTACATGAACATAGTACTACTTATTTGTTACATAACCCCTTAAAACAGCCGCATAAAACCTAAGGGTAAGGTGTGCGATGGTGATAGACTCTTGGGGTGGCTCGGATAACATCGCTCAAGTGGTAATTTAATCAACTTTCACTTTTCCCGTAGATAGCCCCGTTCGAGCTTTACATGATGAAGCTCAGCATGGGCTTGGTCAAGAGCGAAGCCCAAGGATGCCACCTCTTTTCCGAGCTCCGACAAATGGGCTTCGTATGGGGAAATTCTACTGGATGAGGCCATTGCTTCTTTTTTTTCTGAGTAAATTGGATTTGTTAAATTCCTATATTTATACTAATCATGTGATCACTATTCAATGGATATATTAACAATGGTCAAAATTCTTAACATAAAACCAAAGAAGTTGACATCTTATAAAAAAAATATTTGTCATAAAGAGACATTAAACTGGATCAAAAGGGATTTTCCATTAATGAAACTTTGGGTCGTTACAGGTTTGTTTTAGAATTAGGTATTAGAGGCCCTTTTTTATTATCCAATTTATGAGAAACTAAATAAGAGATAAGGGACAAAGATTACATCTAATACGAGGCTTGTATATTGTTTTTATCATCTAGAATTTGGGTTGATTGATGAGTAAGGAAGTCTAAAGATCTTGGGGTTTTCACATGGAAGGAGGTTCATATATGAGGAAACCAAGAGGAGAATCTCATCTCGAGTTATACAATAAAAACATGTACATTATATCAACCCAAGGTTCAAATGATAAAACCAAGAAGAGTATCTTGAGTCAAGGTGTTTTAGAAGAGTGGGTAATCTTATGGTCTCTACATAAGATAAATGGAATATTTGATAATATCATTATTGAACCACAAATAGGTGTCCCACATATCATGGTTAACAAGAATAGAATACCATATCATTATATATTCATAAATTAAGGTCTTGTGTTTAGACTGATCTAAGTAGTTTAACAACATGTGATATGGATGTGCTCCATAAAATTTATGTTCATCATAACATGACATGAATTTTCTCATATTTTAATAAGATGTCTCTAAATAATGATATTGAAATGATCTTATAAACATATATTCCCACTTTACGCAGGCATGGTGTGAGGAAAAAGATATATTAAAAGACTAGCTACATTTTATTTGATCATAAAACAAGGAATTTCTTGGGCCTTATTTGTTGGGATACCAATTATTGTTCTTCATTTTTATTGGTAACTAGATAATATCATATATAAATTGAGATTACACTACATAGGATTACCATGTTGGGATTTCTAATCTATTAGTAATGAAGTAGGAAGATGAAGTATTCATGAGGATTTCATCTATGAGGAGACGCAACTTCCCTAAGATACCGTACCTAGTAGGTGACTTTGTTGAATGTAGGTTTTGAGGATTAAACATTGGAGGAGACCCATATACAGTATATAAAACTCTTTTAATAAGGTATAGGGTTGAGATAATTACTATCGAATCCAAGAGGATTATATAAAATCAAGGAATTTGGGGAAATAAAGAGAAGTATATTGACTCAAGGTGTTTGAGGGAAACAATGAGGAGCTTCTCAACTCATTATATATTTTAGAAACAAATAGCTAAATATGAAACAAAATTATACGAGAGAACCATTAGTATTATCTAAAATTAATGTATGTGATGGAATCTATGAGAAGTATATCGACTCAAGGTATAGATGGGGAGAAGATTGGGTGTGTAGGAATTGAGTCCCATATTCAGTTTATCCCCATTCAAAAACTACATAGTGTGAATGTTTAATTATCCTACTGGATAGTGATGTATGTTAAGGGAACTAGATAGTAACCAATAAAAAATTGGTACCATGGATATGGGGGTGGATCCACCATGGTGTAGACCAATGGGGTTACCGATTGGTGACCAATGTGGAAAAGGAGGTTATGAGAATTCATATAGCATTTTGATGTCTACAGAAGGGTTATCACATGGAAGTGCTCGTATACTGGCATCCATGTATCAGTTCTTCATGAAGGGAAGTCAACAAAGTGGTTATTCATGAAGGATTTTTTGCGTATAGGTGGTTAAAAATTGGGTGTTAGAGTAGTCCCAACTGCATATGGACTTTTGTAATGATCATCCTTATATCCCAAATGGCCCGAAGGCCTTTATTTTTATTGATATTTTGAAAACCCCCTTTCAAGGGATAAGGATGAACCCTTAAAAGGCCCCTAGGCATTGATATTACATGGATCATAGTTTTAAAAGATATTAAATGACCTGAAGGTCTTAGGTAATTCAACAAGAATATAACTATAAGAAAATTCCCTTCCCTAGAATCTTCATCGTGATGGTAGCTCTCCACCATTGGATTGTCGTATGGCTAAGCATCCTATAAAAGAACAGGCTGGCACTGATTGTGTATCCATACCCTTTCATTCTTCCAAATCAGTTTGTTCTACTCTGGTGACATCTCCTACTCTAAATCCTCCTCTGGGCTGCTTCTTTTTTATAGAGTCAGTATGGGGAATCTACATTTCACATGTGGCTCGAAGGCCTTGAGGTTTCCCGAAGGCCTTGAGGTGGCCCGAAGGCTTTAAAGGTGGCCCAAAATACTTATTTAGACGATGCACAGGGTGGCTAAAGACCTTAAAGACTCCAATAACAAACTGGTGGCCCATGGATAATAGTTTCAGCTACTAAAATACCGAACAATACCTGCTATAGTAACTGTTATAGTACCAGCCCCAGTACCCCGCACAACACTACTACAGTACCCACATAATAGAAAGATGTTGTTTCCATCACAATCTCTTCCACATCACTACACTCATATGAGTCTTCTACAATTATTCAAATATCCCAAAATCCAAAAAAATTATAATCACTTTGTTAATCCATTTATTTATTATTTTATTGGAAAATCTACATGCTATTTTTTGAAATGTTTCTATTTTTTATCAATATTTACATATATTATTTCCCAATCAATTTGGTATAGTATTTTCATTACTTTAGTTTTGATTTTTATCTATGAAATATACCTCCACCCTCAGGTGATTTCAACATTATATAATTATCCATGTTATGAAAAAAACATTTTCTTCCAAAATCAATGATCTAAACGAGTATGAGATAGACTCTATACCAGATTTCATAGAGAGTCTTATCTTTATTTGGACATAAAATTCCATATTGGATATATACGATAATTTGAGTGTTGTTTTTTCTATAATGTGTCTTATGGGTTCTTCTATATAATCATATTTCAATACATACTGTTTACAATCCCATTATTCCTTTCATAGAATCTAGATTGTTGAGGAGTCCTCACCACTTACAGTTGCTGCTAAATACCATGCCTCTCTAAGTAATATTAAACATTATCATTTTTAAATTTCAAACAATTTTAATTGTGGTTGTTTAATTTTCTTATAGAACACATATTTCCATCTTTCCCTTGCAATTGATTGATATAATTGAATACCTTTTTTCAGGGTAATCATCCTAAAAAATTCAATCTTTCTCAAGTTTACAATGTACAAAACAAAGTACCCTTTTTATTAGGATTCTCTAGGTGTCATTGGATCACAAATATATAAATAAAAATAATTTACTAAACTGTATTATTTTATTTTATTTTCATTTTAGGTTTTTTGAGAAAATATTACCCTTGTTATGTGAATCACATGTGTGAGTGTAATCACATGAAATTATATAAAGGACTCGATCATAAATATTTTTTAAAATTACATTTTAATATATTTTTGGATCAATTGAACATGATTCCTAATACACAGAATATATTTATTTTCCTTGGATAGAAGGAACTAATACTCATCACAAATGCTGTAGAAATTCCCCTAATTCAATTTATCATGAATATTCACTGAACCATTTCTTTCCATAACTGTCCATGTATTCATGTTAATTTAATCCACATGTCTCGATTCACATAGTTTTATTTCACTCAAACACTTGTAAAAAATACATCAAACTAAGAGAACATCATCCCATCTCAAGTCTTTTTCAACAACCATGTCCTTTACAGATCAAAAAATCATTGTGTCCTCATCATTTCCAAAGAATTCAACTCAATAATTATTGTATTTAATAATATTTATGAGTCCTTGATATCACCAAAACAATGCACTTATTGAACATAAATAATTTTCTTAGGGGACTCCTCATGAACATCCTCAATAGGAATGGTACATGTACTCCTTGATGTCATACTAGTATTGAGGAGTCTTTCATCATCATCAAAATTTTATCACAATGTCATGATATCTCTTTAATGTTATTAAAATTTCTTAATTTGATTTTTTATTGAATTATTCATCATATCAATGATTTACTAGTTTTCTTCTACATTAACTATCTCTCTACTTCAATTTGAATGATTATAGAATTTGAAAATCTAATTTTTTTTAATTTCTTCATTTATTTTTGACTAATCATGTTACTATTATTGAATATAAACCATAGATTGAATTAAAACACCATTGGATATAATTTTTATCTTTATAGATGTTAATTTATACAAGTTATGATTCTAGTTCATATGAAAGATCAAATCAATCCTAAATTATAGCATTTTAATAATCATTATCTTCATCATCCTTCTTGTTTAAACTAAAAATTATGGTTTCTTCACTATGGTATCCATAATAATTAACCTTATCAACGTCTATTTCTTCTGATACATTATCCCCTTTAGATACAATATTCATTTTTGTTAGATAATTTTAGATTTAGTTTCCACTTATAATTTCCACCATTTAAAGAATTTGTTATAGGTTTTTCATTCATGGAATGCTCCTGAAAAATCCTAGGCAACCTAGTAGTAAGAAGCCCAAATTTGGTACTCCTAAAAGAAGAATGTGGTAGCATATAATTGAACTTTCCATTTTTTCACAGAATATTAGAGGACAATTATCTAATTATTTCATCAACCTCTTCATTATTGATTTACATGTTGATTGAGAGTCTCTTCATAGAAGTGGATGTTTTCTCCTGAGACATTTCATTTTGAATTGATTCAATATCATTTTTCCTTATCCCATAAGAAATAATTATGGTATGAAGGATGTCCAATGTTACCTCCTCTAGGTAATTTTATTTAGGCACAATAATATTTGGGTTTAACTATGGTCAAAATATCCAACTAATTATCATTGTAATTTTTATATCATTTTTGATCTCCACAATGCCACACATATCTTCTAAAACAATGTTCAATGGAATTAAAACATCATAAAATGTGTCATTTTAACTTATTTGTAAGTCATTATATTTGTTCTAATACACTTGTATCTTTTCTTCCGGAACATTTTAATCACCTTCAATAATATTTATATTTTACCCCACATCATATATGATGACTTCCATACATCACATTAAAATAGATTAGGTTCTCTAAAGCCCACCATAAAAACTTTTCTTCCATTGAATCAAAATAAAACCATTTGTTCTTTATCTCTATCAATGTTCCAATATCCATAAATATATATATATTCCATGCATTGAAACCTTATATTAATCCATTCCAAGTGATTGAAAATAATATCAAAATAAATTTTTCTATAGATATAAGTCATTGCCCTCAAAAATAGAGATTCCCCCATTGTTCACCACTACAAAATTCATGCCTCATAGAGAGACATAACTCCACATAAAGTATTGTTATTTTAAAAAACATTTTGGAACCTAATAAAAGATACAACCTTGGGGGTGAATCATGGAATTTCAATTAAAACATTACCTTTTCAACTATCATATTCAAGTTAATTTATAGAAATTATCACTCATTTACTTAGAGATGTAATGTAGAAAAAATATAGGATACTGATGATTTTACTTGGTTAAAATATTGGGATTATATGGGGAGAATTCTTATAAATGTTCCTTTTCAAAAAAGACATTATAACTCAAGACATCTATGATTACATGTTTCCAGAAGTTGCACTAACCATCCATGTTTACAACCATGAAAAACAAGAAAGCACATTTCTATCCACCCAGTGTGGAACTCATTATTACTCATATGTTTTATATTTCTAATATGATAAAAAATGAAACCACACTAGGGATGTGGTCTCAAATAAGATAAAATTATTCTTTTTAATGGACATCATGTAATCTTCTCCAAAGATTAAACTCTTAGAGTACCAATTCTAATTGAATTAAAACATCCAATATTATCACATGGAGCTTCTTAATTACCTTTATCATTTATTTATAAAACCTTGTAGTGAAAATAACCTATTTTAGTTTCTTTCTATTTAAAATTATCTAAGAAACATTCAAGGATTTACATCTATCAACATTTTCACACATGTTTTTAAAAACCTATACTTTAGTTTAAAAACATACAACCTCATATAGTCTATGATTTAAATTTTTCGTCATATCAAATTTTGAAAAATTATATATTATGAAAGATTACCCTATTATGATGAAATTATGGACCTATAAATGGATCCACCAACTTCTTACCATCCCAAGTATTAAAAATACACTCATAATGCTCTTGAACTATTCATATCACTACCTATATAACCCATGAGGTTTTGTGATTCATCATCAAATAGAATCAAAAGAAGAAAATAAATATATTTAATTAATTAATATAATATATAATAAGTTTTCCTAGGTTTTTATCATTGACTTGTTTTTCTAAATATTTCTCATGATAAAATGCATGGTAATATTTTCTGGATTATTCATCAATAATTACTATGTACTGGAAAAAAAATATATAGGAATGGAGTGACACCTTTCTATCTAGAAATAAGGTGTAAATAAAGATAATAACAAATAACATTTATTGGTTTAACACCTTTTTTTCTCTACGAGGACACACAATTAAACACACACAAATACACTTAGCCAAAACACACATATGTTTATGCACAGGGACACCATCATAGATCCCATTAATTTACTAGAAACACAACACTATGAAATATGACGCATATGCTACTACACATTACACATAAAGTCATTCTGGAAGATATATATGGTAAAAATTCTTAGGAAGATTCCAAAATCCGGTTTCCCATCAAAACACTAAAATATTCCTTCAAACTACAATAGAGTTCATACAAAATTCCTCCGCACGTTAATAAATTAATTCTAGAAGACAACATATTTCAAATTGATTAAAAATTACATTTCATTGTTAATGAAGGTAACCCAAATCAAACAACTATGTGATTTTAGACAATAAAGTTTCTTAAAATAAATAGTGTCATACACCATTAATTATTGATGGACCATTCATTCATCATGATACAAAATATTTATATAACATGTTGACTAAGATAAATAATATACTCATGGTTTTGGGTTTCCATGAGGAGTATATCAAATCTAGGAAATGGTTGGGTAATGATTCATACATAAAATATATAATATTTGTTCATGGATGAAAGGATATTCAAGGATGGTTAGAGCACCATAAATGTTGAAATGAAAAATATTGAACTGATCCTTGGGGTGAAGGTATATATCATAAAATTTATAGGTATAAAATAAAATATATTAGTGTTGTAATCAGCGTAAACTTGTGGAATTGTCTTGAACAACAATTTACCGTTGTTACAACCTAAACCCCCTAAATGGTGGAAATAAAGACATGCTCAAACATTTTCATAAACTTCTACAATATAGTGATAATGCCTTGAATTTTTATTAGTATATATAGTGAACTAAGAAATATTATTTACTTTTTCATTTCATCCTATAAAACCTTACTAAAACATTAATGGAGTGACTTAATGATCACATACACTAATTTTCTTAAATACTACCATTGTGGGTTTTCAAAATGATATGACTTTTATATAACTTATGATATTCTGTTTATGTACTTTTGATTTATTACATAAATAGAATGATTTCAAGGTTGTACAACTATGATAAAATAATAATATATTTTAAAGACACACATATTCACAAAACAATGTGAGATAGTAGATATTGTTAAAGGAAACTTAAAACACCATGTGAATGAGAGACCATAATTTGAATACAAAGCATCTCAGAAAGGGTTTAATATAGTTTAAGGTCATGATTGTTTGATCGAAGAATGAGATGTATGGTTTCTTTTGGTCCAAGAAAATAAAAACCAGATATTACTAAGTCTCCTAATGAATAATTAATAAATTCATGATTAGTTCATGAAAATAATGATTGTATATAGATATTTCTTTTATACAATGAATTATATATATATATATATTAATCGAATATGGGATTGAAATTAGAACAAACATTTTGGATGAAACTCAAGATAAGAGATCAGTTCTCTATTGGGCTGGATCATTTTTTCCCTATTATAGATTATGGATAAGAACCATATACTAGGTACCCTTATATGGGTCTTTCACAACTGTAGGAAATATGGGTTATAAAACATAGAACACTTTTAGTATTTTTAGCATCATGTATTCTCGACCATATGTTACATTGTTTAACATCGTGTGATAAGGAATCAAAAGATTTTTATTATATGGTAATGTAATGAGGATGACTCTGAATATATAAAACTTTTATATAAAATGATATAGCTACATATTAATGGTGAATCCATGGAGAAACCTCCAACATGAATTGGAGGTCCCAAACACTGGAAAACATGATTTAAGGGGGGTAAAACTTCATCTTAAAATAGGATTTTGTGTAATGAAACATGTTCTATGGATCATTATATTGATCATGTTTATATGTTTGGGAAATAATTTGTTCATAATGCCGAGAATTTAAGAACCCTCTTTGTAATAGAATAAATCACCTTATCATTTATTTTTATTATTAAATAATTTAGTTATATTAATTATAAATATATTATATAATTGTTAAAATAAAAATCTGAAAATGTTTTATTAAATTAATTTATTATAAGGTTTTATTTAAAAAGTATAATTTTCCTATAATATTATTTTAATTTTAAAAAAATAAAATCATTTATAAAATTATTCTTGTAAATGTTATCTTATGGTAATTGTGTTTATAATTTTCTGATAATATTTATTTTCTAATCAACAATGAAAATAATTATTTTTAAGGAAAATTGTATATCATTTTAATGTATTTTAAAGGTGATTTTTGGAATATTTTTAATTTTTTATTAGTTATATTTGACTTAAAATAATTCCAATTATTGTTTTTTGAATTGATTTTATACTTAATTTTTTTATCAAAGAATTATTTATTTCAAAAGGGAATTTTTCTGAAAAACAATTTTTCATTTCATTTTTCGGTTTAATTTCAAATTAAATTTGAAACCTCTATGTTTTAAATTTTGTAAAATGGATTTAAAATTTGGATTATTTCTGTCTAAATTAATTAGTGAGGTCCCTATTTTTTTTCACAAAAAAAAGTAACCATAGTAATGTTTATGACCACGTTATGGGTAAATCATATAATTTAGGTTACAAATAAAATGAAATAGACTATAAAATTACCTTAACAATTTTTAAATATTATTGGCTGAGTTTATCCACTAAATAATCATCCTAGGTTGAAATGTATTTCCATTTATGGCCACATGGATATGATTATGAACTTCATAGTATTTTATGTAATGAAATTTCAACAATATCACCCATTTTCTTTTAGTAAGTGTAATATTTTTAATTGACTGTTATCCAGAGAATATGTTTAACTATAAATATTATATTGAATGAAAAATTATTATATTTAGAATGCTAATTTATTCTTTTATTTACATAATAAATTTTAACATAAAGGGTAATAGAATCATGATGGAGAAAATTTTAAATTAGGGAAAAATATAACAATTGCAATTAAAAATAATAAAATATTTATAAATTGAAATATTTATTCTAATAAATTAATTTTATATATTTCATTTCCATATATGATATTTTTTACAAATTTTTGTTTAATTATATGTATTATATTTATTTTACTATTGTTAATGTAATAAATTTGTTCCACAAATTGACATAATGTATATTATATAGTAAATAATAATTTATTAAATAATATAAAAATCATAAAAATCATTAAATTTCCATGTGATTATGATAAGGTTTTTAATATCATATATAATCCATTTATGGGACATGTTTTCTTTATAAAATATAATGACCACAAAGGGTAAAAATCTATGTAGTCACGGTAAGAGTTTAAGGGTTTAAACCCACAAACTAAGGGTAGAAATACAGAAATATAATATCTAATTTTTATTATATGTTGGTATTAAGACCAAACCTCATCATTACTCATAAATAAATCACTTTTTATTTTGTTGGAAATTAATTTATATTAATTAAATATTTTCAAAAATGCCAAGAGTTCCCCTCCCCTCCATTATAAAAAATAACTTATTCTTATATTTTATTCATAATTAAAAACCATGTACTCATGAAATTACTAGAGTAAATAACTTCCTAAAATCTATAAATTAATATTTTATGTATTGGTTCATGAATAATACCAACTGTAGTGGTGTCAATGTGTTATGAGAAGGAGGATTTTAAAAGAAGTGGTATAGTTGTTTCTATATGTTTTATTTTTGTTTCTTTTTCCGCATCCCTCAAAACATCTTCAAAAATGAAAATTAATATGTAAAATATTATCCATATAAATAGATGTTATTATTTTTTTCACAATATATATCTATATCTTCATCCATAACATGAGAAAATAATTCATTGTTCATGTGTATGAAAAACTACCACCTCATGAATCAGTCATTTGTTTTCCATAACCACCTCTCAAGAATAGTTATAATGATGAATTTAGTTTTTTTGATATGATATTAATGGAATATTTTTCATTATAATAGTATAATATATAATTTATTTTCATACCTTTCCTCACATCAAAAAGTAATAACATCATTCGTGCATATGTTTGCACTACAACCTCCACTAAGTGAGATGATTCTTTTCTCATCATCACATCACATAGATGATATATATATATATATATATATATATATATTTTTGTGTATTTTTATAATTAATATTATATAAATGGTATGACTATAATTCTATAATGATAATATAATACACACCCTCTTTCCATATCAATCGTTGTAAAATGGAAATGTTACTAATCAATACGTACAACCTACAATCTCCTTGATCGTAACATAGCTCATTTATTATAACCATATTTAATGACTGGTTTTAAAATTGTAATTAATTTTGAAAAAATTAATTATTTCATGATTATATTTCTAGATAAGGTATACTAATAACCAATTTTACTATAGTCATTATAACTAATTAATTTTGGGATTCTGAACCAAATATCATCAAAATGTCCTATAAGGACAGAAATAATTAAGTAATTGTTATAAAATAGAAATAAGTGATAGAAAATAAAAAATATAATTTAAAATGGTTATTAAGAATGAATAAAATGATACTGTGATTATTATTTATGATGTTAAAGAAGATAAATAATGAGTCAGACTAAAGGTATGTGACAATCTTTTAAAAATTATTTTTTTAACAAATGCATCCCTTAAAACACTCTTTTACATCATTCAAAAAATGATTGCTTGAAGAAATTATTAAAAAATTATTAATTTTCTTGAATTTTTTGATGTGATTTTTTTGTTTTCTAAATAAGGTTATTGGAGTCTTAAAAAAATAAAAGGAATATTTTCTAACTTATATAGAATGAGAGGATTTTTCTGTTGTCAAGATTACATCGTTCTTTTCTTTTTTCCATTATATTACTTTTTATTATTTTCAATGAAAGTTGTTTCTTTTTTATGTGTGTGTTTATTATATTTTAAAATAAATTTTTATGAAAACATTAATTTTTTTATTTTAAAGGGTTTTAAAAATAGGTCTAAAAGTGTTTTTCAAGGGTTTTATTCATGAAATTGTCCCCTGACATTATTTATGAAGAGATGATTCCAAATTTATCTCACATGTGATCAATGTATAGCTTATATGATGGTTTAACATAGATATAGTCCCAAATCATTAGGTTCCCCAACGATAGATGTTGACTTTATGATTATTCTACTGGTAAGAGTTATTATACGAGTGATTGTATGGGTGAAATAGAAATGAAGTCATAAGGCACCTATATGTAGTTTTTATACATGTTAATAAATTTCCATGTAAATAATATTATTTTAAATTTTAATAAAATGATTTTATTAATGAATTTTTTTTCAATTTTTCAGTTTAAATAGCGTGTCTTTATGAATGGTATTTTAAATAATTTTTATGGTTTTCACTCAACAAACAATTTTCATCATTTATGTACCTTAATAATATATTTCTTCTCATCCTAAATTTTAAAATGTTTTTTTTGGGTTTAAGGAAGGGTAATAACAAATAGGAATTCAATATGAAGTTGGTAAGATTTATTTGAAAATAAAACATATTTATTTTTAAATGATCTATATTTCAAAAAATGTTGATACAAAGTAGATGTGTCTAGTTCGTAATATTTGAGTTATTTATTTCATATTTACTATATAATTATTAGAAAATTTACTACTAAAAATATATTGAAATATAAGAAAATTATTTCTTTACATAATGATAAATATTGAGTGATGTTTAAGGAAGGGTCCTTATAGTTTTTGTCAAAGTAGGTTTTAGATAAATTTGGATTTTATTATGTTTTCAGGAGAGGTTATATTAAATGTTATGGATACCCTCATTAGTTTTAAATGTTATGGATTATCATAAGTTCAATGTCTTATAACCCACTTTTGAGGCTTTATGTAGTTTAATTTGAAGGTGATAAATGACTGTTTTGTAGAAACATTTTTTTAAGGTAATAATGGGTTATTATATATTGGGATACGAAACGAAATTTATGAGATAAACATTGAGGTGAAAACAATTATATCATGTTGATTTTTTTATGGTTTTTTTTGATAATTTTTGAAACATTTCAAGGATTTATATAAAAAATGTATTTTTATAAAAAGGGATATCCAAAGGTTAAGAGATATCTCATCACATCTGGCAAGGAAATGGGGAGTGAACCGATAAATAAAGGGTGGTATGGATGAACCACCTACCACTAGCCTATATAAAATTCGTATTTGTATGAAATTTTATTTATTGATAAATTATCTAATAGATGAATTTTAAATTAATATTTGGTGCATATGATTTATTGAATACATAAACATGGGATTGTAAAATGATATGGTATTTAAGTGATTAATGATTTTTGGACGATATTCATTATTTTTGGAACTTTTTATGATAAAGGTAAAAAAAATACTATGGGGGTTTCTTTCATGCAGATGAATTATATTTTGGAATAATAAATTATTTTTCCTAAAGATTATGATGATTCAGGTTGTACGTGTAATTTTTTATCATATCTTAGAGATTATTTTATTTAGGAAATTACATTTTTGGTAGGAGACTTTATGAGCCGTTGATATTGTTCGAAGATAAATAGTAAATTTATCATGGAATATTATTTGATCAAATCCTTCTATTTTTAGGGTATTGATGTTTGTTTAAATGTTTTTATGTATTTTTAAGGATAGTTATTTTTATAATGACTATTTTAAAATTTGGGTATTATTGTTGAATTTTGGCGATTAAATGTTTTTTTATTAGATTTTTTTATTATTGGAAATTATCTTATCATGTGAAAAACATTTTGGTTTTGGTTAATGTAGAATGAAATGAAGAATTTATAATTATCCTTTTGTGTATTTTTTGATCAATATATGTTGACCATTGTAATTCATGGATAAAAATTCATCTAGAATAATCCATTTTGTGAGTAAAAAGATCACTTTGTTGTGTAAATTGGTTAAAGGGTGAAATTCTACTTATCAAGTATGTATATTTACCTATGATATTAGTATAGATAGAAATGTAATTCCTAAAATTTTGTGAAAATTATTTTGAAACAGAAAAATTATTCATTTTAGTTTTCTTACTGAAAAATCAATTGACTTTTAACCCATCACTAATTTACAGTTTTCGATGGTAAACTTTCTCATGACTATGTTCACTATCAATATTAATGAGTCATTGAGAGTTAGGTTTCTCTTCAATATCAATTTTTTCAGAACCCACGTATGATATAATACTTTGAAATATTCTATGTTTTATTCTAGATGACGCTTGTACTTTCCATTCACTATTTTCAATAGGATGTTTTATTATTCCTTTTTATGATGTGGGATTTCAATAAATGAATTTTTCAAATTTGTAACCGTGGATAATAAGATAGATTTAAAATTTTAATGGATGAAATTACCTAATAGGGGAGAAATTTAATGGAATGTTATTTATAGTATAAATCATTATTTATATTTATTATTATTTCAGAATTATGTAGCTATATTCATCAAAATAAAAGAGTAATTCATAAACTAAAAAATGCTTTTATTTAAAAAAATATTTTATACTATTTTATTTAAAACATTAATTATTATATTATATAATTTTTATTTGATTTATTTGTTAAAAATAATCATTTCAAAATTATCTTTAGTTGAATTATTTAACCTTTTTTTGAAAATATTGATTTTTCAATGAATAGTGAAAAATATTGTTTTTAATGAAATGTGTATTTTATTTTAACGTATTTACTAAATAAAAGTATGTTTCAAATACTGGTTTTTAATTTACTTTTATACAAGAATTTATTAAAATATAATTTTTTATTTCAAAAGAGAATTTTCTAGAAACTCTTTTCATTGAATTTTTTTAGTTTAATTATAAATTAAATTCTAAAACTTCTATGTTTTTAATTTTTAAAAATTTATTTAAAATTTTGAATTAGGAGTTGAAAATGTATAAAATATGACCATTTTATTTTCAAACAATATGAAAATTAACCTTGGAAATGTTTATTACCATAATAAAGGGTAAATATTTTAATTTATGTTAATAATGAAATGCCATGGACAATAAAATAAACTTCACACTTGGTAAAAACATATATCGTGAGTATAGCTTGATCAATATCATCCAAGGGTTAATTTTATTTCTTGTTGGGAATACATGGATAAAATTATGAGCATTATAGTATATTATTTAATAATGTGTCAAAAATATCCCACACTTGATTTTAATAAGTGTCATATTTATCATATGGTTCTTTTCGAAGAACATTTCTCACTATAAATTTTGTTTTTTTAATAAAAAAGATGTATATTCACCATTTTAATTTATTTTTAAATTTTATTAAATCAGTAAGTACTATAAATATTTGCACGATGCTGATGCAATAATGATTCAATTATTGAAAAAAATAAAATAATTGTTATTAAAAATATGGAATTAAATATTATTTCATATAATTAATATAATACAAAATAAATATTCCCTTGAAAAGTTTTACATATTTTGAAATAATGTTTTCTAATTATAAGTATTATTTTGCTGAGGTCTGGGTTTTGATTCTTAGGATCCCACTTTTGGGGGAATTTCCACCTCCCATATAGCACTCATCTTTCCGGGTCACCCGGTGTGTCATCGGGTGGACATAATGGGCGCACTTCACCTGGCTGATAGATTGTTGTGACGATCCATCACTGATCGAGGTGTTACCCTGTGGGATGCAATGTCATCTCAGCTGACAATGGCTCCTTCCCGGATGAGGCATCTCCGGATGATTTCTTCATGGGGAGGGGGGGTTCTCGAGGGTCGAGGGTTCGAAAAGGCCACTCTCGGGGATTCCCTTTTTTAAAATCGATAAATATTATTAGAGTCAATGTAATGGATAGTTCTAAAAATTGACATAATAGATATTGTATATTAAATAATATTTTATTATCTGATATAAAACTAGTAAAAATATTAAAATCATCCAAGATAGTTGGATAAGGTCTAAAGTATTATCCATAATCCAATCATTTTGGTTATTATATTTTATAGAAACTATATTGGACTCAAAGTGTCAAAATATTGGTTTTCATGTTGAGAGTAATAGTAGTTAAATATAGGTTAAAACCAAATGACAATGGAATTAATATAGTAAAAAAATTCCAATTTCTTTTATGAGGATATTTCGAACCATCCTTATATTAAAATATAAACAACTCACATTTTGTACATTTGAATTGAAATTTAATTTATATTCATTTATTATTTTGAGAAAATCCTAGAGTACCTCTCCCCTCTCTTATAAAAAGGAACATTTTATTATCTCTTCTTTATATAGATAAAAAATGGTTTCCCCAATAAATGTCTAAATACCTTCCTAGAATACATAAAATCAAGTAAGAGATATCTTTTTTAGGATTAATAACAATATTAGAGTTCGTAAGATTATAAAAAAAGAGGTTTTTCATATAATTGGTATAGTTTGTTCTTTATGTCTTAGTTTTTCTCCTCATCGACATCCATAAATCAGTCTTCAACCAGTATAAAATAATAAATAAATAATCCAATATATATTTATTTGAAATTAGTGTTTATAGATGATACAAATGAATAATTTATTATTTTTGAATGATAATATATCATTTACATTCTTACCTTTCCACATAATTAATAATGATAACATCCTTCGTGCTTTTGTGTGGACAACCACCCCCATGAAGCGATGTAATCTTTTTAATCCCAACATAAGATGATATATATATATATATAATAAACATGATATATAGTATACTATTATCATTATTGAAACATATAATAATACTAACCTTTTTTCCATAATAATCGTTGAAAAATTGATATGTTACCCATGCGTATGTACGACCTATCATCTCAATGATTATAACATAGTTTATTTATCATAACCACATTTAATTGTTTATTATAAAAGTATAATTTATGAATAAAAATTATAATCATTTCATGATTATTATTTTAGATATGGTGGATTAATAACCACATTTACCATAATCATCACACATGTTCCATTTTGGATATATGAATCAAATATTGTCAAAAAATCAAACATGAACATAACAAATGAATTAATTTTTATAACATTTTAATAAGTGATATAATATGAAGACTAAAATTGAAACAATATATAAAGAACCTATAATATTAATCTAATTCTGTTATTCATGGAGATAATGAATGTATACATCTAACCCGACTCAACGTTAGGGACTTTGATGAAAATATTATTATTTGAAAACGTTTCCATTAATTATTTCTTTTTCATCAATGTAAAAATGATTTTTAATGTCATTTTTACACATGTTTTATTTTCATAAAAATATTATAAAGAAATATTTTTTCCCAAATTAAGTACAAAGGGAATTGTTCAACCAAAAAAAGAAATGAATGTTTATTTTAAAAGTATATAGCATGAGAAGGTTTTCAAACCATCATGATACCTTAGTGATATGATGATTTGAGTATAAAATTTAAATTTTACTTTAAAATTAAACTATATCATTATTATGTGTTCAATGTTTTATATTCTGAAGAAAATGTTTTTGAAAAATATGTATTTTATTTCTAAATGTGTTTTTTTAAATGGGATTAAAATAGTTTTTATATTGATTTGTTTAATATATGGTTCTTTTAAATTGTTTATGAAGGGTTGATACATGTTATAGAATATAGGAGAGACTGTTATATCATACGAAAAGAGTGAAACTAGACAGAACTGAAATCCAGTGGGCTATACGGTTGTCGAAGTTGATTGTATGGTAATTAAATATGTAAGAGTTAATGTATGATTGATTATAAGAGTGATATGTCAATAATGAGTCTAGTGACCATCATGAATTTTATATTCTTGAAAATGAATTTTCATGGAAGGAACTCGATTTCAAAAGGTAATATATTGATTTTTAAATGAAAATTGACTATCTTTTCATATAAAAATGTATATCTCTAAAAATAATTTTATGGGTTATCATGGTTTCCCTAAACTAACCGTTTTCTTCTTTTATTCCTCTTACTAAAAATTTTGTGTGTATCCAATATTTTTAAAAGGATTTTCATATTGTTTCAGGATAATTATGAAAAATCAGAATTCCGATTTAATTTCATTATGATTTTTCATAAAAGAGCAGTGTCTCTTTTTAATAGTTTTTTATTATACATAAAATGGATACTTAGTATAAGTTCTATATTTATATCATATGTTTTTTATGTAATAATTATGAGATAATTATCTAAAACTTTAAATGTAAAATGTTCAAAAAATGAAATATAATGATTTCTTGAATTAAAATTCAGCACTATATGATGTTTAAGGGACGTTCCTTACTGGGAAAGGAGGGGAAACCTGATAGTAATAGAATCCCAAGATCAAATAGAGTGGGGTTGATTTAAATTAATGGTCATCCCCATGTTAAGTTAATTTATAGTCACTACATATCATAAAATAGAAAGTATCAATCCCAAAAAAGTTATTAAATTATACATCATGACTTAATAGAGTGTAAAGAATAAAAACACATCATTAATATAGAAACTATACATGGGGAGGTGTTGGAAATCGACTGAATTTTTTGGTGGGGATAATAGAATTGATCTAGACGTCACATAACTTCCCATGGTATGAGAACATTATAAGGGATAAATTTTAGTTTTATGTTTTGTGAACTACGGTGTTATAGTTGGAAACTGTATCTCTGATTACTGAATATTCAAGGAAAGAAAAAATATAGTTACATATTTTCTATCTATATTGTTGAAGGGAATTTTGTTTCCACATATTTTATACCCTAAAATGTAGTTTGGTTCATATTATATGGACCTAACCGAATAGTATAATGTTTTGTGGGATGAAAATTTGATTCTTGTCATTTTAGTTCATAAAAACATATTTATGTGCAATATAGTTTATGTTCATGTGACATAGACCTTTCTAAATGGTATCTGTAATTCTGTTTAAATGGGAAATAGATGATCGGGGGAGCCCTCACTGATTCATGTTCATTTTGG
Source organism: Viscum album (assembly GCA_963277665.1). NCBI lineage: Eukaryota > Viridiplantae > Streptophyta > Magnoliopsida > Santalales > Viscaceae > Viscum > Viscum album. The sequence continues at coordinate 1,510,667,029 of OY728139.1, read as the reverse complement.
CCCAATGGTTGATTTTGGGTGGTTTTGTTCATGCATAGTCATTGAAAACATGTCACCATTTTCATTCTTAATAGAAAATCCCAATGTTTCCATCATCCATAGTAGGGTATGGAACTACCTTCTAAAGTTCGGTGGTCAGTTTTGGTTTCAAACACAATTATGCTTAGGGACTCACATTGGTTAATAATATGGTTGTCGGTCCCATCACACCCGTTTCGGGGGAATGTTTTCCTTCTATGAGACTCTCTTATAGATTTCAGGTATATTTCTGGATCTATTCCTAATAAAGACATATGATCGGTTACACTAACAATTTGATTATATGCTGATTGTGATTATATAAAATATAAATGGGATCTTGTTAAGGGGAATAGGAAATGAGATTTATTTATTTAATAAATCTATATGTATCTATGATTTTGTTTCTGTTTCGAAGTAATGGTTGACTAATTACGTGGTGAAGCCATATAAACATAAAATTTTGGATTTGATACCACCCAGAGAGGAGGATAATATTCCGAGGAGAGTATTGATCCCTTGTGAGGCCTCCTATATATACTTATTGTTAGAGTAATAAAAATCCACATAGTTCACTCAACCTGTAAATTTTAACATCATGCATATATGACATATTTGCAGGCACTAAAGAAAATGATATTTGATCTTGGGTCACAATTAAAGGTACTATGTATATTGGTTATTAGAGTAATCATATATTATAGTTTGATCATGCCCTTGGTACTAACTTCAAGTTAAATGCCCATATTTTTTGGGTTTTCTATATCATGCTGCTCATTGGGGCATACATACTGAGATTTTATGGTATGGTGGAGATTGATGATACTAGTGGGGTGTTCATTGTGGATCTCTAAGACCACGTGAGTTGTGATTGGTGTGAGACATAGAGGATAACAAGTGATTAAAATCATTTCATATATATGTAAGGGATTATGTGATGGGAATTACATTGGTATATTTTATATGGAGCGTGGGCCACAAAGTGGCATTCTACGTATCTTAATTTACTGATGGAATGATATTCATTGTAGTTTTGTTGATTTCATAGTCTATTGAGGGATGAGGTAATGTGATCAGTTAAAGGGAATGATTTGGTCTTGATGGTTAAAATCTATGATAAATGAGTCTTATAATGAAATAAATGTTTATTTGAGCTCAGACTTTAGAAAGACATCAAATATCTCATAATTTATATAGGAATTGTAGTCATCATAGTTCAGTTGATTTTTCAACCCCCAGATAGAGGAGATAGAGTGATCCTCTCGTGGGAAATATTGGGTCCCAGTGGTTGATGTTTAAGAGACATGAGTCACACATCAAAAGGGTCATTTATTTGAGTTTTTTCCTTAGTAAGGAAACATACAAATTATGTTTATGGTAGGAACAAATGTACTCATTGTTCAGTTGATTAGGGCTCAGACACTGACGTTTCCCTATAATCAATACATATCATATTGTGTCATTCATCGGGATATACACTATGGGATTTCTCTTTCTATAATAGTATATTTTTATGAAAATCATATGATCATTTCATCTCCCTATTCCCATGTGATCAATGTTTGGCATGAGGAAAAAGGGATGGAAGATGATCAATGTCATTTTTTTTGGGACTTAATACATATGTCCTCTTATTTTTCTTTGGGTGCATTAATATAGATATTGAACCGTAGAATGGTGTCTTACATGTATTGGTTATGGATTGAATCATATTTATCATAGTTCCTGTGATTAGGGAATACACACTGATGTTTACATTTTAGACAGTGCTTACAATCCAAATGTGCACAAAGATATCAAGCCCTAGGATTCCCATTATCCAGACACACTTATCTAGATGACATGCTTGACTACCTACCTGAAATGCCTTTATTTTCTATTTTAATTTTTAAAGGATGTCTTCCAAACCTGACTAGGGACAATATCTTGATCTAGTTAGCTTGTATAAGGAACTTCATGTACCTTATATGGAATATTCGAGGGTCAATTTATGATCAATGATGAATTATCTGGATGACTTCATGAGACCTAACCGATTGACCCCAAAGTCCATCACATAAAATCAAATGTCTTGTCTAGAGGATTTCACCTGATCTGGTTGACATGACATTGACTCCACACGAGATCTGGGTGACAAACGTGAAGTGAAATTCAAGAGTCATTGAAACATGTCTATATGGCTATCACATGTCCTAGAATATGTGTTTGGAGGGCATTATGAAGCCTTCATGGCGTGTCTGGGAGACATCACCAGAGTCAAATTCCATACCCTAGTGCTACTATGAGACTCATATGGCATTCTCTATTACTACCAAAAGACATTTTAACATGAATTAGTTCCACCATACAAGTCAGAAGACATTTTTGAAGAACATAGTGAGACATTAATGGAAAACCCAATGGGTTTCATGAGACTTGGGTTTCATGCCTAAGGGTAACTATGTGCCTTGTTTTTATATGGTTGGTGGAATTTACATGACCCAGATAGTATACTAAAGTAGAAACACAATATTTGGTTGACATGTCCTGGTATTATTGCATGTCCTAGGTGGATGCTATAGTGAAAATATGGTCTATCTTATATGTTATTCCCCTAAGTCTCCAATCATTAGTCTTTGTTCTATCCTTTATATTAATATTTCCTTATATTTTCTTTGGGTTAATTTATTTTATGTCTCGCATGATCTAGTTGATGTGTGGGATATTCTTCATGTGTAAAAATAGAGGTTTATCATAAGATATATAATAGTAAAATAAGTTCTTATTCATGACACGTGATTTCTCTATCATTTATCCAATATTTTACTTAATGGTAAAATTTTTGGTATAGAGATCATCCACTCTAAGAAATCTTTTATGGTGGTGGGATAGAAAAAGGAAAAATTCTCATAGAAAGTGTCTTCATGATTTTTTTTCTTATGTGGGTGTTTATAATCCTCCCCACCTTGGTTTTATGACATTTAGTGTGGTGTATAACACATGAATCTAGGATGGAGTTGGTGAAGGGCTTCAGTGTTACACGTCTTCACAGCGCTTTGCCATGGATCACTCCAAGGTCATTGCATGATTTTCAGCAACCATGAGTTTATCTAGTAAATTACTTATTTATTAGATTATTTAAATTTAATGGGGACTTATTGAATCATATGGGAATACTAAAGGACTTCCATATTGTCATATCGACATGTCCATTGGCCTTTTTGAGATTAGGAAACCTATCAAAAGGATTTTTCAAGACCCCAGGTTGCTTATTTGGGAACTACCATGAGACATGAAATGGCTTGTCAAGAGGCATTTGTGGTATCATAAAGACATCTCAAGTGGTCTTACAAGACCATTCTATAGATAGTAATATCATGTCATGAGAGATTTACGAAATGAGAGGCTTCCTCCTCCTCCTTATTTGTATTTATTTTTTTATTTTACAAATGTTGGGGAGTTTATGAGGTTTTTTGGTTGTTGTAATGGAAAATAACCTTAACTCTTGGTGTGGTTTTCCATGAACATAAATGGTCTTGTGGATATGCATGATCATTTTATGGAACAATCCATATATTGATACTTATAGAGAAAAAGGGGGAGTGGTTGGTATCTTGGAAATACATAAGGTACTTCACATGATGATGATGGAATTATTACAAGATTTTTTGAAATAAGGTGGTCGTGTGACTACGGTATTGTAATTTATTTCATATCGGAATGGGTATTCCACATTACAATTATGAGAAAAAGTAGTTACATCATCTTACCAATTTATTTCAATTTTTTTATTTTACTATGGCTCAGGGGTCTCCAGAGTTTTATTGAATTTTTTCAAGTAAAAATATTATCCCCATAAAAGATTGATCACATGAGTTATAAAACCAAAATATGCCTCATCCTTTCGAATATATTCCTCATATTTTTGGATGATTTTTTGATGGGTTTCTTGGAATTTGTCACTTGACAAATTATGTGACATGGGGGAGCTCATCTGGCTATCTCTTCATGATCACTGGTTGTCTGTGTTGCCTTCTTGGGAGAAAAATGTATTATTAAAGGAACTTCATAGGCTCCCACACATGCTATCCAATAAACATGGTTCCTTCATGTGACCTTCTGATAGAAATGTGATCACGTGTCTCTTAGAGGATTATGTGATCTGTGAGACTCAAACACTGACTTATTCTTTTGATTATTGTAAGGATGTCAATATCCATAACCAAGAATTTATTCTGTGATGAATTATTTTATTCTAATTTGGTGGGCATAAAAAATTCCCCCTATGAGTGACATCCATGGGGATAGGAGCTCAGTTCTGAAAATGGTAAATTCCCACTAGACTAATTGGATTTTTCATGTATTAGCATCTTGGTTGATTCTTGGTCTTAGCAGGTTATGCTTCATATTCAATAGAATTCAATATATATAGGGGATCAGGGACTGAACTAACTCACTAGATACTTGATATTCATATCACTCTTCTATTTTAATTCATCCCATTACTTTATTGCAAGACCATTCTACAAGAATCATTCAGAATTCATCATCGGAAACCCATTTCCCAATATATCCTCTTCAACCCCCATTATTCCCTGGTTTCTGCTCAAACTTACTATAAAAAATACTTCTATAATTTTTTTGAACATCAAATATGAGGATGATTGAATGTTTTGAGGGTTTCACAATATCTTTGGGGATTGATCTCATGTCCTTTTTGACTATCTTGTGGCTCGTGTGACCATATCCATGCCAAAAGATCCCAAGTCCAACAAGTTGTCATATGATTTTTTGATTCCCTTCAGGTTTATGCGGCCCATGAGACCTTTACATGTCAGGTGATTTGTTTACATTCTAAGATATTTTCAAATGCCTTTATTGATTAATGTGATGCACATGATGCTACTTCTTCTAAACTTTTTAAAACACTTTATTTTTTCTTCCGAGAACATGAGAGTTGATTTTATTGATATGGATTCATGTTCTTTTAAATCTATTTTGTTTCTAATAAATTGGTAATTATTTCCATAAATCACAATTCTAACCATTGATATCATTTTTAATCTAATGAAATAATTCTAAAGAGATTCTTGTCATCTGATCTTCGAGATCATCCTCTATCTCATCGAATACCTCTATATGGGTTGGTTTTGATCGATGATGTATTTACACATCCATTAGACAATAATCAATCATTTTTCTTTGTGTAAAATAATCCTCATAGTATTCATATGGTATTTTCTATGAAAGGACAACTGGAAATATATCAATTTAATAGTTTCTCTTATATTATTGAAAAATCTCCTTCGGTTCTTCATAACTATTATTTCTCCCATCTGGTTGTTACTATGAACTAGTTGAGAGTATTTGCAACTTGTCTGAACCATTCGAGAAGTGGATGGAGTATCAAATGGGATCACCATCCTGGCGATAATTTTTATTGATTAATGGGTATGACCCTTTAGGGTCAAACATTAATTAATAGAGTTTTATAAATAAGTATATATGGTTCATCTTTATGAAGTTGTGTGAATTTCCCAATTTATCATATATTTCCAATCCCATCTTCTTTGAGAACAAATCATCCATTGAGCCCTGATACCAAACATTATATATATACCAAGGTGAAGTGAGAGTCCGCCTATGGGAAATAAAACAACTAGGTGTGATTCCCCCTCTTGTAGAGATGTACGATGAGGTCCTCAATGCTATAGATGTTTTGGATGATCCCTTGCAGACTCTGATTTTTCATTCATTCATGATGTGCATGTAATTTTTCTTCTTCAATATTCCATAAATCATTAATGGTACCCATCCTTTGTGAATTATAATGTGAACTTGAATGTTTGGATCTATATATTTAAATCATAGAATATTGTTTTCAAGAAGAACACATGAATTACAACTAACATGACGTTTCATTTTAATAATCCTGGTCTAATTATATTTATATCAATAACTTTTCAAGAGGATAATTGGGTAGAATGTATTCTTAAAGGGTGAAAAATATTTTTTTTGTCCGAGAAGGTCAGTATGGTGATAATATCTTTATTCTGATAAGGCCATATAATTTTCTTTAAAGGATTATCTATTCTACTCTACCAAAATGAAATTTATATAGTTTCGGTGTTTTTCGTCAAACCGTCTATTGTTGTATTTTATGGACTTTTATCTTAGACCATATACAATTACAGTTTTTTGTGTTTTAGATTAGATATTTTTTATCTTTATTAAAGGGTCTTTTAGCTTACACCTTCTAACTATTTATTTTACGGTCTTTTATCTCGGACCTTTTACCTCTTTATTTTAGGTTATTCTAGCTTGGAAATTGTATCTTTTTTGTTCAGGGTATTTTAGCTCATACCTTCTACCACTTTAGTTTAGGTTCTTTTATATGGAACAGTCTATTTTTATAGATTAGGATATTTAATTTTAATCCTTATATTTCTAAAGTCGAGGGTTTTTTTAGATTAGAACATTTATATATTTAGTTTGAGTTTTTTTATCTCAGAATATCAATCATTGTAGTTGAGGGTATTTTTTCTTGAAACTTATATCACTATAGTTATGAATCTTATAAATCTATGATTTTTTAGATTTATTTTAGGGTATTTTAACTCTAACCTTGAATCGTTGTATTTTTGGGTCTTTTAGTTCAAACCTTATATCACTATATTTTAAACTTTTTTATCCTGAACCTTCTATTGATTTAGTTTAGGGTATTTTAACTCAGACATGATCGATGATCTTGGAAAATGGTGAAGACATGCAAGGAATGAACCAAAACAATATAAGGATTATGGTTCATCCATGGTGTTGTTGGGGTTCTGGATGATAAGAAAGGTCATTTTATAGAGTGGCATATTTGGTTTTCGACCATAGGTGCATAAGCCTAAGCCACATGCATACATGTATAGTCAAACAAAGGGTCTCTTGAAGTGAGGTTTCTTTCACAGTGACTATGAAAGATTTATGGAGTTAATATTGGTTGAGGGTGAGGTACTAGGGATTCCAGGTATACCAAGATAGTTGGAGTATGAATGATGTTTTTTCATAACCCAAAAGAATGTGTTTGTGAATATGGGATGGAGCAAACATGTTGGGGATAACCCGTAATGATATGATGTGAAAGGTTCTTCCATGATGTTTCTAGGGATCAAAAGGATTGATTCACCTCTCTAGAAAAGAGGATATGCCTTTAATTGGTGGGTCAGGGACCTTATGAATCTCTATAATGGCTATGAAAAGATTATCTTCACTCCTTTATGAGGAACATTAATGATTTTGTGTAACACTGTTTGTGTCATGAATGGTTCAGGAATAAAGTTTTTCATTCTAGGATTTGGAAAGGAAACAAAATATGGTTATGTGAAATTGAGGATATTGAATCTTCTCACATATTTTGGTATATCTATTTTTAAATCATGGTTCAAAGTCTTCATATTAGGCGGATGATTTGGAACTATTATACCTAGAGTAGTTCAAATGACATTGAAGTGTTAAGATCTTCAGTGGTGATATCAGGACTAACAAAGATTGGAAATTCCTTTTTTTAGGGGGATGAATTTGGTTGATGACTATATGTGATAATGTATAATACATAGGAATAAATTCAAAGTCAAAAAAGGGTCCCTTGAAGTCAAGTATCCTTTCCATGGTCCATGGAATATTGTAGTTACTAGGGAACCATGAATCATGTAGTGTCATTTTTTGAAATTTTAATATCCATGAAGGGATCATGGACCCAAAAACGTTTTTCACCTCCTTAAGAATGTATTCTAATGGTGAGGAGAGGTGAAAAATAATTACTCAAACTTTTTCCTAAACCTCATGGTCTAGAGAGAAAATCTTTCAATATTCTAAGGCTATAGAGTAGGCCCTATGTGATTAATGCCTTATTTTTTTCTAGACATTGGAGATGAAGAGTTTAGCAATAAATAAATTTAATTTTTCTCAGGCCACACTTTACTGGTTTTCATCATGAAAAGTTTTATGTATCATTCACTATTAGTTTAATTTATTGATATTTAGGAAATCATAATATAGGGTTTATGGTCAACCAACATTTTCCACTAAAGTATGAAGTTTAATCTCGTGATGTGTAGGGACATAATATGGTGGATGATGCGAATGAACCTAATTAGGATAACCATGGTTAAGAGTAGAACATCATTCTTATGAGTGTGGGATGAAAATGTTTTAAACAATTGATCAAGGACCTCTTGTTATGATTAATAATATTGTACAATCCTAACTGAATTAGTATATTATACACTGAGGTTTTGGGTTATACCAAAACAATTTTTGGGCTCACAAGGATCAGAAATACCATTTTACAAAGTGAATCGTTTGTTTGAAAACCATAGGTGCATATGTAGAAGACATATTCCTACTTTTATAGCCATGAAAAGCGTACCTTGAAGCTGCTTATATTTTCCATGTGCCACATAAGCCTTTGTAGAGCCATGAAACATGAGACACGAAGTATGTTTTCTAGATTAAAGTTCATTTAAAAGATAGAAATAAGAACCCCATACACTTGATGATCAGGGTAAGGATCTTGAGGTCCCATGATAGGGGATGAATAATTGGTGATCGCCTTCATAGTATATTAGTTTATAGTGGGGAAATTATAATTTCTACTTAACATCATATCGTAAGGATGTGTTCAATGTGGTTTATTGTAAAACTGTAAGTATTTTTGTTGTTGTGCAGTTTTAATATCATTTGACTATGATATTTTCTGTGATGTGTAATATCATGTTGTAAGGATGTGGGAACTAAAGGTAAACTTTTTGTAGGACACATTGCATGATTAAGAATATTTCGCACCAATCTAATTCATATGCAGAAAAAGTTTCATTGAATGTTTCATCCACAATGTAGATGGGGTGAATTTCCTTTTTCGGTTGTTGTATCGGGGGCCATGATTCATGATACGGGAGTCCCTACATATCATGTTATGGTAGGAATCAAGTTATACATAGTTCTTAAAGGAATCTTCAATTTAATTTCATTTTGTAAGGACATTCTCCCTAGTGTGAAATGGTAATGTTGTAGATAGGACCATGAATATAATTTGTGGTGTCACTATATATCCCATGGTGATAGGAATCAATCCACTAATAGTTCATAAATTATGAGGCCGGTACGTAGGTATGATCCATTTTCTAGAGGTGGTAATTGATTCCATTTATTGTTATAGATAGTCTTAGGATTATAGATCCATGCATCACTATGTATCATGTGATGACATGAATCAAGCCACATGTAGCTATTGGGAAAATGTGTAGTATAACATCATGATGAAATGATATTGGATTCCTGACATGAAAAAGGGGAAACTGTTGATGGACTTGAAGATAGAAATCTGGGAGTTTTTATATATCCTTGTGATAGTAGGAATCATGCCATATGTAGTTATTGTAGAATTACTTCCCTGCACAAGTCTGGATGATAACCAAAAAGGAAGAATTTTTATATTTTCCCTGATTAGCCCCAAAATTGATGATCTGGGCATCACTACACGTCTTGTGATGTTAGGAATCATGTAGAACATAGTTCATGAAATCTCATGAAGTGTAGCCTCTTGCATGGAGGATAAACCTGAATCAACATGAATGAATGGAAATGGTGTGACTGTTCATAGGGGAGGATGTCTGGGCATCACTACATATCTCATGGGAGTAGGAATTAAGACACACATAGTCCTCATGGAATGACCTTCTTGTGCATGTATGGCCTATGTTAAGAGAGGTGGAATAATGAAATTTGTTGTGACTAGACCCCAAATTGGTGATTTAGGTGTCACTATATATCATGTGATGTCTGGATTCAAGTCACACATAGTTCTTGAATGTATGTGTGGTAAAAGTCCAACACCATTAATGGTGGTCCTCTTGGGAGATGTCCATAGGAATTTATAGATTTCATTCTTGTAAGGGTCCTCATAAATGGAGGTTCACGTCATGCGACGAGGACTCATGGTATACAATTAATGTTGTATCATTTTGGATCATGATGATCCTGTCACAAGATTTGATGTCTTGTTTTTATGTGGAATCCTTTATTTAAATTCGTAAGCTTACACGATCTATGAATTGTGTGGGAATCACGGAGTGACAAGGGCCCCTCTCACTATGTGGAGTCTATTAATGAATGGATAGGATTATTTTCATCATATTATGGCTATACCAAGATATAGGATGGAGGGTCCACACATATCTCATTAAAAATGAGAATCTTGCCGTACGTAGTTATTGGAAAATAATATAGTTCAATGTATTGTAAAATTTACATCAGCTGTTAGGTTTAACATCATATTATAAGGATGTTGATCACCCAACCAGAATGAGGAATGGAACATTGTGGATCAATATAGTTTTACACTATGTGGTAAGCAAGAGGGTCACCCAGAATGAAAAAAATATATATTTTAGTTGGGCACAATATTAAGGATTCGGGCATTACTAAGTATCATGTGATGGAAGGAATCAATTCACATATCGTTCTTCAAACCCATGAAGATTTAATGTCATATGGTAATGACATTAATTGTATAGTTTATCATCATGCACTAAGGATGTGGTCGTACATTTTAACATAATATGACCAAGATGTCATTTGTATGGTCTAACGTCATTTATCTAGGATGATGGGTAGGAAATTTAATAATGTGGATGCCCATATGATGAAATCTTTGAAAGGTATTTCTTAAGATACCTCGCATTGGTGGGGGCGGGGTGGATGGTATCTCCCTCCCAATCCATGTGAACAGTGAGTATGATCTTTTATGATATTACTTATGCATTATATAAGGTCCCTTACAATTGAGTTCCATCTATAGAGGATTATTCCCAGTCATCATTGGGGTTATGAGTGCCAACACCATTTCTCCTTGAAGGAATGAACATAGGTCAAATTTCTTGTTAAAGTATTGGTCAATCAAATTCTAATGAACATCAAGGTTGTGAAATGTACAAAACATTTTAAAATCAACTCATTTCAATTCATCCATCTACTTTTTATCTTTCTCATCACTTGATAGCTTTCTGTAAATGGCCATTCGGAGATAAGGTAGATGAACAACTATGGGTAACACTACTTCAATCTAGTACACCAATGAGTATGCATGGTGGTATGATATTACAATAAATCATGGATGGGATGATATTGCTTGTAATACTTATCATTTTCACTGTATTATGGTTTATATTTGATATAGTCTTATTGAAGGCCTTTATTTATCCTTTTTTTGTTGTGTGATAGTGAAATGAGTGATTGGAATAGTTATTGTATGCATGTTATAGATTTTTCAAATGTGTAGAATAGAAGTTAGTAATCTTTTTCATCAATACATTGAGAGGTAACTCTTACCTGGTGATTGTATGGGACATTATGATAATCCTGATGTTCTTCATCACTAATTCCTTGAGGGGTATTGCCGTATCCCATTTGGAAAATAATTCAGTGCTAGTAAGGATCTACATGAATTTATTGGTTGTGGTAGGGGATATGGCCACACCACATCCATTCCAAAAACTAAAAATGGATAGGAATATTTAGCTACACATAGCTATTTTGGGGTTTGATAGATGAATTTTTCAGGGATCTGGCATGCATGACATTTCATGGTGAATTACGTACATTCCAGTATCACGGTTTCTCAGTAATATCCTAATATCCTGATTTTGTGGGAGATCATCATGCCAGATTGATGGTCACCATAAGAGCCATCATGTACTTCCTCAATTATAGAGAAAAAATGTAATTCTTCTACACATCTTGGAGGATTCCATCAAATTAATGCTTTTATAGGGTTTTCTGTTCATTGGGTTATCCCATAGGATAAATTTCAATGCACGACGCCAAATATGTTCCCTTCCATTTCAGTCAGTTAGGGTAGTCTATTTTTATAGATAATTAATGATGAAATCCATCCATTTTATGGTGTAAACTATTTCATTGAACTCATGGGAGTAATTTAACTGATTTACTTCTTCCATATCATGGACATTGATTGATGTGACCATTCATCTATGTGTGATACAGATGATTACATCCTCCTAGTCTGGGATAGCCATGAATATGGATCCATTATCCAATTCATTTGCATGAGAATTATTTGATTGGAGAACATGATTAAATGTGTGATCAAAAGGGAAATATTCTATTAGTCACCTGAAATATCTAGTAAGAGGTTCAAGTTCTTCTTGTTTGATGGACTATTGACTATTTATATGCCTTATCACTGTCTATGATTCCCCTTTGTTATTCAGGTAGGATATTCACAGCTATAGGGCTAGTTCGAAACATGAAATATGGGATTAATGCTCTGTCTAATTATTATATAGAGACAAACAATAAGAAAAATGATTTGTTTCTATAGAAAAACAAAATCCCTATGAAAAGCCAATTGAGCTTTGTGTTTTCATTTATTTTGTTAATAGGACGTCAAGATGTACGATCAAAATACATATCCCATTTATGGTGAGTGATAAGTCCATAGAATACCTCCTTATTTGGATGCTCAGTGTCCACTGTAGTATTCTCTAGGGAAGGATGTTCTACAAGGAAATCATCCATCAAATCCCCTTTCACTATCATCTATGATACAAAATTACTCACATTTCTCTATAGAATGACCACACATTGGTCCAAACTTCTAGTAATAATTGAGTTTCCATGGATTTTCTTGAGGAGAAAGATATAGGCTACAAAATGGTTATCAAGATGATGAATGTAATGTCTCATATTTTTTACTATTAAAATGAGTGTATGGAAGCTCTTCTTTACAAAATACTATCAGGTTTAATTTTTTAACAATGATCAGTTGAGGTATTTGAGACTCTTCATGATCTCCGCCTCATTTTTCAATGTGAGGAGGGTACCATATAAGTATTAAATGGGTTTCAAATACATGATGAGTATCCTAACATCCACTAGTGGAGTAAAAACCAGTGTGTATAGAAATACTTCTTGATACATTTGAAGGCTTCTTTGCAATCATAATCCATTTTATTGGAGAACCCATTATTCATTAGACTAGTGAAGGGGACAGTGTTGTTAGACAAGCTAGAAATGAATTGTTTAAAGTCGGAATGGTTCCCTTGGAGTCTCCTCAATTCATTGATATTTCTAGGATATGAAATTTTCAACATATCACTAGACTTATAGAGATTATCCTTGATATCATAGTGGTCTACCATAAATCTAAGGGACTTCTCTAATGTTACCACGATTGTGAAATATAATGGATTCATCATCATACTATGCGATCACGTCTTATAAAATAATGTGTTATGGTTTGTTAAATGATCACATCACTGTCTGGATTAAAAAACTAGGTTCTTGACATAACATTCAGACATTATTCCTATTAATTAATAAATTATATGATGAATTTCACATTGATAAGTATCACCCATGTTCATTATGTAAAAGGAAGTGAAGTGATAGGAAAAGATCCCCTGAGATTCTATAAAGGTGGATGATTCTTATTCATCCATGGTCAACATTATTTGATTTTATCTTGAATATCCATCCGTGAATGAAAGGGCATGGAAGACATTCGTTGCATCGACCAAGAGTTCTGTTATCGGTAATTTGAAATGGTAATATTGGATGTGCAGATTATGGTCTCTAAAATCAATGTAGACCCTATTTTTTCCAATATTTTTATAAACAATGATGATGTTTGTGATCCATATTAGAAAATACGCTTCATGGAAAAAAATTATTTGATTAATTAGTCATCTTTGGCCACAACATTGGTGGCATGAGAGGGTTCCATCCTCTTGGATTCCTTTTTGAAGCCTCAATGATCATCAGGTAGTCTGAGATGATTCTTACCCACATCCAGATTCAGTATAAGAGTTTATATTTAGTTCATATTGAACACATATCATTATTGTTTTAAAAATTCGATATATATCTCTTGATCTTCAAGGGTAATGTTGTCACTAATAGTCATAGTGTGTCGTAGGTCTTCTTATAGTACCTGATTTATCTAACTGATCTCATCAATGTTGGTGGAGACACCTACCTGAAATGTGGGAGGGAAATTCCTAAGGTTATTTTCATCTTCTTCCATCTATAAGTCTATGAAAACCTATCTAGAATAATTTGGATATCTAAGGGATTTTTTGTTACCATTAAGGGGAGAGAGGCCATAAGAAGAGACATTATCAACCCTCACTATCTAAGTTCTTTCAGAGAGACAAAATAGATGAAGATATATTAAACTATATATAGGGACAGGAGGATCTTGGACATATAGTTTCACATCTATTACCTTGACTATAATTATGGGGATCACATCGTCGTTATCAAGAAAACTCCACTGATTTGAAAGTGTGGTCCCCAATCCATTGGGGGCTACAACCTATATATCATCATCCACTATTGGTTGTTTGCCTCCCCTTTTATAGAAATATACTTAAGAATATGTGGCTCTGAAAGTATAATATGGGTTTTTATCACAATGTAGTGTGTCAAATTTCCATCACTGGGGTGTTTCAAACGTTGATGAAATGTTTAAGGCATCACCAAGTGGCCATGGAGTTTGTGCCTTCCAAGAAAGACATTGAATGATGTTTCTTTCTGGATAACCATTACATCAACATCATATGTGAGATCTCCAAACTAAGAATAAATTTTTATATTCCTATTAAGTCGTTACTAATGTTTATCATAACATTTAATGGTCTTATTTGTTCGGAGAAGAATCACATTCGTTATATCATAAACTTAAGAGGGTTTGAGTTGGGGGGAGGATGATCTTAGAACCATTATCAATCAGTTACCTATAGACTTCAACATTATTGATTCTATCTAAAATATATAGTGTCCTGATGTGTCCTTGGTTTCCCTCTTCATGGTAATGATTACTGAACACGATGGAGACATAAATTTTGAGGGCATTGTCTCCAATCAATAGACCTAGGCTATAATTTGTTCTATCTCAAAATCCAATGGGATCTGGAGAGCATCAATAAGTGCCTCCCTGATTTTTCTAAAGATGGAATGAATTGTAGATTGAGTTCTTAGATGGGACCACATACATCTATTTTAAAATGACACACATTTTTTTTCAGAAGTTGATGCTTGCTTATGTGGGGCTTCTCATGGACATGTGGAAATAGAAATAAAGAATTTCAGTTGGTTGGGACTGATGCATGATCTGAGGTTGAGGGAAAATATACTTCCATTGGCCCATGTGATGTCAACCTTCCCCATTTTCTATGTTGATGAAATAATCAAACCCCCACTAAGAATTCATGTAATAAAATTGGTTGTAGATGATTATTAGAGTATTTTAAGAAACCTATATTTATCTTTTGATCCCATTGAATAAATTTCCATTGAGTCTCAGTTGAATATATATTCTCCATGGGGGAATGAATAAAATAATGTTTTCAAACACATCTTTGGTGTCCCTTGTATCATCGGTTACAACACATGTGGCTTCTATTCCTTAATTATTTATAGAAAAATCATATTACAAAGAAAATTCATCATCAGATAAGTGTTCTTCCCAGTGTATCATTTTTATGTAACCAAGGATGAGATCTTCATCTATTGAGGGTCTCATTATATGGGGTGGTTCTTGTACTTAAGATATTGTAGGGAAGAAATTTATAATATTCATAGATTGCGTTGGAGAAAAATATAACTCCCCCTATAATTTCTTATTATTTATGGTGGCCACACTCAACTTTGGAAGGAATATTTTTTGATTCCTCTTTTGGTTGTAGGGATTTTGTAGGTATGTGCATCTTTGATCTCAAGGGAATGCGATCGGTCAACTATTTTTTGGTTCATCACGCTATGGAACATTCATGCACACCTAGCCGGATCAATATTCCAACCACCCTCATCTTCTAACTGGGCAATTGTTATGAGGGAAAAAAACATTGAGGAGTTATTTGACACCACATGTCTAGAATTTATCATTCATATAGAATGTGTAGTGGTTAGGGTGATCCATGATATTGATGTTATTGGGCTTCCTAAAATACGGTAGAATGATCATGCTATTTTCTACGGATTCTAAGAAATATCTAGGGATATCCTCAATTCTTAAATGGTTTGTTTTATTCATCCATTCCTTAAATCCTGGGAGACCCATATTTCTCCATGATTCTAGATGAGGGAGGATCTACAGTTTTCACTGTTCTTATAGTAGGTAATAATTTGTTCAGGACATTCTTGGGGGATTGGATGGGCACTAGTGGTGGATTGAGAGGCATATATGACGATTTCAACTTTACAATCCTTTCAACTATGCTATAGAAATCATTCAAGGTTTGGATTGGGTTTTCTGAATGTCATAAGCTTGATGTTGTTCTTTTTTTACAAACTCATGTAACACACATGGATACATTAATAGAATCGGATGGGTTTTCAACTCATCGTATATATTTCATGCATAGAGTTCCAACATTTTCTCCTATGATTGAGAGATATATTATATGAAAATAGGTTAAAACTTTCCACCAATCTATAATCTGAGAAACCATTTTATGATCACGTTATTGGTAGTTCACTTGGCCAAAAACTGTATTTTCCCTCATCATATAGAAAAAGTGGTAAAGGAATGTATGAAAAATGTCTTCCAATCCAGCAAAAAAACCTTCTAGTAGGAAAATGTACTAGAACAATGATGGCCTTGTCAGAGTCTATACTGAACACCTCATTTGTGTCTCCTCTTATTGATATCTACGACCCACAAATGACACACAATGGGATATTAAGTGTGTGAGATTTTGTTCATTTTCTCCTATATTTTCAAAATTTGAGAAGGTATGATATCCAAAATTGGGTGGGGAAAAGTGTAGTCTACACACTGAGGACATGGATTCCTCTTAGGATGCATAGGTGTGCATCTCCCTTCCATTTCATCCATTCGAGTATACTAAGACTCGATGATGTTAAGAAAAACTAGGGTCACTACTATATAAGGAACCTCCCATATATAGGGAGTGAGTGGGGCTTGATGTGGTGTCCTACCTTAATAAAATAATGATTCCCGACTTATCTTAGGAATTAATGATTTCCTTGGAGAGGGAGAGGTCTTCAACACAATGGAGGGAAGTCATGATAATTCGTTTACTTCTATATTTATGTGTAATGGATTAATTGAACCATAGGATGGCTAATTTATAATACCAATCTTTCTAGTGGATCAACAATGGGAGGGAGAACATTCACCTCATCATCTACATAATACCAATAAGGAATACTTCCCTTATGTGTCTCCTTATTGATATGTCTATTAGTTTGTATCTCACCCCAATATTTTGAAACATGTTTATCTATAAAAGTTACCTAAACTATTATGGTTGGTTATTGGGATGTTTCCAGATCTTTTTTTATTTATTTTTTAAGTGTTCCCCCATAGAGTTGGAAGCTCTGTGTTTAGATCTGCTAGATTTTGGATCATTAATTGGTTTTAGGTGTGTACAGCCTCAGTAGGTGCATCCAAATCACCCCCATATCATGGTAGGTTTTCTATGTTATCTAACACTGTATTGTAATCTTTATCCAACATATCTATTTTTTTATGTGTATGAAATTCACAGAGGCATTTTGGCCAATGGTGGATGAACCATTACTTTCAATAAAAGATTTTGATTATACACCCCATTTATGAGGGTCATTTTAAAACCATTGGTCACATTGGGAAATTTTGGATTGCCACCATAGTAGGGTTTAATTTCGTTCTCCGTATCTTCCACTCATATTGGTCTATGAATAGTGACATCTAGGGATTTTTGGGTCATTTTTTCTGAATGGAACCCAACCTGTATAGGTTTGTCTTATAGTTGGAGGAATTGGTCGGATGTCAACCATTGATTTTTCCCTCCCAGCCAAGAGAATAATGATTCTATACATTTTGAATTAAATAATGAAAATTACCTTATCCACATGGGGTAGGAGTTATCTGTGGGCATAATTGGAATTGATTGGACCTATTGTTGTTGATCAAATGATTCAAGTTGGTGATTTGAAGATTCTTGACATAAGAATGATATAAATTATCCTAGCATATATGGATGGGGATTATGTAGATTCAGTACAGAATAACCTAAGACCCTCATAGGGGATAATGATCCTGGTGATAGTGATTGAGATATAAATTCCCCCATCCTTTTGAGATGGGGTTCATTTGCAGCTGATGTCATTATGTCAAGAATCCTCTCAGGCATTGACAATATGATAATTAGATGTGGGGTAAGATATTATCTTGGAATTTTTAGATGGATTCACTCATAGATGGATGATATATAAGCTTATACTGTAGAACATTTTACATGGCATGGTTGTTCTCACATAGGACTTGGGTGTGATGACATCATAAGGCTTGAATCATTTTTTGTAGGATATTGTCCAATTGATCTGAACATCATTTTGTGTGTATAAAATGAATTACCACTTATATGAGGTAACTAGTTTGAAATCTTGTTGGGTAACCTCTCCCTATATTCATTATGTATATCCACCATTGAAATGGGGAAATTTGGTTGTAGTGAATAACTGGCCCAAGCATTACTCGGTACCCAGATTTTTCTAGATTCTATGACATTACAGGACATTGTATTTGAGGGGTTCTTTTGTTATAGGGGTGTAGAAAAGTGAAACACTCCACACATTACCTATCCTTGAATATGAATGCATGACATGTATTCAGATATCATATTTTAACAAATTTTGAGGAAATTGGAGCAAGTGTCTTGTAAAATTGCACCGTGCTTTTCCAGTTTTGGATCTCGGTCCATGGATATAGGGGCCAGGTGTCGTTGAAATTATAGAATCGTGCTGGTATGAGCCTGAATGGATCGAAGGCCTTATTTTTTATTTTATTATAGATAATACCACTTTTATGGTTTGAAGGGGAACCCTTAAATGACCCGTAGGCCCAAGGCATAAGGCCTGACATGACCCGTAATACATGACCCGAAGGCCCAGAGGCATACCATGACCAATACATGACCCATAGGCCCAGCCCACTAGAACTGCCCCTCCCTAGATTCTGCATCATTGATTACCTTTATCTCCCCACCTATATATCTATTAGTAACTAATGATTATCCTATCTATTTTTGGTAGATGATTCATGCACCTTCTCCCATTCTCATTTGGGACCTCCTAGTAAGAAGTAGCGAGTAGCCAGAACATGATGGGAGGCTGTTTCCAGCTAACACAATATATATTCCAATGTCATCCTCCAATTCATTAGGATTATATGCCTCCATCTAGGAAGATCATAGAATATTATTCTTAAGGTATCCTACTGACTGTAGTGGAGTGATGTTGGATGTGTATGTGGAACTTTATTCCATTGAACCCAATGTTTTGAGCCCCAATCTATATGATGGAAGCAGAGTTTCAGGACCCTCTAAATAAAGATGTGTATAGGAGAAGGGTTAATTTTTTAGTTTCTGGGAGATATCATCATGGGTAGGTTGACCTTGGTGTATTTTAGGAGTATAGTCCTTGTGATCCATCCCCACACAGTCATGAGGAAGATTATCACGGTAATGAATTTCTTTTTCCTTGACATAACTGATGAAGGAAACTTATGGTGTTGAGAACATGCATCTAATGTCCTCAATAAAACTGGAATTAAGATGTTTAGGAATATGGTTCATGTTCTACATCATGGTTGGAGTATGCTGACCTACCCTTTGGAATTGTGTAGTGATATGAGCCTATTATATGATGGTTGCTGGAACTTTCTTATAATTTTCTGATGCTATGGGAGTATGATACATCTACTGAGAAGCTACTCAAATACACTATTCAGATTTATTATTATTGATATTAATTTGATACAATCATGAGTCATGTTCTATTATCACTTGGTGAGCCTTTTTTGGGAAGATATTATGATCCCGATCCTAATCCTTTGGACTTACCGATAGTCTTTCATGGAAGAAGTATGAGGTTACCTTGATGCATGTGTGACCCTCACCTGATGAACCCTAATTGGAGTTGGAATATGAGCCTTGTCCAAATATATATTCCCAGCTAGAATATGTTTGTGTACCTATATAATGGGAGAAAATATATGAGCATCCTCATGTATTTCCTAGGAATGATGATAGAACATTCATTCGTTGATGGAAGTAGTACTATGCTCCCGACTTCTATGATATACTTGAATATGTTCGAAAGATTAATTGATAGGTATATGAGCCATTACTAAGGCATGTTCATCTTTCAATTAGATAATCCCAACCAGAAATGTGATATATTCCTGATCATGGGCCATTAGCATAAGTTGTTTTATTTTTTCGATAAGAATGTGAGCATCTCTTGAGGCATGTGCCCATCTCATTTGGTGATCCCTAGCCAGAATGGGGAAATGAGCCTGATCCTAGGGCTTTAGATAATGCCAGTATATTTTTTCAACCGACATGTGCCCCTCTCCCGAGGAATGTAATTCTCTAACCTGGTGATCCCCCATTTTAATGGGAGTTTGAGCTTGGTCTAATAATATCTCATTTATCATTGTATACTGATAATCATCCTTTATGGGGGAAACAACGCGAACTTTCTCTATATCACCCAATTTTTCTTGATGATTTGAGTTTTGATATTTAATTTCTTTAGGGATAAGAATATGCACCTTTTCCTATATATTCAACAGTGCTAGAATATGCATGTGGGGTTCTTCATTTTTTCCTAAAAAATACTATTATTTTAGAAAAGTGTCAATTTGGATATAATACTAGGAATTATCCTTCCCAATTATGCACTAGAACATATCTCTGGTAGATGAGGGGGTATGATTGCACTTCATTCCACCATTTTCCAATAAATTATTCAAATGGAATTCATGCACATGGGTAGGAATATGTGCCTCCTCATGCCTAATTCATTAATTTTCCCACATGCATGTTCGGTGTGAGTAGTTATATGTTCCTTCTCATTGGTTACTTATCGAATAATATAACATATATCATCTATGAAAGTGGGAATATGAGATATCTCCAGGATATACAACATCAAATTATTCTTATGTTTCTACATTTTAAACAATGCATAAGAGTCATAGATGGCATTTTTTCTAGTGGTACCCATTGAATGAGACTAACGAGTACTGGTGGGATGGTGCTGGTGATGATGGTTTACATATGACCTCCTCACCAGTACCTAAACAAGAAGGTAGTCATATTTGACACCTAGTCCACCTCCATTAGAGACTGAAGGTAGAAGTTTTCGTAGTCCAGGGGTAATCTTCAGATTTGGTTGGATGTGATCATGAGGGATACTATAATTATTGAATAATTACAAGGGAAATACATACTAGATGGCTTTTTCACTTGGATAGCTTCAATGGAAGAGTCTAGGGTTGGGATTTTCCAGTTTCATTGGTTCTCTCATACCATTGTTATTTACACCTAGAGTTGGAGTTATTGAGTAGGTGAGTTTTTTTTGTGATCCCTGGCCGTTACAATCATGGGTGATTAATAAGAGTGATCACTAGATGAAGATGGAATTATCATAGATGGGAATTTTTTTATGAGAACAGTCTCTGTAGTCTTGAAGACAAAAAGGAATAAGGTTACTGATTGGTGCAATATCATCGACATGATTTATACTCAATAATATATTCACAGTTAAGATAATTATTTCTTACTCACAATAAATACACTCTTTTCGTGTGAAAATATCAAAATGTGGATTGACTTATTATATGGGAACCCTAGTTATATAGGATCAGATGTAATATTGTGGTGGTATTACAAGATTTTTTTATGTGAGATATGCAAAAGAATGTGGCGTGATGCATGATTGACTGATCAATATGTTATTAAGGAGATGTACATTAGGTTCACCATTTAATTTAGTGTATATTGTTCAAAAAGGGACTATGGGTAATAAACCATTAATTTTTAAGAGAATTATGTCGGGATCATCATTTCTTTTTCGATGGGATGAGATGACTGGGGGAACTGTTACAGTTTCAAGTTCAGTTTGGCCCGATGGTTGATAGTGTGGGGGGGGTTTATTATCATGAAATAATTAACATCAGGAAACCATTTTTATTATTAATAGAAACAACCAATGGTTTCTACAACAATTACTATGTATAGAACATCTTTCCAAAGGTAGGTATTCAGTTGGTTTTTCAAACACAATGATGCATAGGGACTTGTATTGGTTGATATGAAAGGAGGTTAGGCTCATCACACCCTTTAGAGGGGATTGTTTCTTATTCTAGGAAACTATTATTAATGTAATATATGTTTTTAAATCTCTTCCTAGTCTCGATATGGGATTGGCTACCATGACAAAAATGATTATAGGGTTACTCTCTTTATATACAAGAAAAACTTGTTCGCATTAATTTGTGGAGGAAAGGGGTTCTCATTAGTGAATCAATTTGTATATATATGTGGTTCTTTGCCTTTTCTGAGTAATGGGAAACTGTTTATGCGATAAAGACATATAACAGGGTACTCTATTATTTTATTCCATCTAGGGAGGCAGATAATATTCCAAGGAGATGATTGAGCCATTATGAGTCGTTTTACATGTCCGGGTTATTACATGACTCAAAACCCACATTGTTGGATAAACCTGTGAAATTTAACATCATGCTGAGAAGACATATCTGGGGGAAATAGTGGACTAGCTATTTATGATCCAGCCTCGAGGGGATGTCTTATGTATCATTGTTATTACAAGATTAAAGGTTATAATTACTCGATCAGTCCCTTGAGACTGGCCCAAAGGTAGATTCCCTTTTGTATCGGGGTGTTTATATCATCTCTCTCATCTAGGATTACATATTCATATTTCCCTACCTGTTGGAGATTCATGATGCTAAATAGGTGTTCATTGTGGATTAATAATCCCACATGATCTATAATCGGCGCAAGAAATAGTGGATATAATGTAATCAATGTCATTTCATATGGTTGTGGGGTATTATGTTTTGGAACAACCATTGGAATGTTTAATATGGAACTCGGGTAGCGAAGAGGAATCCTACATATCTTTATTTATGGAATCAATCCTATAAATCATAGTTAAGTTGATTTCTCATCCCTTTTAGGGATGATGTATAGTGATCATCCCATATGAATGATTGGGTCCCGTTGGTTGAAATATCAATAAAATGTGGATTACATCGAAAAGGATGTTTATTTGATCTCGATCCTTAGGGAGGCATCCTATGTATCTTAATTATAGAAGGAATATATTTCATTATAGTTCAATTGATTAAATAGTCCCTTATGGTATGAGGTAGAGTGATCAACCCACGGGAATGATTTGGTACATATGGTTGAAATTTTATTGAAATGAGGCTGACATATAAATGGATGTTTCATTGATATAGAGGCTAATGAAGAAATCCTACATATCCTGGTTATGGTAGGGATTAGAGTCCTCTATGTTTCTTTAATTGGGGATTACACACTAATGTTTCCAAATAGTCAAGATATATTATGGATTTTTATTGATCGGGGCTTACCCTCTAAGAACATCCTTACATTACTAGAGGCTTATGATGAAAATGATATGATCATTGCAACACCCTAATACCTTGGGATCTATGCTATGTATGGAAAACAATGGATCCAAAATGATATAGGTAATTTGTTGTGGATAAGGGACTTATGTGATGGGACTTACGTTTGGATTTTATTTATATAGAGCTCAAAAATATAAGAAGTTTTCTTTATATCTTGATTATGGTTGGAATCAGATTCATCTTACTTCCCTTGATTGTAGCTTATATAGTGATGTTCTCTTTTACCTGGAATTTACACACCAAAGGAACAATGTTATCAATCTATGGTAATCCCTTTTAAATGGACTACTTATCTTCTTGACATTATTGAATGACTACTTTACATGCCTTGGTTTTCTGTTTGACATGTCAGGGGATGTCTGCTTGACAAGTACAAACAAAATAGCTGGATCAATTTGGCATGTTTATGGGAATTCACTTATCCTACATCTAATTTTTTAGGGTCAATGCATGCTCAAGGTATAATTTTCTAGAGTTCATTGTGAGACCTATCAACTTGGTCTTGAAATCCTTCACATGATATTAGAGAGGTCTTGTAGAGGGTCTTCCATGTTCTAGGTGACATGCCCTGGTGTCATCATGTGAGATGGAAGAGACACATGAATGGAATTGCAAAATTCAATGCAACATGTCTCGATGAGTAACATAATTAGCATATGAGATGTTTGGTAGGCATGAAGAATATTGGTCAGAATGTCGGGGGATATCACAAGATATGGCTATCATACCCACGTGCTTCCATGATACTCAACTGAATTGGATGAGTGCTACTTTGAGACTATAGAACATTAATTGCTTTCCCCATATGAGTCATGATATACATAAAAAGGAAATCTTGAGAATTGAATTGAGAATATAGAGGGAATCAATTGAATTTGGTGTAATTCCTTTGGGGAACCAAGTGACTTTCTTGAACATGTATAGAGAACATTTCATGACCCAAATAATATACTGATGGAATATCTTCAGATCTAGAAAACTTGTCCTAGTATTATTTCATGTCCGCAGTGGTTCACACGAAGCACATGATGGTCAGTTTATATGTTCCTCACATAGCTATCCCACATATAGTATTTTTTATAGACTTGTTATTTCAAATGACTTGGATTTGTTTATTTTTATATTATTTTAAGCCTTTCCTGATCTAGAAGATGTGCAGGATATTCTTTCTCTTGTCCAAAATGTAGACCTTTTCATGATCTATAGTGATCAAGTGAAGTTTGTGTACAAGCCACATGTTGTTTCTGGATGCTTTTTAGTATATTACCTAAAAAGAAACTTTCCAAATGTTATATTATATTCACCAAGAAATATACTTTTGTAATTGGATAAAAAGGGAAAACTTCTCATCTGAAGAGTATTGGTGCATTTTTCTAGCTGGGGTGAGGGATTTATCAGCCTCATGACCCTATTTTTTGGATTCATTTTTCATTTAATATTATGAGAATCCAGGATTGAGTTAGTGAAGTGATTTTATGTCATGAGTCTTCACAATTCTCTTCTCTAGATCATATAGAGGGCATCACCAAATTTTCACTGACCATGATCCCTTTACATCAATGAATCCTTTATTGGATTATAAGAAGTTAATGGGGAGTTTTTGAATCATTTTATAATACTAATGTAATTGTGTATTGTCACATTAACATGTCCAAGGGCCTTCGTGAGACCAGGGAACTTGTGAAGAGGTGTTCATGAGATATTAGGTGACTTGTTTGGGAATTTCCATAAGACAATGATGGCTAGTCAAGGGGGATTCATGGGATTAGTCCGACCTTTCATGGGGTATTGTGAGACCATGTTATGGTTATCCATAGTATTTCTCACAAGATCTATTACTGTGAGAGGCTTCTTCCTCCTCATCCTTTTTAGTTCCATGGTATATTATATAAAGGATGTGGAGTCCATGAGGTTTCTTGGGTGTTGTGGTAGACAATTACCTTTATTCTTGGTGATGTGTTGCAAGACTGAAAAAGGTCTTGTGGATATGTGTGGTGATTTTAGGTAAAACTCCATGCCTCTATATTTTTGTTGCCAAAGGGTGTGTGTGATTTTTCATAGACATACCTGAGGTTCATCGTATGACGGGGATGGAATGCAGCGAGATTTCATGGGATGATTTGGGCTTCTCACTAGGGGTCTAATGATTTATTTTGGGTCACCATGGGCACATCGTTTGATGTTTACAAACATGAGTGGCTCCCTGCTCCTTCCACTTTATTTCCTTTGTTTTATATTACAAAGGATCGAGGTCTCGTGAGTTTTTCTCAATGTTCACAAGGAAAACAACTCTACCCATTGATTATCCATCACATGAGTATTATGAATGCAAGTGGAATCATCCTATTGGAAAATTTACTCCTAGTTTTGAAGAATTGTTGGATGGGTTTCTATGAACCAAGAGGTAAAAAAATTTAATGACATGGGGGAGCTCATCTGACCACCACCGCATGATCACTTGTTCTCTGAGGCACCCTTGAAAGAGTTGAAGGATTTATCAAAGGGACTTCTTAGGATCCCTTGTAGGATATATGCTACATATTGTTCCTTCTAATGACCTTATGATGGCCACACTATCACATGTATCTTATAGGATTATGTTATTGATGATTATCATCCACCATCTATATCATTTTCTAGATGAAATAATACTTATATCCAGGTATTTATTCCTTGGTCAAAATGTTCACGAAATTTTTTATGGTGTCAAACAATTCATAGGGTAACAGACCAAATATAAAATTATAATCTAATTGAACACATGGATGGAGAATAATCAAATAATTAATTATTATTTTTGACTTATAGGTGATGGAATGATGAATGGTGGGAGTAGCTCCACCATTAATAATGGTGGAAATTGGTATCCCACCACCAGAAAATAGTTCATTGGTTTAAGGGGGACTTGTTTGGGACCAAAACATCCTGACGAGGTTAGTTAATTTTTTTAGTGTTTTTCCCTATTCAAAGAGGGGATATTTAAAATCCATCAAGAAAACTGTTAAAAAAGATTATTAATGGAGAAACCAAGAGGATTTTATGAGGTTTCTTGGGATTCCATGATGTTGGCATCTCTAAAAAAGACGTTGGGTTGGTGGTGAGTCAGAAATCAATAGTCATAAAGTCTATTGGGTGGTATAGGGGATGTAAAAATGGATTTGGAATACTATTTTTCTACATCATCATGTTCTAGTTAGGATTTTTAGGTATAATATATTCAATATGACTGGGGAATATGGTAAACTAAATATCACAATGGATATGTTTAGGACTTTAGATGTATTTTGGGAATTCTAGTCATTGTTTTAGATTACCTATGATTGAACTCTTTGAGAAGTTTATGTTTTTATTGTATAGATAGTTAATTTAATTTTTTAATGTAATGTGGTAAGGATCTCATGCCATACAATTTTTTGTCTATCAATTAGGACCATATGCTGTGTATTTTAAAGTAATGAAACTAAGATTTTGGTATCATGTATTTTAAGGCTATATGAATACAACCAATATGTGAGGGTATTTTTTACTAATCCAACATATGTGAAATAAAAATTTTAGGTCACTAAAAAGGGGTCTAGTATCATATTACCTAAATAGTGGGGGGGGGATAAGTATATATATAGTGATTTTCTTATTAAAACATTTGTTCCATTACTGTATCACATTCTTCAATGGATATTTTTATATCATCCATGATGCTCATATATTGCATAATTTTATAAAATATATACTTGATTTTTCTTCATTTATTTTTTCCTTCGTGTATAATGTAGTTGGGGGACATGAATTTACATGGTTAATGCTCATTGTTTTATATCTGAGGATAATTCACTGGTAATGCATGATAAAAAATATCACTATTAGGATCACTAATTTTCACAAGGGCCACTCCCTTTATAATGGATTATAAAAAAACACTGCATCCCAAGGGTCACACCCACAAACATTCCTTATAATGCTCACAATAATTGGGAAGGGTCACTTAAGAATTTTTTAAATAACTATAGATACGTTCACTAGATTCTTTTTTATCCTTAATCCTCATGTGTGCATGGATTCTATATTAGTTTTCTTCTAGTAATTTCCTTCATAGTCTATTTATTTTTTCTTAAAACACCTTCTTCTTCTTCTACATTGAATCTAGAATACCTTTTCTCTTTTAAGTTTCATAATAATAATCATTGTCACTGATATTGGAATGATCACCAATGGATTCCAGGCTACTCTTCTTCTTTCCAGACCATCACCTCAAACTCCTCTATCTTCTTCTATGAAAAAATAGATTGTGTCTTTATGTAATGAGTTTATCTATTTCACACAATCAATCAACCTTATTAAAATAGGATGGACATGTAGAGAAACATCAAAACACCTATCAATAGAAGTATTAGTTAATAAAACCACTCATAAGTCCTCATTAAATTACTCCATGAATTCCATAATTGTATTCCCCTGTAACAACTTCATGGTCAATAATAATTCTCTTTTTCAGACTCAATTAAATATCTATTTAATTAACAATAGCAGAAATGAATATTCCTTCACTTTAGGCTACAATATTAATCTAAAAATGATAGACATGATTAAGGTGTCAATCAAAAATGGTTCATGCATTGAAATAATTATTTATAACAAAATCTGAGAAGCACACATTCAAATTTCCTTCCATGAGGCGTAGTGAAATATATTTTCTATTTTAACTCCAAATCATTGGAAACTATATTGTGGTCTCATACACATGGACTCTATATCGTGAAACACACCCTAATGGCTATTATAAAGAATTAACACCAACCGAATCATAGTGGGATTCACCATCTTTTTGAAGTATCATCCTAAGACACTTTAACATTCTCTAATGTGTGGTGAAATCCTATTATAACTTTTGAACCACTGGTCTTCAATGAAGTACCTCACATCAACAACATCAACCACCATAGTTTTTTTTCATTCATTAATTTTTAAAATAAATCCTCCATTACCCCACAATCAATCCTATAGGATATTTAAAGATATTTGAGAATTTTTCACTCAACATAACATGAACTATACCCATAAAACCCTTGAACATATTGTGAAGGTTCTTTGTAACATCATCATGTAGACTAGAAAAGTGTGGTTCCTTTTCATTTTCCAATTCTGGGTACATTATTCTCAATACACCCTATCCTATAGGCATGAAAAAACCTATAAATATTCATTTAAATCTATACTATGTCCAATAGTATGGCATGGTATTCATTGGTCGACCATTATTCACTATTTTGAAATGTACTTCCATTCAATTGAGATATGTATTCCATATAGAATTTGTTCTTTAATTTTTATATATACTGTTTCCCGAAAAACCATCAAGATTAATTTTAAAAAAATATCAACAACTAATAATGATTAATTTTAACAATCATCTAAGCATCAAATATTATTATAAAAAACACCTTCTCAATAAATCTGAATCTTCTTGTGAATAAATCTATATCAATCCTTTAGTATTTCTATCAGTATCCCCTATTGTATTTTTAAACATTATTAAATATAGCTCCCTATATATGTATAGAAAAAAATGGATCTTCTTCATTAAAAAGTTTTTATTTTATGTATATTCTCAACCCCCTCCCCCCTTTTGAATGGGGTCATTCAATACAAGAAAACTAGTTTATACCACTGGAACTATGGACACATTTTTCAAAAACAGTGGATATAGTTATTTATAATAGGTGTATAGTGAAACTTCTATGTGAAATTGTGGCTATAATGTATATTTTCAACAGATATAGCCACCGTTCACTAAAAAAGGGGCTATAAAATGTACCTATATCCACGGTTTGTTTAAAACCATGTCTGTAGGTTCTTTTTTGAGGGCCATAGCTATGGTTTGTGTAAAACCATGGTGAGAGAGACTTTTTGAAAGGTCTACAACCATAGTTTGTGTAAAACCATGGTTATAGAGTCAATTTTTAGGGCTATAGGCATGGTTTCTGTATATCCATGTCTATAGACCATTTTTTAGTAGGATAGAGCCATTTTTTGTCTAAAAGATAGATATATAATATTTTTCCAGATTAGATAGCCATAGTTTCTCTAAATCATTGCTATTGGTTTCTCGTGTAAACACATGAAGTGTTCTTTCATGAGGGAATATAGAGGAAAGAACTATTTCCATGGTTTATTGTCTATAGAATAGGATAATAAAGATATATATATAATATACATATTAACGTCATCAGTTTAGTGAAGGGTATAGGCAATGCGGCTGGCCCCATATTATGGAGGTATAAAGATAAAGTCATACTATTATATATTTATTTTAACCTGATTTCCATGGTCTTCAGGGGTTACAGTGACAAGGGAAATCCATGAGGGCTATAGCCACAATTTAAAAAACCCTGACTATAGTTTCTATTGATTGGTTTAAAACCAAGAGAATATCACACTAATATTATGACTATATCTTTTGGATATATCCATTCCAATGTAATCCATGATTAGCTGGAATCATGGATATAGAAAAATTTCCAATCTATAATCCCCTTTTATTTTAGAACATTTCTCTTCCTTGATATTTGGGAAGAAACTGTAGGAAATCTCAAATCCCCCATAGTTGTCAACTTCTATGAGTTCTTCCCCATGGTATTCAACTCCCCCAATGATTATAGGGAGGAATTATTTATCTTATGTCCACTTCCCTTGTTTTAAAATACCTTTATCTTTTGTAATAGTCTTATTATTGATTGAGGAAATTTTTGTAAACTGAATGAATATTTTTTGGATTAAATTTATGACATTAGAAAACAACATTATACAATCTCTATTACAACAATGTTTTATCTAAAATATCATTGAGTAATTTACCACTTGAAACATGAGAAGTTAATAAATCATCTAATCATACAGAACCTGATCTCAGTGTTGGAAAAATTAGTTTTTATAGAAAACAATAAGATTTTATGTGTCACTCAATAATACCAAAGAAAAAAATCCCAAATATTTTTGTTGTTATCAATTTAAAAAAGAGAAATTTTGAATTCAAACACTCATTCAAACCAAAAAATTATATGAAAAGTAGTAAAGGTCATGGTAATGAGTTTTATACAAAATATTAAAAATAATACCAATTCTGAAATTCAAAATGATTACAATTGAATTATTTTTCTTAAAATTATTCACAGAAACCATAAAAATAATAGGGATTTAAAACCTTTGAATCCTTATCAACACACCCACATTACTATATCTTTTTTAGAAAAATTGTTTATGTTCAAATTGGGCTCTCTAATTTTCCCATTTTTATCTGATATTTTAACTCTATTCACATGTTCCTTTCTAGTATAATCAAACATGTATCATATAACCCACATAATACTTCACCTTCTCATAAATGGTTAGATACAGTAAATAATATGGGGATGATGTTACATCAAAAAATAATGTTTAATGGAAATGGGATAGTCAAGATAGACCAACCATTTGACTTCCATATTTCCTTTTCAATTTGTCATATTTTTTTAATAGAATTAAACCATTTATTTATCATCATGATAATCATTTTTAGTCAATCTAATCAATTAAATTCCAATGAATATCCCTTGTGTGATACCACTCACACAATTCTATTTATATGTGTAATTATTATCATCCTTCCTTGTATTATGTATTTTAAAAATTATTTAATTAATGAAAATTGAACCAGTATATTCTTGAGTATAATTTTTTTTGGTTATCAACTCTATATTTATTTTCCATTGCATATTTAAATTTTTACTTTTAGTTGTTTGTGTCAATGCACTTTTTATATATTTATCATTAATATCTATTAGTTCCATCTTTTTTTACCTGTTATTCATTGGTGTATAATATTATAAATCAATTTCATTCATAGATATAATAACCTCTTTATTATTTCCTCATAAGTTTCCTTATTTTATTAATAGAGAGTGTATGTCAGTATTTAGATCTAGATTCTTGATACAAAAATCATTGAGGTACTTTTTCATCCTCTAAAACATTGAACATATTTTCCATATTAACTTTCCTATTTCTTATATAGACATAGTCATCATATTTCATTAGAGTATAGCGTCTCCATATGGAATGTTTACCCATATATGTATTCATACAATTGAAATAATTTAACAAACAGCAGGGGTTAGATAAAACTATTCATCTACTATGAAAATCATAACCCATTTGCTCTCTTATTTATTGAGATGTTGGTACTAGTGGAGTTGTTCTTACACGCTTGGGATTTTTGTCTTCAAAACTACAACTCATGAATAATAAAAATCTTCCACAATAGTATAACATTGGACCCACCTTCATTTGTGGATGACCTCTTTGAAAGAGGTTTACTTGTCTTATAGACATAAACTTTTTAATGACCACATATGTTTAGGCATTGATAGAGGGTTTAGTTTTCTTCTCATTAATGTTTTTATAATATCCTCGATCCCGTTGAATTCATCCTCATTTATCTTATGTTTGGAAGCAATCTAGAGGATGAATCCATATTTGAATATATCTATTAATTAATTTTGGTCTTCATTCATTTGTTTTATTCTTCAAACTCTGACATAATTGACTTGTTCTTCATGATATATTGGGATTTTTATTCAATAAAATTGATTTTTTATTTAATCTCGGATCCCATTTAATTTATAATGAAATCCAATACCAATTTTTCTCCATTTTCCCTCTTATTCTCCAACAAAAAAACTTCAATATTTATATAATATACATTATAAATGACTTCTTAGTGATATAATTTGTTTTTAATTCGTATCTCCTACTGTCTATTTCATTAACACATCATTGATTAGAAACATGATATTCATTACACTACTTCATCGCATATTCTTTTTAGCTTAAAATTAGTGTATGAATTTCAACATATATTTCCTAAACCAGTATTAAAATCAAATATTAAATTAGATTTAGAAACTGTTTCCTTGGTAGTATAATTCATATTTAGAGATGACTTCCACATGTTATTTTTCATCATTCATTTTTACATAGGTCACTATTGATTACTTTTTCAATGGAGTTATTATAATTTCACTGAAAAATTTCAGATCAAGTTGAAACATCCACGTACAGTTTCTTTCGATAGAAATCCTTTATTTCGTTTTTCCATGAGGCATCATTCTCAATGATTATTTCATATGTCTCAATGATAAATTATTGCATATATAAATAGAAAATTCCATACTGCAATATAAAAATCAAAATGACATGTTATTCTTCAATTTAGGAAATGAACTCCTTTTCCATTTTTTTTAAAAAAAATCCATCAAACATTTGAGCCTTCACTTGGTATGATATATCCACTCACAAAACATTAGTTAATGATAGATAAATAAAAATTCTAAATAATTCATCTATTTGATACCACTTTTTGGTTGCTCGATAGGAGCATAAGAAGATATTACCCAGATAAGGGGGTGATTCAGGGTATGTAGATCACTTTACCATTTAAAACACGTCTTCATTTAACATATTATTTTCTAAAAATAATCTTCAAACTCTCAACTTTGAGGGACACTTGTTATGATATATTACTAAATATAGACTATTGGTTTCTTGATCTGATTTGGTTGGTATCAATAATGTAATTAGGATAAAATGAGTAAAATGTTTCACCCTCAACGGGATATATTGAAGATCATGCATCAACAACATTCAACACATAAAATTAGTATAAGTCTCACAACTATTCATAACGGGAACTCCATTGAAAATAGTTTATGGATAACTCACTACTTCATATGGGTCACTCTATTAAAATTTCCTTCTAAAATTCATTGTTTGTTGAAATGATCAATTCACTATTTCTTATGTAGAAACATATCCCTTGTCCATCTTCATTTTCTTTACATTCATCCTCAATTATGAATAAATTTTATATTGGTGAATTGTTGGTATACTCCTTCAAAATATACGAATATATTTTCATGGGAACCTCTATTTCTTCCAGATAAAACATGTAATTTTTATTCTATTTGTTGTTAAACATACATTAACTTCTTATTTTACATTGGAAATATATTTCAAGGATTATATTTTGTTGCATTTCTATCCCTTCATCTAGAACTCATATTTCTTCACCTCTAAATACATTATGTGGCTTTTATAAAATTTTAAACCTTTTCATCTTGTTTATATCCCCTCTTAAAATAGGGAGGTCATGCCCCGAAACATCATTCCACATGTCATTAAAATTATGGGGTAATAATATTGACTATAATTCCTTATGATTACCTTCCTTGACTTCCAGAAGAGTATTCTAATGTAATTCCTTAGTGGGAATCATTATTTATATTCTACCATATGAATTAAATATCCATTTAATTCACATGTGTATAGATTGATTCTCACTCACATCTGGTGATAATCATGGTCAATAATTGAGACAGATCAACACACCCATCAACATTGTGTGGTGAAAATTATTTATCCATTTTGACTAAAAAATTCTAGGAAATATGGTGTTGTCTCATACAATTGGTAGTATTGGATTAAAGATCCATCTGATGACCATGCTGACCATCAAACACCACAACACCCATATTTGGATTCCCTATGTTTCATTGTGGTCCTACTGAGCCGCCAAAAATTTCACTTTGATCTCATCAAATGATTTATTCCCATTAAAATTAAATCTATTCAATGTAGAACCTCCGTTTGATTAAATACACCACAACGGTCATTTTTATACACACGCATTTGGTAAAGGCTATCCTAAAATTCGCCACAACCATCACTATGATGTGGTGAAAAATGTTCTTATTTCTTCACCCAAAATGTAATTCACTATGAGTATAATGTCCTTGAAAATTTTATACATGTTCTATAGGACAACACCAAGGGGACCAATATAGAACATAACCATTATGATTTTACCATACTAGAAATTTTCATCATAACATTACCTATTCTATGGGAATATCCCTAGTTACAACTATTCATTATGATAAATACCGTGATGAACACAACAATTTAGTATTTTTTGGCTATCTATGTTTCTCAATTATAAAAAGTTCTTATATTATATTCACTTCCAAATTAAATCTACACATACTTATTTCGTTTTTGTGGATATTGTTTACAACCCAAAAAACATCTATCTTACATTTTGACAAATCCAATCAACAAGTAATCAATCTATTTTTTGAGAATTTTCTTACCATCAAATATTATATTCATTAATAATCTTTTAGAAAAATAAATCACTAATTTCCTCAAATCTGACTCAACCCTTTAGGATTCCTAATAGAAATATATTAAATCAATACAAGGTATTATTTTCAATGGATATAATTCTCATGAGTGGAATCCCAACCATAATAACTGAATAAGGTCTAATTAATCATTTTCGTACAAAATCCCTTCTACATATTCAATAACAGTTGGATCCAATAAGAATGAGAATGTAAAATAGTATGAATGTATTCTTGAAAATAGAGGATTGTTTCAATATCATTAAATTTAAATAACCATATTATTTGGATTATGGAAATGATTTGGCTCAAATATAATTTTTTTTAGTCTGATGGATTTGGATAATCTAATGAGTTTAGGTTCTTATAAGATATAATTTTTTTCTTGTAGTTTAACATCATAAAACAATGCCTTAAAATTATTTTATTTTATGGTCATACGTTAAGGTCCATTTCCTGGTAGATTATTATCTTGCAGATTGAGATTTGTGCAATGAAATTTAAATTCATGTAGCTAGGACCCTAAATTTGTATTTTAATGTCTTTTCTTAGGGATATATTATTTAGTGTCTGTCCACTCTTGGTGAAAAGTAACCAATGCATATAGATCTTGTAATGGAAATACTAATACATATTTGGATCATGTGTAAGAAAATTAAGAGTGATTTTGGTTTAAATTTCTGCCTAATCTTATAGATATAGGTGTCATTGTGTATCTTATATTAATCAGAATCAAGAAAAATATTGTTATTATTAAATTTCATCTATGTAGATCTGGATCATATACAAGATAAGTGGCAAGCGGTATATGGGAACCCTAGTGTTAAAAGGAAGGATGAAATCCAATGTGAATAATTTATCAACATTAGTGCATATCTAGTTTGAGTAAAATATATTTCCTAGCTTATGATAATAGATATAAGAATTACAACATATCCCAAGTCACAAAAATCATGTTGTAATTAGTTATTAAAGGGGAATTTAATTTTCAATGAAGTTCTAGATCATATTTAGTAAATTGAGGATGAAATTAAAAACCATCAATACATGAGAAGGAATGTAACGTAGTGTGACTGTGGTCTTAATTGTAGGATGATATGAGATATATTTTCCTAATATAGGGTTATTAATGAAAACTCAACATGAGCTTGTAAACCCATACACAAGAAGAATTATATATATATTTTTTCATAAGTAAAAGTGAGGAATGGTCATATACAATGACCATATATCTAATATTTTAATATCATAAAACAAGTAAGTAGATGTGATGTTATTGTTTAGGTACAATGCTTCTTTTTTGGGGAGAGAATGACCTGTATAGAAGTTTCCAAAATCACAAGATTCATCAAATATATCATGAATTCAGATATCAAATTTTGTAGATAATCCAAATAGATTAATATTCTTCATACGTATAGCCTAGAAATTAGTTGTATGGAAAATAATTGGGGAGATATTTCATGAATTCATCCTTATCTTTCATGATATTCAAATGATCAAGCAGGATGTGTCTTAATGAATATGGGAAATACGAGGAAACATCCTAAGGATAAAAATAACATAAATTAATTCATTTATATATGAGAGATGGATAAACAAGATTGTTATATACACTTTTCATGTGCCGTTTAGTATGATTACAAAAATTAAGTGGAGATTTGGGGGTCACTGGATCCATTATACCACAATATATCATTTATAATCCAATCATTATAGGAAAAAAATCTATCGATTTTATTCTTAAATAATTTTTGGAATAGATAATATGTTGTATTGTATGTCAAATATTACAATTTTTTCTCTTGGTCCTAACATCTTAGTCTAATTATTCTATAAATTATTGATGAATTTCTATGAAGCTAGATTCCAATTGGTGGAATATATCATATTTAACTATTACTAAGAAACAAAAGAAAATGATTTTTCTTATGTGTTCGAAACATTCCTTTGTCGATGTTAGCACATTTTTGAATATATTAACGTGGTATTGGATTATTAACCTTGATTTTATAGTTGTATATATTGAATTATTTGATTTTTAGTTCATTGTTAATTACACTCCTAGACCATATAACTCGGAACCCCATTTGAGATCTATGGGTGATCACTGAGGTTGAAAAATTTCTGGAAGACACATGATGAGGGGTTGAAAAATATTAATATTCCCCCAACCTTGTAGGATTAAGAGGTTCACTACAATGATGCTATATATAATAGGATTTTGGCATTTCACTATTAGGGAAATGGTCATGACTTAACTCTATGATCATGTACTAATGTTTTTTATTTCTCCACAACAATTGAGTGATCCTTTCTTCTACAAATATTTACTTATCATCCTAAGGGGATAGATTGAAGATGAACTATCTAAATCCTTTCATTTCCTAAAATTTTTATGTGCATATGATTAAGGGATACATAATGCGAACTCTAGTGAAACGGTTTACTAATTACATTAGGTGCATGATATATCAATATTGTGTTTTAGTAAACAAACATGTTCAAATAATACTTCATTATATATAAATGGGTTATTACGAATATATTATTCACCAATTATATGATTAGATGATGGAAAAAGTCATTGACACTTTAAAGGTTGTGTTAGTAGTAAATCATTTGTGTTATAAGAATCGTTATCACAACCCAATAAAAATTCATCAGACCTGACTGAATCCATATCGATTGAAATAGAGTCGAACATGTGATCCTCATCAAAACAGGATCCCATTTTATGTATTGGTTTTCCATATGATAATTAATAGGATGGACCCCATTATCTCATGTTGTGGGTTTATGTTCATTAGACAGTTTTTTGGGATAGTTCTCGTTGGACTATTCGATGTGATGATTCATGTGGTTAGATATAGTGGGATACTTTAAATTGGACTATTTGGTGGTATGACTCATCATAGACTAATTTTTTATATAGTTACCTTTGGAATATTTAGTGGGATTGTTCTCATTGGACCATTTTGTGGTTTGGTTCCCATTAGACCATTTGGTTGGATAGTTCAAAGTCTACCAATTTAGTGTGATTATTACCATTCACCCAATACCAAGACCATGTGTTCTGTATGAGTATATAATAATTTTTGAATCCTTGGGGATACATCATTCCATTTATCCCATATGAAGAAATTGTATCTAATAATTATAGTCCATGAAGAATAATACGGTGTATTCAATGTTATAGTGGGAATTATTATCCTGTCTGGTTGATTATTTCTTCCTTAGATGGTGTTATTTGCATAACCCACTAATTTTGAGTCATCTAATTACTAAAATAATGAGAATTCTAATATGGGTATTTTTTATATTCATCTTTCTCTTTAAAGAGAGTTTTTGACACATATTATATAGGTAACTTGTGATTTTATCATGGTATTATATCATTATAAACCACATATTTAGTTTATATTTAATGATGATCCATTCCTAGATTGTGTGACTTAGAATACAGTGTTAAGAGAAATAATTTTGTTTATAATCCTAAAATTATTTATATGGATTCTTTTTTTTTGGAAATATGATCTGTTTTTCATCCAAGATAAACCTAAAGGACCATGTAACATGGCCATTATTGATATCTTAAATTTTATTCTTCCATTTTTCATGGTTACATCGCCTCATAATTTTTATATAAAAATTTTACATAACTATTTTTTCTTTACATGACTTCCTTAACTATAATGGTAGTTCATGATCATCTCTTTCCTTATTTTTTTTGACTTGTATAATATAAATGTTTGTCTTCAATTTGTAAATCATGGGACCCACTAGGATACTTCATGGGGATGTGTCTAATTTACAACTCATCCTTTAGGATATCGACATAGATCTCTAGTAATTTTTTTTGATAATATATGTTTCCAAAGTGTACGTAAGACTATTCTATACTATAATAAAACAATTATTCTCATATTCTATTTCTTATTAAAATTATAGTGGTCTGGGATAGTTTTTTTCTAGAGTGTATGGATGAATTCGTTGAATAATTTATGATAGATATATTATTATCTAGAAATAGAAATAGAATAAAGGTTATTATACTAAGAAAAATGGGGAGTTCCATGGTCTAGATGAAGAAAATGATTTTTTATGATTCGTTATATAATGGGGTTCCCAACATTAGGCCACATTAGGAAATAAAATGTGTGAGTTTTTTCTATGGATATTCTATTCCCGAAAATATTGAAAAATTGAGTTTCTCATAGTTGGTTGGTGGAGGTATCAAATCGACCAACTCATGATATGGTTTCATATCTATTTGTATTGATGTATTTGACCCTTCAATAAAATCCATCCAAATAGTGATAACAGCATGTAATTCCTTGGATAGCACAATGTGTATCAACCTCAAGTAACATTTCTGAACTTATAGTTGATGTATCTCTAGTGATGAGAACATGGGGTAATTAATTTAGAATTTGAGTCATGTGGGTGGATTAATATCATATATTGTTAATGGGTAGGAATGATTCTACCTTTATAATTCAAGATATCGTCTATAGTTAAATAATGTCAGCTAAAAAATTCATTCTATATATAACTTGAAGACTATTTTGAGTGGGTGTATTTTCATATAGAAATTAATAATTGATATGAATAACATCTACTATTTTATATTTTAACTGAGTAGTTTAATCTTATAATAAGATGTATTTACCAATATCGGGTGACTATTGGATGGTAGATGTGGCCTCAATGGTTTTTTATTTGATAGTTTCATGGTTCACAATATTTTTTGGGTAATTATTGAAGGTATTACTGGTTTGAAACCAATGGTAGGTGGAAATATTATCATAGGGTGGTAAAAAGAATATTTATTTTCCTAGTATAGCATAGAGGTTAACCTGGGTTCTCCAACATGAGGTTCCTTTCAATCGATCCATCAAATAATAATAATACACCCAATCTACATTCTTGTGTTGTTATTATTTATTAAAACAATAAAATTTTTGGGAGTTTTGAAGAGAAATGAAAAATAATTCAATGAGAAACTAAAATATATATTGATGCAACATAATTAATTTAGCGAGGAACTGTCAGGGCACAAGAGTTTTGTTACATTAGTTCATTAATTATTCATTATTAATGATTATATCCAATTTGAAAAGCTATCCCATCATATATGTATTTCTACCCTATTCGTTAGAGTTTCAATTTTAAAATGCTTTGTAAATCAATTCGGCACACCAAATCCAACTGCACTGAATATCTATGTAGGATTAAGACCTCGATGAGGATTGAAATTCCTAAAATTCCCATATCCATTTAATTTCATTTTACACCACAAGAACCTTTTCATTGGATGTGGAGTTTACTTAAGATACGAGAGAGAATAATGATTTATTAGATAATTGTAGTGGATTAAATAGTCATGTTGTGGTGTCAAATCACTGAAACCATACTCATACCTATGATTCACCACAAATAAATTTAAAACATTTAAATAATATCCAGTGAAATAATTTTGAATTCAAAAAAACCTCCCCAATGCCAAGCCTTAGGACATTCACAGGCCATACCAAAGTGAAAGAGATCACGGTGGAAATAAAGGAATTCATAAATAAAGAAATTTGGAATTAAAAATGGAAGGTTAATAATTAAATTAAACAAATTAATACAATGTTACATTTTAGTGTAATTAAAGACAAAAAGAAAATCATAAACTTAAAATGTAATTATCTAAATAAAGCATAACAACCCAACCCTTAAAATAATGATGATTTTACACTCCTACTAGGATTCTATTAATAAGACTCTATCACACCCCAAAATTTAATAATTTCTTCAACATGGATCGTAATGGACCCTGGGGCATAATGTAGATGTAAAAGGGTTATTCCTACATTAATTTAATAAACAAAATCATTTTTGGTTCCCATTAATGGGTTTCTCCTCATGAATGGTGTTTTTGGGATGTGAAATGTATGGGGCCGATAAATTAATTGTTTCATTCACATCATAAAATATTTCTATGTTATTTGAAGTTGTTTCATGGCGTGAACATATTTACAACGCTATAAAATATCATGTCATCACTCAGATTGAATATTTTTCTTCCCATTTGGGCTTCCAATCATGAATTCTATCACGGTTCACAATGTGAATGACATTAAAATGTAAAATTGTATTTTCTATAAAATTTTTCCTCAATTCGTCTAAATTGCTCATTTCGAGCCCTAGACGTGGTTTTTTCATATCCCCCATCTTGGTACAATATAACTATGTGGAATTTATCAATTTTAGATTAATTTTATTCCAAAAATTTTATCCTTCAATAATTTTAAAAATAATTTATGTTCTATAAAGTTTAATAAATTAAATTGTAATAAAATATGATTTATATTCAAATAATCATTAAAAATAAGCCTCTATAAATTTCCCCATACATATACATGACTATACTCAAGCATGTAATCTTGAAAACCTTGTAGAATAACATCACACATATGATATTTAAATTTTAAAAGTAACAAAACCAAATGTTTTTCAATGGAAAATAAATTTTTGAGAATCATATAAAATAATTATCTTAACCCCTCATTCATCAAATAAGGAAAAATAATCCTTAATATTAACTTTCCTCCTTGTAAATAATAATTCCTCTAATTTAATAAAATATAATTTTTTAATTCATCAACAATGGGCATACCAGATTCAATTTACCTCACATTTAATTCCTCACACTAATGTATCAAGGTAAAAAATGAAACTAGAATTGTGCACGTACACCAAGTTGTTGTCAGATACCCTAATCTTGCATGGTATCTTGAATATACACTGTTTAAAATAGAAATAACATTTTATCATGAGGTCCTTTTATTGAGGATGAAATATCACATAGTCTTAATATAGGAAGTTGATGAATAAAAATAAGTCTCCAAAATTAGGTTTGATTCTTTATCATACTTCATGATATCAAAAGATAAGAAAACTAAAATACTCTTGAAAATTTCATCTTCCCATTCCACAAAGATCAAATTGGGAACATGATAAAAGTGATCATAATGAATAAACCACCATCTATTTATTTTATTTTTTTTAAAATTATATGAATAAGGGAAATCTCACATCCACTTCCTACCCTCATATGATAAATATCAGTGTTCCAGGAATGCAGATTTTATATCCTCTCAAGTCACAACCCAATTCTTATTTATTTATTTATTTAGAAAGAGGGGAGAATAAAAAATTATTATGATGACAAATTTAATCACCACAAATCTCTCAAAGACCCCCCAAATTTCCTAAATAATGTTGATCCAAAGGAACCATAGATAACCCCCATCATTAGAAATTTCAATATCCTGCAATATAATGTGAGTAGGGTAGGAATGAATATAATAACCTTGTAATAAGTCCCATTTCATTACAAAGTCATTCATAAATCCTATATGAAATATTATGTTTAAATATCAAGGTGGTTATAAGGATAAAGGGACAATAATAAAAATTACTCAATCATTGCAGAAAATATAATGTTTATTCATATCTTCGATATAATTCCTGGAAAGTTATAGAAGAGTATATGATAGAGTATCTCAAGAAATATACTATATAAAGGTATTAGAATCATTTTTTTATATTGTTTTTCAGATATGAGAACACATGTCTTGGAAAAAATATTCATGGAGATACAGGAAAACAAGAAACAACTAATATCAATTTCATACAAATAAAACATTCCATATCAATGATGAATTACATATAAAATTATCAATTCACTAAAAAATGATGAATTTTCAAATTCAACCTCTCATACATAACTATAGTGATTAAAAAACCACTATAAACATCAATTCATGTTCACAATGAAATTATAAATAAGGATGATGATTATATAAGTATTTTATATGTTTCCATGATCTAGGATAAGTTTAATAGTTCAAAGTGTACTTGAAATTTTATTATATATATTTTAATCAAATTTTTATTTTTTTAGTTAAAATAACTAAATAATTTAAACTCAAAATCCCATTGTGATGATGCTTCAGTTCATGTCACATATGATCTATCAATTGAGATTTTTTTTTCAACATTAGTTCCTGATATGAATTCACGTTTCACATATTGAATATAGTATTACCATCCTCTTCAATTCTGTTTTCCTATTGTGACATAAACATGATGGACAAGCAAGATAAATCATCCATGTGTATGTACAATGACCATTTAAATTAATTTCAAAAACGTAGTGGAATAATTATTCATCTAAATATATAACTAAACTAAGATTTTAAATTTAAAATAAAAAATACACCCTTATAAAGAAAATAATTATAATAATAGATAAATATTGGTTCAATACCATATGTGGGACTTTGATTTTCACTACATACACAAGGGAAGAACTATATATCAATCATAATTATATGGTTAGTGGATTTTCTTATACTTTAATGACCTCATGTTTTCTTTCTCATCCTTCACTTATTCTTATTTTTTTGAGGGGATTAATTGAATAGAGTACAATAGATCTCCCCCACTAAAAATGAAGTATAACATAAATTGTGGGGGTCGGAAGAAGTTTGAGTCCTCAACTATTGTTGGTTTCTAATTTTACATAATTTTCGTCATTTTCCATTAGTTGATCTTAATATGCTACATCAATTGAATAATAATAAGTAATGTTAGGATAAAGTATTATTTTAATAAAATAAACCCAAAAAAAATTAATAGAAAATTATTCTTCTTTTATGTGTGCAGCTTGTTTGTCTATTTGTTCAGGAATGGCTAACTAGATATCTTTATGGGAATCCACTAATAAAATCCCAATATTTTTGGAGAGCACCATGTGTTCCTTGATAGGTGCATTTTATTCTTCTTCATCTTCTTATATGTTGAAATATTAGATAACCATATCTAGAAAATATGAACAATAAAGAGTGATAGTAACATTAACATTAAGAAAAATTATTGAAACTGAGTTAATGTTTTGATAATCTCCCTTATTTGGTTCATCATGAATATCTTCTTCATTGAAAGGAATGTTTTGGAGTCAATTATCACTAGATGGAGGAAATTATCCATGCTCCTGTAGTTTTTTTTGAATTCCACCATTTGAGTCATTTCATCTTCTTCCATGGCCATCAATATATAGTCATGGTGTTGAATCATGAATGTTTTAAATAGCGAGATATATATTTATTTCATCTTATTTGTACTCACTCATAATTTAATCATAATATTTTACCATATTCACATCAGCATATTAGCCTTCATATTTACTCTCTATGTCTCTTTATTATTCTTGAATTTTGATATTCATATGGTTCGGTTGCCGATTTAATTTATGTGAAGCCTCATCCACTTTGATGACATTAGAAAAATTGGGAGGATCTAGTTTTTTTTTCTCCTTGGAATTTAGCCTATGAATGTCAGATTTTATTAGAACATCCATGTATATCAGTTTATGAAATGTGTAACATGTAGAATGGCCATTCACCTTTCTTCACGATCAAAGGAATTACATCACCAGGCCTTCATAAGTGGTCATCCTCAGTAAGATTATTATATTGTTTTTTGTATTTATCCCATGGTATATAATTCCATAATGAATAATGGTATTTCAGAAACATCATGAAACACACACATAGACACACACACACACACACATATATAAATAAGATAA
This sequence comes from Viscum album, assembly GCA_963277665.1. NCBI lineage: Eukaryota > Viridiplantae > Streptophyta > Magnoliopsida > Santalales > Viscaceae > Viscum > Viscum album. Next base: position 1,510,622,628 of record OY728139.1, on the reverse strand, counting down.
AAATACAATTATTAACAGAATTGTGATATTAGAAATAATGTATTAAAGACTACACAGATCACCAGAACCGTTTCCCATTTTTATGTGCATTATATGAGGTGGTATAAAAGAATATTTATATTCCAAAGCCAACATAGAGGTTATCCATATTCATCCCAACTAAGGATCTTTTCAATAGATCAATCAATCCATTATAATTCAATTTATACACAGTTTCTAATGTTTTTTTATTTATGAAAACAATACATTTTCTGGGTTCATCTAAAAGTATTGAAAAATAATTTCTTTGAAAAAGTAAACTATATTCATATGAATGAAATTTATTTAGGAACAATGGTCTAGGTCCTAGGGTGTGGTTATAGGTGTCTTTTCATTATTAATTATTGTTGATTTAATTGAATTTGATAATCCATTCAATGACACATGGATTTCTACCCTCTACTATGGAGTATGAAATTTAGCAAGGAATGGAAATCAATTCCACACACCAAATACAACCTCCACTAATAGAAATATAGGATAAACACCCCAATTGAGAGTTTAATTCCTAAAAAATAATCTCAATGGTATTCTGTTTCATCCTTTAAAAACCCTAAACTATATTTTATGAAGATTTAAATTTTGAGAATAGAGGAAACAATTATTTCATATATAATTGAAGTGAGTTTCAAATTATTGTCTGGGTCTGAAAAATCCATACCCTAAAAAATCACCTCATTGACAATAAATTATATTAAAAATTGAAATAATTTAATGTGAAATGACATAGAATTCTGAAAAAAAATCCTCCATGGATAATCCTCAAGTCATTCACTTACCTTCACAAATTTTGGTTATAGTAAAATGAAGTTAATAGAGAAATAATGAAATTGGGACATGGAATTAGAAGTTGAATAGTTAAATTATAAAATAATGTGTTTTTCACTATAATGAAAATATAATAAAAAAGTAAATATGAAACCAAATATTCATCCTTTGGAATATATAACAACATCACAACATCAGAAATTTTGATGCTTTTCCACTCCTCTTAGTGTTTTATCTATATTCCTCCCTAGCACCCCTATGATATTATAATTATATCATAATTTTTCATAATATACCTCCATCTATAATGGGGATTTAAAATGGGTCTTACAAAATTAATTTCATCTGGAATGTCATTTCTAAGTCCATTATGCGTGTTTGATGCAGTGAATAGTGTTTTTAAAATGTGAACTTTTTAGGGAAAATTAAATCATAGCTTCATTCACATCCAGAGTGCTTTTCGGTTGACATGAGTAAGTGTTAGGTTTTGATCATAGGTGTTATGACATTTCACGTTATTTCATAATCCAAATTACTCATGTTTCGTCACATATTGGCTTCACATTCTGTATTCTTTTAAGGTTCTTGTTATGAATTCCATTTACAATTCTAATTGAAATTTTGTAGAAATAAATTTGAAGGATGTACATCCACAAACTAGGTATGTTCTTATCTGATGGACGATACTAGTGGTGACAATAAGGGTAAAAATTTCCCCATCTATTTGGTTTGGGATTTCCCCTTAGTTGTTATAGTTAAAAGGCTGTATGTGATGAATTCCAAAGCTTCAAGCTGGTGGTGATTGGGAATTTTCCATAGGACATATTTGAGATATATCGATAGGTATCAAGGTTTATGTTGTAGGTACATAGAGATATTATAGATTTATAGTGGTTGGTTACCATTGGTAGGCTCTCCTATTAGATATATGAGTTTGGATTACTGAGATTGGCATGTCTTCATTTATGTGTTATTATGGAATTATGATCAGATGATTGTAAAAATGACCACTTTGAATAGGCTGCATCCTAGGAATCTCATGGGTTGTTACCTTGACTTGATGGGTGTTATTATCTACCTCCATAAGGTCAGAGAGCTATGTGCTGATGTGCTCAAGATATAGCATAACAATGTAGTTGGATATAGAAATTGGCACCACTCATTTATTTGTTACATGGTGTTGGTATACTATCCCATATAGATACATCTACCAAATTCTATGATGTGCTACCACCAATTTAAGTATGGGTTCATTGATTTGGTATCCCTAGACCACTCTATTGACCAACTAACACTGGATATTCTAGTTTGATGACAATGTGCATCTAGGACGTGTGTCCATAGTCTCCAAGGATGTATAGAAGTATGTTCTGGGTAACGACATGTAGTTTCCAATATGTACGAATAGATTATAAAATTAAATTGGAATTAATTAGTGTATATGGTCTTTAAAATACAATTAGATGGATTTTTGATATTCATAAAAGGGAAACATAAATGATGATTGTGTCAATGGAATATCTTCTATAGGAGATCCTAGTTAATGAATAATCATTAATAGTTATGGGATTCATATTGGTTTCAGTATTCTGTTTTTATGTAAAATATGACCATTATTTATTTTGAGTGGTTAAAAACATAATTTAAAAGGATGCTGGTTACTTAGAATTTACATGTAACACCTAGGAATGTGAATTGGTTAAGAGGATGGTTGATTGGGTTCATCTATACCATTTGATATTGAATTATTCCATACACCTAGAATCTATAATATATTTTATATGTATTGATGAATCAAACCCAAATCCTTTTACATGAGTTGTTACTCCCATTTCATCAATCTAATTAAATCTATATATCAATATTAAAAAAAATTATATCATCGGTCATCTAAATTTGTATAATAAATTAATGTTGTTGGAGTTAATATCCATAGACGGGATCTTTTGATTTCATTATTGCCATTGTAGATAGGATGTGTCCTATATTTTGGATAATTCAGTTTGAAAGGGGATTCTTATGTATCCATGTGAAGTGAAGTGTAACCCATGTAGTTCATTTCTATTTAATACTACACATCATAATGCTAAAATTCAAGTGACATGGACCATGGTGGTGGTCTTTTTGTCCAGTTTTCCAAAATAGATTTCAAGTAGTTTATCTTTATATGATGTTCATTACTAGGTGATAGGTTATTAGAAATGTTTTTTTTGTTAAAAATATGTAGTTCCATTTGGTTATACATTTTTTGGAAACCTAAAAAAAGAGAAGGGTGGGTTTTTAACATAGTAGGATGTCTCGATATAGTATTAAATGTCATATATATTATTATCAAGATGCATATGGATTAATAGATATGTTGGAGATTACACGTTTTTTGAAGACCATTTATGAGAAAATCAAAAAGAGTATATTAACTCAGGGTATATAGAGAGAATAATAAGATTACATTAACTCAAAGTGAATTTAAGTAAACTAAAAGTATATATTGATTGATGGTATATTGGAAGAGTATGTTTTCTTATACTCGTCATAAAATAGATAAGGTTTATTTTGGGATATAGGTATCCAACCTCCGAGAGGTTTCCTATATATCCAGGTCAACATGAATCAAAATCCATTAAAATTAAGATGTAGAGTTTAGGGTTTTATGATACGACCGGTCCATGTAGTGTAACATAATGCATTAATAATTTATTCTATTTTGTTTATTGTCATAGAAAGTACACAAATATGTTTCTTATATCCATATTTTATGTTATTAATGTCAATTTTAGCTGACATATTTGAAATATACATAGTAAATTTGTTTTCAATATATGTTATTAATAAAATCATTAAAAATTCATTTATTTTATTGTTTCTATGGTTTTTTATAAAAAGTGATTTAAAAAATTATCATTAATGTTGATTAAAAAACAAAAGTAAATGCATACTTTAACATCAGTTTTCAAAAAATAGAAATGAATGGTTATTTTCCATATTTCTTTTTCAAATAACTAGTGTGAAAATATTTTTCTTTCCAACACATTCATGTTAGCCTATGTTATATCATTATATCTAGTGATGATGTGTGATGCGTGTTTCCTTGCATTCCTGTATTCTAAAGGCATATAATTTACATAACTAAAGTTAGTGATAGTGGCACTATGATTTAAATCGGACAATGGGATATTGGTTCCCTCTTCCATGGATTACTCATTTGCGCTTCTTTCCTAGTTTCAAGTCTCCCTTATAGATTTAAGTCATTTCAGTGAAACTCTTTTCTTATACAACCTTGAGGAGGACACTAATTAATTATACTTAATTTGTCTTGATAGGTAAAACACCATCGAATAGAAGAGATAGTAACATTTGATATGTATGGGAATCCCTGGATGTTGGGGTGTGTTGTATATCCCTAATTTCAACTCCATTTTAATGCATAGGCATATCACATTCGGAAAACTATGTATTGAATATGAGAATCCCATGTTGTCCATGTGGTAGTTGATGAATATGGAATATGTATTTCAAGGTAATTTACCTTAGGATTCCCATGTTTATTTCATGGAGTAGATATTCCAGATTAGGTCAGAGGTTAAATGTATTTTTGGAATGGTGTCTCATAGGTTTAATGTCTCATGGGGGAAGGTGGTTCACATGTTTATTGTCCTTTTGGGATTGGTGACTCATAGTTTTAATTTGATATTGGGATAGTTCGTTAGTTAGGTATTTCCCATGGAGGGAATATTTTACAATTGGTAGTTTTTTTATGTGTGCCCTAGGGGGAATAGTTCACAGTAGGTATTTTTTGATAGTGTATGAAGTATTGTGATTGAACCACATGGTGGTTTCATACATGAAATATTTGGAAACTGAGATCAAAACCTATGTAGATGAATAACCCTATTATAAATTGTGTTACGTGAGAGGTTTATGTAGTTTAATGTCATTTAGGTAGGATTCTTGTCTCAACGAAAGTAGTTTCAATTATTGATAGTATGGTGATTATGTATAGAAGATATGTGATGGAGGATTATTATAAAATTTTAGTAGGGATGGTGTGGGGATTATGCATGGTAGTTTCTAGAAATGAGAGGATCATCCCATAATGAGGGAGAATATGGGATCCCAGGATGATCGTACCTAGGGAACCTCATTCTCATCACACAAGGTAATGCTTTAGTTTATCTTCTTGTGTCAAGGACTTTTTCATGGAGGTTAATATCATACAACATTTATGTGGGGATGGGAATTTCTAAATCATGAAACTCGGACGTTGATGGGGGCTAATCCAAGGGATAAAATTTCAGCATGGGATATGTATATTTGGAAAAAGGCCTCCCTATTAGAAATGGAAGGTTCTCTACCATGGTGATTCCACAATTAGGGTTTACTTGTCTAATGATCTTGAGCCTTTTAGTGGGGAATGGAATAAACACTGATATAGTGGAGTGAAAATCATGGGTCCCTATTTCAGGGTGCCTATTCATAAGTGAAAGTGGAATTAGTCTACTCATGAATAAGAGAAAAAGGTAATGTAATTTTCTAGGATTCAACTAAAACATATTTGGAATTGGGTAAGGCACCTAAATGTTATTGTGTTTCAATCTATCATATTGATTTAAAATGGTTCTATTATAGCCATGGAATCCAACACAAGTACACTACATGAATCCTGAAGGCATAGGTGCGCTCAACATCTGAGGTCACACACAACTTAGGGGTACGCGTAGGAAGATTCTCTTCCACAATCCCAACTAGTCTTAAGTGTTTTTCAACATAACCATACAACCATATGCATAGAAAAGTTGGGGCCCATGGGATTTTAGTTATGAATGTTATCTAAAATTTTTAATCCATGGAATTTTAGTGTTTTGTGATGTCACGGATGAGGGGTGTTTTAATATCGTGAGTCAATGCATCATCTTTTGGATATTAAAACTCAATAATGGTTGGTGAAGTTATATTTATGGATAAAATTTGAGGCCAAATTCACACAACCTTCAATAGGTCACACATCCAGGTTTCACTCCTATCATGTCGTTGGTGTTGGGGTTTGACTGTTTGTGTAGATGGTTACCCTAGAAATATCATCTAACTTTTTAGAATGATAAATATGATATTTTTCATGGAACTCTAATCTATGTACAAAATCCATTGATTTAATATGTGAAATTTGTGCAATACATTCTTATGCATCCAAACAAGTGTGTTCAACCATACATTTTGTTTGAATTAAATAGGGGTTTCACAGTCCACAACTATTTTCAAAAGACTGACCCCCTTTACATGATCAAGTATTTTCATATTCTCTAGATTCATTAGAAATTTACCAACCCTATTGACCATTCCATTTCTAATAGTACTGCCACTATCAAAACGGTGGAAATAACGAAGAATCCTAAAATGTATTGTTCTCATATTTTATTCTCTAAAATAAATGAGCTCTTAAGAATTGAGTTACAGGGATCTAAGGATAATTTTTGAGTTATATTATATCATCTTATAATTTCTATATCATCGATGATGAGGAAATCCCAAATATGGATGTCAACAAAGCACAGTTCTGGTTCACCCTCCCTGATGAACTTCGCCAGTGGAACATTTCTATTTCTAATTACCCAACAAGGGATCCTGATGATGTCACTATGTACACCCTCATTGGAAGGATGAGGGTTGTGAAAGGTGAACAACCAATAAACAAGTATCTTTCTTATCTCTATACAATTAGTATTGACGATAGAATTTGGAAACATAGCATGGGCTGGTATGGATTCTGAGACACTTAATCTAGGAGATTCGTGAAAAATGAGTGGTCTTAGTCGTATTGGGTATTATTCAAATGAAATTATTATAGGAATAATTTGTGTCATATTTGTCTTTATTAGGAAACATGGTCATCCAAATTCCACATATACCACCAGTAGAAGATTCTTCCATAGAACCACCTCTAATGTTCACTAAACACTAACACCTTCTCAATTCAAAAGGGTATGTGTAAATTAGTCTATGGGACCTCCATTACATTGGAGACATCCCACTAATTTAATACTAGTATGACAAGTTCCTTCCTACTCCCAATTAATAGGTGGATGGGGTCCAAACACCCCATAACAGTAAAAATTCATTTTGATGCGTTGACCGAGGAATTGATGAATCATTAGTCCTTCCACCAAGAAATCCCCTTCAGTACTTGGATATTCATGATCCTAAATGTACTAACTTGTATTATGTGAGGGTGTACCGATATTTTTCTAGTGTCATATAATAGGATAAATACATGTCCATACAGGATGGTCTTGGTGGATGGTCTATACTAGGAATGAGGCTATTGTATGAAGGATTGCCAGGAGTGATCAGATACATGAAATTTAATGCCACCTTCTTGAGTGTTGTTCACTACATATATGGCATTATCACATGTGTATATGTATTAGGATTTTGGTTTTGGTGGATATGATAAAATATATCAACTAGGTAAACTTGGGAGTTTGGATAATGACATAGTTTTATATACAACATTGGGAAGTTGTGAGGCGAATCATTCTAAGATGCATTTATTATCCATTGTAGTTCATCATGGATTGTTCCAAACAAATTTAGGGGGGTATGAGTTTCTAAATTCCATTATTATCCACGAATGAAAATATGAGGCCCCCACTCTTTAACATTTCCAGGGTTTTATTAACAACCCGGGATGATGTCGGGGTTGTGATTAGAATTCAAAATCAAATGAATTTAAATTTTTACCCATTTTATAGAGATGGTTGATAACATGGAGGGTTAGTTAGAGTACCAATAGTACCTATAGTAATTCAATAGAAATTTTTTGGTTTCGCGGATAGATTGGAAATCTTTTTTCAATCGTGCACTCTGCCACTCACCAATCATGATGTATTTAACTATTAGAAAGGCGAGTCTACACGGGGATTTGTGATTAAATTCATCCCATTATCAATTTTAATATATGGTGTATGATAATGTATAATGGAAAAGGGGAGGTTAGCTACCACCCACTGACCTCAATGATATAATAACTTCATACGGTTTTTTCCACTGAATATAAGCATGCCCAAGTGCGATACTACATCAGTGCATGGGGAGGATTCTACCATCAAGAGAGAAGTTGTATAAGTAGAGAAGCATATGAGATGTTGAACAATGTTATTTTCTGAAATTATGGGATGAAACTAGAGTAAAATCAAGGGTGTAGCTCAGTGTTCTCTGTTACTCTATGCCTTAGTGGTGTAGGTATCTCTCATAATTGTCCACAAGATAAAGTGGAGAGATATAGAGATGTGGAGGTCCCAAAGACCAAAATATAATATCTTTTTTATATTACCACTAATAACACCTATACCATGATCTGGGTGGTTTCATATATGTTTATTTTTTCCAAGATGGTGAATAATCAATAGTGGAGGCTTAATCATTATAGAATCAGTCATCTAGAGGTCACACTTATGGGGATCATGAATCACAAGGGATTCTGAGAATGATTATAATACATGGAAGTGATTGATGACTTCTCATGCCAGTGTCACGTAGTAGGCTATACAACTTCTTGGATTCAAGCGATAATAATAGGAAAATAAAAAAATAGAAGATTCTATTGAATATTTAAATAATGATGCATCAGCATCGGATGCTGATGATCAAATATCTAGTGATGAGGAGTCATGGGGGTCTATCGATGGCTGAGAAACCTCTTAGGAGAGAAAATAGGTCACCCTAGAGGTTGATTACATGACCGAGATTCTATTCAGTGTATTCAAATTAACTTGATGACTTCCACCCATCCAAAATTTTATAATGGTTTGACCATAACATTTTGTCTTCTATAGGATGAATAAGAGGAGATCCCAGAGTGCCATATTGAGGGTTATGAGTGTGACTCCACAATTTCTATAGATCCTGCATTGGATTATACTATATCTATTTCAGTGGGAGGTGTAGTTAAAGAGGGTGTCGTATGGGAGGATTATGATTCATTAGCCTTCCCAGTCATCTATGGGGGATAACATCCTAGTTTTGTGATGAGTCTACTACTACTAAGGAGGATAATCACCCATGGTGACACATAATTGAAATCCCAGCCCATCTTGGTGATACTAATACTCAATATTTTATAGTATTAATAATATTAAAAATTTAAAAGGGTTGTCTTGTCCCATTTCATTAACATACTTTCTTGGCATTATGTAGCTTCCAACTAGTATTTCTAAGTAGTTCAGTGCATGCCATTGAGTTGAAATTTGGTATCAAGGGTCACTAGTGGTAAACTTTCCCTTTAAGGCACTGGGGATGGATGTAATACAAACCATCTCATCTTCTAAGTACATTTACCATAAAAACCCATGTTTCTTTGGATTCATGTCACATGAATAAATGAGGGAAATGATTAAAATTGAAATAGTGATTATGGGAGTGGGCACCCAAGAAACATGGGGAGCTAAGGATTCTAGGGTGCCTATCCCAATAGGCAAACCAACCCATAGGAATCTATACATTCTGAGTGATCTATGTTCAATCACATGAGATAAATCCACTACAAGCATGGATGAAGATAAATGGGATTCCAATATTGAATTATGTGAAGTTTTTGTTTCTAGAATAGAGTCAAACTAAGATGGACCTTCAATCAACATGGAGCTTAAACCACCCAAGAGGATGCATGATAAGGATTTTACTACTACTATCCTTATAGATTTTATAGAGTATTAACCTACACTATATGAGGATATGGATGAATTGGTTTCTAAAATTTATGGTGGTAATAACATTGTCTAGAACAATACATAGAAAATCTTGTAAAATATCATCTATATAATTCAAAATCCATATCTAGTGATTAAGATTGGTATTCTCCATCATTGGATACTAAACATGGGAACTATAAAAGGGGGCACACATGAACTCCTCTTGTTAGCTCATGATTTTTATGGTAACTGAGTTCACATGGATGATAATGATTTTGAGGTATTATGGAACTAGGAAAAACATAGGGTACCAGGAATATTTAGATAGATAATAAAATTAAATCTTATAGTTAGAAGAGTTAGAATGTGGAAATGCAGCCATACATAATCTCCATGTAGAGATCATCATGAAACTAATGTAATAGTTTATTGTGGATGAGGATATTACTGTAGATGTGGAATCACTAATAGATAACTTCAAAGATGAATAATGAAAATTTAAAATTAGGGTTGAAGAGATTTTCTATGGTGAAAAAGATGAAGAAATGCAGATTTCTCAGATGAAATAAGTTCCAGAGGTCACTCGCGAGATTCTAGTGAGGATTTAGTGCATAATTAATGAGGTATATCTATATTGAGCATTAGTTTCACAAAAATAAAGTAGATTCCCAAACATATGAGTGGACAAAAGAATATTTTTATGACCATCTTTTTTAAATATAATATATGCCTAAATGTGTCTTATCTTTTACATAATATCTAATTATATTAATCGAAAGGCCAACACTAGATCTATATGACTATGTGATTAATTCTTGGTTTTAAAGAAAATGGATCAATAGAAGATTAATTATTTATATGATAATTCTAGACATGATTTGATCATTTAGGGCTGGAATATTTTATCAACAACTTGGTGTATCCTAAAAATGATATGTATAGATAAAGGGGATATCTATATAGTTGAAATTATTTATTCTGATGTGTGTAAATTTTCAAATGGGGTAACACCAAGTGTGTTGAATTCTACACATAAAAGGGGATCTAAAAGTAGGACTCGTTATTCATATGATCCGGAATGAAAATGGGATGATGTGATAAAGGTGGGTGACAAATAACCATGTATAAAACAAATATTCCATTAGATTTTTTCAGAGTATACAGAAAAACAAATGAGGGTAAACCATTTAATTTTTTAAAAACACAATTCCTATTTTGTAATTCCTTAGTATCATATTACAAGGATGGTCATTGAAATAGTCTGGAAAGGAATATTATCCATTTTTGGGGAAAATTAAAATAGAAATGATGATTTTGATCCAACTCTAGTGTGATTAGAATCATATGATTTAATTGGGGCCTATTTCGAATAGATTTCAACATTATTGTGATTATTACACTATATATTAGATTAAATTTTGTTTGTGTATCAGTATGATCAAAGGTCGAAATCATCATACAAGGGGAGTGATATCTCAGATGGTGGAAAATGGTTGATGAAATCCAATGGTGTGGTAGGATACTATCACCAAAAAAGAAATTTAATTCTAAATAAAAAATGTAAAATGAATTACTGTTTTATGTCGTTCTATGAGGATGAAGAACATGAAGTATCTAGGTCTTAAAACAATGATGTTGAATACATTTTATTATATCTTCAGGTGGGGATTATGCATTGTATAGTTTAGCGGTTTGTGATTAGGATGTTCATAGAACAATTAAGCATCATGTGACCAACACATGTGAACCAATGTGAATAAATATAGACTGGTTATGGTAGTGGTATAAAAAATAGGGAACTCAATTGTGAAACCCTAGACCATCACTTCCATATTCTGTGTGGAAAATTATTTCTATTTTATAATAAAAATCATCTAAAAATATTAATTTGTTTACATATGATGAACTTTTTTATTCTAGGATTTGGAGGAAAATGAAATTTTTTACAATTTACTAGAGTTAAAATTTTTTTTTAATAAGATCTTGATTGAACATTCCTCGTAGTAGTTCCTCATTGAAAATAAAATCCATGAAACATTTAAATGATCTTGAAAAACATTTTATAAAACATAATATGAAGAAAATGTTTCAGTACAGGTTTTCAAAAAATACAATGAAATTTGTTTTTAAGATATATTTTTAAAATACATTATAAAATACATTCGATAATACATTTCAACATACTTTTGAAAACTACTTTTAAAAATACCATGTGAAATTAATTTTCAAAATACATTTGGATAATATTTTTGAAAATACCTTTTCATAATTCCTTGGAAATTATGTTTTATAATACTTTTGACTGATCCTTCAAAAACACAAACAATTTTAATAACATAATTTTGAACACACTTTTTGAAAATATAGTAGATTTTTGAAAAACACCTTTAAAAATCCATTAAAAACATGATTTTTATAATGCATTTAAAAATAATTACCCTTTTGAAAAAATTATTTTAACTTTAAAATTACATATTCCATTGAAAACATTCCAATACTTTATAAAATTTTTCTCTTTATAAAAATTATTTAAATTATTTGAAAATAATATGACTTTTGAAAATATTATAATACTGTTTAAAAATAATTATATTTTCAAAATTCTTAAAATCCTTGGAAAATGAAACTATTATTAATAATAAAATAATAAATTTTAGAAATACATATTCTTTTCAGGTTTTTTATAATAAAATAATATAGTGATTATTTTCTTCAAAAATTAATTAGGAAGATTTGGAAAAAAACCATGTGTCTACATCCATATTTGATTTTTGTATGGGCCTACTCAATTTCCTTAGGGGTGGGTTCACTATCCACTTCCCTTTCATGTTTACAATTCAATGTGCTAAATTTTTCGTAAAAAAAATTTCATCCTGGTTTAGATATATATACATTTTTCACTAGAGTTTTTTTCATTTAAAACATTGAAATGTATTATTGCAATTACAAAAAATATACTTATATATAAATATGTAAATATTAATTTTTTTATGAAATGACTTGGGATATTTGGTTCAACAGAAACACTTGAAAATTATTCCTTAAATAGAATATTAATAAAACTATAATTAGCATCCATGTATTTAAAATTACATTCTCAAACCCATTAAGCATATTTTATTGAAAAAGGAAAAAAAATGTTAAACTGTATCTTTTAAAACTAATCCTGGAATAAGTTATTAAGACATCTATATACCTAATTATAAAATTGATACATTATAAAAAAACTATATAGATAAAATATTATTGTGAATGTATGAATCCTTCATATAAAATAATAGTAATAGTAAAATTACAGATCACATAAAATCGATCTTTTAACTATACATATAATCTTACATTCATGAATCACTGATAAGAATCAATAAATTATACCCTTAGAATATAATTTTGAAATAAATTTGATATTATTTAGATAAAATTATAAAAATAATTATTTAAAAAACCTTTCATCCCTTCATATATATGTATATCTACACACATATCACAAGAATATAAATTCTTTTGACTTTAATAATAATTAATATTTTTTACATATAAAATAATTGAATTTTAATGAAATACATGATATTATACATGGATATGAAAAATTAAATCCCCTTACCTAGATATAATTCTAAAATAGAATATTGACAATATGAATTTTAAATTAATATGTTTATACATATTCACTCCCTTGTATATTATAAACGTGAAAAATGTAATTGTTATTTAAAATAGAATAAGACACAAACACACATACATATATAAATATATATGTGTATATATATTTTATTAATATAACATGAAACTTGAAAATAGTATATAAATTACATAGAATTGGGGCTCTGAAATTAAACATAAAATATATTGTTTTTGAGAATAAATATAATAGAATAACCTTACATGAATTGAACATTGAAAAATAATGACGTAAAGCTTTTGAAATTTATACATATGTATGTATATGAATAAATAATATAATAACAAAATTTGAAATCGAAATATACATATATATCATAGTTTTAAGAATTCTTCTTAAATAGACTTAAAATTTTAAAAACCTTCTTTCATAATTAAAATATTAAAAAATGATTATAGTTTGAAAATAATACATTTATATAGATGAAATTTATTAATATTACATACTTCAATAATTCAAAAAAGAAATGTTATATTTTGAATATAATATATACATAAATACATGCACACTTACATAATTATATATTTTTTAAATTATTACAATTTTTTAACGAGAATATCCCCTTACTAGTGTACTAAAAGTCCAAAACTAGGGATTCTTTCTCATTGGTGTATTTAAGCCAAGATAGAGAAGTTTATTGAGGGTAACGAACCAGGTGGAAAAACAATGAAATAAAGGAGGAGGGATCAGGCATGACTATCCCACAATTGAGGTGTTCCATTTGAAAAATGGTATACATGAGTATAGTTGTTTGGATATTGTCTTAAGCTTCTAATAGAACCTGAAATTTTGAGGGGAATATTCCAAGAAGGGATTTTTGTGAACCGTAATACCTAGGACACCTCAATCAAGGTATACAACAACTATTTCATATACTGGAAAAAATTAAATCGATGGTTCTAAAAAATTAATTGATTTTATTCTATGATATCAAAATACGATTTCAATTTAATAAAAAAAATTATTAGGTATTTATTAAATTGTTCTTTAAGATGAAAAAATTGTTGATGGTGATTCAGTGTGCAGGTCTATCGATTTCCAAAAAATGGTTCGAGGATAAAGGAAAATTTAACCATTTAACACAATATATTAGGGACTATAATATTATGGGTTTCATGAATTACAATGTGAAGATGAGGAAAACTCATGATGTGAAGGATGATAGTGATGGAGCTTTTCTCGAATGGAGAAGCTTATGTGCGAAGAATTTGATGAATAGTAAAGGGATGGTGGGAGAAGATGTCTTAGGGTAGGAGATAAATCATTGATTTGATAAAAAGGATATTATAAATTGACCCAATATTTATGTTTTTAGGAAGGTTTAAAGTGGTGAAGAGTACCAAATATATTAGATCTAACATGGAAACATAGAATGGTCCATGGCTTCCATGTAAACCATGCCGTGACAGTCAAATCAAGACAATTAAAAATAGTCCTTATACATGGTCCTACATCTTTGTAAATCCTAAACTATACTCGGAAACATCATCCAATATTACCTATATGATTCTTGGTATTGTTTGTAACAATTCCTTTGGGGTCTTTGTTCGGGGATGGCTCCCACCATGTGCTCAAGCATGACCATTGTGTCTTCACACTCGGTGGTTGCGCTATCCAGAATAGTTGGCCTAGATAGCTTCTTTTTTGTTAGAAAAAATTATAAAATATAATGTAAAAATATATAAAAATATTTATTTATAAAAACATAAAATTACTTGTACTAATTACTAAGTATTATTACTTTTATTTTCATCTAATTTTCATTATTTAGATCCTTATAATTTCAAACTAGTAACTTTTAAAAACAAAGTATGAGAACATTATTTTTATTAAATTTAATAATAACAGTTCCATTATTATTACTATAATAATGTTATTATATCTAAATTATGGATAATATTTATTTCATAAAATTAATTAAAAAACATTGTTTTCTAAAAATAATTTTTATATATCAAAATACAAAATAATAAAAATAATAACTATTATGACATTTAAAATATAAAATTTATTTAAAAAATAGAATTACAATTTATATAAAAATTAATTTATGTTAATATTTAATGATGCAATAAAATCATACAACCTCAAAATAATAGGTTTTAAAATGTACTTTTAAGTGAACTATTATATATTTATGATTGTTTTAATAAAGTAAATTTATTTAAAGAATTTAGATATACATTATCCAAATTTATAAGAATAATATAAACAGGTAATTTATATGTTTTAGTTATCTTACTAATTATTTTTTTAATAATAAAAATATTCTATTCAAAAAACATTTATTAGAAGCACAAATACTTGGGTTGTTACATTCTACCCCCCTTAAACAAAATTTCATCCTCAAAATTGGTTCATCGTACATACAGAAGTTTTTAAAAATCTATTTTTAGAATATTAAATTCAAGAATCACTAGAATTATATATTTATAAATTCCAATTAACTTTTTAGGAGTTAAAAAGCATATTTATAACACATAAACATTTCATTTAACTAACTCATAAACATTTCATTTAACTAAAAGGATATTAAACAATGGTTTTATTAGAAGAATCAACATATAAATGTAACCTATTTTTAACCAAACTTCCTAGTCTCTATTTTTATCTAAAACTTTCTTTGATACCATCTATAAACCCTAAGACACATGCTTCTAGAATCCATACAAAAAATTATGTAAATTTTAATAAAATATAACTACAAAATATATAATCATTTACATCTAAGAATATTTTCTATTATAATATTTGGAGGTAAATGACCACTTATACAAATTATTAGAGTTAAAATGATGAGTAAAAATGAAGTGATTGAACTTTTCTTACATTATCTCATTATTAAAGATAAAGTCTATGAAACCTTTAAATGACCTTAATTTTTTTATAAAACATTCGGTGATAAATTTTCCCCAGTACAAGGTTTTTAAAAATACATTGAAAACCATTTTCAATATACCATTTGAATATAATTTTTAAAATATATCTGAAATTAATATTGGAAAATAATTTTGAAAATACATGTAAAGACCCGCAAATTTCAAGGAAATTTTTTTCTTAATTTTCTTTGGAATTTTACAAGAGCGCAGCTTCAGACGGCACCTGATTCCGAGGCCCGGTGTGCCCGGAATCAATTTCCGAAGTTTGGCTCGGGTACGTTCAGTGAACGGGCGAGCGGGTTTTTCTATCTTTTGAACCGGTGCCCGGAATCAAATTCTGAGGGCACCGATGAAATCGCAGCGCCGGTATTTGCTTAGAAACGCCTCTTCCGGAGTTGCGTTTGCTCAGACGTGGTTTTTAAATTTTACGGCTTTAAGTCAGAAATAAAATAAAGTTTGTGCGACAACTTTATTTTATTTCACTTAAGCTGCTTGGAAGCCACTTGAAGTCACTTAAAGACGGCTTGAACTGAGTTGAACTGGATAGGATGCTATCCAGAAATATCCTACCCCTTGGTAGGATATTTGTGCGGTGGGACCCGCACGAGCCCCGCCGTTTCTTTCGCTAAGTAACGCACCCGCGAAAACCCGTCAAAGTAACTGAAAAGTCAACCGACGCGTTTTCTTTAATTCTTAACAGACCATTTAATTGGGCTGTTTCTTTCGTGAATTAAATGGGCTGTTTCTTTCGTGAATTAAATGGGTCGTTTCTTTCGTTGAATTAATTCAACGAATTGATGGATCGTTTCTTAACCGGTTTCGTGTTGGCATGTTTATAAAATAAGACCAACATAAAAATCCTTGGAAAGGATTTGAGAGAATCTTCGTTCCTCCACCCTCTCCGCGAAGAACGCGAAGAACGCGAAGAACGCGAAGAACGCGAAGAACGCGAAGAACGCCGGCGACCGGAATTCGACGACGCACACCAAGATCTGCGACGTCGACGAGATCTACCCGCGACGTTCTTCGGCGACGCCTCTTCTTCCGCGGCCGACCCTCGTTCGGCAACAAAGGTGAGAATCAGATCTTTTCTTCTCCCTTTTTAATTTCAATATCAACGGATTTAAACTAATTAAATCCGTTGATCTTGATCCGGAGATTGGCGACGCGACGAGCGATTCCGCGACGACGCGGCGATCTCCATCTTCCGCGACGAGCAAATCCCGCGACGATCCCCCGTTCGGCAACGACAAGGTAAGGGATGTTGGAATTCTTTTTAAAATCCCGTGTTTATTCTTTTGAAATATAGAACCCGATCACGAAACAATTTTAATTTATTTAAAATTGTTGATTGGTTTCTTTCCTGTTTCTCCCGTTGATTATGACTAACGCGGAGGGTGCGGGTCTAACGAACAAGACCCGGCAACCCTCCGTCGATCTTCCTTTGTGTGCGGATTTGGCGAGCGACGGCAAAAGCGCGACGCAAGGGCCATATGTTGATTCCGCAGTGGAGGACGCATCCCGGGAGGAACAACGGCGCAGACGGGAGGCAAATCGGGCCACCGGAGCATCTCCGGCGGCCCGCGGAAGGAGGCGGCGGCGCGGGTCGCCGGCGCGGCGGCGCCGGCGACCGGGGGCGGCGGCGCCCGGCGCGCCGCCGGAGGAGTCCGCCGCGGCCGAGCCGCGGCGGCGGCGAGCCGCCGGACCGCGTCCGCGGTCCGGCCTTCCAGCACGCGGCCCGCGCGGGCCGCGTTTTCTCCAAAGCCGCGGGTTTGACCCGCGGCGGCAGCGCTTCGGCCGCTCGGCCGAAGCCGAGCCGGTCCGGTCGGCCGGGCCGCGCCCAGGCCGGACCGGACCCGGCCGAGCCGGTTCGGGCCGGGTCGGGCCGACCCGGTTCGGGCCGACCCGGTTCGGCCGACCCCAGGGGGGGTTCGGGCCGGGTCGCCCCGGGCCCAGTACCCCCGTTTCGGGCCCTCTACGGTCTTTCGCCCATATCTTGGGCCTGGGACCTCCGATTGACGAACCGTCAGCGGCTACGCGATCCTTGGATCGAGACGGTCGTTTCGGTATATTATACTCAAGGTTTCGGAAGACTTTGGGTTCGGCCGGGTTGGTTCGTACACGAAACCAACCGGGCCCTCGGAGCGGAAACGCTCATAACTTGAGCTACGGACGTCCGAACGACGTACCGTCAGCTGTGGTAGTTTCCTCTAAGTGAGACGGAACTTTTGGCATACTCCGCCCGAGGATCGGATACAGGCGGAGTACGGTCGGGTTGGTTTTGCCCTAAAAACCAACCGGGCCCCTGGGACGAAAATGCCAATAACTCTCAGACCGGGCGTCCGATTGACGCGCCGTCTGTCGCGTTGAGATCCTGTTGTCGATACGGAACTTTTGGATACATCAACTTCGGACTACGTGTCAGTTGATGTATCAGCCCCTCGGCTCGTGGAGCGGACCCTCCTGAACGAGCTCGCTACGTGCGGGAACCCTAGCGCTGGCTGTGACCTCGACGACAGAGCAGAGATCCTCCGTGGACTGCGACGACGGCAGAGCAGAGATCCTCCGTGGACTGCGACGACGGCAGAGCAGAGATCCTCCGTGGACTGCGACGACGGCAGAGCAGAGATCCTCAGTGGACTGCGACGACGGCAGAGCAGAGATCCTTCGTGGACTGCAGCGACGACTGTGCAGGGACCTCAGTGGACTGCGTCGACTACTGCACTCAGCGATCCTACGCGGATCAGTGCCCGATCCTATGTGGGTCCTACTACCGGTTCTGTGTGAGCCACTGCCTACTGGTTCTGTGTGAGCCACTGCCTACAGGTTCTGTGTGAGCCCGATCCTGTGTGGGTCTTCTGCGGGGGTTAGTACCTATCGATCCTTCGTGGGTCCGACGACTTAGACGGATCAGTGATCGTCTTTGACGTCATCTGAAAAAGTATACCTGGTTGAGCTGAATCTTATGTTACTCTCCTTTCTGGATTGTGTTGAACCATCCTTTGTGGATTTACTGTTTACTCTCCTTTGTGGATTTAGGTCTTGCTTTCCTTTGTGGATTGAGTTGTTCTTGAGCTCGTGAGCAGAGCTAGAATTGGGGACTTAGGTATATGTATGGGCATATACCTAAGTCGAGTCAGATGTTACTTCGTGATTGCATCTTTCTTTTGTGCTATATCCTTTGTGGATTTCGAGAGACCTTCGGGGGTCTCGGGGTCCTTACTGAGTAGTTGTACTCACCCCTGCACGGGCTATGCCCGCACCTTGTTGTGTTGGTTGCAGACGACGGACAGCGCTGATCACGGTTGGGCGTGGAGCAGGACGGTACCTGGAGGTGGACCACTGGGCGGGACGTACCCGGAGCGGACGTGGGACCCGAGGAGCTTGGAGGCTATCTGTACCCACCCTTCAGGTGGGATTGCCAGTGGACGACACGAGGCCGCCGTCTTTTCTTCAGTTGCTGTTTTTCTTTTCAGTTGTACTTTACTTTCCGCTTGCTGACTCTGTGTGGTTGTTACTTATAAAGGCAATGCCTTCCCTGTTTACTGGGATTTTACGCCTTGGTGCTAGTCGCCAGCCCCTGGCCTATGGAAGGCGGGCTTGGGGTAGTCACGGCACGGGCCCCGAGGACGGGTCGTGACAAATTGGTATCAGAGGCGGTCGGTTCTACCGCAGACTCTGATCGTCCTTTCTTTCTATGTGAAGCAATAGTGTTTAGTGTATTGAGTGTGGTTATCAGTTCAGGGAGCCCAGTGTTGGTGCGGCGGCCGACGTATCCGTACACCAGGACCCTGACTCCTGATTTCCGACTTAATGCATGAAAACATTGATTGCGTGTGTGTTTCAAGTTTTCTTTGTGATTACTTGTGTCAGCTCACCGGGTATACTGATCTGCTTTATGAAAGTCTCAAGTTTTCCTTGTGATTACTTGTGCCAGCTCACCAGGTATACTGTTCTGACTGTGGTGCTCTTGTTCTCCTTTTCAGGATGGCCCCGCGACGACTGCCAGCTAGGGTTCCGAGTGTAGGGCGCGATGGCAGCCCACCGAGCGACGAGGCCTCGGTGCAGGGCCCTTTGCCAGCAGTGGCACCGACGGTAGCTTTACCCGCCGAGCCACCGATGCTTCCAGTACCAGACGCTGACGATGCACGTCGCCTCAGGGCACTGCATGAGTTTCAGAGCCAGCGACCGCCTAGGTTTCGCGGTGAGGCGGACCCCCAGGCCGCCGAGGACTGGCTAGAGGCGGTGGTACGGATCTTCAGGCTAGTGAGGACACCAGCGGATCTCATGGTGATCCTCGCAGCGAGCCTCCTGCAGGCGGCGGCAGGACGATGGTGGAGCCTGATGCTCCAGGTTCACGATGAGGCATCCCTGCTCTGGACGGACTTCGAGAGCCTCTTCCGCTCTGAGTTCGTCCCGGCCACCCTCCGAGCGGTGCGCATCCAGGAGCTTCTCCAGCTGCGCCAGGGCAGCATGACGGTCGCTCAGTATGCGGCGAGGTTCACGGACCTATCTCGCTACTCGACCGACATGGTACGGGACCCCTTCTTCCGGGCCCGGACCTTCGAGCAGGGCTTGCGACAGGAGATTCGTGCGTCGCTGATCTCCCTCAGCATTCCGACCCAGGCGGGAGTGCTGGAGCGAGCCCTCCTGATCGAGAGCTTCCTGGCAGAGCCTTCTTCAGCGGCGAGACCTAGCGCAGGGCGGCAGGTAGCTGAGTCTTCGGCAGCTGGTAGCCGACGGATGACTCACGGGTCCAGGCAGACCAGACCCCCACGCAGACGGCCTCAGGACACCGGCTCAGCAGTACGAGGCACACAGCGGAGTGCCAGCCTTTCGAGAGGCAGGCTGTGCTACTCTTGCGGCGGGCAGGGTCACATGGCTCGTGACTGCCCGACTCGCCGACCAGAGGAGCAGCAGACGGTGGAGGGGCCACCCAGGCAGAGGCAGAGGGTCGACCGTGGCGGTCCGCAGGGAGGAGGCGGACGAGGCAGAGGAGCTGGCCGAGCAGCGGGTGGTGGGCGACGCTTCCAGGCTCTACCCCCACCACCACCAGGAGGGCCACCTCGACCACAGGGAGCTGGCGGGCAGGGACAGGCCCAGCTCCATGCAGTGGAGGCCTACGACCCCGACATGCCAGAGATGATTCGAGGTACGATCTGTGTCTATTCCACCCTTGCTGCAGTACTTATAGACACAGGAGCGAGTCACTCTTTCATAGCCTCTGCCCTTGTTCGGAGCTCGGAGATTCCGACTGAGCCGTTGGCTCGATCCTTACGGCTAGAGACTCCTACGGGAGCAGACTCGACGATTACGCACTGGTGCCGGCAGTGTGAGCTTACTCTAGGAGGCGAGAGCTTCGGCTGGGATCTCCTTGTAGCGGCGTCGAGGCCTTACGACGTCATCTTGGGCATGGATTGGCTATCCACGGTTCATGCCCAGATCGACTGTTTTAGGCGCAAGGTACGATGTGTTCGTACCGACGGGAGCAGGTTTACCTTCACCGGCGAGAAGGGAACCTTTGCAGCACAGGATGGACTTCCGCGGAGGAGAGTGCAGCCCATCTCTCATCAGTTGGCTAGCCTCATCCTAGGAGCAGTGGACGTGCGGAGTCCGGCTTTTCCTGCAGTGGTGGACCAGTACGTGGACGTCTTTCCCGACGACGTTCCAGGGCTACCTCCTCGTAGAGAGGTAGACTTTTACATCGACTTGTACCCCGGGACAGCCCCGATATCTACTCCAGCATATCGGATGGCCCCCGCCGAGCTTCGAGAGCTGCGGGTACAGTTGGAGGACTTGCAGAGCAAGGGGTTTATCCGACCCAGTGTTTCACCCTGGGCTTCCCCGATTTTGTTCGCCAAGAAGGCGGACGGGAGCTTGCGACTATGTGTCGACTATCGTCGCCTGAACCAGGTGACAGTGAGGAACAAGTATCCGCTGCCACGGATTGATGACCTCTTCGATCAGCTCAAGGGAGCGCGGTGGTTCTCGAAGATAGACCTCCGGTCAGGCTATCATCAGCTCAGAGTTCGAGACGAGGACGTGCAGAAGACGGCCTTCAGGTGTCGGTATGGCCATTATGAGTTCTTGGTTATGCCGTTCGGCGTAACCAATGCTCCAGCGGTGTTCATGAGCCTCATGAACAGGATCTTCCAGCCATACCTCGACCGATTTGTCGTTGTCTTCATTGACGACATTTTGGTATACTCAACGACTGAGGAGGAGCATGCCTACCACCTGCGAGTTGTGCTAGACACACTCCGAGAGCACCAGCTTTATGGCAAGCTCTCAAAATGCCAGTTCTGGTTACGTGAGGTCCATTTCTTGGGGCACGTCATTTCTGAGGCGGGAGTTGCAGTGGATCCCGCGAAGATCGAGGCAGTGCTAGCTTGGGAGCCACCCAAGAGCGTGACAGAGGTGCGGAGCTTCTTGGGCCTAGCGGGATACTATCGGAGATTCGTGCCAGACTTCTCCAGAGTTGCAGCACCACTCTCAGCCTTGACGAAGAAGGGGAAACCCTTCGTGTGGTCAGACAGATGTCAGCAGAGCTTCCAGGAGCTGAGACAGAGATTGACCAGCGCACCTATCTTGAGGTTGCCTGAGGAGGGAGTTGGGTACGTAGTTTACTGCGACGCATCAGGGACTGGACTCGGGTGCGTCCTGATGCAGGAGCGGGCCGTGATCGCCTACGGATCACGTCAGTTGAGGCCGCATGAGCAGAACTACGCCACTCATGACTTGGAGTTGGCAGCAGTGGTCTTCGCTCTGAAGACTTGGCGGCACTACCTGATGGGCGAGCGCTTCACAGTCTTTTCTGACCACCAGAGTCTCAGGTATATCTTCTCTCAGAAGGACCTGAACCTGAGACAGCGGAGATGGCTTGAGTTCCTCCAGGACTATGACTTTGAGATAGTCTATACTCCTGGGAAGGGGAACGTGGTAGCCGATGCCCTCAGCAGGAGGACGGGCATTCAGCTACTTGAGGAGGCGACGGAGCAGCTAGCCTCCTTACAGATATCCTTCGTGGATAGAGACGGAGCAGCCTTTCTTCAGTCTCTCACAGTCTCTCCTCCACTTCTACAGCGGGTCAGAGAGGCTCAGCGTGGGGACGCTGACTGTGAGACCCGGCGTGCACTGATATCCTCAGGTCAGGCGCCTGATGGTTTCTCCCTTGGAGCAGAGCACGACATCCTTTTCAGAGGACGTACCTTCGTACCAGTCGCTTTACGAGAGGAGGTGCTGAGAGAGTTTCACACTTCTCCCTTGGCGGTACATCCCGGAGTGGCGAAGATGTACCAGGATCTCAGACGACAGCACTGGTGGCCGGGCATGAAGAAAGCTGTGGCAGAGTTCGTTTCACGATGCCTCACCTGCCAGCAGGTGAAGGCAGAGCACCAGGTACCAGCAGGTTTGGTACAGCCCTTGGAGGTCCCGGAGTGGAAGTGGGACGGCATATCTATGGACTTCGTGACTGGACTTCCACGTACTTCCAGAGGTCACGACTCCATTTGGGTGATTGTCGACCGACTTACCAAGTCGGCACACTTCTTACCCATCAGAGAGCAGGGCTCAGTAGAGAGCTTGGGACGTCTTTACGTCCAGGAGATCGTACGGCTTCACGGTGTGCCATCGTCTATCGTCTCTGATCGAGATGCTCGTTTCACTTCCCGGCTTTGGAAGGGGTTGCAGGAGGCGTTCGGGACGCGGCTCCATCTGAGCACAGCCTTCCACCCTCAGACGGATGGTCAGACGGAGAGGACCATACAGACACTCGAGGACATGCTCCGTGCATGTGTTCTCGACTTTGGTCGCAGCTGGGAGGACCACCTACCCTTGGTGGAGTTCGCGTACAACAACAGCTACCACTCCACCATCGGGATGGCACCATACGAGGCGTTGTACGGCAGACCCTGCAGATCACCGTTGTGCTGGACAGACCCTGGCGAGTCAGCACTCGTGGGACCAGAGATGGTCCGAGCCACGACAGAGAAGGTCCAGATCATCCAGGAGAGGATGAGGACAGCTCAGAGCCGGCAGAAGTCATATGCTGACAGGAGGCGGAGGCCACTAGAGTTCGAGGATGGCGACCACGTCTTTTTGCGTGTCTCACCTCGACGTGGTTTACGGAGATTTGGCCGAGGCGGCAAGTTGTCTCCACGCTTCATCGGGCCTTTCCAGGTCCTCAGCAGGATAGGAGAGGTGGCTTATCGCCTGGCTCTACCACCTCAGTTGCACCGGGTGCACGACGTCTTCCACGTGTCTCAGCTGAGGAGATACGTGCACGACCCGACGCACATCATCGACTTTGGGGAGCTGGACGTGGACGATGGGGCGACTTTTGCGGAGGTCCCAGTGGAGATCGAGGATCGACAGGAGCGGGTCCTACGTGGGCGGTCGATTCCTCTTGTGCGCATCAGATGGCAGCACGGGAACCTCCAGGAGAGCACTTGGGAGCGGGAGGCTCAGATGCGTGCTCAGTACCCCCATTTGTTCCCCTAGTTTTTGATGTATCTTTACGGGGACGTAAAGCCCTGAGGTGGGAGTAATGTAAAGACCCGCAAATTTCAAGGAAATTTTTTTCTTAATTTTCTTTGGAATTTTACAAGAGCGCAGCTTCAGACGGCACCTGATTCCGAGGCCCGGTGTGCCCGGAATCAATTTCCGAAGTTTGGCTCGGGTACGTTCAGTGAACGGGCGAGCGGGTTTTTCTATCTTTTGAACCGGTGCCCGGAATCAAATTCTGAGGGCACCGATGAAATCGCAGCGCCGGTATTTGCTTAGAAACGCCTCTTCCGGAGTTGCGTTTGCTCAGACGTGGTTTTTAAATTTTACGGCTTTAAGTCAGAAATAAAATAAAGTTTGTGCGACAACTTTATTTTATTTCACTTAAGCTGCTTGGAAGCCACTTGAAGTCACTTAAAGACGGCTTGAACTGAGTTGAACTGGATAGGATGCTATCCAGAAATATCCTACCCCTTGGTAGGATATTTGTGCGGTGGGACCCGCACGAGCCCCGCCGTTTCTTTCGCTAAGTAACGCACCCGCGAAAACCCGTCAAAGTAACTGAAAAGTCAACCGACGCGTTTTCTTTAATTCTTAACAGACCATTTAATTGGGCTGTTTCTTTCGTGAATTAAATGGGCTGTTTCTTTCGTGAATTAAATGGGTCGTTTCTTTCGTTGAATTAATTCAACGAATTGATGGATCGTTTCTTAACCGGTTTCGTGTTGGCATGTTTATAAAATAAGACCAACATAAAAATCCTTGGAAAGGATTTGAGAGAATCTTCGTTCCTCCACCCTCTCCGCGAAGAACGCGAAGAACGCGAAGAACGCGAAGAACGCGAAGAACGCGAAGAACGCCGGCGACCGGAATTCGACGACGCACACCAAGATCTGCGACGTCGACGAGATCTACCCGCGACGTTCTTCGGCGACGCCTCTTCTTCCGCGGCCGACCCTCGTTCGGCAACAAAGGTGAGAATCAGATCTTTTCTTCTCCCTTTTTAATTTCAATATCAACGGATTTAAACTAATTAAATCCGTTGATCTTGATCCGGAGATTGGCGACGCGACGAGCGATTCCGCGACGACGCGGCGATCTCCATCTTCCGCGACGAGCAAATCCCGCGACGATCCCCCGTTCGGCAACGACAAGGTAAGGGATGTTGGAATTCTTTTTAAAATCCCGTGTTTATTCTTTTGAAATATAGAACCCGATCACGAAACAATTTTAATTTATTTAAAATTGTTGATTGGTTTCTTTCCTGTTTCTCCCGTTGATTATGACTAACGCGGAGGGTGCGGGTCTAACGAACAAGACCCGGCAACCCTCCGTCGATCTTCCTTTGTGTGCGGATTTGGCGAGCGACGGCAAAAGCGCGACGCAAGGGCCATATGTTGATTCCGCAGTGGAGGACGCATCCCGGGAGGAACAACGGCGCAGACGGGAGGCAAATCGGGCCACCGGAGCATCTCCGGCGGCCCGCGGAAGGAGGCGGCGGCGCCGGCGACCGGGGGCGGCGGCGCCCGGCGCGCCGCCGGAGGAGTCCGCCGCGGCCGAGCCGCGGCGGCGGCGAGCCGCCGGACCGCGTCCGCGGTCCGGCCTTCCAGCACGCGGCCCGCGCGGGCCGCGTTTTCTCCAAAGCCGCGGGTTTGACCCGCGGCGGCAGCGCTTCGGCCGCTCGGCCGAAGCCGAGCCGGTCCGGTCGGCCGGGCCGCGCCCAGGCCGGACCGGACCCGGCCGAGCCGGTTCGGGCCGGGTCGGGCCGACCCGGTTCGGGCCGACCCGGTTCGGCCGACCCCAGGGGGGGTTCGGGCCGGGTCGCCCCGGGCCCAGTACCCCCGTTTCGGGCCCTCTACGGTCTTTCGCCCATATCTTGGGCCTGGGACCTCCGATTGACGAACCGTCAGCGGCTACGCGATCCTTGGATCGAGACGGTCGTTTCGGTATATTATACTCAAGGTTTCGGAAGACTTTGGGTTCGGCCGGGTTGGTTCGTACACGAAACCAACCGGGCCCTCGGAGCGGAAACGCTCATAACTTGAGCTACGGACGTCCGAACGACGTACCGTCAGCTGTGGTAGTTTCCTCTAAGTGAGACGGAACTTTTGGCATACTCCGCCCGAGGATCGGATACAGGCGGAGTACGGTCGGGTTGGTTTTGCCCTAAAAACCAACCGGGCCCCTGGGACGAAAATGCCAATAACTCTCAGACCGGGCGTCCGATTGACGCGCCGTCTGTCGCGTTGAGATCCTGTTGTCGATACGGAACTTTTGGATACATCAACTTCGGACTACGTGTCAGTTGATGTATCAGCCCCTCGGCTCGTGGAGCGGACCCTCCTGAACGAGCTCGCTACGTGCGGGAACCCTAGCGCTGGCTGTGACCTCGACGACAGAGCAGAGATCCTCCGTGGACTGCGACGACGGCAGAGCAGAGATCCTCCGTGGACTGCGACGACGGCAGAGCAGAGATCCTCCGTGGACTGCGACGACGGCAGAGCAGAGATCCTCAGTGGACTGCGACGACGGCAGAGCAGAGATCCTTCGTGGACTGCAGCGACGACTGTGCAGGGACCTCAGTGGACTGCGTCGACTACTGCACTCAGCGATCCTACGCGGATCAGTGCCCGATCCTATGTGGGTCCTACTACCGGTTCTGTGTGAGCCACTGCCTACTGGTTCTGTGTGAGCCACTGCCTACAGGTTCTGTGTGAGCCCGATCCTGTGTGGGTCTTCTGCGGGGGTTAGTACCTATCGATCCTTCGTGGGTCCGACGACTTAGACGGATCAGTGATCGTCTTTGACGTCATCTGAAAAAGTATACCTGGTTGAGCTGAATCTTATGTTACTCTCCTTTCTGGATTGTGTTGAACCATCCTTTGTGGATTTACTGTTTACTCTCCTTTGTGGATTTGGGTCTTGCTTTCCTTTGTGGATTGAGTTGTTCTTGAGCTCGTGAGCAGAGCTAGAATTGGGGACTTAGGTATATGTATGGGCATATACCTAAGTCGAGTCAGATGTTACTTCGTGATTGCATCTTTCTTTTGTGCTATATCCTTTGTGGATTTCGAGAGACCTTCGGGGGTCTCGGGGTCCTTACTGAGTAGTTGTACTCACCCCTGCACGGGCTATGCCCGCACCTTGTTGTGTTGGTTGCAGACGACGGACAGCGCTGATCACGGTTGGGCGTGGAGCAGGACGGTACCTGGAGGTGGACCACTGGGCGGGACGTACCCGGAGCGGACGTGGGACCCGAGGAGCTTGGAGGCTATCTGTACCCACCCTTCAGGTGGGATTGCCAGTGGACGACACGAGGCCGCCGTCTTTTCTTCAGTTGCTGTTTTTCTTTTCAGTTGTACTTTACTTTCCGCTTGCTGACTCTGTGTGGTTGTTACTTATAAAGGCAATGCCTTCCCTGTTTACTGGGATTTTACGCCTTGGTGCTAGTCGCCAGCCCCTGGCCTATGGAAGGCGGGCTTGGGGTAGTCACGGCACGGGCCCCGAGGACGGGTCGTGACAATACATTTTGAAAATAATTTTGAAAATACATTTGAAAATAATATTGGAAAATAATTTTTAATGTACCTTTTGAGAAAAAATATTTTTGATAATACCTTTGAAAAATCATTGAAAATACATAAAATTTTGAAAAATAATTTCAAAATATAACTAATTTTTTAGAATTACTCGGAAGACTCATTTGAAATAATTTTTTTAAAATTCATTTGAAATAAATATGAATTTAAAAACATTATAACACTTTTGAAAATAATTATATGTTTGAAAACCTTATAATACATTTAAAAGTACTTAGACTTTTCTGAATACTATAAATCTATTGAAGATAATTATGATTTTCAAAAATAAAATTATAATCAATTTTAAAAATACTTATGATTTTGAAAATGATATTATTCCATTGAAAATAATTACACTTTTTAAAATAGTATAATAATATTTTAAAATAATTACTGTTTTCAAAAATATTTTCACAATAAAATAATCCATAGATTTTTTTAGAAAATTATAAGTATGAAATGGATAAAAAAAATTAGGCCATTTCATCATTTGAAGGCTATCTAGGCCTACCCATATTTCTTAGGGATGGGTTTACTCCCAAATTCTCTTTCATGTTTAAAAATTCCATGTACCAAATTTATTTTACAAAAAAAACTTAATTTGTCCGTTTATATATATATATCACAAGATTATTTTTCATTGATAGCATAATAAATTGTTATTGACTTTACAAACTTATAATTATATATAAATATATAAATATTAACTTTAGTTGGAAATAAGTTTTCATATTTGGTATAACCAAAACCATTGACAATTAGCCATTGCATGGATTTTTAATGGAAAATAATTAACATTCACGTATTTAAATTTTCACTCTCAAACCCATGAAACACATTTTATTGAAAAATGTCATAAAGAATAAAAACTTATCATGTATAACTCATCCTTGAATACAATAATTATAAACCAATTAACATAATTAAAAATTTTACTTTTGAAAATAACATTTTATACATAGAATATTTAGGTGAAGGTATAAATCCTTCACATAAAATAATAATAATTTTAATATTATTGTTTAAATAAAATAACTATTTTAACAATATATATAATCTTTATTTCATGAATAAATCATTAGAATAATTAAATTGTACCCTTAAAATATAATTTTGAAAAGAAAATTACATTATTCCCATAAAATTATAAAATGAAACTTTTATTAATAAAACCTTCCTTCCTTGAATATATTTATATATATATATAAATATAAATAACACATGTATAACAACTCTTATTACATTGAAAATAATTTATATTTTAAATAAACATTAAAGGTATTTAAAAAAATACATTAATTTATACATGTGTATAATAAATTATATCCCTCACATCCATGTAATTCATTAATAAAATGTTTACATAATGGATTTTAAAATAATACTTAGATATATATTCACTCCGTTAAATAATTATAAACCTGATAAAAAATTATTTTTAATTAAAATTGAATACTTTTGAATAATATAACCTGAAACCTGATAATATTATTTACATAAAAAAGAATGGCCCTTTTTATATTAAACATAGAATACATAGTTTCTAATGATAAATATATTAGAATACTTTTACATTAATTGAAATATGAAAATTATAAGCATGAAGCTTCTGGAATTATTACACATATATGTATATACTTAAATATTATTACTAAAAATTTTAAATTGATATATACATATATATTATAGTTTTAAAAAAAGTACCCTTAAATAGATATAAATTTAATAATACATTATTTAATATTGAGAACACTTTATATTGAGTTTTTTTAAAATAGTTCATTTACAAACATGAAATTTAGAAACAGTATATACATATATACATGAAAAATATTTAATTAGGTTTTTAAAAATAATATATTAATAAATATATACACCATTAGATAATTTTATATTTTGAAAATAAATAAAGTTAATAAAAGATAATATCCACCTCCTAGTTTTCTGAAAAACCAAAAATGAGGGATTCTTCCTTCTTGGTTCTTTTTAACTAAGAAAATGAATGGGATTGAAGTACATTGATCCATGTGGATGAAAATGAAACAAATCAATGAGGAGGTCTCGGGCAGTACTTTCCATCAATTTAGGAGTTCATTTTGTAAAATTTAATACACATACCTATGTGTCCATAGTGTGTCATCATCATCCATGAGAAGCTTGAATTGTGAATGGTTAATTCAATGAAGGAATTTATATAAACCTATATCCCTAGGATACCTCAATACATTTTTAAAATCAATGTTTCTTACCATGGTAGACCAATGAATCAACAGTTTAAAAATAGAATTTATTTTATTCATAATTGTAAAATGAATATTTCAATTTTGAAAAATTATTTATCCATACATTCTTCAATGCTTATTTGGGAAGAAAAAAAACATTTCAGGTTATTCCGATTTCATGTAGATTGAGATCTTAAGAATGGTTAGAGGTTGAAATCAAATTCAACATTCTAGAACACCGTATATGGGTCTCTCTAATAGTTTATTAGTTGCACGGGATGGAAGAGATGAGGTCAAAACGTGATGGGAAGGATAATGATGATCACGCATAAATTGACTTCAGAGTAAATGGTAGAAGAATTCGATGACCGGTAGAGGGATGGTTGAAGAAGGTGACTCTGGGGATTACAAGAATTAGAGATATGAACATAAGACCATGATTAATTGAACTATTGACTATTTTAAGTGTTTATTTATAATATAGAACCATAACCGATATATTCAATCCCACATTGAAACGTATCAAGGTTTTCAGCTTCTATATAAGTGATGTTGTGACATTCAAAGAGAAAAATGGAAAATATTCCTTATACATGGGCCTGTGAAGGCATAAATACTAAACTATACTAATATACTATGACACATATTACAAATACATGGCATGGTATTATCCTTATCTATGGCCTACGGTTCTGTATTCAAGTGGAAGAACATTCCTAGTGTGTTTACCCAATATAAGGTTGAGGTACCCATACCTATTATCCTGGATGGAATCTAGTTTTTCTATTAAAATTATTAAATATAAATTTATAATATTTGAATCTAATAAATTAGAAAATCCTGAACATACACCTAGAAATTAGTAAGTAATGTTACTACAATTTTCTTGTAACATTCAGTTTTTTGTACATCCTTGTAATTTTAAATTAGTAAACTTTAAAAAGAATGTACTATCAAATAATAATTTAAACATTTAAGAATTATATTTTAATTATAATTAATAAAATAATATTATTGCGTCTAAAACAAGTCTAATAAGTATTTTAAAATATGTAATTCATAAATAATGTTTTTATAAATTTAATTCTTATATATAAAAATAAGGAATCTTTAAAATAATAACCATTATGACCTATAAACCGTATAAATTATTAAATATGTTTCAAAAGGAAATTAAAATTTATATAAAATTAAAATTTATTAATGAATAAATATGTATTCAGAATAAATAACAAGAAAACATGAGGTCTGTAAAAGTACTTTTATGTTATGAATTATATATTTAAGTAATTTTAATAAAATAAATTTATTTAAAGAATATAAATATACATTATCCTATTTTATAAATGAAATATAAAAAGATAATTTATATGTTTATATTAAATCAATTTTTTTTATTTTAGCAATAAAAAATTCTATTCACTAAACATTTATTAAATGAATAAATTCTTAGTTCGTTTCAACTATGGGTGGCACCTCATTAGGGAGCTCGTAAGGTAATGTGAGTTGATATTTTTCTCTAAATTTTCCTAAAATGATGGGGTACACAAATAATAGACCGTTTGTTTCAAGGATCGTGGTGGTTACCAAAGGATTGGAACAATTTTATTTAAGTAATTTCTTTTTCTCAGTTAATGGAAGTCTCTTTATGGGAAGTTGCAAATAGTTTAAATTCATAATCCTTGGACAATGAGTTTTAAATAGTTTACATTTTTAGTTCTTGGACAATGGGGTGTTTCTATGGATTATTCATGGAATGTAAGAGAGGTCACCAACAAAGATAGAGGAAACAAGGATTCCCTTTCAGATATAACATTCCTAATATTAATCACATATCGTTTAATATTTTGAGGCTTTGACATTGTCTTGAAGATTATTTCCCTGGAGTTTAGAAAAAATATGATATAATAAATTCCCGCAACACCGGTCCACCTCGACCTTAATTAAATAAATTCCTCTCTAACTACAATTAACATGTGAATTTTTCTCAAAGTGATAAATAATGATTGTTATGGTTTTTTCATTATCACACATGATAACAAATGAAGGGGAAATAGAACGCTAACTTTCGGAAGTCCGAAAAGCAGAAATCATGACTTCCATGGAATAGAGGATTAGAGGGAGTGACTGATCTGAAGGGAATGACTATTAACAGTGTTTGAAACACATGTTAAACAACCAAACTACATAGTTATTGTGAAAAAAATGCAGTGTCATCAATTAAACAAAACCTAACCCAGTAATCACCATCTATTATCAGAGAACCCTTAAGGTGTGAACATTGTATGGTAGGTGATGTAGTGTACGATGGATCTATTTCAATTAGGAAAACATTTTACGTTCAGAGGGACAATGGTTTTCAAAATCAAATAAATTATAAAGTGTGTACATGGAAGTGAGTAATATCTTAGAGGAAATAATGAGTTCCATGGGTGGCATCCTGCCACACTCTAAAATGTTCTAGATGGATATATTGATGGGAAAAGATCTATCATGGAATTGAGGGGAAGACATCCGAATGGTTTTGTGGTAGTGGAGGGACCATGATATGAGATTTCATAATCACTATATATCCAATGGTAATTTTAATCATGCCACACATAGTTTTGAATCATGGAATGGTCGTGTACCAACAATAATATGGGTTTTCCTCTCAAGAAAAGACATTGAATCATCTCATAATAATTTTATGTTGTATCATATGTTTATCAAATAGGGTAAAGATATTGTTTAGTGTCATGTATTTAAGAATTTGGTTTCCTTTTATCCCATATATTTCATAAGAGGCATCTCATATTTAGTTGTGTTAGGCAATAGTTTATCATCATCTGATAAGGATTTCGGTTTTGTTCATCTTATATCTTTCTTATTGGGCAACATCGATTCATACTAGGTAAGTCTCCATTTCAACCTCAAGTTATAATTATTTTGGAGTTTTTCTCTTATATGTAAAATATGTTATCCTAGATTTATGTAGGGTAATGTAATTATTTTACATCATGTTTTATGGATGTTGGTTTAGTTCATATCATATTTTTCATATGATATATCCTATTTTCATTTCATAGGGTACAGTTGTATTATAATGTTTTATGTTGAGGATGTTGATTATTTTTCATTCTAGACATGTACTATGAGGTATAATATGTTCATTTCATAAGGAAATTGTACAATTTAACATTGTCTGATGAGGATGTTCTGATTTGTTATTTGGATTTGAAAAACATAGACAATGTCTACATTATTTTAATGTCACACATCTCAAATCAAATACTATGAATTTTTTAATGAGGCTTATGTGGAATGGTGGAGTGATAACACCACGTGAAATGATGGAAATGGAGTCCTGTTTCCACCTAAACACCCCTGACAAACCTTAGACAAGGTGCCATCATTATACAAAGTGAAGAAAGAAACCATAATGAGTTAAAGATGGTGGTAATACCCAAGATAATAGATCAATTAAATAGTATATATGCAATCAAATTTGGAATAAAGTCATACGTAGTACTAGAAAATGGAAAACATGGAGATTGAATCCAGTGGTGGGATTTCCTCTTGACTGAGGATGAGATGAAAGATAGACTTGGGATTTGGTTTACTAAAACTCTAGAATTGAGGCCAACAATGTGAATACTGGTTCGCATGGGGAGGGGGTGGACATAGTTTGTGGTAAAAATGATTTTCCCATAAGGTGTATATGTACTTTGATGATGTTTATGTGGGGTTTAAGTGTTAAACACCATAGTGAAAAAGGATCCAAGGAGGCCACAAAACACACAAATAAAAATTATAATCAATTTCACGTAGTTGAAGGCAATAAGTCTTGGATTGGTGGGATTCCCTACAATACGATGGTGTTGTGTTTGGGATTAGGATGTTAAGTCCCATGGTATCTATTTATCCCAATATGTTTGGGAATGAAGATGCATGTTGTTCTAGGGTTCACCTTGGTAAAAACCCAACACTGATTAGGTGGAATCCTTTCTTGTGAGGACAATGAATTATCTCACATTTTTCATATGACATATCCCAATTTTAATTTTGGGAAAGGATAAAATTTAACATATCATGCTTTCGATGTTGTTTTATGGACATCCCATATTTTTTATATTAAGCATCCTATAATTATCAAATACTGTAAGGACACAGTTTAATATCATGGGATGATGATGTTTTATTTTAATTCATCTCATATTTTCCATATGAGGCATACCCATTTTATGTGGGGTAAGACTACAATTTAATTTAAACTATTTAGGATGTTATTGATAGTACTCATGTATATGTAATGTGTGGAATACTATGCTTTTCAGATAGGGTAAGGCTCCAATTTAACATTGTGTGGTGAGGATGTTAGGATATATAGTTTAAGGGAATATAGATCGAACTATAACTGCTACTAGTTTAAGGTCATGGATCTTAGAAGAAAAGGGGAATCTATTATTTTAAAGTCATAAATCCTAGAAAAATCATATAAATAGTTTATGGTCATATTGCATATACCTTGGTTGATGTATTTTAAGGTAACATACATTCAACCATGATGTGATGCAATTTGTGGTCATATATATTTTTCCATCGATGTTCACAGGAAGTAATTATTTAGGAACATGGTGTTGGTGGTATATGTGATACACTCCATTTCCATGGTAATTAACAAGTAGGCATAATCATAATAAGAAATGTGGATAATTTATGTTTCTTCTAACATGGGATCTAGTTTTGAAATATTATTTTTGGTATCATCAGTGTTCTGAGTGACAATACCATCTCACCATGGAGGAAGCAGAGGAGGTAAAATTTATAATATAATCCTCTCAGAACCTTTTTTACGCTCTATGTTGTACAAGTCATGAAGCATATTTTCATTGAGGGTTTCCAAATGTCATACAAAACAATCTTCTATTATTTAAGGAATATATTGGTCATGGAAATCCATCTCGACTGAATGAAACTGAACCTAAATAGGAAACATTTCCTCAATTCCATACACCCTGGAGTTTGGGGTCACCTTGGTGGAATTTTTAGTTCTAGTCTGATTGGCCCATAGGGTATTAGGAGCATAGCAAGACAACCTTTTTTAATATTTCCCACTATATTATGAAAAAAAAATTTATGGGGTTTTGTTGAATTCCTTCTTCATAAAATTTCCCCTATTTGATAGTAGGAATTGTTGTTGGAACATATATTGTACTTGGAATATAACTTATTCAGTTTTTCATCCAAAAAGATAGTTCCACTATCCACGAGAATGGGTTGAGGAACCCAAAACTAATGGATGATGTGGGATTTCATGAGTTCATTCACATTAAAATATTTTTCATCCCTAAGGGGAACTAGTCTTGCTAACTATAAGAATATGTTTGTAGCTATTAAAATTATCCTTCACTATTGATCTATCACCGAAAGTTAGGGAGTCAAAACATCGAGTCCCAAACCAATGAGCGTCTATGAATATTTTATAGTGAGAATAAGCTATGCATGATGATGAGAAATGTTTATATGGAACTAGAACATGTGAAACCTATGGGAGAACATAATGTGGTTATGAACTATTGTGGGTTGGAAGTAACCCTAGTTCCAAATTTTTGTATGAGATATTCAATCTGTTCTACTAATAGCTTCATGTTATGGCATATAAATCATTCATAATCTACATTATCACATCTTCTTCTATTATACATAACAAAATTCCATTAATCCGACAAATATATATGGTTTCGACCTAGATGATTTAGAGACCTAGCCTTTTCTTATACTACTATTACATCCTTTATAATATATATGTAACATTATAGTATTTCACAATAAGTATACAATGTTTTAGTGTCTTGTGTCACCTAGGTCCATACAAAACATTAACAGTATAAAACATAATCATTTATTTAATCCATTCTTCTCCAGCTTCATGTTGTCCCGTGAAAACACATTAGTACACTTAATCACTCAAGGATATAAATAAAACAATCGGTGAGATAAAAGGCCAGAAATAGGATATGTATGAACAATATAAAAATAGGTGATAACAATCATAACATTGGAAAAGGATCATGATCATGCGAGAAATCATTAATAAAAGACTTGAAATGTGGCAATGTATAAAATCAAAACATCATGTCTTAGTGGTCAACTACCACACATAGTTCTGAACACTTATTACATCATGTTCACGCATCATTTCCCTTTAACTCATGAGATTAAATAGTTTACCCAATGCATTTGAGCTCAGTACAATTACAGGTTCACCCATCCCATCATAAAATTCATATTGCGCTATATAATTTAGGGCGCACTCGTCACATAAAAACATTTAAATTATCATGAATGACACATAGAACAAAAGTAAAACTTAAACATAAAATTAACCATGTAATGGAAGGGGTTTAAGATTATAAATAATAAACTCATAAAAATTTGGATCCCAAAATATAGAGGGGATAACATTCATGACATGTAACAATCAATGATGAGTGAAGTAGAAATAATCATTGAGAAGTAAAAAGAGGGTGTTTATTTGTAAGAAGAGTTCATTTGGAAGAACATTGGGTTTGTAATAAATCAAATTAGAAATCATAAATATCTCATAATATTTAATATGAGTATGAATAAATGATTCTTAAGTCATATCCATATTGAAAATGGGTTAAAAGGGGGAAAACCCAATGTACGAGAGTTCGGTTCGAGAATTTCCCCTTACAATGTATCAGAACATTCTATTCATATAAATATCATGTATAACCACATTAGATTCAATAATTAACAATTAAATAACATTTTATACATTAG
This sequence comes from Viscum album, assembly GCA_963277665.1. Classification (NCBI taxonomy): domain Eukaryota; kingdom Viridiplantae; phylum Streptophyta; class Magnoliopsida; order Santalales; family Viscaceae; genus Viscum; species Viscum album. The sequence continues at coordinate 1,510,585,482 of OY728139.1, read as the reverse complement.
AAAGATTCATGGTAGTTTTATAATGTTCATTGATGCGATTTTTAGGAGTTATATAGTTTAAATTCGTTGTTTGAGAACGTATGTTTTTATAGTTTTCTTGAATGGTTCACTTTTATTCATGAATGAAAGTTAATTTAAAACATAAATAAACATCTATAATTATAATTATAATTTATTTATAAAGTTACATTACATTAAATGATCTTATAAATAATTTTCCATATACCATTGGAATGAATCATTAGATAAGAATTTAATGATGATCGTTTGGGTTAATTCGGGCGGTTTTCGACCATAACAAACTTATTCTATTTAATCATTGATAAATATGTATATAAGATATTTACAGAACATTAAATAGGATATAATTCATATAAAATAATCTGGTTCAATTATAAAAATGGTTTCATGACCATATCTGATGGAGGTAATGGAAAATGAAAAGATGTCATTCTTGAAGGTGACAAATTAACACCTCGCGAACAACATTTTAATATCTAAAAAAAAAGAGGAGAAGGGGGGTGGATGATTTATTCCACTATTAGTTTAAATACATTACAGTATATTTAAGATACTAGAGTTACCATACCATGTGGTTGAGCTTAGGTGGGTAGAAATTAATAAAATAACTTGAAATTGAAATGAAATTAAAGGAAACGAGAGATGGGGGATTACCTCATGAATCCTCCTTAATTCACCTTGGATTGGCCATTTGATTAGACTAAAAGATCTTACACATGGGTTAGGGGCTATGGAAGATGGTTTTTTTCTGATTTTAGACCACGCGTGATGCTTGAGAGGTGTGAGGAAATGAGGGTGTGAAGAGTGGTATTTATAGTGGAGGGGAGATGAGATTTCTCAATATTATATTCATTAATTTATTATTTCCCCATAAGAAAATAAATAGTGATGATTACTTTTCCAAAAATAGTAATAAGTTAATGTGAGTTTAGGATTTGGGTTCTTACATCACTAATTATGTCATAAATAGTGTATTTAAATGATAATGTATTTATATGGTAAATTACTTTTTTTACTATTCACCATGAATTCATGTATTTCAAAAAATCCCAAAAATTCAATCTAACCATTTTTAAAAGTGTAGAATCCAAAAAATGAACACCATTTTAAAAAAATTATAAATATGGTATATTAATTTTTTAAAAAAAAATTATTAAAAAAATAACTTTGAAATCAATTATTTACTTACTCAAAGTGATGGGTATGTCATACATTCAATTAATTATTATATATATACTATCATATTTAAGGTTACTATTGAAAATGTTATGTTACTATTCATTATGGTAGGTTACTATTGACATGGGTAGGATACTATTTTAATGGGAAGGTAACTATTCACCATAAAATTATGTCTGCTCGATCTGACCCAAAGAATTATCCTGGACGCAACTGTATATGTATGATTTTTGAAATTAAAATCATAGAAGTGCAAAATTTATGTTTAAAGGTCATAAAATATTTAGTATCGTTATATTTTATTTTTTCTAATTTTATTATACTTTAAGTAATGATTATAAGAATGGATTTTCATTGATAAAACATTGGGTCGTTACATTCTTCCCATGTTATGAAATTTCGTCCTCGAAATTTTGTTTTACACAAATAGGTTAGGGTGCCTCTCCTTCATCCCCTCCTCTAATTAACAAGTTTATTCTTCAAACTTATGGTTCCTACACAACATATTGACAAGTTAATTTGTCTTTCTGGGTAGAATCGTATCTCTCTGGTCCAGAATTTTTACTAGATGCTCCCCATTGGAGAGATCATATTTCAGTTGTACCACCTCTGAGTTCAGTACATGTGAGGAATCTTGTATGTACTTCCTCAGGAGTGATTCATGAAATACATCATGAATTTTATCCATATTTTATGGTAGTGAAATAATATAATCCACGGCTCCAATATGTGCAAGGATCTCAATAGGGCTAGTGTACCTTGGGCTTAGCTTTCCTTTCTGTCCAAATGATGTGACTCTCTTCCATGGTGATATTCGATGGAAGAAATTATCTCATACATGGAACACTAAGTCCCTTAAAAGGTTTTCATCTTAGCTCTTTTAATGACTCTGAGCAGTTTTGATAAGTTTCTTGATGACTTGAACCTTCTATGTCATCCGTTACACAATATAAGGTCCAAGTATATTTCTTTCTCTAACTTCATCCGAACAGGTTGGAGTTCTACATAACATTCAATACAGAGCTTCATCTGGATCCATTTGAATACTCTAGTGGATGTTATTGTTGTATGAGAACTCAACCAATGGTATATGTAGATACTATCCAACTTTTAATTATTGAGAGTGGTCCCTTATAATATATTCAAGTGTATAAATAGTTCTCTCACATTGGCCATCAGTTTAGGGGTGATAGGCCGTGCTGATATTGATTTTAGTACTCAAGGTATATTGAAGACTCCTCTAAAAGTTATATTTGAACCTTCTATCATGATCTGAGACAATTGAGAGGGGAAACCCATACAATCTCACCACTTCATATATATTTTTATGTTCTTCAGGCGATGGATATTCCTGAATAGTGACAAAGTGGGTAGTCTTGGTGAGTCAATCTTCAATATCCAATATCACATTATTTCCCATAGACGTCTTCAGGAGACCCATGACCATGTCCATAGTGAAATTATCCCATTTCCACATTGTTTTAGGAAACGGTTGCATCATCTATTTGGACTTTATTCACTCTTTTTCATCTTTCTAACATGTTATTCACCTTGAGATATACACTGCAATCTCCTTCCTCATTTTTTCCCACAAAAAGTTTTCTCAGATATCTGAGTACTTCTTGGAACTCCCGGGATGGATAGATAATGTCAGGTTATGTGCATTTTCCAATAGATCCTTCTTTATCCTGGGTGATGAAGGCCCACAAAGAATCTTTCCAAATAGAATCACGCCCTCATCATCGATATGTAACTCTTGTAGCTTCACTTCCATTATTTCATTCACCTTATTTTGTAACTCCAAGTCACCCCTTTATACCTCCTTAATATTATCATTAATAAATTGTTGTTCAATCCTTTAGGTAAGTTAGGATATATCTTTTACCCTTATGATTTCCAATTCCATCATTTCCATATCATTGAAGATAGGATATTTCTCAATCCCCAACATAGATAGTGTAGCAGGTTCTTTTCTACTAAGAGAATGACCTACCTTGTTTTCCTTTCTATGATGACAAGGACTATAGAAATCATAGTCCTTGATTAGCTCTATCCATCTCCTTTGATGCATGTTGAGATCCTTTTGTGTGAATATATACTTTAGGCTCTTTTGGTTGGTGTATATGTAACACTTGTCAACATAAATGTAGTGCCACCATATTTTCAAGGCAAAAATCATGGCTCTCAACTCTAGATCATGCATCATGTAGTTCTTCTCATGGATCATCATTAGTTGTGAAGCATAGACTACCACATTATCATTTTTCATGATTACACAACCCAAGACTTTCTTTGAATAATTACTATATTTCACTAATATTTCTCCACAGTTCTATAATGTGTGTACATGTGGAGTGATCGGCCTTCTATTTAGCTCCTTGAAGGTTCCGTCAAATTATTCCATACATATATACATTACCCATTTCCTTGTTAACATTGTAGGCGAGCTTGAAAATCATGGTAAATTTCTGGAAAAGAATAGGTAGTACATAGAAAATCTAAGAGAACTATGGATTTCTATGACATTAGAGGGTATGGACCATTCATTAATAGCCTTTTCCTATGATGGGTCCACAGAAATTCCCACTCTTGTCTTCATGTGTCCCAAGAATGAGACTTTCTACATCGTGAATTCACACTTTCTAAACATGGAATAAAATTTATCATTCCATAATGTCTCCAATAAAATCCTTATATGTTCTTTATGCTCCTACTTACTCTAGGAGTAGATGATAATTGAATCGATAAACACCACCACAAATTTCTCAACGTATTGTATAATGAATCTATTCCTGAAATACATAAAGATTACAGGGGTATTAGTAAGTCTGAAGGGAATCACCAGAAACTCATAGTGCCCATACCATGTTTGGAAGGAATTCCTCTGAATATCTTCTTTTTTCACCTTAAGTTGATGATATCCAGAATGAAGATCCATCATGGAGAAGAATTGAGCACCTCTCAATTGATCAAACGAGTCATCCATTCTTGGAAGAGGATACGTTTTCTATATGTTAATAATGTTGAGGTCATGATAATCGATAGAAATCCACATTGATCCATATATCTTCTTCCCAAAGGTAATTGTCATGCCCCAAGGTGATGCACTAGGGAGTATAAACCATTTGTCCAAATGATATTGCAGCTGCTTCACTAACTCCACTAGTTCAATAGGATCTATCCTATAAGGACACATTGAGATAAAAGTAGCTCCAGAAATGAGTTCTATGGAGAACTCTACCTCATGATATGGGGAAGTCTGGGTAACTCTAAAGGAAATGCATCACTGTATTCACTCACAATGGGCATTTATTCTAGGTTGACACTTTTCTTTGACTCAACCAATTGAGCAAGGTATACCTATTTACCTGGAGTCAACACCCATACCGATGAATGATATTCCAAAATAGATTCATGATCTTACTTTCGTTTTTAGAAGATCATTGGATGGATAAATATATGAAACGATATTTTCTTTTCCTAAAAATTGATATGTTCTCTATACAATGACTTCCAATCCATTCCCATTATATCATCAAATTCCACCAAGGTAAGTATTATGAGATTTGCAGGAATAATCTTCCCACATACTCCAATAAGAGAACAGTCAAACACATGGGTTGTAATGATTGAACCACTTTGTATTTTTGTCAATATCTATACTTCCTAGTTTTAGGGATTTCATTCTATAATTCTAGTAAAAATTCAAGATATAAAGGAATGCACAGAACCAGAATCAAAAAATACTTTTTCAATTCATGATGTAATAAGAATTGTACCTTGTACAACTTCATTTTCTTGATTCACCCCTGCAGTAGTTTTAGAAAAAGCATTCACTTTCTCCTTTGTATTTGTTAGTGGATGATGCTGATAACCCTCAAGGACATGAGATTTACTACACTGGATTGCATATTGCCCTTGCTCCCAACATTTGTAGCTTCAGATCATGGGCGGGTTCTCTCCTTTCTTCCACAACATTCTCCCGCATTTTCATGTCTTTTCAACATTCATGATACTGGCAACCTTCTTTCCCACACTTTAAGCATTTCATCATCCCTTTGATCTAGTTTAAACGATGCATCTTCCCATATTTTTGTCATGTGGGTGGTTTACTTTTAATTTCACCTTTATTGTTAGTTCCTCTAGCATGAAACTCCACCTTCCGTAACCTATCACCATAACCATGGGACTATTCGTAAAAATCCATATCCTCTTTGAGATCATAGGAAAAACATCTTTATAACTCCCAACGTCCTGAATTACATGATCTTTTCAAATGTGTAGTTTTAATCCACTAAAGAATCTGTCAATTTTTCTATTATTGTTGATAACAAAACTTGAATTGTACCTTGAAATACATGTGAAACATTCTTTTTAGGTTGTGACAGATTCTACATCCTTTATCTTGTGCTCTATAAATTATCTTTCAATATTAATATGGAGAGTTTGTAGGAAATACTTAATAGAACATTATCTTAATGTCTTCCCATATCATCTCTTCAATTTCATTAACCGACTTGGTGTTCTTAACCAATTCACACCATTGGTCATCCTCTCGATCTAGATGATAAATTTTCAAGGTCACCATCTCTGTCTTATAACAGTGAATTAAAAAAATAATCTCCATGAAGTCAACACACTGTTCTGCAACTAGTGGAATAGAAGACCCACTAAACATCAGCGGTCGTTGCTGTATAAAATACTTGACAGTCAGTTGCTCCCTCAAAGGTGAAGGAGGATTTCACCCATTATTCTGGATATTTTTCATAACATGATATATCTGGGTAATCACAACCATGATATTTTGAACTCCAACTCCCAAATCATTAGGGATGTCATTTAGGAAATTGTTGCATTGTCCCTCATGTGGTTTGTTATCCTAGTTTCTCCTAGTTCCCACCATTTCTAAAATAGTAAAGTTTAGAACAAAACATAAGTCAACAAGTCAACAATAAATAACTTATTCCCTTGTAAAAATAATAATAAAAGTATATCTTATGAGATCCATATGTTTATAAAATACACTTTTGTTCTTACTTATACTTAGTATCATACTATATGTTTTCTCTAGGGTTCACTAATCCTAATTCCCAAATTAATTAAACCTTTCCTCTGATGCCAAATATTGTGACCCGGATTTTTATTACACTACTATTAAATCATTAAGAATATAAACAACATAATTTTATTACATGATTTTGATCCAATGGTTTAGTTACTTGGGACAAATAAGACCATATATAACATTTACAATATAAAACGTAAACATTTATTTAATCCATTCTTCTCCAGCTTCTTGTTGTCCCTTGAAAAATCCTCAGTACATGAAATAACATGTGGATATACATAAAAAATGTGTGAGCTAAAAGCCTTGTAATAGTATAGATATAAAAAATATAAAAATGGGTGATCACAATCTTAACATAGGCAAAGGATCATGAACATGAGAGAAAGCATTAATAAAAGACTTGAAATGTGGCAATGCATAAAAAAGAAACCCCATGTATTATTTATCAACTACCACACATAGTTTAGAACAATGAAAGCATCATGTTCATACATAATATCCCTTTCACTTAGGTTATTCATCACTTTTTCCAATTCTTTAGACTGATTTATAATTCCAGGCTCACCCATCACATCATAACATTCCTATTGCGCTATATAATTCCAGGTGCACCTGTCACATCATAACATTTACATTATCATGCTTGCCACATATAAAATATTTCAAACATAAACATAAAATAACCCTTGTACAGGAATAAGTTTCACATCATAAATAATACATTCATAAACATTTTTATCCCAAAATAAATAGGGTATAACATTCTAGACATAGAACAATCAACGATGAGTGAAGTTGAAATAATCTTTGTGAAGAAAAAAGAGGGTGTTTATTTGTAAGAACAGTTCATTTTGAAGAACATTGGGTTTATCATAAATCCAATTATAAAATATTTATATCAAATAATAGGTAATATTAGATATAATTAATGTTTATTAAGGAATATTCATACTAAAAATTGGTTGAAATAGGTAAAACCAAAAGTATGAGAGTTAGATTGAGAATTTCCCCTTACCATGTATCTGAACGCTTTTCTCACTTTAATCTACAAAATAACCACATTATATTCATTAATTAAAAATTTAAGAACTTTTTATACATTAATAGGATTTTTTACGGTTTTATTAAGTTCATTTATGTTCTTTTTGATGAGTTATAGAGTTTATATTCATTGTTCGGTAAGGTTAATTTTTAGTGTTCTTGCACGGTTCACTTGTATTCATGAATGGAATTTCATTTAAAATATGGATAAAGATACATAATTGTAATTATACATTATTGATGATGATAAATAACATTAAATTATCTCATAACTAATTTGTTTATATACCATTATAATGAATAATTAGATAAGAATTTAATGATGATCATTTGGGTTAAATCAGGAAGTTTTTCGACCAAAACAAACTTGTTTTGTTTTATCATTTAGTAATATGTACATAAGTTAGTTACAGAACATTAAATATGATATAATAGAATAAAATAATATGTTTAACCAGAAAAATAATTTCATGAATAGATCTAAAGGCGAAAAAGGAAAATTAAAACATGTCGTTCTTTAAGGTGATAAATTAACACCTCACAGGCAACGTTTTCCTTTCTAAATAAAGAATAGGAGAAGGGGTTGGATGATATATTATACCATTATTATCATAAAATTATAGTATATCCATGATAATGGAGTTACCATACCATGTTAATGAGGATAGGTGGGGAGAGATTACGAAAATAACATGAAATTGAAAGGAAAATAATGGAAAATAGAGAGAGGGGAATTACCTCTTGAATCCTCCTTTAGGAACCTTGGATTGTATTTTGATGAAACTAGAAGCTCTTGATCTTTTTGGAGTGTCTACGGAATATTTTTCTGTCAGAGTTTAGATAAGTATTGATGCATGATAGTTGTAAGTAAATGGGTGTTTCAAGGGTGGAATTTATAGTGGAGGGGATGTTATTGGATGGAAGATTCTCTCACACTCAACTCATCCTGGAGGGAGAATGTAATTTTTGAGAAACAAGAAAAAGGGAGTCATAAAATCTTGAGTCTATAAAATTAGGGTAAATATTATGGACATATAATAGATGAACATATATCCTATTGATACACCTTTTTGTTTCCATCATCTAAGGTGGCAGGGGAGATGAACCTCCAATGTTCCACATGAATGATCATATTTTTTTGATCAGGGACTAGAAGAGATGAATCCAGTGCATCAAAAGAAACATCTCATCTATTTTGTGATCGATGAAAATGGTTTACCATTAGTGTGGAAGGGAATCGAGCTACAGAATGATGATTACATTATATCATGGGCTTAAGCACTTTATTTGTTGATGAATTAGACACCCTTGATCTATTTATTGATTATTTTAGATTCTCAATTCATGTATAAATATGTAAAATTAATATTTAGGTCTAAATAGAGGGTAATAATCAGATACTAATATTCTCCATCATTTTTTTTGAAACATTATGAAAATAAAAATGAGTACTGAAAGATGGTATGTCCTAGAGTGTTTAAAATGATCCCTAATACTACCCTGTTGAGAATTAGTTTGCTTATCTCTATACCAGTCATAAATTGAGAGACACCATTGACAAGAAACTTCCCCCCAAGTATATTCTGTTCCATATAGATAGTACCTAATTCTATAAAATCAACATCTAGGGCTTGTTTTTGTGGGAATGGTTTCATGAAAGATAATTCGCTTGGATGTTGATAGAAATTAGAAGACATACCATATGTTGTGATACTCTAATATTTCACCAAAACATGATAATCATCCTTTTAGAATGGTGGAATTGAGGATGTAGTTTTTTAGGTAAACTCGGGAAACCAAATATATCACATGGTGCTGCAAAAAATGTTTAAATGTCTGCACCTCAAAACCCAATGTGATTAAAATATTCTTGGATAGTGGGTATCAAGACTCAAGGTAGATGAGGTTTTATATGGAATAATATAGGATGTTTTCCCATCCCATGTTATTATTTCATGATACAAGTGTACCAAGGGAAATTTTAATTGTATACAAGTAAAGGAAGAAAATGGATTCTTGAGATGGATGGAATTATAACTAGTCGTTGTAGTAGGTAAAGATAAATATCCTTAAAAATATTTTTATATTCTTTATCTCACTCGTAAACAATTCATTTTTTCATTATCCCTGAGAATAGATTACATTTTTCAGTCATATTGTCAATAAATCTACCTATATAGGCTATGTGGCCTTGGTGGCCTCATAACTCTCAATGACTTATTAGGGTATGAATGTTACTGAAAGGATTAATTTTGACTATTTCTATCGTTATGCCTTAGTATCATATGATAAATCAAATATATTTTCACAAGGTATCATTGAATGAGAACTTCAGATGGTTCATCTACCTATGGTCGGATGAGAAGAAGATCAAAACTTTCTCAAGATCCTTTAGATGGTCTTGGAATTGGTAGGATGTGACCACTAAATCATCCACGTAACACTCCACCAATTTCATTATTATTGGATTTAATATATGGTGCATGGAATGCTGGTAAGTGGCGAAAAACATTCTTGAATCCAAAAGGCATCACATGAAAGGAAAACGTTCCTTGAGGCACACTGATGGTTGTATCCCTCTCATCCTATGTGTATATACATGTCTATTTATTCATAGAGAACCCATCAATTAATGTGATTTTTTTTAAACCTTGATATAGTTCCAATAAATATCTATACCATCAAATAGGGAATGTCATCTTTTGGAAAATGGTGGTTGAGGTCTTAGAAGTCAATGAAGACTCTGATATGTCCATTATTCTTATTAAATAAGACAATGTTGGCATAGAGCAGGGGGTAATAGATATCCCTAAAAAACATGGACTTAATAAGCTTTCCAACTTCATCCTTGACTATGGAACCATGAGATGGATGCATCTTTATGCGATTTTCTTTTAACCCGAGATAACCCATTGTGAGGACAATGTGAGGAATGACCACATGAGGGTATAGCCTTGTAATATCATAATATCTCTAAGAAAACATATCAAATTTACATTTATTTATGTTCACATATTGGATTTTATCCTCTTCATCAATATCTATACTGATCAATGGTGACCACAAATCTTCCTCATTGCCAAGGTTCACCTAATTCAGTTCATCAAGAATGGTGGGCACACCCTCTTAAAATGTATGAGGGGTTCCATACAAGTCTTATTAATCATATATGATATGATTAATAGATGGAGAAAGTAACATCTCTAGATCAGTGGATGAAGTGGGATCACTGGTGTCTTATTTGGATGAAAAAGAATATTGGACTTCGGGATCCCATTTTGTGGATACTTTGGCCAAAAGAATTATTTGAGATATTCTAGTTTAGTGTCTATATGGGATGTCCACTCATTAAATCTGAATAATGGTGGTGGGTCCACTTTTTTTAGTCATATTTATTTTTGGAACATGTTTAAAGATGTGGATTTATGGATATGAGGAGAAATTATTGATACCTCATATGGGTAGGGTCTTCTTGTAGTTTTTGGGTCTGTCTAGTTTCAGATTAATAGGTAATCTTTGAGAATTCATTATTCTTGGAGACAATAAAAGAACCTCACAAACATGACCTCATGGGTTCTAATTTATGAATTCTCTATGAAAAGATATCATTAAAGTATATACATGGATATTATATTGTAACTATTGGATATTGGGGTGAAATTATGTTCTCAAACCCATATATCTGGACCTTCTTTTCAAACACTTTGTAGTATCCATAATTCATATAATGGGCCTCACATGAGTCCATGGGGGATGATTCACCCTAAAGTGCCCCTAATCAACCATCTTGGGAGTATTTTAGGAACCACAAGTACAATGAGGGACTTTAGAATGATAATTATTCTAGGTAAGACCTAGTTTCATGTTGTAGGAAATATCCAATGAGACTACCATTAACTCATTACTTGATAAAAGGACAATGAATTCCATCTTCAAATAAATTTTCCCATGAGGCTTCTATTAACCCTTTTTTCCCTTGGAATGTGTGTTTTAATTTGGAATCACTATTTTCGGAATGTTTACAATAATTTTTTATGGAAATGGAAACACCCATCATTTTTGTATCCAAAGGTACCTACTTTCCAAAGGTAGACACTCATTAGATATTTTGACCATTATGATTAATTTCTCACATTGGTAAATAGGATGGGAGTTTGGTCTCATCACACCCTTTAAGTTGAATTATTTCCTACTCTGGGGCACTCATATATATTTGATATATGTTCACGAATCGTTATTAATTCACCAAGCATAATTCTTTTTTCCCTCAAAAATTGCAATCTATTATTAGCATGTATGGAAATCAAAATCATCTGTATGAATTCAAGGATCATCATCTATGGATATATTTGTATGTACATGATTTTATACATCAATTGTATCCTCTAATATACTACATGGTGATATATGTATTTATTCGAGGTTATTCATTGGTCGTTATTACGATAATTATGGTTTGTAAGACATTCAACAGGGCACTCTAGAATTTATAATCACCCAGGGAGATGAAAGTTTTTTTGATATTGGGATCAAACCAATAAATGAGCTTACTACATATATTTCTAAAAGGAATAATAACCCACATAGATTGATGCCTCTTAATGGGACACATAGTACATTTTATGGTCATGTGATATGGACCCAACAATATAGTATAACGTCTTGTGGCATGGACATCCAGGTGGAAGGTGCCTATTCATAGAATGGTGTGGGACTTATACCTATGCAGCCCAAAGAACCTCGAAAGTATATGAGTTTAAAAGTTATATTAGACCGTTATGGGAATGTGGGCCAGAGAGAACAAGTTTGATTTAGAGTGTAGGGTTTGAACCTCAGGGAGGCATCAAACATATCACGTTTGATGAGATTCGAAGACCACGTAGTTATGTAAGCCTCGTAGGGGAATATAATTTGGGGCCTACTCCAAAAGTGGATTCCCTTATAACTAGCTCCAAATGAAATGTCTTAAATACTAGATATTTAAGGAGGAATTAATTATAATCCAATTCTCAAGGATGATGCATGAACTAAGAGAATTAGTGTTGGATTCATAAAGAGGATGTCCATTGATCTCAAGTCCTGGGTGAAGGATTTCTATATATCCCAATTATGGATGGAATCAGAGTACATATATTTCAAGATGTGACATGGATTGTGTGGTTCAGTGATCATCACAAATCTCTAAGACCACACGATTCATGCTCAATGTGAGAAACAAGAAGATGTGAATGATTCAACAAACCACACAGTTTCTCTTACACTGATGGAATTAACATGGCCTATGGTGAAAGAATCTAGGGCGACAGTGGATGAGGGTGTAGAGTAGTGAAACCTTGAATGTGAAATGAAGGTGAAGGTCATTGGGTCTATTCTAAAAGGATATGGGATTAATCCAAGAGAGATTCCTTTAAAATTGTCCTCATAATCAGATGATGATATCATTCCATGTGGAAGGGAAAAGAATGCGTGATCTTATACTCCTATTTGGATCATAGGATCCCAGACATAGAGATGAGGAGGGGAAGATAGAGTCATATCCTGGGAATATGAGATCGGGAACTCCCTAACACTCTCTTTATTGTAAGGTTTTATTTGACCATGGATATATAGATCCATTGACACTTCAAGGAACCCTAAACTTTGGTAAGATGATAATGTGAAACCCCTGACCATAGATATCAAAATTCAAATGGGAGAAAAATGTTGTGCCTTTTCCAAAGGTCTAATAAATCAGGAGGTCCTGGTGGAGGTTTCAACTCAAGCCCTTTTAGAACAGGAATCCAAGGAATGAAAGGCCCTTCCATGGGTGTCTCCGAATTGGCCTTCAAGGATGGCTCATGTAGGTGTTTGGAACAGGTATTGAAAATATGTATACCATGTATGTGCACCACACAAGTCATATGAGGAACTGATAAATAATTTACTTAGGAAGGATAAGATGACATAATTCACTATAGGGACAACAATACATGTATGAGGTTTTAACATAAATACACTTTGCGTCCATTGACATCCTAGGGTGAATCCTGCACATGTATTTTCTTATGGAAAGGTCCTTGAATATATGACTAATTCTTATGGAAGAAGGCTCAATAATCATATGTTTTGTATTTAAAATTTGAAAGGACCTTTATGATTATTATCCCATATAATTCAATATTCTCCCATGTTTTATAGAAATACTAATGAAAATTTGGAGACTTGGGAGAAGGAGATATGCAATTGGAAATTCAAGAGTTATTCCAACTTTTTCAGTTGTTGAAATGGGGATCCCAAGGGTCCTATTTATAGGCAAGGACCGGGATGGTTAAAAGGAATTTATTCATGCATGTTATGGGTGTAGACCATGTACATAGATACCCCATGCAAGGTTGTCAAACATATACGACTACATAGGTCCACTAACGTACGCATGCTTTGTAGGTCCTCAGCATAGGTACTTTGCCTTTAGGGTATACAAGCATGATCTTCACTAGCCTTCTTGGGTGTAATTATGCTAGTTATTTCCCTTAAACCATATTTCTTTACTTTAATTTTTTTGACTCAGTAATATATCCAATGTTCACTTTCCTAATCTTTTTTCCATTCTTAATTATTAAAAAAGGTGTGTCAAGCCTCTTATCAAACCCCTAAATTGTCAGTGTAGAGGGACTCATATATTATTCTATAAGTTCCATCATTTAAAGCATCTATACTAGTATGAGTTTGATATGGGTGGAAGTATCCACAAGTATATTAATTCTATACCTTTAAGGTGGACCATGATTATATTGGGTGTATTATCCCATATACGGTGATAACCTCAACTTCTCTAGAAAATGATATGATTGATCGAAATTCCTCTCACTCATCTTATTCTCTATTATTGTCCATGGTAGAAGCTACCTATCTCTTAATCTAAGGGGGTACTCACAATGATTCAATATGGACATTAAACATTTCCATCAAAAATAATATTTTCTTGAGAATAAAAATAATCATATGTTTTCTGGAGAGGGGATTCAATAAATCATACTTTTATTCTTGGGAAAGATTTTTTTGTAGGTGTCTGATCTATAGAGGTAGTGGATAAGACACCATTATATGAGGTGTTGTGGCCTTTCTATTACATGAGAAAATCTTCCAATAGTTATATGGTTTTGGGTCCTAAAAAATTTGCATGCATTGAATAATGAGTTCCATGAATTTTTTAAAACTAATCGAACAATCAAAAAAGAAGAGTTCAATGAAAATGATCAAAGAGGACACAATGTGAAGGAGAACTATGGTCCACATAGAAAACCCGGTATATAGACTACCACTACACACAATTATCCACCACTATGAGTGGTTGTTCCTGAAAAAAAACCATTCACGGGATGATATGGTACCACCAGTGTTCACGAAAGAGACCAATTACTTTGTGGGGTTAATTTACATTACCCCATGAAAGACCCATATAAATGATGAATCATTTTCGAGCGACCGTATAAATTTTATTCCCCCGAAATAAAATAATTTATGGATTGGGGAGTCCTTAATATGGCTCTTGCTATTGAATTCCCATGGCCCAACATGGACAATCAAAAACCCCATCACTCAATCCCCATATTCCCCTATAAAGGAAACACAAGGGAAATCAAAAAATTTACCTCGAACGAGAGCTCAGATGATAGAAATGGGATTCAAGACATGGATGACCCTTTTCCGGATGCCCTAGTCATTTGATGTATGGCGCATGATTTTTTTCATCCCATAGAGTGAATATCTTCATGAATATCCTACACAGTCTGTCATATGTGTCCAATTCTTATGTTCCAAGCTCTTTCATAGGAATTCCTTTTACTCCAAATCTCGAATGTACCTTTTCCGTACAGATCACAGACATCACCCCTCACATACATTCATTCGATGATGATCCTTCTCAACCAACACTATATAGCCATCACCACAAAGGCTTTGGGATAGGCCGAGGGAATATTGGGTAGCATAATATACAGCCCTAACATCAACATCATATAATATCATGAGTCCAAAAATAACTCATGAACCTCCTGAAATCCCATCACATGACTAATATTCTAGGTTGAACCAGAAGGGTCCACCAATGAGTAAGTTCTACACCAACAATTTCTCAGATTATTCATCCATTTTTTCCATTCCAAATGACATTAAACTATACAGAACTTGTCCCAGGAACATCTCGTTAAACTGTGAATTTATTTTCCTTAAGACATGGAATTTCATTGTGCTATTAAAATCATAGAAATATGACTTTATATTGTCGTATAACTTATATGAAAAACATAGGATTCCTACTATGATAGTCATGATATGCCTTGTGAATTACCCATATAATTCCTCATGTGATGATCATGATATTAATTCCATAGATTCAAATGTGATTTCTTCTAGGATTAAATCCCAACTAGTATTGGGAATCCCTCATAGAGTAATCCCTTTTTTTTCTCATGTGATAGGAACCACTCTTGAGCATATTAACCATCACGGGGTAGAAAATAAATTAAGGATATAGGAACTTCAATGACTCTTATCTGTACCTTTGGTCCATGATTTAACCTTATAGTGGACAATGTGGATTGTGTGATCATCAGATCCACTGATCCATCATGTTTATCCCACTGAGCTTGACTGATGTGGTCTTAGAGGTTGGTTTGAATCATGGAATCCACATGATCCTATAAATCATTGGGCCTTCTAAAAAGAGTAATCACCAACCATATTCACTTGGTGATCCTCATATAAGGTGTAATTCCCCCTCATATCCAAGCCACCTTGGGATCCTATATGGTGTAAGCTCTAACTATTACTAAGATACATGGGCTTTGATTCCCAACTAAGCGGGATATGTAGGAGGCCTCCCTGATGTCCAAACCCAACACCCAAATTACTCTAATGTTTCCTAGAAATATTCATGGTAGGGTTATGTCCACCTGGTATACCACACCTCTTCCAACTCCCTCAGTATACCTCAACACAGGCCCCAAAACAAAATTTGACTAGGCACCTTTTCTCCTAGAAATACTTAATTCATGACATTGAAGAACATGGTTGGGTCCTATTCACATGATCCTAAAAGGTAATTTTCCCTATTATGTTTCACCAAATTACAATTCTTTGGATCCTCTAATAAGGATACATAGGATCCCATATTCTGTTTTTGACCATGAAATAAAAAACCATCCATCACCTTATATGACAACAAGTTCTACAGTACCTCACCACATTCCTTAAAAAAACATCATCCTAATGAATAACCAAAGAGTCTCTAATCCATAAATAAAAGTTTAATATTTATGTATAACCTCTTATACATGTAGATATCCCTAACAATTTATTACCTTATATTCATCTAGATGATTCAATACCCATGCTTGTTCATAATTTATTGTTACCTCAGGTGGTTCCAAATTATAAATACTTGAGAATAAAGAAAGGACCCACAAAAAAATTAGAATTATATAAAATATTCCTAGAATATGAAATAGTTACCCCAAATGGGTGTGATAATCTTTAATTATTTTCATGTCTACTAGTTTGAGTTATTAAGTGACATTGTCCATATTACCCCAAAAACACCTACCTTTGGTAATTAGGTCCATGAGTAGTCATGGATATGAGTTCCATTTGGTATTTCCATATAAATGAAGAAAACCAATTAGAGACCATTCAAATGAAAAAAAACCATACATGATTTTTCAAAGCACAATAACCTAAAATCATTATTTGGATGCTATATTTTCATTATAAACAATTAGTCATCTATGAACATCAGATGGATGTGCACCAGATAGTTGATGTCAGAACCTGGAAGGATGTGTATGATTGCGATGTTGTGGCGGTTGAGTTCCATGATAAATTAATGTAATTAACTATGGAGGAGCACCCATCAGAGTGGGAAAGGAGGTATGTTTAACTGAGACCAATAAAAGGTTTACTTCATGGTATTAATGTTATAAATAGATTTCATTGACGCACTAGCTAGAAAATTATGCATGTTGGCATGTCTTCTACTTCCCCTTTGTTGGTGTCGGTGGGATGTTCTTGAGAGTTTCACATAGGGTTTATCATTATTTTTTGTCATGAAGAGTTCCACCACTTTGAAATAATTCAAAGATATGTATTTTTTCTCCTCGTTAGTGTATTAGTATAGGGCTGGATGTACCCTAGGTGCATCCTCTAACTTGGTCTTCATGATTTCTCTATAGTTATCGACTACTTTTTGTTGTGGATGTGGAAATTTAGTTCCCTAATTCCATCAATTTATATTATTATAAGACTTTGGAGGATATTTCATGGATGTGGATGTAGCAGTCAAAGGAGGTTTGGTAACTATAAAACATTATAACTTTCTCAATAGATAATGAATGATTCCTTAGTAATGAGTTACTACCTTATAATCCAACTGGTCTTTTTTCTACAATGTTCCACATTCATTGGCCTATTTCAACTTAGAATATCCTTCATTATCACTGTGAAGTTTATTTTACACATGTTCAACCTATTGTAGGACATATCCCATATTGAATAAGCCAATGTATACATGGTACTGGAATAAATATTCCATCATGAAGCATTCTTTTATGGTTCCTCTAAGGATTCTGTAACATGGGTAGTGATCAATATGGCTAGTGAGTTCATCCTTTAAGGGTATTATGAATTCCATCATCTTTTGGATTCCCTATTATAGGGAGAACATGAAATATTTTCAGACCCCCACATCCCTAAATAATTATATATTGTTCTTCCTTTCTTTGAAAGACTCATTGGGATCCTATCCCTAATTGGATTCTTGGGCTAAATTGTCTCAACAAGGTAGTTGTGCTTGGAAAAGATGTGTCTCAAAGTGTTGCACCAGGAATGGTCAACGAGGTTTATTCAGTATGGGTTCTTATAAGTGGAATGACTCTAGGAACTCTGAGAGTAAGATAGTGGCCATATATTCTATTATAAGGCTTCTTATGGGTGCTTTATGGGGAAATGTGAATGACCGTTGATTCATCTCCAACAAGGATTCTTCAAAATAATGCCCTTTTTTAGAGAACTCTGGAAATCTTCCAAGGTAGTTCAGATAAACGATTTTATGGAAAACCTCATCTATTATGTTATCCACACACATCATAATAAGTTTTTATTAAGATGGTCTAATATAGAGCAAATACATGGCCACCTACCATCATTAGATGAAGTCGGTGGCCCACTCATCAGGTCTCTATTTTCCTTTGAATATGTAGATGATTATATTATTATGTGAGGTTGATATTAGTTGTCATATGATCTATAAATAGAGGTCCTCCAAACTGGTAATAGACCATGTGGAAATCTTATTATACAAAAAAACACAAGTCTTTACAGGGACGTGATAATGTTCATAAATTGAGGACTTCCTACTATTATAATGTACCCAATATTAGACCATTCCTTTAGGAAATGTGGGAAAAATGCTACATTAGATGACCCTTCCCATTGAACATAGTGAATATGGAATTTCCAAATTATAGGGGCACCTAAACATGGTATATCCATACTGGTGTACCTCTACGTTACGAGTAATCTACACCTCTACCCTTTGGAGATCCTCAAGATAGTCCAATAGAGATTATATCACATAATATTAGTGAGGATTTATGGTCACCAATTAGTTGATAGGATCATCATCTTAGGGAGTTACACAACCTTGGTCCCATGAACGATAATCATGATTCATAGGTGGGGTGGGTGAACCATATCTCATTTTTTCCATAGCCCCCACCACTCAACCTGACTGGGTGCATGGGTCCACCAAGTTCAAATCAAGCAACCAGGCCAAGTAAGACTGGGTGCCCCAATATTTGAGAGAATAGTTCCCTTATGGTGTTTTCAAGGGATGTGTTCTACATGTCTATAAGAATAACAGTTAGCCTTTTAAAATAATAAAGTGCCTATTTAAATGTTGTTATACTAGGCTCTAATATAGTTTTTGTTGAAACATCTTATGGGCCAAGTGCTCTAAATATCTTCTTCCTATGTAGACGTATTGATGAAGAGGTTTTAGGAAACACATTGGGGGTGCTCTAGATGCATATAAAATATATCTATAGATGATTTCAAGTAAATATCCAGAATTATTCTAGGTACTAGTCTCCACTTTACATGAGTTGTCCCTATCATTCCCCATTTCGACATGCCAGTTTCTCTAATCATTATGAGGTTAAATATTGACCACATTTTATTTGTAAATTTTCGTTGAGGAACCTACACAATCTCTGGGTGGGGCAAAATGATGTTCATGTAATTTCCCGGGGATAGGCATGAAATGGTGCGTAATATACTATCCAGATCCTCTGATTTGGATCTGTTTAAATGAGTCTACCATGACCTTATTGAGAATAGTTTATCTATTAAAAAATGTTATCTAAAGAGTTTGGATGTATCCATAAGAATTAATATGATAATCTATAAGGAGTGTTGTGATATCAACCATCTTGCACTATTTGTGAAGGAAATAATGGTTCTAATGGATTCCTAGGTATGTTAAATCTCATTATTGATTGTGTTTTAATGTCTTCAAAATGTTTTTGAAGAAAGATAAGGCATTTTACATATTGGGGTAGTCCATGATGATAATGCATAGGTTTTTAGTTTTCTAGAATGAAACTGATAGCTGGTTGGATTCAAAGACTCTAAAAAAATATTCTTGTTTGTTTCTAAAAGGATAATCCTTCTCCTATCCGGTGTAGGCCCCAATTGACCTATGTTGAGAAACTAGATGAGGAACAACATAGATATAATTTTCAATTGATTTTTAGGAAAGGGGGAATCACTATTGTAAAAAAATTTCTACATATCTGAATGTATCTCATATGATGATACAACATTAATATAATATCCTTATAGGATAAGGTGTTTAATATCTCCAAACGTGTGAGATAAATGGAATAACCTTGAGGATAAATGGATTTATCATTCTAATATTAGGGTGTCTAACTAAACACTGAAATCTTTCCAACATCCAGTGTGGACTTAGAGATATGGGAAACTAATAGTTGTAGATATGGTCACACTATAAGACCTTTGAAGGAGGCCTTAAAATCCTCTTACGACATGTAATTGAAGAGGAATTTGGTGATTATGTGCAAATAAAAATCATGGATAAAAATCCTAAGTTGCTGAGATTATATCCTAATATCTAGTAGTGGGGGTGAATTCGCCCACATCTAGTTGTCCATTTCATTTGATTCAGATAGAACAATGGTGATACAACTTGTCCCAAATACCTTCCTCTAATGTGACAAGAATTCCCCAAAAACCAGATGTTGACAGTTTCCTTGTTTTCCCCCATTCACCCAAGGGCCTACACTATAGGCATGACCCCAATGTTGTGTGTTATTCCTCCCTCCCAAGGATAGGTCTTTAGAGAAGGGCTTGTTTCAAACACGATATTAACCTCTATGATGATTATTGGTGGTGAGGGAATGGAAGTTTCACTAGTGTCCCTCATCACAGGATGAACATTAACAAAATCTATTCATGAAAATGACTAAGAAAGTCAACCCTTTATTTTTGAGAGATAGTTTTGGTTATGATCCCTGAAGGGATAAGGAGGATTCTCGTTCAGTTGATTTGGCGATGTGATGGGATACACTATTGCTTGTATGGTCTATTGGGGCTACAAAAGATGACTGATGTGTGGTTGTGTTTTGTGCCTTCCACCAACATTAGAATTAGGAATTCTGTACATGGGTTAATATAGTGTAGATATGATCAACCCAATCGTCAACCCGTCCAACTGATTGTGGTTTGTGCTGAATCGGCTAGGTTGGAGCACTCCTAGGTATCTCTCATGTAATTCCCTTGACAGTTATGGACTCAAAATCCCCTAAATGCTTCAGGATAGAGGAGTGAGAAATGAAAAATCTCATGGGAGATGATATGTAAGGGGTTTGCATTTGAATATGTGGTGGGTTCTCCCTGAACAACCCTCCAAAGAGGCAATGTCTGTGATTTGTTGATGATTTGAGGTATTGGACGACTAAATCCATAATGGTAATGACCAATTCTTGTTCATGTAAATGAAAAATGGATCCAAGAACTCTTATCTATATAATATAAGAGGGTAATATGGGGAACACACACACATTACATAAAGATATAGTGGATATTGGGATAGATACATAATAGTATAGGATTACTGCGCCCATATTCCCCCTTCCCCTCTGCCTATTGATATGTGGTCACCATTAAATTGTAGATTGATTCTTGTAAAGCACATGGGATCATCTATCATTGTAGAACTAATGATGTCTATTTAACATTATGCAATGGTTTCCACTCTTTCTGAAACATAGAGAATATACACATTGGTGATATCATGGATCATGGATCCCTAATGTTATTGAGCCCAACTCATAGGGGAGTTTTATGCTCGGTCCACCACTTGGAAGGTGGGTCCCATTACAATATATCTGGATCCAATGACATGAAAATATGATGGTTAACGAAAATTATTAGTCCCCATATTTTAATGAGAATATTTTCATGTATGGATCACCATTTTTTCCAACACATTCATGTCGGGGTTTCATTTCATCTTTCCATATGGTGATGATGTGCTGCTTGTTTCTTGTCATTCCCACTTTCCAAATGTTGTTTTCATCATTGTATTTAATTTTATATGTCTACTCCTTAATAAAAATGGTATTATTGGATGTTGGTTAGTCTTTCTGTGAATTCAACCTTGGAGCACGTCACTTATTCCAAGTCTCCACCATGGATTTTAGTCATGTCCATGGCACTCATTCAGGGTTACATATTGACGTAGATAGTAAATCATGTGTTGTAGATAGTATTATTTAGAATTTAATGGAATAGTAATATGTTTGGTGTGTCAGACATCTATAACGTAATCTCTTTTTGTAGTCTCACATGTGGAATCATTGGTGGGGAACTTGAGGGATCATGTATTAACCATGTGGTAGTTAATGTTAGGGAGAAAGTATTTTAAGGATTTTTACATCAGGCATACCATGTTTATTATTTGGGTTAGATATTAAAGATAAGGTAACATGTTTAATGACTTATAGGCATAGTTTTGTCACATTTTTAAAGTATTGTGCGGACAAGTGTGGCATAGGTTTAATGTCTTGTTGGGTAGATGAGTCACAAGTTTGATGTCTTTTGGGGAATGATGGGGATCATGTTTATCTTCTTGTGGGGTTATGTGGGTCACATTTTTATTGTTATTGGTGGGGGGTATGTTTGTGGTTATGATTTTACAACAGTGGAAACAAATTACACTTGGGAGTTCGGTTTTGTGTTTCCCCATGGGGGGTCATTTCACATTTAGGCTTTGATGGTAATGTTGGTATTATTAAGATCAAACCTTTTGGAGGTGTCTATTGTTCAATATTATTTTATAGGGGACAAAACTCACATTGTTTGATGCCACAAGTTTAGTTCATGTGACGTAAACATTACATGAATTTTATTTTCACATGATAAGGATTATTGAATTCTCAAAGGTGAATCAATGATAGATGGTATAAAGATAACACATAGAATATTCATGAATGAGGATGATCATCCCATAGTGGGGTGGATGGGGTAACGATTACACATGGAAGGTTCCCAAAGTGGGAGGATCATCCCATGGTGAGGGAGAATATGACATCACATGATGATCTTATATGGTATATTGTGTACTCAACACATGGTATAATTACATATCTTAACCACATATTTTTAGGATGTTTTCATGTAGTAAAACATCGTAAGAGAAGGAATTTGGGATAGAAAGTTTTATATCACGATGCTGGGAATTTCTTGGGATCCAAACATTGAGAGACCATTTTGAAGTGGTAGAGGAAGATACAAAAATGTCACCATACCATGAAATATCATTATGATCCCTTTGTAATGACACCATTACGGATTATGTGTCTAATGGTCATGTGCTTCCAGATGGGCATTGTGTAAACACTATATTCGTGGAGCTGAAATCATGGGTTCCCATTTTAGGGATCTATTATTATGAGCAATAGAACTTTGGGTACCAATTATTAGGTGGAAAAGTTAAGGTAATTTTCTAGGCTCCACTTGAAATATATGAGGAATTTGGTTAGGGTCTAAGAAGGAGTTGTGGGAAACTCCATCATACTGGGCACAAATAGGGTTTTTTATCCATGGGCTCTATCACATGTCAATATCATGGATCCATGAGGAATATTTACACACAACTTATAAGGTCCCACATATATTAGTGGTGTGGGAATTATTATTTTATTTCATGAATAGGAGTAGACTATTGAGGTTTTTTGTGATGAACTATCAACTATATGCAAAGAAACATTGGGTCCCATGAGTGGCCAATCACCCAAGATTTCTATATTTTTGAATGCTTCTAATTTTTGTGTTAGATGATTTCAAGTGATAGGGGTCTGAAAAATAAAGAGATAATGAATCATATTATATAGATATGTCCTTAATGGGGGGGGGGTATATTTATATATAAAATGGGAAGTAAAATGCATGAAACATTTTATGGGTTTTGAAACCTTTGCTGGGTGATGAGATAAAATTTAATGCCTCTAATATCTTTGGTGTTGGGGTGTGACTACACAAGTATATGGTTTTAACATCACATTTTTCATAAAAATGGATTTATGCGGCATCAATGGGATTGCATGCTGAAATATGATGTTTCATAAACATTTATATACTTATTTTTTAGGGATCCCATAGGCATAAAAACATTGTTTTCAGCATCTCCATATAGACACATGTGGGTTGTGCATGAGAAATGAATGTTTCACGAAATCATTTACAGTTTCACACATTTTCCTCCTTCATTATGGTTTGAATCATTGATATGTGATCTACAATCAACTTTATAGAAAACTAGTCTAACAGATAGGAAGATATATTTTATATTTTAATAATTTGGTGAAAAATTGATGAGGCCTTAGGCCCAAACAAATATGTTTTTATGAATCATCAATATAATATATATTTTCTCATGAAAAAATATGTATTTTACAATTAAAGAGATAATAATAATAATGAACATTAAAATATATACTGATAATAATAAATAAATACTTCTAAAAATATCAGAAAAAAATTAAATGGGAACTAATGAAAAAGTTCTATGGTTTTACCTCTATCAAATGTTTATTGAAAAATCACAATGTTGACATAAATTTCATAATCATTTACCTCACTAACATTATTTTATCCACATTTAAAACAAATATTGATTCTACATTTATAAATTAATAATTTATTATATTAATATAAATGGAAATTTGAGACGGGGAATTAATAGTTTGAGGGGGAGTAATATTGTTATATAATTAATAACATTCATGATTTTCACTAGTGATATATTTGTTTGAAGGTGTTAAAATTTTAGTGTGATGTGAAAAATTAAAATTTTCTTTTGTGTCGGGGTGAATGTATATGTGGGGAAGCGAAATTATGATTGTGTGTGTGAGAAAATTATATTCTCATATTGAATATTTATTTTTAACACTACTTATTGAATTAATTGACGTTAAACAAATATTGTACTGAATATTTTTAACATTTGTTATTTCAATAACTAACATTAAAAGGTTTATTATTCATGTTAGTTATATAAATATATGACATGATAATTATTTTGAATGATAATTTCAACATCGAATGTTTTTATAATTAATGTTAAATTTTATTTTTAGTGGTTTTTTAACTTATTTATTTCAATTTTTATTATTAAAAATATCAATGTTATAATTTTAATGAAAGATATTAGATGAAAATTTATAACATCATTACTATAAGTACGTTTTTGTACTACTGGATATAGGTAGTACTTATGTGTTAATTTTTTAACCAAATATGTCTCAATAATGATAATGAAATGGTTAAATAAAACCTATAATCCCATGTCAACTAGGATGGGTTTGAGAAATAAGAAATATTAGAAGATCCTTTTTGTTGCATGTGAGAATAAAATAATGAATTTAGTCGGGATTACTAATTGAGATTCCAATTCTGTTTTTGTATTTATATTGGTATCTAGATAAGATAATATATGATTTGGGAATACACATGGTAGGATGCCTATAGAGGTGAGTCTGATCATCTAGTAATGAGGAAGTAAAAAATCTATGGATGGAGCTTAAACTTAGGGGGTGTCCTAACTACCCAAAGATACTTGATCTACTTGGTGATTTATGTGAAGGCACGTTTTAGGGATTTCACTTAGGAGGAGACACTTTTATTGTATGTATAAATCATTGAAGGATGTATATATTTATGATCATCAATAATGAATCTAATTGGTGCATCAAAGATAATGATATATAATCAACCAAAGGAGATTATCTCGACTCATGGTGTTTGAGGGAAACCAAGAGGAGAATCTCAACACAAGGTATATGAGAGAAACAAAGTGGAGTATCAACAGTCAATGTATATGTGAAAAACCATGATGTGTACCTAAAATATATTTATATTAGAGACACCATGAAGAGTATATTTACTCATTGTATAGCTGAGGTAAAGTTTGGGGTTTACGGAAATGCATCTAAAATACATCCTAACACCGAATGAGAAGTTCAATGAGCAATGATTTATTTTTAATGTGTTTCAATGAAGGAAGTCATGGGAACATAACCATAACCCATCTAATATATTGACCACAAGTTTAAGGGAAGATCCCCATGGTATAGACTATTGGGATCATATGAAAGAGTACTTGGTTTAAAAGAAGATATTGTGGGTTTAGGTAACATTTGGATGTCTATGTAATATTTTTCATATAGGGGCATCCATGTACATGAATCAATGTAGTGAAATTTCAAAATGAGGAATATTGATATTTGGGCTTCAAGAATGGGAGCCCAGTTAGTGGTGACCATGTATGATATTTGTAAAGGAAACTTTATATAGCGATGCTTCACGAATCGCCGTTGGAGGGTTTGATTTTAATTGTGATTTTTCAAGGGTTTCGTTATAATGAGCCCACTACAATAATTCATTCTTAAAGCGTATTTCATAAGGATCCTCCGTAATGGCACTGCACTTTCCCCATACAAAATTAGAAATCAAATGATATGTGAATAGATGATTTTTCTTTTTGATAGTCCTCAATTTTTTGGTGTTGGGAATGGGTATAGGGTATTTATTGGTTGGGGTAGGTAACTGCATTTCCAAAATGGCTAACCACGTTTTTAGATTGCAACCATATCGAATATGTATAAACATGAAAGAACTACACATCATTTTTGGGTGTCTATTATTCAATATCATACAGAGATTCTTCTCATAGGCACTACAAAATGCCATAAACATTTCCACATTTTTTTTCATAAAAAAAACTCTCTATGTATGGTCAGAATGATTCCTGAATGACTTCTTCATGACCTATTTATTATAAAATGGCAATGTTATTTACGGAAATGATTTGAGAATGATAGGATACATCATGAATTATTTTCTTTTGAAGTGATTGTATTAATCATTAAACAATGAGATGATTCATGACTGAGTGGGTGTTTCATGGATTACTGATTTGATTCATAAAATTATCTGAACTACCGATATTTGTTTTCTATAATGGATCCTAAAATAAAAGAACCATAATGTTTGATCTATAAGATTATTTTTCCTCTATTAGTTTTCAAATAAAATAAATTGAAGTGACATATTCATTAAGAAACCTAGTTCCCCTATATAAGGTGTTTTCTAAGGCTAAAATGAGCATAAAAAACCTCAAAATTAGTTATATGTAATCAACACCATTATCCTTATAATTAAGTGAAATATTTTGGGAATATCTTACTCAGTAGTTCTTATCACCACATCAATAGACTGGGGAATGTTTTTGGGATATCTCTATCCCCTGATATGCAAGAAATCATGAAACACATGGAATCCCCATTCACTTCTTCTATAGGGATGAGAATATTTATTTTCCCAAACTTGAAATGTGTAGTACGAGTGAGGACCACGTCATTTATTTCATGGAAAGGTGTTTCCAATATAGTTTCTAATTCCAATAGATCAATATATAAAAAATGTGATCAAATATTCTAAAAAATATGTATATCTTTTTGTTCCTAATAATTGATATGGAACTTATTGAATGATCAAGAATGGATTTATGCCTTCCATGTTATTTAAAAAAATATTTCTATATCTCTATGATTTATATAATGTTTTTAATGAAACTTTTATAACCATGGTAGTTTATAATAATTTTTCTTTTAAAAAATAAAATAAATTTAAATCAAACTCATTTAATGTTGACAAATGAATTGATTATTTTTAATAATATATCTGTTGAGAAATGTATATTATTATATTTTATTTTTCATAAAAAAGAATTTTCAGCATCCATATTCGCTTATTTGTAGAGATCAAAGTATCCCATGTGATTGTTTTTAATCATTTGGTTTTTTTTCTAAAAACCTTAATTCTGTTTAAAATGAATAATTTACTCTTGAAAAAGAACATGTAAATTTTTTAGTGGTTTAGTTCTTCATTGGATGAGATGTTTACACTTCGGATATTTTTTGTTCTGATTATGAGTCATTTTAATTTTCTAGATGTTTAACTTTATTTATATAAATATTATTTATTTCAATATGAGTGACTATATATATCTCATAAACCACATTTGGGATGGAAAGTATGACTTTATGATGCGGTTCAGACCTAGTGGGATGACAAATGAGAGGTGTGAAATTAGACCATGTTTTGGTTATCTTGATGATTCCTTTTTTAGAATTATTTTAATTCATATTTATAATTTTCCCCCCACATTTACTACTCTCCTATTATAAAATTTTATTTGGAAGACTTCCACTGCTAATTCAAATGATGGAGGAGATAAAAGGTATATATGTCCTTATCCTTGGTGAAAGATCAAAGCCGAAATGGGAAGAGGCTATGATAGAGCATGAATTTTTTTCTTTTGATCCTAAATTAATACTAAATCCACCCTGAGGAAGAAATTTAATACACTAATTGGAATTATTTATAATTTTCATTGATTTTGATGATTGTTTTTGATTTTTGATGTTAATTTGATGTATTTTGGAAAACAATGTAACGAATCCAAAAGGAAAAAACGGATCAATATGGTTTATAGGTTCTATAATTCTAGTATTTGTGATCACAAAAAAATTAGTCTTAGAATACACATAATATAGTCCACTATTGTTGTTAAGGTACAATACGGTATCACAATATATGTGTTCCTTAATTAATTGTTATTCTTGGACTTATTTATGTGATTTTTTTATTTCAATACATAATTAAACACCCCATGTAAACGACATGGAATCTAATTTGTATACCACAAGATGGTCTACAAGACATTTCATGTATCAATGTATGCAACACATGCTAGGTGTACACATAGTATACAATGGTACATATCGTTTATTTTGAGATTAAATGACTCAAGGTCTAACTTTTTATACATAAACTGTAAAATATAGGATTCCCTATATATACTAAGGATACATAATTAGAATGAACTAGTACATGTATAGATGGGTTATTTTAGTGTGCACCCCATGTACATCACATTAGTGTTTTTTCATATTTTATCAAATAGGAATGCAATTTGAACATGAAAAATGTCCATTATATGTATATTTGCACATAGATCATTGTAGTGGGATTATATTCTCTATCATAGGCCATTTGGAGAGATCGTAATGGAATTGTTTTGTAACTTGATCTCATGGAGGTGATTAATAATTGATCTAGGTGGTGATTTAAAGTTTGTGGAAGTATTTAAAACCACATATATGTTATTTAGATATTTTAGAGTGGAAAAAATACAATTTTTTCAAATCTATAATCTCATGGAGTTATTCAATAGTTTTGTATCCCTTGATAGAATAAGGAATAATGGTGGATAAAGGAGTTCATGAATTTCCTAAGATTGTGCCCTAATTGTAGTAGGTAATTTGGATGGGAGTTAAAGGTCAACATTGATCCCATTGTAGTTTCCTTATTCATAATGAATCTATATTTGGAGTTTGTGGATGTTGTTTTATATGAGTATGGGGAGTTAGTCATTCACTTTCATTATGTTGTGGCCTTTATGGCCAGTTTACATTGTTGATAATGAATATCGTCTCTCCCATTTAGTACCCCCATGATTTTCTATAGGAGATTGAGTGAGTTTATTAAGGATAATTCTCAACGTAACTTTAGTATTATGCTCAATTTGTATGACTATATGGAGTGAATAGGAAGCACATAGGATTACATACTCCCTTTGGCATTAAATTCATAACATGATTTGGTTAGTCATTATATTTGGGGAATTAAAACTCCCCCGTAGTTATGGGTTGTGAGTTATCCATTATACAAAAAGATACATAAACATACATTTTAGGTGCATGTTATATCATATATTGAATGAGTGAGTGAAATATTAGATCCTTCTTGATATTCATTATAGTGTAAAGACCTTCATAAGGGTTATAAATCGATAATACAATTAAGTAACATTTCTATAGCATGGGTCCCCTATTATGATTTTATATTTTTAGAAGAATGGTTGTTGTATATAAGTAGTT
This sequence comes from Viscum album, assembly GCA_963277665.1. Taxonomy (NCBI): domain Eukaryota; kingdom Viridiplantae; phylum Streptophyta; class Magnoliopsida; order Santalales; family Viscaceae; genus Viscum; species Viscum album. The sequence goes on along the minus strand of OY728139.1, from coordinate 1,510,555,611 downwards.
TGGATGGTTTGGATTCATGGGCACCTTTAGTGATATGGGAGTTCTTGATTTCCATTCAATATAATTATATGAAGAAGCTAACATAAGTGTAAAAGGTATCAAATTATAATTATTTGATTCCCCTTATGTCATATATGGGTCACAGGACATCCTTTTTGGTATTTTAATTAAATAGGTCACACATTATACTTATTATACAATGTTGTTGGGATCACCCCATGGAATAAGATAAAGGTCACCCATCTATGAGGTTTTTAACTCCCTTGATTGATATTAAACTCTCTTTATGAGGTGTGGGTACCCTAGTTTTATTTTTCTGTTGGTGCAATATTCTAATAGGATTGCTTCTAGATGGGTTTTTTATTTCATGTGGAGTTGATCCGGTTATAATGAATTTATTTTGATTCTGGATCATAAACCTACATGTTGGGATGGAGGTTATATTAGTGTATACAACGTGGCTAAAGTTTCAATGGTCCTTCTTTAATGTCAGATTTTACTGATTAAATCATGTAGGATGAGTTTTTAGATTTGGGTTATAGTTCATTTATGTTGACAAATTGTGGGTTGATCTTACTTTTCCTATATGATAAGGGAGATGGTTTTTTACATTAATCAATTGGATTTTTTAGTAGAGTTCTCATTCAATAGAATGATTAGAATACTTTGTTATCACATGTTCCCCATGAGATTCTGTTTTGTTATTATTTGAATGTGAAGACAAAATGTCTTCCTCATCTTATAATTTTCCAAAATAGACTTGATTTGTGTTTTTTTACAGTTTATATCTTACTCAAGAGTAGACCAACATACCATTAGAATTTATTTCGGGGAATCTAACTTAGTAATTTAATATAATACTGGCCTCATGCCCAGACATGTCGTGACTATGTAGATGACTTATAGGTCAATAGTAATTTCAATGAGCATGGTGATAGCGGCTCTAGAGAATTCTTGATTCATATGGTGTATGTGGTTGTAGTGCTCATGGTAGTGTTGCTATGATGGGGTGATCTACTTCCACATCCACCAGAGGATATATGATCTTTATGCATATCATGCTTTATTTTTCCTCCTTTTGTATGGAATTTTTATTGTATCCTTTTGGGATGTTTAGTTTGTATATCATGAATATTGTTTATGTATAAAATGTATGTACTTGTGGATGTGATGATTTTTGTTGGATAGTGATGTATCTGTTGCATGCTATACAGGATAAGACCTACCTATTTTTTCCTTATTGGTGTAGGTTACCATCCCATGGCCTATTAGAGGTAGGTATGGGGTGGCCCACTCAGTTTACTGCAGTATAGGTGGGGTCAAGGAGAGTTCGGTCGTGTCATATTGGTAATATATAAATACTATAGTAGGGAACTTTTTTGAAGTTAGGTGTCTCAAGAAATGTGTTCTAGAAATATGAGGAAAAGATTCTTACTATGCTTAGGTCATGCTATCAGAATAAGGGACTCAACATTAGTGTGGAAGAAAAAAATATTCTTATACAAGGTCTATAATACACTATCAACCAACATAAGTAATAACGGGGTTGTTTTAAAGGTATAACTAACATGTTATATGAATTATATATAATATATTGCATTATTGTATTGGTGGTGTGGCATCTGACAGCAAGATATGGTTACATTCGAGGATGATATTGATTCACCCTTGGAATGATTTACCAATAGTTTATTAATATGTATATTTTTTAAAATTATTGCAATGGGACTACTCATAAATGTGTGAGTTACCTTGGGGATTCTATCATAAAATTATAGTGGTTTTATTCCTCAATAATTTTCTTTTCAAGGACATAGGACAAGGAACAATAACCAGGAAGCCTTGGATGTTTGGTTTAAATGAGGTGGGAAAATTATTTTCAGTGTAGATACTAGGGATAGTGTCCCCCACATAATATATTGCATAGACATGGAGTTTGGTTACATCCCCATGAATCGGTGTATGGGTACTCTATAGTTCGGGTGAGTATGTAATGAATCAACCTAGGTCAACCTAGCATGTCACTTGATGGTATGTAATACAACCTTTGGAAATGATTTAACAATTGAATACACATAAACCACAACATAGACTTTATTAAGTAATAGGGAATCGGGTATCCATAACATGGAAGTCCTTCTGCATTAGTTAGTAGGAACATATAATAAATCTCCATCATATAGACTATAATGTTACTCGAATAAAAAATATAAACATCTCTTTATAAAAAAATAATGTGATACATTGATATATAAATAAAATAAATTTCTAAATAAAAGGAGCCCAAAATTCAAGATTCACCATCATCCCAAAGAATCATCTTCAAGATCCATATAATGCTCTACTAGACCCAACTCTTCAATACCCATGATCCCAACCAACTATCATACTTAAAAGGATGAGTGTATTTAAGAAGAACCTCCATTATAAGTATCTCTTTTCTCTTTACTGTCATATAAAATTTCCATGTTTTATAAACCTAGTTGATATATGAATAGTGAGAGTAAAATCCTAGTAGCTAAACAGTAGAAATATATATAATATTATTAACACTCCAAACCATTAGTACTAGTTTTAAAACCTATTTTAGTAAAACAAATCTTTAACTAATCACTACTTTTACTCCCAAAACATGTTTAGAAATCAATATCAAGTCCATTTTGTTTTTATAAATCGAACCAAGCAATATGGATAAATGATAAAATAAAGACATTAAATATATAATAATAATCCCCCATAAACATGAATAATAATATGTGTCTATCATACATCACATCATATCACATCACCTCACATGGGATACAGAGTGAGGGTTAAGGAAAAAAATAAGAAGTTTGGAATTGGACCTAACTAACGATCATTGAGTCCCTATGTGAGTCTCAAAGACTAATCTTGGATTTTCCTCATACTCTAACTAGGTTCCAAAACTATCTAGAGTACAACTTAAACGAGTCACTAGTCAGAGCGTAATCTACACTAGGGTAGCATGGATCAAATTACCCTAAAAAGATACCCAAGTTTTCCCATGTGAAACTCATATAATCCATGTATCATAAAAAATAATTATTAATTATCACATAATAAATCAAGCCTTTCTGTTTAATAGAATTATTAAAAATCATGGAAATGTAAATAAATTTCCATTTTCCTTCAAATCGTATTTCCAAAACTAATTTGAGTTAAAAAAAGATCTTGAAAAAATTTTATCAGACAATGTATATGCATAAAACATTCTTTAAACTGAAATTTTTTTTAAAACCTAATTTTTCATAAAAAACCCATAATACATAAGGGATTAACATAAATAAGTCCTCAAAATTTAATCTCAATCATAGAATAATGATTGAAATCCATAATACTGAAGTACTCCATTTATGAAAAAGTAAAACTCCATTATATAAGAACATCTACCTCACACTCATTCAAATATCATCACCTACCTTTAATATAAAAAGAGAAGAGATAGAGGGGCCCTAACAAGGATAAAATACCACTATATAGAAGTAGTAAATAAATCTAAGCCATAGAGTTTTCCTATATCAACAACTATAGAAAGAAGACGTGGAGATTCTCAATGAATAATATAATAATAGAATATGGAAGAATAAACCCAAGATTAATAAAATTTACCATTAAATAACTCACCCATCTCAATAAAATATCACAAATAAATAAGGATTAGGTGTGATCCATGGTTAAGTGCATTCTATGTGTCATGAATTAGAATATATAGAGTGGAAATAATGATAAATCAGGAAAGGTAAAAAGATAAATTCTTCATTTTAGAATATTTGCAATATGAACTCACAATGTGGACATACTAATCATGGTATGTAACCAATCTCTTTATACATCATGGTATCACCTTAATTTTTCATTGAATGTTGAACCTGTTTCATGTATAACAAAGGATTCTGATACATGGTCCACCATAGAATGATATGACTTCTTCACACCCTCATTAAGACACAACACTCATCACCATGACTTGGACAACTCTAAATTTTCAGAGAAAAGAAAAAAAAACCCACATGAAAATAATGAACTATCAAATTAGGTTTCCTCTTGTCAATAATTTGACCTTTTAATTCTAAAATCTTGAAACTTAAAAAAACAAAAAACACCACAATAATCACATTACATAGAAATTGAAATAAAAATTAACTTATAATAAAATGTTAACCTATAAATGACACCAAGGGTGTCGTAATTTCCCCACCCTAGATCATTGTACTCCCAAAAAGTTCAAAACATCATCATGAGAGAAAAAGTGATTCCATTGTTCAAAAACCAAGGCACCATGATCAAAAGTATCCTAGTTATCTTTTCTGCACATCCATACCATACATGATAGAGTAATAAATTTACCAATATGCACACTATCATTGTGGTATACGATAATAAAATGCTACTCAAAAATGAAGTTACAAATAAATATATCTATATCATACCATCCAATCATATTAGATGGGTCGGGATGATACATACTAATATATAATACAAGAAACACATCCTGAATAGAATTTATCTGATATAGTAAGGCTATCTCATATGCCACATTCTTGAGACTCTATACTATATCAAATTATTCTACATGTTGCATCATTAATATACCCTAATCCCCCACTATATGATGTATCAGATGAGGATAATGTTTAATAAACACTCAATTACCATTTTAAAATTACATTGGATTATGATGATGATTGAAAATAGATTTCTAGTGACTCTGAGTTGTAGAAAATCGTTTCTATATGAATTAAGTCTTATTAGTCATATCTGAAATCATTATATGTTATAAAAAGAAATAATCACCCAATTATTATAAAAAATAGTAGTGTTTATGGTCATTCATAATGGAACTTACAGGGAGACATTTTTATCTTGGATTATCAACTATTACTATAAGATAATGTATTTAACGATACATTCTTCTCCCAAGAAAAAATAATCCAGTACACAAGATCAAAAAATATCTTACAGAATTTGAATATCTAGATCCCTATAACCATTCATATTTGAATAAATATTTGGTCCAAACATAAATATATATTCCATCACTTCTTGTATACCCTTATTGGAATATGATTTATTGTTTAGTTATCCATAAAAATTTACAACTGACGGTACACCATGAAGAATCATAGTCTCTTGGAAACAAGGGTGTATATGATATTATATCTCCAATAACACCATGATAGAAATAAAATTTGAATGATATCATCAAAAAATAAATAATCACCTATATTGAATTCCCCCCACTAGGATACTGACATAAATAATTAAAAAATGTATGTAAATCTTATATAAAAATTACATTAAATAAAGAAGAGGATAAAGTAATCCAAACAAATTTTGATGCTAAGATTAAATACTCTAATAGGACAGTACATGGAATATAAAACTAGTAATATATATCCTCATCTTGGTCCACCATTTCCATTGTTTTACATCATAAAACATATTGGAACCCATAAGATAAAATTCCCAACTAGAATGGTGGACACTGCCAATAACAAACAACCAAGAGCTGAAAAGAAACCACATTATATTCCTAAAACAATATTACCATTGGGAGACCAAGACCACTCACTCACAGTCTCCCCAATATTAAAAATTATTCTAATAAATTTAAAATCAATATCAAATATTTTCTCCAATTGAATTCAATCATTCAATGATATTGTGAGAAAACATGACAACAATACATGATCATCTTACTCTTTCAAATTGGGTTGTTACATTGTGAATTCATAGATGATTGTATTGGTTCTATGGTGAAATATTAGTGGTTGAGGACATTAAATAAGTTTTCCATTTATTCCAATGGATATAATCTGAGAACTTGACAAATAATACCCATGAATTTGAATTTATATGATCTTTTCACACATAATTTCTAATTGATGTATAATAAGAATTTCATTTGTTTGATTATTAATTCATAATTGATGATCAATTATGAAGTTGTTTTTGTATCTTCATTCTCATGAATAATCCACTATATACCTTCTCAATAGGAATACACATGCACTACATGAATCTCAGAACAACACTGATGGAAATTCAGGTGCTTTCATGATAGTACAAAATTTCATACAACATTCAATATTGATCCAAACAATAAATATCATGGCATTGAATAATCCTATTATAATATTTAAAGAAATAATAGGGAGTATGAGTATTCTATCTCATTCTTGAGTGTGTTCTTGAGTGTGTTCTATTCTTCCTTGAGAGATTTTTCTTGAGGGGAAATGTTTTTAATTATAATTCACATCACCCAAGAATTAATATAATTGTGATTATATATATGGATAAACAATTAGTAATTAATAAAATGCATTGTATCTATTTTATAATTATCTGTTAATAAAAAATAAAATAATAATATAATAATAATAGTTATATTATTATTATATTCCAGGATGCGTCCTAACTCATAGATCCTTAAATATCATTTCATAAATAAAAAACCTCCACCTTTGTCTAAATATATTAAATAAAAATCATCATTTCTATTAGGCCATTACCTCAGTCTTTCAATCTTACTCTTCATTTATCATAACATGAATAATAAATAATTATTAAATATTAATATCAATATATTATCCATTAAATAAGTAACTTTATAATTATTATACTCATTAACTAATAGATAGATAATTATTAATATTCAAATCACATGTATTTTAACATTCAATAACTAGTGATTGAATTTATTCAATCAACATACCCTGAATAGTTACAATTTGTACGTATTGAGATCAATATTTTTTTTACATAATAAATTCAAATAAAATTAAAATGATATTTTGGATTAACTTAGTCAACGATTCTCCAAGACACATTCTTAGTAAAATTATGTGATCTTTCATAAAATCCAATATTATTCTCTTGAAACATGTGAAAAAATACATATAGAATGATGCTGTTGTATTTTTGTTAAAACCCTTTTAGGAATGATTATTATGTAATTTTATTCCTCTCTTTTGAGATCTCACCAAGAAGGTTTCATATTTGTGTCAGCATGTCAAAATATTTGTTAACATTATTAGAATCATTGAAATTAACTCATCAATAAACATCCATGGAGATGGAATTTATTAGATAGTCTTATTTCTATCAAAGTAAAAGAGATATCAAATTCCATTAAACGAAAAGGGAAAATAATTTATTGACTTATTCAATAAATTTCATATCACTTATGACATACAGAATATATCCTACTCTTCCACAAGAATGTTTCATCATTTTTTATTATACATCAGTGTACATGATTCATGATGTAAATTCATAATAATATAAACACTATGGAATAATGCACACATTCATATACAATAATATCCAATAATAAATATAACTGTGGAATTCCTATCGGTGATCATATCCCTAGAATCTCATCTATCAGAGATTGAATTTTTTTAAAATCTATTCGATAAAGCCGCATATACTTATTAGTGTCTAGTTCTATATAGACAAAAATGATCTTTCTCTAAACATTTAGAAGTCACCTAGATCAATGGAAATATATTTAAAAATATAAACATATAATTTCCTTGTTTTTATTATTTTATAGAACTATTCAGAGTGAAAAGTAATATAAGAACAACATATCAATACTTTCATACATAAAAATTCCCCTAATTTGATAACATATTATCTATTATTCAGGTATTTGAAACTATAGATATCCAAAAGTAATATATTTTTTGTTCTTGGGATTCAACTAGTGGGTTTTGGTGTATTTCAAGTGCCTTTTGTCTCTATCCAATTCATAATTGTTTCTTGATCAATGAATTATCTAGATTTCACATGATTAAGAATTCTATGAGTAAAAAAATTAAAATGATATTAAATTAAAAATTATATTCGAACCAAGAAGATAGACCATCAAATATAATTTATAATTTATTTATTTCGGTAAAAGAACACCTTGTGTTAAATTTATTTTTTCATTGATGAATTAGTACACCACTTCTTATCATTATGTCATTACAGTGAGAGGATTTTGGTGTATAAACCCTATACTAGTGATCCATACTGGCATCAAAAATCACTGAAATTCACATAATAGAACGTAGATTGCTACTTTAGATGATTCAGACTCAGGAATCGGTAATTGAAGATCTCCTCTAGAATTGGTTTAGTTTGGAGGAAACATCTCATTCTATTTACCCTAGAGAGTTTTGTAGTGGAGAATACTTCTCTATTATTGAGATAATTTTAAGATAGATGGTCTATTGCTATTGAGATATCCCTCTCTATAATTTTTGTTTTCACAAAAATTATTAGGTTTAAAATGGAATAATAATGTTTAAATAGATCAAATGTTAGACAAATAATAATTTCACATAGGACATTATTGTTTATCTTAATCCCTAGTGAACCACATGTTGGTTAGATAAAAAAAAGAAACAATAAGTGGGGGTTGTGGCTATTGTACTTTAAAAAATAAAGACAAATTTATACCATCCTTATAGATAAAATGAGATCTTCTCGTTCTCTCTTAATTTCATCGAATGTAGAAAAACATAAATGAAAGAAAAATCCTGGCACAATGACCAATAAAGATTCTGGGAATGGAGACCACCTAGTCTACTCCAACAACATTCAACCTATGAGCTTGATCATTTTAAATAATATTGAACATTTATTCAAAAAACATGGTAATTGACTGCATAAATTTACAACCATATAAAAAATCTATTTCTTTTATTGGGAACCTTGATAGATTATTTTGATAATCCGACAATCAACCATGATTGAGTAAAAGTATTCAACACTTCATTAAAAATAATATGATAAATAGAAGATGAAGTATAATTAGATCACAATTATATCTGAAACTGACAGATGGGTTGATCTACAACAAAATATTTCTGAAACCATTAGATCATTGATGTCGTTTAGGTTTCCTTATTTGATAATTAAAAACAATAACAATATAACAATATGATTTTATTTGTTTCAATAGGGTATTTTTTCTATCTTACAATGAAAAAAATAACTACCAAAATCATTTTGGATAAATAATAGAAATGTTTCATCCATTTTATTCTTCATCACTATATTTAATCATCTAACGTCTTAGTATGAAAATAATATAACAAAATAGATATAAATTTTATCTATAATTGTGTTATTTTAAGGAAAGAATTCATGAAATAAATTTTTAAGAAAATAATTCAAATATATAAAAATAATATTTGATAAATAAATTATTCCTTTGGTGCTTCATGAAATTCTCAAAATTAATATCCAAAGTAACGATTATAAATCATTGGAATATTAATGGAATTTGAAAATTTCAAATAATTTTAAATATTAATTCCAAATTAATATCTCCTTGACTATTTCATTATTAATTAAATAACCAATCTTCTAAAAATCCCCAAAATATTCAAATTTAGAATATGAATAATGTATCAAAATTCACGATATGCATATGTATTTAATTCACTATATTGAATCTTTTAAAAAAATAATTTCTTAATATTTATCCTATAAAAATGTTAAGAAATTAAAATTCCAATTTTTATTGGAATTTTAAAAAATTTCATTGCCCAAATATATACATTATTTGTGGAGATAAAATATTATCCACTTGTCTCAAACAAATTTTGACAATAAATTAAAAATAATCGAATTGGAATTATGATTATAGTATTCTAAAATTGTCTCCAAACTAATATCTATGAAATAATCCCATGAAAATAATTTGACAAATCTTGAATAAGTCCATTCGAATATTAAAATTTAAATTTCAATCAACTTTAAAATAATCTCATAATTACCATTCTTGAAATTTTCAAAAAACTCATTGTAGTATGTTATGATAAAACCTAGTCTATATTTGTGTCATATATTAATCTTATACAACATTCGATCAAAGAATATTTTTTTGATATTATTTAAATACAATTCTAATGGATATAGAAACATATAAATCACACGTATTTATCTTGACATATCATCAAAAACTAGTATCCAACATGGTACGAAATTTTTTGAATGTAGATTTAATTTTGAAAAATATTTTGAGAACCCATATCATGTTTTCAGTCATCCATATAGTTCATCCAAATTAATATAAACTTATTATCGATATGTAGATTCAAAAATCACTCAATTATTAGGCCTAAATTTTATGTAATGAGAAATATTGAAAGATTTAATAAAACTAAATATTCTTATGACTTAAAGATATATACTTGAATTTTAATAATATTGAAAATATGATGGATAATAGATAATTCCTCAGCAAGATATTCTACAATATATGATATATTAATTTAGAAAATATAATATTCATGAAAAATTAAGCACGACTAGAATGATGACAGAAAACATGTCCAGCCAATAGAGATCATAGAAAGATTCTCGATGATATGAGTAATATCATGAATGTGATGATCTCAAATTTTTCGTAAATTAAAAATGAATGGTTCCAAATATGATGTTCATTCGAAACATGAGTTCATAAAAACGTGGTTCATTCAATATCTATGTTCTCAAACATGAGTATGATACCATGTTTGTGGCGATAAACATGTAGATGATTACAAAAAAATTCTCCAAATGTGAGGATGATTCCAAATATTTGTTTTATTCCATTTGTACAAAATATAAAATTTATCCTAATTAAATATTAAATTGATATATGTATATAAAAAATTACTAAACATAAAAGGTGATGATAAAAATATTACAGTAAAAATATACATATTAATAATAAATAGTAAAATTAGAATAATATATAACAACAAACATTAAAGGGGTATTTATTTATCAAAATAATTTTGAATAAATTAGTTTTAGTAATTTTAAAATTTTTATTTAAGCGGATAGGATCTACTTAATAATCATACCCTTTTTGATAATTACAAAACCTGACCAAATTTAATAAATTCCTCCCATTTTTTAATTGTAGCAATGCTAAAATAAAAAGGGTTCATAAAAATTAATAAAATGAAAAATAATTTAAACACATGATAAAATATGACACTAAATATTTTAATTTGAAGAAATATTCAATGAACGTTTTTTAATAAAAATAATAAATAAAATAATGGCATTTTCTTAAATATGAACTTCCCCTTTATAGGATAAAAGTGTAACTTGAAGTTTTCTTAAATAAATTTAAAACACATGAATATTAATATTTTTCACAAATTTCGAATAATTACTAAAATCTCTCCCTTAAGATATGATTCCTTCTGAAGATAGTTACCTTCAAGAAGTTATAAAAGTTAAAAAATAGCATTCTATAAATAATGAAGTATTAACAATGAATTAAATAAATAAATAATCAAATAAATAAATGTCATAAGAATAAAATATTTAAGAAGATGATAAATAATTAAAACCACTCCACCTAAAATTAAGAACAAATATTAAAGGTATACATTTAATTAAAATGTATTATATTATAAAAATTAAATAATTAATTTTGAAAAAAAATAAATGTAAATAAGAACTCTCAAGCCATAAATATTGAAAAATAAAGAATAATTTCATATAATAATTTTACAATTTTTAATATGAAACAGAAAAATATACTAGTAAAGTATAAAATTATAAATTAATAAAATGCTGACTAGAAAGGAATTTTAGATTTAAAACACCATTCATTATGAAAATAAATATCTCAAAAAATTAAAGTAAATAAACAACATAATTTTTTTAATTGCATTTCCCATTAAATAATATTTTAATATTTTGAAACGTTTGAAAAGAAAAAAATCATAAATATTAATTTATTTTAAAATATGACCGAGTAAAATATTTAAATAAAATGAACCATGAAAACATTTAAAATTATTTTCATGTAATAGTTAAATGATTATGTAAATAAATTTAATCCATGTTTAGATATGATAAATTTAAAAACATGATCAGTAGTAAATAAAAATATTTCAATTTTATCCGGACCACATAGAAGTATATAGAATTTAGAATATCATACATGATGGAGAGAAATGAATATAAGAATAAAATTACAGCAAACATAATGTCCTTAAATGATTTTAATAGATTCAAATACATTGATCTTTTCTTGTAATTTAGTTCCATGACATCCAAAAAAGATAATTAGTAAGAGAAATATAAGAAATCTCCATTATTTGAATAGTCACAAAAAATTTTATCATGTAGTTATTTAAAAAATAAGAAAAAAATACAAAATACAATAAACTTTTTATACCTATATTCTTTTTGTTTTAGATGTGTCACTAATAAATGATATAGTCATGTAAAACTAGTAATTTTGGGAAGAAATTACAAATTTAGATGTTGATAAATAATTGGAATAACAAACATTTCTGAAAACACAAAATTGAATATTTCTAATATTGTATTGGATAGTATAATGTATATTAATACAATAAAAAAATTTAATAGCACGCATCATGTTTTAATTTTAAAAAATAAAAAAATAATTAAAAAATAATTTCCCCATTTCCCCATTTTTTCCAATTCAAAAACACCCTTTATATGTTATATTTTTATCAAGAATCTAATTTAAGTAATTTTTTTCCATTGGAAATAATTATAGTAGTTTGTTGTAAAGAATAAACAACATAATTTTTTTTTATTTTTTTCCTCCAAAATTAAATTAGTTTTAATCAAATTTTATCTTAAATAAATAATAGGCTTTCTAAAATTATCATTTTCCATAGAAATGTCATTATAATATTATTATATATTTATAATCACATTTTTAAATGAAAAAAATTTATCCTGAAGCATATAAAAATATTCATTACATTTATAAATTAAATGGTTCTTAGAATTATAAGAAAGATAAGAAGATGGTTATACCTCAGTAACATGATCTGTGATACATGGATCTATTATTTGATTCGAATACTCCAATTAAGAGATATAATTTTATTCATCATTTAAATACTTAGATTCACTCCAAGTAACCATCATGAATTTCATAGATTCATTTTTTATATAAGTTTATTTGAGCTTAAGAAAATGGTAGTTAGGCCTCTGGTGAACTTTAATCTTACATTAATAACATCTAGAAACCTTATCATTATTCTTCTATAATATCGCCTTTCCATTTTTTTATTTCATAAAGAATTTTATTTTAAGAACTATAACTCATTTCATAAATCTGAATAACTATAATCTTAATATTCATTAACAAAAATTGAGTGAAAAAATTCAATTTTTGATATAAATTTGATATTTAAATTTATCAATCATCTATTCAACATATGTCACCAGGGTTATACTAAATTTATTCATTATTAAAATTTTGAACGATGTACATTTCCTTATATAAGTATATGTACCATAGCACCTACAAATAAATACTCTAAGTAAATTTATTTCCTAGTAAAGTTCTAGAATTGGAGTTCCAATGGAAAGACATCATTGGAAATTTCTATAAATCTATCAATTATTTGAGTAACTCTTTTAGGTTCTCACATAATGAATATATTAAATTTATTCTTAGTAGTACTGAACCTCATTTTTCAAACATAATCAATTCCATAATAAAAAACTATAATGGTCTCTACCGTTTAATTAGCTATTGGAAATTGAACAAATATATTAAATTAATTATTTCTTAATAAAAAATAATTGTATATATAGATATTGAATTTTGTTGAAAATCAGCAACTTGAACATTTATCCACGTTTTAGGTTTACCTTCCAAAATCTTATATAGTTTTCTATCATTCAAATAAATTGTTAATCCAATATTATTCAAATAAATAATCATACGAGCCTTCCTGTAGCCATAATTATTAAAATTAAAATATGGATCACATGTCATAGAAATTCCTTCTCTAATAATAAGCATTGAAAAATTTCTACTTCTGAATTTACAACTCAAGATTATAATTTCCAAAATAAACGTTATATTTTTTTAAAAAATCCCTTTATTTGACACCACTTTTTAGTGTGGTATAATAATTAAAAAGACACAAGAGGGGGTAGGGGAGGATTATGTCCCTTAAAAATCATATCAAATTTAAATAGACAATTTTAAAATAAAGAGATATTGTTGATATATTTTAAAATTGATTAATGAAATAGAAAATCAATGAAATAACGATAAGGAAAAAATGGTGTATAGTATTATAGGGAACATAGTTCCCCAAGTACACTCCACTAACTCTCTTTATATGAGCTTCATGATTTTCAATAAGTAGGTCCTTTTATTGGGATCCCTTGAAATCATGTTTTAGAAATTTGCACTATACAATAAGGTAGGATATTTCATATGAAGCATCCATAGATTAGTTTGAGAACATGAAACTACACAATGACTACATAGATGATTTATAAACATCAATATAAATAAGATGTGATGATGTAGTTGAAGTTTATTTTTCTCATAGTTTCCTCTTGTAATGATATATGGTTTGATATTAAGCAAAGTACAATAGTATCCATTAGTTATTAAATTTCATGTAATATTTATTCTTCGATATACAACATAAAAAATAAATATATTATGTTTCCACTTCAAGGAAAATCATTTTTATATTGTTCTATCAGTTATATAACCAAAATCATAGTTTTTTAGTTACAATATAATATTTAGAGACATTGCAGACTTTGTCAACATCTTTAGTCATTTAAAATTTTAACTTCAAAATAAACAACTTAAATAAAATCAAAAATAAACTCCATGATTATAGTGTTTTCGTAGAAGTATTTAGGAAATAAATTCTGAAGATAAAAATTTAAACTCTTTATAATAATAATTGAGAATTTAAATTTTGAATTTGTGATTCCATAAATTATTAAAAAAATAAAAAAAATAATTATAAACAATATGTGACAATTATTTCCCATCTAAAAATTCATTTTTTAATATGAATTTATATAATTATCTACTTATATAATTCATTGAAAACTCTCTAATTCAACCCCCATATATCAAGAAGATATTCAAATTTCAAAATTCAATTATTTTTCCATAATCATTAGATGTGTAGATATTTAATTTTCGTTATCAAATATTTTTAGAATCATCACAAAAATTATACTGTAAAAATGATAAGAAATTCACATTAATATTTAAATATTTAATTTGAAAAATTTTCCTTCCCTAATATCCTAATGATTTTTGAATATAAAATAATCTCTATTTTTTTCAAATAAATGGGGTCTTGAATATTATAGTATTAAAATCTAAATTTTGAATATAATCATCCTAAATTGTTTCCATAATAATTTCAATGCAAAAAATCTCATAAAAATAATTTGGTTAATTTTGAATACCTTTATTGAGATCTTTTAATTTTAATATCAAACACCTTCTAAATAATCCCATAATTATCTCATATGAAATTATTATAAAATTCATAGTACGTTGATATCGAATGATTATGTAAATTTTTTTAGCCTTTATAAATTTGATACAATTTTAACTCTAGATTAATTAAATTTTTATAATTTCATAACATTTCTAATAAATCATGAAACACATAAATCAGCCTTCTATATCTTGACAGAACAACAAAAATAATTATCAAACCAAATATGAAAACATCATAATGTTGTAGTGACCATGAAAATATTTTAAGAAACTATATCACCATTTAATCCATCCTTCTAGTTTTATAAAATTAATTTAAACTTATTATCTATTTATCATATAATAAAAACGTAATTATATGGACATCATATCAGGTTATGATAAAATTACTATGATATAATAACACTAGAATCATTTAAAACCTAAAAAATACACAAAGATTTAACATATTTAAATAATGAAATATAACAGATAATTCCTCAGCAAGATAATTTTATAGTGATAATATAATAATATAAAAAATATAATATTCCTGAAACCTTGATCATGGATGTAGTGATTCCTAATAACATAATGATTCATCAAAATTCCAAGAAGGAATCCTGGCAATGTGAGGTATACCAACAATGCGACGGTCTTGAACATTATTCATATTCTTAATGTGTATTTCGATATGTGTGGATCATTACGAACATAAGGTACCAATATGAGGTTCATTTATACCATGAGGATCCCTAATTTGTGGATGAGACCAAATATGATCCTCTAATTGTTTGGATTATGTAAAACAAGGGGCTCATTCACTATTTGGAAAAATATAATTCTAATCCAAATAAATGATTAAGATGTTATCTACACTTAGAATATATCTCATCATAAAAGGAGTGAGTAAGAGTATAATAAAAAATGATGGATATTGATAAAAATAATTTATTGAAAATAATAAATAACTCAAAATTTTGTTTTTTATGTTTTCTAAAAAACATCAGTTTTAATAATTATCAAAATATATTTGATGTGGAAAGGAGTGACTCAACACCCCATTCCTAAACAAAAAAAATTATAATATTTAAATGAATTCTTCCTTGTATTCTAATAAAAGTAATATTATTTCCATGAAATAAGTACATTATTATTGATTCAATTAATAATTAATATATAATTTCTCACAAGACCGTTGAAAATTGATCTTTCAATGTTTCTTATTATTTTTTATTCATTGAATGAAAACTATTTATTTAATAAAGAAAGATCACTATATTATTAAATAACAAATAAATAAATATTACATTCAAAAAAATGTGAATAAATAATAATTAATTATTTTCATAGCCAAATAAATAAATAAGTGATATCATTTTAATGATCTATAAAAAATATATATTATATATTAACATAATTATAAATTTTATTAAAAAATAATATTTATTTAATATTTAAATAATATAATGGTCAATCGAATAAATGTTGATTCAATCTATGTGATTGCATAAATCATTCAATGTGTTTTTTTAAATAAGTTATTTTTTAGGCTAATTGTTGTTGTAGTGGAAACATAAGAAGCCTCCTTGAGAGAAGTACACAAAAATATCAGTTATCACATTTTAACTATTTAACGAATAGCGGTTCTAATTTTGGTTTTTTGATTTCAAAAAAAAATTAACTAAATAAATGAAATGGAAAAACTAATGAGGATATGGGGACCAAGAAGGGACGGATTTACCTATTACAATGATATATTAGTCCCAATGATATCCAATAATCTTCTTCAATTTTCCTTAGGAGAGATATAACACAATTACTTACACTCTCTCCCGTTCCAAATAATTATTGTGGAAATAACCCTAATTTAAATCTAAAAAAGGTATACCCTTTTTTCCATGTGTTCTAGTGTTGTAAGATATCATCCTATTTTATTTTTAAATCTTGATATTCCAAAAGAAGTAAAAATTCCCATTACCACTTTTTGAACATGCTAACAATCGTTGATCACTACACAATATATATATATATATAAAATTCTATTATAAATAGAAAAAATGTTAAAGAGGGAAATATTTTATCATTTAGTATGGTAATAAACAATAATAAACATAATATATATATATATATATATATTTACATTTGGTAGTGAAAATAGAAAAAGGAATTTTGATTCAAATTTAATAGAATAAGAAATAGATTTTATTTCATTAAGAACACTAATTCAAGAATCAAAAAATGATATATAGTTACCCTCTCTTATCCTTTATATTTTACCCCTCCCTCATAATGCAAATAATGATGATATAGGAAGAAGAAAACAGACTATGAAGAAATAAAGAAAAAAATATAAAGCTAAATAACCATTAATTCATGTGAGGTTACCCTTGATACACTCAACTTCTCTAGTGAACCTTCTCAATCCCTTATAGATATGAATATTTTCCTTTTAAACACCTTGATCAAATATTTGAGGTATTTATACCTTCAGATCATGAATATTCTCCCCTTTTCCATTGTGGGATACATATGGTTTAGAATTTCCATATCTATGTGAAATCAGGGACATAGAATTTGATTTTATGTTCCCTGGAATTAAATATTTTTTAACTGTTCTCTAGTTAAATTTTGTTCATGTTTCAACCATGTATTACTTTTATAAATATGGACATGGTAGTCCATGGCTTTAGTTTGATATCAATTGGATTTCCTCCAAGAAGAGAGATGATTGTTACATTAATAGTTGGATCATGGTGGTACCCATATATTTTCCTGGAAACATTTATATGACCATTGCATTGTTTTTAGAGTCTTAGTTATACCTGACCATAGGCATCCTTATATTTGTAGAACCTTCACACAGCTTTTAAAACATGGTGATTAACCTTACATGGCGACACAACAACCATAGCCAACATAAACAAAATGCGGTGGTACCATTACATGGATTGTAGAGTATGGAATTTTCACTTACAAATATGAACTAAATAGATTAACCATGTGGTTCAAGTGAATGGATACACTATCGGATTTTTTTATTGAATAGTCACTTCAGATGGTTGTTCAATTGATCTAATAAAATAACGGTTCATCAAATTCCACTATTGGGGTCGATCCTTAGATAGATGGTAAGATCAATCTGTGTTTGATGGATAATATTTTTGGTATCACAAAATTCCATCATGGTGTGGTTCGGGTATAGATATCTTGGAAGATATAATCATTAATTTGGTGTATCCCTTAATCTAATTGACTAATTGAGTTCCTAATTTACAAGAGACGACATGACATTGTCACTATGTATTTATTCATGGACTTAGTCTTGAAGTAAGTTACTTGAAAAAATATCATAACTTATTATATATCATATAAAATATAAAATTATACTAAAATAATTTATAATAACATGAAATAATACTTAAAACAACAATTATTGTGTGGATTATTTATTAAAATAAATCTCGAGATCAAAAAAATAACTAAAACTCCAGATTTAATCTATTTTTCAATTAAAATTTAGATTATTCCTAATAATATAAAATGTGAAACTAAAAAAATATTTATAATGAATGGTGCATTTAAAATACTTGAAATAGAAGATAAGTTTTTCAAAAAAAATTAATTTTCAATTACCTCACACATAAGCCTTGTACTCCTGATAATTGAATTTAATAAATATTAACAAATTATAATTAAAATACATATCCAGTTTGATTTCCTATATAAACACCATACAACAGAAGTTATAATACATACTAAATGTTTTATTCAATTTCCTCCATTATGTACATTTTATTAGTGTCCACTTATTTTATCCCCTGACATTTTGTTCTACCTCCCATGAATATTTTTCTCAACACTTGTATATAATTTTTATGAATGTTTTTCAATTAAAATGTTTAAAAATAATTAAATATATACATGATTAATCACAAAATTTCTACCCAATGATTCATATTTTTTATATGATGATGGATTAATTAGTGATGTTTTGTGGTTGTGGTGTTAGATAGATCCAAATATAAAACAGTTGATTTGGAATGATGGGTATGAATCTAAATTGATGCTCAAATAATTTTTTAGATTCCTCAAATAAGGTATTCTTCCCTCAAAACATCATCTACTAACTTGTCTCTCTTCATTGAATTCTTGAGGAACATCCCACACACATTTGTAGATTCACCAAAAACATACATTCCTCTCTCCATTTGGTATAGTTGATTTATTATATCATTTTTTCATTTTATTTATTTATTTAATGGTATAGAGGGACATAATTTTTTCTGTTATGGCTGTGAAACCTATATTTTCCCCATATTAGAAGTAATTTTCATTTCTTTAGATGTGTCCAACGTGTTATTAAAACTTATTTTACACCAAAAACTATAGAAATAACCCCCAAGCAAGTAATAACTCCAAAAAGTGTCTCCCAACATCATCTCTACATTTTTGTATGATCTACCCTTTAAGAGATAAAAAAATCATCAATTTAATCCATTTACCCATATTACACTGAGTGTGTTTCATTTAATATATTCAAGTATGGGTTTCTATTTATATTTTTCTTTTTTATGGAAAAGGAGGCACTTTATACATAAAAACTATGGGAGACATACATGATCATCCTTCTATGAAATTAAGAACATTCTTTTATTATTTGTATCATGAATTTTTTCCCAAAATAGATGTAGAATTTTTGTATAAATTTTTTATTTAAATTCACATAGGCTATATAATCAAATTTATTCCATATATTTTTCTCTCTCCTCCACACTTGAATATAAAATATATCACGGAAAAAAATATATATCAATGAAGATAATGATATTTTTCTAGTAATGTATCATCTTAACAAATTCATTAATAGATAATAAGGAAAAAATGGTATTAATTTATATATGGCATAAATTGGAGATCCTATAATGAAAGTTATTATAATCAAAATATTTCCTCAATTATTTAAACCCAAGTTCTATGAATTGCCAAAATTTTTTATATACATAATTAAATTATATTTATTAAATTATTTCATTTTTTACTCAATAAATAAAAAATTGTAAACAACTGTCAAATTAGTTTTAGATACCTCGTGGAAGAGCGTCTAAAATTATATGATAGTATTACATGGAATAATTTTCAAATATTAGTGTGTTTTTATTAAATTCATTCACATTAAATTTGAAAAAATATCATTCTAATATTATTCATTACAGAGTTGATGGGTTAAATTATTATCTAAACATTGATATAAATTTACTGTTTGAAATGGGATTCCAATAAATTATTTATTTTTTATAAAAATACAATGGAAATTATAAATAACAGATACACTTTTTCAAAACGGATAAAAAGAAATATGAGGAGTCTTAATCATAAAATGTTCCAACCCATACACATAATTGATATAGTTTTATCATTTTATTCTAATTGGTTTTTCATATAAAAATATTTTAAATTTAATCATAACATGTATTTAAATGTTATGGAGGGATACACCCTGGTGGGATTTATTGATAAACAACTTACATGAGTATGATCATTTCTACTAGAATTTATGAAATATTCTCATAGAATATTTTTAATTTGTGGCCATTAATAGTGAATTATTCTTATACTCAAAAAATATCAATATGTACAAACACCAACAATATATACATGAGTGGAAAAAATTATACCGTTATTTAAGGAATGAATTTTACTAAGAATGCACTCGTGTCTTGAATTTTACTGGAACACATCATATTTAGTATGGAAAGATCTTAATTGAATCGTATTTTCATAGACCAACCTTTCAACCACTTTTAATTTCATATAGGTTATTTAAATGATATCTTCCTTCATTCCCAGCGCCTATAAGGTATATATTCATACCTCTCAAAACCTTTTAGTAAAATTTCATTCCCAAAGAAAATTTCTCTGTCCATTATAAATTGGAACTTTTCAAAATTTATGAGAATATTATTTTCAATGAATATTTTAATTTTTTTAATGATTCTAAAAATAGTGGGAAAATAAATTTCCTAAAACTATAAAATCATCCTAGAATAACTGTAAAAATACTCAATGTGGTTTGAAAATATACTTACTATACACCTCAAAAATTTAACTAACGTTTTAAATAGCCCAAATGAAATCCTAATATCAGTGACTATATAAATAGGGCATGTAATGGTAGCCTTCTCTTGGTTCTCTACAGTAATGGACACTTGGAAAAACCTGAAAATATTTCCAAAAAACAATAATTGGTCTTATATTCCAATGTATGAATCATCTTTTAAACTAATGGGATGGGTTTGTGATATTTTTGGGTGACCAAATTTAGTTTCCTATAGAATATTCAAACTCTCCATTATTTCTAAATTCTCAAATGGGTTAATTTAACCATTTTATTCTTTCTAGTTGTTTGGTAAGTTTTCATGGGATCAATATGGATGGGAATGACCTATTGAAATTTGATATGGCATAAAAAATCTCAATCCATAGAGTTTCTTAGTATCATTCGTTACCACTTCCATCAATCTGGGTTTTACCCTCTTTCAAGGATACTTAATATTCTATTAATATTCCTCAAGAGAGATTATATTTGGAAATATTTTGGAATTATACCATAAATAACACTTCATATCACTCAAATTTCATTGAGAAGTTTCAAAAAAACCAAAATAAATGTTATTTTTTAGACTAAAGAGAGATTATTAGAAATTATAATTGATGACTATTCTATTTCCATTAAATAAAAATATTTCAATTCTATGGGAAGTTTTTTTGTTCAATATTTTGGATTTATTCAGGAAATTAATTAAAATTGATCTTCCCTACACTTAAATTTTAAAAATGGTATACACATGGTACCATATTAACATAATCATTATGTAATAAAACATTCGGTTCATCAAAATATTTATAAATTACAACTTCTTAAACATTGTATTTTTGTTTTGAAAATTCTGACCAACCATATTATTGATTATAATTTCTAGAAATACTATTATCACAAGGAAAAAACCAATATAACATAGTCTAATCATCAATGGGTCCAAAATACTCAAGATAGAAATGTGTAAAAAGTGAATGGTTATCTGAATGGTTCCTTTTGGAGTAAAAAGAATTGAAGAATATAGTGTTGTCTCAAAAATATATAGTGAGAGTACCTTCAGGTATGTTAATTATGTTACTATCTATCTTAAAGTATGGTCTCAAAAAAATAATGGGTTACAGTCTGGGTGATTAATAATCATCGATATTGAGTACATATAATTCATATGGAAATAACATCTCATTGAATTTCACAAGGTCATCATCCAACACTCCTTCTATAAATATAGTGGAGAATTTCCTATGTTATAAGAAAAAAATTTTAGGATTAAAGTATTCTATATAAAAATATGTGAACATAGACAAAGTCATATCATTTATTTAATCACCAAGATCAAAAAAATAATAACTAATGTTCTAGGATACAATGGTGCTGGTAATTGAAAATGCCCATGAATAATGATATTTGGTTTGTAACTAGTATATTATCTAGGTTTAAAAATATCTCTCTAAATTAATTATATCATTACCTTTAAGATACTATATATTTTGAAAAACTTTCTTTATAAATTTGAATATTTTTTTGATTTATTAGAGAGACTTTAGAATGGGGAAATTATTTTCCACTTTCAATAAATCTCTAGAATGTTTTTAACGTTTTTCTTCCTAGAACTTATGTGATTCAATCACTCATGATTTGAATTATTGTGGCATGTGATTATTTTTCCAATTTTTTACTTTTTTATAATTTCCTTGATATCTTCCTTTTCCGAAAATATCTTACTTAATCTTCTATTAATTATTTTACTTCTTTTATTGGGGACCAGGATCTTATATGACATATTCTTCTCAGTTATGTTCCACTTCCTCCTTATCCTATTATAAAGGTTTTATTGTACATTTTTTGTTTTAGGATATTTATATAATTATATATAATTATAATAATTCTCATCATTTAATTCATGGTTTGTTAGTGGTTGAATTTCCTTTTTGTTTTTGGTTCATTCCAAGTTCATGAATTCCTTCATGTTAGGGATTTGTTTTACTATTCTTATGCCTTCTGACATTCTTCTCCATCTTGGTTTTTCTCTACATTGGGTGCTTCATTGGTATTTTTCATCTAATAAGATCTCATATTTTTTTGGAAAAGTCTCCTTTAGTATATGATATGTTTACATGATAAAATGTATGGTGGTTAAAATAGCGGTGGGTTGTTGAAATCTTGGGTTTTTTGTTGGAAAGGTTGTCAGTTTAAGTAATGATTTTGTTATGAAGGTATATCCATGTTAAATTAATTTGAAATTCTATAGTAGACATTGTTAGTATCTCTTCACTACTTCTTTTTTTCGAATTTACCGAGATAAAGGCTTCTAAAAAAATATTTATCCTTTTCACTTCATCACACTAGTCAGGGATATGGTCAAAAGATAAGAGTATACCACATAACATTATTTGTGACTAATGTTCAATGACTCTTTTTAGAGTCACAAAACCTACAAAACCAGAAAGATCTTCAATATTAATATATATATATATATATATATAAATAATGATATATTGAATGATATTACCACTTCATTACCTCATGTGCTAGTGGATCTACTATCAATTAGTAATGAGTTGTACATGGCCATCTCAATCAGGCCCTTGACATTTATTTGTGATTTTTCTATCGTGTCACCTCTAGATTATTCATTTAAACTATTTATATCATTATGTTGTAAGGCTTGATAAAATTTTTCAGTGAATTGATTTTCATTTGTATCATGATGGGGAGTGAAATCACATTATATGATTAACCTCTCCCACTACTCATAGACATTCTCTCCAGGTTCTTGTTAGATGGATGATATTTAATTTTTTATTATTAAATATCTGGTTGTGGGAAATATTTTTTTATTGATATATCTCTATAATTATTATCAATTATTCACTTCATCGGGTTGTATTCTAGATAATAATTCTTTTGAACTCCTTATTGTGAGAATGAAGATTCCTTCCACTTTACTTTCTCATCAAATATTAAAACGGGTTTCATGTTAAATAATACATATGTGAAATATTTTATTTTCAAATTTGGATCTTCTCAGATAACACCATGAATCTTGAGGAAAATTTGGATTAGATAAATATTTAATTTGAAATCATTTTTCAATTAATGAATATGAAATTGATTATATTCTCTAGTAAACATAAATTCACCCTGATCAGTGATAATATTATTGGGGTTTCTATACCTGACTTCATTATTGATAAGAACACTTAATTTTTCACTCGATTCTATTAGATAAACTTCATCAAATTCTGATTTTCAATTTATTTTTCTCATTATAGTCAATGTCCATTCTATTCCATCATCAATTTCAATTAACGAATTATAATATTTTCATTTCATGGCATATTAAATATATATATTTTACAATACCTCCATAAAAATTCATCCATGTTTTGAATGAACCTTGTCATGCGGTGTAAAAACTCAATTATTTCATAGGATAAATATAGTTGGAGTGGAATCCTAGGTAGTCTCTCAGAGATAAGATCACCTAAAAATAATTTCTTTAATTACTTAAAGGGAAGATGTTTTTATTCTAGGATTTTTATTTAGAAAACAAATAATTTAACTGAAATAGGGAATTTTAAATTACATATGATGTGATTTTGATCATATTTTGGATCGCTTCTCCTATTGTAATAATATGGTAGTCTAAAATTTATCCAATATTATTCTTCTTATCCTAGTTAGAGATAGATTCAAAAATCACATCCACACTCCCAATTTTATGAATGGTTATGATGAGAGTTACCCTAAATAAGATTTGAAAAAGATCTACCCTTATTCTTATGAGTTCAATTGTTAAAAAAGGTTTAACTTGTTACCTTATGAAATTCTCAGTCAGGTCTTGTTATTACTACACAAAACAAAGTTCCTCATACCACTTGCACAGATGTTGGAAACAATCAATCACTTCACCATTATTCTATCATATAAAGACAATAAACAGGTGGAGAGATATAATTGATCGTATACCAAGGAAATAAATGATAACAAATTAAAACCAAGTAAGATCACAATAGGTAATTAAAAATGAAAAATGATGATTTAGACTAGTTTAATGAAAGAAGGGAGACATTTCATTTCATTATAAACACTGACTATATCATTAAAAAATGGTTTATACTTCCCTTACATGATCACCTGAATTTGAACCCTCAATGAAAAGGTAAATTTAGATGAGGGAGGAATTAGAAATAATGGATGAGAAAAAATAATTGAATCAATTATAAATTTAAATCTAAAAAAATTCATGTTAGGTCACAAAAAAGTCTTATATTCCACTCTAGAATTCCACATCCTTACATTATATACATGTGTATTTCCTCTCACATCACCTTGGTAAGACCGTAGAAATATTTTCACCTTAAAATCTAAAATATCGTTCCCTTTAACAATATGTGAATCTTTAAAACTCATGTTTTTAATCCAATAAATAGTAATTAATAAAACAAATATGAAATAATATTTATGTATCATGTTACATTCATAAAAAATTTATCTACAACTATGGATACAATTTCTATGTGACCCTCTAGGCCCTTTTCTACATAGAATTCCATTATTACAAAAATATCAATGTTATCATCTTCAAATATGACATAGAACCCATATTGAATATGGTAAAAATTTTAATGAATATAACAACATATGAACACACATAATGTATGATAATACATGTATAATGATATATCTAATAATGAAGGTATCTTACTAATTTCATCAAATTATGAACTCCAAGTCACTTTCTTTTACTTTTACAAAAGTGGAATTCAAAAATAACTACATCGAACTAGTCTTAATAAGATTGTTCCATTTATAATAAACCTTGAAATATATAATCATCCATTAATGAACAAATGAAACAAATAATTTCCCTCATTATTCAATATTGTAGTATTACTCATGATATAACCAATGTAACATACTTCTCCATGAGAATATATTAACATGGTATTTATAAATAATTCGATGTATATGACTCATAATATAAAATAATAAAAATACAAATTCTACATGATATTTACACACATCCATATATAAGAACATCTAATAACACATATGAATATTGATTTCCTATAGGTTGTTCATAGTCTCATTATCGTTTACACTGATGATTACTATGTGTTTAAACCATGAGAAGGTGTCAAAATGTCCTATGAGTCTCCCCCCTGATAGCCAATATCATTTTTATCTTGTGAAATGATATCATCCACCTATAGAAAATATATTTAATAATATCTTCATGATATTTCTAGATTCTTCTAAAATATTGAAACAATTATTTATTTTATGTGTAGAATGATCCCATTGACATTATAACATATATTTAATGTAGAAGAACAATCATCATGTGATATGTAATTAATTTAAAATCACAACTGAATATTTTTTGTAATAAAATGTACATAATAGTTAAACAATGGTAAAAACTCCAATATAATCTCACATGAATTGGAGAAAAAATATAATAATTCAACTAGATTGCTTCATGTGATAAACCTGATCCTACTAATATATGGCTATAGATTATAAAATAACTAAGATACTTATGGATGGTCTTCTTGGAATAACCATATTTCTATATTAAAATACTCATGATATGTTATTACTGAGTATATATTCTTTTATCCTAGTTATATTGGATAATACCATAGTTAAAACTCATCATGATATGATTAAATTCCACCTCCTTGGTAAAAATCAAAGATATAGGATAAATTATTCCTAAACTTGTTTTTATGCTACATCATAAAACACATTATACACATTCGAATGATGATGTGGCCAAAAATAGATGCAAAAAAGATTCCCCTTTCACATTAACTTATCAATTTTATTATTCCACATTATATTGAACTAAATAATACTATCTTAAAATTCCCAGTAAATTAGAATTCCCATCACTCCATTCACTAGAAAGTCAACTAGTTTTCCTTTCTCAATAATTTTCCTTTTATTTTTAATATAAACCTATATAATGCTCTTAGACCTATCTTATATTATCAATATTTGATTTATAAATAATTAAGATCAATCTGAAATATATATCATAGAAGGTGATATGGATTTAGAAAGTAAACACAAGAATATATATTTCACACATCATAAGAATCCCATGTGATAATGAAAAATTTAGGGTGGGTTATTACATATTATATTTTTCAATACCATGTAAATATTATACTATGACTCTGAATAAAAAACTACATGATCTATAAGAGTGGATCATGTTCAATAGAACTTATGCGACTACTTAAGTCAACATTTGATAAATTGTTTAATATTATATAACTTCCAGAATAATGTAATTAGACAAATTTTTCAAATATAAAAGTCACCCAATAAGGTAATCCATAATCATTTGTTATAAAAACATCAATTAAAAGTCTCATAGATAACCGAAAAAGGAAAAAAATAAAAATTACATAATATAAGAAAGAGTAACCATCCATGAGACATACACCATCTGGCCTAAAGGCTAATCTTAAAAATAAAAAAACAATCCATAAGATAAAAATCATCATGATCACCCATCACAAACAAAACATCTCACTAAGAAGGAAATGACCCTAATGAGAATCCAATGAACAAAATGACAACCTTCCACTTCCTATGTTCCATGAAATTACATCTAAAACGCCCAATGGATAAGTAGGGTTTGACAAAAATTCTGAAAAACACTTCCCCAAATAATATATGAACGATATAATACCATGAATACAACATTTATATCTTTAAAATAAAATAAATTTATAATTCAGTTTCAAATGATTAAATATTTTGTTAAAGAAATTATTTTTTATTCAAATAATTTAATATTAAAATAAACCAAGAATATAGAATTTCTATGTATGATAACGTGAATGTATAGTAAATACCAATAATGGGAACAACAAATAATATAAAATTTAACTAAAAATCATGGAATATTCAATCCTGTGTAAAACAATGTATGAATGAAAAAACACAATTTTTCCAATCCATCCTAAGGGAGTATATACTTGAACCTAAAAACACTAATTTATATATTAGGTGAATATATATGATATCAGTTCTTGTTTTAGTATATCTATGTCCATTACATCAACTGTAATTAACAACATACTAAATCGGCATGTCCATTTCCTAATTCACCCATGGTTCCCAATGGTCCTTTCTGGAAAAAACCATTAAAAACTATTATCACACATAATAATACATTTTCAAAATGTTGCCTTGCCACTTTTCTTATTCTAAATCCATTTTAGTTCCAAAACCTCTCTTAATGAATTTCATCAATCAGTCATTATACAAAAAACTATTTCAAAATAAAAACACCATTAAAATCATTAACACTCTTAAAAAAATCCACTTTGATATCAAATCAACAAATTCAATAACACAAACCAAGGTAATTGACAATAGCTTCATGTAATTAATCATACAGATAATTTTTATAATTATATCTACCTCATGAATGGAGGGAACTAATCATATTCAAATATGTAAATTGGAAAAATGCAGATAGGTTCCTCATGATCATTAAATAGATCCATCATGAATGATGGATTTTCATCAAGAATACAAGAGAAGAGTCCCTGGGAATGTTGTGGAAGGTATTGTTTGATACTATGAATCAGAGGGAATCATAATTATTTCTATAACAAAAACTTTTATCCTGATAAAGTGATCACTATTTTGAAATTTGAAAAAGATAAGTCCACATCATCCTCATTAGTTTTTTACCCTTATGTCTTGTGGATATGTTGTCTGTATTTCTCGAGTACCTAAACTAAGGGAATTGTTTTACCATGTTGTACCTTATATTTGGGGTCTATAATCTAAAATTGTTTCACAAAGATAGTGGTGTCATAAATAATATAACAACACTATGATTCAGTCACATGGAAAGGGTCAAGCTTATTCCACATCAACTAGGAACATGAAACACTTCATGAATCGATGTTATGTGAGATAAAAAGTTTAATTGAAACATCCCATTTTTATTTATTTAATGATACAAAAGGGGATAATATACCTCAGTTCCAACATACCATGATTAACCAACTAAGATTTTACTAGAAATTAATAACTTTAAGAAATAACTAATTTACCACCTCAAACTCATACAGATAATGATAATGACCCGCATATTGTTATAGATGACTATAGTCCATGTATAATCTATTCCAGATCAACTGAACATTTTCTTTCATCACCTAAACATAGGTTTATCCAGTTAATGAATGATATCCCAACTATACCCATCACTAGGAACAACAACATAGAAAACAATATAATTCTTCTAAGTGACCTATATAAGTCAAATTATGATAACTATTATTATCAGAAAATTCAACTATAGGAGGATTATTTTCCCACAAACCCCTAATGTCATGAACACACCCTCAAAGAATATTCTCAAGAATCTAGATCTCTCAATCAGTTTGGATACCCATATGAATAAGATTTGTTTTTATTAATTTAAACAAATAACCCATATTCTTAGGAATACCTTTAAAAAACATAGATGTGAAACATGGGTCCCTATTATAATCAAGAAGTGTTGGAACACCATGAAGTCTCACATCCTATCAGACATACACGTAGCTAATATAGAATACATTCATCATCTATTTTATGGGGAGAAAATGAGATTATTTAAAAATCAAATTAATGACCACATAATTCACTTTTTCCCAACAAGTATTACATGAGAAAACATTGAATATGTATATATAAATATCCTACTACAACCAAATTGTAATGGGTAATGGTTGAAAAACCCATCAAATCTCTAGTGTTCCTCCATAATCGCATTATAGGTAAGGCACCATGAAACATAATCTAAAATTAAATACCTCATTTCTATTCAAATATATATACTTATCAAGTCTAGAACATCCTATTAGTCCAAGGGTTCATGGAACAATATAAAAAATTTCCACTATCTATTAATCCATCTTGAAAACATAGAACATCAATATGATGCCAAGACCACTCACCTAAAGCATCCCCACCATTTAGTGTTTTTCGAAAGCTTCGAAAAACAGTGTCTAATATTTTCTCAATATAAAGATGATTATTGAATAAAGAGTTGACCTTCTCTAAGGCCAAGAACACCAGTACACCATCTTCTCATATTCCCAAGATCATCTCTATAAACAAACTCATCATAGACCACACCTCTAATGATTTCTTAATCATCATTTGAGAATTTTCAATACATATCATCAGTGACCATGTCACATTTCATAGGGGTATAAAAAATATCGAAATCAAAAGTCTGATTATATTCCATAAATTATCGCTAATTAAAATTTCGTTCATTCAACGTAAAACTATTATATAGGATTCTATGATTCGAATATACCATGAATCACTCATAATAGAGATAATGAAACTATGTTAGGATTTCATGAATAATTTCTTCCAAGTCAAAATAATGTGTAGGTTAGTCCTTTTCATGAGATAATAATTATATATATCTATATGTCATCACTTCCCCCCACCCCACATATCAAGACAACCCCAATCCAATACCAGAAGCACCATAGAAAACACCATAACATGAAATGGGTTCTAGAAGAATTAGAACATGACTTGAAGTTAAACTCACCTTTAGTTCCTAAAAATATATCTCACATTTATAATTCTACATAAAGTTTAATCCGGTAAATGTTAATGTTTTCATCAAATATGTCATCATAATTATTTCTAAAATAGACTACCTATAAAAACTACCTAATAACAAGAATATATAAATCACAAACACATTTCTAGGAATATCGTAGGACATAATCACATATATAATTTCAAGATCCAGTATGGTTTCTCTATGAAAAATAAAATTCTCCATAAACAACACTTATTGGATCAGTATTTACACATGGAAATACTACCATAATGGAGATGTTCCATCAAGGTTCTAAGAATGATATCTAAATTATTAATGTGTTCTTTACCAGATTGTGGTGCACTAAAATATCATCCAAAAGTAGTATTATGAAATATTAATTGAATAGATTAAAAATCCGGCTCATCAACTCCTTAATACTTATAGGGGAGTTAGTAAGAGATAATGACATAACCCAAAACCCTAAATATAAATACCAAATCAAAAATACTCTCTTTGGAATATACTATTATCTAAATATAAACTTGTGATACCCTAACCAGAGTTAGTCTTGTAAAACTAGTGATACCCACTAAGTTTATCAAAATTATAATCAAACATTTTTAAATGATAATTATTCTTAATGGTATCTTAATTTAACTTTTGATATCCAATGAAAAGTGTGAGACTCATATACAAATTCTAAGAAATGAAGTTAAGAAAATCCCATGGTGACATTATATGATGGATAAATTTCATGGCCTCAAAGTCTTTCAGTTATACCTTAGGTTCATGTATGAATAGGTAGGTGTTATGTGATATGGAGATATAGAAAAAGTAATCTTACCCTATAGAATGTAAATAGTGAACTCGGCCTCTCTCTATGGTGGTAACACAGAAATGATTTCTAGGAAAACCTAGGGGAATATACTCACCACTATAGGTAGTGGAATACCCAGATGGGGAAAAATAGTAACAAGAAGCATCTCTGATAGCTGAAAATATATCTTTCCTTCATATTTAACAAATTTCCACACAAAACCAAATATATAATCACACTCACCATGAAGGACACGATAGAACCCAATGATAGAAAATAATTAGTCTTTGTGATAATGATAATCTAGTTGGGTCTTAAAATTTATCTTCCAATCCATACTAATAATTGGGTTCATTATATCAAGATAAATACCAAATAAGTCCCATAACACCTCAATGTCAGTTATCATCATCTGAAATGTAATAAAATTGAAACCCTGATTAGACACATACCCAAATGCATATAATTGTAAAAAATTAAATAAATTAGATCCAATATCAATCCAAAATATTAAATTTATAGTGATTATATAAAATAATTATTATAATTTGTATCAAACAAAGCCAGTACTGTTGAGGAAAAAATGAACATTGTACTTATAAAAATAGCTTACCCTGCCTTAGATTCCTCTGGTGTATACTCTATTGAATATTGATATATGTTATCATGACCTAATTGAGAATTCATATCGACATAAATGTACCCCTTAGTATAATGATAAGACCCACCACCCATAGAAGCATTATAATGAACCTATAATCTCTTTGTGAGAGTGGATACAAAATTAAGACATTCGGTTATCCTTATACTAAAATAAAAGAGATAAAATATTTTAAAAAATTTGGATAATTTTATTTTCATTCACTAAAATTGGGTTGGTATGAAAAGGAATTAAACATTGATTGAAAACAACCTAAAAAATTCTTGAAAAATCCCATGATACTACTCTATAATAAAAATGAGCACCTATGCATTTCCTTTTTGGAATAGAGGACGCACCATGGATATGAACCATACAACTGAAGCTCTAGAAACCCATTATTCTAGCTATTTATACCTAAACTAAATCATCTATGTCCAACACATAAAAAATTTCAGCTGATAGAAGAGATTTTCATCAACTTAATATCATTCATATACCCAATTTCTAACCCCGAGGCATTAAGGTAATAATTGGTTGAAGTCTTGAGTACCAAGTTCAACAACATAAAAAAATTATTGTAATATTCAAAAACTAAATGTTCACTATAATATAAGTTCTATAATTCATGGGACTTATATACTCAATTTGATTCAGGATAAAACTACTAGTTGAATATATTTTTTATAATGTCTTGGTAAGATCGTCATGAAAAATATAATGCTGGATATAGTTTAACCATCTCCTTCCCCATCCTTTAAGAATGTAACTAGAAAAAGAAAAATTAGAGGCCAAAAAAGTTTAAAAAAACAAATATCCATTAATTATTATCATGAAAATCCTCATGTTCATGGAGTAAATTGTCAACAATGAATATGGGAAGATTATACATAGTAAATTATGAGCCATGATCCACTATTTTTCCATGGTGTCAAGTACCATCTTGGAATAGTTTATGAAAAGTGTGGATTGTAGCTTCCATCAAAGAAATGTATACTAGAGGGTTTTCCTATAGAACTATTCTCATAGCCTCCTCACTGAGACTTGGAAAATATCTTGTAGGAGGCATTGTCTATAGACAAAATAAAATAAAAAAACATAGAGGAATCTTCTGAAATCAATATTTTGACATCAAGAATCCATATCAATGATTGAAAAAACAGATTTTTAATATAATCATGGATTCCTTGAACATGAGAAAAATAATTAAATATGAATATGTTAATTTATATAAATTTTAAATCATGTTCACTCAAATAACCTCATACACAAAATATGTTTCATGGAAATAATTCCTTGACCACCTATAGTAACTCGATTTCAGAAACATATGTGAGGAAGTAAGGAACCCACCCACACTTACCACCATATTTTTTTGGGTACAAACTCACATCTAATTTGACCATAGACAAAACCCATGTAGTGTCACATCTATTAAAGTTGTGTAATCCCTATGATACTCTCTTGTAATGAACCAATTTGGGTTAAATAGACATCTCACCCAAGAAGATATGCAACAAGGTATGGTGAAACAAAAAATCTTAGACATGTCTCATGCATAACAATAAAAACAGGAACAAATAATCTACATATCAAAAAAATAGTACACATCCATGATACATACAACATCTTTTCCAAATGGATAAACATAGAAACAAAATAAGGGAAATTTTATCCAAACCTCTATGTGACTGTATATCACTTAAAAACATCTCACTATAATTTTGACAACACAAAATTGAATACTAGGAACTACATGATGACCATTCTATTTCTTATTTCATGAAAAAACAGATCTACAAACAACTAGAGGGAAAATAATTTTTTAAGGAAAAATCACAGTAGGATTTCACTAAAGAATTTATACATATTTTAATACCCTAAAATCATTCTCTATATCAATAAAACAAATATATTTTATACATAACCTTTTAAATATAAAACATTTTTTTAAGAAAAACTTTGGTTTTCATAAAAATCATTTCGCATTCACATAAACAAATAATATAAAAAGTACATATAATATATAATTAAGGTATATGAATCACCATAGGTGGATACAACAGAAGAAAAAACAAGTTATAAAAAAATCATTAAACATACCATAATACATAAACAAATTATTAATTTCAATGAAAAATATTTGGATCTATGCTATGGAAATATGTACTGAAAATAAATGATAACTCTAAGATAAAAATATAGTGAATCCAACATACATTGAGTCACTTCATAGTCTATAGATATCATAAACATCTTTTGAAAATACACAAACTATTGTTACAATTCCATTTCTTGAAACACCTGAGGTTCCAAATGATCCATTCATTCTAAAAATATTTGAAAACAAAGATAAAAATTTAAAAATCATTTTCAAAGAAAATATTTATTTCTTCCATTCATGGATATCAATTTTAGAAAATAAACATCCCTTATAGAATTTCATCAAGAAAATAGTGTGAAAAAACATTATAATGAAAAAATACCTTAATATAGGGATCATTTTTAAAAACTAACCATTGATATCAAATTTTAAGTTTTCATAAAAACACAAAATTAGTTGAAAACAATTATATAAATTCATGAGTTATAACCTTTATGTTTAGATAGAAACTTCAAAAATATATAGAACCATTCAACATAGAAAATGGAGATAGGTAATTAGTAGTTTGTATCCTCATGATCCTTGAAGTGGCCAATCAGAAACATATGAATTCCATTAAGAATACAAGAGAAGAATCATCTAGAGTGATGGGGAAGGTTCAGTTCGAGCCTTACAACTATTTAAATTCTTATATATTTTTTCAATAATACCTATCATAGAAATATAATGTCCCCCATCAATCCTATTATAATAACATAACCAAAATTCATTTCAAAATATTATATAATGATCATTATACTTTTTTCCACACATTAATGGATCCATGAAATGTACATTTCATATTGGAATTATTTGATGTCATCATCCTTTTTTGTCACATCATATGAACCATAACATTACTTCCATGCATGGTGGCCCTTGGAATCTAATGTCTAATACAATTTCAATAATTGATGTGAAAATTAAAATTTAGATAGATATAAGCATGATGATTTGAGTAATGGTTTCTGTCCCATGAAATGTTCTAGAAATTAAAGATTTCAATAATAAATCATGATTTATTTGTAATGACATACACCATTCATATATATTTCTTCATGAAGACACACCAATAGTATCATGTCTAGATACATATAAACTATGTACCCCTAAATGTTTGGTATATAGATTTTATTATAGAATTCATGTGGACATGTAAATCTTACCTAGCTGTAACTTATATAACTCCTATAGAAAGTAATATATATATTGAATAATATATATATAAAACCTTGTGGTGAATATAAACTCTGTATTATGGATTAAAATTTATTATTAAGTATGTTTCACTGAAAACAATACTCCCCCTCAAACATATAGAGTTCAATATTCTTATAAAATTTTTAACTCTAGTTCAAATAATAATTTGAATCCTTTCTTACTCCCAATATCTTAAAAGAGAAGTAATTTCCACCTAAAATTATATCATGTTTGATTAATACCTTTCTATATCAAGGATGTTACAATCCACAAAAGCTATAGGATAAAGATCTATTATTCACCTTGAGTTTCTTTGGATGTACATTTTTAGCTAATGTTAACTCAAAAAGTGATTCAAATAAAAAATGTAGGAACCCAGATCTTTATTTTAGGTATGGATCTTTAATTCAGGTTGTGTTTTAGGAAAAATGGAGAAATGAAATTTTTTCTATGTACACCCCCTATACTTATTAGTACACATCGTGTATGAGGGTACCACATTCAGCCGCATCCTTGCCAATGTGTAACAGAAGAGTACAAGGCTATGTAGGTGACCTGGCAGACCACTTAAGGTGGGAGATGGATAAGGCTACTACAAGGTGTATAAATTTAATGAAAATGACATGTAAATTTATTTTTATTTGATATATCAGATTAGGGTCATGTATCCTCCTTGAAAATGTCTTCTTCTTCCCCTGGTTCATGCATGAGAGAAACAGAAGGGCCGAAGAACTCCAAACCCCTCATGAATATCCATCAAACCTAAAAATGAGTTTCCTTTGGGTGCATTGAAATCCCACTGGTGAGTTATCAATTCCTCTATATCCTTTCTTCCTGATTCCTCTTGTCTTGAGAATTATTCAGCATGGATATTTTTAACGTTTTTGTAAATCTACACCATTTTAGGAGGAATCACAGGCCAACGTTCAAAATTATTGATCATACGACATCATGGTAGTTTTTTTTCTTTTAGTTGATTGTATTTGGAATATATATTCTTAAAGTGTCACATACCCTTATTTGGTGTATTGAATTATTTGGAATTTAATCTTTTTAATATGTGACATGTTTTTATTAATTAAAAAGGGGTTGTTTCTTCTGAGTAAGGTTAGGAACCTTGTTTTCCATGCCTTGTTTCATTATGATGGATTTTATTGATTATATGAAATGAATGTGATATGCATTGTGAATGAGTAGTCGTATAATAGTTATGGATTTCATGAGTTGTATGATATTATTTGAACACTGTTTTTCCAATGGACAATGAGAGCCACAGACTAGGTATACTGAAGGGACTTCAAAATTATTTACATTGGACCATGAGAGCCTTGGTGTAGATGTTAACCCATGGGTTATTGACCTTGAAAGCTACTCGAGATGTTGTTTATAATTATTGATGATATGTTGACCAAGGGGTATTGACCGTGAGATCACCAAGGAAGTCGTTTGTAATTACTTGTTCTATGTGGGAACAAAGGGGTTAGATCGAGAGAGCTTCCCATATGGTTGTTATTTAATGAATTAGAGATATGTTAATCTACTTGGTTGGACTGTGATGATTTTACGAAAGGTTTGTTATTGATTTATGGCATGATTCTGACAAGTCTGCCAAGAAAAAGCAGAAGTTTGGACTCGGTCTAACAAGATATTTTGGATGGTCTTCCAAGACATCTATTTTTACTATTTCACTAGGGGATATAGAGTTTGGGTTAGATCTTGATATTTCAGGATTGAAATGATTGAATAATTTCTAAATAAAAATTAATTTAATTGAAAACTGTAGGATTGGATAATTTTGATTACTTCCTAGTTTATTCATTCATTCCTACATATTTTCTACTATCTATATTCAATGACAGTTAGGTATAGATATTTTGGTGGTATCCCAATGGGATTAGTCTCTCACCCTATTTGGGTCATGTTTTGGGATCCAAATAGATTATATGGTTACATGAATATGTAAGGGAAAGAACACTTCTTCATCACGTACATGATTCTGGTTGGAGCTGGATTGCATGTGACTAAGGTGATGCTTGAGATGTTGTCGGACATTACGTGTTTCTTTTTTAATTTTTTTTATCTATTGATTTATAGCAATGCGACTTGTTTTTCTACATTCCTAGACACATGTGACCAGCATGATTTATATATAATCTAGTTGTTTATTCTATCAGTCTTCCTTTGTTTACTTCTATTTTATAGTTTCATTTCTTCTGCAACTGTTATTGTTTGTTATTCTGCTATCTATACTCTGCCAGTGATGGCATAGTTTCCCCACAGTCTTACCTTATCCCTCGCTTCTAGTCGGTAGCCTCTGGCGTTTGGGGAATTGCGCTTGAGGATATTTGATTAACTGGGTTTAGGGAACATTTTTGTGGCACCCCGATCCGAGACGTTATAAAGTGTTATTAGATGAGGTTTTCTATTCTACATTGTCATACTATTTGGAGACAATTGATTGTGTAGGAAGTAATAGGTAGTTGGTTATATGTTTTTCTCGGGAGTTTCTAACCCATGTACAGGGAATATCCATGTTACCTCGAATATTTCAATTTTTATAGTTTTTTAATTATTACGGTTGATTTGATTTAATCGTTGGGTGATGCAATTGATTTCTGTAGTTATGATTGATATTTTTTTTCTATCACTGTTACAACCTAGGGAGATGAGTGTATTCCATATCCTTCATCATATAGGAACTTTCTTATGCTCACATGTCATTCATTCTTGTCATGCCATTTAGGGTGCATTACTGATTTTATGTTGTTGTGATATATGTTTTTCTAGATATGAATACTTAAGTGATATATTCCATGATAGAATACCTGATACTTTTATAGGGTATTGTTATATGTACATTTTATTTTGGATGGATGACAAGCTTCGGTCCCTATGGTGTTATGGGAATCTTGGATCAGAATTTGGTGGATCATGCTGAACTTAAATGGAATTCTATTATGATATTACATGATTAAGGATTCAAAAAATTTACTCATGGGGAGTATTGAATATCACATATTAGAACATGGAATTCCTTAGACAAATGTTCTATTTTTAAGGGATCCGGAGATATTGCAGAGGCTTACTATACAAAAACCCAGACAACATAATATGTGATGTTATGAAGACACACCATGTATTCTTCTGTTCTGGAAGAAATATCTTTTCTTAAATACACATCGTATACCATATGTAAACAACATGTAGTTATTGACCATGTGATTGCATCTGTGAGCCAAGATATAGGGTTGACAAATATTTGGTAGAATACAACATCTACTAGGAGTATACAACATGCTGTAATAGACTATGTATACAGCCATGTGACAAACTGTAACACCCCAAGGTTTTAAAAAAATAAATTAAATTCATGAAACTTTGTTTTATGTAGATATTTTTAACTATCATTTAATAAAAATGTTTTTTCTTCTATGTTTTGAATATCAAAAAACAGTCATCTATAATTGTTTTCAGTAAATTATTTGGAGTCTGATAGAACCAACTTGTTATTAGGTGAATAGTAACATACCCTTTTGAATAGTAATATGAATAGTAATATGTCCCTAATGAATATTAAAATTTATTATTATTATTTTATTTTCTTAATGAATTTAGATAATGACATTTTGGATAGTTTTTCAATGTGATATAAAAACCATTATAGAATTAAGATTGATCATTTATTAATTATGTATGATTTTATTTAAAATTTAAATTATCTATATTTATAAATTATTTTCAAAAAAAGAGTTTATTTTTAAATTCTACACATCACAAAATTTTTAGGTTGAATTTTTGTGATTTTTCTAAAATTCATGAATTTTTTATGAATTGTGAAATAAGGTAAAATTCATGATATTCAAATTATGTGAAAAATAATATATTTATGACATCATAAGTTATGCAAGGCCAGTTGGTTTGAACTCACAAGACATTATTACTATATGGGGTCACATGAATTAAGACTATTCATATTCTTGAAAAAAAATATTATAAAAATGATTGAAATAATGCTAAATACCTCCTCTCCTCCATTATAAATACCACCCTTATTCCTCTCATCCTCCGACACCTCTCAAGCCTGGATCCTTACCTAGTTTATCCCCAATACTCCTCCAAAGACTCTCCCACATGTCCTATAGTTTCTGGTCTCACCAAAAGGCCAAAACCAAATGCCTTAAGAAGGTTCTCAAGGATAAGAGATCAAGAGTTAAACATCCTATTTTGTTCTCTTTCTTTTCATTCATTTTATATTTTTATTTTTATTTTGATTTTTCTTGGGCTATGTCATTTCATATTCACCTTAATTCCCATATTTTTTTACCATTATGAGAGACACCTTTTCTCTCAAAAAAATATTTTATGTAATTTCAAGCGACGCCCTTAGGCTGCCAACGTTTCGTAATGGATTTCTATACTTTTCTTTTATTTCAAGATCCCCTTATTTTATTTCTTATTTTATCACATCCCCATATCCAAGAGAAATTAATTATCCAGTTTCTAACATATTCTGGATTTCATCATGTTTATGGAATACTCCTCATTACATTGCTTCTCCCCTCCCACATATTCATGAAATTAAATCATCGTGTGTGATGTGTTGATCTACCAACATTGTGGACGATGTGATTTCAATTTATTTCACTTATTTCAAGGCTAATCATCAAAAAAATTTATTTTTTGATCCAGATTATAATTTATTTATTGTATCTTATATAAGGTTCTGGAATCATTTATCGCACATGTGATTAATTTATAATACAAAACAAGTTCATTACGATCCAAGAATCACCAAAATGACCTAAACAGATATCAACATTGTTTTTAATTATGAATCATACTTATTTCAAGATTAAATGATAAATGTTGTAATTTAATGTTTTAGATATATCTAAAAACCATTTGATTAAAAATATGTAGTTTCTCTTCCAATCGATAAGAAGATCCACTATGAACCGATCATGAAAACCATGTAAAGAACGCACACGACACAATGTAAATAACTAAATATTACAAATAAATGTGTTGAATGTTGCTGTAAAATGATCATATAAGGTGTTATAAACATTAATATGTGTCATTAATAAATTAATAACACTCTTTCAACCATTAAACAAGAAGTTTAAACACTTTTTATGTCGGAAGAACCCAAGGTAAGGGAATTCATAACCCAATTTCCATTGTTTGGGTAAACCTTCTTCCTTATTCCTTATGTGGTATTAATATTATTAGTTTGATGATTTTATGTTTATATTGTGTTGAAATATGTTTGTTTATAATTTATACACATATCCATTCCATTCTATTAATTCTCGCTCTAATTTTATTTTAAGAGACTTTTTAAAAAAAACATCCTATTAAAACTCTCAGTAATAAATTTCAAAAGGATTTTTTTATGTATATGGGATGAGTTTTTTCTTCTAGTTTTCAATATTCTTTATTACCGTGATATATTCCTTGAGAAATATTTATGTTGGTTTGAGCCCATTTTATCACAAGATATGTTGGGTTAAGCCCATTATATCTCAAGATATGACGTGTGATCCCCATTCTATCTCTCTGATGCAATGGGTACTCTGGAGATGGAAGTTGACTAAAAGGATATACCGTCTGTAAGGATGAATGTAAGAGTGATAAGGTAAATATTTCCCAATGAAACTACATGTTGTTTCTATGCATATGAGTTTTTATTATTATGGTTTTATTGGTTTTTATGTTATCACTTGACTAATGCTTTCTTTATTTATATCTCTTTCTGAGTTTTAAAATCATAACAAGTTTTTAAAATGTATTTAACAGGATATAAGAATGGGTTATAGATAGAATGGGAGTTGTGGGGTTTGATATGGTGTGTTTTTAAAGAAATCATGTATTATGTATTAATTTATTATATTTTGGAAAAAAATGGACACAGTTTTAGTAGTATCCTATTGTTTGAATGTGGTATGTCATGTATGTAAGAAATCCTAATTATTTAAAAATTTAAAATTGAAAGGATCTACAATTTTTAGTAATATATGGTCTTGTGTAAAATTCATGATTAGATAACATTTTAAGTCCATGTCCTTATAGTTGGTATCATTGGATGGTTTAGATAACTTTAGAGGTTGGGATGGTATTTAAAGAATACCATAACTGATTTTTACTCTATGGTAATTTGAAATGTTATAGAATTTAAGGATTACCATGTTTCTTAATCTATATTATTTTTTTACAGAATGGTTTTTCAAGGAATAAATAGGGAAGGTAAAGTAGGAAGGGACCAAGAGGCTGAATTCTGTCTGAATCTATAGCCCAAAATGGTGGAAATCGGAACTCAGACGTTTGTGAGGGAAATGGATTAGATTAACCAAGAAATAAATAGGGGTGGTATCCATACTAGAGAATAACATGAACTACCATGAAGAAACATGTCTTTTGTGGATAATTTTATGAGGCAACATCCTCCATCATTCAATGGAACCACAGATCCAGTGATAGCTAAAGGATAGATCAATTCCCTAGAAAGGGTGTTTGATGTCATGGGATGTTCAGAATATAAAAATTTAATACTAGAAATTTTTCATTTGGAAGGTTAAGTCGATCAGTGGTGGTCTTTATTTAAGAATAAAAGAGAAAGAGATGATTCTGACAGTCTGGAATGTGATAAATTTAAGATTATTTTTCTTGAAAAATATTTTCCAAAAACAATTCCACTGAGAATGGAGTAACAATTCTTGGATATCAAGAAGAAATATGATGATTCTGTGGGAACATATGAATCCAATTTTACAAGAGTAGCCTGGTACGTAACATATTTTACTCGGGGTTTTTAAAATAAAATTAATAGATTTTACTCTATTTTGAAACCTTTTTTGCGAAGATATTTACCATCACGAGAGTTTAAAATCTATGAGAAGCTTGTTAATTGTGCTGAAAAATATGAGATTGATTTTTCAAACAGATATGTACCTTGTGATGGAAAGAATAAGAAGCAGCCATGTTGGAAGGAAATGGGGAAGAAATAGTTAAATAATTATGCATGTAAGAAAATAAATTTACCTTCTTGTGAAATGTGAGGTAAAAGGCATCCTAATGAATGACTTCTAAATTATGGGAAATGATATCGATGTGGAACGATTGGGAACATGTATCATGATTGAAATGAAAATGATTTTAAAATTAATGAGAAGTCAATGGTGAGATGCTTTAACTATATATAATTTTTACATTTTTCTAATGTTTGTCTGAAGCTAGTTACTCAAGTAGAGAATCAACAATATTGGAAGCAGAAAGGTTTGGTAAAATCTTTTTGAACCAATTCATAAGATATTGAGTCATGAAATGTAGTGGAATCAGTTAAATTTCTTGTTTTATAGATTTCAAAAATTTGTTGTTTGATTCAGGGACAACACATTCCTTTATTTATGAGAAAATTTGGGAAAATTTGGGAACTCATCCTCATGAAATGATACCAAATATCATTTTAAAAACGCATGATGGAAATATTTTGAAAAAAAAAGAAATTATAAGAATCTACCTATCCTTTTCTATTGAAGGATTTTACCTACAATCCTTGTTGTTTTTCCAATATTAGAGTTTTATGCAATTCTAGTTATAGATTGGATTTCATTTTATCATGTTAAGATAGATTGTAGAGAAAAAGAAGCTGTTTTAAAAAAAAAATTGGTTTGTGTAAAAGGATGAACCCATACAATTAATAACATATCAGGAATCTAAGAAACTGATAAAGTATTGAAATCCAATTTATCTTGCTTATATTTTTTAAAGATTAGGGAACTATCCAAGTTAATGATGTACCAGTGGTAAACAAATACATGAATTTTTTTGTGATTAATTTTCTAGTATTATTCCTAATATAGAGGTTTCATTAACTATTGACTTATTTCCTAATGTTATGCCATTTTCTAAACCCCCATATCAAATGGCCCAAATGGACCTTCTAGAATTAAAAATGCAGTTTCTAGAATAATGGATATGGGATTCATCTGACCTAGCACTTCACCATGGGGTGATCCAATCTTGTTTTTTAATAAAAATATGGTTCAATGAGAATTTTCAATGATTATAGAGCCTTGAATAACATTACTATAAAAAAGTTGTAACCATTACCTCAAAAAGATGATAGTTTGATCAGATCCAGGGAGCGCATGTTTTTCTAAGGCTGAACTTAATTTGGGGTAGCATCATTTTAAAGTACATGATGAATATATCCCGAAGACTGCATTCCATACTAGATATGGTCATTGCGAATATTTATTTATTCCTTTTGGGTTATCTAATACACCTACCGTGATAATGGATCTTATTAATAGAATATTTCATCAGTTCTTTGATAATTTTTTAGTTTTGTTTATTGATGATATTTTGTTATTTTCTAGAAGAATATAGGATACTGAAAAAACAAATAAGGGTTGTTTTGATAATCTTAAATGAAAATAAACTATATGGAAAATTCATAATTTGTGATTTCTGGTTGCAATAAATTTCTTTTCATGGGAACATTGAAAATAAGGATGGAATAATAATTGATCCTACCAAAAGAAAAGTGGTTGATGAATGGCCAAGACATAAAAATTTTATAGATATTTCTAGTTATATTGTATTTTTAGGTTATTATGGACGGTTTTTTAAAAATATTTCATGGTTATCTAACCCGCTAACTAATTTTACAAGAATATGGTTAATTTTTTGGACAAAATAATGTGATGTTTGTTTTTAGAAACTGAATATGATATTGGTGAAAGCTCCAGTTTTTTCCCTGCATTCCGAAAATGGTGATTTGGTCATCTACCGTAATGCTTCATTGAAGGGACTTAGTTGGGTTCTGATGCGGAATTATCAGGTAATTTCTTTTTATTCAAGACAACTAAAACCTCATGAGTAGAATCATTAATTATCCAGAAATACTTATACGCTAAATGAAAGGAGTCTTTATTTATTAACATGATAAATTTGTTGTGGTATATTGATATTATATTCGGAAATACTCCAAAATCATAAAGGAGCATGAGAAGAAATTGAATAATGTTCTAAAGACTTTGAGAAAGGAGATTGTATAAGAAAATTATAGTAAATATGAGCTCTGAATAAAGGATGTATCATTCATGGGTAATTTTATATCCATAAAAGGGATATATTTGAACCCTTATATGATAAATCCAATTGAATAT
This sequence comes from Viscum album, assembly GCA_963277665.1. NCBI lineage: Eukaryota > Viridiplantae > Streptophyta > Magnoliopsida > Santalales > Viscaceae > Viscum > Viscum album. The sequence goes on along the minus strand of OY728139.1, from coordinate 1,510,510,675 downwards.
GGTCCCACAACAACATCTATAATGGAGATCAATAGTTCCCTTAGACTATCTGGGTATTACTGATGATTTTGGACAAACATATAATTATTTTGAACCCGAATAACCAAGATGACACATAAGGGAGTAATATTTTTCTTCATTGATGAATGTGATGGTAGCTTCAAGGAATTAAAAAACAAGGATTATCACTACACAAATCCTAACATTTCAATAATTTGGGGAAATTTTCATGGTATACAAGGATTCTTCCAATAAGGGCTTGGGATATGTATGAATGTAGAATGATAAAGTGATAGACTAAGCCTAATGAATGTTGAAGGTGTGTGAGTAGATTTATCCAACACATGATCTTGATTTGACTATACTAATCTTCTATATTGAAAATCTTATAGGATTATATTTATGGGGAGATGTGTGAAATATATACAAATCATAAGAGCCTCACATATATATATTAAGATAGATGGATATTATAGAATATATATATATATGCTTATTTTATAGGTAGGTGAAGGTTGAAATGAAACATCCAAGGGGATGATGAAACTATTACACATGCCTATATGGAAATAGGAAGACATATTTGTGAAAATTTTCACTGGTCATCTAAATATATAAAGAGGAATTAATATTATATTGGTTATAGTGAATCGTCTTTCAAATACTACTCATTTAATTAAATTGTTTTAGGAATTTTCACTTGATAAACTCACAAGGATATATATAAGATATGTTATAAGGTTTCATGGACCTCCCTTATAGATTATATCTGATAAAGATAAAAAATTTACCTCCATGTCCAGAAAAAGTATCCAACATGATCTAAACACTAATTTGAGCTTCAGTATGACTTATAACACCCAAATCGATCTATAATGTGAGTAGACTATCAAGAAACTGGAAGATAAGTTGAGAGTATGCACAATTGACTTCAAAGGAGGGATAAGATCCACTTCATCCATTTTTTTGAATTTTCTTACAACAATTATTTCCACTCAAGAATTCAAATGGTTCTATATGAATCCATTTATGTGAAGAAATTTAGAACACATATGTGTTGTGATAAATTTGGGGAACACGAGATGTTGGGACTTAAAAAATGGCTATGGAAATGCTAGAAAAGGTCAATATTATTTAGTATCACATTAGGGATACTCAAATTTGTTAGAATATATATATATATAATCACTAATGAGACATGGAATTTGAGGTTAAAGATAAAGTGATCCTCCATACATTTCCATGGATGAGTGTGATGAGATTTGAGAAGAAGTGTTTGTTAAGTCTTAGGTATAACATCCCCTTTGAGATTCTCAATCATATTGGAGTTATGGTCAATCTACTAAAACTCACACCAACCCTCTATCAAGGACATGATGTGTACTGTCTATCCCTCTTGATAAAGTACATACTAGTTCACTCACATGTATTGAATTCATAGGTGGTATAGCTGGAAAATCATCTCCCTTATAAAGAGAAGTTGTTTATGCTATAGGACTATAGAGATAAAGTAATACCTAATAAGAAAACCGACCTAGTCGGAGTACTATAGAGAAACCATATGTTTGAGTAGGTGTAATGGGATCCATCTAAATCCATGAGATAGAATTACCCCCACCCAATTATTTTCACTTTATTATGAAAAATGAAAATTCAAGGGCTAAATTTCTTAAGGTGGAAGAATAAAATGACCCAGCTTCTTATTAATGTAATTTTCCTCCAGAATATCTAACTCTGTCATAAAAGGTTATATAATTCATGTGTACCATATGATAAAACCAACTATATTTTAGTATAGATATTCAAATATTAAATTTATAAACTAAACATGTTTATAATAATTAAAAGTATTACAATTGGATAAAAAATAGAAAAAAATAAAATAATAAAAAAAATTGGATTTTCTTAATCCCCTAAAAATAATTTCTCTCATGAAATTCATTATTGAAATAAAGAAAAATATTAGTAATGAAATATTAATTTTGGTAATGAAAATATATACAAATTTTAGATAAAATAAAATTTAATTATTAATAAATTAAATATAAGGTATTTATAGAATGTAGGGAACCCATTTAATCATTATAAATCATATAGTTGGAATAGTACTTTGACTATGTGAATAGTAACTAGGTCGTTGTAATAGTAATATGAGAATTATGAATAGTAAAATGGCTTTTAGAATAGTGTACTCACATACGGATATGTAAAATAATATTAAGGTATCTTATAAAATGAAAATATGACATCTTAAAACCATGATATAAGTTAATAAATGTTTCAAAAATAATAAAATAAGTGTTCCTATTTATATAAAACATATATATTTTATTTTAATATTTATAAGAAATATATTTATTTAAATAAAGTTTATTTTCATAAAATGGGTTTAAAATTTACTATAATTTTAATTATAATGATTATATAATTTTATGAGGCCTTTAGAAAAATTTTGAAGGTTTAGAAAATTGATCTAATTATTAAAGTTAGTATTTTTCAAATAAATAGAGATTTTATTCAAAAATTAAATTATTCATAAATATAAAATTATTTTCATAATATATATTTTAATTTTTAATATACATTACAAAAAATATTTAGGTTTTATTTTTCTTATTTTTCTAAAGTAGTAGATTTTCTTGTGAATAGTGAAATATGGTAAAATATGGTATTTAAAATTATAAGGAAAATAAATGATATTTTTTGTCATGGATAATGTAATATCAAACTAGTTGGAACTCAGATACATCATTTACTATAAATATTCATAAGAATAAATAATATTGATTGTCTCGATCCAAAATAACAAGAAAATTATTATAATTTTCAAGAAACTCATATTCTCCTCATATAAATAAACCCCTTCTCCTCACAACTTCCAATCCTTGGAGATATAAAGATTTTTAACTAATTATCATTCCAATCTGATACCCCGTGTTTTAGTTCTTCTATTCTCATCCAAATTCCATCCCAAGGAGCCTAAAAGGAGACAACCAAAGGGAGAGGTGGACTCTAAACTAAATTCTTTTTAACATTCTTATTCTTCTAACACCCCTATATGATATCCATCCACCTAAACAGAGTAATAAAAGTATACCAAGTATACTTATATGTTGTTATTATTATGGTGTAAAATTCACCTTTATCATCTCATCATTATATTCTAAAAATAATTGTTTATAATAAGGTTAGTTCACAGCCTCCATCAACAGTGTACTTTGTTTTTCTCCACCACCATAATGGACGGTTATAGAAAAATGTTATTTTTAAACTTAGTGGTAATAATTATACTATACCTTATTTCAGGTTCTATACTTAATATATAGACATAATTTTAAATAAAACAAAATTAGTTCAGGATGGTCGGTATAACCACATAATAAAACTAACCACAAAACATTAACATTTTTCCCAAGTGAATCATACCAATGTGTGAACACAAAAGGATATTTTGGATGGTTAAAATTTCAAGAGGGAAATTAATTTCATTTAATTTCAGTTTTAGTGTCGTATTTCCATTTAGAAAAACATCCATAATTATACACAAGTGATCCAAATATGGAATCCTAAAACTCACACCCTCAGAAAAGAAAAATTAAGAATTATATATCAATGAAACAATTTTAAATTGTCATAATATAAATCTAATAAATAAAATATTGATAAAAAAGTTCTAAATTTATTATTTATGATAATAATTTAAAGTGTAGTATAATTCAAGAACATAAGTTAAAGGATCTCACTAAACCCCCCTTTCTATTGGGTAATGAATTTTCTCTAACTCACTTTCACTCTAACATTTTCGATGTTGTGGAATGAATCTATATTCATTACATATGTATCTTACATATATACCTAAATTATTATTTGTAATATTGATGGGGGAATTATCATGTTAATTTTTCAAATTCCTTCTTTATGAAATATCCATTAATTACTACATGGGGAAATATTATGAAACCCATTTCATTTTATGGGTATTTTTATGTTTATTACTTATGATTGATTTCATTTTTGGAAAACTTAAACATGTACATGTTGTGATGGTTGTTCCCAGATAGTTCACAATTCATTGGGTAATGTTTCCTATCTCAGTAAAATATATGTATGGTATTAATGGGTGAAATTAATCCTTGATGGGACTATATCTATCACATGATGTGGTCTTGGAATTTATCCTTTACTTGTTCTTATTTCATGTTATATGTTACAAAAAAAATCATATGTTTCCATGTTCTTATGATACAATTTTATTTAGTTTATTCCTCCATATGATTATACTTTATCCTTATCTTTTATGGTATCATGTTATGTTGTTTGACTCACATGTTATGCCCCGTTGTCATGTTTATTCCTCTAAAGGGATTTATAGATCACCCATTTCTTCTATATATTTCTCAGGTTATCTTATGTTGTTTTAGGATCTCAATGTGATTTTGGAGTATATCATAGAGAATAAAATAATGTTTCATGTTTTAGTTTCCGTTTTATGTATTATGAACTTGGTCTCTCAAATACACTAGACCTCATGATCTTTGGGATCTTTTATTATATTTGTAAGTTAAAAATCATGTATAATATGTGTAAAAGGATTGAGTCACAATATATATTTATATAATATATAATATTGTTGTATATGATATAAATATATACATATTATAAATATGAATACATTAATGTATATTTTATTATATATTTTCTAAATACATAACATATTTATATTTATGTATACATTAATATATATGTATTTTGTATATAATATAATTTTGTTTATAATTTAAATATTTATTATATAAATATAAATTATATACATGTTTATAGAATATTTTATTTGTTATAAATATTTGTATGCAAAATATACTATAAATATATTTAATATAATATATATCATAATATAAATGTTTTTAATAAATTTATAGTATTTATAAAATGATAAATAATATTTATAATGTTAAAAATATGATTAATATATTATGATATAATATATATATTGCGCTATACCACATGAATTATAAATTAATATAGTATATATATATATATATATATTATACTATATATGTCCTATTATATGTTTGTATTTGAATCATGGGTAGGGTCGAAGCTCCCTTTTTATTAAGTAAAGAAATCTCTCTTTTTCTGGCTTAAGAGGTAACCTATAACATGAAATAAATGTTCGGTGGCCAAGGGCTATAAAAATTTATGGTACAAAGGGACCCTCGAGTACCAAAGGCTGTAGAAACTGGATCATAATCCCTTTCTCATAGGTCCTTGACCCAATCTTTCTTATGTACCAGGCATGGCGTTGCGTTCACTTGCACCTGTACCATAGCCATTGGAGTCCACCTCCAGACTCCATGTTCTTCCATCACCCAACCCACCTATACCATCCATTGAAATTCATGTGTCATACATGATGGATTTTCCTCCCCCATGAGGGGGACTTCCAAGCATTCTGTGGCTTTAAACTATCACCCCTCCATTCGCTACTGATCGCTGATGCTCGCCACCCCAGAATGGGATTTTCTAATTGTGACGCCTCTTCCTGTCATCACCCCACCATCTTCCACCAATAATTTATTATCAACTCCCTTGGAAATGGTCCCTCCATCCATTTTCTACCCTCCCTCCATTGGACATTGCTGACACTCTCCACCCCAGCCAAGGGGCCCTCCAACCGTCAAACATCTTTCGTCATCACCCCACCTTATTCTAGGTATTGCTGATGATCACTACCCCCCCCCCCCCTCATTAAGGGACCCTATATTCATCTACCATGCATGAGGAACACCACCCCACCCTAAATGGGGGCCCTGCTTTTGGGGGAGGAAAATCACCCACCCCCCCCCCCCCCACAATGCCCCAAGTGGGGGTCTTGCCGTCATGCCTGGGGTCACACCCCTAGGATTTTTTCTATGCCCAAGAACTAGGGGAATCTTATATATATATATAATATATATATTTATATATGATTATAATATTTTAAAAAATAATATAAATAAACATATAAATACATTATATATATGTGTGTGTGTAAAAAAACTTTTATTGTATTATATATATAAGAAAATATATCATCAGTATTACAAAATATATTTATATACTAACATCTACTTTCATTATTTTATATCAATATATATATTATATACATACATAAAATATATACACACAAACAAATGTATATTTATAAATATATATTACATTTATGTATATCTAATATATCTATTATAAATTTTTGTATATATTATACATATAAATATAAATATATATCTATATATATAAATATATTATTTCTACATAATATTTAATTATATAGTAAATTTAACATTGTATATAAATATATATTTATATGATATATAAAAATATCAGGTACATGGTCTAGTGGGTTGGCTGCATTCCATGAACGGGCTACGATGGTCATGTGTTCATGTCTGGGTATTGGTTTTTTTCTAATAATGAGAAAGCAAGAGGGAGGGCAGGGTGTGTATAGGGTGTGAGACGGATGATGTGGAGGGAAAATGTGCTCTAAAGGGGAGGTTAGGTGTCGTGATTTCAATCACTAATAATTTTTGAAGTTGTTTTTTTGGATTTTTGTTTGAAGGGGTTATCCCCCCCCCCCCCCTCAAAACCAACTAACTGTAAAAAAATCAGTTTACCAGCACTTCTAAAAAACCACCTTCGAAAAGATTGTGATTCTTATTTTTCATTGGTTTTAAATATCTACCAAAAATTAATTTAAATGGGGTTTTATCCCCATATAATCACACTATTTTTTTGGTAGTGTCATATGTCACCAATCATCGATTTCTTGACTTATTTCAAAACCCACTTCACACATTAACCTCACTATCACCATCATTATCCGCCTCTACCACTGATCACTATTTTTCAATATTTATCATCTTCCACCTTTATCCTTTTTCTAAATCCCTCATCAGACACATGCTTTATCCTTTCCTCTCATTTTTCTCAACACTCATTTTGGGCATGTGACATCTGTTCATTTCTTACCAAATAACAGCCCTAAGATTCCCAAAATTTCATTTTTTTCCCCACCACACAACCATCGCCACTCCTCTATTTTTATGTTTTTTTTATTTCATTCCTTCCACCACCCATAATTAATCTTTTTGGTAATCATCTATTTATATAATGTTATTTTAAAATATTCATCCACCTGTGGTGGTCTGAAATAGGCATTTGTAACCACACCTCATGTGGCCCATCATAGAACCACAGTATGTGATCATGTATGACACTCATTATGGGATATATAGTAGGCAATATACGAAAAAATGTTTTTATGTCTCATGAGCCTATTGTGAATCTCATATAACAATCCTACTGAAGACAACCTTATCATTTCATCATGACCTATAATACAGAATAATAAATGTTGGTTAGGTATAACTCAAATTTATAATTTGAGTAGCCAATTTTCATTAAATTACATTAAACGTATTACAATATATGCATATATATAGCCAATATTATTGAATGATTAAGACGATATTGCCTTTGTATGTTACATTTTAGATTCTTAAATTTCATTTAATAATACATTACCAAACCCTATATAAACACATGTCTATCATATCATATATGAATGGATGGAACACCAGCATTATGTTTACTAAATAAGTGGGGTTTTATTAACTCATTAAATCTATGTGTAAGTATTTTTATATATCAATGTGACCCTATAAAAACACACCCACCAAAATGTTTAGTTTGTCACATATATTAATAATGAAATTTATAATTATGTTGATATTAATGAATCAAATTCATATTATTAGAAGCAATGAACTTATTCCAAATACATAACTCCAAAACATTAAATGTTATGATGCCAACTCTTATTGTCTACATTAATCTATTTTAAGATTTAACATCATTTTCCTTGGAAACCTTTTGACCAAACATTTTCCCTCAGATGTTGTGGAAATTAATATAACTATCTACATCATTACTTACTAATAAATCCTAAACTCCTCTTAGATAATGCTATATTCCCTATATTAAGGTAACTAAATGTAAATCTGTACATTTCCCTTTACCACCATACAATAAATCTAATTAAAGATATTTAATTAAATTCACATTGGATTTTGTCATGTATAACCATTTAAGAAATAGCGATTTTCACTTTATAATGGAAGCTAAATATATATTGTTAAATTTTATATACATTAATATATCCTATAAACTTCAGAGGTGCTAAGTGAAAATAAAATTAAATTTTAGACATTAATTATCTTTTATTTAGTAAATTTTAACTTCTCTATGTCTAATAAGAATTACACTATCATCTTAAAAAATATATTCTCTTTAGATTATCGTTTTGATGTACAAAAACATTTTGTTTTTGAAAATAACAATTATTTCCTTTCAGTATGAATATTTATCAAATAAATGATTGTATCCATATCATATATGGTATTATATGTTTTTGCACAATTTTTCAGTAAAAATCAAATGTTAGTCATTAAAATATTCAATTAATGGGTGTTAGGATAATTTTCCATCATATATTAAAAAATATATAGATGAGACTCTTTTATACTAGATAAAACATTATAATCCTTTTATTAGGTTAGAAATATGCTATACAACGTTATGAATCATTAAATTTGTGTATAGAATCATATTATCTCGTATTTTTCATAAAAATGCATTATTATACAAACAATTACTATTATTATATAGTAGAAATGAGGGAAAAATGCATATCCACTGGACAGATTCATATAATCACGTTAAACTCCATTACAACAAATTCATTTATTTAATAAATATTTCCTTCATCAATTGATTGGAAAATATATTCCATATCAATTCTTTTCCTTTGTTTTCAACTTCTCTATACTCACAATCTTTTTAAAGTGTACATTTGGTATTATATAACCTTCAAAACTGGTAAAAAGATTTATATAACCCTACTAATTATAACGAACATTCCATGGAGTATCTAAAAACCCTATAGGATTCCTAATAAATTCAATTTTATTGAATTGTTACTCCTTTATTATCAATTTTACATTTAGGTTTCAATGACCTGGATTGGCTTATCAAAGAAACCAATTTGGACATTTCAACTAGATTTTAATCTTATTGTTTGATGTTTTTCGACATTATAATGTCTATAATAAATAAATATCTAGAAATCATATGCTTAGTTCATCCAACCTCAATACTTGAGAATATTAGGTAAATGTTCTGTGGAATCATTGTTCTTGTTAGAATAGTTGCATCAATGAGAATTGAATGACTTCCTTAACCAAAATAATTCTTAAAGATATATTTAGCCTCTCCAATTCATTATCAAACTAAATAATATTGATTATTATTTAATAAAACAATTTTATTGACTATATGTGACTAAAATGCTCTATTTAATTTTACAAATAATGTTTTTGAAACCGATAATGAATCATTCTGTTTTTTCTAAAAGAAATTTAGATTAACCTATTAAATATCTTCAATACTTGGTTAATCAGGAACATATTTCTACAAAATAGAATAGTTTTTATTTTACATAAGAAATTTTTTTAAGATACTAGTCATATGAGATGTTTAAACTGATATTATACTTTATATACGGTTGATCACAAAGCTATGTTTCTTGATAACAATTCTATTAATGTATAATAGAAGTTTTTTTAATGAGTATTGTGGTTTACTCACATTTAATAAGGAATTTTATGAAATCATAGCCTAATAAAATGTTGAAAACTTTTGAAATCATTATATCCATTAGTGTTCTATGATACATACTTCACAAAAAAATAAATATTCTATGAAATTCATCTCACAACTTAGTTATTTAGATTTGGAATCATCAAAATAATATCATTTATACCACTTAGATAGTTGAGAAACCCATGATCCAAATCCATCATATTCATGTAAACTCAACTATATTCCACTTTATCATAATTTTTATATTTTAATAGCTATGTTTCACCCAAAATATTTCCATGAACATGGAACCTAACATGTAGGGTCACCACATTTCATTCCTACCTTACATAAGATAATCTAGGGGTACCTATCTAGGAATGAAAGAGTTGGGCCAAGGGTTGGGTGGTGCTATCCTTATTGTCTGTGGCTTAGTTTTAATAGTTTTTTTTGTGTTGGTAAATTTGGGACAAACTAAATAATGATATATATGGTGCCACACATTATATGTAAAACATGGGTTGATCGGGAATCCTAGGCATGATATATAGGTATAGGGAGTTTCAACTCCTAGTATGAGGCCTTTTCCATATGGGTGAGAAACCTTGTAAAAAAATGCAAATGGAACCCTAGGTGAAAAATAACTCGGTTGTTAAGGGTGATAAAAGATCCTAAATTTTTATCATATCATAGGGATCGCTTTGGATACCCTTAGGTAATACCAAGGGTGAGATTGTTGATGTTAGGGTAGTGAGTATCTCTTATGGGTTTCTGGGACAAACCCTTAACCAACCTGTAATGTGTCAGGTGATGTTTTTCATCTTGAATAGGGCCACACATGGTGCAACACATTCAGAGTCCTACATGGGGTTAGGGTGAGTCTCATGCTTGGTATTTAAGTCTAGGGAGTTTCCTGCCCTGTACTATGAGGCATTTTACATATGAATTGGAGATATAAGAAAAATCGTATTATTGGAAACCAGGATAATAAAATATTATACTTGTTATGGGTGAGAACATTTCACCACTAAAAAATGGGTTTATCCAGTGTTAGGGCGTTAATAGTCCTAGTTAAAAGCATGGTTAAAGACCCCATATACCAGTGCTAGAAAAAAGTGATGATAAAGTAGGTATTTAAAAACACTAAAAAATCACTAATAAAGGCCCCCCTTTATTACTGTGTTTTTACAAGCATTGATAAATTCACCGCTATCAGCACTTATAAAAAATCGCTGATAATGACCCTCCCTATATCAGTGCTAGTAAAAAACACTGATAATGGGGGGTCTCTATCAGGCTTATTTTACTTTCACTGATAAAAGGTATGTTTCAAAAAAATATTTTATGAAAAATTATATTAATATATTAATATATAAATATATTTATATTTATATAAATATAATATATATATTTTTAATAGTTTTTATGTAACAGTGAATAAATAGTTACACTTAATATATAAGTTATTTAGTAAAATTGGATTATAAGGAAATTGAAAAAAAAATTAATTAATAATTTTCTAACTATTATATGTTAAAACTAATTTGATAAAGAAATCAAAAACACAATAAAAGATCTAAAATAAGTTGAAAACCATACTTAAAATTCAAAAAACCATAACTTTTGAGTCGGATGTCCGTTTGGGCTCTACCACATATCAAATATGATATTTAGATAATAAATATTCAATTTTGAGTGAGGGGACCCCATACATTCTTTTTGTAGGACAAAAGAGGCCCCATATTACTCCAAAACATATTTTTTTCGGGGTAGCCCAAATTTTTAACATTTGATGGAATTTCAGTGTCATTTAAGGAGGAATTTTCCCCATTTTTTGTGGGGACTAAATTTATTCCCATGTCATAAATTCATATTTATTTTTGGTATTCAAATTTTATCATTTTTCTCAATGTAGTACTATTTATATTTAAATATATGAATATTTTTTTATGTTTACATATAATAAACAACTTGTACAAATATATATATCAACATATTTACATATAAATGTATTTCTAAAAATATATTATGAATATTTATTAGACCTTTTAATGAAAGTAAATAATTATCCATTTTTTACCATATAAAATGCAATAATATTTATATATAGTTTTTATATATACATATGTGTGTGTGATAATAAACACACACATATATATATATACAATTATATTCTTATATATATTCTAATATATATAAATAAATATTAATATCTAATATATTTTAAAAAATATAATTCTGTATATGAATATGAAAAATTTTAAAATATATAAAAATTAATATAAAATGTGTTAAATATACAACAAAACATGCATGACATTGTTGTAAAAAGCTTCATTCACATAAGGGTGGTCCAGGGATCAAATCTTGACATGCACAAAACTTTAGGGTAGCCTTATAGCATTGTGGAAGGGGTGGGGTTTGTGATCAAATATGGGTAATGGAAACCACTAAGAAAGGGGGTATAAGCGCTAATAAAGTTGTGTGTGAGGGTGCATCGAACTTAGTTTTTTCTCACATTATTTAACAGTGCTAAAAATGAACTATTAAAGGAACCCATTATTAGTTCTAAAATGCACTATTAAAGGACCCCTTTAACAGTTCTAAAAAATTATTGTTAAAGGGTGAGTTTATCAGTGATTTTTTTGCACTGCTAAAGGGTTCCTTTAGCATCATTTTTAGCGCTATTAAACCCTAACCCCATTTGAACAACACTTGTAATATCTGCACTTTTTAATCACTGATAAAACCACTTAACTAGAAATGTTAAAGCCTCGATTTTTAATAGTGGATCCTGGAAAGGAATTTTTTTCTATTTCAAGATGTTCATATGTGTTTTGGTTTTCATCTAGAGAAGAAATATTAGATCAGTTTGATGTGAATTTTATTATTATTGTTTCTTTTTTAAAAAAAATTGAGTAATGTTCATATTAAAAGTGAAGATTTTTTAGACCTTCAGTGAATTTAATGAAAACTATCTGGGGATAAAGTAATAATTTCTAAAGTATTTTTTATGTGGGTTGGAGTTTTTTAAAGAAATCCAACAACATTTATCTGGAATATTAGAAATATTGTACTAGGTTAAGGGCCTATTAAAAGGTCACAAAGAATCAGTATATAGGTAACTCTAAATTTTAATATATTGTATAATGGTAAATTGTAATTATCACTAATCATATAAAGGTCATATAAAATTATATAAATGTCACATGGAAAGTACACTACCTGAATAAGGGTAAATCGAATCATGTGTAAAGGTAATCTAAAAAATTCATTCAATAGAAAAAGGTAATTTGGAATTTACATACTTTATTTAATGGTAACTTGAAATTTAGTACCAATGTATGAGAATACCCATAGTCCATAAAGGTTATCTTGAAGTAATAATAGCTACATAAGGGCATTTCATCCATTATGGATGGTTTGGTAAAAAATTAAAAATATTACATAATTTTGATTTAATCCTACATAAGGGTAAATGTAAAATTCATAAAGGTGCTTCAAAACCACATAAATGTAACATCCAATGCGAAAATGATAAATATAGTGGTGCATTGTAAATTTGTCTTCCTATATTTATATTCCTATATAATTTTATCATGGTAACTTCTAAAGGTTGAAAAATTGTATACAGAGAGAAATGCCAAATAATTTAAGAAAACTTTTATTTGATTAGTGAATATGAACTAAACATAGTAGGTCGAGTGACTGTGGGATTTTCAAGGTAGTTTGAGTGCCCAAGAGTGTTTCATAGTAAGTTAAGTGTCGAACCCATGGTTTTAGGTATGTAACCCTTTATTTAAGCCTTTTTATGTATATAAAGTGTCTTGGTAATGTTTTGGGGAGTTTTTAAGGACTTTTTTAAGGTTTTGGGGATTTTCTAAGGGCATACAATTTGTGCATGATTAGTGAAAACCATTAAGAATCTCTTGGAAATCTTGAAGCATGGGATACTGGGATTTGTTATGGATAGCACATGGTTTGTGTAAACATGTGGTCCAACCCTGTGAGATCCATCTTAAGTTAGTAGTGGGTGCACAATTATCACACTTTTTTTCTAACCATGTAGGTAAACTATCTACAGCTTAAAAAGTGGGTTTTAAGAAACGGGGCTCAGTTGAGATTTTCCATAAACACATCAGTCATGCTCGCATGTAGCCATAATGTGGAATTTATCTATATAAAGGGTTATTAAACATTTCCCCCTCATTCTACAACATATTTTAATGGTCTTCTAGGTTCTTTGATGTTTTATCTCCCTTGGTAAGTCTCCATTATTAGTCGTTTCTAGGTAATCTTTAGATCTACCTTTCTCTTCCTACTGGTTTCTTAGATCTAGTACCATTTTGGATAGATATAGGGTTTTTGTTTTCAATTATGATGACATTTTTCTTTTCTTGATCTTAGGGGGAGGTTTATATAGTGTATTTGTTGAGGCTTCACACAAATTTGGTGAGAATTTGTGTCGTTTGTAGTTTTCACCAAAACCCTAAAGGTAGATCACTTCACTCTTGAGTCGTCTTTCTATAACTAAAAGGCGTATTTCCAAAATAATTATTTTTCTTGATATTTTTGGTGAAATTGATGTAGAATCTTGTTTTAAATCCCTTTGGTGTTGATTTGAAGGTTTGAGTGGAAATATGATATTGTTGTAAAATATTCCTTGTTGTTGAATTTGAAAATAATGATTTTAAAATCAGTTCCTAGGTTTGATTTATGGAAAATATTTTTAAAATGGATTTCAATAAAAAATTTGTTTTATTGAAATGTTGTTTAGATTAAAGGTTTGATTTGGTATGGGGATTTTTAGTAGATATTATTTTAGTATATGTTAACTGGAATGATTGTTTGACCAAAATGGTAAATTATGAGTTAGAACGGGGATGTTCAGTGTTCATGAAGTACCACCATCAAAGAATTAGAATGTGGTCATGAAATACCACACTAAAAAGGGAATGGGGTTCGATGTGAAGTTCCACCATCAATGTTCACACCAATCTTGGGTGGTTTCATTGTGTGTGTGATGATTTGTATGTTTTTGGGTAATATGAAATGAAATGGCATTATCTAACATGAAATAGGAAACTTTTTTAATATCTTTTTTGTTTTATTCCTTGTAATTGTGTTCCACTTGGGTTAACTATGATGGTGGAGTTTTTTTTTATCGTTGGAAATTGTTGGAATGTTTTAATGGTTTTGAATAAATTATTTTAAATTAATATGCTAACTTGTTCTATACAAGTGGTGTGAGTAGGGAATTGATTTTGGGAATGTCTACTAAGTATTATAACTCACCTCCTAATTTGGAACTTGGGTGATTTTTTTAGATTTGGTATTTTTTGAAATATGTAAAAGAAAAGAATATCTTTTATTTAGGGGTAAATAATCATGCTTGGTCGGTTGTGGATATAGAGTATGGAGACTGTATTGGGGTTGTAGTGTCTTGATTTTTTGTCTTGAGTTTTTCTATTTTAGTATTCCACTTGGTACTCTGACTTAGTACTGTAATGGTTTTTTTGTTTACATTGGCATGTGGTTTATTTTTAGTACATTGTTGACATGAATCATGTAGGTTTTTGGGTAATTCTACGTTTAGATGGTTGTTTTCATTTCAAAGGAAAAATCATATCCCACTATTCATGAATCCCTCCACATTCATGTCTAGAATTTGACACCTTGGGGTTATTGCTTAAGAACAAATAGCACTTCGGCCGTGAATCAATAAAATTAGTAATGGTGGTATGTTACAAGTGGTATCAATTTTTTAGTCATTTGGAATTGGTTGTCGGTGTTTAAGTTAGTATTCATTACCATGTTATTTTGTGTGTTGTGATCTTAGAAAGGAGTGGGACTTTTAGAACATGAAATATATTTCATTAAAATATGTATCTAACCATTTAATGCAAAAATTCAAGTTACATGGAAGTCTGGTGCCTATGTTTTTTGGAGACACTTATTGAAATTGGAATTTCATTATTATGGTTTTATCCAATGAGATGAGCACTTCATGCATTAGAGTAATGAATTTTGAATTGGATTACATATCTCATTTGGGGTAATGAGATCAGTGGGATATGAATGTGTTGAATTTGGAAAAATATGGAAATTGATTTCTAATGTGTGATTTGGAAAAGAGAATGGTTGAGGTAATTTTAAAATGGGTTGATTTTTTAAAACATGATGTATTGTTTGAGGATTAATGTAAATGGGAAAAGATGTAATTTGGAAAGCATGGTTGTGATAGTTTCAATGTGATAGAATTTTAAATTTTAAGCCTGCAGTTGCTAGAAAGTGAGACTAATGGTGGTTTTTGTATTCATGGAGGTGGAATAGGGTAGGTTTCATAGAGATGGAACTGGGTATGTTTCATAGAGAGAAACCAGAGGAATATGTAGAAAATGTGGTTTCACCTAAACCATCGGTGAACCAGAATTTGGATCATAGTATAGTGAAATATTTTCATGTAGTGGATAAAGGGATCCCAAAATATGAACTAAGGCATTTGGATGATTTGGTTCAGATTCAAAAATATAATCCACCCACCTTTTAGGGGGATTCAGAACCAGGAAAGGGGGAGGAATGGATAGATAGGATAAATCAAATTTTTAGTTTTCTAGGCACACAGGTGGAGTTCAAAGTCATGTTAACTTCATATATGTTTTATGATATTACACATAAATGGTTGGAGTTAGTGGTCCAGGCTAAAGGGGACCAAGGATTAGCATTGGATTTTTTTGAGGAATTGATTGATTAATAATTCCACTATCACATGTTTATAATTCATTGACAATGGATTTATTCAGAGTGAGTCAAGAAAACCTTTCCATGGAAGAATATGTCGCTAATTTCATGACATTATTCTAGTTTTCACCTATGGTTTCTGTTACTGCTCCCTTAATGGCATTCATTTTTTAAAGAGGGTCTGAGGTAGTAAATCTGTTCAAATATTACGGTGCACTATATAAGGGACTATACAAAGATGGTAAATTGAGTTATAGTATCTAAAAGAGATATATTGGGGGCCATGAGTAAAGAAGGCATCTTGTGGACCATGATAAATGGTGGGAACACTAATGTTGGGAGAAAGCTAAAGAGTGATACTAATTTAAAAAGTGGGAGTATGGCTTTGTAGGATCAGTGAATATTACTTTGAAGCCTAAGAGCAAGCGTGGATGTTTTCAATGTGGATCTCTCATCCACATGAAGTGATAATGTAAAACACAAACTTGGGAATGTCTTAATTATAACTAGATGGGAAATCTTCAACGTTATTGTCACAATGCTTCGAGTTTAGTTGTTCGTGACACTTCTCGAGGGTCATAGTACTCTTCTGATTTTTCGGGAAGAGGGTAGAAATATACCACTCATCGATAGAATGTTGTTAGGCATGGTTATTATAGGAACACCATGAATCCTGAGCAAGAACAATTTTAGTAGGGTAATAAATATAAAAGTGTGGATACTAAATAGGTTTTTGATGTTGGGAAGGTTTTGATTAATGATTAACTTGGTCCATCAATGGTTAGAGTTAAGATTATTCAGAATTCTACATTTATTCAATAGTTTTTTGATATGGTTGAATATCATTCTTTTATTTCTTATCATATTGTTGAATTATTGGGATTGAATTTGGAAATGATATCTTCAATTTCGAAACATCAAACTCCTCTAGGTCAAAGAGAGTGTTGAGCCTTTCTATGAAGAGCATGTCGTATAACTGCAGATATATTGGAGTTGTTATGGGATTTCATAGTGCTTGAGATAGATGTGTATGATGTAATCCTAGGTATGGATTGGTTGTCAATGTTTAAGGTCCATATCGACTATTATGTGTGAACTATTAGTTTCATGCCTAAATACGGTGTCAACCATCTCTTTAGAGGGGATAAGAAGGAAAATCTCGGCGCAATTGGCTTCTTGGAACCAGATATTGGGACGATCGTGTATCAGTCAGTGTCCCTATATTTGGAATCATTGGAAGATAGTAGGAGAAATAGTTTTCTGGAAGTTCATTCTCATTTTATGGATGTATTCCCCAAAAATATCTCAGGGTTATCATCTATAAGGAAATTGAAGTTTATGATTGATCTCCTCTAGGGGAAGAGTGTTATCTCACTTCCATATTACCATATGGAACTAGTAAAATTTAGGGAATTAAATGTGTAGTTGGAAGAGTAGTAGAACAATGGTTTTATATTTCCTAGCATATCTATATGGGAATCAAAAATCTTGTTCGTTACAAAGGTGGATAGAAATATCCAGTTAGTTTTGGATTATCCTAAGATTAACCATTTTATGATAAGGAACTAAAAAACTTCCATCCATTGATGATCTATTCAATCAGCTGAGGGAGGATCAGGGTCTCTCTAAAATTAACATGCAATCAGGCTATCATCAATTACTAGAGTGAAAAAAGGATATCCCAAAAATTGCTTTCAGAATAAAATATGTCCATTATGAGTATGTGCTAATTCCCTTTGGTATTATAAATGCACTATAATTCATTATGGAATTAATGAACCTAATATTTCAAGGGGTATCTCTATTCTTTCATGGTGGATTCTATCGATGATATATTGGTGTGTTTTAGGACAAGGGATGAGCATGAGAAACACTTGGTAACAGTGTTGGGAATATTGAGAGATCATCGGTTGTATGTGAAATTATCAAAATGTTATTTTTGGATTCAAGAGATGTTTTTTTCTCGGACATGTTATTTCTGAGAAAGTGGTATCAATGGATCTTGAAACTATATATTTTATTATATCTAGGAAACATCTAAACAATGTTTTTGAAATATTAAGTTTCCTATATCTAGCTTATTATTACCGATGTTTCGTTTTTTTATTCTCATGATTAGCATCACAGATGAAAACTTTGACATGAAATAATGTTCAATCTCATTGGAATGAATAATTTTTATAATTATTTTGAAGAGATTAACGGTTGAATTACATAAACATCAATTTGGTTTTTCTATAACTAGGAAAAGAGTACATGGTGTATGAGGATGCATCCAGATCAGGGTTGGGGTGTGTTCTCATGAAATGGGATCATATGGTTGAATATGACTCACCGTAATTGAGGTTATATGAGAAGAACTACCCAACACATTATTTGGAGCGGGTGGCTATAGTGCATGATTTGAAAACATGGCATCATTATCTATTTGATGAGAAATTAACAATTCCAAAAGACCATAAAATAATGAATCATATTTTCACATAAAAATATTAGAGTTTGATAAAAAGAATATGGATGGTGTATTTTATGATGTTTTACTTTTATTTCATGTAAAAACTGGGTAAAGTTAATTCAATGGAGAATAGATTAAGCATAAATTCATATACTCAGTTGGTAAAAGAAGTTTCAAATCAAGAGTAGTAGATCTTAGTTATAGATGACATATGTTTGGAATATGAATACTAAGGTAATATAGGAGTTCTATTTCAAGATTCATTAGCTCCTAATATGGATGTATTGGTGAAAAAGGTGCAGACATCTGATCTAGATTGTTTTTCTATGAGGTAGAAATTCAGGGGTGGGGAGATATAGATGGGTGGAAACTGGTTGAAGATTTAATTTTCTGGTTTTGAAATTCAATGATTATATGAGTGGCTTTTTAAGATCAACTTCTGAGTGCATACTATCATTGTAGAGGGTATATCAATTCAAGAATTCATAAACTGTATAAGGGGTTTAAAGCACAGTATTGGTGGGTGGGTATGAAAACGGAAATAGATGAGTTTATATCGATATTCTTGACTAGTTAGCAAGTTAAGGCAGATAATCAGTGACCAATAGTTATGTTCTAGTATTTACCTATCCCCATGTGGAAATGAGAGCAGATAGCTATAGATTTCATTAAAGGTATTCCATGAATGTTTTGAAAGCATTATACATGTGATTGACTATGGATCGGATCACAAATCCCATTTAATCGCTTTTCATAAATCTCTTATGGTGGAGGATATTTCTAAAATATATATCCTTGAGGTGGTAAATAGGCATGGTGTTTCATTTTCGATTGTATCATATCAGGATATGAGGTTCACATCACATTTTTTGGAAATCTTTACAATAAGACCTTGGGAGACTTTTGACTATGAGTATATCATATCATCCCAAGATAGATGGAAATACAAAAGGATGATAAAAAAATTTAAGTAATATTAAGATCTTGAGTGATGGATTTAAGTGTCACATGGGAGGATCACTTACAGTTAGTGAAATTATCGCACAATAATAGCCATCAGGCCTTAATACATATGGATCCATTTGAAGCATTATATGGAAATCCATGTCGTTCTCCTCTTTATTGGGTGGAAACATGTGAGACTTAGTTATTTGGGATGAAATTTTTTTTGACAGAAAATACCTAATATTTAGTTGATATGGAAATAAATGGATACGGATCATAGTCATCAGAAATCATATGTCGATCATCAAAGATGGACCTTTTTGTTTGACGTAGGAAATATTGTATTCTTGGGAATATAACATATGAATTAACATCGTCATTTTGAAAAGTAAGGAAATTATCTCAGAGGTATATTGGGCCTTTTAAAATACTTGAGAAAGTTATATAGGTGGAAATTCAGTTGTCCTAAACAGCATAGTTTAGAGTAGTGCATAATGTATTTCATGTATCTCATTTGAAGAATTATCATCAGAATCATGACCATTTCATTCGATGGGATCATGATGTGTTAGAGACAGACAGTTCATTGGTTCATCTGCAAGTGCAGATTGTGGATTGGAAGGAGGAAGTAATGCATATCAATATCATCAATATATTGAGGGTTTTGTTGAAACATGATAAGATTCAGGAAAGGGCTTAGGGGTGGGAGAATGAAATGGTCAAGCAATGGCCTGATCTATTTTGGGAAAGTGATGGTTTTCTACTTTTCAAGGATGGAAAGGCTAATGTTGGGGAGCATATAGAGACCGTTTTTTGAGGTATACAAACCTTTATTTATTTCCTATTTATGTATATAAATTGGTTGGTAAACATAAGATATAGTTTGTAAGGTTTTATGGAGTGTTTTTGGTCTTTTCTAAGGGTTCATGGTTTAAGCATAGTTAGTTCAATCCATGAAGAATCACCATGAAGCCATGAAGCATTGTACGGTAGGATTTGGATCGGTTAGAACAAGGTTTCTATAAACATGCAGGAAAACCATGAAAGGTCCCTCTTGAAGTAGTAAAATACAAATTTTTTTGTCAAAAAGGTAGTTCTTCTTTTATTAAAAACAAGAAAATAAGAGGAATCCAAAACAGTACATAAATCAAATGGGAAAAACTACATTAAATAATTACATTCCTATCTTTTTCATCAGTCTTTCAGTGATTGTTCTTTCCTCCTCTTGAATAGAAAACCATCCCACTCTTCCATGACCTCACCCCTGACCTCTTTATCTCCACCTGCTTAAGGGTAGTGATTGAAGCCTTTGTCGTAATGTTTCCTCATCAGTGCTATCATCGGATCTATCTTCCTACTTCTTCTCTTTTTCAGGAGAGATTCCTCTTACAACAAGATTCATCTCCTCTTTAGTTTTCTCTTATTGCATCAATCCATCAGGCGAGCCGAGGATAGAGGCCGGAAACTTATTGACACCATTGATATTTCTATCAAGGAGGGGAATATTACCAATAGGTGATGGCTCAGTCACCATTAGGGTAAAAACCAAAGTCTTTTCCTTTTTATAGGACACATGTTGAAATCTGTTGTCATCCATAAATGGTTTTGAGTAGTCATGGTGATTTTTGAAAATGATAGGAGAGTCAGATTCTAAAATTTGTTTACCTTTTTATTTACCTAAAGTAACCATCACTACATGTGAAATATATTGATCTACCTCTTTTTGAAAATTATCTTCCACCATTTTATTAGTAAAATTTCCATGGTTAGTGCAAGGTTTTTCTAACCTTGTGTGGATTAAAAAGTGGGTTTTTAAAAATGGTTTTTGGTTGGGATTTTACCTAAAAACCCCATCCTTACTCCCATTTGGACATAACTCCATATTTCCTTCCCTCAAGGGTTAGGGAACCCTTCCTTCTTAGTTCAGAAGATATTTGAAGGGATTTCTTGGTTAATTAGAGGCAGATCATTCTTTCCAAGTCTCCTTTCTTTTTAGTCTCTTAGTTATTCTTAGATCTTCTTTTCTCTCTTACATGGGTTCTTATAACTAGTTCAGTTTCTAATATACCATAGGTTTCTATTTCCAATTATGGTGATATTTTTTTTGATGATGTTATGGTAAAGTTTCTTTTGTGTATTTTGTGAGTTTTTGTGTTGTTGGTAATTTTCACCAAAACCCTAAAGGTAGGTGGCTTCAATCTCGACAACACTTTTTAGAACTGGAATAATTAATTTTCATGATATTGGTTTGGAATTTTATGTGCAAATCTTCTCTAAAAACCCTTTTGGTGTAGATTTGTGGGTTTTGGGGGAAATAAGATATTTTTTTCAATATTCTTTATTGTTGGATTCTAAAATGATTGTTTTCAAATCGGTTTATTGGTTTGATTTATGGAAAATTTTGTAAAAATTGTTTTCAATAAAAATGATGTTTTATTGAAATGTTGTTTGGATTAAAGGGTTGATTTGTTTTGGAATTTATTGGTTGATATGATTTTGGTATAAGTTAATTGGCATGATTGTTTGGATTAAATAGTAAAATATGAGTCAGAATGGGGATAGTTAGTGGTTGTTAAGTTCCACCATCAATGAATTGGAATGTATTCATGAAGTACCACAATAATAATGGGATTGGTTTGGATGTGAATTTCCACCATCAATGGTCACACTAACCATGGGTGGATGCGTTGTGTTTAAGATGAGATGTATGTTTTGGTCCATATGAAAGAAATGGATTTGGACAACATGAAATTGTAAAATTCGATAATTGATTTTTTGGTTTATTTACTTGGAATTGTGTTTAACGTGGATAAACTATGTTGGTCGAGTTGTGTTTTCTTTGTTGGATATTATTTGACTGTTTTAATGGTTTAATATAAATTGTTTTATATTAGTTTGATAAACTTTTCTATACTAGTGGTGTGAGTGGGGAAGTCATTTGAGGAAATCCAAAGGAGTATTATTACTCACCCACAACTTTGGCACTTGGGTGATTTTGTGTATGTTGTATTTTGAGACATGGGTAAAAGAATAACCTATAATATATGTAGTGGTGCATCATTATTATTGATTTATTGTGGTGTTAGAGCATATATCTTGGCATGGGGTTACAAACTCTTGTCGTTGGGTCATGATTTTTTTTTGTTTTATTCTTCAACTTCATACTATGATTTAGTATTAGTATGGTTTTTTATTGTTGTCTTGGAATGTGTTATATTTGTAGTAAATTTATGACATGCATCATGTAGTTTTTTTGGTAATGGTATGTTTTGTTCATTGTTTTCAATTCAATGGTAAAATATTCCACCACCATTCACGAAGCCCTCACCATTTATTTCTAGCCTTTGGCACCTTGGGGATGTCACTTAAGTCCATGTTGCACGTCTGCCTTGAACCAAGAAAATGAGGAGGGTTTGGATGTTACATTAATGATTATGGTATTCTCATAGATTATTTTATTTGGCCAATAAAGCGATTTAATATATAAAATTTAATAAATCAAACAACACAAATATATTAGAGATCATATCAAAGTGAATTATCAATGTTTATTTTGGCTAGAATTTCTACTGATGGGAAACAGAAATCTATTACCCACCATGGTTCACCATTAGTGTAAATTTTGATAAGTTTATAAAGATGTTTTTATTTTTTATATAAGGGGATATATGTAATGAAATGATGCATGAAAAAATTCATTAATAAGAAGAAATAAGTATTTTTTGGATATTTATACACATAAAAAACAAATTCCATTATTTTAGGTGCATAATATCATATATTTATGATGAGAATTGAAATTGGTGTATATTTTTTATTTATAGTGTGGAATAATTTAATGATTGACAAAGGATTAATCCATGATCGTGTCACTATATTCATTCAGGTATGTATGTATATATTTTTATTTTAATGGAATGCATTGTGCATTTATGAAAAATTAATACCATGTGATTTCTTCATGTTTCAATGTATTTATTTCTCATATATATTCATTAGTTATTAAAAGATAATAGTTGAGAGTTTTTAAATTCTCATACATTAGTATTTATGAGGATTTAAATATAAATTTTCTAAAATATATATAGATTGTTTGAAGATTGATCTGTAGTTATTTTATAATAAAAATATTCTTCAAGTGGTATTTGTTGAATAAATTATAGATCAGGGAAGTATAAAGGTTTTTAATTTGTTTGTGATGAAATCAATTTGATGCGTTTTTCATAATTTTTTAATATATAGAGAGGAATAAAAAGTGGTTATTATCATCTATATATTCCGAATTACTCTTCCAAAATGAAGATAAAGTTAGCCAGTGATGTTACTGTATTCAGTGATATAAATGTGGTTCAAAGTGTCATCTTACAGTTGTATTATTACAGAATAATAAGAAGGAATTGGCACACTAACAACTTGATCAAATTCAATGTTTTAAAACTCTTCAGTTTTTTACTAACTAAATAAGAATTAAATATTTTTATTAACCATAAGAATAAAAATAGTTTTAAAATCTACAAGAAAAAATGGGGTTTCAAGAAGAATAAAGTTATTAATACCAAGGGAATCCCCTAATTCAATCTCATTACATAATCCTTAATAGAACCAAGTCATAATTACACCACTAACCTGTCATCTTGGTTACCTCCGAAAGATAGATAATCAGCTGGAATATTACCTTCTCACTATCCATAGACAATATTGTTGTTCAAATAAATAATGGGTTTACATTCTATAATATAATAAATGATATTTCACAAAAAATTAGAATATATCCTTAATTAGTTAACTATTATAGAAGATTTTTATTCAAACTCATATAAAGATATTTTATAAGACTTACCAAGATTGAGCCCTTTAAGAATCACAATTCCCTCTATCGAAACTGAATTTTCCTCCCCAAAATAAGAAGATAAGGCCATGATTATAGATCCCACGGATTATTAGAAAATTCCACCACCATGCATAGGACCTTTAGAATAATATCCATCGATTATAATCTTAAAAACATGGTGAGGAGCCAGTCATTTCAACCATAAACCCACAACAACTCTTATAAGAGAATATGTACCTACTATTGGGATGATAGGAGATAAAAAACCCAGTTACCTTAGGGAAGAATAACCGCCTTTGCATACAGGATAAGGAATAAAAAATATCTAGGAACCTAGTTATGATGTACTATATATTTAGGTTGAGCCTTTTGTAAAAACCACCATTGTATGTGTCTTATAGGGCCTCACAACTAGTAGTGATCACAATCATTCACCCCTTTCTTTTTACAGGAGACATCACCTCACGATCCCAACTCAAAAAAAGAAAATCCTCTATTGTGTAGAATCTATCTTGAGAATTAGTAAGACTCCCAACACTAAACCACAAGTGAGGATCCCAAAAACTTCTAAAAAAGATATGCATAACTAATTTATAATTTCAGTTAATGTTTTGTTTACACTTCGAGGTGAGGGGAATTCCAATATATTCAAGGTTTTCATCTAGGGTGATAACTTGATTATGAATTTTATAGAGGATGAAGTTGATTTTTGAGGATTTATCCTTACCATAGGTTCTGATTCCCATGGGGTCCATATTTTTAGGAACATTTTTGTGTTATGGAAACCCAAGAATGTCATATTTTTTGAAGCGGATACTGTGATGAAACATTGATCTATGGAATTATCAATATTGATTATATAGAAGAGATCCCTATGTTCATCAATAAGTAAACCATTAATGAACTGGGGATAGACTCACACTTGTTTACAATTAATGTTAATAGTAGGACACCCATGGAAGAAGGGGAACATACCCACAAAATTGTGTTCTAAAAAGAAGCATCATTACAACCGATAACCCACCTGGAGTATTCCAAAATTGGATGGATTAGAACCTATATGTTGTACCAAATATGAGTTCAAAAATAAAGGTCAACCCATTTGATGGGATAATTTCCATATATTCAATTACTAAATTTATAACAAAGGGAGTTTCACAATATGGAATATGTAACTAATTGTGATTGTAATCTGCACATACTCTCTTTAATTCCTTGGAGACAAATACCCCCTTCATAAAGGGATCTATCTATCCTTGTCCAACAATACCAATTGTGAAAAACCTCTCGGTATGTGTCCCAAATGAAACTATTAAAGATATTATCAATGGCTTTGATTACTGACTTGGGAGGTCAAGAGACAGATAAAACATGGATGGGGATTGAAGGTAGAACATTGTTGACAAAAGTGATTCTACCTCTGATTGAAAGGAATATGATTTTAAAATTTAAAATCCTTTTGAAAATCCATTTAATTATATTATCATAATGGTGAATGTGAACTCATTTGTTTGATAAATTATCCCCCTGGTTTTACTGAATAAATCTTTTTCTAACAACTATGGTTCTTTCCGGGATCAACTTTGATCTCTTGGGTGAACACTTATTTGATATGAACACACATATTTTGTTGGTATTGGTTCATTCACTATATTTTTTACACTAGTAATTCAAAATAATTTTCATGATATCTGTGTTCTTATAATTTTAATTGATAAAAAAATCAATCCATCCATAATAAAAATGAGGGAAATTATAGAGAAACTATACCTCCCGTTTAATGGATGAATCCAACCTTCTTAAATACCATTTTTGATATTTATACTAAGGTAATCCTAGGCCAGGATGAACAGTATCAAATAGATATAAACTCCATGACTTATAATGTTCTAATATCCAAATATTTTCCCCATTAAAGAGATGGTGAACCATAGTGAAGAAAAATTACTAAAAAATAGATCACAACCCCACTCTAAAAACCAACACATTTTGAGAACATTGACAAATAAAGAGTATTCTATTCAATTATAATCCTTTGACATAGGAATTTTAATAATCACATGGAATATATCACCCTTATATTAATATCATCAATCATTTATTGAGAAATTCTAATGGCCACTTCAATGCTTCTCTATTTAATGAATCCTTGTTTATCCTCTAAAACATATAGAGTTATATAGATTGAGAATATTTTGTTAAGGATCTTCTCGAGAAATCTATATATTTATTTTCACATGAAAATGAGAGATAATTTTTAAAAAATAATTAGGCTTGCTTACCTTTGTTATAAGAGATAGAATGGTGGATATAGTAACTCTTTGTAGTTGACAACCCCTAAAATAGTTATGGTCATCATTAAAAACATCCCCATTAATTATGTCCCATAAATCAGAGTAAAAAGATCCAAATAAACCATCTTGACCTAGGGTACTCTAAGGATAAATATCCTTTATGGATTGATATATTTCCTCCTATTATTTAATAACAAAAATATCTTGATTTTATAGGTCAATAATAAATCATGTAATACAAGAAAGGGTGGTACTAGATGCTCCCCAATCATGAGTAACATGCTCCTGTTCTCAATTTGGACCTATAATAGCTTCAGTGCAAGAAATTAACTTCTATAGGGCCAAAAAATTTAACATCACTAGTGTGGTATCCATCATCAAGAAGCATGTTGATCCAACCTGAAAGCCTGTTATCCTTAATAAAATCATGAAAATATGTTGTATTTCAACCCCCTTCTTTAAGATATTAGGATATGGATCTCCCCTTAAGAGATTTATCTATTTTGATAAAAGTATTCTCTATCTGTTTATTTTCTCTGGACCGAAAGAGTAATGTACCACTATACCATTAACCTTTAATTTCATGATCTTGGTGATTAAATTCCTCTTGGAGAGTTTAAAGATTGACATCTATGTTTGGAAGCTTGTTGATCCATGAAATGATTTCACTACTGATTCTTCTAATCTGATTTTAGAGGGTAACCCAAGATATTCCATATAAAGGATACATCCAATAAAATTAAACCATATACCTGAATCCTTCAATATGAAACCAATGACTATAGTACACGAATGTTTTTCATGCCTCTTCATAACTAAAAAACTATATGATAAGGAAATATTGATCTGAAGGAGACAAGGGTAGGTGAGTTATATAATAGTTCAAGAATCTAGAGATAGGCTGATTGTTTCCAAAAAATATATCAAATATACTCCAAATTGTTTTACTACATCTTCAGTAGTTCCACCAAGTGAATTCATCACCAGATTAAACTAGATCAAGAATATTTATAGTGGATACAAAGTATTGTAAATATGACATGTCATTATTGCGATAAATACCCACTCCCTTATTCAATGATAAATCTGGAATGGTATATAATCTCTGTAATTAATTCATGTGGTTAATCAAGGATTCAAATAATAACGACACACCAATAGACCCTTTGTTCTTATTACCTCACATTTGGAAAACACAATAGACATTAATATAGAGAATCTGCCTTTTCAAATTTTAATTTATATATTTTGAGAGAGATTTTCCATAATATTAACCTAGATCTTATTATCCTTCAAAAAAAATTATTTTACAAAAGAAATGCATGTAGAGAATTACTAAATACCATGTCTCAAACTATTCCTTTGATGGAGTTTGTCTCTAACTATGGGTATAGGATAAAAATAATGGAAACACTCTTACTTTGAATTATTTCTAATAAATATTCCTTTTTTTCATAGAAACTTATCCCTGATAGCCGCATATGATTGACCAGATCATTGATAAAAAGATAGGTTTTCATGTAGGCCTTTATTAGACCTATATGTATAATTAGAAACACATATTTTATTTTTGGTTAAAGAGATATTATTGATTCTAATAAGAGGAGGTGTAAACATTACCTTCTTTGAGAATCCACTAGAAGGGGAGGACTATATCAGAAAATATTCACGATCACCAAGGAATAATAAATCATTGTGAGTATGATTTGTCTCTTATGATAGAGAAGGGTCAACTAAATATGTTTTGTGATGGGAGAAGCTATGATAGGGGACACCACCATATCGGTATATTTGGAAAGGTGTTATATAGAAGGAGGGGTATAGATGTTACATTCTTCTCAATAGGAATATGATTCAGGCCCATAAGGAATAGCACAACAGAGACCTTAGGTCCATGAATTAAGAAATTCACCCCTATTTCTGCAAGTTCAACCTGGGTTTCCTTCTAATATAGATAGGAAATATCATTAGATTTGGATATTCCTGGAGAAGGCCTCTTAGGGAATTTTTCGGATTTATATTAAAGATGAGAAGATCAACCATTGTTTAAATAAAAATCCTATTTATAAAGAAGGGAGGGATCGTGTAGACTAGGTTGAGAAGAGAAATCCGTGAAAATCTTATCCTTGGAGGGACTCAGGTGGTGTGATGAAGAACCGTGTCATCTATAGACTAAAGCTTAATATCCTTAGATACAAAATATATTACAGTATCATGGTGATCTAGAATAATATATCTAATACCATAAAGAAAAATCCTTACCTAAATGATGGAGAATTATTTTAAGGAATAGGGGTGTTTGGTACACTTTGATGCAGATGTATACTTCCATGGTGAGATCTATATGAAGTATAGGTTCTTCACATATAAAATAACAAAAACCCCATAAGACTCCAAAGGTTTCTAAGATTATGGAAGGGAAGCACTAGGCTAGGGAGGTGATTCAAATGTGTATCCAATAGAGAGTCTTTAACCTAATGAAACATAAAATTCCAATATAAGTGAAAAAAAACGTATTTAATCATAATTATGACCCTCTATGGCTAAGGATTTGATAAATTCATACTCTGATTATAGGTGGATGCAGAACATTTGAGAATTGAAAGAAATTAATGTCATAGGGTCGTAGATCTAAAATATATCGATTAAATGAGTAAAATATACTAGTGAGGGGTGATCTGAACTAAATATTTCTAATAGTTACCATTAATTAATACTATAAGTGGTGTTCGCCACCCCATTGGTAAGAGATACCATTGGACAACCCTCCACTATTTTGAGACTCTTTTCCTCTAATTTTATTAGGGTGAGATAAGAAAGAGGATAATGACATAGGAGAAGTATATCTAGAGAGGAATCCTCTTTATAGAAATATAATAGAAATCAAAGATATTTATACCTATAGAATACAACTCCAGGACACCATCGACAACAAGTTCCAAAGAGATTGAAATTGTTGTCACTGCATAAGGATTACAAGAGGTGCAGGGGGGTCCCACCTTAGTTTGTTTAATTTAAAAAGATTTCATATATGATATCTAAGGAGAAATCACAAAATATTTTCTCTTCAATATGATGGAAACACCATAGGTGGGAAAAAATATGAAAATACTAAAGGCGCATTCCACACATTTAGTGGGAAAGATTGGATTTGAGAAGCTGTGATTCATTTCATACAAATTTAAACCTTTTGTTTTTTAATCATTTGATATTATTTCATCGGTTTTGGGGTACACAATCTATGTGGGATGAAAAAAAAAATTAGTTCAATTTTTAAAAAAATTATACATGTTATCTTTTGACACCATGGTTTAAAATAATTTGTTGTTGGATCGTGTGATAACAGATTTAATCAAATCATGCGAAGGACCACTTACTCACATTTAGTAGCAAACCTTCTAAATATTTAGTTTATTATTTATGAGTGTTTGTGTTTTCTAAGAAAAAATAAATTAACTCTAAAATTCTAAAAGTTTTTTAAAATGAAAAAATATAAAATTTATGAATTGTTGATTCCCGCCCCCCATGATTTTATTGATCTCATGTTCATAAAATTTATATCAAAGTACTTTTCCTTCTTTTGATTTTTTATATTTGAATATCTAGTTTATGAAGTCTCTCTCAAGTTGATGGAGCCTATAATTTCATGAATCTTCAATAGATAATATTAATTCAATGAATAGTAAGAGGAATCCAAAAGTTTTTGGGAAAGGACATGATATATCAATGGATAGAATGTTACCAGCTCTTCTATCTACTAATTAAGAAGATTTTGAAGCTGAAACTAATGGATTTATTCCACATGATGATGGTACTTATTTAACAACCACAAAAAAAAGAAATATGGGAAATTGTGGACACTCTTGAAATTCTGTTTTTTCTTCTCCTTAATGGTATTAATTTCTAAAATTCAAAGGAATCAAAATAACTAAGGGTATTTGGGAAAAATTATATAATAACTATAAAGTTAAAACCAAACTAAGGTGAGAAAAATTAATTTTGTAAGCCTTAATATGAATATATTTTCATTAATGATGGCGAAACTATTGAAAGATCCTTCACAAGGGTTAATAAAGATATTTTCTTGATCAGAGTCTATTGTAATCATTTAAAAGAATCTTTTATTGTTCATACGATCTTGTTTACCTTATCTGATATGTTAAATTTGAATGTATCTTCTTTTCCATAAATATATATTCATGATATACACCTTGATTAATTACTTAGTGTTATTATATCATATAAAATGAGGAAATATAATGTTTTAAATAATAGGGGAATGACTAAAAATATATATCTTTAATAGAATCAACATCTGAGCAAAATATGAAAATTTCTTTTGAGTGTGATGCAATTAAAAATTTAAATTCTGATTCAAATATTAATTTGATGTCTAGTAAGATTATGTCTACAATTTCACAAAATATGAGAAGTGTAAATGGAAGGTTCACAGGGAATTTTCAACTTAAATTATTCAATTAAGGGGTTGTTCGATATTTTGTAGCTAACTGTTGAAAACAAAAAAAATGTTGAATCCAGTAATGAAGAATAAAAAATCTAGAAGAACCCTAAATAATAATTATTTTAGGTAGAAATTATTTTCTAGAATAAATGATGAAAATTTAAAATTGAACAAAAACAAGGACATTTATCTAAATATGAAGAAGGTGAAAGTAGTTATAGGAAAGCATAAATTTATACCTATATTGATGTTGATGAAAAAAACTCTCTGTAAAATTTAATAAAAAATATTTCATTTTTAATATAAGTAATAATTCTAGAGGTGATGATTAGGTAACTAAAATTTCATTTATGATAAAGATATAATTGATGGAAAATCTCTCAAAAAGTTCAAATCTTAAAAATGAGATGTAAAAGATTATGAAATATGATTAATCTACAAAAACTAGGTTGACTCATTTTCAAAATGAAGATTCATAATGATGGGAAAACATTTAGTTTTAGGAATGTAGAGAATGATAAAGAGTTTTATTGCTATATTTCTATTATTCAACTAAAACTAATCAAATTAGATGAAAAAATGAACCAATCATAAACAATTTATCAAAAATTTATTGAATTAGAAGAAGAATGTTCAAAGAAGAAAAAATGAATGAATATAAAAAAACATTACCATAATGATGATAATTATTATATGGTTTCTAAAGAATATAATATGGATTATATTGTCAAATTATTGATGTTTTTTTCTAAATCAGATGCCTATAAAAAATATAGAAATTATAGAAATTCGAACATTGATTAAAAAACTGATATAAATGGTGAATCTAAAAATGTAGGAAATATATCATAAAGAGAATGATTTTTGGTATTCATAAAAAATTCAGTTCACAGAAAGGAGCTAAAATTTATTGTCAAAAGAAGGATGAAGGAAGAGACATAATTCTAGACTGCATATTGTTTTCCTAGGTAAATATGATTTTTATGGCTATTGGTAGAAATATGGTAGCTTTGGGTATATAAATATAGTTTGTTGGTTCAATTACCAAGGTAGCAATGTGACCATAAATCTTGGGATACAGCAATTAAGGAAGATTCAACCCACTCAAAGGAGAAATATTCTGAAATAAAATAAAAAGTTTAAATTAATGAATGAAAATATATTTCAACCATTGGAAGAAGTCTGTGAAATATGTGATCAATAGGGATACCATTATAAAGGATTATTCACTATACTACAGTCACAAAAATGGAAATAGATCCCATAAGAGAGAGGGAGAGAATAAAATTAATGAAAATTCTCTTACTGTAGAAGTTTTAGTAAAACTATCAAAGGTGTGTCCTTGAATATTAGACAGTCCATGTTCCTTAAATATGATATGATACATGAATTTTTATAATAATGTTTCATATATAAAAGAAGATTTTTTAACTTTTTTAAATTCTGGGTGAGTCAATATAAAACATATTGGTTATTCTGTTATTAGGAACGAAAAACTAAAATCCAATACCACCATTTATTTTAATGGCATGAAACATAACATTTGGTGTGTTTCTCAATTATATGATAAAGTAAATGAGGTAATTTTCTATAAATAAGTATTTTTTGGAATATGATTAAATTTTAAAAGTTTGTTATAATAGGTAAGTAAATAATAGATAACTAATTTCATGTTTGAGATACATATAATACATTTTATTTGACCATGAAAGTAGAAAATGAACATTTCCACAGAGGGATTAAACATCTTGGAAAATGGAATATTACCGACTCACAAGAATAGAAAGTGTTTTTTATTATCCTAATTGGCTGATATATAATGATTATATATTTCTGTATATGTTTTAATGGGAAGATTGATGATTATTCAAACAATGGGTTGAGATTCACACATATAACCCTTTAGATCTAACTTATTTTAATCTCTATAGGCCCATGAGAAAGTATTCAACAAATGGAATAAGTATAAAATTTCATTTATTAATTTATTTACACACATTACACGCATTATGTTTATGAAAAATAAATAATTGGATCAAAATATGTTAAAGATTTTTAGGACAAGTGTAGAAAAATTGCGTTATTACTCATTGATTAAATTATGTATAGAAAATGGTAATGAGTACATTAATAAAAAAATTAAAATATTTTCATAAAACAAATATAATTAATCATGAAATAATTTACCCATACACACTATAAAAAATTACTTTTTCTTAATAGAATAATATAATCATAGTTGATATGTCTCAAATAATGTTAATTGATAATGATACCTCTTAATAGTTTTGGAGTAAATCTATTAGATTAGTAGTTCATGATCAAAATACTTGTTTTTATATACCAGATTCATATAATACTCCACATAAAAAATAAGATAAGAAGAATCCAAATTTAAAATATCTTAGAGTGTTTGGTAGCCAATATGTCATCCAAATAAATATTGAAAAACTAGATAAATTTGGGAAAAGAGGAGTAGTGGAAATTTTTATTTATTATCCCCCAAATGGAACGGGACATCATTTTGACAATAAGGAATCTATATGAATTACTGATCCAACTATTTTTATGATTAGAAAATATAATATTAAGGAATTTATTTAAAATTAATAAAGATAGAAAAGTGATATTGATGTTGATTCTATTAAAGGCCTTAATAAAATACTAGGAAAAACATGAAATTTTTGATGATGTATAGGTTGACGAAGAGGATTCAACAATTTAAACAAATTATGATAAATTAAATTCAACACATTCAAGACTGATAAATCTTTTTAAGGTCTAAAACATCATTTTAAATCATAGAAAGTAGGTACAGACTATGAGAACTCTAGGAATAACATATTATACCTCATTATTCTATCATATTTAGACCAAATTGACTAAATTCCTTATTTGTATTGATTTTTGATAAACCCCTTTCAAAGGATGAGGGGGAACCCTAACAAGGCCCATAGCCTTAGAGATTACATGACCCGTTGGTCTTAGAAAATTTTAAAACTATAACAACATGGAACTTCTCCTCCCTAGATTCTTCATCATGATGTCGGCTCTCCACCTTCGCATGGATTGTTCAACTAGGATTCTCGTGCATGCAGATTCTAGCATCAATGTGAATTCCAAACCCTATCTTTCTAAAAAAACTCTTAAATTCTGCTCTAGTGAATGTACCTACTCTAAATCCTCATCTAGAGTCTGCTCCTTGTAGATTCTATCTAGACATTAAGAACAATTTATGGTGGCCCAAAGGCCTTGAGGTTTACCTAAAGCATTGAGGAGGCCTGAAATCCTTACTGTCCCAAAGGCCATGGGTGGCCCAAAGGCCTTAACGAACCAAAGGCCCAAACCTGTGGCCCAAAATCCCAAATGGATAAATAGTTCTGGCTGCTACACTACCAAAATGTACCTACTAAAAATTCCTAATACAGTACTACTACAGTGCCAACTATTGTACTACTACAGAGGCTTTTGTTTAAAAGTTAAAAAATAATTTATATATCCTAAAACAATCCTCAAGATCCTGGTATTTTGATTCAGGCATCTTCTTGAAGAATTTAAATTTTAGAAAGGTGTGAGTGTAAAAAATATATCTACATAGAAGATGTAAAGGTGGTATCCCTTATTTTTATAGTATATTTATTGATATTATATTTTCTAGAAATAATGATGAAATGCATTAGAATTTCTATAAGGATATTTATACTTTATTAGAAATGTCTATGTTGGGATAGATAAGGTACTTTCTTATTTTACAAACTTCTTAAGAGAATGATCTTACCTTTTCTTCTAAATAGAACTATTCTAAGAATATCTTTAAAAGGTCTGCCATGATGATTCAAAGCCTATTTAATCACACGTTTCAATCATAAAAAAATATTTACAAAGATTATAAAGGGAGAGATGTTGACCCTAGAGAATATAGACTATTAGTAAGAAGTGTTTTACGTATTCCCACTTCTAGACCATATCTAATATAAGGATTCATCATTTACTCTATTTATCAATGTAGACCTAAGGAATCTATTTTTTAAACTGTAAAATTGATTATATATTATATAAATGGTAAAACATATATTGGGTTGAAATACAACAGTAAAGGAAAGTTGTATTTTTTTTGTGATATGGCTGTAAATTTGGTAGGTAGTGTTGATGGTTGAAGATGAACATCTGGTGAAGTTGTCTTCCTTAGTGACAGGTGTGTGTTTTGGAACACTAAGAAATAGTTTTTTATAAAATTACTCACTAAGGTGGTATAATATGTGGTTGAAACTCATTCCAAAACTCAAATAATGTGCATTAATACATATCTAGAATGTTTGAATACTGAAGTGAGGTTTCCAATTATTTTTTATTGTGGTAATCAATGTGTTATAAACATGATTAAGATTCATATTCAGCGTCCAAGAAGAAAAAATGTTTATATTAATTATCACTCTACCAATGAAATTTTGGAATGAAATGAATTAAGTCTATAGTATTTATAGTATCCCAAACATCTCATACATAGATATTACATCTTTTTAGATGAATATTCATTAAATCTCACAAACACATGCATGAACATAGTAAATGTATAGTTGATTTGGAGACTAGAACAAAATTTTCTTATTCTCTGAAATAATATAAATATCTCCCATAAATATATTCCCATTTTTTACTCTTCATATAAATTCCATAATAAAAACATACTTTTATGACCTAAGTAAATAAAAAATAAGAATATGTGATCTCAGATGCTCAATAATAGAAAATAATGGAAAATATATAAACATAACATGATAAAAAGGGCATGAAAATGTGATAATAACATTTCAAAACCATAAATTGTATATCAAAGATAAAAACATGAGTCTTGTACCAGATATTGGTAATTCATAAGACATTAATCATAGGGAAATCAAATAAAATGATCCAGGAGAGAATAACATTGACATAAGACATTGAATTGTGGCATATATATAATCATACAAAATCATTTCCATGTTATTAAAGAATCTCTTCCATGGTTATAATATCGAAATGGGTTCATCTCCCAAACCATAATAATTAAAATGGATCACTCCCAATAACATCATATCAGAAAAATTCTTTTATTGAACCTAGTTCACATCCCATTCTAGTACTCTCAATCTCATGAGGTATAAATCAATACCCAATGCATTGGAGGGAGATATAGGTCTCAACCATCACAAAATGAAAATCATACATATGTGTGAAACAATATCATAAAAAATTCATCATACCATAACCAATGATATAAAATGTATTTCATTAAAATTTCATTTTATCATAACCAATGGAAAATAGACAAGTTGATTAAACATTTTAATATTCTATCATTGTATAACCCTTGAAAAGAAGCATTTTTCATAAACATTATCTCATTTTGTAAACCATGGGAGAGAAATAGGTTTCATAAATATTATTCCATCATAAATTAAAACCATTTTCAGAAAATTTAATAATTCTACCCTTGAATAAAATCCCTAGTAAGGGATAGGTAACATCAAATTATGTCATCTTATATTAAAAATGATTTTAGGTATCATAAAATACATTTGATGAGGAAGATAACTTTTCATTTAAAATAACTTCTTAAAAATAAAAATTCAAAAATATTTTTTCTGGTCATTTTCTTTGAAAAAAATCTTCGAAACTTATATATGAATCATTAAAAATCATTCGAAAATATTAATTGATGAAAATATATTTTTACCATTGAAAAAAACTTTTCAAAACATAATACATTTTAAAAAACATTTTCTCTGAATATAAACCGGTAAAATTGTAATGGAATATGTAAACTAATTATTATAAATTTTGGTGGATAATTCAATTCATTTCATACATGTTAAAAACATATTCCTTTCACATTTTTAGTAAAATTAAAATAGGATTTATTTAAAAAACATGAAAATTAACTTCAAAACATTTTGAAAAAAATAAAAAATGGGTGAAAATGTCATTAATAAATCATTTGTAGAATTTTCGGAAAAATTAAAAACCTTTTTAGAAATCGTGTTTTTGGAATAAAAGGGGGGTTTTACACAAGTGATAAATAATGATTGTTCTATTTAAAAAATATATTTTAAACTATTGATTATATAATGGGTCAAAAATAAAAAGAACAGTTGTATTCTACAAAACTAACCATAGCATAAAAATTTCATGAGTGTATTTAGATATAGATAATAATATTTGGAATGTGAGGTATTACCCGAGTAGTAATGACTCCCCATAATCCTCCATTATAACAAGGTTCAAAACTAAGTGGGGGAAAATTTCCATATTTACTATAGCAGTAATATAGAACTATAGTAGTGTGGGTAATGTAGTAGGTATTATAGTGTGGTACAATAAAGTTAGTACTACTCATTCTGAATGGGATTTAGGACCTAAAAAAATAGGCCTAAGGTCCATCCAGGGCCAACGAGACACAGGACCTATGAGCTGTTAGAGTGGGATTTGAGGGCACAGGGCCTCTGGGATATAATGAATTCAGTTTATTCCACATGGTATAAGACACCAAAAGATGAATTAAAGCATGTAGAAACCACCAAAAGATCATACTAGATTAGATGAATGAGAGGATATGGAAACCACCATTGGTACCAGGAACAATATATATTTGCACTGGGAAATTTTAGATTATCATCCATGAAAGGTGTCGATCTATTCACCATCTATGAAGTAGATTTGGGGAAGGGGTTTTTCTCATGTAGTCAGGTCTTTAGACCTATTTAGTATGTATTACTCCTTGTGACTCTATACCAACGGGTCATGTATGGGTTCCCTATCAACCGTTAAAAGGGGGACTATTCAAAAAACCTAAGGACTTGGGGATTTCAAGGTATGATTAATATTATTTTATCATCATAAACAAAGTCATAAACAATCTCAATAAATGATGAGAGTGTAACATAAATTATTTTCCAATTTTTTAACATTGAATTGTAATCCCCATGAAGGAACAAAATTAAATGAAACCTCAAATATCATGAGAATAAATAAATTAATGAAATTACATTTCAAAGGGTCTTTATATTCACCTCATAAAAGAATAAATTTACCTAATATAACATATGTATCAAGGAGGCCAAATTGAGAAAAAAAAATCTTAGAGCTTGCGTATCTTTTGAACTATAAACCCTATGAAAGAGAGGTCCTAAAATTAATATTTGAATCCCAAAATATTTCATTAGGATCAATGAAAAGTATAATCATGCATATTATATAAAACATATAAAAAACAATTAGGGATTATGGGGTTTATCTCCCTGATACAAAATTTTTGATGAAATAAATCTCTTCCCGCTGTAGTAATGTTTTGAAACATAAGACTCAATAAATAATAAAATCAAATGAAACATTAAATATAATTAAAATAATTATATTAATGATAAAACAATTCAAATAGGTATTTATATACCCCACACAAAATAAACTAGTGGTGAATGTTTATGTGTCTCTTTAAAATTAAAGGGAGACTAGAAATCCCATTCCATTTGTCTTTAATTCCTTCATATGCATTTGAACATATTTGATAATAAATATATTTTTAATATGAATATATCAAAGAAAAAAATGATATGTATCATACCATATATGATTTAATTACGAATTTTTATTACCTGTTTATCGACAATTCCTTGTTAAAATAATGTTTTCGGTAATAAAAATGTTGTTTTTCATGTATTTTTTTAATTTTTAATTTTTTTCTCCTATTAATTTGATAATGGTTAAATAATATAAATAATTTTATGAATGAAATAAATATAATATATATTTATTTTATATGTATTTTTTATAATCCATAAAATTTTGTGATAGAAAATGAAATAACATGTTCATGTAGAAGGTAAGCCGTATGTGTGCCTGAAAGATGTTTAAATTTTATTGATAGAAGAAAATAAATATGGGTAAATGATATATTAACATTATATAATAATTTTTATTTCATATATATCACATATTTTTATTAAACCTATCCTTATTACCTTCCATGTAAATCATATGATAAAAGTGAATCCCATTGCTTTGTGAGGTTGTACTCTGTCGTACATATGAACAACGTTATCATATTCTGAAATAATGTAAAGTAACAGGGAACATGTAATATAATTATTAACTAAGAATAATTATATCATAAATATAATATATAAATTATAAATAAATATGTATATCCAACTTTTATAGTTGATTATGGAAAATGAATAACATCGATTTGCGAGGTGATTGTCCGTTGTACACACTAATGATGATTTTGTAATCCATTTGATGGAAGAGTATATGTATTTCGGTTTAAAAATTAAAATAATAACATATAAATATTTTTAATATATTGTGATTTGATATCATCAATTTTTCTTAATAATTTATATGGTTCAAGGAAGAAATAAGAGAAAACACTCGGTTAGGGATGTTACCTCTTCTTCAAACAACATATTTTGGTATTCCCAAAAAAGGATTATCAGAATGGATTAATGAAAAAAATATGTATTATAGGATTATATTAGAGATTTAATTAATTCTTTTGGTATGTTTTTTCTAAATCAAAGTCTTCTGAAAGTGGGAAGGGGACAATAGAGGGGTTAAGCTTTTTTAAGAGATGGGAATAGAGAACTTGTACTATTTAAAAATTAATAGGTGTAACCTCATTTTTTCATGAAAAAGGACACACAAAAAATCTATTATCGAACATATAATAGTTATTGATAGTATATTTCCGTAAAATATTTATTGAAAAACTTTTTGGGAAATTTAAACCCTTATCATTTTAGTTTAAACCCTAATAAACCCATTTTCACCTTAACCATGATAAATAATTTTTAATGTCATTACTATTTATTATGGTCAAGAATTAAGTTTAAAATATTACATAATATATATTATTATGTTAAAAAATATACATCCATTTTTCAAAATTAAATTTACATATGTGGAAGATTTTAATTTAAAATTAATCCCTCGTGTGCGATGAGAAAGCTGGTTTTCAAATAGAAAATATTCAAATTTTAAAATAGTTTTTACATAAAAAATGATCATAAATATGAATAAAATTAAATAAATTGGATTAATATATATATAATTGAATGGATATTTATTTTAAATCAATATTAAATCAATTTTAATGTTTCCAAAATCTTTAAAATAAAAAATATATATTATTAGAAACTAGTGTTTTCACTATTTATGAAAAACATTATATTTTTAGAGAATTATCAATAAATCCCCCAAATATAATTTTTACATTCAGATTTAAAATATTAATTTTTTTCTAAATAAATTTTCTAAAATGTTAAAAAAATAATTTTAAAATAAGTATGAAAAAGGTGACAAAATGTTTTTTAAGTATAAAATTGGTTTTATTCTTATCTCATGTCTAGAAAACAAAATATGAATGTGGTTAATTGGATTAAATATATAGTATATACATTTCATTAAAATCATTCTCCCAAAGTCACTTTTTTATTTTTTTGAAGTAAAACACATTTTTGTCGAAAAATTTAAAAAATACCCCTTTTTCAATTAGTTTTTATTTTCATTTCTAATTAATTGGTCACCAAAGAATTAATTATATATATAGGTGTAAATAATATATTTTCAAAATTGAATTAATCTTATTAAAAAACCCTATTCCAATGGATTAGTGATAATGTTAATTTTAAATAATAATATTTTAATAGTATTCCACAATTTGATTAAACTCGATGTTGTGTGTAACATAATCTAAACTCAATGTTGGATGTAACACAAGCTAAAATCACTATTGTGGGTAACAAAAAACATTGAAAAGATTACATTTATCTAAATAATGTCACAAATTATTGATATCTAACATTCTACTTACTTAAAATTTAATTATCCCTGAATATTTATCACTTTGGTAACAAAAACTAAGGATAATTATGGCTCATTACATCTCTATGTTCCCACATAGCTCTTTCATGCCAGTGGTTTCACTACAAATAATTGACCATGTATTTTGTCTTGTTTCATAGAACATTGTCTTTTTGATCCAAAATCTCTACCACTAATTATAAATAATGAATATCATGTTGCAACGGTATGACTTATGTGTTCTGTACTTGTGATGTATTAGGTATGTACTGCCTTTAATGAGATACATGGAACACATATTGAACCTAAGAGATGTTCAATGGATGTGCCAATTAATATTCTTTCGTCCTGATATGGTTATTCATTTTCGATGTATTGATACCCCTTGGTCTTTTCATTCCATTGTATTGAATGGAAACCTTAATCCTTTGTATGTTCTTTCATTAATTTATACTTCATATCTTAATCTAAGTAATGAAGATGAATTTTTTATTGCATGATGAACTAACAAATCACAAGATTCATAATAGAATGATTAGGCATTCCTTCAATCTCTAGATATTATCAAAAAAATTATTTTTAACAAATTTTATCCAATAACATCTAAATAAAAAATTAATACATTCCATGAATAGTTAAAAAAGGTCTTCTAGTAATAGGGTCACTAAATATCCGAAATAAACTTTTCATTAATACCAAAAACAACATGAAGTGACTCTTAATGTCACATACCAAATATGTGAGTTCATTAATCATATATACTCTAAAAACATGGTAATGTCCTAAATTACCATAAAACCCTAATATAAACATAAAAAACAAACTCCTTCTTCAATCCATAAATAAAATAATAGTTAATTTAATATATTATATAAATCCAACAATTATTTAAACTCCATAAATGATAACATAATACAGTTTTTATCAAATCATTAATTAGTTCAAGGTAATTAATACTATCCAGATTAATTTATCTATATAAATCATCTCTATATCAAAACTAAACACCATTTCCTCACCATTAAAAAAATATTAATGGTTATCTTCCTTTATTCAAAATATCACAATTATATTAAACCACTTTTCTAAGTCCTCATTACTATTTAACATATTCTCTAAACTATATAATAAAAAACTATTGTTGAATAATCCATCGATGATTGATGATTCTAATAACTAGAATAACACTGATAAAAATATAATTCTTTTAATCCCATCACATAACCACATCAATCATTCCACATTTTGCATACACCATTAACCATGATTCTTAGTTTTATTACTTAACACTACATTCCTTGTATACATTATTTCTAGTATATTCATCAACATCAATATAACCATTACTCATACAACCTTTCTTATTTTCATCACATGATTTTAGAATAAGGAATTTATTTTCTTAATTCCCATAATTTCTATATTTAAAACATTGATCCATTGAAAATAAGTTAACGATACCAATATTCCCATCAATTGTGGTAACTGAACAATTAATTTTCCCTTTTTAATTACATACTTTGTTTTATTCTTCTTCACACATAAAACATCTTATAAATCCATTAATACATTACATGGAGTCATTCTTCCCATATTCATGTAATATTGGAAACTAAATCTTCTTCCCCCTGGTATCCACCACTTCCACTCCCAATGAACGCAATCCTTCTCTTATTCCATTAGTCAAATAGTTACTTCAGGTGTATATTGTTAATGATATATTGTGATAATTGATTAGGCATAATAAAGATATCCTTCACTCAAGTCATCACACCGTTTGATTTCTCATCAACACATTTTCTATCATATTTAATGTTAATCTAGTTCCTTCTAGTCCCCTATATTGAATAAAATAAAATAAAGAATATTCTGATCACTAATATTCAATGTGGAAACCCAAAAAAATCATTAAAAACATACAATATGTCTATGTTATGAAATCATCTATTCCATATATAAAACATTAGGCTTAAACTAGGTTATTCAAGGTTATTATCTATTGAAATCCTTCAAGATAGTTCGTAGAGAGTTTTGGAATTTCCAAATCATACCCCATGAGTGTGTCAAACTAGGTGTGGAGCAAGGACTATTTTCATGAAATAGGTGACCATTGCTTCCAACTCAATGAAACCTTTTTAGATTTATTACCCCTTAGTACCTCTATTCCATATCAGCATTTACTTGTAGTATCTATACAGGGAGGTAATTTCCTATGAACCATTATCTCTATCCTTTACCAAAATTCAGGGACATTTTTCTATGCATTGACTCATCATTATATTTTTCCTTATACATATACTGAGGTATCTCACTAAATATTCCCCAACCTAGTTTCCTATGGTTAACTAAATAAATCCTCTAATTCTAACTATAACAACCCAAACTTCTCAAACAAGGATATTAAATATTTTTAGGTGAATATTCATTACATTACACAAACAAACACTTGTGTATAGTAAAGGTATAGTTCATTTCGATACTATAAAAATATATTCTTATTTATTGACTGATATTCAATATCTCCCATAAATATCACATCATTTAGTACTCTTTACTGAAATAAAATACTTATAAATTTTATTCATAATCTAGGGAAAGTAAACATAATTAAGGGTTAGGTCATATAAACAATAAGGTTAAACAAGTGAAAAAGGTAAACATGGTGTGATCATAAGAGTATGAGAGAATGATCATAACATATGAAAACCATACCGTTCATATCAATGATCAAAATGTAGATTCCTGGCATAAATATTGTAAAATCATAATATATGAATTATAAGGAAATCAAAGATCATGACACATGAGATCATAACATTGAATTAAGACATGGAATTATCAAATACACAAAATCATAGAAAATCATTGGAATAGAAGTCAAGGATTACTTCCAAGGATATCATAGTG
Organism: Viscum album; assembly: GCA_963277665.1. Lineage (NCBI taxonomy): Eukaryota > Viridiplantae > Streptophyta > Magnoliopsida > Santalales > Viscaceae > Viscum > Viscum album. The sequence continues at coordinate 1,510,466,522 of OY728139.1, read as the reverse complement.
GAAAGGTTTTACTCCCCAAACAATCATAGTAGTCAAGGTTCACTCCCAAATCCATCATAGTGGAAAAATTACCTTACTAAACTGGTTTCACTCCCCATTCAATTCATATCTATCTTAGAATATATAATTATTTACCAATAAATTAGAGCTAGATATAGGTCTCATCGATTATTTAGTGAAAGTCATATGCTTGTGTTTCAAAATATCAAAAAACATTATTCATATCATAACCAATGAAATGAAGTGTATTTCATAAACATACCATCACATCACAACATATAGGAAAGAAATAGGTTTGATAAATATTTCATTTTTTTATCATAGAATAACCCCTGAAGAAATGGGTTTCGTATATATTTCCTCATAGTGTAACCCATGAATAATAAATTAGTTTCATAGATATCCTTACATAATGAAAAAAAATCATTTAGAGATTTAATAGAAAATTTATCCTTGGATCGAATCCTGAGAATGGAATGGGTAAAATCAACAAATGTCATCTTAGATAGAAAATTATTTTGAAATATCATTTAAAACATCGCTTGAAGAAAATAACTTTTCATAGAAATTATATTTTTAAAAATAAAAAACTATAAATCATTTTGAAAATAAATTTCATTGAAAATAAACTATTAAACTTATAAATGAATCATTCTAAATCAATTAAAATATTTTTTTTGAAAATATACTTTTTTTGTCTGAAGAATCATTTTTAAAATAATAAAAAATGTCAAACCATTTTATTTGAAGCTAAATATTGAATATTATGATGTAATCATAAAATAAGTGATTGGTCATGGAAGTGTAAAATTATGTTTATGTCCCACATGTTAATCAAATATTCCTTTCACATTTCTGGTAAAATCCAAATGGGATATGTTTAGAAAATTACATGAAAATTTATTTAAAAATATTTCTCCCAATGTAAAACATGGGTATAAATTACTTTAATAAATAATTTGTGGAATTTTTAAAAAAATAATCTTATTTTTAGAAAACATTGTTTTGATGAAAACAAATTTTTAACTGTATAGAAAAATAAATATGATTTTCCCTAAAAAGAATTTTTTGAACTCCTGGCTAGAAAATAGAGAAAATTGGAAATAAAAAATGTATTATTTATAAAGTAACATATTATAATAAAATTCATGAGTTTTTTGAGAGATGGACTTTAATATTTAATCATTAGAAACATAATCCTAAATAATCTCAATAAATGATTAGATTATAAGATAAAATATTTACCACTTTGGCCACATTTAATGGTAAGAACTATGAAGGAAAATATTAAATATCACTTAAAATGTCACGATAATAAATAAATCCGTGATACATTATGTCAACTGTTCTAAATATGTTCTTGATAAAATAACATAGGTTCATAACAAAACATATATCTGAAGACAAATTGAGACAAAAATCCCCTACCGCTTAGGTATCTTTTTAACTGTAAACCCTATGAGAGAGAGATACTAAAATGGATATGTAAATATAAATAATTTTAATTTGAATAAATATAAAATTAATTCGTGGATATTTTACACAAATCATATAAAAATCAAGTTATGAATATGGAATGTATATCATAGTTATAAAAAGAAGGAGAAAAAACCCCTTTCCAATTAAGGAATATTTTGAATCATAAGAACCAAAAGAGAATGAAATAAAATGAAATTCTAAATATCATTAACAGAACCAGATTCATGATAAAAAATGTATAATTGTAAGTATATACATAACATAAAAGAAATTATCTCTGAATTTTCCTAAGACTCCCACAAATAAAAGGGAGACTGGAAATCCATTACCTTAAGGATCAACATTATTTATAAATGTTTAATCCTATTATATAAGTAATATAAGTTTATTATAAATATATTAATGATCAAAAACCATATTTATCATAACTTATATGATTTAATTATGACCATTTATTACACATTTACCAATAATTTCCTGTTAAAATCACATTTCAGGTAATAACTACTCTGTTTTTCATGTATGTTTTGATTTGTTATTTATTTAATCTTAAACTAGACATGGTAAAATAATATATATAATCCTAAAAATGTTAAAATTTCATATATAATAATTGTATTTTTATTTCTCATAATCCATAAAATCTAGAGATAGAAAATTAAGTACCTCATTCATGGAGACGGTAAGTCGTATGTACGGAGGAAAGTTGTTTCAATTTTATTAATGAAAATGATGAAATAATGGAAAATTATTTATATAACAATTCCAGAATCATTTTTATGTCCCATATATTACATATTTTTATTTAAATCTATCCTTATTACCATGCATGTATATCATACATGAAAAATATATCACATCACTCCACGAGGTGGTGGTCCACTGTATACATGAACGATGTTATCGTATTCCCAAAGAATGGGACATAATAAGGAAGTTGTTATATCAAGATTAAAGAAGAGTAATAATATCCTAAATATCATATATAAACAATAAATACGCCATTATATCCATCCTTGAGAGGTCCTGATGGAAAACTATATAATCAATTCATGAGATTGTAGCACATGTTGTACATGAATGATTATTTAATAACTTATTTGATGGAAGAGGAGAAGGATTCGGGTTTTTAAATTAAAAAAACAACTAATCAGTATTTGGATGATACTGATGATATTATGTCATGTTGTTTTAATAATAGTTTAAGGATGTGTAGAATGAAATGAAATAAAACACTCGGTTAGGGACTTTACCTCCCCTTCAGACAACTTCATTTTGTTTTCACCAAGAGGATTATTATGATGGATTTATGAAACAAAATTATTATATGATGATATGAGGTAATTAAGTAAGTGATTTGGTTAGGTATTGCCTAAAACAAATTCATTTTAAAATGTTAAGAGGATATGAGAGAGTGTGGCCTTTTATAAGTAAGGTTAGTGACACGCTTGTAATTTTTAAAAATAATAATTTTTACCCATATTGTACACATTTAAAATGGATTAAAATTGTAATTTATATAATATTTAACTGATAAGATTCATATATTTCCATAAAAAAGGTGTTTTAAAAGCATGAGATCATTTTTATGTCTTATTGTTTTATTTTATCCCTCTAGTATACCCATTTTCACTTTAACAGTGGTAAATAATTTTACCTTTGTTTACTATTAATTAGGGTAGAAAATCAAGTTTAACATGAAAGATAATATATATTATTATGATTAAAAATAAATAATCCATATTTATAAATTCCATTCACATAAATGGTAAATTTTAATTTAAAATTAATCTCCCAAACGAGATAAGAATGTGGGTTTTCAAAGAGAAGATGTTCAAATGTTTAAAAGGATTTTTAGAAACATTTAAATATGAAAATAATTAAAATTACCTAAATTGGATTAATATATATATAATTGATATTATTTTTATTTTAAAAAAAATTAAATTTTTTTATGTTTTTAAAATGTTCAAAAGAAATGACAACTCATAGTACATAAAGAGTATGTTTCACTATTCATCACAATATTTTTCTTCTCATAAAATTATAAAAAATTAACCATAATATAATTTTTACATGAATATATAAAAAATAATTTTATTTTCCTTAATATATGTTATAATATTTAGGGAAAATAGTTTTAAAATAAGTGTGCATAATGTGGAAAATAGTTATTTTTTGAAAAATATTCTTCTTATGCATAAAATTACATTTATTCTTATCTATTGTCTAGAAAACACATTAGATTAATATTATAAAACTGATTGAAAATATAGTATAAAAACTTCATTAAAATAATTCTCCAAAAGTGATATGACTAATTTATTGAGGTAATACTCATTTGTTCACATAAAAATAGTTTTTCAAAAAAAGTTTTCCTTTGTTTTCAAAAAGTATTTATTTTCATTGAACGTTAATTATTCACCAAATAATACATTATATATACATGTTCAAACCATATATTATCATAATTTATTTAATTATATTCATAACCACCATTCCAATGGAAGATATAATCAATGTTTCAAGTAACACAATCTAAAATTGGTGTTTTTTGTAACCAAAATGTATAAATATATATTACATTTATTTAAAACAAATTCACAAAATGTGATGATATTACATTATATTACAAAAATGGATCAAATTTCACATGTGTTCACTACATATTTGTCTGAAAAGGTTTTCTGAATCAAATGTTGGTGTTTGTGTTAAAACTAACCATTATCAAGAATAATGTATGGTTCTATATCCCCACTTTCTTTTTCTCTGTGGATATTATTTTCAAATTAGGATAAAATGTAATGAAAACATAAATAAATATATATTTTTATCTCCAAGAAGTTTTTTTATGTGTAGAATATTTATAGGGTTTTCAATTAATATGTGTTTTTATTAAGGGTAGACCATATTCCAAGATATTTTAAAGGAGTGATCTATGATTCTAGTATTTATTTTATGTGTGAATTGTTTTAATTTTTTGATTGATGTGAATGTAAAAAAAATATTTATCATGTTATATAGGTTATATGAAGAGGTTTATGGTTGATGATGGGTAGTAATAAAAATTTATATTTTTAAGAGGTATGAATGTGAAAATTTATTTCATTATTGAGAGCATGAAATTATAATCCAATGTTCTAGTTTCTAATATTCTATTATCTAATTTATGATTATAATTATTAAATGATAATTCACTACTATTTTTGATAATATTGATATTAATTTTTTTTTCATGGTTGTTAATAAAACCCAACCGGGGATATTATTGAGACGATATCCTTTGGTTGGACATGTTCCTATAGGGTTTGGTTTTGATCTACAGAACAATTATTGGTTCACTAAATACATAAGGATTGTGAGGCCTTTATGTAATGGTATCTCATAAATTTAAGAGACTCCATAAAGGTGGTTTAATTATACCTATATGTAAATGTGAGTTGCATAAGGGTACATCAGAGTTTCATAGAGATAATATTATATACATAAGGGTTGATAATGGTGATGCATAAAAAATTGATATTCAAATATTTTTATTTCATTTTTATTTTATGTTGATCCTTACTAATTGAATACTAATGGTATGAATATAGAACTTGTGATGATTCTAGGATGTTATTTATTATGAGAGTTATTCTGGCCTTTGCATGGAAGGTCGAGTAACCATGGTATTTTCACAATAGGATGAGGGATTGTGTGTGTCATATGGTAGGTTAAGTGATTGTTGGATTCACATGATCAATTTTATGTGGTCAATCAAGTGATTGGATGGTGAACGGTAGATCCAATTGAAGAACATCAAAATGGGAGAGAACACATCATTATCAATTTTCAGTGGGTAGTTTGGCTAGAATGTATAGATTTGGGAAACTATGATGTGTAATAGATTATGGTTCTTCTTAGATAGATCTTCGGATATTTTCTCAATGTATAGTATGTGGTTTGACATGAGGAGTAATATGGAATGAAAAAATTCATGGAAACATTCATGTGGAAGATAAATGATGTATTTGTGGGATAATTATATTCTGAAAATTAAGTATCCATGATAGCGATTACCTTCATGCATATTTCTAAATTCATATATTAAATGAATGTGTATTTTTATGGTCATGTATAAGAAGAATTAAATGTTTGATAGATTAATAATAAATGATCACACCAATCCATTCATTCAGGTATTCATTCATAAATAATGGTTTTAATAGAATACATCATTGATTGATGAAGAGTGAAACCCATTGGATTTCTACATGTCTTTAGAAATTTATTTATCAATTATGAATATAGAAGTACATGGAGTTTTAAAATTCATAGATATAATACTTCAAGATAATTTAATTTGAAATTAATGTATATGTTTTTACATTTGAAATACCGATCTAGATAAATTTTAAATCAATAATATTATTTATATGGTATCTGTGAATAAATTATTGATTATGGAAGGATAATTTATTTTGAGAATTTTATGAAGAATAAAAATTGGGTATTTGGCCGTGAATGTTTCAATAGATAGAGAGTGAGAATAAGTTTTTTTTGTACCATCTCTATATTCTAAATAAATCTATCAAGATGAATATGTGTTCATTTAATAAAGTTATTAAATGCAGTGATCTGCATGTGATTTGAAGTTGTCTCTTTCTACTATTGAAAAATATAATAATAATAATAATAATACAAATAATAATAAGAAGAAATAAAATATTTGAACAGACAAACAACTTACTAAAATTCATTGGGGAAGAAAATTTAGGTGTTTAATCATTTTAAATTATTGCATCAGTGTGGGATAAATAAAAAACTAGGAGACATGTAAAGAATGTTCTATGGATTTTCTCTACTCACACTTGTTTAAAATATTTTACTGGTGGATCTTACGATCATGAGGTTCACTGGATCATGTAAATTATTAAATACTAACATTGATATGTGAATCTTATGAATCAAATATATAGTATTTATGTGTAATTGTCCATGTAAAGATAAACAATCAGATCATCTTAACAAGAGGTCATTGTTATTTGAAAGGTAGAAAATTAAAATTGATGAATAACTAGTTCACCCCCCTACTCAGTGATTCTACTAACCCTAATTTCTTATAGAAACTATTAGGTTGGATGTTTAATGGATTGAAAAATGTAGTTTTGGATGGACTTTAGATCATATTATTTTTAAGGAGATTTAATTCTCTCCATCTGATCTTATATTATTCCCTTTATGTATCCATGATTATGGAAATTTAATTTGGTATCAAATTATTTCCATAAGATAATTATTTTAAAACCATATTTATGTGTAAATATTTTCAAAACATAGACATTGGTTTACTCCCAAAAAAACATAATCCATTTTTATTTACACATACCAAAATCCATCTCTTGTGTATGGTATGTAAACCTTCCATGTAAAGCCATAGAATTATATAAAATTAGGAATCCCATCATGAGAAATCCTAGGGTCATAGATATCCAAACTCCATATATCTATAACAAGGAGGAATCCTCCATGATGGTTGGAAATTCGATTCCGAGTACATATACCCAGGGTTACTTTAATCAATAGATATTCCATTTCATTATAACATTACAATATAATATGTATAAACTATATTCAATAACTAAATTCAAGTTAATAAATTTCATTCAGAACTTAACTAAATGTAAATGAAAATTAAATCCATTATCAGACATAGCGTGTAACTCCTTAGTTGAGTGTAAGATAATATCAAATTTATTTAATAAAATAATCTAAAGTATATAACTATTCATAATATATACAATTAATATCTATGAATGAGAAACAAGGGAATAATATTTTATTAAATTTAAAATTAACATATTTAAACATGAGATAAAAATGTATAAATAATTAATGAATAAATAAAATACAATAAAAACATTCTAATTTTAACTATTCCTTATGGATAGGTCATAATATCAATTGAAAATGGTTCATATATATTTAATAGTTTAAACTACTTCATAATATTTATTATATATCATTTAAATTTAAATGTTTAATATTTTTCTAAAATATAATATCTTATATTTAAATTTAGATTAGTTAAACACATTAACTAATCTAAATATAACATATTAAAATTTTCATTACCTTGATAAAATCATTTTTTTGTGCATGTGTTTTTTCATTGTGTTTTGTTTGATTGCAATTATTTAAATTACCTTCATGCTTTAAGTTGTTTAAATACTCATATGTATCATTTATTTAATTTATTTTATTTTATGTATCACATGTGTTTGATTATAGTTAATTACCTCACACTCCATAACTTATTTTAATTATTTGTGGACTTAATTATTATCTGATCATATTATTACTTGAGTTATTGCATTTATAATTATTTTTATTTTTATTTTTACTCTTATTAAGAATTTTGTTAGTATTAAAAGTTTAGTAATTATCTTATTATTTTTTTATATATCAATATATATATATATATTGGTTTGTGTGTGTGTGTACAGTAGGTATGTATATATATATTGTCTTCTTCGATGGTAGCTTCATCACTACCTCTCCTCTGTCACTTATCCCCAATAACAGTATTTGACTATTTAACAGAACTGGTAGTTTGAATACATGGTACCTATAATGGAAACATATCATCCATATAAATCACAGAAGCAGGATGACCTGTCCCTTTCATGGAAGAAATTTTTTACTATTAGTAAATAACTTCAGTGTTATCCTATATTAAATTATAGCACTACATATTCAATGGAAGAAATACAACTCCTCTACATTTTGTTCTCAACGTTAGTTGTAGAAACTATTCGATGGTAGTATTCCATGTCTAAATATTCATAACTAGAAAAGCTTAATAGAAGCACACTTCTACTCATCTCACTAACGGTAAAGGATCACCATTGTACAGAGGCCTAAATATTGTTCGTATAAAATCATCTACCTCTGTATGTTCTTCACTCCTCGACTATAGCAATCCTTCGATGGTAGCCCTAATTGTATCTCTAATCAATGGTAGCATCGCGGTTCTCACTGTAGGATATCCCCTATTTCATCCTAATGGTAGAAGTATAAAAATCCTATCTCCACATGTTAGCACCTTTATTTTCATCATATAATGTTTTGTGAAAGTTATTTAAAAAATATACAACCACTAGTTATAAAAAATCAGTTATCATAATGTGAAACCATGAGTTGTAATCTCCAACCATCAGTGAATTTTGAGACTATGGAGTGTAGTGTAAACATACACTAGATTCATTTATTTTCTCAACATTTCTTAAAATAAATAATTTTTTATTTTTTAAAATTTATTTATAATTATATATTTTATATATTCTTGACAGTATGATTTACTGAATATTTGTTTAACTATTTTGATCTATTTATTTATTTAAAAAATATAATTAAATTGTTATAATTCTAATTAATGTGTTTTTCATGTGTTTCAAAATGATTTTTTTAAAAAAATAATTACTTATTTGGATGGGAATAGTTATCTTGAATATTTTATGTTTCTATTATTTTATATATTTATCTAACGATCATTAAATTTATTTCTTTAACCAATTAGAGTTGAAATATTTCAAATTATTTTTTTCATTTTATTAATAAAATTAGTATAAATTTATTCACGATTTTGGAACAACTATCAATATGATTACTTTGGAAAATAATTTTATCTCTCCTCTCTAATTTATATGATAATGTTGAAAGTGTTAAATTGGGAAAATGATTTATTTAAATCAGTTTTAATTACTTTAACTTTTTTGGAATGAATTTTATCTCCTTGATTTGTAAGTTGACTTAATTTTTAATTTTCTAAACAACTATACTAATTTATTTGAGTTTGAATTTCATATAAATTTATTTTTAATAGAATTGAGGATTCTTGGAATTATTACAATGATTCACATTTGACTCAATGTAATACAAAGTTCTCATACTGATACGACCATCAAGTGATCTTGTGCTCAACTATTTACATCATTTGTGACGAACTATATAAGGGAGGGACAAATCTTATTCCACTTCATAACACTTTGGAGATTTGATCATTACATCTATTTTAATTTCTGGAGTACACAATATACAACATTAAAAATTTAATGCATCAACTATTTCATCATCAATAATATTTATACTTCTATCCAGTTGTAATGATTGTTCAATCATTTTTTTCCTCGATAGAGGTCATAAATTAAATATCTTCACACATGTTATACTACATCTAAATTTTTATTCCTTAATTATTATCACCTATCCCAGAATTAGTATACTTTTGTTGGGACTACTCCTTATAAAAAATCATGGGTCATGTCTGCTCCTACAAAAGACAGTGCAGTTAGTTTTGGGCATATTCATTCCAAAGTATTGGGTTGGGATTCATCCCATTATGAATGTCTCTTTTTAAATTTCTCGAATTATAAATGTCTATCTCTCTCTCATATTGGTTTTCATACTTCATTGGTTGGGTTATGAAGAGTGGACTAGTTCAATAAGACTAAACGACAATAAAACTTTTTGTACTATCTATCATTTTTATTTTTTTGCATCCTTATCAGTCTTTCTTTCTTAAAAAGTCTATTCACCCACCCTTATAGACCATCTTTCATCACCATTACGACCTATAAATCTCTATCGAATAAGAACCCTCTTAATGATTACTTATCCATATTATTATTGCACCGAATACTAAAAATGTTTAACATATAGAGACCCTTTTAGGTATTATTAGTTTAGAACTATTATATTTTTACCAATAACAACAATTGGTATCACATGTTTTTCTTAAATGGATATGTTTATTTTTTTTCTATATTATTGTGTTTACTTGCGATAAATTTTTTGTTAATCCTTAAAAAGACTACGTTAATGTCAATTTCAGGGATGGAAATCTGTAGATTGTATTATGGAGTTTGGATATATAGCCTTATTTTAATGTAAGTGATCAAACAATTTAGAAAGATCAAATATATATATTCTTGAAAAATATTGGTATTGAATATTGGAATATCTTTTCTATACATTATAAAAAACCTAAGATTGATCTTGAATATTTACCTAGAAATGATTAAATTAAATATGATTTGAATTAAAATGTTATGAATTATTTTTATTTCTCTATTATTAAAAGAGTTCATAGTTATATATAACAATGTAAAACTGCTTCTAATATCCATATAATTGAACATTCATTTATCATGTAACTAAAACATTATAGAGAACAAAACATAGAATTGATATGGATGAATTTAAATATTTTATAAATTTTGATCAATAATGTTTAAATGAGATGTTAAACAGGTTCACAAAAATTTCCAACAACACGATTTCACTTGGTGAAACTATTAAGAATGAACTTTAGATTGAAATATTACATCCAAACATATCAAATAAGTTGAATAATAATAAAGGAAATTTTAAATAAAGTAATTATTTTGAACAATAAACTCTAGATGAGATTATTTGATTTTTATAGCTATACAAGATTGAATTTAATATCAATAAGATTGATTCATATAAAAGAAGAAAGGGAGTATAATTTAAATATAAATTTGTTTATGAACACTTTTAGTGATTCCTCTTCTTCATCAATCTTAGAGAATGATGATGATATAAATAAAAACACAAAATTAATCAAATGACTTGTAAATAAAACAAATTCCACCAAAAAAGATGTAGGGAAACGAAATTGATACAATAAGTATTTTAAAATAATATACATGAAAGTTAAATACAGTATTATTTTTCATTAGTGTTGGAATCTCTTCTGTATAATGTATAAGTGAAAAATAATGAAATATATAAGATAAAAGGTTAATATTTACAAAAACAAAATCTTATCATGATTTCTAGATTTAAAAAGAATAATTGGACATTGGGGAAGAATATGGATGTTAAAGGAGACTGGTAACCTTGTTCTAAAGGGGAAATATCCTCAATTAACAAATCCCTTTTATTATATGTTAAATCCTACTGGTTTGTGATTGATGGATGATTCAAGGTTATCAATACATCTTATTATGATTCTAATTCTGAATCTTCTTCATGTTTCGATTGTGATAAATATAAATTTAATTAATTATGTGAATTATAAGATACATTTCAATAGTAAATTGAAATTTCTTCTAGAAAGTATGGAAATATTACTAAGGATCATAAGAATGTTACTAAGGTAAATAATCATCATATTTTAATAAATGAATTATGAAATTTTCTATTTTTTATATTGATAAGGAATGGAAGAAAAATAAAATTATGTATAATAATCTTTCTAAGCTCTAAGTGTAAAATAATAGTTTGTGAAGTATCGATTCATCCAAAAAAGATAAAGCCTTTTATGATCATGAGATTGTTTAGAAGGTGAATGGTAATCTAAAAAAGAAATTTTTCTATTTGAATGTAATATTATCTACCTTAGTTCAAAGGAATAATTAATGTGTTAAGATGGTAGTTATGATGAAATAAAATTGAGATAATACTGGTTTTAGTTATAATCAACATACTCTACAATGTATAATAATTCATTTGTTAAATGTTATATAAGGATTATTTCAACTATTATATGTTTCAAATGTCAGTTTTACAAAAATTATGTTGATGAATGGTCTCTCATCTTCCTTAATATCTTGGTATAAAAAAATTTAATGTCTCTAACAATTTATCTTCTCATGTATCTTACAATAAATATTTTAAATATGATTTTATACCAAAACATTATGTTACTGACCAAATTGGGCCCAAAGTAGAATGGTTACTAAAATGTTTTTTCTTTTAATTTTTCATGGACTATGCCACATGTACATCAATATTTAGTTATGTGGTGATTAATATAGAAATGAAATTTCATTTCTTTGAAAAATAATAATTCGATATAGGAAGTATTAATTTATTTTATTCATGTAGAGATCTTTTGAATAAAGAAATAAATTGAGGGGGAGGTACTCTAATTTTATAACCTTATTATCTATCTCGTGGGAAGATTTATCAATTTATTTATTTATTTCATGTTCTTAATAGTTTTATCAAGGAATTATATTTGAGGGAGTTTATGTTTTTAGTTACAAAATGTTTTGTTATTTAAGTTTAATATCTACTTAAAGTAAAAAGGGGAAATAATTCTTAGTTTGTTATAATATGTTATCTAGATTCATTTTGTTTAGATACAAAAATTGGGAGAATATTTTGGTTTTATATGTTTTATTTTTTCATTAAAAATGCATGAAAGTTTATAGTATGTGTTTTTTCTTTGGGGTTTCTTTGATTACATTGATTAAAATTCATCACTTTCATTATTTTTTAAATCCTCATATTCTTCATTTGTTTAATTTAATTTATACTATGTATCACATGTGTTTGATTCAAAATACTTACCTCAATTTTCTGTACATGTTTTAATTATTTATTTACATAATTATTTTTTGATAAAATTATCACATGTGTTATTTTATTAATATTTATAAGTGTTTTTCTGCTTTTATGGAAAATTTCTATATTTTAAGTTTTTTATAAATATCTTGTTATCTATTTCATATTTCATTATATATATATAGGTGAATATATATATAGTATGTAAATATTTATATATATATATAAACGTTATCTTCTTCAACATTCTCTTTATAACAACCACAATTATTAACTCTCCTCCTTAGAATGTCACCAGTAACAGGCTCTAATTGTTAAATGGTACTAGTAGAATTCTTATATAAATCTTGAAAATGGTTACAAAAGTGTATCATAAATCTCAATATTTGTGCATACCTTCCACATCCCTCATATACAATCTTTGTTTTAAGTGGTAACATATAAATGTAGTGGAAATGCATCCTCAATGGTAGCACTACATATTCATTAGAAATAGTTCACCTCCTATACATTTCATGCTCATCTAGAATAGTAGAAACTGTTTAATGGTAGTAGTATACGTCAGATTTATTTTGGATCCTCATTCTTAGTGGAATCTCACTTTTCCTTGTCTCCATCACAATATCTTCTCACCATGGTAGCAGTGGAACAAGAGTGATGGTAGAAAGTCCTCTGCCTCCATATGTGCGGCTCCCCTCAATGGTAACACTCCATTGACAGTAGATGTAGTGGTATCAATGCTCATACATTGTACCATAGGGCTCACTATAGTATATATCATGTATCATTTTAACAATAGTAGTAGCAGACACCTATTAATTCATGGTAGCACCTCTATTTTCAAGGTAGAAGGTGATGTGGTAGTTAGTTACAAAATATTCTAACAACAGTTATAAAAACAATTATTGATGGTGAGTTATTATCAATGATTGTAAGTTAATTGTGAAACTTTGGAGTAAAATAGTACTACACTTCATGTTCTTTTATTTATTCTACAATTTATTAAAATAAAATAATTTTTTGAATTTTTGAAATTTATTTACTATACATTATTTTATATATTTCTTAATTTATGATTTATCGTAAGTTTCTTTTTAGTATATTTACATATTTAATTACATCAAAAAAATATGCTAATTATTTCTAAATAATTAAAATATATTTTTATATGTTTTGAATTATTTATTTTGAATACTTATATTGATATTAATTGTGATGGTAAATATTATCTTAAATATTTTATTTGTCGATTATTTTATATATTCATCTTAAAGTATTTTAAATGACTTATTTGAACAACTAGATTAGAAATATTTGGAATTATATTTTCAATATTATTAAGAATATGTTATTCAAATTATTCATATTCAATGAATAACAATTGTTTTTCAATGCTTTATACCATAGATGCACAAGGATGATGTTCTTTTATATTGACTGAGTAATTTTTTTCATCCTTGGATTGATAAAAACATCTCCAATTTGGTTTCCATGCATTCCCACCTTCCAAATGTGGGTTTCCTCTACTACCAAGGTTGATGATTTCTACACCTTGATCATAACAAAATTTTTGGATTTCAGTTCCTCCTTTCATTGATTCCCCTATGTAATTCATCACCTAGTTCTGGTCTCCCTCGTAAATTTAATACATGTTGGTGAATCTCATTCATTGTTCCATCATGAGGTTGAAAAAAGTTATTTACATTTCTTGTTATTGTAAAAAGTATTATATCTACAGTTAGAGGTGATTGTGAAATTATAAATGTCTCAATATTTGTGTATATTGGATGTGTTGGGAATCTATATTGTCTTCATATTACAAAGTGGAGGGAATATCATGTATGACTCATATTGGGTGTAGAACCCATGTAATCATGTGTCCTCTATAAGGAAACTTACACTAGTGTAATATTTTATCCAAGACTCATTGTATGGGGTATCTCATTTTCATTGTATGAGGTAGAAATTCTGATGTATCGAAAGGGGTCACAAGATGAAAGTATTATGGGGACCTGGTTAGAAGTTTTAAATCTTTCTTGGGATGTTCCCCATGTATGTTAATCATGTATTACACCAAATATGGATTAAAATCACATGGAAACACCAAGGCCCAGTGGGAACCTCATATTATGACAGAAAGTGGTTTAGTATGTTCTCGGGGGAAGTGGCCTCAATTCAGGGTTCTATCCTAAATAGGTAAGTAGAGTTACAATGGATATCAAGATTGAACCTCAGGTAAGCATCCTTCGAACCCAATTTAAATACAGGGATCAAAACCAATATACATTAATTTCATAGTTTAAGGTAATGTTCCCGAACCATTACATATAGTTTACAGTCTTGTGATAAGGATTTGTATGCCATGGAAGGAGAAAAAAGAAGTCATGGTGTGCGATTACGTGTTGAAACTACCCCTAAGATAAGAGATCATACCATTATTTTTACATAAGGCATCCATGGTTTTTTACATAGGGTAAGGATATATTTAAATATCATTTTTTGGAGTTTTTTATCAGTTTAATGTTTTAATACAAGGTTGGTATGATTTTTAGTTTAAAGTCATATATCTATTTTGTTATTTTTGACTCATGGGAAGGATATAAAATTTCCATGTAGGGCTTACATGGTCCCCATGTTCCCTAGAAGGGGAAGGAAACTAGCTTCCCATTATGCTTCCTTAAGTGTTGGGGCAGAATGTGGGTGTATCGAGATTATGGTTTCTATGATTATTAGTAAGTGGTGTAAACATTTTTTTAGCTCTTTCTTTGAGAAAAAGTTTATTGACACTAGGTTTTATGATACTGTTTTTTGCAGATGATCTAGTAATGACTAAAATCTATTTGGATAGGAATGAGGCCCATGAGCAGTCAAATTTAATAATTCAATGTCTGTTGAAAGGAGGAATCATATAAGCATGTGATAGTTGTGATTCATTAATTATAGGTGGTTCACAACGTTATATCCTTTGTGAAACATCAATCCATTTCAAATGGGTTGTTCCTAGGTCCTTATAGGGTGGGTTGTGTGAAATATGGAGGTATCATAGAACCCTATGGTGTGTGAGGAATTTTACTCAACCATAGAGGACATGATATTTCATGAAGTTTATATCCACCGTGGTCTTAGATTCTATGGTTCCCATGGGTGGATACTCAAGAAATATGTACACCCATGTGAATCCATTCCCTTTTATCTCATAATGGATGATATTTTAAAAATTTACAACTTATGCATGTTTTCTATAGTTCATATTCTCCTTAAATAAAATAGGGATGGGGTATTTATAGGATACATGGAGGGAGAGACATACATTTCATGAAATATTATTGTCTTTATAAAAGATTAATTTTCATGGTTCTCTTAAATCCTTCATGAAACGACTCCCTCTTATGCAGGTTTCATCATTATGAAATCCAGCACATTTGAAGGATTTTGACCCCATTTTGTTTACATTCACTTTGAATCATCAGTAAACTTTTTTATGTCTCTAATAACATGTTTTTTAGACATCAAAAATATCTCTCCATAGAAAGGTATCTGATACAAAATAGTAGGATCAAATTATTAGGATAGAACACGGAAATCTCGTACTAAGGGTTTCTTGGTTCATAAACTCAACCAATAAATGAACAATAAATAGAGTAGTTTACAATGGGGGGAACAATATTCTCATTGAAGTTTTGTTGATAAACTCTTTTCATGAAACTAAAATCATCATGAGAATTCTATGACCAAAATTTATTACACACAATATACTTTCTGCTTCCATGGATAGAACATGCATGATAGTATTTCTATAGAAAAACATTAATAAATACAATATTTTGAGGTGGATTTAGTTTAAAAATAAATATTTTGGTAACCAGAATCCAAGAATTGTCAAAGTCTCTATTATGGCATGTAGTAGTGTTGAATCTTCTTCTAACCAAATGGGGGAAATGGTTTTAAACATCATGATCCGGGGGATATTTTGAATCATGTTAGATCATGATGAACTCTAAAAAAAGATAGACATGGGCCATGAGGACTATAATCTCTTATAGAGGATGCTATTATATGCGACGGAAAAGAGGGATGATGTGGTGATCCCATGATCCAATAGGGATACTCCTACTAATTGGTTTAGGAGTTACCCAGTGTAGTATCAGTGGAATAGATCTTTATCTTGTCATTGTGACAAGGACCATGCACTGATCATTGATTACTCTCTTCAGAATAATATGAAGTTGATAGATTGGGATTCACTAGCTATATAAACACCCCCTCAACAATACAAAAACATCTTCAAGGTGGTCCAGGTAGACTACCACCAGAACCAGATTGATGAGTGGGACCTACATCAGAGCAGCAACATCATGGATGAGTGTGTCTAGGTAAATTGGGTATTTCAGTAATGTGATGAGTTTTAGGGGGATTCAAAGATATAGGGGTTGAATTAAGTTTTGTGTATATCCTAATTCCACACCTTTAACCACCCAAATAGCATACATGAGTTGTTGAGAAGATGGTCTCCAAGGACCAATACCTTCATTTTGTACCATAGGGTAGTCAACATCAGCCTCTAAGAAATATGACACGTTAGTTGGATTCTAATACAGGGAGAGTTGTTCATTTAGTTCCTTAACATTGAGAATTTATGGGGGAACAAAAAGTATATTTCAAAATTATAAAAGGTTATGTTTGAAATTGTACATGGTAAAAGGTGGTGCAAGTCTAGGATAAAGGATATCTCTTTTATAAAATGGTTCGGAATATTTCTAAATGAGCCTAGATTTATAATTTTAGGGAGGCCCCATCTATAACTGAGGGTGATATAGTACAGGAAATAGGGATCATGCTAGGTTACCTAAGAGGTGACTCAATTTTATTTGTGGGGGTACAATGTGAAGGCCCTTTATCTTGGTATTAGGCTAGAAGGGTTCATTTTTTTTCTTAAATCTAGAGAGATTCTCTCTGTTCATGATAAAAATAAAGGGGTGTTCCTAATCACATTTTTTATTGAAGTGGTTATTACAATGTAAAATCACGCAAACATCATTAATATGATGTTAGAAAATTTATATAATTTACTAAGGCATATCAAAAATTTGAATACCCCCTTACGTGTGTGTGAGCCATTACATTTTTTACAGCTTGGTGGCCACACACATGGGATAGTATGACTATTAGAACCAAATATCCCCCAAGAACCAACTTTAGGCCATCAATTATTAACATCATAGAGAGTCTCCATATATATATATAATATGATGGTTCTCTAATGAGAGTTAGAGAGATGGACTTGTTCATGTTCGAACTATTCCTCCTTTTAATGGGCACTATTGTATATAATGACATAGGAACTACAAAGCAGTGATCATACCTCATGGACTTTTGAGGTGGGGTACTGGAAGCAAGAGTATTATTCAAAGTTATTTGTGATTCATACAACCTATAGTGGTTCATTGATGCAATTTTCTTGTATCTAAACGATTAACCTAAAGGTCTACACTAGAGTATGCAGTGACACCACCTAATGGTCTTTGGAAAAATCTAGTGAATGTTTTCACATGAAGGGATATGGAACTATACCAATCTACCACATTTATATAATCACTTTGGCATCTTCCACACATATTCATAGGTTTATTAGAGCACATACCCCAAGGAAATTCGTAGGAATCTATTCCCCTGGGCAGATTCTAAGGATGGAACCCCATATCTACTTGATTAGGGGATCTTGCTAGGGAAGGGGAGGAAAAATAGTGGTGATGTATTGAAGGGATACAATACCCCACACTAGAATAAATTCCCATAGGAATTGTGATGGTGGTCCCAACACTCACAAGAAAGAAGTCACGATAATAGGGAGAACCATATAGGGAAACATTGAGAGAATAATCCATGGCTCTAGGGAAGATTATGCATTGAGTAAAGATACCTAAATATGTGGTCATCCTAGAAACCTATATGAATTTAGAGCTATTTTGGGAGTTAAAATCCCTCTGGGTGATATGGATACACCTCCAGAGTGATGGGATCTTCCTTCCTGGACTAGAAAATATTAAGGCATTCTTTCTGGACTTCTATTTACTGTTCATACAGTATCTGAAGTATCTGTAGGATATGGTCGAGTCTTATGGAATATTTTGGCCTTTGACTAATCAGGTGCGGATGTTGTGGGATATAACCTCTACATTTGACCTCTCTAGGGAGTTATTCCTTCATAAAATTCTTTAATTAAGAAGACTCCATTTTGGATAAGTTATTCCCTTAGATGTTTTGTGGGTTTGATCCATTTATAAATATTTTGGGATTCATAAATAATTTTACTTGATCTAAATATATATCATCTAGTGTGAAGAATTGAGATATCATTTTTGAATCTTTGGAAGAGGAAAATCAGTCCATAAACCTCTAAGGGGTGGGCACAACACCTCCATCTTATGTTGTGGTCGTAGATAGTCAGGAACCAATCATCAAGACTCTATATGTGGATGAAGTATCTACTCAACTGCCCTAGGGGAACCTATTAAAATCCAATACATTCCATACCAAATTTTAATTTCCATCTATATACACACTCTTCTAACTTGTTATTCTGATTAATAATAGGAAAAACATCTATTTTATGGTAACATTTGGTATCTAAGGCATTGGTTTCTATGGGGATACCATCACTGATAGTTCCTTTAGAGAACATCACTGATTTTTTGGCATTTATGTACACATCCGTTAAATATTTTCCCTCTATTTTATCATTTTGTTCAACAATTTTTGGGTCCACACTTATATTTCATATCAATGGATGTACTTCCCATGTTGGGGACCCAACCAGAGGTGGAGATCCTATAGAAGACAAAGCTTATAAATGATATTCTGAAAACTATAGTGGTAGCCTTAATGGGTGTGTTTGAGGGTTTGTGACAATCATGCATATCCATGATGTGGAATGGAAGCATATTAAGGAACCCAATATCAAAAAATATCCATGTGAGGATAATACTTCCCTTGGAAGGAAACCCAACCTATCCAAGTGGGTTTCTGAGGCAAATCTATCTTCCAATGTTCTTTTAGTCTTCCGTGAGTAAAAGTATAAACTACCTAAGTATCTTGAAGACTTTTAATCCAATAGTTATATAGAGACCTGGGTAGTTTAATATAGGCCATAAATGGGAATCTAGAACATATTAAAAAAACCAAATTGGCTACCTGGATAATCAAAATGTGGTCTCTCAATCACTCTATGTTGAGTCTTGGTACTATCAGTGTGGACTCTCATGACCTCCATGCATTGACTTAGGACTCCCTCACTAAGAGGATGTGTAAAATGTATAAAGAGTTTGAGGTCACCTGGTATGAACACATCATTTAAGGTAAAAAAAATTCGATTATCCCCACAAGATATCACTTGGTTTGTGGGGGATTTGTAGTATCACAAGGAAATTATCACTACTAATGGATATATATTATTAGCTAGTTTAGGGAAAAACTGGAAGAGGTTGAGGATAAAGCATTTGGAGATGTATCTATGATGGTAGAGTGTAGTGCATAACAGGTATTTGGTTTATATAGGTTGATAATGTTGAACCTATATCTAAGGATGAAAAGGACAAGTAACTCACCAAGCACTGGGATAACCTCAATGCTAATAGATTATTGATGGTTGAGCTACATTGGTCCCTTCCGATGGATAAGCCACGATGTTCTCATGTAATTTCATATTTCTTATAATAAATGAGAGACTCAAACTGTTTTATGGTCCTCTTCATTGATACTTATTTTAAATAAAACTATTGTTTTTCTTAAGCTCATGTGCTTTCATTTTACCACATCCCAAACACACTAACATGGAATCCAACTATAAGTCTCTTACCCAATGTGATTCATGATCGATGTGATAACCAAGTGCAAAATAAAAGGGTTACCATCGACATAATAGTACCAAATAATAAATGAAGTGTTGGGTATGGAATGGTCCATCGACCATTGGGAGTGTCCCAACAACGTAGGCCTTAGCTTGAGAGAGGGACTCTATACAGCCAACATTCATTCCCAATGTGCATGAGTGCACAAGCATGGTAACGCTTGGGGTATTGTATTCAACTTGGAAAAAAGGGATATTTTGGACAAGAATCAAGATATCTAGTACTTGAAAAATGATGTGGAGTGAAAAGATGAGTGAAGATGAATACTTAGAAAATTCAAAATAATGTTTCCAAAATCAAACTACCAAGAGGGGGATACAAAAAATATGGTATACCATTGACAATTTTCAAAACATGGGACCTGTAAAATTTTATTAAAAAGTATTTCAAGGTTTGTACCTAGGATGAGAGTAGAGATAGTTTTTCTTGGAACCATCACCACTAGAGGCCTTATTCAGATGTGGAAGATGGTGGGGAACCAAATCAAGGAAGACAATAAGTTTGATGTAAAAATTAGGAACTGTTTGAATGGAGTTCAATGATCTAGAAATTACACTACCACATATCAATGAACAATATGTGGGTGTGTCTAGCTAAGTGAAAGACAGAATCACCTTCAAAGGTAAGAATAATCATGGTTTCCAAGATATTTTTAGGGAACTCGAGTTGTGTGGTAGGTGACCAACACCAAATGTGGGAAAAGTTTCTCTCAAGGAGGGATAAAATCTGTTTTATTTTTATGTTATGAAATGAGGAATGGAAGTGTATAGTTTTACTTCTTATACAATGCATGTTAAATTTTCAGTTTTACCTTTTATGATGGGGATGGTGTATAATTAATTGTAACGCCATCTGGCTGTGATGCAAATAATATAGTTTAGTATCTTGTGACCAAGACATGTGCAGTAACATGCAAACAATCCCCTATTACAATGCAGTGGGGTGTGAAAAAGAAGAACACATTGGGAGGTACCTCATGGGGACCTCTTAAAGGGGGGTGAAAATGGTAGGTGAGGTTTGGATCTAACTATTTCTTGAACCAGTGGGTCTAGTGAGTGGAACGATGTTTCATCTAGGGACTGATGGTGAGCCTTATGGGATCTTTCACATTTCCATTCATGTCATTAATTTTTCCAAAGTTGAAGGGAAAACATGGTAGTTGAAAGCCTAGCATTTTATATGATTTCCCTTGATTATTTTTTCAACCACACCTATGTGTGTGCATCCTAACTTGGGCAGTTTATGGTTTTTCTTTTTTAGTACTTCTGGTTACACATTTAGGATCATATGTGCAGATGATATAGATAATTTATGGTCATGATTCATGGACCAAGGCTTCTGGTTTAAGGTCCTATATATTTAACCTAAGAAATATGTGGATGATTTATATAGGACAATATATCATGGTAGAGAGAGTAAACTGAATTAGAATAGAGGTCCTAGGAGGCCTCACAACAAATAAACATCTTTTAAATTAGCTACAAATAGCTTATGTTCAAGACTTATATATCACCTGTAACACCCCAAAATTTCATAGTGTTTTATTTCTTCAAATTAATTCAATAACTTGCACTACACGCAACATCGAGTTCAAGCGCACCATGACTTACCAAAAAATCCATTCAAGAGAGGTTATGAATAGTATTAACTAAATTTTAAACTTTATAAAATCCTTATAATTTTAGAATCCATATTATGAGTTTCTTAGACATAATGTAAGAACAAATTCATTTTCAGTATTGCACTTTTACAAACTTTTAATAGTGAACCCTTTTTAAATCCAATATTTTAAACTTTTATATATTCAATTTGACTAAATAAATTTACATTTTAGAATGGGGACATCAAAAAAATTACAATGAAACGTCCCAAGCTTCCACGGTACGCTTTCCTTTGAATAGTACAGTAGATTGTGTTGTACGCAACTTCAAGTTCTAACACACACCACAACCAATCAAACTAGTCGTTATGAATAGTAATACCTACTTTTTGAAATTTTACAAATTTTATCTTTTTAAATGGACTTCATTTTTGGATTCTTAATATCAAAATTAGCTTAGGGTGAAATTTTGGTACTTTTCAGATAAATTTCATATTTCGATGAATAGTGAAAAGTACTCAATTTTAATTAAAAACAACTTTTTTAATAAAAATAATTATTAGTGATAAATTATGAATTTGAGTTGTTTTAAAGTATATTTAGAATATATTTTTACCATTTAATACAATTTTGGTCATTGGACATAATTTCACAATTAAACCGAACATAAACAAATATCAATCTTTTGATACTTATTATATCTTAAAAACACGCTTTTTGTTTTAACAGCGAGAATTAATTTTAAATTAATTTCTTCCACTTCTGTGTTTTGAATTTGGAAAAATGTATTCCATATTTGTAATCAGGATGTTCAAATTGTGTAAATAGGTAACTTTTATTTTTAGACATTTTGAATAATTACTTCAGTAAATATTTTATTTACCATGGTTAAAGGGTAAATCCGGTAAATAAGGTTTAACAAATAATATTATAATAATAACAAATTACCCTAAAATGTGTCCTAAACTTATTTGTTGATACATTTCCGACCATGGCCAGCTTTGGGTCGATTTTGGGACCCCATGGTGCCACTTGTAAGTGATAGGGACACTTTATTTTAATTAAGTTAAAATGAATAAAAAAATGACACAAGCATATATCCTTTAGAAAAACAATTTTTACACAAGGTTATAGATGTTTGATTTTAAACTATAAATATTAATTAGAAATCTAACAGTATTTCCTACATAATCGTATTTTATTTATAATTTTTAGACATTAAATAATTTAATTTATGTATGACACAATGGTAATGCAGTAATTACAGTAATAGTAAAAAATTAAAATGATTGATATTGTAGATACCCAAATAAATATAACATGAGACTTTTTATGAATTAAACTAATTTTCTAGGTTAATATGACATGTTAGGAATTATTTAATTAACTTTATTCTAAGTAATCATTCTGTGATAATTTTTACAAAAATCTATTATTGAATAGTGTCAAAATTGACATAAAAGAGTTTTTAAAACAAATATTATATTATTAATTGATATTAAATTCCTAAAAATCTAATGTTCTTCCAAGAGACTTATATCATGATAGGTGTATCATTAATGGACCACTTGGTGGGTCTCTTAGATGTATATAGTAAGTTTATTAACTATATAATATAAAAATACAAAGAGACGTTGTAAAAGTGAAACTAATTAACTAAGAGTTAATACTTAATGATAAGGTTAATATAGTAACCCCAACCTGTCTAAATTCTATTGGTTTAGTGGTTTTCGACCCATCCCCACCTTAACCCATAAATGTACACTTTGGAGCCATTAGAAACCGAATATGAATTTATTATAATATAATATTTCTAGCTTTTCCAAAGGTGCCCTTCACCCCTCATATAAAAGGGAACTCCATCTTTTCATTAATTCACACCATTAAAGCCTTTTGTCTTGTCCAAAATCTAACAAACTACTCTCTCCACTTCCCTCACTTCATCCTAGATTCCTTACTTTAGTCAGAAAGCCAATCTAAGATCCCTTTTGATCAAATCAAAAGGAAGAACCCGAAGAAGAGGTATTGATTTCACCACCCTTTTCTAAGTTCCTTTCTTCTTCCACTTCTTCCTTCTTTGTTATTACCATTCTAAAATAATAACTCCAGTATCTTATATATACTGTGATGTTATTATAAATATGGTACAACCATATTCAGTATTCTATCCATCTTTTGAATAACATGTCACCATACGTGCGTACGTACGGTTTACCGTCTCCACGTCATGGCGTAATTGTTATTCAATAAATTATTATTTGTATGGGTATAATAATGATGTGTAACTCATGTAAATAATAAATATAACATGATAATTATTCTGTATATATGATATAACATCCAATTATATATTATTTTAATATCAAAAGAATGATATTGTCGCTCGTGCGTACGTACGGACTACCGTCTCCACGAACGCGATGAGATTCATTCTACATCGTATCCAATCAAGTATAATTCTCATTCGATTATTAATAATAGTATCTAAGGACTTGATATCATTCTGGATATGATTATGATACAACCTATCCATGAAAAACACATCTTACGTATCAAAACATATCAAATAAAACGAGTAAGTTAACACCCGAAACAACGATAATACTAAGATATTATTAACAAATCAATGTTAAAAGATCATATATGATATCATATTAATGTATATGATTCTTGTATAATTTAATTACAATTATTTCACCATTATACGGGAGGTTAACCTACCCCAACCAAGGAAATGTACAAGGTAAGGGTTTATTTCACAATCTCTTCATTATCCGAGTTTGTTTATACGTGATTATCTACTGAGACCTCTTTATCATCCACATACATGTTTCATAAAAATGTATTTCAAATAATTCTTTCTATTTTAGAGACTATGGTATAAATTAATTTATAACCTTGATGACTTATATAAGTGGTTTATAAAGGAATCTTTCCATCGTTTTCCAAACAAGGTCCTTTTTAACCTTTTCAACAGAATTAAGGTAAGAATGTTTTTTTACTTATACAGCGGGTGTGGCTATTTTCCGCCGTTATAAAATCATTGAAACTTACTTTACAAGATTATAAGAATATTTTCAATGAAAATGTTTTATTTTATAAATATATTACTCTTAAATTATTTCAAAACAGAAAGATATATTTCTCTAAAAAGAGTTTTGATTTCATCTATGTCAACATCCTTTGATGGATTTTACGCTTATTTGATGTTGATTTATTATGATACAAAACTTATGTATTGTATGGAAGGTTTTGTGATATGTTTTACTGTGGATGTGTTATTTTTATACCATTCATAGTTTACGAATGAAGTATTTACATTTCGTATGCTAGTTTTAATACAAATGTTTATGTTATGTTTAAACCTTTTCATGTGGGAATGCATTGGACTTAATATGTGATGGGTGGAGCCCTCTATAGCTCCTAGATGCATCGGTAGGTCCCATGAGACAAACTAGTGTCTTGGCACAAGGCCTTGACAAAATCTTATTTGTATTCTTGGCACGACGCCTTGGCTATGTGGTTATGATAGTTTGGCATTATGCATTCCATCATTATGAAAGTGGTTATTGATATTGCATGTGATTATTCGATTAGTAGAATATCCATGTGAATAAGTAAATGACATTATTTCATTTTTTTTCCATACTATGTTGAAGTTCAAGTTTAAAAGGATTTTGTTTTATTTATACATTTCCTTAAATGTTTATTCTTATTTATGAAAGTTTCCGCTATATTGTTATCCTTACTAGGCATTTGAGCTCACCCCTTTCAGTGTTCTATTTTTCCCAGGATGTGAAGAACTAATTTATGAATGACCTGCAGGGATAGTATGTTGGGATACGAGTGTGGACTATGAAGAAAAGATGTTGTTATAAGTTTCATTTTTATGATGTAATGTAAGACTTTTGAATATATCTAGCGTTTCCAAGGCTACAAAACTAATTGGTCTTTCGAGATTTGATCTTTCTTGTGATCATGCCAATGTTACGCAATAATGCACAGACTCCGGGTAACTGGGGTCCGGGCGTTACATTTGGTATCAGAGGAAGTTTAGTACAGACCTTGGAAGCTAGATTTAGATAAACTCTGATTAGAGCACGTAGACCTAAGATGAACTTTGAGGATTAGTATAGAAGAACTTCCTAGAATTTTGGTATTGTAGAGATTTGGTTAGTTTTCCGAGCAATACATCCATGTCTGGATACGAGCAGGTAGAAGCGGCTCTAGTAGAGATGTACCTAGTGGTAAAACCTAAAAACACCGCTTTGAGCTAGACTCGAATGGGAACTGGTGCATGATAACGGGCCTTGCTGCACTCTTGGTTACGACACTCCTGGGGGATATGCTTAGGATAACTCTCATTTTCTTTACAAACCATTATGATGGGTTTATGAGTATATACTTCTTCAAAGGAGACATTTTTATGATTATGGATTATATCCATAAACTATTTAATTTATGTTATGTGTTTTACAAGTTTGGGATTACATATTGTTATTAATAAACTAATCTAGTGTATACCATTGTTTAGAAATGGAGCCCAGTAGAAGGAATGAGAACTCCAGCAATGCACTTGATCCAAAGAGAAAGAAAGATCATATATTTCACTGTCTTAAGACAGAATTTATAAGACAAATAGTCTCCCATGTGTTATCATCATATGAATAAATAATATCATGTGTTGATAAGATAAGTAAAGAGTTTACTGAGTCTTATGGCATTGAATGGAAGAAAGAGAAGAAAAGGATGGAAGAGAGAAAGATAGATAAAGGGAATAGGGAAAAGAAGAATTTTCCCATATGTGATAATTGTGGGAAGAAACACCCTGGAACTTTCCTGAAAGGAATGGGAGTTTGTAATAAGTGTGGAGGAAAAGGGCACAAAGTACCTGACTGCAAGGGTAAGAAAATGGTTTCAAATGTTCAATGCTTCATTTTCAAGGAGTTTGTACACTATGCGAACCTATGTCCTAGTCATCAGACTATGCCGCAAACGATGCTATTGGATAATAATCAAGTTATGATACTACCACAGATGAAGAGGAAGGATTAAAGTTCTTATGTTGATTATGTCATTGGAGTGTTGTATCAATAATGTACTTGTAATAATAATTATGGAGTATATAAGGATTTTACTGCAATACTATTTAATTAAGGACTTGAGATTGTGTGGAACAAAGAAAAGTGACTCAATAGCAGGTTAAATTTTTGGAAAATATATGGTTGAGAGAAAGATAAACTATAATATGGTTCTGATACCTAGGTAGTAATTTTAGAATAATACATGATTGATTTGGATAAATTATATTGGATATTCTTGACTACCTTGAAACTGATTAATGATTTGTATATTCCATCATTGTCGGGGTTTACAACATTTTTGGATTGAAGTAGTATATTTATTATTCTTTAAGCAATAAGGGATCATGAATGTAATAAATAAGGTTTGATGGTAATTCAGGATGTTGCAGTGTTTTAAAAGAATACATGATGAAGGTGTCCAAATGTTATTACGCGGTAAAATGGATCTTCATTGTGTTTACCTTCCTTACAAATTTTGGACTAAAGTATTTTGGATAGTTCTAGTTTGGATTATTTTGGATTTCCATAAAAGGACAACCCAGTGGTCGGGCGGCAACCTGTCACGTCCGGCATGACCGTGAGACTTGAACCCAGAACTGAAGGGTGACAAGGTTGTATCACCTACCACTGACCGACATGATGTCCTGGATTGAATAATGTCATTTTTTAATTGTTCTTCTAGATGAATTATAAATTCATTTTTTAACCCTATACTAATAGGATAAATAGAATATTATTTTTAAGTTCTATTATCTTTTAGAGTGAAATATGAGTTTGTTATAGAACTTAGTTAAAGGGTGAGACTCTACTTGTCAAGTATATATTTTTCTTCTTCTCTTGTTCAATGATGAAATTAATTCTTATACTTTAGTGAAGGGATCTTAAAACAAAAAAATGTGTTATCCTAATACCATATGTTTTGCTGAACTGATGGTATTTTAAATCATCATAGGTTGATGAATTTAAGGCCCTCAATTTTACACTTGTTTTTGATTGATGACCTCAATCACTACCTATAAATATTTACATTTTTCCTCCAATTATATGTCTCTAATTTCCACCAATGTTCTCCGAATATAGATTATAATTTGGTAGTGGCCCTTTCATTCCTCTTTTCCTCTTATTAAGACTAAATTTTATTAACCCAATTTCTGATGTGGGTTCTCCCATAAAGATATTTTTTATATTCAACCTTTTATTTTTGAAGAACAATTTCAAATTGTGAGGATGCAATTTATTGAAGGAGGGGAGAATGTAACACCCCAAGATTTCACAGTGTGCTATTTCTTCAAATTAATTCAATAATATGAACTACACGCAACATTGAGTTCAAGCGCACCATGACTTACCAAACAAGCCGTTCAAGAGAGGTTATGAATATTATTAACTAAATTTTAAACTTTATATAATCATTATAATTTTAGAATCCATATTCTGAGTTTCATAGACATAATGTAAGAACAAATTCATTTTCAGTATTGCACTTTTACCAACTTTTAATAGTGAACCCTTTATAAATACAATATTTTAAACTTGTATATATTCAATTGGACTAAATATATTTACTTTTTAGAATGGGGACATCAAAAAAAATTACAATGAAACATCCCAAGCTTCCACGGTATGCTTTCCTTTGAATAATACAGTAGTGTGTGTTGTGCGTAACTTCAAATTCTAACACACACCACAACCAATCAAACAAGCCGTTATGAATAGTAATACCTTTTTTTGGAAATTTTATAAATTTTATCTTTCGAAATGGAC
This sequence comes from Viscum album, assembly GCA_963277665.1. Taxonomy (NCBI): domain Eukaryota; kingdom Viridiplantae; phylum Streptophyta; class Magnoliopsida; order Santalales; family Viscaceae; genus Viscum; species Viscum album. The sequence goes on along the minus strand of OY728139.1, from coordinate 1,510,437,333 downwards.
TTCATTTTTGGATTCTTAATATCGAAATTAGCTTAGGGTGAAATTTTGGTACTTTTCGGATAACTTTCATATTTCGATGAATAGTGAAAATTACTAAATTTTAATTAAAAACAACTTTTTTAATCAAAATAATTATTAGTGATAGATTATGAATTTGAGTGGTTTTAAAGTATATTTAGAATATATTTTTACCATTTAATACAATTTTCGTCATTGGACATAATTTCACAACTAAACCGCACATAAACAAGTATCAATCTTTTGATAGTTATTATATCTTAAAAACACGCTTTGTGTTTTGACAGCGGGAATTAATTTTAAATTTATTTCTACCACTTATGTGTTTTGAATTTGGAAAAATGGATTCCATATTTGGAGTCAGGATGTTCAAGTTTTGTAAATAGGTAACTTTTATTTTTGGACATTTTGAATAATTACTTCATTAAATATTTTATTTACCATGGTTAAAGGGTAAATCCGGTAAATAAGGGTTAAAAAATAATAATATAATAATAACAAATTACCCTAAAATGTGTCATAACTTTATTGGCTTATACATGTCCGACCATGGGCATCTTTGGGTAGATTTTGGGACCCCATGGTACCACTTGTAGGTGACAGGGACACTTTATTTTAATAAAGTCAAAATGAATACAAAAATGACACAAGCATATATCTTTTAGAAAAACAACTTTTACATAGGGTTATATATGTTGTAGTTTTGACTATAAATATTCATTAGAAATATAACAAGATTTACTATATAATGGTATTTTATTTATAATTTTTAGACATTAAATAATTTAATTTATTTATGACACAATGGTGATGCAGTAATTACAATAATAATGAAAAACTAAAATGATTGATATTATAGATTCCCAAATAAATATAATTTGAGACATTTTATGAATTAAACTAATTTTATAGGTTAATATGACATGTTAGGAATGATTTAATTTACTTTTTTCTAAGTAATCATTCTGTAATGAGTTTTAAAAAAATCAATTATTGAATAGTGTCAAAATTGACATAAAAGAGTTTTTAAAACAAATATTATATTATTAATTGATACTAAATTCCTAAAAATATAAGGTTCATCCAAGAGACATATATCATGATAGGTGTACAATTAATGGACCACTTGGGGGTCTCTTGGATGTTTATAGTAAGTTTATTAACCATATAATATAAAAATACAAAGAGACATTGTAAACGTGAAACTAATTAACTAAGAGTTAATACTTAATGATAAGGTTAATATAGTAACCCAAACCTGTCTAAATTATATTGGATGAGTGGTTTTAGACCCATCCCCACCTTAACCTTTAAAGAATCGACTTTTAAGCCATTAAAAACCGAATATGAATTTATTATGAAATAATATTTCTAACTTTTCCAAAGGTGCCCCTCACCCCTCTTATAAAAGGTCACTCCCCCTTCTCATTAATTCACACCTTCAAAGCCTTTTTTCTCGGCCAAATTCTACCCAAATACTCTCTCAACCTATCTCACTTCATCCTAGAGTCCTTCATTTAGTCAGAATGCCAACCTATGAGCCCTTTTGATCAAATCAAAAGGAAGAACCCGAAGAAGAGGTAATGATTTCACCACCCTTTTCCAAGATCCTTTCTTCTTCCACTTCTTCCTTATTTTTTATTACCATTATAAAATAATAACTCCAGTATCTTATATATACTGTGACGTTATTATAAATATGGTACAACCATATTTAGTATTCTATCCACCCTTTGAATAACATGTCACCATACGTGCGTACGTACGGCTTACCGTCTCCACGTCGTGGTGTAATTGTTATTCAATAAATTATTATTTGGATGGGTATAATAATGATGTGTAACTCATGTAAACAATAAATATAACATGATAATGATTCTGTATATATGATACACCATCCAATTATATATATTTTTAATGTCAAAAGAATGATATTGTCGCTCGTGCGTACGTATGGACTACCGTCTCCACGAACGCGATGAGATTCATTCTCCATCGTATCCATTCAAGTATAATTCTCATTTTATGATTAATAATAGTATCTAAGGACTTGATATCATTCTGGATATGATTAAGATACATCCTATCCATGACAAACACATCTTACGTAACAAAACATATAAAAGAAAATGAGTAAGTTAACACCCGAAACAACTATAATACTAAGATATTATTAACAAATAAAAGATCATATATGATATCATACTAATGTATATGATTATTGTATAATTTAATAACAATTATTTCACCATTATAAATGATATTAACCTACCCTAACCAAGGAAAAGTACAAGGTAAGGTTTTATTTCGCAATCTCTTCATTATCCGAGGTTGTTTATACGTGATTATCTACTGAGACCTCTGTATCATCCACATCCATGTTTCTTAAAAATGTATTTCAAATCATTCTTTCTATTTTAGAGACTATGGAATAAATTAATTTATACCCTTGTTTATTTTTATAAGTGGTTTATAAAGTAATATTTCCGTCGTTTTCCAAACAAGGTCCTTTCTAACCTTCTCGACATAATTAAGGTAAGAATTTTTTTTACTTATACGGCGGGTGCGACTATTTTCCGCCATTATAAAATCTTTGAAGCTTACCGTAAAATCTTAAAAGAATATTTTCAATGAAAATGTTTTCTTTTATAAATATATGACTCTAAAATTATTTCAAAATAGAAAGAGATATTTCTCTAAAAAGAGTTTTTATTTCATCTATGTCAACATTCTTTGATGGATTTTACGCTTATTTGAAGTTGATTTATTATGATACAAAACTTATGTATTGTATTGAAGGTTTTGTGATATGTTTGACTATGGATGTGTTATTTTTATACCATTCAGAGTTTATGGATGAAGTATTTACATTTCGTATGCTAGTTTTAATACGAATGTTTATGTTGTGTTTAAACCTTTTCATATGGGAATGCATTGGACTTAATATGTGACGGGTGGAGCCCGCTATAGCTCATCGATGCATCAGTAGGTCTCATGAGACAAACTAGTGTCTCGTCACAAGGCCTTGAAAAAATATTATTTTTAGTCTTGGCACGAGTCCTTGGCTATGTGGTTATGATAGTCTGGCATTATGCATTCCATCATTATGAAAGTGGTTATTGATATTGCATGTGATTATTCGACTAGTAGAATATCCATGTGAATAAGTAAATGGCATTATTTAATTTTTTCCATACTATATTGATGTTCAATTTTAAAAGGCTTTTGTTTTAGTTATACATTGCCTTAAATGTTTATTCTTATTTATGAAAGTTTCTGCTATATTGTTATCCTTACTGAGCATTTGAGCTCACCCCTTTCAATGTTTTATTTTTCCCAGGATGTGAAGAAGTAGTTTATGAATGACCTACAAGGATAGTATGTGGGGATATGAGTGTGGACTATGATGAAAATATGTTTTTGTAGTTTTCATGTTTATGATTTAATGTAAGACATATGAATATATCTAGTGTTTTCAATGCTACTAAACTAATCGTTCTTTCGAGATTTGATCTTTCTTCTGATCATACCAATGTTATGCAATAATTCACAGACTCCTGTTAACTGGGGTCGGGGAATTACACCACCTCTAACTAATCATAACATAATATTATTATGCATAATGTACCCAAGAAATAAAGTTGTTTGTGGGTTCCAAATAAAGGCATGAGTGAGAATTTTATTTTGTAGTTTTTTCTATGATAGGAGATCTAGGAATCACTATGTATCCCACTTACAGAGAATCAATCCATATATAGTTATGGAATGTGGTGCTGTAGAATAATGACACAAAAAAAGGAAATTCATCTTGATTGAGGATGAAAAAGGGGTAATTAGTCATTAACAAACTAGAGTTGATGTAATCTATATATTGATTGAGATATATAGGGGTCTATATGCACAATGTTTAAGGTTGTGATGTGTGGGCCAAACTGGGTCCTTACCTATTTAAATTCATGGACCTCGGGTAGAAATAGGGGCTTCCAAAAGGTTTTTCTTGTGGTAATAGATTTATAAACATTACATAGAGAATGTTAAAAGGATTATTTTTTTCAAATAAACATTTATAGGGTGTAATGTACACAATTTAATTTCTTGAGTAATGGACTATTGGTGAGGGTTAGATGATTTCAGTGAGTAGTATTAAGGAACCTATTTTGAACATTGGGTTGGGTGTCAAATGGTAGTGAAGATAGTATCACATAATGGAGGAATTTTCCATTGGTCCTGAGATAGGGGTCTATGTGTAACTATATATCCAACCGATCTATGAATCTTGCCACACCAATTTATATAATGTGGCGTGGTAGGAAACTGATGCCAAAAGTGGATGTGGCAACTTCTCAAGTAAGGATGAGATGTTGATTTTGTTATTCGAAATGATATATAGGAAGATTAAATTTATTTAGTTAATGGTAATTCATCTAGAAGCATGGTTTTCATAGAGTTTAGCATCTTGGGATAAGGTCATTTTCCCATGTCTTAACATCATGCGACTGAGACAATGTCTTTCATCCTTATTTCATGTAGCTAAGACATTGGATAATGCAGTTTAAGATTATATATCATAATAAATGGTTTTCAAATAGTTTAATTTCATGGTGATCATACCAAACGTGGATGAATGTTTAAGTGTGTAGATATTTGACTATAAGAATGTGTGTCCCTAGGATTTCTATGCAGTACAAGAGAGTACATACCTTAGGTGAAGAGAGGGTCAATGAGGTCTAGTACCACATTAAAGATCCCTGAGACAAGTTTAACATAGTTTAAGGTCATGAATCCTGTACCAAATACTCTTTGGAATATTTAAATTCATGGATATTTAACTAAAATGGGGTGATGTTCTTATTTTTAACATCTGTGTATCTCAACCATACTGAGTAAGATTCTACCTTGACTCCTAAACACATGTGATCAAGGATTGTTGTGATAAATAAGGAGTAGTAATGACTTCTCTTGTCACAAGGAGAGAGAAATATGGGTAAAAGAATCTATCTTGGGAAGTTACTAATGGATCGGTCTTTCATGATCAAAGTACAATAATACATAGGGAAATAACGCCGAGGGTATTAAAAATCCACCCAAAACGGGGTTGAAAGTATATAAATCGTGACCTCTAGGTTCTATATAAAAAAATAGGGAAATTAATGGATGTAATTGGCTGGTGACCATGCTTGAAATTGTATTTATACTACACTTCAGAGAATGATAGGGAAACCAACTATAGGATGAATTTTTGACCATGTTTGAAACACAAGAACTACCATCTGTTTCTTGATATATTTCAAGACGTGTGCCAAGGACAAGAGGTTTGCTAGTTTATCTAGGAACCAAGACCATTTGTGTCCTATTAGGATCAAAAATATAAATATCTCCCAAACTAATTAAGTAATGAAGTATGTAATTATACATATTGTGGTGTTAGTGAGAGAGTTAATAACTTTTTGAGCTATTTCACCATATGCTCAAACAAGATAAATAGTCATATCGGTGGTTGAAAATTGAATTTTTTCTAAATTGTAATATCATTAAAACATGTTTTTGGTGGGGTTGAGTCTGATATGTGACCTTTGGGAATATATATGTATTCCACTAGTAGAATAAATCAATATATATATATATATATATATATTTCTAGAAGTTGGGGTGGTATATTACTAACACCAGACGGAAGGGCACTCTCTCAAGTGAGGGATAATGGTATCATTTTATTTTTTTCCATGTAATGAGGATGTTGAATATGAAGTTTAACACCATTAAATAATGATATAGAACATGTGGTTTAATTCCATGTACTGAGGATAGGGTTCCTTATAGTTTAACGTATCGGGATAAATAGTTTTTCGAACAATTTAACATCTTGTGATAGAGACGAATGAGGAAATAAATGTGAATTACAATTTGAGGAAAATGAAATTAGAGGAGGTGAGCTTTTCTCAATTTCTATGATAATCAATGAGTATGAACCAATAATTTGACCTTATGAATGATGTCCAGGTCATTCTCATTTAGGTTCAATTTTTAATGTATTCTTCTTAGGTCTCATCGTTGTCCTCATAGACAATACCATATTTACCTAAATAAAGGATCATAGGTAAAAAAATTTGTTAAACGATCACACCATGTGATTCGAGTGTATTTCCAGGATATGCAACACATAGAGCCTATTTTCTTTTAGATATTCCATCTCAAACATAAAAAAATACTCCAACTTATCCAGTATCTTCTGGTCATAAATGATTATCAAAAGAGATGGAAACAAAAACTATATATGCAGAGTTGCTATTTTCACAAACACTAGGAAGTATAGGGTAATTTGGGTGGATTTGGAGTCATTTTTTAATAGGTATAGAGTTTATTGGAGGTTTTATTATGACAAATATTCTTTTTTTAACCCGTCAACTTTTTAATGATGTTAGAGATGTATTTTTTCCCACCTTTCTATTTCCATTAGCCTATGTGTGATAACAGGAGGTGTTGTTAGACCATATTTTGTACTTGGAAAACAACTTATTCATCTTGAAAGTTGGTATCGTTATTTATGATAAAGGAATGATGGATCTTGGATTGATGGATGATGTGAGATTTTATAAAAAAATCAAATATCATATATTGAATTTGTTGAGAGGGATTAATCCCACCCATTTTTAGAAGAATTCATTGGAAATTCGAATAAACATACACTTTTTGGACACCATTAATGGGTAGGGGACCACAATATCTAGTCCCCATACAAAATGGTTTCATTGAGAAGCTTTGGTGTCTCATATATAAATAATCTTGATCTAGAAGGGATGACACTTCTTGGTAAACTCAATGAAGTCATAAACCAAGATGGGATAATAATTGCACAATCTTCATATTTTTAAATAGAGAATAAATCCAACCTCTTGGGCCCCAAATAACATGGTATTTATCTAATTCATAGCCTAAGGAATGTTCTTACCTTGAATGAAATAGAGGAGGATTAAATAAAAACATTTCTTATAGATAGTTTTTTCTAGGTTGGGGCTATTCTTGAGGGTAAATTGCACAACATGTCAATGAATTCTCTAATGATAGGATCAGTATAATGGAATATTTTTGTGTTAAAGATACCCAACAAAGGGAATCATCCAACCGAGTGATTCTTTGATTTCCTAGGTGTTTGGGGGCCTTTTTGTAGAAGTATTAGTTGATGGATAATTTATCTATTAGTTCTCATCATCATAATTAATGGGGGTGGTGACCCTCCAATGCTACAAATTAGTGACCATGACATGTCTTTTGGAATATATGAGGGATATGGATAGTATTTTTGGGGAATCAACATAGACATTCAATGATTAAGAAACATGAGTCACCATTAGATGGGAAGGTAAATAGGTCCTCATCTTAGTATTTTTCTTCAATAGGGTGATGATTTGTTACTTCCTAATGACATAATCCTCATGATTTACATGATGAATAACTTGAAGTATCAATTAAAATTCATCAATAGTACTTCATTATTGAGATACCAATGGAAACTAGTGATGTGATCATGATACTCACCCTCATTTTGTGTTCAACCCTTTGATAAAACTAATTTTTATGGAAACAATTCTTATGTAAGAGTGATGAAGAAGACCGCAAGACCCACCCTATTATGTTTACGGTTATTGAACCTTATATTAGATGGGCTATAGGAGGTACAAATAAAGTGAATATAAAATCATCTTTTAGTCTAATATTTATATAGTATGTTCTCATTTAGTAAGTAAACATCCAAGGGCATTTTTTTAGGGGTTAGATGCATAGCCATGAAATATGAAAGTTAATGGACCATGATAACCTTATAGGGGATAAACCTAATGACGAATTTCAACATAATAAATTCATAACACATCATTCTACCATTCAGTATGGGATGTTTGAGGATGTACTTCAATGGATCGATGTTGTAAACTAGTTCTATATTACTATATTGTATATAGGGATGTTATTTCTGAACTATGAAGACCAAGGCGAGGAAACTCTTCTCGATGAGAGAATATCTTGTCTATGTGTTGATTAGTATGTGGATAAGGTAGTTAAGGTTTTCTTCTTTGACTAATGTTTCTTCTAATCTAGAAGTTAACCAAGGCACCATTCTATGGTAGTCATGTTGAGGACCAGATGATTTATTGGGGTGGGTATTATCGGTACTAGAGAACATAGAGGATACATATTAATAAACTCATATTTGTTCTATAATTCTTCATCCCCTGATTAATAATTAACTATTTCATGAGATTTTAAAATGTAATACTCTTATTATCCAAATTTTAAAGTGATATTAAAATGTAGTCCAGGTGGCCTTTGAGGCTTCACAACTGTCAGAGCATGCATAGAGGAGGCATTTGGATGATATCCATGAACTTCTTTTGATATATTTTGAAGACTTTTTACTTGAAAAAAATCATAGTAACTTTACTAAGGGAACCCCAAACAAAAATTTTAGTGGGTTCATCTTCAGTTTATGGGAGTATAATAATTCAAAAACATTCTCAAGATCCTTAATATGGTCCTGTAATTTGTGGGATTTATCCAAAAAATCATCCACATAGGACTCTACTAATGTTCTATGGAGTGTATTGAAGATGTGGTGTATGGAACCCTAGTAAATATCCCCAACATTATTTAAACCGAATAGAATCACTCTGTTAAAGATGTTTATATAAGGTTCCTTGAAGGTGGTAGAATATTTATCTTCGAGGGCCATCCAGATCTGATTAGTTCTATAGTAACTATGAAGGAAGGATAGGGCTTGGAAATTGTTTGTTACATCAATTAGAAGTTATTTTATAGGAAGTTGAAAATCATCCTTCAAACAATGGTGGTTCGGGTCCCAGAAAACAATTCATATCTGGATCTTCCTACTCTTCTTAATGATAGGTACGATGTTATCCAACCATTTGGGGTACTAGACTTCCCTGATGAAGCTTACCTTGACGATCTCATCAAATTGTTCCATAACTATAGTAGTGTGGGTAGTTTTCATTTTTATGGTAGGTTTCTTGAACCCACAGTGGACCATTGGGAGGCTAAGGGGATGAATAAAACCATAAAACTGATCCCTATAATTCTATTATTGCTCCTTATGAACACATCACGGTGCTTCTACAAAACATCCATGAATTAATGTTTCTCCTATGAAGACATTGTTATACTAATCAGTGTTGGCCTTAGAATCTACTTAGTGAAGAAATTAAACAAGATCATTTAATAACCATTTCAAGAGACACCTCCCCCAAAGTTAGGAGGGGTGTCACCTAAATATTCTTCGTAAAATGAAACATGGGGATCAAGGGAATAATTTGACTCCCTTGTATATAAAGATTGTGGAGTGGTACTACCATCTTCTTCAGAATTTATTTAATCATCAATGAGGGACTTTAACTCTATTAGGACCATGTATGAAAAAGATGATGACCTGATCCCATGTGGTTTTCTATGGATAGATCCACAATTTGTGTAAAAACATAGATGAGGAGTTGACTTCTATTGAGACAGCCCTACTCTCAAAAAGGTATGGTGTTGTCTCAAAAAAGTTATAAAGGTATTAATCCCTTGGTTCTCAACATGAGTAGGGATTTCTAGCTTCTATCCTTCCTATATTGTGTAAAATTATGAGTTAATCAACACGAATTACTTATTCTAAGGTATTATGAAATATATCCCATGATTTGAGTTTTTGGGGTCCAATTGGGAGATTGGAATGATGAATTTTTCTTTCATATACAACCAATCATCCACTGAGATGGTTTTAAGATTGAAGGTGAATGTTACTATTACGATCTATGTGAGACATGTTTTTTGGTCCCAATGGCTTAAAACCCCCTCTAAAGTATAAATTTATTAATCCTTCCTACTAAAATGGTGTATTCCCTTCATTTGATGGCATCATGTAGAGGTGATTATAGGGGACACGTGGAATTCCTCATCACTGAGCACTCCACATAAATCCACTAGACTTAAATAATTTTTATAATAATACCCCTATTTTTTAAAAAAAGAATATTCTAGTATAGGACAATCCTTGGTATATTATATCAAATGGGGTACATGAAGTTGCTGATGGTGCATGCCGATTTTGGAACTAGTGGGGGATATGATTTACATTTAATCATCAATTTCCATTCATTTCAGACTTGGGATGTTGTGATACAGACAGTGTGTCTAGAAAGGATGTGGTGATTGAAATATATTCTGGTCTTCTAAAATGTACATAGATAATATTGTCACTGGGATCAAACATCTTTTGATCGAACCACTCATTTTATTTCTATCTACCTCATCTATGAACCTATTTACACTCAATAAAGTCACTATTTCCACTATCATTTATGTCATATATGTGTGGATCCTGCACTAGGAAATTTCCCAACCCAACTAAGCCATAATCTAAAAAGTCCAAGAGTCAATATTTAAAGATGAATCACTCTTTAATTTGGTCTCAAAGGACCCTATGTTATGGTATGTGTTTGGAATCATCAATGAGACTTGATTCCTAGGTCCTCATGAATTCATGTAACTTTTGGATACTCTTTTCTAGGTAATTGATAATGTTCCTCGGGACCAAAACATCCATGAAGGAGTGGAGCTTGTTCTTCCATTATGGGCATGTAATTATTGGTGCCTTACCCTGAAGGGGGGATTGGGTTGTATTATCATTGAAATTATTTATTGGTGATTCATATCATGTGTATGTGCCTAAAGGAGGACAGTCTATGAGGTTTGAGTCTTAATAATGGTGGTTATTTCCACATCAAGATAGTGGAACTATGTTCCTAGATTAGGAAGAATGTAGTACGCATAAATCCCAATAGTTACTCTATAGAAAGATGCACATTGAGAGAGTTTGTAATCCCCTTAGATTTAGAAAGGATTTTAGAAACTAAATCATCATACCTCTTCTTGTATTTGGAGAGTTGAAAGACGTTTTTTTTTCATAAGGTAGAGCTGAACTGGTACAGGGGGTGTCTAAGTAGATCTTCTCATCCTGTGATAGATCTGAGGGCCAGCTGAATGTACCACAAGAAAGTATGTACATTCAATGTATATATGAAACTATAAATCTTGGCATCTTCTTAGTATTTTGGAGTTTATATCTTTATGTTGTATTGTGAGGTAAAGTAGGAAATATACTAAAGTAGACAACCTGACCTATTGAACATTGTGAAGATCAAATTACAAACCTCTGGGGGTGGGTAGATGTGACCTACCCATATAGGATGAGTCTTCTATTTAGGTTGGATTTAAGAATAATATATTTCCAAATCCACAATATGGGGGTGAATATGGTTATCATATCATCTTGGTGGGGGTTGGAAGTCACTAAATCTTTGACTGGTCAGATGACTTGAGAGGTGAAGCATTTGTAGTCCTAATAATCAGGTAGGGTAAGGGGGTAATAAATTTTTTATTTTCAAAATCCCATATTCTATACCACAATTAGATGCGTAGAACTAAATTCCTTGATCCTTTGTGCCTATCTGAGAAGGGGATGATGTTCGACTAGAGGAGGGTTAGGGTCCCCTCAAAAAATGTCACATTTTGGACACTATTTGATGAGATGTTCAATGAAATGAATATTAAAACCCTCAAGGTAAGTAAGTAAAGTATCCAAATTTTCATGTTATTTGGTCTCTATAATATCCCCATATGGGCCTCTATGATAGTAAATTCCCTTTCCTTTATCGAGATACTGATGTGAAGAAGGTACTGACTCAACAAGGGGACATTCAAGGCCCAATGTCTATCTTTTTTTATGAGTGTGTGTGTCTATCAAAAGATCTTCCTGATACTATGTATATCCTAATAGTGGTTTTTATCTATTATGATCAATTTCATCTTCATTGTTTATATGATCATATACAAAATTGATCGTGATGACTTTCATAGTGGAGTTGGTTGTTTGAGATCATTCACCATTGGGGGATTAGCCAGCTTGACGATATTTTTATTATCAAGGAAGGGGTATGAAGTGTAGGGTAGTGTACTATCCCCAACCTCTACGCTTTACATGTTGATATGGGACTTGGATTACACATTTTATCATAGTGGTGATCCTGAAATAGGTCCATAGAAAAATCAGGTGGTACCCATATGATTCGGGGCACTAGGCCACCAATATTTTGGCGATGTCAAACTTCTATCAGTATCGATGGATGACATCAATATGTCTCGGGAATCTAGGATAGGCCACTTGTAAATATTGTAGGTAGATGATTGTATCCTAGATATTCTAGAGAATGTAGGTCACATGGATTTTATTGAGGAACTCTGATATGGTGACTCATAGGTTTACAGGTGGCTAAAACATGATTAATAGATGGATGGTGGAAAAGATCTAATTATACTCATTGTGCATAAATTAGTCCTCTTCTTGATCATCCAAATCCGTAATCAATGATGTTCGGAAGATTGGGGTGGCATTGATACAATTTTTTCTCTAGTTGATTTTCTAGTAAAGGTAGCATCACGTAGTCCAATATTCCCTAGAATGACAGAGTGTCTTCCGGTAGTGGGAACGACCTTGTAACAATTTCTATATTGGATGGGAATTTTTAATAGCATGATAATAATGAATTTCATCATTCCTCTATGGATCAAAATTATTTTTACCATAATCCAATAAGGCCACTCTAGACCATGATGTCTCTTATACTTGTAAGGTTAAGGTTGATTGGAGGGAAGATGATGGTGGTAGGGATGGTTCCATAGAGATTCCATCGAAAAAATGTTGAGAATCCCCCACATGTAGGTACCTACAAAGTGATTAGGAGACTATATATACCCTATCATTTGTGATTTTTATACTCAATCAAATAAAATGATTCCCCCAAATCCATTGGTTTTGTATGAGTTGTTTCAATTGATTCTTCCAACACCTAGGACTCTGAGAGGTTGACAATGACAGGGCTTTCTGAGTTCTTGACTCTACCAATGTGGGAGTTCCATCAGCATTTTCATATACGGTTCATGAGTATTTCATTCACATTCGTCGTGGATAACATCATGGGTAGGTCCCCCATGGAGTTCATATTTCCATCTACCCTTGGAAGGATCATCAGAGTAGGGGTAGTCTACAGCATGGGGTGGACCTCCTTTTTGATTGAATATTTTGTGAGTTTGACCTCTAGAGTGAAATGTTTCACCATGGGATATCCCATGGATGTTTTTGGTGGCACCCATGATGGGAGATTCATCCCACTCTTATTTGAAGATGGATAAGGTCTTAGACTTGATTTGATATTAATGTTCCTCCATGAATTGGTTTTAAGATAGGTGAATGTGTGTCATTGGTGTAATGGACACTTCTACTATTAGAAATTACTCTTATCATGAAGGGTTAGCGACCTTCCATTAGGGTTAGTTCTAGGTATTTTGGATCGAGGCCAGTAGTTCTAGTATTGGATCAACCTACTCACCGATCTACGGATATTAATGATGTTGGTGTGGCTTGGTGATAGTCCTCTTGGGTGGGTCCCAAGCAGTGCTCATTGAAATCATGACTCATAAGTCACATAACTCCTAAATTTAGGGTAAATATCTATATGAAAATTCTAGGGAGAGGCTCCTAAAATGGTTTTTTCTCATAAAAGGGGGTCCCCATTTGAGGCCCTTGATGGAGGCATCATTAGCATATTGTTGGATCTTCCAAGACCCTCCAGTAAAAATCCCTGTTCAAGATGACACATTCATATTTATAGAGACAAACTTGGGAATTGATAACCCTCCATTATATGTGCATAGAGTGGGAAATAGGTAAAGGTAACATTGTATTTTTTTGGTTGAGGTAAGGTTGTGTGTAAGTTTTACACCACTAGTTCTCATACACCCATGCTTTTTGGTAGTGGGTCATCGAGTGCTTCCCACGGCTGGAGTTCTATGGGATACGCAAGGTTAGTCATTACTACATGTTTTATGAAAGTTATTCCTAATGTTACTCAACCTCTCCATGGTTTATAAATCATCTCTGATGATAATGTCATAGAATTGGTAAACCCAGTATTCTACATTCTTCTACATTTCTAGGAGAATAGTTTCATGTTGGATCTATGGATTTTTTTGAATTCCACCACCAGAAATTTTGGGATTAGGTTCTGGCCAAAACTATTGATGTCCAACATTACTCATATGCTCAAGGTTGAAGGAAAATAGTTTCACATTGAGTTCACTATATTGTTTTATAACACATTCTTCTAGGGTTCACATCAGGAGAATGAACTTTCTTTGTCCCCATTTGACTTGTTTTCATCCTTGGACTGATAATATTCCTTTTAATTTAGTTTCCACACATTTTCGTTTTCGAAAGGTGGGAATCCTCTATCACAATGGTGGGTAATTTTCTCTCTTTGATCATAATGGAATCATGGGATGTTTGTTCCTCCTTCCATGGATACCTCCTTGTAGTTTTTCACCTAGTCTAGGTCCCCCACATGAATTTGAGACATGTTTGTCAAAATAGTTTCTGATTCCATATAGTTGTGTAAAAAAGTTAATTACACTACATTTTTATGATATAGAGGAAACATGCAGTCAAATCTAATAATGATTTTGGGAATATATAAAAAAATGTGGGTGTTGGGTGTGTTGGTAACCTTCAATGTATTCCCCTTCTAAAGTTGATTTTATCACAATTATTATGCATCTTGGGTGTTGAAATCAAGGAATCAGGTTTCATATAGGGGAAACATACACCAGGGGTATAAAAAACCAAGGATCATTTCCTAATAAATATAATTCTCATCACATGAGGTAGAGGTGCTGATGTATCATAAGGTGTCACATGTTTAATGTCTTGTGGGGATGGAATCAAATATTTAAAATCTTGAGAGAATATGATAATCTATTTAATGTTTTGTGGGGAGTTTTCCTATGTATTCTCATCACATACTATGAAAAATGTGGATTATCATATCATAGAGATTCCAAGGTCTAGTGGGACCCTCAATTTTGGATGTTTAGAGGTTGAATGTGTTTCTAGGGTGAGTGGTGACACTTTATGGATATTAACATCCTGGGGAACTGGAGTTACGATAGATATCTGTATTAATCCTTAGGTTGTAATCCAACATAACCTATTTGGAGATAGAGATCAAAACCCATGTAGGTTGAGAGCAGAATTTAAGGTCCTGTGGCTAGATTGGTCCATGCAGTTTAACGTCATGTGAAAAGTATGCATGTGCCGAAAAATGAGAAACAATATGGAATGGTGAAGGTTTTATGTGTGGAAACTATTTATAATATAGTGGATCATCTTATTCCTATCACATAAGGTGTCAAATATTTGTCACACTCAGTAAAGAAACACTTTAATGTCATGTATGAGGACATTGTCAAGCATTTTAACATCATAAAACTTTGACAATACCCTATAAAGTTTAAATTTATAAATATATGTGGTTATTTTGAATCATACATTGGGCAGACCATTTCTATGTATGGATTACAAGGATCCAATATATCCTCCAAGGGAAAAGAAATCGTCTTTGCATGAGCATTCCATCACTGTTGAGGTGGTATGCGGGGGTCCTAAGATTAAGATTCATGTGTTTATGAGAAAAATGTGACAATATTTCTACTCCACTTTTTAAGAAAATGGTTTGGATATGAGGGTTGATGAAACCAATTATGTGGATGATCAATGCATGAGAAAGCTGAGATTAGATAGGAATGAATTCCATGAGCACTTAGTATTCATGAAGTTATTTGTACTAAAATAAGGAATCATATAGGGTCATATGAGGTCATCTTTATAAAGGATATGGGGTTCGTGAATGTTAAGACATTATGAAAGAGGAATACCCCTCCCAAATTTTGTGTTATGGTTTTTATGATGTGGGTTTCATGAAAGATGGAGGTTTTATAGAAACCCATGTAGGGTAAGGATATTTCATCTAGTGTAGAAGACATGATCCTTAAAGATGGGAATCTCCCCCAATGACATGGAAACTAATGTGTCATTGGAGGATACCCACGAAATATATACACATGTGGGAATCCCATTCACTTTTTTGTAGATAATGATTAAGTTTCATGAATTATTACCTCTTATTAGAAGTCTAAATCTCATAGTCCACTTAAAAGGAGGGTGAATTGGGGTATTTATAGGTACCATGGAGGTGGAGAGAAAGGTTGCCCAAAATATTTTCATCTTTGCATAAGTTGGGGTTTAATGGTTCTCTAAAATCATTTTTGAAACTCATCCCTTTCATAATGGATTAAACTTTCTTGAATTCATCTCATTAAGTGGATTTTGAACCCGTTTTAGCAAAGGTTTTCATCAAATCATTTGTGCAGTCCTGGAATTCTTATATAACGTGTGTGTTTTAGAATCAATTCTTATCCCAATGATTATTCTAGAAAATAATTTTTTATGTCCTCGATAATTGGTATAATAATCATAGAAGTGTTAAATTTATCAAATGAATTATTTAAAATAGTTTTAATTACTTCATTTTTTCTAGAATTTATTTTATATCTCTATGATTTCT
Organism: Viscum album; assembly: GCA_963277665.1. Classification (NCBI taxonomy): domain Eukaryota; kingdom Viridiplantae; phylum Streptophyta; class Magnoliopsida; order Santalales; family Viscaceae; genus Viscum; species Viscum album. Next base: position 1,510,420,810 of record OY728139.1, on the reverse strand, counting down.
AGTTGACTAAATTTTTATTATTTTAAATTGTTCTAAGGGTTTACTCAAGTGTATAACCTGAACAGTTTTATATTTAAAAGGTTATAGGATTCATGTAATGACTATGATTTTACACATTTGAAACAAATAAATAAGAAGTTCTAAAACTAATATGGATATGAAGTGATCATGTGCTCAACTATTTATATAATTTATGAAAAACAGTTTTGGGAGGAACAAATATTCATTGATTTGATACAACATTAGAGTGTTTATATAAACATCTATTGGAATCTTTGGATAACAGCATCCTCATCATTCAAAAGGGTATACATCAATTGTTTCATCATTATAAATCTCTCTTATTCTATTATGTTATAATATTTGATTTATATTTTTAGTCTAGATATGGTTTTTCACATATATCAATTCTCACATAGGTTATAAAAATTACAAATGGAATTACCTTTGTTTTCTCAACTGACCAAAAATAATTACACTTAGTTTAGAATTTCTTCGTATATAAAATCCTTGGTTTTTTTTGTACATACAAAAGGCAGTGTGGTTAGGTGTTTGAATACCCCTTTCAAATTTTTAGTTTGGGATTCATAATGGTGTCTTGGTTTTGGTTCAGATTGATCTCATGGTAAATGCCTCACTATATTTCATAGTCGATTCCATACTCTATTGGTTAGGGTGTGAAAATTACACTAGGTCAATTAGACAGAACCACTATAACCATTCTCTTTTCTCTCTAACATTTTAATTTCTACTACTTTATCTCTCTAAATTGTTTATATGGTCTATTCAACCTCCTTATAGACAATTTTCCATCACGTTTCTGACCTAACACAAACATCAAGTCACTTTTTATGTTTTCAAAATAATATCCAAAATAAGTCCTTTAACTAGAAAAATTCAGATTATTTATTATTAAAAATTCACAATCTTGAAACATAATAACATTATATTTAGCATTATATTGTCAGTTATAATTTCCTTATAAAATAAAATTATTATTTCTATATAAACACTTTATTTATAAGTCATAGGGAATTTCATTTAATTTTTTAAAAGGTAATTTTATATTAACACGTAATATTATAGAATATTTATTAATATATTTTTTATAAAAATTTAAATTATTAAATTTAACCACATTATTGTAAATTAATTTATAAATGTTTTAATAATTAATTTATATCCTCAAAAAATTTCTTAAGATTATTCATTAAAAATTCTTAAATAATGTTATTTAATTCATATTTGAATTTAATGAAACAGTTTAGCATCAATCACAATTTATTATCTAGGCCCAATCATAGGCATCAAATGTGAGGAAACAAAATCTTATAAAATTAGCACTATAAATCCAACATTATGACTCAGAGCCCATTAATCTTCCATGATAACCCTATTATATTAAAATACACACATCAATACAAAATATATTATTCATTTATCTGTTTTTTAACCCATTGGAAGCACTATCATGTAATATTATATGTGGGATTCATATGACTTTATTAAAAAATGTGTGTGGTTTATACATAGTCTCTACTTACAGCATCAGATATCCTGAGCCATCACTCAGCCATCTATAAAAAATATCTCCATAAGAATTTATGATATAAAATATGTTTTCAAGTATGAAATTTAAATAGTTATTTATCATCATGATTTCACGAATCTAATGGCATGGTAATATCTGTTACCATTTTCGGGTTTCAATGGATCAAATAAAAATTATTAGATGTTAAAGTGGTGATTAAATAAACCCATTCTAAGATCAATATTCTATATTATTGAACCCATGATTTTTTAAAATAAATAAATTGATTGTGTACCTTACATCGAGGTTGTTTCCCACTAAAATTGTATTCAAATTCATCCCACGTGTTTAATAATGATAACCAAATATAATCATGCAGACTCCCTAGTGAAAGATATATCCATGAGATACTAAAACCTAATTATTAGGTGGGATACCTTTTATCAACATGAAATATAAGAACCTTGTAATAAAAATCTTAAAGTTGAAATAGATATTTAGTTACATGGGAATCTATAAAGGATGAACAAGAAAACCCATAACCATCACATAGCATCTGGTTCCTTGTAAAGCCCTCAATAACACTTATTGGGAAAGCATGTATTTACCTGTGTTATAAAACATGAGTAATTTAGTTTTTCAGTCTATACGTTCACCACATGAATTAATTTCCAATGTGTTTAATCCTATGAAATGACTCATTTAATTATATTACAATGTGTAAGATCACTTGAATGATACCTATTATCATTTAGAATCCAAAACAATCTAAGGGAGTATCATGTATCAAATTCCTTTCCTTTGGATGCGGATTGAACATACAATATGATATGTATAGGTAGTGGAAATATGATATACATCTAATAATACCTTATGATTAAAGAAGGTAGTGGTATAATAGTGCATTAAAATATCATTTTAACTTGGTATACAATATAACCTGCATGTGGAATGAAAAGACATTTCATGCTTTGTGGCCTTAATTATAGAATATGATTGAGAAAATTTCTTCACATGAATATGGGATTTAGGGATTATCTCCTTCAAATATATTAATGGTTATACCAATATATAAATATATAAATACACTATTATATATATAATATAGAGTCCCCTGGACTAGTGGTCTAAGACCTTGTCTAATTCTAAAAATTAGGGGATTTTATCCCCCAACATTTTAAAATAATTTTTGTTATTCATGCATAGATGATTCCGTTTTTAGGTGTCGTTGACAAATCATTTAAATTATGGTACGAATCTTTCCAAAAGTTCATTTTATAACTATTCAACCCTATAACACTAACAATTCATTAGAAATTGTATTTTATGGATGTGTTTAATGGTTTCAAGTAGAAAAACAAATATTGGATGATTGTTTTGTTTTTTTAATTTTATAAAATTTAAATAAATAAATGAAATAAAACAAGAAAAATATTATTATAAAGAGTATATATCCATGTAGTGAATTAATTTATTATACTAATATTTTCTAATGTTCTAAATCATATAAATCAATAATCAAACTAAATTCAATTCATCAACTTTTCCCCGCACTATTTTCTTAGTATAAGGATACTAATTTTTATAGGGGCTGTTGAGAGATAGATTTTTCAGAATTCAAATCTATTTTCATTCAATGTTACCCCAATATTAGTCTAATACTTAGGAAAATCATTCATATTTAGTACTAATATAAATATAAAATTAAATGATTATATGGATGAAATCCTAGTTTTTAATGGTTTATTCAATATTTGTATTACTTTTGAAGCCAGATATTTCTTTTTTATTTTGGGAATAAACTGATCAAAAGATTTTATATATATGTTTCATGTTTTTATTTAATTTTAATATTAATTTGGAAAATTCCTACACTGAAGATGTGTTTTTATGAAATATATATCTAGGCTAAAATTACAATGTTAAGAGTATTTAATATGACTTTGGGGAGTGTGTGGCTTCATTAGTGTCATAGAATATGTATTTTCAGGGATCTCATATGACTTTTTACAAAACATCAAACATGTCCATAATCACAATAATTTAAATACTTCATATGAATTTCCATCTTCTATATGGTTATGTCTTTGTCAGATCATATGAATTAAATCATTTCATATGACTCTTATCATGCGTCGGACTGTGATTGTACAATGTTTTCTTAATCCACATTAGACTTTGGATACTCTGAGTGTCTGACTTCAGTTATCATATATAAATTTATCCAGTGATCACAAGTCTTCTCAATCACATATAAATTTCTCCATTCATTTGCATATTGAATAAAATTCCATCCACAAATATGACTTCTTGAATTTACCAAATTTTGGACCTTGAATAGTAAAATATAAAATTACTGATATAAATGGTTGTTGACCAAAAATCAAAAATAGGGTTCCTTTATTTGAAAAGTTTTATATGATATCAAAAAATCAATCCAAACAACACCCTTAAAGTATAATAAAAATTAAGTGTTTGTGTAAAGGAATCTCAAATAGAATAATATTCTAGATGAATTTGTTGGTGTAATCTTGAGCCTTGAGCTATAATAGTGGAGAATATTTGAAGAATTAATATATCAATGTTCACAAACACTGAAACCTGAGAACGAATGAATAAGATGTTAGATAATTATAAATATTCCTTACATATCTCATCATAAAGGATTGTATACCTTCTCCTTCAGGCTCAGCTTGATCTATCATAGAAATTGTTTTAATTTTCATACATTTATTTAAATATAATTGCATTTTGTTTTTTTGTGTGGTATTATTTTCAATTTTCAATTTATTTTCATTAATATGATTCTAAATCTCTCATTGAGTATGATGATATGACCAAAGGATCACCTACTAGATGAAAACTAATGATTTATATTTTTTAGTTGGTTTGATTTTTTTTGTTTATTCTATTAATATATGTGTTTTAGGGGAGTAATTGTATGATGGAACCACGAGATTCACCTTATCCAATTTTATATAGAAATTCTAAACTCATTTAATCTTATACTATTTAGTTCACTGATATATAATAGGACTACTAATCTGAAGAGTGTGTGGACTTTTGTTTTTGGTTCATTTTGTAGATTAGTGGGAAGATAAATTTTGTTAATTATTTTATTGTGATTTACATTCACACCATGTAAGTAGGTAGGTTGTTTATAGATGGTTGGAACACACATATTTTATGATAGATAAATCAATGTTATGAGACATTTTAGGATATCTAAGGTGGAATCAAAGAGTGTCTCCTTTATTACTTTTCATTCTATTCACATATTCATTTTCCTTTCACTCTTTTCATATATGAAATCAAATTTTCTACCTCTATTTCAAATCAAAGGAAACTAATTTAAAAAAATATAATTGACAGATTGGTGATTCTCTTCTACTAGATCAATATGAGATGACCCTAATGAACCTCTAAATTTTATTCTATTTTTAACAAATTTTATTTGAGGCAATTAATTTGGTAGAACATTTATCATCGTCGCAGCTTAAATGAGGTGTTAGAATAATTATTTATAATTTAAGCACTTCGGTAATTTTTATTTTCTCTTTTATAGTTTTCATATTTTTAAATTTTTCTTCTTCTTTTCATCCTTCCAATATATGTTAAATATCATAGGGTTACCGTACTTAAATAATGGATCACTAATTATATTCTCAGTTTATATTTATTAATAGAGTCCCATGTGATGTCATATTGTATACTAATCAATATATTTTTCCATAGGAGATTGAAGACGATAAAATTAAAATAACACTATAGGATAAAATTTTGGTATATCCCAATGGTTGAGAATATTAATTCTATTATCACTCTAAATAATATCAACATCAAAAACATAATCCCTCACACCATATAGGGGGGAAATAACCTAAACTGGAGAAGATTCAAGATTATATCAATAATTATTTACTAATGGATAAAAAAAATAAAGAGAAAAAATGTAATCTAAGAGAATTTTAGTGTATAATAGTTATGATGTCCACCACCCTATAATAAATAATTTATAAAGAAGAGCAGTATGAATAAAAAAACTAATACCAAGTATACTATTTCATGAATACATCCCAGAGGTGGAAGAAACACTTGAAGAACCTTCTCTCCTCTGTATTTATAATATATTTACTAATGCACTCATTGATTAATATATATTACCCGATGAGACATTATATGATGATGTAAAACCATAGATATCTATAGAATTTAAATCTTCTCAAATTCATTTGAAAATTAATTATATTTGTTTTGAAAATATAGAGTCAACAATGATTGATTTTTCCATTTAGGAAGAAGAAAAAAGGTATTTAAAGCTAAAATGATTGACCTAATTCCCTTTTCCCTGAAAATTAATTCATAGGCATTAATTAAAGATCAAAATATCATTGTTGATCCACCCAAGGGAGTAAATTTATCTCTAGACTCATTTTTTTATTATTCATGGCATGAATTGAAATCTAACCCTCTCTCAACATAATTTATAAGTCCATCCATGCTATATACATCCCTGGTAAGTGGTAAATATAATGTTTCATCCTACATAGAAGAGAATATGAAATTGAAATTTGAATATATGTCTAATGAGAGAGAATTATAGGAGCTTAATGAAAAATAATTTGAAAAATTATCAAAATATGATCCGGAGGAGTTCATAGAAGAAGATTTGGGACCTTCAGAGAATCCAATACCTCCTCCTAAATATCTTAACCCTAACTGGATAAGGATAAATCAAATATTATAGAGGATCCTTTTTTTTCCTCCACCATGGTATTTTTCCCTTATATATTTATTTGGTTGGATCTATTTTACAATATTCATGGGTTTCCCCAAGACTAGTTTCCACTCATGTAATTTGGATAAAATAAAATGTGGTAGTTTATTTAACAAAAAACTGACACCTTCCATCATATTGGTGTAAATAAATAAAATTTCCCAAGGGGTAGTATAAAACTTGTACAGACATGGGGTAAAATAAATCTTTTATATTTTACTTTTTCTAAAAAAAAATTATTTTTTTAAATTTTTCTATAGGTTCTAAAATATGGAGGAAACTATAGAGAAAATATCCAAAAATGATAGTACTTAATAAAAAAATTACCTAGAAAATACCGATAATTTAAACATTTTACTAGAATTTTATTGATGAGTGTTATATAAATGTGGTGTAGGTGATTCAAACATATTTTGGATTATATTTGACTATGTTTATAATATATTTAGTATATATTATTATAATATTTAAATAAAATTATTCATGTTTTTTGTTTATATTTTTTTCTTTTTCAATGTTTTTTGTTTGGTAAGTTGAGCTATAAATATTTTTATTGATCGACGAAAAAATTATTTCAAATTTTGACGGATTTTTTATTTTAAAATTTTTTAACCTGGAGAATTATTTAGTGGGTTTTATTTTAATTTTCAAGAAGACTATTATTTTAAAAATAAGAAAATTGTTTTAATATAAAGTATTTAACAGGAATTAAAATTATAAAATGAGAAAACTGAAATTTTGAATTTTATCCTACATATAGTTTCTCCTAGGAAAAATAACACCTAAGGGATAAAAATAAAAATAAATTCATAAATATCCTTTAAAACTAAATTAAAATTGTAAATTGAGATTTTAGATGATTTGTTTTTGAATAGGCACTTGTTGTGTGAATAATAAAATCTACATTTCAATCCAAAAGAATATTTTCAAAAGGAATACTGATAAAAATTTATTTATTACCTTATTTTAAAATATATGTAGGTTTATATGATGGAATATTGAACTCAATTGAAGAAGGAGTAGGTTTTTCATGTAGTGGAAGCGTGTGATGGGCAGTGCCCAAATTTTATTTTTCTATAATTGATGATCAATCTGAGATCTATAAGACAATGAACACTATGATATATATAATTGAATCAAATAAATAGACTGTGGGTAATAACACAGGACCCGAGAGAGAGGACATCAACACATATTGTGGATAATTAATTTAATTAGATGAATAATTTCCTCTAAGGAATTCATTCTTCACTAATGAATCTAGAGATATATTTATGGTGTACTATCATTGTGTTGTATAAACCTAGTGCATATTTCTTCTAGTGGTGATCCACACATGTTCCTGGAATCGCTAGATGTCACCAAAGGAGTATTTTTCTGCTATCATGGAAAATCCTTGCGCTTCTGTCTACCACCTTGATCACCCAGATAATTTCTTCTAAATCATTCTCCTTGATCTAGTGGAGGAGGATTTCCCTCAATTCATGGGAGCATTCTTGGAGAATGGATCTCTCTATGCTTGAGTGGATCCTCCATGATTTTTTGTGTACAACTAAATTAGGTCTTCAAAGAATAACATAAATTGGTATTTATATTTCTAGTTTTAAAATAATGTAATGGAACAAGTGAACATAATTATTTAGTTAATACATGAAAAACCCCATGCCATATAATAGTAGTAATATTATTATTTCTTGATATGCTCCTAACTTTCAAATTATAATTAAATATTATTTAATTAAATAATATTCAGTATATATTATTTCTCACTAAACCACTAAACTTGGTCCGCTATTCCTCCATGATATTTATCCAACTTTAAAAAATGTTTATTTATTTATTAAATAAATATTATTGAATTATTTTCTAATAAATATGTAAATATTATATTCACGAAACAATAAGTAGATATTTATTAAAAATTCTTCTCACAATATTTTCTCTCGAATAACTAGTGATGGATAACTATGATCAAGCATGCATAAATAATTATTAAAACACAATACATATTAATATTTATTCAACTTGCTAAATAATAAATAATAATATATTATTTTATTAGATTCTTGATACACTTAGTGTGTGGACCTCTAGGGTTGTCTCTTAGTGTCATTATGAAAAGTAGTCTAAAGTACACTGTTAGCATCTAAAAACACGCTAAGGAACCCATAGAGAAATATTTTAATGCTACAATGATGTGTCACCTCATATGGATGCTTATTGTGTAATATAATATCTTTATCATAATATCTCAAATCTAGAAGTTTGCATGCCATTTCCATTAACTTATATCCTTGATGTCTTTTTCTTTGACTTTCTAGAAATAGAACTTTCTTGTAGATGACCATATAAATTGATTTGTTTATGCTATATCATTTCCATCAATGGAAATATGATATATACTTCATTTAAATAAAATAAGGGAGAAATAAATTCTCACATTATTCAGTACTAAAATATTACCCATGACGCACCTAACATATCCTACCACGCTGCAGACATCTATCATCATAATTTTTGTTAATACATCTAAGTGTGCGAATCATAATACAAATTAAAAATAATCTTAATTTATAAGTTCCAAAACACACATCTATAGATAGAAACATCCAATGACACAGAGAAATGTGGATTTCCTACTGGTGGGTCTTTCTCTCATAATATCTATACAAGGTATTACTAAGGGAATACACCATGAGAAGGTTCCCCAAAGTCCTATGATTATACAGCTCAGATAGACTCTATCATTTTTGTCCTTCAAATGATATCGTATGACTATAGAAACCATAATCAAGAATAGTTTCACAGCACTTCTAGGTTCTCATCATGTGTGGAACAGCTATAACCTTTTAGTGCGATAATAATCTACTAGAACTTTATCACATACTATGTTAACCAGAACAATCATGTTGTGGAAAAGATTTTGTTAATATCCAAAACCATGAATATACGTTTATCATAAATTATAAAGAATAATGTTTTAGGGCACCAACTCTAACAAAGTCCCACTTTCGCTAGAGCTAATTTCTAATAACCCTCACTCTTCTAGGTCTCACATGATATCCTTAATTCAACTGAGATACGCCTTTAGTTAAGTGTCTTATAAGTTCTCTTTTGTGGGTACTATACTTACTTCAAATTCACCCCTATAATAAAAATCTCTTAAGATGTGATACTTTCGAAGTATATTATTTGTCTGTTGGGGTGACTTTTTCACTTTTTCATGATCTAATTCTACTGTATTATCACAATACAGTGTGATAGGTTTGTTACTGTTAGGTGCCACATCAAGCTCCTGGACAATGTTCCGAATCCAAATGGCCTATTTGTCTACATCAGAAGACACTAGATACTCGGGCTCCGCTATATAATTAGCAACAACTAGATAGTTTGAACTCTTCCAACTCACAACTCCTTTATTGAGATAGAAAAAATATCTATATTGAGACATTAGATCATTTTGATATGTTTGAAAATTATCATTAGTGTAACCCATAATGACCATCTCTTCGTCTCCTCCATACACTAGGATCATATCCTTAGTTCATCTTAGATACTTAATGATAGTCTTAATAGCAGTCCAATTTTATTTTCCTAGATATTCATGATATCTTCCTAAAATGGTCAATTCATTTGAAACATCAAGTCTAGTACATCACATGGAATGCATCATTAATCTTATCAAAGAAGCATATGGTATCTTACTCATTCTATCATTCTCTTGTTGTGTTTGAGAACACATTTTCTTATAAATATGTAAACCATGTGACACTGGAACCAATCCCCTATTGGATTATTCCATACTAAATCTATTTAGTATCTAGTCATCATATGTACTTTTAGTTATCCAAACATGATCTTTTATATATCATGAATGATCTTGATCCATGGAATATAGGCTACTTCACCTAAGTCCTTCATGTAGAAACACTTGATTAACCAGTCGTTAACTAATTTTAAGACATGAATATTATTTCTGATAAGTAATATGTCATAAATATATACTACTAGGATAACGAACACAATCCCATTAATCCTTTTTTAAACACATGGACCGCATTTTTTATTAATCAAAACAAATTATTTTATTTCTTTATCGAATTGAATGTTCTATGACCTAGATTCTTTCTTCAATCCATAAATGGATCTATGCAACTTGAAAATTATTTTGGAATCACCTAGAGTCCCAAACCCTTCTGTTTGTGTCGTTTAGACATCTTCCATAAGGTTCATGTTAAAGAATTCAGTTTTGACATCCATCTTACAAATCTCAATGTCATGGTAAGTTGCTATAGAATAAATGATTCTGATGGATTTAAACATTGAAACTGGAGAAATTGTTTCATCTTTGTCAATTCCATGATGTTTTCTAAACCCTTTAGCCACTAACATTACTTTAAAGGTACTTAATTTACCTTCCATGTCTTGTTTCCTCTTGAATAACCATTTTCAATCAATAGGCTTTACATCAACAGGTGCATCGACCGGATGCCAAACATGGTTCTGAAAAATGGAATATATCATAGAATTCCTCTCTTTTATCCATCATAAAACATCTGAGATCTTTACTACCTACTTTTAGGAGATATATTCATTATTTTCAACCAATAATGAATCTCCATATTTGGTGACTAGAAAACCTTATCACTCTAGTTTTATCACAACTCTTACACTACTACGCAGTACTTGTTTTTTGGGAACCACTTCTTCCACATGGACCTGTGAAATCTATTCCTGTAACAACTCTTGGGTATCTTGATCATCAACTTCATCGAAGTCAATATTTCTCCCACTATCCTTTTTTAGGATGTTATCCCTCTCAATAAATATGGTTTTTCTGGAGATAGTCTCCGTTTTCAAAGGGGTTGTGTTGGTAGTATGCTTTTTCCTTGGGATACATTATAATGATACACCTCAAGCCCTAGGGTGATAGTCTGTTACCTAAGAAGGCCTTAAAAAATGCCTCTCAACCTCATACACATGTATGCGATAAAATGGGTTTCTTTACACTTCATAACTCAAAGGGAATTCCATTTTATGCTTTAGTTGGCACTCATGTTAATGTGTGTTCCACAATTTGTAATGAATATCACCAAAAGGATAGTGGAATATCTTCATGAATCATCATATACTTTACCATATCCAACAAGATATGGTTCCTTCTTTCACTAACACCATTCCATTGTGGTGTATATAGTGGAGTGAGTAGAGATATCATCACAAACTCCCATAAAACGTCGATGAACTCTTGGTTACAATATTCACCACCTCAATCCGATCAAATATTCTTTATCTTATTACTAAGATAATTCTATACCTAATTCATGAGTTACTTGAGTTTCTCAAAGGAATCGGACTTATACCTCATCAAGTAGATATATCCATATCTACTCAAGTAATCAATAAAAGTTATGAACTAAGAATATCTACATTCAGCTTCTACTAGAAATGGTCCACACATTAGTGTGTACAAATAATAAAAGTTTTATGGCCCTTTCACCCAATCCACTGAATGGTGGTTTGGTCATTTTACTTTGTAAATATGAATGCCATCTATTAGGTATTTTTATATCAGATGTGTCTAAATAAGAATCTTTAGAAAGCATTGTCAAATGATACTCATTTACATTACTAAGATGGTGATTCCAAAGATGGGTGTTATAGGAGTCATGTGAACATGATTTGTTATTGATATCCAACACATGGTTTTCATACATTATTATATAAAGTCCATTATCTAAATTCACCATACCATAACATATGTTGTCATTATAAAGTAAACAAATTTTATTTCCAAATTTTAAAACAAGCCCATATATATCTAAACCTGACCATGAAATTATGTTCTTTGTAACTTTATTATATAATAACAATATCTTAAAAAAATCGTACTCATTGGAAATGAAAGCTGGTATTTATAAATGGCTAGAGTGGATGGCTTCAAACTATTTACAGGTCGCAGATCCACCTCTCCTCTAGAAATCTTCGGAAATGTACATGATTATTCCATTTTGATATATATGTGAGTGCCTTAAGTAGTATCTAATACCCAATTTGTAGTTATGAAAAGATGGAACTCAATTAACAAATTCACCTTTATCTTCCCCTTGAATATTTTTGAAGTTCCTCTTCCAGTCTCCTAGATTTCCACATGCAAAAAATACTACCTTCTTTTCCTTTCCCTCCCTTTGGATCTTCTTCTTCTTGAAATGTTGGTGCTCAGGATCATTGTATTGTTTCTAAATTTTGTGCCTCTTTGACTTGTTCTTCCTTTTCCTATTCACCATAAGGACTGCAGATGTATCACTACCCATATCCTATTCCTCTTTGATAATTAAAGTAAGATGTTCCAAAAGACTCTACTCATTATTGCACAAATCATAATTGATAATAAAACTAGAGAAGGTCTTAAGTAGTGATGAAATTCTGAGATTTGTATGCAACCCATTTGGTAATTTAATCCCTAAGAATTACATGCATTAAATGTATCTTATAATCTTTTACTACATGAGTCCCATCTAGCACAGACTCTTTTAGCTTAGTTGTGAAGAATCATTGGATATTATATACTTATCTTATCCCACCTTCTCTTGATAGAGATCCCAAAGGTGAGACATCATTTTATCAGCATTCATATCCATTTGTTACTTCAAAATATCATAGGACATAGATGATATCATGAAGCACTAAACATATGCAGCATAGTTCCAATATTTCTCACAGAGTGATAGTTCTTCATAACTTTCCTCATTTTCAGGCACAACTATTAAAGTTTCCTCCGGTACATGAAATTTCCACTCAAAGAGAAGGGTGACACATAGGTATCATTTATATTCTTTTAATTTTGTGCATACGGGAAGGTTTTTCTTCTTATGTATTGATCAAAAGGACATTCTTGATGTAATTTTATTGTTTTTATATAAAATAAAATATGTAGAATATTCGTAAATTATCTTATTAAATTTATACAAATAAATAATTCTAATATTTATTAGTCTCCCACTATTTTATAAAAACCAAATAACCCTCACCATTGTATTTGGAATATCATATTTCTTGAATATTATAATACAAAGGATCCATATTCCCTTTTTCATTACCCCAATATTGGATGGTCAAAAAACGTGAATGGTTTTAGGTAGGCATTCCAAATTTCAACGGCATTAACACACAGTTCCTAGATTTACTGAGTGGACTCCCCAATCATGAAATCATTTATTTAGATTTACTTAATCTTTGTCTCTCAGTTACACCATGTCTTTATTTGGTAGTGAAACGTTTATGTAAACCATGTAAATTCAACCCAAAACCACATGTTTGAATTCCCCTATAATTGAAAGCACCCCAACATTGGATGGTTAATCACTTTTAATTATGGTTCAATTCTAATAAAAGTAATAGAAGGATATTCCATCATAATATTTTATTGGGGGATATTAACCTTTTATGAATAAATTTCTAATAATTATTTTTATCACAATATTTTTAATAACAAGTGGGATTACTTATGTGATTAACCATATCCTAGAAAATATTTACGCATAAGCTAGTTTATTTTAGTTATATCTTGCATGACTATTAATTCATTAAATATTTTATCATGAAAAGACATCAATAATAAAATAAACATATAGCTGATACAAATAATATAATTAAGTGGTATGACCATGATCTCTTACTACAGTACATTTTATATTATGGTAGATAAACTAACCATTGACCAAGGGGAAAAACAACTTAAAGCAATTAAGTTTTGTGTTGTATCTTTCCACATGTCCACCTATGTGTCTCTTTGAATTGGTTTCAACTAGGCTACAAACATGAACTGCCTCAACTATATTGGGAGCTTGGTCTATTACATATGCCTTTAATTCACACACATGTGAGGGGAAAATGGGGTTTACATAAATGAAACCATAGGCCCATAGGCCCTACATAATATTGAGGAGAGAAGGAACGCCGGATAAAAATTTAATTTAATAATAAATTAATTGAAACAAATCATATAAAAAAGTTTTTGTATAGCTCATGATGATCCACACGAATGCAATGAATTATACATTTAATAAAACTAGAATTAAATTCTTAATCATTATTATTTATGAAAAATCATGTCCGAATCGATTAATTATTTTATTTTATTAATCAATCATTTTATCTTTGTTCATCTACATATTTCCTTGTCATTATCATCCATTATAATTTTAAAAAAATAAAATAAATTAATTTAATATTAACTATCTACATAACTTGTACCATGGGGGAAAATGGTAAATACCCATCTGATTCATCCAAAATTATATTATACTCGTATAATATTTTACTCTTGTGACATATAGATTCATGATTTATCGTATACATTCACAACATGTACTTCATGGATGAATACATGAATGACATGATTTTCTAGTCACACATGCATGTAGAGTAACAACTTGTAATGCAACTCATACATGATATACAGGTATTATCATTACATAGATATTATTTAATCATTAAATATTTATTAATATTAAAACCAGTCACATGGAATGTCCTATCTTTATAATCACACACAAGTAAGTGTATCAAAGTTTACATAGTAAAATAAATAAATTTTAAATATGTGTAACTTGGTATAAGTAAACGGTGTGTAGATACAATCTACATCACATTCATACCTCTCACTATCTATTTGAGACACACACCTAGGGACTCAGTATGTAGTCTATTTCTTGGAAAAGTTTGAGTACACTACATGTCCAATGGTCCATATGTCATTCTTACTCTGTGTTACATGGTCAAAAATTAGGTAGGTCATGTTTGGAAACCATGACTCATCTTTAACCCAAAGGAACTACATGCCATGTATGTGGGATACACAATATGTAGTCATGTTGGTCATGCTCCATTTAATTCTGGTCAACATGTGGTTCATTAAATGTTGTAATTAATGAAATAATCAATGCATAATCTCAAATTGAATTTTGAATCAAATCATAATGCATTGAACGTTATTACATGGCATGTAACTATGGTTACATGGTGTGTAGTATGGTTTTGTCTAGAAAAAATCATTGTCACCTCCAGATGAGTTCCTTATTTTAATTTTAATCATAAAATTAATCATCTCAATTAGATCTATGAGAAACGAAGGAGAAAGAAACGGATCTCACAATTCAGATAAAATGATTGATTAAACATGAATTTATAAACAAAAATATAAATTCATAAATCACCAATTATTTTTAAATAATTATAAAAAATTATGTTTCTTATTTGATACCACTTTTAGTTTTCGGGCAAATTGAAAGTGTGAGATGGGTGGTGCCCAACTTTTATTTTCTATAGTTGAAGATCAATCTGAGATCTATAGGATTCTAAACACTGTGATATGCAAAATTGAAACACAGAAATATAAAATTGATAATAACACCAAAACAGTAATAGAGGATATCAACGTATATTGTTTATAATTTATTTAATTAGATACAAAATTACCTCTAAGGAATTCCTTATTCATTGATGAATCTGATAACGGATTTTTGGTGCACCATCGTTGCATTGTAGAAACCAAGTTCATATTTTGTCAAGCGGTAATCCACATGTGTTCTAAGAATATCTAGACGTTTCTAATGGATTATCTGAGTGCTAGAACAGAAGGTCATTGTTCTTACAGAATCTTCCTTAATCATCTCACTGGATCTGGTGTAGGAGGCTTACTCATCGTTCTTGGGAGTGTTCTTGGGGAAGGTAACTCTCTATCCTTTAAGGGATCCTCAAAGATTTGTTGGGTATAACTTAATTAGGCCTTGAAAATATAACATAATTGGGTATTTATATTGCTTGGGTTAGAATAAAGTAATTTCACAAGTTCCCTTAATTGTTTATTTAATCCTTGAAAACCCAATTTCAAATAATAATAGTAATATTATTATTTCTTAACAAGCTCTTAAAATTCTAATTATAATTAAATGTTATTTAATTATATAATATTCAATATTTATTATTTAACACTACCCCATTAAACTATTTCTTCCATTCATCAATGATATTTATCAGGATTTGAATAATATATATTTATTTTTTAAATTAATATCACTTCATTATTGTCCAATAAAAAAATGAACATTATATTCACTCAACAAAAAATAAATATTTATTAAATATTCCTCTCACAATATTCAATATAGAAAAACTAGTGATGGAATAACTATGATCAAGAATGTATGAATGATTATTAAACAATGTTCCATAATAATATTTATCCAACCTATTAAATAATAAATAATAATATATTATTTAACTGGCATTTTAGATACACATAGTGTGTGAAGCTCTAGGCCTCTTTCTTTGTGGTATTAGGTGAAGCAGCCTAAAGTCCAAGATTAGTATCTAGAAACAATCCAAGGAACCCACCGAGAAAGTAGTTAATGTTGTAATGACATGTCATCTCATATGGATTTTTAACATGTAATATAATCATTTGCTCACAATATATCAAATTGAGCATGTTCCATTCCATCCTCAGCAACCTATATGCTTCATCCCTCTTTCATTAACCTTCTAGAAATAGAAATTTCTTATAGATCCCAATGTACATGGATTTATTTAGCTATATCATTTCCAGAAAAGGGACAGAGATATCAACTTTCATTAAAGAGCATAAGGGACAAATCCATTCTAACATTATTAATTAACACAATATTACTTGTGACACACCCAACATATCCTACCTCATTGTGAACATCTATCATTATAGTTTTCATCAACACATATATGTGTACACCTCATAATACTCATTAATAATAATCCTAAATTATAAGGTTCAATAAACACATCCATAGATAGGAACATCATTGAAATGTGGATTTCCTACCGGTAGGTCTCGTTCTTATAATATTGATACTATATATTACCAAGGGTGTACACCATGAGAAGGGTCCACAATTTCAAATGAGTCTCCACTATTGATAGACTGTATCATTTGTGTCCCTTAGATTATATCTTCTGGCTATATAACATGTGCTCAAGAATTGTGTCATATCACTTCCAGGTTCTTATCATATTAGGGAACTACTATGGCCTTTCGGTGTGACAGTTATCTCTTAATACATTATCACATACTATGTTACATAGAAGAACAATCATGATGTGATAATGGGTTAATTAATATTCAAATCCATGAATAAAATTTTATTATAATGTAAGAAGAAGTTAGTTCTAGTTAACCACCTCCAATAGTAGGAGGGTATCTACTTATAAGAATGTCATTTTAGTTGTATGAAGGAAGATGTAAATGTATCTTTGGCATAAGGATCCTACAAAAAATGGAGAAAGAAAAATTTCAATTTCAAAAGAGAGAATTACAATTATTTTTATTATAATTTCACTCTTGGGACTATAAAGTCTTCTTTAATTTAAGTAGGGAAGCGAAATTTTATTTATAGAAGACGAATAATACTTTCATCAGTAGATGACTCTTTGTTTTTCTACTTTTTGATCCATGATTTTTAAAATTAGGAAGGATACAATATTATATTATATTAAATCTGTTGTATTTATTAGGAGTGAAATACTGTAAGTGTGGTACAGTGAGGAGATCCAACCATTTTATAATTTTAATATATTTATCAATGATAATTAACCATACAATTAGTATAAACTCGGTTAGTTCTTTCACATGTTTTTACTTTTTCAAATCTATAATTAAATGATTAAAAGTCTTAAATATTAGTTTTAAATGGTTTATTAAATTTTTTAATTAGTCTTTAGGTATACATTGATGTTTGGTTTTGGTATTCAAAATTAATGGACTTTAAATATGATTATCTTATCTTAATTTATTTTAATATGAATAAGGAAAGTACCTACACTGAAGATCAGTTTTGACTAATTTCACATCTATGGTAAAAACGAAAAAAGGGAAGTGGAATATATATATATTTTGGATCTATGTGACTTCCCCAGTGTTTGAACATATGATTTTTCATTTATCCATTATGAAATTGGATAGAATGTTATTTTTTTCTCTAGCCATGAGATATTGAATATTTCATAAGACTTTCTAGCCAGTGTATGTATTTTACTTTTCTAGAGAATATGAACTTAGTAAATATGATTTTGAATAATTATTTATTACTATTTATGTTTGTTAGAATAAGATCATATTAATTTATTTGTCATGTCAAAACATCTGCAGCTTGAGTGTATTCCTTCAATAATTTCATATGACTTCAACGAAAGAGTATTTAACTTCCATATCCTATATTACAATTGAAGTAAAAATTAATATGAAATAATCTAAATTCCAACTATATTAAATCTATTGTTTTATAAATTTTCTACCATGATAATTAACATTTAAAATGTTCAATTTAAAATGGTTTAGAACTAAAATCAGAAATCCATTTATGATCATAGGAAAAATTAGAAAGTTCTATGACAACTAATCCATGTTGAACCCATCAAGACAAATAAGATGAAACTTATCATGGGAAGGAATGTAGAGAATGATAAGATTTTTGTGTAATTTATTGGTTGAATCTTGACACTCAAGCTATACATATAATGATGATCTAAATATAGAATAAATCACCTACCATAAATAATAAAAACTATGATAAGGATGAAGAGTATGAATATTGATTTGAAATTTTTTTCGCTCTCCCAATGTAATGTATTTCATACCATGTCCTTAAATATTTTCATAATCTAGAAAAATAACTTCTTTAATGTTTAAAAAAATTTATTAATAAAATTTTATTCAATTGTTCATTGTAAAATCTTAAATGAAACCCTTCATTTTATTTTCATAACTATGATTCTCAATATCTCATATATGATTGGATTCTAACTCAAGGATTTTATATTGGACTAAAAACCAAAATTCTTTAGGTCACATGCCATGATTTATATTTTCTATTTTATTTTTTGAATTTGGGATTTTTGGGTTATAGAGAAATATAAAGGTACCATGATCTTCTCATTCTGCCATTTTATTTCAAATTTTGAAAATAATTTCCTCTTCCATTATTCAGATCATGATTTATGATGGCATTAATAATATAAAGGTATAATTGACTCACATTTTTGGTTTATAAAGAGACTGGTGGAATATCACTTATGTAATTCTTTGATGGTGATGTCCATTCAAACTATGTATATAGGGAGGATATGTGCAACCAGTTAGAACATGTAGATATTATGGTGGATAAATAGATGTTATGATACAATAAAGGATCACTAAGGTTGAATATAGTAGTGTCCCCTTTCTTGAATTTCATTATATCTCAATTTTCATTTTCTTTTATAGGTTTCTATACATTAACTCCAATTCCTTTCCCTTCATTTCAAAACATAAAAAATAAAAAAATATGTACCGTAATGATGATTATCTCATCCAAATTCATTTTGATATTATCATGATCAGTCAATTTACATCATTTAAGGTATTAACAATTATATTTGGTAAGATGAATATGACTAAATATTCATCTATGACCCAATGAAAATTAGAAACTCTTTTTTTTCTCTTTGGTGATTGGGAAAAAACACACCTTAATCAATAAATTGAACATACTCAAGAATATATAAACAAAATTGTATCATTCATCCTTTTAAACCACATAAACCCAATACTATAATGATTTATTAAATTATATGGATACATTGATGTTTAAATAAAATAATAATGAATCACAGATGATGAAAAAGGTATTTTAAATTATTTTTTCCACTATCCACCTTCACTCTTATAATAGAATCAAATTGAAAGATCAATAAATAAAATAAATAAATTCATGATTTCAACTTTGATTCCCCTTATACCACGCCCAGTGGGTTAGTTCATATTGATCATAATTAAATATGTCATAGGTACTTCATAGATGTTGTGAACTATAATAAATATTAGAAGAGATAAAACCCCAAATGAAGAACAAAAAACTTTTTTAATATTAAGATAGAAAAAATAAAATTTGTAGAAATCCACTCAGATCAAACCAAATACTGAAGAAAAGGGTTGAAATATATTACAATGTGGATGTTGAAAAATGTATCAGCACCATGACCCTTATTTGCCATTCTTCTATACTATAGTATCGAGTATCAATCTATCACTCTTTATATTGGATACTATGTGTATTTCTAGAGGGTAAGGATCACTTCAAATGAACATTTAATGAATCTTGCAGTTCTTGGAATACTTTTCCATGATATCAGCCTCCCTTTATTTTTTTGAAGGATTCATTGAGTTAGTGAATTTATTTTACCTGATTTGGGTAGACTGGATAAATAGAGAATTTGAAAATAAATGTTTCCAAATTAGTCCCTAATTCTGTGGTAAAATATTTACTCTTATGTTTCACATAAATTTATTTTTACATATGTTTATTCCTCAATCATAATAAATAAATGTAACTTATATTTCACTGGGGAACTAAAATTTATATAAATGTATCCTCATACAATTTCAAAAATGTTTAGTTTATAGTAAAATTAACTCATACATAGTGGATTTTAACTTTTACCCATTAGAAAATGACTCTTAAATATACAATATAATATTTGTTACATTAAATATTTTCTTCATCACAATTATATTAACTATTAAATTTCCCTTCTTGGCTTCATCACATTGTTCCATTCACTAATAGACTGCTCTGGTTACTTATACATATACAGAGGAGGTTAGTATATTTCAAAATGGTAACTGTAAAATAATAACTACATAATAAAGGTCCAGGAAAAAATTCTATTTATACATATTAGGGTACCATGGGAATCTTCTAAATTTATTAATTCTCCTTCCTATCCTCATATTTACTTTTATATATCACCCTTGGATGTTTTCAATTTTTTATATTTCTTCAATAATACCACTTCTACATATCATAATTTAAACTTTTATATAGAATATTCATTTTCCATTTCCTCAGTGAATTTAAATTTTTTAATTTCACATCAACTAATTCACTCTTCTTCTAGATATTCAACTTAGAGATTTCAAAAAGTAACTTGAAAATTTATAGGGAAGTTGAATCAAGTTCAACTTAAAAATAATAATCTATAAAATGATTAAATCATTAATAACACTTGAATATATGATTTTCATTTAATTACAATACCTTGTATAAATCAACACATGTATTTTTAATTATTTTTAGAAATTAATCATATAACTAAAAACAAATAATAAATTAATTTAAAAAATCAATGATAGATTCTTCAAGTTTCAAAAATTCATTACATTCTCATGAGTTTTGTTAATAGTGTGTTTAATTTAATTTGAAAAAGGGATTAAAACTATGAATGTGTTGGTTCTTATTACTCCCCCATAATAAAAATATTTCACTCTGAGAAAATAAAAATAATTCAAACTAAAAATAATATCATTTCTAGTCACAAATACCCTCCCCAGAGAAAATAAATTAATTAATGAATTAATTGTTGAATATATTATTCATTAATTATGATTCTAGCCCACTATTTAGTTTATATTTCCCAGGTTTTCAACATTTAAATCCTTCCCAAGACACTATATGACTTACCTCACTTATAAATATTCCCCCTTCACTCTAAAAATATTTAACATATATTTTTTTCTTATTCCAATTGTTCAGGTGGTCATACAATATTGTTGACAATGTCTTAATTTTTCTACTAGTAGAAATAATTGGGTACCATAAAATGGCTTCAAAAAGATATTTTTAGGTTCAAGGGATAATATCATTTGATATCTAAAAGTTTAAGGTATAAAAATAGTGATTAACCTCTTAATTACAAATCTAGTTTGATTTCATAAAGTGTAAACAATGAAAATATCTCATTCATACCCATATAAAAGGTTTCATTCTAAACCCCTTAATTAATTTTTTCTTTAAGTGGGTCACATAAATCATACTAAAATAAATGAATTAAAAATACACTTTTATCCTTTTTTAAAAACAATTATTTTATTCTGTTTACTCCTTAAAAAATTAAAAACTATTATATATATATATATATATTACATTGGAGAAATTAGGATACTAAAACTTATAATAATTTATTTTTTCTTCTAAATCCACTACAAAAAAATTACTTTTAGGCACCCTTTCACTCAACCCAAAACAATAGATTTCCCATTACAATTTTTATGGTAACACCCTCTCCCCTACAATTATTGAAAATATGAAAAATAATTTATAAATATATGGGTAGGATGGGATTACAATTGATTTTAATATACCTTTCCTAATATTTATTATATGGTTTATACGAGTTAAAAGGTGTAAAATATTAAGGTTACTAGAAAAGTGGATTTTAATGGGAATTTTTCAATTGAATGATGACCACTATCATGAATAATAAACATGAATCATATCTAACTTAAAATGATCCAAATAATGTTTTAGTTTACAAATATGTCTTGACACCCTCAATAATTTAATTATTAAAAAATAAATTGCACGAAAACAAATATAATTTCTCTTGAGTATGATATTAAAAATATGGATAGTAAATTCATGATATGGTAAGTAATTTCTAATTTAATTTATCAAGGATAAATTTATGAAATAGTGGGATATAATAATTTCTCTAGTCATTTGATAGGAAAAATTCAAAAAAATGAGTTCATAAAATATATCATGTAATTTTGACAAGGTAATATAGCATTTAAAGAATAATTTTCCTAACCTAAAAATATAAAAATAAAGAAAATAAAAATACCTTATATAAATTACTAACCAAAACTATAAAATAGACTATAAAACACACTCCCCCCCCCCAACACACACCCATTCAATACTTCCAATTCAAATATCAAGAAAAATGAATGTATATATGAGTTATTATAAAATGAAAGGGTAAGTAAGAACCTAAATTATTGGAAAGGAATATTTTCATTAATTATTATTTTTTCCATATCTTATTCCTTCCATAAAAAACTATAAATAAAACATGTGAAATTAATTCAAGAAAATGTAAATTTTAAAGGAGTTGAGTGAATTAAATCTTAAAACATTCTATATGTGGGTTTTGTGTTTATAATTCTCTAAAACAGAAAAGTTTTAATTTACCAATCCTAATCAGATGGGGGTTTTGCTTCTTTGATAGAAAACACTATAAATTCATTTTCAAATGTTCATAAGTGGACACTAGTCTTGAGTAACAAAAATAAGAGTATAAAATATTCCCACCACTAACTAATTAAAAAAATAAAATTTAAGGGGTGAGGGACAAGAAAGTAAGCGGCCTACCTTGACGGTGGTTCCCTCCCTTCATATTGTAGTCAATTCATATTGTTGGAGTAGTAGATTCATAATAGTTTTTGTATATTCTTCATGTTTTTCAACAAATAGTTTCGTGTTATTTTATTTATATTATATCTATGATGGTAAAGTTGTTGATCCCTCAATATGTTCATTCTAGAGTCATTGGATACCTAGAAGAATGATTGTTCCTTCTCTAGGGGCCCTGGTTTCTGGCTGTAGGGATGTAACACTATGGAATATTTGTTTCACTCTATGACACTTTATTCAATATCTGACATAAAATACTGAAAGGGTTTTGGGCCTGATATATATGTCCCATCCATAACTTTTCCCATCACAGGGCCTTTTTATATGGGGGTGGGTAGTGAGCCACCCTGGGGGTAGTGAGGCATTCTAATGAATAAAACCATGATGGACTAAGCCAATGTGTAAAATATTATGATGGACAATAATGTATCCCCAATATAGATTATACAATTGGGATTAGATGAGGTAATATTTCTCTAATTTATATATTAAGCGTTGAGGGGGGAGATATTTGGATTCCTACATGAATGACAATGTGTGCCCTACAGGTCATGGTTGATGTCCATAGTGGTGTCACGAAATGAAATATTGGTGTCCCTTTGTGATTCTAATTTCATTGTCCCACATTAAAGACTGGAGGGGTTATCGACATGATATATAATCACTTACCATCCACCTCCCCATCTTAAGTCCTTTTCATCGGGAGATGGGTAGTGATACACCCTGGTCTGAACTGTGCCCTACTAAAAAATAAAAGCATGAGGGAGTGACCTAAAGAGGACAATATTATAATTAAGTGTTATTCCACCCTATTTTAGATCTTATAGTGTCTGTATACCATCATACACAACCATTAGTATATCTTCATCGTTAAATTACAAAACCAACTTCTCTTAAATGGTGGGATCGTGATTTACTTCTTCAACATATAGGTTAGTGTACAACTCAGTCGGGTCAATAAATTTAATAAATAAGGATTTATAAGGAATTTTTAGAAATAACAAATCAATAAAAACAAATTCAAAAGATGATTTACCAATCTATGGTTGATGATCATTAAGGTATTTCTCTTTAATGTGTTTCTCTAGACCATTTTTAAAAAAATGGTAGTGGATGCATCATTATTTCCTTAAATATCAACATAAACATTTCTTTGTCTTATTTTAAGAGAGATGAAAACAGTGTTAAATTTTGAATTTACAAAATGAATAAGAATATTTTGAAATTTTATTTTAGATTACCTAGAATAAATAAATTCATAATTTTTTCATCCCACTATAATGTTTCATCTGTAATCTATTATTTTAATTTGAATGCCTTCAGAAATATCTCAGAAATGTGTGGGAGAGAAGTTTTTTTAACTACTGCTTCCATGTCTTATATTTATTCTTATGAAAAGGAAAAAAGGTTCATTATCTTGTTGTTTTTGTTCCTATACGTGCTCCATGAGAGATTGGAGCGTGGTGGACATCGTATGCATAAAATACATAAATTATTTTATCTTACATTATTTATCCTTTAGTTTTTAGTCCCAAAGTAGAGAGCCTTTAATTAATTAATTATATTTCTTTTGGTGTAGGTTCACTACCAGAAAACTGGGTTTCGGAAGCGCCACCATTTTTTAGCACTAAAAAAGCACTGATAAAGGGGGGGCTTTTTCAGCGGTAAAAAAGATCTAATAAGCGGAACGTTTAATAGAACTAAAAATACTGTTAAAACTGACCATTTATTAGAGCTTTTTCTTAGCGATGGTAAAGCACCCCCCCCCCTTATCAGTGGTTTCTTTATCATTGTTAAAGGGGACCCCTTTATTAGTTCTTTTTTTAGTAGCACTGATAAAGGGGGGATTTATCAAAAAAAATTCCTAGAATTTCTAACTTTTAAATTTCAAAATAAATCATGAAAAATAATATATTTGTATATAAGTATATTTATATAGATATAAATATAATATATATGTTTTAAATATGTTTTAGATAAGTATAAAGATACTATTACATTTAATATATAATAAATTTAGTGAAAATGGATTGAAAATATTTTAAAAAATATTATTAATTAATAATTTTCTAATTATCATTGATTAATAATCATTTAATAAAACTTTTAAGACACAAAAAATCAAAAAAAAATCAAAAATCATAAATAAGTTGAAAATATAGCTCAAACATCAAACTTTCATAACCTTTGATCAGAGTGTCTATTTAAGCTGTACAGCAGATCAAATCGAAGCTTGTGATGGGCTTTACACAAAACAAACTAAAAGAAAAACTGGTAACATTTTTTTGATGCCCAAAAAGTCCTAGAAGGCCTCCAAAAATGATTTTTAGTTGAGATACATCGATTTTTTAACATTCAAAAAGGTATAAATTTTGATCCAGATGTCTTTTAGGCCTGTACCATATATCATATCAAAGAGTGTTTCATTTCTTCGATTTGAATGGTTGTGGAGTTGAAATGGACTTCTGGATTAAATTTTATGGTCATTTTTGTTGGATTGATAGTACGATAGATATGATATTGATTGTATTATTGAACTATGATGCAGATACTCAATATACAAGAGGGGGTGAATTGTATACTTCAAAAATACTTAAGAAAATTTTATATAAACAAAATTCACAACACCTCTATGTTCTAATAACTTGCTTGAATACGGACAATTTAATCGAGAAATGAAACTTAACAAAAGTTACAACAACTAAGATTCTACCTTAAAGCGTACAGAATCCTATATAATCAGAGTACTATATTAAAGAAGTCTAATATTGTTATACATTCCTTATCAACCAAAATTACAGTGGAAAACAAAATTGAAACACTACAAGTAACAAGTAGTAACTCTTTTAACCCAAAGGGAAGGATATCCAACAACCCTGGATAAAGGTTCCTTGATTTATACATTCAAGAAATTTTGTCTTACCCAAACCCAAGTAAGACCTCAATATGAATATCGGTATCTGTCTTGCATTCCCCGCAAGACCTCAATTTGTAAGGAAATCAATACCTCTAACTTCACAACCCGAAGTCTCTGATTTCAAGGAAATCCCACCTCTGCACCAAGATATTCTACATGAAGAAAAGTTTGAACAAGTCATTCAAACTTTCTCCAAGCAGCCTGAGAGTTTATAATAGCATCTCTCTCTAGAAATCACTTCAACAGCATGTAATAAATGTTTTCAAAGTTGTAAAAGTTTTAATCTCATTCAAATGA
This sequence comes from Viscum album, assembly GCA_963277665.1. Classification (NCBI taxonomy): domain Eukaryota; kingdom Viridiplantae; phylum Streptophyta; class Magnoliopsida; order Santalales; family Viscaceae; genus Viscum; species Viscum album. The sequence continues at coordinate 1,510,394,024 of OY728139.1, read as the reverse complement.
GCTTCTATTTATAGTTACAGCTCTAACGGTCAGCCCCCTCCTCAAATGGTCATATTTTTCCTCAAATTTCGGAGGGACCTATCACGTGTCAATCAAATAACGGTTAGTTAGTAACTGAAGTCACGACATCATTTTATAACCAAAAACAAGTTTAAGTAAAAATCTGGTTACATAACCAAAATAAAATATTCAGAATGTACGCCAATAATAGTTCAGAGTCTAAACAAAAACATATTCAGTGTCTATAAAACAAGGATATTCGGATTCTGTTTTCTAAGGAATTCAGAACCTGAACTCTATAGAATTATGGAGTCTAAATTTCAAGGAAATTGGAAGTTTGGATTCACAAGAATTTGGAGTCTAAACTCATAAGAGTTTGGAGTATGAATTCAAAGAGTTCGTTGTCAGACCACATAATAGTTCGGAGTCTAAATTTATAGAGGTCAGAGTCTAAATTCAGAGAACTTGGAGTTAGAACTCATAATAGATTGGAGTGTAAATTCAGAGAACTTGGATTCAGAACTCATAAGTGTTTGGAGTCTAAATTCAGAGAACTCAGACTCAAAATTCAGATCCCTAAAATAGAATGCTCTATTATCTAGATATTATATGATTCTGTGGTTTTGAATACAAAACTGAAGTTTATATTTAGATAAAAAGAATACTGAAAATCATGGTAAGGATTAATGTCCTTGGGGAAGGAGAATTTTCCATGTGAAATTAAAACATAGGATAGAATGAAATTTTCCTTAAGATAAGGTGTTTTTTATTTTAAAAACAATAAGGAATGGTAAAATCATAAGGAAACCGTATTGACGTAAAAATCTCCCCAAAGTATGAATGAATGGAAAATTCATAAGGAAAACCTTATTGACTCATAAATATCCCCCTTTTTGGAAAGAAAAAACATCCTTATGAAAAATAATATAAGGACTTAGAAAATATTTTTCTAGACTTTGAAATAAAACTTATCTCCCTTTACACATGGACAATGATGAAGACGAGTAACTCCCCCTTAGGATTTAGAACTCTATGGATCGTATTCTCGATTTCTGGAATGATATTTTTTATTATCTTGAATATGGAAATCTCTGTAATGAAAAATACCCCTTAGATAAACTCCCCCTTTCTTAGGGATATTTCTTATTTACTTTGACTTATTTTTTCCTTTCTCCCCCTTTGTGATTTTCAAAAAGAGTTTGAGGGAATGGAAAATAAATTATGGTACCTAAGAGATTAGTACCATACATCCAAAAGAAAAACAACCACAAATTTCATTACGATTAGAAAGAATTTGTACAAGGAAATGAATACAACAAAAAACTAGTTTGGGTCTATCATCATTCCTTTTCCTTGGGAATCAGCTTCTTCATTATAGTCTTTAGCTTCTTGAGCTCCTTATAATCTTCCTCTACTCTCTCAAGAATCTATTCATGATCCTCATATTTATTCTATAAGGCTTTGATTCTTTCGTCCTGAGCCTTGAGAGCCTCTTCCTGATCCTTTAGGACTTCTTCCCACTTAACAAGATTTTCTTCAATCTCAATTCGAATATCCCTTTGTGTCTTCCAGCTTTGGGAAAAAGAGTACAACTTTCCATTCAAATCTTTTACTTCCTGAATCTGAGTATTCTTCTCAAGAGTTAGATTTTCTTCAAAACTGGTTGTAAGATCCTTGATCCTACCATCTTCTATGTCAAAGTCATATTTAACACCATCTTGAAACTCATCAAGTTCTTTCTAATCTTCAACTGTTTCTTTTACCAGTTATCCAGTTTCTTACAAGATCTTATGTGGCCATCATTGTTAATGAATAAATTATTAAAATCATCCTCAAACTTGACACACTTGTCCATCACCATGGACACTGAATCCAATTTCAGATTTATCGTGTGTTAAAGAATATGGCATCTAGAGTCTATGCTTGGAAAAATCAGAATGGTTCCAACCAGCTTCTTCAGAGACTTCACAACAAAGTCATGTCCTAGAGGTGATGATTTTGAATCTAACAGTTTTCTAGGTGAAGGTTAATTTTCTATCTCAACAAGTTTCCTCTTCGGAGATCCACCTGCTTACTTCTTCTTTGAAACAACTTTAGTAGGTGTATCAACAACCACCTTTTTACCTTTATCGGTTTTCGAAACAGCTTCCTCATCCAGAGATTCATCTACACTATCAGATAGATGAAAAACATTATCGTCTCCTACTTATTCTTTCTGAGATCCTACCTCAGCATCTTCAGTATGAATAAAATGAAGATTATAACTTTCTTCTTTAGATAACGTGTTCACTTCATCTTCAGCCTTTTCATCTAACCCAGGAGTAGCAAGATTTGATGATTTGGCCTGAGAGGTTCAGATTGACAATTTCTCTGATGGGATTTTCTTTTCATGAAATTCCTCAACTAGCTTAATCAAATCTTCTATATCACCACTACTTTCAGATTCTTCTTCTAGTCCTTTGAAAGCTTTTTTCTCTTCAACAACCTTCTTTTGGGCTCTTTCTGGAGTCATGAACTTTTTCCCCAGAGTCTCGGGTAAGGGTTCTACCATGAAGGATTCTGTTACAAGAATTTGTTCAGAATATTTTTCAATATCCCTCAAAAGGGATTGCAGAATCTCAGTCTCAGACATCTTTTTCATTAACTTCTTTTTCTTAGCTTGCTTCTCAATCTCGTTATGTGTATTCTCTTTTAAAACCTTATCTTCTGCAGGATCCAAGCCAAACGGTGGCTCTCATTCCATCATATTTTTCTTATCTTACCTCCACTTGTCACAATCCTCATCTGGATATGATTTTTGCTTCTTATGTTTTGAAGGAGCTAATTGAGCTTCCTTAGCTTTTGGGGTTTTTTCTTCTTCTTCCACTTCCTTCAACTTTCTCTTCATTCCTGCCTTTTTAGATGGTTCATCCACTTCTTGTTTCTTAGCTTCAGCTTCTTATTCTGGTAGGTCATAAAATTATCCCTAGGCCTTAGAAAAACCAATGTTCATTCTTTTCAAAGTATCTTCACTGACAAGCATAAGTTTACAGTTCCTGGGCTTCGAGCTGCAAGGAATTTTAAAAGATTCTAGACACCAAAAAATCAACTTAGAAAGAATAGCTGGGTAAATGATAATCTGAGCCTTTAGATTTCCATTCATGATATTCTTGATCGTAATCAGAATATGCTTAACCAACTTGACAGTCCTGAGGTTCACCAGAAAATCTAGGATGTACATGTCACTCTTCTTTAAATTGTCCTTGTCACCTTTTCTCGAAATGATAAATTCTTTTCACCCAGAGTTCAAGGATCTGATTATTTGTAGAGAGGTGAGTAATATTCGGAGTCTTGACATCAGTATGACCGATGCACTCCATAGATTTCACCTTTAAAAAACTTCATTTAACATCTGGTAGCCTGTGGAAACATAAGTATACTTGTACTTCATATGGCACTCCAATCAAACTAGTTACCTTAGTGTATGAAAGAGCATAGGACTTTCCATAGCTTTTGAAGGAAAACGTCTCTCTTCCTTCTTCTTTAAAGAAACTGAATGATTCATAAAATTCTATCAGTATATCCAAATACACTAAAATTTGGGCCCCTGGCTTTGATATGCATAAAATCTCCCGTCCATTAAGCTTGATATTCTTCAAGATTATAGAATCATATTTGTTGAAAAAGTTCGGATGCACCAAACTTTCTCTATATACCTGCCACTCCGGAATTTTCTTGAAAGTAGATATATCTTTCTAAGAGGATTCTTCTAAAGACATTCGGAATTCAGAATCTATGATAAGTTTAGAACGGGCTTAAGTAGAGGGTCCAAACATCATCACGTGAGATCTTGAGATCGATGTGGGGTAACCCTTCGGGGGTCCTTTATATAGGCATTGGAAGTGAAAATTCATCTTCAAAACTCAATCCAATGCTGAAAATTCTTCTTATCTAATCTGATTGTTGATATAATAGCCGCAAGAAAATCTTGATAGAATCTGATCTTTTAATATTTTTGAGAAAAAAATTCAGATTTAAGGAAAAAAGAATCCGAAAAATTTTAAAACCAAATGAAAATACCAGCAAGTAAATGATGATTATGAAAACTTAAGAAAGGGAACATTCCATTTGGATTACCAGGAAGATTATTCATATTTAGGGAAATCATGTCTTTAAGAACATTAGATTCCAAAAAATTTTGAAAATGGAAAATAATTTGAAAATTGAAAACTTCATTACGAAAAATTTGACAACGAAAATATTCATTACGAAAATTTTGAATACAAAAATCTTCATTACGAAAATTTGGAGTAAAGAAATCTCCATTATGAAAATATTGAGTACAAAAATCTTCATTATGAAAATTTTAAGTACGAAAATCTTTATTACAAAAATCATGACTAAGAAAATCTTTATTACAAAAATTTTAGGTACGAAAATATTTGTTAAGAAAATTTTGAGTACTAAAATCTTCATTATGAAAATTTTGAAAAAATTCATAACATAAAATTTTGAAAACTTCATTATGAAAAATTTTGAAAACTTCATTATGAAAAATTTTGAAAACTACATTACGAAATTTTTTGAAAAATTCATTACGAAATATTTTAAAAACCAACAAACAAATGTACTCCCCTAATTAAAAAGATTTTATTACTGTAAGAAAATTGGTTTCAACAGAAATTTAACAAAGAATATTACCTTCTGGTTTTCATTCCTAACTTCTGTTTAATGTATACAAATCTATTGGAGGGTAAGGATTTTGTAAAAATAGCAGCAACTTGATCTTCTATTTCAATAAATTGAAGAATATTATCCCCTTTTTGTGTGTGATCTCTAAGAAAGGGATGCCTAATATCTATGTGTTTTGCGTGAGAGTGATTTGCATGGTTTTTAATTAAGGCAATGGAACTAGTATTATCACACAAAAGTTTTGTTTTGGTAATACTCATACCATAGTCCGTGAGTGTGTGATTCATCCACAATACTTGAGCACAACAACTTCTATTTGCTAAATATTTAGCTTCATCAGTGGAAAGTGATACTAAGTATTTTTTATTGCATGACTAAGAATCTAATGAATCTCTTAAGAAATAACATGTTTCATATTTACTTTTTCTATCCTTTCTACATCCACCAAAGTCAACATGAGAAAAACCTTTCAAAATAAAATCATTTCCAGAAGTATAAAAGAGTATTAAATCCATGGTTCACTTTAAGTAGCGAAAAATTATTTTCACTTCATTTAAATGAGATTCCATAGGATTGGATTGATATCTTTCACAAAAGAATACTAAAAACATTATGTCTGGATGACTAGATGTTAAGTAAATTAAGCTTCCTATCATACGTCTAAAAGATGTTTGATCTACTGGTTTCCCAGATTCATCAAGATCAAGTCAATTTGAGGTACCAATGGGAGTACTAATACTCTTAGTGTTTTCATATCAATACTTTTTAAGAAGATCATTAATATACATATGTTGGGATATATAGATTCCTTCTGGTTTTTGAGAAACTTGAAAACGAAGGAAAAATTTTAACTCACCCATCATACTCATTTCAAACTAATATTTCATTAGATCCATAAAGGAATCAGCTTAAGATTTCTAAGTTGAACAAAATATAATTTCATCAACATAAATTTGAACAATCAAAACATTTTTCTTATCTTTCTTTATAAAAAGGGTTGGCTCTACATTTCCATTAATGTAATTATTTTGAATCAAAAATCATGTATGTGTATCATACCTAGCTTGAGGGGGTTTCTTAAGTCTATACAAAGCATTGGTAAGTTTATAAACAAGTTTAGGATGTTTTGTATCTTCAAAACCAGGATGTTGTTCCTCAAAAACTTCCTCTTGAACATAACCATTAAGGAAAGAACATTTCATATCCATTTGAAAAAGTTTGGAATTGAAGATTGCTGCAAAGGCTAGTAAAGTAAGAATATATTCAAGTATAGCTATAGGAGCATAGGTTTCTTCATTGTCTATTCCTTCTTTTTGATTATAGCATTTAGCAACTAATATAGCTTTATTTCTTACTATGATTCCATTTTCAGCACAGTAATTTCTAAAGATCCATTTTACTCTAATAAAAGAAGTTTCCTTAGGTCCTTCAACCAAGGTCTATACTTTATTACTTTTGAATTCATTTAGTTAAAATTTCATAGATTTTATCCAATCATTATCACCTAAAGCTTCATTAGTTCTTTTTGGTTCTAATTGGGAAAGAAATTCTAGATGTTCTACATCATTCCTTAAGGAACTTCTAGTCCTTAGAGGCTGATTCACATCACCAATGATACTATCACAGGGATTATTCTTAAGAAACAACTAATTTGGGTTTTGTAAAACATGGTCATCAATATAGGGAAGAAAATCATCTGGGGTAAATGCTTTAGAAGCATCTTCTTGGACATTTTCCTTATCAGAAGGATTTTCTAACAAAGGTTGATAATTATTTTTTGAAAACAAATCCGAAGATGTAGGTTGGGGTTGTTTAAAAACAAAAGGATCTGTTTAATCCAATTTAACATGTACTGTTTCTTAAACAGTACAATGGTTTTTATTAAAAACACTATAGGCCTTAGAAGTTGTGGAGTAACCTAAGAATATTCCTTCATCATATTTTGGTGAGAATTTTTGTAAGTTATCTTTAGTATTTAGAATGAATACCTTGCGGCCAAAAACCATAAAGTATGAAAGTCAAGGTTTTCTACCATTCCATAACTCAAAAGGATTATTTTTAAGAAAATGTCTAATCAAAAAATGATTTATAGTATAACAAGAAGTACTTACAGCTTCAGCCCAAAAATATATGGCTACAGAATACTCACTCAACATGGTTCTTCTTATCTCTTGAATAATTATATATCTTCTTTCAACAACACCATTCTGTTGAGGTATTCTTGGTGATGATAAGTTATAAGTAATGCCTTTTCTACTACAAAAAGTTTCAAAATCATAATTTTGAAATTCTCCTCCATGATCACAGTGAATAGTTATCAAAGAAATGTTTTTCTCATTTTTGACTTGGGATCTAAAACCTTTGAAAAAAGAAAAAGCTTCATATTTATTTGCTATAAAATAGGCCCACGTAAATCTAGTATAATCATCAACTAAAAAAAGACATAATATTTGCCTCCAATGCTTCCAGCTTGTGTTGGACCAAAAATATCCATATGGACCAACAATAATGCATCAGTGGATAAGACTTCAACGAATTATTTAAAACATGATTTATATTTCTTTCCATGTTGACAAGGATAAAAAACTTTTGAAGAATAAAATACTTTCTCTGGTAGATCATTAACTAGTAATTTCTTAGAGATTTTACATAGGTTTTTAAAGTTACAGTGACCTAACCATATATTCCATAACCAGGAATGATATTCTATTGCACTAAGGCAAGGTATATCCTGGCTTCTAAGGTCTTCTAGGTTTAGTTTATAAACATTCTATTGCCTATTGGCAGAAAGAATAAACTCTTCCTTGGATTTGTGTACTAAAAACTTGTCATTCCTAAAATTCACAAGGTAACATTCATCACATAATTGAATTATGCTAATGAGGTTGTGCTTAAGACCCTTAACAAACAAAACATTTGAAATCAAATTTTTTCCATGAAGAACGATGTTACTTATACCAATAATTTATCCCATTTCATTATCTACGAATGATACCTTTCCTCCATTTTTCTTGATAATCTTTTCCAAGAAGTTTTTGTTACCCGATATATCTTGAGAACATCTACTATCCATGTACCAAGTATTTCTATTGGTACCTTATTTATTTTCCTGAAAATAAGAATGTTAGAATTTCGGAATCCAAACATCCTTGGATCCGGAATTACTAGACAAAAAAAATTTGTGTATCCACATTTTTTATAGAAATAAGCTTTATGAATCCCAAGATATTGAACATTATTCAAAGATAAGTTTTTCTTCCAATTCCCACCACTTTGACATTTATTAAAAAAAGGGGATCGGGAAGAAATGAAATAATTGTTTTTGAAAACAGGTTTTCGATGAGTATAACCTACTTCAGTAGTATTTCCTTGAGGTTTGATTTGAGAATACATCTTGTCAAAATTTTACTTACTAGAAGTAAAGTTTAAAAGAAGTTTCTTAAGGGAATATATTTCATATTTTAGTCTGATGAGTAAATTCCTATCCTCAAGAATTATTTCCTTAGAGTTATATTTTTCCTCAAAAACATTTAATTTTAAAATAGCATTCTTAATATCTTTAGAAAGCTTTACCTTTTTAGAATTTACTTCCTTAAGGTCTTTAGAAAGTTTTTATAAAAGCTCATCCTTATTTTTAAGATCTCTAGAGAGGTCTGAAATCTCTTTTGTAAAAACGTCTTCACTAGTATTTGTCTTTCCAAATTTCTTATAAATTTTACAATTTTTTTCTTCTAACAACTTGGAAAATCTAAATACTTCTTTATATGAAGGTATTTCTTCATTATCTAAAGATGAAGTATCTTTATAAGAAGTAATATCCCTAGAATAGTAATTTTATCAAGAGATAAATTTGTTAAAGCCTCGGCAGAGCATACCTTGTCCATAAAACATGTATTTGGGAAAGAAGTAGTAGCCATTAATCCAATATTTTTCTGTGCTGATGAATCATATTCAAGAAGATTCACATTCCAAAGAGTCTCCACAGCAAGCACTCCAAGTATCATTTACTTTAACTCTTTTCCTATGATTTGAGTGATAGAACTTCTTCTTGTTTCTTTTTGAATTCCATTCCTTTTTTACTTCTTTTTCAATAGAGGGAAATCAGGTCTAATAAGACCTATTATTTGACATTCATAAAAAGTAACTTCCCCGTCTTTCTTCTCTTTGTAGTCTCTCTTATTGAATTTATTCTGATAGTTCTTTTGAGCTACTATCTTGTTCATTCTATGAGAAATATCAGCTAATTCATTATCAGACTTTTCTGTATCACTAGATTTTGACTAAATAGTAAATTTATTTGACTTTGATCTAGTTACTCTTTTTGGAGTCTTGGATTTCATATGTTTAGAAGTATTTGTAAAATAAACTCCTCCATTATCATTCTTCTTTTTAACATTATCATCATCTCTTTTCATTCTAGTCTCATGCTGAAGAAGAGTTGCAAACAACTCATCTAAAGAAATCTGGGTAACATTCATATTCTCATCAATTACTGTCCTCTTGGACTCCCACTCATTTGGCATGATGTTTATACAAGAGCATCATCATCCAAACATTTTTCGACCATAGACTATAAGTCATTAATGATAGTCAAAAACCTTTGTTGAACTTTTCTTATAGGTTCTTCATAAAGAAATGTGTAACTTCAAGTTTCTTCCAGATACTATTTGCAGCTTCACATGAATATATTTGACTATATATGTTCCGAGTCATGGAACATAGCATTGTATTTCTGACTCTGAAATTTGCTTGATATTCTGATTTCTCCTGATCAGTAAAAGTTTATAATTCCTTATCAATAATTTTATAGTCCCCTGTCAGCCTTAGGTAGTTATCAACTTCAGTGTTAATAATAAAAGTCTTCATCTTCTCTCTCCAGTACTCATAATAATTTCTATCAAAAATAGGAGGTCTGGAAGGATTTATATTGTCTATAGAACCAATATTTAAACCTTCCATCTTAAGGAAAATCTTGGCACACAAACTTGTTAGTAATAACAGTTTGGAAACAAGGAAAATAATCCTCAGTAAGAAAAATAGAACTAGAGTATCTCAATATGAATATTAACTTTATGGATATAAAAATATGATTCTGAAAAATTGAAAAAGAATATTTGTCTTTAGAATATAATCATGAGATTAATTCAGATTGAACCAAAACTCTGAAGCCAATTGTTGGATTGGTTCAGGGTACAAGGTCACCTCCACTGATACCAACTGTTGGATCGATAGTATGATAGATATGATACTGATTTTAGTATCAACTATGATGAAAATACTCAATATACAAGATGGAGGTTGAATTGTAAAATTTATAAATTCTTAAGGAAATTTTGCATAAATAAAAATCACAACACCTCTAATATCTAATAACTTTCTTGATTCCAGAAAAGTGATTCCAGAAATAAAACTTAACAAAATTTTACAACAACTAATATTCTACCTTAATGCATATAGAATCCTATATAGTAATTTTACAAGTTTAAGGATGTATAAGATAGTTATACTTTCCTTAATAACCAAAATTACAGCAGAAAACAAAATTGAAACACTACAAGTAACAAGTAGTAACTCTTTTAACCCAAAGAGAAGGGTATCCAACAACCCTGGATAAAGGTTCCTTTAATTTATACTTTCAAGAAAGTCTGTCTTACCCAAACCCAGGAAAGCCCACAATGCGAAGATCGGTATCTATCTTGCTGTCCCAGAAACCCCTCGATATGTATGGAAATCGGAACCTCTACCTTCATAACCCGAAGTCTCTGATTTCAAGGAAATCGCACCTCCTCACAAAGAAAATCTCTATGAAGAAAAGTTTGAACAATCCGTTCAAACATTCTGCATGAAGCCTGAGATTTTATAAGAGCCTCTCTCTCTCTCTATGAATCACTTCAACAGCATGTAAGAAAAGTTGTAAAAGTTGTAAAAGTTCTGAGCTCATTCAAATGATCTCCTATTTAGAGGAACAACTCCAACGTTCGGCTCCCTCCTCCAACGGTCATATTTTTTCTTGAATTTTGAAGGGACTTATACATGTGTCACTCAAACAACGGTTAGTTAGTAACTAAAAGCACGACTTCATTTTATATCCAAAAACAAGTGTAATCCAAAATATGGTTACAAAACCAAAATCAAATATTCATAATGTAAGAAAAAAAAAGTTTAGAGTCTATCCAAAAAAAATATTCAGTGTCTATGAAACAAGGATGTTTGGATTCTGTTTTCTATGAATTTCATAACCTGAACTCTATAGAATTTCGGAGTCTGAATTTCAAGGAAATTAAGAATCTTGATTCACAAGATTTCAGAGTCTAAACTCATAAGAGTTCGGAGTTTGAATTCAGAGAGTTCAGAGTCACACCTCATAATATTTCAGAGTCTAAATTCAGAGAGTTTGGAGTCATAACTCATAAGAGTTCGGAGTCTCAATTCAGAGAACCTGGAGTCAGAACTCATAAGAGTTCGGAGTCTGAATTCAGAGAAATCGGAGTCATAACTCATAAGAGTTTGCAGTCAAGATTCAGAGAACTCAGAGTCAGAATTCGAATCCTGAAAATAGAATGCTCTAATATCTAGGTATTATATGATTCCAAGGTTTTGGATACAAAACAGAATTTAATATTTAGAAAAAAAGAATAATAAAATCATTGTTAGGATAAATTTCCTTGGTGAATGAAAATTTTCCTTGTGAAAGTAAAACAAAGGGTAGAATGAAATTTTCTTTAAGATAGGGTGTTTGTGATTTTTAAAACAATAAGTAATGGTAAAATCATAAGGAATCCTTATTGACTTAACAATATTTCCCAAGTATGAAGGAATAAAACATTCATAAGGAAAACCTTATTAACTCAACAGTTTTAACATTCTATGGATTTTCAAATACTCATATATATGTATATATTCATATGTGTGCGTGTGTGTGTGTCTATATGTCTGTGTGTTATATATATGTATGTATTTATTTTTTTACTTATTTATAAACAAACAAAAAAACTTATTTTATAAATTTATTTTAAACTAATATTATAAATATATATTAATATACAAATAAATATAAAGATAAAAAACTACAACTAACAATATATATATATAAATTTATATAAATATAAATTAATATACGAATAAATATATATATATAAATATATGAATAAATATATATGTATTAATATAACTAATATATTTATATTAATATGAATCTTTATTAATATATGAAAAAATATAACTATATATATATATAAAATATATATTAATATATGAATAAATATATATATTAATATATGAATAAATATATATATCTTAATATTACAAAATATATTAATATTAATATGAATCTATATTAATATATGTATTAATATAACTATATATATTAATATACTAATAAATATATATATTAATATATGAATAAATATATATGTATTAATATAACTAAATATATTGATATTAATATGAATTTATATTAATATATGAATAAATATAAATATATAAATATTAATATAATTATAATTATAATTAAATAGAGAAAAAAACTAAATAGCTTAGTGGTAAAGGTACATGCACGCAAGAGGGGAGGTCTCGGGTTCGAGTTTGAGTGGAAACAGGGAGGGGCGCGCAGGCATGTCGGGGATGCGCAGGCAAAGGAAACGCATTGGAGAGTTTGAGGGGGTCCACTTAGCACTAATAGGGCGGGTCAAGCGCTGTTAAAATCTCCACCTTCATTATATATTCTTTTTAACTTTTTTTAATTTTTTTACATTTATCAGTGCTAAAAAAGTGCAAATAAAAGATGCCTTTTATCAGTGATTAAAAAAGTGATAATAAAAGACATTTTCATCAACATTTTTTTAGTGAAGATAAACACCCCTTCTATCAGTGATTTTTTTAGCACTGATAAGAGGGTTCTTTATTAGCTCTTTTTGAGAACTGATAAAAGGGACCCCCTATATCATATCCTCGATTAACAGTTCTTTTGTAGCACTGTTAATTCCCTTTTCAAGTGATGATAAATGAAATATTTGTAGTAGTGGTTCTTCTAAACTCTATTGATGTGGTTGAATATGTAGTTTATGTTGGTTAACTTCATTAGTGTTTTAGGATCTTTACTCCCATTCATTTTAATGTATAAAAAGATTATCCCAAAAACATGAAATGTTTATCACTAAAATGTGGTAAGTTTAATTCTTTATTAAATCTATCAAAACTAATATAGTGTATATAGGAGTATCAATCCATAGAGAGGGTGTGTAAACAAATTTTCAAACAAAACCACAGTAAACAACGGTAAAAATCATTTTTTTAATTTTAATTTCTTAATAAAAGATAATGAGGATGAGATAGATATGAATTTTACTATAATTGAGGCATGAAAATGGTCAAGCAGTGTAAAAAATGTTGACAAAAATTATCAAGACAAATGTATAGGGAAATTAAAAACACTGGTCTAAAAATGGATTCTTCTTCGCAATAATTTTAATGAATATGAAACCTCATGAATATATTTTGTTTTAAACTCTCTCCATGAGATAAATCTAATAGATTAATGATTCTTAAATTCGCCACTTCTAGAAAAATCAGAATTAAATGGAGATGAATATTTGTTGTTGGAATAAATATCACAAAAAATCCAATGTTTTTGAAATGTAAATTAGAAAGAATGTATCGATGATGAATCTAACTTTTTTTAAAATGGAGTTTTTGAATTTAGTCTAACAGATACAAAACAATTTTAATATTTTCATTCAGAATCAATATCACATATCCAATCTGATTATTTTAAGAAACAATTATGTAAAGAAGCAAGAAATTAAAACCTACATATTAAAGATTCCTTGAGCACAATTGTTTATCCAAAAATTATAACCATTTCAAGATTAGAAATTTTCTATTACAAACAAAAAAAGAAGAAGAAAATATTATATAGTAGATATCCCCTAAGGTATTTTTTACAATGTGTATTTTCTACTCCTCACCCTCCCTAATCTAGAATCTTTGTCTCGGTCTTCGAATATCTAAGTCAGTTGTCTCTAAATTTCCCAAAATCACTATGTTCTCCGAATTTGTTTTCCAATGTTTTTTTTCAATTGGAAATCGATGTCGTGCACTAATATATGTTGCTACCATATATTTCATAGAAAATTTGCTACTTGACTAGATTAATATCACATGTATGTTACATGAGCAGAGACCATCTAACAGAATCAACGTGAGGTTGTCATGCAATAAGAATCTGAATGCAAACACGAACTGATTCTTCATAACAAAAAAATTAAAATAATTAATACATTATTGTTAATATTATTATTATTATTATAAAAATATAACTTTTATATATATAAATATAATTATTATCATTACTATTAATATATAAATATAAAATTAAAAAATATATTTATATATACATATTATTATTGAAATTATTATTATTATATTTATAGCATTGTAAATATATATATATATATATATATTATCATCATATTTTATCATTATAATTATATTAATATATATATATTTATTATTATTATTATGTTTCTTATTAATATTTTTTATTATATTATTATTATATGTTAATTAATTTTTATTTAAATTATTTTTATTATTTTTATTATTTTTATTCTTATTATTATTATTATTCCTGGTATCTTACCCTCGAATCATGGTCTTCTTCTCTGAGGTGATACGTCTTGCACGTAGATCTAGAGGATTTATTGGAAGAGACATTCTAAATGTACTTTGGGATCTCATTCGTTGGGGGTGGATTCAAGTGGTGGAAGAGTTATAGCTTCAACTTCCCCATGATTTGTGGTAGTATTAATGACTCATCAGAATTGTGTTTCTTCATATCTTAGAATCACATTTTTAATGGGTTCATGGATTTTTAGGCTCAGATCGTCAATAGTACAACGGTGGGTTCATCATTCAATGGTGGATTCAAATTTAGTAGTGATGGTTATAGACAATGAGGGGGTCGTGGTGGTAGGTTAGGGATTGGTAGATGCGATATAGCTGTAGTAGGGATGAACTAGAGATACATTGATGGATTCATTAGCAGTTGTAGATATGGTGAAGTGAAATGGTATATCTTCTAAGGACTGGAAGATGGTAGTGGTAGTAGTGGATGATTTCAACAGTAGTGGGAGTGGTGGATAAGCTTAGTTTTGGATCGAGATTTATCATTACATTTAATTGGCAATATTGGACATGTGCATGAATGAAGGTGGATCAAGGAGGATGGCGGTGGATCTGTTGCTCTTTGGCTATGGTGATGTATTAGAGTAATTGGCCATATATTAGGGGAAATAAAAATGTTATGCTCCAATAGAAGATGTAGTATGACCATTAGAATCCCCATAGGTTGGAGAACATGGGAAACAATGGTAGAACTGCACTACAGAAACATAAATGTTAAAAATAACAATTTAAATTATTTAAAAAATAAAAAATTAATATTAAAAATATTAAAAATTAATAATATTTTCAATTATTTATTTTTATACACAAAAAAAGGTCAATTAATAAAAAAAATTAGATCTAAAAATAGATAACAAAATTAAAGTTAAAATTATTAATATTTAAAAAAATCATTAAATAAAAATTTAGAATCAAAATAACAATATATAAGAACACAAAAACTAAAGATTAAAAATTTAAAAAAAAATGTTTCATTAATTATAATTATGTTTTTTCTTTTCTAATATTAATAGAACTGCTAAAAACACAATAAATCATACACATTAAAAATTAATATTTTTGCATGACAAATAGAAATTAATTATAAATTAAATAACGGTAAATAAATTAATAATTTAAATGTAAAAACAAAAATATAAAGATGACATTTTATATGTAAGAATATAAAATTAAACATAAAATTGTCAAAATTAATTGTTTTAATAAAAAAACTAATTAAGATCATTTATATCAAAATTAAATCCTAATTAATTAATTGAAGAAACAGAATCATAAATAAAATATGGGGAAATACCTTAATTAAAGGTCACATAAAAATCCCCAATACATAATAATTACTTTTCCTCAAGAAAAATCTAATAAATTTCAATGGGATATAATAAATCTTGAGTTTAAAAATTTTAATACCAAATATAATTGAATAAGAAAACTGATTTTCTATCATGAACCCTTTTATGAAAAAATTATGAGTACCCACTAAAAACAAGGTGGTTCTGTGAAAAGTTTAATTACTTTTTTTCAAAAAAAATTACTTTTGAAAAAATTTAAATTGAATTAAACAAACTTCAATGTGTGTTTTACTGAGACTCCCAATGTTTTCTTTACCTTCGGTTTAGATGAAAAAGCATTATCACTCAAACAATTAGACACAACTGAATGGATGAGTAAGTTAAATTAATATTTGAGGGATTAAATAAAATCCAACAATTTTAGCATAAATAAAAAAATAAATTAAAGAATGAAGGAAAGAAGCTCAACTCGGAATATAAAGTTCATTTCACAACTCATGTAAATGCATAACATATAAGTTTCATTCAATTAAAATTTTCCACATCAGTAACAGTTTTATAATATTGACTTAAATTCTAACCAATAATAAAATATGTGAGGGGGAAAATAATATTGATTTGTTTAGTTAATTACAATGGGTAATAAAGGTATAACATCTTCAAAGTGGTGTCACAACTTTTCAATATAAAGAAAAAACATTCCACTAAAAGTAAATATAAAAAACGTGAAAAAAACAAATTTTTTAAAACAATTAAAGGTATTTGATGAGTAACATTTAAAGAACATATTATCCCAAATTATGAAGAAATTAGCCCCCATGCTTAAAACCCAATATTTTCCCCAAAGTTGAAGTCAATGGTGGAAGAATAATAATTATACTTATCAGTTTGAAATGATTTTCAATTCAACAGTTTAATGATATGTTAAAGGACCACAATGAATTTCAAACAATATGTTTTCCCCAATAAATATTTTATAGTATAATTTTAAATTTACATGAAATATAATCTAAGGGAAAGTGTATAAAGTTTCCATAAGGTTCAAATAATATCATGATAAAATTGAGAACACCGTTAAGAGGGTGTTAGAAAGTTTGAATATTTTATTCAATTGAATATTAAATATCATATAAAATAGTATTCTAAACACACAACTAATACATGAACATTCATTTAAACATAAATATCCATGGGTATAAGTAAACTACAATTCATTTCATACAGTGAATAAATTTAAAAAAATTACAGAACAGTTTATAGAAAACCAAAAGGCAATAAAACTATCAAGAATATGAATAAGAAGACTTAAAATTTAAAAAATGAAAAATAATAAATCCCCCTAATTAAATAAGATTATTCTTAATTGAGAGAAAACGGGGAATCTTCTCTTTAATTAACACCACAAAAACAGTTGTCTTTATGGAATATGACCATAAATATAAAGAATATAAATAATGTAGAAATATAGAGAAAAATATAGAGCACAACATAAAATTATTATTAATAAAATAAAAACATAAAAAGACCATAGATTAACACCCCCGAAGAACCAAATTTTTAGTTTTTCATTATAATTGAGATGAAAAATCTGTTTTTAATCCCAAATATTACAAAAATTATCTTTGGTTACCCTTCAAAAGAATGTTTTATTCTTAGAACATTCACCATCATTGGTCTATTTTCTTCTTCAGCAATTTCAAAAGATCTATTCTTCAATACTCTTAAAAAAATGAATGGTCTAGACCACATTGATTTCAATTTACCAGGAAATATATTGAGTCTAAAATTAAAGAGATATAACTTCTATGTATCTTTGAATTCAATGTATTGAATTACAGAATCACAAATTACCTTGGTCATCTCTTTCAAAATCCTATCATTGTTAAAAGAATCTCCCCTGATCCCATCAAACTCACTATGTTCTATAATAATCTTCTCTCTAGCAGTCTTAAAATCTTAGTTTAAATCCTTTATAGCCTAATATAATTTGTGTTGAAACTTTATAAGAAAATAAAAACATTTCCCAAATAATATTCTATATGGATACAAAACAATTAGGTTATTGAATTCAGTTCTATATGACCATAAATAATCATCAAATTACACGGAACAATCCTTCTAGGAATTAAATACATTTTTCTCTAAGTTATGTTTTAGGTCCTTATTTGAAAGTTTTACCCACCCACTAGATTTTTAATGGTACATAGTTGAAGTTTAATGGGTACATACATATTTCTCCATTAATGATTTAAAATTTTAATTCTTAAAATGGGTTCCATTATAATCAATGAAAGATATTGGAACCCAAATCCTTGACAAGATGTTCTTTTAAAAAAATTCACACAATTGTCTTGATTTCTGTGAAGTTCTAGTGGATTAAAAAAATTAGAAACATAATCGACATAAAATAAAATGAATTCATTACAATGATATTATTGGAATAGTCCCATTAAAATTAAGTACCCCAAAATAAACAAATCTCTAATTCCAGATTACCCATTTGTGAAATCTCCAAATTCTTTCCAAAATTACCTAGCCTTTTGAATCAATCACTATCCAAAACAAAACTCCAAGAATACTTGAAAAAACTAGAACACTAAAATCCAAATTTAAGTGATTTTTAGGTTGACCTCTTTTCACCATGATGACCTCACCATGGTGAGGAGTGATGAATATCAATAATGGGAAATATTTCTTCCTTTGGAACACACATTCTCAGCATCCCATTGATATGTCTCCTAAAAAGTAAAGGGGAATCCCACATATAGTACATAAGATAAAAAATTATCTTATTCCTATAATTATTTAAAAAATACTTATGAATAATAATTTCTTCCCTAAAATTATCATATTATTCAAAATAGGATAACTACATTATAAATATAGTGAGTTACATCTTATTATAAGAGTAATAATTAATCGCCATTGGCTCTTCATAATAGGTGTTCTATAACCTTGTAAGAATATCTCCAATTACATTATTAGATCACTGTTTGTATCAAATATCCACATCAAACACTTGTAATAAGATAATCCACCTAATGAGTTTCGGTTTGGAATCCTTATTTGAAGGTAGATAATTTAATTTTTATCGATCCATCAAGAGTATCACTTTAGAACAAAAAAGGTACTTCCTAAACATTCTAAGAGAAATAATTGTAGCAAAAAAATTATTCTCTATAATGGTTTTGTGCCTTTGTGAAAAATCTATGTCTTTTAGAATAATAAAACACATGTTACCTATTATATCTTATATATCCTAATACATCACCTACATCCATGTTATAAGCATCACACATTATAATAAATGGTAATTTCTAATCAGGTGCAGTAATTATGGGTGATAATGTAATTTTATCATTATGAAAATTGTATGATTCTAGAAAAAAATTAATCATACAGGAATGTTACATCATTTATAATATTAGAACATAAGAGATTTCTAATTTTTGAGAAGCCTTATATAACCCTGCAGTAAAAACTAGAATTTCCTAAGAAGCTTATAACACCCTTAACATTTTAAAGAGGGGGAAATCTTAATTAACTTAATTCTTGGTATTATCAATCTCTACACCTGTATTAAACACATAATGACAAACCACTATTCATTAAGTGACCATAAATTAGAATTTATCCTAGTTTAGAAGTATGTTGGTCTCTAAACATCTCTCTAAAAACAATTTTATATTTCTTAAAAAATGCTTAAATGTTCTACAAATAATGGATATGTAATCCATGAGGACCTCATTGATACTCTCAATAGTTTTGGAAAATATATTCATTATACATCTATTAATGGTATTTGGTCTTCAACACAATCCAAAGGAAGTTCACCCGTAAGAAAATATCTTAAATGAGTATGTCAATTTAGTTTTCTCTTGATCTTATGGTGCTATAAGGATATGGTGGTAACCATAATATCCATAAATAAAACAAAATAACTCATTTATGGATAGAATCCCAAGAATATGATATAACAAAGGTATTTTAAAATGAATATTTTTGTAATCTATATAGAATCTCTATTTTGTTTCATTTATCACTTGAGTTTTTTCTTTTTTTCATTGGTAACTATATAAAATCCTCTTTTTTGGGACTACACAGACTGGAATGACCTAAGAACAGTTAGAAATGGGGTATATAATAAAAATATCCATAATCTTGATAACATATTCTATAAAATCTTCTTTCATATTTGGGTTTACTATTATTTGACACTATAGTCTTGATTTGTGGTTAGGTTATATAGGAATCATGTGCATGCATATAGAAGGTCTAATCCACTTGATATCATCTATGGACCATCCAATTGATGTATTAAATTTCGTTAGATTTCCCAAAAAATCCTCTTCATTGTCTTTTATTTCAATAGAAATTATCAAAATGATTGTTTAATATTCGTCTAGAAATGAGTATTGCAGGTGTGTTTGGAGCTGTTCTTTCTCCAAATTGGGTTCATATTCACTTGATTTAAGACTCTTGGTCCTAGGATGACCAATACATTTAATGTTATTCTTATACATATTTGTAAAAGTGGAATGATGTTTAACTTAATAACCAGATTTAATATGTCCTTTACTAATATACAATGTGGACAGCTCACTATCATAAGTTTCAAAATTATAATTCAGAATATTATAAAAGAAAATTCAACAATTTGTTTTATTAATTGTCCCTCAACAAAATAAAATTGTATTTAGGGTTCTTGTTAGTATAATCAGAATCATGTTCACTTAATAATTCTTTATGATTGAAAACAAATCATTTATCTCCATCTTCACTTCTGATAGTAGAAACAATAATTTTATAATTCTTGAAAATTTTCTAGACTCTCACTTTGAGAGTATTAAATGGTGTATGAAACTATATTTTCAAATTAAAAATTAATTTCTTTATACAGAGTTAGCTTTTTAGGTTCTACTAAATTTTACATAGTGTTTTCAGCTTCTCAGGGATCCACCTTAGAATGATTTTCAGAAAATTTTAGTTATTTAAAATATTTGAACACATTAAAATTTTCATGTATCTAACAAAACATTAGGATTATTTGACTCATAAGAAAATTTATAAAATATCCTATAGTGGATAAGGAGGGCCTACCTAAATTTATAGGGACCTCCTGGTTATGAAACATTTCTAATATAAGAAGTTCAACTCGAAAAAATATCATTTCAACAATAACTATTAGATATTATACCCTTCCTATAGTAAATGTGAATGAATGGTTAGAAAACTATAGGATGAAAGTGGTGGGTTGAAGGTCACCTAATATAAACTATTGAAATAGTGATAAATGGATAACGTTAAAACTAGAAAATAAGTCACACAAAAAATTTAGTTAACTATTATTCCCTAATGTGTAGAGAATTATACAACTGCTTAGGTCTATATGTTTTGGAGGGATTTTCATTTGATGAACAACACTATACTCTTCAATGAGGATATATGTAGCAAATTCTTATGATTTTTTTTCATTTGAAATAATTTTTTAAGAGATTTTAGATAATAATGAATCTAAATTAATGCTTGGATTAATGGAAAATTCTTTTAGAGCTTGGTTATAAGCCCACAGAATTGGAGCAGTTCCGCATTGTTATTACTCTCGTGTTTTAATTGTTCCGGAAAAAGGAGGGGGAGAATAGTTCTTTAAACTAGATGGTATCTCCCAAAATAATTTGACAACTTTCTATTTTCATTTTATAATTTTACATTCCTAAAAATTTTGATCATGAATTTTAGGTGAAATTTTGAGATTCTATTAATTTTATAGATTTTTTTTCCTTATTTACATAATGCTTTTTCCTTCAAACATTGACTTTTAGACTCACTCTCATTCATGTGTTTTGTAATCCTAAATACTTTTCCAATATATTTTGGACTATTTAAACCACTTCTTGTTACCACTACTATAACATTATATATAGGGATTATTATAGTTGTTTTATGAATCTTACCCCTATCACTAGATGTCATATCTCTAGCTAACTGGACAACATGTAATTATAGATTGTGTATTATAGCTACAGCTTCATCTTTATAAAATCAATGTTCTTATTTTTTAGACTTGAACTTAGCCTCTTATGATTCAAATATTTTTAACATGTGATCTGTCTTATTAATCATATTTCCCTCAAATATCCCCTAAGAATTGGATGAATCACCACTCTGTTGATTTTGGAAGTGTTTTCTAGGTTTGATTTGGTAACTAGGGGAAGAAAGTTGTCAAATAATACCTCGTTCCTTAACAGATAAATTATGATGGTTCTTATAGCCTTCATTATAATATTTTGAAAAGGGACCATCTTTTTTAGGCATCTTTGGAAAATAATTTTCAAAATTTTATTTTTCTTATTATTGGGATAGAATATCAAAATTTTGATACTAGTTTTCTGTGTGACCAAAATTCCTAATCTAACCACAGTAATATATAAAATATTATTTATGGTTGTGATATCCCACTTAATAGACACTTTTTTTTTTTGCATTTTGGTTCATTATATATTAAATATGGTCTTTTATTTTAGCCACCTTAGCATTAGTTTCTACCAAATTCTAACTAGAAGTGGAAAATCATTTATAGAATAGTTCCATGAGGACATGGTATAGAAGTTGATGGTGAGGAAACTACCTATCCAGGTCCCTAAATTAATATCAAACCTCATAAAATGCTTCCACATCCTCTTTGTAAGAACTAGTTATTTTGTTCCGAACTCTACCTCAAACCTTTAGGGAAAGAATTTAATTAAAAATGAATTATAAACTTGATCCAAATTTTCAAAAAAATACTTTTATCTATAATAAAAAACAGATTTTATTCTTTCTATTTATGTAAAAAAGGAAACCCTCTCATTCATAACTCGTTTTCATTTATCCCTAACAAAGGTTACTATTACACTGTGTTGTAAAATTCTCTAATAAAAAAAATTGAGTATTCATTAGAAATACCATTAAAAGTAAGAAATAGTGACAAATTTGTTTTTCTATATCATATATTTAGGATCTAATAGAAATTATAATCAATGATTGCTTGCTTGAAATTTAAGAGGGTTTCAAGTCCATCATCCAAGAAATAATCACAATGAGAATACTTTCTCTTATATACTCAATATATAGGAACCCCCCCTCAAATATTTTCCATTTCATATTTGTTTCTTTTTAAAATCACTAAGATGGTTCTCTATTTTAGAATGGTAATAATCTAACCTACTAGATGAAGATCATGTGCTCTTGCTGCTAGAATCTTAAGAGACTATACTGTAGGAAAATCTCACAAAAACATAGTAGGAAAAATAATTTCAATGAAAAAACAGCAAGTAGAAATTGTAGCTTGATATAAAAAATTTTAACATTGATTTTTATATTTTTTTGAAGATTTTTAGTTTAAAAGTTTTTGAACTTAATTTGTTCTCTTTTGAAAACTTTACCACAACAAGCCTTCCTCAGGAATGGCAATAAATATAGGAAATTTTATTCATTAAAAAGAGTTTGGTTCAATTATTTATTAAACCTAATATAACTAATATAGTGTAAGTAGGAGTATCGATGCACATAAACGGTTTATAACCAAGTTTTCAAAAAACACCCGTGTCAATAGTAGTAAATAAACTTTTAATTTTAATTTGATAAAAAAAGAAAATTATGATGAGACAATGATAAATTTTAATAAAATTAACAAAATAATAATGATCGTACAGTGATAAAAATTTCTGTGAAAAATGATCAAGACAATTGCACAGGGAAATTAAAATTATTGTTCTAAAAATGGATATCTTCTTCCTAGTAATATCATTAAATTGAAACATTAAAAAAAGATTTTATTATATATTACTAGGAGATAAATCTCATGTATTAATGATTCAAAAAGTGAGCCACTTTGTGAAACATAAAAAAATGGATTTAAATTTTTTTAGATGAAATAAATATCGCCAAAATATTCCATCAAATTTGAAATGTGATGTTGAAAGAATTCATCCCTCATAAATATCATAGATTGACCATGGTGTTTTAAAATTTAGTTCAAGTGGTAAAAATGTATTTAATATTTATAATCATAATAAATATTATGAAATAATATTAGTATTTGACGAAAATATAATTTGAAGAAGAAAAAAAGTGATACCGAAATATTAATAATTCTCTTAGAATAATTATTTAGCAAATAATTATAACAATTTCAATATTTGAAAGATTTTATTACTAAATAAACAAAATTATAATATAGGATAGAAGATATCTCCCTTAGAGAAATGATCACAATGAGTATACTCTTCTCCTCATTCTCTCTAATTTGGAACATCTATCTTGATCTTCGAATGTCCAAATTTACTTGTCTCTCAATGTCCCAAAATCCTTTAAATACATGGAATTTATGTTCTGATGTTTTTTCTTGGTGAAAAATGAAATCATGCACTTATATAGTTTCACATCATATATGTAACATAACATGAGGCCCTTGACATTGATTAAGATCACCTGTATGTGACATGGTCAAATCCCTTCTAATAAGATCATCATGTGGTTATCAACCTATATGAATCTGAACACAATCACAAACAAATTCTGTGCAACAGAAAACATTAAATAATTAATGATATTATTATTATTATTATTATTATTATCATTATAAAAATATAAATTTCATAATTATAAATATAATTATAATCATTAATATTCATATAAAAATATAAAAATTGAAAAATATAGTTATATATACTTATTATTATTTAAATTATTATTAGTATTATTATATTATTATAATTATATACATTATCATCCGCTTTTTTTTATTATTATATTAATATATATTATATAATTATGTTTATTTGTTAATATGATTCATTTTATTTATTTTTAATTTTATTTAAATAATTTAAATATTTATTTTATTTATTTATTTATTTTTTCATAATATCTTATCCACCAGTCATAGTAATCTTCTCCCATGGGAGGACAGCTCGCACGTAGATTTAGAGGCTTCATTAGAAGTGCTGGTCCAAAATTACTTGATGATATCCTTCAGAAGTGGTGACTTCGAGTGAAGGAAGAGTTCCAACTTCACCTTACTTAGAAGTCATGGTGGTATTGATCACTCATCAGCAGTAGGTTTCTTTATATATTAGAATCATAAGTGTATCAAGTTCATGTTGTTGTGGGATTAGCTCATTGATGGCATGATGGTGGCTTCATTAGATAATGGTAGCATCATATCTGAAAATGAATGTTCTAGATAAGGAAGGGTCACGGTGGTAGATTAGGGAGAGGTAGATGTGATTTTCCGGTGAAAGGGGATAAGTTTATATAGATTGGTGGATTATTTTTTATTATAGTGGATCTGGTTAAGTGTTGTGGTAGATATTCTTTGAACTAGAATATGGTAGTGGTAGTAGTGGTGACTTCCAATAGTAGTGGGAGTGGTGGATCAGCTTAGTTGTGTATAGAAATCTACTAGTAGATTGAATTAGAAACATTGTATTTGTATATGAATAGTGGTAGATCAAGGAGGATAGCGATGGATTTTCTCCTCCATGTATATGTTGGTTAATGGGAGAAACAATCTGTACATAAAGAAAACGGTATATGTTTTCATCTAGTGGGAAATATAGTAAGACTGGTAGGATCCCCAGTGGTAGAATAACAGGGAAGACAACAGTTGCACAACACAAATTAATCATAAAATTTAAAAATTAACAATTAACATTTTTGAAAACATAAAAAACTAAATATAAAAATATTATAATTTAAAATTAATTTAAAACTTTTTGATTCATAAATAAAATTTTAATTAATACAAGGTGTTAGATCTAGTAAATAATTAAATACATTTATGTTAAGAAAATTAAAACCTAAAAAAATTATTAGATAAAATTGTAAAATTAAAATAACAATATATTACAATGAAAAAAAATATTAAAAATATAAATTAAAGTTTCTTTAATTAAAATTACCTTCTATTTGTTATAATATTAACATATTTAATAAAAACCAATAAATAAGAAAAAATAAAAGTTATTATTCAAGATGAGACATAAAAATTAAATATAAACAAAATAAGAGATAAAAATTAATAAATAGAATGTAAAAAAACTAAACGGAAAAAATTTTAAAATTTAGAATACAAAAATAGAGATAAAAATTGATATATTAATTATTTTAATAGAAAAATGACTTAAGTTCATTAATTTTACAAATAAATCATAATTAATTAATTATATCAACAAAACATTCAAAACAATAGTGAAAAATACCTCAATTAAAGTAAACATCCATACTCCCTAAATGTTTTTTACTCTTAATATTCTTGTTGGAAGATATATTTATTAGTATTAAATAGGTTTTCTTGGTGTGTATACCTAAGATCGAATCAATTTTGACAATCTCCTTGAACTAGGCATAAAGTTGTAGATCAAGTTTTGTAAAAATGGTCACCCTATGAGATTTATCCCATATTAGAAGGAATTATAGAAATTAAGTAGAAAATAAAAAAAGGAAAAAAATTAAATCAAATATAATAATTATAGTTTGTTCAAAAATAGTGTGTGATTAGTTAAACTCAACAGTAACAACACTAAGTTTAACTTATTTTTATTAAGGGGACTTAAAAATAACATTCAAATATTTTATCTACAGCTTGGGGATGACCATATTATTGTATCACAAGAATCATAGCCTGGAACAATCACTATTTCATAGTAATTATAGTTTTCTTTTGTTGTTTTTTATGTCTTAAAAAAGAATAAAATAGAATAGATTCCTATTTGTTTCAGTTTTTTAAAATTAAAGAAAAATAAATAAAAGGGTTGTCAAGAAGAGTATATGGACTCTTTGTGAATCTCAATGGGTTCTGTCATTATTTTTTAAAGTTCAAAGTCATCCAACTCAACAAATTGACACAATTACATTCATTTTCATATCTCACACTATTTTCCCATGTATGAGAATACTAATGTACTTAATTATCATCAATAAAAAAACCAACTTATCTGTTCTCCAAGGTGATTAGGAAATATAACTCATCAATTATAAAGGTGAGCATAAGAAAACACCTAAAAGAAACTTCATACCATTCTTCCTTTCAAACCACTCCCCACTACTTATATGGTGACTGAATCAATTGGAGATAGACTTTGAAATTGAAATAGATGAAGAAAGTAAAAAAAATATTGAAATTTGTGTAGAGATAATTGGTTCAACTCAATACCTTCATTTTATACAACAATCATAGAGATATATCAAAAATAAATTACATAACTTCGATATTTCCACTGTGATTACCCTCAAACCACCCACAGTGGTGTAATTTTTCATTAACTTGAATCAAGTGGTCACATGTTCTTTTCAGGGGTTGAGAGACATAATAAATATAGGAAGAGAATAACACAATAAAAAAACAAAATGTTTTGTTAAAATTAAAATAGAAAATCGGATTACAAAAAACCTACTCTAATCATACCATGGTCAGAGGACAAGGGGTCAAATACATTATAGTGGATATGGGGAAATGTATATAAGTTTTTTATTCAAATGTATATTTGTATTAATTTTAGTATTTGTGGAAATTGTTTATGACACATTTTGAGACAAGAATATTCCTCTAGAACATGTTATTTATCTTGAGAAGATGTTTTAGAGCTATTTAAAGTGGATATAATGGTTCTATTGTATTGTTATCAACAAATAAAATCATGTTCAATTGAATATAATTTAAAGGATGTTTTTTTAGGTGAAAAATCTATCATTTATTGGAAGTTTTTTTATGTACTGGAAGAGGTTATAAGACTATTGAAATAAAATGTGGTATTCGATGTTGCAATCGGAATTTGGATAAGTTTTTAATTTTCTATATAGCTTTTATATATCTTGTATGGTTTCTAAATAAAATAAAAATAAAAATTTTGGTACAAATCAGAAGTTTGTTTTAGAAAACCATCCCATAGGGTTGGGATTTCCTGGAATAAACATTTCTAATGTTCAAAAAAGTGGTCGTAAGGTTCCATCATAAGGATAGAGCTAGTTACACCGAAGTTTTAGCACATAGAATAAATTTTAAAATTAAAAAATATGAATATAAATAATTTATTGAATACTGATTATAAATAAATCATATATTGGGATGATTCCCATGTTATTCAAGTAAGCATAATGCATCAAAAATTGTATTTGTGATTTAATCAATTAATTAGGATTGTTTTTTATAAATGATTAAATATAATTTATTTTTTTAACTATATTTTCATGGTACATATTGTGATATAATTCCTCAGTTAACCATATAACAATTCCAAGTAGAAGAATAAGAGTGAGATAGTTGAAGAAGTTATAGACATAGTTAAAAATGATTGGATCTTCCACTTGAAATTTCAAAATTCAAAATCGATCATGCTTCTACTGTGAAATGTGAAACAAAATAGATTATAATTTTGTATAAAAAGGTTTTTTTTTTACTTTACATATGAACATAGAGTGAATTATATATAAACTAATTGAGCATTTAAAAAACAATACCATATTTGGTCAACAATCTTACAGAGAAGAGATACTACAGAAGAATCCATTGCATTTTGTGGTGTGCTTGTAGATTGAAGATACATCGAGATGTTGCGTTAGAAGAGGATTGGATAATAATAGTAATAACATAGAACACTATAAAAACTTACCATAGCCTATTGGAGGATTACACATTAGTTAACCCCAAAAAAATATTATTGTAAAGTATGTGATGCACTTGTATGTGGGATGTGTTAAAACATTTTCAAGATATGTGTAACATGGGTTTTGGATAATCCATGATCAATTATAATTAAAATTAATTACAGTGGTTCGTGTGATCATTGGTCTTACTATCCCACCAATGTTTATTCATCACATTTTTAGTGTTAAACCTGGTAAATTGTTATTCCCCTTGTGTAGGTGTGTGATAGATTCATGTGGACAAAAAATATAACTCATTAAAATAGATGGAATGATTTTTTTAAAAGAAATAATAAAAGTAAGATCTTTTATTAACCCCCCCCCCCCTAGTGATAACTCATAGATCCTATAAGTGGTTCCACAAGTGTTATCAAAGAATGTTTCCCATAATTTTTTTTGGTTATATGAAGGTTCAGTCACCAGTTTCTATTATCTACAATGGATAATTTAAATTTACTGAAAAATAAGAGTATTTCCAAACATTTGGAAAAAAATTATCATATTTGGAGAATCAAAATACATTCATACCCATTATCTATCAATTATGATGTCCATTAAGCTACAACTAATGGATTCATCCCTCATACAAAAGGATTTTCCATGAAAGGAAAATATAATAATAATGTATAGAATGATAGACATACTAGGAATAATACATTTTATTCCCTTTCAATTAACAACATTAGGAATTTTGAAAGAATATAAATGATAAATGGGACAAGGGACAAGGTAGGAAATATCTTTCAATTTAAAATTTAAGTGAATTAGTAAAAGTTTTGCATTTATATGTTGAAGTATAATGACCTCATGATGATGAAACTATCGATGTATTATTCCTCAGAATTAATTAGAAACTGAAAATGATTAGAATATTTGGTGAGAATTTAAAATATTATGTAGTGTTATGAATGATTTTTTTATCCCAGCCAATATGTTTGATGAAAATGCCTCAAATTTTGAAAATAAAGTTCTACAAACACTCACTCTTGATGACTTAAAAATCATTCTAATTGACTACGTGACAATAAAATATAATTTTACCTATAATACGGATAAGAATAAAAAATAATTTTTCCTGAAATCCTTAAAGAAAGAAGTGTTATAAAAAGGTTAATAAAGATGAAGTTTTCTATTTATATTCAAATCTAGATATGGATATCAAGTTTTATAAAAAAAATTCCAATTATTTATTTAAATTTGAGTAGAGGAAATTTGATGTTTAAGGGAATGATTCCACTAAAATGTTTTAAGTTAATAAAAAAAGTAAATGTTGAAATAAAATATCCAATGTTAAAATAATATGAATCCATTTAATATGAAGAAGAAATACCTAGTAGAGCTTTCAAGATTAAAAACAAAAAAATATATCGTTCAAAGTTTTCATCTTATGGGAAGGGAAAAATTCCTAGAAATTAAAATTTATGATTTTCTTATCCAGTTTTGATGGTACTAAATGTAGTGATGAAGGTATGGAATTTGAGATTTCTAGTGACGTTGATGATAACATTCTAATTTCAACGCTAAATGATGAAGAATTTAGTTGAGATGAAAGTAGAAATTTTGGAAATTATGAAAGAAGAAACTCATATAGAATTTTATTTAAGGATATAATTGAAGTATTTTCTTTCAAAGAACACAAATTTGGATAAGATTATCAAAATTTAAAAGAAAACATATATTCTTTTTAGACAAAAATATGTCAACACAAAATAAATATCAAAACTCCTTAAAGAAATTGATGACTTGAGGAGATTTAATTATGGTCAGAAGTATTTAAAAATAATTTAATGTTTCAAAGAAGATGAAAAGAATGTTAATAATTACATATTCAAATTCCAAAATTATGTGTAACAAGTTTGAGAAAGCTCAAAATAAATTTTTTTTCTGAAAGTTTCAAAAATTTATGAGATAACTATTGACTGAAAAAAAACCCATAAAATGGTATAAAATATCATTAAAATTCAATTGGAGATTCTCATAAGACGAAACAATGGAAGAATATCATTTTTGTGGGAAAATAAAGCGAATCTCAAAAATCAAGAAATTCGTGGAACCCTAACTTAGAGTCAAAACAATATACAACTAGTGACATAAAAAGGATGGATAGGAATACTAAAGTGGATTATTATTTTTTTATACACAATAATATTTTTTAAGAAAAAATAATATTATATTATTTACTCAAATAATGAATGTAGAAAGGTTTCATGATCTGAATAGAAATATATCTATAGAGGAAAGTTTGTTTTTGATGGGTATTTTTCATTTTGTAGAGGCTTTAGGAACATAGATAATATGTGTGTGTTTAATTAAATATAATAATTTTTAGAAATGTAATTTTTGGAGGAAAACCTTGATGGAAAGTCATGTACCCTCTTAGGAATTTCTTATACTTTTTACTTCAAATAAATTTAATTTTTTTGATATCTTGTGATATATGCAAGCCCAATTCTAGATAAAACATAATATAGTAAATTTTTATAACATATCAATTAAATTGTTTGGTAAAATAATAATTACAAAATTTTTAAAAAAAATTATAATTTTTTATATAAATAAAAAATATTTTTAAATAAGTGCCCAATTTTTTGTAATGTCTTTATATGATTTAATATTATATTTTTCCACAAAAATTATTTTTATTTCCTTTTGTGAGAAAATATTATAATTAATTTTTACCAATTTTAAAAAATTTATTTTAAAAATGAAATTAATATTTGAGATCATCCTTTTGAAGTTAACTTATAGTGATTTTTTTATAATTTTCTAAAATTACTGATTTTTCAATGAATATTGAAAAATAGTACTTTTATTAAAAAAATTATTTTCATTGAAAGAATTTATATTTTTTTAATATTTTTAACTATAAAATTAGTTCTTTTTTTATATATATAATCTAATTAATTTCATTATAATTAATCTTACATTTTATTTTGGATTGTAAACTTTTTTATATTAATGGAAACATTTTAATGGAAAAATACTTTTCATCACTTTTGAAAAGAGTAATTATAAATTAAATTATGCCACTTCTATGAGTTGAATTTGATAAGATGGACCCCATATTTTGATTTATCTTGTAAAAAAATTAAATGGGGCTAATTTCATTTATGGTCATAATGAATAGTACAAATGGTATAAATTTATCATCGCAGTTAAGGTTAAAACAGATTTACCTAGATTTTAAAATAAGAGATAAGGATATTTTGTATAATTAAAAATTCTGAGTCTTATTGGATGACCATATTTAAACCTAAACCTATCCAAAATTTAAATATTTATCCATTTTGAATAATTTTTCTTGATAATGAATTTATTATATTTCTATCTTTTAAGAAATTCAAAATAAATTTGGGCATACTGAGTGTGGTAATCTTATTTAGAATTTACAACTGAGATGAAAGATTTTGAAATTTATGATGCTCTATAAGTGGCCTAGAAATATATTTACTTGAATTTATATATCATCCCTAATCTGTTTAATCGATGGATCCCTCCGACAAATACTTTTCATCTGAAACATGGTGAATTCGGCATTAGTTTATGGGACTTCTACAAGATCTCGGGAGTTTCTATTTTGCGAAAATGTATGAACCTTTTGTCATATCAAAAGAAACATGGGTTGATGTTTAATGGATGTTAGCTTCAGACTATGATCTATTTAATTTTCCATAGAATGTGCTGAAAAATGATCATTTTCCCATGGTGTGATGTTTATTCTAATAAATTGATGAAGGACTTCCTAGAGCAGTAGGTAGAAGTCCCTACATTCCAACACTCAACAATTTATCCTTCAATAGATAATAAGGGCATTCCATGTAAATTTTGGATTATGTTGGAGTAAGTCTAGTGTGGTCGGTGGGGTTATAAAATAAATTTTATGCCCCTTCAAGAACCTGTCTCCCTAGTTTCATATAAATTTGGTTGACAACATACCTACAATCAGTCCGTTAATCTAATAGTAGTGTGTAGATATTGGAATTTTTTATAGAGGCCAACTTAGTATAAAGAAATCCCATAATTTTGTTTTTCCCTATTTTTGAAATTATCATTAGTACATATTGCATGTATACATAGGGAATAGCCCATACTTTATATCAAGTCCATTTCAAGTGTTGTGGTGTTTGATTACATCGAACTTTAGTTCTTATTTTATCTTAAGTGGAATCAAAGTCTTTGTAGGAAGGTTTAATCTAATCATTTATGTTATTTATAGTATTTATCCCTAGTCTATGAAGTATGTAGAAGTCCTACATAATCTAAACATACAATGAGAGTCTAAATTCTTCCCATATGGTGATCTGCCTAGTAGAATATTCATTGACAATGGCTAGGGTAATTATAACATGAGTACATATATGATCGCATTTAGATACAGCAGTATAGAAACTAGGGTTGATAGTGAAGTTATATGTGAAGCATATAGTCCATACAGATTGTCTCATTAGTTCAGGTGTCTACAATAGCCAAATGTATGTCCCCCCATACATGTTCCATTTCAGAAACACCCAACTGTGGCCCAACATTTTTGTATACTCATAGATTTGTGAGAATCCCAAATTTCAATTAAGATACCTCCACTAGGTGTATCTATTGGGTTAAACTCTCGGTATTCCAATTCTGGAATTTCTTCTCACACTCAAGGGGCATTAACAGCAAATGTCCCTCGAGTTCAGTGCACAATGAATGATGGACGGGTCATGCATGGTATGAAGGATCATCCTAAGGGTGAAGAATCATAGGCACAAAAATCTTCTAAACAATCTTTGATGCTAGCTAGGGAGAAGTCCATACATTGAAAGACATTATCTATCAATCCAAGGTAGTATAGTCATCACTAACTAGAGGATGCATGGGCTTTGGTTCTCAACCTCCATCCAGAGTAGATAGGCCTGAAATGATATTAATTTCAAAATATGTCTAGTATTCTTAATAACCATCCACATCAAAATCGAAATTTGGGTGGCCTAGGGAATTCGGATTCTAGAAAGGAATAACCCATGACATCAGAGATTTATGGGTATTTTTTCAATCCGACATACTTATCCTATAGGTTGTATATATTTAATTTCCCTATGATCTTAAACATGATGAATATTTTCCTGAGGTGGGGAAGTACATTAAGGAGAAATAGATGTTGGTATATATGACTGATGATAGGATCCTGGACATAAATTGGGTAACTTTTATGCTTGATCAAGTTGCTACTGAAGAATTGTCTCACCACTCTAATGATGAATGGGACCAATTCATCAATGTTTGGGATATAAGTTTCTTTCCCTTTTTGTTAAACCCATAATAAAGTTTTGAGTAGATTAACTACTATTAAGGGTCCAATTTTACTTAGAGAAGAAGGAATCACTTGAAATAGCCTCCCTGATAAATACATCAATAGGAACCCCAATCGTGGTTGAAGGTTCTATCCCTGATCCCAATGAGTTATATATATGCCAGAGATTAATGGAAAATAAGATGTAGCTATAAACATTATCACTTTCAGTTCCTTTGTTTTAGAAGGCTGATATGGGCCCCCCACAATCTCATGTGATGAAATGAAAGAGGGGAAAAACACGCATTTGTGTTGTAGTAAGTCTTCAGAATCAAATTTATTCCTTTAACATTCTTGATGTGCCCATATAATTTTTCTTTACATTTACAAGATCTAATTCAATTTATTCCCTCAAGGGTTCTATCACTAATCCCTATATATTCAAAGAATACACTATAGGTGGGGCATGAACTCGTTTAACAGGTTCTCACCCTTAACAGTAAAAGTGAATAGGGACTAGAATCCATCTATTAATGTAACTGTAGTAGGTGAATAATTGCCACGTAATATCAATTATGCATAATAAAATATTATATAATAGTTAATAGATTTCCTTTTTAAAAATATTTTAGTCTTTCAACATGTATTGGAGGACCCTACGGTGACCATTACTAACCCTATCAAAGTATTGAGAGAATATGACTGGTTTCTCAGGTCATTGAAGGAGGTTGTTCCTGCTAAAATAACCATGGATGAATTCAGGAGAATAGATTTTGGTCGTGAGCTAAGTGTCCCGCAAGTCTCCATGGGTGAGTTTACCACAAGGATTAGGGAATTAATTCATGAAATGAAAACAAATAATATGATAATTAAATATATATTTTCACATATTAGTATCCCCATATCTTTATAAGAGTTTTAGGAAACTAATAATTATTTAGATGGATGTGATTAATTATTTTCACGTGTCCAAACGTTACATCTCATGTTTTAATCATGACTACTTTATTCTTAAATCATTGTCTTGGGAAAATATTGTTGATGAAATTGAGTGGTATGGTACTGATATTCTTTAAAGCTTCTAAAATTAAGAAGGTATTAGTCCCATAATTTGATTTGGGGAAATTCCAAGAGCCTTATGCCCTAGGATCAGAGAAACATGAAATTAGTACCTCTCATATGGAGGTCCATTCTCAAGATGAATGAGTTATTGATGTAAGGGATTGATTTAATTGAGCAGTTGACCAAATAATGACTGAAAATTATTAATTAATCTAATTATCTCCCTTCTATTTCTATTTGTTATTACCCAATGTTAATAATGAGTTCCACCTATTATACAGTGTCATCGACTTCAGTGTTTGAGCTTAAGTGAGAGGCCTCCTTTCTTATTTTATTAGAAGCATAAGGTGAAGATGATACTACATAAAAAAGAGTGTAGAAGGTTTCCAATTGAGTTCATTAATCCCAAAATATATATCAACCTTTGAAATTTACTCTGATTCATATGTGGATGAAAATTATACCTTTAATTTTACACACTATTACATTTAGAGGGACATTTGGAGGTTATTCTAAGATATTCCTCTTAATGATCTAGCATCCCAACTTCACCAACTCCCCCACCATGTTTTCTATTTCTGGGTATGGTTGATTTTGATTACCAAAAGATCTATATTTCCCTAAAACTGACCATCGGGTGACTAGAATAAGACAAAAGATCATGGTAGGATGAGGCCAAGCTAGTGGGCCAGTTATAATATCTTAGAGCTTATATATCCTAGTAAAAGCATATCCATGTAAAGAAAATGGAGGAAAATAAGCACCACATTACTGAGAAAAATCTTTATATTGTACTTATTCAGGAATAATTAGATATCCTGAAGGGATATATTTTTCATCTTCATCAATCCAAGAAGTGAGTCCTGAGATAAGGATTAAATTCCATTGTGGTGGATAATGATAAACTTTTTCATGTTGGGGAAGATATGACAACACAACTTACTGAGCTTTGATAAACTACATATAGGGATGAATTCTCACATCAAAATTTTAAAACCTATGTTGATGAACCATTGTAACATATGATGGAGAGACTCCAACTAGTGGAAAGTCCTCCAAATTTTGATATATGAATGGAAAATATTTTTTCTCTCATCATATATTTTCATATCCCCATGTATTGAATTGTATTGAGTTAGAATAGACTCATTTAAATGAAAATCCTTGTCTCCATATATTTGAATAATAATTTAAGGAACAAAATAATGATAAAAATGTATCTTATATCACATGAACTAGTTAGAATAACTTGATTGTTGTTTGGTCCTTAAAATTGTCCACATAGACTTTCTGCCTTTTCCAATAGCTGTTTAATATCTTCCAGGATAGACCAATGGAACTAATGTGTTAGTTTGAATATATTTGACTAATTGTTGTGGGCGTAACAATCATGAATCAGGCTTTCAATATTTGAATACTCCAACATCTCTCCATTTAATACAAATTATAGGTCATGATTCCAAGATTTTTAGGTTGTGGGACACATATGTTGGGAATAACTATGGACCATGTTCTAAAATAAGTTTCCAATATTATAATTATTGGATCAATATTTATATAATATTGATTTTAGGATCATATTAATTCTCTTATAATGGTAATAATTACATTATTAGGGTGAATTTTATTTTTAAAAACATATTTTAACTGAATTAAACAAAACGAAACCCAAACATATTATATTAAACTTATTAGACTCATCCCTTAGTTTGATTACAAAAGTCACAAAATAAAAATTAAAATACTATCTGATTATGTTAGAGTGAAAATTATAATCTATGTGACACTTATTTATTCTTGTAAAAGAATCATAATCATGATGGATATGGTAAATTAAAATGTATTGTTATTATCATAATTAGATTACTATAGATAAAAATAGAATATGAATATGAATATGTTGAATCACTTCATATTAAATGCATAGCTGAATAAAAACATGTAAAAAATGTACTTCATTAACTAAAAAATTTAAGACTAACATACAAGGTATTTAAAAGAAAAATATATTTTCACCTAAAGAGTAAGGTATTTTATAACCCAAAATAGAGGTGTCTACAATTTTATAATTACAAAAAAAGTATATCTTTATTTTCTATGAAATCCATCACTATGAATATTGGAATAGATCTGTCCTCCTATCCACAAAAGCCATCAATATGAAGATCAGATCTTTCTTAATAGACATTGAAGCCCTTGATTAGATGGATCAGATCTGTCTTAATATCCTCAAAATCACTCAATCTAATTATCATATTTTCCATATTCGTATGCATATAATCATTTAATCATTGTAATGATCAGATGAAACTTACAATTAAAAAATTTTATAAGGAGGTAGCCATTATGAGGATTCTGTAGAACAAAAACTTACTAAAGAAGAACACTGAAGAAAAATGATCTATATATGAAAATCCCTCTTTAGAATTGGGTAATGAACCAGCTCCAAAATATTCAAATGACCTGGTATTTATAGGCATCCTTCCAGTGGTCCATTTTCCATATTTGTTGCAACAGCTTCAAACACCAGGAATAAGAAATCTCGTTATAATAGAATATCCTACATTGTATTGGTTAACACAAATATAGTGTTAAAATTACTCCTTACATTATAAATAAATCATCTATATATGATTATGAACATTAGTTAACCAGATGGGATTCTTTACGATTTTCATTATAATAATACTAATGAGTGTTAGTTTGATTGTATCAGTTCCAATATTAGTACAATTGTTAAAAATTTTGTTAATATGAAACACAGGACTCATGTTTAAGTTTTAGTGTTATAAATATGAGTTTGATTTATTGAACACAAACTCATTATGATAATATTAATGAAGAATGTATTTTTTATAATTGTAATTCTTTAGAACTTATTCTATGTATGGTTAAATGTAATTGTTTCTAAAAAATTATTATTAAGAACGTAGGATAAAAAAACTAAGTATACATATTTTAAGAATTTTTTTGTGATTTCCCAAAAAAAAGGAATGGAAAATTATGAAATAGAACTTATGACTCAACAATATCCATTTTTTGGAAATCACAAACCCTAAAACATAAATAAAAAATAAATTAAAAAAATTAAAGTACAGTTTCCTTTAAGAACATCATATTTAGAGTTAATCATTAATATATAAATCTCCCTAGGATTACATATCTTTTGAAAAAAATTGAATATGATGGAGTATAAAAACGTTCTTCCTTTAAGAAAATTCCCCCCATAGGAACTCTTCTCCCACTAAGGATTATATTTTCCCCCATAATGAAATTAATCCCTCTTTGAAAATAACTCACCCTTTATATAATCTCATCTACATTTAAGTATTTACCTCCATATAATATTTCTCTACCATTGTGATTTTCAAAAATAATGGGTAAAATTATGGTGTTTCTAGAAATTTTAGATATGAGAAAAAATATGAAACAATATAATAAATGTACTAATATTCCAAAAAATATATGAAAGACATTCAAACAATAAAAATTGGAAGACATTCCAATAAATCAGATTTTGTTGAAAAATTAATTCATTTATAAAAAAACTTCCAAATGGTTTAGTATAACTAGTAAAAAATAGTTCAAAAGAAAAATATTAATTCATTCTTCATTAAGGTCTTCCCAAATGCATTAAGAATTTTAAACTCATTTCAGTCTTTCTCCAACTTCTCAACTTTCTCTTCCAAAGACCATAGCTTATCTACTTCCTATGAAAAACCGTTTTTATCCTTCTTAAAAATGAAAAGATTAGTTCAATTGATGAAAGAATGGTCTTCTCTAATTCCATTTCATAGATCTTCTTTTTTAGAGAATTAACTTTTTCAGATCTTTCATTTGTGGAATATTAAAACTCCTCAATGAAAATTACACGTTTATCCATGTGCAATGATAAGTCATTAAAATGACTTTATGATTCTACTAAAAGACTCTTAACTTCATCAAATTGTTCATCGTTCATCTTAATATCAGCATCAACTTTATGAGACAATTTGACTATATGACTTCATTACTTCTTATGAGTCTAAGAACTGTATTGAAAACATTTAATTATACCTTATTATGAATAACCTTTTCTATGAAAACCTTTATTGATTCCTATTTTTCATTAAGAAAATCTTGAATCAACTGAGTCCAAGTCTCAATATTAAGAAAATAAGGAATAGTTTCTTATAACCTTTTCAAAGCAGGGACAATGTAATGAAATCCTTCAAAATAAATAGTTGCAGCTAAATCTGATTGTTCTTGATAAACCTCAATATGTTTCATTCGAATGGTTCTAACATCCAAATATTTCCTTTTCCCTTTATCTTTTTTTAAAACTACCCTATTCACTTTCTTTGATTGTATCATGTCATCCGAAATTTCTCTTATGTCCATATATTCTATGTTGGATTTATTATCGACTTTGGTCTTTGAATATTGATCATATTCCTCTATTTTTTATGATAATTGTACTTATTCTTTTGAATATGATGTCTCTTACTAATAAAATTGAGATTTATCTTTTCTTACTAGTCTTGGATGGAATGTCTGACGATGATGATGATGATGATGAATATGATTATTTCTTATTGATGTGATTTTTTTTCTTCATCGGCATCTTCATTTCCTTACTCTTACTCTTTTTCATCCACTTCTTATTCAACTATTATCTAGACCTCTTTGTATTCTTCTTCTTGTTATCCATCACCTTTTTTTATTTCCTTGTCATCTCCTTCAACTTCTTCATTCACTTATTTTTCAATAACTTTGTGAAGTTGTCTATAAGTTCTCAAATCAACCTTATGAGCTAGTTCTGGTACCAATTATATCTATGAAGCTATTGAAACCGGTTTTTCATAAGTATATTTTTCTTATCCTTTTTTGTGACATAATTAATAATTGTATTTTCCTTAAAAAATAACACTACATCTGGGTTTATTTTATCAGTGTGAGAAGATGGAAGCACCATATACTTTGAATCCCATTCAACTAGTTTTAGAAATCTCTCACAACTTTGTGCATCTTGTAATTTTTTTATCAGTTTTTTTTATTTTATTCTTCTTCTAATTTATTAGTAGCACGGATCCTCAAATATTTTGTTTTTTTTTGGATCAATTCTGATTTTTGGATCTCATGGTTTCTTCTCAAATTTATTTTTCATCCAACCCTTAAAAACATCATATGGTACTTTATTTTGCTTGTTTATTTTCTTATATGGAGATATTTATAACTTCGTCTTTTTCTTAGCATACTTATTAGATTTCTTTTATGGATCTTCTTTTAGAGAACCACCCCCAACTTTCTCTTCATGTTTTTTTATTTACTATCAAAGAACAGCCTCATTATATTAATCGTATCGTCAATGATAAATGAAATCCTTTCTCTCATAAAAAACAATTTATTTTCCACTTTAAAAATTCCCATAGATTATTTCACTGTCTTTCTTAGGAAATTAGGGAAAATGATAATCTTGTATTTAATATAGTTTTTTTTCATAGATACAAGGAAAAACTTTACTTGGTCAATTTTTCCAATATTCACAAAAAAAATCCAAGAAAAACATATATGATACATTCGGCGTATATTAGTCTTGTTTTCTCACTATCCAAAATCATTTCATCCTTAGAGCTAAAAATCGGTTATCTGGAGTGATGTGTGAAACTTTCCTTGTCTTAGCATATTTTGAAAATAATGAATTTTCATCTTTTGTCTTGTTAAAAGAACCCAGACTACTCTGAAACTTATGATATGGACAATAGGTCTCTTTATCTGGAGATATACCAACAAGACCAATAAGATTTTTATAGAGAATATTATACCTTTTCCATACATTGATAAAGTAATTTATACTTCCATCTTCCATCTAAAATTTAAAAAAATCATAGAATTCATGAACTAGATTTGGATAAAAAAATCTATGTCCTTTTCCATTTTCTCAACACAAACAGACTCACATCATTGAAAAATATATCACTATGAATGTATAATTTTATTTTTCATATAAATATATCTCTACCAGCAGTAATCTAAAAACATACCACTTTTCAAAATTCTCCATGGTGGCCATTGGATCAGAGAACTCAAACCTATGATGGTTCGAAAAGGAAAAATATTAGACTGATTCCTTTGAGGAGTGTTGCAACTCGAGATCATAAGAAGAAAACAAATGATGTGGGACTTGGGAGGGTCCCTCTTTATATAGGCATCAATTGTGATAATTAAAATCCCATAATAAAACAAAATTTGAGATTAAAATAATTCATATCTGGCGATTTACATTGATCCAAATAAAATATTAAAATATTTTTTTGAACTCATGAAAAATTTAAAACTTTTATCATATTGAGATTGATTAAATTTGTGAAAAAAAATCAAATTTTTTTAAAAACAGAGCTATTTGTTTTAAAAAAAAATTATTCCAAAAAAAATTAAACTAATCATAATGAAATTGTGTAAAAATTACTAAATTAGAAGAGTACCTTTCAGAGTAGAAATTTGCATCGGTATGATTACATATTCAACATTGGTTTTGTAAACTAAAAAATTATGATAGTTTAAAAAAGACTGAATGCCATAGTTTTAGTACAAATAATAATTATGATATTTTCATAATGTCATAGAATTACAATTTTTTTCATAGAAAACTAAATGTGGTATATTAAGAATTGAAAATATTATAATCAAACTTGATTATGAAAATTTGAATCTAAAAATTTTAAGAAGTGTCGATTTTGGAAATTTTATGACATTTTCAGAGTCTGAGAATCATTTTGAGAATTCGGAATCTAAATATTTCATTAAACGTATTTGAATCTAGAAATCTCATTACAATGAAAATTCAAGTAAAAAACTTTTTTTTAAAATAAAAATTTAAGAAAAACTAAAATTTTGAAAAACATCAAACAAATGTACTACCCCTAAGAAAAGTCGTAAAATAATAAAATGAGATGGGTAAAAAAGAAGTATACATGAACTATTAATTTATGTTCATCATTCTTAGCTTCTATTTAATGTATTCGAATGTATCTCAAGGAAGTGTCTTTGAAAAAATATCCAAAAGTTGTTCTTGCATTTAGATGAATTGTAAAATGATATCTTTATTGAGTGTGTGATACCAAATGAAATGGTGTCTTATATTTATGTACTTATCATGTGAGTGATGTGATGTGTTTTTACTTAAATAAATTTTAATTTTGTTATCACAAAGTATTTGAGTTTTTTTAGAACTCACGCAATAGTTGGTGAGTGTGTATTGCATCCAAAACACTAAAGAACAGAAAATTACAACTACCACATATTCAGCTTCAGAATTAGACGGTACTACTGAGTTTTCTTTTCTTACATGACCAAGAACCTACATAATATCATATGGAATGAAAAATTACTTTTTATATCCATTCCACATCAACCAATTTCATCATCTGATAAAATTTGTAATCAGAAAAATGTACATAAGAAAAGAAAAGGCCTAAATCCATCGTTCCCTAAAGAGAAAGATAAAATCGTTTTACAGCTTTTAAATGGGAATGTTTTGTAATTTCTTGATATCATGGAAACAAATCATACTAAAATCATTAACTCTAGAATACTATAAGTTAATTAAAGTAAACTTCCAATCATACCTCTAAAAATTTTTTGATCAACTAGTTGCATAGCCGCATAAATATCTAAAGTATTTGAGGTGCCTATGGGAGTTCAAATACATTTAGTATTTCAATATCCAAATCTCATAATAATATATTTTATATATTGATATTGAGATATAATAGTTCCTTCTATATTTTTAAATTTGGATACCAAGAAAATATGATGACTTAACCATCATACTCATTTAAGACCACAATTTCATAATGTCTTAAAAGAATAGGTTAACGATTGTTGAGTTGATTTGACTATAATATCATCAACATAAATTTGTACAATAATAATTTTTTTATTAACTTTTTTTATAAAAATTTGTGGGTCCAATACTCCCTTTATAAAATTGTTTTGTAAAAAAACTCTCGTTAAAATATCATACCATGCTCTAAGGAATTGTTAAAGTACATATAAATATTTGGTATGTTTATAATAGTATTAAATATTTTTTTTATTTTCAAAACCCGGTGGTTGTTAAACATAAACATCCTCCTAAACATAACCATTAATAAAAAAACATTTCACATCCATTTGAAAAAGTTTAAAATTAAATAATGCTACAAATGCTAAAAGTATTCAGATAGTTTATAGTCTTGGTACCATTTCATAGGTTTCCTAATATTCAATTAACTGTAATTGCATATAATCCTTATCAAAAATTCTATATGTATTTCTAAAAATTATTAAATTATCATCACATTTAGTCGGAAAACCCCATTTTACTCCCATTATAGAAGTTCTTGAAGGTCGTTCAACTAAATTCTAAACATTGTTCCTCTCAAAATCATTGAATTCATCTTACATATCCTTAATCTAATCCTCATCAACTAAATCCTCACTAGTATTCTTTGGTTCAAATTGGGATGAAAAATCCAGATGATCAATTTCATTCCTAAAGGAATTTGTAGTCCAAACTGGTTGATCTACATCAACAATGTTACTTTCACTAGGATGATTCCTATAAAAAAATAAACTTCTTGGGTTTTGAAATTTGTTTCTTCAACAATACGTAGAAAATATTCCTAAGTAATAACTTTAGAAGCTATTTATTTAATTATTTCCTTATGAGAATAACATTCAAAAAAGATTTATTATCTATTTTATAAATAACATCTGATGTTGTAGTTTGTGATTTTTTGAAAACAAAAGGATCAGTTTCATAAAACATAACATGAACTATTTCCTCAACAGTAAAATAATTATTATTAAAATCTCGATAAACCATATAAGAAGTGGAATAACCTAAAAATATTCCTTCATCATATTTGAATGAAAATATAAGTAAATTATATTTCATATTAATAATGAATACTTTGAAAACAAAAACCTTGACGTGGAAAATATTTTATATTCTTCTTATCTACAACTTATTATGAGTTTTATTAAGAAAAGGATTAATTAAAACTCGACTTGTAGTATTCTAGGCAGTGTTAAATGATTCATCCCAAAAATTTCTAGCAGTTGAGTATTCACTCATCTTGGTTCTAGTTATTTCTTGAAAATTCTATTTCTTCTTTCAACTACACCATTTTTATGGGGGGGTTATAGGTGCTGAAAAGTTTTGTTCAATAACTTTCTTTGTCACGACCCGTCCTCGGGGCCCGTGTCGTGACTACCCCAAGCCCGCCTTCCATAGGCAAGGGGCTGGCGACTAGCACCAAGGCGTAAATCCCGATAAACAGGGAAGGCATTGCCTTTATAAAGTAAACAACCATCACAGAGTAAGCAAGCAGAAAGAGTAAACACTAAGTAAAAACTGTAACAAGTTGTGCTAAAAGAAAAAGGGGCCGGAAATACAAGCCCAACTGTAAAGTACAACTAAAAGGGGAAAACAGCAACTGAAAAGAAAATCTGCAGCGTCGAGCCATCCTCTGGAAGGCCCACCTGAAGGGCGAGCACAGATAGACTCCACAGCTCCTCGCTCCAGCCGTCCGCTCCGAGTACGTCCTGCCCAGTGGTCCACCTCCAGGTACGGTCCTGCTCCGCAAGCCTCCACCACGATC
Organism: Viscum album; assembly: GCA_963277665.1. Classification (NCBI taxonomy): domain Eukaryota; kingdom Viridiplantae; phylum Streptophyta; class Magnoliopsida; order Santalales; family Viscaceae; genus Viscum; species Viscum album. Next base: position 1,510,349,736 of record OY728139.1, on the reverse strand, counting down.
AGCGCTATCCGTCGTCTGCAACCAACACAACGAAGTGCGGGCATAGCCCGTGCAGGGGTGAGTATAAGCTACTCATTAGGGACCCTGAGACCCCCGAAGGTCTCCCGAAATCCACAAAGGATAAACCACAAAGGAAAGATACAATCACGAAGTAACAACCGACACTGCTTAGGTATATGCCCATACATATACCTAAGTCATGAATTCTTGTTCAGCTCCAACATCTGAGCCCAAGCACAACCCAATCCACACAGGAAAGAAAAACGTATACTCACACAGAATAGCAGAACACAATCCACGAAGGAGAGAAAAAGTAATCCACATAGGATAGCTCAACACAATCCACAACGGAAAGCAACCAGTAAATCCACCCAGGATAGTTCAACACAATCCACAAAGGAGAGTAAACAGGATTCGGCTCACATAGGTATACTTCATCGAAAAGGTGAAAGGGATGATCAGATAGAGATACTGAATCATCTAAGCTGGGACCCACTGAGGATGCAAGACCAGCTGTCTTCACTGAATCATCTAAGCTGAGACCCACATAGGATACAAGACCAGCACAGCTGGGACCCACATAGGATACAAAACCAGCACTCTTCATTGATTCATCTAAGATGGGACCCACATAGGATACAAGACCATCACTCTTCATTGATTCATCTATGCTGGGACCTACATAGGATACAAGACCAGCACTGAATCATCTAAGCTGGGACCCACATAGAATACAAGACCAGCACAGCTGGGACCCACATAGGATACAAGACCAGCACTCTTCATTGATTCATCTATGCTGGGACCCACATAGGATACAAGACCAGCACTGAATCATCTAAGCTAGGACCCACATAGGATACAAGACCAGCACGGCTGGGACCCACATAGGATACAAGAACAGCATTCTTTATTGATTCATCTATGCTAGGACCCACATAGGATACAAGACCAGCACTCTTCATCGTCGCAGTCCACTGAGGATCTCTACACAGTCGTCGTCGTCGAAGTCGCAGCCAGTACTAGGGTTCCCGCACACAGCAAGCTCGTTCGGGAGGGTCTGCTCCACGAGCCGAGAGGCTGATACATCAACTGACACAAGGTCCAGAGTTGATGTATCCAAAAGCTCTGTATCGTCAATAGTAACTCAACGTCGCAGACGGCGCGTCAATCGGACGCCCGGTCTGAGAGTTATTGGCTTTTTCGTCCTAGGGGCCCGGTTGGTTTTTAAGGATAAACCAACCCGACCGTACTCCACCTGTGTCCAAAACTCGGGCGGAGTATGCCAAAAGATCTGTCTCACTTAGAGGAATTCAACGAAGTCGACGGCACGTCAATCGGACGTTCGTAGCTCAAGATATGAGTGTTTCCGCTCCGAGGGCCCGGTTGGTTTCGTGAACGAACCAACCCGGACGAACCCAAAGTTTTCCGAAACCTTGAGTGCGATATATCGAAACGACCGTCTCAATCCAAGGATCGCATCGCCACTGAAGGCGCGTCGTTCAGACGCCCGTAGCTCAAGTTACGAGAAAAAGACCGAAAACGGTCCGAAGACGGGGGTCTGGGCCCGGCCGACCCGGCCCAACCCGGTTTGGCGCGACCCATCCCGGCTCGGCTCGGCCGAGCCGGCCGCGCGGAGGAACCCGCGGGGTGGGTGCTGCCCCCGTGGTGTCAAAGTGACGCGGCCCTGCGTGGGGCCGCCCAGAATCACCCGGACGCGGCCGGGCCGCCGCGTCCCTGAACCACGGTTCCGCGCGGCCGCGGAACCGCCTCGCCACCGCGGCGAGGTTTTCCTGGCGGCGCGCTGGGCACCGCCACTGCCTGGCGGCCGGCCACCGTCTCCGGCCGCCGCGCCGGCGTGGCGTGCCGGCGGAAGCTTCAGCGGGCCACCGGAGTTGCTCAGGTGGTCCGTTTTCATTTCCGTCTGTGCCGAGGTTCAACCCGGGTCCCGACCTTCACTGCAAGGCCCTCAAATCGCCCTTGCGGCCCCATTTGTTGTCGCCCTCCAAATCTGCACAACAACGAAGAACTGCGGAGGGTTGTCGGGCCGTGTTCGTTTCGCCCGCACCCTCCGCGTTAGGAGATAACAATCGGGAAGAATAATCAGCACATAGAAAACATAACAAATAACAATTTTAATAAATTAAAATTGTTCTTATGAAACCAGGTTCTTTATTTTAAAAGAAACAATCACGGGAAAAAAATTGTCTCACAACAAACCCCTACTTCGTCAAGTCGTCGCACACACGTTCTTCGCGGAATTGATCGTCGCGGAAAGAGAGGGTCGTCACATCGCGGAATGGCGTCGCGTCGTCGCGTTACTCGTCGTCGCGTTGACGAACTCCAAGGATCAAAACAAACAGATTTAATTAATAATAATTAAATCTGTGATGTTGTTATAACCCACAAAGAGATTAAAAAGAAGCGCAATCCCCTACCTTGTCGTTGTCGATCGAAGGTTGTCACGGGGTTGGATTGTCGCGGAAGAACGTCGCGGAAGAAGAACCGTCGGCGTCACGGAACTTGGTGTCGCGTCGTTGATCTCTGAGGGCTCGGCGTTCTTCTTCGCCCTTCGTCGAAGGCCAGCGTTCTTCGCGTTCTTCGCGTTCTTCGCGAAAAAGGATGAAGAACTTGAGGTTTTTCAAATCCTCTCAACGAACAACACTTAAGGAGAAAAAGAGTTGGTCTTATTTTATTAACATGCCAACGAACGAAAAAAATATAAGTAACGACCCATTAATTCATAGAATTAATTCACCGAATAAAACTGCCCAATTAAATGGTGCGTTAAGGATTTAAGAAAACGCGTCAGTTGACTTTCATAATGACGGGTTTTCGCGGGTGCATTACTTAGCGGAAAAGAAACGGTGGGGCTCGTGCGGGCCCCACCTCAAAAATATCCTACCAAGAGGGTAGGATATTTTTGGATAGCACCCTATCCGCAACAACTCAGCTTAAGCAGCTTAAAGTGGAATTCAAGTGGCTTTAACTGAAATAAAAATAAAGATGTCGCACCGCTTTATTTTTTTTCTTAACTTAAAGCCAAAAAATTAAAAACCACAACCGAGAAAAAGCAACTCCAGAAGAGGCGTTTCTAAGCAAAAACCGGGGCTGCGATTCCATCGGTGCCCTCAGAATTCGATTCCGAGCACCGATTCAAAAGTTAGAAAAACTCGCTCGTTCGTTCACTGAACTTACCCGAGCCAAACTTCGGAAAATGATTCCGGGCACACCGGGCCTCGGAATCAGGTACCGTCAGAAGCTGCGTTCTTGTAAAATTCCAAAGAAAATTAAGAAAAAAAATTTCCTTAAATTTACGGGTCTTTACATTACTCCCACCACAGGACTTTACGTCCCCATAAAGCTTCACCACAAACTTAGGGATACCAAGGCGGTACTGAGCACGCATCTGAGTCTCCCGCTCCCAAGTGCTCTCCTGGAGGTTCTCGAGCTGCCATCTAAAGAGCACTAGAGGAATCGATCGTCCACGCAGGACCCGCTCCTGTCGATCCTCGATCTCCACTGGGACCTCCGCAAAAGTCACCCCATCATCAAAGACTAGCTCTCCATGGACAAAGATTTGCGTCGGGACGTGCACGTATCTCCTCTGCTGAGATACGTGGAAGACGTCGTGCACCTGGTGCAACTATGGTGGTAGAGCCAGGCGATAAGCCACCTTGCCAATCCTGCTGAGGACCTGGAAGGGTCCGATGAAGCGTGGAGACAACTCGCCCCTTCAGCCAAACCTCTATAATCCTCGTCGAGATGAGACCCACGTGAAGACGTGGTCGCCATCCTCGAACTCAAGTGGCCTATGCCACCTGTCAGCATAGGAATTATGTTGGCTCTGAGCTATACTAATCCGCTCCTGGATGACCTGGACCATCTCCGATCCCACAAGAACTGCTAAGATTTCTTCTTTGCCGATAAGAGAAATCTGGTCTCATCCCCTGGATGAACCACTTATTTTTCCTAATACAGTCAATCCCGACATGGATATTACTAATCCACACCAAAGATGACGTTGTAAGGCCTCGACCCTACTACTAAGAGATCCAACCGTTACTCTCGCCTCCAAAGGTTAAGTCACACTGTCGGCATCAGTGTGTGGTAACTGGGTCTCCTCCAGTAGATGTATCACAAGTGAGGGTCAAGTCAACAGTCTAAACTGGAACCTCTTATTAACAACAAAAAAGAGGACAGGAATGAAAACATCACAAAGCTAAGCGTCTTTTACTATTGCGGCGCATAATACAAAGACACCACACAACAACAACAACAAGGAACAAGAAGTACAAAGGACGTATCAACTAGTTCCGCTCCTGTCCATCTGCTCTCAGAGCTCCATGATCGAGGGCCTCAACTGCCTGAAGCTGAGCTCTCGCATGTCCACCAACTCCCTGCGGTCGGGGTGGACCGCCTGGTGGTGGTGGTGGAAACACCTCGAAGTGTCTCCCACCATCTGCTACTCGGCCAGCTCCTCTGCCTCGTCCGCCTACACCCTGCGGACCACTGTGGCTGAACCTCTGTCTGGGAGGTCCCTCTACCACCTGCTGCTCATCTGTAAGACGATTCAGGCAGTCTCGAGCCATGTGACCTCGCCCGTTGCATGCGTAGAAATGCTTTCCCCTTCTGTAGCTGGCTCACCTTCGGGTTCCCCGCACAACCGAGTCTTCATCCCGAGACTTCCCAACTGATGGTCTGGTCCGTTTGGACCTCTGCGTCACCTGTCTACTGCCAGCTGCGGAACACCCTGCTACGGGCCGTCCTGCGGAGGGACCTATCACTGGAGCCTGCTCGGCGAGAAAACTCTCCACTAGAAGGGCTCTCTCCAACACCTCTTCCTGTGTCGGAATGTTGAGGGAGATCATCGAAGCCCTGATCTCGTGCCTCAGTCCCTGCTCGAAGGTCTGGTCCCGGAAGAATGGGTCCCGTACCATATCTGTGGAGTAGCGTGAGAGATCAGTAAATCTCTCCGAGTACTAGGACACTGTCATGCTGCCCTGCGGTAGCTGTAGCAGCTCTTTGATGCGCACCGCACGGAGGGTGGCTGGGACGAACTCAGAACGGAAGATGCTCTCAAAGTCCGTCCTGAGGAGAGATGTCTCGTCGTGCACCTAGAGCATCAAGCTCCACCATCTTCCTGCTACCACGTGCAGGAGGCTCGCTGCGAGGATCACCATGAGGTCTTCTGGTGTCCTCACTAATCTGAAAACCCGTACAACTGCCTCCAGCCAGTCCTCGACGGACCGAGGGTCCGTCTCCCCATGGAGCTTGGGTGGTCGCTGGCGCTGGAACTCATGCAGTGCACTAAGGCGATGTGCATCGTCAGCGGATGGGGCTGGTAGCATCGGTGGCTCGGCGGGTAAAGGTACCACCGGTGCCTCTGCTGACAAGGAGCCCTGCACCGAGGCCTCGTCGCTCGGTGGGCTGTCATCACGCACCACTCTTGGAACCCTAGCTGGCTGCCATCGTGGGGCCATCCTGAAAAGAAACAGGTGCACCACGGTCAGAACTGTATAACTGGTGAGCTGACACAAGTAATCACAAAGAAAACTTGAACACACATGCAATTAATGTTTTCGTACATTAAGTCGGAAATCAGAAGTCAGGGTCCTGGTGTATGGATACGTCGGCCACCACACCAACACTGGACTCCCTGGACTGATAACCACACCCAATACGCTGAACACTATTGCTTCACATAGAAGAAAGATCAGAGTCTGCGGTAGAACTGAACTCCTCTGATACCAATTTGTCACGACCCATCCTCGGGACCCGTGTCATGACTACCCCAAGCCCACCTTCCATAGGCCAGGGGATGGCAACTAGCACCAAGGCGTAAATCCTGATAAACAGGGAAGGCATTGCCTTTGTAAAGTAAACAACCATCATAGAGTAAGCAAGCGGAAAGAGTAAACACTAAGTAAAAAATGTAACAAGTTTTGCTGAAAGAAAAAGGGGTCGGAAATACAAGCCCAACTGTAAAGTACAACTAAAAGGGGAAAACAACAACTGAAAAGAAAATCCACAGCGTCGAGCTGTTCTCTGGAAGTCCCACCTGAAGGGGAGCACAGATAGCCTCCACAGCTCCTCAGTCCAGTTGTTCGCTCCGAGTACGTCCCGCCCAGTGGTCCACCTCTAGGTACCGTCCTGCTCCGCAAGCCTCCACCACGATCAGCGATGTCCGTCGTCTGCAACCAACACAACGAAGTGCGGGCATAGCCCGTGCAGAGGTGAGTATAAGATACTCAGTAGGGACCCCGAGACCCCCGAAGGTCTCCCAAAATCCACAAAGGATAAACCACAAAGCAAAGATACAATCACGAAGTAACAACCGACAATGCTTAGTTATATGCCCATACATATACCTAAGTCATCAATTCCCGTTCGGCTCCAACATCCGAGCCCAAGCACAACCCAATCCACAAAGGAAAGCAAAATGTATACTCACACAGAATAGCACAACACAATCCACGAAGAAGAGAAAAAGTAATCCACATAGGATAGCTCAACACAATCCACAAAGGAAAGCAACCAGTAAATCCACCTAGGATAGTTCAACACAATCCACAAAGGAGAGTAAACAGGATTCGGCTCACACAGATATACTTCGTCGAAAAGGTGAAAGGGATGATCAGATAAAGATACTAAATCATCTAAGCTGGGACCCACTGAGGATGCAAGACCAGCTGTCTTCACTGAATCATCTAAGCTGGGACCCACATAGGATACAAGACCAACACACCTGGGACCCACATAGGATACAAAACCAGCACTCATCATTGATTCATCTTTGCTGGGACCCACATAGTATACAAGACCAGCACTGAATCATCTAAGTTGGGACCCACATAGGATACAAGACCAGCACAGCTGGGACCCACATAGGATACAAGACCAACACTCTTCATTGATTCATCTATGCTGGGACCCACATAGGATACAAGACCAGCACTGAATCATCTAAGCTGGGACCCACATAGGATACAAGACCAGCACTCTTCAATGATTCATCTATACTGGGACCCACATAGGATACAAGACTAGCACTGAATCATATAAGCTGTGACCCACATAGGATACAAGTCCAGCATGGCTGGGACCCACAGAGGATATAATACCAGCATTCTTTATTGATTCATCTATGCTGGGACCCACATAGGATACAAGACCAGCACTCTTCATCGTCGCAGTCCACTAAGGATCTCTACACAGTCGTCGTCGTCGAAGTCGCAGCCAGCAATAGGGTTCGTGCACACAGCAAGCTCGTTCGGGAGGGTCCGCTCCACAAGCCGAGAGGATGATACATCGACTGACACAAGGTCCAGAGTTGATGTATCCAAAAGTTCAGTATCGTCAACAGGAACTCAACGTCGCAGACGGCGCGTCAATCGGACGCCCGGTTTGAGAGTTATTGGCTTTTTCTTCCCAGGGGCCCGGTTGGTTTTTAAGGCAAAACCAACCCCACTGTACTCCACCTACGTCCAAACCTCGGGCAGAGTATTCCAAAAGCTACGTCTCACTTAGAGAGATTCAACGAAGTCGACGGCACGTCAATCGGACGTCCGTAGCTCAAGATATGAGTGTTTCCGCTCCGATGGCCCGGTTGGTTTCGTGAACGAACCAACCCGGCCGAACCCAAAGTTTTCCGAAACCTTGAGTGTGATATACCGAAACGACCGTCTCGACCCGAGGATCGCATCTCCGCTGATTGTGTGCCGTTAGGAGGCTCGTAGATCAAGTTACGGGCAAAAGACCGAAAATGGTCCGAAGACGGGGGTCTGGGCCCGACCGACCCGGCCCAACCCCCCTGGGTCGGCCCGAACCGAGTCGACCCGACCCGGGTCCGGGTCCGACCCGGTTTGGCACGACCCGGAACGGCCAGGGCGGCCCAGCCCGGCCTGGGCGCGACCCGGCCAGGCGGGTCGGCCCGGCTCAGCTCGGCCGAGCCGGCCGGGCGGAGGAACCCGCGGGGTGGGCGCTGCCCCCGTGGTGTCAAAGTGACGTGGCCCCGCGTGGGGCCGCCCCAAATCACCCGGATGCGGCCGAGCTTCCGCATCCCTAAACCGGGGTTCCGCGCGGCCGTGGAACCGCCTCGCCGCCGCGGCTTCATCCGCGGCGAGTTTTTCCCGGCGGCGCGCTGGGCGCCGCCGCCGCCGCGCCGGCGGAAGCTTCTGCGGGCCCCCGGAGTTGCTTCGGTGGTCCGTTTTCATTTCTGTCTACGCTGAGGTTCAACCTGGGTCCCGACCTTCCCTGCAAGGCCCTCAAATCGCCCTTGCGGCCCCGTTTGTCGTCGCTCTCCAAATCCTCACAACAACGAAGAACTGCGGAGGGTTGTCGGGCCGTGTTCGTTTGTCCCGCACCCTTCGCGTTAAGCGATAACAATCAGGAAGAATAATCAGCACATCGAAAACATAAAAAATAACAATTTTAATAAATTAAAATTGTTCTTATGAAACCGGGTTATTTATTTTAAAACAAACAATCACTGGAAAAAAATTGTCTCACAACAAACCCCTACTTTGTCAAGTCGTCGCACGCGCGTTCTTCGCAGAATTGATCGTCGTGGAAAGAGAGGGTCGTCATGTCGCGGAAGGGCGTCGCGTCGTCTCGGTACTCGGCGTCGCATCGACGAACTCCGAGGATCAAAACAAACAGATTTAATTAATAATAATTAAATCTGTGATGTTGTTATAACCCACAAAGAGATTAAAAAGAAGCGCAACCCCCTACCTTGTCGTTGTCGATCGAAGGTTGTCGCGGGGTTGGATTGTCGCAGAAGAACGTCACGGAAGAAGAACCTTCGGCGTCGCGGTACTTGGCGTCGTGTCGTCGATCTTCGAGGGCTCGGCGTTCTTCGTCACCATTTTTCAAGGCCGGCGTTCTTTGCGTTCTTCGCGTTCTTCGCGAAGAAGGATGAAGAACATGAGGTTTGTCAAATCCTCTCAACGAACAACACTTAAAGAGAAAAAGTGTTGCTCTTATTTTATTAACATGCCAACCAACGAAAAAAAGATAAGTAACGACCCATTAATTCATCTAATTAATTCAACGAATAAAACCGCCCAATTAAATGGTGCGTTAAGGATTTAAGAAAACGCGTCAGTTGACTTTCATAATGACGGGTTTTCGCGGGTGTGTTACTTAGCGGAAAAGAAACGATGGGGCTCGTGTGGTCCCTACCTCACAAATATCCTACCAAGAGGGTAGGATATTTTTGGATAGAATCCTATCTGCATCAACTCAGCTTAAGCATCTTTAAGTGGCTTCCAAGTGGCTTTAACTGAAATAAAAATAATGTTGTCACACCACTTTATTTTATTTCTTAACTTAAAGCCCAAAAATTAAAAACCACAACCGAGAAAACGCAACTCCGTAAGAGGCATTTTTAAGAAAAAACTGGGGCTGCGATTCCATCGGTGCCCTTGGAATTTGATTCCGAGAACCGGTTCAAAAGATATAAAAACCCGCTCGTTCGTTCACTGAACGTACCCGAGCCAAACTTCGGAAAATGATTCCGGGCACACCGGGCCTCGGAATCAGGTGCCGTCAGAAGCTGCGTTCTTGTAAAATTCCAAAACAAATTAAGAAAAAAAATTTCCTTGAAATTTACGGGTCTTTAAATTCTTAATATAAAATATTTCAAAATTAGAATTTACAAATTATCCACCATGATCACTAGGTGTTTCTAATTATTAATATTGGCTATAAAGGTTTTAAAATAAAAAAATGTATTTGAGTTTTTTTTAAGAAAATAAGACCAAGTATATCTAGTGTAATCATTAAATAAGAAATAAACATATTATCTAACACCAATCCTTCTAGTTTTTGTAGAAAAAATAAATTCATGTGCACTAACTATAAAGAATCATATGTTGAGACTTCACTAATATATTTAAAACATGACTTGTGTTTCTTATCATATTGAAAAGGGTCTAATACTTTTGAATAATCAAACCTAGTCTCTAGTAGATCCATAACAACACTCATTATAGTAAAAAATGGTTATATCTCTAACGTTAGATCATATGAACCTTCTATTATATAACAAATATTGATCTTCCAATGCACTAAGAAAAGGAATTTCTTGGCTCCAATGTTCTCATAAGATATTTTTATAAACACTCTCATGTTTATTGGAATAAAGAATTAATTCTTCCTTGGATCTATATAGTAAAAAATTATTATTCCTAAATCTCAAAATCTAACCCTGATCACATAATTGAATTATTCTTATGAGGTTTCTCTTAATACATTTAACAAACAAAACATTTGAAATAAGAACTGTACCAAAAAGTGGAATCTTAACTATTTTGGTAACATCTCCTTGAGAATTTTCTCTGAAAGATACATTACCACCTTTTATTTTTCTAATACTCTTGATGAAGTATTTTTTTCCACTCATATTTCTCGAATAAAAACTATCCTTGTACCATATATTCTTTTTGTTTGTACTACCTTTGTTTACATGAAAAAAAAATATTAGACATTCGGGATCCAAACATTTTTTGGTATAATAATGTTAAAAAATGAAACATTAGAATACACATTTGTTTAGAAAAATATGATTTTTGAAAACCTATATATTTTACAATGTTTAATGAAAAATTCAATTTACACTTCCAACTATTTTTACACTTGGTGAAAAGGGATCACTTTTTGGATCAAATATATTGTTACTAAAAACAGGTTTTTTATAAATAAAACCAATTATGGGATTACTCCCATGAGAATGAATTTTTCTATAAATTTTATCAATTCATTATTTACCATTAGTATTTTTCTTTTATAGTGTATTAAATAAAGAAATTTTATATTTTATTCTAAAAACAAAATTCTTGTCCTCACTGGTATTAGTCATAGAACTATGTTTTTGAAAACTAGCTTGTAAACTATTTTTCACATAAAATATCATTATAAAATATTTTCAAATAGTTTATTTTTCTATATTATTCTTATCAACGTATTTAAAAACATATGATATTTCATTTTTCAAAACATTTATTCTTGAATCAGACTTGGCTACATTATCTTTAGCATTACCATGTTTTTTACAAATTTTTAAATTCTCATTTTCTAAAATCTTAGAAAATCGATGATCTTCATTATAACATGGATGAGTATTATCATATACTAAAGGAAATTATTCATAAAATTATTTATAAATTTTCCCATCTGGATAATTATCACTTGAAAAAATGTTGGTCAGGGATTCAGTAATGTGTACCTTGACCACAAAGTATTGATTTATTATGGGTACATTTGCAAAAAGACCTTATTAGTTCCCCTATTTGAAACAGTCATTCTTAGAAGGAACATCATAATAATCACCACCACTAGCACTCCATATGTCATAGGATTTTAAGAATTTATTTTATTGGGATTTGTAATATATTTTAGTATTTATTTCTGAATTTCTTTCGTTTCTATCTTTCTAGTTAATATTTGGATAATTTGGTCAAATATGTCTATCTTTCTTGAATTCATAAAACATGAATTTAACTTTATTTTCATTTTTATCATTATGAATATTTTTATTTCAATATTGAAAATCATTATTTATAACTATCTTTTTCATCATTCTTGTGATTTTTGCTAATTTGTTTTCAGAATGTTCTGAAGTACTTAAATCAGATTGAATAATAACTTTCTTATTCCTCTAATATTTAATAACTTCTCCTACTAAATGAACATTTGGAGGTAATATAGATTTATTATTGAAGGCAAGGACACCATTTTTGTTTTTGTTTTTATCAATAACTTTTTTTAATCTTCTCTCATACTGTATAAGGGTTCTAATAAGATCATCAAGAGTAAGATTTTATGGCTTCCTTGTCTCATCAATAGTAGTTCTCTTTGATTCCCACTCATTGGGTGTAATATCTATAATAATTTCCACAAGTATTTCATCATCAATACATTTCTCACCAATATATTATAAACAATTATTATGGTCATAAACCACTAGAGAATCATTGAAACTCAATATCTATTAATAAAATAAAAATCCTAATAGGTTTCACTAACTATCACTCTCCTGGTCTCTAAAACCTTACCTGTTCTAAAATGTGTGACTTCCAACTTTTTCCTAATACTATTTTCAGCTTCACATGAAGATATTTGACAATAAATACTTCTTTTCATCAAACATAACAAAGTATTCCTTACTCTATAATTTAACTAATATTCCTAATTTTATTGATGTCAAAAACTAGTAACTTCCTTATCAAGAATATTATAGTCTCTAATTTACATAACAATATTAGAAACCCCTGTGTTTATAAAACAAATCTTCATCATATCTCTCTAGTACTAATAAGCATCATCATCAAATATTGGTGGTCTATTTGGATTGATATTATCTATTGAACCAACATTCATGTATTTCATATTTATAAAATTTAAAAATATTATTTTCCACAAATACACATAAGTGTAACAAAATTCTATAAATTTTTTTATATAGAACCATTAAAAAAACTTTCAATAGTAAAGAGAGTAAAAACATAGAAACTATATGATTATTGGAATCCTTCTACGATACCAATTATAGGATCAGTATATCTATAATATTGATTATAGGATCATAATAATTCACTTATAATGGAAATACTTTCAAGAGGGGGTGAATGGTAGTTTTAAAAAAGTTATTTTAAAATAATTAAACAGAACAGAACACAAAACTCTTATAGTGTGGTTATCATACTCGGCCCTTAGTTCGATTAACAAAGTAATGAAATCGTAATCACAATACTATCAGGTTATATCAAAGTCAAAATCACAATCACTATGGGTCCGATTTATCAGAGTATAAGAGTCATAATCACGATGGATACCATAAATTCAAATGTATTATTATTATCATATTTAAATTCACACTGATAAAAAATAGAATATAAATATGAGTATGATAAATCACTTATTATTAAATATATAGTGGAATAAAAACATGTAAACAACAAGTAATACAATAGCTAAAAATGTAAAAAATGCATACAAGCTATTATACATATAAACCAATTTTAACCTTAAGAGTAATGTAGTATATAACCTAGACTAAAGGTATCCATTATTTAATAAATAAAAAAATTCTATCTTTCCTTTCCAATAAATCCCTCGATATGATTATTGGAACTGCTCAATCCCCTTATCCCTTAAATCCCTCGATACGATGATCAGCTATGTCTTCTTAGCCATGGACGCCCTCAGTCATATGGATTGTCTCTTTATTACTATACTTGTAATCAATCAATCGGAATATCAGATTCTCCATCTTTCTATCCCTGAAATCCCTCGATTGTAACAATGATCATATTTGAGTTACAATTAGAAAAGTTATTAAGGAGATAAACCTTATGAGTTTTCCATAGAAAAAACATACTAAAGAAAAACACTAACTAAGAATGACATATTCAAATAGATCTCTCTTCATAAGTGAGTAATAAACCAACTCCAAACTCTTCAAATGACCTTGTATTTATAGGAATCCTTCCAATTGCCATATTTTTTAAATTTTTTTGCAACGGCTTCATACAAATTGTGTTTGAAAACTCATTGTAACTGAATGTATAATTTCATATTGTTTAACACTGTTAAAGTAATAAATGTATTCCTTCCATTTGAAATAATTCTTCCATATTCAGATTATAAACATTAGTCATTCCGATGGATTTCATGATGATTTTCATTAAAATAATTTTTATGAGTGTTAGTCTAATTGTATTGATACCAATATAAGTATGATTGTCAAGACATTTTTTAGTATAAAATAAATGAATCAAGTGTGACTTCTAGTTTGATAAATATGAGTCTTATTTTCAGAAATATGATCATTAATAATAATAATAATGCATAATGTAATGATTATAACAATGAGACCTTATAACTTTTTCTATGTATGGTGAAAATTAATGTTTTCTTTAAAAAAATTAAAAAACACTTGGGACATAAAAGGTGTGTAAACATGTTTTAAGAAAGTGTTTTTTACTTAAAAAAATGGAATGAAAAAATAAAAAGTAGAACATATCACTCAATAATAATTTCATGTAACACAGAGATAAAAGAATTTTCTCCCAAGTAATAAATGTTTTCTATTTTGGAGGCCGTGTTTTATGGGAATGCATTATAAAAATCCAATTTGAAGAATTTTTGCATAGTCAAATAAAGGTATCTTTCTGATTCCAATGATGTGACAATTAATTTAGAAGTGGTGGATCGGTTGATAAAATCAGCACACTTCTTGGAGATGAAGGAGTTGAGACCAGTGAGCACCTTAGACAAGAGGTACATCGATGAGGTGGTGTGGTTTCACTGGATTCCGAGATCAATTGTCTCCGATCGAAACACGCGGTTTACCTCACGAGTCTGGAGGAGATTACAGCATGCCTTTGGCACCCAGCTACACCTTAGCACTACTTTCCACCCTCAGACAGATGGGAAAAGAGAACTAACGATCCATATGTTGGAAGACATGTTGCAGGAATTTATTCTGGATTTTGGGGGATCATGGGTACGAAACTTGCCTCTAGAGGGTTTTTCCTATAACAATAGTTTCTTCTCTACTATTTGTATGACACCATTTGAGGCCTTGTATGGAAGGCCGTGTCATTCACGTGTTTGCTGGACATAGATTGGGGAAGCAGCTATTCTTGGGCCAGAAGTGGTATGGGGCACCACTGAGAAGGTTCAGCGCATGCGTGAGAGGATGAAGGCCACACAGGACCAGCAAAAGTCTTATTTCGATCATAGGAGGAGGCACTTGGAGGTTGAGGTTGTGAATCATGTGTTCTTGAAGCTTTCACCATGACGTGGTCAACGAAGGACTGGGAAGGGGAGTAAGCTCTCCCCTAGGTTCATCAGACCTTTTGAGGTGTTGGAACGAGTTGGTGATGTGGCATATCATCTGGATTTTCCACCTCAGTTGGAGAAAGTTCATAACATCTTTCACGTCTCCCAGCTACGTCGACATCTACACGACGACTCTCACGTCATCGATTGGGGAGAATTAGATGTGGAAGAGAATGTGACCTTCATAGAATGACCGATCATGATCAAGTATCGTAAAGAGAAAGTGCTTCGTGGATGAACCATCCCCTTGGTTCATGTGTTGTGGAGGCATGGTGTCCTGGAATAGAGCACTTGGGATTGATAGGCCCAGTTACGCGTTTAGTACCCAAGGCTGTTTTGCCTTCCTTGTTGTTTTTGTTGTTCTGAGTTCTGTTGAGATGTTTCACCTTGTGTTTTAATATATGAAATGCCTGTTCTGCTTGTTTTTACCCCAAATGTGTGATGATGGGAAAATATGACTGTTAATCAAGGAGCATTAATGTGGATGCGATTAAACCTGTGCGGGTGAGTCAGTGCCGCCCAAAGCGGATAATATCCTGGCATATAGGAAGCGACTCCCTGACTCAAGTGTTTGACAGTGTGATCCTTGTGATTGATGTGAATGTTTGTGGCTGATAACTCTTCGGGGAGTATTCCTGGATGTAGGGGGGTTCTGTCCCCGCTTTCGAACAACCCAGGGGTTTTCCCATGAGAAGTATCTTTAGAGGGTGGTTGTTTGGACACCTTTTTTTATCCTTTCTGGTTTGTTCTTATATTCTCAGGGATGAGAATAGTTTGAGAAGTATCTGATGTAATGAACCAGGGTTTTGGGGTCCATTACTTGGTGAAAATCTGATGTTTGGGGTGTTCTGGGTGGTCTGGAAGGCCATCCCAGCTTCTCGGTGAAGCTTAAGACTCCTAAAGGTGGCCTCGGCCTACTGGTAGCCTCAGCCTACCAGTAGCTCAGCCTACTGGTGGCCTCGGCCTTCCAGTAGCCTCAACATATGGGTAGCTCGGCCTAACGGTGGCCTGACCAACCAGTGGCTCGGCCTACTGGAAGCTCGGCCTACCGGTCGATCGGCCTACCGATGGCTAGTCCTACCGGTAGCTCAACCTACCGGTAGCTGCGGCCTACAGCTGGCATCGGCCTACCGGTCGCTAGACCTACCAGTCGCTCGGCCTATCGGTGGCTCAGCCTACTGGTGGCTCGGCCTACCAGTAGTCGCGGCCTACCTCTGGCCCCAGCCTACTGGTAGCTCGGCTTACCGGTCGCTCATCCTACCAGTGGCTCAGCCTACCGGTATCCTTGGCCTACCGCTGGCCTCGACCTATCGGCGGCTCGGCCTACCGGTAGCCGCAGTCTACCGTTGGCCTCGACCTACCGGTGGCTCGGCCTACCGGTAGCTCGTCCTACTGGTGGCCGCCGCCAATCGGTAGCCTCAGCCAACCAATATCTTGGTCTACCAATAGACCTAGCCTATCAGTGCCCTCCACGGGATTTTTCCAGTAGCGCCTCCTTTTGCACGAATTGGTTTGACCCCTTTAAGCCTATTTTAAAATCCATTAATGGTATTTAATTAAATGTAAAACCATGTGTTTTGGTCATGCTTTTAACCGCGTTTTCAGAAACGCCTCTACTACATCCTGTGAGTTGTTTTTAACCACCCTGAAGGGCGGGGAACTTTTAATTGGACATGTGGGGAGGCCTAGCCACATGGTCAACCCACGATCTAACTTCTTCCGCAGTTTCAACTTTTTCCCCATATCTTAACCGTTCAGGTGACACTATATCTCAGCTTATTAACCTAAAGACTTCTCTTCCCCCTATGTTTATTTTTCTCTATCACACCCTGCGCTCGGAATACCCGTCCTCCGAAAGAGTTGTACCCCCGCGAATTTTTCCTTGATCGCGTTCCGTGGAGTTCCTGCTACCTCTATTTTCCAGTTTCCACACGAGGACTTAACGTCGATCCTTGATCAATCAAGTAGGAATTTTTCTCCTTTGTCTCTCCTTTCTGTGTATCATGCGGGGCAGGCATGCTTTTGTCTCTATGGAAATTGATGAAACAAAACTTAATAAAGATAATGAACTAACCTTTAAATAATTAAAGTTGGTGTGATCGATGTCCTTATGTACTCTTTTATGTTTATATGTGTTGTGAAATGTGCGGGCCTATGGTCACTGAAAATCATGGTCGTTGGTTGTCTTTCTCTATGCACTAATGAACCTCGGTGCTTCTGAATGTTTAAATAACTGTAACGTGGAATTTTTTAATTATGTATACACGGTTAAATAAATTGAAACCTCCATGATTAACCCTTTTTGTGATAACCCTGGTTAAAGCACAGTGGAATTGAAACCATGGAGTGTGTTAAATATTTTAAATCTGAAAATACCTGCATGGGCCTACCTTGTGTTCGTGTTAGTGGTTTGGTTGTTTTTCCTTCACGGGTGACATTATGGTTTTCTTAGATGGGGGCTTAGATTTCTGGGGTGATATTGGTGGGGATGGGATCCCCGGTTGTTATAATTTTGTTGGTTGTGAATATGAGGCTGTGTGTTGATATCATAAAATGGGGTGGAATCCTCTGTTGTTGAGAAACCGTTGGCTCCTAGATTTTTGGGACATGGGGCTATGTCTTGGGGTTTGTTTTGTTTCCAGTACTTCAAGGGATCTCACTTAATCTCTAGTTTTTGTGACTTCACAAGAGAACTGGGTGTGAATGCTTAAATTACCTAATGGTTTTCCTTTCTTCATTATAGTTGTTTCATCTGTGAATGTGCCTATTAGTTTCCCAGTAGAGAAGGGATTAACTCATACTGAACTGTTATGAAATGATAAGTTGAACAGGGAAACTGGGAACTGTTTGTTCTGTGCCTTTTTTCTAAGGCAGCAGTGCTTGTTCACCTGCTTGTATCTATTTGAGGAGACATAGGTTGGGTTGTGTGTTGGTATATATATATATGTAATTGTATGTTTTGTGTTTATTCACACCCCACCCGCATTGGGCACTTAGTGTCGGACACCCCATTTCATAGGGAAGGGTGTTTCCCCCTAGTTACTCTCCTTCCTGCTCCCTCTTCCCTCGGCTGTGATGGATCGAGGCGACCTTACACCCAAGATTCTTCGGGTATGTTTCGATTGGTGTGTTGTTAGCCAGGATTGTTCGAGAAGGTTGTTTTCCCAAGAATATTCGGGATGTGGCCCAGGTGTTTTTGGGCAGGGGTTCTATTTATGGTTTGTTTTCCCAGGTGTCTTCGGGATGAGGCCCAGGTGTGTGCGGGCAGGGTTAGATGGTTGTGAGGCCTAGGTGTGTGCGCGCGGGAAGAGTGTGGTAGTGTCAGGACATTTTCCGTTAGGGATGAGCAACTAGCTAGTGGGGGAAATGGTGGTGTGGGGTACCGAAATGCTTTGTTCTTTACTATTATCTTACTTCTTGTGTTATTTGGTGAGAGGGGCCGGTGAGGTGGGATGGATAGACTCCTTGATAGATGATGTTTCTTCTGCTTCACATGGTACTTTAGTATGTCTCCCCACTTGTGCACGAGAGCTATAGGTTTTCCCTACTGAGTATACTTTGTATGATCACCCTACGTTTACTTTCAAGTTGTCAGGAGGACTGAAGAGGTCGTGCGGGACCTTACTAGTACGGACGTTGGAGTTGTCGTTGGTCGTTGTTGTTTTCTGCTTCACCGTTTATTTTCTGATTGGTTTGTACTTTGGAGTTCTTGTACTTTGTTCAGTTTTCTTCTTTTTTTAAACATTCATGTAGTTTGGGTTTTACCTTGAGTTTTATATACTCGGCGGTGTTTGGTGTTGACTCATTCTTTCTCCCAATATTGGTTAACTAAAAAGGGTAATGCCTCCCATATTGTGAAAATGTTATACCATTGGTTCTAGTCGCCACTCCGGGGCCTACTGGAGGCTGGACTCAGGGGTCATTATCTCTCTTTCAACTTAAATAAGGAAGGGCTTGGAAATCTGTTGTCTCTTCCCTCTCTTCGGTGAAGGAGGGTCATGAAAATAACATATAAAACATCAGATAATGTAAAAATGGAATCATTGTAATGTGTCTACCACATTAAACAATACTTTATCATGAGTCAAGGCTCATTGCATGTAGAGTAGCACAAGTCAAGGATACCTACAAAGATCGTTGCACATGGAACACGAGTCAAGGCTAACCGACATGACCATTGCAAAAAAACATCCCATGAGACTAAACATTACCCAATGAATTGGATCATTGTCCAGGTGAACCCATCATAACATGGTCCGGAGTATTTTTTCCACTTAATTAATCATACATATAAACATAAGTGTACCCATAGAATGAAATGGGTGTCATAATCATGTCATAAAAATTAACCGATGGACGTATCATCGAAGTGTCCATGAAGGAAAGGAATTAGATCATGAATGGACAATAATAAGGTATAATATCTATATATCATGATAATTGATTTCAAATTGAATTAATATCATGTAAAAAGATGTATTTTAAGAAACTTTAAAATCAAAAAAAAATTAGAGATGTTTAAGGAAAATATAAAAATCATTTAAAATAAAAATTGAATAATCTTTTATATAAATCCAAAAGATATAAAATAATATTATAATAATAAAATTAGTTAATTTAGAAAGAAAATGTTTTCTTAAAATAGATTCTAGAGTGCACTTGAAATTTGGTAGGAATTTGGTATGTTCCTTTAAAACGGGCTTGCCTATCGAGAAGAGTTGAGAAGGGGACCACTTAAAAACATGTATATATTTGAAAGATAATGATGAATGTATATTGATACATTATTTTGGACCATATACCCATAATTTAGAATATGTAAATAAAAATAAAATGACAAATTAATTTGGTTTAAAAGAAAGATATAGAAACCCGAAGGAGTAATGGAGGTACTAGTAGAATCCCTTAACTTAAGTATGAAGGTGTTCTTCAATTGTTCTTAATGAACTGGATAATAAAATTAGATTAATTAATTAATAATTCTATAACTACTTATACATTTCATTGATTTTATATATCCTTATTAAGTTCATTCATGGCATTTTTTGATGGGTTAAGAGGTTGAATTTCATTGTTTGGGAGCCTTCGTTTCCTTGGTTTTTATGATCAGTTTACTTATATACATGTATGGATAATCATATAAGATGAGGATGGTTTTATAGAATTGAAGTTATATGTTATTATATAACATAAATATTATTAAATGGTTATAAAATTCATTTTTTTATTTGGAGGGAGGATGAATCACTATATAAAAATTTAATGATAACTGTTTGGGTTAATTGATGGATTTTTATCTTAACGAACTCATTCTATTTTATAAATTAATAAAAATTGTAGAAAATGATTATAGAACCCTAAATAGTATATATTACATGCATAGTAATATGATTGAACCATAAAAATGGTTTCATGACCAGAATTTAATATAGTAATATTAATTGAAAACACATCGTCCTTGAATGTGATATATTAACACATCTCAGATGGTGTTTCCATTTCTAGTATAAATGGAGGGGAAAGGATAGATGATGATGAATTATTAAATTAGAATAAAAAATCCAGTAATTGTATGGTAATAGTGTTGTCACACCATTTTTATGAGCATATATAAGTATTAAAAAGAATATAAAGGAACTTGAAAAGAAATTGAAGGAAACGGAAAAGGGTTTCACCTCATTTTTCCTTCCTATTGAAAACCTTTTTAGGGGAGAGATTTTGGTTATTTGATGAGTCCAAGAGATCCTATACATGGTATATGAAATTTAATAAGGAACATGACATCATAGGTGTGAGAAACATATGTGGTGAGGGGTGGTATTTATAGTGGAGGAGAGGAGAGTTTTCTCAATATTTAATTCATTAGTTTATTATTTTGATCAAGACAATAAATAATGATTATTAATTGGAATAAATAGAGTAATTAGATCATTTTATTACTAACTAATGGTGATTAAATCATCCATGACTCAATAAATAGTGTATTAAACTTATAAGGTATGTATACCGTATTTCACTATTCACCAACAATTAAGTATTTTAGAAAAAATCAAAAATATTAACCATTACCATTTTTTGATGTGTATAATCTAAAAATGAAATCCATTTTATGAAAATAATTTTTTAAATATGGTAAATTTATTTTTTAATTAAAAACAATTACTTGAAAATACAAATTTTAAAATTAAAATTGTTTGTCTAACACTTTAAAAAAAATAATTAAGGTCTTATTAAATTATCTTATAATAATAAGAAATAAAAATATAATTTTATGAAGATGTATTATGAAAATATATTTTCTTTTAATTTAATAAATTAATTATATAATTTTAATGAAATATGCCTGACTTACAAAAATACCAATACTTAATTAATAATTTTTGAAATATTTATTTACTTATACTATGATATAACTATATCATATTGACACTTATAATATGGATAAATTTTATTTATAATTTAATTAGTGAGTTTAATATTTCATTGGTCAATTTACTATTCATAAAAGTAACATTACTATTCCAATGGTCAAGTTACTATTTCATCGGTAAATATACCTTAACTTCTAGAGATACCTTTTATTTCACTTGTTATTCATATATAAGGTTTTTATTGTACTAAATATGTAATATTATTTGATTGTACTATAATAAATAATTATAAGAAGGGAATTTCATTGATTAAACATTAAGTGGTTACATTCTTCCCCACTTATGAAATTTCACCCTAAAAATCTCATTCTACGTTCTTAGCAGAAAACAGTTTTGGGTACTTTTCCTTCATAGATTCTTATTGTTCCCATGTTTCCTCTTTGTACTTGTTGTTCTTTCATAGAACTTTGACTTGGAGAATAGTATTTTTAAATAGAAATTTATCTATATGATCCAAGATCTTCACTCTCTTCTTCTCGTAAGAAAGACCATTCTCCAACTATACCACCTCTAAAGACAGTACATGTGAATGATCTGGTGTGTACTTCCATAAGGGGGACAGATGAAATACATCATGTAATTTAGAAATGGTAGGTGAAACTGCTATTCCATAGTCTATTGCTCTAACATGATAAAGAATCTCAAACGGTATGATATACCTGAGACTTAGCTTTCCTTTCATCCCAAATATCATAACCTTCTTCCATGGAGATATGAAGAGGAATACCATGTTTCCAAAATTAAACTCAAGGTCTTATTGAAAATTGTCTACATATATCTTTTGTCAAAATTGGGATGCCTTGATGTGTTGCTGAATCGTCTTCACAATCTTCCCCATTTAATCAACCATTTCAGGTTCTACAACCTTACACTCATCAACATCATCCCAATACACCATTGTTTTGCACCTTTTCCAAAAACAGACATCATATGTTTCCATTCAGATGCTCAGCTGTAAACAATTGTTGTAATATAACTCAACCGGAGGCATTTATTGGTCTCATCCTCCTTTCATGTCCATAGAACATGCTCTCAGCATTTCTTCTTGTTTTTGAATAGTTTTCTTGGAGAGGCCATCCGTTTGAGGATGATAGGTTGTACTGAAGTTTAGCTCAGTTCTTAGAGCATATTAGAGATTGTTCCAGAACATCAAGGTGAATCTCAGATCTCAATCAGATACAATCGATAGTGGTATTCCATACAACCTTACGACTTCTTTTATGTATATCCTTTCATGTTTATCCAATGATTAGTCCTCTATAATTACTATAAAGTGTTCTATATTTTTTATACAATCCATACTAACCCGTATAGAATTGTTTCTTCTAGATGTCCATAGAAGTCTAGTGAAAAAGTCCATGGTAATTTTCTCCCACTTACATGTTGGTATGGGTAGTGTTTTCATCATCCCCTTAGAATTTTTCCTTCTATACTCCACTTGCTAATATACTAGGCACTTTAATGAATATTGTTTCTTCTAGAGTATATCCGAATATCATTGATAAAGAATACGATAAATATGTCGAGGTAGTCTGTAAATATAATATTCATTAAATTCATGAAAATTTCAAGATAATTAGTGAGTCCTAAGGGAATCACAATGAACTCATAGTTCCCATACCTCATTTGAAATGCAATCTTGGGAATATTTTCCTTCCAAACCATTAATTAGTGATATCCTGATCGAAGATCTACCTTAGAGAAATAACTAACCCCATGTAGCTGATCGAACAAGTCACCTAACTGAGGTAGGGAAAAAATTTTCTTTATCATGATTTTATTTAGCTCATGATAATCAATGTAGAGGAAGAATGATCCATCTTTCTTCTTAAGAAATAATACTAGCTCACCCCATAGTGAAGCACTCGGGCGTATAAAAAACTTCTTTAGATTCTCCTGTAACATCTTCTTTAGATCTTCCATAACAACAGTGTCCATTCTATAAGGTTTATTTGATATAGTTATACATCTAGAAATAATTTCAATTGAGAACTCAACCTCTTGGGAAGGTGTAAGACTAGGAAACACTTCATGAAATACATTAGTGTATTCCTCATGATGGGATTGTCTTTGAGCCTGATTTTCTACATTGTATCAAAATTTTGAGAAATATATTATTGCTCATAATTCAATAATATCTACAAATGAGAAAATAATTCTAAAGGAGGTTCATATTACTCATTACACTTGTATAATATTGGATCATGATCCGGGATGTGAAGAGTGATCTCTATTTCCTAGAAGTTGATGTGGTATTTATATAAAGATAGCCAATCCATGCCAAAAATAGCATCAAACTCTACCAAAGGAAGTATAGAGAAATTTTATGGTAGGTTCAATCCAAATAAAATTAACTGGGGAGGAGTTATATACTTTGGATGCAATAATTTCCCCATTTTTTCTCACAGATAACTCAATCTTCAAATTTTGAGGTATTGTTTGAATAGTTCTACTAAATTTTCAAGATATGAAGGAATGCGTAGAACAATAATAAAATAATACATCTACTATTATTGAATGAATAAATAGTGTGCATATAACCACAACTTTGTCCAGATACACCTTAGCAGTATTGATAGCATAATCCATTCCTTTTTGCCTTGTTTTTTTTTGTTGATTTCCTATGATAACCCTTGGTTTAGGGAAATTATTAGCATAATTCCAATATTCCTTTCAATTGAAACACTACACTACTTTTGAAGCATAGATATAATCCTTCCTTTATTCTTCCACATTAGTGGAATTATTTATATCCCTCTAGAGGTTTTAATCCATATGTCTTATTCATCCACATTTTAAGCAATGCTTGGTTACCTTTATATAGTTCCAAGTATGCTTCCTCACACAATTTTGACATGTGGGTCTTTTGGTCTTCATTCCATCACAGAATTTATCTGATGATCCACCTATATTAGACTCCATTTTCCAGTTTTTTTAATGGGCCCCATGAGACCATTGAGATTCTATGATCTCTATTTCAACCTTGAGGGCACAACATAAAATCTCCTCATAACTATCAAATTCATGAATCACCAATTATTTTTATGGACTCTGTTTCAGTCTGATAAAGAAGTTATCCAACTTTCTTTTGGTGTTCATGACAATTCCATAAGTGTATCGTGCAATCCTTGTAAGGTTTTCTTCATACGGCCTGATAGACTCATCTTACTTATGCTTAAGTATTAGTAACTCTCTTTCCATCTTGATATAGAGGGTTCAAGGAAAAATATTTACTAGAAAACATTTTATTGAATTCCTCCCAAACCATGGAAAAATATTTCCACGTAGGAATTCGTATTCTTGATTATTGTCCACCACTAATAAACTCCCCCATCAAAATGATATACTTACATCATGAAATTATCTTCATCTGAGTGATGGAGGACAGAGAATATCTTTTCAATTAAGTTAATCCATTGTTCTGTAAGGAGGGTATCGTAAGTCCCACGAAAAAAGGGATTCATTTTCCTTTTGAAGGATTCGAAGACAACTTTATCTTTTATTGAAGGAAGATGAAGTTAGACATGATTTATGTCATTATTCATAACTTGAACCTGCTGACCAAGAACTATAATGATTTTTGGAGCACCTATTTCTATCACAGTTGGAATATAATTAGGTAAATAATCGCATTCCAAATCACGTTGATTGTTTTCAAGTGCTCTTCTATTTCTCTCCATTATCTAAGAATTTAAACTGCAATTAGTGGGATTGAATTCTTAGATAATAATCATAAAATGAAACATTAAACACAAAAGTATAAACCTTGAAAAGGAAATTATATACTAAATTGTTATTCCCTAGGTTTAAATATAGTGTATGCTCGACTTTTTTCATAGCTAATAATAATGGTTCTTAGTTAGATTCTAAATTTACTAAAGCATATCCCCCAGGAGTGTCAAAATAGTTGTGTAGTAAGTCATATTGTCCTGTACCAATTTACCCTGAGTGAGGCCTAAAACACCTTGTAATATTTGTTACTCCTAGGTACATATGTGATAGAACCATTTCTACTTTTAATATCTATAAATAGATTTATTTCCATGATAAACCTCTTACACTATTCTAAACAAAATTTAGGGATGTTTTCTTGTACTTCTTCTTATCCCTATGTTTCATACTAAATATCTATATTCCTTATATCCAAATAAAAACTAGACCCTACCTCTGATACCAACTATTGAGACCCTAACCTTCTACACATATCATTACATGGTATTAATCATAATTAAACATCAAAATACAATCCATGGATCGTAAAGACTATCGTCTTTGGAAGACTAGGCATATAATTAAACGTCATAAATAAAAGTTTATTTAATCTCTATATTGATCTCTAAACTTACATTGTGTTCATACATATGAATAAGATAACTTGGGGATAACATGAACAAATGTATGACCTAGAAAACCCAGTAAGGTGATAAACATAAGAATAAAGCTTAGTACATGGGTTATAAGGCATGACATAATTCTATAAAAAGGAATATAACAAGATTGATCATTTATAATCATAACATATAAAACATGGGATCATATAAACATAGAATCATGGTAATGTGGAAGACACATAAAAAATGAATTTATCACAAGTCAAGGCTCGTTTCACATAGAGTAGCACGAGTCAAGGCTAACCACCAAGATCGTTGTACATGGACCACGAGTTAAGTCTAACCTCCACAACCGTTGCACATAACATATCATGAGACTACAAATTACCCAGTTCATTGGAGCACCTTTTGGATGAACCCATCATAACATGTCATGATTATGGTTTCCATATAAACAATCATACATATAAACATAAGGGTACCCATGAAGTGAAATATTTATCATAATCATGTCATAAGGCATAACCAATGGGCGTATCATAGAAGTGTCCATGAAAGAAAGGAATTATATAACCAATTTAAAATAATAAGGTATCATAGTAATATATCATGATAATTAATTTAAAATTGAAGTGATATCATGTAAAAAGAGTATTTTAAGAATCTTTATAATCAAGACATTTTAGTGTGGTTTAAGGAAAATATCAAAGATCATTTAAAACAGAAAAGGGGAAATCATTTATATAAAACTATAGGTGAACCAATAAGGTATTAATAATAAAATGAGTTATTTTAAAAAGATAATTTTTGATTAAATATATTATAGAGTGCACTTGAAATTGGGTAAAAATTTGGGATGTTCTCTTAAAACATGCTTTCTTATTAGGAATAATAGAGAAGGGAACCACTTAAAAACAGGTATATCCCCGAAAGGTAATGACGAATAGATATTGATACATGAGTTTGGAACATATAAAAATAATTTTTAAGATTTACATGAAAGAAAACATTAAATTCATATGCGTAGAAATAAATATAGGGAAACCTGAAGGAATAACTGAGGTTTGGTTAGAATCCCTTACCTTAAGTCAGAAGGTGTTATTCACTTGATCTTAATGTATTGGATAATCAAATTATATTAGTTATTTAATAATTAAAGAACCCATTATAAATTTAATTTATTTATTATAACCTTATTATGTTCATTAATGGCCTTTTTTATTGGATAAAAGGTTCAGTTTCATTTTTGGGATCATTTATTTCCTTGGTTTTCATAATCGGATTACTTATGTAAATGTACGGATAAACATGTAAGATGAGGTTGGTTGTATATAATTGAAGTTATATGTTATTAAAGAAAATAAATGAGATAAAAGTTTTATAAAATTAATTTTATTATTTTGAGTTATTATGAATCATTATATAAAACTTTAATGATAACTGTTTGGTTTAATTAGAGGTTTTTTTATCACAATAAAATCATTTTGTTTTAGAAATTAAAACCATTTGTAAAAATTATTCAATAACATTGCATATGATATATTAAATACATAATAATATGGTTAAACCATCAAAATGGTTTCATGACCAAAATTGAATATGGTAATTGAAATTGAAAACACGTCATCCTTGAATGTGATAAATTAACACATCTCGGATGGTGTTTAAATTTCTTGTGTAAAAGGAGGAGAAAAGAGAGATGATGATGCATTATACAATTAGTATAAAAAATACCATTACATATAATTTAATTTATTTCTCAAAAAATTTGTATGAGTATAGGTGAGGATAGAAAATAATACAAAAGAACTTGAAAAGAAATTGAAAGAAAACAGAAGAGGGTTTTACCTCTTCATTCTTTCCTCTTGAGAGCCTCTTTAGGGGAAAGGTTTTCATCTCTTAAAGAGAAAAAGAGATCCCAGATATGGTATATGGTCTTATGGAGATATATTATCATAATTAAGACAATTAACAAGGCTATAGAGGTGTGAGTAGAACAGGTGGTGAGGGGTGGTATTTATAGTGAAAGAGAGGGGATTTTTCTCAATGTTTAATTCATTAGTTTATTATTTTGATCAAGAAAAAAATAGTGCTGATTTTTGGGACTAAATATAGTAATTATATAATTTTAATTATAAAAAATTGGGCTTACATAAGCCATAACTCAATAAATGGTTTATTTAACTTATAATGTATATATATAATAAATTATCGTATTTTACCATTCACTGAAAATTAATGTATTTTAGAAAAAATACCAAAAATTCACCATAACAATTTTTCGATGCATAGAATCCAAAAATTAACTCTATTATATGAAAATAATTTTCTAAAAATGATAAATTTATTTTTTAATTAAAACTATAATTTACTTGAAAAATAAAAAAATTAAAATTAAAATTTCTTTTCTAACACTTTGAAAAAGAAATCAAGGTATCATAATGTTGTATTATAATCATTAAAAAATAAAAATATTATTTTAGGAATATATCTCATGAAAATAAATTTTATTTTAATTAATTAAATTAATTATTAAGTTGAAATCAAATATACATGACTTACAAAAATACCAACACTTAATTAGTAATTTTTAATATATTTATTTATTTATACAATGATATAATTATATCATATTGACACTTATAATATGAATAAATTTTATTTATACATTCATTGTTGAGGTTACTATTTCATTGGATGGTTTACTATTTATAAGGGTCACATTACTATTCCAAATTTCAAGTTACTATTTCATCATTAAATGTTCATTAACTTCTAGAGATACCTTCTATTTCACTCTTTATTCATTAATACAGTTTGTATTGGGTTCTATATGTAATCTTATGTGATTATACTATAATACATAATAATAAAAAGGTAATTATATTGATAAAACCTTGGGTCGTTATAATTTCCCTTCTCTTCCAATGCTCTTTGAAGGTCACTTCCATGAGTCTCGACGACATAAATAACCCTAGAGGGGATGCGGATGGGATATTGGTTTTGACCACAACTATATATTCCCATGCCTCCCTGTCTTCTATGACCTATTGGAAAAGGGAATTATATCTCATTATCCTTATCATTGATGGATAATGGATCCATTAAGTGAATTAATTTCATATGAAAAAATTTAATTCTTCATCGGATGAGTATTTTTTGTAGTCTGACTATTCTCATGGTATAACTGTTTTGGGTTGGTTCCCAATGTACCATTTGGCAGGGTGGGAGTCATTGTAACACCCGATACTTTTATAAGAAATATTTTGTTTTTATTTTATATAAATCATCAAAGGAATCTTGCACTATAACCAACAATAGCTTGGATTTCATTACACGCAAACGCGACCTTCATCGATAGCTTGCGTCGTACGCAATTCTGAGTTTCACTAAACAACGATATGCTATTAAAATATTATTAAAACAAGTCGTTATTAATAGTAATAACCACTTTTTGAAATTTTATAAATTTTATTTTTAAAAATGGACTTCATTTTTGGATTCGGAATATCAAAATTAGCCTAGGGTGAAATTTTGGTATTTTTCTGAAAATTTCAATTTTTGATGAATAGTGAAAACACTGGGTTACTATTTAAAACCCGAATTTTTATTTAAATAATTATTTATTTTATTTAAATTTATTTTAGGTCAAAATTGATACATAATACCTAAATAAGTTAAATGCAATTCATTGGAGTCATTTTATAATAAATTTAGATATATAAGAATTTTATTGAACTTTTGACCGTCTTTTACCACCTCCTAGGAGAATCTGCAAATTTACATAAAACATAATTTTACCACTTCTGTGAGTAGAATTTCAAAAATCCGAGAGACATGGTTTATGTCATTAAGTAAAATGTGGTTCAATGAGATGAAAATAATTTTTGGTGAATAGTAACTTTTTACTTTTTTTCGCCATGATTAAAAGTAAATAGGGTATTTAAGGGTAAAAATGTTATTATTATTACCCTAACACAAGTCCTAATTCTATTGGATAAGTGTAATTCGACCAAAAACAACCTTATAAATAAAATATGACCATTTAGACCCACTTGGATTAGATTAGGACATTTATTATTAATTTATTTAAAGAATGGTTAAAATAGTTAAAATCAATGTTTAATAAGTAAATCATTTTTAATATAGGGTTATCCATAAGCTAAATTCAACTATAAATATTAATTAGAAATCTAAAACGATTTCCTACTTAATTATATTTTATTTGTAATTTTTATACATTAAATAATTTAATTTATTTATGACACAATGATGATGCAGTAATTATCTTATTAATGAAATATTGACATAATTGATGTTATAAATACACAAATAAATGTAATTTGAGACTTTTTATGAATTAAAATAATTTTATATGTTACTATGAAATGTTATTATTGATTTAAATCACTGTTTTAGAACTAATATTTCTGTTATGATTTTCACAAATATCAATTACCAAATAGTATCAAAATTGACATAAAATAGTTTTTAAAACAAATCTTATATTATTAATTGTTATTTTATTCCTAAAAATCAAAGGTTTGGAAAAATGAATTATATAAGGTTATATATATTAATAATAAACAACTTGGGGTTCTTTTGTCTTGTTATAGTAAGTTTATTAACCTTATAGTGTAAGAACACAAAAAGACACAGTAAAAGTAAAATTATTTAACTTAAAGTTAAATCTAAATGATAAGGTTACAATATGAACCTAAACATGACTAAATACTATTTTATGAGAGGATTTCGACCCATCCTCACCTTATATTAGAAATAAATCAATTTGGAGCTATTTAAAACCGAATATGACTTTATAATAAAATAATAGTTTTTAGTTTTTCCAAAGGTGCCCCTCTCCTCCCTTATAAAAGGGAACCTCCTCCCTCTCTTCCTCACACCACTTTGAGCTTTAAAGCTCGGCCAAACCCTGCAAAATTCTCTTCTCCACTTCCCTAGGAACATCCTAGAGGTCATGGTCTTTTTCGAAGACCAATTTTAGTGTCCTAAAAGGAGGTCTCAAAGAAGCACTTCAAAGAAGAGGTAATGTCCGTTACTGATTCTTTCAACTTTATTTCTTCTTCCACTTCTTCTTCTTTATTTGTTTCATTATGAAGTAAAAACATCAGTATCACTCATATACTGATATGTTATTATAAGTATGAAACAACCCTATTTCACCATATATCCATCCTACGGAAAACGAAATCACCGCACGTGCGTACGTACGAAATTCCGTCACCACGCCGTGGTGTAAACTATTTTCCACCACCACCTTACTTGGATGGGTATAATAGTGTAAATAATTACTATAAATTATTATTGTAAAGTGATATTTATTATGAAATAGTATACATACACTCCATTACAATTTCATGATCATGGGAATGATATCATCGCTCGTGCGTACGTAGGGAATACCGTCTCCACGATGTGATGTGACTCGTTCTACATGATCTTCATTGCATAATGATTATATAAATGAATTGAATGAATGAATATGATATATATTACACTCTGGAAATGACGTATCTATAACCCAAAAATAATAATAAGAATTTATTCGACAAAACACGAATAAGAACAAAAATCAATAAACACCCGAATAACAAGTAACAATGAAATATTACTAATAAGAAGCTAAGAATATGACCATATATGATATAATAACAATGATTATGATTCTGGAATAATTCAATGACATTATTTAAATCATTATACAGGAGGTTCGGACACTTACGAAGCAAATCGGACCTAAGTTAAGGGAAAATCTCCCAATCTCAATTTTTATCCGCGATTGTTTATACTTCAGAATTTACTGGGGAATATTTATCATCCACATCCATGTTTCCTAAATATGTAATATTTATATCCTTCTATAGTATTTTATATCCAATTTTACCCTTCTGGGAGTTTTTAGTAAAATATATTAAAGGAATCTTTTGTTGTTTTTCGTACGAGGTACTTTTTGACTTTTCCGTCAAAAGTATGAGAAGAATGTTTTTTTAACTTATACAGAATGAATGGATTTTTAAAACATTATTTCCAAGAAGATTACTTTACAAGTTTTCAATTTTATTTTTAATCAACTTCTTTTAGTTTAAAATTGTATGACATGTCAATAAAGGAAAAATGTTTTTGAGGTAGAAAGGATATTTTCCTCAAGAATGGAGTTCAAGTGTTTTATCAAAATTATTTTCCATCTAAGATAATATAGGGTTCTGTTTCTATCCCTATTATTACACTAATTTGATTATGTTGTGATGGAATTATTTTTATGAATTCCTTTATCTTATATGAATTGTTTTATGATGTCTTGATGTTTAAGAATCCCATTTTTATTAAATGGGTTATGCTATGATGTATGGTTTATGATTTTGTGGCACCCATAAGAATGGTATCATTATGAGATGGGTGGGACCTATATCTCCTCCCAATGCATTGGGTAAAGATTTTATATCTCATGAGATAGACATGGCTGGAACGGCAGGTTAAACCGGTTCAGTGAAACAGGACTAAAATGAGGAATGAACTCGGTTTAGAAATGGGCTTTGTCCACTAAGATAGTCTTGGCAATGAGTCTTGATTAATAAGAAATGATTCTCTATGATTATGTGTGTATGCCACAAAGTTTCATGTTTTATGTTATGATTATTGGGATTACATTTCACTACTATGATTTATCCCATGTTATGAAATTATGATCTCTTTTGTAGGTTAAGATTTCCAAAATCTTATGTTATTATGAATATGATGTGATTGATATTTCTTTTGTTTACCCTTACTGAGCATTTGAGCTCACCCTTTTGTATGTTTTCTTTCCCCAGGTCAGTAAGAAGGTTATTAAGTAGGATATTCCAAAAGGGACTCTAGATATGATGAAATAAATGGGAGTCAATGTAGATTCTTTATGAACCAGTTGTTTATGTTTCCCAGTTTCTAAAGACACTATACCTATACGGTCCTTTCATGGTTTTTTTATATGTTGTAATAAGTATGCTTGAATTTTGAATTAATAACCATGTATGTAATGTATGGGTCGTTATAGTCATTCTATTATGACTTCAGTCATGAATTCCAAGAGAGTAAAATCTAACTTTGGACACTGTTAGATTTTATCCTCCTATCTTTTCTTTCTATTCTTTTGGATATATTACTTCTTGGATGATTGAATATTAGATGACTGATGTGATGAAGAATTTAGTATTTCCATGGTAGAAAGAATTGGGTATGTGATTGGTTTATTTAGATACACCGATAGGATAACATGATTTCTATTGGTGGTTTTCTTTGTAATCCAATAATTGAAATTTTAATAACAACTTCTAATAAATTAATTCCATTGACCTTATTATTTTAGAATGGAAGTAAAAAAATACATTTTACTTTTTCCAATGGTTTTTTAAGATTAATCTTTCCATAATAAAAAAATTGTATTATTTATATAAATATAAAAAAATCTGGACTGGTGTTTCCTAGAGTTCAATGATTGGGGTATTAATTCAGGTTTTCCTCAAAGCTGATTTTCTATGGTATTTTGTTCTTCGATAACATTAGAAATATATTTCCCATGGCATCTAAAAAGTAATGGTGAATGTTCTCAACATTGAATGAATAAAAATTATTCTTTTAGTTCTAAAACTGGGAATATTTAGGTTTCATTATATCATCCTAAAGTTGATATTACTACTAATGCTACCATTTTGGAGAAATTTTCACATGAGGTGGTTCGGGCTTTAGAGTTTGAGCTAGAATAGAGTCAAGTTTTAAAGTAACAATTTTAGTTTCCACTCTATCTATATTCTTCCCATAATATTCCTACATGGGATGGGAGTTAGATTTGGTTCGAAAAATATAATCTTATATCCTTTGTTCTACTATGAAATGATCCTGAAATCCACATTGATTCTTTACTAAGATAAGAAGTGTTCATAGTTTTTCATGAAGATTCTCAATGAAAAACTCCAAAAATATTCTATAGGAAGCTGTAAGTTTAGGTATTAAGTAGAAATCTTCTAGCAGGAAATGAAATTTGAAACCCTGTCATTTTCTCATTTTCTACATTTTGGGAGATCAAGGACTTTTTTCTTATATAATATAAAATTGAGTAGATAGATGAATTATCAATAAATATGTTCCAAACCCTTGATTAATCTGACTGGTAGACTAGTATATCAGTTGAAGTCTGTTCCCTATAATTCTTGTAAAAACATATAATCTTATTTAACTCTTACTACTCAAGGTTCCCCATTATGGGGACAAACCAATACAAAAAGTGAGCCAGATTCTATCCAAGTTCCCATGAACCATTGAATGTTGGGAATGAGGGATTCCCAAATTATAGAAAGGGAAGATTCTAATCCTCCCATCTAGGGTTAGGATTCTTATATAGTTTTACTAGTGCACATAATTATTACACAGATTCTAATAAAGCTGCCAGTGACTCAATATTGGCGATGAGCTAGGGAGGAATGACCAATTGGGAAGGAGCCTAAATGAGGGGAACATTAGGTTGGGGCACCTGTGGGGGCTCTTCCTGTACTCACAGTGGGTAACTTGCAAGATCTAGATTGTGAGAATGCATCTAACCTAACTCTACTAGTGTTCCCAATATAGGTAACTACTAATATGTTTTCACCATGGGTTCCAAATATATTGGTTTTCATTGCCCCACATTTATCGTATGTTCTGAATCTATTTCAATTATGTGTATGAATGTACCTATGTTGAGCTAAATTGGTTTGGAGTGTGAGATAAGGCTTGGCTTGTAGAACATATCCAGCAGAGATGTTTCTTTATATTATTTCCATGTTTACTTTTCTCAACTCCTTCCTCCCTTCATCATAATGAGAATATATTTCCTCGGGTGTGAGAGGATCAACCTCATCAGTAGTGAGTGAGATATGGACACATTATTTCACTTTTCCTTAGAATATAATAACTGAGGAGGTGGTAGTAGATCATTTGATTGAATCCCAAAATTCATATAAATCCTTTGGTTTTGGAGACACATTCCTTCTTAAATAATTTCTTTTTGAATCGTAGTATAGACAGAAAGCTCCTCCTCTTATTCCTTTGTATTGGCCTCATGTTTTATATCCTCTATTGGGGTGATGATATCAATTTTCACTAATTTATAACACATGGAAACTGTCAAATTAATACCAAAATGATAATAGGGTTTGTTTTATTATGGATATCTATGGAAATAACTATGATGTTGAAGAGAGTGTGTACCATTAAAGGATTTCTTCAATTTATTCTTGTCGTTGGGTCTTATCCTCTTCTTCATTGGTCCTCTTAGAATTTTTTTGTTGAAGGGTGATCATAATGGAATATATATTTAATATTGTTTTCATGTTCTTATTGATGAATTAAGGCCACAAATTAGGATAAAATTGGTCGATTTAGTTTCTAGTACTACCATTAAATGAGAAAAGACATACTTCTATTGAGGAGGAAGTTAAGCTAAGAATTCACTTAGCCCAGCGGGCTAGTGCAACCCATATTCCATTTTCATAGTGTTTCAAGCTTGGTATTTAAGACTCAAAGTTTGTGTAAAAAATTCCACCCAACCTTATGGGATAGGGTTTCTCCTGTACTATTGTGGTTGTAGTTACTGCATCCACTCACAATTTTACGAATTTTATTTCAAAATGGGCTTGGTGGATTGTATGATTTTCACCTAATACATATTCTTCCATTGATATTGACCCTTCCTGAAAAGTGGAATCCCATATGTGGAAGTTTTTCTATATATTTTCATATTCTAGATGCATGAGTCTTTTTTATGGATCGCTCTCTTCTAGCCCGACATCTCTGAGATTCATTTACTTTTAGTTATTATTGATCAAACTATATATTTTAAGAAGATACTAATTCTCGATGATATCCCAATGAAATGAAATCACATGATGTAACCTTGTGTGGGGTATTTTGATCGGTATGTATATGTAATGAAACACTGTTTTCTCCTCATCCTCTCATATAAATGTTGGATGTGGCATTGGTGATAAGCTAACATAGTTAATCGAACACATTAAGAAATTTATACTAAATGTATTCTTATTGTTTTACCAATCTTGGGTTCCACACTGCTTAAATGGACACAATGTTGATTTGATGAAATATCTATTCTATTTCCTTGAATTTACATGGATATTTTTCATATGGTGTGACTTTTGTTTCCAGTTGATATGTAGTAGTCCATAAATTTAGGTGTATTTCATGAAAATATTCTTCCAAAAACACCTATGGAATGTTGTGTTGTAAAGTGGATAAATGATAGAACATGACTGGAATATTATCCTTACCCAACTATATCCTCATGAGAAATATGTTTTTTCATCCTTTTCAAGATGTTCCTCAACCTGATCTTACCAATGGGAATTTTTTCTTATTGGTTTGTTTTTAAAATCTTTGTCGTCTATGATTTCTTCTATCATATTGGCAGGAATGAAATCTAAGGGAGGTTCAAAAAAATGAAAATTTCTTTGGGTTTTATTTTTCTTGATAAAGAATATCATTTTTTCAATGATGTGCCATCAGGAAAGCTTTTCCTTGTTTTGTCAAGAAACTCATGATAGGAGGGATTTCTCATAGTTGATTCAGCAATTGGAGGACCTTCT
Source organism: Viscum album (assembly GCA_963277665.1). NCBI lineage: Eukaryota > Viridiplantae > Streptophyta > Magnoliopsida > Santalales > Viscaceae > Viscum > Viscum album. The sequence continues at coordinate 1,510,313,493 of OY728139.1, read as the reverse complement.
TGATGAAATAAAGTGTCGCTGTGAGGAGAAACATTTTAGTGTATGCCATCATGGGGGGACTAATATCATTTCTTGATGTCTGAAAACAAGGATAATTTTTTATGTATATACCCTAGGAAGTACCTTTAGGTCAGATGATAGAAAAGAGTGGTAAATTATGTCGTTTTATCTTCTATCCATGAGGAGGGTTTTTGCGACACTCATCAGAAGATGGCTCACATGATCAATCAAATTTTGGAAATGAAATATGCCATTATTGTAATATTTCCAACGACGACCCATGGAACTTCTAGAAAAAAAAAGTACGATGAAACTTATTACAATTGAAGCTAGTATATATGTAATTTAGTAATGAATGTGAAGGATAATAATATTCTATATATAAATTTATGAGGGATTCAATAACAACATCATTGATAAATGTAGGATCATAGACTAGATCATCATTTTTTATTAGCCTTTGGTGAGGATATTTTTAGGTTGCTCTCATGTGGGTGACTGGGCCACTAGCTATTAATAGTGGATTTCATATAAGGGGGGTTGTTTGAAAAGTTTTATTATTACTGTCATAATTTTATGATATATTTCTAGAATTTTTTTCAGGGATATATGCATACCCTTCAGTGGTCATCATGATGTACTGATGATCTCTAGCTGGAATAGAGATATGGGCTCGATCCGGTTTTTAATTTATCGTGGGATTTTTTGAAAAACTATCTGACATTAGGGAAGGAATATACATCTACCTTGGACTGACCCTCACATTATGTTGATGATTCACTCTAGTGAAGGGGGTGGGGTTGGGTTCCTTCCCATTAAATACTATAGATACCTTCATTATATAATGGTAGGCTTGTAGGCTTTGGGTAGAGATATGCATCTTCCCATTCATTATTTTTAAAATAAGTTCGGTGAATTCAGTAGAGGGAATGGGGATATTATCCCATTTTATGGTTGGATAAGGGATGTAGGAAAAATCCTACCATCCATTTAAAATAATGATATACTGAAACCAATTTTTGTGGGGGAAAAGACCTGTGTTTACCTCCTATTTTTTTCTAGGATCTACTTACTATTTTTTCAGTTACTGCTAATTTATTTTGATAGGGTTGGCAGATGTGGAAAGGTATGCATTCGTACTCACATTTTTCCACATCATTTGACTATTTTTCCCATTTAGAGGGGATATAGATATATTCATGTTCTATTTGTTATCTTTTCCCTCAGAAGGATTTACTGGGTTCCCAGGTCTTCATGACTTGAGTTAGACTCCTAAGGATAGAACCCTCACCATGTTGAGTATTTGATGCTATTTGGAACTGGTATCAGTAGCTTCTGGAAGGATACCTTTGTTGAGACCCTTGTATTTTTGGAATTTGGTCATTGGTGACCTCTTTATCTACCACCCTAAGAAAGGGAGGAACGTGTTATTTCATTATGGGGATAGACTACCTAAATGATTTCAAATAGTGATGGTTGTCATCTTGTTTTTTCCACTAACTAGTGTTGGGTAGGTAGTTGGTATGGCAAAATTCTTTGGATGGATTCGTGTATAGTCTCTAATTTCAATACAATACCATTTTAGTGGTTCTCACAAACTAATAATTTTGAGACCTGGTGTTGAATATTCAAGTTTTGTGATAATATCCTCTAATTTGTTGAAGAATATAATTTTACGGTAGGGAATTAATATCTATAAGTAGGTTTTAAGGATTCTATTTTGATTGAATGAAGTTCCAATGAGGATTCTAGAGTTTACATGGTAATAATAAAAATTGAAACCAATCAAATATACAACTATATAAACAAACACAAATGTAATTGATTGGTTTATATTCATTTTTATCCTGTATTCTTTTTTTCAGAGATTGAAAGGGTCCTTAAATGTGGTCGCCAAAATCATTTTTATTAAGGATTCACATTGGATTATTGATTTTTTTTCAAAATGTTGAAAATAAAATGGACCAAAGTGCATAAACCTTCTTTCATTCATAACAGTGAGGTTTATGTAAAGTTTACCATTATTTTCTTCATCCATAAAATCAAGTGGTGTTTGAATGGAATTTTTTAGTGGTGGGGGAATGACCCTTCACATAAAACATACCTTTTTATTTCAATATTCCTTCTGATTGGTTTCCAATGGGGTTTATTCAAAGAACCAAAAACAATCAATGGTTCCCGTATTCTTGATGTTTCGCTAACCTTATTTCCAAATACATGTGGTCTTTGTGAAATGGTTTCAACAAAATATAGGGACTCATATTGGTTGATAGGATGGGATTTCAGGCTCATCACACCTTTATGGGAGAAATTATATCCTACTTTGGGACTCTATTATATATTTAAGATATATTGGTGAATACTTTTTAAAATCCTAAATATATAATGATTCACTGTTATATTAGAAATAAATTTTTATCATTTATAGTCTTTGGAATCATCGATATGTTTCTAAGGTTCTTCATCGATGGAGATATCTGTTTGTATATGAGGTACTCCTTCAACGGTACCATCTTTATATATGTTATATGTTGTTATGTTTCGTATTATCATGATGCAATTTTTCAACCATGTAGTGAGACTATTTGGAATTTAATAGCATATAGGAAGAAAAGAGTTGTTTTGATTTCTAGATCAGGCCCATGAAAAGGGATTCCAATGTATCATTGTGAAGGGAATCAGAACCCACATAGTTCAGTGACACTTAAGGGGACCCATCATACCATTTAAGGTCAGGTAATGATGACCAGACAATGCATTTTAACATCAAGAACAAAGGACATATAGGCGGAAGGTTTCTTGCAAAGGATTGTTTGATACTGACAATGACATGGTATAGGGGACGTGGAAGGGATATAGCCTCATAGTTTGTATATGACCCAACTGGGAATATGGCCCAATAAAGATAGATCTAGAAGGACCTGAATGGAATTTAGACCCCAAATATTGATATGACCCCACTTTGAAGATGGCCTAGATAATAATAGGGTGAGTTTTCAGTGATGGGTTTGAACAAAGGGAGTCTTCATATGTATCCCATTTGTATAGAAATCAAATCCCGCATGGTTTGTAATGGTTAGTTCTTACACCGATGGAGGCGTCCCAATGTTTCTTTATAAAAAATATGCCCATTTAAAGATGTTTCAAATTGCTAATATGGCCCTTTGAGGGGATGGTAACATAGTTTTCGGGCTTACACCTAGTAGAAGGCGCATATGAATGGGTATGGTTGGGGATTATACCGAATAAGAGGCCCATTTTGGTGGTATTTTGTTATGTTGATGAACTGATCATCACTAACCTCTAATCCCACTTGATTTATGCTCAGAATGATAAATACAAGGAATAAGAATATCTTTTAAAATAAAGAAACTCCTTCACGTACTGGTGTGTTTTGGTGAGGATTTTGAAGGCGGGGGAATTCCATATAAGAAACACTACAGGCTTACTCTAAGAGGTATTCCATCATGTGGAACTTTGATATGTGATTACCCTTTTATTGGTGGGGAGGAAGACTATGAATTAACCATTATAGAATGGAAAGGCTAGTGGTTCACCCACTTCCCAACATAAGGAGGTCCCTAACACTACCTCCATGATAGGGGTCCTCATTATTGAGAGAATTCAAAATTGTAACCATTCCATGGACCCTACTTATTTGTTAAGATATGTGAAGGGCATATTTTAACGAGGAACTACATAATTGAATTGGAGATAAACTGGTGTGTCATTAACCATGATCTTGCAAATCTTTAGGCCTTGGTGGAGGTTTCAATTTAGTCTCCCCCAGATGAGAGTCTAAGGGAGAGGGGTTCCCAATCATCAGTGCTGAAGGAGGGGCTTATAAGGTGAATCATGTAGGGTGGACTTAAGAGATCTAATGGTCTCTCACATATGGTGGACCTGGGAAATCAAGAGGTGCTTCAACTATGTAAGACCTATTTGATATATACTTATTTCACCTAGGTAAGTCATGGGCGAGCTAGATGTTCTTTTCCCAGGTGAGGCATGGGTGAGTATAATGTGCTTCTCTCGGGTAAGGTATGTGCAAGCTAAAGGTGATTTGTGAAGGGTGTACCACTATCAAGTTCATAATATGTTCCATGTATCTCTCGTGAGGATGTTTATACATTATCCGTGACATGTATTAAACTCGGAGGTCATTCTGATGCAGAATGAACTTTCCTAAAAAACTAGTAGAATTATTGGATCATAGAGATAAATTGCAATAAAATTTGACTACTAACTTTTCAATGTTCTCTTGAGGAATCATAAATTTGAAGATTCCACATGGGAACACACGGATACAATGAAAAAAATATTTCCTCATTTTTTTTATATCTATGTGATGGTATTTTAAGGTCTAAATTCAATTTAAATGGGGTATAATGTAACAACCTAATATTTTATGATATTTTTCTCTTGAAATAAATGCAATTTCGTCGATATCTTATGATACACACAAACCTGAGACTAAATGAACTATAATATAGTTTACTATTATATCATATATTCTAAATTGATGGAGTAAATATATATTAATACATTTAGAAAAATATTTATAAACTATTTAATTAATGAAAAAATATTGATAAATAAGTACTAAAGTTTTATTGAAGTCTATATATTTTTTAAAAATACGTATTTCCACAAAAAAATAATTTTCACTAATTTATGTGAGGAAATAATATAGTAAATGTTTTACACTGTAAGAAAATTTATTTGACCAAATGAACTTCGTATTTGAAATCATCATGACAGAATTAGCTTTGAGTGAATTGTTGAAAAGTTTCTATAAATATTGATTTTTCGATGAATAGTGAATGATACTAGTTTTTATTGAAAACATTACATTAATTTAAATTATTTTCAATGAATTTTTTTAATGGTGTTAAAAGATAAATTATTTAATTTATATTATAAATTATCCAATTTATTTCCTTAGAATTAATTTTTTATTGGATTTCTATGTACAAACATTATATATTTATGAAAAGAAATCTCAAAAACAATGTTTTCATGTTTTATGGTTTAAATTTTAAATTAAATTATTCCACTTATATGAATTTAATTTTAAAAAATGGATTAAATATTTATATTCTTATTTTAAAAGTTTTTTAATGATTCTGGTTTCATTTTTGGTCATACTGAGAAACAAATAGTAGAAATCTGTCAATGTCGTTAGGGTTAAAATGGGTTTATCGAGGTTAAACAGAGGGGTATTATTATATTTTTTAAATTAAACTTATCTAAATACTATTTTACGGCTAAATAGTGACCTCTTACTATCCAAAATTGGATTCTCTTTCAATTTTTATGTAGTTTTTCTTGAGAATGACTTTATTGTATTTTTATCTTTTATGAAATTATAACTGTGTCCTCATCCACACTTATAAATGGACACCCCTTGTTTATATTATTTACACCATGGTGAGACATTTATATATTTTAAAACCAAACCAAATATATTCTAAACACCATTGTAAACAAATTAGTGGTGTTTTTATTCTTAAAATTCCATTATAGGGTTCCTTAAGAAAGGACATAAAAGAGGCCTACCAAAGATGTGGTAATCATATTACCCTTACTCTTTTAATTTATTTCTTCTTAAAACTCATCTAAATATATATAATTTATAATAAAATAATAAATATATTATCATAAATATACTGAAATTCTTTAGTATTATGAAACCACCAATAACCACCCTCTATTCTATCAAATTGGAACGGAAGGTATCACTCTTGTGTATGTATGGACTGTCGTCTCAACATGGGGATACAATTCATTTTACATCACCCTATATAATTAATGGTTATTATGGTAGGTTTAATTTTTATATATTATATTTCATAAATAATTATACTTCTATAATTTTAATATCATATCTACTTTTCTACCTTATAATATGTCAAAAATGATAAAGTCACTCGTGCCTACGTGCGGACTAGCACCTCCACGAAGTTTTGTGATTCATTTTTCGATTATGATTTACTTGGATGGTAATAAGGATATATTTAATCAATATATAATTTTAATATGACATAGTAATGATTCTTTAAAGGTGAATTATTATTTACCTTTATTTTATTCAACCCATCGAAAAGTGGAAACAACTTTCATGTGTATTTACGACCTACCTTCTCACTGGAAAATGTAATTTATTTTTAAATCTCTACCTTTTAGGGATGAATATATATATATAATATATATGATATAAATATAATGATTAAAATTATAAATATTATGGGACCGTGAATAAATTATATGGGCCAAAACCACTGAACTGAAATTCACATGAAAAAAAAACAGTTAACACCCAGAAACCATGATGTTAATGAGGGATTATTAAAAAATGGTTTTGATGTTTAAGTGGATATTATATGATATTATAAGTATATAAATTAATCTAGAATATAATTATAATAAATCTAAATTAATTATATTGAATTTTAGAGTTATTTTGACACAATTCAAACTCGGGGTAAGGGATTTTGGTTACAATCTCATTATTTATCAAGAATGTTTATGATCAAGTTTACGATGATGAAATTTTATAACATAATTATCAATAATTCCATATAATTTATTCTAACATTGTTATTTATGTTGAAATATGTTTTCCTTTAAATTTACTCTCTCTAAGTAATCAGAAGACTAAATGAATATCTTTAAAGAAAATGACTTTATTTCTCCCTTCAGTCCTAAATCATTCTTTCATATCCATGTTTTATAAAAAAATTAAAAATATTTTTAATATTGTCCAATTATTTTATTAAATTTAAATTTACCAATAAATTATTTTAAAAAAATAATTAAAGGTAATCTTTTTATCATTTTCTGGGTGAAGTAATTTTTATATTTTTACTGAAAATTGGAAAGCAATAATTGTTTAAACATTTAATACATGAAATAAAATTATTTCCCTCATTAACACTAAACACTTTTAATCTTACATTGATTGTTCAAAAGCTTCCTTTCAAATAAAAATATTTCCTTAATATTTATAAATTTTTTAGATTTAAAATATTTGGACTCAAAATTAAAATGGTTATTTTCCTTAAGAAATTTACCAGGGAAAATTTATATAAATTTTTCATCTATAATAACATCATTTAATTTTAATTATTATTTACTAGCGATATGAACAAATTTTAACATCTACTTTCATTCTTTGTGTGTCTTATAATGACGAGGATTTAAGGATGATTCTATGAAATCCATTTCGTTTCCATGACTTATGAAATGATACTAGGATGAAATGTTTATGAAGCTTTATTCTTTATCATGGGTAATTATGTGATGAATATTTTAAGATCATGTGGAACACATATGAATGGATTATGATTATGTGATGTTTGGGCCCATAATCATACATGTCTCCCAATAATTGGGTAAATGTAGATATATAATGAGATTAATAGTACTATACTGTGGAGTGATTATAGTTTAGTAAGTTACTTTGTCTACTATGATTGTATTGGGTGTGAACTATGACTAAGGATATTATAGAATGGGTATTGAACCCAATCCACGATAATAATCTTGGAAATGATCCCTGACTAAGTAAACTATTTTCTATGATTATGTGTATTCCACATTCTTATGTCTTATTCCAATGTTATTCTCTCAGGGATTATGTCATACAGTTACTTTATGATTCATGTCTTATGGAATTCCATGATTTATTTCATGAGGCAATGTTATGATATATGATATGAAAGGTATAGTTTTAACATGTCAATCCCATGTTCTTATACTCTTATACACATTTAATGTTTAATTGATCTTTGATATCTACCTTGTTTACCAAAACAGATAATATGATCTCACCCTTTCATATATTTCCTTTCACTAGTTATAAAGTGTGATTATAAGTATGATATGTATAATAAGGTTTCTAGTAATGATGAACTTAGTGTGAGATGATTTAGTTCTCCTATGAACATATTGTTTATGTATCCAAATTTATAAAGATACTAAACCTATACAATTATGGATTGAATTATAACTTTATATATTAAATATTAATCTAATAATATGTAATATTCTTTTATAAAAAGGATGGGTCTCTATAATTCATCCCTCTGAAATAATGAAATTCATAACTAGATTATAAATTATGGTTACAAATCATAGAACATGTCTAAAGGTATTGAAGAAGTTTATGGATGATATAGAATATGTAGTTATCATAAATATGAATGTATCATCTATATGAAATCCTATAAAATTATTTTTTTATAATGATAATCATCCCTAGAAGAAAAATAAGAAAGTAAATGTGAAATCGTTGATTGTGGTAATGTCACATAAAGCTTCAAATAATGACAATCCATTGATTTTGTATAGTGGAAGACCCTCTCACATGAGAAAAGATTTAAAACTCATAAAATGTGTTGATAAGTTTAAGGAAGTCTCTTTGACCTTTTTAATAAAGTTTCACTCAAATATAAGGTGTCATAACATCATTGATTTGGAATGATCAATTGAAATCCAAGAACACATTATTTGTTGAAGGACAAAACGTCAACATGATTTGAGTGTCTCAGTAATGTGATAATTTAAATGAAGTGATATTATAAAAGGAATTACTTTTATATGATATTTAAATGTATATCTATTTTTAAAATAACTTGGAGATAAATAGGTAAATTGTTTTAGGTTGGAAGTGTAGAAAATTCATTCTATTCAATTATGAAAGAATAAAATAATTTTTTGCATCGAAGGATTTTTCATCTAAGACAAATAAATATAAGTAATAATACCTTTGGAGATAATGTTTATGATTCTCCCATATTTCAAATTCAAAGTAATTAGATGTTCTTAACAGTCCAAAAGGGAAAAACTATTAACCATTCAAACAATAAGGTGGAGATTCAATCTACCCAACCACCGGGGCTCATTCATTATTTTATTTTTCTTTTGTTTCGCAGTTCCTTGAAATATGTGCTCTAAATTTAGTAATCACTATTTCTAGGCGGTTTCTATAGGATTTATTCATGGAACCAAAAAATTCCAGCAGTTCTTTATCCAAAGAGGACCTTCTTTACATAGGCAGGTGTTCATTAAGTTTTGATGTTTATGATACTTAAGAATGTTCATTGGTTGAGAGGATGGGAGGTCGGACTCATCACACCCTTTTGGGGGGAATTTTTGTCTAATCTAGGACTCTCTTTGTAAAATTAAAATATTTTCATGAATCCTTATTAATTCACCAAGAATATCATAAGTATCCCTTGGATGTTTCAATCACTTATTAACATGTATAGTATTTAAAATCATTAATATGCATTAAATGTTCTTCATTAAAGGAAATATCTATATGTATTAGAGGTTTTCCATCAATGGTATCCTCTAATATACTACTTAGAGATTTTTATAATCATCGTTGTGATGATACTGGTTTTTAAGCCACTCACGGGGGTACTCTGTAATTTTATTTTTATCCAGGGAGATGAAGGTTTGGTTTGATTTTGGAATCTTTCCCATAAGATGGGATACCTACGTATGCTTGTGAAAGGAATCAGAACCCTCGTAGTTCGGTTCCACTGAATGGGACACATCATACCTTTTAAGGTCATGTGATAAGGACCTCTAAGAGGAAGGTGATTAGTTGGAACTTAGTGTGGGACTTATGCTGATACAACCCAAGGAACTTTGGAAAGGATAAAGGTTTCCATGTAATATCAAACCCTATTGGTAATACGGCCAAAGGAGAATAGGGTTGATTTGAAGTGTTGGGTTTGAACCTCAAGGAGGCTTCCTACGTAACCCATAAAAAGGGGGATCAAATCCCACGTAGTTCGATAAGTCTCATAGGAGAGTGTGGTCTTTTGATAGAAATGAGTTTGGGATTACTACTTGAAAATGATTCCTTGATAATATGGGGTTTAATTTAGAGATTATTCCAAAGAAGGATTCTTAGATTAAATTAATTAGAGTTGGAATCCTGAGGAGGATATCCGGTGAGCTCGGGCCCTGAGGAGGCTTCCTATGTATCCTAGTTTAAACAGGAATCAGAGTTCTTGTAGTTCATTTGGTCTTGAAAATGATGTAATCATGAAAAATCACAAACCCCACATGAGTAATGCTCGATGTGAGAAATAAGATAATGTCAAAGATTCAACAAAGGAATTCACATTTTTAAAATTTTCCTTTTCCATTGATGGAAGAGGGAGCACCTACGGTAGCGATGTTGGACGAGGGTGAGGCGACAAGCCTTTCCTCTGTTCTATTTACATTATCCAAGGGTCTAATGTAAGGGAGAATGGGTGAAGGTGAGGGGCTTATACCAGAATGGTTTCCCTTAAATTGGTTCGGTTTGGCGAGGGAGACTTCTTCTATTCTTGCGTGGAAAAGAAAGTGTGACGTGTACCTTCACTACCAGAGACCTGAGGTTCTGATTCATCTCTTCGATAAGGGAGGGGCCAGACCCCAACCCCTCCTCCAAAATGGGAACTTCCCAACACTGTTATTGGGAGAAAGGTCCATGTGACTTTGGATATACAAACCCACAAACAACGCATGAATCTGAACCCCATTTTGAAACAAATGTGGGAAACCTATGATAGTGGAAATACAAACCCAAGAAGGAGACATGCTGATGTGCCTTTCCAAAGGTTTGATAAGTTAGGAGGTTTTGGTGGAGGCTTCAACTTAGTCACTTCCAGATAAGGGAACCACAAAAGGAGATACCCTTCCATTAAAGGCTTTTAAAAAAGGGTACTTGAGTTGATTGCATAGGTCCCTTGTGAAAGTATGTCGCGTAGGTACCTCGTGTTGATATACCGCATAGGTAGACCACGCAGGTATGCCGTGTAGATCTGATGCACAGGTATGCCGTGCAAATATGATGTGTAGGTATGTCGGGCAGATCTGATGTGAAGGTTTGAATGATGACTGAATAATTTAAAGACTTTCAAAACATGATTATCTTGTTTAATTATCTCTTGTCTCGTGGTTTAGAGATCGAACTAGGACAATTTGAGGGATTTAGGTGAAAGAGCTACACAAGGGGACCTTCAGAGAGTCTTTTGACTTTTTTCAGTTTGGAAAAGGGGATCCCAAGGGCTCTATTTATAGGCACGGATGGGCCTGGTCGAAGAGATGTTCTCGGTGCAGTTCCTTCGTGCCGCTCCACCATGCAAGTATTCCACATAGGTGCACAAAACCTTTTCTGGCATGGATCTTTGTCATGTAGGTCAGTCGCGTAGCTCTACCGCGTAGGTCAGTCATGCAGATCTGCCGCATAAGTCAGTTGTGCATCTCTACCACATAGGCCTGTGAAGATAGTCTATCGTGAAGCTCTTTGGGAAGATTTTGATTTTCATTTGTTTTCTTCGAACCTTGCTTTGGGATCTGAAATATCCGGAGTTCTTTCTTCATAATCTTTTTGGTTACTTTCTCAGGTAGTTTCAACAAAATCCCCCCCCCCCCTCAATATTGGATCAGAAATAACCAAAGAGGGTTGAGTCATGAGGTGAAATGTTTGTAAAAAAATATTATGGATGGATTACTAAACAGCGTAGGTTTTCCATGAAGGTGCTGTGTGGAGGTACGTTGCGGAGCGGTCGCGTGTAGTCCTAACGTGGAGCAGTTGCTCGTTGAAATAGTGGTATGAAATCCAAGGCAAGAGATGATATAGAAGTTTTAGAGGTTTCAAAGCCCTCAAAATTTATTCACAGAATCTATACCAGGAAGACCAAGGCTAGAGAAGCAATACCTCCAATGCCAAGGTGATCCAGTCACTGCTATCAAACAAAGATTACTATTCCATCTGTTGAACATTCTGAAGAAATGAGGCCTGAAGAAGTTCCCCAATCAAAAGGTATTGAATCTTCTCCATATTCAACCATACCAAGATTGAATTATGTGTGACCTTCAGCCATTCATCATTGGGAGAGTGTAACCCGTGATCTTAGGGACACATGGGCATTTCTCCATCATGGAATTCAAATACAAGATATTGGTGACATCAAGGAACCTTCTGATTGCAATCCATAAAATAACTTGGCTGAAGTACAATAGTATATTGCAGAGCTAGAGGCTTTTATATATTCAACTGATGAACAAATTTCATCCACTAAACGAGTATCTCATATGTTTGACTTAGAAGTTTGCAAAAGAGTAATTATCGACTCTGAGGAGGAGTGGGAAATTTATGTTAATACTGAGAATGTATTTCCCTTTTTCTTTTGTATCAACTCTTATTTACCATTTATCATCATTAATATTGATTAAAATGTATTTGTCCATCTTTAATGTAGAGAAGGAAGCTTTGGACCAATTTTCGAATCACCAAAGTATGGTCCTACAAGCTCTCCTATTGACGCAACAAATGATCCTACCAGGTCTCCAGAACATTCTTGAGGAGCAAGAATCATGAATGGGCTAATGGAAACAGATAATCCTCAACCCATACCTCAAGTTTCCCCTGCTAAGAGGAGTGTTTGAATCTATCCCCCATGCTTTTGAACAAAAATGCAAGAGAGCAATAAGATTGATTTGTAGTGTTCACCGAAGGATTAAGTATTTATACGATCCTTAGGGCATACAACATGCTCAATATATTATGGTAACCATGTTTTTTCCACTTGTAGGATCTATGTCTCTCTCCTCTCTCAAGGGATTAAGAGTTGATTCGTCAAGACCAGAAAAAGAAACCGCAGGGGAAACCCAGGTTCATGATGATGAATCATCAATTTTAGTAGATCAATTGTAAAAAGATGCAGCTATACCAGCTCCTGGATCTACTAAGAGAGAGGAAATCCATGGTAAGATTAAATACATTCTTCTGTTTCTTTTTCCAGAGGATCTTGAAATAATCAATACTGATATTCCTATTTCTTTGGAAGAAGGGAATGAAGATATGGGGAAATCTAAGCCAAATGCTGAAGTTGAACCAAACATGGAAAGACCTGATTCTACCATACCAATTAAAGATTCAATGGAACAAAATGTCAGTGGAGCCAATTTGGGCATCAACCAACGTTTGTTGGATACCTTAAATGGTGAGGATGATGTAACATTTCAGGCCATATACACTGAAAGTATAGAAACCCTTAATCCAAATATTGATATTCTAGGTTCCATTAATGAGTTTAGGGATTCTCATGAAGAATTGAAAGGGTGTAAGTCCCTATTATTGAATTTTCCATACATAATTTTTTCTTTAACTTGTTTCTTTACATCAAAGTTTACCTTATGAAGCTTTTTCTAGTGAAAATTTTGCAAAGGCTCTTCAGGAATAGGGTGTTCCACTTTATCCAACCGTTGGGGCCGGAGAAATACCTACAGAGGATCCTTTGTCAAGAGATGTTCCAGAGCCTTAAAATGTCATAACTAAATAGATTCAAGGAAATTCCCCTTCTCAAGAAACATCTTCTCAAAACACTGAGGCTGAGAATATGGGTAATAAATCCAATCAAGTAGATGACTTATTATTGGGTAAATATAATCAGTTGTTTGAATCATATTTGTTTCCTCCATTTGAAACTAAAAATGTCCTTGATTTATCATTTAGGGTTATAAACTCCTATATCAGAAGGTGAATATTCTACTATCCTAAGAAAAGTAGAACAAGCACGCTCTTTAAGTGACCTATTTCTATAGTACATTTTACCACGAGGTAGTGACTCGGATTCAGACTTAGAGATGAAATATTCTCTTTGTATGGCATGTAAGAATAATTGGTGAGATATCTAGAGAATAATTGCCAAAAATCCTTTAGATTAATTGCTGTCCCAATTTTCAAAACTCCCAGCATTATTCTGCGTATTGGGATTTGGTGGATTTAATTATCATCCAATCTATGATTCCATGAAAGTGATTGTTCACCAACGGGAGAAAGAGAATAATATGCAAAATGATTTTGAAGAGGGTAAATGACCCATCAATATTTGGGGCTTTCAAGCCACAATAGATAAGGAGGAGGCAAATAATAATAAGAAATCACTCGAGATTATCCAACAAATCAAAGAAACCTTGAAGGAGTTGTTATATATTCAACAACAACTGGATGTTGTTCATAACAAGCTTGAGCAGTTGAATCATACATTGGGAGAAACCCAATTAGAGGGAATAACTATCATTTCAACTACTAAGGAAGCACTTCGTCAGGATGAGGAGACTGGAGTTTCTCAACTATCTTGACTTTAGCAAGCAGCCGATAATTCTTATGAAGCTATTCAACAAATGAACATTCATGTTCAATGTTTATTCTAAAATATGATAGAGAGGCTCCATTTTGTGGATGGACCTCTATTTTCATATGACTAAATGAAATTTTGTTTTCAATCATATATATATTCATTCATGTTTTTCATGATTTTAATATGAAAGGTAAATGATGATAATGATTCTTTTATGATAAACAATCATTATTATAATAACAATAACAAAATGATTAAAATTTTATTTATTAAGATGAGGGACCTAATCAGCATAATTTGATTGTTTCTAGGGTTATATGGATAACCCCAAAAAATTCGTATCTTTTGAACCCTTTTTTGATTGCTCAATATTACCTAAATCATACAAAAAATGTATGTTTAGTGAGCTAGGACTCAACTTTTATTCAGAGTTCCTATCACGAGTTCTCAATATAATGAGCACCAAGTCTTTTGTTATTGGAAGTTTAGATTCATGCATGTTGGACTATAAAGGGATAATATTTAGGGTCAAAATAGCTTTGACCGTAAACATTAAATTAAATCCCAAACAAAACATTATGTCTAAGAATCGCTTTAATATTCTTTAAAAATTTACAAGGGGAATCTTGGGCCATGATTTTATATGGATATGAAATTTAAATCCTGTATCAATATAATGGGTGTATTTTCCAGGAATGAAGTTACCATTATTTGACAACCCCAATATAGGGGTTGTATTATATAGGGCCAGCTGGGGTATATGCTGCATAGCCAAATAGTGGAGTATTTTGAATGAAAGGCTTGTTATGTAGGAAACTTATGCAAGGCCGTCTAAGGAAACATGCTACATAGTCAAGTAAAATAATTCATTAGGAATTTAATTTTTTTCTATTGATAGATAGGGGAAATAAGATTTGGGTGACCCAAGACTACAATGGGTTGTTTTTTCAAGGAATTGAATTTTAAGAATGAAGAATCGATTTTATACCGACATATGTCATGAATAGAAAAACCATTTCTATAAAAAAAAGTGGTTTATGAGAAATCGCTAAAAATTTATCAGAAAAGGGGATATTTCTGATATCTTATTATGTTGTTTTAGGTCATGCAGTAAGGACAATGGTACTATGCAGTTTCAAGTCATGAAGCGATGATATTGTGTGGCTTTAATTTAAGGTCTTTAGCTCTGACCAAAGGTGTGATATTCTCCCAATTTCTTGATAATTTGTTTTGAAACATACTATCATGTTCATGTATGGAAGGGAAAATGGTAAATTGTGATCTGCGGATTTTTGGAATCTGAAGGATGAGATGGGAGTAAAGGGCTAAAGGCATTAGAGTAAGTATTTACTAAGAATGAAGTTACCATTATTTGAGAAACATGTTATGGGGGTTGTGTTATGCAGAGCCAAATGGGGCATATGTTGCATAGCCAAATAGTGGCGACAGGCCTGTTAGGTAGGAAACATATTCAAGGCCACCTAAGGGCACGTGCTGCATAGTCAAGAAAAAGAGATCTCAGAAGTTTGACGCTCTATTAATAAAATTCGATGAATGTTTATGGAGATTCAGATTTTCCAAAGCATAGAGTTTGGTTTATGGATAAAGGAACCTGAATATAGAAAGGGTATTTCCAATCAAGATATCCAAAGAATCAAAGGAACATGACATTTAAGAAGTTCTGACCCAAATATAAAAGATATGGTGTATGTATTTTTAATTCATACAATTAGGACCAGAAATGGAAACACTATATAACATGTGGCTAAGTGATTTCAAGGTTATTCCATAGTGCATTGAACACATGGTGAGGGTAATGTGTAGACCATGGTATTGAAGACTTTTATATTGTGAGAAAGATGAAGGGACAGGTATACTTTAATGACTATTTTAAAATACAGATTCTTGTATATTTCCATCAATGATTAAAGGGGAAAATATACAATAACTAAGAACGAGGTTATAAATATTTGACAGACTTGTTATTGGGGATATATTATGAAGGGCCAACTGGGGCATATGTTTCATAGCCAAATAGTGACATCTTTTGACTGACAGGTCTGTTATGTAGGCAACTTATGCAAGTCCTCCTAAGGGGACATGCTGCATAGTCATGAAAAAGAGCTCTCAGGTATTAGAAATCCTGTCACCAGAAACCTTAAGAAAGATTATGAGGATCTGGTAATATTCAAGATAAAGAGTGTGAAATATAAACGAGGGTTTTTGTTCAATGTTTATGAGAAATATTTTAATAAATATTGACCATGAGTTTTATGTCTTTTACATAGATCTGACTCATATGTAAAATGGAGAATTTCTTTGTTTCCCTTGAATTAATATGGTGATGTGCAGTTTTAAGTCATGTAATGAGGACATTATTCTATGAAGTTTTTTTAACAAGGTGGTGACATGAATTGGATTCCAAATTCATGCCTCCAAGAGAATTTATTAAATTCAAAAAATTACCATACAAACAAGAGGTGTAATGTACTTACACCAGTAGGGAGATAAGGAGGAACATCAAAATACGCAAAGAAAAAACCACATCAAGACTTGAAGCCAGCTCAGCATATGTTCACCCTTCCTTTAAAGTTGATTATCCATTACCGGCCATTCTTGAATTCAGAGCATGGAATCCAAGAGGAAAAAATCATATATCACTACATTAGAAAAGTCCTTAAAAATTTAGAGCATCCATTGATGTTCAAGAAGTAGACCCAAAAATAGCATATCAGACCCATTCCAAACCAGCCTATAGCAGGATAGATCAATGCCTAATTCCAAAATCACCAAGAAGAAACAGCTTCAGATCCAAAGACAAGCAGAAAAAATTGAGCAGTAAAGAACGAAACAAGGCTATCGAGAGGTGTTTAAAGGTAACAGCAAGATCCAAAAATTCTGAGCTTCGTTCAATGTAGGTTGATCTTCAAAACCCACCCAACATAGAAACTCAGATCAGAGAAAAAGTAGCAATATTATCAAATCTGAATATCACCAATTCAGAACAGCTAATCAGATCTCATATTTCCTTAAAAACAGCCAATCCATCTCATAAAAAGTCCCAATATCCAAACAATATCAACAGAACATAAAAGTCCCAATTAACCAATATGAAGTATAAGAAAGCAGCAAAAATGATGAAACAAACCACCAGAATTAAATAGCAAAGGACTTCCCAAAATACATCTTTTAAAAACCATTCAGACCAGTTCAACAAAGCTTGAAAAGCAGGGAGAAGAAAGGAAGATGAATCTAGAAATACAGAATAGAAACTTCCACGGAGGATCAACATTATTACACATATAGGTCCTCGGATGAAAGTAATAGAAGTAATGAGTAACGAGACAACAAATAAAAAATGAAACAAATAGCAAAAGCCATCAAAGAAACATTAGGGAGTTTTTTGAAACTCTCTCTTCAATCTATCATTGAAAATGTCCTATTTAATAGCAAGGTAAGAGACTTTTGAAATCTCCACTTTTCTAAGGTAATTATACATAATTTAATCTCTAAGTTTCACCAAAGATTCAGGATCTTCTCAATTGGGCACATTCTGCTTCTCAACCCCTTAAACATGTTTCTTTTCCTCTACATGTTGAATTGTGTTGGGGGGAGAGACTTTCCTTCTTGAAATTTCCAAAGATCTTGTTACTATAGTTCTTTCAATTTGGGAGTAATCTCTACATTTCCACATTTTTTTGGGGTTGGGGGTGATGAACCCATCTGCATCAACAATTGGCGTTTTTCCTTTCCTGGCCAGTCTCTCAGATCTTCTTCCTCAATATGAGTAGATTTATTTTCTTCTTCATTTGGTGAATCACTAATTTCAGATGGATCACACCTCTCATTTTCAACATCCTCTTAAGTATCATCATGCAATTGCACTCTCAGAACCACCTCAAGAGGAGGAGGAGGACTTTGATGGTTATTTCTATCCACAAATAGAGGTGAAATATCCTTGGAAGGGAGCTCACCCTTTTCCACAGTGGTATTTATTTGACCATTCTGGAGAAGAATATTGTCCCTAGGTGTTGATATCTCATTAAGATGCCTGGGGATATCCATGATGTTTGGGATCAAAGTGTTATCAATAGGTTTATCATCTAAGATCTTTTTTGAGTTAGTTTTTGCCATCCAAATTGACTTGCAACGAGGTTGGGGGGTTCAAATCTTCGGGTATCACATTACTCCAACGAATGGCCAATTTTGAAATAGCATTTATAGTAAGGAGGAACATTTTCAAATACAACCTCTTTGATGAATCCTTTATCTCCATTTTGAATCCAGAAATATGATGGAAAATCTCGCAAGATATCGACCTCAGTTCAAATCCTAGCTACTTAAGGTCTAGACAGGTTCAAGGTATCTATGTCTAATCTAATCGGAAGTCCAAAAAGACCAGAAATTGCAAAAAGAGCACAATGCTTAAACAGATGTAAAGGTAAACCTGTGAAACCTATCTAGATTGGTACAATGGGGGGGCTCGGAACCAATGTTGAAGTTCGAAGACCACTTAAAGACCTTCATAGCAGACCCCCCAAAGGACCAGGATCCTCAAATACAGAATCTATTATAGTCATTTTCTGAAGAGAAGCAAAATAAAACATTCAAGGAATTCAGAAGCCCAATTTAAAAATTATTGAAGCCAATGTTCTCAAGGGTATTGCGTAGAAAGAACACAGAAGGGAGATTCTTGATAAAGTGACTTACGAGCACAAATCTATGATCTGAAGAAAGATATTGTTCCTGATATATTAAATTTCCATGAACTTTAATGTCATGCGATAAGGATGACAATGAACTGATATAAAAGGAAATACATATTGTAACTATATTGAGGGATAAAACCCAAGTGTCACTATATGTCTTGCTAGGGAAAAATCAAGTCATACAGAGTTATTAAAACATTTTCTATACAGATTTTGATTCTCAAACAAGAGATAAAGGGAATTCTTTATCAAGAGGATGGGCCTAGGATTGGAGATCTAGGCGTCTCTAAGTATCCCAAAATAGATGAGAATCAAGTCATACGTTGTTCTTCAAAAAATAATTCATCATGCTAATGGATTTTCATATGAAGAATGGGGGCTTTTTAACACGTTCTGAGAGAATGGTAAATATTAAGATATAAAATGGTATAAGGACCAAATCATATATCTTAATGAAACACTCTATATATATCTTATTCATATATAGGTTGGGGAAAGAAAATAAGAATATTTGTTTATTGTGGTTGGGAACAAAATTAGAGATTTTAGGTGTCTCTACGTATCTCATTGAAAATGAGAATCAAGTCATACGTAGTTCTTTAAACATTGTCTCTATGTAGAAATGAATCTAACAAAGGAAAGAGAGGGACTCGTGTACTAATAAGGAGTAGTGTTGATGTCAATGATATTTTCTTATGGAAGCTTCTAACGTCTTATAGAGAAAACATTAGTTGTACAAATGATGTCATGCAGTTTGACATCATGTGACAAGGACAAAGATGCTACACACTTTAACGTCATGAATCAGGTATTCCTATGGTTGTTATGCAGTTTAATGTCTTGCAACTAGGACATGGGGGCTGTGAAGTTTTATGTATTATAGCAAGGACATGGTACTATGCAGTTTAAATTCATGCAGTGAGTCTGTTGTACGATGCAGTTTAGAGTTGTGTAGTGAGGACGACGATGAAAAATAAATCAAAGTATTTCATCAAAAATCTCTCATTGGTTAGAGTCGTAATGATCTCTCTATCCATTGAGATTAAGGCATAGGCTCCATTTGAATAGACCTTATGTATGGAATAAGATCCTTCCCATTTTGGTTCAAGTTTTGGAAGTTTCTTTCCTGGTATCATTGCAGTCCTAAGGACCAATACCAATTCTCCTTGAAGGAATGAATGAAGGAGAACATTCTTATTAAAAGGTCGCGCTATTTTTTCTAATAGACTTCTAGATTTTGAAAAGTACGCAGTATTTTCTCGTCTAATCATTCCAACTCATTGAACCATTTCTTAGATTTTTCATTTGTAGAAAACTGATATCAGATTGAAACTATAAGTGAAGGGAATTGTATTTTAATTGGAAAAACTACTTTGGTTCCTTATAATAATGAATATGGAGTTGCTTGGGTAGCAGTATGAGTAGTTTTACGATAATCCCACAAAGCACTCAAAAGTTTATCAGGACATGATTTCTTATTTTTATCCACCATCTTCTGGAGTATATTTGATATAGTCTTATTGAAGACCTCTATCTGTCTATTGGCCACTGCATGATAGCGAGATGAATGGTTGGATTTGATATTATGTTCTTGATACAAATTTCTTACTTCAGCAGAACAAAAATTAGTGTCATGTCTATCAAAATAGTTTGAGGAACGCCAAATATGGTGATGATATTAGTTTTGACAAAACTAACAGTGATTTTGGTTCCGACTTCCTTGAGAGGTATTTCCTCATCCCATTTAGAGAATAAGTCAGTAGTAGTGAGAATATGCATGAACTTCTTAGTCATGGTTGGAGGATAATACTTTACTACATCCATTCCCCATGTGAAAAATAACCAGTAGTATTTGGCTGTATCTAGCAACTCTGGGGGTTGATGAATGAAGTTGGCATGAACCTAGAAGGGATGAAATTTCTTAGTGAAATCTGTGAAATCTTGCGTCATTGAAGGAAAAAAATATCCATTCCTTCGAATGTGATCAGAGAGTCTGTGCCCAGATTGGTGGGCACCACAAGCTTCTAAATGTACTTCTTTCATGACAGTGCGGTCTCTTCTCCATCAATACATCTGAGGAGAATTCCATCAAAGCCTTGCTTGTAAAGGATCTTTTGGTGGTCTAGACTATCATAAAGAGTAAAATTGGATGCTCGTCATCGGATCTATTCTTTCTCAGACCTATCTGGTGGAAGTATCCCATTTTAAAGATATTCTATGATGTATGTTCTTCATCCCGTAGTATGAACTGTCATGACCCAACCCAACGGGGCTCGAGCCGCGACTCCCCAAGCCCGCCTCCAATAAGCCAGGGGCTGGCGACCAGCGCCGAGTAGGCTATCACATACATGGGAGGCATTAGCCTAAGGTACCTGTACACACGCACTCACATACACCTCCATGAAATAGTGAAAAGATATATAAAACTGAAAAGAAAATGCATGCATACACTATCCCACAACCAGAGTACAATAGAAGTACAAAGGGAAAAACAGGGCCCACCAAAATTAAACTACAAAAGTGCATCGAACCTGCTCTGAAGAAGGGGAACGCTGCCACAAACACCGCCGGAAAGCTCCCTTGGCATCGCACCGGCAAACACACCGTTCAGTCTCGCTCACTCAGCTCTGCCTGCTCCGGGTCCTCCTGGGACTCCGTCAAAAGGCCTGTGGTCTGCACAAGACACAAACATGTGCGGACAAAGCCCGTGCAGGGGTGAGTATAAACATACTCAGTAGGCACCCCAAAAACCCCAAACCAAAGAGAGCAACTGAAAGGAAACAGTCCGCTCATCCCAGCCAGAGGGAACCCAGAC
Source organism: Viscum album (assembly GCA_963277665.1). Classification (NCBI taxonomy): domain Eukaryota; kingdom Viridiplantae; phylum Streptophyta; class Magnoliopsida; order Santalales; family Viscaceae; genus Viscum; species Viscum album. Next base: position 1,510,291,816 of record OY728139.1, on the reverse strand, counting down.
GAGAGAGAAACTCCATCTCGTGATCATCCTTGGCTAAACACAACTAGTCACCTCAGCTTAGGTGTATTCCCATACATACACCTTAAACAATCCAGATAAACTCAGCTCATTCCACAAAGCCACAAGAGGTACCGACCTCATCGCCAACAACTGTCCACAACCAGGAGAGCACACTCCATGATCACTGTCAACCTAGATGACACTCATCCGAGAGACACACTCCATCGGGTCCCAAACAAACATCTCAGATGCTCACCCGAGATACCACGCTTGTCGGATAACATCACTGAGGAAACATCGCTGAAACAAAATAACCACCAAACTCCTCAGGTAGGGGATCGCCGCTAGGGTCCGCTAGGGGATACCAAGATCCACTCCGGTATACGTAGCTCACAGATAGGGGATCACTCCCAGGGTCCGATGTGGGATACCACGACCCGATCTGGCATATGTAGTTCTCACAGATAGGGGATCACACCCAGGATCCGCTGGGGGATACCACAACCCGATCTGGCGCTCGACAGAAGCATATCACTCAGATAGAGGATCATCGCCCATATAAAGGTGGTCACGACGATACCGGAACCCTATCTGCTATAACTCACGATGTAGGGGATCGAACCGACGATGTCACAACCCTACCGAAACCACGCGCTGAGTATAAGATCGCATAACCAGTGATACTGCAACCCTACTGAAACCACGCGCTGAGTAGGGGATCTTATAACCAACGATACTGCAACCCTACTATAAACATCATGATGAGTAGGGGATCGTCTACCCGACGATGACACAACCCTACTGAGAACGACCCACCGTGTAGGGGATCACAATCCTGATGATGCCATAAACCCTACGAGGTTAATCTGCTAGATAGGGGATCGCCGCCCGTGAATAAGCTGTCACAGTGATACCAAGAACCCGATCTAGGGAAAAGATGCTCGAGGATCCCACTCCGGGCCCACCGGAGGGATGCCACAACTCTAACAGTTTAAACATCCCATCGAGAGGATCACAAACCTATACGAAGGTTGTGATGCCACACGAACCCTCGTGGGAACTAACTAAGGGAGTACCCTTAACCACTGTTGGACCAAACGTCGCTAACCCGAGCGACCCGCAACAACACCTCACTGCGCACCTCCAAGGCCGATACCGAGGCCACCATCGTGATCCACGCAGAAAAACACGCAGGATAGGCTGCTTACTCGCCCGAAACGGACTACTGGTGAAAACAGCACTATTCACCGTAGCTAACTCGTGCGAGGCCCACACAATGATCCCGAAACCCATCGAGCGGATCATACCACGACGATCCCCTCATAAAAACAAGCGGAATCGACTACTCGTTCGTCCAAAACGGACACCCTGTGAAAAAGGCACTATTCACCTAAGGGAAGATCGGGTGGGACCCACACCTCGATTCTGAAACTCATCAAATGGATTGCACCATTGCGATCCGCTCGGAAAAACACACAAGATCAACTATTCATCCGCCAAAATCGGACTCCTGGTGCGAAAGTTGCGTTTCTCCGCAAACGCCAAAACCCGGTCTCGTGGGGCCCGCACCCCGAACTCGGTCCTAACACCCGGAAACCATCTCAAAAGGTTTTTTGTACCATCAGGGTCTCAACGCCACTGACAGCACGTCAATCGGACGCTCATGGTAGAAGTTACAACGGCCCGAAGTCGTAAAATAATAAAATATTATTATTTTACTCAACATTTCAAGCCCCCGGGCCAAAATACCGACTCAAAAAATTTTCAAAGTGCGGGCACAAGGTCCTTCTCGACGCAAGAAACACGTCGCCGCAAACGGCTCGCAAATCGGAGTTACGGTTTACGAGTTACGGGGGTTTAAAGAACCCCCGGAACAATCTGGCCGGACCACCGCAGGGTCGCCGGAAACCACCGCGCCGCCGCCGGACTCCGCCGTGCCGTGCCGGAAACCACAGTACCGCCACCGCGGAACTCGCCAGATTCTGCCATGGCCACTGCGGGTCTCGCCGGAAAATCGGGTTTTCTCCAGAAAACTTCCGGGAGCCACCGGGAGCACCCCGGTGCTCCAAATTCAGATCTGAAACATGTTTCGGAATCCTCGAGACCCGAACTACACAACCCTTATGACGATTTGAAAAAAAACACATAAACGGGTTCCGGGATTTTAAAACTCAAACCGCCTACCTGTTGGCAGATCGCCGATGCTTTGGATGCAGAACGACGCCTGCGACGCGCTGGAGCTCGATCTGCTAACGATCGGCCCTGAAACCGAACGCCCGGAGCTCGATTTGGTGAATAACGGAGGAGGTGGGGAGGGTTTTGTCCGGTGTTTGATGTAGGTGGTGAGGAAGGGGAGAGGAAATTTTTTTTTTCCTTTTTCTCTTTTTTTATTTAAAAACCTTCATTTAAAACCACGCTCCCGACTCCGCTCCCGATGCGGACAAAGGTAAGGTCACCCCTAGGGTAAACGCGCCGTTCTGAATGCAACGGCGGACCCAGATTTGCAATCCGATACTTTTTTCAAAAGTTATTCGAGCCGACGCTTGTAAATGGACTTTTCCACTTATTTACGAAAACGCCCCCTGATGGCGTTTCTCACCACAGGCCCGTGCCCGCAAAGTTTACACCTCGCCTAGGGTAAACGGCATGTTCTGGACGCAACCGTGCCCTAGGATTTCCGTTCCGAGCTACCGTTTAGGAGATATCACACCCCCTCCATGTGCATAGTATAAAAATACTTAATATTTTTATAAAATTAATTCTGGGCACACCGGGCCTCGTAATCGCACACCGTCTTCGCACCTAGCTCTGAAATTCTTCGTAGAAATAATCCAATGTCTGACAAAGCCAAAAACCTGAGTCGCTACATGAATATTCTGTTTATAAATATGGCTAATTTTAGTAATTTCCTCCCTTCTAGTTTGAAAAAAAAGGTGAGACCACAGGACGATGGGTTATACTGATAACTGTCTCATCCCGATTTAGATCTTCCAAGGCTGTAGCTGTGTTAGCCAATGCATCTATTTGGGAATTTTGTGATCACGGTACATAGGACAATGTCGGATCTCAGAGAAATTCAGACATTAAATCTTTAAGGTAATTACATAAAGGAATTAATTCTTCTTTTCTGATATAATATTCCTCCATTGATTTGTTTTATTACCAATTCTGAATCACCTTTCACCTTTAAATGATCGATTTGAACCTGAAGTGCCAATTCCAAACCAGCGATAAGATCTTGATATTCTGCTTCATTGTTGGTACCACCTTCCGATAATAGGAAAGAATAAGGCAAAACTTTCCTTTATGGGGTAATAAGGACAATTCTTAATCCAAACTTGTTGATTTTAGGGTTTTCCATTCTCTTTTCTATTGGACTTATAGAAGCACCATCAAAATACATTTCCCATGTTTGGAAATTATCTTGAATAGAGAAGACCTCTTCATCAAGAAGCCCAGTATAAAATGATGTATCTTCTACAGATAGTTGTTTAGCAAGGAATTTGGCTAGAGCTTGGCCTTTTATTTCCTTTTGAGGTACAAATTGAATATACAATTGTTTCAAAATAATCACCTACCGTTCCAAATGTCCTATTAGCATAGGACGACTGAGGATAAATTTGAGTGGATTATTACGAGACACCAATTGGACTTCATGATGTTGTAGGTAGTGCCTTAATTTATGAACTATAAAGATTAATGTCAGGAAGCACTTCTCAATACTTGAATATCGAGTTTCCACATCAATCATAGTTCGACTGAGATAGTAAAGACTGTTTTCATTCCCAACATCATGCTTTTGGGCGAGGAAGGCAGCTAGTGATCACTCTAATGTTATCACATAGAGAATAAGTGGTATTACTTCAATAGGTGGAATTAATACCAGTGGACTCAAGAGATATTTCTTGAGTGTATTAAATACTTCTTGGCAATCTTCAGTCCGTTGGTAAGTAACTCCTTTTTTCATTAATCTGGTTAAAGGCAAACACTTTCCTGCCAAATTGGTGATGAAGCGCCGAATATTGGCCATGTGTTTTTGGAGTCCTCTTAATTCTATAAAATTTTGAGAATGTGACATACTAAGGATTGATTTGTTTTTCTCGTGATCAACTTCGATACCACGATGGCATACAATGAAGCCAAGAAATTTTCTTGAGGTTACCCCGAAAGCACATTTCAAGGGATTCATCTTCAAATTGTGTTGTCGATGTTTGTTGAATATGGTTTCTAAATCATACAAGTGATTTGAAAATTGTTTCAATTTTACTACCAAATCATCCACATAACATTCAAAAAAATTCCCTAAGAAAGGTTTGAGGATATGATGCATGGAACAATGGTACGTTGCACCAGCATTCTTTAAGACAAAGGGCATTACCCAATAGCAAAACACACCTTGACGGGCTCTAATGGTTGTATATTCCTCATCCTATAGGGCCATACAGATTTGATTATACCCAGAATATTCATCCATGAAGTAAAGAGATTCATAGCCAGTCTTTCCATCAATTAGATGTTCTGTGATCAGAACTGGAAAATCAACTTTAGGACAATGCTGGTTAAGATCTCTAAAATCAATGAAAGCTTCAATTTTCCCATTCAACATTCTCACTGGGAAAATGTTGGCCAACCTTTTGGGGTATTAGACTTCCCTAACAAATTTATCCTTTATAATCTTGTCAACTTCAACTTCTATTTTAGCGGCATGAGTTGGGTGTGTTCTCCTTGCTGCTTACCTGTATCCAAGATGTTTTTCTAGAAAACCCAAATGATGGGCCACTACATCCGGATTAAGACCTGTAATTTTTGTATAATTCCAAGTAAATATATCTTGATGTTGCTTTAGAAAATAAGTATACACCACTTTTTATTTAGAGTTCATGGCTGTACTAATTAGGGTGGGGTGTGGATCTTCTTCTATACCCAGATTTATTTCTCTGATTTCATCCACGATGGTAGAGACACCTTCTTCAAATGATGGATGAGAATCCATAAGATCTTCCTCTTCATATTCATTATGTATTACTTCCTCTGTTCCCACTTTCATAGAAAATGATGAGGCAAAACTCCCAGAGTTAGGAGAGAAGTTAGTATTTGAACATTCCGAAGAAGAAGCCACCATATCTAACTATACTAATGATGAAGGTTCTTCCTATGGTAATAAAGAGGGATTTATGGATTGAGAATCAACATCTTTGTATTCCTCTATCTTGACCACTACTTCTCCTATTCTGGATGATGAAGTAGAGGATTGTTGTAGTTCAACATATGAGATGAAAACATCTCCATTCAGGCTTCCATCATTGCTTGGTGTATCAATAATTTCCCCCATGTTGTCGAGCGAAGTTGTCACAATTGAAATTATGGAAATTACTAGACAAGTCTTTGGATTTGGTTTTACCCTTTCAATGTGATTGATGGGTAACACGTAATCTATACTCAAATGTATTAATGTATTTTTCTGGAATATTTTCCAGTCCATTTGGAGTATTAAATCTGGTTGACTCCTTCTTCATGGGCTTCATTCATTTTTTGTGATAAAACTATACCTCAATGTATTGAGACTCACATGTTTTGAATGGAGCCTTATCACCAAACAATGTTCTGATTTGACCATTGAAACAGTATTTTAGACATTGGTGGTATGATGAAGGTATGGCTGCATATTAATGCAACTAAGGCCTTCCAAGAAGAATATTGAAGGTTGTGTCCTGACGAACAACCATGAAATCATAATTAGACACAAGATCTCCAAACTAAGTTCTAAGTGTAAACTCACCTAGAGGCTCTTGTTCATTATTGTCATATCATTGCAACATTAAAATCGAAGGAGATAAGTCATATTCGGTCAGGCCTAATTGACGAAGTGTACGAATGAGAATGAGGTTGACTCTATAGCCATTATCAATGAAGGATCATCATATATCTATGTCATTGAACTTTCCAGACAGATACAAAGGTGTGATATACCCATATACCACATGGTCTTCATCTTCATCTATAAAATATATGACTACATGACATTCTGCAGAATCATTCTCTATATGGTAAACCTCACCAGTAGCAACTTTAGTTTCAAAATATTGAGTACTTGACAAAGCCTTAATGAGTGCCTCTCGAAAATCTTATGATAGATTCAAAGAATCCAAAATTGACAACTTGGACGGTAATTGGGCCAATTGTTTCAATGCTTCACACTTTTGGTCTAAATGTATGTGCTTCCCATCACAGAGATGCAGTTTTCCAGGTTCTTTAGAAGATGATGTGTATGTTGTAAATGTACTTTGTGTTGGAGCAGAAGCTAGAAATATTTCTAGCGTTAGTAAATTGGACTGACTAAGTATATTCTTTTGCTGAGAAGAATACGGTATGGCTTCAAATCGGTCATCCAAAATAATCATGTCAGAACTGAGTCTATCTTTCATAGAATAAACTCCTTGTTATTTTTGATCCCATTCAAGGTCCCTTCCATGAGTTTCTACCACATATATCGTTCGATCAGGGGTAGAATTAAAATGGTGGTTTCTGGAATTCCCACATCCTCCCCTATATCCTCAACCTTGGCCTCTTCTTCTTGTTCCCCAATTACGTACAAGGAACTCTGACTCATTATAATCAGAATCACCATTGGCATAAGGATCCTTTAAATGTATAACATTAACAAAACCAGAGATCAATTCTTCATCTGATGAGGATTCTACATGACAGGTTAGTTTCGGTTGTTCCATTTGGCGGAGCAATGCCCGTTCTTTTGAAACAAATAGCATAAAATCTTCCAGGGTCAAGGACAACTTCATCCTTGACACGAGCTCGTCTTCTTCTAACTGCTCTTTGTCCTTATGATCATTTTTTATTTGTGTAATGGCCTTTTGATGAAGATGGTTTTTCTATTTCATGAGTGGTAGAAGACACAATCAGTTGCTTCTACTATGTTTGTAAAATGACATGAGTCTGGTTGATCATTTTCATGATCATCTGATCATCATATTTCTGCACATTTTTACTTTTAACCTCTTTCCATTCCCCATATTCCTCTGGATTGGTAGCAGTAACACATGCTACTTGAGTTGATGAACTTTTCAATTTCACTTGTTCAGAATCTACAATATTTTGCAAGAAGGTCATTGAAAACAGAGTAATCATGAATGGGGTGTCCCAACATTTGATGAAAGGGATAATAATTCGGAAGATCTTTATCTCTTTCTTTATTTGGATTCTTTATCTTTGGAAACTGAAACAAATTTTTTCTTAAGGCCAAATTGAAGTATCCAGGAACATTCTCATTCCTGAAATAATAAACTTTATTCCTTAATTCCTCAAACTGTTTCCACATTTGATCTCTTTGATCATCTGGGCGAGATGTTCATTTTTGCTGATGATAAGGAGGTGGAGTCCTTCAGTATGATGAAGGTCTTGAAGTAGAAGCGAGTACAGTTTCCTATTTGAGTGTGATTGTAACATATTATTCCCTTCCTATCCTCCTTCATAGAGCTGATGGAATTACACGGGTTTTAGCCTTAGTTTCTATAATAGAGTATTCTATCTGCTGAGTGATTTAAGTAAGGTCTCGAAACCCTCCTATGTATTTCACAGGGATCAATGGTATGTATAATTCATCACACAGATTTTCCACATAGATTGGCAGCAACTCTTCTTGAGGTAGTTCTAACCATAAAGAATATTTTAATCCCTTCCATCGAGCAATGAAATTTGAAACTCTTTCATTATCCCTTTGTTTACAATTGGTAAGATAAAAAACTGTCGTCTTTGGTAGCGTTGAGCTAAATTAAAGAAGGAATTTCTGTCGGAGATCTTCCCATCTAGTAATTGATCGAGATTGCAAACTTGTGTACCAGACAAAATCTGGTCCTTGTAATGACTGGACAAAACACCTAAGCTTAACTTCGTCTTGTTGTCTAGAAGTTCCCATCATAGGATCGCAATGAGAAACAAAATGTGATTAGTGTTGTTCCGGATCTCCCAAACCCTTAAAGATTGGTAATGTAGTATTAAAAAAAATTGGTGGGGGAGGAATTTCATCCACCCATTTAGGGTAAGATCACTTTTCCATCTGAACTGGTGCACATCGTTCCTTTATAGGCTCCAATCGAGTCGTTAATGCCTCAATTTTGTTTATAAGAATTTGAGGTATATCTGGATGAGTGGGATTTTGTGCAGGTATAGAAACTGGAGCTTGAGCAGGTGCAATGACCAGTAAAACCACTGGTGGTGGTGTTGCTATCTTCCATGGATAACCCACAGGAATAGGTCTATCAGGATGTATATGATCATTCCATGATTGTGTACCCAATGGAGGGAATTCATTATCCGCATTTTTAGTTAATAAAAATACCCTTTGAGGAGGATCTTCTACAGTATTTGCAAGTTTAGGATTTTTCTGTGGAGTAACCCTAGAAGAAATGTTGTTTGGAAGTAACTCTGTGATAATTATTTTCAGATACTTCATTTCCTATTCCTATTGTGCAATTCTCTCTTCAAGTGAAAGAGATTGACCTTATCTATTGGAAAAGTGAGATACAATCAGACTTTTTTCCTTTCCCCTAGTTAGATACCTTTCACAGAGGGGGGATTTGGTTATTTGAAGGCATACCTATATTCTGGGTAGGCCTTTGATTTTGGGTATGCACGCCATCTTCATTTTCCTCGATGTGTACCATATTATGGACAAGAACATGATCTTATGATTCCCCTAAACTGGGCTTGTTTTCTATGGGATACTCTGTAATGGTATTGATAACATTTACTAATGCATAATGCATTGATGGAATTCTATCAGTATTTCTGCTAAATTGTCTTTCTTTGTGTCTTTCATGAGACTTTGTTCTCATATATAATGAATTCCCTTGAAGTTTTTGGCAGAAATTAACCCATAAGAAATCCTTGTATAGTTTAGTTGTAAGCTTTCCTTGTGTCTTCTTCCTAATAGGGATAAAACTGACTTTGTTGAGAAGGGGATTGAAGATGTGAAAATCCCCCATCCCTATAGGCTGGGGTTGTTCTTCTTCTTCTTCTTCAAATCTTTGAACGTTGTCCAATGAATTTTAATATTGAATTAGATGACCCCCAACCATGAAAGCTGGGGTGATTCATGAACTGTTATAGTTGAAATTCATGCAACTTCTCTTCTGATTTTTTGAATTTTGGTTCGAACATTTATTGGGTGCATTATCCAACAATCATTAAAATCATCTGTTCCAGAATATCACTGTGTTATTTCAAAAAAATCCATCCTATGATTCCTGACATCCTCTAAACAGGATGCCTGCTAAAGATTCTCAGAGGATTGATGTAAAAGTAACTCAAAAAATTCTTTTATTTGGGCCTAATTCTGATAAAAACTAGTTGAGGCATGTTCTTGAGCGTACATTTGATTACATACAAAACCTATTAATTGTGGCCGACTATGGGAAATAACATTGGATGAGAACACTTTTTGTGGACTCTGTTGATTTTGGAGTGAAGTGAAATGTAATGCTCCATATGCCCCCCATCCTCTGATGCAAACACTAGATGGAGAACCAGAAATTAATTGGCGTAGACTTTTTAGGGAATTGAGGCATACACAATAAAGAGTTCTCTGCTATTTTTCAACCATTGGATGTTGGAAAACCAAGAGAGATGCCAAGTCAATTTGGTGTTACAACACTTCTATTACCATTACAGGATTTTGATATTCATCATATGGTAATACTTTGGTTTTAAAATGATGAAGAGATCTCAATAAGTTAAGACGAATGTCAAAAATGAAATCTTTTGTTATCATTTCTATAATATCATACTGAGAATTTTCCAAAGGCCAGAACAATGACTGGTATTTCTCTTTTATCTAATCGTTTCCTCATGTTTAACATGTCTTCATCACTTGTCACTAGAGGTTTCTCCACATAGTCTGACCAAAGTGGATGATCTATATTAGAAGAGAAATGACCCAAGAGAGGTTCTGAGAAGAAATGTTCCCTTAAAATGTCTTATGTATGAGAAAGTGTTTCACCCATAAATGAAAAGGCATGAGACATGACTGGCCTTGTGTTTGCAAGTGCCTTGAGATAGGAGGGCTTTCTCATTGCTACATTTTCAATTACAGTATTTTTTTGACAATGCGAGATACTACTACAGAGAGGACTTTCACAGAAAATGCCATCATGGGGAGGATCACCATGTTGGATTACAGCATAGGATAACTCTTCTTGCTCCTTGGACTTCTAGCCACACTGAGGGTTTTCGTGGCTCTCATCGGGAGGTAGACACTCTAGATTGACCGAAGTTTCATGAATCATGCCATCATAATGAAGTTTCTGATGAGAATCTTCAGAATGAAAACTACCACTCCCAAAATTTGGTAATGAGAGGGTAGGATATTGAGTAGCAACAGATAAATGTCTGAGGGCTTCATGAATTCCAGCATTAAGAAGAACCAAATCATAGATTGAATCTTGGTTTTCCAATTTTATTTGGAGAGAATTTTTTTTTGATGTTCTATTATACTTAGTTGGGGCCACTTGCTGGGATAATTGGTTATAATAGGAAGGTGTATGTGCCTTCCTTGGAGTAGTTACCAGAACAGACTGATTAACTCCAATTAGAAAGGGTATATGTTACCGATCTTTTTGTCCGTATAATATGGGAGAGTATGCCCCATAACCCTCCTAGACTAGAACAGAGGTGTGTGTATACTCTAGTATGTCATGATGATGTGTCATCCCATGTGCGGGGACAGATTTATGTGTATGTTCCCCTGATACTGCTGAAGTATTTGTTATCATATTCTAGCATGCTTCCAAAATATGGATAGGGATTTGCATATGCCCTTTCACCATTGATAGAATGTGTTTGGTGACATCAGCAGCTGGAACGAGAATATATATCCATTATGTATCGGGAGTAGGTGTATGTTCCTACTTTTTTCCTCCTTTTCTTGTCAAAGGGAATTGACAGTACTCACGCATGGTGGCAGAGTGTTGGGTCTGCCCAAAATTTGTCATCAGAGCTTTCTGACTGACTTCTCTGGGTGCTACCAAATGAGACTGTTGGAAGACGTGATGAACATTGGTAGGTGTATGTTCCTGGTGGTTGTTTCCCATCAAGTATGATTGATGGACTTCCTTTAATATAGGCAGATGATACTGTAGACAGAATTGGTTATTGTAAACAGGTGTATGTTTCTGTTTACCGGTTGCCACCATATTAGATTGGCGGGATTTTTTAAATTCAGTTAGACGAGCCTGCTGACTAGATGATATCTTTTAAGTAGGTGCATGTTCCAGTTCATAGTACTCCACTGGGTTTATCTTGTGGGATTAGTTGGTTGCTGTCAGGCGAGCCTGCTGATCAACAAAATTAGGACGGACGGTCGTATGTGCTCGCTCATTGTCTTCCATCAAGTTAGGTCTATGGACTTCTCTGGAAGATACACACTTGAGAACCTTCTCCCTATTGACCAGATGTTGTATCCGACGACTCATCTTGCATTCCCAGGTCTGAGAGACCTGGTCCGAACATCCAAAGGCAATACCCCCATCATTTTGGGGGTACACTACCGCGTGATTCTGGAAGATATTGCTGGTGTGTGTCCTCATGTAGGACTCCTGCATTCTTGAATTGAGGCCTTTAGTGACCTCCTGATCCACCTCCCTGTAGTACGGGAGAGACTGGTTGTTGCATTCTGAGAATAAGGACCCGAAATAGTTTGATATAGTGGTTGGAACCATTTACTTCTTGATCATTGGTCATCGTTGGCTAGATGATCAAGGATTTTAGTTGATCTGGAGGGCCTTTCGAGTAGTCTCCAAAGTCAGGATGGTATCGTGATGGAGATATTCCTTTATAAACTCATTAGAGACCCAACGTTGACGACTCTGGGTTGGTGATAACATCCTTTCCATGGATGAAGATCCAACTTGAGCAGTAGTTGGGAAGTTTATATATGTTGTCTTGGGGAAATCCATTCTTTGGATTGAAGGTAATTCGGTGGAAAACTGAGAACAACAACAAGATCTATTAAAGTGACATCTTTTCATATGGATACATGTGTGATTAATTCCTTTTTTTGACCATCATATATCAATTGATAGGGTCCTAACATGTGGGTAACATTATTAACTTTTTTAGGGATTCACATCGAGTTCACCATTTATGTTTTGTAGTTCTTTGAAACGTGTGTTCTAAAGTTAAGAATCTCTATTTCTAGGCAGTTTCCATTAGATTTATTCATGGAACTAGAAACTTTTAACATTTCATTGTCTAAAGAGGACCTACTTTCCAAAGGTAGGTGTTCATTATGTTTTTATCTTTGCGATACTTAAGAATGTTCATTGGTCGAGAGGATTTGAGGTCAGACTCATCACACCCTTCTTGGGGAAATTATTGTCTACTCCGGGACTCTCTTTATAAAATTAAAATATTTTCAAGAATCCTTATTAATTCACCAAGCATATCATAAGTATACCTTGGAATTTACAATCACTTATTAACATATATAATATTTAAAATCATCAGTATGCATTCAAGGTTCTTCATTAATGTAAATATATGTAGGTATTCGAGGTTTTCCATCGATGGTAACCTCTAATATACTGCTTAGAGATTATTTTAATCATCATTGTGATGATACTAGTTTTTAAGACACTCAGTGGGGTACATTGTAATTTTATTGTCATCCAGGGAGATGAAGGTTTGGTTTTATTTTGGGATCATTCCCATAAGATAGGCTACCTACATATCCTTATGAAAGGAATCAGAACCCTCACAGTTCGGTGCCACTCAATGGGACACATCATACCTTTTATGTTCATGTGATAAGGACCTCTAAGGGGAAGGTGCTTAGTTCAAATTTAGTGTACGACTTATGATGAGACATCCCAAGGAACTTTGGAAAAGATATAGGTTTCCATGTAGGATAAAACCCTATTGGGAATATGGACCAAGGAGAATAGGGTTGATTTGAAGTGTTGGGTTTGAACCTCAAGGAGGCTTCCTACGTATCCCATATTAATGGGAATCAAATCCCATGTAGTTTGATAAGTCTCATAGGAGAGTTTGGTCTTTTGAGAGAAATGAGTTTTGGATTACTTCCTGAAAAGGATGCCTTGATGATCTGGGGTTTAATTTGGGGCTTATTCCTAAGGGGGGTGCCTAGATTAAAAGAATTAGATTTGGATTCCTGAGGAGGATATACGGTGAGCTTGGGCCTTGAGGATGCATCCTATGTATCCTGGTTTAAACAGGAATCAGAGTTCTCATAGTTTATTTGGTCATGAAAATTTTGTAATCATGACAAATCCCTAAGCCCGCGTGAGTCATGCTCGATGTGAGAAACAAGAAAATTTCAAAGATTCAACAAAGGCATTCACACTTTAAAATTTTTCCTCCTCCACTGATGGAAGAGGGTGCACATAAGGCGACGACTGTGGATGATGGCGAGGAGAAAATCCTTCCCTCTATTCTATTTACATTGGACTAGGGTCCATTGTAAGGAAGAAGGGGTGAAGGTGAGGGGCTTATACCAGAATGGTTGCCCCTAAATTGGTCCTGGTATGGGAGGGAGACTTCTCCTATGCTTGCATATAAAATCCAGTGTGAAGTGTACCTTCCCTACCAGAGACCTGAGGTTCTGGGTCGTCTCTTCGAGAAGGGAAAGGCCAGGACCCAAACCCTCCTCCAAACGGAGAACTTCCCAACACTATTTTGGGGAGAAAGGTCCATGTGACTATGTCCCATGAATCTTATCCTTATTTTGAAACAAATGTGGGAAACCTCTGACTGTATAAATACAAACCCAAAATGGAGACATGCTGATGTGCCTTTCTCATAGGTTTGATAAGTCATGAGGTTTTGGTGGAGGCTTCAACTTAGTTCCTTCCAGATAAGTTAACCAAGGAAGGAGATACCCTTCCATGAATGGATTTTAAAAAGGTTTCTTGAGTTGGTCACATAGGTCCCTCACGCAAGTATTCCGCATAGGTACCCCGAGTTGATATACCGCACAGATAGACCACGCAGGTATGCCACGTAGATCGGACGCGTAGGTATGCCATGAAAATCTGACGCATAGGTATTCCAGGAAAATCTGACGCGTAGGTATGAATGATGACTGAATAATGTGATGACATTCAAAACATTATTATCCCATTTAATTATCTATTATCTCGTGATTGAGAGAGATACCTGAGATAATTGGAGGGATTTAGGTGAAAGAGCTACGTAATGGCAGCTTCAGAGAGTCTTTCAACTTTTTTCAGTCTAGAAATGGGGAGCCGAAGGGATCAATTTATAGGTATGGATGGGCCCGGTCGAAGATATGTTGCCTGTGCAGGTCCTTCGTGCTGCTCCGCTGCACAAGTATTCTGTGTAGGTGCACAAAACCTATTCTGGGGCAGAGCTCTGCCGTGTAGGTCAGTCGCGCAGCTTTTCCGCGTAGGTCAGTCGCATAGCTTTGCCGCGTAGGTCAGTCATGCAACTCGGCCACGTAAGCATGTGAAGACAATCTATGACGAAGCACTTTTGGAAGATTTTTATTTTCCTTTTTACTCTTCAAACCTTAATTTGGGATCTGAAATATCGAGATTTTTTCCCTTGTAATATTTTTGGTTACTTTCTCAAGTAGTGTCAACAGGGTCTGTGAGGAAACAATAAAAAAATCGATATAGGTATTTTATTTCATTCATTTATGTATTTAATCAGATTACATATTGGAACCATATTGGTTTTTTGGATTTGTTAATAATATATAATGGAGATAACTAAATTTATTTATTGAAAATATAGGTGGAAGATCGATGAATTGAGTTATTGATACATGTAACTCCATTGTCTTAATTGCTTGGTGAGTTGATAAAGAAAAGGATGTGTGTATAGAGTGTGAAATAAAAAAATAATTCATATATGTATGGAGAAATCCATGTGACATCACTTAGTGAAGTTCAGAGGATAATCCATGAAGGTTGGAAGTTCATTTGATTTATTCTATAATTAATCCATTAAATCTTTCATGAAGCAAATAAATAGAAATTTGTTTAAGGGTATATGAAAAAAACATTTAAGGGTATTTGTATGCTTGATTATTTTAAATAAGTTTTAGTATAACAATCATCTAGATAACCATCTTTTGTGTAACACTTATCTGGGTGACCATCGTCTATGTAACCATGATACTACCTTATGTAACCATCTTATCGAGCTATATAACTATGATTTTGATCTACATAACCCTCTATTTACTATACATAAACATCATCCAATGTTCTGTATACATGAATGTGCTCTATGTAAACGTAGTTACGAGATACATAAGAAATATACCTTTGTAATATCTTTGAATCATGGAAGTTCAACATAATATTACACTGATATATAAGTAGTATGAAATAGAGTATTTGTGTGGATATTTATTTATATAATTTTTATATTTTGGTGAATTAAATACATATTAAAAAGGAAGAAATTTAGTCCTATTTCATGGGATATTATTCAATTTTTATCTTAAATATTATCTGTGATATTCAAGAATGATTTCCCAAACACATATAATGCTTACATTATTTTACAGGGATTTAAATATCATATTTATTTGAATGGGATCCATGATTCAACAAAAAAAAAGAGGAGTTGTAGTTATATCTATATGATTTAAACATTGCACAAAAATGAGAAAATTCATTCCATGAAGTGGTGGATTTTTTCCATATAGGGGTTTCAATATATGAGTAAATTATTTATTCAATCAGACTCATACATTAAATCTTCATGATGTGTGAAAATCAAAGATTTTTTGGATATAGTTTTTCCATCTAGTAATCTAAGAAAATATTAAGGTGATGATATGGGGAATACTGCCTCATTAAACCAAACTAAATAGAATGAATGTTTTAATACACAATCTAGTCTACAATATCATGAAAATATGACTTTAATGTATATTTAATACAAGATTTCACTACCATATGGATAACTCTATTAATATATCATCAAAATAATATCCTTGTACTATTTAATTATAAAATAAAAACATTTGATTTACATATTAATATAGAATGTGATGTCAATTAGAGATTTTTTTATCATTTAAAATAATTGAATAAGGAAAGAGGAAAAGTAGATGAGAGAGATAAATTTAAATTTTTTTCTACACATCTATGATTCAAGAGAGAGAAAGAGAGTAAGAATTCTACTAGAAAACATTGAAACACTTATAGTTAGAATATGTATAGATCAAATATTTAATTATGAGGACTTATAAATCAAAGAAAATAAGTAATTAAGAACCTTACTGAAATTATATATTCTTTGAAGTAGAATATTACAATAGTATAGAAAATAAGATTTATAAAACATTTCAATCACTATATTGGAATATAGGACTTCAAGATTTATTCTTGAATGAAGAAATTATTTTTTCAAAGATTTCACAATATACCTATAAAGGAAAATCCTATCAACATATTATCATTGAACCTATATAGAATTACAGTTGTACTTAAATAAGGAAAAAATGTTGTTTGTAGATCGATATACATGTCGATAAAATGTGGGTATCCAACTCTAGATTAGTGCATGATGTATGAGAGTGAAATGAACTTTTGGTGGTCTTACCCAAACCAGTGTGACAAATTTGAAGAAGTTAATTGAACCTTGGGAGATAGTGATTCAATAAAAACATGTTCTTGGGTAGTGATCCTAAGTGAGGTGTAACCACATCAATATTTTATCCAATGATAAAAAAGTAAACTTAATGTTTAATTAGTGCATCAAAAGACAGTATATTTCATTATCCATAGAGTAGCTCATTGTCAGTGAACAAATTATAATTCATTGTGTCCATGTATGCACTATTTTATTGTATTTAATTGAGATTTTGATGAAGATAAAAATAAAATAAACTGTAGAACGCAATTCCTACCAACATGTAAAAAAGATCCACTAAATTAAATAATTTTAGAGGTCAAAAAAAGTTTTAAAATGGTTGCACACTAATTCAAACCCCTCTCTCTGTGACATTGGTTCCTATAAAATGTAACAAATTATAAGGTTAGGAATGTGTATTAAAATTATAGAGTAGTATTTAGACGATATTAAAAAGATGAAGGACATAATGAAGATATCATTTTTCAATGGTATAAAAATATATGAGTGGAAAAGGTATTTAATGATATACATGGAAATTTTTTTAGATGCCCCCTAATAATTTTTATAGGAAGGGGTTGTTATATTAATATGAAATCAAATTATATTGGACATAGAAAAAAGAAAACTAAATATTGATTCTTCTACCAAGAAGAAATTTAATGGAATCTCTAAAATATGATACATACTAGAATATTTCATGATTTGATTCTTCCATATATAGGTAGGTAAAACTTAGTAATATTTATGGTATGTATTCCAAAAGAATGAATGATTGATATTTGTAAATAATGCCTCATGTAAAAGGAATCAAGAAGAAGAATTTCAACCAGAGGATGAGGTCTTAAACGGAGTTAATTGTTGGAGTTGGTGTCCTAGAACCAACTATTTGTACATTGATTAAATGAATAATAGATTTATTTAAATATTAAACATCTTATTACATATTTTTCATTGTTCTGTATGACTATAATGTAATAATTTCCTAGAGTATTTGTCTCATTAATAAGGTTATTACAGTTCCCTTCTATGATGAGAACCTTGATGTCTTATGACAATATTCATAAATGTAGTTTTTCAGTTGGATGACATACTACGATGGGACAAATAGTATAAAGACAGTTAGGTGTGAGTACTCGTAAGAAGATGAGACTTCTTCTCATGAAGTTCGCACTTAGTAATCTTTATGATGGTAGATTATGATAATAGACCTGGCAGTAGAAATTCCACATGGTTTGGTGTCATCAATAATTCCTATATGTGAGCATGTGTAATAGTCCTTAGACATTAAGATTACCATTAATATGTGTCATGACTCGCACAATTAGATTTTCTGATGAAAACTATCACGCCATCTGTTGGAGGGAAGTAGGGCATGTTGGGCGTGTCACAAAAGACTTGTTATTAATGAATAAGTCGAGGAAGGATTTGTCCCTTTATTTAAGTTTATATATTTCCCCTTTGATTGAAATAGAACTGTGGCCCTAAATTCCATGGCCATGGTGTAATGACGAGTTAATTTTAGGTAGTCAAAGAATGACGTATCAAGCATAAATGTTGATAACACTATCATGAAACCTTCTTGATAAGTTATTATAACAAGTGGATTATATTACACAATGAGAGTTATTATATACATGTCGTCATTTCACCTTTATGTTATTTCTCTTGGGTTCCTTGACCTACTGCTAGATAGTATTATTTGACTTTAGGAAATCCCACCTAATCCCAATGAGAAATAATTCTACAGCGTCACACACTATGTGTTTTTTGGTGGTCTTGATTAAATTCTATTTGAATTTAATTAAGAGAATAAATATTATTCTCAAGACCGAATAATTATTTTATTCTAGTTAAAATTATCAAATAAAATAAATAAATAAATTTTATTCATCCATATCCATTGATAACATGTCATTCATGATGCACCCAACGTACCCTACTTCCCACCAATATATGGCGTGATGGTTTTCATCAGGAAATATAAGTGTCAAAGTCATGACACATATTAATGATAATATTAAAGTATAAGGAATATTATACATACTCGCAGATAGGAATACTCGATGACAACAAAACATGTGAAATTCTTACTGGTGGGTCTGTTCTCATAATCTCCCATATTGGAGAATACAAAGTGATAACTTCATGAGAAGAAGTATCATCGTCTTATGAGTAAAAATACCTTATGGTCTATATACTATGTGTCCCATGATATTATGTCATCCAACCATTGAACTATACTTAAGAATATTGTCATAGCACTTCAAGGTTCTCATCAAAGCGGAGAACTGTTATGACCTTATTAATGCTACCAATACTCTGAGAAATTATTACATTATAGTAAATAAAAACAATGAACAATTTGTAATAAGATGTATAACATATAAATAAATTAAATATTCATGTAGTCAATTTACAAACAGTTGGTTCTAGGAAACCAAATCGAATAGTAATAAATTCTAAATTTTCTATTATATAGGATTATAACCCTAGTGTGGAGGAATCTTTTGTATGAGAAATTTTAGAATATATTATATAGTTTAAATGTAGATGTAACTCAGTTAATAAAATATAAATATCATGAAATATTAAAGATTTATTTTTCTAATTCAATAACTAAGACAAGATCCAAGTCTTAAAAATTAAGATGGGGAAATGGGAATTCATACCTGAAGTACACCATACTTTTAAAGAAGTTTTGTACATGGAAAATAATATTTTAAATAGAGAGTATGTATTCTAAATGTTAGCAATAAATAAAATGAAATAAAAATTAAAATGAAATTTGATTTTCTTGAATAAAATTCTCAAAAAATCAAAAATAAAATAGCCCCTGAAAGGGAGTTAAATACAAACTTGGTTGGAAGAAATAAGGAAATATAATATGGATGTTTCATCTAGCTTAAATGAAATGGATTACAATTAAAATAATAAATATGATATAATTAATTTTATATAAAAATACTCATTTCCTTAAAATATAATGAAAAAATTGGAGTTCTCTCAATGGTATCCTCAATAAGTATAATGGTAGGTAATATCTTAAATCTAGAAAATGTAAGAAGAAATCTTGATATTAAATATTGAAAAAATGAGAGGATTATTATATAACCTAGAAGAATTAACCCACATAATAATTTATATAAATGGATATACTATTTTGGAAAGTTTGGGAGCATCATGGGAGTATTTGTTTAAATTTCAAAGTCTCGATGGTTAAATAAAACCGCTGCAAAAAAACTCAATGGAGTGGTTTTCAAATGAAGTATAACTTCTATATATATTATAAACGTTGTTATTTTGAAATGAACATTAGAATTTAGAATGAAATAAATTTCTCTATGCGAACCTCCACTCTTGTGACATACAAGGAAATTATTTTCCCAATAAGGAATCTTACTAAGATCTCGTGCATTTTTTATGTTTTATAGGATGATTTTGGATCTCAAAAAAGGGTGGACCAAGCACTAAATTTTTCTAATAATGGTAACCCTCTTGGAAAGAAATAAAAAATGATATGTAGACAAAGTATATAAGCCTATATATATGTTGAAAAGGTGTAAGTGCCTAAGAACAATGGTACACAAAATATGAAGAAGTATGAGATGTTTCTAATAACCATCAAGGAAGATATAACCCAAATGATATTAAAAAACCCTCTCAAAGGAAATATTTAATGAGTGGGTAATGTTTCATTCAATATTGAAAGAAAATATATGAAATATCCACTAGAGTTTCATCACAAGAGGACGTGGGAAAATGTGGAATTATTTTTATAGTTTTGTAAATTCCTAATCCAAAGAATAAAAAGAGTTCTAACAACCACGGAGAACCATTTTTAATTAATATCACATATAGAATATCCATTATAAAATGGATGAATAAGTTTTAAATAAAAATATAAAATGATTAATAGTATTAGGTTGATGAGTTCTTGGTATTTAGTTCCCAAATTCATAAAAAGGGAAAATGAAAGTCTGAAAAAATGTGTTAGTTTATAAATACTACCCCACTTCCCCAAATTTTGAAATTGTGATGTAATCTTATACCTATCTAATTAAATGTTTTAAACTATTTTTGAATATGTATATAGGGATACAAGATCCATGGGGTAGTTTTAAAGTAAACCCACATGATAATGATCTAAACGTAGATCTGGTTTGAATGTGGAAATGGTGCATGATACAAGTTTTCTCAAAGGAATTTTAAGTTCCATTTAGTATCATGTATATATAGAATAAAATTCAAAACATAACCCTAATATATTTGTTAGGTACATAGTTATTTTCTGAAAAATGGATCTAAAAACTACATGAGAAATGGTGGTGAGTAAAAAAGGTTTCAAATCCATATCACAGTGTTATAGTTGTATCATGCTGAATTCGAGTTAAAACATCTAGAATTAAGCCATAGAATTCGTGGAATCATACAAATAAAATGAAGAATATAGATTGTGAGCTCCAACAACATCATAAAAGGATTTTCATGGTTACTTTTATATGTTTTAATAATTGGAATGATTTATTTATTGGACAATAAAAGCTTCTGAATGTGGAATATTTTTTCCAAATAGCGGTGTCACTATAGTGAATAAATCATAAAAATAAATGATGTTCATGTTAAGGGGAAGTGTTTTTGAATTATCAAGGCTCTTTTGTAACACATATTGGTTTTAAATATTATCTAAAAATAGTTTGGTGTGAATGTGTGGAGAGATAACAATATGGTCATTTTTAGATTATATGAAAGGTATTTTGGTTGCAAGTGTTTTTTATAAAACTAGTGAGTGACATTTAAACCTTTGAGGATGTTTATAGAACTCTTAACTCATACCTTGAGTTCATTCTCAAAAGGATTTGATGATTTTATGACTTACCTATTTCTAAGTGGTAAATTCCCATTACCTGGAGTCCTTTTAGTATAAAAAGTTAAAGTGAACAAAGTGTTTAATAATTGAATAAGATATGTTTTTTTAGATTTGGTAATTCCAACAAAAAATATAAAACATTTGATAAAAAGATAAAATATTGTGACCCTATCCTTTTACATATGACATTACATGATTCTAATCATAATTCTACTTCATAGTACAAGCCAAGGATCGTAAAGTCTAGTGTCTTGGAATACGAGGTACATAATCAAACATTACAAAAAAACAATTTTTATTTAATCTACATAATGAGATTATATCATCTATTATGCTTGTACATCTGCATTGGATGCCTTGGGGAACACATGAACAAAGGGATGAGCTAAATATCTTAGTAAGGGAATAACCATAAGAACAAATCACTAGCACATGAAATAGAATTAATGACCTGATGATATAAAAATTCATGTAACGTATGGAATCATAACATATAAATATGGAATAAAATAAACATGGAGTCCTAATAATGTAGAAGAAACATAAAACATGACTTAATAATGATTTAAGGAAAACCTACAAGACCGTTTCACAAGGTAGCACAAGCCAAGGATAACCGCCAAGACCGTCGTACATGGTAGGACAACCAAGGCTAACCGCCAAGACCGTCCCACATAACATCTCATTAGACTCAACATTACCCAATGAATAGGAGCACTATATGGGCACACCCAAATTAAATTTTTATGAATATGTTTTCCACATATGGAATCATATATAATCAATCTTACTTAAACATAAGGGTTACCCATGGAATGAATTGGGTACCATAATCATGTCATAAAGGATAACAAATGGGTGTATCCTTAAAGTGTCCAAGAAAGAAAGGAACTAAAATATACATGGAAATTTATAATGGAAAATAGGAATGTACCATTGTATGTGATATCAAGTATAAGTTAAAACATGTAATAAAAGTATTTAAGAAATTTTAGCATTAATAACTTTTTGTGCGGTTTTAATGAAAATACAATAGAGATTTGAAAATACAAATGGGAAAAAAATTTACATAAACCCATAAGTGAACCAAGAATTTTTTTCATCATAAAAAGGCTGATTTTATAATGACAATGGTGTATTAAAATAGAAGATACAATGCACTTTCAAATCTGGTAAGAATTCAGAATGTTCCCTCAAAACAGGTTTACATATCGGGAAGTATTGACGAGGGAATCACTTAAAACATGTATATCCCCAAAAAAATAATTATGAAAGGGTATTGATAAATTAATTTTGTAAATTTACAAATAATTTATAATATTAACATAAAAAGATAAGATAAACCCATTTTGGTAAAAGGAATATAAGGCAGCCTGATGGAACAATGGAAGTTTGGGTAGAATCCCTTACAGATTATCAGCATGGTATCCGATTTATTAAAGAGGGATTAATGAGAGATAAAGGGGTTTATCTTTACTTATAAATCATGAGGGAAGTATTAGGGAGGTTTGAAATCATACCCCGTCATTATGTATTACATGTGAAAGGGTATAACACAGAGGAAATTCTTTAATAAAAGTGAAATAGAGAGGATCCCTTACCTTAAATCTGGTGTTGTTCTCCACTTGAAATTAATTCCTTGAATAATCAAATTAGGTTCATTGATTAAGAATTACAGAACCAATTATATCTATAAAATATTTAGTATAACCTTTTTTAAGTTCATTAATGACCTTCTTGTTTGGTTATGATGTTCGATTTCATTGTTCATGTTTGTTTGCTTCCTTGGTTTCAATGGTCGGTTCACTTATATTCATGTTAGGACACACCTGTATGGTGAGAGTGGTTGTCCTGAATTGAATTTATATGAAATTAGTTAACATATAGAATATTATATGTTTATAAAATTCATTTGGTTATTTTGAGTCAAGGTGAATCATTATATAAAGCATTAATGATAAATTCTTGGATTAATTTGACGATTTTGTTCATAATTTACTTGTTTTGAATTATTATATTACATAAAGTGTTAAAAATTATTCCAAAAAAAATAAGATAAAATAAATATTTAATGGTTAAAACAGAAAATTAGTTTCATGACCATAATTTAAGATGGTTAAAGAAATTAAAAACACATCGTCCTTAAATGTGGTAAATTAGCACATCTCAGATGGTGTATTTACCACTGGTATAAAAAAAGAGTAAAGGGGAGATGATAATAACTGATCAAAAAAACATTCTAGAACATTTAAGGAATTTTAGTTTCCATAACACTTGTATGAGGAGAGGTAAGTATATAAAGGAAAAAAAATAACTTGAAAAGAAAGTAAAAGATTTGAAAAGATGAATTTACCTCCTGAATCAATCTTCCTTGAGAACCTATTAAGGAGAGATAATTTGTTCTTTTGATGAGGATAAGGGATGTTGGATGTGGGGGATCTTGGGGAGAGATTTGGGCTGAATTTAGGAAAGGAAAAATTCTTGAGGTTACTGAAGAGAAGAGGTAAGGAGGGGTTGTATTTATTGTGGAGGGGAGAGGGTTTCATAATATTTAATTCTATAGTTTATTAATTTCCCCCAAGATAGGAAATAGATATGATTCCATAACCAAAAATAGTAATATAAGAATGTGAGTTTGAACCAATGTCCATTTACATCATCCATTCCTCAAGCATGACGTAGATATTCAGGTTTTAGCATTTGTTGTGAATTATGGAATTATTCATAAAAAATTCAAGTATTTTAGAAAAATCCCAAAAAATCACCCTAATAATTTTTCGACGTGATGAATCCAAAAATAAACTAAATTTTTCAAAATTAATTTTTTAAATATATTTAATTTAATTTTTAATTAAAATAATAATATAACAGAAAAATACATATTTTAAAACCATAACTGATTTTATACTGTTCTCAAAAACTACAAAGGTCATATAAAATTATCTTAAAACCAAAAGACAGAAAAATGATAATTTATGAACACATTTTAGTAAAATAAATTTTCTTATAAATTAATTAATTAATTTTAATTAATTATTTATAACTTTCAAAAATACAATTAGTTTTACTATGGTCATATTATCACTTATAAGATGCCTAAATTTTGTTTATACATTCATGGGTGAGGTTACTATTATTTTAGATAATTACTATTCATAAAGGTCATATTACTATTCATAAGGCTGGGTTACTATTCACCAAAAAAATATGTTTGTTTCGTCAGACTCCAAACATCCTACGAATCGCAACAGTGTATGTCAAATTTTCAAAATTTGAATCACAGAAGTGACAATATTATTTTTAATGGCCATATAGTACTTATTAGTTCATTGTGTTGTGATTTAATTTGATTATATAATTATAATAAGGTAATATCTATTGATAAAACATTGGGTCATTACATTATCCCCCCTATGAAATTTCACCCTCAGAATTTCGTTTTACACTCTAAGCGATAAATAGGTGCTGGTAATTTTCCTTCATTGCCTCCTCCAATTCCCATGTTGCCTCTTTGTACTTATGGTCCCACCATAGTACTTAGACCAGGTGAGTAGTATTGTTATGTAGAACATTATCTCAATGATCCAAGATCATCAATGGATTCTCCTCATAAGAAAGATCATCATCCAACTGTATCACCTCTGTAGAGAGTACATGTGAAGTATTTTCTATGTACTTCATTAATATGGATACATAGAAGACATTGTATACTTTAGCCATGGTAGGTGGAAGTATCGGTCGATAGACCATAGCTTCAACTCATTCAAGGATCTTGAAGGGGTCGATGTACCTATGCATTGCTTTCCTTTCTTCCCAAATCTCATAACCTTATTCCATAAAGATATGTGGAGAAATATCATGTCTCCGACTTTCAACTCAAGGTATCATCGACGATTGTCTAGAGAACTCTTTATCGACTTTGTAATGCCTTGACATGATGAAAAATGTTTTTCACCTTATCCACCATTTCATCGACCATTTCCTATCCTAGAATTTATGCTCACGAACATCATCCCAACACGCTGGTGTTCTACACCTTTTCCCATAAAGGGATTTGAATGGTGCCATTCAAATACTCAAGTGAAAATTGTTATTTTGGGAGAATTCAACAAGTAGAACATGTCAATCCCATACTCTTTTGAATTCCATAGAACATGATCTTCACAAATCTTCTAGTGTTTGAATAGTTTTCCCAGATTGTCCATCGGTTTGAGGATGATAGGTCGAAGTGATGTTTAGTTCAGTGCTTAGATCATGTGGGATACTTTTCCAAAACATTGAGGTGAATCTCATATCTCAATAAGATACAATATATAGTGGTATTCCATTCATCCTTACCACCTCTTTGATATATATCAGTGCAAGTTGATCTAATGAGAAGTCCTCTCGAATCACGCCAAAGTGAGTTGTCTTTATCAGACGATTCATAATGACCCATATAGCATTGTTTCCTCTGGATGTTGTTGGAAGTCTAGTGACAAAGTCCATGGTGATGTTCTCCCACTTTCATGTTTGTATGGGTAGTGGTTTCATCATACCCTTAGACTTCTACCTTTCATCCATCACTTGTTGACATACTAGGCACATTGATGTATACTAAGCAATCTCCTTCTGCATATTGTCCCACCAAATGTTCTTTTGGAGATCTTGATATGTCATTGTTCTCCTAGGGTGGATAGAGAGGGTTGATCTATGTACATCATTCAGAATCACTTTCTTTATCTATGGATTAGATGATACAAATAATCATGACCCAAATCTTAAAACCATTTCCTCATTAATCTTGAACTCTGAGGATTTTCCATTTCTAATAGCTTCCAACCTTATTAGAATTTCCACATCTTTTCTTTGAGCATCCATTATTTTCTAAATGAGGTATGGTTGAGTAATCATTTGAGAAATGATTGATGATGTTCCTACCTTAATGATTCCCATTTCCATTCTCTGCAAATCTAAGAAGATCAGATCCTTTTCAATTCTCATTATTGATAAAGATATAGGATCCTTTCTACTCAGAGCATCTGCCACCTTGTTTGCCTTACTAGGAGGGTATTGTATTGAGAAATATTATTCATTAATGATATATATCCATCTTCGCTAGAGATTATTAATCTCTTTTTGAGTGAATATTTATTTGATACTCTTGTGATCTATATATAACTCACACTTCTACCCATAGAGATAATTCTGCAAGATATTTCATGCAAAGATCACAGCTGCCAACTCCAGACCATGCGAAGGATAGTTTTTCTCATTGATTTTCAACTTCCTTAAGGCGTAGGCTATCACTTTATCATTTTTAATCACCATATAGCCTAATATCTTCTTTGAATAATAACTATACACCAAAAAGAGTCCTCCACTTATTGGGAGTATGAGTATTGGAACAATGATTAGCCTCTTTTTCAACTCCTTTTAGAGTTATTCACATTCTTGAGTCCAAAAAACCTTCACCCCCTTTCTTGTCAACGTGGTCATTCAGTTTTAAAATCATGAGAAGTTCTTCACAAATCATCAATAAAACACAGCTAGACTCAGAAAGCTACGGATCTCCAATACAGATGTTGTCTTGGTCCACTCTTAAATTTCATTTGTCATTGAAGGGTCTAAATATATCCCTTTTTTAGTGATAACATACCCCAAGAATGATACTTCCTCCATCTAGAAGCCACATTTACTGTACTTTACATGTAGATTATCCCTTCACAAAGTCTTTAACATAGTATTGAAATACACTTCATGTTACTCTTTCTCTTGGAGTAAATCAGAATATCATCGATAAATACTACCACAAATTTTTACAGGTAGTCTGTAAATACTATATTCATTAAATCCATGAAAATTTCTGGATCATTAGTGAGTCCTAAGGGAATCACTATGAACTCATAGTGTCCATACCTCATTCGAAAGGTAGTCTTGGGAATATCTTTCTTCCTCACCTTTAATTAGTGATATCCCAACCTAAGGTCTACCTTATAGAAATAAATGTCCCCACAAATATAATCAAACAAGTCATCTATATATGGTAGGGGATACTTCTTCTTAATCATAATTTTGTTGATCTCACAATAATCAATGTAGAGGCACATTGATCCACCCTTCTTCTTGATGAAGATGAATAGAGCTCCCCACGATGAAGCACTTGGGTGTATAAACCCCTTCTCTAAATTATCTTTTAACTATTTATTAATCACTTCTAAGTCTTAGGTCTCCATTCTATAAGGTGTCTATTATATATGTAGTGATCCAGGAATTAGTTCAATTGAAAAATCCACCTCTCGGTCAGGAGGAAGACCCATAAAATATTCAAAAAATACATAAGTGTAATCCCTCACGATGGTCATATCTTTAAGAATGATTCTATCATTTGTCTCAATCATTTGAGTTATATATGATTTCTCATAAGGCTGCAGTTTCCACACATAAGACGATGATTTTAATGGAGCTTCACCATTCTCCTTAAACTTATAAATAATTAGAGTATGCTTCGAGATGTGAAGAGTGATCTACCTTTCCAAATAGTTGATGTTGTCCTATTATAAAGATAGTCAATCCATGCCCAAGATAGCGTCAAACTCCAAAAAAATAAGTATGATGATATTTACTTTGAGGTACAGTCCACAAACATTAACTGGGGAGAAGTTGTAAACCATGGATGAAATAATTTCCCCATTCTTCGTTCTCATAGATAACATATCCTCCAAATTTTTTGGTGGTGTTTGAATAGTCTTACTAAACTTACAAGATATGAAAGAATGTTTAGAATCTGAATCAAATAGTAAATTTTCTATTCATTAATGAATAACTAGAATACCTATCACCACATCATAGTCTGGCTCCACCTCAGTAGCACAAGAGCCTCAGCCCAGTTGGTGAGGACTCACTAGGTTCATCCAAGAGACCCGAGATCAAATCCAGGTGGAGGCATATTCCCATGGTACTGTAGAAGTACTATAGCAGGTACTATAGTAGTGCTATAGCTCGTACTGTATCAGGCACTATTTGGTACTGTAGTAGCTATAACTATTCATCCACTTGGGCCTTCGGGCCACCGGTTTGGTCATCGGGTCTTGAAAAGCTTTCAGGCCACCCAAGGCCTTTGGTCCTGTTGATTCTAAAGGCCTTTGGGCCACCGTAAGGCCTTAGGGGGACCCCAAGGCCTTCGGACCACATGAATGCAGGCCCCAGACACACTACATAAAAGGAGCAGCCCTAGAAGAGGATTCAGAGTAGGTTCACTCACCAGAGCAGAGCCAAATGGATTGTCAGAATGAGATGGTATGGCTATGCCATCGGTACCGGCCTGTGCTTGCACAGGAAGCATAGCCAGACGGTCATTCAAAGGTGGAGAGCTACTATCAGGATGTAGATGTTGGGGAGGCGCAGTTCCTTGTAGATAGTCAGGTTGAATTCCTTAAGACCTTCGAGTCATGTAATCTCCTAAGACTGCAGGCCATGTAATCTCTAATCCTATGGGCCTTGTAAGGGTTCCCCCTCATCCCTTGAAAGGGGGCTATCAAATATCAATAAAAATGAAGGCCTTCGGTCCATTCAGGTGGCTCTACCACATCAGTAGTGATATCATAAGCCCTTTCATTTTTCCTTTGAGGTTTTTGTTGATTTTATCTAACAACCCTTCTCTTAGGGGAATTGTTCGCATAATGTCTATACTCCTTGTAGTTTCAACACTGCACTACAGGCTGATTTTGATCTTAACCTTTCTTTCATATTCCACATTAGTGGGATTCTTCATATCCCATGGGTAGTTTTTAGCTAAATGTCCCAACTTTTCACATTTGAAGAAATTCCTAATTCCCATTAGACAGTTTCCAAGATTCTTCTTCCCACAATTATTACACGTGTGATGATAAATATTATTTCCATCATTGTATTTATTTTTGTGACCACCCACATTAGATTCCATTTTCCTCTTCTTATCACCAGGACCACGATACCACAGGGAGTCTCCAATCTCCATTTCGACCTTGAGGTCACCAAGGATAATCTCCTCATAACTATCAAAGTCTCTAATAACCAATGCTTTTTGTAGACTCATCTTTAGTCCACTAAAGAATCAATCCAACTTTCTTTCAGTGTTCATGAAAAATTCATAGGAATAGCTTTCAATCCTTGTAACGTTTTCTTCATATGTCCCAATTGACTCATCTTCCTTCTGCCTAAGTTTTGAGGAACTCTCTTTTTATCTTTAGATGGAGGGTTCGGGGAAAATATTTATTGAAAAAAATACTTTTAAATTCCTCCCAATCTATAGAATCAATTTTCTTTAGAGGATTCATAATTTTGTTCAGTGTCCACCACTAATTGGATTCACCATAAAAATTTAGACCGACAGAATGAATTTCTCTTCTTCTGAGGACTGTAGAATAGAAAATATCTTTTCAATGGCGTTAATCCACTATTATGAAAGGAGGGGATCGAAAGATCCACTAAACATGGGAGGCTTGTGCCATATGAAGGATTCAATGGAAACTAGCTCTTTCCTTAGAGTAGGATGGTGTTCCACATGATTCAAGTAATTATTCATAACTTGATCTGGATTAGCAAGTACTATCATGAAGTTTTGAGAAACTGTTCCCATCATAGAAGGCATATCATTAGGGAAATCATCACATTACCTATCACATTTATTGTTGGAACATGTTTTTCTATTTCCCTCCATTAACTAAGAAAAATAACATACAATTAGAGGGATTGAATACTTAGTTATTGAGCATAAAATGAAACTTTTAACATAAAAGGATAAACATGTAAAGGATAAGTATATCCTAACGTGTAATTCGGTATGTTCCATTCTAGGTTATCCTGGATCTATATATTGACTTATATTCTTATGGGATTTTTTTAATTCCCTTAAAAATGGTTTGTACCAAGATCATGAATTTAAAAACCATATATCCTTGGGAGTGTCAAACAAAGTGTACGGAAAGACCTGTTTTCGGGCACCAGTTCCCACTCGAGTCTATCTCAAAGCAGTTTTTTTGTTTTACCCATAGATACATCTATTCCATATCCACCTTCATCTATTTATATCCAAACAGGTATGTATTTTCTTGATAAACCACTTACTCTATACTCACCAAAATATAGGGATGTGTTCTTATATTTAGTCTCATCCTTAAGGTTATTACTAAAGTGATCTATTCCAAATATCCAAAAATAACTTGACCATCATTTAATACCAACTATTGAGACCTTATCCTTTTACATATGAACATTACATTATTTTAAGCATAATTATACATCATAGTACAAACCATGTATCATAATGTCTAGTGTCTTGGAAGACTAGGTACATAATCAAACATTATAAAATAACAACTTTTTATTTAATCTCTATAATGAGCTTCTATTATCCATTTTTTTCATATATATTCATAGGATACCATAGGGAACACATGAACAAAGGTATGTGATAAATATCTGAGCAAGTGATTAACCATATGAATAAAGCAGTGGCAGGTGAAATAGAAGGCATGAAATTATGATATAAATAATCATGTAACATATAGAAACATGGATTCATATAAAACTGGAGCCATAATAATGTGTAAAAAACATAAAACATGAATTTATCATGATTCAATGCTAACCTGAAATACCATTTCACATGGTATCACAAGACAAGGCTAATCGACAAGACTGTCGCACATGGTAGCACAAGCTAAGGCTAACCGCCAAGCCCGTCGCACATAACGTCTCATGAGACTCAACTTTAACCAATTCATTAGAGAACTATCTAGGTGCATGAATCTTAACTTTTCATGAATTATTTTTCCACATATATAATCATACATAATTATTATTACATAAACATAAGGGTTACCCATGGAAAGAATTGGGTACCATAATCACGTCATAAAGCATAAAAAATGGGTGTATAATAAAAGTGTCAATGAAAGAGAGGAACTAAATATATATATGTACATTAACAAGGTAAAATAGTTATGTATCATGGTATGTGATTTCAAGTAGAATTGACAATATGTAAGAAATGTATTTAAGAATCTTTATCATTAAAACATTTTTGTGCGGTTTTAAGGAAAATACTTTAGAAACTTTAAAATAGAAAAGGGAACAATCATTTATGTAAAACTAGAAGTGAACAAAGAAGGATTTCATAATAAAAATGCTAATTTTATAAATATAATGGAGTCTTAAAATAAAATATATAGTGAAATTTGAAATTGGGTAAGAATTCAAAAAGTTCCCCCAAAATAGGTTTGCTTATCATGAAGAATTGAGGAGAGAATCGCATAAAAACATGCATATACATGAAAGAGAATTATTAAAGGGTATTTATAAATGAATTGGGTATATGAAAATATAATTTATAATATTCACATAAAAATATAATATAACTCTATTTTGGTAAAAGGAAGATAAGGCGGTTAGAAGGAACAAATGAGGTTCAGGTAGAGTCTCTTATGAATTATCGGCATGGTATCGGGTGTACTTAAGAGGGATAAATGAGAGAGAATGGGTTTATCATCACTTATAAATCATGAGGTAAGTATGGGGGAGGTGAAAATTCATACCCCATCATTAGTTATTACACATAAAATGTCATAACATAGAGGACATTCTTGGATAAAAGTGAAATGTAGAGGATTCCTTGCCTTAAGTCTGTTGGTGTTCTCCACTTAATATTAATGCAATGAATAATCAAATTATGTAAATTAATTTATAATTCTAGAACCTATTATATATTTAAAAAATGTATTATTAACTTTTTAATTTCATTCATGACCTTTTTGTTTGGTTATGAGGTTTAATTTCATTGTTCGGGTCTGTTTGCTTCCTTGGTTTTAATGATCAGTTCAGTTATATTCATATTCAGAAACACATGTATGACGAGAGTGGTTTTCCAAAATTGAATTTAAGTGACATTAGTGAAAATATAGAAGTTCACATGGATATAAAATTAATTTGGTGTTTTGGATTGAAGGTGAATCATTATAAAAAACATTAATGATAAACGATTGGATTAATTGGGCGATTTTTTCCATAATTTACTTGTTTTGTATTATTATTTTACATCATGTGTGAAAAATGATTACAGAATAAAACATAAGATACATACATATTTAATAGTCTAGTTTATCCATAAAATTTTTTTCATGACCATAATTGAAGATGGTAAAATAAATTGAAAACCCATCATCCTTGAATGTGGTAAATTAACACATCTCGAATGGTGTCTTTTTTACTAGTATAAAAGAAGATAAATTGAGAGAAGACAATAACTTATCATAAGAACATTCCAGTACATAAAAGTTACTTGACTGGTCACAACATTTGGATGAGTATATGTAATGATTGAAAAGAAAACAAAATAACTTGAAAAGAAAGTAAAAGAATTGAAATGAGGAATTTACCTCTTGAATCAATCTTCTTTGAGAGCCTCTTAAGGGGAGATGATTTGGTATTTTGAAGAGACTATGGGATGTTGGATTTGGTAGGATCTTGGGGGGGAGATTTGGGATGAATTTAGGCAAGACATAAGGCTTGATAGCAGTGAAGAGAATGTGTAAGGAGTTGTGGTATTTATAGTGGAGGGGAGGACGATTTTTCATAATATTTTATTCCATAGATTATTAATTTCCCTCAAGACCAGAAATTGTGATGATTACATGACCAAAAACAATAATATGAGAATGTGAGTTCGAACCAATGACCATATACATTATCCATGACTCATGTATGATGCATAAAATTAGGTTTTAGCAGTTATTGTGAATTATCGAAATATCCATAAAAATTCAAGTGTTTTTGAAAAATCCAAAAAATCACCCTAACCATTTTTCGACGTGTATAGTATAAAAATGAACCCTATTTTTCAAAAAAAATTAAATATAATTTATTTATTTTTTAATTAAAATAATAATTTACTTGAAAAATATAAATTTTAAAACTATAACTGATTTTATAATATTTTCAAAAACTACAAAAGGTCTGGTAAAATTATCATAAAACTAGAAGGAAAAAAATTTATAATTTATTAAAACCTTTTAATAAAATACATTTTCTTGTAAATTAATTAAATAATTGTATTCAATTTGTCATAACTTACAAAAATATCATTAAGTTTACTATGGTCAAATTATCACTTATAAGATGCCTAAATTTTATACATACATTCATGGGTGAGGTTACTATTCTTTTGGAAAATTTAATATTCATAAGGTTCATATTACTATTCATAAGGATAGGTTACTATTCATCAAAAATTACGTTTGTTTCATCGAACACCAAACATCTTACTAATCGCAACAGTGTATGTCAGATTTTTGAAATTCAAATCACAAAAGTGACAATATTATGATTAAAGGTCACATAGTACATAGTAGTTAATTCTGTTCTGATTTCATGTTATTATATAATTTTAAAAAGGTAATTTCCAATGATAAAACATTGGGTCATTAGAGTTACAGGATATTCAAAAGTAGCTAATTCCAAACAATGGGATGGAGAAGTTATACCACAAAAAGGGATTAAATAATGGAAAATGATAAGGTATTATCCTTATAATAAAATGATGAGAAGAATTTGGACATATCCTATGGGGTAGATAGTCAGGTGGATAATTGTTTCAGTAGGAAGAGTGGAATACCATAAATAAAATTGTTTTGTTTAATTAATACATAGGAGGGTTTGAGGAGTGATCCCCATTTAAAAGTTAATTATGACCTAAAAGGGGAAATCACTATGATGTAGGGGTATCATATTTTAAGATTCATAAAATTAGAGGGATAAAACAAATATTTATCTTCTTAATTTTGGTTATTTTTTATTTCATTGAAAAGGGGGGACATTCTTGAAGACGAGTTATAATATTTCTTAAAAAATCTGAAGGGGAATATTTTTGGAACCCTATGGGTTTGTGTGGGATTTATTGACAATACATTCACTTATTTATTTATTGAAAAGATACATAGAAGATGGATGTATTTAGTTTTTGACATATGTAAGTCCATTTTTTAAATTGGTGGATATGTTAACTAAGAAATGGTTGTGTGAATAGAGTGTGAAATGAATTGGAGATTCTCATATATATGGACATATCAACCTAAAAACACATAGGGAAGTTCAAGGGTTGATCTATGAAGTCTATATATCCATTGGATTGAATTTAGAATTAATATTTTGAACCTTGATAGAAGAGAATACTTTTAAATTTGGTTAAGGGTTTGAGTAAAAATAATTGAAGCATTTGTGAAAGCATGCTTCTATATAATCATAGTTATCGATAACCATCATGTATTTAACCATGAGACCATCATATGTAACCATCATATCAGGTTATGTAACCATGAGACTTCTTTTTGTGACCATCAGTCGCCTTTCGTAACCACCAACCATGGTTGTGTAATCATGAATTTGATCTATGTAAGCATCATAAATTCATGAAACATTTGAGGTTAGATAAATCAATAGGATATTATGCAGTAAAGATCTGACCCTAGTTTTCTAGATATGGTGCATTAATTTGATACATTGGAATATAAATAAGGAATATAGATCCCAAAGGACCACATAGTTTAGTATTTTTGGAAAGTTAGATATATACATAAGTTTAACATTACAACATGAAAGGAAGAAACCTAACAACTTCTTTTTAATCACATATAATCTCCTAGATTATCCTTACAAGTCATTCATAATATAATTATTTACACCCTAGTAAAAATAAAACATGTTAAAGGGTTGGTATCAGATGATCAGTAAGGGAAAATAATATAGTGGAAGAAAATATAAACACTAGGCATGATGAATAACTAAAAATTCAGGCCTTTAAAAATATACTAGCGCATAATATAGAAGGAATAAAAACCAATTAAATAATGACATAAAACATAACCATGGATATTCTACTAGTGGAATAATCTCATGGACTATCAATCTATAGTTTTATAATGTGGGAATGAATAATTTTGTATATTCTGGAATATACCATAATCCCCTCGACCAAGACATCTGCAAATGATTAAGTCCTCAGCCAAAACCATATCTAAAAATGGGAAAGGCCTCGGCCAAGTACATATCTTTTTTTTATAATAAGACCTCTTGATGCATACATTGGATATAATGTCCGGATTAGTCACTGAAAGTGGCTAATATTCATTGTTAAGATCTTAATATTAATGTTTTTAAAAGTTTATAAACATCAATTTTAGTCCAATTCAAAAATTGAACTTCATTTCCCATCATTGTGCAATTCATGCTTAAAATGTCAATTTGGGACCACTCAATAATTTTCTTGTGGAAATTACAATATTCATCATTTTAATTTGAAATTTTGGGATATGATTGATCACTTTTTTTGGAACATTTTATCCTTTAGGTCCGATGGATTAATCCCAAAGGAAGATGGAGAATTTTGCGCCTGAAGGCAGAAACTTGCTGGAAAAAGCATAATGGGCCTAAGGCCCATCAAACAAATGTGGGGCCCAGAAACCAATCCCAATGAATCTCAAATTTATACAGTAGAAAGCTAAAAATATGAGGATCATTTTATTCAACTATGGACGGAGCTAATTCTGATGTTTTGATGATGATAAAGGGATCTGAAGTTGAGATTTAAATGGAGGACTCGTCATTAATCCACAAAAATCCGTCCCACCATTTCGACCATAACTTTCAAACGGCTGATCCAAATGTCCTAAAATTTTTGGAGCTTATATAAGACAGATGTACAAAGATATTTTATATTTAAGCCACCTTCGGATTCGGAAATATGAAGTGTAAAACGCACACGTCTAAATGGAGGACGAATCTGGACAGTTTTCTGGGTCAACTTCGAAACGTCAATTTCCTTTTGATTATTCACCCTCATTTTGACTCTATTAATTATTGGGGGGTGAATTAATTATTGGGGGATGGACCTAAGGCTCCTAATATTCCTATATATTGAGCTATTGGTGAAGGTAATAGGGGTGGATATTTTGCATATCATCTTTTGTTGCTTGTTTCATTGTAAGGTTATGCTTCCAAATTTCCTTTGTAATGTTTTCCATTTCCATGTAAGTTTCTTTTTTGTATCTTTATGTTCTTAATCAACTTCTTTCTCTTCTATATTTTCTATTTCATTTATTAAAACTTTATAATCACAAAGCACAGTGATATCTCTATGTTGTTGTGAATTAGTTCACACATAGGTGTGAATTTCATTCACACACACGGAGGAGTGCTCGTTATTTTCGCGGTTTTAATTTCTTCAATCCAATTCTTGTTAGCCATATTCCGCCCACCATTGAGAGTATACCATCAATGGAGGGCTAAACCCTTAATGGTTTGATCTTATGAGGATGAAAAGGCTGGATTGAATGTTATTTTATGAACTAATTGTTGTTAATTGGATAATTAATTTAAGACATCCATTCTTCAGTTATTTCTACTCTTCATCTTTACTGTGTTTGAGCAAAATAAATTCAATTACTAAATGACCATATACCTCGGAGAGATCATTAATTTGGTTCTCTAAGTGTATAAGGGATTAGTAATTGTGTTTAGTAAGCACCAAACCAGAAAATGATGAAGTTAGTGTTATTTTAGAAGAATGGATTCATCAAGAATTAATGAAACCAAAATTGTTTAAAGAAGTAAAATTCATTCAATCCACCCCGAGCATAATCCTAGATCAACCCATTTTCATTAAAATTGGATTCTCATAGGTTTATTAGTGTTATTTAAACCATCCAAAATCGAACCCAAAGTTGGCTACTTCAAAGCCCATCCCGCACCAAATCATAGCGTCTCAAGGTTACTTCTTCGGTCCATGTGGATTCGATACCTACTTGCACTTCAACGACCGCTTTTACCAGTAGGGTAAATTTGGGTGCAACCATGTCCCCCAATCATCACTTTTTATATACTATTAATTCCTCATATGAAATGATATAAACATAAACAACATGTACATAAGAAAAAACATTTCCCAATCTGAACACATAAACACTAACAATTCTGAGTAGTATGGAGAATGGTATCAAGATAGCACATCCACAAAAAAACTGATAATAAACCATTCAATAAATTATGGTAGATGATATAATAAAATTTTATTCCCAATTATACATAAGATTCAACAAGAGTGCTGAAATAGACAAAATTACTCTTATAAAATCATTGAGTAATTCTTGAGATAAAAACTATTTTACTTTGAAAAGAAGAGTTATTTTGGAAAAATATTTGTATAAAAATAGAAGTAAAATAATACAGTTTTCTTGTAATAAAATGAGTGATTTATGAAAAACAATGGTTTCTAATAATTGATTATAGATTACCCTTAGGTAAGAATTAGTGAAATTCTCTTGAATCGGGCTTGTATTTTAAAAAGAAGTTTTGAAATATATTTTTAAAAAGTGTATATCTCTATAAAGGAAAGAAGGATTCTGGTTGGTAAATATATATAGAACATTCACACAAAATTTATTAATATTACATAATAATAAATAATAATATATTCTGGATTAAGAAAGTGAAGTGTAATCAGAAACAAAATAGAGGTTTGGGTAGAAAACCCTCACCTTATGTCTGAATATCTTCCATTCTTGAACTTAAGGTCCTAGAATATGAAATTATACTTATTAATGAATCAATTAAGAACCTATTAGAGATGTATCTAATTTATTATAATTATTTAAATGTAAAACCCCATGATTTTATGAGATATATTATTTTAAATTTCTTTGATGTCTTTTGTTGTATGCTACATCAAGATTAGCTTGTGTTATACACAACACCATATTATCTTGTAGTATATAAAACACTATTATTGGATTGTGTTAAACTAAATTTAAATATATTTTTCTAGAATTAATTTCTCACAAGACCACGTATAAGTGATGACTAAATATTATAAACTAGTTATAATAATGGCAAGTATGAATGGTATTAACTTCCATCTAAAAAACCATTTAAATGAATGTAATTGAGTCCATAAAATAATTAAATAACTCTATATGTATTTAATTAGGTAAATATATATTTAATATATTCAATTTATTATTAAAAATTCATCTTATATGTTTTCAAGACATGATAAAAGAATAAATTCAATTATACGGATAAAATGAACGTTTTTCTAAAAATCCAGGTTTACCTCCCATTGATGGAGAACCCATTTAAATATAGTTTTTTTACACTTTTATAATTTATATTTGATATAATAAACAAACTATTTATAAATACCACATCAAAATTTACTTTGGTTCAAATTTTGATATTTTTCTAATGAAATTCATATTTTAATGAATAGGGAAAAATACTGCATTTTAATTAAAAATTGTTTTTCATATAATCTATTTATATAGTTATATTATCTTTTTAATTGTTTTTAAAGACTAATTGGATTATATTTTTATCCTTTAATCTAATTTTTATCATTGGAAAAAATTTCACATTTAAATTTTACATAAACAGATGTCAAGCTTTTGATAGTTTTTACTTCTTAAAAACCCACTTTCCGGTTTTAACAATGGGAATTAATTTTAAATTAATTACTTCAACTAATGTGTTTCAAATTTGGAAAAATTTATTCCATATTTAAAATCAAATGGCCCAAATTATGTAAATATTCACCTTTTATTTTTCGACATTATGAATAGTATCTTCAGTAATTATTTTTATTTACCACTTTTAAAGGGTAAATTCGGTAAATATGGGTAAAATATAATATTATAATAATATAAAACAACCCTATCACGTGTCGTAATATTATTTTATGATTCATGTCTGACCAAAAAAATCTTTAGGCCAATGTTTTCACATTTGGGAGCCACTTCTGTGTGAAAATGACATGCTAAAATAATTAATTTAAAGTAAAGAGAAATATAACAGAAACATATATCTTTTTACTAAAACAATTTTAAGGTGGTTTATATAATTTATATCTCTTACTATAATTATTAATTATAAATATAATAATATTTACTACAATAGTTTATTTTAGTTATAATCTTTTGGCATTAAATAAATAAATTTATTTATAACACAATGACGATGGAGTGATTACCTTATTAATGAGTGATTCAAATAAATAATATTATAAATATTAAAATAAATGTAATTTGAAAATTTTGATTCCATAAAAGAATTTTATATATTATTATTACGTTTTATATTTGAGTTAATGTAGTTTTTTTAATCAATCAAGTTGTTATGAATTTAACAAGAATCAATTACTAAATAGTGTCAAAATTCACATAAATGAGTTTCTAAAACAAATATTATTTTATTATATGATATAATATTCATACAAATCTAATATTCAGCCAAATGACCTATATAATGTCAGAAAAATTATTAATGATCCACTTGAGGTTGTATATTCATTTTATAGTATCTATATTGACCATATACTATAAAAATACAGGAAGACATGGTAAGAGTTAATTTATTTATCTAAGGGTTAAAGCCAAACGATAAGGTTACTATTGTGACCTATACTTGTATAAAACCTATTGGTTGACATTAGTTAGACCCATACTCATATTAGACTCTAAATATATCACTTTTTAGCTTTTATAATTTGAATATAAATTTATAATAAAATAAAATTTCAAGACATTCTTAAAGTGCCCCTCCTCCCTCTTATAAAAGGCCACCACCTCTACCCACTTACTCAAACCTCTAAAGCCCCTTGGATTTCCAAAATTCTTCTCAAATAAGCTCCCCAAATCCCTCCCTTACTTAATATAGACCACACCTTTGCAAAAAAACCCATCTTAAGGAGACCTTTGATTCAAATTAAAATGAGATTCTCGAAAAAGATGTAATTGTTTTATCACCTATTTCAAAATTATTTTCGTCTTCTACTTACTCCTCTTATGTTGTTTCTATTATAAAGTAATAAAAATAGTATCTTATACATTATTATATTTCATTATAATTATGGTATAACCTTATACCTCATTTTATATATCCTACGAATAACAATATCACATTGTGTGCGTCCGTATGACTTACCATCTCCACGCCATGGTCTAATTTGTTATTTAACAATACTTAATTTGGATGGATATAATGATGAGTTTAATGTATTTAAATAATTTATATAACATGATAAATATTCTTTATTATTAATATACCATCCAATTCCATACCGTTTAACCATTAAGCGAATGATATCATCGCTCGTGTGTACGTACGACCTACCATCTCCATGGTGTGATGTGATTAATTCAACATGATATTCATTAAATTGTGATTATATACATGAATTTAATGAATAAATATTATATATATTATACTAATATAATTATATTAATGATATTAATATAATCAAATAATTGTAACAAGAACTTATCTGACAAAACTTTCATAAGAACATAAAGCTGTTAATATCTGAATAACAAGTGACAATGAAATATTACTAAAAAATGGATGATAGTATAATCATATATTATATTATAGAAATTATTATGATTCTTTAATAATTCAATAAAATTATTTAAATCATTATACATTATTTTTGGATATATATGAAGGATATCAGACCTAAGGTAAGGGTTAATTTTTCGATCTCATTATTATCCGAGATTGTTTATACGTAAATATTTTCTGGGGTAAAATTATAATCCACATCCATGATACCTAAGTATATAATACTCTTTATATTATTATAAAAAAATTTAAAGTAAATTTTACCCATTGGTGAATTTTCACTAAATGGTAGGAAAAGAATATTTTTTTGTTACTCGATACGAGGTACTTTTTTTAACTTTTCCGACAAAAGTACGAGGAGAATGTATTTTATCTTATATGAAATGAATAGAATATTATTCATTCATAATACTTTATTTACATGAATATTCATTTACATTATTTAGATTTTATTTTCAATTAAATTCTTTTCTTTTAAAATTGTGTGGCATTTTCAGAAAAGAAAAGGTTTTGGAAGAAGAAATGATATTTTCCTCATGAATTAATTTCAAGTATCGTAGCAATAATATTTTCCATATAAGATGGAATAGGGTTATGTTTCTATCCATATTATTAATTTTATTTTGTTTTTTTATGATGTAATTATATTTATGAAATCCATTTATTTTATATGTATTATGATGGAATGATGTTTAAGAAACCCATTTTTTGGCCTTGGGTTATGCTATGGTAAATGTCTTTTTATGTGGAACATGTAAGAATGATTTCATTATGAGATGGGTGGAACCTATATCACCCTCCAATGCATTGTGTAATGATTTATATCTCATGATATGGACCTAACTAGAATGGAAAGTAAATATGGTTCAGTAATATAGTGCGGGAATGGAAAGTAAACCTGGTACAGTAATGGACTTTATCCACAATGATGGTCTTCTCTATGAGCCTTGTCTAATATAGAAATGATTTTATATGCTTATGTTTTTTTCCACGATTTCATGTTTTATTCTAATCCTTTGTTATCATAATTAATGCTCCTTTTTGATTTATGTCTTACGTACTACCAAGAATTATTTCATAACTCAATATTTTGATATTCAAAAGTTATGTTAATGTTTTGACATTATTATGTTTATGTTTTTATGATGTTTTCCAAGAATACCCTTACTGATCATTTGAGATCACCCATTTCATTTGTTTTATTTTCCCCACGATATAAAGAATGGTTTTAGGTAGGAAAACTAATGGGGAGATCTTTATGAGATATGTTGATGATACTTCACTAATATAGAAGAATTTTTTTCAAGATTCCAAAGACAATAAACTAATAAGGTATTTGGGCATCTATTTGTGTAATATTTTAATTATTCTTCAAAATAAATGTAATTTTCATGTATATCAATCTTGGTTCGTTGGATTTGGTATTAGAGCGAAGGTTTAGTCAACCTTTGGAAACTAGGTTGCAAAAACATTTGTGAGATCCATTGAGATATTTCAAAGGATATGTCAAGGGATGCCACAAGGATAAGTCAAGTATAGGTTAAAATCCTAGGGTTTTGTGATAATTATGATGAAACTAGAGGAAAATTGAAGATATCATAAATTTAAATATTATAAGTAATTACCTTACTTATGTGTTTCTAATCTTTGATATGTATTTCTCACACTTTTCATTATAGTCTTAGTAAATATCCAGAACTACATAGAACATTTTTAACAATTGAATGTTTCAGATGTGAAAAGTATTGGAATTATGAAGATCTATTTACTATCTGAAAACCTCATGAAGATAATCATGAAGATGGTATGATAATAGGTAATACTGCTGAGGATAAAGAGATTTTAAATTACATGTGAATGGTATGTGATGTTCTTTCAGTATTGTTTACACTAAAATAAAGAAGCTTTAGGTTGATAAAACTTAATAAAGGATTCATATTTTAGGAAGTAGGAAGATGATGGATCATGTGTAATGGTTTAAGAATAAAGTTGGATTATTGAGGTGTATATGATTCGAAATTAAAAGACTATTTTATATGAATCCTGAAATATATAAGTGTTTTTAGTATAATATTTTTATTACGGATTATAAAGGATATGTTAAATAGTTCCAGGGATCCAAAAGTAATTTAAGGGTAAGGTGATATACTTGTAAAACACATGATTAAGGGAAAAATAACCCCTAATATGTCTTTTATGTTAA
Organism: Viscum album; assembly: GCA_963277665.1. Classification (NCBI taxonomy): domain Eukaryota; kingdom Viridiplantae; phylum Streptophyta; class Magnoliopsida; order Santalales; family Viscaceae; genus Viscum; species Viscum album. The sequence goes on along the minus strand of OY728139.1, from coordinate 1,510,248,701 downwards.
TATAATTTTGTTTGAATAAGGATATGTTAGATTTGGATAATTAAATTTAATGATGCTTGTTTTTTTGGGAACTAATTATGGAGTTGTTTAAAAGATTATTATGTTATCATGGATGAAGTATACAATGTTTTTGGACTTAATGAATAATACACTTTGTTTTGTGACAAGGGAACATGCATGTTTTCAATAAGGATATGTGATGATTCAGTATTTTATCATGACTCAAGAGAATACATGATGAAGGGGTTCACATTTTTGGAATGTGACCAACCAGATATACCTTATTATATATGGGGGATAAATCTTAATCATAGTTTGTGAACGTTATTCTATAGTTTTAGTTTTGCATCTTTTTGTAGGATTGTGAGGTTAAATATTTTTTGTAAAGTTTATGTTAAGAATATGATGATGTTTGTTAGAATAAAGTATTATATCACCATATATGGACTTATTCATGTTTGATAACATGTTCTAATATTTTTCTTTTTGAGACATATGGAATGACCTATCATTCTATCTATGGATCGCATTATCTGCTAACACTTAAATAATGAAAAATTCAACTTCATTTATTTGAATTAGAGATGAAGTGGAAATTGTTCAAGGAATGACCAACAGGAAAATTTTACTGAAATAAAGTAAGTATTTATTCTCATGTTCTTTAAATTTAGGAAAAGGATCTTGAAAACCAAAAATATTATCTTAGTACCTTCTTATACAATGAATCAGATGGTCCCTTAAATCATCGTAGATTTATGGGTTTCTGGTTGTAAACTTTCTCCAACCTTGTTCTCTATCAATGTTCATCAGAACATGAGGGTTATATTTTCTTCCCATATCCATGTTTTCACTTCCCACCTTTGTTCTCCTATGTGTAAACCCAGTGATGAGTTACTTTGGGTAACTGTTATGTTTCTAACTTTCCTTTTTATAATGAAATATTAGTATTCATTTTTACAATGTGGGTTTCTATGAAAAAAACTTTCAAGTAGTAAACCTTTTATAAACTTGATGGATTTTGAGGGAGAAATTCATAATGGGGTATAATGTAACACCATATGATTTTATGGGAAAAATTATTTTTAATTTCTTTGATGTCTTGTGTTATACTCTATGCTAAGATTAGCTTGCGCTGTATGCAACGCCGTAAAGCTTATAGTATACACAAGATTATTCATGGATTGTGTTATACACAATTTTATGATCGTTTGATATAATTAATTTCATGCAATACTGAGTATAATTGATAACTAAATATTATAACCTATTTATTATAATGGTAGGTATGAGTGGTATTAACTTCCTACTAAAAATTTATTTAAATGAAAATAAGTGAGACTATAAAAAAAATAAAATCACTCTTTATATATTTTATTAGTAAAATATATATGTAATATATTCAATGTAATGTTTAAAATTCATCTTATATTTTTTCTAGACATGATATAATAAAAAACTCAATTTTACAGAAAAAATGAGTGTTTCTCTAAAAATGCATTTTAGCCCCTATTAATGGAGAACCATTTTTAAATATAGTTTTCTAAAATTTAATAATTTATATTTTACATAATAAACCTCTTCTTTGGAAATGGGACATCAAAATTTACCTTGGTTTAAATTTTGGTATTTTTCTGATGAAATGCATATTTTAATGAATAGTGAAAAATACTTCGTTTTAATTCAAAACTTCCTTTTTTGTCTAATTCATTTACATTGTTAGATTACATTTTTAATTATTTTTAAATATTAATTGGATTATTCTTTTATCATTTAATAAAATTTTGGTAACTGGAAGTAATTTCACATTTAAATTGTACAGAAACACATGTCAATCTTTTGATAATGTTTACTTCTTAAAAAACCCGCTTTCGGGTTTTGACAATAGAAAGTAATTTTATATTAATTAATGACACTTCTATGTTTTTGAATTGGAAAAATTGATTCCATATTTTTAAGAATGAGGTCCAAATGTTTTAAATTGCTACCTTTAATTTTTGGACATTATGAATAGTAACGTTAGTAATTATTTTTATTTACCACGGTTAAAGGGTAAATTCGGTATATAAGAGTAAAAATAATAATATAATAACATAAAACTAACCTAACATATGTCCTAATATTATTTTATGAGTCTTAGGAGACCAAAAAAATCCTTAGGCTGAACTTTTGGCATTTGGGCGCCAGTTGAGTGTGAAAATGACGTGTTATAATAATTAATTTAAATTAAAGAAAATATAACATTAACATGTATCTTTTTAATAAAAAACTTTTAGGAGGGTTATATAATTGATATATTGGACTATAAATAGTCATTATACATCTAAAAATATTTTCTTCTTCATGGTATTTTATTTATAATTTTTAGTCATGAAATAAATAAATTTATTTATGATAGGATGATGATGCATTGATTACCTTATAAATAAAAGAATCAAATAATTTATATTATAAATATTAAAATAAATGTAATTTGAAAACTATGATGTCATAAAATAATTTTATGGATTATTAATACATGTTATCTTTGAGTTAATGTAGTTTTTTCGAATCAATCATGTTTTTATAGCTTTAAAAAATTCAATTACTAAATAGTGTCAAAATTGACATAAATGAGTTTTTAAAACAAATACTATTTTATTAAATGATAAAATAGACACAATAATATAATATTAGGCCAAATAACCAATATAATATTATGAAATTCATTTCTGATCCACCTTAGATTCTATTGACATTTTATAGTAACTATATTGACCATATAGTGTAAAAATACAAGAAGACATGGTAAGAGTTAATTTATTTAACTAATGGTCAAAGCCAAAAGATAAGGTTAACTTTGTGACCTAATACTGTATAAAACCTATTTTTTTAGAGGATTTAGATCCATACTCATTTTATTATCTAAATATATCACTTTTTATCTAGTATAATTAAAAAATCAATTTATAATAAAATAATATTTCAAGACATTACTAAGGTGCCTCTCCTCCCTCTTATAAAATGACACCAACTCTACCCACTTACTCACACCTCCCAACACATTGTATCACGCATATTATATTAAGATAAGCTCCCAACATCCCTACCATAATTCTAGAGACTACACTTTGGGTAGAAATCCATCCTAAAGAGACCTATTGTGCAAATCAAAAAGAGATACTTGAAAATGAGATAATTCTTTTATCACTTCTTTCAAAATTATTTTATTATTCTACTTCCTATTCATATATTTTTTCCATAATAAGGTAATAAATAAAGTATCTTATACATTATGACATGTTATGATAATTATGGGACAACCTTATGACTCCTTTCATCTATCCTGTTAATAACAATTTCAGTATGTCTGTGTACCTACGGCTTACCATCTCCACGTCATGGTGTAATTTTTCATTCAAAAAAACTTAATTAGGATGGGAATAATGATCATTATATTAGTTTTAAAATATCAATATAACATGATAATTATTTTTTATAATTAATATATCGTACAGTCCCATACTATCTAACCATTAATTGAATGATATCATTGCTTGTGCATACATACGACCTACTGTCTCCACGGAGTGATGCGATTCATTCGACATGATATTAATTAAACCATAATTAAACACATGAATGGAAAAAATAAATATGATATATATTATAATAATATCATTCTATAAATGATATAACTATATCCTAAGAATTTTAACATATAATTATATGACAAAATTTTCATAAGAGCATAAAGAAGTTAATATCTGAATAACGAGTGATGATGAAATGTTACTAACAAATATATGATAATATAATCATATATGATATCATAAAAATTGTTATGATTATATAATAACTCAATAACATTATTTAAATCATTATATAGGATGTTTGGATATATACAAAGGATATCAAACCTAAGGCAAGGGTTAATTTTGCAATCTCATTATTATCTGATATTGTTTATACATAAATATTTATTGGGGTATATTTATAATCCACATCCATGTTTCCTAAATATGTAATACTATTTATATTCTTCTAAAAATTTTAAATTCAATTATACCATTTGTTAATTTTTACTAAATGGAATGAAAGGAATATTTTCTCATTATTCGATATGAGGTGCCTTTTTGACTTTTCTGCCGAAAGTACGAGGAGAATTGTTTTTAACTTATATGGAATGAATGGATTCTTATGCTTTCATAATGACTTATTTACCTAAATCTTACTTTAATAGATTTAAAATTTATTTTCAATTAAATTATTTTATATTAAAATTTCATGGAATTTTGATAAATGATAATGTTTTGAAGAAGAATGGATATTTTCCTCAAGAATTAATTTCAAGTATTTTATCAAAATTATTTTCCATATAAGATGACATAGGGTTATGTTTCTATAAATATTATTAATCTGATTTTATTTTTTTTATGATGGAATTATTTTTATCAAATAAATTTATTTTTTATGGATTATGATGGAATGATGTTTAAGAAACCCACATTTTGTTCCTTGGGTTATGTTATGCTGAATGATTTATGTTTTTGTGGCACAGGTAAGAATTATTTAATTATGAGATGGGATGGACCTATATCTCCCTACAATGTATTGGGTAAAGATTTATATATAATAAAATATACATTACTGTAATGGAAAGTAAATCTAGTTCAGTGTTACAGGTCTGGAATCGAAAGTAATCCTGGTTCAGTAATGGACTTTATCTGCTATGATGGTCTTATCTATAAGCCTTGGCTAATAAGGAAATTATTTTCTATACTTATGTATTTCCCAAAAGTTCTTGTTTTTTTTCCAATTCTAGGTTATCATGATTAATGTTCCTTCATGATTTATTCCTTACGTACTTCCCATATTTATTTCCTTACTCAAAATTTTGATATTCAAAAGTTATGTTCATGTTTTTACATTCTTATAATTATGTTTTGTAAGATGTTTTCCATGTTTACCCTTACTAAACATTTAAGCTCACCCTTTTCATATTTTTTTCTTTTACACATGATATAAATAAAGGTTCTAGGTAGGAAAACTAATGGGGAATATCTTTATGGGAGATGTTGATGATCTTTAACCAAGCTAGAAGAATGTGTTCTGAGCTTCCGAAGACACTAAACTAATATGGTATTTCAGCATCTATTTGTGTAATGTATTAAATATTCCACAAATTAAATGTTATTTACATATAATTAAACCTTTTTTTGTTATAAATAAATAAATTTATGGTCGTTTTTATGGGTTAAGATATTCAATATTAACGTTTTTGATTTCTCATTTCATTAGTTGTCATGATCAGTTTGCTTGTATGGATGTTAATTTAAGTGAGAATTGATTTCCAGAACTGATTTTATACGTTATTAATTTTCATACATAATTTTAAACGATCTTATAAGTCATTTAGTTACTTTGGTTGAGTATGAATCATTAGATTAAATTTTAATGACAAATGCTTGGATTAATTTGGTGGTTTTTTGATCACTGTGAAATCATTTTGTAATATAAGTTAATACCATGAGTACAAAATGATTCCAAAAACTTTCACAGGATATATTATATATAATATTATCTGGTTCAACCATGAAAAAGGTTTCATGACCAAAATTGAATATGGATATAGATTTTGAAAACTCGTCGTCCTTGAATGTGATAAATTAACATATTTCGGATGGTATTTTGTTTTCTAGTTGAAAAGGAGAGGAAAAGATATATGAAGACTAATTATTCAATAATTGAAACAAAATTCCAATACATTTAATGTAATAGAGTTATAATAACATTTTGTGGAAAGTAGGTGAGAAAATAAATAAAACGAAATGAACTTGAAAGAAAATAACTTAAACAAAAAGTGGAATTTACCTCTTGAATTTATCATCCTAGAGAGCCACTTTAGGGGAGAGGATTTGGTATTTTGAAGAGACCAAGGGCTCTTGGACTTTGGGAGGATCTTGGGAGTATATTTTAGCAGAATTTGGAGAAGGCACAAGGCTTGAGAGGAGTGTATAGAAGAGTGAGTGAGGGTTGTTTTTACAGTGGAGGAGAGGAGGGTTTTCCCTTTAATCATTTTTTTTATTTTGGCTCAAGACTAAGAATATTATTGATTCTTGTCACTCAAAACAGAAACAAGTGCATGTGTGTTCAAAAAAATGTTCATTTAAATCATCCATGACTCATGAATGATGCATAAATTCATTTATTTTGAAAATTTTGTAAATTATTGAATTTCACTATTCACCAAATATTCAGGTATTTTAGAAAAATACCAAAACTTCAAAAAAAATTATTTTCAATATGTAGAATTCAAAAATAAAATCCATTTTATCAAAATAATTTCTAATTAAGAGAAATTTAATTTTTAAATAAAATCATTATTTACTTGAAAAATGCATATTTTAAATTTAAAACGTATTTTATAATACTTTTAAAAATTAACTAAGGTCACATAAAATTATCCTAAATTCATAAGAAAATAATATTTATTGAATAATACTTTTTATGGAAATAAATTTTATTATAAATAAATTCATTAATTTAAATTTTCATTAAATATTTATTACTCGCAAAAAATATCTACTTTTAAATATTAATTTTTAAAATATTCACTCTCATCTATATCGTTCCAAGATTTTATTTATACCCTTATGGGTGATGTTACTATTTGAAAAGGTTCACTACTATTCATAAGGGTAAGTTACTATTCACCAAAAATGATAGTTGATCCTATCAGACGCTAAATATCTTACTAATACCAACTGTGTGTGTTAGTTTTTTGAAATTACAATCACAGAAGCAGAAAAATTATATCTAATGGTGAGGTTATAATTATCTCCTATAAATATCAAAGTTTTTTTCATTCGTATACTTAGTGTTGAAATAATTATATAATAAATTTATTTGTAAAACCTTATAGTGTTACATTCTTCTCCCTTACAAAACATTATTCCTTGGAATTATCATAATGTTATCTCCTAAAAATATTTGGGTAGGTCTTCATCATAAGTTACTTAATCTCCCACATTTACTCTTCAATTTTTTTTCAATGTACCTTTACCAGTTGATTCATCTAATTCTTTAGCACTTGCTCTTTAGTGTCCATAATCCAGATAGGCTCTTCACGGTAAGATAAGTCAGGTTCCAACTCTATACCTTCATAAATGAGGACAAGCATTGGGTCTAGCATGTAATTTCTCAATAATGATATATAGAAAACATTTTTTATCTTATAAAGGCTATGATTAATTGATAAATTGTAATCCATAGCTCCAATTCTCTTCATAATTTAAAAAGGTCCTATGTACCTGGGGGTCAGTTTCCCATTCTTTCCAAATCTTATAACACCATTCCATGGATATACATTCAAGAAAATGTAATATCCATCTTAAAATTCAAAATCCTTCCTTCTATTATTAATATATATCTTTTTCCTACTTTGAGATACTTTGATATGGGTTTGAATAGTAATTACCTTTTCTATTGTTTCCTCTACAAGCTCTCGTCCCACAAGCTTCGTTTTACCAATTTCATCCCAACATGTTGGTGTGTGACATCTCTTTCAATAAAATGCTTCATATGGTACCATTTGAATTCTGTAATGGAAACTATTATTTTAGGAAAAACCCACCAGAGGTAGATACTAATATTGCATAACTTAAAAGTCCAGAAACCATGATATCAACATGTCTTGTAATTTTTGGATCGTCCTTTCTGATTTCCCATCAGTTTGAAGGTGATAAGAAGTACTCAAACAAAGCTTAGTGTCTAAATATTTTTTAAGTCTTTTCAATAATTTTGATTTAAATCATAGATCATGATCAGACAAAATTGAGATAGGTTCTCCATGATGTCTCAAAACATCATTGATATAGAGTCTTGCAAGTCACTTCAATGGAAAATCAACCCTTATATCGAGGAAATGTGAAAATTTCATAAGTCAATCAACAATTGCCTATATTGCATAATTCTTTAATGGAGTTTTGGGTAATCTAGTAATGAAATAAATGATGATGTCATCCCACTTCCATATATTAATAGGTATATGTTGCATGAATCCTCTAGGACATTGTCTCTCACCCTTCACCTATTGACAGACTAAACATCTTGATACATAATCTGCAATTTCCCTCTTCATGTTGGCCCATCAATAATGTTATTTAAAATATCTCTATATCTTAGTGCTACCAGGATTTATAGAGAAATTATAACTATGGGAATCATCCAATAACTCCCTTTTTATTTCGGGTATAGCTGGAACACAAATCCCCTTCATAAATTTCAGAATTCTATCTTCATATATAAAGTCTTGAAACTTACCATCATTCACATCATTAATTTTCTTTTTAATATTATCATCATTAGAATGAGAACTTTTAGTCCTTTTCTAATAAATAGGGTTGGGAAACCAATATAAAATGTAATGATGTTTCACCTTGTTTGATAATTCCCATGTCTATCCTTATTAGATCCATGAATACAGGATCTCTTTTAATCCATATTTTGTTTAAAACTCATTGATACTTCATTGTCGATGTTTCATCAACCTTATTTTCCTTCCCTTGGTGGTAGTGTATGGAACAATCGTAATCCTTGAGTAGTTCGAGCCATCACCATTGCTTCATGTTTAGGTATTTCTATGAGGAGATATATTTCATGCTCTTATAATTCGTATATATCTTACATATTTTACCATAGAGATAGTGTATCCATATCTTCATAGAAATAATTACATTTTCAAAATCAAGATCATTAGTATGATAGTTTAGATCATGAATTTTTAACTTCCTTGATGCATAGGCAATAGCTCTCTCATTTTGTATAAGGACACAATCAAGTCCTTTCTTTGATGCATCACTATAGATCACAAACTCATCATTCCCCGATGGTTGACATAGGATCGTATAATTCACTAATATCCTCTTTAATCATTCAAAACATTACTCATATTCTTTTTTCCATATGAACATAACCCCTTTACGAGTAAGCTTTGTAAACATGTTGGATAAATGGGGAAAGTTCTGAATGAAATGCCAATAATAACATGGTAAGCCAATAAAACTATGTACCTCGGTTATGTTAGTTGGTGTAGGTCAATATAGAATAGAATTTGTCTTCTCAGGATCAACAGATATTCCATCCTTAGATACAATATGTCCAAGAAAAGAAACTTATTGAATCCTAAATTCACACATTCGAAAATTTTCATATAATTAATTTCTTCTAAATGTCTTCAGAATAATGCGCAATTTACTTTCATGATTTTTCATCTTTTAGATTATACCAAGATATCATCAATAAATACCCAAAAATAGTCATCAAGATATTCATTGAAAAATCTATCCATTAGATCCATGAAAACATAGGGTGAATTATTCAGTTCAAAAGGCATTATTCTAAACTCATAATGCCCATGCGTGGTTCGAAATGTTGTATTTGAAATATCTTCCTTATCACATGCAACAGATGATATCTATATCGAAGTTCAATCTTTGAAAAATATTGGGCTCTATGAATTTGATCAAATAAATCATTAGTGTGAGGTAGGGGATACTTGTTCTTTATCATAATAGCATTGATCTACCTATAGTCAACAAAAATTCTCATAGATCATTCCTTCTTCTTGATGAAAAGAACCGTGAATACCTATGAAGAAACACTGGGGTGGAAATATCCTTTATCACTCAATTCCTATAATTGATTGTTCAGTTATACTAACTCCATAGTGGGAATTATATAAGGAGCCTTTGATATAGGTCGTGAACTAGGAATAAAATCAATAGAGAACTCAACTTCATGCTCATAAGTATGTTCAGGTAAATCCTCTTGAAACACGTCAACATATAATTGAAAAATTGGTACATACTCTATTTGAACGTTCCTTTTTTTACCCATAGATATTGCATTCTCTTCCTCCCAAATAATTGAATTTTTTAGATCTATTGGTGGTAGATATAGACAAGAATCATATGGTGAGGTTTCTACTCTAAAGACAAAGGATTATACACCATTATAAAAAATTATAACTTCCTTCTTCTTTTAATAGATTTTTACAACATAATTTGAAACACAATCCATGCCGATGATTATATCAAAGTTGATCATGGGTATGATGATCAGTTTATAAACAAATGCATGTTTATATGCCATAAGGGGGATTGATCGACCCATGTTTATGGAAATGATACTTCCCTTAAGAGTTTTCACTGACAGCTCCTTTATTAAATCAATTTGGAGATGTCTAATTATCTTGGAAAACTGGGAAGATATAAAATAATTCGATGAACCAAAATCAAATAAAGCATTATCAAGTTTGAGGAAATGATTAAATTACCTATGACCATATCATGAGGAACTTAAACCTCATCAAATGTGACAACATAAGCTTGGACTCTCTCCCTTGGCCTTTTCTTAGGCCCATTTCCATTACAAATTGTAAAGTTACTATCATAGTTCCCCATATCCTTATAATTATAGCATTGATCGTTGATACCTTTTTTCTTTCCCTTGTAATCATGAGATTTGTGTTCCTTTTCTACATGCTTGTACCATACTCCTTTTCATTTGAAGTAGTCTATGGGGTGTTTCCTTCCACAAGTATTACATGTTTGAAAAATCCCCTTTTTATTCTTCCCTTTATCCATTCTTTACTCTTCCACCCCTTTCTTATCTTGTTTTCCCTTAAAGTCAGAATACTTACAGAACTCTTTCTTTGTCTTGATAGCACCTGAGACAATATCTTCATATAATGAGAAACATTGGGAGACTAGTTCCCTTCAGATGAATGGTTTTAAACCATCAAAGAATCAATCAATATTTCTCCTTGAATTACGTATGTTGCTCACAAAATTCCTTGATAACCTTATGAAGTTAGCTTCATAATTTTCAAGATTATCATCCTCTTTTTTGAGCTTCAAAAACTGGCTTTCCATATCTACCCTATGTTCATGATGGATTTATTTATCTACAAAAATTTCCTTAAAATCCCCCAATTCCATTTATTCTATTATTTCATCCTCTTTTGTGTTTTGAATTAACGAGAATACTGATCTACATCTCTCAAAAGATAATAAACCACCATGAAAACTTTCTCTCTTTTGGTACATCCCAAAGTGAGAAATAGATTCTTTAAAGAACTTATCCTCTGCTCTGCTATGAATAGGTTTTTTTTTTCTTTTGAATGATGGAGGATCTTGTCTAATAAAGAGTTCTAACATTGATCCACCACATTGTGGATCATGACACTCCATATTTGTAATTTTCTTTTTCATAACCTAAGTCAGTTGTCCTGGTATGTTTATAATTTTCTCATCACCAGTCATAGCTCCAGAGCCAACATAATTATCCTATATGGTAGGAAAATCCCCCCATGGGATATGCACGTTCATGTAGTTTCGATTCCTTCCACAAGGTGTCATTTCTAGAAAATGCATACACTAGATTAGGTTATTAATAATAATGTATAACCTCAAATTATAAAAATACATAGCATAAATTTAAATATGATCCATATCTAATATCATAATCATGGTTTCTTTGAGGAAGAATTTACATTTAATTTCATCATAATGGTTTTTAAAGAGAATGTGAATAATCTAAAGCTTATCCCCCAAGAGTGTCAAACTATGTGCACATTAAGGCTCGTTGTTGTGTACCAGGATACCCCTAGTCAAGAATGAAACTCCTTGTCATAGTAGTTACTCCTAGGTACATCTATGCTAGAACCACATCCACTTGTACTATCTAGACATGGATGTATTTTCCGGAAAGATCCATATAATCTATTCCATATCGAAATTATTGGATTTTCATCTATGTTTATTCTCAAATACTATCTTAGGGTTTTGTTCCCAAATATACATTTTCTAAATCTAGTTTCCAAGTTTTCTACTAAACTTCCTCTCATACCAACTGTAAGTACCCAAACCTATTTTCCCAGATCTAGTGCCTTAATTTGTTACATCGGTATATAAACAAGTAATATGCATCCTGAATGACCTAATAGTATAGTATTTTTGGAAATACAAATACATACATAAGTTTAATATTACAACCTGAAAAGAAAAACAAAATAACAACTTCTTTTGAATCACACATAATCTCTTAGATTACCCTTGCAAGTCATTCATAATATACTTCTTCACAACCCAGGGAAAATAAAAAATGTAAAAGGGGTTATCTCATAATCTTTGTAAGGTTAAATAATACAGTGTAATAAAATATAAACACTATGGATGATTAATAACTAAAAATGCATACCTTTAAAAATATACTTGAGCATAATATAGAAGGAATAAAAACATAAAAAATAATTCCATAAAAAATAACCATGGATATTATACTTTTCAAATAATCAAATGGACTATTAATATCTAGTTTCACAATGAGGGAACTCTTAATACCTTAAATTAAAAAATATATTGTCAAGGCCTCAGCTAAGAAATCTGAATATGGTTAAGGTCTCGACCAAAACCATATCTGAAAATGGGAAAGGCCTTGACCAAGTCCGTATTTGTTTTCTCTCATGAAAACTGTGGATAAATCAAGGGTCTATAGAGGTCCCCAAAAAATCACTTTCTAAGTCCAATTCATTCCTCATATGATAGGAGCTAAACATGAACAACATGAACAAATGAAATAAATTTCCCCAATCTTAACACATAAACACTAACCATTCTAATTACTATGGTGAATGGTATCATTATATAACACCCAAAATCAAACTAATCATAGACCATTCAATAAAATATGGTAGATAATATTATAATATATTATTCCAAATTATAAATAAGATTCAACAAGAGTTTTGAAATAGACAAAATCACTCTTATAAAATCATTACGTAATTATTGAGATAAATACTCTTTTACTTAGAAAAGACGAGTTCTTTTTGAAAAATAAATGTATAAAACCAGAAGGTAAATAATATAGTTTATCAAAATAAAATGAGTTATTTTAGAAAAATAATTGTTTCTAAAAACATATTATAGAGTACCCATTAAAATATGTGAGAATTCGAGAAAATCCCTTGAATTGGGCATGTATTTCAGGAGGAATATTTGAAATATCCCTTTAAAACATGTTTATCTCTATAAAAGAAAGAATGATTCTTATTGGTAAAAATATATAGAAAATTAAAACAAAATTTATGATGAGTACATAAGAATAAATAATAATTTAATTAGGATTAATAAAGATGAATAGTAACATGAAATAATATAGAGGTTCAGGTAGAAAACTCTTACCTTATGTCTGAATATGTTCCGCTCATAAAAATAAGGTCCCAGAATATGAAATTAGAATTAGTAATAACTTAATTCAGAACCTATTATATGTATTTTATTTATTATAATTATATTATGTTCCTTTATGGTCTTATTTATGCGTTAAGAGATTCAATATCAAAGTTTGTGGGTGCTCGTTTCATTAGTTTTCATGACTAGTTTGATTGTATGGAAGTCAATGTAAAATGATAATTGAATTTAGGAATTGATATTATATATTATTAATGTTCATACATAATGTTAAATGACCATATAAGTCAATTTTTTTCTTTGGGTGAGGATAAATCATTAGATGATATTTTAATGATAAATACTTGGATTAATTTGGGGTTGTTTCGATCACCATGAACTCATTTTGTTATAAAATTAATATGATCTGTAGAAAATGATTCCAAAAACTAAAATAGGATATATTAAATATATTATGATCTATTTAAATAGTAAAAATTATTTCATGACCAGAATTGAAGATGATAAAAGAATTTGAAACCCCATCATCCTTTAATGTGATAAATTAACACATCTCAAATGGTATTTTCATTTATACTATAAAATAAGTGAAAGAATATATTATGATAAATTATTATATTATAATAACATAATTATAGTGAATTTAAGGTACTGGTGTTATCATAACATTTATAGGAAAGGATGTGAGGAAATAAAAAGAAATAAATGAACATGAAAGAAAATAAAAGAAATTAAAAGAGGAATTTTCCCCTTGAATTTATCTTTCATAAGAGCCTCTTTATGGAAGAGGATTTGGTATTTTGATGATAAAAAGGTATTTTGGATGTGGGGAGGATAGTTTTAGGATATTTTAGTAGAATTTAGATAAGGCACAAGGATTGAGAGGAGTGAAGAGAAGAGGGAGTGAGTGGTGGTTTATAGTGGAGGAGAGGAGGGTTTTCCATTATTTTAAGCATTGTTTTATTATTTTGGATCAAGACTTTGAATTTTATTGATTCTTGTGACTAAAAAAAGTAATCAGTGTATGTTAGTTCTAACCAACGGTCATTTACATCAGTCACCACTTAAGCATGATGTATAAATTCATTTATTTGTCAAATTTCGCAGATTATTGAATTTCACTAATCACAAAAAATTCAAGTATTTAGGTAAAATACCAAAACATCACCCTAGTAATTTCAAAGAATATATAATTGAAAAACAAACTCCATTTTATCCAAATAATTTTCTGAATAAGATAAATTTAATTTTTAAATAAAATCATTATTTACTTGAAAAATACATATTTTAAATTTAAAACTGATTTTATAATACATTAAAAAATTAACTTAGGTCTCATAATATCATCCCAAATTCATAGGAAAAAAATATTTATTGAAGAATAAATTTTATTAAAATGAAATTTATTTTAAATAAATGCATTAATTTAAAATTGTATTTAAATATTTATTACTCACAAAAATATCAACATTTAATTATTAATTTTTAAAATATTCATTATCATTTTTATGGTGCCTAGATTTTATTTATACTCACATTGGTGTGGTTACTATTCAAAATGGCACCTTACTATTCATAAGGATATGTTTCTATTCATAAAAGGAAGTTATTATTCACCAAAAACTTAGGTTAATCCTATCAGACTCTAAATATCTTACTGATCACAACCGTGTATATCAGTGTTTCAAAATTGAAATCCCAGAAGTGGAAAAATTTTATCTAATGGATAGGTTATAACTATCTCATATAAATTCCAAAGTGTTCGTCTTTCATAGACTGAGTATTAAAATCATTCTATAAAAAATTTATTTGTAAAATCTCGGGGTGTTAGATATGCTATGAAAAATTAATTGTTTAAAATATTGTATTTATGGTGATATTAAAGAAGATTATTTTTATATTTTAGTCACTTAAATTCATCAAAAAATAGAGTAAATTAATATGAGTTTCTAGGGATACTATTATGATATTATTGTAAATATTATCTATTATATTCCTAAATATTTTATGTAACTCAAAAACTTATTATACTATTTGTGAATCATTTAAATATCAATGTGCTTTAAATGAGATCCATGTTTCATATTGAAATAAAATGAGGAGTTGAAGTGATTTTATTATGATTTAAATATTATTTTCTACAATGTATAAAACCCATGGGGTGAAAAATAATATTTTTAAAGAGGAGGAGTTGTGTTCTATGAAGATATTATTTCATCTATAAAACTCTTATTTCAAAGTTGTATGATGTGTGGAGATCATATTTACTATGGAACTAGATTTTCCAAACAATACCATATGGAAATATTGAGTTGGTGACATGGGTAATGTTATAGAATTAATAAATTTGGAATGGTAAACATTTTTAAATAAAAAAAAGTTTAAAAGATTTTCAATGTAGAATTTTCATGTATTTTCTAAACATGAATTGACTACCATGGGTAGAACTAAAATGATATATTATTAAAATGGGATAACTCTATTATATATTGATAAAATAAAAATTTGATATTTCCATATTAAATATGGAATGTGATCCTCCATATATATTTTCTTATCTTTTATATGAAGGGTAGATGGATGGAGAATAATTATATAACATTGTTGAATCTTAAGAGGTTTTACTTCATGTATATAAACTGAGATAAGAAAACATAGAATGCATTATGCTAGAAATGATTAACACGCCTGTATAAAGAAGTACAATAGATCGACTTGTCATTATTAAATACCTAAATGTAAAAGAAGATATGGAACCAACAAACTTATTAAATATTTGTATTCTAAGAAGTAGGATATTGTTGCAGTGTATCAAAGAATAATAAGAATAAGAACAAAAATAAGAAGATATTATAGATACTACACTATAATGTAGGAGTTCCAGATTTATTCTATAAGGAATAATGTGTTGTTCGAAGGAGGAGTTCATAGTATATCTATAGAGTAGTATCCTATGAGGTCATTATTAGCACATATATACATAATTAATTATTCACCCTTCTGAGAAAGTGATATTTCTTTTAACATAGAACTCAATGTCTATAAACTTTATGTATCCTGCCATAGAGTAGTGTACAAAGGAGGTGGAATAAATATTTATATTTTCATTCTATTTCTTGGATTAGTGTAAAAAATAAGAATAATTGTAGTGAGCATTGGGATAAATTTATTTTTCCCAAAAGTCATATAGGTTAGTGATCCCATGCGAGGAGTGACCATAGTCATAGTGTATCCACTGAATAGCATTGACCGTAATGTTTAATTGGTGCATAGACACAATATTTATTACATGCTCCTTGGAGTTTCCTGGTGTGGGTGAATGAAGTAAATAAAATTTTACCCCTATATGGCGTACATTCTTACATTAATTTGAGGTTTTAGGGAGGTTGAGAGTAAAGAAATTAGATTAAAAAATATCCAAAAAACATGGGTACAAATTCAATAAAATTAAATCAATTAAGAGGGACTAAAATATTTAAAACTGAAGTACCCTAATTCACCCAAGACCTCTTAAGATGCCTTGGGGACATGACAAGTGTTATTAATGCCAAATTTATGACTAATAATTCAATAAAAGGAGTTGTGTTTTTAATTTCATTCACAATTAAAGGAAATGATGATACTACCATTCTTTAATGGTAAATTTTATAAATATGAAAATGAGTTCATGGAATATATGGATGAGGTTATGGAACTTTCCAATGAAGTTGTATAAGAATGATTTTTTCTCTTCACATTACGTCAAATTATATTGGAAATAGACAGAAACACATAGATATTTATACTTATATCAACAAGTAATTAATAGTTTCTCTATAATAAGTTATATAATAGAACAATACTTATTGTATCATTTCCATAAAAACTAATTATAAACCATAAGGACTTATATGACATAGATTCAACCAAAATAATAATTAATCCACCAATAGGATGAGATCTAGAACCATATTAATAAATTATCAATCTATTATTATATAAAATTAAATTCCAAGTGTGGATAAAAAAATCATGGAAATTTTTAGACTCTGTTATAGAGATAAAAACGACATGCGAATCTAGTGAATAAGTAGAAATATCATCAAAATTATAAACTAGATGTTTCTTATGCAACAACCAAGAGGAGATACTAACTTTAAAAAGGAAGGTGGAGTAATGGAATGTCTAAAATTAAGTTTAATATACAATCATAGAATACATATCCTTATAAAATAAAAGAAACAAAATATTACTGGTATAATTTAAATTTTATATAATGAATATGGGAGAAAAAAAGAATGTGATAAGTTATTTTCTTGAAGAAATGTCTCAAGACAAAAAAAATATATAGACACTAAAAAAAGAGATAAAAAATTTTCAACCTGTAAAAAAATATTTTAAAGGAAATAGGAAATAATTTATACATTTACCCTCATCCCTAAAATAAATAGATACAATGTTAAAATAGATAGATGATAAAAATAAGGAGCTAAAAACACAACTAAGTTCCACGAATGAAAAAGAAACGGTAGGATTTCTCTTATTGGAATCGCCAATAAGTATGATGGTTTGTAAAGTATCAAATTTAGAATCTACAAGAATAAATATATACTTAAAATATGGTTGTAAAGAGAGGATTTTTGAAAAACTAAGATGAAGGGACACACAAAAGCAGGTTGTTAAATGGTGATAATACTAATTAATGTTTAAGAACATCTTGAGTGTGTTTTCTAAAGACAAAATTCCCAATGGATGCTATAACATCTCAACAGATTCATGTTCACACAAGTTAAAACTTCTATAGAATATTTTTATATTTTTTATACCTGGTAATTTAAAAAGAAATTATAGAATAAGGAAATAAATTAAATTTTATATAGAACCTCTACTCCTTTAAAATATAGAGAAAATATTTACCCTATAAGAAACCCTACTAAGATGGAAAATAGGTTTGTAATTCTGAAAGATTATTTTAGAGCTCAAGAAATGGTACATAAAAACAATTAAGGTGATTGTCTCCCCATGTTCATAAATGTTTTAACTATTTTTTTAATAGGTTCATATTTTGGGGAGAAAAGATACATTTTTTAATTATACTCAAAAATCACATGAGAACCATCTGAAGAACGGTCTGGTTTGAAGATGAAAATATTTCATGAAACTAATGGAGTAAGAGGAATTTTATTTCCCATTTGGTATCAAGCATATATTGTAGAAACAAGTATGAACATAAACTAACTAATGGTTTCAAGTAACCTAATTGTTTCTCAAAACTAGAACTAAAAATTACATAAGAATGTTCTAAATGACGAGGAGAAAATATGTTAAATCCATATTTTTCAATACTTGTGGATTCATAGTGAATATAGTTTAAAAAATGTATAATTATGACATGAAATTTTTGGAATCAAGCTAATAAAAATAAGAAAACATAAGGTAAACTATATAAGAAACATAATAGTATATTCAAGGTTTCTTACATGGTTTAACAGTTGGTATAAATGTTTTATAGAATACTAAATTGTGATAAAAATGAGGTATTTTTCCCAACACATTTTGACCCCATAATGGAGAAATAATCAATATAAATGATGTAAATTTTCAAGAGAGGTAGTGCTATAATTTCAATATATTTATCCTCGTTATAGATTGAAGAATCCTATAATGTTTGAAGGAGATTAAAATTTAATGTGGAACCACTAGTTAAATAGTAAAAAGTGGTATCTATTTATTTACAAATGTTATGTTCTAAAACTCTCTGTTTGTTTTTCTAGAATACTAGTTTTTTTTGAAATAATAGTGAGATTATATGTTGGTTATTATTTGATAAAATGAAAGGTTTTTACCTATAACTGTTTTAATTTGAATATCAGTGAGTGGCATGGATAGATTTAAGGATGCATAAAAACACTTGTTTTATATGAAAATACTATTCTTAGTAGGCTTAAAATATTTTTTGAATACTTAAATACTAATTTGGTAAATTAATATACTTGTAATTCTTTAATTCTATATAGGTAAATTGAACAAAATGGTTCAAAATTAAAAAATTAAAGTTTTTTAGAATTGGGTAATTGAACTATAAAGATAAAACATGACATAAAAAGAGTTAAAATCTAAATAAATTCAAAGAATGGGATAGTCTATTTCTCCCATGAAAAAGGAAAAAGATAGAAAAATGAGAAGAATATTTCCTTATCTAAAAATGTAGAGAATAAGTCGGCCTGATCAAAAGAGGGAGATAGTCAAGTTAGTAATTTTCTAAAAGAGGAAGAGCTTAATCCCTTCAATAAAACCCTCTTATTGTATAAATACAATGGGGTATTTGAGGATTTTTTATCGATTCAAATGGGAGGCTGAACTAAAAATTGAGATCCTTATAATGAAGGGGGACTAAAACAAATGACACCCAAAAATTAGTATAATAAAGATCAATATAATTAATTTTCCCCTTTGTATTTAATTAATAGTGGTATATAAATTATAAAAATGAGTTGAACTATTTTCAAAAAAATACATAGGGATTATTCATTGAACCCTGTGAGTTTTTCTTGGATTTTTTTAGAAAGCATGAGGATCGAAATATTATGTATTGAAAAGACATGTTAAATATGGATGAATGGATTTATTTATAAATAGTGATCTATTTTTCTAATTATTTTACATCTTAAAAAACAAAATTATGTCTAAATAGAGTTTATAATGATGAAATTATACTCATATGTATGGAGAAAGCCCTATGAAATCACCTGGAGAAGTTCATGGGATGATATTTGAATATGGGAAGCCTATTGGATAAAATATATAACCAACATGTTCAACCATAGTTGAGGAGTATACATTGAAATTTAGATAAGGGTATGTTTAAACATCATTTAATGGTCATTGTATGCATGATTCTATATAAGTTTTTTTCCAAATAAGCATGGTTATGTGTATTTGTGATCTACGTAACCATCCTCTATATAACCATGAAAATCTCCTATAGAACCATAATCATAGGTTGTGTGACCATGAGACTAGTATATATAAAAATATGTTTCTTTTATATTAACTTCATCTAATTATATATATAAGTTCCAATATTCTCTACGTAAGCATCACTTTGAGTTGTACAAGCATCATACCATTGTAAAATTTTTGAGTCTAGGAAGATCAAAAGGTAGATTTTATTACAAAATATCTCTGGATTAAAATGGGTGATATATGATGATATTTTTAAAGATTATTACTATATTTCATTTAAATAAATGTTTCCCTAAAAAGATTAAATTAAGTATTTTTTGTAGGGATAGCTTATGAGAAATATTATCTGCATTATTCTTAAAAGTTTTTCCAATGTCAGAAAATGATTTCACTATTCACTCATGATTAAATATCATGTTTATTCAAATGAGATCCATGATTCAAAAAAAATTGAACATGGAGTTAGATTGATATTTTTGTGATTTTAATATCATGTTTTAAGGGAGAAATTTCATTTTTTAAAGCATCCATTGTTTAAAGGATGGGAGTAATGAGCTATAAGGATATTATTATTTTTTTAAAAATATTTTATAGCTACACGATTTGTTAATATCATGATTGTTGTGGATATTATTATTACATGAAATATGACAAGAAAATATTGAGGTGGATATGTGGATAATCCTGCAACATACAACCACATAGAATGGTCTGTATTTTTAAATGAAAGAACCAATTAAAAATCACTTGGAAAAATTGAATGTATGCATTTTGAATAAAGTATTTCACTTCAATTTGGATAACTATAAATATATATTATCAAAATTGGAGCATTAAAGAATTTCACGATAAAAAAATAAAAAGTTTATTTTCTTATTAAATTTGGAAAACGATATCACAAGGATATTTTCTAGTTTTTAAAAGAAGGGAAGAAGTGAGAATAAAATGTATAAGAGATAGAGGACTATCATGGGATTTTATTTCATATCTATGAAACGAGAGAGAATAACAAATATGGGATTATCTATGATGTCACCAACACACATGTATGCTAAATAGGAGGGTCTTGATAGTTTATTCCTAAAGACATGTTCCTCAAATAAGGAACAATTCACCTTCTTGAAGATCTATATTCCAATAAATTTGATAGTATTTTAGTGTATAAAAGAATAAAAAATTCATTCTAATCACTACACTAAAAGGTATGAATTATAGATTTATTCTAGAAGGATGAAAATATTATTTGAAGGAGTTCACCGAAGACCCGTGAAGGAGAATCCAATTATAAGATTAATATAAAATCTCTAAAAATTTGGGGATTCACCCATCCAACAAAGTGATATCATTTAAAGATAGTAATACATGTATATAAATTTTGGTTATCCAAACTAGGAGTACTGCACAAGAAGGATGAGTAAGAAGTGAATGTTTAGTTCTCTTCACTAGAGTAGTGTGAAAAAAGAACGAAGGGAAGTGAGCCTTAAACAAAAGTGATTCGGCCTAAAAATATTTTAGGGAAGTGGTCCAATCATGGAGTGATAAAAAATACAACATATCTATAAAAACAATTATAATATTGGTAATTAGTGAACCAAAACATAATCAATTACATGATTCTTTGAGTATACTAGTGCAAGTTACCTAAGTAAAAAATATTTTTTCCCCTGGTTGTAGTGATTCCCTATATTCATTTGATGTTTTGGTGAGGTTTAGAGTAATGAAATTGGTTGAAAATAGTTCCTACCCAGATGGGAATACGATTCATGAAAATAAAATCATTTTGGTGGATAAAGTTTTTTAAAATGGACGCACTTAAATTTTACCCCCCCCCCAGAAACTCAGGTTTCCTTAGGGACCTAAATTTTTATATTATGTCTATGAAACATAAATCAGGGTCTCTAAATAAGTTTAAATGATTTTGAAGAAGTGTAGTGATGGGTTGTGGTTTTTTATTATATTTAGTGATATAATGCTGCTGGATATAAAATTCAAATATTTGGTACCTATATTCAAAAGCATGGTATTCACCATGAGGTTATTGCACCATGAACACCCAAAAATATTTATAACTAAATGGAAGAATATAAGTTTACTGGAGATAGTTATAACTATGATGATAGATAATGGTACATCTTATTATATTTTCAGACAATTTATTTGATCAAAAATTCATATTCAAAATTAGTTCTCATACATGAAAATTTTAGATTTTTACACATATGAGAAATATTACAAGATGTATCTAAAATTTAAGTATCTAAATGTGTTTCAAATACAATTTCTGATTAATGATATACACTACTGGAAACATTATCTTTCCCAACACTTCTATACCAACGGTTTGTAAAAACCGTTGGTATAGCTACCATTTCCTAACGGTTCACCAAAACCCTTGGGAAAGGGCCTCAAAACACACCCTTTCCCAATGGTTTTGGTGAACCGTTGGTAAAGAGTGACCTTTCGAAATGGTTCACCAAAACCGTTGGGAAAGGGTGTGTTTTTGAGGCCCTTTCCCAACGGTTTTGGTGAACCGTTGGGAAAGAGTGACCTTTCCCAACGGTTCACCAAAACCGTTGGGAAAGGGTGTGTTTTGAGGCCCTTTCCCAACAGTTTTGGTGAACCGTTGGGAAAGGTCACTCTTTCCCAACAGTTCTCAAGAACCGTTGGGAAAAAGGACCAAAAAAATCCAGCATTCGACCAACAAAAAACACCCAACCAGAACATATCCCAACAGTTTTGAAAACCGTTGGGATAGGTTCTTTAATGTTTTTCCAGATCTACTAACAGAGAACATTATATAAATCAAAATTTTAAATAATTATGATAATACATATATATATTTATGAAATTATGTTTACAAAAGTGATGTTATCTTAGTGGTTAAGTCGTTCGATTATAAACGAGGGGTCCTGAGATCAAATCTCAGCGGATGTTTTATTTTTGGAATTTATATACCAACGGTTCCATTACCGTTGGTATAGATTTCATATTACCTATACCAACGGTTTCCAAAACCGTTGGTATAGGTATATACCAATGGTTTTTGGAAAACCGTTGGTATAGACCTATCCCAACGGCTTACTTGGCTACGGTTCTCCAAACCGTTGGTAAAGGTTAGTTTTCCAGTAGTGATAGGATAAAATCATAGGAATCTTTAAGAAAAAAGGTGTTGATGGGATATTCCATGGTTATCCTCCAAATGGAAGGGGATATCGGTGTTACAAAAATGGGATGAGTGAGGTATTATAATCTTCTCTTGTGAAGTCATTGTAAAATAAAAATAAGAAATATACATATGAAGAAGTAAGTTCCAAAAGATATAAAGGTGGTTTTTTTCTTAAAAAAAATGAAGAGGGTTCAGCTAATGAATAATATTCTGATAATGCATTGGTTTAAGAGGTGTATTTTTTCATTCTAAGTGATGATAAACAATATTTTTTATCTCATACAATGATGATAATGTAATTGTTGTTTCAAAATATAATTTGAGATCAAAAATGATATGTAAAAACTAGTTTAAAATTTTGGAAAAGAACTCATGACTGGTTATTTTCTCAAGTTGGACCTTGAGATATTGAAGAATCCATGAAGCATCAATAGTTGGTTGATTCCATTAATGAAGAGTTGAACCATATAGAAAAAATGAGACATGATATTTGGTACCCAAACCCAAAGAGAATAATGTTATTGGAATGAAATGGATGTTCTGAAACAAATTGAATGGAAAGAGAGATTTTGTGAGAAATAATGAAATAAATTTGTGTAGAGGTTATTCTCAAGTGGAATGAATTGATTTTGAGGATACCTTTAAACTGGTTACAAGGCTTGAGAACATAAAAAATTTTATTATTGTTACAGCTAAAAGTTAATACATAATTTTTTAAATGGGTCTCAAGTATTCCTTCCTTAATAGGGATTTGAAAGATGATGTTTACATTGATAAACCTTGTGGTTTATTTCTTGTGGAAGATGGGAATTATGCTTTCATGTTAAATAATACTTTATAATCTCTAAAAAATTTACAAAATATATTTATTATGATATGAACAATAATTCGAAGTGATTGAATTTCAGAAAAGATTGAGTGGAAAATAATCTTTACATTAAGGATGAAAAGTGGTATATCTCATTGTTTTTGTTTCTGTTTATGACATCATGTTTACTAAAATGGTGAATAATTCTATGAAACATTTACTGAGGAGTTAAAGGATATTATTTAAATTTCTATATTTAGGAATATGATGAACTTTAATGGGTTAAAACTTTATGAAGAGAGAGATTATATTTTCCATTCTCTAAATAATTATTCTAGTGAACTTATAAAAAGGATAGGCATATAGGGTTGAAAACAATTTTCCATCCTAATTTCAATGGGAACCAAGTTTTACAAATATGATAATGGAACTGAAGTCGATCTGAAAGAACTAAAAAAATTTATTATACATCTATTATAATTTAAAACGTCCAAACTTGATATAGTTTATACTATCAATTATTATTCATGGTTTCAAATTATATCAAAATTATATCATTTCAGTTATATAAATAAGACTATTTGGTATGTCCTAGGTGTAATATAATTTTTTCTAAAATATAACAACAAATGGAAGCTTGATTATTTTGGCTACACGGATGTAGATTCGGTAGGCTGTGTTGGTGATAGAAGATCAACATCTAGTGGAGTTTTCTTTCTTGGAAAAAAGTTTGTTTTTTCAAACACAAAGAAGTATAATTCTATAACCATAAACATTATTGAGGCCAAATATGTGGTTACCACTCATGAAACAACCCAATTGACATCGTTGAAGAAATAATTGGAAGATATTAAGGTGAAATTGGAGTTAACACTACATCCTAGGTGTGACAATCAAATTGATATTAATAATTTAAGTAATCTGGTGAAAAATTAAAAAAACAAGAACATTGATATAAAATATCATTTTATCAAGTATTTTTTGTAGATAAATTCATTGGATTTTTAATTTTTCCCTATAATGGAAAAAACATATGATGTGTTTACCAAGATATATCCCAAGGATGCATTTTAGTATTTGAGGTTAATATTGGTTGTTCAACCAAACCCATATCAAAGAAAAACTATGTTAATTAAATATCCTCTCTCAACTTATTCTTTGGATTATTATTATTAATAGTGGGGAAAATTTATAAATACAAATCACTTTATTTTTATTCTCTCACTTTAACTCTTTTTCCTTCCCGATCTTGTCACTTTTTCATGAAACCGTATTAAATTATCCTTTCATTTTCAATTTTCATAAATGGATTATAAGGATAAAATCTCACCCCCATACATAAATAATGATAATAAGATAACCACTTATATGTTTTCCATGAATTTTTGTGCACTGATCACCAACCCTTTCATGTGGGATAGTTTTCCATGATTTCTCATCCAATTTAAACAAATTACCTTGATTTTAATTTTTCTTTCATTTTATCTCTCCATCATGAATATATTCCTTTCAATATGCTAAAAGTATTGGGATTATTTTCTTCTAAAAATACTCCACCATCATGAGTATTGAAATATTTCTTTAATAACATAAATGAACACCAAAGATGCATAGCATGTGAATATTCTCATTGTTTAGCTTGAGAGAATCTTTGAAGTTCAGTAAATACTCGAATTTGAGTCTATCACCAATATGATCTATGGAATATCACTAAGTGGGGTGGGGGAGGGGAGAAATTAGTGGTATTACTTTCTTTTAATGTTTATCTAAAAATAAGATTCATCACTTGTTAGGATGATTCATATTTTATTCATACATTTTCGTTGAGAACCAACACATGAAGTATAATAATTTACAAGGTTCTAAAATCAAAATGGGATGGTTAATCATTATATTTACAGGGATAACCCATTATCACATAACCCTCTAGAATCACCTATGAGTACAAACAAGTGCAGATTATCCTAAATCCATGTTAAACGTCCCCTAATAATGTTTTGATGCATACCTCACGCAAGTGTATACCACAATTTATAATGATAAATGATTGGGTAACAACTAAATTGTATTTATTTAATTGATTTTGTTCATTTTTTATAGTGTTTTATGTTATTATTATTATTATTATTATTCTCCTCTCTTATAGGATAAATAGTCCTCTTTAATCTACAAACATATAACAACATGCCATAACGTCATCTAAAATCTATCTTCCCTATTAACTTCATTGACAAACAGAATATTCCTCATAAATTATAGATTATTTTTTATTCTTCACACTCAGTTCATATATAAAATCTCACACTAAATTTTAAAATAAGATAGTATTCTATTTTATCTTGCAAGCAGTAACTGCAAAACAAATGATCCATTTTTTGAATTTGAAATTCAAATTCAAACATCAAATTATATTTAATATATTCTACAATTTATTTAAATTTATCCCACTTATTATTTTTCATTTTAAAATTCTTCCTTACATTATAGAGTGTCACAATTCTATATCTAGTGTGATAATGTAACTACCATTTTAATTTCTCCTTCTTCCTTAGTAAAACAGCCATATTCATCATGTGAAAATTGTTGGCCCTTTTATTGAATCAAAAATACTGATTTGTGATTATTTATCACTAAAAAACATATTTATCATCATCACAAAAAAATTATAATAAATAATCAATAAATTATGATATTAAAATTGTATAAGTCACAAAATTCTACAATGTTTTAAACATTATGTAGAATTTTTGTTGACCATACGAAGTAACATTACAAGAACTTGTCTGGATATTATGAAATATTTTCCTAAACTTATGATATAAATTTATTAAACTTATTGTATACTATTCTAGATTGTCTCAACATTATATGATTTTTGTTTGAGCCTTATGACCATTAGTAGTCTCTACCTTACAAGGTGTCATTCTGAATCTTACACACTAGTTTTCGAAACCATATGACATGTTATCTAGAACCATATTCCCCAATTTTCCCAACAACATAGTTTTATACCATAAATAGAATATATTTGAAACATAGAAAAATTTACATAGAAGTTCTAAAAACTAAATTTTATTATAATAGTCATATAATCTCTTCTAACACTTGAAATCACTTCCAAACTACCACAAATATTTCACCAAAAATATAATCCTTTAAATTATATGAGTTTGAACATGATTTATACATTTATAAAAAATAAAAAACAACCCTAATAACAAATTCAAACTCCACTAAAAATATTAAATAGATAAATTGTATCTTTAATAGGAAAATTCTTTTTAGAATAAGGGTCATCAAAAATTTCCCCAAATACTCAAAATCTTCCAAACAATACTTTGGATCAATAATATCTCCCATTTAATTTTGTGTGAAACCAAGTAACATGAATCAAATTCAAAATCAAAAAATATATAAATGAATCATCATCCAATAATTCTATAAAATGTGAGTGATCATGGAATAGGAAAAAAAATATTGAATAACAATATCATGATTTCTATGAAAATAATGATTTACTTTCATACCTTCTTCAATCATGATCATGTTGACCCTTCAATAGAAACATCAGTGTCACCATCATCATAATAAATATTTAATCATCCCATCATTTAACTGAGAAGTTATTACTTATTATTCAATCAATACTTATAATATCAATTATTGCCTTAGCTTTAAAAATCTCTCTCAGTAATCTATAAAATATAAATTCATGTATATAATTAAATAAACCATTAGAATAGTTCCTGCATTAATGGTGCTGAAATAAAATCTTACCCCTTTAAAAAAAATTATACATACATGTTCCGTTTACTTAAATAAAACAATAACCATTTAAAAAATCCATCTAAATACATTCCCCCCTCCCCTCTAAGAGATCACCCCTGAAAAGGTTAAGCACTTATTTCACACCACATTATAAATAAAGATATACAGTAAAAATAAAGTGATTTATATTTCCTATTTTTCTCCACATTAATAAAAATAATCAAAATAAAAAGATGAGTGAGGGGACTATATTACCATACCTTATATTTGAAATGGTGGAGGTTAAACACCCAATATCAACTTCAAATTCCAAAATGAATTCTATGGAAATGTCTTGGTAGTCACATTGTCAGATTATTCCATTATAGTAATAAATTCTGATATAAATTAATTTCTGTATAAAATATCCTAGATGAAATGATATATTATATCAATGTGATTATATCTTAAATTTTATTCCATATTTCTTGAATGATAGATACCAAATTGATTATCATACTCAATAAGTTGTGGTGACTTCACTTTACCATTAATATCTTCCAATTAGGATATAATTGTTATCGATTAGGTTCTGTATTGAGTGGAATACACATCTTAATCCTAGGTATTGCATATTCTCACATAATTTCACTTATTTGTGTGAAAAAAATACAACATTCTTAAATGGATAAAACACCAATAAATTTAGATTTTCTATCATTAACACAAACTACACAATCTGTATATGTGTTGCTGAACAGATCAAGCTTTATTTTTGTATCATATTTTAAACTAAAATTAGTTATACCATTAATATACCATACAATATTTTTCATATCACTAAAATTATAAACTTTTAGTACTCTTTGTAACCTTTCACAATATGTGACAACATAAACTATATCTAATATAAAAACATTGATGTATAAAAACCCACTAATTAACTTTAAAAATCCACTCAGAAATACTTATTTTCATAATCATGATTGGAAAACATTTTTATAATATAAATTGGTGTGGAAACCCATTTTAAATCCCCCATGAGAGACGTTTTTAGTAGTTCTCTAGAATACTTATATTTATAATTAATGATGTGACCCTCTCTTTAGAAATTTATAACCCAATAAAGTACCCCATTTTCTAAAGCATGCAAATTTTAAAAATATCCTTAATATCCTTAAGAAAATCTTCACACACATCTTTATCATTTACAAAAAATGATGTTATCATCATATACAAAAAAAAATGAGAGATACCCGTTTATTAACATTATTGTAGATATTTGTTTCCCACTCTTCCTTTTTTAAAATTCAACCTCTTCAATAAGGATTCCATATTATAAAAGAACTCATAGGGATTGTATAATCCCATATAAATACTTATTTTTTCTATAAGGAAAATTTAAATCTTCTCAAAGAAGTAAACTATAAGTTTTTATAATAAAAACCTCCGATTTTAACTCACCATTGAGGAAGGAAATGTTAAAATCTAATTAAAAAAAACTATATTACCTCAGAGAAAAAATTGCAGGAAATATTCTTATAGTATAAAGCCCTAAAACAAATATAAAGGTCTCATTAAAATAAATTACTTCCAATAAATAATACCCTTTGTACTTGATTTATTTTTCCCTACTTCTCACTTTTCATTCAATTTGTTTTCAAACTCTAGTTTTGTTCTAATAACATTATTCTACTTGGGAATTGGTACTAGCAAAAAAGTAACATTATTATCAATCTAGTAACTCTATAATCATGGAATAAACACACTCTTTGTTCATTAATTACTCTTTAACTTCTCTAGGTTAAAATTTATAAAATAATAAGGTGTGCATTATTTTCATCATATTCCTCTTAGTTTGAACATATATTCCTTGATCTCTAGTGTTTTTAAACCTTCACTTACCATATCATCCTTTGATGAAATGAATGAGTCCAAATCACTTGAAAAAACTAAATAATATTTTTCAACATTTGCATCATATAAATGTTTTTTATTAGTAGAATCATGTTCATGTTATTTAACAATATAAATATCTTCTTCTTCACTTTTATGTAATGGTTATTCATGTGTGTCTTATTTATTTTTATGGTATATATATTTCATTTTATAAGTGTATAATATCTTCTTTTTCACATTATTTTACCACTATAATCCCATTATATTTTGATGATAACCAAAGAATAACCGATCAACACCCTTTTTATAAAACTTCTTAAGATATACTCCTTCATAATTGACCACATGAGTGTTTTAATACACCATGATATACTTAAAACATAGATAATTTTTATAATAAATCTCATTTGGGGAAAAATGTAAATTTAGATTATATAATAATAAATCTTAATATTAAATTCTGATTTAATTCATTGTCTCTAAAAATATTGAGATGTATAATTCTCTATTCCCATTATTTGAGAAATGTCCAAAAAACTTATATTGTTTTATCTATCCACACCATTTTTATTTTATGGTGAACTGAGTTCATGATGAATATCATACTTCTTGATAAAGGAATCAAATCATTCAATTTTATATTATGTACCATTATATTTATATATATTCGTCAAATAAAATCTATACTCTTTTTCTACACTTCTTCTGGGGCTTATAAAAATATTTAGAGACTTTTGTTGATGTTTTATAAAAATAAAAAAACTAATTTATGTAAATTTATCAATTACTGAAATAAAATTTTAATCCGTAATCATTTATCAATTCCTCATAGGCCTATAAATATCCAAATTAGTAATCTCTAATGGTTGTAGATTAAATATCTACCTTCTTTTGTGAATAGTTAATAAATATTACCTTTTGTAATTTTCAGTACATCCAATTAGTTTCTCTTTTTTACATATAAACATCACAAACATTCTTTCCTATGATAATCTTACTGATTTTAATTTTTCCAAAATAAATAGGTCTTCAATACCATAAATTATTTTCTTCTATTAGGATTAAATGAAAATAATTTTCAACACTACAAACCAAAAATTAATTGCCAATTAATCATTGTCCCCTTATCAAAATACATCGTTCTTTTAATATATTCACCAAAACCCATCCTTCCTTTGTTACATAACTAAGAAAAATTGATCATATAGTGATTTAATCCATCAAAAAATATTTTTTTCTAGAATTTTAGTAGATTATACCTAATTCATATGATTGTGAAATTCAATATATAAAATCTACATGTTTTCTAATTATTATGCTTTAAGTCCCACCTCAACAACCAAATATTTATCCATTCATTTATTATTTTTACAGTAAGGTTGTTTAGTATTATAACACATGTTTTATGGGATATTATATATCCAATTTAATCATTTTTATGATAACTATGCTGGTCACATATTCTATAAACTTTATCATAATATTCCAACCTTTTTTGAGAATTCTGAATAAAATTTATAATTTGTTTCAAAAAATTCATCTTTTGAGAAGGATGAATTATCTTCAAGGGTTTCATACCAAACATTCAAGTATCAAAATAGTGCTGATAATTAAACTAATAAATTATTACGAAGTTCCCAAAACCTCAATAATGACAACAATACCCATATAAAGTATTCTTTCCTCTGTAAAAATATTTATTTCTAGTTGTTGACAATTGTATACCTTCCATCTTTAAGTCATTAATATCAAATCATTTTTAAAAGACAATTATTATGGACTCCCAAAAAATCTTATTCATTTTATGATTCTTATAATAATTTTTAGATTCATGAGTTGTATCATTTTTTTAATCAAGTTAGCGCTCCCAAATTTCCAAATTTATAAGATTTACTTGATTTTTCGAAAAAAAATTTGTTATCGAAATTCTTATTCTTGTAAAACTCTCCACTACTATTTATAATATATTTTACACCCAATGTATGTGATCCTTTTTGATAAACTTGTTTCTTTTCATTTTCTAAAACTTTCTTAGAAATATTTTCTTTATATAATTCTTTAACATCTTGGATATAATTTTTGACATTGAATATAAAATTATTCACTTCCTTATCTTCTTACCACAACCTATTTTAAAACAATTCAAGATGGGTTTTCTTATACTTAACTATTTCTTTCATATATGATTTTTAGGTCTTCTCATCCTCATGAATTATCTTTAAATCATTAATTCCTTTCAATAGTTTCAATTTTCCTTTTGTAAGTATCGATTCATTGGTCTAAAAATAAAGGTTTTATTTCATTTGAATTTGAATCTCCTTCCCTAAATTGTTAATCATAAATTCCATAAAAAATCATCTTCTTCATTTCCAGAATTTCTAAATTCACCATTGGTTAATTCTACCTCATTCACAATATAAATTATAATCTTCTCATCAACATCACTAGAACTATCAACTTCATCATTTTCATCTCAAATTTCACTACCTTCACACTTATATAAAAAATCCTCTTCATGAATTTTAATAATTTTTTCCCTCGCATTAGAAGATAAATTTTTTTAGTCTTTTTTAATTTCTTATTTAAATAACTTCTTGATATTTATTAATTATCTAAACTAGATTCATATTTTTGTAATATTGGATAACTTGTATTAAAACTCATAATTTATCCAAAAATAAAAAATTTAAATAGAATATTTCCCTAGATCATTTTATAGTCACTTATCATATTTCTAGTAATAATGGGCATCATTTTATCAAACCTTATATCCACATATAAATATTAATTTGAACATCCATCTTCAACATCATTAACCTTATACTTTTACTTATATAATTCAAATGATTTAGAAGATATTTTCTTTTCCTCCTTAACCTTCTTTTTTAAAAAAAAATCTCATATAAGAGGAAATTATAATTCTATGTAAGGCATCAAGATGGAGTGTTTTGGGATATCCTTCTTCCAAATCAGATACTTTTTCATCCATATTGATAGGTAATATGTGAAGGATTATTAATAAACTTTAAAATATTATAACTTCTCACCAAATCCTCTAATAATGTTCTTAATCTCAATTAACATTTTCAAGAATCCATCCAAAGTATAATCATCATGCATCTTGAGGTATTCATATTTTAACTTCTAAATTTTTATTATTTCCTAATACAATTTGATTTTCCATTCATTTATATTCCAAATCTTTTTTTATATTTCATTATATTTTTTAATTAAATTTAATTTCAAAAACTCATTATCTAAAAGGGAAGGAAAAATAGATTTCATATTATCTCTATCATTATTCAGATTATTCTTATCTACTGTTGTAATGGTAGAACAATATATAAAATGGTTTAATCCATCATTTGGAACTTTGAACACATTATAACTGATAGATAAATTGAATGGAAACATCATGTTATTTTATATATGAAAACCTTTCCAATTAAATTTGTAAATAAACTTACTTTTTATTGAATTAAAATTGTCCATTTTAGATAATTTCAATCAGGGAATGAACCTTCAAACATATAATCACAAATGAAGGGAGACATTCTTGGGACTATTTTTGAAACAACTGTTGGGAACTATGTAATATCACTATGAGGGGTGAATTATTTATCCTACTTAGATTTTATTTTTATTTCGAAAAAAACATCTCTAACTATTAGGATGATTAATATGTTTTCCAAACAAACCATTATAAGGAGAAAAATTATTTACAATATTCACCACTAAAAATTATATGCTTAATCCATTTTGATAATAAGAAAACAAATGATATTACAACTCACTAAAATCACCTATGAATGAAAATGAGCATTGATTATCCTAAAAACATACTATAATTATCCTAATAATTTTTTAAATTATCATAAACATAATTGAATACTACACTTTATAATGATAAATTCTTGGGTAACAACGAATTTGTATTAATCCAATAAAACATGGAAAATATATCAAGTCTTTTGAGTTATTCTTCTTTTTGTTATCTTCTCGTAGAGTATAAATATATGTATTCAAAAAAGATATTAATAAATAAATTCCCCCCCTTACTGAAATCACAACTTACCAATTTTAAAAAAAAAACTATATATAAATACATGATCCCCTTAAGATATCACTGTCTTAATATCACTCTAAATTTTTTTAAACACATGTCTATGGATTAATCCAACTATAATTATTTCTCCCCTTTGTGAAAGAAAGAATGAGAGTAAAAATAAAGAGATTTATATTGAAAATTGTACTTCCCCTTTGAAAATAATAATACAAAGAACATTATTAGAGAGGGAGATAAATTTTCATACCTTAGCTTTGATATTGGTAGGGTTAAACACCCAACATGAACATAAAATTTTGAAATTCAGCCTTTGGAAATTTCTTGATTAACACCAAAACTATTTGTTTGTTTATGTATATAGATTTGAACTAAAGTTAATTTCTCTTCACAATATCCAAGATGAAATTATATTTTATGTCAATATTATTATATTTGATTGCT
Organism: Viscum album; assembly: GCA_963277665.1. Lineage (NCBI taxonomy): Eukaryota > Viridiplantae > Streptophyta > Magnoliopsida > Santalales > Viscaceae > Viscum > Viscum album. The sequence goes on along the minus strand of OY728139.1, from coordinate 1,510,214,394 downwards.
TAAAAATTTTATAGAATATTTATTATCATGACCATTAAGTCGTATAAAAAACACTTCCACCATAAGATATTACAATTGTTTCAACAATGTTTTGTTCAATCCAACACACAAGTGAATTATAACTTCCCAGGTAATGATAGAATAGGTAATGTTCATATTTATTAATATTTTATAATGTTATATGAATTTTATGTTAAAAGTAATTCTATATCCAATATCATACCTAAAACACAATAATGAGTTCTTTAAAATATTGTTTTTACACAATATTGGATTATATTGAATAATAATATATTGTTAATATTATTATTTCTAGTGGTAGTTATCACATACCCATTATATTGGTGGTTGTGAATAGAAATAAATCTATTTTGTTTCCAAATCTTTATAATTGTTTTTAAATTAATCTAATAAATTTTATATGCATAAGATAATAATAAATCGAGTTTTACGCTTAAAATTTTATTTTTTCTAAAAATACATTTTACTGCCTTTTAGTGGTGCACTTATTTTAAATATAAATTTTGAAATTTTTTTAATTTTTATATGACGAAGTAAACTTAATTTTTTAAATATGTCTATAAAAATATACTTTTGGTGTATTTTTTGGTTTTTTCTGAGAACATTCATATTTTGATGAATATAAAAAAAATATAGAATTTTAAATGAAAACTGTTTTTTCATCTAAATAATTAATATAGTTAAATTATGTTTCTAATTGGTTTTAAAGTATTGTTAGAAAAAAATTATATAATTTAAACCAATGTTTCTCATTATAAATATTTTCACATTAAATTTATTTATAAAAACATACCAAACATTTTAACATTTTTACTTTAGAAACCCTCTTAGTCGACCCGTCTGTGGGAGAATTTTCAATTAATTTTTTCAAATTATATGATTTGAATTAGAAAACATTGATTCCATATTTTGAATTATATTAATTTATAATAATTAATAATTTCAACTTAATTTTTTACAAAAACTATTTGTGATGGTAATTAAAATTAATCACCTTGATTAAGGTGAAAATGTGTTTACTTAGTGGTAAAACATTAATCTTAAGAGTCCAACTGACCTTGAAACATGTCCAAAAGAAATATTATAGAAATTGTTATACCATATACCTAATTTAATCAAATTGTTTCATTATTTTATTCACATTATGTAATTGATACCTCCCAATAGTGTTTACATTTTAATATTTACTAGACTGACACTCCCCCTCCACTATAAAAAGGCACTCACCCCCCCCCCCCCACCACTCACTTATTCACACATATCAATCCCATTTGGATAATAAAAACCCTAAAAAATAATTTCAAAAAATACCTCCCCACACCCTGAGTCCTCACTTTTGGTAAAAATCCAACCATGTAATCCATTTGGTGTAATCCCAAAGGAGTTACCTGAAAACGACATAACATTATTCAATGTGAATCTTGGTTTCATTTCTTTCACCACCCATTAAATTATTATTATTACAATATTATATAATAAAATTAGTATCCTAAATATACAGTTATGTTTTCATGTAAATTTTTTAAACTACTACTAAACACACTTCCATAAAATGGGTAATGAACTTACCATTCGCGTGTATGGAGAACTATCACCTCATCCATCCATCCAATCGCTACGTTGTTTATTAAAAATAATCATTCAGAAACAAAACAAGGACCCCCACCTATGGGGGTTGAAAATAGTGTAAACTGAGGTCATCGCCCCCAATCAAGTTCACCCCCTCTTGTTTGAAAAGAGTAACATTATCAAACCAAACCACCGGTTCCCTAGGAACCGTAACATAATCCAAGTAGTCCACCACTTTATTCTCTTCCCACCAAGTATAGGTGACCCTTATGTTGTTGTTCATGAGCACCATACATTGTCTAATAATGTAAGTAACCTTCCATGGAATGTTTCTATGCCCCTCCAAGGAATCATGCACAATCTTCGAGTCAGTTTCCAGTTGCACAATGTCAAGGCACCTCAAGCTTACATAGGTACAGCCCAGAGAGGGTTGCCAAAGCCTCTGCCTGAACAGAGCTCCACCTCTCATAGAATACTGATAAGGCCAACACCACACTCCCCCTGTGGTCCCACACAACCCCCCACCCCCACCCCTACACGCATAATGTCCAAAGCACTAGAACCGTCAATATTCAGCTTGTAACCATCCTCTGGGGGGATCTAGAGAATCAAATTCCCCTGCCCCTTGGAGACCTTCTGTCTTACCTCCATCCTGGGGGACTATAAAAACCGGAGCGACGACACCTCCGTCCCAATATCTACAAGGTCCACCAGGTCAATCAACATGCACCATATCCTTGCCACCACCGCCCTCCTTGTAGACTTGGTTCCCTCAAACCTTGGATGGTTCCTCACCTGCCAAAGTACCCAGTATCCTGTATTGTAAATATTGGCACAGGCCTCATCCTCCTTCGGGTTACCTTTTCATCCCTAAAACCACTTCTCCATAAATTGCTCCATGTTATCAGCATTTGAAGAATATAATGTATACATGCCAAATAACTTCCACACTATATGTGCCCAAACCCCCTGAAAGAAAATATGATTCATACTCTCCTCCCTCCTTCTATAAAAACACTGGAAACAGGAAGCCAGGAAGATGCCCAGTGTTTTGATGATCACATCCGCAGGGATATCATTATTCTGGATTCTCCAAGTCAGGAAGTTAAGTTTGGTGGGGATACTCTTCCACCACGCCCCCTGTTCATGTGTTCCTGATGTCCCTGATCCATAATTATCCTACAAAAGTCTTTAAGGTTGAACTTACCCATAGTCGAAGGGGTGTACACGCACCTATCTTTATCAGAGATTAGCACCACCAAGTCGAATACCTTCTATTTTGCATCATCCAGAATCGATCTGAAGAACAGGGGATACAAGCTGGGCTCACTGAAAGAGATCAAAGGGATCGGGCACCGAGGGTAACCCAGGACTAATCCTTCCTAGTTATTTTCCTAGAAACTAATAATCCCATCCCCGATAATCCATTGAGAATAAGGAAGAAGCGTCGGGAGAATGTTGCCGACTACGGCCCACAAAGACGAGCCCCTAGAAGGAAGAGAGTCATAGGAAGCTTTATACTTCAAAACCATGCTCCTCCCCCACAGCGTACCTCCCCCAATGATCTCCCATGAAAGCTTCACACGTAAACCATGAAACGTGTCTGCCATGCTCTTTATGCCAATACCTCCTTCCATGATCGGCCAAGCCATCTTCCCCCATGATACACGTTGCCGCTTCCCTTCCAGCAAGGCATCCCAAATAAAACGAGTGATCAACCTATCAATGGAATGAATGACCCCCTTGGGGATGCTAGTAGATTCCATCACATGCATAGGGACAACAGATAGCACACTATTCACCAGCGCAATTCGGCCCCCAAACGATAAGAAGTGGTTTTCCAGTCCAGAATGTGACCCATCATCTTGTTCACCACCTTATCAAAGTCCCTATTCCAGAGCCTACCAAAGGAAACCGGAGTACCCAGGTACTCCATAGGTAGAAAACCCTTCCCCATGCCCAGCTCGGAGCTCACCCATTCCACCTTTCCCACTATACAAGAGTTCTTAATGAAAAAACAACTCTTTTCCATACTCACTATTTGTCCACTCTATTTGTTGTATTCCTTCATAATGTTATTGAACACACGAATGGATCTCCTCCGGCATTCATAAAAATGATGTTATCATCCATGTACATTAAGTGGGATATGGATTGGATACCATGTCTCCTATGGAAAGTAAATATTTCCCCCTTACTCACTCCTCTGTTCAGCAACCGGCTAAGAGTTTCCTACATCAAAATGAAGATGTTCGGCGATAATGGATCTCCTTTCCTCAAGCCATGAACTGTATTGAAAAAACAGTGTGTTCTCCCCAGGAAAGACACCCCCAACCACGGCGAGCTAACACACCTGAAAATAATATCACAAGCCCATTCGGAGAATCCCATCTTCTGAAGAACCCTGTTGATGAAACCCCATTTCATACTGTCATATGATTTACTCATATAAAGCTTCACTACCACATTAGATTCCCTAGTCTTTAGGTTCAAGTCCCCCATCAACTCCTGGTCTAGCGCCATGGCCCCCTGAATCGACCTCTCACGCACAAACCTGTGTTGCTCCAGGGACACCCAGTGAGGTAGAAAACTGGACACCCTTCTGTTAATCAAAGATACCAAAACTTTATAGGTAAATTTACACAAACTGACAAGCCGGTAGTGGTTGAGGGAAGAAGGATCTTTCAATTTTAGTAGGAACATTACTAATGTGTACAAGTGGCCTACTATCTCCATGATTGTAACTTTAGTTCATTTTTCGTAATCATATTTCACAAATTTATTTAAAATTCTAATTGATTAATAAATATTATAATTAATTAATTATTATTATTATGGATATATTTATATACTAACCAAATTGACCATAGTGGACCTACCAAAGTTTTTTTGACACATGAACCGATTTTGGTCAAAACACTTGACATGCACTATATTAGGTAAGTGGTTGTAAAAAACATTGTAATACCTAAAATAAAGAAAATTCTATACATTAAAAAGCATATGAAGGAAGTAAATAATTGACATAATTTTATTATTTACGAAGACAAAGGAACACTTGACAAGTCATAGATCATTGTAATATATTTTGTGTAGATCTCTTTTCAATGAGGAATATCTTGATCTTACACAAATTTGTTATTTTATAAGGTGTATATAAATCCCCTTTGTCATATTATATCATTAAGTTTCTCTATTTTCATGATATTTAATTTTTTTAAATTTTATTTAATATTAAGTTTTATGATTCAAATATTTCAAAGTGGTATGAGACACTTTGATTTTAAAAATATATAAATATTAAATGTTTTAATATTTAATTTAAACATATTTTCCTCTATGGTAATATTATTTATATTTTTTAATATTTTTTTATATAAAGATATTATAAATTAAATTTCAAGTCAATTTTAAATTCCATTAAAGTGTTTTCTAAAATGAATCTTATTACGTATTTTCTACAGAACATTTTGTAAAATGATAAAAGGAATGTTCTATTCTTAATGTACATCGAGAAAATGAATTTTACCCAATAATTTTCATTATATTATTTTTGGATTCCTTTACAATATTTCATGTTTTATTAAATGAAAAAAACCTTCTTTCCTTTTTTCGGTATTTTGGTAAAGAAAATGGTTTTTCAAATTAAATGTGTATTTTGTATTGAAAATGGGGTTTTTGAAAGAAAATGGTATTTTAAAATCATAAACTCATTTTCATTAGAGTTTAAAAGAATTTTTAAAATGATGAAATGTTTTATTTCATGTTTTTATTCTTGGATATTATAAATTATGGGTGCACCAAGATAGTATCGGGTGAGCCCGTAATAGCCTAAACGATGGGTGTTCCCGGATATCTCTATAATGAATTGGGAAAAGATTATATTCTCTGAAGAATTATATTGGAATTTGGATGTTTTATTATTCTAATATATAAGGGTTCTTTAATGGTTCTATAAAGGATCTATAAGGGTTCAATGTGATGATGTCCCAAGGTACTAAAAATAATTTTATATGTTTGCTAATTACTTTTTTTAGAAATAATTATTTTGAAAAGGTAAAATAAATGATATTTATTAAATAATGATATTTTTTTTTATAATATTATTTTCTCAAGTAAGAGATTTTCGTGGGTTTTTATTTTTATCAATATACTTACGGTTTACTTATATTTATATCCCTTATTGACCTTTTTATGTTAATCCCATGTTATTAAATGTTTTTTACAAGATTTAATGCTTAATGTTTAATTTAGAGGCCTTATATATGGTATCAAAAGTTGGTTTGGATAACTTCATAGGTTATGGTAATATCAATATTTTTACTTAGAAGGATTTTACCATATAGTCATGTTAAAATATTATCGAATCTGAAGATTACCATGTTTCTTATTCTAAAATATATATTTTTAGAAGGGTTTTACATAGATGAAATAGATAATTGGTAGTGGGAATGAACCTAGAGAAAGATATCCTTCCAAATCAGCATCCTGAGATGGTCAGAATCAGAATTGAAAGTTTGTTATAGTGAAAGATTAGTTGCCTTGGGTGATAAATTGTGGTAGTATCCATACTAGAGAGGAACCCAATATAATCCAAAGGAACATATATTTTATGGATAATTTAATGATATATCATAACCAATCATTTAGTGGGTCATCTAGTCTGGTGGTAGCTAAAGGATTGATCAATACTCTAGAAAAGATTTTTTAGTTCATGAGATGTTCAAAATATAAAAAATAAACCCTTATCGTTTATCATTTTGAAGGTTAAACTTATCGATGGTGGTATTTATTTAAGAATATATAGAGAAATAAGATCTTGATTCCATGGAATGTGAAACATTCAAGGAAATTTTCTTTTAGAAATATTTTCTAAATTTTTTCAACTCCAAATGCAAATAAATCCTACAATAAAGGAAAAAATATAAACATTTGATAGCCACGTATGAGGGAAACTTAAAAATATTGACTAGGTATATGTCTTATTTCATTCATGACACTGATAAAAAAATTAATCCATTTTACTCAGGATTGAAACCATTTCTATGAAGAGCTATGGTCACATGATAATTTAAAAGAAATGAGACGATTATTTTTTGTGAAGAAATGGTTGAGATGGAGGTTTGTGATTCTTATGTTTCTCATAATGATGAACGTAATAATTTTCAAGGATAGAAGGAGATAGGGAAACATACAAAAAATAAATATGCAGGTAAGAAAATGAAGTTCCAATCTCGATGTAAGTGTGGTAAAAATCATCATGTAGAATATCTTTTGAAGATTGAGAAGTTTTTCTGATGTGGAATATTTGGAAGAATATCCCGTTAATGTAAGGAAAATAATCTACATGAGTAAAAGAATGTGGTAACTAATATCCATATGATGGTATTATGTTTTAGCTATAATGAGATGGTCTATTATGCTAATTCATGTATGAAGTAAGTTGAATCAGATATAAATCTACATGATCGGAAACAAAAAGGGGTAGAGAGGTCATTTTCTAGTATTGTTGTTGATGTTGGTATATCAAATAAAGTGGTTACAGGTATTTTACTTTTGTATTCAAATTATGAAAATACCATGTTTCACATTAGATATTCTTATTCTATCATTTCTGATATATTTTCAATTTAATTGGGAATATCACCTGATGAATGCAAGATAGAAATTTTGGTAAAAACTCCGATTGTAAGTATTAAAGAAGAAAAAATTTATAGTAATACTTCAATTTTTATCATTGGAATGCCATTTCCTTCAAATATTGTTGAACTGCACATAGTATAGTTTGATATCATTCTTGGCATGGATTGTATTTTTAATTTATCTTGACAAGTTAGATTACAATGCTAAAAAATTTGGGTTCAATTATTTCATTCCTTTTATAACTTACCAAGAAGATAAGAAATTTATTATAGATGGAAATTAATGTTACCAATATTATATTGTTGAAAATAAATACTTTCTTCAAATTAGTGATGTTCCAATAGTAAAGGAATATATAGATGTTTTTCTGGATTATTTTTTTGGTGTTATTCCTAATCGAGAGGTTGAGTTTACTATTGACTTAGTACCCGATGCTAAGCTTATTTCCAAACCCCCTTATTTAATGGATCTAGTGGAACATTTATAGTTGAGAAATAAATTTAAAGAGTTATTTGATAAAGTTTTCATCTGACCTATAACTTCACCATATTTTGATGGGTCAATGAGACTTTTAATTGATTATAGAGCCTTGAATAATATCACTATTTAGAACAAGTATATTTTTTCCCATATTGATTATTTGTTTGATCAGCTCTAGGGAGCACATAATTTTTAGAATGATGACCTGAGGTTGGGATACTATCATTTGTAAGTGAAGAAAGATGAAATTATGAAGACCAAATTTTGAACTAGACATGGCCACTATGATTTTTTTAGTTATACTATTTGGGTTTTCAAAAGAACCTATTTTATTCACAGATCATTAGAATATAATTTTTCATGAGTTCTTAGATTAGTTTTTGTTTGTGTTTATTCATGAAATTTTTATATTCACTAAAATTCAAGATGAACAAAAAAATAATTTAAGGTTTGTTTGGAAGCCCATTAATGAAAATAAAATGTATGGTAAATTTCGAAATTTTAAATTGTAGTTACAAAAATATTAATTTTGTGGCCACATTATTTCTAAATATGGAATAATTATTGATCCTAGTTAAACGAAAGTTCTCGAATAATTTCCATGACACACAAATATCTCCTATATTATTAGTTATCTTGGATTAGTGGGTTACTAATTGTGGTTTTTCTTACAATTATTTTTTATAACCCATGGACTAAGTTAACTCAAAAAGGAGTTAAGATCATTAGGAGAAAAGAATGTGATGATGTTTTTTAGAAACTGAAAAGAATATTTTTGAATGATTCTACTTTTTTCATGCCTTCTTGAAATGGTGAATTCTTCTTCTAGAGTGATGCTTCATTTAAAGGAAATGGTTTTTTCATTATAAAGAATGATCGGGTAATTTCTTTTGCTTCAGATCAATTGAAAAAAAAATTAAGTTACCCTTCAAAATATTTAGAATTAGAAGTTTTTTTCATTAATTAATTTTAAGAATATTTTATATGTATTATAGTGTGAAATATATACTAATAACTAAAGTATATATTCACTTATAAATAATTGTACATGATACAAATAAGATGACTAAAACTAATAAAGGATTATGGTTTCATGATTCATTATCATCTTAGAAAAGAAAATGAGGTGGTCAATTCTTTGAGTCTAAAAGTTAATGCTGCATTAACCATGTTATGTTTGGAACATGAAACATTGGTTAATTATTTTGTGAATTTTTTCCTATAAGTTGTTGATTCAGGGACATTCTATATTTTTCTAGGTTTTAGTTTAGTTGAATTTGTTATAAATAATTAAGAGGGATTATAAGGTGGATCAACCTTTGCAATAAAAATTTGAATCCATTAATAATGGTAAGTTTCCTTATTTTAATATTAATGAACAAAGTGTTTTATGATTTGGAAAAAGATTATGTGTTCCTTGTGATTAATAATTTAGGAAATAATTGTTGATTAAAGTTCATAGTTATCCTTTATTTATTCATATAGGAATAATTAAGATGTAAGGAGACCTTCATGAGTATTACTATTAGGATGAAACAAAAAGAGACATTTCAGACTTTACTGTGAAGTGTTTGAATTATTATCAGCTTAAAGAAGAAAAAAAGTTACTGATGGGGATGCATTAACTATTGTAAGTCAAGTGTAGAAATGATAGAATATATCATTGGATTTTTTGAAAGTATTTCCAAATAATTCTCAATTTAATAATTTGATTTGGGTTATTCTTCATCAATTAGCTAAATCTTCACATTTTATTCGCATTCAATATACAATGTCTTAATAGATGCATTCTAGACTATATCTAAAATATATCATCAGGTCACATGAATAGCGTCCCTTTATTGAATCAGAACTTAATCCTAGGATCACATAAAAATTTTGGAAAGGACATCAGAATTAATTTGGTATTGAATTAAATTTCGGTATAACTTTTCATCCTTAATCTAATGGATAGTCTAAGTGGATGATTTAGACCATGAAACATATTCTTCATTCTTTCTCAGTGGATTACTAAGGAATTTGGGATTAAAATATTTCTTAGGTTGAGTTTTTTTATAATAAAAGTTTTCATTCCAGTATATATATATGGAACCATTTCAGGCATTATATGGAAAGCGATGTCATGCATGAGCTTTTTGGGAAAATATTAGAGAAAATAAGTTGATGGGACCAAAGTTGGTAGAGGGAAAAGAAGAGAAATTTCAAGTGATTCACTTGAACATGAGGGTAGATCATAGTAGAAAAAATATTTATACAGATACTTAGAAGAAATATATTTAATTCGAGGTAGTTTATCATGACATTATCAAAGTTTCTCTATGGAAAAGTTTTACGTTTTTTGGTAAGAATAAGAAGCTGAGTCAACGGTTCATTAGACTATATGAAATCCTGGAGAAATTTTGATCAGTTTTATGTTGAGCGGATTTACATCTGATTAAATCTTAGTTACACAATGTATTTCATGTCTCAATGATAAGAATGTATGTACCAGGTTTATAACATGTTTTAAGCCCTCAAGTAGTCCAGTTGGAAGAGAATCCTTCTTATGAGGAATAACCAGTTTAGGTTATTGACTGTAGAGATAAATTGTTGAGGAATAAGGTGATTTATCATGTTATGGACTTATGAAAAAATCATTTGTTTGAATAGAAAACATGGGAATCTGAAAATTTTATAAATGAAAAATATCCCCACTTATTTGATAAGTGAATAAAATTGTGAAGATGCAATTTCCAAAAGGGGGAGGATGTAACCGCCCAGGTAATGATAGAATATGTCTTTTAAATATTTATTAATATTTACAAATTAAATAATAATTTTTCCTTAAAAGGGATTATATATCCAATGGCTTACCTGATATGAAATATTGAGTTCTTCTAAATCATTCATTACTTGCAAGACTGGGCTATAACGAACAATGATATATAGTTAATATTATTATGTTAAGTGGTAGTTATCACCTAGATGTTATTATTATGGGTGTTTATAGAACTAACTATATTATATTTACACATTTTTATCAATATTTTTACATTTATAAAATAAATTTTATAGCTTCATGATAAGAATAAATCAATTTCCATGCTTAAAACATCTATTTTTTCTAAAAGTAGTTTTATCGCCTTTTAGTGGTGCATCTATTTTAAAACAAAATTCTAGATATTTTATTATTTTTATATGAAAAAATAAACTTCATTTTCAAAATCTGGATATGAAAATTTACTTTGGGTGTATTTTTGGTATTTTTCTGAGAACTTTTATATTCTAATGAATAGTAAAAAATATTAAATTTTAATTGAAAACTACTTTTTCATCTAATTAATTAATATAGATAACTTATTTTTTTAATTGTTTTTAAAGTAAAATTAGATCAATTGTATATAAATTAGACAAATCTATTTCATTTTAAATATTATCACATTAAATTTAGATATAAATTCCTAGAATTGGTTTAAACATTTTTACTTTAAAAACCCGCTTTATCATCCCATCTGTGGGATTAATTTTAAATTAATTTCATCGAATTATATGATTAAAATATAGAAAAATGGATTCCATATTTTAAATAATCATAACTTATAATTTCTAATAATTTCAACTTAGTTTCTGACCAAAACATATTATCGAAAGTAATTAAAATTTATCTGTGAAATGATGTCGTTTTTTTTCCTTTAACACCTATAATTGTTGATAATTATGATGGAAAAACTTTTTTTATATAATATATATTATATTTATTATGTCCTAATTTATATTTAATTTTTATATAACACATTCCTTCATACTTTCCATTTTTTAGGAATATTATAATATCGTTTGTGGACGTGTGGACTACGGCATCCTCAGATCGATTTGATACATTTACACTTTACATGGAATGTATTAAGGATGGATTAAATTAAATATATGTTACATACATTAAATCAGTATGATATTAGTGACATAATTACTTTTATGTATATATAACATACCATTTTCATTAACACCCCTTCACACTCTTCAAAAAAGTGATCACATTGTTCATGGACATGTGGACTACTGCCTCCTCGATGAGATGTCATTAATTTTACATAAAAAATTATATATATAAGTATATATGAATAAATAACATGTTATTTATGATATAATTATAATTATTGATAGATAAATGTTACTTACCCTCTTGCCATAATGATCTTTGAAAAATGGGAATGTTACTCATGTGTATGTATGGCCTACTATTTCCATGATTGTAGCGTTGGTTTATTTTTTCTGAACATTATTTTGTGATTGCTTTTAGTAATAAAATTTATGTATAAATATGATAATTATTTCATGGTTATTATTTTTTATATTTCTATATAATTATCCATTTTACCAAAGTTGACCTACAAAATTTATGTTTGACACATAAACTGAATATTGTCAAAACACCACACGTAAACTTAATTTTTTAAGTAGTCATATACAAAATTGTAATATTCGAAAAAAAAATTATTAATCAAATTTAAAAAATATATATATAAATTAAATTTCAACATATTTTTATTATTCATGAATATAAAGACATATGTGACAATTCGGACTCAAGGTAAGGGATTCCATCCCAATACCCTTTCATTAAAGAATATATTGATGTTATACACCTATATTCTTTTATAATGTGTATATAAATCACATTTTACATATTATATCATGAATTTTATATATTATCATGATATTTAATATTTTTGTAATGTTATTCATTAATAGTTTTTTATAGTTTCAATATTTCAGTTTGGTATGGGACACTTTGAAATTAAAAAAATCTATTTTAAATTATTTAAGTTTTAATTTCAAAATTATTTTTCTACACATAAATATTATTGATAATATTTTTTATTTTTATTTAAATAGAGGGATTATAAAGAAAATTTTATGCCTATTTTTAATTTCTTTCAAGTGGTTTCAAAAATAAATCTTTTTATGTGTTTTATATGGAATGTTTTGACAAACAAAACATGGAATGTTTTGTTCTTAATGTACATAGTGACAATGAATTTTCCACCAACACGGACCATATTTTATTTTTTTATTCATTTTCAACATTTCATTATTTATTAAATGAAAAACCTTCTTCAATGTTTTGGGTATTTTTTTATTGAAATTGGTTTCTCAAAAGAAAGGTTCATTTTCTATTGAAAATGATATTTTTGAAATAAAATGGTATTTTAATATATGAAAGTTATTTTCATACCAACTTAAAAGTGTTTTACAAATGATGAAATTCTGTATTTCATGTTTTGGTTCTTGGTCATTATAAATAATGGGTGTGCCCATATAGAGTCAGGTGATCCTGTTATATCTTAAATGATGATATTACCTATATAGTGCTCCAATGCATTGGGTAATGATTATATTCTCTATATAATTATATTAGATGTTTTATATATAGTTATTCAAATATATAAGGTTTTGTAAGGGTCTTGTAAGGGTTCAATGTACTGATGTCACAGGGTACCAACATGAATTTTCTATGTTTTTTAATGAGTATTCAAGGAAATGATTTATTTAAAATATTTAAAATAAATTATATTTATTAAATAATTCTATTTACCTTTTTGGGTAAAATGTTATGTTTTCAAGTAAGGGTTTTTTATGATTTTTAATGTTTAACAATGGAATAATGGTTTCCTTATTTTATGTCTGTTACTGAGATTTTTTTTCTCATCCCGTGTCTTTACATTTTTTATAGGATTTAATGATGATTAAGGTATTGTAAGAGGTGAAGTTCAAAGTCATGAAGAGTTTTCATAAAAGATATCATGATTTATTTTCAAAAAGTTTTATATGGTAAAGAAAATGGATAATATTATGAGGTGTCCACTATGTATTATATAGTTTTATATGTATTATATGTGGATTAATTATCTAAAACTATAAACCTAAAAATATAATCAATGTAAAATATAGTAAATTCTTGAATAAAACTCAAGATTTGGTAATTTATAAGGTCAGGGAATTATATGAATTCTTCAATATATAGTGATAAACATTTGGGAAATAACTGAATTTTCTTCCTCTAATATAATTCTATCACGTTGTTGAGTTTGTTAAGTTATTATCATTATTCTTCTATTATTTATTAGTGGAAAATTTTCTAATAAACATGCATGAAAAATTCATCTTGATTCGATGAAATAATATAATAATAACAAATGTGACTAAAGACTATTAAAAGAAAATGATTCAGTTTTTATCTAAGAATTTATCATTGTAATGTGTGAAATTCACTTATATGTAGGATTCATGAAAATATCATCATGAATGTGAAACTTTAATTATTTTATTATATAAAAAATACATGTTACGTGGATTTCAGAATAGAAAACTGAATTTTATTAGTAAAATTCTTAATTGAAAGAAAAGATTAAGAATATTTTTTATTATAATTAAAATATTGTTGTAGTTTTATAAGGTTACATATATATATTATAAAGAAAAATATATATATATAATTCATAAAAATATTCCCTAAATAAATATTTTACCAATTAATAAGCTTTAAAAAATTATTGGTCTTTCTTTTATACTGATAAAGTAATAGTAGCTGTAACCTCTATTTTTCACTATTCATATAAAAAACACTTATCTCATAAAAATCCTTAAAATTCAAACTTTTCCAAATTTTATTTGAGGATTCCATTAATTAATATCCTTTTAAAAATAGAATATAAAAAAATTTATCTTTGAAAAAAAATATATATATAAAGGAAACTACTTTTGTTGAAAATTTGCCTTTTAAAAACTTAAGGATTATTATCATATTTTATATTCATGTATAATTGAATAATTTTTTTATTTACTATAGGATTTATTATTCTTAAATTTTATTAATAATATTTATCTAATATGTTTGGAATTATTTGAGTTCGGTGTTATATATAAAAAAAGTTATGAAACAAAAAGCATTTAAAGGAAATATTTTATTATAAAATATGTGATCCTCACATTCTCCCATCTTAAATAAATTTCATGCTCTAAATTTTTATTATTACCCACTTATTACAAAAATAGACGGTGTCTAAAATATATAAATTACTTTTGATTTTATTTCTTGTCATGTTCTTCACCTACTATCTTAGGTATTACTAGTGATCTCAGATTTTCTCTTATAATAGGTATGTCACTAATATAAAGTTTATATCTAATGGTTTGATCTATAAACTACTAATGATTCAGTATTAAGAACTATATATTCGAAGTGATTTTTTTATAGGGAGTTAATTATTGTTTTTTTTAGGATTTTTAAATGTGTTTTTTCTATCTTGACAACTCTCATGTTCTCTATATAAAGAGATCCAATCCATTCCAAATACCACATTTTATTCGACTAAAGGATGGATAATATGATTTTATAGGGAGAATAAAATCATACATTATATAAGAGATATAGAATAGGGATACAATAATTGTACCATAAGAATATTTTATTAATAAAATGAATTCTAGTTATCATGGGGTGATTTAGTATTCTTGGAAAATATTCAAGGTATAAAGGAGTTGGTTGAACAAGGTAAAAATTCAACATGCATTGTTATGAAGTAGATTATCAGTGTTACTCACTCTGCATATTCCTTTCAAATCTCTTTAATAGTTGTGGTTTGATTTCCTTAGAAGTTACTAATGCCTATCATCCTTATCAGTCATTTGATTATGTCATTGACATCAACATTGAAATTTTTTACACATTTTAGACATTGAACCATCTATAGTACCTTATGATGAACATTATTTCCCTCTATTTTTTAACTAAAATATAATTTTTTTCCGTGGTAGATTATTATCCAATTCCCTCTTTTACCACAGATAAAACATCTTCATGTTCTTTTGAGAAATTCTATGGGGTGTCTCTTCTAAAATCTATAAAATAGAGGAAGTTGAATCTTCTTCTCTTCATCATCTCTGTCACGTAATCTTCCATCAGACTCCACCACTCGATTTCTTTATTTTTCTTACATTTAAACTATTTTCACATTTTTTATCATAATTCTTGATAGATGTTTTGGCATAATCATTCGGTTCCTAAATCCAAATCTTACTTCATTCGGTTTCTTATTAGTATAGTATACGAATTTTCCCTAGAACCCATTATTAAATTGGATTATTTATGGTTAATTTGTTACTAAATGAAAAGTTTTTATCATGAGTGATGAATAATTAACATCATAAGAGATTTATCTTATGAAAAAATTAACCTCAAAATGTTTTTCTCCTTAAAACCATTAAATTTGCCTTCAGTTTTACCTAAATAATTATTGGTTGAATTATAATCCTTTAGGTTGGGTTCTTTTATACTACTTATTCTAAATTCATCACATAATTAATTCTTCATAATTTATTGTAAATGGATTTTGATAATCCAAATAATTTCCCATGAGAGAGTCAAGCTAGGTGTGTAGTCTTAAGCCCACTCGCCAAGCACTATATTCAAAATTACGTTGATATCCAACTACCCTTTTTCAACATTATTACCCCTAGGTACATATGTTTAATATCCATATCCACCTACTAGTATAAAAATAGGGATATAATTTCTAGGAAAACCAAATACTCAAAACATTAAGATGATATCCTATATTTATACTTATCCCTTATAATTATCCTAAGGGTTTTCCATGATGTTATCACATCCCAATCCACATTCAGCATAAAATATTCAATATAACTAAATTCAAGGTTTATATATACATTTTAAACTATGATCAACCTTAACCTATTAATCTTTAATGACCTTTTTAAATCTTAATTTATCTTCAACTGAAACCATTCTAACCTCTAAAGTTATTTAAAACCTCCATTGATACCTACTGAGACACCTCAACACCGCACTCTTAGATTCGATGCTAAAAACAGATAACTTGAACACACTGGCCTTCATACACATCCATAATTGTATGAAAATGAAACATTTACAACTGAAGTACCATTTTAGGTCTATAGTTTTATAGAGTTAGAACAAATATTTAACTAATAGAAACCATGTTATTTGTATCAAATAGATATTTCTCCCTATATAATCCACTAATTCATTCATAATAACTCTTCAACATATCTAACACATCATCCACAAAATATACTCTTCTAGACATATCATATATATTAATTTTCATCATAACATGAGGAAATTTGAAAATAAGAAAGTGGTGAGATCAGATGCTCAGTACGGGTAAACCCAAAAGATAACAGTCAAACATAATAAGTTAGCATAAGAAAATAATATGCATATAATTAGTATAAATAATAAAGTTATACCCAATAACACATAGATCATATATCATTGAATAATACTTCTAATAACATAATAAATGATTCAAAAGAGTTCATAAAATTAAGTCAATAAACATGATCCATGCGAGTATAGAATAGTTTTCAGAAAAAGCATAAAACTATAGCATAATAAGAAATACACCATACCCTATAATGAATGGAATCATAAGATTATTCCAAAACAATAATCATAGGGAATTAGTATTCACCAACTAATCCCCATAACATAGTGGAGCATGCATCACTACCTGATTAGAATATTGGAGTAAGCATTCCATACTCGA
Organism: Viscum album; assembly: GCA_963277665.1. Classification (NCBI taxonomy): domain Eukaryota; kingdom Viridiplantae; phylum Streptophyta; class Magnoliopsida; order Santalales; family Viscaceae; genus Viscum; species Viscum album. The sequence goes on along the minus strand of OY728139.1, from coordinate 1,510,197,109 downwards.
TTCATATAATTATATCATGGGAAAAAATTCTTTGAAAAATGAATTGGAGGGAGATATAATATATAAAATCTTGTCTTGGGTTCCACTATAACTGGTTGCTAGATCTGAATCTTCACATGACCTCAGGTGTTCTTTCCTATATGCTAGAGGCTACCAACTAGCTGTATGGTTCAATATAGGTACAATGGGGAGAATATACCTACATATCATACTAAAAAAATTGAAAATAATATCAACATATAGAACAACTAGTATAAATAGAAAATTGAAAAACAAATGTAAATTTTCAATAATAAACAAAGTTAAACATGATACAATAATGATATGTATACTCTATATGCCATATGGTCCTACAAATCAAATCTCCAATACCAAAACCAAAAAAGATCCCGACATGGTTTTGAGTCCCAACCTGGTCATGATAGCCCATTATCTATCCTAACAACCCAAATGTATATCAATATCTAGTGTAAGAAAAATGAATGCAACAGAAGTCTCAAAAATGGTAATTTTAGAAAATTTCATCAAAGAACGACATGAACTTGTCGACATCAACAAATCATTTCCTGATTACATCCTTGGGATTATGTGTGAATAGTTTTAAGCACAAAATTAAAAACATAAAAACAATATTAGATCTGAATCCATGCTCGATGACTACTCGTCATTGGTGAATTCTTTTCAAGGAATATCAATTAAAATTTCTCGAGATCGTCCACACATGCTTCAATAATCTAGGGGAGCACTGATCGTCGAAATACGGGTGTTAGCACAGAGTTCTGATGACTCCTTTGAAATTTTGATCATCACCTCATTGCCTTTATTGTGATGCCTTAATGAGAAGTTGATTCATGCTCATAGATCCATAGATTTTTCATCTAGAATAAGGGGGATAGGATAAGAGAGATAAACCCCATGTATAGTCTCTAGAAGGAGGCTCTCTTCTTCTATATATAGGGTGTAATAAAGTTACCTTGAAATTCCTCTCTGGACCCGAAAACATAATTCACTATAAAAGATAAGTTATGACTACTGAACTGAGTAATAAATATTATTATTACTTTCCTATAATATAATTAATATGTTACATGTTGATAAATGATTCATTAACTCAACTCTTCATTCTCACAAATATTAATTGAACCATGAATATATTAAACTAATATTCGTCAAATAATATTTTAATGTATTTACTTAAAACCTGTAAATAAATATAATAAATAAATTATATTCTCATTATTCTTAACATGAATAATATGAATTTATTTATTTCATTAGATATGTTATCTCCGTGGACAAATCCTTGACCCTAATGGTGGGTCTCACCATGTCCAAAACTCATATTAAACTGAATAGGATAGATTCTTCAAAATTCTATTATGTGTGACTCTCTAGGCCCTTATCTCGATAGACCAATAGAAAGATATAGAAACTCATCATGGGCCCTAAATAGATAATTATTGTCACAGTAGCGACAACCATCCTACGAACACATACTATGTAATATAATTTTCTTTTCTTTAATATATCATAAAGAATAATGCACAGCTCTGTCATCACCCTTTACTTTATTTATTATTTATTGATCTAACTAAATGGATTTACCTTTGGACTACCATGCCATAGATTTATCAAGGTACTATCATCATGATCAACATGGACCTATATATATAACATCCTTAACATGGAAGTGACTAACCCTTTCTTGACCATTCAACCAATGTCATTCCACCAATGAAGCATGCAACACAAAATAACTCTCCCCAATTTCAATATGGTGGGCTTTTTCTTGCATCAAAGTATGAGATCAAATGACATACATTGGAAATGATCTCAAGTCAGGAGACCATTACACATGATCATAGATAAAAACATCCAGTGACACACAAAACAAGTGGTGTTCCTATTGTATGGCATATCCTCATAATCTCACTACTAGAGATCACCAAGTGTAAACTTCCTGAGAATAGTTCTCAATGCTTATGATCCCCCAAAACCTAATAGTCAAACATGTATTTTGTCTATTAACTATGATGTATCTAGTCCACATGACCTTTGTTTAAGATTAATGTCATAGTATCTCGAGGTTCTCAAAATATCCTGGGATCTACTATAATTTTTTGATACAACAATTAATCTATGGAAATAACCATTAAATAGTGGATGTAGAAAATCCAACACTACAATGGTAATAAAACATCATGTAAAGCTAACTGTACACAGGATATGGTCATCAAAATCACTAAATAGTTAGGTCTAGAACACCCAATATTCCAACACTTCCACTTTCACTATATCCAACATGATAACTAAACTTTTTAGCAACATGCATAATAAAGATCATTTTTCTAATGAGTAACAGATTTAGTTGTTGGGCCAACCATGATTCCACGGCCTTGAAATTCTACTATTGGCAACCTCGTCCCATTGAGTAAAACTTCTCAAGATATGGTATCCCAAATTATATCCATTTTTTCCACTGTTATAACTTTACATCTTGTCTAATAATAATATCATAATTTACATTATGATAATCCTCTACTTATTATATTAGATTCCAAGAACTGGAATAAATGTTTTCATTTAACTAATTATTTTCTTCCTTAGAAGCTATGGCTCACTCCGTATTTGTAGGGATGGATAACACTAAATAATATTAGCTTGTCTCACTCATCACCTTATCCAAACTATGGTAATATATTAAATTGATATATGTAAGACTAGTTTGAGTCCCTTAAAAACTAGTATCATTTCTTCTCCTCTTACTAGGTACATATCTTTTGTCCTTTCTAAAATAAAAATAGATAGTTCTAACTGCTACTCATGTAGTAATCCTGGATTTAACTTATATTTTCCTTATATAATGTATATATTGAAAATATCAATTTTTATACATATCATGGAATACTATATTAATTTATTGTTAAAGTGTATGGAATTCAACTCACCTTTGTTAATCTCTTTCCACATCCCAGAAATGTCTACCTAGAGATATTATGCCTTGTGATATTAGTAACAATTCTTTATTGAATTATTCCAGCTTGTAATTTTCAATACTATGTATGATTGAATAGGTAAAATAAACCTTTAGATCTACCTCAATATATCTCATTCCTTAGAACATAGGTTGCAACTTTAAATCAATCAATAGAATATAAATTTCATCTTGGTCTTAACTAACTGTAAGTCCAATAGTTATTTTCCATATGTTGTGGAACATATTATTCTTGGAAAACCTTGGCACTCCCACTAACATTTGTTAGGCACATAGAAAACATTAATTTCAAATGAATGTTCTATGATCCTATTTCTTACTTTAATCATATACTGGATTTCAGTACCTTGAAACTTTATTAGCATTTTGTGACATTACCATCCCATTGTGGTTGGGTCATATATACACCTTCAATTATTGGTGGTCATGACATCAAATGATTAATATCATGATCATAGAGATAATCAATGACAAGTAAAATTATAATTAATTTAGGCATAATGACATGGTATTACGAATCGATCCTTATTGTCACTACACTTATATCTTCCATGTATCTACTCAGTTGAATAACCACCGCAGTACTAAAAATAATAATCCCCACTTAACTATGATACATTGAATAGTTTATTGAATTTTAACTAGTCTTTTCAATCCTAGATAATTTCCATATACTACTTAATTGTAGGAAAAATTATATGCAATAAATAATACATCACTTGACATGGTGAATAAAAAAAATCACCATGATTTTCACCTTCCTATATAGCATGTGTCTCCAGAATATTCTATGTTCCACATACACTTGTGGAACTAGTTCATATGCCAACTATTTTTGCATCTCAGACAATGAATAAAACTGAGTCAATCTGGATCCTACTACATCAAAAGATATGTAGACCCTCTTGTAGAATTTTAGTCTATCACTAGAGTTCAACTTTTCTTTCATATGGCTTTATGTAATATCTAAAGAACTGTTAGGATGAGTACAACAGATGATTAATGTGTTTTTTCTTGATGCAAGTTTGTTTATGTCCTAACAAACTCTTTGCATCCAAACATATTTCCTTATGAAATAATGGATTTACAGCATACTATGATTTGTATGATATTCATTTTTCTTTATAGTTTTCATATGGATATGCGATAATGTTGTTATTTATGGAGCTCATCATGAAATATAATGGAAGTTTCTATAAGTTGCAACATTGGTCTTTTTGACATCATAACGTTGATGTATGGAATGTGCATGTAGAAATTTATTCATGCTACATTTTTTTATCAATGTTTACATGTAACACTTTATCATCGATCCTGTTTATTAACATTAATTTTGTGAAATAGATAAGGTAATATGCCTTTAGGAATTACTCCACACTATATATTGATGATAAATGACTGCATAGTCAAGTTATTCTTCATCATGCCGACTCAAAACATATCATATCTTATAACCATTCTTATACTTCACTATCACATTCCTTAATAACATAAATAAATCATATGAAGTATCTCTACCACTAGTTTTCCCTTGAAATTGTTCATACTTACTTGTTTAAATAATTCCAAAATCGTTTTGAAATACCTTTACTTATAAAATTTTCTTTATTTAAACTAAAGACATCGAAAATACCAAAGGTATTTATCTATACCAAGAATAAATACTACATAGGGTATAAACATGATGTCCACTTTTAGTTTTACTTGACTAACAATTAGCTTGCCAAAAATGGGTATAAGTATTACATTTTATATTCATCACTTATTTCCTATGATTCATGTACCACTAAATTTTTTGATGAGTATAATACACCATAAACAAAAATCATTCCAAAACCAGGAATAATTTATCCTTGTGTCCAAAAGGATACAGGATATGAATGTTTTGGTTTTACTCAAAAATATTTCTACATGAATCTTTAACTTGGAAATAAAGCAGTCATGTACTTCCCACCACTAGCCTAGGTATCTCCCTTCTATATCCACTTGAAAAATAAACCTAACTTCTAGTAATATTTATATACTATATAGGTTACTATATTCAATACACATATAGTATTAAATACCCAACAAGTAAAACTAAAACATTGAAATTTACTTTGATGAATAAACCTAAAGAAGAAGCGGGTTCTTTCTTCTTTAATTTATTTTATTTCTATTAAACTTCTATATTATTATTTCATAATATGAAAATGGAAATAACCTCTTGTTAATACTTCTTTCATTAAATAACGTTGAAATTGTTCTTTTGGAATTAATTTCCATTGACTTTTTTTCCAAATCTTTTAATTTGTTCTTTATAAGAATTAAAGATAATCTGTCTTTTATATTCTTATTTACATGGAAATACTTACCTAAATTTTTAATGAATCATTTTCTTAATAATTGTTTGTTTTTGTAACATTAAACAATCATGGATTAAAAGGTTGAAAATGATATTATAATGGCATGTATTGAAAGATCATAAAACGACTTTCAATTTACAAAAATCTAGTGTAACTACTACCTATTCATAAAATTTCTTTTCTTTCTCCTTACAAACCACTCAGAGATGAGATTTCATGTTATATCATCCACGTCCTGATGTAGAAACAACAACTAACATTGGATGTTGATAAATTAATAATGAAATAATCATCATATGTTGTGTACAATAGTCTTCTATAAGAAACTTCATCCTCGCATCCTAAGATAATTTAATAGATTATGGACACTTGCACCCTAAGTTTCTAATAGTATTGTGTGCAAGCACATGTACTATTCTTGGATACTCTTAAACGTGATGAAATTTACTTTTTCCATTATATATCATAGTTTTTTAAACTTGTGTTATAGCTTTCCATTTTTCTACAAAATATGAATTTTAGAAGAATAGTACTTTTATCACGATTATCGGTTTAGACATATTGATTAATTAATTAATTAAATTCCTCCCACTATTTTATCAAATTATAGGAACCATCAGTGTTAGAATTGTAATACCCGGTCTCTTGAGTATTCTAGTGGGAAGAATCTTTGATCCTCCCCTCATAGTCCAAAATATGTGGCTATTCCACTACTTGGAGGGTTCAATGTAGGCATTTGGATGGCCAACTACATGAACTCATGGTTCCTTGATCTAATGAGGTAAGTCATAGCTTCTAAAGTCATCACTTGATTTAATGAATTCTTGCCTCTAAACTGAAAGAAATTTTTCTATGGATAATCCTTACTACCACTTTAGTTAATTCTACCCACCACACTCATAATAGCTGCCTGATATTACGAGTAACCCTTAGCTATGGCCTGACCGGCATCCCAAACACTCAGTTTTGTCCAAATTTTAATGATGGAAGGAAATTTAGACTTAATATTTCGTTAAGGGTTTTACAGTTTTTAATGTGAAGAAAGAAATAATTTTTTATTTTTTATTAGCACGTACTATGTGGTCTCACTCAAAACTGACCATGCATGAAATAGAAAAATCTATCGCACCACAGGTTCATTTTTTATGTGCATCCTTGTTTATAAGTATTCTTTGTATTCATGTGTTAAATACACATACACGAAAATAATAAACCATGAATGAATAAAATTATGACCAAATCAGGAGATGGAAGTAATGATTGATCATTTGTGTGAATAAAGGACTATCCTAGACCCTAGGGGTAATACCTTGAGTAGTATCGCTTGCAACTTGAATTGTAGCATCTGTCCATCAAATGCATCGGCTCTTATCTGGTGTGTCCCCATAACTTGGCCTGAAATGCATCACTCCTCATCTCTTCATTATACAATAGTACTCGCTTGTAGGTGAGAGGAGTCGGGGAGTATAAAATACAACTTTGAAATAGACACACAAGCCCTTATACATATAATGACTCTAAAATAATACACAAGTTGTTTTTTATTAATTAATTTTTAGAAACAAATATGAAATAATTAAATAAACACGCATCAAACATACATTGGATGGTCTCAGTCTCATTATCAGTCAATACGCATTAATTCATATGTTTTAAAAGTAATTGCATAATTAAGTTAAACATGCATTAAATAATACTCGAGGGCGTTATAATTGAATTAAAAATTCACAGATATTTTTAATTCAATATTTACGTCATTCGGTCACAATTAATTAATTTAATTTTAAAACAAATAATTAATTCAATTAATTAATTTAATTACCATCATATTAATTAAAATTAAGCAGCAAAAATTTATAAACCAAAAATTAATATTTAGTTAATTTCTTATTAAATTAAAATTACCTGGGCCTCAAAAACCTCGAGCAAGGCCTGTGTGGGTTGGGCCAAACCCACGTAGGCCCAATCCGAGCTATTCTAAACCTGTGAAAGGTGTTCTGGGTTGGTCTGGTCAACTCAAGCTCATTCATGGTTTGGAAGACCCTCGGGGTGTCGTTGTGTTATAGTGATCGAACCCAAGGTGTGGTGGCTGGACTTAGCCAAACCAGATCTAGGATGGAAGGGTTACTAGGAATCTATGTGATGACAAATAGATGCAGCTTAAGAGGGAGGCATGGATGGCCTGTGATGCGCGGTAGTGGCCGACTAGGGGAGGTCCGGCAAGGAAACGCACTGCTGGGAAGGGTTGGTCGGCGAGGTTGTATGGAGGAGTCATGGTGGCTCAACTCACTATGGGAGGTGTTATATATTTTATATATTTTATATATTTTATTCAAAATATGCTATTGTTATAATTTTATTCAAATTATTTATTAAAATAAATAGAGTGTGTTTTCAAATTTGAACTGGTGTGTATCTCACTAAGTATTGTGTCTTTTCGGTTGAACCAATGTGTTCTTTAATTGAAATGGTGTGTCCCTCACCAAGAGTTGTCTTGTTTCAGTCAAAACAATGTCTTCTTTGACCGAACTGGTGCAATTCTCCCCATTTCTAATCTATAAATAGGCGATGATGAGATCACTTATGAATCAATTAATTTCAATCATAGAAATTCTCCAGAGTTCTCCCAACATCGGTGCAGTGGGGTAATCGGAAATTGGTGTTCGATTTTTCCCAAACCTTGCTGAAATCCTTGAGGGATACCTCCACAGAAAACCCTACACCATCATCATGGGTGTGGATCAAACCCTTTTGGATAGTGAACCTGATTCACTCATCAAGGTTCTATCCGTTTTCTTTTCTACCTACTTATTTTTCTAACAATAAAAAGGGTTTGAAGAGGAAGAACCTAGAATATGGATTCCAAATATCCCCATTTCAAATTCCAATGGCACACCCATTGACATGATATAAGTCGAGTACATTCAGAAAATGAGAAGGTGGATTTATAAAATCATCTCTACGACTACTTTAGCCAATGAAAATTGATTGAGATATTTGGGATGCACTCAAACTCAAGTATAAAGCGTAAGAAGAAGGTACGAATAAATCGCACTTTAGTATGAATGGTAAATTGCGTGATTAATAAATCTAAGTTACCATTAAATTTATGGGGTGAAGCTTTATTGTCTACATGTCATATTCATAATATGATTGCTTCTAGAAAACCTAAGTCATCCCCCAATGAAATTTGAAGAGGAAGAAGACCTAATTATTTTTCTTTCAAAGTGTGGGGGTGTTTAGCGTATTATAGAGTTCCTTATCCTAAAGAACTAAAATTGGTTCTTTAATGTATGTGATGAATTTCACTAGACCTGATATTGATTTTATGCTATGTAAAATGAGTAGATATACTAGTAATACTAGTGTGGATCATTGGAGATGTATAACGAGAATTTTTGGATACTTAAAAAGGACCAAAGATTTATGTTTATACTCTAATGATTATTCGGTTGTATTACAAGGATACACTGATGCAAGTTGGATTACCAGTATTGGTTATAACCAATCCACTTCTGGATGGTTGTTTACTCTTGGAGGTTGTGTTGTTTCTTGGGTGAACAAGAAACAAACATGTATTTCACACTCGACCACGGAGTCAGAGTTTATCCCCTTAGTGGCATGTGGAAAGGAAGTTGAATGGATTAGGAATCTATTATTGGATATTAGACTGTGGCCTAGTCCGATGCCTTCTATCTCTATCAGTTTTGATAGTGAAGAAACATTATCAAGGGAATATATTTTCATCTACAATGGAAAGTCTAGACATATAAGTTTGAGACACGGTTATGTGAGACAATTGTTACAAGATGGTATCATAACAATTGTTTATGTGAGATCGTGTAAAAACCTTGCGGATCTGTTTACAAAATATCTACCGAGAGAGGTTATTCATGCAACTAATAAAGAGGTGGGGTTAAACCCCATAGAATAAATCATTTTAGTAATGGAAACCCAGCACTTTATTTAAGTAGATCCTAATCAAAATTTTTAATGGGTAAAAAAAAGTTACGAAGATGATTGTTGATATTGACAATTATAGCCACAATTATTGGTTTCAACATCGTCCGTTATGAAAAGAGGTTGAGTATTAATCTCTTAACAAAATATTAAGACTCAATGAGTTATGTGTTATAATAACGGAATCACATTGTAATATTTTTCCTGTGTGAACTTAGAAGTGGTGCCGCTTCTTACAGAAGTTAATGGGTTTACTCCTTAGAGAGTTTATGAAAAGTATATAAGCACATGGCCTTGAAAGTGATAAAAATGAGATGTTGGATGAAAGTTCATTATATGTATGATTTCTCCAGTTTATCTTAAAGGTTAATAAGTTTAATGTTTCGAAAACTTATAAATCGGATAACCATTAAGATATTGATACTAAGTAAAGGTTTAAATCGAAAGATACCTTTATAGTGTATAATGAATCACCTGTGATCTGGAGAATTAATATTTATGAATAAAAGTGGGGAATTGTTATATATTTTATATATTTTATTCAAAATATGTTATTATTATAATTTTATTAAAATTATTTATTAAAATAAATAGAGTGTTTTTTCAAATTTGAACCGGTGTGTGTCTCACCATGAATTGTGTCTTTTCGGTTCAACCAATGCGTTCTGTAATCGAAATGGTGTGTCCCACACCAAGAGTTGTCTTGTGTTGGTCAAACCAATGTGTTCTTTGATAGAACCGATGCAATTCACACTATCTCTAATCTATAAATAAGAGATGATGATATCACTTATGAATCAAATAATTTCAATCATATAAATTATCTAGAGTTATCCCAACATTAGTGCAGCGGGGTAATCAGAAATTGGTTTTCGATTTTTCCCAAACCTCGGTGAAATACTCGAGGGATACTTCCACCGAGAACCCTACACCATCATCGTTGGGGTGGATCAAACCATTTTGGACAGTGAACCCGATTCACGCATCAAGGTTCTATCCTTCTTCTTTTCTGCCTACTTATTTTTCTAACAGTAGGAGCTTGCGGCCACACATGATCCATACAGGGGTGTCCATGGGGGAGATGTCTACACCAATCAAGAGGTAGGAAGCGGCGGGATGTATGCTGCTGAAGAGAGACGTTGTCGATAGTGCATCCCATGGGTAGTGGCTTGGTACGAATAGTGTGTAGTGGTAGAAGAGATTTGTGGGGAAAGTGCATGGATCTGGGCGACTTGATGCATGGTTAGAAATCCATCTGAGGGGTGGCTCCGGAAGTGTTTGGGGGCAGTAGTCCGCTGCTGGTTCCGGCGAGGTTCCACAAGGGACGGTTGGCCGGTGAGGTCGGGTCCGACCTAGTAGGGAGTCCGCAAAAGGGAGAAAGGGGGGCCACTCAGCCTTCCAGTTGTTGAATTTATTTTATTTATTAAAAATACAGTCGCATACCCCTTTGTTTTGTTTATCTTTTACTTTTGATAAAACCATGATCCTTTTTTATTTCTCTCACTCACTTTGCTGATGATTGAAAAAATTTAAATTTTATAAATCCTATAATTAGGTTAGAGAAAATAATTATATTATTATAATTAAAAAATTATTATCATACTAAAAATCATGATGCCTTATCAGAAAACACTGTTTCGGCCACCCGATGGCCGAAATGATGAGGTTCACCGAAACATATTTTAGCAATGGTGTTTGGGTATATTAAACACACATAAACTATATGCATTTATCAAATTTTAATTCCTGCAAATCATTTTTAAATCCGAATTAAATTTTCAGATGACCGTATATAGAAACCTCAAAAAACCCCAGTTTTAAATCCAAACATAAAATATAGTATGACTATAGAATGGTCATACGATATCAGATTAAGACGTGGTCTGCAACTTTGGGACCGTAACAATGTCCTCTATGACATTTTATACATATTTAATATTTTTTTCTTGTTTTAAAATCAACACTCAAAGCTCTGATACCACTTGTAGGTACTGGTCATGTGGCAGAAGCCCCAAAAATGGGAATTTAAAAAAACATCATCAAAAGACATAAACATGTCGACGTCAATGAATCATTTCCCAATTACTTCCTCATGATCATGCGTGAAGATTATTAAGAATAAAAGTAAAACCATAAAAACTTAGTTTAGATACCAAGTTTTGCTCAATGTATACTCATTATTAGTGATCGCATCCCGAAGAATCCAAAGCTGAATTCTTCTAGATCGTCCACGCACGCTTTAATAATATGTTGTCACGTTGATCCTTGAAATATGAGTGCGAGCACAAAGTTCCAATGATGCCACCGATGCTCCAATGGTCATCGCATCACCATGCTTGTGATGCCTCAGTGAGAACACAATCTGTGTTCTTGGGTCTAGATTTTCTCTCTCTAAAAAATGGGATAGAGGAGAATATATAGAAATCCCAAGAATAGTTTCTGGTGGGAGGCTCTCTTCTTCTATATATAGTGCGTAATTAAGTTACCCGGAATTACCTCTCTAGCCCCTAAAACTTAACGCACTATAAACGACATGTTATAACTACTTAACTGAGTCATAAATATTATTATCACATTCTTGTATTATAATAAATACATTATGTGATAACAAATGAGTCATTAACTCGACTCATAATTCCCACAAATATCAATTGAACCTTAAATGTAATAATCTAATATTCATTAATTAATAGTTTTCATGTATTTACTTAAAACGTGTAAATATATTTAATAACTAAATTATATGCTCATTTGTCTTAACTTGAATAATCTGAATTTATTTATTTCATTGGTGATCGTATCTCCTTGGACAAATCTCATACCCCAGTCGTGGGGACCACCATGTCAAAAACTCATATTCAACTAAATAGGGTAGATTATTGAATACACTATTGTGTGTGACCCTCTAGGAACTTATCTCGATAGTAGTGAATACTATTCACATCCTAAGAGAGGGGTCAAACAACCCATCATGGCCCCTAAAGAGATAAGCATTGTCATAGTAGCGACAACCAACCTACGAACCCGTACTGTGTAATATAATCTATTTTTATTTAATATCTCATAAATCTAGATGCACACCTGTGTCATTTCCCTTTACTTACATTATTATTTGTTGATCTAACTGGATGGATTTACCTTGGAGAACCATGTACATGGACTTATCAAAGTTTTAACATCCTGATAAAAATGGCCCGAGATATATAACTTCCTTAACATCTAAGTGAAAAATTCTTTATTGACCATTAAAAAAATTTCATGCCACCAATGACACACCGAACCCAAACTAGATCACCAAGATTTCAGTATCATGGTTTTCATCATGCATACAAGTACGATATAAAATGACATACATTATCAATGATCTCAAGTGAGCAGACCATTACACAAGATCATATGTATGAATGTACAATGACACTAAGAACATGTGGTGTTCTTATTGGTAGGTATATCCACATGATTTAACTGCTATAGATCACCAAGTACAAACCTCATGAGAGGAAGTCTCAATTCTTATAAGCCCCTGACACCTGATAGTCAAACAAATACTGTGTCTATTCAGTAAGTTGTATCTGGACCATAATACCTTTGTTTAATAATAATGTCATAGTATCTCAAGGCTCTCATTATAGCATGGGATCTGTTATAACCATTTTGATACAACATTTATTATATGAGAGTTACCATTAAATAATGGATGAAAAAAATCAAAACTACAATGGTAAGAAAACATCATGTATAGAAAACTATATACACAATATGGTTATCAAAATCACTGAATAGTTGGGTCTAGAGAACCCACTATTTTAATAGGTAGGCCCTTATCCTAGACTGTTACCTAATACAAGTTGCATCTACTCTGGTACCCAAGTGCCCTGGAGGCCTGAGAAGGGTGTGAGTACAACTCAGTAGGCCCCCACCAATGGTGTCTAAATCAATATCATGTCCTCAATGTTTTATGCATAAATAAATTTAATCAAGTAAAAAAGTAAATGATCCAAATTTCTTTATTTAACAACATTTAAATTGTGTATTTTTATTCTTAGTTCCATGTGTTACTCGATGTCATCAATTCATCTCCTCTCGTGTCTAATGTCTAAATAATATATCAAGGATGTAACGTGTCATAAAATGAGGAGAATAGATACAAGTATCTAATTGAGATTTGGAACATCATGTATGACCATCCCAACCATTTATTTTTAGGGGTCATAGGTTAGTAAATGAGTTGCATCAATCATAATATCCAATCGGGATTCATAACATCATATTGGACCATCCCAACCATGAGATTTAATTCTAAGTCCATACCCTAGGATTCCAGAACATTAGTCAATACTCCAAAAATTATAGAGCATTAGGGGACCTAGAGCATCACTGTTTCCCTCCCAAAACATGGGAGTGGACCATCAATCAATCATCCAAAAACCATTAGTCCCAATTCGGAAAAAATAGAGCATATTTCAATGAATCTAACTGGGAATCATAAATTCAACTTTAACTATCCCCAACCATTTCATTATCAACCTCTACCACGATACATTACTTTAAAAAAAATATATCCCAACTTCACAGTATATAATATTAATCTTTATCCATATAACACGTTCATTAAATTTTTTTAAAATCATTTCATAATTAAACGTACTGATTTAATCATTTATATGTCCTTATTTTAACAAACCTTTTATCATGATCCCAATTGACCTTTAAATGAAAGAATCACTCAAAAAATCTTTACCCCTTCCACATTTCTTACAATAAAAACACAAAAATTCAATATAAAACCCTTGGAATAAGACCTTGAAATCATTGATGTTTCTCTTTTAAAAACCAAACAAGATATAAGAACATAATTTTACATTAAAAAATATTAAAATAACCATTAATACATGTTCAAAAAATAGTATCCAAAACCACATTTTAAATAATTATTTAAAATTCATTTTTAAACACCCTTTTAACTAACATGAGGTAAACACCTTATTTTAAAATATAAAATAATTTAAAAAATAGTTTTGAATCATTGAAACCTGCCATCAAATCAAAACCAAACACAAAATATAAACCATCTCAAAAGTCTCTTGGTCATTTTAGAAAAAATTTCATATAAATATTTCAATCATGCCTTTAACCAAACCCCTTTTCTAGGAAACACTCTTAACCATTCACCCTCATAATTTCCCTAACTCAACATTTACCAATTCACTTTTACATTTTTCAAGGGTTTGGAATACCCCCACGAGTAGCCCTAGACCCGTTATCAAATCATCAATGGAACTAATAGGTTTTGTGAAAGATTTCACACCTCAGTTTATGGCTCAAAGTACATTAGTTATCCAAATACATAAAAAGGAAGTAGTTCAGTGTGTTGGCATGCCCACATGTGTATAAATAACATCAAGAATATGGGAAATCATAAATACCACCTACCGTATATATGTAGATGACCAATTTCTGAAAAATAGCCCTCGATTCAAACTAAACTAGCCATAGAAACTTAGATGAATAACACACTGGAAAGAAATTAGAGCATTGAAGAAGTGGAAATAACACACCAAGCCTCTTGCAGAAAAGGGAAGATACTAAATCAAATACTTACATAGAGATTTTATTCACACTAAACTACACTCAAAATACCTAAGAAGCGAAGAAGAAGCATCCATGGGAGATGGGGAAGACACTAGTTTTCACCCTATGATACTAGGGGTCGAATCAGGGAGAAATTAATAAGGAAACCCTTAATTTTCAAGCAATAAAAAATTTAATCTCCCCACTTTTTAAAAGTCACACGGTTTTGTTGCACGTTTGGCCAATATGTGAATGCTCCATTCATCTCCCTCTATCCAAGAGGGTGCTAAGATGTACGGTCTATATAAAGACCCAAAGCTTGATGTACATTGAAATTATATTAATTTTCTGGAATACTTAATACATTACAAAAAACAAACACCCACAGACTATATTAGATTAGTTCCCTTGGAATCATGGAACACATTCCTCTAATTTGGTGAAAGTTATTCAGAATCTCCCATTAATATCTTCCCAATTAGTTTTCCCACCTACAGCATTTATTTATATCTAAGGGGAAATAAAAAATTTGAAAATGGTGATCTATGATTCTCAGTAAGGGTAAACAAAGAAAATATCAAACAAAACATGAACATAAGAATTTAATAACATGAACATAACTTTTTAAAAGCTTACTATATTCAACATATATCATAATCTTGAGACATGAAATAAATACTGGTGGTTCATAAGGTATAAAACATAAAGGAACATGAGCCATGATAAAATAGCATTACCATAAAACATGGATTTGTGGCAAACACATACACATAAAAAATCATTTCCATATTATCCGAGGATCGTTTCCAAGACTTTCATTGTGTAAAAAGTCTATTACAAACCAAGATTACTTGTAATCCATCCCTTTATTACATAACCTAATTTACTTGGTGTTCCAGCCCTGTATTACTGATCCGGATTTACTTTTCATTCCAGACATGTCTATCTCATAAGACATAAATCTTTACCCAATGCATTGGAGGGAGATATAGGTCCCACACTTCTCATAATTAAATCATTATTATGTATTCCACAATAACTTAAATTATTCAACATATCCCAAGGAATAAAATAGATTTCATTAAACACCATAATGTAATCCACATAAAAAAATGGATTTAATAAATAGAATTCCATCATAAAAAAAATAAAACCATAGGAACAATAAGGATATTAGACATGAAAAATAACCTTATTAAATAATTCCATTTTATGTGGAAAATAATTTTTATATAACACTTAAAATTAATTCTTGAGGAAAAATATACTTTCTTCTTAAAAATGTTTTCTTTTCTCAAAATTCCGCACAATTTTAAAAGAAATGAAATTATTTAAAAATAAACTTAAAATAATGTAAAGTATACTTCATGGAAAAAAGGTGTTATGAAATTCTAAAAATCTCTTCATGCTGTATAGGTTTGAAAAAAAATAATTCTCCTCATACTTTTGCTGAAAAGGTAAAAAAGTACCTCGTATCGAAAATGACAAATGATTCCTTTCATACCATTTAATAAAAAATCACTAATGGGTAAAATTGACTCCAAATAATTTTCAAATAATAGATATAATATTTTGGAATACATAATTTGGAAACATGTATATGGATGAAAAATAAACCCCAATAAAAACGTGTGTATAAACAATCTTGAAGAATAATGAGATAGAGAAATTATCTCTTAGCTTAGGTCGGATATCCTTTGTTTGTATCCAAAACTCAGGTATAATGATTTAAATAATTTCATTGACTTATTAAAGAATAATATTCATTATATATGATCATACTATCATATGTTTGTTAGTACCATTGTTACTGGTCCATCAAGTATTGACTTCTTTATTTTACTATTCATGTTTTGTCGAATAAGTTCCTCTTGTTTGGTTATAGTTATATCACCCATAGAATTATATTATTATAATATATATCATATTTATTCATTAAATTCATTTATATATTCATGATTTAATAAATATCATGTAGAATGAATCACATTATGGAGAAGATAGGTCGTATGTACGCACGAGAGAAGATATCAATCCAATAATTGTGAAATGGTATGGAAGTGGATGTTATATTTTTTTTTGAATCTATATCATGTTATAATAATCATTAATATATATTATTTTCATAATTATATCTATCCAAGTAATTTGGTGGTGAAAAATAGATTACACTACGGTGTGGAGATGGTAAGTCGTACGTATGCACGTATGGTGATTTTGTTTTTCATAGGATGGATAGAAGGTGGAATATGGTTTTTTCACAACCATAAACAAATATCATAATATAATTTATACTTTATGTACTAATTTATAACATAAAAAACTCATTAAGATTAAGTATAAAAAGAAATAATTTGAAATAATCGGTAGAGGACATTACCACTTCTTCGACGTGCTCCCTCTAAATCTCCTCTTAAAGTCACTAGAGTTGGTCTTTTGAGATGAAAGAAACCTCTAGAATGTAAATTGGGAGGTTTATAAGGGTACTATTTAGGGTATGGCTGGACATTAAGGCTCAAAGTGAAGTGAATAGGTGAGGGAGGATGTTTACTTTTATAATTGAGGTGAGGGGCACTTTTGGGATCTCCAAACATATTAAATTATAATAAAATAAAACCACATCCAAGAACCTCTAAAATCTCATTATATATAATATTACATGAGATAAGGTTGTAATATTATCATCTAATGTTTTATAGAAATGTTTTTATTTCATTTTAAACCTTATCGTTTTGTTTACCCTTAATTATTCTCTTTCAATTATAACTAAGGTAACAAATTGTTCAATATTAAAATAGTGCAATTTTTACATATTTAATGTAAATTATATTATAACTGAAAGATAGAGAAATTTTTTAATTAAACCATAATTATTTTATATTTTTGAAAATAATTTTTTATTTTTAAATAATTTAATGAAACATTATTTTGACAAATGTCAATTGTATCAATTTTGACACTATTCATTTAATGGATTTTAAAAAATATCAAGATAAAATTTTATCCTCAAAAAAATATTTTATTGTATTCCTAAGAGGTCATGGTCATCTATAAAATTTATTGGATATGTTAATTATCAAAAATTATATTTATTTTAATATTTTTAATAACATTAATTTAAATTGTTTATTAATAAAATAATTACTACATCAGTTTTGGGTAATTAATTAATATAGTTATTTGTTGGGTAAAAATTAAAACTAAAATACCATAATAAATATAATGATTTTATGTGTTATAATAATACTTATATTTTAATTTACTTCCTGGAAAATTTAAAATTAAAAATGTCATATTTATTAAAACATGAATGTGACAACATTAACATCACTTCAAATAAAATATTATAAGTGACATAATCTTTTCTATAAGTCTAAAATGGTTAATAACTCAAACCTTAGATTTTTATGGTCACTATATACTCAAAAAATAATATTTGGTCAAGTTTTTGTGTCTTTTAATGGTCATTATTATTTTAATAAAAATTATTTTATTGATTTTCCATTAATTAATTAACTTTTACATCATCAAAGTATAAGTATTTACATTAATTATTTATTTCCTAAAAATTAGAAATAAATTACCAAGATAAATAAAAACATTTTATATTTAAAATGCGAATTTATAATCAATTTTTTTTCTATAACCTTATATAAAAAATGATTTAGCTATTAAAATTTTACTAAGAAATATTTAACATTTCTTTAAATAAAATAAAATAAATTCCCTAATATCATCCAAGTGGCTTCCAAAGGACACCATTTTTACAAAATTATGATTTAGGTCAAAAAACACTCATACAATTATATTAAGACGAGTTTTAGGGTAATTTTATAATCGTATTCTTACCCTTAATTACCTAGTTTACCCTATTACCGTATTAATAAAAAATTACTGAAGTTACTATTCATAGTTCCCAAAAATAAAATATAGAGATTTACATAATTTGTACCTAATTATTTCATGTATGGAATACTTTTCTCAAAACTCTAAATTCATATGTTTCATTAGTTAATTTAAAATTAATTGATTTTTTGGAAAGAGAGAACGATTTTTAAAAGATAAAACATTACAAAAGATTGAATTATTTTACATCTAATTTCTATATAAATTAATGCCAATTAAATAAATTCTTTTGACTGATTAAATTATATTATATTTATACTTTAAACCCATTCAACAGTATAATTTAACAATGAAAATTATTTTGATGAAAAAAGTTGTTTTCAATTAAAATTTAGTGTATTTTTTCTATTCATCAAAATGTAAAATTTATCATAAAAATATAAAAAATTCATCCAAATTAAATTTTAACATTAATATTACAAATAAGAAGTTTATTTTTTAAAATATAATATTTAAAAGTGTCAAAAACTATATTTAAAATGGGTTTCCCATCAAAAGGTGGCAGAACAGTATTTTTTGAAAAATACTTCTTTTATCTGAAAAAAATGAATTTTCTCTTAAATCGTTTCTAGAAAACTTATAAGATGAATTTTAAAAATTATATTGAATATATTAAAAATATACTAAATTAATAAAATCCATCAATAGTTGTTTTATTATTTTTTAAACTCGCTTATTTACATTTAAAATAGAAAAAAATCCTTTTATTCAAAAATTGTTTTATTATAATTTGTAACCAATTTATCACCAAAGAATTGAATATATATACATGTTCATAGAATATATTTATAATTTATTTAATACTATTCATACCTAGTATTATAATAGTTAGGTTATAAGGTAACATATTAATATTAGTTGTTCTCTTAAACTCAGACTTGTGTAAAATGAATTCTATCAAAAGAACATGAAATTTTGTGTAACACAATACTAGAATAGTGTTACATATACCTCAAGAAAAGTTGGTGTTGCATGTAGTACAAGATTATCTTGGTGTAGAATATAACAAAAGACATCAAGGAAATTAAAAAAATATATCTCATAAAATCTCGGGGTTTTACATTCTACCGCCTTAAAATGAATTTCACCCTCGAAATTCATCTGGGTTACAAATTTATTAATAATTGAAAGTTCGTTTCAAGGAATCTCACATCATAAAAACAAATACAATAACTTTATTTTAAAAATAAATATTTGGAAAATAACAGTTACCAAAAAAAATTCATAACTAGCTCTCTATATAGAATAACATGGGTGAAGGTTTTGGGAATGGAGGAAAAGTATAAATAATAATAGATATTGATAAGTATCACTGATCATAGTAAATTTGGTGATCAAGTGAAAGTTAAAAACATCAAAATCATAAACTAAAGAATCATGAAATTAGTCATTGATATCATCAAAAATGATTATAATAAGACACCCTTTTACAACATGATCCTTTTTCTTAATATTGAATAATTTTCATGAGAACATATAATTACTTGTTTTTTGTAGAATGTCACCTTTGGTCAACCTCGAACAATCTCCACATTACATATTATTCAATGAAATGAAGTTTAAATTTTCATTCCTGAAGCATTAACATATCATGCATTCCACAAATAGAATGATAGGTCATTCTATTTGTATTTATCACAATAAAAAGGCTATCACACATTATCAAATATGGATAATTATATCTTTAGTGAGATAATACTTTATTCTAACAAACTATTTTTGAAGTTTAACATATTCTTTACAAAAATTGATCACCTCACAATCCTTATGAAATCTAAAAAACCAAAAAAATTGTAAGAATTTCACTAATCTCAGCTAAAAATTTATCCTCTAAATAATATAATATATCTATTGTTGGTCACATTACAAACATGTGAACACATTCATAATGTATTCTGTTGAGTCATGGTAATAACCTGAATTACCATAAATCCTTATTTAAAACATGCATCTTTCCTCCTTAGAAAACTTATTAGATATATTACTCAAGTCCTAAAAAGTTGTATACTTCATCCATGATAGAATAACCCACATATCAACAAATACATAATTAGTATCATAACATTATTCATATCCAACAAATCTTTATCCAAGATAAACATACTTTTCTCCACATCTTGAACACATTAAGGGTTAACTTCCTTTAATCAAAATATTAACTTTACCTTAAATCACTTTTCAAAGTATTTATCACCGTTCAAAATACTAATACAAAATCATTGAATTCCAAAACATGTACACTAAAATCGTCCAACTTTATTCTGAACCCATTACTTGGGCTTCATTATTTTCTTCATTCGAAGAATATAAAATGTGAATCATGTATTAAGGTTCCACAACCTTAATCTAATCATGCCTCTTATGTTTAAGGAAAAGTAAACTATAATAACATCACATACCTTTCACATGTTGTTTATAATAACTTTATTATTAGCAGTATGACTAATACTTATACCGCCTTTATGATTTTCTTTATGATATTTCCACTTAAGAAATGCATTTTCCAAATTCTCATACTTTAAACATCCACATCATTCAATTTTGATTATGTTTTTTATGGTTCTGGATATTGAGTAAGAACATAAAGAAAAAATTTAGAAACAATTATCATAGATGAAAATCACATAACCAAGGGAAATAACTTATAATATTTCAATTTATTAAACCTTAGGTTTAATCTTTGGTTATTCATGATTGTTACCAAAATTCTTATATTGTAACCTATAGTTAGACTTATCCTTAGGGACATCCCTAGAAATATCCTTAGAAATATATCTAGGGATCTCACTAAAGTTTTCACATCCATGTTTTCAAAGTTTAAATAAACCTTCACTCTTATACAAACTATAAAGACCCAAAGCTTGACGTACATAGACATTACATTACTTATATAGAATACATAATACATTACACAAAAAAATCCCAAATACAGTATTAGTTTAGTTCCTTTGGAAACATAGAAAACATTCTTCTATTTTGGTAAAAGACCATCAATATCTCCCATAAACACCTTCCCCTTTAATTTTTCCTACCTAAAACCTTTCTTTATATCTTGGGGAAAAGAAAACATATGAAAAGGGTGATATTAGATGCTCAGTAAGGTTAAACAAGGAAAATATGAAACCAAATATTAACATAATAATGTAATAACATGAACATAACTTTTTAAAATCATACCATGTTTAAAATATTTCATAATATTGAGACATGAAATAAATATTGGTAGTTCATAAGGCATAAAATATAAAAGAACATGAGCCATGAGAAAATACCATTGGAATAAAACATGTATATGTGAAAAAAAAAATAGAGAATAATCTCAATATTATCCAATCCTCATTTACAAGACTATAATAGTAGTCAAAGTCCATTACTAAACTAGGTTTACCTGTCATTACATCCCTTTATTTGTGAACCAGAATTACTTTTCGTTCCAACCATGTATTACTGAACTGGATTTACTTTTTATTCTAGTCATGTATATCTCATGATATATAAATCTTACCCAATACGTTGGAGGGATATATAAGTCCCACTCATCTCATAATGAAATCATTATTATGTGTTCCATAATAACATAAATCATTCATCACAAACCATGGAATAAAATGGGTTTGTTTAAACAACATAACATAATCCATGTAAAAAAATGTATTTAATAAATAGAATTCCATAATAAACACAATCAAACCACATGAAAAATGTGGATATTATACTTGAAACATAACCATATTAGATAATTTCATCTTATATGGAAAATAATTTTGATGTAACACTTGAAATTAATTCTTGGGGAAAAATATCCTTTCTTCTTTAAAATAATTTATTTTCTCAAAATGCCGCAAAAATTTAAAATAAAATAACTTATTTGAAAATAAAATTCAAGTAATTTAATGGAATATTCATGGAAATAAGGCGTTATAAAAATGTAAAAATCTTATCATGCCGTATAAGTTAAAAATTCATTCTCCTCATGCTTTTTTAAGAAAAGTCAAAAAGTACCTCATATCAAAAATGAAAAAATATTCCTTTCATGTCATTTAATGAAAATTTTCCAATGGTTAAAATTGTATCTAAATAATTTTAAAATAATATAAAGAATATTTTGGAATAAATAATTTAGAAACATGGATATGGATGATAAATATACCCAAGTAAATACTTACGTAGAAGCAATCTTGGAAATTAATGAGATTTTGAAATTATCCCTTCCCTTAGGTTTGATATTCTTGTTATATATCTTAACCTCCTATATAATGATTTAAATAATTTAATTTAATTATTACAAAATCATATTCATTATATATGGTCATATTGTCATTTGTTTGTTAGTAACATTACAATTTGTCCATTTGGTATTAACTTCTTTATTCTCTTACGCATTTTTTGTCGGATAAGTTCCTATTCTTAAGTTATAGTTATACCATTTAAAAAATTATATTATTATAATATATATCATATTTATTCATTCAATTTAATTAGATAATCATTTCTTAATGAATAACATTTATAATAAATTGCATCACATCGTTGAGATGTTAAGTTGTACGTACGCACGAGAGACAATATCATTCCTGTAATTATGAAAGTGTATGGAAGTTTATGGTAGATATTTTGTTACAGAATCCATATCATGTTATAATAATCATAAATAGATATTATTTCCATCATTATATCCATCCACGTAGTATGGTGGTGAAAAATATATTGCACAATGAATTGGAGATGGTAATCTGTACGTATGCATGTGTAGTGATTTCATTTTTGTAGGATGTATAGAAAGTGAAATATAGTGGTTCGAAAAACATAATAACATCTCATTATATATTTTATACTGGACTTATTACTTTATAATGGAAAAACACATGAATATGAAGTATAATAAGAAATAATTTGAATGAATCGGTAGAGGATATTACCTCTTCTTCGACGTTCTCCCTCTAAATCTCCTCTTAAAGGAACTAGAGTTGGTCTTTTGAGAATACAAGAACCTATAGAATGTAAATAAGTAATTTTATAAGGTAAATTTTCAGGTTATGGCCTAACTTTAAGGCACAAAGTGAATTGAATAGGTGAAGGAGGAGGTTCCCTTTTATAATTTAGGTTAGGGTCACTTTTCGGATCTCCAAAAATTTTAAATTATAATAAAATGAAACCACATATAAGGACCTCCAAAATGTCTTTATAAATAATATTAGATGATATAAGGTTCTGATATCATCAACTAATGATTTTCAGACATGTTTTGATTTCATTTTAAACCTTATCATTTCATTTTCCCTTAATTATTCTCTTTTAATTTTAGCTAAGGTAATAAATTGTTCAAAATTAAAATAGTGTAATCATTACTTATTTGATGTAAATTAGACTATAAATGAACTATATAAGACATTATAAAGTAAAATATAATTACTTTATATTTTTTAAATTATTTTATGATTTTTAAATAATTTAATTATAAAGTAAAATATAAGACATTATAAAATATAAGACACTATTCAATTAAAGGAATTTTAAAAATATCAAGATAAGATGTTATCCTTGAAAAAAATATTTTATTATATCTATATGGGTTAATTTTAATCTATAAATATCATTGGATATATTAATTATACAAAATTATATTTATTTTTATATTTTTGATAACATTAATTTGATATTTTTATTAACAAAATAATTAATACCCTAGTTTTGTCTAATTTAATAATATATGCATTTTTTTGGTTAAAAATTAAAAATAAAATACATTAATGAAGATAATTATTCTAGGTTTCATAAAAATACTTATATTAAAATTTATCTACTGGAAAACCCCACATTATAAATGTTATATTTATTAAAACATGAATGTGACAACTTAAATATCAATGTTGACACTTATTTGGAAGAAAAAAAGACTATGAGGGTGGTCCCTGTATATTTCAAAATATTAGGATGAACTTTCAATAATTAAAAGGAAACACAAAGTTCCAAGGGATGCGTGGCAGACCTGAACAACAGACCTACAAGGTTGACCTGTGTAGTGGTATACTTTATGGACCCCTGGGCGGTGGACCAATACAGAGGGATTGTGTGGTGGACCTGCGTCGACAAATTTACTTTAACCACCCCCCCCCCCACCCACCCACCTTGCCTATAAATAGGACCCTTGGGCTATTCATTTGACAACTGAAAACATTGAAGGACTTCCTCATGCTCCAATTGTATATCTCTTTTGCCCAGATCTCTCAAATTGTATCAGGTAGCTCACTAAAAATACAAGAGAAGAGATAATTATGTGGGATAAGAATGTTTTAAAAATATTTCAAAATTTAAAGATTTTATAGGATTTTTCCCTATTTAAGAATTTTTTCTTCAGTCATTGCTCGGGTCTATGAAGCACATCAGTGTGCCAAACCTGCACGGAAAACCTGCGCAGTACAGCTGCGCGACACACCTACGTGGGGTACCTACACTGTAGAGCTGCACATAAGGCCTATGTATCATCCTAAATACCCTATTTAAGGTCATTCTTGGTAGTGTATCTTCTTCCTTGGAACCCTTATTTTAAAGGGACTAAGTTGAATCCTCCACCAAAATATCCTAACTTATCAAACCTTTGGGAAAGGAACATCAACTTATCTCTTATTTGGGTTTTTATATATGCAGTCAGATGTTTCCCACATTTGTTTCAAAATGGGGTTAGGATTCATGGAGTGTCTATTGATTTGTATATATGTAGTCACATGGACCTTTCTCCCAGTAATGGTGAAGGGAAGTTCCGAGTTTAGATGTTTAGGGTTTGGGTTCTGTCCTCCCCTTTTTGTCTCAAAAACCTAGAACATCGGGTCTCTATAAAGGAAGGTACGGTTTGCACTTTCTTTTCCATGAAATAAAATGAGAAGTCTCCCTCCTCTCTTGAGATCCACTAAGGAATCGATCCTGGTGTAAGAACCTAACCTTTTCAAGTAGGAGGTTGCAGTCTTGAGCCTCTCTAATTCCTTCACCTTCACTCCTTCCTTTCATTTGATACTTTTCCCATGTAAAGAGAACAGAGGGGAGGTTCATCACCTTTCCCCCTTCCTCGGTCGTCTCTCCCATGTCTAACATCATCTTCATAGGTGCTCCCTCTTCCACCAACATACAAGGAAAAGTGTGGGTTCTTTTTTTGAATCTATCACATTCTCTTGTTTCTCACACCAAGCATGACTCATGTGGGCTTAGAGATCCATGATGATTACAAAATTTTCACAAACACTCACGATGAGTGAAATACGAGGACTCTGATTCTAGAAATAATTGGGATACGTAGGAAGCCTTCTCAGGGCCTGAGCTCACTGGATATCTGCTTCAAGAATCCAACCCTAATTTCCTTAATATGGACATCCTCCTTAGGAATAATCCTCAAATAAAACCCCCAAATCACCAAGGAATCCTTTTCATAAAGTAATCCCAAACTCATTTCTCTCAAAGGACTACACTCTCCTATGAGACTCATTGAACTACATGGGATTTGATTTTCATCTAAATGGGATACGTAGGAAACCACTTTGTGGTTCAAACCCAACACTTCCAATCCACCCTATTCTACTTGGTACATATTCCCAATAGGTTCTAATCTTACTTGGAAACTGATATTCTCTCTATGTCCCTTGGACTTCTTAGGAATAAATACCACACCAAACCTTGACTAAACACCTTTCACTAAGATGTCCCTAACAGATGACATTAAACTATATGGTTAGGTCCTTATCACATTACCTTAAAAGGTATGATGTGTCCCATTAATCAGAACCTAACAACGAGGGTTATGATTCCTTTAACAAGGATACGTAGGTAGCCCATTTTATGGGTATAATCCTAACATCAAAACAAACCTGTGTCTCCCTAGACAACAATAAATTCAAGAGTGCCCCACTGAGTGTCTAAAAAACCAATATCATCATAACGATGATTAAAAGAATCCATAAATAGTATATGAGAGGACACCATTAATGGATCACCTCAAATACATACAAATGTCTCCATTTATGAAGAACCTCAAATACATACGGATGATTGTAACTTTTACACATGATAGTAATTGATTTCAAATTCTAAGGGAAACCTAAGTTATAGTAGGTGAATTAATAAGGATTCAAGAAAATATCTCAAATCTATAAAGTGTGTCTCGTATTAGACAATAATTCCCCCCAAAACGGTGTGATGAGTCTAAACTCCCATCCTCTCGGCCAATCCATTTTCATAACTATCGTAAGTTAAAACTTAACGAATACCTACCTTTGGAAAGCAGGTCCCTTTTGGATAATGAAATTTTGGATGTTTCTAGTTCCATGAATAAATCCAATGGAAAATGTTTATAAGTAGTGATTCTTAAACTAGAAAACATGTTCCAAGGAACTAAAAAACAAAAATGGTGAACCCGATGTGAATCCTTAACCAAGTAAACAATGGTACCCACCGGTCAGGCCCCTATCAATTGATAAAGGAAGTCCAAACAAAGGAATCAATCACCCATGTATCCAACTAAAAGATGTTGATTTTATGGAGTTTATTTTTGTTTTCTCAGTTTTCTCAGAACTCCCTTCACACCAAATGGATTCCTTCAAGTTTTCACCTGTGAATGCCCCGAATTCTACTCAAGATGGATCCTCATCTGTTGGAAGAATGTCATCACTGACTCAGCATCTTCAACGCTGGCTCTCCAATGTAATGGTAAGGGAATACCTTCAGTATGGTACTATCCCTACCTCAGAGGCTGTCTGAGACGCTCTCCAGGTTAATAATAACCATCGATAATTCAGAAAGTGATGACTGGTGGTCAATAAGAATACGATATTAGCCTTCATCTTCAACCATTTTGGGTCCTTATCCTTGGAGCGAAAAAACCAGTCCCTCACAAACTACAGGGAGGTGGATCAAGAGGTCACTCATGGACTCCACTCAAAGATGCAGGGGGCCTTCCTGAGTACTCCTACCAAAAATCTCCGCCAATATAATTGTGTGATATTGAACTCTCAACATGATAGGGGAGTTGCCTCTAATCGTTCGTTCTAGGTTCCTCAAACCTAGGCATGCCGAACAAACTAATGGGGACAATGTTCGGTTAATAGGGAGAAGGTTCTTGCCTTTTCCCCAATAGTCTGGTCTGAAAGTGACTCACCAATCCCACCAGATAAATCTAGTGGAGTACTGTGAATTGGAACATATACCTGTCTACAAATTATCAGCCAACCAGCAGGCTCATCTGGCTATATTCAAGGAATCCCACCAATCAAATGTGGTGGAAACTGGTAAATAGAAACATACATCTGCTTACATCCACCAATTCTACTAGTAGTCTCACCTGCTAGTATTGAAAGATGTATTTCTACCATTCTTGATAGAAAACAGACAGCTGGCAAATACACATTCCATCATTTATCAAGTCTACCAGCAGTCTCATTTGGCAGCACCCAGAGAAGTCAGTCAGAAAGCTCCGACAACAGATCTAGGGAAGACTCAACTCTCTGCCCCCATACATAAGTATTCACATTATGGCTGCTGAAGTCACCAAACACATCATAGAAATGGTGAATTAGAATACACAAATTCCAGCACATATTCTAAAAGCATGCAATAATATTATAACAACAACTTCAGTCATACTAGGGGAACAGGCACATAACTATGTTCCCACACATGGGATGACACATTGGAATGCCATCACGGAGTAGATACATATCTCTTTTCCAGTCCAGAAGGGTTATGGGGTAGATTCCCCCATACCATACGGACAACCGGATCGGGAACATACACTCATTCCAATTGAAGGTGATTGGGTCATTCTGATGACCACTCTAAGGCAGGAACATAAACATGCCCATGATAACCATATATCCTAGGAAGTGGATCCAACTAAGTGTAAGAGATCATCCAAGAAGATGTATGTCCTAACACAGTTGGAAACTCATGATCTAATCTACGATCTGGATCCTCTTAATGTTGGATTTCTTGAAGCGCTCATACATTTATATGTGGCAGCTCAAGATCATACTCTCTCATTATCAAATTATGGTATTAGTAGCAGTAATTATGAATTTCCCCATGGAACACTTCATCATGAAGGCATGTTTAATAAATATTCTGTAAATCCAGAGATCTTATCCTCATAGGAGAGCCATAACAACCCTCCATGTGTTCCTAAGACCAAGGATAAAGAGGATTTATTCCTTGATGTAATCCACCATGATGGTCCTCCCCATGATGGCATTTTCTGAGAAAGTTCTCTCTGTAGAAGTATTTTTAATTGTGAAGATAGTTCTTTAATCGACAATGTTGTAATGAGAAAACCCTCTAATCTTGACGCACTCGCCAATACAAGGAAAATCATGTCTAATTCCTTGTCATTAATGGGTGAAATAATTTCTCAATTAGAAGACATCTTAAAGGAATAGTTATTCTTCAAACCTCCCTTGGATCATTTGTATTCTAATATGGTAGAGAAAAAATTGACTGATTCCATTGTTTTTAATAAAATTATCGAAAAGAACCCACTCTGGTTGGACTAAGTGAAGAAACCTCTATAAAAAGATGATGAAGATATGTTGAACATGAGAAAACAATTGGCTAAAGGTGAAATAACAGTCATGTTTTGGCCTTTGGAAAACTCTCAATGCAAAATTCTAGAATTGATGGCAGAAGATTGTATTCATGATATCCGCCTAAATTTATGGAAAACTATTAGTCAGTTGAAAACCAAATTATTACCATACGATGAATATCAAAATCATGTAAAGTTAATAGAAGGGTAGACACATCAAATAAATTTTTAATCTCTCTCAGTTTCCCAACATCCAAAGGTTGAAAAGTAATAGAGAACCCTTTAGTATGCATGCCTCGATGCACTAATGTGGTTGCACCAATTAATTTCTAAAACCCCATCTGGTGTTCATATCATAGGATGGGGTGCACACTGAGAATTCCATTACAATGCACTCCAAAACCATAAAATCCCACAAAAAGTGGTCTCCTTCAATTTCATTTCCCATAGATTTTTAAAATCAATTGATTTTGTATATAATCAAGTATATGCTCAAGAATAGGACTCAACTAGCTCTCATCAAAGTTATGCCCATATAGATAAAGCTGTTGAGATACTTTTACATCAAGAATCTCGGAAAATTATTTTGGCCTCCATCTTAGAAGATGTTAGCCATCAAATGACGCAAATGTCTAAAATAGCATAGCGGTCTTCTGAAACAGGTTATTTGAGTGGTTGTTGGATAATGCACTCAGCCAATGTTCGAACCAAAATTTTCAAAATCAGAAGAGCAGTTGTATGAGTCTCAGATATAGTAGTTCAAGATCCACCACATCCTGTAGTGTTGGGGGCCTGTTTAATTCAACCTTCAAATTCAATAAAAAAAGTTTGAAGTTTTGAAGAAGAAGAATAGGGATAACCCCAGCCTACATGGCTGGGAGCTTTTTCACATCTACAATCCCCTCCTCAATGGAAGTTAGTTTTCTCCCGATTGGGAAATAAGCCATGAAGATAATGCACAACTGGACTATCTAAGGATTCCCTTCGGGTTACTTTTCATCAAACAATTCCTGGGAATTCATCATATAAGAGAAAAACAACTCATGGAAGATAAATAAGGAGATGATATTACAAAGATACTAATAGAATTACATCAATGCATTATGTGTTAGTAAATTTCATTAACACCATTACAGAATATCCTCCAGAAAATGAGTCTAGTTCAGGGGAATTAGAAGATGAAGTTCTTATCCATAACACGGTACAAACTGAAGAAAACAAAGGAGGTGTGCTTACCTGAAATCATAGCCTTACCCAGAATCTATGTATGCCCGCATGTAACCAACTCCCACCCCTCGAAAAGCATCTAACAAGGGGAAAGGTAAAAGTAAGATCACATCTCACTTTTACAATAGATAAGGTCAATCTCTTTTGCTTGAAGAAATATTTGGACAGCAAGAATAGGAGATAATAGAGTTTAAAAGACTCAATAAAGAGTTACTTTAAAGCAGTAATTCTACTAGATATGCTCCCCAAGGGGATTCTCAACTTGAAAATATTGTAGGAGCTCCTCAGCAAAGAGGATTTCTAGTAACTAAATATGTGGATAATTAATTCCATCCATTGGGTACATATCCATGGTAGGATCAAACACATCCTTATATGCCTATCCCCGTGGGTTATCCAAGACAAATACCATCACCACCACCAGTGGTTTTTCCATTCATTTAACCATTTCAATCTCCAGCTCTTATATCGGTACTGGTCCCAGCTCATCCAAATATTTCCCAAATACTTATGAACACAATTGAGACATTAACAGCTCGATTGGAAGATATGGATGAACAGTGTGTGCCAGTTCATCCAGAAATGAGATCTTACCCCAAGAGGATAGATCTGATCCCTCTCCCACAAAACTTTGTGAATACTACATTCTAAATCATTAATGGTTTGAGAGATCCAAAACAAAACTTAACAAATTTTGTTTCTCTTTATGATCCCTTTATGGGAACTCCTCGACAATAAGAAGTAGTAAAGCTTAGGTTCTTCGTGTAGTCATAACAGGGACCATCTTTTGTCTAGTATACAAGTTTACAATCTCGATTAATTACTGGATGAGAAGATATCTGTCAGAAATTCCTTCTTCAATTCAGATCAACGCTGTCGAAGAAAACAGTTTTTTATCTTTCAAATTGAAAAAAAATGGAGAATAAAAGAGTTTTAGATTTCATTTCTCAATGGAAAGGATTAACATATTCCCTAAATTTTTCACTCCCTCAGGAATATTTTTTTCCAATTTGTGTGTAAAATATATGTGACAAGTTACGCACACCACTGATCCCTATGAAATATACAGAAGGGTTTCGAGACCTTGCATCAATTTCCCAATAGGTAGAGGATTCCATTATTGAAACTAAAGCTAAATATCATGTAATTCCATCAGCTCTGGGAAGGAGAATAGGGAAATTTGAGGCTGGTATACTCACACTAAAGCAGGAACCCCAACCTTCTTCCACTTCAAAAACATCATCATATAGAAGGGATCCACCTCCTGAGCATCAGAAACAACGATTGCCTCGTCAATATGATCAAAAATATCAAAGGAAAAGATAATTTGAGGAATTAATGAACAAATTTTATTTGTTTTGAAATGAACAAGTTTCCGGTTACTACATCTTAGATCTGGAAAATAATTTGGTTCAATTTCCATGGTCGAAGAAACCAAAAAACGAGGAGATGAAGAACTTCTAAAATATTGTCCCTTTAACCAAATGTTGGCGCATCCAATTCAGGAATTTTTTGTTTTCAAAGACATCCTGAAAAAAAGTGGTCGACTCTAG
The DNA here is from genome assembly GCA_963277665.1 of Viscum album. Classification (NCBI taxonomy): domain Eukaryota; kingdom Viridiplantae; phylum Streptophyta; class Magnoliopsida; order Santalales; family Viscaceae; genus Viscum; species Viscum album. Next base: position 1,510,164,991 of record OY728139.1, on the reverse strand, counting down.
ACAAGTGAAATTGAAAAGTTCATCCGCCCAAGTAGCATGTGTTACTACTACTGATCCAGAGGAAGAAAGAGAATGGTGCGAAGTCTAAACTAAAAATACGTAGAAATATGATGATTGGATGATCAGAAAATGATCAACCAAACTTATTCCATTCTACGAACGTAGTTGAAACAACCAATTATGCCTTCTTCAACTTCTACCACAACGAAACCACCTTCATCAAAAGATCCTCCCTCTAAAGGTCAATCCTCAAAGAAGTGATGTGATCTGAAGGAAAAAAAGATCTATCAAAAGAAGAGAAGATCATGTCAAGGACAAAGTTTTCCTTCACTCGAAAAGATTTCATCCCATATGTTTCAAAAGCACGGTCACTGCCCCGCCAAATGGAATAACCAGAATTGACCTATCAGACAGAATATTCATCAGATGAAGAATTGATATTTGGTTTTGTCAACATTATCCACTTAACAAATCCCTATAAAAATGATGATTCCGGTTATGATGAGCCTAAATTACTTTTACCTAATAGGAGAATTATAGGAATAATCTAAGGCCTAGGATATAGGGGATGATGTGGGTATGCTATAAGCCACTATTTTAACTCTACTACTACTCTAACCATTTATTCGGCGGAAAATTGACGGAGAGCCCTTCAACCGGCTCAACAAGAACAAGGATGGTCTCTTACACATGATAAGATCGATCCTAACATGATAATTTTGGAGGGATGATTAGAGGTTACACCATCTTTCTCTCAGCATGTAGATAGACCTAGTCAGTCTAATCTAACAAAACCTGAAGTATTTATAGCTTCTGTTCTGATACATGGTACATTTACATCAGCAGCATCGACTTCCAAGACACCTGAAAAACATCATCTCCATGCATCAAAACGTAGACATATTGACCAAAAGTATGATATTTTGAAATAGCTGGACCAAGTATCATCCATATTTTCAATCTGGATGCTTTGAATCTGTCAAAAGATCTTCAAGAATCACTTATTGATGCTTTTTCAAGTCCTCAAGTGTTTGAAACCACGGTTGCTGCTTTCAAGGATTACCATATAGAGAAGGATCCTTTAGAATGTCATGCGGTTATATCTTTTACAGATGAAGGTGAAGATGATGTTTTACATGGATACATTAATCCCTTGTATCTATCTGGAAGGGTCGATGATATAGACATATGATGAATTGTAATTGATAATGACTCAGGAGTCACTAGTAGAATAAAGGCCTTTAGCAATCACCAAAAGTCATCGCTAAAGGACTTTAACGACTACCTAGTGTCCACCAAATGATGGACGCTTTAGGCCCATCGTTGTTTCTAAGAGCATACGCCATCTGGCGGATGCTGTAGCCAAGCCGAAATGGGATATAGCGACCACAGAATGGCGGTCTCTATAGGTGATATCGGCGGTAAATAAAGCATCATCCAGATGATAGATGCTATAGCCCATTTTGGATTTTCCTAGAGTGGCCGCCAAATGGCGGTCATGGTACGTACCATCGATATCACCTATAGCAACAGACAAATGGCTGTCGCTATAGCCTTTTTTATTTTATTTTTAAAAATTGCCAAGAATACAATAAAAAACCCTATATTTCAAACTCACCAAAAAATAAACTTTCCCCAAATATCTAAACTCATACACGCATAAATATCTTCAGCTCATCATCTTCCAAACTTCCAAATCCATCATCTAATATAATTGCATGACAAAATTTAATATCGAAAAAACATCCAAACAAATAATTGAAATGTAATAACATATATTTCAATTCAATCTTACTATAACAGATCAAAAGTATTTGATTTTGAAACTATATTAATAATTCCGAATACCTTTTTAAAAATGTAAAATCGTTAATTATATGGTTCTAATATGACCAAATTTCTGATTTATATGTCTTATGCTGACACACATCACGGATAATAATTAGAATCTTGTCTTGTGATTTCAAGTTATTCTGATGTCGTTCGGTATGCATTTGACCATTACACGCCTGTTTTGTTCGTTTATGGCATTGAAACTGTGTTTTCGATCACCATAGTCACACGATACCTCTGATTGATGTGTGGTCTGCCCGAACATTTCAAAATTCACTAGCTAGTTGTTGTCTACTGATTTCATGGCATTCTGAGGCCGTTCGGCCAGTTTTCACCACCCCACACACCTTTCCCAAGCGCTCCAGACACCAAAAACACACACATTCAGATGTAACGCACAAACCATTCATCTGATTGACGTGTAGCCTCTGCATACACTTCACAAAAACTAATTAGAATTTTTTCCTATGATTTCAAGTCATTCCGATGTCTTTCGGTATGCATTTGACTCTTAGACACCTGTTTTGGTCGTTTATGGCACCAGAAGTGTGTTTTCAGTCACCGCGGTCGCACAACACCTCTGATTAACGTGTGGTCTGCCCGACCATTTCACAATTCACTCGCCGATTGATTTCGCCTAATTTCATGCCATTCCGAGGTCTCTTAGCAGGTTTTGACCACCCCACACACCTTTTTCAAGCACGCCAAAAACGGAAAACAAACATATTCAGTTGTACAGCGCAAACCAAACCTCTGATTGATGTGTCGTCTTCGTGTGCACGTCACAGAAAATAATTAGAATGTTTTTCTGTGATTTCAAGTCATTCTAATGTCATTCGGTCTGCATTTGACCGTTAAATACATTTTTTCATCGTTTGTGGAACCGGAAGTGAGTTTTTTGCCACCGTAGTCACACAACACCTATGATTGACATTTTTTCTACCTGACCATTTCATAATTCACTCTCTAGCTGTTTTCGCCTGATTTCATAGCATTCTGAGGTCATTTGGCTGGTTTTGACCTCCCCATGCACCTTTGTCAAGCACATCACACACCGAATAAACACATATTCATCCATACTGCTCAAACCGCATTTATGATTGACATTTATTCCCCTAAAACACATCACGGATAATACATTGAATGTTTTCGTGTAATTTCAAGTCATTACGATGTCATTCGGTATACATTTGACCGTTAAATGCTTGTTTTGGTAGTTTATGGCACCAGAAGTGCATTTTTTGTCACCACGATCACATGCCACCTCTGAATGACGTTTGGTCTACCTAACCATTTTACAATTCACTCTTCGGTTTTTGTCTCCTGATTTCATGGCATTACGAGGTTGTTCGGCCAGTTTTGACCACCCCACGCACCTTTCTCAAGCGCGCCACACACTGAAAAAACACATATTTAGTTGTACCACTCAAACCACAAATCCTATTGACATGTTTTCTCTACGTACACATCATGGAAAATAATTAGAATGTTTTCTTGTGATTTGAAGTCATTTCGATGTCGTTCGGTATGCATTTGATAGTTAAACGCCTGTTTTGGTCGTTTATGGCATCGGAAATGCATTTTCGGTCACCACGGTCACATGACACCTCCGATTGATGTGTGTTCTACCCGACCATTTCACAATTCACTCACCGGTTTTTGTCGTCTGATTTCATGGCATTCTGAGGTCGTTCAGATGGTTTTGACTACCCTGCACACCTTTTTCCAGCGCTCCAAACACCAAAAACACACATATTCAGCCGTACCGTGCAAACCGCACATCTGATTAATGTTCCATCTCCGCGTACGTGTCACGGATAATAATTAGAAGGTTTTATTTTGATTTCAAGTCATTCTGATGTCTTTGGATATGCATTTGACCATTAGATGCCTGTTTTGGTCGTTTAGGTCACTGAAAGTACGTTTTCGGTCATAGTGGTCACACGACACCTCCGATTGACGTGTGGTCTGCCCAAACATTTCAAAATTCACTCACTTGTTGTTTTGGATTGATTTCATGGCATTCCAAGGTTGTTTGTCCGGTTTTGACCGCCCCACGCACCTTTTTCAAGCGCGCCAAACACCGAAAACACACATATTCAGTCGTTCCGCGCAAACCACACATCTGATTGATGTTCCATCTCTTCGTACACATCACTAAAAATAGTTAGAATGTTGTCATGTGGTTTCATGTCATTCTGATGTTGTTCGGTATGCATTTGACCGTTAAATGCCTGTTTAGGTCATTTATGGAACCGGAAACACGTTTTAGGTCACCACGGTCACACAACACCTCTGATTAATCTGTCGTCTGGACGAAAATTTCACAATTCACTCGTCGGTTGTTGTCGCCTGATTTAATGCCATTATGCGGTCGTTCAGCTGGTTTTGACCACCCCACACACCTTTTTCAAGCGTGCCAAACACTGAAAACACACATATTCAGTCGTACTGTGCAAACCGCACGTCTGATAGAAACGTCGTCTCCACGTACATGTCGCGAATAAAAACTAGAATTTTTTCCCATGATTTGAATTCATTTCAATGTCATTCTATATGCATTTGACCATTAAACGCCTGTTTAGGTCATTTTTTGCATCAGAATTGCGTTTTCGGTCACTGCGGTCACATGACACCTCTGATTGATGTGTCGTCTATCTGACCATTTTACGATTCACTCTTTGGTTATTTTCGCCTAATTTCATGGCATTCTGAGGTCGTTCGTCTGGTTTTGACCACCCCACAAACCTTTTTCAAGCGCGTCATACACCGAAAACACACATATTCAGACGTACCCCACAAACCGCTCGTCTGATTGACATTCTGTCTCTACGTACATGTTAAGGATAATAATTAGATTTTTTCCTGTAATTTCAAGTCATTCTGAAGTCGTTCTGTATGCATTTGACCTTTAAATGCCTGTTTTAGTCATTTATGGCATCAGAAGTGCATTTTCAGTCACCGCGGTCACACAACACCTTCGAATGACGTGTGTTCTACCCTACTATTTCACAATTCCCTCTCCAATTTTTGTTGCCTGATTTAATGTAATTATGATGTCGTTCGGCTGGTTTTGACCACCCCACACACCTTTTTCAAGCGCGCCAAACACTGAAAACACACATATTGAGTCGTACCGCGCAAACCGCACGTCCGATTGACGTTCTTTATCAGCATTCATGTCACGAAAATTAATTAGAATGTTGTCCTTTTATTTCAAGTCTTTTGATGTCATTCTGTATGCATTTGACTATTAAACGCTTGTTTTGGTCGTTTGTGGGACCAGAAGTGTGTTTTTGGTCACCGCGGTCGCATGACAACTTCGATTGATGTGTCTTCTGCCCAACCATTTCAAAATTCACTCGCAGGTTTTTTTCACCTGATTTCATGCCATTATGAGGTTATTCTGCCAGTTTTGACCACCCCACGCACCTTTTTAAAGCACGCCAAACACCGAAAAAACACATTGTCAGCTGTACCGCACAAACCGCACGTCTGATTGATGTGACGTCTCTGCATACACATCACGGATAATAATTAAAAAAAAATCTATGTTTTCAAGTCATTCTGATGTTTTTCAGTATGAATTTTACCATTAAACGCCTATTTTGGTCGTTTATGGCACCATAAGTGTATTTTCAGTCACCGCGGTCACACAGCACCTCTGGATGATGTGTGGTCTACCCGACCATTTCAAAATTCACTCTACAGTTTCTTTTTCCCGATTTAAGGGAATTCCAAGGTCATTTGGAATGTTTTGAACACCCCACGCACCTTTTTCAAGCACGCCAAACACTGAAAACACACATATTCAGTCGCACCACGCAAACCACACATCTGATGGATGTGTTGTCTTCGCATACACATCACGGATAATAATTATAATTTTTTCCAATGATTTCAAGTCATTACGATGCCTTTTGGTATGCATTTGACCGTTAAATGCCTGTTTTGGTCGTTTATGGCAAGGGAAGTGCGTTTTCGGTCACCGCGGTCACACGACACCTCCGATTGACGTGTCGTCTTCCCAACCATTCCACAAATGACTTGTCGGTTGTTGTATCCTTATTTCATGGAATTTTGAGGTCGTTCGTCTGGTTTTCACCATCCCACGCACCTTTTTCAAGCACGTCAAACACCGAAAACACACATATTCAGCTGTACCGCGCAAACCGCACATCCGATTGATGTTTCGTCTCCATGTACACATCACACATAATAATTAGAATTTTTTCTTGTGATTTCAAGTCATACCGATGTCTTTCGGTATTCATTTGACCATTAAATTATGATTTTGGTCGTTTGTGGCACCGGAACTGCGTTTTCGGTCACCGCGGTCACACGACACCTCCGATTGACATGTCGTCTGCCCGACCATTTCACAATTCACTCGCCTGTTGTTGTCACCTTATTTCATGGAATTAGGAGGTTGTTCAGCCAGTTTTGACCACCCCACGCACCTTTTTCAAGCACGCCAAACACTAAAAACACACATATTCAGTTGTACCATGAAAACCGTGCGTCCGATTGACATGTCGTCTCAGCGTACACGTCACGATTATATACATATCTCTTATCGACTATTTTTTCTTTCATATGTCTCTTAATGGTTTGAATATTCTCCATCGATTCTTGTACAATGTCAGGCCATATCTATTTCCTCTCTGAAACTTCATCCAAGCATATTGGATTCCTACATCTCTTCCAATATACAGCCTCATATGGTTCCATCTGAATACTTGAATGAAAATTGATGTAATATGAGAACTCTACCAAGGGGATTTTTTGATCCAAAATTTCTTTAAATTATATCAAATAGGATTTTAGCATAACCTCCAGAGTTTGGATAGTCCTCTAAGACCGGCCATCTATCTAAGCATGATAAGCAACATTGAAACTCAAAACTCAAATATGTATCTATTACATTCTGAATATTTCTCCATAATATTGATATAACCTTGGATCTAGATTAGATACATTAAAAAACTGAATTTGAATAACGATCGACTAAAAAAATAGCATTATGGAGCTTAGATGTATTAAATAGTACTGTGCAAACTGCACGTCCGATTGACGTGTCGTTTTCCCGACCATTTTACAATTCACTCGCTGGTTGTTGTCATGTTAATAAATTGAGGTTTTATGTAATATGCCATAATTAAAAATCAGGTACACTTTAAAAGAATGAATTAAATTACAAGAATTAAAACAATAAAACACATATGTATAAATAAACTTAAAGGTTTGAGAATAATTATTAATTCCTAATTCATTTATGATATTAAAATTTTAATCTATATTACCTCATGCATGTTCATCCTCATCTGGATCCCCAATATCACTACGAAGTCCACCATCTATATCTGGAGCCAAAAATATATATCAATATTATGTATCTTAAACATATATCAATAGAAGTCAATATGAGTATGGTTTGTTTTATTGTTTACATGTGATTCCACTTTTGTACCATCAATAAGATGTTGTGTCATCGCTTCATCGATACGTCATGACATTTGTGATAATCTCTCCTCATACTCTACACATAACTACTGAAACTATGCATCCATCTTCTGTTTCATAGCCAACATGGCAGTATCTATCTCATTTTATGTGCCCATCCCTGCATCTCTGCATGCACCCATCGCCTCTACTCTAACAAATGCACATCGTGGGACACCACCATCATAAGTCAAAGAATAACCATGACTGTCACACCCCATGAAATGCTGAAATATCTCATATCTATGCAAAATACTATGAAGTTTCTCCTTTGGAAACTCTGCTAACTGAGTGTCAAATTGAACATGTAACATATGTTAAATCAATGAACAAATATGATTAATTTTTAAAAAATAAAAATACATTTATTAGTAAATATTTTTCTTACTATAACACCGGCAACATCGGGATCTCCCACCCTACGAGTCCTCACCCATATGGACATCTGATCGATCGGCCCACCTTGTTGGTGTAACTATAGTAAAGGTATTCACAATGTTATACTATAATATTTTTAATATATGAATGAATAGTAAATTCTAAACTTACATCATGTCTGATCTGTGACACATGTCGAGTTCCAAGTCTGGAAGTCATGCCCTGCATCGCCTGATTACGTGAATGATGAGCAGAATCAGTCTATATTCAATGTATTCAATTAATAGACATATGAAAAATTAGTGATTTATATATTAAAAGAAATAAATATTACCATCGTTGCCTCACTCGACCAAAACGCAACCAAATCCTACCACTGCACGGGAAGAATGCCCGGAGGGACTTTCTGCACAATGTATGAAACACCCACAAATGATATCCAGTGATCTCTCTTTACCCTTCCCTTATAATCCTTCCATAATATTCAGCATTTGTCCATACATACGGCCTGAAAATCATCTGGATAGGATGTCAAATTATCCTATAAAAAATAGTCAGTATATATAATAATAATAAAAAAAATCTCATGAAAAATTAAACATTGAATTTACCTAAACCTCCCTCCATAATTTGTCAATCGTATCCTGGGGGAAAGAAGTCCAATCATTGGCCATCAGGGAGAATCTATGTGGGTCTCATATTATATGACCAAACTGATGAATCAATACAGTAGCAACTTCTCCGACTAGGTGGAATGTGTCATCAAATAACACGTCCAGTCGGGCTCTAGAGTTCCAGGATCGAACCCCTCTACCAAGACCTCTGCATCTACTAGAAGACGCACTAGATCCTAATAAACATAAATTCATAATTCAAATACAATATAACTGAATTTTTAATTAAAAATTAGAAACAGTTAGATAAATAAACACTGAAAATTATAATTAATTAATTTAGAAAAATGAAAACATACATACCGACAACATCAGGTGAACCACTCTGATCACCCTGTGACACACCTACATTAAAAAAAATATAGTTTAATCAAGTAATTTTTTATACATATAAAACTAATAAATGTTTTTACAAACAACATGGGGAAATAATTAAAATTTTCACTAATCATGCATGTCTATCGTATCTTCTTCAATTGTCTCTCTGGCCCATTTTATATCTTCATCTCATACATCTACTGTTGTTTGGTCAAGTGTTTGATCAGGAAATGCGACAACATTAGGTTCATCTTAATCAATTAGAAACACCCCTCTTCTAGACATTTTCACCACAACTTTCCGATTAGAATCGATACCAACAAAGTAAAATTTCTTTGCCTGTGATGTCAATATGAAGGGATCATTTCTTACTCGGTCATCTTTATACAACATATTGTTAAAGTTTACTGACGAAAATTTTAAGTTTTCAACTTTCGTTCCATGAACTGGATCGACCTAATCACACCTTAACAATATGTGTTTTAAGCCGCGATGATAAATAACCTCAATAATATCCCTCAGAAATTCATAATAACAACACACACTAATAAACGAATAACCAACACCACTATTTTCTGTGGCTCGATTCATGTCAACATCGCTAATATGAAATCGTAATCCGTTAGCAACCAAAGACTTATAGCGACGATATGTAATAAATGGGTCATCAACTTGTTGGTTGAGTTCTTCACTCATAGTATGGGTAATTAAATCATGTATCTTTTGAATATGAAACCTTCACATAGTTCAATGGATAAAGGATTGTGAAAATAAAACTAATTTCACTATAAAAATATTAAATCAATTATTTATATTTATATGAGTCTTGAACCACTCATGAAATATGTTAAAATGATTTTTTTGGATTTTATAGTCAGTTGCATGGGGCCTTTCACATTTCAACTCCACAATATGTGTCTAAAATCACAACATAATAAAAGGTAAGTAATAAAATAAATATAAAAATAGAAGACACATAAACTATAAAACTTATAGTATCAATGGCATAATTGATGGAGTGTTGAACAACAAATATCAATGATCTTGAATCCACTCATCATTGTGCATATCAAAAATTATTCTTTCTCCAATTGGACCCTCGTCATTCTGGGAGGGTTTTTCTATCTTTGTTTCAACCTCATCCATATATGAAGTACATAAATTAGTACATTCATCCATTAAATATCCATTGGGAATTGAAGCTTCCAAATGAGCTTTGTTGCACACATACTGTTTCAATGTATTTAAGTATCTCTCTATTAGATACATCCACCTGAATTGCATGGGACCGCTAGCAATGACTTCACCAATTAAATGCGCAGTCATGTGAAACATGAAATCAAATAAAGACAGCGGGAATAGTTTCTCTAGGTGACATAGTGAAAGTAGAATCTTATCATGTTGCTTTTTCAAATCACTCATGCAGTGATTTCTTGAACAGAGTTTTCTGAAAAAATTAGAAACTTCAATCAACGGCTCAGTAACCTGGGTAGGTAAGAAGCCACGATTTTCTATAAGAATTATCGTTTGAAGTAGAATATGATTATCGTGACTTTTAAACCCCTATAATTTCATGCTCGTCATATTGGCACGCTTTTAAAATATTAGAGCAATAACCATCTAGCACCTTAAGGGTCTTTGAAATTGATAGAAATGTTTGTTTCTCTTTTTTACTCATTGTGTACTGTGCAACAGACATGTATTCCCGATTACCTTCACCTAGTTATATATGTAATGGATTTCTAAATCCCATTTTTTAAAAATCATATCGAGCATTAGAACTATCCTTTGATTTCCCCTTTATGCCTAAAATGGTGCACAATATATTATCAAATAAATTTTATTCAATGTGCATCATATCCAAATTATGTCTTAAAATATTATATTTTCAATAAGGAAATTCAAAAAAAATACTCAGTTTCTTCCAATTATGATTGTGTTTTCTATTTATGGAAATAATAGAAGGTAATGTAGTAGCCAATAAATCATGAAAATCTTACATTGTACGGATTTTTTCTTGATCTAGTTATGCACAAATTTGAACCCCAGGCAGTACTTGTGGTGATGGTTCATAATCTCTATTCCCATCAAATGACACACAGTCTTTTCTGAACCTGTGCAATGGATGAAGAAAGCGTATGTGACCAAGATATTCCAACTTTCTACAGTGCTTAATCCATATATATTTCTTACTCTTATTACAAAAATGGAAGGAGAATTATCCTTTTGTACTCCAACCTAATAAGTTAGCATACTTTGGGAAATCATTAATTGTCCATAACAAAGTGGTCCGAAGTCTAAATATTTCATTAGCTGCAGAGTCAAAATTCATTACACCATCGGCCCAAAATTCTTGTAGCTCATCAATCAAACATTTCATATAAACATAGATTTTATCGCTAAGTCCCCTCGGTCCATCAATTAGAATCGACAGTAACAAAAATGGTTGTTTCATACATACCTAGGGGGGAAGGTTGTATGGAGCCAACACCACAGGACACGTACTATGTGTTGCACCAAGAATGGACCTAAATGGGTTAAAACCGTCAGCTTCCATACCCATTCGAACATTATGATCATCCAGGGAAAAGTTTGGGTGTCTTTGATCAAACTCTTTCCATGACAAAGAATCTACTGGGTGAGTTAATTTATCAACCTCTTTGTTTCTCTCGGAATTCCAAGTCAATAATTTAGCAATTTTAGTTGACATGAAGAATCTATTCAGTCTCAGTTTTAGTGGAAAATAACGCATATGCTTAGAAGAAACTTATTTCCCTTGATCCAAGTCTCTACCAGGAAGAATATGACTGCCTTGATTAATCTCATTGGACTTCCACCAGGATGTATAGAAAATAGTACAATTATTGAATTGAAAATTCTCTTTTCTGAACAAAATAAAATTATTATGACACACATCAATGGTATCATATGTAAAACCAAGATCATCATTCAACTTATGAGCTTGATAAAAGGACTCTGGAATCTTCGCTCCATAGGGAGTCCCTTCTTCAACAATACCAACAACATGTCAAATGAGGTGTCTGACCACTAGTTCAAGGCCTTCAGGTGTAACAATTCAACGATGAAAAACAATTTACTAAATTTAGTGCATCCATTATATAATTCAGTACACGCATCTCCAACAATCTCAAATAATTTCAATTCTTCTCCATTTGCAGATGAAAGAGTATTACTCGATCTAACACTGTCATTTACGACATTACTATCTTCAGGTTGAAACTGACGAATCATATCATTGATAATTATGTTCATTGAATCAACTATTCTAGAATCAACATCCATATGAATATTTTCTGATTGATGACCTGAATCGTACTCTTCTCCATGACGTGTCTATGTCTTATAGTTTTTCAAAAACCAATTCAAAAAACAGATGCTCTCTAACACTATCTCGTTTGAAGAGATATCTATTTTCACATTTTCTGCATGGACACCCAATCAAATATCTTGGAAATCCATTGGTGAAGTCCATAAATCACATACTCCCCTCATAATATTCAGCAGAAAACCTATCTTTTATATCAATCCAACTCTTATCCATATCTGTATTTAATAGAAAGAAAATAATTCAAATATATTATTTAAATTCTAAAAAACTCATATCATTAAAACTTAAAAACCAATGAGTTCAAAGCTATTTTTAAGTACAAAAAACCTATCTTGCAGGTTCGGTCATGAATAAAAAAATATTCCCTTTAAGAGGAATCTCTGTGGAATTCAATTTTCATAAATAACTGGCATAATATATTGCGAAAGTCAAAAGATAACTTACCTACAGAGGACTCGACCGTGGGTAATGGGGTGCGACTCGATTGTGGATCCATGACGGCCCAGCGGCTTGACGATAGGGGTTTGATGACCAAACTCAAAAGGGGTGGAACTACTGGACGAATCATAGGATGGGTTCAAAAAAGAAACTAAATAATTATAAAATACACATTATAATATAAAAAATTAATTATTTATGGTGAAATATAGGTTATACAAAAAAAGTGTTATATTATAAATAGGTTCTTTAAGTAACAAGAGAAGTGGATGATGTCATGTAGATATCAATACACTTAATTCATTTTATGTTTATTATTTCTAGTATAAATTTTATTTACAATAAGGAAAATATAAATAATTAGGTATGTGAAGGAATGTTATAATGGTGGTTGAAATTGTGCGGTGAAAAAAACTAAGGAGTCATAGAGTTAGATAAAAATAAAATATTGGTTTTCATATTTGATAGATTAGGATGAACTATCAAATATTAAAGAGGACCAAATATTTTAACAATGAATGGATTTGATCAAAAAAGGGATTAGATCAAAATTAAAAGGATTGGGAAGTCTGCAGCTACAAATATTGTTTTGACAGTAATTTATTTTGTCAAATTTTCAATTCATGTCAATATGTTGATCAGAAAAAATATCAGATGATTAAATATGACATGAAAAGAGTCCTAAAGGTAGAAAATGATAAATTTTAGGATATTATTAACCTTATAATTGAAAAATTGGCATAAAATAAAACTCACAGAAGGGGTGCAGTGGGGCCGGGATGGAAAGACCGTGGGACTGTCCAGCGCGGAGGCAGGGGTGGGGGTCGCTGGGGTGTCTCATAGTCGTGGGGGGTTCAGTGTAGAGGCAAGGGAGTGGGAGTCGTTGGGGTCATCCGGGTCACAAGGGGTGCAGGGCAGAGGAAAGGGGGTGGGGGTCGCCTGGGTCACGGGGCCGTTGGGGTCACGGGGGGTGCAGTGCGTAGGTAAAAGGTGGGGGTCACTGGGGTTGTGAGGGTGTCTCGGGGCCATGGGGGCGCAGTGTGGAGGCAAGGGGGTCAGGGTCGCCGGGGTATCAGGGTCGCCGGGGGAATCAGGGTCACCAGGAGGGTGAAAAGGGAGAGGTCGCGGGGTTGGGTAGGGAGACGCACGGGGGATTGGGTTGCAGGGTCAGGGAGGGTAAAAAAGGGGGGAGGAAAAATTCGGTTTTGGGTTTAAAAATAAAGCGACCACCAAATGGCCATTGTTGTATTTACGCCAACACGACAGCTAAAAATTCTACTAGTGAGTCAACCTCATTCATGTTCGTACACTTCGTTGATTTGGCCTTATTGAATATGATTTATATCCTTCCACATTAATGTTATAAGTTTATGACAAAAATGAGAACTAACCTCTGGGATAGATTACAATCAGAACTCAGTTTGGGGATCTTGTGTCTAATTCATATTTTATGGTTATTCATTAGGACACTACCTTTAACATTCTGTTTGGATGTCCTTGGCTACATCAATATGCAGCAATTCCTTCTCCATATCACAAATGTCTCAATTATTTATTAAATGGTCAAATTAGTACATTTCATGGTGACAATGATCCATTCAAAATGTGTGAATCTCAGTATATTGAGGCAAGATTTTATCACACGAAGGGAACAAGGTCTATAACAAAGAAGGTAACCAGAATCAATGCTCCAAATGGCCTAGAAAAGATCCCAAAAAACCCGTTCAAACATTTTAGTATAGATTATGTGTTACCTATCAATCAAATCGAAATGATAAACCCAAATCTGATCACTCATCCAGTGAATTCCATAATGTTTGTTGCGGCAATCGAGCCTAATAGCATGGTTGAAATTGTTGATTCACCAAGAAGCAGTGAAAGCTTAAATGGAGATATTTCCATTTCATCCATTGAACTTCAGAAAGTATCTTCTTCTCCAATCAAACTAGAAGATGTTGTCACAATACTTTAGGAATAAAAATATGTTTATTCTCAACCCATCATATCATCTTCAATACTCCAAGAAGACCCTTCATAATTAGTAGGGTTAGAGATGGTGGCCTCTTCTTTAGGATGTTAAAATACTGGCTCCTCCCCTGGCATAGAATGTTTTGCTTCATCACCTACTATGAAAGTAGAAATATAATAAGTGACTTGTAAAGAAGAGGAATAAGATGATCTCAGGAATGCTCCTCCAGCATTTGAGGAAGGTATCTCTGCCACTGTGGATGAGCTTAGAGAAATAAATATGGGTATAGAAGATGATCCATGCCCAACTCTAATTAGTATGGCTATGACTTGTAAAGAGAAAAAGGGGTATACATCATTTATAAATAAACATAAATATATATTTTATTGTAATTATATAGAAATTTCGGGCCTTAATCCCGATTTAGCCACTCATCATTTGGGTTTTCTAGAAGAACATCGAGGATTCAAGCAGGCAGTAAGAATAACACACCCAACTCATGCTTCTAAAATTGAAGTTAAAGTTGATAAGATTATCAAGGCTAAATTTTTCAGGTAGGTTCAATTTTCCATGTGGCTGGATAACATTTTCCCAGTAAAAACGAATAATGGAAAAAATAGATTTTTCATTGATTTCAGATATTTTAATCGACATTGTCCCAAAGATGACTTTCCAGTTCCAATCACATATATTTTAATTGACGCAACAAATAGCTATGAAGCTTTTTCCTTCATGGATGGCTGCTCTAAGTACAATCAAATCTTCATGGCCCTAGAGGATAAGGAGTCGACATCCTTCAGATCCCCTCAATGTGTCTTTTTCTAGCAGGTAATTTCCTTTGTCTTAAAGAATGCAGTTGCAACGTATCAATGTGCCATGCACCATATCTTTAAACCCTTATTAGAAAAATTTGTCAAATGTTAAGTGGATGATTTGCAGGTTAAATCCTGACAATGTTCCGATCATTTGGCTAATATGTAGATTATATTCAATAAACTTCGTCAATATAGTTTGAAGATGAATCCCTTGAAATTTCCTTTCAGGGTAACCTCGGGAAAATTCCTTGGTTTCTTTGTATGCTATCGTGGCATAGAAGTTGATCCTGAGAACGCAAAGGAAATATTTAGAATGTCTCCTCCTTGAAATTTGAAAGAATTAAGATGACTTTAAGGAAACTTGTCCAATATTCGGCGCTTTATCGCCAATTTTCTAGTCAAGTGTTTACCCTTCACTAGATTAATGATTAAGGGAGTCACTTATCAATAGACTAAATACTTCCAAGAGGTATTTCAGACCCTCAAGAAATATCTCCTGAATCCACCGTTATTAATGCCACCTGTAAAATGGAGACCACTTATTCTCTATGTGACAGCTTTAGAGAAATCACTAGGTTCTTTCCTTTCCCAAAAGAATGATGTTGGGAATGATAAAATCCTTTACTATCTCTGTCTAACTATGTTTGATATAGAGATGAAGTATTCAAGTATTGAGCAGTGTTGTTTGGAATTAATATTTTCAGTTCAGTAATTGAGGCACTACCTACAACATCACGAGGTCGACTTGGTATCTCTCAATAACCCACTAAAATTTATCCTCAATCATCCTATTATTACAGGGTGTTTGGCATAGTGGCAGTTATTTTGTAAAAGTTTTATATCCAATTCGTGCCTCATAAGGAAATAAAAGGACAAGCTATAGCCGACTTCCTTGTTGAACACCCATCTGCAGAAGATACATCATTGAATACTGACCTTTCTGATAAATAGGTCTTCCTTATTCAAGATAATCACCAAATATGGGAAATTTACTTTGATGCTGCCTCCAGAAGTCCAACGGGGAAGATAATGGAAAACTATAAACTCAAAAAAGTTGGGTTTGGTATTGTACCTATCTCCCCAGAAAATGCAATGTTTTCTTATTCCTTCCTATTGTTGGAAGAAGGAACCAACAATTAAGCCGAATATCAAGCTCTCATCATAGGCCTGGAATTGGAACTCCAGGTACAAGTGAACCACCTGAAAGTGAAAGGTGATTCAGAATTGATAATCAAAAAAATAAATGGGGATTATGCTATCAGAAAATAAGAATTAATCCCTTTGGGTGATTATGTTAGAGGGTTAATGGATGAATTTTCCCTCACAGCCAACATTTTATTATGTCCCACCATCACAAAATGATCATGCTGATGCACTGGATAATGCAGCCACAGCCCTAGAAGATCCATATCGGGATGAGATAATTATCAGTATATCCCATCGTCATGTGGTCTCCCATTTCGTTCAAACTAGAATGGTGGGAATTAATGAAATTATACCTATTTCTAATCAATATGTTAATGCCATGGGATGGATGACAACAATCATGGAATACCACCAAAATTGAGTATTTCCACTAGATAGAGCTGAAAAAGAACAGATCTGAAGATAGGTAGCCAATTTTAATCTTTATGATAATCCAGCTCACGAGAAGATCCTCTAAAAAAGAGGATTTGATGGAATCCTTTTTAGGTGTATTGATGGAGAGAAAACTACAACTATCATGAAAGATGTCCATATAGGATCTTGTAGTGCTCACTAGTCTGGGCATAGGCTTTCTAATCAATTATAAAGGCTTGGATACTTCTGGACTTCAATGATGCATGATTATACAAATTTCACTAAGAGATTTCATCCCTACCAAGAGAATCCCAACTTTATTCATCAACCCTCAGAGTTGTTACATACAGCTAAATACTCCTGGCCATTTTCCACAGGGAGAATGGATGTCATAGGACCTTATCCTCTAACTATGGCTAATCAGTTCGAGTAAATTCTTACTGCTATTTATTTCTTCTACAAATGGGCTGAGTTAATGCCTCTCAAATAATTCAGAGCTAAAATAATTTTTAGTTTTTTCAAAACTAACATCATTCCTAGATTTGGTGTCCCCCTTACCATATTTAATGACAATGTCACCAAATTTTGTTCTATTGAGGTATAAAAAGTTATATCATGAGCACAATATCAAATCCAACCTTTCATCTTTCTATAATGCATCAGCCAATGGATAGATATAAGCTTTCAATAAGACCATATAAAATATACTTTAGAATATGGTCGATAAAGATAATAATTCTTGGCCTAATAAACTTATGCATGCTTTATGGGATTATCATACTATTACTGATACTACCACTTAGGAAACTCCATACTCATTAGTGTATGTCACAGAAGTAGTTTTTTCAATTGAAATTCAATTTTCTTCACTCCGAGTTGCAATTTGTGATCCGTTATCTAAAGATGAAAAGTCTCAGAAATTATTTGATGAGCTGGAATGATTAGATGGAGAAATATTGCATACTTTTCATCATTTGGAAGTCTATCAGAATAGAATAGCGTGAGATTTTGACAAGAAATTTTGCCTCCATTCATTTGTTTAAGGAAAATTGGTATTATTCCTCAGGATTCCAATGATACTAGGAAATAAACCTCCAAATATTGAGCTAAAATGGGGAGGACCTTATTCCATATATAAGGTCTACTCAAATGGATCGTATTCCCTGATCTCAATAGATGAAGAGATTATTAAAAGTCCAAACAATGTGAGATTCTTTTAGAAATAATTTGTGTAACTGCACACAATGTCCTCACTGCATGACTCTAAACTGCATAACAAAAAGTCTTAGTTGAAAGATATTAAACTGCATAACAATCATAAAATTCCATACTACACGACAATAAAATGAATAGCATCTTTGTCCTTGTTTGACGACATTAAATAGTAAGACACTATTTGTCCTCATTAAACGACATTAAATTGTACGATTGACATCTTTTTTATTTGATATTAAGAGATCCATATGCAAGAATCATGGACATCATTGCTACTCCTCAGTGGCACATGATTTCTATTCCTCTCTATGTCTAAATCAGATCAACATAGGGGCCTTATTTAAAGAACTACATGTGGAATGATTCTCATTTTCAATGAGATATGTAGAGATGCCAGGATCTCCAATCTTGGGCCCAGCCACAAACAAAATTTTTATTTCCCTTATCCTCCTCCTGTATATGAACTAGATCTATACAGAGTTCTCTTTTAGGATACATGGGTTGATCTTTATACCATTTTGTGTCTTAAGTTTAGATATTATTATAGGATGTGTTAAAAACCCTTGTCTCTCACATTAAACTCAATTGGTGTCAGAAATTATTGTTAAAGAACTATGTTTTTCTTGATTCTCATCCATATGATATACCTATAGACATCTATATCTCTAATAATGGTCTCGTCCATGATAAAAAACCCCTTTATTCCCCATGTATGAATCAAACTTGCATAGGGAATGTTCAAGAACTACGTATGGCTTGATTCTCATTCATATGAGATACTTAGTGACACCTGGGTTTAATTCCCTAGTCCAGCCACAATATTCACTTTTTATATCGTAATCACTTCATGTCCTCACTGCATGACTCTAAACTGCACAACACAAAGTCCTTGTTGCATGGCTCTGAACTGCACAACACAAATTCCTAGTTGCATGATATTTAAATGAAAATCACCCAATGAACTACATATGGATTGATTCTTATCCATATGAGATACATAGTGAAATCTAGGTCATAGATCCTAGTCTCAATCACGAGATACTCTTTTATCTCTTGGGTTCTCTCCTTAGAGATCCCACAAAGGAAACAAGAATGTCCCCATTTTACATATGAGACAGATCTGTGTAAGGGACTCCAAAATCATGGCCAATATTAATTCAAATATTTCTCATGTGCATTGAGCATTACCCTCTTCCATATTTCACACTATTAATCTTAAATATTTTCATATATTTATAAACATTCTTATAGTTTTTGGTGACATATTTTATAATATCTGAGAACTCTTTTCTCTAACAATTCAGTATGTGCCCTTAGGTAGCACTGCATAAGTTGCCTACATTATGGTCTTGTAAGTCAAAAGATACCACTATTTGAAAATGTATCATATTTCCTTTTTCACCCTGCATAATACAGCCCCCATAATAGGTTTTCCAAATAATGGTAATTTCATTCTTGGTAAAAGTGTCTTTTGTCTCCTTGAAACCTTAATAACAATATATAAGAATTTGTATTTTAAAACAGTCATTCATGTATATATGTCGCATTACCTTTCTCTCAATCTTAAATTCTTCAAGACCATAGTTTACACATTTCTCTCTCTATGTGTTCAAAGTAATATGAAATAACCTTTGATCACATGACCACTTATCATGTATTCTTTCAATTTCGGGTCCTAGTCATATGACCTAAAACTACAAACATCATACTTCTTATGTTTGGGTCAGGCCTTCGTAGAAATCATATTCCTCTGATTCTTTTGAATTCATGATTGGAAATTTTCTCTGTGTATTTAAGTACCTTTCTTCATAAACCAAACTCTATGATTTGGAAAATCTAAATCTCTATAAACATTCCTCGTCTTTTACCAATATAATGTCACATTTTTTTAGATCTCTTTTTCTTGACTTTGCAGTACGTGCCCATTGGTGGCCTTGCATAGAATTTTCATACATAAAAAGCATGTTAGCCAAAAGACTCCACTATTTGGATATGCAACATATGCCCCAATTGGCCCTTCATAACACATCCCCCATAATGGGTTTCTCAAATAATGGTAATTTTGTTCTTAGAAAAGACTCCCTCTAATGTCTTTATCCCTTTTCCCATATCATTCTTTGGATTCAGAAATTCCTAAATCACAATTTACAATTCCCCTCTTCCATACCTGAACATGGTAGTATGTTTCCAAAAAAATTATCAAAAATTAAGAGAGTATCAACCCTTTGGTCAAATCTAAGGACCTAAAATTAAAGGTACCCAATGTCCTCACTACATGACTTAAAACTACACAGTATAATGTCCTCACTACGTGACTTAAAACAACACAGTATAATTTCCTCACTGTATGACTTAAAATTGCATAGTATGATATCATAAATTTCCCCTTTTGACAAATTTTAACCATTCCACATACACCAAATTAGTGTATAATCAGTTTTCTTATTCATGAAATATTTTGGCATAGATAACCCTTTATTCTTAAACTCTGTTTCTTTGGAAAAACAACCCACTATGGTCTTGAGTCACCCAAATATTATTTTCCCATTTTTATCAACAGTAAAATGTTAAATTCCTAAGATCTATTTTTCTTTAATATGTAGTATGTGCCCCCAGATTCCTTGCATAAAATTTTCCTACATAATAGGCATGTCAGTAAAAAGATGCCACTATTTGGATATGTAGCATATTCCCTAGTCGGACGTACATAACAAAAACACCTTAATAGGGTTGTCAAATAATGGTAACCTCATTCTTGGAAGATAGTTCCTTTATGTTTATACAAGTTTTATATTTGGTGACCATAAAAATAATGACTCAAGATTCCCCTTGGATATATTTAATGAATACTAGAGTAATTTTTGGCCACTGAGACTTGTTTGAGATCTAGTTTCAAAATTTATGGTCAAATATATTTGAACTTAAATACTATATTCTTCTAGTCTAGCATGCATGACTCTAAACTTCTAATAATAAGAGATTTGGTACTCACCAGATTTGAAACCCGCAAAGGGAACTCTGGAAAAAAGTCGAGTCTCATCTCACTAAATGTGCATTTTTATATGATTTAGGTAATATTTATAAATAAAAATTCAAAAGATACAAAGTTTGTGGGATTTGTTTATATAACCCTAATAAAAATCAATGTATTCTCATTAATCCCATTGGCTTAATAAGAAAATTCTAAGCACCCCCATTATTTTCATTGTAATTATTATTATCTGATATAAAGGTTTGGCATTAAAAAAACTCATCATCATTACCTTTAATATTACAATTATGAAATGCAAGGATGAAGACATATATGATTGGATAAAAGATTCCTTTCATTTATATAAAATGAGAGCGACATCCACAAAATAGAGCCTCTCTGCCATGTGGTAAAATAAGATCTCAACATGACTCCTCATTTGTTAAACGGCCTCATGAGCCCTATCAACTGCCTGTTGAAGTTGAGACAGCTGAGAAACTCTCGCCTACTCCTCTTGAAGAAGTTCTTCTTCAGTAGTTGAAATGGTGGTTATACCCTCCAATTAGGTTTCTCCCAGTGTTTGATTCAACTGCTCAAATTTTTTATGAAAGGCATCCAGTTGTTGTTGAAGATATACCAACTCTTTTGTGGATTCTTTAATTTTTTGTCTATTTTCAATCGACATCTTTCTATGATCAACCTCTTCCTCAGCTACTGTAGCATGAAAGCCCTCAATATTAATAAGTTTTTTATCCTCTTCATGATCTTTCCACAGATTATGTTCATACTCCCATCAGAAAATGGTCTCTTTCATTGCATCGTACACTGGTCGATAATTAAATCCACCAAATCCCAATACATAGAATAGTACTGGGTGTTTTCCAAAATGGGATAGAATCTCATCCAATTTTTTCACAGTAATTATGTTCCATATATGTCACCATGTCTTCCTATGTTCCATTCCAAGAGAATATTTCATATCAAATTCTGAATCTGAGTCACTACTGTGGGGTAAAATGTACTCTGAAAACAAATCACTTAAAGAGGTGTCGTGTTCTGCTTCTCTCGAAACAATAGAATCTTCACCTTCTATTGATGCAAGGGGCAATAAAAAAACTTCACCTTTTGATCTATATGTGGGATATAATAACGCTAAATGATAAACCAAGGTCATTTTCAGTTTCAGAAAATTACAGAAACATAGTATTATCCAGACATCCAATAACATTTACCCAATAATATGTCAGTCGGTTGATTGAATTCTTCCCCAGTTTTCTCAGCTTCGACAATTTGAGAAGATGTTTCCTGAGGAGGGGAATTCATATGAGTTTTCCCAGTTTTCATAATTAAGGATCTAGAACGTCTCTCAATTTGGGGTCCTCAATACATATTTCTCCAGCTTTAGTAGAAGAAGGATAGAGTGGAATTCCCCATTCCTAAAGAGCCTTTGAAACATTTTCTGGAGACAAAGATGTATAAGTTTAACTTTGATGTGAAGTATCAAGTAAAATAAGAATAATTATCTATGGAAAATGCAATAATGAGAACCTATGTCCTTGAAATTCTTTATGAAAATCCCCAAACTCATTGATAGAACCTGGAATATCAATGTTTGGATTAAGATAATCCATCATTTTAGTGTATTCTTCTTGGAATGTTATAGAATCCTCACCATTTAAGGTATTTAAAAAATTTTGATTGATGCCCAAATTGGCTCTGCTAGCATTCTGTTCCATTGTTTCTTCAATTGGTACGACATCATCAGATCTTGTTAGGTTTGGGTCAACACCAGTATCTACTTCAGACTGCCCGGGATCTTTATTCATTCCTTCTAGATCAATAGGAATATCAGCATTGATTATTCCAAGATTCGTTGTCAAGGGAAACTGATCTGAGATGTGTTGAAAAGAAAAATTTTAGAAAATAATTTAAAATTAAAGAAAAATGTATTTGATATTACCATGGATTTTCTCTCTCTCAATAGAACTAGGAGTAGGTACAACTAAATCTTTTAGTGTTTTATCTATCAAGGTAGAAAATTCATCAACATGAACCTGTGTTTTTCTTGGTGTCTCCTTCTCTAGTCTTGAGGAATCAGATATTAATCCCTTAAAAGATAAGAGAGATACATATCCTTCAAGAGGATAAAATTGATTACCAAACTGTTTCAAGCAATTCATAGTGCTTCAGGATATTATTAATAATTACCCCTTTGATGTACACTTCAGACCAATATCATTTCTCTCTTACGTTTCTTTTCATAAGCTTGAGGAAAAATTGAAACACACCTCTTGGCAGGAGAAACTTAAGGTAATGGTTGAGGATTATCTATCACCATTACCATAGTCATGATTATCGCTCCTGGAGAATGTTTTGGAGACTTGGGAGGATCATTGGATGTGTCGATGGGAGAACCTGTGGGTCCATACCTTGGTGACCTGAGAACCTGTGCATAGCTTCCTTCCCTGAATTCAAGATGCAAAATACAATTTCATCATGATTAATGATGGTGAATAGTAAAGAAGAATTAAGGAAAAATAAAAGGAAAATATGTTCTCAGTATTAACATAAATGTTCCATTCCTACACAAGATTAATAATTAACCCTTATTGTATCCCTAATTCCATCATATGGGATACTCGTTTAGAGGCTGGGATTTCATCATCAGTTTCATATATAAAATCCTTTAGATCTATAATATATTCAGTTACTTCATCCAAGTTATTATTCTGATTATAATCAGAAGGTGCTTTAATATCACCCACATCCAGAGTCCAGAGGACATGTTGTAGGAATGCCCATGCATCCCTAAGTTCATGGTTCAATCCATCTCAAAATTTAATGGCTGAAGGTCGCACATAATTTGATCCCAGTATAGTTGGTTGTTGAGAAAATTCAACACCTTATGACTAGTGACCCTCTTCAGGCCTCCCGTCTTCTTCGGAAAGGTCAACAGATGGGATAGGAAGCTCTTTCTGATGGTGGTAGCTGGATTGTCTTGGTTTCAGAGGCTTCACTAGAGCTAGTCTTCCCTGTATACCTTTTGAAAAGAAGTTTTGAAGACTCTAAAGCCTCTAAAACTTCTTCATCATCTTTTTCTTTGGAATTCTTTCCCTGATTGCTATTCACAATAGTCGTTTTAGCTACTACTCGGTATATTCATTTTGTAAAATCCCATTAACGGTATGAATAATCCCAAGAATTAATATATCCAACTTCCAATCCAATTGACTCATATGATAGAGGTAACAAAATTGAAAATCTGTATGTATCTAAAGCAATTAGAATCAATAATTTTCTCACCACCATTGGGTGTTTCTCATGTCTAACACATGTGGGTGGAAATGTGTTTGATTGTTGAAGACATCTGAACTGATGAGTAAACCTATAAGAGACTTTAAGCCTCACAGATAATTTCACAATCAATCTTAGTCGATAATACATTATCCCAGAATTCCATCATGTAAGACCTCGGCTCATAATTCTCTTCCTTGTCGTCATCAATAAATGTTCCAGTCGGTGGGTCACTAAAAGGAAAGAAGTTGAATTCTCCTGATGAATTAAATTCCCTTAGCACTACATCATGTCTCAATTTCTGAGGCTGAATACCAAAAAATTTCTATAAAAATGGGGTGAATTGACTATTGGGGACTCAAACTGAATTCAACACTCAGTATGAAGAAAAGTGTGCTGTAATCCATCACCATAACACTTAGAATGTCCCTACAATACTAAATGGAGCCTTCTCATTGTATAAATGTATTAAGGAATACTAAATTCTTTCCAATACAAGATTTTCTAACCCAATATAATTTCTTTATACCAATTTAGCTTCTGTAACAAAATTCCCTGGCCTTAAACCGTCTCCAGACTCATGGATTGGAAGTTAGTAAATGCTTAGTCACATGTAAAGGAAGGTAGTTAAGTGTATCTTTGCATCAATATCATATTTGTCATTATATCCATAGTTATTATAGTCACATATCTTAAATATATTGCAATATGTTCCTGAACTTCCTCAGTTATCTTTAGAAGGAAAAATAATAGGGAGTCCATAGGTGGGACCTTTCTTTGTTGTTGGTTTAAAAAAGGCTTCCATTCACACTCTAGCATGAATAACTATCTTTCTTTATGTAATTTATTTACTATTTTGAATAGTTCATGAGCTAATGGTGGTGTTTTGGTAACATCACACCATGTTTCAACTAGTTGAATAAACTCTTCATACATTTTCCTAAGAATGGGATCCCTAGATATTTGGTATATATCCCATAAACAAATGCCAATTTCACCGTGTGTCAACTAGAAATAATTCTTGTGAGGACTCCATCGGATCAGAAATTAAGGAATGAAATCATTTTTATAAACATAATTTTGCCACATTCAGGCATATTTATAGATGTAAACGTCTGATAACTCTTTCCTAAATTCTAAACAAGCCTGGCGCACCCAAAACACCAACATCCATTCAGGTTTAACACCTCCTCCAGAACGAAGATCCCAGTCTTCCTTCCAACAATTAGATTGGTCGGTTTGAGATGCCCGAAAGGTTGAATCATAGAAATGTGGAATTGTCTCTATAACATGATCTTTCATATCAAGAGTACATCCACTATGATGTAGGATGCAACCAATATGGATTTATCCCTTATGAAGTGGCATACCCCACGTGGTAATATTCATTTAATGACATTTGGAGTATTGGAGAAACCAATTCTTTGGGAAGTAATTCTTAATATATGGAATGTGGGAAATTATAAAATCCCATGTTCATATAGAGGTAGGTATTGACTTTGAGGATATTCACATTTATACAGAATTAAACCTTTCCATAGTCCAGGAAGAGAACTTTCAACAATGTCATAATAATATGGTATGATGATCTTCATCATCTCACTTTGATGAGTCTTAGATTCTTATGTATAAGACATCAAGGGATCCATTTCATTAAAAATAAATTGAAAATTCCTCCTATTAGGTTGAAATTTTTACTTAAGAAAAATTCAAATTTTAACATAAAAGTAGTTAAAAATTTGGAAGTGAAAACTCTACATGTAGGTCTTTCGACGATTTCCGTTGTGATGGTCCTTCGACAAGGGTCCTAGCACAAATCCTTCAGTAAAGTCATTTCATGTAGCTCTATCCCTCAAGTAATTTCACCTTGAGAAAATTTAAAGGAAACTATGAGAGAGCACAACGTGTCAAGGCTGGATGAATGAGCTATGCAACGAGAGATAAAAAATATGAAAGTGTGGGTGAAGAAAATAACAAAGAATCAGACCTATTTATAGACCTCGATAGACCTCCACGACATGCCTACACAAAATAGCTACACGACATACCTGCATGAATGAACTACGTGGAAAACCTACATGGTTCAGTAATTACTCCATAGTTGTTTCCCTGTAATTTTACCTTAGGACACGACCCTCATTTTAATCAAATAAAATCCTAAGGGGGGGAGGGCTTTGTTGAAAATGATTAGGAAGACATAAAGACTATGAAGGCAGAACCTGAATGTTTCAAAATATTAGGATGACCTTCAAACAATTAAAAGGCAACACAAAGTTTCAAGGGTTGTGCAGAAGACCGTATAGTAGACCTATGCAGCAAACCTGCGCAGCAGACCTACACGGTTGTATACTTTTTGGACCCCTACACTGTGGACCTGTGTAGAGGGATTTCGCAGTGGACCTACTCCGAAATATTACCTTCGACCAGCTAGCCTCCTTGCCTATAAATAGGACCCTTGGGCTCCTCATTTGACAACTGAAAATGTTTAAAAACTTCTTGAACCTCCCATTGTGTAGCACTTTCCCCTAGATCCATCAAATTGTCTCAAGTATCTCTCTAGAAATACAAGAGAAGAGATAATTAAGTGGGATAATAATGTCCTATAATTATTTCCCAATTCAAATCTTGCATAGGCTTGGTTCCCATATGTAATAATTTTTTCTCCAGTCATTGCTCAGGTCTACATGGAATATCTTCACAACAAACCTACGTGAAAATCCTACATGGCAAAGCTATGAGGCATACCTAAGTGGGGTACCTACGCTGAAGAGCTACACATAAATCCAACACATCATCCCATATACCCTCTTTAAGGCCATTCCTAGCAGGGTATCTTCTTCCATGGATCCCTTATCTGAAAGGGACTAAGTTTAAGCCTCCACCAAAACCTCCTGACTTATCAAACCTTTGAGAAAGTCACATCATTCTGTCTCCAATTTGGGTTTGTATATCCTCATTCATAGGTTTCCCAAATTTGATTCACAATGGTGTTAGGATTCATGGAATGTCTGTGGGTTTTTATATCCGCAGTCACATGGACCTTTCTCCTAGGAATAGTGCTCGGAAGTTCCTAGTTTGGAATATTAGGTTTTGGGTTCTGTCCTCCCTTTTTTTCCTCTAAAACCTGAAACGTCGGGTCTCGGGTAAGGAAGGTACGGTTCACACATTATTTTCCATGAAATAAAATGAGAACTATCCCTCCTCTCCTAAGAAACACTAGGGAATCCATCCTAGTGTAATCTCCTAACCTTTTCAAGTAGGAGGTTATAGTCTTGTGCCTCTCTAATTCCTTCACCTTCACTCCTTCCTTTCATTTTACACTTTTCCAATGTAAAGAGAACATAGGAAAGTCTCTTCGTCTCACCCTCTTCCCCGATCGCCTCTCCCTCATCCATTGTCGTCGTCATAGGTGTGTCTTCTTCCACCAGAAGAGGAGGAAAAGTGTGGGAGTGTTTTTTGAATCTTTCACATTCTCTTGTTTTTCGCACTACGCATGACTCACATGTGCTTAGAGATCTATGATGATTACAAAATTTTCACAAACACTCACGGTGAGTGAACTATGAGAACTCTGATTCCCACCATAATTGGGATACGTAGGAACCCTTCTCAGGGCCCGATCTCATTGGATATCCTCTTTAGGAATCCAACACTAATTTTCTTAATCTGGGCATCATCCTTAGGAATAAGACCCAATTTAAAACCCCAAATCACTAAGGCATCCTTTTCAGGAATTAATCCCAAACTCATTTCTCTAAAAAGACTACACTCTCATATATCACTCATCGAAATACATGGTATTTGATTGTCATCTAAATGGGATACATAGGAAACCTCCTTTAGGTTCAAACCCAGCACTTAAAATCCACCCTGTTCTCCTTGGGATATATTCCCAACATGATCTAATCTTACTTGGAAACCCATATTCTTTCCAAGTCCCATGGGATGCTTAGGAATAAGTCCCACACCAAACTGTGACTAGGAACCTTTCACTTATATGTCCTTAACACATGACATTAAATTGTACAGTTATGTCCTTATCACATGACCTTAAAATGTATGATGTATCCCACTAAGTGGCGCAAAACTACAAGGATTCGAATTCCTTTTACAAGGATACATAGGTAGCCCATTTTGTGGGTATGATCTCAACATCAAAACAAAGCTTTGTATCTATAGACAACAATAAATTCCAGAGTTCCCCACTGAGTGGCTAAAAAACTAGTATCATCATAATGATAATTAAAAGAATCCATAAATAGTATATGATAGGATACCATTAATGGAGAACCTTGAATACATATGGATATCTCCATTTATGAATGACCTCGAATACATATGTATGATTCTAAATTTTACACATGATAGTAATTGATTGAAAATTCCATGGGAAACCTATCTTATACTTGGTGAATTAATAAAGATTCATGAAAATATCTCAAATCTATAAATAGAGTCCTGATGTAGACAATAATTCCCCCCAAAAGAGTGTGATGAGTCTGACCTCTCATAGTCTCAACCAATGAATGTTCTTAAGTAACGTAAGTTCATACTTAACGAATTCTTGCCTTTAGAAAGCATGTCCCTTTTAGATAAAGAACTGTTGGATGTTTCTTGTTCCATAAACAAATCCAATGGAAACCACCTAGAATTAGTGATTCATAAACTAGAACACACCTTCCAAGGAACTATGAAACAATCACTTTAAATAAAATATTATAAGTGTCGTAATATTTTATATAAGGCTCCAAATGGTCAGTATCTCAACCCTTGGATGTTTATATTAGATATATACTCTAACAAAAGTATTTGGTTAAGTGTTTGGGTATTTTATTGGTTATTAGTATTTTAATAAAAATTATTTTATTTATTTCTCATCAATTAATTAATTTATACATCATCAAAGTGTAAGTATTTAAGGTAATTATTTATTTCCTAAGAATGAAAAATAAATTACCATGATAAAGAAAAAAAAATATCTTTCAAATGAGTATTTATAATTCAAATTATATTCTTTAGAACCTTATATAAAAAATGTTTTAGTTATTAAAAGTTGATTGAGACATATTTAACTTTTCTTTAAATAAAATAAATTAAATGTCTTAATCTCATCCAAGTGTCTTATAAAGGACACAATTTCGACCCAAGGATGATTTAGGTAAAAATACAGTCATCCAATTATATTAATACAAGTTTTAGGGTAATTTTATAATAGTATTCTTACCCTTAATTACCATGTTTACCCTTTTACCGTAGTAATACAAAACTACCGTAGTTGCTATTCATAATGCCCAAAATAAAACCAAGTTATTTACATAATTTGAAGAGTAATGATTCCAAATATGGAATACATATTTTAAAATTTAAAATAAAATATTTTTATTAATTAATTTAATTTTAATCATGTTTTCGGAAAGAGAGAACGAGTTTTAAAAGTTAAAACATTGTAAAAGATTGAAATGTTTTTACATGAAAATTAAATATAAAATTAATGAAAATGAAATAAATTATGTTGAATAATAAAAATATATTATATTTATAATTTAAAACTATTAAATAATATAATTTAACCATAACAATTATTTCGATGAATAAAGTTGTTTTTAAATGAATATTTAGGGTATTTTTACTATACAACAAATATTTAAAGTTATTAGAACAATATAAAAAATTAATTTAAAGTAAATTTTTATATACCACATAAAAATAAGAAGTATAATTTTTTAAATAGAATATATAAAAATTTCAAAAATTAGATTTAAAATGAGTGTTTCATCAAAAGGTGGAAAAACTGCGTTTTTTGGAAAATACTTCTTTTATCAGAAAAAAATGAATTGTTTCTTATATCATGTCTATAAAAAATATAAGATTAATTTTAAGAATTATATTGAGTATAATTAATATATAATAAAGTAATAAAATCCATCAATAGTGATTTTTTTATTTTATAAACTCAGTTTTTCTATTTAAAATAGAAAAACATTTCCTTTTATTCAAAAATTATTTTATTTTCATTTATAATTAATTTATCACCAAATAATTAATTATATATATATATATGTATATAGTATATATATATAATTTAGTTAATATATTTTGTACCCACTATTATAATATTTGGGTTATAAGGTAACATAATAATATTTAGTTCTTCGCCTAAACAGAGTCTTGCGTAAAATGAATTCTGTCAAAAGAACATGAAATTTTGTGTAACACAAGCCAATATACAACAAGATAATTAATTTTTTCATGTAGAAAAACCTTATATTATTTAAATTACAACACAATATATCATAAAAATTTAAAAAATATATCTCTTACAAATCTCAGGGTGTTATAGTATGGCTGGTCCATCCCCACTGTTTGGAAAACCATTAGGATCTTATATGCCAACCTCTGACTAAAGTGGAATGGTTGTACGGGTGCTTGAGAGGCCGACACATTTTTTAAACCATGTGAGGGATGTTTCCTTAGCCCTATCTGGGACCCCCCCCCCCCCCCGTATGGTTATAGAGAATTGTTAAACTTATCATGTGCCAACCATGCAACTTGCACTGTTCAGCTTCTTTTCAATAATTTAACATTGAAAATCCTTATGAAACCCCTAAAACCTATCATAATCCCTTGGAAAGACTCCATTAACCATTGAAATGGAATTTTATCCAAAATTAAAACTGGGATATTCCTCATTTCATGGTCAGGGTCTTACAATCACCCCCATGTTATAACAACTCATCCTCAAGTTTCATTTCCAAGAATCGACATGCCTCCACGGAAAATGTTTGTTCTAAGGGGTGCACCTATAAAATTCTATATCATAGGTTTAATCCTAATAAAGGTAGGTCATCCCAACACTAAAAATAAGGAAACATTCCAACCCTGAATAATTTTCCCCAAATTAATCCACAACATGGACCTGATGCTCCTAAAAGGATGCAACAACCACAAACCCAATATCTACTCCAAGAACCCCAAAAGGAAGAAAAGGTGACATCGCCTAAGTCATGACAAAAGAAAACATCATAAATAGAACCATCCTGCTATGGGAGATCCCATTATCACTCTATTATCTTGATCCTCTCCATGACTTTTGTCCCAAAATACATGGTTCCAACTTACACTATTTTTAAAAATTATGATGGTGACATAGAATCTACATCACTCGAAGGAACACACAGCCATCCAACCAAATTTCCCCAACCAATATAGGTCCAAATTTAAATCCCAATAGAATCTTTCAAAACTGGATACCCAAAGTACAAAAAATAAACAACCATCAACTCAAGATCCCAACCCCTAATTCCCAATCCAACTCTCATTGTTAAAACATAATCATCAAGATGGTTCTCTCCAAAGCCCATGAAAACCCAAAAATTGAAGACATGGTTGTTTGGTTACAAGATAGGATTAAGGTGCACCCTAAATTAATCTTGACCTAAAACATCCCTTTTCTAAATTTTGGCACTTATTTCATCTACAAGACCAAAAATAACATTGATTTTAGACTCCCACAATGCACCCATTTCAGTTCCCAACTTATCGTACTTAAATGCCAATGAGAGTACCAGTCAACATCAGCACCCTCCCTTTCTAACAAAAACCCATTGGGATTGATATACACCGACTGCCCATGTACAACTAAAAACCAACTATCTTTCCCCAAAAATACCTTATATCATTCCCAATATGCCTCTATTTTTTTATGAATACATGCCTGATATGGTTTGTAACTTAACACCCATTATGCACATTACCCATGTCAGACTATCCCTAGCTGACTCATCTTGCAAATTCTCATCCTCCACTATCGATGTGTTTTCACCTCACCTAATCATGATCCCTTCCCACTCAATGCATACCACCACCATTCGAACATACCTACCGAATTCTATTCTGAGCTTCTAATGAAATTCCACCATCAAATAATCCACTACACCAAAAACCACCATCAATATATAATGAACCCACTGACACATATATGGCGCAAACATCCTGAACTACTTTTAGAACCACCCCAAAAACGAATTCAATGCTTGTCTCGATCAAAATACACACCTAAACCCCACTTGTACTTTCTTGAAGAATCCAAACATGTTCCTTAGAGGTTCCTTATTTCCATCCTGATGCCACCACATCCAACTAACAGTCTTCCCCACACACATTCGACCCTCCCAGCATGAGGGTCAAATACCCATGATTAACAGGTCACTTCCCAACTTAGGAGTGTCATTTCTACCACTTTCCTCGAATAACCCAACTATCACAACCCACATTCAACCACTTATATATCCAAAAAATGTACATGGTATCCCTACTCTAAAATAATTGACAATACTAAATGACCATGATCACTCATTCCCAACCTCTAAGAATGGAACATGTGGAATTCTCCAACATCCAGTCCATCATGAAGACCCTACTCACAAACTGTCAATGGTTCACCTCCCACCATGAGGCTTCTATCACACTACTCCATGAATAAAACCTCCAATAATTTTTCTATCAAACCAAAATAAAAACATATTTGTAGATTTTCATATATAAAATTCTCTCTTGATGTATCCAAGAAAATGTCAAGATATTAGGAATGATCATATTTAGTTTTTAAGTACACCGATATTTTATTGATGAATACCACCAAAACTTGTCCACCCCTAAAATCAAAAATATCTTTTGGGGCTTGATAAACTCATTCAAAGGAATTAGGCCTCACTAGCTATTGTTTTCACATCAACTATTAAGCCTTATGATTCAAGAAGAAATCACAAACAAAAACACTCCACTACCTCAAGGATATTTTTCAAGAAGCCATGATATAACATTATTTGTGGTAATAATCTCACCTCACTTCACACTATCCATCACACCAATCCCAAATCCAAATAGTCTCACTCTTATTTATTGTAAATCACCTCAACTTCACCAAAAGCATTAGGCACCCTCTTCTATGCCACATGTGCATTTATTCCAAAATCATTGTGAATCCTTGAATGTGCCCACCATCCTGACGATATCAAAAACCCTGGGGTCACATTATTTCCTATGATCATTCACTAAACCCAACTCGTAACTCCATGAGTTGTATATTTCTGAAACTAGTCTTAACACCCACTCAAGAAACCAACCAATCTTTTCAGTTATCCATCCTCATCATACTTGAGGCATCCTTTTTGTTTCCATCTGACAACTCAACTCACCGAAAAACTTAGGTCTAACCACATCACCACCCACCACACTAGGAATAACTCATATGTCAAAGAATTTATCTATTATCTGGTCTCCCTTGTATCATTCCTTACCATAGAACATTGATTCCTACACTGAACACCATTAACACAATTGGTATTGGCACTTGAATGGTCCTTCCCTTTTGTAACTAGCCTTAAATCCACCCACAAGCACTCAACAAGTTTCTTGTTGAATAAGAAACCAAGGCATGACCATGTCTCCTTATAGAAACAAAAATTCATCTACCAGTCATTGATTCCACCTCTGTGGCATCCAAATGTGATTTAAATTCCAAAACACCAAAAAACTTCCACATGTTTCACACACACCCAAAGGCGTTAGCAACCTGGATGACCCCTCTCACAAGTCAACCTCAAATGTCAAATAGAACCATATACCTAAATTTGATTCATGTATAGAAAAGGCTAATACCTATACCTCTAATCCATACACATCAGACCATAAACAAGATACTGCTCATGAGTCACTCCCCTACCCCAATTCCAAAACACACTATGTCTAACACATCAAGGAACCCAATTGATCTAGTTCTCACTCCCATAGTGACACAACCACTATAAAAAACACTAAAGACAAAGACAACCATTTCAGAGTCCAACACACAACCAACTTGGTTACCACCCACAAGGGTTACCACTTTCATATTACCACACAATAGTTCAAAACCTCAAGATCAAAGCCAAACCAAAGAAACAAAATGCAACATTCCACTACCCGACACATAAAAACACATCAAGGCCTCACAACCAGTAACTAAAGGTATGAAAAATATAGAACTCTCATGGAACAAACCCCCCACACACAGGTTTAGTAAAAAACACATGGTATACTAATTACTATTTTTATTAAAGGTCTCATCACCACCCACATATTTAATTAACTTTACCATTTAAAAAACCACAAATTCAAATTTCAAACAATTCCATTTACGCTCCATTTAAAAAATCCTAAATTTATTCAATTTTTGAACTAATGGATTTTGGTTAAACATTATTTCATTCACAATTCAATCATTGGAAACATATTGATGATCTGTCAATCCTATGTTCCTAGATTGATTCATGAACTAAGACACCCTCTCCATCCATACCAATCTAAGAGATAAAACCTCATATATCAATAACATGACATCAAATTTAACCACTCAAGGTATAAATATCAATAAATGGTAAAATCATAAAATAGAAAATAAATTCTCACCCATAAGAACTTGAGTTTCCCTTATGTGTGGAGCTGGAGGAAATAATTTCAATAGATATAATGAAAATTATAAATGGAAAATTGAATAAAAAATAGAAGGTTCCAATAATAGCCGATGGAAAACTTGATACAACAACTATATGTATACTCTACATGTCATCTTCTACTATAAATAAATTCTCTAATATGAAAACCATAAAAAAATTGGCAAGATCTCGAGTCCTAACCCGGTCTAGAAATCCCATGCTCCAACCTAATAGCCCAAAAGTAAACCATGAGTTGGGCCGCTATCATGAAACTATACCTGAAACAACTAACATCTTCTCTAGTAACCAGCTTCTGTGGAATCCTGATAAGGCTGAGAGTACAACTTTGTTGGCTACTACCGATAGTGTATAAAGAAATAACTAGTCTAAAAAGAGTATTCACAAATATAGGTAAGATGATAAAATAGTCAAGAAACCAAATTTCATTATTTAATAACACTCGAATTGTCAACTTTTATTATTAGTTCAATGAGTTACTCAATGTAATCAATCCATATTAGCCCATGTGGGTCGTCCAAACAATATATCAAGGAGGTTATATGTTGGAAAATGAGGAGCATTAGTCCAAGTATCCAACCTGGATTCATAACTTCATTTCCAACCATCCCAACCATTTATTTTTAGGGTTCATAAGTATGAAAACAAGGGGCATTAGTCCAAGTATCCACCATGGATTTGGAACATCATGACTAACCATCCCAACCATTAGATAGAATGCTATAACAATACCCATGGATTCAAGATCTATAGTTCATCCTCTTAAAAATATGGTGCAGCAGCGTTCCTAGAGCATCAATTTGTCCCACCCAAAACTAGGAAGTGGAGAATTATTATAACATCCTAGACCATTAGTAATAGTTTTTCCAACATAGATCATCATTCCATGAATCCAACTAGAATTAATAACTTCATGTTTGAATATCCTCAATCATTTCATTATAAATCACTACCACGGCCCATTACTATCAACACATATAACCCAACATCATAACTTAAACCATTCATCTTTTATCCATATAACATGTTCATTAAATTTTCTTCAAACCATTTAACAATTAAATTTACCCCTTTAATCATTTATATATCCTTTAACACAACATTTATCATGGTCCCAATAGACATTTAAATCTACACATTCCTCAAAAAATCTCTACCCCTTTCACATTTCTTAAAATAGAAAAAAAAATATCATTGTAAAACCCATGGAATACACCCTTAAAATGTGTCTTTGTCATTGAAAACCCAAACAAGGTCCGAGACCTTTATTTTCCATTAAATACTAATAAAATATTCATTAAATCATTTTCAACAAATAGTATCCACACACTCATTTTAAATCATCATTTGAAAATAATTTTGAAAACACATTTAACCACCCTAGGATCAAAACCTAATTTTAAAATATAATCCAATTTAAAAATTATTTTATCTTATTCAAAAGAAAAACCAGATAAGAATTAAAACACCCTATTTAAACCTTTTAAAAATACTCTAGCTAATTTCACAAAAAAATGGAATATAAATATTCTAATCATTTCTTTAACCATTCCATGTTTCTAAGTAACAGTCCTACCCTTTCACTCTCATAATTTCTCCATCTCAACATTTAACAATTCATTTTACCATTTTCAAGGGCTTGGAATACCCCATGAGTAGACCTAGGTCCAGTTTCAAATTATCAATGGACCCAACAGGGTCCGTGGAGGGTCTTTCACCTCAATTTAAGTCCCAATTTACATTCTATTTGAAAATACATAAAAACATAGCAAGGTACCACATTGGAATAACCACATACCTATATAAAACATCAAGAATATGATAAAAATCTTAAACACCGCCTACCTCATGATTGTATATGATTACTTTTCCAAAAAACCCCTTAATTTGAACAAAACTGGCCTCAAACACTAAGATGAATGAAACCCTATGGAAAACAAGGGTTTATATATTTACAAGGATGTGAAATAATAAAACAAGCCTTATCTAGAGAAATGGAGGAAATGGAGATGATGACATAATTGGAGCTTTTATTTTCACTAAAATACACTCTAAATGTTTAATAATTGAAGGAGAAACATCTATGGGAGAGGAGGAAGCCTCCAGTTTCACCTTATGCTAGTGGGGGTCAAATAAGGGAGAAATTTGATGGGAATAATTAAATCCGAAGAGGGAAAAATTGTATTTCTTCACTATTTAAAAGGTGAATGGTTTGGCTAAAATCCTGGACAAATGTGTTAAAACCATTCATCACCCTCTATCCAAGAGGGGTTCAGGATATATGGTCCAACTAGGCCATCAAAACTATTTGGAAAAACCATGAAGATCATGTCTTCCAACCTCTATATAAAGGGGAATGGCCACACAGGTTCTTGAGAAGGCCCACATTGTTTTAAAACCATGTGATGGATGTGTCAACAACTTTATCTGATAAACCCACTCACCCCATATGTTTATGGCACAAGGTTACACTATAACAACCCAAATCCGGGGCCACATAAATGGTGCCCCATACCTAGTTCACCACATGACCTCAAGCACCTTTTTCCAATCTCTAGAGGCTGCTGACTAGCAGCCTCTGGCGTTTGAGAAAACGTTCTTGAGGTCATGTGGAAAACCGTGTACGGGGCACCAGTTATGTGGCCCCGGATTCTGGTCATTACAAAGTGGTATCAGATGAGGTTTTCTTTCTTTTCTATTGCCTTACTATTTTGTGACAATATACAGGGATATGAAGAAATGGTTAGTTAGTACTTAACTCTGCCCAGGAGTAATTAACCCGTGTACAGGGAAGATCTATATTACCTCATAATTGCAATTTTTAGTTTTTGCAAGAATTACAGTTTATTATATTTCACCATTGGGTGATGCACATGTTTTGTGATATTACAGTTTATATGATTGTGGTTCTATTTTATTTCAACCTGATGAGATGAGGGTGTGCCATCTCATTCATCATATAGGCACTGGGTAGAAAATCACATGTCATGCATTTTACCATGCCATCTAGGGTGCATTAGAATTTCATGTTGTTGTGATGGATGTCGTGATAAATTATTCATGATGTTGTGATAGTTGTTGTGACAGACATAGTTTTTATGCTATTTTACTTTTTATATGAATTATTATGATGCCAAGATCTGATTTGCGGGGATTATGGGGCCCTACGGATAGGAATTTGGCACATAGATGCTTGTTTTTTAGTGTTTCTATCATTCGGTGTAGTTTCTGAGATACTGCCCGGAAAAACCCAGAATACACGGCATGTACTTTATTAATACACGCCGTGTAGTTTTTAAATCGTGTTACTTACTGTGTGAACAGAGACACGGGGTTGTAGAAAGTCTTCAGGGACACGTCGTGTAGTAGTCAACAGTGTACCCGGCCATGTCACTAACAACACGGGTCGGGGAAGCTCGTGTACTATACATCGTGTTTTGTACTAACACTCCATGTAGCCTTGTTCTAAGTACCCGACTGTGTCACGAACAACACGGGTCGGTGTTATCTTTCCTTATACACACCGTGTTTGTTCGTAACATGCTGTGTAAGGGTCAGCCGTGTAGCCGACCCTGTAACCTGCTACACGGGTCACTAAACCTGTCAAGTGCACTTTGTGTCCCTTGGGAACACGCCAGGTAGTGTCGACCATGTGTCAGTCCGTGTTGTTAACAACATGGGCCAAATAAGGAATGTCTAGTGCACGTCTTGTCTTCCTCAACAAGCCTTGTAGTCTTCGGCTGGGAAAGTCTGTGTGACTTAGTCGTGTAGGAGTAACCGTGTAGGGATAAAAGGGTCATTACACACCGTGTAGTTTGAGAACATTCCGTGTAGTAAGGCTATTTACACAGCCATGTATGGCCAAGGTACACGCCAAGGGTGAAATTTCTGGGAACACGGCGTGTAGCCATACTACACGCCATGTAGTCATGTTTTTCCAATTTTAATGGTTTTTTCCCTCCTGTTCCGTTTTACTAACTTGTTGCAGCTGTGTTCATCATTAATAAAGGTCTGTTTTGATCTTTCAGAGCTATGGCACCAAGACGTCCTCCCGTTGCACGTCAGGAACCAGGCAGTGACCGTACACCTGATACGACAGACCAAGGACTGCCAGTAGTTCTACTGATTGTTCCGTACATGGCACTTGTAGTGATTCCAGACACTGGTGTCGATGTTCAGTTCAGAGAGGGTTTCATGAGATTCATACAGACCCTCCAGGGAGCTCATCATCCTGCCCCGTCCATGGAAGAGCTGACGTGAGTCTTTCAGAAGCAGTATCCTCCCACTTTCACTGGGGATGGAGGACCTTAGGCTGGAGAGTCATGGATATAAAATATTCTTTCCATCTTCGAGCATCTCAAGATACCCCCAGATAGAAGGGTGAATCTCGCGACTTATATGCTGTGAGATTCTGCCAAGTGATGGTGGGATGTAGTCTCGCAGGCAGGGCGCCAGCGGACTATGGCTTGGGATGAATTTCAGCATACGTTCTATAACTACTTCTATTGGGCGACACTGAGGGTCGACGGATCTAGATAGTTCATGAACTTGCAGCAGGGTATTCTTTCAGTTATGGAGTATTCCTCTCATTTCACTGTGTTACAGCATTTCACTCCCATTCTGGGAAATGACGAGCTGTTTTGGCAAGGAAGTTTGAGGAAAGGCCTCAAGCCAGAGATCAGATCGCAGGTGAACATCTTCCAGTTGACTTATATTACCCTAATAGTCAACCAGTCACTGATAACCGAACAGAATCTGAGGGAGACTGGAGTTGTTGACCAGGGAGGTTCAGAATCCAAGGCTGATTCATTTCATACTGACAGTAGGAAGCGCCACCAAGAGTCTACTTGAGGTGACTCAAGGAAGAGAGATATTTCTTCTGGTCGATGGGATCTTCCTTCTGGAAACTAGGTGGTGTTCTATCAATGTGGACAGAGTGTGCATAAGAAGCCTCAGTGCCTGAGAGATCCATTGGAGTGCCGATCTTTCGGTAAGATGGGTCATCTTCAACGTTTTTGCAAGGTTATTCTTCAAGCGGCTAGTGAATGTGGATCTGTTTCTACTCCTCATACGGGAGCAGGGTTACCAGTTCCGCAGAAAACTGGGGGCTGGAGTTCTTCAAGTCGTTTAGGCCAGGGAAGAGGCCATGGAAGAGGTGGTCAGGCTCAGGGAGGATCATCTCAGGAATATCAGGCTGCTACCCAAGGCCGCGGTACTGGCCATACATTTGCGGTAGAGAAGATTCATCAGGGGCGAGATCATGGACCTTCCACAGTTCGAGGTACGATCTTAGTAGCCTCAGTTTTATCTTCTGCACTTTTCGATACCAGAGCTTCTCATAGCTTTGTTTCTATGCACACTGTGGAGAGCCTTAGACTTACTGTCTTTAATTCTGAGGATATGATGACACTAGACACTCCCTTGGGACATAGAACTGCTAGTGTGCGTCAGTGCAAGAAGTGCCCCCTTGAGGTTGGTGGGTTTCACTTCTTGTGGGATCTTTTTGTCCTTGAGATGATGGGTTATGATGTTACTCTCAAAATGGACTGATTAGTTTCCTTCCAGGCATTTGTCTACTGCTATCACCGAAGGGTGAGTTTCCCATCACTGGACGACATATCCTTTCTTCACAAGGGAGAATGGGATGTCCAGGAAAGCAGAGCTAGAACAGAGCATCGTGGGTTGGACATTGTTACAGAACAAATTGCTAGTTTATATCTGGATGATCAGGGGACTTCTCAGATGGACTTCCCTTCAGTAGTTGACCGTTTTCCGGATGTCTTTCCAGAAGAATTTTCAGAGTTTCCTCTGGATCATGAGGTAGACTTCTCTATTGAGAGTCTTCCCAAAGCAGCACCAGTATCCATACCTCCTTATAGGATGGATATGCTTGAGTTGAAATAACTCAAGAAGCAGTTGGAGGAGTTACAGGCGAAGGGTTTTATCCGACCCAGTACTTCCCCTTGGGGTTCTCTTGTTTTGTTTGTGAAGAAGGTGGATGGAACCTTACGGCTTTGTGTGGACTATAGAAAGATGAACCAGTTGACAGTCAAGAACCGATATCCATTTTCGAGGAATTATGATCTTTTTTATCAGCTTCAAGGATCTTGGGTATTCTCAAAGATCGACTTGAGATTTGGAAATCATCAGTTGCGGGTCAGACCATCCGATATACCTCTCACAGCTTTCTGAAGCAGGTATGTTCTGTACGAGTATCTGGTTATTCTGTTCGGTCTCAAAAATGCGCCGGTTGTTTTCATGGGGTTGATGAATAGATTTTTCCATCCTTACTTGGACTCTTTTGTCGTTGTCTTTGTGGACGGTATCTTGGTGTACTCTCACACTCGACATGACCATGCTACCCATCTTGATATCGTATTGATTACACTGAGAGAGCATCAGTTATATGCTAAACTGTCAAAGTGCCACTTCTGGATAGATGAGATTCACTTCCTGGGTGATGTCATCTCAGAGGTAGGAGTATCAGTAGACCAAGAAAAGGTGAGAGCAGTAGTTACATGAGAGTAGTCGAAGAATGTCTTCGAGGTACAAAGTTTCTTGGGGATGGATGGTTATTACAAGTGGTTTATACCAAACTTCTCACACTTAGCAGTGCCGTTGAAGGGCTTGTCTAAGAAGGGTGTGAAGTACGTTTGGTCAGAAGATTGTGATTCAGCCTTCCAGGAGCTGAAGGGGAGATTGACTTCAGCACCAATTCTAGTTCTGCCAGTGCCGGGCAAGAGTTATACAGTTTTCTGTGACGCATCCGACATTGTTCTTGGAGAAGTGCTTATGTAGGAGGATCATGTTGTTGCGTACGGATCTTGGAAGTTGAGGCCCCATGAGAAGAACTATCCAACGCACGAACTGGTGTTGGCTGCAGTTGTTCATGATTTGAGTTGTTGGAGGCACTATCTCATGGGAGAGAATTTTGTGGTATATACTGACCACAAGACCCTCAGTTATATCTTCACGCAGCGTGAATTGAATCTGATACAGCGTAGTTGAGTCGAGTATCTTCAGTCCTTGACTTTGTTCTTTCCTATATGCCCGGGAAGGGCAACGCAGTGGCTGATGTGTTGAGAAGGAGAACTCAGATACATGTAGTTCATGAGACCAGCAGTGAGTGGAAGCTTATGGCTCTATTCTCCAAGATGCACGTGGAAGTGCGCGACAGACAGGGACAAACCTTTCTCTCTTCTATGGTTGTTACCTATACTCTTCTTGATCGGGTGCGGATGAGGCAGCTATCAGATTCAGAGGGCTTAGTCATGCGGGAGAGTGTGTAAGGAGAGGACCCTCTTCCTGGATGGACTGTGGGTGAGGATGAGATCTTGTGTTTTCAGGGACGCGTATGGGTGCTAGAAGACATACGCAAGGAGCTGATGCTGGATTTTCATTCCTCAGTTTGGGCATTTCATCCTGGCATCACCAAGATGTATAGTGATCTACACCTCCAGTACTAGTGGCCAGGTATGAAGAGAGATTTTCATGGTTTTTCCATGAGATGTTCGACTTGTCAGTAGGTTAAAGAAGAGAATCAGCGACCATCATGGATTTTACAGTAGTTACCCATTCCAGAGTGGAAATGGAATGATGTCGTGATGGACTTCGTGATAGGGTTACCGAGATCTCCTCGAGGAAATGATGTGGTTTGGGTTGTAGTGGACAGGCTCATGAAGGTTTCACACTTCTTTCCAATCAAGGAGACCTTCAGTTTTGATGAGCTAGGACGGTTTTACATCTGAGAGACTGTATGTCTGCATGGAGTTCCACACTCCATTGTTTTAGACAGGGATGCGTTTTTTACTTCTCACTTCTGGAAGGGGCTACAGAGGGCTTTGGGTACACAGGTACTTTTGAGTACAACATACCATCCCAAGACTAATGGCCAATCCAAACGTACGATTCAGGTGCTTGAGGATATGCTCCGAGCTTGCATTCTAGACTTTGGCGGTACTTGTAAGAATCATATCCCTCTGGTGGAGTTTGCCTACAATAACATTTTTCAGGTGACTATTCAGATGGAACCCTATTAGGCCTTGTACGGTAGGCCATGCTGATCACCTTTATGCTGGCTAGAGGTAGGAGATGCTGATTTGATGGGACCTCATCTTGTTCAGGAGACCTCAGAGTAAAGAGAGTTGATTCAGAAGAAAATGGATACAGCACAGTCTCGACAAAAGTCTTATGTTGATCAGTGGAGACCACCTCTGGAATTCGAGGTGGGGGATCAGGTTTTCCTGCATGTTGCACTGAGGTTGTGACAAAAGAGGATCTAGAGATAGGGTAATCTTTCACTGTGATACGTCGGGCCATTTGAGGTGTTGGAGAGAGTTGGACCAGTTGTCTATCGGTTGCAGTTACATCAGAGGTACCAGGATATGCACAACGTCTTCCATATTTCCCAGCTCCGATGTTACTTTTTAGACTTGTCTCATGTCTTTCAACCCAAGGAGGTTGATCTTGAAGCGGATGCATCATTTGAGGAGAATCCTATCCATATTTTTAATCGTTGTACGAAGGTTCTCTGTGGTTAGTCTGTTCCTCTAGTATGGGTGCTATGGCAGCACATGCGAGTACAGGACGAGACCTAGGAAAGGGAGGTCGAGGTACTATCGCACTGGCCAGAGATGTTCGGGGTTTCTCCTTCTCTGCTTTGTTAGGTAAATTCGGGGACGAATTTCTTTAAGGGGGAAAGTTTGTAAGAACCCGGATCTTTGTTTCAGGTATGTCTTTCTTTTTCCTGGAGTTTTTGAGAAAAGAGGGGTTTCTGGAAATTTTTGAAGTACACATCACCATGTACTCCCTTGCCGCGCTAGGCCGTGTGCTGGCCATGTCCTGGCCACACACACGGTGTGTAGAGGCGATGTGGCGGCTGCTTAAATCAGAGTACGGAAAAACAGATTACACTTCGTGTAGCCCAGAAGTACACGCCATGTATTTTCTTTTTTTTCATTAATCGGAACGGGGTCGCGACTTAACCCTGTTTTCGTCTTCTTCTCCGCTGAATTCTACCCAGAGCATCCAAGGAGGTTGATTCTTCTCCAAGCCACTGATCCATCACCGGTTTTCCGAATCAAACGCTGTCGAATGTCGTAGAATCGCAGCGGTGAGTTCTCGGTTCTTCATTGGCCTTGTTTCCTGATTCTTCATCTCGTGTGAGTTATCTAAGGTTGAATGTTTTAGAATTTTTTTCATATTTACTCCG
Source organism: Viscum album (assembly GCA_963277665.1). NCBI lineage: Eukaryota > Viridiplantae > Streptophyta > Magnoliopsida > Santalales > Viscaceae > Viscum > Viscum album. Next base: position 1,510,120,971 of record OY728139.1, on the reverse strand, counting down.
TTCTATGCCGATTCATGGGCCTAGGTTCAAGTATATCGATCTTCGAGGATCGAGGTAGGTGGTTTGTTGCCCTACGTCGATGTTCTTTGATTTTTGGTTGCAAAAGTGCCGAATACCCATGTATTGGGTATCCCGGGTTGAGGATTTTGATCCTATTGTTTATTTTCCTGAGATTTATTATTAGCTTATGATTAATTGATGCTTATATATGCTTGGTTGCATGTTTTAGGATCACCCCATGGGTGGTTTCTCTCTTTTTGGTTGTTTATCGTCGTTCAGCACCATTTTCCTGTGAGGAAAACCCTATTGCAATTTCTAGTTTACTTTTTATAACTGTTTTCAGGTGTTTCCTAATATTTAAATGCTTTTGATGCATGGTATATTTTATCCAGGTAGTTTTTGAACTTACTTAGGGAAGCTGAAAGTCGATTACACATGACTAGACTGCTCAGGGCTGTGAGAACCTGGTGCGGGAGATCAAAGAGGGAATAGACGATTAAGTGCTTCCCTAGAGGGTCTGTTGATTTTAGTATCATATGCAGGACCTAAGGGAATAGGAATTTGTGCTTCCCAAGAGTGTTATTAGTTTACACACGCATCAAGACCATACGAGGAATTAGACTTAAGTGCTTCCTCGGAGATTCTGTAGTTATCGTTGCAAGACCATAGGGGAATTGACGTGAGAGCTTCCCAGAGTGTATGTGCCTTGTTTGATTACTGGACTATAGGGGTATGCTAGTTTGAGCCACCTAGAGGGTCAGTGTAAATTTTGATGGTTGGTTGTGATGAGTCCACCAAGCCAAAGAACAAGATTGGGTTTTGTAGTGCTTGTGTTTAGGTAGTCTTTTGAGATACCTGTTGTGTTACTTGCTTTACCTTGGAATAGAAAGTTTTTCTAGTTTTTCCTAGTTGTTTAATTAAATGAATGTGAATGGTAATTGGTAGGATTATTTACTGGTGTACTCTTATACCATTACTGTAATTATTTTCCTTTACTTTTTCTATATTACTCACTAATAGTAGGGCACAAATCTTATGGTGGTTGCCTACTGGGATTAGTCTCACACCCTGTTTGGGTCCTTCTTTTCATCCCAAACAGATTATATGGTTGCAGGTGTAGATAGGGATTGTGGTCCTTCTACCTCAGGTACTTGATTGTCAGTTGGAGCTGGAGAGCATGGGACCGGGCTTTGGCTCACGATGCTTCTAGAGTTGTTGTTTACGTATAGTACTTTGGTTTCCATTGTATTTCAGCGTGTTGTTTTGTTTATTTCTTTCCATAGATATGTGTGCCATTATGAATCATTATTATATTAGTCACTGCTTCGACTTTTAGTTCAGTTTTTTTATGTTGTTTATTGCTTCCACTATTATTTCTGTTTACTCTTCTGATGTATACTTTACCAAATGAGGGCATAGTTTCCCCACATACTCACCAAGGCCATCGCTGCTAGTCAGCATCCTCTGGTGTTTGGGGAAATGCTCTTGAGGTCATGTGGTCAACTGGGTACTGGGCACCAGTTATGTCGCTCCAGATTTGGGTTGTTACATACACTAACTACGCTCCAACCATAAAACTTCCATTGTTTGGCATCTTTTCCACAATTTCACAACCCGAACCCCTAGGACACCCCTGAGACCTGTCACGCTCCCTAGTAAACACTCTATTGATCATTTAAAAAGGTATTTTAACCAAAAGTTAAACTGGTTAATATCTCATCTCAAGGTCGGGGCCTTATATAGTACCTCATTTGTTAGCATCCATGCATATGTGTTCATAAGAAATTAACCATTTACCATGTCATCAAGAACACATGGATGGAAATGGGTTTCATTTAACAGATAATAAATTACCCTTGGACAAATAATGTGTTTTATATTCTATTCAATTGTATTCACATAATTAAATCATTATAAATTCCATCAATAATGAAAACATGATAAACCCATGGGAAAAAATGAGAATCCATATATATTTAGCAAATTTCTAGGCAAATGCCTTTCAATCAAGGAAATGGAGCATGTGATATTTACATCATATATATAAATGTTATATGGTTAAGTTAATAATTTCCTAAATCAATCAATTTTTATCATCTATCTAAACACCATTAAATCAATGAAATGGAAAATTAGTATTCAAGAAGGAGAGGAGTTGAAACAAATGTCAAACATATTCATAATTGTTGGTTAGTAAAGATAAAGGAAGTGATGTATCATTAAGTTGATAGAGAAGAACATAAAAATCTTTCCAATGAAAGGAGTGTGATGGTATCATTTATAGAATATATTTTATCAACAATAATGTATGTCAACTAATGTAGATTTTGATAACAACCACTTTTAATGAGAAATAGGAACGATCACTATGGAAATCAGAACACCCCTAAACTTTATGAAAATATTTATTTAAATAAAATTTATTTATAAATTAAAAAGAATAATATTTTATTTTAGAATATTATTAAATAAAATAAATTAAGATTCATATAAAATAAAAAATATGAAATAAATATGTGCTCAAATAGAAAACCTTAAAAATAAATTATTTTTCCACTTTGATGAAAATTACCAATGTGGAAAAATGTTTGAATTAAATTATTAAAAAAATACAAATAAGGTCATGATAGTTTAAAATGATGCTTTTAAATTTTTAAAATAAATTAAGTTATATAATAAAAATATGGAGTTGGAGACAAAAATAAAAACATAATAATATATTATTTTTTATATTTTCAAAATTGTTTTGTTGAAAAATAAATCACTTTAAAAGACTATAAAATATAAATTTCTAAAGAATATAAATTAAAACAAATATCACCAAGGATGAGTATCAAAGAAGAAAATGATTTTGATATTATAAATAAATATTATACGAATTACCTAGATGGTTTATCACATTAGAGAGATATATATTTTAAAATGAAGTTGGGAATTAAAAACTTATAGATTTAATAATATTTAAATCGAAAGCCTTGAAGTAGAAAATGTATGAATTACAACTTCAAAAAAAATGAATAAAATATAATTCATTATATAATATAACAAATAGGTAATATATAGAATATAAAAAAGTAAATTGGTGCACAACAAAAAGCATGTCCCAAAAAAAATTAATTGAGACCAAGAAACCCTTACAAGTAGTATAATATTAGAGGTAAGATTTATTTGAAATGAGAATATAGAAAACAATTTTAAAACCCAATAAAATATGTATTAAATTTAATATAATATATTCATCAGGTAGAATAAATTAAACTTTTAAGAATAGAGTACAATTAGAGTGCTTGTAACTCAATAGAAGGAAATTGAGTTAACTAAAACCATTTCAAACCTATAAAACATTAAATAAAATTCTATTTAAAGAAATAAAATAATATGGATCTTAAAACCCCAAGAATAATTGAATATTATAAAATAAATTCATTAATTCTTAATCACTCAACATTAAATATGTCACTGGTAACAATAATAAATAGGTCTCAAGAAATTAAATTTGAGACAATCCATTTTTGGTCATGAATCATTCTGTGCATGAACATAAACTCATGGATAATAAAAATAAGTATTTAAAAAAATTATTAATAACCTTATTCATCTATATTTCATATTCTATGGTTTATCTATTTCCATATGTTATTTATTTATTATATATTTTTCACTCATCTTGGTTACTTAGGCTTGCTCGATCAACATTTCCATAAATATTTTAATACATTGATTCATAATCTTTATATTTTTAAAGTTTTATTTACTTTATTATTATATTATTAACATATTCATAAAGTTCTATAGGTTACCAAAATGGACTCCATGTATAAAAGGTAATTTGGAATGTTTCTTTTTTTAGAGGATTAATTTACTATGATAGTTTATTATTAACATCAATTATAAAATATAAAATATTAGATTTACAAAACCTAAGAACTCCTTAATTAGTTATTATTATCCAATATCAACATTAATTATTTTTATATATTCACCCATGATTTAATTTTTTTACATCATTCATATATATGGTTAAACCAACCAAAACATGAACATTTTATAGTTAATAGATAACTATGAGAGTGGGTGATCAATTTATAATATCATTATTAAAGAAAACTAACGAAATTATTTATGTTTTATTAATTTATTGAATCATATTTTAAAATAATTGGATATATAATTAAATACTATATGAAAACCAAAGAAATATATAACTTTCATGGAGGATATAGTTCATGCATAGGCATGTATAAGTTTTTCATTTTTTTCATATAAGGGGAAGAATGTGGGGAATGGTTTACAATTTAAGAACAATATTAATGTTAAAAATATCATATTATTTCATTAGTTATAAATTTAGGACAATACATGTTAGGTGGTTATGAAAAATAATACTTTTTGTTCATAGAGGTGATAGTCTTCACGTACGCATTATGACTTTTTTATTTTTCGATGAATTAGATAGACTGAAAATAAATATTAATTTGAAAGTTTATAATCAATAATATATACTATATACCAAATTAATTTATAAATTATATTATTATAACCAACCATTACTAGTGGTTAAAACACAAATGATATCAATTCATGGAGGTGTTCGTTCGTACATACACACTATTGAATTTACATTGTTTTTATTAGTTTATGTAAATGAATAAATATGGATTTTTCTTCTAAAAAATCAAGATTTTGTGGGATATGTTTTTCAAATAAATTTAATTTCTTTAATATCTTGTGTTACACATAATAGTAATTTTTAATGAAACACGACATACTCTTAAAATATTATTATTTAATATGATATTTAACGTCTAGCCATTTGAATGGAGGGTATAAATAGTATTAAATAAATTAGAGTAATATATTCCTTAAATGTGTACATAAAATGAATTATTTAGTGACCAATTAGTTATAAATCAAAATAAAGGAAATATTTTTTTGAAAAAACATTTTGATGTGCACAAATATTTTTATATTAATATATTAAATAAATAAATTTTATGAATTATTTTAATTAAATTTATATGTAATATATTCAATGGAATATTTAACATTAATATTATGTGTTTTCTAGTAATGAGATAAGAAACATACAATTTTAGACTTAAAATTGTATTTTTATAAAAAAGATGGTTTTGTCTCATTTTGTGCACTTATTTTAAAATTAATTTTTTTCAGTATTAGAAAATTTATTTGAAAATTTTAATTAAGTTAATATTTAATTTTGATATAAAAACTTTTTTTCTTTTTCTCTTTGCAAAACCTCTTTCTCATTTCATCTGTAGGTATAATTTTAAAATAACATTTTCAACTTCTATCACTGTAATTTAGAAAAATATATTCCATGTTTTTAATTAGAATAATTAATATTATATAATAAGGTAAAATTAATTTTTTATCACAATGAATAAGGAAAATAGTAAAAATTAATTTCCACAATTAAGGTTAAAATGGGTTTAACTAGGGATTAATCTAAACTGATAAGGTGTAAAATGACATAGAAACTTGTCCAAACCTCATTATATGCACATATTTTGACCTTATCACCTATATGGTTTGATAATGATCCGTTTTTCAGCCTTTTAAAATATAAAAAATGTGGTTAAATGTTATTATTTTCAAATATTCTATTTTGTGCCATCTCCCCCCGCTTATAAAAGGCCACCCACTATTATACCCTGTTTTTACTTCAACAACCATTTAGTTATGAAAATAACTAACATTATATAATCCATAGTTACCCCTATAAATTAAATATGAATTATTGTTATTATTAACCACTCTTAGGAAAGATTTAGGTATAAACCTAAATAGTTTCTTCAAAGAAGAGGCAAAATTCTTAACCTCGCATTTTGTTTTATTTATTCCTCCACCTCATTCAAATATTCATAAAATATGATGGTATAATATCACTATAATATAAAATATAAATAGATTTTATTATTTTAATGGATTAAAATATACCCATCACCTTTTTGATCAAATGGAAAATTAAACTGTCGATCATATGTGCGTTGGACTAATTCCTCACGAACTGATGCTATTCATTTTCCAATTAATACCTCTAACAGATTCATATAATGATGTATTTAATAACTAAATAAAATATTTATGACATTATTATAACTATTTATACTATAAAACCATTTATAATATCTTACATTCCAACCCTTTGTAAAATAATAATGTCGCTCATGTGAATGGTGGACTACAGACTTGTGAACTGATGTGATGTGGTTTTCATTTATATTAGTCTAGGATGGTAATAAAAATAAATTAATTGAATATATATATATATATATATATATATATATATATATCAGTGTGTGTGTGTCTTTGTGATATTTTTAATATAATTATTCTTATTTATTTATGATATCACATATACGTTCTTACTTCCCATTCAGTGGGGGATAAGATAACGTCGATCGTGTGTACGGTGGACTACTCCCTCGGAAAGTGATGTGATTCGATAGGTTTAAATATAAATATGTGAGATATATTAAATAAAAATTATTATATAAAGTTAATACATTACAAACCTTTATTTTGTTCAGTCCTTTGATAAAATTGAAACAGTGGTCTTGTGTACATATGACCAACGTTTTCCATGAACAGTCCATTTCATTTTCTATCTCTGAATTTTAGGGATTACTATAAATAAATATATAATGAATATATATTATTTTTATATAATGGTTAACATTATGGATATTTTCAAACCATGATCTATGTAAGAGGGATGAAAATAAAAAATCAATACATACACACAAAAATAAAGAAGTTATTACTCAAAATGTGATTTTAACATTGAATTGTTAATAAATAGGTAATAAATTTCATAAGTAAATAATATATTATATTATTTATATATAATTATGTTACTAGAATATATTTATAATAAAATTAAATTTATTATAAAATATTTTTAAACATGTACCAAGGAAGTCAAGATTTAAGGTAAGGGATTTCAAGTCACTTGTTTATTTCTGAGATATATATTCTATAATCACACATAATTTATATTTGTGGTGTATATAATTCATATTTAAAAAGTTATATAATTAATATATTTAATTTCATTATATTTAAAGTTTTATTTGATTTTATTTTTCAATAAGGCTGATATTTCAAAATATTACAGAAGCAGTACGAGTTTTTTATCTTAATTTTTATTCTTTGGGACATAAATTATTCTATTAACCTATATTCTTTTATGAGATATATATAGAGAAATATTGACACATAATATCATGAATTTATTTATTCTCATTATATTTTAAGCTTCATTTAATGGTATTCGTTCATGTTTCTTACGATTCAAAGTTACCAAAGTGCTAATGGTTTTATGAAACAATATCAAAATTTATAAGGATTGTGTATTTTTATGCTTATGATGATGAAATATTATAAAGTTCCTCTCAATAAACTCTGGAATTTTATTATACTATTTTTATTTCTTGATAATGCATTATTTTACTTTATTTTCCTCTCTTTATGTACTCAGGATTCCTACATAATTTTGTTTAAAGAAATATAATGTTATTTCTCTTTTATACCAAAAACCATTTTTATAACATATCTATGGATTCTAAAATATTTTAAAAAATGTTTTAAAATTCTAAAAAGGATTTATTAAAGACATTATTACCCCTATTTTACTTTGTATAACGTTTTATAAAAAGTAATATTCATTTCATTTCCCAAAAAATCCATGTTTGGCTTTTAAAAAAATGCAAGAGAAAACATTTTTATAACATGTACAGTATAAACGGAAGTTCCCACCATCATTACCATTTTTTTCATTGAATATTAATTCATAATTTTCAATGCTTCTTATAAAAGAAAATAATTTTAAAAAAATAATTTTTAAAAAGAGTTTTTAAAAGTGAAAATGTTATTTTCCTCAAGAAATGTTTAAATTGATCTTTAAAGATTTCTTTATATGTTTCTAATTTTATTTTAAAAGAAAATGATTATAAAAATGTTTTATGTTTTAAAAGTAATTTTCAAATTGAAAAGGTTATTTTGGTCAATGAATTTTTTAATTTATATTTAAATCTTCATTTATACATTAGAAATGTTATTTTCAAATAAACGGATCTTTAAAATGTTTTATATTTTAAAAAGTATTTTTCAAAGTGAAAATGTTATTTTCATCAAGAAATGTTCCAAGTTATGTTTCAAGATCACTTTCCATGTCGGATGACACCCTTTAATGTTACTTATTCTTTAATAGTTATATAAACCCACAATACCATCCTTATTCTTTATCTTGATCTATTATCATTATAAAAAAGATATGTTTATGAAACCGGTTCATTTTCTCATAGGTTATTTTATAATTAATTGATGAGTTGATTATGAAACCCATTTATTTTGTATGGATTATTCTATAATGAAATTTTTATGATACTCATTTTCTCTATATTGGTTATCATATGATTAAAGTTGTGTGATCTTATGGAAAATATTGTATGGATTATGTGATGGGAGGTACCTATATCTCCCTCTAATTCATTGGGTAATGATTAATGTTATATGAACTCAAAGGATATATGGGAGGTTCGACCAATCCCAAAAAAGGGTACAAGGGAGGTTATCTGAATCCTGAAAGAGGGTATATGGGGGGTTATACCAAGATAAATGTAAGTAGATTGGTGGTTATCCCAATCCTAACATGTTATAAATGTCTTGGTAGATATCCTTCACATAATATTTTCTATGATTATGTGTATGCCACAACTCCATGTTTTATTCCTAATATAGATTTTGATATTTGATTACTTTTTGATTCATGTATTATAAAATACCAATATTTATTCCATTTCTCATGTTTATGATCTATAATATGTAGGATATAGTTTTTCAAATGTTATTCTCATGTCCTTATATGCTTATGCTCATGATATTTTAATATATCCCTCATTTACCATTAGTGTGAATGTGATATCACCCATTCTTATGTTTCCTTTTACCAGGATTTGAAGAAAAATATTATGTAATATATGTCTTAGATATAATCTATTTAGGAAAAATATAGTGTGCAAAGACATAGCTCAATTATGGGATAGTTTTTTATGTTTTCAAGTTCCTAAAGGCTCTAGACCGAAAAAATTATTGAATGGATAATTATATTATAATGAATATCAATTATTTAAGATGTAATATTTATGTATGAAAAGTTTAGTTCTTTATAGTTGGTATTAGAGAATATTTTAGTTAAATAATTCGAAATTAGGATAAGAAAACATTTATGAGATCCATAAAGATAATTCTAAGAGTGGGAAAATATCTTGTAATTTTTTAAGGGGTATAGAGAGTAGTTTCTATGAAATTGAACCTCTGTCTAGATACTAAAGTGGACATGGTTCTCTTACAGAGGCACCTAGGGGAAATAATTTATAAATATTCATCTTGGTATTGACTTGAAAATTACCTGGTACACAAATATGGGTTTTAATATGCACCAGGTTTAACACTCCAATGAGATATTCGTTGGGAATTGAAAAACTCTTTACGAACCATGATGAAAGATTTGAATAATTATTATGAATGACCTATTCAAGATTAAGGTTTCATATATTTAAATGAAGGTTTCCTGAATTAGACATCCTATAAGTGATTTTTCATGATTATATGGATTCTCACTATTAATATTATTTCTCGCACTAGGTTTTTTTTGTTTTAGTCAATGGAAGAATCTTGAAGGAACTAAGTTAATATTGAATGTGATAAACAATGTATTGATGAGAAACCAAATAATATTATGATTTGTTGAAGTATATTTTTATTATTCCTAATTAATTATCACAATATAATATTAAAAACATTCATATTAACCCACTCCCATACTCACCAAAGAAGTGAAGGATGGAGTTCACTGAGATTTTGGGTCATGGAGACCATAAAGGAAATAATATCTAATTTAGTTTATGTTGAGAATGTGGGAAGAAACACTCTAGAGAATTTATCAATGGAATGAGAATATTTTCTATTTTTGGTGAATAAGGGATTAGAGTAATCAATTAATGAGTAAAAAAGGAAAAATTTAGTTAACATAATTGACTAGAATAATGGTTTTCCTAATTATTCATTAATGGTTGAATTATAAATGTGGAAAAAATTGGAATTATAAAATTGATTTCCTAGGGTGAAAGATAAAGAAAAGGATAATAAAGGTTGTACAAGTAATATTTTTTTATTGATGATGAAGATATTTCAAATAACATATGAATAGAAGGAGGCCTTGAGAAATAATATAGTGAATCTTAGTTAATGTTTTAATAATGAATTGGAATTATTTAAGTGTTTGTGTATTAGAATTCATGAATTCTGTTATATGAATCACAAAATATATAATGATTGTTTAGTAAAAAAATTCATTAAGTATTCTAAAGAATATTTTGAATAATATAGATGACCTATAATTTTTATTTAAAGTGATATTTTACTTAAAAATAAGATTATGAGAATATAACCCTTAATATTTTCCTGATTTTGAGGAAATATTTTATTGTTTGGGCAAAGAGATTATTGATATGGATAAAGTAAACTGGATAGTATTGATGACCTTAAAACTGAATAATGATTTGTTAAAAATGTGTTTTATATTACCATGGATTTTATTTATAACATTTTTGGATTTATTGATTTTACTCAATAATATGTGGTTTCATTTAAGGAATAAGGAATCAGTTATGTTTTCATTAAGGTTTTATGGTAATTATAGCTATTACCATGCTACAAAATAGTATATACCAAGGTATTCACATATTTGGAATGTGACCACTAATAGTTTCTTAAGGATGTTTAGGGTATTAATGTTACATAGACTTTAATAAATTTAATGAACTTCTTTATAAATTTTTAATTTTTGAAAGTTTATAAGATTAACCATTTCTGGAATGGTTTGAATTGAACTTTGGATGAGGTTTTAGAGAATAATTGTTTAATTCACCATATGAATATTTATTCATGATGGGTAACTAGTGCTAAATATTTATTTTTGTTGATGACTAGAGATAGAATGAATGAATTATAATTATATTATGCATCTTGTGACTCATTAGTTCTTCAAGAATAACAAATTGATCTTCGTTTTTGTAGTAAGAGAAGAAGTCGAAATTGATTTAAAAATAACCAAAGGATTAATATGTGATTACAATATAAATAAAAGATAAGCCATAGGTATATCAGCCCCTTATAAATTCTTGAACGTATCCGTAAGGTTTCCTATTGATTAACGCTTCCATCAAACCTGTCATAATTTTATGATGTCTTCCATGTATCTCCCTTGAAGAAGTAAATACAAAATCCATCACACATACTAAAATCATAGATCATACCACTAAAACATGATATTTATTATGAGTAAAAATCTGTGAAGATTGTGGATCATATAGAGAAATTTCTATGAAATAAAAAACTCACATGCTCAATGTTTTATAGAGAAAACACCAGTTTAGGGAAGCTATGTGGGAACCTAAGGATGTAATGAGACAAAAGTGTCCTCTTTTGTTTATCTAAAAGTGAAACATTTTTAAGGTGAAATTAATTTTCAGGGGATATAATGTAACACCCTTAGATTTTATGAAATAGTTTTTAAAATAAATTTAATTTCATTGATAGCTTTCATTACATACAACACTGAGTTTGAACGACACACAACATGCTATTAAAATATTATTATTTAATATGGTAGTTATCACCTATCTGTTGGAATGTTGGGTATGAATAGAATTAAATAAATTATAAAAATATATTTTTTATAAATTTATATTAAATTAATTATTTAGTGAAAAATTAATTAGAAATTAAAATAAAAAACATTTGAAAATAAAGGAAATATTTTTTTTTAAAACTATTTTTATGCGCACAAACATGTTTTATATAAATAAATCAATTAAATCAATTTTTTGAATGATTTAAATTAAATTTATACATTATATATTAAATAATATATTTAAAATTTATCATATGTGTTTTTTAGGCATGAGATAAGAATATATCCACTTTGATGCTTCAAACAATATTTTTATAAAAAGGCAGTTTTGTCGCATTTTGCTCACTTATTTTAAAATTAATTTTTTAACTTTTATAAATTTTATTTTATAAATTAAATTAATTTTTTAAAACATATAATCAACATAATCTTATAGTGATTATTTCTAAATTTTATGAAAATATTAATTTTTTGATGACTAATGAAAAATACTTGTTTTTATTAAAAACTACATTATTGTTTAATGAATTTATATTGTTAAATACTATTTCAAAATGTTTTAAATGTTAAATTATTTAAATTATATATATATTAATCCAATTTATTTTATTGGATTCAATTTCATTTGAAATTTTTATGTAGAAAAATTTTAAACTTTTCAATATTTTCTCTTTAGAAAATTGTTTTCACGTCACGTCTGCAGGTATAATTTTAAAATAAATATTGAAACTTATGTGAATAGAATTTTAAAAAATATATTTCATATTTTTAGTAATTATAATTAATATTATTTAATACATTCAACCTAATTTTTTACTATAGTGAATAGTGAAAACAATAAAAATTAATTACAACGATTCAGGTTAAAACGGGTTTACCAGGGATTTAAAGGATAATGTGTAAAATGACCTATAAACTTATCCAATACCTATTTTATGACCATATGTAGACCATATAACCTCTAAGTTTTGATAATGACATATTTTGGATCTTTGTTTATGGTGAAAAGTGTGGGTACATTTTATTCTTTTCAAAAATTCCATGTGTGTCCTCTCTCCCATTTATGAAAAGCCACCCTAACTCCTAACATATCCACACCTACAAAACCATTTGTTTCATAAAATACCTAAAACAGTATCACCCCAGCTTCACTATATGCTTAAAATTTAAATTTTGTTTATTAGGAACCCCTCCTAAGAAGGCTTTATATATAAACCTAAAAAGGTTCCCCAAAGAAGAGGTAACATTATTAACGATGAGTTTTGTTTTATTTCATCCTTAAACTACTTATATTTTTTTTAAACAATATTTATATTATAATAAAATTATATACCATTATTTTATATTTTATTATGTTAATTTAAATACCTATATCTTTCTCATCTTCCATCAAATGGGAAATGAAATTGTCGATCGCGTGTACGACTGACTACCACCTCATGAACTGATGTTATTTTTTTCCATCACCAATTCATAAAAATGGATATAATTATGGTTTTAATATTTATAAATTATATTTATTATATTTTTATATATTTTTTTATTAAAATACCATCTATACCTTCTTTCATCCCAGCCTGTTGGAAAATAATAATGTCGCTCGTGTGTGCGGAGGACTACTGCCTCACAAACCGATGTGGTGTGTTTTTCATTTATATTTTAATGGGATTGTAATAGGGATATATTAAGTGAATATATATGATATTTGAAACTTAATTATACTTCTATAATTATTATATCACATAAACCATCTTATATCCCATTTTGTGGGGGGTACAATAACGTCATTCATGTGTGTGGTGGACTACTGCCAATCGAAGCGATGTGATTCGTTATTCACATATGCTTTACATAGAAGGTAATAAGGATAGTTTTACATAAAAATATTTTATATCTGTGACATAAAATTATTCTATAAAGTTACTATATTTTTTATCTTTATTTCTTTCAATCCATCAAGAAATTGGAAACAACGTTGCTATGAATATTCGACCTATTGTCTCCATGAATGGTGTATTTCATTTTCTATCTCTAAATTTTATGGAATACTATAAATACATTTATAATGAATATATATGATATTTATATAATTTATACCAATCTAAATATGATTTAACCATGATCAATATAATAGTAACAAAAAAATCAAAACATACTTGAAAAACAAAGTAGTTATTACTTAAAATAAGGTTTTAATAATTAATTGTCAATAAAAAGGTAATAAAAGGTCATAAGTAAATAATATATGCTATGATATATATAAAAATGGTTATATAATAGATTTATAATAAACTTATATTATTTATATAGTGTTTTATAACATGTATGAAGTAAGTCGAGACTTAAGGTAAGAGATTTCTTGTCTCTATTTTATTTTTGGGAGACATATGCCATAATAACCACTCATTTCTTTTGTGTGGTTTATATAAATCCCATTTAACATGTTATATCATTAATTTACATATTTTAATGATATTTAAATTTTTATTTTATGTTATTATTTATTGAGGCTAAGGTTTCAAAATATTACCAAAGTGGTAAGTTATTTTTGTCTCAATTTATCTTCTTTGAGACATACATTATGTTATGAGCCTATATTATTTTAGGAGGTGTATATACAGTCCCTTTGACATGTAATATCTGAAATTTATTTATTATCATGATATTTTTAAATTTAATTTAATTTTATTCCATCATGGGGCTTATGATTCAATGTTACCAAAGTGGTAAAGTTTTTATGACACAATCTCACCATTTATTGGGATTTTTTATGCTTATGCATCTGATGATGAAATACTACAATCTATATCCTAATAAACTCATGAAACGTATTCTTATATAGTTATTTATTGAGAATACATGTTTTCCCTTCATTTTACTCTCTTTATTTACACAATATTCAAACAAAATTTTTTTAATTAAAACTAACTCTATTTCTCTTTTTCATCAAAACCCCTTTTTATTACATATCCAAATTTTTTCAAATGTTTTCAATTTTTTTTAAAATTATATAATGGATTTATTAAATTAATTATTATCCATGTTTTAATTTTTAAAAAAATTAAAACTAAATATTCATTTTTTCCAAACAAGGCCCCTTTCGATTTTACTGAAAATGTAAAAGGAATATTTTTTTAACATGTATGACATGAATGTAATTTCCTTCCATCATGACCATTATTTTATTTGAATCTTCCTTTGTAATTTACCAAGCTTATTTTGAAAGAAAATGATTTAAAAAAATGTTTTAATTAGAGTTTTTTTGTAAGAACCAGGTTTTTCACTCAGGTATAGATCCTTTAAATTTTGGTCTAAATCTCTACTTTGGATATTTATGGATTCCTAATCTAATATTATACGGAATTAACCTATTTCTCTCTCAATTTGGGAATTTTTTAAGATCTAACCTTGGAATCAAGATATCTCCTTCATCTAGAAATTGGTCAATATTTCATTCATCACATTGGATGCACAAGTACTCGAGTCCTCTTGATCCATTCACTTTTTCTTTTCTCTAGACTGAGATATTAGGGTATGAGGGGTTTTATCTCATTCTTAGATCTAATCAGATCTGATCCAAACAAAAGGCCCATACTGGAGAAGGATCATGTAACCCCATGGTGGGTGCTCTATAACTCTTCCCTAAAGTTTGTTAATTTTGTATTTTTCATGCGAGGCCCACCGATTTTATCGGGTGAGATTTATATAATTTATATTCCATGATTATACTTGTTAGAACCATATATATATATATATATATATATGATATTACTATATATGTGGTTAATTGTTTGTGGTTATGACCACAACTCCATTCCTTCCATGTCGAAGGTTATGCTATAATTATTGTGTTTTGTTTTGACACATTTTCACCACTCTTCAGGTGTGTCTTGGGGTGACCAATATAAGGGTAAGCATTTCTATATTAATTGGCTTAATTTATATTGTTAATTTCATAATTGAATCTACCATGTATTCTTACAACTTGACCCGCCTAAGGTAAGTGCTTCAAATTGATAATTAAATGTGAATGATTAATTGGTTTCATATATGTACTACCCCTTACCACATTAATGGAAGGTAGTAGAATAAACCTTAAATTATTTAATATGACTCAAATGGATTAAATGAATGGTTTCATGCTACTTGGCCTTGTCACATTAATTAAAGGAAAGAATTGAACCAAATGAAATGATAAAAAGGTTGAATGCAATTTGACCTTATCACACTAATGAAAGGAAAGGATTTAACTGAATGAAAGATTACATGAATTCATAATTAAATATGAATTTTTGGACTCGATCGTACCTTTGATTTTTGTTGGAAAATTCCATGAACACTTGAGAACCCCATTCAGATTCTAGGATACAGCTTGCGTAGGTTGATACCCTCTTAGATCTTGATCCATTTCAGTTCTTGGATGTTAGGTATGACACAATAGGATCCATTAATATTAATAAATTATTCCGTGGATACACTCCTTGGATCAAGAATTGACATTAGGTACAACAGTTAATGTTCAATCTCTACTCAGACTTGTTTTACCTTGGTCGATCACCTTGGACTCGATAGATGCCTCATTGTGGAAAGCCTTGAATTATGCTCCTTGGATTACACTCTTACCCCATGCCAGGATATAGATATTACTAATTTCTTGACCCTTGAGGTCTATGTCACCTTGGTTATTACCTTGGTAATTCCTATTAAATATCCTTGATCATGGTTGTCTTGTTACATCTTGGAACCTTAACTATTTATATTATCACGAGGTGTTGTTAGTGTTGGATCTGCCTCACATGACCTATCAATATGAATTGGTAAATTCTTAATTAATGAATTGGTTATAGGATCAGACACCAACTGAGGGATGAAGTAGGTACGTGGGTATTTAGTTACATTTTACTGCTATATATTATATATTCATGCTTGCACAATGTTACATTTCAATTACACGGGTCAAATGTTATAGACATAAGTGGTGGTGGCCCACTGATATTTATCTAACACCCTCTCCAAGCACTGTTCGGTACCCGGGGCCGATTACATGGTTGAATCTATTGACAAAGGAAAGTAGACGGCTTCAAACACTTGATTTCTTGATGTTTATTATGGATCTTGATATCAGAGGACTGAGTTGGAACTTGATATTATTTGTATAGTATTTTATTTCCTTTATTCTTTGTGGAACATGTTATTCCAATTGTTTATATCCATGTTTTATATCTTTATATTACATGATATATCATCATTTATTGTTGAATGTTATTACAGTTGTTTCAAAAATTATTGTTGTTGTCTCTAATTTCAATTGTTCCTTTTGTTTGGTTTAATTGCTTTGCCTATTTTTCTATGTTTACTCTCACCCACTATGCTAAACTTTCTTAATGAGAGAATAGTCTCCCTAAGGACACAATCTAGGACCTCCCTGCAAGTCGGCATCCTCTCGCATTCTGGGAGATGCGCTTGAGTCCATATGGTCCACCGGGCTCAGGGAAACCATCAAGTGGATTCTGGGATGCCCCAAAGTGGAAACAAAGGGGTTTTCCTTTATTTCCTTACTACTTAGAGATAATATATTTTAGATTAGTAATGCTTGGGACCTATTCATAATCCATTCTTGGTCATCACAAACCCATGTTTGGGGTAAAAAACAAGTTGACTAAATTATAATTATTGTTCTTATTTTTTCTATTACAATTGATATTATGTCACCATTGGGTGACACACATGTTGTGTGGAGTTATTGATAATTATTATATATGATCATTTTCTTTCATTTGTGACCTGATGATATGAGGAAAATGATCTTTGTTACATTCATCATTATAGGAACTAAGAATTCACATGTCATGCATATTTCCATGGAATATAGGTGAACTTAACTAATTTTAATTGATTTATATGCTTGTGATTGTTTAGTGGTGTTGTGATAGTTTTCTTGTACATGTATTAGTATTGTTTGTGATTTAGTGATTGTATATCTCAATTCATGACATGTATGGGCCCTCAGGGGTTGGGATGAGTGATTTACCTAGTCGATCCACTATACTATAAATAAATGGGTGTCATTTCTAGTGATAAGTGTATGGGAACTGATTCACCAAAAATGAATATCCATTATAAAGTGAATCATGACATCTAAAATGAAATGGTTGCACATCCTTAACCCACCTTGTCATGTTTCTCAAAGGTAAAGCAGTGAACCTTGAAATTAAATGAAAAACAAATTGAAACTTATACTTGAGAACTTACTGATACCTGGCAGTATAATCAGGTATTTGGGGTAGTATGCCTTGGGTTGTGAGTTTTATTACATTTATATTTCTCTATTGATGTCATCTCCTTGCTTCTAAGATTGTTTTGAGGCGTGTTCTTGGAATTTGTAGACCAATTCTGCAATGACGTCCTCGTATCGTATGCTAGGAAGGTGGCGATGACTATGCTTCAGACATGGTGGGCCCTAAGCTACCAGTATTACCTTCAAAAGTGCCACTTGAGGAACCACCTAGTGTACCTGATTTGGGCATCGATGTCCAAGTTCATGATAGTTTCCTACATCTGATGCAATCCATACATGTTGCTCCACTGATTTCACCTACGATGGATAATCTAACTCATGAGATTTAGAAGAAACATCCTCCATCCTTTTTAGAGGATGGTGGTTCGTAGGATTCTGAGTATTGGCTTGACACCACCTTATCTATCTTTAAGAATCTGGAGATGCCTCCAGAGTGAAGGGTAAATCTTTCCACAGACATACTTCGGTATTTGGCCAAATATTGGGGGGATGTGATTACCCAGGCTGGTCGTCATCAGGGCATGGTATGGGTTGATTTAGAGACTGACTTCTATGATCAGTTCTTTACTCAAATACTGAGATTTGATAGAGCCAAATAATTCAATAATCTCACAAAAGTTTCTATGTCATTTATGGATTATTTATCACTTTTCACAGAGTTACAGTGATTTTCACCACTTCTTATCGATGATGATATTTCACGTGCTAGACATTTTGAGGATGGTCTCTAGTACACGATATATATGTAGGTTATTGTCTTTAGCCTTTCTGACTTTTCTAAAATAGTTAATCAAGATCATATCATTGAGTGTAACCTGAGGGATGTAAATAGTACCAGGTTTAAAGGATCAGTGTCATGTCCATCCAGTTGTTCTTCTGGTGGTAAGAAGTGTTCCCATAAGTTTTCTCATTAGGGTAGTGTCAACCAAAGTGTTTGTTTTTACAGATCTAAAGTGTGTCATCAGTGTGGAAAATAGGGGCATTCAAAACCTTAGTGTGATAGAGACCCAATGGAGTTTTGTTCTTGTGGCCATATGTGGAATCTTTATCATTTCTCTAGGACCTTTCCACCTACTTCGAGTGGTAAAGGATCAGCACCAGCTCCACCTCTAGAATCAAGTACATTTACGCCACGTCAAGTGGGAAGTTGGAATATCACTGGTAGGTCTGGCTGAGTCTGAGGTCATGTTTTTGGTAGCCAGATGCCTGATCAACAGCAGTGCCAACAGAGCAGTTATGATCATGGTAGTCCATCTGTTTCACAGGTCCTTGGATCAGGTCATTAGCATGCACTATAGTTGATACCTAAGTATCAAGTTGTGGGACCATCTACCGTACGATCCTTTACTACAGTATTTTATTTATTTGATACAGGTGATTAAAACTCTTTTATCTTTGTATCTATTTTGGAGAGTCTTACACTAGATATGTAGTATCACTGTGGTATAATGACCCTAGAAACGTTATTTGGGGTATGAATTGAAGGAATATGTCATTTTAAGGAATTTCCCTTTGAGGTAGGAAGTTAACCTTTCTTATAAAACCACTTTGTTCTTGAGATGATGGGATTTGATTCCATTCTTGAGATGGATTGGTTGGTTCAATTTCATGATTTTTTAGACTACTATTCAATAGGGTTTCTTTTACATCACTATTGTGTATCAGTTCTCTACATAAGGGTGAGTTGGATGTCCAGGATGGTAGAGCTAGACCAGAGAATCTTGGGTTAGGTGGAGTGACCACCCATATATCAAATCTCTTTATAGATGATCAGGTTTTACATCAACCTGATTTCCCTCCAATAATGCATCATTTCAGGGATGTTTGTCCCAATGATTTTTCTGGATTACCTCCTGAGAGAGAGGTAGAGTTTACAATCGGTCTTTTTTAGGGAGCATCTTTAGTGTCCATTACTCTTTATAGGATAGAACCTACATATCTTCAGGATATCAAGTGGTAGTTAGAGGATTTATAGGCCAAAGGCTTTATACGGCCCAGTAAATCCTCTTGGGGTTTGCCAATTCTTTTTTCCGAGAAGGTGGATGAAACCTTACGTCTATGCATGGATTATAGAAGGTTGAACCAGATTACAGTCAAGAACAAATATCCACTTCCTTGAATAGATGACCTCTTTGACCAGTTCTGAGGAGAAAAGGTTTTCTCTATGAACGACCTGAGATCGGGTTATCATGAGGTGTGATTCAGACCATCATACTTACCTCATACATCTTTCCATAGTAGTTATGGTCTTTATCAGTACCTTGTTTTTTCATTCAGTTGTATGAAGAAACCTACCATTTTCATGGCTTTGGTGAATAGGATTTCCACCCCTATTTGGAATATTTTGTCATAGTCTTTGTGGATGACATCTTAGTGTATCCTCGCACTCATAGCGACCTTGCCAGACATCTTGAGATCATTTTGAGTACACTGAGAGAGAATCATATTTATGCCATTCTTGTTAAGTTCCAATTATGGATCTACAAATTCCACTTCTTGGGTCATATTATATTAGAATCAGGAGTATCTATTGACCCGGAAAAGGTTAGTGTTGTAGTTTCCTGGGAGCATCCCACGAATTTGTTTGAAATATATAGTTTCTCAGGGATGGATAGATATTACAAGAATTTCATAAAAAACTTATCATGTCTTTATTCACCTTCTATTGGTCTAACAAAGAAGGGTTTAAAGTTCATATGGTCATAAGCATGTTAGAAATCCTTTCAAGATATGAAATGGAGGCTTGTTTCAACACCAATACAAGTTCTTCTAGAGACGGGTACAGGTTATACCATCTTCTATGATGCATCCGGAATTATACTAAGATCATTACTAATGCAAGAAGACATATTCATTGCGTATGGATCTTAGTGGTTGAGGTGTCAATATAGAAATTAACCAACGCACAACCTGGATCTAGTATAATGTTTCCATTTCTTATGTTACTGGATACTTTATCTATTCAGTGAGTGCTTTGTGGTGTACACTAACCACAAGAGCCTTAAGTATTTCTTTTCTCAATAAGAATTGAACCTCAGATAGTGGATATGGTTTGAATATCTACAATATGTTGATTTTGAGTTTTTCTATATGCCTGTGAAGGGTAATATAGTTGCAGATGTGCTGAGTCGGAAAACTCAAGCACAAGCAGTACGAGAATCCAGTTATGAATGGAAGTTAATAGCCCTATTTTTGGAGCTACATCTAGAGTTTCATTATAGTCCCAATAATTCTAATCTCTCATCCTTGATAGTTACCTCTTCCTTCCTTGAGAAGCTGAAGAGTATACTGTTTTCATATCCTGAAGTCTTGGTACTCCATGGGAGTATATCAAGAGATAACCCACATCCAGATTGGTCTATGGAAAGAGACAACATCCTGCGTCTATGTGGACGTATATGGGTTCCTAAAAATGTGAGGTAGGTGATGATTAAAGAGTCACATGCCTCTCAATGGGATGTTCATCCATACATCATGAAGATGTATTGAGATATACGATGCCAATATTGGTGGCCTGGGATGAAACGTCAGATAACATGCATTGTCACTAGGTGTTCCACCTGTCAGCAGGTGAAGGCGGAGCATCAGAGACCAATAAGATTTCTACAGCCACTTTTAGTACCATAATGGAAATGGGAAGGTGTTGTTATGGATTTTCTAGTCAAATTACCTAGGTCGACGAGGGCTAGAGATGCTATATGGGTAGTCATTGGCCAACTAAAAAAATAATCCCACTTCATTCCTATTCGGGAGACTTTCTTAGATGATGGGATGGGATGTCTATATTTCCTTGAGATCATACAACTACACAGGGTTATAAATACAATATTTTCTAATAGGTATTCTCATTTCACATCATGTTTCTAGAAGGTATTGTAGAAGAATATGGGAACACATGTACTTCTGAACATAGTTTTTCACCCTCAGACTGATGGACAATTAGAACTGACAATACAGGTTCTAAATGATTTTCGTTGAGTATGTGTCCTTGATTTATGAGGTTCTTGGGAGATACAAATCCCTCTTATAGATTTCTCCATTAATAAAAGCCTTTAGGAGACAATTCAGATAGATCCTTTTGAGGATTTATATGGTAGGTCATACCGTTCACCCTTGTGATGTCTAGAGGTATGTGAGGCAGCCCTACTAGGTCCTTGTCTTGTTCAGAAGACTTATAAGAATGTTCAACTAATGAGAATATTTATGAATACTCCTCATACTAGAAACAAATCATATGTTGATCTCCATTGATGACCTTTTTGAGTTTGAGGTTGAGTATCTTGTTTTTCTTTGGGTATCACCTAGTCTAGGGAATAGAAAGTTACGAAAGTAGGGAAATTTTTAATCATGTTTTGTAGGGACTTTTTTAATTCTTGAGAGAGTTGTCCCAGAAATATATCGGTTGATACTACCTCAGAGGTATTATTCCATTCATGATGTCTTTCATGTTTCATAGCATTACCATTATCATGTTGATCCATCTCATACTTTTGATCATGAGGATGTTGAGTTAGATGTTGATTCTACCATTGAAGCGTATCCAGTACACATCACTGATCAGAGCACGAAGGATCTATGAGGCCAGTCTATCCCTCTAGTATTAGTTTTATGGCAGCATAGTCGAGTATAGGATGAGATTTAGGATAGAGAATCTGATATACATTCCCAATGGCCATAGTTGTTCTCATACAATGTATCTCCAACCTTGGAATGTGAACCCAGGGATGAGTTCTTTTAAGGGGGAATATTGTAAGAACCCTATTTTTTACTCAGGTATTAATCCTTCAAATTTCAGTCTAAATCTCTACTTTAGACCTTTTATAGATGTCTAATGGGTTAGTAAAGGTATCAGGGGTTTCTATGGAAATTAAAAAGCCTGGAACCCATCTTTTTTGGAAATTTGAGTAGGTCGCATGGTTAGCACACGGTTGGTGCATGGTTTAGCTAACCATGTAAATTTAAATTTCCAAAAAGAACCACTTCGCACGGTTTGTGCACGGTCGTGCATCCTAACCATGCAATTTTTCCTTCTACACATCAAACCTCGCACGATTTACACACTATTTGTCAACCCATGCGGACAAACCATGCAAAGGCTATTTTTCTGGGTAAATTTACAAAAATATCTCTTAATGATTTATTAATTCACCTCTATCTTCCCTAATCTGGGATTATTCTGGAATAACCTATTTCTCTCTCAATGTTTGAGTATTTTTGAAGATCTAACCTTGGAATCAGGAGATATCCTTCATCCAATAACTTATCGAGCATTTTTTCATCATAATGGATGTGCAATGGTAAGTACTTGAGTCCTCTAGAGTTATTCTCTTTCTCTTTTTCTATCGACCGAGAAATCAAGGTATGAGTGTGTATATCCTTTTCCTAGATCTAATCTGATCCGAGCCAAATATAGGGAAAATACTGAAGGGGAAAGATCGTACAACCCTGTGATGGGTGGTCTATAACGCATCCCTAATGTTTTTTTATTTTTGGATTTGTTGTGTGGGGACCATCGATTTCATCCAGTTCCGTTTATAGAATTAATATTCCATGCTTATACTTGTTATAATCGTATTGATATGATGTTCCTATATATGTGATTAATTGATAGTGGTTATTACCACAACTTCATCCCTTCCATGTCAAAGGTTATTCCATAATTCTTGCTTCGTGTTTTGACACGTTTGTGCCACCGTTCGGGTGTACCTAATTTTGACCACTCTAAGGGTAAGTGTTTCTATATAAATTGGCTTAATTTATATTTTTAATTTCATAATGGAAATTACCATGTATGCATACCACCTGACCTGCCTAAGTTATGTTCTTCAAAATGATAATTAAATGTGAATAATTAATTGGTTATGTATCTAGAGAACCCCTTACCACATTAATGGAAGGTAGTGGAATGAACCTTAAATTAAAGAATATTTCTTAAATGGATTAAATGAAAAGTTTCATGCTACTCGGCCTTATCACACAAATGAAAGAAAATAATTAAATCAAAGGAATTGATAAAAAGGACTCATGCTACTTGACCATATCCCACTAATAAAGGCAAGGCCTGAACCAAATAAAATATTACATGACATCATAATCAAATAGGAATGGCTTGACTCAAGATCGCCTTGAATTCTGATTGGAGAATTCCATGAGAAATCGAGAAACCCATTCCAATTCAAAGATACAACATGCATAGGTTGATACCCACCTAGATACGAATCCTTGTATATTCTTTGATTCCTGGTATGAAATCGTATGATCCATTCATATTATTACAGGATGCCTTTGATACAATCCTTGGATATGGCATCGAAAAGTAGGTTCCATGGTTAAATCCCATTAGTCCATATCTCTGCTCAGCCCCATTTTACCTTGGTTGATCACCTTGGACTCAGTAGGTGCCTCATTATGGAATGACTTGGATTATGCTCCTTGGATTACTCTCTTACCCCATGCTAGGCTACAGTTATTTCTGAGTTGGAAACCCTTGAGGTCTATGTTTCCTTGGTTATTACCTTGGGACTTCACTATTAATCATGGTTGCCTTGTTACATCTTGGAACTTTCTCTATTTATACTATCGGGAGGTGATTTTATTGTTGGCTCTACCTAACATGACCTATCAACATAAATTGGTAAATTATTAATTAATTAATTGGTTAAAGGCACAGACACCAGCCTAGGTCTGAATCAAGTACTTTGGTATTTAGTTACATTGTATTGATATACTTTATATATGCATGTTTGAACATTGTAACATTTCCATTACACGGGTTAGATGTTATAGACACTGTTGGTGGTGGGCCGCAGAGATTTATCTCACACCCACTCCAGATGTTGTTTGGTACCCAGGGTAAAATAAAAAAGTTGTAGATGTTGAAAAAGGGAAGCATACGACTTAAAACACTTGATTCCTTTTTTAGTATGGAGCATGATAGAAGATGACCGAGTTGAAAGTATGTGTTATTGTTATAGTATTTTATTTCCTTTATGCTTTATGGAACATGTTATTCATGTTGTTTGTATCCATGTTTTAAAACTTTCTAGTATATGACATATCATCATCTATTGTTAAATGTTATTAAAGTTGTTTCAGTCATTATTTATACTGTATCTATTTTCCATTGTGCATTCTGTTTACTTATATTGCATTCATTATTTACCTATGTTTACTCTCACCTGTTATGATAAACTTTGTTAATGAGGGAATATTCTCCCCACAGAAACATCCTAGGCCCTCAATGCTAGTCGGCAGCCTCTGGCATTCGGGGGGATACACTTGAGTCCATGTGGCCCACCATGCTAGGGGCACCCATCAAGTGTCATTCGGGTTCGAGACATCACATTTTCAAAGTGAAAATGTTATTTTTCTCAAACATCAGTGTAATTGGTCCTTAATGGTTCTTAAATATGATTTTAAGGTTAGTTTCAAGGAAAATAATTTTAATAATGTTTAATGTTTTAGAAATAAAATTTCAAATTGAAAAGGTTTTTTTCCTCAAGAAATTTTTTAATTGATCTTTAAATCAACATTTATATGATTTCAAGACTACTTTAAATCAAAAGTATTTTGAAAATGTTTTATGTTTTTAAAAGTTTTTTCATAGTGGAAATGATATTTTCTTAAAAAAATGTTCCAAGTTATCTTTCAAAATCATTTTCTATATGAGATTACATCCTTTTATGTTACTTGGATTTATTAGGGATATGATCCAATTTCACCATCCTTATTCTTTCTCTAGATGGTTTATTATTATGACGTAGGGATGTTGATAAAACTCGTTCCTTTTTCTTGAGTTATTCTATAATGAATTTATGATATAATTATGAAACCCATTTCTTTTCTTTGAGTTATTCTATGATTAAATATTTATAGTACTCATTTCATTTATATGGGTTATGATATGATGAATGTTTTATGATCTTATGGAAAAACATTTAGAGAATTTTTGATGGGTGGGTCCTATATTTACCTCTAATGTAGTGGGTAATGATTAATGTTATATGATCTCAAAGGGTACATGGGAGGTTTTCCTATATCCAAAACAGGGTACACGGGATGTTGTCCCAGTCTTGAAAGAGGGTAAATGAGATTTTATCCCCCAAAAAAATCAAGTAATAATTACATTAGGAGATCAAGTTTTCTTTTAGAAATATCATTAAAAATAGAGTCCTTAAGATAAATAATGGTGATCATAAGATTAGGGAAGTGAGATATAGTTATTTGTGGAATAAAATGGTAGAGTATTAAGAACAATTAAAATTAAATGCAGTTTCATGAAGTGGTTTAAGGATCCCTAGTTATAAGTGAATTGGAGGGAAATTTTGGAAGCACACTATACAATTTAAATAATGAAAAGTTAAAATTCAAGAGTAAAATGATAAAAAAGGAAAAAAGTGTAATTTTATGTGAAGTTTGGTCATAACACACCTCAATTATCCATTTGAAAATTTTCTTTTAACATGTTTTGCTGCATTTCCCTTTGTAAATCAATTTTCAACATTTTTACTTTTACAAAGGTAATTAGTTTTATAACCATACTAATTAATTATTAAAAAAAATTAAAATTAAACATTTTCCCTAATTTGAACCTTATAAATTAAAATATTGAAATAATTTTGTGCAATAAAATTCTTAACCGTGAGATGGTTTAGTTTTAATATAAACTCACATAACGTGTAAAAATGGTTTTTAGGAAAAGTGTTTTTTTAATTTAAATTTATGTATATGAAAATAGTTCTCTATGTTTTTTATTTTCATGACACAAACTAGTTTATTATAAAAAATAAATTTATAGGTAAATAAAAGTAATAAAAAACCAAATTTTACATGTAAAATACTTATTAAAATAAAATATTAAAAAAAATAATTATAATTAAAATATAACTTTTTTTATAAGGTTATATAGAGATTTTATAAAAAAAATATCTTTAAAATTAATAACTTTGTTCTTTAAAAACATGCATGTCCATTTAATAGGTTGTATAAAATTCATGGTTTGACTTATATACATATAATATATTAAAATTCATCATTTTTGAAAAGAAGTTATATTTCTTAGTATTCATGTAAAAGAACTTATCTCAGAAAAAAACAAAAAATTCATACTAATTCAATTTTTATATTTGGAATTCAAAAATTAAGTTCAATTTTAAATATAAAAAATATTAAAAAATTAATGTTTAAATGAAAATATAATATATAAGGAAAACTTCTTTTATTGAAAAAATGAATTTTAAAACAATAAGTATTATTATACTATTTTTATGAATTTTTAATTGATTACAACCTTTTTATTTACTATAGTTTTTATTCTTCTTAAATTTTTCTAATAATATTTATCAAATATGTCATGGAACATAATATTTTAGGGGTGTATATAAAAAAAGTTATGAAACTTAATGTTGTGTAACGACGTTTTTTCATGTAAAGTATTGAAATATATCTAGTAATATTTTTTGAATCCAGGTCCTAAGATGACAAGAAATTCCAAGGAACAGTGTGTCAGGAATTGATATTTAAAAAATATTTAATATATTAATATCATTGGAGTGCAGTACTCGTGATATTGTGGAAAAATCTAGAAAGGAGGCTTGAATTTGAAATATGAGGCCACTATTGATTTCAAAGTGTGGTTTTTACCCTATGTGAGAAATAATCCTTATTTGTGTTAGGTGTAGGACTAGGTCACCATCATGGACAGATAGATAATTAAATAGAAAAATTATTTATTTAATTGTTTAATTAAATATAAAACCTACTTGACCATTATAAAAACAATTTTATGGAAAATTCCCAGGGTCATCAGTACTAAGATGGGATTTGACATAGGGTTTTGGAGGTGATCGTTGGAAGAAGACAATAGATCAGAGGATTTGATTGATACTGTAGACACCATTTAACCTGATAGAGTTCAAGGATTTTTCCAATTACTATAATGAAGAAATATACTTCATCAAAAACCAAATCAAACTTGAAGCAGTATTTTTTTTTTGTGCATTCATCCTGTTAAATTAGACAGTGTCGAACATAGATCAACTCCACTAGCATGAATTGATTCACACATCGACGGTTGATTTATTTATATTTTATGTGATTAGTTATTAGATATTCATTTTTCCTTCTAATTAAAATGGATCAAAACCAACCTAAACAAAGATGAAGTTTGTTCCTCTTGACTGTTTTCTGGATTTCACCCATGTTTCTTCACACGTTCTTCATTGGAAATTTCTTTGGCCCAC
The DNA here is from genome assembly GCA_963277665.1 of Viscum album. NCBI lineage: Eukaryota > Viridiplantae > Streptophyta > Magnoliopsida > Santalales > Viscaceae > Viscum > Viscum album. The sequence continues at coordinate 1,510,092,713 of OY728139.1, read as the reverse complement.
GGTTTGATGGATACCTAGTATTCTATCATTGAGAGATCTTTCTTTGGTGCAACAGACCAATACTAGGGGGTGAGGTTCAAAATTGAGTGTACTATTGAGGTATGATGATAGTGGTTGGTTATAAGTGGATCAAAATGGAGCGGTGGCTCTTTTTTCAACTTGATGGGTCATGGTGGCATGGCATAATGGGAAGGTGGTGTTTTACAACTAGATTCGATATCCAAATTCTAGTGAGTGGTGAAGACAAGGTTGGCCAACCCCATAACCATAATATGAATCATCATTAGTGGCAGTGACATTAGAAAATTTGGAATAGAATACATGGGATTTTGAAAATATGACGTTACAAAACATGTAATCCAGAGATACACGCCATATGGGACCCCCTGTCTAGGGATCTAGGATTTCAATAGAAGATAAATATCACATGTCTTGTGAAATGTATCACAGATTGTGTGACTTGAATATGTAATCCCGACGTGTGCTTTAGGAGTACATGGTCATGAACACAGCTAGGCATAGAGTTGCGAGTAGACTACATAGGCATAGCCCGATACTTAGGAACAACCATAAAAATTGGCACAACTAGTTGTACATGGGGATGGGAATTCATCACACTGATTTCTAGATCAACCATTACATGTCATGTACCCCTAAGGGTAATTTAATGTATGTAGAGGTTTACATTCTATGTGAGATGGTGATATAAATTTTTACTAGGGGTTGTAAATACACATCATGTAGCTCCAATACATGATTTGTACTCCCCTTGTGTGTGTTCGTTGCCCTTAGTTTATTCATCATAGACCAATATCATTTGATTGTGATACCATGGTCCATTCCCATGATGGTATAGTATGGAATTACATCCAAGGAATAGGATTTTGATCCCCTCTATAGGTTCATTATTGGATAGAGTTTAGTGCATCCCCCAGATAGACTAGGGTGGTATCCTCTATCATTCATAGGTTGGGTTCATGGTATCATCATGACCATTATACATAGGATGTCAATACCATATCAAGTTAGCTAACCCAATCGGGTTTTTGGTGTCCCACAATGGACCTAGGTGTGATCCCATACCTAGATGATGAGTTATTCTGAGATCCTGGGAGTAATTATTGGGTGGGTCCCAATGATTATAACCACTTGGATGAGCATCCCCAGTGGTAGCATTGCTCCTAGAGTAGATTTTCCTGAAGCAATAATTACCTCAAAGCCTCAAACAGTATCCTATGGTTGGTAGTACTAGTTGAGGCTGCTTGAGACTAGTAGTCTATTATTAGTATCTTCGAATGTTTATTTATCTTATCTTGGTGACAAGTCTTATAATGAGATGACTACTCCAGATGATTTATGCTTAGTGATTTCAGTATTTCTTACAAGTTATTTTTATACTCACCCCTATATGATATTTTTCTACACATTTTTTGTATTATACTGCTGATAGCCTTTTTGATAAAGTCTTGGGCCGATTGGAGTAAGAAGAGAATTGTTCTAGGATAAACAGAACAAGGTGTATACTAGTGTTTCATTTTACATAAGTCTCTTCACTCTAAGAAGGTTATACCCTTTTTATTTTTTTTGGTCTTGTATTTTTCCTTTTATCACTTCCAGTGCTTATTTTTTATACTCTGGTTTTTGGGTCATAGATTTATATATTCATTGGTGTCATTTGATTTACATTTAACATTGTATGGGCTTGGAGATGTGTGTGTGAATATAGGTACATTAGGCTAATACCTCCCATGTATAGGATATGCCTACTCAGCACTAGTCTCCAACCACTGGCCTATTGGAGGTGGGCTTGGGGAAATCACATTAGGCTTATCACTGGCTAGGAGGGACCTTGTGTCTTCATTCATGAGAGATTGGTAATATAGGTAGTTCTACCTTATGATCAGGGTTAAGAGATATCTAGATGTGATTTTAGTTTGGGATTTATGCGAACATTGTTAAAGTGTTTTTATTTTTTCTTCCAAGATAGATACTCTAGTATTGTTGTGGTGGATAGCATATCCTTTCACTAGGACTCTAATAAATTTCTTGTTGATTGGGTATATGTAGACATTGGTTGCATGGAAAACATTATAGAATGAATCGTATAGTAATGCTTTTTCATTTATAATTCCTTAAGTTAGATCCTAAGATATATTGATTTACCATGGTTCATCTTGTTTATTTAAGAATTCCTTTGTTAAGGTATCCCACTATGATTCCACTATGTGATTACAAGTATGATCCACTAAGTTAGGAGGCTTCAGTACGTGGGATTGTATAAGAGGTAGTACCTATAGGTGGTTTACCAGTTATTAGACCACCTCTAAATCAATATTTAGTGTCGGTAGTACTGAGTAAGGATGCATGTTGGATGAGTGCACTACATGAGTTCCAAAGTTAGAGACCACCTATGTTTTGGGGTGAACCAAACCCCCAGGTTGCTAAGGACTAGATAGAGGTAGTCTCTGTAGTTTTCCACCTTATGGGGATTCCTTTATATCAGATGAAAATCCTCATAGTGAGTCTTCTTCATGGCTCCACTAGAAGATGATGGAGTTAATTGACTCAAAATGTGATGAGAAAGTTCTCTCCTAGTCATAAATCGAGCATATCTTCTAGGAGGAGTTTAATTTGGACATGTGTGTGATTAGGGTGCATCCAATATCTTCTGTATATATAGTAGGGCAGTATGATTATGTTGGAGTGCTCGATGAGGTTTACCAACCTATTGTAGTATTCCCTAGATAGGTTGTGGGATCCATTATTTATAGAATGAACCATTGAACAAGAATTATGAAATGATGTTAGGTCTCCAAAGATATCTCCATGCATTTTCATCTATCCTAGAGTTCTTGAGTGGGATTTAGTAGTAAAGAGATTCCTGGTAGAGAATAAACTAATAGTGGGTGATCATAGTGGGCACATTGGAGATTAGACCTCAGTATTGGGTAATTGATGATAGTCATAGAGATCTAGGTATGTGAGGTGCTTTCGAAGATGATCCCAGTACAGAGGATCAATGGTTCAAGTATCTCTAGATTCCTTGAGTTAGCCTAGGGATAGATGGTGTTTCTCCTATGAAGATCGGGGACACCATGCTTATGATTTTCCTTCCATTTTTACAGCTTATCAAGATATGGTTGATGGACCACCCATGTAGATACAGAGGCAGGATAATGGAGGCCCACATTGAGGCAAACATGGTAAAGGAGTGGGTAGAGTATTAGGAGGTGAAAAGTAATTTGACTTATTGCCACCACCACGCCCATGTGATCTGTTCTAGGCTTATGGAGCTGTTGGTTAGGGACATGGATAACTACATGTATTTGAGGCCTAAAACCCTAGTGATCCCAACATGGTTATAGGTAAAATATATTTCTACCCTAATTTAGTTTGAACAATGATATACATAAGTGAAATCAACTCATTTCTTTCTACTTATCTAGTTTGTGACTTAGAGATTCCAGTTGATCTCTTGGATTTACCCTTATTCTTGGAGACTCTAACTAGAGGTGACTCAATGATCATGTATTTCTACCATAAGTGTTATTTGACACTTGGTTAAGATAAATTAATATGGGATATCTTTTTAGTTTTGATTTGGCCTTATAAAATCATCTTAGGCATGGACTAGCTATCCATAGTTCATGCCCATATTTACCATTTTAGGAATATGATGTGGTGTATCCATGGATATGGATCAAAGGTTTATTGTATGGGTGAGAAGGAAAACCAAGAAGAGTAGGTAGGCTCATGTGAAATAGTATATAGCCGATTACACACAAGTTTGCTATCATTAGCCTTAGTGTAGTGGATGCTATGAGATTTTATTTTTTTTCTATAGTGGTAGAGTATGAGTACATTTTTCTTGAGGATTTTCCAGGATTACCTCTTCAGCAAGAGAAAAACTTATGTATTGTCCTATATCCTGGGAAATCCCGTATATCTGCACCATTATATCGGATTTCTTCTAAAGAGCATAGAGATATAGGGTTGTCATAAGAGGACTTATAGAGGAAGGTCTTAGTGAGACCCAGTGTTTCCCCTAGTCCACCCCAATGTTATTCTTCAAGAAGGTGGATGGGAGATTGAGGTCGTGCATAAATTATTAGTGCATGAAAAAGGTGTACATGGATAATAATTATCCACTATCGAGGATTGATGACCTATTTGATCAATTGAGAGGGGTGTGGTGGTTCTTGAAGATCGGCCTCAGAATAGGATATCACCAACTTCGATTATGGGATGAGTATATATCAAAGATGGAATTCATATGTCACTGAAGTCATTGTTAGTACTTGGTGATGCCTTTTGGCATGAAGAACACCCCAAAAATGTTTATGGGACTCATGAATTAGATCTTTCATCCTTTCATTGACAGGTTCTTGATGGTCTTCATTGAATATATCCTAGTTTACTCAGCATTGGAGGAGGAGAATGTGAGACACTCGATGATGGTTCTAGAAACATATAGAGATTACCAAATTTATGAAATACTCTTAATGTGTCAATCATAGGTCCTTTTTTTGGTAAACTGTATCTTGGATAATAGTGTAGAATTGTACTCAGTGAAGGTAGAGGTATTGTTAGCTTTGAATCCACCCAAGAGAGTTATAGATGTGTGGAGATTCATTGGGTTAGCATGATACTATAGGATATTCACAACCAATACCTCCAAAATATTGATACCTCTAATAGCTTTGACCTGGAAGGGGTATCCTTTCATTTATATAGAGAGGTTCCAGTTTTCGTTTCAAGATTTTAAGGTAAGGTTGAAAATATCCCCCATTTTAATATTGTCGGAGGAGGGTTTCAAGTACGTAGTGTTTTACAATTCCTTATGGACTAGACTTGGTTGTGTTATGATGAATAGTTAGGATGTGATCACCTATGGTTCTCAGCAGTTGAGGCTATACGATAAAAACTATGTAACCCTTGATCTTGAGTTAGTAGGGGTAGTCTTCACCCTAAAAATGTGGTGAAACCGCATTATGGGATATTGTTTTTATCATCTACTCTAACCACAAGAGTCACAATCATATCTTCAACTAGAAAGATCTTAACTTGATATAGATATGATGGTTTTCATTATTCCATTATTATGACTTTGAGATAGTCAATACTCTTGGGAAGAGAAATGTGGTAATATATATTCTTGATAAGAGATATTTCTTGATTTTTCTTTTGAATAAATATTTGGATCAACTATCCTCATTATAGTTTCCCTTAGTAGACAAGGATGGTTTAGTGTATCTATAGTTTATGGATGTTACCCCAACGCTTCTAAAATATGTTTGGGTGGATCATAATTTACATATCGACTATGATACCATACATGATTAGATATATATACTGGGCATGATCTTGATGTATTTTCTGATGGAAGGGATCACTTCATCCTTTTCTGAGGATATATGATGGTACTAGTGACATTGTAGGATGAGGTTAAGGGGGAGTTTCAGACAACCCATTTAGCAGAATATCCCAGTGTGTTGAAGATATATCAATACCTTCGGTATCAGTTGTGATTTCCATATATAAATAAAGGTGTATAAGATTTTGTATCTCAATGCCTCACATGTTAGAAACTGAAGGATGGGAACCAGGTTATAGCAGGTTTATCTCAACCCCTCGAGGTGAAAATTGGAATTGGGATGAGATATCTATATAATTAATGATGGGGTTACCACTTATTTCCATAGGGAATGATGTTATCTATGTGATCATATACTGACTCACCATGTCATCCCACTTCCTATCTATATGAGAGTAGAGTTCAGTAGAGAGCTTGATACACCTTTACATGGAGAAGATAGTCTGGCTCTATGGAGTTCCCTCGACGATCATTTCAGATCATGATTCTCACTTCATATCAAGATTATAGATAGGATTGAAAGATACCTTTGGGACTTAGTTGTGTTTGAGCATAGTTTTACACCCCAAGACTGAGTATACCATTAAATATATGTAGGATATGTTGGGGGATTTCATGTCCGACTTTTTTCATTGTAGGTATTATCACCAACCCTTAGTAGAGTTTTCATGCAATAACATATCCCATTTCACCATACATAGGGATCCATTTGGGGCCCTGTATGGAAAACACTATTGGTCGCCACTTTATTGGACCGATCCAAATGAATCACCACTCACAGCCCCATAGTTGTTGTGAGATATGACAGAAAAGGTATAGGTAATCTAGGATAGGATGAGGACCACTTAGAGCCATCATACGTCTTATATGAACTGATGAAGTAGGCCTTTGGAGTTTGATGATGGATATAATGTGTTCTCGAAGGTCTCACCTCGATATAGATTTTGGATATTTGTAAAAGGTGTTGAGCTATCTTTGAGATTCATTATTACTTTCCAGATGCTTCATAGAGTCGGTGAGATAGTATAACACTTGTCTCTACCGCCACAGAAAGACTGGGTACATGATGTCATCCACATTTTGTGGCTAAGGAGATATGTACATGACCCATAACATTTCATATAGTGGGGTGATACAAACATCAAGTATGGTTATACCTTTGTGAAGTACCTAGTGGATATCTAGGATTGATATGAGAGGATCCTCTATGGGTTATTAATTCCTTTGGTGTGTGTTCGGTGGTAGCACAAAAATATTTAAGAGAGAACCTAGGAGTGGGAGAACCAAATGTGAGCTCAGTAGCCATATATTTTTGAGTATTTTTTCTCATGTTTCAAGACAAAAAAAGCAAAGGTGGGGATAATGTAATTTATCATTTTTTTCATTTAAAAATTTCAAATATATCAACTAATATTTTCATACCCAAGTGCTAATACTTTGAGAGATTCTCAAGCTTAATGAGCCCAAAATTGATATTTTAAAAATATTAAATATATTAATATCATGTGTGTTTGATTTTCCAAAAATAGTGAAATAACCCCATAATGGAGTCTCAGATCAAAAATTTGAGTTCGACATTGAGTTCAAAGCATGGGTTTTACCCTAGTAGTGACATAATCCTTATTTTCATTGAGTGTATGGATTGGGCATCATCATAGGAAGATAAATAATTAAATAGGTAAATTATTTATTGAATTGTATAATTAAACCCAATACATAATTAAACTCTATAAAAACAATATTATGTCCAATTCCCAGGGTTATTCTCTCAACCATGAGAAGTGTGAGATTTCATTATAGGGGATTTTTAGTAGATAAAAATGGATCAAAGGGTCGGATTGATGAATAAGAGATTGTTTACACCAATGGATTTTTTCAATTTCAACAATGACTATAATGCTTGATCATTCTTCATTAGTGACTAATATGAACTTGAGGTATTATGTTTTTATGTTGTGTGTTTATTTTGTTTATTTATCCCATTTTAAGCATAGATCAATTATATGAATAGTAATTGATTCGTGCATTGACAGTTGATTTATTTACAGTTGATTTGATTAATTATTGGATATTCATTCATTGTTCTAATTGAAAAATATCGAGGCCAACCTGAACTTGGTCAAGGTTCATTCCACTTTTTCATTTTATGGATTTATACCTCATTTATTTACACTTTCATCGTCGTAATTTTCTTCAGACAACGGTTCAATGGAAACCAAGAATTATATTATTGTGTGATCATTCTTAGGAATAATGGATCCATACTAGGGGTGTGGTTCGTGATCCAAATTATGATAAAGGTGAGGTGATGGTGGTTGGTCGAAGAGGGTTCAAAATGGACTGATGGTTCCTTTTTCTAGATTTACGCATGAAAATGGAATGGTGTGAAGCAACAGTGGTTTTTTCTAACTGGATTTGACAGCCATATTCTAGTGAGTGGTGATGGAAAGGCAGGTCACCCCCAAATTGACAATACTAGACATGATTCACAGTAGTAGTGGTGACATCATAATATGTAAATGAGTAACTATGGTTTTTCTTCAAATATCATGGTACATGGTGTGTAATTTTGAGATACATGTTTTATGGACTCCCTGGTAATGGTGCCTGTATTTCCATGTAGGTTAAATATCACATGACATGAAAAACCTATCACATGTCGTGTGACCCGAAGCTAGCAGCCAAGAATGTAGTCTAGGAGTAAAATGGAATGAATATCTCCAAGAACATAGAAAGAGGTTGAGTACACTATCACAACCTAGTACTTATACACAACCATGTACATAGGAATGGATAGGTGTGCACGTGCATGGTCAGGTGGTACACCAAGAATTGGCTCACCCTCTACACATCACATACCTATAAGAGACACACTTTGTATGTCGAGGTTTATATTCCATGTGATATGGTGATACACAGGTAGACCACGGGTTGGAATGGTGTGTACTTTACCAACATTACATGTTGTGTACTCCCCCTGAGGGTGTTTGGAGCCCTTTGTTTCTTTATAATAAACTAGGTCTAGTTGAGTGTGATGCCTTAGTCTTTTTCAGTGAGGGTAAAATGAAGAATTACATCCTAAACATAGTATTATGATCCACTTTAAGGGTTCAATATTGGATATAGTTTAATGTATCCCCCTATGGGACTATGGTGTAATACTCTATCATTTCTATGTGGGTTTCATTGTATCATTATCACTACCATGTATTGGGTGTTTATCCCCTATCTAGAATTCTACTCTAGTAAGGTGTGTGGTGTCCCCTAGTGTCCCTAGGTGTGATACCCTACCTATATGATGATATCTTCAGAGATCCAATGAGTACTTCTTGGTAGATTCATGAAGATTATGACCTCTTGGATGAGCATAATCAATGATATCATATCTCATAGATAGTATTATCCTAGAACAAGCGTAACATTGAAAACTAAATAAGTATCTTATGGATGGAAGTATTGGTTGATACCACCTGAGATCGATTCTCTATTATAAGTATATCAATAAGTTTATGTATCATAACTTGTTGATATATATTATGTTGAGTATACTACTCTTGATGCTTTATTCTTAGTGATTTTGGGGATTCCTACTAGGTATTGTTATAATTAACCATGAGTGGGATTTTTCTAAACATTTCATGTCTTATGAAGATATAAAACCATTTTATAGAGTCCAGATAGGATCAGGAACATGTGTATCATAGTTCTTGGATATAGATATTGAGGTGTATATTGGTGTTACTTTTGACGGTAGTACACTCCCTTTGAGTTGGTTGGACTCTTTTTTAGTTTTTTTGTCAGATTTTATTTATACCTTTATCACTTTCAGTAAATATTTTTAGTACTATGATTATAGGATCATATATGTATGAATGAATTGGTATCAGTTCCTTACATATCATCATTTTAAAGTATTAGAAATGTGTGTGTGTGTAGGTACATTATTATAGTGTCTCCCATTTTTTGGATATTCCTACTCAGAACTAGTATCCAAACCCAATTTTATAAGAGGTGAGATTAGGGTGGCCACACTCAGCTTATTTCTAGCCAGGAATCCCTTGGTGTGTCGAGTAATGACTTATTTATTTATAGGAAGCATTATAGAGAAAAATTTTGGGTCATTAGACTGATTAAGGGTGAAATATAATTGAATAATTTAATATTCAACATAAAAAATAGAGGAAGTTATAGAAATCTCTAAAGAAAATTTGTTTGATAAATTTAAAAAAAATGTTGAAAAAAATGTTGATCTGTAGATATTTCATATAAAGGGTGTAAAATATCTTAAAAATACTGGTAGAGAGTCTAAGAATAAGAAAAAAATAAGGCCAAGTTTATGGAAAAATCAAGTGAATCTCAGAAGTATGGAAATTCTGGGAAATCTAACATGAAGTGAAAAAACTTATATGACAGGTGACTCTAAAAATGGAAGAAAATAAGTCTACATTGAAAGATAAATTTTTGGGATTCCATAATAATTTTTTTTAAACTTATTAAATATTAATGACTGATAAAAGGATGGTATACATGTGTCAATAGCTGGACAACAATATTTCTATAGAGGTAAGTATGTTTTATATGGTTATTGTGGTCATTTTATTTGATTCAATAACTAATGAATAATGTTTTGGTTTAATTATCAATGTTATATTGTGGTTAGAATGATTGGGAGGAAAACCTTGTGGGGAATTTATCCCTCTCAAAATAGTAATGTTCAAAAAAATATTATAAATTTGGGATAGAAATCCTAAAATGTGTTTGAAGTTCTTAACTAAGTTTTTGGAATATGTTATTAGCCATACTATCATGAAATTTGTTTCCTAATCCTTTTAAAATTCTATAAAAATATGGGTAACAATACCCATAATTCTCATAAGGAAAATAAAAAAAATAAAATAGAAGTTATTGGTTTTATAACTATCACATAATTCATTAAAAGCGGATAATCCATGGATTTAGGATAGTGGATGTTCCTATCACTTTGAAGGATATTTAAAACTCATGAAAGGTGTTGAAAAGGTTATGTGATTATCCATGACCTTTATAAATTATTCATAACTCAAAATCAAAGGTTTTGGATCAGTTGTGATTGATAAGGATCAACTAAAATCCAAGAACACATTATTTTTTAAGGAATAAAACACAATCTACTTAGTGTGTCTTAGTTATGTGATTTTAAAATAATGGATTTATGGTTTCAAGAATGAAATATTGGTAACTTTTTAATATAAGATAATTTTTTCCAAAGGAAACTCACAATGTTACTCCACCTCTGTGATGTTTTGGTAGGAATGTTGTCTTGAGCCTACTTTCTAGAAGCTTGAAATCATTGGGGTTTCTATCCAGTGAAACTTCTAAATGTGTATTGTTCAAGAGTATGGGAGGCTAGTAGTATCCAAACCTTTTTAAGGGTAATTATTTTCTACTCTACAACTCTCACATAGATTTAATATGTATTCATGAATCTTTCCAAAATTCTAATTCAATAATTATTACTCTCATTCCATTGATTGGTTACTCACAAGAATTAATGTGAGTATCTATTTAATATTAAAGGTCTTTAATAAATAAAAAATTATATATGTATCAAAGGTTATTTATATTTTTTTATAGATTTGTGATCCTTATTCTTAGGGATCTATGATGTAAATCCATATAGATATTTTCTTTGGAGTTTACCTTTATCATGGGAGGCAGTTTGTGTTTATGGTGTTTGGATTGGGACTATAATAAGGGATTACAATATTTCCTTATAAAAGGAATAATAACCCACTTAGTTCAAGGACACTTAACAATACATGAAATACCTTTTATTTTGGTGTGACAAGGTCCATATTAGTTCCTTTTAAGGTCATGCAACCATGACTACTTGAACACTAGGTGAAAAGTTGTCATTAATGGGCGGTGTAGGGATTACACATGAGAAACCATGTCTAGTTGTCATCAATATGAGTATGGAAATATGAATATATGTTTAGTTACTTTCTAAAGTTAATATATCCCTTCAACTAGAGGAATTATTTCCTTATTAATATGGCCCAATGAGATGGTTGATTGAGTCCATAATGATATAGAAACCCAATATTTCCATGGTCCTATTAAAGAGGATGGTTTACTAGGGAACATAGACCTGGTGATAATAAATTTGATCTTTTAGGGAATATGGACCAAAAAGGGAGGATTTAATTTTATTCCAAAGAAATATAGCTTCATGTAGATGGTTCACTAGGGAATATGGTCCTAGTGAAAGGAAATATAAGATTTCAGGGAATATGTCCTGGTGATAGAGAAAGAATGGGAGTTTATTAGGAATATGGACCCATTAAAAAGTATACAGAGGTTTATATTGGTTTTAAACATCTTACAGGAATCCAATGTATCCTGATTAGCATGAATCAATTCCCACATAATTCAAATTTTATAGTTTAAGGTTGTTTGGAATGACTATATTGTGGAACTTAACGGCATGTTGTAAAGATGTTCATGTAGTGAAAGTGGAGAAAATAAAGGATTGAGTGGGGATACCCTTTTTATTGACCTAATTTCTGACTTAGGTGAAGGAATATTAATTTGGGGCTTACACTTTATTGGGGTCACATAATGCTATATGAGAATTGTGAGAGAAATAGGGGACTTATGCATGAATGACAATTGACCTATTAGTGCTCAGACATAGTTGGAATGGATGTTTCCTAAAGCCTATTTTCCCTCCCTGAATCCCTTGATGATTCATAGTGATGAAATCATTGGGAACTATCTTGTTTATTAAACATATAATGGAATCCTAGTGACACATGTCTCATTGATTGGTATGGTGAAGTAGGGTAATCATCTTGAGAAAGGATAGACCACTTCAGTTTCCCCTTGAGAGGGATCCTCATTATCATGGGAATCCAAGATTATGAACCCTAAGGATTCAACCTATATGGGAGGAAAATTCTCAAGCATCATCTTATAAATGGAATAGATGATCAAATGGTGTAACTCTGATGCTTATGATGGCTTGGTAATACAGGACAGGTGGTTTTTGAAGATGTATTGTTTTTTAATGTTAAGAATTTACCAAGAAAAATAGGGTCATTGGAAAACTAAATAACCTACACATAGGCCTTAGTAGAAGGACCGTCTTGAACACCCTAAAGGAGGTCAGCCCATGTATTAGGTATTCGAGTGTGACTGATCTATATAGAAGGAATATAAATGGAAATAGTAATCCTCCTAATAAATTCATAGAGAATGGTGAATGTAAGAAATGTGTGCATAAAGGAGGCTCATGCGGTAAGCTTATAGAGAATGATGTTTCATGTGGGAATCTGCCTTGTGTGGTTACATGTTTGGGGTGAAGTATATGAATTTTTTTATAGGTACATGTGAAATAGTAGGCTCTACTTAGTTATCTCATGAGAATAGGGATTTCATAGTAGTTGAATTTTTAAACACTGAGTTTTTGGACAATCCTTCAGGGAAGAGACTTCATGGAAAGGACCCTATGATATACTTTCCATAATTGATTTGGGAATTAAATATGGTTTTCTTTGAGACTTATTATTACTTTCATTTAGTATCAATTACTTTCACCCCTCCTTTTTTAAATTGAGACTCTGATATTTATAGGCAATTCTTCAAGTAAACAAATTCTTAAATGGGAAGAGACTCGATAGTGTGTGGCTTCCCATCCTAGACCATGTGGTAGGTAGAAAAAATTGGTTCACTTTGGGGTGTGTGGGTGACTAAGGATGTATCTATCTCATAATTCCATGATTAGTGGGAGTTTGTGTAGTGATTTTTCCTGGGATCTATACATCTAGTAGGTGGTCATATGGTCGAGGGCCCGTGAAACTAGAACATGATTGTGTACTCATCATGTGGTTAGATAATTTATTCATATTATTTTTGTTTTAGAGATTCCTTATAAATAGGAATTGGATAATCATTAAAATCTAGTGTTTATTAACAAATTTCCCACCTTAGAATGGATTTGGGTCATAATGAAGATTGTTCAATTCAGAGGAAGTGATAAAATCCCACATTTTCATCACGTGGTCCTATTTGGAGGCTAGGGGTCCACACTAAGAACTGATCAGTCTATGTATAACACATCTGGGGTAGTTGAAGGGTCATAATAATCTAATGAAAAGGCCCAACCCCTGGTTAAGTTCATTTTTTCATCTCGAGGAACTAATCTTCCCCTGAACATGATGATTTTCATGCTTAACATCGCTTATTTTCATAGAGAAAAAATTTCTTTTGTGATATCGGTAGGTGGATTCTCATATTTTCATGTAATAACTTCATTATTCACCTGGTTACTATACATTATGGGTGGACCCATGTGGTATCCATGTATTCTTCTGGGTAACTATATGACTCCATTTTCTTTCCTAGTGGATAAATATAATTTTCAATTTTCATGATTTTTAAACACTTTAGTCTCACTTTTTTATAAAATAACCCTAGAACCATACACATATAGCCAATATATGATTTTGAAAGGGGTTGAGATGATTGAGAGCATTTTGGTCATTCTATGTTAGTAAATCCATTTAAATCTCAATTTTTATCCAACCTTATGGGAGTGGTCCTTTGATATTATCCACTAATGGATAGGATTCCCTTGTATGGATTTAGACTACAAAGTGATATGCCAATCCCTACTTTGTGAGTGTACAACCTACCATTTCATTGGATCAATAAAAATCAAGGTAGATCTCTAGCTAACATATCCTTAGTTGGGAACTTCATTAATGATTTCAATTGTCTTTAAGGTTATATCATGGTGTATATTATCAAAACCTTGGAACAGAATCCATGCATGGTTTAGCCATACATGTACAATTATGGTTAAATCATGAGGTTTTTAGTATAAAATAAAAATTTTGGGTTGGTTTTCAAGCTGTCACCTCTGATCTAAAAGAGCATTAAGCTAGGACAAGGGTTTTTTGCACTATGTTCAATGGTGAAGCAAAGAATTTGAGTAAGAGTGGAAGGCAGTTGGTTTTTATAGAGTTTTCTACATCTCAAATACCTTATCCCACTGCGACAAGTATTTGATTCTGGATTTCATCAATATTTGGATCTTGAAAACCATAGCATTTTATCCGGTATAGGGAGATGATGTAATAAGCCTCTATGATATGAAAATGGTCATTGGGGCTTTGATTCTTGGAGACTTCTACAATTAATTTCTTCTACTGGCCTCTGTATAGGATGCTTTAGAAAGGAATACATCTATTTTCAAGGAGCTTCATGATCTAGTGAGAGTCGTGATAAGAATTTTATCTTCATCATAGGTTCAATATTATGAGGACTAATGAGGGATATTCTAGACACTGAGATGGGGTGAATCAGTGTAGGTCTAATGAATAATTTTTCACCCTCTTCTCTTAAACTTATTTCACTTATTAAGGTGAATTGATATTCTTATTCTCATTATCTATCTCTTTCCTTAATTATTCCATTCACTTATAAAAAATAAATGTACCACCCCAAGCTTCCACGATATGCTTCTCTTTGAATAATACAATAGCTTGCGCTGTACACAATTTCGAGTTCTAACACACCACGATAAATCAAACCAGCCGTTATGAATAGTAATACTCACTTTTTGAAATTTTATAAATTTTATTTTTCAAAATAGACTTTATTTTTGGATTCATAATATCAAAATTATCTTAGGTTGAATTTTTGGTATTTTTCTAAAAACTTTAAATCTTTGATGAATAGTGAATAACACCGCGTTATTGTTTAAACCCAACTTTTTATT
This sequence comes from Viscum album, assembly GCA_963277665.1. Lineage (NCBI taxonomy): Eukaryota > Viridiplantae > Streptophyta > Magnoliopsida > Santalales > Viscaceae > Viscum > Viscum album. The sequence continues at coordinate 1,510,077,576 of OY728139.1, read as the reverse complement.
TAAATAATTATTTATTTTATATAAACTTATTTTAAGTCAATATAGATACATCATACCTATATTATTTCAATTAAATTCATTGGATTCATTTTATAATAATATTAGATGAATAAAATTTTATTTATCTTGTTAACGTCTTTTACCCACCTACAAGGCACATTTGAAAATTTGAATAAAATATAATTTCAACCCTTATGTGAATTTAATTTCAAAAATTTGAGACACACAGTTGATATCAGTAAGTAAAATTTGGTTCAATAAGATAAAAAAAAATTTTGGTGAATAGTTACTTTTGACTTTTATTTACCAAAGCTAAAAGTAAATAGTGTAATTAAAGGTAAAAATGATATTATTATTACCCAAACAAGTTTACTAATTCTATTGTATAAGTGAATTTTGACCCAAAACAACCTTAGGAATAAAATATTATCCTCTTTTATCCACTTGTATTAGATTAGGACACTTATTATTATTTTATTTAAAGAAGAGTTAAAATTGTTAAATTCAAATTTTCATAAATAAAAAAAAATTAATATAGGGTTATGCATAAGATAAATTCGACTATAAATATTAATTATAAATATAAAAAATTTTCCTAAATAATGGTATTTTATTTATAATTTTTAGACATCAAATAATTCAATTTATTTATGAAACAATGATGATGCAGTAATTACCTTATTAATGAAAGATTAACATTTTTGATATTATAAATATCCAAATAAATGTAAATTGATACTTTTGATGAATTATACTAAATTTATAGGTTAATAAGACATGTTATTTATGATTAAATAAATTTTCTTCGAAGTGATAAAGTTTTTATGACTTTAATAGAAACCAAATACTAAATAGTGTCAAAAATTGACACAAATGATTTTTTTAAAACAAATAATATATTATTAATTGATATAATATTCTTAAAAATATAAGGTTCATCCAAAGGACTTATATAAGGTTAGATATTTCAATAATGAACCACTTGGTGTTCTATTGTCTTTTTATAGTAATTTAATTAACCATTTATTATAATAATACAAGAATACAAGGTAAAAGTTAAACTATTTAACTAAGAGTTAAATATAAAAGATAAGGTTAATATGATGACCTAAACCTATCTAAAACCTATTGTTTGAGAGGTGTTAGAACTCTCCCTACTTTATCCTTGAAATAAATCCTTTTGTATCCATTATAAACCGAATATGATTGTATAATAAATTAATATTTAAAGATTTCCCTAAAGTGACCCTCACCTCTCTTATAAAAGGGTACTTCCCCTTCTCTGAAAATCACACCTCAAAACCCATTTCACTCGACCAACCCCTAATCTAATATCCTCCCAACTACCCTTAACTCAACCTAGAGGTGTTAATTTGATCAGGAAGCCAACCGAAGGAGACCTTTTGATCAAATCAAAAGGAAGCACCCAAAGAAGAGGTAATAATTGCATCACCTCTTTCAAAGTTATTTTCTTATTCCACTTCCTATTTCTTTTATATTTTCATACAAAAATAATAATTCTAGTACCTTATACATACTGTGATGTTATTATAAATATGTAATAACCATATTCATTATTCTATCCATCCCATTAATGACAAAGTTACCATACGTGCGTACATATGGCTTACCGTCTCCATGTCACGGTGTAGTTTATTATTCAATACTTCATTAATTGGATGGGTAAAATAATGATTATAATTGATGTAAATAAAAACTATATCATGTTAATTATTCTTTATATAAGATATACCATACAATTACATAATATTTCACTATCAATATAATGTTTTTGTCACTCGTGCGTATGTACGGATTACCGTCTCCATGAACGCGATGAGATTCATTCCCCATTGTAACCATTCAAGAATAATTTTCATTTTATGATTAAAAATAATGTTTAATAACTTAATATAATTCTGGATATGAATCGAATACATTCTATCCATAACAAACATCACTTACATAACAAAACATATAAAGGAAAACAAATCAGTTAACACCTGAAACAATGATACTACTAAAATATTATTAACAAAGAAATATTAGAAGATCATATATGATGTCATGTGTTATGTATGTGTTTCTGGTATAATTTAATAACAACGATTTAACTATTATACAAGAGTTTAACATACCCTCAACCAAAGAAAATTATAAGGTAAGGGTTAATTCTATAATCTCTTCATTATCCGAGGTTGTTTATATGTGAGTATCTTTTTGGACTTCTTTATCATCCAGATCTGTGTTTATTAAAAATGTATTTCAAAACATTTTTCATTTCCTAGAAGATCATATATGATATCATGTTTATGTATGTGTTTCTTTTATAATTTAATAACAACGATTTAACTATTATACATGAGTTTAACATACCCTCAACCAAAGAAAATTATAAGGTAAGGGTTAATTATACAATCTCTTCATTATCCGAGGTTGTTTATATGTGAGTATCTTCTGGGACCTCTATATCATCCAGATCTGTGTTTCATAAAAATGTATTTAAAAACATTTTTCATTTCCTAGAATATGCTTTTTATAAAAAATTTATAAATGAATCTTTCTATATTTTTCCAAATAAGTTACATTATGACCATTTTGACAAATTAAGGTAAGAATGTTTTTTTAACTTATACGGAAGGTGCGGGTATTTTCCACTGTTATTAAACCTTAGAATATTCCCTTACAAGATTATAATAATATTTTCAAAATAAATTTTTTCTTTTATAATTATGTTACTTTTAATTGATTTCAAAATAGAAAGATATATTTCTCCAAAATAGTTTTTATTTCATTTATTTCAACATCATTTGATGGATTTTACAATTGTTTGAAGTTGATTTGTTATGAAACAATGTTCCATAATGTATTGAAGTTTTTATGATATTTTTGATTTTGGATTTGTTATTTTTATTCCATTCATGGTTTATAGTTAAAGTGTTAACATTTAGTATGCTAGTTTTATTATGAATGTTTATGTCATGTTTCAACCTTTTCATATGAGGAATGAATTTGACTTAGTAAGTGATGGGTAAAGCTAGTTATAGCTCCTCGATGCATCGGTAGGTCTCATGAGATAAACTAGTATCTTCACACAAGGCCTTGACAAAATCTTATTTGTAGTCTTGGCATGAAGCCTTGACTATGTGGTTATGTTGTCCGGCATTATACATTCCATAATAATGAAATTGGATATTGATATTGCATGTGATTATTTGACTAGTAGAATATCCATGTAAATAAGTAAATGGAATTAGTTGATTTATATTTTCCATGTTATGATAAATTTTATGTTTGAAAGTCTTGGGTTTTATTCTTATACATTGCCTTAAATTGTTATACTTATTTATGATAGTTTCTACTATATTGTTATCCTTACTAAACATCTGAGTTCACCCCTTTCATATGTTTTCTTTTTCCCAATATGTGAAGAAGTATATTATGATTAACCTGCAGGGATATGCTAAAGGATATGTGTGTGTTCAAAGGAGACACTATGTTTTTTTTATCTCATGATGTAATGAAAATCTTATGTATGTATCTAGTACATCCAAGGCTACTAAACTAATTGGTCTTTTGAGACGTGATCTTTTGTGATCATGCCAATGTTATGTAATAATGAACCAACTCTGGGTAACTAGGGTCAGGGCATTAAAAAAAGAACCCAAATAGACATGATGATTTAAAAGGTTTACCTATTAATATGATAAGGATAATCCTTGGTGTGATTCGATAAAACCCATGGTCACAAAACCCACAAGTAAACCCCTCTGAGTTTTAAAAAAATAGTATCCTAAAAGTTTAGAGTGTGAATCCCATACACTTGTTTAGTATATCCCACAATTAGGTATATCATATTCCTTTATAATTTCATGTATGGGTAAAAAATATTTCTTTTAACACCAATATAGAACCTTTTATTATTGCTGATGTGTTGATCATTCTTTCCTTGTACAATTGCAAGAATCTTCTTCTATTTGTATGCATAGTACTAAACACGACTTTTTCTTCTTCTCTTCATAGTATAAAAATGATATGATAATTATTTTTCTCCATATTCTTCTATTTAAATAGGAGTATATAGATCTATTCTTCTTTATATGAACTTCGTGGACAACACATCCAATTCTTCTCCTTCTTCTTCTTCTTGTTCTCGTGTAAATAAATATTCAAATTTCATTCATCTCTTATCTCTTATTCAAAATTTCTTCTTCAGTTCATAACAGAATTCCCTTGATTGTTATCTTCTTCTTTGACTATTTAGTATTTAAGTGAATGACCAGATTCATCTCTCTCTTTTCATCTTTGTTACTAGAAAATATTTCCTTGAGAATAGGTATCATAACTACAGAAATAATGGTTGTAACTAATGCATAAAACATCAACATCTAAAACTCTATATATTTATATAATAATAACTGAAACATTAGTTTATTTTTAGAATGATCTCCACTCCCACATTTTCTCCATGATTTACCCTTCATAACTGCTCATATCTATTTTCATTTATTCACTCTTTAAATTTGGTTAGAAAGAAATCATAATTACATTATTATAAAATATGAATATTTATTTGACATATAATAACCCAAAATTATTCTTCATCAATGCATCATGAATCCCAATCTAGATATAATCATTATTATTTATTTAAATCATGGTATAAATCGCATAGTCATAGTTAATTATTCATTTAAATACCCTAATGAATCGAGTATTATTCACCATATTTAGTCATACGGTATATAATAACAATGGTATTCCCACTACATTATCTTCCCATGAAAATACAATATCCTAGAGTGTAATATGTATATTCATCGAAAATCAGATATGTTGAATCACCTATATAATTAATATCTCTTACATAGCCCAATTTTCAATGTGGAACACTCTCAAAAAGACCTATGAAAATTTAAGCTATGTTGCTCCACCTCAAAAATCCTATTTAGTAATAAACTATATGGTTCATTCATAAAATTCCTATGTCAATAATTGTCTATTTGGATCTCTATATGACCATTCAATAATGTATATCACCTACGTGACCATTCAGCTATGTTGATCACCTATGTGGCCATTTGGGGACATGGAAATGGAATCTCAAGCTTCTATAAATCTATATGTAAGTATATATAATGAAATTTGATCATGATATAACCCATGACCAAACAAACCACCAATGAACAGTTATATCACTCTATTAATATGGTAGCTTCAACATCACATGGTCACCTATTATTCTTCATGTGGTAGATTCTACTTCAAATAGTCACATCATATTCTTCATTAGGTAGCTTATACTCCCCATGGAGTCCTTAATATTTTAATTATATAGCTTCTTCTTTAAATGGTGAATTTACTTATCATGCTCATGTGGTAACTTTATCTTCACAAAGTCACTCTACATATAATGCTTTTACTTTCACTTCACCTTCACATAGTATCTTTACTTACCATGCTCATGTAGTCAATTTTTCTTCACACGACTGTGCTTGTGTGGTCACTTCATTTTTTCATGAAGTTAGTTCAATTAATAGGCATTTGGAATCTCCAATCAATAACACACATCAAACCCTCATATGTGGTATCTTGAAAATTAAAATGTACTAATCTTTTCAATATCAAATTATCTTTTATTGAATGTATCATATTATAAGAGTACCTTTTAAAGAGGAGATACAATGTCTATCTTCCCTATTTACAACATCAAACTAGAAACTTGTGGAGTAATTATTAAAAATATTCACTATTCCTTTATCCTCTCAAGAAAGAACCAAGTTTTGGTACCTCAAACACTTTCCCACACCACAAGGGGCACACACACCTACATGCCCCTATGCGCTACCCATGTACATCCTTATAGGGGATATGTTTCCACTATAATTTTCTATAAGAGCTTCACCCATGACCTCTCTATGGGTTTTATGCATATTCTCCTATCAGATCTAATTGCCCATATTGATCGACCACCCATGTAGTCAAACACTAGTCTCATATATAGTTGTGGTGGGTCCTAAGTTAGCCAAGGGTTGGCTCATTTTTTAATATAATCCCACTCAAAAATATTATATCATATTATAAGTATATAATACAATCTCATTCCATTTCTCACCTATCACAAAAATATAGACCATCTTCATTATATTCGATTCATAATCATGGCTATCTTAATATTGTCTCAAACAATATTCCAGTTCGTCAACACCATTGACACATGTATTTCAGATGTAATACATGTTCAAAAATCAATATAATATATTTTCATTACATTTACAACAAATAAAACTTATACTATTTGGAATCCAAAATATATCCTTTGTATTTTTTGGTCAATACCCTTGTAGAAATGATATGTTTATATGTGTTGTGACTTATCCCCCACTTTCTTATAACCCTTTATTTTCACTTTTCTCTCCCTCTTATTGATTATAAATACAAATTATATGTAAAATGTTGTATATATTCATACTTAGAAAAGTTCCATCAACCATTTCACTCTAGGTATACTTGATTCATGATCAATATATAAAGCAAGAGAGATTTATTTATAAAACAATGTTATCCCTTAAAAATCAAATGATATAAAATGAAATAAGAACTCACAATCTCCTTCAAAGATCTTCCAACTATATTCCATACTAAGATAATTGATAAATTGAAATTAAAATAATTAAATATCATCCTAAAACTCCTAACCTAACTTTAACAAATAGATTAAAACATTTCAAGTAAAAATAAAATGATACATCATCCTTTGAACTTCTTTAAATATTCACTTTTGGTTATTGATTATATCATCCCCAACAGTGTAAGAATATTTTTTTTAATATTGATGAGAGAGTTAAAGAAACATGACTAGTCAACAAAATTCTATATTAAAATCCTTCCATAGTATTTCGATTTACATGAGATAGATAATTATGGAAGATTCTTCATCAATTGTCTCCCCCTAAAGGGTGAACATATTCATAATGGTGAATATCTTTCAAGGTAATCCAATGTAGATAAAGCACCAAAATTAATTCCTTCATGTGGTCGTCTAAATTTTAAAACTTCCATATCATCGTCAAGGATGGTCTTATTTAATGCATAATCTTGAGTGTAAGATAAAATCAAGATGGTATCTTCTTTATATTTTATTTCAAGAATTTACATTACTAACAGCTTATCAGTTTCTCCCCCTAAGTGCTTACTTCACTTTTAATTACCTACATTGTAATTTCAAATACAATGCATTCAATTTTAAAAAATAAAGGTTCAACTTTTTTATCATCAATGTGAATAGAAAGGTTGATATTTTCTCAACTAATTATCTCCATATTCTTGATTGTTCATGATTCTATAACTAATACTCAGTTATTTTTTGGAATTTAGTAGTGTGGATCTCATCAGATTTTCCACCACTTTTTGTCATATGGTTCTTCTGTCTTACCCATTAAAACATATTCATCTCTTGATTAAGTCACCATTCTATTTAGAGATTCTTATTGTTCTTGAAATGTTGTTAACCAATCCATGGAAATATATCTATATTTACTATTTCTTTCATATAGAATTTGTTTGACATAAGAGTTTTCATTTGTTGACTACATCGGATGAAATTATTCTTCTTTGGGTGGATACTTCTTTTTATATTCAGAACTTGTGTTTACTTGTTCATATTCTAACCTTATTTATCTCTCCAAATCTACTGGTCAAACCACAAGAATTTGTTTGGGTGCACTAGAATATTTCTTGGAGTTTCCACATGACATATCCTGATTTATTTTCTTCACATCCTTCTTCTGATATGTACCACCCCGGTTTACAATCATTTTGGACCTATTCTGAATCTAATTTTTCTTGTGCATTTTGTCTAAAGATTACTTCTTCTGATCCTTCTTGAATGTAATATGTTTTTAAAATTTCTTTATATTTATACCCTCAAATGATTCTTTAATAATCTATGGTATTCTATTTTCATTTATATTTTATTTTACATGCATGAATTTTGTGACCACTACTTCTTACAACATCACATATATCTTTGAGTGCATCAAATCTATTTTACATAGATATATTTTTATTAGTTTTTAATTATTACATATTCTCTAGATTTCACTAATTTATCATGGTCATCCTATATACTTTATAGTCTGAGTGAATTTATTAGTAATATATTGCAAAATTCATCAAACTATTATAGCATCAATAATATCCCACAAACATTGATATTATTTTATCTTCTACATGTTTTCCAGAATTTACATCGTAATGAGCATGCTAATTTTTTGCCTTCTTCCCCAACTTTTAGTATTTTATTGGTAAACCAAACTCAATACTTAATCTTCTATTCACCATGGACATAGAGAAATGATATTCTTTATTTATCCCAATACATATTTGTACATAATGTTTATTAAAATTTACACTTTTTTAGGAACAAAGTAAAATTATTAAAAATAGGTGTGGATGGTAGCTATTTTTTATGGATTCATGACATTGATCATCAAGTGATATAATGAACTTCTTAATATATGATTTAGGCCTTTTTCAATATAATTATATAAATAATTTTATTTTAGATTAGTTAAATACTTCTTTGATTTTGAAGTCTCAACATGAGTCTTTTCAATATTTGATGGCTTGATTCTTAATTAAAGACATATCATAATAAGGGTAGTATTTTTATCTTTAATAAATTATATATTGCCTCCACCATACTTACACATATTCTAAAATACCACATCATGCAACATATCCTTTTATAGTATCATTTATTCAATTTTTTTTATTCTCTTGTATTTTATATCCTTTTGATAATTATTGACATCAATGTTATTTTCACATTCTATTCCAATGCATGGATCTTATACTAAAACTCTTTAGTGGAATAATACATCTATTAGATTGTGTTGAAACACTATTCTTACAATTTGGATAATATTACAATAATCTCCACATACACATCTACTTTGATAGTAACTAACTTTGAGATATTAATGAAAGTAATACCTATTTCTCTTAAAGCCTTCCCAAAGTTATCTTCTTCATCTTCAATTTGAGTTAACTCTTTCTGTTGGATTTTAAAAATCTAAAAAATGAAGAAATTATGTCTTCAATAAAAGAATACAACATTTATTTTAATGTTTAAATAGATTAATATATTATAATATGATCATGATTTATTGGTTATTCTTATTTTGAGAAGATTAAACAAAAAAATCACAAACCTTAGGATCACTTGATTCTGCTAATCCCATTGAAGTAGATTTATTTTCCTTATCATTTTTTATACACTGAACTAAAATTTATTATCCTTACAATATAGATCTTACATCCTTCCATGGTGCACTTGAAACTTCATTCTCTATTAATAATAGGGAAAACCTCTTAATCTTCTTCCCCTCTTTATTTTTTTTGTTAATCAAGGTCTTGGTAGAAACTAAATTATGATCTGAAATAGAATTAACTCCTCAAAAACTAAACTTTATTATAATTTCAGAAAAGAAACATAAAATATTTGTAGAGAATAATTTAATATTTATAATATAAAATATGTGAACTTTCTCTCTAATGCCACTTGTCATGACCGAAGAGGGTTATGATAGACACTAAGAGGGGGGTGAATCAACATAGGTCTAGTGAATACTTTTTCTCCCTATTATATTAAATATATTTTAATGGTTAAGGTGAATTGATTATCTTATTCTATTTTTATTTCTATCTCATTCTTGAATGAATATACACACACCCACAAACCCAAAGGGATATAATTATTTTAGTGGATTTCTTCTCAATACCAGAAGGCTAATCCTAGGTTTTATTTGGTAAAACTCGTGGTCACACAACCCACTAGTAAAACCCTATGAGTGTTACATTGTAGTCTATTAACAGTGTATAATGTGCATCCCACACATTTGTTCAGTGTTTCTCACAATCAAGTACATCTTATACCTTTATAATGTAATGTAAAGGTTAAAATAAGATATTATAACACCAATTTAGAATCTTATATTATAGTTTATATTTTTATTCTTCCTTCCTTTCATACCAGTAAGTCTTTTCTTCCTTTTTTTATTCACAATACTTAACACAACATCTTATTATTCACTTCACCATTTAAAAATAATATTCTACTTATTATTAATATTCTTAATCTTATATGTAGAAATTAGTACACATATATCTTCTTCTCTCAATGAACTTCACAGCCAAATCATCAAATAATTATTTTTCTTCTTCTTATTATTATGAAAATAGATATGCACAGATGTTTTTTCTATTATCTCTTATACTCTCTTTATTCTTTACTACATAATAGACTAAACTGGATCTCCATATTCTCCTTCATCAAAACATTATTATTTATATGAATGAATAATTTTAACTCACTCTTTTCTTCTTCGATACTAGAAAATATTTCCTTGATAATCTATATCGGATCTCCAATAAAAATGGTTTCAACTACAGCAAAAAACATCAACAACCTGAGATGTATATATGTATATAATAATAATAATTTTAGTTTAATTTTCTCCTTAGCATGATCTCCACTTCCATATTTTCACTAATATTTATTCTTCATAACTTCACATAATTATAATTAGTTATTCTATATTTTAATTTTGTTAGAAAGAAACCTGAATTATCTTTGTATTAATTCTAGATATTTATTTGACATATAATATCGCAAAATTATTCTTCATAGATGTGTAATGAGTCATGATCTAGATGTCCTTGTTATGATTCATTTAATTATCATCTTAAATTTCATTATCATATTTAATTATTCATTTAAATACCCTAATAACTCGGGTATTATTCCAAATTTTTCTTCATAAAGTTTGTAATAACCAATGAATTTCCATATCTTCCCATGAAAACTCTATATCCAACATTTTCATGTATACATTCATAAAAAATATGATATGTTTAAATACCCATGTAGCATATATATTCTACATGACCCAGTAGACTATGTGAATCCTTCTCAAAATTCCTATGTAGAATTCATCTACATGGTTCCTCTTATAAATTATTATGTATCAATAAACTACATGTTTCCTTCAAAAACACATATATATAAATCGTATATATGGAATATTACATGCCCATTAAGCTATGTATATTGCCTACATGAGCATTCAGATATGTAGAACACCTATGTGACCATTGGGCTACATGGACATGGCATCTCAAGATCCTTTAAATTTTCATGGTAGTATATATAAAAACCTTTGATCATGACATAACCCATGGTTGAAAAAACCCTATTGCATGGTCACTTAACTCTATTTATGTAGTAGATTCTACTTCACATTACCACTCCTTCTTCTTCATGTGTTATCTTCTATATCACATGATCACTTAATCTTATTCATGTGGTAGATTCTACTCTACATTTTCACTTTAAAATATTCATAATATAACTTATTAATCACATGATAACTTCACTTATCATCCTCTTTTGGTCACATATTCTCTAAAAGGTCACTTTACTTACCATGCTCATTCGGTAACTTCTTCTTCACATAGTCACTTTACATAACATGCCCATGTAGTCACTTATTCTTCACATGTTTAATTAAATTAAAATGCTCATAAAATCACTACATAGTTGTTAATGAAGTCAATTCATGAAATAGGTGTGTGCTAGATTCAAAAAAAAACCCACAAAAATCCTCAAATGGGGTAGCTTGAAGATAACAATGTGGTAATGTGTTGAGCATAAGATTATCCTTGATCAGACTAATCAACATATATAGATACCATATAAAAAATTAAAATTGTCTATGTTACCCATTTTCTGCATCAAAATAGTGTCTTGTGGATCACTTATTAATAATACTCATTATTCCATAGGCCTGCAAAGATAGCACTAGGGTTCGACACCTGAAACACTTTCACACCCCACATGGGGAGCGTGCACCTGTGGGACACTATGTCTCACTCATGCACATCCTTGTTGGCATTATGCATCAATTATACTTTTTCACAAGCACATTACCCATTAACTCCCTTTAGGAACTATGAAAAATTTCTTACCACATGTGAATGTACATTATAACCTTAATCCTATGTGGTTGACCCTAATTTCCATATGTGGTTGAGGTGGGTCCTTGGTTGGCCAAGTACTGGATCATTTTTTAATATAACACCACTCAAAAAACATAGATTATATTATACGTATAGAATAAAATATTAGTCCATTTATTTCCTATCACCAAAATATAAGACCTATTATTTATCTTCAATTCATTATCATTAATCACTTAATATTGTTGTTAACAATATGTTAGTTATTCAATACCATTGTCACATGTCTTTGAGATTTAAGATTGGCTCAATAATCAAAATAATATATTGACATTAATTTGACAACAAATAAAAACTACACAAAGTAGACTAAAGAAATGTCCCTTTTAGGTCATGAATAGGACTATTCATCAAGATAATTGATCAAGATATAGAACCCAAGAGACCTAAGATATGCCTGGTTTGTGAGAATCATGGAGCTACTCATTCTTATTGGACAGCTCTAAAGAGGTCTAATTTTATAGATGGGATTGGTAAGTTGTATTTAAATCTGATAGAATAGTCCATCTGATAGCCTTCTTGGAAACATATATTAGTGGGTATCTTCTAACCATATGAGAATAAAATTCTATTTTCTGATTTGGGACTTTCATGATGGATTCCCATCTTTCAAGTGGAAAACAGATCTGTTTAGCCATTATTGTATTAGAAAAATTATATTGACATCTCATGCACATCTATATAGGGAAGGATGTATTCAAAATATTATAATATATCCAGGTTTATGTGTGTGGATCGTAACACCATTTGATTTTATGGTATTGTTTTTATATAAATTTAATTTCTTTGATAGCTTGTGATGCATGAAACACTGAGTCAAATTAACTGTGATATAATAACCTAGTTATTAAATTGGTGGGTATGAATATGAAAAAATTAATTATGAAAAATATGTGGTTTACATAGTTTTAAAATTAATTAATTAGTTATCAATTAATTATAAATGAAAATAAAAATCATTTGAAAATAAAAGAGATGTTTTCTCTAAAAATTTATTTTTTGTATGCCAAGTGTTTTAATCATAATAAGTTAAACTGGTCATTTTTGGTAAAGGATTTTAATGACATTAATATATTATATATTCAATAAAAAATTTTAAAATTCAACTCATATTTTTTCTAGGCTTGAGATAAAAAATATATATATCCAATTTTATGGTTAAAAACTATTTTTCTAAAAATTGATTTATATCGTGTTTTATGCACTTATTTTAAAGTTAATTTCATCCATTGAAAGAAATATATTATTGAAAAATTGATTCCATATTTTTAGTCATATAGTTCATATTTGGTTAATATGACCATTTTAGTTTTGGTAAATATGAATGGTAACCAGATTAAATTTTTGTCACCACTATAAGCGTAAAATGGGTAAAATATGGTTAAAGATTTGGGATAAGAATTTAAAATTTATCTAACACTTTCCTTTATACTATTTGATTATTTTAGTTTAATAATTTTCATTCAAAACTCAAATATATAGGCAATTTATGCCATGTTTCTTTAAATATGACCTTTATATTAATTTAAGAAAAGAATAAATACTAAAACTCACTCTCTTGGATTTAATGTCTATACATTTTTTATATAAGGTAAAAATGGGGATAAGTTATTTTATAAATATTAACTTAAAATATAAATTATTTTATTTTATCATATTAATTTATTTTTAATTTATTTTACTTAATAAGTACCTTTAAAGTTAATACAATGTTGTGAAAGTATTTATTCAATTAAAATAAAAATAAAATAATTGTTTCAAAAAAAATTAAAGTGACACAATTTAAGTGAATTATTGTCTTCCAAGAATTTTATGGATATGTATTAGATATTATGGATGTTTTAAAAGAATATATTTGAATTAAATCTTTTTCTTGGTGTCATTAAAGACAAATTAAATAAATACTTCAAAAATTGACATTAGGGATGTTTTATAATAATTAATATTTGATTAAAAGATTTAAAATTCATAAAAAACTTGTCATTGTCAAAGATAATGTAATAGGGTTTCACATATCAACCATGGTCAATTTATGATTTATTTTTTCATTTTTTTTAGCATTCATAACCCTTAAGATTTAAATAGTTATTTCTGTGGTTATGATAAAAAATGATTAACAAATGGTTTAATCAAAAGGATAAGGTTTAAAATGATAAAAAAATTATCTAAATTACATTTGATGATGTCAGTTTGACCCCTTCATATTTTTATTTTAAAAATTTTTCATTTTGAATCATTGGTATTATGAGTTAATTTTTTATATTTGAATCTTTTAAGAAATTTCAAGTGTGTACTCTCCCAAACTTATGGAAGGATACCCCTCCCTTCTCTTATTTACACCACCTTAATCCTTATAGCTAAACAAAAAATAAACCAATTCTATTCAAAACTTCATGATACATGTTTTATATATTCTTTTTTCCTTAAAAGACCAACCAAAGGGTCCTTAAGAGAATATTCAAAGGAGTTCTTTCAAAGAAGAGGCAATTGCCTTAACAGATCACTTTCTTTTTCCTTCTTCTTTTAACTCCACTAAATGTAGGATTTTTATTATAAAATAATAAATTAAGTGTCCTAAATATATTTAAATATTATTATAATCATGAAACCACCATTATTTACCCTCTTTCCCATCAAATGGGAAATAAAAATATTGATTGTGCATAAATATGGAATACCATATCTACATAGAGATACAATTCAGTTTTCATAATCATATTTTACGGATGGGTATTGTGATTGTATTAATGTTTATATATGATATTTATGACATATTTATTATTCCTAGGTCTCATTTTGGTTTTATTTGTTAATAATATATGAGATATGGTTGAAGATGAGAAAAGTTGGAGTTTTGGTTTCCAGACACACCCCATCGGAGTGACAAGGATGATGCATTGAACATAGTAAATCGGATGCACAACACAAAATAAAAAACATAAATTCGAACCCAGTCCATCAGTATGAGGAATAAGTATGACAACCCTGCTTTTTTATTACAACTTAAACATGCTTTATTACATAAAACGTCACTTGATACAATAAAGAAGATCGAGAGGTTCAGTGTCTTTGGGGATTATGATCATTACATAAAAACTTAAAACACGAAATACAACATCTTTATTGAAAACATCCTTTACATGACCACTAAATTCCCTCGTACTTAGCATTGCATGGGATAACCTGAGGACATGCATAAGAAAAGGGTGATCTATAAAGCCCAGTAAGGGAGTACACATGGAATAACATGAGGAGTACAATACATGTTAGACAATAGGCATATCAATAGAGCATAGAAGAAACGTGAACATAAAGGCATGATAAAGCATGATAATCATAACATGGAAATGTGGCAACAACACTTAACATTGAATTAGCATGAGCCAAGGCTCATTGCACATGGAGCATGAGTAAACCATCATTGCACATGAAGCATGAGTAAACCCTCGTTCCACTTGAATTAGCATGAGTCAACACTCATTGCACATGACGTATCATGATACTATACTTTACCCAATGCATTAGAGCGCTATAAGGGCGCACCCTTCTTAAACATTTCATTTCATGCATAAGTGTGCCACATGGATCATAAAACATGGATTCATAAAACATAATAATTTATTCCATGATAAAGGAATGTGGAATTCATACATGAAACTTTATAATCAATAACTAAATGTGCATAAAGGTGAATACCCTTGATGGAGAAATGGGCATGGTATTCACTACACAATGACATTGGCTTAGAAAATCGGTGCGAATTCGGCAGCATAACGGCGTGACATAAGAGTTCATAAAAATGGTTGATGAGAGAGAAAGGGGTTCCTCATCATATTTACATGTAATGGACAGTAAGTAGGTTATATATATACATGTCCCAATAATTGAAAAGGAATTTAGATTCATGATACAAAGGTATTGCTTGAATGTAAAAGAAGAGAGAGAAGTTCCTTTCGGAATTTTGTCACAGTAACGGGTGTACATGGGAGGCATTTAATGAGAGAGAAAGGGGTCTCCCTTAATTCAAACAATAATAGGGCAGTATGGGAGAGGTGCGAAACCATACCCCAATATTCATAATTGAAATTAAAAGGCCAATACAACTTAAAGAAAATTGACAAAAATGAGAAAGGAAGAAAAAACCCTTACTTGGAAGTGTGCTTCCAAAGACTAGAGAGATGCTTGTGAGAGACTTCTTGGGAGCTTGGGGCACCTTGGGAGGATTATAGAGAGATTAGGGCAGAGGTTGGACGAACTCCAAAGGATTTTAGTGAGGAGGAAGTGGGAGGTTGGGTGGGTTTATATAGGAAAGGTGAGAGAATACGTTATTATTTAGGTTTGGGACCCCTTATATTAAATTAATCCAAACCACAAACCATCCCATGGTTTTTTCCCATGGTTTCTGGAAAAGGAAAGAGGAAAACAATATTTTACCAGGACAAGGTCCGAACTTATTAAAATAATAAGGTTGCTTATGTGGAGGTGAGTCACACTCCCATGGAAATTAATTTAAAAAGGCAAAGTGTTGAATAAGTCTTGAGGGGTTCATTAATGCTTTGAAAAGTAATTCAAACAAACCCAAAATCAATTTATTTTAATGGTAAAACATATATTGGCCGAACATAAGGATTATATTATTTTATTACATCACCATTGGGTCATTATGATGTCATAAAACACATTATATATTTAAACGGTATTTAATTTTTACCCAAAAATTTGACTGTCTCAGAAAATTATGAATAATTCACCGTTGGATAATTTTGACATCCTGATTCCAGAAATGACATTTATTTTATCTAAAAAAATTTCCAAATATGTTAATTTTCACTTTTAAAATAAAAACCAACATTTATCGAAAAATCACGGGTTTTGACAGAAGTGGCCTTGAAACCTTAACAAAAAATTTAATTGCATTAATAAAATTATAAGATCATTCATATTTAATAAAAAATAATTAATATTAATAATAATATTTTATTAAAATATTATTTAATTCAAAAATCCCTTAATTTAATAAAATTTAATTCTTAATTAAATAATAATTAAAAACGCCATTTGTACTTTAAAAACTATTTACAATGTATCAAAAATGACTAGAAATTATATTCATTATTATATACAAAAAAATAATAATGTACATGAACATAGTACTACTTATTTGTTACACAACCCCTTAAAACAGCTACATAAGACCTAAGGGTAAGGTGTGAAATGGTGATAGACTCTTGGGTGGCTCGGATAGCATCGCTCGAGTGGTAATTTCAATCAACTTCCACGTTTCTCGTAGACGGTCACGTTCGAGCTTGACATAATGAAGCTCGGCTTGGGATTGGTCAAGGTTGAGGCCCAAGGATGCCACCTCTTTTCCGAGCTCCGACAAATGGGCATCGTATGGGGCAATTCTACTGTATGAGGCAATCGCTTCCTTTGTCTGAGTAAAATTGGGTTCGTTAAAGCCTTATATTTATACTAATCATGTGATCACTGTTCAACAGCTATATTAACAACGGTCACAATTCTTAACATAAAACCAAAGAAGTTGACATCTTATAAAAACATTTTTTTTATAAAGAGACAATTAACTAGATCGATAGGGATTTTCCATTAATGAAACTTTGGGTCATTACAATAAGACTCAGCCAATTGGCATGAATCAATGGATCCAGGCCATTGGAATGATGTTTGGTTGGAAAGACAAAATATGCTGGAAGAGTGGAAAGTCATAATACTTTCCAATGTAAATTTGTTGATGCTTTTATGTTTTATTAGTTATAAAAATCATAAGTAATATGATATTATTATGATCCAAGCTTTGTGAAATAATTGTGTAGAATATATGATTGGAAGGGTATACAGGAACTGATATATCATATTCATTTTGTATTATAAAAATATGTATTCTCTATAGAGGGAGAATGAGAAGTTCCTACAACAACTCATCGATACAATGAATTAAAAAGAAGGAATCCACTAGAGATAATGGTTCATTAGACATAGTATTCTACTGATCTATCATATGGTATTTTTAAACTAATCCATTTTATATTTTTGGTATCACTTGTATATTAAATATAGATTTTGTCGGAGGTAGAATGTTTAAGAAAGTTTGAATTATTGAAAATGATAATCCATCAAAAGGATTTAGAGATCGATCAACTGAATGATAATCAACAATGTAGTTAATAATTTTTATCAAGGTTTCTTGTTATGAAATTGAGTTAAGTATTATCAGACAAGAAGTGCGACCAATCCATTGGTATTATAGATACACTGATTTAGGGGAGATCCAAGTTGTCATTGGATTCGTACAATAAGTCTGAAGAAATTGAGGAGAAAAGAAATAATTTGAAGATATTTTAGATGTGTTATCAAAGAGGTGTTTTTTTTCAAAAGTATTATCATAGTTTGTTTTTAATACCAAAAAATTTGAAATTATATTTATGGCATACTGGCTTCAAAGTTTCATTCGATACAGAGCATCGTAATGATGAGTTTTCAGTCCTATGAATGTTTTCGTCATAAAGAATAAATGTATCAGAATGAATTATGTATCTAACTAAATAATGGTTAGAAAGTTCGAATTTATCTAAATTTGTGAGAATATTCAACATGTTTCAAGAAGGACCTATATGTTTTGAGAATAGTTGATGAAATCAAATATGAAGACTTAAATGAACATGAAATTCGGGATTTGTGAATTTCATTGAGAGGGAAGTGTAATTAGTTTTCCCACATTATACATTATTTTATTCCTATAAAAGGATAGAAAAGTACATTCATAGTTTTCAATATTGAACTATTAACGTGTGATGAGAGCTGACACCCTGGTACATTTTTTAGATATTAAAACTCAAACCAGAATTTTGTTTCAGGATGAAGCTGAGGAAGATCCATCGGAAGTAGATTCATCAGAGTGAGTCCATCAGAGTATGTTCCATTAGAAAAACTTCTATAGGATCAATCCCCACCAGAATAATTTCCATTGTATGAAGTAATTGTGAGTTTATAATTTATTTTCTGCTCAGTTGAAGTAGTAATAGAAAAATTAGAACCAAACGGAGACCATTGGACTGAGGTTACCATACATAGGCCAATAAAACTGGATTTTACTAAGGATTTTTTCTAGAAATATATTCTAGAAGATGTTTTAAGACCAATAATTTCCTCAATTTTTTTTGAAGTTCTAGAAGATTGTATACAGGTAATGTTTGATTGATATTACTTATGAAGTAAGTGAAGAACCTTTTGAAGTAGAATAGAATATAATAAGGAAAGTGAATCTTTTAATGTTAATACTTACCAGTTGATAAAAAGGATTAATTATTTTCCTATGGTGTATCACCAACTATGGGGAAGTGGATATGAAAATTATAGTTTAAGGGTATAACCAACTATAAATGGAAAGTTTCTAATGGGATTTTAAAATTGCCCACTGCTTGCACCATGGTATTCTAGAAAGAAGATAGTGAAATAATCCATGTTTGTGGGACTATCCAACATGTAAAGTAGTAGTTCTTTGAACCTAACCATGAAAATATTGTGTGTTTACTTATCTTTGTATTTGATACATACGAAACGTAGGTTTCATAAGTTATATTTGAGAATATATTGACTTAACAAGTTTTAAACGTTAGGAAAGTCTACTAAATAAGTAAAGAAAATGTAACCACTGATTCCCACCCCTCCCCCCCCCCTCAGTGGTCTTAATATTATTTGGAAACAACAAATAGTACCAAAGGGGTTCTTTCTAAAATATCCATCTATGATAATGGATAATTACAATTCAGTGAACAATAGGGTTGTTGTGATTTTTTATGGTAAAAACTATCACAATTGGAAGAATATGATATTAACCTATCTTTATTAACTTGGTCTTAAAGTTAGAGATGTATCAATAGTGGTATTTCCTTATATTAATGAATCTAATATGATATCTGGTGATAAGAGAAGTATAGAAACAGATAGAAAATATCATATGTATTTGTTGATGGCTCCCACTGAAAATGTTTATACAAATATTATCGAGTTTCCAACATCTAATAAAATGTGGGATAAGTTGAGAAGAATTTATGAAGGGAATGAAATGTTGATAAAGAAAAGTTATAAATATGGATAATTAGATTTTAGGACATGAAAATGGTTGATGGTGAATGTACTGATAGATACTTTATAAGAGTATATAAATTATGACTGTCATCAGAAGTTTTAATGAGAAGCTGTAAGATTCTATAATATTAAAGAAACTTATGAGAAACTTTACATATATATTTAATGCCAAAGTTTCAGCTTTATAATATCATGAAGATTTATACTCGGATGAAATTCAGAATATACTTGTGGAATATGAAATGAGAAAATATCCTCCATTCAAGAAAAAGGCTCACAAATAAATGACTTTAAAACCTTTTTCAAAAGGTAAAGAAATATATAGAAGTTAAAAATAATCAATTGATTTGGAAGTCGATGGAGAAGTTTAATATTTAAATACAATTGTTTCCCTCCATTATAAGAAATAAAATAAGGGAAATGTAAAATTAAAAATCAAAAATGTTCAAATTGTGAAGGGAAATTCTTTTTGAATATAATTTTCCTAAGAAGAAAATTGAAGAGTGTGATTGCGAATTGGATAATAAGAAATATCATAAACAAAAGTGGAAGAAACATAAAGAAATAATTCCTTATGACAAGAATAAGAAAATTTATCTGAGTAGAATAAATAATGATTATTATTAATCCAATAATGAATATGATCATCCACTCAACGTTATTGATCAAGTTAGAAATGAAATTAATTATTTAGATAATGATGATGAGAGTGAAGAGATTACAAAAATTTATTGGATTCTTAGAACAAATTTAGAAAAATAAATTGAGCAAAATAATCAAATGAATAAAGAAATAAGAAATTTGAAGAAATATTTTAAATATAGATATTATGTGAAGGATGATTATATAAATAAAAAGGAGAAAAATATCAATTTTATTATATCCCATAATATAAATATGTGTGAGCTTGAAATAAAAAATAAAAGATATGAAGAAAGATCATCTGGTAATGAGAGCCTCAATATGAAATAATCAAAACCTGTTAAAGATAATAAAAAGAACAAGTTGAAGATAGCTGAATCTTAAAAAAAAATATGTTCTAAAATTTAGTCTGGTTGATAAATAAAATGAGTTGATAGAAACACAATAAATTATTCTTACAATACAAAGTGAGAAAATAAATATGTGAGAAAAATTCACCAAGGCGGTTGATATTAAATTTGAGACTTATAAAATGGGTTAAAAGAGAGGTTTGGAAAAGTATGTTTCGTAGAAAACATATTTCACCAAGAAATAAAATAATTATTCAGTAAACAATCTCTTGGAGAAAATTATCCCACAAATTGTAAAGAAACAATAACAAAAATATTCTAAAAAAGTTCACTATTAGTCTGGAAAAACAAGATTAATATATCACTATTGGGGTTGTGTAATTTTTGGACATATAGCTTACTCATGTTGGTATAACATGTCTCTACCAAGAAATAGGTATGATTTAAGGGAGAGTTATGATGAAAAAATAAGATCAATTTTTTATAAAATATTTGTGGAACCGAAAAAGAAAACTCATAAAGTGAAGAATGTTGAAGCATCAACAAAAAAAACAATAAAATGATGAAATTTTTGTATGTTAAGAAAGTGGATAAAAATATTTTGAGTCCAAAAATAAATAGTACATAGTTATTTGTCCAGAACAATTTAGAATCTATAGAAAGTTATAAGAAGAAGAAATATCTTAATTAAAGGGGAAGGAAATGGTTTCTAATGATCAAAGAAAATTTGATAAAAATATATCAATAGATTTTTGTTTTAAATTTCAGAAAATATGCGAGAGATGTGGGAAAGTAGGGAATCTTACATAATTTTTTTTCATTATCCTACCAAAATTAGAGGAAGGCATCAAAGATTTGATATAAACTCATTGTAACAAAATGGTTAGTAAAGGAGAAAATAAATTAACATCCTTATCAGAATATTATTTAGATAAAAATAAACATGTTAAAAAATATAATATGGATGTATATAATGAATAAAAAACAACTATTGAAAAATTAAAGAAGAAGAATAAAAAGGAAATAATAATAGAGGTCTCTCATTCTAAAAGATTATTCTAATAAACTACTTAGTTTCCTCATTATTCCCAAAATATTTGTATTTTCACTAACTCACAAGTAATTGAAGGATTTCAAATAAGAAATATGATATGTGATTCTCTTACTATTATTTAAAACCAAAGTAATGAGGTTACAAAATATGTGTTTTTAGAAAATTTTGTTTATACACCTAAACGTTCTAACATTTTTTTTGAGATGGGTGTAGGTTACTTTTAATCTTAAACATATCCTCTAAATAATTGACATATATATGAGAATGAAAAAATAATAATGTTAATGAATTTCAAGAAATTTTTGTTATGGACAACAATGATAAACTTGATTATATACTCTTGTTTTCTACACCAGGTTCGCCCATGTAGACTAATAGTTTTTTATTTAATGGTTATTTGTTAAAAAAACTCATGTGATACGTATTTTCTCCTAAATAATAATTTCAAGATTTTGAAATTAAGAGTTCCAACCTTTATAAATGAATCAATTTTTCAATAAGGGGGGACCTATAATGATGGCCCCTTTGAATTTGATTGTCAATAAGGGAGAGAGAAAATTAATAATGGATAGATAAGTAATAGGGGGATCAAGAAAAGAATGTGGAGAATATATTAAAGAGGATTATGTGTTTAGGTGAAGAACATATGGAGATGGCTCCTTATGAATAACTCTATAGTAGGAAATGTAGGACTCTTACACATTGGGACGAAGTTGTATAAAGAAATATATTGGGATAATTGGTAGATGATGAAATGGAATAGAAATTCACATCCATTTAGTAGTATATAAGAGAAACTTATAGTCAATATAAAAGATATACTGACAATCATCAGTGAGATATGAAGTTCAAAGTTGGTGAAAATGTATTCCATTTAATATCTCCTTAGAAAAAGCTTACGATATTTTGAAATAAGGGAAAGTTGATCCCTATATATATTGGTCCCTTTGAAATTATTGATCATATTTGGATAATAGCATATCATTTAGTACTTCCACCAAATCTTGGTCAAGTTCATAATGTGTTCTAGGTATCTCTCTTGAGGAAGTATATAACTGATCATTCACGTGTACTAAACTCATAATATGTACCACTGGAGAGTGATATTTTTTATGAATAAAAAATGGTACAAATCATGGATTGTAGAGATAATTTCATAAGGAATAAAACTACTCACCTTGTTAATAATCATTAGAGGAATCAAAAAATTTAAAAAGAAACTTGGGAACCTGAGGATATAATTAAATAGATATATACACAGTTTTGTATCAAAGTGATGTAAGATCAAGGTAGAAATTCATTTTAAGGTTGGTGGTGTGTAACACTGTCATGACCCATCCCAGTGGGGCCCGCGCCATAACTCCCCAAGCCTGCCTCCAATAGGCCAGGGGCTAGTGACTAGCACCGAGTTAGAATATTACTATCATGGGAGGCATTTCCTAAGTACCTATACACATGTACACATCTCCAATCCCACAAATCTGAAATGAAAAAAACACTAGGGAAAAAAATTCAGGCATACAATAAAACCCAACCAACAGAGTAAGATGGAAAGTAAGTACTAAAAGTAAAGTTGTCCAAAATACAAGCCCACCAAAAACAATAGTCTGAAAACTACAAAGTCCAACCTATAAACACAAAGAGGTACTAGGACTGTTGCTTGTAGCCATAGGAACTTCTCATCCTGTGGGGAACTCAGAAAGCTCAGTCTTGTCCTGGCCCACCCTGGACTCTGTCAAAAGGTTGCTTGTTTGCACAAGACACGACAAGTGCGGGAAAATCCGATGCAGGGGTGTGTATAACAATACTCAGTACAGGACCCCAAAAAACACTAAGAAATACCCAAAGGAAAGGTACAGTCATCTCTTACACAATATATGTCAACTGAACATATAACAAGTGTAAAAAAAATCCAGATATACTCACAGCCCAGACCCGTGGTCTAGAGCCAAGTCCCACAATCGCTTACCCCCCCCCCCCCCCTCTAGGGATTCAGTTCAAAGATTCCACAAAACAATTATCCATGAGAACTCAGTCCATGATTCTAATAGCTCTGGTGACATCTGTCTGAGAAGTACTGTCTGTCGGGAAAGGTCACGAGAGATAGATATACTCATTATGGGAGAACACACTCCTGAGTGGGGACGATCACGATAGATACAATCATTATGGGATAACACACTCCTGAGTGGGGAAATATCATGATACACATACGAGGATCACTACCAGGGCCATTGGCGGATACCATGACTCATCTGTATTCACCAGCTAGGTAGAGGATCAACGCCCGGTAGAGTTGGTCAATCTGATGCCTGACTCTACTTAGGGTCAATAATGGATAGGGGATCTCTCTCCAGGCCTCTTGGAGGGATTCCTAACTCAATCAAAGAAAGTCATGTGGAAGAGATCATACTTCTGTAGTAAGAAATGATACTTGACCTTCAGTGGAGCGAGAAAATGGTCACTAACCCAAACGAAACATGTCCAAGATACGGTGGGAAAGTAGATCAAGCCATGTAATGAAAATTACACGGGGTATAGAAAGGTCCCACATTATGTCCTATGACCCCAGGTACTGCCCATATACAACGTCCAGTGTCGCAAGGCTGGTCATAAAAAATTAAACTACACAACATGTAAAAAGATAACATGTCGTGTCTAAGTATCTAGGGTCCGCACTATGTATGATGGCCATGTTCTCGTACACGGTATCAACCCATGTACGTCAACCCATGTAACTAGTACACAGGGTAACCTATGTGGCTGGCCTGGCTATGTGGTGGAGTACACGAACGTGTACTCCACATCATATCCATGTATCCTCAGGATACACGCTGAGTCCTGCATAGTCGCCTCTGCCAAACCGCGTAGGGTCTACACGCCGTGTTTCGAAGCCATGTAGTCTATCCCATGTCCGTGTACTTTTTAAAATACATTCTGAGCTTCAGGGAAAGTCCAATAGTCCACGTGACCAGGGTCACACTCCATGTGATTCCTATCTAACCCCTGAAACCCTAGTCGTCGCCGCTAGTACTGCACGTTGTGTTCAACAGAATTACGCACTGTGTATTCCGAAATTTTCCAGAATCGACGCTCTTCGCCAGCGCGCCTCCTGTGAGGCTTCAATATTTGTTTGGATGGTCCGATCGCCACAAAACTCCAGATTCTAGGTCTCCCCGACGTCCTGAAGTCATCTCTGTTGTTTTCGGGCCTCTGATTGGCCCCAAAAACACGTTTTGATCCACCCGCACGAAGAATGGTCGAAGAACGATAATTCTTGAACCATGTTGATTTTTCCCTTGTCGTCTCCATCGCACCTCCTCTAGGTCATCTCGATGTTGGATCTCCAATTTGGGATCGTTGCGTCACAAAACGGACGTGCACCGATCTGTTGTTTGTTTCCTCAAAAAGAACGCAAAGAATGAAAAAAAAGAAAGGGGGGGGGAATCCAAAAAAATAAATTAAGGAACGAACCTCTACCATCATTCATCATGGCGTTGATCTTCTCCCGTTAGTAGGATCAGATGGAGAAGGATCAAAATAATAAACAATAATCAAGGATTAATCCCCAAAAACATCCCAATAAAAACCCTCCTGTTAGAATGCACGACCAGTGGATCAACTTGTTCGTAGGTTGGTCTGCGTTCGATGTTTAATCCAAGAACGAGGAAAATGAATTGAAATAACAACCCATACCTCGATCCAATTGAATAACAGTCGTTGTGTCGCATCGATGGTGAGGTTCGTCAGATCCGAGGTGCATCGCCGTTCGTCGGTGAGTTCTCCTCCAGAGCTTCAAGAGGCTCCCTCTCAATTCATAGGGTTATGAGGCTAACCTATCGAACATACCATGTGTGGGTATTTAAAGGAGTGGAAAAATAGGTCGCCGAAGAAAAAGGAAACTTTTAAATAAAATAATTTATTATTTTATTTTATTTCCATTCGACGCCCAAAAACTAAATTTTGCGACCGACCCGAACCGATCAAAGTTAGGCCCCGCCTAAGGTAAAAACGATGCTCTAAACATAATGGTTCCCTCAGATTTCTGATCTAGGAACCTGTCTAAAAGATATTCCACTTTTTTCGAAAAACTGCTCACACGTGCTGTTTAAAATTTTAATTTATTTCAAACATTTATTCCGAGCACTCTGGGCCTCAAAATCACACGCCGTCGAAAGATTTCGTCTCATAATAATTCTATATAATATTTAAAAATAATACATGGAAAATCTGAGACATTACAAACACCCCTTGATTTTATGATATTTTTCTTTTAAAATAAATTTAATTTCTCTAACAGCTTGTGATATATACAACCTAGAGTCTAAATGAACTATAATATAATATATCATTATCACATGGTTGTTAAATTGAATGGTATGAATAATAGTAACTAAATTTTGAAAAATTTATTGTTTAAAAATGTTCAAAATGAATTTACATTTTTTAAATTATTTCATAATAAAAATAAAAAATATTTCGAAATAAATGAGATGTTTTTATGAAAAACTATTTTTTGAACATAATGTGTTTTTATCTTAATAAATTAAATTTAACACTACTAGTGAATGATTTTAATTAAATTTATATATTATATATTCATTAATATGTTTTAACATCCATCTAATATTTTTTTAGTCATGATATATGAATATATATCCTATTTTATCCTTAAAATTTATTTTTTTCTAAAAACAGTTTTCATCACATTTTGCACGCTTATTTTAAAATAATTTTTTTCCACCTATATAAATTAAATATTAAAAAATTGATTCCATTTTTCAAATTAGTATAATCAAATTTGGTATGTTTTACACTTTTATTTTCATCCAATATGAATATAAACCATAGTAAATTTTTTCACCTTGGTAAGGGTACAATGGACAAAATATGGTTAAAACATTTGGATAAGGCATTAAAATTTCTCTAAAACGTTACCTTATTCAATTTAATGAGTTTATTTCATCCATTATGTCTAGTACTTGAATATATGTCCACTTTTGGCAAAATTAATTTCAACAATAGCTTTATATTAATTTAAGATAAAAATAAATACAAAATATCCCTCTCTTGACATTAATATCTCTAATTATTTTATAATGATAAAAGGAGAATAAGTTAAATTATAAACTTATAATTGAAAGATAAATTATTATTTTTATCATATTAATTTATTTATAATTTTTAGTTGAATAATTAACTTAAACACTTATCAAACATCGACATAGTATTTATTCAATTAATTGAAAAATAAAATAAAAGATTTAAAAAATATTAAAAGTAATACAATTTAAGTTACTTATTTTTTTCCACTTTTTTTTAGATAAATATGGAATTTAGGGATTCTGAAAATATTTTATTAAAATCCCATATTTATCTCAATGTATTTATAGTCATATTAATTGAATAGTTCTAAAAATTGACATTAACTATATTTCATAATAAAAAATATTTAATAAATGATCTAATATTAATAAAAATATATACTTCATTAAAGTGAATAGAATTTGGTTGAATATATCAAGAATTATCCATTTATCATTCATTTTTTAATTTATGGTGACATTCTTAACCCTTTAATATTGAAATAGTTGTTACCACGGTTAAGGTCAACAATGAATAATGATGGGATTAATAAAAAGAAAACATTTCAAATGATACAAAAACCAATATAAATTTAATTAAATAATTTTATTTAAAGACTATACTCCTTTTTATCAAATTAATTTCCATTTGGATTCATTTATCTTGATAATTAATATATTATATTTTAATATTTTAAAAAATTAAAATCATGTCATCTCCCCCAATTATAAAAGGACACCCCTCCATTCTCATATTTAAACTATATTGGGAATTATAGATCAGGAAAACCCTATAAACTACTCTCATAAAATTCATTTTACTTGTTATATATGCACTGGTATCCCAAAAATACAATTCAAAGGGTCCTCAAGAAGAGATCCAAAGGAGTTCTTTCAAAGAAGAGGTAATCACCTTAACCAGACACTTTCTTTTCTTTACTTCTTCATTTACCACCTATAAATATTTGATATATGTTATAAAATAATATAATTATTATCCTGAATATACTGAAATTATATTAATATTATGAACCCACAATTATCCACGCTCTTTTCTTAAAAATGGTAAGTGAACGTATCGATTGTGTGTATGTCCGGCTTACCATCTCCATAGAGTGATACAATTCATTTTTCATCACCATATTTTATGGATTGGTATTATGATGAGTTTAATATTTATATATTATATTTATGACATAATTATTCTTCTATAAATATAATATCATATCCATCTTCTTATATTCTAATTTTTTGAAGAACAATAATGTCAATTGTGTGTATGTGTGGACTACGACCTTCATGAAGTGATGTGATTATTTTCCCATTTCCAATTTACATGGATTGTAATGAGGATGGGTTTTATGAAAATATATGATATATATTATAAGGACCTATCCTTAAACCTTACTTAATATTGAGTTATTACAAGATTACACATTGAGGATCTTTTCAGTTTTAGAGTTTTAGAGAATTAGATCATAAAACTTTCATTACATTCCACATTTAAACAAAGTGGTTACATAAAAGATAGTATTCATTTTTCCCATCAACGGAAACATATTTAAAATAAAACATGGATTCTTTCTTGACACTTCCTTGACACTATCATCATATCATGTACCCTTCCCTTGACCTGTGAAAAACATTTTCAAAAACTTGGGATGAGCATAAAAAGCTCAGTAAGGGATATAAAAATATGGAAAGGAAACATGAGTACATGTATACATAAGAATGAAATCATACTTTACCCATAAAACATAAGCACTTTAGCATACCTCATAAAATCATGAATAAATCATAGAAATCATAAGACATAAAGGTAACTTGAGGCATTCATAACATTCTTATGTAGGGAGTAACCCTCTTGGTTACGTTTAGAATACCCGTCACAGTATATTCCCTAAATCTCTTCGAAGAAACCATAACGTTTAACCCCTTCACGTTACCCAATGCATTGGAGAGCTATATCAGGCTCACCCACCCTTATTTTATCACGGAGCCACCCGTCTTCATAATAATTCCCAAGAACCTCAACATAATCGTATCACATAAAACATGCATAAAGGAAACATAACATTTCCACCTTTCAATCACAAGATATCAATACAACACATTGATATCAAAACATTATGAAAACCATTTTCAATACCAAAATAAAAGAAAAGTAAAACATGGTATTTATTTTTCTTTAAAAAGAAGGTATGTCTTGTAGAGGAAGCCAAAACTCAAATAATGGTCACGATGGTGGGGAAGTCGTTGTCGCCGCATACGTACGACAAAAACATTCCCTTTTATCGTTTAGTAAACGCTTCGTATAAAAAATATTCATTTTGAATAAACGTAAAAGTTAAAGGGGTTTATACACCATATAAAAGAAGGTTGTGTATAAAACAAAATATGTCTCAATGAAAGGAGATTGAGATGAAGTCCCATACAAAGACGGTATCCTTGGATTAAGGATAAATCAATTACATAATTATGTGTGACAAACTAATAAACCAAATATAAGTGGATATTAAGTGTAAAGAAATCAGAGGTTATTCACACATATTCATAGAACGATATATTCAAGGAGTACAAGCTTATCCCAAAGAATCAAAATTGGGTTAAGAAGTTCCCTTGAAAACATTTGACACCCTAACGACGTCAGTACAAAATTCAGAAAATGAGTTGATGAGAGATAAAAAGGGTATCTCATAGCTTGGACATAAAATTTAAATCACTAAGGATATATAAGAACATATCCAAACATAATGTTATTTGAATTAAAATACATAACAAAATAATTCTTTTAAAAAGAAGAGGGTGAAAGATTCCCTTACCGACATGGGTATCTTTCGAAACATACACCCCGTGAAAGAAGGACAATACAACATTGATGTAAATACTCATAAATGAAATTATATTACACAATGAGTAAAATAATTTGAAGTACATACACCACTCAAATGAAGTTGTGGCAAATGTAGCATAAATCTCACAGGAATAAAAGTGAGATGAAAAATCCCTTACGAAAACTCGGCAGCCTAACGGCGCCACTTAAAACTTACAAAAATGGATTGATGAGATCAAATAGGGTCTCTCATCATATTAAAATAAAATTTACATCAATAGGGATATAAAATAACATCCCCCATAATAACAAAGAGGATCTTAAAATAAGTGACATAAAGGAGAGTACTTAAAAAGAAAGAGAGAGGTTAGATCTCTTACGAAAATTCGGCAGCCTAACGGCGCCACTCAAAACTTCAAAAATGGATTGATGAGAGAGAATAGGGTCTCCCATAATATGAACATAAAAATTACAGTAATAGTAATATAAAATAACATCCCAATAACAAGAAATATGAGCTTAAAAGTAATGACATAAAAGAGTGTACTTAAAAAGAAAGAGAGGAGTAGGATCCCTTACCTCGGGTCCGACTTGACTCGATCATTCTTTAACGTCCTGAATAATAAACTTGAGTTAATTTCTACTTGATTAAGAAAATTTTTCAAGTTCATTATTCCTTTTATATCACTTATTGCCATGTTATAAACATTATGTAATCATTTAAGTTAATAATGTTTGTTTTGTCGATATTTGGTTCTTAAGTCGAAAGTGGACTTCTTACAATTACATGTTGTTCGTGTGGTCAAAGGTTCATTATATCCAGAATTATATTCATGATTTGGATATCATATATATCATATATATACATAATATACATGTATTTATAATATTACATAATCATTTAGAGGTAAGAAATGAAATGCACCGTTCATGGAGACGGTAAGCCGTACGTACGCATGTACACTACTTTCATTTCTATGTGATATTAATAGAATTAAAAATAAATGATAGGTATGTATATTTTGATTCCATAATTATATTAATAATTTGTATGTAAGATACATCATATATAATAACTTTAAATACATCCTTTATACATCCCATATATGGCATTAACGAATCAAATCACTTTGAGGGGGTGGTAGTCCGCACTTCCTAAAATGAAATTATCGTGTTTACCCACAATGGAAACCATAAAGGTATTCCACAAAAGAAAAAATACAGAAGCTTAAGAAAAACATAAACAAATTATATATCATATATAAATATAGTTACATCTTAATGGCCACCTTTTAAGGTATTATATGAGTGTTGAACAATCATCGTTTCGTGAGGCAGAAATTCTCCATCCACATAAACAGTATGTTCTTTAACCATTTGATGTAGGTCTGTGTAAGTGTATCTCGAATGATTCTTATAAAAACCTCCTAGTATATTTAAGATTCTGTATTTGTTACAAAATAAATGAATAAAAATAGTTTAGGGGGTTGGAGAAGCAAAATGAAACAAAAGAACACAAGTGAAGACATTACCTTAAAATCAGGTAACTCTTTTTGATTTGAGCTCAAAGGCTTCCTTGGGAAGACTTCTGCCCAAAGTGAGGCTTCTAGGAGTAATATAGGGATGTGGAGATACAAAATGAGCAGGGTTCGGCCGATCCAAAGGCTTTGGAAGTGTGGGTAAGGATGTAGAGGTGGGGGCCTTTTATAAGAAGAGAGGAGGGGCACTCTTGGAAAGAAAAGAAATGTTACTTTATTTGAAAATGAGTTTCGGATTTAAAAGGTCCCACATTGAAATAATTCGAGGATAAGGTGATAAGGGTTCGAAATATACCCATTCAATAGGTTTTTGACAAGTGTAGGTTATAGTTTTTACATTATCTTTTCATTTTATTTAAATCGTTAAATAATGAGGTAATTGATGCATCATAATGATGTCATAAATAATTTAATTTATTTAATGTCTAAAAATTATAAAAAAATATCATGATGTAGGAAATATTTTTAGCTTTCTAATGAATATTTATAGGCAAAAATATGACTTGTATAACCCCATTTAAAAATTGTTTTAGTGAAACATCTCATGCTTGTGACATTTTTATTTTAACTTTAAATAAAAAGTTATTTATGTCATTTTCCAACCAAAGTGGCTTCATGGGGTCCCCAAGTTGACCCATGGATTGTCTTGGTCGGCCATGACACATCCAATGAGGGTAGGACATGTTTCTAGGTCATTTCACATTATTAAAACATTATTTGTACCTTAAATTACACTAATTACCTCTAATCGCGATTAAGAACATTAATTCCCGCTGTCAGAGCAAATAGAGTGTTTTTATGAAACAATAAGTATCAAAAGATTGACACTAGTTTAAGTCCGATTTCAAAGTGAAATTAATTCCAATGACCACAATTGGATTAAATGGTAAAAATATATTCTAATTGAACTTTAAAACCAATTCAAAATATAATCTAATCATATAAATAAATTATATTAAAAAGTGTTTTTGAATTAAAATACAACATTTTCACTATTCATTAAAAAATGAACTTTATCGGAAAAATACCAAAAATTTACACAAAGTAAATTTTGATGTCCTGATTCTAAAGAAGAATTTTATTTTGTCAAATATAACACATAAAATTTTCAAAAACTGGATTTAAAAGAGGTTCGCCATCAAAAGGCAGTTAATCGACCTTTTAATGAATATTAGAATGTTTACGCTTAAAATTGGATTAATTCGCATTTTTAATCCTCTAAAATTTATTGTAAAGAGTAAAAATATTTTACAAACATATATAATCATTTTTTAGTTAGCTCTGTTCATTCCTGCCATTACAACGGCTAGGCGTTAACTATCATTTAAAATAACACTATTTTATTATTAGAGTGCAACGTAAGATTCCAAAGAAACTCGTTGTTGCGTATTGGGTACGCCATCGAGCATAGCGTCCCCTTTAAA
Organism: Viscum album; assembly: GCA_963277665.1. Lineage (NCBI taxonomy): Eukaryota > Viridiplantae > Streptophyta > Magnoliopsida > Santalales > Viscaceae > Viscum > Viscum album. The sequence goes on along the minus strand of OY728139.1, from coordinate 1,510,044,461 downwards.
GTAATATTAATATTTTATTCAAAAATAAGGATAAATATAAAAATGTCATGTTCTTTATTTACCTGGGGTGTTACATCCTTCCCCCCTTTTGGGAATTGCGTCCTTGCAATTTTAAAATTGGGCTCGGAAACATCCTTGAAAGTCCCACATCAGAACAAGAGTCGGTAAAACAATCACTTTAAAAAAAGGAATTAGAATTACAGAGGTCACCCGAGTTAACCCATACTAGGATTCCATGTAGGAAAACATGGACATGGAGGAGAAAACATAGGGTCATGTTCTGATGGAGAGTGATAGAAAACATGTTTAGGAGAAAGTTAACCACAAGAAAATCAGAAACTTGTGATGGGTTAAATGGTATTCGATTTCCCAGTAGGAAAAGTTAATAGACAACATTTTTGTTTTTTTTATTGAAGAATTTATTCATAAGGAAGCATAATTACTTATCATGTTGACTTTCAACTTTTATTAGATTTCTTACACAAACTCATATTTTCCCCAAAAGACGAGCATTTAGGAAGACTTGTTCACTATAATCAACTTCTAGAGAATTACCTAATCCACAAAATAGAACTATATACTTCCCATGTCTTTAGACTTTAACCAAAACCAAAACCAAAATGGTTATTACAAGATCATATAATCCAGAAAAGGATAACCCTTCATAAAAAGAAAATCTATTCTTAATCTCCAAAATTTGTCCAACAAAACCCAAAGTTCAATGAGGACCGTTTGATAAACAATTTTTCCATAAAGTTCTTCAAAGTAAACCAAACTAAGATTGAAACCCAAATATTTGAAGGATTTAGTCACATAGTCTTCCAAGGTACAAATTAACTTTTATCTCCAAATAACATCAGTTGCTCTTAAATTCTCATATTGAAAAGTAAATAACCTAATCACATATCCTCGATGATAGGTTAATCATTTCCATAGATAACCCAAAATAAACTTACTCTTGATTCCTAAAATCATCTAACTAAAAAGAATTAGTCAAACTAACCAGGGACTTCACGTAGTCCAGTGGTAGGTGATAAATACCAGTCGCACTTTGGTTGTGGGTTCGAATCCCGCAGCTTTTTCCGACGCGACGGGTTGTCACACGGTCTATGTGTTGTCATATTTCCAAAACTATATAATTCTTAAAACATTCCCCAAAACGAGATAAAATCTTCAAAAACGATCATAACATATTTTAACCTTAATTGTATCTCATGCCTTTCATTTTCCATCATAACATATAATAACCCATAATTACCTCAAAAGTAAGGATCATATAAACTCTAATGGTTACCTTTATAATTATTACCTAAACTTCCACATCGATTGGTCATCTCATACATGATGCATTATAGATCATACCAAGGTTCAAGTGGTTGATCATGACTCCTTGATAGTTGGTTTAGAACAACCACGTTTTTCCTCATTGAATCCCCCATTTTATCTAGTATCTTAATCAGAGAACCACCACAGTTTCCTTCAAACCTGTTGTCTCTTTGGTGCCTGCTAGATCCATCCATTCACTAAAAACAGAAATGTCGGTGTGAGTATATCAAAAAAACCATCATGTACTAATGAGGAAGGTAAACACTAAGATATACTTACTCATTCACTTTATCTAAAACTATGACTCTTTCTGAAATCCTAACCATTATGGTAATGTCACTTGTGCTTAGAGGATACCCTAACCTCTAAAGTTATCTAAACCGACCTATGATACCAACTATAAGGCCCCAGCCTTAAACCTTACTTAATCTTGAGTTATTACAAGATTACACATGAGGATCTTTTCAGGTTTAGAGTTTTAGAGAATTAGATCATAAAACTTGCATTACATTCCACATTTAAACAAAGTGGTTACATAAAAGCTAGTATTCATTTTTCCCATCAATGGAAACATATTTAAAATAAAACATGGATTCTTTCTTGAAACTTCCTTGACACTATCATCATATCATGTACCCTTCCCTTGACCTGTGAAAAACATTTTCAAAAACTTGGGATAAGCATAAAAAGCTCAGTAAGGGATATAAAAATATGGAAAGGAAACATGAGTACATGTATACATAAGAATGAAATCATAATTTACCCATAAAACATAAGAACTTTAACATACCTCATAAAATCATGAATAAATCGTAGAAATCATAAGACATAAAGGTAACTTGAGACATTCATAACATTTTTACGTAGGGAGTAACCCTCTTGGTTACGTTTGGAATACCCATCACAGTATATTCCCTAAATCTCTTTGGAGAAACCTTAATGTTTAACCCCTTCGCGTTACCCAATGCATTGGAGAGCTATATTGGGCTCACCCGCCCTTAGTTTATCACGGAACCACCTGTCTTCATAATAATTCCCAAGAACCTCAACATAATCATATCACATAAAACATGCATAAAGGAAACATAACATTTCCACCTTTCAATCACAAGATATCAATACAACACATTGATATCAAAACATTATGAAAACCATTTTCAATACCAAAATAAAAGAAAAGTAAAACATGGTATTTATTTTTCTTTTAAAAAACGTATGGCTTGTAGAGGAAGCTGAAACTCAAATAATGGTCACGGTGGCGGGGAAGTCATTGTCGCCGCATACATACGACAAAAACATTCCCTTTTATCATTTAGTAAACGCTTCATATAAAAAATATTCCTTTTGAATAAACGTAAAAGTCAAAGGGGTTTATACACCGTATAAAAGAAGGTTGTGTGTAAAACAAAATATGCCTTAATGAAAGGAGATTGAGACGAAGTCCCATACAAAGACGGTATCCTTGGATTAAGGATAAATCAATTACATAATTATGTGTGACAAACTAATACACCAAATATAAGTGGATATTAAGTGTAAAACAATCATAGGTTATTCACACATATTCCTAGAAAGACATATTCAAGGAGTACAAGCTTATCCCAAAGAATCAAAATTGGGTTAAGAAGTTCCCTTGCAAAAATTTGATAGCCTAATGGTGTCACTACAAAATTCAGAAAATGAGTTGATGAGAGATAAAAAGGTTATCTCATCACTTGGACATAAAATTTAAATCACTAAGGATATAGAAGAACATATCCCAATATAATGTTATTTGAATTAAAAGACATAACAAAAGAAGTATTTTAAAAATAAGAGGGTGAAATATTCCCTTACCGACATGGGTATCTTTCGAAACATACACCCGGTGAAAGAAGGACAATACAACATTGACGTAAATACTCATAAATGAAAGTATATTACACAATGAGTAAAATAATGGGAAGTACATACACCACTAAAAGGAAATTGTGTCAAATTTATCATAAATCTCACGGGGATAAAAGTGAGATGTATAATCCCTTACGAAAACTCGGCAGCCTAACAGTACCACTTAATACTTACAAAAATGGATTGATGAGATCAAATAGGGTATCACATCATATTACAATAAAAATTAAATCAAGAGGGATATAAAAGAACATCCCCCATCATAACAATGAGGATCTTAAAAGAAGTGACATAAAGAAGAGTACTTAAAAAGAAAGAGAGAGGTTAGATCTCTTACGAAAATTCGGCAGCCTAATGGTGCCACTCAAAACTTCCAAAATGGATTGATGAGAGAGAATATGGTCTCTCATCATATGAACATAAAAATTACAGTAAGAGTAATATAAAAGAACATCCCAATCACAATAAATATGAGCTTAAAAGGAATGACATAAAAGAGTGTACTTAAAAAGAAAGAGAGGAGTAGGATCCCTTACCTCGGGCCCGACTTGACTCGATCATTCTTTAACGTCCTGAATAATAAACTTGAGTTAATTTATACTTTCTTAAGAACCTTTTTCAAGTTCATTATTCCTTTTATATCACTTATTTCCATGTTATAAACATTATGTAATCATTTAAGTTAATAATGTTTGTTTTGTCGATATTCGGTTCTTAAGTCGAAAGTGGACTTCTTACAATTACATGTTGTTCGTGTGGTCAAAGGTTCATTATATCCAGAATGATATTCATGATTTGGATATCATATATATCATATATATCCATAATATAAATGTATTTATAATATTACATAAACATTTAGAGGTAAGAAATGAAATGCACCGTTCATGGAGACGGTAAGCAGTACGTACGCATGAACGCTACTTTCATTTCTATGTCATATTAATAGAATTAAAACTAAATGAGAGGTATGTATATTTTAATTCCAGAATTATATTTATAATTTTTATGTAACATAAATAATATATAATAACTTTAAATACATCCTTTATATATCCAACATATGGCATTAACGAATCAAATCACTTTGAGGGGGCGGTAGTCCACAATTCCTAAAATGAAATTATCATGTTTACCCACAATGGAAACCATAAAGGTATGCCAAAAAAGAAAAAATACAGAAGCTTAAGTAAAACATAAACATATTATATATCATATATAAATATAGTTACATCTTAATGGACACCTTTTAAGGTGTTATATGAGTGTTGAACAATCATCGTTTCGTGAGGCAGAAATTCGCCATCCACAGAAACAGTATGTTCTTTAACCATTTGATGTAGGTGTGTGTAATTGTAGATCGAATGATTCTTATAAAAACCTCCTATTATATTGAATATACTGGATTTGTTACAAAAGAAATGAATAAAAAGAGTTTAGGGGGTTGGACAAGCAAAATGAGACAAAAGAACACAAGTGAAGACATTACCTCAAAATCGGGTAACTCTTTTTGATTTGAGATCAAAGGCTTCCTTGGGAAGACTTCTGCCCAACGTGAGGCCTCTAGGAGTAATATAGGGATTTGTAGAGGCAAAATGCGCAGGGTTTGACTGAGCCAAAGGCTTTGGAAGTGTGGGTAATGAGGTAGATGTGGGGGCCTTTTATAAGAAGAGAGGAGGGGAACTCTTGGAAAGTAAAGAAATGTTACTTTATTTGAAAATGAGTTTCGGATTTAAAAGGTACCACATTAATATAATTAGAGTATAAGGTGATAAGGGTTCGAAATATACCCATCCAATAGGTTTTTGACAAGTGTACGTTATAGTTGTTACATTATCGTTTCATTTTATTTAAATCGTTAAATAATGAGGTAATCGGTGCATCATCATGATGTCATAAATAATTTAATTTATTTAATGTTGAAAAATTATAAAAAAAATATCATGATGTAGGAAATATTTTTAGATTTCTAATTAATATTTATAGTAAAAAATATGACTTGTATAACCCCATTTAAAAATTGTTTTATTGAAACATTTCATGCTTGTGACATTTTTATTTTAACTTTAAATAAAAAGGTATTTATGTCATTTTCCAACCAAAGTGGCTCCATGGGGTCCCCAAGTTGACCCATGGATTTTCTTGGTCATCCATGACACATCCAATGAGGTTAGGACATGTGTCTAGGTCATTTCACATTATTAAAACATTATTTTTACCTTAAATTACACTAATTACCTCTAATCGCGATTAAGAACATAAAAGTTACTATTCACCAAAAAATTATTTTAATCCCATTGAACCACATTTTACTTCCTAATGAAAACCATGTATGTTGGATTTTTGAAATTCAAAACATAGAGGTGGCAAAGTTTCATTTAAACAAAAAAAATCAGTTTCTTTAACTACCACTTAGTGGTTTCACTATTCATCAAAAATTGAAGTTCTTCAGAAAAATACCAAAACTTCACCCTAAGATGTATTTGATTTTCCAAATTAAAAAATTAAGTCTATTTTACAAAATTCAAAACATATAAGTTTCATTAATTAATTTAATAATTAATTCTCGCAGTCAGAGCAAATAGCGTGTTTTTTATGAAACAATAAGTATCAAAAGATTGACACTAGTTTAAGTCTGATTTCAAAGTGAAATTAATTCCAATGACAACAATTGGATTAAATGGTAAAAATATATTCTAATTGAACTTTAAAACCAATTAAAAATATAATCTAATCATATAAATAAATTAGATTAAAAAGTGTTTTTGAATTAAAATACAACATTTTTCACTATTCATTAAAAAATGAACTTTATCGGAAAAATACCAAAAATTTACACAAAGTAAATTTTGATGTCCTGATTCTAAAGAAGAATTTTATTTTGTCAAATATAACACATAAAATTTTCAAAAAGTGGATTTAAAAGAGGTTCTCCATCAAAAGGCGGTTAATCAACCTTTTAATGAATATTAGAATGTTTACGCTTAAAATTGGATTAATTCGCATTTTTAATCCTCTAAAATTTATTGTACAGAGTAAAAATATTTGACAAACATATATAATAATTTTTTAGTTATTTCTATTCATTCCCACCATTACAACGGCTAGGCGTTAACTATCATTTAAAATAACATTATTTTATTATTAGAGGGCAACGTAAGATTCCCAAGAAACTTGTTGTTGCATATTGGGTACGCCATCGAGAATAGCATCCCCTTTAAAGTAATATTAATATTTTATTCACAAATATGGATAAATATAAAAATGTCATATTCTTTATTTACCTGGGGTGTTACATATATGATATTATAATGATTCTTCAAATTATAATTTTTGTTTACCTTTATTTCATTCCATTCGTCCAAAAGTAAAAACAGTGTTCATGCGTACATATGGTCTACCGTCTCCATGAAAGGTGAAATACATTTTTCTACCTATATCTTTTATAAATGATTATATAAATATATTTAATATATAATATATTTATATCATGATTAAAATTTTTTACATTATATAACCAGGATCAATGTACAAGAATTGGAACCACTTAACTGAGATGCTTATGAAAAATAAAATCGTTAATGCCCGAAAAAGAAGATTTTAATAAGTAAATATTAATAAATAGCTATTTACATATTATAAATGGATCATATATGATATTATAATAAATTAAATTACTATTTAATGACATTATAATGAATTTAAATTTATTATAAAAGATGTTAAATCTCTTTTGAAGTAATTTGAACTAAGGTAACGGCTTTATGTTATAATCCCATTGATTACTAAAACTATTTATAATTATGTTTAAAATGATAAAATTTCAGGATATAAATCTAAATAATCTCATTAATATTAGTCTACATAGATTATTTCTATAGAATACTTTATTTATCTTAATGTTACTCTCTTTATGAACTTAAGATATTGATAAAATGTTTTTAAGGAATATTAAATTTATTTCTCTCTTCAATCAAAAATAATTTATATTATATGTGCATGTTTTCTAAATATGTTTTCAAAAATGTATTTAAAATTATATTATGATTGTTAAAAGAAATTTTTACCCATGTTTGAATTTTAAAAAATGGTTTAAATGGAATGTTCTTATCAGTTTCTAAATGTTTTACTTTTTAATATTTACCAAAAAATGAAAGGATTATTTGTTTTAATATACATGGAATGAATGGAATTTCCCACCATCATAAAAACTCAATGATTTGAAGATTAATTTATAATTTTACAATGTTATTTTTAAAGAAACCTTTTTCTTCATATTTGGAAAAAATTTAGATTCTAAATGAGTTATTTCAAAGTCAAAAGGTTATTTTATTAAATAAATGTTACATTGATCTATCAATGGAATTTTTTATCTATAATAACATCCTTTGATTTTGATTTTGATTTTTTTGGATTATAATCATATGATACCATCCAATTTAATTCTTTAAATGTATTATAATTATGATGATTTAAGTATGATTATATAAAACATGTTTCTTTCCCACGGGTTAATTATGTTATAATGAAATCTTTATGAAACCAATTTCTTTTCCATATGTTATTCTATGATTATATGATGAAATGTCTATGAAACATGTTTCCCATTCATGTTTAATGTAATTATTAATTTTTTATGAACTTTTGTCACACATATTTATTATTTTAATTATGTGATGGGTGGTCCCAGAATTATATATCCCTCCCATTCATTGGGTAATGATAGATATTTCATGAGATAAATAGAACTGGAATTGGGAGTGAACCTTGTTCAATAACGTAATTTTTCCACTATCGTAGTTTTGGGAGTGAACCATGACTACTATGATGGTTTTGGTGTTAAACCTAATCCACTATGATAATATTGGTAATGATCCTTGATAACTAAGGAAATGATTTTCTATGTTTATGTGTATGACACAAATTTATGTCTTATACCAATGATATTATCCCATACATTTTTTTCTCTGATTGCATTATGATTTATTTCCTATGAACTAAAAATCTTTATTCCATGAATCAAGATTATGATCTATGATATGTAGGGTATGATTTTTGAATTATATGACCATGTTATCATGCCCTAATATCATTTTATATTTAAGTGATCCTTGATATCTCCCTTCTTTACCCTTATTGGGCATCTAAGATCACCCTTTCTTGTGATTCATTTCCCCAAGTTATGAAGAAACGTACCAAGTATGATAGGTATAAATAGGGTTCTAGTTATTATTAATATAGTGTGAGATGATGTAGTTCACTTATAAACCAGTTTTTTATGTATCCAAGTTTTCAAAGGCACTAGACCAATGTGATTTTAGCATGGATTGTTAGGTTATGAAATGAATTTTCATATAATAATATATCATTGTATAAAAATTATGGGTCGATCTATGTATAATGATTCATATGGTTGGATGTGAATTTATCAAACCTCAAAATATATCTAGTTCCCAATTATGGTCTTACCTCTAGAGGTTTAATGGAGTTAGGAAAATATTTTTAAAGGAGTGGGATGTGAAGGAAAATATAAACCAGAATAATCTATTTATATATACAATATATGCATACCCAACCAATTTTGTAACTAAATATTTTACTAGAACACTTGAATCACATTCCTAAGTGGTATCCTTGTGAGTGGGAATCCTAGAGGTCAAGATTGACGGGGGCATAATCTATGAGGTGTATATTCTTAAAAAAGTTTGGGAGGCCATTAGTTGAATTAATAATTGTCTCAACCCTCTTTATAGTGTATAAACTGAGAGGCATATGATGATAGCATGCCAATTTTGGATGATATTGAACCAAGAGTATAAAATCACACAAGTAAATTTTCCCTTATCTAATTTTTTCAGAGAGATCTCAAGGGACTATGTTGAAACTTGGATTTTCTCTTATCCGCGTGAGAAATTGGTCAATCTAGTTCTCAAATTGAAGGGATTATTAAAATTTTCAATTCAAGTGGAACAATAGTTATTGGTAGAGATGAAAATACTATATAAAATGATCACCCAACAACTGATGGTAGTATAAAGTCCTAGGAATGGAATACTTAAATGGGGAACTCGTCATCCAATATTCTATGGAAGCATGTGAGGCATATAGGTTATTTATCTATAGGTAAACGAGTGGTAACCCTCACCATAATTATTTTCAATTATAGGAATATATATTCTAGGAGGGAATGGTATTCATTGAGATAATCCATATATTCAAATGAGTTCTAGGATATGATCCATGTTATGGAAATTCTTCTGATGGGGTGTGTCTAGGTCAATATCACCATTGGTGCCTCTTATAAAGACAATACTCATGAAGTTGAATCTTTTTTCAGATAAATTGAAGTTTTTATCCAATTCCTAAATGATACACCCTCTCATTTTAACAATTTTTTGGAGTTATTGGATCCCAAAACAAGAAATAATCATGATGATAGTGACCGAAGTTCATCTCCAGAAGAGGTGATCAAAATATTCCCCTTTGAACATGTAATTATGAAATTGGAATTATATTTAAATTAATGGTTTCCTTTATTATTATAGGGGTTCTATTAATATCAATATCTTGTTTCATTCCTTATATATACCTCTAAAAATTCCTTGAATCACTCAGGATCTCATTCTGATGCCAGAGATAATGGGTGAACGAGATCTCTAGGTATGGAATAATACAAGCAAGTGATGATTTCCAACCCTCGTGTGGTGTTTCTAAAACCATCACTAGTTACTCATTCTAATGTATTTCCAGTTAAGTATATATACAATCATAATAAATTTAAATCTTTAGAGATCTTTCTTCACTTGATTTTGGTAGGCAAATGTTTAATTTACACTCAAATATTTTCATTAAGACTATTTTCTTATAGACGCATTGATTTGAGATTATACTACTCAAATACCCAAATATATAGAGTCTTCAACCTCTCATGATTATGAAACTCTTTCCCCTTATGATGTAAAATCTTGATAAGTAGTGGTGGGTGGAGACTAAGAAGGTCTTGTAATAATTATTTATTAGAATATCTGAGATACTAATCCTACTGGTGGATAATACAATTGGGTAGGTATGATGATCAAACTGAATTATAATGTTCTAGTGGCATTTAAAAACCTTATTTCTCATAACATATTCAGTTACATTATTTGAGTTAATGTTAATAGTGGATTAAATATTCTGAAGAATCAATCTTGTTGAATCCCTGGAAGAATTTAAGAACATAAACAAAGACTTCTAATGGAATAAATATTCTCTATTCATATTCGACTTATCTAGTTCCATATATGGTATACTATTTTTTGAATCTATCTGTAGGACCCCAGGACACCCTGAGAGGGGAGTTGTGAATCAAGGTGTCAACTTTTTCTTCTTAAAGTTGTGGATCTTGTTCCCACGTTGGTAGGAACTACTTAAACTTGTGTGAAGGATATGATCAGTAATGATACATTCACATGCAGAGAGATGACACAACTATTTTTACTTGGTTCACCACTAAGGGCTACGTCCAAGGAGCATGCGCCTACAGGTTGTCGGTCGTACCTGAATCCACTATGCTTCATTAGCTGTAGATTACAATTGTTCGGGCACAGTCACTCTGTCCCAGGCTCACTGCCTTTACAAAGGTTCAGGGATAGCTCACTGCTTCCCTCGGGTCACTCCCGTTGACTCCCCCTGGCTCATTGCCATTGGTAAAGTCTCACTCAGTTTATAGACGTGAAGGTCTCTTCAATAGATTTGCATTGAAGTCTTTGTCTCATGTTCAACATGAGACTTTTCTTGCATCAGAGTCCTAAGTTGATGCTCTTTTGTATTCAACCTTTTACTTTAGTGCAATGACTGAATGCACTAGATCCCCTTGTCTTCGTTTGCCTGAATTGCAATCACTTGTGTGATTACTCAATAAATGATTCTCTATTGAAGTCCAAATTTCATCCACTGATGAATACCGCTTTTTCCCCTGTACACTAGGCAAACAACCTTTGGAAAGGGCCTTCACAAAGTACCCTACTACGCAAGGCTCCCAATTTTGCAAAGCTCAAACAAGCCTTCACGGAGTCCCTGCCTTTTCGCGAAGCTCAATCACGAAGCACTCTCGCGATGCTCCAGCCTTCGCAATGCTTGGCTGTCACGGAACTCCTGCCTCTTCGCGAAGCTCACTGAGCCAACGCGAGGCACACGACTTTCGCGGAGATAGAATATCCGCTGCAAAGCTCCTCTTTCGTAAAGCACACTTCCTTCGCGAGTGACCTCTGCGAACCGAGAGAAAAAGATTTTCGTTGAGAGAACTCTCTACTTCTCTTGAGGGGGTCGACCTGTATTTATAGGCAATTCCACCGACCCTTGAACTTTCCGCGCGAAGTCAATGCCACGTCAGCTCAAATCGTGAAGCTCTGAAGTTCCTGCCGGAATTCTCTCAAAATCAAGAAGCACTACGGAAATTTTCCATTCGTGCAGCTCGTCATAATCGCGGAGCATCCGGTCAATTACTTCGCACCTTTTCCGTGAAGATCCCTTGCAAATCCCTTCATCGCCGCGAAGCTACCTTGCAAAGCCCTTCATCGCTGCGAAGCTCTCCAGCCTCTGTCGTTCGCGAATCTTGACGTAATCGCAAAGAATCACCACCTCCATTCTTCTGGTCTTCACAAAATCCAATCCATGCATCCCATCTTCACGAAATTCAAGCCTTTTCCATATTTAATTATTATCTTCATGGAAATCCACTTTTCGCAATGCTCACTAACCTCCAAATTTTGGACCCCAAAAATTTGGAAAACATTGGAAGACGGCGCCACCTTGTATCTGCTCTTTTTGTCTGCCTCCAGATCATCCATTCCGTTTTCTATGTTCCTTGAATAAAACATGGATCATTATCCACAGTCCTCGAACTCGACATGCCACCATGGAATCTCCTTTGTCAACAAATTTGTATGTCGTCTATTTTCTTTGTCAACAAGAATGATCACCTCAACAGCACTTCTTCTTGGTGATATGTATCCTTCAGCAAAGCTTCTACTTTTATCACAAACTCCACTATGTTGATATGTATTCTTTGAAGGAATATCTTCAGCATCATCATCTTCTATGACAATGTGATGTGCATGGATATCGCAGAAGTCCAATGTTCATGGCCGTCACAAAATGACAATCCCTTGCACATTGTCTTCTTCTTCAACCATCTTCCTCTACTTCATGCAAAACATACGATTCTAGTCTTCAAGAAGTCTCTTGCATGGTTCTCATGCAATCATTAAGAGTTTCATGGTATTCATCAAATCCCATTTTTCTTTAATCATCCTCAGATGGATTACACATCACATTCTTCATTGTTGTAAACAATGTATCACCTTTGACACGTGTTCTTTGAACTTACGATCATTACAACAATCGTCTGAATCACCATTCCTCTACTTCAGTGGAGTACTTCCTGATCTCCTTCATTTTGATCTTCCAATCCTCCATTTAATTGGAGTAATTTTGGATCTCCTTCATTTTGAACTTTATTGACAACTATTGACAACAAATACAAACTTATACACAAAGTGGTTCCAACAATCTCCCCCTTTGTATTTTGTTGTCAATACCTTATACATCTTCTGAAATGAATTTGTCAACATCAAAATGAGAATCTTCTCTTCAATGAACTTTTCTTTTCAAACATTCATTTCACTTTCTCTCCCCCTTATTGACAAGAAATACAAAACACATGGTATGGAGGGTATCAATCCATACTTAAGCAATGTTTCATTAATCATTTCACTATAATTATACTTGATCAATGCTCGATGTAGAAAACAAGAGGATTTGATTAAGTCAACAAGGTTGTCCATTATTCACAGATCATGATACCAACATGATATGAGAACTCATATATTTTGTCTTCAAGGGTTTACCAATTTTATTTTAGGTAGAAGAATAATCAAATGTGATAGGGAATAATCAACCTGAAACTCCTGCACTCACATCAGCAAACAGATCAAAAACATTCAAGTGCAATCGGCAGGATAAGTGACCTTGGGGAACATCCATTCTTCTTATGTCACTGATCAATTCAGTTACTCCCCCTTTGTAGAATGATCTTTGATCTTAGTAACCTAGGGATAGATATTGAGAAATGGCATACCTTTTCCATTTACATGTTCTTCAAGAAATTCACAGAGTAACTGCATTTGAGTCCAGTTGGAGTTGATATTGATTGAAACAGTGATTTTGGAAGCTTCTTCATTTTTCTCCCCCTCAGGGGAAACACTCCTCATCATCTTCATCAAGAGTGATCCTTCGTCATATTAATCATTGAATATCCATTGAATAATCTACTAAGGATGGAAACTTCTTTAGCTTGGCTATCAAGAGTTGACAGCATTCACTACTTCTCAGGTTCTCCCCCTGAGAGAATGATTCACCTTCAATTCCCTGCATTATTAGCACAAATACAATACCCAAATTAATAAGGGAATAAGGTGGTTCCTTCTTGCTTCATCAATATGAGCTGCATGGTTGAGGTGTTTTTCTCAACCAAGTTCCTCTGTTCAATCCAATCTTCATGCTTGAATATTTCAACATATGTTCTGATATGTTTTGATGTGGCATGGCTCTTTTTACATTCTCTTTTTCTTTGTGTGGAGAATTGTTCTTCTTAACAGCCATCATGAATGATAGATTCTTACTCCTCTTAAGGACTTCTCCTTGTTCTGGTATTAAGGTTAGACAACTTTTTGCAACGTGACCAGATTTCTTGCATCTCTCACACAAAACTTCTTTGACACAAGTGTTTTTCTTGGTTTGCAATCTCTCCTGCACTCTTTCTTCATCATGTGAAAGTTTTCCTTTTCCTTTGTCACCAGCCATGGCCTTTTAATCTTCAAGTTTCTTCATTCTTTTCAAATCTTCTGTCCAGATGACCAATATGTCATTTGGAACTATTGCAGCTGGTTTGGGTCTTCCACATGGGTTCATCTGAGTTTCATACCACTTAGTGTTTCTTTTGGATGAATGACCCTTCAATTTCATGGATCTAAAATCCTAGGTCTTCTCAGCTTCCCTGCTTGAGATCTTCCGGGGAAATTGTGTGTTCACAGCATTCTTCTGATTTCTTACCAAGGTAGCTGCTTTATTATTTTCCGGCATTAGAGGTATTCTTTTATTATCAACAGTGAAATCATATTGATGTGGGCATGTACTTGCCACGTGACCTTTGTCGTTGCATACATCACAGATGTTATCAAGAATTCTAAATCCGTTTGTGGTGAACAGATGCTTCTGGATATGTGGATGTTGCTTCTTCTTCTCTGGATTCCTTCCCTTTGATATAGGCTTTCCCTGTGCTTTTCCATGTAAGGGATTGTAAAAACAATCTAGTGCACAGTTCCCAAATCTGTTGCAGCACTAACATTGGCCCACAAATCTTTTCTTCTTTGTTTCTTCTGTATGAGGTTGTTGGTCCATCTTCTTAATCTTTTGTGCTCTATTTGAGGAACCAACTTCCTCCTTTTGCTTCTCATCCACCCTAGCCATGGTGGTAGGTTTATTCCTCTCACCTTTCCTCATCCATAATTTCTTAGAACTTTTATTCCAACTTGTACTGATTGTAGGAACGTATTTAGAAATATGAGTACAAGATGGTTTGGATGGTACCTTCACTTTCTCAATTGATTGTAATAGATCAATGAGTGAAGTCATGATCTTCCACAGTCCTCAAACTCGACATGCCACCATGGAATCTCCTTTGTCAACAAATTTTGATGTCGTCTGTTTGCTTTGTCAACAAGCACGATCACCTCAACAGCACTTCTTCTTGGTGATATGTATCCTTCAGCAACTCTTCTACTTTTATCACAAACTCCACTGTTGTGATATGTATTCTTTGAAGGCATAGCTTCAACATCATCATCTTCTATGAAAATGTGATGTTCATGGCTATCACAGAAGTCCAATGTTCATGGCCATCACAAAATGCCAATCCCTTGCACATTGTCTTATTCTTCAACCATCTTCCTCTACTTCATGCAAAACATACGATCCTAGTCTTCAAGAAGTCTCTTGCATGGTTCTCATGCAATCATTAAGAGTTGCATGGTCTTCATCAAATCCCATTCTTATTTAATTATACTCATATGGATTACACCTCACATTATTCATTGTTGTAAACAATGTATCACCTTTGACACATGTTCTTTGAACTTACGATCAGTACAACGATCGTCTGAATCACCATTCATCTACTTCAGCAGAGTACTTCATGATCTCCTTCATTTTGATCTTCCAATCCTCCATTTCATTGGAGTACTTCTTGATCTCCTTCATTTTGATCCTCATTGACAACTACTGACAACAAATACAAACTTATACACAAAGTGGTTCCAACACTATCTCCTGTAGATTTATATTTCAAGAATATTAACAAGATACTTTGTAAGTAGGATATGAGGATCCATCAATTTTTTTATTGTATTTTTTATCACCCCAAGATTCTAAATGGGTAGACCACCCCATATAGGCCCTGAGAGTTATCTAAAAGGAAATTTACCCAGGATAATTCATCCTCACCCATTAATGTGGGTGTAAATGTGGGGCAGAGTCAGATCACATTAACCAATAAAAGGGTAACAAGAGATAGAAATTATCACATAACACCATCTGACAATATATCATTGAGTATTATGGTTCTATCCAATGTAGATATCTTAACCCATGTTGGGAGAGTATTCCAAGATGCTCCATTTATAGAGTAAGTAGACACCATTAAAATCTCAGACCATGCAGTTGACGAGTATTTATATCATCTTAATTATTTTTTTCAATTTTTTATTATTTGTACTCTTTTTTTAATAACCCTAATAGAATTAACCCTGGAAGTAGGGAACATCAAATTGGAAATTTTTATCATAGCTCAATTATTGGGATATAAGGATGTC
Organism: Viscum album; assembly: GCA_963277665.1. NCBI lineage: Eukaryota > Viridiplantae > Streptophyta > Magnoliopsida > Santalales > Viscaceae > Viscum > Viscum album. Next base: position 1,510,028,334 of record OY728139.1, on the reverse strand, counting down.
TATAATACTTTGGTACCCAAAATCTATATGGGTTCACCCAAAGTTATTTCTATGAGTTATTGGGTTCCCAAATATATCTTGTCTCCTAATATCAGCTCTAACATAGACCAAGAGGCTCTAGGTGCATTTTATGCCTCACACTGATATATCTAGAGGGGAATATGGAAGTTGATCTTACCTTGGGACCCAAAAATATTTATAGGTGAACCCCAAGTGGTTTCCTTGAGTTATTTGGTTCTCGAATACATCTCACCTCCTGACAGCGGATCTGACTCAGATCATGAGGATCTGAGTGTATTATGATCTTCCTATCGATATATTTCGAGGTAAATATGGTAGTAGATCTTACAAAATCATTTGAATGGAAATTCCTTGAAAGATTACCAGGCTTCATGACATGTTTATGACATTGATTTATGAAATATTTAATTATGTATCCATTAACTATTATTTAAAAGGATACTTGTTGAAGGTGGGAGTGTAAATAATCATTGTAGTAGCTCCTTCTTATGGTGAGATTGATAGTGTGGTCTCCCTATATTCAATAAGTAGTATCCTAATAAGAGTTTCATTATATAGAAATGGAAATATAATGATAACATTGTATAATAAGATAAAAACTCAAATAAATAACCTTTATTTGCAATTAGATTCTACTAAATAAGAGTTCATTGAGAATTATAATGTACTTGAAGAACCTATGTTAGGTCCACTAGGCTATATACCATAAGAGGGGGGTGAATCAAGGTATGAAAGATTAAAACAAATTCCCCTTTTTGATCTTGTTTCATTGTTAGAAAAAACTCTATTCTATCTCTTTCCCATTATAGATAATGAACAAATCTTAAATCATGAACAAGACATAACAATTTTACTTGGTTCACCCTCACTGGGCTACGTCCAAGGAGCATACACCATCAATGTTCCAATGTATCAAATTCTCTATAAGCGCACTTCTATTTACAAGTTCATAGTGGACTCATTGTCCCCCCTAGTTTAAAACCAAGCACAATGTGAAAGCTCACTGCTCTCTCAACTGAAGTGTTTTCACTGCTTCTTCAGAAGATTCACTCATAGTTTATAGACTTGTAGGTCCCTTAATTTTCAAAAAAATAATGCATCCCCCACTATATTTAGATGCTCTATTGATGTCTTACTTTCATACACTAATGAATACAACTTTACCACATTATTAGTGGGCAACACCAAATATTTTATGCAACCCTTGTTGCATCTTGTGTGCAACATTAATTCCTTGTGCACAAGATTCCACTTTTTTCTTGAAACACCCCTTGAATGTAACTTTAATCTTACACGCAAATCAAATATTACACGCAACTTTCTTAGCTTACGCGCAACTCAAAATCTTTCATGCAACTCCCTTTTCCTAAAATTCTTATGTGGTTTGGAGCTTAGATTTTCTTTAAGTGTTGAGTTACTTCAAATAGGGGGGGTCACCTACTATTTGTAGACATTGCCAAACCCTATGTGGAATATTAGACATGTCGTGCAATATCCTCCTCAAGCATGCAAAACCCCATTTTACGTTGTATTAGGTGCGCAAGTTTCTTCTGTGCAACCTCATATTTTGTGCACATTTAAAAATATTTCATGTGCATCATTCCTTTTCCATTTTTCAACATTATGATCCAAAAACATTCCTTGAACGCAAGTTTCCAAAATACCATAAATTTTTTACACAACTTCCTTTTCCAAAAACATGTTTCCCCATTTTCTGATTTGGAGCCCCAAAAATTTGGCAAACACTGGAAAACAGTGCCACCTTGTATTTTTTTTGTACTGCCTCTAGATCGACCATTCCTTTTTCAAGGTACTTTGTCAACATATGTTTTCAATAAGATCTCTGGAACTCTACAACTCACCATGGAACCCCTCTTTTTCAACAAAAAATCTAGCTTTTTCAAAAAATAAAAACACCTCAAAAATGCTTTAATGTTACCTTGAGGGATTTTTGCCCAACAATCTCCCCCTTTGGGTTTGTAGACAACTCTTTCATAATTTAATACATTATTAAATATCTTTCCCTCTTCAGTTACCATTATCCTCTTGTGATTATGATAGCGAACAAGGATTTAATCAACACATAATCTAATCCCACATGAGAAATGCTCAGCATGAGAAACAAGAGTATAGTGAAAATATTATCAATGGGTTGGTTCTTTCTTGACACTAATTATTGATACCATTATAACACCACTCTTATGCTTTCATCACAAACCTCAGCTGTCATGATATCTATTCTTTGATCGATCACTTCTAGTATCATCGGATTTAAAACTCCTCCTTCTTCACTTCTTGGGTTCTTGTGTTGTCTAAGCTAAGCTCTCGATGATCACTTTGAACAGACATATAATTTGTAAGGGTTGGTGTCTGGAGAACCAACTATTTTGTACATTTATTACATGAATGTACTCTTATTATATATTGTTCATTGTTCTGCATGACTATAATATAAAAATGTCCTAGAATATTTGTTGCATTGATAAGGTCATGGAAGATCCCCACTATGATGAGAACCTTGAAATGCTATAACAATATTCTTAAATAAAGTTCTACGATTGGATGACATACTGTGATAGGACACATAGTATACAAATTGTCATGTGCCACAACTCGTAAGAAGATGAGACTCTCTCTCATGGAGTTCACACTTGGTAATCTCCAAGATGGGAGATTATGAGAACAGACCCGCCAGTAGAAATTCTGCATGTCTTGGTGTCATCGAACATTTCTATCTACGAGCATGTGTAATGGTCCTTAGTCTAGAAGATTATCATTAACTCGTGTCATGACTCACGCACTTAGAATTGCTGACCAAAACTGTCACGAAGACTGTTGGCGGGAAGTAGGGTACGTTGGGTGCATCACGAATGACATGTAGTTAATGGATAAGTCGAGGAAGGATTTGTCCCTTCCATATTTATGGAAGTAGATATCTCAGGCCCTTTGATTGAAATAGAACTGTCAAACAAATTCCATGGCCATGGTGACATGACAAGTTTATTTCTGGAAGTCAAAGAATGAAAGATCAAGCATATAAGTTTATGACATTACCATGAAACATCCTTGATAAGATATTGAGACAAAGGGATTAAATTACACAGTAAGAGTTCATATGATGTGATACGTCAATGCGGCATCAAATTCATTCTCTTGGGTGCCTTGACCCATTTCTAGACAGTAATCTTGGACTTTAGGCAAGCTCGCCAAATGCAAACGAGAAAGAGGCCTAGAGGGTCACACACTAAGTGTATTCAAGTATCTCAAGTAGAATAAATATTATTCATGTACTTGGTTTAATAATTATTCAAGGAAGCCTAAATCATTTTAATTTTGGAGTAAGAATAAAATAAAAAACAAGTACCCGTCGTGGATCAATGATTACACGTCGTGTATTTTTATTTTGAAAACAAGTACATGTCGTGTATTATTAAATGTACATGCTGTGTATTTTTCCTTTTGGAAAGGAAATGAATAAATGAAAAAAAGATATACACATCATTTACATTGAATGTACACGCCGTGCAGTTTTCAATGAAAAACAAGTACATTCCATGTATTTATAAATACACACCTTGTAGTTTTCCAGTGAGGATTTTGAGGATATAATATTGTTTTATTAAATGATATTTATTATAATCAGCATGGGTTCATGTAAAGGAATTAATTATTCAACATGGGGGTTTTTAATAAGAGTAAATGAAATAAATAAAACGCATAACACGTTAATTTTTTTTCATAACTCTACAACCTCAAACCCGATTATAAATATCCTCACAACCCCAACTCTTTCCTGACACAACAATTCTGGAGAATTCTTTCAAGGACGAAAGAACCTCTTCCTCCAAGAATGCTCTCTAGACCGAGAGATATCCTCTTCCATCAGATCAAGATGATCTAAGGTGGACAATGCGAGCAAAGGTTTCTCCATGCTAGCACCTGGAGACTCCTTTGGCGACGTCCAGAGATACGAGGTGCATGTGTGGATCACCTCTAGAGGAAGTCTATATTTGGATTCTACGAAGCAATGAAGAATCACATCAGAACGTGATCAAGAACATCAATGAATAAAGAACACCCAAAAGGTACTTATTTTCAATTGATTAAATTAATTATAATCAACTTGTAACGATCCTACTTTGTGGTTCTGGGACTTTCCTTTTCTTTGTTTATTTCTGTGATTCGGTCCGTGGAGACTGGAATTTATCGTCGTATTGATCCCGGATTGATCATTGTTAATGACAAAAATCCAAGTGGGAACATCCACCCACACGCTTCTGCTACACCCAGAACCTTCAAATGGTATCAGAGTGAGGTTACAATGTTGATTATAATTATTTAATTTTCATTGATAATTTACGCATTTATATTTGATTCAATTCGAAATAAGTCGTTCTTTAAATTTGAATAAATGAGATCTGTTCTTCCTCCTTCGTTTCTCGATTCACAACATATAAATGACCTTTTAATTTTAATTTTGATTAAAATAAAAATGAGGAACTCATCTGGAGGAGATGCTCTTTCTTCCAGTACAACACGGGAATAAACGGTGTGTAATGAAAACAACATATCGTGTACTTAGGTTCAATGAACCGGTACTAGTCCGCCAAACCACACCATGTGAATTGATTACTCCGAAGCATTTAACACCCCGTGTTGACCAGAAATGAACGATGCATGAGAACCAGAATACACGGCGTGTATGTTGGAGCAACACGCCGTGTAATCCGATCTGTCCCAAGTGAAACTGTGTACAAAGAAGAAGTCATGTACCACATACATGGGATTGCCAGGCCGGTTACCACGTAGCAAGGAAGTAAACACCATGTATGATTTATCTACACACCGTGTAATCCAAAAATTCCAAAGTAGAGAAAACACGCCAAAGCTCCGGCGTGTGCTTTGGATAAAGGGTGAAAAGAAATACACGCTGTGTAAATATAAACTACACACGGTGTACTTTCCAGAAATGGAATTTCACCAGGTTTCCTCCAAAAGTACAAAGACATGTACAAGGAATATGGATAGGAAGAATCTCAAGGAACTTCAGAAATGAATTTAAGATAAAGAATTGATTAGTTATAATATCATAATTAATTGAATTAAAGCGCGACTTATCTTAAATAATAGAACGATTAAATGAATTTGAATTATAAATATGCTTAAACATCACTGCATGCTATGGATGATCATGAGCTAGACCAGAAGACCATTTGTATGTGTGTATGGTTTCATTTAAATTTGTTTAATTTAAATTTGTTGGCATGCGAGCCTTCTTCCAATAAAATGTAAGTCCTACGTGCCCATGGTTTCTTTAATGTAAACCCATGTAATGGAGGATCTCCCAAGCCAGAGGAGACGGTACAAAACCCAAAGATGAGGTGAAACCAACCCAAGAAGATACAAAGGGGGACAGGTGGGAGCTGCAAAACATGAACCATCCGTTCAAGGTGTTTTTCTATAAGTCAGGGTTAGCTTATCAAACCGCTGGATAAGCTAACCAATAGAAGCTCATGATCATGCCATATTATTTTATTCCTGTCTGATTGAATGGTTTATTTATTTTTTATGTGTTATCGTGATCACATAATTAACGAAATAAAAAATCATGCAAAGATGGAATAAAATAAAGACCGGAATATGCGTAAACATTATCAGAACATGGTTAATCACTTAAGAAAGCATCACTTAATATTAACAAGAATGTGATAATGGAAAATTACACATAAAGAATAAAATTCCTCAAATACCATATTAAGTTAGACCAAGCCATCCGTTACTTGATTAAGGGCAAGACTCAATAAAACTATGTGTTTGACCAACCCTTGTTGGGACACTTACTTTTATAAAGGAAGCTCTTATGAAAGGTTTCAGGTTGACTTAACCATATTACATCAAGAGGAGTAGCCCTTGCTAGACTTGATGTAATATTGGAGGCAAGAGTTGAGGAAATCCAAGTCAGGATTTCAGGATTGGGGAGTCCACTCAACAGATCAAGGAATTGTAAGATCACAGTTAGCAAAGACCTGCCTTCCTGAATACCTTAAAATAGCTTGACCAACCCTTGTTGGGGTTATGTGAAGGGGAATATGGATCCTTGCCACTAGAATTTCAAAGCAATTGGACATTCCGAGTTCAATGTTGAGGGCCATTGGGACTTGATAAAATAGTGGGAGACTAAATAAAATTTATTATTTCTCATAAAAATGTAATCAAGAAAGTAATGATAAATCTGCTCTTTTAATTTATAGAATCGAAATGAAAATATCATCAACCAAATTTTCTCAGCGATCAATTCGGGATAAAGACAATATCTTCACTGGAAGTAACTTTCAGAAATGGTTTAGGCACCTTCGGTTTATCCTATGCCATGAATTAAAGTTTTACATACTGGAGTCCTCACTTCCGGATTCGCCCGCCCTAGGGGCAAGTGATGAATAATTCCTATTCTATAATCAACATTTGAACGATGCACTCGACGTTAAATTTTTGATGTTATCATCAATGTCTAATGAGCTCATGAAGTCTCATGAAGACATGGATGCCTATAGCATGCTCGAACACCTCCGTGGTCTATACCAGGAGAGAGAAAGATAGGAAAGGTTTGAGATCTCTAAAGCTTTATTATAGAGCAAGCTTGGAGAGGGTGCCCCAGCTGGGCCTCATGTAGTCAAGCTCATTGGATACATTGAGCACTTGGAGGTTCTAGGGTTTAAACTCCCCCAAAGAACTGGGTACCGATCTCATTCTTGCATCACTCCCCCAGAGCTTCTCTAACTTTGTCGTGAACTTCAACATGAACAACATTGATAAGTCTCTGTCTGATCTTCTTATACTCATTCTCCAAGTGGACAATGACATGAAGCGTGAAAAGCCTTTTTTCCTCATGGTGAATAAAAGGAAAGGGAAGGAGAAGAGCTTTAAGCACAAAGCTTCTTCAAGGCCTTCTAAGAAAAGGAAGATCAAAGGAGAGGCAAGAGAATAGGAGGTTGTTTGTTTTGCATGTGGCAAGAAGGGCCACTGGAAGAAAAACTGCACCCATCCAAGGAAGGAAGGGAAAGCTTTAGGTACATTTGTTATCAAATGAAATCTATCTATTTATACCAATTGGATATTAGATACTGCTTCTGGTGCTCACATCTGTATCCAAATACAAGAAACAAGTAGATTTAGAAATATTGATCGAGGTGAGGTGGATCTACGGGAAGCCAACGGAGCCAGACTCGTTGTGGTAGCTATCGGAGACTACCGCCTAACATTGCCTACTAGGATGGTCTTGGTTTTGAAAAGATGTTATTATGTACCCTCTATAACCAAAAAAATTATTTTAGTATCCAGATTAGAGACTGATGGATTCATCTTCAAGTTTGGAAGTGGATGTTGCTACTTTTATAAAGATAGCATTTGTTTTGGTAGGGAACATTTATATAACGACCTTTATGTGTTAGACTACACAAACCAAGTAATGGAAATTGATGAAAAAGTTAATTCACATGACTCATACCACACCCAAATTTGGCATCATCAGCTAGGTCATGTCAATGAGAAATTTTTGACAAAATTACATCAAGATGGGTATTTAGATTCTTTCAAACTAAAACCACTTGGTGTATGTCATGCGTGTCTACAAAGAAAAAATGACCAAACCCCCATTTAGTGGGAAAGGTGAAAGGGCTAAAGAGCTTCTAGAATCAGTTCACACATATGTGTGTGGACTATTTCAAGTTGAAGCAAGGGGTGTGTTCTCATACTTCATAACTTTTACTGATGATTTTAGTAGATATGGATATATTTACTTAATGGGGTATAATTCATATTCTTTTGATCAGTTCAAGGAATACAAGAATGAAGTTGAGAACCAACTTGGTAAGAAGATTAAGAAACTCTACTCAGACAAAGGAGAAGAATATCTTAATCAGGACTTTATTGATTTTGTATGGGAGTTTGGGATTTTATCTCAACTCACTCCTCCTTACACACCTCAGTGGAATGGTGTAAGTGAAAGGAGGAAATGCACCATGTTAGACATGGTGAGATCAATGATGAGTCATGCGAGTCTTCCATTATCCTTTTGGGGATATGCATTACAAATAACAGCACACATACTAAACCAAGTACCAACTAAATCGATAAATGGTATTCCATACGAGTTATGGAGTGGACACAAATCCATGTTATCGAATTTACATGTGTGGGGTAGCAAAGAATTTGTTAAGGCCTCTTCAGGTAACAAACTTGCACCCCAAGGAACAAAGTCTATCTTTATAGGATATCCCAACAAAATAAGGAGATATTAACTATAAAACCCCTCAGAGAAAAAGGTTACAGTGGCAAGACATTCCATATTCCTTGAGAGGGAGAACATCTCCAAAAGGGATAGTGGGAGCGAGATAGACTTCGATGAAGTCAAGGCTCAAGATACACAGGAGTTGGTACAGGAACATACTCCAAAAAGCCCTGTGGAAGAATAATCTATTCCAGAGACACAATAACTGCTAAGGATCACGAGAGAGGTGAGAGAACCAGAACGATATGGTTTTCTTGTCACCGAGGATGGTGACTCGTTATTGGTTGACAATGATGATCCTCTTACCTACAAGGAAGCAGTTGAAGGCACAGACACTACCAAGTGGAAAGAGGCCATGAATTCTGAAATGGATTCCATGTACCAAAACCAAGTCTGGATTTTGGTAGATCTTCTAGTTGATTTAAAGCCTATTGGTAATAAATGGGTATTTAAGAAGAAATTGGACATGGAGGGGCAAGTCAGCTCCTATAAGGCACGAATGGTTGCAAAAGGTTTTAGACTGCATCAAGGAATTGTCTATGATGATACCTTTTCACCGGTTGCGATTCTGAAATCCATCAGAATCCTATTGCCCATTACCTCTTACCATTACTATAAAATTTGGCAAATGGATATCAAAACAGCATTCCTTAACGGGAACCTCCATGAAGATATCGACATGACAAAACCTGAAGGTTTTGTGACTCTAAAGGATGCCAACAAGGTATGCAAGTTGAAGAAATCCATTTATGGATTAAAGAAAGCATCAAGGTCATGGAACATTCATTTTGATGAAGCCGTAATGGAATTTGGTTTTTTAAGAACAAATGTGAGCCTTGTGTCTACAAAAGATTTAGTGGAAGTGCAGTTTTTTTTAATAGTATATGTTTATGACATATTACTAATTGGAAATGAAGTAGCTTTATTAGAGTCAGTTAAGGCATGGTTAGATAAATTCTTCTCCATGAAATATGTGGGCGAGGCAACATATATTCTTGGTATCAAGATCCATCGTGACAGATCCAAGAGAATGTTGGGCCTGAGTCAAAGTACATACATTGACAAGATACTGAAGAAATTCAGTATGGAACAATCCAAGAGGGGATTGTTTCCAGTGTCACATGGAATTCATCTTTCTAAGAAAATGCATCCTCAGACACATGAGGAAAGAAATAAAATGGCATGGATCCCTTAAGCATCCTCGATTGGGTCAGTCATGTATGCTATGATATGTACAATGCTAGATGTTGCTTATGCATTAAGTGCGGTAGGCAGATATCAAGATGATCCAGGAGACCACCATTGGATGGAAGTCAAGAATATCCTTAAGTATCTGATGTGTACCAAGGATATGTTCTTGGTTTATGGAGGAGATGAGGAACTAGTCATCAGAGGACATCTAGATTCTAGTTTCTAGACTGATCAAGATGACATGAAGTCGCAAACTGGATACATATTCAGTTTTAATGGAGGTGCAGTGAGCTGGAAGAGATCAAAAAAAGTGTGGTGGAAGATTCTACAGTGGAGTATGAGTATATCATAGCTTCTGAGGAAGATAAAGAAGCAGTATAAATGTGAAGCTTCATCCAAGAGCTGGATGTAGTAACTAGAAGTAAAGATCCTATCATACTCTATTGTGATAATACTGCAGTGGTGGCACTTGAAAAAGAGCCAAGGTCACATCAGGGGACAAAACACACACTTTGGAAGTATCATCTCTTGAGAGATTTTTCTCAGAGAGGTGAAGTTGCAGTGAGCAGTATTTCCACGAAAGACAACCTGGCGGACCCCTTGACTAAAGCCTTGACTCAGCAGAAACATGATCATCATGTGAGGTCTAGTGGACTAAAAGTCATAGGTAGTTGGATCTAGTCCAAGTGGGAGTTTTTAAGGGTTGGTGTCCTGAGAACCAACTGTTTTTTACTTTGATTACATGAATTTACTCTTATTATATATTGTTCATTATTCTTCATGACTATAATATAATAATGTCCTGGAATATTTTTTGCATTGATAAGGTCATGGAAGATCCCCGCCAAGATGAGAACCTTGAAATGCTATAACAATATTCTTAAATAAAGTTCTACGGTTGGATGATATACTATGATAGGACACATAGTATACAGACTGTCATGTGTGAGTACTCGTAAGAAGATGAGACTCTCTCTCGTGGAGTTCGCACATGGTAATCTCCAAGATGGGAGATTATGAGAACAGACCCGCCTGTAGAAATTATGAATTCTTGGTGTCACCAGACATTTCTATCTACGAGCATTTGTAATGGTCCTTATACTGGAATATTATCATTAACTCATTTCATGACTCGCGCACTTAGATTTGCTGACGAAAACCGCCACGAAGACAGTTGGCGGGAAGTAGGGTACGTTGGGTGTGTCACGAATGACATGTTGTTAATGGATAATTCGAGGAAGGATTTGTCCCTTCCATATTTATGGAAGTAGATATCCCGGGCCCTTTGATTGAAATAGAACTGTTGAACAAATTCCATGTCCATGGTGGCACGAAGAGTTTATTTCTTGAAGTCAAAGAATAACATATCAAGCATATAGGTTTATGACACTACCATGAAACATGCTTGATGAGATATTGAGACAAAGGGATTAAATTACACAGTATGAGTTCGTATGAGGTGATACGTCAATGCGGCGTCAACTTCTTTATCTTGGGTTCCTTGACCCGTTGCTAGATAGTAATCTTGGACTTTAGGTAAGCCCCCCTAATGCCAATGAGAAAGAGGCCTAGAGGGTCACACACTAAGTGTATTCGAGTATCTCAAGTAGAATAAAGATTATTCCCATACGTGTTTTAATAATTATTCAAGGAATAATAAATCATTTTAATATTGGAGGAAGAATAAAATAAAACAAGTACACGTCGTGTATCAATGATTACACGCCGTGTAGTTTTATTTTGAAAACAAGTACACGCCATGTATTATTAAATGTACACGCCGTGTAGTTTTCATTTTGGAAAGGAAACGAATAAATTAAAACAAGATATACACGTCATGTACATTTAATGTACATGCTGTGTAGTTTTCAATGAAAAACAAGTACAGGCCGTGTATTTATTAATACACACCGTGTAGTTTTCCAGTCGGGATTTTGAGGATATAATATTGTTTTTTTAAATGATATTTATTATAATAATTATGGGCGCATGTCAAGGAATTAATTATTCGACATGGGGGTTTTCAATAAGATTCAATGAAATAAATAAAACGTGTAACACGTTTATTTATTGTCATAACTCTACAACCTCAAACCCGATTATAAATATCCTCACAACCCCAACTCTTTCCCGACACAACAATTCTGGAGAATTATTTGAAGGTCGAAAGAGCATCTTCCTCCAAGAACGCTCTCAATACCAAGAGAGATCCTCTTCTATCATATCAAGATGATCTAAGGAGGACAACGCAAGAAAAGGTTTCTCCACACTAGCACCTAGAGACTCCTTTGGCGACATCCAGCGATATGAGGTGCACATGTGGATCACTGCTAGAGTAATTCTATACTTAACTTCTGCGACGCAATGACGAATCACATATGAACGTGATAAAGAACATCAATGAATAAAGAACACCCAAAAGGTACTTCTTTTCAATTGATTAAATTAATTATAATCAACTTGTAACAATCCTACTTTGTGGTTCCGGGACTTTCCTTTTATTTTTCTATTTCTGTGATTCGATCCATGGAGACTAGAGTTTATCATCGTATTGATCCGGGATTGATCATTGTTAATGACAAAAAGCCAAGTGGGCACATCCACTCACACGCATCTGCTATGCCTGGAACCTTTAGAATTCTCATCATGTTGCTCCCCCTATCAGCTTCTTCACCTGTCTTGATAAAATCCCCCTATCTCGATGCTCCACCTGTCAGCTTCTCCCCGTTTCTTCGAAAAATACCTTGTATCCCTTATTTAGCTACAATTTCTCCCCCTTTAGGAGTCACTCTTTTCCCCCTTTGTCAAAAAACCCAAAGGTCAATCCTTTGTGGTTAGAAATAGAGTTTAGAGCAAAAATTAGTATAGTAAATAAAACACACCATTCCTCGGGGAGAGTGGGGGTTCCACATTCACAATATTTTAAGTTCAGGGAGTCGACTAAACTCCCAAATCTATATAATGCCTCTCAAAAGAATCCTTGGGTAAGACCTTTGTCAGAATTTCTACAATCTGTAGTTTTGTAGGCACATACTCCAACTTCACGATTCCCTGACCAACCTTCTCCTTGATAAAATGATACTTTTTCTCAATGTTCTTTTTCCTGTAATTATGGATGGGATTTTGGCTAAGATTTATAGCACTTGAGTTATCACACTGAATTCTGATTAAAGACTTCACTTAAACTCCCATATCAACAAGTTGACGCTTCATCCATAACAATTGTGTGCATTCTGGACTGGTCGCAATATACTCAACCTCCATAGTACACAATGAAATGAAATCTTTCTTCTTTCTTATACAAGAAATAAACAATCCACCAAGATAGAAATCACCTCCTGACATTGATTTCATATCATCTGTTGAACCGGCCCAATCTGCATCTGTATATCCTAACAACTCTAGCTGAGATTTTTCAGTATACATCAAACCAAAATCCACCATTCCTTTAATATACCAAATTATCCTTTTTTACATAAACCATGTGTATTTCCTTGGGATTTATTTAATATCATTCTACTTGGAATGTGGAAAAAATAATATCAGGTCACTTCACTGTTAGGTATAGTAAACACCCAATAATATGCCTATATTCGTTGATATTAACTGCCTTTCTGTCATCATCTCTCGATAATTTAATCCGGTTAGCAATGAGAGTCTTCATCTCCTTGGAATTTTTTATTCCAAATATTTTCAAAAACTCCTTGGAATATTTGGATTGAGAAATTAAAGTGGAATTCCTTCCTTGTGAGGCCTTCAAACTAAAGAAAAATGGTAGCTCTCCAATCATTGACATTTCAAACTCACTTTTCATACTGTCTGCACTGAGCTTCATCTGATCTACCAAATATTATGTCATCGACAAAATCTATAACTATCATCATTTGATTAGTTTCATTGTTGAAATAGAGATTGTAATCAACTCCACCACACTTTAAGCCATGCTTCTTCAAATATTGATCAAGCCTTGAGTACCATGCTCTTGGTTCTTGTTTCAGCACATATAATGGCTTCTTCATCTTAAAAACCTTTTTCTCATCCTCATGAATGATAAAACCATCTGGATGATCGATATACACTTCTTCCTCTAGAAAACCATTAAAGAATGTAGATTTTACATCCATCTGGAACACTTTGAACTTTTGTTTCACTGAAATGTCTAGGAATAATCTGATTGTCTCCAGCCTTGCAACTGGTGAAAATGTGTCATCAACATCTATCCCCTATATATGGGAGTATATTTTTCACACTATTAATTCTTTTTTTAGAATCATTGTGCCATCTTCATTCATCTTTTTGTGATAGAACCATTTAGTCCAGATGACATTCTTATCTGATGTCCTCAAAACAATCTCTCATGTATGCTTCTTCTCAATCTTATGTAGCTCTTAATTCATAACCTAAACCCAGTTTTCATCTTCAGATGCATTAGTAATTCATTTAGGCTCTACATGATATTGTAGAGATGTATAATGTAGTGATTTCATTCTTCTTGTTTGAACTAGAGTTGACTGGTCACCAATGATATTATGCTTGTCAAATTCATCTTGACCCCTTGGATTCTGTGTAGATATGGATTTTACTTCCTCATTTCTCTCAACTACTTTTCCTAGCCTCTTGTTAAATAATTTGTATGCTTTTCTTTTTCCTGAGTAGCCAAGGAATATCCCCTCATCTCCACACAACTCAAATTTCCGATGTTTCTCCTTGTTGTGGATAAAGCACTTACTTCCAAAGATTTGAAATTATTTCACTATTTTATTCTTTCTAGACCACATATGATACGAATTTTTCCTTCCTTCATACACAATAGAGATATGTTAGAAATGTAGACCGATTTCAAAACTAATTCCTTCCAGAACTTCTCTGGTAGGTCTTTTTCTATAAGCATCATTCTGGCCATGTTGTTAATGATCTAATTTCTCATTTCAACCACTCCATTATATTGGGGAGTTATCACTGTTGAAAATTGATGCCTTATCCCATGATTCTCAAGATAGTATTCCACCTAACTATTTGTGAATTCCATACCATTAACAGTACAAAACTTCATACTCTTATTTCCAAGCATCCTTTTGCACTTTCTTTGATTATTCTTTAAGTAGGTAAAAGCATCATACTTATGGGAAATAACAAATACCCATTCCATTCTACTATAGTCATCAATGAAAAGAATTTATTACCTCTTTCCATCAATTTCTCTTGTTGTGATACGCCCTCAAACATTAGCATACACCAATTCGAGCACTCTTGTTGACTTATTTTCCTTTTCCTTATACGTCTTTCTGACAAGCTTCCCTTGTTGGCAGGCATCACACAAATGAGTATGATCTCATGATAGCTTAGTAAAGTCTCTAGTTGCATCACATTTCACCAAATCTTCTAGGGATGGTTGGCATAGATGACCAATTTTTTTATGTCACAACTTGTTTTCTTCCTTTCTAGATAGAAAACATATAACTTCTTCTTCACTTACCAGGTAGAGATTTACCTTTGTTTTTTTTTTCATATAGGATCATTGTACCATATCTTACCCTAATGACACATGTATTCTTGGTAAACCATATAAAATTCTCTGAGTCACACAGTTGACTGATGCTGAAAAAATTATGACTGAGACGTTCTATAAACAAAACATCAGCACGTCTTATTTCTTTTCCCCCAAACTTGGCCTTTCCCGGTCTAATTATATTCTAGAATTCATCATTTTCAAACTTTAAAACTCCTTATTTTTCATATTTTATGCTTGTAACATGATCCTTATGGCCTATCATGTGAGACGTGAAACTACTGTCAAGGATCCATACACCAGAATGGTCAGATGTTTTAAAGTGTATTTCAGCAACCACTGCCTTCTCTACTCCCTTTTTCTTGGTCCATATTTTTTTCTTCACACTCAGCATATATTGATACTTATGATCTTTCTCATAGTATGATATATTGTATTCATCCTCAAAAGCTACAAATCTATTTTTCATTTCCAACTCACCTATTGATTCATTGATTAGATGCTCGCGAACATTTGGATTCTGCGTTGGTACATTCCACTCTATGGTCGATGTATAATATCTAGCCATGTTCCCAAATCCTCTACACCAAAACAGTGTCCTTCGAAATATGTTCTAGAGAACTGATCTCTATTTGGATTCCACCTATGTTCTTATGCACTTTGGTATCTTCTGGTTATAGAACACACATTTTGTGATTGTCCCATATTTCCACAGAAATAACACCTGATGAAAGATTCATTCATACAAGTCACTTCTAAACTGCTAGTAGTACCTTGGGTTCTTTGAATTTTCAGATTCTGCTTTGTAACCACATAAATTTTCATTCTCGGAATGGGAACTTGTGGTCTGACTTCAAACCTGGCTGCTTTCTGTTTCTGATCAAGCCCTAAATCAGCCTTAACATATGAGATCGATTGTTGCTTTTTTCCTGATGAACTGATAGGCTCCTTTTCCATATTTTCAGTCTTCCAAATGATCTTCTTTCCTGATAACGTGTTGGGAATCAGAATTTTGTATTGGTATTTAACTTTTTGTCTCATACCAACAACATATCCCTCAAGCTCATCGATACGATTGATTTTAGCTTTAATTTTTTTATTCAATCCATTGATCTCCCTTTTCTATTCTTCAATATTTATTTTACACTCATTAATCGATTCTGAGTCCTCTAGTGTTTATGACTTGAGTTTCTCAATTTCCTCCATCAACTTATACATCTCTTCTTCCTGTTGCTACATATAGTGTTTTATGTCACGAACTACTTTTTTGGATTTCATTGTTTTGTCTCTCTAAACATATATCTCTTAAAGAGCAGCCTATAACTCATCTTTTATATCAACTCTTCCTTTAACTTCTTCTTCTTCTTCATAAATGTGGATTTCTTCCTTTTTATGAGTACTAACGACAACAGCCACCATAGAATTTTCTCTATGATCTTTACAGTTTTCAATTTCATTAACCACTTTAACCTCAGACCCATCTGAACTGCCAAATTCTTGTGAAAGAATATTTTTCTTCTTGAAAAATTTTCTATTAAACTATTTATTCCCTTTCACATAGGTTGAAGACTTCTTTTTGGGAATTTCAAATTCTTCATTATCATTATCATCATTTTGAAACTTTTTGGGGCACCTTTTCGCAAGATGAAAAACCTTTCCACGTCTAAAGTATGCTAGTTGAAGTTTCCCTTTAGTATTTCATTTTTCACCTTGAAAATTTAAAGAAAGGAATGAAATCACCTCATCCGTCTCTTCTTCTTCATAAGTATCTTCAATGGTGAGATTTTTCATGGCCCTGAATGCCACCTCATTGGATTTTCCCTTTTCCACAGACTCATTATCATCATTCCTCGTTTCATATGAAACCAAGGTACTATGAAAATTTTCCAGTTTCAGCACTTTTGGATCTTTATCTTCTAGTACTAGAACTTTCAGATTAAACTAAGGTGGAAGTTTCCTCAAGATTCACTTCATGATCTTTATGTATTCAATTGCTTCTCCAAGACCTTGGGGTATCTTTCACAAAAATATTTACCCTGTCAAAGAATCCATCAACAGACTCATTCAAGTTCATTTTCAAATCTTCATACTTATTCCACAACACTTTTAGCTTTTCTTCTCTAACCTTTGAATCTTCTTCATATATATTCAAAAGTTTTTTGCACATGGCTTGTGATGTTTTTCATGACATCAAATTTATATAGATAGAATTGAATATGCCTCCCCCTAAATCATTGATTCCCTTGGCGTTAGCATCGAATTCGCTTTGTTCAGCTTCCGATAATGAACCACTATTAATATCGGTAGTTACACCATGCATTACTGTTGTAAACACATCCTTCCAAAATATCAGAAGTAGTGTTGGATCTGATTCTTCCATAACTGAAAGTTGTTCCCGTCAATGATCAGAATTCCTTTATCATTGGTGACCTCCCTTGAGAGAGAAAAACTGATGTTAAACATTCCCTCTAATACCAATTGTTAGGTCCACTAGGCTAGATACCCTAAGAGGGGGGTGAATTAGGGTATGAAAGATTAAAACAAATACCCCTTTTAGATCTTGTTTCTTTTTTAGACAAAACTCTCTTCTCTCTTCTTCTCATTGTAGAGAATGAACAAAGATTAAATCATGTACATGAAATAGAAATTTTACTTGGTTCACCCTCACTGGGCTACGTCCAAGGAGCATACACTAGAAATGTGTCGATGTACCAAATCCACTATAAGTGCACTGTAGTTTACAAGTTTTGAGTGGACTCACTATCCCTCCTAGTTTATAACCAACCACAATGTGAAAGATCATTTCTCTCTCAACTAAAGTTTTCTCACCGCTTCTTCAGTAGATTCACTCACCGTTTATAGACTTGTAGGTCCCTTCATTTTCATAAATGAATGCATCATCCACTATATGTATATGATCTATTGATTTCCCACTTTCATCCACTAATAAATATAAATTTACCACAGTATTACTAGGCAACTCCAAATCTTTCACGCAACACTTACCGTGACATGCGCGCAACATTAATTCCTTATGCGCAAGATTCCTCTTTTTTTCCTGAAACACCCCTTGTGTGTAACTTTAATATTACACGTAACACAAATATTATGCTCAAATTTCTTAGCTTGCGTGAAACTCAAAATATTTTGCACAGGTCCCTTTTCTTATAATTCTTATTCCATTCATAGATGAGATTATCTCTAAGTGTTGAGCTAATTCGAATAAGGGGTAACCTCTTATTTATAGGTGTTTCTGAACCCTGTACGAATTATTAGACATGTCGCGCAAGATCCTCCTAGAGCGCACAAAACCCCATTTAGAATCGCATTGGGAACGCAAGTTTCTTTCATGAAATCTCATCATTCACACACATTTTAAAATCTTTCACTTGCAACATTCCTTTTTTATTTTTAGACATTCTGATCTCAAAACATGCCTTGCGCACAAGTTTCCAAACCACCTAAATCTTTCATGAAACTTCCTTTAACAAAACCCTGTTTCCCCATTTTCTAACTTTGAGGCTCAAAAATTTGGTAAACACTAGAAAACGGTGCCACCTTATATCTGTTCTTTTTTTACCACCTCCAGATTGACCATTCCTTTGTCGTGGTTCTTTGTCAGCATATGTTGTCAATAAGATCTCTTGAACTCGAAAACTTACCATTGAAACCCTCTTTTTCAACAAACAAACCATCTTTTTCAATAAACACAAACTCCTCAATAATTATTCAATGTTACCCTGAGGTATTTTTTCCCAACAAACTACGACCAAAGATAAAATTGATGCTTCCAAGGTTAAGGATCTATTCCCTACTGAAGAAGAAGAATCTACAGTGATGAACAGTGATCAACCAAAAAATTATGAATCTCATGTGTTAATTTACACCATGAATTATCATGGTGTGAATATTATATGATATGTCTATGTAGTGAAAATGAAGATAGACTCAAACCCATAGACACTCCACTTCTCCTATTATAATGATTGAAAAAATATCCTCGATCACTCATCAATTCATCAAACCCATACTTAATTTTGATCATTGTTTCCTCATAATCCATCAATATATAGAAAGTAATATTTATATAATACAAATAAACTTACACATTGAATTGGGAATGGAGAAAGTAAATCATGGTTCTATAACACTTGACTGGGAAAGGGTTCCTCATAGGTGTGGCTCATGGATTGTTATAGTCATAACACCATCATTGTACACTAGAGTTTTTCTATTTATTTGTGAATTATTTCAGTCTAGAGAAGGTCCTTTAATTGGTGTAGGAATAGTTTTCATAACCATAAACAAATACAAGGTTGATTTTGATATGGATGATTCACCGTGATGTGGATCACCAATAGTTAATTTATAATTAGGATTCCAATATTCAAGTGGATTTGAGCAACCTGAAGCTTCATTCATATAGGCTTTTCATGGATCCTTTAAACCGATATGCCAAGGGTGATGGAATACTTTAACCTTTTCCTAGTATAATGGTCCTATAAAGCAAAGCTTTATTTTTGGGGGGATTATATAGTGGATCCCACAAGCTTTGAGTATTTTCCATTAACCCTAACTTTTCTCTCAGCCTCATATGGGGGGACTTAGTAGGTTGGAACTTAGATTTTTCTTAGACCACCCTTTAAGGGTTTTTGACCTACCCATTTTTTCATTTATTTCTATTATAAAGGTTAAATTTTTTAGGTAGATATGAGTTCCCTTCCTAGCATGTAGAGACTTTATTTTTTTTTTCTAAGTCTTTCTTTCAGGGTTTTCAGCAGGGAAAATCCCATGTCTCTATCTATAATCAATTTAATGTTGTGTAAGGAGGGAAAACATGGATGATGTTTAATGTTAGGTTACATTGACCCAAAAGATGATGAAGACAATCTAAGTTCAATAGACTATCCAAGACCAGTATAGAATTCATTGTGAATATGGTAATTCAGTTTATAGTCATGAAAATTAGACTGTTGTGCCATGGGGTTTAGGGTCACTTGACAAGGACCAATCAAAATCTCAAGGACAAGATGTTGTGTCCCGAATTTAAAAATGAGAATTATTAATATATTTTTAATATCAAGGGTACCTAACCTAGTTAAATTGTTGTATTATGGGTTGTGTAAGTCATGGATTAAGAAGTTTGAATTGAGAATGGTGATAGAGGACACTTATGTTGGGGATGACCACTGAACATATTTGAATGAAGTGATCCACATCAATATCATTAGAGAATATTAATATTAGAGGACCTTTTTATTTGGGAAAAAATATACCTCTAGATGGAATTCCATATTGGAGGCACAAAGGTAGAGTCGTATCAATGGAATATATGCATATCCAAACAGGTATGTCCTTAAAATCCACAAACACTCATTACTGATAATCGTGCAAGGGTTGAGTGGATTAAAACACTCATTATATGAAGTATGAATATAAAATATAGTGAATTAAAGGATGGTTTTAATAGAATTTATATTATTCTACCACGTATAGAACACATTATCTGGGTGATGAGATATGAAATTTCATTACTATAACTTTTTCCTAAACCAATGGGTCTAGAAAGTGTGGATCTCCATTTTATATATTCATAAAGTGAACCCCAAAATAATCATTCATTTTCTATGAATGTTAAAATTTAATCCTAATTCATGAAAATAGGAATCTTAGTGAGTATAGAATTGGGTTTTTCTCAGACATGATTTTATGATTTTTTGGTCTGATAAGTTTTATGTCTTCTTATTATAAATTTAAGGTCTTGTGATTTGGACCATAGAATACTATAGTTTAAGATTATACATGTTTGACCAAATATTAAGATAATCCATCTAACTAGGGAATAGTAAAAAATAACAATCCAGTGTAAATAAAGAGCCCAATTCTAGAGATGACTATCCTAAAGGGGTGTATACAATTTATAGTCATAATTTATGGAATGTTTGGGATGATATTTAAGGACTAAAATCACTAAACAAAAGGGTGTTGAGTTTAAAGTAATATATATTTGACTACAAATGTTTCTTGACAATCCTTCAAGTTGTAAGGGTAAATATAACCTGATGTTAATGAGTTACCAGTTTTACTAGAATAGTATGTCTCAACAGGAGTTGTATACAGATAATATAATGTTAGGATTCTTGGACCATAATAAGGGTAATATAGTGAATCTAGAAAAATCAAGGTAAACGCATATGTGAATGAAGATCCCAAACCCAAAATAAATTAACTCATGAGTGAGGGAACATAATTTAAGTTCATAGTGCTTAGACCAAAGGGTGAAGGGAAATCATGAAAAAATAACCTAATTGGGTTTCATGGGTCAAGAATATCCTAAGAAAATTGAATCAATAATGATGATGTTTTAAATCATAGTCAGAGTTTCTAGATAAAGAGTGATTATATGAGATAAGAACACAAGGGATGACCACTAACCATATTTGAATGATATGTTCCATTGTGATTCTATTAGGTTGTACATATATAAGAGGAATTTTTTCTTAGGATGAAAAATATACCTATGGTTAGAAATCTATAATGGGGGAACATATGTAGGGACCAATTGGGGAGTGTATTCATTTCAAAACTGAGGTTTCCCTTGAATATAGATATAAATTTTTCCTATTGTCATAAATGGTTTTTGAGAATCCTGAAAAATTCATACAGGAAGTATTACTTATGGAAGGGGATATTCATAAAAGGTAGTGTAGGAATTCAATACCTATGTTTACCATGGTTGGGATATTAAAATCCTTTAGAAAGGATTGAAAATGTGTAACGGACTATGGATGAGACTAAAATATGTTTTACTAACATTGATTCATATCTTGAAATAACAAGAATCAAGCCTTATATAGTTTTAAATTATTCTTAGAAGTTTATGGCCATGTATGATGGACTATATGTTTTTTAGTTTAGTGACATGCGACAAGGACTTAGATGTAAAAAAGTTTATTTTCATGTGGTAAGGACTCAGGTGTTGTGCAGTTTAACGTCATGAAACAATGATTCATTCCATGTATTTTAACATCATGTCATAGGGACATAAATTTAGGTAATTTGATGAAAATATGACTCATTTATAAGATGAAACATCCAAATATAAATGTCGGGTACATGAGGGTTTAGAAATAGGATAAAGTCTTGTCTAGGCCTAAGATAAAAAGTTGTGATTGGGTATAAAGTAGGGGATCTGGGCATCAATATCTATCCTATGGGGGTATAAATTAAGCTAAATGTAGTTCTTATGTGGTCTATTTTATCATGCATGGGTTAGGTGAACCATGACCTTAGGGTCAACCAGTGTCATCATAGCCTTCCAAATTCCCAATGGAATAGAAAAAAGATTTCTTTATGGATCAGGATCTTATAGATGAGGAGGGAATTTTTATTGAAATAAATTATATTTATCCATTAGATATGTGATCCATGAATCACTAAAAATAATATAATAAAAGTAATCAGGATACACATAGTTTTTAAGTATGTTTACTTCAGCAGATACCCATGGATGAGGAATTACATTCCTAAGTCTTCTATGTAAATATAGCTTATACATAGAAGAGGGTAATTTTGGTTGCAAAAATTTATGACTCAACCTAGCATCAAAGATACAGGTTTCACTGTATTTACCATAATGAATGGAATCAAGTAATGCATAGTTTTTAAGGCCTATTCTATATTGATTAATCTCATGTATATGGGGAGAAAATTGGGTTTCACTTTAACATAGGGTCATTCGGGAATATTGATGTGAATGGGGAGACTCAAAAATTAATCTGAAAAGATTCATCCTTCACTAATAAAAATTATATCTTGTCTAGGGATCAACGATCCTGGTGTCACGACATATCTTATAATGATGGAAATCATCCCACGTGTAGTTATTAAATTTGGGGTATTTCATTTGGATGTATATTAATTCTTCAAGAATCTCTTACATAAATCTAATTCCTGTTTAAGAGAAAGGGTATCACCAGCAATCCACCTCAAGGGTTTTGAGGATTCATGTATGGAGGACCCAATTTTGTATAACTTAATGTCATGAAACAAAGAATATATTCCTTTTTTAATGTATTTCACATCAATCAGGCTAATCAGAGTGATTCAATAGGACCTTTGATCTCATTTAAGTAATTCTTGGTGTGATAAATAATAGATAATTGGAATATCATTACAGTCATAAGATATTTAATCATTGAGAACATATGGGGATCATTTACAGCATGATGTAAGAAATGAAACTCTACATGGGTTTTTCTCATATGCAGGGGGGAGGTTGATGGAGATTAATATTTTTGGTTGGACCTAGGATACAAGATCCAAGAATCACAAAATATCCTAAAAATATAAAACTCAACCCCTTTTTAGTTTATATATATATATATATATATATGTGGGGGTATTTTTACCTCTGGGAAGGCTGCTAGAAATTTAGGGCTATATGCTAAGGTTCCCTATATAGATTTGTTTCATATATAAGGGGTTAAAGTAACAATAAGTATGTTATTTTATGTAGTTTAAATTCTTTCAAAATTATACCACATTTCATGTATCTTTGATTCATGTGAAAAATATTAAAGGGGGAACCTTTTCCTTAATTCTAGTAGGTGTAGGGGGATGTGTATCAGGGATCCCACATGGATGTAACTCTTTTGTGGGGTAAAGTCCCTGAATTTGGATCATTATAAGTAGTTTATAGTCTTCAAGTGTCTTCTCATTGTCTCTTAATTTAATGTTATATATATATTAAACACTTCAAGAAGTTTAAAGTATTGCATATAAGACTCGTTGGGGCATAAATTTAAGGTCATGATACTTTGAAAAATGTATCAATTGGTTTAAGTCTATTAGGGGAGGACCACTAACTCATAGCTTAAGAACATGTGGCACAAACATTTTCTATATAATTTAACATCATGTAGTGAGGATGTGTCATGAACCAACCCAAGACAACCCTGAACTGGTCACCTAATAAATAAGTCCCAATCTTCATTCCTAATCCTTCCAATCCAAAAATTGGATGTGAGAATCAAATGTAACTCAATTGGGGATGATTTAGCCCAAAATGATCGATAAATAAATGTGAATTATAAGAATAAAATAATTTCTAGTAGAAGAAAGAAATAAAAATATACATACTTCCAAGTTACCTCATGGGTCACCACTAACCACGAAATGACATTAGATCCATGAGAATGCTAAATCTAGGTCAAACTTGAAACTGAAAAATGATAGAGAATATAGGTGTGAGCATAAAAATTCCCAATAGTGATTCCAAAATAAATACAACACCCTACGTATTACCTTTAATGATAAAATCACTTCATGACAGTTTAAATATATATATATATATAATTAGGGTTTTCTATCTCTTTTCAAAAAAAATAAGATACATGAAATTGTTCTGAAAACCATTTCCTTTTTTTATTTTCAAAACAATTAACAAATAATGAGGGACTTCCCAAAAAACCATCTATAAAAAATAGAAAGATGATAAAGTGAGAGTCTAAGTAAAGGAATAATATTAAATATCATATAATCATGTGTTATAAATAAATGGAAAGTAAAACATTATTTTTATTATTTTAGACAAGAAAAGTAAACCAAGTAAAAGTAAATTTTAAAATAGTAGCATGGAAATCCAGAATAAAATGAAATCAAGAACCATGTGAAATCCCTATGTAGCTAGGTTAGTTGGGGACCTAGGATACTCATAACCTCAGTAATTGATAAAGAATAATGAGGATGATTATTCTTGATCAATCATCAAGGGTACAAGGATCCTAGGTCCCCAACTAACCTAGCTACATAGGGATTTCACATGGTGCTTGATTTCATTTTACTCTGGATTTCCATGCTACTATTTTAAAATTTCCTTTTACTTGGTTTACTTTTCTTGTCTAAAATAATAAAAATCATTTTCTACTTCCCTTTGATTTAAATAACCTAATCATATGCTCTTTATTATTATTCCTTTACTGAGGCTCTCAATTTATAATCGTGTTCCTTTATATACATGGTTTATTAGAAAACCCATCATTCTTTGGGAATACTTATGAAAATGGAAAAATAAAATAGTTTTCTAAACCAAGTCTTGTTACTTGTTTTTATGAAAGGATATGAAAAACCCTACTTATATATATATATATATATATATATATATATTCAAACTATCATGAACCATTTATCTCATTAAATGTAATACATATATTTTGGCATTTATTTTGAAATCCCTACTAATCATTTTTATAGTCATGCCTATATTCTCTATCATTTTTCAGTTTCATGTTCTACCCAAATATGGTTCTCTCATAGATCAAATGTGGTTCTATGCTTATTGGTGACCCACGAGGTCGCATGGAGGTATGGATAGTTTTTTTATTTCTTCTTTCTTTAGTTATTTTATTCTTCTCATTCATATTTATTTTTCTACTTTTTATGGGATAAATCATTCCGTATTGAGTTAATATTGATGTTTAGAACTATTTTATAGCCTGAGAGGGTCGATAATGACTATCAAACCTTTTTTTGGGCCATCTCAGGTGACCAGTTTAGGGTTTAACCTAGTTGGTACATGAAGAAATGATATCAAGGAAATTAGCCTTATTATCTGGGGATATCTATTAGTTCAAAGCCAGCATTTTTAGAATTGAAGTAGTAATTCATGGTTAAGATATTGATCAATACCTATTTATAAGGACTCTTTAATTTCCAGAGTGGTATAGGATGGTTATGCCTCAAAATATGATGTTTTTTCCTTAGATGTCTTCAAAACTTTGCAGAAAAACCATGAATAGCATTTATTCCATTGAATGTTTTTAATTTTAGTTCTTTGGGTGTCGAGTTGAATTTTCTTATTTTTTGTGTGGGTTTCATCTAGTTTTGGGGTGTTTACCTTGGGTTTTAAAAATGATTTTTGGATTAATAAACTTTATTTCATAAATAAAATCATTGAGTTATTTTAAAATGAAATGGAAATTGTTTTAGAAATGGAAGCAAAATTATTTTTAAAATTTGAAATGTTTTGTGAAATTTGAGAAGGAAAATATATTTCAAGAATTTATAAATTCTTTTATTTAAGGAAAAAGGTTGGATCTAAATTTATATAAACTATTTGACAAAATTATTTGGGATGTAAAAACCCTTTTTTGACCCTCGGAATTCCAATGAATACTCACATATGTTGATGTATATATATGGTAAATGAATTTTTATTTGTATTTTTGGATGGGTTCAGGATCTGAAATGAGAATGTTCATATATTAGGATTTATGGAATACCATTCATAAGCTTTTAACCTTTTTATCTTTTTTTTATTTTTGAAACTTTTTTTTCAAAAGGGGAAGGCGGTGTTTTGGAAAGTGGGAGTTGTTTGTTGTTTCCTTTATGGTATTTTGGATTCAATTGTGTGGAAATGTTATTGAGATGGTGTTTTGATTTTGGATTTTTTTAATATAGAATTGATTTTTTGTTTTTTATGTGTCATGTTTCACTTTTTTTCTTCTTGTTTTTGGAGTATGCCCAAGAATATTCTCGGTAAAGACTTTATGGTTAGTCTCTAATATGCCTTCCTCGTTTGTTTAAGTGAAGGTAGGTTTGGAAATCCATGATTTTCATAATTTAGTGGTTTTAGGTTGTCAAATATGAGGTGTTTGGACTCTTTGAGGAAATTTTTAATAAGTGTTTCTTAAGTTATTCCCATTGATGACTCTTCCCAAACTTTGAATCAAGTGGTAGAGAAAGGGAATTTTTTTAGACATTTCACTGGACTTGTGTTTTATTAGGTTGGAATTCACCTTTATCAAGTAATAAATAGGAAATTACTTCATTCTTAGTTGGATTATAAAAAGATTTTTTATTTTGTGTGGCCGATTGGTTCACCTGAATGGTTTTTGTACATTGCACTGCCAAAAGGGGAAGTTTTGTTTGGGGTTTATCAAATCCTAGTTATGGGGAAGTAGATACTTCAACACATCATGTTTCTATCCATAGTCTTTGGAGTCAATATTTTCACATAGAGGGGGAGTTTTTAGTTTTGGTGGATATTGAACCAACTTGTTATTTTCAATGTCGGAGTGGAAAATATTTCTATTTTTCATTTTTGTGGATTTATTTTTGGAAAACCTTTTTGTTTATTAATCATGGTGACTTGTTTTGGGATCATTGCATATGATATCATATGGACCTAAATTTTGATCACAATAATGGTTTAATTTTCTTAAGATCTATATGGTTTTGACTTATGAATGTTTACTCTTGAATGGTTATCCTTATTTGGAATAGTTCAGTTCCTTGGGGTGTCTTGTTTTATATGTCCTAAATAATTAAGAGTTTTTTTTAGGATGGTTAGGTGTTGGTGATTTATATTTTTAGTTTTATGTTATTTTTTATTTTATTAAAAAATCATGTTCTAATAGAATTATATTTGGGGAATAAATTATGGATCTTGTGGTTGTGTGTGGTATCATTTCTTGTTTCATGTCTCAACTCTTTAGATCTTGTTCTGTCTTGAGGAAACCGGTGTTTGGAAAAGGATCTAAAATTTTGGGGAGATTAACACAGGATTATCTCATAGTAAAATCCTTATTCAAGGTCATAATGACTATGAAATTTCTTATTCTCATCATTTCGGGCCTCAAACATAGTGTATTGAATAGATAGTCCTATGATAGATGCTCATGGGAATATAGAACAGACCTTGTTGAGTTTTCTATGGTTATTTATATGTTAGTGGTCAAGGTGTTCCATGTTAAGGGATTTTTAGAAAGTAGAGTCTCTCATGATTGGTCTTTTCATTGGTTAGTTTGGGTGCTTGGTCCTATTAGTAATTTTATGGATGTCAGGTTGGTTCTTCAAGGAGAGTCTTAAAAGCTTCTTGGGATTTAGTACTTTCAATTCCTTGAATGTAATGATATTTTTTCATCCTCTATCTTCATGTGGTATTGGTTTCATTTAGTATGTGTTTTTTCTCACATCATGTATTGGGTAATCAAATATTTTGGACTTTCTAGGGGAATAAAGTGTCGATGGTGGGGATAAATTTCACACCCCAACATGACACTATTTAAATTTTAATTTTTTTCTCAGAATATTTTTATTCTATTTTTTCTCTGGGTAATTTTTCTCTAAAACTAGAAATGTATGGGAATGTAGGTAATATCACATGGATAGTGAATATGGTTTTAAAAACCATGATACAACCGTGTGACAGCCTCTATAATTTTATATAAACAAATACCATGATTGGTTCATGGTTTTCCAAATAGTATGGCCTTCTCGTATGAGGTGCTCAAGTGTCCCAATAAGGGGTACACGGTTCACCCACTGTTTTTCCAAACCATGCATAGTGTATATCCTTAAAAATTAAATTAAATTAAATTAAATTAAATTAATAAAAAATAAAAACCTAATTCTAATACCCCCACCCTTCCCTCTTACCTATCATGCAACCCATGAACCCTCCCCTATCCCTCTCATTCAACAAACACCTGATGTGGTATCCCCAACTATGTGTTCCACCTCATCTCTCTCCCTCGGTGCATGGCTAATTCCACTCCCAATTTCTTTTGTGATCATACTAGTTGAGTCCTCCTCCTCTCCTCCTCCTTTTCCTTCCTCTAATTCTTGGTTACTTGTTTCCACCATGTGGTTCATGCTCCATGGACAAACCCTAACCTAAAATTGGGGTCTATTTTGGTTCTCTCTTTTTTCTTAGGATTTGTTATGACTATTTTGAGGCATGTTCTTATGGCGTTTGTCGAAGAGGATGAATTTTGGATCCTTGAAGATTACTTTTATACATATGTATGTGTGTGTATGTGTGTGTGTATATACCCTCTTTTTACATATTCCCTAAAAATGAGGGGAATATCTATATTAGGTAAAGGGGTTCATATGTGTGTGTGTGTGTGTGTTTGTTTATGTGTAGGTGCATATGTGTGTAAGTGTAAAAGTGGGGTTTTCCTTTAATAGAGTTTTTCTTGGTCTCTCTTACTCCTGTGGACCTATTTTATGCGAATTTGAGTGACCATTATCAAAGGTGACATGTTTTGAGGTAGGTTACACTATGTTCAAGCCTTTAGTTAGAAAACTATTATTTCTTAATGTTTTTAAAATATGTTTTCTTTATTATATAATTCATATATGATATGAAATTCTAGGTATTGGAAATTCCCTTGTTTTCATGTTTTCCTCTATATTTTGACATGTGTATTATTTATTTAAATATTATTTCAATATTTTTTCAAAATTTTCAACATTTTAAATACTCATATTTGTTTCCTTTTATTTTAAACATGTATATTTAAATTACCCAAAGGTGTTTTGGTCTTCAGGAATCGTTTTCCATAAAGTATTAATGGCATGTTTGGTTCTGAAAAATCTCAAAATTGGTTCAATAAAAGATTTCTAATGTTAAATGGGTGTTTTCATGAATGTTTTTGTGTGTGTGGAATGGTTGTGAAATGTATTTTCATGTATAGATTTACAGAAAAATTGTTCTTTGGAATATAGAGGTTGGATTTGAATAAATGTTGACTTTTTTGTGGTTTGATAAAATGAGGAATTCTATGTTTTTGACAATTGTAAAACTACTTGGTAATCTTGGGTAATAATGTCGGTGGACTATGGACTAGTACATTGGATGAGTTATAAATCCCCTCTCTTAGTCTCCCCAACAAGATTACACTACAATACTAGATAAAACATATGATATGTTGTCACTATTACTAGAACTTTGGATTTTTACTCTATAGCAGCTCATGCATGAGAAAGTTTATTCTTGATTGATCATCGAGGGTGTAATGATCCTTACACACCAACAAAAGTTTTCTATATAGTTATTTTCCATGATACCCACTTTCATTTTACTCTATTTCCACGGTACTCTTTTAAAATGAACCTTTTATTGGTTTACTTTTCTTGTATAAAATAATAAAAAGCATGATTTTCTTCCCTATCATTTATGTTATATAATTTTATACACTTTACTTTTATTCCTTTACTAAGACTCATACTTTATCAACTCATTCCTTTTAATAAATGGTTTATTGGAAATCCCCTCATTCTTTGGAAACTATTTTTAAAATAGAAAAAATGATAAGATTATCTGAACAATGGATTGTTAGTTGTTTTTTGAAAGGATATAGAAAATAATAGTTTTATATATAAGTATATATATTAAGCCTAATATGAAGTGGTTTTCTTATTAAATGTATTTCATATGGTGTGGTATTTATTTTCGTATACCAAATGGGAATTTTTATGCTCACACCAATATTCTTCATCATTTCCTAGTTTCAGTTTCTACCCAACTCCGGTTATCTCATTGAGTGAGTATGGTTTTGTGGTTTGTGGTGACCCATGAGGTCACTTGGAGGTATATCGAGTTTTATTTATTTGTAATTCTAGTACTTATTTTATTATTATTTTCAAATTTATTTTTTTACTATTTATGGGATTAATCATTCCTAATTGAGTTACCTTTGATTACCATCACTTGTTTCTATCCATGTTGGATTGGGAACACCTCTTAATCCATTTTGAGGGCCATATCGGGTGATTGGTTTGGTGTTAACCTGGGGTGGTTTGTTACCGGATGATCTCCAAGTAGTTTATACCCTTGTGTAATGGACTATCTCTATATAGTTTAAAGTCTTATAACTCATAATTTGTGAACTTACATGAAACTATATAAAATATTTCCTTATAAATCATTCATTGGCGGGGGTAATATGCTCCTCATCTATTATATATAAGGAGTATGATATGTTATATTATACCTTCTATATGATATATGGTCCATCCCATTTTTGGATTGAGTTTTAGATGCTTCTTTCTAGGGATCATGGGATTTTTCAGTTGTAGAACCAACTCCCCTTGAAGGAATGAGTGGTGAAGAACATTCTAATTGAAGGTTCAAGAATCTTGGTTTGGATGGATCTCTAAGTTCTATAGTGTTCCAAATATATTCTCATCAAGAATCTCTTACTCAACCATCCATTTCTAAGACTTTTCATCTTTATAAAACTGATTAGAAACATAAATTGGATGTTATGGATGTTGTACATCAATTGGAAAGACTATTTATATACTGCATAAAAGTGAATATGGGTTTTCTTTAATAGTAGTTAAGATTATGGTATGATAATCCCATAAGAAATAAAAGAGTATCTAAAAAAAATTCTTCTCTTTATCCAACATCTCTTATATGATATTTTATATAGTTCTATTAAAAGATTTTATTTTTTTGTTTTACACTAAATAGTAGTGGTATGAGTGGTTGGACTAGATATTTTACTCTTAATATTGCCTATTTATTGGATCCACTTGGTTAAATACCCTGATTGGAAGGTTTAACTAGGGTATAATAGATTAAAACACATTCCCATTTTTTTCTTGTTTCATTATTAAACAAAACTATCTTCTCTCTCCCTCCCAAGAAATGCGTAAACTAAAATGAAATCCTTAAAAAGGAATGAAAATTTTTTATGGTTCACCATTAACTAGGATTTTAGAAACCCATGATTTTCATACATAAATATTACATCTTGTTATACGAATATTCAATACATAACAATATGATTCATGTAGAATCATATAGTTTTAGTGTCTTTGGAAACATGGATAGATGAAATAATAATTCAAAATATATCTACATAATCTTCAATTAATATGTTCATAAATAACACCCTTATTATACATATAATACTTAAAATAAATTATTTATAATTTGGGTAAAATAAAACATAAAAAGGGAAACCTCATATGCTCAGTAAAGGGTAAACAAGGTAGATTTCAACCTAACATGAGAATAAGGGTATTAAATGATGATCTAAACATTTCAAAACCATACCCTTCATATAATAGAACATAATATTGATTCATAACATAAATATTGGTATTATATAATACATAAATCATAAAATGGTCAAATAAAATGATTCATCAAAGCATAACATTGGCATAAGACATAAGTTTGTGGAAAACACATAAGCTTGGAAAATAATTTACTTATTCTGGGATCAATACGATTACTATCATAGTGTATTGGGTTCACTCTCTATTACATAATATCATTAATCAAGGTTCTCTCCCAAGACTATCATAGTAGAATGAGTCCCCTACTAAACTGGTTTCTCACCCCATAATGAAAATAATACAGATGTATGTCACATGATCATAAAACATTAATCATTGTATAACCCATGTAAATTAAATGAGTTTCATAAAAATTTCATCATAACATAACCCTTGGACAATAAATGGGTTTCATAAAGGTTTTGGAGAATCCAAGTGGTTTTTTATGGTGGAAATTACTTTCAATTAATTAAGAAGATAAAAATTCAATGATTTTTTAATTGTCACGATTGTAGACCTGTTAGGAAGTTCCAAAGACATGTTTCACTGGTTATTTAGATGAAACAATGTTTATAATAGTTATTGGAGTATAAATTAGAATATACCAATCAAAATGATCTATTTTTCATGAGGAGGATTTCAAGTTTTTTGTGTTACATTTTTTAATGATAGTTGTGGGTTTGAGTATTTTGGATTTGGATTGATAATTTTTTTTAGAAGACAAAAAGTTCAAGTTTATTCTTACTCAAGAAATAAGCCACCGCACATGAGATGACCCTAGCCAGCTCAACCCTTAACTTACGTGGGACCTTAGAGGGTTAACCATGGCTGAGGGAGATAGACTAGGCCAAGAATAGAGTTTAAACATTAGGTGGAGGAGCACGCCCTCATGAGGTCATAGAGGAAACATGGAATCACCGTGCGAGGTGGCATGATAGAATAATTTAATTCCAGGATAGGGCGGTGCTAGAAGGAGCGGGGAGTGTCTATTAACCGATTTTTGGAATTCTCTCACTACATCTTGTATTATAAGGTATCGGGAAATAGATTGGTGTTTCAATGTGGCATGAGGTCTTATCATCTTATAGTAGCTTCAAGATAACGTCTTCTTTATCATATACATAGATAATCATCCTGGTTGCCTGATCATCCCAGCCATGTTGTCTTCAACCTAGGCCAACACCTGACACTTCTGTACACCAGGATCTCTATGAATGACATTAACAGAAGCTTTATCCAAGCATTCTGATCACCATTTGATCATATTTTTTATTACAATATGGTCATAATCACATGAGAATTTATTTTCATGTGTTTTTTATGATCAAATAAATTTTTTTTAAGTGTGTAGAAAATATTTTATTATCAAAAGATGTTGTTATTTTATGAAGAAAATATTGAGGCAGTGAGATAATAAAATGTGTGGCTCTCTGTGAATATTGGAGAAATGGGGTAATGAAATTCTTTCCTATAAATACCACATTATGCTCTCATTTTTAGTGTGTGGATTATCTCTCATCTAAGAGATCATTTTACATTTTATGGAAAGTGTTCAAAGAGAAACAGAGTAAATCATGTGATTTGTATTTTCAAACCAAGATTCCCATGTGTTCGAGTTGTGTGATCGCAAGAATATAGTGTATTTTTGAGTTTCCATGAAGCATACTGAGAACTATATAACATTTTCATTATGTGAAGAAGAAATAAGTACTATGAAGTAGAAAAGGTGACTTCACAAACTTGTTTCATAAAGAATAAAAAAAAATTGTTCCTCATAGATAAAGGCTACACCACTTACTATTTTGAGAAGGTGTGGTGAAGTTACATGAATAATAAGTGATAATAGTTTGAGGTTTTGTGAAGAAATTGGTATCTCAAAACCATTCAAGAAGCATGGTATCCTTTTATTCATACCTCTTGGTTTGCATAAACCATAAAGAACCCATAACTATTCTTAATTACATGATCAAGAGCTTGAGACATATGAAATATAGTGTGTGTGTGTGTGTGTGTGTCTATATACTAATAATTGTGAAGAAGACTTGTTAACATTAATACCCAACACCCATTTTGGTTTTTGTGTGTGATGAATTTAGAATCAGTATGTGGGGATAGTTTGTGTGTGTGCAAAGAAATAAAGAGGAATTTGAGAATTTTTTACCCTAATTCATATATATATATATATATATTAATTTGATAACATGCATACATAAGAATTAATTGTGGTGTGTGAATCTTGAAAATAAAAGTTTAATGTGGTTCATGCATACATAAATTCATATGTAAAAAACTTAAGATGAACATGAATTTGTATTCATGCATGAAGGCTCCTTAAATTCACATTCAATATTTAATGCATAGTGTGAAGTGATATTTGAGACCGAAGTTTGGAAAATTTTACTATCAACAATTCTAAAGATTTCTTTATATGAGTATTAAGTGTTTAGTGAGGTCAGGTATTTATAGGAAGAAATAATTCTTGTTTGTGCGGTTTTATACTAAGGCACCTAATTATATTCAATGATCAAAATTATTTGATCAAGACCAGGGTTAGTATAAAGGTTCTTCAATTGTGCATGGGTTAGTGTGATCTAGAAATATCGTGGAGAAAGATCAAGTGATCATTCTATCAGTGGATCAGAAGTTCTAGAGAAGAAGAAGGAACTTGTGACTGGGGGGTCTAACCAGTTACTGAAGAGACTCTAGAGATTGAGGGGTCCAACCAATCGAATGGTTGGGTTGTATTTCCAACTGAGGTATAATAGTAATATTAGTTGGGATGATAACCAGAAGCAACTTGAGGATCAGTTATTATGGTGTATAAATATTTGTTTCTTGAACCATTGTAATTTTTAAAAATATTATAGTGTAATATCCATGTTGGGGGGTCTAACCAACATGGAAAGGATGTGGTTCTTAGTACCAAGCCCTGTAAAAATATTTTTTGATGTGTTTCATTTACCTTATATATTTCATTCATGATCCACTCATCTTAACATGTTACATAGGATTGAATTAAAAGGTGAAAAATAATTTT
Source organism: Viscum album (assembly GCA_963277665.1). NCBI lineage: Eukaryota > Viridiplantae > Streptophyta > Magnoliopsida > Santalales > Viscaceae > Viscum > Viscum album. Next base: position 1,509,993,429 of record OY728139.1, on the reverse strand, counting down.
GAAAAAATACCTCACACCTAATTCACCCCCCTGTAGTGTGGCTTCATAATCCTTGTACACATCCATTGGTATCAGAGCAAGGATACCTCTGATTGAATATAATTTACTTTTCTAGTTTCTTTTATCGGAATCATATAAAGTGAATATTCAATTTTTGAAGAAAATTCAAAAGGTCTTTATATGTAAAAATCTATATCTAATCCTTATGTTATAATTTTTGAAGTTTCAATCAAGACTCCAAAAAAATAGAAATGAAAAAGTGTAAAAGAAACTGAAAAATAATTTTAAGATAAATTAAGATAAACTGCTAGCTGATGGTACTCAAAGTGGTAATTTTTCAGTAAAATCAATTGATTATAATTCTGATTAATCAAGTTTAAGATGTGATAATGATATAATCAATTATGAAATTAGAAATCATCTAAAGAAATTTCTCAAAGAATTGGTCACATGTATGGCCAGCGTTTTCAAAAAACTTTAGGATGAAAATTTACAACTAGAAGAAAAGGACAATGTTAGAGAATAATAATTGACTAAAAAGGTTGGAATATGAAATAATCTTATAAAATTATTGAAAGTAAAGAAAGAAACAATAATTATTTTTTAAAAAATATATTATAGAGTTATTGAAGAAACGAAACATAATTTTTATCAGAAATATGTTTCTGAAATTGTCTTTATAGAATTTATCCATGCACTTGAAATAACACATAATAAATATATCAATTTTAAAGATGATTAAATGAATGATAAATCAGAAATAATAAAGGATCTTGACAATTTGTTACTAAAGAAAAATCAAATGCATGAAGATGATATTCATATGATGAAGAATGAATGGGAATAAAGCATGAAATCTATTAAAGATGAGAATATTTCTCTTGAATTTCCCAATCAAGATCTAAGTATCATTGAGAGGGGGAGGGGTGAATCAGTGATGTCTTTCTATTTTTATGTTTCCTTCTTCTTGAAACAAAATTCGCCCCCTGTTAAAGAGTTTATTCTCTACTGAACACACACAACCATAGGAACACAATATTTACAAGGTTCACTACTCAACAAGAGTAGCTACATCCTTGGTATGGTACGGAAATAATCTAGTACCACAAAATTCACTAGAAAAAAATCCTTTGATGTGGAATACAATGATTAGGATATACCCTTACAATAGTGTAGCACTCGAAAAACAATTTGCAAGTTTTTGTGCACCCTATTAGCACAAATAGGAAATTATTGTATTTCAGTGCTTCTTTACAATTGAACATGTTTATTCTTTGAAGTACAAATCTTCACTTTCTTACCCAGAAGCCAATAAAGAACTATCTCATGCAAAAACGAATACGTGCAAAGACCACAACATTTTTGCACAGCCTTTAGGGTACCTTGCACACAATTCAAATGGCTTGCGCGTAAAAATTCCCTTTTAGAACATAAAACCTTTTTCATGCAACTTTCTTTTTCTATGCAACTTTCCACTTTCCGTCCAAATCCCCACTTTTTCCGCACAACTTTCCTCTTTTTCATGCATACCTCTTTATTTTCGCACAACTCACTTATCGTATAATTTTATGCCCTTTAAAGCTCGATATTTATGTAAGTGTCGAGCCACACCAATGAGTGGGGGTCACCTTGTATTTATATTCTTTTTTAACCTTATGCGAAAAACACTAATCCGCACGTAAAACCCTCTTCAAGCACATAAAAACTCTTTCACGCAACATCATATTTCACGCACTATCTTGATTTTTTTATGCGCTTCATGACTTTACCATTTTTATTTGTTTTGACTCAGAACACAACTTGCATGCAAACTTTTGAACCCTGTTCCATATTGCACGCAAAACCAATTTTTCACACAGCCTTATTTTTTCGTGCACTTTGCCCAATTTTCCGCACACTCCATGCCTTTGACATTTTTCAATGTTTTGACCTTGAATCATGCCTTGCTCGTAAAAATATGGAAATTACACTATCGTTATATATATCCTTTGTCATTGCTCTCTTCCCTTCTTTCCATATCCATTCTTCAGCTTTCATCATGAACTTCACTATCGTGATATATATCCTTTGATATACCAGATTTAGCATCGTCAGAGTTACAATGGGAAGTAATGAAACTTCCATATCTTCTAGAAGCATCATTCCTTCCAATCAAAACTATATATGATTGGAATAATCATTTCTCCCCCTTTCCTTTATAATTCTTGCATCATAAGATCTCCTAACTTATGATATTTTTGAAATACATATCAGGAAAGCATCGATAGGTTTTCAATTCCTTTACAATGTGAATTGATTTATCTTCTTTGACAACAAAAAAACAACACTCTTTAATAGAGAACTCTTCTTAATTATTTATCCATATAACTTGGTCCCAATAGATCTCAACATAAATTCTCTTGAAATAGAAGGTAAATTGCAAAAATATGGAAATTACACTAGCTGATACTTTCCAAATAATCAAGAAAACAAGTATTGTTGAGGATTCATCTGATAAGAGTTATATATCTGAAAAAACTAAATCCAGTGGCAATAAAATATTGATATTTTCAAATTATAAATCAACTAGAGACTCTTTAAATATGGTAACCCTTTGTCCTGATAAATCTATGTGTAATAATGTTTATTTGATGACTAGTGTAGATTTAAATTTAAAATCTAAAAAATGGGTAAAGACAAATTCTTGTTCAGCAAAGAATGTTCATAAGAAAAAATCAATATTTCTTGGCTATTTTTGGTGATTTTGGAATTTTGGGAATCAAGTAATGAATTATTGGAAAAATATGTTCTTTTTTGAAAATTAAAAAATTCCTGAATTTTGGGTGAGAAAAGATGAAAAGAAGAAAATATCACATAAAGAGAATCAGTTTATCAAGAACATATATAATTACTTTCAAAAAAAATTGGTTATTGCAACAGAAGTGGTAATTATTTTGATGAGTGCTGGTATATACCAATCATGCACAAATCATCTACTGATGAAAATAGAAGACCAAAAAAATTGTAAATCATGTAACAAATGAAGATGGCGGGTCAACCTTGGGATATAAACAAAAGAAGATGATCGTTAAAAAAACAAATCACATGAAGTTTGAGAATAATCATTTGAAGAGTGTCAGGCCAAAGAAAAGATGTTTCTATTATGGTGGGAAAGGTCACATCATGGACTATTGTGAATTATCCATGAACATAATTACTAAATTAAGAAAGTTGGAATCAAATAAAGGATTAATATATAAGAGAAACAATAGGACTGAATTGGAGAAATTTATCTCTGATAAATAATCTGAAAGGTTTCTTAAAAATGGTTACTTGTTGAATTATAAAGTTGTTTATAAAAGGTACAATATTTCTGGACATTTAGATTAAAAAAATTTATATGTTTATCTGGTTAGGAATATTTTCTTGAACAAGAAAGGGAAAGAATTTATGACTTCTAGTGTTGGGGACAAAAGTCTACGAACAAAGTGAAGACTGAGAATATTATAAAATGTGGTTTGATCATATGGCCAAAATAGTTTGAAGAGGCATGAATATTGGAACAAAAAGAGAAAAATGGAAATGCTTTGTTAGTAAGTGTGAAGAATCCTTTTTCATTTAAGAATATTATTGGGTTGATGGGAAACTCTCATCCTAGTTTCTCTAGTAGGGGATCATTGAAGGACCAACTTATTCTTATATATATTGTGTTTTTTTAGGTAGAGAATTTAAGGTAAAGAATTTATTCAGGGGGATACCTGAATATATAAAATCTATGAACTTATTTCAACTATAAATTTGAACATAATGTAAGACTATTATATTTGTGTTATCTATTTTCAACATATCAAATGATCTCAGAAGACACTTGAACATTATTCTTGAACAAAGTCAATTATGATAAAGAACTATTGAGTGAATCTCTTGAGGGGGAGTATACAAGATCAGACACTATATATCTCTATCTAAATTGGCATCATATGAATATAAAAATTTCAGGTGAGGTATGAATCAAATAATTCTATATGTTAAAAATATAAAGTTTTAAGCTTTTCATCATTGAGGTATATTGATTAATTTCTCATATTTTCATGTTAAAAATAAATTCTAAAAGGGAGAGATTTATAACGTGATAAAACAAGGGGAAAGTAATTTGAAATGGGAAATACATTATTTCTCTTGAATATTTTTAATCTATTTTTTGAGATGTATGCATGGGATTAGATGAAAATGTTTTCATAAATTCCTAAAAAATTTTAGTTATTGGTATCACATGATTGATGTTTATTGACAAAATTGATGTTAGATTTTATCACTATTATTTTCAACATAGATAATTTCTTATGTAGACTTAGATATGATTACTTTTACCTATTTCTGGAAATAGTGGTGATTATATCATCCTCAAGAGTAAATCAAACAATAAATTTCATAAAAAAGAATAAGATATTTCTAAAATTTAAATTTTTTAAATGATAATTCCTTCCAAAACTTATATCTTTGTATTTATTTACAATAAGGGAGATATATATCATTGAATTTTAAATAAAGTGGTAATTGATTAAAAATCTAAAGAGGGTGATTAAAGAAGTCAATTAGTTTATTAAGTTTGAAAAAAAATTTAGTTACTTAAGAAGATGGAAAGTCAAGGAGTTTTTAATTTTGGAAATTGTAGAAACGGTATAAATCTCCAAACACATGCTTCATTGATTGTTTGAGTTGAGAGAATTTTTACAACAGTCATTATAGTAAAAATAAAAATATTCTGTGAAAATTTATTTATTATTCATTAGGAGGATTTCATATTTTTTGTGGTATATTTTTTAATTTTGTTTGTGGGTTTGATTATGTGGTATTTGGATTGATACTACTGTTTTTTGAGAAGGATTGAAGTTCAAGTTCGACCTTAATCAATAAATAATCCAACACACACGTGTTGACCCAAACCAACTCAACCCTTACCTTATGTGGGACCCTATAGGGTCAACCACTGCTGAGGGAGCTATCTCAGGCCAAGAATGGAGGATGCACATTAGGCAGAGTAGTGTGCCCACATGAGGGAATAGTGGTAGTGTGAATCCACTAAGTGGGGAGACATGATAGTGGATGTGAATTCCATCATAGGTTGGTGCCAGCAGGAGTATGGAGTGTCAAAAAACTGATTTTTGGACCACTCTCACCACATCATGTATTATAAGGGAGCGACAAATTGATTTTTGTTTCAATGTGGGAAGAGGTTTTAGTGTGTTATTGTAGCATCGAGAGAACTTCTGTTGTCTTATTTTCATGGTTGATCATCCTAGAATCAGATTATCCCAACCATGTTGTCTTCAACCTCATCCTGCACCCGAGACTTATGTACAACAGGATCTCCATGAATGACATCAATTGAATCTTAAGTTAAGCATTGTGATAATAATTTTATCATTCTTTTGATTCCAATATAGTCGTGATCACTTTAGAATTCGTTTTCTTGTATTATCGGAGATCAAACTGAGTTTTTTGCAGTGTGTGGAAAATATTTGATTATTTAAAGATGGTGTTATCTTGTGAATAAAAACAAGATTTATTGAGATAATGAAATGTAGGGCTCTCTATGAATATCAGATAAATGAGACGATGAAATTATTACCTATAAATAACACCTAAGGATATCATTTTTAGTGTATAGATTATCTCTCATACAAGATTGCATTACACATTTAAGAGAAAGTGTTGAGAGATAAATAGAGTAGATCATTCACTCTATATTTGAAAAAAAAATCCCCATGCATTCTAGTAATGTGATCACATTAATGTGGTCTATGTTTGGTTTTCCACAAAGCATACTTAGAACCGCATAACATTATCATTACGCAAAGAAGATAGAAGTACCGCAAAGGAGAAAATGAGATACCGTGAAATCATTTAATGTAGAAGAAAAAATCAATTGTTCCTCATAGAATAAGGATACATCGTGTAATTTTTTTCTAAGGTACAGTGAAGGTACATGAAGAATAATTGGGTAGAATCTATGGTTTTTCAAAGAACGTTGTTTTTCAAAACTATTCAGGAAGTGTAGTATCCTTACATTCATACATCCTGGTTTGGGTGAAACACAAACTACCTATACATGTTCTTACTCACATGATCCAGAGATTGATACATTTCAATACACTATATATATATACACACACACACTAATTCTTGTGAATAATACATGTGTGCATTAACATCCAACACCCATTCGGGTTTGTGTGCATGAATAATTGAGAATCAGTGTGTGTGGATAGTGTGTGTGTGTGTGTGTGTACAAAGAAAGAAAGAGGCAATGGATAAATAATGCACCCTAAGGCATATATAAATATATATTTTCATTTGTTCACATGAATACATAATAAGTAAGTGAGGTGTGTGAAACAAGAAAATAAAAGATTAATGTGGTCCACGCATGCATAAATTCATATGTACAAACCTTGAGATGACCATGAATTAGTATTAATGCATGAAGGTTTCTTAAATGCACATGAAATATATACTGAATAGTGTGAAGTGATATTTCAGACTAAATATGGGATAGTTTTACAATTAGTAATTCATGAAGATTTTTTGTATCCATGTTTTCAGTGTTTAGTGAGGTCAAGTCTATATCAAAAGAAATAATTATTCCCCAAGTAGTGTTATACTGAGCACCTGATTATATTCAATGATCATAATTATTTAAGAAAGACCAGTGTCAGTACAAATATCCTTGAATTTTACACTATCCAATGTGATCTAGAAATCTCATGGAGAAAGATCAAGTGATCACCCTATCAGTGGGTTAAAACTTATAAAGAGGAAGAAGGAGCTTGTGACTAGGGGGTTAACTAGTTTCTGAAGAGGATCTAGAGATTGGACGGTCTAACTAATCGAATCGTTGGGGTGTCTAACCAACCAAGGTAGTAGAGTTGGGTTGCGGGGTGGGGGTATAACGAAAATCAATTAGAGGATATATTATTAGGGTGTATAACTAGTTACTACATGAACCATTATAATTGATAAAAATATTATTATGAAAAATACATGTTGGGTTCTAACCCACATTCAAAGGATGTAGGTATTAGTACAAAACCTTGTAAAATATTTTTTTTATGTATTTACATTCTGCATTTCATGTGTGATCCAATAGTATTAATAGGTGACATAGGTTTGAATTAAAAGTTTAAAAACAGGTCCCACCTAATTCACCCCCCACCCCTCTCAGTATGATTGCACAATCCTTAGACACTTTAGGTTCATCGTAACTTAATTATCCCATGATAAAGAAATAAGTTTCATAGAATCATCCTTAAATTATCATCATAAATTATCCAAATAATAGAATTTTATGGTATCATTAGATCATATCCCAAATAAAGCATAAGTAACATAAAAGGATGTAGGTATAGATGTAAAATGACTTTAAAATATCACTGGAACACTTCTTGAGGAAAATAAACCTTCATATTGAAACCACTTATTTAAAATATAAAAAATTAGGAAATATTTAAGAAAATATTTTATTTGAAAATGATATTGGAAACAGTTAAAGTAATCTTCAAAGAATTCATTGTTCATAATGGCTATAAATTCCATTCATGTTGTATTAAAAAAAATTCCTTTCACATTTTCATTACAAAGTTAAATGTTTCTCATTAAGAAAATGATAAGGATATTTCTTTTAAAAAATATATAAAAAATTTAGTCATTTGTAAATATGAATTTTAAAAATCATAGGATAATATTAAAAACATTCATGAAAAAAAAAATTAGAAAACATAGATATTGAAGAAAGATTATTTTTGACGGAAGATAGAAATAAAGATGGTTTTCTTTAAAAACATTCTTTAAATATCTTGAGATCTTAAAGAGAGGACAATTAAAGGAAAACATTTAATATCCAAAAAAACTATAGGTGTTGAAAATTAATGTGATTATTGAGAGATAAGTTAGAAAACATCATCATAGAAACTTGATTATAAACAATGATATTACAACATAAATCTCATACCTCAAATTACATTTGATTTTAAATCACTCTAACATCCTGTATACTAAATTTAAATTTATTATACTTCTATAAAAAAAATCTTCATACTTATAATATCATATATTATCCAATTATATCATTTCCACACCCATTTATTAATATTTACTTATTAAAATTATTGTTTCTATGTATTAATTTTTACATTTTTCATGTGAATTTAGTTTTATTAATTCTGTTCCTTATGCCTTAATCATGGTTCCATCATATCTAGAATATTAATGGAGATGGTAGGTCATACATATGTCTGAACATTGTTTTTGATTCTCAACAGATGTAATTAAATAACGGTAAATAATAATTCACTATTCTAGAATAATTATTAAACTATATATATCATATATATTCATTAAATATATCTTAATTGGCATCCATTAAAAGTTGAATCAAAAACTGAATCACCTCGCCTCATGGAGGTTATAATCTACACATACGCACAGGAAAAATTATCATTTTACAATAGATTGTAATGTTAGAAGGTACATATGCTATTATCATTTTAGAAGAATAAATATGTCATAAATTTCATATAAAATAAGTGATAGTACACAAGTATGCATGAGAGATACTTTAACTACCCATTTGATGGAATAGAGGGTGAATATTGGTGGTTCTGTAATAATAATAAAACTTAAATGATAATTAAGTTATTTTTTATGACGAATACCATAGATTTAGAGGACATATAATAAAAAATAAATTGAAAGAGGTTGGGTAAGATGATTACCAATTATTCGATAGTTCTCCTTTAGATCCTTTCTTAAGGACCCTTTAAATCAGAATATAAAAATAAAAAGACCTATAATCCATGGATAGGGAAGTTAATATGAGAATTACCTAGGGTTTGGTTGAGCTAGATGGCTCAAATTAGAGTAAAGAAAAGAAATGAGGGGTTTCTTTCTATAAGTAGGTGAGAGGACACATTTGGAATTTCTTAAATAATAAAATATAATAAATTATTTCTCAATAAAAAATCTCTTAAATGGCATGATATTTGAAATTAGGATAGTATGAGATATAAATATACCCATAAAATAGGATTTATATATGCTTAATTGGTAAAATTATCCTTATCTCTTGGATTATCCCCCCCTCCCCCTCTGTAAACTTGTTTGAACCTTAACCACAGTGAAAATGTTTTACTATAATTAATATTCATTATGACGACAAAAAGTGGCCTCATTAAAAAAAATTAAATTATTATTAGAAATAAGTAATATATTTTATCATATTCAATTAAAATAAGTGGTAGGATCTAATTTTAAATTAAACCCACAAAAGGCGGGGAAAATCATTTTTCCATAAAAATTGTTCTCCTAAGTATAAATATTTTTATACCAAAATCAAAGCTAAAATTAATTATAATGAACTTAATTTTATTGATAATAATATAAATCAACTAAAGTTTCTTTTAAAATTTCTTTGAAACAAAATGAAACTTTTTAAATGCTTGAAATGAATTTTTGGTTTTCAATAAAAATCAATATGTTTTCACTATTTATTGAAAAATTAATCTTTAAATAAAATTCTCAAAAAGTCGTTCTAATCTCATTTTAAAATTATAATTTGAAAAATGAATTTTTTTTCAAATAAATTTTATAAAAGTGGGATAATTTAATTATATTATTTTCCCATAAAAATAAATAAAACGCATTTTTGAGTAAAAATGTATTTTTAAAGCATATAATGACTTTATTAAAAATTATGTACTTATTTATCAAAATATAGTTATCTAAAACATTTTATACATGAAATTTAATATGTGTTTAATACTATTAATTATTCTAATTTAACATCTAGCTTATAATGGTATACTATATTATAGTCCATTATGACTTGGGGTTGTCTGTATCGTAATCTATCAAAGAAATTAAATTAATTAAAATTAAAAAATATCATGAAATCCAAGGGTGTAAGTCCAAGGATAATATAAAGGAAATGTAAAAATGTAGCAAAAAAATTATATCTTACCACTTTTATAGAGTTTTTAATGTAATCACTATCCCACATGGTTCACCATCTGTCTCACTTTGAAGGCTCACTACTCTTGAAACTAAAGTTTTCACAATGATCTTCCAGAATATTATTCTATTGATTTATTTAATTGTTATTTTTGATACCTAATTTATTATGACACTAAGCTATACTTTCATCCACATGTTGAACTTCAATTTACCATAAAATTTCAAGGAAATTTTTTCTATTTTGTATATATTTGAACTTTGAAATTCCATTTCAAAAATTCCACACAACATCCCAACTTCCCTAAAAAGTTATATTCTATAATGAAACTCCAAAAATCTAAGAAACTTCATAGAATTTTGTAAACATCACATGGTAATATAGACACAAGTCCCTATTCTTCATGCAACAGATTTTTTCATAACTACTTTGAGCACAAACTAACTTCATTCAACTCTTATGAAACTTCAAGTTGTTAATATTCTATAAGAGTTGGACACTTCAAATGAGGGGTGTATAAACCTATTTATAGGAATTCCCAACCTTCACACAAATTTTTAACTCTCCAAAAAACTTTTTTAAAACTTTTTATATTCACTAAACATCAAATTTTTTATATCACCATTATCACACAACTCACTTACATCATGAAACTCTTGTATATATTAATTGGTTTCATGTAACCTTGTCTGCTTCATGCAACTCCAATTTTTTAAAAATAAATGAACATGTGTGAAACAATTTACTTTTCCATATTTTTATTAGGTAGTCTTCAATATTAAATTTTTTAAAACTTTTTAATACTCACACTCATGTTTTTAAAACTTTTATCTTTTTTCTAAAAACTTTTCTTTTCTTTAAAAAAACCCTTTTCTCTAAATTTTGGACAAAAAATTAGCAGATAATGTCACCACATTAAATTTACACCTTACTGAACACCTTATATAGATTCCATATCTCAATGATTTTATTTATTCAATAGCTTCATTCCATATCTCATTATTGATATGTCTAGGTAATATAGGTCTCCACTATCTTAGAGAATTTTCAACAAACTTTGGAAACAATTACATAGGTACTTGCACTTCATAAATAAATGTGTTAACTAGATTTCAAAATAAACACTACCAAACCCAAAACACTAACTTGTCACCTTGAGTGATTGTTTCCCAGCAAGATCCCCCTTTGTGTTTATTGAAAACTCTTCATCTGTTGATACCACTTTAACCCTTTTTAAAACCCACTGGTAGAACATTGTGCACTTCCTTATTATAACAAAATATTCATCATGTGACTCTAGATATTGATCAAAGATTTTCTCAACACTTACTCTAAGCCTGCATGATTCATGCTCAATGAGAGAAACAAGAGTAGCATGAAAATTCCACTAATGACTCGAAGTTTATCAATTACAACTTTTGAATATTTCATGATGATGCCAAATGTTGTTCGAGATAGATAGTAGTTATAATATGAATGGTTTGAAAGATATTTCATAGAAATTATCTCTTGAGAAGACAATTTCTTCAACCTTGTTGGGTAACATCTTTCATCATGAACCCATAGAACAATATTTTACGATATATTATCATTGAACATACATCTTCATCGTTATAAAATTTAAAATGACCTCACCCCCAAAAATTTTCTCCCCTTAATTCAACATCATCTCTTCTATTTTTTTCTTATTTCCACCCCCTTTTTCAACAAACCTAAAGGTCTCTTATTTTTGGATGACAGTAATGAAAAGAAAATAGGTCATTACAAAGTAAAGGCACGTCATAATTGAGGGAGTGGGGGTTTCCCATCCACATAACTTTGGTGTGGGGGTTCAAAATAATCTAAGAGCAAAAACTCCTCTTCAAAATCATCCTTATGTATGGCCATTTTAAAAAAAATAAAACCTATAGTTCTATAAGAACATACTCCAACTTCACCAACCCATGGTCGACTTTCTCCTTGATAAAATTATGCTTAATTTTAATTTGATTATCCAAAAAGTTATGTAATTAAATTTTTATAGATTTTATAGAACATGAATTATCATAATTGATTACGATCAGAGAATTCACTTCAATGAACATATATTTAAGCTACAGCTTCATCCATAGTAATTGCGTGTAATATAAAGTGGTTTCAATATACTTATCTTATATAGTGCTCAGAAAAATTAATATTGTTTCTTACTAATACAAGAAATATACAATCATCCAAAAATTAATAGACCACTATATGTTATGTCATCTACTGAAAAGGGAAGATCTAAATCTATATATCCCAATAACTCTTGCTATGATTTTTCATTATATAGAAGACTAAAATCCATCATGCCTTTAATATACTTTAGTATTCCTTTCAATAAAGAAACCATATTTTCTTTATATTTACTTGATACCATTCCACCTGACATGTGAAAAAAAATAATATCAATCCATGTCATTATTAATTGAAACAAAATCATGATGATCATCCTGTATTTTGTTGCGTTGAGCATTTCTCCTTCATCATCCATTAAAAGTTTCATTCGGGTAGAAATCGGAGGTTTCATCTTCTTGGAGTCCACCATTTATAATATTATTATAACCTCTTTGGAATATTTATATTGAGAAATTGATGTGTCATACATTCCTTGTAACAGCTACAAACCAAGGAAAAATATCAGTTCACCAATCATTAACATTTCAAACTCACATTTTCTATACTCAAAAAACTCTTTTCATGGTACTTTATTTGATCCACAAAAAATTATTTGGTGGGCATATACCAACACTATAATACTTTTATTATTATCATTTTTGGAATGGATATTGAAATCAACCACATTATACGGGAAATTATTCTTTTTAATGTACTAATCAATTCATGCACGCTCTTAGTTTCTCTCTCAACCCATACAATGCCTTCTCTAGATAATAAAATTTATTCTCATTTTCAGGGAAAATAAAATCATCTCATTCTTTAATGTGAAACTATTCCTGTAGAAATCCATTCAAAAATGTAGATTGTACATTTATCAGAAAAACATTTAATTTCTTTTACACTGATATGGATAAGAATATTTTAATAGTCTCTAGCCTTGAATTGGTTTTTAATATATTATCTAAATTGATTTCATTGATCTAGGATTATACCTTGCACACCATTCATGCATTGTTCAAATAAAAATATTTTCTTCATTAAATTTATTCTTGAAGACCCATTTGGTCCTGATGATATTCTTATCTACCGGTCTTGAAAATGTATTTCATTTCTGATTCTTTTTTATTTTGTGAATAACTTAATTCATCGCCTAAACCAAATTCTCATATTTTTTAGATTATTCCAATAAGTTTTTCTCTAATTTTTATAAGAAATATTTTTCTTGTATAATTATTTCATCTCATATACATTAGGGATGTCTAATCACTGATAATATTCTATTTATCAGTTCAATATCTCTTATTCATCTTCTGTATGAAATGAAATCTAACTTCATTATACCCATCATTAATATCATCTTCTAAATTTTCTTTAGGCACTTCCACACTCCCTAAGCTGGTTACCATTTCATAACTATCCTTTTAAAATTATTTACATATTTGATAAGGATTATAGTCATCCATAATAACAATAATATCATTAATCTATACAACCTTTCCAAGCAACTTTTAATATAATTTATATGATTCTATTTTTCCTAATTAACCAATTAAAATCCCTTATTCTCCATGAGATTCAAACTTCCTATGTTTATTCTTCTTGATAATGAAATAATAACTTTTAAATACTTATAAACATATATTTGATGGTTTCTTCACATACCACAACTCATATAGAATCTTCTCACTAATAAGACTTGGTACCTTAACTATATTTATCAAGATAAACCTCCACATTGTTGTTTGTGATCTCTATCCCATTATCATTTTGGAACTTTTGAATTTTCTATCCAATAATCATTTTAGTCTCCCTCCTAAAATGTAGTATGAACCAGAACACCTCATACTTTTGGTTACTGATGAATATCCATGTTATTCTATTGTAATCATCAATGAAGAAAACATTTTATCTCTTTCCATCAATAACCTTTGGTGATATAGGTCCACACACATCAATATGAACCAATTTTAACACTATTTTCAACTTTCATTATTTTCCATTGTAATTTTTATGTGTAAACATACCTTTTTTCAAGAATCACACATATGTGTATAGTTGTGTGATATCTTAGGGGGGTCATGAGAACCACCACTTCCCATTTTTGTTCTTCCCCTACATCACCACTGTAATGTTTTTACCTTGACAATACAAAACTTCTTGGTAAATATTATTTCATTCCCCATGTCATATAGCTAACTGAATCTAATAATATTTTGACTGAGACCTTCAAAAACTAATAAAAAATTACATCTCGTATCTTTGCCTCTGAATTTTGATTTCATAGATCCAATAATCCTTAGGCCTTCATTATTTCCAAACATGATGATACCTTTCATATAATTATTAATGCCTATAAACAGATAATTATTTTCCATTGTTTAATAGATTCATCCATTTTCAATGATCTATACACCAGTACGATATGATGATTTTGGGGAAATATCTTCAACCACTTTCTACTCAACCCTTACCTTATTAATCCATATCTTTTTTTTCACACCCATTTTTGATTTAAATTCCCAGACTTCTTTACAGTAAGATGGAATAACTTCATCTTGAAATGTTACAAATAGATTTTGTGATCTTATCTCGCTTTATGATTCCTTGAGCTACTATGTATGAAAACTTTGGTTTTCTTTTGGCACATTTCTCTACATTGTTCAATCGAAATATCTATCCATATATCAAAATCATCCACACCAAAAACATTTACTAACAAAATTTTCCATAGAACTTCGATCTCTTAATGGATTTATTTTCTCCTCCTGAACCCTTGGGTACCTCTAGATGATAGAAAAAAATTGGGAATGTCCCATATTTCCACAACAATAATGCTAGATGTGAGGTTCATTCATATTAGAGTTATTATCCTAGGATCAAATATTTGTAATTTTATTAAATGAATATTCAGTTATTTGAATATTAATAAAATATATTACTAAATACTTTTCACTCTTCTGCATGAAATTAATTTAATAATGTCCTAGAGTATCATTCGCATTGATATGGTCATACTAGTTCCTCGCTATTATGAGAACCTTTAAATTCTATGAAAATATTCTTAAATATAGATCTACTATTAGATAATGTACTATGATAGGGAACATAGTTTTTAGAACATCAGGTGTGAGTACTCATAAATGGATTAGGCTTTTTCTCATAAACTTTTCACTTGTTAATCTCTAACATTGGACATTATGAGAAAATAACCACTAGTAGGAATTTTTTATGTTTTGGTGTCATCATATATTCCTATCTACAAGAATGTATAATGGTCCTTGGAATCTAATATTATTATTAATGTGTATTATGACTCATTAACTTAGATGAATTTCATAACCCATGATGATGACGGTTCATGGTGAAGTTGGATGCATTAGGTGCATCATGAGTAACATGTTATCAATGAATAAGTTGATGAAGGATTTTTTCCCCACTAGATTTATCGAAGTTTATATCTCAACCCTTTAATAGGAATATAACTACCACATTAAATTCCATGGTCATGGTGTAAGGACGTGTTTATTTTATATAGTCAAATAAATACGTATCGAGAACATAGGTTGATGAAACGGATGTCTAACATGACCAATGAGAAATTGGGAAAAAATGATTATATTTCCTAGTAAACATTTGTATGTGGTTTTCATCATCGCAACATTAATTTATTTCTCTTGGGTTTCTTGACCCATTTCTAGATATTAATCTTGGATTTTAGGTGATCCCACATAATTCCAACAAGAAACAATCTTAGGGGGTCACACGCTAAGTGTTTATATTAATCTAGATTAAATTTAATTTAAATTTAATTAGTGGAATAAATATTATTCTCAACACTGAGGAATAATTTTATTCAAGTTTTATCAATAAAATAAATTAAATAATATTTATTCACAGGATTTTGAATTAAATATATTTATTTATTTATTAATAAATATATGTTCTCTGGTTTGTGGATAAAATATTTATTTATGAATAACATTTTTCTTCTGGTATTTATTAAATGTTGATGATTTCAAAAAAACTAAGACTGTATCTGTTGAAAAATATTAATTTAAAAGTTAATGAAATAATATTTATTTTTATTCAAGTTAGCACATGCTCTATAAAATAATATTCTTATTATTATTTTAGAATGGAATTTAACAAATATTATTGTATTATTTAAGGGTCATCATGAAATTAAATAATATTTTAAACTAAACCCTATATCTATAAAAGATAGTTATCTGGATTTTGTAGGGTTGGTCAAAAATTGATAGTAGAGAATTGGTACACACAAAAGACTTTTCTCTCTCTCTCTCTCTCTATTTACTTCTCTTATCTTCCTCGTAAGAATGAGAAGAACTCCTTAAATCTTATAGGACCTTGTAGTGATCGAGACAAACAAAACGAGATGATTGATTCACTCTGCTATCACCCTGAAATGAATCAGTGTTTCTTGAAGACCAAATGAGCACATGTGGATCACCACAAGAGGGATTCTAAACTTGAATCCTCCTAACGAAATGAAGGCAATCTAAGAAGGGTTTATATATTATCAGTATCATCTTCAAAGAAAGATCCTTAAAGTGGTAATTTATTCTTTCGATTTGAATAAATTAACAATAAATTTAAAATGAAAGATACTCTGTTGGGATTTTGCAAAACCCTGAATTAAAATAAATTTTAATTTAGCATCCAAAAAATTTTCTTCCTCAATGTCTGGAACCAAAAATTGGTATCAATAGGATCACATTAAAATTTAAAATTAATTTATTTTATTTTTTATTATTTTTAATTCACAATATAATATTTATTTCATGTTTTAATTAATTCTTGATCTAGAATTATCATATATTCTTCCAATTATTCATTTCTCCCAAATATTACCAAGATCTACGAATGATTAATAAGGATTAAATATGAAGATCCCATCTGTAAGTGTCAAGGATCTGGGATGTATAACATGAGAAAACATGGTGTATAATTATTTGTTATACATTATGTAAACTTTTGTATTTCAGAAATATGCCTGTGTGGGTTCTGGGTAATCAAGTAATAAGTTCTCAAAATATATAATTAATGCACCATGTGTAGGAGAGCTAGGGTGACACACTAATTTTCTAGAGTTCATGTCATCTATTTTTACTACACACCGTGTAGTTCACATGTTTTCAAGAAAAAAACATAGTCAAACCATGTCGTGTAATTAATGCATCGTGTGTATTTTATACAAGATGCATACAGACTGAAAATCATGTAACTATAATTATATATTATGTATCCTCTATATATTCCAAGTACTTCATATATATTCATGATAAGTACATGCCAAGTCCATAGGCATGTACTCTGGATATTTAGCAAAGAGAAGTATATTCCATGTAGTTGTCTTGTACATGCTGTTTACTTTAACTCTTTACAAAGAAATATTAAAATTAATTAATTAATTATTAAAACTTATCAACTGAAGTTTTATGGGTCATTAATTTGAAATTTCACACTATTCATTAGGTTTTATATTATATTAAATGTTTAATTAATTTTTTGTAATATTTGAGACTATAAATAATGTATGATTATTGTATATTAAAGACTCAATGCATTAAATTATACAAGATAGAAAATCTTCATGTGGTCAATGGGTTGTTAATTAGAGAGTACTATACATGAAATTATAAAACATTTCTTGTACAAAATAGGTCGTATGAGTACATTTTTTACAATTATACTATACTGAGTAGTTCATACATGTAATCACTGGGTTGCTTCCAAGTACAAAGATCTGTACTATTTCGTTCAGTTTAAAATAAAATTTATTTATTTAATATCACAATGTATGGGTAAATTTTTGATGATTTGATGAAATGAGATAAAATTAATTAATTCATTTATAAGATAATTAATCAGATTAATTTTTTCACTCTTTATCGTATTAAATATTGATTTGAAATGAATGTTTCTAAATATTTTATATGCTTCATTGTTGCATGTTTTGACCGTTCATGAGCCTGAACAAGAGGATCACATGACTTGGCATTATTTAATTTAATCTATTTCATAGTTTTGAAATTTTAATTTTTAAGTTAAATTTTATGGCCTATGATTCATCCCTCCCTCCATTATTATGTAGGACCCATGTGTCCAAGATTAATTATGTAATTCACCTATATCCAACTTGTTGTTTTCCCTCACCATCATGTGAGTTATAAATACATGTAATTAATGGAGTATCCCAAAGCATGTGGAGGTGTTTCAATATGGGCCCAAGATGTTACCATGACAGGTGATACATAGGGGGGCATGTGGATTGGTGCAACTGGTGTCGAGATTAGAGCAATGAGTTATTTCCCCAAGGGAAAAGGTTGACTTATTATTAGGTCAACAAATTAACCATTATATAAGATTCTTATTGGGTCATTTATTTATTTAGTTATTTAAATCTTATGAATTATTTATTATATGGATGAAAAACCTACATCACATTAATAAATGAATTAATGTGAAAAGATGGAATATAAATAAATGGATTATGTGTAAATGTATTATCCAACATGGTTAATTAATTATGTAAAATACACTTAATATTAACAATACATGAAATGGATAAAATAAGTTAAATTTATGCATAATAAAATAAAATACCTAAACTTAATATTAAGTCATTAATACTCCCATTATATGGATTAAGCTGATCCCATTATTTAGGTGTTAGTGTGGCCTCTAACAGGGTTCTTTTAATTATCAGGAAATCATAACAATGATAGTGGGTCAAATTTACTGAATCTGTATTAGGTTTAATTTCCTTAATCTTTGAAATAAACATTTAGAGTAAAGTATTGAGGAAATATGAGCTATGGTTTCTGCATGATAGAGTCAACTCAAGAAATCAAGGATTTGAGAACCCATGGTTGGAAAAACCATCTACCTAAATACTTTATAATAATTTTTGGGGCCTCTATATGGATTATAAGAAAGGAAAGATGGATCTTTTCCATTATAATTTCAATGTAACTTGACATTCTAAGTTCAATGGTGAGGGGTATTGGGACTTCATAAAATAGGGGGATACATAATAAAAATAAAATATTATTATTATCAAATAAATTATAATCAAGAAAAGTAATAATAATATGTTATTTTAAATTTTAGAACAAATGGAATGTTCATCATCTATATTATCCCTATAATAAATATTTTACAAAGATCATCTCCTCATTGGAAGTAACTTCAATGAGTGGTTCAGATACCTTCGGGTTATGTTGCACTATGAAAATAAATCTTATGTGATAGAATCCACATTTCTTAATCCTATTTCCAAAGAGTTGAGTAATGAAGAGTTTCTTATCTATGAAAAACATATGAATGAAACAATTGATGTTAAATGTTTTATGTTTTCATTCATATCTAGTGAACACATAAAGTCTTTTAAAAAATGGATTCTTATAGCATGATAAATAATCTTCATGGTTTATATTGGGAGAGATTAAAATTGGAAAGGTTTGAGTATTTCAATTCACTCTTTTATAGTAATCTTGTGGAAGGTGATCTAGCTAGGCCTCACTTAGTTAATATCATTGGATATATAGAGCGCCAAGAAGTTTTATGGTTTAAAATACGAAAATAACTATACACTTACCTCATTCTTGCACCACTCCCTAGGATATTATCTTGTTTTTTTTTTCAATTTTAATATAAATAACCTTGAGAAGACTCTTCTAGGCCTGTTTACTATTCTTCTCTAAGTAGATAAGTATATGAAGCATGAAAATTCTTCGGTCCTTATGGGGGATAAATATAAAGGGAAATAAAAAATATCTAAGCCCAAAGATTCATCATTCCCTTACAATAAAAGAACAATTAAGGGAAAATAAAGGTATATAGAAACTATTTATTTTCCAAGTGTCAAAAAGGGACACTGGAAGAAAAACTGCACCCATCCAAATAAGTAAGAGGAAGATTCTAGTGAATTTGTTATCAAGTAAAATTTATTGGTTCTACAGATTCATTATTCGATACATCATTTGGTACTCATATATGTATTCAAATATAATAACCCATAAGTTTCAATGATATTGACTGAGGGGTGGTAGATCTACGAGTAGCCAAAAAAGTTAAACATGTTGTTTTAGTTTTCGGTAACTACCACCTCACATTGCCAATCAGAATTAAATTGGTTTTAAAAGGTTTTTATAATGTTCCATCTATTAATAAAAAAATTATATATTCAAGCTTGATATTTATGGATTTATTTTTAAATTCTTAAATAAATTTTATTCTTTTATAAGGATAGAATAGGTTATGGTAAATTACATTTAAATAATGGACTTTATGTGTTGGATTACATAAACCAAGTAATGTAAATCAATAATGAAACTACTTAAGATGAATCAAAACACTCCCAAAATTGGAAACACCTTCTAGGTCCTATAAACAAAAAATTATTGGCTAAATTACAAAAGGATGGGTATTTATATTTTTTTTGAACTAAAACCACTTGGTGTATATTTACAGGGTAAAATGACCAATGATCCATTTAGTGGAAAAGGTGAAAGGTCCAAATAAATTATTAATTCAGTTCATACCAATGTGTGTGGACCATTTTTTATTGAATAAAGGGGTGTTTACTATTACTTCAAAACTTTTTATAATGATTTTAGTAGATATGGATATGTCTACTTGATGAGGTATAAGTCAGATTCCTTTGATAAATTCCTGGAATACAAGTATGAAGTTGAGAACTATCTTGGTAAAAAATTTAAGAAACTCCACTCAAACCCTATTTGAGAATATGTTAATCAAGACTTCATTGATTATTTAAAAGATTATGCAATTATATCCCAACTCACTCATCCTTATATACCTTAGTATAAAAGTTTATGTTAAAGGTGGAACCGCACCCTATTGAACATTGTGAGATAAATGACAAGTCATAAGATTATTTCATTGTCCTTTTGGCGATACATGTTACAAATAGTGGAACACGTTATAAACCAAGTTTCAACTAAAGAGGAAATAAGTATTACATATGAAGTTGGGAATTTAAATAAACATGTTTTGTCACATTCACAAGTGTGGGGATGTGAAGCATTTATTAATAATATTTTTGGAAACAAACATTCACTATGAGACACTAAGTGTGTATTTATAGTATAACCTTTGAAAAAAAGGGGATATTACCTATATGATACTTTAGATAAAATTGTTTTGGTCAATATGTGTCCCATATTCCTTGATTAGTATCACATCTTTAAAAGAGATAGTGGGAGCGAGATAGACTTCTATGAAGTCTAGAATAAAGATAAACAAGAGTTTTCACATGCACAAATTCCACAAAGCCCCGTGGAAAAAGATGTTTCAAAGGCACAAATATTATCTAGGAGTACTAGATCGGTTAAATAACTAGAATGAAAAGTTTTTCTCATCATCGAGGATGGTGACTCATTATTTTTTGATAATAATGATCCTATAGCTTACAAGAAAGAAGTAAGTGGTATAAATGTTTTGAAGTGGAAAGGATCCATGAATTATGAAATTGATTCCATATACCAAAACCATTTAGGGATTTTGGTAGGTCCTCCAGTGGATGTAAATATTTTTGGATATAAATGGGAATTCAAGAAGAAACTAGACATGAAAGGAAAAGTCAATACCTATATGGAACGACTAGTTTCAAAAGGGTCTAGATATTTTCAAGGAATTACTAGTTTCAATCTTCAAATCAGTCAAAATTAAACTTTAAATTATTTCCTTCACTAACTATAAGATGTTGAAAATGGATTTCAAAGCATTGTTCTATAATGGGAACCTTTAGAAAGATTCTTATATGAAAAAAAACCCAATGGTTTTGTGACTATAAATGATTAAAAAAATATATTCAGATTGAAAAAATATATTTATGGATTAAATTAAGAATGTAGATCAGGGAGAATTTGATTTGATGGATGCATAATAGAATTTGGTTTCATAAAGAATTAATGTGATCCTTCTATCTATAAGAGGTATATAGGGAGTGTTATTGTTTTCTTAACAGTATATGTTGATGAAATATTACATATTGGAAACGAGATACCAATATTACGGTCTATTAAGGCATGGATGAATAAATTATTATTTATAAAGGACTTAGGTGAGGTAGTATATATTCTTGGTATCAATATCCATATTGATAGATACAATAGGCTACCTATCATAATTAAAATTACATATATTGACAAGATACTAAATAGGTTCAATACGTAAAAATCCAAGAGGGGATTGTTTCCAGTGTCACATATGATTCATCTTTCTAAGAAAATGTTTCCTCAAACCCATGAGGAAATAAAATGAATTTAAAGTATTGTATATACATTAGTGATTGGTTCATTCATGTATTCTATTCTATGTACTAGGCTAGATGTTTCTTATGCATTGAGTGTGGTAAAAAGATATCAAGAAGACTCAGGTAACTACCATTGGATGGAATTCAAGACTATCCTTAATCACCTAAGGCATACTAAAGATATGTTACTTTTATATGTAAGAGATTAGGAACTAGTCATCATAGTATATGAAGATTCTAGTTTCCAAATAGATCAATACGATATCAAATCCCAAATGGGTTACATATTCACATTGAATGGAGGTGTTGTGAGCTAGAAGATCTCAAAGTAGTCTATGGTCATGGATTCTATAGTAGAATCTGAGTATATTTTGGCATCTAAGGAATCTAAAGAAATATTATAGACATGAAACTTTGTCTATGATCTTGACATGGTACCTAGCTATAAATATTCTATCACAATCTATTGTGATAATACTACATGGTGGCCCCTAAAAAGTATCCAAGGTCACATCAATGGAAAAATCATATAATTTATAAGTTTCATCTCTTGAGGGATTTTTTTAAAATATTTGAGGTTTATTGAGTATTATTACCATAGAATAAAACATGTTGCACCCCTTGAATAATGCCTTGAATTTCCAAAAACATGGTTATCATATGAGGTCTAGTGGACTGAAAGTCGTAGGCAGTTGGCTTGAGTACAAGTGGGAGATTGTTATAGTTGGTGTCCTAGGACCAAATTTTTCTAATTTAATTAAATAAATATTATATGATTTCAATAATAAGAAAATAAATTATTATATATTGTTCATTGTTCTACATGACATTAATATAATAATTTTATAGAGTATCTATCACATTAATAAGGTCACAGCCATTTCCCACTATGATTAGAATGCTGAAATTCCATGATGATATTCTTAAATGTAGTTATACTATTGGATAACATAATATGATATAGAATATAGTATGTAGACAATATTATGTGAGTACTCATAAGAAGATGATGTATCTTCTCATGAAATTCACACTTGGTAATATCCAAAATATGAGATAATTAGAAAAGTTCAACCAGTAGTAATTTTTCATGTTTTGGTGTCATAAAATATTCCTATATGTGAGCATGTTTAATAATCCTTATATTTTAAGATTATTATTAATTCATGTTATGACTCGCACACTTATATGTATTTAGTAAACCATGAAAATGATAGTTCATGGTGAATTTGGATACATTGGGTGTGTCATGAGTGAAAATATATTAATGAATAACTCAAAGAAGGAATTTTATCTTCCATATTATGGAAGTTTATATCTCATCCCTTTGATTACAATAAAACTGTTACAGTAGTTTTCATGGTCTTGGTGTAATGACGTTTTTATTTAAAATAGTTAATGAAAGACATATGGAGTGCATAGGCTAATGACAATGATATAAAACCTACTTGATGAGATATTAATACAAAGTGATTACATTAAAAATGATCATTATTATTTTTTTTTCACCATTATGACATTAAGTTATTTCTCACAAGTTCCTAGGCCTATTCCTAGATAGTAATCATAAACATTAAGAAATCCCACCTAATGATAATAATAAAGAATCCTAGTGGATCACATGATAATTGTTTCCATTGATATTTATTAAATTTTATTTGAATTAAATTAATAGAATAAATATTATTCTCAAGACTAAAGAATAATTTTATTAAAGTTTTCCCAATTGTATAAAATAAATAAATATTTATTTTCCAAACGGTAACTAAAATACAATTAATTATTTTATAGAATATTTAATAAATATTTGTTCGCTGGTTTGTGGATAAAATATTTATTTATGAATGAAGGGTTTATTTAGTTGTTTAAAAAATGATGAAAAGTTCGAATGGAACAAGAACGTGTCTGGTGACAAGTATTAACTTACAATCCAATTAAATAATATTTGTTAATATGAAAGTTAGATCATGAACCATAAAATAATGATATTATTATTATTATATTTTCATGGAAATTAAAAAAATATTATTATATTATTTAAGGTATGGTGGGAAATTAAATAAATTTTTAACCTAAACCCTAGCTCTATAAATATATGGTTATTTATATTGTGTAGGGTTGGTTAAAAATTGAGAATAGAGAATAATTTCACATAAAATACTTCACTCTCTCTCTCAAACTTATCTCCTCTTTATCTCAATAATGAGAAGAAGTTTTTCGATCCCAAATGATCATAGAGAAATCAACACGAACAATGATATATGATTGATTTACTGTACTAGCACTTAGAAATCAATAAACATTTCTTAGAGACCGAATGAGCACATGTGGATCACTACTAGATGGATTCTACACTTAAAGCATACTAACACAACGATGGTAATCCAAAAAGATTGTACATATGATAAAAATCATCTTTAAAGATATATCCTTGGCAAGGTAATTTAATCTTTCAATATAGATATATTATTTATAAATTTAACATGAAATATTCTCTATTGGGGTTTAAAGAAACTATAAATTAAAATAAATTTTAATTTAATTCCCACCAAAGGTGTTTCCATTATACCCAAAACTAATAATTCTTATGTGTCATTACTAGAGTACTGATTGTCCCATGGATTATATAATTCAAATCCATACCTAAATAAACCTTGAACTTTAGATAGGGTGTATATAGTATAACATCAAACATCACTAATTTATATTTATTATCAATCTCCTTACCATACTTATCATTAAAATATTAATTTTTCTTCTATTGATAATCCTTTAAATTGTTTTCTAGAACTCTGTGCTACATTTTCACCCTTTATGTCACCTACATGACCTTATTTTCTGGTTTCACACCAAGATTCAATGATCTATCCTAATATTCAAATTTTATTCATAGGCCAACAACTTACTCCTAAATTTCATTAAAATTTTTGAATAAATCATTCTTTATTTTAATCAAACCATCAATTAAAGTATTCTATTATGCAGTCTTAATCTTATACTCAAAAACCTTATCTGATTTTTCTAGCCTAGAAGATTTGAGTTTTTCAAATTCTACCTTCACCTCAAAATTCTATTTTTATTTATTCTATAGATAGAGTTTTTCATCATGAACCACTTGGTTATATTCCTTATTTTGGGATCTCAAAATATATATATACTCAATAATAGCCTCTAATTTAACCTAGAGATCAATTGTTCCTTCTAGTTCTCCTTTTTCAATATTTCTCTCTTCCCTTGTCTGGGAATTTCCCGTAATGACTTCCATAGTACTTTCTTTTTGGTCTTTTCAGTCTTCAATTTATTATGCATCAATATCTTTTGAACTTTCATTTTCTTGTGAAATAAGGTTCTTCTTATTGAATTAATTATAATTATTTTATTTCTTACCTTTCAAATTTGATAAATACTTCTTCATGGGAATTTTATCATCCTTTTCATCTTCCTAAATCTTCTTAGGACACTTTGTTACAAGGTAACCAACCTTTCCAAATCCAAAATACATGAGTAGAAGTTTTACATTAAAATTTAGTTTTCCCCTTTATTGATTTGAGGATAGGAATGACATGAATTCATCCAATTTATCTTTTTCTAGGCCATCCTCTATGGTGAGCTTCTTCATGGCCTTGAATTCCACCTTCTAAGGCTTACCTTTTTCTAAAATGACAATATCATTATTTTTCATCTCATATGAAACAAGAATACTATGAAAAACTATCCAATTACAACCCATTTTTATCTTTATCCTCAAGAATAGATACTTTAGGATTTAATTATTGTTTAAATATTATTAGGAGGTATTTAATGATCTATAAAAAATTAATATTTCATAAGACAACACATGTCCTCCAAAATCATGTTCACTTGATCAAATAATTCATTAAAAAATTCATTAGAGTGCATCCATAGTTCCTCAAATTTGTTCCATAAAACTTTAAAAATATCTTTTATAACTATTGAATCACCTTAATAAGTTTTTCATCAAATTTCCCACATTAAATGTGAGTATTTACATTATATTACCTTTATGTAGATTATATTGGGTAGGAATCCACTAAAATCATTTATTGCTATAGAATATGCAACCACTAATTTTCATTCAACATCTAATAAGGCTTTTTGTCCACACTGAAAGATGTCTAAGACATATTAGCAGTATAAATATCTAGGACTAAATTTCATATGTAGTTCTATATATTATTCTTCCATAGTTAGAATTTTTTTCATCGAAGATTGGAATCACTTTGCGATTAAAGGATAACATGGATTCAACTAAGAAACAATCTCTCACATTAAACTTTTTCACTAATACAAATTATTGGCCTCACTAGGTTAAATAGCCTAAGAGGGGGGGTAAACTAGGGTATTATAGATTAAAACACTTCTCCACTTGAGATTTAATTTCATTATTAAACAAAAAACTTTTATCTCTCTATCACATAACAATGTATGAATTGAAACATAAACAAGAATAAGACACAGAAATGATAAATGATTTACCATTAACTAGGAAATTCCAAAATTAAATAAATAATGTTGATTTTATAATGTACCAAATCAAATATAGTTAAAAATTATTAAAATGTTTGGAGTGGGATTGCTATCTCTCTAGGTTCACTACCTGTCACACTTTGGAGGATCATTACTCTTTCAACTGAAATGTGTGAATTATTTCTCTAGAGGATTATTCCATTTATTTCATGAATAAAGATTTTTTACACATCATTTTGTGTTTCATTAGTCTTTACATTCATCAATATGAATAATTTAAAGTTTCCTCAGAATTTCTAGGAAATTCCTTCTGGTTTGTGAAAATTTTACTTTTGTGCGAACTTTTCACAACTATCATTCTATTTCTCAAATTTCAAGAAACTTTATAGTATATAATGAAACTCTCAACATTTTGGTAACTTATTATACTTTTTTGAATTTATAATTGTCATAATTTATTGTTTCCCTTTTCTTCACACAACTAATTTTCGTATAACTTCTTCGCAAAAGAAGTACCTTCGTGTAACTCTTACATGAATTCAGAGCCATGATATTCCATAAGGGATGAAAAATTAAAATGATGGTGTGGGGGAATATTTATAGGAATTAATGACCTTTGTGAAACTTTCTCTATCACCACCAACCTTGCATGTAACTTTGTAGATTCTCAAAACCTTAATATTTTGATGTTTCGTTTAGAACAAAACTCAATGCCATCACAAAACTCCCATATATATAAACCAAGTTCATGCCAAATTATCTATTTAACAAAACATTGACTTTCAAAAAACCATAAAACATTTAGGAACAACATTCTTTTTCAATATTTCAATGATGTAGACTCAAATAATAACCTTTATAAAACATTTCAAGACTTCTACTCTCATTCTCACAACTTTTAACTTTATGTTAAAAACCATCATTTTCTTTAAAAAAAACTTCCCCCATACTTTAAATGATAAAAATTCTAAACATATTAAAAGGATTACATACATAAATTATCATTTCTATTACGTGAAATCAACCTATCTCTCAGTATAGATGCTACAAGCTCATACATATCTCTATCATCTTGAAGCACTATCAAAAAACTTTGGACAACCGCATGGATACTTCATAACAAAATTTGCAAACTAGATTTTTCAAAAAACACAACCAACCCAAAAACACATACATGAAACCTTAATGGGGTTCTCCCAAAACTATTTAACTCAAAATAATATATATTGGTGTTTTTTCATCAATAAAGTGTGTGGAACACCACATCTGGTGATGATATTTGACTTTAAAAATTTCATAATGTCCTTTGTCATAAACTTATTTATGTGTATATCCTTGAAACATTTATAGAATAAGTTTGTGGAGGGAAGTTTATACTTGAACTATTTGGATATGGGTTAGGAATATGGCCCCATAACATCCATTCCCCACACAAAAAATTGTTAGGAGGATCGGAATTTTTTAAATAGTTTTTTTGTTAGATGAATGAAGTTGGTGTGTATATGGAAAGTATGGAATTTTTTAGTGAACTCAATGTAGTCTTGTATTATTAATGACCAAAACTATCCAAGCCCCTTGGTCTAGTGAGATAGCTTAAGTCCTAAAAAATTATCACCACATTTGTCTGAATGGACTTCTTACATCACAATGAGGATGGCCTTCACCTCAATACATATAAGGATAACCCCATCAAAATCCCATTTAAAGTGGACCCTTTAGGAAGTTAGGTCACTCTAGATAGTGAATATCACTACGGAATAATGAATTTTGTCTTTCTTTGCCTACTCTAGTGGAATAATCAAGTCTCAAAGGTAGTACACAATTTGAGACATCCATTCATTAGTGGAATCGACTAATAAAGAAATTGGTCTATTATAATTGGGGGTATAATTAACCTCATTGATCTCCTCTATGATGTTACATATGGATGGGAGAAAATCCAACAATGTATAATATGGATTAATATCTCATCTTGGTCTGGGTCTTCTAAGGTGGTAGTTGAATTATCTAGTTTATCATCTTGAGTGTTTTGTTATCGTGAAATGTGGGTTAGATTCAACTCATATGGGAACTCCACCATCATCTCTCAAACATAATCAAGAAGAATGACTAATTACAACTTTATGATGGCATATTCTCTATTAATTAATTTAATTACCAGTTTCATATCCATTGGTATATATAGGGATAATTCCAAACCAATGATGAGGGATTGATACTCCACCTAATTCTTGGTATACCCTTCCTAAAGTATAAATGAATAGGGAAATACTTCCTTTTATAAGGAAATAAACATAATCCCTAAACTAGCCTAGTTATTTTTTAGGTTTTTGATTGGTCTGCCTATGAGGCTTCTTGAATCACCATCAAAGTACATTTCCCATACTCGTGATGTATCTTATATGGAGAATACTTTCTCATCAAGGAGATATGTACTTAAGAATATGCTATCAGAAGTTGGTGTGTCATGAAAAATTCCTCGAATTTTTACCCCTTGAATTAAGTTTAAGGAATAAACTAGAAGTAAAACTATTACAAAATGACTTCCCATCACACTATATGTTTTTTCAGAATTGTTATATTGGGGATATACTTGATCAAGACAGCCTGAGAGACCAAATGTATTTCATGATGTCGTAGATAGTTTTTTAGATTCGACATCACAAAGATTGATTTCAAATAGTTTTTATAAATATTAGAATACTAAGTCAATTTCTAACATGGTCTATATGGGATAATATAAAATATTTTATTTACCTACATCATTACTCTGACCTATGAGTACACCAGTAGAATTATCTAGATATTCCATATACAAGACAAGTGGTTTTCCTTCAACTGGTAAAATCAGGATTTCCATGTTGAGGAGGTACTAATTGAGGTTATATGAAGCTCTCAAGAAGCCCTCATACCACTTTTAAGACACCCCTTTATTCATTAATCCGGTGAATGGTATGTATTTACCAGTGGGATTAGTGATGAAACAAATAATGTGGGTGAGATTCCCTTGGATTCTTCTAAATTCCTTAAGGTTTTGAGGTGGGATTCACTTTGAAAATGTGTTTTCATAGCTTGATAAAGACTACTTCATGGTTGTAAATATAGTCATAGCTCTATAAATATTTGACTATGAGGTCATCCATGTAGCACTCAATGGATTTTTAAAATAATTATTTGAATATTTTATGAATGACGTATTTACATGTAGCTAAAATGTTCTTTAAGTTAAAATTAATTACTCTATAATAATATAACCCCTTAGGTTCCCTAAAAGTAGTGGATTTTCCATTATCTAGGGCAATCCGAATTTGATTACACATGGAATAACCATAAGTAAATGAGTGGCCTTCAAATTTAGCCATCACATGAATCAGTAAAATTAGAATTGGGATAAGGAAATCATATTTCAGGTAGTGCATGTTGAGGTCGTTGAAATTGATACAAACTCATATCTAACAATTCTTATTATTAAAAGGGATAATGTTTTCTAATAAATTCAGATATCGAACTTATCATATATTTTTTGTTTCAATTAGTTTTCCTACCTTAATATCAACTTTGGTATCAAGATTCAGATTCATTCTTCTAGATTCTTGTTTTTATCAATAGTGGTCATCTTGAATTTCTAGGTTATTGGTGTTCATCTTTGAAAAATACTAGAATTTTGGTGTAGTTCCAATTTAGTACCTCTTGTTCCCATTTAAGGAAAAAAATATACTCCTCCTTATCATTTGGGTCCATAGTTTTGTTAATGAATGTGAATTTTGGATCCTCCTCTATACCTAGATTCACCTTTTGATCTCATAAATGGTTGTAGAGATGTATTCCTAAAATGATAGATGTATGTCTATAAGTTTATCTTCTTTATCCTCCTTTACCTCGGTATTTTCATAGATAGAAGATGGAGGGGTATTTTTATATCTAGGAGATGATGTGGGGACATATTTATCCTGAGTTAATGATGATGGTACATCCCCTATATTTGAGATTGTTGGTGAAATTACATCACCATCAGGGGTGATTTAAATATTTTATCATTCCCTTCCACTATCATTGAGGGCAGAGGAGGTACCAATATTATGATGTTCAGAAGTTGGTATGAGGTAATATTTGGATTATTCCAATAATGTGGTGGTATATTATGATCTTTAAGATGATTCATAGATCTCATTAGTTCCTAAAGATAAATAAGTGGCATTTTTTAGTGGGGTATCTCCACCAACAGTGTTGTTTCAGATGGATGAACCATGATCACCATATTACATGTTAACCTTAGTCGATACATAATTCACCATGTTGAAAAGGAAAAATAAAGACCTGGAACTTCTATATCTCTATGGAACTAGGTTTTTTTATTTGATAAAATTAATGGGAAATTCATAATAATCATAGAGTAGGATATAGAGGTATTATGGGTCAGCTCCCAAACCATTTAGAGTAACAACCTGGATATTGTTTTCTATCATTGATTATTTACCTTTTATATTATTGAATAATGATTTGGTATATTGGGATTCATAAAATTTAAAGGGGTCACTATCACCACATAGTACTTTGAACTTTCATTGATCGGGTACTTTAGGTATTGATGGTATGATGATGGAATTCTTATATGTTTGTGAATTTATGAACTTCCCAAAAGAAAAAAAATTAATGTGTCCTACTAAACTACCTGAACTCAAATTTATATATGATATCTATGAATTGGGTTTTGATTTTGATCCTTCCATGAGGCTTCTGTTCACTTCTTTCATACAATTTAATGATCAATTTTTAGGGATACAGATCATCTTCACAATATACCAAGGATCGTAGAGTCAAATATTGGAAGAGATTAATCCTATAGTGGTTGTAAATTAAATATCAATTAATATCAAAATTATCAATCTTCCATTAGATGTATAAGTGTATAATGTATCCTTGGACATTAGCCACCCAATATTTCTCAAAAAATGAGATAATTGTGTGACATTCCACTAGGGAAGTCTCTATGCAGTACACCTATTCTAGAAAACACAAGCCTTGAATTATAGGGTTATCATGAAGGCCTCAATGAGTTATTACCTAATATATTTCGAGAGGTGAAGTGCATCTAGGATTGAAATATTTATGAGAATATAGCCAACTTATTTAAGATATCTTTCTTTTTCCCTAGGATTAAAATCTTCCCAAGGGGGGTTATTCATTATCCTAAGACTTTTATGTAGTGTAATTTGGTACTGATGGTCCTGATTCTAGGATGTAACTCAAAGGTATATTTTTCATTAGTGAGTTAGGTCAATTTATTCTTTCCATGTTCTTTTACTGATCAAACAGTTTTACACTTTCCAAATAATCTTACAAGATAATTGGATTTTAATTATTTTTAGAATAATCATGGATATATATGTGTTCATATTGGTTTCTATGAAGTGATTTACCTTGAGTTTCATATATATATATATATAGCTTCAGTGGGAACGTGTCTAAAATATTGAGGACTTTCATGGCAATATCTTCCCTGATTCCCTAATTTTCTGCATCTTCTTCCTCTGATTCCCCAATTATATATAGGTAACTTTGGTTTATATAAATATTCTTTATTGGGGAATAGATCTAATATGTGAATTGAGTTATCATGGTCGAAAGGTTTCTATTCATATGATAAAGGTTTTTTAGATTGTGAGTTTCACATGCTGGAAATAATGGGGAGAGAAAATCAATGAGAGTCGAGACCAGTTTGGGAGTTGTTCAAAGCTCCTCTTCAAATACCCAACTCTACTATTTCTCTTTACAACTACCTAGATAGCATATATTTTTGGGTGTGGATTCAGAATGTGCAACAAGAATTAGGGACACAAATAGATGACTAGGTTGTGCATTGAGGATATCAGGATCCCAGTTGACTATTTTTGAATCATCCATACATTTAACTTTCATTCACACATGGCTAGAACATTTTATCAGTTTATATTTTCATCTATTGGGTATTATAAACATAGGATACTTCTATCTGAGGTTTTTCCAATGTCACATATATGGAATCGACCATTTTATAGATGATTTCCTTAAAGTCGAAGTAGTCTTGACTATTGTGCCCTAATATCTAATAGAAATTGAAATATTTAGGATGATCACTATGGCCCACATCATTAGGTTTCCTAGTCTCATATAGCTTAAGGAGATTATTTTCCATCGTAAAGATAAATTATCTTGGAACATTATCTTTTTGTAAGGAGTATATTTTGTTTCTTTGGTCCTCATATTGTGAATAACATTTCTCCTTATTCACCTCTAGATGAGGAAGGTTTTTTTGAAATTTCTATTCTATGAGTGGTATCGGTAAATATGGATATTTATTGGGCACCATATTAGTTTTAAATTCTAGTTTAATTGTGATAGTGCAAATTTCAACTTTTCCATACCTTGTTCCTTGAGTCATAGTCATATGCTGGTATTTTTCATCAGATCCCCAAATAATATCCTATAAATGTTGTACCACAACTCCAAACTCCCAAAATCTACCTGCATACTTCAACAGAATCAATGGTGTCTTCAAATCATCATATTTATTATTTATACAAATACAAAGTAATTTCTCTTATGAAATATGTATATTAATAGATTATTTCATACCTTTTTATCTAGTGATAAAGGCATAAACCCTTTATTTTTCATGTTGCTATCAATTCAAGAGGTTAATGAGCAACATATTCCTTATAATGGAAATGAATTGATAGATGAATTGATAAATAATGTCTTCCCAACCTGTGATAGATCCAGATGGAAAATTATTATTCCAGACAAATTTTGGTCCCTCCAATGACTACACATAGCATCTGAGTTTTTTTCCTCTTATTGATCAAGTGTTCCTATCATAGGGCCACATCAGAACAAAAAATGTGTCAATTTTTGTCCCAAGTATCCCATTCCATTGAATATTTGTAATGTGGGAGTCGAAAATTTTATAAGAGTATTAGTTCCCACCCATTTAGGGTATGTATTCCTCTCATGATGCAATATGGATCATCATCCCTATACAGATTTTAGTTGATCGTCAAGAGATTCGATGGATCTGGGAATATATGGATGACATATTTTCTCAGATGAACCATGAATGTGGGTAGTAGGAAAATATTTGTGTGGTCATCATGAATAAATTGGATTTTGAATCCTAGTAATAATTGGACTTGGGTGACTTTCCCAAAATATGGGAAGATTTAATGATAATGGAGAAAATTCTTGATCTTTATCAACCACTTGGTTTAACTAAACAAATTTACTGGACACAGAGTTGACCAAATGATAAAACTCTACACTTTTGGGTCAATTGGATCCCTCTTAGTGAGAGAGATGAGAATAATTCACTTATTTTAAATGGTTATACTCGGTAGTAATATTTCCCTAGAGTAATTATGCATTGTGTCATTTTATATTGTTTATCTTGGCCTCATACTTCACTAGGTTCACTTCAATGAATAGGGCTTAAAAATCTTCAGATAGATACTGGGATATATCCAAATCCTTCCATTTATATTTAGATAAAGCATGTTGAGGGGATCAAACATTAACATCTATAGATAACAAGATATGGTTTTTCCTTTGATTTTATGTATGAATTCCTTCCTCCTGTATTTTACTATGAATCATTTATTAAGAAAATTACTCTTAATTACATGACTTTTCATCCATGTCTAATTTTACATCATCATCCATATTAGTACTGAGGATATTCACCCACACATGTCAGGATATAGGATTAAATTCATTATCATTTGTGTAATAGGGCGAATCTACATTCCCTATACCCTCTTAAAAATGAACATCTAGATCCTCATTTATATCCCCTCTCTTTGTAGGTTGTTTTGGCTTATGGCCTCTATGGGGCTTAATCGTTTTCATTGGAAATTCACCAGGAAGAGATCTATGGGTGGTAATCCAAAGGTTTTCCCCAACTATCCTTATTGAGTTTTACATTAATGATAGGGGTACATCATATAATGATAGGAATGGTGGGGGTAATTGCTACTAAAGTTCACCACCCAACCTTACAAATACCGACTTCCTTAGAGGATGTGTTAAAAATACCCCCATGCCTCATGCCTAGGACTAACCTGATTGTACCACCAGAACAACTTGGACCCATTGAGGATTTTAGGATCTCAGGGGTGGTGATGGTGGTAAAAATTCCCCCAACCATGAAAACTAGGTATTTTCTTATATTTATTTCATATTGATTGTTAATTTAGTCTTCTTGACTTGGCATGATTCTAATTAAGCATGGATTTGTTGTAATGCATGTACAGAACATTAGTTGTTCATTACCAAACATTTTACCATGGGTAAGGACTTTTCATTTCTGAGTTCAGATACTTGGATGAACTTTTTATAGTCTTGGTGAAGGATACGATCTATAGATCAATCCATTTGGTTACAACACTTTTAAACCTTCTAGGTAGTGTGATTGTTTTGGATAGACCAACTATCATATAGGTTATATGGTCCCAAAACCCCTCCTGTAGAAATAACATTATAGTTTTTCATATTTAAGGTACTCTGGGGACCATGGAATGGGGTAAATTGAATTATTAATAACCCCCCCCCCCCAATACCTAGATACACATGTTAGATTATTAGATGGGGAATCAATGATTATCTACCAAAGTGCTTTCAAGCTATGGATACAAACATGATGCCGATTATTACAGTGTTTCTACAGTCTAAGATTATAAGATAATAAGAAATAATTAATTTCAATCTAACAACAGATCTTACTTATGTCCTTGAGATGGTTTTTATACTCTTAATAAGTTAGGTGTTTAGATTTTAATTGATGGAGATTTCCCTACAAATTTTAGCATAAGAAAGGCATGAAATTTTCTTTTAACACTTCCAATATGTCATGTCGAGTAATAGAAGTGGGTCAGAAAATTATTGGGAAGTTATACTTAATAAATTATTTTCACATTTCCACACCATCCTCATCATCTCTAGGAGAAAATTATTCCATCTAAACTGATCACCATGGTTGTTTTCCTAGTGATTTATTATAGAGGAAATGGTTTCCTGAAGTCCCTTTGATTAAGATAAAGTATGCATAGTGAATTAAAGGTGCTAACAATGATTATCCCATTAAACTATATATTGATGTAGATTCAATATTCTAAATGGGATTTAAGGTTATGGTTGTATCCTACCTTGATCTATCAAGCACTGATTTGTATAAGGGAATTATAAAAGGATCTTAAACATGGGTTTGAAATTCTTATTGTGATGAAATTTCATCACAGTGGGGGAGCCTTCAAGGTTATTATGTACTTGGATTCCATAGGGAGGACCTTTATGTTTACCAAATAATGAGATGTAAATGATCAGACCTTCTTGACTATTTATCTTATTATTTTTATGAGTAATTTTATAGGAGACATCATTATAATAGTTCTCATGATATATATTTTTTTCCCTAGGGATTACCTTCATGGTAGGTATTTTGGGGGGGGGGGGGACTTCATTGTAGAATATGCTCTCACAGTATGGTGATGAGTCGGATGACTCTTGAGGAACCATGGATAGGTGTTATAGGCCCTCAATCACATAAGCAATGATCAACGCAGGGATTTGAAAATTATCTTGAGTCATTATCTACATTTAAATATATTTCTTTTTTCGTGATCTCTTGGGGAAATATTAGAGACCTTTTGGGATGAGACTCTTATTGGGTGGATGTCATGTCATCATCAAATCTTTTTGAGAGCTCTCTGATGTAAGATAAGAATATATGGTCATCCCCTATTTTTCATTATGTTATACCAATGGGATTCTTCATGTCTAAAGGGAATATTTTTCTACCTTTAGGTAACTATAAATATGTTTCATCAATCTTACTTAGGATGTAGTGGAGAAAATACATGTTCCTACATCTGATAATCTACTAGAATATACCAAAAAAATCCTAGACTAGTGTCGGGATGTGATCCCACCATTATGGTTGAATACAAATATTTCAATGGTCCTCATGAATGGGGGAAGGGATATGAACCCAATATCGAGTAGCTAGCAGGACACACAAATATTATTATTCAAAAATAACAGGTGCAGGGATTTGGGCATTTTCCTGAGTGATACTCAAGATATTATGATTGTCACCTTCTTCTATTTTTTCAAAATGTATTGATATCACTATAAGATATGGGCATGGATATAGTAATTTCAATCCATTATCTCCAAAATGTGTTGACATACATCTATTGTAATAATAGTTATATCGACCCATTATTTAGTAGAAGTGGGGATATGTTCCCACATATATCCTCTAGTATCCATCGGGATAAGACAATATAATTTTTATGCATGTACTAGAATATAGTCATGTCCCCTAGTCATTGTTGGGATATGTTAGAATACTCTGGATGCCACTAGAATTCATTGTACATATTTGATGGTATGAGTAGGGATATAGGCCTACTCATCTACCAATATGTGTTAAAGTATCTCATCTTGAGGAATGTTAATATAGTCTTATTCTATATTTCCTTAGGTTTATTATGCTCAGGGAAACCTGTTCTAGGACTCCTAGGCTTGGGTTGTTGGGACTGAGATCTCATGGTAACCTCCTCAATGAAGATATAAGTAATTAGGGTTACACAACATTGTCATAAATAATTTTAAGTGGGAGGATCCCTACTAGAAATATCCTAAACTATATTGAGTTCAGGGTCGACCTATCAATTTTCCTCCTTAAGATAAGTGAGATATTGATTATCGCACTGTGGAGAGAGGCTCCCAAAGTGGTTGGAGGTGATAATAGGTTCCAATGTATGCATCACATATTTATTTTAGTAAAATGGGATTATATAGTCTTTGGATATTAAATTTTATTTCATGAAGACTCTAGGTTTATAATGGAATTTTGTTGATTATACTCATTTACCAATGCATTCACCACTTGGCAATGGAGGTGCTAGGTGGTTGAACTCCTCCATCTATTCATAGGGGCTAAAACATTTATAGCATTTGAAGAAGATGAATATTTTATTTATGTGTATGAATTTATTTGGGTCAAATTGAGAAATTTATGGGGGTAACTATGATACATGGACTCCACAAAATAAAATCCATTAATGTGGTATCACATGTAATCAATTGCTCAACCAATCACTTTTACAATTGAAAGATTAAAATCAGGTTCAATATTTTTATTTTTGATGGAAATAATGAAATAAAATGGAATGATTATTTGGGATACAAAGTTATTTTTTTATTAAAGGATTCATGTTGTGTTAACCATTTTTTATGATGGTAATTTCCAATACAACTCTGCTTCCCTGATGTTTCGACATGAATATCATCGCAATCCTTCTTTCTAAAGGTAGGTAGTTTCTGGGGATTCTAGATGGTGACACATAAGAATGTGGATTGGTCAAAAATATGGGATGTAAATATTATCCACATATTTTTAATAGGAATTATTTCCTACTCTAGGACACGCTTTTAGATTTAATATGTTTTTGTAAATCTTTCCCAAATCCCAATATGATATGGGTTACCCTCATGCCAACGATTATTTTTCAACATTCATTAAATTGAATATATATTATATATAAAAAATATTTCATCATTGAAAAACTCTATATGTATTATTTATTATCCATATTAATCTTATTTCATAGTGATTCTTAGTTTTTTGTTTCTATGGTTTAAATTCTTATAGCTGGTAACTTCAGAATTTGTCATCATATAGGGTGGTGGAAGGTGTTTATGTTTTTGGGATTATGAAAATAATAAGGTATTTATACATATTATTATGAAGGTAATATGAACTCAAATATTTTGGTACCACTTAACAAGACATGTCATATATTTTATGATCATGTGACAAGGACCATAATAGTTACTTTCTAGGTCGTGAAACCATCACTACTTTAACACTAGGTGAATGGTGCTCGATAATGATTGGTTTGGGGATTATGCATTAAAATCCATTTTTTTCTTTATTAAGAGTATGGAAATATAAATATGAACTTAGTGATTACGCAAATAGAATATTTCCCTTCAGGTGGGGCCATGATTTCACTAGGAATATGACTCAATGAGATGGTTGATTGGGACTACAGGGATATAGCCCACTGAGTAGGACATGGCCTTGTTAGGATTGTTGTATAAAGATTATGGATCATTGGGGAATATATACTTATTCAAATAATTTCTGAGATTATTGGTAATATGGATTGACAAGGGAGAATATATGTTTCTTCATGAGGGATGCGACCTTATGGGGATAGCTCACATGGGGAATATAGTCCTAGTAAAATGTTGTCCGAGATTGTGTCAAATATGGACAAATGAAGGCGGAAGTAAGTGAATTATTGAGGAAAATGGACTCATGATGATAATTATTATGATGATGGGTTTTAACCACAAATATGAATCTTACATATCCAAATTAAAAATAATCAACTCCATGTTATTTGAATTTCATAGTTTAATATCAGCTGGAAGGACCATATCGTACAACTTAACATCATGTGGTGAAGATGTTCATGTTGTGAAAGAGGTATCAATTGAGTATTGAGTTGGGATAATTCATTATGGTTGCCCTTATTCTTGACCTAATTGATGAACTCTGTGGTGGTACAGAGAGAGTTGGAAATTACACCTAATTGGAGGCCCATAATGCTACTAAAGAATTGGGAGAGCATGTGTGGGGATTAGGCATGAATGGGTATTGTCTTATCAATGCTTGGATATGGTTTTTATAGATATTTCCCAAATTAATTTACTTATCATTGGCTCCATTTATGATTTATAATGATTAAATTATCATTAGGAACCATCTGGTGTGTTATACCTACATTGGAAGGACAACAGAACATGGCTCATCGATTTGAATTTGGAGATGGGATAAGTATGTTGAGCTAGGATAAAATAATATATTGTCCTCCTAATAAAGAACCTCATTATCAATGGAATAAATGATTGTATTCTATTTAGGTTTCTACCTATCTTGTAATATATTTCATGATCCTCCTCTTATCAAGGGAATATACAATTGAAGGAGACCACTCAGATGTGCTTGATGGTTTGATCATGATTATTATGTGTTTTTTGGAATACGTATTAACAGAGCCTTTTGGGATTTACTTGTAAATATATGTCCATAGGGTGATTGAATTCCCTTATCTCAGGCATTGGTGGAAGGATGGGCTCAAAAATCCCAATGGAGACTGACCTATGTGGTAGGCATGTTAGGGGGACTAGTTCACATGGTAGGCACACTGAGGGAAATAGTATTCCACTTGGGATCTATATAGAGATCTATGTGAGAAATGAGTTTTTGTGAAAAGGAGGATCACATATCAAGATCATAAAGAAATATGTTCCATGTGGTAAGATCATGTGGGTGACTTCATGTATAGGGGGTTCATAGTGTCAAAAATTCTATGAGGGGGATGAAAATAAGAGTAAGATTTTTCTATTTAGCATGTGACTAGAGGAAGTTCATGGGAAAAGAAAGTTTGTGCACTATATTTTCAAAAAAACCTCATGGAAGAGACTTAATGTAAAGAACCATGTGTGAAACCCTAGTATTTATCATAAAGGCTTCAGGTAAACGACTTTCAAAATGGGTGGTTACATGGTTGAGAGTGTGTGGTCATGAGGGTTTCCTTTCTAGAACCGTGAGGTAGATAGGTGGAACTGGTTCATCACAGGGTTTATGGAAAAATATAATAATCATCTATCTTGAAAATTTGCAACCTGTATATGTATTCTTTGTGATTCTACCACAAAATCACTTATCTATTAGGTGATCATGTGATCAAGGGCCTACACACCTAGCATGTGATCACAAACACATCTTATGGTCAGATAATTCCTTCCACTTATTTGTGTATTGGGTATTTATATTAAACTAGGAATCATTTATCATTAAAATCCTGAAATATTCAATAAAAATTTACAATAGGTGATATATTTTAGGTTAGTAGTGCTAAAATTCTTGTTTATCTAAACATAAAAGAAAAAAATAATTTATGGCATCAAATTCTTGGTCATATAGGACAAAACAATATTATTAAGAATACCAAAGTAAATAATGTTCCTAATTTTCTTCATTTAAAAGGAGAAAGAGATTGGATGTACTCAAATTTCCAAAATGAAAAAAAAATTAAACAGTTCACACTAGATGTTGGAGACTCAATATACCCAACCATTAGAACTCATTTATTCAAATATTTTTGGTCCTATGAGGAAGTAATAAAAAAAGGAGTTAATTATTTTATTTATTATATTGATGAATTTCATTAAATTATACTTATTTTGATCATAAACCATAAATTAGATTCCCTAAAAATGTTTAAAATAATTATAAGAAGTGCATATAAGTGTATTTTTCTTTGAATAATATCCAGATAGATAATGTTCTTAGATATAAAAGTGGGATATTTTATTACAATATTGAGAATCATTTTATTCACCATAAAATCAGTGCACCATACACAAAAAAAATGGTGTGTCTGAATGGAAAAAATTTAATTTTAGTGGAGATGGATCAATCTATACTGATTTAGAATGATACCTCTCATTATTTTCATATAAACCCTATTTTAGAAATGGTTCATATTCAAAATTGGTGATTATATTGGAAAAATTCAAATATTTCCCCATACAATAGGTATTAAAAAAATTATCCATGTTTTAATTATATAAGGTTTCTTGGTTGGCCTTGTCTGGTCATTGTTAAAGGAGAAAATATTAGGATGTTTGAGAAAAAAAAATTAATGGGATATTTCTTTCTCATACTCTAAATTAAAGGAGATATAGATGTTACAAAAAATTATTATTGAAGATATTACACACTATTGATATTAATTTTCTAAAGGATATAAATAATTAAGACGCATATGAAGAATCAAGTTACAAAAGCGATAAGAATGATGTTATTTCTTTTAAACATCCTAAATGAAGTTTTGTTAATGAATAATGTTCAGTTGACGCATAGGATAAATAAGAGAATTAAATTATTTCAAGTGATGAAGAATATCCTCATTCATCTCATGTAAGGATGATAAGTAAAGTGAAGGTTCAAATCATCATTGGAAAATAAGGAGGATACATATAAACTATGAAAACTTTGAGGACAAAAACTCATGCCTCTTTGTTATATTAAGTTTAACATAGAAATATTGACTAATATTTGAAGTATAAATAGTGGTTTGATTACATTAATTAATATTTTTAATAAATATAAAAGAATGATACTTTTGATTTTGTATCCAAGACTAAAGAGAAAAATTTAATTTGAATGAATTGGGTGTTCTAAAACAAATGGAATAAAAAGGGATAAGTTTTGTGAAAAAAATAAGCACTTATTTGTAAAGGTAATACTCATGTGGAGTTACTTAGTTTTTATGAGATGTATGAACTATTTTAATGGCTTGAGACCATAAGAATATTTCTTGCTATTGAAACTCAAAATCAATACAAAATTTTCAAATGGATGTGAAGTATACCATACTTAATTTTTTATTAAAACAAGAGGTTTACATTAAAAAATCTTATGGTTTCTTACTTAGAGAATATATTAAATTTTTTTGGTTAAAAAGGATTTATATGGGATTAAATAGGCCATAAGAATATGGTATTATAAGTTTGACACATGATTAAAGAGATTTAATTTCAAAAAAGGAAGAGTGGAAAATGATCTATATATTAAGGGTGAAAAAGTGG
Source organism: Viscum album (assembly GCA_963277665.1). Taxonomy (NCBI): domain Eukaryota; kingdom Viridiplantae; phylum Streptophyta; class Magnoliopsida; order Santalales; family Viscaceae; genus Viscum; species Viscum album. Next base: position 1,509,950,806 of record OY728139.1, on the reverse strand, counting down.
TATCACTCATAGTTATTATTTATGTTTATGAAATAATTTATTTAAATGATAAAGAATAATGTGAATATTTTTCTTAGGGGATGAAGGAGTTTTTTGAAATTCTCCTTCCTAGAGAGAAGAGGAACTTCCTTAGAATACAATTTCTCAAGAGAGAGATCACATTTTTATTTCTCAAGATAATTATGCTAGGTAACTTATAAAAAAGTTTAAAATTGAAGATTAAAAATGGATTCCACCCTAATTGTAGTGGGAACCAAGTTTTTCAAAGTTGATAGAGGAAAATAAGTGAAACTAAGGTAATTCCACAATTGAATTAGAATACTGTTATACTTAAGATCTTCTAGTTTGAATATATATTATGTTTTCACTTATTGTGAAAGGTTAAAATGTTCACCAAAATAGTATCACTTCAGTGCAAGAAAGAGGATTAATATTTACATCATAGTTTTAATAAATTTTAAATTTAAATATGATAGCAATGGGATGCTTGATCTGTTTGGATGCACTGATTCAAATTGGTAAGGTTGTGTTGATGATATAATATCTACATATGATGGAGGTTTCTTCTTTATAATGATGTGTGTTTGTTGACATAAAAAAGAAATCAAATTCTATTACCTTAAGAATTACTGAGGTAGAATATATAGCTACCACTAATTTCAAAAACCAATTGACCATAATCATTAAATAATTAGAAGATATTAACATCAAATTGAATTTTCCATAACTTCTTAGGTGTGATAATCAAAGTACTATCAATATTTTAATAAATTTGGTAAAACATTCAAGATCCAGTGTCATTGATAGAAAATAAAATTTTATCAAGGATATTGTGGATATAAATAAATTGATGTTGTAATTTTTTCATAAAAAGGATAAAATATCTTATATGTTTACTAATCCATTTCCAAATGATTCATTTCATAATTTTAGGTTGATGTTGGTTTTTCAACCTCACCCATATCAAAGATAAGGTATGGTGATTCACTCCCCTCTATCATATTATTATTTGTACTATTTTTTCTAAAGGGGGGTGAATTTTCAACATCAATATCTTTATGTTAACTTTGTTAATTTATTCAAAGAGAGGGAGAAAAACATTGCAGTTTGGAGTAATCCATTTATATGTGTTTAACCTTTTAGGTTGTGAACTCTTAAAGGAGTGATCCCTTTAGGGGAATGTATTTCGATATAGTTTTTAAATGTGGTGAGATATGATTAAAAATTGGGATCATGTATTTAGAGAGATTTTTTTGAAAGGGTTATGTTTTTATTTTACCAATGTTCATATGTGAACTATTCTAATAGTTTGTTTAAGTGCATGTATGAATTTTTATTTTATAATTCCATGGAGAGATATTTCAAGATGTGGTAAAATTTTACATGATGAAAAAGTATTGATTAAAGAAGATGTGAACCATTCTTATATCAATGATGTGAAGAGTAATTATTTATTGTGATTATAGTGATGATGAAGTTTTTATTGAAGTGTCTACAAGATCATGTTTGGATAAGGTATGAATGTAAGTCACTATTTTTATAGACAATATGATACTATTATTCAATATTCTTATGTACTACACTAAGTTTACTCAAATAGTATTATAATTATTGAATGATGATTTATATATAAGATGTTTGATCTTGGAATGAAATTATATTATATGGCTGGTAAAAAAATTAAAGGGGGTATATTGAGAAAAATATTTATTTGGAAGATTTTTGGTATTTATAGTGATTATTGATGACCCTTTTTGAGACAAGAATTTTTTTCTATAATATGGGATTTAACTATAGAATACAATCTAGATAATGTTTAAGTGTATATGATGGTTGAATCTTATTTTATGTTGAACACATATATCCTGTTCAAACTCATATAATTTAAAGGAAAATTTTTGATGTAAAATATTTGTGGAAGTTTTGAAGTTGTTTTAAGTGTTGTAAGAGGTTATAAGACCATTATAAGTAAATCTAGTATTTGGAGTTTCTATCTAAAATTGGATTCATTCTGAATTTTTTATTCAGTTGGTATAAACCATATAAACTTGGGAATATTAGGGTGTAAGGTTCAAAATGAAACCTCGTAAGGTTGTCGAAACCAAGGTTTAAGGCTTATACAAACATCTCATAAGTTTGGGAAAACTATATTTCATAAGGTTCAGAAAAAACATATCATATGGTTGAGAGAACCTAGAATAGTCTACTGTACGGTTTTGATAAGCATCTCATATGGTTCAGATAGTCAAGAACAGCCTTCCATAAGGTTTAATAAATCTCTTATATGGTTCCATTATAGGTTTTCTTCTAGTTCCTCATAAATATCAACACTTATCAGAATCTCATGATTTCTATAGTATGACTATCAAAAATTTAATATTTTTTATTTTGAATAAAACTAAAAATGGGACGATGATTAAACTATTAGATTATAGATAAAATATCACAAAATACTATATGTTATTCAATAAAAGGTTGAAAATGGGTTGTATAATGAATATAGATATTTTGTGAAATAATAATCCATATTTATCATTATAACTACTGGATAAATCCTTATATATTATTGCAATTCCTCAATGACCTAGAGAATAACTGGAAATGGAAAGAGGGGGATAAGAGAGTTTAATAATTTGTATAATTAGTTTAAAATAGTTGATATTTGAATGTGAGTTTCAAATTAAAAATAGATTGTACTTATTCTATATTATATAAGATAAAATATAATAAGGTCTTTCATGAAAATGTAGGGTGTTACTTTACATATAATATGAGAATAATTCCTATAGAAAATCATCAAGAATTTTAGAATTAGAGTAAGAAATTTGCACATTTGTTCATGTAGAATAGATACTATAGAATAATTTGTTGCATGATGTTTTAGGAATAATTATTAAATGTATATCTTGTTACTCTGTGAGTGGAGAAGAATAATAATAATAAATCAACACGCTAAATAACTTAATCACATTCTATTGGAGGAAAATAATTTATTTATTACTCAATAAATTATCATTTTAAAGTGTGTGACACACAATAATTCTATCAAGAGATGTGTAACATAGGTTATGATAACCCCTAATCATTATTAATGATAGATGAGTCTAGTGTGCCATTTCATCATGGGTTTTATTGTTCACGCAAATGATTATCCATCGCATTTTGATTAGAAAAACTTTTTTAGTCATTGTTCTCCTTTTATTGGTGTTTATTGTATGTGTGTGGATAGAAAATATCACTCATCTTAATATGTGGAAATGTTTATTTAAAAAGAATCATAAAAACAAATCAAGATCGTTGATTCACCCCCCCCCCCCCCCGAGTGAACTCCCATAGATATTATATGTGGTTCCATAAGTGGTATCAGAGTGAGGTTCTAGTGAAATCTATTAATCCCCTTATTTTTCACTAAATTTAAGTTATAAATTATATAATAACTTTTTTAACTCTAAGTTGTGATTAAATATTTAATATACATCATGTTACTTTGTAAGAAGTGAATAAAAATAATAATAACTCATTACACTTGAAAACTAACAAAAGCTAATTAAAGGAAGACACATCAATTTTTACCTAAATATTAATCATTTAAAGTTTTTAATATTCTTATGTGTGGGATACATAAAAACATTATTGGGATATGTAAAATATAGGTTTTAGATAATCTCTTTTCATTTTTATTCACATGTAATTCTAATGGGTTGTGTGATCATGGGTTTTACCACTCACACCAAGGATTATCCATCTCATTTTGAGTGGTGAACCTTGGAAATAAATTTTCTATTTGTATTGGTGTGTTTATTATGTGTGTGGAAAGAAAATATATCACATCCTAATAGGTGTTGAATGTTTTTTTAAGAAACAAAAAAAAATATGATCCCAAATTTACCCCTAGTGATCTCCCATAGATTTTATAGGTTGTTACCTAAGTCACATCAGATAGAGGTTACCATCATTTTTTATTGGATTTTTTAACATTAAAATTAATAATTTTCTCTTTATAAAATGTATAATTTAAATTAAATTTACAATAATGGTATTTACAAATTTTATGTGAAATGTTTTTATATTTTTAATGGTATAATGTGGTAATATATTTTATCTATTAATTATGATGTATTGGAAGTTGTAACTAGTGGATTTATCCCCCATGTATAATTTTTTTCATGATAATAATAGATAAGAAGAATATAGACAATGATGGATATACTAGGAATTCTATTTTTTCTTCTATTTTTTAGAACGTATTTTTGAAATTCAAAGGAATAAAAATGCCAAAATTCATATGGGAAAAGCTTGAGAATATCTATGAAGGTAAAACAAAAGTAAATAATGAAAAGAAATACATTTTTAGGTTTATGTATTAAGTAATAATGGTAAATGATGGTGAAACTATGGATGGATTCTTCCCAAGGGTTAATGAGATTGTGATAATAACCACGTTTTTTGGTAATAAGTTAGAAGATTCTATAGTGGTAGAAAATATCTTGTGAGTCCAACCCAACAGGTTTAATGAAAAATTATTCCCTTTAGAAGATAAATATCAAGAAATTCTCCTTTTTATGGTGTTCATATAATTATAATTATTGATGAGATGAGAAAATAAAATGTTCCCAAAAATTATTTTTTGTTTGAAAAAAAGATCTCTTTTAAATAATTTAATCAAGATAAGAATAAAAATATGTTTAATGAATTTGAAGTGGGATATTCTTATTTAGATTTAGATATGGATCTAAATTTTAATAAAATGATTCTATATATTTCTAGAAATGTGAGAAGTGGTTATATAAATTTAAAGTGACAACTTACATTGAAATGTTTTAAGTGTGGATTAATTTTAAATTTTGTTGCTAATTTTCCAAATTTAAAACAATATAAAGCTAGTGAAGATGAATAATAATGTCCAATAATATATTTCACAAAAAAGTAAAAAATAATGAAAAGTATAAGTTTTCTTATAATGGTAAGGAAAATAATTTCTTAGAAATTAAGAAGAATAATTTCTTATCTAAGTGTGAAGGTAGCGAAAGTAGTGATGTAGATAATGAAGGTGAACTTCGAGTGATGTTTATTAGAAGATTATAATTACTATGGTGAGTGGGGATAAATTCAATAGTGATTAATATATAAATTTTGGAAATAGAGAAAAAGAAACATAGATGTAATTTATAATAAACATATAATTTAAGTAGTGTATTTTAAAGATCTCAATGTTATAGAAGTATATTATAATTCATAATAAAGAAAACTAATATTTTTCTGTAAGGAATGTGTCCATTAAAAAGTAAAATAATAAATTGTGAAATAAATTAATTATTTGAAGAGATTTCTTTCTGATGAGAAGACCTAAAAAATATAGATGTAATAAAGAGTTTAAGATTAAGAAAATGAGCTTTAAATTGTTCAATAAAGGATAATATAAGCTAAAAATGAAGTGAATAATTTCATATTCAATTTAAAAAAAATAAAGGGAGGTGGAGAACTCTCTAAAGAAATTGTGTTTGATAGAAATTCAAAAAATACTGAGAAATATGTTGATATGAAAATATCATATAAACATAATGTAAAAGAACATAAAAAATTTATTAGAGAGTCTGATAATAATTTTAAATAGAATAAGACCCAGTTTTTGGATAAATTATATGAATCTCAGAAATATAGAAATTATGGGAACTCTAACATGAAGCCAAAAAAATTATAATTTGTGCCACTGAATATAATGATAATAACTCTAAAATTAATGAGAAGTTTTTGGGATACCATAATATTTTTTTTAAAGGATAAAATATCAATAACTCAAATAATGAAGGTAGACACATGTCAATAGCTCGATAGTAATCTTTTTATAGAAAAAATTATTCTTTTGTGGGGTTTTTAGAATTATATAGGCTTCAAGAACTTGGAAATAAATTTTTTTGTTTAATTATCCATAGTATTATGATCCTAAGAGGTTTGGTATTAAAAACGAGAGAGGAATTCATCCCTATAAAAAGAGGAAATTTCATAATCATATTATAAATTCTAGAAAACAATTAACAAATTGGTTTGAAGTTATTGAAGAATTTTATGGAAGATGTGACCAGCCTTTACATCCTAAAAATTATTTCATAATCCATATAACAGCCTAGAAAAATATGGGTAACAACACTCAACAGTCCCATCATAAATATAATAAAGGAAAATATAAATCTTTGGTTCTTTAAGTTGCACATAAAGGATCAAAAAAGGAAAATGCATTGACTTTAGATAGTGGATGTTCCTCTAACATGATAATATATTTAAAACTCTTAAAATGTGTTTAAAAGTGTAATTAAGTATCCATGACCTTTCTAAATGATTGTTCATTCAAAATTAAAGGAGTTAGATTATATTTTTTGGTTAGAATATGGAATATAGAACGTGGGGGGTTCTTTTTAAAAAAAATTAGAATAAAAAGTTAAATTCATAATTAAATGAATTTGAAATAATAAAGTGGTAAATATATTTAGTGATAGATTATAAATTTTTTTCAAGTTATAATGATAATATTAAAGTAATTTAAGTATGTAAATGATCAAAATAAATTTATTAAAGTATTTTAATTGATGAAAAATGATATAATGTGATATAAATTAAATAAAAAAGAGAGATCCATTTGATAAGGGGTTTGAAAATAGAACACAAGCTTCCCCTGCCTATCCATACCTCAATTACATATATATGTCTTATAAGTACCATTCATTGGTTTCAATGGAAACCCATGAACAAACTTTCCTTTGTTTTAATGGAACTCCAAGAACCACATCCCTTGACTTTAATAGAGACCTGAGAACCAAAATATTTCTTGGTTTTAATAGAAACTCAAGAAACAGACATAGAAGGTGTATGAGAAGAGATTAGTTGATTAGAACAACTCCATTATAGTTTTTTTCAACTTTCTTGATTGATGGTTGGGTATGACTGAGAGAGGTATAGAGAGAGATAGTGAAAAAGGTTGAGAGCCTTTAATTTTGGAAAATTGAAGTTTGGCATTTTGAGGGGAGAACTTGGAGAAATACATAGCATTAGTATTTTGATTTAATAAAATAGTTATTTTACAAGAAATTAGTTTAATAATGAAGAAATAAACCTCATATATCCTCTATTTATATACTTTAGGACTTCTAGGAACATTCTAGAGTAATTTGGGTTATGATAGGGCATTAAAGAGATGAGTAAGGGCTTTATAAACCAAAATAAATGTTTCCCTATAGGATCTCCCTAAGCAGCACCAAATACCTAATAGCCTCAACCACATAGCCAGTAATGATAATGAAAACCATTGTATATTGTCTTCCTTCCCTGGTAGGATAGTGTAACTCCATCGGCTAGTCAGTGGGTCTTCTTGAGATTTGGGGAAATTTCTCCATGCCACCCACTAGCTAATGCTACCTTCCATGGTAATCTACCATCCATCCATGAGTTAAAAATTAAAATTAAGATTCTTCAAATATCATCATGATGTATTCAAATACATCAAATGATATATCCAATATCCTTAATATTCCATCATTTGGATCCTTAAAAACATGAATTGGATTCCAAAAATCCATAGCTTATAATCACTCATTAAAAATATTAGATACAAAATTGGGTGTTCGTGCTCATTAAAAAATCATGAGACAGATAGAGGTACAAAAATATACCCATTTTAATGATTTAAATAACATATCATAAAAAGATAAATTAGGAATAAATAAATATTTAAATATATACAACATGATCATGAATTAAACTATCCCACAAAAACCAAGAAACGATTTTTTATCTATAAAACATTTCTTACTCTTTAACCCAATAAAACAATTTTAAAAACTTATCATAACTTGAAAACTAAATCACCAAAAATGTATGATCCATTTTGATTATGAAAAAGGAAAATAAGGAGGTAAAGATATAAAACCATTCCAAGAGATTAACATTTAAAACATGCTTTTAATAAAAGATAAAACATTAAGATCACTCTTTGATAGAGTGTTAAAGTAGAATAGATTATTAAAACAACTCCCCCTATGTAAAATAAATAGTGAGTAGTGAAATATTGGAAGAAGTAATGCATTTGAGGTGAAATATAGATAAAACAATGAATTTCGCATCATATCAATTTTTAAAGATAAGAGAAATTCTACAAATATTAAATATAAAAGATATAAAAAAATAAAATTTCAAAAAGAAATGAAACAAAATTGAAAAGGAAAACAAAATTAATTTTGAAAAAAAATAATTATTGAAAAAAAACATTCTACTCATATTGTAAAAACCTATAAAAATATAGATTAGATCTTTGGAAATTATATTTAAGAGAGAACCAAAAAAAATAATTAAAGAAAAGTTTCCTATTATGATCAAAAATGATGTCAAAATATTTCCAAAAATGAAAGAGCCATGCTACCCATCAAATTAATCATAAGACAATAATCTCAATATGGAATGGTTGATTAATTAATTCAATGGTTGAACACTATTTTTAATGAGAATATATCTTTTGATATATCATTTATTTTTTGTGGTGAAGTTATGTAAAATCTTAAAATCAAGTTCCATTTAATATCCTTGAGGATCTGAAAGTGTTATCACAATATGATTTGGGCATGCAAAAAAATTTCGATCTATAAACATTAGATAGTAAATATTAAGGGTCAAAACATTCTTATTTTTTTAATAATACTAGAAGAAATATGGATATACTTAGTTCTTCCATAATTTTTACTTTTTTAATCATATTCATAAATTAAATCATGAAATTTCAACAATATTTTAAAATTTTATTTTGAAAAAATCCTTTTATAAAATTATTTGTTTTTTAAAAACTTGATCAATTATTTGAAAAACAACATGATTATTTATATTAACACCTTTAGAACCATTAATTGTTTTAAGGTTTTTTCCACCTTGGGGGAATATATGAAGAGATCTTTTGATATCCATGATTTTAGTATCCAAAACTCCAACATTGGATTGATTTTAAAATTTCAAAAACAACTCATACTTTTCTTTTAAAATAAGATCCTTTTCATTTAAAATATTATATTTTTCATCAAACAATTTATTATATTTTTTTTTTTCATATATGGAATCATATTTCTTAAACCCATTTCCATGTTGACCACAAGAATATTCATGTTATTCATAGTTTAGGGGTCTTGAAGAATAATAATAGCAATAAGAAGATGAAATGAAATAGAAAAAAGAGTGATAAATTAGAGTATTAACCTCATTACCATCCTCAATATGTTTCATGAGGCATTTTGGAATTGATTCACTTGATTAGAAATAATAACCCCAAGTAAAAACTTTAGGATACTTTATACCTTTCTCTTTTTCTTTAAAACTCTTTTTGTAGAAATGGTATTCATAACTAATATTACAATTTTTTGCAGTTTTAATATTTCATTGTCAGCACTCCAATCAGATATTTCTTTTGGAATATCTAGATTATTTCTTCTTCTTTTTAAGTTTGTACATAATTTTGACAATTTATTCAAATTCATCTTCATCATTAATTTCACTCATTAGAATCTTCATCTTTGATTTATTTAATTTCAATGTTCTTATTAGTTTACTTATCTTCCATTACTTCTTATTTTTTTAAATAGCATTTCATCATTATATCATATGTCATTAAGAGTAAATGGGTTCTTCAACTGTCATATTTTTAATGTCCTTGGATTCTTGGATCATCATCACATTAGGATCCCATAAACTAGGTAAAACCCAAATGATTTCATTCAGGAATGTTTATATAGACAAATAATCACTCAGATATTTTCTACCATTGAAAATTTCTGTGAAATGAGTAAACATGAAAGTAATAGATCAATTTTCATACATAGAGAAACTTTCAAAATCTTGATGATACATATCTAATCTATTTTATTTTATATTATTCTAGCCTTTGTGTGTGGCTTATAAGAATTTTATGGTTTAATAATTAATTTTTCAAGAATAAACTTAATTAAAATTATTATGATCTACATCATAATGTAAATAAATCATATGCTTTCCATTTTATTTTCCAGTTTGGTTATAGAGGAATAAAAATTCATAAACTTTTTCCAAATAATATATCTAATGATTTTAAGAAAACATTTCATGTGAGTTTCTCAATATGAATGACTGGTTTCATCAAAAACATGAGCATTAAAATAAAAATTTCATTCTGTAATAAAAAGGATGATCTTCTAACTTGATTAAAATGTGAAAAAAAAATGAAAACAACCAAATTTTTTAAAAATATATATTTTTGAAATAATGACAAATCACACCTAAAATTCCAATTTTTTTCAAAGTAGGGAACATGGAAAGAGTGGGGGTGAATTTTATTTTCTTAAAAAAAATAAACATAATAATATGTTGATTTAAAAAATAAACGAATTTGAAATAATAAAGTGAAACTTTTAATGAGATATGTATTATAAATTTGTTTAAAGTTATAAATATAATATACAATTAATTTACTAATGAAAATGATCAAACCAAATTTAGGCAAGTATGTGAATTAATTATAAATGATGAAATGGGATAAATTAAATAAAATTGAAAGCTTAATTTTATAAGGATTTTGAAAATAGAACATGAGGTGTCCCTATATCTCAACCCCTAAATTAGAGAGATATGTATTATAAATACCTACCCTTGGTTTTAATAGAAACCCAAGAACCACGTACCTTCATTTTAATGAAGACAAAATAACAAAAACATTCCATGGTTTTTAATGGAAACCCAAGAACTGAAGGTGGAAGGTGGGATGAGAAGGGTGAGTTTCTTAGTTCAACTCCATTACTATTTTGGTCAACTATCTCTCCTAAAGGTCGGGTATAATATAGAGAGAGAGTGGGATAGATAAAAGGGATGAGAGACATTAATATTTGGAAATTGATGGTTGGATATTTGAGAGGGGATCTAGGAAAAAGATAGAGATTCATTATTTTGATTAAAGGAGAGAGTTACTTAATCAGAAAATTGTTGAAGGATGAAGAACTAAACCTCCTTGATCCTTAATGTATATCCTTTGAGACTATTGGGAACATTAATGGATACTTTCGGTTGAGACAGATCATTAGAGAGAAAAGTGGGAGCTTTATTGATCATAATAAATGATTCCATGGAGGGTCCACATTGACACCACTGGATACTTTGTAGCCTCCTCTGGGGAGCTGGTGGAGCTTCTAGAAACTAATGCTCACTGTATGATCCCACTAACTGGTCAGTGGGTCTTTAATATATGTGAAATAACTTATTAATACCACCAGTTACCTAGTTCTACCTACTATAACTTTCAGTAAGAAGTGGCACCACCACTTCATTCCATGGCCTTATAAGGTCTTTTAGAGTCTATCCATGACTTCAACAAGTCCAATAAGATACATAAAATATATTATATATGTATTCAAATAAACCAATGGAGATATCCAAGAACCATAATATTCTATCATTTGGATCAATAAAAAAATGAATTGTATTCCAAAAAGGCATAGTTGAGAATCACTCAATGAAACTATGTGCTATAATATTGGGTGTTTGTGATCATTGAAAAAATTGAGAGAGAGAGGTACAACATAACTGTAATTGGGAAGAATCAACCAAAATATAAGCACACTTTATTTATTGAATGAATAAAAGATAATCTACTTTGTGAGTATTAATTATGTTATGAATTAAATTATGTTATATTTAAAAATTATGGATTTGTGGTGAAGATATTAAAATATGCATGTATTTTAAAAAGAGGAAAGTGAATATGTGGTATTCTCTTTTGGGCAAGTCATTCGAAAAATACTTGTTATATAATAATGATATAATAAAATCATTTATTGCATCAGTGGATTGGTTATATAGACCAAAAGAATATTATAAATATTACTATAAGATATAATGTTTTTGATTTTCCTAAGTTGTAAAGATAATGTAATTGGATTTGATCAACATTTAAAAAGGTAAAAATTGTTATGTCTTCTCAAAAGAAGGAGGATATTTAATCTACCCAACTGATGGAAATCGTTCATTTAGATATTTTTTGTCTTCTTAGGAAGAAATCAACAATTATAGATAAGTGATTTATTTACTTTATTGATTATTTTACTCAAATAATATGTAATATTTATATGAAACATAAATTATAGGCATAAAATATGTTTAAACGTTTCAAAATAAGTGTAAATAAGAAGTTTTATTCTTATTTGAATAATATTTAGATAGGTAATGGGGATAAATATAAAATTAGAAGATATAATTCAAATCTTTAAAATCATGGTATTAATAATCAACTCAGTGTACTATAAAAACTATGAAAATGGTGGGGCTAGATATAAGAATAGAATTTTAGTGGATGTGGATTGATCTATGATGATATAGAATGATACCTCTCCATATTTTTAGATAAAATCCATTAGAACATCATTTCATATTCAAAATCAATGCTTATATATTCTATATTCAAATTTTTCAAAATATGAGATGTATTAAACTAATTATCGGTTTTTAATTATCTTTGGGTGTTTTAAAACCCTTGTGTGATCAAAGTTAAAGGATAAAATCTTGGGATGTTTGAGAATATAGTTTTTGATGAGATATTCCTTGGTTATCCTCCAAATATAAGTTGACACTAGTGTTATAAAAAGGTGATAGAGAAGATAATAGACACTAATTATGTGAAGGTATCGAGACATACAATTAAACAATACACACATGAAGAAGTAAGTTTGAAAAGCGATGGATATGATGTTGTTTTTTCAAGAAGAATAAAGAGGGGTATGTTAATGATGTAATTTTAGAAGATACAAATGTTTAAGAAGAGGATTTATCTATTTCAATATATATTTTTTAATGGGAAAGTAGTGAAAGCATGTGATATGGGAAAAATTAAAATATTCTTTCCATGATCAATTTTGTAACAGAATCACTGGTGTTGTGCACTTGGTTGACCACCGAAGTATCTCATACAAATTAAATTAAGCATGAAAAATAAAATGGAATTATCACCTCATTCAATTTGTTAAAGAAAGCATGTCCCACTCTTTTTTAGTGATCTTATCTCAAATGAACTGATGTTGGACCCCTCTAGATCTCCCAAACATACTTCAAGAGCTTTTCAGTACACCGAACATCACTTTTTGGTTTCTATAATGGAGAATCTAAGAGGCTTTCAATAGCCTTGTGATCACCTGAGCACCATTCCTTCTATTCGGGGTGAATAACTTGGATCGAGGTGGTCATATCTCCTCTTTATCATTTTATAATTTTTGATAGAAGTGAGAGTGGATCTCAAATTAGAGGTATTGAATAGTACATTGAATTTTGGATTCTAATTTCTTATATGTGTTGGTTTAAAGTACCAGAAATTTCACTTAGGCCTCTAGGTAACTTAAATCTTCTAAATAAACCCTTAGAGACACTAAATTACACAATAACTTGGTCATAAATTAAATTTATATTTTATCACATACTTGTACCATCTAATAAATGGTATGTTATAAAATTTCATCCATTGACATGACTTGCTTCTCCCATTGAAAAAAATGGACCATGAATAATAATATTCATCTGAAAAATATCTATTTTTGTATTCACTTAATTAATTATGAATATATAAGTAAATAAATTCAAAAATAAATATTCTAACCTAAAATAACATTGAATCAATTTATTTCTTGTAGATAGGTCAAACTTGGGCATCCCCTAAAACCCATGGTGGGGCCTAGCATTTCCCAAACTCATATTAACTTATAATAGGACAAACTCTTGAATACACTTAGTGTGTGGCCCTCTAGGATTTTATCTTGATAGTAGTGAGTACTACTCATAAACCATGAATAAAATCTATAAACCCATCAAGGACCTTGAAAAGATAAGTTATAGTCAAATTATGGAAAACCTCTTCTATGAACACATGTCATGTAATATAATCTCTTTGTCTACTTTTATCTCATAAATTTTGATGCACAACTTGTGTAACCATCCTTACTTTAATTATTTATTCTTGAACATTTTTTATGGACTTAATTTATTCTACCATAGACATGTATTAGTGAAGGTACTACCATCATTTTCAATTATCCTAATATATATCTTCATTTTGGAATCAAAAAAACTTCCCTTTATCATTCAATCAATGTCATGCCTCCAATAATGCACCCAATGAAAGCTACCTCACCATAACATAAATGTCACATTTTTTATATAGAATTAAAGTATGTAATAAAATGACACACATTAATAATTATTCCAACTAAATAGACCAACACAAATGATCATAGATTATAAAAACCAACGACACCTATAACATGCGGTGTTCATATTGGAAGTTTAGTCCACATTCTCTCCTCTAATTGAGATCACCAAATTAGAACATCATGAAATGAAGTATCAATGATTATGATCCTATATCAACTGATACTCAAACATCATTGGTATGATTTATATAGGCCATATGAAAAAAATTTAATATTACTATCATAGTATATCATGGTTATCATTATTTTTATGGAACTATTATAACCTTTTCATATAACCTGTAATCTCTTGACATTACCATTTATATAGTACATATAGAAGTAATGTTACTATCATGGAAAGATAAAACACACGAATATATCAATATATATACATTAAATGGTAATAATAATAATTATAGGAGCTGGGTATAGGGAACGCACTCACAAAACTTCCACTTGCACAAGATCCAACCACTAATGACTCTTAACCTGTTAGATCCCACATGAGAGTCATTCTTCTAGAGAGATATGGATTTTTTTAGGGGTTTTACTACATTATATTCTATTTCTACTCTAAAAATTATGACATCACCTCTCTACAAAAAATCCCTTGAGAGATGAAACTTACATAGTATATGTTTTCTCCTCTAGTATGTCATGGGATCCTTATAAAATACCACTGCATTTGTATTATCACAATAAACTATAACAGATTCTATACTAATAGTAATGACACCAATATATAATAAAATGATTCATATCCAAACCACATATTTAGCTACATAGAGAGCCTCTATGTACTCAGATTATATTGTAGAATCGGTGACCATGGGTTTCTTAGAACTTTCATAGCTCATCACACCACCATTCAATCATTAATCATAGCTTAACTTTGATATCATATAATAATGATCTATCTAGAAACTAGGATTATTTTATTCCATCACTACTATTTTATCATCTATTCTATACACTAGGAAAATATTTTTTAAAAACAACTAGAATAACCTAGTAAATCAGAACATGATTTAGCTCTGACATGGCTAAAGGGCGTTTCGGATCCCCATGGGATGGAAACTAGCATCTGGACACCAAGAAACATAAATGGGGAATAATTTCACAAAAAAAATTATCGAAAAATAAAAATATTGGAAAGAAACCATAAATAGTTAGTAATATAGTCTTCAAGATAAAACTTCACTTGGTAGACAAGTCAAAAACCCCAAAATCACATAACCAATGATAACATCAATAACAAATCTCCTTGCAACAGGTGGAACACATACTATACATGTAACCACTAACTCACAAGGTCCTGATATCAAGAATATCCACCACCTCCAAGAAATTATTTACCTTCCCTTAGAACTAACATAATAAAGTCTACAAACACCAAATGGAAAAACTATGGTGTGATCAGCAATAGCCCAATAGGATCACACTAAGAATATCCTATGCACTTCTTATCAAATAAACCAAATGATCTCAATTTTAAATAAAACATGGCATGGATATATTTTCAAAACTCGTAGTGAAACTTTCTTTTCAAACCATTCCAATAGATAGTATAAAATATATAAAAAATATATTTCCATACAAACATGTATGAATAATCATTTTGATCAAAAATTATATGAGTAAATAATTTCATAAATAATATCATATATAAATCATTTTCAATCATATAACCATGGTTATAAGGTATAGGGTTATTTATTTTCATTCACAAGGTATCACACAATCTTGATGAAATATGGCTCCAGGTGTGATCGCACTTCCCTGGACCTCATTCCAAGGGAGAATTTGAGAACACCCCCAACAAATTAACTCCCTACCCTTATTACATTTAGTTAGCATTATCTTCGTCAAGTCATTTCTTGGAAGTAACTTACCTATCATTTATATCCTTAACCTAAGTACCCAAGAACCCATGTGCTTCATGGTAATCAATCATACAATGAGATGTGATTCATTTAAATAAATCTAAAATCATTTCATTTAATCATTTCGATCGACCCCAAGTTGAATTTTCAAAACATTCCATTTCATTTAAAATACTAATCATCAACAAGTTTTCATCCAAACTCATACCTTTCAAAAATATCATTTCATTTCAAATTCATAAAAAACTTTCATGCCTTATGTTATGAAAAAATCATCATCAAAATCAATTCTTCAAATCATTCATTTAAAATCAAGATCATATTTTTAAAATTGACACTTTATTGCAAAATCCATTTTTAAAGATATTTTATCACACATCATTATATTTCAAAAAAAAATATCAAAGACTCAAATCATTATTTGGAACCATCAATGATATAAGGATCCTTCACTCTCAAGGGAGGATAGAGATAAGGAAAAGATAATTCGCATTCAAAATGATATTACACTTACTAAAAGATATT
Organism: Viscum album; assembly: GCA_963277665.1. NCBI lineage: Eukaryota > Viridiplantae > Streptophyta > Magnoliopsida > Santalales > Viscaceae > Viscum > Viscum album. The sequence continues at coordinate 1,509,934,167 of OY728139.1, read as the reverse complement.
CAATGCTTTGAAGGAAACATTGTTCTTTGAATTTTAAAGGTTGGAGGGACCTAAATCACCTATAGAGAGTCTCCAAAGTCAAGGGGGTTTAATTACTTTTTAGTGATATTATTAAAGAAATAAAACATAATTTTAGAGAAAAAATAATTATGATACTTCCTTGGGTTTACTCACCAAGTTTGGAATCACTAGCAAGCTGCTATCTCCCATGGATTTCCAAAGGCACTTGGTAGAAAGTTTGTAGGCCTAGAAACCCTACCAGGTAACTGGTGGGATTCCCATTGGAATCCCCTACTTCCATCGTTCCACTGGTTGTATGATTCCCCTCACCAGTTAGCTAGTGGACCTTATGTATCCATTTTGGCCATAGTTCATGTCTACCCCTTCGCTAAAACTCTCATACACCTCCTAACACCTCAAACCAGAAACAAAAGGCACTTATGGTCTATATAAAGTCTCATACAAGAAGAAACAACCAATAATAAATATATACATCCCAAGAACAACAAGAAAAACAAGAGGATATAAATTAAACTAAAGATCATACCTAAAATCATCTATCAAGATGTTACAATTCTCTCCACTATAAATTCTTTCTTTTCTCGTAAATCATATCAAGAAGATTCATCTATAAAAATATGATATGGATGATCTCTTATTATCACCTCTTTCTCCCATTCCATATGAGAATAATAATTTTTATACCATAGAAATCAAACAAAATTTATGGAATTTCCATGGAGAAACTTAATCTAAGAGTCAAAAATATAAACTAGCTACTCAGTCATGGTCATATCAAGGTCTACAACAAGTTCCTCCCAATTCAAAATAGTAAAATGGTCCAAAAGTTATTTCTTGAGCTGAAACACATGAAACACATCATGGATTAATGAAATTATAGGTGGAAAATCAAAATGTTAATCCATCATCCCAATCTTCTCAATGACGTCAAATGGTTCCACATATATCTGTGTCATCTTCCATAATTTTTCAAGTCATCAGTGTCCCAATTGAGTTGAGACTCTCCAAAACACTTAGTATACAACTGAAAACTCCAAAGGAAACTGATGATGATATGAATAATTTTTTTATCATCTTTGTACCATCACTAACCTTTATTGAATCATCATAATTTTCACATTGTCCTTGAAAAAACTAAGTCCCAAAATGGAATATTCACCAACCTCTAACAAAAAAAGTGTAGATTTAAAGGGATGAATATACAAGGCATCAAACACTTCCATTTTAATATATGACTAGTAACTTTTTTTTTAATAAAACTCAACTATCCCCAAGTGGAAATCCCATGGTTCTCCAAAATCAAAGACATAAGCACGTAATTTGTCTTCGAAAATCTATAAATCCCATTCTATCTGACAATATTTATGAGGATGGTATTTTGTTCTAAACTTTACTATAGATCCCATCACCTCTTGAAGTTATATATATAAATAAGATACAAATAAGGGACCCCTATTGGAAATAATGGAAGATAAAACACCATGAAATATAACAACCTCATACGCATAAATATTTCCTAAGTCCTCAACTTTGATGGTATCACATATTGTAATAAAGTGTTCTCATTTGGTCAATTGGTCAATCATCACTCATATTTAATTTTTTCCTTAAGGATTATGTGGAAATACAACCAAAAAATCCATTAATGTCTCACCCAACTTCCATGTCAAAACTAGAAGGGACTGAATAAAACCAAAAGGCTTCTCATGAACAGCCTTAATATGCTAGTAGATATAAAAACATAGAAACAAGTGATATACCATTTCATACCTAACCATCATAAATGATGCATCATATCATAAAACATCTTCATCATGACTGGGTGAAACACCCACTGGGAATGATGACAATCTCCCATCACATCCTTCCCCATAGAAAATGGAATGACATAATAGTTCCCAAAGAAAAGGATACCCTTTAAAGATAGAGACCATTCTTTGATGGTTTCCCCACCATATAAAGAATATATAATTTATTAGAACTTATCATGAAGTTTTTTTCTATAAGAATCATCTTGAGAACATAGTATTTCAACTAAACACTTTCCAAATCAACCTTGGTCTCATTCTCAAAGACTCCCAAATGTATGTGAGAAAAGAGATCCATTAGATTTCATTCCTCTAACGATTATTCCATTGATCAATATGGAATCTTAATACTAAGGTCATCAATAAAATTGTTCCCCTTTATAGGGGTATAGGTAATGTTAAATTCAAAATATTTTAAGTGCTCCACCCATTACCTCTGATAGAGATTAAAATATTTTTTTCAAGAATATGTAACTCAATTTTTTTTATTATAATATAAAGGTAAATATCTCTCTGAAATGGTAATACTACCAAATATTAAGATAATTCATCATAGTTGTAACACCCCGAGATTTTATGAAAAATATTCTTTTTAATTTCATTAATATATTGTGTTGTACACTACACCAAAAGGAGCTTGCACAACACGCATCCTTGACTTGCCTTGTATTACACGTAATCGCGACCTTCCTCGATAGCGTGTGTAGTACGCAATACCGAGTTTCACTAAACAACGATATATTATTAAAACTAGTCGTTATGAATAGTAATAACAACCTTTTAAAATTTTAGAAATTTTATATCTCAAAATGGACTTCATTTTTGGATTCGGAGTATCAAATTTAGCCTAAGGTGAAATTTTGGTACTTTTCGGATAACTTTCATATTCTGATGAATAGTGAAAATTACTAAATTTTAATTAAAAACAACTTTTTTAATCGAAATAATTAATAGTGATAAATTGTTAATTTGAGTGATTTTAAAGTATATTTAGAATATATTTTTACAATTTAATACAATGTTGGTCATTGGATGTAATTCTATATTTAAACCAGTTATAAACAAGTTTCAATCTTTTGATAGTTATTATCTCTTAAAAACACGCTATTTGTTTTGACGACGGGAATTAATTTTTAAATTAGTTAATGCAACTGATATGTTTTGAATTTGGTAAAATAGACATCATTTTTGAGTTCATAATATCAAATATGGCTTAGGCCTAATTTTTGGTATTTTTCTGAAAACTTTCAATTTTTGATGAATAGTGAAACCACTAAGTGGTAGTTAAAAAAACGGAATTGTTCATAAAACTTAATTTTACCGCTTCTGTGAGTGGAATTTCAAAAATCCGAGAGACACGGTTGATGTTAGTAGGTAAAATGTGGTTCAATGAGATGAAAATAATTTTTTGGTGAATAGTAACTTTTTACTTTTTTTACCACGGTTAAAAGTAAATAGGGTAATTAAGGGTAGAAATGATATTATTATTACCATAACACATGTCCTAATTCTATTAGACAAGTGTAATTCGACCAAAGACAAACTTATGAATAAAATATGACCATTTAGGCCCACTTGGATTAGATTAGGACATTTATTATTAATTTATTTAAAGAAGGGTTAAAAGAGTTAAAATCAAAGTTTATTTACTAAAACATTTTTAATATGGGGTTATACATAAGATAAATTAGACTATAAATATTCATTATAAAGCTAAAAATATTTCCTACATAATGGTATTTTATTTGTAATTTTTATACATTAAATAATTTAATTTATTTATGACACAACGATGGTGCAGTAATTATCTTATTAATGAAATATTGACATAATTGATGTTATAAATGCCCAAATAAATGTAATTTGAGACTTTTTATGACTTACACTAATTTTATAGGTTAATATGACATGTTATTGTTGAGTTAAGTAACTTGTTTTGAACTTATCATTCTGTTATGAATTTCATAAAAATCATGTACCAAATAGTGTCAAAATTGGCATAAATTAGTTTTTAAAACAAATATTATATTATTATTTGTTATTTTATTCATAAAAATCTAAGGTTCTGAAAAATTAATTAGATAAGGTTATATATATTAATAATAAACAACTTGGGGTTCGTTTGGCTTCTTATAGTAAGTTTATTAACCTTATAGTGTAAGAACACAAGAAGACACGGTAAAAGTAAAATTATTTAACTTAATGTTAAATCAAAATGATAAGGTTAAAATAGGAACCTAAACTTGTCTAAATTCTATTGGATGAGAGGATTTTGAACAATCCCCACCTTATCCTCTAAATAAATCAATTTGGAGCTATTTAAAACCGAACATGACTTTATAATAAAATAATATATTTAGTTATTCCAAAGTTGCCCCTCTCCTCCCTTATAAAAGGGCACCTCATCCCTCTCTTCCTCACACAACTTTGAGCCTTCAAGCTCGGCCAACCCCTACCAAATTATCTTCTCCACTTCCCTAGAAACATCCTAGAGGTTCTGGTCTTCCTCAAAGACCAATTTTAGTGCCCTAAGAGGAGGTCTCAAAGAGGCGCTTCAAAGAAGAGGAGGTTCGGACACTTACAAAGCAAATCGGACCTAAGGTAAGGGAAATATCACAATATCATTTTTATCCGAGATTGCTTATACTTTGGTATTTACTGGGGTGTATTTTATCATCCACATCCATGTTTCATCAATATTTAATATTATTTCCATCCACCTACTATTTTTTTAAAATCCAATTTTACCTTTCGGTGAGATTTTAGTAAAAGATATGAAAGGAATCTTTTGTCGTTTTTTCGTACGAGGTACTTTTTTTACTTTTCCGACAAAAGTATGAGAAGAATGTTTTATTTTTTTAACTTATAAGGTATGAATGGATTTTTAAAACATTATTTCCAAGAATCTTCCTTTACAAGTTTTCAAGTTTATTTTTAATCAACTTCTTTTAGATTATAATTGTATGACATGTTAAGAAAGGAAAAGTGTTTTTGAAGTAGAAAGGATATTTTCCTCAAGAATGGAGTTCAAGTGTTTTATCAAAATTATTTTCCATCTAAGATAATAAAGGGTTATGTTTTTATCCCTATTATTACATTGATTTGATTATGTTGTGATGGAATTATATTTTTATGAATTCCTTTATCTTATATGAATTGTTTTATGATGTCACGATGTTTAAGATTCCCATTTTTATTACTTGGGTTATGAAACTATGTATGATTTATGATTTTGTGGCACACATAATAATGGTATCATTATGAGATGGGTGGCACCTATATCTCCCTCCAATGCATTGGGTAAAGATTTTATATCTCATGAGATAGACATGGCTGGAATGGTAGGTTATACCGGTTCAGTGAAACAGGACTGAAACGAGGGTGACTCGGTTCAGAAAGGGACTTTGTCCACTAAGATAGTCTTGTCAATGATTCTTGACTAATAAGAAATGATTCTCTATGATTATGTGTGTATTCCACAAAGTTTAATGTTTTAAGTTATGATTATTGTGATTACATTTCACTGCCATTAGTTATTCCAGGTTATGAAATTATGATCTCTTTTACAGGTTAAGATTTCCAAAAGTTATGTTCTTATGTATATGATGTGATTGATATTTTTTTTGTTTACCCTTACTGAGAATTTGAGCTCACCCTTTCATGTTTTATTTTCCCCATGATACAAGGAAAGATTTTAGGTATAAAAAAAAGAAGATCTTTATGGGAGATGTTGAAGATCTTTCACCAGGATTAGAAGATTATATTCCGAGTTTCCAAAGACACTAAACTATTACGATCCTTGTGTGTGTGTTTTTGTTATGTACTAAGTATTCCTCAAATGTAATTTAATGTCAATGTACGTCAAGATTCGGGTCTCTACAGTTGGTATCAGAGGAAAGGTTTAGTCAACCTTTGGAAACTAGGATGTGAGAACGTTAGTGAGATCCCTAGAGATATTTCTAAGGTATGTCTAGGGATATCCCTAAGGATAAGTATACGTATAGGATATAGTCCTATAACTATGGTAACGATATTAGATTAAACCAAAGATGTTAGATATTGAAGTTAATCCCCCTTTATTATGATTTTTTCCTCTAACACTATTCTTTTTGGGTTTTAGAAAATGGTTGGAAACAAGATGATTCACGATAATGGAGGATATTATGGACAATGGAATGATATTATTCATGAGAAACCAAATGAAATGGGATTTGGAAGTCCAACCATCATTATTATGTCGAATCAGCAATCTCATAATATGATCAATAAACTCAAATTTGGTAAGTTTCCTGACTCGGCTAATAAGAGAAAGATGGAGTTTCATGATGATCATAGAGGAAAGAGAGTTCAATTTCCCCTATGTAAATCATGTGGGAAGAGGCATCAAGGAGAATGTTTCAAAGGGACTGGAAGATGCTTTGGGTGTGGAAAAGAAGGACACAAAGCCAGTAATTGTAAAGGAAAAGGTTTAGTTAACACCAGGGATGAGAATAATGGTATTGCTATGACATCAACAATGGTTAAATGTTTTAAATGTGGAATGTACGGGCATTATGCAAACCAATGCCCTAAGGGAAAGTCTCATGAAGAGAATCAGTATGTCCGTATGAGTAGTATTTATGTTGATGATGATGATGAGACTACAAATGATATGTGAGTTGAAAGAATTGTTGAAGCTCAGTCAATGGTTTAAGAAGGTAGTGGAATGATTACATGTTTATCATGTGTAATGTTGTATAAGTAATCTCATGGTACTATGGAATACTGAGACATCTAAGGATTGTTACACTGTTGTCTTTCCTTGAGTTTTGAAAGTGTATGATTAATGGTACTAGTATCCATGAAAGGTTATTCAGATATTTTTGGAATGTAGATGATATGCACATAATGAAGGGATAAGGAGAAAATTAAATGTTTGATAGTATTCATGAGCTCATGACTGATATAAGGAGAAGGTTATATCATGGTCTGAGTATATAGAATTTTTGGATTTTGGTATATGGAAAGAGTTAACTTTTGACTGCATTCATGTTTTCACTAAGGTTCAATGGGTATTCATTCTTCAAGAGAATACATGATTAAGGTATTCACATGTTTTTAATTTGACCAACAAGATATATCTTATGATATATGGGGGATAAATGATGGCATTCACGTGATTGTTATGTGAAATTTCAAGTAATCATTTTCTTTATACTATGAGCTTGGACCGAAGTATTTTAGATAAGCCTAATGATTGGAATGGATTATGTTGGACATAAGTTAGGATAAAACGTTTTTCGATATTATTGATGGGATGTTATAATAATATATCTTTAGAAAAAGGACAACCTACAGGACGGGCGACAACTCATCGCGTCGGACAAGGTTGTGGGAATCGAACCCACAACCGAAGTGCGGATGGCCTTTATCGCCTACCACTGGCCTACAGGAAGTCCCTGGTTAGTAGAAACTAGTTTTATTTTATTAAACGGTATGATATATGAAGTACAAGTTCATTTTTGGAACCATATACGATTAACCATAAGATGGACTTATAACTTTCGCTAACCTTTTGTTTGAAAGAGATGGAATGACCCATCATTCTATCACATGATCTTATAACACATCATGAATGACAAATTCAACTTAATTTCTTTAATAGATGAAGTGGAAATTGTCCAAATAACGACAAATGGTGAGACTATACCAAAATCACGAAAGTATTTCTTCTAATTCCAATTTAATCAACTTTAGGGAAACGATCTTGAAAACAAAAAATGTTTTCCTAGTGATCTTATATCTGATTAATCAGATGGTACCTTAGATCGTCACAAATTTATGGATTTGTGATTGTTGGCTTTTCCATTGCCATGTTCTCTACCACTCTCCATCAGAACATGATGGTTAGATTTTTCTTCCATATCCATATTTTCAGCTATGTGGAAACCCAGTGATTAGTTTATTTGGGTAACCGTTATGTTTCATACTTTTATTTTTAAAGATTGGTTTTGGTATTCCTTTTTACGATGTGGGTTTCTATTAAAAGAACTTTCGAATAGTAAACCATTTATAACCCCGACGAATTTCGAGGACGAAATTCATTTTAAGGGGGGTAGAATGTAACACCCCGAGATTTTATGAAAAATATTCTTTTTAATTTCATTAATGTCTTGTGTTGTACACTACACCAAAAGTATCTTGCACAACACGCATCCTTGACTTGCCTTGTATTACACGCAATCGCGACATTCCTCGATAGCATGTGTAGTACGCAATACCGAGTTTCACTAAACAACGATATATTATTAAAACTAGTCGTTATGAATAATAATAACCACCTTTTAAAATTTTAGAAATTTTATCTCTCAAAATGGACTTCATTTTTGGATTCGGAGTATCGAATTTAGCCTAAGGTGAAATTTTGGTACTTTTCGGATAACTTTCATATTCTGATGAATAGTGAAAATTACTAAATTTTAATTAAAAACAAATTTTTTAATCGAAATAATTAATAGTGATAAATTGTTAATTTGAGTGGTTTTAAAGTATATTTAGAATATATTTTTACAATTTAATACAATGTTGGTCACTGGATGTAATTCTACATTTAAACCAGTTATAAACAAGTTTCAATCTTTTGATAGTTATTATCTCTTAAAAACACGCTATTTGTTTTGACGACGGGAATTAATTTTTAAATTAGTTAATGAAACTGATATGTTTTGAATTTGGTAAAATAGACATCATTTTTGAGTTCATAATATCAAATATAGCTTAGGCCTAATTTTTGGTATTTTTCTGAAAACTTTCAATTTTTGATGAATAGTGAAACCACTAAGTGGTAGTTAAAAAAACTGAATTGTTCATAAAACTTAATTTTACAGATTCTGTGAGTGGAATTTCAAAAATCCTAGAGACACGGTTGATGTCAGTAGGTACAATGTGGTTCAATGAGATGAAAATAATTTTTTGGTGAATAGTAACTTTTTACTTTTTTTACCACGGTTAAAAGTAAATAGGGTAATTAAGGGTAGAAATGATATTATTATTACCCTAACACATGTCCTAATTCTATTGGACAAGTGTAATTAGACCAAAGACAAACTTAGGAATAAAATATGACCATTTAGGCCCACTTGGATTAGATTAGGACATTTATTATTAATTTATTTAAAGAAGGGTTAAAAGAGTTAAAATCAAAGTTTATTTACTAAAACATTTTTAATATGGGGTTATACATAAGACAAATTCGACTATAAATATTCATTAGAAATCTAAAAGATTTCCTACATAATGGTATTTTATTTGTAATTTTTAGACATTAAATAATTAAATTTATTTATGACACAACGATGGTACAGTAATTATCTTATTAATGAAATATTGACATAATTGATGTTATAAATTCCCAAATAAATGTCATTTGAGACTTTTTATGACTTACACTAATTTTATAGGTTAATATGACATGTTATTGTTGATTTAAGTAACTTGTTTCGAACTTATCATTCTGTTATGAATTTCATAAAAATCATGTACCAAATAGTGTCAAAATTGACATAAATTAGTTTTTAAAACAAATATTATATTATTAATTGTTATTTTATTCCTAAAAATCTATGGTTCGGCCAAATGACTTATATAAGTTTATATATATTAATAATAAACAACTTGGGGTTCTTTTGGATTCTTATAGTAAGTTTATTAACCTTATAGTGTAAGAACACAAGAAGACACGGTAAAAGTAAAATTATTTAACTTAATGTTAAATCTAAATGATAAGCTTAAAATAGGAACCTAAACTTGTCTAAATTCTATTGGATGAGAGGATTTTGAACCATTCCTACCTTAGCCTCGAAATAAATCAATTTGGAGCTATTTAAAACCGAACTTGACTTTATAATAAAATAATATTTTTAGTTATTCCAAAGGTGCCCCTCTCCTCCCTTATAAAAGGGCACCTCCTCCCTCTCTTCCTCACACAACTTTGAGCCTTCAAGCTCGGCCAACCCCTACCAAATTCTCTTCTCCACTTTCCTAGAAACATCCTAGAGTTTCTGGTATTCCTCAAAGACCAATTTTAGTGCCCTAAGAGGAGGTCTCAAAGAGGCGCTTCAAAGAAGGGGAGGTTCGGACACTTACGAAGCAAATCGGGCCTAAGGTAAGGGAAATATCACAATCTCGTTTTTATCTGATATTGCTTATACTTTGGTATTTACTGGGGTGTATTTTATCATCCACAACCATGTTTCATCAATATGTAATATTATTTCCATCCACCTACTATTTTTTTTAAATCCAATTTTACCTTTCGGTGAGATTTTAGTAAAAGATATGAAAGGAATATTTTGTCGTTTTTTCGTACGAGGTACTTTTTTTACTTTTCCGACAAAAGTATGAGAAGAATGTTTTCTTTTTTTAACTTATACGGCATGAATGGATTTTTAAAACATTATTTCCAAGAATCTTCCTTTACAAGATTTCAAGTTTATTTTTAATCAACTTCTTTTAGATAATAATTGTATGACATGTTAAGAAAGGAAAAGTGTTTTTGAAGCAGAAAGGATATTTTCCTCAAGAATGGAGTTCAAGTGTTTTATCAAAATTATTTTCCATCTAAGATAATAAAGGGTTATGTTTTTATCCCTATTATTACATTGATTTGATTATGTTGTGATGGGATTATATTTTTATGAATTCCTCTTATATGAATTGTTTTATGATGTCACGATGTTTAAGATTCCCATTTTTATCACATGGGTTATGAAACGATGTATGATTTATGATTTTGTGGCACACATAAGAATGGTATCATTATGAGATAGGTGGGACCTATATCTCCCTCCAATGCATTGGGTAAAGATTTTATATCTCATGAGATAGACATGGCTGGAATGGTAGGTTATACTGGTTCAGTGAAACAGGACTCAAATGAGGGTGACTCGGTTCAGAAAGGGACTTTGTCCACTAAGATAGTCTTATCAATGATTCTTGACTAATAAGAAATGATTCTCTATGATTATGTGTGTATGCCACAAAGTTTAATGTTTTAAGTTATGATTATTGTGATTACATTTCACTTCCATGAGTTATTCTAGGTTATGAAATTAGGATCTCTTTTACAGGTTAAGATTTCCAAAAGTTATGTGCTTATGTATATTATGTGATTGATATTTCTTTTGTTTACCCTTACTGAGAATTTGAGCTCACCCTTTCATGTTTTATTTTCCCCATGATATAAGGAAAGATTTTAGGTATAAAAAAAAGAAGATCTTTATGGGATATGTTGAAGATCTTTCACTAGGATTAGAAGATTATATTCCGAGTTTCCAAAGACACTAAACAATTACGATCCTTGTGTGTGTGTTTTGGTTATGTACTAAGTATTCCGCAAATGTAATGTAATGTCAATGTACGTCAAGCTTCGGGTCTCTACAATAGTTGTGTGTTTTAGATCATGCATGGGATATTTCTTCTCATGTTCTCAAAGATGACCAGAACCATAATCCACAACATGATCACCCTACATGAGAACACAATACAAACTTAAACTTGAAGCATCAAAATAGACCGCATAGCACCACCCTTCCTTTGGAAGATTTTACAATGAGTCAGATGTCAAATGGAACTTCAAATTTTTAAAGGAAACCTAACATATTGAATACCAAACAAATTCTACTCCCTTTTGAGTGATTTCAATCATTGGAGAATCTAACTTTGATAAATATTTTACGAACTAGTAGTAATACCCTGCTAGGACCAAGAATATCTAAATATCAAATACATTTCATGGTTATTTCCAATATATGATAGCTTTCACCATTTCAAGATCAAATTAGATTACATTTTAAGAGACCACTCTCCCCAAGAAATTCATCTCTCAAATACGGAAATGGTACTTTTATAACTTGACATGAAGTCGGTGATTTCTCAAGATATCCAAAAATTATCTCAAAATAAGCACATGATCCACTTTAGTTTTATAATATTCCGAGATGTCTTCCAAAAATACCACTATAAAAGAATCAATATACTAGTAAAAAGTACTATTCATCACCACCAGAAACATAGAAAGAGAATTGGTTGGACCAAATTGTATAACAAGATACTCATATTGAAAATACTTTCTCATAAAAGTAGTCTTGGGGATATCAACTATCTTGATCCTGAGCTGGTGGAAACCATACTGAAGATCAGTCCTAAAGAACCACTTCACCCCTTTTATGTGATCCAAAAAATCATCAATGTGGGTCAATATATACTTTTTATTGATTGTAACCTGATTGAGCTTATGGTAATCAACACACAAGTGAAATTTTATTTTAGATTTATTAGTTAAAACCACATGTTTTTTACAAATAAACACAATAGGTGTGATAAATCCTTTGGAAATCAAGTCATATAATTAGGAATTATGATCCTTCATTTCATCTGGTTATATATAGTAAGAGGGAATAGTTATAGGTTGTATTTCTAGAACCAAGTCAATATAAAACTACACATCTCTCACCGATGGAAAACTAGAAAATTCATAAGGAAAAAATTCTGAAAATTAATTCAAAGATGGAGGAAGTTCACTATAAGATACTTGTTTCTCCATTTTAAAAGTTTTCAAGGATATAATCATACACATATCTAAAAGTGATGGTATAGAATTACTAGCATCGGTGCCCAATTCTCTCTGAAAACATATCACTCCCCATCGGGATAGTAAAAGTGATCCATAAAATATAAAAGTAAATCAGAGATTTATGAGCCACCAATAAATATATAACAATAATGAAATCCATATGACTCATTTTGAGAACCAAAAATTCCTATATGTTCTTGGTATCTGATAAATATAAAGCACAATAGGGGCATTGAAGAAACTTATCTCTCTTTATCTCGAGAGTTGTTACCATTTCCATCACATAAGGAATCATCCTCATTATAAGATTCAATAGAACCATAGTGCAAGTTGATATAGAATAATGAGAGGCACCGATATCAAATAACTAATTCACTAAAGATAAAATTATAGTAATGGAACCTATCGTTTTTATAGAGCCTGCATCAGTTCCTACTGGAGACTCATCCATTGCATGAAGAAGATTCATTCTTGATACTTATTTCTAGAACAACTTAGTTCTTGAATCATCCAATTGTGTCATGTATACTCTTAATATTATCTAGGTCACACCACTATATGGAGAAGTAAAAATATGTAAAACCCTCTATAAGTGGCATGGGAATTCGTAAGTGCTACTGATCTTTAGTGCCTCTGTGTAAGCATGCCTAGAGTGCCCAACCATTAAACATTGGAAACATGTCTGTGGGAATTTTATAAATACTACATCTAAATCATCTAAAGAATACTACTAAGGACCAAAATGATTGTTTCCAAAATAAGACTCATCTTGTTTCCTCTTCCCTTTAAAGGAACCACTAAAACTACCATAGGGAGTTATAGGAAATCTTTTCAACCTTTAATTACAAAAAAAAATCAAGTTATACCATCATATTTCTATCTAGAACATTATAATATTAGGTAAGCTTCAACAAGAAGACCTAAATCCAATATCTAATTAAAGACTCATCCCAAACCTTAGGGCCTTCAGCTTCTCATTTGGCACTAGCTTGGGTGAAAATTAATATTTTCACTAAAATGATTTGTATATTGAGTCACTATTTGATCACATTTTTAAAGGTTGAGAAACTCTGTATACTTTTCCAATACCATCAACTATGGAAAAAATTTCTCCATGAAAAGTGTGTTAAATTCTTTCCACTCCAATACCTCATTCTCCTTTTCTAGAACTATAACATCCCACTATCTCTTACTAGGCCCCTAAATCTTTAAGATTAAGCATTTCACCTTAATATAATCTAAATTACCTAGAAAATCTATAATTCTCACAATATTCCCCCAAAAATCCCCATCCTCGTGAGGGGGATTCATTCCTAGAAAACATAGTGGTTTATGATGAAGAAAATCTTGGGAAAATCTCTGTTATCATCCCTCTAATGTAAAGCCTATGTAACATCCCAGAAATTATAAGCATAATTTTTCTTTTAAATATTTTATTACATTAATTAATTTATAAACAAAACAAACTTTAATTTATTATATAACTTAACTATTTAGAATTATATAATATAACTTTAAATTATCTCACACTTTTTATGAAATTTATTTTTTTAATTAATATTTTAAATTATAAATACTAATTTTATAAACATGGTTTTATTTCATTTAAAACAATATTATTATTTAATAAATAAATTATTGGAACTCCAATCTTATAAATGAAGGTTCTGAGCACAGCAGAAGCTCATTGGTGGGTTTTTTCAACTTTAATTTTAGCATTAACAACGATCAATCTGAGATCTGTCACGATGTAAAATGCAGGATCTTCGGAATAGAACGAAGAACGAAAAACAAAATAGGGAGTCTTGGAACCATAGAGATAGGATCATCATATGTTGGTCATAATTAATTTAATTAATTGACAAGAATTACCATGATGGAATTCTTTCTTTGTTGATGTCTCCGGTCACGATCCGGTGTGATCCATCATTGTGTCATAGAATCCAAGTATAGGATTCCTCTAGCAGTGATCCACATGTGCTCCATGTATATCTGGACCTCACCGAAGGGATCTTCTGGTGATAGCATGGAAGAACCTTCTCTTGCGATTTCTTCCTTCGATCACCTTGATCCGGTGGTGGTGGATCTCTCTCGGTCTTGAGAGCGTTCTTGGAGGAAGGAGTTCTTTCGGCCTTGAGAGAACTCTCCAGAATTGTTGTTCACAATTATTGGGGAAAAGTGTTGGGGTTGTGAGGATATTTATAATCGGGTTTGATGTAATAGAGTTATGACAATAAATGAACATGTTACGCATTTTATTTATTTCATTAACTCTCATTGAAAACCCTCATGTCGAATGATTAATTCCTTGACATGCACCCACACTGATTATAATAAATATCATTTAATAAAACGACATTATTTCTTCACAATCCCGAATAGTAAAACTACACGGGGTGTAATCATTAATACACATCATGTACTCATTTTCCATGAAAACTACATGGCGTGTATATTCAATATACGCGGCGTGTAATTTTATTTTCCATTTTTATTTATTTCCTCCACCACATTTATTAGACCTTGAGTAATGGATATTTATTTGTTAAATGAATGTAACTTCATTACTCGCTAATAAATATATATTATTTCGACCACAATATATTCTATCAAATAAATAGTGTCGAAATAAATGCGATCAGGCATCCTTAAATAATTATTAAACCACATTCGGGAATAATTTTTATTTAACTTGTTAAATTAGTATTTAACTGAGATACATGGACACACTTAGTGTGTGACCCTATAGGAGTCTTTCTCGTTGGCATTAGGTGGGCTTTCCTAAAGTCCAAGATTACTGTCTAGCAATGGGTCAAGGCACCCAAGAGAAATCGGTTGATGTTGCATTGACATGTCACCTCATACGAATGCTTACTGTGTAATATAATCCATTTGTCATGATATCTCGAATCAAGCGGGTTGCATGCTAGTGCCATCAACCCATGTGCTCGATTGTTCTTTCTTTTACTTTCTGGAATTGAACTCACCCATACCTTACCATGACCATAGATTTATTTAGGCTATATCAATTCCATCAAAGGGCTTGAGATATATACTTCCATTATGTAATATAATGGAAGAATCCTTTCTTGCATTATTTATTAATGTAGTATTACTCATGACACATCCAATGTATCCTACCTCACTGCAAATAGTGTGTCATCACAGTTTTCGTCAATACAAATAAGTGTGCGAGTTGTAATACTCATTAATAATAATATTAAAGTCTAAGGACCAATACACACGTCCACAAATAGGAACATCCAATGACACTATGAAATGTGGATTTCCTACTGGCAGGTCTTGTTCTCATAATATCCTCCTAGATATTACCAAGGGCGCACACCATGAGAAGATGCCTCAAAGTTTTATGATTCCTCACCCCTAATGGCATGTATTATTTGTGTCCCTCAAATAACATCATCCAGCCATAGAACATATATTTAAGAATGGTTCTATGGCACTTTCGGGTTCTCATCATAGCAAAGATCCTCTATGACCCTTTAATGAAACAGTTTTCCTTAGGAAAATATCACATGCATTGTCACGCAGAAGAACAATCAAGATGTGATAAGGTATTTATTAATGAATAAATTACAAAGTAGTTGGTTCTAGGCCACCAACTCCAACAAAATCCCACTTAGACTAGAGCCAACTGCTAACAACCCTTAACCCGCTAGCTCTCACATGATATTCATGCTTTTAATGAGATAGGCCTTTAGTCATGGGGTCCACCATGTTCTCTTCCGTGGACACTCTGCTCACTGCAACTTCACCCCATTGATATATATCCCTAAAGAGGTGATACTTTTTGAGTATGTTCTTTGTCTTTTGATGTGACCTTGGATCTTTTGCAATATCCACCACTACAGTATTGTCACAATACAATGTGACAGGGTCTTTACTGTTAGGAAACACATCAATCTCCTGGACAAAGTTCTGAATCCAGACGTCTTCCTTGGCTGCATCATAAGCTGCTATATATTCGGACTCCACTGTAGAATCAGTGACAATTAGCTGCTTTGAACTCTTCCAGATCACAGCTCCTCCATTGAGATAGAAAACATATCCACATTGCGACTTCAGATCATTCTGATATGTCTAAAAACTAGCATCAGCATACCCACTGATGACAATATCCTCGTCTCCTCCATACACCAGGAACATATCCTTAGTTCTTCTCAGATACTTAAGGATAGTATTAATAGTAGTCCAATGTTGTTCTCCTGGATCTGCTTGATATCTGCCTACCATGCTCAGTGCATAGGAAACATCAAGCCTGGTACATAACATGGCATACATGATGGATCCTATAGCCGAAGCATATGGGATCTTACACATTCTATATTTCTCTTGTTGTGTCTGAGGACACATTTTCTTAGAAAGATGTAGGCCATGTGACACTGGAACCAACCCCCTCTTGGATTGTTCTATACTAAATCTCTTTAGTATCTGGTCAATGTATGTACCCTAACTTTTTCCAAGTAGCCTCTTGGATCTCTCATGAATGATCTTGATCCCTAGAATGTAGGTTGCTTCACCAAAGTCCTTCATGGATAAACACTTGTTCAACCAGTCCTTAACTGACTGTAAGACTAGTAAATCGTCTCCAACAAGAAATATTTTGTTAACATATACTACTAAGATAACGATTGCATTCCCATTAAACCTCTTATAAACACATGTCTCACATTCGTTCTTAATGAACCAAAATTCCTTTATGGAATCATCAAATTGAATGTTCCATGACCCAAATACTTTCTTTAATCCATAAATGGATTTCTATAACTTGAAAACTCGTTTGGCTTCACCTGGTGTCACAAACCCTTCTGGTTGTGTCATATAGACATCTTCCTGAAGGTTCTCGTTAAGGAATGCTATTTTGACATCCATTTTCCAAATCTCATAGTCATGGTAAGCTGCTATGGAATTTAAGGTTATTATGGATTTAAACATGGAAAATGGCGAGAAGATTTCATCATAGTCAATTCATTGATGTTTTCTAAATCCTTTAGCCACTAGCCTTGCTTTATAGGTGCTAACTTGACCTTCCATGTCCAGTTTTCTCTTGAATACCCATTTGCATCCAATGGGCTTTATATCAACTGGCTCATCGACCAAAACCCAGACATGGTTCTGATACATAGAATCCATCTCAGAATTCATAGCTTCTAGAAATCTTGCAGCTTATAAGATTTCTACTTCTTCCTTTTAGGATAGAGGTTCATCATTGTCCAACAATAATGATTCACCATCCTCGGTGACAAGGAAACCAAATCTCTCTAGTTCCCTTACCTCTCTTGAGTTCCTACGCAGTACTTGTATTTCTAGAACCTCTTCCACGGTGACCTGTGGAACTAGTTATTGTACCAACTTCTGTGTATCTTGAGCATCAACTTCATTGAATTCAATCTTTCTTTCACTATCCTTTTTGAGGATGTGATCCCTCTTAAGAAAGACGGCTTGTCTGGAAACAGTCACTTTCTTGTATGAAGGGTTATATAGTTAATATCCTTCCGTTTCCTTAGGATATCCTATAAAGATACACTTTGTGCCCTCAGGTGCTAGTTTGTTGCCTGAGAATGACTTAACAAACACCTCGCATCCCCATATGCATGTGTGTGACAAAATGGGTTTCTTTCCATTCCATAACTTGGATGGAATTCCATTTTCCACCTTAGTTGGTATTTGGTTTAATTTGTATGCTGTTATTTGTAATGCATATCCCCAAAAGGATAATGGAAGATCTACATGACTCATCATCGAACTCACCATTTCCAACAAGGTGTGATTCCTCCTTTCACTAACACAATTCCACTGTGTTCAATAAGGAGGAGTGAGCTGAGATAGAATCTCAGACTCCCGTAGAAGATCAATGAACTCTTGGTTCAGATATTCTCAGCCTCGATCCAACCAAATCTTCTTTATCTTCTTACCAAGCTGATTCTCTACTTCATTCTTGAATTCCTTAAATTTCTATAAGGACTCTAACTTATACCTTATTAAGTAAACATAGCCATATCTACTCAAATCATCAGTAAAAGTAATGAAGTAAGAATATCCACCTCTAGATTATACTGGAAATGGTCCACATACATCCGTTTGTACCAATACTAGAAGCTTTGTGGCCCTTTCACCCTATCCACCAAAAGGCGGCTTGATCATTTTACCTTGTAAACAATTGTGACATCTATCAAGTGGTTGTAGCTCAGTAGAGTCTAAATAGCCATCTTGGTAGAGCTTTGTCAAGCGCTTCTCGTTTATATGACCGAGATGGTGATGTCACAACCGGGTTATGTATGAGTCATGTGAGTTTGTTTCATTATCGATTTTCAACACTTGGTTTTAGTAATTTAATACATAAAAACCATTATTTAAATGTGTCATACCATAACATATGCTTCTATTATAAAAGAGACAACCCTTATTTCAAAACATGAAAATAAATCCATTCATATCCAAACAATATTCAGAAATTATGTTCTTGGTAACACCAGGCACATAATAACAATTATGAAAAACCAAAATCATCCCAGTCAGCAATGAGAGGTGGTAATCACAAATAGTCGATGCAGCCATCCATACACCATTGGTAGCTCGAAGATCCACCTCTCCTCTGGAAATATTTCTAAATCTACTTGGTTCCTGCATTTGAATACAGATGTGAGCCCCACAAGCTATATCTAAAACCCAATGTGTAGAAATAGAAAGATTACACTTAGTAAAGAAAGCACCTTTAGCACCCCCACACTTCTGGGTGCAGTTTCTCATTCAGTGTCCTTGCTTTCCACATGCAAAACACACCACCTCCCGTTCCTTGCCCTGCCTCTGGATCTTCCCCTTCTTGGAGGGACGGCGCTCGGGGGCTTCAGACCAATTATAATTCTTTGACCCCTTTTCCTTGTCCTTCCTTTTCTTATTCACCATAAGGACTGTGGGTTTATCACGCCCCATGTCCTTATCTACCTGGAGAATTAGGGTCAGAAGTTTCGATAGACTCTTCTCATTATTTCTCATGTTGTAGTTGACAATAAGTCTTGAGAAGGCCTTGGGAAGTAATGATAGTATGAGATCTTAACACAAATCATCTGGGAATTTAATCCCTAAGATGTCCAGGCATTCGATGTAGCCAATAAGCTTGACTACAGGAGGCCCAGCTAGCACATACTCTCCAAGATTATTTGTAAACAAATCATTGGAGATCTCATATCTCTCTTGTCTCACCTTCTCTTGGTAGAGATCCTTAAGGTGATACATCATGTTATATGCATCCATGTCTTCATGTTGCTTCAAGAGCTCATTAGACATTGATGATAGCATGAAACATTGGACATTTGTGGCATCATCCGTATGTTTCATATAAATAGATAGTTCCTCATCACTGGCCTCATTTCCAGGGGCAACTGGATTAAGCTCTTCCAGCAAATACAATTTCCTCTTGTGGTGAAGGATGACGCGTAAACGCCTCTTCCACTCTTGAAAATTGGTGCTGGTGAGAAGGTTTTTCTTCTCAAGTATGGTTCGCAATGATATGTTTGAAGTCATTTTTTTGTCGTTTCTACAAATTAAAATGAGAAATGGTTTAGTACTTTATTATAAAAAACTGATAAAAATAAATAAATTAATACTTATTAGTCTCCCACTATTTTATCGAAATCCAATTACCCTCACCATTGACTTCGGAATATTATATTGCCTGAATATTCTAGTGGAAAGGATCCATATTGCCCTTCGCATTACCCCAATGAGGGTTGGTCGAGCAACTTGAAGGGTTTTAGGTAGGCATTCCAAATGCCATTTTCATTAACTCGCAGCTCCTTGATCCACTGAGTAGACTCCCCAATCCTAAAATCCTTTTATTTTGGATTTCCTCAACCTTTTCCTCTTGGTCACATCGAGTCCTATTGTGGAAGTCAACCCTTGATGCGAACCAAGTCAAGTCAACCCAATACCTTGAATTAGAATTCCCCGATAATTGAAAGAACCCCAACTAGGGTTGGTCAAGCACTTTGAACTATGGTTCGATTCTAACCAAGATTATGGAAGGATATACCGACTTAATATTTATTTGAGGGATTTTATAATTATACGTAAATATCTATTTTATTATGTTTGATTACATGCTTGTTAATATTAATTGGGATATACTTAAGTGATTAACCATGTCTAAGATAATATTTACGCATAAGTCGGTCTTTATTTTAGTTCCATCTTGCATGCTTGTTTAATTCATTAATTGTGTGATCGTGACAACACACCCACAATAAATAAACCATGAAACTGATAGAAATAAAATAAATGGTATGATCATGATCCTGTTCTATTGGTTAGTTTATCTAGCGGTTGATAAACTAACCCAAGACCTAGGGGAGAAACACCTTGAACCTTTCGGGTTCGTGTTTACATCTTTCCACCTGTCCACCTTTGTATCTCCTTGGATTGGTTTCTCCTTGGCTCCTGACTTGAGTTGCCTCCACTAGATTGGGAGCTTCATCCATTACATATTCATTTATCTCACATGATGGTGATGGGTAAAAATGGGTTTTTACAAAAAATAATCTTTGGGAACGCATGCCCTATATATTAATGAGGAGATGGCTCGTAGGCCAAAAAATTTTATTTAAATAAATTAAAAAGAAACCATTCACATACAAAGGTCTTGGTCTAGCTCATGATCATCCATACATGCAACGATATTTACGCATAAATAAAACTAGCATTCAATTATTTAATCATTCTTGTTTAAGATAAATCACGCTCGAATCAATTAATTATCTTTAATTAATCAATCCTTTTATCTTAAACCCTTTTCTGAATTTCCTTGAGATTCTCATCCATCATAATTTTAAACAAATAAATTCATTTAAAATTATCTTTGTACGTAAATTGTACCTTGGAGGCAACCCGGTGAATTCCCATTCATTACACAGATGTTAAATTAAACACACATATATATATATATAACACTTATCACGTGTTGTGCCTCATCTTTATGCCTGCACAATGGTACACGTCTCAAGGGTTTATATAATATAATAATAAATTTTAATAAATCTGTGTAATTTAGGTGAGTACACAGCGTGTAGTTCCGACTACATTGCGTGTACTTTTCTTCACCATCCATCTGAAGTACACACCCGGGGGACATGGCGTGTTGATGTACTTCAGAAATTTTCAGAGTACACGGCATGTTAAGTTGGACACACGTCATGTAGTATCCGCGTTACATGGTTTCCAGCCGGGCAAGCCGTGTACGAGGTACATGGTCTAATCCCAACCCAAAGGGACTACACATTGTGTTCAGTGGACCACACGGCGTGTAATATGAAAACTATGTTCCACATGTTCCTGTTTAAACCATGGTGTCACAAATGACTTAGATAGAATCCAATTCATGTCCTGATTTGGCGGACCAGTCTAATGCATTGAACCTAGACTACATGGAATGTACTTCCGAATACACACCGTGTATTCTGGTGTTGTATGGCCAGGAATGTTTGGGACCTCCTGATGAGTTCCTCTATTTTATTTTAATCAAAATTAAAAGAAAAACTTGTTTCTGTAAGATGAACGAGAAATGAGATGGGAGGAACAGATCTCGAGATTCATATTTTAAAGAATGATTAACTTGAATTGAAAAAACTAAATTATTAAATGCGTAAATCACAAATGAAAAACTAAATAATTATAATCAATGATATGACCCCTCTGATACCACTTGTAGTTTCTGGGAATAACATAAGCGTGTTAGTGGGTTTGAATTATATAATATAACTTTAAATTATCTCATACTTTTTATGAAAATTTTATTATTATTATTATTATATTAAATTATAAATACTAATTTTATAAACATGGTTTTATTTCATTTATTTATTTTAAAATAATATTATTCATTAATAAATAAATAAAGGGAATTCCAATCTTATAAATACATAAATTTAAATAAAAAATTATAACAAAGAAATTTATATTAATTTAAATCGAAACAAAATATTATAAATTATGTTTTTATTAAAATCTAATATATAATAAAATGATAGTAATAATAAACATTCAATCAAAATGATGAAAATAATAATTAAACATAATTTCATTTAGATATAAGAAACTATGAGAATATTAATAAATAAAATTTTGAATATATTTAAAGAAAATATTTTAAAATATATGAAGAATGCATATTAATAAAATTTTATAACTCATATGAATTTATTTATATTTAAAAATTACAAATTCAAATTATTATATATGTGAACTATTATTTTTTTTATAAAATAACATAAATATGTTAAAGGAAATTATTTTTCAAAAAAAATATATGAATATAATTTTATTAAGTAAAATACATAATCGATTAAAAATTGAAATGATAAAAACATAATAATAATTAAATAAAATAATTGTAGATAAGAAGATGGAAATCAATTTAGGGCTTCAACACTTTGGGTGCTTGAGTAGTGACGGCTCGAGTATTCAAGAAGTGTGGCATAGGCCGAGTGCATAACCGATCAAGGATTCACAGACTGAGAGCTTACAAGTATGAGAGTTCAAGTTCAATCGAAGCTAAGGGCATTAATTCATTCAAGCCAAGCATGGAGACCCTGGTTGATGTTTGAGCTCAAATTGAGTCAGCCGAATGGTATGAAGGTCATCGCAAATGAGGATGAAGTTTTGAACTCAATTGAGAGGTTTTGATTAATGTAGTTCAAATGAAGGGGTATCGAACTAGATCTAAAGGTGGAAGGAGGAAATCAAAACAAATCTTTAAGTAGGTGTTTTTTTATTTAATTCTTAAGTGTCTAAATATTATTTTATTTCAGTGTCTTAATTTCTCTGTTGTATGCTTCTCTGATTTTTCCTTCCTCGGATGATGTTTTATATCATTTTCATATATGTTCATTTTTTATCTTGTGGTTCTTTCATTATGTCTATTTATTTTCTATTCGAATATGGACCAAATTAAATAGAAACGAATCAATATTCAATATGGATATTAAAAAATTGTAGATAATAGATTAATTTAAGATTTATTTATGTTTCTTTATTTTTAAAAACACATATAGGCAGTGCAGTTATCTTTTTAAGTGAACCGTTCCATTTTTCTATACTTATTTTCCCAGGAAATTTTTTGACACTTGATTTGTAGCCACTCAAATATCATTTTTTCAAACTCTGATTATAAAATAAATATATTTTTACAACTTCATTTATTTTTATTGTATCTTGTAAGGCATAAAACTGTTATATAAAGGAGTTAACCTCGATGGTCATCCATTGAGATGCCACACTCTATGTGCAGAGGATGGAAAGGTATAAGGTTGTGGCCCATGTCTTATTTATTTGTTGTTTTTTCCTATTCTAAGAAATAGTGAGAATGAGAGTTAGTGTTTTAGTGTTCTTTTAAGAATAAGAGAAGGAAATTTCTATAAACAAAATCAATATGGGATTTTATTATAATAATTTTTTTATAAAATAATTTTATGATTTATAGTTCTATAAAATTTTATAAGGGATTAATATTGATTTTTATGACCAATTTTTATTTTTAAGGGGGAACACTTATGCCTCTTAAATATTTATTTAAATCAATTATTTAATTATTGTAATAGGTTTAATTTTATTAAATTATGACTATGGTTTTATTGCAAAAGTGAATATTTATTTTCAAATATTTATTTATTTGGAATCTTATTTATAAAGGATTAATTATTTATTTTATTTAACATACATGATTGTTATGCCCAATTTATTTTAAAGGGATTACTTACTTTTATGATCAAATATTTCTATTCTTTGAAATTTTATTATAATTAAAGAAATAATTATTTTTCAATTATTTCAAAAAGTGATTATTTATTTTAAAATATGGTATGTGTTCTGAGAAAAGACTCATATTTTCGAAAATGATTATAATATATATTTTTATATGAATATATTTAATTTCGTAAGGTAATTATTTCATTTAAAAAATTATTTTATTAAGTTTTAAATTCATAAGAGTATTCAAAATTTGGTCATAAATTTATATATTGTTTTCATCAAGAATTTCTAATTTTGAACTACGGTGTAAATCAAAATAAAGGCTTTGATTGTCATTATTTAACAATTAAATTTAATGCATATTTTATTTTATAAAAATCTATGTTTTAATACTTTTCAATAATAAAATTTATTATATCATTTTGGGATTATAATTTACGATAAGTTTTAATATTAAAAACTCTCGTTTTTTGTGTGAAAATTACTTAAATTCCATTTATCATATAATATATGGCAATCATCTTAACTCAGGTTATATCATGTATTTATGATATGTACACTAGTTTTTGTTATTCGTGTACATGTGTATGTTTTGAATAAATCATTCTTGTTTAGGAATTACTCTAACTGAATGTTCTATTATATATTTTATAAATGAAATATATGTTATACATTCATTAACATACCATAAAAAGTTGAATTGTCATGAGATTTGGATGTTTTAAATCTAGAAGAACTTTTCTTGTGAAAGTATATATATATATATATATATATTAAATACATTAATAAGTTTTTAATGTAAAAACTCCAGTGAAAATGTATATATATGTAAAGAAGGATTAACATGTTTTTGTAAAATCTAGCGCCTAAACGTTGTAAATATAGTAGGTAATTGTGGGGGTGAAACAATCTATCGGCAAGTGGGTAGGCCCAAGACAGCATTCATTATTTCAAGTGGCTCCAATGATATGTTTTCTAAAGTCTATTTATTGTTTTTATAAAAACGCTGGATTACTTTTAAAGTAATTTTTGAGCATAAGTAATTTTCAAAGAAATGTAGTATTTTAAAAGCATAAATAATTTGAATAATATTTTCAAAGGTATTTTTAAAAGTATTTTTGAAGTATTATCAACAGTTTTTTTCAAAAGTATTTCTCAAAAGTTAATTTCAAAATGATATTTTATAATGGGTTTTCATTAGTTTTAAACCCCTTTAATAAGTAATTTAATTCTCATATCATGTTTTAAAATGATTTTCACATGTATCTTAGAAGTTATACTTTAGATGTATTCACTTTTGGAGTTAGCATGTGTGAGGAAAAGTATGTATTTTATTTTATTTTCATTCAAATATAAAAATATTTAAGTTCTTGTCTACTTTTCTTAAACCTATACTGGAAAAAGGTCCTAGATTGTATTTAGTGTTGTGTAATTATTTAGTTTATTTTATTAAAAAATACACTCAATTTTTATGAACTGAATCTAGGAGCGTGGGTTCAGGGGGTTATGACCTATGTATCTTAAACAGGAACATGACTGGCTCTTTATCCCAATCCTTGGACAACACACACAACTACCTCAATGAGGTTATGGTCAACTGGAGGGTTCTATTATTGTATTACATCAGTATCTTCCTCTTTAATCATTTTTAGACAACTTATAGGGGCATAGTATTATACAACATTGATAGGTAACAAGGAAAGATCAGTCAAGAGACACAGGAACATCAACTATACCAGTCAAAACTCAACTTAGGATCAAAAATATCAAATCAATGTTTGGGAAACCTAGAATTAAATCAAACAACTCCACAAAAACACTTTTTCCCAATAATACATGGTAACATAAGGCTCACTAAGACAAAAAAAACTACAAAATCACTCATAAATGACCCCTTAAGTTTCAAAAATCCAATCTCATGTCTACGAAGACATCCCAAACCGAGTTTACTCTAATATATTCTGAAGGGTGTTCCGGATCCCCACAACCCGATGAATAGTGTCTGAGTATTGACAATCATCAAGACAGAAATATTTAACTATATGAATTCCCAAAAAAAAATATTGGAAGGAAACCACAAACAGTCAGTATGCTAATACAATTACCAAGAGGAAACTCTACAAGGTAGACAAGTTGAAAATACATACATTTCATAACCAACGACAATTTTAACACAAGATATCCTCATATTAGTTGTAACACATACTCTTCTTATCACAAAAAACTCCCAAGGTACCACTATCAAGAATATCCACCACATTCAACCAGTGGTTTTCTTCTTTAGGACCTGGCATAAGAAAGTCTATAAACCCCCAAAGTAAAAAGTAGTCTATAAGAAAAAATAGCCTAATAGGATCTCACCAAGAATTTTTATAAGAAATATCTAATGTGCTTGACTTTAAATACAACATGGAATGGTATTGTTCTAACAATTAATAGTTGAGAATGCCTTTCAAATCATTTCAATTGAATGTATAAAATATGTACAATGGTGCATTTATATCAAAACATAAATGAGTAAATCATTTCATGAACACTGGAATGTATAAATCATTTTCAATCATAGCACCATAGTTGTAAGGATCGAGGTTAATTAGTTCCAGTTACAAGGTTCACAAGATCTCAAGACTAGGGTGAATAGGAGAACACCGCAACAAATGAACTCTCTGCCCTTATGAAATTTAGTTAGCATTGTCATTATCAAGTCATTTCTAGGTACAAGCTTACTTAACAAGAATATCCTACTACCTAACTACCCGGGTTCCCATGTGATTCTGGTTAATCAATCATTCAAGGGGATATCATTAATTTCAATAAATATTATATCATGTTAATTGGATCCAAGTTAAAATTTCAAAAAATTCCATTTCATTTCAAAATCCAATCATCAAACTGATTTCATCAAAACTCTTTCCTATAAAAAAATAATTTATTTTGAAATTTCTAAAATATTTCACACCATATTTTCTCAAAAATCATCATTAAAATCTTTATTTAAATCATTCATTTCAATTCAAGAGAATTTTATAGAAATCAAAATCTTAGTTTAAAATCCATTATCAAATAGATGTTATCACACACCATACCATTTCAAAAACATATATCAAAGACCTGAATTATGATATGGAAATAAATTGGAAATCCATTTCAAATCTATTAAATAATAATGGCTTTAATTAATAGAAATTGATAATGAAAGCACCTAACTCAATCATTGTATCATCAATCAACAACATACTCAATCTGAGATTCAAAAGGGATAGAATTAATCAAAAACGAATCATAGAACAAAAAATCATCAAATAAATATCTAGATCCATAAATTATATAATGATCTACTACTCTTGAAGGAGAATATAGATGGGGAAAAGAGAATTCATGATCAATTTAATTTTACACTTACTAAAAGAGATTCAACGCTTCAAATGAAACTTCCATCCATGAATATTTAAGGTTGGAAGGAAACAAAATAACCTCTAGAGAGTCTCAAAATTTGAGGAGATTTAATTAGGTTTGAAGGATATGATTAGAGTAGTGAAATAGATTTTAATAGAAAAATAATTATGATATTTTCCATAGTTTTTTCACCTGGTTTGGTGTCACCATAAAGCCACTAGCTCCCACCAGCTAGTTGTTAGCACTAGAGAGAAATTTTATAGGAATAAGAAACTCAGGAGTTGGCCAACGGTGCATGTAATAATGCCTACACCACTAGCTGTCCCACTGGCTGGACGGTGGCCCTCACCATCTATAAAGTGGACCTCCTATTTCTATTCTAGTTATAGGCTCATGTCCACCCCTTCACTAAAACTCTCATACACCTCCTGATACCTAAAAACAGAAAAAAAAAATCTCTCTCAAAACCTAAAAAGGATCAAATAAGAAAAAACAACCAAGAATAAATAGATATAAGTAGAGATCAACAAGAAAAAAATTATACAAAGTAAAATAGTGATCATGCCTGAAATATGGTGTTAGGATGTTACATATATCCTTTTTTTTCTCAATTACTTTAGGACAGTTTCCATAGATACCCATTACAGATCTCTTAGATTGTCTTTATATCTACCCACAATGATCAAAGTAAATGAAACATCAAACCTATAATATCACATAGAATACATGATAGATCCCACAGTTGAAGCTTAAATAATTCTTCTCATCCTTTCAATCTACTCCTATGTTTGTGGACATATTTATTAGGGATAATAATACTATGAGACATCTATAAAAATACACACATGGATTATTACATATTATACATTTTGAATACCTTATTAGTATAAGTAATTTGACATAGACCAAGTATCCCCTGATATCTATCTTAATAGATCTTGATCCCTAGAATTCAGGATTTTTCACCTAAGTCTTTCTTGTAGAATCATTTATTTAACCAAATCTTAACTAGTTGTAAGAATTTTCCTTCACGTACCATACTTAATATGTCATAAACATATAATATACGGAAAATGAGAATATATTTTCATGGATCTTATTAAAGACACATGTCTTTATTTTTTTCTTAAACAAATAAAATTTTATTATAGCCTCATCAAAACAAACATTCCACAATTTTGATTCATACTTCAATCTATAAATGGATCCCTATAGTGTGAATACTTTATTTTCACTTTAGGACATAATTAACATATCAGGTTGAGTTATATACATGTCTTCAACCAACTTCCCATTAAGAAAATCAGTTTTCAAGTCCATATGTTAAATTTCATAATCATGGATAGATATTGTTAAAAATAATATTTTGATGGATTTCAGTATCATGGTTGGTGATATGGTTTAATCATAGTTAATTATTTGATTTTTCATAAACCCTTCACAACTAGATATTCTTTATAGGTATTTACTTTACTATCCATGTCTAAATGATTCATTAATACCCATTTATATCCAATGGTCTAATAAGATTCGTACATTAATTTTGTACATGGGATCTATTTTAAAATGCATGGGTTATTTCCATTTAGTATAATTATTTCTATAAACTACCTCTTTATATGTAAATGTTTTAGTATTCTCTAGAATTATTTTTCACATTTCTTAGTGAAGATAAAACTGTATCTATCTAGTTTTATAACCTCTGTTATAGCCCTATGCATTAATTGTGTCTTAGGAACATCTTCATCTTCAATAATATCTTGTGGACATTGTCATTTTACTAACTTTTGTGCATCTAGAGCACCTACATAATTTAATTAAATCCTTCTCCAACTATTTCCATTATAAATGTGTTCCCTTCATAAAAAAAAGAAATATCTTACCACAATACCTTTTCTATCTAAGGGATTATATAGTTATTAAACTATAGATTCCCTAGGATAACCTATAATGATTCACTTTTTTCTTCAGGATAATATCATGTTATTTGGTATTATCTTGAAAAACCTCTCACATCTCATACACATATATGAGACAATGTTGGTTTCTTTCTATACAATAACTCATATAGAATAACATTTTTCGCCTTATTTTGTATGTGGTTCAGTGTATAAGATGACATCTGTAGTGAATATCCTCAAAAGGATAATGGTAGAGTTTCATGACTCATCATTAGTCATACCATGTCAAGAATAGTACATTTCCTCCTTTAACTAAAACCATTCCAATGAGGTTTATATAAAGGAGTAAGTTGGGATATTATCCCACAGTCTTTTAAGTGATCGATGAATGCTTGGTTTATATATTCCCACCCATGGTCTGAGTGGTGCTTCTTAATATTTTTAACAAGTTGATTTTCTACTTCATTTTGGTCTTCCTTAAACATATAAAAGGAATCTGACTTATACCTCATTAATTTGACATATTCATACCTACTATAATCATTAGTAAAATTATTAAAGTAAGAAAATACACCCCTTTCCTCTACTATAAACGGACCATATAAATTAGTATAAATCAATTACATTAGTTTTGTAACCCTTTCTTGTAACACTCAAAGATTTTATAGTATGTTATCTCTTCAAAGTAATTCAATAACTTGTGCTACACGCAACACCGAGTTCGAGCACACCATGGCTTACCAAACTAGCCATTCAAAAAGAGGTTATGAATAGTATTAACTGAAATTTGAATTTTATACTCTATATAATTTTATAATCTATATAATGTGTTTCTTAGACATAATATAAGAAAAAAATCATTTTTTCAGAATTATTTTTCAAAAAAAAATCCAATTTTTTACCACCTTTTAATAGCGAACCATTTTTTTAACCAATATTTGACACTTTTATATATTCAATTTAATGAAATTAAATTATTATTTATAATAGGAACATAAAAATTTAGTTTGGATAAATTTTTGGTACTTTTCTGATAACTTTCATATTTTGATGAATAGTGAAAAATACTAAATTTTAATTGAAAACAACTTTTTAAATAGAAATAATTTATAGTGTTAAATTATGAATTTTAATGGTTTGGAAGTAAAATTAGATTATATTTTTATCATTTAATACAATTTAAGTCATTATAAGTAATTTCACATTTAAATTTGACATAAACACATGTCAATCTTTTGATAGTTTTTACTTTTTAAAAAACCCACTTTTTTTTGACAACAGAAATTAACTTTAAATTAATTAATGAAACTTATATGTTTTTTATTTGGTAAAATATACATCATTTTTGGATTTAGAATATCAAAATTATCTTAGGATGAATTTTTGGTGTTTTTCTGAAAAATTTTAATTTTTGATGAATAATGAAAAACACTAGGTTATTGTTTAAAACTGAATATTTATTTAAATAATTATTTATTTTATTTAAATTTAGTTTAATTCAAATTTGATATATAATACCTATATAAGTTAAATGTAATTCATTGGAGTCATTTTATAATAAAATTAGATCTATAAAATTTTATTGAACTTTTTAACGTCTTTTACCCACCTTCTAGGCACATTTGTAAATTTGCATAAAATGTAATTTTACCGCTTATGTGAATTGAATTTCAAAACATCTAGAGACATGGCTAACATAATTAAGTAAAATGTGATTCAATAATATGAAAATATTTTTTGGTGAATAGTAATATTTGATTTTTATTTACCACGGTTAAAAGTAAATAGGGTAATTAAAGGTAAAATTGATGTTATAGTTACCCTAAAAAATGTCCTAATTCTATTAGATAAGTGTTTTCAACCAAAATAAACCTTAGGAATAAAATATGAACCTATTTGATCCACTTGGATTAGATTAGAACATTTATTATTATTTTATTTAATGAAGAGTTAAAAGTGTAAAATTCAAAGTGTACTAAATAAACCATTTTTAATATAGGGTTATACATAATATAAATTTGACTATAACTATTCATTAAAAATATAAAATTATTTCCTACATCATAGTATTTTATTTATAATTTTTATACATTAAATAATTAAATTTTTTATGACACAATTGTGATACAGTAATTACTGTATTAATGAAAGAATCAAATAAATAGTATTATAAATATTAAAATAAATATTATTTCAAAGTTTTGATTACATACACTAATTTTCCTGGTTAATATGACATGTTAGGGTTGATTAAATTTATTTTTTTACAAGTAATCAATTTTTTATGACTTTCAAAAAAACAAATACTAAATAGTGTCAAAATTGACATAAATTATTTTTTAAAACAAATACTATATTATTAAATGATATAATATTCCTAAAAACATAAGGCTCGTCCAAAGGACTCATATAATGATATATATGTCATTAATAAATCACGTTTGGTTCTCTTGGTATTTTATAGCAAGTTTATTAACCATTTATTATTATAATATAAGAAGACATGGTAAAAGTGAAACTATTTAACTAAGGGTTAAATCTAAAAGATAAGAATAATATGGTGACCTAAACTTTTATAAAACCTATTGTTTTAGATTATTTATACCCATACCCACCTTATCCTCTAAATAAATCTAATTGTAACTATGAGAAACCGAAAATTATTTTATAATAAAATAATATTTCAATCTTTTCCAAAAGTGACCATAACCTCTCTTATAAAAGGGTACTTCCCATTCTCTTAATTTCACACCTCCAAAGGAATTTGCCTCATCCAAAACCTGACCAAATATCCTCCCAACTTCCCTAAATTTAACCTATAGGCCTTCCCTTGATCATAAAGCCATCCTAAGGATCCCTTTTGGTCAAATCAAAAAGAAATGCCCGAATAAGAGGTAATTATTTTATCGCCTCTTTCAAAGTTATTTTCTTCTTACACTTTCTCTTTCTTTGTTATTTTCATACCAAATAAATAAATACAGTAGATTCTATATACTATGATTTTATTATAAATATGTTACAACTATATTCATTATTTTATCTATCCTATGAATGATAATGTCACCATGCATTCATACGTACGGATTACCGTCTCCACGTCGTGGTGTAATTTGTTATTCAACACTATATTATTTAGATGAACATAATGATGAGTAATATGTATATAAATAATTAAAATAACATGATAATTTCTATATAAAATTAATATACCATCCAATTACACACCTTTTAATCATTAAGGAAATGATATCGTCGCTCGTTTGTACGTACGACTTACTGTCTCCACGGCATGATAAGATTTATTTTCACGTTCACCATTCAAAGATGATTATAAAAATATATATTATTAATAAGTATGTAATATATGACATAATAATTCTACTGGAGATATATATATCTGTGTGTGTGTGTGTCCTTACATAGATATTATTCACTTACTTCAGTTCAATACGATATGAAAACACAAACAGCGTTTATGGGTACGTACGGCCTAACATCTCCATAAATGGTGTTTTCTATTTCATATATCTATCTATTGTAAATATTTATATTATAAATATATATAGTATATAAATAATTTTTTATATTCTTGAATTATTTAAATCATGATCGAAATGATATTATCAAGAATAACAAGTTAAAACGTGTACGATAAAGAAAGCGATTATTACCCGAAATGTTAATTTAACATGGAAATAATTATTAAATGGGTAGTATAAAGTCATAAATTAATTATTTATGATATGATAAATATTAATATTGTTTTGGTATATATTTATAATAAACTTTGGTCATTATACAAGAGGTTAAACATACCATCGACTAAAGGAAAGTGCAAGGTAAGGGTTAATTCCTCAATCTCATTATTATCTGAGATTGTTTATGTGTAAGTATTTTCTAAGAAATATTTATTATCCATGTCCACGTTTCATAAAAGACATTTCAAAATTATTATTTTAAGGTAATCTTAACTAAAACATCATTTTAAATGTTTTAAATATTTTTTCTTCTAAATCTTTCTCATTAATGTCTATGTTTTCAAAATGGTTTTAAGGATTTATTTATATGGAAATGATTGTTTTAAAATGGTAATTACTTTCAAAAGTTTCAAAGTGGTATGGGAAAGTTTGTTTCAAAAATGTATTTTAAATGTCTTCATTTCTAAATTGTGTGACTTTTAAATGATTTCCTGAAAAATGGATATTTCTCTCAAAGAGTTTTACTGATCATTTTCAACTATGTCAACATCCTTTACTAGATATTATTCTTGATTGAGGTTTATTTATTATAATACAATCTTTAATATTGTATTGAAGTATGTTTTGATATGTTTTACTATGGATGTGTTATTTTTATACCATTCATGGTTTATGGTTCAAGTATTAACATTTCGTATGGTAGTTTTAATTCGAATGTTTATGTTATGTTTCAAAATTTTCATATTAGGAATACAGTGGACTTAGTAAGTGATGGGTGGAGCCCTCTATAGCTCCTCGATGCATCGATAGGTCTCATGAGACAAACTAGTGTCTTGGAACAAGGCCTTGACAAAACTTTTGTTTTTTATTCTTGGAATGAGGCCTTGACTATGTGGTAATGATGTCCAGCGTTAGGCATTCCCTCATTATGAAATTAATTATTACAAATGATTATTTGACTAGTAGAATATCCATGTGCATGTTTATGTGGTAATGTTTGATTTATTTTCTCTGTATTATGTTCAATTTTATGTTTAAAAGGTTGTTGTTTTTATTACACATCTTGCCTTAAAATTTTATAGCTTTCGCTAAATTATTTAACCTTACTGAGCATCTGATATCACCCCTTTCTTATGTTTTGTTTTTCCAGGATTCCAAGAAATGTATTATGATTGATATGCAGGGTTAAGCTAGGGTATTAATGGCATTATAAAATGATCATTTATGTTGTGTTTTATTTTTGAATGTGTAATGTAACATTCATGTATGTAATATATTTTTTAAGATTGCTAAACTAATCGGTCTTTCGGGACTTGATTCCTTGTAATCATGCCAATGTATTAAAATAATGCATCGACTCCAGGCTTCTTGGGTCAGGGAATTATAGTTTGTATCAAAAGGAATTTTAGTAACAACCTTGGAAATAGATTTTGATAAACTCTGATTAGAGAACATTACCTTAAGATAAACATTAAGGACTAGTATAGAATAAATTCCGAGGATTTTGGTAATGTAGTGATTTTTTCAAATTTCCAAGCAATACATCCATGTCTAGATACGAGCAGGTAATGGCGGCTGTGGAATAGATGTACCTTGGAGTGAAAACTCCAAAGAGGAATATCAGGCTTGACCCGGGGTATCTTGGTACATGACAATGGGCCTTGATGCACTATTGGTTACGACACTCCCGGGGGATATGCTTAGGATAATTCACATTTTCTTTACATACCATTATGAAGGATTTAAGTGTAAATACTTCCTAAATGAAAACATTTTTATGATTATGTATTATATTCATAAACTTTTCAATTTATTTTAGGTATTTTACAAATTTGGAATTACGCATTGTGATTCATAAACTAACGTAGTGTATGCCATTGTTTACAAATGGTGCCCAGTAGAAGGAATGAGAACTCCAACAATACGTATGATCCAAATAGTAAGAAGGATCATATATTTCATGGTCTTAAGCCAACATTTAGAAGGAAAATATTCTCCCATGTATTCTCATCATATGAATAAATAGAATCATGTGTTAATAAGATAAGTGAATAATTCTTTGAGTCCTATGGCTTTGAAGGGAAGTAAGAGAAGAAAATGATGGTAGAGAGAAAGATGGATAAAGGGAAGAGGGGAAATAAGGATGTTCCCATATGTGATAACTATGGAAAGAATCACCTTGGTAAATTCTTGAAGGGAATGGGAGTTTGTTATAAGTGTGGAGAAAAAGTACACCAAGTACATGATTGCAAGTGTAAGAAAAAGGTTTCAAGTGTACAATGCTTCATCTCCAAGGAGTTGGGTCACTATGCGAATCAATTTCCCAATCATCAAAGTATGACCAAATGATGATATTGGATAATAATAAAGTTATGATATTATCATAGATGAAGAGGAATGATTAGTGTTATTATGTTGTTATTAAATAATTGTGTCATTTGAGCATTGTATTAATGATGTACAAGTTATAAAAATTATAGAGTATATAAGGATTGTACTTTAGTACTATTTCATTGAGGATTTGAGATTTTGTGGTACTAAGAAAAGTAACTCAATATAAAGTTAATATTTTTGGAAAAACGTGGTTGGGGAAAGATAAAACTTAATATAGTTCTGATACTGAGGTAGTGATTTTGGAATAAGATATGATTGATATGGATAAATTATATTTGATATTCTTGACTACCTTGAAATAGATTAATGATTTTTATATTCCATCATTGTTGGAGTTTAAAACATTTTTGGATATAAGGATTATATCCAGTATTCTATAAGGAATAAGGGAGAGTGGATGTAATCAATAAGGTTTTATGGTAATTTTGGGTGTTACCATGTTTTAAGAGAATACATGATAAAGGTATTCACATGTTATTATGTGGAAAAAAGAGATCTCCATTATGTTTACCTTCCTTATAAATTTTGGACTGTGATTTTGAACAGAAGTATTTTGGATAAGTATAAAGGTTGGAATGGATTAAGTTGTAAATTGGATACAATTGTTTAAGGTTAAAACATTTCTTAAGATTATTTTTCGATTGTTATAAAAAGGACAACTTGAAGGTTGGGCGACAACATGTCGCATCCGGCAAGGTCGTGATACTTGAACCTGCAACCGAAGGGTGACAAGGGTTCATCACCTACCATTGGCCCAAGTGATGTCATGGTTTGTATAATGTAGTGTTTTTTTAAAATGGGCTGATAGATGAATTATAAATTCATTTTTTTGGAACCCTATACGATCAGGATAAATAGAATATTTTTGAGTTCTATTATCTTTTGGAGTGAAAGATGAGTTTGTCGAAGAAATTAGTTAACGGATGGAACTCTACATGTCAAGTATTCTTTTTTTACTTATTCTACAAAGAAATTAATTTTTAACCTTTTAGGGAAGGGATCTTAAAACCAAAAATGTGTTATCCTAATACCTTATGTTTTGTTGAGCCGATGATATTTTAAATCATCACAGATTGATAGCTTTAAGGCCCTCAATTTTACACTTGTTTGTGACTGATAACTTCAATCACTCCCTATAAATATTTATGCATTTCCAACAATTATGTGTCTCTAATTTCAACCAATGTTCTCCTATTCGAGATCATAATTTGGTGGTGAATTTTTCATTTCCCTTTCCCTCTTATTAAGACTAAATTTTATTAACCCAATTTCCGATGTGGGTTTTCCACAAAGGATTTTTTCTAATTTTAACCTTTTATTTTCAAAGAACAATTTCAAATTGTGAGGATTCAATTTATTGAAATAGGGGATAATGTAACACCCCAATATTTTATAGTATGTTATATCTTCAAAGTAATTCAATAACTTGTGTTATACGCAACACCGAGTTCGAGCGCACCACGAATTACCAAACTAGCTGTTAAAAAAAGTGATTATGAATAGTATTAACTGAATTTTGAATTTTATATACTTCATATAATTTTAGAATCCATATTATGTGTTTCTTAGACATAATATAAGAAAAAAATCATTTTTTCAAAAGTATTTTTCAAAATTATTTTTCAAAAAATCCAATTTTACTTCCTTTTAATGGAGAATGATTTTTTTAACCAATATTTGACACTATTATATATTAAATTTAATGAAATTAAATAATTATTAATAAAAGGGACATAAAAATTTAGTTTGGACAAATGTTTGGTACTTTTCTAATAACTTTCATATTTTGATGAATAGTGAAAAATACTGAATTTTAATTGAAAACAACTATTTAAATTGAATTAATTTATAGTGTTAAATTATGAATTTCAATGATTTGGAAGTATAATTATATTATATTTTTATCATTTAATACAATTTAGTCATTATAAGTAATTTCACATTTAAATTTGACATAAACACATGTCAATCTTTTGATAGTTTTTACTTTTTAAAAACCCGCTTTTTGATTTGAAAACATGAATTAATTTAAAATTAATTAATGAAACTTCTATGTTTTGAATTTGGTAAAATAGAAATAATTTTTGGATTATGAATATTAGAATTATTTTAGGATAAATTTTTGGTATTTTTCTGAAAACTTTCAATTTTTGATGAATATTGAAAAACATTGTGTTATTGTTTAAAACTGACTTTTTATTTAAATAATAATATATTTTATTTAATTTTATTTTAAGTCAAAGTAGATATATAATACCTATATAAGTTCAATTTAGTACATTGGAGTCATTTTATAATAAAATTAGATGTAACACCCCAAGATTTCATAGTGTGTTATTTCTTCAAAATAATACAATAACTTGCACTACACGCAACACCGAGTTCAAGCACACCGTGACTTACCAAACAAGCCGTTCAAAAGAGGTTATGAATAGTATTAACTAAATTTTAAACTTTATATAATCCTTATAATTCTAGAATCCATATTATGAGTTTCTTAGACATAATGTAAGAACAAATTCATTTTCAGTATTGCACTTTTACCAACTTTTAATAGTGAACCCTTTTTAAATACAAAATTTTAAACTTTTTAATTAAATGGGGACATAAAAAAATTTAAAATGAAACATCCCAAGTTTCCACGGTACGCTTTCCTTTGAATAATACAGTAGCGTGTGTTGTACGCAACTTCGAGTTCTAACACACACCACAACCAATCAAACTAGCCGTTATGAATAGTAATACCTAATTTTTGAAATTATATATATTTTATATTTCAAAATGGACTTCATTTTTGGATTCGGAATATCGAATTTAGCCTAAGGTGAAATTTTGGTACTTTTCAGATAACTTTAATATTTTTGATGAATAGTGAAAATTACTAAATTTTAATTAAAAACAAATTTTTTAATCAAAATAATTAATAGTGATAAATTATGAATTTGAGTGGTTTTAAAGTATATTTAGAATATATTTTTACCATTTAATACAATGTTGGTCATTGGACATAATTTTACAATTAAACCGGACATAAACAAGTGTCAATCTTTTGATAGTTATTATCTCTTAAAAACACGCTTTTTGTTTTAACAACGGGAATTAATTTTAAATTAATTTCTTCCACTTCTGTGTTTTGAATTTGGAAAAATGGATTACATATTTGGAATCATGATGTTCAAATTGTGTAAATAGGTAACTTTTATTTTTAGACATTTTGAATAATTACTTCGGTAAATATTTTATTTACTATGGTTAAGGGTAAATCCGGTAAATAAAGGTTAAAAATAATATTATAATAATAATAAATTACCCTAAAACGTGTCCTAACCTTATTAGTTGATACATGTTCGACCATAGGCATCTTTGGGTCGATTTTGGGACCCCATGGAGCCACTTGTAGGTGATAGAGACACTTTATTTTAATTAAGTTAAAATGAATACAAAAATGACACAAGCATATATCTTTTAGAAACACAATTTTTACAAAGGGTTATATATGTTTGATTTTTGACTATAAATATTAATTATAAAGATAAAACGATTTCCTACATAATTATATTTTATTTATAATTTTTAGACATTAAATAATATAATTTATTTTTGACACAATGATGATGTAGTAATTACCATAATAGTGAAAAATTAAAATAATTGATATTATAAATACACAAATAAATATAATTTGAGACTTTTTATGAATTACACTAATTTTATAAGTTAATATGACATGTTAGGAATGCTTTAATTAAATATTTTCTAAGTAATCATTCTGTTATGAGTTTCAAAAAAACAACTATTGAATAGTGTCAAAATTGACATAAAAGAGTTTTTAAAACAAATATTATATTACTAATTGATATTAAATTCCTAAAAATATAAGGTTCGGCCAAGAGACTTATCTCATAATAGGTGTATTATTAATGTACCACTTTTGGGTCTCTTGGATGTATATAGTAAGTTTATTAACCATATAATATAAAAATACAAAGAGACATTGTAAAAGTGAAACTAATTAACTTAGAGTTAATACTTAAAGATAAGGTTAATATAAGTACCCAAACCTGTCTAAATTCTATTGGTTGAGTGTTTTTCGACCTATCCCCACCTTAACCTTTGAATAATCAACTTTGGAGCCATTAGAAACCGAATATGAATTTATTATAAATTAATATTTCTAGATTTTCCAAAGGTGCCCCTCACCCCTCTTATAAAATGGCACTCCTCCTTCTCATTTCTTCACACCTTAAAAGCCTTTTGGTTCGGCCAAACTCTGCCCAAATACTCTCCCAACTTCCCTAACTACAACCTAGAGGACTTAGTTTGATCATAAAGCCAACCTAAGGAGCCCTTTTGATCAAATCAAAAGGAAGAACCCGAAGAAGAGGTAATGATTTCACCACCCTTTTCCAAGTTCCTTTCTTCTTCCACTTATTCTTCCTTTTTTATTACCATTCTAAAATAATAACTCCAGTATCATATATATACTGTGATGTTATTATAAATATGGTACAACCATATTCAGTATTCTATCCACCCTTTGAATAACATGTCACCATACGTGCGTACGTACGGCTTACCGTCTCCACGTTGTGGTGTAATTGTTATTCAATATATTATTATTTGGATGGGTATAATAATGATGTTTAACTCATATAAATAATAAATATAACATGATAATTATTCTCTATATATGATATACCATCCAATTATAGATCATTTTAATATCAAAAGAATGATATTGTCGCTCGTGCGTACGTACGGACTACCGTCTCCACGAACGCGATGAGATTCATTCTCCATCGTATCCATTCAAGTATAATTATCATTTGATGATTTAAAAATAATGTTTTAGGACTTGATATCATTCAGTATATGAATAAGATACAACCTATCCATGAAAAACATGGCTTACATAACAAAATATATGAAAGAAAACGAGTAAGTTAACACCCGAAATAACGATAATACTAAGATATTATTAACAAAGCAATGTTAAAAGATCATATATGATATCATATTAATATATATTACTCTTGTATAATTTAATAATTATTATTTCACCATTATACAGGAGGTTAACCTACCCTCAACCAAGGAAAAGTACAAGTTAAGATTTTGTTTCACAATCTCTTCATTATCCGAGGTTGTTTATACGTAATAATCTACTGGGATCTCTTTATCATCCACATCAAAATTTCTTAAAAGTGTATTTAAAAGCATTCTTACTATTTTAAAGAATATGGATTAAAGTCATTTATAACCTTGTTTGACTTTTTATAAGATGATTATAAAGGAATCTTTCCGTCATTTTCCAAACAAGGTCCTTTTTAACCTTTTCGACCGAATTAATGTAAGAATGTTTTTTTAACTTATACAGCGGGTGTGGCTATTTTCCGCCATTATAAAATTTTCAAAGCTTCCCTTAAAAGCTTATAAGGATATTTTCAAAGTAAAGGTTTTATTTAAATGATTTTAAAATGAATATTTTAAGAATTTTTGAATGGTACTCTTTATCAAAATCAGAATTTTAAATGTTTTAAAGATTTATCTTTCTAAATCTTTTTAATTAATGTCCATGTTTTCAAAATGATTTTAAGGATTTATTTATGTGGACATGAATGTTTTGAAATGATATTTCTTTTCAAAAATATCTAATTGGTATGGGACACTTTGATTCAAAAATCTATTTTAAATTACTTCCTTAATAAATGTGTGACTTTTAAATGACTTCAAAAAAAGAGATATTTCTCTCAAATAGTTTTTATTTCGTCTTTTTCAACATCCTTTGATGGATCTTAAGTTTATTTGAAGTTGATTTATTATGATACAAAACTTTTTTATTGTATTGAAGGTTTTGTCATATGTTTAACTGTGGATGTGTTATTTTTATACCATTCATGGTTTATGAAGAAAGTATTGA
The DNA here is from genome assembly GCA_963277665.1 of Viscum album. Taxonomy (NCBI): domain Eukaryota; kingdom Viridiplantae; phylum Streptophyta; class Magnoliopsida; order Santalales; family Viscaceae; genus Viscum; species Viscum album. Next base: position 1,509,892,654 of record OY728139.1, on the reverse strand, counting down.
CATTTCGTATGCTAGTTTTAATATGAATGTTTATGTTATGTTTAAACCTTTTCATATGGGAATGCATTGGACTTAGTAAGTGATGGGTGGATCCCTCTATAGCTCCTCGATGCATCGGTAGGTCTCATGAGACAAACTAGTGTCTTGGCACAAGTCCTTGACAAAATATTATTTGTAGTCTTGGCACGAGTCCTTGGATATGTGGTTATGATAGTCTGGTATTATGCATTCCATCATTATGAAAGTGGTTAGTGATATTGCATGTGATTATTAGATTAGTATAATATCCATGTGAATAAGTAAATGACATTATTTCATTTTATATCTGTCATATTATGCTCAAGTTCAAGTTTAAAAGGCTTTTGTTTTAGTTTTATACATTTCCTTAAATGTTTATGATTATTTTGGAAAGTTTCCGTTGTATTGCTTACCCTTACGGAGTGTTTGAGATCACCCTTTTCTATGTTTTATTTTTCCCAGGATTCCAAGAACTATATTGTGATTGATGTGCAGGGTTAAGACAAGGGAATAATGGCATTCATAAAGGATTATTTATGTTGTTTTGTATGTTATGATGTGTAATGTAACATTCATGTATGTAATCTATTTTCCAAGACTGCTAAACCGATCAGTCCTTTGGGACTTGATTATTTTTAATCATGCCAATGTATTAAAATAATGCACCGACTCTGGGTAACTGGGGTCGGGGCGTTACATTAGATGTATAAAATTTTATATAACTTTTTAACATCTTTTACCCACCTTCTAGGCACATTTGCAAATTTGTATAAAACGTAATTTTACCGCTTCTGTGAATTGAATTTTAAAAATACGAGAGACACATTTGACACAAGTAAGTAAAATGTGGTTCAATAAGATGAAAATAATTTTTTTTGAATAGTAACATTTGAATTTTATTTACCACGGTTAAAAGTAAATAGGGTAATTAAATGTAAAAATGTTGTTATAATTTCCATAAATCATGTTCTAATTCTATTGGATAAGTGTCTTTAGACCAAAATAATCCTTATGAATAAAATATTAACCTCTTTGATCCACTTGGATTAGATTAGGAAATTTATTATTATTTTATTTAAATAAGAGTTAAAAGTGTAAAATTCAAAGTTCACTAACTAAACTGTTTTTAAAATAGGGTTATACATAATATAAATTTGACTATAAATATTCAATAGAAATATAAAAATATTTACTACATCATAGTATTTTATTTATAATTTTTAGACATTAAATAATTAAATTTATTTATGACACAATGATGATAGAGTAATTACCTTATTAATGAAGGATTCAAATAAATGGTATTATAAATATTAAAATAAATATTATTTCAAAGTTTTTATGACATAAATGAATTTTATAGGTGAATATGACATGTTAGGGTTGATTCAATGTGTTTTTTTTAAGTAATAATTTTCTGATGACTTTCACAAAAACCAAATACTAAATAGTGTCAAAATTCACATAAATGAGTTTTTAAAACAAATATTATATTATTAAATGATATAATATTCCTAAAAACATAAGTTTTGGCCAAATAACTCATATAATGATATATATTTCATTAATTAACCACTTGGGGTTCTCTTGTCATTTTATAGTAATTTTATTAACAATTTATTATAATAATACAAGAAGACATGGTAAAAATGAAACTATTTAACTAAGGGTTAAATCTAAATGATAAGGTTAATATGGTGACCTAAACTTTTCTAAAACCTATTGGTTGAGAGTATTTTGACCCATCCCCACCTTATCATCGAAATAAATCCATTTGTAACTATTATAAACCAAAAATTATTTTATAATAAAATAATATTTCAATCTTTCCCAAAAGTGAACATAACCTCTCTTATAAAAGGGTACATCCCCTTCTCTTAATTTCACACCTCCAAAGCCATTTCCCTCAGCCAACCCCTGACCAAATATCCTCCAAAATGCCCTCAATTAAACATATATTCCTTTCCTTGAGCATAAATCCAACCTAAGGATCCCTTTTGTTCAAATCAAAAGGAAACGCCCAAAGAATAGGTAATTATTTTATCACCTCTTTCAAAGTTCTTTTCTTCTTCCACTTTCTCTTTCTTTGTTATTTCCATACCAAAATAATATATCATGTACCTTATATGAACTTTTATGTTATTATAAATATTTTACAACTATATTCATTATTATATCCATCCAATGAATGATAACGTCACCATGTGTGCGTACGTACATCTTACCGTCTCCACGTCGTGGTGTAATTTGTTATTCAAAACTATATTATTTGGATGGATATAATGATGATTAATATGTATATAAATAATAAAAATAACATGCTAATTTATATGTAAAATTAATATAACATCAAATTACACACCTTTTAATCATTAAGAAAATTATATCGTCACTCGTGTGTACTTACAACTTACCGTCTCCACGACGCGATGAGATTCATTTCCATGTTCACCATTCAACGATGATTATAAAAATATATATTATTAATAATTATGTAATATATGACATAATAATTCAACTGTAGATATATATATATATATATATGTATGTATGTATGTACTTACATATATATTATTCACTTACTTCGGTTCAAAACGATATGAAAACGGAAACAGCGTTTATGCATACGTACAGCCTACCATCTCCATAAACGATGTTTTATATTTCATATATCTATAGATTATACATATTTATATTCTAAATATATATGGTATATAAATCATGTTTTATATTATGGAAGTATTTAAATCATGATCTAAATGATACGATCAAGAATAACAAGTTAAAACACGTACGATAAAGAAAACGATTATTACCCAAAATGTTAATTTAACATGGAGATTATTGTGAAATGGGTAGTATAATGTCATAAATGAATCATTTACGATATAATAAATATTAATATGGTTCTGGTATATTTTAATAACAAACTATGGCCATTATATAGGAGGTTAAATGTACCCTCGACCAAAGGAAAGTGCAACGTAAGGGTTAATTCATCAATCTCATTATTATCTGAGATTGTTTATGTGTAAGTATTTTCTGGGACATATTTATTATCCATATCCATGTTTCATAAAATACATTTCAAAAGTATTATTTTATGGTACTCTTTAACTAAAACATCATTTTAAATATTTTAAATATTTATTTTGCTAAATCTTTTCATTAATGTCCATGTTTTCAAAATGGTTTTAAGGATTTATTTATATGGACATGATTGTTTTAAAATGTTAATTCCTTTCAAAAGTTTCAATGTGGATTGGGATACTTTGATTCAAAAATGCCTTTTAAATTTCTTCCTTTCTAAATTGTGTGACTTTTAAATTATTTCATGAAAAATGGTTATTTCTCTCAATGAGTTTTACTGATCATTTTCAACTATGTCCACATCTTTTACTGGATATTATTCTTGATTGAGGTTGATTTCTTATAATACAATGTTACATATTGTATTGAAGTTTTTTTTTGATATTTTTTACCATGGATGTGTCATTTATATACCATTCATGGTTTATGGTTCAAGTATTAACATTTCGTATGGTATTTTTAATACGAATGTGTTATGTCTCGAATTTTTCATTTGAGGAATGAAGTGTATTTAGTAAGTGACAGGTGGAGCCAACCATAGCTCCTTGATGCATCGGTAGGTATCATGAGACAAACTAGTGTATTGGCACAAGGCCTTGACAAAAATTTTATTTGTAGTCTTGGAACGAGGCCTTGACTATGTGGTAATGATGCCTGGCATTAGGCATTCCCTCATTATGAAATTAATTATTACATGTGATTATTCGACTAGTAGAATATCCATGTGCATGTTAATATGGTAATGTTTGATTTATTTTCTCCATGTTATGTTCAAGTTTATGTTTAAAAGGTTTTTGTTTTTATTACACATCTTTCCTTACAAGTTTATAGCTTCTGCTAAATTATTTACCATTACTGAGCATCTGAGCTCACCCCTTTCTTATGTTTTATTTTCCCAAAATTCCAAGAAGTGTATTATGATTGATATGTAGGGTTAATCTTGGGGATTAATGGCAATCTAAAATGATCATTTATGTTTTGTTTTATTTTTGAACGTGTAATGTAACGTTCATGTATGTAGTCTATTTTTCAAGGCTGCTAAATCGATTGGTCTTTCAGGACTTGATTCCTTGTAATCATGCCAATGTATTAAAATAATGCACCAGCTTCGGGCTTCTAGGGTTGGGGCATTACATTTATCATTTCCCAATGAAAGGTTCTTTGGTCATTTTTCCTTGTAAACAAGTGTGACATAAATCCAGGCAATTTAACTCAATATAGTCTAGATACCCTTCCTGATGTAATTTTCTTAAATTATTTTTTTACATGACCTAGCCAAAAATTCCATTGGTAGGTAGCATACGAGTCATTCTAGATGGTTTTTTTATTGATTGTCTAAAGAGGGGTTTCAATTTCAAGTATAAACAATCCATTATGATGATATTTTATACCATAACACATGATATCCTTATAAAAGAGTCTATATTTATTTCCAGACATAAAATAAAAAACCATAGTGTATAAGATCAGCATTGAGATATTTTTTGTAATTAAAGGTGCATAATAACAATTATTTAATATTAGAACCAAACTGCTCGGCAAAGTGATATGGTAATGTCCTGCTATTAATGTTTTCTGTCATAAACCATTTACTGGTAAATGATTCGCATTATCCTTTACAATCGTCTTGAGTTTACTTGGTTCTAGTAATTTAATACAAATTTGTGAACCACATGTTATATCCAATTCTCGATTAATAGAAATAAATAGATTTTATTCAATGAAAAATATACATAAAGCATAAGAATCACCTTGCTTCTTTTACCTATAATTACAATTCTTCTTCCAATGTCCTTTCTTTCCACATGAAAATCATATTGCCTATTTCTTATTACTTTACCTCTAAATCTTTGGCTTCTTTGTAGGGTAGTTCATCAGTGTCTTTGTATTAGGTTTATCCTTTAACATCTTCAACTTTCCCTTCATTATTTTGTTCACTATAAGGACTGAAGAGTTTTTATTATCTTTGTCCTTATTATCCTATTGAACTAAATCCAATATATCCAAGAGAAACTTTTCGTGTAATTTAAGTTATAATTAATTATAAAAGTCAATAATATTGGTGGTAAAGTGGAAATAATGGTATCAGCCACTAGTTTTTTTGTTCAAATTAAACCCACGTGAATTGATTCTCCCAATGTACCCAATCATCTAGAGTACATGAGGAACTTCATGATTCCATTCTGCTATCCTACACTTATATTTTTCACTATATATATCATATCTTTCTTTTAAATCTCTCTCCTGATAAATCTCTTAGAGATGAGACAACATTTTATAGGCATCTTCATCCTCATAAATTTTTTTTAGATCACTGAATATATATGACAACATAATGCACTATAAATCTAACGCATCATATAAACACTTCTTATACTTTTATTTATTCACCTTTATTTCTCCCATGGGCTTCTCATTAGTAATTTTATATTCCTACATATAGAGATTGCTATCTTATCTTACTACAATGTGTAAGCTCCTATACCACTCTTAGAATTTATTACAGGTCAGTATATTCACATTATCCAATATTGATCATGGTGATATTTAATTTATAGTTTTACTTTACATTTTATCTACAAAAAATAATTTTAGTATATTAGTACTTCATTTTGACTACTGAAAGATATTGATGATTAATTCAATCATTAAATGCCTCCCATTATTTTATCAAATCCTGCATACCATAACTAATAGATTCAGAATACTTAGTCTCTTGAGTATTCTAGGTAGAAGGATCTTTTAAATCTCTTCCCATAGTCCATATTATGTATTCTCCACTAATCTAAGAGTTTCATGGAAGACTTTTGACTATCCAACCACATTAACTCATGGATCCTTGAACTATTGAGTGACATCACATATTTTGGAAATTGTAACCTTAATTTATTCAACACTTTGCCTCTAATGTTTCAAATATATAGATATTACATATTCCTTGCTACCAATTTTATTTAATCCAAACCGCCACTCTTGTAATAACTCTCCATTAGTAGGAAGAACCCTCAACTAGGGTTGAGGAGCACCATGTACATATAATGTTTTCCAAATTTAAGTGCTGGAAGGCATTATAACTTAATATATATTTGAGGTATTTTAATTATTCACAATGAATGTAACCATTTTTTCTATTTAAAAAGTTTACACTATGTTATCACACTCACATATCGACCATGAAAAATAAAAAATAAAATTTGACCACATAATATTTGATTTTAGCTACGCATACTCGTTTATTATTCTAATTGATCATATAAATATAACACTTTCAAAAAATAATAATAAACCACACATAAATTAATAAATTTAAGTGACTAATCATAAGTGATTTTTAGTGGTTGATATAATGAGTGAAAATGGATCAACTGAGACCCTATGGGTATATACTTGAGTCACGTCTAACTTGTATGTATCTTTATTCATCCCCATAATTATACTTAAGTACTCAAATGCGGGTGAGGGTAACTTAGGAATATGAAATATAGATAAATAAATTTTATCATGATCACACATTCCCTTATACATATAATGTGAGAGAGACTATGCACAAACCATCTTATAAATTAATTAATCACTACAAATATCTCATACACTATAATAATTAAATAAATAGATAAAATAACATATAAATATACGTCAGTATCACTCATTATCAATCAATGTTCAATATATTTTCAGTATAAAATTAAATTTGTAGATAATTCAATTTGAGTGTATAAATTATGAATTAAAATAACTTTAACTAATTTTAATTCATAATTATTTTGTCACATAGTCCTGAAAATAATTTATTAAATTATAAATATTTTGGGATCTTGGATGTTTTTAACACCCCTGTAGGGATTATACATCCTCATTGGGATCAAACTGGTCTAGGTGGTCTGGTAAAAGAAAACCCAACCTAGTTTGGCTCAATGTGACCAGACTAGACAGTTTGGTTGCTTGAAATACATAATCTTTAGGGTGCAAGAATTTAATATTGGAACAGTATGCTCCGAAACATTTTTTAAGGGATATATTGTTTTTCAAAAGTTTCTCGTAGGCTAATATATAGTCTTTACCTTTTTATTTTCAAAAGGATAAATTATAGCCTTCTTCTTTTCCAAAGGCTACGTTGTACCTATTTGTGCATGTGCATATTTCCTTTAATTGGATTTCATATGATTTTGTTTGATTAATTTTATTATGTATTTTGATGATATATTAATTTATATTATTTGGATTTTTGTGATTCTTATCACGTTGGAAATATAAGATATTTATCTATATTTTATTATTTAATAAGGGAGTTTGAAAATTCTTATCTATTTCTCTAAAAATTCAATTAAGTTGCTACTATGTTTTTAGAAACTCTACATTTCACTGTTTTAAATCATTTTTGTATTTATTTTACTGAAACATCTACAGTTGTCCTATTTGCATGAAACTTGATTATATGGAAATATAAAATGTTTAACTTGATTTCATTAGTTTACATCAAAGTCTAAAAATATTGTTTGAATAGACTTTTAATTACTTGAAGTTATGATATGCTGTTTTGAAGTAGCAGTTTTTTCAGATTTGTTTTGCTTCTGTTTTTTAATGATTTCGGGATCTGTAGATGTCGGTTTTGATTGATTTTTTTTTTGGAAAGATAATAAGTTTTTCTACAAATTATTATTTTTGACAAAAGTCTGAATTTGTTGTTAAGAGCCCTTAAAAATTCGTTGAAGTTTGTCACAACATTCTATCCAGATTTCTATCAAAAGTATGGTTCATTTTTTATCAAAAGTATGGTTCATTTTTTATCAAAAGTATGGTTCATTTTTTTATCAAAAGTATGGTTCATTTTTTTATCAAATGTATGGTTCTTTTTTATCAAAATTATGGTTCATTTTTTATCAAAAGTATGGTTCATTTTTTTATCAAAAGTATGGTTCATTTTTTATCAAAAGTATGGTTCATTTTTTATCAAAAGTATGGTTCATTTTTTATCGAAAGTATGGTTTACTGTTCATACCCTACGTTACTGTTTATACCCTACATTACTATTCATACCCTACGTTACTGTTCATACCTTACGTTACTTTACTGTTCATACCCTACGTTACTTTACTGTTCATATCGTACGTTACTTTACTATTCATACACTACGCTACTTTACTGTTCATACCCTACGCTACATACTGTTCATACCCTACATTACTATTCATACCCTACGTTACTTTATTGCTTGCTCCGAATTTACTGTTCACTCTGAAGTTACTATTCACTTCAAAGTTACTGTTCACTCAGAAGTTACTATTCACTTTGAAGTTACTATTCATTCCGAAGTTACTGTTCATTCCGAAGTTACTATTCATTCCGTGTAATTTTTTTAAAAATTGATTTTCTGCAAATATATGGATTATTTTTTAACGATTTTTTTTTTGTAAAATCCTCATTAAATATAAGGATCGTAATGAAAGAGTTTTTAATGTTTTTGGTGCTATATTGAGAGAGATAAATTAATAACCTTCTTCAACGTCTTTTACAAATAAATTTGGACGTTTCAAGATTATTTAAATTTAAATGTTTGAATTTAATTCCAGAATTTTATGCTAGTTTTCAGGAACTGTTTTGACTTCGTTTAAATCATTTTAAATGGATTTAAAATTCTATTTTGAATCATTCAATGCTTTTATTATTCTGGAAATTTTATTCGAAAACTTATTCAAAATATTTTGAATTCCTTTATTAGATATTTATTTTACTGGAATAAAAAAGCAACAAAGATGCTATTTTCAGGGAGATATTTTTGATCTCTTAACTTAATTAATTTTGAATATCCTAAGGAAGCAGAGTTGTTGCACCTGTTTGATATTTTTATTCTCTATATATATAGTTGTCTCTTGCAGGATATACAACACAAAAGAAGGAGAAAGTGCTGTGAACTTTGAATCTATTATGCATTTGCAACGTCCTGTGACACTCTGCTTCACCAACTGCTCAGTCTCTCAAACACTGAATTAATTCTGCTTCGACTACAATTTCATTGACGAGACATGTTGAACTAAACCTCAAGAACCAGCACCTATGCTTTAATTTTTATCTTCTCTTTCATCTGGTTCTAAGTCTGTAACACTACTTCCAATCTCTCACACGCACTCTATTTTTTCTGTTTATGCTTTTTCACACAAAAGCATTATTTATTATTCTTTTTCTTTGGGTTGTGACTCTCGGATTCTAAAGTCCGGATCTTAGGTTTGTGACTCCCTGTATCTAAAGTCAAGACTGTTTGGGTTGTGACTCCCAGTATCTAAACTCAGGTTGTAAGGGTTGTGACTCCCCACACAAAAGTCAGTGTCGTGGTTATCCCTCCACTAGAAAAGGATTTTGTAATTGGGTTATGATTCCCCATTAAAAATCATTTTTAGTGCACACGTATCTCTCGCCGAATAGAGAGGTATAAGAGTAGAGTAGGACCACTTTGGACCGAACTACTATAAAAAACATCCTTGTGTTATTTAATTTTTCCACTGCTAATTAAATTCAATAATTAACTTTGATAATTAATTTATTTGATTAAAATTTGTAATCTGGTCTATTCACCCCCCCCCCATCTAGACCATCTGCCATTACCCTGTCCGACTTAACAATTGGTATCAGAGGGTAACCTTCTTTAGAATAGTTTTTCTCTATCTTTATATTTCATTATACCAAATATTGGTACCATTGGTTGTTTCTTAAGGAATTTATCCAACCAAAATTTTTTTAGTCTTCTTTTATATTTTATTGTGCTAACCTATTTTTAGACCTCACAGTCTAAGGATATCGATCTTATAAGATGACAGGATTGAACCCAAATGATGCATGGATTCCTCAGAAGCCACCACATTTTGATGGCAATGATTATGGATACTGGAGATCCCGAATGGAGGCATACCTCAAATAGTTGAGCATTGAGAACTGGTCTATCATGTCAAAACAATACACACTGCCTGAAGCTGATCCAGATACTCTTACAGGAATTGATGCTACTAGATATGTCTTAAATTACAAAGTCATTAATATTTTATGTTGTGATATTAACAGAACTGTTTTTAGTCATGTTTCTGCATGCAAGAGAGCTCATGAGATTTTGAAGATTTTTCAAGTTACTCACCATGTCTTTGAAAAATTGATCTGAACCAAACTTGGAATGCTTCGTGCTGAGTATCAAGACTTCAAGATGGGTTAAGATGAAACTGTAAATCAAATGTTCCATAGATTCACAAGCATTTTGAATGGAATGAATTCACTTGGAGAATCTCTGGAAAATCCAATACTTGTTGAAAGAGTCCTACGAGCATTACCAAAGAAATGGAATGCAAATAATGTTACCATTGATGAAAGAAATAACTTCAAAGAGTACACACTTGATGAATTAATTGGATCACTACTTCAATATGAACTGGAACTGAAGAACATAGCTGATGAGGAGACAAAAAAAATAAATGGTGTAGCTTTTAAGTCTGTAAATGTTATTTCTAATAATTCTTCTGATTCTGATCTATAGGATATTGAAAAGGAAGACATGGCTCAGATTGTAACTAGAGTCTACAAAAGAATGAAAAAGAAAGGTTTCAAAAACTAGTTTAGTAGAAATACTCAAAAAGAAAAATATAAGGGAGATAAGAAAGGTGATACAAATTACAATGCTTCACATGTAACTTGTTATGAGTGCAGGAAGAAAGGTTATATCAAACCTGATTTCCCTAAACTAAAGAATAAAGACAAATAAAAAAAGAAGGATAGAAAGGCATTGGCAACCAGCTGGAGTTGTACTGAAAAAAATCTGATTCTAGTGAACAATCTGGAAATAACAAAGAATCTGCTAACTTGTGTTTCATGGCATCACTGGATAAGGTTTGTAATTCTTGTTATTATTCTGAATGTTCTCATTCTGAATATGAATCTGATAACCCCAATGTTTTTGAATTAAATAAAGAAATTGAAAGATTAAGAAAAGATATTTTAAAGCTGCTGATTTATATAATAAACTTAAAGAAGATAATGAAAAACTTATTTCTGAAAATAAATTAATTTTGCAAGAAAATAAAAGGTTAACAAACACTGCTTCTGCTCCTCATTCAATAGTTTATGATAATTTTAAAACTTCTCAAGATATGAATGAGAAATTGAAAAAGGAAGTTGAATGTCTTAAACAAAATTAATTTGCTTTTATTCAAGGTCGTGAAAAATATCATGAAATGATGTCTTTTACTAAAACTGATAAAAATAAATATGGTTTTGGTTATGATAAAAGATTACCTCAAATGTATAAAACCAGTTTTGTTAAAAGTAAAAATGGTTGTACTTCAACTGTTACTTGTTTTAAATGTGGCATGAATGGTCACTATGCCAATGATTGTTCACTTAGATTTAAACAATCTTTGGGATTTACAAAAACTAATATTTCTAAATCCTTGTTATCGAGAGTACCTTACAATACATGTTTAAATTCTGTATGGGTACCTAAAAATTTTATTACTAATCCTATTGGACCCAAAGTAGCTTCGGTACCAAAGTTGTCAATTAATTGATTTTTGTAGGAAAAATGTCTTGGATGTCTCAAGAACGACATATGGTACATGGAAAGTGGATGCTCTAGGCATATGACCAGAGACCCATCAAATTTCACATCATACAACACATGTGATGGAGGCACTGTTACATTTGGAGACAATTCCAAAGGCAAAGTAAAAGGTTTTGGTAAAGTTGGTATTTCAAATTCTATATTTATTTCAAAAGTTTTATATACTGAAGGTCTAAAACATAATTTAATTAGTATATCACAATTATGTGATGATAGAATGAAAGTTAAATTTCAAAATGATAAATGTTTAGTTTTTAAAGATGATTCTTTATTATTTTATTCTAATCAAAAAGATAATATTTATACTATTGATTTTGCTGAACTAACTGTTCAACATGTAAAGTGTTAGAATGCTATAGAGAATGATTGCATCCTTTGGCACCGATGTTTAGGTCATGTTAATTTCAGAATGTTACATAAGCTTTCAAAGCATGATAATGTTTTACAGCTTCCTTATTTGAAGAAAGAACAACTTCATGTTTGTGACGCCTGCATGAATGGGAAGCAATACAAATTTTCCTTTAGACCTATCAATCAGATAAGTACTAATAAGCCTTTACAGTTGGTACATCTTGATTTATTTGGTCCAACTCAAATTTCTAGCCTTGGTGGAAAGAAATATACTTTAGTTATTGTTGATGATTATAGTATATTTACTTAGGTATATTTTCTAGCTCATAAAAATGATACTTTATCTAAATTCACTGCTTTCTCTAAATTAGCTCAAAATGAAAAAAGTTGTATGATTATCTCTATTCGTAGTGATAAAGGAGGTGAATTTCATAATTTAGAATTTGAAAAATTCTGTGAAAATAATAGATATTTTCATAATTTCTATGCTCCTAGAACACCACAACAAAATGGTGTTATAGAACGGAAAAATAGAACTCTTATTGAAATGCCTCGAACTATGTTAAGTTAATATAATCTGCCTAGATATTTTTGGGCTGAGGCTTTTTTTGCTGCATGTTATATTTCAAATAGAATTCTTATTAGACTTTTGCTAAAGAAAACTCCTTATGATACCCTACGTTACTTTACTGTTCATACTATACACTACTTTACTGTTCATACCCTATGCTACTTTACTGTTCATACCCTACGTTACTTTACTGTTCATACCCTATATTACTTTACTGTTCATACCCAACGTTACTATTCATAACCTACATTACTTTATTGCTTGCTCCGAAGTTAATGTTCACTCTGAAGTTACTATTCACTTCAAAGTTATTGTTCATTCCGAAGTTACTGTTCACTCCGAAGTTACTGTTCATTCTGTGTAATTTTTTTAAAAATTGATTTTCTGCAAATATATGGATTATTTTTTAATGGTTTTTTTTGTAAAATCCTCATTAAATATAAGGATCTTAATGAAAGAGTTTTTTAATGTTTTTGGTTCTATATTGAGAGAGATAAATTAATAATGTTCTTCAACGTCTTTTACAAATAAATTTGGACGTTTCAAGATTGTTTAAATTTAAATGTTTAAATCTAATTCAAGAATTTGCTGCTAGTTTTCAGGAACTGTTTTGACTTTGTTTAAATTATTTTAAATGGATCTAAAATTCTGTTTTGAATCATTCAATGCTTTTATTATTCTGGAGATTTTAGTGGAACACTTATTCAAAATATTTTGAATTCTTTTATTAGATATTAATTCTACGGGAATAAAGAAGAAACAAAGCTGCTATTTTAAGGGAGATATTTATGATCCCTTAACTTAATTAATTTTGAATATCCTAAGGAAGTGGAGTTGTTGCACCTGTTTGATATTTTTATTCTCTATATATATAGTTCTATCTTGCAGGATATACAACACAAAAAAAGGAGAAAGTGCTGTGAACTTTGAATCTGCTGTGTATTTGCAACGTCCTGTGACACTCTGCTTCACCAACTGCTCGGTCTCTCAAGCGCTGAATTAATTCTGCTATGACTACAAGTTCATTGACGAGACGTGCTGAACTAAACCTCAAGAACCAGTACTTGTGATTTAATTTTTATCTTCTCTTTCATCTGGTTCTAAGTCTGTAACACTACTTCCCATCTCTCACACGCACTCTATTTTTTCTGTTTATGCTTTTGCACACAGAAGCATTTTTTGTTATTCTTTTTCTTCGGGTTATGACTCTCCGATTCTAAAGTCAGGATCTTAGGGTTGTGACTCCCTGTATCTAAATTCAAGACTATTTGGGTTGTGATTCCCAGTATCAAAAGTCAGGTTGTAAGGGTTGTGACTCCCCACACAAAAGTCAGTGGCGTGGTTATCCCTCCACTATAAAAGGATTTTGTAATTGGGTTATGATTCACCTTTAAAAATCATTTTTAGTGCACATGTATCTCTCGCCGAGTAGAGAGGTATAAGAGTAGAGTAGGCCCACTTTGGACCGAACTGCTATAAAAAACATCCATGCGTTATTTAATTTTTCTGCTGCTAATTAAATTCAATAATTAACTTTGATAATTAATTTATTTGATTAAAATTTTTAATCTGGTATATTCACCCCCCCCCCCCCCCCCCGTCTAGACCATATGCCATTACCCTGTCCGACCTAACAATTGGTATCAGAGAGTAACCTTCTTAAGAATAGTTTTTGCCCTATCTTTATATTTCATTATACCAAAGATTGGTACCATTGGTTGTTCCTTAAGGAATTTATCCAACCAAATTTTTTTTAGTCTGCTTTTATATTTTATTGTGCTAACCTATTCCTAGACCTCGCAGTCTAAGGATATCGATCTTATAAGATGGCAGGATTGAACCCGAATGATGCTCGGATTCCTTAGAAGCCACCACATTTTGATGGTAATGATTATGGATACTGGAGATCCCGAATGGAGGCATACCTCAAACAGTTGAACATTGAGCACTGGTCTATCATGTCAAAACAATACACACTGCCTGAAGCTGATCCAGATACTCTTACAGGAATTGATGCAACTAGATATTTCTTAAATTACAAAGTTGTTAATATTTTATATTGTGCTATTAAAAGAAGTGTTTTTTAGTCATGTTTCTGCATGGAAGATAGCTCATGAGATTTGGAAGATTTTTCAAGTTACTCACCTTGGCTCTGACAAATTTATCCGAACCAAACTTGGAATGTTTCGTGCTGAGTGTCAAGACTTCACGATGGATGAAGATGAAACTGTAAATCAAATGTTCCATAGATTCACAAGCATTGTGAATGGAATGAATTCACTTGGAGAATCTCTAGAAAATCCTATACTTGTTGAAAGAGTCCTACGATCATTACTAAAGAAATTGCATGCAAAGAATGTTGTCATTGATGAAAGCAAGAACTTCAAAGAGTACACACTTGATGAATTAATTGGATCACTACTCCAATATGAACTGGAACTGAAGAACATAGCTGATGAGGAGACAACAAAAAGAAAAGGTCTAGCTTTTAAGTCTGTAAATGTTATTTCTAATAATTCTTCTGATTCTGATCAACAGCATATTGAAAAGGAAGACATGGCTTAGATTGTAACTAGAGTATACAAAAGAATGAAAAAGAAAGGTTTCAAAAACCAGTTTAGTAGAAATCCTCAAAAAGAAAAATATAAGGGAGATAAGAAAGGTGATACAAATTACAATGCTTCAGATGTAACTTGTTATGAGTGCAGGAAGAAAGGTCATATAAAACCTGATTTCCCTAAACTAAACAATAAAGACAAATACAAAAAGACTGATAGAAAGGCATTGGCAACCAGCTAGAGTTGTACTGAAAAATATGATTCTAGTGAACAATCTGGAAATAACAAAGAATCTGCTAACTTATGTTTCATGTCATCACTGGATAAGGTTTATAATTCTACTTATTATTCTGAATCTTCTGATTCTGAATATGAATCTAATAACCCCAATGTTTTTGAATTAAATAAATAAATTGAAAGATTAAGAAAAGATATTTTCAAAGCTGCTGATTTATATAATAAACTTAAAGAAGATAATGAAAAAATTATTTCTAAAAATAAAGTAATTTTGCAAGAAAATAAAAGGTTAATAAATATTGCTTCTTATTCTCATTCAACAGTTTATGATAATTTGAAAACTTCTCAAGATCTGAATGAGAAGTTGAAAAAGGAAGTTGAATGTCTTAAACAAAATTTATCTGCTTTTATTCAAGGTCGTGAAAAATATCATGAGATGATGTCTTTGACTAAAAATGATAAAAATAAATATGGTTTTGGTTATGATAAAAGATTACCTAAAATGAATAAAACCTGTTTTGTTAAAAGTAAAAATTGTTGTACTTCAACTGTTACTTGTTTTAAATGTTGCATGAATGGACACTATGCCAATGACTGTTCACTTAGATTTAAAAAATCTTTGGGGTTTACAAAAACTAATATTTCTAAATCCTTGTTATCGAGAGTACCTTACAATACATGTTTAAATTCTGTATGGGTACCTAAAAATTTTATTACTAATCCTATTGGACCCAAATTACCTTGGGTACCAAAATTGTCAATTAATTGATTTTTGTAGGAAAAATGCCTTGGATGTATCAAGAACGACATATGGTACATGGACAGTGGATGCTCTAGGCATATCACCGGAGACCCATCAAAGTTCACATCATACAACACATGTGATGGAGGCACTGTTACTTTTGGACCCAATTCCAAAGGCAAAGTAAATGGTTTTGGTAAAGTTGGTATTTCAAATTCTACATTTATTTCAAAAGTTTTATATGTTGAAGGTATAAAACATAATTTAATTAGTATATCACAATTTTTTGATGATGGAATGAAAGTTAAATTTCAAAATGATAAATGTTTAGTTTTTCAAGATGATTCTTTATTATTTTATGCTAATCGAAAAGATAATATTTATACTATTGATTTTGTTGAACTAACTGTTCAACATGTAAAGTGTTTGAATGTCGTACAGAATGACTTCATCCTTTGGCACCGATGTTTAGGTCATGTTAATTTCAGAATGTAACATAATCTCTCAAAGCATGATAATGTTTTACAGCTTTCTTCTTTGAAGAAAGAACAACTTCATGTTTGTGATGCATGCATGAAAGAAAAGCAACACAAAATTTCTTTTAAACCTATCAATTAGATAAGTACTAATAAGCCTTTACAGTTGGTACATCTCGATTTATTTGGTCCAACTCAAATTTCTAGCCCTAGTGGAAAGAAATATACTTTAGTTATTGTTGATGATTATAGTAGATTTACTTGGGTATATTTTCTAGCTCATAAAAATGATACCTTATCTAAATTCACTGCTTTCTCTAAATTAGTTCAAAATGAAAAAGGTTGTATGATTATCTCTATTTGTAGTGATAGAGGAGGTGAATTTCATAATTTAGAATTTGAAAAATTCTGTGAAAAGAATGGATATTTTCATAATTTCTCTACTCATAGAACACCACAACAAAATGGTGTTGTAGAACAGAAAAATAGAACTCTTATTGAAATGGCTCGAACTATGTTAAGTGAATATAATCTGCCTAGATATTTTTGGGTTGAGGCTGTTTTTGCTACATGTTATATTTCAAATAGAATTCATATTAGACCTTTGCTAAAGAAAACTCCTTATGATACCCTACCTTACTTTACTGTTCACACCCTACGCTACTTTACTGTTCATACCCTATGCTACTTTACTGTTCATAACCTACGCTACTTTACTCTTCATACCCTACGTTACTTTACTGTTCATACTCTACGTTACTTTACTCTTCATATCCTACATTACTATTCATACCCTACGTTACTTTACTGTTTTCTCCGAAGTTATTGTTCACTCTGAAGTTACTATTCACTTCGAAGTTGATGTTCATTCCGAAGTTACTGTTCATTCCGAATTTACTGTTCATTCCGTGAAATTTTTTTAAAAATTGATTTTCTGGAAATATATGGATTATTTTTTAACGATTTTTTTGTAAAATCCTCATTAAATATAAGGATCGTAATTAAAGAGTTTTTAATGTTTTTGGTACTATATTGAGAGAGAGAAATTAATAATGTTCTTCAATATCTTTTACAAATAAATTTGGACGTTTCAAGATTGTTTAAATTTAAATGTTTGAATTTAATTCCAGAATTTGCTGCTAGTTTTTAGGAAATTTTTTGACTTCGTTTAAATAATTTTAAATGGATTTAAAATTATTTTTTGAATCATTCAATGATTTAATTATTCTGGAGATTTTATTGGAAACTTATTCAAATATTTTTAATTCCTTTATTAGATATTTATTCTACGGGAATAAAGAAGCAACACAGCTGCTATTTTCAAGGAGATATTTATGATCTCTTAACTTAATTAATTTTGAATATACTAAGGAAGCGAAGTTGCTGCACCTGTTTGATATTTTTATTCTCTATATATATAGTTCTCTCTTGCAGGATATACAACAGAAAAAAAAAGGAGAAACTACTGTGAACTTTGAATCTGTTGTGCATTTGCAACGTCCTGTGACACTCTGCTTCACCAACTGCTCGGTCTCTCAAGAGCTGAATTAATTCTTCTTCGACTACAATTTCATTGACAAGACGTGCTGAACTAAACCTCAAGAACCACTACCTGTGCTTTAATTTTTATCTTCTCTTTCATCTAGTTCTGAGTTTGTAACACTACTTCTCATCTCTCACACGCACTCTATTTTTTATGTTTATGCTTTTTCACACAAAAGAATTATTTGTTATTCTTTTTCTTCGAGTTGTGACTCCCAGATTCTAAAGTCAGGATCTTAGGGTTGTGACTCCCTATATCTAAAGTCAAGACTGTTTGGGTTGTGACTCCCGGTATCTAAAGTAAGGTTGTAAGGGTTGTGACTCCCCACACAAAAGTCAGTGATGTGGTTATCCCTCCACTAGAAAAGGATTTTGTAATTGGGTTATGATTCCCCTTTAAAAATAATTTTTAGTTCACATTTATCTCTCGCCGAGTAGAGAGGTATAAGAGTAGAGTAGGCCCACTTTGGACCGAACTACTATAAAAAAACATCCTTGCGTTATTTAATTTTTCCGCTGCTAATTAAATTCAATAATTAACTTTGATAATTAATTTATTTGATTAAAATTTTTAATATGGTCAATTCACCCCCCCCCCTCTAGACCACATTCCATTACCCTGTCCGACCTAACAATTGGTATCAAAGGGTAACCTTCTTAAGAATAGTTTTTCTCTATCTTTATATTTCATTATACCAAAGATTGGTAACATTGATGTTCCTTAAGGAATTTATCCAACCAAATTTTTTTTAGACTGCTTTTATATTTTATTGTGCTAACCTATTCCTAGACCTCACATTCTAAGGATATCAATCTTATAAGATGGTAGGATTGAACCCGAATGATGCTTGGATTCCTCAGAAGCCACCACATTTTGATGGAAATGATTATGGATACTGTAGATCCCGAATGGAGGCATACCTCAAAAAGTTGAGCATTGAGAACTGGTCTATCATTTCAAAACAATTCACACTGCCTGAAGCTGATCCATATACTCTTACAGGAATTGATGCTACTAGATATGTCTTAAATTTCAAAGTCGTTAATATTTTATATTTTGCTATTAACAGAAGTGTTTTTAGTCATGTTTCTGCATGCAAGACAGCTCCTGAGATTTGGAAGATTTTGCAAGTTACACACCTTGGCTCTGACAAATTGATCTAAACCAAACATGGAATGCTTCATGCTGAGTATCAAGACTTCAAGATGGGTGAATATGAAACTGTAAATCAAATGTTCCATAGATTCATAAGCATTGTGAATGGAATTAATTCACTTGGAGAATCTCTGGAAAATCCTATACTTGTTGAAAGGGTCCTACGAGCATTTCCAAAGAAATGGAATGCAAAGAAGGTTTCTATTGATGAAACAAGAACTTCAAAGAGTACACATTTGATGAATTAATTGGATCACTAATCCAATATGAACTGGAACTGAAGAACATAGCTAATGAGGAGACAACAAAAAGAAAAGGTGTAGCTTTTAAGTCGGTAAATGTTATTTCAAATAATTCTTCTAATTCTGATCTACATGATATTGAAAAGGAAGACATGGCTCATATTGTAACTGGAGTCTACAAAAGAATGAAAAAGGAAGGTTTCAAAAACCAATTTAGTAGAAATCCTCAAAAAGAAAAATATAAGGGAGATAAGAAAGGTGATACAAATTACAATGCTTCAGATGTAACTTGTTATGAGTGCAGGAAGAAAGGTCATATCAAACCTGATTTCCCTAAACTAAAGAATAAAGACAAATACAAAAAGAAGGATAGAAAGGCATTGGAAACCAGTTGGAGTTGTACTGAAGAATCTGATTCAAGTGAACAATCTAGAAATAACAAAGAATCTGCTAACTTGTGTTCCATGGCATCACTGGATAAGGTTTGTAATTTTAGTTATTATTCTGAATGTTCTGATTCTGAATATGAATATGATAACCCCGATGTTTTTGAATTAAATAAATAAATTGAAAGATTAAGAAAAGATATTTTCAAAGCTGCTGATTTATATAATAATCTTATAGAAGATAATGAAAAACTTATTTCTGAAAATAAAGTAATTTTGCAAGAAAATAAAAGGGTAATAAACACTGCTTCTGCTTCTCATTCAACAGTTTATGATAATTTGAAAACTGCTCAAGATCTGAATGAGAAATTGAAAAAGAAGTTGAATGTCTTAAACAAAATTTATCTTCTTTTATTCAAGGTCTTGAAAAATATCATGAGATGATGTCTTTGACTAAAACTGATAAAAATAAATATGGTTTTAGTTATGATAAAAGATTACCTCAAATGTATAAAACCTATTTTGTTAAAATTAAAAATGGTTGTACTTCAACTATTACTTGTTTTAAATGTGGCATGAATGGTCACTATGCCAACGACTGTTCACTTAGATTTAAACAATCTTTGGAATTTACAAAAACTAATATTTCTAAATCCTTGTTATCGAGAGTACCTTACAATACAAGTTTAAATTATATATGGGTACCTAAAAATTTTATTACTAATCCTATTGAACCCAAAGTAGCTTCGGTACCAAAGTTGTCAATCAATTGATTTTTGTAGGAAAAATGACTTTGATGTCTCAAGAACGACATATAGTACATAGAAAGTGGATTCTCTAGGCATATGACTGGAGACCCATCAAAGTTCACATCATACAACACATGTGATGGAGGCACTGTTACTTTTGGAGACAATTACAAAGGTAAAGTAAAAGGTTTTGGTAAAGTTGGTATTTCAAATTCTACATTTATTTCAAAAAATTTATATGTTGAAGGTTTAAAACATAATTTAATTACTATATCACAATTATGTGATGATGGAATGAAAGTTAAATTTCAAAATGATAAATGTTTAGTTTTTAAAGATGATTCTTTATTATTTTATGCTAATCAAAAAGATAATATTTATACTATTGATTTCGCTGAACTAACTGTTCAACATGTAAAGTGTTTGAATGCTGTACAGAATGATTGCATCCTTTGGCATCGACGTTTAGGTCATGTTAATTTCAGAATGTTACATAAGCTCTCAAAGCATGATAATGTTTTACAGCTTCCTTCTTTGAAGAAAGAACAACTTCATGTTTGTGACGCTTTCATGAAAGGGAAGCAACACAAAATTTCTTTTAGACCTATCAATCAGATAAGTACTAATAAGCCTTTACAGTTGGTACATCTTGATTTATTTGGTCCAACTCAAATTTCTAGCCTTGTTGGAAAGAAATATACTTTAGTTATTGTAGATTATTATAGTAGATTTACTTGGTTATATTTTCTAACTCATAAAAATGATACTTTATCTAAATTCACTGCTTTCTCTAAATTAGTTCAAAATGAAAAATTTTGTATGATTATCTTTATTCGTAGTGATAGAGGAGGTGAATTTCATAATTTAGAATTTGAAAAATTCTGTCAAAAGAATGAATATTTTCATAATTTCTCTGCTCCTAGAACACTACAAAAAATGGTGTTGTAGAACGGAAAAATAGAACTCTTATTGAAATGGCTCAAACTATGTTAAGTGAATATAATCTACCTAGATATTTTTGGGTTGAGGCTGTTTTTGCTGCATGTTATATTTCAAATAGAAATCTTATTAGACCTTTTCTAAAGAAAACTTCTTATGATACCCTAAGTTACTTTACTGTTCATACCCTATGCTACTTTACTGTTCATATCATATGCTACTTTACTATTCATACCCTACGTTACTTTACTGTTCATACCCTACGTTACTTTACTGTTAAAACCCTACATTACTTTACTGCTTGCTCCGAAGTTACTGTTCATTCTGAATTCAGTTCGAAGTTACTGTTCATTCCAAAGTTACTGTTCATTCTGAAGTTACTATTCATTCCGTGTAATT
Source organism: Viscum album (assembly GCA_963277665.1). NCBI lineage: Eukaryota > Viridiplantae > Streptophyta > Magnoliopsida > Santalales > Viscaceae > Viscum > Viscum album. The sequence goes on along the minus strand of OY728139.1, from coordinate 1,509,870,602 downwards.
TTCTAAAAAATTGATTTTCTGCAAATATATGGATTATTTTTTAATGATTTTTTTTTTAAATGCTCATTAAATATAAGGATCGTAATGAAAGAGTTTTTAAATTTTTTGGTGATATATTGAGAGAGAGAAATTAATAACGTTCTTCAACGTCTTTTACAAATAAATTTGGACGTTTCAAGATTGTTTAAATTTAAATGTTTGAATTTAATTTCAGAATTTGCTGCTAGTTTTTAGGAACAGTTTTGACTTTGTTTAAATCATTTTAAATGGATTTAAACTTTTGTTTTGAATCATTCAATGCTTTTATTATTCTGCAGATTTTATTGGAAGACTTATTCAAAATATTTTGAATTCCTTTATTATATATTTATTCTATGAGAATAAAGAAGCAACAGAGCTGCTATTTTCAGGGAGATATTTATGATCTCTTGACTTAATTAATTTTGAATATCCTAAGGAAGCGGTGTTGCTGCACCTATTTGATATTTTTATTATTTCTATATATATAGTTCTCTCTTACAGGATATATAACACACACAAAAAAAGGAAAAGTGTTGTGAACTTTGAATCTGTTGTGCATTTGCAACGTCCTGCAACACTCCGCTTCACCAACTGCTCGGTCTCTCAAGCGCTGAATTAATTCTCCTTCAACTACAATTTCATTGACAAGACGTGCTGAACTAAAACTCAAGAACCAGTGCCTGTGCTTTAATTTTTATCTTCTCTTTCATCTGGTTCTGAGTTTGTAACACTACTTCTCATCTCTCACACGCACTCTATTTTTTCTGTTTATGCTTTTGCACACAAAATCATTATTTGTTATTCTTTTTCTTCTGGTTGTGACTCCCGGATTCTAAAGTCAGGATCTCAGGGTTGTGACTCCCTGTATCTAAAGTCAAGACTGTTTAGGTTCTGACTCCCAGTATCTCAAGTCAGGTTGTAAGGGTTGTGACTCCCCACACAAAAGTCAGTGTCGTGGTTATCCCTCTACTAGAAAAGGATTTTTTAATTGGGTTGTGATTCCCCTTTAAAAATCATTTTTCGTTCACACGTATCTCTCGACAAGTAGAGAGGTATAAGAGTATAGTAGGCCCACTTTGGACCGAACTACTATAAAAAACATCCTTTCATTATTTAATTTTTCCTATGCTAATTAAATTCAATAATTAACTTTGATAATTAATTTATTTGATTAAAATTTTGAATCTGGTCTATTCACCCCCCTCCCCTCTAGACCATCTGTCATTACCCCGTCCGACCTAACAATTGGTATCAGAGGGTAACCTTCTTAAGAATAGTTTTGCTCTATCTTTATATTTCATTATACTAAATATTGGTACCATTGGTTGTTCCTTAAGGAATTTATCCAACCAAAAATTTTTTAGTCTGCTTTTATATTTTATTGTGCTAACCTATTCCTAAACCTCAGAGTCTAAGGATATCGATCTTATAATATGGCAGGATTGAACCCGAAAGATGCTTGGATTCCTCAAAAGCCACCACATTTTGATGGAAATGATTATGGATACTAGAGATCCCGAATGGAGGCATACCTCAAACAGTTGAGCATTGAGCATGGTCTATCATGTCAAAACAATACACACTGCCTGAAGCTGATCCAGATACTCTTACAGGAATTGATGCTACTAGATATGTCTTAAATTAAAAAGTCGTTAATATTTTATATTGTGCTATTAACAGAAGTGTTTTTAGTCATGTTTCTGCATGCAAGACAGCTCATGAGATTTGGAAGATTTTTCAAGTTACTCACCTTGGCTCTGACAAATTGATCCGAACCAAACTTGGAATGCTTCGTGCTAAGTATCAAGACTTCAAGATGGGTGAAGATGAAACTGTAAATCAAATGTTCCATAGATTCACAAGCATTGTAAATGGAATGAATTCACTTGGAGAATCTCTGGAAAATACTATACTTGTTGATAGAGTCCTACGAGCATTACCAAAGAAATGGAATGCAAAGAAGGTTGTCATTGATGAAATCAAGAACTTCAAAGAGTACACACTTGATGAATTAATTGGATCACTACTTTAATATGAACTAGAACTGAAGAACATAACTGATGAGGAGACAAAAAAAAGGAAAGGTGTAGCTTTTAAGTCTGTAAATGTTATTTCTAATAATTCTTCTAATTCTAATCTATAGGATATTGAAAAGAAAGGCATGACTCAGATTGTAACTGGATTCTACAAAAGAATGAAAAAGAAAGGTTTCAAAAACCAATTTAGTAGAAATCCTCAAAAAGAAAAATATAAAGGAGATAAGAAAGGTGATACAAATTACAATGCTTCAGATGTAACTTGTTATGAGTGCAGGAAGAAAGGTCATATCAAACCTGATTTCCCTAAACTAAAGAATAAAGACAAATACAAAAAGAATGATAGAAAGAAATTGGCAACCAGCTCGAGTTGTACTGAAGAATCTGATTCTAGTGAACAATCTAGAAATTACAAATAATCTGATAACTTGTGTTTCATGGCATCACTGGATAAGTTTTGTAATTCTAGTTATTATTCTGAATGTTCTGATTCTGAATATGAATCTGATAACCCCAATGTTTTTGAATTAAATAAATAAATTGAAAGATTAAGAAAATATATTTTCAAAGCTGCTAATTTATATAATAAACTTAAAGAAGATAATAAAAAACTTATTTCTGAAAATAAAGTAATTTTACAAGAAAATAAATGGTTAATAAACACTACTTCTGCTTCTCATTCAATAGTTTATGATAATTTGAAAACTGATCAAGATCTGAATGAAAAATTGAAAAAGGAAGTTGAAGGTCTTAAATAAAATTCATCTGCTTTTATTCAAGGTCGTGAAAAATATCATGAAATGGTGTCTTTTACTAAAACTGATAAAAATAAATATGGTTTTGGTTATGATAAAAGATTACCTCAAATGTATAAAACTTGTTTTGTTAATAGTAAAAATGGCTGTACTTTAACTGTTACTTGTTTTAAATGTGGCATGAATGGTCACTATGACAATGACTGTTCCCTTAGATTTAAAAAATCTTTGGAATTTACGAAAACTAATATTTCTAAATCCTTGTTATTGAGAGTACCTTAAAATACATGTTTAAATTATGTATGGGAACCTAAAATTTTTATTACTAATCCTATTGGACCCAAAGTATCTTGGGTACCAAAATTGTCAATTAATTGATTTTTGTAAGAAAATGCCTTGGATGTCTCAAGAACGACATATGGTACATGGACAGTGGATGCTCTAGGCATATAACCGGAGACCCATCAATGTTCACATCATACAACACATGTGATGGAGGCAATGTTACTTTTGGAGACAATTCCAAAGGAAAAGTAAAAGGTTTTGGTAATGTTGGTATTTCAAATTCTACATTTATTTCAAAAGTTCTATATATTAAAGGTTTAAAACATAATTTAATTACTATATCACAATTTTGTGATGATGGAATGAAAGTTAAATTTCAAAATGATAAATGTTTAGTTTTTAAAGATGATTCTTTATTATTTTATTCTAATCAAAAAGATAATATTTATACTATTGATTTTGTTGAACTAACTATTCAACATGTATAGTGTTTGAATGATGTATAGAATGACTGCATTATTTGGCACCGACGTTTAGGTCATGTTAATTTCAGAATTTTACATAAGCTCTCAAAGCTTGATAATGTTTTACAGCTTCCTTCTTTGAAGAAAGAACAACTTCATGTTTGTGACGCCTGCATGAAAGGGAAGAAACACAAAATTTCTTTTAGACCTATCAATCAGATAAGTACTAATAAGCCTTTACAGTTGGTACATCTTGATTTATTTGGTCCAACTCAAATTTATAGTCTTCTTGGAAAGAAATATACTTTAGTTATTGTTGATGATTATAGTATATTTACTTGGGTATATTTTCTAGCTCATAAAAATGATACTTTATATAAATTCACTACTATCTCTAAATTAGTTCAAAATGAAAAAGGTTGTATGATTATCTCTATTTGTAGTGATAAAGGAGGTGAATTTTATAATTTAGAATTTGAATGATTCTCTAAAAAGAATGGATATTTTCATAATTTCCCGGCTCCTAGAACACCACAAAAAAATGGTGTTATAGAACAAAAAAATAGAACTCTTATTGAAATGGCTCGAACTATGTTAAGTGAATATAATCTGCCTAGATATTTTTGGGTTGAGGATGTTTTTACTGCATGTTATATTTCAAATATAATTCTTATTATACCTTTTCTAAAGAAAATCCTTATGAATTATTCAAAAATTAAAATCCTAAAGTTGGTTATTTTAGAGTTTTTGGATGAAAAGTTTTTATTTTAAATTCAAAGGATAATTTAGATAAATTTGATGCTAAAAGTGATGAAGGTGTTTTTCTTAGATATTCTAATAATAGTAAATCTTATAGAGTTTATAATAAAATAATGATGGTTATTGAAGAATATGTTCATGTTATGTTCAATGAAAATAATGTTAAAATAAATTCTGATTCTAATATTGTTGATGATGTGTTTAGAGATTTTAATTTTGGTGAAGATATTCCTCAAGATAAGAATGAATTAATTGAGGGGGAGCATACTCTTCAACCTGATCCAAGATCATAGAAGATTCATAAAGATCATCCTGTTGAAAATGTAATTGGAAATGTCGATTTTGGTGTCAAAACCAGAAATTCTATTTTAAATTATTGTTTCAATTCTGCTTTTATTTCTAATTTTGTTCCTGTTAATATTAATGATGCTTTAAAAGATGAAAACTGGATTGTTGCTATGCAAGATGAATTAAATCAGTTTGTCAGAAATAATGTTTGGAATTTAGTAGAATTTCATGAAGATAAGCAGGTAATTGGAACTAAGTGGATCTTTAGAAAAAAACTGGATGAATCTGGACAGATTGTCAAAAACAATGCCAGACTTGTTGCTCAAGGATACTCTCAAGAATAAGGTTTAGACTTTGAAGATTCATTTTCACCTGTTTCCAGGTTAGAGGCAATTAGAATTTTTTTGGCCTTTGCGTGTTTTCAAGGTTTTAAATTATATCAAATGGATGTAAAAAAGCGCTTTCTTAAATGGTTTTATTACTGAAGAAGTTTATGTTTCTCAACCCCCTGGTTTCGAAAATGAAAAATTTCCCAACCATGTTTTTAAATTATCTAAAGCTTTATACAGTCTTAAACAAGCATCTTGTTCTTGGTATGAAATACTTTCTTTATTTTTATTAAAAAATGGTTTCAAGAAAGGCAATGTTGATCCCACTCTTTTTATTAAAAGATCTTCTGATGATATTTAAATTGTTCATATCTATGTTGATGATATAGTTTTTGGATCATCTAGTGAAATACTTTGTAATGATTTTTCTTTATTAATTTCTTCTGAATTTGACATGAGTTTAATGAGAGAATTAAACTTCTTTCTTGGACTTCAATTTTCTCAAAGGAAAGATGGAATTTTTATTAATCAATCTAAGTATGCTAATGATTTAGTTAAATGATTTGGTCTTGATTCCTCTAAATCCATGAAAACTCCTATGGGTACTAATTGTAAATTAGATAGTGATGCATCTGGTAAATCAGTTGATTTAACAATTTATAGAGGTATGATAGGTAGCTTGGTATATTTAACTACATCTAGACCTGATATCATTTTTAGTGTTTTTATATGTGCTAGATTTCAAGATGATCCTAAAGAAATTCATATTAAAGATGTTAAAAGAATAATTAGATATGTTAAAGGAACTGTTGATTCTGGTTTATTTTATCCAAAATATAACTGTTTTGATTTAACATCTTATTCTGATTCTGATTTTGGAGGCCGTAGAATTGACCGAAAAATCACACCAGGTGTGTCATTTTTTGGGAAAATTTTTAATTTCCTGGTCATCTAAGAAACAATTATCTATTGCTTTATCTACTGCAGAAGCTGAGTATATCTCTACTGCTAGTAGTTGTGCTCAAAGTTTATGGATTAAGCAAACTTTATGTGATTTTGGTGTTTATCTTGATAAACTAACTATTTATTGTGATAATACATCTGCAATTTCTATTTCTAAAAACCCCTTACAACATTCTAGAACAAAACATATTGATCTTAGATTTCATTTCATTTGAGATCATGTGAATAAGGGTGTATTGTTTTAGAATTTATCCCTTCTGAAAATAATCTTGCAGATATTTTTACGAAGCCTTTAGACTCTGCTCAGTTTAAGAAAATTAAATTTTCTCTTGGTATGTTGGAATTTTAAATTTTATTTGCTGCATTTGTTTAGGGGGAGCATGTTTTCACTTTTTGTTTATTTACAAAAAGGGGGAGAAGTTTTGGAGAGAAGTAAAAAAGTTTTGGTGAGAAATAATTTGGTTTTAATCATTTTAAAAATTAATTTATGGTTTAAATGTTTTGGTTTTGTAATCAAACAAAAAGGGGGGAGATTGTTTGTGCATGTGCATATTTCTTTTAATTTGATTTCATATGATTTTGTTTGATTAATTTTATTATGTATTTTGATGATATATTAATTTATATTATTTGGATTTTTGTGATTCTTATCATGTTGGAAATATAAAATATTTATCTATATTTTATTAGTTAATAAGGGAGTTTTAAAATGATTATCTATTTCTCTAAAAATTCAATTAAGTTGCTAATATGTTTTTAGAAACTCTACATTTCACTTTTTAAAATCATTTTTGTATTTATTTTACTGAAACATCTACATTTATCTGATTTGCATGAACCTTGATTCTATGGAAATATAAAATGTTTATCTTGATTTAATTAGTTTACATCAAAGTCTAAAAATATCGTTTGAATGGACTTTTAATTACTTGAAGTTATGATATGCTGTTTTGAAGTAGCAGTTTTTTCAGAATTGTTTTGCTTCTATTTTTTAATGATTTAGGGACCTGTAGATGTCGGTTTTAATTTATTCTTTTTTTGTTGGAAAGATAATGCGTTTTTCTACAAATTATTAGTTTGGAAAAAAGTCTTAATCTTCTGTTAAGAGCCCTTAAAAATTCGTTGAAATTTGTCACAATATTCTGTCCAGATTTCTATCAAAAGTATGGTTTATTTTTTATCAAAAGTATGGTTCAATTTTTATCAAAAGTATGGTTCATTTTCTTATCAAAAGTATGGTTAATTTTTTTATCAAAAGTATGGTTCACTTTTTATCAAAAGTATGGTTCATTTTTTATCAAAAGTATGGTTCATTTTTTTATCAAAAGTATGGTTCATTTTTATCAAAAGTATGGTTCATTTTTTATCAAAAATATGGTTCATTTTTTATCGAAAGTATGGTTTACTGTTCATGCCCTATGTTACTGTTCATACCCTACGGTACTTTACTCTTCATACCCTACATTACTTTACTGTTCATACCCTACGCTACTTTATTGTTCATACCCTACGCTACCTTACTGTTCATACCCTACCCTACTTTACTGTCCATACCCTACGTTACTTTACTTTTCATACCCTACGTTACTTTACTGTTCATACCCTATGTTACTATTCATACCCTACGTTACTTTACTGTTCATACCCTATGTTACTATTCATACCCTACGTTACTTTACTGCTTGCTCCGAAGTTACTGTTCTCTCTTAAGTTACTATTCACCTCGAAGTTACTATTCATTCTGAAGTTACTTTTCATTCCGAAGTTACTTTTCATTCCTTGTAATTTTTTTAAAAATTGATTTTCTGCAAATATATGGATTATTTTTTAATGATTTTTTTGTAAAATCCTCATTAAATATAAGGATCTTAATGAAAAAGTTTTTAATGTTTTTGGTGCTATATTGAGAGAGAGAAATTAATAACGTTCTTCAACGTATTTTAAAAATAAATTTGGACATTTCAAGATTGTTTAAATTTAGATGTTTAAATTTAATTCCATAATTTTCTCTTAGTTTTCAGGAACTATTTTGACTTTGTTTAAATCATTTTAAATGGATTTAAAAAAAAAATTTCAATCATTCAATGCTTTTATTATTCTGGAGATTTTATTGGAAGAATTATTCAAAATATTTTGAATTCCTTTATTAGATATTTATTCTACGGGAATAAAGAAGCAACAGAGCCGCTATTTTCAGGGAGATATTTATGATCTCTTAACTTAATTAATTTTGAATATCCTAAGGAAGCGGAGTTGCTACACCTGTTTGATATTTTTATTCTCTATATCTATAGTTCTCTCTTGCAGGATATACAACACAAAAAAATGAGAAAGTGTCGTGAACTTTGAATCTGATGTGCATTTGCAACATCATGTGACACTTTGCTTCACCAACTGCTCAGTCTCTCAAGCGCTGAATTAATTCTACTTCGACTATAATTTCATTGACGAGACGTGCTGAACTAAACCTCAAGAACCAGTACCTATGCTTTAATTTTTATCTTCTCTTTCATTTAGTTCTGAGTCTGTAACAATACTTACCATCTCTCACACGCACTCTATTTTTTCTGTTTATGATTTTTCACACAAAAGCATTATTTGTTATTATTTTTCTTCGAGTTGTGACTCTCGGATTCTAAAGTCAGGATCTTAGGGTTGTGACTCCCTGTATCTAAAGTCAAGACTATTTAGGTTGTGACTCCCAGTATCTAAAGTCAGTTTGTAAGGGTTGTGACTCCCCACACAAAATTCAGTGTCGTGGTTATCCCTCCACTAGAAAAGGATTTTGTAATTGGGTTGTGATTCCCCTTTAAAAATCATTTTTAGTGCACATGTATCTCTCGCCAAGTAGAGAGGTATAAGAGTAGAGTAGGCACACTTTGGAACGAACTACTATAAAAAAACATCCTTGTGTTATTTAATTTTTCCGCTGCTAATTAAATTCAATAATTAACTTTGATAATTAATTTATTTGATTAAAATTTTTAATCTGGTCTATTCACCCCCCCTCTAGACCATCTGCCACTACCTTGTCTGACCTAACAATTGGTATCATAGGGTAACCTTCTTAAGAATAGTTTTGCTCTATCTTTATATTTCATTGTACCAAAGATTGGTACCATTGGTTGTTCCTTAAGGAATTTATCCAACCAAAAAAAAATTAGTCTGCTTTTATATTTTATTGTGCTAACATATTCCTAGACCTCACAGTCTAAGGATATCGATCTTATAAGATGGAAGGATTGAATCCAAAAGATGCTTGGATTCCTCAGAATCCACCACATTTTGATGGCAATGATTATGGATACTGGAGATCCCGAATGAAGGCATACCTCAAATAGTTGAGCATTGAGCACTGGTCTATCATGTCAAAACAATACACACTGCATGAAGCTGATCCAGATACTCTTACAGGAATTGATGCTACTAGATATGTCTTAAATTACAAAGTTGTTAATATTTTATATTGTGCTATTAACAGAAGTGTTTTCAGTCATTTTATACATGCAAGACAGCTCATGAGATTTGGAAGATTTTGCAAGTTACTCACCTTGGCTCTGACAAATTGATCCGAACCAAACATGGAATACTTCATGCTAAGTATCAAGACTTCAAGATGGGTGAAGATGAAACTGTAAATCAAATGTTCCATAGATTCACAAGCATTGTAAATGGAATGAATTCACTTGGAGAATCTCTGTAAAATAATATACTTGTTGAAAGAGTCCTACGAGCATTACGAAAGAAATGGAATGCAAAGAAGGTTGCCATTGATGAAAGCAAGAACTTCAAAGAGTACACACTTGATGAATTAATTGGATCACTACTCCAATATGAACTGGAACTGAAGAACATAGCTGATGAGGAGACAACAAAAAGGAAAGGTGTAGCTTTTAAGTCTGTAAATGTTATTTCTAATAATTCTTCTGATTCTAATCTATAGGATATTGAAGAGGAAGACATGGCTCATATTGTAACTGAGGTCTAAAAAAGAATGAAAAAGAAAGGTTTCAAAAACCAGTTTAGTAGAAATTCTCAAAAAGAAAAGTATAAAGGAGATAAGAAAGGTGATACAAATTATAATGCTTCAGATGTAACTTGTTATGAGTGCAGGAAGAAAGGTCATATCAAACCTAATTTCCCTAAACTAAAGAATAAAGACAAATACAAAAATAATGAAAGAAAGGAATTGGCAACCGGCTGGAGTTGTACTGAAGAATCTGATTCTAGTGAACAATCTGGAAATAACAAAGAATCTGCTAACTTGTGTTTCATGGCATCACTGGATAAGGTTTGTAATTCTAGTTATTATTCTTAATGTTCTCATTATGAATATGAATCTGATAACCCCAATGTTTTTGAATTAAATAAAGAAATTGAAAGATTAAGAAAAGATATTTTAAAGCTGCTGATTTATATAATAAACTTAAGGAAGATAATGAAAAACTTATTTCTGAAAATAAATTAATTTTGCAAGAAAATAAAAGGTTAACAAACACTGCTTCTTCTCCTCATTCAATAGTTTATGATAATTTTAAAACTGCTCAAGATATGAATGAGAAATTGAAAAAGGAAGTTAAATTTCTTAAACAAAATTAATTTTCTTTTATTCAAGGTCGTGAAAAATATCATGAAATGATGTCTTTTACTAAAACTGATAAAAATAAATATGGTTTTGGTTATGATAAAATATTACCTCAAATGTATAAAACCAGTTTTGTTAAAAGTAAAAATGGTTGTACTTCAACTGTTACTTGTTTTAAATGTGGCATGAATGGTCACTATGCCAATGATTGTTCACTTAGATTTAAACAACCTTTGGGATTTACAAAAACTAATATTTCTAAATCCTTGTTATCGAGAGTACCTTACAATACATGTTTAAATTCTGTATGGGTACCTAAAAATTTTATTACTAATCCTATTGGACCCAAAGTAGCTCAGGTACCAAAATTGTCAATTAATTGATTTTTGTAGGAAAAATGCTTTGGATGTCTCAAGAACGACATATGGTACACTGACAGTGGATTCTCTAGGCATATGACCGGAGACCCATCAATGTTCACATCATACAACACATGTGATGGAGGCACTGTTACTTTTGGAGACAATTCCAAAGGAAAAGTAAAAGGTTTTGGTAAAGTTGGTATTTCAAATTCTATATTTATTTCAAAAGTTTTATTTGTTGAAGGTTTAAAACATAATTTAATTAGTATATCACAATTATGTGGTGATGGAATGAAAGTTAAATTTTAAAATGATAAATGTTTAGTTTTTAAAGATGATTCTTTATTATTTTATGCTAATCGAAAAGATAATATTTATACTATTGATTTTGTTGAACTAACTGTTCAACATGTAAAGTGTTTGAATGCTGTATAAAATGACTGCATCCTTTGGCACCGACGTTTAGGTCATGTTAATTTTAGAATGTCACATAAGCTTTCAAAGCATGATAATGTTTTACAGCTTCCTTCTTTGAAGAAAGAACAACTTCATGTTTGTGACGCCTGCATGAAAGGGAAGCAACACAAAATTTCTTTTAGACCTATCAATCAGATAAGTACTAATAAGCCTTTACAGTTGGTACATCTTGATTTATTTGGTCCAACTCAAATTTCTAGCCTTCGTGGAAAGAAATATACTTTAGTTATTATTGATGATTATAGTAGATTTATTTGGGTATATTTTTTAGCTCATAAAAATGATACTTTATCTAAATTCACTACTTTCTCTAAATTAGTTCAAAATGAAAAAGGTTGTATGATTATCTCTATTCGTAGTGATAAAGGAGGTGAATTTTATAATATAGAATTTGTATAATTCTGTGAAAAGAATGGATACTTTCATAATTTCCCGGCTCCTAGAACTCCACAACAAAATGGTGTTGTAGAACGGAAAAATAGAACTCTTATTGAAATGGCTCGAACTATGTTAAGTGAATATAATCTGCCTAGATATTTTTGGGTTGAGGCTGTTTTTACTGCATTTTATATTTCAAATAGAATTCTTATTAGACCTTTGCTAAAGAAAAATCCATATGAATTATTCAAAAATAAAAAACCTAAAGTTGGTTATTTTAGAGTTTTTGGATGCAAAGTTTTTATTTTAAATTCAAAGGATAATTTAGATAAATTTGATTCTAAAAGTGATGAAGGTATTTTTCTTAGATATTATAATAATAGTAAATATTATAGAGTTTATAATAAAATAACGATGGTTATTGAAGAATATGTTCATGTTATGTTCGATGAAAATAATGTTAAAATAAATTTTGATTCTAATATTGTTGATGATGTGTTTAGAGATTTTAATTTTGGTGAAGATATTCCTCAAGATAAGAATGAATTAATTGAGGGGGATCATACTCCTCAACCTGATCCAAGATCATAGAAGATTCATAAAGATCATCCTGTTGAAAATGTAATTGGAAATGTTGATTTTGGTGCCAAAACCAGAAATTCTATTTTAAATTATTGTGCCAATTCTGCTTTTATTTCTAATTTTGTTCCTGTTAATATTAATGATGCTTTAAAAGATGCAAACTGGATTGTTGCTATGAAAGATGAATGAAATTAGTTTGTCAGAAATAATGCATGGAATTTAGTAGAATTTCTTGAAGATAAGCAGGTAATTGGAACTAAGTAGATCTTTAGAAACAAGCTGGATGAATCTGGACAGATTGTCAAAAACAAAGCCAGACTTGTTGCCCAAGGATACTCTCAAGAAGAAGGTATAGACTTTGAAGATTAATTTGCACCTATTTCCAGGTTAGATTCAATTAGATTTTTTTTGGCCTTTGCGTGTTTTCAAGGTTTTAAATTATATCAAATGAATCTAAAAAATCCCTTTCTTAAATGGTTTTATTACTGAAGAAGTTTATGTTTCTCAACCCCCTGGTTTCGAAAATGAAAAATTTCCAAAACATGTTTTTAAATTATCTAAAGCTTTATACGGTCTTAAACAAGCATCTTGTTCTTGATATGAAATAATTTCTTTATTTTTATTAAAAAATGGTTTCAAGAAAGCCAATGTTGATCCCACTCTTTTTATTAAAAGATATTCTGATGATATTTTAAATGTTCAGATCTATTTTGATGATATAGTTTTTGGATCATCTAGTGAAATACTTTGTAATGATTTTTCTTTATTAATGTCTTCTGAATTTGACATGAGTTTAATGGGAAAATTAAATTTCTTTCTTGGACTTCAATTTTCTCAAAGGAAAGATGGAATTTTTATTAATCAATCTAAGTATGCTAAAGATTTAGTTAAACGATTTGGTCTTGATTCCTCTAAATCCATGAAAACTCCTATGGGTACTAATTGTAAATTAGATAGTGATGCATCTGGTAAATCAGTTGATTTTACAATTAATAGAGGTATGATAGGTAGCTTACTATATTTAACTACATCTAGACCTGATATCATTTTTAGTGTTTTTATATGTGCTAGATTTCAAGCTGATCCTAAAGAAAGTCATATTAAAGATGTTAAAAGAATAATTAGATATGTTAAAGGAACTTTTGATTCTGGTTTATTTTATCCAAAATATAACTGTTTTGATTTAACATCTTATTCTGATTCCGATTTTGGAGGTTGTATAATTGACCAAAAAAGCACATCAGGTATGTGTCATTTTTTGGGAAAATGTTTAATTTCCTGGTCATCTAAGAAACAATTATCTATTGATTTATCTACTGCAGAAGCTGAGTATATCTCTGCTGCTAGTAGTTGTGCTCAAAGTTTATGTATTAAGAAAACTTTATGTAATTTTTGTGTTTATCTTGATAAACTACCTATTTATTGTGATAATACATCTGCAATTTCTATTTCTAAAAACCCCTTACAACATTCTAGAAGACAACATATTGATCTTAAATTTCATTTCATTCGAGATCATGTGAATAAGGGTGATATTGTTTTAGAATTTATCCCTTCTGAAAATCAGCTTGCAGATATTTTTACGAAGCCTTTAGACTCTGCTCAGTTTGATAAAATTAAATTTTCTCTTGGTATGTTGGAATTTTAAATTTTATTTGCTGCATTTGTTTAAGGGGAGCATGTTTTCACTTTTTGTTTATTTACAAAAAGGGGGAGAAGTTTTGGAGAGAAGTAAAAAGGTTTTGGTGAGAAAAAATTTTGTTTTAATCATTTTAAAAATTCATTTATGGTTTAAATATTTTGGTTTTGTAATCAAACAAAAAGGGGGAGATTGTTTGTGCATGTACATATTTCCTTTAATTTGATTTCATATGATTTTGTTTGATTAATTTTATTATGTATTTTGATGATATATTAATTTATATTATTTGGATTTTTGTGATTCTTATCATGTTGGAAATATAAAGTATTTATCTATATTTTATTAGTTAATAAGGGAGTTTTAAAATGCTTATCTATTTCTCTAAAAATTTAATTAAGTTGCTACTATGTTTTTAGAAACTCTCCATTTCACTGTTTTAAATCATTTTTGTATTTATTTTACTGAAACATCTACATTTATTTGATTTGCATGAAACTTGATTATATGGAAATATAAAATGTTTATCTTGATTTAATTATTTGACATCAAAGTCTAAATATATTGTTTGAATGGACTTTTAATTACTTGAAGTTGTGATATGCTATTTTGAATTAGCAGTTTTTCCAGAATTATTTTGCTTCTGTTTTTTAATGATTTAGGGAATTGTATATGTCAGTTGTAATTTATACTTTTTTTGTTGGAAAGATAATGAGTTTTTCTAAAAATTATTAGTTTTGAAAAAAGTCTGAATTATCTGTTAAGAGCCCTTAAAAATTCGTTGAAGTTTGTCACAACATTCTGTCCAGATTTCTATCAAAAGTATGGTTCATTTTTTATCAAAAGTATGGTTCATTTTTTATCAAAAGTATGGTTCATTTTTTTATCAAAAGTATGGTTCATTTTTTTATCAAAAGTATGGTTCATTTTTTATCAAAAGTATGGTTCATTTTTTTATCAAAAGTATGGTTCATTTTTTATCAAAAGTATGGTTCATTTTTTATCAAAAGTATGGTTCTTTTTTTATCGAAAGTATGGTTTACTGTTCATACCCTACGTTACTATTCATACCCTATGTTACTGTTCATACCCTACGTTACTTTACTGTTCATACCCTACGTTACTTTACTGTTCATACCCTATGCTACTTTACTGTTCATACCCTACGCTACCTTACTGTTCATACCCTACCCTACTTTACTGTTCATACCCTACGTTACTTTACTGTTCATACCCTACGTTACTTTACTGTTAATACCCTACGTTACTATTCATACCCTACGTTACTTTACTGCTTGCTCCGAAGTTACTGTTCACTCTGAAGTTACTATTCACTTCGAAGTTATTGTTCATTCTGAATTTACTGTTCATTCCGAAGTTACTGTTCATTCCATTTAATTTTTTTAAAAATTGATTTTCTACAAATATATGGATTATTTTTTATTGATTTTTTTTGTAAAATCCTCATTAAATATAAGGATCGTAATGAAAGACTTTTTAATGTTTTTGGTGCTATATTGAGAGAGAGAAATTAATAACTTCCTTCAACATCTTTTAAAAATAAATTTGGACGTTTCAAGATTGTTTAAATTTAAATGTTTGAATTTAATTCCAGAATTTGCTGCTAGTTTTCAGGAACTATTTTGACTTCGTTTAAATCATTTTAAATGGATTTAAAATTCTATTTTGAATAATTCAATGCTTTTTTTATTCTGGAGATTTTATTGGAAGACTTATTCAAAATATTTTTAATTCCTTTATTAGATATTTATTCTATGGGAATAAAGAAGCAACAGAGCTGCTATTTTCAGGGAGATATTTATGATCTCTTAACTTAATTAATTTTGAATATCCTAAGGAAGCAGAGTTGTTGCACCTTTTTGATATTTTTATTCTCTATATATATATTTCTCTCTTGCAGGATATACAACACAAAAAAAGGAGAAAGTGTTGTGAACTTTGAATCTACTGTGCATTTGCAACGTCCTGTGACACTCTGCTTCAACAACTGCTCGGTCTCTCAAGCGCTGAATTAATTCTGCTTCGACTACAATTTCATTGACGAGACGTGCTGAACTAAACCTAAAGAACTAGTACTTGTGCTTTAATTTTTTATCTTCTCTTTCATTTGGTTCTGAGTCTGTAACACTACTTCCCATGTCTCACACGCACTCTATTTTTTCTGTTTATGCTTTTGCAAACAAAAGCATTATTTGTTATTATTTTTCTTCGGGTTTTGACTCCCGGATTCTAAAGTCAGGATCTTAGGGTTGTGACTCCCTGTATCAAAATTCAAGACTGTTTAGGTTGTGACTCCCAGTATCTAAAGTCAAGTTGTAAGGGTTGTGACTCCCCACACAAAAGTCAGTGTCATGGTTATCCCTCTACTAGAAAAGGATTTTTTAATTGGGTTTTGATTCCCCTTTAAAAATTATTTTTAGTGCACACGTATCTCTCACCGAGTAGAGAGGTATAAGAGTAGAGTAGGCCCACTTTGGACCGAACTACTACAAAAAACATCCTTGCGTTATTTAATTTTTCTGCTGCCAATTAAATTCAATAATTAACTTTGATAATTAATTTATTTGATTAAAATTTTTAATTTGGTCTATTCACCCCCCCCCTCTAGACCATCTTCCATTACCCTGTCCAACCTAACAGTACCCTTTTTATTATCTATAGGTTATGTTATAGAATTTTTCTTCACCAAATGATTTGTTATAAAATTTCTCTTTTACAAAGGGTAACTTATAAACTATTATATTTTTTTAATAAAATAATTTAGTGTTGGCATCACCTCCCCAGTTTCACTATTCATATAAATAGTATTTGTGGTATTATTCACCTTGGAATAATATATATTTTTATTTATTTTTTATACCATAAAAATGAAATTTTCATCTTCATCTGGACATAACTCGATCATCCAACCTTTGATCAAATATTCATTGTATGTGTTGGTACTGTATTGACACCCTCTACTCTAATTTATACAAACTTAATTTTAATTTGGATTTAGCAATTCCACAATCGCTTTGATGACACTTATTGTTATCAGGTGTGTGGTGCAAGTGTGTGATGTAGGTAAAATTAAAATTTTCATGTTGTGATTGATTTTATAACGTCATCATTGACATTTCATACCCTGTTAACCACCCAAGAATGCATATTAATTAAATTAAGCATGAAAATAAAATAAAATCATTACCTAATAGGATTTGTTAACGCAAGTGTGTTACACTCTTGGATAGTGATTTTTGTTCAAAGGAACCAATGTTAGATCCCACTAAATCTTCTAGATGCACTTCAAGATTCTTCTAGTACATTTATCTTCACATTTTATGTGCTTGCATAGAGAATCAAATAGGCTTCTGATGTCCTTTCGATCACCTGATCACCAATCCTTTGATCCAGGATGAAGAAATTGGATTGGGGTGCTTGAATCTCTTATTTATAACTATATAATTTGAGGTAGAAGTGCAACAGTCTCTCATATTCTATGTAATGAATAGTCCCTCGAATTTGGGCTACTCATCCCCTATATTGGTAGCTTTGAAGTCTCAGAAATTTCACTGAGACCCCTAGTAATAAAAACCTTCTAAACAATACCTTAATGGCACTAAATGAATTATTGACAAATTTATAAATGAAATTTATATTTTTTCATGTATTATTGTCTCTAATAAATGTTATATGATAAAATTTGGTCCATTAAATAAACTCAATTCTCCATTCAAAATTTTAATGAAACTTGAATAATAATATTCATTCGAAAAATATCTATTTTGTATTCACATAATTACTTGTGAATAAAATGGGAAAATAAATTCAAAAATAATTATTCAAAACTTGAATAATATTTAATTTATTTATTTCTTAGTGATCGATAAAATACGAACATCACATGAACCCCATAGTGTGGCCCATCGTTTCCTAAACTCTTATTCACTTAGAAAAGGATTAACCCCTAAATACTCTTTGTGTGTGACCATATAATCCTTTATCTTGATATTAGTGAGTACTAATTACAGGCCAAAAGAAGAGTCTAGAAACCTGTCAAGGTCCCTAGATGATAAGGTATAGTCATAGCAATGAAAACCTCTCCTATGAACACACATCGTGTAATATAATCTATTTGTATAACAATATCTCATAAAGATGGACACACAACTTGTGTCACCATACTTGCCTTATTTATTTATTCATGGATATAATGGATTAACTTGCCATATTCTACCATGTCCATAGATTTAATGGAGTTATTACTATCCAAGTACACTGGACTACGATATCTCTTCCTTTTGAGAGTGAAAAATCCTATATCGATCATTCATTCAACATCATACCACCAATAACACACCCAACACAGGTTGCCTCTCTATAACATAAATGTTATGGTTTTTATTTAGTACCAAATTACATAATCAATGGTACACACTGATAATGATCTCAAGTAAAGAATCCAACACACATTATTATATATAGGAATAATAACTGGCACATGTAACATGTGGATTTCCTATTTTTGTGTCATTATTTATGATATATGTTACTTGAGATCACAAAGTGAGTACTTAATGAGTAGAATTCTCAATGATTATGATCCCCCATCACATGACAGTTAGAAATAATTTTTTCCCTCTCAGTTTGATGTATAAAGACTATAGGACGAATTTTCAAGATTACTGTCACAGTATCTCAACATTCTCATTATATCCAGGGAACTATTATAACCTTTTTATGCAAAAATTAATATAAGGATATTACCATTTATATAGGTTATACATAAATAATGTCACTGTCATGGTTAGACAAAACACATGGATCACGTTGTTTCTTATTCATGTGAGATAGAATAAAAGAGTTCTAGAATATGAAGTTAGGGTGTGATTGTGCATATGAACTAAGTGTGAAGAATACATAAAATCAATGAGAATTTAAGAATAATCATATGTTAGTTATTGGTGTAGTTAAAAAAGAGTATAGATTATAGAAATAAGTCTTTTCATATTTTATTTTGAATCTTGAATGAAGATACATATTTATACTATGTGATAAGAGAATAATAATAATAATAATAATAATAACTTAGCACACAAAATACCTTGACCATAGACTATAGTATGAAGACTCTTATGTTGTTACCTAAATATTTATCATTGTAAAGTGTGGGATTTACATGTGTTAAAGATGAACTAGAATATTTTTGGGAGAGGTATAACATGGTTTTAGGATAATCCATGATCATTTATACTCACTATTGATTTTATTGGTTCATGTGGTCATGGGTTTTCCCATTTTCACTAAGGATTATCCATCTAGTTTTGAGTGGTTAACCTTTTAAATCATTTTTCTCATTGTGTTAGTCTATGTTAGTTGTGTGTAGATAAAAAATACGACACATCCTAATTGGTGGAGAAGGTTTTTTCAAAAGAAAAAAAAATCACATCATTTATTTATCCCCCCTAGTGATCTCCCATATATTATGTTTACTCTCTTACTTTATTCACCAAGGGGAGATAAAAAACTTATAGGTGAATTCATCTGTTGACATGTTTTTAAAATTTTGGAGTGTGATATATTAAGGGGAATTATGTATTTAGTGAGAGTTTTTAAAAAGGTATAGGTTGTGATTTTAGCACTATGTATGTGTGTAATGTTCTCCCAATTTGTTAAAGTGCATAAAAATATTTTTATTTTAATGATTCTATAGATATTTCTATCAAGTTAAGGGAAGATTTTATGTGATGATGATATTTTTATTGATGAATCAATAGGATCAAGTTTGAAGAAGTTATGAAGTTAAATTGCTATTTTTATGAATAACATGATATTATTATTTTGTATTCTTTTTTCCTACATCGAGTTCACTCAATTAGTCTCAGAATAATTGAATAGTCATTCATTGAAAATAATTTTGAGTTTCAATGTGATTTATGTTCTTTGGTTTTCAACAAAATCCAAAGGGGGGATTCTTACACCAAATTACTATTTGTAAAATTTTCATTATTTGTAGAGAGTTTTTATGACCCTTGTTGAGAAAAGATGTTTCTTATAAAACATGGAATTCATCTAGAGAAGAATTTTTGGAGAAATTTTAAGTGGATATTATGGTTTTTCTATCTTTTTTTTAACATAAAATCATGTTCAAACTCATATAATTTAAAGGATAATTGTTTAGGTGAAATCATTATGGAAGTTTGGAAGTGTTTTGAAGTCTTATAAGTGCTTTTGAGACTATTGGAATAAAATCTGGTATTGTTAGTTTCTATATGAATTTAGCTAAGTGATTAATTTTTCTTACAGTTGACCTACACATCATAAGGTTGGAACAACCAAGGAATAAGTTTCATACTAACAATTCATTATATTAGAAAAACTATGGAATATAGTTGACATTTAAACTCCATAAGGTTGGGAAAACTATAGTTCATAATGTTCATATTGACATTTGGTATGTTTGATATAGGCTAAAAGAGTCTACGGTAAGGTTCAGACAAGCATCTTGTAAGGTTGGGACAATCTAGAAGTGTCTGTTATAATGTTCATACAAGAGATCATATAGTTCTTTATAATTTTGGTTACAGTTCCTCATAAAATTCAACACTTAGTATAATTTTGGGGTTTATGTGTTATAAATATAAGCATTTCTGTATTATTTATTCTGAAAAAAAAAATATATTGGAACAGTGGTCATGTTATTATATCATAGATAAAACATCACAAAATGGTATTTTTGATTCAAGAAAATGATGAATATGGATTACATGATAAAGATAGGTGGTTTGTAAATGGATAAGGATGGGTTATTATTGTAATTTCTTAGTCATTATAAATCAAGTGTTTTGATAACTCAATGACTTGGAGATCAATTCAAAAAAGAATAATAGGGGAAGGAGAGTTGAAGAAGTTGTAGAATAATTGCTTTTTTTGGATTTTTGAATTTGAATTTCACATTAAAAATGGACCATGTTTCCTCTACTTATAATACAAGTGATATAAAATAGAACATAATCTTGCATGTAAAGGTGTAGAATGAATTTATGTATGAACTGAGGGTGAAGACAATAGAAAATAATAAAGAATTTAATAAGGAGAGTAAGTGAGTTATCAATGATGTTCATATATAAGAGAGGTTTTAAAATAATTTTTTGCATGTTCTGTTATGAATGTAAATTTAAGAGACATTTTACTACTCTATGATAAGATGAAGATGAAGATGAATAACTCATAATGCTCAAAAACATAATCATATACTATTGGAGTAAGAAACTTCAGTTTTTACCTCAACATTTTTTATTTTAATGTGTGTGGTTCGCTTTTGTATGGGATGCACCAAAACATTATCGAGATATGTGTAACATAGGTTTAGGATAATACCTATTCATTTATACTCATAATTAATTCTACTGGGTTATGTGATCATGGGTTTTCCCATTCGTACCAAGGATTATCCATCTCATTTTGAGTGGTGAACCATGTAAATCATTATTCTCATTATGTTGGTGTGTGTTGTATGTGTGTAAAAATAAAAAATCAATCATACTATTAGGTGGTGAAGTTTGTTTCAAAAGATATATAAAAAAAGTTAGATCATTGATTCTCCCTAGTGATCTCCTATAGATCCTTTAGGTGGTTCCAAATAAGTTTCACTACCCTTCTTATCAATTCTCCTACACATCACTATTAAGAAATGATCTCCCTCTTTCTAGATCAACTTCCACATGTACTATATAAGGGTGAGGATCACTCCAAATGGTAATTTCTTGAATCTTTCCTTTCTTGGAATACATTACCACAATACTTCTCTCACTTGAATGATTGATTTTGGACACATTGGTCCAAGAATCTATTTTACCTTATTTTATATAACTAGGTATATTGGAATTTTTTTATTTAAAGTTTCCATCTCAATCCATACTTCAGTAAAAAGTCCTTTAATCTTACATTTTATATAAATTTAATTTTATGTATGAGACTTACTCTCCTGTGGAAAAGTTATAACCCTTATGTTTCACTGGGGTTCCATAAGTTACATGTACATTTTCTCAAAACAAAATTCAAATTCTTCATTGCATAGTCAAATTGACACTCACACATAAATATTTTAATTTTATGTGTGCAAAAATTAATCTTTCATGTGCAACATAAGAGTCCTTAATTCAAAAAAATTCCTCACAATTGTTACATTTACTTTGATGTACCCCTATATGGATTTAATGTTTTTCATTATTCATTCCTAGTCTTATCAGGTTACTTATAATTATGTATTGGATCTTGTTTCTTTTCTAAATTGTGACTTTGAAATGAATCTTACTTACTAGAGGTCCACTAAAGAAGGGATTTTATGAATTTCAGGGTGATTGTGTACTTTTCTAAATTTATGACTTCTCCTGCTCATATACATAGTCAATTTTATGTACCACTCTAGGAATTTATCAACATTATGAATTGCTTCTACAATATGACTCATACATATCAAAATTGTTGCTTTTTTAAATGGGGATCCTTTTCCATTTCTTTATCAATATATAACTTCTATAAGTTTACATATATTACTTCACTTTTATTTTGGGTATTAAACCTCTATATTTTTGGTATTTACCATAAAATTGAGAACAA
Source organism: Viscum album (assembly GCA_963277665.1). NCBI lineage: Eukaryota > Viridiplantae > Streptophyta > Magnoliopsida > Santalales > Viscaceae > Viscum > Viscum album. Next base: position 1,509,848,057 of record OY728139.1, on the reverse strand, counting down.
ACAAAAATTATGTTTATCTTTAAACAAATTAATTTTGAAAATATTTAAAACATTAAAAACACTAAAATAGCTAATTTACAGTTAATTATAAACTCTTCCAAAATCAATGTATATTTTTTAATTAATTATAAAAATTATAAAATAACTAAAAATAAAATATTAAATCCATTTACATATTCAATTACATATTCAATTACGTATTCTTAAAGTATAAAAAATATATTAATTTCTTATGATTTGTGTTAATTTTGGGGTTTATGTACTTTGAAAAATAAATTAAAAATATGAAAATGTAAGTCATCATCACTCTCCCACACTGAATCTATTATACTTTTAGACAATAGAAAGAATTAAAAACTAAAACTATTATTTTTCCCAACTCCAAACACTCAAACCAATGAAAATAAAAAGAAAAAAATCATTCATTATTGATAATAGCATGCTTCTTTTATGAGTTCATCCCACTATTCACTTCATTTCATTCAAGTTTTTCAACCTTTAAATCATTTAAAAGTCACTACATGACTTAATACACTTATAAATTTTCCATCTTCACTATAGGAACATTTAAAGAAAAAAAATCTCATTAACATATTTTATATGAACTTACCATATTCTTTTTAAGGTCACAAGTTCACTATTAGTAAAAACTAGTGTGATACTAAAGGTGAATTTAAAAAAAATCAGTTTCAATAGATGATATGATTATATATTTAAAATTATGACATATAAAAGGATATTTTAATATCATAATAATAAATCATATTAGATTTTAGTAATTTTAAACAATGAAAGCAGGTCACTCATCTCCCCAAAAAATGTATCACTCCAAAATTTCAGTTCCTTTATTATTTTGGTAAGTCGTAGCCAAGATAGTGACACTAATGAATAAAAACTCCTATTTTCCCTATATTTATTTTTAAATATATTTTTTCTTTTATTTTATTTATTATTTCCACATGTATATAACCATTTTTATATGAATTTTTTATTTCGATATAAAAAAGAAAAAACATAAGTGTTTTTCTCCAATGTCCAAATGTGGATAGTAGTCTTAGATAACCCCATAACCATAGTAAAATATTCCCACTTGTAAATTATTAATTAAATTTAAATTCATGGATAATGGTAGTGGAAAGTGAGGGGTCTCCATTTTGGGTGTTTTACCTCGCTTCATATTGTAGTCAGTTTTTTGTTAAGAGAGTATCTACTTCGCTACAGGTCCTGGAGATTGTTTGTGATGTTTTACCACTAATTATGTGGTTTTTTCACATTATCAATCTATTTACATTGGTATTAATCCATAAAAATGGTCAGTATATATCTCTATTCCTTATTTTACAACCACCAGTATCCTCATCTTAATATTCTATCACCATTTTCTCTTCAATAGTGGGATCATCAAGTACTTATTTACTATCTAGGGTTGTGTACAGATTGACCAAGTCTTTAAATTAATTAAATAGGGGCTTATAAGTAATTTTTAAGCATTGAACAGTTCGGAAAAACATTTTTAAATGAAGTTTGCACTCCCTTAGTTTGATCATCATTAAAATGTTTTTATTAAGTATGTTACTATGTACTAGTTTATATAGAAGAGGTTAATGGATTCATCATCCATTATTTGGATCCCAATATCTCTTTTTCTTTATATTATTTCAAGGAAACTCAAATAGTACTAAATATGTATTTTTTAAAAAAAGAGGGTTAGTTAGAAAATATATTTCAAAATATGTAAAAACAAGTGATTCGATATTTTGGTCATACCCCTCTAATTTATTAGATGGAATCCTTTATTCTCCATTGAATTCCTCAGGAAGTATCTTATAAATGTGTGGGAGAGAAGGTTGTCCATGTACAATTTCCACCTCTTGGATATCTTCTTGAGAAAAGAGAAATTTTTCTTCAACATCTAATTCTTATTGTTTTCCATGATCAATGGGTTGTTGGAGGGTGGTGTCCATAATATCCATCATTTTCTTTAGTTATTCAATATCACTTTGTTTCTCCTTGAGTTTCTAGTATAGTAGTAGAAGTCTAATTATGAATTATTTAATCATCTCTAGTCTTGGTTATTTTTCACTCTAATAGTGTGGAGGAATATGTAGTTTATGTTAGTCAGATTCATTAGTATTGTAGGTTATATCCTCATACTCATTATTATGTACCAATGTTTCTCATGTCACTCCCCCTAAAATATTTTCTCCGCAAGATCTTATGGAAAGAGAGATTAATTAGTTTGAAATAGATTTTCCAGAGGTGGTTCCCCAACCTCATAAGTAATTTTATCAATATATTTGAACTAGTCATATAGTTTTTGATATATTATTGAACAATATCCACCCTATGAGATTTACCATATACTGGAAGGTAAAAATGAAAGAAAGTATAAAATAAAACAAATAAAAACAAATAAAATAAAAGTGAATAGTTACTATTTGTGAAAAAATCATGGGTGCTCACCTAAATTCCCCATAAATGGATCCAGGTTTATAAATTTTCATTTGTTTAGGATCTATTAAAAAAATGTATATCTTATATGTATATCTTGGAGTTGACCATAGTTTTGTCTCATAAGGATATAATCCTAGAACACTCATGATTATTTAGCACTTATAATTATATTTGGGTGTTTTCTATATTTTAAAGAAGAACTGAAAATAAGGTATGATTGTTTGGGTTTTTTTATTTTTAGGAAATAAATATAATAGAAATAAAAAAATTAAAAAAGTTTACAAAGAAGATTAGATTGTCCTATGGTTAATTTCAATGGGTCTTATCATTATTTTTTATAGTTCTAAATCGCCTAAATCAATAATAATTCTCAATACTATATATGTACATATACCTTAATATTTTCATAGGTATGATAATACTAATCTACTCAAATACCCTCATGTAGATCAAAAACTCATTTTTTCTCTTTAGTGAATGGTAAATAAGATTCATCAACTGACAAAGTGAACCAACTCAAACACCTAACAACAATGGCACATCATTCATCCTTTTACACCACTCACCTCCAGTGGTATAGTGAGTGATTTTATTGGAGGGGGCCTTTTAAGTTCATCTAATGGAAGAATGTAACAATCTTTATGTAAAATGGAGTGGGGAATGATATCTTCACTCTTTACCTTTACTGCCACATCAGAATCAAAGAAATTGGTCAATAATTAAAATGTATAAGTTTAAGATTCCCACTATGATTTCCCTTGTACCATCAAAAATGGGTTATTTATTTACAATCATGAAGAAATAGGTTATATGTATTCTACAAGGTTTGATAAACACAAGAAGTCTAGGAAGAGGAGAATACATCACAAACAAAGAACAAAACACTCAGTTAACATTAAAAAAATGGATTATAGAAAACCAACTCTAATCAAACCATGGATAAAGGAAAGGTTTAAAATATTTTACAATGGGGAATGGGAAAAATATATAAAAAGTGTTTCCTTTATTCTCCATTCTCCTAGACATCAGTGTTGAGCAGTAATCCCCCACTATCTGGACCAGCTTCTATGTATACTTCTTGAGGATGAGATCACTCCAAATGAGAATTTCTCAAATCTTATATTTCTTATAATACTTTTTTGTGATCTTCATATACCTTGATTGATTTATAAAGTATTTTTAGATCTTGAGAATTTAATTTACTTTATTTTTTATAACTATCTAAATTAGGATTTTTAGATTTAATGTTTCTAGGTTGAGCCCTACTTCATTGGAAAAGTACTTAATCTATCATTTCATAGAAAGTTAGTTTTATATATGAGTATTCATCCCCCACAAAAAAACTGATGATTTTTATATTTCATTGGGGTATCAAAGGTTACTTTTATGTTTTCCCAAAATTTTCTAAATTCTTTGATGTAATGTCAAATTGAATATTGTGTACAAGATTTTTGACTTTTATGCTCATGAAAATGATTCTCATGTGTCCAAAATAATATTAATTACTTAAAAACATTCCTTATAGATATTTCATTTACTTTTATGTACCCCTTCTGTGATTCAAAACTTTGTTTGATTCACTCTAAGTCTTCTCTAGTTACTTATACATATTTAGGGGAGTTTGGTCCTTTTCTTAATTATTACTTTGAAATGAATCTTACAAATTGAAGGACCTTGGAATAAGTAATTCAACACATGTTAGGGAACCATAGGGAATTTCCAAAATTTTTACTTCTCATACTCATCCATATATTTACTTTTACGTATCACTCTAGGATATTTTAAAATTTCTTCATCACTTCGACAACATGACTACTACGTATCATTGTTAATTTTATATATGGGAGTAATTTTATATTTCATATAAATTTTTTAACTTATATAATTTAACATATAAATATTCACACTTCATCTAGGAATACACATTTTTGATTTTTATAATTTTATTAGAAATTTAGAACAAACACAAATCATGTTTTTATTTAAAAAAATTAATTATAAAAATTAAATAATTTAAAACACCAAAAATAAACAATTTATGATTATTTATAAAGTCTTCCAAAATCAATGTATGTATTTTAATTAATGATATAAATGATTAAAATAATTAATAATAAAATATTGACTCTATTTTTCAATTCAATTTTGGATTCTTAACATATCAAAAATACATTAATTGTTTAGCCTTTATATTGATCATGAGGTTAATTTACTTTGAAAATTTGATTATCAAAATGTTTTCTATAATAAATATGAAGGGATTTGAATTAAACACATGTAGTTTATGGTAGGCTAGTATGAGGTGGTGTGTCGCACAGGGTTTGGTGATTGATGAGATTTTCTCAGTCCACTAGTGAATGAAATTTTTTTAAAAAAAATATTACCAGTGGTTGGAACTATATTTTATATGGAAAAGTAATATTTTGTATGACTACATATATTTAAAAAATATATACAAAAATAAATGGAAAATTTTTCTAATATTTCATTTAAAAAAGTATAATGTGTTATTGGTTGAGTTAAATTTTTACCATGCCAATGCTTGCAGATAACCACCGTAAACAAAATTCCACATCCATGTTTGATATCATTTTCCATAACTTATACCAATTTATTTAGAGGAGGTAATAACAATCACTAATGGAAAAAATAACCCACTATAAATATATAGTATGTGGTTGGATGGTGATGGTATGGAAAGCTCAGATTGTAGCATATGGAGCTAACTGAGGCACCTTTCGATGTCACTCAACTTAAGAGTATATTCTCCCCCACCAAACTGAATGTACTATGGGTTGTAATTAAACTATATTTAGGATAAAATGTTGGATTTTTAAACTACACTAGTACTTACTGGAGAATAACCCATGAATGGATTTGGAATTAAGAGTGTAGTGAATGGACTTTATTGATGCACACTAACAAATTTCTTTTTTTACTTATAAAAGACTAGAGATTAATATCAATTTGAGAGAGGGATTTGTATTACTTAGAATTGTGTTTTCATTTACATAGAATATATTTATATAGGAATAGAAGTACCCATTCAGATAAGGTATCCTACCTCTTAAAATTAGGCAGACATATTTTTTGGAAATTCATGTTTTATTTGTATTTAATCCTGACCATAAGATCGCATCCGATTAAATAGGTGGAAACTAACTTGAACATGTAACTATTATTATCATTTTAATTCATCCTATAAAATATTTTTCAAATTCCTCAGTTATTCATCTACTCCTATAAATAATTATGGTCATGTTTTACTTATCCTTTCATGAATTTATGAGATCTAAAGTCAAAAAATATTTGGAACTCCCACATTTACATAGGTGAACGAAAACGTATTTCCATGTTTCGGAACTTTTTTTATATCCTTTGTTTGTTGAATGATTTAAACTCATCCACAAAATTCTATCTCAGTCTTAAAAATTTGATAGTTATCATACCATATTATATAAACTTTCACACACAGATATTTCTGAGATCAATGTGTCTTGATTTCTCATTATAAGTAATTATCTATGCTCTAGCTAGTATTTCTTAACTATCACAATCTATAGAAACCATATACATTATCATTTGACATAATGGTATATTAGATAGAAGATATCTAATTTATTCCACTTCTTTTCTAGTAGCTACTAATGAAGTAACCATAAAAGACATAAAAGAGTCTACTATATGAGTTTGTTTCTCCAATCACCAAGATATTTCTCTAAATCTAAGTATAAAAACCCAATAACTCATAAAAGAGTTATCCTAAAGATTAGTAATCCAACTTACATTAGAAACACCTTTCAATAACATTGGTTATCCACTATAACATATAAATTAATTTACTATAACCTTTAAATATTTAATTACTCATTTAATCGTATACCATTATTCATAAAAATGATTACTTTTTTACCTGATCAACTTTCCAACCATATATGCAATATTAGGTATTGTACTAGTTATAGCATACAAGAGACACCTGATATCCATTCCATATTCAATTTGAGAAACCGCCCTACCATGATTTGGAAAATTCATGCTCCCATAAGCATATGAGGTATAAATATATGAATAATAAAATTATTCAAACCACTTTAAAATCTTTTCAATATAATGAGATTCGGGAAAAAAATAGTGTTCTAATTCCTGAAAATTTTAATTCTTAATATAATATTTTCTTCACCCAAGTATTTCTTATCAATTTTTCTATATAAAATAGACTTTAAATCACTTACATAATTCATATCAGTACTAAAAATTATCATTTCATTGACATATTAACAAATAATTACACTATTCTTATTATAGAACCTACTATAAACACATTTATCCACTGGATTAACTATAAATAAATTTGATAAAATTACTTCATTTGATTTACAATTCCATTATTTTAGAGATTTTTTTAAATAATATGGGGATCTTACCAATTTAAAACCCATTTTTTATTATCCAAATACTATGAATTATTTTGTTTGTTCTATATATATTTCTTCATCTAATTCATCATTTAAGAATACATTTTTTATATAAATTTGGTAAATTTACAAATAATATATAGAATTTAATTCAATAATGATTCTAATAAAATCAACACTTTCTATGGTTATTTCATGTTGATGATGGTGGTGAGAAAATTATAGTTGGGAGTTGGATGGGTTGTTGCATAGAGAACGCGGGAGGGTGTGCTAGGAAATACATTTTGCGCAGAAAACTATGAAAAAAAACTCCGAAATGAGTGCATATGTTCCGAGAATCCCATGTCGGTAGGAGTTTTACATTCATAAATTAAATATATAATTGTATATAATAATAGTCATAATTTCCATATCCAATATTAATATGGATTTATATTTTTCAACTATATAATTGAATTTTCATTTATTTATAAATACCCATTTATAACCAATTGGTTATGAACTTTGAGAATGATTTAACAATATCCATGTATTGATCTCATTTATAGATTCCATTTCATTATTTATAGATTTATTCAAAAGATAATCATTAGAATATGACATAGATTATTTTTAAGTTTTAGGATTAGACTCTATATTGATTAAAACTAGACTTTTTTCAAAAATACTACCACTAATTCCATCCAAAAAGTATATATAGAAATCATATCCATATGATTTGGGTATCCAAGGTCATTTAATTTTATGAGCCTCCTCTATTGCATCCTTTTGTTATAATATTCTATTTTATCTAGATTCTTCTATTTGGACTTGCTTAGGTAAAGTATTAAACCAGGATTCATCAAAGATAACATCACTTGATTCAATAACTATATTAATAACTAAAAAATCATTATATTACACAACCATGAATTTATAATATTTATAATTCTCCATTAATCCTAGAAATAGGAAAACAATTCCTCTTTTATCCAAATTATCCCTTTTATTTTCATGTACAGTTACAATTGTGTGACAACCAAAAACCTTTAAATAAATGAGGTTTGGTCTTCTATGATTTCATAATTAATATAGAGTCATAACCATTCATTTTTTGGGAGACTTAATTAAGAAGTTACATGTGGTTAATAATTTCCCTCCCCAAAATCTTCATGAGATACCAAAGATAGATATCATGCAATTAACTATTGGAGTTTATTCCCTAGAACCAACTTAAGTACTTGATAATTACATGTATTCATTATCTTTAATGTTAATTAATTTTCTTATCACATCATGATTGTTCCTATACATGACATAGTATGTTATAATTTCCTAAGAATATCTATCACATCAAAAGGTCCTAGAAGTTCCCCACTACAATGAGAAAATGGATGTTCCATGTCAATATTATTGAATATATATGTTTTGTGGCTAGATGGTATAATTCTATGGGAAAAATTATACAAACTATCATGGGTGGAGACTCATAGGATGTTGATGAACTCTGTTATAGTGTACACCATTGGTAATTTCCAAAACAAGAGATTATTGGAATGATACCCACTAGTACAAAATACTTATCTATAGGTTTCATTAGATGTTCCCATTTGTATAAGTGTTTATTGATACTTATACATTAAAATTGTCATTAATAAATATCATAAGTCACATAATTTGATGTATTGATGAAAATTGTGATGGTGTATGCTCGTGGAAAATTAAGATATATTGGGAATGTTATGAGTGATATGGAATTAATGGATGTTGTGAGAAAGGATGTATCCCTTCTGTTCATTAACAGAATTTGATATCCCAATCCCTTTTATGGTAATGGAACTACATAGATAAATCCATGGCCATTGTGTTTTGTCGAAAAGTTCATTTCAATAAATTCAATGAAAGTGACGACAAGCACATAGGTTGGTGACAATAGCATGCAGCCTTCTTAACTAGAGATATCATGATAAAAGGATTATATTACAAAGTATTCATACATAGGAGGTTTTATGTCATTGTAACAATAAATTATTTTTATATGGGTACCATGGCATGTTGTTAAACACTAACCTTGTACTTTAGGTATCTATGATTATTAAAACTATGAATAACTCATAGAGGGTCACTCACAAAGTGTATAAAAAATCTTGGTTAAATTTAAAGTTGAATTTAAAAAGTTAAAATGAATATTATTCATGTGTTTCAGTTAAATAATTTTTTTGGTTTGGTTGATTGCCAAGATTTAATCATGAGTAATTCTAAAGAATATGAGAGTTAAATAATAATACATATTTATTTTAAAGGTTTTTAAAATATAATATCTATTATATTTATTGATGAATAATGAAGTAATATTTATTTGTTGAATAAAAATACATTCTTCAAGGTTCAGTTAATGTTGCGGACGATTAGCGGAGTGGGTTTAAAGGTCCGGTCAGAAAAGATATAAATGGTATTTATTTATTCTTAGGTGATTAAAAATTAATGTGAATAAGAACTATTTTATTATTATTAGATATAGGGTTCACTAAGAATTAAGTAAATGGTAAGGGATTTATGTGAAAATAGTTAACCCTAAACCTACCATAATAAATATATAGTTGCATCACTTTCTAGAGGTATAAATCTTTGTGAACAATGAACAAGGAAAATTTATCTTAATCCCTTTATATATCTCAGTAATGCACTCAAAATATGGAGTTTTGTTCCTTATAACCTATCAAGTGATCGATAGAGAGAGAGAAAGGAGTTTCTTGCCCATGAAAAACTTCTTACTGTGGTCAACAATGAACAATATAAGCATCGGGATCAGCTGTGTTAGCACCCATCGATTCTGTGATGGAGTTATGAGATTTTGGTGCATGTTTTTATCAATACTAGAGGTATTATACTCTTTGATATTGTGATTTCAATGATGGTACTATGTGATCAAGTAGACTAATTCATCAATAAAGAAAGAATTACAAGTCACGGTAATTCAACATTTTTTTATAGATTAATTATAAATTATATGTGTTGATATACCTTTTGTTTTTTAATTTAAATAAGTCAATTAATATTTGTTTAAATATATTTTTTGTGATTTCATTCTTCATGCACACATAATATTATTTTTCAATTATTACTAAAACCTTAGTTGGTCATTACCAACAAGCGCTCCCGCTGCACCTGAAACCTTCAAGTGATATTAAAACGTGTTCACAAGATTATTTTATAATTATTCATTAATAATTCATTTAATGGTGTGTTTTTTTAAATTATTTTTCTTTATCTATATTCAATATTAGAATATAAACATCATTTTCTCTTCTATTAATTCGTTCTTTCTCACATAACTGATAAACAATTTAAGTCAAAATGAAGAAACATCTAAAAAATATTTGGAGGTGCTAAGAATTTTGGTCAGATAACACAAGACTACACTCCATGCACTAAACAATACATTTAATATCTATTTATATACCATATATATTTTTTAGATATCATATTAGTCTAATTATATCAGATATGATCTGATATAAATGAATATATATAGATCTGGACCACAAGGCATGCAGTTTGAAGAACTACATGTTGTGTAACTCATGTATATGACACATAGTCCTTGTGTTCTCATGGTGGAGAACACAGGGGTCCAAGAATGTCATGTATCTTATACATGACATAGGGAATGAAAGACTGTGCAACTTCAAGGCCAAAAGTCATGTAGGAATATTACACACTGTTTACCTCATACATGTACACAATAGACGAACAAGCCTAGTCCCTAGGTATGTGTCGTAGAAATGGGCATAAGCGATCACACGTCATGTAACCCAATATTCTATGTGTCGTATATTTCATCTAGTGTTATTAAATTAATGTATAGAGAATAATTAATTATTAAATTCAACCTATTTTCTTGTGTTCTAAGTGTTATTTATTTGAAAATACACACCATTTCATGGGATTATTGATTATATATTAAATTAATGCTCGTGTTAAATTTTAAATCTACCAGATGTGTATGGTATTTATTTTATATACTCATAAATATATTAACTTATAGTGTAATTAACATATGTTTTATCTTTTATTTTTTTGACAGTAATTCCATATAATTACCTACCACACATTGTATATCGGATTCTAAGGGAATGCAAAAGCACAATGATCATGTCCGGTAGTTTGGAAGAGTACACATCGTTTCCTCTAAGTACACTTTTGTAGTTAAATAATTTTAAAGAAAATTAATTAATTTAATTTGTTTAAAATTATGGATGATGGAATTTCAAGGATTATTTTATAGAATTAAGATAAATTTAATTTATTTGATTAATTCAGGGATTTTTATCTTAATTTAAGAATGAATCGAAGTAATTGATAACTAGATTTCAAATGTGTAGTTGTTTCGAGATGCATGGATGATATTGATCTTAGAACAAACCTATGTGTGTGATTGGTTTCCTTTTAATTTATTGTTATTAAATCTAAATTATTTCATATGATTCATCCCCTCCTTATTATGTAAGGGCTTGTGTTCTTGTGGTTTCTTTTATGTAAACCCCCATCTAATCCATTAGATCCCCTAAACTGTGTGTGAGTAAAATATTATGTAAGGATAGAGGTCCCAGGTGAGTGGAGGCAGTCTGAGTCTTGAATATGAGTCAAATACAATTGAGGTGATATATAGTAGCTGAAGTGGAATACTACAACATGAACCATGTTATGGTTCAAGGTGTTTTCCCATAGGGTTATAGGTTAGTTTATCATTCTATATATAAACTAACCATTATAAAATCTCATGATCATGCCACTTATATTTTATTTATGTTAGTTTCATGGTTTATTATTTATGTTTGTGGATGCTACATGATCACTTAATAAATTAATTAACAAGTACACAAGATAGAATAAAATAAAATTGGATTATACATAAATTTTATCAAACATGGTTAATAACTTAAGTAAAATCTACTTAATATTAACATGGAATGTGATAATATAAAATGAGTATTTCATGAATAAGTATAAAAACTCCTCAACTAAAATATTATGTTGGTATAGCCTTTCACTCCATATGTTAGAATCAAAACCATATTTCAAAGTGTTTTATCAGCTCAATTCAGAGTGCTTTCAATTATCAGGGAACTTTTAGTTCGATTTTTCAGGTTGACATAACTTGGTTCACAGTGATGGATGACATCCCAAGAAGGAATTAGTGTAATGAATAGTAAAGGGTTTAGAAAATATTTATCTAGAGTTTCAGTATTGGTGATTCCACTCAATGGATCAAGGAAGTGTATGTTAATGCAGTTGGAAATTTATGCCTACCTAAATCCTTTCAAATAACTTGTAAGGACCAAGTCTAGGTTAGGAGAAGTGAAATATGGGTCCTTGACACTTGAATATCTATGAAATGGGGCATTCTAAAACTAGTGGTGAGGGATATTAGGTTTTTACATAATAGCAGGAGATTAATAAAATTTAATAAAATTTTAATTTATTAATCTAATTTGGTAATCAAAGAATTACGAATAATTTTATATTTAGTTTTCTTAGAAATGGAAAAAAAATTGAACATATCATTATGATACATACTAGAGAAGGTAAAAATTATTACTAGGTCAAATTCTTAGAAATTCTATAGTCACTTACATGTTATACTACTCCATGAATTGAAATTATATATGCTGGAAACCTAACTCCCAAAGTCTCTTAAGAAATAGGCTAGTGAGGAAAAAGTGTATCTCCACTTAAAACATATGGATGAAGTAATGTATGTCTACTGTTTCATTTTATACTCCATTTATAGTATGATTATAAAGTAATATGAGGATATAGATTCATATAACATCATATCTCACCTTCATGATATTTATCAAGAGATAGTGAGGCAAGAGAGATATGAGATCTTCAATGCACTGTTCGCGTACAATCTTAGATAGACAGTTTCATTTAGGCCTCATAAAGTTATTATGATTAGATAAATAGAATTATTAGACATATTTTGGTTTAATATCACTAATTATTTGTGCACATATCACATTATATCCTTACTACCAAATACCTTCTTCGGTTTCATTAAGAATTATGATATGAGAAATAGAGATAAGACTCTTTCTAAACTTCTTACTATTATTCGCTAACTGGATAAGGACATGGGGTATGATAAACCTATATTCTATATATTGAATAAGAAATGTAAGAACAAGGTAAAGGGTCTCAAAACTCATTTCAAGTCTAAGAGTCTGTATCACCATCTTTCCAAGAAGAAGAAGATCAATTGGAAAACAAATGAGTGGAATGCGATATGTTTTGAAAGTGAAAAGGACATTGTAAGAGGAAATACACTTAGGAAAATATATAAGGGGAAGATTCAGGTATTCTCATTATCTATTTCAATATTTTTATATCTAAAAGTTTAATATTAGATATTGTATGTGTTGATCACATTTGTATCTAAATAAAGGAACCAAACAGATTTCATAAGGTTGAAATAGGCAAGGTGGGTCTATTGGTTCTAATGGGGAAAGGGTAGCTGCACTAAAAATTGGAGACCACTACCTTATGTTGGTAACATAAATGATTTTTATTTTAAATAACTATTATTATGAATATAGTGTTACTAAGAACATCATCTCTATTTGTTTTTTAGATATGGATGGATTTATTTTCAATTTTGGAAATATGAGTTGCTACTTTTATAAAAGATAACATATTTTATGGTATGACATAGTTGAATAAAGGTCAATATATATTAAATTATGAAAACCATATATTGGAAATTGATAAAGAGTCAAATTCATGTGACTCATTTCATACCCAATTTTGGCATTACCATCGTAGTCACATAAACGAGAAACATTTGACAAATCTCTATCAATATGGTTACTTATAATCTTTTGAGATTAAACCTCTCAAAATATATAATGATTTTATACAAGAAAATATGAATAAACCACCATTTAGTGGTCATGGTTAAAGGTACATATATCTTAAAGAATCGGTGCACATTGATGTGTGTAGACCTTTTCAATTAAATGTTAGAGGTACATTCTCATTTTTTGTGACATTTACTGACAACTTGAGTAGGTATGATTACATATACTTAAAGAGGTATAAGTATAAATCATTTGATAATTTCAAAGAGTATAATAATTAATTTTAGAATCATATTGGTAAGAAGATAAAGAAACTTCAATTGGATTTGAAGCTGTAAATATATTAACAAATATTTTATCGAATTTCTATGGGAGAATGAGATTTTATCTCAACTCACTCCTCATTATATGCCACAGTGGAATAATTTTAGTGAAAGGAGGAACCATACCATACTATACATGTTAAGGTCGATGATGAGTTATTAAATCCTTCCATTATACTTTTGGTGATTTGCATTACACACAGCAGCATACATACAAAACTGAGTACCAATTATAGCATAAAACAGTATTCCATTTGAGAAATATAGTTAAAAGAAAACCATTTTTAACATATTCGTGCATAAGGTATGATGCATTTATTAAGTCTAGATCAATCAATAAACTAACACCCTGGGGAATGGATTTTATCTTTATAGGTTACCTCAAGGAAATTAGGGGTGAATGTTTATATGATCCCTCATATAAAAAAGGTTATAGTTTCTTGGAATTTTTTAGTCCTTGATAGGGAACAAATCCTAAAGAAGGATAGTGGGAGAAAGATTTACTTATAGGAATTGATGTTTAAGATACACAACAGTTTTCATGAGAAAAGACTCTATACATTATTCTGGGAGATGTAGTTCATGAAACATAAGTACTATATAGTATCACCAGAGAGGTAAGAGAAATGTAAAGATATGGTTTTATAGTAATAGAAGATGGTGAATAATTATAGGTTTAAAACAATGAATCTATATCCTATAAGGAGGTAGTATAGATCTCAAAATCTATAAAATATAAAGGAGTTATGAACTCTAATATGGATTCTTGATACCAAAACTGAGTGTTGATTTTGGTTGACCTAGAAACAGATGTAAATCCCATTGGGTAAAAATGGGTATTCAAGTGAAATATAGACATGGAAGGTTAGGTTAGTACCTATAATGTATGGATAGTGGATAAAGGTTTTAGAAAACATCAATCCATTTAATATTATAAAACCTTTTCTCCAATTTCCTTACTTAAATCCATTAGAATATTTATAGTCATTGTAACTTTCCATGACTATGATATTTAGAAGAAGGATTTAAAACATCTTTCCTTAATGGGAATTGTTAGGAAGATTTTTATTCAAAAAAATGTAATTATAAAAATGTATATAAGTTTTAGATATCTATTAATGGATTAAATAAATTATCCATGTCATGGATCATTTGGTTTGATGAAGCTATAAAAGAATTTTTTTTCATTAAGAATGAGTGTGAGAAATGTGTTTACAAATGATTTAGTTAGAGTATAGTCTTTTTCATAGAAGTATATTTTGATGACATATTACTAATTAGAAATGAGATACCAACCTTATAAGAGGTTAAGGAATGGTTGACAAAGTGATTCTTTATGAAGGACGTAGGTGAAACAACCTATATTTTAGGAAAAAAATATCATGCATGATAGATCAAAGATGATTTTTGACCAAGTAAAATCACATACATTAACCAGACACTAAAGAGGTTCAGTATGGTATAATCTATGAGGGTATTTATTAAAGTGTCACATGATATAAATATTTCCAAGAATATGTGTCTTCATTATAACCTGAAAGGGATATAATAAAAAAATATCATATGCTTATGTGATAGGATCAATAATATATGTCATGTTATATATGTGGTTGGATGTTTCTTATGCATTAAGAGTGGTAGGAAAATATCAATATGATCTAGGTGAACAATACTAGATTTCAGTTAAGGTTATCCTTAAGTATCTGAGGTGAACTATGGATATGTTCCTTGTATATAGAGGGGGTGAAGAGCTAATCATCATGGGTTATATAGATTTTAGATTTTGGACATATCAAAATAGTCTGAAGTAATAGTTAGGATATGTCTTCAATATTAATGGAGGAGATGTGTTTTGGAAGATTTCAAAGCAGCTAGTTGTTTCTAATTCTACAGCAAAGTCCAAGAAATTAGTTTGTATTCACAACTTTTTCAAAGAGCTTGATATAGTGCCTAGAACTCAATACCCTATCATAATTTACTGTGATAACACTGTAAAGGTGGGTATTTCCAAAGATACAGGGTCACATTAAAGGAAATTTCATCTCTTGAGAGATTTTTCACAATAAGGTGAAGTTGTAGTGAGCAGAGTATCCATAGAGGAAAATGTGGTAGGTCGCTTGATGAAGGCTCTATCTCAGCAGAGACATGAGTATCATGTGAGAGATAATGGATTGAAGGTTAATAATAGTTTCTCAAGTGTAAGTGTGAGTTTTTTGGAGTTGGTTTCATATAACATCTTCTAATTACTTGATGAATAGATAATAATGTTTCTTATCACATAATGTTTTTACTTTACATGACATAGTATGTGAAAATGTCTTAATAATATCTATCACAATGAATAGTCATATTAATTCCACAATATTATGAGAACCTAGAGGTTCCACAATAATATTCTTGAATATATATGTTATGTGTCCAGATGATATCATTTTATGGGACACAAATGATATAGGAAATCAGGGGTGTGGACTTAAAAGACTTTGAGGCACTCTCTCATAGTGTGAAGCCTTGGTATTTTTTAGAGCCGATGATTATGAGAATGATACCCTCTAGTGGGAAATCCACATTTACATTTGTCATTAGATTTTATTATTTTCAGAAATGTAAATTGATCCTTAGACTTTAAAATTATCATTAATAAACATCATAAGTTGTATACTTTGATGTATTAAGGAAAACTGTAATGATGTATACTCACAGTGAAGCATGGTATATTGGTTACTTCATGAGTGATATCTCATTAATGGATAATATATGAAATGATTTATCCATTATGTCCATTAATGGAAGTTTATATCTCAAACCCTTTAATAGGAATGGAAATTCTTAGATAAATCCATTTTTGTGGTGTTTTGTAGGAAAGTTCATTTCCAAAAATTAAAAGAAAGAGACGTCTAGACCATTTCTTGATGACACCAACATGTAACCTAATTGATTGGAGATATCAAGATAAAGGTAGTATATTACAAATAAAACATTTGTAGTAGGTTGTGTGTAATTACAAAATTAACTTCTTTATATATGGATGTATTGGTGTGTTTTTAGACACTAATTGTTGAATTTAGGCATCTTCGCCTATTTATACAAAGAAAAAGTCTAAGAGGGTCACAAAAAAAGTGTGTCTGGAATCTTGGTTAAATTCCATGTTAAATTTAACAAGTTATACTAAATATTATTCCTATTTTACAATTGAATAGTTATTCAGATTTGGTTGATCGCTAAAATTTAATCATGATTTATTTGAAATAATATGTGAGTTAAATAATAAAAGTTATTTATTTTCATGGTTTTAATAATATAATATTTATTAAATTTATCAATGAATAATGAAGTAATATTTATTTATTAAATAAATAGTCATTATTCAAGGTTTGGTAAATGTCAAGGAAGATTAGTAGACTAAGTTTAAAGGTCCGATCAGAAATGATATAAATGAATTTATTTATTCTTATATGATTCACATGCCAAATGAATAAAAATTATTGTAATATTATTTGACATTTGGTTCACTAAGAATTAAGTAAATGATAAGGGATATATGTGAAAATAGTTATACCTAAACCTTCCATAATAAATATCTATTTATATCACTTTCTTGAGATAAAACTCATTTTGAAAAATGAATATAAAAATGTTCTCTCAATTTATAAATAGATATCAAGAACACACTCAATATATAGAGTGTGGGTACTCCTCGCCTCTCAAGTGATTAAGAGAGAGAAAATTTTTCTTCTTGATATTATCAATAATGAACGATGCAAGCGATCAGGATCGACCATACTAGCACCCAAAAACTCTACGATGATTTTCTGAGATTCTGGTTCATGTGTGAATCACCACTAGATGAAATCTAATCTTGGGTACTATGACACAACTATGGTATGACCTAAATAATTCAACTGATTCATCAATTAAAAATAACTACAAGTTAATGTAATTTCAGATTTGATTATAGATTAATTATAAAACACATGTAATGATCTATATTTAGTTCTCGTGTTTCAATAAGTCAATTAATATTTATTTAAATTCATTTTTCATGATGTAATTTGTCATGTACATCTCATATTATTTGTAAAATATGAGAAAAATCAAGTTGGTTGTGCCCAATAGGTTCTTCCACTATACCTAAGACCTTAATTATCCATTTACATTGATTTTCTATTCTTTCTCTAAGTTACACCATTTCTTATGTGTATTGGGAGCCATCTCTTCATTTATGATCCCTTGTGATTCAAAATGAGAAGGACTACAATATTCTCCTCCCATATTGAATCAAAGAAATTTATTATTGTACCCACACTAGTTTTTCACCTCAATTTTATAGATATTATTTTATCTATAACTTAATCTTTGGAATGTAAAATATAGACATGGAAAAATCCAAAACAATCGTCAATGAAAGTTATAGTGTACTTTTTATTACCTTTAGTGGGTGTGACATGAAAATCACATACATCACTATGTATTAAGGAAACTAAATTTAATTTTACTTTCAATAGTTAGAAGTGATTCCTTAACTATTTTAGTTTTCATGTAAGTAACACATTTATGATAATTTTTATCAATTCTAGGAAATAATTTCATTTTTATCATATCATGAATTTTCTTATTATTTATATGTCCTAAAAGATTATGTCATAAATCAAAAGATTCCAATAATTAAGAAAAAACAAAATTTTTATTTAGTTTGAATAATCCATCATAAAGTTGGAATTTTCTAAAAAAACACCCTTGGATATAATAAAATTTTCTGACTCATATATAATCTTAAAACCATTCTTATTCAATAATATCCTCAAAACTAGTTTCCTATGAACATCAAGTTTATACAAGATGTTATTTAAAGAAAGAGTATTTTGAGAGGTAAAAATGAGATCGGAATCTCCCTTAACTTATATTTTTATTCTAGTAGAGTTCCCTAGGTAGTTAGACATCCCATCAATAATTTATTCCACCCTCTAGAATAATTAATTGTTGTTACATAAATTTTGTGTCCCACTGGAACCTATTCACTAAGAAGAGTTATCCTCGGTCACATTAGCTTCAAATATCATAGTCTCAAAGTTCTGTTTAGGAGAGTTTTTACATATTTACTATTATTGATATGACAACCCCACTTGAATTGTCTCATCTAACCACAAAGTATCGTGCCCCTATCTTCTTCTTGAGTTGTACAGTGCCTTTTGAAATATGGTTTGAACATTTATGCCCTTTTAGGAGATTATATGGGCCAAATCCATCCACCACATGGACCTTGGATTTATCATCCTTAGGTTTATTTTTCTCCTTGTGATTTTATATTCCTCCTCAATTTTTATAGAGTTTAGAAAATCATTTAGAGAAATATATTCCTTATTATTTTTTAGAAATCGTTTGAAATTCTTATAAGAATGGGGGATTTTATCTATGATGGATGTCACAAAAATGAAATCATCTATGTCCATATTATTTTGTTTTAGATATTTTGAGATGTACTAAATTTCATAAAATTGTTCTATGATAGATCTATTATCTACCAATTTGTATGAAATAAACTTTATTGCTATGAAAGTTTTTCTTATTGTGTCCAAGGTGATGTATTTTTACTCTAAAACATCCCAAATCTCCTTTTTTATTCAAATATATTGATATTTGTCAAAGAGATTATTGTAAAATACATTGAGTATGTCTCCTTGACCCATGAGATTTTATTTATCTTACTTTTTCATCATGCAGGAAATTTGGATTGTCTCATATTAATATGTGGGACTGGATTTGGAGTCAAAAGCACATACACCACTTTGATGATTACAAATATCATGTGCATCATCTTTTTCCACCACTTGAAATTATTTTCATAGAATTTATCCACCATCATCATGTGGTTCAGATTTTCTATGTATTTGTTAATGATATTATACTATTAATACTTTAGGGGATATTGGTGGATGGTGATGGAATGGATAGCTTGGATGGTAGTAGATTGATCTCATCGAGACACCTTATGATGTCGCTCGCTTTAAGAGTAAATTCACCGCCACTAAAATAGTTTTACTATGGGTTGATAGTGAATCATATTTAAGATATATCATTGTCTAGTTATTCTACCCTAGTAATTAGTGAATAGTAATGTAACACCATGAGTTTTTAAAAAGGAAAACTATTTCTGATAGCGTGTGTGACACGCAACACCGAGCCTAAAGGAACCAAGATTATTTATGATCATTGTAAACTATCCATTATAATGGTGGGTATGAATAGTATTAACTAATTTATGAAATATATCTAAAGTTACTAATTGATATAGAATTATTGATAAATTCTTAGTATATAAGTACTCAATTTTTAATAGACATTTTATTCTTCAAAAAATATGTTTCCTTCAAAAATGATTTGTATTTATTTTTTTGAGAAAGTATTATAATTAATATATAGAAATTTTAGAAATTTTATTTTAAAAAATTAAAAAAAAAATTGAAATTATCATATCAAAATTAACTTAAGGTGAAATTTGGTATTTTTCTAAAATGTTTAAGTTTTCAGCGAATAATGAAAATTACTAATTTTTCAAAATATAGTCATTTATTTTCATTAAATCAAGTAATTTAAAATTTCCATTGTATTTTGGATTTTTTCATAAAATTAAATATTAACCATTTTATTTATAATAATCTAATTAATTTAATTTGAATCATTAATTTTCATTATTTTGGAAAAATATTATTTTTATGCTTAATAACATGGTTTTCTATAAACTATTTTTAAGTGCATAAAGCCAATACATTTTAATTAATTAAAATAATACCTAGTAATGAAATATTTGAATTAAACATATATATTAAATATCTATTTATATGAATTAAAATTCATATAATGATGATTACTATCTTTATAGTTAATTTAAGATCATATTATGCTTGAAAAATACATTTCTTGAAAAAATTGTTTCTTAACACGTTTTAAGGGTTTAATTTCAAATTTAATTTGGAAACTTAAGTGAATTTGGTTTGATAAAATGGATTCAATATTTTTAATCATAATAATTAAAATTATATAATAAGTTCAACTTAATTTTTGGTCGTAGTGAATATTAAAAACATTAAAAATATGTTACTACATTTAATGTTAAAACTAGTTTGTTGAGGGATTAAACTAAAGAGGAAAGGGTAGTAACATGTTTAAAACATATTAATTTTTAAATTTTGGATGTTTTTATTGAATATATCACCCCTAAATTCCACTATTTATCAATTTTGGCGGCACTTGTCTTGACTGTGACTTCCCATTATTGAATACTTTTAGGTATTTACAAAAATGTCACTCCCTCTCACTTAAAAAAGGGAACCTCCTCTCATATATTTTACACACTTAAAAATAACTTTGGTTTAGAAAATAAATTCACAAATTCATTCCATACTTCTATCCCCGTGTCCTAGAGGAATTGGTTTGATTATAAACCCAATCTATGGAAGCTTTAGGTTTAATCCAAAAGATGTGGTTCGAAGAAGATGTATCATTCTTAACCGAGCATATTTGTTTTATTTCTTCTTCCACCACCTTCAAATATTACTCAATAATTATTATATAATAAAATATGTATATACCAAAGAAAAATATGTTATTATTTTAAAGTAATAACCTAAATTCATCTCCAATTCCATAAAATGGGAAATGAAATTTTTGTTTATGTGTACGGTGGACTACCGCCTCGCAAACCGATGTAATTTGTTTTCCATCATCACCACTCATGGTTTTTTATGATGATGGATTTAATATGTATATATATATATATATATATATTATTCATGACATATTTATAATTCTGGAAAATTAATATATCATATATTTTTTTATCTTTCTGTTCATATAAAAATTGGAACGTCATTCATGCATACGTGTGGATTACCACCTCCACAAAGAAATGTGATTACTTTTTAATTAACACATTGCATTGATGGTATATATAATTATATTTGAATAAATAATATTATATAATTATATAATGATAATTTTTTAAAGATAAAATTACAATTACCTTCTTCCCATCATGATCTTTGGAAAATGGAAACGTTGTTCATGCATACGTATGACCTACCATATCCATGATTGTAACATGGTCCATTTTTCATAACCATGAATGATTATTGATTTAAAAATTATATTTTTTATATAAAAATCACAATTATTTAATTATTATTATTCTATATATGAAGAAATAATAATCTCTCTGACCTTAGTCAACTTTCCAATGTGATTTCAGACATTTGATCCGAACATCATCAAAATGACCAACTTGAACCTAAATATTTAAGTAAGTTAATATAACATGATAATAAATAAAATAAAATTAATAATAAACTCAAAAAATTTCATTAATAAGGTAAATAATTATTAAAAATTTGTTATTCAGGATGATAAAGAATGCATGTGACAAATCGGTCTCGAGGTAAGGGATCTCTCTAAACCACCCTTTCCTTTGGGTTATGACCATTCTCTCTAAAACTCACTTTATTTATCTCATTAATGTTATGAAATTATTCTAACTTATATATATGTCTATCATATATATACCAAGCTTATTCTACCTTCCATTAATGGGGTAATAAATGTCTTATGCTCATTTCCCAAATACCTTCATTATGAAATTTTTTTTGATTATGGTATGAGGAAAGATTATGTAACTCATTTTATTTCTAATAGAAATTCTTATATTATGAATTATATTTGATTTACTTTATGTGGAACACGTAAATAATGAACATGTCATCATGGGTGCACCCAAATATCACTCTAATGCATTGGGTAAAACTTTAGTATCATGAGGCATCATGTGTGGGATTAAGAAGTAAACCTAAACCATTATGGGATTTTTTCCACCATATGATATTTTCTATGTAGTTTTCCTTGACTCCTATTTATTTCATGTTATATATTACTACCACATTTCCTATGTTACCATGATCTTATTATACCATGTTCTTTATGATATTATTCCATATGATTACTCATGAGCCTTATCTTTTATGATACCATGTTGTGCCTTTGACTCACATGTTATATTTCCTTATCATGTTTATTCCCTTACTGGGGTTTTTAGGTAACCCCTTTAATTGATGTATTCTTTAAGTTATCTTATGAATTTTTACAAGATCAAATGGACCTAGGATCTCATTATGGATAATAAAATGAGGATCTCATGTTTTAGTTTCCTTTCAATGTATTATGAACCTAGTCTTCCAAAAAATTATACCTCATGATCCTTGGGTTGTAATTAATGGATGTTTATGTTAAAAATCATGTGATAATATGTTTAAAAAACATGGGTTGTTATAGTTTTTATCAAAGAAAAGGATTAGTTAACCTGTGGAAAATATTATGAAGAAAACTTTAGTAAGAACCTTAAGGATAAGTTTAAGGATAATTCTAAGTATATAGAAATATCTTAGAATATTTGTGAATGATAGAGAGAGTATTTTATAAGAAACAAAATCCATGTCTGGATTCTAAAAGTGGATGTAGATTGATAATATTTGTAATTAGGGTTAATAAATTTGAAAAATGTGTATTGAGATGGACATGATTGTCACCTAGTGTACGATAATGGGTCTTGTTGCACACCTGGTTTTAAACTCCCAGGGGATGTTATTTGGAAATTCGCAACCTCTTTATGAACCATTATAAAGTATTTTAACAAATTTTCAGGTTAAAAAACCTAATAGGAAACATTACCATGTATAACCTATATTTAAACCTAGAGGATGATAAGTCATGATATACTTATCATTTATATGTTATTGATTCTATGTTTATAAGTTTCCTTTTGTAATGAATTATCATTTTTTTTTGTTTTTAGTTAATGGATTGAAATAGGAGGAATCATGAAGACAACCAATATGATAGGTAATGTTATGATTTCCTCCAATGATATACCTATCCTTATGGGAGACCTTAGTTGAGAACTTCATGGAAGTACTGGCTCAACTAGCTCAAGTTATGAATAATATATTGAATCATGCACAATACACTCCTCCTCCTAATAAAGATAAAGTTATAGTCAAGTATTTTATGATACAATGGCCTCCAACTGTTAGTGGATCTTCTAATCCCCTCATTATTGAATAATGGATTAACTTCATTGATAATATACTTTTTATCCTCTAATGGTCAAAGAAAGAGAAAGTCATGCTGGTTGAAATAGAAAATATTTTTAATTATTTTAATTTTAATTTCAATGTTTTTAATCTCACTAAAGTGTAATTTTTATGTAAATTGTCACAATTTATGGTTTAGAAGCATTTTTTAGCTTATTCTCTAAAATTTCCTATTTTATATTTTAACTACTTTATTTTATTTCCTTATTTTAGTAATTAAATTTTATACATTGATCCAAATTGAAATATTATTATTATTTAGGTTTCTATACATCTTTTATTCATTTTATTCTTTAGGTTCCAAATATCAATCCATCATTTGAGGGCCCAAAATTGGCTCACGCGTTGGGCCTAAAAAACTATGCACATATCTAGTGATTGTTATTGTTGGGACCATATATCATAAATGGAAGAACCAAATGAGCTAAAATTCCAAATATATAAAGAGTAAATACAAAGGAACAGATAATATAACTACGAACCCATCAGATTTAGCCTTATTAAATGTCATTAATGCATGGTAACATGGATCATTGGAATACGAAGAGTCACCTGTCCAGAATTAATTTCTCAGGTTGAGTCAGCCATAACTCCTACATCCTGAGGTTAATAAAGCTGATATTTTTAGGGAATACTTGTATTGAGAATTGGAACAACTTTAAATAAGTAATAATGTCCAAATTTGGTCATTTATTGGGGATAACATGCGGACACATTCAAAGAATGATTTTATAGCAAAACATTTCACCTCTTTTTCCTATAAAAGAGTAATTCTTCTTCATTTCAAGTGGTTGGAAACTTAGGGTTAGCCTTTGTTGTCCATTTTATATAGTTTTTTTGTTTAATTTATTTTTTGATAGTATTATTAATTTTTAGTATATTTTGGTCTTTTTATTCCTCCCATTCTCTCATTATTTTTATCTTTTGTGTTTTCCACTTTGTTCTTTTCTATACTGTGATCTCTTATGCACGTGATTATGAGTAGCTAACCCTAGGAAGTTCATGGGGGAGTAATATAGCGTTGAAACCGAGTCTCTGAAAAATTATTCTTAATGTTTCTTATTTTCTTTAATTTATATTGAGGGGGTCTTAATGGGTAATGTTCCTTTGTGTCTCCACTTTCCACTCGAGGATGAGCTTTCGCTTTTGTAATATTTTCCTTCGATCGAGGAGGTGGATATGTGGTATCTCAGTGATCATCGAGTGCACCATTTATTCAAAACCATAGGAAGATGATTATTTTCACACATATAATGGAGTGTGTTCATTAAGTAAATTTAAAACTAATTATAATACAATTAAGTTTCAATCTAGGTGATTCTATCAGGAATTTATCTTTTCTTTCTCACTTCATTCTGTTTAAATTCGTTGTGTTTTCATTGTATAGGCATGTTTAATTTTAGTTTTTTATTCTCAATTATAAAAAATCCATTCCTTTTAGTTTTATTTCATAAATAAGAAAAATAAAAAAAATTGAATTAGAAGTAGTGATTTATTGACCGCAAAAGCGCTTCAAGAGAACGATCTGGGTCATCCCCTATGATGCATTTAGTTTTAAAATATTTTGAGAAAGCGCACGATAATGCTTCATCAAATTGGAATAATTTTTGGGGAGATAAGTGGTCTTAAAACACTATTTTTATTCGCATTTTATAAATTATTTTCCTTGCATTCATTAAAAAAACCCAAAAAATTCCTAAATTTCAATAACTAAAAAAATATTTTTGTTCATGATGTATTTCAATTCAAATTATTATACATGGATTGACCAATAATCGGTGCCAAAAGAAATTCAAAAGGAAATTGAAACTTGACTATAAAGGATGAGTGCTGCAATGAAAAACCTAGAGATCCAAATAGAATGGATAACTAAATATGTGCATGCATGCGAGGAGTAATAGTTGGAGCTGGAACCTGAACCAGAACAAGTGGTGGAAGAGATTTCACCAATCATTTTTGTAACACCCCGTGATTTTATGAAAAATATTCTTTTTAATTTTATTGGTGTCTTGTGTTGTACGCTACACCAAAATGAGCTTGCACTACACGCATCCCTGACTTGGCTTGCATTATACGCAATCGCGACCTTCCACGATAGCGTGTGTTGTACGCAATATCGAGTTTCACTAAACAACGATATGTTATATAAACTAGCTATTATGAATAGTAATACCCACTTTTTAAAATTTTAAAAATTTTATCTTTTGAAATGGACTTCTTTTTTGATTCAGAATATCAAAATTAGACTAGGGTGAACTTTTGGTATTTTTCTGAAAACTTTCAATTTTTGATGAACAGTGAAAACATTGGGTTACTATTTAAAAACTGACTTTTTATTTAAAGAATTATTTATTTTAATTTATTTTAGATCAAAATTGATACATAATGCCTATATAATTTCAATTCAATTCATTGGATTCATTTTATAATAATTTTAGATATATAAAAATTTTATTGAACTTTTCACCGTCTTTTACCCACCTCCTAGGAGAATTTGGAAATTCACATAAAACTTAATTTTACCGCTTCTGTGAGTGGAATTTCAAAACTCTGAGAGACACGGTTAATATCAAGGAATATAATTTGGTTCAATGAGAGGAAAATAGTTTTTGGGGAATAGTAACTTTTTACGTTTATTTACCACGGTTAAAAGGAAATAGGGTAATTAAGGGTAAAAATGATATTATTATTACCCTAACACATGTCATAATTCTATTGGATAAGTTTAATTCGACCAAAAACAACCTTAGGAATAAAATATGACCTTTTCGGTCCACTTGGATTAGATTAGGACATTTATTATTAATTTATTTAAAGAAGGGTTAAAATAGTTAAAATCAAATGTTAATAACTAAAACATTTTTAATATAGGGTTATACATAAGATAAATTCGAATATAAATATTCATTATAAAGATAAAAATATTTACTACCTAATGGTATTTTATTTATAATTTTTAGAAATTAAATAATTTAAGTTATTTATGACACAATGGTGATGCAGTAATTACCTAAATAATGAAATATTAAAATAATTGATATTATAAATACCCAAATAAATGTAATTTGAGACTTTTTATGAATTAATAAAACATTATTTCCATGAATCTTCCCTTACAAGTTTTCAAGTTTATTTTTAATCAACTTCTTTTAGTTTAAAATTGTATGACATGTTAAGAAAGGAAAAATGTTTTTGAAGTAGAAAGGATATTTTCCTCAAGAATGGAGTTCAAGTGTTTTATCAAAATTATTTTCCATCTAAGATAACATAGGGTTCTGTTTCTATCCCTATTTTTACATTGATTTTATTATGTTATGATGGAATATTTTTTAGGATATCCTTTTATCTTATATGGATTGTGTTATGATGGCATGATGTTTAAGATTCCCATTTTTATTACATGGGTTATGCTATGATGTATGATTTATGATTTTGTGGCACACATAAGAATGGTTTCATTATGAGATGGGTGGGACCTATATCTCCCTCCAATGTATTG
The DNA here is from genome assembly GCA_963277665.1 of Viscum album. Lineage (NCBI taxonomy): Eukaryota > Viridiplantae > Streptophyta > Magnoliopsida > Santalales > Viscaceae > Viscum > Viscum album. The sequence goes on along the minus strand of OY728139.1, from coordinate 1,509,820,385 downwards.
GGTAAAGATTTATATCTCATGAGATAGACATGGATGGAACGGTAAGTTAATCCGGTTCAGTGTTACAGGACTGGAACGAGGAGTGAACTCGATTCAGAAAGGGACTTTGTCCACTAAGATGGTCTTGGTAGCAATGCATTGGCTACTATGGAAATCATAACATGTTCTTAATGGTTTCCACAATTACATGATTTATTCCCATGCTATTTTATCAAGATTGATGTTCTTTTATGATATATTCCTTACGTACTTCCAAGATTTATGTCTTTGCTCAAGATTTTGATGTTTAGATTTTATGTTCAAGATTTTGCATTCAAATGTTTATGGATTGTTTTATGTTCTATATGCTTACCCTTACTGAGCATTTGAGCTCACCCTTTTTATGTTTTCTTTTCCCTAGGATATAAATAAAGGTTTTAGGTAAGAAAACAAAAGGGGAATATCTTTAGGGGAGAAGTTGAAGATATTTCACCACGATTAGAAGATTAAATTTGGAGTTTCCAAAGACACTAAACTATTACGGTCCTTTTGTGTCTGTGTTTGTTTTATATTAAGTATTCTGCAAAAGTAATGTACTGTCCATGTACGTCAAGATTTGGGTCCCTACAGTTGGTATTAGATGCAAAGGAGGTAGTAATGAATCTAGTCCTTGGGAACTCTCACATGTGAGCGTTGGACAAAGCATGGCTCTCCGCCCAAGGGCTTCATGAGGAAATGGATGTCACTGGGGATGGTAGTGTGTCCCACCCAAGGGGTGTATACACCCATGGAGTTCCCTGATAGGTATCAATTATAGTCCACTGGAAGTAATTCCAGACCGTTATAGTTGGTATCAGAGGAAAGGTTTAGTCAACCTTTGAAAACTAGGATGTGAGAAATTTAGTGAGATCCCTAGAGATATTTCTAAGGTATGTCTAGGGATGTCCCTAAGGTTAAGTATAAGTATAGGTTATAGACCTATAATTATGGTAACGATATTAGAATTAAACCGAAGATGTTATATATTGAAGGTACTCCCCCTTTATTATGTTGTTTTCCTAGCATGATTTTTGACTCTCACACTGTTCTTTTTGGGTTTTAGACGATGGTTGGAACCCGAAGGAACCGTGTTGATCAATGTAATGGACAATGTAATGATTGTCCTCCTGAGCAACCAAATGTGATGGGAGATGGAGTGCAAAACCTTATTGCTATACTTACACAAGCTATGAATCATTTTGGATTTCCTAATGATCAGAGAAGGGAACAATATTATATTGAGTCCTTCATGAGGCAACATCCACCGTATTTTAATGGGTCTTCTGGTCCACTTGTTGCTGAACAATGGATCAATACCATTGAAAAGATATTGTCCATACTTCGCTGTTCAGAACATGAAAAATTCATTTTAGCTGTTTACCGTTTAGAAGGTGAAGCAGACCAGTGGTGGACTCTAATTAAGAATACAAGGCCCCAAGATGAAATTGAACCCATGGAATGGGACGAGTTCAAGAACTTGTTTTTCAGTAAGTACTTCCCTTGTATTCTTCGAAAAAAGATGGAAAAGGAGTTTCTTAAGCTTAAGAAGAAGGATGATGAATCTGTTGGTATATACAAAGTGAATTTTACAAGACTTGCAAGGTATGCATCTGGCTTTATCATCCAACCTGAAAGTAAAGTTGATCGATTTTTCAGTGGTTTAAAACCAAGTCTTCAAAGGGAATTAGCTATAAGAGACTTCAGTAGCTATGAATAAATTGTGCATTGTTCTATCAAGGTAGAACTGGAAGTTTTTGTAACATATCCATCTCATGGTTTTGAAAAAAAAACGAAAGATGGAGTTCAAGAAGAAATCTCAGAATAATGGTGAAAAGAATATGAATGTTTCTTTATGCTCAAAGTGTGGAAATATTCATGGTGGAGATTGTTTTAAAGGGACTAGAAAATGTTTTAATTATGGAAAAGAAGTTCATCGAGCAGCTGAGTGTCGAAGTAATGGAAAAAGGGTTGCTAATGATGTGAATAAAGAAAAGACTGCAGAGAACGCACCACCAAAACTTCAATGCTTCAAGTGAAAGGAAATGGGGCATTATGCTAATCAATTCCCCAATCCAAGGGTTAATGATGATCAATGTGAGCAACCTCTTAAGGCAAAGGATAAAGGGAAGTAACATGTGATCACTATTTGTGATGTTGAGTATGACAATGATGTTGTGTAATGATTAAGTGTTTATGTAATGGGATTTCAAAATAGTATCATGGAATCTCATTTATAGTATCGTGGAATTTTGAAATATCTGTGTATTGGTCCATTGTGGTTTTCTATAAGAATATGGTACCGGTAACCATGAAAATTGATTCAAATATTTTGGAAAGAAGATGATATGTGCATAATGATGGGATAAGGAGAAAATGAATTGTTTGATAGTATTCATGAGCCCATGATTGATATAAGGAATAAGTGATATCATGGTTTGAGTATACAGAATTTTGGGATTTTGGTATGTGGAAAGAGTTAACTTTTGAGAGCACTCATGTTTTCACTAAGGTTCAATGGGTATTCATTTTTCAAGAGAATACATGATTAAGGCCTTCGAATGTTTGGAATGTGACCAACAAGACATATCTTATGATATTTGGGGATCAACGATGGTATTAACATGATTTTTATATGAACTCTCTAGTAATCATTTTCACTATAATATGAGATTGGATAGCAGTATTTTGGATAAGCCTAAAGATTGGAATGGATTATGTTGGACATAAGTTAGTATTGTTTAAGGCTAGAACTTTTTCGATATTATGGATGGAAATTTATAATAATGTAGTTTTAGAAAAAGGAAAACTTGCAGGATGGGCGACAACCCATCACGTCGGACAAGGTTGTGGGAATCGAACCCACAACTGAAGTGCGACAGGCCTTTATCACCTACCACTGGCCTACAGGAAGTCCTTGTTTAGTAGAAACCAGTTTTATTATATTAATCAGTATGAAATATGAAGTATAAGTCCATTTTAGGAACCATATCTGATTAATCTCACCATAGATAGACTTATGTATATAACTTTTTCTAACTTATGTTTGAGACAGATGGAATTGCCTATCATTCTATCGCATGATCTGCTAAAACTTCATGAAAGACAAATTCAACTTCATTTCTTAAAGAGATGAAGTGGAAATTGTTCAAGGCACGAACAACGATTTTACCAAAATAAAGTAAGTATTTCTTCTAATTCAAATTATTCAAATTTAGGGAAATGATCTTGAAAACCAAAAATGTTGTTACAGTGCCCTTATATCCGATGAATTAGATGGTACCCTAGATCATCACAAATTTATGGCTTTGTGATTGTTGTCTTTTTCATAGCCATGTTCTCTACCACTCTCCATCATAACATGACGGTTAGATTTCTCTTCCATATCCATATTTTCACCTATGTTCTCCTACATGGAAACCCAGTGATTAGTTAATTTGGGTAACCGTTACATTTCATACTTTAGTTTTTAAAGATTAGTTTTGGTATTCCTTTTTACGATGTGGGTTTCTATTAAAGAAACTTTCGAGTAGTAAACCATTTATAACCCCGACGAATTTCGAGGGCGAAATTCATTTTAAGGGGGGTAGAATTTAACACCCCGAGATTTTATGAAAAATAATATTTTTAATTTTATTGATGTCTTGTGTTGTACGCTACACCAAAAGGATCTTGCACTACACGCATCCCTGACTTGGCTTTCATTACACGCAATCGCGACCTTCCACAATAGCGTGTGTTGTACGCAATACCGAGTTTCACTAAACAACGATATGATATATAAACTAGCCGTTATGAATAGTAATACCCACTTTTTAAAATTTTATAAATTTTATCTTTTGAAATGGACTTCATTTTTGGATTCGGAATATCAAAATTATCCTAGGGTGAATTTTTGGTATTTTTCTGAAAACTTTCAATTTTTTATGAATAGTGAAAACACTGGGTTACTATTTAAAAACCAACTTTTTATTTAAATAATTATTTATTTTAATTTATTTTAGGTCAAAATTGATACATAATACCTATATAAGTTCAATTTAATTCATTGGAGTCATTTTATAATAATTTTAGATATATAAAAATTTTATTAAACGTTTCACCGTCTTTTACCCAGCTCCTAGGAGAATTTGGAAATTCACATAAAACTTAATTTTACCGCTTCTGTGAGTGGAATTTAGAAAATACGAGAGACACAGTTAATATCAAGGACTAATATGTGGTTCAATGAGATGAAAATAATTTTTGGTGAATAGTAACTTTTTACTTTTATTTACCACGCTTAAAAGTAAATAGGGTAATTAAGGGTAAAAATGATATTATTATTACCCTAACACATGTTCTAATTCTATTGAATAAGTGTAATTCGACCAAAAACAACCTTAGGAATAAAATATGACCATTTAGGTCCACTTGGATTAGATTAGGACATTTATTTTTAATTTATTTAAAGAAGGGTGAAAATAGTTAAAATCAAAGTTTAATAACTAAAACATTTTTAATATAGGGTTATACATAAGATAAATTAAACTATAAATATTCATTAGAAAGATAAAAATATTTCCTACCTAATGGTATTTTATTATAATTTTTAGACATTAAATAATTTAAGTTATTTATGACACAATGGTGATGCAGTAATTACCTAAATAATGAAATATTAAAATAATTAATATTATAAATACCCAAATAAATGTAATTTTAGACTTTTTATGAATTCATAAAACATTATTTCCATGAATATTCCTTTAAAAGTTTTCATGTTTATTTTTAATCAACTTGTTTTAGTTTAAAATTGTATGACATGTTAAGAAAGGAAAAATGTTTTTGAAGTAGAAAGGATATTTTCCTCAAGAATGGAGTTCAAGTGTTTTATCAAAATTATTTTCCATATAAGATAACATAGGGTTCTATTTCTATCCCTATTTTTACATTGATTTGATTATGTTATGATGGAATTATTTTTTATGATGTCCTTTTATCTTATATGGATTATGTTATGATGGCATGATGTTTAAGATTCCCATTTTTATTACATGGGTTATGCTATGATGTATGATTTATGATTTTGTGGCACACATAAGAATGGTTTCATTATGAGATGGGTGGTACCTATATCTCCCTCCAATGTATTAGGTAAAGATTTATATCTCATGAGATAGACATGGCTGGAACGGTAAGTTAATACGGTTCAGTGTTACGGGACTAGAACGAGGAGTGAACTCGATTTAGAAAGGAACTTTGTCCACTAAGATGGTCTTGGCAGCAATGTCTTGGCTACTATGGAAATCATAACATGTTCTTAATGGTTTCCAAAATTACCTGATTTATTCCCATGCTATTTTATCAATATTGATGTTCCTTTATGATATATTCCTTACGTACTTCCAAGATTTATGTCTTGGCTCAAGATTTTGATGTTTAGATTTTATGTTTAAGCTTTTGCATTCAAATGTTTATGGATTGTTTTATGTTATCTATGCTTACCCTTACTGAGCATTTTAGCTCACCCTTTTTATGTTTTCTTTTCCCCAGGATATAAAGAAAGGTTTTACGTAAGAAAACAAAAGGGGGAGATCTTTAGGGGAGAAGTTGAAGATCTTTCACCAGGATTAGAAGATTAAATTCCGAGTTTCCAAAGACACTAAACTATTACGGTCCTTATGTGTCTATGTTTGTTATGTATTAAGTATTCTGTTGGACTCTTCCAATAGCTGATCATCTCTTTATATTGTGATATTGGGAATCTTGAATCACCGGTACTTCTTCAAGCTCTGTACCAACTCTCTTTTTCCAACCAAGATAATGTCCATGTACGTCAAGCTTTGGGTCTCTACAATTTTTTATGTTAAATAACCTAAGGCGGGTTAGAAGGAGATTATACATTAATTAATAACAACTTCCTATACTCAACCATTACTTGAGGTGGTCCCTGAAGTATACATGCAAACTGATGCACTTATGGGAGATCAACAATTTTTGGAAGAATCCTAGAATAAATTTGATGAAGATAACATGCAATATGATCTTACCGTCCTTGGTAATGAAATATCAGAACCTATTTTCCTCTCTATTAATTTGGAAGATGATGTTGATGATACCTATAGAGATTGAGTTTCCAATGGTCTTTCCCAAAGATATCACTTATAAAGATGACTTACTTGAAAGGGAAGATTTCTATTTTGATTCTTTTTATTTTAATATTATTCAAGCTAAATTGTTTCTTGACTTCTATTTATATGAAATTTTTTATTCAACATAAATGGAGAATTACTTTGATGTTAAGATAGAGACCACTCAATAGGTGGTTATTGAAGAATAATAAGAGTTAGACAAGAATGTGGTGGTCTGAGTACCTTCTCAACAACAATTTACATCCCATATAGAGGAGGACGCCACGAAAGTCAACAGGGATCACCCCTATTTTCTTTTACCTCCCACTCTAGACCTCAAATTCTCTACTTTTTCTTTATTAGGGATTGGGAACTTTCTTATCTTATTTGAGATTCTATACTTTTAGTGCTTACTCATGGACATTTAAATAAGTCACGTGTAGTGGTTCATCTCAAAGAAACCACATCAATCTTCTGATTAGGGAGAATCCACTACTACTATCTGATTAGGGGTAGTAAAAACCTAACACCCGCTTAGGGGTCAAACTAAGCATTGTCCCTTTTCTTTACACTTTATCTATATTTTCCATTATTTTTCTTATGTTTTCTTTCTTTCATTATTATATATTTAAAGTGATATCATCTAGGAGCTTAACTCATGGCTGCCACTAAAAATAAATCAGGTTGTGTCTTTTCTTTACTTTATTTTATTTTCTACCAAATTCAAATTCTTTATGAAAAACTTTCTTAATATTATTTGATCGAAAAAGATGGTGGTAAATGGAATAAGTGTGGGGGAGGTAAGTCAACCTGTTCTTAGGAATTTTTTGTGTGTATCCATTTTATTTTACATGACTTTTTATGAATTCTTCATGTTTTATTTTTTAACATTTTTGGTATGTTTTTAGGATTCTTGAGCTGAATTTAATACCTTTAGAAAATTAAATCCATCTTAGTATATTTGGAACATTTCTTGATTTAAATATTTGGGGATTTAAATTATTGTTGAATGTATTTTTTCCTCTTTTCTAATATTTTCATTTGATGAAGTTTGATTGACTGTGAAACTCATGTGCACTAGTATTGTCCAAATTGAAAATATTGTTAGAACTGAGAGGTTTATAAACCTGTTTGAAATATTCTTTAAATTTATATTTTTATTGAGATTCTTGAGAGATTTTTTGTGATCTATAACTTTATATTTTTTTCTCTTTTTAAAATCTGTTAGAATTCATGGAATGTGTTAAGTATGATTGAGGCACCACTTTGAAATCCGTTTTTACATTGAACTCTATTTTTGGACTATCTTTACGTATGACTTTTATTAATCCCCTAGTATCCATGAAACACCTTGTTATAAAGGAACATTATCATCCATTTATTCCTTTACAAACTTCTCTATAAGTTAAAGTCATTATTATTTATGAACTCAAGTGTGCGGGAGAGAGAAGATGAGTTGTATTTTTCTTTCCTCAAGAAACTGTTTGAGCTGAAATGAAAAAAAGGGTTTCCATATTTATTGCTTCTTTGGTGGAAGAAATTTCATGATTTAAAGATGGATGTCTGGACTAAATATCATTATAAATATGGTTCGGGTGTTCACTAATATTTTATGATCAAAATATGTCTCTCTTTTCTTCAAAAACATGATTTTGAAGAGAAATTCATATCTGAATTCAAGATAAAACAATGATATAAATTGGGGAAAAGAGGGATGAAATTTATCATTAATTCTAAAAATTCCAATTGTGAACTACCCATGAAAAGAAATAGGTGTTTGGTGGTGATTCATTTTTTATATGATTGAGGATCACACCATTCTTGTGCAAAATATTTTTTCATGCATTTACTTCACTTTAGAGTTTTACCCTCCTCATTATGCTTCAGATGTTTTTACATTTAAAACCCATCAACCATCAACCTTAGAACAACCAATAAAAAATACCTCATTATTAACACATCTGTGACTTTGTGAAGTGGATATACTAGGAGTATATTAATCCTATGGAGATCACACATTTTCTTAATAATGAGAAAATATTCACATTAAATATCCTTGAGTGAAGAGATAAATATTTTTTTGGGGAGGTAGGTATGATATGCATATGAGGACTAACATGAGATTTAATGGATTTTTATTATTTTTTTGGAATTAGGGAAATTTTAATCCATGTAGGAGGCATTATATTTTCCTTGATATGATAATTGATTTGTGTTGTCATTTATGTTTTGGGATGTTTTTTTTATCTTGGTATAAGATGATTGCCCAAGAGTGAAATATTTAAGTGTGGGAGAATTGATAGAGAAAATATTTTCAATTATTTTACTTTGAATATCAATTTTCTAATCCCATATAAGTATTATTTTTAGGGAAATTGTCACAATTTATGGTTTAGAATCATTTTTTGGTTAATTGCTAAAACGTCCTATTTTGGATTTTAACTATTTTAATTTCTTTATATATTTGGGCATTAATTTTTCTATACTAATAAAAATTGATAAAATATTATTTTTTATATTTCTATACATGTTGTGATTAATTTTATTCTTTAGTCCCTAAAGATCAATCCATAATTTTAGGGTCCAAAATTAGCTCGCAGGTCAGGCCTTAAAACTGCACACAGATCTAGAGTTTTTTTTAGGCCCATATCGCATAAATGGACAAACCAAATGAGCTGAAATTCTACAAGTATAAATAGGAAATCCAATGAAAAAAATTATTTAAATGTGGACCCACCTTATTTGTCCTTCTTCAAGGTCATTAATTCATAGTAACATGAATCATTGGAATATGAAGAGTCACCTTTCCAAAATTACTTTCTCAGATTGAATCATCCATAACTTCTACATCTCGAGGCCAATAAAGAAAATATTTTAAGGAAGATGCATCTAACATAATGTAACAACTTTAAATAAGGAACCTTATCCAAATTAATTCATTTAATGGTGATACCACTCGGAAATATTTGTAGGGATATTTTAGAGCCAAAAATGTCACCTCTTTTTTCCTATAAAAGAGTGTTTCTTCTTCATTTCAAGTGGTTGGAAACATAAGGGTGGCCTTTACTGTCCATTTTCTATAGTTTTGTAGTTTAATTTTTTTTGTAATATTATTATGCATTTTTATTATATTTTATTCTTCTTCTTACTCTCATTATATCATTCTTTTTATCTTTTTTGTTTTCCACTTCGTTCTTTTCTCAAGTGTGATCTCTTATGCCCAAGATTATGAGTAGCTAACCCAAGGAAGTTCCCAAGGGAGTAATCCAATGATGAAATCAAGTATTTAAACATTCATTCTTAATGTTTCTAATTTTATTATATATAGGTTGAGGGGGTCTTAGTGGTTAATTCGCCTTTGTGTATCCACTTGCCACCCAAGACTTGGCTTTTTCTTCTGCAATATTTTCCCTTGATAGAGGAGGTGGATATGCAGTCTCTCAACAATAATTGATTGAACAATATATTCAAAACCATTTAAAGAAGAGTATTTTAACACATATGATGGATTGTGTTCATTAAGTAAATTTGAAATTAATTATAAGATAATAAATTTTCAATCTAGGTTATTCTCTCATGAATGTCTCTTTTCTTTCTAACATCATTGTGTTTGCATTCATAGTGTTTGAATTGAATCTACATGTTTAATTTTTGTTTTTCATTATCAATTCTAAAAAATCCATTTCTTTTAGTTTTATTTCATTAATAATAATAATAAGTGAATTAGAATTAGTGAGTGATTGACCATAAAATATCCTCCAGATAATGACCTAGGTCATCCCCTATGTTGCACGTAGTTTTAAAATATTTTGAGAGTATGCAAGACAACGCTTCATCACTTTTCATTTATTTCATTGAGGGAGAAACTGATCAGTTGTGGGAACTGATCAAGAACTAAAACTCTAAATATAATATTGATTATAAAAAATGGGAAGACTTTAATAAAATATTTTTCAATAAATATTTTTCTAAAATATTAATCTTAAAATGGAGAGGGAGTTCCTCAGTCTGTGGAAAAAGGAATATTAGAGTGTATGAGGAAAATTTCACAAGGCTTGCACGATACACCTCTAGTTTTTTCATCAACATCATAAGTAATGTGAACCGTTTATTTAGTGGGATAAATCTGAGTCTATAAAATTTATTAGCAATTTGGGACTTCAAAAACTATGAAGATATTGCATGTTGTTACCTTAAAGTTAATATAAAGATCAGTGACTCCCAATGGTGTCATGGGACTAGAGATAAAAAATGTAAAATGGAGTTTTTTTATGATAAGAAATAGATAAATCCCATAGATAAAATAAAATCCAACATCTCACTTGTCAAAGATCTAGGAAGAAGTATCCTAGAAACTATCTGATGGGAACCGAGAGATGATTCAAATGTAGAAAAGTGGGGCATCAAGGAATGGGTATCAAAGGAAAATAAATAAACCCACTGACATGGAAGAGAAAAAGAAGGTTAAAATCAATAATCATCATGCAGTGTAATGTTTCAACTATTAGGAATACAGAAATTATGCAAGCCAATTCCCTAAGTCAATGGTTAGTGAAGAAAATCAATGACAACAAGCTCCAAGGCTTAGAGAGAAATGAAGAGAATATGATATTACTATAGATGAGGTGGATCCCTACAATGATGTGGTCATAGATATTCTATTTATTTAGTCAAGAATAGTTTAGGTACTATTTGATTCTTGTTCTATGCATTCTTTTATATCTTGCAAGTTTAGTAGAACTATTCAAACACCACCTCAAAACATGGGGGTTAAGATATCTATGGGGATAGAAAATTGAGTGATGGTTACATCCCAAGTATATAACTCCTCCCTAGTCAATATTTATAGACTAAATATTCAAAATACTCTCATATTAATTCCTATAGTTTAGTTTGATGCTATATTGGGCATGGATTTCATATCCTTATATAAACCCAACATTAACTTTCAGGATAGGAAGATCACTCTTCTCATCCCAAGTCATCCTTTGATTCTATACAAATGTATAGAGAAGGAAGAATCTCCCCTAAAATATTTTTTTCAATCATGGATATTATTAACTTGTGAGAAAGAATATATAGCCAAAATGATTGATACAAAAGAGGGAATCATGCTTGAAGACATTACCATTTTGAGGGATTATACTGATGTATTCCCTAAATAATTGTTTGTTCTTCCTCCTGGCTAAGTGGTTCAGTTCTCAATCAAACTTATTTCTGGATCTCTACCCATATCCAAAACTCATTACAAAATGGTTTTCATTGAGTTAGAAGAGCTAAAGAATCAGTTACAATAGAATCTAGAAAAGTGTTTTATATTCCTAGGTGCTTCACTATGGGGTGTTCCAATCCTTGTTTTCAAGAAGAAGGATGGGTCAATGCACCTATGCATTGATTATCATGAACTCGAAAAATGATGATAAAAAAAAGTATCCCCTCCCCTGAATAGATGACTTGTTCGATCAACTATGTTGAGCCTCTTATTTCTCTAAGGCAGACCTTCGATCAGGATATCACCTGTTAAAGGTGAAGAATAAAGATATTCCCAAAACTACCTTCCAAAAAAGTTATGAAAACTATGAGTTCATATTGATTCTTTTTAGACTCACTAGTTCTCTAGTAAACTTTATGGACTTGATGAATAGAGTTTTTAAATATTTTCTCGACAAATATGTGGTATAATTTATAGATGATATTCTAATTTACTTCAAAATCAAGGAGGATCATGAGGAGCATTCGAATATTGTGATAAAGTATTTGAGAAAGGATAATCTATATGCAAAGTACAATAATGTGAGTTCTAAATGAGGGAGGTATCATTCTTAGGTTATATTGTTACAAGTAAAGGGATATCCATGGACCCTTCTAAGACAAAGGCAATTTAGGACTATCCTAGACCATCATCTGTAATGGAGATCCGTAGTTTCCTTAGACTATCTAGGTATTACCAATGATTTTTGAGAAACTTATTGTGATTGTCAAACCCACTAACCAATATAAAACGAAAGGGAGTAAAGTTTTTCTAGACCAATAAATGCAAGGAGAGCTTTATAGAGTTTAAAAAGAGGCTTATTACTGTATCGGTCCTCATGTCGACCTCATGTGGTGAACTTTTTTTGTATACAGTGATGATTCAAAGAAGGTATTAGGTTATGTACCAATGAAAAATGATAAAGTGATATCCTACGCCTCAAGGTAGTTGAAAGTTCATGGGAAAAATTATCTCACGCATGATATGGATCTTGTTACAGTGATATTTGCATTGAAAATATAGATAAATTACCTCTATGGGGAAAAGTGTGAAATATATACAAACCATAAGATCCTTAAATATATATATTCCCACATAATAAACTTAATATACAGCAGTGAAGATGGTAATATCTGATTAAGGACTACGACTGTTGAATCCATTACCATCCTGGGAAATAAAATAAAGTGGAATATTCTCTATATAGAAAGGATTCGACAACCTTATCACTAATGAGAATTGAAAAGGTCCAATATTATTACACTTGCAAAGGATGAACATGGGAATCATGAATGAAGGAATATTATAATACCTTTCTCAAATGATTGATCAACTATACCTTATGAAGAAGATAAAGGGTGCTCAAAGAGATGATGTGGAAATTTAGAAGAAGGTGGAAGCTATAAAAAAGGTAAATCCTCAGAGTTCAAATTTGATGAAGAAGGAGTTGTAATATTTGGGTTACAACTATGTGTACCATTAATCTATAAATAAAGAAAGAGTTGTTTAATGATGCACATAGCTCTACCTTCTCCATCCACCCAAAGATCATAAATATGTATCGAGATATATGAGAGAACTATTGGTGGGAAAACATGGAGAAGGATGTTATTGAATATATATAAAAGTGTCTGGCATGTCAGAAATTGAAGGTTGAAAAGGAAAAATCTAAGGGTATAATGCAACCATTACCCATACCTACAAGGAAATGGGAAAACATTTTCATAGAATTTTTCACTGGTCTTCCAAATACATCAAGAGGAAACAATTACATATAGATTGTGGGGGATCTTCATAAAAATACTTCTCACTTCATTGCAATTTGAGAGGACTTCTTACTGGATCAACACGCAAGGATATAAATTAGAGAGGTGGTGAGGCCTCATGGAACACCACTATCAATTATATTTGACCGTGATATGAGATTTACCTACATATTCTGGAAGAGCCTCTAACATGCTCTAAATACTAATTTAAAGTTTAATACTTCTTATCTCCCCCAAACCGATTGGAAATTTGAGAGAACTATCTAGACACTGTAAGATATGTTGAGAGCATGCTTGATGGACTTAAAAAGAGGATGGGATCAACATATTCCTCTCGTCGAGTTCTCATACAATAATAGTCTCCACTCAAGAATACAAACGGCTCCATATGAAGTCCTTTATGGGAAGAGATGTAAAACACCTGTGTGTTGGTGTGAAGTTTTTGAATTCAAGATATTGGGACCTGAAATGGTTGAGGAGATGGTAGAAAGGGTCAAGACCATTCAGTACCACATCAAGACTGTTTAGATTTGACATAAGATCAATGCTGATAATCATCGATGAGACCTAGAGTTTAAGGTCGGGGATAAAGTATTTTTATACAAACCTTCATAGACAAGAGTAATGAGATTTGGGAATAATGGAAAGATAATCCCTAGGTATATCATCCCCTTTGACATTCTTGATCACATTGGAGCTGTGACTTATCGACTAGCACTCCCATTGGCTCATTCTCAAGCACACGACATATTCCATGTATCCCTCTTGAGGAAGTACATAGAAGATCCCTCACATGTGCTTAATTCAAAGGTGGTGTAGTTTGAAAATGATCTATCTAATTGGGAGAATTATGTAAAGATCTTAAACCATAGAGATAAAGTTTTATGCAACAAGACAACTCACTTTGTCATAGTGCTATAGTGGAACCATAAATATGAAGAGGAAACCTGGGACCCGAAGGAATCCATGAAGTTGTAGTACCCTAATATGTTTTCACCATAGTACATAATTTTAAATTTTGAGGGATAAGTTCTTTAAAGGGGAAGAATCTAACACCCTGAGTTTTAAAAATGAAAAACTATTCTTAATAGCGTATGTCACACACAACACCGAGCCTACATGAACCATAATTATTTATGATTGTTATAAACTAGCCATTAAATTGTAATTTATGAATGGTATTAACTAATTTATGAAATATATATAAAGGTCCTAATTGATGTATATTTATTGATAAATTATCAGGAAATAAGTAGTCAATTTTTAATAAAGACATTTTATTCTTCCAAAAATATGTTTCCTTCAAAAATGATTTTTATTTCTTTTTATAAGAAAATATTATAATTAATTTATATATATTTTAGAAATATTATTTTATAAAATTAATATTATTTTTGAAATTTTCATATCAAAATTAACTTAGGGTAAAATTTTGGGATTTTTTTGAAATGTTTGATTTGTCGGTGATTAGAAAAAATTAATGATTCTTCAAGTAAGATCATTTATTTTCCTTAAATCAAGTAATTTAAAAGTAAAATTATGTTTTGTATTTGTTATTAAAGTGTAATATTAAACATTTTATTTATAATAATCTAATTAATTTAATTTTAATCTCTAATTTTCAGGATTTGGGTAAAAGATTATTTTTATGATTAAAAACGTGGTTTTCTGCAAACTATTTTTAAGTGCATAAAGTCCATAGATTTTAATTAATTAAAATAACCCCTATTAAGGAAATATTTAAGTTCAGTATATAGATTATATATATATATATATTAATTTAAACTCATATAATGATTATTAGTAGTCATATTGTTAATGTAAGATCATCATATGCTTGAAAAATACATTTCTTGAAAACCCATTTTTTGATACGTTTTGCGGGTTTGATATTAAATTAAATTTTGAAACTTCAGTGAATTTAATTTAATAAAATGGATTCTATATTTTAAATTAGTATAATTTATATAATATAATAAGTCCACTTAATTTGTTTTCATAATAAATAGTAAATATAGTATGTGTTACCATGGTTAATGTCAAAATAGGTTTACCGGGTGATTAAACTAAAGAGGTAAAGGGGATAACATGTTTAAACTATGTTTATTTTTGAATTTTGGAGGAATTGATCAACCATATCTCACCTACACTCCATTGTTTTTTAGTTTTAGAATCACTTGGATTGAGAGTGACTCCTCACTATTGAATAGTTTTGGGTATTTATAAAAATGAAACTCCCCCTCACTTATAAAAGAGCATCACCCATCCTATCATTTTCAAACTTTAAAATTCATTTGGTGTTAGAGTCGGTGGCCTAGAACCAACTAATTTTTACTTTATTATAAACTTGTATTCATGGATTTGAATATTAATAAATACCTTATCACTTCTTGATTTTTCTTCTGCGTGACAATTCATGTGATAATGTCTTATGGATAGTTGTTGCACTAAAGGATCATAAAGGATCTCTACTATGATGAGAACCTGGAAGTTCCATAACACTATTCTTGAATATATGTTCTATGTCTAGATGATGTTATTTTATAGACACAAATAATACAAGCCATTAGGGGTGAGGACTCATAAAACTTTGAGGTACCTTCTCATGGTGTGCACCCTTAGTAATATCCAGGAGGATATTATGAGAAAGAGACCCACGAGTAGGAAATTCATATTTCATAGTGTCATTGGATGTTACTATCTACGGACGTGTGTATTGGTACTTAGACTATAATATTATTATTAATGGGTATTAAAATTCGCACACTTAGATATATTGGCCAAAACTGTGACGACACACTGTTCACAGTGAGGTATGATATGTTGGGTGTGTCATGAGTAATATTGCATTAATATATAATGCGAGAAAGGATTTGTCCCTTCTATTCCATAACGTAAATTCATATCATAAGCCCTTTTATGGAATTGATATAGCCTAAATAAATCCATGGCCATTGTGAGATATGGGAAAGTTCAATTTGAGGAAGTCAAAGAAAGAGTAATCGATCACATGGGTTGATGACGCTAGAATGCAACCTGCTTGATTCGAGATATCGAGACAAAGGGATTACATTACACGGTAAGTGTTCGTATGAGGTGACATGTCCTTACGGCGTTAACTCCTTTCTTTATGGGTGCCTTGGCATGTTGCTAGATTCTAACCTTGGACTTTAGGCAAGATCCACCTAATGCCACTGAGAAAGGGGCCTAGAAGGTCACACACTTAGTGTATCCAAGTATCTCAGTTAAATATTCATTTAACAAGTTGAATAAAGATTATTCCCGATTGTGGTTTAATAATTATTCAAGGATGCCTGATCACATTTACTTTAAAACTAGTTATTCAAGAGAATATATTGTGGTTGAAATAATATATTTATTAGCAAATAATGCAGCGATATTTATTTAAGAAATAAATAGTCATTATTCAAAGTCTAATAAATGTGGTGGAGTAAATAAAGAAAATGAAAAACAAAAGTACATGCCGTGTATTTTTTATAGGTATTTGTAAGAAATAATATTATTTATTTAATTAAATAATATTAGGTGTAATTCTATGGGTGCATGTCGAGTGATAATGATAGTCAAACGCTATTATTAGACATTGGGTATTACTAAGAATTAAATGAAATAAATAAATACATATGGTAATTATTTTATTTTATTATTCTAAGTATTATAACTCTAAATTAAATTATTCTCAGTATGTCTAGACATTCTATGTGGTTGTGCACAGTAGATTTGGAGAAAGCTCTCAAGCTAAGAGAGAATTCCTTTCCTATAAGAATTCTCTCAAGTTACGAGAGAGGTCCTCCTCCACCATATCAAGGAGAGTTCTTTGGAAGTGGGTCTTAAGGTGATCAAAGGCGGACATCACAAGCAAAGGCTCTTCTTCACTAGCACCCAGAGATTCATTCGGAAACATCTATAGATATGTGGAGCAGGTGTGGATCACTGCTATAGGAAGCCTACACTTGGCTTCTGAAATGCAATAACGGATCACATCGGATCATGACTAGAAACATCAACGGAGAGATAATTCCATAAAGGTAATTCTTGTAATTTAATTTAATTAATTATAACTAACATATGATGATCCTCTCTATGGTTCTGGGACTTACTTATTTTCTTCTTGTTTTTCGTTCTATTCTGAAGATCTGGAATTTTATCAACGTGAAGGATCTCAGATTTATCATTGTTAACGGTAAAATTAAAGTTGGCTACACCCACCCACGTGCCTCCATTGCGCCCAGAACCTAAAAGTGGTATTAGAGGGGTCAAATCGTTGATTATAATTATTTAGTTTTTTTTATGATTTACATATTTAATAATTTAGTTGTTTCAATTCAAGTTAATTGTTCTGTAAATCTGAATCTCAAGATCTATTCCTCCTCTTTTATTTCTCATTCACTTTACAGAAATGATCCTTTTCTTTTAATTTTGATTAAAATAAAACATAGTATCTCATCCAGAGGTTCCAAAGGTTCCTGATCGTAAAACACCAGAACACACGGTGTGTATTCAGCAGTACACGTCGTGTAGTCAAGGTTCAATGCATCGGACTGGTCCACCAAACCAAGCCATGTGATTGTAGTTTTTCTAAGTCTTAATGACTCCGGGTGCTGACCATGAACTGGTGGCACATGGTTTCTGGATTAAAAGTCATGTTGCCCACTGTAAACAACATTTAGTCTCTTCGATTTAGAGTTGGACCGTGTACGTCGTACACAGCTTGCCCGGCTGGAGACCATGTAACACAGATACTACACTGCATGTGGCCCACTGGACACACCATGTATTCCAAAGATTTTTTATGTATATATACATGTTGTATCCTTAGGCGTTTACTTCATATGGACGGTGAATGATAGTACACGCTATGTAGTAAGAACTACACGTCATGTACTCATCCAAATTATACAGATTTATTAAAATTTATTATTATATTATACAAACCCTTAAGACGTGTACCGTGGTGTAGGCGTAAAGCTGGGGCACAACACATGATAGGTGTTTTATATATATGTGTGTATGTGTGTGTGTTCAATTTAGCATCTACATAATGTTCATTTCTACTCGTTGGGTAGTTATGAACGGGAATTCACCGAGTTGCCTCCAAGGTACAATTTACATACAAAGATAATTTTAAATGAATTTATTTGTTTAAAATTATGATAGATGAGGATCTTAAAGAAATTCAGAAAAGGTTTTAAGATAAAAGGATTGATTAATTAAAGATAATAATTAATTGATTCGAGCTTGATTTATCTTAAACAAGAACAATTAAAGAATTGGATGCTAGTTTTATTTATGCGTAAATATCATTGCATGTACGGATGATCATGAGCCAGACCAGGACCTTTGTATATGGATGGTTTCTTATAATATATTTATTTAAATTAAATTTGTTGGCCTAAGAGCCTTCTCCTCATTAAATATATAGGGCATGCGTTCCCAAGGTTTCTTTTATGTAAAACCCCATTTTACCCCTCACCAGTGTGTGAGATAAAAGCATATGTAATGGATGGATCTCCCAAGCTAGTGGAGACGGCTCAAGTTATGAACCAAGGAGAAACCAATCGAAAGAGATACAAAGGCGGACAAGTGAAAAGCTGTAAACATGAACCCAAAAGGTTCAATGTGTTTTCTCCCCTAAGTATTGGGTTAGTTTATCAACCACTAGATAAACTAACCAATAGAACAATCTCATGATCATGCCATTTATTTTATTTCTATCAGTTTCATGGTTTATTTATTGTGGGTGTGTTGTCATGATCACACAATTAATGAATTAAACAAGCATGCAAGATGGAACTAAAATAAGACTGGATTATCTGTAAATATTATCTTAGAAATAGTTAATCACTTAAGTATATCCCAATTAATATTAACAATCATGTAAGAAAGATAATAAAATAGCAACTTACATATAAGGATAAAATACTTCAAGGAAATATTAAGTCTGTATAGCCTTCCATAATCTTTGTTATAATCGAACCATAGTTCAATGTGCTTTACCAACCCTAGTTAGGGTGCTTTCAATTATCAGGGAATTTTAATTCACGTTTTTGGGTTGACTTTAATTGGTTCACATCAAGGGTTGACTGCCACAGCAGGACTTGGTGTGACCAAGAGGAAAAGGTTGAGGAAATCCAAAATAAAAGGATTTCTGGATTGGGGAGTCCACTCAGTGGATCAAGGAGCTGCAAGTTAATGCAGTTGGAATTTGGAATGCCTACCTAAAACCTTTAAAGTTCCTTGAACAACCCTGGTTGGGGTAATGCGAAGGGAAATATGGATCCTTTCCACTAGAATATTCAGGCAATAGAATATTCTAAAGACAATGGTCAAGGCTATTGGATTTCGATAAAATAGTGGGAGAATGATAAGTATTAATTCATTTATTTGTCTCAGTTTTATCATGATAAATTACTAAATCATTGCTCATATTAATTTGTAGAAATGACAAGACAAATGACATCAAACATATCATTGTGAACCATACTCAAGAAGGAAAACCTTACCACTAGCACCAATTTCCAGGAATGGCGGAGGCGTTTACACACCATCCTTCACCACGAGAGGAAATTGTATATGCTGGAGGAGCCTATTCCAGTTATGCTTGTAAATGAGGCTATTGATGAGGAAATATCTATCTATATGAAAAAATTGGATGATGCAACATATGTCCAATGTTTCATGCTATCAACCATGTCTAATGATCTCTTGAAGCGGCATAAAAACATAGACGCGTATAGCATGATGTCTCACTTTAAGGATCTCTATCAAGAGAAGGTGAGATATGAGAGATATGAGATCTATAAAATTTTGTTAACAACTAATCGTGGAGAGTCCACGCCAGTTGGGCCTCAAGTAGTCAAGCTTATTGGCTACATTGAATGCCTGGACATATTAGGGATTAAGTTCTCGGATGAGTTGCGTACAGATATCATCCTATCATCAATTCTCAAGACTTTATCTAGATTTATTGTCAACTAAAACATGAGAAATAATGAGAAGAGACTATCAAAACTTCTAACATTGATTTTCTAGGTAGATAAGGACATGGGGTGTGACAAACTCGTAGTCCTTATCGTCAATAAGAAGAGGAAGGACAAGGAAAAGGCACCAAGGGTTTATAAACAATTTGAATCTCCTGAGCACCGTCCCTCTAATATGGGGAAGATCCAGAGGTAGGGAAAGGAATGGGAGGTAGTATGTTTTTCATGTGGCAAGCTAGGACAATGGAAGAGAAACTGCACCCAGAAGCATGGGGTCGCTAAAGGTGCATTTGTTAACGAGTGTACTCTTTCCATTTTTACACATTGAGCATTAGATATAGCATGTGGGGATCAGATCTGTATTCAAATTATAGAACCAAATATATTTAGAATGATTTCCATAGGAGATGTGGATCTTCGAGCTGACAATGGTGTAAGGCTGGTTGAATTGGCCATTGGCTATTACCATCTCTCATTTCCAACTAGAATGTTTTTGGTTTTACATAAATGTTATTATGTACCTAATGTTACCAAGAACTTAATTTCTATATCATGTTTGTATATGGATGGATTTATTTTCAAGTTTGGAAATAAGTGTTGTTTCTTTTATAAGAACAGTGTATGTTATGGTATGGCGCATTTAAATAATGGTTTGTATGTATTAAATTAAAAAAATGAAGTGTTGGAAATTAATAACGAAACAAACTCACATGACTCATACAACACCTAGTTGTTGAATCACCGTCTTAGTCATGTAAACAAGAAGCGCTTGACAAAGCTCTACCAATATGGTTATTTAGACTCTACTGAGCTAAATCCGCTTGATAGACGTCATGCTTGTTTAGAAGGGAAAATGACCAAGCCACCTTTCCGTGGACATGGTGAAAGGGCCATAGAGATTCTAGGATTAGTACACATGAATGTGTGTGGACCATTTCCAGTAGAAGCTAAAGGTGGATATTCTTACATCATTACTTTTACTGATGATTTGAGTGGATATGGATATATCTACTTAATGAGGTATAAGTCAGAGTCATTGGAGAAATTTAAGGAATTCAAGAATGTGGTATAGAATCCTCTTAGTAAGAACATAAAGAATATTCAATCGAATTGAGGTGGAGAATATCTGAACCATGAGTTCATCGACCTTTTACAGGAGTCTGGGATTCTATATTAACTCACTTTTCCTTATACACCATAGTGGAATTATGTTAGTGACAGGAGGAACCACACCTTATTGGACATGGTGAGGTCAATGAAGAGTCATGCAGATCTTCCATTATCCTTCTGGGGCATTACAAACTGCAGCATACACATTAAACTGAGTACCAACTAAGGCGGAAAATGGAATTCCTTATGAGTTATGGAATGGAAAGAAAACCATTTTGTCGTGAACACATGTATGGGGATTCAAGGTGTTTAATAACGCCTTATCAGACAATAAACTAGAACCCTAGGGCACGAGTTGTATCTTTATAGGATATCCCAAGGAAACAAAAGGATATTACCTATATAACCCGTTAGATAAGAAAGTGATTGTCTTCAGACAAGTCTTCTTTCTTTAGAGGGAGCACATCCTCAAAAAGGATAGTGGGACCAAGATTGACTTTGATGAATTTGATAACCAAGATACATAGGAGTTGGTACAGGAACAAGTTTCATAGTTCCCTGTGGAAGAGGTTCCATAAACACAAGTACTGCATATGAGCTCAAGAGAGGTAAGGGAACCAGAGATATTTGGTTTCCTAGTCACCGAGGATGGTGAATCATTATTGTTGGACAATGATGAACCTCTATCCTACAAGGGAAAAGTAGAGAACTCAGAAGGTGTAAGATGTCTAGAAGTTATGAATTCTGAGATGGATTCCATGTATCAGAACTAAGTCTGGGTTCTGGTTAATGATCCAGTTGATGTAAATCTTGTTGGATGAAAATGGGTATTAAAGAGAATGATAGACATGGAAGGTCAAGTTAGCACCTATAAAGCAAGGATAGTG
The DNA here is from genome assembly GCA_963277665.1 of Viscum album. Classification (NCBI taxonomy): domain Eukaryota; kingdom Viridiplantae; phylum Streptophyta; class Magnoliopsida; order Santalales; family Viscaceae; genus Viscum; species Viscum album. Next base: position 1,509,798,242 of record OY728139.1, on the reverse strand, counting down.
GATAAAGGATTCAGACAACATCAAGGAATTGACTATGATGAAACCTTCTCTCTAGTTTCCATGTTTAAATCCATAAGAATCATACTTTCCATAGCAGCTTACCATGACTATGAGATTTGGCATATGGATGTCAAAACAACATTCATTAACGGGAACCTTCAGGAAGATGTCTATATGACACAACCTTGTGACACCAGGTGAAACCAAACGGGTTTACAAGTTGCAGAAATCCATTTATGGATTAATGCAAGCATCCAGGTCATAGAACATTCGATTTGATGAAGCCATAAAGGAATTTGGTTTCCTTAGGAACGAATGTGAGCCATGTGTTTATAAGAGGTTTAATGGGAATTCGGTCGTTATCCCAGTAGTATATGTTGACAAAATATTACTTATTGGAAATGATATACCAGTCTTATAGTCAGTTAAGGATTGGTTGAACAAGTGTTTATTCATGAAGGACTTAGGTGAGGCAGCCTAAATTATAGGGATCAATATCATTCATGATAGATCCAAGAGGCTGCATGAACTAAGTCAAGGCACATACATCGACCATATACTAAATAGATTTAGTATGGAACAATACAATAATTGATTGTTTCTAGTGTCACATGGCCTACATCTTTCTAAGAGAATGCGTCCTCAGACGTAATAAGAGAAAGATAGGATGAGTAAGATCCCATACGCTTAGGCTATAGGATCCATCATGTATGGAGGAGATGAGGATCTTTTCACCAAAGGGTATGTTGATGCTGGTTTTTAGACAGATCAGAATAATCTGAAGTCACAATCAAGATATGTTTTCTGTCTCAATGGAGGAGCTGTGAGCTGGAATAGTTCAAAGCATCCAGTTGTCGCCGATTCTACAGTGGAGTTTGAATATATAGCGGCTTCTGATGCATCCAAGGAAGTCGTATGGATTCGGAACTTTGTCCAGGATCTTGATGTGGTGCCTATCAGTAGATACCCTATCACATTATATTGTGATAATACAGCAGTGGTGGATTTTGTAACAGAACCAAGGTCGCATCAAGGGACAAAGCACATTCTCCATAAGTATCACCACTTAAGGGATTTCTATCAAAGGGGTGAATTTGCAGTGAGCAGATTGTCCATAGAAGAGAATGTGGTAGACCCCATGACTAAAGACCTATCTTAGTATAAGTATGAATACCATGTGATAGCTAGCAGGTTAAAGGTTGTTAGTAGTTGGCTTTAGTCTAAGTGGGAGTATGTTGGAGTTGGTGGCCTAGAACCAACTACTTTGTACTTTATGATAAACTTGTATTTATGGATTTGAATATTAATAAATACCTTATCACATATTGATTTTTCTTATGTGTAACAATGTATGTGATAATGTCCTAAGGATATTTGTTGCACTAAAGGGTCATAACATATCCTTACTATGATGAGAACCTGAAAGTGCCATAACACTATTATTGAATATATATTCTATGGATGGATGATGTTATTTGAGGGACACAAATAATACAGGACATTAGGGGTGAGGACTCATAAAACATTGAGGAACCTTCTCATGGTGTGTGCCCTTGGTAATATCCAGAAGGATATTATGAGAATGAGACCCTCCAGTAGGAAATCCACATTTCATAATGTCATTAGATGTTCCTATATGTGGATGTTTGTATTGGTCCGTGGACTTTAAGATTAATATTAATGGGTATTACAACTTGAACACTTATATGTATTGACAAAAAATGTGATGACACACTGTTCACAGCGAGGTAGGATATGTTGGGTGTGTCACGAGTAATACCACATTAATAGATAATGCAAGAAAGGATTTGTCCCTTCTATTACATAATGGAAGTTGATGTTTTAGGCCCTTTGATGGAATTGATATAGCCTAAATAAATCCATGTTCATGGTGAGGAATGAGAAAGTTCAATTCTGGGAATTCAAAGAAAGAGTAATCAATCACATGGGTTGATGACGCTAGCATGAAACCCGCTTGGTTCGAGATATCAAGACAAAGGGATTAGATTACACGGTAAGCGTTCATAGGAGGTGGCACGTCATTACGGAATTAACTTCTTTCTCTGTGGGTGCCTTGGCATGTTACTAGATGCTAACCTTGGACTTTAGGCAGGCTATACCTAATGCCACTAAGAAAGGGGCCTAGAGGGTCACACACTAAGTGTATCCAATTATCTCAGTTAAATATTCATTTAATAAGTTGAATAAAGATTATTCCCGGTTGTGGTTTAATAATTATTCATGGATGCCTGATCACATTTATTTCAACACTAGTTATTCGAGAGAATATATTGTGGGTGAAATAATATATTTATTAGAGAATAATGTAGTGATATTTATTTGATAAATAAATAGTCATTATTCAAGGTCTAATAAATGTGGTGGAGGAAATAAAGAAAATGGAAAAACAAAAATACACGCCTTGTATTAATATACACACCATGTAGTTTTTTGGGGATTTATTAGAAAAAATATTATTTATTTAATTAAATAATATTAGGTGTAATTCGTTGGGCGCATGTCAAGTGATAATAATAGTCAAACACTATTATTAGACATGGGGTCTTACTAAGAATTAAATGAAATAAATAAATATGGGTAATTATTTTATTTTATTATTATAAGTATTATAAATCCCAATTACATTATTCTCATTAAGCCTGGTCATTCTATGTGGTTGTGCACAATGGATCTGGAGAAATCTCTCAAGCCAAGAAAGAATTCCTTTCCTCAAAGAACGCTCTCAAGTAACGAGAGAGATCCTCCTCTACCAGATCAAGGAGAGCACTTTGGAAGTGTCTCTCAAAGGCGATTAAAGGAGAACATTGCAAGTGGAGGCTCCTTTGCTCTAGCAACTAGAGATTCCTTCGGCGATGTCCATAGTTATGTGGATCACCGCTAGAGGAAGCCTACACTTGGATTTTGTGATGCAACGACGGATCACATCGGATCGTGACCGAAAACATCAACAGAGAGAGAATTCCATCAAGGTAATCCTTGTCTTTTAATTAAATTAATTATAACCAAAATATGATGATCCTCTCTCTGGTTTTGGGACTTTACTCTTTCCTTTTCGTTCTTCGTTCTATTCTGAAGATCCAGCCCAAAGACCAAATTTTTTATTTATTTTTGGATAAACCCTCTTTTAAGAAGAAAGGGAGAAACCTCACATGACGTCAAAGACATAAAGGCATAAAAATAACCTGGTCCCAAAACAAGACTACTAAAAATGCCCCTCCCCAACATCAACATTGTTATGGAAATCCTCCACCAAAGCATGGCTATTCAGTGAGTTGTCCCATGCAAAAAATTAATGGTCCTGGTACCGATGGCTAGTCCATACCCTCTCAATCTTCTGAATCTGAATAGTCATGCATAGTGAAAGCTACTTTCTCTAAATCCACATATAAATCATTTCATTGTATAAAGTCTAGACCAAGCCATCATCCAAAATACAAACCATCAAATGCTAAAATGAAAAATCTTTCTCAACTGTTTCTAAGACCCCATTCATATGATGAACCATCCTCTTGAGGTTTTCCATGGATCCAGACATTTCCCATGGTTTTAGCAGAATTTCTATTCCAGTCTGAAATATTTCCATCTTTCATCATTGTCCAGCTGACTCTACCCCTATAACCAAGAACCAAAGAACCACCAATACCAAGTTGTAGTTCCACCGCATGCATCTCTCAACCTCAGCATCAAACATTAGCAAAAACAAATAGCACTCAATTATCATCGTTGTGATTTAGAATCCAACAGAAACCCGAACAAATAAAACAGTGAGGAAACATCCATGCCAATACACCAAATCCCTCCACTGCCTTGTCATAGAATTCCACTTCAAAGAACCGCATCCGCTGAAGATAGACCCCAATCCACAAGCAAGGCACAGCAAGGTACATCCGCACCCAAAACCAAATCATGAGAATCAAAAATCAAGGGAAAGAAAAAACATTACCATGATGAAGGCTTCCCGAATGCTAAACCATGCTGGAAGAGATCTTTCCGCACACCATATTCAAGTTCTGTCACCGCCGTCATGATCTCTCTCAGAGACCACAACGACCATGTCACGACCCGTCCTCGGGGCCCGTGCCGTGACTACCCCAAGCCCGCCTTCCATAGGTCAGGGGCTGGCGACTAGCACCAAGGCGTAAATTCCCGGTAAATAGGGAAGGCATTGCCTTTATAAGTAACAACCACCACAGAGTCAGCAAGCGGAAAGTAACTACAAAGTGCAGAAAAGTAAAGGGGCCGGAAATACAAGCCCAACTGTAAAGTACAACTGAAAAAGTAAAGAACAGCAACTGAAGAAAAGACGGCGGCCTCGTGTCGTCCACTGGCAATCCCACCTGAAGGGTGGGTACAGATAGCCTCCAGGCTCCTCGGGTCCCACGTCCGCTCCGAGCACGTCCCGCCCAGTGGTCCACCTCCAGGTACCGTCCTGCTCCACGCCCCAACCGCGATCAGCGCTGTCCGTCGTCTGCATCCAACACAACAAGGTGAGGGCATAGCCCGTGCAGGGGTGAGTATAAGCTACTCAGTAAGGACCCCGAGACCCCCGAAGGTCTCCCGAAATCCACAAAGGATATAGCACAAAAGAAAGATGCAATCACGAAGTAACATCTGACTCGACTTAGGTATATGCCCATACATATACCTAAGTCCCCAATTCTAGCTCTGCTCACGAGCTCAAGAACAACTCAATCCACGCAGGAAAGCAAGACTCAAATCCACAAGGAGAGTAAACAGTAAATCCACAAAGGGTAGTTCAACACAATCCACAAAGGAGAGTAACATAAGATTCAGCTCAACCAGGTAAACTTTTTCAGATGACGTCAAAGATGATCACTGATCCATCTAAGTCGTCGGACCCACGAAGGATCGATAGGTACTAACCCCCGCAAAAGACCCACATAGGATCGGGCTCACACAGAACCTGTAGGCAGTGGCTCACACAGAACCGGTAGTAAGGACCCACATAGGATCGGGCTCACACAGAACCTGTAGCACTGATCCACGTAGGATCGCTGAGTGCAGTAGTCGACGCAGTCCACTGAGGATCTCTGCACAGTCGTCGCCGAAGTCCATGAAGGATCTCTGCTCTGCCGTCGTCGCAGTCCACGGAGGATCTCTGCTCTGCCGTCGTCGCAGTCCACGGAGGATCTCTGCTCTGCCGTCGTCGCAGTCCACGGAGGATCTCTGCTCTGTCGTCGAAGTCACAGCCAGCGCTAGGGTTCCCGCACATAGCGAGCTCGTTTAGGAGGGTCCGCTCCACGAGCCGAGAGGCTGATACATCAACTGACACGTAGTCCGAAGTTGATGTATCCAAAAGTTCCGTATCGACAACAGGATCTCAACGCAACAGACGGCGCGTCAATCGGACGCCCGGTCTGAGAGTTATTGGCATTTTCGTCCCAGGGGGCCGGTTGGTTTTTAGGGCAAAACCAACCCGACCGTACTCCGCCTGTGTCCGATCCTCGGGCGGAGTATGCCAAAAGTTCCGTCTCACTTAGAGGAAACTACCACAGCTGAAGGTACGTCGATCGGACGTCCGTAGCTCAAGTTATGAGCGTTTCCGCTCCGAGGGCCCGGTTGGTTTCGTGTACGAACCAACCCGGCCGAACCCAAAGTCTTCCGAAACCTTGAGTATAATATACCGAAACGACCGTATCGATCCAAGGATCGCGTATCCGCTGACGGTTCGTCAATCGGAGGTCCCAGGCCCAAGATATGGGCGAAAGACCGAAGAAGGCCCGAAAACGGGGGTTCTGGGTCCGGGGCGACCCGGCCCGAACCCCCCCCCCCCTTGGGTCGGCCGCACCGGGTCGGCCCGAACCGGGTCGGCCCGGCTAGGCCGGGTCCGGTCCGGCCTGGGCGCGGCCCGGCCGACCGGACCGGCCGGCTCGGCTTCGGCCGAGCGGCCGAAGGGGGCGCCGCGGGTTTGACCCGCGGCTCAAGTGGAACGCGGCCCCGCGGGGGGCCGCCTGTCACGCGGACGCGGCCGGGCCGCCGCGTCCCTCCCCGGTTCCGCGCGGCCGCGGAACCGGCCGCGGCGGATCTCCTCCACGGCGGCGCGCCGGGCGCCGCCGCCGCCTTCCGCGGGCCGCCGGAGTTGCTCCGGTGGCCCGTTTTGCCTCTCGTCTGCGCCGTTGCTCCTCCCGGGGGCCGATCTTCACTGCGGGATCAACGGATCGCCCTTGCCGCACGGTTCGTCGTCGTCCGCCAAATCCGCACAACAAAAGATCGGCGGAGGGTTGCCGGGTCTTGTTTGTTAGATCCGCACCCTCCGCGTTAGTCATAAACAACGGGAGGAAAAGAAAATAATCAACAACAATTTTAATTAAATTAAAATTGTTCGGAGATCAGGTTCTTCATTTTAAAAGAATAAACACGGGGAAAATAAAATATTCCAACATCCCTTACCTTGTCGTCGTCGTCGGACGAGAGGTCGTCGCGGAATCGCTCGTCGCGGAAGGAGGGGATCGTCGCGTCGTTGCGGAGGAGACGTTCGTCGCACCGCGGGAAAAAGCATCGCGCCGACGATCTCCGGATTTAGAACGAACGGATTTAATTAATTAAATCCGTTGTTATTGAAATTAAAAAGGGAGAAATAAACGATCCGATTCTCACCTTAGTTGCCGAACGAGGATCGGCCGCGGAAGAAGAGGCGTCGCCGAAGAACGTCGCGGGTAGAGCTCGTCGACGTCGCAGATCACGGTGTGCGTCGTCGAATTCCGGTCGCCGGCGTTCTTCGCGTTCTTCGCGTTCTTCGCGTTCTTCGCGGAGAGGGTGGAGGCTCAGAGGAATTGCACAACAAAATCAATCCTCCAAAATAGACAAGTTTGTCTATTTTATTATTTTGCCAACAAACGCAAAACGCGTAAGTAACGACCCATTAAATTCGTTGAATTAATTCAACGAATGAAACAGCCCATTTAATTCACGAAATAAACCGCCCAATTAAATGGTCTGTTAAGAAATTAAAGAAAACGCGTCGGTTGACTTTTCAGTTACTTTGACGGGTTTTCGCGGGTGCGTTACTTAGCGAAAGAAACGGCGGGGCTCGTGCGGGCTCCACCGCACAAATATCCTAACAAGGGGTAGGATATTTCCGGATAGCACCCTATCCGCTTTAACTCAGTTCAAGTGGCTTCCAAGAGACTTCCAAGCAGCTTAAGTGAAATAAAATAAAGTTGTCGCACAAATTTTATTTTATTTCTGACTTAAAGCCCAAAAATTTAAAAACCACGTATGAGCAAACGCAACTCCGGAAGAGGCGTTTCTAAGCAAATACCGGCGCTGCGATTTCATCGGTGCCCTCAGAATTCGATTCCGGGCACCAGTTCAAAAGATAGAAAAACCCGCTCGTCCGTTCACTGAACGTACCCGAGCCAAACTTCGGAAATTGATTCCGGGCACACCGGGCCTCGGAATCAGGTGCCGTCTGAAGCTGCGCTCTTGTAAAATTCCAAAGAAAATTAAGAAAAAAAAAATTTCCTTGAAATTTGCGGGTCTTTACATTACTCCCACCTCAGGGATTTACGTCCCCGTAAAGATACATCAAAAACTAGGGGAACAAATGGGGGTACTGAGCACGCATCTGAGCCTCCCGCTCCCAAGTGCTCTCCTGGAGGTTCCCGTGCTGCCATCTGACGCGCACAAGAGGAATCGACCGCCCACGTAGGACCCGCTCCTGTCGATCCTCGATCTCCACTGGGACCTCCGCAAAAGTCGCCCCATCGTCCACGTCCAGCTCTCCAAAGTCGATGATGTGCGTCGGGTCGTGCACGTATCTCCTCAACTGAGACACGTGGAAGACGTCGTGCACCCGGTGCAACTGAGGTGGTAGAGCCAGGCGATAAGCCACCTCTCCTATCCTGCTGAGGACCTGGAAAGGCCCGATGAAGCGTGGAGACAACTTGCCGCCTCGGCCAAATCTCCGTAAACCACGTCGAGGTGAGACACGCAAAAAGACGTGGTCGCCATCCTCGAACTCCAGTGGCCTCCTGTCAGCATATGACTTCTGCCGGCTCTGAGCTGTCCTCATCCTCTCCTGGATGATCTGGACCTTCTCTGTCGTGGCTCGGACCATCTCTGGTCCCACGAGTGCTGACTCCCCAGGGTCTGTCCAGCACAACGGTGATCTGCAGGGTCTGCCGTACAACGCCTCGTATGGTGCCATCCCGATGGTGGAGTGGTAGCTGTTGTTGTATGCGAACTCCACCAAGGGTAGGTGGTCCTCCCAGCTGCGACCAAAGTCGAGAACACATGCACGGAGCATGTCCTCGAGTGTCTGTATGGTCCTCTCCGTCTGACCATCCGTCTGAGGGTGGAAGGCTGTGCTCAGATGGAGCCGCGTCCCGAACGCCTCCTGCAACCCCTTCCAAAGCCGGGAAGTGAAACGAGCATCTCGATCGGAGACGATAGACGATGGCACACCGTGAAGCCGTACGATCTCCTGGACGTAAAGACATCCCAAGCTCTCCACTGAGCCCTGCTCTCTGATGGGTAAGAAGTGTGCCGACTTGGTGAGTCGGTCGACAATCACCCAAATGGAGTCGTGACCTCTGGAAGTGCGTGGAAGTACAGTCACGAAGTCCATAGATATGCCGTCCCACTTCCACTCCGGGACCTCCAAGGGCTGTACCAAGCCTGCTGGTACCTGATGCTCTGCCTTCACTTGCTGGCAGGTGAGGCATCGTGAAACGAACTCTGCCACAACTTTCTTCATGCCCGGCCACCAGTGCTATCGCCTGAGATCCTGGTACATCTTCGCCACTCTGGGATGCACCGCCAAGGGAGAAGTGTGAAACTCTCTCAGCACCTCCTCTCGTAAAGCGACTGGTACGAAGGTACGTCCTCTGAAAAGGATGTCGTGCTCTGCTCCAAGGGAGAAACCATCAGGCGCCTGACCTGAGGATATCAGTGCACGCCGGGTCTCACAGTCAGCGTCCCCACGCTGAGCCTCTCTGACCCGCTGTAGAAGTGGAGGAGAGACTGTGAGAGACTGAAGAAAGGCTGCTCTGTCTCTATCCATGAAGGATATCTGTAAGGAGGCTAGCTGCTCCGTCGCCTCCTCAAGTAGCTGAATGCCCGTCCTCCTGCTGAGGGCATCGGCAACCACGTTCCCCTTCCCAGGAGTATAGACTATCTCAAAGTCATAGTCCTGGAGGAACTCAAGCCATCTCCGCTGTCTCAGGTTCAGGTCCTTCTGAGAGAAGATATACCTGAGACTCTGGTGGTCAGAAAAGACTGTGAAGCGCTCGCCCATCAGATAGTGCCGCCAAGTCTTCAGAGCGAAGACCACTGCTGCTAACTCCAGGTCATGAGTGGCGTAGTTCTGCTCATGCGGCCTCAACTGACGTGATCCGTAGGCGATCACGGCCCGCTCCTGCATCAGGACGCATCCGAGTCCAGTCCCTGATGCATCGCAGTAAACTACGTACCCAACTCCCTCCTCAGGCAACCTCAAGATAGGTGCGCTGGTCAATCTCTGTCTCAGCTCCTGGAAGCTCTGCTGACATCTGTCTGACCACACAAAGGGTTTCCCCTTCTTCGTCAAGGCTGAGAGTGGTGCCGCAACTCTGGAGAAGTCTGGCACGAATCTCCGATAGTATCCGGCTAAGTCCAAGAAGCTCCGCACCTCCGTCACGCTCCTGGGTGGCTCCCAAGCTAGCACTGCCTCGATCTTCGCGGGATCCACTGCAACTCCCGCCTCAGAGATGACGTGCCCCAAGAAATGGACCTCACGTAACCAGAACTGGCATTTTGAGAGCTTTCCATAAAGCTGGTGCTCTCGGAGCGTGTCTAGCACAACTCGCAGGTGGTAGGCATGCTCCTCCTCAGTCGTCGAGTATATCAAAATGTCGTCAATGAAGACCACGACAAATCGGTCGAGGTATGGCTGGAAGATCCTGTTCATGAGGCTCATGAACACTGCTGGAGCATTGGTTACGCCGAACGGCATAACCAAGAACTCATAATGGCCATACCGACACCTGAAGGCCGTCTTCTGCATGTCCTCGTCTCGAACTCTGAGCTGATGATAGCCTGACCGGAGGTCTATCTTCGAGAACCACCGCGCTCCCTTGAGCTGATCGAAGAGGTCATCAATCCGTGGCAGCGGATACTTGTTCCTCACTGTCACCTGGTTCAGGCGACGATAGTCGACACACAGTCGCAAGCTCTCGTCCGCCTTCTTGGCGAACAAAATCGGGGAAGCCCAGGGTGAAACACTGGGTCGGATAAACCCCTTGCTCTGCAAGTCCTCCAACTGTACCCGCAGCTCTCGAAGCTCGGCGGGGGCCATCCGATATGCTGGAGTAGATATCGGGGCTGTCCCGGGGTACAAGTCGATGTAAAAGTCTACCTCTCTACGAGGAGGTAGCCCTGGAACGTCGTCGGGAAAGACGTCCACGTACTGGTCCACCACTGCAGGAAAAACTGGACTCCGCACGTCCACTGCTCCTAGGATGAGGCTAGCCAACTGATGAGAGATGGGCTGCACTCTCCTCCGCGGAAGTCCATCCTGTGCTGCAAAGGTTCCCTTCTCGCCGGTGAAGGTAAACCTGCTCCCGTCGGTGCGAACACATCGCACCTTGCGCCTAAAACAGTCGATCTGGGCATGAACCGTGGATAGCCAATCCATTCCCAAGATGACGTCGTAAGGCCTCGACGCCGCTACAAGGAGATCCCAGCCGAAGCTCTCGCCTCCTAGAGTAAGCTCACACTTCCGGCACCAGTGCGTAATCGTCGAGTCTGCTCCCGTAGGAGTCTCTAGCCGTAAGGATCGAGCCAACGGCTCAGTCGGAATCTCCGAGCTCCGAACAAGGGCAGAGGCTATGAAAGAGTGACTCGCTCTTGTGTCTATAAGTACTGCAGCAAGGGTGGAATAGACACAGATCGTACCTCGAATCATCTCTGGCATGTCGGGGTCGTAGGCCTCCACTGCCTGGAGCTGGGCCTGTCCCTGCCCGCCAGCTCCCTGTGGTCGAGGTGGCCCTCCTGGTGGTGGTGGGGGTAGAGCCTGGAAGCGTCGCCCACCACCCGTTGCTCGGCCAGCTCCTCTGCCTCGTCCGCCTCCTCCCTGTGGACCACCACGGTCGACCCTCTGCCTCTGCCTGGGTGGCCCCTCCACCGTCTGCTGCTCCTCTGATCGGCGAGTCGGGCAGTCACGAGCCATGTGACCCTGCCCGCCGCAGGAGTAGCACAGCCTGCCTCTCGGAAGGCTGGCACTCCGCTGTGTGCCCCGCACTGCTGAGCCAGTGTCCTGAGGCCGTCTGCGTGGGGGTCTGGTCTGCCTGGACCCGAGAGTCATCCGTCGGCTACCTGCTGCCGAAGACTCAGCTACCTGCCGCCCTGCGCTAGGTCTCGCCGCTGAAGAAGGCTCTGCCAGGAAGCTCTCGATCAGGAGGGCTCGCTCCAGCACTCCCGCCTGGGTCGGAATGCTGAGGGAGATCAGCGACGCCCGAATCTCCTGTCGCAAGCCCTGCTCGAAGGTCCGGGCCCGGAAGAAGGGGTCCCGTACCATGTCGGTCGAGTAGCGAGATAGGTCAGTGAACCTCGCCGCGTACTGAGCGACCGTCATGCTGCCCTGGCGCAGCTGGAGAAGCTCCTGGATGCGCACCGCTCGGAGGGTGGCCGGGACGAACTCAGAGCGGAAGAGGCTCTCGAAGTCCGTCCAGAGCAAGGATGCCTCATCGTGAACCTGGAGCATCAAGCTCCACCATCGTCCTGTCGCCGCCTGCAGGAGGCTCGCCGCGAGAATCACCATGAGATCCGCTGGTGTCCTCACTAGCCTAAAGATCCGTACCACCGCCTCTAGCCAGTCCTCGGCGGCCTGGGGGTCCGCCTCACCACGAAACCTGGGCGGTCGCTGGCTCTGAAACTCATGCAGTGCCCTGAGGCGACGTGCATCGTCAGCGTCTGGTACTGGTAGCATCGGTGGCTCGACGGGTAAAGCTACCGCCGGTGCCACTGCTGGCAAAGGGCCCTGCACCGAGGCCTCGTCGCTCGGTGGGCTGCCGTCACGCCCTACACTCGGAACCCTAGCTGGCTGTCGTCGCGGGGCCATCCTGGAAAGGAGAACAAGAGCACCACAGTCAGAACAGTATACCTGGTGAGCTGGCACAAGTAATCACAAGGAAAACTTGAGACTTTCATAAAGCAGATCAGTATACCCGGTGAGCTGACACAAGTAATCACAAAGAAAACTTGGAACACACACGCAATCAATGTTTTCATGCATTAAGTCGGAAATCAGGAGTCAGGGTCCTGGTGTACGGATACGTCGGCCGCCGCACCAACACTGGGCTCCCTGAACTGATAACCACACTCAATACACTAAACACTATTGCTTCACATAGAAAGAAAAGACGATCAGAGTCTGCGGTAGAACCGACCACCTCTGATACCAATTGTCACGACCCGTCCTCGGGGCCCGTGCCGTGACTACCCCAAGCCCGCCTTCCATAGGCCAGGGGCTGGCGACTAGCACCAAGGTGTAAATTCCCGGTAAACAGGGAAGGCATTGCCTTTATAAGTAACAACCACCACAGAGTCAGCAAGCGGAAAGTAACTACAAAGTGCAGAAAAGTAAAGGGGGGCCGGAAATACAAGCCCAACTGTAAAGTACAACTGAAAAAGTAAAGAACAGCAACTGAAGAAAAGACGGCAGCCTCGTGTCGTCCACTGGCAATCCCACCTGAAGGGTGGGTACAGATAGCTTCCAGGCTCCTCGGGTCCCACGTCCGCTCCGAGCACGTCCCGCCCAGTGGTCCACCTCCAGGTACCGTCCTGCTCCACGCCCCAACCGCGATCAGCGCTGTCCGTCGTCTGCATCCAACACAACAAGGTGCGGGCATAGCCCGTGCAGGGGTGAGTATAAGCTACTCAGTAAGGACCCCGAGACCCCCGAAGGTCTCCCGAAATCCACAAAGGATATAGCACAAAAGAAAGATGCAATCACGAAGTAACATCTGAGTCGACTTAGGTATATGCCCATACATATACCTAAGTCCCCAATTCTAGCTCTGCTCACGAGCTCAAGAACAACTCAATCCACGCAGGAAAGCAAGACTCAAATCCACAAGGAGAGTAAACAGTAAATCCACAAAGGATAGTTCAACACAATCCACAAAGGAGAGTAACATAAGATTCAGCTCAACCAGGTATACTTTTTCAGATGACGTCAAAGATGATCACTGATCCATCTAAGTCGTCGGACCCACGAAGGATCGATAGGTACTAACCCCCGCAAAAGACCCACATAGGATCGGGCTCACACAGAACCTGTAGGCAGTGGCTCACACAGAACCGGTAGTAAGGACCCACATAGGATCGGGCTCACACAGAACCTGTAGCACTGATCCACGTAGGATCGCTGAGTGCAGTAGTCGACGCAGTCCACTGAGGATCTCTGCACAGTCGTCGCCGCAGTCCACGGAGGATCTCTGCTCTGCCGTCGTCGCAGTCCACGGAGGATCTCTGCTCTGTCGTCGAAGTCACAGCCAGCGCTAGGGTTCCCGCACATAGCGAGCTCGTTTAGGAGGGTCCGCTCCACGAGCCGAGAGGCTGATACATCAACTGACACGTAGTCCGAAGTTGATGTATCCAAAAGTTCCGTATCGACAACAGGATCTCAACGCAACAGACGGCGCGTCAATCGGACGCTCGGTCTGAGAGTTATTGGCATTTTCGTCCCAGGGGCCCGGTTGGTTTTTAGGGCAAAACCAACCCGACCGTACTCCGCCTGTGTCCGATCCTCGGGCGGAGTATGCCAAAAGTTCCGTCTCACTTAGAGGAAACTACCACAGCTGACGGTACGTCGATCGGACGTCCGTAGCTCAAGTTATGAGCGTTTCCGCTCCGAGGGCCCGGTTGGTTTCGTGTACGAACCAACCCGGCCGAACCCAAAGTCTTCCGAAACCTTGAGTATAATATACCGAAACGACCGTATAGATCCAAGGATCGCGTAGCCGCTGACGGTTCGTCAATCGGAGGTCCCAGGCCCAAGATATGGGCGAAATACCGAAGAAGGCCCGAAAACGGGGGTTCTGGGTCCGGGGCGACCCGGCCCGAACCCCCCCCCCCCCCCCCCCCCTTGGGTCGGCCGAACCGGGTCGGCCCGAACCGGGTCGGCCCGACCCGACCCGGCCCGGCTAGTCCGGGTCCGGTCCGGCCTGGGCGCGGCCCGGCCGACCGGACCGGCCGGCTCGGCTTCGGCCGAGCGGCCGAAGGGGGCGCCGCGGGTTTGACCCGCGGCTCAAGTGGAACGCGGCCCCGCGGGGGGCCGCCTGTCACGCGGACGCGGCCGGGCCGCCGCGTCCCTCCCCGGTTCCGCGCGGCCGCGGAACCGGCCGCCGCCACCGCGGCTTCAGCCGCGGCGGATCTCCTTTACGGCGGCGCGCCGGGCGCCGCCGCCTCCTGCCGCCGGCGCCGCCGCGCCGGCGACCCGCGCCGCCGGAGTTGCTCCGGTGGCCCGTTTTGCCTCCCGTCTGCGCCGTTGCTCCTCCCGGGGGCCGATCTTCACTGCGGGATCAACGGATCGCCCTTGCCGCACGGTTCGTCGTCGTCCGCCAAATCCGCACAACAAAAGATCGGCGAAGGGTTGCCGGGTCTTGTTTGTTAGATCCGCACCCTCCGCGTTAGTCATAAACAACGGGAGGAAAAGAAAATAATCAACAACAATTTTAATTAAATTAAAATTGTTCGGAGATCAGGTTCTTCATTTTAAAAGAATAAACACGGGGAAAATAAAATATTCCAACATCCCTTACCTTGTCGTCGTCGTCGGACGAGAGGTCGTCGCGGAATCGCTCGTCGCGGAAGGAGGGGATCGTCGCGTCGTTGCGGAGGAGACGTTCGTCGCACCGCGGGAAAAAGCATCGCGCCGACGATCTCCGGATTTAGAACGAACGGATTTAATTAATTAAATCCGTTGTTATTGAAATTAAAAAGGGAGAAATAAACGATCCGATTCTCACCTTAGTTGCCGAACGAGGATCGGCCGCGGAAGAAGAGGCGTCGCCGAAGAACGTCGCGGGTAGAGCTCGTCGACGTCGCAGATCACGGTGTGTGTCGTCGAATTCCGGTCGCCGGCGTTCTTCGCGTTCTTCGCGTTCTTCGCGTTCTTCGCGGAGAGGGTGGAGGCTCAGAGGAATTGCACAACAAAAGCAATCCTCCAAAATAGACAAGTTTGTCTATTTTATTATTTTGCCAACAAACGCAAAACGCGTAAGTAACGACCCATTAAATTCGTTGAATTAATTCAACGAATGAAACAGCCCATTTAATTCACGAAATAAACCGCCCAATTAAATGGTCTGTTAAGAAATTAAAGAAAACGCGTCGGTTGACTTTTCAGTTACTTTGACGGGTTTTCGCGGGTGCGTTACTTAGCGAAAGAAACGGCGGGGCTCGTGCGGGCTCCACCGCACAAATATCCTAACAAGGGGTAGGATATTTCCGGATAGCACCCTATCCGCTTTAACTCAGTTCAAGTGGCTTCCAAGAGACTTCCAAGCAGCTTAAGTGAAATAAAATAAAGTTGTCGCACAAATTTTATTTTATTTTTGACTTAAAGCCCAAAAATTTAAAAACCACGTATGAGCAAACGCAACTCCGGAAGAGGCGTTTCTAAGCAAATACCGGCGCTGCGATTTCATCGGTGCCCTCAGAATTCGATTCCGGGCACCGGTTCAAAAGATAGAAAAACCCGCTCGTCCGTTCACTGAACGTACCCGAGCCAAACTTCGGAAATTGATTCCGGGCACACCGGGCCTCGGAATCAGGTGCCGTCTCAAGCTGCGCTCTTGTAAAATTCCAAAGAAAATTAAGAAAAAAAAAATTCCTTGAAATTTGCGGGTCTTTACAGACCACCCCGCACACTCCCATCCAACAATGAAGTTGTGACACCGACTCTTAGATAGAAGAAGATGGATCTTCGACCGTGGGCTTCACCACGCCGCCAAATGAACCCTACCTAGTGATGGTGGGAAGAGTGAGGGCATGCCAGAAAATGGTGGTAAATGCCAAGGCGGCTGAGCCCACGAAGTCACCACAACACCTCCACTAAGAGAAGAACCGCCACCACGAGACCAACAAGAAGGAGCGTCAAAGAGGGGATGAGGTCGACCCGAGATGGAGGGACGAGTAGCGACGATAGGGGAAAACCTAGCGAGGCGATGCCCCTTACGGGCTCATTATTGATCCCTTGAAGATTTGGCATTTTATCATCATGATGGATCTTGGATTGATTGTTGTTAACGATAAAATTAAAGTTGGGTACACCCACCCACACGCTTCTGCTGCACCCGGAACCTCCATTTGGTACATCCAAGTGCTACCCAAATACCTTCCTTAATTCCCTCCCTTCACCCTAGAGGTCTTGGTTTGATCAGAAAGTAAATCTAGTATGGATTTAGGTATAATCCTAAAGAGGTGGTCTGAAGAAGAGGATCTATTCTTAACCGAGCATCTTTGTTTTATTTCTTCTTACTCCTTCAAATATTACTCAATAATGATGATTTAATAACATAATTATCTCCCATATACTAAGATGTTATTATGTTAATGGAGAAACCTAAATATATATCCATTTCCATAAAATGGGAAACGAAACCATCATTTGTTTGTACGGCGGACTACCACCTCACGAATCGTTGTAATTTGTTTTTCATCATCGCCTCCCACAGTTTTTTATAATGGATTTAATATATATATATATATATGATATTCATGACATATTTATCATTATATAAAATTAGTATATCATATATTTTCTTACCTATTAATTCATAGAAAAATGATAACGATATTCGTGCGTACATGTGGATTAACACCTCCACGAAGCAATGTGACTTGTTTTCAATTACTGTATCACATGGATGATATATATAAGTGTATTTAAATAAATAAAATTATATTTATTATATAATTATCATTCTGGAAGGATTAAATAATACTTACCTTCTTTTTATAATGATCGTTGAAAAATGGAAATGTTACTCATGCGTATGTACGGCCTATTGTCTCTATGATTGTAACATAGATCATTTTTCATAACCATCTTTAATGATTGATTTAAAATGTATAATTGTTATATAAAAGTGATAATCATTTCATGATTATTATTTTGGAGATGATGAAATAATAATATCTTTGACCTTAGTCAACTTTCCAAAGTGATTTTGGACATATGAGTCGAACATCACCAAAACGTTCAACGTGAACCTAAATGATTAAGTAATTGAATATAACATGATATTAAATAAAATAAAATGAATAATAAACTAAAAAAAATTCTTAAGAATGAAAATAATTAACATACATTTATTATTCAGTAAGAAAAAGAACACATCAACGAATCAGGCTTGAGGTAAGGGATCTCACTAAGCCACCCTTTCCTTTGGGTTATAACCATTCTCTCTCTAACACAATTTATATCTCTCTTTAATGTTATGAAATTATTCTAAATTCTGTATATATGTCTCTCATATATATAGCTAGATTATTCACTCTTCCTTTTGATGAGGTAATACATGTCTTATGCTTATTTCTTAAATTCCTTCATTAGGAAATTTACTTTGATTATAGTATGATGTAAGATTATGCAACCCATTTGCATTCCATGGGTAATTCTTATGTTATTCATTATGATTGATTTCCTTTATGTGGCACACATAAATTATTAGCATGTAATGATGGTTACACCCAGATAGCGCTCCAATGCATTGGGTAAGTCTTTAGTCTCATGAGGTGTCATGTATGGGATTAGGGAGTGAGTATAATTCATTATGAGACTTTTTCAACCATGTGATATTGTCTAGGCAGTTAACCTTGACTCATATTTAATTCATGTTATATATTGTTGTCACATTTACTTTGTTACCATGATCTTATGATACTTGTTCTTTCACTAGTAGAAAAATAGTCTTTAACATCGGTGTTTTTACGTCGGTTCTTCAAGACCGACGTTAAAAGTATTCCATGAGGTATTTTAACATCGGTTATTAAGTAACCAAAGTTAAAAGGCCTCACGAAAGACTTTTAATGTTTTCTATTCAGTAACTGACATTAAAATCATACTTTTAACGTCGGTTCCTCAAAAAATGACGTTAAAAGTCCTCATAGAAGACTTTTAACATCGGTTGTTTTCAAGAACCGATGTTAAAAGTCACATTTAACATTGGTTTTTAAAAAAACCGATGCAAAAAATGTTAACAAATTTGAATATCATTTCCCAAACATCCATTTGATTAGTTGTGCAGCTCAAATGGAGTTACGTATCAAAAGTTATGCCCATCGAAAGTTGGACTTCTCTAAGAGATAGAAGACTGTTAACGTCGGTTTTTTGAAAAAAAAAACTTATATAAAAAATGTTAACAAAGTTGTATTTCATTTCCCAAGCTTTGATTTGACTGGTCATGGAGCTCAAACAGACTTACGGATCAAAAGTTATGGTCGTCGAAATTTGGACTTCTCTAAGAGATGGAAGAATTTTATCGTCAATTTTTTTCAAGAACCAATTTTAAAAGTCACTTTTAACATAGTTTTTAAAAAAACCAATGTCAAAAATATTAACCAAGATGTAGTTCATTTCCCAAACTTTGATTTAACTAGTCTTGAAGATCAAACGGACTTATTGATCAAAATTTATGAACATCGGAAGTTAGACTTCTCTAATTGACATGAAAAGTATTTTTCTACTTTTGACATCTGTTATTAGTAAAAACGGGTGTCAGAAGTATTTGTTTACATTTGACATCAATTTTTTAGTAAAACTGACGTGAAATTTGATGAAATTAGACTTTCAACATCGGTTTTCTAAAAAATGACATTGAAAGGTCAAAAGTTTACTTTTTGACATCGGTTTATAAAAGCCGACGTCGAAAGTCCCACTTTTAATGTCGGTGGAAAAAGCATCGATTAAAAATCGACGGTAAAATACAATAAAAATTAGCGTGAAAACACTAGTGTTTATGATATGTTTTCTTGTAATTACTCACAAGCCTTCTTTTTTATGATATGATGTTTTACCTTTGACTCACACGTTATATTTCCTTATCATGTTTATTCCCTTACTATACTTTTTAACAAATATATTTCTTTGATGTATTCCTCAAGTTATCCTATGCGGTTTTAGAAGCTCAAATGGACTTATGAGCTCATTATGGAGAATAAAATGAGGATGTCGTATTTTAGTTTCATTTGGATGTATTGTGAACCTAGTCTTTCAAAGACACACAATATTTGGGTTGTAATTAATTAATGTTTATGCTAAAAATCATATAATAATATATGTAAAAGGTTCGAGTTGCTATGAGAGTAATGAAGAGACTTTGTTGTTGGGCATCAACGAGTGCTTTTGATGTTTGTTAAAGACTAGAGAGGAATCTCAACTTGCAACCCCATGTAACATGACCACCAAAAGTGGCCGCAAGATAGTCGCGAATGCTTATTGACAACCACCAAAACAATTTTTTCTACTAGTGCTCTAAGCACCTTGCATGTGTCATCATAGCGCCACATTATGTGATCATGTGCATGGACGGTGTCATGCACCGCTCCCCACAGGATTTTATCACACGTCATTATCATTCTATCATTTTGAGTAATGATAAAAGTGTTATTTTTATAGAGAGACTCCATTTTATCTTACTTTTCTATGTGAGAATGCATTATAGTCTTTCCCTTTCAATAATAAAACCAAAAAATTCAAATATTTTAAAAACAAAATAAAAACTTAAATAATAAATGCATTTTTTTTGTAGTGCAAGATATATAATTTATATGAAGACATGAAGTGACGATAAAACATTATAGCAAATTCAAAATACAGGTCAAGAGATTTGGTTTATATGAATGACTAAAAAAAAAAACTTTTTAAAGTCGTTTATAAAGTTTCAGCGAGGTACTCTGGATGGCAACGAAGAACATTCACATGGATTTGATTACTGGTTTAATTTGATTTGAATTTATTTAATAATACATGAAAGTCTTCCCTGATAATTTTTTTTATTAACAGTACTTAAATATAATATGGTTTCTAAAAAATGGTTTATAAAATTATTTAAAATAATCACAAGTACATGATGGCTGCCTAGTGGGGTATCATGCGGTGGTATCACCACGTAATTCCTGAGTGGCGACCAAGTTCCGGATTAGATCAAGTTCAGCTTGAATTCAGATCCACTGAAACGTCGGATTAGATCAAATTCACCTTGAATTCCGATCCACTAAAACGACATCTTTGTTCACTATTGCACGGAACCGCCGCCATCATCATCAGGATCGGAGGTAGTGCGTCTGGAATTGACCCCTTCGCCAATCAAACACCGCCAACCCATTAAATAAACACGTATTGCCTCAAAATACGATTTTGAAAGGGGAAAAAACGACTATTTTTTTTTAATTTCAATTAAAAATAAAAAATATATAAAATAAAATTGATGGATGAGAGTTTGTATAAAATAAGAATTATTTAAAATTATGATGCCGACGTGAGGAGAGGCACGTTATTAAAGTGGCATGTATAAAAATGGAAAACCATGAACCGATCCTCGTTTTTCTAGTATAAATGATCCTCTCAAGAGCAAAGAGGGTCAGGTCAATTTCTATTCAGAAATAGATATAAAGCATATATAATTAATATAATTGGAGGGACTGAGGGAAAAATTAGTAAAATCACCCGCGGACACACACAATCACACGAGGACTCTCACACACCGGATCATCCAGATTCCCATCAAGACCACTATCGGCTAACTAGCAACTTTATCAGTATAAAACACATATAATAATCAAAGAAAGCCATTGAGGGTACAAATCATAAAAAATCGCACCCACCCGCACTGAGCCGATTAAGCGGGTTCAAGTTCGAGTTATTAAATGGGTATGTCAAATTTTATTTGGATCGGATTCAAATAGTTGGTTTAAAATTTAAATAGATATTAAATGGGTTGGACACCTATATTTTCACGAGTATGCATGGCATGTTGACGTCAGTATGTTAATTTTTAAAATCATGTTTCACAACTATAAAATTATTAGAATACACCATCTTTGTCTTTGTATTGAGAACTTGAAATCGTTTATATCCTAACATAATTATAGCCTAGATTATTATTTCATAATTATAAGCAATCTTCAATGATATCAATGTTTGAGAATTAAGAGAAATGGTTTGGAAAAAATTATCAAAAAAGAATTACAGTTTTCTAAAAAACAATGAAGTGAATTAATTAAATCTTATAATCAAAAGTTTCATATCAAACTAATTGTTGAAAACACAAAGTTATGCAATTTTGAAATGAAGATGCATTATCGTTAACAATCTTTTTTTCTTATTACAAACATGAAAAGCATGTATAAAGTCAGTGAAATTAATTAGGGTTCATGATTGATGATACTCATTAACATAGATCATAGTTATTCTCATGCACCAAATGCTTGAGCTGTGTTCCGTTTTACTCCTCTAAACATACATTTTAAGATTTTTTTTTTAATATAATCAAACACGATTCAAATGATTAAAAATGAAAAAACAAGCTCAATATTCCTTCAAACTATATAACAATGATCCTTACATCATTTGTGACTTACAGAAATAGACCCCATGTGTAAATGATCAAACGTCTATTGAACATTAAAGTCTTAATTCTCATTTTTAACTATCAAACATCTGCGATCCTTAGGGTTCTTGGATTGATCAAAAGTATATTAATGTCTTAATTCACATTTTTAGCGATCAAACATCTATTGAACATTAAAAAATTACTAAACAAGATCAATTTATCATGAAAATGTAGAATAACCGTCCTCAAGTCTTTTTTGAGCTTTATGAACCAACCGATCATGAATCATATGTTTGAAGTTCATAGAATGATCAAAAGTGTCTTTTGAGGATTAGAATTCATTTTTAACTACGAAACACAATTCAAATGTTAAAAAAAATAAAAAACAACTTCTACTTTGTATGGAAATTTAGTACAATGATTGACTGAGGTAATTAATTCATTGTATTTCGTTGATATTAAATTCATTTTATCCCCTCACATTAATTAATTATTTGAGTTTTAGAAAGAGTTTGTAATTAAAGGATCATTTCATTGAATTTTATGAATATTGTTTAAAATGATCAAAATTATGAATTTAATTAGTTTCTCGAATAAATTGATTAACTGGCTATTGTAAATCCTTTGATTTTTTTTTTATTTTGAAGGAGAACAAAATGTGACTAAGTAGCTAAAGAGAGAAATTGGGAAAGTGCATGCGTAATATTCTCTAATATCTTGAAGAAAATATGTATGGAATTCACCATGATATGTGAGGAAAATGTCTTTATCATTGAAGGGAAATCACACCAAATTAGCAAAGTACATGGAGGCTCAATGTGATATGTAAGATCCTTTCAAGAGTTATGTATGATTTTTCAAGTCAAACATAAGGAATTTTACATTACCACAAGAAAGAGAGCAAATCTCCCTAGGATACATAATATATATTCAGATATACATAAGGATTTGCAGCTTATACATAATATTCTTTTTTTAAGAAGGGAATCCCCGAGAGTGGCCTTTTCGAACCCTCCACACTCGAGAGTGCTCATACATAATATTCTTTTGGTAATACAAAAGATAATTGAAAACTATAAATGAATACACAATGTTTTATTTGAGGAATATACATAATATTTACCCGGTTCTTATACCACTTATGTAATGTTTTCCCCTCCATGAAATCATGTTGTGCCTAAGAATGGAATTCCATGAAAGGTTTTTTTTTTCAAAACACTAACGAGGAACTATGATGATAAGAATCATCTTTATGCTATGTGGTTCCCATATATGTAGAGGGGACCAAAAGAGGATGTTCATATGAGAATGCAAAGATGAATCATGGAAGAATTAAGCTCACAAGATAGTTATCAACCAATCAAAGGTGGAAAGAATTCAAAGATGATGATTTTTCAGAATCCTGAAATCTCAAAGCGGGTATTCAAAATCAATGAAGAGACAATTTTACAAAATCTTGATAGCAATTAAGAAGGGGAGGAAAAAACCATTCGAGGAGGAGTCTGGAGTCTTTGGGGTGGATGCTTTTTTTGTATTCTCCTTTTGTGTGCCTTTAATATCTTGCATAGATGGGTAAACACCTTTGGTGATTGGGAAAGGGGGATGAAGTACCCTTTGGTAGTGTTTGAGTCTATACTTCATTGTATAAAATTCTCCTTCTTCTATAAACTGATTTCTGTATTTAGTGGCAGAGTATTAGTTGGAATGTGATTGTATTCAATTTATTATTACTGTGAATTATTAACTACTTTGGCTGATAATAACATTTCTCCCTCCACTCAATGTTGTTTATATATGATGAAATATGTATGTTCTTGTGGTGAAGTATCCATCGATTGATGATACATCTCTGGAAAGAAGTAAATAATTCTTGAATTTGAGGGGATCACCTTGACCCAGTTGGGATTTGCCTAAGTAGTTTAGGGATAGTTTATTATTGAGAGGTCATGACAATCATCTGATATCTTCCCACACACATTGGAAGGAGGTTTGATCAAAAGTGAGAATTATTTATTTAAACCTCACGTTTTCTCTCAACCTAATGTGAAGGATAAATAATTGTGGATTGTTTTAATGATCAGTTAATACGAAGAAGAGTCAAATGCTTTTAAGACTAGGATAACATTAAAATTGGTAATCCAACCCATGACCAATCACTAATCATAATCTTATAAATTCAATTTGTTTAAACTGATTTCTTATTCTCTAAAATTTAAAAAATTTAAATTCAAACCCCCCCTTTTTACTAAATGTGACAACATAATTTTGCACCCCTCTTTGGAGTAACCTCTGGTCCCCACTACACTATGTAGTAACCTTAGTTTTTAAATTACTTTTTGCATCCTCATGAAAAATGTGTGAAAACATGGTTCCATTTATAGGAAAGTGGATCCAAATTCCTAACTCTTTATTTGCATGAGTAGATCTAACACTAACTCCTTGTTTCATATTGATCTAGAGGTTCAGAGAACCTTGCTAACTAGACTTAGAGAGTTAGGAAACACTAAATATTTTCAACTAGAGTTTGAAAATATTCCTATGATTGAATCATTTGAAACACACATGGATCATTTTGATTCCACGTATGTAAACATGGAAGATCATCCAAACCAAACTTTGAGAGATATGTATACACCTCATTTCATACACAAAAATAATTAGATTGGCATACCTGCATTGTAAGCTGATTTTGAATTGAAATCTAGTTTGATTCAATTTTTTCTAAAGTTTCATGGACATATAGGTGAGGATCCAAACAAAAATATCAAAGAATTTACCATGGTTTGGAAAATACTGATATAAATCCCTATAATATAAACAACCAATAATTACATGATTTATAACAAGGATTACACATTTTTACATTTAAAGGATCTTTTAGGTTTTGAGTTTTAGATAATTAATAAAAACTCTTACATATCAAACCCCTTACTATACAAAGTGGACACTTCCACTCAATTACTATTTTTTCCAAAAAAACTAGGTTCTTAAATTTAAACTCATGTTTCATTCAAAACACTTCTTCATCTTTTAAGATGTGTTGCCAAAGTAGAATGATGGACCTTGTTATAGTTTTAAAACAACCTTAGATTCTATGAAAAACATTTGAAAACATGGGATGAGAAAAATAAATCTCATTAAGGGATATAAAAATAAAGTAATCATGTTATTTCAGCTAAAAACATGAAAACCCATGATAAAATTTTCAATTTTCACAATAATACTTTTAAAACATCAATAAAACATATCGACATGAGAAAATTAAAATTTTCTTAAATAAAACCTTTGAAACCCATTAAAAAGAAAAGGAAAATCATGAAAGCATCATGAAACCATTTCATTGAAAAATAAACCTTTCACCTTAAAGTTCCCAAACTTTCCTTACCTTATGAAATCAAAAATATTACCATAAAATCCCTTTACAAGCATAAAATAGGTATCTTGGAGCATAATATTCATAACCCATGTTCACTCGTGTTTAACATGTGTTAGAATAACTGATTCCCAGGTAATTCCCTTAGAGTAACCTATCCAATTAGCTTCTTCATTTTTTTCCTTTGAAGACTAATCATTAAACAATTCCTTGGAGAGAGATATCGGGCTCACTTGTCATCATGAGCTATATCAGACTCACCCATCATTATTTATAATTCTCAAGTACCATATAATGATAAAAAAATTTGCGAGCTTGAACATTTTCATCATAAATCCCTTGAAAAACTCATTTGAACCCATAAGCAAAGCACTTTTCATTTTCTTATAAAATGCATAGAAATAACCCTTTATTTTGAAACTCTTTAAGTGAAATATTCCAAGAAGAATGAGAATAGGATCTTCTTTGAAAAAACAGGAAAAAATTTAGCATAATGTTTATAAAAAATGACATCTATGATGGTGGGAAAAGGTGGTCAAGCTATACACATTAAAATTAAATTATTTTTCACTTTGGTAAAAAAGTAAAAATGGCCCATGTGACAAATGTTAAAAATATTTATTTTTAAAATTATTTAAAAAAAGTGAAAAGTAGTTGAAAATGACCATTAAAAATATTTAATTCATAAATAAGTACATTCTTAGAACATTTTTATGAGCATGGATATGGATGAGAATGATTTTAAAGGAATACTTTAAAACAAGGTTTAAGAGAAAAATCTTGTACCATTTTGGTAACATTTTCATCAAAATAACATTGAAGGATAGAACATGAAATTGATTTATAAAAAAAATGAATTTTAGTAAATTAATGGTAAATTAAATTCATATGGAAATTTATAGACCAAACATAGAAAACATGTGGTGAAAATGGAATAAGTCTCAAAGAAAGGATTTTGAGACGAGAGAACCCACTCCACGAGTCATGATATCACTAGAGACACTCATATAAGAGGTCAAGATCTGGGGGCCCACCTAAGAAAACTCACTGGTCTTAGAATACCTCGATACTCAGATAGGTGATCCCACCCAGAACCGTTGGGGGACACCACAAACCCACTTTGGATCAACCCACTATATAGGGGATTGTATACTAATGATACCGTGAACCCTACAGAAATGACCTTATAGTTGGAGGATCAATTATCCATGCATGGAGGTCACACCAATTCCACAAAATCCACCTAGGGTGTAAGAAGAAATGATAGAGGACCGCACTTCGGTCTCATGGAGGAACACCACAAAATCTATCTAAGACTCATCCTCCGGAGGGGAACACAATCCAGAGATATAGATTAAATTCCACACTATTCCATCAAGGGGGATGGATTAAGGGAACATGATCAACCGATACTGGTCCAAACTAAATAAAAAAGGGCTCCAAACACCCTCAAAGGGGGTACACGGCGTGTACTGGGCGTACATGACGTGTCCAGCCAACCCCTGGTTTTTCTATGTGGTTCTTCCTCACATGACATGTAAACCTAGAAATACACAGTGTGTAAGTAATAATACACGGTGTGTAGAGGTCTCTTAACACCCTGTTTGTGTTGTCTATCTATGCCCATGTACCATTGGCCATGCCTATGTACACCTGGCCATTTCTGTGTACTTCATCCTTCTCATACTCATGTATCCTATGAGATACATACCAAGCCACCAATATGGGCCACACAATGTTTGGTATTTTTCTCTTTATGAAAACCGTAACACCACATGGGGGGGTATCAAATGATGTGTAATTCAAGATTACATGTCGTGTAACCCTAGAGTTTTCAAATCCTGTTGGTTCTCCTTCATACTATCCTCCACATCACCATCGTTTCCATACTATCTGGAAATTAGGGATCTGGGATCGGTCAAACTATATTATCATTGCTCATCAGGATCCAAGTTTGTATCTTCTCAAAAAACATCACCGTTGACCTATCCATCACCGCCGTACATCAAAATAGGGAAGAACAAAATCTTCCGATCCATCCATTCTACCTCTAATCATCCTCCATCTTCATCACACCTTTATCATGAACCATACCCACTATATTGATCTATTGTGTTGAAGAATGACCATGAAAAGACTGAATAGCAGGTATTCGTCGAACAATTGGCCAAAAAAATATCAACGATGAATGTGCGAAGAAATTGGGTAGAAACCATAAACCATAAGATCCGAAAAACAAACCTCAGCCTTTGTTTGTTTTCATATTCGATCCATTGTTGAAGAAATAGATAAACGAAGGGGGAATTATCCAACTAACAATTAATCAACCATAAATAAAATCAATCATTGATGCACAAATCAATTCTTGTTCATGGAATTAATCTTCATTCTACCAAGAAAAATAATTACATTAAATCACACAAATCAAACATCAAACATGGAGTTTGGATCGATCATTGGAGAGGAACTATACTGCATTTCCATCATTGGAAAGATCCACGAACTCCGATGGCACAAAAATCCTCAATCTCGATCTGATCTAATATCGTTCGTCAAGATCTCCTCCAATGTTATCCCTCTCAATTTGCAGGGGTATGCAACTAACCCTAAAAATTATCCATAACAATATATATATAGAAGATCATTAGGTTAAGACTTTTAATTGAATAATTAAATAAATATAATTAAATTTATTTAGTTATTCACCCATGAAGGTAAGACCAATGCTTAATACCGATATAGATTATATCACGCCTAGGGTAAAACCTACACTTTGAACTCAACAACAACCTCAAATTTATGATATGAGCCTCCATTTGGGAGTTATTTCATTTTTTCAGGAAAAATACAACCACATGATATTAATATCTTTATTATTTTTTAAATTTTAATTCCAGGATCCTTGGGCCTTGGATTCTCATGCTGTCTCAGTGCATGGATCCCAAAAATAATCAATATAATATTCAAAATAAATACATTGAAAAATTAGATTTTTTATATTCTCCCCACTTTATGGATTTTTGTCTTGAAAAAATAAAAACCTACAAAAAAGATGAGGGTATTGGGATCACATTTGGGTCTCCTGCTCCCAAGTTCTCTCCTAAAGATTCATGTACCGACATCATACACACACTAGGGGAATCAATCACCCATGAAGGATCCTATCCTTATGATCCCTGATCTCCACCAAGTAATCAACAAAGGTAGCTCCATCCTCGATTTCTAGCTCTCCCCAATCGATAAAATGTGACAATTCATGCATGTACCTCCTCACCTATGATATGTGGAAGACGTTGTATACCCGGTCCAACTATAGAGGTAGAGATAAGTAGTATACCACCTCTCCAACTCTACACAATATCTAGAAAGGGACAATGAATCTCAGAGATAAAATGTCACCCCAACCAAATCTCCATAATCCATATCGAGGTGATACCCCCAGGAACACATGGTCTCCCTACTCAAATTACATAGGTCTATTTCATCATCCTTCATATGAATTATGATGGATTTGTGTAGTCCTCATCCACTCTGGGATGATTTTCACATTCTCTTTCATAGCTCATAACAAGTTTGAGCCCACGAGTGCTGACTCACCTAGATCAATCCAACATAGTGGTGACTTGCAGGGACACCCATACAAGGCCTTGAATGGTGCGATAATGATGGTGGAATGATAGATATTGTTGTATGAAAACTATTCCAAGGTTAGGTGATCCTACGAACTAAGACCAAAATCTAACATGCAATCCTATAGAATGTCCTACAAGACCTGAATGATCCGCTCAGTATAGTCGTCGGTCTGGGGGTGAGATGCCATGCTCAAATAAAATCGAGTCCCAAAGGCCTCCTAAAATCCTCTCCATAATCACAATGTGAAGTGATAATCACAATATGAAACAACCATAGAGGAAACTCTATAGATTTAGACTATCTCCTTCATGTATAATAATCCCACACTCTCTACTCAACTCTGATCTAGAATGGTTAGGAAGTGTGCCGACTTAGTGAGTCGGTCTATGATCATGCAGATGGAATCGTTCCCCCGGTACATATGTGGTAACCCCATAAAAAATAATATAGATATCATATCCCACTTCCACTCTTTCAACTTAAGGGGATGAGTTAAACCTGTTGGAACCTGGTGCTCAGCTTTCACTTGTAGACAATTGAGGCATCAAGATCCAAACACTTCAACACAACTTTTTATTCTTGGCCAGCAAAATTGATGTTGGAGGTCCTGGTACATCTTTTCACACCTATATGTACAATCAATGGGGATGTATGAAACTCCCTCATCGCCTCCTCCCACAACGTCACTGGTACAATCATCCATCCTCTGAAAAGGATAACGTGATCCACACATTTAGAAAATCCATTAGGATAACACCTAGTGAATATCTAAGTATATAAGATCTCATAGTTTGTATCTCTATTTTGATCTTCCCTAACAATATGTAAAAGAGGCAGGGTAACAACCAATGAGTGAAGATATGAATCACAATCCTTGTCTATTAAGGACAACTTCAATGAGGCTAACAGCTCTGACGCCTCAACCAACAACTGAGAACAAGATCTCCTGCTGAGAGTGTATGCCACCAAATTCCCCTTCCTAGGAGTACAAAAATTTTTGATGCCATAATCCTAGATAAAATCTATCCATCATCTCTATCTCATGTTAAGATCCTTCTAAGAGAAGATATACTTAATAATCTTGTGGTCAGAGTAGATAATAAATTGTTCACCCATCAGGTAGTGTCACCACATCTTTAGGGTGAAGAATACCACTTCTAGATCAAGATAATGGGTTGTGTAGTTCTTCTCATACAGTCTCCACTACCTGGACTCAAAGACCATCACTTCCTTCCTCTACACCAGGATACAAAAAAATCTGGTCCCTGAGGCATAACATAACACTATGTACTTGACACCCTCCTCTAGAAATCTCAATATGGGGGTGCTTATTATCCTCTACCTCAAATCCTGAAAACACTATTGGCACCTTTCCATCCACATGGAAGGCTTCCCATTTCAGGTCAAAGTTTTCATGGGTGCTTCCAATCTAGAGAAATTGGGTACAAAACTCCTATATTACCCTTCCAACCCAAGGAAACTCTACACCTTAGTAATACTCTTAGGTGGCTCCCAAGATAGTACGACTTCAACCATCAATAGGTCCACTTCCACTCTCAACTTTGAGATAACATGTCCTAAAAAGCAGGCCTCTCAAATCCAAAAATTGAAAATTCAAGAGCGTACCATAAAGTTGGTTCTCTTAGAGTGTGTCTAGGACCATCCTCAAGTGTCTCGCATGATCCTCCACAAATTCCAAGTACACTAATATATCTTTGATGTAGACCACCACAAACCAGTATAATAAAGGCTGAATGATCTGGGTTTATGAGTCCCATGAACACTACTAGGGCATTCATCACACTGAAGGGCATCAACAATTACTCATAGTGGCCATAGTTACATCTGAATGTCGTATTTAGTATATCCTTGTCTTGTACTCATAAGTGGTGATAGCCTGACCTGAGGTCAATATTTAAGAATCATCGCGCCCATCTCAACTGATCAAAGAGGTCATTGATACTTAGTACTGGATACTTAATATTCATGGTCACCTGGTTCAAGCATCATTAATTGACACATAACCTGAAGCTCATATTCTCCTTCTTGTATAACAACACTAGTGATACCTAGGGGGAAACAATGGGTCTCAAAAATCCATTCTCTTGCATGTCCTCTAGCTTTATCCTCAACTCACAAAGCTCTGTGGGATCCATCCGATATGAGGTGTAGATATAGAGGCCATCTCAAGGTGTAATTCAATGAAAAAGTATAGCTCTCAGTGGGAAGGTAAGACTAGAACCTCCTCAGGAAATACTTTCTCATACTCTACTACCACCATAGGAAAATGGTAGCCCATAACATATATTACTCTAGGAGTCATGTTAGACAACTAGTGAGTAATTGGCTACACTCTACTATGACTGAGTTTGTCTTTCTCCACTAAGACTTCCTTTTCACCCACAATGGAAAGCCTCATCCCATCACTGCAAACACATCACATACTATGCCTAAAACATTCATTTTGGGAATAAACTATGATACCCAATCAATACCTAAGATGACATCATAAGGCCTCATCGCTGCTACAAATAGGTACCATACAAATCTCTCACCTACAAGCATAATATTGCACTATTAGAAGAAGTGTGCAAGCACTGAGTCACCTTCTATTGGAGTCTCCAAGAGTAAGTGTTGATCGAATGGATCAAATGAAATCTCTATTTCCTGAACCAGAGAAGCAGAAAGAAATGAATATATCGCACCTATGTGTATCAATACTAAAAATAAGGTAGAAAAGACATAGATCATACCTCATATCATCCCTATAGCCTTGGAGTCATAGGCCTCTATATCCTTTATCTATCCACATACCTAACCACCTACTCCCTAAGCCTAGTTTGGACCACCTAGGGGTGGTGGTGGTAACAGGTCAAATCTATGACCACCTACTATTGCTACACCAACCCATTTTCCACATCCTCCACCCAATGTACCACCCTTATCTTATCTCTATATCTACCTCTGTGGTCCCTCGACCATCTCCTAATCAGCTGTACGATGGGTCCGATAATCCCATGTAAGATGTTCCCAATCTTCATAGAAGAAACACCACCTCTCCCTCAGATGGATCAAGAAATCATGACATCCCTGCAGCACTGATCCTCTAATCTTGGGATCGTCTCTGGAAGCATATGAAATTCCTAGATCTCTACGGCTACTGTCAGCTACCTACTGCCAAGGTCTCAGCTCATGGGTGTCCACTACCAACACCCACTTTTAGATAATTCTCTTTGAGGAATCTCTCCACCACCAAGCCCCACCCAAGCACCCCAACATAGGTGGGATTGCAAAGAGATATCATTGAAGCCAGGATATCCCGACATAAGACCATTTCTAAGGTCCGAGCTCTAAAGAATGGATCCCGCACCATATTCATAGGGTAACACAAGAGATTAGTAAACCTAGAAGAATAATACACCACATTAATATCACCATACTATAGAAGCATAATCTCCTAAATGCACACTGATCACAAAGTGTCCGGATAAAACTCATTCCTAAAGTGACGCTCAAAGTATGACTCGGAGAGAGTGGTCTCGTAGTGTGACTGAGTCACTAAACTCCAACATCGCCCTATGGATCCATGAATAAGACTCACTAAGTGTAATAAAATTTGATCTACATGTGTCCTCACAAGGTGAAAAACTCGAGTGATTACCTCTAGACAGTCTTCATCCACCTAGGGATCTGGATCACCCCAAAACCTAAGAGGTCGCTACCTCTAGAACTCATTATAATGAAACCCTCCCTAAAAAGATACACCTCCTAGGATGGAAATGAATAAAGGGATATAATGACCCTTGAGTCCTACCTCCAGTAGACCCTGAGGTGGCGACCAACACCAAGGGTATACAAATATCACAAAATGGGAGGCATTACCCTTTTTAAAGAAACAAGACCGGGAGATAAGATGTTTCATCCCAAAACAACTCCAAGATATATATATATATATATATGTATATATATATATATAATAAATCAAAATCCATACCATATGAATGTTTAAAATAGAACTGATACAAAACAAAAGTCTCCAAAGTACAAAAAGTAAAGCTAGGCAGTGACACAACAACTATCAAGATCCTAGCTAGTAAAGTCCATGAAAGTTTGCGAAGTCCTCCTAGAAACCTAAAAAAAGTTTTATATACATAAGGTGATCATATGGGTATACTCAGTAGGAAAACCAAAGTCTCTCATGCACATGTGAAAGAAGTATACTAATTCCACTATGAGAAAAGAGTAGAACCAAATAGCACCTAACAGGTACACTAACCACCCCAACCTCACCAGGGCATGCTCACTAAATAACTCAAGTAAATTAAAGTAATATAATGTACATAGATAAAAGTTCACCCCATACCACTTTCCCATTACTTATCCACTCTCACACCCTAATAGAAAATGTCCCCTCACTCGCACCTCTTCCGAACACACCACATCACAACCCACCCTCACACACCTGAGCCTCATAACCACACCTCATCCCATCATCAGGTCCATGATCCACATCACATCACACCCGCAAACACCTGAGCCCCATACCACATCACATCCGGCCCAAAGAAACCTGTGCCACATACCACGTCACATCCCACCCATAGAAACCTGGGCCACATACCACGTCACATCCCAAAAACACCTAGGAAATCACAACACATCTCATCTCAAAGACACTTGGGAAAACAAAACACATATCATCCCGAAGAAACCTGGGAAAACACAACTCGTCCGAACACACTTGGGACCCAGAAACCACAAACTTCTTGAAGAATATTGGGCTACCGTTACTTGGAATAAGGATCAGGGAAGAGTAGGCATCAAGACATCCATCCTTCCACCGGGATGTTTTGGAAACACACCCTCCCCCGTGAGGATGGGGGTGTTCGGCACGTAGTTCTCAACTAGGGTGGGGTGCATAAATAAATCATAACGAAAATAAAAGTATATATATATGATACCAAACACTCATGACCATCCTATTGGTTCTCAAACAAACAACCATCTCTCAACACTACCAACCTTACTTCTACCTATAAATTCAATCACCATGCAACAATCCATAGCTTCTTTCCAATTCCCAACCAATTTAATTTGACCATTACCGTTCTTCATTAGTAATTCATTTATTCATTCTGTTAACCAAACCAATCCAAAACAGTCCCAAATTTTATTAATCAATTATTTATTAATTTATTCCATTACCATCTAGACAACTACCAAACACAACACATAACAATCCACGCAGAAAAAGTTACACATGGAGAAACTCTAGGAGAAATACCCATACCAACCAAAAAAATTCTCCTATCTCTCAACCACATCCATAAATGCAACCAAATCACAACCTAATGGATGCCCCACTACACAAAACTGTTCATCCATTCCACAATCAATCAATCTCTCAACCTAATATTCAATTACATGGTTAGGTTTATGTATCATCTATAAGTTCATCCACCACACCACCCAAACCAACCCATAACACACACATATGCTTCACAAACATACCACAACACAAACCAAAACATATCCACACAACCCAACATAGCCACTTCACATTCCATATGTGCCTCACACACAACCACACTATCCCACAAAACAAATCACCCAACACACCAAATCATAACATAATTATGAATTTAAAATGGCATCACTTATTTAATTCCACTTATTAATTCAGGGGTTTTCATAGAAACTGGGTAATCCTAAGGCATCCATTCATTATCTAAGTGTAAGTGATTTACAAATTTCCACATTCAATTGTTCAATAGGAATCAACCAACATGAAACTTTTTAGTTCACAAACAAGGAACACCAACGACCATGATTTTCAGTGGGGTGTTTAGCCCATATAATTCACAACATCACAATAATATCAATTCCCAAAAAACATTCACATCAGATCCCTTTACCCCTTTCAATTAATTTACCCTATTCTTATCTTTGATTAGTGTGGAACAACTATGATCCATAGGAAAAAAATATTGGATCCCTCCCATATGATACACAATCAAAGAGAAATGAAGAAAAATCCATACCTCGAAGGGATTTCTTTGCATGAGAATGGATCATGTAACAATCCTCTGATCACCTACCCCGCAAGATCTACATCCATCCAAGGACACTGCGACACCACTACACCAACAACAACCGAGAGAGGCCCCATTAGGAATCATGTATAAGCACATGCCTTGGCACAATAGGAAGATATGGAAGAGAATGAGACCCAAATAAGAGAAACTGCTAGAAAATGAAGGGAGAATGTACCTTGGACCACTACAGATCACCAACGAATGATCACCGAGATAAATGGATCGAAGAGGGAGGAAGAGGGTTCTAAGAACTCCTCATGGTGCCTAGGGTTCTTCTAGAATGAGAGAGATTGCTATAACTATAGTATTTATGAAAACCTGAGTAGCTATAATGTTTTAAAACATTACAACATTGGGGGATTACACAATGTTTAATCCCCTTTCATGCCATGAAATCCCACGAGGTCCACTTATTCCAAAAACCCATCACCTCTTGATTTTATTTTATTTTTCAAACCCCAAAATATTACATGCCGTGAATCCCTCTTTTACCCAGTGTAAAAGTCTCCACGTCGTGAAGCTTTCCAAGACAAGCCACGAAACCAAACTTCACACCATGAAATCAAGTTACACAACATGTAACCTCCCCGCTTCCATCTTTTAACAACCTAACTTCTCCAAAATCCCTTTGATCCTCCTCCAATCACTTTCAATGACCAAACTTGCAAAGTAACATACATGGAAGGCATAGACCATTACATTAGATACCTCTCAAATGATTCTCATCCTCAAGAGTCCAAAAACCAATCCTAGTATGAAAAAAGGGTGTCCAAACAACCACCCCATGAGATACCTATAAAGGATCTTGCTACACTTTAAACAATGATAACAACCAAAAACATCAACATTAAATGATAAACCACCATGTGTTGTTCGAAATATGGAGTGGAAACCCCCACACCCAAGAACACCTCATCCAGCACCTGTAACCAGACCTTATCACATCAACAAAAATGAACACAAGACACACCACATGAGAAAACAACCATGTCATCTCAAAGACATGAATCAGGGAATTCCATCCTCCATGTCAAGATATTATCCACTCTGGGTGGCACTGACTCAGGCGCATAGGTTTAATCGCATCGTTGTTAATGCATCTCGATTAGGAATATAGTCTTCCCTTTTCACATGTCAGGACTTTATCATACATTACAACACACAAAACACTACTAAGGGGAAAAATCATTTTATAAAACAAGGTTTCATCATTAAATTTTAAAACAAAATAGAACAGGGAAAACATCAAAACAACTCTGGGTAATAGGAATACATCTACATTTCTCGCTCCCATGCACCCTACTCTAGGATTCCATGCCTCTAAAACACGCAAAACAAAGGAATGGTCCATCCATGCATCACCTTATCCAAATGATCTTGGATATCTATCAACCATTCCACATATGTCACATTTTCTTTGATATCCAACTCTCCCCAGTCAAGAACATGGGAGTCATTGTGAAGATACCGACAAAGTTGAGAGACGTGGAAGAAGTCATGGATCCTCTCTAACTATGGTGGAAACGGAAACTGGTACAACACTTTTCCAAATCGTCCAAACACCTCAAAGGGTCCAACAAACCTGTGAGAAATCTTAATCCCTCTGCCAATCCTCTGCTACCCACGTTGAGGGGAAACCTTCAAGAACATGTAGTCCCCAACCTCAAACTCCAAGGGCATCCTCCTGCAATCATCATACGAAATTTTCCGTTCTTGAATTGATTTCATCCTCTCAAGAACAAACTAAACCTTCTTTGTCATGCACTATGCCATGTTTGGACTAAGAAAAATTATCTCCCCAACCTCCGTCCAACACAACGAAGAACAAAACGATCTCCCATACAACCCCTCAAATGGAGCCATGCCAATGGAAGAGTGAAAGATATTATTATAAGAAAACTCTACCAAGGGCAGGTGTTGTAACCAATACCTTCCAAAGTCAAAGATACACACCTGCAAAATATCCTATAATGTATGGATAGTCTGCTCTGTCTGCCCATCTGTTTGAGGGTGGAAAGTAGTTCTGATGCATAACTTGGTGCCAAAATAATGATGTAATACACTTCATACTCGTAAAGTAAACCATACATCCCGGTTTGATACAATGGACCTCAAAACTCCATGAAACTACACCAATTCATCCACATACCTCTTGGGTAAGACATCCATTATGCCTAACTCCTTAATCTATAAGAAGTGAGTTGATTTCATCATCCGATCCTCTACTACCCAGATAACATCATATCCTACCAAATCCATGGGTAAACCTATGATGAAATCCATCGAGATGTCATCCCACTTCCACCTGGGAAAATCAAAGGGATGAAACAAACCACCGGGAACATGGTTCTCACACATTTCTTATTGGAAGACCAAGAATATTTCCAAAAACTCTACTACTGCCAGTTTCACCATAGGCCACAAAAACTGCATCTTCAAGTGACGATACATTTTACAAATTCTTGGGTGTATGAATAAAGGTGATTTATGAAACTTATGAAGAAATCCCTCATGCACCGCTACCAGAACAAAAAATTTCCATGGAACAACATTCATTTCTGACCATCCTCTAACCATCCCTCTGGAGTATCACCATGGACAACATGATCATGCAACACCTCTGCTTCCGAGTCTCCCCACTGGGACTCCTCCACCTACTGTATTAGTGAATACTTCACTATCATATGGAACAAATAGCCTCTACCACTATCTATTCCTGCATCTAAGTGCAGGGCTTCCAACTCATCCATCACTTTCCAAGCGTCAGCAGATTCCCGAACAACCCCTTCTGAAACTTTCTACTCAAATCATCGGCCAAAAAATTCCCCTTTCCCAAGGTGTAGGAGATCTCAAAATCATAGTCCTGAAGAAACTTCATCCACCTCTATTTTCTCAGATTCAGATCATGCTGGGAAAAGATATACCTCAAACTCTTGTGATCTATGAAGACCACAAAGTGCTCCCTAATGAGGTAATGTCTCCACAAATTTAGAACAAACAAAATTGATGCTAAAGACATATCATGGGTGGCATAGTTACACTCACGGGGAGTAACTGACTAGACCCATAAGAGATCATTACTTTCTACTACATCAGCACTCATCCTAAACCTAGAAGGGAAGCATCACAAAACACCTCACACATCACCCCTTCCTATGGAAACTGGAGCACTAGAGCACTAACCAACTTCCCCTTCAGATCACCGAATGCTGCCTGGAACTGCTCACTCCGGACAAAAAGCTTGGTACTTTCTAGTTAGAGCTGTTAATGGAGTTGAAACTCGAGATAAATCAGGTACAAACCTCCAAAATAGCCCATGAGAACCAGAAAACTGGTAACTTCTACAACATTATTGGGT
The DNA here is from genome assembly GCA_963277665.1 of Viscum album. Taxonomy (NCBI): domain Eukaryota; kingdom Viridiplantae; phylum Streptophyta; class Magnoliopsida; order Santalales; family Viscaceae; genus Viscum; species Viscum album. The sequence goes on along the minus strand of OY728139.1, from coordinate 1,509,760,199 downwards.
GATTCCCAAGAAACAACTGCTTCAACCTTTGATGGGTCAACTGACACACCCTAAAGGGACACCACATTCTCAAGGAAACACACCTCTCATGTCCAGAAATTACACTTGGTCAATATTCCGTAGAGCTAGTGGCATTGAAGAAACTGTAAGATAATTTTGAGATGCTCGACATGCTCCTCCTCTAACTTCAAGTAGATTAGGATATCCTCGATGAATACAATGATGAACCGGTATAAGAACTCATGAATGGAGTTTATAATCCCCATGAACATATATATTTCATTCATAACACTAAATGGTATGACTACAAACTTGAAGTGACCATCATTACATTTTAAAGTAGTCTTCAGGATATCACCCTCCTTCACCCTCAACTAGTGATATCCAGACTGTAGATCGATATTAGAAAACCAACTTTACCCTCTCATCTAGTTGAAAAGATAGTGGATCCTTGAAAGAGTGTAACAATTATTTACTATCACCTGATTCAACCTCTGGTAGTCTATGCATAACCTCAGACTACCATCCACCTTCTTTGAAAAAAAAAAATTGGAGCACCCCACAATGACACGTTGGGTCGGATAAAGCCCGTATTTATCAGATCATCTATTTAAACCCTCAACTCACACAACTTAGGAGGTTCTATGTGATAATAATACATCAAAATCAGATAATAAATAGGCTGCAAGTCTATCCCAAACTCAATGTCACATCGAGGGCATAAAGTCACAACCTCCTTGGAAAAAAACAAATAAGAACTCCCCAACAACTATGGGATCCCCCCAAGTATTCTTTTCCGCATAAAACCAAAAAAATGACACTCAGATTCCAATTACAACCCACATGGATCTCCATGCATCCCTCAATAAATGTACTACATCCCAAACACTAACAAAACTCTCACCATATGATCCATATGACCTCCAATTAGAAGAAAATATACATTAAAACACCATAGACAAGAATAGGTTATGCATATCCTAAATGCATATAATTATGCATAAACACTGGCCTCTTTCCCATAGTTCAAGATCAAAAAACCATAATAAACCATAAATCCACAAACACAAGTGCATCATTCTAGGTGAAATCAAACAAACTTAAAAACGGAATCCTCAAATGGAAATACCATGCCATGGAACCTTGGGATTCCTATCGAAAATGGTGTTTATGACACACTAGTCCAATATACATTACTAGTTCCAAAAAATTCCCAGGCCACCTATCTACCAACTCTTTGAATCATCAAACCAAATACCTATGATAGAATTTTGTAAAGAACCATCCCAAGTCAACCCAACACGTCACCCGATCTGGATCATGACAAGGCCTCAAGCGTGCCTCCCTGAATGCCAGAGGCTGCTGACCAATGGTGAGGGTTTATAAGGTATAGTGGGGAGACTATACACTCTAATAACAGTGAAATAATAGTAGAAAATAACCAAACTCATACATAGATATCAACATAAAATTACACATATTAAATAAATAAAACAAAATCATGCTATAATAAATGGAATGCAGCATACAGTCATGCAGGCCCTCAAGCATGAAAAACATAAAAAAACTGGTCTCCCACTAGGCCGACCACATATAAGAAATAAAAAACACAAAATAAATAAAAAAATGTATACTACCAACATCAAGTCAAACCATATACCTAGAATCCATGATGATCGAGATTCACCATCTCAATCCTAAGACGCCACATGAGCATCTCCCCTTGATCAAAAAATACTAGGCCTCAACCCAAACCATCACTCAACCTATTCTCTAACCTGAATATAAACATAAAGTTTGCATGGACACCTAGGTGAACATATAGGGGTTAATAAATAAATCTTGGTATCCCCCCAATGGTGAACCTATGAATCTACTATCATAAAAAGTGAATGCACACGTGATATGCCCAGCCTAGAAAAAAACTAAAAAATAATGGTAGAAAAGAAATAACTATATAAGAAGGGGTAAAAAAACACAACAAACTATCCATCATATGGGTTCTAGTCTAACATCCATGGTAAATATACCCCCTCTCTGGTCCATACTAGAGGATTATAACACGCGGCTCACCCAAAAACATAGAAACCAATGCATCTTCTAGATATACATAGGATCTATAAGATGTATAAATGCAATAAGAATGAATGTTGGACCCTAGGGTGTAACCATAAGCATCCACATGAACAACACACATCTATCAGGACTAGGACTCCAATAACATGATATGAATTTGAGAAAAGAATATATTGGTTGACATAAATAGAGAACCTGTTGTTTCGGTGCGGATGTGCGTCGGGTTACGCTGTTCCGCCAGGACGCGTTCGCGCGTGCACCCGTCAACCCGAGGGGATGGGCGCGCGGCTTGTGGTCCCACAGTCCCGCTTTCCAAGGGCGGGCGGCATGCGTCCCTTATTCAGGGGCGTCTGCTCCTTGATCGAAACCGGGATGATGGGATGTCGGCTCCTCCTTCCGTGGACGTCTCCTCGGAACTCGTCGCCTAATCCGGGTCTCCCTCATATATCTAAGAATGTTCGTGAATCTCGTTCCCGGCGCCATGTCTCCATGGACACCAGTTAATTACGCTGCTTCCGCCCGGACGCTCCAAGGAGTCTGGTCGGGGCAGCAACCTGCGGTGAGGAGACCGGGTGGCTCTGGGTGTCGGGGGCGTGCCTTAACATGGCGACTCTGCATGTCTGCCTTCCATCCCTAATAGGGCTTCTCGAAGGCGTGATGGCCTGAGGCATCCCGCACTGGGTGCGGGGAACTGTGTTACCTGAGGTTTTCCTCAGCTTCCCATGTTTAACACGGGGTATGCCGCGAGTTTAACGTCCAGCGGGGACGGCATCGGACTGATCAACACGATGAGTGGACCAGATGACAGAACCCCTTGCGGGGAACCTCCGACGCTGGGGCCAGCACATGGGCGGCTTCCCGAGTGGAGTGGAGTGGAATGGAATGGCATGACCCCACCGGGATGTGGCGGCCCGGGTAAGGATCAGGGTGGATGATGGAGTGAGGAGCTTGGACCCCGTAGGGGCTTCCTACGTACCGCGCGTTAGCGCGGATCAAAGTCAGCGTAGTTCGGACATACAGTTTAACGTCATGCTGGACATCGGCAAGCCGACTCACGAAGAGATCGAGGCCACCGGGCGGAGGATTGAACCGAACCACCTCGCACAGAGGGGGATGGAACGGCCGGGTGGATCACAGTTTTATGTCATGCTGGACGTTGGAAAGCCGACTCACGAGGAGATCGAGGCGGTGGGGAAGTACAATGGAGATACACACGTGCAGTCCCCCACAGAGGCGGATTCATAGGTGAATCAACGCAAGTGTGAACCCGAGAGGGGTCCACTGATGGACGAACCGACGTAAATACGACCGGGACGACCAGGTGGTGGGCTTGAACCTCGGAGAGGCTTCCTACGTACCCTGTTTAGAAGATGGGGATCAAAGTCCACGTAGTTCGTTCTGTTTGCAACACTCTACCCCCGTGGGCGAAGGCCACTCCAATCCCGACATCCCTGCAGAGACGAGCGGGTGGGGGCCACATCCAAACCGGGGGGACCCTGCGTGCGAGACACGGGATCAGGTGATGCGGACGGTTTAACGTCTTGCCGGACGAAGTACAGTTTAACGTCGTGTGTTGAGGACGAAGCGGACGGTTTAGCATCTTGCCGGACGAAGTACAGTTTAACGTCGTGTGTTGAGGACGAAGATGCTTGGCAGTTTAACGTCTTGAAGCGCGGACGATGGTGCAGTTTAACGTCGTGCGGGACGTAAACGCCTGGCAGTTTAACGTCTTGCAGCGCGGACGTGGCACAGTTTAACGTCATGTTGGACGTATGCAGTTTAACGTCGTGCAGGACGATGAAGCCGCCGATAGGTCCGTGTCACTTCACGCGAACCTAGGGGGGCCGCACGGGAAGACGACGCACGTTGCGGGCACCCGGGATGAAGGTCATCGGGCGCCACGCAGGCGGGTACCCTCAGGGGGTCAAAGGGGGCGACCCTGGCGGTTTGCGCGCAAAAGAGGAGCTTTGCGCGCAATACCGCGGGTCGGCGCGCAAATGGGCGGGCTGGCGCCCAATTGGGCCAGCGCTTTGCGCGCGGATGATTGAGATTGCGCGCACCGGGCTTCGGATAGCGCACGGGGGCAACGACTCATTCTTTAATGAATGGCCACTTTGAAAATGGGGGGTGCGCGCAATCGGGTCAGATTGCGCGCACCAGGGGCAATTACGCGCAAGAGGCTTCTTTTGCGCGCAAATGCCTTCGAGTGAAGGGTTATTCAAAAGGAAAGGAGCCAAAGGGATTGCGCGCGAAGGCGAACCCCAAGGCTTTCTTGCGCGAAAGAAAAGAGGTTACCTGAAGATCGGCATTGCGCGCGGAAGGGGTTGGATTGCGCGCACGAGAGACCTTTCGAATTCTGGCAACCTTCAAACCGTCGGGGGTCGCCTTATATTTATAGGCAACCCCGAGCGCGGAATCCAGTTCGCGGGCGCGGAATTCCCTTCGCGGGCGCGGAATCGGGCCCGGCGCGCAAGGGAGTCGCGCGGGCCCCGGGCGCGCAAAATTGCGCGCCGGCTCAGCGCATTGCGCGCATCCCGGGAGGTTTGCGCGCGGCTCATCAACTTTGCGCGCAGGTCTCCAAAATTCCGCGCAAGGCCTCCGGGCCCTCCGAAACGTGCTTCCGACTCCAAATATGACCTCGCTTTCCGCATCCGGAGCTTTGTTTGGGAACAACGGACTTTTCCGGCGTCTACAAAAGCCCCCCCCTCGGAATCTGATCGGCGAGAGGTCGCAATGATCGGGTTCCGAGGGAGACGCCGGAATGCCGAAGTCCTGGGTGGCATGGGACTATGGCGCGCAAAAAGGGGCGTCGGGCGCGAAATTCGCCGGTGCGGTCGCGCAAAGCGCTTTCCGCGCGGCGCGGACTCCCGGCCTTGCCTATAAATAGGGGCCCTGGGTCCCCCGCACCATACACTGGCCTTCCGCGCGATAAGCATTCGAGCTCTCGTGCGCGAAATTGCCTTTTCCGGCGCGGAATTCGCCCGCTCGTCGCGCAAACCTGTCCGGAATTCTGCCTGCTTTTGCGCGAACGCCCGGGGTTTTACGCAACGGACTTCCTGATTGCGCGCCGTCCACTAGGATTGCGCGCCAACTCTCAAACTTCTCTACCAGCCTTGTCTGCTCCCGCACGCTTCATCCCTTTACCCGCACGACTCCCGAAGCTTCTGAGATGGCCGCGAATCAAGGAAATGAGGGGGATTCCGCCACTCGCAGAGCTGAGATGGCGACGAACGAGGAGGTCTACGGAGCCAAGGAGATTGTTTCCAACAATCAATCCTTGTTCGACTTGCTGACGCCGGCCCAGAAGACATATCCACTGTCGGACAACCTGCCGCTCTGGAACTTCGGCATCCTAGATGAGGTTCCGGTGCCAGGGTTCGAGGTTGATGCGCCACGGACCTGGGTGACTCGGGAGGATGAGATTCCCCGCTATAACATCACCAACAATGGGCATCCTGCCAGGGAGACCAGACACTTGGATGTCTATGTCCTGAACCCGAGGACGCGAACCATCGTTGGAAGTGAGCCTACTGCGGAGAACTCTCCAGCCCTCTACTCGAGCATATATCGCCAGAGTGTCACCGACGACACCAAGGGCTGGCTGAAGGACTGGGACTTGCGATCTGGGGGCAATTTCACCAGTGAGTGGGCTTGGGCGTTCTGGGTACGCCACACTTGCGATCACTTCGTGGAGGAGCTGCGGTACATCGGCCTGTTTGAGGCGGTGTGGACGTCGCAGTTCCACTTCTACCAGCAGTCCGAGCTCGGGCCGGAGCTGTTCACCCGCTGGTCCCCGGATACCAACACCTTCCATCTTCACCATGGGGAGGTCGGCATCGGTCTCTGGGACACCCACTGCATCGGAGGTATCCCGCTGGAGGGTTACCAGTACGATGAGTTCCTGCCTCCGAAGAACACCTGGGAAGACAGGTCACGGACTCCCATTCTGACCTGGCATCTGCTTGACCTGGCTACGCAGCGGCTCGGGATCAAGGACTTCCAGAAGGACATAGCCTACAAGGAGTGGTTTGACCAGTTCTTGGAGCATGACCCGGCGGTCAAGATGCCAGGCAGGGGGAAGCGGTGCCCGACCGCGGCTCAGAGGAGCCGGAACGGGTCGTACTGGCGGGTCCTGGAGACGGGCGACTACCGCTCATGGGGGTACCGCTTCATCGAGGCCCGGGACCCAAATGTCCGGTACGCGGCGTTCCTGGCCGCCTTTCTGAGTGGTTGGCTCCTGCCAGTGCGGGACGCGAGAATGGGCGTCCGCCCGGCAACACTGGCGATGGCGGGCGCTATGGCCGCCAACAAAAGATACAACCTCGGGGTCCCAGTACTGGCGAAGCTGTATTCCATCCTGGGACGTATCTCACGAGGGGGGTCGCCACGAAGGATCTGTGGGCCCTTCCAATTCTTCCACGGCTGGGTGGCTGCTCACCTTGGTGGGTACACGTTTCCGAACGCCATCATTCCTCCGGGCAACGGCCTGCGACCCTCCCTGCTGAACATTGCGGGGGTCGCTCCGATGACCCTAAGTGAGGAGGGCGTGAGGATTCGGATTGGAAATCACGCCAATTTCAACTTCAGCCGGTTCCCCACTCCCATCGTCCAGATGATCGACAATGGGCAGGGTCCGCTGGAGCAGCATGAATACTTCCTGAACATGCGGGGCGGGGTGCTCGTGGCTCGGATCGACGGGAAGGTGATCTGCGAGCCTTACGTGCCAACCCGGTTCGCCAGGCAGTTCGGGTGCCTTCAACGGATGCCGAAGAGGGTATTCACTGCTGTTCGGGAGGAGACGAACCCCGACGTCCTTCGCCAGATGTGGCTGATGTTCGTCGCCTTTGGCTCTGGCGACGTCATCACTCTCCCTCCTACCGGGGTCGACGCAGGCCTGGCAACCGAGTACGCCGAACACTGGGCCATCGCGTACCCCGAGGGGCTTCTACGGAAGCCGGTTCGGCGGCTCGAGGTCACCCGTGCGGAGACCGGGCGTCAAGGAAGGAGGCGAGGTGCCGTTACACGGGGGAGAACGGAGGCGCGCCAAGCAGCGGAGCCGGCGCGAGCAGGGACTTCGGCGGCGGGCACATCGCAGGCTACCGCTACGACCTCGGTGCCCAGAGAGGGGGCACGTGCGGTGGTCGAAGAGCGGCCCGGGAAGCAGGTAAGGCGTCTGTTCGAACCCTCCCACGATGCAGTCTTCCCGGCGCTGTGGTCGGCCTGGATGACCCTGCGGCAGTCACTGGAGACCGACGCCATCTGGCGAAAGATACTCAGAGAATGAATCCATCTGCCAGAGGTCGGGCACCTCCATATCGCCGACAGGGTGGACTTTAACCGGCAGTATGCGTATCTGACGGCCATGGACGAGTACGCGCGCCAACGTGGTCAGCGTGCGGAGCCATCCCTTCTGGTGAAGGTGATGCTCGGTCTAGAACCCGCTCCAGAACAGATGCCGCCGGCGGAAGATAACAGTAGCAACGACTCCGAGGAAGAGGAGGAGATGGGGGAGGATGAAGGCTCCGAGGGAAGATCCCATCAGGGGAGCCCACGGGAGAGCGGCGAGGTGGCCGGCTCTGACAATGTTGATGTCACTGAGCTCCTCGAGGTCCGCTTCTATCCCTACTCAACCTGCTTCATCCATTCTCTTATGCGGCTTCTAACCCATTTCTCCATCTTTCTCAGGAGCGCACGGATGTTGGTCAGGCGTCCTCAGCAGGAGTAGGAGAGGCGCCAGCAGGACAAGGCGGGGGCCAGACGCCCATTATTGAATTGACAAGCGCTGAAAGGTCCCCTGCTGCAACTGCTCCTGCGGCGGCCGGGATAGCGGAAGATGACGCTCTGAATTCCCGTAAGTCTCATTACTTTACTGCTGGTGCTTGCCGTTGACGATCCGTGACTAACCATGGCATGCCCCGCGCAGTGATCTCAACACTGGAGGCTCGTCGGGTTGCCGAACCCGGTCCATCCACGAGTGGACCGGCGGCAGACATGCCGCCTTCTCCGGAACAGACTTCCCGCACCGAGCCGGCCCCACCAACTGCTGATCAAGGGGCTACGGACGTCGGCGGTGCTGACATCGGAGAGAGGTCGGGGGCTGACGAGGGTGTCAACGCCGCTGGGGAGAGAGAAGAAGGTCGCCCAGATGTTGGGGAACCTATTCCCCATGAGGACATCCCAGGGGCGGACCCTGCAGCAGACCTGCTGGCTGCCTTCCCTGCCTACCGGCCTGCCGACCCCGAGGAGATGGACGACTCAGACGCGGAGGCGGTCGAGGAGAGCCGGATAACGCGCCGCAGGGGGTGGAAGTGCATCCAGCGCTTCCTCAAGCGAGACCCATCGGAGTGGCTGGGGCGCATGGGATCACTTCAAACCTGGCTGCGCTTCCTGTGTGCCGGGGGAGCTGATGCTCAACGCCTCCATCTGACGGTCCGTGATTTCATGGCCAAAAAGATGCGCGAGAGCTGCCGGCGTGCCGACGTCGCACATAGTCGGGACATGTCGGAGAGCACGCGGGCGCTCCTCGCGGCGGAGCAGGAAGTCCGGCGTCTCGAAGGGCAGGCGGCAGAGAAGGAGGCCTTTGTCGCAGCGTGCACCGAGCTTGTAGAGCAACTAGCAGCCCAGCTGGTTGACGCCCAGGTGCAGCTGACGGAGGCGGGCCAACAGATGGTCACAATTCAAGTCGAGCGGGAGCGTGCACAGGCCAGGATCGACGAACTGCGTGCTGCGACCGCCGACGAGGAGAGGGCACGCAGAGAGCGAGAAGCAGCCCTGGAGGCCGCCAGCCAAAGGGTAGCGGCGTTAGAAAGACTTATCCAGCACGCTAATCCCTAGGGGCTTTGTTTTTTGCCATTCCCAGAATATTTTGCTTCCGCTCCTCAATATTTAGATCCATTTTGTATGAACCAATATATTTATCTGCATCTTTTGGCTTAACATGCTCGACCACAATTCATTGTCTTGCGGGAGCGTTAACCAAGCTTTAGGCATCCACAATTGGGCCTGGATTTCTAGAGAAAAGAGGGAGATCATTCCTAGGAAAGGAGACCTCAGACCTAATCAATGTATCATCCCCCCAACTCGTTCCAACACACGAGCGGGACAACGCTAGGGGCGTTGAGATTTTATCCGAACATAGGAAAATGAGAAAGGGTGAATCGTGCGTCCCAAATTCAGAAATCCAAAACGGTTGGCCTTCCAGGAAATGCCCAAGACGGCAAGCGGACAATGGATCAATCGACCATACTACTGCGATAGAAGGACCGAAGGTCATCATCCATATGGAAGGAGGCGGATCACATGTCATCATCAATGCCGCTTTGGGGGTTCCTTCAAGCACAAGGGTGGAAATCCAGATCAACAGGGCATGCGAAGCGTGGGGCAAAGTGACAATTTGTTCGGATAGAATCCAACGCTCTCAAAATTGCACCACTGTGGGGAAAGCGTATTAGGCGGATGCATTAATCTGGCCGTGAATCACCCCAATTCTCAGATAGAACCTCTTTGACGAGGAAACCGTCGCTTCCCATCATTGCGATGGGGCATCCCGAGCTGAATCGGGGAGAATATCACAACTGCACCACTCTACCCGAAGTCAGGCCAGACGGCCGGCGACGAGGAGGGGCGGGACTTGGCGATCCCTGAGGCTGGACCCGAGTCGAAATGCCCGGGCGTTCCTACGTACTCCATCAGGCTGGAGATCAAGCCATACGTAGTTCTGCGAGTGCAGTTTAACGTCATGCAGGACGCAGAACCCCGTTTGGGGAGATATTAGTTTAGGGTCGTAGAGCTCGGACCATAGGGGCATATCTTAGTTTAAGGTCTTAGAGCTCGGACCATAAGGGGAGATCTTAGTTTAAGGTCTTAGAGCTCGGACCATAAGAACCTCAAAGTACGCCGCATCGTGGTCCTATCCCCTGGATATGCGAAGATGCACTGGGGAATAGTGTCAAGAGTGTCGAGATTTTGCCTGGTCAGAATGGGAGGTGGAAAATGTGATGTGAATCATGAGGCCATTCACTCAAGGACTGGGGGCACCGGCGTAACGATATGGGAGTACTGCCAACCGTGGCGGAAGAGCAGCATCAATATCGCACTAACCGTTGATGGAATGAGGCAGCAAACGAGCATCGACCGCTCAATCGTAGGATTCATATCGATTTGCTGCCCGAGGCCATTGGGGGCACCAGCCCGAGTCGGTGGGAGATCACTGAGGCATTGTGTCCAAACCGTTCACGGGGGCTCCACCCAGGGCGTAGGCGATAGGTCCGAATGAAAGGGAGCACGAAGCCTGAAAATGGAAGGAACCTGACCAAGCTAAACCTGACCCTCCTGGCAATAAACCAGAGTACTCTTGACACCAGTGGACCACTGCAAGGGGTCGAGGGACACGCCTTGAGGGTGGCCTGAAGGCGGCGGACTCCCCAGAGAAGGGGGGAATCTTTAAGAGGTGGGGGCTGGACCTGAAGTTTCAAACATCCGGGCGTTCCTACGTATCCCATGAGGATGGGAATCAAGCCACACGTAGTTCTTGAAGCGCAGCGCAACACAATCGGGCACCAGCGCGGGGAAGGGTGCGGGTCTGACCCTCGCACACAAAAGAAGCGGTATTTGATATTTCTTGTTTGTCCTTAAAGATGGATGGTTTTTCGTGCAGCGACATGCCTGTGATTAAGGAATCCCTGGCGTTGCCACAATAATCAATCCATGAAAGGCATTGATGAATGGCGTGGTTATTAACCAGCACCCAACGTGAGTGTCCCCTGAGGAGAACATCACGATGCAGTGCCGTTTCTCGTCGGGCGGCCAAGACGATCACAGTTTACGGTCGTGTGGTAGGACCAGACAACACAGTTTAAGGTTGTGTGGTTCGGACCATGGAGGAATCCGCTTATCGCGATACGGCGGACTCAGCGGAGGTGGGAACATACCCAGCCCTGCGGTCACGCACGATTCCAGGAGAACGATCCTGGGATAGGGGCCTGTGTATGTCCATCACCCGAGGGGTAGAGATGCTAGCCTCCAGATATACTGAGCCCAAAACGCGATTGTTCGGGTGACTCCTTCCTCCTTATGGGGACGAGGGTCTAGCTATACACGGCCCTTAGGGAGGACATCAGCATATACCCTTGGTGCTCAGATCGCGGGAGCCTCGACAGACACCATTATCCTAGTTGGCCTGCCTAACGTGTAAAGGTGTACTGAAGGTCAGTATGAAGAGAGTGTCGAGATTCCACTACAACGCACAAAGGCGGAGTGTGATGAGGACCGTGCGACCAATGTTCGGAGCCTAAAAGAGCCGACATGGCGATCAAGGATGTCGCTGACCATATTCGCAACACAACATCCGATTGCATCAGCCCAGAACTGGGCAAGCAAATGAGCATCAACCGCTCAATCGCAGGATTCATATCGATTTGCGGCCCAGGACCCGCCGGTAAATCGACCCGGAGCGGTAGGAGAGCACTGAGGCATTGTGTCCAAACCGCTAACGAGGATCCCTTTAAGTGAAGGCTCGAACAAGAGGAAGCGCGCGGCCCGACAAGCAACACGGGACTTGCCGGGATTGCATCCGTCACTACGGGTCATAGACCAAAGTACCCAAAACATGTTAACAGATCACCGGAAAGGGTCGGAGGACTCACCCTGAGAGCAACCAAAAGACGGTAGATCCCCGTGATCAACCAAGAGACGGGGCTGGACCTGAGACACAAGCGTCCAGGCGGTCCTACGTATCCCATAAGGATGGGAATCAAGCCGCACGTAGTTCTTGAAGTGCAGTTTAACGTCGTGCAGGACGATGAGAGAGAAAAAGGGGGAGCATAAGGCATCCCCAAGCATGGGGGGGTCGTACAGCGTGACGAGCAAACCGACGTGAATGAGGGCATAACCCCTGCGCTCACACCATACGCCGCACACCCAGAGACAACTGGGCCAAGGGCCCGAGATGGGATGGAAATTCCCGAAGGATGGAGCTGGGACTGAAAAATGAATGTTCAGGCGGTCCTACGTATCCCATAAGGATGGGAATCAAGCCTCACGTAGTTCTCGAGAGGCAGTTTAACGTCATGCAGGACGAATGCTGAACAGTTTAACGTCTTGTAGCTCGGACGTAGTACAGTTTAACGTCGTGTTGGACGAATGCTAAACAGTTTAACGTCTTGTAGCTTGGACGAGGTATAGTTTAACGTCATGTTGGACGAAACACTTGGCAGTTTAACATCTTGCAGCGCGGACGATATGCTAGGCAGTTTAACGTCGTGCAGCTTGGACGTATGCAGTTTAACGTCGTGCAGGACGTCGGCACACTCAGACAAAGTACTTCTTGAGGAACCTAGCGTTGGTGGGAGGAGTGACACGCTCACCATCCATAGTCGCTAGGGAGTACGCGCCATTGGGATAAACTTTGTGGACGATAAGAGGTCCCTCCCACTTGGGCTCCAACTTGGGTGGCTTCCTGCCGGGGATCATTGGCGCTCTTAGGGCTAGCACTAGGTCACCCTGCAGGAAGAAGCGGAGGCGAACCTTCTTATTGAAAGCTCGAGCCATTCTGCTTTGATGCCTCTCCAAGTTGTGCAAGGCGCGAAGTCTATTCTCATCCAGTTCTTCCAACTCGACTAGACGGGCTTCAGCAGCTCTGTCCGGCGCTTGCTGGTCGTAGACCGCAGTGCGCAAGGACGGTAACTAGATCTCGATGGGCAGGACGGCCTCATCTCCATACACCAGGGAATAAGGGGCCATCTGGGTGGAATTGCGAGTCGTCGTCCGATAAGCCCAGAGGGCGTTGGGGAGCTTGTCCGGCCAACTCTTCTTGTTCTGACCAACCATTTTTTGCAGAATGTTAGAGAGGGTTTTGTTAAATGCCTCGATCTGTCCATTCGCCTGTGCATGATAGCGAGATGTATGGTTCGAGCGAATGTTGTACTTGGCGTACAACTTCTTCAACTCGGCTGCTCGGAAATTGGCTCCGTTATCCGTGAGGATAGCGTGAGGCACTCCAAATCGATGAATGATGTTGGAGGTCAAGAAGTCAGCGATCGAACAGGATTTGACCTCTCTGAGCGGAATCGCCTCCGCCCATTTGGAGAAGAAGTCCGTGGCGGTCAGAATGAACCGGCACTGGCGAGCTGTCGCCGGCGGGTAGGGTCCCACAACGTCCATCCCCCAGACTGTAAAGGGCCAAGAATACCTGGTGGTATGGAGAGGCTCCGGCGGCCGATGCACAAAGTTCGCATGAACCTGGCACGCATGGCACCTCCTGGCATACTCGATGCAGTCATGAATCATGGAGGGCCAGAAGTATCCCAACCTCCGAATCTGGTGGGACAGCTTCAGCCCAGTTTGATGGGCGCCGCATGAACCAGCATGAACCTCTTGCATGACTCGCGGGATCTCAACTCCCTGAAGGCAACGGAGGAGAACACCATCAAATCCGTGTCTGTAGAGGATCTGCTCCAGGCCGGGACTGCTCTGGAGGAAAAACTGCGATGCGCGACGTCGAACTCGCTCGCGCTCGGCTCGATCCGGCGGGAGAATGCCATGTTGGAGGTACTCAACCAAAGGCGTCCTCCAATCAGGGGCTGGTTCGACTGCCATATCTGGGGTAATCGGGGCTCCGGGCGTAGGGGCAACCGCGGTGAGATTACTTACCGACGGGCCGCGATCTCCCTCCGGGATAACGGGAGCGATGAGCCTGCGGTGCGTCACGCGGACGGTCAGGTTATCCTGTTCAGGCTCTGCAAGTGACGCAGCAAGGCTGGCCAAGGCATCTGCTCGACCGTTCTGCGACCGGGGAATATGGACAATTTCTGGCCGAGAAGGGAACCGGGCCATCAGAAGGAGGGTGCACTCCAGCAGTGGCACAAGTTCCGGCTTCCTGACAACATAGTCGCCATTGATCTGCTTAACAACCAACTCGGAGTCCCCTTTCACACACAGATGAGGCACGTCGATCTCGAGAGCTAACTCGAGGCCGGTGATGAGGGCATGGTATTCCGCCTCATTGTTGGTACAGCCCTCTGACAACAGGAAAGAGTACAGCAGTACGGCTTGCTCTGGGGTAATGAAGACGATACCCAAGCCCACTCTGTTGAGCTTAGGATTATCGAGTCTTCTACCGGTGGGGCTCCGGGAGGCACCGTCAAAGTGCATCTGCCAGCATGGACCGGCTCGATCGACCGAGAGGATGGCCTCATCAGGAAAGCCTAGATCCAGCGGCTGATCCGCGGAGGTTGGGTGAGCAGCCAGAAAGTCTGCCAATGCTTGCCCTTTGATGGCCTTCTGAGACACATACCTGATGTCGAACTGCTGGAGAATCACAGCCCACCGCGCTAGACGGCCAGTCAACATGGGCCGACTCAGGATATATTTCAACGGGTCTACCCGAGAAACCAACTGTACCTCATGGTGCTGCAAGTAGTGCCGTAATTTCTGTACGGAAAATACGAGCGCCAGGCAGCTCTTCTCGATGGGGGAATACCTAACTTCCGCATCGAGGAGCATGCGACTGAGGTAATAGAGGCTATTCTCTGTTCCCTCGTTGTTCTTCTGGGCGAGAAGGGCACCCAGGGACCGTTCCAGGGCGGTCACATAGAGGACCAGTGGCTTCCCGGATACAGGCGGCATCAGAACCGGAGGTTGCAGCAGGTACTGCTTGATTTCCTCGAAAGCGGTCTGACACTCTTTATCCCATACATAGGTGGCACCTTTCTTCATGAGCCGAGAAAAGGGCTTACACTTGCCGGCCAGATTCGCGATGAATCGGCGTATATAGGCTAAGTGGCCTTGGAACCCTTGCAGTTCCCGGATGTTACCTGGGGGAGGCATCTGGCTAATCGCCCTGATCTTCTCTGGGTCGATCTCAATACCCCGGTATCTTACCACAAATCCAAGGAACTTTCCGGAGGTGACCCCGAAGGCGCACTTCAACGAGTTCATCTTCAGGCAGCGAGACCGGAGGAAGCCGAACACTTTCTCAAGATCTTTGAGATGGTCCTGACGCTGGCGCGATTTGACTACCAAGTCGTCGACGTAGCATTCCACCAGTGTGCCGAGGATTGGCTTGAATATGCGGTGCATCGCCCGTTGATAGGTGGCACCTGCATTCTTCAGGCCGAAAGGCATGACCCGGTAACAGAAGGTACCTTGGGGGGCCCTGAAGGCAGTGAACTCCTCATCCTCAGGGGCCATCCGAATTTGGTTATATCCGGAGTATCCATCAATGAAGGAGAGGGCTTGGAACCCTGCCGTGGCGTCAATCAACAGCTCTGTCACTGGAAGGGGAAAATCATCCTTCGGACAGTAGCGGTTGAGATCGCGGAAGTCGATGCAGACTCTGATCTTCCCGTTCTTCTTCCTGACCGGCACAATGTTGGCCAGCTATTTGGGGTACTGGACTTCCCTCATGAAGTTGGCTTTGATAAGCTTGTCAACTTCGGCCTCAACCATGGCACCATGGAATGGGTGCATCTTCCTGGGAGGCTGCTTGAACTCGCGATGGTTCGCCGGGAGACCAAGGCGGTGGACGGCTACCTGAGGATCTAGCCCCGACATCTCGTCATAGCCCCAAGCGAACACATCACGGTGCTGCCTGAGAAAGTCCACGTACTGCTGCCGCTCCTCAGAGGGCATGGCGGCACTAACCAATGTGGGTCTCAGATCTGCTTCGGTTCCAAGGTTCACTTGTACTAACTCATCGACCGTGGCGGAGACGCCCTCCTCAAAGGCTGGGGGTGCATCTTCCACGTCCTCTCCACTCGGGGAGGGATCGTCCACGGGAGAGACTGCGTTGGCAACTGCATTGGGGCTACCAGATCCTACTGGGCCGCTGGTACTGGCACGGGCGGTCGCGGTCATCTCATCAGGAGACTCACAGGCCGTCGAGACCATGGCTACGTCCAACTGTTGAATCGGGAGGACGTAAGCGTCATCCAAGCTTGCCCAGGGATCACCTGCAACAGCGACAGGCTCGACCTCACCTGCCAGGATCTGCTTATCCTTGCTCTTGTAATAGTCCGCGTCCAGATAGCAGGCTTCACATGAGGCAAAAGGAGAGGCATCTCCCTGAAGCACGCCTACTCGACCATTAAGGGAGTATTTGAGGCATTGGTGGTATGACGAGGGAACCGCCGCATGAAGGTGGAGCCAGGGCCTACCCATCAATGCGTTGTACGCAGTGTCTTGAGAGACTACCATGAATTCGGTGTTGGCAACCAAGTCACCGAACTGGGTCTTCAAATGTATCTTGCTGACCGGGGTTTGCTCGGTGCGGTCGTACCCCTGGATCCTGAGGTCGGAGGGAATCAAGTCATCCTCAGACAACCCCAATCTCCGGAGCGTCCGAGTTGGAATCAGGTTAATCCCGGACCCCGTGTCGACAAGGCAACGCCGGACTTCAAGGCCATTGAACTGGCCAGTAACATACAGCGGACGAATGTGCCCCTGTATAGGAGGGTCTTCATCCTTACCAGAGAACGAGATAACTGCCTGGCATTCGACGTCCTCAATCGTTTCGGCGTGAAAGGCCTCTGCAGCCGCAACCTCTGTCTCAAACTGGAGGGGGCTCTTCAGGGCTTCAGCGAGTGCCTCGCGCATCTCAGATGACATGCGCAGAGCCTCAAGGATGGAGAGTCTCGCTGGGATGTCGGCCAAGTGCTTCAGGACATCATACTTTTTGGCCAAGCGCGAGCCCCTGGTTGCAGGAGGTTGCTCTGCGGTTGGAAGCATGACGGGCCTTGCCGGTTGGGCCGGCGGCCGACTGGTGCTTGGCGCATCTCGCTGTTCATTGGTTGAAGCCCGGGAAATGGTCACCGTACTGGGGTCAGGAGGCCGGGATGGACTCGTGGCAGGGCGGAGCTGATCGCGACGCGGCTGAGGCGGTTCTGCCTGATCCCATACCACAAACAGTGGCGGAGGCGAATCCGTCATCCCCGGATGGGGGGGCTGCGCACGCTGAGCTCGGTTTTGGGCCTGCTGCCTGGTCTCAGTGGTGTGCACGGCCTGGCTGGAGGTACCAACTGCTGTGCCTGGCGACTCCTGTTGTTGCGGCTCCTCCGACGGTGGCGACGACCGGGGACACTAGGGAGGTCCACCTGGTGTTCTTCAACGTCGGGAGCCGAAAAGGGATTTACCAGCTCGACGGTATTAACCGAAGCGTACCCAATACTGTCATCGGACGAATCATTCACCACTGGGCGGATCCGAGGAGGGATCCCCATCTCCGGGGGCATGAAATCGCCGAGAGTGCGGGATAGTGGCGGAACTGGCGGGGCGCGCTCTTCCTTCTTGCACCGCCGCCGTTTGCTCTTCTTGGAAGAGGCAGGCTGGGACGACGATGCCGAAGCAGCACCCGCAGATTCTGGGGGCTCAGGCTGATTCAAGCGCGCACGGATGATTCCATGGGCGCAAATGATTGTCTTGCGGGCCATCCAGTTTTTATATTTCTGGGATCCGCGGTCGGAGACCAGCTGCCATTCGTCCTCGTTGCCGCTATCGTCATCTGATCCCACGAACACGCCCGCCACTTGTGCTGGAGCTGGGCCCAACCTGATTACATTGTTGTTAATCTGGTCTTGGAGCTAATCCTTAAACACATAGCACCGCTAGATGGTGTGCCCCAGGGCTCGATGGTAGGGGCAGTAGCGGGGGTTATCCGTGAGATGTGCCTCCTCTGGCCTCCAACACTCAGGCAGTCGCACAATCCTCTGCTCCAGGGCGCTCTGGAAATAACCGGGGACCTGATCCTCGTGAAATGAGTAGGTCAGGTATCGCGGGCCCCTGGGAGCGTGGTCTTGACGAGGGGCTGGAGGGGCCTGCCGAGGAGGTGGACCCTGATTATCTCACCTGGGTTGCGGCGGTACATTACGCGGAGGGGCCGGCCGGTTCTGAGGCTGCCGCTGCTGGGCCGGGAACTGAGCCCGTGGAGGCGGATTCCTGTGAGGCTGTGGAGCTGGTCTCACCGGCAGCAGCTCCAACGGCCTGGGAGCCTCTATCTGGGCGACAGCAGCGGGCTCAGCCCTGCTGGCTCTCCTTGCAGGAATCATAGGAGGCAGCGGGTGTGCCTGGCTGGCCTGTTGCAGGGCTTCCTCAAGACGTTGAGCTTTGTCTGAGAAGTCCCTGAACCCTCCGGGGTAATTCTGAGTGATCAAGGAAGGGACCAGCTCGGTCTTGACGTTCCCGACGCACATTGTCAGCAACTGCTCCTGAGTCAATGGCATGTCAAGGGAATACGTGAGACCCTTCCATCGGGCGACGAAGTCCGCGACTCGCTCGTCAGGCCTCTGCTTGCACTTGAAGAGGTCTGCGATACTCGTCTTCCGGGTCGTGGAACTGAACTGGTAGAGGAATTGTCTACGAAGGTCCTCCCAGCTAGTTATCGACTCGACGGGGAGCTGGCTGTATCAGACAAATGCTGGCCCTTCCAGTGTCTGGACAAAGCAGCGAAGCTTAGCGGCCTCTTGCTGCGCCGGAGTCCCCAACATAGGCCCGCACCTCGAGTTGAAATGGGCCAAATGCTGTGGCAGATCTCCAGTCCCGTTGAAGGGGGAAAAAGTGGGATTCCCGAATCCCGAAGGCACCGGCATGTCATCCACCCATGATGGGTATGGCTTGCCGTCCGGTGGGATTGCCACTTGCCGAGTCTCCAAGGCTTCCAAGCGGGCGATGAGTGCCGCCATCGGATCGTCCGGACATGGGTTCCAGTCCTGGCGAGGATCCCTAACCACGAGCGCATTGCATGGCCCTTCAATCGGGTCGTCGACCGGGTCATCGAACTCGGCAGTTCGTGGGATGGCGGGCGGAGCGGCCCTTGGGGCAGCGGGAGGAATCCGAGCGGGGTCTCTCAGGTAGTCACGCCGCTCGGGAGGGTGCAGTGAAACATACCGCGCCCTCTTTCCATAGGCGATGGCCTCTCTCCTGTCGGCGAACACGGCATAATCACGGTTTCCCGGGAGAGCCTCATCGAGGGGTGGTTGTTCCTGTCCCTGCTATCCTGGCCTAGGATCACCGTAGTCAGGCCGCTGCTCTGCAGCGCGCTCGGCGAGGAGCTGGTCAACTAGCTTCTTCTGCTCGGCGAGCTGTTGGCGTAGCATAGCCTTCTCGGGATCCTCATCCGCCCTCTGCGTGGAGGCAGATGGGTCGGCGGGCTTTATAGCCTCGCCGTGCTCTTTACCTTTACTGACGTTTCGGCTCAACGTCAGTGCTTTAGTGGGTGCGGGGAGACCCAGGAGGCTCCTCTGGTGACGAGTAACTCTCGCCGATGGATCCAACAACGGCTTGTCTTCGGGGGGAGAGCCCCCGTCGAGAAGTTCCAAACCGTTCCCCTCCCCCGACAGGTCAGCCATATTGACTGTTTCCGTCCCTGGGGATGTACCCTCAGGGCCACCCAGTGAATCGGGCTGTCGGCGAATCGCACTGAAGCGTAGGGCAGCGTACTGCCCCCATCCACGGATATACACGTGGGGAGTGGCTTCCTCGATAACCTTGCGGAGTACTTGAAAACACTCAACGCATCGTTGTTGGAGGGCCTCGTGGTGCCCAAATGACCCGGGGTGCCGAACCGCGGGGAGCGTGGCCAGGTCAATTTGACGGCACTGCTCACCAATATCCTCCAGGTGCACTTGACTCCCGGGATATGGCATTTGTAAGCGGTGAAGACGGGAGTGAGTCTCCCGGAGAGTTCGGCGGAAGCATTCGAACTCATCCGGGGTGAGCGATTAGGGTGCATCAAAGTCCGGTCCTGCGACTGGCCAAAACTTCTCAGGGAAGTGGCCCTCTGCAAGGACGGTCCAGAAGCTCCATGACTCAAACTCGGGACCCAGGTCTCCTTGGTCCTCTTCAACGACTGGGAATGGACGGGGAACCGGCAGTGGTGCCGAGGCGGGCCGTCGGGCCGACGGGCTGGCCGGCGGTGAATACGGCGAGCAGGCCGATTGGCCTCCATATCCCGGGCCGCCCTCTGAGGGTGGCGGTGCCCTGGCCACCACATCACGATAGGACGGGCCAGTGAGCGAACATCCTGCCGTAGCGTCGGTGCTCGCCGAGGGTGCACTAGATCGTGGTTCGACCGTTGGTCCCCAGAAAAGGTCTCCGGCTTCCCCGATCGAGGCAGAAGGCGCTTCCAGAGGGGCCGGTACCAACCGCAAGCTTGATCCTTGGGGGTCTACCAGGCCCTCGCTACTCCGGATATACCTTCGGAGAGAAGCGGGGATCATATCGATCTCGCTCTCGGGGAGTACGAGGCTGACGTGCCGCATTCCTACCCCTGCCCCTGACTGGTGGGATTGGGGGGAGGGCTCTGTCGCCGAATCATACTCCGCCTCTGAATCAGAGAAGCGAACCGGTCGGATCTCTGTCCGGAATTCCGCAACATTCTTCCCTCGGCGTCGACGCCTTGCCCTCCTGCCCCTGGGTGGTTCTTCGGGGCGTGGCTGATCTCTGTCCTGGCGTCCTCCGGCCACACTGGTGCTGGGGCCAAGAGGACTGGAAACCAAGGTGCGAGGGGCACCGGGACAGATATCAAGGGGGACGCGGGGAGAGATGATTCCGGGCAGGCCTCCGGGCCGGGATCAGAAGGTGGGATGACCCATGCCTCCTGGATCGGCCACACGGAGTAGACCCTGTTGGTGAATAGCGCTACCGCGAGGTGGTCCGCGGTGGCTATTGTCTGTACCAGCAACCGGGAGAGTCAACCCAACCTGCCTTTGGGGCGGTCGGGGCCTCGATCCGGGTCGGTCATAGAAGTGCCCCTGCTCAGGATGCGCAGGGGCCTGGCGACTGGAGCCAGCAATGGCTTGAGCCAACGCGGCCGCTGTTGCTAGGGCCCCAAGGTGGGCATCCTCTTCCGCTCGAGCCCGACGTTGGCGTCGAGACAGACGAGTCGGGATGAGCGGCACGGGCAGGTGGAGAGCCCGTTCTTCGACTTGAGAGGCCTGGAGGCGATGTCGCCGTGGCCTAACAGGAGCCCTCATCGCGGATCCCTGGAGCGAATCCCGGATAGGGTGGTCCCGGGCATCTTCCACCTCATCCGCATAGGGGAAGGAGTTGTCGGAGCGCTCCGGGGATAAACTCCCAAAGCGGTTGGACGTCGAGGTAGGCAGCGGTGCCTCCCTGTGCGGCCCTCGGGGGCGGCGGTGGTGGCGAAGTGCAGCTCCCTCGAGGTCTAGGCGAGCCATGTCCCTGGTGGGGATGACTCCCTCTTCCTCATATCTCCGCACCAAGTTGTTGATCACCCTTCTTTGGATGACCTCCGAGGGGGAGAGAGGGCGTGGTTGCCCCGCAGCTGCGGCTGCTGGAACGGCTGTGGAACGGGCGAGACCGCGCGGAGTAGCCGCGTCGGTGTTTCCTCTACCCCTGCGCCAGTGGGCGGGTGGCGATCAGGCACTGGATTGGGCGACCTGATTTCTGAAAGCAGGGAGAAGAACCCATTAACACTGACAGGAAAAGGAATCGACAACCAACCATTAGTGCCACGACGCCTTCCGTGGGGGGGACCCAGGCCCTCGACGTCGTGAGACGGAGTGCCCGAGTTCCCTTCCTCAGCCCCCGGTGGGTAAAACTGAATGCTCGGTCGAGCAGCATGCTGGTCTTCCAACACCTCTGAAAGTCATCGATCTTCGTATTGAGGAGAATAGATTCACGTCGGGTTCACCATTTTTCTGTTTCGGTGCGGATGTGCGTCGGGTTACGCTGTTCCGCCAGGACGCGTTCGCGCGTGCACCCGTCAACCCGAGGGGATGGGCGCGCGGCTTGTGGTCCTGCAGTCCCGCTTTCCAAGGGCGGGCGGCATGCGTCCCTTATTCAGGGGAGTCTGCTCTTTGATCGAAACCGGGATGATGGGATGTCGGCTCCTCCTTCCGTGGACGTCTCCTCGGAACTCGTCGCCTAATCCGGGTCTCCCTCATAGATCTAAGAATGTTCGTGAATCTCGTTCCCGGCGCCATGTCTCCATGGACACCGGTTAATTACGCTGCTTCCGCCCGGACGCTCCAAGGAGTCTGGTCGGGGCAGCAACCTGCGGTGAGGAGACCGGGTGGCTCTGGGTGTCGGGGGCGTGCCTTAACATGGCGACTCTGCATGTCTGCCTTCCGTCCCTAATAGGGCTTCTCGAAGGCGTGATGGCCTGAGGCATCCCGCACTGGGTGCGGGGAACTGTGTTACCTGAGGTTTTCCTCAGCTTCCCATGTTTAACACGGGGTATGCCGCGAGTTTAACGTCCAGCGGGGACGCCATCGGACTGATCAACACGAGGAGTGGACCAGATGACAGAACCCCTTGCGGGGAACCTACGACGCTGGGGCCAGCACATGGGCGGCTTCCCGAGTGGAGTGGAGTGGAATGGAATGGCATGACCCCACCGGGATGTGGCGGCCCGGGTAAGGATCAGGGTGGATGATGGAGTGAGGAGCTTGGACCCCGTAGGGGCTTCCTACGTACCGCGCGTTAGCGCGGATCAAAGTCAGCGTAGTTCGGACATACAGTTTAACGTCATGATGGACATCGGCAAGCCGACTCACGAAGAGATCGAGGCCTCCGGGCGGAGGATTGAACCGAACCACCTCGCACAGAGGGGGATGGAACGGCCGGGTGGATCACAGTTTTACGTCATGCTGGACGTTGGCAAGCCGAATCACGAGGAGATCGAGGCGGTGGGGAAGCACAATGGAGATACACACGTGCAGTCCCCCACAGAGGCGGATTCATAGGTGAATCAACGCAAGTGTGAACCCGGGAGGGGTCCACTGATGGACGAACCGACGTAAATACGACCGGGACGACCAGGTGGTGGGCTTGAATCTCGGAGAGGCTTCCTACGTACCCTGTTTAGAAGACGGGGATCAAAGTCCACGTAGTTCGTTCTGTTTGCAACACTCTACCCCCGTGGGCGAAGGCCACTCCAATCCCGACATCCCTGCAGAGACGAGCGGGTGGGGGCCACATCCAAACCGGGGGGACCCTGCGTGCGAGACACGGGATCAGGTGATGCGGACGGTTTAACGTCTTGCCGGACGAAGTAGAGTTTAACGTCGTGTGTTGAGGACGAAGCGGACGGTTTAGCGTCTTGCCGGACGAAGTACAGTTTAACGTCGTGTGTTGAGGACGAAGATGCTTGGCAGTTTAACGTCTTGCAGCGCGGACGATGGTGCAGTTTAACGTCGTGCGGGAAGTAAACGCCTGGCAGTTTAACGTCTTGCAGCGCGGACGTGGCACAGTTTAACGTCATGTTGGACGTATGCAGTTTAATGTCGTGCAGGACGATGAAGCCGCCGATAGGTCTGTGTCACTTCACGCGAGCCTAGGGGGGCCTCACGGGAAGACGACGCACGTTGCGGGCACCCGGGATGAAGGTCATCGGGCGCCACGCAGGCGGGTACCCTCAGGGGGTCAAAGGGGGCGACCCTGGCGGTTTGCGCGCAAAAGAGGAGCTTTGCGCGTAATACCGCGGGTCGGCGCGCAAATGGGCGGGCTGGCGCCCAATTGGGCCAGCGCTTTGCGCGCGAATGATTGAGATTGCGCGCACCGGGCTTCGGATAGCGCACGGGGGCAACGACTCATTCTTTAATGAATGGCCACTTTGAAAATGGGGGGTGCGCGCAATCGGGTCGGATTGCGCGCACCCGGGGCAATTACACGCAAGAGGCTTCTTTTGCGCGCAAATGCCTTCCAGTGAATGGTTATTCAAAAGGAAAGGAGCCAAAGGGATTGCGCGCGAAGGCGAACCCCAAGGCTTTCTTGCGCGAAAGAAAAGAGGTTACCTGAAGATCGGCATTGCGCGCGGAAGGGGTTGGATTGCGTGCACGAGAGACCTTTCGAATTCTGGCAACCTTCAAACCTTCGGGGGTCGCCTTATATTTATAGGCAACCCCGGGCGCGGAATCCAGTTCGCGGGCGCGGAATTCCCTTCGCGGGCGCGGAATCGGGCCTGGCGCGCAAGGGAGTCGCGCGGGCCCCGGGCGCGCAAAATTGCGCGCCGGCTCAGCGCATTGCGCGCATCCCGGGAGGTTTGCGCGCGGCTCATCAACTTTGCGCGCAGGTCTCCAAAATTCCGCGCAAGGCCTCTGGGCCCTCCGAAACGTGCTTCCGACTCCAAATATGACCTCGCTTTCCGCATCCGGAGCTTTGTTTGGGAACAACGGACTTTTCCGGCGTCTACACCTGTAAGTCCTGAAGGTCCTACAGAATGAATTAAGGACCATCTATGAACTTGAAAAAAAATGTCCTATGGGCTCCATAAAAATCTAGGATCACAATGTATCCACAAATTATGGAGTTTAATGCATCCACGATACACAAAACCCACTCTGTGAGTGCCTCAACACCTCACAATCCCGAATCCACACTAGTCAAATCTAACACTCAACCAAATTAGGGATGCACTCATATAGACCATCCATTAGCTCCATAAGCCCATTTATCAACAACCAGCCAATGGAGGAGAGAATAAGATCACAAATTAGGGACAACACCCAAAACATGATATCCCAAGGGTCACCTCCTCAAACCACCATCTTGAGTAGAAACTACCTCAAACATCATGGACAATGGACAATAGAACCTGGGATGATCCAACCCCAAACCCACCATCCAAACAACTGAACTAGAAGTATCGATTAACACTTGTCCAATAAGAATGAGGCTCTCATTGTCCCCTAAATCTTAGCATCCAAACAAAGCATCAACCATAGGCTCTCCATGACCCACATCAGGGTCAGACCAAACTTGGGGATCCCATGATCCTTAGGGTCACAACATAAAATGAAATCCACCAAAGGACTCCCCTGTTAAAAAAATCTCTCATACCTCACTTGTAGAAATAAACTCAACTAGAAAAAAGGCCATAATAAGAGTAGGAAACCCTATGAGGGGATCCTCTAGAACATCCAAATGAATGGGATGTGACTAGTATTGAAACTTATAAAATGTCCCTCAGTGGAATCCAACTAATCCTCGACCAATAACACACCCAATAAAAATCCAAAATCATAATACCTTCAATAGAGTAATTCACAAAAGTCCTCATGAAACCTCAAAATAAGAGACCCTCTACAAGGGTTTCTCAGCACAATACAAAAAAACATGTCATATGGGAATTCTCAACAACCAACTACGACATCCAATAATCAATTGATCAGAAAATATCCCACAAGGGAATCCTCAAGAGTCTCTCAAACTCATCTCAAAACCTTAATGGAACCTCGATGCAACCGCCATCTAGAGGCATTAACCCATCCCAAAGGCTCCAAAAGCTCCGGTCCTTAAACTTAGGATTTAAACCTCAATTGTTTTAACCTCAAAAAACTGGTCCCAAAACTCATGGATAAACCAATATATCCTCATAGATACTAATTGATACCACCATTTGAGATCCATCTAAAACAAACTCAGAAAATACAAGATGGCATCCACAATCCACAACTAACTAACAAGATCACACCCTCACACATGCCTCGTAGCTCACAACCCAGCCCCATGAGGAATCTAGAACCACCATAAAGAAACCATACTATTGAACTATAACTATAAAAAAAATTAAAAATACATCTAAATAATGAAATTATTCCATCAGCACGATCTATATGAAGAAATTCTCAGAATGTACTACTCACAAGTCTAATTATGACATCAGGGCTAAAACAAGAAAAATAGGACAAGACAGTAAAAAGTACACAACATGCACTAGGGGTACATGGTGTGTAACCCCAATGGTCCTACCTGGATATATGTAACAATCCAAATAACATTAAATTTCTCAAATTACATGGTTTTTGGGCCTTGTACATGGCGTGTACCCCCAAGTGGGTACTTACCTATGTATCGCTACCCTACTCAGCGTGTAACATGCCCGAGCACACGGTGTGTACCACCAGTACACGATGTGTTACCACAAATGGGTACCTACCCATGTATGTGGACATGTAACCCACCTAGGTATGTATGCCTACATGACATTCACCCACACATGGGGATTGACCATGCACCCCACATATCAAAGTACCCCTGCATGGGCTGTTTGGGCTGTTTGGCCATGTACTCGATCACACCCCGGAAGCCCACTACACGGAGTGTACCCCCAGTACATGGTGTGTAGTTCCTAAAAACATATATTCCTTGGATATTAATAACACATGGCATGTTTTATATGAACAAAATACCGTGCACATGGGTTTTTCCGAATAGAAACACCTCAAAACGACACGAAACACCCGATTTCTCCGCAAAGCCCATAGATTGACCCACTTGGGGTCCCCAACAACCCAAAATAGGATTTAAAAACTACAAATAGATAAAATTTTGGTATTTTAAGCATAAAACATAAAATAGGCCTACCAATGGGTGGAAACCACCAATTCTTTGGTTTGATCTATAATACGTAGCTACCGCACGATGATCTAGCGTGACCCATGCTTCTTGGTGGTGCCTCCTTTTATCACTCTCCCCCACTTACATCCCAATCCATCTTTTAGATGAAATCAAAAAAGGGGGATACCCTTCAGAATACATGTAAATCTAAGAGAAAATAAATAAGAAAGAAAAAAAATAAAAAAGGAAAAAGAAAAAAGAATAGAAAAAGAAGGGGGGGACCCCAATGTTCAATACAAGGTTATACTCTACATAGGGAAAACCCCTAATTCTAGACTCAATAATAGAGATAGAATCTCAATAAAAAACTCTGTTTAAAAGATAAAATCAAAGGAACACACACAAATAAATAAATATTTAATTAAGTAATATTAAATATTCTATAAAAAATAGAATGACTTAGATTTACACAAAACTCATGTACTAGGGTAAACACACCATTTAGGGATGAATAGAGTTTTCAAAAAAATTATCCTAGATCATCTTATAGGTGAAATCACAATTTCCCTTAAAATACTTCTATGAACAAAAAGGTTCAAATTTCCCCTTATTTTTAAAACTCGTGATGATGTGGGTCTTCACAATATTGGTCAAGATAAAGTTATCAAGTGGTGTGAAGAAGAGAGAAGATAATTTTCCCTTTTATAAGAGAGGGGAGTGGAAATCTTGTAATTATTCAATGTTTTAAATTAATATTATGTCACTCTCATGGTTGTGGGGAACCCAAACAATTTTGGTTAGAATATATGGTGATAAGGTTCAAAATGATCTCATACAATAAGAATTAATATGATATTTTATGACCACATCACAATGCTTTAACCATAATTAAACCATTTTACCCTTTTACTATGATGAATTTTTTTTTACCAAGGTTTTTATTCATGATGAAAAAAATGAAATTGAAATTTTGGCTAAATTTTAACTTCATGATTCAAAATATAAAATCCATTTTTCAAGACTCAATTTGTATAAGTGGTATAAATTGATTTTAGTATAAGATCACAAAACACAATGAAAATTTTTTTATATAAAAATGTCCATTTTAATCATAAAAGTATTTTATATTGAAATCAGGTATTATTTTGATTCCCATATCATTATTTATATTATTTTTAACAAACTAGGACTTATTTTATTTAAAACCAAATAAAAATTGAATGATACTTTTAAATTAATTTATTTAAAGGAAAGAAATAACAATTTTCCACTCAAAAATCAATCTTTTAAAGTCTCTTCGGTGGTGGCACAATGGTGAAGGTGAGGATCATACCAATTCTATTCTTTTGGAGGTACATGGTTTGATTCTTGGGAGTCCACTCCTAGAAGAATTTATTCCTCCCTCAGGATCCACTCATCTTTTTAGGTCACCCAGTCCCTAATTAGGTGGGTGAATTGAGGCACAACCCACTTGTGCTGATGGATTGCTTTGTCGATCCATCACCGCCTGAATTTTTACCCTCTGAGACACTATTCCATCTCAATTGGAAACAACTCCTTCTCGACTGGGGCTCTCTCCAGAGTGATCTCTTCATGGGGAGGGTGGTTTCCTTGTGTAGAGGGTTTGAAAAAGATACACTTGGGGATTCCCTTATTAAAAGGAATCAATATTTTCAAAAACATACCAACACAATAATCTAAGCTAATTTTTACAAGATGATTTCAAAAATGATGCCCATTTTTTTGAATAAAATTTCTAAAAGTGGTATAAATAAATTACAATATATGGGAAAATAATTCAATGCAAACAATTTTTGAAGAAAATGTATTTTTTGAAGAATAAAATGAATTTATCCTAATTATTGACCTAATAAACACAATTAAATTAAATTTAATTCATTTTATTGGATATATAATCTAATAATTTCATTATAATCATTTATCAATATTAATTAATTTAATCTATTTATATTAAAATACATTTAGTATGAAAAAATAGTTTTATGAAAAATATATGTTTTACCTTTAAAATAATTTAGCTTCACTCCTAACCAATTGATAATAACTGTATGATTGATTATTAATTTTATTAAATAAATAAATTAAACTATATTTTATAATATGTTTATTTCTATTCATACCCTCCAAACCAATGACTAGGTTATAATTTTTATATTTAAATAATAATATTTCTATAGTATATCACCATTCGTTTAAGCCCAGTGTTGCATATACCACATTATATCAAACATAATATTGTTTAAAAAAAATATATTATAAAATTTTAGGGTGTTACATTGTACCTCCCTTAAAGAAATATTGTCCTAATAATTTTATCTCATTTTCATTAAAAAGGGTTGAAAACATTTTCATAATCAATTCTAAATAGTGGAATAAAATATACACAAACGGAAAGAATTATCTTTTAATATAGAACGATAACATATCCTTTTGAAAATAACATTAATTTCTATACTAAGAAAATAAAACTTATCATTTCCTAAATAGTTATTAAACAATTTATTGACCATTATTATAATCATACTTATAAAAGTTTTTATAAAATAATGCCTTAATTTTTGAGTGATGAAACTCAATAAATTTATCTTCCACTTGTCCAAGTTGAGGAATTACTTTACTATTGATATAAATAATATGAAAAGAATGATTACTTGATTTCTATCTATTCTTTAAACATAATTTCATCTTTTGGATATGCTTTAAGAATTTTCCACTCCTATCTTATCTCTTACTCTATGTAATTAATATTCAAGATGATTTTTTCATACATGAAGCACTAAAATAAAATTATAACGTATCACAATATCCACCAAAGGATAATAATTTATTCCTCTTATATTTATACATTAATCAATAATAAAATTATTAGCATAAGTTAAGATAATATTTAATATGAATAAATACTAAATTAATTTTAAAAGCATAAAAAAATAACACCCAATGTTAAAATTTAAATATTCCATAGATAACTGACCATAAAAATATTCAAAAAATTATAGACCAAATTTGAAACCCAAAAAGAATAAAAAATATTCAATTACATATTCATCTGATATAAAATTAACATTTATCTCCAAACAAAATTATTTACTAATAAGGTCACATACTAAAAGTATATATTCCCTTAATCATATATTCTCCAAAATATGGTAATCATTTCTAAAAATAATTTATGTAACTATAAAACCACAAAAAACATATATGATTTTAAAAGTTAACTCATTTTTTATTCCTCAATAAAATCCCATATTTTCCAAAAATATTTCAATTTACCTTAATCATATAATGTTACAAATACAGCGAACTTCATCAAAAATAACTTTAATCAATTATTCACTAAATTAATTTTCAATCCAAAGTTTATCTATATGATAAAGCAAATGTTTCCAAAATGTAATAATCCTTTTTCCTAATTAACCATAATTACATTAACATCAAAGAACGTATTTACCCTAAAGGTTATCAATACCTTTAAAATTATGTCTAAAAAATATATTATACTTCTTCCTCAAATTACATTCTCACTAAAACAAATACTAAACCCAAGGGTCGTATTCCTATAAGTGTTTCCCAAAATATCCTTAATCATATTAAACTACCATCACATACTACCTCAAAAGGATATCTATTCTTTTAAAAATATGACCAACATTAAACATATTAAACCATAATGGTATCTAAAACTCTTAAAATATCCTCAACTAAATCATCATAACCTTTAATGTTATCTAAAATTTTATTTAATACTAACTATGATGCCCTGTAACATAAAAAACCCATAAATATATGATTCATAACAAGTGTTTCAATTTCTGAACTTTTGAGGAGATTTTAGTTTTAGAGTTTTAGAGAATTTAAAAAAACCCTTATATATCAAACCCTTAAAATACAAAGTGGATACTTTGACTCAATGTCCATTTTTGATCATAAAAACTGGATTCTTAAATTTAAACTCCTATTTCATTCAAAACAATTCATCATATTTTAAGATGAGTCACTATAGTGGAAGTATTAACATTTCTATAGTTACTATACCTCTATGAATCCTATGATTTTTTAAGATGTAAGATGATAAAAATAAATCTTAATAAGGGATATAAAAATAAATGAAGCCTATTATTCTAGTGAAAAACATCAAAAACCATGATAATGTTTATCTATTTGAAAATAGAACATTTAAAAAATATATAAAACATATACACATTATAAAATAATTTTTTTATCAAATAAAACATTTGAAACCCATTATAAATCATAGAAAAAATATGAAATCATAATGAACACATTTCTTTGAAAAAAAACCTTTCACCTTTAATGGTTCACACACTTTCCTTACCTTATAGAATCAAAATATTTCCATAAAACTATTTTCAATCATAAAATAGGTATCTTGGAGCATCATATTAATAATCCATGTTCACTCATGTTTAACCCAAATCGGAACAAATGATTCCCATTTAATTCCATAGGAGTAACCTACCTGGTTATCTCCATCACTTTTCATCTTAAAAAACTAATCATTACCCAATGCATTAGAGAGATATATCTGGCTCAACCACTATCATGAGCTATATTAGTCTCACTCATCATCATCTATAATGATCAAGTACTATATCATGAACAAAATTATTTTAATCTTTCACTTTTCATCATAAAACCCTTGAATAACCAATTTGATCCCATAATCACAACACATTCCATTTTCACATAAAAATGAAGAGAAATATGTCTTTATTTTGAAAATTATTTAAGAAAAATATCCACATATGAACTAGAATAGGATATTATTTGAAAAACAATGAAACTTTTTATAGGGATATTTATAAATAATAACCTTTATGATAATAGGAAAAAGTGGTCAATTCTTATACTTTAAAATTGAGTTCTTTTTCACATTGGTAAAAAAGTCAAAATAACCCGTACAACAAATGTTAAAATGATTCATTTTAAAAATATTTAAAGAAAGTAAAAAGTAGGTGAAAATGAAATTTAACAACATTTTATGTATAAATAAGAACATTATTGGTACATTTTTAAGAACATGGATATGTAGGAGAAATATTTGAAAGGAATAATTCAAAACAAGGTCTTAATGAAATATCCTTTACCATTTTTGTAACTTTTACATCAAAATAACATTGAAGGAGAGAATATGAAATGGATTTTTAATCCAATTAAATTTCAATAAATTAATTATAAAGGAAATACATGTGTCATTTTATACACAACACATATAAAAAATGTTGTGAAAATGGAATAAGTCTCAAATAAAGGAAATTGAGACAAGAAACCCTTTACCTTGTCTCTTTAATCTCCATGTATGTATTTTACTTTCATGAATAATAAAACTATATAATTTTTATACTTGATTAAGAAAATATTTCTTGTTCATTAATTTTTTCCTTTTATTTTATTTATTACCACGTTTTATTTAGTTACTAAATAAATTAAGTCCACATCAAACGTTTTGAGGTTATAGGTTCATAATCTTCAAAATAACTTTGATAGGTTGACCATGTTCAAAGGGATCAGGGTTATATAAACTCTATAATTTTAAACATAATAAAATCATCATTATTATAAGTTAAATATACTTTTATAACCATCCACGTAATTTGGTTATGAAAAATTAATCACATTGTTTCATGTAGATAATAATCCTTACGTACGCATGAACGATGTTTTCATTTTTCTAATTGGTTGAAAAGAAATAAATTGGATTATATTTTAATTTACTAGATTCATAATTATTTTATACATGTAATATTTTTATATTATATCCATCATTATGACCAGAAATGTAAGGTGACAATGAATAATAAATCACATCGCTTTGTGGCGGTGGTAGTCCACACGTAAAAACATGCGACCTTATCATTTTCCAATAGCTATAAGGTTAATAAGTTAATGGATATTATATATTTTCAAAAGAATAACAATGTCATAAATATCATTTATATTTATTAAATCCATCATAATAAATAACCATATTTGGCAGTGATGAAAAAAGAATTACATCACTACATGGAGATGGTTGTCCGTAGATATGAATGAGAGATTATTTCACATTCTATTGGATGGAAAATGAGATGAAAAAGGGTTATAAAAAAATTATAATAACATTTTATTATATTATATATACTTATGATATTATATCATAATGGTTATGACATGTTTTAAGGAAGCATAAAAAGGAATAAACATGAAAACACTCGATTAAGAGTTATACCTATTCTTTGGAAAACCTCATTTGGATTACACATTAAGACTTATAGGTTGGTATTTTAGTGAAACCAAAACTTATAGGGAATTGGGAGCTATTTGTTTATGGTATTTTTGAAGTCCTTGGTTGAGATAAATGGATCATGAGGATTGAAGAAGAAAGGAGAGGAGGTTCCCTTTTCTAAGTGAGGGGAGTGACACTGTTGTAATTATTCAATGTTGTAAAATAATATTAAGTCACTCTAGTGGTCAAGTGGAACATAAAAAATCAAGGTTATAAGTTGAGGTGAAATGTTTTTAAATTCTATCATAAAATAATAATTAAGAATATATTTTATGACCTTAACATAAAATTTCAACCCTAAAAACATGTTTTTTCCTATTACTATGATGACAACATTTTTACCAAGGTATCATGATAAAAAAATGAAATTGAACTCATTAATTTTTTTATTCTCATAATTATAAATATGAAATCCATTTTTCATGATTCAATTTTTAGAAGTGGAATAAATTACTCTTTGAAGGTTCCAGGTGCAACAGAAGTGCCGATAGGGCATGACCAACTCATCTTTTTTTTTTTATCATAATCAATGATTAATAGAATATTTACGTGGTGAATAATTGTAACACCCTGACCCTAGTTACCCAGAGTCAGTGC
The DNA here is from genome assembly GCA_963277665.1 of Viscum album. Classification (NCBI taxonomy): domain Eukaryota; kingdom Viridiplantae; phylum Streptophyta; class Magnoliopsida; order Santalales; family Viscaceae; genus Viscum; species Viscum album. Next base: position 1,509,726,925 of record OY728139.1, on the reverse strand, counting down.
ATTATTACAAAAAATTGGCATGATCACAAAAGATCAAGTCTCGAAAGATCGATTAATTTAGTAGCCTTGGAAACACTAGATACATTCATAAGTCTTATATTACATCATAAAGTGAAAAACTACAACAACATAGTCTCCATAGTCCACAATCATATCCCCTTAGACTATCCCTGAAGGTCAGTCATAAAATACTTTTTCACATCCTGGGAAAAATAAAACATAGAAAGGGGTGAGCTCAGATTCTCAGTAAGGAAAACAATATAGCAGAAACTTTCATAAATAATTTTAAACATTTAAGGCAATGTATAACTAAAACAAAATCCTTTTAAACTTGAACTTAAACATAATATGGCAGAAATAAAATGAAATAATTCCATTTAATTATTCACATGGATATTCTACTAGTCAAATAATCACATGAAATATCAATAACCACTTTCATAATGATGGAATGCATAATGCCAGTCTATCATAACCACATAGTCAATGCCTTGTGCCAAGACTACAAATAAGATTTTGTCAAGGCCTTATTCCAAGACACTAGTTTGTCTCATGAGACCTACTGATGCATCGAGGAGCTATAGCGGGCTCCACCCGTCACTTACTAAGTCCAATTCATTCCTCATATGAACAGGTTTAAACATAACATAAACATTCGTATTAAAACTAGCATAAGAAATGTAAATACTTTCTCAATAAACCATGAATGGTATAAAAATATCACATCCATAGTCAAACATATCACAAAACCTTCAATACAATATGGAAGTTTTGTATCATAATAAATCAACTTCAAATAATCTTAAAATCCATCAAAGGATGTTGACATAGATAAAATCAAAACTATTTGAGAAAAATATCTCTTTTTTGAAATCATTTAAAAGTCACATAATTATAAAAGAAAACATTTAATTTGAAAATATTCTTATAAGCTTGTAAGGGAAGCTTCGATGATTTTATAATGGCAGAAAATAGTCTCACCCACCGTATAAGTTAAAAAAAGACATTCTTACCTTAATTCTGTCGAAAAGGTTAAAAAAGACCTTATTTTTAAAATGAAGGAAAGATTACTTTATAAAAATCTTATAAAAGTCAAAAAATGTATAATTTAATTTAACCCATAGTATATAAAATATTAATAATGTTTTGAAATACATTTTTAAGAAACATGGATGTGGATGATAAAGAGGTCCCACTAGATAATTACGTATAAACAACCTCAGATAATGTAGAGATTGTGAAATAAACCCTTAACTTGTACTTTTAATTGGTAGAGGGTAGGTTAAAATCCTGTATAATAGTTAAATCATTGTTATTAAATTATACAATAATCATATACCTAAATATGATATCATATATGATCTTTTAATATTGCTTTGTTAATAATATTTTATTATTATCGTCGTTTTAGGTGTTCACTTACTCATTTTCTTTTATATGTTTTGTTACATAATCCATGTTTATTATCCATAGGTTGTATCTTATTCATATCCATAATGATATCAAGTCCTTAAAAATTATTTTTAATCATCAAATGAAAATTAATCTTGAATGGATACGATGTGGAATGAATCTCATCGCGTTCGTGGAGACGGTAGTCCGTATGTACGCACGAGCGACAATATCATTATTTTGATATTAAAATTATATATAATTGGATGGTGTATAATATATACAGAATAATTATCAAGTTATATTTATTATTTACATGAATTACACATCATTATTATACCCATCCAAATAATAATGTATTGAATAACAATTACACCACGATGTGGAGACGGTAAGCCGTACGTACGCACGTATGGTGACATGTCATTCAAGGGATGGATAGAATAATGAATTTGGTTATACCATATTTATAACAACATCACAATATATAGAAGATACTGGAGTTATTATTTTATAATGGAAACAACAAAGTAAAAGGAAGTGGAAGAAGAAAGGAACTTGAAAGAGGTGGTGAGATTTTTACCTCTTCTTCGGGTTATTCCTTTTGATTTGATCAAAAGGGCTCCTGAAATTGGCTTTATGACTAAAGAAAGGCCTCTAGGATGAAGTGAGGGAAGTTGAGAGGATATTTGGGCAGGTTTTGGCTGAACCAAATGTAGGACCCCGGGACACCCTGAGAGGGGAGGGGTGAATCAGGGTGTCAACTTTTTCTTTTAAAACAAGGATCTTGTTCCCACGCTGGTATAAACTAGTTAAACCTGTATGACGAATATGATCAGTAATGAAACATTCCCATGAAAAGAGATGACACAACAATTTTTACTTGGTTCACCGCTAAGGGCTACATCCAAGGAGCATACGCCGAAAAGTTTTCGGTCATACCAAATTCCACTAATCTTCACTAGTTGTGGATTACAATGGTTCGGGAACAGTCACTCTGTCCTAGGCTCACTGCCTTTACAAAGGTTCAGGGATAGATCAATGCTTCCCTCAGGTCACTCCCGTTGAATCCCCCTAGAACACTGCCCTTGGTGAAGTCACACTCAGTTTATAGACGTGAAGGTCTCTTCAATAGATTTGCATTGAAGTCTTTATCCCTTCTTAGCATGAGACTCTGCTTGAATCCAAGTTCGAAATTGATGCACTAGAATGAATAGAACCAATGAAGTGGATAACCAGAATGTGCAGACAAGATTTATTGACAATTGCGCGCAACACCAACCATTTTCATGCAAAACCATCCTATTGCGCGCAAAATTTAATTTCTCACGCGGAAAAATATTTCACACCACAACACCCATTTTTGTGCAACTGAATATTTTACACGCAACCCCAATATTTACGCGCAACTCTTCCTTTTTCGCGCATCCCGGAATTTTCCGTGCAATCCAGAATATTTCATGCAATACCCTTTACATGATCCTTTTTCACGCATCAGACCTAGAATCTTCTCTAAGTCTTCAACCATATGGAATGAAGTGGGTCACCTCTTATTTATAGGCGTCTGAGACCCCCGCGCACAAAATCCCTTTTGGCACGAAAACCTCTCATCTGGCGCGTAAATTTTCATGCAGGTATCATTTTCCATGACCATCTCTAGATATTTCACACAGCCCATGCCTTTGCCATTTTTCAACATTTTGATTCCAAAACACTATTTTCACGAAAAACCTTATTCCCCAATTTCACGCACCACGCTGTTTTTTGCGCAAACCCGCACTTTTTTGCACCCAGCTCAGATATTTCGCGCACAACCCTCCTTTTTCGTGCACCACTTCCTCTTTCCATGCACCTCTTTTTACCAACAATCCATGTCTTAATTTTCAGATTTTGAGGCCCAAAAATTTGGCAAACACTGTGAAACTGCGCCACCTTCAACACTGTTGTCTGATTGAACTGTATGATCACTTTTCTGGAACACATTATGAACTTCCACTGAGGATTGACAACAAACACAAACCAAACTCCAATTCCTACATAGAACAACCATGGTTCCAATAATCTCTCCCTTTGGGTTTTTTGGAAATCACCAAATAAATTCAAAAAATCACCATCCCCATGAAATCCAAAAATGCAAGGATCAACTCAGCCAACACTCTAAGTCTACGTGAACAATGCTCGGTGTAGAAAACAAGAGAGGAAGCTTGAATTGGGTTCCCATGTTTTGGAATTCTCAATGATGCCCATGAAAATTTCTTACAGTGTCACAGAAGCATTACATGTCCACTGACAATCCTGAATTTATTCCTTTCTCCCCCATTGTCAATAAACCCAAAGACTGGTAATTTGTTCATTATTCAGCTCAATCCATACTCCCCCTGGATAGTATCTTCCCTACAAACCTGCATCACATCCATAAACAGAAAAAAACAGTTATCATAATCGGAGAGAGGGGAATTCCGGAACCTCATTATGCAGTAGGAGGTGGTTGAACAACGAGGTTCAACTGATGCTTTTCAAACACAGCTGCTGACAGTGGCTTCGTCAGGATATTAGCTACTTTCTCATCAGTTCCCACGTGATCTATTCTAATCACCCCTTGCTCAACTTTTTCTTTGATAAAGTGATACCTGATTTCAATATGTTTTGTACGAGAATGCTGAACATGATTCTTTGTAAGATCAATTGCACTCTTGTTATCACAGTAAATCACCATTGGTTTATTTACTTCATCACCAATATCTGTTAATTGTTGCTTCATCCATAGTAGTTTAGTGCATGCCTTTGTGGCAGATATATACCCAGCTTCAGTAGTACTAAGAGAAGTACTTTTTTGTTTCTTGGTCAACCAGCCAACACATTTCTTCCCAATATAGAAGGCTCCACCACTGGTGGACTTCCTGTCTACTACATCACCAGCCCAGTCAGCATCATAAAATGCTGATAATTCACTGTCCCCGTCTGCATCAAAATATAACCCAAAGTTATTTGTACCTTGAATGTACCTCATGATTCTTTTTACTGCTGCCATATGTTCCTCCTTTGGATTACTCTGAAAGCGGGCCGCAAGACAAGTGGAAAAAACAATATCTGGTCGTGTCGCTGTCAGGTATAGTAGGCTCACAATGATCCTCTTGTACATGGTGGGATCTACAGAGGTCCCATCCTCATGCTTTCAAGTTTAGTTCCAACTGCAATCGGAGCTAACATTTGGTTTAGAGTCTTGCATATTAAACTTCTTCAGCAGTTCTCTTTCATACTTTTCCTGAGAAATGAAAGTGTAATCCTTATTTTAAATCACCTATATCCCCAAGAAATATGTGACCTCCCCAATCATAGACATTTCAAATTATGATTTCATGTGATTGGCAAATTCATCCACTGATTTCTGCCTGCTTCCACCAAATATGGTATCATCAACGTAGACTAGAACCATGAAATGATCTTTTAGATAATTTTTCACATAGAGATTGTGATCTACTCCTCCTCTTTTGAATTCTAGTTTCTTGAGATATGAATCCAACCATGAGTACCACGCCCGTGGTGCCTGCTTCAAACTATATAGATATTTCTTCAGTTTGCAGACCTTTATTTCATCAGTACTTAGAACAAAACCCAGTGGTTGTTTAATGTAGACTTCTTCTTCTAGAACACCATTCAAGAATGATGTTTTGATATCCATTTGATATAATTTATATACTCTTTGGAGTGCCATGCAAGGAAAATCCTGATTGATTCCAGTCTATCCACTGGAGAAAAGGTTTCTTCAACATCAATTCTTTCAATATGGGAGTATCCTTTACATACTAGTCATGCCTTGTTTCTGATGACACTTCCATGCTCATCAAACTTATTTTTTAAGATCCATTTGGTACCAATCACATTGTGACCTTAGGGTCTCTGGACAAGATCCCAAGTCTGATTCTTGTCAATATGATCTAATTCTTCATTCATGGCTTTCACCCAAGATTAATCCTTTGCAGCTTCTTCGAATGAGGATGGATCCACAACTGATAGAAATGAAGATTGCGTGTTATTCCTCATCCTTCTTGTTTGAGTGGGTGAACTCTTATCCCCAATTATGTTGGATAGATCAATCTCAGATCTTCGATTTCTCCTACGAGGTTCAGATGCATTCTCTTCATCCACAGTTTCTTCTTCCGATTCTTCTTCTGAGTCAACATCATTATGTGACTGCTGAGTGATTTGTTCACCTTCCTCTATTTCGGTATTTATATTTACTCCATGTTCAAACTCATCATCATCTTATATCTCATCAGCATAGGTATTATTGGAAGCACTTGGGGTTTTCCCTTCAATGATATTAACATCATTTCTTTCCAAAATCCTCCCCAAGCGTTTATTGAGACACTTGTAGGCTTTACTGTTCAGTGGATATCCAAGAAAAATTCCTTCATCAGTATTTTCTCCAAACTTCCCTTGATTTCCTTCTTTATTCTGAATGAAACATTTGCTTCCAAAAAACACGGAAGTATTTCAACAAAGTCTTCCTTCCATGCCACAATTCGTATGGTGTCTTTGTTTCTCCCATATAGAGCCCTATTCGATTCTGAATGTGCACTGTAGCTTCAACAACCTCCTTCCAGTAATGGAGAGAGATACCACTCTCAATCAACATAGTCCTGGCCATATTGTTGACCTGTCAATTACGACGCTCAACAACTCCATTTTGTTGTGGAGTTCTCACAGCAGCTACCTCATGTTGTATTTCATGTTTTTCTAGGTAATTTTCAAACTCAATGGACGTGTATTCCCCTCCATTGTTAGATCGCATGACTTTTATTGTCCGTCCAGTATCATTCTCGGCAATCCGGCGATAAGTTTTCATGTAATCAAGTACTTGTCGCTTCCTGTGAATCACCATTACACAATCCATTCTGCTATAATCATCAATGAAAATGATGAATTACCTTTCTCCATGGGTTCCAACAACATTTATTGGGCCACATACATCTGTATGAATGAGATCAAGAAGATGCAATGCCCTTTTATTCTTTGGACGATATGAACTACAGACCAGCTTCCCACGAATACAATCACCACAAGACTTTTCCCGTTCACATTTTAGAATGGGAATATCCATGACTATCTTCAGATTAGATATCTTTTCCATGTCTTGTTGGTTAATGTGCCCCAGCCTTTGATGCCACAAATTGTTTTCTTCTTCAACAGAAAAATAGCAGGAGTTCACTTTGCTGTCAACCTGATATAAGTTTCCATATGTTCTATAACCTTTTATAAGAGAATTCCCTGTTTTTCCTTTTATAGTGAAGCCTTTTTGATTGAAGGTTACTATGAGACCTGAGTCACGGAGTTGACTTACACTGAGGAGATTATGGCGTAGACCGTCCACATAAATAACTTCAGTCTTCTTCAGCTCCCCATTGGTGAGAGCAGCATTCCCACTACCTTTAATCTTCAAAGCACCATCATTACCAAACCGTACTGTTCCATCAACATTATTTTCAATGTTCTTCAAAAAGTCAACATTTCCCATCATATGGGAAGAGCATCCACTATCAAGGATCCAGGTGCTACTGCTCTTTGTAGCTTTGAGGGCTACTTCTGCAAGATTGGATTTCTCGATCTTCTTCTTCTCTTTCCATGAGATATTGGATTGAGCATAGGATACTAATGGCCTTTTAATACTTTCTTCCACATAATATGATTCTTCATACCCATAATCTTCTTCCAAAGGGGAAAAATTGTTCGTGAGAACAACATCATCAGGAGGATGAAAATTGGCCCGACTTTGAGTGTTGTATGAATTTCTCCTATCATATCGCTGCCTGCAATACATAGCTTTATGGACAAAGTTAGAAAAATTAAAATAGTAACCATAGAAGCTATTTCTTCTATAAGATGGAGGATATGAAATCAGCCTCCTTTGTTGACTTCCCAGATCTTCCCCATTCAAGTAGCTCCTTGCCTCTTCGCAGTATGACATGGTATGACCCAAATAACCACAGAATTGACACTTCATGAGAGGAAATGTATTTTCACTTGAATTTATCATCATTCCTTCTTCCTTGGGAGAATAGTTGAACTGACTGTCATTTTTGAAAGTTTGAGGATAATTTTCAGTTCTTTGTTTAGTTTGTATTGATGGTTTCTTTTTCATCATTTCTGCTAATGTTTTAGTATGTAAAACTTTCATCTTGTCGTTCTTTTGGCTCTCTTTACTTCCAGCATTTGATGTCTCAGCTTCACAGCCAATTCCACTCTTTCCCATGCAAGCGGGTCTTTGATCACTTAAGATTTTTCCAACCCCATCTGAACCACACTTGGTTCTTGCTAGTAATTATGCATATGAGAATCTTCCGAAATGAATTTTCTTCTTTCCCTCATTTGTCATTGATTGACATTCAATTTTACTTCTAAGAGTAACTACTTCTTCCTCAAGTACCTCAACAGTCATGGACTTCTCTTCCAGTTTGGATGAAAGGTCATTTATGACCTTTTCTTGTTCTTCAATTTTAAGCTTTAGTTTTACAACATCATCTGTGCTTTCAAGGATAGAAGACTGAACTCTCACAAGTTCTTCTAGTCGTTCAATCTCTGCTTCAAGCTCATCAACATATTCTGATGATTCTTCCACCATTTCCTTCCACTTAGTACATCTCTTACATTTATTCTGAAGCTTGGAAAAAGAATCCTTAATTTAAGTCTTTGAATCACCATTAGATGTAATCTGATTATCTCTGTCTTTATTGATCAAGGGTTCTGACTTTTAAACCATAGCCATCATGGAAGCATGCTTTCCCGTTTTAAATTTGGGTTCTTATTCTTCACAAAATTCAGTATCCTCATCTTCCTCTTCACAGAAAAATTTCTTCCTCTGTATTTTCTTTCCAGATTTGAAGTCTCTCTTTTTGAAAAATATTTTTCAAGGCTTCTCGATGTTCTCATCTTCACTATCTTCATCACTGATCTTTCTTAAACATTGATAAGCAATGTGACCAACTTTTCCACAAATAAATCATGCGAGAGGTAACTTCCCTTTGAATTTCCCTTTTCCCTTCTGGAACTTCTTTGCAAGGAGAGAAAAAATATCTTTTTCTTCGTCATCTTCACCGCTAATATCTTTTGAGATTTTCAGTTTATCCATGGCCTTGAACGCCATTTCATTGCTCACACGAGTCGTAGCATCTTCTGGTTTGACTCTCATTTCGTATGCTACCAAGATGCTCAGTAGATCATCCAGAGAAAGTTTGGAAAGATCTCTTTCCTCAAGGGCTGACACCTTTGCATTGTACATGGGTGGAAGTCTTCTTAATATTTTATTTACAATATCAATGTCTTTGATTTCTTTTCCTAGACCCTAAAATGCTCCAACCACTTCAGTAATTCGATTGAAGAATGAGTCTGCATTCTCGTCTGGGTGCATCTTCAGATCATCAAACCGATTGCGAAGGACTTGTAATTTTTCCTCCTTCACTTTGCCATCTCCTTCATAAATATTTTCGAGTTTATCCCACATGGATTTTGCTGAGGTGAAACTCATCACCTTTAGATAGATATGATCATAAAGAGTTACAGTGAGTGCATTTTGTGCTTTAGCATCTGCATCAATAATTTTTCTATTTGCATTAGTCATATCTAGGCCTATTGGATCAGTGACATTTATACCTTGCACAGTGGAAAACAGAACTTCCATTCCAAGGGATCTTAGATGATATCTCATTCTGTTCTTCCAAATTTGAAAATTACTTCCATCAAAGAGAGGGACTCCCCTGACATTGATGGCATTTTCCATGATGAAAAAGGACAGATTCAAGACCAGCAACCTGGCTCTGATGCCACTTGTAGGACCCCGGGACACCCTGAGAGGGGAGGGGTGAATCAGGGTGTCAACTTTTTTCTTTTAAAACAAGGATCTTGTTACCACATTGGTAGGAACTAGTTAAACCTGTATGATGAATATGATCAGTAATGAAACATTCCCATGCAAAGAGATGACACAACAATTTTTACTTGGTTCACCGCTAAGGGCTACGTCCAAGGATCATACGCCGACAAGTTGTCGATCGTACCAAATTCCACTAATCTTCACTAGTTGTGGATTACAATGGTTCAGGAATAGTCACTCTGTCCCAGGCTCATTGCCTTTACAAAGGTTCAGGGATAGCTCACTGCTTCCCTTGGGTCACTCCTGTTGACTCCCCCTGGCTTACTGCCCTTGGTGAAGTCACACTCAGTTTATAGACATGAAGGTCTCTTCAATAGATTTGCATTGAAGTCTTTGTCTCTTCTTAGCATGATACTCTGCTTGCATCCAAGTCTGAAATTGATGCACTAGAACGCACAGAACCACTGAAGCGGATAACCAGAACGTTTAGAAAATATTCACTAACAATTGCACACAACACCAACCATTTGCGTGCAAAACCTTCCTATTGCGCGCAAAATTTACTTTCTCACGTGAAAAAATATTTCGCGCCACAACACCCGTTTTCGCGCAACTGAATATTTTACGCGCAACCCCAATATTTACGCGTAGCTCTTCCTTTTTCACGCATCCCAAAATTTTCCACACAATCCATAATATTTCACGCAAGCCCCTTTACGCAATCCTTTTTCATGCATCAGACCTCGAATCTTCTCTAAGTCTTCAACCGTATGGAATGAGGGGGGTCACCTCTTATTTATAGGCGTCTGAGACCCCCGCGCGCAAAATCCCCTTTGGCGTGAAAACCTCTCATCTGGCGCGTAATTTTTAGTGCATGTATCTTTTTGCGCACCCATCTCCAGATATTTCACGCAGCCCATGCCTTTTCCATTTTTCGACATTTTGATTCCGAAACACTATTTGCACGAAAAACCTTGTTCCCCAATTTCGTGCACCATGCTGTTTTTCACGCAAACCCGCACTTTTTTGCGCCCAGCTCAGATATTTCACGCACAACCTTCCTTTTTCGCGCACCACTTACTCTTTGCATGCACCTCCTTTTACCAACAATCCATGTCTTCATTTTCAGATTTTGAGGCGCAAAAATTTGGCAAACAATGGGAAACTGCGCCACCTTCAATATTGTTGTCTTCTTGAACTGTATGATCACTTTGCTGGTTCCAACACCAAAAGGCTTTGAAGTTATGAATTTGAGAGAAGGGGGAGTGCCCTTTTATAAGAGGGGTGAGGGGCACCTTAGGAAAAACTTAAAATATTATTTTATAATAAATTTATATTCGGTTTATAATGGCTCCAAAGTGACTTATTTAGAGGACAATGTGAGGATGGGTCAAAATTCTTTCAACCAATATATTTTAGACAGGTTTGGTTTACTATATTAACCTTATCATTTATGTTTAACTCTTAGTTAAATAGTTTGACATTTACCATGTCTCTTTGTATTTTTATATTATATGGTTAAGAAAATTACTAAATACTTCCAAGAGAACCCCAAGTGGTTCATTAATGATACACCTATCATTATATAATTCCTTTGGCCGAACCTTATATTTTTAGGAATATAATATCAATTAATAATATAATATTGTTTTAAAAACTCTTTTATGTCAATTTTGACACTATTTGGTATTTTGTTTTTGCTAAATTCATAACATCATTATTACTTCAAAAAAAAAATTCATCTAACCAACCCTAATATGTCATATTAACCTAAAAAATTAGTGTAATTCATAAAGTCTCAAATTACATTTATTTGGATATTTATAATATCAATTATTTTAATATTTCATTAATTAGGTAATTACTGCATCACCATTGTGTCAAAAACAAATTAAATTATTTATTGTCTAAAAATTATAAATAAAATACCATTATATAGGAAATCTTTGTAGATTTATAATGAATATTTATAATCGAATTTATCTTATGTATAACTCTATATTAAAAATGTTTTAGTTATTAAACTTTGATTTTATCTCTTTTAACTCTTCTTTGAATTAATTAATAATAAATGTACTAATCTAATCCAAGTGGACCAAAGAGGTTAATATTTTATTCCTAAGGTTGTTTTTGTTCGAATTATACTTAGCCAATAGAATTAGGACATGTGTTAGGGTAATAATAATATCATTTTTACCCTTAATTACCCTATTTACTTTTAACCGTGGTAAATAAAAGTAAAAAGTTACTATTCACCAAAAATTATTTTTATCTTATTGAACCACATTTTACTCCTTGATATTAACCATGTATCTCGGATTTTCGAAATTCCACTCACAGAAGCGGTAAAATTAAGTTTTTTGTGAATTTGCAAATTCTCCTAGGAGATGGGTAAAAGACGCTAAAACGTTCAATAAATTATATATATATATAAAATTATTATAAATTGACTCTAATGAATTACATTGAACTTATATAGGTATTATGTATATATTTTGACCTAAAATAAATTTAAATAAAATAAATAATTATTTAAATAAAAATTCGGTTTTAAACAATAACTCAGTGTTTTCACTATTCATCAAAAATTGAAAGTTTTCCAAAAAATACCAAAAATTCACCCTGAGCTAATTTCGATATTCCGAATCCAAAAATGAAGTACATTTTGAAAGATAAACTTTATTAAATTTCAAAAAGTGGGTATTACTATTCATAATGGCTAGTTTGATTGGTTGTGGTGTGTGTTAGAACTCGAAGTTTCCTACAACACACACTACTGTATTATTCAAAGGGAAGAGTACCATGGAAGCTTGGGGTATTAAATTCTTCCCTCCTTCAAATAATTTTGTAATTGAAATTTTGAGAATATTACTGCATAAAAAGACTCGGGTGGTTCTTCATCATAAGTTCCTCGGGTTCCCACGTTGCCTCTTCCATCTTATGGATTTTCTATAGAAATTTTACTAGACGAGTCATCCAGTTTCTCAGCACTTGTTCTCTTGTATCAAGAATCCTGACGGGCTCTTCACAATAAGACAGATCGGGTTCCAGTTCTACTTCCTCATAGGTGAGTACATGCGTTGGGTCAGGCATGTATTTTCTCAATAGTGATACGTGGAACACATCGTGAACTTGGGAGAGATTTGGTGGCATTTCCAAACGGTAAGCTACAACCCCAATTCGTTCTAGAATTTCTAAAGGTCCTATGTACTTGTGGCTCAATTTACCTTTCTTACCGAAACGTATAACACCCTTCCATGGAGATACCTTCAAGAAAACATGATCTCCTACCTGAAATTCCAAATCCTTCCTTCGGTTATCAACATAGCTCTTCTGCCTACTTTGAGCTGCTTTGATGTGGTTTTGGATTACCTTCACCTTTTCCATCGTTTCATCAACATGTTCTGGGCCTACAAGTTTTCTTTCACCAACATCATCCCAACAGGTTGATGTGCGACATCTCTTTCCGTATAACGCTTCATATGATGCCATCTGAATACTCGAATGTAAGCTATTGTTATAGGAAAATTCTACCAGAGGTAAATATTGATCCCACATACCCTGAAAGTCAAGTGAGCATGATATCAACATGTCTTCTAAGGTTTGAATAGTCCGTTCTGATTGTCCATCTGTTTGAGGGTGGTAGTAAATGCTCAAATGAAGTTCAGTATCCAAGGCCTTCTGAAGACTCCTCTATAATCTTGAAGTAAAACAGGGATCACGATCAGAAAAAATCGATAGGGGTACCTCATGAAGCCTCGTAACTTCATTAATAGATAGTCTTGATAGAAGTTCAAGTGGTAAATCTTCCCTTATAGCAAGAAAATGTTCTGACTTGGTAAGATGATCAAAAATTCCCCATATTGTATCGTTCCTTCTAGGAGTATTTCGTAGTCCCATGAAAAATTCCATCGTGATATTATTCCATTTCCACTCAGGTATGGGAAGAGGTTGCATGACTCCTCTAGGCTGTTGCCTTCTAGATTTCACTTGTTGACAAACCATACATCTTGACACAAAATTAGCAATCTCCCTCTTCATGTTGTCCCACCAAAAATGTTCTTTAAAATCTCTATACATTTTGGTGCTCCCAGGGTGTATAGAGAAATTGGAACTATGAGCATCATCCAACAATTACTTTTTTAGATCAGGTATATCAGGAACACAAAGTCTCTTCCCAAATTTCAAAATGCCATCTTCATACACAAAGTCACACAATCTCCTATCATTCACAGCTTTAATCCTCTTTTGAAATTTCTTCATCATCGGTCTGAGAACTCTTTATCCTTTCTAGTAAAGATTGTTTGGAAACCATTTGAAAAAGTATCAATGTTTCACCTTCCATGTTAATTCCCATATCCATATTCACTAGATCAATGAAAATTGGATCCCTTTGAACTCTCATCTTGTTCAAAACTCCATTATCCTTTCTGCTCAAAGCATATGCCACCTTATATTCCTTCCCCGAGTGGTACTGTATCATGCAATCATAATCCTTGAGTAGTTCAAGCCATATCTTTTTCCTCACATTGAGTTATTTATGTGAGAAAATATACTTCAAAATCTTTTGATCATTATAAATCTCACGTTTTTCACCATATAGATAGTGTCTCCATATCTTCAAAGAAAATATTACAGCTGATAAATCAAGATCATGAGTAGGATAGTTTTGCTCATGAATTTTTACCTATCAGGATGCATAGGCAATAACCCTATCATTCTGCATAAGGACACAACCAAGTCCTTTCATTGAAGAATCACTATAAATAACAAACCCATCATTACCCAATGGTAGAGTCAAGATAAGAGAATCGGATAATCTTCTATTCAGTTCTTCGAAACATTCTTCACACTCTTTTGTCCAAACAAATTTAACCCCTTTTTGTGTGAGCTTTGTTAATGGGTTAGCCAACCGGGAAAAATTCTGGACGAAACATCTATAATAACCTGCTAATAAAATATAACAGCATACCTCAGTTATACTCATTGGTGATGGACATTATTGGATTGATCTTTTCTTAGAAGGATCAATAGATATTCCATCCTTATAGATACAATATGTCTAAGAAAAGAAATCTCTTGAATCCAGAATTCACACTTGCTAAACTTCCCATATAATTCATGTCTTCTCAGAGTCTTCAGAATAATGCACAAGTGATTTTCATGATCCTTGTAGCTTTTGGAGTATACCAAGATATCATCAATAAATACCACTATAAAGTCAGCAAGATATTCCTTGAAAACTATGTTCATTAGATCCATGAAAACAGAGGGTGCATTAGTCATCCCAAAAGGCATTACTGTAAACTCGTAATGCCTGTACCTGGTTCGAAATGCTGTCTTTGGAATGTCTTCCTTCTTCACACACAACTGATGATATCCATATCTAAGATCAATCTTTGAGAAGTATTGTGCTCCATGAAATTGGTCAAATAAATCATCAATGCAAGGTAGGGGATACTTGTTCTTTATTGTTATAGCATTGATCTCCCTATAGTCGATAATAACCTCATAGATCCATATTTATTTTTAACAAAAAGGACAGGGGATCCCCATGGAGAAACACTTGAGAGAATAAATCCCTTATTACTCAATTACTCTAGTTGTTTCTTTAGTTCCGCTAATTCCACAGTGGCCATTCTATAAGGGGTCTTCGATATGGGCCTTTATCCAAGAATTAAATCAATGGAAAACTCAATTTCTCATTCTGGAGGATTTCCAGGTAAATCTTTTGGAAAAACATCAACATATTCTTTCACAATAGGTACATCCCTTATTTGAACATTCCTTTCCTCACCCACAGTAGTGATAGCATAATCTTGGCCTTGACCCCTTGGCCTTTTCTAAGGTAAGTTCCCCTGACGCTTAGTAAATTTATTTGCATAATGTCCCATCTCCATGCAATTGTACCATTGAACATTAGTAGCTTCTTTCTTCCCCTTGAAATCACGAGCTTGGTGGCCTTTTTCACCACACTTGTAACAGAATCCCATTCCCTTTAGGCAAATACCGGGGTGTTTCTTCCCACATTTACTGCAGGATGGATATTCGACGTTTCCCTTCTTCCCATTATTTCCATTTCTAGAGTGATCAGTAGATATGTTCTTCTCTTTCATTTCTTTAATGTCATAAGACTTAGAGAATTCCTTTTCTGTCTTGATAGCACATGAGACAATATCTTCATACGACGATAAGGATTGTGAGACTAATGCTCGACGAAGAAACAGTTTTAACCCATCAAAGAAATGATTAATCTTACTTCTTGGGTTACATATATAATCTGCATCATGCCTTGCTAACCTTTTAAAGTTAGACTCATACTTTGCAACATTATCGTCCTCCTTTTGCTTCAGACTCAGAAATTGTCTTTCCATATCAGCTCGATGGTCATGAGGAAAAAAATTTTCTAAGAAAATCTCTTTAAACTCCATCCATTCCATATTTGATACTTCATCATCTTCCTTTGTGTTTTGAATCAATGACCACCATTGATCAGCATCTCCAGTGAGGCGATAAACTGCCATGACAACCTTTCGCTACTCCCCAAGGTGTGGAATATTTTCTCTAAAGAATTTATCCATTGCTGATCTACTAGTGGATTTTTACCCCCATTAAATGTTGGTGTTTTTTGCCTCATGAATAAATCTAACATTGATCCTCCATGATTCAGATTAGGTTTCTCCATATGGTTAAGGTTATTATTCATAACCTGAGTGAGTTTTCCCAGTATGGTGACTAGCTAATCAGCACCAGTTGCCTCACCAACTCCACTGTAATTATCTTGAGCAGGAGGTAAATCCCTACATGGAGTGCGTGCATTGATACGGTTTCCAATCCTTCCACTAGGCACCATTTCTAAACAACGACATAAACTAGATCAGTTTATGAATCAAAATACATAATTCCATACCTGTAAAACACTTAACATAAATCTAACTATTTTTGGATATAATCTATACTCATAAAAAAATGTTTTCTTTCAGGAAGTATATACTCATAAACCCTTCATAATGGTTTGTAAAGAAAATGAGAATTATCCTAAGCATATCCCCCAGGAGTGTCGTAACCAAGAGTGAAGCAAGGCCCATTGTCGTGCACCAGTTCCCGTTCGAGTCTATCTCAAAGCGGTGTTTTCAAGTTTTACTCCTAGGTACATCTGTTCTAGAGCCGCCTCTACCTGCTCGTATCCAGACAGGGATGTATTGCTTGGAAAACTCAAAAAATATCTACAATACCAAAATTATAGGAAGTTCTTCTACACTAATCCTCAAAGTCCATCTTAGGTCTATGTGCTCTAATCCAAGTTTATCTAAATATAGCTTTCAAGGTTTGTACTAAACTTCCTCTGATACCAAATGTAATTCCCCGAACCTAGTTACCCAGAGTCAGTGCATTATTACATAACATTGTCATGATCACAAAATATCAAGTCTCGAAATACTGATTAGTTTAGTAGCCTTGGAAAACCTAGATACATTCATAAGTCTTACATTACATCATAAAGTGAAAAACTACAACAACATAGACTCTATAGTCCACAATCATATCCCCTCAGACTATCCCTACAGGTCAGTAATAAAATACTTCTTCACATCCTGGGAAAAATAAAACATAGAAAGGGGTGACCTCAGATGCTCAGTAAGGATAACAATATAGCAGAAACTTTCATAAATAATCTTAAACATTTAAAGCAATGTATAACTAAAACAAAATCCTTTTAAACTTGAACTTCAGTATAATATAGAAGAAATAAAATGAAATAATTCCATTTACTTATTCACATGGATATTCTACAAGTCGAATAATCAAATTCAATATCAATAACCACTTTCATAATGATGGAATACATAATGGTAGAATACCAGAATCACATAATCAAGGCCTTGTGCCAAGACTAAAAATAAGATTTTGTCAAGGCCTTGTTCCATGACACTAGTTTGTCTCATGAGACCCAGTGATGCATCGAGGAGCTATAGCGGGCTCTACCCGCCACTTACTAAGTCCAATGCATTCCTCATATGAACAGGTTTAAACATAACATAAACATCCGTGTTAAAACTAGCATAAGAAATGTCATTACTTTCTCCATAAACCATGAATGGTATAAAAATAACACATCCATAGTCAAACAGATCACAAAACTTCAATATAATATGGAAGTTTTGTATCATAATAAATCAACTTCAAATAATCTTAAAATCCATCAATGGATGTTGACATAGATGAAATCAAAACTATTTGAGAAAATTTTTTCTTTTTTGAAATCATTTAAAAGTCACATAATTATAAAAGAAAACATTTACTTTGAAAATATTCTTATAATCTTGTAAGGGAAGATTCGACTTTTTTATAACGGTGGAAAATAGCCGCACCCTCCGTATAAGTTAAAAAAAGACATTCTTACCTTAATTCTTTCGAAAAGGTTAAAAAGGACCTTGTTTGAAAAATGATGGAAATATTCCTTTATAAACATCTTATAAAAGTCAAAAAAATGTATAAATTACTTTAACCCATAGTCTATAAAATAGTAAGAATGTTTTGAAATACATTTTTAAGAAACATGGATGTGGATGATAAAGAGGTCATAGTAGATAATTACGTATAAACAACCTCAAATAATGTAGAGATTGTGAAATAAACCCTTACCTTATACTTTTACTTGGTCGAGGGTAGGTTAAACTCCTGTATAATAGTTAAATCATTGTTATTAAATTATAAAATAATCATATACATAAATATGATATCATATATGATCTTTTAATATTGCTTTGTAAATAATATTTTTGCATTATCTTCATTTCAGGTGTTCACTTACTCATTTTATTTTATATGTTTTGTTACATAAGACATGTTTTTTATCCATAGTTTGTATCTTATTCATATCCAAAATTATATCAAGTCCTTAAAAATTATTTTTAATCCTCAAATGGAAATTAGTCTTGAATGGATACGATGGAGAATGAATCTCATCGCGTTCGTGGAGACAGTAGTCCGTACGTACGCACGAGTGACAATATCATTCTTTTGATATTAAAATAATATATAATTGGGTGGTGTATCATATATACATAATAATTATCATTTTATATTTATTATTTACATGAATTACACATCATTATTATACCCATCCAAATAATAATGTGTTGAATAACAATTACACCACGACGTGGAGACGGTAAGCCGTACGTACGCACGTATGGTGACATGTCATTCAAGGGATGGATCAAATAATGAATTTGGTTGTACCATATTTATAATAACATAAAATTATATATAATATACTGGATTTATTATTTTATAATGGAAACAACAAAGAAAAAGGAATTGGAAGAATAAATGAACTTAAAAGAGGTGGTGAGATTTTTACCTCTTCTTCGGGTTATTCCTTTTTATTTGATCAAAAGGGCTCCTTAAGTTCGATTTTGGACTAAAGGAAGGCCTCTAGGATTAAGTGAGGGAAGTTTATAGGATATTTTTGAAGGTTTTGGATGAACCAAAAGTATTTTAAGGTATGAATTTGAGAGAATGGGTAGTGCCCTTTTATAAGAGGGGTGAGGGGCACCTTAGGAAAAACTTAAAATATTATTTTATAATAAATTAATATTCAGTTTATAATGGATCCAAAGTGACTTATTTTGTGGATAAGGTGGGGATGGGTAGAAATAATTTCAACCAATATATTTTAGACAGGTTTGGGTCACTATATTAACCTTATCATTTATGTTTAACTCTTAGTTAAATAGTTTGACATTTACCATGTCTCTTGTATTTTTATATTATATGGTTAATAAACTTACTATATGCTTCCAAGAGAACCCAAAGTGGTTCATTAATGATACACCTATCATTATATAAGTCCTTTGGTATAACCTTATATTTTTAGGAATATAATATCAATTAATAATATAATATTATTTTAAAAACTCTTTTATGTCAATTTTGACACTATTTGGTATTTTGTTTTTTATAAATTTATAACAGCATTATTACTTCTAAATAAATTCATCTAACCACCCTAATATGTAATATTAACCTAGAAAATTAGTTTAATTCATAAAAAGTCTCAAATTACATTTATTTGGATATTTATAATATCAATTATTTTAATATTTCATTAATAAGGTAATTACTGCATCACTATTGTGTCATAAATAAATTAAATTATATAATGTAAAAAAATTATAAATAAAATACAATTATTTAGGAAATAGTTTTATCTTTATAATTAATATTTATAATCAAATTTATATTATGTATTAACCTATATTAAAAATGTTTTAGTTATTAAACTTTGATTTTAATTCTTTTAACTCTTCTTTGAATTAATTAATAATAAATATGGTAATCTAATCCAAGTGGACCAAGGAAGTTCAAATTTTATTCCTAAGGTTGTTTTTGGTCGAATTATACTTATCCAATAGAATTAGTACATGTGTTAGGGTAATAATAATATCAGTTTTACCCTTAATTACCCTATTTAATTTTAATCGTGGTAAATAAAAGTAAAAAGTTACTATTCAACAAATTTTTTTTTATCTTATTGAACCACATTTTACTCCTTGATATTAACTATGTCTCTAGTATTTTATAAATTATACTCACAGAAGTGGTAAAATTAAGTTTTATGTGAATTTAAAAATTCTCCTAGGAGATGGGTAAAAGATGGTGAGAAGTTAAATAAACTTTTTATATATCTAAAATTATTATAAACTGACTCCAATGAATTAAATTAAACTTATATAGGTATTATGTATCTATTTTTACCTAAAATAAATTTAAATAAAATAAATAATTATTTAAATAAAAATTCGGTTTTAAACTATAACTTAGTGTTTTTCACTATTCATCAAAAATTGAAAGTTTTCAGAAAAATACCCAAAATTCACCCTAACCTAATTTCGATATTCCAAATCCAAAAATGAAGTAAATTTTGAAAGATAAAATTTATAAAATTCCAAAAAGTGGGTATTACTATTCATAATGGCTAGTTTGATTGGTTGTGGTGTGTGTTAGAACTCGAAGTTGCGTACAACACATGCTACTGTATTATTCAAAGGGAAGCATACCGTGGAAGATTGGGGTGTTACAATAATTCCATTACCAATAGAATTTAATCAATATTAATTGATATTAGAACACATAAACAATATATAATATCATCAAATATTGATTTATAATTAATTTAAGCAGTTAAGAATTTCCTTGAGATGAATTCATTCTTCGTTGATATATATGATGTATCTAAATTACACTATCATTGAGTCACAGGAATCAAGTATAGATTCTATATAGTGGTTATCCACATGTGCACCATGAAACTTTTAGTGACATCTTAGGAACCACTATGTTTTAGTGTGGAAGATCCCAATGCTTGCTTCATTTTTCTATGATTGTAATGAGAATCGCTTTAAGAAAGGGTTCTTATTGATCTCTCTAGAATCGAGAGGGGTGGTGGAGGAGGATATCTCTCCATTATTGATAGAATTTATATAGAAAATATATCTAGGTCTTGGGAGGATTATCTTGATTTTGTTTTTCACAACCAAAACTGATGGCTTTTGTGAGTTTTGTAAATAATATAACTAGGCTTAAATAGTTCCAAATTTTGAAAATAAGAATTTCACATGTGCCATTATTATTTACTTAGTCCACATGGAACCTATTATCTATAATAACAATAGTATTATTTATTGATGTGTGAAAAACCAATTAATTAATTAAATATTTTTTCTTGATTTGTTTTTTAAAATTAAGTAAAATAATATTTTATATAAATTATTTATCATCAAACCTTTAAACTAAGTCCACCATTCCTCCACAAAATTCATTGATCCTTGAATAATTACTATTTATTTAATGACTAAATATCATTGGAATTTGGGGTATTACCTACTGGTAAAGCCACCCCATGATCCGACATCAAACCCAGGATCAAATCATAGTGGAACCCCATTATTTGAGGTGGTTGAATTTATTTACAAAGTGGGGGAAGGAGGACTCAATGATGATGGAGGGCCACTCTAGAGGTGTGAGGTGTAGAGGCACCAGTGGTCTATGACTGATCTCATTGGTGGGGTGTTGGAGTTAAGGTATTTTAGTGGCAGTGTGGTTAGGCTTGACGATATCAGAGGTAATGGCATTCGGAGGACCTCAATGGTGGTGGTGCTGGCATCAACAAGATACAAAAGAGAGAGATGGGCGGTCTTAGTCAGTGAAATATTATGGAAGTTATGGTAAATAGTGGTAGTGAAATATTAGTGGGGAAAAAATATTCAGGCTTCATACCTCAATCAGATCTAGATGGGGAATTATAGAAATACATACATCATTGCAGGGATACCATATCAGGATGAATGAGAGGGTATGTAATCTTCCATTGGTACAAAGAACCATGCATCTCTACAATGGGAAATTATATCTATGCATCCATGCAAGGTTGGGTGGTTTATTTAAATATATCAACTATGATGGGGAGAAGATGTTATATGGTATCTGGTCTTTGGGTCCTTTAGGTTCATATACTTCTACCATGTACCTACTAGTCCTACGGGTGATATAAGGGTTACCCTTCAACTTAATAAAAAAGGTAATTATCCCAAAATAAAAAAAAATATATAGCCTTCAGTCTTTTAGGTATAAATATCATTGCATTATTTAATAATAAATTAATAAATATTATGTTGAAAAAATAGGAAATAAATATTTATTAAGTATTCTTCTCACAAAAATTCTCTTAAAAAATAGTGATTGAATATATTAAATCAAGAAAACATGAATAATTATTAAACAAAATTCAAGAATAATATTTATTGAACATATTAAATATTAAATAATATTTAATATTAAATTGAGGTTTTGGATACACTTAGTGTGTGGACCTCTAGGCCTCTTTCTCAATAGCATTAGGTGGAGCTTCCCAAAGTCCAAGGATAACATCTATCAATACTCCAAGACACTAATAGAGAAATAAGTTAATGTTACAATGACATAAAACCTCATAGTAACACTTACTGTGTAATATAATCACTTTATCATGTTATCTCTAATCTAGTAGGTTTCATACTAGTGTCATCAACCTATGTGATTGATGCCTCTTTATTTAGATTTTTGAAAATGAACCCTCCAATATAAAACCATAGACATGGATTTATTTAGGTCATTTAATTACCATAAAAGGGAATGATATATCAACTTATGTTAAAGAATATAAGGGATAAATTATTTCTCACATTATTCATTAATACAATATATCTCATGACGCACCAAAAATATACTCCTTCACCATGAACATATGGCATCACAACTTCTTCAATACATCAAAGTAAATAACTAAAAATATCCATTAATAACAATATTAAAGTCTAAGGATCAATACACATGTAAAAAAATAGGAAAATCCAATGAAATATATTAATTTGGATTTCCTACTGGCGGGTTATGTTCAACTAATATCCTTCAATGAAAATTTCTAAGGGAATAAACCATGGGAAATTTCCTCAAATTACTATGAGTCTCCACCCTTGATAACCTATATAATTTTTTTCTTTTAAAATGATATCATATGACTATAGATCATATATATTTTAATAATACAATCATTCATTTCTAGGTTCTCATCATAGTGGGGAGATTCTATGACCATTAAGTGTCACAATTACTCTTAGAAAATTATCACATACTACATCACATACATGAGAAATCATGACATAATAATATGTTTATTAATATAAAAAAGTGAATACAGGTAATCAAAATGTACATAGAATTTGGTTTTAAGAAAACAACTCCAACAGAATCCCACTTGAACTAGAGCTAACTGCTAATAACCTCCACTCGTGTATCTCTCAATTAATACTCATGATTCTACTAAGATAAGGATTTAGTCTCTTGGATTTCCATGTTTTATTTCATGGAAACTATTCTCACCATAACTTGACCCCTCTGATAAAAATCCCTCAAGAGGTGATACTTTCAAATTATGTTTTTTGTCTATTGGTGTGACATTGGATCCTTTGCGAGAGGCACCACTACAGTATTATCACAATATAATGAGATAAGGTATTTAGTTATAGGTACCAAATTAATCCATTAGAAAAAGTTTCATATAAAAATAGATTATTTGGATACTTTAGAAGTCTCTATATACTCAAAATCCTCTATAGAATCTGAGACAACTTTCTACTTTGAAATGTCCTAACTCATAGCTCCTCAATTGATACTGAAGACATATCCTAACCAAAACTTCAGATCATTCTAATCAGTTTCAAATCTTGCATCATTACAACCCCTGATGAATTCCTCCTAATCTCCTTTATACAATAGGAATATATCATCATTTCTTCTCAGATACATAAGGATAGAATTAACAACAGACCAATTCTGTTCACCTGAATTAGTTAGATATCTACCTACTATAATCAAGTCACAAGAAACATCAAGACTAGTCTATAACTTAGAATACATGATTTATCCGATCATAAAAGCATATGGGATCCTACCCATTAACTCTTTATCATCTTGTTTCAGAGGAAACATTTTCTTGGAAAGATGTATACCACATGAAAATGGAACCAATACTCTATTGTATTGTTCTATATTAAATTTCATTAATATATATTCATTGCATGTAAATTGACTTAGTCCAAGAATCCAAATAGATTTATCATGAATAATCTTGATCGATAAAATGTAGGATGCTTCACCATAGTCCTTCAAAGAGAAACACTTGTTTAACAAGTCCTTAACTGATTATAAGACTAGACTTTCATTTCTAATAAGGAATATTTCATTGAACTATACTCCAGGGATAATGACTACACTCTCACCTAACCATTTGTAAACACATGAATAAAAAAAATTCTTAATGAAACTAAATTATTTTGTAGCTTTATCGAACCAAATTTTCCGTGATCTAGATGCACACTTCAATCCATAAATGGTTCTTTACAACTTGCACAACTTTTTTTCATTACTTAGAGTCATAAACCCTTCTATTTTTTCCAAAATTCATCTTCAAAAGGGTTCCCATTAAGGAAATCTATTTTGAAACCGACATAACGAATTTTATAGTCACGATAAGATTCTATAACAAGTAGAATTCTGATGTATTTAAACATGGAAACTAGAGAAAGGGTTTCATTATAGTCAATGTATTAACACTGTTTAAACCCTTTAGACACTATCCTTTCTATGAAGGTATTTACTTTAACTTCCATATCCATTTTTCTCTTAAATTGTAAGAACCCGGTTTTTGCTATAATAGACTTCAAAAAATTCTTGATGTTATTCCAGAGCAGTGCCTTCAGACGACATACGATTCCGAGCCTCGGTGTGGCCAGAATTAAATTTTCAGTGCGTTCACACTGGGCATGCAAAATAAATGAGATAACTCCTAAACAGTAGCTTGGATGAGAAAACCAAGGGCACTGTTGAGTCCGAAATGTTCCATTTACCCTAGGAGGGGTTTAAGTTTCGCGGGTGCGACCCTTCTGTGAAAACGCCACCAGGGGCGTTTTTGTAATTTAGCGGCCTCGGGCGTCGATATTTTATAACTTTTTAATGGAGGCTCAGATTAAAATTCCAAGACCTCCATTGCACTCAGGGCATGGATTTTACCCTAGGGGAGTCTTAACCTCGACCCCAATGGGAGTTCGGGTATGGGGCCTACGGGTGGGGGGTTAAGTGTTTTCTATTTAAACCTGACCCCCACCCTTCTTCTCCCCCCTTCTTCCCTGGAGAAAACTCTCCCAACGAAAAAGGAGGAACTCCTATCCTATCCTCCATATCTTTGGAAATGCGGTGACGGCTTCGGCGGATCGTCGGTGAAGCGTCGGGCAACACCCATCGAGGTAGGCTCGTGCTTTTATCGTTTTAATTCCCACAATCTTCTTAAAATTGAATTACTTGCATCGAATTTATATCAAATTGTCAAGTGAAGCCCATATTTGCATATTTTATATCTTGATATTTGCTATGCACTTTTTGTATTTGAATTCCGAGTTCCGGGGTGTTCTCAATCCACCGACGAAGTTTCCGGCCTTCTTCAAGGTTTTCCGGCAGTTCCGCGGTGGTCCAGCGGAATTCCGGCGGTCCGGGACGGCGGTGGCAGGCGGCGCGGGCTTCGGGCTCTAGGCGGTGGCGGTGCATGCTCCAGCGGTGGTGGTATGGTCTCTAGGCAGCGGCGGTGCGACTCTCGGGTGGCAGGCGCAGTGGGTCGACCGGGCGGCGGTGGTCGGTCGGGTGGACCGGGGTCGCGGCGTGCGACCCCGCGGGAGGAACCGAGACCCGCTAGAAGCGGGTCTCCAGATGGACCAAAGACCGGCCACAATGGCCGGTCGGCATAGCGGTGGACCGTGGGTCCACGTCCAGCCCGCGTGACCGAACCGCGGGCTGGGGCTACGAGCCGGGCCGGTCGGCGTGGGCCGGTCCAGCCCGAGGGGCTTCGTCCCCTCCGGCTTCGGACACCCGTAACTTTCGCTACGAGTTTCCGTTTTGTGAGATATCTATGGTAGTGTAATAATAGGCTCGATAAGAAGGTTTTGAGATGTTCTCGGGGGTTTTTTAATTCTTGAGACGAGGGGCTCGGTGCCACGAAACGTACGTTAAGTGGTTTAGCGTTTTTCCGAGGTTCTTGTTTTGGGTGGCGCAGACACATCCGGAATATGTTCTGAGTGCCGTAAATGGTGCTGCGACCCTGGCGTCAATATGAAAATTTCCAGTATAGTTTTGGGCATTGAAACTGAAGTTGAGGCATGGGCCCCACGACCCATCTTTTGAGCTGCGAGCAGCGTTTTGTAACTTTTTCATCGGACGTCCGTTCAGGACGTGCGAGTAGTCGATTTTGGGTGCTTTTCTGAGGGCATTGCAATGGTGAAATCCGCCCGCTTTAATTCAGCATGGTGGTGCGGGACCCATGAGGGTCGTTTTGGCCGTTGACAGTGAATCCCACCTTTGTCACCGGGTGTCTATTTTGGACAAGTGATTAGTCAATCTTGTGTACTTTTTTGAGAGGATCACAATGGTGCGATCCATTCGTTGTGCTTTGGGACCGAAATGCGGGTCCCATGAAGCACCGATCGTGTGCGGTACGGTGAAATACATCTTCTACTCCAGACATCCATTCCACACAAGTAAGCAGTCGATTTGATGTGTCTTTCCGAGGAGATCACAATGGTGCGATGCGCCCGACCATTTTCGGGGCCGAGGCTCGGGACCATGGGACGCCGTTCGGGCGTAAAGCAGTGTCAGAAAACTTTTACGTCGGATATCTGTTGGAGGCGGGTAGATAGTCTATCTCACGTGTTTTTCTGCGAGGATTACAATGGTGTGATATGTTTGGACATGCAGAGTCTCAATCGAGATCTCATTAAATACTGAAGCGTGGAAGGTGTACCGGTGGTGGTTCTTCCTACGGTGTTTGTAGGGAACCCTTGGCGTGTGATCGCGTTCACTACTATGAGAGTGAAGTTAGTTTTTAAATAGGTATGGTTGGCCGTGCTAGGGCCATGGAGGAAGAAGGTTGGTGAAATTACATTTTCTCCCTTCGCGCTGACTTTGGGTTCCATACGTTCGATAGCCTTTGGGATAGAGATGTGATATACTCTGGGAGTATATGAGAATACTGGGAGGTACATTTTGTCGTTGTACCTAGGAACGTTTGTGTTTGTGGTTTGGAGATGAGATAGGGCCACACGTTGTGTGGGCCCCTTGTGCATGTCGTGTTCTGCTTTACGTACCTTTGACCTATCGCGACGTAGAGGGTCCTCCTGTTCACTATGGTTTAGACCAACAGGGTTGAGTGGTTTCCCCTAGTTCTGTTCTCGACGGTGTGATCGACGGAGTTGTTTGGGTTTCCCTTTTTCCTTTATCTGTGTGGGCTTTCAGTATCACATCCCTTCGTGTTCCCTCGTAGAATTTTGAGGATTCGGTGTGGCTAATACATCACGCGGGCACCGATCCTCTACTCAGGAGGTTGTTTCCAGTAGGGATGCCTAGAGCAGTTCCAGGTCTAACCTCCATTAGGACTGGGCAGTGGGTCGCCTGTTGACTTATTCTAGGTCTACCCTCTAGCAGGGCTGGGTAGTGGGTCGTCTATTGACTTCTTCCAGGTCTACCATCCAGTAGGGCTGGGCAGTGGGTCGCCTGTCAACTTATTCCAGGTCCACCCTCCAGCAGGGCTGGGTAGTGGGTCGCCTGTCGACTTCTTCTAGGTCTACCCTCCAGCAGGGCTGGGCAGTGGGTCGCCTGTCGACTTATTCCAGGTCTACCCTCCAGCAGGGATGGGCAGTGGGTCACCTGTCGAATTCCTCCAGGTCTACCCTCCAGCAGGGCTGGGTAGTGGGTTGCCTGTCGACTTCTTCCAGGTCTACCCTCCAGCAGGGTTGAGCAGTGGGGGGCCTGTCGACTTATTCAAGGTCTACCCTCCAGCAAGGCTGGGCAGTGGGTCTCCTGTCGACTTCTTCCAGGTCTACCCTTCAGTAGGGCTGGGCAGTGGGTCGCCTGTCGACTTATTCTAGGTCTACCCTCCAGCAAGGCTAGGCAGTGGGGCGCCTGTCGACTTATTCTAGGTCTACTTTTCAGCAGGGCTAGGTAGTGGGTTGCCAGTCATCTTGTTCCAGGTCTACCCTCTAGAAGGGCTGGGCAGTGGGTCGCCTGTCGACTTCTTCCAGGTCTACCCTCCAGCAGGGCTGGGCAGTGGGTCGCCTGTCGACTTGTTCCAGGTTTACCCTCCAGTAGGGCTGAGCAGTGGGTCGCTTGATGATGTATTAGGGTTTACCCTCTAGCAGGGATGGGCAATGAGTAACTCGTTGGCATTTCAGACTCAGGCCTTCTCATGAGGCTAGTCGGTGACTTTTCTCTGTGACTACCGGAGCGGGACCCTTAGTTGTACGGGTCAGTGATGTGATAACTTTGACTTTGAGAAGACCTCTCGACTATGTGATAATGATGAGGTGTGGTTTTAATTTCCCCAGAACTCTCAAGAACGAGGGGCACTTTCCCCATCGAGACGCGTCCTTGTGATGAGACCTAAAACCGTGCAGGCGAGTCAGTGCCGCCCAAAGAAGATAATATCGAGGTATGGTGACTTGAGCCCCTTGACTTGCAGTTCGGGGTAGACGTGTGGGATGCTGGGCATCGATGGTGTTTACTTCTGGGACTGTTGGAGACTCACTTTGTTGGGCTGAGCTGTGGGATGGAAATTACCTTACGATCTAGTTCTGGTTTCTTAACAGAGCATATATATATTTATACCTTGTTCCAGTACCCGCTTCTTAGGTTTTGGTTACTCTCCTTCTAGGAGAGGCGAAGACACGCAGGGTATGCCACGTGATTTCCATGTCTAGCTTCTCGTGGATAGAAGAGTCTACTCTCCGGCTATAGGTAGCGAAGGCTCGATGGGAAGTTCATCTTCTCACCGTTTCTATCTCCTTGTGTTAGGATGAGTCTACTTCCTTCCTCTTGTTGGGTTGAGCTGTACTCTTTACTGCACTCTCTGTTGTACTCCTTTACTGTTCCCTATTAGATCTACTGCTCACTCTTCGGTACCTCCTTTGTTGCTCCCTTAAGCCTTTGGGGTATCCTACTGAGTATTTTTATACTCACCCCTGCTTGGGCTTTGCCCGCACTTGGTGTGCCCCTGCAGACGACGAACAGGTTGCTCGTGACTAAAGAGGAGCATAGGATTTCGAGAGATTGGACCGCGTGCGGTGGTCGTAGTCGGGTTCCAGGTGTGGGACTCTCCCAACTATTTTACTTTTTTTTACCTATTGCTGGGTTGTGGCACTTTACTGGTTGGGCGTGTGTTTCCCCCCTTCTTTTCAGTTCACCTTCAGCACTTGCTTTGTAATGTTTAGAGGTTGATGCACTTTGTGATTTATTTATAGCAGTTGGTACTTTACTTTTCTTTTTACTCTTCACTTCTGCATTGAGTGGGCTGCATGTGTGTGTGTACAGGTACTCAGGAAAAGGCCTTCCCGAGTTATTTAGCCTTCGGTGCTTATCTCCAGCCCCTGGCCTATGGAGGCAGGCTTGGGGTAGTTGCGGCTCAAGCCCGGGTAGGGTCGGGTCATGAAAAAGTGGTATCAGAACTGGTTTGTTCCTTGGGACGTTGTTCAGACGTTCCTAAAAAGGAATTGGTTGGGATTTAGGACAACTGTGTCAACGTGTCTCGAGAGCGGCTCTCAGGCCAGGGAGCCCAGTGATGGTGCGGTGGCCGACGTATCAATTGACCAGGACCCTGATAACCCGCTTGTTGATTCGACATGCTGAGACACCCGTTGTAGGGAATTGGTTTGTGCATCACATAGGATTGAGTATTGAATATCCTTCTTGAGTCAGCTCCCCATTGTTGTTACTGTTATATACATATATGCTCATCTGACCGTGGTACTCCTTGATAATATTCATGATGGCTCTACAAAGACAGCTAGCCAGAATACTAGCTTTGGCTCGTGACGATGACCCTGTGAGCGATGAGGCCTCAGTCCAGAACCCATCACATGAGCCCCTTTCTCTGGGTGGGCCGGTAGTAGTACCCCCACCTGGTGAGCAGTAGAGAGCTCCAGTAGAGCAGACAGAGCTTGAGCGCACTCCGTGAGTTCCAGTGACAGAGACTTCTGAGGTTCAGTGGTGAGCTAGACCCTCAGGCAGCAAAGATTTGTCTTGGGACAGTGGTTCACCTTTTAAGGCTTATGCAGACGCAGACATATCTTATAGTGGATTTGGCCGCCGGCCTTTTCCACAGAGCAGCTGGGCATTGGTGGAGTCTGGTGACTCAGTTACTTGATGAGTCGTCACTTTCATGGGGCGAATTTCAGCTACCATTTCGTGAGGAGTTTTACCCCTCCTGCTTACACTCCGCTTAGATCCAGGTGCTCCTGTATTTTCAACAGGGAGGGATGACGGTGACTGAGTATGCGATTAGTTTCGTAGATCGTGCACGTCTTTACCAGGACTTAGTCCACGACGGCAACTTCCGAGCGCGGAAGTTCAAGCAGGGTCTCCGTAGAGAGATTTGTGCTGTCATAGTACCCTTGGGATTTTCCACTTATGCAGGGGGTTAGAGAAGGCGCTGGTGACAGAGAGATTCCTGTTGCATTCTATAGTTGGTGGTGGTAGCAGGCTCGACAAAGCCGAGACATCTGCCGCAGCTAGTAGGCGTCAGTTGACAGAACCTCGACGCAGGTGGCTTTCCGATAACCAGACTCAGGGGCGTGGTCGTACACCACAGTGGTGCTGGAGGGCACCAGTGAATCCCGGAGAGAGT
This sequence comes from Viscum album, assembly GCA_963277665.1. NCBI lineage: Eukaryota > Viridiplantae > Streptophyta > Magnoliopsida > Santalales > Viscaceae > Viscum > Viscum album. The sequence goes on along the minus strand of OY728139.1, from coordinate 1,509,696,398 downwards.
TGGTGTTATGCTTGCGATGAACGAGGTCACTTAACACGAGACTGCCCGACCAGCCACACTGAGAATATCGGGCAGGCGACAGGTGCACCACCACGACAGAGGAAATGACATGATCAGAGTAGTGCCCATAGAGGTGGTTCTAGAAGAGGAGTGGGAGGATTTGGTAGTGGGAGAAAACTTTACGAGGTCTTCCCATCACCATAAGGAAGTCCACATATGGCTCAGGGAGCTGGCAGTTGGGACCATGGACAACCTCGAGCTTTGGATGTTTACGATCCTGCAGAGCATGAGGTGACAAGTGGTATGCTCTACAGCTCTTCTACTTTTTGTATTAGACATGTTAGACTCTGTGTGTGAAATGATTTTCTACCTCCTCCTTGCTTGAGTTTTTACTAGGGTGATGCGGGGCGTCGGTGTAACCCTGTGTTAGTGGAATAAAAGGCGTGAAACCTTTCTCTTTAGTCGATGATAGCGGCTCTTTCTTCTTTCGAGAGTGTAAGGAAGTCTTGGTCGTGGGACTTCGACTATAAAATCTTGCGTGACCAGATATCCTTGGGTGTTTCACCATATGGATATTATGAAGGAGGGAATCACGGGGATTTTTCCTAGGTCCAAATGGTGATTCCAGTCGTGACATGAAACGTAGGGGTTTGGCCGGGGAGGTGAGCTACCCCCGAGGGCCTTCAGGCCGTTTGAGACCGTGCGAAGGGATGACGAGGTTCCCTACCACCTTGCCCTAACCCCAAGGTCGGGAGTGGGTGCACGACGTCTCCTGTGTGGCTTACCTGAGAGGAAGTGTGTGTGCTCTTATGCATGTCATCGGTGAGGGAAGACCCCACGTGAACGGACAAAATCCTTTGGTCCATGTACGATGACGCAGAACTATGCAGGAGTTCTTCTGGGTACGGGAGAGCCAGGTGTGGGCTTAGTACCATGAATTGTTTCCCTAGTTTTTCTTTTCAGGGACGAAAAGCTTGAAAGGGGAATGATGTAAGAACCCGGTTTTTTCTATAAAAGACTTTTGAAAATTCTTGATGTTATTCCAGAGCAGCGCCTTCAGATGACATACGATTCCGAGCCCCGATGTGGCCGAAATTTAATTTTCCGTGCGTTCACATTGGGCATGCCAAATAAATGGGATAACACCTAAACAGTATCTCAGATGGTAAAACCGATGGCACCGTTGAGTCCGGAACGTTTCGTTTACGCTAGGAGGGGTGTAACTTTCACGGGTGCGACTCTTCTGTGAAAAATGTCACCAGGGGTGTTTTCATAATTTAGCGGCCTCAGGCGTTAAGATTTTATAACTTTTGAATGGAGGATCAGATTAAAATTACGATACCTCCATTGCGCTCAGGGCATGGCGTTTACCCTAGGGGAGTCTTAACCTCGACCCCACTGGGAGTTCGGGTACGGGGCCTACGGGCGGGGGGTTTAAGTGTTTTTTATTTAAACTTGACACCCCACCCTTCTTCTCCCCCTTTCTTCCCTGGTGCAAAATCTCCCAACGAAGGAGGAACTCTTATCCTATCCTTCATCCCTTCGGCAAGGCGGTGACAGCTCCAGTGGGTCATCGGTGAAGTGTCGGGCAAAACTCATCGTGGTAGGCTCGTGCTTTTGTCATTTTAATTCCCGCAATCTTATTCAAATTGAATTACTTGAATAAAATTGCTATTGAATTGTAGATAAAATCCCATATTTTCATAGTTTATATATTTATATTTTCTTTGCACTTTTCAGATTTTAATTCTGAGTTCTGGGGCGTCCGCAATTGACTGAAGAAGTTTTCGGCCTTTTTCAAGGTTTTCCAGCGGTTCCGCGGTGGTCCGGTGGAATTCCGGCGGTCTGGGACGGTGGCAGCAGGAGGCGCGGGCTCCCGGCTCCAGGCGGCAGCGGCGTGGGATTCGGTGGCGGCGGAGCAGTATTTAGGCGGTGGCGGCACGATTCTCAGGCGGCGGGCATAGCGGGTCGACCGGGAGGCGGTGGTCGGCCAGGTGGATCGGGGTCGCGGCGCGCGACCCCGCGGGAGGAACCGAGACCCGCTGGAAGCGGGTCTCCACATGGACCAAAAACCGGCCATGAGGGCGGGTTGATAGAGTGGTGGACCGTAGGTCCACGGCTGGCCCGCGCGGTTGAACCGCGGGCCGGAGCTGCGAGCCGGGCCGGCCGGCGCGGGGTGGCCCAGACCGGGTGGACCGGCCGACCAGGCCGGTCCAGCCCAAGGGGCTTCATCCCCTTTGGCTTCAAACACCCGTAACTTTTGCTACGGGTGTCCGTTTTGCATTCCTTCTACGATAGTGTAATCCTCGGCTCTATAAGAAGGTTTTGAGATGGTCTCGGGGATTTTTAATTCTCGAGATGAGGGGCTCGGTGGCGCGACACCTACGGTAAGTGGTTTAGCATTTTTCTGAGGTTATTGTTTTGGGCGGCGCAGACACATCCAGAATCAGTTTTGAGTGACATCAGGGGTTTTGCGACCCTGGCGTCGTGACAAAGATTTCCAGTATAGTTTCGGGTGTTGAAACTGAAGTTGAGGCATGGGCCCCACGACCCGTCTTTTGAGCTGCGAGCAGCATTTTGAAAATTTTCCATCGGACGTCTATTCGGGACGTGTGAGCAGTCGATTCTGAGTGTTTTTTCTAGGGCATTGCAATGGTGAAATCCACCCACTTTAATTCAGCACGGTGGTGTGGGCCCCACGAGGGTCGTTTTGGGCATTGATGGTGAATTCCACCTTTGTCACCGGGTGTCCATTTTGGACAAGTGATTAGTCAATATTTTGTACGTTTTTGAGAGGATCACAATGGTGCGATCCGTTCATTGATCTTCAAGACCAAAATGCGGGTCCCACGAAGCACCGCTCATGTGCGGAACGACGAAATACATATTCTCCTATGTACATCCGTTCCACGCAAGTAAGCAGTCAATTTGATGTGTCTTTCTGAGGAGATCACAATGGTACGATGCGCCCGACTGTTTTCGGGGATGAGTCTCGGGACCACGGGATGCCATTCGGGCGTAATGTGGTGTCAGATAAATTTTACGTCGGATATCTATTTGAGGTGGGTAGATAGTCTATCTCACGTGTTTTTCCACGAGGATTACAATGGTTTGATCCGTTTGGATGTGCGGAGTCTCATTTGAGATCTCATTAAATGTGGAGGCATGAAAGGTGTACCGATGGTTGTTCTTCCTGCGGTGTTTGTAGGGAACCCTTGGCGTGTGATCGCGTTAACTCTTGTGAGAGTGAAGTTAGTGTTTAAAAAGGTATGGTTGGCCGTGCTAGGGCTGTGGAGGAAGCAGTTTGGAAAAATTACATTTTCTCCCTTCGCACTGACTTTGGGTTCCATGCGTTCGATAACCTTTGGGATAGAGATGTGATATACTATGGGAGTATACAATAATGATAGGAGGTACATTTTGTAGTTGTACCTGGGAACATTTGTGTTTGTGGTTTGGAGATGAAATAGGGCCACACGTCGTGTGGGCCCATTGTGCTTGCCGTGTTCTGCTTTACATACCTTTGACCTCTCGTGATGTAGAGGGTCCTCCTGTTCATGATGGTTTAGACCAGCAGGGTTGAGTGGTTTCCCCTGGTTATGCTTTCAACGGTGTGATCGATGGAGTTTTTTGGGTTTCCCTTTTTTCCTTTATTCATTTGGGATTTCAGTATCACGTCCCTTCGTGTTCCCTGGTAGAATTTTGAGGATTCAATGTGACCAATACATCACGCGGGCACCGATCCTCTACTCAGGAGGTTGTTTCCAGTATGGATGGCCAGAGCAGTTCCAGGTCTACCTTCCAGCAGGGCTGGGCAGTGGGTCGCCTGTCGACTACTTCCAGGTCTACCCTCCAACAGGGCTGGGCAATGGGTCGCCTTTCGACTTATTCCAGGTCTACCCTCCAGCAGGGCTGGGCAGTGAGTCGCCTGTTGACTTCTTCCAGGTCTACCCTCCAGTAGGGCTGGGCAGTGGGTTTCATGTCAACTTCTTCGAGGTCTACCCTCCAGCAGGGGTGGGCAGTGGGTTTCCTGTCGACTTCTTCCAGGTATACCCTCCAGTAGGTCTAGACAGTGGGTCGCCTATCGACTTCTTCGAGGTCCACCCTCCAGTAGGGCTGGGCAGTGGGTCGCCTGTCAACTTCTTCTAGGTCTACCCTCCAGCAGGGCTGGGAAGTGGGTCGCCTGTCGACTTATTCCAGGTCCACCCTCTGGTAGGGCTGGGCAGTGTGTCATCTTTCGACTTCTCCTAGGTCTACCCTCCAGTAGGGCTAGGCAGTGGGTCTCCTATCGACTTATTCCAAGTCTACCCTCCAGCAGGGCTGGGCAGTGGTTCGCCTTTCGACGTCTTCCTGGTTTACCCTCCAGCAGGGCTGGGCAGTGGGTCGCCTGTCGACTTCTTCCAAGTCTACCCTCCAGAAGGGCTAGGCAGTGGGTCGCCTGTCGACTTCTTCCAGGTCTACCCTCCAGCAGGGCTGGGCAGTGGGTCGCCTGTCGACTTCTTCCAGGTCTACCCTACAGTAGGGATGGGCAGTGGGTCTCCTGTCGACTTATTCCAGGTCTACCCTCCAGCAAGAATTGGCAGTGGGTCGCCTGTCGACATCTTCCAGGTCTACCCTCCAGTAGGGCTGGGCAGTGGGTCGCCTGTCGTCTTGTTCTAGGTCTACCCTTCAGTAGGGCTGGGCAGTGGGTCGCCTATAGACTTCTTTCAAGTCTACCCTCCAGCAGGGCTGGGCAGTGGGTCACTTATCAACTTGTTCCCGGTTTACCCTCCAGCAGGGCTAGGCAGTGGGTCGCCTAATGATGTATTAGGGTTTACCCTCCAGCAGGGCTGGGTAATGGGTCACCCGTTGGCATTTCAGACTCAGGCCTTCTTATGAGGCTAGTCGGTGACTTTTCTCCGTGACTACCAAAGCAGGACCCTTGGTTGTACGGGTCAGTGATGTGACAACTTTGACATTGAGAAGACCTCTCGACTGTGTGATAGTGACGAGGTGTGGTTTGACTTTCCCTAGAACTCTCAAGGATGAGGGGTGCTTTTCCCACAGAGACACGTCCTTGTTATGCGACCTAAAACCGTGCGGGCGAGTCAGTGCCACCCAAAGCGGATAGTGTCGAGGTGCGGTGACTTAAGTCCCTTGACTTGCAGTTTGGGGAAGACGTACGGGATACTGGGCATCGATGGTGTTTACTTTTGGTACTGTTGGAGACTCACTTTCTTGGACTGAGCTGCGGGATGGAGATCCCCTTACAATTTGGTTCGGGTTTCTTAAAATAGCATATATATATATGTATACCTTGTTCCAGTACCCACTTCTTGGGTTTTGGTTACTCTACTTCTAGGAGAGGCGAAGGCATGCGGGGTATGCCACGTGCTTTCTGTGTCTTGTTTCTCGTGGTTGGATGAGTCTACTCTCCTGCTATAGGTAGTGAAGGCTCGACGGGAAGTTCATCTTCTCACCGTTTCTATCTCCTTGTGTTAGGACGAGTATACTTCCTTCCACTTATTGGGTTGAGCTGTACTCTTTACTGCACTCTCTGTTGTAATCCTTTACTGTTCCTTGTTCAATCTACTGCTCACTCTTTGGTACCACCTTTGTTGCTCCCTTGAGCCATAGGGGTATCCTACTGAGTATTTTTATACTCACCCCTTCTTGGGCTTTGCCCGCACTTGGTGTGCCCTTGCAGACGATGAATATGTTGCTCATGACTACAGAGGAGCATAGGATTTTGGGAGCTTGGACCGCATGCAGTGGTCGTAGTCAGGTTCCAGGTGTGGGACTCTCCCAGCTGTTTTACTTTTGTTTACCTATTGCCGAGTTGTGTCACTTTACTAGTTTGGCACATGTTTTCCACCCTTCTTTTCAGTTTACCTTCAGCACTTGCTTTGTACTATTTAGAGGTCGATGAACTTGTGATTTATTTATAAGAGTTGGTACTTTAATTTTCTTTTTACTATGCACTTCTTCATTGAGTGGGATGCGTGTGTGCGCGCAGGTACTCAGGCAAATGCCTTCCCGAGTTGTTTAGCCTTCGGCGCTTGTCGCCAGCCCCTGGCTTACGGAGGTAGGCTTGGGGTAGTTGCGGCTTGATCCTGAGTAGGGTCGGGTCATAACATAAATACCCATTTACACCCAATATACTTTACATAAATTGGAGGATCAGACAAAACCCAAACCTAGTTCTAATAGATGGAATCTATATCAGAAATCATGGATTCTTTCTATCTTACATATTATGATCTTTTTTACTCCCTCTTTGTAGGAGATAAGTTCATAATTTTCATTCAATAACGAGTCAGCTTTTTCGGTGAGTATAAAACCATATCTTTCTAATTATTTTACCTCTTATGTACTCCTATGTAGTACTTGTATTTTAGGAACATTGTCTTCCATATTGACTTGTGGAATCTATACCTATACCAAATCTTGTTTATCTTGAGCATCAATTTCATAAAAAGTTAGTCTTTCTCCCACTATCCTTATTAAGGATGTTCTCCCTCTCAAGAAATATGGATTTTCTTATGAAAATAACTTTCTTATCTGAGGGGTTATATAGATAATATCCCCTGGTTTCCTTATGATATCTTATAAATATAAACTTCATGCCTTATGGTGCTAGTTTATTTACAAAGGTGGCCTTAATAATTTCTCCACATCATCATACATGTGTATACGACAAAATGGGTTTCTTTCAACTCCATAACATGAAGGGAATTATATTTTCCACTTTATTTATTACTCATTTTAGTGTGTATGCCACATTTTGTAATGCATACCCTGAAAAGGATAATGGAATATCCACATGAATCAAATTCGACCTTACCATATCTAGAAAATTATGGTTTCTTCTTTCACTAACACTATTTTTTGTATCCCTTTTAGGCAGTTTCCAATGGGGTTTATTCATAGAACAAGAAACACCCAATGGTTCCCACATACATGATGGTTTATAGAACTGATTTCCAAAGTCAAGTGATCATTAGATATTTTTCCAACGATACCTAGGAACTCACATTAGTTTTGAGGATGGGAGATCGTGCTCGTTAAACCTTTTTAGGGGGAATTATTTAGTATTCCAGGACTCTCTTATAGATTTAATAAATATTCATGAATCCTTCCCAAATCCCAAGTGTGGGACTAGATTCCCTTTTGTTAAAAACAATTTATATCTATAATCAGTAATTTATGCTTATGGATATAACCATATGTACGTATTAGAGGTTCTCCACCAATGGTACAATTTTTATGTATTAGAGTTTATACATCAATGGTATCATATTTACATTTTATAGGTTCTCTATTTTGTTTTGTTAATTATTTTGTGATGCTGGTTTTAAGCCTCATAGCTCATTGCTCTAGAATTTAGTGTCATCTTGGGAGACAATTGTTATTTTGGCGTTACAATCAGGACCATGAGAAGGTTTTCCTACATATCATTGGAAAATGAATCGAAATCCACATAGTTTGGTGCCACTTAACAAGACATTTCATAGATTTTAGGGTCATGTGACAAGGATCAGACCATGAAGTTTAGTTTCATGTAGTGAGGATGTTTAAGAAAAAGATACCTAGTAAAGTCTGGTGTGTGACTTATGCATGAGGATCTCTTTTGTGGTTGATCCCACATAGAATATGACCAAATGATATTGGCTTGATCTTTCAAGTAATTTATCCCTATAAATATATCTATCACCAATAATATAGGAGAATGAGGATGTGATGATATGTCCCTAAAGGAATGTGGAACTCTTGGTGGTGGTTTGGTCTTGCTGATAATATGAAAAAATGAATAATATGGTGGATTCAAGGTGTTGGATTTGAACCTCAACTAGAATTCCTATGTATCCCATCATTATGGGAATCAAATCCCATGTAGTTCATAAAATTTGGGAATTACACCTAAAGGGGATGTCCAATGAGTTATTGTATGCCAACGATGTGATCATCACTAATCTCCAAGACCACGTGAGTCATGATCGGTGTGATAAATAAGAGACAATAAAAGAACCATCATATATCATAATTATACTTACATGGGACTTATACCCGAACTGGAATCCTAAGGTTGAAATTTATTCCTATTTCATTGGTAGAAAAGGGCAGGGATATGGGGGGAAGGGGAATTATGATGTCTTATAAGAAAGGATATAGTAGTACTATAGCTGGTGTTTCCATGGTGGATATTTTCTCCTCATCTACTAGTGGATGAGGGAAAGGCTATAGAGGAGTAGTCCGGATGAAATTTGGGTTTTACCCACTCTCAACACCTTTCCTTTTCCTAAACCCAAAACTAAGACTTACTTACCCATTTATAGGAAAAATATGCATAGATATATCTCTTTTCTTTACATTTCAGACAACATGTAGTGGATGAATAAAACTTCTTGAATTGAGAAGCATGCCACAACCAAATTTAGGGTCAGGATCCTTATTACTAATGGAATTTAGCATTGTTAAAATCATAAGGATCCCAAAGATAAGGTATTTTAAGTTTAGGATGTCTTTTACTAAGGTAATTAACGAATGAAGGGAGGAAACACTGGTTTTCCAGATTCCCTGACCAATTGAGTCTGGTGGTCATGGAAGAGGACTTAATCTAGCCTTCCTCGAGTATTAGTATTGGTTATAGGGAACCATATCTATGCTTCATGAAGGGGATAACATAAATAAAAACACTACAAGGTAGGATACTAATGAGGTAGTAAAGACAAATACCCTAACAATACCCCATTTTACATTCTATTTGTTCTATATGAATTAGGGAATATGACAAATAGAAAATGGTTAGGGGTATTCCAAAAAGGAGGTTTCCTCACGAATTTTTAGATGACCAAGCCATTCAACCTTTTTTTGGAGGTCCCTTTTGTAGAAAATTCCTTTAAAATTAGATCACTTTGTAAGGGTATTCCCCTTTACTTTATGAAGAGAGAGTTACATGCACTTTTTAGTGAGATTCCCAAAATGGAAGTTTCTTGTTTTGTGTTTCTCCTATATCCTATTAGTCTATCTATTGTCACAACCTTATCCTCTACGTGTCTTCCCTTTTTTGGAAGGAAAATATGGGTATTTATAAGTAGAATAAGAATAATATCTTTCCCAAAATGGTTGGTCATATAACATATCTCATGCTATGCGGATAGAAATAAATGACGCATCATAAAAAAATGATTTTCCTTAGTATGGGATGTGGGATAAACACATTTTACAATAAATGAATTTCATTCACTGGGGGGTGGGATCACCACCTCACCCCACAAAAGAAATTTTCATTTGTGGGGCACCATGCGATGTGGCGGTTTCTTCATAGCGTATATGCTATGTAGTTTCACATACTTTTCTAAATTAACCTCATTTATCATATGCCTAATTGGATTATCACTTACCCAATTATAAATGGGTTTTTGGTATTCTTTATAAACTTTTTAGGCCCAAAAATACCCTCGTTGGAATGAGGTTCGATCAACATTAAGGGGATCCAATTCCGAGGAATAAACTTGTCCTAGTTGAATACTTCACAGTGTACTAGTGGACCAACAACAGGATCCAAAACTAATAGTGTTAGGAGAACTCATTTTTTACATAGAGAGGATAGGTGGTTGGAAGTTTCCATAGATCTTTTAATCCATGTTTCTCTCCGCATACTCAAATCCAATTATGGCCAAACTCTTCTGTGTACTAAAGCATCGTAGTATGCAAACCAATGTTCCTGTGAATGGATTTTTTTTGCTTTGTAGTGGAATTAATTTCTTATATAAATTTCATAACCTAAATAATAACCTAGATATTATGTGGTCCACATAGCACGATATGTGGTTCGCTTTGACTATCAAATATCTCTCTCCCAGTTTCTCTAGATTTTTACATTTCTATTGTTTTTCTTTACAAATACAATGGGTCATAATATAAGGCACCTATCTAGTTTGATGAATATCATTGATAGGTGGATGGTTATCACTATAAATGTTAAGGCTAACCCATGATACCATATTATTCCCTGAGATAGGATCTTGAAATATATTATTTTTCCCATGTTTCATAATTACCCATTGTTAGGGAGATTGCCTATGTGAAGTTTTGGGTTGCGGGACAACATTTACATTTTGATGTGTAATCAAAATTTACCGTCTTCTTGGTTCAAGGTTTAATCGAACTATGTTCAAGTAATTTTTTTTTTCAAAATTCACATAATCCTAGATTTAAGTCAAGGTAATGTATTCATTTTGAATAGTGCTTCATAAACTTAAGGTAACTAGGATATCCATGATATATCTCTATAAATTTCAACTCTAAAATATCCATCCATTTTAAAGCCTTTTCAAGATACGTCAAATGAGTGGTGGAGTTTAAAGTGGGACGTATGGTCTAGTGGTAGATCCTATGATGAATGAGACCGAGTTTTCATAGTAAATATAATTTTTATAGAATCTATAAAATGACTGGAGGCCATTGGTTAATACCATGTCCCATAGGTTTTCTAATTTAAAATGTCTCCTACTACCTGGATCTTACCTGAATTAATCATCCACTGGTGTTCTGACACCAACAAATTTCATCTACAGTATTGTGAATCCAAGATTGTTTTTTGGGATATCTATCAACCAGGATAAATCTTTATTCTTGGGGGGATATATGATGAGTTTCTCTATATGGTTAAGACTTTGGTAGATTAAAAGAAGATTTATCCCCAAAAAAGAGACTTAATAACTACATCGAAGAATTCAATGAGGCACATCTTCATACTCACTCAATTATTACATTATGTGATTGAGTAAAAATATTCTTACAAACCAGAAGACTAAATACAAAGGTCAGGAATACCCAAAATCACCATACTAAACTGTATCATTATGTTCTAGGCTCATACTAGGATAATTTCAAAGTGGTACAATATAACACATGGGGTTACAAGTTCTGGTCATATATATGTTTCAATTTTTGTTTGGAATAAATTTTCACCATGTTCCTAAGCGGATGAAATTTCACTTCCTATGATGCTTACATATATTTTAGTGTAGTCACTTTGATGATGTCAGTTACATTATCAAGATGGAATCTGATCAACTTAGTTGTGCCCAATATTTCATATATTTATAAGCTGATGGGTCATGTATAGGAAGGAAGGTCTCTGTATCACCTTAGTGGACAATTCCAATTTTAATATGGTTGGATAGAGGAACACTTTTAGTACTATGAATATTGATATACAACAATGATTCCTTATTATATTTAACCCAAAATTGCTTAATTATTACTGTTGGATATCTAACATCTTTAAATGTAAACGAAGTTATTGATATTATGAGGAATACCCTTGATTTTAACTTTGTTTCTTACTTTACACCTTATATAACAGTGATATATAATGGTGGGGGAGTCTCAGAAGATAATTCATACAACATATTATTTCAAGATAGGATTATGACCTCTTGAATAGATGGAGTGATAATTTTTGAACTTTACAACCCTTATAGGTTCTCATGATAGTTTGGATATCTATAACAAGCTAAACCCTTACCAATTACTGTGATTAAGGTGGAGTCACATCCATCCACCCTAAGTTAACTTTTTTTGATGCAAATACATGAGGATAATAGATTGAAAATACTACTTCAACACATTGGAAATCCACCTAACTTTTCATGGGAGTGCACAAAAGAATGGGTGTAGTATTATATAATATGGTCATATTAGGGAAGCCTGTTCAATGGGTAAATAAGCCATTGATTCCCCAAGTCCTTCATTGGTAATGCTTCTAACACCAAATTTTAAAAAAGAAAATCATATATCTAAAAATTCAAAGCACCATGGGGAATTATCATTTTCATGTCCACCTTGCATCAAAAGTGGAATGAGTTTTTCATTGTTGACTAAGAATGAAATTGATCTTATAGAAGTGATGGAGATAAATTCATCAGCAAGCACTATACCCACCAACCTCATCCTTATGTTAAAATATAAGTAAATGATAGAAGGTATTTCTGTTACCAGATTACCTATCAAGACCAATCTATCCACTACTAACCAGATTCCAAAAAATGTATTTTTAACAACAAGGAAATAGGTTTTGGATCTTGATTATACCCTTGAAATCTTGTTTGTGTGAAAATGGGATTGGTTCCAAGTTTACACTATTATCATGGATAATCATTTAGAGAATTGTTTTGACAAGGTGTAAATAATCCATCAAATTTTCCATGGATTAGTCATAGGTAGATTCAATTAACAACACTTACATGCACTTATTCATTATGTTCTAAACACTTAAGAGGAGATGGAGGCCTAATAATGTGACCTCATCCAATTTTATCTTGTGAAACATCATGCGTAAGCTCTGGAAAATTCTATGATGGAGTTTCATCATTTGGTTGTTGAGGAGGAAAAAAATAAATATTGGATTGAAATGAAAACTGCAGAACTATGAGAGCATGAGGAATTCATGGCGAGAGTGAAAGTGATTATCCTAAAAAAAACTAGGCTAGATTCCACAGAGAAAATAATCTAAGAGATAAGTTTTTATGTCAAATAAAAATTCCCATTGTCCAAAGTGGAATATGGTGGAAGAAAAAACTTTTAATCATTCATCTATACTTCCCATCAGGCGTTGGATTATTTTTTAGACAAGGCTGAGCAATGTTCATTATAAACATCTTCTTTGAATTTTTTTTATATTCCACATCAAGTAGGGACACCGAATTTGTGGATGATCATAATTTTTCATCTTTTTTACTAATAAATGAAATTTCATTTTTCTTTAGTTTTCAATATTTTGTCTCACTTTTAAAATATTTGATTTTCCTCCCCCTAAAATATTCTTTTTAAATAATTATATAATAATGTAAATATCATAAATTTAATATGTTTTTTATAATGGTTTGACTAGCACATACACACACTTCCATATAATGGGTAACAAACTTATCGTTCGTGGGTACGGAGGACTACCGCCTCACGAAACTATGATTATTCATTCCTCCTTTACCACCTCTCATGGTGAAAATTATGATGGAAATAATTTTTTATATTTTATATGTTATATTTATAATGTATTTATACTTATTTAATTCATATATAACATATAACTTCGTGTTTTCGATTTTGTGGGGATACGATTACATTGTTTGTGGACTTGTGGACTACCGCCTCCTCAAAGTGATGTGATTCATCCACGTTATACATGGAATGTATTAGGTGATGGTTTTAATAAAATAATGAGACATGTATGATATAAATATGATAAATTAATGATAATATATATATATATCACTTACCTTTTAAATATGGAAAATAAATGGAAGTAAAGTTCATGCGTAGGCACGACCTACCGTCTCCATAAATAGTACATATCATTTCCTATCTCCAGATATTATTGATTGTTATAAATATATATATAATGAATATATATGATAATTTAATCATGTTTTAAATTTTTTAGTTAATTAAATCATGATCTAAGTAATATAAATAAAAGTAACCAGTGAAAACATACTAAAAAAACTAGGTAGTTAACACTCGAAATAGAAAAAATAATGAAAGATTGTTAAAAAAGTGTAATAATATTTTATAAAAAGTTAATATATGTTATTATAAATATAATTATGGTTCTGGTATATGTTACCAACATTATTGAAACCATTATAAAATATTTTAAAGGAATATCACTCAAAATGAAATATATGGTAAGTGATTTTCATCTCACTTTTTTGAATCTGTGAGATCAATTTAATTTTCATGACTTACTTATTTTATGTGGTGTATATACTTCCCATTTTGATATATTATATCAGGAATTATTTTATATTAATGTTACTTTGAGTTTAAATATGAATTATTTATTCTTAGGGGTTTTTAATTAAAAGTTTCCAAGTGGTAAAGAATTTTAAAACCCGATTCCTTTTTATTGGGTTATATTATTTCCTCGTTATCGTTAATATTATAAGATAATGTGTGTAATCAATTTTTACTATATATTTTTTATTTAAACTTGTTTTATGTGGATTTAAATTTTACATGCATAATCTAATAATTTATTTATTCTCACATCAACATTATGGTATTGACAAGGTTTCACATCACAATCTCATTTTAATCAGGATTATTTACATTTAAATTTACATTATAAGAAATTATTGGGTCATTGTTTAATAAAAAATTTCATTTTATTATCCCATATTTATAAATGAACTTTTTCAAATAATAGTATCATTTTCTACTCTTTGGTTCTCAAAAAGTTTTAGAAAATGTTTTCAAGAAACCCGACATCATTTCCCTCTTTAGCCCCCCGCCTGAATGGCCCGAAGGCATTCATTTTTATTGATTTTTGATAACCCCCCTTTCAAGGGATGAGGGAAAACCTTTACAAGGCCCGTAGGCTCAGAGATTACAAGGCCCGTAGGCTTAGAAGATTACATGACCCGAAGGTTTTAGGGAATTAAACTAGAATATCTACAAGGAACTGCCCCTCCCCAGCATCTGTGTCATAATAGTAGCTCTCCACCTTTGCTTGGTCGTCTGGGTAGGCTTCCCGTGAAAGCACAAGCTGGTACCGATGGCATAGCCATACCCTCTCATTCTGACAATCCATTTGGATCTGCTCTGGTGAGTGCACCTGCTCTGAATCCTCTTCTGGGGTTGCTTCTTTTTTGTAGTGTGTCTGGGGAAACTACATGTGGCCTAAAGGACTTGAAGTGGCCCGAGGGCCTTAAATGTGGCCTGAAAGCCCTATTGACCTGAAGGCCTGGGTGGACTGAAAGCCTTAAGGACTCTAAGCCCAAACCGGTGGCCCGAGGTGAATAGTTCCAGCTGCTACAGTACCGAACAATACCTGCTACAGTAACTGCTACAGTTCCTGCTATAATACCCGCACAGTGTACAGTCTGCTATAATACCGCACAATGTACAATACTGCTACAGTCACTACTACAATTTGACCTTTTATCAGCGCTAAAAACCGACAGTAACAGTGCTAAAAAAGCGCTGTTAATGTCGGGGAAGATACGGGGGGGGGGGGATTTATCAACACTCCAAAAAGCGCTGATAAAGGGGACCCCCTTTATCTTTTCCGACATTAACAACGCTTTTTAGCACTGATAAAGGGGCACCTTTATTAGTGCTATCTTGAGAACTGATAAAGAACCCTATTATTAGCGCTTAAGATAGCGCTGATAAAGGTTTCCTTTATCAGCGCTAAACAAGCGCTGATAAAGGCACCTTCCCCTGCACCTGCAGAACTAGAACCTGCACAAACCAGCACCTCAGCACCTACACACCTGTACAACACAACACCCACACACCTGTACAAAACTGCACCTGCACACAATATTTTTACAAACAATGCTATATACATTTACTTAATATCATGAATACAAAAAAATACAATGCTATATACATTTAAAACAATGTTTTACATGTTTACAATTACAATTATCCAAAAATAGTTATAAACATTAATGTTTCATCCTTTGATATCCGCGATCCTCTCGAAAATTGTCATCCATGGTATTTGTTGCCGAACAAAGCATCCGAACTCAAGGAAAGACATTCACCTATATAAGAAAACAAATATTATGTTAGTAATACAATAATGAAATAAATTAAAACATTAATATGAAAGAATACATTAATATGGAAATGTGAAACTAAAATATAGAAATGATAAACTCAAATGTTTTCATTCTGATAACAATGAAAGGGAATAATGTAAAATCAATATGTTTTTGGATGATTTATCTCATTTAATAAATATTGATTCTTTATCTAATGAAAAGCTTTACCGGTCACACTGCGTGTCGGATTGAGGTGCAGATGATTTTTACATGTAAAAAATGACTCATGTATCGTTGTACTTTAAAGTATCAAAATAATCTGAACATGTTTACTCAGTTTTCCGTATGTCAGTAGTGTTGTTTTCTAAAGTTAATGTCAATTTGAAATTGATATCTGACACTTTTAGCCGTACCGGTCAAACCATGCATCGGATTGTGGTTAGGCTGATTCAAAAACGTCACAAATGACTCATGGATCGTTTTCCTAAAGTATAAAAACAACCCGAATGCGTTTTCTTGGTTTTCCGTATGTTAGTAGTGTTGTTTTCTAAAGTTAATGTCAATTTCAAACTAATATCAGACACTTTTAACCATACCGATCACACTGTGCATCGGATTGAGGTACGGTCTATTTTTAAACCTTAAAAATGACTCATGGATTGTTGTCCTAAAGTATCAAAACAATACAAATGCGTTTGGTTGGTTTTCTGTATGTCACTTGTGTTGTTTTCTAAAGTTAATGTCAATTTCAAACTGATATCAGTCACTTTTAGCCATATCGGTCACAACATGACTCGTATTGAGGTGAAATTGATTCGTACACGTCAAAAATTACTCATGGATCATTTTCCTAAAGTATCAAAACAATATGAACGCGTTTTCTCAGTTTTTCGTATGTCACTTGTGTTGTTTTCTAAAGTTTATGTCAATTTCAAACTGATATCAGACTCTTTTAACCATAATGATCGCACCCTGCATCGGATTGAAGTGAGGTTGATTCATACACGTCACAAATGAATCATGGATCATTGTCCTAAAGTATCAAAACAATTCGAACGTGTTTGCTTGGTATTCCGTATGTCACTTCTGTTTTTTTCTAAAGTTAATATCAATTTCAAACTGATATCAGACACTTTTATCCATACCGATCACACCGTGCATCGGATTGAGGTGTGGTCGATTCGTACACCTCAAAAATGACTCATGGATATTTTTCCTAAAGTATCAAAACAATACGAATGCGTTTTCTCAGTTTTCCGTATGTCAGTAGTGTTGTTTTCTAAAGTTAATGTCAATTTCAAACTGATATCAGACACTTTTAGCCATACCAATCACACCATGAATTGGATTGAGGTATGTTTGATTCATACATGTCAAAAATGACCCATGGATCTTTGTACTAAAGTATCAAAACAATCCAAACACGTTTGATCGGTTTTCCGTATGTGAGTAGTGTTGTTTTCTAAAGTTAATGTCAATTTCAAACAGATATCGGACTCTTTTAGCCATACCACTCACACTGTGCATCATATTGAGGTGCGATTGATTTGTACACATCAAAAATTACTCATGGATCGTTCTCCTAAAGTATCAAAACAATCCGAATGTGTTTTCTTAGTTTTCCGTATGTTAGTAGTGTTGTTTTCAAAATTTTATGTCAATTTCAAACTGATATCAGACACTTTTAACCATACTGATCACACCGTGTGTCAGATTGAAGTTTGGTCAATTCATACATGTCACAAATAACTCATGGATTGTTTTCATAAAGTATCAAAACAATCTGAATGCGTTTGATTGGTATTCCATATGTCAGTAGTGTTGTTTTCTAAAATTAATGCCAATTTCAAACTGATATCAGACACTTTTAGCCATACCGATCACACTGTGAATTGGATTGAGGTGTGATGGATTCTTACATGTCAAAAATGACTCATATATCATTGTCATAATGTATCAAAATAATCCAAACGTGTTTGCTCGGTATTCTGTATGTCACTTGTGTTGTTTTCTAAAGTTAATGTTAATTTCAAACTAATATCAGACACTTTTAACCATACCGATCACACTGTGCGTCAGATTGATGTGAGGTCGATTCGTAAACGTCAAAAATGACTCAAGAATCATTTTAATAGAGTATCAAAACAATCCTAATGCGTTTTCTCAGTTTTCCGTATGTCACTTGTGTAGTTTTCTAAAGTTTATGTCAATTTCAAACTGATATCAGACACTTTTAACCATACCGATCAGAACGTATATCAGATTGAAGTGAAGTTGATACATATATGTCACAAATGACTCATGGATCGTTTTCCTAAAGTATCAAAACAATCCGAATGCATTTTCTCAGTATTCTGTATGTCAGTAGTGTTGTTTTCTAAAGTTTATGTCAATTTCAAACTGATATCAGACACCTTTAGCCATACTGATCACACCGTGTGTCGGATTGAGGTGTGGTTGATTTGTACACTTCACAAATGACTCATGGATCATTTTAATAAAGTATCAAAACAATCCAAATGCATTTTATTGGTATTCCGTATGTCACTTATGTTGTTTTCTAAAGTTAATGTCAATTTCAAACTGATATCAGACACTTTTAACCATACCGATCACACCGAGCATCGGATTGATGTGTGGTTGATTTGTACACATCAAAAATGACTCATAGATCATTGTAATAAAGTATAAAAACCATCCTAATGCGTTTTCTTGGTTTTCCGTTTGTCAGTAGTATTGTTTTCTAAAGTTTATGTCAATTTCAAACTGATATCAGACACTTTTAGCCATACCGATCACACCATGCGTCAGATTGAGGTGCGGTTGATTCTTACACGTCAAAAATGACTCATGGATCATTTTCCTAAAGTATCAAAACAATCCAAAGGCGTTTTCTCAGTTTTATGTATGTGAGTAGTGTTGTTTTCTAAAATTAATGTCAATTTCAAACTGATATCAGACATTTTGAACCATACAGATCACACCGTGCGTCAAATTGAGGTGTGGTTGATTCGTACACATCATAAATGACTCATGGATCGTTTTCCTAAGTATCAAAACAATCCGAACATGTTGTATCCTCTAACATACAAAACGCCATCTATATTGGGACTGCTACGAAATGATTGTGAAGTCCCTATAAAAGGGTCATCCTCCATTGAACTTTCATCTAACCCTTCAGTTGTTTTGGTCGATAACAGAACAATTGAACAATTTCAGTTTCCAGGGTCTAGAACATACAATACTTGTACTGCCTGTGATTCCATTATAAATGGTTTGTCTTTCTCCCCTTCATTACTGAAATCAACTTTCACGAATCCTAATCCATCGTTTTTAACAACACTCCTGTTATCAACCTACTTGCATTGAAAAATCGTCACTTTGAATTTCTTATAATCCAAATCCCATATTCATTTGATTATGCCAAAGTATGATATATTCACATAAATTGGATTTTTGTCCTTAGCACTGGAAACATGCATCGCCTCATCCACAAGTGTAACCCCACTATTCTGCATGGTACTATCTTCATCTTGTTCATTAGTATAGAATATATAACCATTAACTACATAAGCATTGTAAGATAATACATACACACTTACTCCTCTGGCTATCCATCAAAGTCATTCTGAAATTGAGTCTGGATTTTCATCTAGTTGCTTCAAAATATGGTCCTGAAACCATCTTATAAACTATCGATTATGTGTATCTGATATTCATTTTTTATCCCTAGATGGATTTAAATGCCTAAGAATTTCTTTGTGGGTTTGAACATATGGATCAACATCGAAACTGTTATGCAAAACATAAAGGTGAGCCTGCTCCCGATCTGTAATATTGATTGTGACAACCTCTCTTCCAGAAATTCCTTCACCCTCAAGCCGCTCAGTGTGACGAGATTTTGGTAGGCCAACATTTTCCGCACCAGACAGGTATTCAGTACAAAATTCAATGGCTTACTCAACAATATATTGGTCCGCAATACAACCCTCTAGATAACTTTGATTTTTGACATACCCTTTCAAAATCTTTATATACCATTCAATGGGGTACATCCATCTATAATGTACAGGACCACATAGTCGAATCTCTCTCACCAAATGAACCATCATATCAAAAAATGTCAGCGGGAAGAACATTTACAATTCAAATAATATGACAACAATTTATCTTTCCATAGTTGGCAATTTTGTCGGGTCTATAACTTTGCTACATATAGATTTGATGAAGAAACAGAGCTTCGTTAATGTATGGTGGACATTCTTGGAAAAAATTCAACATAAAGCTATAGGAATCAGATCTTGCATCAAAACATGGAAGTCATGTGATTTCAGACCCTTTAATTTTAAATATCTCATTGACACGATATTCTTGATATTTTATGAATACCCCTCTAAAAGCTTTACGTCATTAAAGAAGTTGCAAAACCGATATCTCTCCTTCCTGGAAAGAGTGTAAGCAGTAGGAGGAAGAAATGTTCATTTTTCACCCTTCACTGGTGTCAACTCTTCTCGTATTCCCATATCAACCATGTCCAATCTAGCCTTAATTCCATACTTCATTTTTCCAGGTGCATTTAGCAACGTGCTGATGACACTATCACATACATTTTTTCAATATGCATAACATCAAGAAAATGTCTGACATACAGACAATTCCAGTATGGTAATTCAAAAAAAAACTGATCTCTTTTTCCAACCAGTTTCATAAGGTTTTTCGAAAACAGTTTACCAAAAGTAGTGTTCAAATATTTTACCTTCTCAAACAATTGATCACCTGTTAGTGGAGACGGTGTTGTATGTTCTTCTGAACTTCCATCGAATGATGTCGTCCAAGATCGGTACTTATGCCGTCGGGGTAGAAATCTGCGATGTCCTAAAAACACAGTTTTCAATGAATGTTTCAACCTAATTGACTATGTACCTTGTTCGCAAACGGGACACCCTTGAGTTCCTTTAATGATATATCCTAAAAAATTTCCATAAGTAGGAATGTCATTTATCATCCCGTACAACATGGATTTCAAAGTGAAATCTTTTTTTTGTAAGCATCATACAACGTAACACCTGAATCCCACAATATTTTCAAATCCTCAATCAATAGAGCCAAATAAAAATCAATATCATTACTTAGTTGTTTTGGTCCTGATATAAGCATAGATAACATGATGTATTTTCATTTCATGAATAACCACAGTGGTAAGTTATAATTTACCAACATAACCGATCATGTACTGTGACTGCTGCTTTAAAAACCAAAAGGATTCACCCCATCTATAGATAACACCAGATGAAGGTTTCTCGGCTCGTTTCCAAATTTAGGATACTCATGATCAATTCTCTTCCACTGAGGAGAGTCTACTGGGTGACGTAGTTTCCCATATTTAATTCTTGTATTTGCATGCCATGTCAATTGTCCAGCAGTCTCCTTACTTTCATATAGGTGCCTAAACCTTGGAATGACTGGAAAGTACCATACAACTTTTGTAGGACTAGAATCATCTTTATTGTATCGAGAAGTACCACACTTTGGGCATTCTTTAAGTGATTTGTGGTCCTTGAGAAACAATATACAGTCATTCGGGCAGGCGTGTATTCTTTCAGAGATCATACCCATCGATTGTAGCATTCGTTTGGAATCCTATGTTTGGATTGGGAGTTCATTATCTTCTTGGAGCATGTCATTCAGGAGAGCAAGTAGTTCCATAAAACTGAAGTCACTCCACCCGTTTCCTGCTTTCAAATTATACAGCTTCAGTACGACTGACAATGCTATATATTTAGTGTAACCAACATACAATGACGTTTTTGCACAACTCTTTATCTTCTCAAACAATTTTAGGAAATCACGAAGTTCATCTTCAACTGTCCTTGTCATATCCTCAATACGATATTCATCATCATTCACATCTGTAATCACACCCTCCATACGATCGTCTTCACTTTTCACGCTTGTAATCATATCAGATCTTCCATAAAATGTCGTGTTATCCGAGCCACTACCTACATTTGTTTTTTCCATGTGTTTATTCCAACATGTATAACTTCGATATATTCTGTGATAGATCAGGTGTTCTTCCAACTCCTCTGGACTAATTTTTCTTGAATAACAACAACATAAACATGGACAAAGGATTTGAGAAGGGTCACATGCATGATCTCCTGCAAACCTGATAAACTCTTTCACACCATCTTCATACTCTTTTTTCAACCAATTGGTATTCATCCATTCTTTATTCATATTCATAGTATTTATGGGTTTGATCTCGAACTTTCCTAATATTATGTTTTAATTAATCAAGTAGCATTGTTTGGGTTTTATAAAAAAAATCATGGTACAAATGCCTCTACAATGAAATAGAGGAACCTACCCCAAAACATGTGAAAGTACTTGAACTCTATCTATATACGGGGGACTGTGGCCTGTCTTTTGCACTAGTAACAAAGTGGTGGTGCCATTGAAATGGGTAACATTTGGATTGATATTAAATTATGGAAGAACTACAATATGGAAAAAAATGGCATATCAATCATGCCAACAACCGCAACACCATACAAAAACACAATCGTGCTCACAATCACAACACCATACAAACCAAACAATCACAATTTTAGATTTTACAAAGCATCCCTTATTCAATTTTGTTTGTTAATTCAGGGGTTATCACAGAAGTTTTATCATCCTGTGGTGTTCACTCATAAGTCAATTATACGTAAATTACCAATTTTTATATTCAAATGTTCAATAATAACCAACCAACCTGCAATTCATTTAGTGCGCAAACAAGGACCACCAACGGCCACGATTTTCAGTGGGGCATTTAGCCCATAAATTTCACATTATAACCATCATTATAAAATAGTAATAAAATTAGAACAAGAGGAAACCAATGAGTAACAGGAGAAAACTCACCGCGAAGGGTTCGTTAAGCACACGACAGAGGTGCGTTCGTGGCAGAGGAGAGGTGCACAACAGAGGATATTTCCAATTGAAAATAAAACATAAAATAGGGGAAACTAATGAGAATAAAATAATCTAAAACCGAGTACACCATTTACCACATCCCAGAAAACCCAAGAACCCTATAAAACTAAAATCAACCCACACCATGGTTAAACACACCTTAAGATAACAATAAATTGTAGAACCCACCTTCAATAGAACGAGTTCAACAGACTTTTTAAAATATAAAAGATGAATATACAATGGGTAAGACCTGACCAATAGGTCCTCCGTACTTGGTATAATCCAAAAGTTTATTCTAGATGGCATATCCCAAATGAGTAAGCCCTGATCAATCCTCTTTTATCACACCTTTCACGACACATACATCCTAATCGCATGACTTTAAACTTCATGGTACAATCTTTGCAACACAACACGTGGTATCTAGTGAGTAGGACCATATCCCTATTGAAAATCAATGAGCCTACCTGTACATATTGAAAAAAATTAGGGGGAACACACATATTTCCAATGGGACACCCCTGATACTCTTTTCCAATCTTAACATCACACCATGCCAAAACTCACCGCATGATCACCAGTTACCCAATATTATTCCAAAACCAAAGGAATATACCCATTCTTAATTACCCTAAACCCATCCATCTAGGATCAATAGTGATGGTCACATTATAACCATGCTATAAATCAATAGGGTTAGGAATCCAAATGATCATGTCCCTCAACCCAGTCATAACACCAAAACTAAAGAATAGAGAGTGCTTCCCTTATACAAATCCAAGGCATGACCATTCCTTCGCTATCAACTTGATAACACCTAATATGAATCAATCCCTCATGTCAAAGAATCTACTCTGGATTTATGTATCTAAGGTATTCATAACACCAAGATAACCCCATTTAGTAGTCTCCCCCAACCACCAAAACTCACTAACTCGCTACCATCCTGAGTCACATGCTAATAACCATTGGGATCTCACACAAACCCCTTACATCAATTCTTAAAAAATCCTTAGCCCATGGGTTCCACTCTTATCCCCACCTCAAAAACACACATCATCTAGTAAACCAAACCAACCAATTACTATAGGTTCTCACACACCCGCTATCTAAAACAACCTACAATACAAGGGTCTCACCACCTGGGCTCTCACTCTTGCCCCAACTACCCATAAACAAGTTCAACTCACTTATAAAAAAACTATAAGTCATCACAATCATTCAAGGATCATCATTTATCATTTATATTAACCCAAGATAAGGAAAACTACTCCTACAATGACCAGCGGCAGTGGAGGCAGCGACGACGGAGGCAGTGGCGGTCGCAGTGATGGAGGCAACGATGGTCGTGGCGGAGGAGAAAAACCCAACGGTGCGGAGGCAGCGTTGGAGGAGAAAAACCCACCAGTGGAGGTGGAGGAGGAGGAGGAAGAGGAGGAGGAGGACGGGATGGAGGAGGAAGGCGAGGATGTGGAAGAGGAGGAGAACGAGGAGGAGAAGTCGCGACTGAATAGGGTCTTGGTTTAGCTTCTGCGAAAGCTTTACTGCGTGTGAGAGAGGAGGGCCTGTTAGGGTTGTTAAATAAAAAACCGCTGGAACCTTTATCAGTGCTCATTGAAAGCGCTGATAAAGGTATGTTTTATCAGTGCTTTTATTTTAGCACTGATAAATTTTATAATTTTATATAAAATTAAGAATAAAAACTTTTATCAGCGCTAAAATAAGATCTGATAAATGTACCCTTTTATCAGTGCTAAAAAAGGCGCTGATAAAGGGTATACCTTTATCAGTGCTTATTTTAGCACTAATAAAGGTTAGATTTACCAGCGCTTTTAACTAGCACTGATAAAGGTATACCTCTTTATCAGCACTTTCTATTTAGCACTGATAAAGGGCAGCGCTTCCCTTGCCCTGTTTTGTGGTAGTGAGTACTGCTACAGTGCCTGCTATGGTACTATTACAGTACCCCCAAAAATATGCCTCTACCTAGTTTTGAACCTGGGTCTTGTAGATGCATTTAAGGATACCTCACCAACTGGGCTGAGGCTCATGTGCTCCCTGTTTAGTCGGAGATCCAGTTTTCTCCTAAAAACCCTATTTTATAAAAAGGTTTTTCGAAATTATTTCAACATTTTCAAAATGGTTTATTAAATATATTTTTACCCCTTTTAATTTTAATTTTTTTTCAAAGGAATCTTATTATCTCTTTTGGAAGAATTAATTTTTCTAACCTTTCATTGTGAAAAAGAAATGCTATTTTTACCATGTATGACATCTAAAAAAATTTCCCACCATCATTTATTCAAATATAACTTTTAAAATATAATATATTAATTAAAAAAAATGTTTTTGAAAAGTTATTTTTTTTAAAAAATAATTTTGAAAATTTTTTACACAATAAAAAGAATATTGTCTTCAAGAATGTTTTCCAAATATATTTTTA
The DNA here is from genome assembly GCA_963277665.1 of Viscum album. Lineage (NCBI taxonomy): Eukaryota > Viridiplantae > Streptophyta > Magnoliopsida > Santalales > Viscaceae > Viscum > Viscum album. Next base: position 1,509,671,447 of record OY728139.1, on the reverse strand, counting down.
TAATATTAATATTCATCATTGATAAAAACCTGATATTTTTAATCCACATGGGATATATTGTTTTGATACCATAGATATTATTCCTATAGATGGTTTATGATTTATTTATCCAAGGATATTATTGAAAATCACTTCCTTGATTCTTTTGTTAGTCCTCTTGAAATATTAAATTTCTTTTGATCATTAAGCATTGAATTTACTCTAATTATCCATAATAATGGTTATGAATATTACATAAAACTTATATAATTTTTACATAAGGTATTTACTTTTATTGTTATTTTATTATTTGGGGAAATATTGATACATCTATATTCTTTATTCAACACAAATATTTGATAATGAAAATTATTTATTAATTAAATAGATTATGTGATATGAGAAATGATTTGGATATGTAGTTATGGGTGGGGATCAGAATTTATGTAGACCCTTGATGCCTTGAAAGGTTCTCATGAGACAAATTTGTTATGAAAATTAAACATGTTTCTACCAATAGTTTTAAAATGTCTAGAGGATAGATCTTGACAATAAACTTTTTCATGTGCCTGAGACGTAATGTCTGATAATTAATCATGGCCTTTATTTTGATTCAGTTTTTAATATCCACAATATTTTTACTATGATAAATTATATGGATGTATTTAATTATAATTTCATTGATTAAATTGAATTTGTTTCCTTTATTTTCCTTTTTATATTTTTTATGCACTTCCTTCTTAGTTTATTGATTACATAGAAAATGTTTCTAGTTATTTACCATTCCATAATTATTATTATCATTTTATTTGCGCTTATGAGGAAGAAGAAGTGAGTTTTAGTTGAACCCTATAATTTTTAATAAAATCGTGTTGTATAATAAATTTTATAATTTACTTCTTCTATTCATGTAGAAGCAGACTGTAGTAGCACTGAAGCTAAATCTACTGATTTAGAAAACAATGGTGAATGAATTATATCTTTTTTTGATGAGTTTTTTGATAAATTTAAATCATTGAAGGCTATGTTAGTAGATTATGAAGATGAAGTTCATTTTCATATGTACAATTGTCATTTTAATGATGATTTGGATTCATTGAAGAATATATTGGTATTTGAGTTTGATTAAAAAATAAAAATACCAAAAAATCAACAAAATATGGTCTCATAGATAGATTTAAAAATTCTAAATAGATTGATATCATCCATTTTGGATGCCTCTTAGAGGGCCCCATTTCTGAACCAAACATACACGAATATACTTGTCAAGTTTCTATAGAGGAGAATTTGGAAGTTGTCTATTTTGAAATTGACTCTCAAACTTCAAGAATTTCCTCGATGTATTTTGACCATATTTATTCAAATAGTATTAAAGAGGTTAAAAATAACTTTATAATGATATTTTTAGAATTATTGGTTTTTTAATGAAGTATCTTATATAATCTAGAAAATGCGGTGAAATATTTGGGGAGTGTTGTTCAAGATAATATTTTTTTCTCAAACATATATATTTAAATACCGTGAAGGATAAAAACTTTTTTATAACATGGTTAAGAAATATATATAGTTATATTTCTACTAAATATTCTTTTCTAGAAGATAATCATGTAGAAATCTGTCACTTGCTTTACCAATCTATATCATCAACCTCTTATTCCACTAAAGAAGATGATTTTGTTGAACCATTTGATAGACATGTCACTAAAAAAGTAATAATGTTGTTTTGGTTGTATCACCTCATTACAATTTTATTTTAATATATATTATAGTAATATGGATGTGTTAAAAATATAATCATTAGTTTAATAAGAAATTTATATTTTCAAAGATGCATCATTACCTTCATCCAGATTTCATAGATTGGTTTTGTTATTATTTTAAATTTTTTATAGAATGATATTTTATAGATGATTAAAAAGTTCATAGATTCACTATTTTAATTATGTTGAAGACAATCCCTTGGAATTTATATTCCTGATGGTCACACTATTGCCTCACAATATCTAAATATAATACTTCATCGTGCGACCATGTATGTCCAGGAGAATCAGAAACTTATTCATGAATCCTAAAAATATGTTGATGTTCTTGCTAGGTCTTCAATGATTAAATTATCTATTATAGACAGATGTGATTTATCCAGAACTCAAGAAGTGTCTTATGGTATTCTAGAAAGTATGGTCAAGATATTTCCATGTGACATAGATGGCCTTGGAGGAAAATTCAGATATGATGTCCTTATCAGTGATCTTTGTGGAAAATGTTATGTTGATCCTTTTCTGAACTCCTCTCTACCACCTTTCTAACATTAAGTGTTCCAGAATAAATCACTAAAAACTATCCCTTCTTACATTATTCCAAAAGACTGATTATTCTTATTGTTATATTTAACTGATGATTTTTCATGATATTTTTATGCCCAGGTGTTTGTTCTATGAATTTTTATCATTGAATGTTTTCATATTATTCTCAAGATATTTTTCAATATTTAATATATATGTTTATCATTTTTCCCTTTGAATGATTTAACTTAATAATTATTTATTTAGTTCAATGCTAATCTTTATTAATTTAATTTATATATTTTCAATTCATTTCTGTCTATTAAATTAATACATAAAATGTGTACTCTCTATAATTTTACAACTATTTTTCTTATCACCAAAGGAGAGTATTTGTGGGGATGTTTTATGAAACAATATAAAATTTTTATTTTCACCATTTTATGTAAAATAAAAGTATTGGTAAGATATTATTGGTTGTTTAATTTTGGGTTTTTTGATCATAAAAAGTGGGATAATATTGAACAAACTCATGTTGTCTCACCTTATCTCATAAACTCTCCTACATTTTGATGATAAAAAAATCCCAATTTTTTAATATAATATTGTTTTATTAAGTGCTTTAGGATCATGTATTATATTATTAACTAGTTTTTATACCTTGAGTTCTCTTCAATAATCGCCTAAGGAATTTATATTATGCTCTCACACGTTGATTTTTGTCCTCACTAATGTTAATAGTTATTCCCTATTGAATGGTTTCCCTTGTTGTCAGTGGTTCTCTATTCCATAACCTATAGGTATGGATCATACATAATCAAATATTGTTAGTACAATATATATGTCCATAAATCAAAGAAAACACTTGATATGATTTATCATTGATCTTGAGAGAGAGTAACATTCATTGAGATAAGAAATAGTACCCAACAAGATTTTGGGACCTATATACACAAATTTTATATAAATGTTCAACATGGAAATCAAACTATGGTATATTATTTAAAAACATACAATCACTTAAGTTAAATTTTTGGATAAATTTTTGAAGTAAAAATATCATTTATATATTTTAAAATTATAAATTTTCAAGATATTTTTTAAAATTTAAAATAATTAAGGCCAAAAAATTATAATAATTATAAGATTTTTCTATATTCTAAAATGTTTAATTCAATTAGTTAAATTTTTGGGGAAATTTAAAAAATATATGAAGACATTTTTATTTAATCTTTAGTAAAATAGTATGATAAAATAATCATATAAATTGCTTCACATACCATCAGAATCATTGTAGAAATTTAGATAGGGAGAGATTCGAAGTTTGGTTATGATATTTAGACAGAATTAATATCTTTTAAATAAGAAGGACTACTAGTTTTTTAAGGATTTAGGAGGATCTACTCCAAACTATAATAACAACATACTATCATTGATTGATGAAAAACTTTGGCCATCAAGGGAACATGTAATTTTTAGATCATTTATATCATTGAAATTCAATTATGGATTTATATTTTAGGCAAAAATTATCAATTTTCCTTGAAAACCAAAAGTAATTTTTTGTAAAATAATAATGTGGTTACAAAAATTCTATTTCTAAAATTTGAAAAACATGAATGGAAAAATTTTCATTATATTATACTCCACAACCCCAATTACCAGTGTTTTTTCACTATCATCCTATAATTTTTTCATAGAATCCCCATCCTTATCTTATCCTCCATTGAAAATATTTTAATTTTTTTAAAAAATAAAAAGATTTAATGAACATTTTTTGATTGATTGTTTATATTTATATGAGTCACAAGAATATGTTAATAAAAAAGATGCTAGATCAACCTCATGCAAGGGATAGAGTTGATTGATATAGGGAGGGAGTAGTAAAGTATACCTTATGAAATTAATGAGTTTCCATTAGCTATGTAACTGATACTACATTTCCTAATTAAATAAGATTTATGTTTTGGTTAATTGAGGTTTAATATCTAAGGTTATGAAAGGAAAATTCAATTAGAATTTAGGTCTAGTTCTTGAAGTCCTTCCAAGGTACTCAAAATCAAAAATCAATTAAATAAATTATTAATAATCCTTTAACTATATGTTTTAAGTAATAATGAAATTTAATTTTATTATTACTTTTTTAATTGATTAATTTTATATTTAAAAATAATGTTTTAAAAAAATTTAGAAGATAACTTTGATTAATATAATAAATTATTTTAAAATTGGAAAATGAAGTCAATCATATATCATATGTGATGTTGATACTAGACAATTTAAATTATTTATTGATAAAATAAACACAAAATCATATTAAAATGAAAATAGAATATAGATAGAAAATTTGTAGAAAGATAGAGTCTGAAAGTAAATATTTAATATATAATTGAGACATATATAATTTTAATATGATAATATAATTTTTTTTAGATATATCATTGTCTCTTCCCCAAATCCCTTTTTTACATTTTTAAAATACCACTTTTTGGCTGAGTTGGAACGTTACAAAAAAACCAGAATTCAATATAAAACATCACCCAAATTAAATAACATACACCACATTACCTCATCCCAAAATACATATTCAGAATTTAAAATTCAAACCCAAATGTTTCAATCATGGGAAAATCGTCCCAACTGTGAAACCCCCAATTGAGGAAGGCCTAACTGAAATCATCACATCACCAGTCTAACATCTCATCATTATGGCCACCTTTACATCACCATGCCACCAAGTAATCATTCTCATAATTTTTTTTACCTCTGGACTCTTCTAAAATCCACCGCCAATGCCAAACTTCGATCAACCACAACCATCTGCATCACTGATCAAACACCACATCAGAACATCAAAACTCTTATACAACATCATGTTGTTTTCCCCCATCACCAGACCACATACTAGCACATAAAAGGACACTTCATCACCCAAATGAAGATCATGCCTCCTAGAAAATTGATATCCACTTGAACAACACCTCTCAAATCTTGTGTCACCACCACCTTACCAAACTGACCTGAGGAGGAGAGTTGGTTCCTAAATCTATAGTAGAGTAGGAGAAGCATGGAGCCTTCATAGGGATTCATGATTTTCATTGGCATCGGCCAACCAAAATGAAACCCCACCATTAACTAAAAGTAGAATGATCCATATAAACCCCCCACCACAATGCACAACAAAACTCAAAACCTATTAGAAACCACCACAACTGACTGAACTGAAAGGAAGTAGTGGATCTGGAGGCCAAAGAGGAGTACAACCAAGACATACTTCCATTGAAAGTTTAATCATAGTAAGCACCATCAGATTCACTATAAAACATCAACGATGAACCATCACCATAAAAATAGAGACCATACCTCCATCGAAACACCCCAATAGAAATAGAATCACAACCCCAAACAACCATGGAACATGGAAGGGGAAAACAGGTTTGAAGCCATAAAACAAACATGAGAATGAAACCCTAATATGAAAAATGGTGGAATGAAACCTTAGTAAGAAGGATAAAAAGAAGATGGAAGATGTAAAATAACTCTAAAAAGAATATCAAGGGATTAAACCCTAGGAAGAAGAAAGGAGATCGCACTAAGGAGCTTGTCAGAAGAGAAATAGAGGTCGAAGGACTCTACAACACTAGGGAAGGAAGTCTAGGAAGAAGAAGAGAAGAACATTCAGGAGATCGCACAGGGAGAGACTAATGCCATCCCCTCTCTCATAGATATGTCATTGTCTTTTATATCAAATTCAATAGCTTGAAATGGTCTCCTATAATATAGAAAATAAAAAATATTGGAATATGATGGGATGGAATTAGAGTGTTATATCAATGAAAAATGGAAATGTTAAAAATTTTAATATATATAAATATTATTTAATTTTACACTCCCCCATTGGTATCATCAATTTCATGGAATTTTATTTTAAAATTCACTTAGAAAACCCCTTATAAAAGAAATCAAATTAAAAATAACTAATTTCCATACAAATTTTATACTGACTAATTAAAAACATTATTATTAAAATCTATTTAGATAACTTAATTAAGAAGAAATGAGTGAAATAATCCCAACTCCTTAAAACTAGATCATGTAAGACTTTGTCGAATAATTATAAAAATTGGACTGGGCACTAAACTTGTTGGAGGAATGGTTTAATTGATCAAAGGTTGGATTGGTGTTCTAATGGTCACACCATTTTTAGTGGTTTTAATAATAATAATAATATATATAATATTTCACTAAAAACTATTTTTATATAATAAACATTATAATATGAATTAGTTTTTATGAAATAAATATTTATATATCAGGAATATCACCTTAAATATTTGGTCTAGGTTAAAAACTTAAAGCATACCATTAAGAGTTCTAATCACCTTATCCATGAATTTCACATCATTTTTTTGGGTTTTCTCCAATGGTGGGTTTGGTTTGATGTTGAACTAGTACAAAGTAGACACCATGCTAGGTTTAACTGAACTAGTTTCATCAAGTCTGTCAAGAAACCATTGGTCTAACTAAGTTCTGTATGGTTTCAGTAATAAAATGTTCTAGGGGACCTAACTAAAGAAATGAAGGGGTAGGTTATGTTTAATCTGGCAGGAGTAGCTGGTCCAATCCATTTATAAACATTATTTATTTTTATCTTCATATACTAAATTTGTAAATTAATTTTAAAAAATTGGTTAGTAATGTTTGTGAAAAAATTAAAATGTTGTCACATTAATAATTTTTTTGGATATCAATATCACCATTATTTTTACTTTCATGTGTAAAAAAAATTAGTATGATTATTTTTCTTATAACCTTTGATATATGCACCCATAAATTGTGTTATATATACCGAATTATTCTTATGTCAAGTACATTGAATATCTTATTCATAGTTAATCAACTTTGTTATATTATACATATTGATATTAATTAGAAACAATATTGATTTTTCTCATGATTTTTAATTATCTCATCCCAATTTGATAAATTCATAAAAAAATTGTTTTATACAATTCTATGAAATCAATATTCCATCATTTGTGAATAAATATCCAATTATAAAATTATCTATTCTAATATTAAAAAATTTCTAGTTTCAGCAAATGCAACCGATTTTTGTTATGAATATTTGAATAATTAATCATTTATACCCTTCAAATATCAATGGGTATAGAATCAAATTATCTTGTGTCAAATTTATTTTAATAATAAATCAAATAATTCACTACATATATATTCACATTTATGTGCATATAATTTTATGATAAATAAAATATTAATTTATATTTAATTCTTCTTGGAAAAAATATTCTTCATTATCCCCTTGTGCATAAAAAAAGTTAATATTTTAAGAAAGATATTTAATTTTTTAATAAAGTAATTTTTATTAATATTTTTTTGGTAGAATGAGAACATAACCAAAAAGTAAAAGTCTCCTTTATTGATTATAAAAAAATCCAAAAGTCTCAAAGATATTTTTTTACAATAATCATTATACCAGAAAGAAAAAAAGATCATCATGTATGCTACTACAAAAAGTCTAGTCAGGAGCGATGAATCTGTTTTTAGAAATCCCATCAACCAAATAATGTTTCTCATAGTATGTATGAGTAATGATATAATTCATGGATGAGATCATATCCATTAATTTTCTCTATCTTGTAGTGAATTTCCAAGATAAATGAATGATAGTATCCATGGTAGCTTAAACAAAGGTGGTGGAGTCACATTCAAGCCACAAGTTGGAGTAACCTTGATAATATTCCAATGTAACCACATTGATAATACCAATAATTTTTGCATAAAGTGAGTTATCAATATCGCAAGGTCCATAAAGACGACCCACAATTTCGCCAAAAATATTTCAAAAAATAGCACCATAACTAGAAGGACTGGGATTTCCTTTTAATGCACCGTCTGTGTTTCATTTAATTTAGCTAGAGAGTGGAGAAATTTACATAACATGTAATGTTCCAGAAAGAGGGTGATAATTTACTATAATGACAAAATGTTTAAGTATAGAAAAATAATTAATAGATTTATCAAAAAAATGTATTTGATTGTCATTTGCATATTTTATAGCAGAGAATATGAGGGTTAGAGAAGAGTGAATGTTGAAGGAAACACCCTCGTGTATCATTTTATTTAGACAATTCCAAATGGAATGAATAAACTACATGCATTCTATAAGAAAAAGATTGTGTATCTTTTGTTAAAGAGAATGAGAAATACAAGAAAGACAATGTTCTTGAATGAAAAGAGCATGGGGAATTATTTTTTTAAAACAATATTGTATTGAAATCCATAATGTAGAAGACGTTGTACACCCTAGGAAATGATTATCAATGTATTCTCTATGTTGATAAAATAATACACATCTCGAACAAAGATTAATTCCAACACCCTACAAAAAATCATCAGTAGGAAGTTTATAATTCATAATTCTCTTAGGAAAAGAAAACTTTAAGATAAAATGAATTTTTTGTTTAAAGATTTATCCTAATAGCTAACATTCCCATTAATTATCTAATTATAAAATTATTTAGTTGAAATATTCCAATTAGAGGTGGGTTTCCAAATAAAAAAATCATTATTTCTCATAAAATAATAATTTAAAACAAAATTCTTAACCTCAAGAGGAAGAATATCCAGGGGAATCTTTAATTGTTCTTTAATAGATATATTTTTATCAAAATAAGTGTCATGAAAATTAATATAGTCGAGAAGAGGCGTACCTATCAAACTATCTAACCAAAATTTCAAAGAGGAATTAATATTTTCAAGCCAGATAGAGTTAACAAAAGAAAATAAATTTGATAATTAATGAAACTTCATCGGTTTATAAGAACCATGGGATGATAAAATTAATTTAATATTATTATTTTAATATTTATTAAAATAGCGACATCATGTATTTATTATAATATTCATCCCATATTGTAATATATCTAATTTGGTGAAGATTTTATAGTTTTGAATATGATTATGGATATATGAAATCTTCAATGATTTATATATAGATTTTATAATAAATGTTACCAGATGATCACAAAATATCCCAAAATATTATTATTATCAACCTTATCAAATAATTATAATACTTTGTTTACATAAAAAAATCATGAAATTCTAGAAACTCATCCATACTTTCATAATGCAATGTGCCCATCTAACTCACTAACATGGTATCTGGTGGATAGTAACAATGAATCATGCATCCTATTTTATTTTTTGACACTATTGAACTATTATTTTTTATAATGTTAATTTTCTCAGTTATTTATTAATAAAATCCTCAAATTAGTCATTAAATGATCCATAAATGACCCAAAAATTGTTCTAATAGATTTGGGAGTTTAGGAGGAGTCCAATATAACTTTTAGCATAAAAAATAATCTTCCCCAATTCACTATTGTTCCTAGTATATCTCCTGCCAATATGAGTGCAATGTGGTACCCCAGTGAACATCTGATTCATTATTTGGCTATTTACCCATGATAATGGGTTATTAATCATTAGATCACTGTGTTTGACATGATATGACGGTCCCTAAGTTCCCATGAAATATTGATGATATTTTTTTTAATTCTATCAATCAAATATTTTTATCCGATCCTAATTCCCCCCAATTAGGGATAATATAGTGTATCCCCTGGTGTCTGGTGTAAGGGATTTTATGACCTTGATCACTTGATGTCACATCACATAGATCATTCTATAGCCAAAGAGTGGTCATCCAATCACATTGTTCAAATAGACAATGGTATGTATTAGTAGTTCCAAACCCCACATCTATTGCTCCCTTATACGGTGTATTATTCCCCATTGTATCTTAGATTCGACGTACCTTGTTTCTCATTAGAGATCAGCAATGACCATTTTCAAGTCATTGTGCATGATAGAACCCAAGAGAAAGAATTTATATATTCTTCACTAAATTCCACCAGTAGTTTTGTCTCATCAAGAGGATCCAAAAATAACAAGGGTTAACATGTAATTAATTCCTTGAGGTATCTAATTTTTAGGGAGAACCTAAAAATGTGTCAATATTCACTCTAAGAAATCTATTAATACATTTTCCATAATAATCATAAACTATTTTCATTATATTAATCTTATAATTTCCTACACATACACATGTGTTGTGTTAGGTAATTCCTTTAATATTTTTTAGATCTAAAAATTATCTAAAAATTGTAAAATTCACCAAATCTAAGATATATCCAAATATATATATACTAATAAAAAATATTATTTCTAGTTTATTAATTATGAGATGTACATTAATATACTTTAATCGAAATTAGTGATCCTTAGGTTCAATCTTATAAGTTCTGGAGAGAATTTTTAGAAATCAAACTTATTTCTAGAATTAGTAAAAATAATTCATCCTGTTTTGAGCTACCAAGGTCTATTTTGTTCATCCTGATTAGAAAAACAACATACTCTAATTTTTTCAAGAAATTCATTGGGTTGTATGATGATAAAATAGTTAGAAGTTTTGAGGTTCAAAAGTAATTAAAAGTACAAGGAACCATACCTGATTTCAATAATTTTATTGATTCTTATATTAAAACATCCTCTAGAAGCCTTCCCCATATACATGGAACTCCTCCAAACCCTATCTATCCCCCTTTCTTCTAAAGTATAAATATAATAGGGGAAATATGGGTTGATAAAATAATAATATTATCATCTATTTTAAATAGTTAATTAAAAATACTCACCACTGATGATGCAACAACCCAACCTCACTCGATAACTATGCAACACTAAGATAAGTATTAAAACCATTGTGACCCCAGATTTTTATACATATATATTTCATACTATTTTGAGGAAAATTCAATATATTACATGAACACAATCCTATGGATCATAAAGAGACAATGCCTTTGGAAACATGGACACATAAACTACTAGTTCACATGTGAACTACATAATATATCAATATGTTCTTCATAACTATCACCCTTCTTAGATATATCATATATAATACATTTATTCATAACCTGTGGAAAGGAAATATCAAAATGGGTTAGGTATGATGCTTAGTAAGGGAAACCAAGGGAGAGTTTTAAGCGTAATATGATAATATGGGTATGAGAACATGTTTATAATATTTTAAAAATATACCCTCCATAACAAATATCATAATATTGATTCATGGAACATATATTGGAGGTTAATAAGATATGAATCATAAGTAAATCAAAGAACATGATCTATTAAGGAATAATATTGGAATATATCCTAGAATAATTTCATACTCATAATCCTATAAAATCATTTCCATAGTAGTCAAGGCTCACTACTGAGGCAATCATTATGAAATGGGTTCACTCCAGCAGACCATCAATGCATTAGAGGGAGATATAGGTATCACCCTTCCCATATTAAAAATCATATGTACTTATACCACAAGATTATAAAACATTCATCATATCATAACCAATGAAATTAAATTGGGTTCATAAAAATTTCTTCATATCATGACATTTGTGAAATATAAAAATTTAATAATCATTTCAACATTTCATCAAATAATATCCCATGAAAAGAATCAGGTTTCATAGTAATTTTATCCTGGTATAACACATGAATGTGAAATTGGTCTCATAAAAATAATTCCACCATAAACATAAGCCATTTAGAGTAATAATAACAAGTGTATCATTGGATTGTAACCCCATTAATTCGTATGTAACATCAACAGATGTCTTCTTAGATGGAAAATTATTTTAAACTATCATTTAAAACATTTCTTCATGAAAATATAATTTTTAATTTTTAAAAAACCATGTAAAAACATAAATCAATTTCAAAATATATTTATTAGAAAAGAAAATTTTAATATTATAAAGTAATCTTTAAATAAATTTTTGGTTATGGTGGCGGAGAATACACTTCTTATCGTACACATTAAAATGAATATTCTTTTCGCTTTTTCTGTAAAATCCAAACAAAAATTGTTTGGAAAATGACATAAATATTCCATTAAAACCCATTTTCAAAATAAAAAAATTGGTATTTTTTAAATAAATCATTTTTATAATTAAAATATATTTTTAAAACACTTTTTTAATAAAAATAGATTTTCAATCTGATTGAAAAATAATGACAATTTTTTTAAATTAATTATTTTTAACTCTTGATCACATAAAGAGAGAAAAATAATTGTGAAAGATATATTCTAATAACATAACCAAAATATAATAAAATCAATGAGTTTATTTAGAGGTTTATAATAAAATTTTATCATTGGAATCATAATCATAAAAAATCTTGATAAACGATGAGATCATAAAATAAAATATTTACCTATTTTTTAGAATTGAATTGTAAGCCCCAAGAAGGAATAAATTAAAATTAAACACAAAATATAATTATTGTAAATAAATTCATGATATTTCGTGTAAAAGGGTCTATATATACAACTCAAGAAAGTAGATAGGTTCATAACATAACAAATGTCTCATGGAATGAAAATTAAGACAATAATCCATTATCACTTTGCTGACTTTTGAACAATAAACCCCATGAAAAGAGATCCTCAAATGGATATGTAAATATAAATAATTTTCTTGTTAATAATAATTAAATAAATTCTTGGGGATTATATACAGAACATAAAATAAATATTTGGTAAATATGGAATGTGTCTCACAAAAGTAAAAAGTGAGATGAAAACCCCTTACATTAAGTCTCGATCTCCATTATACACTTTAAAAAATACTTTATAATAAATATAGGATTATTATAAATGTATTAAATAACCAAAAATATGTATATAATACCATATATTTTTTAATTATGACCTTATATTTCCCATTTATTAACATTTCTATGTTAAATTCATGTTTTGGGCAATAATTGCTTTGTTTTTCGTGTATTTCTTGATTTGTTATTTTTGGCCATTTTAAATTGATCATTGTTCCATAATATATATAATATTTAACATGATATAAATATCATATATATTCTTTATATATATTTTTATGTTAATCCATAATATTTAGTGGTGGAAAATGAAATACATCGTTCATTGAGATGGTAGGTCAAAAGTACATATGAATGTTGTTTCCATTTTATCGATGGATTGAAAGAAATGAAGGTAAATAATTTATTACCATTTAAAAAAATTTAGGTAATATTTATATATCTCTCATATTTTTATTTAAACATATCCTTATTACATTCCATGTAAATTGTGAATGAATCACATCGCATCATGAGGAGGTAGTCCTCTGTACAAATGAGTGACATTATCGTATTCCAAAAAATGGAAAGTATTGAGGTATATGGGATATTATAATTAAAAAATTATAATAATACCATAAATATCATATATAAAAATTAAATCTATATTATAAAATGCCATCATAAAACATAAAACTTGTTAAAAACATAATTGATATGATTTTATTCACTAAAACAATGATGCCAATAGTATTTTATAATGTCTTAAGTGTATATATCACACTGAATGGTCATTGTAGTTCCCATATATGATGAGAAACTAGATGTTTCATTATATTATTCTTAAATATATGTTCTCTAGTATAATGATATCATTTCATGGGATAAAAATAATATAGGCTATTAAGGGTGGATACTCGTAGGACATTGAGGCACTTTCTCATTTGGTACACCATAGTTAATTTTTAGTGTAGGGGATTATGAGAACATGACCAAAGAATAGGAAATCCACATTAATATATGTAATTGTATATTCTTATTTTTGGATATTTGTAATGATCCTTATACTTTAATATTATCATTAATACATGTCACGAGTCATGTACTTTGATATACTGACTAAAACTATGATGTTATATGTTTTTCAAAAGTTGGATATGTTGGGTGTGTCATGAGTGATTTTTCATTATTGAATAATTCTTTGAAGGTTTTATCCCTTCAGTTTTAAAAAATTGATATCTCGGGCCCTTTTATGGGAATCAAACTACCTAATTCATTTTATAACCAAAGAGGTTTTTTCGGCATGCTTAATTCATGAAAGTCAATAAAAGGGGTATCGAGAAAATAAGTTAATGACATTGGTGTGTAAACTAATTGATTAGAGATACTGAGATAAAGGGATTCTATTACTCACTATATGTTCATTGGAGGTTTCAAATAATTGTGGCATTAACTTCTTTATCTATTGGAGACTTGTAATTTTTCAAAATGCTAACCTTGAAATTTCGGAAATGCCCCCAAATGCAACTAAAAAGGGTCCTAAAGGGTTAAACAAAAAGTGTATTCAAGAACATAGTCAAATTTCATGTGAATTTAATATGTTGGATAAATATTATTCATATATGGGGCCTCATAATTATTTATGTTTGTTTAATCATAAAAATTAAATCCCTGGTCATTCCATAGAATTTATATATGAGTTAATTGTTTAATAATTTTTTATTTGAAAGCTAATTATTTATTTAAATTTTTTAATATAAAATATTATTTATTATGGTTTATTCACAAGGAAAAAAATATATTTTTTAGTTATGTGAATATTTAATAAATATTTATTTACTAATTTTGGTGAATATAAGATTTATGTACTAATCGGTGAATAATGAATGAACATTTATTTTATTAAATTAATAGAACTTATTCAAGGCCAGATAAATATTGAGCAGGATTGGTAGACCATGTATAAATGTCCAATGATAAACATCATTTCAATTAATATTATATTAAATGTTCATTTATTTGTTCAAAGAAAATAATGTTTATTTTATATGTGAATTTAGTGTGTGTGAAGTGAACAATAATATCATATGTTATTATTTTGACATGGAATTATCCAAGGATGTAGAAAAATAATAATGGAACTTGAAAAATTATTATTATCTAATCGATGAACCATTTAAACCTAGTTATGTTAATTTTTGTTACGTGATCCAAGAGAGATCCATATTCTTTCATTATGCACAATGGATATTAAATAAGACTCTCAACTTCTCTAGAGTGATCTCTCCCTAGAAATATCAGAAGAATGTAGTGTCATTATCCTCCTCCACAAGAATGAATTATTCTCCCCTTAAAATATTTCAATTGTGATCAAAGGAAATAATTGTAAACATTAGATTCATCTGTGCTATCACCTAGAGAATTTTAGGGTGACAATCGAAGGTTCATGAAGCATGTGTGAATCACCACTAGAGGGAACATACCATTGATTACATTGACATAAAAAGGGTTTCAAAAGTGGGTTATACTAATTCATAAATGAAGAAACAATTACAAGATCAATGTAATTATAAATATATCTATAAATAATTTTTCAATTATATGTTTTGATTTTTTATTTTGGTTATGGGATGAGAAATTCAATTAATCTTAGTTTTTATTATGTTGGTATTGAAATTATTCATAATGTACAACGTATATTATTAATTTATTATAACTAAAAGTTGAGTTTTTCATGCCTCCACTGATGCTTCCTCTACACTCAAAACCTTCAATTTTTATCAGATCAGTCACATGATAATTTATAATGATTGTTTATTTGATTATCATGTATACACTATTTTTATCAATTTTCTGCATCTAATTTTTTAATTATTTAATCTTGATTTAAATTAACATGTTTTTGAAGTATTGATTTTCTTTTTTCAAGTTTCATATAATATTAAATATATTATAATATAATTAAAAATGATATGATAATCCAGTGGGAGGTGTCGAGGATTCTGTACAGTAGACATGTATAAATAGAGTTTGATTGTATGTACATTTCGTGTACCCATGTTCATTGTGTTGGGACTTGTTGTTGGATACATAACACTATGAGAAGTAATAACATGTTATGAACTTAATTCATTTTGTATTTTATCTAGGATATGGGCCTCTAGTTCTAGGTCATCACTACATCCAAGAAAAATTAATTATTTATAAACCCTACTTAAGACAAATGTAGTGGTGAGTAGGGGTGAGTCCATAGGTAAGGACTTAATGATAAGTTGTGTTGAATGTGACCATGTAATGTTTTTGAAACAAGTAACAAAGAGTGGAATGATGAGTGTAATAGATATGATGAAGTCAACGAGATGGTGATCAGAAACAAAAAAACAAAACAAGTATGAGTACATAGGGTTGAGATGACATGATGGAAAGTAAAATTCTAGGATTAGAATAGGGTAATTATATTGTTTAGTTTTTTTAATAAAATTTCATATTATTTTTTAACATTTTATTCCTTCACTTACTAACAAGTGAAATTGGATCTAGTGAAAAGAATGTGTATAAATATTTCAAGTGGAAAACCTATAGATGAATGAATTCTCCATAATCTAAACCACATATTACAGTAAATACTCAATAAAGAAACTAGATAACCTTATCATTTATGGAATTTCCTTTTCTTAGATGGACCTATTCATGGAATGTAAATTAATACCAATAAAAAAAACTAGTTTTCACTAATTATTGGAAACTAAATAGAAAAAAAAGTTGAATAGTGGAAAAGGTTTGGTTCTAGCCATAACTGAGACTTGATTAAGGATAATAAAATTAGTATCTCAATCTCATTCCATATATTGAGTTTCAAAAGCTATAATGACATAAATATTCAATATATATGAACTGCGATTGATAAATCACTGAATCTAATAAAACAAAAAAATAATAAAGCCGATAATAAGGTCTTTAAAAACATCTTTTGAAACAATAGGATCAAGCATCCTCGGGTGCCTCCCCCTTATTCTCACCCTCAAAAAGTCCCTTTCTACCTATCTGAATCAAAGTGTGACCCCCCCTCTATCTAATTCAACTCACTCTTCATAGAAAAACCCCATTTAGGAATTCCATACTTGATCCCTTAAAAAACCTATTTCCTGGTATTAATACACCTACTTTATACCCCAATTTTATTCATAGAATTTTGAGCCTGGTATAACTTCTTGGGTGGCCTCTATGTGTATATTCATAAAGTGATAATTACCTCTATCAGGTTTATTATACCTCCTCCTATTTTAATGATGTTTGAATTTTGATTCACATAGTTGATCTATCCATGTAGCCATTTTGTATACAAATGAGATTAGCCATGTATACAAATGTGACCACATATCCATTTTTTGACGTTTCTAACTAAACTACATAAGAATTTCACTCATGTATGTGATTAACTCTCATGTATCCATGTCAACTATGAATTAGGATGGAGGATGTATCCCATTGTCCACCATAGCTATGAGAAATACGTATTCTTGAATGTTTTTTCCTTGCTCAGACCTAGAAAAAATTCCCTCCAAAATCATTTATTTAAATAGAATCTCCAAAAATTCAAAAAATAGTTCTTGACAATCATGAGAGGAGAAAAATCAACCTTTAAATGGATATGTGGATGTGAATTCATTAACAATGACTTAACTCAAGTTTCAGTATACTTGATTAGAGAATTTTGTACTGCTTAGTTTGATTCCATCTCAAAATGGGGACTCTCTTATAGACAAAGGTTATAATGGATTCACCATCTTCAGAATCTCTAGGTACTTCACTTTAGTCCATGGTAAAAAGAATCTCCAAATCCAAACAGGCATAGGTTGGTGGCATTTAACCATCATTTGAAAACATAGCTTGGGGGTATATCGATTTCTACATGTTCCTAGTCTAACGTTGATGTACGGTCAATATAGATGATTTATTTTAAAGAAGGATCATAGATGTTATGATATTTTTTATTTCCTCTACATAAATTTATACATTCTGAAATTTTTTCCCAAAATGTTAATTAGTTTACACAAATAGTTACTACTATATGTTCACTATAGAAGCTAAAAAAATTGATCAAACGAGCTCCTATAAAATAAAATTTCATTATAATATTCAATGAATAGAAAATTCCACCAGCATTTATCTAGATTAAATGAATCTTCATTATAAGATCATTTTTAACAAGATTAACATTTAATTAATCAAAATTGATGTGGGAAAGTGTTATAAAATAGCTCCAAAAAAAATTCCCTCACACTTAATCCATTAAATTCATAGGAAATCAAATTCATTTAATAATTTATTTAAATAAATTCTAAATAAATATTGAACAACATCCTGCTTAGGTTGAATATCAAATTCTCAAATTAAAGGAAACCATCAGATCATCCATTATTTAAAAGGTCACACCACCAATGTGATCCTTCCGCACTGACCCATTTCAATAAAATAGAAATACCAGTACAAGGAGTAAAAACTAGAGATACAAAAGTATAATTAAATCTATAAAAAATGAAACAAAATCTTTCACTCTCTCCAAGGTTCCCCAAACAAAATGCCTAATTCTCACTTTGTTGATTCAATTAAAAATATTTTTTTTTAAATTTTTTTATCCCCTTGTTTATTTGGATTTAAAATTCCCCTCACAATCATGAATCCATTTTTGAAAATTGAACTTTATTTTAATTTTTCCCATCCATAAATGTTTGAATATAACTATGCAACATACTTATTGGTTGAGCCTTTATTTCAAAAATCCTCCCAATGCCCTTTGTCTTAGATACTCACGATTGGATCCCAATTTCTCATTTTACTCCATATTTAAATTATTTCTAATACTCACAACTAGGTTGTCTCCTAATGGTTTTCCATGTTACATAGGATAATTTGTCAGGATCAAGTTCAAGATCTATATTCCTCAAGTTAAAGTTCTAGTTGCACAAGAATATAACTTATCAAACATACTTTTTCCACTTTTCAAACATGATTTCTATAAATATGGTGGGAAAATATCACTCAGTAATCATTCAATCCTCAAAACATCAGACTCAGTGAAATCCTTAAATCAGACTACGGAATTTTTCCCTAGTCATAAAACATTGAGTTATTATTATCCAAACCAAGAGACACCCAAAACCTTTATGTATAAACCAAAAAATGATTGAAATTATAAAATTAGAGGCATGAGAAAATCAAAATAATGGGGTGTTCTTATGTGGACGAATTTAAGCACAAGTAAGGCACAAAAAGTTCCTTCTCCTTCACACATAATACCCAATATTTTACCCAATGTTAAACCCATAGGTGTCTAAATAATGAAATTATTAAGAGTTATTCAATTCAGAATTTCATATATTTTTTAGGGTTTTGCAAGAAGTTTCAAAATAGTATTATTACCACAAGATAATTTAAGGGTGCAAGCAAATTCTCTAATATAGGCTCAAACTAATTTTTAATTTTCTATAATTTAACAAGCTAAACATACTAGAAAGTGAAAATACACAAAATTTTAAAAATAAAAACAAGGGGTATTCTCCAACACTTAAAACTGATTAGTAAAAAGGAAAAATGGGAAGAATAAGTACCAACACCCCCTGATATAAAAGCATGGTAGATAGTATTTAGGTAACTAATTTCCATCATTTTCCTAGAAAAAAATCCTCCTTCTAGCATGGTATTCTCCTAAAAAATGAAATAGAGATTAAATTAGAAGCGTAAATGCATGAAAAAGGTAAAAATAAACACAATCTAAAATAAAAAATAAAAAAAGGAAAGTGCATGAGTTATCTCCCATGAAACACTTTGTTTAGATTCTTTAGTCAAACTTCCAAAAAAGTGAGTAATCCTAAAGTAATAAGATGAAATCCAAAACATTTTGATTCTCTTCAATGTATTTTTCACTCTATTCCCATTGATAAATTTTTTTGGCTGTCATGTTCATGTAATTATGCATCCTCATTTTCAAGCACATGAATAATTATAAAAAAACAAGACCACATTGATCTAAGTATAGCAGGAAGAAAATTAATTGGATAATTGAGAAGAATAACCTTATATCCTCCCATAAAGTTTATATTTTGAATTATAGAATCATGAAAATATTTTTTTACTTTCCTTATAGATCAGTGAATTTTCATATGATTCTCTTCAGATTTCTCCCAGTTTAATTAACTAAATCAACCTTCTTTCCCAAGCAGTATTAAAATAAAAATCCAAGGGCTTTACAAATCGAAAATACAAATGTTGTATGTACATCGGAAAATTAAAATATATTACAAAAAAATATAATATGGTGACATTCCAATTGGGATTTTAGAGTCATAACTATAATCCCATAATGCATCATCCAATATTAAAAACCAATATTTCATAGAGGTTCTCATGGTTAAAAAAACAATTTTGTTCCTTGTTGGAGACTACATATTCCATTTAAATGTGGATGATATGTTTTACCTGTTTTTTTACATATCCATACATTTTTTTTAAAAAATTGGGTACAACCGCGAAAGTGGCACACACACAAGGAAGAAAATTACATTAAATCGCAAGCCCAGGGACTTGACCCCAGGACCTGCCCCTCACCCCCCAAAACCCTTACCACCCCACCACCAAGTGTGGGGAACATAGCCATAACTTTCCATTGGGTATGTAAATTTTATGTTTTTAATGTGAGATAAAATTTCATTAATAAAAGTATTTGTCACTGTAAACCATGAAAAACATGCTCCTTAATAAATTTAACCACACTGCTAGCCTGGTTATTTGAAAATTCCACTACCTCAACCCATTTTGATACATAGTAAAATAAAACCACGATGTATTCATTTATATAATAGAAATTAAAGGGGCCTATAATTTTTATTCCCTAAACTTTCAAAGTTTCAACTTTAGAAATTAAAGTTTTTGGAAGTTCTTACTTCTTTCCTAAATTACCTAGTCAGTAAAATTTTTCACACACTATAACCATACTTATATAATCCTTAAAGAGATTGGGATAATATAATCTTAATTATAAAACCTTTAGATAACTTATCTCAGTACTATGATTTTCTACCTATGAATATGATTTAAAACTCTACGGAATGGTAACCATTTCATCCTTATGAACACATATTCTCATAATGTCGTCAAAACACATTTTGTACAATAGATGATCATCCTGGGAAAATCAATTAATCTATGAGATACACTACTTTCTCTAAATGTGAGAAAAGTCACTAAGTTATAATTTATGTAGTGAGAAAGTTAAAAAATTCATAAAACCATGTATCATTCCCAATGAAAATATAAAATATCTTTTCATTTTGGAAATAATAATTTATCTCCCTTGGTTCTTAATTTTGAGTATTGGGTAACTTAGAGAAATGACAAGCCATGAAATTTTCAGCCTCATGTTTATCCTTGAAGACTAAGTCAAATTATTATAATATTAGAACTTATCTCACCAATATGGGATTATTTTCATTCATAGAGAAAAAAAATTAAGGGTTGAATTATCCCTAAAGACAATGGACCTTTATCCACTTAGATACAAGATGAATTTATTTAATTATAAAACTACCATATGAATTATTTAGTTTTTGTTTTGTAACTCCTCTCATCCTCTTAAAGGAGTCTACTATAATAATATACTATATAAAACATTCTATCTTTCCATTTTCTAAGAACAACTCCCATATCTATATCCCTATAATCACACATAATTTCAAAAGGGAGTTTCCAGTCATGGGTAGTGGTAATATGAGAATAAATTAGCTTTTCCTTTAAAAAATAAGGGCATAAAACCCCTTCCCATTAAATAAAAATGTCATTTCATTAAAAATAAGGGAGAAATAGTTTCTTAGTTATCTTATAAAAATTCTTGATGAATCTCTTATAAAATCTAGAATATTCTAAAAATATTTTGATTCCTTTAACATTTTTAGGAAGTGGACTCTTTTTTATTACTTCAATTTTACTTGTATGAACCTATAATCCATCCTTATAAACACTGTGACCCAAAAAAATATCATCAATAATCATGAACTGACAGTTTCTCTTATTTAGTTTCATGTTTGTTTCCTTACACCTTTTCATAGTGGGTTCTATATTTTTCAAACTATCATCAAAATCAAATTCTACTATATAAAACCCATCCATAAATAAATATGAAAATATTTCAATAATATCATAAAAATTCCCATCATGCACCTCTAAAAGGTGGAATGATCTATACATAGACCAAAGAGAATTATTCAGTAAGAAAATGTCCCAAATATATAGGTAAATGTTGATTTCTATTGGTCCTCAGGAGGGATGGGAATCTGAATATAACTAGAAAAAACATACAAAAAATAAAAAAATTGATTCATGGATAACCATTCTAACATTTTATCAATAAATGTAATTGGAAAATGATATGTTATGGTGGTAGATTTAGGTATCCTATATTCTATATTGAACCTCAATTGTTTTCACATTTTTTGTCTGAATATGTTCATTATTTCAATTATTAATGAAATACACTCCACTAACTATGGGCTATCTAAAGTGGGAAATATTATTCTAGCATCAATATGTGTATGCACATCTTCTATGACATCTTCCTTCATGTTTGGGTTAAGTATTATATGATCTTCCATGCTTGGTGTATAGTTAGGTTACATAGGAATTTTGTGTATGGAGAATTATGAAGAATAGAGTTTCTATCTTGTGCTAATTCCACTGCTCTTTGGAAATATATTTTTGACGCTTTTGATTGCAGATGGTCGGTTTATAACTCTATTGATGAACAGATTAAACGTTGCGTTGCTATGGACTCCTCTCACCAAATTAGAAATTTGTTCCTAGCTGGGGTTGCTGAGCTGATTCATGGGATCTGGTATGATAGAAAATCTATTCTTCATAATAATTGCTCACACAACACTAATGCAGGTAAAATGAGAATTCTCATCGCTATTCGGGAAGCCGCTTTGATCCAGAATGGTCCCTGCAACAATTCGGTGGCAGACTTTATGATCCTTCGCCGTCTTCAAGTTGAGGCCATTTTCTTGAAACCGTTGCGCACCCTTGAGATTTTCTGGAGACCTCCATTTCCAGGTTGGATTAAAATCAATGTGGATGGCGCCTCTAAGGGAAATCCAGGTCCTGCGGGATGTGGAGCTGTCTTCAGAAATCATCATGGTCACATCGTGGGATGCTTTTTTGGAGGCTGTGGTACTGCATCCTCACTAGAAGATGAGATGATAAGTGTTATTCATGCCACTGATTTTGCTCTTTGTCATGGGTGGAACAATTTATGGATTGAGAGTGACTCTACTACTATTGTTCAAGCCATTTGGAAGGGAGATTTTCATCTTGCTTGGACGATTACTACACGCTGGATGAACTACCTCCAATCTCTCCATGACGTCAATTACATTGCAACTCATACTTATCGTGAAGCGAATATGGTTGCGGATGCTCTCGCTAACAAAGGCATTAATCAGGCAATAACTTGGATGGAGGAGCTCCCAGAAAACCTGATTCTGTTGCAAGTCAAAGATTGTAATTTGATCCTGTCTTTTAGACTCTTGTAATCTTTCTTTTTTGCTAATAAATTTGCTTTGGTCTTTTGACCAAAGCGCCACCTTCTCTAAAAAAATGATGAACTAATACCATTAATATCCAAAATAGACTAGCTAAAAAAAGTCTTAAACTTTATCAAAACACAAATAATATTATTTTATTTCAATGTCTCTAATTTATAATAAATTATTACTTATAAAGTTGATTTATCTAATAAAAATAATATTTAAAATAAAATAGAAATGAATTATTCCGAATGATGGGAGGAACATAGCATAAGAGAAAATGATGGGTTTATGTGGTACAAAGACCTCATGTTTCCTCCAAACAAATGTTGTATACAAATTTTCTTCTTCATTTATATTATCTAAAGTCAAACACTCCTCACATTATTATTCCTTGAATGAGTTTTAAATATGTTCTGTAGAAAATATAGCTAAGTGACCTAAGAATTCTCCTTCTAGTTTATTTAAATGATATTAATCCTTGGATGAACTAATCCCCATGACAGACTCTATAGGTAACTCAATTGTAACATTAATTTCTTTAAAAATACTTAAAAATATTTCCTCCTCCTCATCAACAGATTCATCAACTGGAAAAAATCATCTCTTGGTAAGACATGATCTTGATAGGTTATTTTTTTTCTTCTGAAAACATTAAATTCCTTCTTCTTTTCACCAAGTTTAAAAATAAATTTTCCATTTGAAACATAAATGATATCCCCCTTGTGTAAATAAATTTCCTTCCAATAAAAATTGGTACCTCTCTATCAAAATCATTGTCCAAAATGAGAAAATTACAAGGGAAAAAGAGCTTACCTACCATAACTTGTAATTCATATACCTAACTAGGTGGGTGGGAAATGTATCAATATACAAGTTGCAAAACTACATTAGTGTGTTGTGGGATTCCAATTCTAAATCATTGGAGTAGATAAAAGAGGAATCAAATTGATACTTTCACCAAGATCAGAAAAACAATTAAATTGGGTTACTATATCACCAAAGGTGAAAGGAATGAAGAAAATCCATAGATGTTGATGTTTGGGAGGTATCATATTTTGTAATATAGAAATAAACTCATATATGATATTATATGTATAAAAATCATCTATGTTTTATTTTTCTAATATATTTTACTGAGTTATTTCTGATAATAAGGGATTTGAATAAGATCCTTACAGAATAGGATAAAGATATTTAGTTTCTTCACAAATTTCAAAATTTTAAATAGTTTAGAATCTGGATATTCATTCTTAATTCTTTGATGGAATTAAATAATTGGGGAAATCCTCAAAACTATGGGAAACCCCTCAGATTCCTCTAAAATATTCTCCTTTCCTTTATTTTTTTATTTTAATTATTTTATTTTGATTTATTAGCAGGTAAAATAGACTCTACTAAAATCCGGTAAGGGGATTCAAAATTTTAGAATGGTCAGCTTCACGAGTCAGGTTATCAGTTTCATCAAGGTTACTATTTTGGCCATATTTGAGATCTTTATGGAATTAATCTTGATTTTTGAGACCACTTATACTTCTGAAAAAAAATGAAATTTACCCAATTACTTGACTCAGTAGTTCTGGGATGTTTTCTTTTATCTCTAAATACAACATTCTTGACTAACTATCCGAGTTGAAACTATAGGTTTTAATCTTAATTTCTTTCTAAGACTTATAAAAAGCATTTTATATTCTTTTTTTTATCAAGAAGACTACCCATAATATGTTGGAAGATTCCTTTTTAATTCATCTTGTGAGATATAATGCTCGACCCTTGGCTAAAGTTGGAATTACTTCATATTCTATTGAAAATAATGGGGGGAAGAAGGTATTAACACTCCCTACACTTTCTAATAAAATTTTGGATGGTTTTAGTTTCCTTTGATGCAGTTATTTGAGAAAGGGACATCTCTATGTTTTATTCTAGGACAATACCCAGAAAAATTATCATTTTGGGGACTTGGTAGGCATATAAACATTTGGGTAGTAAGACTCTAAATGGTCAAACATCCCACATTAGTGATATTTATACCTGAGACTATGTTCAACAATTTTATTGTAAAATATATTTGATTTTTCTTATTCTTATGGAGTGGGTGTGTTTTCCTTCTTTAAAATGTTTCTCCTTATGGATTTGTTTTGGAATTTTGTGCAATGTTGTTGAAAATATGGTTGAACTCATCAATAGTTTTATCATAGAATACTACCCCATAAGACTAAGAAACTAAGGTTTGATGGTATGATGTAATACTATTATAGAATATTTCCATGAGAAATTATGGTGTGGACTAATGGTTAAGTAATTTTCTAATTATAAATTTGAATATAACCCAGGCTTCATGAAATAATTCACCTTCATCTTGTAAGAATACAATTATTTATGCCTAATTTCAAAAAACAATCTCTTCAGGTAGAACATCAAGACAAAATCATTATATAGTTGATCCCACAAATCAAATAATTCTTCATCCATTATTTAGATCCACCCTTTGGAATTTCCTTTTAATAATAATGGGAAATCCACAATTTAAATTCATAGACACACAATCCTCTATGTAAAAATTATTCCACTTCCTCATAGAAGTCCCTAATTATGTTCATTGTATCATAGTTAAGTAATCCATGGTAAGATAGTAGCATTGGAAGAATGGATTACTTGATATCATAGTTTCTAGACCTTGGGACATGCTTAATTCATGATGGATTATTATATATTGTAATTACTTAAAACTCCCTAAGCATTACTATATCAATTAACCAATTTATAAGTGTTATAGGGTTGATATATGTGTCTTGGTTAAAGTTTGGGTTTATAGATAATTTAGATCTTCCCTAATATTTTCCATTGGAAATTTATTCTTGGTTTTCAAATAACTCTAGATTTTTTTATTTTAGGTATGATGTCCTCTAGGTTGTTAGATGATTACCTACATTTATTCACCCCTTTTTCAAAAGAAATCTTTTTTTATTGCTTGTTGGTTACTTGGTCATAGATTCCATTCCCAGTAATGATGCTAAAATTTTTCTTCTAGGACTAGGTTATCACTACTTCTAGGAAGAATTAATTATTTATAAACCATAATTATGAATAGTTTAGTGTTCAGTAGGGGTTTATCCATAGGTAAGGACTTCTTTAGAAGGTATGTTGAGTGGGATAAAGTAATAAAAATTGAAATAGTCATCAAATGGTTGAATGATGAGTGCACTAGTGGTGATGAAGTTGATGGGATGGTGTTCAGAAGAAAAAATAACAACATAAGTGTGAGTGTAGAGGATGTATATCACGGGATAAAAAGTTTAGGTCTTGGAGAAGAATAAGGGAATTTTATTATCTTGTTTTTTTATTGAAATTTAATATTATTTTATCCCCTTTTTATCCTTCATTGAGGGACATGTGTGACTGTATCTTGAAAAAATAAGCTATCCAAATAGTTTTAGTGGACACCCAATAGATAAATTAATTCTCCAGATTCTCAACTAAAGATTCCATTAATATACTCAATAAAGAAATGAGATAAATACACTATCAGGTAATTTCCTCTACTTGACATATTTATGGAAAGTAAACGAAGAACAATAAATCCAAAACATTCCTCAATAAGAAATGCAAATTAAAGGAAAAAATACATTAATAATTGAAAAAGGGTTTGTTCTAGGAATTCTTGAGACATGAAGGAAATTAATAAACTCACCATCTCAATCTTATTCCCCATATAGAGTTTATCTAACCGTTATAAAAAATATATTCAATAGATCTGAAAATTGATTGAGAAATATGGGGATTGAAGAAAACAAAATAAATATAAAATCCCTCGATAATGGATTCAGAAATTATCTCTGAAACTATATGATCAAGCGACCCCATTTGAATCATTATATGTATAACCCTCAACAATTCACTTTCTTCATCTCTGAATCAAAGTGTGACCCCCCTCTATCCAATGAATCTTTCTATAAATAAATAAATCCCATTCAAAACAACTCACTTGATCCCTAAAAAAACCTACTTCCTAGAAATAATGAACCTACTATGTACCCCATCTTCAGTCATGGAATTTTTAGCCTAGTAGAACTTCTTGGATGGAAACCATGTATAAATTAAAAAATTAATAATTCCCCTAGTCCCACACACTATATTTCTACATGAATTAATGATGTAATTTTTTTATTCATGTAGTTAATGTGTCTAAAATTCAATTTGGTCTACATTTTTGATTATCTATGTATCCTAGTAAAACTACATATCCATTTTGTTGACTTATCTGACTTGACTACATGATTGTTTCTTCCACATAGTATATTTTCTCTCACATATCTATTTTGACTACGTATCCAAATAGAATATATATCTGATTGGACCACATAGACAATTGATTGACAAAACCAATTGGATCCTTCACTAGGATTACAAACCCATTGTTCAGTACAATTAAAATAATCAAATTCCATAATCCCTATAGAACTATGAAAGATGTATTCTCAAATGTATTTTCTTATCTCATGCCCAGAAAACACACCCTATATGATCATTTATTTAAATAGAATTTTCCAACCTTTAAAAAATAATTCTCAGGGATCTTGGAAGTAACATCATTGAACTTAACCATGATATGTGTATGAATATTCTTCAAAAATGGCTTAACTCAAGTTGTAGTCTAATTGAGTATGGTCTTTCATACTACCCAGTTCACAACCCTCTTCAAATGGGGACTCTTGCATTGTCAAAGGTATCAATGGATTCTACCTCTTCAACATAGGTGTGTCCTCAATGATAAGCCATGTAAAAAAGAATGTCTAAATAAAAAATGGAGGAGGGTGGCAGCATCAACATCCTTTGGATGAAAAATCATCTCAGGGGAACTCGTATTCTTGATGGCCCTAGGCCAGTGCCTACATGTGGTTGATCCAGATGATTTAAGTTAAACACACAACCTAGATGTTCTCATATTTTTGTGCACAATGTAAATGAATCTCTATCTTCTGTAATTTTATTCCAACAAGTTATTATTTTACACAAATAGAGATGGCCATAATTTCACTATAGTACTAAAAAAATTGATCAACTGCGCACCTAAAAATTAAAATTTTTATTATAATATTTAGTGAATATAAAATTCTACCAAATTTGTTTTGGATTCAATTATTATTCATTAAAAGATCAATTTTTATAAGAATAACATTAAATTATTGAAAATTGATGTGTCAAAGTGTGAAAAAATAGTTTCATATAAAAAATCCTAACACATGGTCTATCATACCACATAGTCTGTAGTTTTCGTACAAATTATATAGTCTACATGGTTTAGTGGTGGAATTCACACTACATTTTTTGTTGAATATGATTCATAACACCACATGAGACTAACACAAATTATCATTAATGAGATAAACAGTTAGTGGCTAGTGTACACGTCATGTGACTCACTATTACCCATGTACAAAGAACACATAGTCCACAAACATGTTATAAAGACACATAGGAATTGGAACACATAGAGCATAAATAAGTGTTTATACATGAAGAACTTAGGTGAAGCTTTATATAACCTTGGAATCCATATCATTCATTATATATCCAAAATGAATATTTTACAAAGTCAAAGTATTTAGATTGAAAATTTTAAAAAGTGATTTGGTATAGGATAATCTAAGAGGGGATTTGTTATTTTGTAACATGGTATACTTTCTCTAAGAAAATGTTTCATTGGACATAATAGGAAATAGAGGATCTATAAGATTAGATATGCATCTGTGATTGGATCGATCATGTATGACATGTTATGTACTATTCTTATTATGTACTATGCTTTAATTATTTCTTTTAGATATCAAATTGATCCAAGATAACAACATTGGTTTGTGGTTAAGGATATAAAAAGGTACTTGAGCTATAAAAAGGTTATATACTATTATATGGGGGAGATGAGGAACCTGTCATCATAAAATATGATGATGCTAGTTTCTAAACAGATCATAATGATCTGAAGCTACATTCATGATATATCTCTAATCTCAATAAAGGCTCTGTGACATGGAAAAGTTAAAACAATCCTATTATTACTGATTCTACAGTTGAATCTGTGTGTATAGAATCATCTGATGTAGCCAAAGAAGAATTTTCGATTTGTCACTTCATCTAAGAGCATGATATGGTACCTTTATATAGGGATCCTATCACATTATATTGTGATAATAATACAGTAGTGTCTCTTTTAAATGAGTCAAGGTCACATAAATGGATAAAGCACATACCTCAAAAATATCACCTCTTGCGGGATTCTTCTCAAAGTTTTTATGCCACTGTAATCAGAATTTTAATGATGAAAAACATGGAAGACACCTGAACTAAATCCTCATATCAGAAAAATTATGAACATCATGTGAGAGAAATATAACTAAATTCTATTACAGTTCTCTCAAGTGTAAGTGGGATTTTTTTGGATTTATTGACCTAAATCCAACTTTTATGTACTGCATGATTACTTTAATGCATGTATTTGAATATTAACAAATATTCTAATCACATAATGATTGTTCTTATATTTGAAAAAGTATATGATATTACACTAAGTGTACATATCAAACTGAAAGGACATAGTAGTCCCCTGATATGATGAGAACTATAAGTTCCACAATTGTGTTATTAAATATAATTTGTATAACTAGATGATATCATTTGATTTGGAACGAATGATACAGGCTATAAGGGGTGGATACTCATAGGACTTTGACACACTTTATCATGGTGCACACCCTTTTTAATGTTTAGTGTAGAAGTATATGAGAACATGATATTCCAAAAGGAATTCCATATTTATATGTTTTATTTGATAATACTATCTATTGAAATATGAAATGATACTTACACTTTATGATTATTATTAATACATGGTATGATTTGTGTAATTTGATGTTCTGATAAAAACTATGATTTATATTTTTTTTGGAAGTATGGTATATTGGGTTCTTCATGAGTGACATTGCATTAATGAATAATGCATGAAAGGATTTATCCCTTATATTCAATAACAGAAGTTGATATCATAGGCCATTTAATGAGAATTAAACATATTGATTGTGTTCATAACCATGGTTGTATTTTTAGCATGTTCATTTCCATAAATCCCAAGAAAGAGGCATTGAGAATTTAGGTTGATAGCAGTAGTGTGAAATGATCTTTATTAGATATATTAAGATAAAGGTATTATATTACATTGTGTACATTCATAGGAGGCTACATTTCATTGAGACATTAACTTCGTTATCTATGGAAGCCTTAGATTTTTCTAGATGCTAACCCTGGACATTAGGAAGTATATCCTTATGCCACTGATAAAGGATCCTAGAGGGTCACACACTAAGTTTATTCAAAACCACAGTTAACTTCCATGTGAATTTAACATGTTGGATAAATATTATTATTATACATGGTTTAATAATTACTCTCATTTATTTGATTTCAATTATTCAATCACATTTTATTTAGAAAAATATATATGTGAGTTGAATATTTTTATAAATATCTATTTAAAGTGTAATTATTTTTTTACTTGTGTGGATATAAAATATGAGTTTATTGTTTTTTACTTACAAGGTAAAAAAATATTAATTTATGTAGTTGTGTGGATATTTTATAAATATTTATTCACTAATTTTGGTGAATATAAAATTTACATATTTTTTACTGAATAATTTTTTGAAATTTAGTTAATTAATTATATAGAATTTATTCAAGGACTGATAATTATTGATGATGATTGGTGAACCAAGGTTAATGGTCCAAGGAGAAATTTCATATTAAATTTTATTGTAAAAAATATAATTTATTTATTCAATAAAATTAATTTTTTTTATCCATGAGTTTAGAATGTGTTAAGTAAATAGTAATATAATATATTTTATTTTTATATGATGTTTAATAGGTATTATTAAAATAATATGGGAACTTATTATTATCTAACCCTATAAATATTTAAAAAAAATTAAGATTTTTTTATGTGATTTAAGTGAGAGACATGTCATTTCATTGTACACAATGAGTTATAGCGAGGATTCTCTTAAGTCCTAAAGAGATCTATCCCTATAAAACACTTAAGAACAGAAAGAAATTATGCTCATCCACTATAATAGATTTTTCTCCCCTTGAAGGATATAGTTTTTATCAATGGTGATCATTATAAGGATTAGATTAATCTTAACTCACACATGAAGAATTCTACGACGATGATCTATGTTTCGTGAAGCATGCGTGGATCAACACTAGAGGGAATCTACCATTTAGTACTATTATATAATGAAGTCATGCCAATATTGATTTACCAATTCATAGAAAAACAAAGAATTACATGATCAACGTAATTCTAAATCTATCTAAAAATTAATTATAAATTTTATGAGATGATCTTATATTTTGGTATGAGGATTAACAATTTTATTATTCTTCATCCAATCAGCCTTTACCCTAGTGGTAGAGGCTCTTACTTGTCATACAAGAGACCTAGGATCAAATTAGGGTGGGGATGAATGTTTGCGTTACTGCAGCAGTACTGTAGTAGTTACTATTGTAGCTACTATTCGGTACAGTAGTAGCTGTAACTATTCAATCGATTTGGTCCACCAATTTGGGCTTACGGGTATCAGGGCCTTTAGAAAACAAAATCACTTCAGGCCATATAGACTCCACAGTATAAGGGACTTCAGGACACCAATGGCCTTCGCGAAAAAAGGATTTTGGGCCACAGAAATGACCAAGAAGAAACTCGGGAAGACCACATAAGAGGAGACCCAAGATGAGGATTCAGAGAAAAAATAGAAACCTCCAGAGTAGAGATAACCAGATTGGAAGAATGGGAGGGTAGGACAATTTCCATCAGGACCAGGAACCATAAAATTTTGCACAGGGTAATACTATCCGTTCAGCCATGCGAGGTGGGGAGCTAGGCACCTTCAAGATGCAGATGTTTGGGAGGGGCTGTTTCAAGTGTGTTAGGTCTTAGGCCTTTTATTTCATGTATTGGGTCATTTATGGTCATTTTCCCCTTGGGATACAGGTCATGTAAGGGTTCCCCTTCAACCCTTAAAAGGAGTATTACCCAAAGAAAAATATAAATAAGGCCTTCAGGCCATTTAGGGTAAATTATTATTTTCCTTCAATATGTTGGTTATGAAATTCTTTATCGTTTACCTAATGAATTATTCATAGAATGTGACTGAAGGATGAGTTTTCCATGCCACCACCGGTGCTTTCATTACACCCATAATCTTCAAATTACCCATTTATAGAAAAAACATCCTTCATGATACTCATAACCATATATCCCAGGAAAAAGAAGTTCATAAAAAATCTATGACTACCCACCTGAGAGAAACATCAATCATACATCTTCTCTACCATCATCACACTACCTCTAGATCACCATGATGTTGAGACCACATCAACCATCTAAATTTTCAAAAAATTTATTCACCACTAAATTAGGACAATTATGATTTCCTTAATACCTAAAGGGAGGTTTAGTCAGCTTAACGTCACAATGTAGAGAAAGATATTAGCAAGGAGGAATCATGTCTAGATATTTATACTCTCATTCTATACATACCATGCATGATTGTTTATTAGGTCACATTATAATATTTATGGTGTATATGGTCCTATACACATATAAATAATAGAAAACTATCTGGTCTAGAACCTAGTATAAAACATTCCAAAGGGAGAGGGACTTTAATTATTCTATTAAGAGACTTAGAAATAATCATATCCTGATACTTTCACTAATATACCGAGTCAATTTTAACTATCAATACCAGACCATATCAAAAGATAGCCTTTTCCTGACTGATAAGCATCATAGTTCACTAGCATGTGGGGTCTCCTCTACTGGATTCTAAGAAATAATTCATTATTTACTTACATTTTAGAGAATTCTATATGTATATCTTCTATAAGAGATATTATTAGAAAAATAATTCCTCAAATTCCTACATCACCACTAGATATATTCTCACTCAATCCATTCTCATGTTGTGTGACTTTCTTTAAAAAGATATAACACACCATCATTACCCACTAGTGGCACTCTAATCGATGAAAACACAATGGTATTCTTTTTTATTTCATGTAGAAATACAGTGGGTTAAAAATATCATGCAAGAAGAATTCAAAATTACAATGCATGTAAAAAAATAAATGGATTTATCTTTCATTCTGCAAGAAATCAATTCCAAGATATAGAAAGGATATTATACAGGCCTTCTCAAGTTCTAAAAAATCTATTTATCT
This sequence comes from Viscum album, assembly GCA_963277665.1. NCBI lineage: Eukaryota > Viridiplantae > Streptophyta > Magnoliopsida > Santalales > Viscaceae > Viscum > Viscum album. Next base: position 1,509,637,630 of record OY728139.1, on the reverse strand, counting down.
CGATAAATTCCGTACCATTCCATATGTTATGCCCATCTGAGCTCTTCATTACTACTCTAATGTAAAAAATTATATCCAACTCTTGAAATAGCTTCCCACTATCTACCAGATAGAAAATCATCCTAAAACGCATATTAAGGATGATGGGGTGAATAAATCTCCTACAATTTAGGCCTACTCAGACATCCTAGAGAAGAAATCAAATAAAAAAAAATTTCCTTGTTATATATGATAAATTTCCCAAAATAAAATCTTAGTGCATATATGAAGGAAACAATAATGTTTCATTAAATAGAATCATTCTATAGAATAAATTAGTTGCTAAACCCTTTTCAAAGTTCACTATTTTGACTACATGTACTTGAGATCACTAGTAAGACGTTATATTATGTATCCTGACTTAACTCACAGATGTCTAAATTTATACTCTAACTTAATTCTCTAATACCAAACCTTAAAATCCTAGAATATTGGTAGGTGAACTCACCATGACCTTGTTCACTAGTTTGGAGGATGCTAACTAACACTGAGGAATACACACAAACATGGGATTAATTACCTTTAAACAACATTCCACCTATTATCATACACAAATAGCCATGATACATGCATGAGATATAAATTGAGAAGTAATGAAATTATATATATATATATATGACTTAAATAATAATACAATGTAACTGATACAATAATAATCATCAGAGTATAAATGATAATATAGAATACAACTGAAACTTCTTAGAAAGTGACATCTCAAATACCAATGGGATTGTTTTGGCTGCCATAATATTCTCCATTCCACTAGTTACCTACAATAACAACCATCTCTAAGATTTATGTTATTCTATAATCTATATTACATTATCTATATAGACACATTCTTGACAACATACAAGTTCACATTTAGGGGTGGATATAATAAAAAAAAGTATATCTATCCCAAGAAGTGGACCGACCTAATGAAATAATCAAGTGTATATGTGTACAAATGATAAAAAAAGTGTTGAAAACTATGGTCACCTAAATTCATCAAAAATATAGTTATAATTTATAATCAAAACATACCATGAAAACTATAACTTACTTAAACCACTCTCTAAAAAATAAATATTACATATACATATGTTTCTTCCAAAATATGAGTGTCACAGGAGAGGTTGAGGAAGGCAGGGTTGTTTCCAAGAGAAATCGATCCAAAACACCTTAAAAATACACTTAAGGGACTATATTTTAAAAGGTCCAAACCTTCATGAATGTTTGTAGTTTAGGGAGTCCCCTAGCCAGGTATAACTTCAACGGTAACCTCCAACAAGCATAAATAAAGTTCAAGGATCTCTATTTTGAATAAGTCACCGGCGACATGGAGCATTGAAGATAACCATATTGTTGTGTAACTATGATTTACGGAACCCATTTATCTAAAAAAAATCACAATTTTTTGAAAAATCCTTTATATTACTCAAAATTGATTCCCTTGCCTCTATTGAGCCTATAAATACCACCCCCACCAACCGTGTCTTACTTTCAAGGGGACATGTGACCTTTCAGCTTCATAGAAATGATCTGAATCCATGATACTGAGAAGCTTCATGAGAGAAATAAGAGATGGACCTCTAATGGTATCCATATTTTGTGAAACCTCCTTTCATGGTTTCTTGAGAACACCAACCCATGGTAAATATGGGTTATCCAACGGTCCTTGTCCTTTGCATAAGAAGAAATCCGTTTATTGATCTTATATTTTCATGAGATATATATCCTTTGTGAAACCAACCCCAAGGGAACAAAGGCATAACTCAGAGGTGGGGTCACCCTATTCACGAAACATATCATTTTGTGAGACCCATGACCTCCACGAGACTTCGGGCCTTTAAAAATCCCTAAAATCACATGAAATACTAACATTCATAAAACCTTCTTCTAGGCCTCTCCATAGTGACTCCTTTAATCCAATCAACATTCATGAAAGTATGGTGCCCAGGGCTCCCATACTAATACAGGACCGATTCAACTGCACCCAAAGACTCCATGTGACCAGTACCCATACACTTGTGTCTAACAACTATACTTTAATTGTGTCCTAGACATTCAACCTACATGTTATTCCTAATCATTGGTACCATGATTCCTTTTCTATTATACATTGTCACCCTAACACATTTCCTCTTGATTTCCACTCCTATACAGATGTTTATAAACCATTATCTACCTAGAGTCACATGATAAGTGGAAACATAATCCCTAAAGGTGGAATAACTGAGGAAAAAAGGTTACCTTCTCGATATAGAGCCCTTTTTATGGATCTTACTCTAACCTTGATATGTTCCCCCTGAGGGTGTAACCCCCTCCACATCTAATTTGTACAAAATAAATATACCTAGCTTCACTACGTAGTCATACAATGTTAAACTACATGAAAACACCCTCAACACATGATGCTAAACTATAGTCTTACCCTGTGTGATGAACATAGGATTCCCTATATACAATCATCATGGGATTATATCCCCTCCCCCAACATGGTATGAAACTCCCTCACTGGGTAGCTTCCATGAATATTCCCCACACCATTATTCCCCACCATGAGATGAAACTCTTGCACATATCAGCTTCTATACATAATCCCCACACCATCACTCATTAATGTTCCTTCCATCACATGGGTATCCTTACTGCCTGACATTAAATAGGATGGAATGGTCCTATCACACAACCATAAACTATAACATCATATAATGTTGGTTTTGATCCATATCTCTAAAACATCGTAAGCATGGCACCTTCTTCAAGTTCAATCCCAACAATCATAAACTTGGAAATATTCCCCCTTTGGGGGAAACAATCTACCATCTAAGTGTAAAATATCCCCCCTTGGGGGGACACACTCCTCAATCTATGTGTGGAATAATACCCCATTGGGAGGACACACCCAACCATCTAAGTGTGAAATATTCTTCCTTGGGGGACACCCTCCACCATCTAAGTGTAAAATATTCCTCCTTGGGGGAACACCCCACCATCCAAGTGTGAAATATTCCCCCTTGGGGGAAAAAACTCTATAAAATCCAATTGAGATTTATTCCCCCTTGGGGGACACACTCCATCAAGTCCAAATACGAACTCTTCCCCCTTGGGGGAATACACTCCACTATCTTTACCCACAAGACATTAAACTTGTTACTATATCCACATGACATTAAACTTATGACCCGATCCAGATTCCCCAACCCATACAATAAACATAGGTTGCCTAAGGTAAAATTACTTGGAAGACTTACACCCCTGGAATCAATTACCACATGACCGACACAAGATTCCTTGGGATATGTCCCTAAGATGTCTCATACATGAGATTCCCTCACAGAAGTGGAAGACTTTATAGGTTCCTAACTTAACCAACATCCAAAAAAGTCCAATGTTCTCAATCCTACTACCACCCATGACTGAAGGTTTTTTCCTTCTTAAGACCGAATAAATGTAATTAATTGGTGTTCACCTCGATATGCATCGGGAACGAGTTTCACGATCATTTCTTAAATCTAACTAGGAGAACCATACTAAGAGAGGAGAACAGGGGAGGAATCCATGGAAGGAGGAAATGAAATCCCATAATCATATTTTGATCAATTATTTGAAATCATTGGTTAAATTTATTGAAGTATCTAGCCTTAGTAAAGTGGGAATGCGGGGAACCTAGAAGTGTGTGTGATGTGCTGTCCCTAGAGGAAGTAATTGAAAACCAAAATGGTGACCCTGACATAAAAACATTTTAATCCAAAATAAATAAGATCAGTAATGTTGGGCACCATCATATTTAGAAATCACCAGGTCCATATGTTTGGGGTGTTGGGATTCCCCAAACAAAAATGGAAAACATGATGTCAAACTCTTATCCTTAAAATACGAGGACAAGTAACATTGGGGAAGCATCAGATTATTATGTCAATGGATCCAAATTTTTAGTGTTTGGTCAAACCAAGAAAATGGCGGGCTTAATATTGAACTCACCCGTGACAAGGGGAAGATAACATTGGGAATCCTTGATCTGTGACATCATCGGTGTGGAATCCTACTCTAAATTAGAAAGAAAGGAAAATATTGGGGGATTGGGAATCACCTTTAATATATTTTTATAAACAGATGAAACCACATTAACTATATGACTCAATAAATATAAAATCAGTTACGTATCACTAAAGAGTGAAGATTAAGGAGAAAATTTAGTGTGAAACTCTCACATGACTATTTTCCAACCACTAAAGCCATCACACCTTCATCTTATAGGTGCTCAACCCTATATCATCTTCCGATCTCATTTAGTTGAGGGTGATTGATTCCCTTATTAATCGACATGAGTAATAATGGGATATTATCCCTAAATATATTTCCAACTAAAATCTTGAGGCATCAATTCCTCACTAAAACCAATGCCCTTGAGGGATTCACAGGGGGAAATGACCCCCGTTAAAATGGTGAACCACTTTGGGATCCTCTCCACAAACTTCTATGACAGTTCACTCCCCTACTCTGAGGAGGTATGGGAATTTTTAAGTGTTCCTATAGGGAAAAATACTTAGGAGCTACATAGGAGGGCTCCCACTTGGTTTCATCGGTTCCAACATAGATTGGTTCCATAGGTCGATGAGTTGGTTGACTTTATCCCCAATCTACTAGCCTAAATCTAAAATAGCTAAAGTTGATGTTGGGGGTAGAACCAGATCATTTTTTGACAATATGAATCTTCTTTATCTCAAGGGAACCCTTCCCCTATGGTTGTGTCCCATTATATCCCTATAACATGTGAATGGGGATCTATTTTCTCCCATATTGAATCGAGATCCTAGCCACCTCACAGGTAAGATGTTATTACTTTATCAGCTGATAGAACCATGAAAATACATTAAGATCTATCTTTTGATAAGTAAAACCAATGTGGAGGTCCTCTCTACACCACCACCAAAAAATAAGGAGGTCCTCCCAACTCCATCACTAACAAATGAAGAGGACTTCCCCACACCACCTCCAACCAATGCATAGGTCCTCCCTATACGACCATCAACCAATGTAGAGGTCCTCCCCACACCACCACCAGACAACATGGAGGTCCTCCCCTTATTGAATATATTCCACACTATAAAGAAATATCCTAGGGAAAAATGGAGAACACCCTCCATCAATTCCATGCCCATTTTTCATGGCACAACATATAGGGGAACCCAAAAACTCTAAGAAATCCTTGCTTGGAGATGTATTCCTCTGTCTTAGGTGGAACCCCAGGAAGCGTCACGTCATCATTGACCTATAAAGACTCTAAATAAATGGAGGACTCAATGAGGGAACCTTCAACCCCACTACTATAGTATAGGGAATAATCCATTCATTTGAGGTTTATGATCCCTAAAGCCGAGGTCTAAAATATCCCAAGATCCCTCTACAGATACGTATAGGTGGAGGATGTTCTTGTCTCCTTCCAAAGACTCGTTGTGCAACTGTATATGACACCATTAGTTTCTCTCCTATCTACCTCCATGAAAGAAGTTATAGATATGTAATGGTCTTGGTTGATTCCCTCAGATGATGGTGAGCACTCTGTTAAGCCTCAATGTGATGTTTCCACTCTTGCACATGAGGAAGTGGTAAACACCACTTCCTACATGAATAAGATCTTAAAATTAGATCCACTTCCAAGATTCATCCCAGTATATTGTAGTAATTTGACCTGTGTGGTGCCCCTATCCCTATATAATAGTATAAATGAATTTCTACATCAGTGTCGCCTCACTTATCTCATACTACAAAAATAAGTGCTCAGTCTGATCAAGAGAAGGACCCTTCCCTTAGAAGTGAGAAAGAGTATTTGTGGGAGCTTTAGGCCTCTAATTGACTATCAGTTATGTTCTAGACACCTTCATATCTTGATTTTATCATCCTAGAGTCCCACACTAGGGACCCGGAATAGTGTTGTTTTCATATTATTTGAGTGACATTACATTTCCTTTAGGACCGTCTGCCACATACCTAGGAATCCATGAGTACCTCATTGTCATTCACCCTTAGTGGAAGAGTATTATGATTAAAGTGATCCTAATACCTTAGTTTTTGGAGTCGTATGGATACCTTAAGACTCTCTAGAAAACCTACATTAATATCCTTGTTGTTCTCCACAAGGTCAAGGAATAAGAGTCTCCATATTTGTAGATCATAGGATTAGGGGACTATTACTCCATAAATTTCATCAATATCCTATAGAAATGATTGTACTGTCAATCTGTCCCATATTCCAACATGGAAGATTATCCTCTGACTACTTACATGGTGAATGCGGTCACTAAAAAACTCCATATGGTCAGAGGAATAGGGACGTTGATATAGGGTACAACAAGAAAAACCCACCTCAATGGGAGAAATAGTACCTGGAAAACCCATCAGTAGGCATCTGCACTTATAAAAAAATAAAACCATTACGCCTCAAGATTCCACCAATGAGATGTTACTTTCTTACCATAAATATGTTAACAAAGTCTAGGTACATTCTGAGACTTCTAACCCTTAGGAGGTTACACCAAAAGTTGATTATAGCCCTAAAATAGCTTCCCATATCCAAGAGGATGAGGTGTATAAAATAATCACTATTGATCTCATTATTGAGCAACACAAAGTCCCTAAAAACTTCATAAGGGACCCTTAATCTCATGAAATTAAGAACCTAGTCCTCCCTATTTTGACATACCATTTTGAACATGGTGTCCCCATGTACCTGGTTAGGATAGAGGTTGAACGATGTGGAAAAACTCAAGATATGAGTTCCACACCCCACCTGAGCAGTGTGATTATACACTTTGGGATCATGTTCATGATTATCCATGATTCTATGAGCCTATAAAAAAAATTTTGGTAACAAATATTCACCAATATAATGTGATATATTATCTATTAAACATCTTGAGGCTCTAGAAACCTAACAGGTTGAAGTTCATCCCTAAGGAAAGTCATATGCAGAATGGGAAGACCATGTATAAGCACCCCCAGAGTATGGTAATCATAGATTCACAACATTTAATGGGATGGGTGACTGTTTACAGCATCTGACCTACTTATAATTAGGGTGTAGCCCAATGTTGGGGACTCCATAATAGTAGGAAGCCACCAAACTCCAATTCTTCTTGTAGACCTTGGAAGGACCTGCATTCGTATGGTACAGTCAGCCTCCCATAGGGTCCATTACAAGTTTAGAGGATCTTTTTAGACAGTTACTCTACCCATTTAACTCCACCTCATGCAATATTAGTGTCTACAACCTCTTCAAATTAAAATATAGTCCTAATTAAGGAGTGTCTTTGACTTCATCGCCCAATTGAAGGGACTCACATACTCATTTGACATGTCGGTGTCCCAATATTAGCTTCTTATGATGTGGGTGGAGAACGTTGAGAATGATATGGTCCCTACCCTCAACTCTCTGAACTACCCAAGAGGATTACAAGAGTTATTATAAAAGGACCATCTTCTAGAATAATTCTTACAACGGGCTAAAAAATTATCGCATCCATTTCCCCTTCAAGATCATGTGAGAATTCCCATGAAAGAAGAGATAGTCTTCATTGTGCGTGAAAGTTTCTTAAGCTAGTACAACTACTAGAACTATTTCCAGATGAGCATTTCCAGGTGTACCCATTCCCAGTTTAGACTCACTAGGCACCACCTTTCCAATAATATCTACCTCTACAAGAGAACATGGAACTGATCCACGTTAAGGTCATGATATTAGGATGCATTTCATAGAAAGAAGGATCATGAGATATTCCATCAGGAATTAATAGGTCCAATGATATTTTATTTAAACCCTATAAAATGGAATCCTAATGTTTTCAAATAGAAATATACCCCAGGTGGCCAGGATCAATATTCATGCCAACTATTTCTCATATCATTTGATCCTTGGACACATCATCAAAGAATAATTTGTATTCAAATATTGGCTCCAGGATCACGTAGATCATTCCTTAGTAAATTTGGGAAATTTTCCAGCATATGAGGCCCATGTCTCTATTGACCCCAACACTAACAGAAAAGAATCCATTGAGTGGAAACAGGTACCTAGCCAATGGAAATAGAAGTAAAATAACTAATTGGATCGTAAGACAATTGATCACAACCACAATATTATTTTTCCCAATTGATAATTCTATAACCTCTTGGGGTTATCGCACCTCCTCAGAACATTATCTCAACAAAATTATCATAGCCTTAAAATTCTCATAAGAATAGGTGTTGGAAGTGTAATGAAAATCATATCCCCTTTTCATTACCAAATCTAGGTTATACAATGGATGACTTGATGCCTTCAGAGTTGGGATATGCATCCAAGTTCTGACCATCCCCAGAATATTCCATTGATAATGAAAAAAATATGCATATGTGAATTTCATAAAGCTGGTGGGCTACTTCACAATGCCTGACATTAGTTAATTCCATGTGAACCCCTCAGGTGCCTTTGGACGATGTCATCAAAGGATAGGTAGAGGACACACCAACAAATATAATAATTAGGATAGCACTTCAAACTAGGATATTGATGTTAATGAAACCAAGTAGTAGGATTTACACTAAGACCAAAAAACCCATTCCCCCTTATTCTCTCTATTGGGAACATCCCTGCAACTGTCTGTATTAGTTTACCTTGCAACTCAGTAATAGTCGTGTTGCGATCAGTTTCATCTATCCATGGACTGACCTCATAAAACTAGCACTCAACCATCAGTTGTTCATATAATAAAAGCTAGTTAGTAGTAGAATATCACTAGTACTAGATAAGCCCCAATAGTTTAACCAATATAATATATTGACCCCCCTTCTAAGGAATGAACTTCCACAGGGTAAAATATACAGATGGTATGGAAGTATGATGTGCTAAAGGACCTCACTGATATACCTGTGAGGATATTAATTCTAAAGGAACTCATCTTATCAAAGGAAATTCAAGAGTAAATTTCTAAATCATTGAATATACCCATTCATTGTGAATCTTGTATTTCTTTCACTGAGGCCTACAATGAAGAGGATGCCAATAAAGAGAGATGTTGAGCAGTTATCTCATTTTTTTGAAAATAAGAGGCTATCACTATTCATGGGAACTTATAACCATTTTATATAACAAATCAGTTCAATATCATGGAAATCTGCCACTTCATTATAGATACTAGCTCTAGGATCAACCTCGAGCTGACCTGGATACTCCTTAAGCTAGGACTTATAGAAGAATATTTGACTCCCTCCAACTTGATGATTCATGGGTATGTTAAGTGTGAGTAGAAACCATGTGGAAATTTTTTACTGAAGAGTCAGTTCAGCGGTCTGATATCAAGCACTAAATTTATATTAGTCTCACAGGATACTTCCTACAATATGTTGCTTGGAAGACCCTATCTTCATTTTCATGCAACAGTCTCCTCTTAGTAACACTAGTGCCTTGAATACTCCCTTGATCATGATTTAGAGGTACTACAAAGTGATGAATACCCCATTAAATTATGTGAGGACTTATACATAGAATATGGACACTATCGAAGATAACGATAGTAGGTTCAGGCTGATGGGATTGAGGGCATCAATTCCACTAATGATCAAAAGGCCACTGTGGTTGATCCTTGGGTAGACTTCAAGGAGATATTTATTCTACCAATTCATAAGTTAAATCCATTATTACAGACTAGGGGTTTTTTAATTATCTCTATGAAAAAGGATTTCTTTTTAATGACCTATTTTTTTCATGTAATATTTTGGAATATTTTTATGAATATTTCTAGAGACAAGAGCTGAGACGGTGTGAGATCTTGAGGCACAGTGAGCCCGAAATTAATTTTTGAAGTATATTAAATATATTAAATCCATGTGCATGAATTTTTCCATAATAATTAAAATAACTTCTTAATAGGTACTCAAATTTAAAATTTGTGACTTAATTTTAGTTCAGAGTTTTAGTTTTACCATAGGACAAACATTGCCTTAGAGTGATTTGGATGCTTGGGTTGGGAGCAATCATCGTATAACATTTAAATAAATTATTTAATTAAATTGTAATTTATTTAATTTAATTTTCATGAACTAAGGTTTTCTATAAATATATGATTATGAGGATATATCAAGGTTTTCTTTTTAACCCTGGATATCTACAAGACCATTGGAGGAGATCATTGTTATATGATGACATTATATTAGATCGATATTGAGGATTATTGTGTCATCAATGTTCAAAGATATATCCAATGACAATGATTTGGATATTTTATTCACCAGTGATCAATCCATCATGAGGTAGGAATATTTGTGAGTGGATTTATTCAATTTTTATTATCTCATGATGAATGGGAATAAATCAAATAACAGATTGATTTGTGGATCAGTCATTTGGTGGGAATAGATTTATTTTCATGATTTGGGGATAATTATTTTTATTTTATTTTATTCTAATACCACTTCATTCATCTTTTCTAAGAAAATTCATCGATGAAGAAATAAAAAGTCTAAGGTTCATTCCTAGCATTTATGTTTTATGGTTTTCTCTCTCCGTTCTACATGCGTTCATCATTGGAATTAACTTTTGAACTATGATTCGATGAATACCCTGTGAACAATCATTTCTCATTCAGTATTTTGGAGAAGTGGATAGCTACATAAAATTTTCAAAGGATATTTTTCACCACATTTTTTATACATGGTGATGGAAGTAGATATATGGGAAGATCAGGATTTCACAATAGTTTTCTTAGCGTGTGGCACCAATGAGGCATGATGGAAGTTGTTTTCCAAGAACTGTGTTTGAACAAATTTCATATATTGATGTTGAGGTGGTTTTGTCAATCTTATATATATGAAATACTATTGAAATTTAGTTGGAATTTAAGAATTTGGAGTCACGGGTGAAGATGTGTGATATTTTCTGTGTTTTTTTTGAAAAAACCGACTATACTATGTGTAGTTTGGAAGAACACATATAATGTATCCCCTTCGGTGTGTTACTACAGTTTTCATGTAGAGTAAAGTATCAAACACCATGTAAAGTGTGTCAAAATATATGTGACCCTTATCCAACCAAATAGGCATGAATAGGGGTCACATGCATAAAAGGCTATGTAGTGTTACACGCCATGTCTTCCAAGTCACATGTTGGGTAATACATGCCAGATAGATCAATATGTATAGGGATTACATGCCTGAAATATCATGGGGACCCATATTGAATGTGTGTAGGGATACATTCCATGTAATTATAAATGTACATGCCCATGGGTATGCTACATGCTAAGTTCCAGCTGAGTCACTTACATGCCATATACTACATGGGCACGCTGTGTATTATGGAAAAGTGTATGTCATGTAAGTACGAGACACAAGCAGTTCTAGGATTTTTGAGACCCACCATGTACCCCCATGTAATTTTTTTTTTACTTTTTTGAAGAAATTTTAGGTTCCTTCTTCTCTTTAGTTCAGCTTTGTGGTATGCTTCTCTAAGATTCTTTAGACCATTAGCAGTTGAGTGTGTTATCTTGGTCCATTACTATGAGGGTTTGGTGAATCATTCTATTCTCATCATAGAGGGTGACCCCTCTATAGATTCATATTGATCAATAAAATATGGGTGAGTTCCCTTCTCTTGGAGTGAGTTGTCTTAGTCTACTTTGACTATACCCCTCAGTGGGTTAGAGAAAATATCCCTATGAGAGGCCCCGATCAAATATCATTTCCTTTTTGTTTTCCTAGTTAGGGTTTGTTGGAACTGGAAAGACCAAAACTACATGGGTATCGATACCCTATCTAGGAGGATGTTTCCAATAGGGTCTGTTGGCCCCCAATGATCACTAGGTGTTGACCCCTATCTATGTATTGATATCTGATCTTTTTGATGAGGTGTATTCCAATCAAGTTTGTTTCTTGGATAAACCCTCCCAGTATCCTACATGATTTTTCTTGGCTATAACTAATTAGTGTGACCTATATGATGAGTTTCAATAGAAGTATTATCGATCATGGTGTGTGTTCTACCAAACAAGTGTTGTAGGGAACCTTTGAGTAGAGCTCTGAGGATGGAAATTTGGTTGTGAACTTACCTTGATGTTGTGTGTCTACTATGAGTAAATATGGATGTTTTAATGTATGTACCACATTATGATTTACTTAACCTATGATGAGATAACTAATCTTGATGATTTATGTTTAGTTATTTAGTGATGTCCTACTAGGGATTTTTATACTCATCCCTACATGGGATCTGGACACACATGCCATGTCTTATATAGAAGATGGATATCTCTTCAAAGTATAAGGAGGACTAGGAAAATATTGATCCTAGTTTGGGCTAGATAGACTGAGGTGTATAGCAATGTTTCATTTGATTGTAGACTCATTCTTATGATTAATTCGGAATTTATTTCCAATTTTGGGTGAGCATGTATTTGGACACTTTTTATTCTTTACAGTACTTTATGTGATACTTTGATTGTGGGATTATAGTGGTATTCATGTATTTCTATTAATTATTTTGAATTTTATTATTTTATGGTCTTTGAGATATGTTTTTGAAAAATGTTACACTAGGTTAATGCCTCCCATGTGTGTGATATACCTTCTTGGAACTTGTCACCAGCCCCTGGCCTTTTGGTGGCGGTCTTGGTGTAGTTGTATCTCGTTCCCCATTACTTTGGGTCGTGAAAGAGTGATATCATACGGTAATACCCATCCAAAAATTTTATGACGCTAGGTAATTTTAGTACTAGAGTTTGGGGTTTCTTTTTTCTTAATATGGGGTTTTGTTTAGGAACTAGAGAAATAGTATTACAATGTTTTGAGATTGGATCTCTGGACGGCATGTCCGGTATTGGTGTGGTGGCTGATGTATCCATTTAAAATGACCCTAATAAACTACTAGTTGAATCAGTACATTTAGGAAATGGTAATAGGGAAAATATTGGTACATGCATCATATAAGAATGGGTATTGGTTTCCATGTCTATCTTGAGTCAGCTCCTCAGATATAATCATTAATCATGGTTTGTCTTGACAATATTCAAGATGCCTCTATGGTGAAAACCATCTAGAATTTTGAGACAATGTCATGATGAAGAGTAATTGATTTATACGAACTCCATTCAAGGACCTACTCATGAGGTGTTTTCTAATGATAGGAATTGATCAGTGCTACCACCTCTTTATAAATAAATGGATCCTTCTATGGATCAGGTATATAAACATCTGCATGTTGATTAGTCGATTACATCAGCAGGACATGGTGATGGTATGTGTATGCATAGTGTGTTACAATATTTCCAATTATATAGACCACTTAGGATTTTTAGTGATATAGACCCTCATGAAGTGTATTATTGACTTGAGGTAACGTTTTTGGTTTTCTATCTTGTGTAGGACCTTAAATGATCGGTTGGTTGCACTTGCAATCCATTTTCCTTATGGAGCAGCAGTTGGATCTGGTGGTACTGAAAAATAACACATGTGTACTATGTGTGCATCTTGATTTCCAGAGTTAAAGATCTCCCATTTTACATGGTTGGACATATCTCCTTTCTTGTGTAGTGGAGGACTAGTGTGAGCTTGTAGTGTGAATTTTCTACTTGGATAAGACCCTTTTCTGATGGTGGTCCTAGTGGTGAGTCTTATATAGGATTATGTTTTGTATCAGTAGAGACCTATGTTGGTGATGTTTTAAGTGGATTTGGAGAAGAAAGGTAGAGGGAAAATTCCCCCACCAAGATGTGTTCTTGAGAAATGATCCAAACCCATGTGGGTTAGTCAATACCACCCAAATCGGACAGTGTGGTGGTGTGGTGGATGAGTTTCTTTAACTTCTGTGCTTGGTGTTTTTTGATTTGATAAGGTTTCTTAAAAATACCTAGTTTTCAAAAACAAGATGCAAAATTAAAGGATGTGTTCAGAGGAGAAGGATCTTATAGTGGTTTTGAGTGCGGGTTGAGGTACGACATATGTCATCACTACCTCAGTCATAGTTTTCACATAGAGTTTTGTGCCACTTTTCTCAAGGTACATACCCTATTGGGGGATCCTACATAGAGGATAAATGATCATACATTTCTATCAATTGTGCTACCAATCTCTATGAGAAAATAGAGATTCACATGACATAATTCCATAGAAGTAGTGGGATACTATGATGTTTTCTTTAGTATGGGCAGGTAGTTTACCATCCGTGATCTGATGATTTCTACCATTTACTACAAAATTACTTCTAGTTTATTGGGATGGTGGTTTCCTCCTTGGATAAGAAGTGGTCCCCAAGAAGGTCAGGATGATATCATTCGTAGGAGGTTAGAGTCTCTTCCTTATCAGTTTTGTAGCAATCCCCTTGGAGAATAATATTATATGAGCTTTCAGTTCCTGTGATGGTGAAGAATTAGGTGGAAATCCTTCTTGAGGACGTTTCAGGTTGACCTTACTTCAATATTTTTCATTCTACATTGGCTTTCACCATGGATGGACCAATATTTATTCTAGTATATCAAATGACACTGAGTAGCTGCAATTGATAATGGTTCATTTTGAGGTGTTTGTATAAAAGGGTATTTGTAAGACATGATTTTATTTCTTGGGAAGCTCTATGTTTTTCTCCTAGATAAGGATAAGATATTGATGTATGGTTTGGATTGGAATCCCCCAATCCAGATGATTATCTGGGGGATTATCCACCCCTAATAATCAATGACCTCTTCACCCAATGGATGGAGGCAAAGTGAATCTCATAGTTTTACCTCAAGAGGGGTTATTTCTAGATACACATTCGTGAGGTGGATATATCGAGAGTGGATTATGAGATATTTTTTGGTTTTTTTGAGCTCTTAGTGAAACCTCTTGGAAGGTTGAAATCCCCATAAGGATTCACAAGACTTTTGAGATAGATCCTTAACCATTTACAGATTAGTTTGTGGTAGTCTTTTGTGATGGTACCCTTGGGTCATCAGGGTCATAGTTGGAGCATACGAGACATAGGAGGATAGTGAAAGACATTATTTGGGTGTGTAATATGTATGGAAACTCTTTTGGAGTTGGTTATATATTAAAATTTCTACTTCTCTAGATATTTCTTGTTAGACATGGGAGTGATATATGATGCTTATGTAATGGTTGAGCTTCCCTAATATTGAGGGCCACCCATGGCATGCCCATAATATAAGATGCTTATGTAATGGTTTTCAATCTGATATTATCAATAGATGTGATATAGTTGTTAAACTATGGATAGTTTGACCTTGTGATTGAGGATAGGGAAGTGTACCACCCGTATATGGTTGTTTCCCCTCCGCTTCTTCAATAAGTTCGGGATGCATGACTTGAGGATATCGACCAATAGATCTTGTGTACCTTGATATACACTAGATATATTCATGGTGGATTCTATTAAAGAGGTATGCATGGATTCTTTGGTTAGGGATGGTTAGTGGTATTGGTAATTCTGAGGAAAGAAAGTTATTGAGGAGGTTGTTCTTACTTAGTAGTATATATAGTGGAGGTAAAGATGTGCCAGAATATATAGGAATATGTTTTACAGTGAAAGGAGATACAAAAGGTTTTTGGATAAAACTCATGTTGTTTCATCTGCCTACGGGTAATGTCATACAGATATTATGGAGAGTTGGGACAACTGTGTGTGCAGGAGGTAGTTAGGCTTCATGAAATTCCCTTGAAGATCATTGTAGAACTGATGGTTACTTCACAACTTGATTGGGGAGATGATATAGGAAGCCTTTGGGGGACTATGTTATCATTGAACATAGTGTTTTACACCATCTAGCTAACTAGTTAAAATTTTACAATTTTGGTTCTGGTGAACATTCTTCATATTTGTATGTTAGTTTTGAGCCACATCTAGAAGGATCATTTACCATTAGTGGAATTTTTTAATCATGATGATTACCACTCTGCCACCAGAGTAGTCCCTTTTCAATTCCATGTTTAAGAGACAATGAAGGTAACTTTTATACATTTTGGAGTTAGTGTGAAATAGTTATTGGGTCCTTTTTTGTTAGTTATTGTTTTAAAGTGTTCAATTAAACCATGGGAGGATGAGGACTACCCGATAAGTTTCCAGAGTCCTCAATGGATGAATAAATGAGGCCTTTGGAGTTAGAAAGTTACGTAGTCTTAAACCTGGTGGTAGGCTATCTCCAGGGATCTTAGGCCCATTCTTTTCCTGGTACTATGTCAGGTTAGTGAGGTGGTGTACCACCTATCCCCATTAGCACTATTATTTTGGTTTCATTCTGTTCTCCACATACTGTAGTTGAGGAGGTCTGTTCACGAATCATTGTACGATATCAACATGGGTAAGATGGTCTATGGGAGGGTAGTATCCTTTTTCAAGGAACCAATAGAATAAATGGCTAGCAAGACAAATCACCTTCATGGGAAAGTGTTTTTCTTTTGTCCATTTTTTAGGAAACATAAGAAACCATTGGGGGAGCTCAGGGGAGTGGGAGATCCAGTTGAGAGATCAGTATGCCCACCTTTTTTCTATGTTTGTGTTTTTTGGGATGAAATTCCTTGATGGTTGGAATAGTGTAATGACATAGTTTTTTTTCTATTAATACTTTGTAATATTTTTTAGAATATATCTAAGCTCAAGCACTAAGATGGTGTGAGTTTCCATGTCCTAGTGAGTAGAAATTAGTTTTTGAAAAATATTAAATATATTAAATTCATTTGCGCGTATTTTTCATCAAAATTGGAATAACATTAAAACAAGGACTTTAATTGGAAATATAATTCTACCATTGAGTTATAATCACCGACTTTAACAAAGGCATGAAATAATCTTATAGAACACTGGATGCTCTGGATGGGCACTGTCATGGGTGAACGTTAAGATATATTATTTTAATAAATTATAATTTATTTAATTAAATTTATATGAAATAGGGTTTTCTATAAATATAATGTTATGATGAGATATTAGGCTATACATATTAACCATGGAGATCTAGAGGACCATTGTAAGAGATATTTATTTATGGAAAACATAGGATCTAATCTAGATCGAGGATCATTGTAACTTCGGGGTTTGAGGATCTTTCCAATGACAATGATATGGATTTTTTTTTCATTATTGATAGATCCATCTTGAAGTTTGATGTTTATTTTCTGGATTTCCACCTATTTTAATATACAAATATGAAATTTAATTTATCAACTAAGAGATTAATTCACAGAGAGGTTTTTTTTTCATGTATGATATTATTTGCGGGATGTGGGAATAAATATGATTATTTTTGTTCAATGATTCTTAAAACTCTACATTATTATTTTCTTGAAAAATGGATCCAGGTTGAAAAGAAACATAGGACTAGGTTTTTTACTCATGTTTATGGTTTATGGTTTTCTCTCCCTGTTTTTTGTGCATTCATCATTTGAATTATCTTTTTTCCTATGATTCGATGAATACTTGAGGAACTATCATTATGCATCTGGTATCTGGTGCAATAGATTGATACCATAGGTTTGAGATGGAGAATCGATATCTTCTTTGTGATATATGATGAAATAATTAGATTCATGGATAGATAAAGAGTTATGGATGGTAGTCTTGGCATGAATCGCTGACAAGGTGCGATGGTGGGTATTTTCCTAGCATCGGGTATGGTCAGATTATAGATTTTATTGTAGAGGAGGTTCAGTCAACCATATATCCATGATATAAAGTGTGATTCATGGAATAATCAGATACTGTAGAGTCATGGGCAAAGACAGATGATATTTTCCAAGGGTTCTATGAAAAACCTGATAGCACAGTGTGTAGTCCAGAAGAAGACATATCATTTATCCCCTTTGTTGTGGTTCTAGGGTTTCGACATAGAAATAAGTATCACATGTCATCTGATAGGTGTTACATTCCATGTGACCCTTAGCTAACTAGATCAGTGTGAACATGGGGTAGATTCCCAAGAGTCCATGTAGTGTTACATGTCGTGTGTTCCAAATCACATGTCATATAATACGTGGTGTATATCTTAGTATTTAAAGGGATTACACACCTAGAAGATCGTGTGGCCCACATGTAATATATGGAGGGATATACATTGTGTACTTAAGAATGTACATGGGGATGGGAATCATATACACCAAGTGTCATCCCAGACACCAACATGCCATGTACCTTAGAGACATTCCATGTATTGTGGAAAGGTTCATGCCATTTGAGTGAGAGACACAAGCCATTCTAGGATTTGCGAGACACAAAATGTACCACTAGGGACACACCATTTACTCCTTTGAGGATAGGTTGGATTCCTACTTCTATTCAATTAAAATTTTTCATAATCTTATGTGAACTTATTTGAACTATTAATAGTTGAGTGTGTTATCTTAGTCCATTCCTAGGAGGGTTTGGTGCAGAAATATTTTCCCTTTATATAGGGTGAACCCTCTTTATCTTCCTATTGATAAATACAGTGTGGGTGAGTTACCTTCTTATAGACTCAGTTGTCTCATTCCTATTTGAATATACCCCGTAGCAGCTTAGAGCATGTATTACTCAAATAGGAAAAGAACAATCCTCATTTAATTATTTTTTCCCTATGTTGGGTTTGTTGGAATCATTTTGAAAATCACTATGGGTGTTTTGACCCCTTATCTTGGATAATGCTTTCAGTAAAGTATGTTTTCCCTCTAGTGAGCCCTAGTAAATGACTGTTTATATGTGTATCGAGATATGATATTTTTGATGGGGTGTATTCTGATCGAGTTTGTTTCTCAGATGAACCCTCTCAGTATCCTTTTTTCTTATTCTTGGTTTGACCTGATGAGAATAAACATCAAGATAACTATCGTTAGTGGTATTATAGATCGGGGAGTGTGTTTTATAGGATGAGTATTTTATGTAACAATCGAGCATAAATCTAATTCTGTAAATACAGTTGTGACCTTACCATGAGATTGTGGGTCTCATATCATTATATATGGATGTTTTATTATATATATGACATTTTTATTGACATATAATATAATGAGAATAATTATCTTGATGCTTTATGTTTGGTTATTTTGTGATGTCCTACTAGGTATTGTTATACTCACCACTGCATGGGCTCTTCCCACACATGTTGGGTATTATGCAGACAATGGATATCTTTATAGAGTACACAGAGGACTAAGAAGAGGTGAATCCATGCTTGGACTACACATATGGAGGTGTACTTCATTGTTTCAATTGATAGCAGTCCCCTCATTGTGAGTATGTCAGACATTATTTCCAATTTTGGGTGGGCTTGTATTTGGACACTTTTTATGCTTTACATTAATTTATATTGTAATCCGATTCTGAGATTATAGATGGATTTGGGCATTATTATCAATTGGTTTACATTATTTCATTATATGATATTAGATATGTGTGTGTGCATATAAGTACATTATCTTTATCTGTAACAACCCAAAATTTTTAAATGATATTTCTTTTAGTGAAAATGTGTGTTATTTAATTTTACATAAGAAAACCATATCTCTTTAATAATGAAGTGGTATTTATAGAGTATAAAGGTAAATGTGACCATCAAGGTTTTACAGTTATATGACTGTTGGTCAAATATGACTATTTGGTCAATATGACCATTGGAATCTATACTCTGCAATAATTTTAACATTATAATTATTTATTATAAGTAGAAATTAAAAATGGATAATTAATACATAAAGTAGAAGCGATGGCCTCGACGAGTAGATTAATGTTGTATGAACCCCATTTGTCAGAACATGGAAGGGATGTAGCATCACTATGGTTCTCCCTTAACCAATATTAATCTGAGCTTTAACAAGTGAAGATTTAACAAAATAATCTATAATAGAAGTACAAGTTAGTGGAAATTACCACTTGGTGATATTAACCGAGCCACCCAATGAATATATAACTTGAAGGACCCTGGAACACCCAGAGAGGGGAGGGGTGAATTAGGGTGTTAAAATTTTCATTTTAAAGTTGTGGATCTTGTTCCCATGTTTGTAGGAACCTATTAAACCTATCAAACAAATGAATGTAGGAAGTTAACATAACACTTTTACTTGGTTCACCACAAACGGCTACGTCCAAGGAGCATACGCCGACAGGTTGTCAGTCATACCTAATTCCACTAGACTTCACTAGCTGCAGATTACAATGTTCAGATACAGTCACTCTATCCCAGGCACACTGCCTTTACAAAAGTTTAGAGATAGCTCACTGCATCCCTCGGGTCACTCTTGTTGACTCCCCCTGGCTCAAAGCCTTTGGTGAAGTCCCTGTCATTTTATAGACATGAGGGTCTCTTTAATAGATTTTCATTGAAGTCTTTGCCTCTGCTTAGAACAAGACTCTTCTTGCATCGAAGACTTCTAATGATGCACTTGAATGCAACGAATTACTAAACCGGATAATCAGAAATGTGCAAACAGGTTTCACTGACAATTTCACGCAACACCAAGTTTTACACGCAACTTCACTTTTTTTTTTCGCGCAAGCTGGAATTTTTTGTTCAACTGGGAATTTTTCACGCAAGCTGGAATATTTTGCGCAACTTGGAATTTTTCGCACAATCTGGAATATTTCGCACAACATGGATTTTTTTCGCACAAGCTGGAATATTTCGCGCAACTCTAAATTTTTTCGCACGAGCCAGAATCTTTCGCACAAGCCTCAATTTTTCGCGCAACTCCCTTTACACGAACCTTTTACATGCATCAGACCTCTGATATTCTCTGAGTCTTCAACCGTATGGAATGAGGGGGGTCACCTCTTATTTATAGGTGTCTCAGAACCCTTCACGCAAAACCCCCCTGTGGCCCAAAAAACCTCTAATTTGGCGCATAATATTTCGCACATGTATCATTTTTCGCGCACATCTACAGATTTTTCACACAGCCCGTGCCTTTGACATTTTTTTACGTTTTGAATCCGAAACAACATTTTCGTGAAAAACCTCACTCCATTATTTCACACACCACGCTGTTTTTCGCGCAAAACTCAAATATTTTGCGCACGACCCACCTTTTTCGTGCACCACCTTCAATACTATTGTATTCCTAAACTGTATGATCACTTTACTGGCACACATTCTGAACTTCCACTAAGGATTTACAGCAAACACAAACCATACTCCAATTCGTGCATAGAATAGACATGGTTCCAACATAACTATCACACACCTTAACCGTTGGTTGTACGTGGGTTTTATAAGGGGTTATGTTTCCAGGACTTAGTTAATTAAAGTTTAATTCCATTGTATAAATAAAATTTTTATTCCATCAATTCCATTTTAAAAATATTTTTTCTTAAATATGACTAATTTGATAAATTGATTTTTTCAGACAAAATTGTACTTCTCATAAGGTATATAAATATTTTATAATAAACTAATGTGTTATGAATAATATTTATTTTAATGAAATATTAAGATAAAAAAACTCTTATTTAAGTATAAATGAAAAAATAATTTTGTTATTTCATTGAAAATATTTACGTGTCAGAAATTTTAATATACATTTTCAACTAGATTTTTTTTAATAAATAAGGATTTATATATTAAAAAGAAAATATTCTAATACTTAGAGAAGTATTATTATAAAATTAATATCATTTTGGAAATCAGTATGTCAAAATTATCTTTGGCTGAATTTATGAGATTTTTTTGAAATGCTTTTTTTCCTATGAAGAGTAAAAATATAGTTTGGGTTTTTCGATATGTTTAATGACTTCATCATTATTTAGTATTGTTTTAATAATTAATTAAATACAATCAAAAACCTAAAATGTGTTATCTTATTAATATCATGTATTTTAATAGATTTTATTAAACTTGCTAAACAATAAGTTACATTCTAATGTCTAAAATAGAAACTTTAACATCAAAAATATTATTTTGCAGAAATATTACTTTTTCATGCCATAAGAAGTAATATGAAATTATTATTAGTTTTTTTAGGTTAAAATAATGTAAAATATGTCCCAAATTTCTTAAAACATGGGAAAACCATGGTTAGGACAATGGGTTTTCTTTTTCCACAACCTAGATTTCGAAAGCCAATATTTGGAAATTATTAAAAAAATCCTTCTTTTTTGCTATAAATACCCACCCATTTATCTATTTACATTAACAAAAAATCTATAATCGATGAATATATGGTAGTTTTTCCTACCATTTAGTCCCCACAAGGTTTCCTCAAGCCCCCAAGTTTCCATTACTCAATATCTAGGAGTAACTCTTCAAGTTAAAGTAAACATTCACTTTTTTTTTGCGTTTATATTCCCTGTCTATGTGGTATGTCTTAAAATTACTATAATAAGATAATTTTATGAATGTGAGACCATATTATCCTCATAGTTAACCCTTTTCAAAAACCGTATTTTATACATGTTATGCTACTGAATTTACTTTTCAAAATTCCCATTTTCCCCTTAAGAAATTATGTTTTATTTTCTTCTTGTGAATACCGAATCCTCTTTATTTTCAAAGGTTATTACCCTAAATGTAAAATTGATTTATTTTATTATATTATTAACATAAAATAAATATTCATTCTCTTTATATAGTTTGAAAAAGACATAATGATCTTTTTTAAGCACTTTTGAAATTTCATGATTTGGATATGAAACTCATCTTTTATTCTCCATGGGTTTTCATGAAATGTTTGATTATGATCTATATAGATAACATTAATTATGAAATATTAAGTGTGAACCTTGATTGTGATGCAATGGATTTTTAAATAATTTAATATCCATAGATGACATATTTCATGATACATTGGTGAATAACCTTAGTAATTTTCATGTATGACACCTTAGTGAAAAACTTTGGTGATATGATTATGAATGTATCATTTAATTGTTGTATCCACATTTATATGCTATGGTTCATGTTATTTTTATTAATTTATTCTTTTTTTTCTCTTTTCTCATGCCTTAATGATATTACTCATGTTTTTATTGATATTACTCATAATCACATGTATTATGGTTTACCTTAATAGGCCTCATGATCACCCCATTCCTTTTATGTATGTCCTTAGGATATGAGATACAATAAATGTACATAGGATGAACCCATAAGGATATATTCATGTAGATTTAGAAAATTTATTAATTTTCTATTTATGGTGTACCTTATTTCTGAGAAACTAAACATTAAAAGATCCTATATTTCTATCATGAAAATGAATAGTTTTTTTAATAAAAAGGTGGGATGACATAGTTGATATCAAGTGGATGTGGATATAAAATAGATGTATTTAGGGGTAACACCTCAAAACATCGATTCAAGATAGACTTTAATTGGAACTAGTACATTAAAATGGGTATTGTTACACTCCTGTTTTGACACTTCTAGGGGGTATGTTTTTTTAGTCCAAATATTTTTAAGTACCATTATGAAATACTTATAGGAAATTTATATGTTGTTTAAAAGAAAATATTTAATTACAATTTTTTATGTCATAAAATTCATTTAGAATTATAAGATTCCTGAAATAAACACATTTTCACTAAGGTTTTCTACTTTTAGTGAATGGTGGGAAATAGTAGGAACTGCATAAATGATTAGAAAAATAGACCATGCATTGATGGGACTTCGATGGAAGTTGGAATGAAAAAATCGATGAGAATGATGAATCAAATAACTCAAGTTATGAACAATAACTTTAATCGAGACAAGAGACCATATTCACCTTCATAGGAACAAATTTATGTTGATTTCATTATGTGTAAACAACCACCATTTTTTAGTGGATCTACTGACCCATTGATATTTTATCAATGAATAATATCTATAGAAAAGATATTTTTTTACTCCATTTTTCAAAATAAGATAAATTAACCCTGGTTGTGTACCACTTGAGGGAGAAGATGGTTAGTGGTGGAAACTGATTAAAAACACAAATCCAAGAAAGGAGATTGATGTAATAAAGTGGGAAAAGATTAGGGGATCATTTTTGAATAAATATTTCCCCCATTCGATGAAGTCAAAAAATGGATAAGGAATTCATAGAACTGAAGTAGAAAAAAATTAATCAATAGGAATATATGAGATAAAATTTATAAAACTTTCTCATTGCACTACTAGCTTTGTTATGGATCATAATAAAAAGGTTGATAGATACTTCCATGGAATAACGCCCCATATGTGTAGGAATATATAAAATCAAGTCTATGGAAATTGTGAGAAGATTGTGCAGAGTGCTATAAAGGTTCAATTAGAGTTTGGAGAGACACATTGGTTCTAAAAATCGAATGAAAAGAAGATATCTCCAGATCCAAACATGGGGAGGAACTTTGATCACAGAGAAGGAGAAAATAAAGTGAAACTTCCTATATGAAAAAAATGTTGGAAGAAGAATTTGGGGAGGTTTCTTAGAAGTGGAAAATATTACAAGTGTGGAATAGATTTTCATAATGCTCAAAACTATTGTGGTGAGGTGAAGCCTCAACTTCTCAACACTAACGACAAAGGTAATATGGTGATGGCCCAGCCTCAAGTCCAATGCATCAAGTATGGATAACATATGAACTTTTCCAATTACTGTACAAATATGAAGATAATGGAAGGAAATCACCATCAACATTATCATAGTTTAAGAGATAAAGGTCAGGAATTTTCTATTACAACAACTGAAGTAGAATCTCCAATGATGTGGTGGAAGGTTCTTTCATTGTTCTATCAAAACTAGAAATTACGTAATTTGATTTTGGTTCGACACATTCCTTTATTTAATCCAATATTGAAAAGAATATAGAATCAATACCTAAATTTATAGAAGTATAGTTACCATAAATACTCATGGAGGGATGTCCCAAGCATCGATAGTGTGTAGAAACACTAGTATTGGCTTTGGTGAGAATAATCTCATCACAAAAATAGTATTCATTTCTATGGTGGAAGTCGAAATTATACTAGCGATGGGTTTGATCTCTAAGTATAATGCTAATATCAATTAAATAAGAAAGGAAATATCAATAGTCTTGATTAAAAAACCTAAAATTATTTTCAATGGAGGGATATCATGACCTGAGCATTCCTTAGAAGCACCTCCCATAGCCTTCTTTATTTAGATAATTGTTGAATAGGAAAAAGTAAGTGAAATCATAAGAATATAAAATTTTCCCATTTTTCCGAAATAAAATAATGCATTTCTAGAAGAGTTACCTAGAACTCCACTAAAAAGAGATGTAGATTTATCTATTAAACTCATACATGAATCTAAGATGACATTAAATACCCTTTATATATTGGAAAATATGGATCTATATGAATTTAAGAAAAATATTCAAGATCTTTTAGAGAAGGGATTTATCTAACCAAGTATGTCTCCTTAGGAAGAACATGTTCTCTTTGTGAAGAAGAAGGATGGATCAATGAGGCTATGAATTCATTATAGAGAACATAATTGGATCATAGTAAATAAAAATTACCCTCTCCCAAGGATTGATGATTTATTTTACCAACTTTGTAGGGATCAATTATTCTCCAAGATTAATCATTGATCTGGTTACCATCAATTGAGAGTGAAGAAAAAATATATTCTGAATACTGAATTTCAATAAAGATATGGGCATTATGAGTTTTTTTTATTCCATTCTTTTGGAATAATTATACTTCTATATTTACAGATTTGATGAATATATTATTTAAGACTACCATGATAAACTTGTTGAAGGTTTATTGATTATATTATGATATATTCCCAAAGTCAAAACAAACATGCAGATCATCTAAGGGTTATATTGAAAACACTAAGGAAGTAGAGGCTATTTGAAAAATTCATAAAATGTGAATTTTGGTTACAAAAAGTTTCTTTCTTGGGAATCATTGTAACAAATGAAGGAATCTCACTTGACCCTTCCTAGAGAAAGGTTATGGGGGACTGGTCTCATACTAAAATTGTAAGTAAGATTCATAATTTCTTTGGTTTATCATGATCTTATAGGATGTTTTAAAAACAATTCATGATTTTATAATCTACTAACCATTTAAACTCAAAATGGGGTAAATTTCATCTCGACTAAGGAGTGTGAAGAAATTTTCCAAGAACTGAAGAAGATATTGGTTACTTTACTTGTGTTAACTCTTCCCTCTATCATATAAGGATTCATTATTTTTAGTGATGGTTCTCTAAAAGGTCTTGGGTGTGCTGTAATGTAAAATTATAAGGTTATTTCTTATTCATATTGATAGTTAAATCCTCACAAGAAGAATTATTCAATGCTTGACCTAGATCTAGCTACCATTTTCATTGCTCTAAAAATTTGCAGTCACATTATTTATGGTAATAAATGTGATATATACACAAACCAAATTTTTTTAAGGCATTTATAAAAAAAAGTAATTGAACATGAGAAAAAGTAAATGGTTAGAACTTATTAAATAATATGACTGTTCAATTTATTATCACAGTAGAAGAGAAAACAAATTCATCAATTCATTAAGTAGGAATTAACATGTTGTGATGTAAATGATGATTATTCAAGGAGATCGTTTGATGAAAGAACTAGTAAAACTAGACATGGGAATTGTAAGGGAAGGGACATCATCAAACCAATCCCAATTTATTTCTCAACCATCAATACAAGAGAAGATCAAGAAAAATCAAAGAAAATATATTTTTCTGCAAAATATGATAGAGGTTGTGAAGAATGGAAAGTTTGTTTAGTTCAATATTGATCAAGAAGGTGTACTAAAATTTATTACAAGACTATGTGTTCCATCTATTCTGGAGATAATAAAATAACTGATGTATGAAGCTTATATATACAAATTCTCTATAAATCTTTGAAGCAATAAATTGTCTAGTGACCTTCATGGTCATTATTGGTTAGATAATATAACAAGATAGATTGATGAATACACAAAAAGGTTCTTGGTTTGTCAACAACTTAAGTAGTGAGACACATTTGTAAAGGGGTATTGCAACCACTAGCTATACCAAAATAGAAGTGGGACAATATCACTATGGACTTTGTCACTGGTCTCCCAAGAAAATCCAAAGGAAATAATTTGATATGAATTATCATGGAACAAGTGACCAAGACAACCCATTCTATAACTATTTAGGAATATTTCTCTCTTGACCGACTTTCAAAGACATACTAAAAGGGAGTGGTGAGGCTACATGGGGGAAAATTTCTATCATTTTTTATTATGATCCAAGGTTCATATCCAAATTTTGGAGAAGAATTTAACGTGATATAAATAATGAATTGAGTTTTAGTATGGACTATCACCCCAAAACAGATTTCCAATATGAAAGGACAATTTAGAAACTTGAGGACATGCTGAGAACATGCTAAATGGAATATAAAGGTGGATGGGATCAACACTTACCATTAGTTGAATTATAAATAATAACTCCCACTTGAGTATTAAAATGGAACCATATGAAGCTATATGTGGGAAGAGATGTATAAATACTTCTTGTTGGGATGAATTTTGTGAGAGAATGCATTTTGGGCCTAATCCTATGCAGGAGATGACCGAAAAGGTTCATTCTATCCAACAACACATAAATGCTATCCAGATTCAGAAAAATATTTATGATGATAATCATAGAAGGGACTTGTATTTTGATGTTGGTGATAAATATTTCTATAGAATATCACTATGGAAAAGAGTCATGTGGTTTGGGAAGAAAGGTATGCTTATCCCCAGGTACACCGTCCCCTATGAAATACTTTATTGCATAGGAGTAGTGGCTTATCGACCAGAACTTACACCAAATATAATTAAAGTTTATGATGTATTCCATGTATATCACTTGAGAAAGAACATACCCGAACCTTCACCTTTCACTAAATCTGGAGGTATTACAACTAAAACATGACCACTCTTATGAGGAGTAGCCGGTGGAGATCTTGGACCGTAGAGACAAGGTTCAAGGTAACAAGACTACACACCTTGTCAAAGTGTTGCGGATGAACCATGAATATGAAGAATCCATATGGGAACCAGAGGATATAGTGAGACATAATTTCCCACACATTTTCTCAACTGATAGAATTATTTGAAAATTTTAGGGTTTAAATTTCTTAAGGGGGGAATAATTCACCGACTGAGACTTTTTAAATGATATTTTTTTTCATAAAAATGTGTTTCATTTTATTTTAAACAAAAAATCATATCTCTTTTATAATAGAGTGTTATTTATATAGTATAAATGTAAATGTGACCATTTGGGTTTGACTGTTATATGAATTTGGTTCAAATATGACCATTGGTCAAATGGACCACTGAAAACGATACTTTTAGTAATAATTTAATTTCATAATTAGTGTTTATAAATAAAAATGACAAAGGATAAATGAAGGAAAGAGAAGTGATGGAGTCAAACAGTAGAGTCATACCATATGAAGCCCATTTATCCGAACATGGGAGAGAGGTTGCATCAACAAGATTATCCCTTGAGCAAGCCCATGTTGATCACCAACAAGTGGAGCTTGAACTAAATCATCTATGAGAGCATTTTATGTTTATAGAAATTACTGCTCATGTGATGTTAACAGAGGTACCCCATTAAACTTTCACTATCTCCAACTTTACCCTTAGGTCATATGGGGTGTTATAAGGGTTTAAATTTCTAGTACATAATTATTTAATGTGTAATTCGATTGTTAAAATATATTTTTTATTCCATCAATTTTGTTTTAATAATATTTTTCCTTAAATTTGATGAATTTGATAAATTGATTTTTCAGAAAGAAATTGTACTTTTTAGAAAGGATGTAAATATCTTATAATAAACTAAATTATTATGAATAATATTTATTTTAACTAAATAGTATTATATAAACACTCTTATTTAAATATAAATTGTAAAATAATTTTATTATGTCATTGAAAAGTTTTATGTGTCAGAAATTTTACAATGCATTTTCAACCCACTATTTTTTTTAATAAATAATGATTTTTATATTTAAAAGTTAATATTCTAATATGTAGATAACTATTACGGTAAAATAAAAATCAATTGTTAAAATCATAACTTCAAAATTAGGTTAGGGTAAATTTATGATAATTTTCTAAAATACTTTATTTTATATTGAATAGTAAAAATACAATTTGGTTTTTTTGGTATGTTTAATGAATTCATCATTATGTAATAATGATATAATAATTAATTAACCACAATAAAAAACCCAAAATGTGTTATTTTATTAATATCAATTATTTTAATAGATTTTAAACAATTTCCAAACCTATAGGTAACTTTTTAATTTCTAAAATGGAAACTTTAACATTAAAAATATTATTTTGTTGAAACATTAATTTTACATGCTAAAATAAGTAATATAAAATTATTATATTTTCATTTATGTTAAAATAACATAAAATATGTCCCAAATTTAGAAAACCTTGGGAAAACCCATGGGAAAGATGATGGTTTCTCTTTTTTAACAACCTAGATTTCTAAGGCCTATACTTGAAAATTATTAAAGAAATACTCCACTTTTTCTATAAATACCCAAACATTTATCCATTTAATTTCATAAAAAATCCATCCTCTAAGAATATATTTGTTGTTTTTTACTCAAAAATAGCCCCCCATGGTTTCCTGAATCCACCATGGTGTCATTCCTCTATATACTCAAGTAACTCTTCAAGGTCAGTGCAGTCTCCACTTCTCTTTTCCATTCAAGTACCCTTTTTATGTGGTATGTATTCAAATTTACAAACTAAGTTATATTGTCCAATTTATTTTATAAAATTACTATAATAAGATTATTTTATGAATGGGATACCCTTTTACCCTCTCATTTTACCCTTTTCTAAAACCAAATTTTGTAACTGTTATGCTACTAAATTTACTTCTCAAATATTTCATATTCTCCTAAATAAATTCTCTTTTATTTTCTTCTTATGAATACCAAATCCTATTTATTTTACAATAATATTAACCTAAATGTGAAATAATTTATTTTTTTATAATATTAACATACATGAAACTCTCATTCCTTTTCCATTGGTTGAAAATGACATTGAAATCATGTTTATAATCACTTTTCAAATGCCATGATTTTGATATGAACCCTGTTTTTTATTCTACATGGGTTATTTATGAAATGTTTAACTATGATATATATGGATCATATTTATTAATAAATACGAAGTTTGAGCCCTGAAATCACTCAAATGAATTTGGTAAATAATTTATTCTCTAGGTATGGCATGTTTTACGATATCTTGGTGAATAACCTTGGTAATTTGCATTTGACACCTCAGTGAAAAACCTTGTTGACATGCTTATTAATATCTCATTTAAAATTTTTAGCCAAATTTACATCCTACAATTCATGTTATTTTTATTATTTTATGCCTTATTTTTATTTTATCATTCCTTAATGACATCCCCCATGTTCTTATTGATATTCCTCATGATCTCATGTAACCTTCTTTCCCTTACTAGGCTTTATTCTCACCACCATTCCTTTAATGTTTGTCCCCAATATATTAGATGTCATAAATGTACTTAGGATGAATCCATGAGGATTTATTCAAGTTTATTTATAATAATATATTATTTTTTCATGTATTATATTTCATAATTCCAGGAAACAAAACTTTTGAAGATCCTCTGTAACACCCCTAGCTTCCACGATACGCCTCTCTTTCAATAATGCAATAGCTTGTATTGTACGCAAGTTCGAGTTCTAACACACCGCGACTAATCAAAGTAGCCGTTATGAATAGTAATAACCACCTTTTAAATTTATAGAAATTTTATATTTCAAAATGGACTTCATTTTTGTATTCCTAATATTGAAATTAGCCTATGTTGAATTTTTTGTAATTTTCCGAGAACTTCCAAATTTTTATGAATAGTGAAAAATACTTAAAACAACTTTTGTAATCAAAATAATTTATAGTGATAAGTTATACTATTTAGTGGTTTTAAGGTATAATTAGAATATATTTTTACCATTTTATCCAATGGTGGTCATTAGAATTAATTTAACATTGAAATTGGACATAAACAATTGCCAATCTTTTGATATAAATTGTTTCTTAAAAACACGCTATTTGTCGTAATAGCGGGAATTAATTATAAAATTAATTAATGCAACTTATATGTTTGGAATTTTGTAAAATAGACATCATTTTTGAATTCGGAATATCAATTATAGCTTAGGGTGAAATTTTGGCCTTGTTCTGAAAAACTTCAATTTTTGATGAATAGTGAAACCACTAAGTGGTAGTTAAATAACTGATTTTTCGTTTAAATGAAATATTACCACTTCTGTGATTTGATTTTCAAAAATCCGACATACATGGTTGTCATTAAGAAGTAAAATGTGATTCAATGAGATCAAAATAATTTTTTGGTGAATAGTAACTTTTAAGTTCTTAATCGCGATTAGAGGTGATTAGTGTAGTTTAAGGTACAAATAATGTTTTAATAATATGAGATGAACATGAAACTTGTCCTACTCCTATTGGATGAGTCATGTCCGACCAAGAAAACCCATGGGTCAACTTGGGGACCCCATGTAGCCACTTTAGTTGGAAAATGACATTAATATATATTTATTTAATGTTAAGATTAAATTGACACAAACATGAGTTATTTTAGTAAAACAGTTTTTAACTGGGGTTACACAAGTCCAAAGTTTGACTATAAATATTCATTAGAAAGATAAAAAGATTTCCTACATCATAGTATTTGTTTTATAATTTTTATACATTAAATAAATTAAATTACTTATGACATCATTATGATGCAGCGATGACCTCATTATTTAACGATTTAAATAAAATGAGAAGATAATGCAAAATCCAAGGCTTAAACTTGTCCAAAGCCTATTGGATGAGGAGAGTTCGAAACCTTATCACCTTATCCTCGAATTATATAAGTGTGGGACCTTTAGAATCCGAAAAGCATTGTGAAATAATGTAACATTTCAATCTTTCCAAAGGTGCCCCTCCTCTCCACTTATAAAAGGCCCCACCTCTCCCACCTAATTTACACTTTCAAGCCATTTGGCTCGGCCAAACTCTGCCCAAATACTCTCCCAACTTCCCTATCTTACTCCTAGAAGCCTCACTTTGGGCATAACTCTTCTCAAGGAAGCCTTTGGCTCAAATCAAAAAGAGTTACCCGATTTTGAGGTAATGTCTTCTCTAATGTTGTTTTGTTTTATTTTTATTCTCCAACCCCCTAAACTCTTTTTATTCATTTCTTTTGTAACAACACCAGTATCCTCAATATACTAGAATGTTGTTATAAGAAGGATTCGAGCTACACTTACACACACCTACATCTAATGGTTAAATAACATACGGTTTCTGTGGATGGAGAATTTCTGCCTCACGAAACGATGATTGTTCAACACTCATATAACACCTTAAAAGGTGGCCATTAAGATGTCACTATTTTTATATATGATATATAATATGTTTATGTTTTACTTATGCTTCTGTATTTCTCATTTATGGCATACTTTATGATTTCCATTATGGGTAAAACGCGATAATTTCATTTTAGGAAGTGCGGACTACCGCCCCTCAAAGTGATTTGAATCGTTAATGCCATATGTGGGATGTATAAAGGATGAAGAAAATGGTATTATACACTATATTATACTGGAATTTTATTATACATTTATATCATTATGATTTAGTTCCATTAAATATGAAATTGAAATGAAAGTAGCGTTCATGCGTACGTACGGCTTACCGTCTCCATGAACGGTGCATTTCATTTCTTACCTCTAAATGTTACGTAATATTATAAATGAATGTATATACTGTATATATAATATATATATGACATCTAAATCATGAATATAATTCTGGATATAATGGATATTCTACCACATGAAGAACTTGTAATTATAAGAAGTTTATTGTTGACTCAAGTTACCAAATATCGACAAAACGACCGTTATTAACTTAAATAATTACATAATGTTCATAACATTGTAATAAGTGATATAAAAAGGATAATGAAATTTAAAATGGTTCTTAATAAGGTAGATATTAACTCTAGTTTATTATTCAGGAGGTTAAAGAACGGTTGAGTCAAGTCGGACACAAGGTAAGGGAACTTCTTAACCCAACTTCCATTCTTTGGGTTAATCTCCTACTTTCCAATTATGTCATGATATTATTATGTATTATTTTGTATTTTTACTTTCTTTATGTGTACCTATAGTGAATACACATAATATATCTATTTTATTTTAAAAAATGATCTTTTTAAGGACTTCGTCTCAATCTCCTTTCATTGAGGCATATTTGGTTTTATACACAACTTTCTTTTATACGGTGTATAAACCCCTTTGACTTTTACGTTTATTCAATAGGAATCTTTTTTATACGAAGCGTTTTACTAAACGACAAAAGGGAATGTTTTTCTTTACGTACTTATGCGGCGACAACGACTTCTCCGCCGCCGTGACCATTATTTGAGATTCGGCTTCCTCTACAAGCCATCATTTTTTTTAATGAAAAATAAATACAAAGTTTTAAATTTCTTTTATTTTGGTATTGAAAATGGTTTTGAAAGCATTTTTATTATATCAATGTGTTGTATTGATATCTTGTGATTGAAATGTGGAAATGTTATGTTTCCTTTATGCATGTTTTATGTGATACGATTATGTTATGGTTTATGATATGTTTAAACCTATTCATATGAGGAATGCATTGGACTTAATAAGTGACGGGTGGAGCCCGCTATAGCTCCTCGATGCATCGGTAGGTCTCATGAGACAACTAGATGTGGAATTGGCCGAGGCCCTTTCCCAATTTGATTTATGGTTTTGGCCGAGGCCTTAATCATTTTAGACATCTTGGCCGAGGCCTTGACAAAATGTTTCAGAATGTCTGGAATTATACATTCCCTCATTATGAAAGTGGTTATTGATATTGCACGTGATTATTCGACCAGTAGAATATCCATGTGAAGAAGTAAATGGCATTATCTCATTTTACTTTTTCCATATTATGTTGAAGTTCAAGTTTAAAAGGCTTTTGTTTTAGTTATACATTTCCTTAAATGTTAATGTTTATTTATGAAAGCTTCCGCTATATTGTTAACCTTACTAAGCATCTGAGCTCACCCCTTTCAATGTTTTAATATTTTCCAGGATGTGAAGAAGTATTTTATGAATGACCTACAGGGATTGTCAGAAGAGGATATGAGTGTGGACTATGAAGACCATGTTATTGTAGTTTTTCACTTTATGATGTAATGTAACGTTTATGAATGTATCTAGTGTTTCCAAGGCTACTAAACTAATCGGTCTTTCGAGACTTGATCTTTTGTGATCATGCCAATGTTACGAAGTAATGCACCGACTCTGGGTAGCTGGGGTCGGGGCGTTACAGTTGGTATCAGAGGCAGTTTAGTACTAACCTTGGAAGCTAGATTTAGATAAACTCTGATTAGAGCACATAGCCCAAAGATAGACTTTGAGGATTAGTATAGAAGAACATCCTAGAATTTTGTTATTGTAGATATTTTGTGAGTTTTCCGAGCAATACATCCCTGTCTGGATACGAGCAGGTAGAGGCGGCTCTGGCACAGATTTACCTAGGGGTAAAACCCGAAAACACCGCTTTGAGCTAGACTCAAACGGGAAATGGTGCACAACAACGGGCCTTACTGCACTCTTGGTTACGACACTCCCGGGGGATATGCTTAGGATAATTCTCATTTTATTTACAAACCACTATGAAGGGTTATGGGTACATACTTCCTCAAAGAAAACATTTCATTTTATGATTATGGATTATATCCATAAATAGTTCAATTTATGTTAAGTAAGTATGGAATTATGTATTTCGATTCATAAACTAACCTAGTTTATGGCATTGTATAGAAATGGCGCCCAGTAGAAGGAATGTGAACTCCATCAATACGTATGATCCAAAGAGTAAGAAGGATCATATCTTTCATGGTATTAAGCCAACATTTAGAAGGGAAATATTCTCCCATGTGTTATCAACATATGAAGAAATAGTATCATGTGTTAGTAAGATAATTAGAGAATTCTCTGAGTCTTATGGATTTGAAGGGATGAAAGAGAAGAAAAGGATGGAAGAGTGAATGATGGATAAAGGGACGAGGGAAAAGAAGAATTTTCCAATTTGTGATAACTGTGGGAAGAAACACCTTGGAATTTGCCTGAAGGGAATGGGAGTTTGTTATAAGTGTAGAGAAAAAGGACACAAAGTGCGTGACTACAAGGGTAAGAAAATGGTTTCAAATGTACAATTCTTCTTCTGCAAGGATTGGGGACACTACGCAAACCAATGTCCAAATCATCAGAGTATGCCCCAAATGATGTTATTGGATAATAATGAAGTTATGATACTACCACAGATGAGGAGTAATGATTAGAGTTCTTATGTTTTTATTAAAGAATTTTGTAATTTCAGTGTTGTATCAACGATGTACTGGTTATAATAATTATGGTGTATATAAGGATTGTACTGCAGTACTATTTCATCAAGGACTTGAGATTGTGTGGAACCAAGAAAAGTGACTCCACAGTAGGTTAAAGTTTTGGAAAATATATGGTTGAGAGAAAGATAAACCATAATATGGTTCTGATACTGAGATAGTGATTTTGGAATAAGACGTGATTGATTTGGATAAATTATATTGGATATTCTTAACTTCCTTAAAACTGATTGATGATTTGTATACATTTTTGGATAGAAGGAGTATATCTAGTATTCTATAAGGAATAAGGGATCATGGTAATTCAGTATGTTTAAAAAGAATACATGATGAAGGTGTTCACATGTTGTTACATGAAAAAAAGGATCTTCATTATGTTTACCTTCCTTATAAAATTTGGACTGTGAGTTGGACAGAAGTATTTTGGATAACTATTAAGGTTGGAATGGATTAAGTTGAACCATGGATAGTATTGTTTAAGGTTAAAAATTTATGAAGATTATTTTTGGAATATTATAATACTATAGTTTTAGGAAAAGGACAACCTGCAGGGTGGGGCATAACCCGTCGCGTCGGACAAAGCTGCAGGAATCGAACCCACAATCATAGTGCGACAGGCCTTTATTTCCTACCACTAGCCTACAGGAAGTCCCTGGTTATTACAAAATAGTTTTATTAATCTAAGTGGTATGTGTTAACATTTTGAACCTTATACAATTGGGATAAATAGAATATTTTTGAGTTCCGTTACCATTTGGAGTAAAAGATGGGTTTGTGGTAAAAATTTATTAACGAATGAAAGTATACATAACAAGTATGTATATTCCCTTACATTCTTAGTAAATCTCCTAAATAAATCCCTCAACATTATAAAAAGGTAACTTAAAACAAAAATGTTGTCGGTTAACTTTTCCAACTGGGGATTGAATGACCGTTTAACCAATCACAAGTTTGTGATTTTCTTGTGGTTAAACTTTCTCATAATCCTGTTTTCTATAACTCTCCATCAGACCTTGATGGTTTGTTTCTCCTCCATATCCATATTTTCATATAATCCTAGAATGGGCTATATCAGGTGACCTTTGTACTTATCTTGCTTTCTTTTAATGTTATATATTTATTAACCTTATTTCCGATGTGGGTTTTCCTCAAAGGTATTTTCTCTTTTCAACCTTTTATTTTCAAAGAAAAATTTCAAATTGCGAGGACGCAATTTATTGAAGGAGGGGAGAATGTAACACCCCGAGCTTCCACGATACGCCTCTCTTTCAATAATGCAATAGCTTGTATTGTACGCAAGTTCGAGTTCTAACACACCGCAACTAATCAAAGTAGCCGTTATGAATAGTAATAACCACCTTTTAAATTTATAGAAATTTTATATTTCAAAATGGACTTCATTTTTGTATTCCTAATATTGAAATTAGCCTATGTTGAATTTTTTGTAATTTTCCGAGAACTTCCAAATTTTTATGAATAGTGAAAAATACTTAAAAAAACTTTTGTAATCAAAATAATTTATAGTGATAAGTTATACTATTTAGTGGTTTTAAGGTATAATTAGAATATATTTTTACCATTTTATCCAATGGTGGTCATTAGAATTAATTTAACATTGAAATTGGACATAAACAATTGCCAATCTTTTGATATAAATTGTTTCTTAAAAACACGCTATTTGTCGTAACAGCGGGAATTAATTATAAAATTAATTAATGCAACTTATATGTTTGGAATTTTGTAAAATAGACATCATTTTTGAATTCGGAATGTCAATTATAGCTTAGGGTGAAATTTTGGCCTTGTTCTGAAAAACTTCAATTTTTGATGAATAGTGAAACCACTAAGTGGTAGTTAAATAACTGATTTTTCGTTTAAATGAAATATTACCACTTCTGTGATTTGATTTTCAAAAATCCGACAAACATGGTTGTCATTAAGAAGTAAAATGTGGTTCAATGAGATCAAAATAATTTTTTGGTGAATAGTAACTTTTAAGTTCTTAATCGCGATTAGAGGTGATTAGTGTAGTTTAAGGTACAAATAATGTTTTAATAATATGAGATGAGCATGACACTTGTCCTACTCCTATTGGATGAGTCATGGCCGACCAAGACAACCCATGGGTCAACTTGGGGACCCCATGGAGCCACTTTAGTTGGAAAATGACATTAATATATATTTATTTAATGTTAAAATTAAATTGACACAAACATGAGTTATTTTACTAAAACAGTTTTTAACTGGGGTTAAACAGGTCCAAATTTTGACTATAAATATTCATTAGAAATCTAAAAAGATTTCATACATCATAGTATTTGTTTTATAATTTTTAGACATTAAATAAATTAAATTACTTATGACATCATTATGATGCAGCGATGACCTCATTATTTAACGATTTAAATAAAATGAGAAGATAATGCAAAATCCAAGGCTTAAACTTGTCCAAAGCCTATTGGATGAGGATATTTAGAAACCTTATCACCTTATCCTCTAATTATATAAGTGTGGGACCTTTATAATCCGAAAAGCATTGTTAAATAATGTAACATTTCAATCTTTCTAAAGGTGCCCCTCCTCTCCACTTATAAAAGGCCCCCAACTCTCCCACCTCATTTACACTTTCAAGCCATTTGGCTCGGCCAAACTCTGCCCAAATACTCTCCAAACTTCCCTCTATTACTCCTAGAAACCTCACTTTGGGCAGAACTCTTCTCAAGGAAGCCTTTGGCTCAAATCAAAAAGAGTTACCCGATTTTGAGGTAATGTCTTCTCTAATGTTGTTTTGTTTTATTTTTCTTCTCCAACCCCCTAAACTCTTTTTATTCATTTCTTTTGTAACAACACCAGTATCCTCAATATACTAGGATGTTTTTATAAGAAGTATTCGAGCTACACTTAAACACACCTACATCTAATGGTTAAAGAACATACGGTTTCTGTGGATGGCGAATTTCTGCCTCACGAAACGATGATTGTTCAACACTCATATAAAACCTTCAAAGGTGGCCATTAAGATGTCACTATTTTTATATATGATATATAATATGTTTATGTTTTACTTATGCTTCTGTATTTCTCATTTATGGCATACTTTATGATTTCCATTATGGGTAAAACGCGATAATTTCATTTTAGGAAGTGCGGACTACCGCCCTCTCAAAGTGATTTGAATCGTTAATGCCATATGTGGGATGTATAAAGGATGAAGAAATTGGTATTATACACTATATTATACTGGAATTATATTATACATTTATATCATTATGATTTAGTTCCATTAAATATGAAATTGAAATGAAAGTAGCGTTTATGCGTACGTACGGCTTACCGTCTCCATGAACGGTGCATTTCATTTCTTACCTCTAAATGTTACGTAATATTATAAATGAATGTATATACTGGATATATAAGATATATATGACATCTAAATCATGAATATAATTCTGGATATAATGGATATTCTACCACATGAACAACTTGTAATTATAATAAGTTTATTGTTGACTCAAGTTACAAAAGATCGACAAAACGACCGTTATTAACTTAAATAATTACATAATGTTCATAACATTGTAATAAGTGATATAAAAAGGATAATGAAATTTAAAATGGTTCTTAATAAGGTAGATATTAACTCTAGTTTATTATTCAGGAGGTTAAAGAACGGTTGAGTCAAGTCGGACACAAGGTAAGGGAACTTCTTAACCCAACTTCCATTCTTTGGGTTAATCTCCTACTTTCCAATTATGTCTTGATATTATTATGTATTATTTTGTATTTTTAATTTCTTTATGTGTACCTATAGTGAATACACATAATAGATCTATTTTATTTTAAAAAATGATCTTTTTAAGGACTTCGTCTCAATCTCCTTTCATTGAGGCATATTTGGTTTTATACACAACTTTCTTTTATACGGTGTATAAACCCCTTTGACTTTTACGTTTATTCAATATGAATCTTTTTTATACGAAGCGTTTTACTAAACGACAAAAGGGAATGTTTTTCTTTCCGTACTTATGCGGTGACAACGACTTCTCCGCCGCCGTGACCATTATTTGAGATTCGACTTCCTCTACAAGCCATCATTTTTTTAATGAAAAATAAATACAAAGTTTTAAATTTCTTTTATTTTTGTATTGAAAATGGTTTTGAAAGCATTTTTATTATATCAATGTGTTGTATTGATATCTTGTGATTGAAATGTGGAAATGTTATGTTTCCTTTATGCATGTTTTATGTGATACGATTATGTTATGGTTTATGATATGTTTAAACCTATTCATATGAGGAATGCATTGGACTTAATAAGTGACGGGTGGAGCCCGCTATAGCTCCTCGATGCATCGGTAGGTCTCATGAGACAACTAGACGTGGAATTGGCCGAGGCCCTTTCCCAATTTGATTTATGGTTTTGGCCGAGGCCTTAATCATTTTAGACGTCTTGGCCGAGGCCTTGACAAAATGTTTCAGAATGTCTGGCATTATACATTCCCTCATTATGAAAGTGGTTATTGATATTGCATGTGATTATTCGACCAGTAGAATATCCATGTGAAGAAGTAAATGGCATTATCTCATTTTACTTTTTCCATATTATGTTGAAGTTCAAGTTTAAAAGGCTTTTGTTTTAGTTATACATTGCCTTAAATGTTAATGTTTATTTATGAAAGCTTCCGCTATATTGTTAACCTTACTGAGCATCTGAGCTCACCCCTTTCAATGTTTTAATATTTTCCAGGATGTGAAGAAGTATTTTATGAATGACCTGCAGGGATTGTCAGAAGAGGATATGAGTGTGGACTATGAAGACCATGTTATTGTAGTTTTTCACTTTATGATGTAATGTAACGTTTATGAATGTATCCAGTGTTTCCAAGGCTACTAAACTAATCGTTCTTTCGAGACTTGATCTTTTGTGATCATACCAATGTTACGAAGTAATGCACCGACTCTGGGTAGCTGGGGTCGGGGCATTACATCCTCTGTTTGTACCATGTAAATGAAAAGTTTATGTACTAAAAGGAAGGATTCCATACCTACCATGTGTGTGATATGAATTCTCCACACTAGTCACCATCACCTATCCTATTTGAATAAGGGTTGGTGTACTTTAATTTGGGGAGACATCAGGTTGGTTTGTTACATGCTCATAGATTACCTCATACACCTATAGTGGATAGAACCAGATGATATCTAAACACCCTACTCCAATTAAATACTAAGAAGTTTTTCCCATTTACACTAATCCATGACATTCCCAAATATTCCAAAAAATAAGTCTTACTCGACGATGGTTGAATCATCACCATTTCTTTGACATCAAGAGTGGACCTTATAGCTATAAACCAAACAGAATTAGGTTAGAATATTCTCACCCCATATTCTTAGCAGAGTGTGAACCCCACATTGGGGATTTTTTATCCATAAAAAAGTCACCATTGCGCCCCCTATTTCAGCAATCCTATAAGATTCACCTCCTCACACGGATCCTCCTATCTCAGAAGTTGAAGAGTATTTAGAAGACGCCTCTCCTTCATTTTAAATGTTTGTCTCCACCACTATTGATGAGTTAACCTAGGTGAACCTAAATACAAAAGAAGATCTAAGGTCATAAATAATTAGTGCATATATGTTCCTATAGGAGTAGAAGTAGTATGTGGACTTCTTGAAATCGAATCACAGTATATTCACCTAGAACTAGGATGATATGCTACGGTTAGACCCTCTAGTCATCATTAGTTGTCTTGGACTCCAAGTGGGTCATCGTGAGTTCAAACAACCTCCCAAAAAGATTCAGACCTCTTATGGAACCATGATTGAGGCCAAAGTTGATGATCTTATTAAATCCAACTTTTTTAGGGAGGTTTAGTACCACTAGTGTCTAGCCAACATTACCCCATTTAGGAATATTAATGTGTATATTAGAGTGTATATTTTCTTCTAGGATATCAAATTCCCTTTTCTGAAGGACAATTTTCGTTTTTTGAGGATTGAGATGTTGATCGATGCTATGGCTTGTTTATAGGCCCTCCCTTTTATGAATGGATACA
The DNA here is from genome assembly GCA_963277665.1 of Viscum album. NCBI lineage: Eukaryota > Viridiplantae > Streptophyta > Magnoliopsida > Santalales > Viscaceae > Viscum > Viscum album. The sequence goes on along the minus strand of OY728139.1, from coordinate 1,509,596,132 downwards.
TTAGCTAAAACCAAATATGGATATCCCCCAATGGAGAGGATTAAACAACCTTTAAGTCACCTTAAGGCACATTATTTTATTAGGTGATGCCTTTTATCTTGAAAAATGATGGATCCACTTACTAGTGGGCCATGCAAAAAATCATCATGAATATTTTAGGGATGTTGGTGGAATTTTAAATGGATGATATGGTGGTCAAATCCCACTAGTGTAAGGACTATATCAAAGATATTGACAAAGTGTTTATCTTCCTATTATCCTAACAGTTGGAGATGAACCCCCTAAAGTGAACATTCAGGGTTACTTCTAAGAAATTTCTGAATTTTTTTGAAATATACAAAGTCATTGAGATTTCCCCTAATTAAAACATGGCTATCAATAAAATTCATTCTCTAAGAAATATTCAGGAGTTTCAGGCCATCCAAGGACACTTATCCTACATACATGGATTTATTGAAAATCATTTCTGAAGTTGTAAGACAATATTTAGGATCATGATGAAAGGATTTTTTTACAAGTGGGATGCCAATTTGAAAAAATCCTTTAAAGATATCTGGTAGTATAGGATACAACATTAAGTTCTGATGCCACCCATCTCAGGAAATCCTTTAGTCCTTTATTTGATCGATCAATAATGGTCTCTTGGTGCCCTCCTAGAATAAAAAACAGCTTCAAAAGGGAAACAATCCTCTATTATCTCATCTACATCCTCCTTAATATGGATAACAAATACTCCCCAATGAGAAAATTTTCTTTCAACTAGACTTTTTCATACGGAAGGTGAAATATTATTTGCACCATCATAAGATATATCTGATGTCTTGAGTTAAATTATAAAGTATATCATCAATCACCCCATGCTAATAGGAAGATTGGAATAGTGGGTCATGATCCTCCAGTAGTTTTGCATAAGTTTTTTCCTAGAAAAGGCCTTTAGTGTATAGGTGTTAGAAAACTTATTGGCCATACATATATCCCTAGAAGAACATCCCATTTATGTTGATTTACTAGATGAAGGAAATTTATCAGTGGATTATATTGTACCATGTGATATGATTTATTTTGATGATACCTCCCAGATCTTGACTGGTAGATGTATCAACGAACCAAATCTTAATAGTGTAGGGCTAGGAATCATTTTAATCACTTTGGAATAGTCTGTATTTCAATACTCTTCCCTATTTTCAAAGGGTTACAGAAATAACAAGGAATAGTAACATGTACTTATTGATGGTATTTATTTGTCATTCAAGATAGACGTACCCTTTTTTACATGTGAATGGATATTTTGATTTAGTCATAAAGTATATCAAGGGGGAAAACATTGTCAGAAACCAAGTTCTAGTGCCCATAGTAGAACACACCCATCATCTAATGGACTAGTTTCCTTACCAACTGAAAGTGAACCATGTACATCAATCATATAATGGCCGATCTGATTATTTATAAATTTTATCCACATCCCTCAATAAACCCAACCAAGATGACCTAGTCATTCATATGGCATACTAGAGTATCATCACCTCTGCCACTTCAGATGATGGAAAAAAGGGTATATCAATTGGATTCTTGTACCTCTATTCCAGGATCCTAAAATACCAACATAGTCAAGGAAACACCATATTTTAAAACTTCCTTTGTTTAGTATCTTTAGTGTGGAATTATCTCACCTTAATGAACCGATATTGGGTGAATTCGCGGGCACATAGCATTGTCTACCCCCATAGTGGCACTAACCTTGAGAAAACCCTCTATATGCAACCATTTAAAGGAATTATCCTATATTTCATTTAAGTAAATGAGATATTGTAGGTCATTTAGGAGTTCTAGGAAATATCATGTGGTTCCCATCAAACAGGATTAAATCTTTCCCACCGAATTTTTTGGTTCGACTACTGATGGCAGACTATTGTTCATAACATCATTGAGTGTTCCAAGAGGTGTCATGCATGTCACATGAAAGCTCTCTTTGTGCATCAACATGAAGAGATTCTAAAAACTACCAAGTACCCTTTTCCCTTTGTTGTATGGGGACTCAATAATGTGGTTCCATACCTATCAGTGGTAAATAAATATTATATTTTCATTTCTTCTCTGATAGAATTCTTTTCCAAATAAGAAAAAGCAATTCCTCTAAAACAATTCAAAAACATGGTAGGTGATCTATTTCATGATCTCCCACATCATACATTAGTTTAGGATGCTTCATGTTATTCTCATAGACAAAAGTACCAACTTTTTGGGTTGATGAGATAAAGAAATTTTATGATATGTACAACACCCAATCTGACCATAATTCTCTCTACCATGCATATGAAAATGCATAGATTAATCCGTTCAGCAAGACCCTCTCTACCATCTTACATAAAATTGTGGCCTATAACAAAAATATTTGGTCTGAAAAACTCCTTAATTCCCTTTGTTTTTATCAAATGAAAACTCAAAATTCCACCCATGTGACCCTATACCCCATAGTGTATGGAACATAGATATTTTTTCCCATTGAGGTTTAGTTTTCATCACTCAAAACTATTTTTTTATCACCAAAATACACCATAAAGAATGGTATAATTCATTCCAGATGTGTTGGAAGCCCTCAAGTTAAATTTCCCTAATTCCTTGAATAACTTATAGAGGAAATATAACATGATAGAAATATAATTTAATAGGAAGGTTTACCTTCAATCCTTTATCTAGGGTGACATGGTACTAGATCTCATAACTCTGACGATACTTGGTAAAAACCTATTGAATTTGGATACCAAATGGTAAGGAACTTACATTATTCATAAGAAATATTATAATAGATAACACTCTTTAATAATTTTGGATTAAGAGTATATTACACCTCCAAACAACACCATGTTTCTAAATAAATACTTCATGATAAACTCATGGTCCATGTATTATGGCCTTAAACTATTTCCAATTTGTCCAAACTCTATGAACATAAACCAAGAGTCATGTTAAAATCTATACGACCTTAAACTATTGTAATTAGGGTCTAAAATATATGACCTTAAACTAATAGCATCCCCTTTTTTCTAAGCATTATGAGCATAAACTATTTTCATCCACTATGGTATGAGCTCCATGACCTTAAACAAGTAGAAACTACATTCCATTATGTAAAACATTAAACAAAAAATCCCAACATCTCTAGGGTATAACATTAAATTTTCTTCTTACCTTGCACAATAAACATAGTATTCCTCACATAAAAAATGTGGGATGAGAAAAATTAATATCCTAAAAACATGATGTTAAACTATAAACCTATCCTATATAAAATTATGATACCTCTTCTCATAAGTATGATTTAACTCATTTTCCTCCCCAAAGAGGATACACCACCCCTATAATGTCTCTATCCTACCATACCTCTTGCCAAAACTATTTACACCTTGAATAACATTCCCATGAAATACATTGTGATGCCCATACCATGTTTCTTTGGGCCCATATTCCAAATAATAAAAAACACTTACCTTAATTAGGGGATTACATTCACCAACATTTGGAACTTTGGACCCAATTACGGTCCAAGCATTACAACCTTAAACTATGTTTAGTTTCTTTCAAGGTATTTATGGGGTACCTGGGCTCCATTTCACACCTTTCACATAAAGTTTTCCCACTTTGATTCCATAAAAATACCAATAAAAATAACATTCTCCCAGTCCAATAATCATGACATTAAATTATTTTCCAAATTCAAGTGGTCTGAAAATTATGACATTAAACTGAGTACAACTGGTTTTAGGATTGCTTTGTGTGGTGAATAGACTTTTTGTCCCTTAGATTCACATCATGTTTCAACTCTTATGCACCACCCAAACACCCTCGATGTACCTACACATGTTCAAAGAATTATGACCTTATAATATGTACATATTCACCTCATTTTCATGGTTTTCCTCAAACACAAGGTTTCAAAAATACAATTCCCCCACCATTTTCTAGAATAATGTATGGCTTGATTCCTATTCCCTTGGGATACATAGTGGCACATTAACCTCATGCCTCTAGACCTGAACACAAATTTACCACAAAAAACGCATTACCCGTAGTTGTATCATCCCAAAATTTCCTTATCGTCCTCCCCTTTAGGAATAATCCCCAATCATATTCCTTATCCCATTTACGTGACAAGATTCTATCATGACCCGACATGATAAATAAAATTAAATGCATATAAATATGAAATTCTGGCCAATATCATTAGTACAAGATGTTAAACTGATTTCTTACCCTATATAAATTTGGGATGCCTCATATCACAAATATGGGAAGATTTAGTATCCTTATACGAGAGGACACCCCAACCTTTGTTAGTCTCCCACCATGATGTGTTCCATAACTATGTATGGATTAATTTCCATTCGCATGGGATACATAGTGATGCCCATATCTCATATAGAGGGTCTTCCCCTTCATCAACTGATTATAGGGTCTTTCTTTCCCTATTATCATGATATTGACTTGGGTATGGTTTTTGGTTTTTTGTGGAGTAGGGTCTCTTTTTCCATCCTTTTAGATTAATTTATCACTCTTCCATTCCACACAATTTTCCTTATGATGCACATTCCCCTTAAGTCCAATATATACAGCCTAAACTAGAATCTACACATATTTTCTAAGCTTTGTGACCTTGAACTAGTAGTATCCATATTTCGAGTCATATGACATTAAACAAAAAAACCAAATTTCCTCCATGCACGATGGTAAACTATACCCTTACCCTATATAAAATGGGGATGACTTATATGATAAATATGGAATAACCAAAAAACAAAAACATCCTAGGAACACGATTTCAAACTATAGAATTTCCCTGTATAAAACTAGAATGCCTCATATGATAAATATGGGATGATCAAAAAACATCCTCAGATCATAATGTTAAACTGTAGCCTCACCTTGTATAAAATTGTGATGCCCAGAAATATGAGATAAATCAATATCCTCACCAAATATAATGTCATCCCTCTGGTGTTGATCTCCAACTATAATTTGTTATTGATCAACGTGTGGCTTAATTCTCATTCTAATTGGATTCATAGAGACACCTGGATATCTCATTCTATGACCATCCCTACCATCGACTCATTTTGAGATCTTTCCCCTCTAGGAAGGGCTTGATTATCTCTTATCGGATAATTCATCCATTTCATTTGAGTACGTGGTTGGATTTCTACCAAGGTACTCCACATTCCCTTCAATATATTCCCCACTAATACTTTCGTGCTTCATACTTCCATTTATTCAGAAAATCATCATTCTCTGATTAGAATCGGTTTCCTAATGGATATGGTTAATAGATACAATGGGATCACCTATCATCCATGAATCACACCTTGAAGGATCCTTGGTAATATATGGAGTCTCCCATCTTTTGAAATCTATTAATGGTCAATCGCATATTTTTTCACCCCTTACTGATTGATGTAGATGTAGAACCTATGTTTGGAACATATTCAATAGTTATTCCCAAATAATTTTCATCCCCTTTTCACTATCCATATCTTGAAAGTCATGATCACCCTCATGGTATTTTTAAATACCTTTTCTCTATTTTTTATTCTCCCTATATAAAATGAGAACTACATACTTCTCATTTTTCTCACATCGATCATGGATCATGTAGGTTTCAGAGTTGGGAGGGGGTTTAAATCAAGAAAGGTTGAGATGCATGGGTTCTCACCTCTAAGTCCTTACTCTATGACCTTGAAATAGGAGCTCAAGTCCACTAATCATGACTTTAAACTATGTCCATGTCAACTTGGGAATGTTTTATGTTGAAAAGGGTGTCTTTAGCACTCAATTACTGCTAGGTAACCGCCCTTCCATGACATGCACACTCCTTTGAGACATGGTTCCCTATAGTATGGGCATTATGAACTTAAACTATTTGAATTTGGTCCAAACTCTATGATGTTAAACATGGAGCCTAGGTCCAATCATCACAACCTTAAACTGTGTGAAATATTTCGTTGATATGTGCCATATATAACGGTTTCCTAGAATCCTCATTCAAATCATGTTACCTCTCAAATATTCCACACACATACTCTTTAATACACACGACCCTACTATCCAAGAATCATGACTTTAAACTATGTGTGATTATGAATAGATTCGTTTTTTGGTGAAGGACCTCCTAGGAACACCATTTCCATCAGTTTTAAACTCTCTAGAATCATGAGAACCTTTTTTTGGAGTTATCCCCCTTAACACTAAGCATTATGAAATTAAAATATTTACAAAACTGTGTTCCAAGATCTGTGGACTTAAACATGAATTCATTTTATGAGCATTGTGAACCCAATTTTTTTATCTTCTTGGCCTTACTAGTATGACCTTAAACTACCAATTGTAAGAGGAAACACATTTTTCATTTTGAAAACCCATAGTGTTAACCTAATAAAGATTCAAACTCATCCTGTCAGGATGATCCTGCAACTTGGTAAAACATAAGGGGACAAAAAGAAAGTGGTACAAAGCCAGTAGGACCCATTATGAACCCTAGAGAAAACCAGGTTGTGCTCCCTAAACCCATAATTTCAAGAAAAATTTAGATCCAATTATTAATATTTTTTCCCACACGATACCCTCTAGGGGGTACCCCCATTGTGTTACCCTCTTACTTCCCCCCACCACCTTGATTGGGTGGGTGTTTTTCATGCTAGTTAACACTCCCTAGTAATTATATGCTAAAATATGCAATTAACATCCCAATCACACGATGATAAATAGTGTGATTCATCATCCTAACCGAATGATGTTAAACTTCTTGTACATAATCCTCCCTGTATGAAATAAAACTATATGTTCATTTTCCTCATTGCATGACATAAAAATGTGAACCCTCTTAGGCCCTCACATAGAAATCCACTTTACCCCTTAGGTGTCTATCACTTATCACATCATTCATGTTCCTTGACAGTCACTCATCATTTGATATGATCCTCTTCTTGGAAGATGAGTCTAAACTTTTTCCAGATTGATACATGATACCCACTTTGTCTTTTGGATCTTGGGTGTCTTGATTAACACTCTTCATAATCCATTTGTTTGGAAATAATTATACACAACTATTTTTACCCCGTTCATATACTAGTGAACATTGAGAAATAAAGTCAACTGTTTAGAGACTCTCGTAGTTTATCTGGAAAATTTTTAGTCAAGACAGTCTTAGTGGTCGATATACAAGTTTAGACCTCGAGGATTCGACCCTTGCCTAGTACTCTCATATAAATGAGTGATATCATATTTTAGCCTATTTCCCACAATGATCATGACTCATGTGGGATTACCGATTAATTTTTGGTTTTCTTATTAATATGATCAGAGATACAAAGAAATATTTTCATGTACCCAAGGAATTTTTAAAAAAATTATTGGAAGTTTGGGGGGTCTTCAACATATCATACCATATCATTTATTCTATGATAAGATAAATTTTTCTACATCTCATACATATATACTGAGAACTTGAGCACATCTATCCCCTATTGAGTATCCTCTATAGTTGGATGCAGCTCCATCAGATCTTCTTCATTTTCCTCATAAACTAGGAGAACTTATTTGGTCCTGATTTGTACCTGATCATGCTCATATTGGCACTCATCCACTAGAGATTCTAACTCTGATACCTTTTCCGCAGGCACCAAAAAATGATCCCTTAGGTAGCCAATGATATCTTCTTAAGCAGTGATAATGGTTACATGCTCTTATGCCTACCCCTCTAGGAGAGTGATCTCATCTTCATCTTTTTGGAGAGCCTGAGTTCCCACAACCTTATTCTTGAGCCATGTGATGTCAAAAACCTTTCAATCAGAATGCTCCCACTCAATGATAATTTATCGATATAGTGCACGGTGGATACTATATTCCACCCAAATAATCCCCAAGCTGACTAGCCAATGGTGGAGAGACCACACCTTCTTTTATTGAGCTGTTTGTGGGGTGCATGTGATGAAATATTGCACACTCCTCCACTACATGCATCAAATGACTATATTATCCATGAAAACATATGAGATATAATCCTCAAAGTCCTGAAGTAGTGCAATCTCATACTGAGGGAAGATCTCCAACACACCATTGGTCATGTCATCTAAAAGAAAATCCTTTAACAGGTTGATCCGTAGATTCATTGGAATTAAGTATTTTTCTGACCCCTCACCTATAATGGAATCCCTAACCACCTCATGTGAAACCTCCCAGGTAGGATCATCCATCACAAATTCCTAGAGAACTTATTCTGGTGGCATAATCTTGGATACCTTTGTTGAGGCTTTATCTCTAGTAGTCTTTGTTGATGGAACTTCTGAGATAGGTGAATTCATCATAGCCTCATTAATAACCTCAGTTGCTAGCATGATTTCCACCTCCTAATTTGAGTATTCTAATGTAGAATCAACCTCTCATGTACCTTTGAGGGTATTCTCATCTAGAAAAACCTCCTCAACTACCTTCATCAAAGGCATTTCCTCATCCATCACCACTGGTCAAGGCTTGAGCATTGCACCAGCTGGCTGACCTCCAAACACAGTTGAACTACCTTTTGAAGCATAGGGTTACCCAAGTATGACATATGAAAGTAAAAATATTAAAGGAATAGTGGAAATGCAAAAAATATTACAAAAATGGTATAATCTGATGATCATATCAGATAGATTCATAGGAAATCCACCTAGAGAGGGAATTTCCTCAGTATTTTGTGGCTCAATTATAGGAACCACTTTAGCCAAGGGTTGGAAGCCTGTGGATGAAACATCAGGGAGAGACCCCAGAATCACCCCATTAAATATTGGGTCTCCCTATTCCTCTATCGAAGGTTCATCACAAACCTACCCCCCCTATGTGCTCGTTGATTCCAACATAAGAAAAAATGGAGTTAGGAATAAATTTTTATGGTTTTGTAAAATACAAGCATGAAAGATTGGGAATATTACCATATCAATGGTAAAAGTTTAATCCTTATGGGATACCTTATAAGCATCACTTCCCTATGAATCCTATGAAGCTTCTCCATCGACCGCACCAGTATCCATTTGGACTATAAGAAAATTCTGTAGATAAGGCAAGACCAACAGTAACCTTTACCCTGAAGGTCGTAGGATACACAACACCACAGGAGGGATTCAGTTCATCCAGCTCTGTGAGATATAATATCAGCTCTATTAGATAAAGAGATTAAGTATTCTCTTGCACGACCCAACTTCAAAAGGCTCATTCCTTCAAAGTGAAAATGATTCCATAGCTACCATAGTTTTTTGAGCTGTTTGAGGATTCCCAATATATCCCAGGCATCAAGAAATATTGTATTGTTGGGGTTATATGGGAAAAATAGTTACTTCCCCCAAACATGGATGTCCAATCTTTTGACTGCCCAAAAGGTTCCACATTCCACCCATATCCTCTTTTTCAGGAGTGTTGAGTATATTTATACTCAACCCATATGGCTTCTTCTTATGTAGGGCCTAGAGTTTCTGGTACTGTAGATGATACACCACTGACCAGACAGATCATGCTTCCATGGTGTACCCCAACAAAAACTTTTCCTCGACCCCACATTGGTAGGAACCCTATTTTCTCAGCCTGAGTGGTAAATTTCCCTATCATTTTTCATAGGTATGCACTCTCCCAACTCAACACATAATCATTGGTGAGCCTTGATGTAGAAATGGATGGTGGAATATCATTTTGACCCCTTCCCTCTTCACACACAAACATCTTCCACATCTTTCAAAGGATTGAGGGATATAATTAATTATTCAGCCTCATGTATACCTTCAGGGTGATCTAATAGTGGTATTGAAACTACAAAATGATCCGATGTGGGGCATACGTTTCATAGTTCACCTTGTAATCCACTCTCATCCCTGGTACCTAGCCTCAAAAAAAATAAGAAGCACGATTTCCGGTCAATATTTCATATTTCATCGTCTAAAAATATTCTCATAGGGAGAGGAGATAGATGAAAAATAAATCATTCCAATATCTGAATCCTTCCTAGCATGTCAACCAAGACCATGTTGAGTTTCTATCTCGCCATTATTTTGAGAATCGAAAACCATAATTTTATGATAGGTGGTGAGATATGGTTTGTATACTCATATACACCCATGTGTGTTGCAGCACAACCATACAAATAATATAAGGGACCACACATATGGAGGGGGTATTTCTAAGGCTGATGTGGTGTATCACCACATATAAATTTTTTTAGCACCAGGACCACTAGGTTTTCATGCTTCCCCATCACCCACACAATTTCCATAATGAATGTTCTTTGTTGCACCCCCATATTGACATCCCTCACTGAGAGTATCCACCCATAAATTAGCATGGAAATGAACCTAATATCCTAACCACATGATCCTGGGGATTCATGTAGTATCCCAAAAAATGCCCCCAAATCACCTAAAATCCCATCCTGTATGAGTGATCCTATACTTGATGGAATTCCCCATGTCATTGAAATGGCCTCCTAGGTATCATATTATCTAGTTTGTTCCGAAAATACACATACCTTAGCTTAAATGGGACGTCCTTCATCCTTGGTTTGTGTTCACTCATCCCCTACAACAATCACAGAAACACCCTTTATATGGATGGAAGATCCTCCAAGTACTCTAAAACATTCTCTCTAGGGAGAAATTAATCATACAAGGATAAATGGATTGGGATCCCAACAATCTAGTAACAATACCACAAGATGATGCTGGCCTCTTAAAAGTGCAGATTAAATGTTTTTTTCCAAGTTGGCCACCTTCATAACAGATCCAACATAATGTATAGGTGATGGTAGACATGCTAATATCACAATCATGATATTTCATAAATCCTCATTTGTTTCATCATTGATTCAAATTCCTAGAATGATTGGAATGCCCAGTATGACCAACAACACTCATCCATGAAATTATTCTCTATGTGTAGGTCACATCCCTCTATCCATTCCTTGAGAGGGTTCCCAAGTCAGCCTTGATAATTTCCTCATGTTTAGGAGGAAATGACTCTACCTCTCACACCTCCCCATTAATTGTCTTAAAATGATTCCATAGGGTGTGCATAGTGAGAGACTCACGGTCCTTCATGATGTGGCCTATGATAGCCCGGTTTTACTAGTATCGTCAAGGTGTTCTTATGAACCAGTTGGTAGGACCGTCTTAATAAAAACTAGGGATGAAAAAATCATCCATTTTCCCAAAACCATACATAGGGAGACTCTTTAATAGAGGGTATTTCTAATGATCCTTTGTTAGTAGTGCAGTGATTGTGTTATAATCTAACGCACTATGGAAGCTCTCTACAATCATGAGTTTGTCTATCATCTCTTCTCATTGAGTTATGGAGTAATTTATACCCTCATCATCAATTATTAAGAACTATTAATGTTTTTCATATTGTTTTTTGAAGGCATGTTCATGATGGTGTATTCTTGAAGGCCGGGTTTTCTGAAGTTTCAAGTTCAATGAATCACAATTCATAGAAGAGGTGAGTTTTTGGACCATTGAGGATCAAAATCACAATATGCTCCCAAAGTTTTTGAGTTTTTTAAAAATAAACCACTAGGATATCTTTTTTGAAAATATTATTGTCCACTAAGAAACCCACCCCTATATTTAGGTGTGTGATCATACCAAATTTCATGAGAAGGGACTTCCAATCACCAATTTTTAGTAGTTTTCCCTCAGAATCTGACCATCCTCTCCATCATCAGATTAAATTATGAGGGGGGTGGGAATTTGTTGATGATAAAATACATGTGTTAGAGGAGAGTTTGGGGAAATCATGTCTAGATCAAAGAAAATTCGGGAAAAAAGATTAAATATCCACTTACAGGGATAGATTCATAATGGTCCAAACCATTACGAATAGCCATATTTCATAGAGGTTCATGACCATGAGTATCTTGGAAAGTGACCTCCATGTAGTATAAGTTAGGTTCATGGAGATCCATTTCATGGAATTCATTGTTGGCATGGAGCTTTGATGGTAACCTTTGCATAGAGTAACAATGGTTTGTGGAACCCTATCAATTCATGAATTTTATAATCATTCATGAAAGCCTCCATGTTTTAAAAAATAGATTCCTTTACCTCATCCAAGACTATAAATACCCTTTATATCCAAATTTCAAGGGGATATGCGGCCTTTAATCTTCTAATAAAAGATATAAATTCTAAATACTCAGAATCTTCATGAGAAAAAGAATAGATGGACCTTCAAAGGTAAAAATAATTTAGGAAATATACTCCCATGGGTTTTGAGAAACTCAACCCATTTTGGAGGTTCATTCCATGAAGTTACATAGACTTATCATAAGAATAAATCACTTTTTGGATCTTGAGGTTTTGTGAGATAACAATCCTTCATGAAACCAACCCCATGGAAACCATGACATTACTTCAAGGAAAGGGAACCCTATTTCACGAAACATGTCCATTCGAGAGACCCCTAAACTCTATGAGATTCCTAGCCTCTTTGAAGCCCCAAACTTCTATGAAATATCAGCTTTCATGAAACCCATCTGTTGGGCGGAGAGTGATGGCAAGAGGGGGGGTGAATTGCCTTTTAAAAAAAAATTAACAACTTAAAATCAAAGTAAAAGGTGCAGCGGAAATAAAGGAGGCAAGACACAAAACTTGATAACAGAGTTCGGCTTAAACCAAAGCCTACGTCTCCTCTCCCAACTCAACCGTTGAGAGATTTACTACCGCTTGCTTTTTAATGGTTTTAGCAAGAAACCCACTAGACTTTAAGGTAGTCTAGAACCTATTACAACTTGCTTTTATTGGTTGAGCAAGAACCCACTTGATTTTAATGGTTGAGAAAGAACCCACTAGACTTCTTACATGTGAAGGCTAGCTCACCTTTGATTCAAGCCTTTTAAAGGGAAGGCTTGACTAACCTCTTCACACCTTGAAGGTGGTGTGAAAACCCAAAAGAGAGGATGAGAGAAAGAGATGGGGGTTTGTAGGCACAAACCCAAATTGATGCTCAAAAAGATAAATAATGAAAAACCGTAAGAGGAGAAGCCTTGGGCGCCAATGGATTGATTGGAGTTGATGAAGAGCGCTCCCAAGCTTCTTTGATGGTGCTCCTTGGATGTGGAAAAGGGTTGGAGCAATTGGGGTTCCTTGAAGGAATGCGCCGGAGGTTCGCCAAATGATCAAAAATGTTCCCGTGGGCTTCCGTACATTTCCGGGGCTTCCTAGTCCTTTATTTATAGAGGGGGAACCCTCAAATGGCCTTTGGGGGTCTTCGGAGCCATTGGAGAGGCCTTCGGAGCCGTTGGGAGTCAAGTGGATAGGTCTGGTCAAATCCCAACGGCTAGTTTGACTGGCTCCACCGGCTGACCGGTGCTTGGCCACCGGTTGACCGGTGCTTTGAAAAAGGGAGAGGGCTCGGGCTCAGGCACCACCGGCTGGCCGGTGAGGAGGCCACCAGTTGGCCGGTGCTGAGACAGTAGCTGTCACTATTTGTCTGGGTTCCACCGGCTGACCGGTGATGTGACACCGGTTGGCCGGTGGTCTGGACAGAGGTGATGCCTTCTGTCCAGGCTCCATCGGCTGGCCGGTGGTCATCCACCGGTTGGCCGGTGGACTAAAAATCAGTCCACTTTTGGATTCTTGCTCTCTTGGCCCAATTCCTTGGCAACCTGAAATCAAGCCTATCATCCAAAAACATTTTAAACAATATTAGATAAAAAAGAGAGTGATTGTGATCATGAAAATTAAACCACGAGGGGTACGAGAGGTACAAAAATCTCCCCCTATTTTGATGATCACAATCACCAAAACAAGAAATGTAAAAATGAAATGAAAGGCATGCTTTAAAGAATAAATTGAAAAGTAAAGCAAAGCATGAGAGAAAGATTTCTCCCCCAATCAACCAAGAATTTCTCCCCCTTTGTGATTATAAAAATAGCACGGGGCATAAAACTTGATTGAGGGAAAGGATTGAAAAACAAGATAGAGATTTTAAACTAATTGAAATTTTTGAAATTTGAATTGAAAGTTTTGAATTGAAAGTTTTGAAGTGAAAGTTTTGAAATTGAAAGTTTTGAAATTGAAAGTTTTGAAATGAAAGTTTTTGAAATTTGAAAGTTTTTGAAAATAAAGAAAAAAGGCTTAAACGATCCTAACTCCCCCTAAATCAAAACAACAAATCGCCGGGGAGAGGTTTTTGAAACCGAGACAAATTTAGGTCCGGTAAGACTCGCTAAAAGGGATTTTTCAATCCATACTTGTCTAGTGGCGGGTTTTCTCCTAAAAAATTCATCATTAAAGGAAATAGTTTTGGGCCTTCCATACCGGGCATTTTTGTAATCGCACTCATAAATTAAGTGCCCGGGTTTTTTGCAATAGTTGAAAAATTTATATTGGGAGCTCCCCCTTACAAAAATAGTTGGAGCATGGGAAGAGGAAGCTTTCTTGGAATAGCCAAGCCCTTTGGTGGTTCTAGATATGCGTTGGGAACCTAGTAATTTGGTAAAATTTTGTTCACCTTGGGTGAACTTGGCAAGAGACTCCCTTAGATCTTTGATTGTTGATTCCATAGAATCAACATCGGGAAGGTTTTGGATCTTGAGGGACAAGTCTTCCTTCTCTTTGAGAAGTTGATCCTTTTCGGAAGAATGTTTTTTGAAATTCTTTTTTAAAGCAACAAATTTGGAAGAGAGTTCGTGAAAACCTTCCTCCAATTGATCTCTAGCGTGTTGGAGATCCTCATAAGATAAATGATTAAATGAATTTGAAGAACTAGAGGATGAAGAGTCGGAAGAGGTTACCTCATGAAATGCCATTAGGCATTTTTTACCGTTTTCACTTGAGGAGGAAGAGGAGGAGGATGTGGAGCTATCACTCCATGTGGCCTTGAATGCCTTCTTCGTTTCCTTTTGTTTGGTCCCTTCATGGGTAACCTCCAAAAAGCTTCTAAATTTCATGAGAAGTGGTGCAAGTAGAAATAAAATTAAATTCATTACGATCTAACCCACAATGAAGAGCATTCATGGCTTTGGCATCAAGCTCAAAATTAGCAATGTCTTCGGGGGTCCATTTGGATTCATCGGGAGAAGAAAGAGAATAACCATGCATGACAATTATATAAATAGGATAAACTATACTTCTAAGAAAAGTGGTCATGCAGGTTTTCCAATAAGTGTAGTCGGTTCCATCAAAGAATGAAGCCCGACCCAAAGAATATCCTTCGGGGGCGAAAGAAGTTGAAGCCATCAAAAAAGGATCTTGAATTTGAAACCGGTTAGGGTATTACTCAAATTTTGCCTCTGATACCAATTGTTGGGCGGAGAGTGATGGCAAGAGGGGGGGGGGGGTGAATTGCCTTTTAAAAAAAAATTAACAACTTAAAATCAAAGTAAAAGGTGCAGCGGAAATAAAGGAGGCAAGACACAAAACTTGATAACGGAGTTCGGCTTAAACCAAAGCCTACGTCTTCTCTCCCAACTCAACCGTTGAGAGATTTACTACCGCTTGCTTTTTAATGGTTTTAGCAAGAAACCCACTAGACTTTAAGGTAGTCTAGAACCTATTACATCTTGCTTTTTTTGGCTGAGCAAGAACCCAGTTGCTTTTAATGGTTGAGCAAGAACCCCCTAGCCTTCTTACAGGTGAAGGCTAGCTCACCTTTGATTCAAGCCTTTTAAAGGGAAGGCTTGACTAACCTCTTCACGCCTTGAAGGTGGTGTGAAAACCCAAAAGAGAGGATGAGAGAAAGAGATGGGGGTTTGTAGGCACAAACCCAAATTGATGCTCAAAAAGATAAATAATGAAAAACCGTAAGAGGATAAGCCTTGGGCGCCAATGTATTGATTGGAGTTGATGAAGAGCGCTCCCAAGCTTCTTTGACGGTGCTCCTTGGATGTGGAAAAGGGTTGGAGCAATTGGGGTTCCTTGAAGGAATGCGCCAGAGGTTTGCCAAATGATCAAAAATGTTCCCGTGGGCTTCCGTACATTTCCGGGGCTTCCTAGTCCTTTATTTATAGAGGGGGAACCCTCACATGGCCTTTGGGGGTCTTCGGAGCCGTTGGAGAGGCCTTCGGAGCCGTTGGGAGTCAGGTGTACAGGTCTGGTCAAAGCCGAACGACTAGTTTGACTGGCTCCACCGGCTGACCGGTGCTTGGCCACCGGTTGGCCGGTGCTTTGAAAAAGGGAGAGGGCTCGGGCTCAGGCACCACCGGCTGGCCGGTGAGGAGGCCACCGGTTGGCCGGTGCTAAGACAGTAGCTGTCACTATTTGTCTGGGTTCCACCGGCTGGCCGGTGATGTGACACCGGTTGGCCGGTGGTCTGGACAGAGGTGATGCCTTCTGTCCAGGCTCCATCGGCTGGCCGGTGGTCATCCACCGGTTGGCCGGTGGACTGAAAATCAGTCCACTTTTGGCTTCTTTCTCTCTTGGCCCAATTCCTTGGCAACCTGAAATCAAGCCTATCATCCAAAAACACTTAAAACAATATTAGATAAAAAAGAGAGTGATTGTGATCATGAAAATTAAACCACGAGGGGTACGAGAGGTACAACACCATCCTCCAGGTCTCTCCATGATTCCTCCTTTTATCTAATCCCATTTCAAAAAAGTAGAGTTCCCATGTCCCTCATACCAATTTAGAACTAGATGAACTACACCCAAGTCTTTGTGCAATAGATACCACCTGTACTTGTGTCTGCCCACTTTGCTTCAAGTGTATCCTAGGCCTTAAACCTACTTGTTTCTTCTATTCATAGGTGCCCTAATGATTTTCTTTGGAAATCACCAGCACCTTAACATTGAGACTCCTAATTTCCACTCCTCTATGGTAGTTTCTGTTCTATTATCCCCTCAGTTTTGTGTATGTAGTGGAAACATAAACCCTAAAGGTGGTATCCCCAAGTGAACTGGATTACATATCTCTATAGAGAGTCCTTTTTTGTATTTTCATCTCTACTTGATATTGTATACCTCAGGGTGTAGTCCCCATCTACGTCTGATCTCTATGACATAAAACTTATTAGCTTCATGTCCA
Organism: Viscum album; assembly: GCA_963277665.1. Classification (NCBI taxonomy): domain Eukaryota; kingdom Viridiplantae; phylum Streptophyta; class Magnoliopsida; order Santalales; family Viscaceae; genus Viscum; species Viscum album. Next base: position 1,509,579,095 of record OY728139.1, on the reverse strand, counting down.
AGTTATACAACATTAAACTACAAAACCACATCCTCAGCACATGAAGTTAAACTATAGTATTACTCTATTTTATGAACATAGGATTAACCCATGTATTATCATCTTGGGATTTCATCCCCCCAATCATAGGTTAAAACTCCCACAATAAGAATCTTCTATGTGTAAACCCCACACCATCCTTTTCCACCATGAAACAAAAATCCTATGTCAAGAATATTCTATTTGTAAGCCCCACACCATACCTCATTGATGCTATTTCTATGACATGTTCATCCTTACCATATGACAATAAACTACATGGACTAGTCTTATCACATGACCTTAAACTACGGTATCAAACTACAATAATTTTGATCAATGTATATTAAATAGGGTACATAGGGTTCCTCCCTGAGGTTCAATCCCAAAAACCATCCATTTGTAAAATATTCCCCCTTGGGGGACACAATATACCATCCAAGTGTAAAATATTCCTCCTTGGGGGAAACACTCTACAATTCAATTGTGAAATATTCCCCCTTATGGGAACATACTCAACCATAAAAGTGTGAAATATTTCCCCTTGGGGTGACACACTCTACCTTAAAAGTGTGAAATATCCCCTCTTGGGGGAAACACTCCACCATACAAGGGAAAAATATTCCCCTGGGGGGGGGGGGGTGGGGACTCCATAAAATACAAGTGTGAAATCTTCCCCCTTGGGGGGACAAACTCTATCAAAATCTTGGTGTGAAATCTTCCCCCTTAGGAGGATAAACTCAACCATTTATCCCCACAAGACATTAATCCTGTGTCCATCTCCACAATACATTAAGCTTGTGACCTAATCTACAATACCTACCCCATAAAATAAACTTTGTAAGATTTAGGTAAAAATACTCATAAAACTTACGCACATGGAATCAATTACCTCATGACTGTTATGGGATCACATGAGTTGCACACCTAAGAGGCTTCACACATAAGATTCCCTCCCAGAAAAGGAATACTTTATAGGTCCCAACATACCCAAAATCCTAAAATTTTTAATGTTCCCAACATTAATACCTCCTCTAGCTAAAGGTTACTGCCCTATCAAGATAGATGTAGTGTAATTAATGAGCGTTCACCTAAAGATGTCTTCAGGAATGAGTTTCCCGAACATGACTTAAATCTATGAGGGATTATCGAACTAGGAGATGAGATCCAAGGAGGAATACATGGAAGGGGTAACTAACATCTCATCATCCCATTTTGATCAAGGATTATAAATTTCCAACTAAATTTATGGAAGATACCCACCTTTGGAAAGTTGTAATGTGGGGAAACATGAAGAGTTTGTGATGAACTAACCCTGACTAAACATGTTTGAAATAATAGTATATCCAAAAATAGAAACTAATCAAACATAATATTTTATATTTCCTACCTAGTAATTCTTTATAGATGCAAAAATCATGATACACTGAAGGGAATATGAATTTGAAAATATCCTAAAAGGATTGGAAGAAAAACATATCATTAACTATATATAAATTAATAGTGGAAATACACATTTCCAATACTTGCAGAGTTAACATTTCTAGAAATTGGAGGAAATACACATCTCTAGGGATAAAGATATGTACTATAATACTAGTGGAAATAAATCACCATCATTTTAGATATATATATGTCCCTCTAAAGTAAATTCTTTTTGGGTAGGAATAGATATAATATCAGGTTCATCATCATCCCCCGGAATCCCTATGTTGTGGGAGAGAAGGGGTAGTTTCCACTCTAGTGAATTAACATCTAATGATTTATCGTAACTCAAAGATGGAGGAATTACCCATCCCCACCCATCCCATATATCATATTATATCATTGGGGGTACGAATCTATGTCATTCTCATTCTATAAATATTTGAGGAATTACCTTGATCTAACTATCTATATGAAATATTAAGTCAATATCATCCTTGAGTAGTGTGCAAGTAGACTTTGATATATCTATAGGTCATCATGATTTTCTACCCAGATCAGTGGGTGAGAAGGGACATAGTCACTGATATCCCATTACAACCCTAGATAGAGGGTGATTGGAAAATATCAACTATTATATCCCATATTCATCGATGTCCATCCATCACAAGTTGTATCACATCTCAATTAGTAAGTATTACCAATAATTAGATCACTCATAATAAAGGAATCTCTTATAAACCTCAAAAACCATTTCATGTATAATTCATCTACTATATCTTTTACTGTGGATTCCTTCTTCCCAGAAACAAAGTAAGTGAATGATAATTCAATAAGAAATTGATTTTGTTATTGAATTCTACAAATAAACCTAAAAAATAGAAAATGATAATTTACTCATTTTAATAATTTTTCAAATCATCCTAAGTCGCTCATGACATTTCCACTATATTCACATGACTTATTTGAATATTTCTAAAAAATATTCTATTACCTTAGAACCTAATTTTTTACTTACCATTCCTCATTATATTTTAATTTATCCCAATAGATCATTTTGTATAACAATTACCCATTTGTGTTTCCCCAACACTTTATCCTTGCTAATGACTTACATCATTCATCATTACTATTGCCTTTATAATTGAACCACTTTTTTGAAATTCATCATTACATTTAATGAAACTCCATAATTTAGTATATTTTTTTACTTTTATATCATACATTTAACTATTTAAAACTTAACATTCTTGGAAACACATTCTCAATCATAACCATATCTCCCTGGTATATGTGTGTTGTGAGCTAATTTTATTTATATGTTTATATATATTAAAATTATCCAATAATGGAAAAAAATAATTCAATATAAAATATCTCTATAAATAAATATTCAACTATAACAATAGTAGTTCCATTTGATTGGTTGTGAGATTTAGATTAATTTAATGGAATATCACTAGGTTTTTCTTAGGTTTAATCTTAAAAGTTATAGATATTACTGTATAGGAATGAAAATTCTCAAAATAATTATCCAAAATTAATTCATCATATTTTTAAAAACCAAGGTAAATTTTAATTATCATTACTAGTAGAATAACATGTTTTAATTTTATGAAAACTATTATATTTTTTGAATTATGAACAAGGATATATAAATTTTGAGGTACAAATGGAATTAAAAAGTCTAAATAACTACACCATTTTATGAATATTTCATTGATTCTTATATTAAATATTCCTTTTAAATCCTCCACCAATCTCCAACTTTATCCCCTTTTCCTTTAAAATATGAATATAAAGTTTATAATTAGGATTTTATGGAATAATAATAATATTATCTATTTTAAATAATTAATTAAAAATAACCACATTTGATGATTTAAAAATTAAAAAAATTCTGATAATTACTTAATACGACCAATCATAGGATAAAAAACCCATTATATACTCAATGTTACATTTTAGTTTCTGATATGGCATCTCTATAAGGTTTAATTTATTAAATTTTACTTTTTAATCAAAAAATGATATTTTGAAACAAAGCTCATTGTGGTGATCAGATGAATCCCCCAAAGAACTTCATTTTATTCAAGTGAGTGATAAGAAATAATATTAAATTGATACATGCAATGAATTTTGATCATAATATAAGAGTTACAAGGAAAAAACACATATAATTACATTTTTGGAAAATTATTTTGATATATACATCTCTAAAATTACCTTATTATCAATGAGTTTCAAAATAATTCAGAAGTTGAAATATTTAATCTATTAAAACTATGAGATATCATAAATTATATAAAACTAGGGAAACTATTTGATAATACATTAAAAGATATATATTTTTTATATATTTACTTTACAATTCAATGGAAAATTTTATTTATTTAATTTTACTCATGATAAGAAATGATTTTATATAATCAATGCTACTTAAGTATTTGTTTTAGACCATTCATAACTATATATTTTTTATAATTTTTTAACACTTGTTATAAATAATTCCACTAGGATCATTTATACATGGCATGTGATGTTTGATATTTATTTTAATCAAAATTAAAAACATGTGATATATATCCATTGAAAAATAATAATACAGGTGAACATTTCATAGATGAGTCTTTAACATGACATTTATGTGGTATAAATTGTAGGTATGTACCCCCATATATATTCCATAATTAATATTTGTTACAAATATTTTAAATTATCTTCCAATATAGTTGGTAGTGATATAAACAATTTTCCTTAATAACAAATAACTCATGTTCCCCACTCAATTAAAATATCTCTAATATGATCATGTACTTATGGTTTGCGGATTTTTGAAGGATTTTCACGTTTAATAAAATATCTATTTTCCTTTTTCTCAACCAACATTGGTTAAATTACTATACTATAATGAAGATTTTTATATATTAAACCAAGTGGTCAATCAATGTCTATATGTGTATTATAGTAATTTCTATATACCATTAGATTCTTCTTATAATATATCTAATCTAGTTTATGTATTTCACACGGACCCATTTTGAATCATTTATTTCATTAGGAAATGGGTTTGTTAAAGTTTATAAATAAATGAAATTAAAAAATTCTAGATCACTTTTATTTGTATATTTATAAAGATTTAATATTTATTTCAATTGAACATTAATAGGTTCATGAATATAATATAAAATTACATCATAATCAATAATTTAGTAGACATATGTAGCACCCGAAACACATCATGGTATGTTTCTCTTAAATACATTCTAGTTGTTGCCTATATTTCATGAATCACTGAGCCTATATGGAACAAAACATGGTTACATATAGGAGATATCCATAACCTAGCCATTAAACTTAAATTTTCTAACTCTGCGATTTAAATTTAAAAAATTTGACATACACCGTTGTGTTCAAGATGATATTTAGAGTCTCATAGAATTAACTTAATTTTTGGTGAATAGTAACCTACCCTTATGAATAGTGACCTGACCTTATGAAATATAACTTAACCTTATGAATAGTAATATGACTTTTATGACTGGTATCCATACCCTTGAGTGTATAAGTGAACTGAGGAACCTTAAAAATGAAGATGAATATTTTAAGTGTTTATATTTTTTGATTAAATAGAAATTTTAATTAAATATTTAATTAATCATATTTCAGAAATTATTTTTGAAAAATGGACTTCATTTTTGGATTCTAAACATTGAAAAATGGTTAGGGTAAATTTTTGGGATTTTTATGAAATACTTAAATTTTTGATGAGTAGTAAAATGCGATAATTTACGATAAATGCTAAATAAGGAATTTATTGACTCATTTATGGTGATCTGCTGATGTAATCCCAATTGGTTCAAAGTCACATGCATATATGACTTTTTTTGGTCATGTAATACTAACTATTGGTTGTATTGAGAGGAAATAATAAATTAATGATTATATTGTTAAGAAAACTCCCCTCCCCTCCACCATATAAACCACCCATCACCCCCTCTTCCCCCCACACAACTCAAGCTTCAATCCTTGCCTAAATTCTTCCAAATACAATTTAAAAGCCTTATCTCTACGTCCAAGACCTTATGGTTTCATTAAAATTCCAAAAACAAAGGCCTTAAGAAGACTCTCAAGGAGGAGTACTCAAGATGTGAACCTTCCTTCTCTTTTCTTTCAATTTCTTTTACAAAGTTCCATTATTTTGTTCTTCCTTCTCACCTAAACTCTTCAAAATGCCATGATAATTCCCGTACCTTACATGTACTATATTTTCATTTTGATAATGGAATATTTCATCATAATATCTCTTTTTTTCCCTCCTTTTATACAATAAATGCAAACACCGTTCGAGATGTGTACATTTACGAGACTCAAGGAAGACAGGTTTTCAATTTGCATTACTATCTTAAATACTGGTCATGAAACCTTTTCAATGGTTGAAAAAGGTCATAATATATGTATTTTATCTTGATTAATGATCTATAATCTTTACACATTAATAATATGGAAAAATAATACAAAACAAGTTTATTGTGCACAAAACCGCCAAGCCAAATCCAAACGTTTATTTTAACTCAACGAATGAGTCATCCTCATGGTATATAAGCAAAATCATTATAAAATAATTTATATATATTTAATGTCACTAATAATTTATATTAACAATTCTGGATGTTTAACCATATTTTAAACAAACATCCATTCATGAATATAAGTAAATGGATTATGAAAACCAAAGAAGAAAATGCTACCAAAACAATAAAATTTAATCTCTTAAACCATAACAAAGGCCAGTAATGAACCTAATATGGTCAAAATATATCAATTATATATTGATGGGGTTATGTAATTATTAATTAATGAAACTAAATTTGATTATTCAGGTCATTAAGAACAATCAAGAACACCTTCGAGCATAAGTTAAGGGATCCTCTCTCTCACTTTTGTTTAAGAATCTCCCGTATGTTGTGCCCTTTTATTTTCAATTCCTAATGATGGGGTTTGTTTTATAACTTCCCCCATACTGCCCTTGTGACACATGAATAATAGAATACCCTATTACCTCTCATTAATCTCTCACAATAACAGTCGTTACCATGCTGAAATGTTTGCAATGGGTTTCTCATCTCACTTTCATTTCTGTGAGATTTTCATGGTTCGCCACTTATTTCTTGTATATGGTTTTAGTGTAATGCCATTTGATATATAACAACATGATTCTACTTATATTCATGTTAATCAGGAATCCATTTAAAATATATTTTTGAAACAAAGTGTCCCATACCACTTTGAAACTTTTAAAAGGAATTTTAATTTTAAAACTTTAATATCCATATAAATAAATCCATAAAACCATTTTTAAAATATGGACACTAAGGAGAAAGATTTAAAATAATAAATCTTTAAAACATTTTAAAATAATATATTTTAGTTAGAGTTCCTAACCAAAAGAGAGACACTTGAATACAATTAATTTAGGTAATAAAAACTATATAATATCATGGGAATAAAGGGATTCATGATATACTATGTCAAAGTACATTATATACACCATATAAAAGTGAATTGGCATATAACAACAAGGAAGTCCCAATGGAATGTAAATTGAGATGAAATCTCGTATAAAGACTGTATCCTTATGTTAAGGATAAATCAACGACATAATTATGTGTGAAAAATATAAATACACTCAATATTATCCGATATTCAGTGTAAATCAATCATAGTACATTCACACATATTCATGTAAAAACAACACAAATGAATTGGAAGTTTAACTCAATAAATAGAGATTGAGTCAAAATTACTCTTATCAAGTTCATATCGATGAATTAAGAATTTATCAATGGAGTGATTATGTGTATAAAAAGTATATCCACAGAAAATGGAGTCTAAATTACTACAAAAATAATAAATAGTGATTCTACACATAATCATGGAGTAAAATAATCAATGAAGTATGCGTAAAGCCGAATGAGTGGAAATTGAAAATTGAAATTCCCTTACCAATTTGGTAATTTACGAAACATACATCACATGAAATATGGATCATAAAATGAAGATGTAATTACTCAAAAATTAAAGTATATTACACAAAGAATACAATCATTGGGCAGTAAATACACCACACAAAAGGAAATAGTGGCAGTATGGCATGAATCTCACGAAAATTGGAAGTGAGATGAAAACCCATACTTCATTGTAATAAATCGAGTAGTATGGCCAAAAGATAATAACAAAAAATGAATAACAGAATACCATGAATATAAATAGAATCATGATTATATATATATCAAATGACAGTACACAATACACCACATTTAATAAATAATTGACGAACAATGGAAATCTCACGGAATTAAAAGTGAGATAAGAAACCCCATAATTTGTACTTTTCCTTGGTTGAGGGTAGATTAACCTTCTGTATAATGGTGAAATAATTATTATTAAATTATTCACTAATCATCTACATTAAAATTATATCATATATGATCTTTTAATATTGCTTTGTTAATAATATTTTAGTATTATCGTCGTTTCAGGTGTTAACTGATTTGTTTTCTTTTATATGATTTGTTTCATAAGTAGTTTATGTTATGAATATGATGTATATTATTAATATTAATAATTATATAAAGTATTTAAACATTATTTTTAATCATATAATAAAAATTAGTCTTGAATGGATTACGATGGGGGATGAATCTTATCGCGTTCGTGGAGACGGTAATCCGTACGTACGAACGAGCGACAATATCATTATTTTGATATTAAAATAATATACAATTGGATAGTATATCATATATAAAGAATAATTATCATGTTATATTTGTTATTTACATCAATTACACATCATTATTATACCCATCCAAATAATAATGTATTGAATAACAATTGCACCACGACGTGGAGACGGTAAGCCATACGTACACACATACGGTAACATGTCATTAAAAGGATGGATAGAATAATGAATATGGTTGTAACATATTTATAATAAAATCACACTATATAGAAGATACAAGAGTTCTTATTTTAGAATGGAAACAACAAAAAAGAGGAAGTGGAAGAAGATAGGGACTTGAATGAGGTGATGAAATATTTACCTCTTCTTCGGGTTCTTTCTTTTGATTTGATCAAAATGGCTCCATAGGCTGGATTTCTGACTAAAGGAAGGCCTCTAGGTTGAATGGGGGATGGTTTAGAGGGAATTTGGGTAGAGTTTGGCAGATACATAAGGATTTGAAGGTGTGAATTTGAGGTAAGGGGGAGTGTCCTTTTATAAGAGGGGTGAAGAGCACCTTAGGAAAAGTTAGAAATATTATTTTATAATAAAATAATTTTAGGTTTCTAATGGATAAAAAATGTATTATTTAAAGGATAAGACGGGGATGAGTCAAAAAACATTCAACCAATAGGTTTTAGACAGGTTTGGGTTACTACATTAACCACATCCTTTAGATTTAACTCTTAGTTAAATAGTTTGACATTTACCATGTCTCTTTTTATTTTTATATTATAGGGTTAATAAACATACTATATAATTCCAAGAGAACCACAAGTGGTTCATTAGTGATAAAAATATCATTAAATAAGTCTTTTGGACGAACCTTAGATTTTAGGAATATAATATCAATCAATTATATAATATTTGTTTTAAAAACTCTTTTATGTCAATTTCGACACTATTTGGTATTTTGTTTTTTCTAAATTCATAATAGCATTATTACTTCGAAATAAATTCATCAAACCAATCCTAACATGTCATAATAACCTATAAAATTAGTGTAATTCATAAAAAGTCTCAAATTACATTTATTTGTATATTTATAATATCAATTAGTTTAATATTTCATTACTTAGGTAATTACTGCATCATCATTGTGTCATAAATAAATTAAATTATTTAATGTCTAAAAAAATATAAATAAAACACCATTATGTAGGAAATCGCATTATCTTTCTAATGAATATTTATAGTCTAATTTATATTATGTATAACCCTATATTAAAAATGTTTTAGTTATTAAAGTTTGATTTTAACTCTTTTAACTCTTCTTTAAATAAAATAATAATAAATGTACTAATCTAATCCCAGTGAATATAAAGGATAATATTTTATTCCTAAGGTTGTTTTTGCTCTAATTAAACTTATCCAGTAGAATTAGGACATGTTTTAGGTTAATAATAATATCATTTTTACCCTTAATTACCCTATTTACTTTTAACCTCGACAAATAAAAGTAAAAGTTACTATTCACCAAATATTATTTTCATCTTATTGAACCACATTTTACTTACTGATATAAACCATGACTCTCAGATTTTTGAAATTCAAATCACATAAGCGGTAAAATTAAGTTTTATATAAATTTTCAAATGCTCCTAGGAGGTGGGTAAAAGACGGTTAAAAGTTCAATAAAATTTTTATATATCTAAAATTATTATAAACTGACTCTAATGAATTACATTGAACTTATATAGGTATTATTTATCTATTTTGACATAAAAAAAATATTATTTAAATAAAAATTTGTTTTTAAACTATAACGCAGTGTTTTTCACTATTCATCAAAAATTGAAGGTTTTCAGAAAAATACCAAATATTCACCCTAAGCTAATTTCGATATTCCAGATCCAAAAATGAAGTCCATTTTGAAAGATAAAATTTATAATATTTCAAAAATTGGGTATTACTATTCAAAATAGCTAGTTTGATTGGTCATAGTGGGTTAGAATCTCGAAGTTGCGTATAATGCAAGCTATTACATTATTCGAAGGGAAATGTACCATGGAATCTTGGGGTGTTACATTCTTCCCCCCTTTTGGAAATTGCATCCTCAAAATTTTTAGAATTGGGCTTGTGAACATAATTGAAAGTCCCACATCATAAAAAGAGTCAATAAAACAATCACTTTAAAAGAAAGAAAGAGAAGTACAAAGGTCACCCGAGATAACCCATACTAGGATTCCAGGCAGGAAAACATGGATATGGAAGATAAAATAAGTGTTAAGTTATTATAGAGAGGGATATAAAACATGATCAGGAGAAAGTTAACAACAAGGAAACCACAAACTTGTGATGGGACAAATATTCATTAGTTTCCCAGTAAGAAAAGTTAATGGACAACATTTTTTTGTTTTAAGTTAAATTTCATAAAGATGTTGAATTTATTTATGAGATTGACTAAGAACATAAATAGATATACTTACTTTGTAAGTAGAGTTTCATTATTTAATAAATTTCTACCACTAACTCATTTTGTTTTCAAACGATGAGTGTTCAAGATGACTTGGTCACACCAAAAGATCTAGAATCAACTTCTAGAGAATCACGTGATCCACAAAGGATAAACTATATATTTAACTTGTCTTTATAGATTAATTAAAACCAAAATGGTTAGTACAAGATCAAATGATCCCCCAAAAGGATATTCCTTTAAAGAAAGAAACACTAATCTTAATTTCTAAAATTAAACCAACAATACCCCAAAGTTAAATAAATACCATTTAATAAACAATTGTCCTTAAAATTATTCAATATAATTCAAACTAATAGTTTAAACCCAAAACTTAGAAGAATTTGGTTATGTAGTCTTCCTCGTTAAATTTTATCTCCAAATGACATCGACTACTCTAAAAGTCACATACTTAAAAGTAATTAACCTAATCATATATTATCTATTATAGGTTAATCATTTACATAAATAACCCAAATCACTATAAATCCACAAAAGAACATAGATAAAAATCCACCATTACTCCTCAAATAAAATCCCATAATATTCTATTTTCCTTAGGCATATAGTGTTCCCAGCAGAGCGAACATCTTCCAAAATAACATTTATCACTTAATCACCAAATCATTTTCCAATACTAAGGGTATTCATTTGATAAGACATAAGATCCCAAATCTACTTATTATTGATCAATAAAATTATTTAACTATAAATAATTAGTCACACTAATAAGGGATTTAACGTAGTCCAGTGGTAGGTGATAAATCCCAATCGCACTCTGGTTGTGGGTTTGATTCCCACAACTTTTTCTAACACGACGGGTTGTCATACAGTCTGTGTGTTGTCCTTTTTCAAAAACTATTTTTTATAACATTACCAAAATTAGATAAATTCCTCAAAATACCCATAACATAATTTAATCACAAATGTTATCTCATTCCTCGAATTTTCATCCCAAAATATAATAACTTGTAATTACCTCAAACCCAATGATCATATAAAACCAAATGGTTATTTATAACTATATCCAAAAGAGAAAAGATAATTCTTCCTCAAATATCATTTTCACATGAAAAACTGTATGGTTACAAATACAAGAGAAAATTATTCCAAAGTAATCCCATCAATAAGGAGAACTAATACTTTTAAACATTTCTCCAACCATTTATTTACACATATTTTCTTCTTTGACCAAGAAAATATCCTATAGAATAGGGCATTCACTCGGGTAATGGATAGGTCCCCTACATTAATGACAAATTACTGTAAATAGATTCTTGGGACCATTTTTATTTTGTTCCCTAATACTCTTCATTTTTCCTTGGCAATTATTTATTTTATGTCCTACTTTCCCACACAAAAATCATTTCTTTGTTCCATTGAAACACTTTCCTGGGTGTCTCCTTCCATATTTCCTGCATGATGGAAATTGAGGATTCTTTTCTCCATGGTCTCAACTGCTAGAGATCTTATAATTCATCACCTTTATCTTCTTTGTTGAGTCTGGAAATTGGTTAATATATATGTTTTTGATCATATTTTTGGAAAATTGTTTTGGAATGAACACGATATCTTTTAAACCCTTCAAACATTCCATTTTTTCTCATTTCCACCGCTATTCCCATCTTGTAAATCATGCTCAATGTTACTATTACTTCCACGGAATCCATCCATTGACTAAAACCAGAAAGCATTGTGTGAGTAACAGTAGTCATAAAATTATTTAGAGAATATCATGACACCATATTTTCCATTTGAAACACCTTAGGATTAAACAAGGTTATTTATTCCCATCTTATATGAAAATCCTTCAAATCGGTTTGTAAAGAAAATGTAAATTCTCCTAAGCATATCCCCCGGGAGTGTCGTAACCAAGAGTGCAGCAAGGCTCGTTGTCGTACACCAGTTCCCATTCGAGTCTAGCTTAAAGCGGTGTTTTTGGGTTTTACCCCTATGTATATCTGTGCCAGAGCCACCTCTACCTGCTCGTATCCAGACAGGGATGTATTGATCGGAAAACTCAAAAAATCTCTACAATACCAAAATTTTATAAAGTTATTCTATACTAATCCTCAAAGCCTATCTTAGGGCTATGTGCTCTAATCATAGTTTATCTAAATCTAGTTTACAAGGTTTTTATTAAACTTTCTCTGATACCAATTATAACGCCCCGAACCTAGAAGCCCAGAGTCGGTGCATTATTACGTATCATTGGCATGATCACAAAATATAAAGTATCGAAAGACCGATTATTTTCGTAGCCTTGGAATTACTAGATACATTCATAAGGTTTACATTACATCATAAAATGGAAAACAACAACAACATTATTTCCATAGACAACATTGAGATCCTATAGATTATCCCTGAAGGTCAGTCATAATATACTTCTTCCCATCCTGAGAAAAATAAAACATAGAATTGGGCGAGCTCAGGTGCTCATTAAGGATAACTATATAGCAGAAACTTTCATAAATAAGCCTAAACATTTAAGGCAATGTATAAGACTAAAAAAAGCCTTTTAAACTTGAACTTCAGAATAATATGGAAAAGATAAAATCAAATAATTCCATTTACTTATTCACATAGATATTCTTCTAGTCAAATAATCACATGCAATATCAATACCCACTTTCATAATGATTGAATGCATAATTCCAGACTTTCATAACCACATAGTCAAGGCCTTGTGCCAAGAATACAAATAAGATTTTTTCAAGGCCTTGTGACAAGACAATAGTTTTTCTCATGAGACCTACTAATGCATCGAGGAGCTATAGAGGGCTCCACCCACCATTTACCAAGTCCAATTCATTCATCATATGAAAAGGTTGAAATATAATCTGAACATTCCTATTAAAACTAGAATATGAAATGTCAATATTTTAACCACAAACCATGAATGGTATAAAAATAGCACATCCTTAGTCAAACATAACTCATTTAATATAATATGGAATATTTTATTATAATATATCAACCTCAATAGATAATAATTATTGATATTGACATAGATAAAAATAACTATCAAAACTATTTGAGGGAAATATCCCCCTTTTTCTCGAAAACATTTAAAAGTCTCACTATTTATCAAGAAGCTGTTTAAAATATATTTTTGAATCAAAGTGTCCCAAATCACTTTGAAACTTTTAAAAGGAATTTTAATTTTAAAACTTTAATGTCTATATAAATAAATCCATAAAACCATTTTTAAAATATGGACATTAATGAGAAAGATATAGAATAATAAATCTTTAAAACATTTTAAAATGATATTTTAGTTAGAGTTCCTAAACAAAAGAGAAACACTTTAATACAATTAATTGAGGTAATAAAAACTTTATAATATCATGGGAATAAATGGATTCATGATATACTATGTCAAAATACATTATATACACCATATAAAAGTGAATTGGCGTATAACCACAAGGAAGTCTCAATGGAATGCAAATTAAGATGAAATCTCTTATAAAGACTGTATCCTTAGGTTAAGGATAAATCAATGACATAATTATTGGTGAAAAATATAAATACACTCAATATTATTGGATATTCAGTTTAAATCAACCAGAGGACATTCACACATATTCTTGTAAAAACAATACAAATGAATTGGATGTTTAACTCAATAAATGGAGATTGAGTTAAAATTACTCTTATCAAGTTCAAATAGATGACTTGAGAATTTATAAATGGAATTATTATGTATATCAAAATAATATCCATAGAAAGGGGATTGGAAATTACTAAAAAAATAATAATCAATGAAGTATGCGTAAAGCCGAATGAGTGGAAATTGAAATTTGAAATTCCCTTACCAATTTGGTAACTTATGAAACATACATCCTATGAATGATGGATCATAAAATGAATATGTAATTAGTCAGTAATTAAAGTATATTACACAAATAATAAAATCATTGGGCAGTACATACACTACACAAAAGGAAATAGTGGCAGTATGACATGAATCTCACGGAAATAGGAAGTGAGATGAAACCCTTACTTCGTTGTAATCAATACAGTAGTATGAAAAAAAGTTAATAAAAACCAAATGAATAAAATAATACCATGAATATAAATAGAATCAATGATAATATATATATATATATATATATATATATATATCAAATTATAGTACACAATACACCACATTTAAATAATAACTGGCGAACAATGGAAATCTCACAGAATTAAAAGTGAGATAAGAAACCCCTTACTTTATATATTTCCTTGGACGAGGGTAGGTTAACCTCCTGTATAATGGTGAAATAATTTTTATTAAATTATACTATAATAATATACATTAATATGATATCATATAAGATATTTTAATATTTCTTTGTTAATAATATTTTAGTATTATCATCGTTTCAGGTGTTAACTGATTCGTTTTCCTTTATATGATTTGTTTTGTAAGTAGTGTTTGTTATGAATAGGAAGTATCTTATTAATATTCAGAATGATATTAAGTATTTAAAAATTATTTTTAATCATCTAATGAAAATTAGTCTTGAATGGATTACGATGGGGAATGAATCTCATCGCGTTCGTGGAGACGGTAATCCGTACGTACGCATGAGCGACAATATCATCCTTTCGATATTAAAATAATATATAATTGGATGGTATATCATATATACAGAATACTTATCATGTTATATTTATTATTTACATCAATTACACATCATTATTATACCCATCCAAATAATAATGTATTGAATAACAATTACACCATGACGTGGAGACGGTAAGCCGTACGTACGCACATATGGTGACATGTAATTCAAAGGATGGATAGAATAATGAATATGGTTGTACCATATTTATAATAACATCACAGTATGTATAATATACTAGAGATATTATTTTATAATGGAAACAACAAAGAAAGAGGAAGTGGAAGAAGAAAGGGACTTGAAAGAGGTGATGAAATATTTACCCCTTCTTCGGGTTCTTCTTTTTGATTTGATCAAAAGGGATCCTTAGGTTGGCTTTATGACTAAAGTAAGGACTCTAGGATGAAGGGAGGACAGTTTAGAGGGTAGTTGGGCAGAGGTTGGATGAGACAAAAGGTTTTTAAGGTGTAAATTTGAGGGAAGGGCGAGTGCCCTTTTATAAGAGGGGTGAGGGTCACCTTAAGAAACGCTAGAAATATTATTTTATAATAAAATTATATTCGGTTTATAATGGATCCAAAATGAATTATTTAAAGGATAATGTGTGGATGAGTCGAAAACCATTCAACCAATAGGTTTTAGAAAGGTTTGTGTCACTATATTAACCACATCGTTTAGATTTAACTCTTAGTTAAATAGTTGGACATTTACCATGTCTCTTTTTATTTTTATATTATATGGTTAATAAACTTACTATATACTTCCAAGAGAAACCCAAGTGGTTCATCAATGATACAACTATAATTATATAAGTCTTATGTCTGAACCTTATATTTTAGGAATAGAATATCAATTAATAATATAATATTTGTTTTAAAAACTCTTTTATGTCAATTTTGACACTATTTGGTATTTTGTTTTTGCTAAATTCATAACAACATTATTACTTTGAAAATAATTTATCTAACCAACCCTAACATGTACTATTAACCTATAAAATTAGTCTAATTCATAAAATGTCTCAAATTAAATTTATTTGGATATTTATAATATCAATTATTTTAATATTTCATTAATTAGGTAATTACTACATCATCATTGTGTTAAAAATAAATTAAATTATTTAATGTATAAAAAATATAAAAAAAATACCATTATGTATGAAATATTTTTAGTTTTCTAATAAATATTTATAGTCGAATCTATCTTATGTATAACTCTATAATAAAAATGTTTTAGTTATTAAACTTTGATTTTAACTCCTTTAACTCTTCTTTAAATAAAATAAAAATAAATGTCCTAATCTAATCCAAGTGAACCTAAAGGATCATATTTTATTCCTAGGGCTGTTTTTGGTCGAATTACATTTATCCAATAGAATTAGGACATGTGTTAGGGTAATAATAACATTATCTTTACCCTTAATTACCCTATTTACTTTTAACCGTGGTAAATAAAAGCAAAAAGTTACTATTCACCAAAAATTATTTTCATCTTATCGAACCACATTTTACTTACTGATATAAACCGTGTCTCTCAGATTTTTTAAATTCAACTCACAGAAGTGGTAAAATTAAGTTTTATGTAAATTTGCAAATGCTCATAGGAGGTGGGTAAAAGACCGTTAAAAAGTTCAATAAAATTTTTATATATCTAAAATTATTATAAACTGACTCCAATGAATTACATTGAACTTATATTGGTATTATGTATCTATTTTGACCTAAAATAAATTTAAATAAAATAAATAATTATTTGAATAAAAATTCAGTTTTAAACTATAACGTAGTATTTTTCACTATTCATCAAAAATTGAAAGTTTTTAGAAAAATAGAAAAAATTCACACTAAGATAATTTCGATATTCCAACCAAAATTGAAGTCCATTTTGAAAGATAAAATTTATAAAATTTCAAAAAGTGGGTATTACTATTCATAACAGCTTGTTTGATTGGTCGCGGTGTGTTAGAATCTCGAAGTTGCGTAAAATGCAAGCTATTACATTATTCAATGGGAAACGTACCATGGATGCTTGGGGTGTTACAATTTTGAAGCATAATATTTTATAAATATCAATAAAACATGTTATGGTATACTAGTTGTATAACAAAATATAATTTTATTGACATTTATTTTAAAATTAAATATACCACATTAATGATGATTAATTATATTGTTAATATTATTATTAAGATTATTATATAATTTCTATAAAAGTAGATATGTCATATTCATCATTATAAAATATCATACTCATATTTATATAGATTTTTTCAAAAAAAAATTTCCGTTGAATTTAGTGAATGGAAAAAAATATCTAAATAATCATTTTAATTAAATTAAAGTAATGGAATAAAAATATTTATTATGTTTTGTGGTTTCTTTAAGAACAATAACATGGATATATAATTCAATATTTATATTTATATATTGAATTATTTTTTATTAATTACCTTAAATTAAAATCATTATATTTTAATAGTTTTTCAGGGTTGATTAATTTGTTTCAAATATTTCATATATAAGATTTATAAAATTATGATAGTCCTTGAAATTTAATATTAATTATAAAACATTTTTTTATTGAAAATATTACATAAAAATTATTATAAAAATTGTATTGCGACTTGATTCAAACTATAGGGAAAAAAACTTTGTTTTGATAGAAAAAATTGATGTATTTTTTCTAAAAATAAAGAGAAATGTATAATAAATAAATAGTGATGGTCAACCAAGTTGGAATTATAGAGATTAAATAGTCTAATAGAGTTGGGTCTATTTTTGGAGGTTCAAATTAAACACCAATCTATCTATTTTCACTATTCGATATAGGGGTATTGTTGCATTATAGGGCACTATGTGGATATGAGATTTATAGCGATGTGGGATTATAGTTTTCTAAGATAAAACCATACCCTTATGTAAAGAATGTTGTGAGTTGATTGTTATAAAATTTTTGTATATAAATAATATAGGTAAAGAAAAAACTAGTTTTAATATTTTTTAGATGAGAAATCTTAATCCACATTTCCTCCACCTCCAACTCTTCAATGTTGTTTGATCATACTAAGAGACACTAACTTTTGAAGTGTAGTCACAAAAATTTTTCATCTTACTTTTATATATAATGCACAACATGGTTTTTATACCTTTTGGAAAGGTAGGAGAACCAAATAAAAAACATACCCTTTTTAGAGGTATTCTTATTTTAAATTAAAACTATTTTATTAGGGAAAAGAATAAATGGGATTATAGTGATAAATCACTATATAAGTTTTTAAATAATTATAACATTGAATAAAGAACAATATTTTTACAATGAATCTTGATTCATCATTAAAAATATCTCCATAGAAAATTATGGAAATATAAAAGTATTATAATATAGGTTATAATAGCAATTTTAGTAGTTATCATCATCTAATCTCAATCTTCCTTATTTGATAAATTTATAGACACTGATGTTTTTCCTTTTATTTCTAAAATATAGAGTTTCTAAAAAGATCCAAATTTGATTCAGTATTGTTGTTTTAATTTTTTAATTAATATATTGATTCGATAATTTGAGTTCACATTCTCACATTTATGTTTAGTATGGAATCATAATTCTATCCCATATTAGGGATAAACGCAATAGGGTGTTAGTCATAAACGCATTCAAAATTCATACCTAAAAGAATTTTCTTTTGTAACTTTTTTCCATGTTTTGTCTTGGTATGATGTTTTTTGTCCATCTGCAACCATGGTGGTTATAAATATATCATTGTATGTTAAAAAATATTTATATTAGTGAAGTAAATAGATAATTCACTTGACCATGTTTTCTCACATTTATTCTCAATAATGATTTTAATTGATGATGCTTTCATGATTGAAATATCAACTGAGTTTTGACATGATTTTATAGTATACTTCAACTTGGTATTATGATATTTTTTGCATCACTATCAACATCTTATCAGAAAGTTTTTTTAAATATTCAATGTTTTCTCTCCTAAAATGAAAACCCATGAAATAAAAAAAGAAATTCAAGGTTTTTACAGTTAATGTTGTTTTGGGATAATCCTTGTTATATCATTTTCATGTCATTATCTATCTATAATGACTGTTCATATTCCCATATTATTTCAAGTTAGAATTAATGTTATAGAGTTTCCATTGATCTAATTACATTCAGAACATTAGTAGTACATAACAATAAGTGATCTAAGCATCTAAAATAATTTAAAATAAAGATAAAATTAAAAAAAATCCATTTAAACTAGGTATAATAACATATAAAAAAATCTTAATGTTGTTTTTTGTAGTTATTATACTTGATTAATTAGATCTTATATTATCTTGAATTGAAACACATGAATCATTATTCTCTTATAACAATAATTAATAAAATTTTAAATTAAATCATAACCCAAATGTAGATGGACTTCAATAAATGTTATTTTTCCTATAAAAAGGATTATTGGATAGATCCAAAAATATCTACCTTTTGTAATAGAAAACATAATAAAATTATAATATAATGGATAAACATAAATTTAAACAAATGTTGTTAATAATCAAAAAAATATCTCATAATCATATAAAAAATTCAAATAATATAAATCTCTCACTCTCCCCATGTATCTCATCTCTTTGAAATGAAAACCTCCCCCCCCTTATAATTATAAATAATAAATATATAAATATAATTTTAATATTTTCAGAGTAATTCATTTAAGATAAATTAATAATTAAAAAAAAAATTAGGTTAGTGTAGTTATATAAGATTTAAAATGAAAGATAATCCAAAAATGATTTTTCATCCAAATTATTAGAAATAGATACTTCCTTATTCAATGATTTTTCTTACACTTCTTCTCGATGTTTTTCTCAGTAGCTAGAAACTCATCCTGAGAAATTTTTTTATATTTTTTATTATAAAAGTTATATTTATCAGTATTATATTATTTCAATTAAAAAAATAATCAACATGATGCAATGTATATTCAACTGTATTCTCTATGAAATCAACTACATTCTTAGACTACTAAATTTATTTATATTATTATTTTCTTAAAGTCCATTCAATATTTTCTTATAATAAGCATATAATATCTTCAATTTGTTTATCAATTATAATTAATTTTTTCATTTATAGTAATGTAGTCACTATATCCATAGAAAATGGTATCAAGGAATATTTGGTTGATATATAGAGTTATATAAAAAACATTAGAATGGGAGGTGTGTTTACAATCATATCCCTATCATCATTATCGAGGAGTGTAACTCTATGTATAATCTTTTAAAGAAACAATTTCATCCTAGTTAACACTCTTTTTTAGTATATATATTCTAAAATTGACTATAATCTTCTACATGATTCACTTTATTTAATTTTATGGTGTTTTATTTCTATATTTTAGTTATTTTCATCAATAAAAAACCATCTCACTTTACTTTATTTGGGATATGGAACTATTCAAAAGGTTTTGGTTGAGGTGGTATAAGTTTCTTCTTAGTATATTTCTAAGATAAACCTTATTTCTCATGTGATTATTCTTCATAATATTTAGATTCTTTCTTAGAAGTATGAGGATTATTTTCTGTCAAAATTCTTATTTTTTCAATTTAATGAGGTAATTGTGTTACTTGATTTTCCTTCTAGGTGTTGAGAATTAATTTAATTTATAATTTCTATAATTAATAACATACTTTGGAAAAATTATCGGAATATATTATCCATATTAATTCCAATATTATTCAGTATTTGTAACATTTTTTTCTTATTGTGGAATATAAAACTTTCTAAAATTGAAAAATAGGATACTATCATAGCTTTTAGTAGTCTTATATATTCCTTATGAATACATTTGAATGATTATATATTTTTTTTTCAAAATAAGAATTTGGAATGAAATACTTATAAACTTGTGGTTCCATTATATTCTTCTTTACAGGACCCTCTCATTGAAGAGTAATATATAAAACTATAATAGATATTTTGAGATTAACTAGGGGGAACACAAGTATGTATTCCCTTTTTAGTGTAGTGGAATAGTCTTTAGTGGTATACTCTCTTAATATACCAAGGATATCACCAATGTATCCATGTAACTAGGGATCCAATTAGATATGCATCATCCCTAATTATCCTTCTCCATTATGGTACTCATCCTTAGGAATTATAATTTTCTACTTATTTAATGGAATACCTAAACTATGTACAATATTGTATATGAATCTTCTATAAACCAATATCTTTTTATCTCTCACTTTCTCCAAGTAAATAGTGATAATAATTGTAAAATTAATTTAGATAAAATTCCATTGATTCTTCTGGAGAATAAAACTTAATATGTATGCATCCTATATCTTTACATAAATTTATTAATGCTGTCAGGGTACCATAAAAAATATGTACAACCTCTATTGTTAATTAAGATGAAACTTCTTCACCCTTACAAAACTATGAGTTTTAAAATTTCTTAAATAATTATTTCCTTTTCATTGACTGAAAAAATTGAACATACATTGTAATTACAAATATGTTTTATATTTAACATGTTGATCATTTTGATTGAGGTAATTTTGATGTTAACACCATTTATTCTAGATGCCATGATGTCATGATCACCTTTACCATGCATCTTAAAGTTTATATAAAATTATCTAACTTCTATATTTAAATCTATCTAATTATCAACACATCTAGATATCTATGTCTAGTAATAAATTCTCAAAATTACCATCAAAATAAACTTTTAATCATATAACCATTCAAAATCCAAAATTATATTAAATAAGATCTTTATTTTGTTCCACTTATCATTTTAATATTATCAAATAATAAAGTCCTTGATAAATATATAACTTGGTTTGAATGATTCATTTATAATATATTATTTTTAGAGAATGTGGCCTTTTATTTATCCTTTCCATTGAATTTTAGTATGTTGGATGAATCGTGAAAATATATTGTGGGCCTCACGATTAAAAAAAATTATTTAAGAACCCATGAATATAGATAAGGAAGCTAACCATGAGTTGTTATATTAATAATGGTTTTCTCATTAATGTAATACACTATTTATTCTTTATCCTTGATTTTATTTTTAAAATAATAAACTAATTAAGATTATAGTGTGTTTGTGTGTGTGCGTGTGAATTGAGTAAAGTATAAAATAATTAAAGCTAAGGAAATGAAATAATGGTAAACCCTTAGATAATACTCCAATTCACTCTATCAGAAACCCAAATAAATAAATTCAATATTTTGGTCAACTCAACAAATATATTGAGACCTCTTTCCACTCACCCTTCCTTGGTAATTTTTTTTTGGAAAATAATAATCTAGTTTCCACTTCACTCACCTCTCTTACCCTCCCATAGTGCCCTGAAACCCTCAAACACTACAATATCCTTTTCACATACATCCTCTAAATAATAAATTACATGAAAAAGGGGGTTATGTGATAACCAAAAGTGATATAATGAGACCTTGTATTACACATAGTCACAATGATAACTTCCAACATTTGTTACCCATACTCACAACTGATCTTGAAGATCAAATAGATAAAATAGAAATGTGAATTCATTGAAATTCAAGAGCATGGAATAGAGGGATATTCTTAGCTCAGCCACAACTTGCCGAGAATGACATCCCCATATAATACAAACAATAGGAAAATAAAATAAAAAATGGTTAATTCCCTTATTTAGTGGGTGAAATATACTCTTAAAGGATTTAAATGAGTATTCATGAACATACACCATAGATTCCCGATAATCTCCTTGTGGAATACCCAGAGACATAATAACCACATGTGAAGGACTTCTACAACCTACCTCTATCTAGCCTTCTATATTAAGTTATTGTTTATTTACCCACACCACATGTGAAGATCCTTTTACTATTTCATGATTAAGAATAAAAAAATAATGGGAATATTTATTTTTTGTAATGACCCATGCATAAAAGACACATGCACATGAATTTTATCAAAGGATTAAACTGTTTTCCTTAATACATATTGGTTCTTCTAGAGTGTTCTAGAGAACTAATTCATCTTGATT
This sequence comes from Viscum album, assembly GCA_963277665.1. Taxonomy (NCBI): domain Eukaryota; kingdom Viridiplantae; phylum Streptophyta; class Magnoliopsida; order Santalales; family Viscaceae; genus Viscum; species Viscum album. Next base: position 1,509,555,731 of record OY728139.1, on the reverse strand, counting down.
TAAGATTAAATATCCCTCTATGCCTGTTTATATATTTAATTTATTTAAAATAGAGTACCATGGACTCATGATTATATCGATATACATAATATATTATCCCTACATAACAAAAGTCTACCCAATTCATAACTAATTCATTAATAGTATCTATAGATCTTCATTTATTTGGATGTAATGTGATTTTAATATGATACAGGCTAGGTCCCATTGTTTTTTATCTCACATAGAAACATGTTCAAAGGATTTTATTCTCACACAAGGGGTTTATGAACATAATCTCATGTGAACATGTTTTGATCCCTAGCCCTCCTTAGGTAGTAACTTAATATTCTATTTTATCTTAAGTAGGACTGAGATTTAATACTCTGTTTGAGTCAACTTTCACTAATTATTCATACATATCCCCTATTGTAGAAAATTATTCAAACACAAATACCTTTTCATGTGATTATTCTTACATAAAACATCCCATGCCATTTTAATCTTATGTAAGGTATTAAAAGTTCCATTTATTCCAACTCCATAAAAAAACAAAACAAAATTATGATATATATGATTTTATCATTATAATATATAAATAAAATAAAACAACTAAAAATAACCTTTTATTATAGTTCCCAAATTAATCTAAAAAACACTTCATAAAATGACTAAAATTTACACTATTCTAATATGAAATATATATTAACTACTGTAAAAATAATAAAAAATTTTATAAAATATATCCATTTATCACTCACCTTCACTTATGTTATTCTATATCATCATGGAATTACTATTAATAATTGTTACACTAAGAATTCATTTTCTTCTCATGTTCAAGCATTATTTAATTTAATATTATTTATTTAATATTTAGCTGGTCATAATGCTAACATTTAAGAACATTTTTAAATGACTCTTATTAAATATACTCATCCTACTCCCCAATTTTATAAAAAACGATTCATAAATATGTAATTAATTAAATAAATTCATTATAATATTGTTCATTAAAGTTCAATATTGACCTTCCCATATATACCTCTTGATATCAACGAACTTATTCAAATTATTTTTATTATAATCCATTCATGATAAATTAAACTTATTGAGTGGGTAAGGATAATATGATATAGGTAATTATAAATAGTAGGTGTCCGCTTAGGCTATTTTTTATAGATGATTCATGGAAGAAGGGTTTGGAAAATCATCACACAAACCGATCTAACAATTTATTTTGTATTATTATTTTTCACACACACAATGTGGTTTTTTATTTTTTGAGAAACATCTGTTTGGATCCAAACTAATTAAACTACTCCAAATCAAATAAATTTATATATTTTTTAGTTTATTGATGAATATTGGAATGTTAATTTTTTTTCATATTTTTCACAGAAATACAATTTCATTAGTACATTTTACACATATTAAATTTTTATACACCTAAATATCATCAAATTGAAATTCAATATAACAATATCCTATAATATTATCAATGTTTTCAAAATATATTTTTCTTTTAGAGCCTTAATAAATTTATATACTCATATGGGAAAATATCAAAATATATTTCTTGTCAAAAAATCTAAGAAAAAAAAAAGAATAGACACTCAAACTAAAATATTAGGTCCCCTCCCCGCAATTATTAATTAAATTACCCCCAAATGATTTAAATTATGAAAATGTTAATGAGAAGAAAACAAATGATAAGTTGTGTCAAAAATAAATTATTAGGAAATAACATTGTTTATTTGGATAAATGGTTTCTTCATTTCCTCTAAAATTGTATTCAATAAAATCCACCTTATTGTTTCCACCCTAAAGACCTACATAGGAAGAGAAATAGAAAAATATAAATTTTATTGATATGAAAATGAAAATTAAAATATTTTGGGGAAGTAATATTGGGTCATCCTTCTTAAGAGGGGTTGTGTTTATAATATTCACAATTATATAGTTTAGATATTATCCCCAATAATTAGGGGGTTTATCTTCCTTGATAGGTTACCGAAAATCCTTTTGTTTCCTGTATTTTTCCCCACTCAATTTTTATAGAGGTCACCTTTTTTGAAAAAACATGTTCTCAAACCCCCCACAAAGTGTTAAGAATGTAATACAGTTGGTTTGTAAGTATGTAAAGAGCCTCATATTAATCTTACTTACCTCCCTAATTATAATATTATTTTCATTTTTTAGGGAAACATCAAAGGGAATATCTACAAGTTCTTCATGTTAAGCCACATCCAAATTAGCATCTTCTTCTTGAACTTAATGGACTAAGGTATCTATATCTCCCTTATATTCTTTAGTTGGTATCAGAACCAACTCATATCTTATTTCATCACCCTTTGTTGAATATTTCATGGCCTCTCCATTTTTTTATAGGAAAATAATATATAGTGTTAGTGTTACAAACCAAACTGGTTCCAACAAACCAAACACCCGAGCCAGCCGTCACATTGTGAGGTGAAGCAAGAAAAAATAAAAACTATTGTATATAACGAAACAATACATACAACCTGAGTAATGCGATGAATAAAAACATAAAACCACTACCATAAAATCCAATCTATATTAGATAAACCCAAAATTATTAAGCAAGTAAGGCCAACAAGTTTCCATGTGACCAATAGTCACCTCCAAACCAACCTGAACTAAAGGTAGAAACAAGAATAGGAAATGGAATGTTATAATATTCCCTTCACATTTCATGAATCCTACAATAAAACATAAACAACCTCCCAAAGGAAAAATTAGTGTGTGAGAAGTATAATACCATTAAAAACTCGATACAAGGTCTAATATCAAGAATGTAATAGTTCTATATTTTAAAACAAAACATTTTTACAAATAATTTTCATGAATATAATCCATTTGTAAATCATTTTCCCTTTTATTTTTATAAAATAATTTCAGATTCTCAAAAACATAATTATGACATGTAGATGTGATAAAATATAAAGTCATGTCCATGGATCATAAGCTAATCATGTAAACACATATCCATGAAATACCATAATGTGATTCCATGTGATACAATCTCATATAAATACTTGTGAGAAAAAAAATGATAAAACAACCTTCTTATAAGTAACCATAAATTAAAAATCACCTCGTATTAGGCCCTATACTATGGTAAAATGTGTATACTACACTCATGATCCAAAATATGCATGAAATTGGATGCCAAAAATATCGAGTCCTTATATAGTCCATCGATATTCACAAGGTTACCTTCAAGTGGTTCGACACACACTAAGGGTACCCATGTATATTTCCCAAATAAACCAGGGTTCCCAATATTCCAATTATAAAAATACATTTCTAAACCATGCTAAAAAATTTATAAAACATTTTCAAATCCAATCCACTCAACTTCGATGTATGAAAACCCATTTCCAAATCAGGAAAATATATTTTCAACGAAAAACCCCACTAAAAACATTTTAATTTCCAATAAATCCCTTTAAGCCACATATCATTTTATGTAACACCCCAAGCTTCCATGGTACACTTCTCTTTGAATAGTATAGTAGTGTGTGTTGTACGCAACTTCAAGTTCTAACACACACCACAACCAATCAAACTAGCCATTATGAATAGTAATACCTAATTTTTGAAATTTTATAAATTTTACCTCTCAAAATGGACTTCATTTTTGTATTTGGAATGTCGAATTTAGCCTAGGGTAAAATTTTGGTACTTTTCAGATAACTTTTATATTTTGATGAATAGTTAAAATTACTAAATTTTAATTAAAAACAACTTTTTTAATCAAAATTATTAATTGTAATAAATTATGAATTTAAGTGGTTTTAAAGTATATTTAGAATATAATTTTACCATTTAATACAATGTTGGTCATTGGACATAAAATCACAATTAAACCAGATATAAACAAGTGTCAATATTTTGATAGTTATTATATCTTAAAAACACACTTTTTGTTTTGACAGCGGGAATTAATTTTAAATTAATTTTGGCCACTTCTGTGTTTTGAATTTAGAAAAATGGATTCCATATTTGGAATCATGATATCCAAATTGTGTAAATAGGTAAATTTTATTTTTAGACATTTTTGAATAATTACTTCGGTAAATATTTTATTTACCATGGTTAAAGGGTAAATCCAGGAAATAAGGGTAAACAAATAATATTATAATAATAATAAATTACCCTAAAATGTGTCCTAACCTTATTGGTGGATACCTTTCCAACCATGGGCATCTTTGGGTCGATTTTGGGACCCCATGGAGCCACTTGTAGGTGATAGGGACACTTTATATTAATTAAGTTAAAGTAAATACAAAAATACCATAATCCTATATCTTTTAAAAAAACAATTTTTACATAGGGTTATATATGTTATATTTTCGATTATAAATATTAATTATAAATCTAATAATATTTAGTACATAATGGTATTTTATTTATAATTTTTAGACATTAAAAAATAAAAAATATATATGACACAATAATGATGCAGTATTTTCTTTATTAATGAAAGAATAAAATAATTGATATTATAAATGTTAAAATAAATATAATTTGAAAGTTTTGATGACATACACTAATTTTATTGGTTAATATTACATGTTAGGATTACTTAAATGAATTTTTTTAGAATTGATAAAGTTGTTTAGACTTTAACAAAAATCAATTATTGAGTAGTGTCAAAATTGACATAAATGAGTTTTTAAAAACAATATTATATTATTAATTTATATTCTATTCCTAAAAATCTAAGGTTCGGACAAAGGAATTATATCATTATTGGTGTATCATTAATGGACCACTTTGAGGTCTCTTGGAGGTATATAGTAAGTTTATTAACTATATAATATAAAAATACAAAGTGACATGGTAAGTGTCAAACTAATTAACTAAGAGTTAAAACTAAAAGATAAGGTTAATATAATGACCCAAACCTGTCTAAAATCTATTGGTTGAAAGGATTTCGACCCATACCAACCTTAGACTTTGAATAATCCACTTTTTATCCTTTATAAACCGAATATGATTTTATTATAAAATAATACTTTAAGTTTTTTCTAAAGAGCCCCTCACCCCTCTTATAAAAGGGCACTCACCCTTATCATTATTTCACACCTTCAAATCCATTTGGATCAGGAAAAATCTGCCCAAATAGCCTCCCAACTTCCCTAAATTTCATCCTAGAGTCCTTAGTTTGATCATAAATCCACCATAAGGAACTATTTTGATCAAATCAAAAGGAAGAACCTGAAGAAGAGGCAATGTCTTCACCACCCTCTTTAAAGTTCCTTTCTTCTTCAACTTCTTCTTTCCTTGTTATTTCCATTCTAAAATAATAACTCCAGTATATTCTATATACTATGATGTTATTATAATTATGGAACAAACAAATTCATTATTCTCTCCATCCCTTGAATGACATGTCACCATACGTGCGTATGTACGGCCTACCGTCTCCACGTTGTGGTGTAATTGTTTTTCAATATATTATTATTTAGATGGTTATAATAATGATGTATAATTCATGTAAATAATAAATATAACATGATAATGATTCTGTCTATATGATATACCATCCAATTATATATTATTTTAATATAAAAAGAATGATATTGTCGCTCGTGCGTACGTACGAACTACCGTCTCCATGAACGTAATGAGATTCATTCCCCATAGTATCCATGCAATTATAATTCTCGTTTGATGATTAAAAATAATGTTTAAGGACTTTTTATCATTCTGGATACGAATTAGATACAACCTATCCATAATAAAAATGATATATGTCACAAAACATATAAAAGAAAACGAGTAAGTTTACAACCGAAATGATGATAATACTAAAGTATTATCAACAAAGAAATGTTAAAAGATCATATATGATATCATATTAATGTATATGATTCTTGTATAATTTAATAACAATTATTTCACCATTATACAGGAGTTTAACCTACCCTCAACCAAGGAAAAGTAAAAGGTAAGAGTTTATTTTACAATCTCTTCATTATCCGAGGTTGTTTATACGTATTTATCTACTCGGACCTCTTTATCATCCAAATCCACGTTTCTTAAAAATTTATTTCAAATCATTCTTACTATTTTACAGAATATGCGTTAAATTCATTTATACCCTTGTTTGACTTTTTGTTAGAAGTTTATAACGGAATCTTTCCGTCGTTTTGAAAACAAGGTCCTTTTTAACCTTGTCGATAGAATTAAGGTAAGAATGTATTTTTTTTAACTTATATGGAAGATTCAGATATTTTACGCCGTTATAAAATCTTAGAAGATTATCTTACAAGTTTATAAGTATATTTTCAAAGTAAATGTTTTATTTTATAATTATGTGACTTTTAAATTATTTAAAAAAAAGTAATATTTCTCTCAAATAGTTTTGATTTCATCTACGTCAACATCCTTTGATGGATTTTAAGATTATTTGAAGTTGATTTATTATGATAAAAAACTTCCATATTGTATTGAAGTTTTTGTGATGTGTTTGACTGTGGATGTGTTATTTTTATACCGTTCATGGTTTATGGAGAAAGTATTGACATTTCGTATGCTAGTTTTAATACGAATGTTTATGTTATGTTTAAACCTGTTCATATGAGGAATGAATTGGACTTAATAAGTGACAGGTGGATCGCATTATAGCTCCTAGATGCATCTGTAGGTCTCATGAGACAAACTAGTGTCTTGGCACGAGGCCTTGAAAAAATCTTATTTGTAGTCTTGGCATGAGGCCTTGGCTACGTGGTGATGATAGTCTGGCATTATGCATTCCGTCATTATGAAAGTGGTTATTGATATTGCATGTGATTATTCAACTAGTAGAATATCCATGTGAATTAGTAAATGAAATTATTTCATTTTATCTATTCCATATTATGCTGAAGTTGAAGTTTAAAAGGATTTTGTTTTAGTTATAAATTGCCTTAAATGTTTATGTTTATTTATGAAAGTTTCTGCTATATTGTTATCCTTACTGAGCATCTGGGCTCTCCCCTTTCAATGTTTTATTTTTCCCAGTATGTGAAGAAGTAATTTATGAATGACCTGTAGGGATAATATGAGGGGATATGAAGACAATATCTTGTTGTAGTAGTTTTCATTTTTATGATATAATGTAAGACTTATGAATATATCTAGTGTTTCCATGGCTACTAAACCAATCAGTATTTCGAGATTTGATCTTTCTTGTGATCATACCAATGTTATGTAATAATGCACCGACTCTATGTAACTGGGGTCGGGGCATTATAGTTGGTATCGGAGGAAGTTTAGTACAAACCTTGGAAGCTAGATTTAGATAAACTCTGATTAGTGTACGTAGACCTAAGATAAACATTGAGGATTAGTGTAGAATAACTTCCTAGAATTTTGGTATTGTAGAGATTTTGTGAGTTTTCCGAGAAATACATCCCTGTCTGGATACGAGTAGGTTGAGGAGGATCTGGCACATATGTACCTAGGGGTTAAACCCGAAAACACTACTTTGAGCTAGAGTCGAACGAGAACTAGTGCACGACAACGGGCCTTGCTGCACTCTTGGTTACGACACTCCCGGGGGATATGCTTAGGATAATTCTCATTTTCTTTAGGAACCATTATGAAGGGTTTATGTTTATATAATTTCTCAAAGAAAACATTTTTATGATTATGGATTATATCCCTAAACTTTTCAATTTATGTTAAGTGTTTTACAAGTATGGAATTATGTATTTTGATTCATAAACTGATCTATTTTATGCCATCATTAAGAAATGGAACCTAGTGGAAGGAATGGAAACCATATCAATGCACGCACTCCATTTAGGGATTTCCCTCCTGTTCAAGATAATTATAGTAGAGCTGGTGATGCAACTGGTGATGATCATCTTATCACCATACTGGGACAACTCACTCAGGTTATGAATAATAACCTTACCCGTATGGAGCACCCTGATCCGCAGCATGGAGGATCAATGTTAGATCACTTCATGAGGCAACAACCACCAAAATTAAATGGGATTAAAAATCCCTTGGAAGCTGGGAAATGGATAAATTCTTTAGAGAAAATATTCCATGCCTTGGGGAGTAGTGAAAGGGAAAAAGTTATCATGACAGTTTACCGCCTCACTGGAGCTGTTGATCAATGGTGGTCATTGATATAAAACACAAAGGATGATGATGAAGTATCAAATATGGAATGGAGGGATTTCAAAGAGTTGTTCTTAGAAAAATACTTTCCTCGAGACCATCGAGAAGATATGGAAAGACAATTTATGATTCTGAGGCAGAAAGAGGATGAGAATGTCACAATGTTTGAGGCTAAATTTACAAAGTTAGCGAGGTATGATTCAGATTATATACGTAACCCAAGAAGTAATATTGATCGTTTCTTTGATGGGTTAAAACCATTTCTCTGTCAAGAATTAGTCTCATAAACCTTCTCGTCGTACGAAGATATTGTCTCATGTGCTATCAAGACAGAAAAGGAATTCTCTAAGTCTTATGACTTTAAATCAAAGCAAGAGAAGAAGAGATCTGCTGATCAATCTGGAAACGGAAATAAGGGGAAAAAGGGAAAATTTGAAAATCCATACTGTAGTAAATGTGGGAAGAAACACCCCGGTACTTGCTTAAAAGGAACGTGAGTCTATTACAAGTGTGGTGAAAAAGGCCACCAAGCTCATGATTGCAAGGGAAAGAGGGTTGCTGTCAATGTGTAATTCTATAATTGTAGAGAGATAGGACATTTTGCGAATGAATTTCCTAAGCGTCAGGGGAAATTGCCTCAGAAAAGTCCAAGGGATCAAGGCCAAGCTTATTCTATTACTACTACTAAGGTAGAAGCTCCGAAATACGCGGTGGCTGGTAATTTAATAGTTTCATCAAGTTTAAAAATTCATTATTTGATTCTGGATCATCACATTGTTTCATATCTTCCCAATTTGCTAAGAAAATTAGATATTTCCAATTTGATTTAACAAGAGAGTTTTCAGTCAAAACCCCTAAGGGAAGTATCATTGCTACAAAGTTCTTTAGATCCATTCTCATTAGGGCATATAAATGTTCTTTATCTGCTGATCTTATTGTCATAACCATGACTAAATTTGATATAATCCTCGGTATGGATTGGATTTCAGACCATGATGCGAAGATTTATTGTAAGAAGAAAGAGGTTACAATTTTTGATGATGATGATAAGGAACACCTTATCTTTAGAGTAGAATCGTCCCCACCTAATTCTTATCTAGACCCACCCTAGTAGCTCAACTAAATTCAATTATTAGGGAGGAAGAGAATTAAATGACTGTGGGCGAGGAAAGGAATGTTCAAATAGAGGATGTAGCTATTGTGAAAGAATATGTAGATGTGTTTCTGGAAGATTTACCTGGACATTCTCCAGAACGAGAAGTTGAATTTTCCATTGATTTAATTCCTGGATCAAGGCCTATATCAAAGACCCCTTATAGAATGGTCACTGTGGAATTAGTTGAACTAAAGAAATGACTAGAGTAATTAAGTAATAAGGGATTTATTCTCCCTAGTGATTCTCCATGGGGAGCCCCTGTTCTTTTTGTTAAAAAGAAAGATGGATCTATGAGTTTATGTATCGAGTACAGGGAGATCAATGCTATAAAAATAAAGAACAAGTATCCCGTACCTCGCATTGATGATTTATTCGACCAACTGCATGGAGCTCAATAATTTTCAAAGATTGACCTTCGATCAGGATACCATCAGTTGTGTGTGAAGAAGGAAGACATTCTGAAGACAGCATTTCGAAAAAGGTACGAGCATTACGAGTTTAGAGTAATGCCTTTTCGGCTGACTAATGCACCCTATGTATTCACGGATCTAAGGAATAGAGTTATCAAGGAATATATTGATGATTTTGTGGTGGTATTTATTGATGATATCTTGGTATACTCCAAAAGCTATGAAGATCATGAAAATCACTTGTGCATTATCTTGAAGACACTGAGAAGACATGAATTATATGGGAAGTTTAGCAAGTGTGAATTCTGGCTTCAAGAGATTTCTTTTCTTGACCATATTGTCTCTAAGGATGGAGTTTACATTGATCCTTATAAGACCAAGGCAATCCAAGAATGGCCAGCACCGATGAGTATAACTGAGGTACGTAGTTTTATTGGTTTAGCAGGTTATTATCAACGTTTCGTCCAGAACTTTTCCTGGTTGGCTAACCAATTAACAAAGATCACACGTAAAGGGGTTAAATTTTTTTGGACAAAAGAGTGTGAAGAATGTTTCGAAGAACTGAAGTGAAGATTATCCAATGCTCCTATATTGACTATACCACCAGGGAATTATGGGTTCGTTATTTTATTGATGCATCAATGAAAGGACTTGGTTGTGTCCTTATGCAGAATGATAGAGTTATTGCTTATGCATCACAACAGCTGAAAATTCATGATCAAAACTATCCTACTCATGATCTTGAGTTAGCTGCTGTAATATTTTCTTTGAAGATATGGAGACATTATCTCTATGGTGATAAATGTGAGATTTATACTGATCACAAGAGTTTGAAGTATATTTTCTCACAGAAAGAACTCAACATGAGGCAAAGGATATGGCTTGAACTACTCAAGGATTATGGTTTCCCGATACACTACCACCTAGGGAAGGAAAATAAGGTGGCAGATGCCTTGATCAGAAAGGATCATGGAGTTTTGAACAATATGAGAATTGAAAGGGATCCAATTTTCATGGATCTAGTGAAGATGTACATGGGAATAATCATGGAAGGTGAAACATCAGTGCTTTTTCAAATGGTTTCCAAATAATCTTTACTAGAAAGGATTAAGAGTTCTCAGACCGATGATGAAGAATTTCAAGGGAAGATTAAAGCTGTGAATGATGGGAAATTGAGTGACTTTGTGTATGAAGATGGAATTTTGACGTTTCGGAAGAGACTTTGTGTTCCTGATATACCTAATCTAAAAAGATAATTGTTGGATGATGCTCATAGTTCCAATTTATCAATACACCATGGGAGCACCAAAATGTATAGAGATTTGAAGGAACATTTTTTGTGGGAAAACAAGAAGAGGGAGATTGCTGATTTTATGTCAAGATGTATGGTTTTTCAATAAGTGAAAGCTGGAAGGCAACAGCCTGGTGGAGTATTGCAACCCCTTCCCATACCTGAGTGGAAATGGGATAATATCACGATGGACTTTGTCATGGGGCTACCAAAGACTCTTAGAAGGAATGATGCAACATGGTTCATTGTTGATCGTCTTACCAAGTCAGCACATTTTCTTGTTATAAGGGAGGATTTACCACTTTAACGTATGGAAAGGCTATATATTAATGAATTTGTGAGACTTCATGGAGTACCCCTATCGATTGTCTCAGATCGTGATCCTCGTTTTACATCATGATTCTGGAAAAGTCTTCAGAAGGCCTTGGATACTGAACTTCGTTTGAGCACTGCTTACCACCCTCAAATAGATGGACAATAAGAACGAACTATTCAAACCTTACAAGACATGTTGAGATCACGCTCACTTGACTTTCAAGGTATGTGGGATCAATATTTACCACAGGTAGAATTTTCCTATAACAATAGCTTCTATTCAAGCATTCAGATGGCACCATATAAGGCGTTATGCAGAAAGAGATGTCTCAAACCAACCTGTTGGGATGATATTGGTGAAAGAAAACTTGTTGGCCCGTAACTAGTGGAGGAAACGATGGAATAGGTAAAGGTAATCCAAAACCACATCAAAGCAGCTCAAAGTAGGCATAAGATCTATGCTGACAACCGAATAAAGGATTTGGAATTTCAGGTGGGAGATCAGGTTTTCTTGAAGGTATCTCCATGGAAGGGAGTTATACATTTTGGAAAGAAAGGTAAATTGAGTCCCAGGTAAATCTGGCCTTTCGAAATTATAGAACAAATTGGGGCTGTAGCTTACCGTTTGGCAATGCCGCCAAGTCTCTCCAAAGTTTACGATGTGTTCCATGTATCACTGTTGAGAAAATAATTACCTGACCCAATGCATGTACTCACCTATGAGGAATTAGAACTAGAACCCTATTTGTTTTATTGCAAAGAGCCCATCAGGATTCTTAATACGAGAGAAAAAGTGCTAAGAAACAGGATGACTCGTCTGGTAAAAGTTCTATGAAGAAACCATAAGATGGAAGAGGCAACATGGGAACCCGAGGAACTTATGATGAAAAATAACCCGAGCCTTTTTATGCAGTAATATTATAAGAAATTTCAAGGATGAAATTATTTGAATGAGGGGAGAATGTAACACCCCAATCTTCCATGGTACGCTTCTCTTTGAATAGTATAGTAGCGTGTGTTGTACGCAACTTCGAGTTCTAACACACACCACAACCAATCAAACTAGCCGTTATGAATAGTAATACCTAATTTTTGAAATTTTATAAATTTTATCTCTGAAAATGGACTTCATTTTTGGATTCGGAATATCGAATTTAGCCTAGGGTAAAATTTTGGTACTTTTCGGATAACTTTTATATTTTCATGAATAGTGAAAATTACTAAATTTTAATTAAAAACAACTATTTTAATCAAAATAATTAATAATGATAAATTATGAATTTTAGTGGTTTTAAAGTATATTTATAATATATTTTTACCATTTAATACAATTTTGGTCATTGGACATAAAATAACAATTAAACCGAACATAAACAAGTGTCAATATTTTGATAGTTATTATATCTTAAAAACACGTTTTTTGTTTTGACAGCGGGAATTAATTTTAAATTAATTTCTGCCATTTTAGTGTTTTGAATTTGGAAAAATGGATTCCATATTTGGAATCAGGATATCCAAATTGTGTAAATAGGTAACTTATATTTTTAGACATTTTTGAATAATTACTTCGGTAAATATTTTATTTACCATGGTTAAAGGGTAAATCCGGTAAATAAGGGTAAAAAAATCATATTATAATAATAATAAATTACCCTAAAACATGTCCTAACCTTATTGGTGGATACATGTCCGACCATGGGCATCTTTGGGTCGATTTTGGGACCCTAGAGAGCCACTTGTAGGTGATAGGGACACTTTATATTAATTAAGTTAAAGTAAATACAAAAATGCCATAAGCTTATATCTTTTAACAAAATTTTTTTTACAAAGGGTTATATATGTTATATTTTTTATTATAAATATTAATTAGAAATCTAAAACAATTTCCTATATAATGGTATTTTATTTATAATTTTTAGACGTTTAAAAATTAAAAATATATATGACACAATAATGATGCAGTATTTTCCTTATTAATGAATGAATCAAATAATTGATATTATAAATGTTAAAATAAATATAATTTGAAAGTTTTGATGACATACACGAATTTTATTGGTTAATATGACATGTTAGTATTGCTTAAATGAATTTGGTTCGAATTGATAAAGTTGTTAAGACTTTAACAAAAATCAATTATTGAGTAGTGTCAAAATTGACATAAATGAGTTTTTAAAACAAATATTTTATTATTAATTTATATACTATTTATAAAAATCTAAGGTTCGTCCAAAGGACTTATATCATTATTTTAGGTATATAGTAAGTTTATTAACTATATAATATAAAAATACAAAGTGACATGGTAAGTGTCAAACTAATTAACTAAGAGTTAAAACTAAAAGATAAGGTTAATATAATGACCCAAACCTGTCTGAAATCTATTGGTTGAAAGGATTTCGACCCATCACCACATTAGACTTTGAATAATCCACTTTTTATTATTTAGAAACAGAATATGATTTTATTATAAAATAATACTTTAAGTTTTTCCTAAAAAGCCCCTCACCCCTCTTATAAAAGGGAACTCCACCTTCTCATTATTTCACACATTCAATGCCATTTGGATCAGCCAACCTCTACCCAAACATCCTCCCAACTTCCCTCAAATCATCCTAGAGTCCTTAGTTTGATCCGAAAGCCAACCTAAGGATCCCTTTTGATCAAATCAAAAGGAAGAACCCGAAGAAGAGGTAACGTCTTCACCACCCTCTTTAAAGTTCCATTCTTCTTCAACTTCTTCTTTCCTTGTTATTTCCATTCTAAAATAATAACTGAAGTATCTTCTATATACGGTGATGTTATTATAATTATGGAACAAAAAAATTCATTATTCTATCCATCCCTTGAATGACATGTCACCATACGTGCGTACGTACGGCCTACCGTCTCCACATTGTGGTGTAATTGTTGTTCAATATATTATTATTTAGATGGTTATAATAATGATGTATAATTCATGTAAATAATAAATATAACATGATAATGATTCTTTCTATATGATATACCGTCCAATTATATATTATTTTAGTATCAAAATAATGATATTGTCGCTCGTGCGTACGTACGGACTACCGTCTCCACGAACGCGATGAGATTCATTCCCCATCGTATCCTTGAAATTATAATTCTCATTTGATGATTAAAAATAATGTTTAAGGACTTTATATAATTTTGGATATGAATAAGATACAACCTATCCATAATAAAAACACCATATGTCACAAAACATATAAAAGAAAACGAGTAAGTTAACACCTGAAACGACGATAATACTAAAGTATTATCAACAAATAAATGTTAAAAGATCATATATGATATCATATTAATGTATATGATTCTTGTATAATTTAATAACAGTTATTTCACTATTATACATGAGGTTAACCTACCCTTAACCAAGGAAAATTACAAGGTAAGGGTTTATTTTACAATCTCTTCATTATCTGAGGTTGTTTATACGTATTTATCTACTGAGACCTCTTTATCATCCACATCCATGTTTCTTAAAAATTTATTTCAGAACATTCTTACAATTTTATAGAATATGGGTTAAAGTCATTTATACCCTTGTTTGACTTTTTATTAGAATTTTATAAAGGAATATTTCCGTCATTTTCCAAACAAGGTCCTTTTTAACCTTTTCGAAAGAATTAAGGTAATAATGTATTTTTTTAACTTATACGGCGGATGCGGCTATTTTACACCTTTATAAAATCTTAGAAGATTCTCTTACAAGATTATAAGGATATTTTCAAAGTAAATGTTTTATTTTATAATTATGTGGCTTTTAAATTATTTCAAAAAAAGAGATATTTCTTTCAAATAGTTTTTGATTTCATCTATGTCAACATCCTTTATGAATTTTAAGATTATTTGAAGTTGATTTATTATGATAAAAAACTTCCATATTGTATTGAAGTTTTTGTGATGTGTTTGACTGTGGATGTGTTATTTTTAAACCATTCATGGTTTATGGAGAAAGTATTGAAATTTCTTATGCTATTTTTAATACGAATGTTTATGTTATGTTTAAACCTGTTTATATGAGTAATGCATTGGACTTAATAAGTGACGGGTGGAGCCCGCTATAGCTCCTCGATGCATCGGTAGGTCTCATGAGACAAACTAGTGTCTTGTCACGAGGCCTTGATAAAATCTTATTTGTAGTCTTGGCATGAGGCCTTGGCTACGTGGTGATGATAGTCTAGAATTATGAATTCCGTCATTATGAAAGTGGTTATTGATATTGCATGTGATTATTCGACTAGTAGAATATCCATGTGAATAAGTCAATGGCATTATTTCATTTTATCTATGCCATATTATGCTGAAGTTTAAGTTTAAAAGCCTTTTGTTTTAGTAATACATTACCTTAAATGTTTATGTTTATTTATAAAAGTTCCCGCTATATTGTTATCCTTACTGGGCATCTGAGCTCACCCATTTCAATGTTTTAATTTTCCTAGGATGTGAAGAAGTAATTTATGAATGACCTGTAGGGATAATATGAGGGGATATGAATACAAGATGTTTTTGTAGTAGTTTTCATTTTTATGATGTAATGTAAGACTTATGAATATATGTAGTGTTTCCAAGGCTACTAAACCAATCAGTCTTTCGATATTTGATCTTTCTTGTGATTATACCAATGTTATGTAATAATGCACCGACTCTGGGTAACTATGGTCGGGGCGTTACAGTTTATATCAATGAACAAAAAAAATTAATTTACAATGAATGGTAAGGGATTCATTTAATTAACTCGTTCCTTAGAAACACGTACCTAAAAACGGTATAAAACTATCTACCTTTGATAGTAGTGTTTTGAAACCATGAGATCGGCCTTCGAAATTCAAGAAAAAATAAGAAATTAAAAAATTTCGATAGAAAAAAAAATCAAATCATGAATATGAAACCTAACTGTATCCAAAGAAGAGGTCATTAATAAAGGAAAGACGAACTAAAAGGAATTATTACCCGAGGAGGTTCACTAAAACAACCCTAATGATTGATCAGTATAAAAAGCTATCTGGAAGAGAGGGAGATATCCAAAATCACATAGTGTGGGATATAGGTCAAGGGATATAGGCTTCCTGGATGAATGAAATATAAAATCACTCATACGACACCCTAAAACCTATAAATCAAGATGACTACATATAATGTAATCCCATTATACATCATGTAATCCACAAAGGATTAAAACATTAAAAAATTCATATCATAAAAACTATATTTTTGACCATTACACACCATAAACCTACTACATAGTGCGTAAATATTTCATAATATATATCAATTCATGACTTCTATCTGGTGAAGAATACACATTATTTAACCCTCTTAAACAACATGTAATTCCCTAGAAGACTATAGGAACTATAGGTTTAAGCAGAAAAACATGAAGGCTCCTCTGATGTTCTCTAAACTTGGGGAGAATCCCTCTAATCCATTAACATATTTATACTTAGAATCCATTAATTAAAAAAATCTAGGAAGATTAGGTCATTTTCCCTAACAAAGGATCTATATCCCTAATAATCATTCAAAAGTTCCCAAGAAAGGATGATAAATAAATCAGAAAAAAGGTATTACCAGAAAATCATAATAGGGTGTTACAATATCCACACCATAAATGCTTTCCCCCCAAATCCCATAGATTTATGTACTCAAAAAAGGGAAGGCCATTACTTCCACATCAACAATTCCCTCACCCACATCTCATGGATATCCCATCCTTGTTACCACAAATCCCAGAGCAAAGTAATTGTTTTACCATGTAATACCTTCTCTCAGTGGTCCATAATCTGAAATGGATGTTGAAACATAGTGGTGCTAGTCTCAAGATCAATATCCTCCCATAAAATCACAAGGAAATGATATGGTATATACCTCATCACCTGGGAAACAAGAAAAAAATCATGGATTGAATTCAATCCAAAAAGAAATACCAACAGATTGGACACCTTTGATAGCTGTCCAATGATCTCAAAGGAGCTCACAAACCTTGATGCCAACGCACTATGCCTACCCGATCGATGATGTCACAAGATAGTTGAAACTATAAGAACAACTAATCACCAACCTCAAACTTTATCATCTGATGACAATAGTATGCATAATATTTCTAATCACCCTTTGTCAGGATCAACATCCTCTAGATAAATTGCACCATCTTCATCATATCCTGAACAAAACTCATCCCAACCAAGGACTGATCTCCCATCACTGCCCAACAAATGGGAGATCTATATGGTTTCCCATAAATATCCTCAAAGGTCACCAGATTATTCAAGGCTATATAACTATTTTAATAGGAAAAATCAACCAGCATTAAATGATTTTACTTTGATCCTCTAAAATAAAGAACATAATACCAAAGTATATCCTCGATAACTAAGATATTCCTTTTTGTCTATATATCTATCTATGGATGATAGGTTTTGATTAATATAATATGGGAACTCATTTAATCCTTCAAACATTTCCAGAACCTAGATGGGAACCTTAAGTCCCTAAAAAATATAACCATAGAGGGAACCCCATGAAGCCTCATAATCTCTCAAAAGAAAAAGTCCCCATATTGTTCCACCATCACTTTCAACTTGATGTAGAATAAATATGGAAATTTCATGAGTCAATCAATGATCATCCATATCACATCATTCCAACTAACAGTTCATGGAAAACCAATGACATAATGTATGGAAATCTAATCCCGTATCCATACTGTAATGGGTAAGGGATGAAACAAATTAGAAGATCTTTGGTTTTCCACCTTAATTATGTGACAAGTAAGAAACTGTGCTACAAAATATGCAACCGACTACCTCATCCCCTTCCACAAATACCAAATTCTCAAGTCATGATACACATTCGTATCTCCAGGGTGATTGTGTAAAGACCCAATCTTGATGTATATGTACATTACATCACTTTTGTGAATAATTAATACATAACACAAATAGATTCCTAAATAATATATTAATTTAGTTTATTTGAAAACTGTGAAACATAAAAAATTGGTTCATAAAATATCTACATCATCTTATGTTATTTCCTTAATAACTAGAACCCCTTTTTTACATATCTTACTTACTACCCTTCTTCATATCCTGGGGAAAAGAAACATGAAAATGGGTGATCAAAAATGATCAGCAAGGGTAAACATAGAAAATATAAAACAAAACATAAACATAATAACGTAAAAAAATGAAAATATCTTTTGAAAATGATACCATGTATGAAAAGTATCAAAATCTTGAGTCATGAAATAAATATTGGTAGATTATAAAGAATAAATCATAATGTAACAAGAGCTATGAGAAAATAACAATGGCATAAAACATGGAATTGTTGAAAACAAATAAGAATAGAAAATTATGTCTATATTAGCCAAGGTTCATTTCTAAGACCTCCAAAATGGAAAAATTATATTACTGAATCGGGTTTACTTGTCATTCCATCCATGTATTACTGAACCAAATTTACTTATCGTTCTTCCCATGTACTACTGAACTGGGTTTACTTTCTGTTCCATTCTTGTCTATCTCATGATATATATATCATTACCCAATTAATTGAAGCTAGATACAGGTCCCACTCATCGCATAATGTAAACCATACACATGTGGGCCATAAAAACAAAAATCATTCATCATTATATAACCTAGGGAATAAAATGGGTTTTTTTTAAAAATAATACCATCATAACATAATCCATGTAAAACAAATGGATTTCATAAATATAATTCAATCATAAAAATAAGAAACCATAAGAATAATTGTTATTTCATACTTAAAAAATACCCTTAATCTTATATGGAAAATAATTTTGATAAAATGGTTAAGATTAATTATTGAGTAAAATATCCTTTCTGCTTCAAAAATATTTCTGTCCTTAAATACCACAAAATAAAAGAATTTATTTGAAAATAACCTTGAAAACTTTTAATATAATCTTCATGAAAATAAGGAGTTATGAAAGCGTAAAAAACCATTCATGCGGTATAATTTAAAAAACATTCTTCTCATACTTTTGCTGGAAAAGTAAAAAAGTAACTCGTATGGAAAATGAAAGAAAAATTCCTTCCAAACCATATAGTAAAAGTAAAAATTGGGGAAATTTTTTTATTTAAACAACCATAAGATAATATTAAACATTTTATGAAGACATTTTTATAAAACATGGACATGGATGATAAATATATCCTAGTAAATAATTACGTATAAACAATATCGGTTAATATTGAGATTCTAAAATTAGCGCCTACCAATTTATAAATAGTTTCATAATATGAATCATAAAGTAAAGTAAATTATATTCATATCATAAAATTCAAAATATGAACCGTAGAAACATTCATTAAAAACATAAAAACAACTCAAGAGAAATATGTGGCGTATAAGGCATATGTCCTACAGAAATAAAAGTGAGACAAAATAATCCCTTAACTTAGGTTTGATTTCCTTTTTTACATATCTGAAACTCTTTTATAATGGTTAAAATAATTTCATTAACTTATTAAATAACCATATTTTTATTTATGATATTATATTAACACATGTTTAATAATATTTCATTATTACTCTTCTTTTGGTGTTAACTTCTTTATTTTCTCTTGCATGTTTTTTCATTTAAGTCTTAATTCTTGTAAATAGGATATTGTTCCATAATATATATAATTATATTATGGTAATATATATCATATCAATTCATTATTTACATTTATATAATCATTCATGATTGGTGGACGTGGATATAAATTGCATCGTGTCATGGAGACGGTAGATCGTACGTACGCACAAGCGATGTTATCATTTACTTAATAATTAGAAGTATGGAAGTGGATGGTATATTTATTGTTAAAAAATAATTATTCTATTATAATAATCATATATTGTAATTATTTACATCATTATAACCATCCATGTAAAGAGGTGGTGAAAAAATGTCACCACAGTGTGGAGACGGTAAGCCATAGGTACATATGCGTGGTGATTTTGTTTTTCATAGGACGGATAGAATATAACAACCCTACTATTTATTTCACACTTAAAAATAATATATTACCTAAAATTTTCACTTTATACAACATAGAATATTGAATGTTCTATTGTCTTTGGGTCGTAGAAACATTACATAACAACTTAAAACATTAATCACAACATCTTTATTGATAACTTCTTTTACCTGACCACAACATTCTCTCGTACTCAACATTGCATGGGATAACCTGAGGACATGTATAAGAAAGGGGTGATATATAAATCCCAATAATGGATTAAACAAGTCATATGAATAATACATTATATGTTAGTCAATAGGCATATCAATGGAGCATAAGAGAAACATGAACATAAAGGCACGATATAACATGATAATTATAACATAGAAACGTGGAAACAACATCTAACATGACATTAGCATGATCCAAGGCCCATTGCACATGGATCATGAGTAAACCCAAATTTCACTTGAATTATCATGAGTAAACCATCATTGCACTTGTTGTATCATGATACTATTCTTTACCCAATTGTTTAGAGCGCTATCTGGGTGCACCCATCTTAATCATTTAATTTCATGCAAAAATGTGGCACATGGATCCTATAACATGGATTCATTAAACATCATAATTTATTCCATGATAAAGGAATGTTTAATTAAAACATGAAACTCTATAATCAATAAGAAAATGCTAATAAAGGCGAAGACCCTTGATAGAGAAATGAGCATTGTTTTCACTACACAATGACTTTGTCTTGGAAAATCACAATGCAATTTCAGCAGCATAATGGCGTGACATAAGAATTAATAAAAATGGTTGATAAGAGATAAAGAGACGTCTCATCATATTTATATGAAATTTATATTAAGGGGTTCATATATATATATATACCATCATATTTAATGGAATTTAGATTTATAATACAAAAGAATTACTGGAAAGTAAATGAAAAGAGAGAAATTCCTTACGGAATTTTGGCATGGTAACAGGTGTACATGGAAGGAATTAATAAGAGATAAATAGGTCAATAATCATTAAAACATAAGGGGAGAAGTTTTTATGAGGTGATAAATCATACCACATCATTTTTAAATGAAAAAGGGTATAACATCATAATGAAATTTGGACAAAAATGAGAAAAGAAGAAATCCCTTACTTGGAAGTGTGATCGCAAAGGCTTGGGAGAGGTTTGAGAGAGGCTTCTTGGGAGCTTGGGGCTCCTTGAGAATATTATAGAAAGAGGAGGTCAGAGTTTTTTCATGATATAAAGGCTTTGAATGAAGATGAAGTCAGAGCTTGGGTGGCTTTATATAGGAAAAGAGAGGTAATTATTTATTATTTAGGTTTTGGGCACCGCACATTAAACTAATCAAAACCACAATACAACCCATGGTTTTTGCCCATTTTTTTCCACAGGAAAGTAAAAAACATTATTTTATAAGGAAAATAGAATAACTTGTTAAAATACTAGGCCTACTTATGTGAAGGTGAGTCACACTCTCAAGGAAATCAATTTAAAAAGTTAAAATGTTTTATAAGTCTTGAAGGGTCCAATAAAGCTTTGTAAAATAATTCAAAAAACCGAAAAGAAAATTATTTTAATGGTAAAATATATATCATCCCAACATAAAATTTATTGTATTTTATTAAATCACTATTAGGTCATTATGATGTTATAAAACACATTATATAATTAAACGACATTTAATTTTTACCCAAAAATTTGGTTGTCTCAGAAAATTATGAAAAATTCACTGTCGGATAATTTAGACATCCTAATTTCAAAAATAATATTCATTTTATCTAAATAATTTTCTATATATTTTAATTTTTAATTTTAACATAAAAACCCACATTTATCGAAAATTCATGGGTTTTGACAAAAACGGCTTTCAAACCTTTATAAAAATTACAATTGTAGATATATTATATGTTCATTTATATGTAATAAAAATTAATTTATTAATAATTTTTTATTAATATATTATTTAATTCAAAAAAATATATTAATTCACCAAAATATATTTCTTAATTGAATATTAACTAAAAAAAATACTATTTATGCTTTAAAAACTATTTACAAAGTTACAATAATAAAATGAAGGTATATTATTTATTCTATAAAAAATAATGCACATAATCATAGTGATAGGGTATTGTTACATAATCCCTTATAACACCTGAATATGACCTAAGGGTAAGGTGTGCGATGGTGATGAACTCTTAGGGTGGCTCAGATTATATCGCCTGGGGGGTAATCTCTACCAACTTCCACTTCTCCCATAGGTGGTTTCATATGATCTTAACGTGTTGAGGCTCAACTTGGGATTGTTCAAGAGAAAATCCTAGTGATGCTACCTCCTTTCTAAGCTATGACAAGTGGTCTTCATATGAAGCAATTCTACAGGATGTGACCACCACTTCCTTTGTGTGAGTAAATTGGATTTGGTGAAGACCTATGTTTATACTAATCAATTGAAAACTTATCAATGGCTATATTAGCAATGGTAACAATTATTAATGGTATTTTTAAATACAAAAACATAAAACCAAAAAAGTTCATATGTTATATAACCATTTTACATAATAATACATTTAATTAGATCAAGAGGAATTTTCATTAATAAAAGTTTGGGTTGTTTCAATCTTCCCCCCTTAAGAAATTTCTCCCTTGAAATTTCCTTTTCCCACACTAAAAGAGATACGGGTCACTCTGCTTCATCACTTCCTCTAATTCCCACATTTCTTCTTCAAACTTTTGGTTTCTCTACAACACTTTGATGAGGGGAAATGTATTACTTCGTAGAACATTTTCCCTATGATCTATGATCTTCACCAGATTATTTTCATAGAAGAGGTAATTCTCCAATAGTAGTACCTATGAATTGAGTGCATGTGTTGGGTCAGGTATGTACTTCCTAAAGTGTGATATATGGAATACATCATGTATTTTAGATAGGTTCGGTGGGAGTGATAGTTGATAGGACACTGCTCCAATGAGATAAAGGATCTCAAAAGGGCCTATATACCTTGGAATAAGCTTTCCCTTTTTTCCAAATCCCATAACCCTCTTGCACAGTGATTTTTGGAGGAATACCATGTCTCCTACATCAAACTCTAGGTCTCATCATCAACTATCAGGATAGCTCTTTTTTTCGAATCTGAGAAGCTTTAATATGCTGCTGGATGGTCTGAACCTTGTCCACCATTTCTACGACCATTTCTGGACCTAGGAGTTTTCTTTCCCCTACTTCATCCAATCATGCCAATCTTCTGCACCTCTTTCTATGAATGGATTCATAAGGATCCATTTGGATTCTTGAGTTGTAACTATTGTTGTAATAGAACTCAACTAGAAGAATATGTTGATTCCACCATCCTCTGAAGTCCATTGAGAATGATCTCAACATGTCTTCTAGTGTTTGGATAGTCTGCTCAAATTGACCATTAGTTTTAGGATGATAAGTTGTATTGAAGTTAATCTTAGTATTCAGAGAATGTTGAAGACTCTTATAGAATATAGAGGTGAATCTTGGATCATGATCAAATAAAATAGATAGTGGTACTTCATTCATCCTTACCATTTATTTGATATATATCCATTCCAGTTGATCCGATGAGAAATCCTCCTAAATTGCAATAAATTTTGTAGTCTTTGTTAGATGATCCAGAATAACCCAGAAATCATTGTTTACTTTGGATGTCTTCAAAAGTCTGGTGAAAATGTCCATGGTGATGTTCTCCCATTTTCATGCTGGTATGGGTAATGATTACATCATCCCCTTAGACTTATGCCTCTCATACTTTACTTTTTGACATACTAGGAACTTTTATGTATGCTCAATGATCTCCTTCTTCATGTTATCCCACCAATAATGCTCTCAGAGATTTCAATACATCATTGTGTTTCCTGGGTTAATGGAGAAATGTGAACTATGTGCATCATCCAAAAGTTCTTTCTTTAACTCTAGATTTTATGGAACACATAGTCTTGAACCAAATCTCACAATTCCTTCTTCATTAATGTTGAAATATGAGGATTTAACTTTTCTGATAGTTTCCACTTTCTTTTGAATTCCCACATAATCCTTTTGATAATCCTTTAGCCTATCCCAAAGATATTGTTGAGAAATCATTTTTGAAAGGATTGATGATGTTCCCTTATTTATGATTCCCATGTCAATCTTCATTAAATATTAGAAGATTGGATCATTTTAAATTCTCATAAATGATAGAATTGATGGGTCCTTTCTACTTAGAGCATCCTCCACCTTATTTTCTTTCCCAAGGTAGTAATAGATTGAGCAGTCACAATCATTGATCTTCTCTAACCATCTTCATCGGCACATATTAAACTATTTCTATTTGAATATATACTTGAGGTATTTGTGGTCTGTATATATTTCACACATCTCCCCAAAGAGGAAATGTCGCCAAATTTTTAAAGTGAAGATTACTGAATCCAACTCCAGATCATGTGTTGGATAGTTTTTCTTAGGATCTTTTAATTTCCTTGAAGCATAGGAAATGACTTTTTCATTTTGCATCAACACACAACCCAGTCCCTTCTTCAAAGCATCACTAAATACCACAAAAAGTTTTCTACTTGTGGGTAATGTTAGCACGAGTGTAGTGATAAGCCTCCTTTTCAACTCCTTGAAGCTCTCTTTGAATTCATCACTCTAAGAAAACTTTAATCCCTTATGAGTTATCTTGGTTAGAGGGATTTAAAATCATGAGAAATTTCTCACTAATCAGTAATAATATCTCGCTAACCACAGGAGGCTATGAATATATTTTACCGATGTTGGCCTCGACCATCCCCTAATTGCAGATGTCTTGGAGGGATCACAAAATATCCTTTTTCTTATTATGATATGACCCAGTAATAAGACCTCCTTCAACCAGAACTCACACTTACTATACTTTTCATAGATCATTTCCTTTCACAATGTCTCTAGTACAATGCTTAAATTCTCCTTGGTTTTAGAGTATATTAGAATGTCGTCTATAAAGACTACCAAAAATCTATTGAGGAAATCTCTAAACACTCTATTCATTAAGCCCATGAGGAAATATGGAGAATGAGTAAGTTCTAAAGGCATTAATATGAATTCATAGTTCACATACTTTGTACGAAAAGCAGTCCTGGGGATATATTTCTTCTTCACCCTTACTTGGTAATATCCCAACCACAAATCCATCTTAGATAAGTATTATGCCCCAAATAGTTGATCGAACAAGTCATCAATTCTGGGAAGAGGATACTTGTTCTTTATCGGGATTTTTTTTGAGCTCATGATAATCAATGCAAAGGTGCATTGACCCATCCTTCTTCTTGATGAAGAGGATTGGCGCACCCCATGGTGAAGAACTTGGGCATATAATCCCTTTATAAAGGTTCTTCTGTAGTTGTTTATTTAGATCCTCAAGCTCCACAATATCAATTCTATATGGAGTCTTTGATATTGGCAACACCCCAGGTATAAGATCAATTGAGAATTCAACATCTCTTCTAGTAGGAAGACCAGAGAATTCCTCAGGAAATACTTCAACAAATTCCCTCACAACAGGAAAGTCTTCAAGGATGGTTTATTCCTTAGACTCAATCATCTGAGTAAGATATGAGTGCTCATAGGGCTGTAATATCCACACTTGAGATAATGGTTCTAAGGAATATTCATCCCCCTCCTTGCACTTGTACAAAATTGGGGGTCGATTTTCCATATGGAGAGTGATTTTCCTCTAATAGAAATTTATGTTGTCTCTATATATGGAAATCCAATCCATGTAAAGAATTACAAAAAATTATACTAGAGGTATTTTGACGAGGTTCTTCGGGAAGTTCAGTCCAAAAATTATGACAGGGGAGGAGTTATATTCATGCATTGCAATGATTTCCCCATTTTCCATTCTCGGTGACATATTTACTTACATTATTTGTGGTGATGTTGGGATTGTTCTACTAAACTTTCAGGACATAAAATAATGCATATTACTAGAATCAAAAAGTATGTTCTCTATTATTGAATGAATAACTAGTGTACCTATCACCACTTCATTGTTGGGGTTCACCTTAGCATTAGTGATGAAAAAATCTATCCCTTTCTACCTTGGTGGTTGTTGGCTGCCTCCAAAAGCCCTTGGCTTAGGGAACTAGTTTGCAAAGTTACCTAGTTCTTTGTAGTTGAAGCAATAAACAATGTGTTGAGGTTTGAACAAAGAGTTCCTTTCCTTTGTTGAAACCATGTGTTTTTCTTGTTGGCAGTTAATGGCTAGGTGCCCTTCTCTTCCACACCTAAATCATTTCTTCATCCGCTTTAATCAATTTTCAGGGTGATTCTTTCCACAGCTTTGTAAAGTGAAGTGATATATTTTCTTAGAACCATTGGATTCATCCATAAGACTACTAGAATTGAATTACAATCTATTCTTATTATCCCCATAATTCCCCTGAGATTCACTAATCTCTATTTTGTCCTTGAGGGTACATCAGAAAATATCCTCATAGCTATAGAAATCACAGATCCCCAAGACTTTCTGTAGGCTGGGTTTTATCCCACCAATGAAGCAGTCAACCTTGCTTTCAGGCAGAACGAAAAATCCAGAAGCATATCGTTCAAGCCTTGTGAATTTAATCTTTTATGCTATAATGGGTTCTTAATCTTTTTTCTTGAGAGAAATTAAGTCCCTTTCCATCTTAAGTCAGAGGGTGCACATAAAATATTTATCGATTCTTTTTTTTTATGGAAATCCTTACATTCTAACACCTTGATCTCTTCCTTAGGATTCATATTTTTGATCAGTTTCAACCACTGATCAACTTCACCCTCCATATGATAAGCATCCAGAAGAACCTTCTCTTGTTCAGAAAATTGAAGGATGGAGAAGATATTTTCAATGGATTTGATCCATTGTTTTGAAATTGAGGGATCAGATGATCCTTTAAAAGTAGAAGGCCCTTGTCTTATGAAGCTCTTGATTTCTACTTGTTCTTTATTGGGGGAGGAGGGGGTTGAATGTTACTCTTCTACCATGTTTATATTCAAAACTTGAGTTAACTAAGACAATATTGTGACAAATTTCTCAATTCCCTCTCCCATCGGATTGGGCATCTCATTAGAACAGTCATCACATTGATCTTCATATTGATTGTTAGCTCGAGTCCTCCTATTACCATCCATTGGATAGAATAAAATGAAAGTTAGGGGTAAAAAATAAATGGTAATCTAAAGATAAATATTGATGACTTATAAATTACTTTTATTTCATTAACTTAGAAATTTAAAGGCTCCAATCTATGTAATCCATGATCTACTTCCCAACATATATTCTTAGGGTATTTTTTTATTCCCTTAGTAATGGTTCATACTAAGACTATGAATTTGATGTTGAATATCCTATGGTAGTGTAGTAACCAAGAGTGCAGTAAGGCCTATTGTTATGCACTAGTTCCCATTCGAGTCTAGCTCAAAGTGGTGTTTTTAGGTTTTACCCCTAGACACATCTGTGCCAGAACCGCCTCTACCAACTGATATCCAGACAGGAATGTATTTTATTGATAAAACAATTACTCAATACTCACCAAAATTTAGGGATATTTTTATTATACTTAGTATTATCCCTAATTCTTTAACTAGTGTTTTCTAATCCTAATCCCAAAAATAACTAAACCTATCCTCTGATACCAACTATAACAACCCAACTCTTTATTTTACACTTAAACATAATTTTTTTAAAAAAAACTCTTCACTTGATAGAACATAAGAAAATGATTGTTCTAGTGTATTTGGGGATTAGGAACATTACATAGCAACTTAAAACATACAACACAATAACTTTATTGAAAACTTCTTTTACATGACAACAACATCCCCTTATACTTAGCATTACATGGGATAACCTGAGGACATGTATAAGAAGAGGGTGAGATATAAAGCCCAGTAAGGAAGTAAAAAAGGAATATGAAGAATAAATTATATGTTAGTCAATAGGCATACCAATGGAGAGTAAGAGAAACATGAAGATAAGGGCATGATATAACATGATTATTATAACATGGAAATGTGGAAACAACATTTAACATGATATTAGCATGATCCAAGGCCCATTTCACATGAAGCATGAATAAAAACTCATTTCAATTGAATTATAATGAATTAACTCTCATTTCACTTGACATATCATGATACAATTCTTTACCCAATGCATTAGACCGCTATTAGGGCACACCCTTCTTAATCATTTCATTTCATGCAAAAATGTGCCACATGGATCATATAATATGGATTCATTAAACATCATCATTTATTCCATGATAAATGAATGTAGAATTCATACATGAATCTCTATAATCAATAAGTGAATGTGCATAAAGGTGAATACCCCTGATAGATAAATGGACATGGTATTCACAACACAATGACTTTGGCTTGGAAAATCACGGTGCAATTTCGGCAGAATAATGGTGTGACATAAGAATTCCTAAAAATGGTTGATGAGATATAAATGGATGTATCATCATATTTATATGAAATTTAAAGTAAGGTTTTCATATAGATACATGTACCAACATATGTTATGGAATTTAGATTCATAATACAAAATAATTTCTTGAATGTAAATGAGAAGAAAGAAATTCCTTTCGAAATTTTAGCATGGTAACATTTGTACATGGGAGGAATTAATGAGAGGGAAAGAGGTATCTAATCATTAAAACATAAGTAGGGAAGTATGGGGGAGGTGAGAAATCATATCCTAACATTTTAATTTAAAACAATGGTATACCAACATAAATAAATTTGGAAAAACATGAGAAAGGAAGAAATCCCTTACATGGAAGTGTGATCCAAAAGGATTGGGGAAGCTTCTTGGGATCTTGGGGCTCCTTGGGAGGATTATAGAGAGAGGAGGGCAGAGGTTGGGTGATATCCAAATAATTTTAGTGAAGAGGAAGTTGGATCTTTGGTGGGTTTATATAAGAAAAGAGAGGGAAAGTTTTATTATTTTGGGTTTGGGCACCACACATTAAACAAATCAAAACCACAAACCAACCCATAGTTTTTTCCCATGGTTCTTTTAAAATTGGAGTAGAAAAAATTATTTTATAAGGACAATGGCCGAACTTATTAAAATTTTAGGCTTTCTTATATGGAGGCGATTCACACTCTCAAGGAAATTAATTTAAAAAGTTAAAATATTTTATAAGTCTTGGAGGGTAACCTAAAGCTTTGTAAAATAAATAAAAAATTTAAAATCACATTATTTTAATGGTAAAAAATATATTTTTAGAAAATAACATTTATAGTATTTTATTACATCACTATTAGGTCCTTATGATGTCATAAAACACATTATATAATTAAACGGTATTTAATTTTTACACAAAAATTTGACTGTCTTAGAAAATTATGAAAAATTCACCATTGGATAATTTATACATTATGATTTCAAAAATATTATTTATTTTATCTAAATAAGTTTCTAGAATTTTTACTTTTAAAATAAAAACTGGCATCTATCAAAAAATTCATGGGTTTTGAAAAAAACGGATTTCAAACCATTTTAAAAACTATTTATAAAGTAACAATAATAAAATGAATGTATATTCTTTTTTCTATACAAAAATAATGCACATAATCATAGTGCTAGGTTCTGGGTAGATAACCCTTTATAACACCTACATATGACCTAAGGGTAAGGTGTGTGATGGTGATAGACTCTTGGGGTGACTCAGATAACATCGCTCGGGTGGTAATCTCTACCAACTTCTAGCACTCTCGTAGTCAATTACTTTCGAGATTAACGTGTTTAGGATAATCTTGGTCTTGGTAAATAGAAAATCCCAGTGATGCTGCCTACTTTTCGAGCTCTGAAAAAATGGGCTTCATACGGAGGAATTCTACTGAATGAGGCCATTTCTTCATTTGTCTGAGTAAATTGGATTTTTTAAAGCCATATATTTATACTAATAAATTGATCACTGTTAAAAATATATATTAGAAATGATAAAAATTATTAATTTTATTTTCAAATCCAAAATCATAAAACTAAAGAAGTGCATATGTTACATAACCATTTTATATAATAAGACATTTAATTAGATCAAGAAGAATTTTCATTAATAAAAGTTTACATCGTTACATAGAAGGAATATTAATATTGTTCTAAACTATAATAACATATCAGTATATATTTTATACTTTAGTTATTAATTTATAATGAAAAAACAATGGAAGATGAATTAAAAGATGAAATGATCTTGAGAGAGTCGGTAAAGAAGATTACCCCTTCTTCGGCAAGCTCCCTCAAGATATCCTCTTAATGGAACTAAAGTTGTTCATCTTAGAAGAAAAGAACATATTGAATGTGACTAAGGAAGCTTAGAAGGGAAATTGATAAGGGATAACTGAGATTGAAGAATCACAAGTAAATTGAAGTTGTGAGGGTTGATGTGCCCTTTTATAATTGAGGTGAGGGCACATTTGGAATCTCTAAAAATATCAATTTATAATTAAATCATAAATCCTAAAAAAAACTCTAAAATGAAATATTTTAAACTATTATATAAGGTAATTTTTTAATCACATCATCCAATACATTTTAGACAAGTGTTTCTATCAATTTTAACCTTATTATTTAAATAAACCCTCAGTTATTCTATTTTAATTTTAACTAGGTTAACAAATGTTTCAACATTAAAATCATGTAATTTTTACTTATTTTATGTCAATTATACCATAAATGAACACTTTAGAAAATTTTAGACCATATAAAAATTATTTATAATTTTTAAAAATATATTATTATTTTTGAATAATTTAATAAATCATTATTTTGACAAAATTTCAATAGTATCAATTTTGAAAATATTCATTTCATGGATTTTTAAGAATATAAAGATAATATGTTATCCTCAAACAAAATATTTTATTATATCCCTAAAGGTTATAGTTCATCTATAAAGTTCATTAGATATATTAATTATCCAAAATTTTAACTTATGTTAACATTGTTAATTACATTAATTTGATATTTCCATTAACAAAATAATTACTACATCAGTTTTGTGTAATTATTTAATAAAGTTATTTTTGAATAAAAATAAATAATAAAATTCTATGATGAAAATAAATCTTCTATATTTTAGAAGAATAATTATAGTCAAATATATCTTCTATATAATCCCACCTAAAAAATTTTATATTTATTAAAACATGAATGTGACAACTTTAACATCACTTTAAATAAAATACTATAAGTGTCATAAAATTTTCCATATGGATAAAAATGATTAATAAATATACCCTTGGAATATTATGGTTGATATATACTCTACCAGTAATATTTGGTCAAGTTTCTTTGTCTTTTAATGGTTATTATCATTTTATTTGAAATTGTTCTATTGATTTTTCAATAATTAAATAATTTATGCATCACCATTGTACAAGAATTTAAGGTAATTAATTTAATTATAAATATTAAACTTAAATTACCATGATGTAGAAAATTTCATTATATTTTTGGATACTATTTTTTATCAAATTTATATCATATTTATCACTATATTAAAATTATTTTACTTATAATAGATAATATGGTGACATGTAGTCAATTTCTTTTATTTTAATAATATTTGAATCATTTTCATGGAAAAGAGTCCATTAAATGAGTAAATTATGAGGCTTAGGTGTTAACAGTCAAATTGTATTCTTCTAATAATATTTAATAAGGTTTTAGGGTAATTTTATTTTCCTTGTAATATTATTTTCCCCTTAATTTACCAGATTTATCTTCAACCATGGTAAATAAAAATTACAAAAGTTACTGTTCATAAAATCCTAAAAAAAGGATCCTATTTACATAATTTGGACCCAAATATTCCAAATATAAATTCTATTTTTCAAAATTTTAAATAGTGAATTTTCAATATTTAATCTAAAATTATTCTCTCTGTGAGAATGAAAAATGAGTTTTATAAGTTAAAACTTTGAAAAATATTGAAATGTTTTTACATAAAAATTTAATTTAAAATTAATGACAATGAAACAAATTAAATTCAATTATACACAAATATTATATCTATACTTTTAAACTATTAAATAATATAATTTAACCATATAAATTATTTCAATGAAAAATCTTGGTTTCAATTAAAATTTAGTGTATTTTTATTATTCATCAAAATGTGAAAGTTATTAGAAAAATATCAAAAATTAATGAAAACTAAATTTTTTTAAACCTATTCCAAATAAATTTTTTATGTTGTTAAATAGAATATATAAAAGAGTCAAAAAATATATTTAAAATGGGTGTACCATCAAAAGGCGGCAAAATTACATTTTTTGAATAATACTTCTTTTATCCAAAAAATCGAATTTGTTCTTATATCATGTCTAGAGAACATATTAGATGAATTTTAAACATTATGTTAAATATATTACATATATATTTCATTAATAAAATCCTTCAAGAGATATTTTATTATTTTATAGAGTCTCTTAGACGCAGTCTTGCAGGAAATTAATTTTATCAAAATAACTAGAAATTGTGTGTAACACATGCCAAGCATAGTTTTGTGTATATCACAACTAAAACAGAGTTGTGTATATTATAATATTATCTTTTTGTATCATATAAAAAAATACGTCAAATAAATTAAAAAAATCTCATTATAATCCCGGGATATTACATAATGGACCAACAAGACTGGTGTCCACAATCCATCAACTCATATTTCAGGGAAAATGGATCAACCAACCTACCATAGAAGCACAAAGAACCACTGGGTGACTAATACCACTTACCTGGGGTCTCCCCAACATAAA
Source organism: Viscum album (assembly GCA_963277665.1). Lineage (NCBI taxonomy): Eukaryota > Viridiplantae > Streptophyta > Magnoliopsida > Santalales > Viscaceae > Viscum > Viscum album. Next base: position 1,509,522,594 of record OY728139.1, on the reverse strand, counting down.
GTCTTTCACTAAATCACTATCATTTGGTGTTTATCACCTGATTGAGATGAACTCACTCATCCATAGTTGAGTCAGCTTTTATGGAATCCAAGAACACCTATCCATCAACCTCTTCCACTCTTATTTCCATATCTATAGAAAAACTAAAAATAGATCGGTCCTAAACCGATTCAATCATGGATTGTGTCAATATTTTTCTATTCAATGCATCAACAACCACATTTCCTTTCCCGTGAGTGTACAAAATATTAAAGAAAAAAGTTTTAATATACTCAACCCTGAAGATCTATTTTAAGTTTAGATACCTATAAGTAAAAATATATATCAGGATCTTATGATCATAATATATTGAAAACCATTCCACAAATAGATAGTGTCACCACATTTTGAGTGCATTCATAATATCTTCTAAATCAAGATTGTGGGTGGGGTAGTTCTTGTCATGAGGGTGTAACTAGAATGATCCATAGGCCACCACTTATTTCCCCTAAATCAAGACACATCCAAACCATAGACCAAAAAAATCCTAGAAAACATCATAACCCAATCCTGGTTATGAAATAATAAAAATGGGTGCTGAATTCAAGATCATATTTTTCACCCCAAAAGAGGTCTAATAGTTGTCATTCCAATCAATCTTTACACCATTATAGGATAATTTAGACAAAAAATATGTGAGCTAGGAGAAATCTAGAAAAAACTGTTTATAGTAACCACTCAAACCCATGAATATCTGGATCGTAAACACATTTCTGGGCTATTATTAGGACATCATATCCTTTATCATTTTTGGATCCACAAAAATTCCCCTATAATATATCACATTCCCCATAAATTTCACTTCTCATATCTAAAACCCACTTTTGGAAATCATACCATAAAGATAATATTCTTCATGGTTTGAATAATGACATCAAAATGTCACTTTTTATCCTCCTCTAACTTAGTGTACACAAAAATATCATCCATGCACATAAAAAAAGATTCCAAGAACCAGTTAAATATCTAATTCATCAAATCCATAAAACCATAGGAGAATTAGCTAGATTAAATGGAATATCCAGAAACTAAAAACTCCCATACCATCTCTGAATATTGTCTCCTAGGTATCCTCTTCTTGGTCCCTCAACTAGTGGTTCCCTGACCATAATTAAATATTTGAATACAAACATACCTCTCGAAACCTTTCAAAAAAGAACATCAATACTAGGCAAAGGATATTGTTCTTAATTATCACCCGATCTAACATTCGATAGTCAATATAACATATGAGGATCCCATATTCCTTAATAGAAAATTTTATAGAAAAAGCACATGGTGACACTATAGGATGAATTAATCCTTTAACCTCTATGTCCTTAAGCTGGACCATAATTTCTACATACTTGGTAGGTTTCATTTAAATATATGGCATAGATATATGCATCCTACTAGGGAGAAGTTCTATAGTAAACATGACCTCTATTCGGAGAAGTAAACTACAAAAATCACATGGAAATACCTCGAGGTACCTACTCACCATTTCATGAATTCAACCACCTAAACAAGGGTCTATAGTATCAATAAGCATCTTTAACAACTGGAATAATATTACCCCAAAATAAGGAACAAAAATCCACACCCTTCCCTATCTCGAGTCCCATGGACCTTGCAATGAATGAGTGGACCCATTAGTAGATAAAAACCATACCCGATTGTGATAACTGTCTATCTAGGCCTTAAAACTGGCCATCCAATCCTTGATGGTAATCAAGTTCAATATATACTGATCAATCACCAAGAAGTACCATTCTACATCAAAGTCGGTTATCATCACCCAAAATGTAGGAAACTTCAAAATTTATTTGATCTTATTTCCTAAAATCATGGAAATATCCAACAAGTATGAAATAGGTTTTTAAGTCAAGTCAACACATCATATAGCTTTGAAGATATAAAATAATGAGTAGCACCAATATCAAAAAAGTTATCACCATAGATAATGAAATAAACACTACACCTATACCAGTATCTGGCCCTACTTTAGATTCTTCTTTTTCATACTCTATTGTATACATAAATCCATTCTTAAATGCATGAATGTACCCCTTTGCCTAAGTATTTGACCCACCACCCTAGGAAGAATAGGCACAAACCTTTGAACCCTTGGCAATAGTGGATCCTACTCTACATCCCTAGGATATATTTTCATAGAAATACTTCAGATGGAATGATAATAAAAAATGATGACATGTCCTAGGATCCTTTATGTATTTAGGTCTAGTATGACAAGACCACCTACACTGATAGAAAAAAATATGTTTTTTTCTAACAAATCCCCTGAAACGGGTCCTGAAGAGAACAAACCACCCTCATGTTTCCTTTTCTATCAAGAAGATACACTGAAGCTAAGAACTACACCAACTGAAGCTCCACCCAAACCTATCTTCTTAGCTATATCCACCTTATCCTATCATGAACTATCCTAGTAGGGCCCGTGTCGTGACCCCCCAATCCCACCTCCAATAGACCGGGGGCTAGTGACTAGAACTGAGTAGGCATATCCCAAAAATGGCCCGAATTTTTCAAAGTACACACACACACACACACACATATCCAATTCCAAAATTCTGAAATGTAAAAACACTAAGTAAACAATGCATGAATACACTAAGATACTGACCACATAGTATGATAGTAGAAAACTAGAAAGAGAATAGGTCTATAATACAAGCCCACCAATAGAAAGAGTGTGTAGAAGTGAATTCATAAGTTCCTGAAACTCAACCGCATAAAACAGTATTTGAAGGGAAAGGTACTGGATTGTATTCGGAAGCTATAGGAGCGCACCTTGACTATTTGGTCTCTCTAAGCACCACCTGGTCCTAGTACACCATGTAATCCATCAAAGCATCGATCCTCTACACAAGACATGACACGTGCGGGCAAAGCCTGTGTAGGGTTGAGTAAAAAAAAATACTCAGTAGGACAACCTAATACCATAAAAGAATACCATTAAGAAATATAAAAAGTATACCACAAATAAATTCATGAAGTATACCATAGATAAATAAATAAAGTATACCCCAACGAAATAGTACTGTCACCTTATACAATTATAAGTCTATAGTACAAAAAATAGGATCATTAGACATAGTCCACAAAACACCCAGTATCGATAAGACACATATTCCCAATGAGACAATCTGAACCAATAAGACACATAGTCTCAGTAATACACATAGTCTTGGTAAGCCACATTTTTTCAAAAAGTCACATAGTCTCAAAGTCACAGCCATTCACTGGATTCTGCTCGTAGCATACTTGTTTTAGGAGAACCTACTCCTCAAGACATTATGTAATTTTCACAATTCAATGAAAACCCACTTAGTATATCTCAAATGGATTTTCTCATCACAAGGATCCCAAAATCGTAAATTCCTCATCTAACACACACACGGTTGGAAAGCTATGTCTATTTTCATAAAACTTTCTAACCCTGGTCCGATTTGGGTCCGATCTGACCCGTCGGACCCAGCCCGACCCACTAGACGAACTAACCCAGCCCAGCCCAATGGGTTTTCCAGCCCAAAGCCCTCTGGGAAGCTAGAGTGTTAAGGTTCCTCTAGTCCGTCCAACACACACACAACCTGGTTTGGTCTTCCACACATGGCCCACCCCAACCAGGTGCCCCTCTACTCAATGTGGTGCCTTACCACATCCCATGTGATGTCGCACCATGTCCCACACTATCGTCCCACCATGTCCAACTACCCCACAGGCTCGCCACCGTGGGCTCCACATGGTCGCCCTGCTGTGTACGAGGCCGCCTCACCACATTTCCCTTGTGGACCTGTCACATCACCTAGTTGACTCTACCCCACTGGTTGGCACCTCCACAACCCCACGCGGCCACTACTATGGTCGTCGATGACCGCATCCACGTGCGACACCTCCGCCACGCTCAGGTGGTCCCTTCCGTAGACCAGTGGGGCTCCTCTGATGCCTAAATTTTTCAATGATCATAGATTTGGGTTCCTCATGACTCAAACTTCCCTAATACATTCTATGTGGTCAATTTGCCTCTAATCTAGGGGTCAGATCACGTTCAGAGCCTCTCGGAAAGATGAGCTGCGACTATGAGGATTAAATGGTGATGAATACCAAGAAAGGGGGTATGAAAAGCACAAAGAATGTACTGAGGAATTAATATTGTCCTTTTTCATGTCAGCCTCAATCGGTTTCCATTAGAATTAATAATGAAGAATCATGGATAAATAATTCATCCCCCAATGATTTTCCACCAATATTCCCATCCCACAAGAACTATCGAACCACGGGTCAAACTATTCATTGGTTGATTCATGTTCATAATTGATTCTAGAAATGGGAAAATAAAATCAAATAAAAATTCCCTACCTCAGAGTTGGATCATTGCTTGAAGAGAATCGATCATCGTGTCGCCGACGTTGGAGCGATCCATCAAAAGCACCATCTTCCGATCTTCGATCTGAAATCTCATCATCACCATTTTCCGAGGGGGTTCTTCACTATGCCTTAGAGTAATTACATGGTTTTGGTGATAAACCTAAATTTCCTATAAATGATTAATTTAAAAAGAATTTTGAAGCTTCGGTGAAATGATAAAAATAAAATAAAATCACCATTTATTTTATTTAACAAAATGCCAAAAACTAAATTCTTCAATTGACCTGTGTTAGTCGATGTTAGGCCCTACATAAGGTAATGTCGCTACTCTGAATGAAATGTTTACCTTGGATTTACAATATGAAATCCAATTTATAAGGTATTCAAATTTTATAAAAAAACTGTTCACATGTGGTATTTAATATTTTAATATTTTTAAAACAATTTTTCCAGACACACTGGGCCTCAGAATCACATGTCGTCTCAGAACCTAGTCTCCAAATAATTCCATATAATAATAAAAAATAGTTCATGGAAAAATCCATGAAATTACATTCTCCCCACTTTAGGGCATTACGTCCCTAAAATTGAATAACAAAGGCTATAAAAAAATGAGGGTACTGAGCATGAATCTGAGCCTCCCTCTTCCATGTGCCCTTATAGAGATTCTTGTGCTACCAAAAAACACACAAATAAGGAATCAAAAACTAATTAAGGATCCTCTCCTATCGATCCTCAATATCCACTGGGTACTAACTAAAAGTCTCATAATCATCAAATTCCATCTCACCCCAGTAAATGACATGTGATGCATAATGATCATATCTCCTATGTTGTGAAACGTAGAAGAAGTTATGTACCCACTCTAACTGTAGAGGTAGATCCATGTGGTATGACACCTCACCAACTCTAGGTAGTATCATAAAAAGACCAAGGAAACTCAATGATATCTTTCCACCTCATCCAAATCTCTATATCATGCATCAAGGAGAAACATGAAGAAACACAGTCTCCCTCCTTAAACTCCAAAGGACTCCTTCACCGGTCATCATAAGACTTCTGATGGATTTTTATTGTCATCATCCACTCCTGTATGACATGAACCTTCTGATGGTGGAATCGTAGTTTTTCTTGAATGAAAAAATCCACCAAGGGTAGGTGATCCTCCAAACTACATCCAACATCTAGGATGGAAGAACATATAATTTCCTTAAAAACATGAATGGTCCACTCAGTTTGGCCATTAATCTTGAGGTAAAACACTGTGCTCTAGAAAAAATGAATCCGAAATTCCTCCTGTAATCAATTCCATAATCAGGATGTACAGTGAGAATCACGGTATGATACTATCATTGATAGAAACACATGGACTAAAACTATCTCCTACACATTGAGGCTTCAGATACTCTATACTGAACTCTACTCCTGAATAGCTAGAAAGTGGGTAGACTTGGTGACCTGATGAATGATCACATAGATGGTATAGTATCCCCTGGATGTATGTGGTTCACCTATCACAAATTCCATTGATCTCTCATCCCACCACCATTATAGAACCTCAAGGGATTGATTCAATCCTTTTGGAACTTGGTTTTCAGTTTTTACTTGCTAGAAAGTGAGTCCTAAAGAGACAAACTCTACAACTCCCTTCTTCATTCCCAGTCACCATAACTAACGTCGAAGGTCCCGGTACATCTTCATCACACCTGGATGTACTGAAAAAGGGGATGTATGGAACTCCCAAAAAAAATCCTCTCATAACTCCAATGGTTCTTCTATGTGTCCTATATAAATAATGATGTGATCCCCATATTTTGAATATCTATTAGGGGCATGCCCTATGGATATCTAATCATGTAAAGTCACATAGTCGGTATCTCTGAGCAATGCATCCCTGACCTGCTATAAGAGTAGAGGGGTCACAACCTTTGACTGGAGGTAATCTACTCTATCTCCATCCATAAAGGATATCTATAATGAGGCTAACTACACTAATTCCTCATTCAGTAGTTGCGAAATCGATGTCCTAATGAGGGAATATTACACCATGTTCCTTTTCCCAGTAGTATAGAAAATATCAAAGTCATAGTCGTGGAGGAACTCTAGTCATTGCCTCTATCTCAAGTTTAGATCCTAATGAGAGAATATATACCTGAGACTCTTCTGGTCATAGTAGAAAATAAACCACTCACCCATAAGGCGGTGTCACCACGTCTTCAATGCGTAGACTACCACTGCTAACTCAAGATCATGGGTAGCATAGTTCTTCTCATGGGGTCTCGAATATCATGAACCATAAGCAATCACTACTTTCCCCTACATCAGGACACAACCAATTCTGGTTCTTGATGCCTCACAAAACAACGCATATTTGAAACCCTCCTCTGGAAATATCAATATAGGAGTGGTCGTCAATATCTACCTCAGCTGGTAAAAACTCTCCCATAACTTCTCTGTCCACATGAAAGGTTGTCCCTTTCAAGTCAAAGATGTCAAGGATGATGCTACCCTGGAAAGGCCTAGTACACAGCTCCTATAGTACCCATCCAAACCAAGGAAACTTTACACCTCAGTAACACTCTTGGGTAGTTCCCAAGAAACCATCACCTCAATCTTTGTTGGATCCACTAAAACCCCAGCCTCTGAAATTAACTGTCATAGAAAATGGACCACTCGAATCTAAAACTTACACTTAGAGAGCATACCGTATTTCTGGTGCTCTTGGATTATTTCTAGGACCATACTCAAGTGTATCACGTGCTCCTCCTCGGACGCTTAGTATACTAGGATGTCATTAATGAATACCACCACGAACCAGTATGAGTAAGGATGGAAGATCCTTTTTATGAGTCCCATGAACACTTCTAGGGATTTCGTCAGGCCAAAAATCATTACCAAGTACTCATAGTGGTTATATCAACATCTGAAAGTTGCCTTAGGTATATCCTCACCCCGTACTAGAATATGGGGATATCCAGATCTGAGGTCAATATTTGATAACCACCTCACTCATTTTATTTGATTGAAGAGTTAAACAATCCTAGGTAGTGGATAATTATTTTTCATGGTCACCTGGTTCAGGTTCTAGAAGTGAACCCATAATCTCAATCTCCCATCTTCTTTCTTGGAAAATAAAACTGGGGCTGCCCAGTGTGAGACACTAGGTCTCACGAAGCCCTTCCTCTACATGTCGTCCCACTGTACCATCAACTCAAGAAGCTCTAAGAGAGACATATGATATGAAGGTTTAGATATCAGTGTCTTCATGGGGTATAGAGTTTGAATACGTATACCTGTATTTTAGGTGGTAATCCTGGAATATCCTCAGTAAATATATCCTCATACTCCCCCACCCCTATATGAAACTATGGACTCATATCATCCACTACACCGAGGGTTGGGATAGAAAAATGACGAGTGATCTATTGCACCCTCCTATGTGTGATTCTAGCCTATGCTTCTTGGGTTTACTTTTCACCAATAAAAGAAAACCTAATCCAATAACTATGAAAAAACCACGTTATGTGCCTAAAACAATCAATATGAGCATGGACTATGGATAACCAGTCCATACTGAGAATGATGTTGCAAGGCCTCGATCTTACTACCCACAGATCTAAACCAAAACACTAACCTCCAAGAGTAAGGTCACACTATCTAAACCAGTGTGTGATCATCAAATCCCATCCTGTAGAAGTCTCTAAATGTAAGGGTTGAGTCAATTGTTCCACCAGAATCACTGAGTCTCAAACAAGGGTCATGGAAATAAAAGAATGATTGTCACCTGTGTCTATAAAACTACAGATAAGGTGGAAAAGACATAGATCATACCTCTAATAATCCCTAGAGTCTTAGGGTCATAAGCCTCTATCACCTGAAGTTGTACTCATCCCTATCCCCCATCTCTCAAAGCTTGTTGTGTACCACCTAGGAGTGGTGGTGGTAATATATCGAACCACTTCCCACCTCCTTCTACCCCGCCTTCTCATATTACATGCACTCTACCATATGGACCACCCTACTCTTTCCTTGGTCTCTATATCGGAAGTCCCTTGACCGTCTCCCAATCAATCATATGACGATTCAAGAAATCTCGAGCCATAAGTCCCCAATCTTCAAATGAGCAACAAATTCTATCCTTCAACTGGCTCACTCTACACTAGGAGCCCTGCACCACTGATCATGTCTCATGGGGTTCTCCCTGGGAGTTTCTTACCCACTTGGGTCCCTGAGACTATTTTAATATGCTTACCTCTAAAGACTCAACTACCTAGTGCCCGGTGGTAGCTCCCATTTTGGGTTTTTTCTCAGGTAGAAATATCTCCACGAGTAGAGCTCACTCCAGTACCCCATCATATGTAGGAATTATAAGGGATATAATGCATGCCCTAATTTACAAACGTAAGAACTATATGAAGGTATGATCCATGAATAATGGGTCACATACCATATATGTGGAGTAGCATGCAAGATTAGTAAACCCTATGGAGTACTCTACCACAGTCTGACTACCCTACTATAGATGCAGGAGCTCCGGTATGCACACTGATTATAACATAGTTCAAAATAAATCCTCTCTAAAGAGACACTCGATGTCTTCCAAACTTATATTTACCTAATCATGTGTCTGGTTGACTAAACTCCCCCATCACCATTTAGATCCTTGATGAAGACTCACAGCTAGGAATTCCATTTGGTCGGAAGGTGTAATCAAAAGGTAGAAGACATGGGTAACAGCCTCCAGCCAATCCTTAGCTATCTAGGGGTATGGATCACCCCAAAACCTGGTATTTTTCTGCCTTTGGAACCTTGTAAACATGCTCAATCTTTGTGCATCCTCATCCAGTAGTACTGGTAGTAGCTTCTGCTCGACGGGTGGGGGTATCTCTAGTAAACCACCCAAAGGTGATATCTCCGATATATGCCTCTGTATCGACGCCTCTTTGAAAAAAGGATCATCCTCATGACTATGCAATATAATATTGGTTTTCTTTCTACATAGAGGCACCCCAAAATAGAATAAGATGTTCCACGATCAATAGAGTATAAATAGTGAGCTGACTGAACAAGGACATTTGAACACAACCAAATCCTATATGATGAATGTATCATTGTTTTCCCTATAACTAGTTTTTCTACATACCAAGATGAAAATTAGGTATCCAGTGTCCTGGTGTATGAATACATCAGTCACCAAACCAATACTAGAATCCATGAAAAAAATATTAACTCGAAACCCTTAAATTTTTTTCCCCAAATCAACCTCACAGACTCCCAGTCCTTAAGTAGAACCAACCCCTCTAATACCACTGTATCATTACTTTTCCTAAAGGGGATTGTGTGATGACTACCCCCAAGCCTGGCTTCAATAGTCCAGGGGATGGTGACTAGCACCGCGTAGGCATATCTCACAAATGGGAGGGATTTTCCTAAATACTGGAACAAACACACACATATCCATGGCCAAAATGCTAAATTGTAAAAAGTAAAAAAAAAATCAAGTATACATTAAGATTCCAACCACAGAGTATGGAAGTAAAAAACTAGAAAGTAAACTGGGCTAGAATACAAGCCCACCAAAAGAAAGAGTCTATAAAATTGAATGCACATGTTTCTGAAACTCATTCGCAGAAAACCCTACCTGAAGGGAATGGCACTAGAAAGCAGTCTGAACCTTTATGAGAACACCTCAACTATTTGGTCTCTCTAATAAACACATGGTCCTGGTCCACCTAGGACTCCCTCAATGTGTCGATCATCTATAAAAGACAAGACATGTGTGGGAAATGATTGTGTAGGGGTGAGTAAAATAATACTCTATGTGACAACCACAATCCAAAATGGAATACCACTATGAAATATAATAAGTATACAAAAAGAAATACATAAATTATACCACAAATAAATTCATGATGTATACCAAAAATAAATATTAGATTCAACTAACACATGTATAAATCAATAGTATGCAAAACATGAACATCAACTGTAATCCACAAGATGCCCAGTATCGATAAGACACATAGTCCCAATGATACACTCAATCCCAACAAGTCATGTAGTCTCGGTAAGATAGGTAGTCTCGGTAAGTCAAGTAGTCTCAAAGTTATAGCCAGCCACTGGATTCCGCTCATAGCACAATCATTCTGGGAGAACCAACTCCAAATCCATTAGGTTGTATTCACACTTCCACAAAACCCAATTCTTATATCTCAAAGGACATTTTAATCCCAAGGGAACCAGTGCCACAAACATATCATCTAAATGACACACATTTTGAATTTTATGGTTGTTTTCATAAAAAGGTCTGACCCGGGTCCAATTCGACCCATCGAACCTAGCCCGACCCACTGGGTCGACCCAACTCAGTCTAGCCCACCTGACCTGGTCTGTCCTAAACCAGCTCATCCCACTGCATTTACTAGACTGTAGCCCATCAGTCCACTTGGTCCAGCCAGCAGAGCCGTTAGAGCATCCCGACTACTTTGGTCCGACCCACACGCATGAGGGCTGGTCCGGTTTGCCGCACACGGCCCACCCCAGTCGTGTTCTGCTCTGCTCTACGTGGTGCCGCATCGCGTCCCTTAATATTAGCTCATAGTGTTTTTTCCCCGAGGCCACCCCGCTGCATACATGGGCACCTCGACTTGTCCCCCCTCACAGCCCTGCTGCATCCACTAGTCAATGCCACCCCACCGGCCAACATCATCTCCACCGCACATGACCACCCTCGCATGTGGAACCTTCGTCGTATGTCCCCTCCCACACATGGCCGCTGCTATGTTCTGCTGCTTCGGTGGTCCCATTCGCGGACCATCGAGGCACCTCTAATTCCCAAAATTTGTCACTATTGTAGATCCTAGTTATCCAAGACCCGATTTACCCTGTTTGAGCCTATATGTTAAATGTTTCTCTAATCCAAAGGTCATATTGCATTTGGAGCCTCCCATTAATCCAATCCATGACTATGAGGGTTCAACGTTGAAGAACACCAAGAACGGGGGGGGGGGGGGGGGGGGGGGTAATTAAAGCACAAATAATGCCCTGAGGAATGAATATTTACCTTTTTTTCATGTTAGCCTCAATCTATTATCTTTAGAACAAATAACTAAGAATAAAGGATAAATAATTCATCTCCTAAGGATTTTACACAAATACTCACATCCCGCAAGAATGATCGAACTACAGATCAACCTATTAATTGGTTGATCTATGTTTTTTTTTATTCTAGAAACAGAAAAATAAAATCAAGGAACAAATCCATTCCTTGAAGCTGGATCATTATTTAAGGAGAATCAGTCATTGCATTACTATTTTTTGTGAGATCCATCAAAAAAACCATCCACCAATCTCCAATAAAAAATCCTATCATCGTTGTTTGCTGAGGGGGTTCCTCGCCATGCCTCCAAGGAATTATAGGGTTATAGTGATAACCCTAAATTTCCTAGAAAAACTTATTTTAAAAATAATGTAACAGTATTAGTGAAATGTTAAAAATAAAAAAAAAATCACTATTTATTTATTTAGTAAAATTCCTAAAACTACATTCCACAATTGAACCACATTGGTCAATGTTAAGCCATGCCTAAGGTAAATTTGCTGTTTTGAACGCAATGGTGCCCTCAAATTTCTGATCTGGGAACCCATTTAAAAGTTATTCCACCTTTTTAGGAAAAATACATGCACATGATATTTAATATTTTAATATTTTTTAAGAAATTATTCCAGACACACCGAGTCTCGGAATCACATTTTGTCTCCGCATAGAGTCTCAAGATAATTACATAAAATATTCAAAAGTAATAAGAGGAAAATCTGGGACATTACATAGCCAAATATACTTTGTCGACTACCTCCCAGAAGTTCAAATGGCACCTTATAATCAACATTGACTTAATATCATGCCTCGTATTTATCTTAGACGTCTGATACATTAGGTACTCATTAGTGACAAGATCTAGTTCCAGATGAACCATCTTATCAAAATGAGTAGAATACTCTATAACATTATCCTCCCCCTACTATAAAGTTAGAAACACTTAGTTATTTTCTACACATAATGTCTCTGGTTAAAACTAATAATTAATTTTTTTTGTAAAATAATCCTAGGTAAGCTACTCATCCAACATATATCTCAAAATAGAATCACGACATCTCCTTCCTGCTCCCTCGGGTAAGTACATGGAAAACCACACCTTTGAGTATTTAGGAGTCTTCAAGAAATTGAAGATACTCTCATTTTTTCTCAAACCACTCTTTAGATTCCTATAATCCTTTATCCCAATAGAATATGGGTGTATGCTTCTTAGTTAACTATGAACCATCATCCACCACACATGCTGGGTTCCTGATAGCCACTTGACCGAGAGTCTAAATAGATCATAATACAAATTCTATGAAATAATGGTCCACTAGAGAATTTTCTTGCAGAACCTATCTTGAAACTAACTATCTCAGATTTGTAATATCTATTCTAGATTTTTAATATATATTCTAAAAGGAATTAAAAAAATAACACAAAATAATAATCAATTAGATAATGAGAAAAATCCAAAAATATCAGGACCACTTTTAGAATTCAAATTAGTGCTTTAAAATAGAATAATTTAAAGGAATTAGGAATTATGTCAACAAAATGAATTACAAAAAAAATCAATTTAAATAATGTTTCCTTAAATTTTATTCAAATGACCCCAAATCATAAGTCTCAAACCTGGTAAAATTCCTTGACCACCTATGGTAACTCTAGTTCACTCAGGGAAGTGAGCTGGATAAACCACTTTTCCACACTTAATATCCAAATTATGATGGCCCTAAATCCTATATACCTTATAAATTACCAAAATCAGTCATTATTAACACACATTAGGCTGATTCAACCCCTAATATAAATGTTTAATAGACCAAACTATGTCAACCAAACCATACACCTGATATGGAATTTTCACGGTGAGGTGAAGCAAGAAAATTGAAAAATTCTTCTATATAACAAAATAAGACACACAACAATAGTAAAATGTAGTTAAAAAAGATACAACTAGATCCATAAAATACAATCCAACCCAGATAAACCCAAAAGTATGAAAAAAAAGGCTAACAAGTCTTGTTATGCTCAATATTCACCTCTAAACCAACCTGAACTAAACACAATGACAACCAGACAAGCAAGCATGATAAAATATTACCTTCCCTTAACCTAAATCCTACAATAATATATATATATATATCCTCCCAAGTTAAAAGGTATGGTTTGAGAATAAATACTAGTAGGATACAACCACAGAGTCTATACATGGTAAAATATCAAGAATGCAATAGTTTTAGCCTTTTAAACAGTACAATTTACAAATAATTTTCATAATTACAATCCATTTATTGATCAATTTCCCTATGGTTTTCATAAAATCCATTCATATTTTTTAAACTATAAATATAAAAAATAAATGTGATGAAATAGGAAAAAATGTCCATGCATCCTAAGGTGCGAAATTAAACACATATCTATAAAATACCATCATATAATCACATGTGATATAACCTCATATAAAAACCCATGAGAAACAATACATGATAAAAAAATCATATGATAAATTACCCTAAATGAAAAAGAACCACATATTAGACTCTACCTTATAGGAAACAATGTACCAAACAATGGTTATCCTAATTAGTCATAACATTGGATCTAACCAATATCGAGTCCTACTATTGTCCATCCATATCCTGAAGTTTACCTCCTAGTGGTTTCACACACACAAAGAATGCTTTTTTCTATTTCCTGATGCACCCATGGTTCCCAATGTTAAAATTTGCAACATACATTTCAAAACCATGCTGAAATTGTTATAAAAAAATTTAAAATCCCATCCAAAAATCTTCAGTGTTTCAAAAGCCATCTCAAAATGAAGAAAATATTTTTTTCAAAGAAAAATCCCTTTAAAAACAATTTTATTGAAAATAAATACCTTGAAACCACATATCACTTGAAATAAATAAACATCACAAAGTAATTTTCCAAGTAATAAAATCAATTCATTTAATCAACCAATTATATATAACAATATACCTCAAGATGGTATAAACCTTGCCACATTCAAAAATAGTGTTTTTCAATGACAAGATAGGTCTTCAAAAGACAATGCGTGATAAGAAACTGTAAGTAATCGATTAAAAACACAATTTCCTTATGAATCTAAATACTAACTGTGGACAATGAAAATTTTTTGACTAATGAAATGAACAATTATAAATAATGATTACTCATAGAGGCTCACAACAACAACCTGATGATTGATCAATGAATGTAGCGAACCGGAATGGAGGGATATCTCCAAAATTGCCTAGGGTGATCTCAAGGAAGATAGAGGGAGGATGCATGGATAAATGAAATGAAAATAACTCATACAAATGCCTGAAAACCAAAACTCATGATAATTACATGGTGTATAATCCCATTACATGTCATGTAATCCAAGAAGGATGAAAATGATGAAAAATGCATCACCATTTTATTAAAAGCACGATTTTTTACCATTAAATCTCATGAAAATACTAACGGGCATGTAAATATTTTACACCCTATATTAGTTTATATAATCTATTAGGTCATGAATAAACATTGTGTAACCCCCTTACATGGTGTCTAATTCCCTATTAGACTACAAAGAATTGTAGGTTTAATAAGAAAACAGCAAGGCACCTGAAACGTTCTCTGCACTTGGGGAGAGCCCCTCTAATCCATTAACAAATTTATACCCAGACTCCATTAATTCAAATAGAAATACATACTGTAAATTTTGATCATTTTTTCTAGAAATTATCTCCATCCTTGAGAAACATTCAAACACACCCAAAAAAGGATGATAAACAAAGAACAAAGAACGGAGTATATGAAAATCCTTAAGGGTTATTACAATTAGTTATCTAATTTTAAAGTAATGGGATAAAGATGTAAATAATATTATTTAAAATAAAAATGAAATAATATTAATCTTTAATAAAGTCCCTCATATATGCCAGTTTGAATATCTTTATGTTTATGGAATCCACTTGGGATATCACTTTTAATGCTTGTGTCCTGTCGGAATTCAATTATTCCATTAAAATATAAATTATTAGTTCTATATTAATAGTTATCTAAGGAATTATTTAATTGATAAGGATCTATAATTATATCATAAAGGAATTAAAATTTCAACTAATTTTTAATGAAATTTTAAAAAACTGGGTCAAAATAAAAGGTTCATACTTTATAATAATCAACATCAAATTCCACCTAAAAAGGAAATGCCTCTCAAAAAACATCTACAAGAGTGATCACTGGTGGGTTTTATTTTCTAATATCTTCCTAAAATTTCACAGTCCAGATATCAGAGGATTTAATTTATTTTATTTTTTCATCCACTACTTCTTTATTATCCTCCTCTTGTTATTCCATTAGACGTCGATAATTAGATGTGCACTGGTATATCAGGTCCTTCTATTCATCTAAAGTTAATTTTAGTTAAACATTATATGCCTACTAAAGAGGTGTATATTTTGACTTGTAGAATTTGTATTTATAATATTATAACCATAGCAATTATATCATCAAACTTTACTGATTAGAAATAAGAATAAAGTTCATTATGAAATAAATATGCAGTTTACTCAACCCAGTATTTTTAAAACAAATAGATAAAGAAAAATTAATGAAAAACATTGTGATAAATAATGTACAATATCTGAAAAATAATGAAACATGTGTACCAATCCTCCCCATCAATGGTTCCAGTTAATTGAGGTTATTATGGTCCTTGTAGTCAATAAAAAATCATAGAGATACTAACTATGGGTCATTCTATTGAGGATGGATTTTTTATTAATATTATCCACAATTTATTCATTATCTTAAATTTTCCTTTTTAAAATAACAACATAGTGAGGTTTGGAATAAGTTTTTTATTATTGATTCAAGTGTTATAGAAATAAAACCAATGAAAATATTTAGTGGTTAAACATTAGATAATCCTCCCATTCACTCTATCACAATCCATCATAAATAATTCCACTCTCTTACTAAAGTCAAGAATACGCTCAAGACCACCCCCACTCACCATTCCTTGATAATTATGTTTTATAAAGGATCATAAATTGAATACTACACTCATAACCCATACCCACCTAAAATTCTCAAGAACATTCAAACAATCCCCAGTCATTCACAAATCCTTCCACCTTATAAGAAATTATAGTAACCATGGGGGATGTGTGCAAACAAAAAGTGATAAAAGGAAACTATGATATAAATATAGGTATTGTGATAACCTAAAAATATTATTATTTATACCCATAGATCCCCATGAAGATCAAATAAGATAAATAATAATATTATTTCATTAAAATAAAAGATCCTGGAATGTGGTTATAACCTTAAACCAGCCATAACAGGCCTAGAATTTCATCACTATAGAATAAAAATAATAAGTAAGTTAAAGTAAAAAATGTTGATCCCCTAATTTAGTGGGTGAAATATCCTTTTAAATGGATTTAAAGAATATTATTTAACTTCTATCATTGTTCCCTGATGATGTCCACATGGAAATTCAAGTGACATTATGCACAAACATGTACGGATTCTAGAGCCTCCCCTTAGCTTACTTCCTCCTCTAAGAAATTTGTGATCACCCTACATAATGAGTGAATATCCCTCGCTACATTTATGATTTAACAAAATAAAGAAAAAGGGAATACTTTTTTATTGTAAAGGGACATGTATTGTTGACATGTGTGCATTTATTTTATCCAGTGATTCAAATGTGTGTCTATGTTATTCTTACTTCTTCCAAAGTATTTCAGGGAATTCATACACAATAATTCAAGGGTTTGATGCACTACATGATTTTTCATTCTTTAGAATTCCTAAAATATAATATCACATACTCTTGATGGAATCCTCAGTCATGTGGTGAAGTACGTTTCTAATTCTGCATTGACTTATCCTTGTATTTAATCTCAAGCATCGTTAGGGTTTAACCATATGTGGTACTCCACCTATAATGATTAGAAATACATATCTCATGTCACATATGATTAATCTGACTAAAATACTCGGTCATCTATATATTCATACATGGAATCATTTTATCCAAATAATAATTATATAATTCATATTAGACCCATTTAATCTAACAAAAATCATTAAAATTTATATTTATTCCTTCACTATCATGAAAGTAAAAAATACTCAATAGTGATAACTAGTATTTTACTATTTAAATTCATAAGTAAAATAAAAATATAAAAATTATCTTTTATACTAGTTTTATTATTAATCTCAAAATAATCCATAAAATAATAATTCTATGGTTTACACTATTCTAATATTATATATATACTAACTATACTACAATTTTATAAAATATATACATTTATTGGTGAATCCTTCATTATTAATTTTTTAGGTTATCTAAATTATATTCCATTATATTTTCATAATTCCATTTAAAAAAAATATAAATAAATAAAGAATCAAATAAAATAATACCTTTATATTTGATGATCCATAAAACAGCATCAATAACCCTTGAAAGACAGAGTGTCAAAGGAGAAGTAGATTGCAGTTGAATGGTAAATCCATCAAATATTGATTTTGAATATAATTTTTACTATGTTTTTAATTTTAATAATATAAAATATCCTTTAAATTGAATTATTTAATCATTATGATGATGATTTAATATGATATCAATCTCATGTGTTGATATATAAGAAGATATCTACATAATATTGATTATAGAATATAGTATGAACTTCCATCTAATACAGTGTAAATGAAATGATATATTATGGATAATAAATTTATTTAGTGTTTTGAACCTAACATACTCTACATTATTACTTAAAATAGTATTCACAATATGACTATATCTGTAGGATTTTATCATCAGCATTAATAAGTTGTTGTCTTCTTAACTTGGGTAAGTGAATTACTGCACATAATGTTTGGTACGACTCATGCAGTGTAGAATATGCATGTAGTAGAAACAACAATGACACCTACATATTGTATGATGTATAAATCATCTAATATTTTTATCCCATATAGATCTCTCACGTATAGAAAATTCACTGATATTTTTCTTCTTAGGATCCCATAAATACAAAGATACATATTTGAATCCATAGAATTCCAAAATGCATAAGAATATATAAAAATTTAAATTATTATAATTATTTAATACTGAATTTATATTTTTTCCGAAATCAATAATCCTAGGTTATATTCATATATTATCAAATTGTATTACTTACATAGGGTTCATAAATATATATACTATCTAATTTTTAGTATGAATAAAATTTGTTCTTATATCACCCTTCTGGACATGATCCAAGCTAAATAGGTATCTCGATTCAATATGCTTGGTCCTTGATTATTTAAAGTGTTTAACTGAAATACATATTTTAGAATAATTATCACACATGATATACATTTAGTTTGTGAATATTCCAAAGTCTAAGGATGCATGTCTAATCGAACTTTTTTGAGCACAAGACTGGTTTCAACAACATACTTATCTTTTGTACAAGACCAAGAAATAGAGTATTGTTTCTTTAAGCACCTTGATACAAAAATTCATTCAAGGACATTAAATATGATACTTTTTTCCATTATTTAATTTTTTTCTTCCTCAAAAACTGATGTCTAATTAACTCCATAAATCAGAAGATATTCTATAGAGGTACAAAAAACCTAGAATTATAGTTCCTTTGATATAATTAATGATCCTCATAGTAGATTTCTTGTGTGATTCTTTTGGGTTAGCATAGAATCATACAAACATGTATAAAATTAACATTAATTCAAACCTTCTTATTGTTAAGGAAAATAGTCTTCTAATAATTTCTCGATATTTCTTCTAGTCAATAGAATTTCTTATTGTATCTTCATGCAATTTACAAGTAGTATTCATTGGACTTATCATGTATTTTCTTGAGTGTATACTGAATCATTTTTTCAATTACTATTTTTTACTTTGATTCATAAAGATACCATCATCCATATGAAATATCTAAAAACACTAGATATAATTTTATTTCACAGATGATGTTTTTCTCAAACACTTTAACCATTAAATTAAAAACATATCTACAAAGGTAATTATTAGATAATTCAAAGATAATATCATCTAGATATATCTATATAGTTATAATATTCTTTAAATATCTCTTCATAAAAAATTTAGGATCTACATTTCCCTTCCCAAAGTGATTTTATAACAAAAACGTTAAAAACTATTCACCCTATTATCAAAGTGATTACTTTATTCCATAAAATGGATTTGTAATCTTAAACATGTAATGAGGCTTTTGATCATGCTTAAAATCTGGTAGTTATTTAATAGATACATTCCTAAAAAATATTCTATTTAGAAATTCACTCTTTAGATTCATATGATAAAACTGAAACAACATGTGAGTTGTACATTCAAGTTAGATTCTGAAAACTCTTACTATGTTAACTATTGATATTTTTTTAGCATAGTCAAGCCCTTATTCTTGATTATATCCTTAAGAAACAAATATTTCTTTATTTTTCAGAATCATCTCAGGTTAATGTTTTTTCTAAGATTCACTTGTTTCCTATGACTTCTTAATCACCAGGAGGGCTTATAAGTTATCATTAAATATTTCGTGTGAACTAATTCGACTCCTATTTTATTTAATGAACCCAATTTTAAACCTTTAAATATTCATCTATATAATTAGTTTTATACTTTGAAATGAATGAAAAGTACTCCAATAAATTTCATATTACATTCCTATTTTGTATTTGAGAATCCATATCTTCCATAATTTTCTTAATATGGTATCCTCTAACACTCATACACACCCAAGTTTGAGAAGTCCCGATCTCTTCCTTAAATAGTTCATTATATATCTTGATCAATATTCCAAGTGGTTTAATGTTTTACATATTGAGTTCTTTTAAATATTAATTAATTTTTCAAAATACAGATGTCTTATCAAGAAATATTTCTTACAAGAATTGACATTTATAGATTATTAAATAATAATTATCGTCTTATTATAGAATTTGATGGATTTATTATGGTTATATTAAACCCAAAACATAACTTTATCTTACATTAAATCAATATTTTCTATGATATATTTTTCGTTAAGAATAAACACCATGTAACCAAACACTCAAATGTAACAAAATATTAGATTTATTCAATTTAATTGTTCATATGGAATATTTATGAGAATATTATTTGGTGTGAATTTTCCAATAGAATACTAGGAAATGTTAGTAGCTCGTATCCAAAAGTATTGTCTATAGGGAAACTGGTGGTACCTGGTGGGCTAGGACCTAACAACCATGTTAAGGTGAGGTGCCTGTACTATCACTGTGTCCCTGTTGTTACAACATTGGTAGATTATACTGATTCAATATATTTTTTATTTTTACTTGAATAGTTTTGTTTAATATCTATAGTATTCCATTATTAAATATATTTATTGGATTAGATAAATTTTGGGAAATACTATTTTCATAAAAAAAGTTAAAAAATTATTTATTATTAAACTTTATGAAATGAATTATTATAATAGAAATAATTATGAAATAATTCCCATTTTAAACCATATTGAAATAATTTAATAAATTTGAGAAGGTATCTCTCTCATATTCCAGAATTTATAACCATGTGAACTTGGTCTAATAATTATCCATAATCAAATAATACCTTTTACCTTCAATACTAGTAACTTGAGTTGCTCTAAATAATTATAAATGCATAATCTATATAGGTCAATTAATTACCACTTTATATATCATCTTGAAATATCCCTTTTGTTACTTTTCTTTCATACAAGGAATAAAAAAGTTATGCATACCAACTATAATTTAGGCATTTGTTGAAAATTCTATAGATATATAACTTGGATAGTAATCTAAAATTATAGTGGCCAAACTATTTATGGTATAAAGGACAAACTATATATAAAAAATTCTAACATTTAACATTGTTCAAGGTTAAATCATCAAATTTAATAGTGTAACATTTTCTTTTCTGATAGAAATATATAAGGGTAAATCCTTTTTAAAAATTAGGAAATTTTCATTCTTGAATTTATCAGATAAACCATCTTCACATAATTTATAAATGTTAATAAAGTTATTTTATATAACTTAAATATAAATATTATTAGTAATAAAATTATAACTATAATATTTATCCTTATTTAATCCTTTGGTCTTTCCTTTATAATTATCTAAAATTTATCATATTATATATAACATTTTTTAAATTTTTTAAAGTTTTATAGATATATTATTATGTGACTTGAGAACATATGATCTATTTCTAAAAATTTATTCTTAATAATTTATAGATGTTTGTCTCATAATAATTAAAAAATAAAATATTTTGATACCCAAGATACTTTGGGTTCAATTGAATTAGTTACTGAGACCTTAGGTACCCATATAAATTTAATAGTATACTTATAATGGGAATTAATAGATAAATATTTATAAGTAACTTTTTAGTGTAACCTAATGATTAAAGATTCCTTATTGAAAATTCATTAATATAATGACCTTTCATGCCACTGGAAAAGCATGAAACAAAAAAAAACTTCCTTTGGTGATTTTAGTAATGAAATTCTTACACATATTAGGAAAATCGACATTGTGACATTTATTTTCTTAGTAATTCTTTATACATAAATCATCTTATAATAATTTTATTTTCTATTATTGAATTTTTTCAAGGATTCATTCAAATTTTCCTTTTTACTTATGATACCCATTTTTTCGACTTCTATAGTTTTTCTTATAAATGAAATATTTTTTCAACTTTAAATTTCCAGTTTAAAAATCCTATACTCATCAATCACATTTTTTATTGTCATTTATCTTATTACATAAAAGATAAATGTATTAAAAATTATCTTTAAGTTTCTCATAAACTTAATCCAATTATTACGAATTAGTACTTTAATAATTTGACTTAGAATCTAACAAACTCACCTGATCAATGTTATCCATTAAATTCATATTTGGTGATTACTTCCACGACTTAGATTCTTCATTTGGGAAACTATTCTCACTGCTACTCCAAGAGTCTTTCATATCCCTTTTATACTTAATGATTTTTAATCATGAGGAAGTAAGTCTTGACATTCATATTATTCCAATATTCATATAAAATAAAATGTATTGAATTCGAATTATTATTATAGGAGTTACATATCTTCTGTTTACTTTTTATATCCTTGTTATTATATTTATTTGTTTATTTATTTAAACCTTTTCTCTTATTAATAGACTATTTATATGTTTTTCTAATTTTTTCCAATTCATTATAAGTTATTAGTGATTAATATTATAGTACATATTAAATAAAACATAAATAGTTTAAAAATTTCCCCTTTTTATTATTGGTGTCTTTAACAAATATATTCTCTAATTCAAGATCATACAGTAGTAATAGTTCAATGAGATCATCCATTGAGTTTTCTTTAAAGAACTTAATTTCATAAATTTAAACCTTAATTACATTCCATTTATTAGATAAATCTCATAGGATAATTTCCATTACTATTTAATTTTATAGACTTCTCTTAAACCAATCATTCTATTTATCATATTGGTAAAGATGTGGAATTGTTAGTTCACAAAACCATTCTTATAAAAATTAAAATCTTGGTATTCTATTTTTTATATTCCAATCTTTATTTTTTTTAAATTTCAAATCCAAAATGTGTATCCGTATATATTATTCAGATAAAAAAGGATGTCTTACAAATTAATGCAGATTCGCAATAATCAATACTCAAATTCTTCAAATAAAATTATATAAGAGTCTTCTAGAAACCATAGACATTACTACCAAATTAAGGTCATAATTTTAAAACCCATCCATCATTAGTACATTTTTCATCCATAAAACAATTATATTTATATTAAATAGGTTATTTTCTAGGATTGGGTTAATATAACCAAAATATATATAAATTAAAGATGCATTGATACCATTGCATTCCCATATAATACTATTGTCATAGGCCAAGAGGGTGGATAGATTAGAAGTTATAAAATTTATGTAAATAAATAATATAGATAAATAAAACTGATTTTTATGTTTGTTAAAATAAAAAACTCAAATTCATTATTCATAAACCCTAAAACTCTTTGATATGAGTATATTAAACTTGGAGACAAACATTTTTTAAAGAGAGTCTCAACACTTTTAGAAATTTATTTTTCTATCGGTTTAATAGCCTAATATTCCTAAATTTTAATTTTATGAGCATAAAAAACGACAAACACATATATTTTACAGATAGAAATACAATTTATTATAAAACTAATTTTATACAGAATAAAATAAACTAGATTATAATATAAATTCTTAAATAAATATTAAAAATTACATATTTGAATTAATAATCTTATTTGAATAATGAATCTTGATAAATATTTTAACAAATTCCAATATCCATGTATAGTGACCCAAATGTATTAGTAAATTAGTAATTTTGATGTCACTTGGAGGAATGACATTCCTATAGATTTTCTTCCCTGCTATATTAGATACACTAGAAAAATACCTACTTATCATCTCATGTAATTCCCCCTTGTTCTCCTTTCTTCGTTTTTCAATAAAATTTAGTGTTCTTTACTTTGTACAGAACACAACCATATTTTAAAGAAAGTAAATTAGTAATTTTTATTATCATAATAATATTAATTATCAAATATTTTTATTCTTTAGTTTATAAATTCATTATATCAAATGATTAATTAATTTAATTTACAAAAAAAATATTTATTAAATGATCCCAATGGTATTTAAGCTTATGGTTTCCATAATTTTATTCATATGTTGATAAATTAGGTTGAATTTGTGATCTAATGACCAAATATATTATATTATTTAGTGGTGAAACATAATATTTCATTAGTCATAAATTTTATTTCTGTTTACACATAATATATTATTTTTCAATTAAATTTGTTCTCATTTCATTATATTTAATATTGATTAGAAGTATAGAATTTTAGTTATAATTTTCTATGCATTGATGATTTAAATAGACCGTTCACTTTTCAAATAATTCTTATGTTAATTCTTATTAATACATTTGTGTGATGACATTATCCCGAGTAAATTATCAACAAAGAATTGGTGTGAATTTGTAGAATACTTTCACTTTCTAGTATATAATTATTTAGATAATTATCCACATCTAATATAAATAATTTGTTAATTATTCCAACATATATCACCTAATATTAAGAACAATTAAATATAAAAAAACTCATAAATCAGTTTGTTGATTTTACCTTGTGATAATCCTTGGTATAATATTGGTTTTTCACTCTATATCCATCAGAATTATTTATCTTCCCAAATGATTTCATATCTAGATTTATATGATAGTATTTCTATTAATAATATTTATTTAAAAACTCAATAAATAAATTATAATAAATTATCTATTAATTTTAAATTTTTGATAATAAAGTTAAAATTAGAAGTTGAAAATCAAACCAAGAGTTATTAAAATAGGGCATCACGTTGTATGTAGAGACCCTCATTGTCACTATGTGGACTTCGTATGAATCATCTATTTGATATAATTTTTTATTGAAATGAAAAACATGAAGAATTATTTTCTTATTATTTTTATTAATTTAATCCAAAATTGAATCATAACACAAACATATAAATACATAAATAAAAATTTGTATTCATATAAAAACAAAAGAATTATTATCTCATCCATTTAACTGTATTATAACATAATGTTTTTCATTATGAGATCACTTAAAACTATGTTTTTAATATCAATTTTTATCTCTATATTATATAACCTTCATTTATTGAAAAAAATATTCTTCCTTATAGATGTGGGGATTCTTACAAAACCATGTAAATACGTGTGTTCTATTTTCATTATATTTTCTCTCATTTCTTTTATTTATAGAATTTTCCATTATAATGGTTTCCTTGTTTATAAAATCTATTAGATAACACTGTGAATGGATATGTGGTAGGTCCATTTCAAATAAATAGATATTCCAAAATAGGTGTGTGAATTTTAGTTCATGGAAACTTATAATATATTTTTATGCGTGTTTTATATATGATTTTTTTAATGAATTAATAGATTTAAATTACCTTAAAATTATGTTTTTACTTAATGTATTTTAAATATATATAGTTTAAAATTATTTTTTATTGGGTCTATTATAATCATTTGATATTTTCGTGTTAAACTGTCTTCCGAATCCTATTGTCCAGTATCCTAAACTGCCCCTTATCTAATTCATACCATACACAGCATGCACCATAAGATGTTGATGAACCTGATCAAATGATTATTATTTCCCCATATTTTACTTCATTGAGTGTTTTATTTCTATGAACATTGACTATGATCCTAATCACTTCACTTCTATCAAATCATGGGTCTCTACATGTCCCCTCTGTTTTAAATTCTTGGTCTTCTCTAGTGGTTTGTCTATACTCTGTCATCCATGTGTACTTAGTTATCCACACCTACCTCAAGCGAATATTTTTCCCACTCGTTGATAATTTCTCACGATTACACATCAGTTTTCATGATATGAGACTTCTTCAAGTATGAACTCCCATATTGTTTTCTATGTTCACTAAGAGATAAGAAATTAAGGGAGAGAATGAAAACCATTTCTATTTTCTAAAGAAGAATGAGACGGATGAAGGAATACATATAGTGAATTTTTAATAAATTATGTTGGGAGAGGATATCTATAAATACCATAGTGCACTCTTATTATATCTAATGAATATAATCTTCATACTTATTTAAATAATTAGGATGATTCTAAAACATTCCTTTGTACCTAGAAAATAGTTCTAGGATGACTCTATTATGATGATGAATAGACCCTATGCCTAGAAGTTTTTTCATAGTGGTGAGACTAAGCCCTAATAAAGGGTCATTGTTAATGTTTTCATATGAATTTTCAAGTTTATTAACTCCTTTTATTGTTTACTTATGATGCTTCATCACATGTAGAAATGAGTCCAATAAATGTGAGAGTATATACCATCATCTCAAGATCATATTGACCATAGAATTTTGTTTCAATAGAAACATAACCTCTATATAGACTCTATGGTTTCACTTATTTTATTTACTGACTCATTAATTATATATCCACTATTATTTTACATAGTGGAAAGATTTGAATCTCCTTCTTCACACACATATTTCAATTAATTGATCACATAAATCTTTAATTTCATTTTATTACTTTTCTATACTAATTTATTTTACCTAGTATGCACTAAAAATTGTTTTTAATTTGATTATTTGGATTTACTTTTAAATAGTCAAAATTGATTTTAGAAAATAAAAACTAATATTATTGCTTCAGTTTAGCTTTCCATGCTTGTTTTCTATCCCAAGATTATTTCTTTCAGGATTGTAGTAACCATTGAGTGTCACTTGCTTGGTTCTTTCTTTATTATTTATGATGGTTGGTTCTATGAACCTATTTTTTTGTGATTATATTTTCTATTATCATATTCATATTGAATATATAATTATTATTTTCTATTAATCCCATTGGTATTTTTTATATCTCAATTTTAATATTGTTTTTATCACCATGTTAATATTTCTTCCATTGTGTATTGAGTCCTTTTCACTATGACATCATTTATTATTTAGAATATTTTTATTATTAATTGAATTAATTATGTTTATTTTTTTTAATAATTAATAAAAGTAAAAATAAAAAAATATTTAATGTATTTATTATTATGGTTTTTTTAAAAATAATTGTAAACTTAAACTATCTTTATTGTTGAATGTGGATTTTCTATTTTAAGGAGCGGAATCACTCCCAAAAATTGGTATAAAATAAAATTTTATTTTAATATTATATCAATAAAAATTGAAATCCAAATATCCCATAGTAAAATTATTTATTTTATGGAACATTGATTTCATACTTCTCGTTCAAATAAGTATTTTATTTCTATGTGGTCATAATTTATTAGTTTTTTCACTTCGCATTGATGGATAAAAGTGAAAACGATCAGATATGATAAGGTACATAATAAAATTATTGTATGGTAATACACTCATTACCCTAGGACATCATGATAAATTCAATTATGAGGATATGAAATATGTCTCCACCTTTCATGAACTCACATAACACACAACACAACACCATAAAACAGTAAGTACCATAATCATTAACTGATAAAGAAAATGAAAAAATACTATCCCCCTTAATAGATCTATGTCTCAAATATATCATTACCAAAAATAATCCACGAACTACTACTATCATCGACATTGGGTTGGTATTCTCTATCATCTTATTGGTACAATAATCAAAAAGTAGCATCCACCTTGAAACCAAAGATGAAACCTCCATTGATTGTTTCATCATGAAACTCCAAGAGCTCATAAAATCTCCCCTCCAAAGACCAATGATAACTTAAATTTTTCTACCTATCTATTTATCTTATAAAATATTCAAAGAAAAGGACACTAGATAACCTTTCTTATCCTATCACGCTTACTTAGTGAAACTAGGACCCCAAAAATGTAACATCCTAGGTAAAAAACGAATATGAAATTTTCATTTTTTATTTTCATATTTTTGAATTAAATATTAATTTTACATTAAATGGGATTCTATGTTCTATGTAATACCCAATACAAAACACTAGGTTTCTGGTAAATCTTAAGTTACACACAACGTTGGGTCATACAGGAAAATATTAATATAATATTATTTTAACCGACAGTTAACACCTAGTCGTTGTATTTGCAGGAATAAATATAACTAACTAAAATATGATTATACATGTTTTTTAAATGATTTTACATTTATCTAATAAAATTTAGTGGCTTAAAATGTGAATGAATCCAATTTTAAGCACAAATAGTCTAATATTCTTTAAAAGGTCGCTTTACCACCTTTTATTGAAGAACCATTTTTAATATATTTTTTTTCAATTTTATATGATATATTTTAAAAAATAAAATTCTTATTTAGAATCGGAATATCAAAATTTACTTTGGGTAAATTTTTGATATTTTTTCAGATAAAATTCATTTTTTAATGAATAGTGAAAAATACTGTATTTTAATTCAACATTGCCTATTAATATAATTTGTTTATATTGTTAGATTATCTTTTTGATAGGTTTTAAAGTGTAATTAGATTATATTTTTACCATTTACTCAAATTTTGGTCATTGGAAGTAATTTCACTTTGAAACATGACATAAAAAAGTGTGAATCTTTTGATAGTTATCATTTCTTAAAAATACGCTTTTTGTTTTGACAACGCAAATTAGTTTTAAATTAATTAATGAAACTTCAATATTTTTAATTTTTTAAAATATATATAATTTTATAATTTGTAGTATCAAATATATCTTATGCTTAATTTTTTGTATTTTTTTGAAAACCTTTAATTTTTGATGAATAGTTAAAACACTGAGTAGTAGTTAAAAAGTCTACTTCTTCGTTTAAATGAAATTTACCACTTCTGTGAATTTAATTTTGAAAATCCAACATACATGGTTGTTATCAGTAAGTAAAATGTGGTTCAATAAGATGAAAATAATTTTTTTTGAATAGTAACTTTTGACTTTTATTTACCGCGGTTATAGGTAAATAGGGTAATTCATGGTAAACATAATATTATAATAATATAAAATTATGTTAACACTTGTCCTAACCTTATTGGATGAGTCATGGCCGACCAATAAAATCCTTGGGTGAGATTTGTGGACTTTGAAAGCCATTTGGGTAAGATAATGACATTAATAACTTTTTATTCAAAGTAAAAATAAAAATATCATAAACAAGTATTATTTTGCTAAAACAATTTTGTTGTTGAATTATATAATTTATATATTTGACTATAAATATTCATTTTAAAGATAAAAATATTTCCTATATCATGAAATTTTATTTATAATTTTTAGATATCAAATAAATAAAATTATTTATTACACAATAATGATGTAGTGTTTACCTAATTAATGAATGATTTAAATAAATAAGATTATAAAAATTAAAACAATATCCAAAACCTGTCCAATTTTTATTGGATGATTTTATTTTTAATAATATTTATCTTATATTATACTTTAATAAGTTTTGGACCTTTATAAACCGAAAATCATTTTATAATAAAATAATATTTTCAAAGTTTTCTAAAGATCCCCTCCTCTCCCTTATAAAATGTCCTCACCTCTAACCCATTACTCACACCTCTCAATCCCCTTGTAACATCCAAAATCTACCCAAATAATCTCTCAAGATCCCTCTATTACACATAGATGTCTTACCTTAGGAATAAGTCACTTCAATAAATCCTTTTGGTTCAAACCCATGGGAGTTACCTGATTTAAAGGTAATGTCATCTCTTAAGTTCTTTTCTTTTATTTTACTTATCCAACCTTCTAAACTATTTTTATTCATTTATTTTATAAAAACATCAGTATCATAAATATTCGAGGTTGTTTATATGATAATTATTAGAACTACACTTACACACACCTCCGTCTAATGGGTAAAGAACATATTGTTTCGGTAGACGACGATCTACGGCCTCACAAAACGATGATTGTTCAATCTTCTCCTACAAACTCTTATGGTGGCCATTAAGATGTAAATTTATTTAAATGTGACATATATTATATTTATAATGTCTCTATACTTATTTATTTTTAATTTATATCATTCCTTTATGGTTTCCATAATGGGTAAATACGATAATTTCATTTGAGGAAGTGCGGACTACCGCACCCTCCAAGTGATATGACTCATTCATGACATATGTGGAATGTATAAAGGATGAAGTTACTGAAATTATATATAATATTACACTGCAATTATAATATACCTATTTATCATTAAGTTTTCATTCTATTAAATATGAAATAGAAATAAAAGTAGCGTTAATGCGTATGTACGACTTACCATCCCCATGAACGGTGCATTTCATTTCTTACCTCAAAATGTTATGTACTATTATATATATATATATATATATATACTGGATATATATGATATGTATGATATCTAAATCATGAATATCATTATAGAGAAAATTTACTTTTGACCATATGAACAACTTGTAATTATAAGAAGTTCATTTTTGACTCAAATACCAAATATCGACAAAACGACCATTATTAACTTAAATGATTATATAATATTTATAACATGGTAATAAGTGATATAAAAGGAATAATAAATCATAAAAAGGTTTTTAATAAAGTATAAATTAACTTTAGTTTATTATTCAAAAGATTAAATAATGAATAGGTCAAGTCAAACATGAGGTTAGGAATTTCATCTCAATCTCCTTTCATTGAGGCATCCTTTTATTTATACATGGCTTTATTTTATACGGTGTAAAAACCACTTTGACTTTTAATTTCATACAATCGGATTCTTTTCTCTATGAATTATTTTACTAAATTACAAAAAAATAATGTTTCTTTATAACATAAGCGGTGATAATGACCTTTTTCGCCGCCGTGAGTATTATATGATCTTTGGCTTCCTTAACAAGCCATAGTGTTTTTATAATGGAAAATAAATACCATATACCTATCAAAGAACTCATTCAAAAACTCATGATCTATAAAGAAGATCTTAAAGTCAACAAGGAAGAATAGGATGAACTTACAAGGAAATATATACCCTTTAAGACTACTACCTCTAAGAATAAGGAAAAAGAGATGACGTTGGCCTCTATTAAAAGCTCCAGTAATGATGAATCAACATCAGATAGTGATGGAGAGATAGATCCACTGGCCATAAGATTCAAGAAATTCTACGGAAAGAAGAAGTTCTTCAGAAATCCCAATTATAAAGGAAGATATGATAATAAGGGTAACTAAAAAAAGGACTAGAAAAGAAATGAAAAATAAGAGGATATTGTTTGTTATGAATGTAATAGAAGATAACATGACAAAGCTAACTATCCAAAATTAAAATACAAAAAAATTATGAAAACAAATACAACCAGTAAAAGAAAGCTATGTAGGCCACTTGGAGTGCATCTGAGGATAGTTTCAGTGAATCCACATCATCTCATGATGAGAAAGATGGCGTGGAAAATATTTTTTTTTATGAAAAAGACATCTGAGGTGACCTTATATTCTCTGGTACATAATTATTACCATTTTGTAAATGAAAGTGAGTAAGAAAATATGACAAGTGATGAACTATTTGAATATTGTAACATGTTTGAAGATACATGCAATTAATTTAAAGATAATTATAAATATTGAAAGACATATCATGCTCTCATAGTAAATATTAAGTTTGAAATTACTAATGAAAAGGAATATAATTCTCAAATTCTCAAAGAAAACAATGAACTAAAAATATCTAATGAGCAATTGAATAAAGATCTAGAAAAGATAACCAATGGAAAAAATACTATTACTCAAAATCTTGGTAAACCGATAGCTCCTAAGTACACTTCTGGTATTGGATATCATCCTGGACAGAGAAACACATCTAAAACATATTTTGTAACTAAATCTAGAAAATCTATTCTTCTACATAAAAATAATAATTCTACTACTAGTTCCAGTTTTGGAAAATCTTCTGCTACCACTAAGTTTTCTGGACCAAATAGAGTATATTTTTCAAATATGTTAGAAAATATTATAGGAAACCCATGAATCAAATGTAGATACCTAAAGCATTAATTACTTATGTCACTGGACCCAAACAAGTTTGGGTACCAAAATATGTTTTTGTTTGATTAATATGTTGGAAAGATATCTGAAGAGATCCTGCAAGATTCATTGGTACTTAGACAGTGGATGTTACTAACATATGATTGGAGACTACTCAGGCTTCAAGAATCAAATCAAGATTGATGGTGGATATATCACTTTTGGTGATAATTTTAAAGGAAAAATAATTGGCATTTTCTATATTGGTAACTATAACTCAATTTAATTTCTAAAGTAATTTTTTATGGATTGAAATATAATTTGATTAGTATTTCAAAACAATGTGATGATGGGTTTCAGGTTGAATTTGAAAATGATTCTTGTAATGTTTTTAACTCTAAAAATGAATTAGCATTTTCTGCTTTTAGAAATGAAAATTTATATTCTATTAACATAGATTATTTAGTTTCTAAAAATGTTTGTTTTTTAAGTGACTTTCACAAAGAGTCTTGGATTTGGCATAAGAGATTAGGAAACTATAATGTACACTCTCATAGAAATATTACCAAAAAAGTACTACTAAAGGATCTATCGAAACTTGAGTTTTTAGATGAAAAAGTCTGTAATCCTTGTCAAAAGGGTCAATAGCACAAGATATCTTTAAAATCAAAGAAAGAAGTTTTATCTTATAAACATTTAGATTTTGTTCATATAGACTTATTTGGACCCTCTAGAGTTTCTAGTTTAAATGGTAAGCACTGTGTCTATGTTCTTATAGATGATTATTATAGGTATACCTGGACTTATTTATTAGATCAAAAAAGTGAATCATGTACTTACTTCACCAAGTATTCTAAAAAAGTTGAAAATCATAGTGGACTTAGGATAAAATCTTTAAGAAGTGATCATGGTCGTGAGTTTGAAAATAAAGACATTGAATCTTTTTTCTCACACAATTGCTATAGCCATAACTTCTCTTCCCCTTGGACACCTTAACAAAATGGATTTGTGGAAATAATAAATAGAACTTTACAAGAGATAGACCAAACAATGATTAATGAATATGATCTACCTATTTACTTTTGGTCTAAAGATATTAATATAGAATGTTGTATTATTAACAGTCTTAATCAGACCTATTCTTGAAAGGAATCCTTATGAATTGTGGAACAATAGAAACCAAAAAGTTAATTACTTAAATTTTTTGGGTTGAAATGTGTATATGATTAATAAAAAGGTCAATCTTGACAAATTTTCATCCAAGCATGATGAAGGAATCTTCCTAGGTTAACAATCCTCAAGTAAATCCTATAGAGTATTTAATAAAATAACCAATTATGTGGAAGAATCTATGAATATAAAATTTGATGAAATATATCCATATGAACCTAAGACCTCCCAAGAAAAACTTGAAGATGATATGTCAAATCTATACATAAATGAAAAATTATCTCATCCTCTAGTCAAGAAATAGGTTAAATTAAATAGTTCTATAAATTCTTCAAACTCTGAACACGATGAACCCAAACATGTAGATGAACCTAAAATTACTATCCCCTCCTTTTCTAGACCAACTATAACCCTGAAGAACCATCCCTTAGATGTTGTTGTTGGAGACTTAGATAAAGGGACACAATCTAGAGCTTCTCTCAGAAACCAGGTTGAACATCAAGCCTTTTTTTCATAGCTTGAATATAAAAAATCAATGATTCTATCAATGATTAATTTTGGGTAATGTATATACAAGAATAAATTAATCAATTTGAAAAAAATAATTTTTGGAAATTTTTGTATACACCCAAAGACACCTTGAAAATAGGCACTGAGTGGGTGTTTAGGGAAAAAGTAGATAAATCTAGTAATATTGTTAGAACTAAAGCCAGATTGGTTGCACAAGGTTATATTCAAGAAGAAGGCATTTAATATGAAGAGGATTTTACACTTGTTGATAGAATTTAATCCATTAGAATCTTTCTTGCTTATCCTTTCCATCTTAATTTCAAGATTTATCAAATGGATGGTAAATGCTAATTCCTAATTGGGTATATAGTTGAGGATGTTTTTGTTGAACAACCCCTAAGTTTTACAAACCCTCATACTAAAAATCATGTTTTCAAATTTACAAAATCTTTATATGGTTTAAAATAAGCTCCAAGAGCTTGGTATGATAGACTAAGTACTTTTCTCATTATAAAAGGTTTTATAAAAATAATTTATGATCCTAATCTATTTATAAAAAGAATTTAAAAATATGTTTTCGTAGTTTAAATTTATGTAGATGATATTATTTTTTGATCTTGATGAAATTATTTTAGTTTTTATTTTTTCTAAAATGATGCAAAATGAATTTGAAATAAATTTGATTGGTGAACTCAAATTATTTTTTAGATTTCAGATTTTTCAAAATAAAGAAGGTATCATTTTAAATAAAAGTAAATACACAAAATAACTTTTAAAAAGATTTGTATTTGGTAGAATTAAATTTATTGATAGTCTAACGAGTACTTCTTGTAAGTTAGATCTTGACAAAGATGGTAAATCTGGTGATCAAACCACTTATAGAGGAATTATTGGAAGGTTTCTATACTTGACTTCTAGTAGGCCTTATATAATGTTTAGTGTGTGTATGCATCCCCATTTTCAATCTAATCCCAAAGAATCTCACTTAAATTCTATTAAATGGATTTTAAAATACCTTAAATATACAATCAATTTAGGTTTTTTTTACCCAAAAGGATAATAATTTGATATAGTGAGTTATTTTGATACTCATTTTGGTGGATGCAAGTTAGATAGAAAGAGAACCTCTAGAACATGCCACTTTTTGGGAAAGTATTTGGTTTCATGGTGCAGTAAGAAACAAAATTATGTTGCATTGTCTATTTCTGAAGATGAATACATAGATATTGGTAGTTTTCATGCTCATATTTTGTGGTTGAAACACACTCTTCTAGACTATGGATATCAATTTAGACATGTACCTATAAAATGTGACAATACAAGTGATATTAACATTTCTAAGAACCCAGATTCTCATTCTAGAAAAAAACATACTGATATAAGAAATCAATTTTTTGAGAGATCATTTTAAAAAGGGTGATATCACTTTATAATTTATTGGCACTGAATATCATCTTGCTGACATATTCACTAATCCATTGAACTCTGAAAGAAGGAATTAAATTAGACATGAGTTAGGAATGATCAATCTATAAGACGTTGTGTAGTTATTACTTTGTTCTTTTTAAGTGAAGTTGTCATGCCGATACTAATGCTATTTCATGCGGACACAATCGTCATGCTGACACTAATGATATGTCCTGATGACATTATTGTCATTCTGACACCAATGTTATGTCATTCCGACATAGTTTTTATGAATATACTGACGCTATATCAGGTCGATACAATTGTCATGTCGAAACTAACACTATGTCATGCTGATGCCATTAGTGTTATGAAAAATCTATCATGCCGACACTGATGAATAACCGTTTCTATACATTTTATGTTTTTATTAAAATGACACAGTTTAATTAACTTTTTTTAACTTGGTTCATGATTTCTTGATTTCATAATTTTAAAAATCCCTAAATGATATAAATTTGAATCAATACACTCTACTCCTTTACCTCTACACTCTCTCAATAGTTGATCTCTCTCTACTCCCAACCTTTCACCTTCTAACCTTCAAAATGAACAGATTGTAATGGAACGTGTGAAGTGATCTATTGATGATGGCGAGTCTTATTATTCTATGAAATAGAAAGGTGAATCGATAAAATCATTAACACCCGTAAATCCTACATTGTAAAATCATGTTGTAACTCTATAAAAAGAAGTTATTGTGGAATGGCTATTAGAAATAAAGTCACTACTTCTCAATGCACTACAAGATCAAGGTTTATTTGAGTAGTTCTCAAATAATGAAAGACCCTTTTACCTGAATCTAGGTCATGAATTTTACATGAATATGGTGTTTCTGTTGGAAGGAAGTGATTTTGTGTGGATAAAATCCATAGTAAAAGGTAAGAGAATCTCGTTCTCTTCAGGAAATTGGGATGAATGTCTTATAGTACCTCATTAAGGGGTATTTGATGATTACTAAGGTAACTTTCACCTGAGAGTGATATGTTTTTCTTTGAGAAAACTTTAAAGTAAATTTCTAATAATGATGACCACAGATGACCCATTACTACAGAGTTAATTGAAGAATGTAGAATATTGTTTAAGTTTATCCAGCATAAAATATGTCCCAAGAAATGGGACTTTTCTTCTTTGAAATATCAATATGTCTACTTATTTATTTTCTAAGAAAATGGATCCAGGTAAATTTGTGTAGATACCTTATTTTACACATAATGAGATGATCAATACTTCCTGAAAATCTAATTCCAAGTTCTATCCAAGGATGATCTCAGTTATACTGAAAGAAAACGATTGTGTAGATGAAGGTGATGAAGTTATTTCTGAGTGAAGTGGTATCTGCCTCAGTAAAAAGATTTGCAAGAGGATGAAAATCAATTGGAACCCATGGAGAATAGAATGGGTTGTAGATGAAGATAAGATCTATGAAATGTTCAATCTAGTGGAATATCAAACTTGACCTAAGAATATGTATGATCCTAGTTTGGGACCAAATGAGGAAGTTGTTTACTTATTAGAAGAAGAATAAGAGAATGTCGCTCCAGTTAAAGACTACGGATCACCTATTGATGATAGGAGTGATCCTGACACCACTAGACCTCGAAAATATTGTTCCTTTGGACATACTAGTCTTCCAATTAACATACCATTTGATTATCCCACTCTTGAAGATAATAGGTATGAGGAGACATATGTCTCAGGCAGTGTGGAATTTTTAAGTAGATCCAGTAGCTCTCAAGAAGAAGAAAGTAAAAATGGTGAAAGTGGCAGCGATAATGAAGAGAAAGAAGATGAAGAAGATGGTGATAAGAATACAAATGAAGTACATGTCTCCAGACATGATGATGATGAATGTAATGGAAGTGATAATGACCATAATAATGATGATCAAGGTAAAGATGTTGAAATGATTGAAGTTCTGGATCAGGATCGATTGGAAGAACCTAATGAAGTTATTTTTGAAGCGATAGAAAATGATGAAGTTGCTGCTTAAGTGGAAGATCAATATATTCTTTTACCTCATTTGTTTTATGAAAGAAGAAGACCTCATTTTGAAGATGAGAAACTATTAAGGAATGAACATATTGAGGGGAGCCTCATGAAATAGAAGGTCAAGATGGTGAAGAGAATAAACTTGGACGAGTAATGTTTGATACTCTCACTCCTCTAGATGATGATGTAATGCCTGAATGGGTGAGGAATCTAGGGTATGTGGCATTGTGATTAGATTATAAAGATTCAAAAGATGAAGTGTTTATACCAACTGAAAGGGAATCAATGGTTGAGAACCCTTCTAGTGACTATTTCACTCAGGAAGACTTGGAGAAATTCAAGGATGATCTATTTTAATTAGTAATACATTCAGTACAATCTTATATGGGATATGATATTGATGAAGCTATAAAAGAAAACACTGAGCGGAATGATAACTTGAAATCTATTCATTTTATGGTTGACGGTGTAAGGAAAATAGGGACTTCTAGTTATACTCCTACCTGAACCAGTGTATCTCAAGATGATGCTATTTCATTCTCTCGAATGGTGATAAAGGAAATTTATCCCAATTTTATTATAATTATTGAAACCATTGTGGAAAATAACACCATTCTTGGGAATGTGATGAATAAGTTAACTATTAGCATTAATTCTTTAACCACTAAGGACATGACTACAATGGAGAGTGTCTTGAAAGGACTTGAAGATCTTGTTTCTCATATTAAAGTTCCAAATTTTTCCAAACTAATAAAGGAAGTAAAGGAAATTATGAAATATGATTCCACCTTGACTCCTAATGTTATTCCTTATATATTTGGTCAACCCTCTCAGACTCTGGATATTGAGGTAATCAGAACTATTGTAAAAGTGGATCTTAATGATCTATTTGATACCTATGGCTTGGGAAGCCTAGAAAAGATTGAGAAGAATATTGATCGCGTGCATGATATGGTCAGATTCTATACCATGGAAGAATTTTCCACTCAATAAGAGCTTAAAATCGGATAAATTCATATTTCACCAAGATATACTCCAAGCACAAGTTGACAAGTCATTTTAAGTATTTGTCAGAAAATTTGACCTTTCCCCCAGTTACAAAAGCATTCGAAGAACACGTCAAGAAATTAATGGGCTTCACTCCTCTGTTTTAAAAATTCATGGAGAATAAGGATGAATTTCAGAATGCAATGGAATATGGTGGTTATATTATTGGGGATTTAATAAAAAAGGATAAAGAAATACCTTTAGGTACAATGTGAAGCAATTATAGTCCCTACTATTTCATCTCTTTCACCTCCTGGATCAGTGCCTACACCTTGAATGTTAGTGTCCCATGCCTTGACACAGATTCTCCCAGTTATCCAAGAATAGGTTCAACCTCATGTATTGTCCCAACACCAACCTAGTCTTGTACTTAATGTTCTGAAAGGGATGATGATACCTCCTCTAAGAATTTCTTTAGACCCTATAGGTTCTCAACCATCACCTCCTAAACCCTCTAATGATCCTTATGAAAAAGGAAAGGAACCTCTTAACCCTCAATCGTAGTGTGGATCATTATCTGATGGGGATGTTGCCTTTCTTCTTTCTCTCTTTTTTTGGAGACCTGTCATCCATTTTACTTTCTTAGTTAATGGATTTTTTTTGTTCTTTCCTTTCCTACCTTTATATTTTATCTATTACTTTATGATACTTTTTCTTTCTGTGCTGTCAGTTTTCTTTTTGATGATCCCAAAAGGGGGAGAACCAATTGGAATTATCCTTTGGTACTTAACCTTTGTGTACTGCATAATTCCATGTTTTGTGATCATAAAAAAGTAAGAGATTGTTGTCCCATAGGGGACTATCTAGTCTTAGTTGTTTTTATAATCACAAATCATGCCAAATTACAAATCATATAAATTCTTATAAATCATTTCAATTTGTATTAATCATGTATAAACCTTTCAATCATAATTATTTAAGTTTCAATATGTGAAATGTTATCTATATATGATCTCACATGGATGTGGTACATTCAATTTACACTTATATTGTAAGACAGTCTGTACTAAAATATATTCCAAGTATAACAGACAGGCACCGATAGAAGATATGACTTATTGAAGCACGATCTACCGATACATGTGACTTACCGACGTAGATGACCTATCGATGCATGTGACTTTGAGATACATGGTCTACTGATGCATATAACTTACTGACGCAGAAAAACTACCAATGCAATTGACCTACTGCCAGTACAAGTGACCTATCGATGCCTGGAGATTCCGACACAAGGACTCACTGGAAGTTAAAATGAGTCACCGATGTAATGAGTCACCAACGTATGTCAAGACCGAAATAATGACATACAGATGGGTTGATTCACCGACATTAGGGGATACCCAAAGATGAGCCACCAATAGAGGAGTCACATATAGATTGTTTAAATTTTCATTTATTAAAATTATTTCTAACAGTCATATTTGAGTCATTTAATGATATTGACATATTTAATAATGTTTTTTAAGACTTTTAGCAGATAGTGTGAGGTACGATGAACCTATGCACGGGGATAGAACATTCCCTTTGTCATAACTCAAGAATAAAAATCATTTTTAAAGAGATAAAGAATATAACAGAAGAGAACTGTGGTGTTCCCGTGTGTGATACACATAGAAGAACATTTGCGACTCTCATACACCCACTGTGAACTCAAGAAAAAAAAGGAAGAACATATGATGCAATATCAATCAATTTCTACATCAAATTTACAAACTACTTTCGCATATTAAAGAAGAAGAATAATATACCTACAACACCATACTTGTACCTAGAAGACAAAATATGACACTCTATTTCAATTTCAACTTCTGGAAGAAGATTCAAACCTCATCTCAGTTACATCTGAAGAGTTCAAAATGGCATCTCAAGACACACAAAGCCTTCTAAATCATTTCTCATATTTATTTGCTCTGTTGTGTGCTTTTTTAAACACTTTTTGAGCAGTTTGTGTATCTATATATAAATCATACTCTGTCTCCTATATCAAACTAAAGGATACAAGATATCCTTATACTCATACCTTCTTACACCTTTTACTCCAATGAATAAGTCTATAAGAGGTCCTTTTGTGACCTACTAGTTTGTACCCATGAAGAACTATGGTATAGGTCTTGTCACATCGACAAAATGTGTGTGGTTGTGAACCCTGATCTAGGGTATGGATAAAAATATTAGTTAAATTATAAACTACTTGGTGTAAGGTGATCACCATATGGATAGGATTAGGTCTCTCCTTGAGACTGAACCTCTTGTTTCATTTCCACTGTGTTTTTACATTTAGTTTTAATCTGTTTTATCACATATTCCATAAAACTAAATTGAACTCTGATAGTTAGTATTATCAAGTGTTTATAATATTATTGACTTATATTGTTATCTTAAAAAGTTTTATTAATTATCAAATTTATATAAATGATAACTAATCACTATTTTTAGAAATTAATTGAATATTCAAGATCTTATAAATTCACTACTGGATAACTGGTCAGTTGAATTTTCATTTTTGGGGAACTTAAAATAATACTCTTTAACAAATTTTTTTATAGATACTCAATTCAAACCCATTTTGATTACTCTACTCCGACCAACAACCATGTTTTTAACAAAAACCCCCAAATTATTTATAAATGGGATTATCCATTTGTTTAGGGTTTTCCTACTAGAATTCCCTTATTGCTCCCCTGTCTCATCATTCTGGGTATGACATGACACAACTGGTGTATTTTTAAATTATTCATTAATGTAATAATAATGTAAATAATAATAATAAAATGAAACACTTTAGAAATTGAATTACAACACACCTATAATTGTATTACAACCCTAACCCAAAAACATTAACCCTTTTATAACCATGGTATTTGTGAAATGGTAAAGTGAGATCTCAACCCTTACCAAGGATATAAGAGGGGAAAATGGGAGGTAATAATAGAAGAATAAAATGAAAATAAAACAAAATAAAAACTCTAAATAGACCCATGTGAGAATCTAGTTGACAGAGTGGTGGAACCTCCCCCCTTGAATAGCCATCCCTAAACTCGAAGGTCTACCTAATTATTTATAAAAAATTTTAAAATATTTATACTGAAAAGTAAAATGCATGTACTTAATCTAACCACATATTCTTCAATTTATCCACTGATTAATGACCAAATATACCACCCTTTTAATTCGTACATGTTGTTGGTTAGTACATAAGAGTAAGTGGTATGTTCCACCAATGTGTATGTTGTGTATTTTCAAGTAAAGATTCCAAACACTTCTATAATGGGAATACATGGAATTTTTTTTATGGTCCATGGTTTTGCCATGTAGTCTCGCTAGGTGTTCCTTTCCTTATTTAATTATACACATCTTGTGCTAATTTCAAACACACCATGTAATCCCAACTTTTACTCTCAAACCCTCATTATGTGTGAATTCTACTATAAAATCTTGGAAATCATTCATTAAATTTGAAATGAAGTATTTGAACCATATAAAAACAAATATCCAATGAAAAAATATTTTATAATCAATAAAATACTCAAATTAATATGTATAAATAAGAAACATCAAACTCCCACACACTTAGTGATTTTCCTTCACTTAAGAAAAATATCAACAAAAAATTAAAAACAAACCATACTCAAATAAGGAATAATTAAATTAATTATAATCGTAAACATAAATCCATTACTACAGATTTCAAAAATAACAATAATTATTAAATTTTAAAGTATTTAAAATTTTCCTCATATATAATTTAATTCAATACATTTCTCCATTTTTATTCACATTGTTAACCATTTTATAAATACCCATAATGTTGATGATCTACCTTACCTAAAAAGTGATTTAGTCATCACTCGAGATCATATAATTATATTTATACTCAATATCTTTCATATAAACTCCATTCATAAGCTTTCATGTAATCTATATCTTCAGATAGATATTAAGACAAAAAATCAGTATGGCTACCATTAAGGTTCAGATGTTTCTAAGGCTAAGTGTAGTAGGGTAATGAGGTAAAAATAAACATAAAGGCTTGAATAGAAAGCTTAATTATTTAAATATAATGCATGATATTCAACAAAAAGATTGATTAAAATATATACCTTTTATAATCTCTCAAAATATTACATAACCAGTTCCTTCACTTTTTAGCATGCTTTCACAAACCAACATTGAGTATACTTAAAAAATGTGCTCTTCTTTTTCATTTTTTAAAGGACCACATATATTCCCAAGTAATGGTGGTTTTTTTAACACTTTTGACTGGATGAAAAATTGAAACTACCACACACTTATTTCCATGGTACCTCACCAAAATGTTCTATTTATCACAAGGAACTCCCTCTTTAATGATTAGGTGAATATTTATTCAATAAATTCTAATAATTTGGGTATGAAGTATTATAAGGCTAGAAATTTTTATTATTATCAAGTAAATTCATGGTTCCTAGGGTTTTAAAAATATATAAAATATAGGGTGTTTCTCAAAGTCAAAATTGGGCTGTAAATATCAATTAAATGCCTTGATAATTTTAACGTGATAAAAAATCTTCATGTTTTGATAAGATTGATTTGAGAGATCATGTAGTGATGCATATCCTGGTAATCTATCAATAAAGGGGTTATAATAAAGAATATAAATAAATACTCAGAATAAATCTTGGGAATAGGAATAAAACATGGGTCAATCAATTTTTGAATTGAATACAAATAATAAGTCTAATAAATGAAAATTTCCAAGAATTAACATCAAAAATAAAAATTATATCCACAATAATTTAAAAATACATTATGAAAAAAAATAAGCATTTATCTTTAAAATTTCTCATTATGTCTATTATGTATTTTCATAAATAATCAAAAATTTCCAAAATATTAAAATATATTATCCAATTAATGATATCTCATATATTACCCAAAGTAAAATGACCATAGTATTGTCAAGAGACCCTTCCCCACAATTAATATATCTCTTGTCCCATCAAGTGTAACACTATGTTTAGAAAGTAAGGTGTTAAATGAAACAAGGTTACTCCAGAACAAGGGAGTGATGAAATAATTAATCCTGAAGAAATATATAGAAAATAAGTTCAAATATAATAATCCCCTGGTTGTGGGTTAGGGAAATAAAACAGTTGAATATAGAATTCCTAGAATGCTCGAGAACACCTTTTATTGTCAATGAAATTGAAAATTTAGTTTGTATGCATTCAATTCATCGAATTCAAATTAAAAAACTAATATATATATATATATGTGAAAACAAATATGGTAAAAATAATCACTTAGTTTCATTTGGAGAGGAAATGTATGAAACTTGTGGATTATGTGAGGGTGGGACATTAGTGGAAAGTGGAGTAGTGGGGTAGTCTAAGGCCTGATATGGTGTTGCAACTGAGGGATCATGGAATGTATTATGAAATAGGTTGAACCATGTGTTCTCTAAAGAAAATCCTAGACTCCCCATGTATATGTAATAAATAGATGTATGGTGTTTCCTGAACACACATTTCTTATGTTAAAAATGGGCACTTAATCCATTTGGGTAACTCGACAAGTCTTATCCTAGGATTGGCAGAGGGAACTAGACACGACGTGTTCCAAACAGAAATATTGTGTGTTTTCAGATTCAATTCAATGATAATTCCAATCCATGTATAACAGTGACATGGAATGTGTTCTTTGTGTATTCCCTTGTACATATGTGATTTCAACTGAATGTATCCTAATTTCTAAAATCACCTAAAATTAAATCAAATTCTAAAATAAATGTGATGGAAGTACATACCTAGATTTAGAAGTGATATGAAGAATAAATTGG
This sequence comes from Viscum album, assembly GCA_963277665.1. Classification (NCBI taxonomy): domain Eukaryota; kingdom Viridiplantae; phylum Streptophyta; class Magnoliopsida; order Santalales; family Viscaceae; genus Viscum; species Viscum album. The sequence goes on along the minus strand of OY728139.1, from coordinate 1,509,478,458 downwards.
GGGTAAAGCTATCCCAATAATGATTTATTGGAGTTTTATTGGTTGAGGCTTGCATGAGATGACATGAGGATGAGAAGGGGGTGTGAGTACAGGTATTTTCTAGCTTAGGGTTTCCAACTTTTAAATTGGATCCACATTGCATATATATATGGACACACTCTGTGTATGTTATTTGTTATAATTATTATTACCTTATGTGGTTAATATTATAATACATTTTAATTTATTATTATATAGAATTCTAATTTAATAAATATATATATGAAAATATACTTTTATACATAGTTCTCTTGGAATAACATGAGGTTTTTTCTAAAAATGTAAAAAGATAATTACAATCTTTTCTCTAGTCCTCAGGGTGAGATTGGAACTAGTGACTAGTTTGATCCCATTTTTCACCCTCATCCACTGGAGTGATATTTGCAGTGCTTCTATTTTTTAAGATTTTTTAGATTTTATTAATTGTCTATATAATATCATGATGAAATAAATAATTAATAACATATGGTTTTATTTTTCTAAATGTTATGTTGTAGGGGAGGTTTTCTGGATTATAACCTTCATTTTTTGGACCCTGGGCTGTCACTCTAACCATCAACCAAACCTCTATTTGGGGTGTAATTTATTCTTATATTGGTTTTAAATTTTTTCCAATTTACTATATACACGAAACATGCAGTATATTGAAATAATAAACATGTGTTTTTATTTTAGTGAAAAAATGATGGAATTAAGTTTGCTAGAAGGAATCAAACATGGGTCTTTTGGACCTTTTTTTATGACCCATCAGTTTGATCTAACCCCATAATGATTTTTTATTTTATTTTCAAATTATTTTAATATATATAAAAAAATATAACACGTATTGTTTATTAAAACATGGGGTAAAAAGAACGAATCTTGTACCAAAGGAGGGTGTGAAGGGATTTGAATCGATGTAGGCTCAAATACCCTCTAATGACCATTCCATTGACAATGACTTTTTAGGTGTTTATTTACTTAGTAAATATTTATTTATATTAAACATACTATTACAACGTACACTAAACACATAAGTACACACTATTTATTATGGAGACATGATATGTATTCATATTTTATTCATGTGGCAATAGTGTTTTTCAAAAAGGGAAAAAAGAAAAGTGAAAATTATACAAAAAGTTAAATAAGAGGTATACATCATGTGTTTCCCTAAAATAGAAGATATATAGAGAGAGAGAGAGTGAGAGAAGGTGATAGAGAGATAGGGTCTAGGTTACCTTATATAAAACACCTTTTTTTAGGTATTTGGATCAACCAAAGTAAGACAAAACTAATTTTTTAAAAAAGGAGGGTATATATTGTGATTCAAAATACACAAAATGTTATCAAAACCCTACCATTTTCATTGTTTTATTTAATATTATTATGTTGTAGGAATTGAATTGCTGCAACCCTACCCCTGTCTATGAGATAATGGGAGGACTTTCATTTTTATTTGGACATGTTTTCCTGCCACCTCCTTTGATTATTTATTCAAAATAATGAAAACTAGAAATTAATCACAAGAATACTCCAAAGCATACAATAAATAAACTAAGTAATAAAAGAAAAATGAATGATCAATTTTAGTATCATCATGACATAAAGTGTTCCCTTTTTAATTTCACGATTTGAAACTCATTTTCAAGAACATTTAAATCAAAACAAGTTGGGTACATGTAACTACATACTACATTACTAGAAAAAGAATAAAAAAACCCAACTTTAAACTCAACTAAATCATCCATAATAGTGATTATCTTGGACTGTTTCTCTACCATATTTCTAAGTTTCCACAAACTTTCTATTTAGTCTCATTAGAAAGCGGTAAAGCTTTCCATCATCAATAATAATTTTTTATATTATCTAAGGATTGTTTTGGGAAATAAGAACTCGGTGGGGTGTAGAATATATATGAGTAGTCCTCTTATTTGAACCCATAATTTGTGTATGGATAGTATTCTTATAGATTAAATTATAGAAAAATAGATCATACATATATATATCCTATCCAAAATAAGCATGCCGACCGACATTTTAATACACATACATTTAGATGTGATAATGAATAACCTGAGAAAGTGATAATAAATGAAATAGAAAATCCATAAATTAACCAAAATTACTCAAAACATAGGTTGTTTATTTCTATTGTATTCATCAGAAAAGGTGAAAAAATTAAACCACTCCTACTGTAAGGTGAAGTAAATTAGATATCCCTCACTCTTCTGTCTAAGTATCTAGTGAGAGTAGTAGTCAATCCTAATAGAATAAAATGAAATTAAATAAATTATCAATCACATGAGAATAATAAATTTATTCCTGAAAATTAATAATAGTTATGTAAATCGATAAAAAAAATAGTTTAGGATGAAAAGAGAATGAAAAAAAGAAGAAAAACTAAAAAACTCATGTGTTGAGGTTACAATTCAGTTAGGGTTAATTTTAAAAGTCATTCTTAAAAATTTAAATTCATTTGTAATTTTTTTTAACATTTTGATTCCATTTTGTAAATATTTCTTTGTCCACTAATGAATAATTTCATATTTTACAAATTAATTCATTGTTATGGTAATTAGTCACTTAAAAATTTGTTTTTTACAAAACCCCAAAAAGGATGTGGCAATTAACTCACCCAATAGTGCAAGTTTCACCTCCTAGAATTCCATCACTGTTCACCAATTGTGTCATTCTTGGTCTAAAAAGACACAAATAATATATTTTTAATTTAATAATTAATGTAATAATAATGTAAAAATCATAATAAAATTAAACACTTAATAAATTGAATTACAACATACCCATAGTCATATTACAATCCCAACATGGAACTTTTACCCCATTATGACCGTGGTATTAGTTCAAGTGTCAAGTGTGATATCAATAATTCCCATGTATATATGAGGGGAAAGAGTAGGGGATAAGAAAAGAAAAAAAATGAAAATAATACAAAATTGTAACTGTAAATGGACTCAGTGGAGTATCGAGTTGAAAAAGTGGTTGGAAATATACCCTTCAATAGCTAACACTAAACTCATAGGTATACCTCTATATTTATAGAAAACTAAATTATAGAGAATATACTAAAAACAACATGGCATGAACTTAAGTCATCTTCCTTTTCTTCTCTTTCTCCTTCAGGGGGTTTCCAACCGTGTCACCCATTGAATTATGATACATCGAAGATCTGTAGGTGAGAGTACATGGTGTGTCCCACCAATATACATGTAATGTATTTTCATTTTCAACCCCCAAAAACTTCTAGAATAGGAATACATGGCATGTTAAATGAAATACATGATGTCTTGGTTCTAGTTCATGACTTTGGTGTGTACCCTAATAGGTTGATCCATGCCTATTTCAATTGAACATGGTGTGTTCTTATTTCTTAAATGTCATGTAATCTCATCATTTACTCTAAAAATCCACAGATGTGTGAATTATACTATAAAATCATGAAAATAATTCATTAATATTGAAAATAATCATTTGAACCATATAAAAATAAATATATCTGATGAAAATTTATTTTATAATCAATAGGATGACTAAATTAATATAAAAAAATTGGGCACATCACTTGTGTGTGTGTGTGTCTATATATAAATATATATGACTCAAACATTAATTACAGTATCACCCATACAATATACATTTAACACAGTACATTTTTCTTTCTATATATTCATAATCAAAATTATAAACTATTTTTCCCATCAATTATTTAATAATTGATGTAAAAATATAAGAGGTATCATTTCAACGTTAGTTATTTAACAACCAAACTTGAAAATCCATTTTGTCATGTTTGATATTTAATAACTGATGTGAAAATACTTTAAAAAAATTATGAGATGTCAGGATGATTCATCAAGTGTTTTTTCATTCATGTGAAAACCATCATTTTTATCTCACGTGACGAACCCTAACCCTTCTATCTTTGATATGGTAGAATCTAATTTCATTAAATTAACATTTACCACATTCACCTACCCTAATCTTTCATTGGTCCCACATTCACTCCCTCTATATCATCTTCCCACTGTTATCACCTTCTCAATCATTCACCTTCCGATATCAATTTTGAGTTTCAGTTTATTGTTTTTATTTTCTTTGTATCAAGGGTATTTTCGTTTCTATTTTTAATTATTATCTTCCATTCAATTTTTAATTTTTATCTACTCTTCACTATTTATATTTTTAGTTCTAATTATTCATGAATATATGGTGTTTATTAATTGAAGAGTGATTTCTTTGAGATTACGTTTTGATTAAATGGTTATTTAATTTTTTTTGTTATATATATTATTCATTTTTAGAATAATATGTGTATAAGGTATGTTTTCTCAGCAATGTGAATGGGATTTTTGAAGGTATAATAGATTATGGAGTTTGAATATAGAGTATTGAAAACTTTTATTTAGATTTTCATTCTATTTTCATGGTATATTTTCATTTTTTATAAAATAATTTTAATTAAATACATTTAAATTGACACTTTTTATCAAATATATCGTTGCTATTTTATTTGTGAAATATTTTATGGTATTTTATATTTGTAATTATAAAAATAAATTTTAAATTAAATTTAAAATTAAAATAAATTATTTTAAAGTATTGATATTTTGTATAGATAATAATGAGTCAAAAGTAGGGTATTTCACTACAAATAAGTGACAAATATAAGGAAGGAGTTCACAATTTTTTTAAATTTTCTAAAAATCTGTTCCAAACAATGACCTATTATTTCCATCCATGCTTGAAAGGTTTAAATATAAAGTACTTGAAAAGAAGATAAGTCAAGGATAATTTAATTTTTCATGGTTTGAATATGAGTTATATCCTTTGAATTTGGCATGGTGAAACTAGGTATAGTTAAAGATTTATTGATGATGATGATTTTCTTGATGATAAGTCTGAACAAATTGATTAAATGATTCCTACAATTGATGTAGAATAAATTGGTAAATTACTGACAAATTAATGTATATATGCTAATGATAAAAAAACATTGTATCCTATTTATATATAATTTATAGTTTTATCAATGGTTTTAAGATTAATTAACTTGAAGGAGAAAAATTGATTGGGTGAAAACAGTTTTACATAGTTTCTACAGATATTAAAAAACAAAATTCCTAAAGAAAATTATCTTGAAAATTCACATTATAATAAGAATAAAATATTATGCCTATAAGTTTTTTAGTATAAGAATATATATGTTGGCTAGAATGATTATATGATACATAGGAAAGAATACAAATTTTGACCAGAGTGTCCTATAACAGGTACATCATCATCAATTCATTTATTTATTTTTCTACATGTGTCTAAAAGGTAAACAAATATAAGGAGAAAAAAACTAAGGAAAACAAAAAATAGGGGGTACAAAATAATTGAGACAAAGTGAATCCCATCTCACAAAGTTAATCCACTCTGATGGAAATTCATTTATGCTGGTAAAGTAGGTAGTCTTAGTTCTTTGATCCACCATTGAAGCAAGAAAATACTCTAATTTTTTACCCTCTCTATAGATATGAAGGATTATCTTATGATTATTTATTAACCCTTTCATTGAATAATGATATATGTAATAAACTAAGTGATAATACCTAAACCATGCAATGAATTGCATAGTGTTTTGGAATCTGTTTCAACTACCACCAGGTTAATGTTATATTGTCTTTATAAAATATGGAAAGTATCCAAATCTCTAGCCTCTTACTTCAAAGAATATCTATTACCAAAGAAAGAAGTAAATTGAATAATTACTACACCCTAAGGGTCCCTAACCAACCCTCCTCCCCTCATAACACCCATTAAGTATTAAAAATTCATGTTCAATTTAAGACTCGTGTTGTGAGGATGCCATCTTACCCATTATCCTTAATTGATATGGAAACTCCATTGTGTGAGGGAACTACAAGCTACGAGCAGTTTGAGGGAGGGATCATCCACCCAGGTTTTAATGATATGGACTAAATAAATCAGGGTATTGTAGGTTCTTGAAACAAGAATCCTCCCAGTTCAAGAAATTCCTTCAAATCAGGATTTGTTCCATGCCTTCTGGATGCACCAACAACTAGCTAAAAGAACCAATCCTCCAGATTTCTTCTTTAGACCTACATCCACAGCTCTATGGAATCATATATCGATGAAATCAAACCCATGAATCTACTGAGATGAGAAACCAGTGAAGTCCCCCAACGTTTTCCAAAACTCATGAGCCTAGACTCCTTCTAAGAAGAGGCAAGATTCTCTCCTGGTGATCCGCACAACACAAACACTTGGATGCCAGATTATTGCCTAATAATTTAATAAGCTCATCCATAGGCATAAATCTATTTTTGATTCTCTAGACAAGAAAGTTGTAATTTGTGGGGAGATCCTTACACCACACCATCTTACCCCAATTATAACAATTATCATATGAATGCATAATTCTTTGAAAATCCCTCACACAAAATTGTCCTGATTATGAACTAGAAAAAAACATTTATCTGTCTTGTTATTTATTTAAATGAGGTCAAAAATATAAAATTGTTTCTATTCTATAATTGCATTGATAAAACTCAAAAGCATGCATGCTTGGTTAAAGTAGATATCTAGAACGGGACAACCATGGAATAGCCAACATGAGCCCACCCAATTATAATTCCATAAGGAGATCTCCCCCTAACCATGATCTAACATGAATTACTCTAAAGAGCGCAGAGATGAAGCTAGAAGACAATCCATAAATAATAGTAGCTTCCTCTTTCCAAGGCCAAATTTCAAGTAACTTTTTTCCATGAATCTTACCCAAAGAATCTTCTCCTCAAGAAACACATACCCTTATTTTTTCTGCATATACTAAAGAGTGTCTAAAATATTTTTGAAATTAATTCCTCTCTCCTCTACTATTTAGTCTGTTCTATCCCAAGATTCCCATTGATTATTTACTTCAAGATTAGAATCCTAGATGAATAATGTTAGAACCATATCAATATGGGAAATCACCCCTTTCATCACCCTAGTAGCTGAATGGGAAATCACTGTAATAGAGGAAAACACACTATTTACTAGATTGATTCTACTAATGAATGATAAAAACATGTTCTTACAATTCTGAATCCTCCCTGTGTTTCTAACCACAATTTTATAAAAGTTTTAAATGTGAGTCCTTGTTAAATATGTAGAGGCACTAAGATATTCCATAGGAAAATTTCTTCTTTGCATGTCAATATTATTACCCAAATAGAAAACATGCATGTCTGAGCATCTGTTACAGATGTGGAAAATATTTTTCACCTAGTTAATGATATGTCGTCTCCTTTTGGAATAATATTCAAGAACATTATTGATACATTAGATTGATCATTTTTTTCAATTCATAAATACAACGGTATCCTCAGCAAACATAATGTTAGATATAGTATAAGAGTTCCTCTTATATTTATAAGGAAGAACATTTCATTGAAACATACTCCTATTAATGAGGAGACTAAGCAAGTCTTGAATCATAATGAAATTGGTTGGGGATAACATATCTCCTTGTCTGAGCCCACAAGTTTCCTTGAAAAACCCACAATTTGTACCCATAAATGAGATGTAAATCCAAGAATAACTATATCACCTGAATAGTAGATCGAAAACCTAATAGGATATCCCCATATTTCCAAAAACATTGGAATGTTATAAAGAATCCAACCATGGAAATTTTGTATCTCCTTATAATTTCTCAAATAAAATGTTTATTTAAAAATTAAAATGGAGTAAAATTGTTAATATGGAATGTATATGGGGGCATATATGATTCCAAATTGTATCATCTAGCGGATTTTCCATAGTGGTTGAAAATTGATCAATAGTTTTTGATATTTGGAAATGAAGTTATAAATATCATACTTCTAATGTGCACATATGGAATGAATCCATATTGAAAATTTAGTAACAAACATAGTTCCTGGAATTTTTATTGTTAATTTTATAATTATCTCTTGAATTTTGTACAAAGTAGAAATTTATCATGTTGAGTTTAATTATTTTTGGACGAAAACATCCTGAAAATGATATTGATGTTTTCTTATCACCACTAATGGATTATTTTTAATTTTATGGGAGTAAGTTGTTAGAGTGTATGATTCTTATAAAATGGAATATTTTAAAATAAATTCAATTGTTATATTAAATATAAATGACTTCCCATCACATATAAATTTGTATTGATAGAGTGTTAAGGGGCATGAATATTACCCAATTTTTGAACAACTAACTTCATATTATCAATGAAAACATGGGATATAAATAGTCTATATGGGTCATCAGAGTTTTTTATGGATCACTATTATAGAATATTAAAAATGAATTAAATAGATAATAAGAATTTTATATTTCTGCAAATATTTTTCCCCCTAATCTGTATTTTGAGATGGTGGAAAACATTGATTTCACATTCATGTGGAAAATAATATTTGTGGAATCTTGATTAGAAAATTGTAATATATTAACAGAAACACTAATGATAGGTTGAATGAAAGATTGGAATTACTCTCAGTGGGAATAAATTTGTAGCTAGTGACTCTTCCTAATGAAATATAAAAATACCAACCTATTGTTTGTTATACATTAATGAAGAGGGATAAAACAGGTTTTTTTGGGTCTCTATAGTTTCAAAATACCATAAGTGGTTGAAGAAAGATTGGAAGATGATTTCATTAAAATTCAAGATTCATTGACTAATTAAAAATGGGTCATCAGTAATAATAGTGTCTCACATGATGAATTCGGTGAGGAACTAGTTATTATGAATATATTGGAATACATAATTGATCCTTTTATCATGGAAACACATGGAAAACAGATTTTCTATGTTCTTGATCCATAAAATATGTTATGGTCTATCATTTTAAAAGAAGAAAAAAATTTATGTTGGCGATGAAAAAATTGTTGACGATGCGGGTTTATATGAAATCCTTACTTTTAAAGAAATATTATGTAATTCCTTGAACTTCTAAAGTAACAAAATTGTATTTGATAGCGTGTATGACACGCAATACCAAGCGTATAAGGGAACATAATATCCTGATAATTTACTATATATTTAATATTTTAAATAAATTAAATTTATGATATAGCTTTTCATTCACGCAATACAGAGTTAGCTTGCATCACATGCCACAACAACTTTTTTCAATGACTTTTCTTGCATGCAGATCGAGTTTCACCGAACAATAACATATTATTAAAAAATTATTATTTAATATAATAAGATATAACCTAGCCATTAAATTTGAATTTATGAATAGTATTAACTATCTTATGAAAATACATCGTTTACAAAAAAATATAAAATGAATTCATTGATAATCAATTTATTAGAAATGAATAAAAGAACCAATTGAATATAAAGAGAATGTTTTTATAAAAAACAATTTTTATGCTCACAAAGTCATTTTATCCTAATAAATTAAGTTAATTACAATTTTTGAGTGGTATTACTTTAATATATATATTATATATTTAATAAAATATTTTTTAAACTCATCTAACATATTTTCTATGAATAATATAAGGAAAAACCCAATTTTACACCTAAAAACCTATATTTTTATAAAGGTGGTCTTATCACCTTCTAAAGTAGAACTCTTTTTAAATCTAATTTTTGGAACATTTATAATTTTTATATGTAAAAATATATATAATTTTTTAAATAATATCATAAAAATTATATTATGGTGAATTTTTATTATATTTCTGTAAAGTTTCATTTTCTGATGAATAGTTAAAAATACTGAATTTTAATTCAAAACTTCATTTTCATTTAATTTATTTATAAGGATTAATTATATTTTTTATTGTTTTTAAATTTTAATTTTATAAATTATACATCAATTAATCTAATTTATATTATTTTTATAAATTTATCATTAAAATTGGATATTAAAATATTTCAATCTACTGAACATTTTTACTTCAAAAACCAGCTTTGTCACCCCGTCTGCAGGATTAATATTAAATTAATTTCTGCCAATTCTGTAATTGGAATTTTTAAAAATTTATTCAATATGTGGAATCACAATAATAAATAATTTATTATAAGTGCAACTTAGTTTTTGAAAAAATATTAGTGAAAGTAATTAAAATTAATTACAACGGTTTAAAAAAACAATTAGCTTAACAAGAAACTAAACCTTAAATGTATAAGACAAAATGAATTTTAAAATTGTCCAAAATCTATTTTATGGACATATTTAGACCATATTCACCCTTTTAAATCATTATTTTCATTATAGTATCCACTTGAAATGGAAAAAATGTGGGTGGAATTCCCTTCTCATAAATTTACAAGATTGTCACTCCCACTCCACTATAAAAAGGTACTCACCCCTACCACTTTTTAACACATATAAAACCGTTTGGATCACCAAAATTATTGTTAAATAATATCCCCACATCCCCACCCCCATTATAGAAGCATAAAATTGGGTATAAATCCAAAAAAGTAATTTTTTTGGTATAAACCAAAAGGAGTTACCTGAAAATGAGTTATCATTCTTTAACAATAACTTTCATTTTATTTCCTTCTCCACCCCTCAACTCTTCTTATTACATTATTATATAATAACCTATGTATAATAAATATACTAATATGTTTTTATTATAAGTTTTATAGATACACTTACACACACTTCCATCTAATTGGTAATGAACTTATCATTCGTGTGTACGACGAACTACCACGTCACGAAACAATGATTGTTTGTTTATCCATTACCACCTATCATGGGTGGGAATTATGATGGAATATATATATATATATATGATAAATATTATATTAATAATTTATTTATACTTATTTAATACTTATATAACACATACCTTCATGCATTCCATTTTGTGTGGATATGATAACATAGTTTGTGGATGTGTGGACTATCGTCACCTCAAAGAGATGTGATTCATTCAGGAAATACATGGAATTTATAAAAGATTGTTTTTATAAAATCATGTGATTTAGATTATATAAATATGATACTATAATGATAATATACATATATATATATATATCACTTACTTTTTAAATACGTCAACGAAATGGAAGTAGCATTCAGGCATACGTTCAACCTACCATCTCCATGAATGATATATTTCATTTACACTATCCAAATATTATGGATTATTATAAATACATATATAAAGAATATACATGAAAATTAAATCATGGTTTTAATTATATATATTATTAAACCATGATCTAATTAATATGAACAATAGGTAACAAGTCAAAACATATTTGAAAACCTAGGAAATTAACACAGGAAATAGAGAAAATAATGAAATATTGTTAAGAAACGAGTAGTAAGAAAATATAATAAGTTATTATATGATAATATAAATTTTATTATGGTTATGGAGTAAGTTAAGAACATTATTAAAACCATTATACAAGAGGTTAAAATAATTTCACCCAAAAATTAAACCCAAGGTAAGGGATTTCCAACTAACTTTTTACATCTATGATATAAATTTCATAATCACAGCATACTTATTTTTGTGGTGCATATACTGACCAATTTGATATATTATATCATGAGTTATTTTATATTAATGGTATTTTGAGTTTCAATTTGAATTATTTCTCATAAGTGTATTTTAATTAAACGTTACCATGCATTAAATAATTTCATAACTTGATTCCTTTTCATTGGGTTATATTACTTCTTCATTTTTGTTTATATTTAAGATTTTGTGTGCAATAAAATTTTAATATATATTGTTTTATTTACACTTATTTTATGTGTATTTAAGTTTTATGCACATAATCTATTCATTCATTGATTATTATATCAATGTTATGGTCCCTTCAAGGGTTTACTTCATAATCAGATTTTGTTAAGATTGTTTACACTTGAATTTCCATTAGAGGAAGGTGTTGGATTATTGTTTAATATAAAAATTAATTTTATTCAATTATGGTTATTTATAAACCTTTTTAATTAATTGGACAATTTTTTTACTCTTTTGTACATAAAATGTTCTAGAAATTGTTTTTAATGAAAATCCGATTGTATTTCCCTCTTTAGTTGGAGAAACTGTTTTCTTCTAAAAACCTTGTTTTCTAAAAATGTTTTTAAAAATATTTTTATAATTTATAAATTTATTTTTTAAATACATTTTTACACTCTTTTTATTTTAAAAAATCATAGTAATCTTCTATTCCCTTTCCGATCAAGGCATTTTTTTACCGTATAAAAGGAATGTTCTTTTTACCTTCTATAACATCTAAGGATTTACCCACTGTAATTTCTTCAAACCTTAATTTGCAAGTTTAGAAGGTTAATGTTAAAATAAAATATCTTTGAAATTTTATTTTCAAATAAAATTATTTTTAAAATTTTTTCCAAAATAAAAAGGTTGTGTTCCTCAGGAATAATTTTAAAAGATAATTTTATTCATAAATGATAACAAACCTTTATTTTTAGTCCACTTAGGATATGATGTATTGATACCATCATTATTCTTCATCTATATAGTTTATGATTTATTTTTTCAAGGATAGTATTGACATTAAATTCCTCTATTTCTTTTTTATTCCCCTTAAAATATTCAATTTCATATGATCATTATACATTGAATTTCCCCTAATTATCCATATCATTTATCATGGATATGTTAATTTCCTAAACCATATATAATTTTTAAGTACAGTGTTTACATAGATAGTTATTTGATTTTCTAAGGAAATATTGATAAAGCTGTATCCATTATTTAATATGTGTATTTTTTGAGACATATTTTTTATTAATTGAATTGATTATTCGATATAAGGAATGCTGGAAGTGATAGGTGGGTCCCAGAAATTATATAGTCCCTAATGCATAGATGAGTTCTCATGAGACAAATAAGTTGTGAAAATGAAAAATGTTTCTAACTATAGTTTTAAATTATCTTATGAAAGCTCTTGATGGAATAGGTTTTCATGTATCTAATACATGACTTATAATAATTAAGAATTTTCTTTATTTTAATTAAATATTTAATATCCATGATATTTTCACTATGAAAAAATATATAGATGCATTTAATTTTATGTTTATTGATTTATTAGCATGTGTTTTCAGTTTCTTGGATTTTCATATTGATTATTCCTTATCCAGTTATTTAAATGGCATGTGTTTAAATTAATTACCTTTCCATATTTTTTATTTAATTTCTTCTCAATTTATTAATTACCTGGAATGTGTGTTCAAATATTTACCATGCCATAAGGATTAATCTCATGGATTCATTGTTTCTTTCATTATAGTTAAACCTTACTGATCATTTTAGCTTACCCTGATGTTTTTTCTTTCTATAAGATTCCAGGAAGTTTACTAAGAAATATAAGCAAGGATAACATAGATGGAATAAAGTCAACCTCAAAATAATAAAATTTAATTAGTGTATTTATTTGTAATAAAAGACTCATGTATGTATCTGGTTTACCAAGAATACTAAACTCTTTGATCCTTTAGTATTTGATTCCTTAAAATCATTCCAATGTAATGGTAGTAGACACCAGCTCTGGGCTTATTGGGGTCAGGTCGATACACTTGGTATCATATTAATTTCAGTAAAACCTTGTGAGAAATATTTAGAAAACAATCGATTATAGAACATAAACCAAAAGTTGAATTTGGGGATAAGTATATCAGAACATACTATACCTTTGGTAAGGTATATATTATATGGGTCTTCATAGAAATGAATCCATATATAGATACTATAAGTGCGAATGGTTCTGCAGAGATGTACCTAGGGGTAACAATAACCAAAAGGTGCATTGGTTCTGACAAGATCATAACCTGGTACATGAAAATGGGCCATACTACGCGCCTAGATTGACACTCCCAGGAGATTCACTTAGGATAATTCACATTTTCTTTAAATCCATTATGATTAATTTCAATATATAATGATCATGAATAACCTAGGTTAAACCAAATGTGTCTTAGATAAAAAATATTTTTTCAAGATTTAGACTCCTAAAAAATTATTATCTAGTTTTTTCTATGATAATTGTTTCTCGAACTATGTTTTTTTTGTTTTAGACAATGGATGGAACCTGAAAGAGTTAGGTTAACATTGAACATTAAGGTAAAGGTGGTAACAATGAGAAACCAAATATAATGTTGAAAGTAGTGAAACATGTCTTGTTTATTCCTAATAATTTTTCTTAAAATGTGATTTACAACATATACCTTATCTAACTCACGAACCCACTAAATAAGAGAAGGATGGAGTTTTCTAAGAGCTCAAGTGGTGGATGCCATGGAGAATAAAGGGATTAATTTCTATCATGTAATAAATATTTAAGGAGATACCCAAAATGTCTCAATGGAATAGGAACATGATTTATGTGTGGGCAAGAAAGGCATATAGAAAAAATTATGGATGAAAAAATGAAGGGTATGATGGAAGGAAATAAAACTCATCACAATGAACCATTTATAGTTTGTTGCCTTAAATTAGAAGAACCTAAGAATTACCTAATTCAATTTCCTCTTCTAAAATATAAAATCTAGACCAAGGAAGGGCCTATGTGAAAATAAATGGATAAAGTATTTATTTATTGGGGTTGTTTTTGAAAACCATAGTTAAAAGACTTTTTAATGATAAAATTTCAATGATATCCACTATATTTTAGAAATTATATTAATATGGTTTTAGAAAAGGAAAACATGTACATCGGGTGACAACCCATCAAGTTGGGCAAGGCCATGAGGCTTAACCCATTATTGAAGGATGATAAGGGTTTCATGCTTATCACTAGCCTATGAGATGTCCTGTTTAATGTGTAATTATTTTTAGTTAAACAATTTAATGAAAAAATATTAATTATGAACTTGTACTGTTTGGTTTTTGGCTTAGAGAATAATGTATTAACATTACTGAATTATGATAATAGTTAGAGGCATATTGTAAGATTTCTACTCTTTTATGGGCCTTAAGATCAGTTAAAAGTGTATTTTAGTGCTTTAGGCATCAAAGTTAATTTTTTGATTAATTGGAAATTTATCAAAGAAAAACCAATGGATTAAATTGTATTTATATAAATATATCATGTAATTTATATTTCCCTATATACTTATGAAATAAAATAATTACTCAACATTATTAAAATGATTAGAAACAAAAAAATGTTTTCTTAATACATTAATTTTTATTGAACCAACAGTCTTCTAAATCATCACGAATTTATGGATTTGAGGCCATCAACATTCCATTGATTATTTACTTGTTTTTGATCGATAACCTCAATCAATACCTAAAAATATTTACACTTTTCCTCTAAGTCTATATCATCACATTCCATTAATTTTCTCTTATATATAAACCTAGTTATATATTATTCTAAGTTACCATGATACTTCTCATTCTATCTTTTCAAGAGTATTTTTTACCAACCCTTCTCACGATGCAGGATGAAAATAAAGGAATTTTTAAATTTCAATCCTTATTTAGGAGATAGAGTTTAAATTATAAGGACAAAATTTAATTAAGGTTGGTTGGATGTAATACCCTAAAATTCTAAAGCAAGAACATTGTATTTGAAATCATGTTTGAAACACGACACCAAGCATATAAGGTAATATAATATACCAAGAATTTCCAATATAAATACTATTTAAAATAAATTCAATATCTAATACATCTTGAAATTCATGTGATACTAAGTTGTCTTGTGTCTCACACAACAATGAATTTCCTTGATGAATTGTGTTACAAGAAATACCAATTTTTACCAAACAATAATATATTTTTAAAACAATATTATTTAATATAATAAGATATAAATTAGCTATTAAATTAGATATTATGAATAGTATTAAATAAATTATGAAAATATATGGTCTAAATGAATATAAAATAAATTTATTAGTAATCAATTTATTAGAAATTGATATAAGAACCAACTGAATATAAAGGGAATGTTTTTCACAAGAGCCTCAGTCTAGTTGGAGAGAACCCAATAGGTGCATCCTAGAGACATGAGATCAAAACTAAGTGGAGGGAAAAAAATTCAGTTCTTGTAATAGTATTTTATTAGTTACTGTTTGATATTTTATCAGTTAGAACTATTCACATGTTTGGGACTTCAGGCCATCAGTTTGGTCTTCGAGCCCATCAAGGCCTTCGGGCCAGCCAAGGCCTTCAGGTCAATAAGGATTTCGGGCCACCCCAAGGCCTTCAGGCCACATCATGGACTTTGGACCACTGTAAGGCCTTCAGGACAGATGATCAATGTAGTTGGACTAAACAGACTCTACAAGAAAAGAGCCTCCCTAGAGGAGGATTCAGTGTAGGCACACTCATTAGAGTAGAACCAATGAAATTGGTAGAATGTGAGGGTATGTAAACTCCATCAGGACTAGTCGGTGCTTGAACGAGAAGTATTGTCATACGGATATGAGAAATTAGAGATATATCACCATAATGTAGATGGTGGGGAGGGGAAGTTCCTTATAATTATAGTCTGGAAAAATTCCCTAAGACTATAGGGTCATGTAATGTCTCATAGTTCTATGGGTCACGTAATCTATAATCATACGGTCCTTGTAAGGGTTAACCCTCATCCCACAAAAGTGGGGTTATCAAAAATAAATAAAAAAAGAAGGTCTTCTGGGAATTCAGTTAAATGGAATGTTTTTATAAAAAATATTTATATTCTCACATCATCATATTATCGAATTAAATTGAATTAATAAAAATTAGCGAGTGATATTAATTTAATATCTATATTATATAATAAATAAAATATTTTTTACATTCATACAATATATTTTGTAATCATAATATAAAAAAACCCAATTTTACACATAAAAACATATATTTCTATAAAGGGAGTTTTACCGTACGTGTGTGGGGCAGACTACTGCCTCATGAAACAATGATTATATGTTTTTCCTTTACCACCTCTCATGGGTGAAAATTATGTTGGAACTCTGAATATATGTGATATATATGATATTAAAAATTTATTTATACTTATTTAATTCTTATATAACACATAACTTCATGTTTTTCATTTTATGGGGATACAATAACATCATTAGTGGACGTGTGGACTACTGCCTCCTCAATGCGGTGTGATTCTTTCACACTACACATGGAATGTATAATGTATGTTTTTAATAATATCATGTGAAATTTATGATATAAATATGATAATTTAATGTTAATATATATAAATATATATCACATAATTTTTAACTACAACATAGAAATTGAAGTAGCGTTCATTCGTAAGTACGACTTACCGTATCCACGAATGATGCATTTAATTTCCTATATCCAAATATTATAGATTATAATAAATACATATATAATGAATATATATTATAATTAAATCATGGTTTACATTATGTATATTATTATATCATGATATAATTAATAGTAACAACAAGTAAGAAGTCAAAACATACTCGAAAAACAAGGAAATTAACACGTGAAATAGCGAAAATAATCAAATATAGTTAAAAAATGAGTAATAAGATATTGTAAGAAGGTAATATATGATATTATAAAAATAATTATGGTTCAATAAAAATTTAATAACAATATTAAAACCATTATATTGGAGGTTAAATTAATTTCACCCAATAAGGACATGCAAAGTAAGGGATTTTCGTCTCACTTTTTACAACTATGAGATAAATGTCATATTCACCACTTAATTATTTTGTGTTGGGTATATACTGACCATTTTGATATATTATATTGTGAATTAATTTAACTTAATGGTACTTTGAGTTTAAATTTTAACTATCTATTCTAAGGGTTTTTGAATTAAAACTTACCAAGTGGTAATGAATTTCATAACCTGATTACTTTTCATTATGTTATATTACTTCCTCATTGTCATTTTTATTCTAAGATTTTGTTTGTAATAAATTTTTAATATCTATTTTTTATTTCTAGTTTTTTTCAGGGATTTACATTTTACACAAATAATCTATTTAATTCTTTATTCTCACATCAATGTTACGGTCTTTTCAATGGTTTACATCACAATCTCAATTTTTTCAGGATTTTATACATGTGAGTTTCCATTAGAGTAAATTATTTTATAATAGTTTAATAAATCCTTTAATATTATTTTACTGTAGTTATTCGTTGACGTTTTCAAGTAATATTACCATTTCTCCACTCTTTGGTACTTAAAAATATTTTTATAAAACCCATCTTTATTTCACTTTTTTGTTGGAGAACCTGTTTTCTTATAAAACCATGTTTTCTAAAAAGATTTTCAAAAATGTTTGTAACCATTATAAAATGATTTATTAAAGATATTTTTAACTTTTTATCATTTAAAAATGATTTCAAAATAATCTTCTTGTATCATTCTGAATAATGAATTTTTCAAAACATTTACATTTCAAAAAGAATGTTCTTTTTAACTTATACGGAATGTATGGATTTACTATCATTTCCTCCAAGCTTCCTTTGACAGTTTAAAAGGTTAATTTTTTAAAAAATACTTTTGAAAATTGGTTATTAAATAAAAGGATTTAATAAACAAAATAAAAATGTTATTTTCCTCAATAATCATTTTAAAATACCTTTTTATTCATCAAAAACAATAACCCTTTATTTTTACTCCACTTGATGTCAAGACCCAACTTGTGCCGAGGGTCAAGCCGCAAATACCCCAAGACCCCCTCTATAGTCCTTGGGTTGAATACTAGAACCAATGGAAAAATAACTCAAGGAGGCATTTTCCTAAACACCTGTACACACACACACAACCAACTCAATGAAAAATTTTAGAGGGAAAAGAAATTAAAGATTTAATTGCTATAAAATAACATTAACATGCGTGAACCTCTAGAAAGTACAAAGGTATAGTAGTGTCTACTGAAAAATAAATGGGAAAACATATGCCTAGACAATAAACCTATCCCAACCTAAAGGAAACTGAAAAGGAGTAACAGCTGAGAGTACCCCGCTTCTATATCCCATCTATAACCACAATACATGGTCCACACTACTCGTATCCCTAAGCTCCTTGAAAATCACAATTGACATGTCCATTGTCTGCAAAATACATGAAACATGTTTGCTGAATCCCATATAGGGGTGAGTATATACATACCCAGTAGAATGCCTAGAAAAGGTGAAGGGGGCTGTCAGAGATACTCTGAAAAAGAAAGTTGTAGATAAGACATGGTACAAAAAAAGAGTGCAGATCAACCCTACCATAGGGTGAAATAAGATCATCCAAACACAAGGATCTAGAAATGGTGAGAATATGAACTTCTCATCGAGTCTTCTTTACCTATAGTAGGAGATTAGACTCATCCAACCATAAGAAGCTAGACACAGAAATCATGTGGCATACTCTGTGCGTCTTCGCCTCTCTTGGGTGGAGAGTAGACAAAACCCAAGGGGTGGGAACTGAAAATTAATATATATATATATATATATATATATATATATATATATGTGTGTGTGTGTGTGTGTGTGTGTGTGTTCAGTCAATGAAACCTAAACGAGGTAGTAAGGGGATCTTCATATCCCAGATCAGTCCAAGAAAGTGAGTAGCCAATAGTCTCAGAAGTAATCATTGATGCCTAGCATCCCACATGTCTTCTATGAACTACAAGTCAAAAGAAATCAATCACCGCACCTTGATACTATCCACTTTGGGTGGTACTATATTGCCCTCATGGTTTTAGATCAGGTCACAATGACGTGCCTTGGTGTGAAAAGCGTCCCTCTTTCTCGTGAGTCTAATGGTACATAAAAACATGTATTGTCACGATTCTTTGGTGAAAACCACTACCCATCCCCACTGGAGGGAAATCCTAGAATATTAAATGGTGAACGCCACTGCCCAACCCCACTGGTGGGTAATCCCTAAAGAGTAAATGGCCAATTCCATTGCCCAACCGCACTGAAGGTTAATACGCTAGAGGGTAATCGCTGAAGAGTAAACATTGAACACCACAACCCATCCGCATTAAAGGGTGATATGCTAGAGGGATATCATTGAAGATGTATCGACGAACTCCACTGCCCAGCCCCAAAAAAGGGTGATATGCGAGAGGGTAAACCGGTATTAACCTAGGGATTCAGGAAAAATCATTTCCATTATTGGAGTCATCGATCACCGCTAGACAATCATCAAGCTCAGAAGACAAAGAAGAGGATATTCCACTGATATTCCTTTCATGTTTCAAAAATTAATGAGATCACTAAAATGGCTCCGCACATCCAAACAGATCACACTGTTGTGTTTCTTATGGAAAAACACGTGAGGCAGACCATCCACTTGCCCCAAACCGACATCCGATGAAAAGGTTAAACAATGCCACATTACACTCAAAATTTATATCGTGGGGCCCATGCCTCATTCCTGAAATTGATTATATGGATCACTACATTATGATCCTCTCAAAAAAACACATGGAATTGACTACTGATTCGTCCAAAATAGATACGCAGTGAAAAGGCCACATTTCATGGAAACATGAACAAACCAGGATAACTAGGTCCCACACCTTTTCTTTGTTTTAAAAACATTAAATTAGTCATGAAAATTCCACCTTAATGTTAGGATCCCAACACCACTGACATCTCACAAATCTAATGTCATATAGAAGAGTTATGATAGATGCAAGATCTCGTAATAATAATATTATCATTATCATTGGGTATTTCATTCACCCAAACCACAAAACCAAATTTAATATTCAAAATTGGATTTGAATCAACCCTATTAAAGATACGGTCACTTCACTACTAATTGCACGTCAATCAGATGTCGCAGGCAAGAGTTATATAGGGTAAAAGATTAAATAATAATATTAAATCCATTATTTAACGAGCATTTCGTGGGCCTAGGTCTTGGGTCGGAGAAAATTCTTTGAAACAGTCTTAAATTGACCGAATTGTAAATAGGGTCACACCGCCACTAACAGTGTATCAATCAGACACCGTACATGGGAGTTACGAGAGTTTATATAAATAATAATATTTTCATTTTTTTATTTATATTTATATTTATATTTATATTTATATTTATATTTATATTTATATTTATATTTATATTTATATTTATATTTATATTTATATTTATATTTATATTTATATTTATATTTATATTTATATTTATATTTATATTTATATTTTTTATTTATTTATCTCTTATTCTCATTCCCTTAGGGTCCTCCCATCCCTTGATTCTCTCACAGCCATCGCCCCTGTACACTCCACTGGTCGCCATCCTCTGGCCACCCACCACACCGCCTGACCGCCATCTATGGGATCTGCCTCGACCTTCGGTGCCTCGCTAAACTGGACTGTCTCACACCTGAACCCTGCCTCGTCAACTCCTTATACCTCATCCACCTGTCGCACCACCCCAATAGTCATCGGGCCACCCAGTACCGCATTGTTCCCCACCACAACCCCCATCCTAAACTGCACACTTTCGGCATCGCCTGCTACCTCAGAATCATTGGAAACCGACGTCTAGACTGTCATGCACTTCCGCTTGGAAAATAAGAGTCAAACCACACTTTCATTGCGCTGGTTGGGGTTTTCATCGCTTCCAGCACCAAGAACACATATTTAAGAATTTCTACAGGATACCCAACTTTAAATCATGTTCAAAATTCTATACCACATCACTAGGGTTTGATTTCACCCTTTATTCATCACGAATTCATGTCTTCATAAATGATTTAATGTTTTAAGGATCAGTTTCACATCGAATCAAAGTTGGGTGTTTGACGAACTGTCAACCACAAAATATGATGACAATGAATAGAGGGAGAACAAACAAGAAAAGTATGATAATCAAATTTGACAAAATACCATGGCTATTTTTCTAGTCATCCTTGATTAATTTATGTTAAGATGATAAATGAGGAACAATAATAGTAATTTATAAACTAATAAAATCAGTTTAATCCAATTTCTAGGATCGTTCAAGGGCGACAATTGAGGAACCGTAAATCAATATGCTCAAAGTTTAATTAGAGGCATAAAACCACCAAAGATGAGTACTAACAAGAGATTGTATCAATCATTAGTAAAGAACCTATTTTCTGAGCTCTGTTGTGTTCATCTCACTTCGATACGCCTGGATCCAAAGTTTCATCATTGTTCTCCTTCGTTCGTCATTTTCCAACGGGAAGGAGAGGATAGGTTAATCTCGATGATCCTAGGTTTATGAGGCCCCCCCTATGAAGGTTTCCATAACAACACTTTTATAAATGAAATTTATGTTTTTATGTTCATCAAATAAATATATAAATAACTATTTAATTATTTAATTGTGCACCCATGATGCCACATAAGATGAACTCTTGAAACCTACAAAGGTTATACCCCACCTAGGGTAAAGCCTGTGTTCTAAACTCAAAAGTGGTATCAAATTTCTCATCTGAGTACCTATTTGTTTGTTATTTGGGTTTAAATCATTAAATGAATAAATTAATAATTTAATTCATCCATTTAACACACAACCAATGAGAGAGGGGTTAGAACGTCCTGTGCATACTCATTTTATGTCGTGCCTAGGGGAAACACCGCATTCTGGACCAAATATGGTCTCAGTTTTCTGATACGATCAAACTTTTAAGAGTTATCCCATTTTGTTTAATTAATTGTGCATTCGTAATATAAAACAGATTTAATATTTTTTTATAAAATTAATTTTGAGCACACCGGGGCTCGGAATTGCACGTCGTCTCATTGTCCAGCTCTAGAAAACTATTTAGAAATATTTCAAATTCTTATTTGGAAAAAACTTGGTCTCTGAATAATTCCATCCTTTAATGTTTTTTCCAAAAAAGAAAAACTAAACAAAAACTCAAGATACTCAGACTTCATATGAATCTTATGTTCCCAGGAAAAACTAAACATTTCTATGCTGCCATAGGATGCAAACCAAAAGGATGGTCTATCTTTATAATGTATTCTCCTACTGATGATGTGCGTATAAACATGAACGCATCTACCCAACTACGACATGTGGGAGGTGTCGTGTGCCCACTCCATCTATTAGGGGAAGGGAAAGGCGGTAAGCAACTATGTTATCCCTTTTCATGACTGGAATCATTGTTTGTCCTTATAACAGGGTCACGTGATTCCCTCCTTTAGAATATCCATCTGGTGAAACACCCAAGGATATCTTGTAACAGATGATTTCACAGTAGATTTCTCACAAA
This sequence comes from Viscum album, assembly GCA_963277665.1. Taxonomy (NCBI): domain Eukaryota; kingdom Viridiplantae; phylum Streptophyta; class Magnoliopsida; order Santalales; family Viscaceae; genus Viscum; species Viscum album. Next base: position 1,509,455,236 of record OY728139.1, on the reverse strand, counting down.
TGAGAATCTCTTATATGCTCGGGAAGTGAATGATTCAACACCATCGACTGAAGAAAAGATTGTTCCCTCCTGCTCCACCAGGGTCAGTTGTATGGAAGCTTACTACTCTCAAAATTCCCAATCTAGGTGAGCCTGGGACACCTGCTAAAGGTACTGCTAAAATGCTGCCTCTTTTTTCAGTATAGGCTATATCGAATTCATATTTACATAGGAAGTTTAACCAGCGCCTTCTCCTCTGGTTCAAGTATCTCTAGGTGAAAACGTACCTAAAACTCTAGTTGTTTGAACAAATCACGATTCTCTCTACCAGAAGATAGTGTCTCAACATTATAAGGTAAATGACTACTGCTGCCAACGCCAGATAGTGAGCTGCGTTGTTCTGTTCATTGGGTCTACATCACCTCGACCTAACTTGATAACTTGATGTACCAAGGCTGACGTTGAGCGTACTAAGGTACTAATGAATAGGGAAGGTGAGTAAACTCATCCAAATGAAAGAATCTTGACACGAAAAGAACATTTCATAACCTGTGTGTCTTCACTCCCTGGGTAGGAGAGTAATCCCCAACTACACTCTTTCGTACCAACTAGTGGTATTCCAAGATAAAAGGGCCAGCTATAAAAACTCCAATGGAAATTCCAGGACCTGCTCCGAAACTTCATTGCATAACCTCACCCTAAACGTGCAAGTCAGAGGGACTCATCCACCACACATCAATACTATCCGCTTTGGGTGGCACTGACTCACCCTCACAGTTTTTCTCGCTTCACAAAAATGTGACTCTATGGGGGAAGGACCCCTCAACTTCATGCATTCAATGCTATGTTGAAAAACACCAACATAGGGTTTCACCAACACCCCCACATCACTCTGGAAAAAACTCAAGCAATTATTAGGGATAAAAGAGTACTTCAAAAAGTTTCAAACAAATTATAGTGTAAAAATTATAAAATATACATGGTGTACCTATTATCATCTCAAAAGCTAGAGGATCACAGACTTCCATAGAATGTAGTTTTTTATGGCCCTGACCGCATCTCCATATGGATGAAGTGGGCCACCCAATGGTGGTGGGAGGATCTCATAGCATCATCCCCCACAACCCGGCCTTCTTTCTTATCTTCCAGCACCACCTCCCTAGGGACCACCCTGGTCATGGCATTGCCTTTTCTATTATGGTCAACCTACTGACTGCTTGGGATGATCAGCCTGTCTGGTTGTGCAGTCTCATTCTATGTGACCTCACCCATCACATGCATAGTATTTTCCCTCTTTGGGCCGACCCAGTGCTCTACATTTTCCTATTTTCTTCCGATTATGTGACTAATCCTGATCCGAAAAAGGTCTCATATGTCGCATCCCTGTTAACTAACATCCACCAACTGTCGTTGACATCACCCATTAAGAGTGAATAATATCTATCCCAAATAACTAGAGGCCCTTAGATAGAAAACTCTCTATCACAATCACCCACTACATCACCCTGGTATAAGTAGGGATGCACAGAGGCACTATACTAGCATGGATCTATCAATAGAGACCCTTCTCGAACTTTTACACTCTGAAGTAACTCCCACTGATCATATCTAGGGAGTAGTTTCTATGTTCAGTAAATCTAGCTGCATACAAAGCCACTATCATGGATACCTATAGCTCAAAAAGCTTCTAAATCCTAACGGAGCACAAGCACGAGGGGAAGTACTCCTCACAAAACAGCCACTGGAACTCGTCCCATGAGAGTGTTGACTTGTTGTACATCTAGGTAGTAAAACTCAACCAGCACCCAACTGACCCGATAAAAAGGATGGATACAAAATCCACCATATGGTCCACCAATTTCAGGAAAATCCTAGAGAGGCGGACTACCAACTCCAACAAATCCTCCACTACCTAGGGATCGGATCACCTCGAAACAACAATGGCCTCCGGTGATGGAACACACAAAGAACGCTATACCTGCGCTCATTCTCAACTTGTACTTCAGATACTAACAGTTTATCCATAGGTGAAGGTACCACTGCTGGTCCCCATATAAGTGGGAGATCTCATGATGGCCCCTAAACTAAGGCCTCATCACTTTTAAGATCATCTTCATGAGATGGAGCGGGTAACCTGGCTGGCTGTCTTCTCAGAGGCATCATAAATATTATAAAGGAGTACCATGGTTAGAAGAGCATATATATATATACATACATATATATATATATATATATATATACACGATCAATAAAAAAGGGGAGTTGGATCAATAAGGATAGTCAAATACTCGATCCTATATGATGCATGTACCAAGGTTCCCTGCAAAAAAAGTATCAGCATACAGTGTCGACAAGCGGGTAATCAGGGTCTTGGTGAATTTCTACCTCGGTCTCCGCACCATCACTATACTCCCTGGCCTGATAGCTACTCTCGAGACACATCGATACTATTTCCTTATACCCAAACAATCTTATTAAGGGTAAACATCTGAACAATATCCCAAGGAATGAACTTTCTCTCATGCCACTTTGTCAGGACCCAACCTATGTCGGGGATCAATCCACCACTACCACAAGTCCACCTATATAGGCTAGGGATTCGTGACTAGCACCGAAGGAATAACAACTCAGGGAGGCCTTTTCATAAACATCTATAAACACACACGTAGCCAACTCAATGCAAATTTGAATAGGGGAAAGAAATAAAAGATGCAACTACTATAAAATAAAATGAACATGCATGAACATCTAGATAGTACAAAGTTACTGTAGTTTATACTAAAAACAAAAGGGAAAAAACATATGAACAAAACAAAAACGTTTCCCAACCAGAAAGAAACTAAAAAATAGTAACATCTGAGAGAACCCTACTCATGTATCCCAACTACAACCATCATAAGCAGTCCACACAGCTCATATCCCTAAGCTCCTCTGAAATCCCGATTAACCTATCTGTTATCTGTAAAATACACGACAAGTATTGGGTGAAGCCAATGTCGGGGTGCGTACATACATAAAAAGTTGAACACCCCATAAAGGTGAAGGGGGAGCTGTAATAGATACTCTGAAAAGGAAAGAAGTAGATATGAAAAGGTACATAAAAAAAGCGTGCAGCTCAACCCATCATGAGGGCTAAGTAAGCTCATCCAAACACAGTGAGATATAAATGGTGAGAAGATGACCATATCATCAATTCTTAGTTATATATAGTAGGATAGTATACTCATCGAACCACGAGAATATAGACACGTGAAGCACATGGAATTCCCCACACATCTTTGCCTCTTCTAGTAGGAGAGTAACCAAATCCCATGGAGTGGGAATTGGAAAAGAATATATATATATGCTCAATCAAATAAAATAGAAAGAGGTAGTAAGGGGATCTCCATATCATAGCTCATTCAGAGAAAGTGAGTAACTAACAGTCCCAAAAGTGACTATCAATGCCTAGAATCCCAAACGTCTTCTCTGAACTGCAAGTCAATGGGGCTCAATCACTATATCTTGATATTATCCACTTTGAGCAGCATTGTCTCACCCTCACGGTTTTAGGTCGTGTCATAGGGATGCATCATGGTGGGAAAAGTGCCCCTCTTTCTTGTGAGTCCAAAGGTGCACCAAAACATGCCTCATCATGATTCATTGGAGAACACCACCACCCAGCCCCGTTGGTGGGAAAGCCCAAAAGAGTAAATAGAAAACACCAATACCCAACCCTACTCGAGGGTAATCCCTAAAGAGTAAACGGAAAATGCCACTGCCCAGCCACACTGAAGGGTGATACACTAGAGGGTAATCCCTGAAGAGTAAATGGTAAACACCACTGCCCATCCCTACTGAAGGGTAAGCCTTGAAGAGTCATCAGCGAACGCCACTGTTTATCTCCACTAAAGGGTGATATGCTGGAGGGTAAGCCAGTACTAACTTGGTGATTCTAAAAACATCACTTCCATTATTGTTGTCATTTAACACCGCTAGATGAGCATAAAGATCATAAAACATCAAAAAGAATCTTCCACTAATATTTCTTTCATGTTTCTAAAATTAATGAGATCATGTAAAAGGATCTGCACTTCTAAACATATCTTACTATTGTGATCCTTATAGAAAAACTTGTGAGGTACGCTATCCACTCACTCCAAAAATACTTCTGATGAAAAAATTGTTAAATTAAGCATTACCCTCTGAAGTTATCTCATGGGTCCCATGCCATGGTAGTGAAATTAATTATATATATCATTCCATTGGGATCCTCTTTTAAAATACACGAAATTGGTTACTCGTTCGTCCAAAACGGATGCCTGGTGAGAAGGCAAAATTTCATAGTAACATGCACGAACTGGGTTAATTGGTCACCACACATCATATTTGGTTTAAACATATAAAATTGGTCTTGAAAATTCTGCCTCAATGTCAATATCCGAACACTGCTGAAGGCTCTCCAATCTGATGTTTTATGGAAGAGTTACAAGAGATGTAAAATCCTAGAACAATAATATTATTATTATCATTGTGTGTTTCGTGCACCCAATCCATGAAATAAAATTTAATATTCAACACTTGTCTTGAATCAACCATATTAAAGATAGGGTCACATCACTTTTAATAGCACATAAATCAAACGTCGCATGGAGGAGTTATGGCGGGTCAAAGATTTAATAATAACATTAAATCCATTATTTCATTAGTGTTTCATGGGTCTAGGTCATGGGTTCGAGAAAATTATCCAAAATACTCTTAAATGACCTTATCTTAAATGGCATCACACCACTGATAAAAGTGCATCAATCGAATTTCGCACGGGGGAGTTGCGGGAGTTTAAATAAATAATAATATTTTTTGTTTACCTTTTCTTTTTATTTTTCTTTCTCTTTTTCTTTTTTATTTTTATTTTTAATTTAAATATCTCTTTTTTTCATCTCCCTAAGGATCCCCCCTACCTACTTCTCAAATAGCCACCGCCCCTTCGAACTCTGCTAGCGGCCATCCTCTGGCCATCATCTCGGCCACTGACTGCACCACCTAACTGCCATCTCCAGGAGACGCCTCAGCCTACTGCACCTCACCAGACCAGACTGCCTCACACCCGAACCCCACCTCACCTCCTTCTTCTACCTCAACCACATACTACACATCCCTACTTTTTGCTGGGTTTCCTAGAACCACATCGGTCGTCGTCGCATCCCCCCTAGCCTGAACTTCTCACTATCATCATAGCCTACTACCTCAAACTCGCCAAACACCGACGACTGGACTATCATGCGTTATTTCCTAGAGAAGGAGGGTCGAACCACCCTTTCACTACACTGGTTGGGATTTTCATCACATATACCACCAAGAACCCAGATTTAAGGATTTCCACAGCAGACCCAATGTCAAATTACATTCAAACTTCTGTAGAACATCACTAGGGTTTGATTGCACCCTGGATTGATCATGAACCCATGTCTTCATAAACGATCTGAAGTGTCAAGGATCAGTTTCACATCGATTCACAGTCAAGTGTTTTTTGAACCAATGACCACAATAAATAACAAAATAAGGGAAAATGAAGAACAAAAGTATGATTAACAAATTTAATGAAAGACCTAAGCTATTGTTCTGATTATCCTTGATTCATCATCATTATGATGATAAACAATGAAAAATAAAAATAACGAATAAACTAATAAAAGTATTTTATTACAATTTCAGGGATCGTATGAGGGCGTAGATTAACGAACAAGAAATCAATATTCTCAATGTTTTATCAGAGGTGTAAAAACACCAAAGTTGAGTCCTACCTATATATTGGATTGATTATTGGTAAATAACAAGTTTTATGAGCTCCAATGTGTTCCTTATGCTTCGATCCACCCAGTTCCAAAGTTTTATGATTGTTCTTCATCGTTCGTCGTTCGCCAATGAGAAGGAGAGGATAGGTTGCTCTCAGAAATCCTTGGTTTATGAGGCTAGTCCTAGGAAAGTTTCCATAAAAACACTTTTATAAGTGGAATTTAGTTTTGGATATTAATGAAATAATTAGATAAATTATTATTTAATTATTTAATTGTGCGCCCATGATGGTACGTAAGCCGAACTCCCAACACCGACATAGGTTATACTCTGCCTAGGGTAAAACCTATATTCTGATCTCAATGATGGTATCTGACTTATTATCTGAGTCCATGTTCATGATTTATTCAGGTTTGAACAATTAAATTAATAATTTAATAATTTAATTCATCCATTTAACACACCTCTAATGAGCGAGGGGTCCGAACGCCCCACGCCAACTCATTTTATATCGTGCCTAAGAGAAACACCATATTTCGGAACCAACCCTGGTCTCGAGTTTCTGATCTGATCAACCATTTAAGAGTTATCCAATTTTCATTAATTAACTGTGCATGCATAATATAAAAAATATTTAATATTTTTTTATAAAATTAAGTTCAGGCACACCGAGCCTCAGAATTGCAAGTCATCTCTATTCCCAACTCTATATTAATATTTTGAAATATTTAAAAGTCATATTATGTAAAAACTGGGTCTCTATACCTAAGATATGTGTTATTGATACCATACTTATTCTTCATCTAGATGGTTTATGATTTATTTAGAAAAAGATAGTATTTACATTCACATAATTGATTCCTTTCTTAGTCCCCTTGAAATATTTAATTTCCTATGATCATTAGACATTGAAGTTACCGTAATTATCCATTAATTTATCATGGATACATTTATTACCTCAACCATATATCATTTTTACAAATGGTGTTTACTTTGATAGTTATTTAATTTTATGGGGAAATATTGATAAATATATATACTTTATTCATATGGATATTTGATAAAGCATATTTCTTGTTAATTCAATTTATTACTCAATATGAAGAATGATTTGGACTAGAAATGATGGGTGGGGACCTGAAATTATATATCTCCTCGATGCATTGATAGCTTCTCATGAGACAAATAATCATTTCAAATTAAATAGGTTTCTACCTGTAGTTTTAAACTATCTTGGGAAAGGTTTTAATGGTATATTTTTTCATGTGACTCAGATATAACATCTAATAATTAAGTATTAGATTTATTTTGATTCAGTAGTTATTATCCAGGATATTTCAACTATGAAAATATCTATAGATGTATTTCATTATCAGTTTATTGATTTATTGGCATTTATTTTCATTTTCATATCTTTCCATATTTATTATGCCTTATCGAGTAATTTAAATGGAATTATTTTTTAGTTATTTAACATTCTATATTTTTTATTCACTTCCTTATTAGTTTATAAATTACATGGCATGTGTGTTCTGTTATTTACCATTCCATAATGATTATTCACATGGATTCTATTTTTATTTCATTATACAATACCCTTACTGAGTATTTGGGATCACCCTTATGTTGTTTCCTTCCCAAGGATTCCATGAATTTTACTAAGAAATATATACAAGGATATCATAGATGGAATAAAGTTTTCCTTGAAATAAAAGATAAATATATTATAATTAGTGTATTCATTTTTAATAAAATACTCATAAATTTATCTGGTTTACAAAGACTACTAAACTCTTTGATCCCATAGGATTTGATTCCTTGTAATAATGTTAATGTATTGGTAGTATACATCAGTTCTAGACTTATTAGGGTTGGGATGCTAAATATTATCATAGAATATTGATGACCACATTGTATGCATAGTTTATTCTATGTGGAATGAATAGGAGGAAAGAATACGGGAAAAAATCCTTTAATAATTTCCTATTATTATAAGTAATATATATATATATATATTGTTTACTTTTTAAAATTTCCTAAAATTTTATATATATCAGTTTTATTTTTTTAATAAAACACATATAATAACTAATATATTAAATTTTATGTTTAGATTTTTTAGTTATTTTTTTGTTTTATTTTTCAATTATTTAACTTTATATGTAGCTATTGGATTTTTATTATTTTTTACTTATGCTTTTCTTCATTTTTGTGTGTCATTTTATGTTTCTTATATATGGTTTGTGTTAATTTAACATTGTTAACTACTAATTAATAAGATAAATAATATTTTCACGATTCTTTATAAAAATTTTTAACTACTTTAAGACCATATCCAACCCACACTATTTTGGAATTAAAACACCTTTCTGCAATAAAATTTTACTCAAACGTGTGTCATCTTGAAACCCAATTTTGTGTTTTTATATAGTACAATTACAAATTTGGTGTTTTACTATAGCAATTCCATTTTTGATTTTTTTTTCTTTTTAAATTATACTATTATTTATAAACATAATTTTACATGTTATTATGTTTATTTTTTTGTTATATTTAATTGGTTATATGTTAATATTATGTAAAGTTATTTTAGTTTAGACTTATAGAACTTTATTTTACCCTTACATAGAAATTTTTACCCTAAATTAACTACTTTTTACCCTTATGAAAATTTATTTTAAATTTAATAATTTTTTTTAACCCTTGCATAACTTTAGTTTACCCTTAATTAATTGGTACAAGTTTCTGTTTACCCATTTACAACTTTGTTTTACCCTTAATTAAATTCTATTTACCCTTATATAAGTTTAGTTTACGCTTAAATAATTTTTTTTCACCTTACTTAACATCTATTTACCCTTACATAACTTTATTTTACCCTTACATAACTTTATTTTTTCCTTAATTTACTTCTATACACCCTTACTTAATAGTACATTACCATTAATTAACTTTTTGTACACTTACTTAAATTTATTTTACCCTTCCTTAACCAGAAACTTTTTCTATTTACCCTTGTATAACTTTATTTTACCCTCATATGACTTTTCATTACCCTTATATTACATTATTTTACCCATACATAACAGTTTTTACCATTACTTAACTTCCTTTTATCCTTACATAACTTTTGTTTACCCTTATAATATTCATTTTCAAATATATGAAAAGTAAATATTATTTTACCAGCTTTTTATATTTTTAAATTAATTAATCAAATCATATTATCATATTTATTTTAATCTATTCATGTGTGTGTGTGTGTGAAAGTTAATTTAATTTAATTTAGTTATTAATAGTTTTAATAAAAAATATATGATACTTGATGATGTTATAGAAAAATAGTTAAATTAATTATAATACACTAATAAAAATAATAAAATAATAAAATAGTATATTCAAAGAATATTATTTTTATTGTAAAAAACGTTTTAATAGATTAGATACTTTTTAATATTTATGCCCCATTTTAGAGTAACTCTACTCCAAAATGGCTTATTACACTGGAAATTATCTAACTAATATGATAAAGATTGTTTTGTTTAGTAATCTTTTGTTTTGTTTGTATCATTTTAAAAATATTATACAAATTTGGATATAACGCTTGTATTTTTTTTCCTTTTTTTTATTTCATTTCATCACTTATTAATGTTGTTAGAATTTTAGACAAATAATTTAACAAAAATGGATAATTTTTTTTAGTTTAGTTTATGTTTTATTGGACCATTTTTTATTTTTTATTTAATTTTATATGTAATATTTGTACTTTTATATGTGTGTACTAATTTTTTGTTACTTTTATTTGTTACTTTTATTTTTTTTCATAATGACATATCAAACATCTAAGTCACCTTAACCTTATTTGGAGGAATATAAAAGTAATTATACTAAGGAGACTTCTCGTCCTTCAACATAGGATATATCTACTTCCACATGGGTAGAGAAGAATCCCATGTTTGGAAAACAAGACAAAATAGGTTTACCAAAATTATAAATTACTCATAGTTGAGAAGGAAGGATACTAGTTAAGTTTGATGAAAATGAAATTCATAGGGTTCCAAATTCAAATCAATTTAGGAATTTTATTTTAGTGTAATCTCAATCCAAAGTTAGTCTTTTTATTTGTGATTAGATGATTTTTGACAAAGTGACATTATATTAATTATGGGAGACATTTGTTGTAAGCTTATTTGTAATTATTTTATATATCATTGTTTTTTTCTAATATAGTTCTTTTGATTTCTTATTAGATGACATGTGATATACCAGACACTATAGAAGTCTGGAAGAAATTTTTATCTTTGGTTTCTAGGGGATATAGGGATTTTAAATCAACCATCACATAAAATTTCATTTTTTAGGGAAAGAAAAAATAAAAACTAAAGGGTTATATATCATTTTATAAATGAAGATACATAGAATTGGTTTGACGAAATTAGACTACTAGAATTGTTTTTTGTAAGTGGAATGTTATATTTTAGAGGTACTTTTATATTAATGATCATATTAAATATTTTATTATTCGTAATTTATAAAAAATGAGTGGATATCATCAGGATATACAATACAAAAATGTATACCCTCAAAATTTATATTGTGGAGGGTATACGTTATTAGATGATCCAATGATAGCTGAAAAGTTTTTAAAAATGAGATATGAGTCTTTAGGCTCCATAGAGGATCCGCCCATCAAGACATGAAAAATGGAAGAGGGACCAAAATAAAAAATGGGAAAATATATTATGGAAGAGATGAGGGATGTATCTGAGAGGATTATAAGATGTTAATTAACAAATTTACGTTATTTAAGTTAAATTAAATATTTATATATTGTGATTCACTATTGAATTTTTCAAATAGTTTGTGAAGGAATATCTTAAGGATTATAACACATATGGGACCTTCATTCCTGGTGGTAGGAAGGATATTTTATCTACTACATTGGGAAATCCCAGACACTAGGGTCGTGTATGAGGATACATAGTAGGTTTATCGATAAAAAAGTGTTTTTACATTCTAGAGATTCATCAAACGAGGATGCATATAAAAGGAAAATGGAAGCTTTAGAAGCTAAAGTTTAAGAGATGGGTGAGATGATGGAGGAAAAGATCCTAGATTCAGTAAATTCAATGTTTTCATACATAAAAAAATAGTTTCAAGCTATAAATACCACTCTTCTATCTCTACCTTTATATATCGCTCATCCACCTTATCTTGATTAACTAACTCCTACAACCCCTCCTCCACATATTATCATATACTGTGAGTTATATATTGAGGATCCCCAAAATCATATTTTCGCATATGGGATGATATATTATATGGGGGGAATCATTTATCATCAACAGATAGATATAGAGTAGCATAGGGTAACCATGTAAGATATTATAGATATATCAACCATAATTCCATTTCATATAGATGATTTCACTACAATTGGAAAAAGTATCAGGCATTTTTGTAGTCTGTATATCTAGAATTGTTCTGAAAAATTACTACTAAGATATGTAGAGATTATATCATTTTTTTTCATATTTATGTCAAAGAAATTTAACATTTTAAAATTTATATATTTATCCTTTTTTTTTCAGGAAAAATTTAAAGGTAACAACATATTTTTTTAGAAAACTACAAGTGTAGAACATTATAAATTCAGACACTACATCTTCTAGATATCATATATTATCAACATATTCATTTTTGTTTTCAGATTTTTATGAGATTCCAATGTATTATAACATTTTTTTGGTATGAACTGACTGTAATTATTTTAAATAGAGATGTCCTAGATCCTGTAACTATATATTTTTTAGCATCGACGTTATCTATGTCTTTTCCATGTAAGTCAGTTATCATATATTTTTTGTTATTTTGAATTTATTCAAACTCCGTTCTTATGTTAATTTTCTGTTTGGTATCTTTATAAACCATGTATTCAACATGATGAAACATCAATATTTGAAGGTTTTAACCCATAATGTATTTTACCAAGCATGACAATAATGAAATATAAATAAATAACAATATATATTTCTAAAAGATTTCAAAATGATGAAATTAAGTGTTGGATTCTTCCTTATCTTGAAGGGTACAACACATATGTTTCTTAAAGTTCTATTTATGTTAAATAAATTATATAAACCCAAGACATTGATACAAATTATTAAATTATTTTTGAATGTAAATATCCAATAAGTATAACCCAAATATTTTGAGGCCTACTATTTTAGGAAGACTAGGTTTATAATGCATCAAAAAGAAACTGAAACATGAAATACTTATTTCATTATCCATAATTAGCATATCAATACATTTGACCTCCAAAAACTACATAAGATAAACAGGGGAATAAAAAATAAAGGGGTGAGATAAAAATATCAATAATGTAATGAACATGATAAGGAAATATAACATGTGAGTCAAAGTACTAACATGATATCATATAAGATAAGGCTAATGAGTAATCACATGGAAGAATAACATAAATAAAAGGGTAGATTAATATCATAGAAACATTATAAATTTAGCATAAATAAAAAAGATGACATAAACATGAGTCTAGGAGAACTTCCTAGACAATATCACATGATGGAAAAAGTCCCATAATCGATTAGGTTTACTCGCAAATCCCTTACATAACATCTCATGAGACAAAAGTGTTACCTAATGCATTGAAGCAAAATCTGGGTGAACCCATCATAAATTATTCATGATTAATTGTTCTATAAAAATGATATCAATCAAAATCCATAAACATAATAATTATCAATGTAAATAAAATGTTTTTCATAATCTTTCATTTTATCATAATCGAAGGAAATTTCATATTGACGACATTTGAGACATGAACATAAGGCATGTATTACCCCATCAAAGGAAGGGGGAATCTTATAGGAATATATTTGAGCAAAGGATATATATATAATTTATAAAAACTTCAATACATTCAAATATATATAAATTAATTTAGAGAGATAATGGACATAACCTAAAGAAAAGGGTTTCATTAAGGAACCCCTTACCCATAGTTTCATTTACCATTTGATGGAAGAGGATATGGATGTAGTTTATGAAATTAAAATAATAACATCATAGTCTATTTGATAATTTTATTCTAATATATCAACATGGTAGAATTATATTTTAAGGATGTGGAAGAATAAATAAAACATAACTCTCGGTTAGGAATGATACATCTTCATCGGGCAATCACTTTATGTTTTCACAAAACTCTTTCCTAGGAGTATTTTATAATCCAAAAAAGGCCTCTAGGATATTGGAAGTGAAGTAAGGAGGTGATTTGATAATGGATTAGCCAAACCAAATGGAGTTTTAAGTTTGATTTAATGTTTATATGTGGTGGTCGATTATGAGTGAGCAGTGGTGTTTTTGTAAATACCCAAAACTAATAAATAATGGAAATTCACTCCCAAGTAAAGTACCTAAAAATGTTATAAATAATTTATTGGAGGGAATATAATTTTGATTCACACCTCCTCCACTAAAAATAAAAAAATTTAAACATGTCATTCCATTTACTTCAATGGTTACTCACTTTTATCATTTTAGTTTTTACTATAATAAGTAGTATTTTACCAAGGTAATTTATCCTTTAAGAATACAAATAAAATGAGAATTTTTAGATAACTTAGAAATAATAATTTTTAAATACGAAATAAAATTTATGAAATAAAAATAATATTATTTTTTGGAAAATTACGTTTGACAAAAACATATGTATCATGGAAAACACTATTTTAGCCTTAATGGTGGTAATTAATTTTTACTATTTTTTTATTAATTATCAAAAAATATTAAATTTAATTTATTAACTAATATTAATTTTTATGATTAGAAAATATTTAATCTATATTTTAAAATTATATTCATGTAATTGGTTGAATTTAATATAAAAGTTTACCTGCAACACACGATGAAAAGTGGGTTTTCAGTAAATGCATTTTTCCAGCAATATAAGATCTTATATTAAATTTATGACTAAAATATCATTATATGAGTTTAAATTAACATAAATAGATATATATAATCAATAAATTTGATCATAATATTTCTTTAAAATATATTATTTTAATTATTAAAATGGATAAATTTTATGCACTTAAAAACAGTTTGTAAAAAGCATTATTTTTTAGCATAAAAATTAATTTATAGAAATGTCATAAAAATTGATGGTTATAATGAAATTAATTTCATTATTATAAATAAAATTTTCTATATTTCACTTAAATATTAAATCTAAAATATAATTGTACTTTTAAATTACTTTATTTAATGAAAATAAATGGGCATATTTTAAAAATCAGTAATTTTCAATATTCGCTAGAAAAACAATCATTTCTAAAAAATCCCAAAACCTCCCCCTAAGTTAATTTTTATATGATTATTTCAAAAATTATATTAATTTTAAAAAATATAATTTTTAAAATTTTATTAAATTAATTCTAATATTTTCTCGGAAAAAGATATAAAAATCATTTTTGAAGAAAATGTGTCTTTTTTATGAATAAAATATTATCATGAAAAATTGAGATCAAATATCACAGGAATTTATAAATAAAAATAAATTTATTATCACCTTTATATATATATTATAAATTAGTTAATACTATTCATAGCCAAAAATTTAGATTCTATGTAATAAAATATATATTTAAATAATCATGGTTCATTTAGGCTCAGTGTTGTGTGTTGTATATGCTATTGAACATTTTCTTTATAAAAAAGTTAGGGTGTTACATTATTATGACCTTAAATAATTTCACCATAGAAATTTAATATTTTCTACAAAGGTAAACAAATTTTATTGTACTTTTACATCATGGCTTCCTCCATTTCCCTAGTCACCTCTATATAATTATGGTTCTCCCATAGTACTTTGACCTGGTGAGTTATCTTATTACATAGAACATAATCTATACAGTACAAGATCATCATTGGATTATACTCATAAGATAGATCATTTTACTATTTTACAACCTCTGAATTATGTACATGTGAGGGATATGGTATGTACATTTTCCAAAGGGATACATGAAATATATCATATACTTGAGAAGGGGTTGGGGGAAGTGCTAGTTGATAAGCCAAAAATTTGATACAATTGAGAATATTAAAGGGGGCAATATAAATGGGTCTTATCATTCCATGATTCCCAAATATCATAACTCACTTCCATGTAGATATGTAAAGAAACACTTTATTCTGGACCTTAAACTCTATGTATCATCAAAGATTGTTATTATAACTCTTCTATAAACTCTAAGAAGTTTCGATGTGTTGCTGAATAGTCTTGAACTTTTCTACCATTTCCTCAACCGTTTCAGGTCCCAACAATTTTCATTCACCAAATTCAACCCAGCACATATATTTTTTACATCTCTTCCCATAAATGGATTTATAAGGATCCATTTAGATTCTTGAGTGAAAGATATTATTGTTTGGGAACTTGACTAGAGAAAGACGTTGACCCCATCCTTGTAATGAACCAAACTTTTGTCAATGAAAACTAACTTCTTATAATTATTTCATAAAGTATAAATCATATAAAAAATAAAATAAAAATTTTATAAATGAAGAATGAATGAAATGAGAAGTTTTTAAAGAAATTAAGGAACCTAAACCGAGGGAATAGTAACATGAATTTTGGAATAGTAATGTAACCATTAAGAATTGTAACCCATCCAATAGAATATTTGCCTTGCCTATGAAAGTATAGATAAATTTTTGGCAGTTTATAAATTTAAATAATATATATTTATATCTTAGTATAAGTAAATAAATGTTTTAAAAATGATAAATTAAATGCTTGTTTTTTTTGAAATGTAAATGATTATTGAAAACATAATAATTAATATAATGGTTTAAAAGAAACTTTATTTTCATAAAATAGATATATAAATTAATATTCTGTTTTCTTATTATTATAGGATAATTTTATGAGATCTTAATTAATTTTTAAAAGTGTTAAAATCAGTTATAATATTAAAATCACAATTTTCTAAATAAATGAACATTTTAATTAAAAAATAAATTTCTCATGTTTAGAAAATTATTTTCATAAAATTCATTAAATTTTTAAAATATATATGTTGAAAAATGGTTAGGCTGTATTTTTGGGATTTTTCTCAAATAGTTGAATTTTTTGTGAATAGTGAAATACAATAATTTATGGTATAAGCTAAATACATGAATTATTGAGTCATGGATGATGTTTGGATAATGTAAGAACCACTTTTTCTAAACAACTTTCATTATTTTATTTAATTAGTGACAATAATCCACACCATTGATATTATTGAACCAAAATAATAAACAAATGAATAAAATTATCAAAAAACACTCATCTCCTCCCACTATAAATACCACCCCTCACCAACCCTTCTGCTCCCACCCCCAAAACCTTGAAGATTATTAAAATTCTTCCAAATCCTCTCAAAATCCTATCCCTTATGTCTAAGATCCATTGTTCTCAAAAAAAATACAAAACCCAATTTACCTAAGGAGGCTCTCAAAGAAAAGAAGCTCAAGAGGTAAAATCCTCTTTCGTTTTCATTTAATTTCATTTCAATTTATTTTCTTTTCATATTGTATCCTAACCTACGTATCCAAAAGTTTCATGATAAATCTAGAATATTTTATATAGTGTAATTTTATTGTTTTTTTATATCCATCATCAATTATATTTTCTTCCCCTTTTTTTATAAAAATGAAAACATCATTCATGAGGTGTCGATTCACCACCTTCATGGATGATGATTTTTCATTTTCTAATACTACCTTAATATAAGGTCATAAAAAAATTTAATGGCGAAAAAGTATTTTAAAATTTATGTTACAAAATATTTTATGTTCTCGAACTAACATATATAGATAATATTAAATAATAAAACAAAACTAGTTATTGATGATTGAAAAATCAATAAAATAATCTAAATGATTATAGTTAACATTTTATCTACTAAACCATATTAATATCTGGAAACAAAATAATATATAAGACCATTTAATCTTATATAATTTACTTAATAACACATAATTTAAATTCTATACAACTATTCTCATTTTACCAGATCTTCCACACATATATACAATCAAACTGGTCATGAAAACTAAGGAAATGTACGCTTCCAGAATGATGAAATTGTATATTATAACTCATCAAAAAAGACAACAATAAACTAAATAAAATTATACTAAATAAAATAAAGATCTAATATAGTATGAATTAAGTAATTAATGGATATAATTTGATTATCTGATACAGTAATTTCAAGTGTAGCACACTTTTGGACATAAGGTAAGGGATTCTCTCTGAACCCCCATTTTTTCCTTCGGGTTATACTTTATTTCTCTCACACCATTTTTATTCTTAATTTTTATTATTTAATTATTCTAAATTTTTTTTATATGATCCAAACATATTTACCTATCCCAATTCTTGTTTCTTGTATGGGTAAATACTTGTTTTATAAGGTTCCGTTCTCAATTCCTTCTGATAAGCAAGCTGGGTTAAAGAGAACTTCCCAATTTCTTACCCATTTTCAAGTAGACTACATAATATATTTTAAGAAAACAATATTTTTATAAAATCAATCATTTAATCATGAAATAATATGTTAGTTAATTTCTGGTGTTATGAAAACAATCATCCATTTTTCTCTTTAAAGACACTTTAATATTTTCTCTTAAACCGCACTAAAGTAGCTCATTTCAAAAGTTTCATAAACACTATTTTTATGTGTTATCACTTCAGTTGGATATAATTTATCATAATAAATGAATATTTCCTTATTAATTTCCATTTAATATTTAGATTCATTCATTCATGGATACCTTTATTGTATACCCATTTTTTATGCCTTATGACATAATTATGATACCCATTTCCTTCCAGGGGTAACCCTTATGTTTATCTCTTATATTTGATTCTTCGTGTGACACACATATTCATGACCATGTCATGATGGGTGAACCTATATATCATTCCAATTCATTGGGTATTATTTAGTCTCATGAGGCGTAATGTTGGAACAGGGAGTAAACATGATTCCTTTATGGGACTTGGTCCACCATGTGCAATGGTCTTGATATTTAGCCTTAACTCATGATACTCTATGGG
This sequence comes from Viscum album, assembly GCA_963277665.1. NCBI lineage: Eukaryota > Viridiplantae > Streptophyta > Magnoliopsida > Santalales > Viscaceae > Viscum > Viscum album. The sequence continues at coordinate 1,509,437,343 of OY728139.1, read as the reverse complement.
AAATTATCTTGGAAGTTATCCTTGACTTATGATCATTTCATCATGTATATTGTTTCCATATTCCTATTATTCTATGATTACATGATCATGTGTTATACATGTTATCATTCCTTTTGTTTATCCATATTACATGCCTTTTTATGTCATCATTTTATACATTCTAACCCATGTGTTATTCTTTATTCATATTCTTATTCCCTTAATGGGATTTGTAGCTCATCCATTTATCCACGCATTCCCTATGTTATCCTATCAATATGTAAGAGATAGAAAATAGTTAAGAACTCTTTATGGACGTTTAATAAAAGAAATTTTTATTTTGGTTTCCTGATTGATAATTATATATCTAATCTTCCAAAGACACTATCCTTTACAACCCTTGGAATGTAATTGCTGGTTAATTATACATAAAATCATGTAATAATATATGAAAAAGTATAGGGTCATTATAGTTGGTATCATAATATGGTGTAGTTATTTTTGTATATTAGGACTAGAAAACATTAGTAGGAACCCTAGGGATAATTTTATCACCATCGATAACCTCAATTGAAACTTTGGGAATAAAAAGTTAGAATATACTTTTCATTTTCTTGTTAATACCTTTATGTTCAATGTTTTTTTTATATTATTATTTTCTATGTATTAAATCCCACCTAATTATGATTTATTTTTTTAGTTAGTGAATATAAATAGGTTAGCCTCTGACAACAACCGATGTGATTGGAAATGTGGTGATTTCCCCAATGATATGCCTAACTTGATGGAAGATGGAGTAACACATCTTGTGTTTTTTACAATACAGTTACCATAGATTACAATTAATAAAGGTAATGTAGTTTATTTTCCCAAGAAATCAAAGAATATAAGGATTATATCTCATAGAATATTGGGTAATAAATATAATAAATAAAAGAATAATCTATTCCCTATGTTTCAAAAATGTGGGAAGAAGCATCCTGGAAGTTGTATCAAGTGGACAGGGAGATTCTCAAGATGTTGAAAAAAAGGTCATAAAGTGGACAATTTACAATGTAAAATGAATATTCCTAATAAATATATAAAGGGAATAAAATTCAAACTAGGGTACCATATACGGTTTTATATCATAGATGTTGAGAAGTTGGGAATTATCCAAGTTAATGCTCTCTTTCAAGGGCAGACAAGAACAATGAGAACCAACAATATCCATGAACAATGGAATGAGGAAGCCCCTATACTAAGACAGATCATGATTATTGAAGTATAATTAACATATACACCAGATTTGTGTTTGTCATGTTGTATTTCCATTCATGTCATATTAGAATATCTTGTATGTTTTCGAACTACATCGAGTCACCACTCCAAATGAATTGATTTCATTGGGGGGAAATTATATTATTATTATATTTAATGTTGAATTTTATGGAGATTTAATTCTTGAATGTCATGTATTACGTCCTTTAATGAATTTTGATGATATATTTTGAATTTGTTGGCTATATTTATACAAATACAACATCAGCTATTAATAAAGGGATATCACTCTTCACACCTCAAAGCATTTTGGAATTTGGTATATATGTAAGGATGTGGATTAATCTCCTTTAATATCATCATATCAAATGTGGATATTACTGCCTTAAGAGGAATGATATATAGCTAAAATGATTTATAAGAATGAGAGAATCATGCTCGAAGAAATCCCATTGTGAGGGACTACACTGATTTATTCCCTCAATAGTTGTATGGTTTTCCTCTTGACCAAGAGGTTGAGTACTAAATTGAACTTATTTTTTGATCTATTCCTATATCAAAGAAATTATATATAATGTCCACCATTGAGTTGGAGGAATTGAAGAAGCAGTTACAAGAGAATCTGGATGAGGGTTTTATACGCCCAAGCGCTTCACTATAAGGTTTTTCCATCCTCTGTCAAAAAAAGGGTGGATCAATGCAGCTCTGTATTGCTTATCATGACTTCAAAAAAATCAAAATAAATAAAATGTATCCCCTTCTATAGATAGATGACTTATTTGACTAGCTTAATGGGTCCAAGTATTTCTCTAAGGTAGACCTTCAGTTAGGATATCACCAATAAAATGTGAAGAAGATAGATATTATCAATACTACCTTTTGAACAAGGTATGGAAAATATGAGTTCATATTAATACCATTCAGACTCACAAATTCTCTAGAAATTTTCATGTACATAATTAATAGTGTCTTTATATATTACCTCGACAAACTTTTGGTAGTCTTTATTGATGATATTATCATATACTACAAGATCAAGGTTGAACATTATGAGCATTTGAATATTGTGCTATAGACCTTGAGAAGGGATAAAATAAATGCAAAGAACATTAGATATGAGTTATTTATGGAGAAAGTATCATTATTCCGACTTGTTATCACTAGAAAAGGAATATTTCTAGACCCTTCCAAGAAAAAGGTAATCGAATAGTGGACCATACCATCATATGTAAGAAGATCAGTAGTATTCATTTCATATAAGCGTACTTCCAATGTTTTGTGAGTAATATATCAAGATTTTATAACCCACTAAGCTAACACAAAAAGGGTTAAAGTATGTCTGGAGGTAAGAATGCGAGGAAAGCTTTAATGATCTAAAAAAGAGTATTATCAAAGTACTAGTACTCACACTTCTAAGAAGTGGTGAACTTTTTGTGGTATACATTGATGATTAAAAGAAGGTATTAGGATTTTTACTGATGAAAAATTATAAATTAATATCCTACACCTCATTTAAGTTGTAAATTCATGAGAAACACTAATCCACCATGATTTGGAGTTGGAAGTTGTGTTCTTAGCATTCAAAATTTGGCGGTGTTATCTCTATGGTGAGAAGTTTGAGGTATATATTGATTGTAAGAGCCCCAATTATATATTCAAACATAAGTAGATGAGTATAAACTGGAGAATATTTTTAGATTTCATTAAATATTATGACTGGTCAATCCACTACCATCCTAGTAAAGAAAGTAAAGTGGTGGATGCTCTAAGTATAAAGGGTCATGTAACTTTATCAATGATTAGAATTGAGAAGGATCAAATCTTATTAGACCTACAAAGGATGGATATGGGAATCATTAAGGAAGGAAAATAATTAATCCTTTCTAAAATTATTGCTCAACTATACCTTATGGATAAAATAAAGGATGATCAATTATATGATGTAAAAATTTAGGAAATAATTGAATCTATCAGAGATGGCAAACCCTCATAGTTTAAAATTGATGTGTAAGGACATATAAAACATGGGTCATGACTATGTGTACTATCCAGTACAGATATAAAAAAATAACTTCTGAATGATGCACGTAGGTCAACCTTCTTTATTCACCAAGGAAGTACAAAGATGTATCGAGATCTCCAAGGGAATTTTTAGGGGATAATATAATTAATGAGATCAGTGAATATACATAAAATTTAATATTATGTAGGCATGTGATGGATAAAAGTAAGAAGTCTAATTAGATTATGAAACCATTACCCATACGAATATTGAAGTGGGAAAACATCACCATGGACTTCGTCACTAGTCTTCCAAAGACATCTATAGGAAATAATGCTATAGGGGTTGTTGTGGATCATCTTATAAAGACATTTCACTTTATCATGATTTAAGAGGACTTATCACTAGTCAAATTTCATATATATACATCAAATAATTGGTTCGGATGCATGGAGTACCACTATCAATAGTATCCAAATGATATTCGATATTTACATCTACGTTTTGGAAAAGTCGCTAAAATTCTCTAAGCACTGAGCTAAACTTCAATACCACCTATCATCCTCAAACTGAAGGAAACTCTAATCAGACTATTTAGACACTAGAAGACATGTTGAGATAATGTTCTATCAACTTTAAGGGAGTATGTGACAAATATCTACCTCTGGCCAAGTTCTATTACAATAATAGTTTCCACTCGAGCATCCAAATGGCCTCACATGAATCCCTTTATGTAAAATCATGCAGAACACAAACATCATAGAATGAAGTCAATGAATATAAGTGGTTAAGATCTGAAATGGTCTATGAAATTGCAGGAATGGTGAAAACCAATCAATAGTACATAGAGGCGTCCCAAATTTCACAAAATAGCTATACAAACAATCATCGATGGGACCTATAGTTTAAGGTTGTAGGATTTTTATTCCTATTCATATCTCCATGTAAGAGGATCATGAGATTTTGGAAAAAGGAAAGTTGAGTCCTAAGTACATTGACCCCTTCTATATTCTTGATGGTGTTGGGGTTGTGTCCTATCAACTAACACTTCCACAAAAAATGTCTCAAGTACATGATTTATTACACATATCCCTCTTGATAAAGTAAATAACAGATCCCTCATGTGAACTGAATCTAGAGTTGGTATAACTAGAGAATAACCTCTCGTATGAAGAGTAGCGGGTGAAGATCTTGGAGCATAGAGATAAAGTTATATGTAACAATACTACTCACCTTGTAAAGTTACAATGGTGAAACCATACGTATGAAGAGACAACATGAAAACTTTAGGAAGCAATGAAGGAGAAGTACCCTCACCTATTTTCTCCTTAGTTTGTAAAATGAAATTTCAAGAGTGAAATTTCATAAGGGGGGAAGAATTTAATGACCCAAAATTTTATCAATGGAAATTTCCTTCTTAAAATTCTTTCATATAGTATAAATCACATAAAATCAAATATATAATACAATTAAAACTTTATAAATAAAGAATTAATAAAATAAGAAATATTTATAGAAATTAAGGAATATAAACTAATAGAATAGTAACATGACCTTTGGAATAGTAATGTGACCATTAAGAAATTAACCCAGCTAATAGAATAATAATCTTAACTATGAAAGTATAAATAAACATTAGGAATCTTACAAATAAAAACATGATATATTTATATCTTGGAATAATTAAATAAATTCTTTTTAAAATGATAAATCAAGTGTTGATATTTTTGTGAAAGGTAAATGTTTATTCACAATTTTATAATTAATATAATTATTTAAAATAAAGTTTAATTTCATAAAATAGATTCATAAATTAATATTTTATTCTTATGATTATAGGATAATTTTATGATATTTTAATTAATTTTTCCTAGTGTCATAAAATCAATTATAATATTAAAATAAGTATTTTCCAAATAAATGATGCTTTTAATTAAGATTTAAATTTATCATATTTAGAAATTTATTTTAATAAAATAGATTAAATTTTATAAATATATAATCTGAATAATTTTTAGGGTGTATTTTTTTGATTTTTCTGAAATAGTTGAATTTTTAGGAAATAGTGAAATACGGTAATTTATGGTATAAGCTAAATACATAAATAATTGAGTCGTGGATGATGTATGGATGATGTGATAATCATTATTTTGAACATAAATGAAATAGTTACTATACTTAGTAATAATAATCCACACTTTTGATATACTTGATCAAAAATAATAAATAAATGAATAAAATAATAAAAACACTCATATCCTCCCACAATAAACACAACACATTATCCTCACACATCCAAAGCCTTAAAGCCTCTAAAACGTATTCCCAATCCTATACCAAGCCTATAACCCATGTTCATGAGACTTGTTTCTCATCAAAATACCAACCCCAATATTCCTATGGAGACTCTCAAGGAGAAGAAGTTCAAGAGGTAAAATCCTCTTTTGTTTTCCATTAATTTCTTTTTAATCTATTTTATTTTTTTATTCTTTAGTCTCATCCCTATGAAAAAGTGTCATGATAACTAAAATATAATTTATGTACTATAATTTTATTAAGTTAATGGTATATCCACCATAATTTCTTTTCTCTTTCCCTTTAAAAAAAATGAAAACATCATCCATGATGTGTCGATTCACCACCTTCATGGATGTTGATTTTTTGTTTTCTAAAACCACCTTGAAGGATGATTATAAAACCATTATAATGGTTTAAAAAGATTTTAATATGTATATTATAACCTATTTTATGTTCTATAACTAACATATATATAATATATTAAATAATATTGTAAAACTAGTTCATAATGATCGAAAAACTGCTAAAATAATATAAATGATTATCATTAACATTTTATTTAATGAATCGTCCTCAGATATGAAAAAAATAATATATAAGAACATTTAATCTTCTATAAGTTCATTAATAGAATGTAATTTTAATTTTGGATAATTATTCACATTTTACATGATCTTCCATACATGTATACAAGTAAACTGATCCTAAAAACGAAGGAAATGAATGCATCCAGAATGATGAAATTGAATCTTATAACACATAAAAAAGTACATAGATGAACTTAATAAAATTATACTAAATAAAATCCATTTATAAGAATTTTTTAATTAATTAATTAATGGATATAATTTTATTATACATTATATTAAGTTCAAGTAAAGAACACTTGCAAACATAAGGTAAGGGATTCTCTCTGAACCCCTATTTTCCCTTTGGGTTGCACTTTATCTCTCTTCACCAAAATTTAATTCTTAATTATTCTTATTTAATTCTCATAAATTATGTGTTTATGATCCAAAAAAATGTACCTATACAAAATATTATTTATATTATGTGGAAATACATTTTTTATATGATTTCCTTCTTAATTTGTTTTGTTAAGAAAGCCCAATTGAAGGGAAATTTCCAATTTCGTGCCCATTTTCAAGTACACTCCACAATATGATAAAATCCACCACTATTTTTATAAAATAACTAATTTCATCATAAAAAAATCTTAGTTCATTTCTAGTTTTATTTAAACAATCATCTATTTTCCTCTTTAAAGACTCTTTAATATTTTCCTTTAAACTACACTAAATTATCTCATTTCCAAATTTTCTTAAACACACTTTTTATATGATTTAAATTAAGTTGGACGTAATTTATCATGATATATGACTAGTTTCCCTTATTAATATCCATGTATTATTTAAATACATTCTTCCATGGAAACCTTTATGATATTCCCATTATTATGCCTTATGACATGATTACGATACATATTTCTTTCCACGGTAAACATTTATGTTAATCTATTATATTTGATTCTTCGTGTAGAACACATATTTGTGAACATGTATTTATGGGTGCACCCAGATTGTTCTACAATTAATTGGGTAATTTTTAGTCCCATGAGATGTAATGTTAGGATAGGGAGTAAACTTGATTCCTTCATGGGACTTAGTCCACCATGTGCAATGGTCATGGAAGTTAGCCTTCACTCAGTCTCTTCCGTTTGAAATATTTTTGGTAGTTAGGCTTGAATAATGCTTATTTAATGTTTTATGTTGTTTCCATAATTCTATCATTTCATGATTACATGATCCCATGTTATACATGTTATGATTTCTGGTTTTTATTCACATTTTATGCCTTTTTATGTCATCATGTTATGACATCTAACCCATGTGTTATGATTTTTTCATATGTTTATTCCCTTAATGGGATTTTTATCTCATCCATTTATTCATGTGTTCCCCAAGTTATCTTATGTATATGTAAGATCTAAAAGGATATTAGTAACTCTTTATGGGGATTAAATAAAAGATGATTTATTTTGGTTTCAAGGTTTCTAATTATGTATCAAATATTCCAATGACACTCTAATTTACAGACATTGGCTTGTAATTTTTGGTTAATTATTCAAAACATCATGATATGATATGTGTAAAAGGATAGGGTCACTATAATCCTCCTTTTAATTCCATCAATAATTCTCACAACATGTCTTCAAGTGTCTGAATAGTAAACACAGACCGGCCATCCATTTGGGGTGATGATCTGTAGTGAATTTCAAATCAGTATTTGGAGAATGTTATAGGATCTTTCAAAACATTTTGGAAAATATCATATCATGGTAAGATACAATTGATAGGGGTGTTACATATAGGCCAACCACCTCTCTGATGAATATTTTTTCATGTTGATAATATGGGAAGTCCTCCCTAATTGAAATGATGTGTGTAGTATTTGTAAGACAATCCACTGCAATTGATATATGAATTATTTATTCTTGATGTCTTTGAAAGTCCAGTGTTATGTTTTCCTATTTCTATGTTAGTATGGGTAATTGTTCTATCATCCCCTTAGACGTTTTCCTTTCAACCTTCACTTGCTGATATATCAAAAACATTCATGTATATTTAGTGATCCTTTTTTATCTTTTCCCAAAAATATTTCTCTCAGAGATCTTGAAACATCTTCATGCTCCTTTAGTGTATGGAGAATTTTGATCTATGTACATCAATTAATAACTCTTTTTTAACTCTTTATTTTATAGTACACATAATTGTCACCAAAATCTTAAAACTCATTCTTCATCTATTTTTAACTTTTAGGATTTCCATTTTCTTATAACTTAATACTTATTTTAAATTTCCACATCATCTCTTTGAGCATCCTTTATCTTATCCAGAATAGATGGTTGGGAAATAATTTGACAAAGAAATGATGAAGTTCATTCTATTATGATTTCCATGTTTGTCATTTTTAAGTCTAATAATATTGGATCCTCCTTAATTATCATCATTGATAATGTTATTGGATCCTTTGTACTTATAAAATATTCTACATTATTTTCTTTCCTAGGATGGTAATGAGTTGATCATTCATAGTACTTGATAAGATCTAACTATATTTGTTAGAACGTATTAAGCTCCTTCTCTGTGAATATATATTTGAGGCTCTTATGGCCTGTATATATTTCACATTTCTCCTCATATAAATTATGTTACTATATTTTCAATGGAAATATCGATACAGAAAATAAATATATTGAGTTGGATAGCTCTTTTAAAGATCCTTAAACTACATTAAGGCATAATCTATCACATTATGATTCTATATAAGCACAAAATCCAAGCCCTTCTTTGAATCACCATTGTATACCAAAAAACGTTCACCACTTGAGGGTAACACTAGGACTAGTGTAGTGATAAACCTTTTTTCACCTCCTTAACACTCTCTTCACATTCGTTGATATAGAATAAAATTAATACCTTCTTAGTTATCTTGGCCAGTGATTTTGAAAATGGTGATACGTTTTTTGAAAAACATCGGTAATACATAGATAGTCTAAGGAAACTATGGATATCTATTATAGATGTTGGTATAGTCTAGTCATAAATTTCCTTTATATTACAAGGTTCCACATATTTCTCTTTTCTAGAGATAATATTCCCCATTAATGATAATTCCCTCATCTAAAACCCACATTTACTATAATTCTCATAAAACTTATCCATTATCAAAGCCGTTAGCATATTATTCAAATGCCCATAATACACTTTTTTTATTTTGGATTAAATCACAATACCAAATTTAAAGGCTACCAAAACATTTTCTAGGTAAACTATAAAGACATTTTTCCTTAAATTGATAAATATTTTTGGATCATTATTGAGTCTAAAACGTATCACTAAGACCTCATAGTTTCAATAACATGTTTTAAAGGTGGTTTTAGGAATATCTTAATTCTTCAACTTTAATAGGTGATATCCTGATTGAAGGTCCAACATCGAGAAATATTGGGCTAGAAATATTTGATTGAACAATACATATATTTGTGTAAGGGGATACTTGTTCTTAATCAGGGTTTTTTAATTTCATGTTAATAAATTCATAGGCACAATGACTCACCCTTCTTCTTGATGAATATGACTAGTGCACCCCATGTTAATGCACTTAGTCATATAAAACCACTTTCTAAAGGGTATTATAACTGTTTATTTAGATCTTCCATCTCAATAGTGGCCATTATTTAAGGATTCTTTGATATGTGTAGAGATCCAGGTATAAATTCAATTAATAACTCAACATATAGGTTAGGAGTAAGTCTAGGTAACTCTTCGGTGAATACATTAGTATAATCCCTCAAAATGGGAATGTATTCCAGAATGATTCTCTCTTTTGTATGAATCTTCTATGCTAGATATTCTTTATCATGAGGCAATAATATCTATGCTTGAATAAAATATTCCATGGGATCATTATCTTCCTCCTTACACTTGTACAGAATCAGAAGATGACTTAATATGTGGAGAGAGATCTCCCTTAATCGACGGTGGATGGTCTCTTCATTGAAGGATAGTTAATTTCTTCCTCATATAACATCAATCTACCCTAAAGGAGTTATGATGATATTTTATAGAAGATTCATTCCATAAACATTTACTGGATATGAGTTATATATTAGGGATACAACCATTTCCCCATTTTACATTCTCATATATACCCCAAACCTCATGTTTTTGACGGGGTTCATGAATAGTTCTACTAAACATGAAAGATATGAAAGAATGCAGAGAACCAGAATCTAAAATTATGTTCACTATTATTGAATGAATATCCATTGTAAGTATCACCACATCATCATCAAGATCAACCTTCGTAGTGGGGATACAATATTCTCTTCCTATTTCTCTAGAATTTAGAGGTTTTTGTCATTGGGTGTCTCTCAAAACCCTTGGATTATGGTATTATCTTGCATAATTCTCTTATTCCTTATATTTCAATCACTACACCACATGCTGAGTTTTGATCTGAACCATGTTTTATTCTTCTAAATTAATAGGTTTCTTTTTTTCATTCAGCACTGATTATCCAGATTCCCCTATTTTCAACATTTGAAACATCTCATTATTCCCATCAAACTGTTTCTAGGATACTTCTTATAATGACATGAAAATTACATTATGTTATTAATAGAATTAATTCTCATTTTATGATTACTATGTAATAGAATAGGAACATAAAAATAATTTTACATTCCAGAATTATGGTTAATGAAATGGTATCCATTATCATAAGATGTGTTATAACCTTTGTATGTGAAGTATTGAATGATGTATTTTAATAATAGAAACCAACAATACTCCATTTCATTATTGAATAAAATTACATTCAATCAAAAATAATACCCAATATCATATAAAATATTAAAATGGAAAAAATTAGAGGATACATACAGAGAAATATAAAAAATTGGGTTACTATGATCCCTTAAAATCATCACACTCACATACATTATTATAAAATAAGATTATAGCATTAGTAATACAGTATTTTTTTTGGAAACGATATTTAACCTTGATAAAATCGAAGTGATTTATGATTTGTAAGAATTATAGTGTATTTATAGGAAAATATTACTATTAACCTTTATGATTTTTATAAAATGTGGTGCAATTAAATTATGACCATAATTCAATAAAATATTTGGTTATTTTTATTGTTGGTTATATAGCCTCATTTAAGTGATCATCAAGATTATTTAAGTATATAATCCAAATTGTATTATTTTTTTAGACTATAAGAATATTCTATTAAAAATATGTCTTAAGATAAATTTATAAGTTTTAGATAAATTTTTTTTCATGAAATATTATTATTAAACACTTATTAAATGAAAATATATTTTAATTATGTTCTATGTCATATTTATAATAATCAGAATGTTTATTACGATATAAAAAATTAGTTTTCATTAAATAATTATTTTTAATTAAAAGTTAAATTATCATATTTAGAATATTATTTTGATAAAATATATTATATTTTTGGACTTATAAAATGAAAAATAATATTAGGGTTTTTTTTGGTAATTTTCTGACAAAGTCAATTTTTTGTGAAAAAAGAGAAATTTTCCACTTTACAAGCACTTTAGTTTTATGACATAATTATTAGGTAATAATGATTAATAATTTTATGTAACATTTTATTAAATAAAAAATGAATTTAATAAGTATAAAAAATATTTTATAAATACTAATATTAATTTATAAATTTATACTTTACTTTTTTGAACCGAATTTTGGATTTTTGAAATAAAATTCATTTTTTGGATTCTTTGTATTAAATGGGTTGTTTGGGAGGTGTTTTTTAGTTTGAAAATTCATTTTACATCCAAAAACTTTCTCCCTATAATTAATAATCCATAAAAAATTCTGGAATTTTTTTCACCCAATAGTAATTGGATTATATAATAAAATAACCTATATTTTAACCCTTAAAACCACCCCTCCTCAAGTATAAATGGTCATCATTCCCTCCTTAGTTTCCACACCAAACCCATTGATAATTATTTCTCTCCCAATTTCCCTCTTAATATTATCTCAAATATGGTTATAAGGTTCTAAGAAGCCTCTCTATTTCTTTAAGAATCATCCTCCCAATGTAAGGGTTTCCTCAATTCTCTTATTTCTTTTTAATGTTTATTATTTTTTTAGGTTTTATTTTAAATTTATTTTCATATACTTACATGATTTTTTTCCTATGGTATTATATTAAATATTATATGTTTTAAAAGATATTTTATTAATTTCCTCTCATTATTTAATTTTCCTAAGACATTACTACTTCGAAATAAGGGTTCAACACAACTCCATTCATGTTACTTTTGTGGTCCTTATTAATTATCACTAATTTAATTAGAAATGTTATTATAAATCATTATTATAACTTCATCAATATTTTATCACTTATATATAACTATTCCCTATCATTATACCATCTTCATAATATTTTTTAAAAATCAAGGCTAACTGCATCCATAAAACCCTCCGAAATTTGGCAAAGAAACATGTGTGTGGTTTTCGTAACAATAAAATACCTTCCTAAATACTATAAGTGGATGTGGATTTATAATATTTGAACCTAGAGGTAATATCCCCAAAACAAATTCGATTGGATTTGACTCAATCATCACCTTTTGTTTGATAACGTTCCTTGTTTCAAACCTAGTTTGACACTCTTGGGGGATTCTCTTTGGACAATTCATAAGCACTTTATGAGTCATAATGAAGGATCAGACTAGATGAATTGATATTTTCATTAAATTGATATCTTTATTCCATGAATTTTCCTATAAATACTTTTTATTATTATCCCTTAAATTATAGTATTTTCTTATCAATGTTAACATCTTGTTCTTTCTAGGTTTATTATTCTCTACTCACCATGATGATTGTATTAATCCCCTGAAAGGGTTTATTTACCACTAAAGTTTTAACAAATAAACATGTTATCTTTCACACCCTATATTCCTAAAACCTTTCTTTTACATCTCCATGTTCCTAGGTATACATTGTATGGGGTAAATATGATCTCTGTAGATAATAATTCATCAATTCCTTTGTCTTACCTTATCATTAGGAATGTGTAATCAAATTTTTATTCTTATATCCTTTCATGTTAATACACTTTCATGCCTCATATTATTCAAGGGTATTAACCTCAGTACCCATACATTGATTTACTATGGATAATATAGACTAAACCATATAACCTTTTATCTATATGGTGTAAATACCTTGGACTTAAGAATGTTGATTGATGGGTATCTTCCAAGAATGTTGTCAAATTTCAACGGATACCAGTTTAATTTACAATGGGTTTATCATGATGTAATTATTTTATGTATGTTTTCATTATGTTTCATACATGACTTAAGATATATTAAGGGTGTGCCCTAATCGAGCTCCAATTCATTTGGTAATGAGGTGGAGTTAGCTGAATGGAATATACTCCTAGGATATGATAGAGTTTACAAGTTATAGGTTACTAATAAGAGATATGGTAATTACCTATATAGGTAATTCTATTATTAATTTTTTATGTTATAATATATTAACGCATTTTATTTATGTTTTCTATGAATTTATAATGGTTCCTTTGATCAAGATTGATATCACATGGATCTGACTATTGTATCTTATAACTATTTTACTTATGTACATGTTCTTATGATCATGTTTTGACTATTTTCCTAAGGTTAATGATCATATATACTGCCTCATGTTTTACCCATTATGTTCATTTATGCATATTTTTCATTATTTATCCCTTACTGGGATTTATAGATCACCATTTTCTTATGTTCCCCCCTTTTCCTGGGAATTTCAATGAAAGGGATATGTATAATGAAGTAGAATGTGTGGAGACTATGTTTTATAGAAATTTGTATTGTACCATGTGTTTAGTTGTAAATATACATAGTTCCCAAATACACCTAACATTTGATCATTAGAGTTTATTATAATTCATGTGACATATTAAATATTATTTATGTTTAAAACCATATCCATAGTGTAGGTCTGTGGAGTCTCATCTGTTATCAGAGTATAGTTTGGATTTTTTTTGAATTAGGATTAAGAATATTTAGTATAGAGCCTTATATATATAAAAATTTTCTATATAAAACTATGTTAACTATAACTAGTATGATCCATGGGTTTACAATCTTCTAGGTATTTATAACAAGTACTTTCTATAAATAAAATGTACATTAAAATTTGGGTTTAGTAAGTGGGATTAAATTAGTAAAATTATGAGGACAATATTTTTCTAAAAGGGGTATAATGTAACGACCTAAAAATTACTTTATGTTATTAATATAAGTACTTATAATTTTATGATGATTTTTTACAATATAATAACATAAAAAAAATTAATTGCCAAAATGACTGTTAATGAAATTATATCTATTATCATAATATGTGTAAGAACTTTTGTAAGAAAAGTAGTGAGTGATGTATTAAAATTATAGAAACTAAAAAAACTTATTTAATTTGTTTAATAAAATTACATTCTATATTAAACAACACCCACTATCATACCAAATATTAAAATGGGAAACAAAATTTAAGATAAATAAAGTGAAATTGAAAAATGTGGGTCAACTCGATCCTCTAGAATCATCACATCCACAAAAATCACTATATTATAGGAACATGGAGTTAGTGATACAATATTAATTTTTTATGTGACATTAAGCTTTGATAGAATCGATGTTAATGATGAAGTGTAACAATGATAGTGTATTTATAGGGTAATATGATCATATGCCATTATGTTTTTTTGGCTAATATGGTTAATTAGAATTATGATTATTAGTCAATAAAACAATGTATCATTATTATTTTTGGTTATGTAGATTAATTTAAGGGATCATTGAGATTATTTAATGATATAATCGAAATTGTATAATTTTTAGAGACTATAAACATATTCTATTAAAAATATGTTTTACGAAAAATATATTATGTTTAAATACAAGTTTTTTATGAAATAATATTTTTAAACATTTTTAAATGATAATATATTTTAAAAAATTTATAACTAATTTTGACAACTATCATAATATTTATTTTTCTATATAAGTTATAAATATTTATTAAATAATTATTTTCATTTAAAATTTAAAATTATCAAATTTAGAGTATTATTTTAGAAAAATCATTTTTTTCACTCATTACATAAAAATTATATTTGGTTTATTTTTTAGGAATTTTATTATAAAGTTGAATTTTTAGCAAAAAAGTGAAAATCGCGGCTTTACGAGCATTGTAATTTTATGACATCATTATTATCTTGGCATGACTAATAATTTTATGAAACATTTTATTCAATAAAAATTTATTTTCCTAAGTATAAAAATTAATTTATAAATATCAATTTTAATTTATAAAGTTATACTTTTCTTTTTAGAACCAAAATGGGATTTTTGAATTAAACATTATTTTTTGTGTTCTATGCATTAAATGGGTTGGTTGGGAGGTGTGTTTCTGCTTTGGCGTTCCATAGACGTCCACCCACTTTCTACCAATGACTAATAACCCATAAAATTGTTTGAGATTTATTTTCCCTATATGTGGTTGGCTTGTATAATAAAATAACATAAATTTTACCTATTAAAACCACCCCTCCTCAAGTATAAATACCCCAATTCCCTCCTAACTTTCAACACCAAAGAATTTGATAATTATTTATCTCTCAATATTCCTCTCAAGAGTCTCTAAAATTTGGTTATATTTTTTGAAGTATACTCTCTCTATCTTTAAGAAACATCCTCCCAAGGTATGGGTTTCTTAAATTCTCCTCATTCCTTTCAAAGTTCATTACTTTTATTATGTTGTATTTTTAAATTTATATTCATATAATTCCATGATTTTGGTTCGAATGTATTATATTAAATTTTATATGTTATAAAGTAGTGTGCATTTATTCTCTCTCATTATATCCTTTTCTTAAGTAATTTCTATGCCAAAATAAGGGTTCATCACCCCTCTGTTCCCATTAATTTTGTGAACCTTATTAATTATTTCTTATTTCAAGGAAAAAGTTATTATGAATCATTTTTATAATTTCATAACTATTTTATCAATGGTATATCACCATTACCTATCATTATACCACCTTAATAATCCTTTGTAATGATCAAGGTTTCCTATATCCATAAAACCATCCTAATGTTTTAAAAGAAAATTTGTATTTTTCTTAGAAACACAAAACATATATGGAAAATAAATATAGATGTGTACTGAGAATAGTTTTAACTAGGGGTAATAACCCCTAAAATATAACATTGCAATTTCACCTGATCTTCATCTGGTTCCTGATAACTAGCCATATTGTACACTTGGTATGACACTCCCAGAGATTTTTATTTGGATAATTCATAAGCACTTTATGAACCATAATAAAGGATCAGAATATATGGATTGGTATTTTTATTCAATTGATATCCCTATTCCCTGAATATATCCTTAAATAATTCTTTTTATCATTACTTAAATGGAATTATTTCCTTTTTCAATGTGAACATCTGATTGTTTCTAAGTTGGTTGTATATTATTCACCAAGATAACTACATTAATCCATTGAAAGGGTGCATTTACCACCCGATTTGTAAATGATGAACATGTTATATTTCATTACCCATATTCATCATACCTTTATTATTCATGTATATTTTCCTATGTATACTTTTTATGGTGGAATTATGATCTCTATATAGAATGATCCATCACTACCTTTGTCTTTCCTTATCATCAACAATGTATAATCAAATATTTTATTCTAATATCTTTACTTGTAAATTACCTTGAATTCCTCTTCTAATTAAAGGGTACTCACATATATAATCATACAATGATTAAATGGGGATATTAATTACTAAACCATATGACCTTTTATCTATACATTGTAAATACCTTATAATTAATAATTTTGATTGATGGGTATTTTCCTAGAAATATATAAAACTTTATTTTATAATAATTAAATTTCAAAAAAAAATTATCATGATATGATTATTTTATATATTTATTCCATATGTGGAACACATGGATTGATACATATAAATGGTGCACCTTGATAAATCTCCAATGCATTGGGTAATGAGATAATGTTCACTATATGGAATTTACTCCTAAGAGACGATGCAGTTTTCCAGTTATAAGTTACTCTTATGAGATATGATAATTACCTAGATAGGTATGTTTGACCTTCAAAGATACCAACATGTTTTGTATGATTTTTTTTGAATTTAATGTTTCCTTTATAAATATTTATATCACAAGGCTCATTATTATTGTATATTATAACTCTTTTCATTATGTCTATGTTCATATGATCATGTTATGAATATTTTCCTCATGTTCATGTTCTTATATCATGCCTCGTTTTTTACCAATGATATTAATTTATGTTCCTTTTTCATTATTTATTGATTACCTAGATTTTTAGTTCACCCTTTTATTATGTTTCCCCTTTTCCCCATGAATTTCAATGAAAGGGATATGTATAATGAAATTTCATGTGTGGAGAATATTTGGTAAAGAAATTTGTATTGGTGTTTAATTCTAAATATACCTAGTTTCCAATAACGCTGAACTTTTGATCTTCTAAGTTTATTATAATACATGTTATGAATTAAAAATCATTCATGTTTTGAACCAAATCCAAAAATTAGGTCAAGGGAATCTTACTTCTTCCCACACTTTTTAAAAGAGGGATTTTGGGTTTTTTTCCTCAATAGGATTTATCTAATGATACTCCAGAAGAAAACACTATTTTATATTTTTGTCTCTAATCCTAAATGACAACTAAGAGTTACCAATCTCTATATCGACATTAAAGGAATAATAAGGAATCTATTCATAACTATCAAAGTTTAAATTACTAAATATTATCAAACAATTTTATTTAATCCTCTAAAGAAATGGTCCAACTTAGTTTCAATGTTGATAAAACATCTGGAGGCATACTAAGAAATCCTTGTAAATTTTTCTTATTATTCCATGATAGAATAATTTTAATTTTGATTTATTTCAAAGAACTCCCTATATATTTTAATACTGGGAGTTTAGGGAAGATATTTATTGAAAAATATTTTCTTGAAGTCTTTTCATTCCATTAAATCAATATCCTCTTTGGACTTCATGTTCTTGATCAGTGTCTATCACTAGTTGGCTTCTCCCTTAATTCGATAAATGGACAGTATAAGTTTATTCTCTATAATAATTGGAGGATATAAAATATCCTCTAAATGGAGTTAATAAATAGTTATGTGGTGTGGGGATCATAGGAAACATTTATAGTAGGATATCATTATTTCATAAAATACAAGACCGTAACTTTCTATTTCCCTGGAGGAGGAGGGTGTTCCTCATTATTCATGTTATTTTTCATAACTTGAGAAAGTTGAGTAAGTACATTTATAAAGTTCTCAACTACTACTCATGTAAGGTTGGGTGTATAATTAGTTTAATCAACACACTTCCTATCATGTTGGTTGTTGGCACGGTTTCTCCTATTTCCATCCATTAACTAAAATAATAAAAACAATATGAGAATACATTAACTAATAAAAATATAAAATGAGAATATATGAAAACTCTAGGAATAACTTATAAATTATAATTATATCATAACATTTAGTCTCTAGGTTTCAAAAGAGTTCACTCATAAAAATGATTCCAATTAGGTTTTCTTACCTAAAAAATTGATCAAGACCTTTATACCAGTTCAAAAATAGTTTTTTGAATTTCCAAAACATATCCCCTTAGATTATCAAACATTGTGTTCAACAAGTCCCATTATTATGAAAAAGAATATAGTTGATTCAATTATCAATGCACCCCTCTCAAATTTTTTACCACTAGGTACAACTGTATCAAAGTCACATCTACTTATAGTGTCTAGATGGGGATATAATTTCTTAGAACCCACTCACTATGTGATTCACCATAATTCCAACATATTTTTCTATAATAAGACTTATCCCTAGGATTTTAACTAAATTATTTCTGTACTAATCCCCCAAAAAACTACAAATTTCTATAATACCAACTATAGAGACCAAATCCATTTACACATACTATTATATGATTTTTAAATATAAATACCCAATAAGTTCAACCCAATGATCATGAGGCCTAGTGTATTAGGAATAATAGGTTCATAATACATCAAAAGACAACAACAATAATAAATCCTTATTTAATTACCTATAATAAGCACATAAATCCATTTTATCTCCTAAAACTACATAGGATAACCTGGGTAATAAATAAAATAATAGGGTGACTAAAAAGACTCAGTAAGTAAATAAAAATGATAAGCAAACATAACATGTGAGTCCAAGGTGTCACATGAAATCATAAAATAGAAGTATGATGAGTAATTACATGGAATAATAACATAAATAACATGGTATTATAATATAATAATGGTATAGTAAATTTAGTAGCAAAAAACATGTAATAAACATGATTCATGGATAACTTCCTAGAGAATGTCACATGGCTAGCGAAGTGTCATGATGGATTAGGTTTACTCCATAATACCATACATAAATTATCATGAGAAAAAATCTTTACCCAATGTAGTGGAGCACTATATGGGTTCACCCATATTGAAATTTTCTTGATTATTCATGCCAAAAAATGTAATTTATAATAATTCATAAACATGATAATTACCCATAGAATGAAAATGGGTTGCATAATCTTGTGTCTTATCATAATCAAAGGAAATTTCATGATGAAGGAATTAGAGAAATGAACATAAGAAAATAACTATCCAATAAAAGGAAAGGATAATATGATATTTATATATGTGAGATACATTTATATAGAATTTATAAACATTCAATAATGAGATAGAATTAGAGAAAGAATGTCCATAACATGGAGAAAGAGGTAGTTTAGGTGGATCCCTTACCTCAAGCCTACTTCGTCATGTGTGATCTTCATCCTCAGGAATAATAAAATTATGTTCATTATTTAATTGATTAATAAAAAAATTCATGTTTATTATTCCTTATATTTTATTTATTATCTCTTTATATTCAATTACTTAATCATTTTGGTTTAAGTTGAACATTTTGACGATGTTATGTTCATATGTCTAAAATTAATTTGAAAGTTGAATACGGTCAAAGAGATTAATATTTCATCATATGCATAATAATAATTATGAAATAATTAATATTCTTATACATCTATTATAATTTTAAAACTAATCCTTAAAAATGGTTACAAAAAATGAATTATGTTACAATCGGGGAGACAGTAAGCCTTACGTAGGCTTGAGGAACGTTTCCATTTTTCAATGATCATGATAGAAAAAAGGTAAGTGTTATTTTATACTTAAAGAAGTAAAATTATATAATAAATATAAATTTATTTCCTTAACTATTCTGACATATATCATCAATTTTATTTGATAATGAAAAATAAATCACATCGCTTCAGGGAAGTGGTAATCCACAAGTATGCATGAACGACAATATCACCTTTTAATGAATGGAATGGTAAGAAAATATATTATATATTAATTTTAAATAATTATAAATATTTCATGCATATAATATCTATACTTTAAATAAATTATCATAAATATATTTGAGAGTTACTTATGGGAAATGAATTATATCAGTTCGTGAGGCGGTAGTCCGCCCTACACACGAATGATGGTTTGTTTTCCATTTGTTGGAAGAGAACATGTATGTAGGTTATTAAATTAACATAATAAAATATAATTATATGGGATATTATTATTATATTATATAAGAATGGTTGAATAATATTTTAAGGAGGTGGAAGAATAAATAAAAGAAAATTCTCTCTTAAGAAAGATACCTCTTCTTTAGGAAACATTTGCACCAAAAGCCTACCTAAGAGGGTTTTCTAGTCAAAATAATGCCTCTGTGATGTGGTGAAGTAATTATTTTTAGTATTTAGGAAGTTATTGGATGAAACAAAAGGCTTTTATATGTGAATTAAATATGTGAGGAGGTGACTATTTATAAGTGAGAAGGAGTGGTATTTTTGTAAATACTCAAAACTATTCAATAATGGGAAGTGACTCTCATGTAATGCTCCTAAAAATTTAATAATTGATGTATTAGAGTGAATATTAGGTTAAAAAAACTAATCTCTAAAAATAAACATTTTTAAACATTTCATTACCTTTACATTTATGGTTACTCACTTTTATCATTTTAGTTTTCACTACGATAAGTAGTATTTTACCTATATAATTTATCCATTGAGACAAAAATTAAAATGAACCTTATTGGGTAATTTGGACCCATTGATTATAAATATTAAATCCATTTTATCAAAAAAAATCTTTTATGTGTGTAAAATTAACTTTAATACAAGAACATGTAACGAGAAAAAAAGCATTTTAACCATAACTGTGGTAATTAATTTAAACCCTTTTTACTATTCCTTATGACCAAATATTAAGTTTAAATTTTTAAATAATATTAATTATTCTGATTAAAAATAAGGAATAAATTTTATCAAATAATATTCATATAATTGGATAAACTGTATTTAAAATTAAACCTACAACACCCGAGAAAAAGCGGTTTTTCAGGAAATGGATTTTTTAAGAAATAAAGGATATTGTATTAAATATATTACTAGAAATATCAATAATATTAATTTAAATTAATATAATTATATATTTAATATATAAATTTCATTTAAGCATTTCATTTATATTTTTTATTTTAATTAATTAAAATGGATAAACTTTATTCTAGTTTGGAGAAAACCGCATTTTTAAACATAAAAACTTATACTAAAATCATGAAAATTATTGATTCAAATGAAATTAACAATATTATTATAAATAAATTTTTTTCATATTTCACTTAAATAATAAATATAAAATATAATAGGACTACTAAATTACTTTATTTAATGAAAATAAATGATATTATTTGAAAATCGGTAATTTTTACTATTCACTGAAAAATAAATCATTTCCGAAAAACCACAAAACTCAACCCTAAGTTAATTTTGATATGGTACTTTTAAAAAAAATTAAAAAATAAAATTTCTAAATGTTCAAAAAATTAAATATAATATTTTCTCATAAAAATCAATAAAAATCACTTTTGAAGAAAATTTATTTCTTTTTTAAGAATAAAATGTATTCATTAAAAATTGAGTTCTCATTTCCTAGTAATTTATCAATAAAATTATATCAATTAAGAAGTTGATATATATTTCATAAATTATTTAATACTATTCATACCTGCTAATTTAATATCTAGGTAATAATGATTTTATTTAAATAATCATGGTTTGTTTAGGGTCATTATTGTGTATCGAATAAACTATAGAAAAAAGTTTTATTTTTAGAAAACTAGAGGTGTTACAAGAATAACTACTCAAATTTTATTTTTTAAAAATTATTTGACATTGTGTTTTTTGTATTTTTTCTAATAAAGAATTCACCTTACTTGTTATTCTCTATACATGGTGATGTGCGAGGAAATTTAAGCAACATATTGAACATGTAAGTTAAATAATTATAATACTTTACTTTTATAAGGAACTTTAATTTTTTTCATACATATCATTTTCAAATAGAGAATGGGATATATTTATTGAGAGAATGGTAAATAGGTGCATAAATTTCAAAAATGTAAAATAAAAGGTAACTTCTCATTGATAATTAATAAATTTTAACTTTAAGTAGTTAAAATGATATTTTGAATTGATTTTTTTTTGAAAAATAATTTTCATATTAATGGAGTAAAGAATATGGATATTATGTTCTAAGATTTATTTTTGACATAATTTCAACAAAGATAGTTACAAAATTCGAAAAGTTTATAATTTATTATAAATTTTCCTTTAATTTATCTTATAATTATATTGAGAATACATGTTAAATTATTTCCTTTTAATTTGTAGGTTTTTGATGACTCTCTACCTTATAATGCATAAGAGATAAATCACTTAATAATAGAATAGGAAAACAATTTCACTGTTTTGATAAAGATTTAGTTTAATTGTAATATATATTTTAAAGTTTAAATTTAAAATTGTGAAGTTAAAATGATTTTAATTTTCTATGTTGTTTTCTAGTTATTTTGTTTCTTTTTTTTCAGACTTAGTTATTTTACTATTGTGTAACTACATATGAATTTAATTTAAAAAAATTATTTTTACATGTTGTATAATTTATGGGGAAATTTTAATTAAGTGGATATTCAAAAAATTTTACATAAATATCATGATAAACTATTTTTCACATTAGTTATTTAAAATAAAAAACGTGGTAAAGTCTATTTCACATTAGTTATATACAACCCAACAAGAAAAACCCTTACAATTATATAGTTTTATGATAGTTTATATGAATTGTTTTTGAAAACCAGTGTTAAAAAACCTTTTTCAATTTGGTTAACAATAACCAATGTTGAAAAACATATTTACATTTTCATTTGCAATAACTTCATGGGGTAACAAGAGTTAAAAAATCCAAAAAATAATGTGAAAACCCATTTTTTTGTCAAGTTTATGTCACCACGGTGGATCATTAGCTACTTTTGTTATACAATATTGAAAGTGGTGTGTGTTATATAAAATGTGAAATCATTATTGGTTGGTTTTTCCTGAATATCTTACATATCTAGGGTAAAAATAAGTTGAATATATCTTGATAAAGATAAAATAATAATTAATATTTTAGATCCATAATAATTTTGTTGGATTTGAATTTTGTAGATTTTTGTATGGACTGGATTCAATGATCGCATTATATGATATATTATCAATATCATAATATTTATTACATGAATCTAAATCTATCCATGCATAAAGAATAGATAAACACATGAAAAACTAATATACTCTTACATATTAATGGTTCATGTAAAGGTAATACGATTTACCTTTATGCATATATAGGGTGTTGTGTTAAGGTAAACTACTTTACCTCTATATAGTGAGTGACATGGAATTCAACCATCACCGGTATTTAGAAAATAATCACTGCAATATTATCAAAATATCTATATATACCCCCACCCATATATAATATTATTTATATCTAGGGAAACCATATAGTGTACTGTGATTGGATTTAATTGAAAATGAATATAAAATCTGTATAATGTAACATGAGTATGGGAAAAAATATTTACTAATTAATGTTTTATCACTCATCATGATATGATATAGTTTTCAAAATATAGTTTAATTTAGTGAGGACTTATTCTTCATGAATGATTCATTATTGGGGGTTTATATATTATTTTATGTTTAGAGGTAGGAATTTAAGATCTCTTCACGATCTCTAAAGTTAATTTGTTTGGCCATATATGGTCATGCATAATGATCACTATAAATAATAGATATGGATCATTCATAATAGTGTAGTGCAATGCAATGTCGTACAATGTCATATGTCATTAGGATAGAAACATGAATTATATTTCATAAAACATTATTATAAATAGGATTTTATTATATTATTATACTCTATTGAATGGAGATTAATTTATGAAATTCTCAAAATTTAATTATTACATATATTATATTAATAATTCATATATACTATTAAAGTTGACTATAAAGTATGATTGTCTATATGGGATATAACCTACATATTCTCTACTAAATTTCTTCCACCTGATAGTCATTTATTGTCCATATAAAGAATGGTAAATTGATATTTAGTCGTTTGTTTATAAGGAAGTATTAAAAGGATAAATCCATAAAGTTTTAGAAGAAAGGTTATTTCATAGTAGGATATTTAACTCAATTTGTTGGTTATACAGTAAGGGGTCATTTTCTATTGAAAACTATAGTTTTAAATATTTACACTATAAACTAGTAACTTAAATTAATTTATGTTTTTAAATTTCAATATTCACTTTCCTATATTCCATTCTTTGAAGAAAATCACTCTCCATGGGTTGTTTCCTTTAAAACCTCCTTCTCATCTACTTTTATGAAAATATTTTCCAATAAAACTTTTGAAAATAATCACTTTTATGAGTTGGGGTTTTCCCCTTTTAAAATATGATTTTATAATTTCATCTCTCTATATTTTTAGCAGTAGGTCATTATTTATTTAAAAAGGTTTTCTCTTATATGGTTTATTTTGATGTTTTAATTTAAGAAGGGTTTTTATGAACCTTCAATTTGTTCTTCTTCAAAACCATTATTTTATTTCTTAATATTTCTTATAAGTTACAATAATTTAGTTTTCATCAATGAAATATTCATTAATTGAAATGATTTATCTTTATTAATTGATTTTAACATTCATATTTGTGATATAAAAGAGGTATTTTTTAAAATAGTTTTATCATTTAAATGAGTTTTGTGTTCAAAATTATGAAATCTAATAAATGTTTTAATTTCATATATAATTACCTCAAATTATTGTTAAAAGTGGGAATGGGAGTGAACAAAAACCATTAAGGGACTATGTCCACATTGTGATGGGTGGGTACATTAAATCCCTCCAATTAATTTGTAAATGGGGAAAGATTTTATGTTATATAAGTTACTCCTCAGAATAATTTCTATTTATCTGGTAAGGTAATTCCACTGATAATGTTGAAGTGAGAATTATTCATTTAGCTGACTTCATTATGGTATGATGTTGGAATTATATAGTTTAGTGATTACATTAAGACATGAAGTTGTATTTATCTAGTTTGGTGATTACATTATAGTGTGAATTTGGAATTATTAAGTTAGTTGATTCCATTAATATATGATGTTTTAATTATCAGGTTATATGATTTCATTAATATATGTAGTTATAATTTTACAGTTAGTTGATTCCCTTAAGATATAAAGTTAGAATTATCTTTATGATTCTATTATTATATAAAGTTATAAATTTATAGTCATGTGATTCTGATAATATATAATGTATTAATTGTCTAGTTAGGTGATCCCATTGAGAACTGTGATTGAATTAGTTGGTAAATCTATTCCAATGAAAGGATGATGATTATAGTGTTCTTGTTTGTCTTTTGAGTTTCTGAATCATTGAAAGAAATTTCATTAAAAAATAATCAAATTTTATGCAAAAAATATGGTTTTTGAGAATATAGCATTATCAAGACTTATAAAGATTTTTTTTGGACTTTTAAGAAAAATACAAGTTTTTTTTTAAATTTAAATGTTTGTGAGAAAAATGTTTTATTTCAAAAGTTTCCTAACTCCTAAAATAAATTTTTAAAAACATTAATTTTATTTATGCTAGTTAATAAAACTAATGCATAAACCCTTTTTGTGTAATATAGATGATTTCATATGTTATGGGATGTTTTATAGAAGAACATAGTTTTTTAGTATTTTAAAGAAATGCTTTTCGAAGGTTATTCACAAGTTTTTCAAAGTTTCAACAGATCTTCACCTTTTTGAAACAACTTTTTGAGATTTTAATTCTCTATCAAAGTTTTAAAATGTTTTTCATGAGGTAAACTTATGAGTAAGATAAATTTTTAAGTTCGGACCCGATTATATTATTTATCTTGAGTAAAACTGTTATAGCATTTGTAGAGTTATGTTAGTGGTAAAATACCCATTTTGAGGGAGCTATATATTTTTATAAGTAATTATATTCCTAACACTATAAATATCCCAAATTTAAATATTTTTAGGATTTTAATGAATCAATATTTATTTTAAATTTTTTTATGGATGGTTGAAATTGAGTCTCTTCAGTAGGTATCAAATCTAATATGTAAAGAGTTTAATTTCAGTAATTAATATGGGAGTGCGGGTTTGAGATTCCCCAAAGAACATCATATTTTTATGAGATTTGACATAACCACTAGTAAAGAAGACGATACCAATTGTATAATTAAGTTTATATAGTTTAATTCTATAGGTGTAACACCCTAATATTCTAAAAATAAAACTATGTTTAATAGAGTATAAAACACAAAACTCTGAGCTTAAACGAACCATGAAATATTATTATTTAAATATGATCATTATAACATATGTGTTAAATTAAAAGGAATGAATAAGATTAAATAATTTTTGAAATAAATATAAATATCCTAGTAAATATAAATGTATTGATAAATTCATAGGATATAAGAACTCAATTTTTTAAAGACATTTTATTCTTCAAAAAATAAGGTTTCTTTAAAAAATTTATTATTTAGTATGAGAAATATTGTAATTAATTTATGAAAATTTTAGAAAATGTATTTGATAAAATGAAATTAATTTTTCAAGTACCCATATAAAAATTAACTCAGGGTAAAAAAATTATTTTTCTTAAATGATTTATTTTTTAGGGAATAATGAAAATTACCATCTTTTCCAATATTGTCATTTCTTTTAATTAAATAAAGTAATTTAAAATTACCATATATTTTGGGTTAGGTATTAAAGTTAAATATGAATACTTTTATTTATAATAATCTAATTAATTTCATTTTAATCAGAAATTTTCATGATTTTGGTATAAGTATATCTTTATGCTTAATAATGTGGTTTTTGTAAACAGTTTTTAGGTGCATAAAGTTTATCCATTTTAATTAATTAAAATAACCCATAATAAGGAAATTTTTAAATTAATTTTATAGATTATATAACCATTTATAGAAATTTAAATTCATACAAGGATGATTTCTAGTCATATAGTTAATATAAGATCATCTATTGCCTGAAAAATGCATTTTCCTAAAAACTTGTTTTTCATCGCGTTATACGGGTTTAATTTTATATCAAATTCTTCCACTTATTTTAATTTAATTTGATAAAATGGATTCAATATATTTAATTAGAAAAAATTATTTTATCTTTTATATTCAACTTAATTTTTAGTTATAATTTATAGTAAAAATGAAAAAAAATTATTACCGCTATAAGGGTTAAAATAGGGTTTTGTATGTTTCATGAGCTTGTGTTAAAATTAGTTATAAACATTGTATTTTTATTTTATAAAAATTATATTTAAACTTTTCAATCAGTGGGTAAAAATTTTCTAACAAGTCTAATTTTATTTTTAGTCATAAAGTATAAATAACCTATGTAAAAAACTAGTTACAATATAGAAAATTAAAATGGTAAGAGTGAGTAACCATAAAGGTAAAAGGAATAACATATTTAGAAAAAAAGTTATTTTTAAATTTTTGATGTTTGTATTTACCATATAATCCCTCCAATACATCATTTATCAATTTGGGATTTAATTTCCTTCATAGTGACTTCCCATTATTGAATAACTTTTGGTATTTACAAAAATATCACTCCTTCTCACTTATAAAAGGGAACCTCATATTCTCTTATCTTGACACTTAAAAATAATTTTAGATCAACCAATACCTACTAAAATAATTTATCTACTGACATTCCTACATACTATATGAATTTTTATTATTATATAACCCTCTTAATAAGGCTTTTGGTGAAAACATAAAGATGTTGTCTCAAGATGAGGTATCATTCTTAACCAAGCATTTTGTTTTATTTATTCTTACACCTCTTTCAAATATTATTCAACCATGATGATATAATAACATAAGTATATCCCACATACTGAGATGTCATTATCTTAATTTCATAACCTACATTTATCTTATCTTCCATAAAATTGGAAATGAAATCGTTGTTCCTGTGTATGGTGGACTACTGCCTCATGAACTGTTGTAATTCATTTTCCATCATTTCCTCTCATGGATGTTTAAGATAATGAATATAATGTATATATAATAAATTCATGAAATAGTTATCATTATTAAAATTTAATATATCATATATTTTATTACATTTCCATTGAAAAATTATAATACTGATCGTGCATATGTGTGGACTACCACCTCCATATAGCGATGTGATTTATTTTTTAGTTTGACAGCTACTCTTTCATACATATGGCCTACCATCTCCATGATTACAACATAGTTAATTTTTCATAAGCATCAATCAAGGTTGGTTTTAAAATTATAAGTTATGTATAAAAATGATTATTATTTCAGGATTATTATTTTTGAAATCATGGAACAATTATTTCTTTTACCATATTCAACCTACCAGTAATTTTAGGCATATGAGCCGAATATCATCAAAACATTCAACATGAAATTATTTGATATAGTAAATAAATATAATATTTAAATAAAAAAATAAAATTAATAATACATCTGAAAAAATTTCTTAATAAAGTAAATAATTAACATAAGTTTATTATTCATGAAGATAAAGTATCCACATGATGAGTCAAACTTGAGGTAAGCAGTTTCATCTCAATTTCCTTTCACTAAGGCATATTTTAATATTATGCACCAATTTATTTTATAGGGTGTATATACTACCATTTTACATGTTATATAATTAATAATTCATATTTCATTGTATTTAAGTTCCAATTAAAATTATTTAATCCTAGGGGAGTTGACTTAAAAGTTACCTAATGGCATGGGGTTTCATAAAACAATTTCATTTCATTGGGTTATATTATTTCTTAATTGTCTTTAATATTATAAAATTGTGTTTGTAATATATTTTTATTATTTTATGATTAATTTCCACTTGTTGTATGTGGATTTATATTTGATACACATAATCAATTCGTTGATTAATCCTCACTTCAATGGTATGATCATTATAAGGGATTTCATCTCAATTTCCATTCATTTTGGCATATTTTAATGTTATAAGCCTTATTTATTTTATTTAATGTATGTAATGAACATTATACATATTATACCATGAATACTTCAAACTTCATGTCATTTTAAGTTAAAATTTAGTTTAATTCATTCAAGGGGATTTGATTCAAAATTTACCAAAGTGGTAAAGGCTTTATGTTATTGTCACATTTCTTTTCATGATTGTTTATATTCAAGTTTACTTTAGGGGAAATCATATAAAATAATTTTCTTGAAAACAATATCATTTATTCTCATATATTCATGATTTTTTTACATGTTTGGTTCCATTTACACCCTTATTGAATAAAAAACATCAAGAAAATCATTTTTAAGTAATATCAATGTTGTATCATCTCTTAGATTAGGAATAGTTATCTTTAATGTCTATATTTTCCATAAAATCATTTAAATAATATTTCTACTATTATAAAATGATTTATTAAAGATAATTTCACCCATCTTTTAATTTTATTACTAAATTTTTTAAAATGAATCTTTCTTTTATTTTCCAAAAAAGGTACCTTTTGACTTTTTTACAAATATGTGAAAGGAATCTTTTCTCTTAACGTATAAAAAATGAATGGAATTTACTACATTCATGATTACTCAATTCTTTGAAGCTTCCTCCACAACTTTCCATGGTTATTTTCAAAAATAAAATTCTATTATATATTATATATTTATATATTTTATAGAAGTGGTTTCAAATTGAAAAGGGTATTTCCCTTAAGAAATATTACATGTGATCTTGTAAAGATGTTTTCATCAACAATGATAACATTTGATGTTATAGATATCTTATAAATTCTATACGTATGTCTCTTACATATATATTTAGGATATTATCTCTTCCTTTTATGGGTTAATACATTCCTTTATTTAATTTATCTAATGCATTTATTATTGTTTCACGATGAATCTGATGGACTGGGCCGACACGCCCGACTGTTGATCTCACAGAGGGTTGAGCTCCGCTGAATCGCTAAGGTCGGTTATATTGGTCTTCATTTCGAAACTCCCAATGGTTCCATATCCAATGATACGTGGACCTGCTTTCCAAAGGCAGGCGTTCGCCAGGTGATTTGGCCAACGATGCTTAAGAACTCATATTGGTCAAGAGGATGGGAAGTCGGGCTCATCGTACCTTTTTAGGGGGGGAATTATTACCTGTTTCGGGACACTCTTATAGATTTAAGACATGTTCATATGTTCAAGAATATTTGGTTTATACCCAAGCACAGTATCCCTGGATTACACCTTGTTGGAAATGGTCAACTGAATGGAGGGATTCAGAATCATTTAGTCCCGAGGTTTACCATCCCTCGTTGGATTAATGACTCTGAAGACTTTGGAATCACTGAGACGGCGCTGGTTTGATGCCTCATGATTGGGCACCCTAGAATTTATTGTCATCCATGGGGGAAAGATAACTACTTGAGCGTTTGGATCGAACCCGTGATACGGGCTTCCTACATATCCTTACGAGAGGAATCAGAATCCTCGTAGTTCGGTTTGGGACGGGGCTTACACTCTGAGGCGGCCCAAGATGTGGGCAAACCTACGTAAAGGGGGGGGGGGGTGGATTAACCGATTGTTGGGCTTGAACCTCAGAGAGGCTTCCTACATACCCCGCCTAAGATGTAGGGATCAAATTCCATGTAGTTCGGGAGTACAATTTAACATCACGCGGGACGAAGGACGAACCGACGTGAAGGGGGGTCGGAATGGCTAAGTGGTGGTCTTGAACCTCATGGAGGCTTCCTACGTACCATTTCTTGACATAGAACATAGTCCTCTTAGTTCACATGAGGTTGGGGTCAGTGTCAGTGCTTACTCTAAGACCACATGAGTCATGCTCAGTGTGAGAAACAAGAGGTAGCAAAGACCTGACTATTAGGTCGAGAAAGGTGCGTCTGTGGGAAGAAAAGTGGGGCTTATGCATAGGGCGGCCCGAGAATTCGAGGATTAATCCATAATGGAGGCCTAATGGTGAAAAATCCCATAGGGAGAGGGAAAGGGCACCCCTATGTCCATCTCCCCTATTGGTCCTTGTCACCATCGGGCCTCCATTATGGAGTAAGCCCCGACTTCTAGGGTCGCCCTATGCATAAGCCTCACTTCGCTTCCCATGAACCCACCTTTCACGATGTGATCATCAGGTCTCTGCTACCTCTTGTTTCGCACACCGAGCATGACTCACGTGGGCTTAGAGTAGGCATCGACCCTGACCCCAACCTCATGTGAACTATGAGGACTTTAATACATGTCAAGACATGGTATGTAGGAAGCCTCCATGAGGTTCAATCCCACCACTAGGTTGTTCCACCCACCCCCACCCCCCACCCCCCTCACATCGGTTCATCCTTCATCCTGCATGACGTTAAATTGTACTCCCAAACTATGTAGACTTTGATCCCTACCTCTTATGTGAGGTATGTAGGAAGCCTCTTCGAGGTTCAAGCCCAACAATCGGTTAATCCGAGCCCCCCCCACCCACCTTAACGTCGGTTTACCCACATCTCGGGCCACCTCAGAGTGTAAGCCCCATCCCAAACCGAACTATGAGAATTATGATTCCTCTTGTAAGGATACATAGGAAGCCCGTATCATATGTTTGATCCAAACGCTCAAGTCATTATTTGTACCCCCTAGAAGACAATAAATTCCAGAGTGCCCAGTCATGAGGGATCAAACCAGTTCCATCTTAGTGAGTCCAAACTCTTTGGAGCCATTAATCCAATGGGGGATGGTAAACCTCCGGCCAAAATGATTCTGAATCCCTGCGTTCAGCTGATAATTTACAACCAGGATTAATCCGTGGATACTTTGCTTGGCTATAAACAAAATATTCGCAAACATATGAACACATCTTAAATCTATAAGAGAGTCCTGGAACAGGCAATAATTACCCCCCTAAAAGTTTGAGATGAGCCCAACTTCCCATCCTCTCGACCAATGTGAGTTCTTAAGCATCGCTGGAAAAATCACCCGGAAAACACCTGCCTTTGGAAATTAGGTCCACGTATCGTTGGATATGCAACCGTTGGGCGTTTCGAAATGAAGACCGATATACCCGACCTTAGCGATTGAGCAGAGCTCAGCCCTCTGTGACATCGACAGTCGGGCGCGTCGGCTCAGTCCATCTGATTCGTTGCGAAAGAAAATGGTGAACCCGACATGAATCTTTAACCAAGATTGACGGATTTAACATAATCTCACTCTGTGCCCCCTTACACTCAAAAGGAGATCCAAGCACGGTCATTAATTATGCATGGGAACATGAGATGCTGATTTTCTAGGTTTTCTGTTTTTATGTGTTAAAATATTTTATAGGTACCACACATGACTCCCTTAGATCCAATGGCATCACGGAGGAACTCGCAGGCGCGTGCTTCAAGCTACGTAGTGACCGGACATCCTCACCAACGGAGGACCCCGTCACCTACCCAGAGTCTTCAACGCTGGGTCTAGGATGCATTGATCCGAGAGTACCACTTAAATGGTACTATACCGACGGTGGAGGCGGCCATGCACGCCCTCCAATCTGCCAAGAATCATCGGTCGCCTGCCCAGCAGTGGCCGCAAAAGTAGATCCAGACAACCCCTGTTGCCATCTAAACCCATTTTGGGAGTCTATCCCGGGAACGAGACAACATGTACCTCCCTTATCTTAGGGAGGCGGATGAGGTCGACACTGAGGACTTCATCCCCACAGAACGGGGTTTCCTCTCTAAGGACCCCATCGGAAGACGTCGTCGCGGTCACGCCGCGACTCAACATCCTCACGCTAAGGAGGATGTTGCCCTGAGGATCCAGGCCCACGCTCCCCAGGATCCGGCCCCTCGGACCGCCCGACGAGGGCAACAAACATACAACCAGGGACCGGTCATCACCCTTGTCCCTGAGGAGGAGCTCTGCTGCCCAGTCACATAGACGTATTGCGAGCAGGCTCATACACCTGTCTGCTCCCCCAAAGTCTTCCATCCAGACATGGCGGCATCACACGAGAAGACATGCATACCCAACGAGCTCCATCAAGCCCGTCACTCACATAGGACGACACCTACATGGTAGGAACTTATCCCTGCCTAGGGCCGTGAAGCCCACCAACCAGACGTGGTGGCGACCCATCGCCTACAGGACCAGCTCCTAGCAGATGCTCCTAACGCCTACCACCTAGATGTGGTTGAAATCAACAAAGCTCACCATCCATATGTGGCGGGAATTAATAGGCATGCAAATCTCCCTGCCAATAAAGGCCACTAACTCTATACGGTGGGGAACCAACATATGTAGGGCCAGCTCCATATGGATGCAAGTAAAGTCCACCATCCCAATGTGGCGGCAAATGGAGAGATAAATCAGCGTATCCCGACATAGGGGCAGACTCGTTCACCTGCCCCGAAACAGGATAATTATCAGTACCCACTGACCACTGGAGGACCGGAGCAGTATATTCCTACTCCGATACTGGAATGGGCCTTCATACCCGTTCCAGCCAAAGATGTCTCTCTGTATATCCTGGAAATTATGGAGGAGCAGGAATGGATCCCAGATCATATCTTGCAGACTTTCCAAAATGTAATTGAATCAGTGGAAACAGCAAGGACTCGGTCCCATGAGCCCGTCTCCCCAATTTAGGCGACTCATCTAAGAGAAGAGATAGCCGCCTCGGAGTAGATCTGCATCCCTGCTTCCGCCCAGGAGGTTCGTCGGCCATATTCTGGGATGCAAGGGCAACCGGATCGAGCATCTTCACTCGTTCAAACTGGGGGATATTCTTCCATCATGGTGGATGCTCTAGAGCAGGAAAATATCCCTACTAAAAGTCAAGATGTTCGTCGGAATATCCTGACAGCATCATGGGACCCAATTATAAAGGGACCCAAAGGTGAAGGTCGTTATCAACAGCAGACGGTCCCTGCTACCCACAAGAAATCACCTCGAATGCGCCGAAAACATCTAGAAAATAAAGAGGGGTTTCAGGACTATGCCCTGCTGGAAGCTGGGGTTCCCAATTTCTCTAAGCACATATCAAAAGCTCGAAACCCTGCCCACCCATTACAATATTATGGGAGTGGCAGTAGCAGTTGCAAAGGTCCTCCCAGCAATTTCGCTACCAGCAGCTCTGAAGGTCCTCCCCAGAGCACCCGTGGGGGCCTCCCCCACGGGCATATAACAATCGATCACGAGAGCTCCTCTTTTGATGTGAGTCACGAAAACCCACCGCGTGACCAGAAGATCGAGCAGCAAGAAGTCCCTACACTTGCTGCCATCCACCCTGAAGGTCCTCCCCAGGGTATACAATGCAAACACTCTCTGTGCAGTAGGACCACAGATTATGATAGTAGTCCTCGCTATCATGGTCACAACTTCGGAGGCCCTCCCTGCAGTGATGTCTCATCATGACAAGAAGGACCTCCCCTTGTCGTGGCCTACCCTAAATTTCCTACCCAGGGGTTACATTGCAACGACACTCCACGCATCCAGGCATCATATCATGGTGGTAGTCCTCTCCAATCTGATAATGGAGGTCCTCCCTATAGAGACGTCAAGCAAAGAGAAGTCCCTCCCCTCGTTGCGGTACATTCTGAAGGCCCTCCCCAGGGTGTACCCCGCAGAAATTCTCCCTGCGGTAGCTGTGATGGTAGTCCTCACCACCACGACCGCCATTGTGAAGGTCCTCCCCGCAATGTACCCAAGAAACAAGAAGTTCCTCCCCTTATCGCAGTGTGTCTTGAAGGTCCTCCCCAGGATACACATCAAACGTCAAACCATGATGGTCATCCTCACCATGATGGCAGTTGTTGCGAAGGCCCTCCCCGTAACAATGCTACGCATCCAGAAGGTCCTCCCCTTATTGAGACATGCCTTGGAGGTCCTCCCCAGGGTATTCACTGCAAAATTCCTCTATACAGTGAGGCATAAAGCAGTAATGGTAGTCCTTGTCGTTACAACACGGATAGTAGAGGTCCTCCCTGCCTAGACTCCATTCAACGAAAAGGCCCTCCCCTCGTTTCGGTACATTCTAAAGGACCTCCCCAGGGTGTACCCCACAGGTTCTCTCCTTGCGGTAGCTGTAATGGTAGTCCTCACCATCATGGCCTCTATTGCGAAGGCCCTCCCCGCAATGACATATTATATCGACAGGAAGGTCCTCCCCATGCTGAATCAAGCACAGAAAATCCCTCATATGCTGAGGCACTCAGAAGGGCGTGATCAAGCATGTCAGATTCCCATCTAGTCACCAACGACACCCTTCTTCGAGCAGGAAACGGTCCAGGGCCACATTCATCTTTTGAACCACCTCAGAATCGCCCACATGATAATTCGACACCTACCGTCCCCACTGCCTCCGACCACGCTATCGGTGAGCACCTCAGTTGGGCCGACCAGGTTGAGGAATCGCTAGTGGGGGAGTATGCCGACATGTTTCACCTAAGGAAACGACTGGCTAGAGATGATATCCTAGTTATGTTTTGTCCCACAGCCACCTCTCGATTCGACATACCCAGAAGGTTTTCTGAATAATGCGTGCACGACATCTGCTCCAATATATGGACAACCCTCCACCAGATGAAGTCAAGCTTTCGGCCCTATGATGGGTATATAGATCACGTCAAGACAATAGGAGACATCCTGCGTCACATCGACATGTAAGATCTTCCTTCGGCACAACAACCGCGACTTGAGAGGCGTAAAGGAAACATAGAGTTAGCCTTCCTACATGCACTGCACCAGCTGCGCCGCCTCATTGGAGACGCTCCGACAGGAGTCCATATCAGAGGATGGGGAGAACATGGATCTCTGCATTTCACTCCGGTACCCGTGCAGATGAACCCGTTCGGCGTAGTATCTTGCAATGTCTGCGCGACAAGACATTGATCGAGTGGTCTCCCTGTTCGGGAAAGGCAACGCACCCAGAAGAAACAGGCCTTGAGTAAGTCCTAGAAGCGTCAAGACCGACGGGAACGAGCTATTCAAGAACTCCTGACTCAGGCCACTGAAATCATACAACATGCCTCTCACCTAAGAGAGGCCAATCAGTAGTCATTTCTTGCCTCCCCAGTGGGGATTAGTTCACAGGTGAACTCGACATCAGATCCAGTTCACCCCCGAATGGGGGCACGCAAGATCAGGAAAGTAGTGATAGCAGCAGCCACTGCCGCAATCCCAGATCAACCCCATCCTGCTGAGATGAGGGAATTTTTAACGACAAATGCCCCCGTAAGAACAATAAAAATGGGAAGAGACTCAGTGTCCAGGGAATAGAGCCAACCGCAACCCTTAGGGCTGGGGGAATTTTTACCACCTCAACAAAAACTCCCCCGCGGGAATCAGTATTTTCTCACCTAGGGAGGACAGTCAGAAGAGGATATTTTTACCCTATCATGTCATTTGAATCATCATCCCCTTAAAGAGGGAGGCGTACTGTAAGGTTTCATCAATGAAATCTCCGCATCACCCTTTTTCAAGGAGTCCAAAAGAGATCCCGGGACATGAAAGGGAGGACCAGTAAAAGGAGCAGGAGATCCTCTTCCTATTTGGAAGATGACATCTTCTCCACCCTGCGATATGCATCCTTCAGCACCATAGAGGCTAACCCCATGGGTGACACCGGAGATGATGCAAATCCGGAAGGATCGGGAGATGATGGTTCCAGTCAGGCTGTGACTCACAACGAACCACCAGGTGTGCACACCTGAAACCAGTGGGACGCCCTAAATATGGCCGCCCTTCCTGCTAACCCTCCTCCACTTTCCCTGTGAGCTTCTAAAAAGGACAGGAACAAAGGACCAGTTACCCTTAACCTGCCTCTTTCTCTCAATAAAAACGAGCCACTTACGCTCGAAGAGAGATTCTCTCGACAGGAAGAGGAAAAGAAAGAATTGAGGCATCTTGATGTTGAGATACTCCAGAGGAACCATCTTATAGAAAGCTCTCCCCAAGAAGAGCCACACCTTGCACTCCCAACAAGTGAACCTCAAGGACCAAGGTTTTCCCCGATAGATGAAGCACGGTCAGGGCCCCCGCCCAATGAGGTGCTCGGTCCGTCCAACTTCCTCAACATGGATTCAGGTGAATTCCATGACTTCCCTCCACTCAGGAAGCAAACAGAGCGAGTACATCTGAACCCTACGAAGGTGTCACAAATGGCATACGTACCCTTGGTTCCAGCCGAGCCGGATCCTCAAGCAATGCCCCGGGCTACACCTATTGAAATAGTGGGTGCCCTAGACCCAACTATGTAGTACTTCTGATTACCGTATCATGTGTACAGTTAGATATGCATGATGATATCTTACCATTATAGTGCATACTTTTCTGCGTCCACTATAATAATGTTAATTTTCAAAGGTTAATTGTCATGTCAAGAGGTTATAGCAGATCCCAAGCTATAATGAGAACCTCGAGATACAATGACATTGATCTTAAATATATGTTCTATAGTCTAGATACATCTTACTGACTGGACACAGTAGATGTCTAACTATTAGGTGCTAGGGGCTTATAAGCATTGAGATTTCTTCTCATGAAGTTCGCACTTGATGATCTCTAGTAGTGAGATCATGAGGACAGACCCGTCAATAGGAACACCACATGTTTTGGGTGTCATTGGTTGTTCCTACCTACGAACATGTGTATTGGTCTAATGACTTAAGACTATTACCAATGTATATCATTTAATTATGTACTTTGATGCAAGGCAAAAACCATGGCAGTAATGTCGTGGCGAGGTAGTTTGTGTCGGGTGCGTCGTTAGTGGTATGACGTTGGTTGAATGGTCAAGAAATGACTTGTCACTTCCATGTTTTGGAAGTTGTATATCTTAGGCCTGGTTGATCAGGATGGTGCCGCCTTCATAAGTCTTTGGCCAAAGCAGTAGAAAGGAAAATCCATCCGGATAGATCAAAAAATAATAAAGCAAGATAAGGACGATGACACAAGAGTGTGTTCTTCTTTATGAGATATTTAATTACAAAGAGACTATAGTACACAGTCAGTGTTCGTAGGATGGTAGTTGTTGCTATGATTATCCTTATCTCTTTAGGGGCCATGATGAGTTGCTAGACTCCTCTCTTGGTCTGTGGATTTTATTCACTGCTATTGAGATAAGGGCCTAGAGGGTCACACACAACAGCGTATTCAAGAATCTGCACCTATTCGGTTGAATAGGTATATAGACATAGTGGGCCCCGCCACAGGGTCCGAGCGTTTTTCCAAGTTGTCGATCACCAAATGAATTAAATAAATTCATTAATATTCAAGTTATGAATATTTGGGATTGAATTTATTTAATGTATTTACGAGTTTAGTAAATACGAGAAGATATTAATCGAATGAATATTATTTTAATATTCAAGGTTTGTTTAATATTAAGCGGGACAAGAGAGTTGAGTTAAAAGGCTCGGTTTCATCATGTAATATATTTTATATATATTAAAAGTATGAGATAAAATAATTAAATAATATTGACGCAGTTATAAGTCGTCATAATTATTTATTTAGAGAACGTTGATATTAACGGGGGTCGGGGAACCCTACCGGGTATTTATCAACATGTCTATAAATAAGAGAGGAGGATCTATCTCTTTGGTGTGCATATCACTATTCATCCATTTATGAGATGAAAACTTGAGAGCCTCTCCCTCCTCCCGCTTCCTAGAGAGAGAAGCTGATGATCCAAGAGATCGGATCAAGTTCCTCCTCACGCATCACAGGATCAATGAGGCGGTGATCGTCGGGACGTCGAAGATATCATTGAATCGCCGCGCTAGCACCCGGAGTTCGATGATCGGCATTCCCGTGGATTTTTGAAGCGCGTGTGGACGATCTTGAGGGATCCTACTTTGGATCCTTCAAGCGACGATCACCATCGGCTAGCTGCAGTCGATCGTGCCTTCGAATTTGAAACGAGTACGTTTACCTTTTATTTTTGTGCTCTTACAATCTACGCGAGATCCTCGGACCTCTCCGGGGCTCAGATAGTCGGCGACGACAAGTTCTGTCGTTCCGCCAACGAAAAAAATTTAAATCCCCGGCCCACCGACTTCCGCTGCGGGCCCCTGAAACCTAACAGTGGTATCAGAGTGATTGCATAAATTTTCTGAGCCAAATAAAATTAATTTTCATAAAATTAAGTAAAGGGTTCAAAGATGGTCCCAACAGTTCAAACCGCGCGAAGATCTGATGTCGAATGACCAAGTTATGGTCAGTTTAAATTTTCGGATTAGATCAAATTCGCGTTTTGATCTCGGGTTCTAATTTTATTTCATTTTGTTAAACTGATTAAAATTAAATTGGTTCATTAGAAATAATATTAATTATGGAAATTATATTTTATAAATAATATAATTTGCATAATAATTTTTATTATTATAATAATTATTATTTTATTATTATAATAATGTAATAATAATAAATTATTATTTCATTATAATAATTATATTTTTTTTAAAGGCTATCTTTAGCCTTTGGAAATAATAATGGAAGTCTTGACTCAATAAAATAAAGGGGAAAATAAAAAGACTTTAAAATCTAAGTCATGAAGTTTTATAAAATAAAAAAAAGTGAAGAAGAGGTGGGTTTTTGCGGGTCAAGCAAACCAAAAAAAAGAAAAAAAGGGGGTGTCTGGTGGCTACCGCGTGGAAGAGAGCAAAAAAAGGTGGGGTAGCATGCAGGGGGACCGAGCGGACCCCCTCCCTCCTCCCGCATGGCGCCCTGTAGCACCGCTGGGAGACTATCCCGCGCGCTGCAGCAGGGACGTCGCACAAGAAGGAAGCCCCCCCCCCCATGCATGCGCTTTTTAGCCACTGGTTTCTCCTCCCCGTGGGGCATGCAGAAGGCCAACTGCCAGGCGCCGCCTCTGCCTGCCCCTCTCCCCGCGCTCCCTGTAGCAGCGCCCGCATGACGCACCGCCCTGCCCTGGCCTACCGGGCTTCCTCTGCGTGCCTCTCCCTTCTCCTCGGGCACCTCCAGGATGACACCCCACCGCCGGAACCCTCCAGACCAACGACTCCATGCGGCAAGCCCCAGCCACCCGAGGGGCCTCCACCGGCCGCCCTCGGCACTTTCGAGCCGGTTGAGCCGGCTTCCTCCTGGTCCGACGGAGCCCTGTCGTCGACCCTTCACCATGTCGCAGCGCCTCCCGTGACCTGCTGCCTCGGTCCGATTGTCGGTGCACCCGAGCATCTGGCTACCCTCCAGCCGCAGTGTAGAAGCACGCAGCACTAGGTGTGCCTCCGGGCCACCTCGGCTCAGCCAAACCGTTTGGAATCCACAGCGGGCTTCTGTGCATCGGTATAGTTCAGTCAGATCGTCGCTGCACGGCCCGACCCCCTGGAAGTCACCTTCCTGGAGGTACCCTTTTGTCTGCAAGTCTTACCGCAGGACAAAATTGGCCCCGAAGCTGTCCGAGCGGACCTGCCCAACCTAGAACGAGTTTGGGGGGATCGGCCCGACCTATTTTTAACCAAGGCATGGCCATGCATGGGTTTGGCCCGACCCACACAGGCCATGCAACGGTGTTTTCGGAGACTGACGAATTTAAAAAATTAATCAAAAGTAATTAATTTAATTAATTTAATTTTTGTATCTAAATTAAATTAATTAAAATTAATTCGGGTTAATTATTATAATACCCGAATAAAATTAATTTAATTTAATTATTACATTGAATTACGTTAAATTAATTTAATTTTTTCATTAAAATTAAATTAATTGATAGACCGATAATTAATTAAATTATTTGAATTATTTAATTCATTTAATTTAATTAAATAAATCCTCGTACTTAATTATTGAATTTTAATTTTATCGCGGTATAGTTACCCATCTACTGGTCTTGAGCACCGACCATAGAATGTCTGCTTTTAAATTATTTATTTAATTCTTTATTTAAACTGCGTTTGATTTGTGTAATTAATTAAATGAAGGTCTGCGCATCGTCCTTGTTTTTGGTTAAAGTGTATAAGGGCATGCACGCCCAATTTACCTGATGTAAATTTATTCTCGAGTCCCCCTCTTCTGCGTGCGAGTACTTTTGTACTACGAATGAAGACGATGCAAAGACGAACGACGTGGACCACGCCAAGAGGAGGCAGTGCACGTTGATCAAGACGATGCAAGATGACACGTGGACTACACCAAGATGAGGTGGTAATCCAAGACATGACGTGGACTACGCCAAGATGAGGCGGTAATCCAAGACATGATGTGGACTTCGCCAAGATGAGGCAATGCTCCAGATGAGAAGCAGACATATAGAACGAGCAAGTTGCATTAAGAGTCAAGTATACGACTCAAGTACGATGCTCTTAGGTCGTTTAGATTCTCAAGACAAGTCGAGTAGTAGTTTTACCTTTATGCATTTATTTATTATTTTATGCATTTTAGACCAGCAGGAAAAACACATAAAATAATAGATAATAAAATGCATAAAGAAGAGGCATATTTTTTCTATTAAAAGTTCAGTTGTGAGCACGACAGCATAGATGAACAAGTTTAATAGAAATGGATTACATTCATCGAGAGAAAAACATAAAACCCTCAAAGAAAATATTAAGTCACAAACATCCTTCCATCATTCAAGTTTGAACAAAACCGGGTGTTCGCGGTGTCGGTTCATGCCTCAACTGAGGGTGACTCTTACTACCGGGGAGTTATTATTTGTGTGGTGGGTCGACTTAACTAAAATCACAGCAAAGATATAGCCTTAGCTAGTTTTTTGTAATTTTAGAGGCAAGCGTTGAGTAAATCAGTAAATGATTTTTGATGCTGGGACTTCACTCAACAGATCAAGGAACCGTGAGCTAATGCGGATGGCCAGCCAAAAGCCTACCTTGGACCCTCTGAGTAGTGGCGTAGCCCTAGCTTGTAGACTATGAGGGAGGTTCAGGGATCCTTGCCACTAGAATACTGAAGAGTATTCCGATTCTAGTACAGAGGGTTCCTAGAATTCGAAAAATTAGTGGGAGACATTTAATGATTAAATAATCAGTAATGTCACATTAGGTAATCACATAAAAGTACAATCTGCTAAAGTATATTTGTAGATAATGGCAAGAAATACCATAATAAAACTACGATAAACATTGGACAAAGTTAATGTCCAAACCAAGCATGAAATTCCAAATGTAGTATAGGCGCTTGCGCACATTACCACCATAATGGAAATTCAAGGTGCTTGTGTCGCAACCTGTTAAGCCATCTCAAGAAGCGAGGGTGTAAAATTTCTTTCAGGAGACTCATAAATAAAGCATATGATGGTTCTTTCATAATTCTATCATCAAATTCTGATGTTAGTTGTGGTCGATACATCAAGACTTGGATGATGATCGCATGTAGTCTCATCTCCAAGATCCTTTCGAGGAGAAAGTGAAGAAAGATTTGAATGTGATGATTGCACTCAGATTATGTAAAGTGAAAGGTAGTTCAAAATCTTTCATGACATCCCATTCTTATACCTTTTACACCCAATTACTCTAGTTTCATTTAAAGTTAACATTCTCCATGTAATAAGAATATTGGAGATAACTCCATCTTTTATTCTTATAGCGAATATATTGAAAGACAAGCCATAAAGGCCTATGGAAAGTTACACCAAAGGAACCTTTGTCATTTCCTTCAATGAAAAGTGGTTGGTTATTTAACAGGAGGTTATTTTCATCACATAATGAAATGAATTTGTGGAAGTTTAAAACTAAAATACAAGAAGCAAGTAACCGCTCCTCGTTCAGTTAATATTCATCAAATAAAAGTATTGTTTTCTCTCATACTTCTTGGGTATTAAAATACAATATGCTTTTCACATATATGTATTGAAATATAATAACCAAGAAAGTTTGGAAACATTACTGGAAGTAATGTGTCTTCTCCAAGAAACTGAAAAAGGGTGATTCCTAAGTCAGCAGAGAGAAACACATAACTTCTAATTGCCAAGTGATTGACTAAAATTGAATAAGTTGTGGAGTATAACCAAAAACATTTATCTCATGTGCCCATCTGGACATGATGAGAAATTATTACATGTTTTGGAATGAATGTTGTTTATGGTAACATACTCAACAAATAGTTCACTGCTATTTGAATCAATGAAAATACATGATGAATAAAAAAGGTAAGGCCTACCTAGTTGTGGAAATGTGATTCTTTGTCAAGTAAAAACTAAAAGCAGACGTAAACTATATACCCAGTATGGTATTTAGGCTCGGCACAACTAAACACCTATGGTATTATTGACACCCTTAGTTTAGACAAAGAAGCCTTTAGAAATAAAGGTATTCCACAAAGCTTTATGAGGTTAGTTCAACATGACAGTGTGAACTATTCCAAAGAAAGAAATAGGTCGAGATACTTCATAAGTTTCCTTTAAGTCATTAAGGAATTGTGAAGTATAAGTTTGGTAAGAAGATATGAGTTGCTTCGGATCGGCAGGCCGAAGAATATCTTGACCAAACAATCATCGATCATGATAATGTAGTGTGGAGCAATTCCTAAACGCATGTTACCTTATCTACATCACCGTATTGATGTTCATAAGGAGGATTGATGAAGAGTCTTACATATTAACATTGATCAACAAAATGTAGCATGGAGAAATTCCTAAACACACATTTTAAACATCAAAGTTATGATGTAAGTTGTATCAATGTTACAACCTGCAGAAACAT
Source organism: Viscum album (assembly GCA_963277665.1). Classification (NCBI taxonomy): domain Eukaryota; kingdom Viridiplantae; phylum Streptophyta; class Magnoliopsida; order Santalales; family Viscaceae; genus Viscum; species Viscum album. The sequence continues at coordinate 1,509,392,927 of OY728139.1, read as the reverse complement.
CCATTTTATTTCATGATGTGATTTGAAAATAAAGGCTTAAACCCATTACCAATATGCCAACTAAAATGACAAATGGATAACATACGAGTAATAGTATGATGTAAAATCCATTATGTAGTAGGACATGTTTAGATGCAAAGCGTTTCTTAGGATTTAAACAAACATGCATCAAGTTAAACACATTGTGCATCTAAATTAATTATCCTAACAGTGGCTTAGGATATTACATAGATCCCTAAGACAGAAAACATGTAGTCAAGTATTAGACTACAGTTATATACAAGGTTGCACATCTCTATTAGAGATAGTGGGAGTTGAATTGACTTGGACATAGTCAATGCTCAAGATGCACAAATGGTTGGCATAGGGAACAAGTTCCACAAGTACATGTGGAATAGGAATGTTCCAGAGACACATACTACGTAGGAAATATGAAACCATGGTGATGGTTTTATATTCACCATGGTCGGTGATATATTATTCATTGAGAATAAAAAAACCCTACAAGTAAGAAGTATATGGAAGCAAGCTAAGATTGAAAAGATCAACTTAAATTCAATAATAGATTCCATGTATCAAATTGCAAAGGGGCTTATAAATTGAATACTGCGGTGGGTATTCAAATGAAATGATACATGGATGGTACAAGTATGGTACCAATAAGGCTCGATTTTTTGTACCAAGTCAGTATGCCTAAATATATTAGAATTTTACTTGTCATAGATAAACTTCTAAGATCTTTTTATTGTTCATTGGATGTCAAAATCATTTTTCGTGGAAGGTGTCTATACGATGCAACAAGAAAGAGATGATGACATCAAATGATGCCAATAAGGGTTGCAAGTTACTAAAATCCAATTCTTGATTAAAGTAAGCAACAAGATCTTAGAGCATTCATTATAAATGAATCTTTGCCTTGTGTCTACCAAAGGTTAGTGGGAGCGCCAAATTTTTCCAAATGAAATATATTCGACAACATATGGAAAACAGATTTTGATCTTACAGTTAGATAAGATCAGGTTAAAAGAAATTCTCCAATGATTGAATTTAAGTAGCAAACTAAGTTCTAGGGAACAGGATACACTAAGGTAGATCCAAAAGTAGCTTGGTCCTAGTAAATATTTTACATAGAGTGACATTGTATTAAAAAAAATACAAGTTGGAACAATTCAAGTTCAGAATTGTTTCCTATGTCACATAGATTAATCTCTCCAGGTTAACATGTTTGGAGCATGTGTAGAGATTAATGTTGTGAATTGATACCATATACTTTAGTGATGGATCAATCACATATGCCATATTATGTAAAATAATTGATACTGTTAGGATATAATTTATTATCGGCAGATATCAATTATTTCCAGGAGCACTTCAAGTGATGCAGTCAGAACTTTCATCTTGTACTTCGGTAAGTACAAATGATATGTACCTGGAATAAGTAGAGAAAGGTATACTAGTTATGGTGGGATACATACTAGTAATCATTTGATCAATTTGATCTAGTATCGCAGTTAGGAAAAGGAGATGAGCGATTCAATCTCATAAAAGCTTGTGGTAGCCATACCTACAAATACCGAGTACGTTGCATCTTATAAGGCAGTTAAGAAGTAGTTATAAATCTCAAAGATTTTTCCCAGTTCTTGGATTCACACCTAGTGAGAAAAGTATTATCATAATGAGAATTATGAAATTCTTACTAGCCAAGTTGTCAAGTTATGACAATGGAAAAAAGTAATATACTCAGGGATACCCTATCTTGAGAAGTTTTACTCAAGAATATGAGGTCACATATAGAAGATAGGCCACGCGGCGAAAACATGGCAGGCCCAGCAGTTAAATCCATTACTCAACATAAGCATGGTATATATCATGTGAGTAACTAACAAGTTTAGTTACCAATTTGGCTCTAGTGCAAGTGGGAGTGCTGAAATAGTGGGTGCCCTAGACCCAACTATGTAGTACTTTTGATTACCATATCATGTGTACAGTTAGATATGCATGATGATATCTTACCATTATAGTGAAAAATTTTCTGCGTCCACTATAATAATGGTAATGTCCAAAGGTTAATTGTCGTGTCAAAAGGTTATAGCAGATCCCAGGCTATAATGAGAATCTCATGATACAATGACATTGATCTTAAATATATGTTCTATAGTCTAGATACATATTACTGACTGGACATAGTAGATGTCTGACTATCAGGTGATGGGGGCTCATAAGCATTGAGACTTCTTCTCATGAAGTTCGCACTTGATGATATCTAGTAGTGAGATCATGAGGACAGACCCGTCAATAGGAACACCAAATGTTTTGGGTGTCATTGGTTGTTCCTATCTACGAACATGTGTATTGGTCTCCTAACATGAGACCATTAACAATGTATATAATTTAATTACATACTTTGATGCAAGGAAAAAACCATGGCAGTAATGTTGTGGCGAGGTAGTTTGTGTCGGGTGCGTCCTTAGTGGTATGACATTGGTTGAATGGTCAAGAAAGGATTTGTTGCTTCCAAGTTTAGGAAGTTGTATATCTCAGGCCTAGTTGATCAGGACGGTGCCGCCTTCATAAGTATTTGGCCAAAGTAGTAGAAATGAAAATCCATCCTGATAGATCAAAAAATAATAAAGCAAGATAAGGACGATGACACAAGAGTGCGTTCTGCTTTATGAGATATTTAATGACAAAGAGACTATAGTACACAGTTAGTGTTCGTAGGATGGTAGTCGTTTCTATGACTATCCTTATCTCTTTAGGGGTCATGATGAGTTGCTAGACTCCTCTCTTGGTCTGTGGATTTTATTCAATCCTATCGAGATAAGGGCCTAGAGGGTCACACATAAAAGTGTATTCAAGAATCCACACCTATTCAGTTGAATAGGTATATGGACATAGTGGGCCCCACCACGGGGTCCGAGCGTTTGTCCAAGTTTTCGATCACCAAATGAATTAAATAAATTCATTAATATTCATGTTATGAATATTTGGGATTGAATTTATTTAATGTATTTACGAGTTTAGTAAATACGAGAAGATATTAATCTAAAAAATATTATTTTATTATTCAAGGTTCGTTTAATATTAAGCAGGACAAGCGAGTCGAGTTAAAAGGCTCGGTTTTATCATGTAATATATTTTATATATATTACAAGTATGTGATAAAATAAATAAATAATATTGATGCAGTTATAAGTCGTCATAATTATTTATTTAGAGAACGTTGATATTAATGGGGGTGGGGAGCCCTACCGGGTATTTATCAACATCTCTATAAATAAGAGAGAATGATCTCTCTCTTTGGTGTGCATATCACTATTCATCCATTTATGGGATGAAAACTTGAGAGCCTCTCTCTCCTCTCGCTTCCTAGAGAGAGAAGCTGATGATCCAAGAGCTCGGATCAAGTTCCCCCTCATGCATCGTAAGATCAACGATGCAGTGATCATCGAGACATCTAATATATCGTTGAATCGCCGCGCTAGCACCTGGAGTTCGACGATCGGTGTTCCCGCGGATTTTTGGAGCACGTGTGGATGATCTAGAGGGATCCTGCTTTGGATCCTTTAAGCGACGATCGCCATCGGCTAGCAGCAGTCGATCGCGCCTTCGGATTTGAAACGAGTACATTTACCCTTTATTTTTGTGCTCTTACAATCTACATGAGATCCTAGGACCTCTCCGGGGCTCGGATCGTCGGCGACGACAAGTTCCGTCTTTCCGCCGACGAAAAAATTTAAAATCCCCAGCCCACCGGCTTCCGCTGCGGGCCCCGAAAGCCTAACAACACCAGCCCAAGATCAGGCCCAACATGATGTAAACCAGGGTCTCACCCACACCATCGGGGCACTAACAGCTCGATTGGAAGCGATGGAAGGTCGACGCGTTCCGATACAGCCAGAGCGAAATCCATACCCTGATTTATTGAGAAACACGCCACCTACACCCAATTTTGGGAGCCCTGTATTCCCTATTTTCAATGGATCAGGAGATCCGGAATAACATTTGATGCACTATGCGTCTTATTGTGACCCTATGATGGGAACTCCAGAACAACAAGAAGCAGTGAAACTCAGATGCCTCATGTGGACCTTACAAGGATCTGCCTTTGTCTAGTATACGAATCTACCAGCTCAGTCTATAAAAAGCTGGGAAGACCTTCGATAGCAGTTCTGGTTTCACTTCAGCTCGACATTTCCTAAAACAATGGTCAGCGACCTCATGAATTGAAAGCAGAGGGAGAACGAGAGGGTCTTAGATTTCATCTCCAGATGGAAAGGTCTGACCTACTCTCTGAACAGGCTAATTCCACAAGATGAGATGCTTGCCATATGCATTGATAATCTTCGAGATGAGCTGCAAACACCACTCATACCAGTGGAGTGCACCACTGACTTCCACCATCTCTCGTCCATTGCCCAGAGAATCAAGGACTCCCTGCATCGGACTAATCTGAAGTCCCTAATAGCCTCATAGGCTACTACAAAGAGAGCATCTAGAGCTGAAGTGTCCTATGTCATGCTCAAGATAGCCCTTGCGCCTACTCCACTGCTCAGGCCTCCACCCAATCGTCAAGGGCCCCCTGTATATCAGCGGTCTCCTCTACTAAAGAGGGACGATCAGAGAGGATTGAAGTAGAACCAGTTTGCGGAATGAGGACACAAACTATAATCATTCCGAGAGGACCAGGTCTGCGGCTATTTCATCACCACCATGAATTGCAACTTGCTTCGCCTCCCGGAGCCAAGGAATCCAGAAGAAGTCGGATGCGATGATAGACCAGATTATTGTCCCTACCATCGAATGTTGGGGCACAATATCTGGGAATGCTTCATCTTCAAAGCCCTCCTGCAAAGGATGGTAGACTCTGGGCAGGTCGAGCTGGGACCACCCCCAGCGCATATGACATATATTTCTACCACAGACTCCGAAAATGGGGACGAGTGGTAGGAAGTCACCAGTAGGAAGGGGAAGAAATTTAATGACTAGATGACTCAGAAGACTATCAACTGAGCCCAGGGCATACTTCGAGATCAATTACAGTAGTTGGTGTTGCCTCCAATATCCCCTAATACCGCACAACCAACAATATCGGCTTCAAAACCATCCACGAGTCGGTCATCCAGGAATAATCGAAAAGGGTGGAGACTAGCGTAAGAGGATCAGTCCGCAACGAGGCTGAAGCTAGCCCCGACACTGTCAGATTTTATGCCCCCAGACTTGGCACCATGGGCACCGACCCACCAAACTACATCATCAGGATCAACCGACCAGGTTGACCTGTCAGAGGATGAGGAGATAATATTTGGTTCCATCAACATCATCCATCTAATGGAATTGTTCCCTGACGAAGGGTATGGTTATTAACCTAAGTACCCGACACAAGGGGTCAGGAAGAGGAATCGCATAAGCAGGGGATACCAGTGGAGATGCAGTCGCGGCCGAAACCAACCCTATGGTTCTACACCAGCCCAAACCATTAATATCACTGAAACCCATGGGAGAGACCTTCAACGGAATCAATAGGAGAAATAATATCCCTCCACCTCCCCAAGAGGCCACTCTGGCCCTGTCATTCTGTGCTACCCGTCAGAGGAGGAACAAGCGCCTAGCCTCCTAGTGCGTACAAACAGACTGGCCGGGCCGAATCCCCAGAACGTGGGAACACCGTCAACCTCCAACCCCACGGCCGGTCCTTCCTCGTCACATACTCGAGCCCCCAAACTGCCTTCTAAAACTATCCCTACAGTAGAGAAGCGTCGGCTGTTGGAGCAGAAATACGATATCCTTAAGCAGCTGGCGTCAGTACCAGCCAAGCTGTCAATCCTGGATGCCCTGAGTTTGTCAGCAGATCTTAGGGAGGCACTTATTGAAGCCTTGCTCAGCCCCCATGAGTTTCAAGCTGATGTGACTGCCGCCGAGATTTACCAGACGGAGACTAGCCTGACTGAATGCAATGCGGTGATTTCCTTCACCGATCAGGATGAAGACACCATCATGCAAGGACATATCAAACACTATATGTGTCTGTCACACTAAATGATGTTGAGGTCAGCAAAGTCTTTATTGAAAATGGCTCTGGAGTTAACCTCCTTCCCCTACAGACACTTCATAAGTTGGGCTACAGTGAGGATGACCCAATCCCCTCATCCACAACTCTGTTGGGTTATGACAAGAGTGAATATAAGCCAATGGGAAAAATCAATCTAAAGACCCATTTTGGAAACCTTGTGGCCTACTCAGAATTCCTGGTGGTCCGGCAGAACACGACATTCAATGCCCTACTTGGGAGGTCGTGGCTCCATAAGCACATGGTTGTTTCTTCATCCTACCACCAGTGTATCAAGTACTGCATCAATGGATAGAGTGGGACATTGAACACTAACAAGGCCCCTTTCGAGCTCACCGAGTCACACTACATTGACGTCGGGTTTTATGAGAAAAAGAAAAAGAAGCCTTCACTCGATGGTGTCGACTGGATCCTCGCTCCAAATGGTCTGGAGATGGTTTCTGATTACCCCCTCAGGCAGCTTGGTAGATACTACGTACTTCCCAACAACCATGTTGAGAGTAGGGGTTCAAGCCCGGGGATGCACTCAGATGTCCTCATGAATTCAGCCATAATGGATGGACGTGAGGATGCAGAAACGGCCACTAACCCTCAATATGAGGGTGAATACTTGAACGTGGAATCCCACAATGCCTCTCCTCCAGACTCCCAAGAGCCCGCGCCAAAAAATCTCCCCCCGGATCAAGAGGATGAGGATCTGGGAGAAGAAGAGGAGGAAGATCTCAGGGATGCACCTCCCTCATTTGAGGAAGGCATCTCCACCACTGTGGATGATATCAGGGAGATAAACCTGGGTACCGAGGAATAATTGAGGCCCACTCTCATTAGTGAAGCCATGTCTCCTGAGGAGCACGAGGTATACACCTCCTTCCTAAAGAAACACTGGGATGTTTTGCCTATAATTACATGGAAATGCCGGGACTCGATCCTGAAGTGGAGACCCAGCACTTAGGTCTATCAGAAGACCACCAGGGCTATAAGAAGGCCTCCAGAAGAATGCACCCCACACATGATACCAAAATAGAGGCTGAAGTCGATACGCTTATTAAATCAGGCTTCATTTGAGAGGTCCAGTACCCCATCTGGTTGGCCAACATTGTCCCCATAAAGAAAAAAAACAGACAAATCTGCATCTGCATCGATGTCAGAGATATCAATCCGCATTGCCTGAAAGATGATTTCCCGTTCCCGATCACCGAATTATTAATCGATGCAACAATTGGGTATGAGTCTCTCTCCTTAATGGATGGTTATTCTGGGTATAATAAAATCAAGATGGCCCAAGAAGATGAAGAAGCCACTACCTTCAGTGCCCCCCAAGCAGTATTCTACTACAGGGTCATGCCCTTTTGTCTCAAGAATGCCGATGCCACATATCAACGTGCCATGTATCATATCTTTAAACCATTCCTGGGAAGATTCGTCGAATGCTACGTGGATGAATTGGTAGTCAAATCAAGACAGCGCTCAGATCACCTGTCAGACCCTGAGGTCGTCATCAACAAACTTCGACAACATATCCTAAAGATGAATCACTTAAAACGTGCCTTTGGGGTTACCTTAGGGAAATTACTTGGCTTCGTCGTACGCCATTGTGGCATCGAAGTCGACCCTGAAAAGACAAAGGCAATCAGTGGCCTTCCACCTCCCCGCAATCTCATTGAGTTGAGAGGATTCCAAGGACATCTGGCCTACATTAGGTGGTTCATAGCCAACCTGGCAAGAAAATGTTTTCCCTTTACCAGGTTAATGAAAAAGGGGTTATGTACCAATGGATAGATGAATGCCAAGAGGAGTTCGATAGCCTAAAGAAGTACCTCTTGAGCCTACTAGTGCTCATGCCCCCGTTTTAAGGAAGACCTCTTATCCTATACGTGACGGCCCTAGAGCGGTCACTGGGAGCCTTCCTTGCGTAGAAAAATGATGATGGAAGTGAAAACAGTCTCTATTACCTCATCTGAACCATGATCGATTTTGAAACTCGATACTCAAACATCTAGAAGAGTTGTTTGGCCTTGGTCTTAGTAGTTCAAAAATTGTGACATTATCTGCATCATCATGAAGTCCATTTGTTCTCTCATAGTAACCCGCTCAAGTACATCCTCAGTCGCCTGATGCAGACCGGGCACCTATCTTGATGGACAGTCATCCTGAAGAAGTTTTACATCTGGTTTGTGCCTTAGAAGGCCATCAAAGGCCAGGCATTAGCATATTTTCTAGCAGAGCACCCCTCAATAGGGACTACTGCACCGGACATCGAACTACCTGATGAAGAAATCTTCTCGGTTCAAGAGGAGCTCCCAACATGGGAAATGTACTTCGACGGTGCATCCCAAAACCCGACAGGGAAAAGGATGGAGGATCCAAAATTTAACGAGGAGGGTTTGGGGATAATACTCATATCCCCAGATAAGCCAGTATTTCCATATTCCTTCCTCATGTTAGTAGGATGTACAAACAATGAGTTAGGGTATCAAGCCCTCATTGCAGGCCCGGAGCTCGCACTCTAGGAACAAGTACATCACCTTAAGGTAAAAGGTGACTCGGAACTGGTCATCGAACAATTCAATGGTGACTATGCTATCAAAAAGGAGGAGTTGATTCCCCTGTTTGACCATGTCTGAGGGTTAATGGCGGAATTCTCCATAGAACCAACGTTGACCTATATTCCCCAGTCTCAGAATGCCCAGGCTGATGCATTAGCTAATGCGGCCACAACCCTAGCTTACCTAGACCAGGATGAAACAATTATCAGTATCGCTCACCATCGAATGGTCTTGTCGTTTGTTCCGACTAAGATGGAAGAAATCAATGAAGTCAGTCCTGTCCCCGATCCATACGCTCCTGCCACCAGCTAGATGACCCCCATTGAAAACTAACTTCAACGGGGAGAACTTCCATCATACGGGGCTGAACGAGAGAAAATACAGAGAAGGGAAATCAACTTTTTCCTATATAGAGGCACGGGTCAGGAAGAGGTCCGCTACAAATGAGGCCTCGACGAAGTGCTCCCCCTATGCATTGATGGAGAAGAAACCGCTATCGTACTGAATGAAGTGCATGCCGGAGTATGTGGAGAACATCAGCCATGTTCTAAGCTTTCCCATCAGGTTCGAAGGTTTGGGTACTATTGGCCCACAATGATGCAAGATTGCGAGCACTTTACCACAAAATGACACTCATGCCAAATTCATGCCAACTTCATACACCAACCCCCAGAGTTACTTCATTAGGCTAAGTACTCCTGGACATTTCCCATATGGGGAATGGACGTCGTGGGACCATATCCTCCCACCACGTCCAAACAACTGAAGTATATCCTCACAGAAACCGACTTCTTTTCCAAATGGGCAGAAGATGTACCCCTTAAGGAAGTCAGGGAAAGAAACATTTTCATCTTTGTGAAAGCCAATATCATCACCAGATTTGGTGTCCCTTATACCATACTGATGGATAATGGCACCAAATTATGCTCTACTAAATTGGAGAAACTATACTAAGAATATGTTATCAAGGATAACCACTCATCCCACTACCATGCAGTGGCCAACAGATAGATATAGTCTTTCAACAAGACCTTGTCCAACATTCTCCAAAAAATGGTGGACAAAGACAAGAAATCATGGTCGGATAAACTTCTTCATGCATTATGGGCTTATCGAACCACAATCTGCACTACTACTCGGGTTACTCCGTACTCATTAGTATACGGAACAGAAGAAGTCCTACCCATTGAGCTCCAATTTCCCTCACTCTGTGTTTCCATTTGGGATCAGTTATCCTACGATGAGCAATCTAAAAAATGGCTAGGTGAATTGGAAAAAATGGATGAGAAGTGGTTGCACACTCTGCACCATCTGGATGTATATCAGAACCCGATCGCACGATACTTCAATAAAACGGTATGTCTTCGATCATTCTTGAAAGGAGAATTGGTGTTGGTCATACGGACCCCAATGATACCCGAAAAGAAACCTCCAAAATTGGAGCCCAAGTGTGAGGGACCATATGTTATACACAAGGTCTACTCCAATGGAGAATATTCCCTGATCTCCATAGACGGGCAGTTCACTACCGCTCCTACAAATGCGAGATTTCTGAAGAAATATTTCGCATAACCAAAAGCAGTTTTTGTCTGAGCTGTAGGACATTAAACTTCCAAGAACCTTTTTTCCGAGCTGCAGGACGTTAAAATGCCGAGCATCTAACAGTCCAAACTCTATGACCCTAAACTAAGAGTACTTCGTACTTACCGCACGACGTTAAATAGAATAGATTTTATAGAACTATGTATGGCTTGATTCCTTACCTCGCAGGATACATAGGGACACCAAGATTCCCTATCCTGGCCCAACCACTCCCAAATGGAATAAAGTTTCAAAAATGTCCTCTTCCCCAGTGTACGGACCAGCCCTACATGGGATGTACCTCTTTCAAATAACTACATACAGCTTTATTCCTTCCCTTGCAGGATACGTAGCGATATCAGGATTCTGTATCCTAGCCCAGCCACCCCCGGATAAGAAAAAATGGGCGGTTAAAAATGCTCTCTTCCCCTGTGTACAGATCAGACCTACAAGGGGTATATTCCTCTTCATTATCGCACAACATTAAACTAAATGGATAAGAAGGATTTAAAAATTCACTTTTCCTCCGTGTATGGACCTGACCTACACGGGTTGTATTATCTTTTAAAGAACTATGTATGGCTCGATTCCTGCCCTCATAGGATACGTAGTGATGCTGGGATCCCTCATCCTGGCCCAGCCATCCCCAAAGGAATCTAAAAATACCCTCCTTTCCCCCCCGTGTAAGGACCATACCTGCATGGGGTGCGGACTTTGTCCTTGTCGCACTACGTTAAACTACACGGATAAGAAAAATAAATATGCCCCCTTCCCCCCGTGTAAGGGCCAGACCCGCACGGGGTGTACTCCAAAAAGAACTACATGTGTCTTGATTCCTGCCCTCGCAGGATACGTAGTGATGCTAGGATCTTATCTCCTAGACCAGCCTCCAAGAAAAGAAAAACACAGGTATATATACCTCTCATCCTCACTGCACTTTGTTAAACTTCACGGACTTCGTCCTCACCGCATGATGTTAAAATGCACAGACTTTGTACTCATCGCACGACGTTAAAATGCACGGACTTCGTCCTCACCGCACGACGTTAAACTGCACGGACTTCATCCTCACCGCACGACGTTAAAATGCACGGAATTAGTCCTCACCGCCGGATGTTAAACTGCATGGACTTCTTCACAACCCACCCAAGATATATGGAGAAACGAGATGGGAATACTCCTTTCGCATTTGGATGCATCCTCTCCAGAAATCAGACTCCACGACCCGGACAATCACAGATCTTCATAACCATTCATGGCCATCGAAAGTGGAAAGTTATCGACCCGAGGAAACCTTTGAATGACTATGAATACAATGCCCTCAGCAGCTCTGCATATGGATATCCCCTAGCCCATCTACCAATGGAAATATTTTCTCAGGAGATCTCTTCCTAGTTCCGTATACTTACCGGCCTCAGAGAACCCACGTCATATCTCCCGATCCAAAAATTTATGGAGCAGTGGTTTACAAGTTCATTCCCCTCTCACATCCAAATGTTGCCAGGGTACCTCTACCTGGTTAGCCTATGTATCCGCCCATGGTTCACATGATGATCGGCATTTACAAACATCAATCCTAGGCTGGACTACTTTGACTCGACAGGTAATTGTGGTAAAGATGTTTCATGTATGCTTGGAAGCCATTATCCCCATATGCCAAACTTTTTACTGAAGAAAATCACGGATCTTCATTATCATTCATGGCCATCGGAAGTGGAAAGTAATCGACCCGTGGACTCCTTTGCATGACTATTCATACCATGCCCTCAACAGCTCTGCATATTGATAGCCCCTGGCCTATCTACCAAATTCAAGATTTCCTCAGGCGATCTCTTCCTAGTTCTTTATTCTTACCGGCCTCAGAGCCCCCATACCACACCTCCTGATCCGGGAAACTCTAGAGTTACAGTTTACACCCTCATTCCCTCACACTTGTTCAATGTATACTAGAGACTCCTAACTCAGTTTCCTTCTAGGTAATTATAGCAGTAGTCACCCAATGGTCTAAACTCTACGACCATTAAACTAAGAGTACTTCTTCCTTAACAAATGATGTTAAACTGCATGGAGTAAAGGTAAACCCACATGCGCAAGATAAAACAGCGTGGTGAACTCTTAAAGTTTTAACAGCAACCAGGGACAGACATCCCCGACATGTCCGGATATTTCCTTACCAAATGACAGACTCCGTGGCTCAGAAAATCACAGATCCTTATAATCATTCATGGCCATCGGAAGTGGTAAGTTATCGTCCTGGGGACACCTTTGTATGACTATGCATACCATGCCCTCCGCGGCTCTTCATATTAATATCCCCTGGCCCGTCTACCAAAGGTAAGATTTCCTCAGGCGATACTCTTCCTAGCTTCATATTCTTACCAGCTTCAGAGCCCCCATGTCATCTCTCATGATCCAAGAAGCCCTGGAACCACGATTTACACCATAAACCCCTCTCTACGTTTTGGACATGCCGAGATATTCAAGACCAGTTACATTCTAATCAAGAGTAGACTTTTCAACTACGTCCTTACCACGTGACCTTAAAACTGCATGGAACATGAATTTTCCACTTGGCTTGAAACTGCAAAGATCGGGCATTAAAAATCCAGAGAAATGCCTCCAATCGCAAGCATTTTCACGGATTTAAAAATGCCCCCAGTCCTCACTGCATGACGTTAAATTGCACAGTATCTTTAGTAATGCTCCTCATCTTTACCGCATGACATTAAACTGAACAGAAGCTGTCCTTACCACATGACGTTAAACTGCACGGAATTTGATAATAATAACTATGCCTTCGTCCTTACCTGTAACGTACCGGTTCCGGAAGCCACCCAGGGGCGCCCCGTACCCGGTTGGTCACATGGCCACAAGCGTATTTTCCCAAATTCCAGAGCCTGCTGACTAGAAGAAAGGGCCTTGGGTGTGATAGTGGGGAAACTATTCCCTCATTGGCAGAGTACACAGCCGAAGAAAAACAATTAGACAATAGCAGAAACCGTAATCATCCATACAAGAGTAAATGATAAACAGTGGAAGACTAACAGAAAACAACTGGATCACACACACATGTATATAAAATAATGGTGATACATATGTCTAGGAAAGTATCCACACAATTCATAATGCTGAATACAATACTAAACCAAAGTTCAAAAGAAAACAGGTAAACTCCTCAGCATCGCAAGCCATAGCTTGGTCCCATGCTCCCCAGCTCCACAACAAGTCAAGTACCTGAAGTAGGGGGCGCTTTCCCTTATCTATACCTGCAACAATATAATATGTTTGGGCCCAAAAGCATGGCCCAAACAGGGTGTGAGACAAGATTCCAGTAGGCAACCACCCAAAGATCTCTGCCTAACAGTCAGTGAATACATGGTAGTAAAAACAAATACAGGAAGCAGTAAACAGGAAAGCACATAGTAGCTACAATCCACAGTGTCTAGCATATAAAGTACACAAGTACCAGCCAAACAACAAGAAGAACAACAGGTAACCCCCTAGGTAGTTCTCACATCCTAACCCTTATGGTTCAACCCACAAGTACTAGAAACCCTCTGGGAGGCACACACAGTCTCGCCCCGCTGGTTCATCTAAAGAATAGACTCTCTGAAGAAGCACTCACCATCAATTCCCCCTATAGTCTCATATCGTACTAAAGGCTCTCTGGGGAAGAAATCAATGTCTCATTCCCCCTGTGGCCCATGTCGAGGAACTACAGACTCTCTGAGGAAGCCCTAAACGTCAATTCCCCCTCTGGTCTCACATCGTAAATTAAATACACTATAGATAATCCCTTACGTACATTCTCACTATGGTCCACTACACTAGGTTCTTTTAGCCCTGTGTAAAACAAACATGCATAAAGCACGTATCGCCCCAAGTAAACCTCAAGAACTACTTGGCTATTATTCTAAGGCACAACAGCATAACAGTACAATAGTTCCACTATCCTACAACTAGGCATGACAATTGGAAAAACTCCTAACAAGAAAAACATGCATGGAAAAACATCTAAAGAAGAGTAAAAATTATCCTATTCACAAGCATTTACCTCTACTCAAGCAATCAAGCAAAGAAGGCAAAAATAGGGGTAAAATAGGAAACACACACAATATCCCATTCAAGGGAATTGGTGGAATTGCACAAAATATTCAAAGACTTCCTACATAAAGGCACAAACCACTTACCTTGATGCTAGGAGATCGATATACTTGAACCATGATGATTGATTCTTCTTATAATTTTGAAGATATGAGAAAACATACAAAACGCTCAACCCACTATATCTTGAGAAAGAGGAAGAATTGGAAAAACAAGGATCTAGGAGAAGGAGGAACTCACCACTGCGGTTCCAACGCAATCGATTGCGGCTAAAACGGAGATCAGAAGGAATCTTGGGGGCTTGGAGAATAATCGTGGTCGTACAAGAGCTCTCAACCGAACGAGACCTAGAAGAAGGTCGTTCTAGTGATTAGGCGCGACCCCGGTCCATTTAATGAAAAAAGAGAAAATACACGGCGTGTACTTCTGGGGTACACGACGTGTACTCGGTTTTCCCATACTCCACTTTAAGCGGCCTCCACATCACCCCTACACACCGTGTGTGTGGCTCGGACACGGCCAGCACACTGCTTCGAGCAGCAAAGGAGTACATGGCGTGTAGTTCAAAAATTTCCAGAAAAACTCATCTTTTCTCAAAACTCTAGAAAAAGGAAAGACATAACTGAAACGAAGATCCGGGTTCTTACAAACTTTCCCCCTTAAATAAATTCATCCCTGAATTTCTCTAACGAGGTGGAGAAGAAGAAACCCCGAACAGCTCTGGCCACTGCGATCGTACATTGGCCTCCCTCTCCCAGGACTCGTCCTGTACTCGCTCGTGCTGCCATAGTACCCGTACTAGAGGAACAGACCGCCAACGGAGAACCTTCGTACTGCGATCAAAAATCCGGATAGGATGCTCCTCAAATGATGCATCCGCTTCGAGCTCAACCTCCTCGGGCTGAAAGAAATGATAAGGGTCTGAAAAGTAACGCCGGAGCTGAGAGACGTGGAAGTGTTCTTGCATGGCCCGGTACCTCTGAGGTAACTGCAACCGATAGGCAATCGGCCCAACTCTCTCTAATACCTAAAACGGCCCGACATACCATGGTGAAAGCTTACCCTCTCTCTGAATCCTTTTGTGTCCCAATCTCGGCGTGACACACAGGAAAACCTGATCCCCAACCTCGAACTCCAGAGGTCGTCTCCGCTGATCAGCATAAGACTTCTGTCGAGACTGTGTTATATCCATCCTCTTTCGAATCAACTTTATCTGCTCTGAGGTCTCCTGAACAAGATGAGGTCCCAGTACAGTTGTCTCTCCTACCTCCATCCAGTATAAAGGTGATTGGCATGGACTACCGTACAAAGCCTCATAAGGTTCCATATGAATAGTCGCCTAACAACCGTTGTTGTAGGCAAACTCCACCATAGGGATATGCTTCTCCAAAGAACCTCCAAAGTCTAGAATGAAATCTCAGAGAATATCCTCAAGCACCTAGATCGTACGCTCGGACTGGCCATCTGTCTGGGCATGGTATGTTGTACTCAGAAGTACCTGTGTACCCAAATCCCTCTGAATCCCCTGCCAGAACCGATAATTAAAGCGCACATCCCTGTCTAAAAAAATGGAGTGTGGAACTCCATGCAGACGTACAATATCTTGGATGTATGGTCATCCCAGATCATCAACACTGAAGGTTTCCTTAATTGATAAGAAGTGAGCTACCTTCATAAGTCTGTTGACGACAACCCAAACAACATTGTTCCCTCGAGGAGACCTCGGCAATCCGGTCACTAAGTCCATCGCAACATCATTCCACTTCCACTCTGGAATGGGTAACTGTTGTAAAAGGTCTGCGAGTCATTGATGCTCCACCTTCACCTTCTAACAAGTAGAACACCTCAAGATGAAACCAGCAACATCCCTCTTCATACATGGCCACCAGTACTAGTGATGAAGATCCCAATACATCTGGGTGATACCAGGATGAATTTCCCAAACTGAGGAATGAAAATCCCACATCAGCTCCTCAAGTACATCTACTGACACCCATACGCGTCCCTGGAAATGCAAGATCTCATCCTCGCCCACTGTCCATCCAAGAAGAGGGTCCTCTCCTGACACACTCTCCTGCAGGACTAAGCCTTCTGAGTCTGATAGCTGCCTCATTCTAACCAGATCAAGAAGTGTAGAGGTAACTGCTAAAGAAGATAGGAAATTCTATCCCTATCTGTCATGCACCTCCAGATGCATCTCAGAGAATAGAGCCATAAGCTGCCACTTGTTACTGGCCTCCTGAACTACCAGAATCTGAGTTCTCCTGCTCAACGCATCTGCCACTACGTTTCCCTTTCCAGACATATAGGAAAGCTCAAAATCAAAAAACTGAATATACTCGACCCACCTGCGCTGTCTCAGATTCAGATCATGCTGAGTGAAGATGTACATGAGACTCTTTTGGTCGATGAAAACCACAAAGTGCTCTCCCATAAGGTAATGACTCTAACAGTGTAAGGAATGAACAACAGCTGCCAACTCCAGATCGTGCGTCGGGTAGTTCCTCTCATGTGGCCTCAAATGCCGAGACCCGTATGCAACAACTCCATCTCCTTGCATAAGCACAACGCCCAGTCTGATACCTAAAACATCACAATAAAATGTATAGCTCTTTCTTGGTTCTGTCAAGACTAGTATTGGTTATTACTTCAACCTTCCCTTCATCTCCTAAAAGGCTGACTCAAAATAATCTGACCATAAGAACTTCGCCCCCTTCTTGGTCAGACCTGTCGATGTTGCTTCTAGGCGTGAAAAGTCCGTAATGAAGTGTCTGTAGTATCCATCCAGCCCTAGGAAACTCTGTACCTCAAAAACGTTCTTCGGATGCTCCCAGGAAACAACAGATCTCACTTTATCTGGGTCCACATATACTCCTACCTCTGACATGACGTGACCCAATAAGTGAATCTGATCCATCCCAAAGTGGCACTTCTAGAGTTTATCATAAATCTAATGCTCTTTTAGTGTACTCAGAACGATCTCAAGGTGGGTATCATGGTTGTGTCAAGTGTGAGAGTACACCAAGATATCATCCATGAAGACCACGATGAAAGCTCCAAGTAAGGATGGAACACTCGATTCATCAGTGGCATGAAAACTACTGGCACATTCGTGAGACCGAACGGCATAACCGTATACTCGTAGAGACCATACCTACTTCTGAAGGCTTTTAGGGGTATATTTGATGGTCTAACGTGCAAGTGATGATAATCGGACCTCAAATCGATCTTTGAGAACACCTGGGATCCTCGAAGCTGATAGAAAAGATCATCAATCCATGGAAAGGGGTATTGGTTCTTGACCGTCAACTGGTTCAGCGTCCGATAATCCACACAGAGCCTAAGGGTACTGTCTTCCTTCTTCGCAAACAGGACATGCGACCCCATGGAGAAGTACTGGGTCGAATGAAACCCTTTTCATGCAACTCCTCCAACTGCTTCTTGAGCTCCTGCAACTCAGGTGTAGCCATCCTATAGGGATGAATAGACACTGGTGTTGCTCCTGGAACGAGCTCAATAGAGAAGTCTACCTCACGCTCTGGAGGAAAACCTGAAAAGTCCTCTGGAAAGACATCCCTGAAACAATCCAAGAGAGGAGGAAAGTCTAACTGTGAAGTCCCCTAGTCATCCAGATAAAGAATAGAAATCTGAGACATAACCCCTCCTAGCCCATGATTCTCGAGTCCTGCTCAACTCGCCCGAACATCCCATTCGCCTCTATGAAGAAAGGAATCACCCTCTGGTGAAATGAAACTCACCCTGCGGTGATAATAGTCGACGAATTCCTGGAAGGGAACCAACCAGTCCATCCCAATAATGACATCATAACCTGTCATCTCTAGGATATAGAGATCCCATAAGAAATGATACCCTACAACCTCGAGAGGGCCCTCTCTGCACAGATGTACACTAGATGTCCTCATTCCCAAAGGTGTGTCTAGTGTCAACAAGTCATCATAAGAAAAGATATAGATCCCAAGGCTCTCCAGAAAAGTAATAGAGATAAAGCTATGTGTAGAACCAGTATCAAAAAGAGCTGAAGATAAAACTGAGGCTACTAAAATAGTACCTCAAACTGTAGAAGGTCTAGGATCCTGCTCCTGATAGGTCTGCTCCACCGGAAAAGTTTGTCCTACCTCGTGGCCCTATTACCCTACCTGACCACTCTGAGCTGATCCTCCCTACTGACGTTTAAAGACTGGTGACTGACCGCCACGACCTTAACCTCCACCTCGGCCTGAACAGCTGTAATAACTCTAGTTCCCCGATTGGTGAGAAACTGTTGGTGATGCTCCTGAATGAGGAGTCATGGAAGAACATCTATCAAGAGCTACTGGTGAGAAAACCTAGCAGAAACTCTAAAGGTGACCCATCTTGCTACAAGATTGGCACTCCACTGGGCCTCTCTGGCACTGCGGCCTTGTGTGCCATGCCCTTCCACACTGGTAGCATACTACCTGGCTACCTGTAGATGTATCTCGCCTCCTCGGATCACCGCCCGTAGACTCCATACGGTGCTTCCTGCTGTTAACTAGAGGAACACTATCTCTAGAAGCAGAACCGCCATGGGTCGTGGCTTTGGAGTCTCTTAGATTGCGTTCCTCAATCATTGCCTGGGTGACGATGGACGTTATGGAAGTCAACTAGAAGATATTCACCTGCGAGTGGATCTCCCACCTGATACCATCCTCAAACTTCCTTTCTAAGAACACCCCATCTCCACCCCGGAGGGGTGTGAAACGCTGCAGCTCGGTGAAACTAGAGGAATACTCCATAACAGAAAGACTACCCTACTCTAGACTCATGAACTCCCAGGCTCGATCGGCCCTCAGGGTCTCCAGGTAGAATTAGTCATAAAACACACGTTGGAACTCCTCCCAATCCATAACCTACTGATGAACCACATGTGAGATCAAATCCCACCACCTCTTGGTGGAGTCTCATAGCATATAGGTAGCGATCTTGAACCGCCTCTCTGGAGGTGTTTCCAGATGCTCAAAGATAGTCATCATGGCTTCCAGCCATGACTCTGTAGCCTATGGTCCTCCTTCCCCTAAGAAAGTAGGAGGATGTTGCTGCTGGAAAACCCGCATCAAGTCTATAATAGTTGTTGTCTGAGGTGGTGCTCCCTAAAAGGTCTGCATCATCCTTATAAAGCCTTCCCTGAACTGCACATTAGCGCCTTTAACTGGTATGACAGTTGGTACCAAGGCTGGCCCGACTGGAGGATCGGAAGGAAGTCCCTGATCAGCCATATCTGGTGTCTGATCACTGTCTGGAAACTAACGTAAAACCAGAGGAAGTCTCGGAGTCATAACTCTGGAAGATCAAAAGCATACCTTAGATCAGGAATATTAAAGACTGAGAACACAAGAGTACAAAACGGGAACAAGAGAAGGAAACATTCAAGTTTACAAAACATGACTAAACGGTGTGTATAAAAAATTACACGACGTGTTCACTTAAACCATACACATGGGTTTGTACTCCTGCCACCCATGGTCGTGTAACACCCAAAACTACACGGCGTGTTGTCCCCACACACGGTGTATACTAGAACTCTATTCCCCTGCCCATGTTTCTTTACACGACTAACCCACACGACCCTCTTAAACTGATACTAGATGGCGTATTACCTATGGACACGACGTGTAGTAGACAAGGTTTCAACGACCCGTGTTATTAGTTACACAGCCGGTTACACAGCTGAGACTACATGGTGTGTTCCGAACAAACATTGCGTGTACTTGAAGACTTTTCCCGACCCGTGTTGTTGGCGACACGGTCGGGTACATGGATGAACCTTACATGGTGTGTTCCGAACAAACACAACGTGTATAGGAGGAGATAACACCATCCCGTGTTGTCCGTGACATGGTTGGGTACTGGGAACAAGGATACACAGCGTGTTCATAAACAACACGGTGTGTATGAAACAAGCTTCCCCGGACCATGTTGTTAGTGACATGGCTGGGTACACAGCTCACTACTACACAGCATGTATCTACCGTACACAACATGTTCCTGGAGATTCTTCACAACCCGTGTTTCTTATCACACAGTCTGTGACATGGTTTGAAAATGACACGGCGTGTATATATAAAGTACATGCCGTGTATTCTGGGTTTTTCTGGGCAGTAGCTCTGAAACTGCACTGATGCCCAGAAAACACTGCAAAACGAGCATGAAGGTGCCAATTTCTGATTCGTGAAGGCCCATACTCCCCAAGATTCAAATCTTGGCATACAATACAGTCATATTTAAGGAAAAACAGGTCAATGATTCACCAATTTCCTATTCAAGAGGTCCCATAACACCTCAAGAACCAAAATTTGGCATTCATTTAAGAAAAGTACAATACAAACAACCTCTCTATAAAACTGTAGGGATTCTATCAAATCATTTATCACAACAGCATACATAATCTACACAACGTCTATCACAACAACATGTAATTTCTAATGCACCATAGATGTCATGGAAAGAATGCATGGCATGTGATTTCTAAAAAGTGCCTATATGATGCATGAGATGGAATACCCTCATCTCATCGGGTTGCGATAGAAATAGAACCACAATATCAAAAAAAATAACAACACAAGGCAGGTGAATCACTCTAGGAGAAATCATATCAACTGTAACATAGAAAAACCAGAAAACTATAATAAGCGAGGTAGATTGGATTTTCCCTGTACACGGGTTAGCTACTCCCAAGCACATCTTAATACCAAGTACAGAATCTGTCCTATCCCTAGCTAAAGGCTTGAAATAGTAAATCAAGAGAAAAGAAACCCTATGATACCACTTTATAATGCCTCGGTTGCAAAAGCCACCCAGGGGTGCCCCGTACCTGGTTGGTCACATGGCCTCAAGCACATTTCCCCAAACGCTAGAGGCTACCGGCTAGCAGCGAGGGCCTTGGGTGTGATAGTGGGGAAACTATGCCCTCATTGGCAGAGTACACAGTGGATGAAAAACAATTAGACAACAGCAAAAACTGTAACCATCCATACAAGAGTAAATGATAAAGAGTGGAAGACTAACAGTAAACAACTAGATCACACGCACATGTATATAAAATAACGGTGATATATATGTCTAGGAAAGCATCCACACTAGTCACAATGCTAAATATAATACTAAACCAAAGTGAAAAATAAAACAGGTAAACTCCTAATCATCGCAAGCCATAGCTTGGTCCCATGCTCCCCATCTCCACAGAAAGTCAAGTACCTAATGTAGGAGGGCTCTTTCCCTTATCTATACCTGTAACAATATAATCATTTCTAGCCCAAAAGCATGGCCCGAAGAGGGTATGAGACAAGTTCCCAGTAGGAAACCACCCAATGATCTGTGCCTAACAGTCAGTGAATACATGGCAGTAAAAAAAATACAGGAAGCAGTAAACAGGAAAGCACACAGCAGCTACAATCCATAGTGTCTAGCATATAAAGTACACAAGTAACATCCAAATAATAAGAAGAAGAAAAGGTAACCCCATGGGTAGTTCTCATAGCCTAACCCTTATGGTTCAACATACAAGTACTAGAAACCCTCTAGGAGGCACACACAGTCTCACCCCTCTAGTTCAGCTAAAAAATAGACTCTCTGAGGAAGCACTCACCGTCAATTCCCCCTATAGTCTTGTATCGTACTAAAGGCTCTCAAGGGAAGCACTCAACGTCTCATTCCCCCTGTGGCCCACATCGAGGAACTACAGACTCTCTGAGGAATCACTCAACCTCAATTCTCCCTGTGGTATCGAATTGTAAATTAAAGACACTCTGGAGAAGCCCTTACGTCTATTCTCCCTATGGTCCACTACACTAGGTTCTCTCAGCCCTGTGTAAAACAAACATTGATAGCATGAGTATCGCCCCAAGTAAACATCAAGAACTAATTGGCTATTATTCTAAGGCACAACAGAATAACAATACAATAGTTTCACTATCCTACAACTAGGCATGGCAACTGGAAAAACGCCTAACAAGAAAAAACATGCATGGAAAAACATCCAGAGCATAGTAAAAATTACCCTATTCATGAGCATTTACCTCTACTCAAGCAATCAATAAAAGAGGGAAACAATAGGAGAAAAATAGGAAACACACACAATATCCCGTTCAAGGGAATTGGTGTAATTTCACAAGATATTCAAATAATTTCTACAGAAAGGCACAAACCACCTACCTCAATGCTAGGAGATCAATATACTTGAACCACAATGATTGATTCTACTTAGAACGTCAAAGATCTGAGAGAACGTCCAAAACACTCAACCCACGATATCTTCAGAAAGAGGAGGAATTGGAAAACAAGGCTCTAGGATATGGAATAACTCACCACTGTGGTTCCAACGCAATCGACGGTGGATGAAACAGAGATCGGACAGAAGCTCGGGGGCTCGGAGAATAATCACGGTTGTACGGGAGCTATCAGCCAAATGAGACCTAGAAGAAGGTCGTTCTGGAGATTAGGCACGACCCCGGTCCATTTAATGAAAAAAAAAGAAAATACACGGCGTGTAATTGGTTTTTCCGTACTCTACTTTAAGTGGCCTCCACATCACCCCTACACACCGTGTTTATGGCCCAGACACGGCCAGCACACAACTTCGAGCAGCAAAGAAGTACACAGTATGTACTCATAAAGTACACGGTGTGTACTTAAAAAATTTACAAAAAAACTCTTCTTTTCTATAAACTCCAGAAAAAGGAAAGACATACCTGAAACAAAGATTCTGGTTTTACATTACCGCATGACGTTAAACTGCACGGTCAAACCTGTCATGGCTTCAGTAAGAAATAGAGGCTTTCCTCTATCCCTCAGTTCATGGGCCAGACCTTCACAAACCACCTTATCACACCAGCTTGAGAAGGGATGAATTCACCCATTCTCGGGAAGTTTAGCCTATATGTTTCTCCCGTATCCAGGCACCCTCTTTTCATAAACCATACTTTGTACTCAGAAAAAGAAGAACTCTCGTAAACCACCCCTGGTGGTCCCGAATCTCAACTTCCCTGAAGTTTCTCGACTATCAGGAGAATACAATCATTGACTTAAGGACACCTTTGCATGACTATGCATACCTTTCCCCTAGCGTCACTGCATATTGATCGCCCCTGGACCGTCTACTAAAGGTGATATTTCCTTAGGCAATGCTTCTCTCTGTACGTCTCTTGGCCTCTGAGCCCCCATGTCCATCCTGGGATTCAGAAACCCTCTGATCTACAGTCTACAAACCTCTGCCAGAAACCATCAACATTTTAGGACCACTCTATATTGGAATAGTCTCCTCTTCATTCTGATCGGACCCCATTCTGATGGGGGACATTTGTAGGGTCTAGAAAAATCCGCAAAGGAGAATGAGAATCCCCTTAATTCGAGAGAGGATTCTATCCAATTTCCTTCAAGGAATTGGGAAAAAATGAAAATAATACTCAAAGGTTGGAAAATACAAACCGGTCTGCGGATTGGTCCAATGTTAACGGTCCGTAGCCAGTTCCGCGAATTTCCCCCCTTTGCAGAACGCTATCATTCATGGAACAGAGGCGGGGCTCCTCCGCGGGCGCGAAGCAGGACGGGCGCCAGGCCGGTCCACCGACCCAAACCGTGCCATCCGACCCTTGCATCATGTGTTGTCATTCACGGAATAGAGGCGAAACCCTGCGCGGCCGCGAATCACCCCTCGAACCGACTTGGTTCATGGGTGAGGTACATTCAATGCCCCTGTGAGTTGTAGATTGTTGACCGAGTCATCCGTAAACCGGGTTTTTGGTCATGGGCCTCTGAAAAAGGTGTCGCATGACCACAATAGACCCCTTTTCCTCCCCTCTATAAAAGGACATCGAAGGGGAGAAAAGGGGAGATCGATCAGATTCGGGTAGAAGGATTTCGAAGGAAGGAGCTTATGATTTCACAAACAGTGATGTTCCAATTCATGAACCAGAACATGTATGGAACTAGAGACGAATTAATAAGGAACTGGAAACGCATAACAACTTGGTGAACTGTGAACTTAAGATAACAAAATAAAAAAAGAAGACTGTGAACCATGGCCCCTCTGCGGATTCACTCTATCATACGCAGGCGAAGCCCTGACCGACGAACCCCCGACCGGCATTGCCCCTGGCCGCTGCTACTCGTGCGGACTTCACCGCATACTGACCTAGTACGCGGGCCGAACCCGAAGCCGCGTACCCCCCTAGTACGCAGGATGCCTATCAGTCTGCGGACCACCCTAGTTCACGGATGGCCTCTAATGCTGCGTTGCACCCCTTACATGAAGGGTGCCAATCCTCATACACCTGTGTGTCCCACCAACTCCTTCAGTGTTCCTATCCCCTGAGTCAGATAAAATCCTTCCAATCCGGCCTGATCCATCGCAACCCCCTCATTGGCCCATTCACTGGCCCCGAGCCAAGGCCTCCACTGAAGCCACCGGATTCCTATTATGTAATCGTCAGGTGAATCAGTGCGCCATTTTGAGTTCACATACCCATGGTAAGAGAGGGCGAGGGGGTTGCTCCGGTCCTTGATTAGATTCCCGAAGCGTTCCTGGGTTCACATTCCCATGGTAATGCAGGTTCTAATCCCATAGTCCCCTTTCTGCCTCTACATTCTCCAGATTGAGGGACCCCGCTTCCATTTCCCGTCAAATTCGGCATTGAGCACTTCTCCCCTCTTCTGGGAGTGAACAAGGTAGCCTACTTGGTGTAATCCACTAGCCTTTCTCGCAGAAGGTAACACCCATGCACCTCTGTACTTCCCTGGTGCCAAGGACCAAGAGGGGAGATGGACACAGGGGTACCCTTTCCCTCTCCCCATGGTCTTTGTCACCATCGGGCCTCAATTATGGAGTAAGCCCCAACTTCTCGAGACACCCTATGCGTAAGCCCCCACTTCACTTCCCAAGGACACACCTTTCGCGACGTGATCGTCAGGTCTCTACTACCTCTTGTTTCTCACACCGAGCATGACTCACGTGGGCTTAGAGTAAGCACTGACCCTAACCCCCACCTCATGTGAACTATGAGGAATTTGATCAATGTCAAGACATGGTATGTAGGAAGCCTCCACGAGGTTCAAGCCCACCACTCGGTCGTTCTAACCCCCCTTCACATCGGTTCGTCCTTCGTCCTGCATGACGTTAAACTGTACTCCCGAAATATGTGGACTTTGATCCCTGCCTTTTAGGAGGAGTACGTAGGAAGCCTCTCTGAGGATAAATCTAAAAAATCGGTTAATCCGACCCCCCCCCTACGTTGGTTTACCCACATCTCGGGCTGCCTCAGAGTGTAAGCCCCATCCCAAACTGAACTACGAGGATTCTGATTCCTCTCATAAGGATATGTAGGAAGCCCGTATCACGGGTTCGATCCAAATGATCAAGTCGTTATCTACCCCCCCTGGATGACAATACATTCTAGAATGCCCAGTCATGGGGCATCAAACCAGCGTCATCTCAGTGAGTCCAAAGTCTTTGGAGTCAATAATCCAACGGGGGATGGTAAACCTCGAGCCTAAATGATTCTGAATCCCTGCGTTCAGCTGACCATTGCCAACCAGGAGTAATATATGGACACTGTGATTGGGTATAAACCAATGATTCATGAACATATGAACATGTCTTAAATCTATAAGAGAGTCCCGGAATAGGCAATAAATCCCCCCCTGAAAGGGTGCGATGGTCTCGACTTCCCATCCTCTCAACCAATGTGAGTTCTTAAGCATCGCTGGCCAAATCACCCGGTGAACACCTGCCTTTGGAAAGTAGGTCCACGTATTGTTGGATATGGAAACTTTGGGCATTCCATATCCAACGATATGTGGAATTTCTTTCCAAAGGCTGGCGTTCTTCGGGTGATTTGGCCAGCGATGCTTAAGAACTCGCACTGGTCGAGAGGATGGGAAGTCGGGCTCATCGCACCCTTTTAAGGGGGAATTATTTCCTGTTTCGGGACTCTCTTATAGATTTAAGATGTTTTCATATGTTCACGAATATTTGGTTTATACCAAAGAATAGTATTAACAGATTACTCCTGGTTGGCAATGGTTAGCTGAACGCAGGTATTCGGAATCATTTAGGCATGAGGTTTACCATCCCCCATTGGATTAATGACTCTGAAGACTTTAGACTCACTAAGACAGCGATGGTTTAATGCCTCATGACTGGGCACTCTGGAATTTATTGTCATCCAGGGGGGATAGATAATGACTTGATCATTTGGATCGAACCCATGATATGGGATTCCTACGTATCCTTACAAGAGGAATCAAAATCCTCGTAGTTCGGTTTGAGACGGGCTTACACTCTAAGGTGGCTCGAGATGTGGGTAAACCGACATAAGGGGGGTCGGATTAACCGATTTTTGGGCTTGAACCTCGAAGAGGCTTCCTACGCACCCCGCCTAAGAGGTAGGGATCAAAGTCCATGTAGTTTAGGATTACAGTTTAACGTCATGCGGGACGAAGGACGAACTGACATGAAGGGGGGGTCGGAACGGCCGAGTGGTGGGCTTGAACCTCATGGAGGCTTCCTACGTACCATGTCATGACAAGGATCGAAGTACTCCTAGTTCACATGAGGTTGGGGTTAGGTTTGGTGCTTACTCTAAGCCCATACGATTCATGCTCGGTGTGAGAAACAAGAGGTAGTAGAGACCTAACGATCACGCCGCGAAAGGTGTGTCAGTGGGAAGAAAATTGGGTCTTACGCATAGGGTGGCCCAAGAAGTTGGGGATTACTCCATAATGGAGGCTTGATGGTGACAAAGCCCAGAGGGAGAGGGAAAGAGTACACCTGTGTCCATCTCCCCTCTTGGTACTTGGCACCAGGTATGTACGGAGGTGAATGGGTGATACCTCCTGCAAGAAAGGCTAGGGGATTACACCAAGGAGGCTGCCTTGTTCACTCCTAGAAGAGGGTAGAAGTGATCACTACTGGAGTTGAAGGGAAATGGAAGTGGGGTCCCTCAATCTGGCAAGTGGAGATGCAGAAAGTGGACTCTGGGCTCGAACCCTGCATTAACGTGGGAATGTGAACCCAGGAACACTTCGGGAATCTTCTCAAGGGTCGGAGCAACCCCCTCTCCCTCGCTTACCATGGGTATGTGAACTAAAAATGGCACATTGATGCACATGACGGTTACATCATACGAATCTGGTGGATTTGGTGGAGGCATTGGCTCGAGGCCGGTGAATGGGCCAATGAGGGGGTTGCGAAGGATTAAGCTGGATTGGAAGGATTTTATCTAACTCAGGATATGGTAACACCAAAGGAGTTGGTGGGCCACATGGGTGTATGAGAAGTGGTGCCCTTCACGTAAGGGGGTGATACGCGGCTGGATAGGCTATCTACGAACCAGGGTGGTCCGCGGACTGATAAGCATCCCGCATACCAGGGGGTACGTGGCTTTGGGTTCGGCCCGCGTACCAGGTTGGTACGCGGTGGAGTCCATGAGAGTAGTGGCGGCGAGGGGTGATGCTGGTCTGGGGTTCTTCGGTCAAGGCTTCGCCCGCATAGGAGGGTGCTACGCGGTGCGTCGGATCCGAAAAGGGGTATAATCTCTCTGGTCCATGGGGAGTGCATCTGCAGAGGGGCCATGGTTCGCGGTCTTCTTTTTTCCTTGTGTTATCTTAAGTTCATAGTTCACCAAGTTTTTATGCATTTCTGGTTCCTTATTAATTCATTTCCAGTTCCATACCTGTTCAGGTTCGCGAATTGGAACTTCGTTGTTTGTGAAATCCTAAGCTCCTTCCTTCGAAATCCTTCCCTGAATCTGATTGATCTCCCATTTTATCCCCTTCGATGTCCTTTTATAGAGGGGAGGAAAAGGGGTCTATTGTGGTCATGAAGCACCTTTTGCAGAGGCCCATGACCAAAAACCCAGTTTACGGATGACTCGGTCAACAATCTGCAACTCACAGGGGCATTGAATGCACCTCACCCGCAAACCAAGTCGGTTCGAGGGGTGTTTCCCGGCTGCGCAGGGTTCCGCCTCTATTCCACAAACGACAGTGCATGCGATATGGGCCAGCTGGCGCGGTTTGTGTTGGTGGACCGGCCTGGCGCCCGTCCTGCTTCACGCCCGCAGAGGATCCCCACCTTTGTTCCGCGAACGACAGAGGTCCGCGGAGGGGGGCACTTCGCGGAACCGACCGCATACCGTTAAAATTGGACCAGTCCGCAGACCGGTTTGTATTTTCCAAACTTTGAGTATTCCTATCATTTTTTCCCAATTCCTTGAAGGAAATTCGGTAAAATCCTCTCTTGAATTAAATGGATTCTCATTCTTCTTTGTGGATTTTTCAGGACCCTACAATTATGAAATATCCTTTTATTACAACCTGATGTAGTATTATGAAACCCATTTACATCCATGCATAATTATAATGATTATACCTTATGATTTATTTACATTTTGTGGCATGCATAACTCACATGTTATGATAGGTGAAACCATATAGAAATCCAACTTATTGGGTAATGCTTTTAGTCCCATGATACATTAATTATGGTATTAGAGAGTAAACCTAATCCATTATGATACTTTTTCCACCATTTGATTTTATCTAGGATTTTCACCTTGACTCATGTTTATGTCATGTTATATATTTCTTCCACTTTTATATGTTTCCATGATATTATACCATGTTATTTATGCTCTGATTCCTTGTGATTATTCAGGAGTCCACTCTTTTATGATATCATGTTATACCTTTGAATTAAATTTTATGTTTTCTTATCATGTTTATTACCTTACTAGGGTTTTTATCTAGACCCTTTATTTTATGTATTCCCCAAGTTATCATATGCATTTTTAGGAGATAACAGATATTTATGATCTCACTGAGGATAATAAAAATAAATACGATGTTTTAAGATTATTTTGATGTTTTTTTTGTACATAGTCTTCTAAAGACACTAGGCTTAACAATATTGGGGTTGTAATTAATAGATATTTATGTTAAAAACTTGTATAATATGTTTAAAAGGCGTGAATTGCTATATTTTTTATTAGAACATAGTCTAGTTATTTTTGGGGATTTAAATTACATAACTTTATTAAAAACCCCAAGGATAACTCTATGCATAGGAAAACATCTTAAAGTTCAGGTAAGGAACATATTATGTAGTTTTATAAGAAACAATTCCTTGTATAGATACTAATAGTGAATGCAGTTTTTTTACAGTTCCATATAAGGGTAATAACTTCAAAAATAGTTTGATGAGTATATCTCAACCATCATTCTGATTCATTGTGAGTGTTTCCTTACTATGCACCTATTCTGACACTATTGAGGGATATGCTTTTTTAAATTCAAATTTTCTTTATGAACTCTTATATATGATATTACATAGTGATATATGATAAAAATAAAGTATATTCTTTTGATAAGTCTAAGGTTTATTATAAGTTTAAAGGAAAAGATACTCCCTTTAAGGTTTTAATTTATGGAATTCTAAGATAATTGTTATTATTTTGGGAAACACTTATATCAATAAAACCCTGGTATTTAGTATGTTTTTTAGTGAATTTGGTTTTTTGAGGAATAATGATTTTATATTCTATATAAATTAATTAAAAGGTCTTATTAACATTTATAATTTATATAATCTTTGACATTGAGATAATTATGCATTATTACAATTTTGGAAAATATATTTTATTGTATAAATAATAATGAGATTGAAAAGTGATTTTGTGATTAAGTGATTAAAGTTATTTTGGAAGCAATTCAATATTTTTGGAACCTTATATGATTAAGGTAAATTGATTATTATTATTATATAAGATTTTATTTTATTTGAGGATTAAATTTTGAATTATATTATAAAAGAATATATGATTTTAATTTGTTTTATGGTGATTCAAGTTATTTATGGAAATGATTAGAATATTTTGGAGATTATATGATAACTGTATATAGAGTTTTGTGTATATGACTTTATGAGTGTCTAATGTTAATTGGAGGTGAATGTTAAATTAACCTAGGAATAAATTGTGATCAAATCATTCTGATATTTAGGTTTAAATATTAATCAAGTATATTTTTAAGAATTTTAAGGTTAGTAATTTATCAAATAATCTAAGTTGAACTTTGGGTGTTATTGTTGAGGCTACAGATATTAATGTTGTATTTCATCATATGAAGGTTTATTCATTTTTTTAATTATAATACCTTTTTATAATCGTTTTGTTTTTTTTAATATAAAAATACTAAACAAATATCTTTTTATAATTTTTTTATTATTTGATCCATTAGAAGTTTATTTCAGTACTATAGGCATCAGAAATTAATCTTGAGTACTCATCGATTGGAGATAAGATGATATTATGGTGAAAATTTATTAAAGGATAAAATTATAATTTCTAAGTAAATATATATCCTAATTTTATTATCCTAGATGGTAAAGGGTGTCTTAAATTTGGGAAAAGGATGTTGAAACAAAATGTTTATCATATTACCTTCATTTCTAGTGAATCAATAGTCTTTTTCTTAACTCATTGGCTTATGGTTTTATAGTCATTAAATTTATATTGATAATTAAATTTCTTGTCATCAATGATCCTTATCACTCTCCATGATTGTCAAGATATTATTTTTTATCCAAGTCTATATTTTTAATTCCCACTAATATTCTATTATTTGGAAAATTGGTTTTGTGATAACCTTTATATTTCATTTTCCCTCTTTTCAAGAAGATATTTTACAAACCCTTTTTTATGATGGGGGATTTCAACAAAAGTATTTTCATATTTTTAACACTTGTTTAGAAATACTAAGTTTACATTTCAAGAAAATAATTTTCTAAATGGGGGAAAATGTAACATTCTGAGATTTTAGAAAGAAAAAAATGTTCAATATCGTATATGACATGTAACTCTGATCCTAAACAAACAATGAAATATTATTATTTAAATATGATCATTATAACATCTCCATTTAATTAGAGAGTTTAAATAGGATTAAATTATTTATGAAATATATATAAATATCCTACTCAATAAAAATTTAATTATAAATTATTAGTAAATTGGCACTCAATTTTTAAGGAAAAAATTTTATTCTACAAAACAAATTATGTCTTTTTTTTAGAAAATATTATAATTAATTTATGGAAATTTTAGAAAATTAATTCAATAAAATGAAATTCAATTTTGAAATAACCATATCAAAATTAACTTAGTGTGAAATTTTGGGATTTTTTTTGAATTGATTGACTTTTTAGTGAATAGTGAAATTTACTAATTTTTCATATACTATAATTTCTTTTCATTGAATAAAGTAATTTAAAAGTTCCATTATATTTTGAATTTTTCATTAAATAAAAATATTAAAAAAATTATCTAGAATAATATAATTAATTTCATTTTAATCATTAATTTTTATGATTTTGGTATTAGTTTATATTTATTCTTAAGAACATGACTTTCTACAAACTATTTTTAAGTGCATAAAGTTTATCCATTTCATTTAATTAAAATAACCTATATTAAAGAAATATTTTGGTAAAATTTATATTTTTTATATCTTTTTATATGAACTAAAATTCATATTATAATGATTGAAAGTCATAGGGTTAGTAAAGCACATGAGCCTCAACCTCGTTGGTGAGGACTCTCCAAGTGCATCTCCGAGACCTAGGTTCGAATAATGGAAGAGGCATATTTCCCAGGTACTATAGAAGTGTTTTAGAAGGAACTGTAGCATTAACTATAACAGGTACTATTTGGTATTATAGAAGCCAAAAATATTCACCTTCAGGCCAATAGTTTGGGCTTGGAGTCCTTAAGGTCTTTGGCCACCAAAGGCCTTCGAGACAGTTTATGCTTTTGGTCCACCTTAAGGCCTTTATCCTTGTTATTCAGATCATGCAGTGCAGATGCAAACAGACTGACCAAAGGAACTAGCTCCAGATGAGTACTTAGGGTAGGAGATTTCACCATAACAAATCTATACTGATATATATATATATATGGAAGAATGAGATGGTATAGAAATTGCCTTCGGGACGAGGCATGTGCACCTCTGTACAGGTATTGCTGGCCATACAAGAAATGTAAAGTGGGAAGCTGAATTCATGATCTAGACACTGGGGAGGGGTATTTCCAAGTAGTCATGTCTGGGATGAATTACACTAAGGTCTTCAGGTCATGTAATCCCCTAAGCCTACAGGCCTTGTAAGGGTTCCCATCATCCCATTAAAGGGGGGTTGTCAAAAATCAATAAAAATTCCTTAGGTCCATTTGGGTATAGAGTTAATAAAAGATATTATATTTCTTGAGAATTAATTTCCTAGAAACTAGTTTTTTTGTCACATGTTGTGGGTTTAATTTTAAATTAAATTATGCAACTTATTGGAGGAACCCAGAACACACTAAGAGGAGAGGGGTGAATCTGGGTGTAAACGTTTTCTTCAAAAGTGATAGATCTTGTACCCAAATTGGTTTGATCTAATTAATCTTATCTGAAGGGAATGTGCATATAAACAAACAACTATTTTCAAAGAGATCACACACCAATTTTACATGGTTCACCACTAAGGGGTGGTCTAAGGATCATACGCCAACAGTGTGTCAGTCATACATAAATCCACTAAACTTCACTAGTTGTATAATACAAGAGTAAAGACATAGTCATTCTATTCTAGGAACACTATCTTTACAAGATTTTAGGATAACACATTGTGTCCCTCGGAACAAATTCATCGACTCCCCCTAGCTCACTAATTTTATAGAAGTATAACATAGTTTAACAACTTTAAGGTCACTTCAATAGATTGGCATTAAATTATTTTTCTATGTCTTAGCACGAGACTCTTCTTGCACTGTAGCCATGATTAGATGAACATTAAAAGCAATGCTCACTAAAAAACTGATCTTCAAAACTACCTTTGCAAAGCTCATTTCTTTCACAGTATAAACTACCTCCATGAAGCTCACTAACTTCGTGGAAGAAACTGCCTTCACAAATCTCACTGATTCAACTCTCAATACCCCATTATCACGAGTCACTCATTAATCAAAATCATTTGAATCAATTAATACTAAACAAGTATTTTGGTGATGCTCAAGTTCTCAGGGAATTTTTGTTTCATAGAGCTCCCTTAGATTCATGAAATCATAGAGATCCAAGATTTTCCTTGAAAAATTCTTGTGAAATGAATAGAGGTAGCCTTATATATATAGGCTCGGCTGTTTGCAATTCTCCACCGTCAACTTTATTTTATCCTTCATAAAACAAACTTAGTGAAGCCCATATTTGTGAAACTCATGCCTTTCTATATTTTCATAAGGCATTCAAGGAAATTTACTTTCTTGAGGCAATAATTCCTCCAAATTTTGGACCCGAAAAATTTGGAAAACACTAGAAAACGATGCCATCTTCAATAGAGTTGTCATCTCTAAATATAAGATCTCATTCCTTGAAAACTCTATGTTCTCCCATGTGAGTATTGACAACAAAAAAATCATACTCAATCTCCAGAAAATAATATCCTTGGTTCCAATAATCTCTCCCTTTGGGTTTGTTGGCAGTCTATAGATAAACTCAATAAAGCACCTTTCATAATAAAAACCTGTTATGTGAGAAATAAATCATCAAACACTCTAAGTATCTGTGATAAAATCTTGGTGTAGAAAAAAATAGGGGAAGCATTAATTGGGTTATCATATTTTGGAATTTATAAAGACGTCCATGCTAAGCTCTGATCATGTTACAGAAGCATTACATGGTTTGTCAAAAACTGCAACTACTTTCTCTATTCTCCATCAACCATTAAACCATAATAATTTCATTCTCCACCTCCTTTTTATCATTTAAGCATTTAATTTCTCCATTTCCATTCTCTACCTCTTTTGTACCATTGATGCGTTGAATTTAACCATTCTCTCCCATTGGAAAAAAAACCCAAAGACCAGTATTTGTACATTTTAGAGCTAAAGAACACACTCTCCCATGATCAAATCTCTCCCATAAATATGCATCACTTCCACAAACAGTTTAAAATAGTTAACAAAAATGGGGAGAGAGAACCACTCATAACATCATCGTGCAATGGGAGGTGTCTGAACACTGAGGTTCAACCAATGTTTCTCAAACAAATGTGCCACTAATGGATTAGTCATAATGCTAGCCACTTGGTCAACAGTTCCAAAATGATCCATTTTAATCATGAATTGTTTAGATTTTTCATTGAATAATTGATATATGATATCAATATTTTTCATATGATAATTTTTAATAGGATTATTTGTAACATCAACCATGATCTTTTTTGTAAAAGTGAATCACCATGGGTTGTTTCACCTCATCTTCAATATAATTAGGTTGTTGTTTCATCCATAATATCTGAGTGCAATCCTTTATAGATGATATATACTCATCTTTAGTAGTACTAAGAGAAGTACTTTCTTGTTTCTTACTCAAACATCCCATACATTTCTTGCCAATAAATAATGATTAACCTCTTGTGTACTTTCTACCCACCATATCTCCATCTCAATAAGAATCATAAAATTATTATAGTTCATTATCTATTTCTACAAAAAATTATAAGACATAATTGTGATCCCCTTGAATATACCTCATGATTTGTTTAACTAATGCCATATATTATTCCTTTGGATTACTTTGAAAGTGGGTTGTTAAACATGTTGTAAATACAATGTCTGGTCATGTTGCAGTGAAGTATTGTAAGATTCTAATGATTATCCTGTACATGGAGGGATCTATAGAAGTCTCATCCTCGTGATTTCCAATTTTAGTTATAATTTAAATTAGAGTCGACATTGGCTTGGAGTCATGCATATTGAATTTCTCCGGTAACTATCTTGCACACTTTTCCAAAGAAATAAAGTTTTATTCTTTCCTCTGAATCACTTTCAATCTAAAGAAGTATGTGAGTTCACAAATCATAGACATTTAAAATTATAATTTCATGTGATTGTAAAATTCATTCATTAATCTCTTCCTATTTAAACCAAATATAATATCATATAAATACACCAGTACCATGAACTAATATTTATGAGAATTTTTCACATAGATATTGTGATCCACTCCACTTATTTTAAATTTTATCTTCTTTAGATAAGAATATATCTGAGAGTACCATGCATGTGTTGCATGCTTAAAACCATAGAGTGCCTTATTTAATATATAAAACTTCATTTCATCATTACCTTGAATAAAACCAACTAGTTATTCAATGTATACTACTTCTTTAAGAACACCATTTATGAAATCAGTTTTGACATCTATTTGATACACTTTGTATCAAATTTGAATTTCCATGGTAAGAAAAAATTTTATTGACTCCAATATAGCCATAAAAGGAAATTTTTCTTCAACATAAACACCTTCAATCTTTCAGTAGCCTTTACCCACAAAACACGCCTTATTTCTGGTCACATTTCCATGCTCATCAATGTTATTTTTCAAAATCCAATTTGTACCAATAACATTGTGATTTTCTGGTCACTTAACTAGATCCCATGTTTGGTTATTTTTGTTCTAATACAAATCTTCGGTCCTATATTTAACCCATGATTCATCATTTATATCTTATTAAAATGAGGATAGTTCCATAATTGATAAGAAGAAATATTGTGCGTTATTCCTCATTCTCCTTATCTGTGTGGGTGTTTTATTATCCCCATTGAGGTTAGATTGATCAATTTCTACTCTTTTATTTCTACTATGAGGTTCAGAAAAATTTTCTTTGTCCATGGTTTCCTCTTATAATTATTCTTCTGAATCAACATATTTTTGTGAACTCTAAAATTTTCACTCCTTCCTCTACTTATTCATTTGAATCTTCTCTATGCCCATTATCTTATACATCTTCAATCACATCAACATAAGATCCTCTCAATGTATTTGTGGTATTATATTCAATGATCTTAACATCACCACTTCCCATAATTCTTCTGAAACGATTATTGAAAAATTTGTAGGCTTTGTTATTCAGTGTATATCTGAGGAATATCCCTTCGTCTGTAGCATCGCCATACTTACCTTTATTTATTTATTTGTTTCAAATGAGACATTTACTTCTGAAAACATGAAAATACTTTAACGAGGGATTTCTTCTATGCCACAACTAATATGGTGTCTTTGTTTCTCCCATATAAATCCCTGTTTGATTTTGAGTATACATTGTATCTTGAAAATCCTCTTTCCAGTTATGGATAGGGATACAACTCTCAATTAGAAAAGTTCTGGCTATATTGTTCCACTGTCAGTTCCTATGCTCAACAACTCAATTTTGTTGTGGGGTTCTTACATCACCCAACTCATATTTAATTCCATGTTTATCAAGGTAATTTTCAAATTAAATTTATGTGTATTCCCCACCATTTTCAGATCATAGTTCTTTAATAGTGTTGCCAGTATCATTCTCTGCTATTCGGTGGCATGTTTTAATTAAATCAATCACTTGTCACTTCCTATGTATAACTATCACACAATCCATTATAATATAATCATCAATGAAAATTATGGGGTAACTTTAACTATATCTTCCAGCGATATTTATCAGACCACATATGTTAGTATAGATTAAATCAAGAAGTTTTGATGCCCTTTTCTTCTTTGCGTTATATAAATTGCATACCATCTTTCCTCGTATTCATGCATCACAAGTTTTCTCCCATTCACGCTTTAGATTGGGGATATCCATGAAAATATTCAGTTTAGATATCTTTTACATGTCTCTTTGATTAATGTGACCCAACCTTTGGTTCCACAAATATTTTTATTCTTCAATAGTTAGGTAACAAATATTTTCTCTTCTGTCAACCTGGTATATATTAGCATCTGTTCTGCAACCTTTCATGATATAATTTGATGACTTTACTTTTATAGTTCATCCCTTTTGACTTAATTTCACTATAAGTCTTGGGTTACATAGTATACACACACTTATAATATTGTGATGCAAACCATCCACATAAAGAACATCGGTTTTCTTAAGCTCCTCGCTTTCTAGTTCAGTACTTCCATTATCTTTGATATTCAATACACCATCATTCTCGAACCTTACTATTCCATAAAAAATTTTCTTAATATTCATTAATATTTCTACATTTACCATCATATGGTATGACTATCCACTATCAAGAATCTAGGTTCTACTATTCTTTGTAGCTTTGAGAATGACTTCACTAAGATTCAATTTCCCTGTCTTCTTCTTTTCCTTCCATGAAATATTAGATTAAGTAAAGGATGGAGATAGCCTTTAAAATCTCTTTTACATGTGCATGGGTTCATCAGAGTCATATTATTATTTCATAGGAGAAAACCTATTTGTAAGGGAAACCTCATTAGGCTGGAAAGTATTGTCTTGCCTCTGAGTTCTGTTTGAATTTTTCATGCTTTTCCTCTTCTTGAAATAAACAACGTTATGGCCAAAGTCAGAATAATGAAAACAATATCCATAGAAATTATTTCTTCTATAATAAGTAGGATATTAATTTTTTCTCCATTTTTGAATTCTTATCTCTTCCCCCATTCAAATATCTCATTTCCTCTTAATAGTATGACATGGTATGGCCCAGATAGCCATAGAATTTACATTTTATAAGAGGAAATGTCTACTCCCTTCTATTTCTACACATGTATCCTTCCTTAAGATAACAGTTTGATTGCCTATTATTTTGAGAAACTTGTGGATAAGATTTTGTTCTCCTTTAAGTTTGATTTTTTTATCTATTTTTTAGGACTTCAATTGACTTTGTAATATGTTCAACTTTCTATTTCCCTTTATATTGGTTTATCTTATTTCCTTCCTTGTATGTTTCAGCATCACAACTAACTCCACTATTGCCCATGCATGTGGATCTTTGATCATTTAAACAATTTTCTACTCTATCAGAACCCCATTTAGCTCACTCCAATAGATCAGCATATGAGAATCTTCAAAACTTATTTTCTTCTTTGTTTCTTTTGAATTTGATTCACTTTCAAGTTTAATCCTCATAGTAACAACTTATTCTTAAATACCCTCAACCATCAAAGACTTATCCTATATTATAGATTCAAGGTCATTTATGAAATTTTATTATTCTTCAATTATAAGCTTCAGTTCCACTAAATCTTCTATGCTTTGAAATGTTGTTGGCTATTCTTTCACTACTTCTTCCGGTCACTCAATTTCTGATTCAATATGATCAATATATTCAGATGATTCTTCCACAAGTACTCTCCACTTTTTCAATATGTTATTTATATTATCAATATTACCAAGAGCATTCTTAAGTTTCATCTTGATATCATCATTAACACTCAAATAATTATCTATATCTTGGTATTTTTATTGTTCTAACTTTTCAACGGTAGCCATCATAGATTCTTGGGTTCCAAAATTAAACTTTAGTTCTTCTTCCTCAAAACATTCATTGTCATCATCTTATTCTTTACAGATAAAACTCTTCATTTTTACTGTCTTTCTAGATTTAAATTCTCCCTTTTTAGAGAACCTTTTCTGAGGCTTTTGTGAGTTTCCATCTTCACTTTTTTCATCATCAAACATTCTTGAGCACAAAGAGGTAATGTTCCCAAGGGTATCTTATAGCGACCCGGCCTTTTCTTACTTTAATATTACATCATTTCAAAGATAAACAACATAATATTATTACACGTGGAGGATCCAGAGGTTTAGTGTCTTGGGAAAACTAGGACAATACACAACAAATACAACATCAAGCATAAACATTTATTTAATTTCTTCTTCACTAGCTTCTTAGTGGCACTTGTCCTCTCCTTAGTACATGTAGCCACCTGAGGATATACATAAAAAAGGGGTGAGATAAAAGCCTAGTAAGAGGATAGATAATAATAATACATCATGGGGTGAGCATAATCATAACATAGGCAAAAGATCATGATCATGAGAGGAGCATAAGTAAAAGACTTGAAATGTGGCAATGCGTAAAAATGAAACATCATGTCTTAGTGGTTAACTACCATACATACTTGTGAACAAATCTAGCATCATGTTCACACATAAGTTCACATTTACTCATGAGATTCATCAAATTACCCAATTCATTGGAGCGCTATATAATTCTGGGCGCACCCGTCACATTTAAATATTCATATTGCGCTATATAATTCCGGGCGCGCCCGTCACATCATAACATTATCATTATCATGATTTCCACATAGAACACATATCAAACATGTACATAAATAACCCATGGAAAGTAATGGGTTTCATCTCATAATAACACATTCATAAGCTTTGGGTTCCCAAAATAAATAGGGAACAACATACTTGATACAAGAACCATAAACCTTGAATGAGAGGTAAAATGTGAGATCTTGAAAGAAGAGTTCTTTTGGAAAACATTTTGATGGACATAAAAACCAGTGACAAACATTTATATCCCAGAAAGGTAAAGGAAATGATGAATAAATGATCTTTCAGGAGTAACCATATCAAAAATGAAGTGAGAGAGGGAGAACCCGAAGGAAGAAAATTGGGTTCGAGATTTCCCCTTACCTTGTACTTGAATGCCTCCTTCTCTTTAATGTCCTATATAATGACATTATATTCATTAATTAGAAATTACAGAACCTTTTATACATTAATAGGGTTCATTCTGGTTTCATTATTTCATATTATGTTCCTTTGGATGACTTATAGAGTTTAAAAACATTGTTCGGGGATGTTCGTTTTTATGGTTTTCTTGAGCGGTCCACTTGTATTCTAAATTTGATGTTTGGGTAGATCATGGGTAAACATCCAGAACTGATATTAAATGTTATTAATGATATTACCGAAGATTTAATGATTTTATAATGAGTTATATTAGATCCATTTGGATGAATCATTAGATAAGAATTAAATGAATATTATTTGGGTTAATTTGAGCGGTTTTTGGATCACAACGAACTCGTTTTAACTTTTCACTTAGTAATATGGCCATAGGTTATTTCCAGAACTTAAAATAGAACATAATACATATAACATATTCTGGTTCAACCATAAAAAAGGTTTCATGACCATATTGAAGGTAGAAATGGAAGAAGAGAGCATGTTGTTTTTGAAGGTGATAAATTAACACCACATGAACAACATTCTCTTTAATAAAATAAAAGGAAGAGGGAAAGGGTGTGGGGTGATATAAGAATCATAAAAAATTATAGTATATGTATAATACTGGATTTACAAAACAATTTGGATGAAGATAGGTAGGGAGATATCAAGAAAAGAACTTGAACTTGAAAGGAAATTAAAGGAGAAGAGGGAGAGAAATTACCTTTAGAATTCTCCTCTTCAGATCCTCTTTAAG
Organism: Viscum album; assembly: GCA_963277665.1. Taxonomy (NCBI): domain Eukaryota; kingdom Viridiplantae; phylum Streptophyta; class Magnoliopsida; order Santalales; family Viscaceae; genus Viscum; species Viscum album. Next base: position 1,509,352,320 of record OY728139.1, on the reverse strand, counting down.
GAAGCTAGGCTTGGTCTTTTGATGAGACCAGCAGATTTTGGACGTGGGGGATTAGCTAGGGAAGGTTTTTGGGCAGATTTTAGAGAAGGATTGGAGCTTGAGAGGTGTGAGGAAAAGAGGGAGTGAAGGGTGGCTTTTATAGTGGAGGGGAGAGGGGTTTCCTTAATATAAAATTGATTAGTTTATTAATTTCACCGAAGACAAGGAATAGTGAGTCTTGGATGACTAAGAATAGTAAATAAGACATGTGATCTTGGGATTTGGGGGTTTACATCACTTTTTATGTCAGGAATAGTGGGTTTTAATTAAAATGTATTTATATGGTAAATTAATGTATTCTACTATTCACCAAAAATTCAAGTTTCTCAGAAAAATCCCAAAAATTTACCCCAACAATTTTTCAATATGTAGAATCCAAAAATGAAGTCCATTTTTCAAAAATAATTTTCTAAATATTATTAATTTAATATTTAAATAAAATCATAATTTACTTAAAAAATAGTTTTTAAGATTAAAACTGATTTTATAGTTCTTTCAAAAATTACGTAGGGTCTTATAAAATTATCTAAAAACTATTATAAACTGATTAAATAATTTATGAATACATCACAAAAAAATAAATATTCTTTTAAATTAATTAATTAATTATTTATGACTTATAAAACACCAAAAACGCTTACTAAGGTCAAATTATCACTTTCTATGATGTCTAAATTTTATTTTATTATTAATAGGTAATGTTACTCTTATTTACTATTCATAAGGGTCATATTACTATTCATAAGGGTATGTTACTATTCATAAGGGTAGGTTATTATTCACCAAAAATTATTTTTGTTTCATAAGACACCAAAAACTATCTTGAGCACAACCGTGTATGTCGGATTTTTAAAATTCCAAACATAGGGGTGACAAAATTATGTTTAAAGGTCACTTATCACTTAGTAGTTCATTATTTTGTGTTTTTATGACATAGATATAAGAAGGGAATTTTCTATTTAAATACTTTGGGTCGTTACATTCTTCCCCCCTTAAAAATTTCGCCCCTGAAATTTTACTTTACACAAACAGGTGAGGGTACTTCTCCTTCATTGCCTCTTCTGGTTCCCAAGTTGCTTCCTCAAACTTCTGGTTCCTCCACAACACTTTGACAAGGTGGGTTGTCTTGTTGCGTAGAACCTTATCAATTCGGTCCAAAATTTTTACCAGCTACTCCTCATAGGAGATATCATCATCCAGCTGTACCACCTCTGACTTTAGTACATGTGTGGGGTCTAGTATGTACTTCCTCAGTAGTGATACATGAAACACATCATGAACTTGAGCCATATTCGGTGGAAGTGCCAGACGATAGGCCACGGATCCTATGCGGTCAATGATCTCAAAGGGGCCAATGTACCTTGGGCTTAGCTTCCCTTTCTTCCCAAATCTCATGACTCTCTTCCATGGACATATTCGAAGGAAGACTTTATCTCCAACGTCGAACTCCAAGTCCCTTCGATGATTGTCAGCATAGCTCTTTTGCCGACTTCGAGCAGCTTTGATGTGTTTATGGATGACTTGAACCTTCTCGGTCATCTCCTATACAAGATCGGGTCCAAGTAGCTTTCTTTCTCCAACTTCATCCCAACAGGTTGGAGTTCTACATCGCTTCCCATAAAGAGCTTCATACGGAGCCATCTGAATACTCGAGTGGAAGCTATTGTTGTATGAGAACTCAACTAATGGAAGGTGTTGATCCCAACCACCTTCGAATTCAAGAGAGCAGGCTCTTATCATATCTTCAAGCATCTGAATATTCCTTTCAGACTGGCCATCAGTTTGGGGGTGATAGGTCGTGCTGAAATTTAATTCAGTACTCAAAGCATGTTGAAGGCTCCTCCAGAATTTAGATGTGAACCTTGGATCATGGTCAGATACAATCGATAGTGGAACACCGTGCAATCTCACTACTTCCTTCACATATATCCTTGCAAGCTGTTCAAGTGAGAGGTCTTCCCGAATAGCGATAAAATGGGCAGTCTTGGTCAGTCGATCAACCACAACCCATATCGCATTATTTCCTCTTGACGTTTTTGGGAGACCCATGACAAAGTCCATAGTAACATTTTCCCATTTCCACATGGGTATAGGCAATGGCTGCATCATACATTTGGACTTTTTCCGCTCAGCTTTAACTTGCTGACATACCAAGCACCTTGATATATATTCTGCAATCTCCTTCTTCATGTTATCCCACCAGAAGTGTTCTCAGAGATCACGATACATCTTGGTACTTCCAGGATGAATAGAGAAAGTTGAGCTATGTGCATTATCTAATAGATCCTTCTTTATCCAGGGTGATTAAGGCACACAAAGCCGCGTTCCAAACCGAATCACACCATCATCATCGATATGGAACTCTTGCAGCTTCCCTTCCTTTACTGCATTCACCCTCTTTTGTATCTCCATATCATCCCTTTGTGCTTCCTTAATCTTCTATTGGATGGATGGTTGCACAATCATTTGGGAAAGGTAGTATGTATCCCCTGACCTTACGATTTCCAAATCCATCCTTTGCATATCCAAGAAGATAGGGTCTTTCTCAATCCTCAACATGGATAGAGTAGCAGGTTCTTTCCTTCTTAGAGCATCAGCTACCTTGTTCGCCTTTCCAGGATGATAGTGAATAGAGAAATCGTAATCCTTGATTAGCTCTAACCATCTCCTTTGACGCATGTTGAACTCCTTTTGTTTGAATATATACTTTAGACTCTTGTGGTCGGTGTATATGTCACAGTTCTCACCATAAAGGTAGTGCCTCCAGATTTTCAATGCAAAAATCACGGCTGCCAGCTCTAGATCATGCGTCGGGTAGTTCTGCTCATGGATCTTCAACTGTCGTGAGGCGTAGGCTATCACATTATCATTTTTCATGAGTACACAACCCAATCCTTTCTTTGAAGCATAAATGTATATCACAAAACTTTATCCACTTTTCAGTAGTGTGAGTACAGGTGCAGTGATCAACCTTCTCTTTAGCTCCTTGAAGCTTCCCTCACATTCTTCCGTCCAGACATACTTTACCCCTTTCCTTGTTAACTTAGTTATCGGGCTTGACAATCATGAGAAGTTTCTCACAAAACGTTAATAGTACCAAGCTAATCCAAGAAAACTACAGATTTCTGTGACACTAGAGGGCCTGGGCCATTCTTCAATCGCCTTTGTCTTTGAAGGGTCCACAGAAATTCCCTCACTTGTGATCACATGTCCCAAGAACATGACTTGATTCATCCAAAAGTCACACTTTCTGAACTTGGAGTACAACTTCTCCTTTCTCAGTGTCGCCAACACAAGTATTATATGTTCTTCATGTTCCTCCTTGCTCTTGGAGTAGATGAGAATATCATCGATAAACACTAACACAAATTTATCGAGGTAATGTATAAAGACTCTATTCATCAAATCCATGAAGATTGCAGGGGCATTAGTAAGTCCGAAGGGCATCACCAAAAACTCATAGTGCCCATACCTTGTACGGAAGGCAGTCTTCTGAATATCTTCCTTCTTCACCTTTACTTGATGATATCCAGAATGAAGATCCACCTTTGAGAAGTATTGAGCTCCTCTTAACTGGTCGAACAAGTCTTCAATCCTTGGGAGAGGATACTTGTTCTTTATGGTGATCTTGTTGAGTTCCCGATAATCGATACACAGCCGCATGGTACTATCCTTCTTCTTCACAAAGAGCACTGGCGCACCCCAAGGTAATGCACTAGGGCGTATGAACCCTTTGTCCAGATTCTCTTGCAGCTTCTTTTTTAACTCCTCCAGTTCGATAGGATCCATCCTATAGGGGCACTTCGAGATAGGAGTAGCTCTGGGTATGAGTTCAATTGAGAACTCTACCTCACGATCCGGGGGAATTCCGGGTAACTCTTCGGGAAATACTTCGTCGTATTCCCTTACAATGGGCATTTCCTCAAGGTTGGAACTTTCCTTTGACTCAAACATTTGGGCGAGGTATGCTTCTTCATAGGGAATCATCACCCACACCATTGAAGGATTTTTCAAAGGATATTCATGATCTTCCTTGCATTTGTAGAGGAGCGTGGGATGGTTCGGAATATGAAAATATATTTCCTTTTCCCGACAGTTGATATGTGCTCTATATAACGAGAGCCAATCCATTCCCATTATAGCATCAAATTCCACTAAGGGAAGTATTACGAGATTTTCAGGAAGAATACTTCCACATACGTCAACAGGAGAAGATTCCAACACTTGGGTTGCAATGATTGCACCACTTGGTGTTTTTACCGATATCTCTACTTCAAGGTTTCAGGGCTTTGATTCTATAGTTCTAGAAAACTTGCATGATATAAAGGAATGCGTAGAACCAGAATCAAATAAGACTTTTTCCATTCTTGAGTGAATAGGAAGTGTACCTTGTACGACTTCATTATCATGTTCCACCTCTGCAGTAGTGATGGAATAAGCCTTCCCTTGTTCCTTTGGCTTTGGTGGTTGTTGGAGCTGATTACCCTCGAGAGCTCGAGGTTTAGTGCACTGGTTTGAATAGTGCCCTAGCTCCCTACAGTTGTAGCATTGAACCACGAGTGGTTCTCTCCTTTCATCGGCTACATTATCCTTCCTTTTCATGTCTTTTCAACACTCGTGAGCTTGGTGTCCTTCCTTCCCACACTTAAAGCATTTCTCCGTACCTTTGAGGCAGTTCCCATGGTGCAACTTCCCACATTTTTTGCATGTGGGTCGTTGTGTTTTCTTCCCATCTTTATCACTAGATCAACCAGCTTGAAATGCCATCTTTCTTTTCTTATCACCATAACCATGGGACCATTCTCCAAACTCCATATCCACTTTGAGAGCACACCGAACAACTTCTTGATAATTCCCAAAGTCTCGAATTGCAAGATCCTTTCGAAGATGTGGTTTTAATCCACTAAAGAATCTATCAATTTTGCTATCATTATTGATAACAAAACCCGAAGCATACCTTGCGAGCCTTGTAAAATTTGCTCCATAGGTTGTGACAGATTCTCCTTCTTTTTTCTTGAGCTCTATGAATTCTCTCTCCATCTTCGTGTGAAGAGTTCTTGGGAAGTACTTATTAAGAAACATTATCTTAAAGTCTTCCCATTCCATCTCTTCAATTTACTCCCTTGGCTTGGTGTTCTTATTCAAAGCCCACCATTGATCGGCTTCTCCATATAGACGATAAATGGCTAGAGTCACCTTCTCTGTCTTGGAATAGTGAAGAACAGAAAAAATCTTCTCCATGGAGTTGACCCACTATTCCGCAACTAGTGGATCGGAAGATCCACAAAACGACGGTGGTCGTTGCCGCATAAAACTTTCAATAGCTAGTTGCTCCCTCTTTGGTGAAAAAGGACGTTCCCCATTATTATGGTTATTATTCATAACCCGGGATAATTGGGTAAGCATCTCCATGAAGTTTTGAACTCCACCTCCAAAATTATTGGGGATGTCGTTCGGGCAATCGTTGCATTGGCCCTCGCAAGTGTTGTTGGCCTGATTTCTCCTGGTTCCCACCATTTTCTAAAATAGAAAAGGTTAGAACAAAACATAAGTAAAAAAGTCATGAATAACTTATTCATTTAGACAACTAAACCAAAAACATAACATATGGAATCCCTAGGTAAATATCCTTCTGTGCATATTTGTACTTAGTCTCATGTTGTAGGTTTTCTCTAGGGTTCACTAATCCTAATTCCCAAATTAACTAAACCTTTCCTCTGATACCAACTATAGTGACCCAGCCTTTTCTTACTTTACTATTACATCATTTCAAAGATAAACAACATAATAGTATTACACATGGAGGATTCAGAGGTTTAGTGTCTTGGTAAAACTAGGACAATACATAACAAATACAACATCAAGCATAAACATTTATTTAATTTCTTCTTCACTAGCTTCTTAGTGGAACTTTTCCTCTCCTTAGTACATGTATCCACCTGAGGATATACATCAAAAAGGGGTGAGATAAAAGCCTAGTAAGAGGATAGATAAGAATAATACATCATGGGGTGAGCATAATCATAACATAGGCAAAAGATCATGATCATGAGAGGAGCATAAGTAAAAGACTTGAAATGTGGCAATGCGTAAAAATGAAACATCATGTCTTAGTGGTTAACTACCACACATACTTGTGAAAAAAGCTAGCATAATGTTAACACATCATTTCACATTTACTCATGAGATTCATCACTTTACCCAATGCATTGGAGCGCTATATAATTCCAGGCGCACCCGTCACATTTAAACATTCATATTGCGCTATATAATTATGGGTGCACCCGTCACATCATAACATTATCATTATCATGATTGCCACATAGAACACATATCAAACATGTACATAAATAACCCATGGAAAGGAATGGGTTTCATCTCATAATAACACATTCATAAGCTTTGGGTTCCCAAAAGAAAGAGGGAACAACATACTTGATACAAGAACCATCAACCTTGAATGAGAGGTAAAATGTGAGATCTTGAAAGAAGAGTTCTTTTGGAAAACATTTTGATGGACATAAAAACCAGTGACAAACATGTATATCCCAGAAAAGTAAAGTAAATTATGAACAAATGATCTTTGTGGAGTAACCATATCGAAAATGGAGTGAGAGAGGGAGAACCCGAAGGAAGAAAATTGGGTTCGAGATTTCCCCTTACCTTGTACTCGAATGCCTCCTTCTCTTTAAAGTCCTGTATAATGACATTATGTTCATTAATAATAAATTCCATAACCTTTTATAAATTAATAGGGTTCATTATGGTTTCATTATTTCATATTATGTTCCTTTGGATGACTTATAGAGTTTAAAAACATTGTTTGGGGATGTTCTTTTTTATGGTTTTCTTGAGCGGTCCACTTGTATTCTTAATTTGATGTTTGGGTAGATCATGGGTAAACATCCAGAACTGATATTAAATGTTATTAATGATCTTAAAGAAGATTTAATGATTTTATAATGAGTTATATTAGATCCATGTGGATGAATCATTAGATAATAATTAAATGAAGATTATTTGGGTTAATTTGAGCGGTTTTTGGATCACAACGAACTCGTTTTAACTTTTCACTTAGTAATATGTCCATCGGTTATTTCCAGAACTTAAATAGAACATAATACATATATAATATTCTGGTTAAACTATAAAAATGGTTTCATGACCATATTGAAGGTAGAAATGGAAGAAGAGAGCATGTTGTTTTTGAAGGTGATCAATTAACACCACATGAACAACGTTCTCTTTAATAAAATAAAAGGAAGAGGGAAAGGGTGTGGGATGATATAAGAATCATAAAAAAATATATTATATGTATAATACTGGAGTTACAAAAAAATTTGGATGAATATAGGTAGAGATAGATCAAGAAAGGAACTTGAACTTGAAAGGAAATTAAAGGAGAAGAGGGAGAGAAATTACCTTTAGAATTCTCCTCTTGAGATCCTCTTTAAGGAAGCTAGGCTTGGTCTTTTGATGAGACCATCAGCTTTTGGACGTGGGGGATTAGCTAGGGAAGGTGTTCGGGCAGAGTTTAGAGAAGTCTTGGAGCTTGAGAGGTGTGAGGAAAAGCGGGAGTGAAGGGTGGCTTTTATAGTGGAGGGGAGAGGGGTTTCCTTAATATAAAATTGATTAGTTTATTAATTTCACCAAAGACAAGGAATAGTGAGTCTTGGATGACTAAGAATAGTAAATAAGACATGTGAGTTCGTGATTTGGGTGCTTACATCACTTGTGATGTCAGGAATAGTGGGTTTTAATTAAAATGTATTTATATGGTAAATTAATGTATTCTACTATTCACCAAAAATTCAAGTTTCTCATAAAAATCCCAAAAAATTACCCCAACCATTTTTTGACGTGTAGAATCCAAAAATGAATTCCATTTTTCAAAACTAATTTTCTAAATATTATTAATTTAATATTTAAATAAAATCATAATTTACTTAAAAAAACAGTTTTTAAGATTAAAACTGATTTTATAGTTCTTTCAAAAATTACGTAGGGTCATATAAAATTATCTAAAAACTATTAGACATTGATTCAATAATTTATGAATACATTATAGGAAAATAAATATTCTATTAAATTAATTAATTAATTATAATTATTTATTTATAACTTATAAAACACCAAAAACGCTTACTAAGGTCAAATTATCACTTTCTATGATGTCTAAATTTTATTTTATTATTCATAGGTAATGTTACTCTTATTTACTATTCATAAGGGTCATATTACTATTCATAAGGGTAGGTTACTATTCATAAGGGTAGGTTACTATTCACCAAAAAAATATTTTTGTTTCATTAGACACCAAAAACTGTCTTGAGCACAACCGTGTATGTCGGATTTTTAAAATTCCAAACATAGGGGTGACAAAATTATGTTTAAAGGTCACTTATCACTTAGTAGTTCATTATTTTGTGTTTTTATGACATAGATATAAGAAGGGAATTTTATATTGAAATACTTTGGGTCGTTACATATCTTTCCTTGAAAACTCCACTTTACTCTCTTGAATTTCATTGAAAAGAGGGAAAGAACTCATATTACTCGTTTTATTTATTAACACTATCTCCTAAAATCTCATGTTTATCCATGGCTTTGAATTCCATTTCTTTGCTTACTTGAGCCGTTGTATCTTCTGGTTTGACTCTCATTTCATACACCACCAACCTGCTTAAAAATTTATCCAAATAAAGTTTAGACAGAACCCTTTTTTCAAGGGCTGACACTTTTGTATTGAAGATAGGTGTGAGCCTTCTCAAGATTTTATTTACAATTTCAATGTCCTTTATTTATTCACCAAGTCCCTGTATTGATCCAATAAATTTACTAATTTGATTAAAAAAAGGTATCTTCATTCTCATCAGGATTCAACTTTAGATCATAAAACCTATTGTGCAAGACTTTGAGTTTGGACTCCTTTACATTGTTATCCCCTACATATATATTATCTAGTTTCTCCCACGTAGAATTTTTAGATGTAAAAAATATCACCTTTAGATATATTTTATTAGATAGAGAAGCAGTAGGTCTATTATATGTTTTGGCATTTGCATCAAGAATTCTTCTATCTGTTTTAGTTATAGATAGCCATGTTACATCTATGATCTGAATCCCTTGTTCATTATCAAATAGTACTTCTATTCCAAGAGATATTAGATGAAATATCATCCTATTCTTCCAAATATGAAAGTGTATTCCATCAAAGAGGGGGAATATCTTAACATTTAATTAATTATACATCACAATAAAGAAGAATAGATTTAACACCAGCAACCTCCCTCTAATACCATTTGAAGGACCTCGGAACACCCTGAGAGGGGAGGGGCGAATCAAGGTGTTAAATTTTTCTTCAAAATTGATGGATGTTTTTTCCATGTTTGTAGGAACCAATTAAAACTATTTGAAGGGAATTTTTAGAAAAACAAACAACCACATGCAAAGATATCACATATAAATTTTACTTGGTTCACCAATAAGGGCTAGTCCAAGGAGCATATGTCGACTGTGTTTAGGTCTTTCCTAAAGACATTAAACTTCCCTTGTTGTGGAATATAAGAGTTTATATATAGTCACTTTGCGATAGTAACACTACCTTTACAATATTTTAGGGATAGCACACTACTTCCCTCAGAACATATCCATCGACTCCCTCTATCTCACTTCTTTGAGAGAATTCTAAATCAGTTTATCGGCTTGAAGTTCACTTCAATGGATTGAAATTAAAATATTTTTCCCTATCATAGTACGAGGATCTACATGAAACATAGAACTGGGTTGATGCACGTTGAAAACAATGTTCACCGAAAAATTGTTTTCAAAACTTCCTTTCATGAAGCCCCTTCACAGAGCTCATAGCCTTCCAAAATCTCACTGCCATTGCGGAACAAACTGCCTTCATGGAACAAACTGCCTTCACAAAGCTCACTAAGTCAAACCTGAATACCCCATAATCATGGAGCACTCATTAATCAAAATTATTGGAATTTTTTAATACTCAACAAGTCTTTTCATGATGCTCAAGTTCACATGGAATGTTAGTTAAGAGAATCTCCCTTAGCTTCGAAAAATCAAATTGATTCTTGATTTTCCTTCTCAAAATCCATATAAAATGAAGAGGGTTAGCCTTATATTTATAATCTCATACATTCATGATGATCCACCTACTCTTAGTGGATTTTCTGAATCATTCAAACCCACTTTTTCAAAGTTCCTCCATTCGCGATGATCCATCGTGATTTATCATTGTCATAGGGCTTTCTATAAAACCATCACATCTCATGATGCTCCAATTCTCATAATCATGAATATCACCATCACCATTCATGTTTTTCAAATTATTTTTCATTTTAGATTATTTTTACTATTTCATATATCACTGTCAACTTTATTTGATCCTTCCAGAAACACAATTCGTGAAGACCATCTTTACAAAACTCATGCATTTTCCATATTTTCATAAGGCCTTCAAGGAAATCCACTTTTTATGATGCATGCCACCCTCTAAATTTTGGACCCAAAAAATTCGGAAAAAAATAGGGAAACGACACCACCATAAATATTGTTGTCATATTTAACTATAATATCCCTTACCTTGCAAACTCTCTAATATTCCATGTGAGGATTAACAACAAAAACAAACCATACTCCATTTCCCGCAAAGAAGATCTTGGTTCCAACACTTACGTGAATTTATCTTGAAAAAATGGATTCAAAATTTAGAACCATAATAATTAATATTATTTAGAAAGTTTAACTTAATAATTTTTCATCATGAATAGTAAAAATAGAAAAAACTAATTATCACGGTTAAGGTAAAAACAGTATTTTCACATTACATGTGTTCATATTAAAATTAATATTACACACACAAATTATTTTTATTTGATAAATTTCATTTAATATTTATAATTATTGGATCCAAATTATCTAATAGGGTTCATTTTGTTTTTTGGATTAAAGGATAAATAACTTGAGTAGAAAACTAATTACCATGGAGAAAACTAAAATGGAAAAAGTGAGTAATCATAAAGGTAAAGGTCATGAAGTGCTTAAAACATATTTATTTTTCAATGTTATATATTTTTATCAACCTTATATTCCATCCACAACATAATCTATCAATTTTTGAGTCACTTTCACTAAGAGTGGCTTCCCATTATTGAATAGTTTTAGGTATTTACAAAAATGAAACTCATTATCACTTATAAAAGGGAACCTCATATACTATTTTATTCACACATAAATATACTTTTTTATAAAATACCTTCCATAATACCATAATTAATTCCCCTCCCACTTTTTAAGGTCCTTGGTTTGATTTTAAAATCCTCCTATGAAGGGTTTTGGTGCAAACATAAAGTGGTTTTCTGAAGAAGAGGTATCTTTATAAACCAAAAATTTTATTTTATTTATTCTTCCACCACCTTCAAATATTATTCAATAGTTATGATATAATAAATTTTATATATACTATATATTGAGATTTTATTATGTTAATGGCATATCGACATCCATCTCCTCTTCCAAAAAATGGGAAATAAAACCACCATTCGTGTGTACGACGGACTACCATCATGCGAAATGATGTAATTCATTTTTCATAATCACCTCTCATGAATATTTATGATGATGGATATAATTTATATATATTATAATCATGAAATATTTATCATTATGTAAAGTAATATATCATATATTTTCTTACCTTTCGATTCACTGAAAAATGATTACACCATTCATGTATACATGTGGACTGCCACCTCCACAAAGTTATTTGGATGATACATATAAGTGTACTTAAATAAATAATATGGTATTTATGATATAAATATCATATTATAAATATAAATTAATAATTTATTTTTCTTCATCATGATCATTGAAAAAAATAAATGTTACCCATGCGTACATATGACCTATAATCTCAATGATTGTAACATAGTTAATTTTTCATAACCATAATTCATGGTTTGTTTAAAAATTATATTTTCTATATAAAAATAATTATTATTTTATGATTATTATTATTTATATGATGTAACCTTGAATTCTTTTACCATATTCATCCTACCAAAGTCATTCTGGACATATGAACTGAATATCATAGAAACATCTAACATGAACTTAATTGATTATGTAAAATAAATATAACATGGTAATAAATAAAATAAAAATAATTATAAAATTTAAAAAGGTTCTTAGGAAAGTAAATAATTAAAATAAATTTATTATTCAGGTAGGGTGAAGATTTGAACTCGAGGTAAGGGATTCTATCTCAATTTCCTTTCATTGAGAAAAATTTTAATGTTATGCACAAATTTATTTTATATGGTGTATATATCACAATTTTACATGTTATATCATGAATTATTCATCATAAATAGTATTTTAATTTTCAATTTCAAATATTTCATCCAATATTATTTTAATTAAAAGTTACCATGTGGTAAAGGGTTTTATATCTAAACTTCATTTCATTGGGATATATTATTGATTCATTGTCTTTGATATTTTAAGATTATGTGTGTAATTTATTTTGATTGTTTTATTTAGTATTTAAATTTTTTTTGCAGTTTTAAATTTGATACACATAATCAATTCATTGATTAATCCTCATGTGAAAGGTATGATCATTGTAAGGTATTTCATCTTAATTTCCCTTTATCAGTGAATATTTTAATGTTATGCACGTAATTTAATTTAAATAGTGTATATGCTACCCCTTTTTCATATTATATCATGAATAATGTATAATTCATGGAATTTTGAGTTAAAATTCATTTTGCTTCATCCATGGGGATTTTATTTGAAAGTTACCAAAGCGGTAAAGGCTTTATGTTACCATGTCCTTTTTTTAGATTTTTATGTTTAAGGTTCCTTTAGGTGAAATAATATAAATTTATTTTCTTGAACCAAAACACTATTATTATATTATTTTCATGAATGTGGTTTACATGTTTTTTTACATTTCCACTCTTATTGAATAAAGAAACATTAAAAAAAATTGAGAGTAATATCAAAATTATATCTTCTTTTAGATGTGGAATCTTTCTCCTCCATGTATATATATTTTCTATAAAGTATTTTGAATAATATTCTTACTATTCTCCAATGATTTATAAAAGAAAATTTTAACCATATTTTATTTTTTTATAGAATGTTTAAAAAGGAATCTTTCTATAATTTTTTGAACAAGGTGGTTTTTGACTTTTTTTACTAAAGTGTGAAAGGAATGTTTTCTTTAGACTTACAGTACATGAATAGTATTTCTTGTCATTATGACTGTTCAATAATTTTAATATTCCTTTAAAATTTTCTATGGTTATTTTCAAAAAAAATCTATAATATTTGGGAAATTTATATATTTTAAAGAAGTTATTTTAAATTGAAAATTGTATTTTCCTATAGAAATATTACATGTGTTATTTTAAATATGTTTCATGAACAACTACATCCTTTGATGTTACGGATTTATTATTGATTCTCTATATATGTCTCTTAAATATACAATTATCTCATTATCAGTTCCTTGTATGGGGTAATACATGCCTAAATTTCATTTATAAAACGCCTTCTTTATGAAATGTCCTTTGATTATGACATGTGGCCAGATTATGCAACCCATTTATATAAATAGGTAATTATTTTTTTATACCTTATGATTGATTTCCTTTTTGTGGAATAAATATGTGTGTATATGTTATAATGGCCAAACCCAAATAGCACTCTAATTCATTAGGTATTTTTTTGGTCTCATGAAACGTTGTGTATGGGATTGGGGAGTAAACCTAATCTATTTTATGACTTTTTCCACCATGTGATATTATCTAGGTTGTTAGCCTTAGCTCATGTTTATGTCATGTTATATTTTTCTTCCACTTTCCTATGATACCTTGATCTTATGATACCATGTTATTTATGTTATGATTCCAAGTGATTACTCATTATCCCTCTCTTTTATGATATCATGTTATACCTTTGACTCACACGTTATGTTTCATAGTCATTTTTATTCTATTGCTGGGATTTTTAGTTCACACTTTTCTTTTATGTATTCTATAGGTTATCCTATACAATTTTAGGATCTAAAAGTGATTTAGAATATCATTAAGGAGATTAAGAGTAATGATATTATATTTTACTTTTTTTGATGTTTATGTACCTAGTTTTTCAAAGAAACTGGTTTATAAAATCTTTGGGTTGTGATTAACGGATGTTTATGTTAAAAATATTTTAATATAAAGTGTGAAAGGAATTGGTCACTATAGATTGGGGTGGTCTTAAAAGGGTTCATTTTTTACATAGTAAAAATGTTATTAATATGATGGTTAAAGGCTTAAAATCTAAAATATATAAAAGAGGGGATATGGAATCACCTTATTTGACAGATCTAGTATATATATAAGTATGTATTTGTATAATTAATTGTATTTATATATGTTTGTATATGTGTGTATATATTTATATATAGTTACATATATTTATATATATTAACAATTATATTTATTTATTTATTTATTTATTTATTTATTATATCTATTTATGTTTATTTATATATAATTATAATTATATGTATGAATAACCAAGAGTTAATGGGTTCAAATCTTACCATAATCAAATATATAATTCATTTTTCAAGGAAGGTCGACGTAGGAGTTCAGGTGATGGGGTCGAGTTGAGCAGGTGGATCAGGCAGGCAGGCTGGATCAGGTGGGTCAGGTATCTAGGCTAGGTGGGTGGGTCAAGGTAGGTAATATGGTCAGGTAGATGGGTGGGCTATGGGGGTAGGTTAGATCATCCAGTCAGGCTGAGTAATAAAATTAACTATAAAAAATCATCACAAAATAAAAAACTACCATGAAAAATCACTGTGAAATCATTCCTAACATAGATATCAGTGAAGGTTTCTTGATAGAAACACAAATTATTTAGTTGCAGTTTAAACCACCGTTAAATTCCAAAAAAAAACTCACTAATTGGTGTCTTTGGAGTAGTGATTATATGATGTTTTTATCCCCACATGAGTAATCCTTGATCCATATATATCCAACCCACATCTTTCTAAAAAAATAATACTCGATTCTAGTGGGAAACCTAACCAAAATTCCCTCTATCTATGGACACTTTATGAAAGAAAGATTGAAATTAATAATAACTATAACACCAAAATTATATAAACTATATTAAAAATCTAAATTAAATATAATAAATTTAATTACAAGCTAAATTCATGGTAGGTTATAACTAAATTAATTATCATATCTCACATGTAACTCCTTAAATTCTTGTATGATAACTTAAAAGTAGTGTAAACACCTTTAAAGTAAATCATACATCATAATTCATAATATAATAATTATATCTCTGATTAGGGAATAGAATAAACTTAAATAAAAGAAAAATTCATAAATTTAAACATTTATGAGTAATTCATAAATAAAAATTAAATATTGTAGTGCCTTGGAATAGGTTGACCACTGAGATGGGGTGAATCAGTGGTCTTATATTATTAATTATTTCCTTTTAAATCCAACCTCTTTAACCTTTTAATGTTATTGATCCACTCAATGAAAAATCACAGCTTCACCTCATGTGAAGTGGTAAAAAGGATGTCTTAGTACACATTATTTACAAGTTTCGGTATAGAATCTTACTCATTGAATCAGTTGGTCAGACACCCCAGCCTATAATTTATTCAACTAATGAAAATAAGAGGAAATAACCATAGACAGTCCCAGTCTGATCAACACAGAGTCACACTATGTTCTTTCTTCTCCTTGTGACTGGTTATACACCACAGTCAAAGTTATTATTCAATAAAACAGTTTTAATCCTACACAATAAATGTCTTCATATGCTTTAGGTTACGTCTTCACCAAATTTGAATAGATCTTTCTCCACAAACATGTTGGATTAGTAGTATACCACCCCATGATTTTAGTATGTATTTTAATTTCAATAAACACCATGTTTAATGACTTGTCACACATGCAACACTGAACTAAATCCAATAATGATATATTATAATTAAAATTTAAGTGCATTATAAGGTGTATAAATTATACATTATCATCAAAATAAATGTTTTTAATAAAATTAAAACACCTTTCATTTCACTTAAGAAAATACCATTGATTCTAGAGAAACTTCTTCAAATATTATATATTTTTACTTTTTAGAAATGATATCAATAAAATTTATTAATAAATGTTCAATTAATTAATAGTTAAATAAATTAATAAAATCCATATAACTATACATAATGATAAATACTAATCTAATAATTTGTTGTAAAGAGTAATGTTTTGTTTACAAATTGGTTTTAATTAAATATAACATGTTTTATTTAAAAGATAAATTTATCTTTTTTAAAGTATTAAATTTATTTAAAATTATATTTTATAAACATAATAAAATAATTAATCATTCATATATTTATTATAAATTAGTTAGAAATAAACATAAAATCATTTAATGTTAAAAAGACATATACTTCAGAATTTTTTTTTAAGTTTACAATATTTTTTTTCTCTTAATAAATTAAATTAATCACTATTGAAAAATTGTTTTCATGGAAAATTTTGATAATTTATTTAATAAAATAAATTAATAATCATATAATGGTTCTAAATCGGCACCGAATGAGAATAAATTCCTTTTATTATTTAAAAATAATTCTTTTCTAAAAATAGTCATTACGCATTTTGTGTACAGATGTTAGAATTAATTTCTTTAACCATTATAAATTTTATTTCATAAAATGGTTTACAAATTTGGAATTAGTGTATTCAAATTATGTAATAAGTTCAATTTAACTTTTATTTACCATTGTAAAATATTTTCATCATTGTAAGGGTTAAAATGTTTAATGATGGGGTTAAACTAAGAGAAAAGACTTCAAATATCAGTAAAACGTTTCTAAATTTTATTGTATTAGTGTATTTATAAAATCACTTATCAAATATTAAAAACCATTTTCATTTGGTTCCACTTTATTTGATTATGAAAATAATTTATATTATAATTTTAATATTTAAAAACAATTACTCTCACTCACTTACCAAAAAAATCTTGGGATCTAAAAGAATCTGGTCTTGAGCATATATTGAAAAATAAATAAAAGAGTCAGGAATTATGAGGTATTTTTATAGATTTGGGATTGGTTCACACCCCACATATCTGCATCAATCGAAAATGAGCAGTATCCAAGTGTCCAGAAGGACCACATCATTCTCATCCCAAAAATATCCCTCTTTGACAAGGAATCTGCAATGTAATTGGATTCATTGAATGAATACGAAATCCTCTAATTGAGTTGGGAAATTCCATGAATGCATTCAATCCATTAGTGAAGAACTCTCCATGGTACATTCTTGGTACATGCTATGAGAACATTAATAGCAAGCTGAGAATCATATTCTATCCATATATAATTCCAATTATGGTAACTACATGTTTTACAATGCATATTAAATCCCACAACTCATATTCATATATGGTATCATTGCTAATATAATGGTAGAGAAATCCTTTCACAAATACATGATTGGTTCTAAAGAACCCACCACAACCTTAGGGTCCTAGAGTGCCAAAGTCTACTCAATCAACATTCACCTTGATCCACAGATAGATCGAGGGAATCCAGAAAATGAATTTTAGAGAAACTGGTTTTCTTTCCCTACCATGAAAACCAAGTTTTCAAAGAATATTGAGATAAAAAATAGTAATTTTGGGAACATTTTTTGGACATTAAAATCAGAAAATTTATCTTTATTAATAGCCATTATCCCTATATAAACAAAGTGTTTATGATTATCAAAAAGTTAATAGTTACTAGCTATCCAAGTCTAAGTAACAACAGAGGTCACACCTACTAGCAGTAGGTTATGTACCTTCTTGTTGTGTACATTCTCTATAACACTGATCCACAGCTACTTCAATTGGTTTCCTCTATTAATTCAAATGAAAAATATAACCATGATACACTTCAATAACATAGAAATGAATTATTAGTCAACAAATACATGTTGAATCATTTCCAAAGATCCCAAACAAATTTAGAATACTGAATCCATTTGGATTCATACCGCTTGCAACTGATCATGTGTGGGAAGCCTCTTTTTCCTAATTTTCTAGAGTATAAGTTCTCTAGAAGGCTGGATAAAAGGAATCCTAAAGTATGTGATCTAAGAAAATTTGTTAATACCTCCCTCACTCTTGGGATTATAGAATTCCCTATTGTTAAAATGACTATTCATGTTCTGAATCTGGAGAAGTATGGCACATTACACAAAGGAGTACCTTGTTATTTCAAAGGTGACATGAGAGAGAACATTCACATTAGGTATTTGTCTTCTGGATAATAAACTACCAAAATAAAGTTGCTTCATATTGAGTAGAACAATCAGGATTCCCACAAGAGGTTTTTCAACACAATGAGTTGTCCAATAGTTGAGACTAGACTATTTGAATACATTCTATTTTGAACTATCCATCAAACCATTTAAGCATTTATTAATGGTCGGCCATGTGGATTAAATAATGTAATTAGTGTATCTATTCATCATCCTTTAATTAAATCTTCTATACAAAAACTCATGAGAGGGGTCAGTCAAAGTAAAGTCTCTAAGTGACCTTGGTGAAAAGGAAATTATTAAAAATATATAGATCTTTTAATCCAAGACCTACCATATCTATTAGTTTAATAAAATCCTTATATTCCACCATGATGAATTTACTTTCATAAACCAACCTAGTCCAGATGAAATTTTTTATCATGATATACATTTTCTTAATAAGGATATTAGGCCATCTGTAAAGAGAAAAGGTGTAAAAAAACTTGGATTTGATTACTGAGTTGACCAAACACACCCTTATCGATCGGGAAATGGATTTACCATTACACTTGGATAGATGATTAAGGATTCTATATAAAGATACTTCAAGATAAAAACTTATAATTTTACTCAAGAATATGGGAACACCATGATAAATACAAGGAAGGAACCCTCTCTTGACACCAAGTATTTTAGAAATCATATTCTACCTTATAACTGATATTACACTTCCAAAAATAGTGGAGGGTTTCTTCAAAATTATTTCTTGTTTATCTTCCTCCTCATAATGATCAAATATGTCTTTGATGGAAGAAAGAATTTTTTTTGGAAGATTTCCCAAATAGAAGAGTGCTATCAGCATAGAAAAAATGTGGGGGTTTTAACATACCTCTCTTATCCTTGATATATTTTTAGATTATAATATTGAACATTTCATTCATGCATCTTCTCAAATAGTCTTCCACCAGACAAAAGAGAATGCCTAACAAGGAATCACCTTTCCTAACTCCCTTAGAGCATTAGAAAAAGCCTCTAGGGGAACCATTGATAAGGATGGAAAGTATCATGGAACTTATAATAATGTAGATGAAATTAATAAAATCTATGTAGCAGCCATACTATTTAAGAATAGAAAATATGAAACTCCATTTGAGTGTATCAAATGCTTTAGAGATATCAATTTTTAGTGCCAAATTTCTATCATTTTCCTTCCTCTTCTTGATATTAACAGTCTCAGATGCAATAAAGAGACAATTTTGAATAATGGTGTTATATGAATATTATAGATAATTATAAAGTAAAAGTGATGACATAAGTTTTTATATTCAAAGTATGCTGTTATAATGATATTTTTTAAAATCAAATTATGCGAACTATATGAAAAATAACGTTAAAGGGTATTAAATGTTAAACAAAATATTATTAATTGATTTAAAAATCAATAAAATATTTTATTTAGTCATTTGTATGGGAAATTGTCGATAAAACCACAAATGATTCATTTATGAGCCAGTTGAAATTTTTAAAATTACATTGTTGAACCTTAAAAATTGACTATTTATAAACATGCCATTGATTTTTATCTATAAAAAGGGAATTAATATAACATTTCCAAACACACATGTGAGTTTAGTTTTCTCTAAAATTTATATCCAATACCCTAACTAAAATTCTCATTCCACGCCCCCAATCCCTTTGTGTGACTGTAAACCTATTATTCAAATTCCATAAATTCAATCAAAAGAAGAATATTAAAAGAAGTGGTAATCATCTTTACGGAACTATTTCAAGCTTGTTTCTTATTAAACCTACTCCAAATAATCTATAATAACCATAACATAACAAAAGAAATATAGTTACTATAATAAAATGTTTTTATGTTGATGGTAAAATGATTTTATATCTCATTTGTAACCAATGGAAAATAAAAATGGCACTCATATATACAAGTAGACAGCCACCTCCATGAACTGACATATTTAATTTGTCATCACCTCCTCATATGGATTCTTAAATAGATGTATTTAATGAATAAATATTATATTTAAAATATAATTAAGGTTTATTATAGATAAATTAAAGTCTAATTTCCATTATTTGTGTCTTTTTAAAATAAAAATGTCACCCATACATTCGTACGGACTATCGCCTCCATGAACAACATATTTAATTTCTCATAACTTCCTTGTATGGGTTGTTTTAATGATTTATTTAATGAATAAATATGATATATATTCATTATTAACATTATAAATTTTATTAAATCATGAACAAGGTGAAAGGATTAGAACCTCCAAATCAAAATATGCAGGAGAAACAAAATAATTGACACATAAATAATTGATTTTAACAAATAATTATGAGTAAATGGGTCAAAAGATTTCATAAATAAATGATATCTATAATGATATATATAAATATATATTTTTATAGATGAAGAATAAATATAAATTCATTATACAGAATGCTAGAACACATCTTTCCAAGTGGGACTCCAAGGTAAGGGTTTATTTTAAAATCTCATTATTTTTCCAGATTATTTATTTTTAAATTTCAATTAGTTAATTTATATTATATTTATCACTTAGAACCATATATTTTCATCCCCTATGGTTATTTAGGGAAGTATTCTCTACCATTATACTCTTTTTTACTCAAAATAATTAAAAGAAAGTCTTTTAGAAATGCTGACCTTATTTTTATTTTTTGGTTGGGAATCTTTCTCTTCAATATCCATATTAATTATAATTTTTCAATAATATTTTTATCTATAATAAAATGATTTTTAAGATGATTTTATAATATATTTTACCTTTATATATATTTTTAAAATTAAATCTTTAATATTTTTTAGCACGGGTCACTTTTGACTCTCTTTACAAAAGTAAGAAAATAATGTTTTTTAGATTTTACAGCTCGATCACCTTTTCTTGAAATCATGACTGCTATTTATTATGAATATTAATTTCCATGTTTCAATATTTTATCAAATAAAATCATTTTCTCATTATTCTATGGATTTTTTGTTTTTATATTGAAATAAAATGATATTATTTTCTTAAAAAAATTTAAGAGGGACCCCTTTCACTTATGTAAGTTTTTATCTTCCATTCCAAATTTGATTATTTAAGAATAGTTTATTTTAAATATTCATTTATTTTAAACTATATTAGAAAGCAGTGTTTAAAAAATTCATATTGACACATCATGTAAAGATATTTGGAAGTAACTTTTTAACTTTGTTATTATAACCAAGTCACAATAGTTTTAAGAAAGTTATTATCAATGTTTTTCTTCCATTTTCCTCTAAAATTTATGAAAGGATATGCCTTTATTAAAATAACCTATTTTTTGATGAATTAAGGGCATCCTTCCATCAAGAAAATAGTAAATGGATCAATTTGAATTTAAACATAATGTGCCTCACGTGCCTCCACCCTCCCTTAGCTTTCTTACTATTGTGGTGGTGAAGGTAGTATCTGATGTTCCGATAGTGCCAGATCATCGCTTCCTACCAGGATAGGTTGATTCTGGTGTAGTGGCTTTTGATTCCCGGTTTATAGATTCCTAATTGTGAGGTCCAGCTTTTCTTTTTAATCAAATCGATGAAATAATCCCTTCTCAATTCCCCCCAGGTCTTTCCACCACCATTATTCCAATTTCTAAAGGTTCATGTGGACGCATATGGCTCGGGTTTGATTAATGGGACTCATGTGGTCATCGTTCGGACATCGGCATTCGAAGAAGCCCTGAATCTCCTAAAGTGGACCCTAGTCACTCGGTTTAGTGCTAATAATCCTCCTTTGGGGTTCTTTCAAAACATTGTTGGCACCTGGGATCTAAGTGAACGGATGGCAGTTCTAGCTCTTCCGCTAGTCGATGGAGGTCCACCAAAGATTGGACTCCCCCTTATCAGTGGTGTGGATCCATCTTTCGAGATTACCACTCTCTTTTAAAAACACTATTTAAGGGTTCAACAGATGTGTGTGGCAACACAAACACACAAAAACGGAAATAAAAACAATGAACAAGAGGATTTAACTTGATTCGGAAATTTTTCCTACATCAATGAGGGGGCGTGTCTTTTATTTCACTCTTCTCTATATCCAACTTGATGGAGGATCATACAAAATATTACATAGACTCATCTCATGGGAATTTATCCCGTTTTAAAGATAAATGAAAATCAGTTTGGTAAGGGTTGGTTCATCAACCCCTTGAACTTTCTCTTGCCACCGGCTGCTTTTCACTATGTCGGCTGCCAACCATGGAAGAGTCCCCAATAGCTTCCTGGTTAGTTGCTGCCCGATGAAAGCTATAGCCGACAATAAAGAATCTTGTAACATGCCTCGCGATTGGGAAATGGATTTACCTTTACACTTGGATAGATGATTAAGGATTCTATATAAAGACACTTCAAGATAAAAACTTATAATTTTACTCATGAAGATGGGAACACCATGATAAATACAATGAAGGAACCCTCTCTTGACACCAAGTATTTTAGAAATCATATTCTACCTTATAACTGATATTACACTTCCAAAAATAGTGTAGGATTTCTTTCAACTTATTTCTTATATATCTTCCTCCTCATAATGATCAAATATGTCTTTGATGGAAGAAAGAATTTTTTTGGGAGATTTCCCAAATAGAAGAGTGCCATCAGCATAGAAAAAATGTGGGGGTTTTAACAAACCTCTATTAGCCTTGATCTATTTTTATATTATAATATTGAACATTTCATTCAAGCATCTTCTCAAATAGTATTCAACCCGAGAAAAGAGAATTCCTAACAAGGAATCACCTTTCCTAACTCCCTTAGAGCATTAGCAAAATCCTCTAGGGGAACCATTAATAAGGATGGAAAGTATCATGGAACTTATAATAGTGTAGATGAAATTAATAAAATCTATGTAGCATCCATACTATTTAAGAATAGAAAATATGAAACTCCATTTGAGTGTATCAAATGCTTTAGAGATATCAATTTTTAGTGCCAAATTTCTATAATTTTCCTTCCTCTTCTTGATATTAACACTCTCAGATGCAATAAAGAGACAATTTTGAATAATGGTGTTATATGAATTTTATATATAATTATAAAGTACAAGTGATGACATAAGTTTTTATATTAAAAGTCTATTGTTATATGGATATTTTTTAAAATCAAATTATGCGAACTATATGAAAAATGACGTTAAAGGGTATTAAATGTTAAACAAAATTTTATTAATTGATTTAAAAATCAATAAAATATTTTATTTAGTCATTTGTATGGGAAATTGTCGATAAAACCACAAATGATTCATTTATGAGCCAGTTAAAATTTTTAAAATTACATTGTTGAACCTTAAAAATTGACTATTTATAAACATGCCATTGATTTTTATCTATAAAAAGGGAATTAATATAACATTTACAAACACACATGTGAGTTTAGTTTTCTCTAAAATTTATATCCAAAACCATAACTAAAATTCTCATTCCACATCCCCAATCCCTTTGTGTGACTATAAACCTATCATTCAAATTCCATAAATTCAATCAAAAGAAGAATATTAAAAGAAGTGTTAATCGTCTTTATGGAACTATTTCAAGCTTGTTTATTCTTAAACCTATTCCAAATAATCTATAATAACCATAACATAACAAAATAAATTTAGTTACTATAATAAAATGTTTTTATGTTGATGGTAAAATGATTTTATATCTCATTTCTAACCAATGGAAAATAAAAATGGCACTCATATATACAAGTAGATCGCCACCTCCATGAACTGGCATATTTAATTTGTCATCACCTCCTCATATGGATTCTTAAATATATGTATTTAATGAATAAATATTTTATTTAGAATATAATTAAGGTTTATTATAGATAACTTATAGTCTAATTTCCATTATTTGTGTCTTTTTAAAATAAAAATGTCACCCATACATTCGTACAGACTATTGCCTCCATGAACTACATATTTTATTTCTCATAACTTCCTTGTATGGGTTGTTTTAAATATTTATTTAATGAATAAATATGATATATATTCATTATTAACATTATAAATTTTATTAAATCATGAACAAGGTGAAAGTATTAGAACCTCCAAATCAAAATATGCAAGAGAAACAAAATAATTGACACATAAATAATTGATTTTAACAAATAATTATGAGTAAATGGGTGAAAGGATTTCATAAATAAATGATATCTATAATGATATATATAAATATATATTTTTATAGATGAATAATAAATATAAATTCATTATACAGAAGGCTGGAACACATCTTTCCAAGTGGGACTCCAAGGTAAGGGTTTATTTTAAAATCTCATTATTTTTTGGGATTATTTATTTTTGAATTGCAATTAGTTGAATTATATTATATTTATCACTTAGAAAAATATATTTTCATCCCCTATGGTTATTTAGGGAAGTATTCTCTACCATTATACTCTTTTTTACTCAAAATAATTGAAAGAACGTCTGTTAGAAATGCTAACCCTGTTTTTATTTTTTGGTTGGGAATCTTTCTCTTCCATATCCATATTCATTATAATGTGTCAATAATAATTTTATCTATAATAAAAAAATTTAAGATGATTTTATAGAATATTTTACCTTTCTATATATTTTTTAAATTAAATCTTTTAATATTTTTTATCACAGGTCACTTTTGACTCTCTTTACAAAAGTAAGAAAATAATGTTTTTTAGCTTTTACCGCTTGATCACATTTTCTTGTTATCATGACTGCTATTTATTATAAATATTACTTTCCATATTTCAATATTTTATCAAATAAAATCATTTTCTTATAATTCTATGGATTTTTTGTTTTTATATTGAAAGAAAATGATATTATTTTCTTAAAAAAAATTAAAAGGGACCCCTTTCACTTATGTAAGTTTTTATCTTCCATTCCAAATTTGATTATAAAAGAATAGTTTATTTTAAATATTCATTTATTTTAAACTATATTAGAAAATAGTGTTTAAAAAATTCATATTGACACATCATGTAAAGATATTTGGATGTAAATTTTTAACTTTGTTTTTATAACCAAGTCATAAAAGTTTTAAGAAAGTTATTATCAATGTTTTTCTTCCATTTTCCTCTAAAATTTATGAGAGGATATGCCTTCATTAAAAACACATATTTTTTGATGAATTAAGGTCATACTTTCATCAAGAAAATAGTAAGTAGATCAATTTTAATTTAAACATAATGTGCCTCACGTGCCTCCACCCTCCCTTAGTTTTCCTACTATTGTGCTGGTGAGGGCAGTATCTGACGTTCCGATGGTGCCAGATCATCGCTTCCTACCAGGATAGGTTGATTATGGTGCAGAGGATTTTGATTCCCGGTTTAGAGATTCCTAACTATGAGGTCCAACTTTTCTTTTAAGGAAATCGATGAATGAATCCCTTCTCAATTCCCCCCAGGTCTTTCCACCACAAGCATTCCAATTTCTAAAGGTTCATGTGGACGCATATGGATCGGGTTTGATTAATGGGACTCATGTGCTCATCATTCTGACATTGGCATTCGAAGAAGCCCTGAATCTCCTAAAGTGGACCCTAGTCGCTCGGTTTAGTGATAATAAGCCTCCTTTGGGGTTCTTTCAAAACATTGTTGGCACCTGGGATCTAAGTGAACGGATGGCAATTCTGTCTCTTCTGCTAGTCGATGGAGGTCCACCATATATTGGACTCCCCCTTATCAGTGGTGTGGATCCAGCTTTCAGGATTACCACTCTCTTTTAAAAACACTATTTAAGGGTGCAACGGATGTGTGTGGAAACACAAACACACAAAAATGGAAATAAAAATGAAGAACAAGAGGATTTAACGTGATTCAGAAATTTTTCCGACATCAATGAGGGGGCGTGTATTTTATTTCACTCTTCTCTATATCAAACTTGATAGAGGATCATACAAAAGATTACACAGACTCGTCTCACGGGAATTTATCCCGTTTTATAGATAAATGAAAAATAGTTTGGTAAGGGGTGGTTCATCAACCCCTTGAACTTTCTCTTGCCACAATCTGCTTTTCACTATATCGGCTGCCAACCATGGAAGAGTCCCCAAAAGCTTCCTAGTAAGTTGTTTCCCGATGAAATCTATAGCCGACAATAAGTAATCTTGTAACATGCCTCATGATTGACTACAAAATTTTAAAGTTCCCCCCACTAGTATACTAGAAAAAATTAGAAACTTACATGGAAAGTTCATATGGGCGGATGAATGAACCCTCTGTTTACATGATTCTGTGTCGGATCAGATTGGAGTCACTATGGATCTAACCTTTCCCCTCCCATTTAAGCTTTTTCTATTAATTTAAGGCTCTATGGAATGGTCACAACCCCTATATTTTACAGCGGTGCGTCGCTACTATTATGGATGTCAACTTCAAGGACATTCAGTGTCAGAATTCCGTAATAGGTCACATAAGCCTTCAAAACATCATAAGAATCCCGCATTCAAACGCAAATCTCCACTCCTGACAGAAAAATAAAACCATTATGAGGATTATGTGGCTCTGGTGGATCACAATATGGCTGGAGATCCTTCGATTTCATCCCTACCATCCCCCCACCTCTTCTATCCTGACTTTGTAGCCTTTCCCCCCCCCCCCTCATACAAGGCTATAGTTCCCTTCTTACAGATTCTACCTCCACTTCCACAGGCCTTCGTTCCTCATTCCATCTCCTGAAAGTTTTACAGTGAAATGTCTAATGGAAAAGAGGTTGTTCTCATCAGATTATCTCCATAGGTCTTCCTCCCTCATGACTGAGGTTCTACGTCTTCATTGGTTCTACTATCTAATAGCTACAGTGCAATAGCGTATGTGTAGTAAAGAAAACCTCCTCTCTCCTAGTTAAGAAAGACATTCGATTATGTACCATACCCATCATGAGGGAGCTATGGACCCCCACCACTGCCTTCAAATGGAATGTGCACTAGATCTAAAACAAGAATGTTGTTAGCTATATATTCTTCAAGAAACAAGGGGATCTCCTTGCATGGGGCTAGTGCCATGCGACTCTACTCACTATAATCCCCCTCATCATCTATAATGCTTGCGTTTTGGGAACCCAAGGGAAAATGGACTACTTTTCCAGTGAGGTGACCATGATTAAGGACTCTCTTTTCATCATCCTAGAACCAAAGAAAAGTTACTCCAAGATAGGGGAGTTCTCCAGGAGAATTATCATATGTCATTCCATTCATGGAAAATAAGAAAATTGGTATATATTGGTTTTCTATAAATCTTTCATGTTAGTGGATAAGCATTTGGTCTCTGACCAGCACATCTCAGTTAGACTGGCCGATGAGAATGATGTTTGATTCTTTTCCTTCATCTATGAAAAATGTGATGCAAGGCTTCGTGAATGCTTGTGTGGTGAGATCAAGTCCTTTAATCTGGTATATGAAGTATGGTTGTTTTGAGGTGATTTGAACACAATATTGGATGCTTCAGAAAAAATAGGTGGGAGCTTTATCCCCCTGTAAGGAAAGGAATTCGTTCTCATCTTTGTATCCCAAGAGAGACTCTTTGATATGGTTTAATCGGGTGATAGATTCACTTGGTGTAAAAACCAGATGGGTATTCTGCAGACCTGGTGTAGGTTGGACCATTTTTTTGGAAACCTATAAGTTATCTCCTCTTTTAACAACACTAAGATCACCCATCTCATCCGTGAAGTTATGGATCATTAACATCTTCTTGTCAGTATTAAAATCTGCAATGCAATGGGAGGATGCATATTCATCTCCATCGGGTGGTTTCACCATCATTATTTCCTTAAAAATGTATATGAATCTTGGGAGAAACTAACTTAAGTATGGTTCTAGATTAAATTCCATAAAAATCTATGTCGCTTAAAAAAAGAACTAAAGGATTGGGCCAACTCCCTTCCTTCGGGCTATCACAACTTGGACATGATTAAGAAGGAAATTGATCAAGAAGAACTGAAACTGGAAGATCCTTGGGATAATGAGATGTTTCTATCTCTCAGGATTAAGAAGAAGCAACTCAGTGACATGTTAATTGAGTAGGAAAGGTTACTCCAGGAAAGGTCTCATGCCATATGGCTCAGGTAAGGGTACCAGAATACTAGATTCTTCCATGCATGACTGAAGGAAAAACTGTGCGTTATTTCTCTAAACATCTGATTGAAAAATGGATTCTATAATAAATATCAAGATGTTATTGGTTTTATGGTGACTTATCACTTAAATATACTAATTATGAAATCCTAAACCATCCATGTAGAATGGTTACCTACATGGGCAGGCTGATATTTTCAGTACAATCTCATGTTTGATCTCCTACAATGTTAATGAACTCATTGAGAGAACTCTATAAGAAGAGGAAGTCTGGGCCGCCACAAGATCTATTAACCAGGAGAGTGTGTTCGTCCGGGATGAATTCTTGAGTTCCTTCTATATTATCTTCTAGGACATCATTAATAAGGACCTCATTGAAGTAGTTTAGGACTTCTTATAGGGAGGGTCTTTCCCATTGGTTTCATGTGTCACTACCATGGTTCTTATCCTGAAAGTAAATGACCCTTATTACATCTCTCAATACAGACCCATCAACATGTGCAATATGACTTAAAAGGTTTTTGCCTCTATCATCCATATAAGGTTCTCCCAATTCATTCATTCTTGGGTCTCTGAATCTAAACACACTTTTATCCAAGGTCAGTCTATTCAAGGTACACAGTTTTATGCAGTGGGTCCAAACATAGTCATTAAGATGGAGTTGGAAAAGGTCTATGATTTACTTGAATGGAACTTCCTCATTAGAGTAATGAGGATCATGGGGTCCTTAGAATGGATCATCTACTTTCTTTTCTGGGGTTACATCTCTCCTTGGTTCAACATTACTTTCATGTGGAGGTGGTGTGGTTTCCTTAAGCCTAGAAAGGGGCTAATATAGGGTGACCCCCTTTCTCCCACCATCTATATCATGGCCCAAGATTCCCTTCACAGGTTGGTTATCTCAACCTTTCAATGCAACATCATCAAACCTTTCTACTACGGGGCTCACTTCTCTGGAGTGTCTCATCTTCTCTTTTCTGATTACATGATCTTTTTTTATCAATGGTTGTAACTCTTCAATTAGTGGTTTTAAAAAAATTATGGAAGCGTACTCTATATGTAGTGGTAAAATCATTAACAAAAGAAAAATTCATGTGTTCCTACCGCCAACATGCTTGGATAGATGGAGGAAAAACTTGGTGTCCATACTGGGGATTTAGAAGAAGTCCTTCCCAATGAAATATCTAGGATCACCAATATCCCCAAGAATAATTAGGATCCAGTAATTTTATGGTATATTTTGAAATATCACCAATTGTATTACTAATAAGAAAAATTGGTTCCTTTCCTTTGGTAGTAGAATTACCCTTATCAACTGTGTGCTGACATCAATACCAATGCACATTCTCTCAGTGCTCAAGGTTCCAAAATCGAACCTGGAGAAAATTGAAAATCTCTTATGTATATTCATTTTAGATACACAAGGTGAGGGTAGGTTCCACTAGGATTCCTAGAAGAAACTCGTGAGACCAGTGGACAATGGGGGTATTAGTGTGTGGAATTTGATGGAGGAAATGCATTGCCTTCAAGGAAAAATTTCAGGGGAGGATATTGACGGACGCACCCTTTAGAGTAAATTTACAAAAGGAAAATATGGAAACGATCTAAGAAAAACTATAGGACACCCTTCCCCCTTATCTAAGTCTCTGTAGGTTCACTTCTGGGTATTTCAGGGGCACTCTCATTGTCTTTTTGGATGAAGAGACTTTAGTTTTTTAGATTGCAACTGGGTATGCGAGGTTTTGGGCTATCTAGGGTGCCATGTTCCAGATCTAAATTTCATGCAAGACAACTCTTTCCCCTCATTTATCCAAGTGATCCTTGATCCCACTTAAAGTAGGGTCTTAGATGCCATTATAATGGAAGACACCCCGACCTCTATATATTCACATGTACTTATTCGGGAGCCTTCACTGCTCAAGCCAACAAAAATAAGATGGAAATTCAATAGGCTAGTGACATGTGAGGAGTTCTTTGGTAAAATATCATCCCAAAAAAATCAACATTCTAATATGGAGGATCTGGAATTCGGGCCATGTATGGGCTCCCCTTCAACCCATAAAAAGGGGATTATCAAAAAATAATAAAAACATAAGGAATTAGGTCCATTAAAGTAGGATATGAAATTCTTCTCTACCCACTAATATAGAGATTAAATGAAATGGAAACTACATGGCCTCAAGATACTCCTGCTGCAAGTCTCTAAAGGATGAAACGTCTACCCACTTATTCTTTCAAAGTGAGTTGTTAGGGAAAGTGTGGAGTCTAGTGGGTGATATCTTTAGATACAACTCAGTGGAAGAGTCCATCTAGGATTTCCTATAGTATTGGTTCATAGGAATTAACAAAAATAAATAGGAAATGAGAGATCAATCACAACTTCTTTTCACGAGCTACTGGTCTATCTAGAAGGCAAGGAATCAGTCCTGGCACAAAGTCCCTCCCTTTGAATCAGCTCTGATGGTGATAACCAAGTACCTTGTGGTGAACCTTGCTAGTATTCAGAACTGGTGGGATGATTCTCTTTCACTGAGGCACTTCATGGTTACAAGGAATCCCCTTGATCTCTCCAACCCCCAGTTGGTGGGTCATTGGGTGAGATGGACCCCCCCCCCCCCACCCCTCGGTCTTGAACTAAATATTGATGGACCATGTAGCCAATGGAGCATCTGGTGATGTGTTGTCATCTGTAACTACATTGGTTTAGTGGTTCTTGGTTTCAATAATTTTTATGGGGCTGGAAACTCAGTTTAGGTGGAATGGTAGGACATGCTTACTTATCCTAAACTATGCTTCTCTAAACAGATTTTCTGGGCCATCATAGAGACGTACTCAAAGATTATATGGAGCTCCTTCAAAGGACATTCTTTCTCTATAAGGGAAACAACCTATTTGATCTAAAAATTCAAGTCCCTCCGCACCCATGAAATTGATCTTTCGCATACATGGAAAGAAGGAAACAGGGTACCTGATATTTTGACTTCGTAGGCATCTCAGGAGGTCCAACTTATTGAGTTTGATAGGTTTGGCTCCCTTACCCCATGGGGTGAATATATTTTCATTACTAATGCCCTGGGCCTCTATTTCTACAGTCCCCCTTGATGGCTTGTTCTCCTTTATCTAATAATAATAATAAACATACTTTTTTGGTAATGGAGGGGGCGGTAACCTTTCCTCAATTATTGATTTATATTTTATACCTCATATTACACACATGTATCTTTTATAAGTTCCCTATCACTCTCAATCATTATTTTGACATTATTTTTCTTCTTCATGTTCATGTTATTTTATACCATGGATATATTTAGCATCATTCCAATGTTTACTAAACTATATACTCATTATTATATATAGTGTTAATTTAAGGAATCTTACTGAGAAATTTATTCCATCAACTAGGGAAATATTTATGTTTTGTATACTCAATTCAATACAGTTATGTATTGATTCTTAAGAAATGTTTATAATGGATTTGATTGTTCTTTAAATACACGAGGAATTCATTAAACATATTAAAGTGACATGTAGGGCTTGTTATAGTTCTTTGATGCATCAAGTAGATCTCATGAGACAAACTAGAATGGATATCCTAGTGTATTCATCCCCGTATAATTATGATGCCATGGAAAAAAACCTTGACTATATATAATATGACATGGCATGATTCCTTGAATTTAAGATCATTATATATTTGCATGAGGCCTTGATGGAAATATCACTATGTCTTTGCTTGAGAATTAAGATATTCTTCATTATGAATTTCATCATTATGAAATTATTTTCTTTTTTCATGTGATTTCGTTATGCATGAATACATTTCATGCTAAAGTTATTGGATATATGGAATTTCCATTTATTATTAACTTTTATTTATTTTTTATTATTTATTTATCCATTATATATTCCATTATACATAATCACTTACTGGGAATCTAAGATCACCATTCTATTTTTTTATTTCCTCAAGGTATTAAGAATGGATCATTGAAAGATATCTAGGAAATATTGAATGCAATAAGAAAGTTTTCAATAATTTTATAATTTATCATTTATGATTCCAATATAATATAGAAATCGTGATTGCATATAGTCTCCCGAGAATTATAAATTGTTCAATCACTTTGGATATGATCTCTTATATCTATTATTAATGTAATAAAGTAAATACTAGCTTCTAGTTATTAGAATCGTTGTTGTTTCAGTTGGTATCAAATAAAATTTTATAAGAATCTTGGGGAAAATATTTCAGAAGAACATGACTATCAATATTTTTATGATAAACCCCTAGAATATTCAATAACTTATTTCAAATAAAATTTTATGTATCAATATTCATAATGATTTGAGATAATTAATTGTATTATATTATTTTGAGATTGAACCTAGTGTAAGGGATAAAAAATCTATCAACAACCATAATAAATGTAAGTATTTCCCTAACGATAATTTCAACATGACTATTATTGGAGCTAGGCATATTATAATTATATTAGGGAAGTTTCCTTATGTTATGACCAAAAATATTTTTTGTATAGAGCATAATATTACTTAATTCATGATCCAATGATGTTATAATACTTAATGTTGTATAAACCATCATCCTTTTATGGAAATAATAATACATTTATAGCTAAATAATGGATAAATTTCCTTGAAAATATATTTTTGGATTTTATAAGTAAATTCATGTATAATTTTATTCTATAATTGTATTATCTAAAGGGATATACTAGTAAATTGTGGTCATCGATTCAAAATAAAAAGGAGGAAGATAAGGTAGATAGAGTGGAATGGAAGGAATTTAAGATGACATTCTTGGAGAAACATTTTCCCCACAAGAAATAGGTTGATATGGAAAGGAAATTCCTAAATTTATGAAAGAAAGAAGGGTAAAGTGTTTCTAAGTATAAGGAAACATTTATTAGATTAGAATGGAATGCTATCAACTATATACATAATATGAAAACTAATTTTGATCATTTATCTGATGTGATTAATTCAATCCTCAAAAGGAAACTGTTCTCTCAAATGTTTTTATCATTTGATGATATGGTAATAGTTTCTTCAAGATAGAGAAAAAATTCTCCACGTATTATATTTTTATGTAAATAAAGATAAAATTAGGAAAGTTTCACGCTGAGGAAAAATAAATTATGTGAAGGGGAAGAAGGAAATGACGGAACTTAAAATATATGATATTTATGGAAATAAACTCTCATATACATACTTAAAAGGAAATTAGAGTTTTTTTGAGGATATAAGGTACACTAGGATCATGAATGAAAGGGAAATAATCAATCTAATGATATCCATTGTTTCAATTTTAAGGAGATGGGGCACTATTTGAACAAATTACTTAATTAATCAAGGCCAAGAATATGTGATATTATGCCGCTAAATTTAAATTCCCTTAAGTTTTGATAACATGTACTTTGATCATAAACTCATGATTTATTTGATTCGAGATCTAAAAATTATTTTATATTTTCCATAGATATTGAATCATTCCTTGACAATATGTTTAAGGAGTTTTTTATTAATATACCTAATGGGTATCTGGTTACAACAAGAATATATCTAGAGGTCTCTATTATAATAAATAATTATTCCCTATTTACAAACTAGATTGTTATACCTATGATTGACTTTGAAATAATACTTATTTTTTGGGTTTAATTAACTTTTAAGATTAGAGAATTTATAGATAAATTATAAAATAATTTATATTGAATTAGTGTTATTGTTTATAATAATGTATTTCAAGGTAAGAATTTATTTTAATGTTTCTTTTACTTACACGAACAATTTTTTATTTTAGTGTATGTATGAAGATATATGGAATTACTTGTGATTCTTTTATAGATCTAATGATCCATTAAAAGTCAATTTTTATGCTTCATTCATGAAAAAATCATCATGGTTATTGGTCATTTAGAAAATGAGATGGAGAAAAAGAATTCATCATGGTTATTCTCTATCTCGATGGTAAAAATAATTCCTCTAACTCAAACAAGTGGAAGATATATTTATCAAGTCTTATGAGGAAAATATCTCTCAGCTATCAGGGTATGCCTTTGGAGACCTATTCACAAGTATGGGTATTATAATGGTACATACATGCCACATCATCTAAGTTATATGTATGTTTAATTTTGAGCTTGGTTTGTCTCTTTTGAGGTTCTAAAAACTTTTAGGGGATAGGGTAGAAAATTTGAAGTTTTTATAGAGATATTTTATACACACATTTTAGGTGCATAGTTAGTTGTGAATGTGAGGTAACCATGTGATATGGATATATTGGTTCCAATGGTCATTTTCATGGTTTAAGCATGTTTTATCTACCAATGTGAGTTTCCAGGAAAACTATGTAGATTTTTCAGTTCGATTCCAGAGGCTATCACTCATGTTGTATATATTTTTTATAACTCTGTAACTATTCCAAGAAAACCATATGCTTTGGTTTTCAAGGGATTGTCCACCACATGATTAGTACATAGTTTTTCTAACCATGAAGCATAACTACGTGACACAATCCAAACTTATTAAAATGGAATATTATCCTGATGACCTTTTCATTTTTCACACTAATCTCCTCCTAACCCCTTATAGCTCAACCCATCACCGCTATGACATTCTAGAAAACTCTCTCTTTGGTTCTTCAGTGATTCTCAATAGATTTTTGTGGATAACTTTGAGGTATGTTTATATCTCCACTCCATTGCACCACTTTTCTATAGATTTATCCTTGATATCTCTTTCCCTTAATTTTTTGGAAACCAAATGGGTTGTGATTATTAGATCTAGGATTTTGGATGGATAATTAATGAATTCCTTTATATATATAGTCTTTTTAGAACTAGATTTATTTTTTTCCTATCACCAAATTTGAAGGTGTCAATGTTTCCTCTATTTTCAATGTAGGAGTCTTTATCCAAAGGATTATTTCCCAAGGAAAACATGAATGTTCTTGTTAGATCCTTGGATTTTAACATATAAAAATTATTTATTTAATTGTTTGAGGGATAATTTGAAATCCATGATTTTTAATCAATATTTAGTGGTGACGGAAATGGTCTAAAATAGGTTTTCTTTAAAAAATATCTTTTATGAAATTTATGTGTTGGATGAAATGAAACAAATATAAATTTTAAAATTTTGGGCTTGGATTCCATTGTATGTAATGGTAAACTTTGGAACTTTGTGAAGACCATGGGGAACATATCTTATAGGGACCAAGGATTTTCTATGTCGGTTATAGCTCCTTGGATTTCCCAGTATCTTAGTCTCCATCTTGCATCCCATTTTCATATTATAAGTAGACATTACATATATTCTTTTACTTTACTTTAAAAAAATTTATATTCATGGATTTCTAGTTTATTTACTTGAATTTAAACAAAAATATTTTATTTCAATATTTTTAAGGCTTAAAATATGGATTACTTTTAAAAAGGAAAATCAAAGGTATGGTTTATGAAAATTTGTTTTCATATGTATTACTTTCTGAAACTAGTTTTTATTTAAAACTAGAACTCACAGTTTCATGGTTAAAGACTTTGTATAGATTCATGGTGGTATCCCACTAGGAATTCCCTCACAACCTACATATTTATTTGGTAATATGTAGACTTGGTTTTATGGGTCTTGGGTAAACAGAAATACATCATAAATCTAGGAGGCTCCTTCTAGTCTCCATTGTCTTTGGGTGTTTTGGGATGGTGGTGACATCTCTCCACATGGAGATAGTCTCTTGGATCATTTTTTCATGTGTTCTACACCATTGTTCTTTTTTCATGTTATGTCACTTTTTTATTTTTAACTTCTTCTTTCTACACTGATTTGGATTTATACTCATATATAAATTTCCTATGATACATGAGAAAAGTTTTGGGGTTGTTCTATGACAACTTGCTCTCATTATTTCCTAATTTAGTACTTAAGTGCTTATAGCCAGCCCATGGTGATTTGGAATTTGATTATAACCTTTTTTTGGGTTGTATCTGGTGGAATTCTAGGTTTACCCATGTTGGTTTGTTACAAAGTGGTATCAAAGGAAATACATAATCAGAAGTGTGATAATAATTCCTGTGTTTGGTTCAAGGTTTATACTAGACTAGAGTATGACCATCCGAAGTTGGGTAGTAAGTGACAAAGGGTTCCTGGCTGGTTTAGTTTTTTATTTGATCTCGAGTTACCATGGATGGTCAGGAATTTTTTGTCAATATTGATCTCAAATTTTTGGGTTATTTAAATAAACAGGATTTTGGGTTTTATTTAGAAGAACCTTGTCTTATCTTCTATTGGTTTTTAATTTTCTCATCCCCCATTCAATAAATATGTTATTTCCTTAAATTATTATCGTTTAATGTTTTTAAACCGGATTTTTAAAGTTCTTATTTTGATCCACATTTATATTCCATAGATAATAAGGTGTTATATTTTGTGTTTAGTAGATAATAACTTGTATAAAAGCACTTATTAATCTTGGAGAGGAAGCTATGAGACATGCTCCAAATGTAAATACTCTAGTATATCCTTTATTGGTCAAATATTTTATTTGGAAAATCCATACTTTGTGTTAGGTTGGTGTTGGAAACCAGGAATGGATTATGGGACATGCGTTAGAGTTTTCCATTTATAATCCACCAATATATTATGTTGAAAATGGAACCCAAGAACCCACGGAGTTTCTTGAGTGGATTTAAATAATTTTACACTTCTTGAAGACTCTATAAAAATCAAAGTTGGTTTTCACAATGTATATCATTGAAGGACCAGGAAGGAAATGGTGTGATTCCATCATACAAGCAATTTTTCATGTGGATCTTACTTAGACCAAATTCAAGAAGGTATTCATCCAATATTTTTATCCTAAAACATTGAAAGTGGTGAAGAATTGTAAATTTTTGAACTTAGAGAAATGTGAACATTCAGTTATGGATTATGCTACTCATCTCACTGAGTTATTCTACCCATCACTTGATATTGTTTCAAAGGACTACATTAATGCTCATATATTTGAGATGGGTTTGAGGGGTGATATTTCTTCAATGTAAATTTTCTTTTTCATAAAGACCTTTAATGGGGTGATTGATAAATAAGTTATGTAAGAGGTAGACAAAGTTGAAAAAATTGGCCATGGTGGAGTTTCAGTAACCACAATGGGAATCCAGGATGTGTCTTCTGGCTATAAGGGAAATTAAAGCAAGCCAAGTCAATGTATTGGTAGTGGTATAAAGTGGAATTTAGGACTGAATCATGTGGTCTACATCTATTTCGGATGATATGACCACACCAAGCCTAGTTATAGGACAATACCTAGAGCATTCCATATTTTTTGACATTTTGGTCATCTTCAGTAATGCTTCTATGGAAAGGAACCTTAGAAGAGTAGGGCATGATCCATGGTTACTCAAGGCTCTCAATTTCATTCTAATATAGTGAAAGGAGGTGGATATCACTCTTATTCTAAAATGGATACTTAGGTAGTAAATAAATCCTAAGGTGGAGATTAGGATGTTCATATTTTTATAGTTGAGTATAAACTAGTAGAATATGAAGAAGGGAAAAAAACTATAAGAGGTACGTTGTTTATTTCATCTTCTATGGTTTTAGATTGTTTTTTATATCGGTGCATCTAATTACTTCATATAATCTAAGTTGATTGATATGATATGTTTAAATCCAAATGTCATTCCTTTCATTATAGATATTTCCACTACCCTAAGAAGGAGGAAAGAGTTGGGATTAAAAGGTTCCATGTTCCATGTCATGATTTTTGACTTCTAAGTCATGCGGGATTTCTTGGTTCTTGATATATATTTAATTGACATTACTTTTGGTATGGATTAGATGATCAGTTTTAAGGCTCGGGTTAGCTATTATCATAATTCAGTTCACTTTCTCTCTTATAATGGAGTCCTGAACATCATTCAGGGTGAATAGGATCCTATATTAGGGAAATATGGCATGTTGTTCCTTATGTTGGAATAATATCATTCTATTTTTTGGATATTTTTCTTGAATTATTTTTACAACGTTTAGCCTCTCAGTTTCATATAGTTGTGACTGAGTACCCTATAGACTTTCCAGATTATTTTTCTAGGTTACCACCCTAGAGGGAGGTCAAGTTCACTATTGAAAAACATTTTGGGACAAGACCCATTTCTATTTCATATTATAGTATAGAAACTATTGATTTGAAGGAGTTTAAAGTTTATCTTGATGATCTTAAGTCCAAGGTATTTATCCCTCCGAGCATGTCACAATGGTATTTTCCGATTCTCTTTGTAAATAATGCATATAGAAGCCTTTGTGTTGATTACTGCAATCTTAATCAGGTGAATATTAAGAAAAAATAACCCTTTACTAGGATTGATGATCTATTTGATCAGCTCTGAGGAGCCCAACTATTTTCTAAAATTAACCAATGATCAAGGTACCATCTTTTTAGAGTACGAAGAGAATATATGCCTAAGATAGTTTTTTGGGGATGGTATGGGTATTTTGAGTTCCTAGTTATTCCATTTGGTCTTACTTACACTCATGTGGTATTTATGGGAGTGATGAGATGGATATTTCATTAGTTATTAGACTTGTTTTTAGTTGTCTTTGTAGATGATATTTTAGTATTGTCTAATGCAAAGAAGGAATATATGGATAATATAGATATCATCCTTAGAATCATTTAAGAACATTTTTAGAATGGGAGTATATCTAAATATGAGTTTTGGATCCAAGAAGTGAATATTTTAGGTATGTGATATAATATTGGGGAATATCAATGGATTCTATGAATATTTAGGTAATTATGTCTTGGGAAAAACCCAGAAATGTGTTTGAGATCATGAGATTCTGGGGTTTATTAGGCTATTATAGAAGTTTTTTTCAAGACTTATCCAAATATTCATCTCTTATGACAGATCCAGCTTAAAAGGGTGTTAAATTTGAATGAAATTATAAATGACAAAAATAATTTGAGGAACTAAATGTGAGATTAACTTCATCCATATTTATGATTATTTCTAAGATGGGTTTGGTCTATGATGTTTATTGTGATGCCTCGTGTATAATTTTGTGGTGTGTCTTGATGAATTGAAAGTAGGTGGTAGCTTATGGGTCTCTCTAATTACACCCTCATGAGAATAAATATCCAAGCCATGACCTAGAGTTGGAATCCCTGATACATGATCTCAATAATTGGTGCCACCATCTCTTTGTGAAATGGTTTACTATGTATTCAGATCATAATAACCCAAAGTATATTTTCTCCCAGAGGGACATGAAATTATAAAAGAGATATTGGGACGAGTATATTCAGATAATTTATTTTGATATTTAATATACACATGGTTTTCATTGACACGTTAAGTTGGAAGTTATCGACTCAATCCTTTAAGGAATCATCAGAGGAGTTCTCTTTGATGAGTCTTTTTATTGAGATGAGCTTGGAAGTGGAAGTGTTTTATGGGTAGGTTTTCTTATATAGTCTGGAATATGATTCATAATTTGATGATTGGATTTGGATTGGGAAAGAAACTAATAGTGATTTTCAACATTTTATTAAAATACAATATAGTGAGGAAACCTCATATGTTTGGTATTGGTCTCCTAATAGTGCTTTTCTATTCCAAGGAATATTGGTCATTATGACAGCTCTAAGGCTTCAATTAATGGATGGTGAACATCAATCAAATTGGTTCATATATCTAGGATCTACCAAAATGTTTCATTAATTGAGATGTCTATATTTTTTTCAAGTATGATGCAGTTTATGGGATGCTTCATTTCATGATGCCTTACTTTCCATGAGATAAAACTAGATCTCCAGAGACTAGTTGGTTTTTTGTAAAGCTTACCTATTCCAATTTGGAAATGGGATGAGCTATACATTGACATAATGATTAAAATACCTTATACACAAGGTGAAAATGTTTTGATTTGGGTGATCATCAGTCAAATAAAAAAAAATCTCATTCCTTCCAATTAAGGATTTGATGAAGTTAAAAAATATTGAGCGCTTGTAAGTCTGAGAGATCGTGAGCCTCTATGGATTTACTTTTTCAGTATTTATGAAAGAGAATCTTTCTTTACATTCTAGTTTGGGAAAGTGATCTAAGATTTTATTGGTACCCATTTTAAGTTGAACATGACATATCATCCTTTTATGGATGTTTAAACTGAGAAATCCATCCATATTATAGAAAATATTCCACGGGTCTGTGTGATTGACTTTAGTGGTTCATGGGAGAAGAATCTACCCCTGATAAAATTTTCCTATTAAAAAATTTAGATGTATTTAATTATAATCTCTCCCTATAAATAATTATATGGGGGTCTATATATATCTCCTTTGGGTTTGGAAGAGAATGGTGAGTGTTCACTCATGGGATAGATCCCTGTTTAAGAGATGAGAGTGAACTTTTATTTGATCTGAAAGAGGTTAGTTATAGCTCGGGTTTCCAAAAATCATATGTCAATCATCATCATAAACTATTGGATTTTTAGGTTGATAATAAGTTTTTTCTCATTTTTTATACTTTGATAGGGGATCATTTATTAGGAAAGCATGGTAATTTTGATCTACTGCATATTTGTCCTTTTGAGATGACTTAGAAACTTTGTTAGGTGGAATATTAGTCGAACTTACCATCTCACTTGACATTGATTTATGATCTGTTTCTTGTATCTTAGCTGAAGAAGTATCAATCGAACCATTCCTACATGATATAATGGGAGGTTATTAATCTTAATCCTAACACCTCAGTGTTCAAGTAAACAGTTCATATTATGTATTTCTAGGATAGGGTGCTTCATGATAAAATGATTCCCTTGGTATGTATTTTGTGGAAGAATAGATGAGATGGCCATGATGAATGGGATCAAGAAGAAATTATGAGGTATTATTGGCCTTATCTATTCATGAGTCTAGAATATTGAGTGATTTCTGAGGACATAACGTTTCATGGTGGGGAGAATTGTGATTCACTTTGGGTCACATGTATATTAAATTATGAGATTGATTTTTTTTTCTTTTAGGTTCAAAATACTTGTGGGGGTCAAGGGTCTAAAAATTGATGTTTCTAGATAAACATACTAGGAATATTATTTAGTCACATGGTTATTAGTAAGAGTTCAATAATGATGTGATTTGTGTATGTTGGTTTCAATTGTGATTTCCAAGGTTTAAGAATCATTTTTCTAACCAAGTGAGTTTCCAAGAAAATTTTATGGATGTTTAGGTTTGGTTCCAGTGGTTTTTTCATGGATTGAACATCATTTGTCAAACTGTGCATCTATTCCCAAGAAAATATGATATTTGGTTTTCAAGGGACATTATCCATACCACAGTTATCTCATAGTTTTTCAAAACAATCATCCCGATCCAAATTTCATAAAATAGAAAATTAAAATGATTCTCGTGGTTTTTTTAACTCTAATATCCTCTAAATCTCTCATTAGTTGGAACTGACCTCTGTATGATGCACTATAGGACTCTAACCTAGGTTATTTGGTGATTCTTGAATGATTTGTGTGGATATATTTAAGGTAGGTTTGGATATTCTATCGATTTCTCCTCTTTTCTCAATATTTATCTTCAGTCACTCTTTCTCATGATCTGTTAGAAACTAAATGAGTTTTTATGGTCATATATTGGTTTTTGGGTGAATAATTAATGATTTCATTTTTATATATAGGCTTGTGAGGTCCATATCTCTTTGTTTCCCATTACTAAATTTTAAGGTGTAGATATTTCCTGTATCGGTGAGGTAGGTTTCCATAACCACTTGATTTATTCCCAAGGAAAACATGAATGTTATTATCAAATGCTTTCATTTTGAAATATGAAAATGATTGGTTTGATGTTGTTAAGGGATAAATTAAAATCCATGATTATTTAATTGATCTTTGGTGGCAATGAGAATTATTTTAAAAGCGGGGTTTTCAAAGTAGCTTTTATGAAATTTAAGTGTTCAATGAAATTAGAAAAATTTAAATTTTAAATTATTGGTCTTGTATTCCCTTATACAAAATGGTAAAATTTAGCACTTGGGGAAGACCTTGGGGGTAGGTGTATTATGGGGACCAAGGATTCACTGTGCTTTCTAGTGTTTGAAAGAGCGCTGTCGTGGGTGCCCTCAAATGATTAGTGTGATTTAGGGGTACTTAGGTGCAGCAGAGTGGCTGACCAAGGTCGTATCTCAAAGGAGGAAGTAGATTTAAAACAACTTTCTAGAGGTATTAAAAAAATAAAATAGAACAAAAACACTACTTGAAAGGATGAGGGTTGTTTGAAGTTTATAAATCTTGAAGAAGTTTCTTGGAAGAAGATTGCATTTTTTTTGTTTTTAATTTTGAAATGATGTTTGATTAAAAATACACAACAAAAAGATGTTTTTTTTAGAAAATATTTTAAA
The DNA here is from genome assembly GCA_963277665.1 of Viscum album. Taxonomy (NCBI): domain Eukaryota; kingdom Viridiplantae; phylum Streptophyta; class Magnoliopsida; order Santalales; family Viscaceae; genus Viscum; species Viscum album. Next base: position 1,509,309,401 of record OY728139.1, on the reverse strand, counting down.
AGAAGTAATCGATATAACTGCACATCTTCATTAATTTATTAATCATTATCATTTAAATTAATATTCACTTAATTATGATCTCTTAATTTGTAAAATCCTAAACCCTACGAGAATTAACTTTACCACGAAGATGAAGTGAATTTAACCTTAGGCTAACTTCGGAACATGAAATCGCAACACCCTGCTTTGATTGATGTTCTAAGATTATATTATGGTCTGTGGTAAATTAAGGCACATAACCACTCTATAAATGATGATTAATTGAGTTTAGGGACTGTATTTTAACTCTATAAATTGATCCCGTGTGGTTTTGAATTACCGGTTAAGGTTGCGCTCTCACAGTTCACACAATTCCCGACCTCGTGTGTTTTGTGTTAACTATTCAATTGCTTGATTAGTTTCATTTAAATTAAAAACTAAATTAATATATTATAATATTTTAATTATAGTATCTCATTGATTCAAAATAAATTAATTAAGAAGGATAGAGTTCGATTGATTTCTAAAAAGAACTACTCGTCCATGGGTGGCGTAATCATCGTAGAAGCGTTTTGCATGTGCAAAGGTTTATAATGGGTATAACCCAATAACGCTTCTACTAAAGAATTACAACCCAATTAGGAAGATTAATATAATAAGAAATTTAAATAAAACATAAGAAAATATAAGAAATAAAAGAAGAACAAAGAAGTTTATTACACAAACAAAATCATTACAACATGAAGGAGAAGAAGAAAGCTTTGTCGAAGGGATCCTTGCTTCAAGAGCTACCCTTATTGAAATGGTTAGAGAATTGGAGTGGATCTACTTATCCTCTTCCCTAAACTTCCCAATTCATGTCCCAACCTCTCCAAATGAGAAAAAATACAATTTATAGAGGGTAGGGGAGGAGAGGTTACAAGTGGTTTCAAGTGTGAATGTGGAAATTCGGCCAAATATTTTATTCCAATTTTCACCACCCATTGGACCACCGTAACGCGTGAATTGGCCGGCCTTCCAGAAGGATAATATGTGCGGATATGGGTCCTCTATCGCCTCTAAATATTTGGGCTTAATCCAAGCCCATATAAAGGAGTTATGGCCGAAATACAGAATCTTCTCCATTCTGATGTGTCAATCCCACTCTTGACTTTATGGCCTAATTACTCTATCCAAATGCATTATTTTGATCATGTTTCCTGAATAAATGTTGTATAAAATTATGTTAGGAACACTTTTAAAAATTGTCAAATTCAAATAATAAATATAAAAATATTTATCTTTGAAATACTACCACTGCTGGAAAAGGGATCTTTCCCAACAGTTGTGTACCAACGGTTCTTTGAACCGTTGGAATATCATGTCTTTCCCAACGGTTTCTATAAACCATTGGGAAAAAACCTTAAATGCATAGTTTTCCCAATGGTTGTATGAAACCGTTGGGAAAGATAGGTTTTTCCCAACGGTTCTTAAGAACCGTTGGGAAAAGTGGTGAAGGACCCTTGTTTCCCAACGGTTCTATTGAACCGTTGGGAAAGGTTGGTCTTTCCCAACGATTATTAAAAAACATTGGGAAAAAAAGCCCCAAATACCAAATCGAGCCAGCGGCCTCCCCACATTATAGAAGCATTCACCTCGTGTCCTCCTGGAGCGATTTCTTGCAGAAGGACCTCCCAATCCCCACATCGTCCATCAGATCAGCACCTACCAGGTTAGACTCCTATATTTTATCAACGATATAGTTCCAGCTCTTATAAATCATATACTTCTATTCTTGATTTTGTTATTCCCAATTATTAGGGTTTTTGTAAAAATTTATGATTGTTTCATGGTGGTCATGTGCACCACTATAGGTACATTGATTCACTAATTTATTTTGGTATTTCCATAAAATTCAAATACAATTTATTAATGAATCAATGTTGGGTGTTAACATGAAATTCATGTTCTTGATTTTTGTTGAACACCTTATTTATGGTATGGGGTAAGATTATTTAAAGTGTAAACAAATACTTATATAGAATTTCCTTGTAAAACCTGATGGTTTAATTCTAGTTAAATGGAATCATAATTTTTTATGTTATTAATATTTAGTAATTGGTGAGGTGAATCATATATGTATATTTAAAATAGATCAAGATCATTTAGTATTGGATAGAATTATTCCCTAGTAATGTGAGACCCTTATGTTGTTGGGTGAGTATGGAGTAGTGAGATATATTGCTTGTTACTTACCATTTTTCAATTCTATGAGCTAATGATGGCATGCACTAATTTTTTGAGATCTTTCAATGTTTTTATGGTTTTGATAGTGATCCATGATGTGTATCCTAGTATGTAAGATCATGTTGGGTATTAGACCCTAGATTGGGTGAATTTGTATGCGGTAGGGTGCTTTCTAGGATGGGTTGTAGTGATGTGATGGTAACTTATGAGAGGGGTGGGTCTTACTAATGTGGATTCATTATATATCATAAGCATGTAAATATAATTTGTATTATGATAACTAAATGTGAATGATGTGTGATCAAATATTGTCTTATCCTGGAGAATTCCTTGTGATATATTGATATGGTGGCATGAGTGATGATGCATGTGGTGACATGACCAACATACATGTGTTTCATGGTTAGTGATCAATTAGGATAATGATCCTATGATCATTGGGATGTGACTCTCAATGATTCAAGAAGAGTTATTAATATGATAACATGAGGGTGTGTTCCTATTTGGTTTTGTCATTCGGTCAGTTTGGACCCCCCCACGCGCGTTTATCAAGCGCGCGCAACGCTTAAAGAACGCATAATGAGACCTCCCGCGCAGACCGCACGTCCGATTGACATTCCGTCTGTGTGTGCACGTCGCGAATAATAATGGAATTGTTGTCCTATGATTTTAGGTCAATCTGATGTCGTCCGCTATGAGTTTGAACGTTAGACGCCCATTTTGGCCGTTTATGACACCAGAACGGCGTTCCCGGTCACCGCGGGCACACGGCACGTCCGATTGACGTGCCTTCTGCTCGCCCACATCACAATTCACTCAACCTTTGATGTCGTCCGATTTCACGCCATTCGGAATTCATTCGGCCAGTTTGGACCCCCCCCCCCCCCCACGCGCGTTTCTCAAGCGCGCGCAACGCTTAAAGAACGCATAATGAGCCCTCCCGCGCAGACCGCACGTCTGATTGATGTGCCTTCTGCGCGTGCACGTCGCGAATAATAATGGTATTGTTGTCCTGTAATTTCAGGGCAATCCGATGTCGTCCTCTATGAGTTTTACCGTTAGACGCCCGTTTTGGCCGTTTATGACACCAGAACGGTGTTCCCGGTCACCGCGGGCACACGACACATCCGATTGATGTGTCATCTGCTCGACCACATCACAATTCACTCACCCTTTGATTTCGTCTGATTTCAGGCCATTCGGACTTCTTTCGGCCAGTTTGGACCCCCCACACGCTTTTATCAAGCGCGCGCAACGCTAAAAGAACGCATAATGAGTCCTCCCGCGCAGACCGCACGTCTGATTGACGTGCCGTCTACGCGTGCACGTCGCAAATAATAATGGGATTTTTTTCCTGTGATTTTAGGTCAATCCGATGTCGTCCGCTATGAGTTTGACCGTTAGACGCCCGTTTTGGCCGTTTTTCACACCAGAACGGCGTTCCCGGTCACCGCGGGCACACGGCACGTCCGATTGACGTGCCGTCTACTCGACCACATCACAATTAACTCACCCTTTGATGTCGTCCGATTTCAAGTCATTCGGACATCGTTCGTCCAGTTTGGACCCCCCCCCCCCACCCCCACGCGCGTTTATCAAGCGCGCGCAACGCTTAAAGAACGCATAATGAGCCCTCCCATGCAGAAAACACGTCCGATTGATGTGTCGTCTGTGCGTGCACGTCGAGAATAATAATGGGATTGTTTCCCTGTGATTTCAGGTCAATCTGTTGTCGTTCGCTATGAGTTTGACCGTTAGACGCCTGTTTTGGCCGTTTATGACACCAGAACGGCGTTCCCGATCACCGCGGGCACACGGCACGTCCGATTAACATGCCCTCTGCTCGACCACATCACAATTTACTCACCCTTTGATGTCGTCCGATTTCAGGCCATTCGGACATCGTTCGGCCAGTTTGGACCCCCCCCCCCCCCCACGCGCGTTTATCAAGCACGCGCAACGCTTAAAGAACGCATAATGAGCCCTACCGCACAGACCGCACATCCGATTGACATGTCGTCTGCGCGTGCACGTCACGAATAATAATTGGATTGTTGTAATGTGATATCAGGTCAATCCGATGTCGTCCGCTATGATTTTGACCGTTAGACGCCCGTTTTGGCCCTTTATGACACCAGAACGGCGTTCCCGGTCACCGCGGGAACACGGCACGTCCGATTGACGTGCCGTCTGCTCGACCACATCACAATTCATTCACCCTTTGATGTCGTCCGATTTCAGGCCATTCGGACTTCGTTCGGCCAGTTTGGACCCCCCCACGCGCGTTTATCAAGCGCGCGCAACGCTTAAAGAATGCATAATGAGCCCTCCCGTGCAGACCGCACGTCCGATTGATGTGTTGTCTGTGCGTGCATGTCGAGAATAATAATGGGATTGTTGTCATGTGATTTCAGGTCAATCTGTTGTCGTCCGCTATGAGTTTGACCGTTAGACGCCTGTTTTGGCCGTTTATGACACCAGAACGGCGTTCCCGGTCACCGCGGGCACACGGCACGTCCGATTGACATGCCCTCTGCTCGACCACATCACAATTTACTCACCCTTTGATGTCGTCGGATTTCAGGTCATTCGGACATCGTTCGGCCAGTTTGGACCCCCCCACGCGCGTTTATCAAGCGCGCGCAACGCTTAAAGAACGCATAATGAGCCCTACCGCACAGACCACACATCCGATTGACGTTCCGTCTACGCGTACACATCACTAATAATAATTAGAATGTTTCACGGTGGTTTCAGCTCAATCCGAGTTTGTCCGCTATGAATTTGCCCGTTGGACGCCCGTTTTGGCCGTTTATAACACCAGAACTGCGTTGTCGGTCACCGCGGGCACACGGCACGTCCGACTGACGTTCCGTCTGCTCGACCACTTCATAAATCACTCACTCGTATTTATCGTCTGATTTCAAGTCATTCCGACATCGTTAGGCCCGTTTGGACCCCCCTCACGCGCGTTTACGAAGCGCGCGCATCACTTAAAACACGAATATTGAGCCGTACCGCGCAAACCACACGTCCGATTGACGTGAGGTCTGCGCGTACACGTCACGAATAATAATTAGAATATTGAACGGTGGTTTCAGGTGAATTTAAAGTCGTCTTCTATGAATTTGACCGTTTGACGCCCGTTTTGGCCGTTTATGACACCCGAACTGCGTTCTCGGTCACCGCGGGAACAGGGCACGTCCGATTGACGTGACGTCTGCTCGACCACTTCAGAAATCAATCACCCATATTTTTCATCTGATTTCAGGCCATTCCGAAATCGTTTGTCCCGTTTGGACCCCCCTCACGCGCGTTTACGAAGCGCGCACATCACTTAAAACATGAATATTGAGTCGTACCGTGCAAACCGCACGTCCGATTGATGTTCCGTCTACGCGTACACGTCACTAATAATAATTATAATGTTTCACGGTGGTTTCAGCTCAATCCGAGGTCGTCTCCTATGAATTTGACCGTTGGACGCCCGTTTTGGCCGTTTTTGACACCAGAACTACGTTGTCGGTCACCGCGGGCACACGACACGTCTGATTGACGTGCCGTCTGCTCGACCACTTCATAAATCACTCACCCGTATTTGTTGTCTGATTTCAGGCCATTCTGACTTCGTTCGGCCTATTTGGACCCCCTCGCGCGCGTTTACGAAGTACGCTCATCCCTTAATACACGAATATTGAGCCGTACCGCGCAAACCGCATGTCCGATTAACGTGACCTATGCGCGTACACGTTACGAATAATAATTAGAATGTCTCACGGTGGTTTCAGCTCAATCCGGAGATGCAGTGTGGCCGACACCACTCAAAGTGTCCGTCTTTTGTTTCAAAAGGACGTCATTTTAAGTGAAAAGCATCAATTGGCATACGGAAAACCGACCAAATGCATTCTGAATCTATTGATAATTTGTCCCAACAATCCATGGGTCATATGTGACGTATACGAGCCAACCTGGGAAGAATCCAAGTCGCGGTGTGGCCGGGATAAATCTAAGTGGCTCTCTTTTGTTTAAAATGGACACCATTTTAAGTACATATGGAAAAATGACCAAACGGATTCGGTTTCCATTGAAAATTTATGAGAACGATCCATGGGTAATATGTAACGTGTACGAATCAACCCCGCCACAATCGGAGACGCGGTGTGGCCGACACCACTCAAAGTGTCGGTCTTTTGTTTCAAAAAGACGTCATTATAAGTGAAAAGCATCAAGTGACATACGAAAAACCGACCAAAGGCATTCGGACTGTGTCGATACTTTAGCACAAGGATCCATGGGTCGTATGTGACGTGTACGAGTCAATCCCGCCTCAATCCGAGGAGCGGTGTGGCCGACACCGTTCTAACTGTGTCTCTTTTGTTTAAAATGGACAGGATTATAAGTGAAAAGAACAACTGACATATGAAAAACTGACCAAACGCATTCCGAATCTGTTGATAATTTATCACAATGATCCATCGGTCATATGTGACCTGTACAAGCCAACCCGGGCTCAATCCGAGTTGCGGTGTGGCCGAGATCAGTCTAAGTGGCTCTCTTTTGTTTAAAATGGACATCATTTTAAGTACATACGGAAAACCAACCAAACGCATTCGGTTTCCATTGAAACTTTAGGAGAACGATCCATAGGTCCTATGTGACATGTACGAATCATCCCCGCCTCAATCCGACATGCGGTGCGGCTGACACCACTCAAAGTGTCCGTCTTTTGTTTCAAAAGGACATCATTTTAAGTGAAAAGCATCAACTGACATACGCCAAACTGATCAAACACCTACGAGTTCTGTTAAAACTTTAGTAAAATGATCCATGGGTCATATGTGACGTGTACGGGTCAACCCCTCCACAAACCGAGCCACGATGTGGCCGATACCACTCAAACTCTCTCTCTTTTGTTCAAAATGGACTAAATTGTAAGTGAAATCAACAACTGACATACGGGAAACGGACCAAACGCCTTAGGATTATATTGAAACATTAGTAAAACAATCCATTGGTCATATGTGACGTGTATGAGTCAACTCTTCCTCAATATGAGGCACCGTGGGGCCGGGACCATCCAAACTGCCTCTCTTTTGTTAAAAATGGACAATAGTTTACGTACATACGCCAAACCGATCAAACGGATTCTGATTGTGTTTTAACTTTATGAAAATGATACCTGGCTCATATGTGATGTGTACGAGTAAACCCCGTCTCAATCCGAGGCCCGGTGTGGCCGACACAACTCAAAGTGCCTCTCTTTTTTTTAAATGTATTTAATTTTAAGTGAAAACAACAACTGACATATGAGAAACCGACCAAACGCCTATTAATTATGTCTAAACTTTAGTACAACAATCCATGTGTCATATGTGACGTGTACAAGTCAACCCCGCCAAAAACTGAGCCACGGTGTGGCCAGGACTACTCAAAATGTATCTCTTTTGTTAAAAATGGACTAAATTGTAAGTGAAATCAACAACTGACATACGGGAAACGGACCAAACTCCTTCAGATTCTATCGAAACTTTAGGACAAAGATCCATGGGTCATATGTGATGTTTACAAGTCAATATCGCCTCAATCCGAGCTGCGGTGTGTCCGGAACTACTCAAACTATCTCTCTTTTGTTTAAAATGGACATAATTTTAAGTGAAAACAACAACTGACATACGCCAAACCAACCAAACGACTTCTAATTATATTAAAATGTTACTAAAATGATCCATAGATCAAATTTGACGTGTATGAGTCAACTCTGCCACAATCTGAGCCGCGGTGTGACCGGGACCACTCAAACTGTCTCTCTTTTGTTCAAAATGGACTAAATTGTAAGTGAAATCAACAACTGACATACGGGAAACTGACCAAACACCTTCAGATTCTATTTATATTTTAGGAAAACGATCCATGGGTCATATGTGATGTGTACGAGTCAACCCCAACTCAATCCGAGGCACCGTGGGGCCGGGACCACCCAAACTGCCTCTCTTTTGTTCCAAAGGGACAATATTTTATGTACATACGCCAAACCGATCAAACAGATTATGATTGTGTTTAAACTTTAGTACAATGATTCATGCCTCATATGTGACGTGTATGAGTCAACCCCGCCTCAATCTGAGGCCCGGTGTGGCCGACACCACTGAAAGTGGCTCTTTTTTTAAAAATGTACTTAATTTTATGTGAAAACAAAAATTGACATACGGAAAACTGACCAAATGCCTACGGATTCTGTATAAACTTTAGGAAAACAATTCATGGGTCATATGTGATGTTTACGAGTCAACCCCGCCTCAATCCAAGCCACGGTGTGGCTGGGACCACTAAAACTTTCTCTCTTTTGTTGAAAATGGACTAAATTGTAAGTGAAATCAACAACTGTCATACGGGAAACCGACCAAACGCCATCGTAATCTATTTACACTTTAGGAAAACAATCCATGGGTCATATGTGATGTGTAATAGTCAATACCACCTCAATCCGAGGCTTGGTGAGGCCGACACCACCCAAACCATCTCTCATATGTTAAAAATGGACAACATTTTACATACATACGCCAAAATGATCAAACAAATTATGATTGTGTTGAAACATTAGGATAACAATCCATGGCTCATATGTGACATGTACGAGTCAAACCCGCCTCAATCCGAGGTCCGTTGGGGCCGACACCACTCCAAGTGTCTCTCTTTTGTTTAAAATGGACATAACTTTAAGTGAAAACAACTGTTGACAAACGCCAAACCAACCAAACGCATTAGGATTCTATTGAAACTTTAGAAAAACGATCCATGGGTCATATTTGACTTTTACTAATCAAACCTACCTCAATCCAAGCCACGGTGTGGCCAGGACCACTCAAATTGTCTCTCTTTTCTTGAAAAGGGACTAAATTGTAAGTGATATCAACAACTGACATACGGGAAACAGACCAAATACCTTCTAATTCTTTTGACACTTTAGTAAAACAATCCATGGGTCATATGTGGCATGTACAAGTCAATCCCACCTCAATACGAGTCACCGTGGGCGGGGACCACCCAAACTACCTCTCATTTGTTCAAAATGGATTAATATTTTACGTACATATGCCAAACCGATCAAACGGATTTTGATTGTGTTGAAACTTAAGGACAATGATCCATGGATCATATTTGATGTGTACCAGTCAACCCAGCCTCAATTTGAGGCATGGTGTGGCACTTACTGAGTTACAAGTGATGAGACTCCTATGAAAATACCTTTTCACTATATATTATAAAAGTGGTTGTCGTATGAATATTGAAATGGGTGTAAATAATATTTGACTTATTGAAACTCTGATTCAACTATACTGGATGATTTTTGTCATATGAAGATTCAAATGGGGAATTATTCACCATGACTCTATTCAAAGAGGTGGTGTTCTTTTTTGTTGTTTTAAGTGTGTCAGTGTTTTTGTCATATGAAGATTCAAATGGGGAATTATTCAGCATGACTCTATTCAAAGAGGTGGTGTTTTTTTCAGTGTTGTTTTTTATGCAGGTGTATGCACTGGAGGGGCCACTGGAGGGGCTGCTGAGAATTCTGAAAATACTGAATACCAACGGTTGTAAACCGTTGGTATACTTTGCCATACTTAAACATATGCCAATGGTTTCAATGAAACCGTTGGGAAAAAATCTATACCAACGGTTGTAAATCGTTGGTATAAGATCAAAGCCATTGAATTCCCAACGGTTTCCATGAAACCGTTGGGAAAAATTCTATACCAACAGTTTACAACCGTTGGTATAAAATAAAAACCATTGAATTCCCAACGGTTTGATGAAAACCGTTGGGAAAAATACTATACCAACGGTTGTGAACCGTTGGTATAAGATGAGAATAATAGTATTCCCAACGGTTCTAAACCGTTGGGTAAACCTATACCAACGGTTCAGCAAGAACCGTTGGAAAATCCACACCTACAGTGGGCTACCCCAACGGTTTACTTCAAACCGTTGGTATATATCTTTCCCCATGCCTTACTTCCCTACGGTTTGGACAACCGTTGGTATAGAATATACCAACGGTTCTCCAGCCTATACCAACGGTTCTAAACCGTTGGTATATCCTTTATTTCCAGTAGTGTACAGTGCACTATAAAGGGTAAAACTGGAATTTTCACCAAATTTTCAAATGAATGATCAAATCCCAAATATTTCATAAATGAATATATTTAGCACAATTTGAGGAAATTATATCATTTATTATCAATAAAATATTCAACAAAATAGTGTTTTATCAACTCCCCCACACTTACCCTTTTGCACTCCTGAGCAAAATCTCATATCAAGTAAACATCAATATCAAATCAAAACCAATTTTAAAACACATATCCTTGAGATCAAACAATTACACACCAAGAAACAAAAGATATCATGCCTCATAAGAAACAATTATTTCAAGTTCTTCATTTATATCATTCAATATATTTCCACTTTATTTATCCTCCCTTGCACAAAACACTTACCTCGCTTGAATTTTCTCTTATCACACAAATATCAATTTTTTTTTGCAATGTCTTTCTCATCCAAACTCATACAAGGGTCACCATAGGCTTGATAAATTCCTATATCGCTACCTGATGTGAGTCAAGGACATATGTTTATCATGAGTACTTTTTAGGGTTGTTCTGTGGCTTTCGGTTGGTAGGATTTAGATTTGAAAAATTATGAGGCTAAATGAGGAGGGCTTGACTCTTTTTGAAGCAAAATTGCATTAATCTAATTTTCAATTAAATATGTTCTTCTCCTCAATCCCCATAGTATCAATTAAGCTCCATCATCATGAAAATTCATGAAAGGTTTACACCATTCATCATTTCAGCATCAAAAATTTCAATCTTCTCAAACATGATTTTCTTGAAATCTCCAGATGGGAACAAATTTCCACCTCAATTAGAAGCTCCAGAAAAGGCACAACTTCACTTGTCATGAAAGCTCCAGATAGGCACAACTTTCAATATAATTACTTTCTTCAGTAGCAAACACGACTCTTCAGAAATTAATTTTCCACCCAAAGTATCACAGAATGTGGTGGCACAACACAAGATAGATTCCCCCACACTTAAGCTCAACTAGATTATGCAATTTCACTTCAAGAGTTGGTTGGATAGAGAAAATTGGCTTGTAATGTGGCTAACCTAACTGGTTGTGCATGGCTTCTAAGGGCTACAAGGATTAAATGTTCAATGTAGGACATTATAAAAAAGGGATTCATTGAAATAGGGGCTTTAATACCAAACAAATGCCTCAATCATTTAAACATAAGTACCTCAAACCCTCAAGTTTTGACAGGAATAGATCAAATTCTGGTTAAATAAAGCATGGTTTGGTTCTCTCAAGAAGTGAGGTGAATATAAAGAATATGAAAATAATGGTTTATAATCCTCACAGGAAAGTGATTTAAAATATAAATACAGTGAGATGTGGCATGGGATTCAAAATTCAGTGTACTTTTCATGAAATTACTAAATATTTGAACTTGAAACAAAGTTATTTCAGCATTCATTTAAGCTTAGTTTCAAGGGATAAATTGTTTAACTTATTGATATTGATTTAAAAATGGCGATGAGAATCATTTCAGATCAAAAGGTTCAAAAAAACATAGAAAATTGAAATATAAACACACAAAATTTTATGAACACACAATTTTTTTGAGTTTTTTTTAAACAGGAAAACAATTGAAATTACTAAACTAAAAGGTTCCCTCCCTCACACTTAAAATATTTCATTGTCCTCAATGTGAACCCATGAGATGATATATACACATGAAATGCAGAATTTTTAAATAGGATAAATAATATAAAAGTGAAAGGGTTAGGAACAACCTGATGTGCTCAAGTGATGATGGGGTCATGCAATGTGATAAAATCCACTGCATCAGTAGGAAGTCCCTCAATGTATCTCTTTAAACATTTCCCATTGATTGTAAAGCTCCTTCTAGTGTCCTCTTGTGTGATCTCCACTGCACCATAAGGAAAAACATTAGATACAATATAAGGACCTAACCATCTGGAACACAACTTACCAGGTATCAACTTCAGTCGTGAACTGTAGAGTAGGAGTTTCTCTCCAACATGAAACTCTCTTTGTTGGATCATTCTATCATGAGCTGCTTTTGATCTTTCCTTGTAGACCCTTGAGTTCTCATATGAAGACAATCTAATCTCCTCAAGCTCTTGAATTTGCAGCTTCCTTTGGATTCTAGCTTGGGACAAATCCATGTTGCATTTCTTTATAGCCCAATAATCTTGATTCTCAACTTCCATGGGTAGATGACACGCTTTCCCAAAAACAATCCAAAATGGGGACATACCAATGGGGGTCTTTAATGTTGTCCTATAAGCCCACAATGCATCATCCAAGCGCTTGCTCCAATCCATCCTATTTGGATGCACAGTTTTCTCCAAAATTTGTTTCAACTCACGATTTGAAACCTCAGCCTGGACATTTTTCTGGGGGTGGTATGGTGTTGATGTTTTGTGTGTTACCCCATAATTTTGAAGGAGGGAAGAAAAATTCATATTGCAAAAGTGTTTCCCTTGGTCACTGATGATGGCCTTTGGTACTCCAAACCTACAAAAAATTTGTGCTTTGACAAAGTCCACAACAACATGAGAATCATCAATCCTAGTGGCCTTAGCCTCCACCCATTTACTCACATAATCAATAGCAACCAAAATTTACAAAAAACCAAAGGAACTAGGAAAAGGGACCATAAAATCAATTCCCCAAACATCAAAAATATCACAGAATAAAATGGGTTGTTGGGGAATCTTGTGTCTCCTTGAAATGTTTCCAGTGTGTTGGCAACGAGAGCTTGACTTACAAAACACATGAGAATCATGGAATAAGATAGACCAATATAATACAAAGTCTAAAACATTCCTAGATATCTGTTGGGGTCCAAAGTGTCCACCACATGCAGGTGTATGACAAAATTGCAAAATAGACTCAAATTCATGATCAGGAACACACCTCCTAATAACTTGGTCACTACACATGCGCCATAAGTATGGATCATCCCATACATAAAATCTTGACTCACTCTTTAATTTTTGGACTTGATGTTTCTTTAAATTTTCAGGGATTTCAGAGGCAACAAGGTAGTTAACTAAATCTGCATACCAAGGATGTGTACCTGAGATGGAATAAAGATGCTCATCGGGGAAAGTGTACCGAAGTGGTACCTGATCCAAGGTGTCATCCTCTAGTGTATGAGTAAGCCTACTCATGTGGTCCACCACCAAGTTTTCTGAACCCTTTTTGTCATTTATCTCAATTTCAAACTCTTGAAGAAGGAGCATCCAACGGATAAGTCGTGGCTTTGCATCTGGCTTTTTCAAGAGGTACCTCAGAGCTGCATGGTCAGAAAAAACAACTACTTTAGAGCCCAATAAATATGAACGGAATTTATCTAAATAAAATATGATAGCAAGAAACTCCTTTTTTGTGGTAGTGTAGTTTTATTGGACTGAATATAATGTCCTTGATGCATAGGCAATCACATGTGAACGTCCTTCCACCCTCTGAGATAAGACAACACCAACCGCGAAGTTGGAGGCGTCACACATAAGCTCAAAAGGAATCTCCCACCATGGGGGTTGTATGATAGTTGGAGTGGTCAAACGTTGTTTTATCTCATGAAATGATACCCTTCATGAATCATCAAAATTGAATTCAATATCTTTTTGAAGAAATCGAGATAAGGGTAGAGCGATCTTACTAAAATCTCTGATGAAGCGTCGATAAAATCCAGCATGTCCAAGGAATGATCGAACATCACGCACACATGTAGGATATGGGAGGGATGAAATAATTTCTACCTTAGATTTATCAACTTCAATTCCATGTTGTGAGACTATATGACCTAAAACAATTCCCTTTTCGACCATGAAATGACATTTTTCAAAATTTAAGACCAGGTTCTTCTCAATACAACGATGCAACACATCAACCAAACTAGAGAGACATTCATCAAATGAGGACCCATAAACTGTAAAATCATCCATAAATACCTCCATGCAGGTCTCAATGAAATCTGAGAAAATACTCACCATGCATCTCTAGAAGGTACCTGGGGCATTGCAAAGTCCAAATGGAATCCTTCAGTAAGCAAAGGTACCGAATGGGTAGGTGAATGTCGTCTTCTCCTGGTCCTCTGCTACAATGGGAACCTGAAAATAGCCAGAAAATACATCCAAGAAACAATAGTGTGTCTTCCTAGCTAGTCTCTCAAGCATCTAATCAATAAATGGGAGGGGGAAATGGTCTTTTTGAGTGGAATGATTTAGTTTCCTATAATCAATACACACACGCCAACTGTTTTGTACCCTCATTATAACTAACTCATCTTTCTCATTTTTAACAATAGTAACACCACTTTTCTTAGGCACAACCTGAATTGGACTTACCCACCGAGAATCTGAAATGGGATAGATTATACCAGCCTCGATCAATTTCTCAACTTCTTTTTTAACAACTTCCAAAAGTGTTGGATTGAGTCTCATTTGTGGTTGCCTCACCGGTTTAGACCCATCCTCCAAGAGAATCCTATGCATGCAAATGGAGGGTCTAATACCTGATATGTCAGCCAAGGTCCACCCAATTTCCCTAATGTTCTCCCTCAAAAGATTCAACAGTTTTTCTTCATGTTCAAAATGGATATTGTTAGCAATGATAACAGGTAATTTCTCACTACTCAACAAGTATGAGTATTTGAGATTTGGTGGAAATGGATTGAGTTCCGGTGTAGGGGGGTGGTGTATTGATGGAGACATAGAAGGAACTGAAATATGTGCACAAAGAGCATCAGTATCAGAATATACATCATCAAAATCAGAGAATAAAGCATCAAATCCATCAGCATACTCAACAGTCATGTCATAATCAGAGTTCACAAGATCAAAATCAGAATATGATTCCATTTCAAAATCAAATCTTAGAGAGTCTTGTTCCTTAGAAACGGGTGTGGAAGTACTCTTAGACATCAAACTAGAACCAATACTTATAATCTCCCTAAGCATAGGACAATCCAAATCCATGGTGTTTTTACTTGATGGTTCAAAATGGGAAATAACAAATGCAGAATGATCCTCTGAGGGGTACTTAATGGAATCCATAACATTAAATATCACAACTTCATCCCCAAATTCCATGGAAAGTGTACCCTTATTGACATTTATGAGAGTTTTTTCAGTTTTGAGGAAGGTCCTACCTAAGATAATGGGGGCATGAGAACTTACTTGATCATCCTCCGTGTTAAGAACATAGAAATCCGCTGGAAAGATCATGTCTCTTACCCAGACAAGTACATCCTCAAGAACTCCCATTGGATATGTCGTAGCTCCATTCGCCAACTGTACCACTACTCTCGTCGTCATCAACTCACCAACCTGTAAAGAATAGAATACAGAGTGAGGCATCACATTTATTGAAGCTCCTAAATCACAAAGAGCATCAAAGAATTGCAACTCTCCTATGGTACATGGGATGGTGAATGTCCCAGGATCCTTACACTTTGTTGGCATTGCTATAGTTGTTGTAATGAGTGATGAGACATTCCTTCCAAGGTCGATCCTCTCATTTCCTTTGATCCCTCTTCGATTGGTATAAAGTTCTTTTAAGAATTTCGCATACCTTGGAATTTTCTTAATGGGTTCAAGTAGAGGAATGTTGATCTCCACACGCTTGAATGTATCCAAAACCTCATTTTTCATTGCTTCTTCAGCCATCTTCTTGGTTCAAACAACCCTTTTGGGAAAATGAAGGGTTTTAAGAGGAACATCATCAATATTTTTCTTACCTTTATCTTTCTCCTTGGATTTCTCATCAGTTGGTTTGGAATGCGGCTTCTCCAGAGTTGAGGTGAATCCCGGTGGAATGTTAGGTACATATGTATCATTAATTTGCTTCCCACTTCTCAATGTGATGGCACTAACATTCCCCATTGGATTTGGAGTGGGTTGGGAAGGTAGATTTCCATAATTCTTACTTACAAGTTCAGGGAGGGCGGTGGCAATCTGGCTCATTTGAGTCTTCAAATCCCTCAGCTCCAAACTTTGACTCGTCACCTCATTTTGTTGATTAAGAACAATTTGCTTCAAAATATCATCAGTATTAGAATCTACCTTTGGTGGGGGATTCCCTTGTTGTTGGATTTTTGATGCTTGGGCTTCAAATCTCCTTTGGGGTTTTTCGAAACCCTGCTAGTAAGGTGGAGGCTGCTGGAAGTTTTGTTGAAAGGGTGGCCTTTGTTGTTGTCCAGAGACATACCTCATGTCTGATTGATCCTTCCACCCTTGGTTGTATGTTGGAGCAAATGAATCAAACTTCTTTTGGGGATATGGTTGTTGTTACTGCTGAAATGGTCTCCCAGGGAATACTGCTTCACAATCCTCTCTCTCTTATAGTTGTGGGCAACAGTCAGTTGGGTGGCTTATCTCAGTGCAAATGCCACATGGCCTTGAAGGAGGGTGTTGGGATGTCTTTTGATCCAAAGCAATCTGCCTCACCATAGTGGTCAATTCTTCCAACTTGGTATCAATCAAATAACTTCAAGAGAAGAAGGACTCACCTGATGTACTCCCCTAACATGTGGTGTACCTCTATCACCAAATTGTTGGGAGTTTTGGGCCATCTTGTCAATCAACGCACGTGCAGCTACTGGTGTCTTGTCCACCAATGCCCCTCCTGCTACGGCATCCACCATGCTCCTCTCCATAGGTGTGAGTCCTTCGTAAAAGTACTGAATGAGTTATTGCTCACTGATTTGTTGATGTGGGTAGCTTGCACACAACTTCTTGAATCGCTCCCAATACTCATACATTGACTCCCCTTGTGCTTGCTTGATCCCCGAGATCTCCTTACGAATGGATGTGGTCCTCGATGCTGGAAAAAATCTCGGCAAGAAAAGACGTTTTAAATCATTCCAACAAGTTACATCCTCGGGTTGTAAATAATACATCCAATCTTTCGCAGCTCCATCAAGTGAGAATGAGAATGATCTTAATTTGATTTGATCTTCAAAAACATTTCTTGGTTTAAGCGTTGAGAAAACCACATTAAATTCTTTAAGGTGTTTGTTTGGATCCTCACCAGATAGGCCATGAAATTTTGGAAGAAGGTGAATTAATCCAGATTTCAATTCAAAGTCTGATTCGAGATTCGAGTATGAAATGCAATTTGGTTGATAGTTAATATCAGGTGAATCCAATTCTCAAATGGTTCTATTAAGTTCATTTCCATTATTTCCAGCCATTTTTTCCTCTTTTATGTTTGAATTTGAATTGATTCCAATTTCAATGTTTCCAGAAGAGAGGAATTCACCAAATGGTTGAATATTGAAACTTCCTGTAGACTGAGAATGTCTGATTCAAGCCCTAAGGCTATGTTCAATCTCGGGGTCAAGATCTAAGAGATCTTCGGGATTAGTTCGTGTCATAAATCAAATAAAAATAAAAAGAAAGTAAGTGGACCATAGTAAAATAAAAATGAGAAGTTTGAGTTGATGGTCCAAAAAGAAAAGAAGAGGATGAAAAAAAAATGAAAACTTGAGAAAGGGGAAAGATGAAAGAGAGAGGTGAATAAAATAATAAAAAGAAAAATAAAAAAAATACCTCTAAATGGTTGAATAAATTACTTGCCTCCCCGGAAACGGCGCTAATTTGAAAGAGAGATTTCTTGGGCACCCTCAAATGATTAGTGTGATTTAGGGGTACTTAGGTGCAGCAGAGTGGCTGACCAAGGTCGTCTCTCAAAGGAGGAAGTAGATTTAAAACAACTTTCAAGAGGTATTCCAAAAATAAAATAGAAAAAAACACTACTTTAAAGGATGGGGGTTTTTTGAAGTTTATAAATCTTGAAGAAGTTTTCTGGAAGAATATTGCATTTTTTTTTAATTTTGAAATGAAGTTTGATTAAAAAGACACAACAAGAAGATGTTTTTTAGAAAATATTTTAAAATACGTAATCAATATAACTCCACCTATTCAATCATTTATTAATCATTATCATTTAAATTAATATTCACTTAATTATGATCCCTTAATTTGTTAAATCCCGAACCCTACGAGAATTAGCTTTACCACGAAGATGAAGTGAATTTTACCTTAGGATAACTTCGGAACATGCAATCGCAACACCCTGCTTTGATTGATGTTATAAGATTAAATTATGGTCAGTGGTAAATTACGGCACATAAAAACTCTGGAAATGAGGATTAATTGAGTTTAGGGATTGTATTTTAACTCTACAAATTGATCCCGTGTGGTTTTGAATTACCGGTTAAGGTTGCGCTCTCACAGTTCACACAATTACCGACCTCGCGTATTTTGTGTTAACTATTCAATTGCTTGATTAGTTTAATTTAAATTAAAAACTCAATTAATAGATCATAATATTTGAATTACAGTATCTCATTGATTCAAAATAAATTAATGAAGAATTATATAGGTTTATTGATTACTAAAAATAACTACTCTTCCATGAGTGGCGTAATCATCGTAGAAGCGTTTTCCAGGTGCAAAGGATTATAATGGGTATAACCCAATAACGCTTCTACTCAAGAATTACAACCCAATTAGGAAGATTAATAGAAGAAGAAATTTAAACAAAATAGAAGAAAAGATAAGAAATAAAAGAAGAAAAAATAATTTTATTACACTAACAAAATCTTTACAACATGAAGAAGAAGAAGAAGGCTTCGTCAAAGGGATCCTTGCTTCAAGAGCTACCCTTATTGAAATGGTTGTATAATTGGATTGGATCCACTTATAATCTTCCCTCAACTTCCAAATTCACGTCCCAACCCCTCCAAATGAGAAAAACTCCAATTTATATAGGGGAGGGGAGGAGAGGTTACAAGTGGTTTCAAGTGTGAATGTGGAAATTCGGCAAAATATTTTATTCCAACTTTCAATGCCCATTTGACCACCAAAACGCGTGCATTGGCCGGACTTCCAGAAGGATAATATGTGCGGATATGGTTCCTCTATCTCCTATAAATATTTGGGCTTAATAAAAGCTCATATGAAGGAGTTATGGCTGAAATACAGAAGCTTCTCCATTCAGACGTGTCCAGCCCACTCTTGACTTTATGTCCCAATTACACCATCCAAATGCATTCCTTTGATCATGTGTCCTGAATAAAAATTGTATAAAATTAAGTTAGGAACACTTTTAAAAAATTTCAAATTCAAATAATAAGTATAAAAATATGTATCTTTGAAATACTATAGTGCACTATAAAGGGTAAAACTGGGATTTTCACCAAATTTTCAAATGAATGATCAAATCCCAAATATTTCATAAATGAATATATTTAGCACAATGTGAGGAAATTATATCATTTATTATCAATAAAATATTCAACAAAATATTGTTTTATCAGTGTTCAATGTATTTCTTGGTATATTAGTCTACATCTTTTGGACCATTTTTTCATTGTTGGTAGATATTACATAGATGTTTCTTATTTACTTGCCCGTATATTTTTAAATGCTTAAATTATTTGGGTATTATCTTTAATTTAATCAAAAAAACTTATTTCCATGTAATTAAGGCATGTGATATGGATTTTTTTTAAAAATTAATATCAAAGAGTTGTTTATTGAAAATGAGTTTTCGTATATACTACTCTATGAAACTGGTTTTATTTTAAAACATGAACTAACAGTTTTATGGGGAATTGATTTTAATATATTCCTGTTGGTATACAAATAGGAATTTCTTTTCACCCTACATATTTTTTTGGTGGTATTTAGACTTGGTTTTACAGGACTTGGGTAAAGGTAAGTTCTTCACGTAGGTGGGTGACTACTCCTAGTTGATGTCATCTTCAGGTGGTTTGGGGTGGTGGTGATCAAATAACACGTGGAGATAGAATCCTGACTTTTGGTTTTTCATGCACTCTAGGCCATCAGGATTTTCTCAGGTTATTTCTCATGTATGTATTTTTATTACTTTCTCTTTGTCTACTAATTTATATTTATTTTCAGATACATATTTTCATCGATACAAGATACATGTTTTATTTATTTTTAGGGTTAAATCATTCCCAAAATTTCCTATATTGATACCCAGGTGCTTATCACAAACTCATGGGGATCAGGAATGTTCTTTAGTCTTTATGGTGGGTTATCTGGGGTGACGTACTAGGTCGACCCTGGTTAATTTATTATAATACATGGGTTTAGAAATATTTAATTAAGAAATAGTAATATTTCTATTAGTAACTTAGGAATTTATTTTCAAGATAAAATATTTGTATTATATTTTAACTATGTCAAGATAAATTTATTTTGTTACGAAAAAAATAAAATTGGTAGGATGCAATTTATTTAATGAGATATAATATAATACACTAAGATTTTAGTATGTATTTTCCCTTAAATGTATACAAAATAGAACTGCTCAAAACACATGCAACACCAAAATAAATACAAAAATTGATTTATAATAACATAAAGTGAAATATATTATAAGGTATCAAAATAAAATACTATTAGAAAAATTAATTATTTTTATAAAATTAAAATATCTTCCAAATCACTTAATAAAATACCATTTATTCTAAAGAAATTGTTTCAAACTATTTTGTGTATTTAATTTTGAAAAATGATATCAATAAAATGTGTTGATAAATATTAAATTAATTATTTTTAAAATAATTAAATAACATCTATGTAATTATTAGATAATGATAAATACTAATCTAATAATTCTTGGTAAACAGAAATATTTTTTTACAAACATTATTTTTATTAAATATTGTAATTTTTTTAAAAATATAAATTTGTGTTATTTAGAGTATTCAATTTATTGAAAATTATGTTTTAATTTTTAAAAATATTAATCATTCATAAATTTATTATCAATTTATTATAAATGAATATAAAATCATTTGATGGTAAAAGGATATATTTTTTCTGAAAACTATTTTTAAGTGCATAGTGTATTTTTATCTTGATGAATTAAATCAATCACTTCTGATAAATTATTTTTTTAAACTTTTACCATAATATAGTCAACTTCCTTAATTAAAAATAATAAATTTATTTTTATTAGTTTGTAATGAAAATAAATTCATTTTATGCTTCAAAAATGCATTTTTTTCTAAAAATGGTTTTTATTCATTTTGTGAGTGGATATTAGAATTAATTTTTTTCCAACTTTAATATTTTTATTTTATAAAATGTATTCTAGATTTGGAATCATCATATTCCAATTATCTAATAAGTTTAATTTAATTTTTAGTTATAATAAATATTTACCATAGAAAAAAAAAATTCACCACAGTAAGGGTTAAATGGTTTAATAAGGGGGTTAAATTAAGAGATAAGACTTAAAATATCACTAAAACATGACTAAATTTGATTTTATGGGTGAATTTTGAACCTCCTTGTCCTATATTCCAAACTTTTTCCATTTGATTCAACTTTCTTTTATTATGACCATGATTTTATGTTATAAAATTCAAATTTAAAAAAATATATATCTCACTTACTTAATACTTTTTAATGATAATGATAAGGATAAAATTTAATTATTAATGTTTAAAGATCATAATATTTATTATTAATGAACTAAATTTATTTTTTAAGTTTATTTTTAATTTTAAATAATAGAATAATTATCTAAAAAATTTACACAGCGTCATCACAACGCTTGTACAAGCTGATCAAAAATCAGCTAAATGATTTTAAAAACATTAAAAGTGATAATTTTTCGATGAACAGTGGTGTTGTATTAATTTTATAAAAAATTATTATGGATAATTGGTGATTTAAGAGTTTAAATTATAACTCCATTTTTGTCTTTATATTTTTAAATTCAAATTATGTGAATAGTTATAAAAATGATTATAAAGGGTATTTAATATTAAAAAATATTTTATTAATTGATTTGAAAGAAACAAAAATATTTTATTTAGTAAAGTGGATGGGAAAATGGTCTATAATATCATACATGGTTCATTTATGTGCCACTAGGCATTCTTAAAATTACATTCTTGGCCCTTAAATATTAAATATTTGTAAAAAAGACATTGATTGTTTCCTTTAAAAAGGGACTGAGTATAACCTTTCCACAGACACATGTGAGTTTTTTTTCTCCCAAATTTCTACCCAAATATCTATACACACTTCCCATATAATGTATCCAAGTCCATGGTGTTCCATAAATCTCTCTTTCAAATAAAAAAGTTTAATCAAAATGAAGATATCAATAGAAGAGGTAAGCAATTAAGATTTAATTATTATGGTGGCCTTCTCTCCCAGGCTCTCCCCATTATGATCTCAAATTCTTAGGGTTTAATCTAGAAATCATATGATTTAGGATTGTTGGGACATATGATCATTGTTTATTCCATCTTCCCTTCCATTCTTCTCCTCTTTTCACCTCCTTCGGCCCTCTTCCATCATGATGAAGTGTTTTTCTTGGTGTTTGTATCATAGGGTGGATCTATTGGTCCCGATGAAGGTTGTAACTTTATAAGTCCACGATCATTGATAACCTTATCTAGACACTTATTCCACCATTCCCCTATAGTTATAATCTATATCAATGGATACACTTTGTTTTTGGGTTAACAGGTTCTGTGGTCGTTGGTTTTTCAGGCACTCCCGTGCGAGATCTTTCTTGTTTTCAGCTACTGGTTTCATCCTTGCCATTATGACTATGTTTGGAGCCCCAGGTCATTCAAATCTCTGCCCAAACCTCAATTACCTCCACTCCTCTTCAAGTCGGATCGAGAGTGGTGGTTCCACAGAGGTTTTGGGAGGTGGGATTTTGATGTCGATGGTACTCTCAACATAGTCTAATTTGGTTTGTCTTTTTGTTGATGTTTTGATGTCTCTTACTCTTTCTGAGGTGCCATTGGATTTTTTCTTGGGTTTGTTTTGGTTTTTTGTCTTTCTATCTCTTTTGTTCGGTGTTTCTGTGGTTTTCTCTTTGGTTTTTTTGACGATATGGTGTTGTTGTTTCTAGGAGGTTCGTAGGTCTTTGATGGTCTCTGACGTTCTGGTGTGTGTTTGAACAATGATGATGATAGTGGTTTTTTGATGGTGAAAAAGAATGTGTGGTACATAAGGATGTTTGTTGGAAACTTTGATGGACTCATCCTGGATTTGATGACTGGTGCGGCGGATGACGACCCTGATGGTGGTGACGATATCGATGTTGATAGTGAGTTAATGGTGATGGTTTGAGGTAATGGGACGTCAATTGACAGATCTGGATCACAATATTATTGGTTTATGTAAAGTATCATGATTTTTTATCTTAAAATTTTTAATTATTACATCTTCCATTTGATATTCCACCATTTACCTCTAATCCTTAAAGTAGTTTTTTGGAAATCAAATAAAAATTAATTTTCAGTCAATATAATAGGTAATTGTCTTTAACTAATTATTTCTTGTTTCTTTCTTCTTAAACCTCATACAAATATTATATAAATATCATAAATTCATAATATTATTATATTTATTATCATTAAAAGTTTTTATATTTATGTTACGACTATTTTTGTCCTCTTTACAACCAATGTAAAATAAAAACACTACTCATAAGTACGTGCGGACTACCACCTCCGTAAAGTGACATTTTTCATTTTTCATCACTACCACACATGAATGGTTACATAAATGTATTTAATAAATAAATATTATATTTATTATATAATTTAGTTTCTTAAATGATAAATAATTATCTACTCTTATTTATGTCAATCCTTTGATAAATGAAAATGTCACTCATGTGTATGTGCAAACTACTGCCTCCATAAACAATGCATTTCATTTTTCATAACCAACTTACATGGGTGATTATAAAAGTTTTTTAATATATAAATATGATATATAATAAAATATTAAAATTATTTGGGTGATGAAATTTGAACCAAGTTTCCATGATTAGAACCTCTGAATCAAAACATACATGAGAAACAAAATAATTGACACCTAAATAAATGATTTTAACAAAAAATTATGAGTAAATGGATAAAAATATGTTTTGGAAAACATTATATATATAAATTTAGATATGAATATTGATCTCATATAGATGAATAATAAATATAAATTTATTATACTTTAGGTTGTAATACATCTGACCAAGCAGGTATCCAAGGTAAGGGTTTATTTTAAAATCTAATTTTTATTCAGGATTGACAATGTCTAGATTTACATTTTGTAATTATAAAATCTATATCTACCAAAATCCATGTATTTTATTCCACTCTTTTTATTTCTAGGGTTTTCAAGTGATCTCTCAATTTTTTCCTCCCTTTGGTACTCAAAACAACTGAACCAACTTTTATCAAACAAATTAACCTTATTTCTACTTTTTAGTCTGCAACCTTTGTCTTCCATATCCATATTATTTATAATGTTTCAAGAATATATGTATCTATACTCAAATTATTTTTTATGGTGACTTAGAAAGATATTTTTCCTTTTATAATGGTTTAAAATGGAATTATTTTAACATTTTTCTATATGGGTCACTTTTGTCTCTCTTTACAAAATTATTAAAAGAATGTTTTTTTAACATTTTCCTCTTAACTGCATTTTCCCACAGTAATGACCATTTTTATTTATGAATATTACTTTCTATTTTTCCTTATATTATAAAATAAAATACTTTTCTATTCATTTTTTTTATTTTTTATTTTATACTAAAAGAAAATGATATTATTTTAGTAAACTTTTTGATAGTTTATTTCATTTCACTTATATAAATTTTAATCTTTCACCCACATTTTTCTTATTTAATAATAGTTTATTTTCAATATTAATTTATTGTAAACAATTTTGAAAATAATTTTTTAAAATTATTCTTAATACTTCATGAAAAGAGTTTTGTAAGAGGCTTTTTACTTTGTTTTTTTAACAATGTTAAAAAAGTTTTAAGAAATTTCATTTCAATGTTTTTATTTGCATTTTCCTCTATAATTTTCCAAAGGATATTAAATTACTAGAAAAACCAAATTTTTTGTTGAATTTTTGATCTCCTTTCATCCCTTATTGATTTATGGGTTATACCTCATTTTATACATAAATATTTATTATAAGTTCTCTATCACTCTCCATCATTCCTTTGACATTATTTTCCTCCTTCTTGTCCATGTTCTCTTATACCATGGTTATATTTAACATAAATTCAATGTTTAATAAAACATATACTCATTATTAAACATGATGTGAATTGAAATAAGCTTACTAAAAAAATTATTCCATTGATTAAGGAAATATTTATGTTATGTATACTCAATTCAATATAGTTATTTATTTATTTTTGAGTAATATTGATGATGAATTTTACTATTCTTTTAATGCATGAGGAATGTATTGGACATTTTTAAGTGATGTTGGGGTTTATTATATCCCTTTGATGCATCGAGTAGGTTTATAACTCTATATAACACAAACAACCCATAATTACACGATTTATAACAAGGGTTAAGCTTTTTACATTTCAAGGATATTTTATGTTTTTATTTTTAGAGAATTAGGAAAAACATTTTCATATGCAACCTTTATAAGACAAAGTGGAAACTTCAAATCAATGTTTATTTTTTCAAAAAAAACACGATTCATAAATTTAAACTCTTGTTTAATTCAAAATACTTCTTTATCTTTGAAGAAGAATCACCATAGTATAATTTTTGGCAGTGATATAGTTTTAACACATCCCTAGATCCTATTAAAAACATTTTAAAATTTTGGATGATAAAAATAAATCTTATAAATGGATATAAAAATAAAATAATCTTGTTAGTCTAGTGAAAAACGTTAAAAACTCATTATAATTTTTACCTTTTTCATAATAAAACATTTAAAATATAAATAAAACATATTCATGTGATAAAATCAAACTTTTCTCAAATAAAACCATTTAAACCCAATATAACGAATAGGAAAATCATGAAATAATCAAGAAAATATTTCTTTGAAAAAAAATCCTTACAACTAAAATCAAAATATTTCTATTAAAACCCTTGGAAAGTATAAATAGGTATCTTGAAGAATCATATTCATAACCCATGTTCAATCATTTTTAACTTGTTTCTAAATAACTTATGACTAGTTCATTACATAGTAGTAACCTACCCAGTTAGCTCTCTCATTTTTCACCTTCGAAGACTAGTCATTACCTAATACAATTGAAAGACATATCAGGCTCACAATTCATCATAATTTATATCATGCTCACTCATCATCATTAATAATACAAAATTACCATATCGAAAACCAAAAAAAAATTAATATTTCACTTTTTTATAATAAAAAACTTGAAAAATCATTTAAACCCATAAGAAAATAGCTTTCCCTTTTTTCATAAAAATGAAAATAAATATCCCATTATTTCAAAACAAATACTTTAAGTGAGATATTACCATAAGATTGGGAATAATATATTCCTTTAAAATCCATGAAAACTTATAGAATAATATTTATAATGAATAATATCTCTGGAATCGGGTAAAGGTGGTTAACTCGTATATGTGAAAAAAAACATTCTTTTCACTTTAGTAAAATAAAGTCAAAATTACATGTTTAATAAATGTTTTAAATGTTCCATTTAAAACCTTTTTAAAGAAAGTAAAAAATTATCTGAAAATGAACTTTAAAAATATTTTATGATTAAATAATAATATTCTTGTAATATTTTAAAGAACATGTATATGGAGAAGAAATATTTCAAATAAATACTTTAAAATAATATTTTAAAGAGAAATCCTTTACCATTTTGGTAACTTTTTCATCGATAGAACATTGATAATGAGAACATGAAAGGGATCTATAAAAAAATTTAATTTTAGTAAAGGAATTATAAAATACATTATTATGTCAATTTTTACACCACACATAGAAAAAATGTGGTGAAAATGTCATAATATTCAAAGAAAGGAAATTGAGATGAGAAATCCCTCGCCTTTTCTACCGAATCACCGCATACATATTTTACTTTTCCAAATCATAAAACTGTATTAATTTTATAATTTATCAATAAAATTTTTCATTTTTATTAAATCGCAATTATTTATTTTATTTCATTTATTACAATGTTTTATTTAGTTATTAAATCAGTTAATTTCACGTTTTATGTTTTGAGGTTGTTCAGTTCATAATCTCGGGAATAATTTTGGTAAGTTGATCATGGTCAGAGGGTTCATGGTTCCATAATTAATTGAATATTAAAAATAATATAATTAAAATTTTAAGATATTGAATATAATTTTATAACCATCCATGTAAGGATTTTTTGAAAATTAAATTACATCACTTCATGGATATGGTGGTTCATACGTACGCATGAAGGATGTTTCCATTTTCCTGCATGGTGGAAAATAAATAAATTAGATTTTATTTTACTTTAAAAAATCATAAATTTTTTAAAACCATCATATTTATTCATTATTTATATCATCGTGACCAACCGTGTGAGGCGGTAATGGAAAATGAATCACATTTCTTCGTAGAGGTGCTAGTCCACACGTATGCTCGAGTGACGTTATCATTTTCCAAATGATAAAAGGGAAAGAAGGTATGTAATATATTATATTTATAGAATAATAATTACATTATAAATATAATATATATTTATTGTATCCATCATAATAACCAACCATATGAGGCGTGATGAAAAACTAATTACATCACTATGTGGAGATAATAGTCTGCAAGTACGCATGAGTGATGATTTCATTTTCCATTAGATATAAAAGTGATAAAAAGGGTTATACCATAAACATAAAAAAATTTATATATTGATGTTATTATATAATCATTTTTATAATAGGTTTGATGGATACATAAGAAGAAATTATCATGAAAATACCCGTTTAAGAGTTATACCTCTTCTTTGGAAAACCTACTTTGGCTTACACCTTAATCCTTATAGGTTGGTATTTTGGTGAAAAACAAAGACCTATAATATATGGGTAGGGGTGTTAGTATGGTTTTTGAATGGTATTTGTTGGGATAAATGGCTCAAGTGATGTGAACAAGAGAGGAAAGGATGTATTGTGTTATAAGTGAGGGGAGTGAAATTCTTCTAATTATTCAAAGCATTAAAATAATATCCAGTCAATTTCATGGTCAAGTGGAACTCAAAAATTTCAGGTTTAAAAATAAGGTGACAAGGTTTGAAATAATATCTTACAGTAAGAATTAATATTATATTTTATGCCCTTATCTCAAAATTTTAATCCTAATTAACCTGTTTTACCCTTTTATTGTGGTGACAATATTTTTACCAAGGTTATTATTCATGATAAAAAATGAAATTGAACTCATTAATAAATTTGAACCTTATTAATCCAAATATTAATTAAATTTTTCTGGATTTAGTTTTTATAAGTTTCAGAAATTAATTTTAATGTAAGGTCACAAAACGCAACAAAAAAACTGTTTAGAAAAATGCATGTTTTAAGCATAAAAATGATTTTATTAAAAAAATAAAGTATAATCTTGATTCATATTGAATTATTTGAATTATTTTTAATTAAATTAGTCTTATGTTACCTAAAAACAATTCCAAAATATAATCATACTTTAAAAAAACTTTATTTAATGAAAATAAATAAGAGTTCTTCAAAAATTCATATTTTTTATTATTCACTCAAAAATCAATATTTTCAAAAACATGAAAAAATCAATCTAGAATAATTTTGGAATTATTATTTCAGAAATTATTTAATTTTTTTAAAATAAAATTTGTAAAATTTGATGAAATAAATTACAATTTTTGGGTACAAAATGCTATAGAAAACATTTTTCGAAGAAATATATTTTTGAAGAGTAAAATTATTATATCCTCATTCCTTGCCTGATAACCAAAATTAAATGAATATAAATTTATTTTATTAGATATATAATCTAATAATTTCATTATAATAATTTATCAATAGTGATTAATTTAATCTATTAATAAAAAATGTATAACACAC
Organism: Viscum album; assembly: GCA_963277665.1. Lineage (NCBI taxonomy): Eukaryota > Viridiplantae > Streptophyta > Magnoliopsida > Santalales > Viscaceae > Viscum > Viscum album. The sequence goes on along the minus strand of OY728139.1, from coordinate 1,509,280,213 downwards.
ATATAAAATGTTTTATGAAAAATATATCTTTTACCTTTAAAAGATTTTATCTTAATTTCTAACTAATTGATAATAAATGTATGGTTGATTATTAATTTTATTAATGAAAATCTTTCAACATATATTTTATTATATGGTTATTCTTATTCATACCCATAAAACCAATGGTTAGGTTTTAACAGTCATATTTAAATTATAATATTTGTGTAGTATATTGTTGTTCATTTAAGCTTGGTGTTTCATATACCACACACTATCAAACATATTATTATTTAAGTAAAATTAATTCTAAAATATTCGGGTATTAAATGGACACATCATAAAAACTATAAATATTATCTTGGTTTACACTTTCCTAGATAATTATGATATCTCAGAACGAGGCCTTGACAATATGTAAGATGACATAGCATGGAGCTTGGATACTAAGATAGTGATGCCTTATCATGAGGCCTTGATGGTAAGATCATGATTTATATTATTGATAATTAATATTTTTGGTGTTATACATTCCATCATTATAAAATCAGTAATTTTTTCAATGTGATTTTATCATCTATGAATATATTTCATACTCAAGTGATTAAATATATGGTATGTTTATTGATTATTAAAATTGTCATATTGTTTATACCTAATATAGCCATGATATATTTTGATTAATGTAACCCCTTACTCAAAATCTATCTCACCATTTGATTTAGTTTCCTTTACCTATGGTATCAATAAAGTATCTATAAAATATCTTCAGTATATATGAAAAGGAATAAGAATTTTTTCCAAAAGTTTATAGGTTATTCTTTTTGTTTCCAATATAATATAGAAATTCTATATTTATAAAGTCTACCAATACTTATAAACCATTAGATAATTTGGGATATGATATATTTTATCTTATACCAATGTAATAAATTGAACACCGGGCTCTAGGTTATTGTATTTTGTGTTATTATAAATAGGTATGCATGTGTACTGCCTTTAAGAACATTTACATCCTCTTGAACAATTATTCCAAAATTGAACCTCTTATTATATTATAAATGATATAGATCTTACTCAGTATTCTAAAAACTTGAGTTTAGTAGGCCTTATTCATCATTTATGCATTTCATACTTCATACTATCCTTCTATCACCTCAATAAAATGATGTATCATGTTTTCTCAATTCTCAATACTACCCAATAATTATTCTGATGAAAAAAATAATATTCCATATATGAATATATATTCACAAAATAATATCTTGAAAATTATTTAGCATTTATTCCTTGATATTAGTTCATGTTTATAATTCAGAAATCTTATTAGGATCTCTTTTTTCTTCTTTGTTCATAAAATCTCTAGATTTTCCCTATTTTAGATCACCTAAAGACTCGATAAATTATCATGTTAATAGTATTTAAAATATTGTGGCTTCATATTTTCCATTGATCTCACTGTTTTGAATTTATTTGAATTCTCCACCCATGTGTGCATTCATTATATGGTAATCACAACACCTGTGGTTTGGAGCTCACCATGATAGATTTCATAATTTTAAAATGGTTTTCAGCAATGGACTATGGCATGGTTTATGCCATTATTTTATTATTACTTATTCTTTTATTTGAGACAATATAGGATTCTCCATAGAATATTTTAGAATTCTATACACATTTAAATTATAATATCACCAAGATCACCTAAAATCCCACTGGTAATAGACCATGTTATGGTGGTGTCTTAATTTCGTAGCTCCTAGTAGTATGGTCTCTATTTCTTTATCTTGGATATCATCTCATATATACATATTTGATCTCACTTGATCTACTTCAATATAAAATTAAACTATAATCAATGATTTTATCATGATATTTTAATACTATGAAGACCATTTCAATAAAATATTTGGATTAAAATCCTCATTTATTCAAAATATTTCATATTCCAAAAGTAAAACATCTATGATTCATCTGTAAACTCACACATACATTTACATGGAATCTAGAAACCAATATATTTCCTTTACATATGTTAGTATGTCTATTTCATAGCTTTCATATATTTTGTGTTTCCCTTATCTATGTCCATGTGACCTTTATGTAGCCTTCAAAATTTCATCATTACCCTTTTATGGATCCAGAATATCAATTTTTCCATTACATAGTGTGCCACTAAGCTTTATGAAACTATGTTTTTTTAGTTATACTTTTATAAATATTTCTTCCTACTTTTACATAGCTCTAGTGTTTTCAATTTTACCTTTATATAGCTCTATTATACTCATTATGACCTTTAAAAAGGTAGGGAATTTACTTTTTGAAGCTAAAGTATATTTAAGATAACCATTAAATGGATATAAGAATTTATTATTACCCTTAAACAGGTGATAATTTACCTTTACATTGGTACTATAAATCACTCTCTACCCTTACAGAGCCTTTATAAACTTAGGGTTACCTTTACATTGGTAATAAAAAAATCAAAATAATATAGAGAAATTCTCAATCAATATAAAGGCCTCAAAACTTCTAGAAAATTCTCAATACATTAGTTCATCATCAGTAAACACTATCCTTTATCTTGAAAATCAGTTAAACAATCATCATAATAATTTTACACATTTTTGTGAACCTCTCCACTTGAGTTCTTCAAGTTGTATCCTCCAATATCCATTTCAAAATAATATTCTAGCACCTCATTCATATCTTTATTCAATAACAATGAAGAAGGTTCTTCATAGATCTTATTTATAGAAATACAACTATATTCCAACTGGGAAAAAATATTCCCTTTTGAATTTTTTCCAATAAAATTCTAAATTCCAATTTTAAAGTTGTGATTTATCCCTCTTTATATTGTCCCCTGTATTTTTTATAAAATCAAAGGAAAATGTACATGTATTTTAAAATCAACTTTCTTCAACTTTAGAGAAGTATAATATCAAATGAATTTTGTAGAAAAGATCCTTAAGTCATATAAATCTATGTCTATATGGGAGAAACTGAGGTTGATTACAAGATATATATAACTAGGGAAATCAATGATGTCCATAATATTCCATACATGTGATACCATGATTATAATCACATTTTAAAAGATTCTCAAATTATATTTCTGAAGAGATGTGTATCCTACACACATCTCAAAAAACACATAAAAACTCTATAGTTCAAGGCACATAAAATCCCCCCTTTTCTTATATTTTCATCAAGAAACACTTCCTGTTCCTAAACATGTTTTAAACAATAAAAAAACAATCATTGAAATTGTGAATAGAATACAATGTTGTTTATTTTTGTTTAGCTATCCAAGTTTTACAGGTTCATTGGATGACTTAGTCATCTCATTTTTTCTCCCCCTTAAGAGATGAATTCATCACCTCCTCTCAATAGTAGTTAGAAATCACTATGTATAACACCTTCATTATTGTTCAATTTATACAAAGATCAATCATCTCATTCAATTCCTTTCATTTTAACACAAATAAAAAAATTAGTGAATAAAGAGGTAACTCTTTGTTCCTTAGAGGAAACTCTCAAGAAACACTCAGGATGAGAGTTTTGTCTCACCCTCAACCTCTCTTTTCTTACAAACTAAGTCTAGTAATATTAAAATACAATATTTTTTTGGCATGCCCAAATTAACCATGCCTTTCTTATAATCCTTATTAAACATTTTTATAATCACTTATATATATATCCTCATGATGTTTAGCATATTATTCTACAATAACCATATTTTCTTTATCATAGTTATGTATTTCTAATTCCTCTATTTTCTTGGATATATCCTATGGGTTCTACTTCACTACCAAGAATTATCTCCTAACATGCTCATCTTGATCTAGATTCCCAAGCTTGATATTGCATGGATTATTTATTTTATTCCCTTTTACACTATAGGGAAATTATACAGGTAACATGGTTAGTAAATCATTAACTATGTGACCATGATGATTATATCTTTGATAAAAATATTCTAACATCTCAAATTTATTTAAGGTGGATAGATTTTCTAGCCATATATTATTTTTATTGATACTTTTTTCATTTTTTCTCATTATAACTCCCCCTAGGTTCATAGAAATTATATGGTAAATATATATTATACAAGAAAGAGTAATATTTATATCGATACATTCCAAAACACCAATAATAACCTCTAAATTGTGATCTCTCACTTTGAAAACAAATCTGTAGAAAATTATATTGGAGTTGTATTCTTTATGTTTAATCATTATTTTCTCTAAGGAGTAGTGGTTTTCATTGTTTCCACTCTTATTTTGATTAGGAAGAGTTCTTATAACCATTATTCATATTCCAAACCTCCTCAAGGTTATTTTGAACACCTATAGTGTTATAAATTATATATTTGACTTAATATTAATTGGGTTTAGTTCTTATATTTCTATTAAGATTTATCTTATCACCGCCTTGAGAGAACTTAGATTTAACCTCAGATGATTTTGAAAAATATTATCGGATTTTTTTAACTCATCTTGTATTATTATACATATTGATTATCTCTCAGCCAACTCTTCTTCCCAAGCAAATAGATTTTCTTCAAGATTATTTACCATCTTCTCAAGTTAATCTACATTGCATCTATTCCTTTTATTCTCTTAAATGTATGTTACTTCCTTTTTGATATATTATTATTTATTAGTAGCCATCTTATTATTATTTTTCTCACGTTCTGTCTCTTATTTCTTTAGTTATCTATTTTTCACAAGAGTGACTTTTATATTCTCTTTTAGTATCCATTCCAAATCAGTTCTTTCTTCACCATTATCACTACTTGAGGAATAAATTTTTTCTCAATTTTTGAAAAACAATTGTATTCATAATTGGATTGATTACTTGATGATTCATCCTTTTCTTTCATTCACAAAAAGATAATTAATTTTCTATCAATATATTTCTTCTTTTTTTACACTTTTTCTTATTTCAATTTTTCTTATCCTCCTCATTTGATTCAGACTCTTCAACCCAATTTCTTAGTCTCTACTTTGAAAATTAAATAATTTCATTATAGTTTTAGCAACTTGGTTCCATTACCTATACATTCCATTTTAAACTCCAAAATATTCTTGATATAAAGGTAATAATTTTTTGAAGATCATCATCATTAATAAATTATTCATTTTCAAAATCACTAGATTTTACTTCTACTTCTTATTTTATATTTATCTTTCTCCTGGATTTAAAATTCATATCATATTTCAAATTATTCCCAAATGATTAGAATTTTTAAATTTCTTATGCTAAAAGAATATTATAAATTTTATCCATGTATAGTTATTCCCTATCTTATACAGCTGAAACCTAGGGATAAAATCTACAAGAAATTTTCTCATAATCTTTTAGAAAATAGTAGTTTCTTCTAGCTTCTCGCAAAGTCCTCGGATATTACTTATAATATAAATCACCGAAGTGAAATAGTCATAAATATTTTCTTAATATTATATTTTTATATCCTCAAATATTCTTATCTAAACTTTTATATTGGATTCCATTACTTTAATGTTTTCTTCAAAAATTATTTTCAACTTATCTCGGTCTCCTTTGCTACTCGAATACTAATTAATTTTGTGTACACATTTTCCTATAGAGACATCAAGATATCATTTTTTATTTTTGATCTATATTTATATTTCTCTTATAAATTATATATGTAGGTCATTTATATGGAATTAGTGTAAAATATAATTTTGTTGCATCTTTAACCTCCTGGATAAGTGATAAAATGTAGGAAAGCATCTTGTTACTGCAGTTGTGGTAGTTATTTACATTGAATAAAGAGAATAATATTATATTAATAGAATTATGATTATACATATCTCATAAACCTATTTTTCTCTTTAGAGGAGACCTATATTCCTATGATACTAATTATAGTACACCGGGTCTAGTTGACTGCTGAGATGGGGGTGAATCAGTGTTATTATTTTAAGAATTCTTCCCTTTTAAATTCAACATCTTGAACCTATTAAAGTTATTAATCCACTCAATGATAAATCATTGCATATCCTTGAGTTAATAATTAAAATATAATTCTTAACACATCATATTTACAAGTTTCATCATAAAATCCTACTATTTTTCGTAGTTTTCTAAACACCCCAACCTATGGTTTCTCACACTATCAACACAAGAAGATATACCCACGAATAATCCCAATATGATCAACATATATTCCCACAATATTATTTCTTCTCCCCATGACTATTTATACACCCCAATCATGGCTCTCATTCATTGTAAAAAAAATATCTAACAAAAAAATATCTTTATATGATTCAGGTTTCTTCTATACCAATTTTGAATAGATAGTCTTTCACAAGTATGATCGATCAATAAATCAACTTTTATACTATCTTAGAGAACTTTTAAAACTTCTTGAATAGGTCTTATGGTCTTAAACCTATTCTAAAATTCTATATGACCTAGATTCTATTTAGTTTCTAAAAACATAGGTGTAGTAGGCCTTCTTCTTCTTGGATTTCCTCGTGAATTTAGAATCTCCTCCTCACTCATAGATATAATATTATATCAGGTACTCTCGATTATCAATATTACCCCACAATTATTCTAAGAAAAAAATTAATATTTCTTACATGAATATATATATATATATATATATTCAAAAATAAAATTATGAACATTATTTATCATTTATTCCTGGATATTATTTCACATTTAATATTCCATAAATCTAGGAAAGATCTTCTAATTATTCTTAAGTTATCAAAACTCTAGGATGGTATTTTTTTATGGAAACTTAATGTTTTATTATCAAACACTTTTTTGGAAAAAGTGAGAAACCGCAGAATCACCCAGAATAAGTACTAAATGAAAAAACATAGTTGTTAAAATTTATCATGAGCTTCTTGGAATTCTCACCCCTTAAGAGCTTCTGGGAAATAGAAGTTACTGATGTTTCTGGATCATCCTTAATAGGGTCTTCTAAGTGCATCACCAGTTTGTTCCACGTTTGTAAGAACTCCTCTTTAGTGATTTTCAGTTCATTGAAGTCTCTAACTGAAATCAGGTTCTTCTTGTTAATCAAATCACTCTGCTCCCATGTAGTGTCCACAAGAAGGGTTCTTCCCATAATCTTAACAATAGATTCTATGGAGGAATTTATCGGTAGGAATTCCTCTTCCATAGCTTCACTATAATGAAGGAGCAGCTCCACAGGAGCATCCGCGCCAGCCTGAAGGTCACCTCTAGGGGAAACTTCCCTGTATACCACACCCTCTACTCGGTGAGACTTCCCATCATAATTAATACCACCTTCTATATTCTTGTCTTTAGATTTTTTGGTTGAACGAGTCTCCAAAGGTAATGGTAAATAATAGTACTCCTTTTATCCTTTATTGTTACCTTTCCGGTCTTTCCTCCTCTAACTTTATAGGTCATTATCCTAGATATCTTGTGCACTATCATCTGAGAGCGTACTAGGTGATTCAAAACCAGACATCTCCCTATGACAACCTTGCTTCTCATTGGGATTCCCTGCTCGGTCTACCTCATGTTCATGATCTTCATTCCCTAGTCCCTCAAATCGGTTACCCAACATGACTGGTAACTCACTTCTCAGACTAGACCTCTTCACTCGAATAAGCTGATCCTGAGCACTTTCTATGCGAGTATTTACAAGTCTAGAGAGCACCGCCTCTGGATAATAAGCCTTATTTTTACTTCCCTAATCCCCCTTTCTTGTCTCCACTTCCCAAATAAAACCTCTTCCATTCACAATTTTAGATGTCTCCAAAGGAACCAGACTACCAGCATTAACAACAAAACCCACCTCTAGTCCTTATTGACCTAAAGGGCCTAGCATAACACTAATAGAAATACCCAGATCTTTTTTCAGTTGATTGAAAATATTAGAAACCAAAATACTACCCTCCTGAGAAACCCAAAGAACACCAAGGGATGGGTCTGGAACATAACCTATATCCATATTGTCAGGATCAATTTTCCTCAACCCTTTCTCCATTTGGGCCCAACACATAGGCCCTTCTGGGGTTCCATCCTAAAACCCATGGGTGATAGGAGGAATTGCCCATCCAAGCATATATGTGAGTCATCATCCTTTCGTGGGAATAGATGTGGGATTGGGTTTGCACCCAACAATCATCCCCTCAAACCAAAGACCACACACAGGCCTCCCCTTCAACGATAATCCATCAGATCCAACCATCTTGCACCGCCGTTTTATCATCACCGGGACTCGCCGCCTGACCATCAATTATCAGGAAGACTTTCGACACAAGGCACCATGGATTCACATGCTTCAAACGAGCAACTGTTATCGTTGTCAAACCGGTTTTTGGGAAATACCCTACATCACATCTGGGGTGCACCATCCCTCTGATACCAATTGTCAGGATCAATTTTCCTCAACCCTTTCTCCATTTGGGCCCAACACATAGGCCCTTCTGGGGTTCCATCCTAAAACCCATGGGTGATAGGAGGAATTGCCCATCCACCATGCTCTGAATGTCACCCAATGAACGGAACACGCCGCATGACACATGCGGCCAAGAAGACTTTCGATATTCCAGCAACACTGCTGATACCGCCGTCATTGTCTGATGACATCCGAGTCCTTGATAAGCTGCTCCACCAGATGTTTGCCACCATGTTCTGCAACCGAACACTTCAACCAATCCCTCTGATACCACTGTTGGGGCTCTGAGCCCGACGCTGCATGCGGAAGTCGTCGTTGCAGAAAACACACAAGAGGAGAGAAGATTTCACCCGAAGGCTTTTTAACATCGCACCACACCCGAAGGCATTTTACACATACTCACCCGAAGGATTTCCACACCACACCCGAAGGCATTTTTACAACGCACCCGAAGGATTTTTCACTCGACACACGACACCCATGAACGTACCATTTTTGTCCGTACCGCCGATCATCGCAATCGGGACATGCCGCTTGATCTCCGCAACCAAGAGGACTTTCGATACATGGCACTGTCATCATCGTCGTCTTCAATCATCACCGTCGACACACCATCGTTGTCGTGATCACCATCTTCGCTTCGCACCGGTTACCGCAAACGCAGCAACCCCTTCACCGCTCTCTCTTGGTGGCTACATCTTTGCCAGCCCACATTCCAAAACATGCTACCGCATCTTCTTATATAGACATCCAGCCCATATCTCCATTAATTCGGTCAACATTCATTATTCCATAATTAATTCCATCAATTAATATTTGGAATAACTCTTCATTAATGTTGGGAGAAAATCCTCCATTAATGTTGAGAAAATCCAACCATTAATATTTTCTCTCTTCATAAATCAAAATTTTAAATCATTAAACCCAACACATATGGCACTTTCCAGCCAAACCTTCAACTGGTCCTTGACCCTTGACACTGAATTCTGATAACCCCATCCTCTGAGGATCACACGCCTTGACTCCCCTCCTACATTGAACCGTAGCATGACCAATTCTCTTACAGTTAGAACAAAATTTGAACCAAGCCTCAAAATCCACGAGTTGTTTCCATCGAAACTCCTCCCCCACAAAAATCCTTACATACTCAGTTTGACGCTTGGAAATATCCACTTCCATACAAATTCGCAGAGCAACAGGTTGGAAAATAGCACGAGTCCTGATGTCCGAGCAAAAATATCTACCTATCATATTCCCTAACATGCACAAGATTGCATGGTTTTGAAATGGTAAGGGATGTTTGGGTAATCTTACCCAGACTATCGCTATTGGTGCACCACGCTTCATGTGAAAATCTAAGGTCCACTAAAAAAGATTAAAATGAAGGTCATTGTAGTTACAGGGGGGACAGGACCAATCCCTAATCAAGTCTTCCTCCGATGAAAACCAAATCATCAGGTGTCTACTATCCAGCAGGACAACCATGGCATGATCTTGCAAACCCCTAGAGCCAAAAATACATCTTTCAAATGCATCCACAGAAGGCCGACGCTGCTTGAAACAATAAACTAAAGTGATATTATGAAGGGTCGAAGCCTCGGTAAACTCAGAGAAGAAATCGACAACTGGGGGAAACCGCCATATAAATATAGGACCTTAGGGAACAGAGAGATTTGTGGAAAAAATGGAAGAAAATATGGGTTGGAGAGAGGGGAAAATACGCGGGATGTAGTTCCTTCATAGGACGGTAGAGGTCCCTCCCCCACCGGTGGGGGAGGGACTGATGCGGATGCCATCGTCATCACAGGTTGTGAACCGTCATCACTAAAACCCTCCTGAGTTCCTTCCACCCTCTAGATTATAATTTAAAATAACTTTAAGTATTATTCAATTATCCTCCTTGATATATTTGAAATACCATGGATTCATATTCTTCACTAATATCATGGTTTAAAATTCATTTGAATTCACCATCCATGTTTTCATGAATAATGCAGTATTTATGATCTATCCTGCAACATGGATCTAACCTTATTGGATTTCCATCACTTTTAAATAGTTATCATTAATGTAATATGGGGTGGTCTATGCTATTTTTATTCTCAAACATTATTTTTTTCATTTGATATGCCACGATCCTCTCTATGACATTGTTTATCATTTTGTTTCTCATGTGAAAATTATGATCTCACCATGGTTGCCAAACCGACTAATGGTAAAACACTATTTCTTGGTGGAATCTTAATTTGATGTCTCATTGTGGTGTGGTATATATTTATTTTGTGTGTATATCATCATATAATTACGAGATTTCACCTGACTATATCTTCTTAAATCTCATCATAAACCATGATCAATGAATTGATCATGATATTTAAATTATAAGAATAGCAGTTCAAAAACATCATAAGATTAAAATATTTATTTTTCAAAAATAATTCATATTCTAAAATATAAACTTCCCTTTTTCATATGGAAACTCAAACATACCTTTATATAGCTTCTTGATACTAAATGACTACCTTAATATAGGTCATTATAACCATTATGTAGCCTAAATATCTTTTTTTTACCCTTATATAGGTCCAGGTAACCTTTAAATATCTTTAAAACATTCCTCATTACTATAACATAGGTCTATGATATCAAAGTTACCTTTTAAGTAGTTTTCCTCTAACCTTTACCCAATTTTGGATTTTTAGTGATACCATTACATAGCCTTCATCCTACCTTTATGAAGATCTAATTGTTTTCATGCTACTATTGTATAGCTCAACTATTATCACTATTACCTTTACAAAGGTAGTGAATTACATTTACAAAAGTCAATTATATTCTAGCTGACCATTACATAGTTGTAGGAATATTCTATTACCATTACACGGGTAATAATTTACCTTTTTTTAGGTAGTTTAAATCTCACTTTACCCTTGAACAGCCTAAATCAACTTATATTTACCTTCATATAGGTAAAAAAGTTCAACTCTGAATCATATGAAGACATTATCAATCAATCCTAAGGCCTTCTAACTTCTATAAAATTTTATAGATGGTGTCTCATCATCCATCACTTATATTTATCTTCAATAACAGTGTACCAATCATCACAATAATTTTATACTTTTTCATGAACCTCTCCACTTTATTTATTCAAGATGTCACCTAAAATATACATTAATAAATAATATATAAGCACATAATTCATATTTTCATTAAACAACTTTGACTTAGGTTTTTCATTGGCATTGTTCAAAAAAACTACTATAATAAAAATGGACACAAAAATATTCCCATTTTAATTTATTTTCAATATAATTCTTAATTCCAATGTCAAATGTTCATTTCCTCCCCTTTTATATTCTCCCCCTTATTAAAAATAAGCACAAAGGACAATATAGGGGTATTTTCACCTTAACATTCTTGAACTTGAGAGAGGTATGATACCACATTATTTCCTTAGAAAAGTGCCTTTACACAGAAAACTCTAAGTCTATGTGGTGTAACCTAGTGTAGAAAACAAGATATATATAATCAGGGGAATCAATTTTGTCCATAATATTTCATACATTCAATAGCATGATTATAATATCATTTTAAAAGATACTTAATATAGATTTATCAAGAGATATTTATCTTGAATGAATCTCAATAAACACATCAAGAATTTCAACTCCATGTTTGGTCAGAATAATACAAAGATACACAAGAGATGGTGAATTGTGGATTTTCGATAATCTTGATGGATTATTTCTTTTAACTTTCCTTGTGTTTTATGTAGATGTGAAACGTTCTCTTTTATAAATTATTTGAGAAGTTGATAACCATTAAATAAGAACGCAATAATTTTTAGTGGTTCAGGGCACAAATATCCTCTAGTCCTCTCCACCAATGCTCTCTCTATGAGCTTGGTGATTTTCACTAGATAAGGTCCTCTTATCATAAGACCTTAAAAGCTGAGTGTGGGGAGTTGAAATATTTACAAAAAGGCTAAAAATAGCCTACTAGTTCTTTTACAGGGAACCATTTTCTCCACAACTTAGTGCAAGAAGATGAGACTTAACCAGGACTGAGTGAGAGCAGTCGAAACTCTAATAAATCAAGAGTTATATTTGATTGAATTGAAAGATTCTTAATCATAGTTTTAGAAGAAACTAACAGAATAAAGATCTTATTCTTCAAATATGAATGTCAACAAGTATGAATATCTCTAAAGAGATCCTTTTTGTGAATGAGCTTCAACATGAGTAGCAACAAATGAACAGTATCTTTTTTAGCAGTACAAGGTTGATATATGTATCTTTAAAATGAAGCCTCTTTAGTAAATAATAGATTGTTCGATATCTGTAGTTGTTCTGTAATAAAAAGATATTCATAGAAATATATTTGTATATCTCACATGTATCACGTACATATTAAGCGAAAATATTCTAGCCATATATATATAACACAAATCTTTCCTTCGGTTGAGCAGATCCAAGAATTTTGACCGATATATCATAATTATTAAAATTTAAATAATTCAATAGATTATTAACTTCCCTTAAAAATATTAATGATTTACTCTATTTAATAGAGTCTTTAAAACAATCATAACGAGCCTTTGAATCTATTATTAAATTACTTTAAATAGATATTTACTTCCATCAGGACCATTGCATAAATATCAGAGATTATTGTTGATTTAAAACTTCATCATTGAATAGTCAAATGTAAGGTTCCTTTACATGATGAAAAAAAACCAAACATAGGGTTGAAAACATAGGGTTGATCATAAAATTAGGGTTGGTGTACCATACATTTGTTTCTCAAATATAGGGTTTATTACTTATATAGGGTTGATGTACCATACATTCCCCTTTCTCAAATGTAGGGTTCTATCCAAATATAGGGTTTGATGAACCATACTTTACCAACATCATACGATTCCTGATCCATTCATGATTTTTTGAATCTAGGGTTGATTTATTAGGCTATACTTACCAACGTAGGGTATGAACAGTGTTTCCAGAATATGTTAAAATGCATTCCAAAAACTTTAACAAATATTCCCTGTGGATCAATGAATTGAATATAATTCCAAAATAAATATTTCAACGAATATTAATTTACTTAAATTCACTTAAAGTAATATCATTATTAAAATAAACATAGTTATTTTTTAACATCAAAATCAATAAGATTTATAGATTATTATTGAGACAACACATTCCCAACACTTCAAGGCACACAAACTCTCCATTTTATCCTTATTTCATCAACCAATACTCTCCATTATTAAACATTTTTATACAATAAAAAAGGGTTGATGGTGTGATTAGAATACCATGTTCTCTATTTTTTCTTAGTTATCCATAAATTATAGAGTCATTTGGTGACATCTTTATCCCATTATTCCCCCCTCAATGGATGCACTCAATACCTCATCTCTTTGGTAGTTATAAAAAATGGATAAAACCTCAATTTTTTTCTAATGTGTACAACACTCAATCATCTCATTAAATTCCACTCATTTTAGTGTAAATAAACCAAAAAACGAGAATAAGGAGGTACCTCATTTTTTCTTTAAAAGAAACACTTGGGCTGAGAGATTCCCTTCATGCTTGACCTCTCTTTTCTTAGAAAATCAGATGTGAAGGAAATTTCATTACCATAGGCTTGAATTATTTTATTTATAGAATATTTTTATTCATTTAATAGTTTCATAAATCTTTTTTCCATGCCTATAATGACCATACCTTTTACACAATCTTTCTCTAACATTCATATCTTCAATTTTGGAAAGCTCCACATGTTATACATAATTTTATTCCAAAATCGCTTTTCTTTTTTAAAAATAGAATTAGCTTTTGATTCTTCTATTTTTTGGACATATTCAACTAGTATAGCTGGAATTTCAAAAAAAATATCTTTGTGAAAGATCCTATTTCTTTGGATTTTCAACTTTAATATTTCTTAACTTCTAATTTTTATTCCCTTTTTCATTATAGGGAACACATCCTGGTAATATAGCCATGAAATACTTAGATATTTGTTGGTACTTATTATATCTTCCACATAAATCTTATTATATAAAAAAATTAATTCAAGTGGAAAGATTACTTAAAATTTTTATCACATCTAGTTTCTATTTAAACTTTACTCTTGTTTACTTAGTTTAAATCACTCATGGTTTATACCACTTCCTAGGAGGATAAATATAATTCCAGAAAGAGTGATATTTATATTCCTATAGTCCAAAAAACCAATAAAAACATTTAAATTGTGATCTCACACATTGATAAAAAACTATCTAGAATTTGTTTTAGGCTTCTCTTACTTCAGTTTGAGCCTTCTTTTTCCTAAGGAGCAGTGTTTTTCTTCGATTCTGCTATTACTTTGATTGGTAAGAGTGTATATCTCCATTATTATCATTCCCAATATACTCAATGTTTTTTAAGACTTTATATATAAAAATTAAAAATTTATTTTAATATTTATTATGTGCAATTAGTACCTTCATATCAGGATTTTTCCTCCGACTGACTTGAGATCACTCAGTTTTGACCTCCATTGATTTTCTGAAATCTTCTCTAATTTTGTTCATCCCATTTTGAAATTTCAGATGTGTTGATTTTGTCTTGACCAATTCTTCTTCCCTAATAGCTATAATTTCTCCAATGTCACTTACCATATTCTTAAGATCAACCACCTTCAATCTATTCTTCTTATTCTACTCAATGTATGGCACATCCTTTTTGACATATTCAACTTTTTTAGTAGCCTCCATATTATTCTCTTTCTTGAGCTTTCAATTTTCTTTTTGATCTATTTATTTCCATAAATATCATCTTCTAAATTTTATTTTAGTATCCATTCCATTTTAGTTATTCATTTATTAATGAATAAAAACATTTTTTAACTTGAGAAATGAAATTGATTTCATCATCTGATTGACTACTTAAAGAGTCATTCATTTTTTATTGATCACTAAGAAAAAAAAATTCTTCCAATATACTTATTATTATTTTTACCCTCTTTATTATTTTATGTTTTTTTGTCCTAATCATCATATTCATATTATTCAACCTTCTTCCTTTGGAACTTCTTAGAAGAGTGATTAATGTCATTACAATTATAGTACCTTAGTTAATTTTTGTTTCATTTTCATTTTAGCTTCTTAAATACCTTTAATATAAGTTAAATTTTGTTGATATCATCATCATCAATAACTTCCTCATTTTTATAATCACTTTCTTCTATTATTTTTTGTTCTGTGATTTTCATCTTTCTCATGTCATTAAAATCTGTATAATTTGTCACTTTCTTATCAAACTTTTGGGTTTTCTTATTTAATATAATGTGGAAATATTATGGAGTTCATCCAAGGATAGTTCTACCCTATCTTCTAAGTAAAAAACCTTAGAATAAATTCTATTAGTAAATTTTCTCATAATATTATTGAAAATAGTATTTTATTCTAGTATATCCCAAAATTCTATGACATTTATAGTTATCTCATTCATCCTAGTGAAGTAGTCATTAATATTTCCTTCATGTAAAATTTTTATATCCAAAAATATACTCCACAAAAGTTATACCTTGGCTTCTCTTACATTAATATTTTCTTCATAACTTCTTCTAAACTTTTCTAATATCTTTTTTTAAATTTTAATACCCATGACTTTTATGTACGCATTTTATGATAAAGACAAAAAGATAGAATTTTGGGATTTTCCATCCATCACTATATTTCTCTTATCAATGATATTCAAAGGTCCTACTTCATGAATTGGTGGAAAAATAATTTTGGCAGCATCAGTAATCTTCTTGACAAGAGATAGGAGATGGAGAAGAATCTTATTTCTTTAGAGGGAAATGGATTTATTTAAAAACACCTATGGTGCCTTAGTCTAGGTTTACCACTTAAATGGGGTGAATTGGTGATCTTTTATAAATGTTTACCTATTAAATTCAACCACTTAAACCTATTAATATTCTCAATCCACTCAATGATAACACATAGCCTCACCACATGTTAAATACTAAAATTGAATTATTAGTGTACAATATTTACAAGGTTAAGTATAAAATCCTACTCCTTATCGTATTTTATTAGACACACCAACCTATGGCTTCTTTCACTATCAACACAAGAAGATTGTTTCGGTGCGGATGTGCGTCAGGTTACGCTGTTCCGCCAGGACGCGTTCGCGCGTGCACCCGTCAACCCGAGGGGATGGGCGCGCGGCTTGTGGTCCCGCAGTCCCGCTTTCCAAAGGCGGGTGGCATCCGTCCCTTATTCAGGGGCGTCTGCTCCTTAATCGAAACCGGGATGATGGGATGTCGGCTCCTCCTTCCTTGGACGTCTCCTCGGAACTCGTCGCCTAATCCGGGTCTCCCTCATAGATTTAAGACATGCTCGTGAATATCGTTCCCGGCGCCATATCTTCATGGACACCGGTTAATTATGCTGCTTCCGCCCGGACGCTCCAAGGAGTCTGGTCGGGGCAGCAACCTGCGGTGAGGAGGCCGGGTGGCTCTGGGTGCTGGGGGCGTGTCGTAGCACTGCGGCTCTGCACGTCTGTCTTCCGTCCCTAATAGGGCTTCTCGAAGGCATGATGGCCTGAGGCATCCCGCACTGGGTGCGGGGAACTGTGTCCCCTGAGGTTTTCCTCAGCTTCCCATGTTTAACACGGGGTACGCCGCGAGTTTAACGTCCAGCGGGGACGGCATCGGACTGATCAACACGAAGAGTGGATCAGATGACAGAACCCCTTGCGGGGAACCTCCGACGCTGGGGCCAGCGCATGGGCGTCTTCCCAAGTGATGTGGAGTGGAGAGAAGTGGCATGACCCCACCGGGATGTGGCGGCCCGGGTAAGGATCAGGATGGATGATGGAGTGAAGAGCTTGGACCCCGTAGGGGCTTCCTACGTACCGCGCGTTAGCACGGATCAAAGTCAACGTAGTTAGGGTATACAGTTTAACGTCATGCTAGACGTCGGCAAGCTGACTCACGAAGGGGTCGAGGCCGCCGGGCGGAGGATTGAACCGAACCACCTTGCACAGAGGGGGATGGAACGGCCGGGTGGATCACAGTTTCACGTCATGCTGGACGATAAAAGGAGAAATGGAAAAAGGGGTTGTGGGGAGGCACAGTGGAGATACACACGGGCAGTCTCCCACAGGGGCGGATTCATAGGTGAATCGACGCAAGCGTGAACCCTGGAGGGGTCCCCTGATGGACGAACCGACGTGAATACGACCGGGACGACCAGGTGGTGGGCTTGAACCTCAGGGAGGCTTCCTACGTACCCTGTTTAGAAGGCAGGGATCAAAGTCCACGTAGTTCATTCTGTCAGGACTTACGCACTTGAGGCAGCCCGGATGCGGCAAAACTCAGTTGGAAGGGACTTGGACCGAAAGTAGGAGACACCTCGATCCCAGTCACACCCTCTACTGGCTTCGGCAGTGGGGGAGTGCAATGGAGATACACATGTGCAGCCCCCCACAAGAAACTAGGGGTTTGTAATACCCTACCCCCATAGGGAAAAGCCGCTCCCATTAAATCGTCCCTAAAGAGGGGCAATCCCGACATCCCTGCAGAGACGAGCGGGTGGGGGCCACATCCAAACCGGGGGGGACCCTGCGTGCGAGGCACGGGATCGGGTGATGCGGACGGTTTAGCGTCTTGCCAGACGAAGTACAGTTTAACGTCGTGTGTTGAGGACGAAGCGGACTGTTTAACGTCTTGCCGGACGAAGTACAGTTTAACGTCGTGTGCTGAGGACGAAGGTGCTTGGCAGTTTAACATCTTGCAGCACGGACGATAGGGGCTAGGCAGTTTAGCGTCGTGCAGCTTGGACGTAGTACAGTTTAACGTCATGTTGGACGGATGCAGTTTAGCGTCATGCGGGACGAATGTGCAGTTTAACGTCATGCTGGACAAATGTGCAGTTTAACGTCATGCTGGACGTCGGTTGCCGCCGATGGGTCCGTGTCACTTCGCGCGAGCCTGGAGGGCCGCACGGAAAGACAACGCACGGTGTGGGCACCCAGGACGAAGATCATCGGGCGCCACGCAGGCGGGTACCCTCAGGGGGTCAAAGGGGGTGACCCTGGCGGATTGCGCGCAAAAAAGGAGCTTTGCGCGCAAAACAGCAGGTCGGCGCGCAAAATGGCGGGCTGGCGCGCAATCGGGCCAGCCCTTTGCGCGCGGATGATTGAGAATGCGCGCATCGGGCTTCGGACAGCTCGCGGGGGCAACGGCTCATTCTCTAACGAATGGCCACTTTGAAAATGGGGGGTGCACGCAATCGGGCTGGATTGCGCGCACCCGGGGGCAATTGCGCGCAAGAGACTTCTTTTGCGCGCAAAGGCCTTAGGGTTAATGATTATTCAAAGGAAAGGAGCCAAGGGGATTGCGCGCGAAGGCGAACCCCAAGGCTCTATTGCGCGAAAGAAAGGAGGTTACCTGAAGATCGGCATTGCGCGCGGAAGGGGTTGGATTGCGCGAACGAGCGACGCTTCGGATTCTGGCAACCTTCAAAACGTCGGGGGTCGCCTTATATTTATAGGCAACCCCGGGCGCGGAATCTGGTCTCGGGCGCGGAATTCCCTTCGCGGGCGCGGAATCCGGACCCGGCGCGCAAGGGAGCCGCGCAGGCCACGGGCGCGAAAAATAACGCGCCGGCCCAGCGCATTGCGCGCATCCCGGGAGGATTGCGCGCCGCGACTCAACTTTGCGCGCGGGCCTCTGAAATTTCACGCAAGTCCTCCGGGCCCTCCGGAACGTGCCTCTGACTCCAAATATCACTTCGCTTTCCGCATCCGGAGCTTCGTTTGGGAGCAACGGACTTTTCCGGCGTCTACAAAAGCCCCCCCTCGGAATCTGATCGGCGAGAGGTCTCAACGATCGGGTTCCGAGGGAGACGCCGGAATGCCGAAGTCCTGGGCTGCGCGGGACTTAGGCGCGCAAAAAGGGGCGTCGGGCGCGCAATTCGCAGCCGCGGTCGCGCAATCGAGCGTTCCGCGCGGCGCGGAATCCTGGCCTCGTCTATAAATAGGGGTCCAGGGTTCCGCGTTCCGTACACAGGCCTTCCGCGCGATAAGCTTCAACGCTCTCGTGCGCGAAATTGCCTTTTCCGGTCGCGAAATTCGCCCAATCGGCGCGCAAAACCATCCGGAATTCGCCTGTCTTTGCGCGAAAACCCGGAACTTTGCGCGACATTCTTCCCAATTGCGCGCCGTCCACTTGGATTGCGCGCCAACCTTCAAACTTCTCTACCAGCCTCGTCCGATCCCGCACGCTTCATCCCTTAACCCGCACGACTCCCGAAACTTCTGAGATGGCCGCGCATCAAGGAAATGAGGGGGATGCCGCCATTCGCAGAGCAGAGATGGCGGCGAACGAGGAGGTTTACGGAGCCAAGGAGATTGTTTCCAACAATCAATCCCTGTTCGACTTGCTGACGCCGGCCCAGAAGACATATCCACTGTCGGACAACCTGCCGCTCTGGAACTTCGGCATCCTAGATGAGGTTCCGGTGCCAGGGTTCGAGGTTGATGCGCCACGGACCTGGGTGACTCGGGAGGACGAGCTTCCCCGCTATAACATCACCAACAATGGGCATCCTTCCAGGGAGACCAGGCACTTGGACGTCTATGTCCTGAACCCGAGGACGCGAACCATTGACGGGGGTGAGCCTACTGCGGAGAATTCTCCAGCCCTCTACTCGAGCACATATCGCCAGAGTGTCACTGACGACACCAAGGGCTGGCTGAAGGACTGGGACTTGCGGTCTGGGGGCAATTTCACCAGCGAGTGGGCCTGGGCGTTCTGGGTACGCCACACTTGCGATCACTTCGCAGAGGAGCTGCGGTACATCGGCCTATTTGAGGCGGTGTGGACGTCGCAGTTCCACTTCTACCAGCAGTCCGAGCTCGGGCCGGAGCTGTTCACCCGCTGGTCTCCGGATACCAACACCTTCCATCTTCACCATGGGGAGGTCGGCATCGGTCTCTGGGACATCCACTGCATCGGAGGTATCCCGCTGGAGGGTTACAAGTACGATGAGTTCCTGCCACCGAAGAACACCTGGGAAGACAGGTCACGGACTCCCATTCTGACCTGGCATCTGCTTGACCTGGCTACGCAGCGGCTCGGGATCAAGGACTTCCAGAAGTACATAGCCTACAAGGAGTGGTTCGGCCAGTTCTTGGAGCATGACCCGGCGGTCAAGATGCCAGGCAGGGGGAAGCGGTGCCCGACCGCGGCTCAGAGGAGCCGGAACGGGTCGTACTGGCGGGTCCTGGAGACGGGCGACTACCGCTCATGGGGGTACCGCGTCATCGAGGCCCGGGACCCAAATGTCCGGTACGCGGCGTTCCTGGCCGCCTTTCTGAGTGGGTGGCTCCTGCCAGTGCGGGACGCGAGAATGGGCGTTCGCCCGGCGACACTGGCGGTGGCGGGCGCTATGGCCGCCAACAAAAGATACAACCTCGGGGTCCCAGTGCTGGCGAGGATGTATGCCATCCTGGGACGCATCTCATGAGGGGGGTCGCCACGAAGGATCTGTGGGCCCTTTCAGTTCTTCCACGGCTGGGTGGCTGCTCACCTCGGTGGGTACACGTTTCCGAACGCCATCATTCCTCCAGCCAACGGCCTGCGACCCTCCCTGCTGAACATCGCGGGGGTCGCTCCGATGACCCTAAGTGAGGAGGGCGTGAGGATTCGGATTGGCAATCATGCCAATTTCAACTTCAGTCTGTTCCCCACTCCCGTCGGCCAGATGATCGACAATGGGCAGGGTCCGCTGGAGCAGCATGAATACTTCCTGAACATGCGGGGCGGAGTGCTCGTGGCTCGGATCGACGGGAGGGTGATCTGCGAGCCTTACGTGCCAACCCGGTTCGCCAGGCAGTTCGGGTGCCTTCAGCGGATTCCGAAGAGGGTATTCACTGCTGTCCGGGAGGAGACGAACCCTTGCGTCCTTCGCCAGATGTGGCTGATGTTTGCCGCTTTCGGCTCCGGCGACGTCATCACTCTCCCTCCTACCGGGGTTGACGCAGGCTTGGCAACCGAGTACGCCGAACACTGGGCCATCGCGTACCCCGAGGGGCTTCTACAGAAGCCAGTTCGGCGGCTCGAGGTTACCCGTGCGGAGACCGGGCGTCAAGGAAGGAGGCGAGGCGCCGCCACACGGGGGAGAACGGAGGCGCGCCAAGCAGCGGAGCCGGCGCGGGCAGGGACTTCGGCGGCGGGCACATCGCGAGCTGCCGCTACGACCTCGGCGCCCAGAGAGGGGGCACGCGCGGTGGTCGAAGAGCGGCCCGGGAAGCAGGTGAGACGTCTGCTCGAACCCTCCCACGATGCAGTCTTCCCGGCGCTGTGGTCGGCCTGGATGACCCTGCGGCAGTCACTGGGGACCGACGCCATCTGGCGAAAGATTCTCAGAGAAGGAATCCATCTGCCAGAGGTCGGGCGCCTCCATATTGCCGACAGGGTGGACTTCAACCGGCAGTATGCGTATCTGACGGCCATGGACGATTACGCGCGCCAACGTGGTCAGCATGCGGAGCCATCCCTTCTGGTGAAGGTGATGCTCGGTCTAGAGCCCGCTCCAGAACAGATGCCGCCGGAAGAAGACGACAGTAGCAACGACTCCGAGGAAGAGGAGGAGATGGGGGAGGATGAAGGCTCCGAGGGAAGATCCCATCAGGGGAGTCCGCGGGAGAGCGGCGAGGTGGCCGGCTCTGACAATGTTGATGTCACTGAGCTCCTCGAGGTCCGCTTCTATCCCTACTCAATCTGCTTCATCCATTCCCTTATGCAGCTTCTAACCCATTTCTCCACCTTTCTCAGGAGCGCACGGATGTTGGTCAGGCGTCCTCAGCGGGAGTAGGAGGGGCGCCAGCAGGACAAGGCGGGGGCCAGGCACCCATTATCGAATTGACAAGCGCGGAAGGGCCCCCTGCTGCAACTGTTCCTGCGGCGGCCGGGATAGCGGAAGATGACGCTCTGAACTCCCGTAAGTCTCCTTGCTTCTCCTTGCTTTACTGCTGGTGCTTGCTATTGACGATCCGTGACTAACCATGGCATGCCCCGCGCAGTGATCTCAACACTGGAGGCTCGTCGGGTTGCCGAACCCGGGCCATCTACGAGTGGACCAGTGGTGGACATGCCGCCTGCTCCGGAACAGACTTCCCAAACCGAGCCGGCCCCACCAACTGCTGATCAGGGGGCTGCGGACGCCGGCGGTGCTGACATCGGAGAGAGGTCGGGGGCTGACGAGGGTGTCAGCGCCGCTGGGGAGAGAGAAGAAGGTCGCCCAGATGTTGGGGAACCTATCCCTCATGAGGACCTCCCAGGGGCGGACCCTGCAGTAGACCTGCTGGCTGCCTTCCCTGCCTACCGGCCTGCCGACCCCGAGGAGATGGACGACTCGGACGCGGAGGCGGTCGAGGAGAGCCGGATAACGCGCCGCAGGGGGTGGAAGTGCATCCAGCGCTTCCTCAAGCGAGACCCATCGGAGTGGCTGGGGCGCATGGGATCACTTCAAACCTGGTTGCGCTTCCTGTGTGCCGGGGGAGCTGATGCTCAACGCCTCCATCTGACGGTCCGTGATTTCATGGCCGAAAAGATGCGCGAGAGCTGCCGGCGTGCCGACGTCACACAAAGTCGGGACATGTCGGAGAGCACGCGGGCGCTCCTCGCGGCGGAGCAGGAAGTCCGGCGTCTCGAAGGGCAGGCGGTAGAGAAGGAGGCCTTCGTCGCAACGTGTACCGAGCTTGTGGAGCAACTAGCAGCCCAGCTGGTTGACGCCCAGGTACAGCTGACGGAGGCGGGCCAACAGATGGTCACAATTCAGGTCGAGCGGGAGCGTGCACAGACCAGAATCGACGAACTGCGTGCTGCGACCGCTGACGAAGAGAGGGCACGCAGAGAGCGAGAAGCAGCTCTGGAGGCCACCAGCCAAAGGGTAGCGGCATTAGAAAGACTCATTCAGCACGCTAATCCCTAAGGGCTTTGTTTTGCCGTTCCCAAAACATTTGCTTCCGCTACTTTGATCCATTTGTATGAACCAATATATTTATCTGCATCTTTTGGCTTAACATGCTCAACCACAATTCACTGTCTTGCGGGAGTGTTAACCAAGCATCAGGCATCCATAATTGGTCCTGGATTTCTGGAGAAAAGAGGGAGGTCATTCCTAGGAAAGGAGACCTCAGACCTAATCAATGTATCATCCCCCCAACTTGTTCCAACACACGAGCGGGACAATGCTAGGGGCGTTGAGATTTTATCCGAACATAGGGAAATGAGAAAGGGTGAATCGCGTGTCCCGAATCCAGACATCCACAACAGTTGGCCTTCCAGGAAATGCCCAAGACGGTAGGCGGACAGTGGATCGACCATAACAACTGCAATAGACGGACCGAAGGTCATCATTCATATTGCAGGAGGCGGACCACATGTCATCATGAATACCGCTTTGGGGGTTCCTTCAGACACAAGGGTGGAAATTCAGATCAACAGGGCATGCGAAGCGTGGGGCGAAGTGACGATTTGTTCGGACAGAATCCAACGCTCTCAAAATTGCGCCACCGTGGGGAAAGCGTATTAGGCGGATGCACTAATCTGGCCGTGAGTCACCCCAATTCTCAGACAGCACCTCTTTGACGAGGAAACCGTCGCTTCCCACCATTGCAGTGGGGCATCCCGAGCTGAATCGGGGAGAATATCACAACTGCACCACTCTACCAGAAGCCAGGCCAGACGGCCGGCGACGAGGAGGGGCGGGACTTAACGATCCCTGAGGCTGGACCCGAGTTGAGATGCTCGGGCGTTCCTACGTACTCCATCAGGCTGGAGATCAAGCCACACGTAGTTCTGAGAGTACAGTTTAACGTCATGCAGGACGTAGAATCCCGTTTAGGGGAGATCTTAGTTTAGGGTCATAGAGCTCGGACCATAGGGGTAGATCTTAGTTTAAGGTCTTAGAGCTCGGACCATAAGGAGAGATCTTAGTTTAAGGTCTTAGAGCTCGGACCATAAGGAGAGATCTTAGTTTAAGGTCTTAGAGCTCGGACCATAAGGAGAGATCTTAGTTTAAGGTCTTAGAGCTCGGACCATAAGGAGAGATCTTAGTTTAAGGTCTTAGAGCTCGGACCATAAGGGGAGATCTTAGTTTAAGGTCTTAGAGCTCGGACCATAAGGAGAGATCTTAGTTTAAGGTCTTAGAGCTCGGACCATAAGGAGAGATCTTAGTTTAAGGTCTTAGAGCTCGGACCATAAGGACCTCAAAGTACGCCACATCGTGGTCCTATCCCCTGGATATGCGAAGATGCACTGAGGGATAGTGTCAAGAGTGTCGAGGTTTCGCCTGGTCAGGATGGGAGGTGGAAAATGTGAATCATGCGGCCATTCACTCAAGGACTGGGGGCACCGGAGTAACGATATGGGAGTACTGCCGACTGTGGCGGAAAAGCAGCATCAATATCGCACTAACCGTTGGTGGAATGAGGCAGCAAACGAGCATCGACCGCTCAATCGCAGGATTCATATCGATTTGCTGCCCGAAGACGATGGGTCCGAATGAAAGGGAGCACGAAGCCTGAAAAGTGGAGGAAACCTGACCAAGCGGGTCCTGACCCTCCTGGAAATAAACCAGAGTACTCTTGACACCGGTGGACCACTGCAAGGGGTCGGGGAACACGCCTTGAGGGTGACCTGAAGGCGGCGGATTCCCCAGAGAAGGGGGAATCTCTAAGAGGTGGGGGGCTGGACCCGAAGTTTCAAACATCCGGGCGTTCCTACGTATCCCATAAGGATGGGAATCAAGCCACACGTAGTTCTTGAAGTGTGGCGCAACACAATCGGGCACCAGTGCGGGGAAGAGTGCGGGTCTGACCCTCGCACACAGAAGGAGCGGCATTTGATATTTCTTGTTTGTCCTTAAAGATGAATGGTTTTTCTTTGTGCGGCGACATGCCTGTGATTGAGAAATCTCTGGCGTCGCCACAATAATCAAGCCACGGAAGGCATTGATGAATGGCGTGGTTATTAACCAGCGCCCAACATGAGTGTCCCCTGAGGAGAACATCACGATGCAGTGCCGTTTCTCGCCGGGCGGCCAAGACGATCACAGTTTACGGTCGTGTGGTAGGACCAGACAACACAGTTTAAGGTCGTGTGGTTCGGACCATGGAGGAATCCGCTTATCGCGGTACGGCGGACACGGCGGAGGTGGGAACATACCCAGCCCTGCGGTCACGCACGATTCCAGGAGAAGAGTCTTGGGATAGGGGTCTGCGTATGTCCATCACCCGAGGGGCAGAGATGCTAGCCTCCAGATATACTGGGCCCAGAACGTGATTGTTCGGGCGACTCCTTCCTCCTTATGGGGACGAGGGTCCAGCTACGCATGGCCCTTAGGGAGGATATCCGCATATATCCTTGGTGCTCAGATCATGGGAGCCTCGAACGACATCATTACCCTGGTTGGTCTGCCTAACGTGTAGAGGTGTACCGAAGGTCAGTATGAAAAGAGTGTCGAGATTCCACTACAACGCACAAAGGCGGAGTGTGATGAGGACTGCGCAACCAATGTTCAGAGCCTGAAAGAGCCGACATGGCGATCAAGGACGTTGCTGACCATATTCGCAACACAACATCCGATCGCGTCAGCCTAAGACGGGGCAAGCAAACGAGCATCGACCGCTCAATCGCAGGATTCATATCGATTTGCGGCCCAAGACCCGCCGGTAAATCGACCCGGAGCGGTAGGAGAGCACTGAGGCATCGTACCCAAACCGCTAACGAGGATCCCTTTGAGTGAAGGCTCGAACAAGAGGAAGCGCGAGGCCTGACAAGCAACACAGGACTTGTCGGGATTGAATCTGACACTACGAGTCATAGACCGAAGTACCCAAAACATGTTAACAGATCACCGGGAAGGGTCGGAGGACTCACCCTGAGAGCAACCAAAAGAGGGCAGATCCCCGTGATCAACCAAGAGACGGGGCTGGACCTGAAACACAAGCGTCCAGGCGGTCCTACGTATCCCATAAAGATGGGAATCAAGCCATACGTAGTTCTTGAGAGGCAGTTTAACGTCATGCAGGACGATGAGAGGTGTGAGGTGGTCCCACACACGGGGGGAGGCGTACGGCGCGGCCAGTAGACCAACGCGAATGAGGACATAATCCCCCGCTCACGCGATACGCCTCGCACAAAAAGGAGGGGAACTTGGGCCAGAGGCCCGACGCGGGATAGAGATTCCCGGGAAATGGGGTTGGGCCTGAAACATGAATGTTCAGGCGGTCCTACGTATCCCATAAGGATGGGAATCAAGCCGCACGTAGTTCTTGAAGTGCAGTTTAACGTCATGCAGGACGATAAAAGAAGGGGGGAGCAGAAGGCATCCCCAAACGTGGGGGGCGTACAGCGTGGCGAGCAAACCGACGTGAATGAGGGCATAGCCCCGCGTTCACACCATACGCCGCACACCCGGAGGCAACTGGGCCAAGGGCCCGAGATGGGATGGAAATTCCCAAAGGATGGGGCTGGGCCTGAAACATGAATGTCCAGACGGTCCTACGTATCCCATAAGGATGGGAATCAAGCCGCACGTAGTTCTTGAGGGGCAGTTTAACGTCATGCAGGACGATACGCTGGGCAGTTTAACGTCATGCAGCTTGGACGTGGTGCAGTTTAGCGTCATGCAGGACGAGGCACTTGGCAGTTTAACGTCTTGCAGCGCGGACGAGTGCTGAACAGTTTAACGTCTTGTAGCCTGGACGAATGCAGTTTAACGTCGTGCAGTACGTATGCTGAACAGTTTAACGTCTTGTAGCTTGGACGAATGATGCTTGGCAGTTTAACGTCTTGCCGCGCGGACGTATGCAGTTTAACGTCGTGCAGGACGTAGTGTACTCAGGCAAAGTACTGCTTGAGAAACCTAGCGTTGGTGGGAGGAGTGACACGCTCACCATCCATAGTCGCTAGGGAGTACGCGCCATTGGGATAGACCTTGCGGACAACAAAAGGTCCCTCCCACTTGGGCTCCAACTTGGGCGGCTTCCTGCCGGGGATCATCGGTGCTCTCAGGGCTAGCACTAGGTCACCCTGCAGGAAGGAGCGGAGGCGAACCTTCTTATTGAAAGCTCGAGCCATTCTTCTTTGATGCCTCTCCAAGTTGTGCAAAGCGCGAAGTCTATTCTCATCCAGTGCTTCCAACTCGACTAGACGGGCTTCAGCAACTCTGTCTGGCGCTTGCTGGTCGTAGACCGCAGTGCGTAAGGACGGTAACTGGATCTCGATGGGCAGGACGGCCTCAGCTCCATATACCAGGGAATAAGGGGTCATCTGGGTGGAATTGCGAGTCGTCGTCCGATAAGCCCAGAGGGCGTTGGGGAGCTTGTCCGGCCAACTCTTCTTGTTCTGACCAACCATCTTTTGTAGAATGTTAGAGAGGGTTTTGTTAAACGCCTCGATCTGTCCATTCGCCTGCGCATGATAGCGAGATGTATGGTTCGAGCGAATGTTATACTTGGCGTACAACTTCTTCAACTCGGCTGCTCGGAAATTGGTTCCGTTATCCGTGAGGATAGCGTGAGGCACTCCAAATCGATAGATGATGTTGGAGGTCACGAAGTCAGTGATCGAACAGGATTTGACCTCTCTGAGCGGAATCGCCTCTGCCCATTTGGAGAAGAAGTCCGTGGCGGTCAGAATGAACCGAGACTAGCGAGCTGTCGCCGGTGGGTAAGGTCCCACAACGTCCAAACCCCAGACTACGAAGGGCCAGGAATAACTAGTGGTATGGAGAGGCTTCGGCGGCCGATGCACAAAGTTCGCATGAACCTGGCACGCATGGCACCTCCTGGCATACTCGATGCAGTCATGGATCATGGAGGGCCAGAAGTATCCCAACCTCCGAATCTGGTGGGACAGCTTCGGCCCAGTCTGGTGGGCGCCACATGAACCAGCATGAACCTCTTGCATGATTCGTGGGATCTCAACTCCCTGAAGGCAACGGAGGAGAACACCATCAAATCCGCGTTTGTAGAGGGTCTGCTCCAGGCCGGGGCTGCTCTGGAGGAAAAACTGCGATGCGCGGCATCGAACTCGCTCGCGCTCGGCCCGATCTGATGGGAGAATGCCATGTTGGAGGTACTCAACCAAGGGCGTCCTCCAATCAGGGGCTGGTTCGACTGCCATATCTGGGGTAATCGGGGCTCCGGGCGTAGGGGCAACCGTGGTGAGATTACTTACCAACGGGCCGCGATCTTCTTCCGGGATAACGGGAGCGATGAGCCTGCGGTGCGTCACGCGGACGATCAGGTTGTCCTGTTCAGGCTCCGCAAGTGACGTAGCAAGGCTGGCCAAAGCATCTTCTCGACCGTTCTGCGACCGGGGAATATGGACAATTTCTGGCCGAGAAGGGAACCGGGCCATCAGAAGGAGGGTGCACTCCAGCAATGGCACAAGTTCCGGCTTCCTGACAACATAGTCGCCATTGATCTGCTTAACGACCAGCTCGGAGTCCCCTTTCACGCACAGACGGAGCACGTCGATCTCGAGAGCCAACTCGAGGCCGGTGATGAGGGCATGGTATTCCGCCTCATTGTTGGTACAGCCCTCTGACAACAGGAAAGAGTATGGCAGTACGGCTTGCTCCGGGGTAATGAAGATGATACCCAAGCCCACTCTGTTGAGCTTAGGATTATCGAGTCTTCTACCGGTGGGGCTCCGGGAGGCACCGTCAAAGTGCATCTGCCAGCATGGATCGGCTCGATCAACCGAGAGAATGGTCTCATCAGGAAAGCCTAGATCCAGCGGCTGATCCGCGGAGGTCGGGTGAGCTGCCAGAAAGTCTGCCAATGCTTGCCCTTTGATGGCCTTCTGAGACACATACCTGATGTCGAACTGCTGGAGAATCACAGCCCACCGTGCTAGACGGCCAGTCAACATAGGCCGGCTCAAGATATATTTCAACGGGTCTACCCGAGAAACCAACTGTACCTCATGGTGCTGCAAGTAGTGCCGTAATTTCTGTACGGAAAATACGAGCGCCAGGCAGCTCTTCTCGATGGGGGAATACCTAACTTCCGCATCGAGGAGCATGCGACTGAGGTAATAGAGGCTATTCTCCATTCCCTCGTTGTTCTTCTGGGTGAGAAGGGCACCCAGGGACCGTTCCAGGGCGGTCACATAGAGGACCAGCGGCTTCCCGGATACAGGCGGCATCAGAACCGGAGGTTGAAGCAGGTACTGCTTGATTTCCTCGAAAGCGGTCTGACACTCTTTATCCCATACATAGGTGGCACCTTTCTTCATGAACCGAGAAAAGGGCTTACACTTTCCGGCCAGATTCGCGATGAATCGGCGTATATAGGCTAAGTGGCCTTGGAACCCTTGCAGTTCCCGGATGGTACCTGGGGGAGGCATCTGGCTAATCGCCCTGATTTTCTCTGGGTCGATCTCAATACCCCGGTATCTTACCACAAATCCAAGGAACTTTCCGGAGGTGACCCCAAAGGCACACTTCAACGGGTTCATCTTCAGGCAGCGAGACCGGAGGAAGCCGAACACTTTCTCAAGATCTTTGAGATGGTCCTGACGCTGGCGCGATTTGACAACCAAGTCGTCGACGTAGCATTCCACCAGTGTGCCGAGGATTGGCTTCAATATGCGGTGCATCGCCCGTTGATAGGTGGCACCTGCATTCTTCAGGCCGAAGGGCATGACCCGGTAGCAAAAGGTACCTTGGGGGGCCCTGAAGGCAGTGAACTCCTCATCCTCGGGGGCCATCCGAATTTGGTTGTATCCGGAGTATCCATCCATGAAGGAGAGGGCTTGGAACCCTGCCGTGGCGTCAATCAACAGCTCTGTCACTGGAAGGGGAAAATCATCCTTCGGACAGTGGCGGTTGAGATCGCGGAAGTCGATGCAGACTTTGATCTGCCCGTTCTTCTTCCTGACCGGCACAATGTTGGCCAGCCATTTGGGGTACTGAACTTCCCTCACGAAGTTGGCTTTGATAAGCTTGTCAACTTCGGCCTCAACCATGGCACCGTGGGATGGGTGCATCTTCCTGGGAGGCTGCTTGAACCCACGATGGTTCGCCGGGAGACCAAGGCGGTGGACGGCTACCTGAGGATCTAGCCCCGGCATCTCGTCATATCCCCAAGCGAACACATCACGGTGCTGCCTGAGAAAGTCCACGTACTGCTGCCGCTCCTCAGAGGGCATGGCGGCACTGACCAATGTGGGTCTTGGATCGGCTTCGGTTCCAAGGTTCACCTGTATTAACTCATTGACCGTGGAGGGGACGCCCTCCTCAAAGGCTGGGGGTGCGTCTTCCATATCCTCTCCACTCGGGGAGGGATCATCCACGGGAGAGACTGCGTTGGAAACTGCATTGGGGCTACCAGATCCTGCTGGGCCACTGGTGCTGGCGCGGGCGGTCGCGGTCATCTCATCAGGAGACTCGCGGGCCGTCGAGACCATGGCGACGTCCAACCGGTGAATCGGGAGGACGTAAGCGTCATCCAGACTTGCCCAGGGATCACTTGCAACAGCGACAGGCTCAACCTCACCTGCCAGGATCTGCTTATCCTTGCTCTTGTAATAGTCCGCGTCCAGATAGCGGGCTTCACATGAGGCAAAAGGAGAGTCATCTCCTTGAAGCACGCCTACTCAACCATTAAGGGAGTATTTGAGGCATTGGTGGTATGACGAGGGAACCGCCGCGTGAAGGTGGAGCCATGGCCTGCCCATCAATGCGTTGTACGCAGTGTCCTGAGAGACTACCATGAATTCGGTGTTGGCAACCAAGTCACCGAACTGGGTCTTCAAACGTATCTTGCCGACCGGGGTTTTCTCGGTGCGGTCGTACCCCTGGATCCTGAGGTCGGAGGGAATCAAGTCATCCTCAGACAACCCCAATCTCCGGAGCGTCCGAGTTGGAATCAGGTTAATCCCGGACCCCGTGTCGACAAGACAGCGCCGGACTTCAAGGCCATTGAACTGGCCAGTGACATACAGCGGACGAATGTGTCCCTGTATAGGAGGGTCTTCATCCTTACCAGAGAACGAGATAACTGCCTGACATTCGGCGTCCTCGATCGTTTCGGCGTGAAAGGCCTCTGCAGCCGCAACCTCTGTCTCAAACTGGAGGGGGCTTTTCAGGGCTTCAGCGAGTGCCTCGCGCATCTCAGATGACATGCGCAGAGCCTCAAGGATGGAGAGCCTTGCTGGGATGTCAGCCAAGTGCTTCAGGACATCATACTTTTTGGCCAAGCGCGAGCCCCTGGTTGCAGGAGGTTGCTCTGCGGTCGGCGGCATGACGGGCCTTGCCGGTTGGATCGGCGGCCGACTGGTACTTGGCGCATCTCGCTGTTCACTGGCTGCAGTCCGGGAAATGGTCACCGTACTGGGGTCAGGAGGCCGGGATGGACCCGTGGCAGGGCGGAGCTGGTCGTGACGCGGCTGAGGCGGTTCTGCCTGGTCCCACACCACAAACAGCGGCGGAGGCGAATCTGTCATCCCCGAATGGGGGGGCGGCGCACGTTGTGCTCGGTTTTGAGCCTGCTGCCTAGTCTCAGTGGCGTGCACGGCCTGGCTGGAGGTACCAACGGCTGTGCCCCGGCGACTCCTGCTGTTGTGGTTCTTCCGACGGTGGCGACGACCGGGGACACTAGGGAGGTCCACCTGGTGTTCTTCAACGTCGGGAACCGAAAAGGGATTTACCAGCTCGACGGTGTTAACCGAAGCGTACCCAACACCGTCATCGGACGAATCATCCATCACCAGGCGGATACGAGGAGGGACCCCCATCTCCGGGGGCATGAAATCGTCGAGAGTGCGGGATAGTGGCGGAACCGGCGGGGCGCGCTCTTCCTTCTTGCGCTGCCGCCGTTTGCTCCTCTTGGAAGAGGCAGGCTGGGACGACGATGCCGAAGCAGCACCCGCAGATTCTGGGGGCTCAGGCTGATTCAAGCGCCCACGGATGATTCCATGGGCGAGAATGGTCGTCTTGCGGGCCATCCAGTTATTATACTTCTGGGATCCGCGGTTGGAGACCAGCTGCCATTCATCCTCATTGCCACTATCGTCATCTGATCCCACGAACACGCCCGCCACTTGTGCTGGAGCTGGGCCCAACCTGATTACATTGTTGTTAATCTGGTCTTGGAGCCAATACTTAAACACATAGCACCGCTGGATGGTGTGTCCCAGGGCCCGATGGTAGGGGCAGTAGCGGGGGTTATTCGTAAGATGTGCCTCCTCTGGCCTCCAACACTCAGGCAGTCGCACAATCCTCTGCTCCAGGGCGCTCCGGAAATAACCGGGGACCTGATCCTCGTGGAATGAGTAAGTCAGGTGTCGCGGGCCCCTGGGAGCGTGGTCTTGACGAGGGGCTAGAGGGGCCGGCCGAGGAGGTGGACCCTGATTATCTCGCCTGGGTTGCGGCGGTACATTACGCGGAGGGGCCGGCCGGTTCTGAGGCTGCCGCTGCTGGGCCGGGAACTGAGCCCGTGGAGGCGGGTTCCTGTGAGGCTGTGGAGCTGGCCTCGCCGGCAGCAGCTCCAACGGCCTGGGGGCCTCTATCTGGGCGACAGTAGCGGGCTCAGCCCTGCTGACTCTCCTTGCAGGAATCATAGGAGGCAGGGGGTGTGCCTGGTTGGCCTGTTGCAGGGCTTCCTCAAGACGTTGAGCTTTGTCTGAGAAGTCCCTGAACCCTCCGGGGTAATTCTGAGTGATCAGGGAAGGGACCAGCTCGGTCTTGACGTTCCCGACGCACATTGTCAGCAACTGCTCCTGAGTCAATGGCATGTCAAGGGAATACGTGAGACCCTTCCATCGGGCGACGAAGTCCGCGACTCGCTCATCAGGCCTCTGCTTGCACTTGAAGAGGTCTGCGATACTTGTCTTCCGGGTCGTGGAACTGAACTGGTAGAGGAACTGTCTATGGAGGTCCTCCCAGCTGGTTACCGACCCGACGGGGAGCTGGCTGTACCAAACAAATGCTGGCCCTTCCAGTGTCTGAACAAAGCAGCGAAGCTTAGCGGTCTCTTGCTGCTCCAGAGTCCCCAACATAGGCCCGCACCTCGAGTTGAAGTGGGCTAAATGCTGTGGCGGATCTCCAGTCCCGTTGAAGGGAGCGAAAGTGGGATTCCCGAATCCCGGAGGCGCCGGCATGTCATCCACCCATGCTGGGTAGGGCTTGCCGTCCGGTGGGATCGCCACCTGCCGAGTCTCCAAGGCCTCCAAGCGGGCAATGAGTGCCGCCATCGGATCGTCCGGACATGGGTTCCAGTCCTGGCGAGGATCTCTAACCACGAGCGCATTGCATGGCCCTTCAATCGGGTCGTCGACCGGGTCGTCGAACTCGGCAGCTCGTGGGATGGCGGGCGGAGCGGCCCTTGGGGAAGCGGGAGGAATCCGAGCGGGGTCTCTCAGGTAGTCACGCCGCTCGGGAGGGTGTGGCGAAACATACCGCGCCCTCTTGCCGTAGGCAATGGCCTCTCTCCTGTCGGCGAACACGGCGTAATCACGGTTGCCCGGGAGAGTCTCGTCGAGGAGCGGTTGTTCCGGTCCCTGCTGTCCTGGCCTAGGATCACCGTAGTCAGGCCGCCGTTCTGCAGCGCGCTCGGCGAGGAGCTGGTCAACCAGCTTCTTCTGTTCGGCGAGCTGCTGACATAGCGTAGCCTTCTCGGGATCCTCCTCTGCCCTCTGCATGGAGGCAGATGGGTCGGCGGGCTTTATAGCCTCGCTGTGCTCTTTTCCTTTGCTGACGTTTCGGCTCAACGTCAGTGCTTCAGTGGGTGCGGGGAGCCCCAGGAGGTTCCTCTGATGACGAGTGACTCTCACCGATGGCTCTGACGACGGATTGTCTTCGGGGGGAAGCCCCCGTCGAGAAGTTCCAAGTCGTTCCCCTCTCCCGACAGGTCAGCCACATTGACCGTTTCTGTCCCTGGGGATATACCCGCAGGGCCACCCAGCGAATCGGGCTATCGGCGAATCACACTGAAGCGTAGGGCAGCATACTGCCCCCATCCACGGATATACACGTGGGGAGTGGCTTCCTCGATAACTTTGCGGAGTACTTGAAAACACTAAACGCATCGTTGTTGGAGGGCCTCGTGGTGCTCAAATGACCCGGGGTGCCGAACCGCGGGGAGCATGGCCAGGTCAATTTGACGGCACTGCTCACCAATATCCTCCAGGTGCACTTGACTCCCGGGGTATGGCATTTGTAGGCGGTGAAGACAGGAGCGAGTCTCCCGGAGAGTTCGGCGGAAGCATTCGAACTCATCTGGGGTGAGCGATTCGGGTGCATCAAAGCCCGGTCCTGCGACTGGCCAAAACTTCTCAGGGAAGTGGCCCTCTGCAAGGACGGTCCAGAAGCTCCACGACTCAAACTCGGGACCCAGATCTCCTTGGTCCTCTTCAATGGCTGGGAACGGATGGGGAACCGGCAGTGGTGCCGAGGCGGGCCGCCGGGCTGACGGGCTGGCCGGCGGTGAATACGGTGAACAGGCCGATTGGCCTCCATATCCCGGGCCGCCCTCTGAGGGTGGCGGTGCCCTGGCTACCACATCACGATAGGACGGGCCGGCGAGCGAACATCCTGCCGTAGCATCGGTGCTCGCCGAGGGTGCACCAGATCGTGGTTCGACCGTCGGTCCCCAGAAAAAGTCTCCGGCTTCTCCGACCGAGACGGAAGGCACTTCCGGAGGGGCCGGTACCAACCGCAAGCTTGATCCTTGGGGGTCTACCAGGCCCTCGTTACTCCGGATATACCTTCGGAGAGAAGCGGGGATCACATCGATCTCGCTCTCGGGGAGCACGAGGCTGACGTGCCGCATTCCTACCCCTGCCCTTGACTGGCGGGATTGGGGAAAGGGCTCTGTCGCCGAATCGTACTCCGCCTCTGAATCAGAGAAGCGAACCGGTCGGATCTCTGTCCGGAATTCCGTAACATTCTTCCCTCGGCGTCGACGCCTTGCCTTCCTGCCCCTGGGTGGTTCTTCGGGGTAGGGCTGATCTATGTCCTGGCGTCCTCCGGCCGCACTGGTGCTGGGGCCAAGAGGACTGGAAACCAAGGTGCGAGGGGCACCGGGACAGATATCAAAGGGGACGCGGGGAGAGATGATTCCGGGCAGGCCTCCGGGCCGGGATCGGAAGGTGGGATGACCCATGCCTCCTGGATCGGCCACACGGAGTAGATCCCGCTGGTGAATAGCGCTACCGCGAGGTGGTCCGCGGTGGCTACTGCCTGCACCAGCAACCGGGAGAGTCGACCCAACCTGCCTTTGGGGCGGTCGAGGCCTCGATCCAGGTTGGGCATAGAAGTTCCCCTGCTCAGGATGCGCAGGGGCCTGGCGACTGGAGCCAACAGTGGCTTGGGCCAATGCGTCCGCTGTTGCTAGGGCCCCAAGGTGGGCATCCTCTTCCGCTCGTGCCCGACGTTGGCGTCGGGACAGACGAGTCGGGATGAGCGGCGCGGGCAGGTGGAGAGCCCGCTCTTCGACTTGAGAGGCCTGGCGGCGGTGTCGCTATGGCCTGGCGGGAGTCCTTACCGTAGATCCCTGGAGCGAATCCCGGATAGGGTGATCCCGGGCATCTTCCACCTCATCCGCATAGGGAAGGGAACTGTCAGAGCGCTCCGGGGATAAGCTCCCGAAGCGGTTGGACGTTGAGGTAGGCAGCGGTGCCTCCCTGCGCGGCCCTCAGGGGCGGCGGTGGTGGCGAGGTGCAGCCTCCTCAAGGTCTAGGCGAGCCATGTCCCTAGTGGGGATGACTCCCTCTTCCTCATATCTCTGCACCAGGGTGTTGATCACCCTTCTCTGGATGACCTCCGAGGGGGAGAGAGGGCGTGGTCGTCCCGCAATTGCGGCTGCTGGGACGGCCGTGGAACGGGCGGGACCGCGCGGAGTAGCCACGTCGGTGTTTCCCCTACCCCTGCGCCAGTGGGCGGGTGGCGATCGGGCATGGGATCGGGCGACCTGATTTCTGAAAGCAGGGAGAAGGACCCATTAACACTGACAGGAAAAAGGAATCGACAACCAACCATTAGCGCCACGACGCCTTCCGTGGGGGGAACCCAGGCCCTCGACGTTGCGAGACGGAGTGCCCGATGTCCCTTCCCTAGCCCCTGGCGGGTAAGACTGAATGCTTGGCCGGGCAACATGCCGGTCTTCCAACACCTCTGAAAGACATCGGTCTTCGTATCGAGGAGAAGAGATTCACGTCGGGTTCACCATTTTTCTATTTCGGTGCGGATGTGCGTCAGGTTACGCTGTTCCGCCAGGACGCGTTCGCGCGTGCACCCGTCAACCCGAGGGGATGGGCGCGCGGCTTGTGGTCCCGCAGTCCCGCTTTCCAAAGGCGGGCGGCATCCGTCCCTTATTCAGGGGCGTCTGCTCCTTAATCGAAACCGGGATGATGGGATGTCGGCTCCTCCTTC
The DNA here is from genome assembly GCA_963277665.1 of Viscum album. NCBI lineage: Eukaryota > Viridiplantae > Streptophyta > Magnoliopsida > Santalales > Viscaceae > Viscum > Viscum album. Next base: position 1,509,243,353 of record OY728139.1, on the reverse strand, counting down.
CTTGGACGTCTCCCCGGAACTCGTCGCCTAATCCGGGTCTCCCTCATAGATTTAAGACATGCTCGTGAATCTCGTTCCCGGCGCCATATCTTCATGGACACCGGTTAATTACGCTGCTTCCGCTCGGACGCTCCAAGGAGTCTGGTCGGGGCAGCAACCTGCGGTGAGGAGGCCGGGTGGCTCTGGGTGCTGGGGGCGTGTCGTAACACTGCGGCTCTGCACGTCTGTCTTCCGTCCCTAATAGGGATTCTCGAAGGCATGATGGCCTGAGGCATCCCGCACTGGGTGCGGGGAACTATGTCCCCTGAGGTTTTCCTCAGCTTCCCATGTTTAACACGGGGTACGCCGCGAGTTTAACGTCCAGCGGGGACGGCATCGGACTGATCAACACGAAGAGTGGATCAGATGACAGAACCCCTTGCGGGGAACCTCCGACGCTGGGGCCAGCGCATGGGCGGCTTCCCAAGTGATGTGGAGTGGAGAGAAGTGGCATGACCCCACCGGGATGTGGCGGCCCGGGTAAGGATCAAGATGGATGATGGAGTGAAGAGCTTGGACCCCATAGGGGCTTCCTACGTACCGCGCGTTAGCACGGATCAAAGTCAACGTAGTTCGGGTATACAGTTTAACGTCATGCTGGACGTCGGCAAGCCGACTCACGAAGGGGTCGAGGCCGCCGGGTGGAGGATTGAACCGAACCACCTCGCACAGAGGGGGATGGAACGGCCGGGTGGATCACAGTTTCACGTCATGCTGGACGATAAAAGGATAAATGGAAAAAGGGGCTGTGGGGAGGCACAGTGGAGATACACACTGGTAGTCTCCCACATGGGCGGATTCATAGGTGAATCGACGCAAGAGTGAACCCTGGAGGGGTCCCCTGATGGACGAACCGACGTGAATACGACCGGGACGACTAGGTGGTGGGCTTGAACCTCAGGGAGGCTTCCTACGTACCCCGTTTAGAAGGCAGGGATCAAAGTCCACGTAGTTCATTCTGTCAGGACTTACGCACTTGAGGCAGCCCGGATGCGGCAAAACTCAGTTGGAAGGGACTTGGACCGAAAGTAGGAGACACCTCGATCCCAGTCACACCCTCTACTGGCTTCGGCAGTGGGGGAGTGCAATGGAGATACACATGTGCATCCCCCCACAAGAAACTAGGGGTTTGTAATACCCTACCCCCGTAGGGAAAAGCCGCTCCCATTAAATCGTCCCTAAAGAGGGGCAATCCCGACATCCCTGCAGAGACGAGCAGGTGGGGGCCACATCCAAACCGGGGGGGACCCTGCGTGCGAGGCACGGGATCGGGTGATGCGGACGGTTTAGTGTCTTTCCAGAAGAAGTACAGTTTAACGTCGTGTGTTGAGGACGAAGCGGACGGTTTAACGTCTTGCCGGACGAAGTACAGTTTAACGTCGTGTGCTGAGGACGAAGGTGCTTGGCAGTTTAACGTCTTGCAGCACGGACGATAGGGGCTAGGCAGTTTAGCGTCGTGCAGCTTGGACGTAGTACAGTTTAACGTCATGTTGGACGGATGCAGTTTAGCGTCATGCGGTACGAATGTGCAGTTTAACGTCATGCTGGACAAATGTGCAGTTTAACGTCATGCTGGACGTTGGTTGCCGCTGATGGGTCCGTGTCACTTCGCGCGAGCCTGGAGGGCCGCACGGAAAGACAACGCACGGTGCGGGCACCCAGGATGAAGATCATCGGGCGCCACGCAGGCGGGTACCCTCAGGGGGTCAAAGGGGGCGACCCTGGCGGATTGCGCGCAAAAAAGGAGCTTTGCGCGCAAAACAGCAGGTCGGCGCGCAAAATGGCGGGCTGGCGCGCAATCGGGCCAGCCCTTTGCGCGCGGATGATTGAGAATGCGCGCACCGGGCTTCGGACAGCTCGCGGGGGCAACGGCTCATTCTCTAACGAATGGCCACTTTGAAAATGGGGGGTGCGCGCAATCGGGCTGGATTGCGCGCACCCGGGGGCAATTGCGCGCAAGAGACTTCTTTTGCGCGCAAAGGCCTTCGGGTTAATGATTATTCAAAGGAAAGGAGCCAAGGGGATTGCGCGCGAAGGCGAACCCCAAGGCTCTATTGCGCGAAAGAAAGGAGGTTACCTGAAGATCGGCATTGCGCGCGGAAGGGGTTGGATTGCGCGAACGAGCGACGCTTCGGATTCTGGCAACCTTCAAAATGTCGGGGGTCGCCTTATATTTATAGGCAACCCCGGGCGTGGAATCCGGTCTCGGGCGCGGAATTCCCTTCGCGGGCGCGGAATCCGGACCCGGCGCGCAAGGGAGCCGCGCAGGCCACGGGCGCGAAAAATAACGCGCCGGCCCAGCGCATTGCGCGCATCCCGGGAGGATTGCGCGCCGCGACTCAACTTTGCGCGCGGGCCTCTGAAATTTCGCGCAAGTCCTCCGGGCCCTCCGGAACATGCCTCTGACTCCAAATATCACTTCGCTTTCCGCATCCGGAGCTTCGTTTGGGAGCAACGGACTTTTCCGGCGTCTACAAAGATATGACAATAGACAGTCCCAAAATGATCAACATAGAGTCCCTCTTTGTTCTTTCTTCTACTCTTGACTTCTTATACACCCCAATCAAAGTTTTAATTCACTGAAATAGTTTTTATCCAATAAAATAAAGATCATGATATGCTCTGTGTTGGTTATACACCAATTGTGAATATATATTCCTCCACAAGAAGGAGTTATGTTCGTGTTCTATCTTCAAGAACTTTGATAGTCACTTGAATAGATCTACTAGTCTTGAACCTCTTACTAAATTCTGGATGATTTGGATCCTCCTTAGTTTTTTGAAAACTCAAGTGTATTAGGCCTTTTTCTTCCAAGATATCTTCCAATCTATAGACTCTATTTCTCTCTATTTCGTACAATTATTTATCTGGTTCTCACAATTATCAGCAATACTCAATAATTGTTCTTATAAAAAATATTCATATGAATTATATATTCACAAAATAATATCATGAATATTATTTATCATTTATTACAAGATATTATTTCACATTTAATATTCAAGAAACCCTTGTAAGATCTTCTTCTTCTTTTTAAATCATCAAAACATCACTTTGTTTTTGTTTTGAATCACTTAAAGAATAGGTCAATTATCCTTCATGCGGTATTTGAAATACTATGTCGTCATCTTCTACACTGATATTTTGGATTTAATTTCACTTTAATTTACCATCCACGTGTTCATGAATCATACAAAAACACATACTATGTTATGGAGCTCACTATGCTAGATTTCTAGCATTTCAAAATAGTTATCAGTAATGGACATTATCTTAGTCCATGATAGTTTTCTTATCATTCCTTGTTCTTTCATTCGATACATCATGTTCATCTCCATAGTATAGTTTAGCATGTAGTTTCTCGTAGGTAAATTATAATCTCAACATAGTAACCAAAATCCCCATCAGTAATACACTATTCCATGGTGTAATCTTCATTTGAAATCTCCCTATGATGTGGTCTCTATTTATTTAGTGTTGAGATCATCTCAGACATACAAGCTTCAACCTCACTGGATCTTATTTAATATCATCTTAACCCGTGATCAATGAGTTGATTATAATATTTAAAATATTAAAGTTAGGTTCAAAAAGATCATATAATTAAAATATTCATTTATTCAAAATATTTCATATTCTAAAATCTCAACTTCTCTTCATCATCTAAAAATAAGTGCATGCCTTTATGCAGCTTCTTGAAATGAAAAACTACTATTATATAGGTTAGGATGACCATTACATAGCATTAATATCTTTTGAGTTACCCTTATATAGGTTCAAGAGACCATTATATAGGCTTCAAACCATCCTCAATACACTTAAATTGGTGCTATAAATTATAATTACATTTACATAATGTGCATCTGATCTTTACAAAACTATGGTTATTTAGGGATACCTTTATGCAACCTTCTTCCTACCTTGAAGAAACACTTATTGTTTCAGTGTTACATTTACGTGGATCATATAGACTTATTCTAACCATTATTCATGTAGATAATTACCTTTATTTAGATAAATTATATTACATTTGACCCATATATAGATGTAGAAATCTTATATTACCTTTACTTGAGTGTTTTCGATGAAAACAAAAATCTCTCTGGTTCTCGAGTGATTGATTATGGGGAATTGAGTATGGTTTCAAAATCATTCACATCAGGTTCACCATTTTTGTTTCACATCCCATTTTAGGAAGTTTCCAATGGCATTAATTCATGTAACTAGAAACACCCAATGGATCTCATATCCATGATAGATCATAGACCTGTTTTCCAAAGGTGGATGGTTGTTGGGAAGTATAACCTATGACACTTAAGAACGCACATTGGTCAAGAGGATTGGGGTCAGGCTCATCTCACCCTTTTAGGGGATTATTTCATACTCTGAGACTCTCTTACAAATTTAAAATATATTAGTGAATCCCTTTTTAAATTACAAATATGAAATTTTTCAACCCTATGTATTAATAATCAATTATAGACATGCATTGATGGGAAACTATCTGTATAAATCCTAGGTTCTCAATAAATAGAACCATATGTATTTATATGAGGTTCTCAATTTATGGAGTCATATGTACATATTAGAGTTCCTCCATCATGTTTATGTCTTTTGCTTTGTGATGCTGGTTTTAATCTTCATAATTAGGAACTCTAGAATTTGTCATCATCTAGGGTGATGAAAATTGTTTTTTTATTAGTATCGGGCCCATAATAGGGGATTTCTATGTATCCTCATGAGATAAATCAAAAACCACATAGTTTTCTTCCATATAATGAGACACATCATGAATCTTAGGGTTATGTGACAAGGAAAATCCCATATAGTCTAATGTTGTGTGTAAGTACGTATAGGATGAATGAGCCAAGAAAAAGTTGGTGTGGGACTTATGTTTAAGTGACCCGAATGTCTTGAGAGGAATATGGACCTTCAGGTTAAATATGAACCTACTGGGAATATAGACCAGTGATGAATAGGGTGGGTTTTGGGTTTTGGGTTTTAACCTCATTGAGGCTTCTTACATATCCTATATAGATAGGAAGCAAATATCACTTACTTCAAAAGGTTGGGGATTACACCTATGAAGGTGGACCAATGGGTTGCCTCATTGGAAATATGGCCCTTGGAGGTGGTGATAACATGGTTGGGGATTATACTTCATAGGATGCCTGGATGGATATTTGATCATGATGATAACATGATTTCCATAAACCTCTAAGCCCATGTGAGTAATTCTCAATGTGAGAAACAAGAGGAAGCATAATATATGAAAATTCAAACAATATCATTCATCTACTGGTGAATGGGGGTAAGGGTATGGAAGGTGGAAAGATTTCCTGAAAGAAATATCGGGGGATTACTCCATGGTGGATGCCCATATGAAGATCACCCTTCCTCTCCCCTTTCAATAGGTATACGAGGAGAAGAGGTTGGGGCTATAGGTGCTAGATGTCATAGCCTGGCTTGATGTGTTTTCTTCCAGCATCTCTAATTCCAGGATCCTCACTACCATGAGAATGTAATATTATGAACATTACAAAGATCCTTCCTACTAGAGAGGGTAAATATTGGTATTTTATTACCAAGGGAATTAAAGACTTGATTGTGTACACGTTGATGTGTCATATCCCTAGGATGAATGAGTTGGTGGTCATAGTGGAGGTCATAATGGAATAATTCTTGAGTTATGGTAGGAGATATGTGAATAAATTTGGATATTTTATGAAGGTTATAATATGGGGGTGAATGCTACTCAGAAAGATGGTAATAAGGTCATAAGGGTAGAGTACCCTAAGGATACCCCATTCTGTAAATTGTTCTTTTCTATGCACGGTGGGTAATCATGAAGGGTCCCATGAAGAGGAGTACTTCATGGTGAGATTCACTTACTGGAAAAATAAAACCCTTTTCAAGTGTCCAGATAGGTCCTCTCACTAAGGATCCCATTTTTGGGTCTCCTTCATCATATGTAATAGGTGAGTTTCCTATAAGAGTCTTCTCTAGTCTTCTTTGTTTTCTATACATCCATCTTCTTCTCTAAATTCATTCAAAGATTACATATTTCTAGCCACAATAAATAATAATTTTCCTAATAAGGCTAGTGTACCACAAACCACGCCTGGTGCCATATAGTTGAGTGATAAAACTATCATCTGTAAAACATTTTGTGGTTTTTAGGGTGGTGAAAATGATTCCTCACACCATAAATGAATTTAAATTGTTTGTGTGGGGGCATTAAATCACTATATTCCCCGTGAAAATGAAAATTGAATTTTTTTTAAGGGGTTATTTCATCGAATCCTCTTGAAAAATATAGATTCATTTGAAGGATGGGTTATTTCACCACCCCCTCCCACAAAAAAGATATTCATTTACATGGGAAATTATTTCACCGCCACCTCTCAAATAATTAATATTAATTTGCAGGTGGTTATATCACTTCCTATTTCAAAAAAAATTAATATTCATTTAGGGGGGAGTATCCTTACTATCTTGACCCCCAAATGATTTATTTTCATTTTTGGGAGTTCCATGTAGAGTGATGATCTCGTTTAACATGTGAACTATGTGGTAGGGGTGGGCCACTTTGTGGTTCTGGTTTAACAATTTTAAACTCCATGAATGCCTTATACATTTTAGTTTTTTGGACTTATAAAATTTATAATAACATTATCAGGTTATTTTTTGATTTTAATATGCCTAATAACCCTCCTCGTTAGAATGGTATATGATAAGCATGAAAATAATTCAAATTTGAGGAATAAGACATCCCAGTTGAATGTTTTTTGGGGCGAATGTGGACCAAGAGGAGAGATCGTGCCTATAAAAGGTTTTATGTTGAATCATTGGTAACCAAGTGACCTACAGGTTCTTTTTTAATCATCCTAAGATCACAGATTGACGTCCTTCCCAACATAGCAATTTCCATTAATAAATGGACCTTTTCTTCATATTGAATCATTTAAATCCATGAACTAGTATTCTTGTGAACTAATTACTTTTATTTATGGTATAATTATCTCCACATAGTGATGGGTAATCCTCATAGAGATGGCTAATCAACATAGCAATGGGTAATCCTCATAGGGATTTTGATCGTTACATGGTTCGTACATGACGCTATGTTAAATTTTTAACTTTAATGAATCTTATATCTATTCTGCTGAATTTTAATGATATAGGGATAAAATGAGTTATGAACAAAATCCTTTAACTATTTTGATGATGTATTTGATGACTTTGACTGAAATCATGATCAATAAGAGAATTTATACTACTAGAAATAATTAATCTAACCACCAACATCAAATAATTCCTCGGGAATGTATTCTAAAGAGTCTTCTTTCGCCATATATTTTGTATCATGCATTGATTGAAAACTACATCTATAAAACTTTGGGCTACAATATGATGCTCACATTCCATAGAATGATCAAAACCTTCCATCTTCTTGATTTGAAGTTTTCATGGATCTTTTCCAAGTGAACATTTCAGTTGTGGGACACATTACTTCTAAATCTATTCAAGGGAAGGTCTTTATTCTAAAAAGTTCCGTTTGGAATTAGAGAAAATAGAATAATCACAACATATATTTGCAATCTTCTATTCCATATTACCCATCCATTTAAAAAAATCATCCATAATTATGAACATTTTAGAAAATGTGATTCATTTTTTAGTGTGTCTCAGGAATGGATATCGATATAATTACCATCATCGTTACACAAAAGTTGGATTTTTAAATTAATTAATTTTCTTTCATTGGTCATTCTTGATATCTAAATTTAAATTTTGTGAAAAAATATTTTTCATTCTCTAATTTGTTTCAAGATTGAGGGACCTAGAGAGAATAGTTTGACTATTTCTAGGGTCACATGACGGGTCCTACAAAATTTATGTCCCTTATGTTATTACCCAAACTTTTTCTTGAATATTATTTGTATAACACTTACTGGTTTTGGCTTGAAATTTACTTAGATTTTCCTTTTTGGGTTTTTCAACGTGATGAGTTTTACGTCATCTTATATTGGTAGTTTAAGGTCTTTTAAGCTTGACCAGTGTAACAAATGTTTTAAGTCAAATATATTTCACCATGAATTACTCAGATAACGCTTCTTGGTCAATAATAGTTTGACATATTTTGGATATGGGGAGAGGAATCATAAACCCTAATCTTGGGGCTCTTAAATTTGGTTAGGATAACATGGGGAAGGTATGTAACGAATTTCAATGGACTGTGTTTAAAAGGCAGACTTCATTATAATTTTTTCAAGGAATACGGAAAAAGGAATCATTATCTTATAAGAAGAAGATTCCTCTGGTTTATGGGAAATATTTAGGGAACACATTATGCATAGCCTCATCTAGGAATATTATTCATAGTTAGAACAAATTTTTCCTATGGATTCACATGTTATTATCACTTATATCCAAGGAGTGTTTGTGAAAATTTTAGTTTCCCAATATAATGGGTTTTGGCTTATAAAATAGGGGTGCATCCAAGAAGTGTGATGAGAATAATCATATTAATTACTGTGGAATATTCCTATATAAATTTTATTTGAAGTGAATCATTTTTTCTTCAATCGTGAGTTTGAATGTGAGGTGAATCCATGTTTCAATTACTTTCATGGATTGTGACATAATATTTTTATAATGGTTGGTCCTAAAATAAGGAATTTGGGCATTAGTACGTATCTCATTGAGATGAGAATCAAGACACATGTGTTTTTGTGATTAAATAAAAACAATTTCTCAAAAACTCTAAGATCACATGAGTTATTCTCGGTGTGAGAAATAAGAGGAGATCGAAGTACTATTTAGACATTGAAAAAATTCTTGGTTTTAGGTTTTCCCATGGGAATTTAATGGATTTTTATCTTATAGAGAAGACATGATCCCCAAATGATGTAGTTTTGGGGAAATGGAAAAAGGTAATCAAGAATATCTCAAACTTGAGGGTAAGGATGTGAAGGAAATAATAAATCTTGATCATGGTAATACTTGGATCCAAGAGGATGGCATGGCATAAACACACAAGAGGTAACTAAATAATAAATTTGAAAATAAGATTCCACTTATGATGTTGTTAGGGTGTAAAAAAATGAAAAAATTATCTCCTTGGAATAAATATTCCTTTGGTTGACAGGCCACATTTAGGGTACACATTATTCATAGACACATTTTTTCATATTATGAATAGTCAAAAAAAATTCCATTCAGATTAGGATGGTTTTTATCACTGATATCTAAAGTAATTTTATGGGGGTATAAGTTTCCCAAGACACAAAGGGTGATTTGTGAAAGGAAAATGTATGGGTTATGCAGAAGGCTTTTAGACCAATGTTGGTTGTAACTGAGTGGAGGATGTCACACATAGAGCTATCTCATATGAAGGATAAAGGGGGTTTTTGTTTTGTTCGTGGCTAGGCCTAGGTTGAAGGTTCCAAGAATCACTATGTATGTCATTAGGATTACAATCAAGCCATACATATTTATGGTATGGAAAATTCCCTATGTTGGTTTGACCCATAGATGGAGATTGGGCCTTTTTTGTTTCAACATGACTCTAGATTTGATAGGAATCAAGCTACACATAGTTCTAGAGTCAATATACAATGAAAGGCTACAAAAAATTCATTTTTATGCTATATGATAGGGATGTGAACCATGTTTCTTAACATCATGCGACAAGGATGTATGGTGTTCCATTTAAGGTCCACCAAAGACCATACATTTCCGGGTGATCTGATCAAAAATGCTCTGACCTTATATGGGCATGAAGGGGAAGGTTGTAATCCCCATCCTTAAGGAACCCATATTTGAGGGAGTGAGATAGGATAAGCATGTAATGAAATACCACGGACCATGTTTGAAAAGTGGTTCCCAATATAGTGTTGTGAGAGTATATGGAGATAAGAGGTTTTCCTCCTAATGATGAATTTGTATATTTTTTATGGGAAAAATTTAGGGAAAAAATTATATATAGACATAATTGAGAATATTATGCATAGTAAAAACAAAGACATCACTCAGAGTTGAACACATTTATTATTGATAACCAAATGAGAGATTATGGAGATCAAAATTTATCAAGGCATGGAGTATATTTTGTGAAAGGAATCTGCCTAAGTATGAATAGATAATTTAGTCTAGAATTAATTAGTAATGGGTTGATTATTCCTTGAATAGTTACGAAACTTATATAGATAATTTAATATTAGTAGTTGGACCCTGGATTTGATATATGGGTGCTACTACATATCTTATGGTTACAGAAATCATGTTGTACATGTATCTAAATAAATATTCCCCTCACTTATTGAGTTATTGTGAGGGGAAGGGTAATTTTATCATATTGTGGTCGGGTGAGGATATTGGATCTAAGAATCACTATATATCTCATCGTGATGAGAATCAAGCCACATGTAGTTTTGAAAAAATTCCCTATATAGGTCTAGTCCACAGGCAGGGAGGGTGTAAGATCTCATATTTTCTAGGTATGCTTCTCTCTAAGTTTTTCATTTGAGCCTTGGTGGTTGTGTCTTGTTCAGAGATGGAGAGACTTTTTTGGGGAAAATTACCTAAACTTCAGAGATGTATTCTCGTTTGAGTTAATGGAGTCCGGGTATAAATGGTACTAAGTGTTAATATGTGTTCTTGGTAAGTTGAGAATTTTTAAATGACGATTGGAGAGTTAAAGGAAAAATGGGCTGAAAACTCATCTATTGGACATTAAAACATTGTTTAAAGGGATTACACATCATGTAATATTTAATGGTTTTTAATTAAATAAATATGAGGTGATGGATTTTTCATCAAATACCATTAAAAACATTTACACGATGTGTAACTATACTACACACCATGTAAGTTCCCAACTTTTTGTTTTAAACATGTTTTGCATCTAGAATTTGTTTTATTTTGTTGTAGATCATCTCCACTTGACCCCAAGACATTCTCCAACTAATTTTTGGGTTCCAAGTTCCCTTCTGGACATCTCGTTTGTGTGATAAATCTTTGGTAAGTTGTTTTACTTAGGTTTCTTCCTCTTTTTCTTCCTTTTCCAACCTTTTTTGGTAAAATTCCTTGGCCAACTGCATTATTAGTTTTGATCTTGATCGTTTTTTGATCTAGGAATGTCTCCTTAATTATCTGAACCTTCTTCCTTGTAGGCTTTGGTCATAGGTAGCATTGTTGGATCATCAGTATAATGTAGGTGGTCTAAATATTAAACATGTGGTTAGATTATTGTCAAGTTTATGCAATATCATGATTCTGCCCTCATTTCATGCACCCAAATTAATTAAATATTTTAATAAGATTATCCCTTGAATTCCTTTGGTTTCAAATATTATTTTATTTTTAAAATGGATTAAATTATGTTTAGCATGACATGTGACCTATGATGATTTCTTATTACAGAATACCTAAATTATTCATTATTTCTTATTGATATAATTTTCAATCAATTGTGAATTGAATTAAATGCGGAATATGAAAGAATAATTGTAATTCACATAATTAACCATTGATATATATAATTTGATATTGAGATATCCATGTTTTATGATAGGAATTGTGTTTCATGCTAAGATGATTATATAATAGGCTAGGCTCGGGAACTTTCAAACGAATATGTTTTAATGTTGATAGTGAGTGATCTCGGTCTAGTCTAATGTTGTAATTATTATAGGGATTTGAACTGGAAATGATGTAATTCCTAAAGGTTGTTGACCTTGATTAGTTATTGTGATTGTACCATGGTTATATGTATATGGTTGATATGGTCGTAATACATGCTCAAAGATGTTCTAGCAAGGTTCCAAAGTAAGTTTTTTACCTTGGTTATATTATTGTGGCTGGTGGGGTCATAAGAAATGCTTAGAGATATTCTGGCATGGGGGCGAAGCAGGTTTTTTACCTTGGTTACATGGATGTGGTTGGCATAGTCATAAGACATTCTCAAAGATATTCTGGAATGGATATGAAGTATGTTTTCTGCTTATCTAATTATTGAATTAATTAATACACCTTTTTATCGCTTTATTTATTACACTTCTTATCAGACTGGTTTTGTTTAGGAACAATGGTTTTGACCTAGTGATTTATACTCACACCGTATTCAGGCCATCATTTGGAACCTGAGTAGATTTTTTGGATGTAGTTTTGGACAAGGAAGAATGACCTTGTAGTTGATTACTTGTTTTATTTTGGGATGAAGTTTGGAGATAGGAGTAGCATGGGTATCGGGATATGGGACTCTGAGTATTTTATTGAGTCTTCTAGTCTATTTATTTTATTTTTCTAGAATGACATTTAGTTACATTCCATCATGTCATTACAATATTCCTTTATTATTATTAGATTATTCAGTTGTCCTTTATTGTTATATTCCTCTATGTATTTACTTAATATTATGATTTCTTCCACTTCTATGACACATCATACCCATATTTATAGTCTCCCCACTATACACTTTACACACCCCATGGATATTCAGTAGCCTCTAGCATATAGGGATGTGTGGTTAAGGTCTCATAACTAAACCTTTCCTGCCATGTGAGAGAGTGTTGGATTGGGGGGCGTTACAAAGGGGTATCAAAGGAGAAGATTTTTCCTTTATTATGCCTTATTATTTGGGTAATGATAGAAAGGATACTAGGATTTTTTGGGACTTGGTAATTAGATTTTTCATGGGAGTAGATAACCCATGTAAGGGGGAAAATTGGAGTACCCATTGATGGGATTGTTGTATGTGTTGGGTGCTTTTTTACTATTAATATTATTTCACCATGGGTGATTAAATTTTTTTAGTCTATTATTTTATGTTGATATTGTTTCTTAGGATTTGTACTCATATCCTAGTATGGCACGAGCTAAGAATACATTCATCATAATAATCATATAGGGATATATTGACATGCATTGTTCATGATATGGATATATCTATTTTTTCATGTAATATATACTTGCAGGTTTAACTGTAATATGAGATATCTATTCACTAGATAAAGGAAATGAGTTTTCATTCCATGTTAAAATAATTTTAATCCATTTCTATAGATACCAAGAGTTAGTGGTTCTCTATTACTGTCACCAATTAGGGTTGACCTTGTTGCTATCTAGTTATCTGTGGTGTGAATTTTTCTTGTAGAGAAAATTCCTCATTGTCATCTTCGACTTGAGATTCAAGATATTGGAAATCAGTAGGCTCCTAACATAGATAAACTGGAACTTCCTATAAGTCATTAGGTGAAGATATACGTTTAGCTTCATGATAGCTTCCTAAGGTTCATCTTATCCATAGAAAGGGATTATATTCATACCGTTCCTTCAATGTATGAACTGACAAGAGAGTTTCAACTTTAGAATTTTTCTCTATTTACTAGGGAAGGGTGACCCCAAGCAATTGAGCTCCAGGTTTATTTAGTCTAGAAAATCTTCAAGCATCTTGAGACACCCGTAGATAGGAGGGTGAATCCTTCTTTGTATATGCCTCATGGACCTTCCAGACATTAGTGGGATATTATTGAGGAATCTAGGAGTGTGGTGGGCTATATTAGAAGGAATTCAAGAAAAAATTCTTAATCTATTTCTATCCTAAAACCTTGAGGGATGAAAAATCTTGCAGGTTCATGCATCGATGCTGGAGGGTTTGTTAGTGATGGACTATGATGGACATTGTACTGACCTACATCACATTTCATCATTTTTCGAAGCTAATGAGATCTCCTAGCATATATTCTTCCAATATGGTCTACGTTATGAGATCATGATGCAGGTAAACATTTTCCATTTAAAAATCTTTAAATATGTGATGAATCAGGTACTCATCATAGAAGGGAATCTGAGAGAGGTCCTAAGTAGAAGTCAGGATGTTTCAGTAGGGTGATCTAAAATTTCTTATTTGAGTGGTAAGAAGCATCATTATGATAGTTTCCTCTAAAGTATTAGTTTTAAGGGAAATTACGGTAATGGACTACCATCTCAAGATCATGTTTCGTTCCACCGCTATCAATGTGGGAAGTTTTATCACAAGTGCCTGCAGTGTCCTTACCCCACATTTGAGTGTTTCATCTATAGAATATCGGTCCATATTCAGAGGTTTTGTTAAAAAAATTCATAGTATATGAGTGTAAGAGGATCAGGGCAAGCATCAAAAATGGTAAGGTGCTCAGCCCCCCCCCCCCCACCTCAGTATCCTAGTAGCTGGAGTTCCATAGTTCATTTACACTAAGGTACGAGATGTGGTATGAGCAATAGTTCCAAGCAAGGGAAGTAGCTCAGGGTAGTTATAATGAATCTTATGGTAGAGGGAAAAGTTAGTTTCACGTTATGCAGACTACTCCAGTTAATGTGGATGTAGGAATATCTACCATCATAGGTATGATTCTTATATCATCTACCTTATATTATGTTATTTTTTATATAGGATCGTTTCATTATTTTCTATCTACACTTTTTGTAAACATTTTGTTCTTGGATGTGGAAATATTAGACGGTGTTTTAACCATTGACATGCCTTTAGTAGTGCGGTCTGATAATATTAAATGGTGTAATGAATGTTATCTGGATATTGGTGGTTATTGTTACTTTTGGGAACCGTCAATGATTTAAATGATAGTATTCGACATGATTATTAGTTTGGATTAGTTATTTTTATTCTAGGCCCATATATACTATTACAGGAGGAGAGTTACTTTCTTATCTCTATAAGGAAGAAATTATTCTCACCAGGGTGAGTGGGATCTTCAGGCTGGTCATGCGGGACGAATTTAGTGCAGATTGGATTGTATCACAGCTCAAATTTCTGGTATTTCCCTAGATATTGGTGGAATGTAGTAGGATTATTTTCCTCCAGTGTTATAAAATATTTGAGATGTTTTCCCTGGTGAGTTATATTGCTTACCACCTAAGCGATAGATCGAGTTAATGATTGAGTTAGTGTTGGGAGTAGATCTAGTTTCAATCCCACCTTACTGAATGTCACCAACAGAGATTCATGAGTTGAAGTTTCAATCCGAAAATCTATAATCTAAAGGATTCATTTGACCAAGTACATATCCTTGGGGTTCTCCATTTCTCTTCACCAAAAATGTTGATGGATCCTTGAATTTATGTGTGGATTATCATAGGTTGAACTAGATGGCGGTCAAGAACCACTATCCCCTTCGGTGCATTGACTATCTTTTCGATCAATTGAGATGTGATAAGATATTCTCCAAGATTGATTTGAGATTGGGATATCATTATTTAAGGGTGATACTATCAAACATACCTCAAACTTCTATTAAGAGTAGATATGACTTTTATGAATTCTTAATTATGTTATTTGTCTTGACCAATACACCTATGGTATTTATGAAATTAATGAATAGGATCTTTCATACATTTCTAGATCTGTTTGTGGTGGTTTCCGTCGATGATATCTTAGTGTAATCATAATCAACAGACGATCATGCCAAACATCTTAACATCATCCTAAGTACATTGAGTGAGCATCGACTTTATGCCAAGCTAACTAAATGCAATTTCTGGATAAATGAAGTGCACTTCTTAGACCATGTCATCTCAGAGGTAGGAGTTTCAGTGGACCCAGATAAATTATTAGTCATGATATATTATGAATAGACCAAGAACATCTTCAAAATATGGATTTTCTGGTTTTAGCAGTTTATTACTATTATTTTATTCAATATTTCTCCCAATTGGCAGAACCAATGTCTAGGATGAACAAGAAAGGGGTAAAGTGTTTTTGGTCTCACACTTATGGAATAAGTTTTCAATATTTGAAGGGCAGGATGACCTTAGAACCTATCCTCTCTTTGCATATGTCAAGTAAAGAATATATTGTGTACTATGACACATCCAGAGTTAGACATAGAGTAGTTTTGATGTAGTAGGATCGTGTGGTTTCTTGTGGATCTAGGCAGTTGAGATCTATTAATAGGGATTACCCTACTCTTGATCTATAGTTAGTAGTAGTGGTAAATTCCTTGAGATTATGTAGAAAATATATCATGGGTGAGAGTTTTTTGGTATACACGGATCACAATATCCTCAAGTACATCTTTTCTCAGTGGGACTTGAACCTTCAGCAGAGGATGTGGGTTAATTATCTATAGTATTTTGAAATTGAATTAGATTATACACTAGTAAAGGGAAACATAATTGCTAATGATTTGAGCTGAAACACATAGATAGAGGTAGTATGGGAGTCTTGTGATGAGTGGCGGATAATGTCCCTCTTTGTAGACATGCATCTAGATGTTCAGGAATCTCATGGGAAAGTAGCTCTCACTTCGACATAAGTGATACCTGTGATTTTGGACTATATTAAGACCAAGAAGTTGTCTGATCTAGAGGTATCAATTTTGAGAAAAAAATTATATTGTGGGGAGACACCATTCAGATAGTCTCTGGGCTATGGAAGTTCTATTCTTTTCTATGTCCAGGTATTGGTTCCTACAGGCTTGTGAGAAGAGCTAATGAGGGAGTTTTAGGATTCTAGATGGGTGGTTCTTCCTGGTTTAACAAATATGTATCATGATCTCCATAGAAAATATAGGTGGTCAAGAATGAAGAATTAGGTGTAAATATTTGTGTCAAGATGCTTCACTTGTTAGTTGGTGAAAGTATAGAATCAAAGGACAGTTGGGTTTTTCAACCTTTACCCATCTTGGAGTATAAATTGGATGATGTCACAATGAATTTTTTGATAGGATTACCTAGGAAAACCCATAAGAATGATGATTTGTGGGTTTTTTTGTATCAACTGAATAAGGTATCCCATTTCTTACCTATTAGGTAAACCTTTACAATTTAAGACCTATAAAATCTTTATGTGAACGAAGTGGTTCGGTTTCATGGTGTTTCGAGAAGTATCATTTCATATATATATAATAATATCACATTGAGTTTCTGGAAGGCTATTCAAAAATCTCTGGGATCACAAGTTCTTTTATGCAAAGCCTATAATCCACAGACTTATGGTCAATCTGAGTGCACTATCCAGGTTCTGGATGATATGTTATGAGCCTGTGTTATGGATTTTGGTGGTACATGGTAGAAACATATGAAACTAATAGAGTTTTCATATAATAATAGCTTACATGCATCAATCTAAATTGAAACTTTTGAATATTTTTATGGAAGGATGTGTTGTTTGCCTCTTTTTTGGATGGAGGTAGGTGAGTCATCACTTCTTGGGCCTATTCTTGTTTAGGAGACATATGAATGGGTTCAATTGATTATAAGGTGTTTGGTGATTGTACAGATTAGGTAGAAATCATATGTTGAACATCATAGATGACTTATGGAATTCGAGGTTGGTCATCATGTTTTCATTTGTGTGTCACCTAGGTTGGCACAACTCTGTGTCGGAAAATAAGGAAATCTATCACCTAGGTTTGTTGAGAAATTTTGAAATAGTGGCAAGGGTCAGTCCAGTGGCGTACCGTCTAGAACTTCCAAAGTGATATAGTTTTATAAATGATGTGTTTCACAAGTTACAACTATTAATATATCATCGAAAATATTCCCATGTGATAGACATATCAAATGTTAAGATTTGTTTTGGTACTTCCTTTGAGGATAATACAATACGTGTTATGGATCTTAGTGAGAAATTTATTTGGGGTTGGACTATACCATTGGTTCAAGTATAGTGAAAGCATGGGATAGTTTAGGAGGAGAACTGGGAGAGGGAGTCTGATATGAAAAAAAAAGTGGCCAAACTTGTTATTTGAGACCTCACAGGGACACTTAGAGCATCTTGGGGACTAGTTGTTATAAGGTGGGGAGGTTATAAGATCCCATCTTTTTTCATGTATGTTTCTTTTTGAGTTTTTTATTTTAACCTTGGTGGTTGTATATTGTTCGGAAACATAGAGCCTTTTTTGGGGGGAAATGATCTAAAGTTAGAGGATATATGATATCTTTAGTTAATATAGTCTGGATATAAATGGGACTAAGTGTAATATGGGTTCTAGGTATGTTGAGAATTTTTAAAGGAGGTTTGGATAGTTAAAGGGAAAATATGATAAAAACTCAACTAAAAACATTTACACATCATGTTAAGGGATTACACATCATGTAATGTTCCACAGGTTTTAATTAAATACATCCTAGGTAATGGGTTTTTCGGTGAATACCATTAAAAAACTTTAAATGATGTCTAACTACATTACATGCCATGTAAATGCCCGAAAAGCTGTTTTAAACATGTTGTGTAGTTGAAAGTTTTTCTATTTTACTAAAGCTCCTCTCCTCTTGAACATATGGAATTCTCTAGGATATTTTATGGTGCCAACTTCCCTTTAGGACATCCCATTTGTGTGATAAATCCCCAATAAGTGGTTTTTTTAGGTTTCTTCCTCTTTTTCTTACTTCTCCAACTCATTATGGTGAAATACCTTCCCCAATTGCATTATTGGTTTCGATCTTAATCATTTTTTATCTAGGAACCTATTTGAAACCATTTTTACCTTCTTCCTTGTATGTGTTGGCCATATAAATCATTGTTGGGTCATCAGTATAAGTTAGGGGGTCTAAATCTTAACCCTGTGGTTTATTTATTTTTAAGTTTATGAAATATCATGATTGAACCCTCGTTGTGTGTATCCAAATTATTTAAAAAATTGAATGATTTTATCCCTTGATTTCATTTGGTTTAAAATGTAATTATATTTGGAAAAAGGAATTAAGTATGTTTAGTATGACATGTGATCTAGGACGATTTCTTGATATATAATCCCTAAATTGAGGATTATTTATTTTTTATATAATTATTAATCAATTATGAATTGAATTAAACATTCCATACCAAAGAATAATAGTAATTCACATAATTAATCATTGAGATATATGATGTGATATTTCTATATTCATATTGTATGACAAGAATTGTGCTCAATGCTGAGATAATTATATAACGGGCTAGGTCCAGACACTTGCTCACGAATATGCAATAATTTTGATAGTGATTGGGCTCATCCCAGTCCAATGTTTTAATTATTATAGGTATTTGACCTAGAAATTTTTTAATACTTATAGGGCCTTGACCCGGATTGGTTTTTGTGACTATACTATGGTTATATGGTTATGGTTGGATGGTCGTAAGTCATGCTTAGAGATATTTTATCATAGCACTTAAGCAAGTTGTTTACCTTGGTTATATGATTGTGGTTAGTGTGGTTATAATACATGCTTAGAGATATTCCAGCATGGTGTCAAAGTAGGTTGTTTACCTTGGTTACATGGTTGTAGTTGACATGGTCATAAGGCATGCTCAGATATATTATAGAATGGAGCCGAAGTAGGTTTTTGTGTTTATTTAATTATTAAATTAATTAATAAACCTTTTTATCACTTTATTGTGTAGTCTTCTTATTAGACTAGTTTTGTTTAGACACATTGGTGTCAGCCTACTGAGTTATACTCACGCTGTATTTAGGCTACTATTTGGAACTCGAGTATATTTCGTGGATGCAGGTTTGGACAAGGGAAAAGGACCTTACTATTGATTACTTGTTTTCTATAGGACTATAGATTGGGTATGGTACCAATATGGGGATCGGGACCTATGACTCTGAGTCTTTTATTTATTCTATTAGTATTTTTCTTATATTGTTATAGAGTTAAATTTTGTTACATTCCATCACGTCATTACATTATTCCTTTATTATTATTGGATTATACAGTTGGAATTTATTATGATCTTCCACTATGTATTTACTTGATTATTATTTATATTTTATTATGATTTGTTATACTACTATAACACTTCATACAAGGTGGTATAGTCTCCTCACTGTGCACTTTACACCCTTTCTGCTAGTCAGTAGCCTCTGGTATACGAGGAGGTGTGCATGAGGTCTCATAAACAACTCTTTTCAGCCATGTGATATACTTCCAGATTGGGGGAAATTACAGAGGGCAATTTCTCTTTTCAATCATGGCTTTATAAATGAAATGAGAACCTTCCATGGACTTTCCCGTGCAGATCTGGCTCATACATAGGAAAGTATAGAATTTTTTTTTGTATTTGGGTCCACGTAATAGAATATATGGGTCACTATATATCTCATTGATATGAGAATCAATCCATAATTAGTTCTAAAATATAGGTGTGGTAAGGTACTAACACCAGTAATGGAGTTTCTCTCAGGAGAGGGCCACAATAATAGAAAATTTAACATCGTACGAAAGGGATGAGAACTGTGTAGTTTAATGTCATAAAACAAGGACGTAAGTTACCCAACATGAAGGGGAGGTATGAATCCTTTCATTGGACAAACACAACTTGAATGGAGTTTATATATATTAGGGTCATGGTGTTTGGACCTTGAAGTGACATGACCATTCAGGGAGGTCCTTGCCAAGATTCCTAAGCCCATGTGAGATATGATAGGTGTGAGAAATAAGGAATGGTGATGGTTTATCTTTTTTCATAGTGGAATTAAAAGAAAGATAGTGAAGTGACTGGTTAACACCAATGGTATGGATGGATTTTTAAGCTGACAGAAGGAATCTAACATGCATGAATGGATTGAGGTCAAACATTAGCAGAGACAACCATACCCAAGTTAGGAATTCTTGTTTGAGCCTGGGATATGAGGTATAGCAATTTCTATGTATCCTATAAAAATAGGAATCAAGTTGTTCATAGTTATAGAGATAATTAACTATAAATATCTGACTCAAATGTGAGGAATGGGGAATCCTTTTTTCAAATGGGACTAGAATGAGACACTCAGGCATCACTATGTATCTCATAAAAATGAGAATAAATACACATGTAGTTCTAAAAATTACATGTTTTTTAATTTCATGTAGTAAGTACATAATTTCCATTGAAGGATTGATAATAAGGGATGTGGGGATGATGCATTAAAAGATTCCTAGATATTTGGAAAATATTATCATAAGAATAGTCTCCCATACTCATCACATGAGGCATCCTCATCCTATTTACCATGGTATCCTATTCTTGGTGCATATGGTAAGACTACATTTTAACATCATGTTAATAATATTTTATTGTACAATTTAACTTCCTATGACTATGAAACTATGGTTTATGCCTTTTAGGATCATGCAATAAGGTCCACTCTATGTAGTTTAGTTTCATGTGATTATAATGAGTTAGGTGTAGTTTAATTTAATGTATAAAGAAAATTGGTGTCTTTTAGTTTCAGGTCATACAACTAGGATTTTATGTCATTAATCACATAAAATATTTCTTGATAAATCTTTCATTGGTAGGTGTGCAACATGCTCTCCATCCATGGTGATCAATGAATATGCTCCATTGGAATTGAACTTTTGGATAGAAAATGGTCCTTCCCATTTTGGATCAAGCTTCAAAGGTTTCTTTCCATGTATCATTGGAGTAATAAGGACCAAAACTAATTCCCCTTGAACATATGATCAAATGAAAACTTTTTAAACAAAACTCAAGCTATTCAGTTTTGGTGAACTTATAAATGATGCAAGGTATGAAACATTTTCTCATATATTCACTCTAAATCATAAAACCACTTCTATGTTTTCTCAAAATCTATGATTTTTCCATATATAACTATTTTTAGTGAGTGAAATTGGACCTCAATGGGTATCACTACATCTATTCCATAAACCAATGAAAATGGGGTTTCTTGAGTTGTAGTGCGAATTGTAGTGTGGTAGGCACACATGGCATACAAGATCTTATCAATCCAAGACTTCTTTTCTATATCCACCATTTTATATAGAATATTAGATAAATTTTTATTAAAATCCTCTATATCTCCATTTCCCTTTAAATGGTAGTGGGAATAGTAGTTGGATTCGATATTGTACTCCTGGTACAACTTTTTTAATTTAAAAGATAAGAAGTTGGTTCTGTTGTTTTTCAGTATTGTGTGAGAGACACCAAATATGGTGATGATGCTTGACTTCGTGAAAGTGATTATACTCTTGGTTTTGACTTCCTTAAGTGGTACTGCATCATCCCATTTGGAGAAGAATTCGGTAGTGGTAATGATGTATTTGAACTTCCTAGTCATAGATGGAGGGTAGGGCCTTACAATATAAATTCCCCATATGGTGAACAGATAGGAGTATTTAGATATGTGTAGAAACTTTAGGGGTTGATGGATGAAGTTGGAATTCACTTGGAAGGAATGACACTTTTTGATGAATTTTTTACAATCTTGTATCATTGATGGCCTAAAATACCCAATCCTCTGGATTTTGTGAGAAATATTGGTTCTTGACTGTTGGGCACAAAAATCTTGTGGTAGTAATCTCCTATATTTCAATGCATATAAGGATAACTCCATCAAAGCTTATCTTATAAATAACCTTTTGATGACCCGATGTTTCATAAAGAATCAAATTGACAACCTTTCATTATATAATTTCTTTTATATCTCTTTATGATGGACGAGACCCATTTTGGAGGTTTTCTATGATGAAATTAATCCAACCATTTTCATAATTATCTATTTTTCTGGTAGATTCAACCTTATTGATCTCTTGTATGCTAATTTGAACAAACAAAAATACTATTCTGCGATAGGTGATGCTGAAGACTATCTCATCCTCATATGGATCTTCCAACTTCATTGCAGTGTTTTCTAATCCATCTGCCTGAGAATTGTTTGAATGCAGAATGTGAGTTAATATTGGATTATAGTGTAATTCTTCCATTAACCCTCAAACATAATTAAGAAGGGGATCGCCTCTTCTTTTTTGATGGCATAATCATTGTTGACCTTCTTAATCACCAAATAGAAGTCACATTGGATTATTAGGTGAATCACTAGTATTTTTAAATCCAATTACAAGACTAAAGTGAGGACTTGGTATTTGGCCTCATTGTTAGCGTAGCTTTCTAATAGTAGGAATGATTAGGGTAGATTTTCCTTTACTGGAGAAATGATATTGATTCCCAACACAAATTGGTTGAGATTAGAATCTTTCATCCCGTATCCAATTGGGCTTCTGGATGCACCATCAAACTAAATTTCCCACATTTAGGTTGAGTCTTGAACAATGAATACCTCCTCATCTCGTAGTTTGGTACTCACTAGCACTTATTCCATGGAAGGATGTTCTTAGAATAAATTTTCTAAGGTGTTCCCTTTTATCAACTTATGTGGTATGAACTAGATGTCAAACAGTTTTAGAATGACTTCCCATTACACCAAACATCTAGTTAACATGGGAATATTGATGATATATTTGAGCAAGTCATTTTAATAGATCAATTGGACCTCATGGAGATTCCAAATAGTGCCTTAATTTATGAACTACCAAAATCAATGCCAAATAGTTCTTATCTATATTTAAATACTTATTCATAGTGTAGACCATGGTGCGACTAAGATAATAAAGGATTTTTCACTACCAACATCATTTTTATATGCGATAACGGCCCACAACAAACATTCTAGACCAGTCGTGTATAATATGAGTGGTTTTCATTCAAATAATAGCATTAAAACTAGTAGGATATGGGGATATATCTTTAGGATAGTGGATGATTCTTGTCATACATTAGTCTAATGAAGTGTGATCATTTTCTTCATCAAACTGGTAAAGGGAAAACACTTTCCTGTGAGTTTTACAATTAATAATCGAAAGTAGGAAAGGTTTCCCCATAAACAGGTATACTATATTCCCAGCCTCACCATGACTACTCTCACCAAGTATCACATGAAAGAGTATATAATATAATAAAGAATTTCAAAGGTACCCCTCTACCAATTAAACACTATTTTTTTGCTTTTCCCCAACATCGTACATCCTAAGAATCTCTCTCCAAAAAGGCTAGCCTGAAGACACATCTGTGAAGCACCACAACATGCACCACATGCAACACAACCACCACATCCACATAACCAAAAGTAACCAGGTAGTATCTGGGATCCACCATAGCTCATATAACTTGTTTCATACATCATGTAATATACCTCAAGCCCTTAATCACATACACAGATTAAGGATACTCAAGCCCTCACAGCCTATACACGTCATACTTATAATAGTCTGTTGAAAGCTATATTCAGAATATATGTGTGTGAAATAACCACAAGAAATTAAATCCTTCTACACACATATATGGGTAAAACTAACCACCATTCATACCATCACAAATAACTACTAAGAGAAGAGAGTTAGGCCAAATGGGGTAGTCATCCAACCATCCTCCCATCAGAATTTTAGGGAAAACACCACCCCCCCCCCCAGTGCACAGAATCCCCAGGGTGTGAGTTTCCCTAATCGATAGGGTGGAGTAGCATATAGAAACACAAAAATTATAGGATATAATATATCTCACAACCACACTATGGGAATAACTTTGTCTTAGACTCAAATACAACTAAAATCTTTCAGAATCTCAGTTTCCACTACTAAGACTAGATATCCTATCAGCACAAAACCATTTTAAAGAGATTCATTAAGTTACTTTATCCATTTTTATCAATTGAAATTTATGTTAATTAATTCTTTAACCATTAATTAACCATTATCAAAAACCACATTACATTCCATTAGCATCACAACCAATATTCATGCCCTCTAGGCATAACCAAATAGAGTCCCCAGCTTCTCAGAGTCACAACCTCACCATTGCATCCCAACAAGATCCAACCCCATGGGTTAACCAATTATTCATTTATTAACTACATTACCACTTTTAATATTTCAAGGTATTATAAGAAATCATTCTATGCTAAAAAACATAAGGGGATCAACACGGTTAGTAGATGAGATTCCTGTTGAGTCTTTTCCACCTATAGGAGGAACGTAGACCCATCCATCTTCGAGAAGCTAAACACGGAAACCATGTGGAATACCTCATGTGTCTTCACTTATTTTCAGAGGGTAAGTAGTGTGTAAACTAAATAATATAAACAAGAAACATATTCAAAAAAAACATCCAGCTTTTACATCAATAGGAAAGCCCAGTTTTAACCGGTTCCATCACCTCTGGTGTCCTCCCGGACACCCATATGCATAAACTGATGCATCTCACCACTTTTGTAGTCAATTTCTACCACAACCATTGGGTCTCCCCACCTCACATACCACAACATTCATCCAGGCTTAGCCATCCCAAGATCACATCACATCATAAGCAGCAGGAAACAAACAAACATATAAACTGGGATCTTGGCCCCAAACAAGGCATTCAGCCTTCACACCCAACAAGATCTCATGGCTCTAATGCACAATGCACTTTTCCTTTACAACAAGAGGTCAACTCAATCCCTAAAAGGCATTATATTTTTATTCATACAATTATTTCTTATCCAATCTTGAATTAATCGATTCATTATTCACATGTTCCTACTACAGTAAACCTAAACAAAATGTTATCACATCTATCACAAATTAATTAAACAATTAATTCAAACTACCTTTAATACTTTTAACAACAAGAATCAATATTCTTCAGGTTCATAAATCAATTCAGTTAAACGTTCATATCTGTATCAATTTTATTATCATCAAATTACAATAGCAACCAGATTCATTAACATACCTCTTTAAACAATTATCCAATTAATTATCAATTAATTTTGACTTTATGTTCTTTAATAATTTACATCAAGAATGAAATGATAAACAATCAAAGAATAGATATCACACTATCTGTCAAATCAAGAGGCAATAACATCACTAAGAAATTGATACCAATTCTTTAATCTAGTTTAAGTATTTATTATGTTAATTTCATTGTGATCCAAAGAGATAAATCATGATATCTCTACGATTTCACATAAATAAAAAATAAGAGAAGCAATGAATCCCTTGTCTCAAAAGGTTTATGTTGTTATTTGTATGAGAATGGGCCAACACAACGGATCACAATAACCTCTCTCGCAACGACTACATCTACTTGAGGATGCCACAACACCACTGCACCAACCAATAACCAAGAAAGCTCCATTAGAAACATAGAGATCAAATTCCATCACATGGAATGGAGAAACAAGAGGAAATAGAATGCAGAACCTAGAAAAACAGAGGTAGAACATACTTTATATCAAGGATAAATCGACACTTCCTAGTTGCACCAAAACATGGGGTGCACATGCAGTAAGAAAAATTCCAATGGGAACACAATCTAAGCCTATAACACAATGCATGAATCCTATGGGAAGAATAACTCTGGGAATCCCATACCATGGAAAAACAAGAAGGAATGAACAAGTTTCAGCCTTTTAAAATCTAAACAGAGCAGTGGTTTTGATACAATTTATATTTTCCATTAATTGAGGATCTCGTTAAGATTACGCATTTTGACCAAGTAAAGGAACCCGGACCTTTAGGAAAAATTAGATTGGAGTTATGGTCTTCAAAATGGACTTAAATTTCTTAGAACAAGGCCTTGAATGCATTTTACATCAATGAAAATGTCAAAGGGGAGAAACTATAAGAAACTGTAAACACTATTCACAACCTACCATTAGAAATGACTCATCGTTGGGTGAGTCACTGTTGTGAGTCACTAGTGGATGAGCTACCGGTAGATGAGTCATCATTGGGAGACTTGCCTTAAATGAGCTAGCACAGTACAAATCACCATCGTGAGTCACCATTGGTGAGCTACCAGTGCGAGTCACCATTAGCGAGCTACCAGTGCGAGTCATCGTTGGAGAGTTACTAGTGCGAGTCACCATTAGAGATCTTCTGGTGCGAGACTATTGGTGAGCTCCAGGTGAAAGTCACCATTGGAAAGATACCGGTGTGAGTCACCATTGGTGATCTACTGGTGCGAGTCACTGTTGGAGAGTTATCGGTGCAAGTCACCGTTGGAGAGCTACTAGTGTGATTCACCATTGCAACTCGCCATCAAGACTCACTATTGTGACCTTCCGTCAGTAACATACCATTCCTGACTCACCATTGGAAAAATAGGATTTTTGGTAAACTCTTGAAATGAGTCATTGCTGCCTCCCAGAACACATCAACCACAAGATTTCAACAAAGGAATAGATCAGAGATGTCTGGGCCATTACTTCAGATACCTCTGAAAATATTCTTACCCTAAGGAATCCAAAACCAACCCAGAGAGGAAACAAAAAAAGGGTCATCCAATCATCCACCCTATAAGATACCTATCAAGGCTCTCACCACAAAAGAGCTTAACCATTTCATAAAATGAACAATGTGAAACCATGTGAAAACCCCAACCAACTTCTAAACACTCTCATGAGGGATATACCACTCAAAAAAGAGAAATCCACAACAATAAACAAGAGAAAGCCATCCCATAAATGAAAAGGGTCCACAACAACCAAATGAAAAACATTATAAGAGAAGATCTAATCATCAAACAACTTAGGGTATTGAGCACGTATCTATGACTCGCATTCCCAAGTACTCAATTCCACGCCATTGTGCCACCACAAGACACAAACCAATAGGATGGTATGACCACAAAACACCTTCTCCTTGTGGTACTGGATCTCTACGGGCCTCTCCTCAAAGTTCTCTTCATCTT
This sequence comes from Viscum album, assembly GCA_963277665.1. Lineage (NCBI taxonomy): Eukaryota > Viridiplantae > Streptophyta > Magnoliopsida > Santalales > Viscaceae > Viscum > Viscum album. The sequence continues at coordinate 1,509,215,809 of OY728139.1, read as the reverse complement.
CAACATTTATCTCACCTCAATCGATGATGTGTGTGTAATCATGTAGATAATGATAGAGCTGCAACACATGGAAAATATCTTGTATCTGGATTATCTATGGGGGGAAGTCCTACCAGATATGTCTTGGATCCAACATGATCCCACACATCTAAAGGCCCAAAAAATCAGGGAGAAAGCTTACTCCCATGACCAAACCTTCATTTCCCATGATGGGGAGTCACCTTCAGAAACACATGATCCCCAAAATCAAACTCTAGAGGTCTCTTTATATGATCGGCATAGGAATTCTGATGATCTTTTGCTACCTTCATCCTCTCGCAAATCACCTGAGCCACCTTTGTTATATTTTTTACTAGTTTTAGTACGAGAATTACTGACTCTCTGACCCCAATATAGCACCATGACGAAAAGAAATGATGTCCATACAAGGCTTAAAATGGATCCATACCGATGGTGGAGTGAAAACTATTTTTGTAAGAAAACTCTACCAAAGGTAGGTTCCTAATCCATGAACCTCAAAAATCAAGGACATAAGAGCACAACATGTATTCAATAGTTTGGATAGTATGATCTGTCTGACCACCCATATATAGATGAAAATTAGTGCTAAGGAATAGATAAGAACCAAAAGCATGTTGTAGACCTCTCCATGCCCTTGAGGTAAAAAAGAGGATATCAATCTGAAATGATCATTCTCAGGACTCCATGGAGTCTCACCACCTTCTCCAGATACTGCCTCAACAAAACCTCCACTGATCTTGACTCCTTGATCGATATAAAGTGGGAATACTTTTTCAAACCATCCACTACTACCCGTATAGCATCATATCCTCCCTCATCTCAAAGTAAACTGGTAAAAAGTTCCATTGAGATGTCCTCCCACTTCCACTGAGGAACATTTAATGGGTGGAGAAAACCACCAGGAACATGGTTCTCAGCCTTCACCTTCTGGAATACCAAACGTCAAGACACAAAATCTGCAACATCACACTTCAAAACTAACTCCTCAATGCTCGGTACATCTTTTTCAAGTTGGGATGTACTACTAAGGGTGAACTATGGAAATATTTGAGAACCACCTCACACAAATAAGGAATTAAAATACTTCCCTAAAACAACAGTATGTGTTTTTCAGCCTTGGACCAACCATCAGGGGCCTCTCCACAAAAAATCCGGTCTCTCTATACCTCCACCGCAAGATCCCCCAGCTAGGACCCTTCCACCTACTGCACCAAATATGAATGCACCATCATCGGAAAAAGACAACCTTTGCCCCCAAATTCTCCCATATCCAAATGTAATGTTAAAATTTCTTCCATCGCTCTTTAAGAATCACCTGATTCATGAACTTAATCACTACGTGACTTCATTCTTAGCTCATTGGATGCAACATTTCCCTTTCCAAGTGTATATGAAATTTCAAAGTCATAATCCTGTAATAACTTCATCCACTAACACTATCACAAGTTCAAGTCACACTAGAAGAAAATGTGCCTTGGGATCTTATGATCAGTGAATACCAAAAAAAAAATCCAATGAGGTAATGTATCCATAACTTCAAAGAAAACACCACTACCGCTAACTCAAGATCGTGGGTGGAATAGTTATATTTGTGGATATGAAACTATCAAGACCCATAAGAAATGAATGATATTTACTACATCAGAACACAGCCTAACCCCAGATGATAAGCATCACAGAAAACCTTAAACTAAACTCCTTTTACTGGAAGACAAAAAAACAAATCACTTACCAACTTCTCCTTCAGATACTCAAACGTTTCCTGACATTAATCAATCCACACGAATGCTTGATCCTTTTTGTTCAAAACTTTTAGAGGAGTCACAACCTGAGATAAATTGGCTATGAACCTCCTGTAATATCCTACTAGTCCAAGTAAATTTCGTACCTCTGCTACTATCTTGGGTGATTCCCAAGATACAACTAGTTCTACCTTCAACGGATCCATAGCCACTCCTTGTTGGGATATAACATGCCCCAAGAAACGGACTTCTTGAGCCCAAAACTTACACTTCAATAACTTACCAAATAGCTTCTCATGGAGTAGAAATCCCAAAAAAACATGCATATTCCTTGAATCCTCCTCCTTGGACATGAAGTACACAAGGATGTCATTGATGAAAATCACCATGAAATTATCCAGGAACTCATGGAACATAGTATTCATCAACCCCATGAACACAGGTGGAGAATTATTCACACTGAACGGCATCACATTTAACTTGTAATTCCCATGACGACAATGAAAAATAGTCTTTAGGATATCCTCATCTTTTACATGCATATAATGATATCCTATCTGAAAATTGATCTTTAAGAACCAACTTTCACCCTTCATTTGATCGAAAAAATCATCACTCTATGGAATAGGATAGCGGTTATTCACTGTCACTTAGTTCAAGTGATGGTAATTGACACACAACCGAAAACTACTTTCATCCTTCTTTATGAACAAAAATGGTTCACCCCATGGTGACACACTTGGCCGAAAAAAAAACACTACAATATACCATCGAGCTGTATACGTAGCTCTCAAAACTCAAAAGGAATCATCCTATATGGAAACATTGAGATAAGAGACGTCTGGCTGTAGTTAGATCCTAAATTTGATCTCTATTTGAGGGAGTAATGCTACAACCGCTTCTAGAAAGATGTTAGTGTACTCTTATATGACCCTAGTAAATGCTAACTATTGAACCTCCAATGAACTCAGAATTATCTCAGTCATCAAGGATGGTAAGGATAGAAAATGTCTTTGACCCATTTGAGGGTCTTGATCACCAAAAAAACACTAATGGATCTCCATCAGCATCGAAGAACACCACCTACATATAGAATCAATCCAAAATATCATGAAATTAATAAAACCAATCCATAACTAGGATGATATAATATGGTTGTATTCATAAATATAGGAAACCTCCCCAAGAACGGTGTTACCCCGACACTAGCTCACAGACTCAACAACTTCAAAAAAGTCATCTTGACCTCTAACTGGAATAGTCAACATCAAGGGAACTAGAAGACTCTCTACCTCAAGTCCCAGAGCATGGATAAGGGTAGGTGATATAAAGGAGTGTGTTTCTCCAAAATCAAACAAGGCATGAACCAAAGTAGAAAACAAACAATGGGTACCTCGAAAAACATCTGGTTCACATGGAACTGGAAACACTAAAGCATGACGCTAACCACGACCTTATCTAAAAACTCTATAAATTGTCTTATGACCACTTCCACGATCTCTCTCTACTCTTTAAGGATGGGGAGAATCCTAGGGTTTTCCTCTACCTACCCCATAATCTCTCTACTGATCCAAAACTGGTGCAACCTACTGCTGATGCCTCGGATGAAACTGCCTCAATAGAGGAACCTAAAGTGAAAAAACTAAAACAAACAAATTCTCAGAAAGTTAAGGCACACTCATTGCTGATGACCTCAGCCTCTACAATAAAAACAAGTACCTGGTCTCTTAACATAGTTCTAAGATCCACTTCCCCCAAATAAATGAGACTTTGAGGGCTGAGAACTACCCCCATCCAAATGGAAACCCTTCTACCCTAAAAACCAAGAACCTCATACCACAGTTATACTTCATGAGTAATCCTAATGAATCCCCTCTCGTTGAAGATCTGGTTCTAGATAACATCCCCTTGATGACCTCTTCCCTAGGAAACACCTTGAGATATTTCTTCAACATAAATGGGGTGACCTAGCGCTGGATCTCTGGATGCAAAGCCTCCTCAAAATGCCTCTCCTTGGCCTCCTCATCTATAAACAGATTCGAAGCATATCAGAGAAGGTTCCTAAAATAGATTATGAACTCTCACACACTAGATATTCTCTATCACAGGGTAAGTAACTCCTATATATTAGCTACCTTCACGGTCAACGAAAGAAACTCGAACCTGAACTGGACTTTGAAATTATCCCACAAGACTTCCAACTACTCAAAATCCCCAATGAACAAGAACCACTACTTCCTCTCTATCCCATGCAGCATCATCACAACCAAAGATACCCGGGAATCTTCCGAGCATAGATCAAACTGAATACTATCTCAGCATCCTCCAACCAGTCTTCTATGAATGCATCTGAAATAGATCTCTTTTACTTCTACAAACTATGGTGTTGAAACTCTTGAAGTGTCCTCATCCAAGTGTTTTCATCGCCAACCTCTACTCTACGGTGATCTACTGGTGCAACCTGCTGGATATATTCTATGTGAACCTAAATAGGATTTCAACCTAGATCCATACCTGAAAAAGGACAAACATTTAAATCACCTAAACTAAGAATATGGAATAATTTAACATTAATTAATTCTTTTCTTCTATTCATTTTATTTTAATCTATCCTAAGGTCTACTCATTCAAACACAAGAAAAAATAAGCATGACACGCGATCCTTTCCAAGGTCCCTACCCTGAAACAAGAATCACCTCATTTAGTAGCCACTTTAAACTTATGTTTTGTGAATCATATCATAGGGGGCCTAAATACCTATTTCTTATCAAACCTCCAGTGTTCATAGTGCTTTCTGAACTTGACTGACACCATTTCTCTACCAAACCATGTGAAATCAACTGTGCCTAACTCCAAACTCCATCATGTCCCTCAACTAGAGCCTTTTATACCACTCGGTCATGACCCCCTTCCCACAAAGTGTACCCCTCTTGGTCTAGAAATGGGAGGAGAGAGATAGTGACCCATGATTCCCACCTCCAGTAGGCCCCAGGTTGGTGACTAGCACATAGGGTATAATAAACTCACAGATGCAAGGCATTACCCTGTAAGAGAACACATGAAAAAGAGAGAGATAAGATATAAACCAAAAAAATTCTTCTCAAACTACAATATAAAGGAAACCTAAGTGCGCATATGTAATTTCATACAAGAACTACTACAACTAAAAGGAAAAACTGCAAGTACCAAAAAAAGTAAAATGAAAATGACCACGAAGCCCAAATAGCTCTTGAAAAAACCCCCAAGATAATAGTAACCAGCAAGATCTCCAACCTACTCCAACTTTCCTGAAAAATAGTTTATATAATTTAGTGTGTGTATAAAATTACACTCAGTAGCTACCTCCCCAGATCCTCTCAGTCAAAAGTAAAGAAAGCATGCTAAAGCCCAGTGAAAAATAGGTGAGACTAACTCGTCACCTAAACTGGTATACTATGTTCCTAGACTCACCATGTCTACTCTCACCAAGTATCACATAAAATAGTATATAATATAATAAATAAATTCAAGGGTACCCCAGTACCACTTCCCCACTAGTTTGTCACTTTTCCACAACGTCGCACTTTTTGAGCATTTCTCTCTAAAGAGGCTACCCTAAAGACACCTAGTCGAAGCACCACAACATGCACCTCTTGAAACAAAATCACCACATCTACATAACCAAAAGTAACCAGGTAGTTTTTGAGATCCCCCACAGCTCTTATAATGTGTATCATACATCATATATTATACCTCAAGCCACCACAACCCATACGCCGAGTAAGGATCCCCAATCCATCACAGCCTATACACTTATAGTAGTCTGTAGGAAATTATATCTATAATATATGTGTGTGAAGTAACCACAATCCATTACATCCCTCTACACACATATATGGGGAAAACTAACTGCCCTGCATACCAGCACAAGTAACTACCAAGAGAAAAGAGTGGGAACAAAGGGGTTAGTCATCCATCTATCCTCCCATCGGAATGTTGGGGAAAACACCAGGGCTTAGAATCCCTAGGGTGTCAGTTTACCTAACCAAAAGAATGGAGTGGTGTATATAAACACAAAACGTACATGATATAATATAGATTACAACCAAAATATGGGCATAACCTACTCTTAGACTCAATTATTGCTAACACCTCTCAAACTCCTAGCTTCCACTACTAAGACTATATATCCTATAAGCACACAACCATTTTAAATAGATTCATTAAGTTACTTAATCCATTTTAATAAATTTCACTTTACGTTAATTAATTCTTTAACAATTAATTTACCATTATAAAAAACACATTACATTACATTAGCATCACAACCAATATCCATGCCCTCCAGGCATAACCAAACTGAGTCCATAGCTTCTCAGAGTCACAACATCAGCATTGCATCCCAGTAAGATCCAATCCCATTGGTTAAACAATTAATCATTTATTAAAAACATTACTAATTTCCATATTTCTAGGTGTTCTAAGAAATCATTCTAAGCTACCAAACACACGTGTCTCAACACGGTGAGTAGATGAGCTACCCACCAAGTCTTTTCCACCTATAGAAAGAGCATAGACTCATTCAACCTCAAGAATATAAAAATAGAAAGCGTGTTTCATATACTATGTGTCTTCTCCTATTTTATAATGAGTGTAAAAAAGAGAATCTACCTCAAGCAGTAGGGAAATTAAATCAGATAAATAAACAAAAGATTCAATAAGCATCCAAATTCCACATCAATGGGTAAGCTCAGCTTCATCCTATTCCATCACATCTAGTGTCCTCCCTGGAACCCATATGAATAAACCGATGCATCTCTACACTCTAGGAATCAACTACTACCAAAAAACCTGTGCCTCCCCACCCCACATACCACAACAGCCATACAGGCTCAACCATCCTAGGCTCACATCACATCACAAGTAGTAGGAAACAAGAAAACATAGTGCTTGGGCTCTTGCCCCTAAACAAGTCATTTAGCCTTCACACCCAATGAGATCTCATGACACCAAAGCACAAGGCACTTGGCCATTACAATAAGAAGTCAACTCAGGCCCTATAGGGAATTATATTTTTATTCATACAATCAGTTTTTATCCCATATTGAATTGACCAATTCATTATTCATAGGATCCAACTACAGGAAACCTAAAAAATAAGATATCATAGCTATCACAAATTAATTAAAAAATTAATTCAACATTACTTTAATAATTTTATCAATAAACATCAACATGCTTCAGTTTCATCAACATATTTAGTTAAACATGCATATCTACATCAATTTAATTATCATCAAATTAAAATAACAACCAAATTCATTAATATTCCTCTTTAAATAGTTATCCAATTAATTATCAATTAATTCAATATTTACATTCTTTACCAATTTCCATCAATAACGACGTGCCAAACAAGAAAATCCTAGATATCACACTATCTAGAAAATCAAGAGGCAAGAACACCTCATAGTAATTTATACCAATTCTTTAATCCGGTTTTAATATTTATTGTGTCTATTTCATTGTGATCCAAAGGGATAAATCGTGGTATCTCTATGGTTACATGTAAATAAAAATAGAACCAAAAATCCCCTACCTAAAAAGGTTTCTGAAATAATTTTCATGAGAATGGGACAAAACAATAGATCATGAACACCTCTCTCACAACGACTACATCCACCTGAGGATGCCGCGACACCACCACACCCACAAAAAACTAAAAAATCTCCCTTAGAGACATGGATATCACATTACCTCACATTGAAAGAAGAAACAAGGGGAAACAAATCAACGAACCCAGAAAAATAGAGGTAGAACATACCTTATATCGAAGACGGATCGACACTACCTGGTTGCACCGAAACAGGGGGTGCGCATGTAGTAGGAAAAACTCTAAGGAGGACACGATTCAAGGATACAACACAATTTATGGCTCCTATGGGAGGAAGAAATATGGGTGTCTCTGTTCAAGGAAAAACAAGAAGGAATGAACAAGGTTCATCCTTTGGAAAATCTAAATGGAGCAGCGGTTTAGATACGGTTTAGATTTTCCATTAAAGGATGATCTCATCAATATTATGAATTTTGACAAAGTAAAGGCACCCTAAACCTTAGTAAAAATTATATAAGAGTTATGGGATTTTAATTATCCTTAAATACATTAAAATAAGGATTTGAATTAATTTTACATCAAAGAAAATGTCAAGGGGGTGAAACTATAGGAAACTAGAAACACTGTTCACAACCTACCATTGGAAATGGCTCGTCGTTGGATGAGTCACAATTTTGAGTCACTAGTGGATGATCTACCAGTTGATGAGTAATTTTTGGGTGAATTACCATTATAAGAACTACTTCTGGAAGACTTACAATCATGAGTCACCATTGGCAAGCTATTAGTGTGAGTCACCGTTTACGAGCTACTGGTGTGAGTCACTGTTTGTTGAGTTACAGGTGCGAGTCACCGTTGGTGAGATATCGATGTGAGTCACCGTTAGCAATCTACCAGTGTTAGTCACCATTGGAAAGATACCAGTGTGAGTCATCATTAGAGAGCTACTGGTGCAAGTCACTGTTGGAAATCTACTGATGTGAGTCACTGTTGCGACTCACCGTCAAAACTCACTGGTATTATCATCCAACCTAAATTTAAGGTTGGTATATTCTTAAATACCTTAAAAGAGAGTCTCTAAAGGTAATTTTCTATAAGTTACTTTAGTATTTATGAATAAATCATTTTATTTTATATTAAGGTGAAAATAGATATTGGATTTCCCCATCTATTTCATGATTTTTATAAGAAAATGAAGACGGAATTCAAATAAAACTCTAAAAACCCTAGAGAAAATAAGATTAGATTTCCTTCATGATCAAGGTGTACAAAGAAACATGGAGGGAATTTTCTTAAATGGATTGGTAAATGTTTTAATTATGGAAATGAATTTTATTGAGCAATCTATTACTGAAGTGATGGGAATAATTTAGTTAATGATTTGAATAGATAGAAACCTCCAAAGAATGCACCACCCACACTCCAGTGTATCAAATTCAAGGAGTACTAAAATTATGATAACCAGTGCCCAAAACCAAAGGTTAATGATGATGATCTATTTCATAAACCTCTAAAGTTGAGATACCAAGGGAAATCTCATGTGATCATTATTTCTAATGAGGGGTGTGTTAATGACATGGTGAAAGGTACACTTTCCATCCTCTATAGAACTACTAATGTCTTATTTGACTCCAAATATAACCACTCTTTTATATTTGAAGAATTTAATAAGGGTATCAAGATTCCACTCCAATGATTAGATATTAAATTAGTAGTTAAAACCCTTAATGGTAGGATAATCACATCTTAAGTATATGATTCTTATCTAGTTAAAGTTTGCAGGAAATTTCTTCCTCCAAACCTCATTATTCTCTATTTGGTTGAATTTGATGTTATGTTGGGCATTTATTGTGTAACACCCCAATCTTTCATGGTACGGTTCTCTTTGAATAATACAATAGTGTGTGATGTACGCAACACCAAGTTCAAGGGCACCACAACCTATCAAAATAGCCGTTTATAAAGCAGTTATGAATATTAATAACCACATTTTGAATTTTATATATATCTCATATACTTTTAACATTAATATTTTGTGTTTCTTAGACATAATATAAGGACAAATTCAATTTTTCAAATAAAAGAAGTATTTTTCAAAAAATGTAGTTTTTCCACATTTTAATGGAGAACCCTTTCTAAATCCAATATTTGACACTTTTATATATTAAATTTGATGAAATTAAATTCTTTTTTAGAATAGGGACATAAAAATTTAGTTTGGATAAATTTTTGGTGTTTTTCTGATAACTTTCATATTTTGATGAATAGTGAAAGATGCTAAATTTTAATTGAAAACAACTTTTTTAATCAAAATAATTTATAGTGTTAAATTATAAATTTTAATGGTTTTTAATTATAATTAGATTATATTTTTATCATTAAATTCAATGTTGGTCATTAGAAGTAATTTCACTTTTAAACCGGATATAAACACATATCAATCTCGTGATAGTTTTTACTTCTCAAAAACCCACAGTTTGGTTTTGACAATGGGAATTAATTTTAAATTAATTAATGAAACTTTTATGTTTTTAATTTGGTAAAATAGACATCTTTTTTGGATTTTTAATATCAAAATTTTCCTAGGGTGAATTTTTGGTATTTTTCTGAAAACTTTCAATTTTTGATGAATAGTGAAAAACATTGTGTTACTATTTAAAAACTGACTTTTATTTAAATAATTATTTGTTTTATTTTAATTTATTTTAATTAAAAATATATACATAATACCTATATTATTTCAATTTAATTTATTGGAGTCATTTTATAATAAAATTAGATGTATAAAATTTTATTGAATTTTTTAACATCTTTTACCCCCTTCTAGGCACGTTAGCAAATTTGCATAAAATGTAATTTTACTACTTATGTAAATTGAATTTCAAAAATCATAGATATATGGTTGACATAAGTAAGTAAAATGTGGTTCAATAAGATTAAAATAATTTTTAGTGAATAGTAATTTTTGAATTTTATTTACCACGGTTAAAAGTAAATTGGGTAATTAAAGGTAACAATAATATTATAATTACCCTAACACATGTCATAATTCTATTGGATAAGTGTATATAGACCAAAATCAACCTTATTAATTAAATATTATCCTTTTAGGATCACTTGGTTTAGATTAGAACATCTATTATTATTTTATTTAAATAAGAGTTAAAAGTGTTATATTCAAATTTGAATAACTAAAACATTTTTAACATAGGGTTATACATAATATAATTTAGACTAAAAATATTCCTTAGAAATATAAAAAGATTATATACATCATGGTATTTTATTTAAAAATTTTAGACATTAAATAATTCAATTTATTCATGACACAATGATGATGCTGTAGTTACCTTATTAATGAATGATTAAAATAATTGATATTATAAATATTAAAATAAATTTAAATTGAGAATTTTGATGCATTAAAAAACCTGTATAGGTTAATATTACATGTTAGGGTTTATTTATTTTATTTTTTTAGAATAAATCATATTTTTATGACTTTCACAAAAACCAAATACTAAATAATGTCAAAATTGACATAAATGAGTTTTTAAAAAAATACTATATTATTAAATGATATAATAGTCCTAAAATCTACTGTTACACCAAAGGAATTATATAATGATAGATATGTCATTAATGAACCACTTGGGGTTCTCTTGGAATTTTATAGTAAGTTTATTAACCATATAATATAAAAATACAAGGAGACATGGTGAATGTTAAACTATTTAACCAAGAGTTAAATATTAAAGATAAGGTTAATATAGTGACATAAACCTATCTAAAACCTATTGGTTGAGATTTTGTCTACCCATACCCTCCTTAGACTCAAAATAAATTCTTTTGGAGACATTATAAACCGAATATGATTGTATAATAAAATAATATTTCAAAGTTTTCCTAAAGTGACCCTCACGTCTCTAATAAAAGGATACTTCCCCTTCTCTCAAAATCACACCTCCAAAGCCATTTGGCTCAACCAACCCCTACTCAAATATCCTCCCAACTACCCTCAATTCAACCTATAATCCTTACTTTGATCATAAATCCAACCTAAGGAGCCCTTTTGATCAAATCAAAAAAAGCACCTGAAGAAGAGGTGATTATTTCATCACTTCTTTCAATGTTCTTTTCTTCTTCAAATTATTCTTTCTTTGTTTTTTTCATAAAAAAAATAATAAATCCAGTACCTTATACATACTGTGATGTTATTATAAATATGGTATAACCATATTCATTATTCTATCCATCCTATGAATGACAATTTCACCATACGTGTGTACGTACGGCTTACCGTCTCGACGTCGTGGTGCACTTTGTTATTCAACACTTAACTATTTGGATGGGTATAATAATGAATATAATTGATTTAAATAACAAATATAACATGTTAATTATTCTTAATATATTAAATACCATCCAATTACATACAATTTCACCATCAATAGAATGGTATTGTCGCTCGTGCATACGTACGGATTACCGTCTCCACGAACACGATGAGATTCATTCCCCATCGTAACCATTCAAGAATAAATATAATTTTATAATTAAAAAATAATGTTTAAGAACATAATAACTTTATGGATATTAATCAAATACATCCTATCCATAACAAATATGACTTACATAACAAAACATATAACGAAAAACGAATCAGTTAACACCTGAAACAATGATACTGCTGAAATATTATTAACAAAGAAATATTAAATGATCATATATGATATCTTATTTATGTATATGGTTATTTTATAATTTAATAAAAAATATTTAACCATTATACTGGAGGTTAACATACCCTCAACTAAGGAAAAGTACAAGATAAGGGGTTTCTTATCTCACTTTTAATTCCGTGAGATTTCCATTGTTCGACACTTATTTATTGCATGTGGTGTATTGTATATTGAAATTTGATATATATTATCATGATTATATTTATATTCATGGTATTATGTTATTAATTTTTTGTTTATTAACTTTTTGTCATATGACTCGATTGATTACAACGTGGTAAGGGGTTTTCATCTCACTTTTTATTCCTGTGAGATTCATGCTATATTTGTCACTATTTTCTTTTGTATAGTATATGTACTACCCATTATTGTATTATTTGTGTAATATACTATAATTTATGGCTATTTACATCTTCATTGTATGATCCATCTTTCATGGGGTGTATGTTTTTTAAATTAACAAATCGGTAAGGGAATTTCAAATTTCAATTTCAACTCATTTGGTTTTACGCATACTTCATTGATTATTTTACTCCAAGATTATGTGTGTAATAATTATTTATTTATTTTTGTAGTAACTTCCACTCCCCTTTGTGTGAATATAATTTTGATACACATAATCACTCTATTAATAAATTCTCAAGTCATTGATATGAACTTGATAAGGGTAATCTTAACCCAATTTCCATTCATTGAGTTAAACATCCAAGTCATTGGTTCAGATTTTACAAGAATATGTGTGAATTTACTATGATTGATTTTCATTGAATATAAAATCATATTGAGTGTATTTACATTTTTCACACATAATTATGTCATTGATTTATCCTTAATATAAGGATACAGTCTTTATAAGGGATTTCATCTCAATTTACATTCTATTGAGACTTCTTTGTTGTTATGAACCAATTCACTTTTATATGGTGTATATACTGTCCTTTGATATATTAAATCATGAATCCATTTATTCTCATGATATTAAAAAATTTTGATTAATGGTATTCCTCAATCATCACTATTAAAGTGTCTCTCATTTGGTTGGAAACTCTTTAACTAAAATATCGTTTTAAATGTTTTAAATGTTTTAAATATTTATTACTAAAAATCATTCACATTAATTTACATGTTTTAAAAATATTTTTTAAGGATTTTAATATATGGACATGTATCCCTTTCAAAAGTTTCAAAGTGGTATGGGACACTTTGATTCAAATATCTCTTTTAAATGACTTCTCTGATAAATAGTGCGCCTTTTAAATGTTTTCACGAAAGAGGTGATATTTCTCTCAAATAGTTCTACTAATTATTTTCATCTATGTCCATATACTTAATTTTAATTTATTTTTAATTGAGGTTCATTTATTATATTACAATCTTCCATATTGTATTGAATGAATTATGTTTGATTGTGGATGTGATATTTTTATACCATTCATGGTTTGTGGTTAAAGTATTGACATTTCGTATGCTAGTTTTAATACGAATGTTTAGATTATGTTTCATAATTTTCATATGAGGAATGGATTGGACTTAGTAAGTGACGGGTGGATCCCTCTATAGCTCCTCGATGCATCGGTAAGTCTCATGAGACAAACTAGTGTCTTGACACAAGGACTTGAAAAAATCTTATTTTTAGTCTGGGCATGAGGCCTTGACTATGTGGTTATGATGTCCGGCATTATGCACTCCACCATTATGAAATTATCTATTGATATTACATGTGGTTATTCAACTAGTAGAATATCCATGTGAATAATTAAATGGAATTATTTGATTTATATTTTCCATATTATGCTAAAGTTTATGTTTAAAAGGCTTGTGTTTTAGTCTTATACATTTCTTTAAATGTTTATTCTTATTTATGAAAGTCTTCTCTATATTGTTATACTTATAGATCATCTAAGCTTACCCCTTTCTATGTTTTATTTTTCCTAGGATGTGAAGAAGTATATCATGATTAACCTTCAGGAATAGGCTAAGGTATATGAGTGTGTTCAAAGGCTACACAATGTTGTTTTTCTATATTTCATGATGTAATGTAAAACTTATGTATGTATCTAGTACTTACAAGGATACTAAACTAATCGGTATTTCAGGACTTAATCTCTTATGATCATGCCAATGATATGTAATAATGCACCGACTCTTGGTAACTAGGGTTGGGGCATTATAGTTGGTATCAGAGGAAGTTTAGTACAAACCTTGGAAACTATATTTAGAAAAAATCTAATTAGAAAACATTACCCTAAGATAGACTTTGGGGATTAGTATAGAAGAATATCCAAAAAATTATAATGTGAATATTATATGGGTTTTCTAAGAAATAAATCCTTGTCTGGATACGAGCAGGTAGAGGCAGCTCTGGCACAGATATACCTAAGGGTAAAACCCAAAAACACCGCTTTGAGCTAGACTCGAACGGGAACTGGTGCATGACAACGGGCCTTGCTGCACTCTTGGTTACGATACTCCCGAGGGATATTCTTAGGATAATTCACATTTTCTTTACAAACTGATTTGAAGTTTTTTAATATAAGATGAGAATAGATAACCTTGGTTAATCCTAAGGTGTTTTAGATTGAAAAAAATGTGTCATGATATTCTCTAAATGATTTTATGACTATTGTTACTTACACAATGCTTTCTGGTTTTATTCAATGGCTGGATTCCAAGGAACTCATAGTAACATTGAACATTATGTACAAGGTGGGAATGGTGGTGTAAATGAGCAACAAAATAGAATGTTGATGGGATTAAAAGATATCATGTTCATGCCGAATCAGTTTTACAAAAATATGATCAATAATATATATATTAACCAACTCCCAAACTCAAAAAAGAATAAAAAAATGGTGAATGATAAGAGCTCCAATAGTGGAGACCATGGAGAAAAGAAAGCTCAATTTCCATCATGTAGTAAATGTTGAAGGAGACACCTAGGAAAGTGTCTCAATGGAACAAAACAATTCTTTATGTGTGGGAAATATGGACATAAAGTAAAAAAAATTCTGAGGAAAAATGAAGAGTACTATGGAAGAAAATAAAAATGATCCCAAGAATCCATTTACAGACATTTTCCATAAATTTAGGGAACCTAGTAATTACCCGATTCAATGCCCTATTCTATAGGATAACCTCTTGGTCAAGGAAGAACCTGTGAGGAAATAAATGGATGGGGAAATTTTTAGAATTATTAGTGCTCTTTATTGATGGGATTACTTTGGAAGACTTTTCTCTGGTATGTGTAACCTTGTAGTTTGTTATGTAAAAATTTTATTCGAGGAAGAATTATCTTTTATTTTGTGGATATAGTTATAAATAACTATTTGGGTTTATATGATCCTTGAATTTGAGGCAATTACAGGTTATTAATTTTTGGGAAGAAAATTCGAGGTATGAGATAACATTTGTGGTTAAATTATGTTATGGTTATTTTGAGGAATTTATCTCATTTTGACAATGATATAAAATATAGTTTTTGAAAAAAGGATAACACACAGACTGTGTGACAACACATCGCATCAGACAAAGCTGCAGGAATCGAACCCACAACCAAAGTGTGACTAGGATTTATCGCCTACCACTGAACTATGTAAAATCCCTGGTTAGTATGACTAATTATTTTTAGTTAAATGATTTTATTGATCAATAATAAGTTTATTTTGTATATTATGTTTTATCAAATAGATATCCTTAGTGTAGGAAAATGATTTGGTGATTAAGTGATAAATTTTGTTTTGTAAGACGTTCTCTCGGTTGGGAACACTATATGCCTATGGAAAATAGAATACTATAGGATTTCATTTGAGGAGTAATTGTGAATTTTTATCAATGTTTTTATTGTATATTTATAGAGATTTGGAATATTTTTATAAATGATTAACCTATCATAGAGAATATGTGACTAGGTTAATTACTTTTAAGTATGTTACTTTAAGAGTAGTCGATGTTATTTGGAGATACAGTTTAACAGGGAAGACTACGTAATAAAATTCTTATGCGTTTTGGGTTTCAATCTTAGTTTGGATTATATTGAAGGATTTTAAGGACAATTGTTTATTGAATGGTATTTATTGAACTTTGGGCATTGTTGGTTTAATTTTAGAAATTAAGATTAGTATTTATTTCTCTAAAGGATTATCCTTTTTGGGGATCATCTGATCTTGTACTAACCTTTTTTTTTGGTTAATCTCTAAAGACAAGAGAAATATATAGTTCATCCTTTTTAGATTATGTGATTCTCTATAAGTTGATTCTAGCGCTTTAGGTGTGACCAAGTCATCTTGAATACTCGTCATTTGGAGTGAAAGATGAGTTTGTGGTAGAAATTAGTTAAAGGATGGAACTCTACTTATCAAGTATTTTTTTTCTTATTACATGAAGAAATTAATTCTTAAACCTTAGGGAAAGGATCTTAAACCCAAAAATGTGTTATCCTAATACTTTATGTTAATCAACATAGATTTATGGCTTTGAGGCCCTCAATTTTTCATTCACTTGTTTGTGATTGATGAACTCAATCACTCCCTATAAATATTTATATTTTTTCCCCAATTATAATTTCCACCAATGTTCTCCTATTTGAAATCCTAATTTGGTGGTGACTTTTTCATTTCCTTTTCCCTCTTATTAAGGCTAAATTTTATTAACCCTATTTAAGATGTGGGTTTTTCGCAAAGGTATTTTCTATTTTTTTAACCTTTTATTTATTAAGAACAATTTTGAATTGCGAGGACGCAATTTATTGAAGGAGGGAAGAATGTAACACCTCAATCTTCCACGGTACGCTTCTCTTTGAATAATACAATAGTGTGCGATGTACGCAACACCGAGTTTAAGTGCACCACAACCTATCAAACTAGCCGTTTAGAAAGTTTTTATGAATAGTAATAACCACATTTTAAATTTTATATATATCTCATATAATTTTAACATTCATATTTTTTGTTTCTTAGACATAATATAAGGACAAATTCAACTTTTTCAGATAAAAAAAGTATTTTTCAAAAAAGATGTTGTTTTTCCTCATTTTAATGGTGAAGCCTTTCTAAATCCAATATTTGAAACTTTTATATATTCAATTTGATGAAATTAAATTCTTATTTATAAGCAGGACATAAACATTTAGTTTTAATAAATTTTTGGTGTTTTTCTGATAACTTTAATATTTTGATGAATACTGAAATATACTAAATTTTATTTGAAAACAAATTTTTTAATAAAAATAATTTATAGTGTTAAATTATACATTTTAATGGTTTTGAAGAATAATTATATAATATTTTTATCATTTAATCTAATATTGGTCATTGGAATTAATTTCACTTTTAAACCGAACATAAACACATATCAATATTTTTATAGTTTTTACTTCTCAAAAACCCGCTTTCTGGTTTTGACAATGGGGATTAATTTTAAATTAATTGAGGAAACTTATATGTTATTAATTTGCTAAAATAGAAATAATTTTTAGATTTGGGATATCAAAATTATATTAGGGTGGTTTTTTGGTATTTTTCTGAAAACGTTCAATTTTTTATGAATAGTGAAAAACACTACGTTATTGTTTAAAACTGAATTTTTATTTAAATAATTATTTATTTTATTTAAATTTATTTTTAGTCAAAATAGATAAATAATACCTATATTATTTCAATGTAATTCATAGGATTCATTTTATAATAAAATTTTATGTATAAAATTTTATTGAATGTTTTAACATCTTTTACCCACCTTCTAGGCACATTAGCAAATTTGCATAAAACATAATTTTTCCGCTTCAGTAAATTGAATTTCAAAAATCCAAGAGATAGAGTTGGAATCAGTAAGTAAAATTTGGTTCAATAAGATGAAAATATTTTTTGGTGAATAGTAGCTTTTGAATTTTATTTACCACAGTTAAAAGTAAATAGGGTAATTAAAAGTAAAAATGATATTATAATTACCCTTACACATGTCATAATTCTATTGGATAAGTGTATTTAGACCAAAATAAACCTTAGGAATAAAATATGATCCTTTTGGGTCCACTTGGTTTAGATTATGACATTTATTATTATTTTATTTAAAGAAGAGTTAAAAATGTTAAATTCAAATTTGAATAATTAAAACATTTTTTATATAGTGTTATACATAATATAACTTCAAATATATATATTCATTATAAATATAAAAGGATTATATACATCAGGGTGGTTTATTTATAATTTTTAGACATTAAATAATTAAATTTATTCATGACACAATGATGATACATTAATTACCTTATTAATGAAAGATTAAAATAATTGATATTATAAATATCAAAATAATTTTAAATTTAGACTTTTGATGCATTAAAAAAAATTATAGGTTACTATTACATGTTATAGTTGATTCAATTTATTTTTTTTGAAGAAATTAGATTGTTATGACTTTCACAAAAACCAAATACAAAATAATGTCAAAATTGACATAAATGAGTTTTTAAAACAAATACTATATTATTAAATGATATAATAGTACTAAAAATATAATGTTCGGCCAAAAGACTTACATAATAATATATATGTCATTAATGAACCACTTGTATTTCCCTTTTCATTTTATATTAAGTTTATTAACCATATAATATAAAAATACAATGAGACATGGTAAATGTTAAACTATTTAACCAAGAGTTAAATCTAAAAGATAAAGTTAATATGGTGACCTAAACCTATCTAAAACCTATTGATTAAGAGTGTTTTGATCCAGACCCACCTTATATGAAAAATAAATCTTTTTTGGATCCATTATAAATCTAATATGATTGTATAACAAAATAATATTTCAAGGTTTTGCGAAAGTGACCCTCACCTCTCTTATAAAAGGATACTTACCCTTCTCTCAAAATCACACCTCCAAAGCCATTCGGCTCGGCCAATACCTGCTCAAATATCCTCTAAACTATAATCAATTCAACCTAGAGGCCTTACTTTGATCATAAAGCCAACCTAATGAGCCCTTTTGATCAAATCAAAAGGAAGCACCCGAAGAAGAGGTAATTATTTATCTCATCTTTCAATGTTCTTTTCTTCATCCACTACCTCTTTATTTGTTGTTTCCATACCAAAATAATAACTCTAGTACATTCTACATATTGTGATGTTATTATAAATATGGTACAACCATATTCATTATTCTTTCCATCCTATGAATGACAAAGTCACCATACGTGCGTACGTACGGCTTACCATCTCCACGTCGTGGTGTAGTTTTTTATTCAACAATTATTTATTTTTATGCGTATAAAAAAGAGTATAATTTATTTAAATAATAAATATAAAATTTTAATTATTCTGTATATATTAAATATCATCCAATTACATATTATTTCACCATCAATTTAATGGTATTGTCGCTCGTGCGTACGTACGGATTACCGTCTCCATGAACGCGATGAGATTCATTCCCCATCGTAATCATTCAAGAATAAATATCATTTTATGATTAAAAAATAATTTTTAATAACAGAATATCATTATATATATTAATCAAATACATCATATCCATAACAATCATGACTTACGTAACAAAACATATAACAAAAAACGAATCAGTTAACACCTAAAACAATGATACTACTGAAATATTATTAAAAACATAAATATTAAAAGATCATATATGATATCATATTTATGTATATGGTTCTTTTATAATTTAATAAAAATTATTTCACCATTATTCAGGAGGTTAATGTACCCTCAAATAAGTAAAAGTACAAGGTAATGGGTTTCTTATCTCGCTTTTAATTCTGTGAGATTTCCATTGTTCACCACTTATTTATTCCATGTGGTGTATTGTATACTGACATTTTATATATATTACCATGATTATATTTATATTAATGGTATTCTATGATTCATTTTTTGGTTATTAACTTTTGGTCATACAACTCGATTGATTACAATGTGGTAAGGGGTTTTCATCTCACTTTTTATTCCTGTGAGATTCATGTTGTATTTGCCACTATTTCCTTTTGTGTGGTATATGTACTACCAATGATTGTATTATTTGTGTAATATACTATAATTTATGGGTATTTACATCTTCATTGTATGATCCTTCTTTCATGGGGTGTATGTTTCGTAAATTACCAAATCGGTAAGGGAATTTCAAATTTCAATTTCCACTAATTAGGTTTTACGCATACTTCATTTATTATTGTACTCCAAGATTATGTATGGAATAACTATTTATTTATTTATGTAGTAACTTACACTCCCCTTTGTGTGGATATAATTTTGATACACATAATAACTCCATTTATAAATTCTCAAGTCATTGATATGAACTTGATAAGGGTAATCTTAACTCAATTTTCATTTATTGAGTTAAACATCCAAGTCATTGGTTTAGTTTTTACAAGAATATATGTGAATGTACTTTGATTGATTTACATTAAATATAAAATCATATTGAGTGTATTTATATTTTTTACACATAATTATTTCATTTATTTATCCTTAATTTAAGGATATAGTCTTTATAATGGATTTCGTCTCAATTTACATTCTATTGAGACTTGTTTGTTGTTATGAACCAATTCACTTTTATATGGTGTATATACTGTCCTTTGACATATTATATCATGAATCCCTTTATTATCATGATATTAAAAAGTTTTTATTAATGTTGTTCTTCAATTATTTGTATTCAAGTGTCTCTCATTTGGTTAGAAACTCTTTAACTAAAATATCGTTTTAAATATTTTAAATATTTATTCTTCAAAATATTTATAATTAATGTCCATGTTTTAAAAATAGTTTTTAAGTATTTAATTATTTGTAAGTGAATCTATTTCAAAAGTTTAAAATTGGTATGGGACACTTTGATTCAAATATCTCTTTTAAACAACTTCTTTGATAAATAGTGAGACTTTTAAAAGTTTTCACGAAAGAAAGGGTATTTCTCTCAAATAGTTTTACTGGTTATTTTCATCTATGTCAATATCCTTCTTTGTATTTTTTTTCTTGATTGAGGTTTATTTATTATAATATAATCTCTCATATTGTTTTAAATGAATTATGTTTGACTGTGGATGTGCTATTTTTATACCATTCATGGTTTGTGGTTAAAGTATTGACATTTCGTATGCTAGTTTTAATACAAATGTTTATAATATATTTCTACATATTCATATGAGGAATGTGTTGGACTTAGTAAGTGATGGGTGGAGCCCTCTATAGCTCCTCGATGCATCGGTAGTTCTCATGAGACAAACTAGTGTCTTGGCACAAGGCCTTGACAAAATCTTATTTGTAGTCTTGGAACGAGGCCTTGACTATGTGGTTTTGATGTCCGGAATTATGCATTACATCATTATGAAATTAGCTATTGATATTACATGCAATTATTTGACTTTTAGAATATCCATGTGAATAATTAAATGGTATTATTTGATTTATATTTTCCATATTATGCTGAATTTTATGTTTAAAAGGCTTGTGTTTTAGTCTTATACATTGCCTTAAATGTTATGATTATTTATTAAAGTTTATGCTATATTGTTATCCTTACAGAGCATCTGAGCTCACACCTTTATATGTTTTATTTTTCCTAGGATCTGAAGAAGTATATCATGATTAACCTATAGGAATAGGATTAAAAATATGAGTGTGTTCAAAGGGAACACAATTTTGTTTTTCTTTATTTTGTTATGTAATGTAAAACTTATGTATGTATCTAGTACTTCAAAGGCTACTACACTAATCGGTCTTTCAGGACTTGATCTCTTGTGATCATGCCAATTATATGTAATAATGAACTGACTATGGGTAACTAGGGTCAGGGCGTTACATATTGGATTTATCTATATAAATACCGCATCAATTTCCATGGAATTTAAGTCACATTTGATATTACAAACCAACCTATGATCACTTATCGGTGTGATGATAGATATAAACTTTGATTCCTATCACATCCATTATATGGGTCTGTATTCCTATTAAAAATTGTTGTTTATCTCTGATGGTTGGGGAGAAACTGAACATAGATTATATTCCTATTGTACAGGTGTTTGTTTATGTCTTTCTAGAAGAGTTTCATATTCCTCTACCAAATTTTGAAGTTAATTTCTCTATATAACTCATACTTGGTGTGAAACCTTTTTTAAATACTCACTATAAAATGGACCTGATTGAGTTGCAAGAATTGAAGAAGAAAATCCAAAATAATCTTTATAAGGGATTTATCTAGATATGTGTGTCACCTAGGGGTTCACCTATTCTTTTTTTAAGAAGAATGATGGATTGATGTGACTCTATATTAATTATTATGATATAAACAAGATCACAATCAATAAAAACTATCCCCTACCTTTTATTGATGACTTTTTTGATCAACTGTATGCAGCTAAATACGTTTCCAAGATTGAACTTCAATCTGGATATCATTAATTGAGGGTTAAGAATGAGGATATACCCAATATAGTATTCTATACAAGGTATGGACATAATTAATATACAGTGATTCCATTTGGTTTTACTAATTCCACCTCTATATTTATTGATCTAATGAATATAGTCTTTATATATTACCTTGATCATTTTATAGTAAACATTATAGACTTTATTATTATCTATTAAAAGAAAAGGTAAGATCATGAACATAACTTGAGAATTGTACTACAAACCTTTAGGAAGGAGAAACTATATACAAATTTTACAAAGTGTGACTTTTGTATAAAAAAGTTTTTATTTTTGGTTCATATAATATCAAGTTAGGGTATATTAGTGGATCCATCAAAGGAGGAGGCTTTTTAATGTTGGCCTAGACTGACCACTGTGATTGAGATCCGAATTTTTCTTGGTTTATTTGGATATTATTGATGGTTTATAGAGAATTTCTCATGAATATCTAATCCACTCACCAAGTTAACTCAAAAGGGAGCCATGTTCCTTTGTACATATGAATGTGATGAAAATTTCAAGGAACTAAATATAAGGCTAGTCGGTAGACATGTTCTTAAATTACCATGTAATTAAGAAGGATTTCTAATCTATAGTGATGTATCGAAGAAAGGAATGGGATACATCCTCATGAAAAATTAAATATTAATAGATTATGCCTCAAGATAGTTGAAGGTTCATGAGAAAAATTTCTTAAATTAGGATTTGGAGTTAATTGGGGTAATTTTTGAATTAAAGATATTGATGGATTGTCTTTATGGATAAAGGTGTGATATATACATATTAATCATAAGATTTTAAAGTATATATTCACACTGAAAGAGTTGAACATCTTATAGAGAATATGGTTGAATCTGATTAAATATTATTATTGCTCAATACATTAACACCCTAGGAAAGTAAAAAATGTGGTTGATGCCTTCAGTTGAAAGGATCGTGCTATATTATCTATGATAAGTATCAAAAAAGATCTAATATTTATGGATTTTAAAAGGATGGATCTATAAATCCTGAAGTGAGGGTAGAAATCTTATTTTCTAAAAGAACTATTCAACCATATATCTAACTGAAGATTAAAGAGGTGTATAAGAAAGATATATAGATATAGAAGAAGGTGAGAAATTTTATAGAGTGCAACCTTGATTGTGATGTAATAATAAGGTTAAGTAACCATTTATGTGTTCCATACATACCATATTTGGATAAAGAGTTTTTAGAGGAGGCTCGTAGTTCTTCATTATCTATTAATCTTGGTAGTACAATGATGTATATATATTTGAAAGAGTATTTATGGTGGGATGGCATGAAGAGAGGTATTTATGAGTATGTATCTTGGCTCTTGGTGTATTATAAAGTTAAGGCTGGGAGACAAAAATCTCAGGGGATATTACAACCATTACCCATACCATAATATAAATGAAAAAAAACAACATGGATTTTATTATTGGACTCCCCAAAATATCTAAAGAAAATAATTATATATGGGTTGTAGTCAATCTTGTTATGAATTCAACACACTTAAACTCTATTAGATAATATTTCTCTCTGGATCATATTTCTAGTATATACATAAAGAAAGTCATAAGTTTTCATGGTGTGCCATATTATATTGTATCTGATTAGGATCTAAGGTTTACCTCAAAGTTCTGGAGAACTCTTCAACAATATTTGGATATAGAATTAATTTTTAGCATGGTTTATCATCATTATAAGGATTTTAAGTATGAGAAAACTCTTAAAACCCTAAAGGATGTGATGATATCATATTATATGGATTTTAAATGTGGTTTGGATCAACACCTTCCTCTAGTTGAGTTTTCTTACAACAATATATTTTACTCAAGAATTCAGATGGGTCTATATGAATCCCTTTATGAAAATAAGTGTAGAACTCCAACATTCTAGGATAAAGTTGGAGGAATAAATCTATTGGGACCTAATCAAGTTGAGGAAATGGTAGAAAAAGTTAGTTCCATTCAACAGCACATCAAGGTAGCCCATAGTTGTCATACTGGTGTCCTTATTTTCATGTATTATTTCTCTTCTATTATTGGCCTATCTTTCCCCTAGGTCCCCCTAGGTTTCCCCCTTGAATTTTGAAAGAAAATTAGGGTTTTTGGGTGGCCAGAACAGGCTACATGGTTTGGCCGCAAGGTTTACTAAATCATGTGGGCAAACTATGCATAGTTTCTAGGTGTTAAAATGGATTTTGAGAATTTTTCTCTTCCATAAATAAACCCAATGCACCCCTTTCTTACCCCATTCAACCATTTCATCCATGTAAGGCTTACAATTACCCTCAGGCTTCCTTGGAACTCATTTTTGAAGGGGTTTTTGGTGGGGAAACATCAAGATTACTCAAGTAAGTGAATTCATTCCTTGTTCATTCTTTCTACTTATGGTTTCTTCCCTCTTTATTGAGGTCCTAAATTTTAAATAGCTAGTGTTTCATCTCTAGGGTATAATATTGAATTTATTATTTCAATCTTCTTTGTTAGGGTTTTTTTCACTCGCTTGTGGTGCGATTGTGTTTTCACAAAAATATTTGGGGTTTTTGTTATTCAGGGTAGGAATTTCCATGTGTAAACATTCTTTGATGAATTTATCTTGCTTGATTTACCTATTTATATTGTTCCTCATCCATTTTTTGTGGTGAAAAAAACCATTTTTGGTAGCATTGATTGTGCATTTAATTTTAATGTTTCATTTTGACATGAAATATGGTTATTTTCATATGTATTTCATGTTTCATCATTTAGGGTTGTTTTATGATTCATGAAATTGTTTAATTAAATGGTTTTAGGGCTAAAAATTCTGGTTTGGTATGGTATGATTGGGTTTTTGGACTTAAATGGGGATTTTTTAATGGATTTTGTGTGCAAACCCTTGTGTTGTCTCTTGAAATTATTTTATAAAATCATAAAAAGGTTTATTAGATTACATTGAGGGTGTGGAACATGTTTGTGTACTATTTGGTGTGTTTAGGATTCTAAAATAATATTTTTATACGAAAATTAAATTTTATAATATGTCTAACTTGTTTGATCACAAAGATGGAAGCCTGGGTATCTAGGTGGGCGGACTAGGACTAGTATGCTAGTGATCTGGTAGTGGCCTTGTCCCTGTTTCACTTAGAAAGATTGATGATGGAAACACTAACTGAACTATGACAATGTTTGGGGACCATTAGGACACTTGGGTCTCCCATACTAGTGGATCATGCATGAGAAGTTTATTGGATATGGTTACTTTTACACTAATATACGATGTACCTAGGGCCCCACAACTAGATAGTGCATATGGGTGTTCTCGTTACTAGTGATCATTGATTATATTGTACCTACTATCGGCATATGATCTGTTTGGAAGTTAGTTTCATAAGAATGTGTTTTTTCTTAAAAATTGTTCATTATTTAACGTTTCCCTCTTGAAAACTGTTTTCATTTAAAGTTTCATCTCTTAGAAATTGTTACTCAAATTTCTTGTTTATGAAAAATTGAAAGCTTATTGTCTTAAAATGTTTATCACGTTGAATATTTTTGGGTGGAATACTATTTAGATTAGGCTCACATCCTACTTACACCTTTGGGTGTAAGTATACATGGTAATGTTTGACATAGGTATGAGCAAGGTCCTTGGAGACAGCGGTTCAGGTTGTTAGCTTCCTTCTATAGTGTGGTGTTGTGGAGATGGATTTAGGGAGATTCTCCACTGTCATGTGGGGGGGTTGAGTAGGACTTTCTGATCCTTTTTAGTTTTGGTCCTCTTGGGATTTTTTTGAAACTATGTTACTAAATTCTGAATTTTTGTTAAGATGTATTTGATGAAATTTTTCAGATTCATTTTATTTATTATTGTTGGTTTTATTTTATGTTTCTAAACTCAAGTAAATCATTCCCAAACCTTTATTTATGATACCTGGGAACTTGTTCCAGCCTGTGGGGATAGGGACCGCCCTTCAATCTTTACCATGGACTGGGTCGGGTGCCAGTTTGGTTGGCGACCATATCTGGTTCGTGACAAAATGGTATCAGAGCAGTTTAAGCTATCTGGGTTATATTATTTGGGATGAGTCTAGTTAGATAGGATCTAGGACTATCGGGGCTCAGAGATATGGATGTGAGTAGGGTTCTTGGCCTGCACCTCTCAATAAATACCTCAAGTCTCCATGGGATGTTGGGATTCTTGTTTGACTTCTATTCTAGGTGGGACTTTCGGGCTATATACTACATGTGGAAATTTTTTGGGGGTGAAGTAGTTTTTTATTTCATTGTTGTGATAAGTTTTATTTATTTATATTTGATGTTAGTGCTGAAATTATTCATAATTTTTGTACTAATGTTTTCTCTTGTGAATGTTGACTTTTTGTAGAAACATGCCTTCTCAGGAAGCTCTCATACACCCATAGAAGGAAGCTAGAGAGAGTTATCCCCCACCTCTTGATCAGAGGTTTGTAGAAGTTTTGGTTTAGGTTTTCCATGCTCTAGGGAAGGGAGTGGGTATTGATCCTACTCCTATTATAGAATATGAACATATTCCTAGGAAGGAAAAATCCCATGAGTTTCTGAAGAAAAAGACTCCTACTTTCTGAGGTAGCATGGAGCCTAAGGAAGCATAGGACAAGATTGAGAAGATCGAATGCATGTTAGAATTCCTTGAAACACTTGAGGAGGTCAGGGCGAAATGCGCTTCATTTATGCTATAATTTCCCAACCACAGGTGGTGGGAATCAGTGATTCAAGCTGGGAAGCATGATTAGATGAGCTGGAAGGACTTCAAGGTTATCTTTGATGACTAGTACTGTCCTGAAGTCCTAGCTTATGATAGATTCCAGAAGTTTATGGATCTCATCCAGGGGGACCAGTCAGTGATGGAGCATGCCAACCACTTTCCAGATCTAGTCTGAAATAGCCCTGAGATAGTCTCTAATAAACAGATGAAGGCTTAGATATTTGAAAATGGTTTGCAGCTATAGATCTATTATCAGGTTTTCCTATTTAAGTTTAAGACCTATGCGGAGGTGGTTGGTTAGGATTGTATGGTGGAGATTTACTGAAAGGGGAGGTCTAGTTTCTCTAGGATAGTATCAGTGATGGGACCTGGTAATTCATCAGAGAATAAAAGTAAGTGATAGGAGTAAGGGAATAGGGGATGTGGTAGTTCAGGAAATCCTCCTAGGCAGTTTTCATCTATGTATTCTGATGCAAGGTCCATTGTGTACCACTAGTGTGAGAGGCCAGGGCACACCTGACCTACATGTAAGTATTCTCTGAGGCCTTTTTATCATTGTGTATCTATGGGGAACTTACAATGATTTTTTAAGGTGGAGTGTCCCCTTAATATTGGGGTAGGATCTATGGATTCCAGGTGAGTGTCAATCCATTCAGAGCCATCTAGGATGATGGGATATTAGTTTGGTGGCTATGGGGGCAGGGCAGATCATATTCTAGGCAAATCCAGTTTAGGGAAAATCCAAAAGTGAGCTTCCATTCTCAAGCAAAGACAAGGAATCTTTATACAGTGGATCAAGCACCAGTGGGATCAAATTTAGGACCTTCGACAGTTCAAGGTATGATTTTGATTTCATCTTCTATATCTATTGTTCTCTTGGATACAAGTGCTTCTATTTCTTTTATCTCTACCCATATTGTAAATTTTCTAAATTTTCCAACTGATTTGTTGTCTTTCGCAATGGAGTTGGTGACATCATTGGGTAAGAAAAAGTATAAAGTTCAAAGGTTCCCATCTTGTGTGCTTTCCATGTTAGGTATTGAGATGGAATGGGACCTCCTGGTCTTGGATATGGACCATTTTTATCTAATCCTCGGTATGGTTTGGCTAGTAAACTTTCAAGTTCATGTCGATATCTATAGGAGGTGGGTGAGTTTCATGGAACCTGATGGGAGTACTCATGTTTTTCTAGGGTAATGGGATCCTCAGTCAGGTCGTGCGGAATATCCACTCCTAAAATTTGGAAACCTTATCTTTCGTTTATTTTCACTCATACTAGAGGATGATGTTCATGAAATTGAGGGTGGATTACCCCATGTAGTCGATCAATTCCCATAGTTATTTCCATGTGATTTTTTAGGCTTTCCCCTATAGTGGGATGTGGAGTTCTTGATTTATTTGTCACCAAGAACACACCTGATATCTCTTCCCTCATATCGTATTCCCCCACCGAGTTGAGGGAATTAATGATACAATTAGATGATTTGGAATAAAAAGGATTAATTCTCCCAAGTTTCTCTCCTTAGGTTGTTCCTATTATTTTTTTGAATAAGTCCAAGGGGTCCCTTCGGTTGGGAATTGACTACCGGAAGATGAATAAGGTAACCATCAAGAAAAAAATATCTTTTTCCCCGATTAGATGAATTTTTGATCATTTGAATGAGTCAAAGTGGTTTTCCAAGATAGACTTATGTTCAGGTTACCACCAAGTTAGGGTGAGAGAGGCAGATATCTCAAATATAGCCTTCTGAAGGAGGTACATCCACTTTGAGTACTTGGTCATGCCTTTAGTATTGACCAATGCTTCAGTGGTCTTTATGGTGCTCAATAATAGGGTGTTCCACCAATATCTCAACTCTTTCATTGTGTTATTCATGGATGAAATTCTGGTTTACTATGGATATGAGAAATATCCTGAGAAACATTTTCATATCATGTTGGGAACTCTATGGGATCATCACCTTTATGAAAAGTTGTCCAAGTGCACTTTATGGATCAGGGAGGTGAATTTTTTGGGTCATGCCATCTTGGAAGAGGGGGTTTCGATGGACCCTGAGAAGATCAATGCAGTTATGTCATGGGATCAGCCAAAGAATGTGTTCGAGACTAAGAGTTTCTTCATCCTGTTAGGATACTATAGATAGTTTGTTCAGGATTTCTCTTGGCTTAATTTTCCCATGATTGTGCTCACCTGGAAAGGGGTGAAGTTTGAATGGGCCCTAGAATGTCAAGAATACTTTGAGGAGTTGAAGTAGAGTTTGACTAATTCCCCTGTGTTGATCTTTATAGAATCTTGAAAGGGCTATGTGGCGTATTATGATGCTTTGGGTATGGGTCTCAGGTGTGTGATTATGAAAGATGATCATGTGGTGGCATATGGGATCTCGCCAACTCCGACCACATGAAAGGAATTACCCACCCCATGACTTGGAGTTAGTATTGGTGATGCATTCTTTAAATACTTGACATCACTACCTCTTCAGGGAGAAGTGTGTGGTCTACTCTGATCATAAGATCTTAGCCTATATATTCTCACAAAAGGATCTTAATCTAAGGCAGTGTTGTTGGATCGATTATTTGCAGGGGTTCGACTTTGATATTGTCTACACCCTAGGTAAGGGTAATGTGTTGGTTTATTCCTTGAGTATAAAAGTATCATGGTAGGATTTGAGGAAGTCCGGTGATGAGTGGACTCTGATCAGACTCTTTTCTTAGATACATATGGAGACCAAGGAGCATAGTGGAGGTGCATTATTGGCAAGAATTTAGTTGAATCCTAGAGTTGATTCAGCAGAAGCATCCCAATGATGAATTGTGTCAGCAATCAATGTAGTTTCTTTGTAGTGGAATATGTTTTCTGATTGGTCTTTATCTCCTGAGGTAATATTTTGATTCAAGTTCAATTCAATGGTACCATTGTCTCTGAGGAATGTGGTGATGCAAGATATCCACCAATCTCAGTGTGTTGTTAATCCAAGAGATACCAAAATTTATTTTGATTTCTCTCAGTAGTTATGGTGGCTAGGTATGAAATGATACATATATAACTTTTTGTCGAGATTCTATACATGTCAGTAGGTAAAAGAGGAGCATCAAAGGACCTCTTATTCGCTTCGACCATTTCCCATTTCTACCTGGAAGTGGGATGAGGTTGACATGGATTTCATTATTGGATTACCTCATACACCTTGAGTTAAGAACTCTATTTGTGTAGTGATTGATCATCTAACCAAATCAACCCACTTCATTATGATCAGAGATACAGCTAAAGTGGATGAGTTGGGCTGATTGTATATTCAATAGGTGGTAAGGATTCATGGTGTGTTGTCAATAGTTGTCTCATATAGAGTCCCCCTTTTTACCACTCGGTTTTGGTAAGGCCTTTATAAGGAATTGGGGTTTCAGATTAAGATGAGAATGGAATACCATCCTCAAACAAATGGTCAGATGGAGCAGGAAAATCAAATTCTGGAGGACATGCTCCATGCATGTGTTTTGGATTTCGAAAGATTGTGGGAAATCTATTTGGGATTGGTCGAGTTAACTTATAATAATAGTTATCAATCATCTATTCAAATGGATTCTTTTTAGGCACTCTATAGTCACCCTTGTAGGTCCCCTCTATGTTGGGATGAGGTAGGTGAGACCTCACTATTGGGACCGAGCCTTGTGCAAGAGACGTCTGAGAAGGTCAAGTTAATCAGGAAGCAGTTATTAACAGCTTAGAGTCACCACAAATCTTATGCTAACTGTAGGTATTGGGATCTTGAGTTCTCTATGGGTTACTGGGTATTATTGAAGGTTTCCCCTTATTTGGGACATCATTGTTTGCAAAAGTAGGGAAAGATGATGCCAAGGTATGTCAGCCCTTTTGAGATCATTGAGTAGATTGGTAGGGTGGAATACAGGTTAGATTTTCATTATCAGTTAACATAAATTCATGATTTATTCCATGTATCCTAACTGAAGAAGTACAACATGGATCTCTCTCATGTGTTGAATTGGGAAAAGTTGTAGATAGATCCTAATTTATCAATGTTTGAACAACCAGTGCGAATACAGGATTCCCAAGAGAAGGTGATTTAGAGAAAGTATATTCCATTAGTCTAGGTCCTTTGGTAGCATTATAATTATTTTAATGAGACATGGGAGTGGAATTCATGGGTTGAGAAATAGTACCCATTCTTGTTTTTCTAATCAAGCTTCGGTTTCACTTTCTAGGGCAGAAAGTTTTCATGGTGGGGAGAATTGTCACATATGTATCCTTTTTCTAGTATTGTTTCTCTTCTATTCTTGACCTATCTTTCCCCTAGTCCCCCTAGGTTTACCCTTGAATTTTTTAAGAAAATTAGGGTTTTTGGGTCACCATAATAGGCTGCACGATTTGGCCGCACAGTTTACTAAACCGTGAAAACAAACCATTCATAGTGTCTAGGTGTTAAAAAAATGGATTTTGACCATTTTTTCCTTCCATAAATAAACCTAATGCATCCCTTTATTTCCCTATTCAACCATTTTATCCATGAAAGGCTTCTAATCTTCCTTGGAAATCATTTTTTAAGGGGTTTTTAGTGGGGAAACTTCAAGATTATTCAAGTAAGTGAATTCATTCCTTGTTCATTCCTTCTCCTTAGGGTTTCTTCCCTCCTTCTTGAGGTCCAAAACTTCTATCAACTAGGTTTTATTCCCTATAGTCTAATATTTAATTTCTTGGTTCAATATTCTTGGTTAGGGTATGTTTTCACTCCCATGTGGTGCGGTTGTGGTGAGGTTGAAGTTTCACACAAAGATTTTAGGTTTTTGATATTCAAGGTTAGTGGTTTCATGTGTAAAAATTCTTTGATGAATTTATCTTGATTGAATGACCTATTTATAATGTTTCTCATACATTTTTTGTGGTGAGAAAAACATTTTTGGTAGCATTTATTGGGCATTTAATTTTAAAGTTTCATTTTTGACATGAAATTGGGTGTTTTTCATGTGTATTCCCTATTGTATCGTTTGGTGTTATTTTATGATTCATGAAATTGTTTTATTAAATGGTGTTAGGCCTAAAAATTATGGTTTAGTATGGTATGGTTGGGATTTTGGTCTTAAATGATTATTTTTAATGGATTTTGTGTGCAAACCCTTGTGTTACCTCTTGAAATTGTTTTATAAAATCTTTAAAGGGTTTATTAAATTAAATTCAGGGTGAAAAACATGTTTGTGTACTGTTTAGTGTGTGTATGATTATGAAATGGTATTTTTATGTGAAAATTCTATTTTGTAACATGTGGAACTTGTCTGAGCACAAAGAAGGAAGCTCAAGTATCTAGGTGGGTGGAATAGGACTAGTATTCTAGTGATTTTGTAGTGGCCTCATCCCTGTTTCACTTAGAAGGATTGATGATGGAAACACTAAGTAAACTATGAATATGATTTGGGACTACTAGGTCATTGTTTTATCCCCTCCTAGTGGGTCATGCATGAGAAGGTTATTAGTTATGGTTACTTTTACACTGAGATACGATGTACCTAGGGCCCCACAGCTAGCTAGTTCCTAGGGGTGTTCTCGTGGCTAATGATCATTGATTATATTGTACCTACCATTGTCATAAAGTGTTTTTGGATGCTAATTTCAGGATCATGTGTGTTTTCTTTAAAAATTCATTCTTTAAAGATTCTCTCTTGAAAATTGTTTTCATTTAAAGTTACATCTCTTAGAAATTGTTACCATTATTTCTTGTTTATGAAAACTTGAAATCTTTTTGTCTTAAAATGTTTGTCAAATAGAATATTTTTCAGTGGAATCCTATTGGGATTATTCTCACACCCTACTTACACCTTTGGTTGTAAGTATACTTGGTAATTTTTGACACAGGTAATGGCAAGGTCCTTGGAGACAGTGGTTCGGGTTGTTATCTTCCTTCCTTGGTGTAGTGTTGTGGAGATGTCTTGAGGGAGATTCCCCCTTGTCATGTGGTAGTTTTTTAGTAGTACTTTCTGCTTATTTTTAGTTTTGGTTCTCTTGGTATTTGTTTAAAACTATGTAAATCAATTCTCAATTTTTGGTAAGACTTGTTTGGTGCAATTTTTTAGATTCGTTTTATTTATTATTGTTTGTTGTTTTATGTTTCTATACTCAGGTAAATCATTCCCAAAACTTTGTTAATGATACCTAGAAAATTGTTCCAGCTCATTGGGATATGAAATGACCTTATATCATTTCCATGGACTAGGTCAAGTACCAGTTTGGTTGGCGACCAGATCTATTTCGTGACAATACTCAACAGAAAAGTTATGCTGACAATCGTTAGTGTGAAATGGAGTTTGAAGTTAGTGAGAAGGTTTTCCTGTGAATTTATACCTTGAAGAAGGTTATGATATTAGAGAAGAAAATAAAGATGGTCCCTAGATATATTATACCTTTTTATATTCTTAATTGGGTAGGGATATTTTCTTATCACTTAGCACTTCCACCAAACCTCTTTCAAGTCCATGATGTGTTACATTTATCTCTCTTGTGGAAGTACATACCTGATCCTTCAAATGTAATGAACTCAGAGGTCAAACCACTAGATAATGATCCTTAATATTTAGAAACCCTTATAGATAATTTGGATCATATAGAGAAAGTTATATGAAACAATACCACTCACTTGGTGAAGGTTTTATGGAGAAACCACCAATTTGAGGAAGCTACATAGGAACCCAAGGATATGATGAGACAGAAGTATCCTCAGTTTTTTATATTAGAGTGGAATAATTTCAATGTAGAAATTAATTTTAATGGTGGTATAATGTAAAACTTTAAGATTTTATGAATTATTTGTTTTCAAATAAATTTAATTTCTTTTATAGCTTGTATTACTCGCAACACCTTGTTTTAACAAACTATAATATACTATTAATATTATTATTTAAACAAGAATGTTATAACATAGCATTTAAACATGGTGGTATAAATATAAATAAACAAATTTTAAAAAAACAAATGTATTTTCTATATAAATAAAATATATTGTTAAATAAGTACTTAATTTTTGGTAAAGTCTTCATATGCTTCAAAAATACATTTTTCTCAAAAAATGATCTTTATTGGTTTTTGTAAATAAATAATAAAATTAATTTTTAATATTTTAAAAAATAAATTTAAAAAAATGAACTTAATTTCTAGAATCAAAATGTCAAAATTAACTTAGGGTTAATTTTTTATATTTTTCTGAAAATTTTAATTTTTTAATGAATAGTGAAAAGTGTTGATTTTAATTAAAAATTGTCTTTTAGTTTAATGAATTTAAAAGTTTAATTTTGTTTTAAGATGGTTTTAAAAGTAATATTGGTTATATTATATTTTAATTAATTTAATTTAGGTCTTTTAAATTAATTTCATATCGAATTTTGATATTAATACTTTCTATACTTATGAAAATATTTTCTTTGGAAAACAATTTTTTCATCACATCTGTGGGTTTAATTTTAAATTAAATTCTAAAAATTATTTGAATTTAATTTATAAAAAAATATTCCATATTTTTAATAATAATAATTTATATTATATAATAAGTTTAAATTATTTTTTGTTCAAAATTAATGGTGAAAACAATAAAAATTATTTATCGTGATTAAGGTTAAAATTGTAACATCCCAAGTAAGTAATGAATAATAGATATTTTTATCTATGTCTATTAATGAATTAGATAGTGTTTTAGAGGCTTAAAATGAGAATAAATCCAATCTTAAGCATGGAATACACTAATATTTTTAAAAGATTATTTTACTGCCTTTTGATGGCAAACCATTTTTAAATATATATTTTGACAATTTTATAAGCTATATTTGTCAAAATAAACTTATTATTTATTATTGGGACATTGAAATTTACAATGGATATTTTTTTGGTATTTTTCTGACAGTGTTCATTTTTTAATGAATAGTGAAAAATACTTCATTTTACATCAAAACTGCTTTTTCATCTAATTTAATTATATGGTTAGATTATCTTTTTAATTGGTATTAAAATGTAATTTGAATATATTTTTACCATTTAATCCAATAGTGGTTGTTGGAATTAATTTCACTTTGAAATTGGATTTAAACTAGTGACAATCTTTTGATACTTATTGTTTCATAAAAACACGATATTTGCTCTGACAGCGGGAATTAATTATTAAATTAATTAATGTAACTTATATGTTTTCACTTTTGTAAAATAGAAATAATTTTTTAATTTTGAATATCAAATATATCTTAGGGTTAAGTTTTTGTATTTTTCTGAAAAAACATCAATTTTTTATGAATAGTGAAACCACTAAGTGGTACTTAAAAAACTGATTTTTCGTTTAAATGAAATTTTACCACCTCTGTGTTTTGAATTTAAACAAATCTGACATACATGGTTGTCATTAAGGAATAAAATTTGTTTCAATGGGATTAAAGTAATTTTTTTGGTGAATAGTAGCTTTTAAGTTTTAATCGCGATTAGAGGTAATTAGTATAATTTAAGGAACAAATAATGTTTTAATATTATGAAATGACCTAGACACATGTCCTACCCTTATTGGATGTGTCATGGACGACCAAGAAAATCCATGGGTCTATTTTTGGGACCCCATGGAGCCACTTGGGTAAGATAAAGACATTAATTCCTTTTATTTAATGTTAAAGTAAAAATGACACAAACATGTATTGTTTTATTAAAACAATTTTTACATGGGGTTATACAAGTCAGATTTTTTACTATAAATAGTCATTGGAAATATAATAAGATTTAATACATCATAGTATTTGTTTTTTAATTTTTAGACATTAAATAAATTAAATTATTTATGACACCATGATGATGCAGCGATTACCTCATTATTTAACGATTTCAGTAAAATGAAAATATAATGTAAAATATAAGACCTACACTTGTCAAAAACCTATTGTATGGGTGGATTTAAAACACTTATCACCTTATCCTCGAAATTTATAATTGTGGGACCTTTTTTATCTGAAAATCATTTTATAGAAAAGTATCTTTTCTTAACTTTCCAAGAGTGCCCCTCCTCTCCTCTTATAAAAGGCCCCCACCTCTACCACCTTACCCACACTTCCAAAGCCTTTGGATCATCCAAAACCTACCCGTTTTGTCTCTCCACATCCCTATCTAACTCTTATAAGCCTCACTTTGGGCAGAGGTCTTCCCAAGGAAGCCTTTGAGCTCAAATCAAAAAGAGTTACTCGAATTAAAGGTAGTGTCTTCTCTTGTGTTCTTATGTTTTATTTTGCTTCTCCAACACCCTAAACTCTTTTTATTAATTTATTTTGTAACAACACCAGTATCTTCCATATTATAGTATGTTGTTATAATAAGGATTCGAGCTACACTTACACACACCTACATCTAATGGTTAAAAAACATACTGTTTCCGTGGATGGCGAATTTCTGCCTCACGAAATGATGATTGCTCAATATTCTTTTAACACCTTCAAAGGTGGACATTAAGATGAAACTATATTTATATATGATATATAATATTTTTATGTTTTACTTAAGCTTTTTTATTTTTCATTTATGTCATACCTTTATGATTTCCATTATGGGTAAACGCGATATCTTCTTTTTAGGAAGTGCGGACTACCGCCCCCTCAAAGTGATTTGATTCGTTAATTCCATATGTGGGACTTATAAAGGATGTAATTAATGATATTATATATGATATTATAATGTAATTATAATATACCTTTATATCATTATGATTCCATTCCATAAAATACGAAATAGAAATGAAAGTAGCGTTCATGCGTACGAACGGCTTACCGTCTCCATGAACGGTGCATTTCATTTCTTACCTCAAAATGATTATGTAATATTATAAATGCATGTATATACTGGATATATATGATATATATGATATCTATATCATGAGTATAACTCTGGATATAATGGATACATGAAAAACTTGTAATTATAAAGAGTTTATTTTTGACTCAAGTACCAATGATCGTTAAAACGACCATTATTAACTTAAATAATTACATAGTGTTCATGACATGGTAATAAGTGATATAAAAGAAATAATGAACTTGAAAAATATTCTTAAGAAAGTATAAATTAACTGAAGTTTATTATTCAGGAGGTTAAAGAACGATCGAGTCAAGTCGGACCCAAGGTATGGGACTTCGTCTCAATCTCCTTTCATTGAGGCATATTTTTGTTTTATACACAACCTTCTTTTATACGGTGTATAAACCCCTTTGACTTTTACGTTTATCCAAAAGGAATATTTTTATACGAATAATTTTACTAAACGACAAAAGGGAATGTTTTTGTCATACGTATGCGGCGACAACAACTTCTCCGCCGCCGTGACCATTATTTGAGTTTCAGCTTCCTCTACAAGCCATACCTTTTTTTAAATGAAAAATAAATACCATGTTTTACTTTTATTTTATTTTGATATTGAAAATGGTTTTCATAATGTTTTTATATCAATGTATTGTGTTGATATCTTTTGATTGAAAAGTGGAAGTGTTATGTTTCCTTTATGCATGTTTTATGTGATACGATTATGTTATGGTTCTTGGGCATTATTATGAAGACGGGTGGTTCCGTGATAAACTAAGGGCGGGTGAGCCCGATATAGCTCTCCAATGCATTGGGTAACGTGAAGGGGTTAAAGATTGAGGTTTCTCTGAATAGATTTAGGGAATATACTGTTATGGGTATTCCAAACGTAACCAAGAGGGTTACTCCCTACGTAAGAATGTTATGTATGCCTCAAGTTACCTTTATGTCTTATGATTTCTATGATTTATTCATGATTTGATGAGGTATGTTAAAGTGCTTATGTTTTATGGGTAAATTATGAGTTCATTCTTATGTATATATGTACTCATGTTTCCTTTCCATATTTTTATATCCCTTACTGAGCTTTTTATGCTCATCCCATGTTTTTGAAATGTTTTTCACAGGTCAAGGGAAAGGTACATGATGTGATGATAGTGTCAATGAAGTGTCAAATCCAAGTGTTTCCTCACCCCAACTTATAAAAGGGTTCCCCATATCATCTCCTCTTCACACTAAAAAATAATTTTGGTTCAAAAAATATCTAACCAAATATATTCCTTAATTCCCTACCCACATCCTAGATTCCTTTTGTTGATAATAAAACCCTCTTAAGAATGATTTTGGTGTTAACATGTGGTGGTTGTCCGAAGAATAGGTATCATTCCTAACCAAGCATTTTTATTTTATTTCTTATTCCACATCCTTAAAATATTATTCAAATATGATAATATAATAAAATAAATGTATCATATATGATTATATGTTATTATTTTAACACCATAACCTATATTCATCTCTTATTCCATCAAATGGGAAGAAAAATCATTGATTGTGTGTACGGAGGACTATTGTCTCACGAACTGATGTAATTCATTTTCCATCACCACCTATCACAGATATATATAATTATGTATTTAACATATGTAAGTGATATTTATGAAATAATTATACTTATGTAATTATAATATCATATTTAACATCTTACCTTCTAATTCATTGGAAAATGATAACATCCCTCATCTGTATGTGTGGAATACCCCCTCCATAAAGTAATGTGATGATTTTTCCATTTTATTATGAAATTTATGTTAATGAGGGTATATTTAATGAATATATATGATATATATAATAAAATATTATTCTTTGATGTTTAATTAATATTTACCTTTCTTTTATTCTGTTCATCGAGAGAATGGAAATAGTGTTCAAGCGTATGTACGGTCTACCATCTCCATGAACGGTGTAATTAATTTTCTATATCTAAAATTAATGGATTAATATAAATAAACATATAATAGATATATGTGATTTTTATATCATGGTTAATATTTTGGAGATTATGGAACCATGATCAAAGTAAAAGGACCGAAAATACCAAACCAAACATATATGAAAATCAAAGCAGTTATTACGTGAAACGTGATTTTAACAATGAATTTTTTAATAAACATGTAATGAAGGGACATAATTAAATCACATGTGGTATGATATATATGAGTATGTTTATGTAATATATGTATAATAAACATAAATATATTATATATTAGGTTCAAATGTGTACAAAGAAAGTCGATACTTGAGGTATGAGATTTTCATCTCACTTTTATTTATGTGGGACGCATGCCTTATACACTACTTGTTTCTTTTTTGTGGTGTATATACTTCCCATAAATTTATGTTATGATTATTATCATGAAAATTATATATAAAAAAATTCTATAATATTCTCTCTTTCATTAGGCTTATGATTCAATAGTTACCAAAGTGGTTAGGGTTTTATGTTATAGTCTCTTTGTTTATCAGGATTATTTATTATTATGCTTTTGATGATGAAATAATATGATATATATCCCAAGAAAATTAGGAATTTTATTATACAATTGTTATTTCATGAAAATAAATTTGTTCCATTTATTTTACCATCTTTATCTACTCAAGGGTCTCAAAGAATATTTTTAAGGAAAACTGACTTTAATTCTCTCTTTAGTCGAAAATCCTTTTTTCTTCCATATCTGTGTTTTCTAAAAAAATTAAAGAAATTTTTTACTATTTTGAAATTATTTTTTAAATACATTTTTACCCATTTTGACTTTTTTTAAAATTTCTTAAAATAAATCTTCTTTTATTTTTCCTAACAATTTTCTTTAACATTTTTACTGAAAATGTGAAAGGAATCTTCATTTTAACATGTGCGGCATAAATGGTATTTTATACCATCATGAGCGATAAATAATTTAAAGATACATTTACAAGTTTTTTATTTTAATTTCAAAGAAATATTTTTCCTATTTTAAATTGAAAAGGTTTTTTCCCCAAGAAATGTTCCAAGTGATCATTAAAAATAGTTTTCCATATAAGATAGCATCCTTTGATGTTACATAATATTTTCTGAGGATACAATGTAATGATACCAACCTTATTCTTTATCTGGATGGTTTATCTTTATAAGGAAAATCTATTTATGAAACCCATTCCTTTTCCACGAGTTATGATATGATGAAATATTTATGAAACCTATTTATTTTCATGGGTTCTAATAAAATGAATATTGTATGATATTGTGGAATATAAATTTATGGATTATGTGATGTATAGGGCCTATATGTTCCTCTGATTCATTGGGTAAATATTGATATCTCGTGATATAAACAGGACTATAATGGGGAGTGATCCTAGTTTAATAAGGGACTCTGTCTACTATAATTATATTGGGAGGAACCTTGACTACTACAATGGTTTAACTAAAAAAAATATATGGTTAGCGGAAGTTTATTCACAGTAGTTCTAGTAACCACTAGAAAATAAATCTGGTTAAAAAATATAATATAGTAGTAGTCTCATAAAACCTCTATTATAATTTTTTTATGTTTTCAATTAGAAGTTGTTTTAATTAAACCAACACTAAACTTTTTAAAAAATCATAATCCCTCCCCATTATATACTCCCTCTGTGTGGCCCTAGCCCCTCCCCCTCCCCCGACCTCCCCTGATGTCCTCCTCTCCTCTCACTAGCAGCGACCCCAAGCCTTCAACCCCCTTTCCCCCACCCCTTCTCATATCCTCTCCCTGACAGTAACCCTGAGCATGTGGCCCCGAGACCCTAGCCCCCATGACCCCCTAAACCCAACCCCCATGACCCTCCCCCCTCTAACCTTCGTCACCCCAACTCAGTTCCCCTCTTTTATAGGGATGCGGACCCCCCCCCCCCCTTCCCCTCCAAGCTCCCTATGCCTGGGTTGGATCCCCTCCTCGGTGGAAACACAGACCCCCCCCCCCCAAGTTTACATCATCCTCACCCTAAATTTATTATTGAGTAACATTTGATGGACAATCATGGGTGATAAAAACAATATTGAATTTGTTTTCTATTCATTGGATAGTAATTATATATGCAATTTTGGTTTATAATGTGTTATTTGGATTTTTCAGTTAGTTGTTTGGAGTTATAATAATCATTAATTTTAGTTATTCTATATTAAATTAAAAAAATAGTTTATGATATATGTTATTTATGGAATCTAGATCATTTATAATTTCATGTTTTGTATTTGATATTAATGAATTCCACTTTGTTCTACATATTTTAATTCCTACATTTTTTGATAGATACATAATGGAGGCAATTTTCCAACTCATGACAAATTTTTGGTAGGGTTTGGGGTCACACATGGTTTCATCACCAACTCTGGAAAGGTCTCTAAGTATAAAGGCCTTTAAAATGAGATATTAGAACCCTTTTAAATTTATTAGAATTCTTCATGTTTTATGAATATGTGGAGAATCATTTAGTTTAAAAAAATCTATTGAATAAGGATAAAGTAGTTGGGGTTAATTTTTACATGTATGATAATCAATTATTGATTACAATAACTGGAACATCCATCATAGTTTCATTGATTTTATTTTAACTAACATGATTTTTATTAGAACAAATTTTAGTGTGTAGTTTTTTTTTGTTGAGTCAAATGAATATTTTTTTATCATTTGATTCGAAAATAACAATATACATTATTCACATTTATGTTAAAATCATGTTTTTTATGTTTAGCTCAAATTGAAGGAATGTCAAATTTTATGTTTTGTGAACAGAGTTGATTTATATAATTCGTTGAACAATATGAAGTCACACTAAACTAGTTTAATAGAATATAGATATATAGAGTTGAATATTTTGGGTATGTATGAAATATCGTGATACCCAAATAAATTATAATTTACATTAATATTTTTAAAGGGGTTATCTTCTTCATAGTTAGATCATAGGGAATGGTTCAGACATTGATCAATGTAGCTAATTTTTCAAAAGAATTAACCGTATTTATTTACTACA
Organism: Viscum album; assembly: GCA_963277665.1. Taxonomy (NCBI): domain Eukaryota; kingdom Viridiplantae; phylum Streptophyta; class Magnoliopsida; order Santalales; family Viscaceae; genus Viscum; species Viscum album. The sequence goes on along the minus strand of OY728139.1, from coordinate 1,509,173,681 downwards.
CTAGGGTACAATACACCATTGTCTTTTATTTGATTCATATCATTCATCTATGTTTGTGAGAAATGATAATTTTTTTGATTCATGTTTTTATATTAGAATTTGGTAATAAAAACATCATTATTTGATTTATCCAATTTTCCTTTATATTTGTTATGAAAGAGTCAATGGAAAATATGGGTGATATTTAATTTTGATTTTACTTTTTCATTAAACATTTATATCTTTATATTTGAATATACATGGAGAATAAAATCCAAAACCTATGGATAAAATATGGATTAATTTACCTTGAAACGCACCATCATATTCCAATTGTTTGGAAGAATTTTTAGATTATGAAATTACAACCCAATCAGTGGATGGTAGAATAAAATTTCATGTCTTGATTATAAATTCAAGAAATGGTTGAATAGAAACAAAGTGTATGAGCATTTGATATTGAAATAGTTTTATGCTCGATATGTATGTGGTATTTGGCATGGTAAATAAAATGTTATGTAAAGTTAAAAAAATGAAAATACTGTCAAAAAAATACGAAGTGACCCAGTAGAGGAGAATTCAGTTTGAAATTTGTTAAATGACGCATTTGGTTTTATAGAATACAATGTCTAGGATTTCAATAGATCAACAGAACCTTCAGTTGATCCTAAGTAGGTTAATCTTTCATAGAACATAAGTGACCAAAAAAATGATTTTTATGAATTAGTTGAAGAAAGATATTAAGAACTATATAAAGGGTGTTCCAAGTATTCAAAGTTGTATTTTCTAGTTAAGTTGTATCATATCAAGTGTCTCTGTGGAATTACTGAAAAAGAAATTTCCATGATTTTAGAGTTTCTTCGTGATGAATTTAGTGAAGCTAAGACCCCTGCATCATTATATGATATGAAGAAAGTCATCAAATAACTTATACTTGATTATAAAAGGATACATTAATTCCCTAATGATTGTATGCTTTACTGGGGAGAAGATTTTGATAAAGAATAATGAACAATATTTCATACAAGAAGATGAAAGTCAATAAAAAAAGTGAGAGTATAAATCAATGCAAACCCATTAAGAAACATAATAAGAAAAGTTATGAAAAGTTATTGTGTTACTTTCCTCTAAAACCACACTTGAAAATATTATTCATGTCATCTAAGACTATAGATGACATGAAGTGTAATTCTCAGGATAGTAACGATGGATTGATGAGACATCCAAAATATTCAACATCATGGAAGATTTTTTAATTTATATATACATATTTTCTTTGGATCCCATGAATGTATGTTTGGGATTATATTCTAATGGTTTTAACCCTTTTGTAAATTTAAGTATTAATTATAGCATTTGGCCAGTTGTTTTAAACACCTATAATCTACCTCCATGGATGTGTATAAAGAATAATTCTTTCATTATTTTGATGAGTATTACTAGAAATAAAATGCCTAAAAATAAAATTGTTGTACACCTTCAACCTCTAATCAAATAATTATGAAAATTATGGGATGATGGCATGGAAACATATGATGTTTCAATGACACAACTATTCAAAATGCATGCAGCTTTAATGTGGACAATTAATGAATTTCTTAGACTTGGAGATTTATATGGTTGGAACACTCCTACTAGTTTGGAATGTACAGTTTTTAATTTTTATTTTGAACATCAAGGTTTACCACGTAGAAGAAAATGGTGTTTTATGTGGCATCATCGATTTCTTGATGATTCTTATAAATTTGGGTTTATCAAGACACGATTCAATGGAGATATTGAAAAAATAAAGTCACAGAATTTGTTATCTGGTTCAAAAATCTTGGTACAATTAATAAATGTCATTAAAGAATTTGGAAAATTTCATCAATTTAAATAATGGGGGAAAAGGGTATGTGGTACAGTATCTGAAGAAGCTAAAATACAAAAATGGATGAAAAAGAGTATATTTTTAAACTTCTTTATTGTGAGTTTATTTTGATATGTCATAATCTTGACATAATGAATACTGTGAAAAACGTCTTTGATAATGTAATTTTTTCATTTCTTAATGAGCATGGTAAATCAAAGGATCACCTTAATGCTCTTAAGGATTTGGATTCAAAGAATATAAAGCGTGGTTTGTGGGAAAATGAGAATGGAAAGTATTCTTTGGCTATTTTTACAATGAAAAATCATGAGAAATACATTTTCCTTCAAGATTTAAAGAATGAAAAAGTGCCAGATGGATATTCAAGTAACATATCATGGTTCATTGACTTAAAACATCGATGTTTACATGGATTAAAAAGTCATGAATCACATATTTTGATGGATAAGTTATTGTCATTGTCTTTGCATAATACTTTACCTGAAAATTAATTGTGGTCCTAGTTGAGTTTTGTACCTTTCTTAGAGTGATTTGTGGAAAAACTCTTAATCAAACTGAGCTTGATAAACTTTAAGAAATAATTGTTTTGACACTGTGTCATTTGAAGATAATATTTCTCCCTTCATTCATCACAGTCATGATTCATTTGAATGTTCATTTAGTTGAAGTAGATAAACTTGGTAGACCAGTACACTATTGATGGATGTATCCAATTGAGAGGTATGTTGATATTTTTTTTATTTTCATTAGTGAATTCAATTTTATCAAATCATTGCGTAATTTTTTTTAATATGATTCTTTTTTTAATAAGTACTTAGTTCATTTGAAATCACATGTGAGGAATAAAGCTCAACCAGATGGCTCTATTACTAAATGTTATATATCTAAAGATTTCTTGACCTTCTGTTCTAGGTATTTGAATGGGATTTAGACTAGAATCATTCGTTTTGGACGTGCTGATGACATCTCCTCTAATTATAGTTGTGAAATTCATTCATCGGAATTTCCAACTATTAGACAAACAATTAGAAAAGTGGTAAAATTTTACACTGACTGAATTAGAGTTTCTAAAATCACATAGATATGTGCAACTCAATAGTGTTTTTGAATTTCCATTTATTTAATAATTTTGACAGAAAACAAAGAGATGACTAAGGGGTCAAGCTCAAAATGAGATAGAATTAACAAACGTTATTAATAAGGAGCTTTTTGAATGGTTCACCCATCATGTAAGTATATAATCATATTCATATTATTGAAATGTGGTTATTTTGTTTATGTTAAAAGTAATAGCTTATATATTTTTGTCTAGATAATGAATATTGAAAATCAAGCTAAAATATCAAATGATTTGAAGTTTTGGCTTGATTTCCTCTAAGACAGACTAAGAGATTTGATGCCCATAATATTCATGGATTAAGTTTTCGTACAATTTATCTTGAAGAAGAGTTGAAAACTCCAAATAGTGGTGTATTTACATTTATAAGGGTGGGATACTATGGGAAGCAAATTGATATAATTGAATTAAACTATCATGTCCAGCTTTTAGTTGTCTTATTCAAATGAAAGTGGGTCAACATTGATAGGGGTATAATGAAAGATTCGTTACAATCTACTTATTTCAGCTTCTCTCGCTTTATGGATACCAGTGAGTGTTTAGAGCATGATCCATTTATATTAGCTTCACAAGTGAATATGTTTTATTATGTGGATGATGAAATAAATTAATATTGGAGTGTTGTTGTACACTTAAATCAGAGATACTTATATGATATGGGTGATGAAGATCAATTGGTGTTTTGTGATAGTGAACCTCATCAACCAAAAAATATTGAATAGTTTTTTCCAAACAATATAGAAATGGTAGAACTTTCAAGAGAGGGTAAAAATTAAGGAATTATTGTAATGGAGGTTGATAAAAATAAAGATAATGAAGATGAAGATAATTGAATGTATAAATTGGTAATGAAATTAAATTACAATTTCTCATTAATAAATGTTCCATACATATATACATTGTTCTAGTTTTTATTTTATTTTATTTTTTGATTTTATTTTTTTCATTTTTTATATATTTAATATACCTTAACCATTTGAAATGATGAAATTCCAAGAACAAAAAAATCAAGATTCTAGCCGATTATCATCTTAGAGAACGCCACTGCTACTGTCATATTCTGTGGATCCTAGTGATTTTGTTGTACCTAAGACTACTAGAAAGCTAGTCATTTCCCAAAATTTCATTGGTATCCCACTACCTGGTTCACCTATGATGATGAAGAAGTTGTCCACTCCTCCATCTATGGGATATTGGCGAGTTACCGTTACTGGTATGTATGTCATTTTTCAAAAAAAACTTTATATTTTATTAATTGTTTAATTAAAATTTTCAAATAGATAAAGACATCCATATAATGGATACAAATATAAACACAGTAGATGTATGGGGACTAAAGGACTTCAATATTATCATTCCATTTTATGAGTTTGGGGTGTCTATTGGTGACACTATCGGAATATATGGGTAGATTCTTAGACAGATTTCTTGTGAGACACTAATCTTTACCATTAATTATAAATATTAGAGGCATATTCCTATAGCTTATAAAAATGAGTTCTTTGATACTCAAGTAAATGTTATATTAATTTAATATTCCTTGATAACAAATTCAAAAGGCATGAGTAAAATTTTTTAATATACTTATAAAGTGTTATGTTTTTAATTTCTAGATAATTTTTTATTTTGATGTCCTTGACTCCATTTAATGCCCATGGACTTTGCAAATAACACATACAACATCCATAAAAACTAAAACGACACTTTTATATATAAAACAAGAATATAAAGTTATACCAAACACATCTTGTGTTGGATTTATATGTGGTTTATTCCTACATGTAAAAAATAAATTATATATCGTTATTTATAATTTTGAAAACAATCTGAGATTGTTTACTCAGTTTTGACTCAGTAAACACTTATAAAACGTATAAAATCCTTTAAAAACAAGTGTCGAGAGGTCAAAAATATGAAAACGATGTCAAATTTTCCAAAAATCATGGAAAAAATACTATAGATTTAATTGTGAAATGTAGGAATTAACACCAGGTCATTCCAAATGATGTTTTTCTTGTTATGGTCTTAGAGAAATTTTTAGTGTTTTAAAAAACTCAAATGTGTGTGGAATAGTCAAAAACAAGAAAAAGACATCATATTATCCTTAAATCTAGAGAAAAAACCCCTAATTTTAATTTTGAAATGTAAAAATCGATGGCACATCATTCCGAATGACGGTTTTCCTGTTATGGCCATAAATGTCTTTTAGCATTTTAAAACACTAAAACATGCATAGAATGGTCAAAACCAGACAAACAACATCCAGTTTTCTTAAAATCAAGTTATAAACTACCATATATTTAATTTTGAAATATAGGAACTGGCGGAACCTTATTTAAAAAGATTTTTTGACTATTATGGCCTTAAACATGTTTTTAGTGTTTTAAAACATTAAAACATGTGTGGAACAATAAAAACTAGGAAAACGAGGTCATATTCTCCTGAAATCATAGGAAAATCACTGATTAGTTTATTTTTACATGTACACATAGACAACATGTCAATCTAACATGTGGTGTGGTTGGAATTACTCAATAAACACTTATAAAAGGTAAAAAAGCCTATAAAAACAAGTGTCGGAGAGTCAAAACTAAGAAAACAACATTTGATTTCCCTTAAATCATGGGACAATGACTACAGATTTAATTGTGAAATATAGGAACCGACGACATGTCTTCCGAATGACGGTTTTCCCATTATCGATATAAATGTGTTTTTAGTGTTTTAAAACACAAAAACATGTGTGGAACGGTCACAAACAGGAAAATGATATTATATTGTCTTAAAATTAGGGCACAATGACCATAGATTTAATTTTTGAATATAGGTTTATATGGCACATCATTCTAAATGATGGTTTTCTCATTATGTCTATAAATGCATTTTTAGGGTTTTAAAACACTAAAACATGCATAGAATGGTCAAAACCAGAAAAAAAAATCATATTGTCCTAAAATTAGTGTGTGACTACTCTAGATTTAATTTTTAAATGTAGGAACTGAAAGAACATCATTTAGAATGAATTTTTGCCCAGTATGTCCATAAATTCATTTTTAGTGTTTGAAAACACTAAAATGCCTGTGGAAGGTTCAAAACCAATAAAAATACATTATATTGTCCTTATATCAGGGGAAGTGATCGTAGATTTAATTTTGAAATGTAGGAATCAACGAATCATCATTCCAAATGACAGTTTGACCGTTATGGATGTAAACACATTTTTAGTGTTTTAAAACACTATAACATGCACAGAATGGTCCAAACTAGACAAACGATATTGTATTGTCCCAAAATCATGGTACAGTCACTTTAGATTTAATTGTGAAATGTATGAACCAATGGCATGTCATTCCAAATTGTGGTTTGCCCATTATGGTTTTAAATGTGTTTTTAATCTTTTAAAACACTAAAACATGCATGGAATGGTCAAAACTTGGAAAACAATGTCAAATTGTCCTGAAATCAGGGGAAAACGACCATAAATTTAATTTTGAAATATAGGAACTCATGGTACATCATTCCAAATGATGGTTTTCCCGTTATGTTCGTAAACATGTTTTTAGTGTTTTAAAACACTAAAACATGTGTGAAAGAGACAAAACTAAGAAAAAACATCAAATTTACCTGAAATAATGTTATAATGACCATATATTTAATTGTGAAATATAGGAACTGACAGCATGTTATTTCGAATGATGGTTTTATTGTTATGGTCGTAAATGCATTTTTAATGTTTTAAACACTAAAATGTGTGTGGAATAGTTAAAACTAAGAAAACAATGTCATATTTTCCTAAAATCATGGTAAAATGACTATAGATTTAATTGTGAAATTTAGGAATCAATGACATGTCATTCAGAATGATGGTTTTCACATCATGGATGTAAATGTGTTTTATGTGATTTAAAACACTAAAACGTGTGTGGGATGGTCAAAACCATAGAAAACGGCCTCAGATTATTATGAAATCATGGGAAAACCACTACTTGGTTTCTTAAAAAATATATTACATGTTATGATATCAAAATATTTAAAAAAAATATTAAATAAATTTCAAGCACACCGTACATCATTTTAAAAATAAAATAGCATATTTACATATCCTTTTTTAATTTCAAGTGTTGAATATTTTATTAAATAGGTATATTTATATTTTAAAAGTGTTTTTCATTATTAATTATTTGTTTTATGTTAAAATTACTTATGTTTGATTAAAAAAATAACAAAATTTTATGTTCAATATTCTGAATTTATTCTGTGTCTTTTCTCTTTTTCATTTTTCTTCCTAAATATTCTAATTTTTATTTTAGGTGGTAGATGTTTGCAGTAGGCTGGAGTTTGACCATTCCAATCCATGAAATTTTTCAAAAGGCAGTTATGAAATTTCTTCGTTTCCATGGTATGTTAAAATTTTATCAATTATTCTAGAATAATTCTGATTTATTATGTTTAGTTTTAATTTTTTGTTTCATTTTTTATTAAATCTAATGATATAACATGATCGATTTCACTTTATGAGAAGATTTGGAGGCTGAAAAATGTAGTAGAGGTCGTGAAATAGTTTTATATTGGGCATGGGTTGTTGTTAGACATATTTTATATGTATATATTTATGACCAAGGTATTGGTTGATGTGTGGGGTTACTGAAACTTAGGTTATGATGTTCGTGGTTATTTGTATATAACTGTGGGTGTGTGATGTATGAATAATGGGTTTATCATATATTTATGTTTTAGTTTATAGAATGTCATTTTTTTTATTTATAGTTTTTTGTTAAATATTTAAAAAAATTCAAAACATATTTAACATCGGTTTTCTATAAGCGCCTATAAACATATTATATAGAATGCATTTAGAGGTGATTCAGATTAACTGCCACTAAAAACAACCACCACTAAATGATTTTCACCGGTTGTTTTTTTTTTATTTATATTTCCATTGGATATTTTTTTATTAAAAACCCACCACTAATTAAATAACAAACTACCACTAAATTCTCTAAAAACGACACTAAAAAATCATCGTGAAATAAAATAAATCGACGCTAATTGACTAGAGACTTTGAAATGCACAATGGTTTTAGGTTCTACACTAAAATATTATGTGGTAGTTTAAACCGCCACTAGACCACTAAATAACCACCATTAATGGTCCTTTATTTTTTAGTATTTGGGGAGTGAACCCATTCCACTATAATAGCCTTGGAAGTAAGACCTAACTACTAAGGAAATGATTTTCTATACTTATTTGTATACCATAAATCTATGTTTTATGCCAATTTTATGTTCTTATGGATCAAGTTCTTTGATTCCTTTGTGATTAATGTCTTATGAACTACCAATATTTATTCCATGACTCAATTTTGTGATCTATGATATGTAGGGTATATTTTTCAAATGCATTTCCCATGTTATCATACCCTTATGATCATGTTATGTTAATATCTCCCTTGTTTAACCATATTGAGAAACTGATCTCACCATTTCTCATGATTTCTTTCCCCAGGTTATGAAGAAAGTTATTATGTATGATATATCTAATAAGGGTGATAGATATGAAGAACTTAGTGGTAGATGATATAGTTCACTTATGAACCAATTGTTTATGTATCCAAGTTTCCAATAGAACTAGACTTATACAATTCTGGATTGGATAATTATGTTATGTAATTAATATTCATCTACTAATATATGATATCTATGTATGAAATGTGTGGGTCATTATAAGAGAATACATGTAACCTAATAAATATCTATAAAGGTAGGACTCTTGTGGCTCTAAGAACTCATGATCAACTCGAGTCTGAGGATACAAAATATGTATCTACCATAGAAGAACTCAAATGAAGTATATGACATAGCATTGAAGAACCAAAAAGTAAAAGATATCACAAATTGATAAGGAAAATGAACAAAAATCAAGAACCCCTTTCCAAGGCTCAGTATCGCCTATTTCATTGTTAGAGATCCTTTATGCACAATTTTTTTTCATCGACATTGGGTTTTCATCCTCCATCACCATCTAGGTATAGGAACCACAAAGTAACAATCTCCTTTGTTGAATATTGCAAAAAAAATGTTTCCATTAATCACCAACATAAATGAATTTACTACCTAAATTTCATACATGTAATTGAAATTTGATTCTTCTCCTCCCCCATGCTATAAATATTAGGTCTAATCATTGGAAAAAAAATTAATGTGTGGTATTCCTATTTGAATACGATAAATTCGCTACCTTCCCTATGGAGTAGGTCAACCAATCAAACCACGTAATTCTATTATGTTATTTTATTTCACTTCATGTGTGAATGAGTGTGATCAATAGAGTATGATTAAAATATAGTATGAGATTGTACAAAACTAATTATTATCAAATCCTATTGATTACTTGAGGAATAAATCGAAGTAGCTATGTTTTCTATGCTTGTGCAATTCCTTAACACTATTATCTATGATTCTTGCTTGAAATTTTGTATACACCCCTCAAAACTGTTATCTATGCCCCCAATAAACCCTTGGAATTTTTTTCCATGACTCCACCTATAGCTTAATATTTAGTTTTAGATTATTTTTGTTGTTCATTTGTGGTCATATTGAAGTAATTAAATAGTTAATTTTATCATTTTCAACTATTTCAGATTCATTGAAGCTATCTTTTTTTGGTAATTATAAATTTTTTTGATTCGATAGAACATCCTTAAACAAAAAGTAGCACGGTGTCACTCAATGAGTCAATTTCAGTAGAACGTATAGGGATTACAAGGACTTTTGACATTAGAATCATTGTGTCCAACACAAAAAATGAGGTGAATAAATTTAACTATATGAATAAGTTCATCATGTGGCAATGCAAAGTTCTTGATGTGTGGCATGATTTGAATTTTTTTGGAAAAAGGTCAAAAATATAGTGTGAGACAAGAGAACACTACAAAGTTCTTGTGGAATATTTTAGAGAATAAGTATGTGTCCAAAAGCATAAAAACTAATCACTACCTGAAAAATAAATTGTTTCAATTTCAGTATAAGAAAGTTGTGTCTATGATTGAGTGCCAAGATAGTTTTAATAAAATACTGGCAGATTTAAAAAGTTTATAGGTAACAATCAAAGATGAATCTGAGTCCCTCTTGTTACCGAACTCTCTACTAGATATTTATGATCATCTAACCACTACACTTTTATACAGTAAGGATAAGGTGAAATTATCGATTTATCATATGACTTGATTAACAATGTGTATAATAGGAAGGACAAGTATGACCACATATATTCTGCATTAGTGGCATTGACAGAAACCAAATAAATATAATCTAGAAAGAAGGTATAAGGATTCAAAAGATAAAAATTATGATTTAAATCAATAGGTCATCCCACCTACAGGTGACTGGAAAAAGATGATCACACCTATTTTCATCAAAAAGTGAAATAAAATAAGTATTATCCCATCATTGGGAAACTGAAGGAGAATATTGTACAAAAAACTAAGGATTTTGAATATTTATATTTTCTTATTTCCTAAATGGTCATCCATTAAAAAGTTTGGATTCTTGATTCAGTTTGTTCATTTCATGTGTGTAGGAATTGAGATTGGTTTTCAGGCCTCAAAGATTCATATAAAGGTGTAGTTTTTATAGGGAATAATTATCCCTACTAGATGAAAGGTATTAGATCAATATAGTTGATGATGCATGACATAAGAATTTGATGCCTTGCTGATGTGAGATATATAAAAAAAATAGAGAATAACCCCATATATTTTTTAGCCTTATATATGCTGGGTTACAAAATAACTATTGAAGATGGAGTCATGAGAGCAATATATAGTGAATTCATTGTGATAAAAGGTACTCAAAAAGGTATTTTATTGTATTTGAGTGCTGATGATTTTATAGGTGGATCATGATATTAGAAGGGAGTGATACAAACTCACCTAGATTGTGTCATATGTGAATCATGCATACTAGAGAGAAGGATTTGTAGAGCTAAGTGAAGTAAGGTGTTTTGGAAGGTTCCAAGATAGGAAAACTCAACTTCAGAGAGAATTATGTGATGGGTAATAAAACTAGAGATAGTTGTATCACTGGAACCCATCACACATGTAAAGACCCAAAAATTCTGTGGAAAATTTTTTTCTTAAATACATGGGAATTTTACGAGTCCGCAAAAATTTACGGCGCATGATTCTGAGGCCTGGTGTACCCGGAATCAATTTCTGAAGTTTTGTTCGAGTACGTTTAGTAAATGTACAAGCAGGATTTTATAACTTTTAAACTGGTGCTTGGAATTGAAATCTGAGGGCACCGTTGAACTCGCAGCACTGGTATTCACTTAAGAAGACTTTCACCTCGACGACAGTTGGTCGAGAATAAAAGTTACTTTTTGGCTTTTTATAAAAAATAATAAAATAATGTGTGCAACAACTTTATTTTATTTGAGCTGCCTTTGGGTATGTGGAGGTTAAAACCTCTGAGAGGAGGTTGGAGGTGGGGTGCACCACACCCTAACATCCCATGAGAGGTTATGGTGGTGGGGCCCACCCGAACATAACCTCCCGTGAGAGGTTACGTCGTGGGGACCACACAAGACTAAAACCCCCCAATTAATGGGAGGGTGGGAAATCTCCCAACTTTCCTCATTAATGAGGAGGGAGTCTCTTGACCTCCTCTACCATTAATTGGTGCCACCTCTCCCCTAATTAACTACACCAACGCGTGTGAATTAATTAATGGGAGCCTCTTAATTTCTTTCTCTGTTTGAATTATGTGCCAACAATAAAATAATAGACAACCTATTATTATTATTATGTTGGAATGATTCTTTTTGGTGGAATGGAAAAAGAGGAGACCTAGGGAGAACCATCCTCCCAAAAAAGAACGCGAAGAACGCCAGCGACGCTTCTTCCTCGGTCTTATACCCTGGACACTTTCCGATGTAGAGCAATTTTCCTCCTCATCATCGTCAACAAACCAACGCACGAGCTTAGATTGGGAGTGCGTGACGAACACGGCGAACGACGAACTTCATAATCTTCTTTCCGCAACACCATCAACGAACGATGATCGATGACCGGCGAATCAAAGGTAGGGGGTTTACCTTGTGCTTTATTCCTTTTCTTTTCTCGTCATCGTTTGAAAAAAATTGTTGCACGGTTGTAAATAATTTTCGTTTATCTTTCCTTTTTTTTATGAACCAATTGTTATCACTTTAAACGCGGAGGATGTGGGCCGACCTAACATGGCCCAACATCCTCCGCTGATTCTTCTCCCTTGTGGCGTTCTACGACAAGGTGACGAGGGCGGCAACGATGAATGTCGCGCTACCCGCGGTCTCCATGAATCGCACCGCCCCCGCGGCGCCCCGAAGCTTCCGGCCGACCACCGTCGGCCGAGCGGCGCCCGACCCGCCTCCTCGCGGCCTCCCAGCGCCCTACCCGGAGCCCCTCGGCACCCCGCCAGTGCCCTGTTCGGTGCCCCCACGCGCTGCCCGATGCCCCCCGGCGCCCCGCCGGAGCCCTGCGCGGCACCCCCGCGCGCTGCCCGTCGCCCCCCAGCGCCCCCCGGCCCCCTACCCAGCGCCCCTGCGCACTGCCCGGTGCCCCTCGACACCCCGTCGGTGCCCCCGCGTGCTGCCCAGCGCCCCCCGGCTCCCCACTGGCACCCTACCCGGCACCCCTGCGCGTTGCCCGGCACCCCCCGGCGCCCCGTCGGTGCCCTGCCCGGTGCCACTGCTCGCTGCCTGGCGCCCCTGCGCGCTGCCCTGCTCCCCCTGGCGCCCCTCGGCGCCCTGCCCAGTGCCCCCGCGCACTTCCCGACGCCCCTCGGTGCCCCCGCGCGCTGCCCGGCGCCCCCCGGTGCCCCGCCGGCGCCCCCGGCGCCCTACTGCAGTCTGCCCGACGCCCTACTACGGCCTGCCCGGCCCCTGCCGCGGCTTGCCCAGCGCCCTCGCGCCCTGCCCGACGCCCCCGCGGCGTCCCAGCTCCCTCGCGGCCACCCGGATGAGCCGGTGTCCCGGTCCCCTCGTGGTGCCCTGGCCGAACCGGCCCAGCCGTGCCCTCCGGGCCGAACTGGCCCGAGACCGGGCCGAACTAGCCCAAGACCGGGTCGAACTGCCCTCGTGGTCTGCTGGGTCGGGCCCAGCGTACCGGGTCAAAACTTAGCGGGCTGACCCTCCCAATGGGTGGGGTTAGACCCAGCGAGCCTAACTGGATCGACCCAGACCGGTTCGGCCCAGACTGGGTTGTGCTGAGTCGGTCCGACCGGGTCGGACCAGACCCGGGCCCATTACCAACCCTTTACTTCCTTTGGCCATAACTTTGGCATCGGATGTCCGTTTGACGAACCGTTAGCGGCGCTGGTATTCTTGGAGCATAGCCGTCCCTTTGAGTATATCCCACTAGAGTTCGGGATATAGTTGAGTTATGGTCAGTTTGGGTCGTACACGAATCCAATCGGGCCCCCGGGACTAAAAGGCTAATAACTAAGAGACTGGGCATCTGATTAATGTGTCGTCTGTTGCGTTGAGACCCCTATGACATGGAGGACCCTTTGAGGTAGTTCTTCATAGAACTTCGCGAAAATTGGACTATTGGCCAGTAGCTCGTGGAGCGGATCCTTCCAATGACGAGAAGATAGAGTGTGGAGACCTAGTAGCAGCAGACCTGACGACTGCTTGACCGTTTCGACTCGGAGTGATTCGAATAGCCCAGTAGGGAGTGCCTGATAGTTGGCAGTAGACCCACGGCTGAGGAGTGCCTGGTATTTGGCGGCAGAACCGTGGTACTCGACAGGAGGAGTACCTATGCAGGCTATTAGGGGGAGTGCCTGGTAGTTGGAGGCAGACCCACAACGGAGGAGCGCCTGGCAGTTGGAAGTAGACATGCGGTACTCAACAGGAGGAGTACCACAGCAATCCAAGGTTAGTGATAAGTGCCTTGGTGTCGCGACAGGCCCACTGTACTCGACAGAGGAGGAGTTCTCCAGCAGTCGTGGTTTCAATAATGAAAATTATGGTTTGAGCTGAGTCAATGACTTTTGTGTTATCCTCATGATTGAGATGGGTTACTAGATAACTTAGGTATATGTATGGTCATATACCAAAGTAATGTTTATCCGTTGATTTCATACTTTTTGGTTTATCCTTGTTGGATTTTGTGAGACCTTGAGGGTCACGGGGTCCCTACTGAGTATCGTTATACTCACCTCCGCACGGGCTATGCCTGCACTTTGTTGTGTTGGTTGTAGATGACAGATAGCGCTAACTGAGGTAGAGAGTAATAGGACTGGACGGTACCCTGAGGTGGACCACTCGATGTGACGGTACATGGAGGAGATGGGCATATGGGAGTGCTGAGGAGGCCATCTATACCTACCCTTAAAGTTGGAACCTCGTAGGATGACCTAGTAGCTTCTTTACTTTTCTTCAGTTGTAATTTCTTTCAGTTGTACTTGTACTTTCCTATTGGACTTGTATTTCTAGTCCCTTTTACTTTCTAGCACTTATTTTTTTATATAGTTTTACCTAGTGCTTTTCTTCTAGTTGTGTACTCCGATGTGTTTGTTTATAGTTATAAAGGCAATGCCTTCCCATTTTAGGGATTTATGCCTTTGGTGCTAGTCACCAGCCCCTGGCCTATGGAAGGCGGGCTTGGGTTAGTCACGATACGGGCCCCGGGGGATGGGTCGTGACAACACAAAGGGAACACTTGACTATATCCACACTGATGTTTGATAATCATCATGGGATGCTTCATTGGGAGGTATTCATTATTTTGTAACATTTATTGATGGTTACTCATGATATGTTTGGGTGTATTCCGTGAAACGTAATCATGAAGAATTATATGTATTCATTAAATGTAATTATATTATTGAAAATTAAATATGAAGAAAAATTAATAGAATTATATTAGATAATGGTGGATAATACACATCATATTTGTTCGAGAAAGTTTATCAATATTAAGGGATTGTCAATCACTTTATAGTTCATGGAAATCCATAACATAATGGAGTAGAATAATGGATTAATCATACACTCATTGAAATGTTATGGTGTATGTTATCTAAAACTGGTTAGTTTTTTGGGAAAAACTTTGATATATGTAGTAAACATTGTGAACTAACTACTTGTATCCACGATTGATAGTGAAATCCTATTAGAGATTTGGTCCACTGAGAATGTTTTTTATTATGATAAACTTCTTATCTTGTACTACCTTTTTCATGTCATGGAATCAAAATTATGTTCTATATAAAAGGAAAGATATATTTATTGGCTTTAGTGATGGTGTGAAAGATTTCTAGCTATGGGATTCATAAGGAAAGAATATCATTCTAAATCATGATGTTAAATTTAATGAATTGGTAATGGTAAATTCAAATGATTCTGAAAAAGAGATGGATGGATTGAATAAATTTGCAGTAGAATTATAGAAAATTTCATCACTGATTGATCAAGATACTAAGGTGAAAGTGTGCAGCAATCATACTAATATTCTAACTGAAGAAGAAGTTCCATTATAATAGGATAATCAACAACATGAGAGTATCACCACTAGAATATCATGAAAATCCATACAGAGACCTTGTAGGTATGATTATATGGTTTTTTATACGCTATCTATAATAAAATATTTTGTTTCATACTACTGTAAAAAAAAATTGGATAACAAGAAAATCGATTAGTGGAAGTCATCTATAGAAGAAGAAATGATCTCATTGAATCACAATCAGACATGGGATCTTATTCCACCTCTAAGGAATAAGAAGTAAGTTGGGTGAAAATAGATGTTTTTTAAAAAGGAATATGACACTTGAAAGAATAGTATTAAGTAAAAGGTTAACCTTTTAGATAAGGTTTATTCATAGAAGGGATATATTACAGTGATGTATTTTCTCCTCTTATTAATCATGTATCTATCTGAATTTTTTTAGGATTGGTTGTACAATTTGATCTTTAATTATCTCAACATGACATCAAGATAGTATTTATTCATGGATCATTTGAGGAATATCTATGTGTGTTTGTCTATGTGTGTGACAAAAAAAATGTGTTTCATGTACCAGGATGTGAGAATTGGGATTGTAAATTGAGAAAATCATTATATGGACAAAATCAGTTACCAAGATGGTGGTACAAAAGGTATGAAAATTTTATGTTGAATCATAAATTTGTACATAGACAGTTTGATCATTGTGTTCACTTAAAGAAAATTCATGGTGGTATATATATATATACATGATTTTATATGTAGAATATATATTTATTTTATATAAAATAGAGGTGGATATTGGAATGTTAAAGGCTCTACTCAATTCAGAATTTGAGATGACAAGTCTTAGAGAATCCAATAATGTTCTTAGGATAGAGATTATATGAGACAAATCTAAGTGTGTTGTTACCCTAAATCAGATTGAATATTCAATGAAATTTCTCTAAAGTTTATATATTGATGAAAAACACAAACTGGAAATCACCCCATTAGTATCTCATTTTAAACATAGTGCATCATTATCTCTAGAGACTAGTGAAGTGAGGAAATAAATGGATTTTGTTCCATATGAAAGTTTAGTAGAATACTTGATATATTAAATGGTGTTTACAAGACTTGATATTTCACATGTTTTGAGTATAGTAAGTTGTTACATGCATGAACCTAGTAAAGGTCATTGGTAGAAAGTTAGATGGATTTTATAGTATATCAAAGGCATCGTAGATGTTGATTTGAAGTTTATGAGAGATGAAAATGTTTGGAGATTTATTATCGGATATGATAATTTTGATTACATAGTATATTTAGATAAGTGATGATCCTCTATTGGTTATTATTTCACTATGATAAGAGGACCAATCAGCTGAAGATATACTCTATAATCAACAGTGGAATTATCTACTATAGAGGTAGAGTATATAGAAGTTATAGAATCTTGTAAGGAAAAAAATCAGCTTACATGGATTGATCAGATACTTAGGGATCATCCAAGATAACACTAGTGTCTTTTTTGATCATCTTAGTTATATTTGTATTTAAAATAATATTTTTTATCATAGTTGAACCAAACATATTTATGTTCATTTTCATTTCATCTGACAGATTATGAATGATAAGTTTATATCACTTCATAATATTATAATAATAGAAATCCCATAAGACAAGTTGACAAATTTGGTTATAAGGATCAATTTACAATATTTTTTTGGACTTGATAAATATATCTCATACTTGATATCCCTATGGCCATTGTAAATGAAGAGATAATAACTTTTTAAGTAGTATCACTTGATGAAAATTTTCAACAAGGTGGAGATTGTTGAATATTGACTAAAAATACCAAAGAAAATTACATTACTACCTAGGTTTAAAACTTTTTAGGACAATTTAATTATTCTCCTCCTCCATACTATAAATTTGGGTACTAATCATGGATAATGTTCATAATGTATGATTTTCCTATTTGAATTAGATAAATTCATTTTCCTCCCATTGTGTAGGTCATTCGATTGAACCATGGAATTATCATGTGTTATTTTATTTCACTGTATATGTGCATGAGTATGATTGAGAGGGCATGATTACAATAGATTGTTTGATTCCACACAAAATCCTCTCCATCAATGAAAGGAAAATCTATCTCATAATTTGATAAGGAACACTAGTATCTCATCAGAGATCCACCCCAAGCACCGATGATGACTTTGCTTCTCTCCCTATTTGTTTCTTCTTTAGTGACCCAAGGAACAAGATACTAGAACTCCTATCACTCTTTCTATACAAAACTAGGACCCTATAACTGGAGAGTTTTAACTAGGAAGGTATCCTCCAAAATAGTTTCAATAAAAATTGAAAATCTATAATAATAAATAAATATCCAACGAGGTAATGATGTAGTGAGAATCAGTTACATCAACCTAAGATCACTGATACACATAGAGTTCCACAATAAAATGGAATGATCCAAAACTAGGAAAGAAAACCACAAAAATAGGACACATGACACATGAAAAATAGGAACTATAATGATGGGATGGATCCACCCAATCTAGGTACATAAACAAACACATTATGTATCCCATTGAGGGGAAAGTGTGATCGTAAGGTCTAAATAATTGACGAATTAAGTAAATCCTAAGGAATGAAATAGATTGAGTTAAAGGTAGGCTAGGGAAAAGGTTCAATAGGGTATGCACCATGGAAAATAGGCATACAAATCCCAAAATTACCACATGAAAATAAAAAACATGCATCTCACAATATATAATATACATCATGGTAATTAAAAAATTAAAATTCAAAATAAAACTACCAAAAAAATCAGTTATATTGAACCATATGACATTTATTTTGTAATTTTTTGTGAATAAAATCAAAAACTAATTATTGTGTAGGTATTAGTGAGACAATACCATTATCTAATTATACAACTTAGGTAAGTGAATGTACACTCTATTATATGAATTTTCATAGAAATGATATTAATTATAATAATTTTTAGCATAACATTAGAAGTAATTGATTACGAGTATGTGTGTGTCACATTGATGCACATTTAGGATAGTGTGTTCAAAAATGTGAATAAGGTTAGAAAACCTTTATACTCTAAAAATTATTCTTAGTTTATTTTCATGGATTCCCTTAATCAATTATAAGGAGGTGAATTAACATCATAGGTTTAGTATTATAACTTCTAAGGTTGATATTTGTGAAACTATATTTCATGGTTTATTTCATATTTAATATGTCCATGATTTTAATTTCTAAACTAGATAATTTTGAATTTTAATTAATTTAATATTGTAAATTAAATTAATGTGTATTTTCCATTTGAATTTAACATGATTTAATTGATTTTAATTGTGTTTAAATTTAGTTTTTTAAATATTGGATTCAAATATATTAATTTGGTCCTTATTTTGTGTTGGACCTATTTTATCCATTTGGTATTTTATTATTGGTATAACTACATGTTATTATTCACCTAGATAATTTATATTGGGATTCATGTTATCCCATGCCTTTTTTTACTTTGTTTCATACATAACTTGTTCCATGAGCCATTTATGAACCTGATTGAACAACTATATTTTAGTCACTTTGTACTTCTTAGCATATCTATTCATTGAGACCATCAACCATGATTCTAGTATTTTACCTTAAAAAATTACAAATATATATATCTCCCATCCAATTAGTTACACTCAGGCTTCTTGAAGGATCCAAAGATCCTCCATTATCCATGTATTCCATGTGATTTTCACCTACCTCGCATAATGTTTTGGTCTACTCCTCCATCATTTCCCATAATGATACATGGGTTTTCATGATAGGTGATTAGATCAGTTGGTATTCTCCCTGATTGGATTCTTGGTTTTCTGGGAGAAAATAGAGGGGGGGAGAAACTATTCATCCATGTTTTTAAAAGAAAAAGAGGGATAGAGGAAGCAAAGAAGATGTTGAAGTTGGTTCCCTAGAACTGACTTTATTAGTACTTGTTTACATGTTTCATTATTAGTAAAGTTTTCTTAACACATCATGATTGTTCCTATACATGAAATTTACATGAAATAATTTCTTAATAATATATATATATATATATATATATATATATATTATATATGTCACAGTTCAGAGTCGTAGCATCTCCCTACTGTGATGATAACCAGGAGGTTCCACAACAATATCCTTAAATATATGTTCTATGGATGGATGATGTTTTCTGATAGGACATAGAAAATATAGGATATCAAGGGTAGGAGGATCACAAGATTTTGAGACACATTCTCATGGTGTTTACCCTTCATAATCTCCAAGATATGGGGTTATGAGAATAGACTTGTTTAGAAGAAATCTATATTTCCATATGTCATTGGATATTCTTATCTACGGATGTGTGGATTGATCCTTATACTTTAATATTATAATTAATGGATATCATGACTTGTATAATTTTATGTATTTATGAAAATTTAAATGAAATTTTTTCAAAATGATGTAATATACATTGGATACATCACGAGTGATATTTCATTAATGGATAATGTGAGAAAGGATTTATCCCTTCTGTCCCTTGATAGAAGTTGATATCTTAGGTCATTTGATAATAATATAATTGCATGAGTAAATCCATTTCAATGATTTTCAGTAAGAGGGTTCATTTTTAGAAAGTCTAATAAAGATACATCGGGAATATTGGTTGATGGAACTAGAATGAAATCTTCTTGATTTGAGATATGGTGATAAAGGAATTATATTACATGGTAAACATTCGTAGGAGTTTGGATGTCTTTGAAACATTAACTTCTTCCTATATAGGTGAATTGGTGTGTTACTTGATGTTAAACTTGGAATTTAGGTGTTTATGACCAATGTCACTGAGAAAGATTCTTATAGGGTCACACACAAAGTGTATTCACGATCTCAGTTAAATTTAAGTATTGAATTTAACAAGTTAGAATAAATAATATTTATTTAGTTTGGGTTGATCTCTATGATTTAATCAAAATTTATTCATAAGAATAAGTGAGTTAAATAATGATAATAAATATTTATTTTCAAGGTTTTGATAATATAATATTTATTATATTTATTGATGAATAATGCAGTGATATTTATCTATTAAATAAATAGTCTTTATTCACAAATCAATAACTGTGGATGAGGAAAAGGAGACCAAGATTAATGGTCTAATTGTAAATGGTATAAATGATATTTATTTATACTCATAAAGTGTTTTACATGTCAAAAAATCAATAATAAATATTATTATTATTATTGGACATGGGGTCAACTAATAACTTTTAACTAGGCAAAGGGCTCGTGTGCAATTTTTCAACCCTAAACCTTCCATAATAAATATCTAATTATAACACTTTCCATAATTACTCTTGTTGTGTAAAATGGATAAAGAGAGTCTTTATAAAGCCCAAGATATATATCTAGAGATGTAGAACGCATGATCTCTTCCTACTCTCTCAAGCCTTCAAGGGAACGTCAAGTGCTCTTCCTCCTTTGAGAATATTTCTGATGCAATCAACCACAAACAATAAAATGGATCAGGATCAGTCATGATAGCACCTGGTGATTCTATGGAGACATTAATAGGTTTTGGTGAATGTGTGGATCATATCTAGATGGATTATACACTGGGATCCTATTGAAAAATGATGGTATGATGAGATCTAGTCAACCATATCATCAATGAAAGTGGAATTACAAGTTGAGATAATTCTATATCTGCTCATAAATTAATTATAAATTACATGTGATGATCATCATCTTTTGGTTCAAACATTTTTATCTAGTCATGTGATATATGGGTTTCATTTGACATGACATTTTAATAATGTAGGGAAACAATTACATGTAAATTAAGACTAAAAGTCTAGTTGGTAATACCATCCTAGGGGCTTCTATTGTACCCATAACCTATAAGTGGTATTAGAGGAATTTCAAGTTTAATTTATAATTATTTATTATTCATTGATTTTTTACATACATTTTCATTTTCATTTACACATATTGATTCATTTTAATATATGGATTCATCATATCTTCCCTTATTAGTTCTCGCTAATGTAACTAGTAAATAGTTAAGATTAAAAAATGAAGAAACATATGAAGAACACCATATGGATGTACCAAAGGTTATTCCTAGAAAAAACCAAAGTACACAATGTGTACTTTATAAATACACAACGTGTATTAGATTTTTCATGAACATTTATCATGATAAAATTGGAAAGATCCGATGAAATAATCTAATATCTGACAAAAGTGGATTGGCTTGTAGATATGGATATACTGGTACACAGCTTGAAGAACTACACACCATGTAACCACTATACATGAAGTGTAGTGTCCAGTTTCTCATGTTTGAGAACATAGGGTTTGACAGTGTGTCATGTATCAGATATACAACATGGGGATAGACATGTCGTGAAACTACAAGGACACCTATTGTGTAATATGGAAAAAAAGTCATGTACTTAGGACTCATCCATGATAGGTAAAACATTGAGTCCCAAGGCGTGTGTTGTGGACACTGGAAGAAGATAGTACACATTGTGCAGTCTTATATAGACAATGTGACCAATTTTACATGGAGAAAAGGTAAAAATATAATTAAACCCATTCATATGAAGGACCCCAGAACACCCTGAGAGAGGAGGGGTGAATCATGGTTTCAACTTTTTATTTTTAAATGATGGATCTTGTTCCCACATTAGTAGTAACTTGTTAAATTTGTCTGATGGTAATGTGAAGTAAAAAAAACATTCACATGTAGAAGGACCGCACAATAATTTTACTTGGTTAGTCACTAAGGGCTAGTCTAAGGAGCATATGCTGATAGGTTTTTGGTCATACCAAAGTCCACTAATCTTTACTAGCTATGGATTACAAAAGTTTAGTATAGTCACTTTGTGCCAGGTGCCCTTCCTTTACAAGGTTTTAGGGATAGCACACTGCATCCCTCAGATCACTTTCATTGACTCCCCCTTTCTCACTACATTGGGAAGAATCTAAACTCAGTTTATCAACTTGAATATCGCTTCAATGGATTGTAATTAAATCATGCATCCCCAACTATAGATATATGCTCTGTTGAAGTCTCATTTTCCCCTGCAGATGTAATATACTTTTCTGCGTACTTTTTTGTATGAAAAATTTTCCACCATGAACTGGCCTTATTCCTCCACAAACTACACTACACCATGTACTGAAAGTGCTTCGTATACTTCCTCTACAAACCGTGATTGCGTACTGCCTTCACAAACCGCGTGGGACCAACTCCTCTTCCACGAACCGTCTTCCACGAACCCTTCTAGACTTCACCAAATTCCTTATGGATTCCTAATCAAAGTATCCTTTGTGGGGTTGTATTCCCATGAACCACTTCTAGATTTCTCTGAATTCCTCTCAAATTTTTAATCTCAGTACAACACCCAAATGAAGGGATTATTTCTCCTTATATAGGAATATAAATCCACAAAATCTGTTAATCCGAGATTTCCTAAATCTTCACCGTGTATTGATCCTTCTGTAAACCATTTCCCTACATGGTCTGTGTACTACCATTCTTCCTTCATGGTAGCCCAAATCACTATATCGTTTTTTGCAATGATTCCCTTCACAGCTTCTCAAATCACCTCTATGTTTCTGCGAATAACAAGCCATCTTGTGAACTGATTACCTTCCATGAACCGTAGGCCTTCCCGTGAACCTCCTTCTCTTCATGAAATGTTCCTCATACACGATACACATACCATTTTCATTATACTAACTATTCCTATGTACCTCCTTTTCAATCCATGAACCATTATTCATGGTCCATGTATTGTCCACTCCTATATGGAAATCATCTTTTTCCAAAAAAACAAACTCCTGATTTTGAGGCCCAAAAATTTGGAAAACACTGGGAAAGTGCAGCACCTTAAACACCTGATTGGTCTTGTATTGTAAGATCACTTGACTTGAATATCCCTTGATAAAACTAATATGGATTAAAAAAACACATACCATCCTCCATTTCCAGAAAAGGACATCCTTGTTTCCAAAAATCTCCCCTTTTGGGTTTGTTGGAAACATGTAGATAAATTGGACGAGGAACTAGACATTGTCAAAACTTGATATGTGAAAAACAAATAAACCAACACTCTAAGTCTACATGAGAAAATCTTAGTGTAGAAAAAAAAAGTAGCATGAATTGGGCTCTCATGTCTTGTAGTTCTTAAAGATATCCAAGCTTAGATCTGAATGTTTCCTCATAACACCGAATTGTTTTCAATGTTATCATTTTCTCCATTTTGTTACTCATCATTCTCCCCCATTGTAAATTTTTTGAATTTCTCTATTCTCCATCTTCCTACAACCGACCAAAAAATAATTTCATTATCATTGAATTTTCTCTATTCTAACCCATTGTAAATAAACCTAAAGAATAAAATTTTGGCTTGTAAAGCTTTAAGCACACTCTACCTAGATCATATCTCCCCCATAAACCTACAATACTTTAGAAAACAGATTAAAATAGTTAGCAAAATTGGGGAGAGGGGAGAAATCAGAACCTCCTCATGTACTAGGTGGTGGTTGAACATCGAGTTTCAACTGATGTTTCTCAAACACATGTGCTGAAAATGAATTGGTTAGTATGTCAACCACTTGATCATCACTTCCAAAATGATCCATTTTAATCATGCCTTGTTCCACATTTTCCTTGATGAAGTGATATCTGATTTAAATGTGTTTCATATAAGAATGTTGAATAGGGGATTCTTCGTAAGATCAATTTCACTCTTGTTATCAAAGTGAATCACCATTGTATGTTTCACCTCATCACCAATATCAGTCAATTGTTGCTTCATCCAAATTAGTTGATTGAAATCCTTTGTAGCAAAGATATACTAAACTTTATCAATACATAGAGAAGTGCTTTCCTATTTCTTACTCAACTAGCCCACACATTTTTTACCAATTAAGAATGCTCCACCACTTATGGATTTTCAATCTTCCACATCTCCAGCCCAGTTAGAATCATAAATTTTTGATAATTAATAATATTTTCTTGTAGGAAAGTATAATCCATAGTTCTAAGTACCTTGAAAATACCTCAGGATTCGTTTAATATCTTCCATATGTTCTTCCTTCAAATTTCTTTGAAAGTGGGCCACTAAGCATGTTGTGAAGACAATATATGGTTGTGTTGTAGTAAAGTACAGTTGGCTTCTGATTATTCTCTTGTAAATGGTTTGATCTACATAAATCATATCCTAGTGCTTTCCAAGTTTAGTTCTGACCACAAACAAATTCAACATTGGTTTAGATTCATGCATATTGAATTTCTTCAGCAAATTTCTTGCATGCTTTTCCTGTGAAATGAAAGTGTAGTCTTTCCTAGTAATCACTTACATCCCCAAGAAGTATGTGTGTTCACCAATTATAGACATTTCAAATTATGATTTCATGTGATTGGAAAATTCATCCATTGATCCATGCCTACTTCCACCAGATATAATATCATCTACATACACCAAAACCATGAACTGATCTTTCTGAGAATTATTCACATAGAGATTGTGATCCACTCATCCTCATTTAAATTCAATATTCTTTATATAAGAATCCAGTCAAGAGTACCATGCTTTTGGTGCTAGTTTTAGACCATATAGATCCTTATTTAATCTAAAAACCGTTATTTCATCATTAATAATAAGAAAGACCGCTGGTTGTTCAATATAGACTTCTTCTTCAAGAAAACCATTTAAGACAGTTGTCTTGACATCCATTTGATACACTTTGTATCCTATTTAAATTTTTATGACAATAAATAGTCTGATTGTCTCCAGTCTAGCCACCGGAGCAAATGTTTCTTCAACATCAACACCTTCAATCTTTGAATCGCCTTTACACACTATACATGCCTTATTTCTAATCACATTTCTATTCTTGTCAAATTTATTTTTGAAAATACACTTTGTATCAATCACATTTCAGTTTCTAGGACTCTAAACTAGATATCATGTCTGGTTCTTATCGATCTGATCCAACTCTTCATCCATGGCTTTAACCCATGATTCATCCTTTGAAGCTTCTTCAACTGAGGATGGTTCCACAATTGATAGGAATGCAGATTGTGAATTATTCATCATTATCCTTGTCTGTGTGGGAGCTATCCAATAAGTTTCCTCTTCTGATTATTCTTCTGAGTCAACATAATGATGTGATTCCTAGTTTTTTTCACACCTTCCTCTACTTATTTATTTGGATCTATTCCATGTCCACATTCTTCCCCATCCTCTTTCACATCAGAATACAAATTCCATGAGGAATTTTTGGTTTTATCTTTAATGATATTCACATCACTGTTTTCCATACTTTTTCCAATATATTTATTGAATCATTTTTATGATTTTCTATTCATTTAATATCTGAGGAATATTTATTCATCCATAGAATCACCATACATTCCTTGATTTACTTCTTTGTTTCGAATAAAACATTTACATTTGAAAACACAAAAATACTTAAAAGAGGGTTTCCTACCATTCCACAACTCATATGGTGTCGTTGTTTCACCCATATACATTACTATTTGATTTTGAATATACATCACAACTTAAAAAACATCTTTCCTATAATGTTGAGGGATACGAATTTCAATCAGCATAGTTCTATCCATATTGTTTACCTATTGATTCTTGAACTCAACCACTCCATTTTGTTGTTGGGTTATCACAGTAGCTACCTCATGTTGTATTCCATACTTCTTTAGATAATTTTCAAACTAAATGGATTTGTATTCCCCTCTATTGTTAGATCAAAAAACTTTGATTGTCCTTCCAGTATCATTCTCAGTAATTCAGTGATAATTTTTCATGCAATCAAGCACTTTTCATTTCCTATGAATAAAAATCACAAGAGGCAATCTACTATAATAATCAATGAAAAGGATAAAGTACCTTTCTCCATGAGTTCCATCAACATTTATCAGACCACATACATATGTATGAATGAGATCAAGAAGATTTGATGCCCTTTTCTTCTTTGGAAGATATAAACTACAGACCAACTTCCCTCGAATGCAAGCATCATAATAATTTTCCCCGTTCACACTTAAGATTAGGGATATCCATGACTATATTCATCTTATATATCTTTTCCATGTCATGTTGATTAATGTGACCCAACCTTCATTGCCACAAGTTGTTTTCTTCTTCAACAGTCATGTTGCAAATGTTCTCTTTACTTTCAACTTGATATAGGTTTCCATCTGTTCTACAACATTTCAGGATAGAATCCCATATTATTTCTTTTATAGTGCACCCATTTTGATTGAATGTCACTATAAGTCATGGGTCACAGATTTGACTCACACTTAGGATATTGTGAAGTAATCCATCCACATAAAGAACTTTGGTCTTCTTTAGCTTTCCATTGGTCAGTTCAGTACTTCCACTACCTTTGATCTTTAAAGCACCATCATTATCGAATCTCACTATTACATTGACAATTTTCTTGAAATTATTTAATAGTTCTGCACTTTCTTCTATATGGGATGATCATCCACTATCAAGAATCCAAGTTTTTTTTGTAGCTTTGAGAACTACTTCTGGTAGGTTGGATTTTTCAATTTTCTTCTTTTCCTTCCATGAAATGTTGGTTTGAGTGAAAGATAAAGATGTATTTTTAAATATCTTTTCCATGTTCATAGATTTATCATACTCACACTCTTCTCCCAGATGATAGAACCTGTTTGAAAGAACAACACTATCAGGTTGTTGAATATCAACTTGTCTCTAAGTTCTATACGAATTTTTCCTTCCATTCCTCTACCTATAATCAACATCTTTATAGCCAAAGTTAGAACAATGAAAACAATGTCCATAGAAATTTTTTCTTATATAAGAACTAGGATATGAATTCGTTGTCCTTTTTTACTTCCTAGCTCTTCCCCATTCAAATAGTCCCTTTCCTATTCATAGTATGACATGGTATAGACCAAATAGCCACATTATTGACATTTCATAAGTGGAAATGTCTTTTAAATTATATTCCTCCTCATGTCAACTTCCTTATAAGGATATTTTGAATGTTTATCATCTCAAGAAACTTGATGATAGTTTTTAGTCTTCCTTTTAGTCTGATTTGAGACTTTATTTATTTGGACTTCAGGTGTCTTTGTGATATGTTCAACTTTCAGCTTGCCTTTATTTTGGACCATTTTACTTCTAGTATTCAATGTTTCAGCATCATAACCAATTACTATGTTTCCCCATCCATGAGGGTATTTGATCATTCATAACATTTTCAACTCCATTAGAACCATGCTTAACTCTCTCTAGCAGCTCAGCATCTAAGAATTTTCCAAACTAAATTTTCTTCTTTGTTTCTTTTGGACTTGATTTACTTTTAAGTTTACTCCTAAGAGTAACAACTTCTTATTAAAGTCCCTCAAAAGTTTTTTACTTATCCTCCAATATATATGTAATTTCATTAATGTCATTTTACTATTATTTAATTATGATCTTTAGTTCAAATATATATTTAGAGCTTTCAAAAGTTATTGAATGTTCCTTTATTACCTCCTCAAGTCGATCAATTTCAGCTTCCAATATATCAACATATTTTGATGACTCTTACACAATTTCTCTCCACTTTATTCATCTCTTAAATTTATTCTCAAGCTTACCAAATGAATCCTTAAGTTTCAAATTGATATCGACATCAGTGGTCTCTAGATTTATCTTCTGATTGTTCTAACTTTTCAGCAGTATCCATCATTGATTCAATGGTTCCATATTTAAATTTTGGTTCTTCTTCCTCAAACAATTCACTATCACCATCATCTTCTTCACAGAAAAAACTCTTTCTCTATAATTTCTTACTAGACTTGAAGTCTCTCTTTTAAAAAAACCTTTTTCGGGGCTTCTATATGTCTCCAACTTCACTTTCTTCATCATCAAACTTTCTTTTGCATCTAAAGGAAATGTTCCCAAATCTTCCACAACTAAAACAGTCCATAAGTAAATTGCCTTCAAATTTCCCTTTTCCCTTCTTTAATTTATTAGTAATGAGAAAAATAAATTCTTTTTCTTCATTAAATTCATCAATACTATCTTCTGAAATTTCAAGTTTTTCATGGATTTGAATTCCATTTTCTTGTTTACTCGAGTCGATGCATCTTCTAGCTTGACTCCCATCCCATATGCCACCAGGGTACTTAGAAAATTATCCAGAAAATTTTTGGTAATATCCCTTTCTTCAAGGGATAACACCTTTTCTTTATAAAGACTTGGAAGTCTTCTCAAGATTTTCTTTACAATATCAATGTATTTTATTTCTTCACCAAGTCCTTTTATTTCTCCAATAAATTCATTAATTCGATTGAAAAAGGTATCTTCATTTTCATTAGGATGAATCTCCATATCATCAAAACTATTATGCAAAACATATAGTTTCACCTCCTTCACTTTGTTGTCACCTTTATAAATATTCTCCAGTTTTTTCACACATAAACTTTGTTGACATACCACTCATCACCTTTAGATATATATTATCAAAAAGAGTTGTGGTGAGGGTATTCTGTACTTTGGAATCTATATCAAGCATTTTTCTATATGTATCAATCATAGATATCTCAGTTGAATCAATGACTTGTATTCCTTGTGTAGTGGAAAATAGGATTTCCATTCCAAGAGATCTCAGATGAGATATCATCCTATTATTTCATAAGTGAAAGTAGATTCCATCAAAGAGGGGGACTCCCCTGACATTCACTATATTATCCATGTTAGAAATGAAGGGAAGATTTAACACTAGTAACCTTTATCCTATGATACCACTTGAAGGACCCCGGAACACCCTGAGAGGGGAGGGGTGAATCAGGGTGTCAAATTTTTATTTTAAAGTGACAAATCTTGTTCCCATGTTGGTAGAAACTTGTTAAATCCATCTGATGGAAATGTGCAGTAATTTAAACATTCACACACAAAAGGACCACATAGAAATTTTACTTGGTTCTCCACTAAGGGCTAGTCCAATGATCATACACCAATAGGTTTTCGTTCATAACAAAATCCACTAATATTCACTTATTTTGGATTACAAAAGTTTAGCACAATCACTCTATGTCAGGTGCACTACATTTACAAGATTTTAGGGATAACACACTGTGTCCCTCAAATCACTTCCATTGACTCCCCTTTGTTCACTGCATTGAGAAAAATCTAAAATCGTTTTATCGACTTTAAGGTCGCTTCAATGGATTAGAATTAAATCATGCATCCTCAAATATAAATAGATTCTCTAATGAAGTCTCTTTTTCCCCTACACATGTAATCTAATTTTCAACATACTTGTTTTTATGCAAACTTTCCATCTGCAAATTGGATTTCTTCCTCTGTAAACTGCACTACATTGTGTACTATGAGTGCTTCACGTACTGCCTCCACAAACTTTGATCGTGTACTTCCTTTGTAAACCAAATTTTTGTAGTGCTTATTCTCTGCAGACCAACTCCTCCTCTATGAACTATCTTCCTCAAACTGCCTTCTGTGAACCGTATTCCAAGAACTATCTTCCATGAACCATCTTCTGTGAACTGTCTTCCATGAACCGTCTTCCACAAACCATCTTCCTTGAATCATTTTGGACTTCACCAAATTTTTTCTAGATTATTAATCAAATTATCATTTGTGGGTTTGTCTTACCATGAACCACTTCTAGAATTCTCTGAATTCCTATCTGATTTTTAATCTCAGTACAACTCCCAAATGAATGGATTATTTATCCTTATATAGAAAAATAGATCCGCAAAATATTATAATCTGAGATCTCCCAAATCTTCATCGCGTACTGCTCCTTCCAAAAATGGTTTCCCTATGCGGTCCGTGTACTGCCTTTCTTTCTTTACAGTGGTCCAAATCACCATCTTGTTTTCGCCAACGATGCCCTTCACGGCTTCTCAAATCACCGCGTTTTTTCCGTGAACTACAAGCCATCCTATAAACCTTTTGCCTTCCACAAACTGTAGGCCTTCCTGTGAACCTACTTCACTCCGCACATGGTTCCACCTATGCGGTCCGCATACCATTTTTCTTCTAAGAACTGTTCCTGTGTACCTCCTTTGCAATCTATGAATCATGCTTCATGGCTCGTGTACTATCCACTCCAATGTGGAAAATATTCCTTTTCCAAAAAAACAAACTCCCGATTTTGAGGCCCAAAAATTTGGAAAACATTGGGAAACAATGCCACCTTAAACACCTACTTTGGTATGTACTGTAAGATCACTTGACTTTCAAACCCCATGATCAACCCAATGTGTATTGAAAAAAAACATAAACCATACTCCATTTCCAATAAATAATAGCCTTGGTTCCAACATCATATTTGTTCTATGTGTCATTTATTTGATAGTACATTTCATTTCATAGTATTTATAATTATATATTAAATAAATTTCCATGTTAAAATTTTGGATAAGCACACACAGTTTCCTCCAAGTACACTTGTATACTTCATTAATTTAAAATGGAATTAATTTTATTTGAAATTTTAGATGATGATGAGTTAAGGATGATTGGATGGAATTAAGATAAATTAAATTAATTAGATCAATTCATGGAGCATTATCTTAAGTAATGAATCAATCAAAGTAATTGTTAAAAAGATTTCAGTTTCCCACCTAGCTGACAGATTGTTGTGTTAAACCATCACTGATTGGGTTGTTAACTCATGGGATGCCCTTACATTTCAGCTGGAAATAGATCCTTCCCAGTTGGGGATTCTCCAAATGTCCTCTTCATGGGGAGGGGGTTTCTGTTTGTGGAGGGTTTGAAAATTTTACTTCCAGAGATTCCCTTTCCTAAGAAAAGTATTTTAATTAAATTAAAATTGATGGACAGCGTGTCATATCCTCCTCCTAATTATGTAAGGGAATTTGTGATCGCAGTTTCTTTTATGTAAACCCCATTTATCTAATATATTTGATTCCATCACCTTTATGTGAGTAAATACTTATGTAAGGATAGAGATCTCATGTAAGAGGAGGCATTCCAAGTCTAGGAGCTGAGGAAAACCATTCAAGGTGATACATAGGAGCTAAGGTAGAATGTTATAACATGAACAAAGCTACAGTTTATGGTGTTTTACCCTAGGGTCTAGGGTTAGTTTATCATCTTCTAGATAAAATAACCATTATAGAATATCATGATCATGTCACATATATTTTATTTATATTAATTTAATGGTTAATTATTTAAGTTTGTTGATATTTCACAGTCACCTAATAAATAAATTAATAATAATACATGATGGAATAAAATATAACTGGATTATACATGAATTTTTTATCAGAAATAGTTAATCAATTAACTAAAATCCACTTAATATTAATAAGTCGTGTGAAAATAAAAAAAATGGTCTTTTACCAATAAAGATAAAAATACCTCAACTAAAATATTAGGTTGGCATAGCATTTAACTTCTTAATTTATAATTGACCGCATAGTTCAAAGATCTTGACCAAGCCATGTTGGGGTCCTTTCAATTATCGATGAAAGATTAGCTTAAATTTTTGGGTTAACATAACTTGGTTCACATAAAGGGTTGACATCCTAAGTAGGAATTGGTGTAACTAAGATGTAAATATTGAGGAAATTTTAATTTATGATTTTAGGGTTGGGGAGTCCACTCAACGGATCAAGGAATTTTGGGATAAAGTAGTTGGAAATTTATGCCTACCAAAAACCCTTCAAATAACTTGTCGAGCCAAGTCTAGTTTATGAGAAGGGGAATATGGGTCCATTTCACTATATTATCTAAGTGATAATATATTTTGAAGCTAATTGTAAGGGATATTAGGTTTTGAAAAAATAGTGGGAGATTAATGGGATTTAATTTTATATTTATTAATATATTTTTAATCAAACAAGTACTAATTATCTTCTCTTAAATTGTAGAAATGGAAAACCAAACGAATTCGACAATATCACTATGATCCATACTAGAGAAGGATAACCTTATCACCAATGAAAATTTTTAGGAATAGTATAAGCACTTGCATGTTATACTACACTATGAACAGAAATTATTCATACTGGAAAACCCACTTCTTGAGTTGATTTCCAATGAGGTTAGTGTAGAAAAAGTATCTCTCTATTTGAGTAATGTGGAAGACGTAATGGATGCCCAGTGTTTCATTTTATCCTCCATGTCTAATGAGTTTCTAAAGTAAGATGAGGATATGGATTCGTATAGCATTGTTTATCACCTTCATGATCTATATCGAGAGATGGAAAGATAAAAAAGATATGGGATATCTGATTTATTATTCTTGTGAAATTTCATAGTGATGTAACCATCTAGGACACATTTAGTCTAGATGATTAGATACATTGATCATCTGGACATCTTGGGGTTTAAGATCCCTGATGGCGTATAGATCTCATTTTTTTCTCACTACCCAAAAACTTCTCTATTTTTATTGTGAATTATGATATGATAAATAGTGAGAAGACAGTTCTGGGAATTCTTACTCTTATTATACAAGTTGATGAATACATGAGGTGTGACAAACCCATTATCCTTATGGTTATAAGAATAGTAGGAATAAGGAAAAGGGTTCAAATACCCATTCCAAGTATAAGTCTCTAAAGCCCCATAAATCTAAGAAGAATAAGATACAGAGGTAAGGAAAGGAATAGGATGAGGTCTGTTTTTCATGTGGAAAGCAGAGCCGCTGGAAGAGGAATTTCACCCATATAAAGAATCAAGAGGAATATTTATGTGGTTCATTATCAAATTTAATATTTTTATACCTATAATTTGGATATTAGATACTGTATGTGGTGATAATATTTGTATCTAAATAAAGGAACCAAGTATATTTTGGATAGTCTTTAAAGGTGAGGTGGATCTACAAGTATCCAATGGAGTAAGGTTGGCATCTCTAGACATTGGAAACTATTATATCACATTCCAAATAGGATTAATTTTTTTTTAAATAATTTTTATTATGTTCCTAATGTTACCAAGAACATCATTTCTATTTATTATTTATACATCAATGTATTTATTTTTAGATTTAGAAATAAGGGTTTCTAATTTTATAAAGAGGGAGTATGTTATGGTATGGCGCATCTAAATAACAGACTTTGTGTATTGAATTATGAAATCAAAATATTAGCAATTGATAATGAAACAAATACATGTGAATTATATAACACCCAGTTTTAACATAGCCATCGTGGACATGTAAATGAGAATCATTTGAAAAAGGTCTATCAAAATGATTATTTAGACTCCTTTGAGCTTAATCCACTTGAATGATGTCTTGGTTGATTATAAGGTATGATGACCAAACCACCATTTAGTGGTCAAGGTGAATGGTCTATAGAGCTTCTCATATTGGTACACACTTAGGTGTGTGGAACATTACAATTGGAATCTAGAGGCAGATTCTCATACTTTATAACTTTTACCGACAACTTGAGTATGAATTGTTATATATACTTAATGATGTATAATTATGAATCCTTTGAGAAGTTAAAAGAGTTCAATAATAAATTTGAGAAGTTAAAATATTTCAAGAATGAAGCTGATAATAAACTTGGTAATATGATAAAGAAACTTTTATTGGATTGAGGTAGTGAATATATTAACTAAGACTTTATCAACTTCCTATAGGAGTATGGGATTTTATCTCAACTAACTCCACCTTATACACTACGGTGATATCGTATTAATTAAAGGAGGAATCATACACTTCTGGACATGGAAAGTTCAATGATGGGTCATTCAAGCCTTCCATTATACTTTTTGGGATATTCATTACCGAAAACATCATGCCTACTAAACTGACTACTATGTAAAGTGGAAAATGGTATTCCCTTCAAGTTATAGAGAAGAATGAAACCTATTTTTCAAAAGTTCATGTATGGGGTTGTGAGGTGTTTGTTAAGGATATATAAAGAAACAAACTATCACCATGAGGCATGATGTGTATCTTTATAGGGTATCCCAAGGAACTAAGGAGATATTATATATACATCCCTTTAAACAAAAAAACTAACTGCCATAATAAATACTATATTTCTTGAGAGGGAGCATATACTCAAGTAGGATAGTGGGATAAAGATTTAATTTGATTAAGTTTATTCTCAAGATACACAATATCTAGTGAGGGGAAAGATTCCATAAGTCCCCATGAAAGAATTTGTTCCTGAAAAACATGTACTACGTAGGAGCGATAGAGAGGTAAGAGAACCAAAGAGATAGTTTTTGAGTCATCGATGATGGTGACTCATTATTATATTATAATAATGTTTCTCTATGCTAAAAGGTGGTATTAGAGAGCTCAAAACCTACAAGATGTAAAGAATCCATGAAATATAAGATGTATTTTGTGTATCAAAACCATGTTTGGGTTCTGATTGACCCATTAGTTTGTATAAATATTGTTAGTTGTAAATGGGTATTCAAGAGAAAGATGTACATAGAAGATAAAGTAAATACCTATAAATCATATATAGTAGTTAAATGTTTTATACAATTTCAAGTAATTGATTATGTGGAATCCTTTTCTCTATTTCCCGTGATTAAATCCATTAGAATTTTCTTTCCATAGCGGTTTTCCATGACTGTGAGATTTGGAAAATGGATATCAAAACTAATTTCCTTAATGGGAAACTTAAAAGATAATGTGTGTATGACATGACTAGAAGGGTTTGTAACTCCATGAAATGTGAAAAAGTTTTTCAAGTTTCATAGATCCATTTATGTATTAAAGAAAGCATCCAAGTCATGGAACATTCAGTTCGATGAATCCATAAAATAATTTGGTTTCATTAAGAACGAATGTGATCCATGTGTTTACAACTGGTTTAGTGGGAGTATGGTTAATTTCATAGTAGTATATGTTGATGATATATTATCAATTTTCAATGAGATACAATCCATATAAGAGGTTAAGGTTTGGTTGAGAAAGTGCTTCTCTATGAAGGACTTAGGTGAATCATCCTATATTCGAGGGATCAAGATCATACGTGATAGATCCAAGAGGATCCTTGGACTGAGTTGAGGTACATACATTGACTAGATATGGAAGAGTTTAAGTATAGAAAAATCCAATATGGGACTGGTTCTAGTGTCACATGGTATACATATTTCCAAGAAAATGTTTCCTCATACACAATAAGAAAGAGATATAATGAGTAAGATAAAATATTCTTCTATGATAGGATCTATCATGTATGTCATTTTATGTATGAGGATTGATGTTTCTTGTGATTTGAGCATGGTAGGAAGATATTAATTAGATCTAGGTGAACAGTAATGGATGATTTCTAAGGATTGTTGGATGTGGTGCCCTGGAACAAACTTCTATGTACTTTATAATAACATGTATTCGTTATTTTGAATATTAATAAACTAATTATCACATCATGATTTTTATTTTTCATGTCATAGTATGTGATAATGTTCTAAGAGTAGCTGTCGCACTAAAAGGTTATAGTAGTTCCCCACTATAATGAGAACCCGGAAGTGCTACGATGCTACTCTTGAATATATGTTCTATAGTCAGATGGTAGAATTTTAGAGACACAAATGATACAGGCTATTAGGGGTGGAGACTCATAGGACTTTCCTTCTCATGGTGTATACCCTTGGTAATATCTAGTAGGATATTATGAGAATGAGACCCGCCAATAGGAAATCTATATTTATGTGTCATTGGATGTTCTTATCTACGGATGTGTGATCTTTATACTTTAATATTATTATTAATGAATATTATGAGTCATGCACTTTGATGTATTGATGAAAACCATGATGACATATGTTCTTGGTGAGGTAGGATATGTTGGGTTCTTCATGAGTAATATTTCATTAATGTATAATGAGAGAAAGTATTTATCCCTTCTATTCTTTGAAGAAAGTAAATATCTCAAGTCATTGGATAGAAATGATATAGCCTGGATAAATCCATGTCCATGGTGTTCTATATGAAATTTCTATTTCTAGAAATTCAAATAAAGAGCACATAGGTTGATGGAACTAACATGAAACCTGCTTGATTTGAGATATTGTGATAAAGAGATTATATTATACGGTAAATGTCCATATGTGGTTACATGTCATTGTGACATTAACTTCTTTCTCTATGGGTGCCTCGACTTGTTTATAAATGCTAACCATGGAATTTAGGATGTTTTTCCTAATGCCACTGAGAATGGTTCCTTGAGGGTCACACACTAAGTGTATCCAGAATCTCAGTTAAATAATATATTATTATTTATTATTTAACAAGTTGAATAGATATTATTTTCGGCTTTGGTTTAATAATTATTCATGTATTCTTGATCATATAAATTCTATCACTAATTATTCAAGAGAATATAATGAGTAGAATATTTAATAAATATTTATTTTATATTTAATAAATAAAATATTTATTTATTTATTGGTGAATAATCTAGTGAAATTAATTTAATTAATATATAGACATTATTCAAGGCCTGATAAATATTGTGGAGGAATGGCAGATAGAGTTTAATGGTCCAATGAGAAATAATAAATATTTAATATTATTTAATTAAATAGTATTTAATTTTAATTATCATGTTAATAACATGTAGAGAAATGATATTATTGTTATTATTATTTAACATGGGGTTTTTCTAGGATTAAATAAATTAATAAGTGAACTTGTGCAATTATTTCATTTTAACCCTAACAATATAAATACCCAATTATGTAATTTTATCGAGAGAGACAAATCATTGGTTTTGGTTGTGTACAATGGATTTGTAAAATCATCTCAAACCTAGATAGCTCCCTTCTCCAAGAATGATCCAAAGAATAGAGAGAAACCCTCCTCCACCGAATCAAGGAGAATGATTTGGAAGTGGTTCCCGAAGTGATCAAAGGTGGATGACAGAAGCATAAGGATTTTTCATGCTAGCACCCATAGATTCCTTCAGTGATGCATGGAGATTTTTGGAACATGTGTGGATCACCACTAGAGGAAATCTATACTTGGTTTCTACAATGAAACGATGGTGCACCGCAGATCCGTCACCAGATTCATCAATGAAGAAGTAATTCCAACAAGGTAATTCTTTATTTAATTAAATTAATTATAAATAATATGTGATGATCCTCTCTCTTAGTTTTGGTGTAATTATCCATTGTATATTTCTTTGATTCAATTCTATTTATCATGGCATTTTTCGTTTCATAAATCTTGGATTTGATCATCATTTATGTAAAAAATAAGTTTGGGCACCGCCCATCACACACTTCTGCTACACCCAGAACCTACAAGTGGTATCAAATCGGTCACATAATTATTTATAATTATTTAATGATCGTTGGTGATTTATGAATTTTTATTTAGTTTTTTAATTTAATTTTAATCATTATTTTAATCTAAGTTGTTAGATCTACTTATTCTCCATTTTTTCCTAGATCCAATTGAAATGATTAATTTTAGGATTAATATAAAATTAGGGAACTCATTTGGAGGTGCCAAGGTTTTTATCCAAACAACACAGGAATACATGTCGTGTAACCAGAGTTACACATCGTGTATTCATGTTCAATGCTTTATAATTGATTTGGAAATTAATTCAAGGTCATATGAATTAATTACACGCTTTAAATGAACCACGTGTTGAATGGAACATAATGGCACATGGTCTTCCATATTGCATTCCATGTAGCCCATGTACACTGTGTGTAGTCCCTTTGAGCCAAAGATAGGTCATGTATTTCAATACACATCCTACCTGACTATTGATCGTGTAATTCAGAGATGACACAACGTGTATCCCATTGGACACACTGTGTACTCCAGTTTATGAGGTACTATTTACACATCGAGTCCC
Organism: Viscum album; assembly: GCA_963277665.1. NCBI lineage: Eukaryota > Viridiplantae > Streptophyta > Magnoliopsida > Santalales > Viscaceae > Viscum > Viscum album. Next base: position 1,509,135,333 of record OY728139.1, on the reverse strand, counting down.
TAGGCGTGTACCTCAGATAGACGGTGAGATATGTACATGTCGTATATCTCGAATACACATGTCATGTACTTATACCAAGTTATGCATATTTAAAATTTATTTATTACCTTATGTAAACCTTGATACATGTTCTTATGTGTGTTCATTAAGTTGATAGGACACACTATGTGATGATTTTTAATATTTATATATATAAATGTTTAATTCATATCCATGTAATGTTCAAGATCTTCATATCATGTATGATTCGTATTAAAATTGTTACTCTATGTGCATTAAAGCGTGACATGTTACAAAAAAATCATGTAATTCATATAATCATTAAGTTGATACTGTACGTCATGAAAGTACGTGATAAGTCGTTTATGCTATATGTCACAAATAATAAATTATATACAAGAATATTACATGTTGGGTAGATTCGGATGGGTATTCAATTTATTGCCTCCAAGGTACAATATACGTACACAGATAATTTTAAATAAATTTATTTTGTTTAAAATTATAATGGATGAAAATCTAAAGGAAATTTGGATGAGAATTAAGATAAAATAATTGATTAATTAAAGATAATAATTAATAGATTTGAGTGTTATTTATCTTAAATAATAATGATTAATAATTGCATGATAATTTTATTAAATGTGTAATTTTTTTCATGTATGTGGATGATCATGATCATAGACCATACCTTTTTATGAGATTTATTTCCTTTTAATTTATTATTTAAATTAAATTATTGGCATGTGTGCCTCCTCTCCTCTTATTATATAGGGCATGCGTTCCCATGGTTTCTTTAATGTAAAATCCTTTTTCCCTCATCAGCATGTGAGTAAAATAATATGTAATGGATGGAGATCCCAAGCTAGTAGTGGAAGCTCAATTTTTAGAGTCGAGGTGAAACCGATCCAAGGAGATACATAGGTGGACAGGTGGAAAATTGCAACACAAACCTTCATTGGTTCAAGGTGTTTTCCCCCTAGGTCAGTTATTAGTTTATCAACTTCTATATAAGAGAACCATTGGTATAATCTCATAATCATTCAAATTTATTAATTTATTTATGTCGGTTTCATGGTTATTTCATTATGGATGTTTTTTCACGATCACATAAATTAATGAAATTAATTAGCATGTGATATAAAACTAAAATAAATTGGATTATGTGTAAATATTATTTAAGACATGGTTAATCACTTAAGTAAATCCACCTAATACTAGCAAGAACATTATAAAGATAATAATTGGTAATTTATGCATAAAATATAAATCCCTCAAATATTTATATTAATTTGGTATAGCCTTCCACTGCTTTAGTTAAAATCGAACCACGGTTCAAAGTGCTTAACCAGCCAAAGTTGAGGTGCTTTCAATTATCAGGGAATTCTAACTTGAAGTTTTGGGTTGACTTAACTTAGTTCAAATCAAGGGTTGACTGCCAAAGTAGGATTTGGTGTAACTTAGAGTCAAGGTTTGATAAAATCTAAATTAATTATTTTAGGATTGGAGAGTCCACTTAGAAGATCAAATAACTGTGAGTTAATGCAGTTGGCATTTGGAATTCCTACCTAAAACCATTCAAATTACTTAACCTACCAATGTTGGGGTAATGAGAAGGGAATATGGATCATTTCCACTAGAATATCCAATAAATATGATATTTCAAAGAAAATGGTGAGGTATATTGGGTTTTGATAAAATAATGGGAGACTAATAAATAAATATTTATTTATTTGTCTAAATTTTATCAAATAAAGTACTAAAATTATTATCATATTAATTTTTAGAAACAACATTAAAATGACTTTAAACATATCATTTTGATTCATACTTGAGAAGGACAACCTTCTCACTGGATCAAATTTCCAAGAATGGAAAAGGTTCATATGTGTCATCTTTCTCCATGAAAGAAAATTATATGTGATTGAAGAACCTCTTTCATTAGCGCCTAGTAATGATGCAAGTGATAAAGATCTATCTCTTTATGAAAAACCTATGAATAATTCTACCAATGTTTAGTCCTTCATGTTATCATCCATGTATAAAGAGATTTTGAAGAAACATGATGACATGGATGCATATAGCATGATGTCTCACCATTGGGATCTCTATTAAGATATGGAGAGACAAGAGAGGTATGATATCTTCAATTATTTTTTCACAACTAGGCTTAGATATTCTGTTCTAGATGGACCTCATGTAGTCAAGATTATTGGCTATATTTAACGCTTATACATGTGAGGGATTAAATTCTTGGATGAGTTGTGTATAGATCTCAAACTTTCATCACATCCTATGACCTTCTCTAGTTTTATTGTTAAATACAATATGATAAATAATGATAAGAGTCTTTCGGAACTTCTTAATTTGATTCCCCAAGTGGATAAGGACATGGGTCGAGATAAACCTATGGTCATTATGGTGAATAAGAAAAATAGGAACAAGGAAAAGGGTCCCATGACTTGTAAATAGTCTAAATCTCATGAGCACCATCCTTCCAAGAAGGGTAATATCCAGAGGTAGGGCAAGGAAAATAAGGCAGTATGTTTTTCATTTGGAAAGTCAGACCACTGGAAGAGGAACTGCACCCAAAAGAAAAAGGAAGCTAAAGGTGTGTTCGTTATCGAGTACAATCTTTCCATATATACACATTGGGTATTAGATTGTGGTTATCACATCTATATCAAAAAATAGGAACCAAGTATATTCCAAAATATTTCTAGGGGAGAAGTGGATCTGAGAGCTGCTAATGGTGCGAGGCTGGATAGCATATCCATTAGTGACTACCACCTTTCATTTCCAATGGGAATGGTTTTGGTTTTAAAATAATGTTATTATGTACCTATGGTTACCAAGAACATAATTTCTATATCATTCCTAGATACAGATGGTTTTATTTTTAAATTTGGAAATAAAAGTTATTTCTTTTATAAGGAAAACATATGTTATGGTATGTAAAATTTAAATAATGGTTATTATGTATTAAATTATAAAAACCAAGTGTTTGAAATTGATAAAAAAAATTGTGTTCACATAACTCATATAACACCCAACTATGGAATCACTATCTTGGTCGTGTAAATGAGAAGTGTTTGATAAAACTTTTTCAAGGTGGTTATTTAGACTTTCCTGAGCTAAACCCACTTAAAAGATATCATGATTGTTTAAAAGGAAAAATGACCAAACCACCATTTGGTGGATAGGATTAAAGGGCCATAGATCTTCTAGGATTGGTACACACTGATTTGTGTGGACCATTTCTAGAAGAATCTAGAGGTGGATATTCTTACTTCATAACTTTTACTGATGGCTTGAGTAGATATGGCCATGTCTACTTGATGAGGTATAAGTATGAGCCCTTCAATAAATTCAAGGAATTTAAGAATGAAGTAGATAATCAACATGGTAATATGATAAAGAATATTTGATCATGTTGAGGTGAAAAATATCTTAACCAACAGTTTATTAAAATTTTATAGTATTTTGGGATTCTATCTCAACTCACTCAACCTTACACCCCATAGTGGAATGGTTTTAGTGAAAGGAGGAATTGTTCCTTATTAGAAATGGTAAGTTTAATGATGATCCATGTAGATCTTCCATTATCCTTTTGGGGATATGCATTAAAAACTATGACATACACATTAAACTGAGTACCAACTAAAGCGGAAAATGAAATTACCTTCAAGTTATGGAGTGTAAAAAATCCATTTTATCACATATGTGTGTATGTTGTTGTGAATCATTTTTTAAGGCCTTATTAGGAAAAAAACTAGCACCTTGGGGAATGAAGTGTATCTTTATAGGATATCCCAAGGAAACAAAGGGATACTACCTATATAACCCCTCTAACAAGAAAGTGATTGTCACCAGACAAGCCATATTTCTTGAGAGGGAGCACATCCTCAAAAGGGATAGTTGGATAAAGATTTACTTTGATGAAGATGATGATAAAGATACACAATAGTTGGTACAAGAATAGATTCCACAAGTCCCCATGGAAGAAGTAGTTCCTAAAACATAAGTACTGCGTAAGAGTGTAAGAAATGTAAGAGAACCATAGAAATGTGGTTTTCTAGTCACCGATGATGGTGAATCACTAGTGGTTGAAAAAGATGATCCTATATCCTATAAGGAGGTATTATAAAGATCAAAAGTTTCAAGATGGAAAGATAGCATGAATTATGAAATGGATTCCATGTATCAAAACTAAGTTTGGGTTCTAGTCGATGTGTCAGTTGATGTAAATCATGTTGGATGGAAATGGTTATTCAAGAGGAAACTAGAAATAGAAGGTAAAGTAAATAGATTTATAGTAAGGATAGTTTCTAAAGGTTTTAAACAATGTCAAGTAATTAACTATGATGAAACCTTTTCATTAGTTTCCATGTTTAAAAAAATCATAATTCTAGTTGCTATAAAATCTTACCATGACTATGAGATTTGGAAGATGGATGTCAAAAATAAATTCCTTAATGGGAACCTTTAGGAATATGTCTATATGAAACAACCATAAGGGTTTTTTAATCCATGTGATGCTAAAAGAATTTTAAAGTTGCATAGATCCATTTATGGATTGAATCAAGCATCCAAGTCATGGAACATTCGATTTGATGAATCCGAAAATGAGTTTGGTTTCATTAATAATGAATGTGACTTGTGTGTTTAAAAAACGTTTAGTGGTAATGTGTTTGTTATCCTAGTAGTATATTTTGATGATATATTACTTATTTTAAATGACATATTAGTCTTAAAATCTATTAAGGACTAGTTAAACAAGTGTTTATCCATAAAAAAATTAGGTGAAGGAGCCTACATTCTAGGGATCAAGATCATTCGTGATAGATCCAAGCGGCTGCTTAGACTAAGTCAAAGTACATATATTAACCAAATATTAAAGAGATTTAGTATATAAAAATCTAGGATGGGATTGGTTCTAGTGTCACGTGGTTTATATCTTTCTAAGAAAATGTGTCCTCATACACAACATGAGAAAGATAGAATGAGTATGATCACATACACTTTTGAAATAGGATAAATCATGTATGTCATGTTATATACTAGATTTTTTGTTGCCTATGCATTTATTCTAGTATGAAGATATCAAGAAGATACAAGAGAACAATATTGGACTATTTTTAAGGCTATCCTTAAGTATTTGAGAAGAACTTAGGATATGTTCTTGGTGTATGGAGGAGATAAGGAGCTGGTCATTAGAGGTTATACTGATGCTAGTTTTTAGACAGATCATAATGATCTGAAGTCACAATCAGGATATGTTTTTTGCCTCAATTGAGGAGATGTGAGCTAGAAGAGTTCAAATCATACATTTTTAGCTGATTATAAAGCGGTGTCCAAGTATATAGCAGCTTATGATGTAGCCAAATAATTCGTTTGGATTCTAAACTTTTTCCATGAGCTTGATGTGGTACCTAGTAGTAAAGATCTTATCACATTGTATTATGATAAACCTGCAGTGGTGGATCTTACAAAAGAGTCAAGGTCACACCAATGAACAAAGAACATACTCTTAAAGTATCATCTCTTGAGGGATTTTTATCCAAGGGGTGAAGTTGGATTGAGAAGAGTACCCACGAAAGAGAACATGGCATACCCCTTGACTAAAGGCCCATATCATCAGAAGCATGAGTATCATGTGAGAGCTAGTGGACTGAAGGTTGTTAGTAGTTGGCTCTAGTGGAAGTGGGAGTCTGTTGGAGTTGGTTCCCAATAACCAACTTATGTGTACTTTATGATAACATGTATTCATTGTTTTGAATATTAATAAACTAATTATCACATCATGATTGTTCTTCTGCATGACATAGTATGTGATAATTTCCTAAGAGTAGTTGTCGCACTAAAATGTCATAATAGTTCCCCGCTATGATGAGAACCCAAAAGTGCTATGACACTATTCATGAATAGATGGCCTATAGCCGGATGATATCATTTGAGGGACACAAATGATACAGGCTATCAGGGTTGGAGACTCATAGGACTTTGAGGTACCTTCCATGGTGTACTCCCTTAGTAATATCCAGTATGATATTATGAGAACAGGACCCACCAGTAGGAAATCCACATTTATATGTGTCATTGGATGTTCCTATATGAAAATGTGTGTATTGATCCTTATACTTTAAGATTATTATTAATGAATATTATGAGACATGTACTTTTATGTATCGATGAAAACCATGACAATATATGTTCGTGGTGAGGTAGGATACGTTGGGTGTGTCACGAGAAATATTGCATTAATGAATAATGCGAGAAAGGATTTATCCCTTTTTTTCTTTGATAGAATTCAATATATCAATCCCTTTTATAGAAATGATATACCCTAAATAAATCTATGGTCATTATGTTCTATAGGCGTGTTCTATTTCTAGAAAGTCAAATAAAGATACATCGAACACATAGGTTGACGGCACCAGCATGCAACCTGCTTGATTTGATATATTTTGATAAAGGGATTATATTACATAGTAAGCATCCGTATGTGGTAACATGTCGTTGCAACATTAACTTCTTTATCTATGGGTTCTTTGGTGTGTTTCTAGATGCTAACCTTAGACTTTTGGTTGTTTCGCCTAATACCACTGAGAAAGAGGCCTAGAGAGTCACACACTAAGTGTATCTAGAATCTCAGTTAAATAATATATTATTATTTATTATTTAAAAAGTTGAATAAATATTATTTCCAATTTTGATTTGATAATTATTCATGTAAACTTGATTGCATATATTATATCACCGTTTATTTGAGAGAATATAATGTGAGTGGAATATTTAATAAATATTTATTTACTATTCAGTGAATATAATATTTCTTTATTTATTGGAGAATAATACACTGATATTCATTTAATAAATAAATATAAATTATTAAAGGATTGATAAATATTGAGAAGGAATGGCGAACTGGGTTTAATGGTCTGGTGAGAAATAATAAATATTGAATATTATTTAATTAAATAATATTTAATTTTAATTCGCAAGTTAAGTGAATTTTGATAAATGGTATTATTATTATTATTATTTTACATGGGGTTTTTCTATGATTAAATAAATATTTAAGGGGACTTATGCAGTTATTTATTTTAACCCAAACAATATAAATACCCAATTATGTTATTTTTTCAATAGGTAAAATTCATTGGTTTTCGATGTGCACAACCGGTTTGGAGAATTCTCTCAATCCTAGATAGATCCCATCTCCAAGAACACTCCCAAGAATGGAGAGAAACCCTCCTCCACCAGATCAAGGATAATGCTTTGGAAGCGGTTCTCAAAGTGATCAAAGGCGGACGACGCAAGCGCATGGATCTACTATGATAGCACCCAGAGATTCCTTTAGTGACATATGGAGATTTGTGGAACATTTTTGGATCACCTATAAAGTAAATCAATACTTAGTTTCTACAACGCAATGACGATTGATCACACCGCAATTCACTATTTCATTTTCACCCTTACACCACAATGTTAAATTAGTTTTGTATTGAAAATTATAAAAATAATAAAAAATTTAACTTCATGTTTTATTCCATTATTTTGTTTTTATCACTATTAAAAAGGGAAATGTTTCTTTTTTTATAATTTCATTGAAGGTGGAGTTGATTTGGAGGGCCCATGATAAAGTCCAAGAAAAATGGGTCAAGTTGCGCAGGATCCAAGCACACCAATTTACTAAACCGAATACTACTACTTAACAATGCATCAAAATGGGATGAAATTTTTTATTCTGGTGAAAAATTATTTGGGATACATTTCATATGAAGGAACCCAAGCCTCATTTGTCTATCTGGTGGCCCAACCGACCTGATCTGTCCAGCACACCTAATCTGCACGAAGTCAAAAGTGGTGTGTTGTGATCTGTCCATATCTCGGGCTCTAGTTGTCCAAATGGTGAAAAACTTTTGGTGGAGATATTAAAGAAGTGGTAAAACATGTTTCTAGTTTTTTCCAAAGTGATATTCTACTTTAAAGTGGTCTAAAACCATGGTCCAAGTGGTTTTACACAATTTGTGTGCCCAAAACCGCCTTCCACTTTGCCTATAAAAGGGAAGCTTGGGCTCCTCATTTAAAAGTTATGTCAGGAGGAAAAGATCTGGTATTTTTGAGACCCAAATAATTCCTCTCATCATCAAATAAGTTCTAGAGTCCCCTATCCTCATAGGGGGTCAAGGATGAAGGCAAAGTTCCACCCGAGCTTCCTCCTCCCGATGTCGATCTAAACTGTGGACGATCATTTTGAGGGAGCTACACACACTTGGGTGGGAGTTCCAGCACTTTTTTATCTTGCTGGTTTTGTGTAATTTTTGTGATAAATATTTCACTTATTTATTATCTTTACATTCTTCTCCTCTGATTTCATTTCTATTTATATAATTAAGTGAAACTCTTTTTATTTCAACACCGGTTGAGTTGAGATTTCAAGTGGGAATCTTGGGTTGTTCCAATTGAACGACACAAGAATCCTTTCTCTCTCACACATATATGATATTTCAGTATGATTTGGTATCCCTTGTTATATTATTGAGTACCAAACCTTGACAAAACAATTGTTCTTCCAAGGGTTGCTTATTTGTGCATCGTTTTAAGGGGTTAAGGGGGAGTTAAGATCTTGACAACCCTCAACCAAATAATTAAACAAAACCATGTAAAATTTTCAGAACAATGAACTATCCAAGATGTGTAGTGAAATTAAAATGATCTCCTTATCTTATAATTTTTAAATCATCACCTTTATCTATCAACTATTAATCTCTTTAAATCAATTTATTTTCTTAAAATTGTTTTAAAAATCACCCCCATTTTTAGTACTTTTTATTAAAAATGCATACTCTAAACCTATCAATTCTCTTTGAGAGATGACCTAGTGTCTACCATAGACTATAAATCAACCTTAAAAACTTAATCAATTTGATGTTTCATGACAATTTGGTCAAATTTTGGCACCGTTTCCAGGGAGCGCTTTGGTTTTAGTGCGTGTTTTTTATAATATTTTTTGTAAATTTTGTGAATATTTATTTGTTTTATCTTATAAATTTACCTATATTTTTTTTGTTCTGATTTATTCCTTTTTTAGGTTTAGTGCATGATGTGTTCCACTTCAGGAGACTTACCTCCTTTTGAACCCGAACTGGAGAGGATCCTATGTCAGCGACACCGTGACGCAAAAGAGAACCCTTCGAAGGAGGACACACAAAACATCAACACTCTTCTTGATCCTTTCTCTTCTTCTTCACAAACCAGTATCAAAACGAAAATAAACTTTCATAACATTGCTGAAAATAACCGAATATTAAAATAACTAACCTCACTTGATGTTGATATCCAACCCACATAATATTCAAATACAAGGTGAGGCACCTAATTTTGAACTAAAATACGATTTAATTCATTTATTACCAAGATTCCATGGACTCATGGGAGAAGATCCACATAAGAATTTAAAAGAATTTCATACTATGTGTTCAACCTTAAAACTTTCTAATGTGGATGAGGAAAAAGTAAATCTTATATAATTCCCCTTTTCTTTAGAAGATACAACAAAAGATTGGTTATATTATGTTAAGTCCCCAATAAGAGGTTGGGCAGACATGAAATGCCTTTTTCTTGAAAAATATTTCCCAACCTCTCAAACTGAAACTATAAGGAAAGAAATATGTGGTATAAGACAATCACAATGGGAAACATTACATGAATATTGGGAACGCTTTAAAAGGTTATGTTCAAGTTTCCCTAACCACCAAATAAGTGATCAACTTTTAATTCTGTATTTTTATGAAGGATTAATTCATATTGATCAAAATATGATTGATTTTGTTGTAGGTGGTGCGCTAGTTGATAAGACCCCAATTTCTTCAAAAACCATAATTGAGAACATGGTACAAAACACTCAACAATTCAGTTCACGATCCAGTGTACCCATTCGAGGTGTCCATGAGGTGCAAAGTACTGAATTTGAGAAGAAGGTGGAAACAAAGTTTGAAGAGGTAAGTACCCATCTTCGAAAAATTTCTCTTTCCTAAGGAAAATACCAATCTCTTACCATCCATTGTGGTATATACTCTTCTGATACCCACTTCTCTGACCAATGTCCTCAATTGAGAGAAACTTCTGAGAGTTGTGAGGAAATCTTTCAAGGATGCCCCTATAACCAAACCTTTAGGAAAGAACCTTATTATTCATACAACCCTATGTAAAAAGAAAACCAATATTATAGGTAAGGGTGGTATTCAAACCAATATCAACAACAATGGAACCAACATGGTCAGAGTAGTCATCCACCACCACCACCCAGAAACACTCAACCACCCCAAAGGATTTTACAACAACCCCCTCCAAAACCCAATACTAGCCTAGAATATATGATGAAAAAATTGATTCCAACAATCTTTAATTCCAAAAAACCACTCAGGAATCCATAAAAGACCTCAAAACCCAATTAGGCCAACTAACTAACTCATTGGGTGAAATTCAAAGTCATGGGTCAGGTAAACTACCTTCTCAAATAGTAGTTAATCTTAGGGATAAGGTAAATTTTAGTGCCATCACCCTTCAGAGTGGAAAAAAACTTAAAATACAAATTAACCCTCCACTAGAGTCATACCCTCCTAAGGAAAACACCATCCCAACTATTGAAATTAGTCTAAATATTGAAAAATTGTGTCCTGAGAGAAGCCCTTCCAAAGGAAAGAGTGTGTCTTTTGATGAGTCGCCTGGACCAATCATTCCTCTTCCATTCCCTCAAAGGGAAAACTAACCAAGAAAACAAAAGGATACTAAACTTGATAAGGAAATATTGGAAACTTTCAAAAAAGTGTAGGTTAACATCCCCTTGATTGATTCCATGAAGAAAATTCCACGATATGCCAACTTTCTAAAGGATATGTGTACACACTAAAGGAAACTTCATGGAGATAAAAAGGTGAGATTGGGGAGGAACGTATCAACATTAATAGATCCATCACTTCCCACCAAGTACAATTATCCTGGGACATTCTCGATTCTATGCACCATAGGGGAGTATTCATTTTCCAATGTTATGCTTGATTTAGGTGCTTCTATAAATGTGATACCTCACTCTATTTACTCTACATTGTAGGTCAGGGAACTGAAGCCCACTGGAATTTTTGTTCAACTGGCCAACTGGAGTTCTGCACACCCCTCTAGTGTGTTAGAGTATGTTCTTATGTGGGTGAAAATTTTAATTTTTACTACTGATTTTTATGTGCTTAAAATGGAAGATGATAGGATGAATCGACATGCCCTGATTATATTGGGGAGACCCTTATTGAAAACTACCAAAAATATAATTAATTTCCACAATGGTACATTATCTATGGAGTTTGGTGGTGACATTGTCCACTTCAACATCCTTGATGCCATGAAGCACACCTCATAAGAACATTCCTCTCTCTTTGTTAATTCAATTGACGTACTCATTTTCCCTAAAAAACATCTTTTTTTCCTGATCCCCTTTCTGATTTTTCATCATTGATTGAAATTTTAGGTAATGAATCATGCATTGATTGTTTTAGCGGTCTAGAAATGTTTCATGCATGTTTATTAATTGATAATTTCTTGAACACTGAGGATCCAATGACCATCGATGATACTGATAATCTTGTAAAAGATTATTCCTCATCTGAGGATGATATCATTTAGCAGTTAGATGATATTAGTGACCTCTCACTTTTACACACACTTCCATCAATCCAAAATCCACCTGAATTAGAACTAAAACAACTGCCTCAAGATTTAAAATATTCATATCTTGCGAATGGAAACCAGTTGCCTATCATCATTGCTATTGCACTCCCTCTTGAGCATGAATTGCAACTTCTTAAACATTTTCTGGAGTATAAACAATATTTGGGATGGACACTTGCAGACATTATTGGTATTATCCCATCAATTTGCACACATCATATATTGTTAAATTATGAGGCTAAACCAGTGAGGCAGTCAGAACGTCGACTAAACCCAAACCTCCTAGATGTTGTTAAAAATGAGGTAACAAAATTATTGGCTACTGGAATCATTTACCCCATCTTTGATAGCCAATGGGTTAGTCCAGTACAAGTGGATCCTAAAAAAATTGGTCTCATTGTAATAACAAATGAAAACAATGAATTGGTTCCAACTCATGTGCAGAATAGTTGGCATGTATATATAGACTATCTCCAACTAAATCAACACACTAGGAAGGACCATTTCCCATTTCCATTCATTGACCAAATGCTTGAGAGGCTAGCAGGGAAGTCCCGTTACTGTTTTCTTGAAGGGTATTCTAGATATTTTCAAATCCATATTGCCCCTGAGGATTAGGAAAATATAACCTTTACCGGACCCTTTGGCACATTTTCATTTAGAAGGATGCCATTTAGTCTATACAATGCTCTGGGTACTTTCTAGCGATGCACAGTTAGTATTTTTTTCAGATTACCTGGAGAATTTCATGGAAGTATTCTTGGATAATTTCACTGTTTATGGATCCTATTTTTATGAATGTTTGAGTAGTCTTGGTTTAGTCCGACATTGTTGTATTGAAAAGAATCTCATATTAAATTATGATAAATTTCATTTCATGGTGCGACAAGGTATAGTTTTGGGACATTTCATTTCTAGGGATGGTATTCAGGTAGATAAATCAAAAGTGGAGGTCATTTCTTCCCTACCATTCCCCAAAAATGTACGGGATGTGCGGTCTTTCCTAAGTCATGCTGGATTTTACCATCATTTCATTCATGACTTTAGTAAGATTGCACTACCCCTCTCCCAATTGCTTTAAAAAGAAAAGGAATTTTTTTTGATAAAGAATTTGAGGAAGCTTTTAATAAGTTAAAATGTAGTCTCACATCACCCTAGGTAATCCAACCACCTCGATGGGATTTACCATTTGAGATCATGTGTGATGCCTCTAACTATGCAGTTGGGGAAGTCTTATCACAAAGGGTTGAGCAAGCTCCATATATCATTGCTTATGCCTTATGTACTTTGGACCCTATCCAAGAAAACTACACCACAACTGAAAAATAATTTCTTTCCACTGTGTTTTCCTTAGATAAATTCAGTTCGTATCTTTTAGGATCCAATGTCATTGTGTTCTCAAACCGTGCAGCCCTTCGGTATCTCTTTAAGAAACCAGAAGCCAAACCACATCTCATTCGCTGGATGATCCTCCTTCAGGAATTTAATTTAGAAATTAGAGATAAAAAAGGAGTAGAGAATGTGGTAGCTGACCATATCAGTAGGATTCACCCATCCTCAGACATTGACTCATCCCCTTGTATTCCCATAAATGACATGTTTCCTGATGGGCAACTCTACCGAGTGCAAGATGCTATTCCTTGGTATGCTAAAATTTTAAATTATTTGGTTGCATCTTGCATTCCTTCTAATTTCAATAAAAACCAGGCCGACCATTTAAAACATGAGTCTCGTTGGTACATTTGGGATGACCCCTACCTTTGGTGCACATGTAGTGATAAAATCCTCAGGCGTTGTGTCCCCGATAGTGAGTTTCAGTCCGTCCTTAGGTTCTTCCACACTCTTTTTTGTGGGGGCCACTTTGGTCCCTAACAGACTGCTCGCAATGTCCTCGATTCTGGTCTCTTTTGACCCACATTGTTTTAGGATGCCCATGACTTCTGTAAATCTTGTCCTCGCTATCAAAGAATTGGGAATGTCTCTAAAAGAAATGAGATTCCAAAATAACCCTTGTGATTCCATGAAATTTTTAATGTTTGGGGCATTGACTTTATGGGATCATTCCCCCAATTCATTTGGGAACCTTTACATTCTTATGGCAGTTTATTATGTGTCAAAATGGGTAGAGGCACGAGCTACAAGGACTGATGATTCTAAGGCAGTTGTATAATTTTTAAGAACCCAAATCTTCTATAGGTTTGTCTTACCTAGGTTCATCATCAGTGACCAAGGTTCTCATTTTTTCAACCGAACAATGAAATCACTTTTTCATTGTTATGGGGTCAGTCATAGAGTATCTTCTCCTTATCACCCACAGAACAATTTCCAAGCCAAGGTGTCAAATAGGTAGGTAAAACATATTCTTGAAAAAACAGTTCAACCTAATAGAAAATATTGGAGTCCTAGACTCGATGATTCCTTATGGGCTTACCGTACTGCTTTCAAAACTCCCATTGGCATGTCACCATATAGGCTAGTGTTTGGAAAGAGTTTCCACCTCCCTGTTGAGATTGAGCACTGAGCCTACTAGTCCATCAAACAATGCAATTCTAATCATTCTGGTGTAGGTGCTCAAAGGAATTTGCAGATTCAAGAGATGGAAGAAATTAAAAGAGATGCATATGAGAACTCCAGGATTTATAAGTAGTAAACTAAGGCTATCCACAACCGTCTCATCCTTCATCGTCAGTTCCACATTGGGCAGAAGGTTGTCCTCTACAATTCAAGGCTGAAGTTGCATCCAGGTAAGCTTTGTTCCTACTGGTTTGGACCATACACTATTACTAACATCTCTCCATTTGGTTTTGTCCAGGTTCAAAATGAATAAACCAAGAAAACCTTCACTGTCAATGGGCAGCAGCTGAAGCACTTCGATGAATCCATTTCGGATTCCTCGATGGAGGAACTCCATGTTCAAGAAGAAATCTTTGAATGACACTCACCAGGTTTTATCCTTACTTATCACATTCTCTTTAATTACAATGAGTACACTGCACACTTTAGGTGTAAGGGGGGGTATATTCTTGGGTTAGTTAGGAATTTTCATTATCTTTATTATTTTTATTTTTTTAGCTTGTTGAATTGTATTTTTAATTTCCCTCATTTCCCTCCCACTTACCTTTGTTCCAGAATATTAATTTTTTATGCCCACTTTATCATGGAAAATAATGCCCGTTTAATCATGGAAGTTATTGAAAATGCATGTGGAATTCCTGTATTTCATGTTGTTTTAACATTCAAAAAAATCTAATGAAATGCATTTCAGCAATAATTCAATACTATGGTGTGAATTTCTTTTGAAATTTAGTTCTTTATCGATGACCTAAATGGTTGTATCATTTCGAAACCTTTGAGAAGAATGGTACCCTTTTTGAATAGTTTAAAGGAAATTTATTCCACTTAATCTCTCAACACATTTTTGCACCTAACCATGAAGTGTGAAAATTTCTTACTTAGTGGAAGGTAAATATAAGTTAGGTTGATTTTTCTCTACTTTCCAAAATCATTTTTCCATATGTTCGTTCCTTATCCAATCTATTTCATTATTGTACCAGATTGACCTATGCGTGCGTACCTATTATCTGACTGTTGTACGCCCTAAAAACAAAAGAAAAAGGGTTGTATATTAGGCAGGTCAAAAACCACCCTTCCTCAACTTTTGACCTTGTTATAACTATTACAATTAGTGTCGTGAGGAGATTAAACATGGGTTGGGAGAAGAGTGTGAGATTTGTTCCAAGTGTAACTTTTGAGAAAAAATGAGGGGAGTGATGAAATGTTCAACATATGGGGATATCTAGGTCGGGAGCTTATGGTTTGACTTCTGGGAATGCTTAAGTGAGTGGGTCTTGTAATTTTATTGCAAAGGATGTGGGGCAGGTTCGGTGGAAAGGATCTTGTAAGTAGACAATTATTAAAATAACTTATGTTTACACGATAGAAAATGGAAAGAATAACATGAAATTGTTTCCATACCCACATGTGTAGAATTAGTGACATGATTAACTTTTGAATTATTATTTTTATTGGTATCATGCATTTCTTGGAATTTAATTTGGATATAATTTTTTAGACGCCTTTTTCTATGATCACTGAGAATAACTCCTCGGTGTGATTTTTTCTTTGATCACATTTCTATGAGGAATTAAATTTTCATTGAATGTTAAATATTTATGAAGTTGGAAATATCTAAATGCATAATTTTTGGAAATATGACTTTTCCCAAGAGTGAAACTGTTTAGGTGTGGGGGTATGATCGCACCGCGATTCACTATTTCATTTCCACCCTTATACCACTGTGTTAAATTAGTTTTGTATTGAAAATTATAAAAAAAATAAATTCATGTTTGATTCTATTATTTTGTTTTTATCACTTCTAAAAATGGAAATGTTGCTTGTTTTGATAATTTTATTGAAGGTGGAGGTGATTTGGAGGGCCCATGATGAAGTCTAAGAAAAATGGGTCAAGCTGCGCAGGATCCAAGAACACCAGTTTACTAAACCACTTACTTCTACTTAATCGTGCATCCAAATGGGATGAAATTTTTTGGGATGGTCAAAAATTCATTGGGATAAATTTCATATGAAAGAACCCAAGCCTCATTCATCCATCTGGTGGCCCAACCGACCTGATCTGTCCATCACACCGAATCTGCATGAAGTCAAAAGTGGTGTGTTGTGATTTGTCTATATCTCAGGCTCTAGTTGTCCAAATGGTGCCAAACTTTCGGTGGAGACATTAAATAGGTTTTTAAACATGTTTATAGTTTTTTTAAAAGTGATATTTGACTTTAAAGGGGTCAAAAATCATGGTCCAAGTGGTTTTACACAATCTGTGTGCCCAAAACCACCTTCCACTTTTCCTATAAAATTGAAGTTTGGGCTCCTCATTTTCAAGTTCATCCAGGAGAAAAATATATGGTATTTTGGAGATCCAAATAATCCCTCTCATCATACAAGAAGTTCTGGAGGCCCCTATCCTCGTAGTGGGGTCAAGGATGAAGGAGAAGTTCCACCCGAGCTTCCTCCTCCCGATGTTGAGCTAAACGTGGATGATCATTTTGAGGGAACTACACACACTTGAGAGGGAGTTCCAGCGCTTGTTCTTCTATTTTTTTGTGTAATTTTTGTTCTAAATATTTCACTTATTTCTTATCTTGACATGTTTATCCTCTGGTTTTATTTTTATCGATACAATTAAGTGAAATGCTTTTTATTTCAACACCGATTGAGTTGAGATTTCAAGTGGGAATATTGGGTTATTCTGATTGGAAAACACAAGTATCCTTTCTATCCCACACATATATGATATTTCAATATGATTTGGTATCCCTTGTTCTATGATTGAGGACCAAACGTTTACAACATGATTATTGTGCCAAGGGTTGCTTCTTTGGGCATCGTTTTAAGGGGTAAAAGGGGAGTTAAGATCTTGACAACCCTCAACCAAATAATTAAACAAAACCATGTGAAATTTTCAGAACAATGAACTATCCAAGATTTTTAGTGAACTTGAAATGATCTCATTCTCTCATACTTATTAAATCATTAACTTTATCTATCAACTGTTAAGCTCTTAAAATCAAGTTATTTTCTTAACATTGTTTTCAAAATCACCCTCATTTTTTAGTACTTTTTATTAAAAACGCATACTCTAAACCTATCAAAGCTCCTTAAGAGACGACCTAGGGTCTACCCTAGACTATAAATCAACCTTAAAAACTTAATTAATTTGATGTGTCATGACAACTTTTTAAACGGTGCACCGCAGATCCATCACCCGATTCATCAACGAAGAAAGAATTCCATCAAGGAAATTCTTTATTTAATTAAATTAATTATAAATAATATGTGGTGATACTCTATCTCAATTACATCATAATTATCCATTTTATACTTCTTTGATTCAATTCCGTTGATCACAGCATTCGTCGTCGTATAGATCTCAGATTGATCATCGTTTATGGAAAAATCAAAGCTGGTCACCGCCCATCGCACACTTATGTTGTGCCCAGAACCTACAAGAATATCCTTAACTATCTAATTTAAAATAAGGATATGTTCATGGTATTTTGAGGAAATAAAGAGCTAGTCATTATGGGTTATACAGATGCTAGCTTTTAGACAGATCAGAATCCTCTGAAGTCACAGTCTGAATATGATTTTTGTCTCAATAGAGGATCTATGAGCTGGAAGAGTTCAAAGCAGCCAGTTGTCACAAATTCTATAGTGAAGTCTTAGTATATCATGTCTTCCAATGCAGTTAAGGAAGTCATATGGATTCAAAACTTTTTCCAAGAGATTGATTTTGTACCTAACAATCAAGACCTTCTCATAGTTTACTATGATAACACTGCACTAGTAGCTCTCTCCATGGAGCTAAGGTCACATCAACATATGAAACACATAATTCAAAAGCTTCATATCTTGAGGGATTTTTTTAATGAGTTGAATTTGCAGTGAGCGGAATATCCATGGAGAAAAATGTGATAGACTTGTTGACCAATGATTTATCTCAGTAGAGGAATGAGTATCATGTGGGAGCTAGTGGACTTAAAGTTGTTATCAGTTGGCTCTAGTAAAAGTGGGGTTATGTTAGAGTTGGTGCCTTAAAACCGATTTTCTCAGTACTTGATTACGTGTTTCATTATTAGTGAAGTTTTCTTATCACATCATGAATGTTCCTCTGCATTACATTCACATGTGATAATGTCCTAAGAAAATATATGTCGCACTGAAAGGTTATAGCAGTTCCTCGCTATGATGAGAACCAGAAAGTGCTATGATAGTATTCTTGAATATATGTTTTATGACTCGATGATATTGTCTAACAAGACATAGACAATATATGCTATCAAGGGTGGGTGGATCATAAGACATTTAAACTCCTTCTCATGGTGCTCTCTCTTGGTAATCTCTAAGATAGGAGGTTACGAGAATAGACATGTCAATAAAAAATCAACATTTCCATGTGTCATTGGATGTTCCTATCTTCAAACATGTGTATTGATCCTTAGACTTTAAGATTGTCATTCATGGATATCATGACTCGTGTACTTTAATGTATTAATGAAAATTGTGACAACATATGTTTGTAGTGAGATATGATGTGTTGGGTGCATCATGAGTGATATTGTATTAATAGATAGTGCGAAAAAGGATTTATCCCTTCTTTCCCTTGATATAAGTTGATATCTCAGGCACTTTGATGGGAATAGAACTGCTTAAGTAAGTCCATGGCCATAGTGTTTAGTGGACAAGTTCAGTTCGGAAATGTCAAAGAAAGAGACATCAAACATATAGGTTGATGGCACCAATATTCAACCTATTTAATTTGAGATATCATGATGAAGGGATTATATTACACGGTAAGTGTTCGTAGGAGTTTGGATGTTGTTGCAATATTAACTTCTTTCTCTATGGGTGTCTTGACATCTTGCTAGATGCTAACTTTGGAATTTAGGCGGTTATGTCTAATTTCACTGAGAAAGAGATTTAGAGGGTCACACACCAATTGTATTCACAATCTCTGTTAAATTCAAGTATTGAATTTAACAAGTTAGAATAAATAATATTTATTTGGGTTTGGTTGGTCGCCATGATTTAATCACAAGTTATTCATAATAATAAGTGAGTTAAATAATAATAATAAATATTTACTTACAAAGTTTGATGAATATAATATTTATTATATTTATCGACGAATAATGGAGTGATATTTATTTATTAAATAAATATTCATTATTCAAGGATCGGCAAATGTGAATGAGGGAAAGTGAACCGAACATAATGGTCTAATTGGAAATGGAATAAATGATATTTGTTTATATTCATAAAGTGTTGTGCATGTCAAGCGATTAATAAAAAATAATAATATTACTATTGGAGATGGGGTCAACTAAGAATTGTTAAGTAGGGAAAAGACTTGTGTGCAATTTAACAACCCGAAACGTATCATGATAAATATCTAATTATCACACTTTCCATAATCACTCTTGTTGTGCACAACATATAGATAGAGACTTTCTCAAGCTCTATAGAGAGATCTAGAGATCTAGAACACGCTCTCCCTTCTTGCTCTATCAATCCTCCTTCGAGAAGAATTCTATTGTGATCAACCATGAACAACACAAGCGATCGGGATCGGTTGTGCTAGCACTTGATGATTCTGTGGGGACATTCAGAGATTGTAATGCACATATGGGTCACCGCTAAAGGGATTCTACACTTGGATCTTGCAACGCAATGATAGTAAGACGAGATCTAGTCAATCGAATCATCAACAAAAGCGGAATTACAAGTCAAGATAATTCTATATTTGCTCATAAATTAACTATAAATTACATGTGAAGATTTGTGTTTTTTGGTTCTGGTGCTTTTGTCTAGTCAAGAAATCTACAATTTTCGTTTGACATGATGTTTTAATCATGTGTGGCAATGATTACATGTAGATTAAGAATAAAAGCTGAGTTGGTCATACCATCTTAGGTGTTTCCGCTGTGTCTAGAACCTATAGAAGTGAAGTTGTTCATCGTCCTTGGTCTTAGGTGAGTAGCTCCATCAAGATCTCGGTGTACTTAAATCATTGCATGTGAAGTGGATCTTCATCCTTCCCTGGACCATGAGGATGATACTCAGGCATGCCTATGTATCTAGAGGATGATGCTTGGATGACTCAACGATAAGGATGAACAAAGTCTACACGTGGAGGTTCTTCGATTGTAGTGAGTTTGAGCCATGGTTACTGGGTCTCAGTCAAGTTTTCTTATACCTTTGTTAGTGTATTGATGCCTTATACATGTGTGCTTCAAGTGTTTCATTATGTGTGTGCATGAGTTTGTCCAAGGTGTGAGTATATGTTATCACCTCGAGCTCGGGTTAACCACAAGCTTCTGGTTGAACAAGGACTTGACCATTGGATTGCTTCTCAAGTTTGTCTTGTTTGCTCAAGACTTTCAAGTCTCTTGCACTCTCATATGTCTCTTACACTCTCGTTTATTTTACAAAGTGGAAACCTGTGATGCTCCAACCTGACGCACATAGCTCAATTTGACCGAAGCATGTAAATATCTCGCGTCATTTTCTTGGTTTTTTTACCTCTTTATTTGGCCAAGTATATATTGAACATTGTTTCTGGTTTGATTCTTTGTGTTGGCTTCAGACCGGTCTTGTTGGCTTTTAAATTATCAAAACTGATATGTTTGATTCTCTTTAGCATGACGTACATGTTTCTTTATGTCTATTGTTTATGTCATGCTCTTAATGACCATTGCATACGGCTTGTTGGATTCTTACTTCCTTGTTTTTGATGTGTGGTTCTGTGAACCACTTTTTGTGTGGTTCTAAGTTTTATATCGTGTTCACCTCAAGTTTGAAATTCGGATTCTTTCATATGAATTGGAGCTGTGTTTTTTTTTAAATTTCAACTTATTCAATTCCATTGTTTTGAATCATATATAGAACTCTCATTTGCAAGATTGTTGTTATCAGCGCGTTGATGTTTTTGCCACGGTATAGTTGTTTTGTTCACTGTGAAATCATTTTCTGTTCTGGATTAGAATTGTTAATCAAATAACTTTTGCTTACTAATTTTTTGTAATCCGAAATTCGCATAATAAACAAACTTTAATTTTCTTATTTTGTAGTTTTTTCAAACTAACTCTAAATCGTTGAATGCCGATGCGCTTTTGTTACATCCATAAAAATCACAAAAAATGAAAATTGTTACATGATTGTTATTTATTTATAATATTTTTTAAATTTTAAATTTATAATCAAATATTTCATCGAGTTTGGAAATTTAAAAAATATTTAAAAATATAATACGGTTGAGTTATGATAATGTGCTTTAAAAATAAACAGATTATAAATAAATTTCAGATTTTATAAAACAAAATGAATTATAAACAATAGTTTTATAAAACAAAATGAATGAGGGTTCATGTATGTAAAATTTGAAAGGTACGTGCATGTAATCCAAGCATAACCTATTAAAATCAGGATCCAAACTCGGAATTAATTACAGTTGAAGACCGTTGTAGTTATAAATTGATCCGGCAAAAACAACTGCAACGATCCATAACTGGAATAAATTTCAATTTTTGATCCCTACATGTCATTCTCCCTTAAAATTAACAGAGGGTAGCAGGAGAGGACCGTGCGAGCCGTTGGTGATACAGTAATATGAGTGCAATGGTAGACTATGATAGGAGGTTGACATTCATAAATTAATGATTCTAAAATATGCAATAAAATAAAAATGATATAAAGTAATCATAGTATTAAAATAATTTTAATGAATAAAAAGCTTTTATTTGCTATTACTTCTAGAAAAAAAATATTATAATAATAAAATTCATTTTAAAAATTATTATTATTATTATATTATAATTTGTCTGATTTTCGTTGTATTCTTCCCCCTCCCCGGAACTGTTTTCATATTTGATTAAAAAGAGAGAGAGATTCCAGCAGATGGAGGGTTCGGCTTCATCCACCACAATCGCAGGTAGTTCACGTTTTTTGCAGGCGCGCATGACCTTCCTTGTTATCTCTTGGATCCTTCGTTAATCCTTTTCAAGCAGGATCCTAAGCCTCCCCCTCATTCTGTTTTTGTTCTCCTCCTCTTCTTTTCCTCTGTTTGTTCCCATGTTCCTTATAAAATACCTCCTCGTCTTCTCCACGCGGCTAACAGCAGCAGCTGCAATGAAGACGAAGTGGGTCGATCGTATAAAAAGCCACCGTGCATGTGCTCTCTATTGATGAGCTCTTGACTTTATCTCTACCGGTTTTCTCTGTTTCTTCTTTTCTACTGTTTTTTTTTTTTGGGAGGGTTTTGGCTAAAAAATTTGCCAGTTGTTGAGCTGATGTTTTCTTGGTAGTTAAAGGGGTCATTCACGGGGAACCGCGAATGCAGTGTATAAATCGGTGTTGAATGTTCCCTCCACTTTGAAATTCTTGACAGCGGGATTGCTCATTCGGTGCGTTAACGGCGTCTCTACCCCCCTCCCACCTCTCCCCCTTTATTTTCTCCGTGGGTGGGTGGAAGCGTTGAGTTGACGCTTTGATTCCTCTTCCTCCTTGGTTCGATTCTTCGTAGACTCCCGTGGAAGCTACGAAAATGGCGGAAACCCCGCGACTCGTAAGAGCAACGTCCCGTTCTTTCGCCTTTTTCCCGTTTCTTCCAACTGTTCCATCGGGCTTTGTGTTTTGTTTGCTTGTTGGTTCGTCCTCTGCGTCATTTATTATTGGACTGTTTCAGCGATGAATTTATTGATTCTTGCGCTCGATTTGATAAAATGTGATTCTCCCTCTTTCGCCGCCTCTTTCTATTCCTCACGGGCATTGCTGTGATTTTTCAGAATCTGGATTCGAGTTCCGCGACAAATTCGCGCCAAGTTTATGGGCTTGAAGAGATGGTGGATTTGGATTCGCAGAAGCTCTCGAGTTCTTCCAATTACATAAAGGGGGTTAGGTATTCGAACGAAAAATCAGACAGCTACGTCGTTGACCTGGGATGCTTCTCCCCTGGCCTCGACAGAGATTCATCTCCCAATTCCAGAATCGTCGTACGTTCTTTCTAAAATCTTATCCTTAATTTCGATTCGCTGTCGAATTCTTATCATTAATTGATCGAAATTCGAAACGAGATTCATTTGATGATATGGGCTCTCGTTTTGCACGAAAACTCATATTCTTGGATTACGATCCTTCTAACGACGGGTGGTTTGTGGGTTAAAAGTTGCAGAGAATCTTTTCCAGAAAAGAGGAGAAGAAGCCCAGCCCCCGCGCCACGTCCATGGATAAAGATACAGGTACCGTTCTTCCTTGGAGCCTTTGATTATAAAGAGAAAATGAACCGAGCAAGATCTCAGATGGGTCCTCCCTGAGAAGAATATGCAAACAGAAAAAAGCCATTCGATTCTTCGATTTCAGCCTCACAGATTTCGCTGGCCCAGCACTTTATTTTTTATCCATTTCCTTTTGTCCTTAAGCTGAGAGCATAAATTTGGCGTCTCTGTTTCGCATAGTGTAACTTAACTGGTAAGGAAACAGGTTCCGCCAAGTGCATCGTCGGCGGAAACCCGGCGGCCGTAACAATGGGGGGCACGGCGGAGCGCCCCGCCTCCCCGCAGGTTCACCACCACATCACCGTCACCGGCGCCGCACTGGGGTCGCCATCCGCCGGCGAGAGCGCGCGCGCCCTCATGAGGTGCGGCTCGCGGCGCTCCCGCCCTCGCTGGGCCCTCGACCCCACCCTGGTTCTCATCCTCTTCGCCACCATGTAAGCCGCGAGACGCCCTTGGATGAACGTCACTTAACGGATTGAT
Source organism: Viscum album (assembly GCA_963277665.1). Lineage (NCBI taxonomy): Eukaryota > Viridiplantae > Streptophyta > Magnoliopsida > Santalales > Viscaceae > Viscum > Viscum album. The sequence goes on along the minus strand of OY728139.1, from coordinate 1,509,111,280 downwards.
TGAATGGGGAATTTTGGTTGATGGCAGGTCGAGTATGGGGACGTTGTTGCTCATATACTTCACGCTCACCATGGGCAAGCTCAAGGAGGATGGCGACCCCGTCCGCTGATAACACTATAGATATTTATGTGGCAGAAACCGCGGCGCCCCGTCCGAAGAACTGAACTGGTGGAGTGTATATCCGGAACAGAGGCAACAGAGAAGAAGATAATGCGGAGCCGTGGCAGCTCCTCGGCTCTGAATTGAAGGCACCCTGCGAGGTTCTTCACCCACTTGAGGTGTAGGTTTTAGGGTAGGGTTGTTGTTTTGGTTTGTATGCGTGAACAACATAAACCATGTTTCGAATATTTTACTAGCACGGGTGGGCGAATATGTGTATTTAACGGAATAGTTATCCGAAAATCGATTTTTTTTTTAAAAAAAAAATCTAATTGGTATTAATTTTAATAACTGGAAATCGAATGAAAAAATTGAACAGTTATTAATTTTATTTGGCTAATATGGTTTTGGTTATTAATTTTAATAACCGTAAACGGAAAAAATAATCGAATTTATAATTTATAATTTTTATTTATTTAATATTTTAAATAACCTATGTGGTTGATTATAACTATAACAAAAATACATTATTTATTATAAATTAATATTTATTAAAAAATAATTTATTTATTTTTATAAAATTTAATGATTTTTATGTGATTTTTTGTTTTTGTTCGATGCAAATAGAGTGATTTTTTTTTACATAATCGTTAACCAGATGGATAATTGAAAAAAAAAGTTACGAAAATAATAATCGAAACTGAAAAAATAATAAAAGCAATTATTGGATTTGGTTGGTAAAATGATAACTGAAAAATCATATGATTATCAATTTTAGATGTGGTTATAACTGAAACCGAAATTTGCTTAGGTCTACATGCACATGTGTCTTTTAAAATATCTTACTTTTTTTTGAAGGAAAATATATAAATTACTAATCAAGGAAACCAGGATTACAAAGCCAATTAGGGAACGAGTTCACCCAACAATATTCACCTCAAAATTTCCCAAAACGAGCCAAACGATGAGCTTTCGAATTACCATCCCTTTTGATAAAAGAAAATTTGCATGCATCGAATCCAGCGGCCAGGAACCAGATCTTCCTCAGGATGAGGCCATAGGGCTGGGAACCCTCATCTTTTGTTGAGAGTGCGTTCACCACTTCGAGACAGTCTGATTCCACCAGAATCTTGGGCCAACATTTTGAACGGGCAAAAAGAATCCCCTGGAGGATGGCCGAGGCCTCAACCACCACAGGGCTCCATGTGTTAGGCACAACCCTACACTGAGCTTCCACAATCTGGCAAACGCTGTTATGAGCAATGAGTCCAATACCGACCCTTGAATGAGCAGAGACAACAGCATCTGTATTAATCTTAAAGAAATCCTCAGGGGGGGACCAAACAGGAGGCGCTCGTCAAGTGTGGCTCAAAGGCTACCCCTCATCACTTTTATTCCAGTCATTCATCCACTCCAAAGTTCTATCCACCCATAGTTGATCAGGGGTCACCTTCATCTGGAAAATGCATTCATTCCGTCTAGTCCAAACCAACCAAGCAATTGTGCAAATCAGCCCCACCACTCTTGGTTCAAGAAAAAACACCTATTTAGTAAGGTTTGAGACCAACCCAATTGAAAGATCAAAGAGAGTACCAAAATCCTGCCTCCAAACCTTCCACACCCCTTCCACCACCTCACAGGAAAGAATTGAATGCAAAGGGGATTCCACTTCATGGAGGCACAAAGGACAAGTGTCATCCTCCGCCAAATGACGCTGCACCAGAAAATCACAGGTTGGAAGAACCCCAGCACAGACCTGCCACCAAAAAAATTTCACCTTAGGGGAGGCGTTGAGGGACCAGAGGCACTTCCACCGATTATCGGTGGAGACCTGGGCCAATCCTTGGACCCTCATTTTGTAACCTGAACGAACAGAATATCTCCCCTGAGGTTCCCCAGTCCAGCAAATCTGGTCAATACCCATTCCTGGTGTGAGAGGGATCCTCAGGATGAGCTGACGATCCACCTCATTAAACCAGCAACAAAGCTTCTCCTGATCCCACTCCTCAAGCGAGTCATCGAGCAGGTCACGTACACTTGCATCTTCTGAACCAGGAACAACCGGTGAGGAAACCTTATGATTGACGCCACCTGCCAGCCATGGATCCTTCCAAATGTTAATAGTATGCCCATCAGCAATTCTCAACACGCAGCCCAAATCAATGAGAGATTTTGCTCCCCAAATGCTTCTCCACAAAAAACTAAGTCGTGGCCCCAACTTGGCATGCAAGAAGTCAGAGTGAAGGAAGTACTTAGCTCATATCACCTGTGAGAACAGGGCATTTGGGTGGGAAAGAAGACGCCATCCTTGCTTCGCCAAAAGAGCCTTGTTAAACCATTTGAGATTACGAAAACCGAGGCCGCCACAGAATTTTGAAACACATAGCTTCTCCCAGGACATCTAATGGGAATTATGTTTTCCCTCATGGGAGCCCCACCATAAATTGGCCAACCAGGAGTGGATTTGATCCACGAGAGTTTCTGGGAATTTAAACAGCGACATAGCATAAGACGGGATTGCTTGGGCCACTGACTTCACGAGAACTTCCTTTCCCGCCTTGAAAATCTTCCTACTAGACTAAAGACAGATCAGATTATCCACCCTATCCACAATCGCGCCAAAAACTTGTTTCTTCGACCTACCCACCAGGGTCGGGAGGCCAAGATACTTGGGATGCTTATCAACCAGCGGAAACCCACACATTCACTGCAACTCCTCTCTCTTCGCTTGTGGGACACCTTTATTGAAAGATAACTCTGATTTTGAAGCATTGAGACGTTACCCAGAGGCCCTTTCATACAGATTGATGATATTCAGCACTGCACTGCATTCTTACAGGGTAGCACGCGCGAAAAGGAGGCAATCATCTGCAAAGAATAGATGAGAGACAGAGGGGGCATTTCTACATACCGTAGCACCATGGATAACACCTTGATCGGATGCCTTCAGGATGAGATGAGAAAAGACATCTGCCACCAGAATGAAGAGGTAAGGTGACAGGGGGTCCCCTTGTCTCAAGCCTCTTGACGATTTAAAGCTCGGTGAAGGGACCCCATTAATATTGATTCTGTAGGAGACAGATGTAACACAATCCATGACATTAGAGATCCATTTCGTCCCAAAGCCCAACATGGATAGAACAAATTCGAGAAAAGACCATTCAACTCTGTCATAAGCTTTCATCATATCTAGTTTCATTGCCATGGTGCCTCACTTGGACGAGGAGCGCGTTTTCATAGAGTGGAATAATTCGAATGCAATGACATCATTGTCCGTAATAGATCTCTTTGGAACGAAAGCACTTTGGTTATCTGAGACAAGCAGTGGGAGAAAATTCCTAAGTCTGGCTACCATGATTTTGGAGAAAATTTTGTAAATCACATTACACAGACTGATTGGCCGAAACTCCAAGATTTTCTAAGGGCACTGGGATTTGGGGATAAGAGTAATAAGAGTTTCATTTAGGGATTCAAGAGAGGCTCTGCCAGCCCACACCTCCTTCATTAGTGCCACCACATCGTGCTCCACTATATGCCAAAAGAGTTTAAAGAACAGAGCATGAAACCCATCAGGCCCCGGTGCCTTGGTAGAGTGAATATGATGCAGGGCCCCAATCACTTCCTCCTCAGACAAATCACTTTCCAGGTACTGATTCATGTCTTCAGTAACCAACTTTGGGATGCATCCAATCAGGCATGAGGGAGTGCTAATACTTTCAGCTGAATAGAGGTTGCTGAAAAAGTCCAGGATAATGGAGTGAATGCCATTTGTGTCATGCACAACTCTTTCAATGGGGTCCTCCAGATGAGAAATATGATTCTTCCTTCTCCTCGCAGACGCTCGTTGGTGAAAAAAGTTGGTGTTCTGATCACCATCTTTGATATGAGATTCCCGTGCCCAAATAAACCAAAAACTCTCTTTCTCCCTCAGAGCTGTATTAAGATTCTTTTCTTCCACAGAGATGTTTCTAAGTACAGAGTCACAACAAGGATAGGAGTGGAGTCGCTTTAATTGATTCTCCACCTCCTTAATACGTCGGTCAAAGTTACCAAACCTAGCTGAGCTCCACGTCTGAAGGTGAGACACAACAGTGCGGAAGCTGGACATGATGCACCGATTTGAACCCTCCCAAGCCGCTTGAACCACCTTTTCACAGTCACTATCTTGGATCCACATACTTTCAAAGCGAAAGGTTCACTCAGGTCCCCTCTGTTGCCCTTGTGAGATGGTTGACAACATGATTGGGTAGTGGTCAGAGGAGACGAGGGGCAGGTGGACAACAGAGAAGGGATGGAAAAGAGAGGTCCACTCATCATTCCCAACAAATCTGTCTAACCTTTCCACCAAGTGGTTCTCCATTAACCTACCCCAATGCCAGGTGAACGGCGAGCCAGAAAACTCGAGGTCATGAAGGGAGTTTGACACAAGAGACATCCTAAAATCGTTCATCGCAGCACCACTCCTCACACGTCCCCCTTCTTTTTCATGGGGAGACATGATCTCGTTAAAATCCCCCCCCCCCATCAGAAGAGGGCCACAGAGGGAGACCCGCAGTCGCTTCAAAAGGGCCCATGATCTGTGTTTTTCATGCCCACCCGGCCACCCGTAGAACCCAACAAACGACCAAGGAGGAGTTTCGGGGCCAACAACCGTCACAACAATGTGGTTACTTGAGTAATTAGAGATCTTGACCCCAAGGTCCTCCTTCCACAAGAGGCAAAGTCCACCTGAGTGTCCCTGTCTTCCAATGGGAAAGATGTTTTTGAACCCAACCTTCTGGCCCATAAGGCCTGCATCCTTGCTATCCAACATAGTTTCGGATAAAAAAACTATATCAGGGCGAAATTTGGAACTCCAATGATGGAGAACGCGAACCGTTCGGGGATTGCCAAGCCCCCGACAGTTCCAGCATAAGATTTTCATTGTTCTAGGTGGGGCTGGGACACACTCACCACCACCTCTGAAACTTCGACAACCCACCCGTTATCTGCCACTTTCCACCTCTTTTCCAGGCTCTCAGTCAGCTGAGATGCCTCCAAGCGTCGTTTATGGTCTCTGGGCTATGAACTGGGGGGGGGGGTCCACATCCTTATCTCCGCTAATACTTCTTTTCCACGTCTGATGTTTTATAGTACCTGTCGACGTGATCCCCATCATGTCATTTACTTCCTGAGGGGTAGCTCTGGGAGAACCATCATCTGAACTGGGAACCGGGTCTGGTGGGTCGTTGCATAGCTTTTGTACCCCTGATCCTGGGTCTGGTGGTTCCTTGCATTTTGGCTGCAGCCTAGCAGATGGGGATTGCCAAGCCCCCGTCATCTGCCACTATCTTACTTGAATTTGAAGCATGGCTTGTAAATAATCAATATGTTTTGAACCTGAAAATATTTGAATGAATCAAATCATTTCGATCTTGGTTTTAAAGTACTCACAAAAATGAATTGAACGTGATGAGATATCATAAGTTTAAAGGAATATACAAGAGAAACATTGCACTACTGTTGACTGAATGAATCTAAAAAACATATACGTATAATGAATGATTTTATATAAAAAAAAAGATTACATAGATTTTTTATGAAAACAATATATCACATTTTTCCTTGTACACATGGACTCAAAATAAAAAATGAGTGAACCATAATTAAAAGATGGGTCCTCTTTGAGTCGAATTGAGATATCCCTTTTCAGGAGTGCAGTTTGAACCATTCATCACATGAAAATGATAACATGAACCATTTAAACATTAACGAAAATGTGCAATCGATATTGTAATTCAAAATACATTATCTCATAGATAGGAATGAAATCAAAGAAAACCCTTTAAACCGGTTAAGTGCATCATCAAAATAGATATTTGATGATAGAAAAATGCACTAAATCCTGGACCATGACATAGTGGTTTTCACTATGTCGTAGTCTATGCTACGATGCCCCGTAACATTGAGAAAGTCACCATGTCATTGTGCCCATGCATGGTATTATCGCATTATGCTCTTTCTCTAAGAGTTATCATACTTATTTGATCATCATAAGATGATGATTATGAGTTTGAATGCATTACATGAATATTTAAATGTTAAACATTCAATATGAGAATTGAACCGAATGTTACAAAGCAATTGTAACATTTGAACGTTTGAGAAACATTTCAAACAAGGCATGGACAAATGTTTGAGTTCTTGAGGCTTATATAAAGTTGGTTTGATCCTCATATTGTGTGTGTAAATTCCATTCCTTAGAGACATTATGAAACTCCTTAGTCAAGGCTCTCGCAAACTCTTTTTCGCTTCATCCTTTAATCCAAAGTTTCTAGAAAATAGTTGATGGAAGGGTGAGATCCTTCCCAAGCATCATGAGATTCATGTTGTAATGGTATGGACTTTACGACCCATTACATTGTGGGAATTCAGGTAATGGAGGTGTTTGGGGGAAGTTTAGAGGCAGTTGAGGAGTGAATGGTGGAGTTATAGTTGAAATTTTAGTTGGGGAATTATTTTGCAGCATGAAGGCTTATGTTGCCCTGCAAAGGGAGTGTTTGTAGTGTGGAGAGATCAGCTGCAGTGTGGAGTCTTGGGGAGTGGATATTTGGTGGTTCTTCCTTTTTCAACATAGCTGTGGCGTGGCTTCTAGGCATCAACGTGAATTCTTGGCAGAGGGATTTTTGTGGTCCTGTCAATTTTGGGGTAATTGTGCTGTAGAGCTGGGATACAACATGACCTTCTTCTTGGAGATTGAATTATGCGGCGTGGTGGTTTCCCTTACATCATGGTCCTTCTACTAGTTTATAGGATCAACGGCGTGGACCTCACAATGATTCTCAACATGGTTTTTACCACCCCCATTACAACGTGGTCCCTTCCTTTTACGTCAAAGCCTTGTATCGTGTCGGTACCCTTGCACCGTAGTGAAGGGTGTCACGTCGTGGTCTTCTAATTTCCAGTTTTCCTATAAATTACCGAACCCCTTTGAACCCTATCTTCCTCTAGCATTTTCCCTTGAATCTTAGGTAGCTCCTAGGAAATTTCAGGAGGCCTTTCACCCTCTCAATGTGGGCTTTGACCCTCATCATCCAGAGATCTAGCATCAACAATTCTAAGTGAGTTTCCTTCTTAACCTCGGGTTTCCTTCCTCATTATTTTTTCAGGGAGGTTGGGATAAGGATATGGATGGTTTGTGTAGTGTTATGGAGGGATACTGATGTTTTCGTTGTGTTCTAGGTTGATTGGGGTTTTTCCTTACATTATGGTTCTTAAAGGCTTTCTTCCTCTTGTTCCATCCTTGCACAATGATTTTGAAAGCTTTATTTGAGGAATGAGATCCTTGTCCTCTCCCTTTTTTAAGTGTATGTATGAGAATTTCATGTTTTTGTCTTCCTTTGGGTGGATGGTATGGATCATCATAAGAACATAATTAATAGATTTATTTGAAATTGAATGGGAAGGGGAGTATGTTGCAGTTGGTTCCATATAACCAACTTTTTTTTTCACTTTATGATAAACTTGCATTCATTGTTTTGAATATTAATAAACTACTTATCACATCTTGATTGTTCTTCTGCGTGATATAGTATGTGATAATGTATTAAGAGGAGTTGTCGCACTAAAAGGTCCTAGCAGTCCCCCACTATGATGAGAACACGGAAATGCTACGACACTATTCTTTAATATATGTTCTTTAGCTGGATGATATCATTTGAGGGACACAAATGATACAGGCTATCAGGAGCGGAGACTCATAGGACTTTGAGACACCTTCTCATGGTGTACGCCCTTGATAATATCTAATAGAATATTATGATAACGAGACCCACCAGTAGGAAACCCACATTTATATGTGTCATTGGATGTTCATATCCACAGATGTGTGTATTGGTCCTTAGACTTTAACATTATTATTAATGATTATTATGAGTCACGCACTTAGATGTATTGAAAAAAATCATGACGACAGATGTTCGCAGCGTGGTAGGATACGTTGGGTGCGTCACGAGTAATATTTCATTAATGAATAATGCAATAAATGATTTATCTCTTCTATTTTTTAATGAAAGTTAATATCTCAAGGCATTTGATGGAAATGATATAGCCTAAATAAATCAATGGCTATGGTGTTCTATAGAAAAATTCTATTTTTGGAAAGTCAAAGAAAGAGATATCAAGTATATAGGTTGATTTCACTGACATGCAACATGCTCGATTTGAGATATTGTGATAAAGAGATTATATTGCACGATAAACCTCTATATGAGGTGACATGTCTTTGTAGTATTAGTTTCTTTCTCTATGGGTGCCTTGGCGTGTTTCTAGACGTTAACCTTGGACTTTAGGCTGCTTCCCCTAATGCCACTGAGAAATAAGCCAAGAGGATCACACACTAAGTATATCCAGAATCTCAGTTAAATAATATATTATTATTTATTATTTAACTGGTTGAATAAATATTATTCTCGCACATGGTTTAAAAATTATTCATGCATACTTGATCGTAGTTATCCAGTCACTAGTTATTTGAGAGAATATATTATGATTAGACTATTTAATAAATATTTATTTGTTGTTTAGTGAATATGTTATTTATTTATTTATTGGAGAATAATGCAGTGATATTTATTTAATAAATAAATATACATTATTCAAATCCTGATGAATATCATGGAGCAATGACGGACCGAGTTTAATGGTCCGGTGAGAAATAATAAATATTGAATATTATTTAATTAAATAACATTTAATTATAATTCACAAGTTAAGCACATGTTGAGATATAATAATATTACTATTATTATTTGACATGGGTTTTTTCTAGGATTAAATAAATAATTAAGGTCACCTGTGCAATCATTTGATTTTAACCATAGCAATATAAATACCTAATTATGTCATTTTCTCAAGACCTAATTTATTTGTGCACAACGAATCTTGAAGTATCATCTCAAGCCTAGAGAGATCCCTTATCCAAGAATGCTTCCAAGAATGGTGAGCAATTATCCTCCACCAGATCAAAGAGAATGATTTGGAAGCGATTCTTGAGGTGATCAAAACAGACGGCGCAAGCGCAAAGATATTTCGTGCCAGCACCTAGAGACTCCTTTGGCGACATATGAATATTCCTGGAACATGTATGGATCATCGCTAGAGGAAATATACACTTGGTTTCTACAACACAACGATGGTGCACTGAAGACCAGTGGCCAAATTTATCAATGAAGAAAGAGTTACTTAGAAGTAATTCTTTATATAATTAAATTAATTATAAACAATACGTGTTGATCTCCTCTCTCTCTGGTTCCAGTGTGATTAATGTTGTCTATCTTTGATTCAATTCCATTGATCATAGTGATTAAACATTGTATAGATCTTGTATTGATCATCAATTATGGAAAAAAGAAACATTGGACACCGCCCATCGCATGCTTCCACTCCACCCAGAACCTACAAGTGGCATCAGAGTGGGGCACATAATTGTTTATAATTATTTATAAATCATTGGTTATTTACGCATTTATAATTTAGTTTATCAATTCAAGTTTAATTGTTCTTTTAATTTAAATTGCAAGATCTATTTCTTCTTCCTTTATTTCTCATAGATCTAATCGAGATGATTTTTTTATGATTAAAATAAAATTGAGGAACTCATCCGGAGGTGTCAAGGTTTCTAGTCGGACAACACCATATTACACACTGTGTAACTGGAGTTACACACCATGTAGTCACGTTAAACACATCAAGATTGATTCAGAAATCAATTCAAGATTATGCGTTAATTATCACATTAATTTCATAATAAATACACCCTCGTGTTGACCAGAATTAAATGGTGCACGGTCGGTCAGACTACATGTTGTGTGGCCTATTAGACACAGTGTGTAATAACTTTGTGTCAGAGATGGGCCATGTATTCCATACATGACCTACCCGACCGGTGACTGTGTAACACATAGTCAACATGGAGTGTAGCCCATTAAACACACCGTGTACTCTAAAAATTTCGGAGGTACGCTTCACATGCCGAGTCCCTAGGTGTGTACCTTAAATAGACGGTGAAAGATGTACACACCGTGTAGATCGAATCTACACACTATGTACTTATACCAAGTTATGAAAATTTAAAATTTATTTATTTTACTATAAAAACCTTGAGACATGACTTGCGTGTGGTCATAAAGACAGGACACTCCATGTGATAGGTTTTAATATACCTAAATATTTAAATATTTAATTAATATCAGCTTAATATTCAGATCTTCATATCATGTTTGAGTTGTATTACAAGTTGTTAGTCTATATACATTGAAGCATAACACGTGACCGAAAAATAATGTAATTCATGTAATCATCAATAAAGAGCACGTTGTGAAAGTACATGATAATTCATGTATGCAATATGTCATAAGAGTAAAAAAATATATGAATATAATACGTGTTGGGTAGATTTGAATGGGTATTCACCGTGTTGCCTCCAAGGTGTATTTATGTACAAGGTTAATTTTAAGTGAATTTATTTAATTTGTTTAAAATTATAATGGATGAGAATCTCAAGGAAATTCAGATAAATATTAAGATAAAAGGATTGATTAATTGAAGATAATAATTAATCGATTCGAGCATGATTTATCTTAAATAAGAATGATTAAAAATTGAATGATAGTTTTATTAAATGTTTAATTTGTTGCATGCATGTAGATGATCATGAGATAGACCAGACCTTTTGTATGTGATTGGTTTCATTTAATTTATTATTAAATTAAATTGTTGTATCATGTGCCTTATCTCCTCATTATTATGTAGGGCCTACATGCCCATGGTTTCTTTTATGAAAAAACCTTTCCCTCCTCACTTGTGTGTGAGTAAAATGAATATGTAATGGATGGATCTCCCAAGCTAGTAGAGGTGGTTCAAGTTAGGAGATTAAGTGAAACCAATCCATGGAGATACAAAGGTAGATAGGTGGAATGCTGTAAACATGAACCTCAATTGGTTCAAGGTGTTTATCACCCAGGTTAATGGTTAGTTTATCAACAGCTAGATAAACTAACCATTAGTATAATCTCATGATCATATCCTTTATTTTTTTTTTTTTCAGTTTCATGGTTTTTTCATTATGGATGTCTTGTCGCGATCACATAATTAATGAATTAACAATCATGCAATATGAGACTAAAATAAACTCGATTATGATTAAATATTATCTAATACATGGTTAATAACTCAATTAATCCCACTTAATATTAACAAGCATGTAATAAAGATAATAATTGGAAATTTATGCATAAAGGATAAAATCCATCAATAAAATATCAAGTCAGTATAGCCTTCCATTACTTCGGTTAGAATCAAACCATAGTTCAAAGTGATTGACCATCCAAAGTTGGGGTGCTTTCAACTATTAGGAAATTCTAACATGAGGTTTTGGGTTGACTTAACTTGGTTCACATCAAGGGTTGACTGTCAAAGCAAGACTTGGTGTAACTGAGAGGAAAAAGTTGAGGAAATATAAAATTAATGATTTTAGGATTGGGGAGTCCACTCAGTAGATCAAGAAATTGTGAGTTGATGCAGTTGGTATTTGGAATGCCTACCTAAAACCATTTGAGTTGCTTGACCAACCAAAGTTGGGGTAATGAGAAGGGGAATATAGATCCTTACTACTAGAATATCCAAGCAATAAGATATTATAAATCCAATGGTGAGGGATATTGGGTTTTGATAAAATATTGGGAGACTAATAAATATAACATTTATTTATTTATCTAAATTTTATCAGATTGAGTGGTAAAATTCTGATTTTATTATTTTGTAGAAACAAAAATAAAATGACATCAAACATATCATTCTAATCCATACTTGAGAAGGAAAAAAATCTTATCATCACAAATTTCCAAGTGTGGAAAAGGCACCTACGTGTCATCCTTCACCATGAAAGGAAATTGTATGTGCTAGAAGAACCTTTACTAGTTTCACCTAGAAATGAGGCAAGTGATGAAGAACTATATCTCTATGAGAAAAATCTAAATGATGCTACATATATTCAGTGCTTCATGCTATCATCCATGTTTAACGATATTTTGAAGAAACATGAGAATATGGATGCCTATAGCATGATGTCTCACCTTCGGGATCTCTATCAAGAGAAGGCAAGACAAGAGAGGTACGAGATCTCCAATGCTTTGTTCAAAACTAAGCATGGAGAGTCTGTTTCTTCTGGGCCTCATGTAGTCAATATTATCAGCTAAATTGAATGGCTTAACATCTTAGGGATTAAATTCACTGATGATTTGTGTACATATCTCACACTTTCATCACTACCAAAGACCTTCTCTAACTTTATTGTGAATTATAATATGAGAAATAATGAGAAGAGCCTTTCAGAACTTCTGATCTTGATTCACCATGTGGATAAGGACATGGGGTGTGATAATCCCACAATCCTTATAGTGAACAAGAAAATAAAGAATAAGGAAAAGGGGTCCAAGACTTATAAACAGTCTAAATCTCCCGAACATCGTCCTTCCAAGAAGAAGAAGATCCAGAGACATGGAAAGGAAAAGGAAGCAGTATGTTTTTCATGTGGCAAGCCAGACTATTGGAAGATGAACTACACCTATAAGAAATGGGAATCTAAAGGTTCATTCGTTATCGAGTGAAATATTTCCATTTATACACATTGGGTATTAGATTCAACTTGTGGTGCTCACATCTGTATCCAAATGTAGGAACCAAGTAGATTCTAAAATATTGCCATAGGAGAGGTGGATCTACGAGCTGCTGATGGTGTAAGGTTGGCTGCTATAGCCATTGATGACTACCACCTTTCATTTCCAACGATAATGATTTTTGGTTTTAAGAGATTGTTATTATCTACCTACAGTTACCAAGAACACAATTTGCGTGTCTTGTTTAGATACAGATGGGTTTATTTCAATTTTGGAAATAAATATTTTTTATTTTATAAGGACAACATATGTTACCATATGGAACATTTAAATAAAGGTCTTTATTTATTAAATTACAAAAAACAATTATTGTAAATTGATAAAGAATCATGTTCACATGACTCATATAACACCCAGTTGTGGCATCACCATCTTGGTCATGTAAACAATAAGCCTTTGAAAAAGCTATATCAATATGGTTATTTAAACTCTTATATGCTAAAACCACTTGATATATGCCATTATTGTTTACAAGGAAAAATAACCAAATCAACATTCATTGTACATGGTGAAAGGGCCACATAACTTATAGGATTGGTACACATTGATGTGTGAGGACCATTTCTAGTAGAATCTAGAGGTGGATATTCTTACTTCATTACTTTTACTAACAACTTGAGTAGATATGGATATATCTACTTGATGTGGTATAAGTCTGAGACCTTTGAGAAATTAAAGGAATTCAAGAATGAAGTAGAGAATTATCTTGGTAAGAAGATAATGAAGCTTTGATCGGATTGAGGCAGTGAATATTTTAACAAAGAGTTCATTGAATTTTTATGGGAGTTTGGGATTCTATCTCAACTCACTCCACCTTATACACCATAGTGAAATGGTGTTAGTGAAAGGAGGAATCGTACCTTTTTAGACATGGTAAGTTCGATGATGAATCATGTTGATCTTCCATTATCCTTTTGGGGATATGCATTACAAATTGCAACATGCACATTAAACCGAGTACCAACTAAAGCGGAAAATGGAATTCCATTTGAGATATGGAGTGGAGAAAACCCATTTTATCGCATACACGTGTATGGGGTTGCGATGCATTTTTAAGGCCTTCTTAGGCAACAAACTAGAACCCCAAGGCATGAAGCGTATCTTTATAGGGTATCCTAAGGAAACAAAGGGATACTACCTATAAAACCCCTCAGAAAAGAAAGTGATTGTCTCTATACAAGTCATATTTTTTGAGAGAGAGAACATCCTAAAAAATTATAGTGGGATAAAGATTGACTAAAAAGAAGTTTATGTTCAATATGCACAAGAGTTGGTAAAAGAATAGATTTCATAGGTCCTTGTGGAACAATTAGTTCCTAAAACACAAATAATGAGTATGAGTGTAAGAGAGATAAGAGAACCAAAGAGATATGGTTTTCTGGTCACTAAGGATGGTGACTCATTATTGGTTGACAATTATGAACTTATCTCCTACAAGGAGGTTGTAGAGAGATCAGAAGCTGCAAGATGGCTAGAAGACATGCATTCTAAGATGGATTCCATGTATTAGAACCAAGTTTGGGTTCTGGTCAGTGCGCCAGTTGATGTAAATCCTGTCGATTGCAAATGAGTATTCAAGAGGAAACTAGACATGGAATGTAAATTAAGTACCTATAAAGCAAGCCTAGTGGCTAAAGGTATAAGGCCCCAGCCTTAAACCTTACTTAATCTTGAGTTATTACAAGATTACACATTGATGATCTTTTCGGGTTTAGAGTTTTAGAGAATTAGATCATAAAACTTGCATTACATTCCACATATAAATGAAGTGGTTACATAAAGATAGTATTCTTCATTCCCATCAATGGAAACATATTTAAAATAAACATGGATTATTTCTTGACACTTCTTTGACACTATCATCATATCATGTACCTTTCCCTTGACCTGTGAAAAACATTTCAAAAAACTTGGGATGAGCATAAAAAGCTCAGTAAGGGATATAAAAATATGGAAAGGAAACATGAGTACATATATACATAAGGATGAGATCATACTTTACCCATAAAAAATAAGCACTTTAACATACCTCATCAAATCATGAATAAATCATAGAAATCATAAGACATAAAGGTAACTTGAGGCATTCATAACATTCTTACGTAGGGAGTAACCCTATTGGTTACGTTTGGAATACCCATCACAGTATATTCCCTAAATCTCTTTGGAGAAACCTTAACGTTTCACTCCTTCACGTTACCCAATGCATTGGAGAGCTATATCAGGATCACCCGCCCTTAGTCTATCACGGAACCACCCGTCTTCATAATAATGCCCAAGAACCTCAACATAATCGTATCACATAAAACATGCATAAAGGAAACATAACATTTCCACCTTTAAATAACAAGATATCAATACAACACATTGATATAAAAACATTATGAAAACAATTTTAAATACCAAAATAAAATAAAAGTAAAACATGATATTTATTTTTCTTTTAAAAAAAAGGTATGGCTTGTAGAGGAAGCCGAAACTCAAATAATGGTCACGACGGCGGAGAAGTCGTTGTTGCCGCATATGTACGACAAAAACATTCCATTTTGTCGTTTAGTAAACGCTTCGTATAAAAAAGATTCATTTTGAATAAACATAAAAGTCAAATGGGTTTATACACCGTATAAAAGAAGGTTGTGTATAAAACAAAATATGCCTCAATGAAAGGAGATTGAGACGAAGTCCCATACCTCGGGTCCGACTTGACTTGATCGTTCTTTAATGTCCTGAATAATAAACTTGAGTTAATTTCTACTTGTTTAAGAACCTTTTTCAAGTTCATTATTCCTTTTATATCACTTGTTTCCATGTCATGAACACTATGTAATTATTTAAGTTAATAACGGCCGTTTTAACGATTATTGGTACTTGAGTCAAAAATAAGCCCTTTATAATTACAAGTTGTTCTTGTATCCATTATATCAAGGATTATAATCATGATGTATATATCATATATATCATATATATTCAGTATATACATGCATTTATAATATTACATAATCATCTAGAGGTAAGAAATGAAATGCACCGTTCATGGAGACGGTAAGCCGTACGTACGCATGAACGCTACTTTCATTTCTATTTCATATTTATAGAATGGAATCATAATGATATAAAGGTATATTATAATTACAGTATAATATCATATATAATATCATAGTTCCATCCTTTATACTTCCCACATATGGTATTTAACAAATCAAATCACTTTGAGGGGGCGGTAGTCCGGACTTCCTTAAATGAAGATATCACGTTTACCCATAATGGAAACCATAAAGGTATGACCAAAAAGAAAAATACAGAAGCTTAAGGAAAATATAAACATATTATATATAATATATAAATATAGTGACATCTTAATGGCCACCTTTGAAGGTGTTAAAAGAATGTTGAACAATCATCGTTTCGGGAGGCATAAATTCACCATCCACGGAAACAGTATGTTCATTAACCATTAGATATAGGTGTGTGTAAGTGTAGATTTAATACTTATTATAAAAACATCCTAGTATATTTAGGATATTGGATTTTTTACAAAATAAAATAATAAAAAGAGTTTAGGGGGTTGGAGAAGCAAAATAAAACAAAAGGACTCAAAAGAAGACATTACCTTAAAATCGGGTAACTCCCTTTGGTTTGAGCTCAAAGGCTTCCTTGGGAAGACTTATGCCCAATGTGAGGCTTCAAGGAGTAATATAGGGAAGTGGAGAGACAAAATGGGCAGGGGTTGGCTGAGTCAAAGGCTTTGGGAGTGTGGGAAAAGAGGTAGAGGTGGGGGCCTTTTATAAGAGGAGAGGAGGGGCACTCTTGGAAAGTAAAGATAAGTTACTTTATTTTAAAATGAGTTTCGGATTAAAAAGGTCCCATATTGATATAATTATAGGATAAGGTGATAAGGGTTAGAAATACACTCATCCAATATGTTTTGGACATGTTTAGATCTTAGATATTACATTATCTTTCCATTTTATTTAAATCGTTAAATAATGAGGTCATCGCTGCATCATCATGACGTCATAAATAATTTAATTTATTTAATGTCTAAAAATTATAAAAAAAATAATATGATGTAGGAAATATTTTTATATTTCCAATGAATATTTATAGTAAAAAATATGACTTGTATAACCCCATATAAAAATTGTTTTCGTAAAACATATTATGTTTGTGTCATTTTTACTTTTACATTAAATAAAAAGTTATTTATGTCATTTCCCAACCAAAGTGGCTCCATGGGGTCCCCAAGTTGACCCATGTCTTTTCTTGGTCGGACATGACACATCCAATAAGGTTAGGACATGTTTCTAGGTCATTTCATATTATTAAAGCATTATTTTTACCTTAAACTACACTAATTACCACTAATCGCGATTAAAAACTTAATAAGTTACTATTCACCAAAAAATTATTTTAATCTCATTGAACCACATTTTACCTCTTAATGACAACCATGTATGTCGGATTTTTGAAATTCAAAACACAAAGGTGGAAAAATTTCATATAAACGAAAAATCAGTTTCTTTAACTACCACTTAGTGATTTCACTATTCATCAAAAATTGAAGTTTTTCAGAAAAATACCAAAACTTCACCCTAAGATATATTTGATATTATGAATTCAAAAATGAAGTATATTTTACAAAATTCAAAACATATAAGTCACCTTAATTAATTTAATAATTAATTCCCGCTGTCAGAGCAAATATCGTGTTTTTATGAAACAATAAGTATCAAAAGATTGACACCAGTTTAAGTCCAATTTCAAAGTGAAATTGATTCCAATGAACACCATTGGATTAAATGGTAAAAATATATTCTAATTTCACTTCAAAACCAATTCAAAACATAATCTAATCATATAAATAAATTATATTAAAAATCAGTTTTGATGTAAAATGTAGTATTTTTCACTATTCATTAAAAAAATGAACATTGTCAGAAAAATACCAAAAATTCATACAAAGTAAATTTTGATGTCCCAATCATAAAGAATAAGTTTATTTTGACAAACATAGTTTATAAAATTGTCAAAAGATAGATTCAAAAATGGTTTGCCATCAAAAGGCAGTAAAATAATCTTATAAAAATATTAGTGTATTCCATGCTTAAGATTGGATTTATTTTCATTTTAAGCCTCTAAAAAACTATCTAATTCATTAATAGACATAAATAAAAATATATATTATTCATTACTTAATTGGGATGTTACATCCTTCCCCCCTTTAGAAAATTGCGTCCCCGTAATTTATTTACTTATCAAATAAATGGGGGTACTTATCCCTCGTTGCATTTTCAGATTCCCATGTTGCGTCTTCAATCATGTGGTTTTTCCACAAATCCTTTACCTGGTGAATCACCTTATTCCATAACACTTTCTCCCTATGGTCTAGAATCTGGACCGGTTGTTCCTCATAAGATAGGTTCTCTTCCAGCTGAACTACCTCTGGACTCAAAACACGAGATGGATCTGGCATGTACTTTCTAAACATCGAAACGTGAAAAACATTGTGTACCTGAGATAAACTCGGAGGTAAAGCCACTCGGTAAGCAACTGATCCAACTCTCTCCAGAATTTCATATTGTCCAATAAACCTTGGACTCAACTTTCCTTTCTTACCAAATCTCATCACACTTTTCCAAGGAGAAACCTTGAGAAAAACATGATCACCTACCTCGAAAGATAGATCCTTCCTCCGGTTATCCGCATAACTCTTATGCCTGCTCTGAGCTGTTCTCATGTGCTTCTGAATCAGCTGAACTTGTTCTGCCATCTCTTCTACCAATTCTGGTCCCATCAACTTCCTTTCACCCACTTCATCCCAGAAAGCTGGAGTTCGACACCGCTTCCCATATAATGCCTGAAATGGTGCCATCTGTATACTGGAATGAAAACTGTTATTATATGAAAATTCAACCAAAGAAAGATGTTGGTCCCAACTTCCCTGATAATCCATAGAGCAAGAACGTAGCATATCCTCCAAGGTCTGAATTGTTCGTTCTGACTGCCCATCTGATTGAGGATGAAAATATGTACTATAATTTAATTCAGTACCCAACGACTTCTGAAGGCCTTTCCAAAAGTTAGAAGTGAACCTGGGATCACGGTCAGATACAATGGAGAGAGGAACTCCATGTAACCTGACTATCTCTTTAAGATACAAACGAGAAAGTTGATCAAGAGAGAAAGTATCTTGTGTAGCAAGGAAATGAGCAGATTTGGTCAAGCGATCAACAATAACCCAGATTGCATTATTACATCGAGATGTTTTCGGTAATCCCACAACAAAGTCCATGGATATATTCTACCATTTCCACTCTAGCACTGGTAGAGGCTGAAGCATCCCTTTCGGTAACTACCGCTCTGCTTTAACCTGTTGACAAGTCAAACACTTCACAATAAAGTCAGCAATATCTCTTTTCATTCCATCCCACCAGTAATACTCCCGAAGATCTCTATACATCTTATTACTGCATGGATGAACTGAAAACGAAGAACTATGATCTTCACATAACAACTATATCTTCAAATGTGAATCACAAGGCACACACAATCTCTTCCCAAATCTCAAAAAGCAATCATTATCAATGTTGAATTCAGAAAACTTACCTTTCTGAACCAGCTCTACCTCTTTTTGCAACTCACTATCTTGCTTCTGTGCTTGCTTGATTCTATCTGATAGAGATGATCTCACTGATACCTGAAACAAAACATAAGAACTTCCTACACCAACAACTTCTATTCCAAAGTTCATCAAATCCTTAACCAAAGGATCACATTCCAAGCGTAATATTTCTAATGAAGCATTACTTTTTCGACTCAAAGCATCAGCCACTTTATTTTCTTTTCCCGGATGGTAATGAATTGTACAATCATAATCCTTGATTAATTCTAGCCATCTCCTCTGTCTCATGTTTAACTCTTTCTGAGTGAATATATAATTTAAACTTTTGTGATCGGTATATATTTCACACTTTACTCCATACAAATGATGCCTCCAAATCTTTAAAGCGAAAACAACAGTAGCTAATTCCAAATAATGTGTAGGGTAATTTACCTCATGAGTTTTCAACTGTCGTGAAGCATAAGCAATTACCTGATCATTCTGCATTAGGACGCAACCAAGTCCTTTCAATGAAGCATCACTGTATATAACAAACTCACCATTCCTGGAAGGTAGTGCCAAAACTGGAGCATTCACCAATCTTCTTTTCAATTCCTGAAAACAATCATCACATTATTTTGTCCAGATAAACTTAACACCCTTCCGAGTTAGCTTAGTCATTGGACTAGATAACCGTGAAAAATTTCTAACAAACCTTCGGTAATAGCATGCCAAACCAAGGAAGCTACGAATCTCGGTTACATTTGTGGGTCTTGGCCAGTCTTCCACAACTTTTGTTTTTGTAGGATCAATAGTTATTCCATATTTAGAAACAATATGACCAAGGAAAGAAATTTGTTGCAACCAAAACTCACACTTGATGAATTTTCCATATAGTTTCTTTTCTTTTAAGTTTTGCAAGATAAACCTTAAATGTATTTCATGATCCTCTTTACTTTTAGAAAACACCAAAATATCATCAATGAAAACCACCACAAACTTATCCAATAACTCATGGAAAATTCTATTCATTAAGTCCATGAATACAGAAGGTGCATTGGTTAGCCCAAAAGGCATTACTACAGATTCATAATGGCCATATCTCGTACGGAACGCGGTCTTCGGAATATCTGCCTCCTTTACCTTCAGCTAATGGTACCCTGATCTCAAGTCAATCTTTGAAAAAAACTGAGCTCCCTGGAGCTGATCAAACAAATCATCAATATGAGGCAAATGATATTTGTTCTTAACAGTGATATTATTCAAGGCCCTATAATCAATGCAAAGTCTCATAGAACCATCTTTCTTTTTAACAAATAAAACAGGAGCACCCCAAGGTGATGTGCTAGGTCGAATGAAACATTTCTCTAATAAATCTTGCAATTGCTCCTTCAACTCTAAAAGTTCAATTTGAGCCATTCGATAAGGGGGTTTTGAAATTGGCTTAGCATCAGGAACTAAGTCAACAGTAAACTCAACTTCCCGATCTGGTATTATTCCAGGAAACTCATCAGGAAAAACATCAGGATACCACTGGCACATCATTAATCTGAACAGTTCCTTTATTTTCAACGATGTGTGCAAGGTAACATTCATTTCCATCTTTTACAAGTTTCTTGGCCTATTGATAAGTTATCAATAGTAAGGGTTCATTCTTGTACAAAAACTGAAATTCTTTCTGAAAAGAAACTTCTTTAGCTCTACAGTCAATCTTAGCATGGTAAATAGAGAGCCAATCCATACCCAGGATAACATCAAACTCTACTAGAGGTAGAACAATAAGGTTTGCAAGTAGGTTCTTTCCACAAATAAGGATAGGAAGATTCTTATAAATTCTTTTTGCCTCAACATTTCCCCCAGGTGTTTTTACCAAAAGTTCAGGAGTCATTTCTTGAGATGGTATTCCCATTTTACTAGAAAAGTTTTTAGAGATGAAAGAATGTGTAGACCCCGAATCAAACAACACACCGGCATAATTTGAAAAAACAAACAAAGTACCTGATACAACTTCATTTGACGGCCCGACATCTGCTGAAGTAGTTGCAAAGGATTTCACCACCCCTTTCTACTTGTAGTCTAACTGCTTCCCATCACTCAATCTCTTTGTCGGACACTCATTTTCATAGTGACCCATCTCATTGCACTTATAACATTTCACTAACTGTAAATCAAATTTGGTCTTACCTTCACCTTGGTCCTTTTCAGTGCAATCACGAGCCTTATGTCCCATCTTACCACATCGGTAGAACTTTCCAGAATTCAGAAGACATTCCCCAACATGCCTTTTGCCACATTTATCACAAAATAAAAACGTAGTTTTCTTACCATCAGACTTTTTTGAAGAATTCTTACCTTTCTCCTGCCACCTCGGTCTCTTCTTCTGTTGGTTGTTATAGAACACTTGATCATCGACAAACTCCATTTCCACCTTCTCAGCACATCGAACAAGCTTTTCATAACTTTTAAACTCACGAGAAGCTAATTCCCTTCGATATTTTGGCTTTAATCCTGAGTAAAAACGACTGATTTTACTATCAAGGTCTCAGATAAAATTTGGAGCATACCTTTCCAATCGAGTGAACCTTTCTTCATAGGCAGCCACCGAGTCTTCCTCTTGCCTCAATTCCAAGAATTGCTTTTCCATCCTAAGTCGAACAACCTTAGGAAAATACTTCTCAAGAAACATACCTTTTAATTCATCCCAGTCGAGAGCATCAATCTCATCAGCGTCCCTGATATTTTTAACCATCGACCACCACTGATCTGCCTCACCCTCCAAACGGTAAATAACAAGACTAACCTTTTGATTGTATGAACACCCCATGACATTGAAAATCTTCTCCAGTGCTTTAATTAACCCTTCAGCTAGCACAGGGTCGGATGATCCTCTGAATGATGGGGGATGTTGCCTCATGAAATGTTCCACCACTGACATGTTCCTCTGTAGTTGATCTGGCCGATCTCGTGCATGAATACCACCACGATTTATCGCTTGAGTCAACTACGCCATTACTGCAAAAAACTGTTCAGTTCTAATTCCGGCCATCTCAAGATGCTGATTAGGAAGGTTATTTCCTTCTGCATGCCTTCCTAGCACTGCTTCCCTGTTTCCTCTGCGGAAAACCATTCTGAACAAACATGTCTTAGATGAAGAAACATGGTAATCTTAAAATACTATATCACTTCAATTTGACCATAAAAAAAATATTTTTGGATAATCATTTAATATAATTCTAACTCCTAAATTTATCTAAACCGAACTCTGATACCAATTATAAGGCCCCATCCTTAAACCTTACTCAATCTTGAGTTATTACAAGATTACACATTGAGGATCTTTTCGGGTTTAGAGTTTTAGAGAATTAGATCATAAAACTTGCATTACATTCCACATATAAACAAAGTGGTTACATAAAGATAGTATTCTTCATTCCCATCAATGGAAACATATTTAAAATAAACATGGATTCTTTCTTGACACTTCCTTGACACTATCATCATATCATGTACCTTTCCCTTGACCTGTGAAAGACATTTCAAAAAACTTGGGATGAGCATAAAAAGCTCAGTAAGGGATATAAAAATATGGAAAGGAAACATGGGTACATATATACATAAGGATGAGATCATACTTTACCCATAAAACATAAGCACTTTAACATACCTCATCAAATCATGAATAAATCATAGAAATCATAAGACATAAAGGTAACTTGAGGCATTCATAACATTCTTACATCGGGAGTAACCCTATTGGTTACGTTTGGAATACCCATCACAGTATATTCCCTAAATCTCTTCGGAGAAACCTTAACGTTTCACTCCTTCGCGTTACCCAATGCATTGGAGAGCTATATCGGGCTCACCCGCCCTTAGTTAGTGAAAAATATCCTGGGATGTTGTGATATTATTATGAGCGACATTAGTTATCTTTTTGTTAAACAATATGTTAGGATTGTGTGTTATCTATCTACTCTTTTATCTTCATGTAATTTATATATTCACCCCACCCAAGTTGGATAACCTTACCAAAACCCAACTGTTTTAGGTTCCTGGTGTTTTCCCCAGACATCTAGGTTGGTGAGGGTGGATGAATGGATACCCCCTCACCCCCTCTATCTTCCAGGTGAGGTTTTCACACATGAGTTGTGATGAATTATGATTATAGTACACTATATGTGATGATTTATGATATGATGATGTGGTTCATAGTTGGAGTTGTGTATGATAAAAGGAGGGAACATTGTTGATATATTTTATGTTCATGATACCCTACTATTTGGGTTATATGGCAGTTGTTATGGGATGATGAGAATGTGATAGTTGTGGAATGATTTGAGATATGGGGATTTCTTGTTATAATGAGGCTTGTGATGGTATGAGACTGATGGATAGGTAAGGGATGGGAGCACCAGGACGTACAATGTTGGGGAATTATAGTGACAAACTAGTTGGGAAGCGGTGTGGGGTATCCATTTTTTATATGCTTCTTCTTATATTATTATACTTAGATGTGTTATTTGTTAAGCATGCTATAGTGAGGCTAGAGTTGGTTAGTTGAAATGTTTAAGTGCATATTGGTTCTACTGTTTGTTCACTAGTGTAATAATATACTCTTTACACATGGAATGAGAGAACGTAGGTATGATCCTACTGATTATACATGTTATTCTCACACTATGTATATATAAACTATTTTCAGGTTTCCAAGACAACTTTTGCAACCGAGATGAACATTACTAGCTTCGATATTAGAGCTGTTATTGAGACACTATTGTTGGGCTTGTCTTTTTGGGTTTCACTTGGAGACTTTTATTGTATTTATTAATATTTTTCATGTATTGTTGGATGATTTGGTATTTACTCATTATATTATGTGTTGGTGTTTTTTAGTCATTATTTAGTCTATCTTCTAATCATATATTCATTATTTAGGGATATTTGTTCTATATGTATGAATTTTATACCCTCATTCATAGTCACCAACCTGAGGCCTACTGAAGGTGGGACTCATGGGTCATTATCTCTCTTAATTCATTATTATCTCAAGAGTGGTACTTTTGGAGGGAGTGGTTTTTGATCAAGTGGTTTCAAAGGTGGTGATTGAGAGATAATAAGGAGATTAGATTTAGGCAATGTGAGGATTTCATGGGTTGGTAGGGAAACAATATTAGTCAAGCTTGGTGCATGACATAGGTGAGGGAGATTTTCAAAGACATAAGATATTATACCCCCCATGTGATTAGATATTAGGACTTTAATCCTATCAAATGAAAAAGTGAGGTGGTACTAATTATAGGGTAGAGACCTAGGAGAGGTTAACACATCATTATTGTTTTTGCTTATGATTAAATGAGGTTATTTTGGGAATTAAAAAGAACTTAATATAATGAATTTGATTTGAATAAATTCTACCAGGCTTAGAGATTTATTTTCTTATAGTATGGTATGTAATGTATTAAAGCACATGAAGTGGGAAAATACCACCCCTACTAGGATGCGTTCTTTTCATAATGCGCTTTAAAGCTATACAGGAAAATAAGGGCCACCCAAAACAAACAATATCATGGTGTGGAGGATGGGTTCCATCAATGTGTATGCCTGGGAAAACTTTTTTTATGTTTATGTAGGTGTTAGTATTATTTATGGAATATAATGTGGTGGTGACTTAAAATTATAAGAAAGTAATAGCAAACACCTGAGGTAAATTGAAAATGAAATCATTGCACTTTGAGTGATTATTTTGATGCATTTTGGTAATTTCTAGTATGAAAATAACCTAAAGGATCATTAAAATGGGTAAAGTAAATTGTTCCAACCCTAACTTTTATGATGCATGTTATGTGTTAATATTAACTCCCTAGTTTTGAAGTTATGCACATTGATATTTACTTAAAAAATAATTATTTAATGTTTTGATGAAATTGTTTAAAATAATTAGCAATGACTTATTGGATTTCTTTAAAGAATGATTTTTTATATTCAATTGGTGGTGGGTTTTCTTTAAATAATTGTTATAATGATTTTCAAAGTGATCATATAACTTTTTTAAAGAGATTTATTAAAAAAAGTTATGTTAGCCTCATGATTTAAAGGAAAACCTAAGAGTTTATATTAAGATTGTTTTGAAAAATGTTTTAAAATTTACTCATTAAATTTTTATGGTTTCTTGTAATGTTTTTAATGCATGGGTTTAAATAAATAATTTTATTTTTTTAAAAACTGATGTTTTTTTAAGGGATTTTCAATCATGCTAAGTGATTAAAATTCTATAAGTTCATTGTTGATTTCTTTAAGGTGACCGAATCATCATCATAGTTGGATTTAGATATTAGTTTTTAAATATTTTTATAGTGTTTACTTATAATAATATATATTTATACAATTAGAAGATTAGTTTTCTTTAATAATATGCCAGGACAATTTAAAAATTTAAAATTTTAAATCATGATAGAAATTTAAAATATTATTGAAAACTAACATGAGTAATATGTTAATGAATTTTCATTAAAAAATAAGAATTCTTAAAATATTGTAATTTCCCTAAAAAACTTTTCTGAAATATTTTCATAATTAAATATTCCTTCAATGGATAATGTTTTGAATTTTTAAAGGAAATTTTTAAAAGACATGCTTATGATTTTTTACATTCCATGATTTTAAATGTTATTCCCTGGGATAAGCTAAATTGATTAGAATTAACTAAAATTTGTAGCGTGATTTGTTTAATTAATAATCTTTCTAAGGGCTGTGAAATCTTATCAATTAGATTGTGTGACTTAAAGAAGTTATGGAATGCATGTATAATTCATATTATATTTAAAAGGGAATTAATGACACATGATTTAAATTAGAAGTTGATGCACTAAAAAATATTAACAAGTACTAATGAAAAATTGTTATGCATGTAGGATAACTTATAAGGCATATTGTTCATTCCATTATTAGTGTGATAAGTTCAAAATGTTATGAATTTAATCTAATAAATGATTTATTATAATTTATTAAGCATAAATCATGAAAGGGGAGCATGTATAAAGTAAGTGATAAATAAAAATAATGAAAAGACATTAATAAACAATGTGAAGTGATATAAGCATGTGATAATTATATAAGCATTGGATATGAAACATGCTAGAATAACTATTCATGGGTCGTAATTATAATACTGTTTATTAGTTGTTAATACCATGCTTACATAACATGTTTCACTTAAATTGAAATTCCCTTATTATTGTTAAAATTCATAACCAGTAGAACTGCTTTAATAAAAGTAAATTATACTTAGAGTGTCCCTACTATGTGTAATTACTAGTTTGAGACCTTGTAAAACAAGTTACCCCTAACAGATTCCATGTTTATATACTGAAATGAAATACTTTTGATCTATTCCACTTTGATTTTGTATGAGTTTTCATTCCATGATATGTTTTACACATGTGTTAGGAATTTATTACAAGGTTGGAACCCTGATATTTACTTATGAAATTCCTAGGAGATGACAAGCATGCCTAGTAATAACCCATTAATAGTTGAATTTTTTTTCACGGATAAACCTATTTACTCTTTCCAAGCATGGATAATGATTTATGATGCTAAAATATTTATATTCTATATGATGTGTCATAAATACTATGCCTTGTGTAGTTATTTAAAAGATCAATATGCATTCTTAGTAATAAGTTGTTTATTTTAATAATAATCATGTGACATGAACAGTAAATATGAACTTCATTACAAATATATCATGTCTAATGTTATAGAATATTTACATGACATAATAAGGAAGCATGATATAATTCATGTTACATACCTTGAGCATGTTGTACTAAAATATTAAAGTAAAAGCATGTCACCCCTTAAGTACTCCAAAAGAATGTATTTGTTTATAGTAAAATAATTAAATAATATTTAATTTAATCATGTCAAGCATGGTGCTTGAGGATAAAACATGTGTATTTTATTGTCGAAAAGAATGCCTATGTGATTTTTTTTGAAGTTTCAGATATGTTGATTTCCTTTAAATGAATTTATAGAAATTAAGAATAGTCCATGAGGTATTGTTTGATTAACAATTATCTTGAGATACTGATATGATTTGTTGAAAATCTATTTTTCTTGAATTAAAAGTTTTTATATTAAAGGTTGGATAACATGAAATATTTTCTTAAATAAAATCTTTACCCTAAATTTATATGCCTTTGTTTAAAATTAGTGTGAATCAATTACTTTCTAAGATGTTTCACATTTTTATGATTACATGTTATTACTATGGTTAAATATTTGGGGATAGCATTTATAAAAAGGATAATAATTTGGTGCTAGTAATGAAAATATTTTCTTATAAATCTAAAATTGGGTAATGATATTCTTGCTTTCCAGACTTAACTCATTTTTAAGAGATTTTGAAAAGATGATTTATTATTGGAAATACCTTTTTGAAGAGAGAAAATTACTCAAGAGTAAAAATATATGAAAAATGAAAAAGGCATTAAAGATGAGAAAAACACCTCTCAAAAAAAAAACCCTAAAGAGTTTTCCTAGTTGAAGGTTGTGCGACACACTTACATGACCACCATAGCACATGTTCGACCTATGCGACCACTATAGTGCATGTTCAACCTGTGCAACCAATATAGTATAGGTTTGACCTGCAAAACCCAATATCATGGATGAACTATGTGACCAAAATGCATGAGAAACCCACTTTTCTTAGGGTCTTGAGTTTTCTATAAATAGGACCATTGGGATCCTCATTTGACACTCTTATAAGTCCTGAAGTTGGATCTAATATCTACTCTCCCTAGTCTCTCACTAAAGTCCTCAAAAGTCTTAAGTATCTTTACATGCTTAAAAAACAAGAGGGAATTAAAAAGAGTCAAGGTAATATAGTTCCTAAAAGGTTTATACACTAGGAAACTACATGAGGAACCACTTACCACTTTGTATGAAAATACCAAGGTGAAATACCCCTCCCTGGATCAAGACTCTTGTTATATCCTTCCAAGATCACCTGAGGAGGCCCTTGGTGTTTTGAGTAATGTTTCTCCCAAGTTGTGTTTCCCAAGATACCTAAAACTCAATAAAATTCACTCAGATATCTCAGGTATCACCTTGGTGAAGCCCGATCCCGATCACCCATGCATCACTTGGGAAAATCCCAATCTATCTCATAGAGGTATCACCTAGGTGAATCTCAACCAGATCATCGAGGTATCACCTAGGAAAATCAACCTATTAGGCTTAAGTCATCCTCATACTACAAATGACAGGGCCCCCCTCTACCCAAGTCTGATATACAAAGGAGACCATATTAAGACATCCTCCCAAGACTCCAGATGTGTATGATCAAAACATAGGACACACCGACATGTCCTCTAGATCATGAATTCCCTTGGTGAAGAAATTCATTCTTTAACCTACCTAATATGTAAGATCTTAAAAATGTTCACAATCACATATTGCTATGGTAATGAGGATACCAACCTCAATGGCGGTGGAAGTAAATTTCTCAGTTTAGGTAGTGACATCTGCTTCCTAAAATGTGAAGCGAATCAGGTGTTATCTATGCATTCAACATATATATAAGCCCTGAGGGTGGGATTCAACAAAAAGGCAAGAAAAAGAGAATGGGTAAACCCCATATTTCTTCCTGACTATCCCGCTGTAGCCTCACACTCAACCACCAGAGAATAGGAAGTTAAAAGGGAATCCCTCATAGAGTCGGGCCTTAACCATTCTTGTAGTAAATCATACTTCTTATGCTTTCCATATCACTACACTCATCCAACAACATATGAGGAGGAATAATGTTTAATTTGAGATTCCAATTCTATCATAAGTCCCTTCCCAGACATGATTTTGCAACATGGAGATCTTATACCATCTTTTTTTCTCACACCGATCATGAATCATGTGGGATTAGAGATCAGTGGCGTTAACATCCCCATCATGATCAAATATCCTGAATGGGCCTCCCTATAGGTGTAATCCAAAAAATCATGAACTACATGGGATTTGATTACTATCTTTATGGGATACGTAGGAATCCTCAATGAGGTTCAAAACCGATATCTCAAATTCACCACACTTTTATTGGGACATATCCCCAGTAATATCAACCTTCAACTGGGAGGCCATATTCCTTCTAGGTCCTTTTACATATCATCCTCACTGTCTTATAATCCAAGTGATAGATGTATTTATAGGGATATATTCCTTGTAATACCAATCCATTCCCATCAATACATATTCCCCATGGGGTTAACTAAAAATGAACACTCCTCCATAAGTCACACACCAACCTTTTCTATACATCTTTCTCCTAGATTTCCTTTCTGTATGATGTTAAAATACTTGGTTTGATCCTTTTCACATAACCCTAAAAGGTACGGTGCATCCCCTTAAGTGACACTAAAATATGTGGGTTTTGATCTCTTTTACAAGGATGTATACGAAACCATTCTCATGGTCCTGATCTCAATATCAAAGCTTTAACCACCTCCTGAGATGATAATAAATTTTAGAGTACCCAATTATGAGGCTTTAAACCATACCACTTTAAAATAAAGCTTCAACAAGTAGATAACAAGATGAGATAGAAAACCTCTGATGCATACGAATGGTTACTCCCAAATGCATATATGATTGGTTTCAATTGTGAAGGGTGATTGAACTTATCTATAGTTTTATAAATTTTTCAAGAATTTGAATTATACCTATAAGTGATTCCTATAGTAAGAAAAAAATTCCCCATAAAAGTGTGTGATGAGCCTGACCTCCCATCCTATCGACCAACACTATTCCCTAAGAGAAATTTTCAAAATACCTAGTGATCGTCTGCCTCTAGAAAATAGGTCTGTATCATGGATATAAGAAATGTTGATTGTTTATGGTTCCATGAATAAAACCCATTGGAAACAAAACCTAAAAAAATAGGCATGAAACAAAAATGGTGAACCTGATGTGAAACCTTTCATTAACTGAAATATTTATGTTTCCCACATTCCAGACCCTTCCATACTATTACAAAATGAAAGTGGGATAAACATGGATCTATTAAAGAAACAAATTGTGTGTGTGTTTGTTTATTTGTGATGAAACTCTGATGATTTTTCTTAATCTTATCTATTATAAAACTCTCAGTAACTAAACACAACTCTATTAAACCAAAAAATGGGATCCTAACAATTAAGATAGACTTATGCATTGAAAACTGCACAAGCTGGTTCCTTATCTGAACAGAGGATACCATCACTAACCCAACTTCTCCAACATCAGGTTTCAAATGAACTATTTTATGAGTACTATCTAAATGGAATTGTCACAAATTTGGATGCATCATGAAAATCCCTATAAGAAATTAAGCCCCATTAATTATCCGCCTAGTGATGGCCGATGTCTAGGAAGCAGACAAAACTAATTATCATGTCAAAATTTTTTTAAAGTATCTCTTGAGAATGTGAAAAAAAATTCCTCTCTTATCTTAGATAGGAGGATTAAGAGTTCAACATAAGCCTTGACTTAATGACACAAGAGTCTCCTTAAAGGGATCCTACCAATAGTATCCACCGCCAGTGCTGTGCGACATTGAGTTCTTAGTCCACTGAGGATGCCACCCCTGGGGCCTGGATCAGGTTGCTCAAGACCAAGCACCCAGGAGAGCCCATCGAGTGTAGCTAATAATCAACCAGGAGCGGGGTCACATCCTTGTTCCCTCTAGAGAAGCTCGCCAAAATACCATAGCGGAAATTTCCCAGTAGGAACATACCCCTGCCTGCATCCACCAAGCCTACCAGCATAGTCTGACAGTAGCCGAAGAAACCTGATGAAAAACCTATGTAGCATATAGGGAGAATTCCCATTTCTCTTCCCACACATGATGATTATTGGTATATCCCAAAAATAAATGGAGAATAGGAGGAGGGATAAATCCGTACTCTATCCACAAAATGAGAACATATTCCTGTTCCAATTATAGAAGTCACCCAAAACATCCTGATAATGATTAAAGAGTAGACATCTATCCCTTCCCACATTCTACAAACCTTCTAGGATATAATGACATCGGAAGAAATGGTTAAGGGTTAGGCATGAAAACCTTCTCCTACAATTGGAGTGGCCCGTCAGTATAATATAAAGGTCACTTTGGAGCAGACTCATATTCCTGCTCCTATATAGGAGAGTCATCGACACATTCCTATAATAAATGGACAACAATATCCGACACACATACCCATTCCAATCATAGATTATTGGTCCACTTAGATGGCCACTCCAAGGTAGGAATATATCCCTATCAGAACTCCAAAAGCCTATCGATATATTCTGATAACAGTGTGAGAGTCACTCAGGTGAGCTCTCTCATATGAAAGTCATTTTCCACGACATGTGACTTTGACCGCCCGATGAAGAACCTCTAAAAAGAAGTCTCAAAAAGGTGATCATAAATCTAGGAGCAGGCCCACAACACTGTTATACTCAAGGTAGGTGTTCTTGAGGCCATTAAGCATCTATCAATGGAGGCTCAAAATCCTACTGATTCGTCACCGAATTATGGAAGCAGTAGTCATAGTTGTGAAGGTCCTCCATGTTACCTTGTTACTAGAAACACCAGAAGTCCGATAATTTTCCGATATAACCCTAGTTTTTTTCACAGTATTGGTAGATTGAGAAACTATATCCCAATATAATAGTGAAACTGGGGGCCATTCAAGTAGAAGGGTGGACGTTGTTCGAAACAAATCCCTCTTTAAAAATTTTATGAAGAAGGGGTTGTCTCGGTCAATGCCTTCTTTATAAAAGATTTAAAGATGACGTTTTTTTAAACAATGCCATCCCTTCTATTTTTTGTTATCTTTTGTTTTTATATATATTTAATATAAAATATTTTCAATAAATAATAATAATGATAATGATAATAATAATAATGATATATATAACTAAAAAAATAAATAAAATAACAATATTATTATTATTAAATATAAAAAATATAAAAAAATAATTATTAAATAATTATTAAATATAAAAAATAATTTTCTATTTATTAAAATAATTAAAATTTTATTTTTATAGTAAAATAAATTTCCATCATATTATCATTAAATATTATTATTATTAAATAAAAATTAAGCGCATATAATCATTTCCACTTAATGATTATTTATAATTAATAAGATTATTAATAAGATTATTATTTAGTATTATTAAATATATAAATACTAAAATTATATATAATATTTAAAATAAATAAATAATTATTTTTTATTATTAAAATATTAATTATATTACCATTATGGTTATTATAAATGATTAATAATTATATTATAAATTGTTAATAATAAAATTATTATTAACAATTATATTTTCTATATTAAAAAATTAATTAATATTTATTTTAAATTATATTATTAACTAATTTATTAGTTACATTAATAATTATATTATTTACATCATTATTCATAATTATTATTAAAATTATTGAACATATTTTAAAATATAATTATTATTTATTAAAAATGTAATTCGTAATATTTAACAATAATAAAATAATTAATAATAATTATTTATTATTTTTTTGAGGTTCCTTTTATTTTTAATTAGTTTTTATTTGTACAGTCAATATTTAAATTTCATTTAGATTTTATTTATACAATATTCTATGTGAATAAATTTTTTGAATGGTAAATGTTATGTTTTTAAATAATAAAGTTTGTGTCATGTAAATTATTTTTGGTTTTTTATATTTATCAAATTATTTTTATTTTCAACTATTTCTTATATGTTTACTCCATGTTTTAAGTTTCATTAAGTTATACTTATAGTTTATATTTTCTTGGATTCCAAAGTCACCTACTTGAAACGTAATAAGGTTTCAAGTTGTTGACTTTGAAAGCCTATAAATTATAAAGTATAAATACAATATAAATTAAAGTCGAAACAGTTAATAAAAATAAAAAAAATAATTTTAAATAAAAATAATTAAAAAAAAATTGATGAAAAATAATTTCAATGACACAAAATATTGTTGTTTCAAAAAATAACATTTGGACTTCTAAATTATTTTTAAAACAAAATTTTTGTGTGTAAATTATTATTTTTATTTTTTTTGAATTTCATTTTATTTTTAATTATTTTTTATTCATAT
This sequence comes from Viscum album, assembly GCA_963277665.1. NCBI lineage: Eukaryota > Viridiplantae > Streptophyta > Magnoliopsida > Santalales > Viscaceae > Viscum > Viscum album. The sequence continues at coordinate 1,509,077,718 of OY728139.1, read as the reverse complement.
ATTAAATGTTTTAAATTTCATTTAGATATTATTTATACTATATTTTAGGCACATATATTTTTTGAAGTGTAAATGTTATATTTTTAGATAATAAAGTTTATGCTGTGTAAATTATTTTTGGTTTGTTATATTTATCATTTTTTTTGTGTACAACTATTTTTTATAATTTTAATCTATATTTTAAGTTTTATTTTTATTGGTCTTATTTTCTATATTTTATCAGCTTCCAAAGTCAGCTACTTGAAATGTAATAAGGTTTTTAGTAGGCGACTTTGAAAGCTTATAAAATATAAACCATAAGACCAATATAAACGAAACTTCAAGCATGGATTAAACATATAAATTAGAGTTTAAAATAAGAAGAATTTCATAAATTGTTTTGGTGAAAAATAATTTAAATGGAATAAAATATTTTTGTTTCAAAACATAACATTTGTACGTATAAATTATTTTTTATAGAAAAAATTTATTATGTAAATTAATTTTTTTTTTATTTTTTGAAATTCATTTTATTTTCAAATATTTTTTATTTGAACAACTAATGTTTTAAATTTCACATCAATTTTATTTATACAATATTTTATGCAAATATATTTTTTAAGTGTAAATGTTATGTTTTTAATCAATAAAGTTTGTTTCATGTAAATTATTTTTGATTTGTTATATTTATTAATTTTTATACATAAATTTTTTCTTGTATATTTAATTCATGTTTTATGTTTTGTTTAGACTGGTCTTATAGTTTAAATTTTATAGTCTTCCAAATTCACCTACTTGAAACGTAATAATGTTTCAAGTAGGTGACTTTGAAATCCTATAAAATATAAAATATAATAAAAATATAAATGAAACTTAAAAAATGGATTAAACATATAAGAAACAGTCGAAAAATAAAAAGAATTTCATAATAAATGTTGATGAAAAATAATTTAAATGGTGCAAAATATTATTGTTTCAAAACACAATATTTTTACTTATAAATTATTTTTACCAAAAACTTTTTTTATGTAAATTATTATTTTTGTTTATTATTATTTTGATATTCCTTTTATTTTAAAATAATTTTTATTTGCATAGTTATTGTTTTAAATTTTATATAGATTTTATTTATACTATATTTTATGCATATAGATTTTTTTAAGTGTAAATGTTATGTTTTTAATCAATAATGATCGTGTCATGTAAATTATTTTTCTTTTGTTGTATTTATTTTTTTTTATTTTGAAATATTTATTATATGTTTAATCCATTTTTAAGTTTCACTTATATTGGTCTTATAGTTTATATTTTGTAGGCTTTCAAGTTACCTAGTTGAAACGTAATAATATTTCAAGTAGGTGACTTTGAAGGCTTATAAAATATTAACTATAAGACCAATCTAAATGAAACATAAATAACATATTAAACATATAAGAAATAGTTGAAAATAAAAATAATTCCATAAAAATTATTAATGAAAAATAATTTCAATGAAACAAAATATTGTTGTTTAAAATCATAACATTTATACTTATAAATTATTTTTATAGCAAACATTTTTTGTGTAAATTAAATTTTTTTATGTATTATTTTTTTGAAATTCCTTTTATTTTAAATTAATTTTTATTTGTACAGTAAATGTTTAAAATTTCATTTAGATATTATTTATACTATATTTTATGTGCATAAATTTTTTGAAGAGTAAACTTAATTTTTTTAATCAATAATATTTGTGTTATGTAAATTATTTTTTTATTTATTAAATTATTTTGTTTCAATTATTTTTTATATATTTAGTTAGTGTTCAAAATTTCATTTAAATTGTATTTATAATTTTTAATCTATACGCGTTCAAAAGCACATACTTGAAAAATAATAATGTTTCAAGTTGGTGACTTTGAAAGCTTATAAATTTTAAAGTATAAATACAATCTAAATGAAATTTTACACACTGACTAAATATATAAAAAATAATTGAAAATAAATACAATTTCATCAAAAAAATTAATTATTTGATTGGTAATTTTTTTTTAAAACATAAAATTTGTACTTGTAATTGTTTTTTGTAGATACTATTCTTTGTGCAAATTAATTTTTTTGTTTATTATTTTTTTGAATTCCTTTTATTTTAATTTTTTTTATAATCAATGTTTTAAAATTCATTTAGATTTTATTTATTATATATTTTATGCGCATAAAAATTTTTGAAGTGTATTTTTTTTGTTTTTAATCAATAAAGTTTGAGTATTGTAAATTAAATTTTCTTTATTATATTTATGAAATTATTTTTATATTATACTATTTTTATATGTTTATTATATGTTATATTTTTTTATTGAAGTTATACTTATAGTTTAAATTTTATAGGCTTCTAAAGTTACCTTCTTGAAACATAATAAGTTTGTTGTGTTTCAAGTGAGAAACTTTGACAGATTATAAAACATTATTATCACAACTTTGATAAAAAATAATTATCATGAATTTATTAATAATTTTCTGAATTTATTATAAGTACTTTATTATAATGATTATATTATCAGGACTTCATTATAATGATTTTTTTATAATGATTTCATTATCATTAATTTTTTATTATCGTGACTTTATTATCAAGTCTTTATTATTCATGGTCAAATTTTCGGATGTGCATAGTTATTATCTAATAAAATCTATTTAATGATATTATTATTGTAATTTAGTTGAAAATAAAAGGAAAATATTAATTATTTTACTAACTAAAAGATATATTTCTATTTTTAATAATAATATTACTGTTATTTTTATATTTAAATTATTTTATTAAATAAGAATAGTTTTTAATACTATTATGTACATCATCATCATCATAATCATTATTCATAAATATAATAAAAAACATTTACATGACATAGAACATTATTTCTTAATAATAGTTCAACATAATTATATTTGTAATTTTTACAAATAATTTTAAAATATCAAATTAATTATACTATTAAATATATTTTTTTTATTTTTGGTATTAGAAATTATTTAGTATTTGTAATCCCCACTCTCCAACCATTTCTAAGTATTATAAATTATTAATATTTTTTTTCATTTTTAATTATATTATTAATTATAACATATAAAAACATTTATTATTATTAAATATAATTTTAACAATATTAATTACATCATTAGTATTGATCACTATGTCTTTATTACTTAATATTTATTGCCGTATTTAATAATTATTATTTATTAAAAATATGTTATCATTAATTATTTTTTATCATTAATATTAAATGATGGAAAATCAATGTATAAATCTCACATAGAAAATTTGAAAAGTTTTCCAAGGATCACAACCTTATAAAAGGTTAGGTTTGGTGGAATTTTATGTAATAATTTCAGAATACTTTGTTTAAAGTAATACTAAAAATAAAAATAGTTAAATACTATTTAATTATATATATATATATATATAAACAAAAAAAAACAAAAAAAAAACAAAAAAAAAACAAAAAATATATATTTTAAAAAATCTATAAGGGAAGGCGCTGAATGATTCGACGCCTTCTTCATAACAATTATCAAGAAGGCCCTGAATCATTCAGTGACTTCCTAATAAAAATTGTATAGAAGGTGCTGAATGAGTCAGCACCTTCTTCATAAAAATTTTATAGAAGTCATTTTCTTTGATATCACCCACCCTTCTACTCTAGGTAGCCCAAAAACATCCCTATATCGGGAAATTGTTTCCCGATTTAGGGGTTTTTGGATTTTGTTTTCATATATTAGTTGTATGTAGAAATTTTCCCCGAAAGTACACAAATAACATTTACCATGAATGACTCCTTTGTGGTATTAAAGTGATCGATCATGAGAACCCCTCTCTTGATGAGTGTCGTGGAAACCCTCCTCATGGTCAGAAGATCAAACAAAAAGAGGGTTCTTCCATTTCTATTGTACACCCTAAAATTACTCCCTTGGGTATATGACCTAGGAATCCTCTCTATGGTCATAAATTAATCCATGACGGTAGTCCTCTTCACAATGGTGTTCACTACAAAGGTACTCCCCTTGCGATGTTTCATTTTGACAAGAAGGTCCCCCCTTGTCGAATCAACTATGAGAAATCTCTTATATCTTATGGCGCTTGGGAAGAATAGGTCATCCATTCTTGATGAATTATCATTGAAAAGTGATATTCATTATCAACTAGAATAAAACCTAAGGCAATAGTCACTCTCTAAACCACTCTTGGATTGTCTTCCTTCCAACATATAAGATGTGATTCCAACTAATCTCGTTGTCTACAATAAAGAAGCTAGGAAATGCCCACTTTGGCAAGGAAAAATAGAGGAATATCTTGAAAAATATGAAGTGATAATACTACTCATGAGTAATCAACTTTCCAAATACAACATACTAGTCATGTTTTTTCTCTTTTATACTCCTTAGTATAACATCTCAAGGAATTTTTTAGAAGAATGAATATATGAATTTTTTTTGAATCTCCAGAAAACTCTTCATTACTTGAAAAATAAATTATTGCCTTATGATGGATTTTCAATTAAAATTAAGAAAATAGAAGAAATTCAATGTTAGATTAACTTAGCTTCCCTTTCAGATGCATGATGCCTAAAATTGGGAAAGTAGTAGGAGAGTATTCAATGCGAATGTCTTAATTCTTTGCACAAGCTATTTTAGATGATCAATGGAACCCCATCCAACATCCATATCAGAGGATGGGGTGAACATAAATTTTTTCATTTCACCTCTCTCCACAAATATCAGAGCCCACCAGATGTGACATCATGCAATGTAATTATTCCTATCCAGCTCTCAGAAGTGAGCTCCACTCACAAAAAATGGTAGGATCTGTTGGAATTGGCCATAAAAAAGTTTTAGAAACATCAGGACCAATGAGAAAAATATATTGAATGACTCTTTCATCAAGAATCTAAAAATATTGAGAAATATTGAAGCTAATCAACATATACTTCCAATACCTTTAGAATCAAGTATCTCACATGAAGACCATACATTTCACCCAGATTGTGCTCTAACAAAGATGTACAACATCAAGAGAGAAGCCGTGGTAGGTATTTTTGCAGTGATATAGGATCAACCCTATCCCGTTGTTCTAGAATTATTTTTACCACAAATCCTCCTTTAATATTTCTAAATCCATTTCAAAGTGATCTAGAAGTGGATTTGGGGGAACCCCAACCCACAGGGTTGGGGGAATTTTTACCTCAACCTCCTCCCTGATGGAAATCTATCTTTTCCCATTTAGGAGGAGATCCGAAAAGTGAACCCTCCTAGTTTATCCCATCTTATGATCCAAATTCCTTATTGGAAATATGTATGATGATGTTTTCTATAGATTCCATTCAGATCACCCTTCGAAAGGAAGCTCTAAGAGAATCCTTGAAAGGAAGGACGAGGCCTAGTAGTGGTCGCAAACAAAAGAGGTCTATCAAGGGTACAACCATTCCTGAAGATTATAGCCCTATCAACAGATATCCTCAGGGAGATCATCCATCCTATCATTCTAGTGATAATAAGACACTTTCAATGCATTATACATTAATGAATGTTATTATAAATTCCCCTACAGATTGTATATAATAAGAAGCTGATGCAAAGGAATAAGAGAAGGATGTTTTAGTTCAAAACATGTTCAATGATGAATTAATTGAAGAAGGCGTGTGAAATATAAATCAAAAGCTTGCAAAAAATTGGGGGTTCCTATAAACATGAAACTACTAGTTCCTCGATGAGATTCAAGCAAGGAAAAGAGGAAAGGTGTGGCTACATACCATCCTTTACCTAAAAAGTTTTAAACACTTATATTAGAATATATATTCGCTAAATATGATATAGAAATGTGGGAGTTTAAGAAACTAAATACAGAACTAATCAGAGGTAATATCCTTTCTAGATATGTTCTTCAAGAGGAACCCCACCTCACTCTCCCAATCGATGTACCTCAACAAGAAGTGATTATCATGAAAACAAAAGTAGATACTTAAAATTCGCTCAAACTGGGATAAAAAAACCAATATATTTGGATATAATGGTAGTGGGATTTTAGTAATTTCCTCCATTAGTGAAACAACTAGAACCATGTCAAGAAAATTTTCATAGGCTATCCCTTATAGGTTATCAACCACAATACATTAGAGTTGGTACAGCTGGCCCAACCCATTTTTCCCCTTGTTTAAACTCATGCTTTTCTAGCTATCCCCCCAGAGATTATCGAAACTATTGAGTTATCGGTAGCCTAATTGGTATCCATGGAAGGATGACGTGAACCTGTACAACTAGAGAGGAAGAATTACCTTGAATGGGTAGACATAAATTTACCCCTCCAAACTTTTGAATCCCACTTTCCTAATGTTCAATGCTTTAGGGGATACAAAATAGAATTTAACAAACTTCATGTCTAGGTGTGGTCCCACAATGGGAACTCTCAAACAATAAAAATAAGATAATATTAGATTCTTCGTGCAAACTGTGAAAGGACCGGACTTTGTCAGGTACACTAGTTTACCATCTCAGTCGATAAAAGGATGGAAAGATCTTCATCGGAATTTCCTCTACCAATTCATCTCAATGTTATGAAAGATGAATTTACTTGGACACTAAAATTGAAAATATCATGAGAATGATAGTGTATTAGATTTCATTGCTCGTTTGCTCTATAAAATTGCAGCTTCCTCAGGAAGACTTATTGGACCTCTGTATAGAGAACCTTCATGATGAGTTGTAGACAACACTGATCCCTATGAAATATACAGAAAGGTTCTGTGACCTTGAAACATTAGTACAAAGATTTAGAGAATATATTTTGTGAACAAAGACCAGGTCTCAACCAATCTCAACAACTCATGGAAAGATAACGAGTAAAGTGGAAACTGTGACTGCTACTATTAAATCATCCCCTACACTACAATATTCAATTTCAAAGACCAAACCCTTTTATGTGAGACCATGGTGAAAACAACAAAATCCCCATTAGGACGAGAAAAAGGAATAGATATGGAATCAATTTGAGGAATGAAATAATAAGTCTTATTCATTTTGAGATTAACAAGTTCTTGTTTACTTTTTAATAGCCATGGAAAAAAACTTGTTAGAATTATCAAAGCCTAGGAGGATTTATTAGGTGGGACTTGATGACCACCCAAATTACCACACCTTTCACCTAATGTTGTGCCACACCATTCATGATTAATTTTTCTTTAAAGACATTCTTTAAAAGATGTTTGATTCCCAAAAGGTAAAATTAGGCAATCCACATGAACAAGTGGAATTCATTTCCACTACCATCCTAGAGGAAGAAGGGGAGTGGAAAGAAGTATCAAGAAAGGTTTAATATAATTTTAGTGATTGGATGACCAGGAAGATGAAAAACTTGACTAATTTCATTCTCAAGGAATAGTTGAAACAACCAACTATACAACCAACTTCTTCTACCATAGTGCAACTAACCCCGTTGGAATTAAAATCCTCCATGATTTGATCTTACAATAAGTGAAATAACCAAATAATAAAAAAATCAAGTATAGGAGGATGATTATATATAGATTCCAAATCTAGTACCAACTCTCTCGGATTTCATGCCTTGAATCTCGAGAGAATGGGAACCGTCACACTAAACTATACCATGAGAATCATCATTCAAAGAAGAATCCTCATCAGATGAAGAATTAATATTCGGTTCCATTAATGTCATTCACTTAGTGGATTCCTTATTTAATGATGAGTATTCTTATAAAATCGAGTTCCCTATTCTATATTGGGGAACCATAGGTAGAGGCCATAGGATCTGATTAAGTAGAGGAACACACAACCATGGAAAACTTGACTTGCTGACCACATCTTCCCCAAAGAAATTTCTACCACCGAAACTCATGGTAAATCCCTTCAATGGCCCCAGTTAAAGTATAAAAATATATCCATATTTTCTAAAATTCTACCAAATCAAATTCTTTTGGAAGACCGATTGATGGGTTTATATAGTACGATCTGCTCAAGCTAGGGGGTAAATTGATTTGACTTAATACCTTCATAGGGGCGCCTCCAATGTTTGCATGACTACCTAACCCTTCTACTTAAAGTACTTAAATCCCTAAAATGATAGCTAGGGAGAAGTCCTCCATGAGGAAACACAGAACTTTGACCCAAAAATATGACATCCTGAAATAGTTAACTATAGTTTTAGACAAAATATCAATTCTAGATGCTCTAAACTTATCAAAGGATCACTAGGAAGAACTTGTGGAGGACCTAATGAACCCTCAGTAATTTGAATCCGAGGTCATATTTTCCAAAGTATATCATATAGAGATCAATTTTGTGGAATATCACATGATCATATCTTTCATAGAGCATGATAAGGATGCTGTTATACAAGGACACATAAAAGCATTGTATGTATCTGGAAGATTAGATGACATTGAAATTCAATGAGACTTAATTAATAATAGATTAAGGATAAATCTCATTCTATTCAGAACACTCTATCAATTAGGTTATAGTGAATTTGATTTTCCCCTTCTACTATAACACTTTAGGGTTATAAAAAAAGAGATCAAAATCCCATGGATGAGTTAAGATCAGAGCTCAATTTTGGTACATTGTGTCTGATTTTGAATTCATAGTCATCCAATAGGATATATTTTTCAATTTTTTATAGAGTCCCTGGTTTCACTAGTATGAAATAGTCCCTTTTTCACACCATCAATGTATCAAATAATCTATTAATGGTCAGATCAAGTAATTTCACACTGATAAATCTCTATTTAAGTCTTACGAGTATCAAGACAATGATGCAAGATTTTACTGGAGGGGAGGGAAACAACCCATGACTATTGACGTCACTTGACTTACTACTCTAAATGGTCCAGAAATGAATCCGGCTTAACCATTATGAGAACTTTTCCATGAATAAGTGTGTCTGATTGAGCATGTACTCATCAAACCTCATGATATTAGTCGAGATGACTAGAACTTTTGATGATAAACATGCCTATGATCCTCAAATTAGTAGCAACACATCAGGTGGAAATTCTCTCGCTTTATCTCTACAGTGTCAGCAGACCCCCATGTCACCAACTAAATCAAAAGAGTCCCTCATGTCATAGATGGGGATTGGGGATGACTTTATGTTATCTTATGGAGGATGAAATGATGATTTATCATATAAGTTTGAATATTCTACTTCATTGCCTATCCCTCCAAAGGATGGTATAGAAGAGGAAGAGGAAGATGAAGAGGTAGAGGTAGAGGAAGAGTAAGAGGAAGAGGAAGAGGAAGAGGAAGTGGAAGAGGAAGAGGAAGAGGAAGAGGCAGAGGAAGAGGAAGAGGAAGAGGAAGAGGAAGAGGAAGAGGAAGAGGAAGAGGAAGAGGAAGAGGAAGAGGAAGAGGAAGATGAAGAGGAAGAGGAAGAGGAAGAGGAAGAGGAAGAGGAAGAGGAAGAGTAAGAGGAAGAGGAAGAGGAAGCAGAAGAGGAAGAGGAAGAGGAAGAGGAAGAGGAAGAGGAAGAGGAAGAGGAAGAGGAAGAGAAAGATGAAGAGGAAGATAAAGAGGAAGAGTAAGAGGAAGATGAATAGGAATAGGAAGAGAAATAGGAATATGAATATGAAGAGAAAGAGAAAAAACTCAAAGATGATCCTCCAACAGGATGGAATCTCTTCTACTATTGATGAAATCTAACAAATAAATTTGGTTATAGAGGAAGATATATGAAACACATTAATCAGTGAAGTCATTTACATCAATGAATAAGAATTATATACTTATTTTATAAAATAGAATCAAGATGTGATCTCCTAGAATTACATATAAATTCCAGGCATTAACCCTGATGTGAGAACCTACCACCAGGCTTTTTCAAAAGATCACTATGTATACAAGAATGTAGCTAGAAGAATACATACAACTCATGCTACCATTCAAAGCCGAATTTGATAAAATTATTAAGGAAAACATCATTTTGGAAGTCCGTTACTCAAAGTGTCTCATTAATATTATCCTTGTCAAGAAGAATAATGATCATATCAGAGTTTTTATCAAATTTAGAGATCTCAACCGACATTATACAAAAGATGATTTCCTAGTCCCAATTATAGAACCTATTATCAATGTGATGGTTTATTATCAAGATCTATCCTTTATGTATGGATAATCAATATATAAAAAAATAGAATGTCCCTTGAATATGAATAATCCACTGATTTCTAGGCACTCCAAGGGGTATACTGTTATCGGGTGATGCCCTTTGATTTGAAGAATGTTGGTTCTATAGACCAAAATTCCATGAATCACATATTCAAACCCTTATTTTAAAGTATATAAAATTATATGTTGATGATATGGTAGTGAAATCTAAGAAATGTTCCAATTATCTTACTGATATAGAGATCATTTAAAACATGCTTCGACAACATAGCCTGAAAATGAACCCCTTAAAGTGTGATTTGGGTGTTACCTCAGGGATGTTTCTTAGCTTCATGGTACAAAATTAAGGCATAAAATTTGACCCTAATAATACAAAGTCTAACCATGATATTTCAACTCCTCAAAACCTCAAATATTTGAGAGGAATATAGGAATTCCTCACCAACATTTGACACTTTATAGTGAATCTTTTTAGAAATTGTTTTCCCTTCACTAAGTTAATGAAAAGGGGGTCACTTATCAGTGGAATTATTAATTCCAAGAATCATTTGATAGTCTCAAGAAATGTATCTTGATCCCACTAGTGTTGATTAAACCTATTAAAGGAAATCCACTCATCTTATATGTGAAAACTTTACAATGACCACTAGATGATTTCTTCCCACAAAAAAATGACACATGGAATAAAAAACCTTTATTATCTATTTTAAACCATGATTAATATTTAGAATCATTATTTAGATATCAAGAATAATTTTCTGGAATTAATCTTTATTTTTCAAAAATTGAGGCATTACCCGCACCACCACAAGGTCCATTTTTTCTCTCATAATGACCTGATCAAATACATCCTTAACCATCCTTTGTTTACTAGACGTTTTCCAAAATGGATGTTCATATTTAAGTAGTTTGAAATTTATTTTATACCTCAAAAAGTAATAAAAGGCCAATTGATAATAGATTTCCTTATAGAAAATCCTTTTATAGAAATCATGTTGTTAAATACTAAATTTCCTAGCGAAGATATTTTATCTATTAAAAGTGGCCCTCAGGTATGAGAGATATATTTTGAAGGTGTGTCTTCAAGCCTAATAATAAAGAGAATGAAATACACCAAGCTCAATAAATTTAGCTTGGGATTCATCCTTATCTATCTAGTGAAGGCTATTCTACCTTACTCTTTATTGAATTTATAAGGATGCACCAATATGAGGTAGAATACCAGGCCCTCATTGTAGGTTTAAAACTAGAATTGAAAATACCAATGACCCACCTCAAGGAAAAAGGTGATTTAGAGTTGTAATCAAGAAAATAAATGGTGATTACACCATCATAAAAGAATAACTGATCCCCTTTTTTGACTATGTATATGGTTTGATGGTAGAATTACCCACAGAGCCAACATTAACCCATATTCCGCACTAAATAAATACCCATTATAATGTATCAATGAACAAGGATATAGATTTATAAGATCAATATTGGTATGAAATAGTCATTATCATTGTGCATCACAGAATGGAATCATCATTTATTCACGAAAACATGGAAGTGATCAATGAGGTAAATTCTATCCCCAAACCATATGGTCCTATAGATGGTTAGATGATTACCATACTGGAATATCTCTAAAATGGATTTCTCTCATTATATATAGCTAGAAAAGAGAATATCTAATGATGGGTAGTCAAATTCACCCTTTATGATAGCTCACCTCGTAAAAAATTCCTCAATAAATGGGCATTTGATAGAGTAATTATCAGGTGTATTGATGAAGATGATACTTTTTCTTTTATATAAGAAGTACATACTGGAACCTACGGTGACCACCAGTCAAGGATCAAGATTTTTTATCAAATATAAAGTCTTGGATATTTCAGGTCATTAATGATGTAGGATTATACAAAATTCACCAAAAAGTGTCTTACCTATCAAGTGAATGCCAACTTCATCCACCAAAACCTGAAGTTGTTTCACACCACCAAATAATCCTAACTATTTTATGTATGAGGGATAGATTTTATGGGTATATAACCTCCAACTATAGTTAATCAGTTCAAATACATCCTTACTGCTACCAAATTCTTTTACAAATGGGTTGAGGTAATACCCCTCAAGGAAGTTGGGATAAAGAACATCATCAATTTCATGAATTCCAACATCATTACCAGATTTAGTGTCCCTCACACAATATTGATAAAAAAATGCAATAGTTTCTTCTCTCTAAAATTGAAAAGGTTGTACTAGGAGTACAATATTGAGTTCAATAATTCATCCCACTATCACACATTAGAAAATAGTTAGATAAAGGATTTCAATAAAACTCTATCAAACATACTTGAGAAAATGGTGGAAAAAATAAGAAATATTGGCTAAAAAAACTTCTACATTCCTTTTTATATTACCAAACTATATCTTGTATTTCCATACAAGAAACTCCATATTCTCTAGTATACAGGACAAAAGTAGTCCTTCCCATTGAGGTTTAATTTATTTCACTTCACATTTCTATTTGTGATCAAATATCTGTAGATGAGAAATATCAAAAGTAACTTGATGAATTTGAGTAGATAGATGAGAAAATAATGTGTACCTTGAATCATTTAGATCCCTATCAAAACTGGATATCATGATATTTTAACATGAAATTTTACCTCTGCTCATTCCTTTAAGGGGAGTTGGCACTGGTTCTTAGAACCCCAATGATACCAAGAAAGAAACCTAAAAAGTTGGAACACAAGTGGAAAGGAAATTATATCATGAATAAGTCTTATTTTAAAATTGTTTACCCATTAAAAACAATGGATGGAGAATTCATTACACCCCCAATGATGAGAGGTTTCTTAAAAAGTACTTCATGTAGTTACCACCTTGAGAATAAAGTCCTAATAATAAGACTTTAAAATAATCAACATCATAACATCCTTACCCAATGATGTTAAACTGCATGTAATTCATCCTATTCTCATGATGTTATACTATACAATATGATAATAAATTCATGTGTATTGATTCTTATTACCATAGGATATTTAGTGGCACTCAGATCTCAAATCTTGGGCCTAGTTTCAAAATAATGAGAAATGAAAAATGTCCCCTCCCTACGCATGGAACTAACCTATAAAGGGAATATTTCATCCCAAAACTATGTGTGTATTGACTAATGTTACTATATGATACATAGTGATTCCTAGATTTTAAATCCTAGGTCTAACCACAATATGAAAAAATTCCCCCTTTTTTCTCCCACATATGACTTGGATCTATGCAGGAGATTACAATACAGTCTCCCTCATTCACAAACTCATGGTCGAGAAAAATATTCCCTTCCTTACATAAGAGTAAGATCCATGCAAGGATAATTCCACCCATTGTTGTTCAATTCTAGCCTAAATGATAATTTCATACTTAGGAACCTCTTTTTCAAAAATAAAACTATGTGTATTGGGAAATTTGGATCCCCATAAGCTTTCCCTAGCTATTGGTGAAAAAGGTATTAAAATATGAAGGGACAATCTATTTTGAATATGAATACTAGGCCCAAAAATGGCTCTGCATAATGTGTGCCCCCAATGTGTCCTATCAACTAGAGAGAATTTCAATCTCAGGAGAGGATCCTTTTATCTTTTTATACCCTAAAAACAAAATAGTGGAAACTAATTTTTGAACATGGTTTGTTAACATTCCTGATGTAATTATCCCATATAATTTTCTTAGATCTGAGATCCCTAATACCGTAGATTAAAACTTCCCACCTTTACAGCTCGATAATACCAGAGAATTCTTGGCCAGATCACTATGAAATGGAAAATTAAGTGGTACCTACTAGAAACATCCCTTGATTAGAGTTTTGGTATAATTTGGATAACTCCTGGAATTCACTTGTTTATTACATCAAGAATTACTCACATGGGATTAGAAATTTTGAGAGTTTATTCCAATTCGAATGGTTAAGTCATTCTACAACCAGAATTGAGTACCAGTTCTTTTCATATGACCTTAATAAGAATGGCTAGTCCTAGATGTAAGACCTTAAAAGGCACGCCATTGGTCAAATTTGTGAGAATTTAAACTCTATCCACCCATCTTTCCAATCACTATGAAATTAAAATAAGTATGATTATCTATAGAATCTTTTATACTATCACATGGGATCTCTATTCACATCATGCCTTTTCCTTTCCCTTTTTGTATAGACTACCTCACCAACTAGTTTGTGTCAAAGCTATACGACATGTCCTAGTCATACAATAATAAACTATAAGAAAATATCTATATCATAAGACGTTAAAACCACATGACACCTTATCCTCACCATAAAATGTTAAAATTTATGTCCAACATCCTCACTATAAGATGCTAAACTACATGGTTCATATAACTATTGCAAAACATAAAACTATATGATCCTTTGGCCCTTTCTTGAGAAGAACCCTATCCCGAGTGATGGTCTCCTACTGAAATATCACCTTACTTTGTAACTATATGGGGCTTTATTCTTGATCTAAGGAGATATGTAGTGATGTTTGGATTCTTCAACCTAGGCCCAACCACAAAAAAAAAATTCCCCCACTATCCTGCGTATGATCCAGATCTACATGGGAGAGTCCATTCCAAGATTTCCTTTCATTCATAAGCCCATATTAAAAAAATTCCCCTCTACTCACATTCAAAATTGATTAGTCTGGGGAATTTTTTTCTATTATAACCATATATAGATTAATTAACATGACCAAAGGATACGTAGTGACACCTAGTCCTTCTATCTTAGACTCAACCATAAATTTTGAAGTTAGGTGAGATTATCTTCACTAGCATTTGATCTCCACATCATTCATTCACATCAAATTCCTCTATACTAACTGATGAAGCCTCTCCATTCCCACTCTCTGGTTTGAGATTCAAGACCTTAAAGGTAATATGGAACATCATTGTTATAACATTCTAAATTTCATGTTTGATATCCCCTTTCACATGATGTAAAACCATATGTTTCCTTGGCCCTTTCCTTAGAGAACTTATGATTTTGGTATTGGTCTCTTACTTCACCAGATTTCTTTTACTCACATTTATGTGATGAGGGAAACCTTCACCATTACTTGTTTCTCACACCAATCATATCTCACATGGGATTAAGAATTTTGGTAGGGGACTCCACGTATCGTGGAGATGCATTAATCCCTATCAGGGTTAACATGATCCTAGATGAAAGACCTTAAAAGGAACACCAAGAGTCCTTTATTAATGATTTTAAATTACAATAAAACACCCTCACCATAAGATGTTAAACTATATAGTTCACATCCCTATCATATGATTTAAAAATACGCATTTTTGTGGCCCTTTCTTGAGAGGGCCACCATTCCTAATGTTAGCCTCCTTTCACACCTTTCATAGAACTACATATGTATTGATTTTCCTTTTAATGAGATACATAGTGAAGCCTAGATATTATATCCATGACTATCCACCATATAAAAAAACATTTATTATCCCTGTATAAGATCTTGATCATCTTGGGGAGCCTCTATCAAATAACTATGTGTGGCTTTATTTTCATTCTAATGAGATACATAGTGATGCCTAAATCCATTATAATAGGCCTTTCCATGAATATATTGTGTTTCTATCTCTACTATATAGGGCCTTGATCCTTCTAGGAAATTATAACGCGGGTTCCCTCATTTACGAATCTATGATTGGAGAAAAATTTCTCCTTCCTTACATACTATCCAAATCTATGTGAGGAATTTTACATCATATCATAGCCAATTACAATCTAAAAGGATACCCATCATACTTCTTGGATATATCATCTCTTCCATAAACCACACTTATATGTCTTGGGAAATTTAGATCTCTACAATATTTACCTGATTAACAGTAACAAGGGTTTTAAAATCTAAAGGGTACCTCTATTTTGAATATGCATACTACGCCTAATACGGTTCTACATAATGTATTCCCCCAATGCAGCCTATCAACTAGAGATAATTTTGTCCTCAATAGAGGATCCTTCTATCTTTGTATTCCCTGAAAACATCATAATGTAAGTCACATTTCAAACATGGTATGTGATCATTCCTTAAAAACCTATCCCATTCCATTACCTTGAATGTGAGAGCCCAAAGATTATAACTTAAAATTTCTTCTTCTCATGTATAAAATATGTGGGGGAATTCTTATCTTTCAATCCCTACTTGGGTTGTTATTATCATAACTCATGGTCAAAACTATTCAGCCTAAAACATAAATTGCACCAGTCTGACTTGAATGACCTTAAACTTCCATTAAATAGATATACAATACTCACCAGGTTGAAAAATTGAAAAAATTAAACATGGGGAAAAGTTTAGTCTCTGCTTGTTAGACATGCACTTTGCACGATCTAGAAAAAATCGAGGAGTTCAAATTGAAAAGGAAAAAAACTCATTGGGTTGAAAACCCATAAAGGGATGACTAATAAAAATACAAGTCTTTCTTGATAAGTCTCCTTCATAACATACTTAAAAAAAATTTGGGTAGTGACACAAAAGACACTATGTTTGTAGGGTTCGTCATGTGAATCTAGAAAGAGTAAACTAAACTTTCTAGGTCCCATGTCCTAGGAAAGATTGGAATTATCTAGATCTTATTGTAGCTATATATTTTCAAGATACTTCCCTTCAATTCAATGTTTTCTTTCTTCCAACTCCTATTTATTATTGCGCTCTTCTTGAGATAAAATGGCTTATATTTCATCAAATTTGATGACCAATTGCACCTTAGTTAACATCTCTTACAACCTATTCTCTTATTCCCATCACAGAAAGATCTCCTTCATAGCATAATGAACCATGCAATATTCAAACATGTTGTACCCCAATATGATGAACATGATAGGAAGTTAGTGAAGTTGATATGGTAGATCTTAAAGAGGCATATATGATATTATCTTACATATATATTGATAAATAAATTGGATAGATACCTAAAAAGTATTTTAGGCCTCTTTATTTTCCTTATAACCAGTCTTAGGAGGAGACACATAACCTAGAATTGACTCACTCAAGGAAGTATCCCATGTTGTTTGTTTTTGGGTACGTAATTTCAACCTATCTTTATGCCCCAGGTTGAATCATATTGTAGTCCTCCTTTCTAAGTAAGAATATTGAAGCTGATGAACTAAAAGATAAATGAAATTTATAATCGACAATTGAAGACAATAAATGTAAAAACAAAAGGAAAATAAAATCATCTAGAAATACTCATCTATTAATGGTTCAACCACTCAGTTTCAGCCTCCACCACATACCTGACCTCATTAGATCGAATGAGTATCTCTTGAAGTGGATAATATTCATGAGTTTGTCGAGTACCTAGGGTAGAAGGATCATGATAATATACTACTCCCTGATCCTAAACTACCAACCCCTCCATTATAGGAGCATGAGGATGTTGCACACCATTTATTCCTCCTTTAATCTCTATCCTGGTTATAAATCCCCTGACTCAGGATTAGAAACCTCATCCTTGATATGGGTGATTATTGAAGTATATCATGGTGATTCCAATCATAGAAACTCATCTTCATCCACATGAAAATCATAATCAAAAGTTTTCTTACGAATAGAACTTTATTGAAAAATGGGGGAAAGGGAGAGAATAAGAAAGTCTTACATCACCAACCTTGAAAAATTCATCCCATTCATTGGTTGTTTGATCACCCACCCCCTTGTAAATTTTCCAATCTATCATATCCGTTACTAATTTTGTGGTAGGGATCTAATAATCAATGAAATAAATGAGAATATCTAGCTCACAAATGTATTTTCCCACTTTGGTAGGATCAATATCATAATGTAAACTTGAGGGTGCTCTAATATCTTTGAGATGTTGAATATGAATACCAGCTTGAAGAAATGTCCACAAGTCCTTTATTTTATAGGACTTATCTTTTCAAAATTGACCCATCTTAGGCCACATATAATCTGATATTTCCATGGTCAGATGTGAAGAAGAACTAACAATTCTTGACTTTATAGGACTCATGGGACCATCTATCCCAATAAAATGTTGGGAAACTAGAGATCGAGTTTCCTCTCGATGATGAAGACTGGATCATATTGAATCATCCTCAACTAGTGTGACCCTTGTAATGTTATATTTTTGATTGGTCCATTCTTGAGGTCATTAGGACGATCTCAAAGCTTCATCCTTATCAATTTATGGATCAGTATGAGCCTTATTACCATGATTTCCGCATCCAAAATTTGTGAAAGCTTCAATTTGGTGGATGATTTTCATCATCACCCTTTGAGGATATGAAGAGATCCATGTATTAGCATACATGGGAGTCAACCCCATAGATGTACCCACAAGAGGTTGATTGATTACTACATGAGTTTCCTCTTGAGTTGTAACACCCCGACCCTAGAATCCCAGAGTCAGTGAATTATTTTATTACAATGGTATGATTATAAGGAATTAAATCCTAAAGGAATGTCCGGTTTAATAGTTTTGGAAAGCTAGATTACAAACATGATACCCATAATACATTGGGAAAATAAAATAAAGAATAAAATAAGTAAAATCTGGACATCACTGAAAGCTCAACCAAAAAATTATTCTTCATATCCTGGGTAAAAGAAACATAATAGGGATGATCTCAAATTCTTATTAAGGGTAAGTACAACAGAATAAATAATCAATCAATGAGAATAAATCTACATGGAAAGGTAAATAACTAAGAACACATGCCATTTAAATAACTAGATAAGTAATAACCAATATAAGAAGGTAAATAAATGAAACACATTCCATATAACAAATAAATTGAGAATGAATTTCATCCATAGATTTTATCATATGAAAATATCATGGATAATAATGATAATAACTGAAATACATATGAAGGAAATGCTTAATTATTGGACATTTTGTCTAAGGCACATGAAAAAATATATCGTTAATACCTTTCATAAGATAGTTTAAATCCATATGTAGAAACCTGTTTAATTTGGATAACTTATTTGCCTCATGAGAACCTATCAATGCATCAAGGGGATATATAAAACCCGGGCCCCACCCATCATTTCCAGTCCAAAACATTTCTCATATTGAGTAATCGATCTAATTTATAATTAATATACCTTATCAAATATCCATATTGAATAAAGAATATTTTTTTATCAATAAATCCATAGTGGAGGATAATTAACAATAATGGTTGTTAATGTTGATGAATGGAAATACTATTGAAATATCATTAAAAACGTTCTTAATGAAAAAAATCTTTAAATATTCTAAAATGTCACATACCACTCTGAAACATTTGAATCATAATTCCCATGAAGGAATAAAATTAAATGAAACTTGTAATATTAATAAAATAATAATATTCATGATATAACATTTCAAATGGTATTATATACACCAAATAAAATAAACTAGGTTCATAACATTACAATATGCCTCAGTGAAATGAAATTGAGACAAAATCCATTACCTTGCATTTCCTTTTTGTGTGAACATCCATTAACCTCATGTATAATGGTTTTATGAATTTTAATAAATTATTAAAAAACCATATTAATATTTATGATATCATAAATTATATTCTTATAATATATTATTACCTTTTATTAATAATCTTTCATTATTTTCACTATTTCAGGTGTTAATTGGCTAGTTTCTCGAGTAAGTTTTTACATGTTATTAGTAATTACTATTACTTAGATCATGATTTAATCATCTAAAAAATGTAAAATATGATTTAATTATCATATATATCTAGTATATATGTATTTATAATAATTCATAATATTTGGAGATAAGAAATAAAATGCACCGTTCATGGAGATGGTAGGCCGTACGTACACATGAACACTACTTCCATTTCTTTTTTGTATTAAAAGAATTAAAATTAAATGATATTTATGTATATTATAATTATAGTATCATATATATTTCATATATATCATATATTTATATTAAAACCATCATCTATACATTCCATGTATAGCGTGAACGAATCACGTTGCTTTGAGGAGGCGGTAGTCCACATTTCCACAAAAGATGTTATCGTATTTATACAAAATGGAAAACATATGGGTATGAATTATAAAATAATTATTAATAAATAATAAATATCATATATAAAATACATAAATATAGTTCCCATCATAATTCCCAACCAAGAAATGTGGTAAATTAAAAACGAACAATCATTATTTACTGAGGAGATAGTTAACCGTACACATAAATTGTATATTCGTTACCCATTAGATGGAATTGTGTGTAAGTGTAGGTTAAAAAATTAGCATAAAAACTTATAAGTATATTTATCATACTTTTTTTTGTTATATAATCATGGAATAAGGAGAGTTTAGGGGGTTTATAATGGAAATAAAACTAAAGAGATTGAGGAAAGATGTTACCTCTTCTTTAGGTAACTCTTTTTGGTTTGCACCAAAGGAATTCAATGGATGGATTTCTTCCAAAAGGGAGGATTATAGGATGAGGAGAGATATTTTTAGGATCTATTTGGGCAGATCTTTGTTGATTCAAGGTGGATTGAGAGATGTGAGTAAGTAAGCGAGGATGTCCCCTTTTATAATTGAGGTGAGGGTCACTTTTGGAAACTCTCAAAATATTAAATTAATTTAAATTAAATTTTAATTAAAAATGTGTCAAAAATGAGTTATTTTGAATATAATATTAGTATGGGTATTAATCCTCTCAAAAAGTATTTTTAGACACATATAGGTCTCATTATTACCCTTAGCTTTTGGATTTAACCCTTAGTTAAACCCTTTAACTCTAACCATGACAACTTGGCTTTTTAATCTTTAAGGGTTAATATAGTTACTATAAAATACAAAAAAAAAACCATAAATGAGTCATGGATAAAATTTCAAACTTTATCCCAATCATTTGGACAAATTATATATATTTTTTAATTTTATATCATTTAATAAATTTTTATTTATTTTAAAATATCACTAATGTCAATTTTGACACTATTTGTTTCATGACTTTTTAAAAAATATCAATACAAAAGATAACTTAGAACCAAAATATTTTATTAATACCAAATATTTTTATATCATCTATAAAATTTGTGTATGACATCAATTTTATCAAATTATATTTATTTTAATATTTTCAATTGCATTTATTTGATATTTCCATTAATTAAACAACTACTGCATCATCATTGTGCAATACTTTATTTTAATTATTTTTCCATAAAAATTAAAAATAAATTATAATTATGAATATAAAAATTTTATATTTAAAATTACTATTTATAGTCAAATATATCCTCTAAATAATGATATATGAAAAATGTAATACTTTTTAAGAATAAGAGTGTGGCATATTAGAATTCCATTAGAATAAAATAATATAAAAGACTTAAAGACATAAAAGTGGACATAAAATTAGCTAAAGGATGATTTTGGTAAAAAACCCATCCAATGAAATTAGGATAAGTTTTAGGGTAATTTTATGGTCTTTATAATATTAATTTAATATTAATTCTCTTAATAAAATAAGAAAATGAGTTATTAAAGTGAAAATGTACCAAAGATTAAAATGTTTTTATATTCACATCCAATGTAAAATTGATTCAAATTACCTAAATTGTATTAAATTATATAAACTTGATCTAATTATATTATAAAACAAATTAAAAATATAATTCAAAACTATAAATTATTTAGACAAAGAATCTTTTTTAATTAATATTCAATATTTTATCACTATTATCAAAACATGAAACTTATCATAAAAATGAAACAAACTAAACCAATGTAAATTTTTATATTAATATTTAATATAATAAGTTTATTTTTTCAAATAAAATATATAAAAGTGTCAACAATTTTATTTAAAATAGGTTCTCCATCAAAAGGCAGTAAAACCACCTTTATAAAAATATAGGTTTTTTTTTGTGTAATATTGAGTTTCTTCCTATATTATTCCCATAAAATATATTTGATCAATGTAAAAAATATTTGATTGAATATATAAAATATATATTTCATTAACATCATTCACAAATAGTAATTAATTTAATTTTTTAGGCTAAAATTCTTTTATGAGTATAATTTTTTTTATAAAAACATTCTAATTATATTAAATTGGTTCTTATATTCATTTATAATTAATTTCTAACTAAGGAATTAAACCATATATTTTCATAACTTAGTTAATTATATTCATAATTTTCAACTTAACAGCTAGGTTATACAATATTATATTAAATAATAATATTTTAATAATATATTTTTATTCCGTAAAACTTGGACTTATGTGTAACGCAAGACAAATCATTATTGTGTGTAATATAAGATTGTCATGGTGTTGTGTATAAATAAAGATAGAAAAAAATTAAATTTATTCAAAAAATTAAAATATTTTAATGTCCTAGGGTGTTATATTCTCCCCACCTTAATTAAATTACGTCCTCACAATTTAAACTTTATCTTAGTGGTTTAGGGTTTGATTTGAAAGTAAACAATTGTTGAAAAACCCACATTGTAAATAGAGTTAATAATAAATGTTCTTAATAAGAGGGAAAAGGAAATGCGAAGGTCACCACAAAACTAGGATTTTGAATAGGAGAACATTAGTGAGAATATTGATATGGAATAGAAATCTAACCATCATGTTCTGTGGAGAGTGATAGAGAACATATTCAGGATAAAGTTATTGACCACAAAACTATAAACCATAGGTGTGAATAAATTTCATTGATATCATCAAAAATGAATATAATAGTAAATTTTTTAAATCCCTTTTCAAAGAGTTCAAAAATTATTTCAATATCTAAGGATATAAGTAAATATGCATATTTGATATGTTTCTATAATTACAATCTTATCCTTGTGTCTTGAACTATTTAAACTTATTCTCTTAACACTAGTTTCATCACATGGTGAAGTAATACAATAATCTCAAAAAACTCATCTAAATCTCAATTTAAAACATTTCATAAATGGTTAACCTTATTAACCTTCCAAGTAATACTATCCAAAACATTAGATTCAGTTTTATGAGAGTTAATATTATCTAATTTACCTTATCTATATCAATCATATATTTATCCAACATCATTATCTCAACATATATAACATATTATGTATCACCTTTCCCTCAACCACATATTTTCAACAAAGTTAAAATTCTTACCGAATCACTTTTCTTGGTTATCAGTACCAATAAACATAAGCTTCTAAATCCTTGATGAAAAAGTACTTAAGTAAAATCATTATATATTTCATAATTCATATGATGATACCATAATAAATAAAATAATTTTACAACATATTTATTAGATCCAAATATAGAATCACATTAATCATTCTACTTTGTTTGTGTCAATAACATATGCCTGACCTTGACCCCTTATCTTTTTTTGAGGTATATTTCATTAATACTTGGGGAATTCATTTACATAGTTCCCCATATTCTTGTAACTGTAACATTGAATAAAATTGTTTTCCTTCTTCCCTTTTCATTATTTTTCCTGATGAACTTTCTATCTACACTTATAACATACTCCTAATCCTTTCAAACATTTCCTAGGGTGATTCTTTCCACAATTATAACATGTGGGAAAATCCTTCTTTCTCTTCCTCCCTTTATCTTTTATTTTCTATCCCTTTATCTTCTTCTCTTTCTTACCTTCGAATACATAAGGATTGGAGAATTATTTATCTATATTTATAACACATAAAATTATTTAATCGTATGAAGAAAAGGTTTGAGACACCAGTGCCCTTTGGATATTTGACTTAAGTTATTAAAATAAATGATCAATCATATATTCCGTATTGCGTATGAAATTCATAACATACCTTGCTAACCTCGTAAAGGTATCTTCATAATCTACAACACTTTATTCTACATTTTACCTTAAACTAAGTAAATTTATCTTCATCTCAGTTTATTGATCATGAGGGAAGTATTTATAGAATAATTCCTCCTTAAAAGTTCTCCATTACGTGATCTCTATTTCTTATTCCTTTATAGTATTCTAGATCAATTACCAACATTGATCCATATCTACATTGAGACAATACACTGTGAGTGTAACCTTTTCCTTTTAACCACATAAAAATGCCATAAATATCTTCTCCAAAGACTTAATTTATAGTTCAACTGCCATTTGGTTAGTAGTAACACTAAACAATGGGGACCACTATTGTAAAAAGCGATCCAACATTAAAGAATCTCATTATGGAATAGGTTTCTCTATTTGTGAAAGTTTATTTTTCATAATCTGATTATGATGCCCTAGTATGGTCATAATTTTCTCCATTCCAAAACTAGCTATATTGGTTTCCTCATTAGGGAAATGTCTACATTTTCCATGAGTATTGATACCATTCTTCTTTCCAGGTTCCATTTCTAAACAATGGAATACACTAGATCATATCATATCATCATGAAACATAATTTATAATCCCATAACTAGTGAAATACTTAACATAATTTATTCATAGATAATATATAATAATCATAAACATGGTTTCTTTGGGGACATCATTATATTTAAATCCTTCTTAATGTTTTTAAAGAAAATGTGAATTATCATAAGAATATCCCCTAGGAGTGTCAGACTAGGTGCGTAGTAAGGCCTATTGTCTTGTACCAAGTTACACCGAGTCAGGACTGAAACACCTTTTCAGAGTTGTTACCCCTAGGTACATCTATACTAGAACTACATCCACTTGTAGTATCTAGATAGGGATATATTGGTAGGAATAACCATATATTCTCCACATTACCAAAATTCTAGGATGTTCTTCTATAATAATCCCCAAAGTCTATCTCAGGGTTATGTTCCCTAATATAAGTTTTCTAAATATAGTTTCCAATGTTTCTACTAAACTTCCTTTGATACCAATTGTAACACCCTGACCCCAAAATCTCAGAGATGGTGAATTATTTTATTACATTGTAATGATTACAAGGTATTAAATACTAAAGGACCGATCAATTTAGTAGTTTTGGAAATCCAACTTACATACCTGATATCCATAATACATTGGGAAAAGAAAAAAAATCATAAGATAAGTAAAATCTTGAAATACTTGAAAACTAAATCAAAAATATATTATTAATATCCTAGGGAAAGGAAACATAATAGGTGTGAGATAAAATAATCAATAAGGGTAAGTACAACATAAGCAATAATGAATCAATGAGAATAAATCTATATGGCTGGGTAAATAACTGAGAACACATTCCATTTAAATAAATAGATAAGGAATAAACAATATAAAAAGTTTTATAACTGAAAAATATTCCACTTAATAAATAATATAATAATTATTTGCATTCATATATTTTATCATATGAAAATATCATGGATAATAATAATAATAACTGAAATACCTATGAAGGAGATGCTTAATTATAGGATGTCATGTATGAGGCATATGGAAACCTATACCATCAAGAACTTTTAAAAGATGGTTTAAAACAATAGGTATAATAAAATTTAATTTGGCCAACTTATTTTTATTATGATAACCTATCGATGCATCATGGGTATATATAATATCAGGCCCCACCCATCATTGCCAATCCGAATCATTACTCATATCGATAAATACATTTAATTAATAATTAACATGCCTTATCAAATGCCCCTATTGAAAAAAGAATATAGATTTATCAATAATTCCTTAGAAGAGGATAAATAATAAAAAGGGTTGTTAACATTGATGAATGAAAATACTATTTAAATATCATTAAACATATTTTTGAGGAAAATAATCTTTAAACATTCTGAAGTGTCCCATATCACTCTGAAACATTTATACCATAATTACCATGAAGTAATAACATTAAATGAAACTTATAATATCAATAAAATAAGGATATTAATGTTATAAAATTTCAAAGGGTAGTATATACACCATATAAAAGAAACTAGGTACATAACATTATAATATACCTCAATAAAATGAAATTGAGACAAAATCCCTTACCATGTGTTTCCTTTTTGTGTGAACATCCTTTAAACTCCTATATAATGGTTTTAATCATGTTAATATCTTATTCCCAAACCATATTAATATTTATTATATCACATATGATCTTCTTATAATATCTTATTACCCATTTGTTAATAATATTTCATTATTTTCACTATTTCGGGTGTTAATTGACTAGTTTCTCGAGTATGTTTTGACATGTTATTTTTCATTCCTATTACATAGATCATGATTTAATCATATGTTGAATGTAAAAAATTATTTAATTATCATATATATCCATTATATATGTATTTATAATAATCCATAATATTTGGAGATAAGAAATGAAAGACACCATTTATGGAGATGGTAGGCCGTACGTACGCATGAACAATACTTCCATTTATTTTTCATATTAAAAGAATTTAAATAAATTATATATATGAAAATTATAATTATAATATCATATATATGTCATATATATCATATATTTATATTAAAACCATCCTTTATACATTTCATTTATAGCATGAACAAATTATGTTGCTTTGAGGAGGCGTCCACACTTCCACAAACTATGTTATTGTATTTATTCGAAATGGAAAGCAAATGGGTATGTGTTATAAATGAATTAAAAAAAATCATAAATTAATAATAAATATCATATAAAACATTTATAAATATATTTTCCATCATAATTCTGAACTATGGAAGGTGGTAAATGAAAAATGAACAATCATTGTTTCGGGAGGCAGTAGTTCACCGTACACATAAACAGTATGTTTGTTACCCATTAGATGGAATTGTGTGTAATTTTAGGTCTAAACCTTATAATAACAACATATAAGTATATTAAGGATACTGTTTTTGTTATATAATCATGGAATAATGATATTTTAGGGGGTGAATAATTGAAGTAAAACTAAAGAGCCTGAGGAATGATGTTACCTCTTCTTTGGGTAACTCCTTTTGGTTTGCACCAAAGGGATTCCTTGGATGGATTTATTAATAAAGGAAGGATTTTATGATGTGGGGAAGGATTTTTAGGATATATTTGGGTAGATATTGGTCTATCCAAATTGGTTTTAGATGTGTGAGTAAGTGAGGGAGGAGGTTCCCTTTTATAATTAAGGTGAGGGTAAATTTTGGAAACTCTCAAAATATTGAATTAATATAAATTAATTTCTAATTCCAAATAAATAAAAAGTGACTTATTTATAATATAATATTAGTACGGGTCTAAATAATCTAAAAAAATATTTTTTAGACATGTTTAGGTATCATTATTACCCTTATATTTTGGATTTAAACCTTAGTTAAACCCCTTAACTATTATCAGGACAATTAATATTTTTACTCTAAGGGTTAATATAGTTACTATGAAATGTGAAACAAACCATAAATGATTTATGGATGAAATTTTAAACTTTATCCAAATAATTTTTTGGAGTTTTATACTTTTAAAAATTTTATATCATTTAATAAAATATTATTTATTTTAAAATATCACTAATTGTAATTTTGACATTATTCATTTCTTGACTTTTTAAAAAATATCCATATACTAGATAACTTCGAACCAAAACCTTAAATACATCCCTAATATTTATAGATCATTTATAAAATTCATGTATGACATCAATTATATCAAATTATATTTATTTTAATAGTTTTAATAATATTTATTTGATATGTCCATTAATTAAACAATTATTGCATCATCATTGTGCAAGCCTTTATTTCTATTATTTTCCCCTAAAAATTAAAAAAACATTAATGATGAAGATAAAATTTTTATATTTCAAATAACTATTTATAGTCAAATATATCCTCTAAATAAATATATATGAAAAATATAATACTTATTAAAAACAAGAGTGTGGCATATTAGACTTCCGTTATAATAAAATACTATGGAAGGATTAAAGTCATCCAAGTGACTCCAAGAGGACATATAATCATCCCAATTATACTTTTTTTTGAAAAAAACTCATCCAATGAAATTAAGACAAGTGTTAGGTTAATTTTATAATATTTAGAATATTATTTTTACCTATAATTACTTGATTTACCCTTAACCGTGGTAATTAAAATATTACTAAATTTACTATTCATATTCCCCAAAATAAAAGAAATTGTTTTGAATAGTTTTTAATTAATAATTAAAAATATGGAATCTATTTTTCAAGATTTAAAACACACATGTTTCAGTAATTAATTTAAAATTAATCTCATTGACGGAATGAGAAAACATGTTATTAAAGTGAAAACATACAAAATATTATAATGTTTTTACATCCATAACCAATGTAAAATTGATTAAAATGACCTAAATTATATTAAATGATATAAAATTTATCTAATTATACTTTAAAACAAATAAAAATTATAATTCAACACTATAAGTTACTTAGACGAAAATTGTTTTTCAATTAAAATGCAATATTTTATAACTATTCATCAAAATATGAAACTTACCTGAAAAATACAAAACATTAAACCAAAGTAAATTTTTATATTATAATTTCAATTAATAAGTTTATTTTTTCTAATATAATATATAAAAGTGTCAAAAATTTGATTTAAAATAGTTTATCTATCAAAATGTTGTAAAAATACCTGTATAAAAATATAGATTTTTATGTGTAATATTAGGTTTCTTCATATATTATACCTACCAAATATATTCTATGAATTTAAATTTTTTTTTGTTGAAAATATAAAATATTTATTTTATTAATATCATTAACCAATATTAATTAATTTAATTTATTCAGATAACATGCCTTTGTGAGCTTTAAAAAAAGTTTTTATAAAAACATTCTAATTATATTCAATCGGTTCTTATATTAATTTCTAATTAATTGGTAACTAATGAATTTAACCATATATTTTTATATGTTTGTTAATAATATTAATAATTTCCAACTTAACAGCTAGGTTATATCCTATTATATTAAGTAATTATATTTTAATAATATATTGTTATCTGACAAAACTTGGCCTTGTGTGTAATGAAAGACAACTCATTTTTGTGTGTAGTGTAAGCTTATCATGGTGTTGCATATAAATAAATTTAGAAACACAATTAAATTTATTCAAAAAATGAAAATATTGTAAAATCTTGTGGTGTTACATGAGCCATAAGGAACCAGAACTAATGGTCTATGATCATATTCTTCTTAGATTGGAAATGTAAGAGAGGGGATACATTTGGTTTTTGTAGGCATTTGAATTGATGCAAAAATATATAGGGTGTGTATGACTCCTAGGAAATTTTACCATCGATCTATGTTTACAACATGTAATCCCTGAAGGCTATCATATATGACCTTTTCTCATCATCACCAAGGCCATTATCAATGATTGTTTTAGTGGATAAATCCTCATATGAGAAGAAGTTAAATTATGAAGATAGGTTCAGATTCTTTAGAGCTTCCTCACATTTCAAAGATAAAGGATGGATTCTAGATATATCATGACCAAACTATCAGAATTGGAATCCAAGAATATTGACCCCACTTAACACAACATAAGAGATGAAGTGTGCTGCAATCTATCCTCATATCACATGTAATAGCCCTGAAATTCAGAAGGGAGCCTTTCGCATGAAAACGTGCATTAGGAATTGGTGTAACTTTGTTAAAATAGGTGTTTCCAACCCTATATGTACCCCTTATTTGAAATTGGTTTCTATAATTAATGTCCCTATCCTCACACCACCATTGGATTCATGAACTGGCTGCTTGTAGGTGTTCAACCACATCACTATAAAGACAAAAGTAGGTTTTTTTGGAACTTTGGACTTGATCATATACCCACACTTTTCATATTGGGGTTTCTCTAATACATTCCAATATTCTTTAGGGATTACCCACTTCTCCAATGAAGTAAACCCTATTGGATGCCAACACTTGGGTCCCTATCCTTTGGGATCTAAGAAAACATTCATTCATGCTTCAGGATAAACATCACCCCTTGAGTGAGGGTCTTTCCCCATGACCTTCCATGTTATTCTTAACAACTCATGACCATGGTAGACATTCATTCAGCAACCTTCAGTGGGATGAACTCATTTTATATATCTACAATAACGGGCACTCTCAAGATCTTGTATACATCTCAAAAATTAATACTGAATTCTCCATGTGTTAGGTGAAATGTATTAGTCTAGAGGCTCTATCAAATGAGTAAATTTGGGATTATGTCAGGATATTTATATACATACATTTGCACAACCCAAGTAACTTAATAAATACTAACCAATTTAAAATCACCTTCAAACTCCACACAAGATTGATGAACCCAATAATCCCACATCCACTCTAGTTTAACTCCCCCTCTGGTGTGGAAGTCCCAATCTTCCTTCCAACAGTTGAAATTATATATCACGGAAGCATGAAAAATAGAGGATTAATAGTGTGGTTTTGACTCAGGAGTATGGGACCTTGTATACAGAGTGCTTTTGCTGTGGTTCATGATATATACATAGGGTTTTATTCCCTTATTAATGTATGAACCCTTGGAGGAGATGTTGGTGGTGGTATGGTTCCTAACTTCCTTAAACCATGAGTGTGGTAGGTAATTATTTAGCCTTAGGATAAGTACATCCTTCATTTTCCCATGGTCTTATAGTAGTAATTTTTTTATTAGGATATTCAAGATGGTACTTATTTAGATGCTTCATGAGATCCAGAAGTTTCGAATCATATACTTGGCAATTATATGGCCCAAAAATATCTAGAATCTCTTTGATGTGTACAACATCCTATTCATCAGAAACAAGAGCTGTTTTCCCAACCATTAAAAATATGAAAAGAAACACACAAGTTTTCTTTATCCCTGAAATATTAATATGGATTATTTAGGAAGAAAAATATGTAAAGTCATGGCCTCACGTAGGCCTCCCACCTAAGTGGCCTCACACATGAATTTAACCCTAAGGACCCCATAAAAAGTTACTCATGGAAGTGACCATGCATAGTTCACTGACCCAGATGACCTCAGATAGGCATCTCACATAGGTCACTTGCTCAAGTGACCTCACACAACTGCCTCATGGAAGTAACCTTGCTGTTTCCACTTAAAGTAAGTGCTCACACAAAATAATAATAATTTTTGAGGGTAAGCACAAAAGATGTACCTGAAATACTGGTATGAAGAGATAATTTTATTATTTGGGAGAGAGGGATAGCATAAACAAAGAGGGGGGCCACTAGGTGGGTGATACTACTTATAGACACATGGTCACCCACATTGTTTGTCCTGTGAAAACAACCTTGCAAAATCAACTAGTACAATCCCCTTATTTGAGAAAAAAGTGCAGAAATGTTGCACCAAGACTAGAAGATGAATGGTGTACATGAGCACATGATTCCCAATTAATGGTTATATTTGTGCCCAAATTATTTGTTTCCTTAGGATTAAATCCTCTCATGACAATCAGATCCAATCTTTAGGGGGAGAATTTATTGGTTCTCCCTTTTTGAAGTGAGAAAATTACTCAAAAGTATAAGTATACGGGAAAGGAAAAGGCTTGATTGATGAGAATAAACCCTCTTAAAACACCAAAGAGTTCACCTAGGTGAAGGTTGCATGACACACCTGCATGAACACTATAGTACATGTTTGACCTATATGAAAACTATAATGAAGGTTCGACCTATGTGACCAACTAGTATGGATGACCTATGAAACCAAGTTGCACGAGTAACCTCCTTCACTCTAGGTACTAATTTTTTTCTATAAATAGGACCCTTGGGATCATCATTTGACACTATTAGAAGAACTAAAGACAGATCAAATCTCTGATATCCCTAGTCTTTCACTCAAGTCCTCAAACTCACAAGTATCTTCCCAAGATTACAAAATAAGAGGAAATTAACAAGAGTCAAGGTACTATATTTCCTCAAAATTTTATACACTAAGGACCTATGTGAGTAACCACTTACCCTTTTGTGAAAAAACACTAGGTGTGAAGTACTCCTCCCTATCCCAAGACTTTCACGCCATCCTTCAAAGATAAACTGAGGAGACCCTAAGCATTTTGAGTAAATTATCACCCAAGTGGTGTCTCCTAGGATACCCAACATTTGAGAAAATCCACTCAGATCATCTAGGTATCACCTAGGTGAATACTAATTCATCTTGTCCAAGTATCACCTAGGAAAATCCTAGTACAACTTTCCCAGGAATCACTTGGGTGAAGCTCAACCATCTTTCCCAAGTAACACTTGGGTAAATCACCCTCCAAGCCATAATTCATCTTCATACTACAAATGATGCGTAACCCCTATACCGAAGTCTCATATCCAAAGTATACCTAATCAAGACCTCTTCCCAGGATTCCAGATGCATATTCTCAGAACACAGGTCACACCAATCTATCCTCTCGATCATGAATTCCTATGGTAAAGGAAGTCCCACATTTATCCTTTATAATAACTAGGATCATCAGAATGTTCACAATCATGCATTCATGTGGTAATGATAATCCCAAAACCAGTGGTTGTGGAAGGAAAATTATTTTTCTAGGTAGTTTAATTTTCTACCTGAAATGTAAATAGAATCAAGTGGTATATCCATATTCAATGGTTAAGGAATCCCTAGGGTGGGATTCAGAAGAAATTCAACATAAAGAGAATGGGTAAACCTTATTTTTCTTCCCAACTACCCCACCAAGACTCTCCCCCATCCTCTAGAAGATGATGAGTCGAAAGGGAATCCATCATATATTAATCCACTTTCCTTTCTTTCTAGACAACATAATTATCCTACCTTTTATATCCTGGCCCTCATCCACCAGTGGATGAGGATGAATAAAGTTTCATTTGATCTTCCAATTCAGATATAAGACCCTTCACTGACATGATTGGGAAACATGAAGATATTTTACCATCTCTTGTTTCTCACACCGAGTATGAGTCCCATGGGATTAGAGATTAGTGGTTATCACCTCATCAGCATGATCCGATATCCTAAATGGTCCTCCCCATTGGTTTAAGATCCAACCTCATGAACTACGTGGGATTTTTTCCCATATCGATGGTATATGTAGGAATCCTCCATGAGATTTAAACCCAATATCTCAAATTCACCACCAATTTTATTAGGACATATTCCCAGTAAGATCATCCTTCACTAGGGTGGATATATTCCTTCTAGGTTATTTTACATCTCATCATCATTGGATTATACTCCCAGTGAGATCTATTTTCACAAGGACATATTCCTTGTAAGACCAATCCCTTACCATCAAGAAATATTTTGAATGAGGTCAAAAGAAAAAGTATTCTCCTATATAAGTCCCACACTAGACTTTTCTCAGAATATTTCTCCTAAACATCCTTTCCATATAAAGTAAAACTGCATGGTTTGGTTATTGTCATATGACCCTAAAAGGCATGATTTGTCTTGTTAAGTTGAACCAAAATATATAGTTTATAATTTATCACACTTGGATACATATGAATTATTTCACATGGGCCTGATCCCAATATCAAAGCTCCAATCTCCTCCTTGGATGGAATTAAATTTCAAAGTTCACAATTATGAGGCTTTAAACCTCAACACTTTAAAATAATACATCAATAAGTGGATGAAAATACCTGATAGAGAACCACCAATACATACATATGGTTACTATCATATGTATATATTATTGGTTTTGAAATGTGAATCGAGACCATCCTTATATCCAATTTTATAAATGATTCATGAATATGGAATAAATATAAAGGATCAAAAATTTTCCACTTGGTTTAAATTCTAATGATATTTGGACTTGTTTATGTAGATTCACACTTTTTATTCTTTCATGTCTAAGACTATAACATTAAAAAAAGAGGTGCTTGTGTAAGGAAAAATTGGTAATGCGAATCTTGATAGTTTCATAAAATTCAATGAAAAAATTATCATATAAACATAATATTCTTTTTTTATTAAGTGAGAGTAAATTGGAAACCAATACATGTTTGAGTTAAAATAATAAATTAAAGTTATTTAAATCAAGAATATAATTTTAATAATTAAATTGAAATTGGGTATAATTCATGATTATCTTGATTGTCATGGAATTAAAAAGTTTAGAGAATTTATATGTGTGTATATAAAAATCATCATTTATATAAATTTATCTATTTTCAAAAATTATAAAAGGATTATATTTCCAATGTGCATTTCCTTTCAACTAATTTTTTATCATGGAAAATATAATTTAAAAATTGTTTTTTGTTCTAGAAGCTCAACTGTAGGCCCTGGTTTATATATATATACTTCAATATTATTATTTTGATCATTTTATTATTATCTAATGATTCTTACATAAAATTTTAATCAATATAAATTAATTGTTTAAAAAACTTTTTTTTATATTACTTGATTGGGAATCATTGAGGTATGAAGAAGAAGATGGATAATGATCATCCTATAACATTAAATACTGCACTTCATTGGTAAAAATAAAGTAAAACAACAATGATAATTTATTGAAAAGAGAATAAATAAAAATAGTATTGATTTGGGGTTTCTATTTGACCTTATGAGTAATAAAATTGTTATGAATCCAATGTAGAATTTTGAATAAATGAATTTGATGTTGGGGATAGTGTTGAACTAATAAATTTATACACACAACATCAAGATAAATTCACTAATTGAAGAAATAATTAACATTAGTCCATATTGAAATTATCATAGGTAGAATATATTAAAATACTATGCATGTGATTTCACTATTTGAAGAGGTAATGTAACACTCAAAAAACATGTGTTTTCTATCATCAGAAAAAATGAGACAACATGGAAAATAATGTTTTGGTTTTAAAATTTAATGAATACTATCCATATTTAAATATTCTAACTATTTTTTAGAAAATATTATTATGGTTTTTTAGAAATCATGATCCTAAAGATAATTGTTCAAATAAAGAGAAATAAATCACAAGAAATTATAGATGTTGATCATAAAATATGGGACTTAAAATGATGATGATGATTATTAGTTGGAAGAAACATTGTGTTTATTGGGTTGTTCCATTTAACCAATAAAGACCTATTTTTTTAAAAGAGGCAGAGCAACTGGAATCAATTTATCAAAGTAACACACTAAGAACTATAATGATGCTTTTTTCATTCACACTTACTCTCATTTAGATAAGTGGAGGATACTTTACAAGGCCACTTAGGGGTTTGAGTTCATGATCTTTATTCATAAATAAACTTCAATTATAGCTAATAGTCTGCATATCTAACATTTCATTATTCTTTATCTATTAGATGTTGTAATTTTCATTATTGAGTTATATTACTCAACTTATACATTGGTTGGGTCATAAATCAAAAGGAGATATTGGATATGATTACCTAAATAAAAATCACGTAAATTTGGTATGTTTTTACACAATTTAAAGGTTGTTTATGGTTTATTTTACCAATTCATCAAATTAGAGGAAATTTGTCCGGCTCTCCCTCTGATGGTGCGCCTATTGGGTCATCAATGAAGAGAAGTTTCCATTGAAGCTTACCTTCAATTAGCCATAGGTTGGAGATTAGTATTGATGGTATAAAACACACAATGGTATAAATTACCCTCAATATATGATCATAAGGATAAGATATAAGATGAGAACCAATAATCAACACCACACCATATAATATAAACTTGGATCAAATAATAATAAGAATCCAATAATGCATGATGTTCAATACAAAATTAAAAAAAATATCAAAGAAACCCATAACCAACATATCTAATAGTAATTCACAAATCCAAGCTAGTATAGTATAGCTTGGTATCCAAAACCATCCTAATATACTAAATATATATATATAGGTATATATCCCAAGGACCGGTTGGGTAGCAATGAGATGGGGGTGGATAAGGGGTGCACACTTTTTATAAATTATTTTCTTTTAAATTCAACCTCTAAAACTTGTTAAGTTTAACAATCCACACAATAGTTTCTTACAAACTCACCTAGGGTGTAGTAATAATGCAAGAAAGTGCATCACACAGTATTAAAAAGTTTCAATATAAAATCGTACTCCTTTACATACTGGTTTGACACCCCCATAAAGACTCTCCACTTTAATCTTATCTTTAATTACAGTGGATCCTGATTCAACATGATTGTGTTTGGTTATACCACCAATCCCCTATCTATGACAACATGTGGTTATTCTCCCCAGTAGTTGATCCTCTAGTTGTGTATGGTTCTATAAACTTTCCATTAAATATTCTACCATGATTATTTATGCACCCTAATATTCCTTTCTCATTAAATTAGTATACATGTAAATCAGGCCTATCTTTAATATTTGATCTAGCCATTAAATTATCTTCAACAATTATAAAAAAGTTTTTATTCCCAATTAAGTATTTCATTTGTTTCCAATAGTTCAAATTTTTTTTATTAGAGTTGGTGATTATGGATGGTTAATTTTTATGGATTATTAAATGTATTTATTTAATTTCATTCTTGATAAACAATCTAGTAAAATAATCCTAATAAATCCACAAGATGTTTGAGCTATTCCCATTATACTACCGCTTAAAGAAATCTAGTGCATAAGTTTAAGAAAATGTGGAAAATTATAGTGTGATGATTGGTGATTTGATCATAAAAGGATATAATGATAAGTATTTTTGGATGAAGAAGCACTATCTACAACTTTTTTGAGAAGTGTTAATGTAACTAATAATGGATGGAAATCGTCTTAAGAGGTTTGGTGTTAATATGATAGAAATCTAGAATATCCCAAATTCGTGTAGCCACTTCCACATAGTCAAATTGCAAAATTGAATCTTCTAAGTATGAATTTTTTATGTAATTATTTATCTAAATTGAGAAAAGTAGATGATTTATATGTTGCCAAAGTAAACCACATATCTTATTTCGATATAGAAAAATTAAACCACATAGCCAATTTAAGCATAGCTGATTACTATGTAACTAAAGTAAGCCACATAGTCAATTTCAACATAGGAAATTTCTATGTATCTTAAGTGAACCATGTATCCAATTTATAAATAGGTGATTGCTTCAACATAGATTATTACATGAAGACATATAAATATTGGATGATTTTGAAGAAGTGATATTTGATGATAAAAATATTTATATATAACATGGAAGATTGAAGCTAGATTCTTAAATGGATTTAAATGAAGATTTGAATTGGAATTAAAATGAAATTAAATGAGAAATAAATTAGGAATTTTATTAGTTTGAATGAGATTATCATAGTGGAAAAGATAGTTGTGTTTCTATAATTCAAATGTTAAAACATTTACTATGATATTTTGAGAATAATGTCCATAATGATTTTCTTTAAATAAATAAGATTTTTAGATATTGATGGAAGAGTGTTGAGAATTGATAACTCTTGTGCTCAGTTTAAGATCATATCAGAGACTAATAAATCTATTATCAAAGGCAATAAAAAAGGTGAGATGAAATGAGGAGTCTTTAATGGAGATATAAATGAGTATTCTATGAAGTTGAGAAGAACACAGATTGTACTAGATCTGGAAGAAGTATCATGATTGGAATGCCTATCCCAAGTAGCTACCGATGATTAGGAATAGGTACACATTCATATCTTCTAATCCATATACTCATATATGAAGAACGTATTTATAAGTGGTTCATAAGAATCCAAGGGAAAGTAGGACATCTTTCTTTGTTAGATACACAATAAAGATGAAAATTTTGTCTTTCAGTGGGTGATGGAAGTGGAGGAACACAATGGGACTCTTTGTTGATTAGATGGGGATTTTCTATTATAACGACTTCGATTTTTTCATATATTGTTTTGGAATATTGTATGTATTATTCACATATATATGTTTGTAGATGACATGAGATTATGAGGCCTGGTGGGCCTAAAATTTATTTTTGGAATATATTAAATATCACACATGTGTAGTTTTCTTAAAAAATTAAAATAACCACTAAATAGTGACTTAGATCGTAAATATGAGGTTTACATTGAGTTCAGGGCATGAGTTTTACCCTTTACATGATATAACCTTGGAATGCGTCATATGTTTGATTTTTTCATGGTCATGGGTGGGCTTTTAAATAAATAAATTTAATTAATTAATTACCACAAGTTGGTTTTTGTCTATATAAATGCTGCTATGAAAAAAACCTAGTATTATTTGGAGATTGGAGAGGTAGTGTTGGAGGAGCTTCCGTTGGAGAATGATGAATAGATCATGGATCATTGGTCAGTGGGTTATGGAACTCGGGGATCTTGCTAACAACAACGAATCAGAATCATTCTTTATTAGTGATTGATACAATTCAATGTATGATGTTTTGGTTTTGTGTATTCATCCCTATTTATTTATTCCTATGAAAAATACAAATCAATCGAATAATGAATTAATTCACATATAGATCATATTGTAGGTTTGGGTTTGTTTGTAGGAATTATTAGGAAAATGAATTAAAGTTAATTAGATATTAATTCATCATTCTAATGGAAACAGATCGAGGCCAACTAAACACAGTTGAGGTTCATTCATCTTTTTTATATTTCTTATATTTTTCCACTCTTCTTCATTCACTGTAGATAATTACTTTGTCCCTCAGTTTGAAAAATACTGGTTAATCAATCATTGCTTACCCATTTCATGGAACAATGGATTGATTTCACAAATTTGGGATCATATCTATTATAGGATCAAGCTATGATGATGGAAATGATGAATTGAGGAAATATTTGAGACCCTTGGTTCGAGTGGGAGTTGTGAAGAGGATGGGGACCAACAATTATAGTTTTTACCTTGTGGTAAGTGGCTAGATTTGGGTGAGTGGAAATAGAAATGCTCAACTGGAACAAGATCTTTTCTTGGTAGTGAGATTAATGGAGGAATCAGATGTGATGTTTTTGTGGGAATACATCAAGGAATAACCCATGAGTTCTATAAAATACCTCACTACACATCATGTATTTCGAATCTATAAAATGTGTGTGAGCCCCCCCTTGTGTGTCTCTAGGGATTCCACATATAGTTAAATATCACATGGTGCGTGTCTCTTACCTAGTGGATTGTTGTATGCCACAGAGGGTACATGAAAATAGATATAATTAAATGGGATCGAAGACACCAGGTACTAGGACCCAGACATGACTAGAGAGATATAGACATAGTCAGGATTACATGGACTCGTACACAAAGTGTACTCTGACATAGGAATGGGATGTGATACTTGGGTAGGACCCAATGCCAAAGGGGAATGTGATTAACTAGTAGTACATGATGTGCAATCCTTAAAACTTGGATTAGATCACTTATCCAATTCATCTTGGACTAGTTTCATTAGGGTGTATTCCCTTGATTCATTCCTTGAGGGTTAGTATGTAATCATGTTCTATAAATAGGATGGTAATCCCTTTAGAGATACTTCAATCTTGGATAGATTTTTTGGAATCCTCTCTTGTGTCCCAAAGTGATATCCTTTATCATCACCCTTTCCCTATGTGTATTTTCTTGGTATCTTCATGAACAACACTATATGGGTGTCAATACTCTACATAGTGGGTTATTCTTGATTGATTTTTTTGTATACCCCATAGCCTTGGGTGTGATCCTCATTTGTGTATCGTTCTCTTTATACTTCTAATGTGTACTTCATATGGTGAGACCCAATGAAAATGAAATCTCAAATAGACATCATCAGTTCTATGTGACTCATGGAGTGAGTTCTTCCTAATGAGAGGTATGGGGAACCTTCAAGTGATATTCCTAGGCTAACATTATGGTGGTGACTTGGATTGTATATATTTTTTGAGTAAATCTATACATTCTTGTTATATAATCTGAAGAATCATACCTATGATGGGATGACTGTTATTCTTGATGATATTTGATTAGTGATTTGGGGTGTCCTACTGGGTATTATTATCCTCTACCTATATGGGATTTCCCTAAAAATTTCATGTCTTATATAGAAAATTGACCTTTTGATAGATTCCTATGGGGACTAGGACTGGGAAAATATTAGTGATCAAGACAGACCTAGGAGTGTCCCTACAATTTCTTTGATATTAGTCCCCATTTATTCATTTAGGTTGGACTTGTTTTTAGATTGTTTGAGGTGGAATTGTAATTGGCCCTTTTTATTTCTAGTACTTGTTTTTGTACTCTAATGGTGGGATTTAGATATATTCATGCATGGTTTATTAGTCTTTTTTACATTTAATCGTTTTAAGATCTTGAAGATGTGTGTGTGTGTACAGGTACACTAGGTTGAGGCCTCCCATGTGAGTGATATTCCTACTTAGCGCTGGTCTCCAGCCCTAGCCCTATTGGAGGTAGGCTTAGGGTAGTCACGTTTTGGGCCTTGTTGGTCCAAGTTATGATAGATGGTATTAGAGGGGGTCATTTATACCTTATGAATGGAGTCTGTGAGATTGGTTTATAGTAACAGTGGTAATTTTTTTGAGTTCATCTTTTTGTCCAGGGTCTCTGGTGTAGGTGTGGTGGCTCACATATCCATACAATAGAACTATGATCACCATCATTTTGACTTAGTAAATGTAGACACTACTTTATTTGGAAAAAATTGGTATATGCATCATATAAAAATGGTTTGTGATTTTTATATCCTTCTTGAGTCATCTCCCCAGATATACTCATTTACCGTGGTGTATCTTATCTATTTCAGGATGCCTTTGTGACTTTTTCCAGCTATGATTCAACGTCAAGATCACAAGGATGTTAACCTCATTGATTAGTCTTAGTTATAGGGACATGTTCAATAGGTATTACCTATAGCTTGTCTAATAGTCATACCACCCCCTGTTTAGTAGTAGATGGTACCATCAATACCAATAGATGATGTGTACAGGATGATCATGCTTCATGAGTTTCAGTGGCAGCAACCCCTCAGGTTCTGAGGTGAGCCCAACCCACAAGTAGGTGAGGAATATCTTGATGTGATGATGATATTTTTACATCTTTTTAGGACACCGAAAGATAATATAGTGGTTCTTGAAGTGATCCTTCTATATGGCTCTACAGGATGATGGTGGGGCTTAGTGACCTCATCGAATAATGAGGAAACCCTTGCATGATCAGGGTTTGAACTTATTTTCAGAGAGAAGTTTTATATAGCTATATTGAGGGTTATTCACATACAAGAGCTTCTACAACTTAATCAAAATACTATGACTATGTATTATTATTCATCGAGGTTCACCAACGTATCTAGGTACTCAATGGATATGGTTCATGATCATTTCTTTCAGGATCATAAATTCAAGAAAGGACTATATAGAGACATCCAAGATAATGTTATACCTCTATGTATTCCAAACATTGTTGGGGTGCTAGAGTGTGTCTGGGTAGTCGAGAGTTTCTTGGATGAGAATATGTGGATAGTTGTTTCTGAAAATGGGAACATATGAGTAGAGACTTTGGAAGTAGTGAGATAATGTTAGACTTAGGGACCTAGATGCGTGAGATGTTTTAGGAGGTGATCCTAGTATAGAGGGTATGTGGTTTAGGGTTCACCATGTGGGTCTAATCCGCCTTGGGATAGGTGGTTCTACACTAGTGATGGTAGGGGACGTCTTGTACGTGATTTTCTGACCCATTATATTGATGAAATAAATATAGTGGATGGGATACCTAATAAGAGGTAGCGGTAGGGGAAGGCAAGTCCACATGGTGGAAGATGCAGAAGAGGAGATGGGAGAGTAGTTGGAGGGGCAAGATGTTATAACTTGTTTCCAGCACCACCCTAGGTGGTCCTCACTAGGCTCAGTGAGCTATGGGATATGTGTGAGGGCAGCTGCAAGAAGTTGAGGATTTTAACCCATAGGTTTT
The DNA here is from genome assembly GCA_963277665.1 of Viscum album. NCBI lineage: Eukaryota > Viridiplantae > Streptophyta > Magnoliopsida > Santalales > Viscaceae > Viscum > Viscum album. The sequence continues at coordinate 1,509,035,769 of OY728139.1, read as the reverse complement.
AGGGATGATACTAGGCCCAATATGTGTCTTTTATACTTTAAATATAATACTTATAGACGCATGTTCAAGTCATTCCCCTGTTTCCACTTATTTGGTATGAGACTTAGAGATTATAGTTTAGACTTAGGCTTGATAATTATACTTGGAGACTCCAACTAGATTTGTCTCAGTGATCACACACTTATTTCTATGGTGTGACCTAACTCTTAGATATGAGAGTTTCATTTGGGATCTCTTTGTTTCAGTGATGAGTCCTTATGATTTCATCTTAGGCATGGAAATGTTATCTATAGTGAATTCCTATATATATTATGTTTTTGGTGGAGGATGTGGTGTTTCCATAGTGATGGGATGAGGTTTCCCTTTTTTGGTGAAAAAGAAACCTAGGTATCACAAGATGGAATGATGTATAGAAGGTTACAAACGATTACTCATCAGTTGGATTGTATAACACTTGGTGCAGTAGATGCTATGAGCTTTTAGTTCCCTACAGTGGTGGCACAGTATGAAGACATACTTCCAGGGGATGTTATAAGATTCCCTTCCCTCACAACCCTGACAAGAGATATAATTATTCATTAATATACACCCCATGACATCCTTTATATTTATACCATCATATTTTATGGCTCCCATAGAGATTCGTGAGCTGAGGGTGCCATTTCAGAACTTCTAGAGTGAGGTATTTTTAAAACTTGGTGTTTCACCTTGGGAAACCCTAGTGTTTTTCTCCAAGAAGGCAAATAGGGTCTTTAGATTATATTTTTATTAATATCTTCTAAACTTGGTTTCATTAAATAACAATTATACAATACTAAGTATCAATGAACTATTTGATTATTTGAGAGGGGAATGTTGGTTCTCTAAGATCAACCTCAGATCAGGCTATCATTAGTTGAGAGTATAGTAAGAGGATATACTGAATATAAAATTTTGTTTTCACAATGGTCACTATGAAAACTTTATGTTTACCTTTTGTGAAAAAACTCCCCAAGAGTGTTCATGAGACTCAAGAAATGGATATTTCGATCCTTCTTTTACCGGTTCACTGTAGTCTTTGTCAACAATATCCTAGTCTACTTATTGTATGAGGAGGAGAATACAAGACAATTGAGGATAGTTCTAGAAACACACCAAGATCACCATATTTATAGGAATCTCTCTATGTGCTATTTCTAGATTTTGGAGGTCCACTTTCAAGGACATTTTATCTTGTAAGATAGTGTAGTAGTGGACCTAGTGATGGTTGAGGCAGTGTTAGCTTGGGATCCACCCAATAGAGAGATGGGGATATAAATCTTCCATGGGTCGGGAGACTACTATCAGATATTAATACCTAATTTATTCAAGATTTCAACTCCATTGATAGATTTTACCTAAAAGGGTAATCCTTTCATGCGGTCATAGAGGTGCATGTAGTATTTCTAGGAGTTGAGGTAGAGATTTATAAGTGATCCCATCTTGATATTTCCAGTGGAGGGTTTTGAGTATGTAGTGTTCTATGATGAATGAAGGATTGGGCTTTGTTGGTTTATGATGTATAGGAAGGTGGTGATTTCTAATGGTTCAATTTATTTGAGACCACATGAGTATAAATAAAAGACCAATGATATTGAGTTAGTAGTGATAGCCTTCACACTATAGATATAGTGACACTACCTGATGGGTGACTAGTTGTTCATCTATTCTGACCATTAGAGTCTCATGTATATATTATCTCATTTGGATATTAAAATAGAAAGAGTAAATGGATAGAGTTACTCTAGTATTATGACTTCAATATTGTCTATACTCTTGGGAACTGGAACATGGTAGTATATGCCCATAACATAAGATCATGTTTGCAGTTGATTAGTGAGGCATTGGAGTAGTTTTCCACATTACAGTTATCCATTTTGGATCCTAAGCTAACACTACCATAGGGCATGATTATATCTAGATGATTGTATTACCACATACATCCATAGGGATGTTGGATGAGATATCTATGGACTTAGTGATGGTATTACCACATACATCCATAGGGCATGATTCCATCTAGATGATCGTAGATCAACTCACTAAGTCATCCCACTTCCTAGCCATCTAAGAGGAGTGTTAAGTAGAGAGGTCAAGATGCCTCTACTTGTAAAATATAATATTAATCCATGTATTTCCCTTAATATTCATTTATGATTGTGATTATTTCTTCAAATTTCGGTTGTAGAAGGGATTATAAGAGAATTTTGGGACTTAATTATGTTTGAGCATAGTGTTTCACCCCAAAACCGGTGGTTGGACTGATCAAATCATTCAAGTCTTTGTGGACATGATGCATACTTGCATATTATATTTTGGATGTAGTTGGGATTATCACCTAACATTGGTGTATTTTTTGTACAATAATAGATACTATTCCACCATTGTTATTGAAACATTTAATTCCTTGTACATTCAACCGTACATGTCACCACTGTACTGACCGACCATTGAGGGTCAACAGTTATGGGCTCAGAGTTGGTGAGATACACTACAGAGAATGTTATGATCATCCAAGATTGGATTAAGAATACACAAATACATCAAATATCCAATATAGACTGAAGACTAAGTCCTTTGGATTTTGAAGAGGGAGACCATGTGTTCCTACAGGTTTCACCTCAATGTTGCTTATGAATATTTGGTTGGGGGGGGGAGAAAACTCTGAGATTCATTGGAACTTTCTAGATATTATGTAGAGTTGATGAGGTGGAATGCCCCTTACCTCTACTACCACAGTTAGACTGGGTACACATCATCTTTCATGTGTCATAGCTAAGGAGGTACGTGAACAACTAGTAACATGTTATCGACTAGGATGAGATGGAAATCAAGGATGGAGCTACCTTTGCTGAGTACCCAGTAATGATCAAGGATCGGTATAACATGATCCTTCATGGGATATCAATTCCATTGGTATATATCTAATGATGGGATTAGAATCTTTAGGAGAGTTCCTGGGAGAGGGAGACCCATATGCATGCACATTACCCACATCTCTCTATGTAGCCTTTCAATTTACCTTTCTAATATGTAAATCCCCAAGGTGGGGAGAATTTAATGACTCTGATTTTTCCATGTATTGTTTTTAAATATTTTAGGGATTATTCTCAAAGATAGGTGTATAGACGGTGTAATATTCCAAGGCCTGGTGTGCTTAGAATTAATTTTTTAAATATATTAAATATATTAAATATCACATGTAGACTATTTTCCTAAAAAGAGTGGTATAGCTCCGAAATAGGGACTTGGATAAAAAATATGAGGTCACCGTTGAGTTTAAATTGTGTTTTTTATCTTAGGCATGATATAACCCTAGAACACATCACATGTTCAGGTTGGGTGCAGTTGTGGGTGGATGTTTAAATAAATAAATAAATTATATTTATTTATTTATTTAATTACCATGACCTAGTTCTTGATGATATATACACAACTATGGATAAATCTCAAGGTTATCCATATAAACCTAGATATTTTAGAGGTAGTGTTGGAGGAAACTCCATGGTCCAATGGTGACTAGATCATGGATCATCGATTAGTGTGCAATGGAACCTATGGATCTCACCAATGATAATGGCACAGAATCATTCTTCACCAACGATTGATCAAAATCAAGGTAGGATGTTTATGTTTTGTGGATTAATCCCTATTAATTTATTACTATGATGAACTTAAATTAAATAACCAAAAAATTGATTCAAGAATCAATTGTATTATTGGTACATGTTTATTTGTGGGGATTATTAGGAGAATTTATTTTTATTATTATTTTGATCATTATTCATTGCTCTAATGGAAACAGATCAAGTTCAAACAAACATAGCTGATGTTCACTCCTATTTTTTTTTGTGTTTCTTGGATTTAGACCACCATTATTCATTCATCATGGGAAATTAATTTGGACCACTGTTCTACAAATAAAAGTTAATCAGTCATTGTGTGCCTGTTTCTTAGCGCAATGGGTTGATATCACATATTCAGATTTAGATCGACAATGGGATTGAGATTTGATGATGGAAATTATTTATTGAGGATATATTTGAGAACTGATTTAATCATGACATGTGATAGTAACGGGGATCAATGAATATTGTTTTTCCCATGCGTTTGGTGGCCATATTTTGGTGAGCTGTGATGAAAAGGCTCATATGTGACCAGATCCTTACATACTACTGAGATCAATGACATAATCAAAGGAAACGATGGAACATTAATACATGAAGTAAGAACACATGTTTTCTAAAAAAATACCAAAATACAAAAAGTGTATTTCGAAGCTACCCACCATGTGGGACCCCCTGTGTGGTGCTAGGGTTTCTGTTGAAAGTTAAATATCACACGTCATGTCCCCCTTATCACATGATGTGTGTCTCTTACATGGAAATTCAACATGTAACATAAAGGGTACATACACATGGACAGAAGTACACAATCTAAAACACACTATGTACTGGTGCCTGGACATGGACATAGGGACAAGTATATAGTAATGAGTACATGGGTTCGAACATACCATATACTCAGACATGGACATGGTCATGGGTTGTGATACACAGGCAAGACCCAGTGCTAAAGGGACACACAATGTACTATTAGTAAACATTTTATAATCCTTTAAAAATTTCTTAGATCACTTTTCATCCTCATCATGGACAATTTTCATTAGGATGTGTTCCCTTGATCCATTCTATGAGGGTTAGTATGGAATCATGTCTTATACATAGGACGGTGATCCCTTCATAGTAACTTTAGTCTTGGGTAGAGTTTTTAAATTTTTTTGTAAGTATTATAGTGAGATCCTCTATTATAATTTTTTTCTATAGGTGGAGTTTCATGGTATTTTCATGACCAACTCTACATTGACATCAATTATCTACTTTGTGGGTTATTAGAAATTGATTTGTTGGTATAAAACCTTGAACTGGGTGTGATCCTCATCTATATACCATTCTATTTATACTTCCAGTGTGCACTTCTTATGGTGATCCCTGATGAGAATGACATCTTGGATAGAAATCATTAGTGTTATGTGACTCATGGAGCGAGTTCTCTCAGATGAGAGCTATATGGACCCTTCAATCGGGATTCCTAGGATGGAAATGTGGTTGTGACTTTACCTTGATACTATGTGTATATATTGAGTATATCTTTTTATTCATTTTATATGTTCTATATAGATATACCTGTTATGAGATGGCTATTATTCTTGATGTTATAGGCTTAGTGATTTTGGGGTGTCCAACTGAGTATTGTTATACTCACCCTACATGGTATTTTCTTGCATGTGTCATGTCTTTTCCATCTAATTGAACTTTTGATAGATTCCTAGAGGGACTAGAACCAGGTGGAGCTTAGTGATCTAGACAGACTGATGTGTGTCCCTGTGGTTTCATTGATATCATTCCCCTTTTATAATTTTAGGTTGGAATTATTTCTAGATTATTTGTGGTGGAATTGTATTTGTCCCTTTTTCTTTCCAGTACGTATTGTTGTACTCTAATAGTGGGATTTATATGTATACAAAAATAGTTTATCAGTTATAATAGATTTTATTATTGTATGGGTTTGGAGATGTGTGTGTTTTTACATATACATTAGGTTAAGGAATCCCATGTGAGTGATATGCCTAGTCAACGGTGGTCTCTATCCCCTGGCCAATTAGAGGCGGGTTTGGGATAGTCACAGTTCGGGCATCATTGGGTCGGGTCATGACATCTATGGTTGTAATCACTTGTTTGATAGTAAATAATCTATTTTGGGATGACTAAAAAAAATAACAAAAATTAGAATTTTATACAAAAACTTCTAAATATTATGTGTTGTGATATCTTATATTACTACTACACATGAAGTAATATTAATAGATAATATTGATTAGACTAAGAACCATGACAAGTTCAAGATTATTATTTTTAATAAGATAATTCATAAATAGATACCACTGATTCACCCCCCTCTCAGTGGTTTATGATTAGACCAAGAACCATAATAGGTTAGAGATTTTTATTTTGAATAAGATAATTTATAAACAGATACCACCAATTCACCCTTCTCTCAGTGGTTTATCTAGACTGGATAAGTTCAAGTGGTATCAGAATATGTCCCCTCTTAAGATCCAAGTGATATTTTATGAAGCTCTAATTTAAATAAATGATTAAGATACCTCATATGGATAAAAATTAAGTCACTTTTGAGGATAAGAATATATGTATTTCTTCCAACACTCAAAATAACTACACGAAAATATAAGAAAAGTTGAAGAAGAAAAATCTTATTTTCAATAGAGAGACACCTAAAACTGAACGTAATTTGAATGGTATAACATGAAATAATTATATTTATTATGATTCTTATGACATTTCTTGGTCAATATGTTATGATGATGTATCAATTATAGATATTTATTCTGAATTCAAATAACGTATGAATAATTTTCCTGAAGAAGTGGTAAATTCTATTATTGGAACTATCAGGGTATTCATGAATAAAAATTACATATGGAATAAGAGTAAAACTCTATATAGGAATCATTATCTAAGAATAATTGAATATGTAACACTCACACAAAACTATTAAAATAAAAGGTTAAAACAATCTATCTCTATAAGGAATGATATGCTGAAGTTACTATATAATTGAAAGGAAATGTTTGTCAAAAATATTTCTTTAAGATAGTTGTAGAATCTTTCAATGATCTTGAAATATTCTACAATGTTTATATGTTTCTAAAATATACCCAATTAGAGGAAAAATAAAATATGTTAAAGGATCATTAAAATTAATTACAAGAACCAAGAAAAATGAATGAAAAACAAATGAAGAATAAGAAAGAAGATTGAAAAGATGTGTAGTGATTAGTTGTGGATGGGATGAAATCCCTCTACATGAAGTGTTTAGACATGTAGGTGAGATTAAAGAATTAATAATCACCCTAATCTAGAATATTCCAAATTTATGGAAAAATATATTCTTCCCCAAAATGTTTCTTTGAGGATCATTACTACAAGAAGTGAATAAGATCATACACTAACCAAATGAAAATACCCTCTAAAAATAAGGTATCCCATTATACAGAAACTATCTTATGTTCTATTTATGTTTCAATTATTAGTATAGGATATAACCCAAATTATAGGAAATTACGGATGTTGAAAGATACTAATAATCCCATGACATCAAGGGTGTATTGGAAAGGATCTATGAATAGGTATTCCTGAAAACGTTTCCTAGGGTTTAGTGGTTCCACTCAAAAATAGATAGTTTCACAATTAATTATATCTAGATAGTTTATAATATAATAGAAGTGAATGAGATTTATAAGAAATTTTTGGTATTGGTGGAACTTTGGGAACAAGTAATTAGAATATTGTAATAATAAAAAATTTCATGTAAATAACATAAGCCTAATATTTTGGGGGAGAAAAGTTGAAGATAAGAGAAGAACTGCACCATAGAAGAGAAATCTATAGAAAAAAAATCTATCTACAAAGAATAGATTTGAATTCTTTGAATATTTCTATGAGTACTATAATAGATGTGGTCACTGTTATGAGGAGTTTTGGTATATACCCGTTGTAACAACTATGGTTTTGTGGATTTAGTCCTTTTAATATTTATTTATAAATCTTTGGATTTACTATTGAAGTTGGTGTTGTGTTTGGGTGTATTAGGACCCCTGAATTAATATTTAAAAAATAAAAGTATGTTAAATATGTTAATATATATTATTACACACACGCATTTTTTCATTTTAGATGGTTTTACCATTTTTTGGGATCTTATATGGGAAATTTAATACCATGGTTTAATATGGAACAAAACATTTCCACTAGTTATGACATATGGTTGGTTGGCATAGGACTTTCAGTGTCAATTGACCATTGGTGGTTGTATTTAATAAAATAAATGATCAATTTTTTTATTTTAATTAAATAAACTAACATAACCTAATCCTATATAAATACATAATGATGATGTTTCAATTGGGTTAGCTTCCTAACCTTGGGAATACTAGAGGTGGAGAGCATTCTTCGTTGATGGATTAGGATTCGAGAATGAAAATGATCAGATCAAGGTCAATCTTGAGTTAGGAAACGAATGAAAAAAATATGTTTCATCATTGGAAAATGAATTCTTCACCAATAATTGATCAATAATCAAGGTAGGGTGCATTATTTGTGGGTTCACCTATTTCGAATAAAAATTAATCATGGATTTCTTATCTTCATTATGTTGTCAGTGATTATTCTTTTCATGAGCTCATTTGTCAATTTTCTTCATTGTGTCATGATTCATTCCTATTTCCCCCCTTTTTTTATCATGTTCCATGATCAAATTTTCCAACTAAGGTTTCAACTCATTATTGTTCTTTTTGCACCACTGTTCTTTATGTTCTTCGTCATTGTCCCACAGGGTTATGGTTCGACATTATTAAGGTGGGTTTAAGAAAGATCAAACTCCTAGAATCATGGAGGTTGTGTAACTAAAATAAAAATTAAATTTTTGTTGATAGATCAAGATTATGTGAGTGATAAAAGTGATTCATCATGGATTTGAGATCTAGAGTGGAGGCAGACGCGTGTTGAGTTATTGTGTGGGTAATCACACTCTTGATTTTAAGTCATCAGAGGATGATAATCGATGGCCAATGATGGTTCCTATGATTTCAGTATATTCAAGAGTTAAAAAATTCACGAACAATATATGAAATGTTGTATCTAGGATCCAGGGGTAGAAATGTGTTTTTTTGAAAGACTTGAATACACTGTGTATTGTATGGAAGAACACATGTTGTGTAGTCCCCTAACTACAGTGGATAGGGTTTCATGTAGAGATAAATATCACATTCCATATATTACCTTATAAATTCCAAGTGACCTGGTGTTGTAGTATCTATTTTTACTCTAGGAGTAAATGGTAATATAAATGACAAAACACATGGGGGAAACCAGAGTATTTAGGAATGACTGCGTACTCAGAAAAATCCATTGTACATAGGCACGACCAGTCTATCAGGCGTGATCCTGGAGGACATGAGATGGACTATAGTGGATGAGAGATGTCATCAACCACCTATATATGTTTTGTAGTAGTACATGGATTCCTAATTTGTTTCTAGGGGGAACACACCCATGCGATGAGGTGAGCGCACACACAATGTGACCACACGTACATGTCTTGTAATCCTCCCATAAACTTTTAGCTTTCTTATATCCTTCTTTGGGACTCATATTTTTTCTTGTGACAATCCTATCTTGATTTGTTTTCCATGTAGAATTTTATTATTGAATTCATAGTGTATTTTGAGATATGATGCAAGGTATTTCTAGTGTGAATCTTTTTCACCCAATGCTTAACCAATAATAGTGATCAAGTAGGATCATTAAAGAGATGTCGGGGTTGGAAACCTCACTATTACACTAGGGTGCAGGTCCCTCATACACACTACATAAACTAGGTGGAACCCCCTATTGTTCCATGGAATGGTTCCTCTATCTACTGAGTGGAACCCCCTGTCACACCAGGGATTGTGTCCTATATCTATTGGGTGAAACACCCTATCACACCATGGAGTGGGTCCTCTATCTTCTGAGTGGAAATACCCTATAACACTAGGGAATTTTTCCTATATCTACTGAGTGGAACCCCTATAACACTAGGGTATGAGTCCTCTATCTACTGAGTGGAACCCCCTATCACACTATGGTTTATGTCCTATGTAGAAAATTGTTCCCCCTTGACTATAAATCATAGTGGAAAGGTATGGGTCTTGTACACAGTTTCTTGTTAGGACACGTGGGATGTTGATAATTGGAGATAGAATATTAAAGCTTCAGGTAGAATCATCATCATTGACTGGGCTATGAAGATGGATATACCATTTCCCTCTCATCTAGGTTTCTCTATGAGGATATATCTTGGGTTTTTTATTCCACTCTTACAATGGTTTGTTATGATTTATGTTGTATCTTATTATTGATCCCTTTATGGTTTTCTAGGCATCCTACTAGGTATGAATATACTCACCCTTTCATGGTCTTTCCTATAAGTTCCATTTCTTGAGAAAAAATAGGTAGATCGATGGTGAAATTAGTGGAGCATAGTGGTACTTGGGTGCATTGACCGAATTTGGTGGCCAGATTTAGAGAACAAAATCCAGGATCTCTCAGTTTTACTCTTTATCAGTTGTTGTCAGGTTGGGACTTCATTTCTAGTTGGGTGTTTATTTTATCCCTTTACCCTTAGGACTTATATTGTCTTACTCTGATGTAGTTCCTAGAGGTTGTGGTATGAATGGTTATACTCTAGATGTTACAATCATTTATTATTTCAATCCACTTTTGTGTGGATATGTCTGGGAGCATTCTTATTGATACATTAGGAAATTGACTCCCATTTCATTTATTCCTTCTCCATACTGGTAACTAGCCCCAAGCCTATTAGATGCGATCTTGGGGTTTTCACATCCATATTTCCATCAGTTAGGTGGTCCCTAGTGGACCAGGTCAAGACATAGTGGTATCAAAGCTGGTTCATCCTCAGGTCAGAGTAGAGTTATACCCATGGTTAGGATTGGTTGGGAACTTAGGTAAATATTGTTAAAGTGTCTTGAGTGTGGATTTCAAGATAGGGAATCAAGTGTTGGTGTGGAGGTCGACATATACACTCACGAGGAACCTAACTATCCGATTTTCGACACAATATACCAAGACATCAGTTCTAAGGAACCATTGGTACATGCATCATATTGGATTGAGTCCTTTGATTTTACTTCTTAATTAACCTACCTATATATATTCTCATCTAACAGTGGTACATTTTGATTACTAGTAGGATTCATCAATGAAGATAACTTTCCTTGTTTCCGATACAGGATCATGATGATGATATATTGAGTCATGAGGCCTTAGGTCAGGGGCCATCTCATGAGGTGTTTCCTCCCAGAGGGAAAGGATCAGGGCCACCACTTGTTAAGTAGAAGATAGTACTATCATGGAAGGATAATTATGCACATAAACTTAGCATGCTATGTGAGTTTCATCATTAGAGACCACTTAGGTTCCATGGAGATTCATATCCCCAAGAAGCGGAGGATTAACTTGATTCAGTGATTTGAGTATTCATACATGTATGAAACCCCAATGATCAGATGTTTAGGCATACAAATAGTATTTTTAATGGATTATTAGGGAACAAGTGTACTCTAATGATGTAGACCCATAATGATACTATGACAACCCTGGTCTTTTATTAAACAATTAAACATAATTTATTACATAAAATTAACTTGATACAACATTGAAGATCGAGAGGTCTAGTGTCTTTGGGGATTAGGATCATTACATACCAACTTAAAACATGAAATACAACATCTTTATTGAAAAATTCCTTCACATGACCACAACATTCCCTCATACTTAGCATTGCATGGGATAACCTGAGGACATGCATAAGAAAAGGGTGAGCTATAAAGCCCAGTAAGGGATTAATCATGTAATAACATGAGGAATATAATACATGTTAGACAATAGGCATATCAATAGAGCACAAGAGAAGCATAAACATAAAGGCATGATAATCATAACATGGAATGTGGTAACAACACTTAACATGGAATTAGCATGAGCCAAGGCTCATTGCACATGAAGCATGTGTAAACCCTCATTGCACATGAAGCATGAGTAAACCCTCGTTTCACTTGAATTAACATGATTAAAAACACATTTTACATGACTTATCATGATACTATACTTTACCTAATGCATTGGAGCGCTATCAGGGTGCACCCTTCTTAAACATTTCATTTCATGCATAAGTGTGCCACATGAATCATATAACATGGATTCATAAAACATCATCATTTATTCCATCAAAAAGGAATGTGGAATTCATAAATTAAACTTTATAATCAATAAGTAAATGTGCATAAAGGTTAATACCCTTGATAGATAAATGGGAATGGTATTCACTACACAATGACATTGGCTTGGAGAACCGATGCAATTTCGGCAGCGTAACAGCATGACATAAGAATTAATAAAAATGGTTGATGAGAGAGAAAGGGGTGTCTCATCATATGTTCAAGAAATGGAAATTAATGGGGTCATATAGATACATGTACCAACAATTGTAATGGAATTTATATTCATGATACAAAATAATGGCTTGAATGTACGTGAGGAGAGATAATTCCTTTTGGAATTTCAGCATAGTAACGGGTGTATATGTGAGGAATTTAATGAGAGAGAAAGGGGTCTCCCATAATTAAAACATAAAGAGGGAAGTATGGAGGAGGTTTAAAAACATACCCCAACATTTATAATTGAAATTAAAAGGGCATAACAATTTAAAAAATATTGGAAAAAAATGAGAAAGGAAGAAAAACCCTTACTTGGAAGTGTACTTCCAAAGGCTTGAGAGAGGCTTATTGGGAGCTTGGGGAACCTTGGGAGGATTATAGAGAGAGGAGAGAAGATGTTGGACGAACTTAAAAGGCTTTTAGTGAGGAGGAAGTGGGATCTTGGGTGGGTTTATATAGGAAATGTGAGGGAATTCTTTATTATTTAGGTTTGGGACACCTCACATTAAACTAATCCAAACCACAAACCAGCCTGTGGTTTTTGTACAAGGGAAGTGGAAAAAAATATTTTATAAGTCCAAAGTCCAAACTTCTTAAAATAATGGGGTTGCTTATGTGGAGGTGAGTCACACTCCCAAGGAAAACAATTTTAAAAGACAAAGTGTTTAATAAGTCTTGAAGGGTCCACTAAAGCTTTGTAAAATAAATAAAACAAATCCAAAATAACATTATTTTAATGTTAAAACATATATTGGATGAACATGAAGTTTATAGTATTTTATTACATCACTATTGGGTCATTATGATGTCATAAAACACATTATATATTTAAACGGTATTTAATTTTCACCCAAAAATTTGACTATCTCAGAAAATTATGAAAAATTCACCATTGGATAATTTTGACGTCCTGATTCCAAAAATAATATTCATTTTATCTAAATAATTTTATAAATATGTTAATTTTCACTTTTAAAATAAAAACCGACATTTATCGAAAATTCATGGGTTTTGACAAAAATGGCTTTCAAACCTTGATAAAAATTAAAATTGCATTCACAAAATTATATGATCATTTATATTTAATAAAAATTAATTTAATAATAATAATAATAATTTATTAAAATATTATTTAATTCAAAAATCCATTAATTTATCAAAATAGATTTCTTAGTTGAACATTAACTAAAAATACTATTTATGCTTTAAAAACTATATACAAGGTAAAAATAATAAGATGAAAGTATATTAATTATTATATACAAAAATAATGTACATTACCATAGTGATAAGGTGTTTTTACATAACCCCTTATAACACCCACATAAGACTGAAGAGTAAGGTGTGCGATCGTGACAGACTCTTGGGGTGGCTTGGATAACATTGCTCGGGTGATAATCTTTATCAACTTCCACTTCTCTCGTAAGCGGTCCCACTTGAGTTTAACATATTCAAGCTCAGATTGGGATTGTTCAAGAGAAAAACCCAAATATGTGACCTCCTTTCCGAGCTCTGACTAATGGGATTCGTATGGGGAATGTCTACTGGATGTGGCCATCGCTTCCTTTATCAGAGTAAATTGGATTTGTTAAAGCCCTATATTTATACTAATCATGTGATCACTATTCAATTATTATATTAGCAATGGTCACAATTATTAACAGTATTTTAAAATCAAAAAACATAAAACTAAAGAATTTGAAATTTTATTTAAACATTTTACATAAAGAGAAATTTAATTATATCAAGAGGGATTTCCATTAATGAAAGTTTGGGTCGTTACAGTCTTCCCCCCTTAAGAAATTTTGCCCTCGAAATTTCCTTTTCCCACACTAAAACAGATTTGGGTTACTCTACTTCATCATTTCCTCCGATTCCCACATCACTTCTTCAAACTTGTGGTTTCGCCAGAACACCTTGACGAGGGGCATTTTCTTATTTCGTAGAATGTTTTCTCGACGATATAAGATCTTCACTGGTCATTACTCATAAGAAATATCATTATCTAACCATACCACCTCTGAAGAGAGTACATGTGAAGGGTCCGGTATGTACTTCCTTAATAGGGATACATGAAAGACATCATGTACTTTGGCCATGGTAGGTGGAAGTGCTAGTCGATAGGCCACAACCCCGACACGATCAGGAATCTCAAAGGGGATGATGTACCTTAGACTTAACTTCCCTTTCTTTCCAAACCTCATGACCTTATTCCATGGAGATATGCGTAGAAATACCTTGTCTCCAACTTTAAACTCAAGTTCTTATCGACGGTTATCTGCATAACTCTTCTTTCGACTTTGGGCTGCCTTGATATGTTGCTGATTGGTTTTCACCTTCTCCACCATTTCTTCGACCATTTCTGGTCCAAGCATCTTACGCTCACCAACCCCATCCCAAAACGCCAGTGTTCAGCACCTTTCCCCATAAAGGGCTTCATATGGTGCCATTTGGATGCTCGAGTGGAAACTTTTACTATAAGAGAACTCAACCAGAGGAAGATGTTGATCCCATCCTCCTTTAAAATCCATTGAGCACGCTCTCATCATGTACTCAAGTTTTTGGATAGTGCACTCAGATTGAACATCAGTTTGAGGATGATAGGCCATACTAAAGTTCAGTTCAGTATTCAGAGTATGTTGAAGACTCTTCCAAAAATTAGAGGTGAATCTTAGATCTCAATCATACATAATAGATAGTGTTACTCCATGTATCCTTACCACTTCCCTGATATATATATCCGTGCTAGATGATCCAATGAGAAATCCTCCCAAATAGCAATAAAGTGTTCAACCTTTGTTAGACGATCCACAATAACCCAAATTGCATTGTTGCCTTTGGATGTTTTCAGAAGTCTGGACAAAAAGTCCATGGTAATGTTCTCCCATTTACATTATGGTATGGGAAATGGTTGCATCACCCCCTTAGACTTCTTCTAATATTCCTTCACTTGCTTACACACTTGGCACTTTGATGTATATTCCACGATCTCCATCTTCATATTATCACACTAATAATTCTCTCAGAGATATAGATACATCTTTGTGTTTCCTGGGTGAATAGAGAAATTTAAACTATGCGAATCATCCAAAAGTTCCTTCTTCAGCTCTGGACTTGATGGAACACATAGTATTTTCCCAAATCTCACAATTCCTTTTTCACTAACATTAAACTCTGAGGATTTCCCTTTTCCGATATCTTCCACTTTATCCTGAATTCCCACATCATCCTTTTGAGCATCCTTTAACCTTTCCAAAAGTGATGGTTGAGCAATAATTTGTGAAAGTATTGATGATGTTCCCTTATTTATGATTCCCATGTCAATCTTCATCAAATCTATGAATATTGGATCCTTTTCAATTATCATCAATGATAGAATCACTGGGTCCTTTCTACTTAGGGAATCTCCCACCTTGTTCACTTTCCCAGGGTGGTAATGGATTGAGCAGTCATAGTCTTTGATCATCTCAAACCATCTTCATTGGTGCATGTTCAACTCTTTCTATGTGAATATATACATCAGGATTTTGTGGTCCGTATATATTTCACACTTCTCCCCAAAGAGATAATGCCACCAAATTTTCAAAGTGAAGATCAATGAAGCCAACTCGAGGTCATGTATTGGATAGTTCTTTTCATGAAATTTCAATTTCCTTGAAGCATATGCATTGAATTTATCGTTTTGCATCAACACACATCCCATTCCCTTATTTGAAGCATCACTGAATACCACAAAAAGTTATCCCCTTCTGGGTAAAGTGAGCACGGGTGTAGTGATAAGCCTCCTTTTCAACTCCTTAAAGCTTTCTTTGCATTCATCACTCCAAGAAAACTTTACTCCCTTCTGAGTTAGCTTGGTAATAGGGTTGGACAATCGTGAGAAATTTCTCAAAAATCGTCGATAATATCCAGCTAACCCCAAGAAGCTACAGATATCCATTACTGATGTTGGCTTCAACCATCCCTCAATTGCATCTGTTTTGGAGGGATCCACAGATATCCCATTGCTTGTGATGATATGGCCCAAGAATGAGACTTCATTCAACTAGAACTCACACTTTTTGTACTTTTCATAGAACTTATCCTTCGGCAAGGTCTCTAGTAGAGTTCTTAGATGCTCCTCATGATCCTCCTTGGTTTTGGAGTATATCAAAATATCATCTATAAAGACTACCACAAATTTGTCGAGGTAATCTCTAAAGAATATATTCATCAAGTCTATAAAGATTGATGGTGCATTTGTGAGTCTGAAAGGCATTACTATGAATTCATAGTTCTCGTATCTTGTACGAAAAGCGGTCTTGGATATATCATCCTTATTCTCCCTTACTTGATAATATCCCAACTACAAATCCACCTTGGAGAAGTATTGTGATCCATGCAGCTGATCAAAAAAGTCATCAATTCATGGGAGAGGATACTTGTTCTTTATTGTGATTTTGTTAAGCTCACGATAATCGATGCAAAGGTGCATTGACCCATACTTCTTCTTGATGAAGAGGACTGGTGCACCCCAAGGTGAAGCACTTGGGCATATAAACCCTTTATCCAGATTCTCCTGTAGTTGTTTCTTCAGCTCCTCAAGCTCCACAATAGTCATTCTATATGGAGTCTTGGATATTATCAATGACCTAGGTATAGGATCAATTGAGAATTAAACATCTCTTCTAGGAGGAAGACTAGACAATTTATCTGGAAACACTTCAATGAATTCCCTCACAATAGGCATGTCTTCAAGGATGGTTGCTTCCTTGGACTCAATCATCTGAGACGAATAAGCGTGCTCATAGGGCAGTAATATCCACGCTTGAGATGATGGAGCTAAAGAAGATTCATCTTCCTCCTTACACTTGTAAAGAATCGGGGGTTGATTCTCCACACGGAGAGTGATTTATCTCTCACAGAAATTTATGTTGGCTCTATATAAGGAAAGCCAATCCATGCCAAGAATCGCATCAAATTCCACCAGAGGGAGTATGATGAGGTTCTTTGGGAAGTTTAATCCATAGATTATGACAGGGGAGGAGTTATATTCATGGGATGAAATGATTTCCCCATTTTCCGTACTCACTGACATCTTCACTTCCATGATTTTATGGTGGTGTTGGGATTGTTCTACTAAACTTTCGAGATATAAAAGAATGTGTAGAACTTGAATCAAAAAGTACGTTCGCTATTATTGAATGAATAACTAGTGTACCTGTCACCACTTCATTGTCGGGGTTCACTTCGGCAGTAGTGATGGAAAAAGATCACCCTTGATTCCTTGGAGATTGTTGGTTGCCTCTGAAAACCCTTGGCTTAGGGAATTGATTTGCAAGATGCCCTGGTTCTTTACAGTTGTAGCAATGAACCACAGGTTGAGGTTCGAATGAAGCATTCCTCTCCTCTATCACAGCTATGAGTCTTTCTTACTGACAATTAACAGCCAGGTGCCCTTCTCTTCCACACCTAAAGCATTTCCTCATCCCCTTAAGGAAATTTCAGGGGTGATTCTTTCTGTACCTTTGGAAAGTGGGGTTCTGGATCTTCTTAGCACCATTGGATTTATCCATCAGACCGCCATAATTAGAGTCCACCTTACGCTTCTTATCCCCATGATAACTCTGAGATTCTCCGATCTCCATTTCGACCTTGAGGAAACATAATACAATTTCCTCAAAGCTTTTGAAGTCCCAAATTTCTAGCGCTTTCCATAGGCTAGGTTTCCACCCACCAAAGAAGAGGTCAACCTTCCCTTCGGGGTTAACGACAAAGCCGGAAGCGTATCATGCAAGCCTTGTGAAGTTTTCCTCGTACGCTCTAATAGATTCGTTGTCTTTTTGCTTGACGACAAGGAAGTCCCTTTCCATATTAAGCCAGAGGGTGTGTGGAAAATATTTATCAAAAAACATCTTTCAGAAATCCATCCATTCCAATGCATAGATCTCCTCCTTTGGCTTCATATTTTTGATCAACGTCCACCATTGATCAGCTTAACCCTCCATACGATAAGCAGCCAGGAGAACCTTCTCTTGTTCAGAACATTGAAGGATGTAGAAGATCTTGGGGAACCTTGGGAGGATTCTAGAGAGAGTAGGGCAGAGGTTGGACAAACTCCAAAGGATTTGAGTGAGGAGGAAGTGGGATCTTTGGTGGGTTTATATAGTAAAGGTGAGGGAATTCTTTATTATTTAGGTTTGGGACACCTCACATTAAACTAATCCAAAACACAAAATAGACCAGGGTTTTTGCCCATGGTTTTTGGCACAGGGAAGTGGAAAACATTATTTTATAATGACAAAGTCCGAACTTCTTAAAATAATGGGGTTGCTTATGTGGAGGTGAGTCACACTCCCAAGGAAAACAATTTAAAAAGATAAAGTGCTTAATAAGTCTTGAATGGTCCACTAAACCTTTGTAAAATAAATCAAAAAAATCCAAAATCACATTATTTTAATGTTAAAACGTATATTGGATGAACATAAAGTTTAGAGTATTTTATTACATCACTATTGGGTCATTATGATGTCATAAAACACATTATATATGTAAACAATATTTAATTTTCACCAAAAAATTTGACTGCATCAGAAAATTATGAAAAATTCACCATTGGATAATTTTGAAGTCATGATTCCAAAAATAATATTCATTTTTTCTAAATAATTTTCTAAATATGTCAATTTTCACTTTTAAAATATAAATTGACATTTATCGAAAATTCACGGGTTTTAACAAAAATGGCTTTCAAACCTTAATAAAAATTACAATTGCATTCACAAAATTATACGATCATTTATATTTAATAAAAATTAATTTAATAATAATAATAATAATTTATTAAAATATTATTTAATTCAAAAATCCATTAATTCATCAAAATAGATTTCTTAGTTGAACATTAACTAAAAATACTATTTGTGCTTTGAAAACTATTTACAAGGTAACAATAATAAAATGAATGTATATTCATTATTATATACAAAAATAATGTACATAACCATAGTTCTAAGGTCTTGTTACATAACCCCTTATAACACCCACATAAGACCGAAGAGTAAGGTGTGCGATGATGACAGACTCTTGGGGTGGCTCGGATAACATTGCTCGGGTGGTAATCTCTATCAACTTACACTTCTCTCATAGGCGGTCCCACTCAAATTTAATATATTCAAGCACATCTTGGGATTGATCAAGAGTGAATCCCAAAGACGCAACCTCCTTTTTGAACTCTGACAAATGGGCTTCATATGGGGCACATCTACTGGATGAGGTCATCACGTCCTTTGTCTGAGTAAATTGGATTTGTTAAAGCACTATATTTATACTAATCATGTGATCACTATTCAAAGACTATATTAGCAACGATCACAATTCTTAATAGTATTTTAAAATCCAAAAAACATAAAACCAAAGAAGTTTACATTTTATATAAAAATTTTACATAAAGAGACATTTAATTAGATCAAGAGGGATTTCCATTAATGAAAGTTTGGGTCGTTATAGATATGATTCTCTCATGGTTATACATCTGTAATCTATTTTGTGATAATTATTCCCCTTTTTCTTATACTCCCTATAGATTCAACATCTTCTTGAGTTACAACATGGTGATATGAGGGTTTATGAGTACTCTTTTAGGTTCTCTTCCCTCACACATTACTCCCTCAGTATGTACGAGGTGAATTATTTTTGGAATAGAAGTTTGAGTGGGGCCTCCATAGAGACATCTGTTCCAGAATTGTCTTCTTATCCATGCCTACTTATGATAAAATAATATATAAGAATCTAATAATAGAGATATTCATGATATAGGGACACTGAGTTTCTTGAGATGGAATTGTACATCACTGGGATGAGTCATCTATAGCTACTAATATGCACCAGTCATCAAGGTATTGGTGCAGGAGACCATCCCATGGAAGGATTCATACATGTGGATTTATGAAACATGGTTCATGTAAAGGATCTTATCATCCATGAGAAGTAATTTTTTATGATTTTGATGGGTTAGGTCACATGGAATGTGATATCCATAATTGGCCTTCTCGGGAGGGAAATAATATTTTTTATGGACTTCCATGGTAGAGGCAGAACCGTGATTGTGAGTCTCCTTGTAATAAACATGGCTTTCCCTAAGGAGGCGATTCTAGAAGGGGAGTAGGTGGAGTTCTGGAGGGAGGAGATGCTATTGGAGGAAGATTCTATAAGATACATCCAATACCACCACTATATTTCCCATTCTTGTCTCATAGAACTAGTGGTCGAGGCCACAAATAGCTACAAGATATAGATGAATATGACCAGGCACCTTATGAGTTTATTTGAGGTATGATATGTGTATTTTCTACTCTTTACCCAGTACTTTTAGACATAGGCATGATTAATTCCATCATCTCCATATCCATTTTGTGAGGGATAGAGATCCCCATTGAGACTTTATCCCAACAACTTTATCTAGAGGTTTCAACTGGGTATGATTCTTTGATATCATTTTTCTTTCAACATTGCAGGATGGTGCTCGGTGGAGAGAGTTTCTCATGGGAACTCTTAGTCTTCACGATGAACCCTTATGTTGTAATCTTGGTTATAGACTAGTTTTACTTTATTTGTTCCTATATTTAATATCATCATAGAAGATTTATATTCCATTAGATATATGGGATGAGATTATCCTTTTGTTAGAAAGATAGATCTCATGGTTGAGCGAGTGGGTCATCCAAGAATGAAGCTGCAACCCATCACCTATCATTTGGTGTGGTTATCCCTCTTTGAATCAGGATATTCAGGCATATACATCCCTTTAGTAATTGGGTATTATATGGATGTATTCTATGAGGATTTTCTAGTACTACCTCCAAGGTGGGAGATGCCCTTATGTAATGAATTGCACCCAAAGAACAAACTGATATCTTAGGTGGAATATCAGATGGACCCTATAGAGATCCAATATCTAAGGGTGTATTTGGAGGACATTAAAGATAAGGGTTTCATCATAATTAGATCATACCCATAAGCACCCCAAGTCATGTTTGTGAAAAAATTAAGGATGAGAGTTTTAGCCTTTATGTTGTTTATCATCACCTAAATCCAGTGATGATAAAGAACAAGTACCCATTGAAAAGGATAACTAACCAATACAACCTGTTAATATGCATTAGTTATTTCTCATAGATCGATATTAGGTTCTTCTAACACCAGTTGAGGGTTCTCAAGGGTGATACTCTAATGAAGACATTATGATGTTTCTATTGACACTATTAGTCACTATTGTTTCCTTTCAGTGAGAAAAATTCCCCAACCATGTTTATGAATCTTATGAACTGGATGTTCCATATATACTTTGACTAATTTGTGGTTTTATTCATTTATGGCATACTCATTCACTATTCTTCATAAGAGGATCATGTTGAGTACTTGGAGATGGTCTTGGACTTACTCTAGGAGAACCATATTTATTGTAATCTCTTGAAGATATAGTTTTGGATCTATGAGGCTCACTTTTTGGGGCAAATCATATCTGAGCATGGTTTAGCTATAGACCTAGTGAATATTGATGCAGTGATTTCATGTGATCTAACCAAGAGAAGATCATAGGTATGAAGTTTTCTTGGCCTGGAAGGGTACTATAAGAGGTTCTTGGTGAATTTTTCTTGGATTTCATCCCATTTTACCACCCAGATGAAAAAAGGATACCCATTTACCAATAATGAGTTGTTTTAGAGATACTTTAAGGAGTTAAGGTAGAGTATGAGCAGTTCTCCTTTGTTGAGACTACCTGAGTATGGTGGTGAGTATGTAGTGTTTTGTGATGACTCTAGAGTTGATCTTAGTTTCTTGTTGTTATAGAGGTAGTAAGTGGTCGTATATAGGTCAAGGAAGTTGATATCCCATGAGAAAAACTACATGAATCATGACCTAGAGTTATTATTAGTAGTATATTCTCTGAAAATGTGGAGGCACTATCTTCTGGGAAAGCATTTTTTGATTACTCATACGACCAGAGTCTCATGTACATATCACTCAAAGGGATATTAACCCAATATAGATGATTTTTTTGGAGATACTAGAGGACTATGACTTCACGATTTTCTATATTATTGGGAAGGGAAATGTGGTGGTAGATTCCCTTAGTTTCAAGTCTCATACATTCCTGGTTGAGGAGCTGTTTATGCAGTTTTATTTGTTGCAGCTGACCCTGGTGGTGGATAAAGGTGTAGTTTTTTTCATTCAATAGTGGAGACTCCCCCAATTATTTAGTGTTTAAGATATGTTTAGTTTTTATAGATCAACTATGAGGTATTATGTTACTAGATATCCTCAAGAGACATACCAAATTTATTTTCTAAAGTAGGGGAGCATGTCATCCTTTTTCATGGCCAGATGGTGGTTCTAGTAATGTTTCATGAGGATGTGATGAGGAAGTTTCATGCTTCCCCAATTTCTTTACATCCATGTGTGAAAAATATGTAAAAGTAACCTTAGTGGTTTTTTTTGGGCTGGTAAAAGGTGGAGTGTTTTTGAGTTCATCTCTCAGTGTATCACATGTCAAAAGGTAAAGGCTGAGCACCTAGTTCCAATAGGTTTTAAACACCCTATTAAGATCCCAAAGTTGAAATTGGATGGAATATCCAAGGAATTTGTGATAAGTATTCCACAAATAGTGATAGATAATGATTCTATTTGGGTTATTGTTGGATGAATTATGTATTCAGTGCACTTTCCTTCTTTATGAGAGCATAACTCGATTGAGAGTATGGGGTAATTGTATGTGTGGGAGATCATCTAGATTTAGGGAGTAAACTTGATGATTGTATCCAACCATAATTATTAGTTTACATCATGGTTTTAGAGAGGCACACAAGAGTCCTTCAGGGCCAAGTTTATGATGTGTGTGAGGTTTCACCCCTAGATGGATGGGCAAACCGGGCAGACTATTCAGGTGTTGGAGGATATGCTGAGAGCCTATGTGTTGGACTTCAGCTGAAACTGGGAGGATCCCTTTAAAATACTAGAGTTTTCTTATAATAATATTTATCACTCTATTATCAATATGGAACATTTATATGCCCCATACTATAGAACCTATAGTTCACACTTATGTTGGAATGATATTGGTGAGATATCCCTTGTTGGGCTAGAGATGGTTCAGGTGATCTATGAGCACATGTGGATATCAGAGATTAAATATAAATATTACTCAGATCGATGTCATAGGCCCTTGGAGTTTTAATAGGGGGAACATGTTTTTTAAAGTCCCCCCATAATGAGGATTGAAAATATTTTCTTGGGGAATCAATATATCTATGAGGGTTGTCAAGTCGTTTGAGATCCTATGGAGGGTCAATGTTGTTTCTTACTGTTAAACCTTTCCCTCATAGTTGTATCCAGTGAGTGACATCTTATATGTGTTAAAACTGAGTAGTTATATACATGATATCATGAATTTTATTTACTGGGTTGATCTAGACATCGAGGATGGATCCACCTTCATAGAGTACCCAATGGAGATCAAGGATCGACCAAATAAGATCCTACATGGATAGACCATTCCTTGATCTATATTCTTTAGAAGCACCGGATCATACCAGAGAGATCCTGGGAGAATGAGAGTAAAAAACATACTTATTACCCCAAAATTTTTATTTAGAATGTTCTTTCAGGGCCAAAATCCTTAAAGGAGGTGATAATGTAACAATTTCGGTTTTTTTGTTTTTTTTCCTTTGAATATTTCTTCATATATATATAGATTTTTCATTAGAGTCGATGATATGTCTGGGTGTCTCGGGACTACAGAATTAATATATTAAATATATTTATATATTTTCATACACTATATTTCATCATTTCTGTTTAAATGGTTTTTTGGGACCTCATATTGGAAATCTGATATCATGGTTGAATTCGGGATATGGGTTTTACCTTAGGCATAACATAAGGTTGGTCGATATGGTATGTTCCACAAAAGGTGTCCATTTGTAGGTGTATTTAATAAAATAATTTATTTAATTTATTTATTTTAATTAAATTACCTAATCGATCCTAATCCTCTATATATACATCATTATGATGTTTTTATAGGGTTCACTATATAACCTAGGGAGGATTATAGGAGTAAAATGTTCTTCATTGATGGATTCAGATCGAATAATTACAACAATCAGATAAAGGTGAATCAAGAGGTAGGAAGTGAACTCATTATATCTTCTTTATCTTTGGATAATGTGTTCTTCACCAAATATCGATAGATATTTGAGGTAGGGTATGTTATTTTTGATTTCTTCCCTTTTGGTAAAAACTTAGCCTTAAACATTACATATTTTGGTGACTTTAAACTAGAATTCACTTTCTTTCATTCCCAAAGATATTTAGGTTTATATTTTTAGAGATTTATGCCATAACTATAATAAAAAAAACCCATATATTACAAATTTAAAACTTCTATTTAGTATATATTTACCCATAAAACAAAACTATTAAAAATAAACCTATTTTATTTTCATGAAAAATATTCACTGTTATCATCCTAACATCATCCATATATCTAATGATCCCATTAAATCATTTTAAAAAGTAAGATAAATAAAAAATACATCAGTAAGGAGAATAAAAATAAAGAAATAAATCATTAGTCCAATAATAGTTATAAAATATTTTGTTTTAAAATTAAACATTGGTCTTAAAATAAACATTTTCTTACCCAAGAAATAAACTTCTATACCCAAAGTTTTTCATAGAACATTTCATAAAAATATAAAATATAAAACCTTCTTTATAATCATCAAATTATCATGAATAATATTCCAAAAAGAAATACTTTTCAACCTTAAGAAGTATCATATATATTTGTCTTTGAAAATAAGATCATTTCCTACCTTTTTCATTCATGCGGTTTCCATAAAACACATATGAATCATATATAAATCATATGGGTAACTTGAGGAATCATTTTCATATCACTCTTATGTATGGTTTAATACTCCCAGTTACACATGGATTAAATATCATGGTCACCCATGGAGTAACTATCATAGATAACCTTTTAATAACCATCATGGTTATACTTAGAATAACCATTAAGGTAAATTACCATAATCCCATTAGTGAAACCTAATCGGTTAACTCCATCCCTTTACCCAATGTATTACAGATCTATAATGGTCTCACCTTCCCTTATATTATAACAGAACCACCCATCATTATAAACAATGCCCAAGAACCATAAAAAATCTCAACATATAAAATATTACAATTTTAAAAATATTCATTTTATCCATATGAAAGAATTTATGGATATTGAAATATCCATTCCATTTTAAAAACATTTTTGAAAATAATAAAAACATAGGTAAGGAGGTTTTTTTATTTGAATAAAACTTGTAAAATTATAAAGGAATAAAAAAATACAATAGCGGTTATGGTGGCAGGAAAATTCCTTATCACTATGTATGTTGAAATAGAGCATTCATTTTGTGTTTTTTTAAAATAACATCAAAACATTCCATAAAAATATTCCATTTGAAAACCATTTTAATTTAAAAGAGTCATAAAATTTCCTTTATAATTATTATTTTTTCATATAAATACATCCACAATATAATTTTAAAAGTTTGTACATTGAAGAAAAAAATGTTTTAACGGAAACTTTAAACGATGATTTTTAAAAGAAAGTCCCTTACCACGAGCCTGACTCATCACATACGTTCCATATATTCCTGAATAATAATTTTTTTTATTATTTAATTTATTAAAAACCTTTTTCATGTTTATGATTTATTTTATTTTATTCATTATTATGTATTGGACCCATCAATGACTTCATTGAGAGATGCCCTGAGTGGGGGTGATTTAGTTTATGAAACCCATTCATGTTTCCCCATATATACATATGAAAATATAATTGTCCCAACCAATCTTAACCTCACTTGTAATTAGGATCACTATTCTGTTCACCTATTAAGTGATGATCTGACTAACGTGAGAACTTATATTATCCTTATTTAGATAATATTTATGATCCCTTAATCTCCATTAACTGATTTTCATCTTGCAAAATTTATGTAATGAATGCACAAAAGTCCCTAGAATTTTACTTGGTTCACCCAAAATGGAATACATCTAAGGAAAACACAATGATATCTTTTCAATGATAAAAAAGAAACTAAAAATATTTTAGTGGTGGAATTAGGATAGGTCACCCTTATTCCTAGGGTCACTCCCCTTATAATATTTAGGGTCGGATCACTACCAGCCAAGGGTCACCCCCTTTATCCTCTCCCTTTTCTCACCACTTTGAGTGGGAAATATTTTTTTCTCACAAGACAATGCAATACTTCACCTTCTGATAGTTGATGCACTGATTAGTGATCCTTGATCTTCACATTGATCTTTTAAAAAACAATTGTGAACATCACCATTGTAGTAGCTTCAATTTCCATGTTGAACTATTCTTCATGGAATGCCAACTTCCTTAGGAAAAATCTTCAAGAAGTTCCAATAACTTTTTTTATTGTGAAACATAACACTTTACAAAAACTACAACCTCTCACAAAACCTTCAGTCTTTTTTGAAACTCACAACCTTTCACAGTTATTTCAAAACATTTTTGAAACTTCTTTTATTCAATAAACTTATTTTCTTATAAATATTTCATATTAGAAAAACCTCCATGAAATTATTTCACAAATTCAGATCCTTCTGATATTCAATGAGTCAGGCATGTTCAAATGAGGAGGGTAATAGTCTCTTTTTAGAAGTTTATTCATCTTTATGAAACATTTAGGATCTCCACCTATTTTTGTCAAAACTCTTCATTTTTTTTTATGAAACTCCATTTTTAACAAAACTTCTATTAATTTTTTTATTAGTGTAGCACTTTACACTAAAAAAACTTACCACAGTCTCCCATGTCTTCTCATACTCATGAAACTTACCACAATATCATAAACCATTCTTTCATGAATCACAAAACCTTCATGAAACAATAAAACTTTCAAAAATTCCATAACCTTTCCATATTTTCATGCGGTAGTTGAGGAAATCCATATTTTATGGAACTTTTCCCTTTCTCTAAATTTTTTACCCCAAACATTTGGAAAACACTAAAAAATGATGCCTCCTTGAAAAAAACCTGAACCACTTCTAGTTCTTCCATACCTCTAACATGAACCTTTTTCAACATACCTTGTCAAAAATTGCCCATGAACTTCTCTATGATCATTTCATGATGCATACTTGTATGGGTTCACTTATTTCTTTGATATCTATAACCCATCCCTATGTATTATCATGTTCAAAATTCTGGGCACACATAATGCTTCATGAAATCCTCCTGATTATCCACTAAATGAGACTAATATTAATTGTTAATTTATATAATATTAATGTGATTTATTATTCATAAAAACCATTTTAGTTCATTTTACACTTTGAACATCATTTCACATTATTATTGTAATTCCTTCTTAAAATGCACTATTATGTGGTACATTTTTGAACATCATTTAAAGTACCCAATGATTCATATGATTTTAAGGAATGTAATTATTCATTTTTCAATTTGATATTTTTGGAAATTTAACTATACTTCAATATGAACATGTTTCATTTAGGGATCAATGGATAATTCATGGAAGAAGATGGGGATATTTTGTTATGAAATGAAACAATTCTGGAGAAGTCAGTTTGGACAACAACCCACTGATTCGAATGTGGGGACCGCCATAAAAGCCCAATGAAGCCCAAATTTCATGTGATTCTAGAAGAAATGTAGAGTCACAAATAAATCTCAAAGATACAGTGCTAAATATGTCTCCATGGTGGTCATTAAGGTGGACCAATTTTTCGATAAAATTCTGGGCCAGATTCTGCGGCCCATAAAAACATCCTACCAATATAATCATATCTCGTAATAAACAACTCCAAATGGGACCAAATGTGATAGGAGGTTAGAAGAAATCCTGGGATCCATTTTCTTATTCTATGGACCACTATTATTTGGCCATCTATAAGGTCTTACAAGCACGTCTATTTGGTGGATGAAAGTTGGCTTCCACCTCGGGTCAAGTTTGGAAAAGTCCAAGTTCCACAAGCTTTCCACCACCCTAGGCCTACCATAATCAAGTGGGATTATTTTTACTGTTGGTGGATCGACACAAGGCTCCCAAAATTCCTATTTAAGGTAGTGGTGTTGGAGGAGTTTTTCATCTTTGAGCTTTGTTTTCATCTTAATGTTATGCTGCCAATTTGTCTTTGTAACGTTCTTCCTTCACATGTAAGTTGTTTTAATTTATCCTAGTATATTAATAAAAGTTATTCTTATCCTCTTATTATATTGTTATTCATATAACTTTGATACTGTTGCCTCAAGTTGTGAATTTATTCTCACCAAACTTTGTGAAATTATTCACACAACAGTGGAGTGATCATTTTATTTTTACTATTTTCTTTACTTCTCCATTTCCTCCCTCATGAGTCTACTTTCTGCTTCCATTGAAACCATAGAATCAATGGATGGATAACCCACTTATGGGTTGATACAAGGGAGTAGAAAGGGGATGTATTGGATGTTATTTATCACCCCATTAATGTCTAATCACTTCTTTTAATTGAAATTTTTATTTGATGATTTTTAAACTTTATCGTCCTTGTTGAATTTAAGGCCACACATTTCAAGTGCTTATACAAACCTTTACCTTGAAGTTCTCAAACTTTGATCCTTAAAGTGTATAGGTTATTAGTATTAAATTGTGTAGGTATTAAACTAGTAAGTTAGGATATTGTTTGATCTTCTTAAATGAACTCATCTCAAATATTAGAAATTGAAATAGTTGAAAAAGAATTTCATCCAATCCACCCCGAGCGATAACCTAGGATCAACTCATTTTTTAAAATTGAATTCACTTAAATCTTTTAGATATCCTTTAAACCCATCTAAAATCAATCCAAGTTGGCCACTTCATAGCCAAAAATAGTTCATAGAATTTACGTGTCAGTAGGTTACTTTTTAGGTCTCTGAGGATTCGATAACCCAAGCTAGACTACAAGGACCGTTCTACCTTCTTCTCTTGGGTAAATTTGAGCGTGAATCAAATTTTGGTGTCATTTATGGGGACCAAAGTAAGTCATATAAACACCCATTATATTATCCCCCATTTCTTCTTTTCTCATCCAAATTCTTTTATCTTTTCCCTTTCTCGTTTTTTTTCTTTTGGCGCATGTCCGCCTACACCTGCGATCAATCAAACCGTCTAGTTAGGGTGGATAGTCCTGGGGTTGGGGAGTCAAGTACAACAAGGGAACTCTTTCCATTAGATCCTAATATTCTTAATACTCTATAGTCAAAAAACTGATCCCATTTCAATGTAAGGTATTTAAAGAAACCAACTCATAAACCCGGGTGGGAACTAAAATGGAAACCCAAATGAGGCAGCCCCAAACTTGGGGAATGCAATTGATCAAACCATGAATGACTAAATAACACCTTCCTGGACCAATTACCCCTCATGAATTAGACACAATTCCCTAGAATATTCCAACTACATATCTAAACCCCATGTCCTAAACCACCTTCCTACATTTCATGGAATGGAGTCCGAGATGCCCTACCTTCACATTAAGGAGTTCAATGACATTGTAGAAACCATGTGTCCCCCACATCAACTAGAATCAGATAAGATGAGGATATTTCCTTTTTCATTAAATTATCGAGCTAAAAATTGGCTAAAAAATTTGAGACCATCATACATCAACTCTTGAGACCAACTACAAAGAGAATTATACAAAAAATACTTTCCCCACCACAAAACAATTGCACTTAAAAAGAGTATCCAAAATTTTTTTGAAAAAGGGGGAGAGTCATTCTATGAAACATGGGAGAGGTTCAAAGACACTCTAAACATGGTTCCACACCTTGGTTTTTCTATTCCTGAACAAGTGAGAATTTTCTATGAAGGGTTTGGTCCGGGGAACAAATAGTTCATTGACATGATGTGTAATGGAATATTTAAAAAAAAGCCCCAAATGATGCTTACGAGTATCTAGAAATCTTTTCTGAACAAAAACAAACATGGGTAACTTCACCTTATTCTAAAAATACATAAAGAACTACTGGAATTAATACACATAGAGAAGAGGAAAGACTTAGGGATAAACTCGCAGTACTCTCTAGGAAGGTTAAAGAGATAGACCTCAAGAAAGTCCATGAAATCCAAACTGTAGACCCTGTTTGCACAATTTATGACAAACATGACCATAAGACAGACAGCTGCCCAAACATTCCATACATCAAGGATATTCATTTAGTAGGACCCCCAGTGGAAGTAAATTCCTTGAAATTTCAAAAGCCTCAATACCAAAACAACTTCAACCTAAGGTATAATGACCACCTAGGATTCCGCTGGAAAGATAACCAGCAACCTAGCCAACCACAGGGACAAAATCCTTACCCCCATCAGAACTACCAAACCCATAAATAGTTCCAAACCCAACCTATCCAATACCAATAGCCACCAGTCCATTTTCAAAAAACCATCCCACATCCAAAATATCCCCCTGGCATAAACCAATCTTCTCAAGCACCAACCCAAATTATTCCACAAATCCTACTAGAACAACTATGCAAAAAAATGGAAAGGATGAACTCAGAAGTATATTCCCTTAAACAAGAACTTCAAACCATTAAAACTAGAATGGCACCCATGCCTACTCAGGCAGTGCCATCCTCAACTTAAAGGGGAGAGTCAAGTTGTACTCAAACAACTCATGAACAACTAAAGGCTGTGACTATTTTAAGAAGTGGGAAATCAATTGAGAAACCTAAACAACTAATTCAAAAAACCATATGAAGAATCAAACATGGATGAAAATTAAAATGAACCAAATTATCAAACTAAAAAACACGAAAACATTTTCAAAGAAACAACTCTTCAACAAAAAACCCCACAACCTACACCATTTCCTCAACGCATGAGGGGGAAAACCAAGCCTGAATTATGTGAAACATTAAGAGAAATCTTCTCACAAGTCAAGTTGAACATTCCCCTTCTCGATGCCATCCAAACCATACCTTCCTAATCCAAGTACCTTAAGGACTTGTGCACTTTTAAAATAATTTTTTTACATAAAAACCAAGTCCTTTTTGTTGCTATTGTGAGTACCACCATTCAAGGGACCATTCCTCCTAAGTTGAAAGACCCAGGTTGCCCTTACATCAATGTTGAAATAGGAGAGAGAAAAGTTGTCAAGGCCTTGTGTGACCTAGGTTCTAGTGTCAATATCATCACCCATGCTGTGTACTACCAGTTAGGCCTAGAAGATCTCCAACCCACATCTGTCACACTTCAACTTGCTGATTGTAGAATTAGGGTTCCAAAGGGGATTTTAAAGGAAGTTCTGGTAAAGGTTGAAAACTTTATTAACCCTACCGACTTCATTTTCCTTGAAAACCATCCAAACTTAGGAAATAAGGAACAAACCCTAATCATACTTGGTCATCCTTTCCTTGCAACAATCAACTCTATAATCCGAGTCTGAAATGGGAACATGACCATTACCTTTGGAAACATGAGTCTAGACTTGAACATCTATAATTCAAGATCACAAATAGGGGATGATGAGGACATTCATGAAGTAAAAATGATAGGAAGAATTGATAATGAATCCATAGAACATCAAGGAATATTTTATGGATGTTTAATGTAGGATGAGATTGATTTCCTTTGTTCACATGAAGGAAGTTTATCTCCTTGCCTTGAATCATTTTCAAATTGCTCTTATGATGAAGTCTTAGGTCCAAAAATCAGTGAAACCTTTAATCAAACCAAATTCATGGAGACCAATCAAACTTACTTCCCTAAATCTGATCAAACCAATCTTGTAGATGAAACTTATATATGTGGGGAGTCAATCCTATCTGAAACTATAAAAAAAGAAATTGATATTGATCCAATGTCCCAATATTCTACTGAAATTCTGAACCAACCTGATCTTGAATTGAAGGAACTTCCTACTGCACTTAAGTATGCCTTCCTAGGGGACAATCAAACACATCATATTGTCATTTCTTCTTCTCTTGAAGCCAATCATGAGAGGATGCTTCTAGATGTCCTTAGGAAACATAAGAAAGCCATTGGTTGGACCCTGTCTGATATTCCTGGGTTTAGCCAACTTATCGGGTCTCATCAGATTGTTCTAGAATCTAATTCAAATCCATGCCGTCAACCTCAATGGCGACACAATCCTAATCTCATGGAGGTAGTAAGGAAGGAACTTCTGAAATTGTTAAAAGCTGGTATCATATATCCCATAGCTTAGAGTGAATGAGTGAGCCCAATCCAAGTGGTTCCAAAAATGGCTGGAATCACAATGATAACCAATAAGGATGGAGAAATTCTTCCAACAAGGGTGAGTAGCGGCTAGAGAGTCTGCATCGACTATAGGAAGATAAACTCATTTACCAAGAAGGACCATTTTCCCTTACCATTCATTGACCAAGTCCTTGAGAAAGTGGAAGGTCATTCCTTCTACTATTTCTTAGATGGGTACTCGGGGTATAATCAAACTGAGGTCACCCTAGAGGATCAAGGGAAGACAACATTCACATGTCCATTCAACACCTTTTCTTTCAAACGCTTTCCCTTCGGGTTATGCAATACCCATGGAACCTTCCAGCGGTGCATGATGGGAATATTCTCAGACATGGTAGGGGATTTTCTAGAGGTCTTCATGGATGACTTCTCTGTGTTTGGGGATACATTTGAGGGATGTTCTAGGAATGTATAGAGAGTCTTGTCAATATGTGAAGAAAAGAATCTAGTCCTAAACTGGGAAAAATTCCATTTCATGGTTAAAGAGGGACTAGTTCTAGGCCATCTGGTCTCAAGTAGGGGGATTGAAGTTGATAAATCCAAGGTTGACATCATTCGTCACCTTCCATCACCCAAAACTTTCAAGGAAGTGAGGTCTTTCTTAGGAAATGCTTGTTTCTATAGAATATTCATCAAAGAATTTAGTTCAATCTCCCGTCTCATTTGTTCTCTCCTAGTAAAGGATGATCCATTTTTTTGGACATAAATATGTGAGGGTTCATTCTCAACCCTCAAATCCTCTCTCACCTCTCCCCCCATTATGAAATCTACAAATTGGAACCTTCCTTTCGAACTTATGTGTGATTCCAGTGACTTTGCTGTAGGAGCTGTGTTAGGACAACGTTGTGATAAAACTTCTTATGTCATTGCTTATGCAAGAAAATCCTTAAATGATTCCCAAATCAACTACACCACTACTGAAAAGGAGTTACTTGCTATTGTGTTTTCCTTAGAGAAGTTTAGGTCCTACCTCTTAGGATCCCCCATCTTTGTGTTCACTAACCATTCTGCACTAAAATACCTCTTCCAAAAACAAGATTCTAAGTCTAGACTGATTAGGTGGGTCCTTCTCTTACAATAATTTTACCTCACAATCAAGGATTAAAAGGGAGTTGAAAATTTTGTAGATGATCACCTCTCTAGGATGGAATTCAAAGACAACTCAAATAAACTTTCTGTGTCTGATTCATTCCCTGATGAACATCTATACTCTATGAGTGACTACCCTTGGTATCCTGACATAGCTAACTTCTTAGTTACATGAGTCATCCCAAAATCTTTAGGGTCTCAAGATCAAAGGAAATTCCTTTCTGATGTTAGGAACTATGTGTTTGATGATCCATACCTCTATAAGTTCTGCCCTGACCAAGTCATTATGAGGTGTGTCCCAGAATCTGAACAAGAGTTCATCCTTAAATTCTGTCATAGTAAGGCATGTGGAGGTCACTTTTCCTCTAAGAAAACATCTGCTAAGATTCTTCAATGTGGTCTCTTATGGACCACCCTCTCAAGGGACTCCTACACATTTTTTCAAAGCTGTCCTAGGTGTCAACAAGTAGGGTCCATCATAAAAAGGAATCAAATGCCACTCACTCCCATCTTAGTGGTTGATATCATTGACTCTTGGGGAATTGATTTCATGGGTCCTTTCCCAAACTCTAGGGGATACCTCTACATTCTCTTAGCTGTTGATTATGCCTCAAAATGGGTTGAGGCCATTCCCAAAAAATCCAATGATCATCAAACTGTTATTATATTCCTAAAAGAAAACATATTCTCTAGATTTGGAATTCCTAGATCTATAATCAGTGATCGAGGAACCCATTTTTGCAACCATCCATTCTATTCACTCATGTCTAAGTATGAGATTTCTCATAAAGTTTCCAATATGTACCATCCTCAAACCAATGGTCAGGCTGAGTTAGAAAATAGGGAAATTAAGAATATTCTTGAAAAAACTGTCAATCCTTCTAGGAAAGATTGGTCCGAGAAACTCTTGGATACTCTTTGGTCATATCATACATCATATAAAACCATTTTAGGAATGTCCCCATATTGGTTGGTTTATGGTAAAGAATCTCATTTTCCAGTTGAAATTGAGCATAAGGCCTTTTGGGCAATTAAGAAAATGGATTATGGCCTCTCATTGGCCGAAAAAAAGGAAATTAGATCTCAATGAACTTGAGGAACTTAGAATGGAGGCTTATGAAAATTCAAGGATCAATAAAGCTAAAGTACAAGCCTACCAATCTTGAAATCTTAAAGCAAAACACATTGTACCGGGTTAACCAATTCTTTTGTATAGTTCTAAACTTCATCTAAACTTGGGATAGATGAGGTCCAAATGGTCAGGCCCATACATAGTGCATAAGGTATACCCCCATGGGGCTATAGAAATTCAAGATCCCACCAATGGTCAAACCTTTAAAGTTAATGACCATAGAGTCAAACCATTCATTGAGCCATTTCAAAAACAGAAAGTTATTGAAGTATTTTTTAAACCAACCTTAGATGAGGAAAATACTTAAACAATTAGGGGTTTAAGTCGAGCTAGCGACATTAAACAAAAGCGCTGCACGAGAGGCAACTCATGGTTTTCATGTTTTATTTTATTTAATTAGAACTTTAGACTGTTGACCTGTTCTTATTTTATGAGTATGGATGGGTATAAAAGGAGAGAACTGTATTCATCCATGTCATGCGGTGTGATCCCAGAGTAATACCTTACCCAAAAATATAAAATAAGACAATGTATCATCAGTTTATTTTATTTTATTTATGTTTTTGTAGGTTAAAAAAAATTAGACTATTGACCTGCTCTTATTTTATGAGTATGGATGGGTATTAAAGGGGAGCACTGTATTCATCCGTGTCACGTGGTGTGATCCCTGAGTAATACCTTACCCAGAAATTTAAAATAAGACAATGTATCATTAATTTGATTTAAAAAACAGGGAAAACCATAAAAATGATGATACTTGGAATTAAATAAGTCATTGTGTTGTTTGTTTTTTCTGGTTTGTTCTTCTTTGTATGGTTCAGGGACTATTTTGGGTGATACATTTTCAATAAAGGAGGTGCCTACACCCCCCAAGAGATCAAAGGAAAAATTTGGAGCAGCAAGAACTTCAACTTCAACCACCAGGTGACTTCATTCCATGATCCTCATATTTCAATTTCCATTTATAAATCCCCTTATCTGCCTCTACTCCTTCTAAATTTTTATTTCTTGAAACACTAGGGAAAGTGTTGTTTTAAGTTGGAGGGGAGATAAAATAAAAAATGATTTTGTGTAAAAAAAATGAATGATTTGAAAAAAAAAGTGTAAATGGAAGGAAAAATTCCTTTAACTTTGAACATGGTAATAAAAATTGCACACTTTGAAACTAAATATCAAATAATTTAGCATGCCCTGATTCTGATTTTAATCCTTGTATAATTTCATGAGCATATATTTTGGAAAGTGTGGTTGTCTAATGTGATATTTCATCGTTTATATTTTCATCCAAATAAAAAAAAGATCACAATGCATGTCCTTTGGATAGTGGGGTATTAGTTTGAGTTCATGGGGTCCTCCAAATAAATAGCATAGGTTTGGTGATCATTTTAGTTTTAATATGAGTATTAAATAAAAAATAAAATAAAATAATAATAAAAAATTTGTGCGTAGAGCAATGAAATGACCTAATGCGTGGCTTTCGACACTTGGGGATCATGACTCCATAGTTGTCTGGCCCAGAGTAAGTAATTTTATCTCTATTTTTGGTAATTTGAATTTTTTTTGACTAAGTTAACTCGCGATGATGCCCAAGTATTTGGACTTCACTTGGTGCCCTAATGTCTTTGATCCTGGGAGTCATCAGCAAAGTCTCACTACAGGGGTTGACTCTTTTGAGTGCAATTTCAATTACCAAGGAAAAATTGCAAAAAAAAATACAATATAATTTTTTTTTGAATACTCATATTAATATTGAAATGTGATTCCACCTAGCACTTTCATCATTTCCCCCTTGAATAAATATGAACCCCCATGTCTATTGTGATACACAACACATCCTCAAACTTAATTGATATTGGATGAAGTATGGCCATGAATTTGAACAAAGGAATGGGCTTGGGATTGGGATCTGCTTATGAAAATATCATGTATTAAAATATTTTGATGGGTTTCATGATTGTTTGGTATAAGGTTTTTTGGTGATCATTGTGTATTAAAATGTTTTTGAAAATGGGAATTCGAATTTCATATTGTTGAGATATATTTTGCTCTGGACTATAAAAACTCAAGTTGGGGGGTGTGATTAGACACTAAATGAGGATAATATTCATTGTTAATTTATATAATATTCATGTGCTTTATTAGTCATAAACACCATTTTAGTGCATTTTACACTTTGAACATCATTTCACATTATGATTGTAATTCCTTCTTAAAATGCACTATTATGTGGTACATTTTTGAACATTATTTAAAGTACCCAATGATTCATCTGATTTTAAGGAATATAATTATCCATTTTTCAATTTTATATTTTGGGAAATTGATTTACACTTCAATATGAACATGTTTAATTCAGGGATCAATGGAGAATTCATGGAAGAATATGGGGATATTTTGTGATGAAAGGAAACAATTTTGGAGAAGTCAGATTGGACACTAGCCCACTGATTCAAACATGGGTCCCACTATACAAGCCCAAAGAAGCCCAAATTTTATGGGATTCTAGAAGAAATGTATAGTAACAAATACATATTCAGGATCTAGTGCTAAATCGCTCTCCATGGTGGTCATTAAGGCGGCCCAATTTGGAGATAAAATCTTGGGCCAGATTCTGTGGCCCAGAAAAACATCATACCAATATGATCATATATCGGAATACACAACTCCAAATGGGCCCAAATGTTACATTAGGTTAGAAGACATCCTGGTATACATTTTCTTCTTCTATGGACCACTATGATTCGGCCACAGAATAGGTCTTCCAAGCACGTCTGTTCGGTGGATGAAAGATGGATTCCAACTCAGGTCAAGTGTGGAAAAGTCCAAGTTCCACAAGATTTCCACCACCCTAGGCCTACCATAATCAAGTGGGATGATTTTTAATGTTGGTGGCTCGACCCAAGGCTCCAAAAATTTATATTTAAGGCAGTTTTGTTGGAGTATTTTTTCATCTTTGAGCTTTGTTTTCATATTAATGTTATGCTTCCAATTTGTCTTTGTAACGTTCTTCCTTCACATGTAAGCTGTTTTAATTCATCCTAGTCTCTTAATAAATGTTATTCTTCTCCTCTTATTATGTTGTTATTCATCTCACTTTGATACCATTTCCTCAAGGTGTGAATTTATTCACACCAAACCTTGTGAAATTATTCACACAACGGTGGAGTGATCATTTTATTTTTATTGTTTTATTTACTTCTCCATTTCCTCCCTCATGAGT
Source organism: Viscum album (assembly GCA_963277665.1). NCBI lineage: Eukaryota > Viridiplantae > Streptophyta > Magnoliopsida > Santalales > Viscaceae > Viscum > Viscum album. Next base: position 1,508,997,880 of record OY728139.1, on the reverse strand, counting down.
CTACTTTCCGCTTCCATTGAAACCATAGAATCAATGGATGGATAAACTACTTATGGTTTGATCCAAGGGAGTAGAAAGTGGATGGATTGGATGTTATTTATCATCCCATTAATGTCTAATTACTTCTTATAATTGATATTTTTATTTGATGATTTTTAAACTCCATCGTCCTTGTTGAATTTAAGGCCACACACTTCAAGTGCTAATATGAACCTTTACCTTGAAGTGCTCAAAAACTTTGATCTTTAAAGTGTATAGGTGATTAGTATTAAAGTGTGTAGGTATTAAACCAGTAAGTGAGGATGTTGTTTGATCTTCTTAAATGAACTCATCTCAAATATTAGAAATTGAAATAGTTGAAAAATAATTTCATCCAATCCACCCCGAGCGATAACCTAGGATCAACTCATTTTTTTTAAATTGAATTCACTTAAATCTGTTAGATATCCTTTAAACCCATTTAAAATCAATCCAAGTTGGCCTCTTCATAGCCAAAAATAGTCCATAAAATGTACGTGTCAGTAGGTTACTTCTTATGTCTCTGAGGATTCGACAACCCAAGCTAGACTACAAGGACCGTTCTACCTTCTTCTCTTGGGTAAATTTGAGCATAAATCACCTCCACATTCCCATTATTGGGAAAACTATCTTCTCATGCAACTATCACCTCATTCATTTCATCGGGAACAATACCATATCATTCAACTATTAACATGGTGAATAACAAAGAAATTGTGCTACATCTATAACACCCCAATATTTAATAGTACGTTATCTTTTTAAAGTAATTCAATAGCTTACGCTACATGCAACACCGAGTTCAAGCGCAACATGACTTATCAAACTAGCCGTTCAAAAAGTGGTTATGAATAGTATTAACTGAATTTTAAATTTTATACACTCCATATAATTTTAGAATCCATATTATGTGTTTCTTAGACATAATATAAGAAGAAATTCATTTTTTTTGAGATAAAAGAATTATTTTTCAAAAATGCAATTTTACCGCCGTTTAATGGTAATCCATTTTTAAAACCAATATTTGAAACTTTTATATATACAATTTAATTGAATTAAATTTTTCTTCATAATCGGGACATAAAAATTTAGTTAGGATAAATTTTTGGAACTTTTTTGATAACATTCATATTTTGATGAATAGTGAAAAATAATAAATTTTAATTAAAAACAATTTTTTTAATCGAAATAATTTATAGTTCTAAATTGTAAATTTGAATGGTTTTTAAGTATAATTATATTATATTTTTATAATTTATTACAATGTAGGTCATTATAAATAATTTTACATATAATTTGGACATAAACAAATGTCAATCTTTTGATAGTTTTTACTTTTTTAAAAAAACCCAATTTTTGTTTTTGACAATAGGAATTAATTTTAAATTAATAAATACAACTTATATGTTTTGAATTTGGTAAAATAGAATTAATTTTTGAATTAGGAATATCAAAATTAGCTTAGGGTTAATTTTTGGAATTTTGCTGAAAATATTCATTTTTTGATGAATAGTGAAAGCCCTACGTTATTATTTAAAACCGAATTTTTATTTAAATAATTATTTATTTTATTTAAATTTATTTTTTTAAAAAATAGATACCAAATACCTATATAGTTCAATTTAATTCATTGGATACATTTTATAATAATATTAGAGGTATAAAATTTTATTGAACTTTTTACCGTCTTTTACCAACATTCTAGGCACGTTTGCAAATATGCATAAAACTTAATTTTATCGCTCTATGAGTTGAATTTAAAAAATCAGAGAGACACAGTTAATATCAGTAAGTAAAATGTGGTTCAATAAGATGAAAATAATTTTTTGTGAATAGTAACGTTTGACTTTTATTTACCACGATTAAAAGTAAATAGGGTAATTAAAGGTAAAAATGATATTATTATTACCCTAACACATGTCCTAATTCTATTGGATAAGTGTATTTCGACCAAAATCAACCTTAGAACAAAATTATGGTCCTTTAGGTCCACTTGGATTAGATTAGGACATTTATTATTATTTTATTTAAAGAAGAGTTAAAAGTGTGAAATTCAAAGTTTAATAGCTAAACTATTTTTAATATAGAGTTATAAATAAGATAAATTCGACTGTAAATATCCATTAGAAAGCTAAAACAATTTACTACATAATTTTATTTTATTTATATTTTTAGACATTAAATAATTAAATTTATTTATGTCACAATGATGATGCAGTAATTAAATTCTTAATGAAATATTAAAATTATTGATATTATAAATATTAAAATAAATAGAATTTAAAAGTTTTGATTCCATCCACGAATTTTATAGGTGAAAATGAAATTTTAGGGTTGATTAAATGTATTTTTTTTGAAGTAATAAGGTTGTGATGACTTTCACAAAAACCAAATACTAAATAGTGTAAAAATTGACATAAATTAGTTTTTTTTAAAAAATATTATATTATTAAATGATATAATGTTCCTAAAAATCTACGATTCACCCAAAGAACTTACATAATTATATATATGTCATTAATGAACCACTTTAGGTTCTCTTGGAATTTTATAGAAATTTTATTAACCATATAATATAAAAATACAAGGGGACATTGTAAATGTTAAACTATTTAACCAAGAGTTAAATCTAAATGATAAAGTAAATATGGTAACATAAACTTGTATATAACCTATTAGTTGAAAGTATTTAGACCCATAACCATCTTATCCTAGAAATAAATCATTTTGGAGCCATTAGAAACTGAAAATTATTTTATTATTAAATAATATTTCTATATTTTCCTAAGGTGCCCCTCACCTCTCTTATAAAAGGGAACTTCCCCTTCTCTAAAATTCACACCTCCAAAGCCATTTGGATCAGCAGAAACCTGCACAAATATCCTCCAAAATTCCCTCACATCAACTTAGAGGGCTTATTTTTATCAGAAATCCAACCTAAGGAGCCATTTTAATCATCTCAAAAGGATGCACCCGAAGAAGATTTAATAATTTCACCACCCCTTTTCAAAGTTCTTTTCTTCTTCAACTTCCTCTTTATTTGTTATTCCCATAACAAAATAATAACTGCAATACCTTATACAAATTGTGATGTTATTATAAATATGTTACAATCATATTCATTATTCTATCCATCCTATGAATGAAATTCCACCATACGTGCGTACGTACGACATACCATCTCCACATCGTGGTGTAGTTGTTATTCAATACATTATTATTTTGATGGGTATAATAATGATGTTTAATTGATTTAAATAATAAATATAACATGTTAATGATTTTTTATATATGATATAAAATCTATTTACATACAATTTAATCATCAATATAGTGATATTGTCGCTCGTGCATACGTATGGATTACCGTCTCCACGACGCGATGAGATTCATTTCCACATTCACCATTCAATGATGATTATAAAAATATATATTATTAATAAGTATGTAATATATGAAATAATAATTCTAATGAATATATATATATATATATATGTGTGTGTGTGTGTGTGTGTGTGTACTTACATATATCTTATTCACTTACTTCCGTTCAATATGATATGAAATCAGAAACAACGTTTATGTGTACGTACGACATACCGTCTCCATAAGCCGTGTTTTCCATTTCATATATCTATATATTATACATATTTATATTCTAAATATATATGATATATAAATCATGGTTTATATTATATAAGTATTTAAATCATGATCTAAGTGATACGATCAAGAATAACAAGTTAAAACACGTACGATAAAGAAAGAAATTATTACCTGAAATGTTAATTTAACATGGAAATCATTATTAAATGTGTAGTATAAAGTCATAAATGAATAATGAATGATATAATAAATATTAATATGGTTCTAGTATAATTTAATAACATACTATGGTCATATATAGGAGGTTAAATGTACCCTCGACCAAAATAAAAGTGCAAGGTAAGGGTTAATTCCTCAATCTCATTATTATCCGAGATTGTCTATGTGTAAGTATATACTGGGACATTTTTATCATCCATGTCCATTTTTCAAAAAAATGTTTTCGAAATGAATATTTTATGGATTTGTGGAAGGTACTCTTTATTCAGATCATCATTTTAAATGTTTTAAAGATTTATCTTTCTAAATCATTTTAATTAATGTCCATGTTTTTAAAATGATTTTTAAGGATTTATTTATATAGAAATGAATGTTTTGAAATGATAATTTTTTTCAAAAGTTTCAAAGTGGTATGGGACACTTTTATTCAAAAATATCTTTTGAATTACTTCTTTTATAAATGTGTGACCTTTATATGATTTCACAAAAAAAGATATTTCTCTCAAAGGGTTTTAATGATTATTTTAAACTATGTCAAAAACCTTTTTGGATATTATTCGTGATTGAGGTTGATTTATTATACATAAAATCTTCAATATTGTATTGAATGAGTTATGATATGTTTGACTGTGAATGTGCTATTTTTATACAATTCATGGTTTATGGTTAATGTATTGACATTTTGTATGCTAGTTTTATTACAAATGTTTATGTTATGTTTCAATATTTTCATATAAGGAATGTATTAGACTTAGTAAGGGTTGGGTGGAGCCCTCTATATCTCCTCGGTGCATTGGTAGGTCTTATGAGGCAATTAGAGATGGAATTGGTCGTGGCCTTTCCCAATCTTGATATATGGTTTTGGCCGAGGCCTTAATCATTTTTATACATATTGGATGAGGCCTTGAAAAAATGTTTCAGAATGTCCCACATTATACATTCCCTCATTATGAAAATAATATTGATGGTTCATGTGGTTATTTGACTAGTAGAATACCCATGATTATGTTTTATTATAGAATTATTTACTCTGCTCATATTCCTACTATAAAGTGTTCATGTTTATTATTTGTAAAGGCATGTGTTTTCAATTATTCACCTTGCCTAATATTTATGTTATCTTTTATTGTATTGCTTAATCTTACTGAGCATTTGAGCTCACCCTTTCTTAAGTTTTATTTTCCTAGGATCCCAAGAAGTGTATTACGTTTGAAATGTAGGGTTTATATTGGGGAATAATGGCGTTCTCAACCTTCCATGAGCACTCTCTTGCTACAATAGGATCCACAAAACCATGAAAGTAAATGGTGTAGACTCATTCCACGAAGCTCAAGAAAAGATTCCTTACATTGATCAACTAGAGGATTTTCCAATGGAGAAACAATTCTGGTTGCACTTCAGTCATGCACTGACCCTAAATGGGGGCATACCTTCTCCAATGAGAGAACACAAGGACCCAAACAAGCTGGTCCATTGGTCAAAATGTGACATAAACTAGAACCTAACACATTAAGGGAAGCACCATAAAGGAATCCCTAAAAACTTCTCTGAAGAGATCGCTAACCAGCCCTTCAACCCAACTTACCAACCAAACCCAAACCCAAAACACGGTTCAAACAGGAGTGGTTATTTGACTCAAAACATCCCACAACATCAGCATTTTCAAAACACATTATACACACAATCCCAAACTGGCCATCAAAACATCATGATTTCCATTAAAACATTTATTTGGAATCAAACGGTTCAACAATTAGCGTATCCACCAATGGCGCCCCATGGGCCTCACACACGCATGTTTCTGTGCCACACTGGGCACCCTCCTCATATCAATCTCGGAACTCACCTAGTATTTCCATTGACCATATATCATCCAATATAACCCCATGCATGTGATCGCTCACAGAGATACCAAAGGTTAAAAAAAATCCTTTCAACTTTTCAAAACTAAAACAATCAACCAATACTTCCTTTTTCTCAAGACCGCTAACCACGAAATCAAACCCAAATTCAACTTAAAAAAATACTAGAAGGGCAAAACCATTTAGATTATAACTCACTTTCATGTTATTCACATCAATTTTAAAACATCTCATCTCATTAAAAAAACTTTCAATAGTTTATAAAACTCTATTGGGAACAATTTTTCAAAACCAAGCATAACACAATTTCATGTTTTCAAAAGAGGTGTAAACACACCATTTTCCATTAAAAAAACCAATTATAAGAATTCAGTTCCACCCTTTCATAAATCAAACCATTCCATCTGTATTATAAAATCACTTCACAAAAACTTTATGCTTCTTAAAATCAAGTCATTTTTTCTTTAAAACCAAACTTCCAATATTCCAAAACTAAAGATCACAAGACAATGCGAGAGGAAACTAGTTTCAATGGGTGACTTGGAAATATAGTTTAAGGCCATATTACAATCACTTAACCATCATGGAGAGTGTTATAGGGAATATACCAAGCTCCACATGGATATCTTGGCCCTGTGATCTCATTGAGACCATTAACCCAACTCTCTTTTAATTTCCCCTAATCATCATCAAACAAAGAAAACAAAAGGACTCTGACAAATCCCAACTTCCCCTGGACACATGAATTTTTTATGAGGTCTGGTGATTGTTCACACTATCCATAACCTGAATTCCAAGTCCCAAAAATCCTAACTCTAGACTATCCTGATTGTTCTCCAAATAACATGACCCTAGGGGTAAACATGAACCTCATTTGATCCCATTTTTTCACGAACTGAATCTGGTCACCATCAAAACCAGCACCCGACCCGGAATGGTGCAAGTAATAATGGGAGTTCCCAATCTCCATGGGATGGAATAGGTTACTAGGTATCATAAATTGAAAATTGGGAATGATTTACCCAACTTTATAAACTTACAACAATAAATGAATCCAAAAATACAAATCAGAATTTTTCAAACACAATCATCTTTTACAAAATTTTAGAACTGAACTAAACAATTTAAAACAATTAAAAAAGACCATTACAAAGTTATGAAACCAAAAATGGAGATCCAAGAACCACATTAAGGAAATGGGGAATCACCCTCAAGCCATCTCCATAAGACATCACCACCAAGGACCTACTAGAAACCCGAACCACTAAAACTAAAAAATATACCCAAATTGCGACAATAAAAATAACCAAGTCTACTTACACCCAAAGGTTTAAGTATGGTGTGATCCAAATCCCATTAGGATACCAACACTAAGATATTTCATGTGATAAACATTTAGATAGGAAAATCATGCAAGTTTTCAAAACAAGAAATTCTAGCTACAATTTTTGAAAAATGCAACTTTAAATAAAAATAGTTTTCAAGTGGGATAATTTTAATAATAAATAATTATAAAATAAATTCCAAATATACTGAATTTTCCATCCCAACACACCATATTCCAATTGTAAACACAAATCATAAACTTTGAACAAGTAATAGGAAATAACCTCTAGGCACTAGCTAGCTTTGGGTCCCAGGTACCTCTTATATCGGTGAAAGTAACCATCACAAATATCTGTTCACGTGCATGAACCACTAGTAGAGAATATACCCATAACCAAATGGTCCCCAATAATAACCATCATAATAGTTTAGTTAGTGTTGTAAGCATCAATCTTGTAAAGTGAAACTCATGCCAAACCCCACGAGATCACCAACATACTAGCACAGATCCACCCACCTAGATACATGGGCTTCCCTCTTGTGCTCAAACAAGTTCAAGAAGACAAGAAATATTATTTTCACATGTTAACACCACTTTCACATCACACATTAACCAAAAATTACACATGTATACCACACAAGTCACAAAAATCCACTTTTTATTCAAATTAATTTTTAAATCCAACTCACACCAAAATAGCCCACAAAATATTTTTCATATCTTTCATAATTAAAAAAATCCTTGAACAATTTTATAAAATATTTCCCAAGATTCTAAACATCACATAACAACACACTCACATGTTACATTATACCCTTTTCGTAAACAAATTCCATTATGCACATCACACTCACACAAAACAACCTGAAAACATGTTTCGCACCCATATCATAATTTCATAAATCACCTCAACAAATCAAAAAACCTTAACAAAACGTTTGAAATAAAATTGACCACTTTATCTTCCAAAAACTCATTTTATGGACATACTAACACCAAAACAGAACATAAGCATCCTTTTTACACTTTGTGTAACTCATTAAATCATTTACAATTTTCATAAAACTAACCCAGGGGGTATAACTATGTTTTCCCCACAAAACCCATTTCCAAAAATAACTTTCAAGGTCAAATCACACCAATACCAATCCAGAAAAGAATTTAAATCCCGATAGACATTTATAAAACCAATTTAAAGAGTTATAAGATCACCTTGAATAATATCACAAAAGATACAAATGAAACCACACATTTTCACTAAATGATCTCAAGAAGTATAACAAATTTTTACACAACAAACCTATTCAAAACCACCCTTACAAGGACCACATGACACTATGGAATTAACAAAACATAATTTTCATCACCTATAAACAACTAATAAATCAATTTCATATTTTATAAAACTACCACAAAAGATATCACATGTGTTACATTCGAAAAGTTCACAACTTCAAACAAAAAATGAAATTATAAAATTAAATACTTAACCAAATCAATCATAAATAGTTTAATCACCACACACAAAATATGAGGAATATGAAAAATGAGTAAATACAGAAAGCTAACTCATCAATAATTGTTTACACATGGAACCACCTACGGAAAGTGTCGAATCCCTATAATCTTGGCGTGAAACATCAATTACACCTCCGCCACACAACAAGGGAGATAAAAGAAACCTAAAACCTCAATATTTCACCCAATAGACAAGATGTTAAACCCTAGGTACGAACCCTAGTTGCTGGACAATTTATAACTCAATAAAGAGAGAAATAAACACTAAGTAATGAGAAGAAATCAAAGATAGGAGGAGTTACTTTCATGATCTTTATGTTTCCCCCATCAAAACCCCCATCAAAGATGGGTTCCATGGAAGCTTGGGGAATCTTGGAGACCTCCCATGGATGATGGGGTCGAATGGGGGAGAAATGGTGCAGATTATTTTTATTTTCGGGAGGTTAAAATGGTAAATTCAAAAGTATTTTTAATGTCCTATACGTACCTGCATGGTTTTCCTACACGGTTTGGAACCGTGCGACCAAACCATGTGGCCTGTTATGGCCACTCAAAAACCACCCATTATCCTCCAATTTAAAAAGGGTCAATGGGGAAAGAAAGGTGGAATATAGGCCAATAATATTGGAAAATAATACCCAAAAGAAAGCCACATTTTCACTCGAAGACTCATCCAAATCATGGGTACAAACCACCTCAACAACTTACCCTACAAGTGGTGCCACTAGGAGTGTCACAAAACCAACTCCAAATCACCACAACCTAACACATCCATTTGAAAAACGAGTATGACAATTTCCATCAAATACCCCCAAGACTAAGTTCATAGATCAATAACACAACATGAACCAAAATTTTAAACCCGGAACACCCTGAAACCAAGAGAAATCCAAGAACTAAAAGAGGATTTTGGAACAAGGCATGGAGTTGAAAATCTGGGTGTGACATATAGGATGTATAAATCACGACAACTTATTTTTAATCTACAACAACTTAGGTTTGACCTAGTTTATTCATGGTCATTATTCAAATCCCCCATGATGTTTCATAAATAGTTTGTGAATTTCCAAAGAATATCTTCTGGTAGTGTCAAACCAAGTGTGAAATAGGATTGTTTTCATGAACTAGGTGATGATAGAATCCATATAAACACAATATTTATGGTTTAATTACCCCTAGGTATCTATATTCTTGATCCACATCCACTTTTAGTTTCCATATAAGGATTTAATTTCTTGGAAACTACTCACTCTATCCTTTACCAAAATTCCAATACATTCTCCTATACATTTTATCATACTTAGACATATCTCTATGCATATCCTTAGAAATATCCATAGGAACCTCACTAAAGTTATCTCACCCTACTTTCAAAAGGTTAATTAAACCTTCCTATGATTCCAATTGTAACAACCTTATCTTATCATTAAAATATACTACATCTTTTTATATGAATATTTAATACATTACACAAACACATGCCTAAGGACTCTAATAGTTTAGTGTCTTTGGATACTAGTTACACAATCTCCTAATTTGGTGAAAATCATCAAAATCTCCCATAAAGTTCTACCCCTTTCATACTATTCACAAACATACCCTTCTTAAATCCTTTCTTTATAACCTAGGGAATGGAAACATAAGAAATTGTGATCTCAAATGGTCATTAAAGGTAAAAAAGGGAGATAAATAATCATAAAATTAATATAAGGATATAGGAACATGACCATAACATTTGAAAAATATACCCATCATATAAAATTTCATAATATTGAGGTATGGAATAAATGTTAGTAGTTCATAAGACATGAATCATAAGGGAATCAATGAATATGATCCCTAAGAGTATAACATTTACATAAGACATAAAATTTTCTTATAAAAATAAGTACATATAATAATTTACAAAGTATTCAAGGATCACTATAAAGGTTATCATAGTGGAATGGGTACACTCCTAAAACCATCATAGTAGTAAAGGTTCACTTTGAAGACCATCATAGCAGACAAAGTCCCTTACTAAACTGGGTACACTCCCCATTCCTGTCCTGTATATCTGAAGAGAAATAAATATTTACCCAATGCATTGGAGGGAGATATAGGTCCCATATATCATATAATAAAAATAATTCATATGTGTGTAACAAGATTATAAAAATTCAACACATCACAACCCATGAAATGAAATGGGTTTCATAAACCTTTCATCATATTATAACTAATGTAAAATAGAAATGTTTCACAATCATTGCATTATTTCATCAAAAAACATGTGAGAAAAATAATTGGGTTTTATAAGAATTTTATCGTGGTATAACCCATGGATTATAAATGGGTTTCATAAAAATATTTTCATCATAAACCATTCAAATAAAGAATAATAATGGTATCCTTGGTTCATATCCCCATCAAAGGATGAGTTATATCAACAGATATCAAATATGGTGTATCAAATATGGAGTATTATGGAAACTAATACATCATAGATTTTAAATATGGACATAAAATATATTTTATAAAAGTTTATAGGTCATTTTAATCTATATTGTTTTAGTTTAACCACATGGTAAACCCATTTCTACCTTAACCGTGGTAGTTAATTTATATGTTTGCACTATTCATTTTGGTCAAAAATTAAGTTAAACTTATTAGATAATATAAATTATTATGATTATAAATATGGAATACATTTTTCCAAATTAAATTCCCATAATTTTAAAATATAATTTAAAATTACTCTCACAGACATGACGAGAAAGTGGGTTTTCAAATAGAAACATTTCAAAAAGTTTATAAGGTTTTTATATCAAGATTCAATATGAAAATGATTACTATGAACTAAATTGGATTAAAAGATATATAATTGAACAAATTTTACTTTAAAACCAAATGAAAATTTAATTTAAATTTTTAAATAATTTAAACAAAATGGACATTTTGAAGTAAAATTTTATAATGTTCACAATTCATTAAAAAAATTATATTTTCAGAAAATTCTAAAAAATTTACTATAAGCTAATTTTGATATTCAGATTTCAAAAATTAATTTTATTTTATAATTTTTTTTTCTAAAAGTGTAAAAAATATTTTAATATTTTTCAAAGAATAAAATAATTTTTTTTGATAAAATAGTATTTTCGAAAAATATAGATACTTTATTGAAAAAGTAAATACTTTTTTATCAATATATATTCTTTAAATAAAAAAATTATACTTAATATTTAAAAATTATTTATTACTATTAATATCACAAATTTTAACAGCCAGGTTATAATTGTTATGTTTGAATAACATTAATAATGTATCATAGCTTTGTTAAAACTCAGTGTAGTGCATAACACAAGATAAAATTAGTGTTTCATGTAAAGAAAGATCGACTCATTGTTTCATGTAATACAATATATCAATGAAATTTATTTTTTTTAAAAAAATTAATTCAGAAAAAATTAGGGTGTCACATTTTAAACCTATTAAATTTAATTTCTCCTTAAAAATTTGTCGCTCTGATACAAACAAATGAGGATATTTTTGCCTCATCATTTACTTAGGTTCTCATATAGATTCTTAAAACATGTGGTTTATCCAAAAATATTTGAATAGGTGAGTGGTATTTTTTCATATAACTTTCTATATACAATCCAGAATCTCCACTGGTTGTTCATTATAAGAAATATCTTGCTCTATTAGTATGACCTATGAGTTCAGCACATGTGAAGGGACATGTATATACTTCCCAAAAATTGATACATGGAACACATCATGGGCTCGAGAGAGGTTTGGTTGAAGCTTCAAATTATTGGCTACCATCCAAATATGATCAATAATTTCAGAGGTACTGATATACCTAGGTATTATTTTCCCTTTCTTCTCAAATATCATAACCTTCATCCATGGAGAAATTATTAGAAACACTTTATCACTAACTTCAAATTCTTGATCACACTGGTGATTATCAGCATAAATTTTCTAATTACTCTGAGCTACCTTGATTTTTTATTGAATGTATCTAACCTTATTTTACATTTCTTCATATATCTCAGGTCCCAATATATTTCTTTATCCAACTTCATTCTAGAACATTATATCTCTTCATTTCTTTCTATAGAGGGATTTATAAGGATCGATATGAATGATTGAGTGAAATTTATTATTGTAATAAAACTCAAATATTGGAAAGTTTTGGTCCCAGTAACATTTGAGCTCCAAAGAACAATATCTCAAAATATTCTCTAGGGTTTGAATTGTTCTATGGAACAGACCATATTTATGAGGATTATACACAGTGATAAAAATAAACTCTATATTAAAATATTTCTGAAGACTTCACAAAACATTTGAGGTAAATCTTGGATCCTGATCAAACATAATGTAATATATTACTCCATGAAACCATAAAACTTCCTTAATGTGCATCATAGAAATATGATCTAGAGATAAATCTTCCCTGATAGTGATGAAATTTTCTCTCTTTGTAAGGTGATCAATATAACCCATATAGAATTATTCCCTTTAGACTTTTTGGTGAGTCAAATGATAAAATCCATGGTAATGTTTTCCCATTTATATTCTGGTATGGGTAATAGATTTAACATCACCTTGTAATTTTTTCTCTTAGACTTACCTTGATGACATAATAGGAATATAGACACAAAATCATCGGGTTCTATCTTCATGGAATCCCAAAAAAAGTATATCCTAAAATATCTATACATCTCCATACTTCTAGGATTAATTGACAATAAATAACTATGAGTTTCCTCTAACAAATCCTTCTTCAAATGTGGTATGGACATAACACATAAATGGTTCTTGAACCTTATCATTCTATCATGATTAAGGTTTAACTTAGGAATTTTTCTAGCCTACTTTTGGAGATGAATATTTCTCTTTTATACCACTTGGATTGATAGTTGAAAATTAAATTGAGTAAGATAGGATTTATCCCATTCATTTAGTATTTCCATATTCTTCATTTTCAAATCTAAAAATATTAGATCTTTTGTGATCCACATCATGGATAAGTTTTCATGATTCTTTAAACTCAAGGCTTTATCCACTATGTTCACTTTCCCAAGGTGGTAATGTATTGAGAAATAATAATATTTAATTATCTCTAACCATATTATCTTATGCATATTAAAATCCTTATATGTGAATATAAACATTAAAAATTTATGATTGGTATATATATCACACTTTTCTTCATAAAGATAATTCATCCATATTTTTAAAGAAAAAACTACTACATCTTGTTTGGGTGCGGATGTGCGTCGGGTTTCTGTTCCGACTCTGTTCCGCCAGGACGCGTTCGCGCGTGCGCCCGTCGACCCGAGGGGATGGGAGCGCGGCTTGTGGTCCCGCAGTCCCGCTTTCCAAAGGCGGGCGGCATCCGTCCCTTATTCAGGGACGTCTTCTCCTTGATCGAAACCGGGATGATGGGATGTCGGCTCTTCCTTCCGTGGACGTCTCCTCGGAACTCGTCACCTAATCTGGGTCTCCCTCATAGATTTAAGAATGTTCGTGAATCTCGTTCCCGGTGCCATATCTTCATGGACACCGGTTAATTACGCTGCTTCCGCCCAGACGCTCCAAGGAGTCCGGTCGGGGCAGCAACCCGCGGTGAGGAGACCGGGTAGCTCTGGGTGTTGGGGGCGTGTCTTAACACTGCGGCTCTGCATGTCTGCCTTCCGTCCCTAATAGGGCTTCTCAAAGGCGTGGTGGCCTGAGGCATCCCGCGCTGGGTGCGGGGGAACTGCGTTACCTGAGGTTTTCCTCAGCTTCCCATGTTTAACACGGGGTATACCGCGAGTTTAACGTCCAGCGGGGACGACATCGGACTGATCAACACGAGGAGTGGATCAGATGACAGAACCCCTTGTGGGGAACCTACGATGCTGGGGCCAGCACATGGGCGGCTTCCCGAGTGAAGTGGAGTGGAATGAAATGTCATGACCCCACCGGGATGTGGCGGCCCGGGTAAGGATCAGGATGAATGATGGAATGAAAAGCTTGGACCTCGTAGAGGCTTCCTACGTACCGCGCGTTAGCGCGAATCAAAGTCAGCGTAGTTCGGATATACAGTTTAACGTCATGCTGGACGATGGCAAGCTGACTCACGAGGAGGTCGAGGCTGCCGGGCGGAAGATTGAACCGAACCACCTCGCACAGAGGGGGATGGAACGGCCGGGTGGATCACAGTTTCACGTCATGCTGGACGCTGGTGTTTGGGGCTTACACTCTAAGGAGGCCCGTATGCGGCAAAGCTCAGTTAGAGAGGGACTTGGGCCGAAGGTAAGAGACACCTCGATCCCTATCATGCCCTCTACTGGCTTCGGCAGTGAGGAAGCACAATGGAGATACACACGTGCAGTCCCCCACAAGGGCGGATTCATAGGTGAATCGACGCGAATATGAACCCAGGAGGGGTCCACTGATGGAAGAACCGACGTGAATACGACCGGGATGACCAGGTGGTGGGCTTGAACCTCAGGGAGGCTTCCTACGTACCCTGTTTAGGAGACAGGGATCAAAGTCCACGTAGTTCGTCCTGTCAGGACTTACACACTGAGGCAACCTGAGTGCGGCAAAGCTCAGTTGGAGAGGGACTGGGGTCGAAGATGAGAGCCACCTCGATCCCTGTCACGCCCTTTACTGGCTTCAGCAGTGGGGAAGAACAATGGAGATACACACATGCAGTCCCCCCACAATGAACTAGGGGTTTGTAATACCCTACCCCCATGGGCGAAGGCCACTCCAATCCCGACATCCCTGCAGAGACGAGCGGGTGGGGGCCACATCCAAACCGGGGGGGGGGGGGACCCTGCGTGCGAGGCACGTGATCGGGTGATGCGGACGGTTTAACGTCTTGCCGGACGAAGTAAAGTTTAACGTTGTGTGTTGAGGACGAAGCGGACTGTTTAACGTCTTGCCGGACGAAGTACAGTTTAACGTCGTGTGTTGAGGATGAAGCGGACGGTTTAACGTCTTGCCAGACGAAGTACAGTTTAACGTCGTGTGTTGAGGACGAAGCGGACAGTTTAACGTCTTGCCGGACGAAGTACAGTTTAACGTCGTGTGTTGAGGACGAAGCGGACAGTTTAACGTCTTGCCGGACGAAGTACAGTTTAACGTCGTGTGTTGAGGACGAAGATGCTTGGCAGTTTACCGTCCTGCAGTGCAGACGAATGCTGAATAGTTTAACGTCTTGTAGCGCGGACGTATGGTTGCCGCCGACGGGTCCGTGTCACTTCGCGCGAGCCTGGAGGGCCGCACGGGAAGACAACGCACGGTGCGGGCACCCGGGATGAAGATCATTGGGCGCCACGCAGGCGGGTACCCTCAGGGGGTCAAAGTGGGCGACCCTGGCGATTTGCGCGCAAAAGAGGAGCTTGGCGCGCAATACCGCGGGTCGGCGCGCAATTGGGCGGGCTGGTGCGCAATTGGGCCATCGCTTTGGGCGCGGAAGATGGAGATTGCACGCACCGGGCCTCTGATAGCGCGCGGGGGCAACGGCCCATTCTTTAACGAATGGCCTCTTAGTAAGGGGGGGGGTGCGCGCAATCGGGCTGGATTGCGCGCACCTGGGGGGAAATCGCGCGCACGAGGCTTCTTTTGCGCGCGAAGGCCTTTGGGTGAGGAGTTGGTCAAAGGAAAGAAGCCAAAGGGGTTGCGCGTGAAGGCGAACCCCGAGGCTTGCTTGCGCGAAATAAAGGAGGTTACCTGAAGATCGGCATTGCGCGCGGAGGGGGTGGAATTGCGCGCACCAGCGACCCTTCGAATTCTTGAAACCTTCAAAACGTTGGGGGTCGCGTTGTATTTATAGGCAACCCCGGGCGCGGAATCTCGCCGCCGGCGCGCAATTCATGGCGCAGGCGCGAAATTTCCTTCACAGGCACTGAATCGGGGCCCCGACGCGCAAGGGAGTCGCGCGGGCCGCGGGCGCGCAAAACTGCGCGCCGGCCCGGCGCATTGCGCGCATCCCGGGAGGATTGCGCGCCGCACTTCAACTTTGCGCGCGGGCCTCCAAAATTCCGCGCAAGGCCTCCGAGCCATCCGAAACGTGCTTCTGACTCCAAATATGACCTCGCTTTCCGCATCCGGAACTTCGTTTGGGAGAAACGGACTTTTCCGGCGTCTACAAAAGCCCCCCCTCGGAATCTGATCGGCGAGAGGTCGCAACGATCGGGTTCCGAGGGAGACGCCGGAATGCCGATGTCCTGGGCGGCGCGGGACTTGGGGGCGCAAAAAGGGCGTCGGGCACGAAATTCGCTACCTTGGTCGCGCAAAGCACTTTCCACGCGGCGCGGACACCCGGCCTCGCCTATAATTAGGGGTCCTGGGTTCCGCGTTCCGTACACAGGCTTTCCGCGCGATAAGCTTCCCTGCTCTCGTGCGCGAAATTGCCTTTGACGGTGCGAAATTCGCCCGTTCGGCGCGCAAACCCATCCAGATTTCGGCTTGATTTTGCGCGAACACCCGGGGTTTTACGCGACAGACTTCCCAATTGCGCGCCGTCCACTAGGATTGCGCGCCAACTCCCAAATTTCTCTACCAGCCTCCTCCGATTCCGCACGCCTCATCCCTTAACCCACACGACTCCCGGAGCTTCTGAGATGACCGCGAATCAAGTGAATGAGGGGGATGCCGCCATTCGCAGAGCTGAGATGGCGGCGAACGAGGAGGTCTACAGAGCCAAGGAGATTGTTTCCAACAATCAATCCTTATTAGATTTGCTGACGCCGGCCCAGAAGACGTATCCGCTGTCGGACAACCTGCCACTCTGGAACTACGGCATCCTGAATGAGGTTCCGGTGCCAGGGTTCGAGGTTGATGCGCCACGGACCTGGGTGACTCGGGAGGACGAGCTTCCCCACTACAACATCACCAACAATGGGCATCCTGCTAGGGAGACCAGGCACTTAGATGTCTATGTCCTGAACCCGAGGACGTGAACCATCACCGAGAGAGAGCCTACTGCGGAGAACTCTCCAGCCCTCTACTCGAGCACGTATCGCCAGAGTGTCACCGACGACACCAGGGGCTGGCTGAAGGACTGGGACATGCGGTCTGGGGGCAATTTCACCAGTGAGTGGGCCTGGGCGTTCTGGGTACGCCACACCTGCGATCACTTCGCGGAGGAACTGCGGTACATCGGCCTTTTTGAGGCGGTGTGGACGTCGCAATTCCACTTCTACCAGCAGCCTGAGCTCAGGCCGGAGCTGTTCACCCGCTGGTCCCCGGATACCAACACCTTCCATCTTCATCATGGGGAGGTCATCATCGGTCTCTGGGACATCCACTGCATCGGAGGTATCCCGCTGGAGGGTTACCAATACGATGAGTTCCTGCCTCCGAAGAACACCTGGGGCGACAGGTCACAGACTCCCATTCTGACATGGCATCTACTGAACCTGGCTACGGAGCGGCTCGGGGTCAAGGACTTCCACAAGGACATAGCCTACAAGGAGTGGTTCGGCCAGTTCTTGGAGCATGACCCAACGGTGAAGATGCCAGGCAGGGGGAAGCGGTGCCTGACCGCGGCTTAGAGGAGCCGGAACGGGTCGTACTGGCGGGTCCTGGAGACGGGAGACTACCGCTCATGGGGGGTACCGCGTCATCGAGGCCCGGGACCCAAATGTCTGGTACGCGGCGTTCCTGGCCGCATTTCTGAGTGGGTGGATCCTGCCAGTGCGGGACGCGAGGATGGGCGTCCGCCCGACGACACTGGTGATGGCGGGCGCCATGGCCGCCAACAAAAGATACAACCTCGGGGTCCCAGTGCTGGCTAAGCTGTACGCCATCCTGGGATGCATCTCGCGAGGGGGGTCGCCACGAAGGGTCTGTGGGCCCTTTCAATTCTTCCACGGCTGGGTGGCTGCTCACCTTGGTGGGTACACGTTTCCAAACACCGTCATTCCTCCGGGCGACGGCCTGCGACCCTCCCTGCTGAACATCACGGGGGTCACTCCGATGACCCTAAATGAGGAGGGCGTGAGGATTCGGATTGGAAATCACGCCAATTTCAACTTCAGCCCATTCCCCACTCCCGTTGGCCAGATGATCGACAATGGGCAGGGTCTGCTGGAGTAGCACAAATACTTCTTGAGCATGCGGGGCGGGGTGCTCGTGGCTCGGATCGACGGGAAGGTGATCTGCGAGCCCTACGTGCCAAACCGGTTCTCCAGGCAGTTCGGGTGCCTTCAACGGATGCCGAAGAGGGTATCTGCTGCTGTCCGGGAGGAGACGAACCCTTGCGTCCTTCGCCAGATGTGGCTAATGTTCGCCGCTTTCGGCTCTGGCGATGTCATCACTCTCCCTCCTACCGGGGTCGACTCAAGCTTGGAAACCGAGTACGCCGAACACTGGGCCATCGCGTACCCTGAGGGGCTTCTACGGAAGCCAGTTCGGCGGCTCGAGGTCACCCGTGCGGAGACCGGGCGTCAAGGAAGGAGGCGAGGCGCCGTTACGCAGGGGAGAACGGAGGCGCTCCAAGCAGTGGAGCCGGCGCAGGCAGGGACTTCGGTGGCGGGCACATCGCAGACTGCCGCCATGGCTTCAGCGCCCAGAGAGGGGGCACATGCGGCGGTCGGGGAGCGGCCCGGGAAGCAGATAAGGCATCTGATCGAACCCTCCCACGATGCAGTCTTCCCAGCGCTGTGGTCGGCCTGGATGACCCTGCGGAAGTCGCTGGGGACCGAAACCCTCTGGCAGAAGATAATCAGAGAAGGAATCCATCTGCCAGAGGTCGGGCACCTTCAGGTCGCCGACAGGGTGAACTTCCACCGGTGGTATGCGTATCTGACAGCCATGGACGAGTATGCGCGCCAACGTGGTCAGCGTGCGGAGCCGTCCCTTCTGGTGAAGGTGATGCTCGGTCTAGAGCCTTCTCCAGAACAGATGCCGCCAGAGGAAGGTGATAGTAATGATGACTCCGAGGAAGAGGAGGAGACGGGGGAGGATGAAGGCTCTGAGGGAAGGTCCCATCCGGGGAGCCCGCGGGAGAGCAGCGAGGTGGCCGGCTCTGACAATATCGATATCACCGAGCTCCTCGAGGTCCGCTTCTATCCCTACTCAACCTTCTTCATCCATTCTCTCATGCAGCTTCTAACCCATTTCTTCACCTTCATCAGGAGTGCACGGATGTTGGTCAGGCATCCTCAGTAGGAGTAGGAGAGGCGCCAGCAGGACAGGGCGGGGGCCAGACACCCATCATTGAATTGACAAGCGCTGAGGGGTCCCCTGCTGCAATTGCTCCTGCGGCGGCCGGGACAACGGAAGATGACGCTCTGGATTCCCGTAAGTCTTCTTACTTTACTGTTGGTGCTTTCCGTTGACGATCCGTGACTAACCACGACATGCCTTGCGCAGTGATCTCAATACTGGAGGCTCGTCGGGCTGTCGAACCCGGGCCATCCACGAGTGGACCAGTGGCAGACATGCCGCCTTCTCCAGAACAGACTTCTCACACCGAGCCGGCCCCACCAACTGCTGATCTGGGGGCAGCAGAAGCCGGCGGTGCTGCCATCGGAGAGAGGTCGGGGGATGACGAGGGTGTCAACGCCACTGGGGCGAGAGAAGAAGGTCGCCCAGATGTTGGGGAACCTATCCCCTGTGAGGAAATCCCAGGGGCGGACCCTGCAGCAGACCTGCTGGCTGCCTTCCCTGCCTACCGGCCTGCCGACCCCGAGGAGATGGACGACTCAGACTCGGAGGCGGTCGAGGAGAGCCAGATAACGCGCCGCAGGGGGTGGAAGTGCATCCAGCGCTTCCTCAAGCGACCCCCATCGGAGTGGCTGGGGCGCATGGGATCGCTTCAAACCTGGATGTGCTTCCTGTGTGCCGGGGGAGCTGATTCTCAACGCCTCCATCTGACGGTCCATGATTTCATGGCCGAAAAGATGCGCGAGAGCCGCCGGCGTGCCGACATCGCACAATGTCGGGACATGTCGGAGAACATGTGGGCGCTCCTCGTGGCGGAGTAGGAAGTCCGGTGCCTCGAAGGGCAGGCGGCAGAGAAGGAGGCCTTCGTCGCAGCGTTCACTGAGCTTGTGGAGCAATTGACGACCCAGCTGGATGACGCCCAGGTACAGCTGACGGAGGCGGACCACCAGATGGTCACACTTCAAGTCGAGCGGGAGCGTGCACAAGCCAGGATCGACGAACTGCGTGCTGTGACCGCTGATGAAGAGAGGGCATGCAAAGAGCGAGAAGCTGCTTTGGAGGCCGTCAGCCAAAGGGTACCGGCGTTGGAAAGATCCATTCAGCATGCTAATCCCTAAGGGCTTTGTTTTTTCCATTCCCGGAACCTTTTGCTTCCGCTACTCAATACTTCGATCCATTTGTATGAACCAATATATTTATCTGCATCTTTTGGCTTAACGTGCTCAAACACAATCCATTGTCTTGCGGGAGCGTTAACCAAGCTTCAGGCATCCACAATTGGGCCTGGATTTCTAAGGAAGAGAGGGAGGTCATTCCTAGGAAGGGAGACCTCAGACCTAATCAATGTACCATCCCCCCAACTTGTTCCGACACACGAGCGGGACAACGCTAGGGGCGTTGAGATTTTATCCGAACATAGGGAAATGAGAAAGGGTGAATCGCCTGTCCCGAATTCAGAAATCCACGACGGTCGGCCTTCTAGGAAATGCCCAAGACGGCAAGCGGACAATGGATCAATTGACCATACTACTGCAATAGATGGACCGAAGGTCATCATTCATGTTGCAGGAGGCGGATCACATGTCATCATCAATACCTCTTTGGGGGTTCCTTCAGACACAAGGGTGGAAATCCGGATCAAAAGGGCATGCGAAGCATGGGGCGAAGTGATGATTTGTTCGGACAGAATCTAATGCTCCCAAAATTGCGCCACCGTGGGGAAAGCGTATTAGGCGGATGCACCAATCTGGCCGTGAATCACCCCAATTCTCAGACAGAACCTCTTTGACGAGGAAACTGTCGCTTCCCATCATTGCAATGGGGTATCCCGAGCTGAATCAGGGAGAATATCACAACCACACCACTCTACCAGAAGCCAGGCCAAACGGCCGACGACGAGGAGGGGCGGGACTTTGCGATCCCTGAGGCTGGACCCGAGTCAAGATACCTGGGCCTTCCTACGTACTCCATCAGGCTGGAGATCAAGCCACACGTAGTTCTGGAAGTGCAGTTTAACGTCATGCAGGACGTAGAACCCCGATTAGGGAGATCTTAGTTTAAGGTCGTAGAGCTCGGACCATAGGGGAAGATCTTAGTTTAAGGTCTTAGTGCTCGGACCATAAGAACCTCAAAGTACGCCACATCATGGTCCTATCCCCTGGATATGTGAAGATGCACTGAGGGATAGTGTCAAGAGTGCCGAGATTTTGCCTGGTCAGAATGGGAGGTGGAAAACGTAATGTGAATCATGCGGCCATTCACTCAAGGACTGGGGGCACCGACGTAACGATATGGGAGTACTGCCGACCGTGGCGGAAAAGAAGCATCAATATCGCACTGATGGAATGAGGCAACAAACGAGCATCAACCACTCAAGCGCAGGATTCATATCGATTTGCTGCCCAAGGCCCTTGGGGGTACCATCCCGGATCGGTGGGAGAGCACTGAGGCATTGTATCCAGACCGCTCATGGGGGTTCCACCCAGGGCGTAGGCGATGGGTCCGAATGAAGGGGAGCATGAAGCCTGAAAGGTGGAAGGAACCTGACCAAGCTGAACCTGACCCTCCTGGCAATAGACCAGAGTGCTCTTGACACCGGTGGACCACTGCAAGGGGTCAAGAGACACGCCTTGAGGGTGACCCAAAGGTGGAGGATTCCCAAGAGAAGGGGGAATCTTTAAGAGGTGGGGGGATGGACCCGAAGTTTCAAACATCCAGGCGTTCCTACTTATCCCATAAGGATGGGAATCAAGCCACACGTAGTTCTTGAAGCGCGGCGCAACACAATCGGGCACCAGCGCGGGGAGGGGTGAGGGTCTGGCCCTCGCACCCAAAAGAAGCGGTATTTGATATTTCTTGTTTGTCCTTAAAGGTGGATGGTTTTTCTTTGTGCAGCGACATGCCTGTGATTAAGAAATCTCTGGCGTCACCATAATAATCAAGCCATGAAAGGCATTGATAAATGGAGTGGTTATTAACCAGCGCCCAACGTGAGTGTCCCCTGAGGAGAACATCACGATGCAGTGTCGTTTCTCGTCGGGCGGCCAAGACGATCACAGTTTACGGTCGTGTGGTAAGACCAAGCAACAAAGTTTAAGGTCGTGTGGCTCGGACCATGGAGGAATCCTCTTATTGCGATACGGTGGACCCAGCGAAGGTGGGGACATATCCCAGCCTTGCGGTCATGCACAATTCCAGGAGAAGGATCCTGGGATAGGGGCCTGCATATGTCTATCAACCGAGGGGCAGAGATGCTAGCCTCCAGCTATGCTGGGCCCAGAACGCGATTGTTCGGGCGACTCCTTCATCCTCATGGGGACGAGGGTGTAGCTACACATGGCCCTTATGGAGGAAATTAGAATATCATTGGTGCTCATATCGTGGGAGCCTCGAATGTCACCATTACCCTGGTTGGCCTGCCTAACGTGTAGGGGTGTACTGAGGGTCAGTATGAAGAGAGAGTGTCGAGTTTCCACTACAACGCACTGAGGCGGAGTGTGACAAGGACCGCGCAACCAATGTTCAGAGCCTGAAAGAGTTGACATGGCGATCAAGGATGTCGCTGACCATATTCGCAACACAACATCCGATCGCGTCAGCCTAGGATGAGGCAAACAAACGAGCATCAACCGATCAAGCGCAGGATTCATATCGATTTGCTGCCCAGGAAGGCCCAAACAAGAGGAAGCGCGAGGCCCGACAAGTAACACATGACTTGTCGGGATTGAATCCAACACTACAGGTCATAGACCAGAGTACCCCAAAACATGCTAACAGATCACCGGAAAGGGTAGGAGGACTCACCTTGAGAGCAACCAAAGGACGACAGATCCCCGTGATCAACCAAGAGACGGGGCTGGACCTGGAACACAAGCGTCCAGGCTGTCCTACGTATCCCATAAGGATGGGAATCAAGCCACACGTAGTTCTTGAGAGGCAGTTTAACGTCATGCGGGACGAAGTGCAGTTTAGCGTCATGCAGGATGAAGTGCAGTTTAACGTCGTGCGGGACGAAGTGCAGTTTAACGTCGTGCGAGACGAATGCTGAACAGTTTAACGTCTTGTAGCTTGGACGTGGTGCAGTTTAGCGTCATGCAGGACAGAGTGCAGTTTAACGTCATGCGGGACGAAGTGCAGTTTAACGTCGTGCGGGACGAAGTGCAGTTTAACGTCGTGCGGGACGATGGACACTCAGGAAAAGTACTGCTTGAGGAACCTAGCATTGGTGGGAGGAGTGACACGCTCACCATCTATATTCGCTAGGGAGTACGCGCCATTGGGATAGACCTTGTGAATGAAAAAAGGTCCCTCCCACTTGGGCTCCAACTTGGGTGGCTTCCTGCTGGGGATCATTGGTGCTCTTAGGGCCAGTACTAGGTCACCCTGCAGGAAGGAGCGGAGGAAAACCTTCTTATTGAAAGCTCGAGCCATTCTGCTTTGATGCCTCTCCATGTTGTGAAAAGCGCGAATCCTATTCTCATCCAGTGCTTCCAACTCGACTAGACGGGTTTCAGCAGCTCTGTCCGGCGCTTGCTGGTCGTAGACCGCAGTGCGCAAGGACGGTAACTGGATCTCGATGGGTAGGACGGCCTCATCTCCATACACCAGGGAATAAGGGGTCATCTGGGTGGAATTGCGAGTCGTCGTCCGATAAGCCCAGAGGGCGTTGGGGAGCTTGTCCGGCCAACTCTTCTTGTTCTGACCAACCATCTTTTGCAGAATGTTAGAGAGGGTTTTGTTAAACGCCTCGATCTGTCCATTAGCCTGCGCATGATAGCGAGATGTATGGTTTGAGAGAATGTTGTACTTGGCGCACAACTTCTTCAACTCGGCTGCTCGGAAATTGGCTCCGTTATCCGTGAGGATAGCGTGAGGCACTCCAAATCGATAAATGATGTTGGAGGTCACGAAGTCAGCGATAGAACAGGATTTGACCTCTCTGAGCGGAATCGCCTCTGCCCATTTGGAGAAGAAGTCCGTGGCGGTCAGAATGAACCGGCACTGGCGAGCCGTCGCCGGCAGGTAAGGTCCCACAACGTCCAGCCCCCAGACTGCAAAGGGCCAAGAATACCTGGTGGTATGGAGAGGCTCCGGCGGCCGATGCACAAAGTTCGCATGAACCTGGCATGCATGGCACTTCCTGGCATACTCGATGCAGTCATGGATCATGGAGGGCCAGAAGTATCCCAACCTCCGAATCTAGTGGGACAGCTTCGGCCCAGTCTGGTGGGAACCACATGAACCAGGATGAACCTCTTGCATGACTCGTGGGATCTCAACTCCTTGAAGGCAACAGAGGAGAACACCATCAAATCCGCGTCTATAGAGGATCTGCTCCAGGCCGGGACTGCTCTGGAGGACAAACTGCGATGCGCGGTGTCGAACTCGCTCACGCTCGGCCCGATCCGATGGGAGAGTGCCATGTTGGAGGTACTCAACCAAAGGCGTCCTCCAATAAGGGGCTGGTTCGACTGCCATATCTGTGGTACTCGGGGCTCCAGGCACAGGGGCAACCGTGGTGAGATTACTTACCGATGGGCCGTGATCTCCCTCCGGGATAACGAGAGCGATGAGCCTGCGGTGCGTTACGCGGATGATCAGGTTGTCCTGTTCAGGCTCCGTGAGTGACGCAGCAAGGCTGGCCAAAGCATCTGCTCGACCGTTCTGCGACCGGGGAATATGGACAATTTCTGGCCGAGAAGGGAACTGGGCCATCAGGAGGAGGGTGCACTCCAGCAATGACACAAGTTCCGGCTTCCTGACAACATAGTCGCCATTGATCTGCTTAACGACCAGCTCGGAGTCCCCTTTCACACACAGATGGGGCACGTCGATCTCGAGAGCTAACTCGAGTCCAGTGATGAGGGCATGGTATTCCGCCTCATTGTTGGTACAGCCCTCTGACAACAGGAAAGAGTATGGCAGCACGGCTTGCTCCGGGGTAATGAAGATGATACCCAAGCCCACTTTGTTGAGCTTAGGATTATCGAGTCTTCTACCGGTGGGGCTCCGGGAGGCACCGTCAAAGTGCATCTGCCAGCATGGATCGGCATGATCGACCGAGAGAACGGCCTCATCAGGGAAGCCTAGATCCAACGGCTGATCCACGGAGGTTGGGTGAGCAGCCAGAAAGTCCGCCAATGCTTGCCCTTTGATGGCCTTCTGAGACACATACCTAATGTCGAACTGCTAGAGAATCACATCCCACCGCGATAGACGGCCGGTCAACATAGGCCGGCTCAGGATATATTTCAACGGGTCTACCCGAGAAACCAACTGTACCTCGTGCTGCTGCAAGTAGTGCCGTAATTTCTGTATGGCAAATACGAGCGCCAGACAACTCTTCTCGATGGGGGAATACCTAACTTCCACATCGAGGAGCATGCGACTAAGGTAATAGAGGCTATTATTTGTTCCCTCGTTGTTCTTCTGGGCGAGAAGGGCACCAAGGGACCGTTCCAGGGCGGTCACATAAAGGACCAGCGGCTTCCCGGATACAGGCGGCATCAGAACCGGAGGTTGAAGCAAGTACTGCTTGATTTCCTCGAAAGCGGTCTGACACTCCTTATCCCATACATAGGTGGCGCCTTTCTTCATGAGCCGAAAAAAGGGCTTACACTTGCCGGCCAGATTCGCGATGAATCGGCGTATATAGGCTAAGTGGCCTTGGAACCCTTGCAGTTCCCGGATGTTACCTGGGGGAGGCATCTGGATAATCGCCCTGATCTTCTCTAGGTCGATCTCAATACCCCGGTATCTTACCACAAATCCAAGAAAATTCCCGGAGGTGACCCCGAAGGCACACTTCAACGGGTTCATCTTCAGGCAGCGAGACCGGAGGAAGCCGAACACTTTCTCAAGATCTTTGAGATGGTCCTAACGCTGGCGCGATTTGACCACCAAGTCGTCGACATAGCATTCCACCAGTGTGCCGAGGATTGTCTTGAATATGCGGTGCATTGCCCGTTGATAGGTGTCACCTGCATTCTTCAGGCCGAAGGGCATGACCTGGTAACAAAAGATACCTTGGGGGGCCCTGAAGGCAGTGAACTCCTCATCCTCAGGGGCCATCCGGATTTGGTTGTACCCGGAGTATCCATCCATGAAGGAGAGGGATTGGAACCCTGCCGTGGCGTCAATCAACAGCTCTGTCACCGGAAGGGGAAAATCATCCTTCGGACAGTGGCGGTTGAGATCGCGGAAGTCGATACAGACTCTGATCTGCCCGTTCTTCTTCCTGACTGACACAATGTTGGCCAACCATCTGGGGTACTGAACTTCCCTCATGAAGTTGGCTTTGATAAGCTTGTCAACTTCAGCCTCAACCATGGCACCGTGGAATGGGTGCATCTTCCTGGGAGGCTTCTTGAACCCGCGATGGTTCGCCGGGAGACCAAGGTGGTGGACGGCTACCTGAGGATCTAGCCCCGACATCTCTTCATATCCCCAAGCGAACACATCACAGTGCTGTCTGAGG
Source organism: Viscum album (assembly GCA_963277665.1). Lineage (NCBI taxonomy): Eukaryota > Viridiplantae > Streptophyta > Magnoliopsida > Santalales > Viscaceae > Viscum > Viscum album. Next base: position 1,508,970,693 of record OY728139.1, on the reverse strand, counting down.
AAGTCCACGTACTGCTGCCGCTCCTCAGAGGGCATGGAGGCACTGACCAATGTGGGTCTTGGATCTGCCTCGGTTCCAAGGTTCACCTGTACTAACTCATCGACCGTGGTGGAGACGCCCTCCTCAAAGGCTGGGGGTGCATCTTCCACGTCCTCTCCACTCGGGGAGGGATCGTCCATGGGAGAGACTACGTTGGAAACTGCATTGGGGCTACCAGATCCTGCTGGGCCGCTGGTGCTGGCATGGGCGGTCGCGGTCATCTCATCAAGAGACTCACAGGCCGTCGAGACCATGGCTACGTCCAACCGATGGATTGGGAGGACGTAAGCGTCATCCAAACTTGCCCAGGGATCACTTCCAACAGCGACAGGCTCAACCCCACCTGTCAGGATCTGCTTATCCTTGCTCTTGTAATAGTCCGCGTCCAGATAGCGGGCTTCACATGAGGCAAAAGGAGAGGCATCTCCCTGAAGCATGCCTACTCGACCATTAAGGGAGTATTTAAGGCATTGGTGGTATGATGAGGGAACCGCCGCATGAAGGTGGAGCCATGGCCTGCCCATCAATGCGTTATACGCAGTGTCCTGAGAGACCACCATGAATTTGGTGTTGGCAACCAGGTCACCGAACTGGGTCTTCAAACGTATCTTGCCGACCGGAGTTTTCTCGGTGCGGTCGTACCCCTGGATCCTGAGGTCAGAGGGAATCAAGTCATCCTTAGACAACCCCAATCTCCGAAGCATCCGCGTTGGAATCAGATTAATCCCGGACCCCGTGTCGACAAGACAGCGCCGGACTTCAAGGCCATTAAACTGGCCAGTAACATACAACGGACGAATGTGCCCCTGTATAGGAGGGTCTTCATCCTTACCAGAGAACGAGATAACTGCCTGACATTCGGCGTCCTCAATCGCTTCGGCGTGAAAGGCCTCTGCAGCCACAACCTCCGTCTCAAACTGGAGGGGGCTCTTCAGGGCTTCAGCGAGCGCCTCGCGCATCTCAGGTGACAGGCGCAGAGCCTCAAGGATGGAGAGCCCTGCTGGGATGTCGGCCAAGTGCTTTAGGACATCATACTTTCTTGCCAAGCGCGAGCCCCTGGTTGCAGGAGGTTGCTCTGTGGTTGGAGGCATGACGGGCCTTTCCGGTTGGACCGGCAGCCGACTGGTGCTTGGCGCATCTCGCTGTTCACTGGTTGAAGCCCGGGAAGTAGTCACCGTACTGGGGCCAGGAGGCCGGGATGGACTCGTGGCAGGACGGAGCTGGTCGCGACGCGGCTGAGGCGGTTATGCCTGGTCCCACACCACAAACAGTGGCGGAGGCGAATCCGTCATCCCCGGATGGGGGGGCTGCGCGCGCTGAGCTCGGTTTTGAGCCTGCTGCCTAGTCTCAGTGGCGTGCACGGCCAGGCTGGAGGTACCAACTGTCGTGCCCCAGCGACTCCTGTTGTTGTGGTTCCTCCGACGGTGGCGACGACTGGGGACACTAGGGAGGTCCACCTGGTGTTCTTCAACGTCGGGAACCGAAAAGAGATTTACCAGCTCGACGGTATTAATCGAAGCGTACCCAACACTGTCATCGGACGAATCATTCATCACCGGGCGGATCCGAGGAGGGAACCCCATCTCCGGGGGCATGAAATCGCCGAGAGTGCGAGATAGTGGCGGAACTGGCGGGGCGCGCTCTTCCTTCTTGCACCACCTCCGTTTGCTCTTCTCAGAAGAGGCAGGCTGGGACGACGATGCCGAAGCAGCACCCGCAGATTCTGGGGGCTCAAGCTGATTCAAGCGCGCACGGATGATTCCATGGGTGCGAATGATCATCTTGCGGGCCATCCAGTCATTATACTTCTGGGATCCGCGGTCGGAGACCAGCTGCCATTCGTCCTCGTCGCCACTATCGTCATATGATCCCACGAATACACCCGCCACTTGTGCTGGAGCTGGGCCCAACCTGATTACATTGTTGTTAATCTGGTCTTGGAGCCAGTCCTTAAACACGTACCACCGCCATATGGTGTGCCCCAGGGCCCGATGGTAAGGGAAGTAGCGGGGGTTATCCGTGAGATGTGCCTCCTCTGGCCTCCAACACTCAGGCAGTCGCACAATCCTCTGCTCCAGGGTGCTCCGGAAATAACCGGGGACCTGATCCTCATGAAATTAGTAAGTCAGGTATCGCGGGGCCCTGGGAGCGTGGTCTTGACGAGGGGCTGGAGGGGCCTGTCGAGGATGTGGACCCTGATTATCTCGCCTGGGTTGTGGCGGTACATTACGCGGAGGGGCCGACCGGTTCTGGGGCTGCCGCTGCTGGGCCGGGAACTGAGACCGTGGAGGCGGATTCCTGTGAGGCTGTGGAGCTGGCCTCACCGGAAGCAGCTCCAACTACCTGGGGGCCTCTATCTGGGCAACAACAGCGGGCTCAGCCCTGCTGACTCTCCTTGCAGGGATCATAGGAGGCAGCGGGTGTGCCTGACTGGCCTGTTGCAGGGCTTCCTCAAGACGTTGAGCTTTGTCTGAGAAGTCCCTAAACCCTCCAGGGTAATTCTGAGTGATCAAGGAAGGGACCAGCTCGGTCTTGACGTTCCCGATGCACATTGTCAGCAACTGCTCCTGAGTCAATGGCATGTCAAGGGAATACGTGAGACCCTTCCATCGGGCGACGAAATCCGCGACTCGATCATCATGCCTTTGATTGCACTTGAAGAGGTCTGCGATACTCGTCTTCTGGGTCGTGGAACTGAACTGGTAGAGGAACTGTCTACGAAGGCCCTCCCAGCTAGTTATCGACCCGACGGAGAGCTGGCTGTACCAGACAAATGCTGGCCCTTCCAGTGTCTGGACAAAGCAGCGAAGCTTAGCGGCCTCCTGCTGCGCCGGAGTTCCCAACATAGGACCTCACCTCGAGTTGAAATGGGCCAAATGCTGTGGCGGATCTCCAGTCCCATTGAAGGGGGCGAAAGTGGGGTTCCCGAATCCCGGAGGTGCCTGCATGTCATCCACCCATGCTGGGTATGGCTTGCCGTCCGGTGGGATTGCCACTTGCCGAGTCTCCAAGGCTTCCAAGCGGGCGATGAGTGCCGCCATCGGATCGTCCAGACATGGGTTCCAGTCCTGGCGAGGATCTCTAACCACGAGCGCGTTGCATGGCTCTTCAATCGGGTCGTCGAACTCGGCAGCTCGTGGGATGGCGGGCGGAGCGGCCCTTGGGGCAGCGGGAGGAATCCGAGCGGGGTCTCTCAGGTAGTCACGCCGCTCGGGAGGGTGTGGTGAAACATACCGCGCCCTCTTTCCATAGGCAATGGCCTCTCCCCTGTCGGCAAACACGGCATAATCACGGTTGCCCGGGAGAGTCTCGTCGAGGAGTGGTTGTTCCTGTCCCTGCTGTCCTGGCCTAGGATCACCGTATTCGGGCCACCGCTCTGCAGCGCACTCGGCGAGGAGCTGGTCAACTAGCTTCTTCTGATCGGCGAGATGTTGACGTAGCGTGGCCTTTTCGGGATCCTCCTCTGCCCTCTGCATGGAGGCAGATGGGTCGGCGGGCTTTATATCCCCGCCGTGCTCTTTACCTTTGCTGACGTTTCAGCTCAACGTCAGTGCTTCAGTGGGTGCGGGGAGACCCAGGAGGCTCCTCTGGTGACGAGTAACTCTCACCGATGGATCCAACGACGACTTGTCTTCGGGGGAAGAGCCCCCGTCGAGAAGTTCCAAGTCGTTCCCCTCTCCCGACAGGTCAGCCATATTGACCGTTTCCGTCCCTGGGGATGTACCCTTAGGGCCACCCAGCGAATCGGGCTGTCGGCGAATTGCACTGAAGCGTAGGGCAGCGTACTGCCCCCATCCACGGATATACACGTGGGGGTTGGCTTCCTCGATAACCTTACGGAGTACTTGAAAACACTCAACGCATCGTTGTTGGAGGGCCTCGTGGTGCCCAAATGACCCGGGGTACCGAACTGCGGGGAGCGTGGCCAGGTCAATCTGGCGGCACTGCTCACCAATATCCTCCAGGTGCGCTTGACTCCCGGGATATGGAATTTGTAGGCGGTGAAGACGGGAGTGAGTCTCCCGAAGAGTTCGGCGGAAGCATTCGAACTCATCTGGGGTGAGCGATTCTGGTGCATCAAAGTCCGGTCCTACGACTGGCCAAAACTTCTCAGGGAAGTGTCCCTCTGCAAGGACGGTCCAGAAGCTCCATGACTCAAACTCGGGACCCAGGTCTTCTTGGTCCCCTTCAGCGACTGGGAATGTACGGGGAACCGGAAGTGGTGCCGAGGTGGGCCGCTGGGCCGGCGGGCTGGCCGGCGGTGAATACGGAGAACAGGCCGATTGGCCTCCATATCCAGGGCCGCCCTCTGAGGGTGGCGGTGCCCCAGCTACCACATCACGATAGGACAGGCCGGCGAGCGAACATCCTGCCGTAGCGTCGGTGCTCGCCGAGGGTTCACTAGATCGTGGCTCGACCGTCGGTCCCCAGAAAAGGTCTCCAGCTTCTCCGATTGAGGCAGAAGACTGTTCCGGAGGGGCCGGTACCAACCGTAATCTTGATCCTTGGGGGTCTACCAGGCCCTCTCTACTCCGGATATACCTTCGGAGAGAAGCGGGGATCACATCGATCTCGCTCTCGGGGAGTACGAGGCTGACGTGCCGCATTCCTACCCCTGCCCCTAACTGGCGGGATCGTGGGGAGGGCTCTGTCGCCGAATCATACTCCGCCTCTGTATCAGAGAAACGAACCAGTCGGATCTCTGTTCGGAATTCCCTAACATTCCTCCCTCTACGTCGATGCCTCACCTTCCTGCCCCTGGGTGGTTCTTCGGGGCGTGGCTGATCCCTGTCCTGGCGTCCTCTGGCCGCACTGGCGCTGGGGCCAAGAGGACTGGAAACCAAGGTGCGAGGAGCACCGGGACAGATATCAAAGGGGACGCGGGGAGAGATGATTCTGGGCAGGCCTCCGGGCCGGGATCGGAAGGTGGGATGACCCATGCCTCTTGGATCGGCCACACGGAGTAGACCCTGCTGGTGAATAGAGCTACCGCGAGGTGGTCCGCGGTGGCTATTGCTTGTGCCAGCAAACGGGAGAGTCAACCCAACCTGCCTTTGGGGCGGTCGGGGCCTCGATCCAGGTCGGGCATAGAAGTGCCCCTGCTCAGGATGCGCAGGGGCCTGATGACTGGAGCCAGCAGTGGCTTGGACCAATGCGGCCGCTGTTGCTAGGGACCCAAGGTGGGCATCCTCTTACGCTCGTGCCCGACGTTGGCGTCAGGACAGAAGAGTCGGGATTAGCGGCGCAGGCAGGTGGAGAGCCCGTTCTTCGACTTGAGAAGCCTTGCGGCGGTGTCGACGTGGCCTGGCAGGAGCCCTTATCGCGGATCCCTGGAGAGAATCTCGGATAGGGTGGTCCCGAACATCCTCCACCTCATCCGCATAGGGGAAGGAGCTGTCGGAGCATTCCGAGGATAAACTCCCGAAGCGGTTGGACGTCGAGGTAGGCAGCGGTGCCTCCCTGCGCGGCCCTCGGGGGCGGTGTTGGTGGCGAGGTGCAGCTTCCTCGAGGTCTAGGCGAGCCATGTCCCTGGTGGGGATGACTCCCTCTTCCTCATATCTCCGCACCAAGTTGTTGATCACCCTTCTCTGGATGACCTCCGAGGGGGAGAGAGGGCGTGGTTGTCCCGCAGTTGCGGCTGCTGGGACGGCTGTGGAACGGGCGGGACCGCGCGGAGTAGCCGCGTCGGTGTTTCCCCTACCCCTGTGCCAATGGGCGGGCGACGATCAGGCACTGGATTGGGCGACCTGATTCCTAAAGATAGGGAGAAGAACCCATTAATACTGACAGGAAAAGAAATCTAAAACCAATCATTAGTGCCACAACGCCTTCCGTGGGGGGAACCCAGGCCATCGACGTCGTGAGACAGAGTGCCCGATTTCCCTTCCCCAGCCCCTGGCGGGTTCCGTGCCCCGGTGCTGAATGCTCGGACGGGCAACATGCTAGCCTTCCAACACCTATGAAATCTATCGGTCTTCGTATTGAGGAGAAGAGATTCACGTCGGGTTCACCATTTTCTGTTTCGGTGCGGATGTGCGTCGGGTTTCTGTTCCGACGCTGTTCCGCCAGGATGTGTTCGCGCGTGCGCCCGTCGACCCGAGTGGATGGGAGCGCGGCTTGTGGTCCCGCAGTCCCGCTTTCCAAAGGCGGGCAGCATCCGTCCCTTATTCAGGGACGTCTGCTCCTTGATCGAAACCGGGATGATGGGATGTCGGCTCTTCCTTCCGTGGACGTCTCCTCGGAACTCGTCGCCTAATCCGAGTCTCCCTAATAGATTTAAGAATGTTCGTGAATCTCGTTCCCGGCGCCATATCTTCATGGAAACCGGTTAATTACGCTGCTTCCGCCCAGACGCTCCAAGGAGTCCGGTCGGGGCAGCAACCCACGGTGAGGAGACCGGGTAGCTCTGGGTGTTGGGGGCGTGTCTTAACACTGCGGCTCTGCATGTCTGCCTTCCGTCCCTAATAGGGCTTCACGAAGGCGTGGTGTCCTGAGGTATCCCGCACTGGGTGCGGGGGAAATGCGTTACCTGAGGTTTTCCTCAGCTTCCCATGTTTAACACGGGGTATGCCGCGAGTTTAACGTCCAGCGGGGACGACATCGGACTGATCAACACGAGGAGTGGATCAGATGACAGAACCCCTTGCGGGGAACCTCCGACGCTGGGGCCAGCACATGGGCGGCTTCCCGAGTGAAGTGGAGTGGAATGAAATGGCATGACCCCACCGGGATGTGGCAACCCGGGTAAGGATCAGGATGAATGATGGAATGAAAAGCTTGGACCTCATAGAGGCTTCCTACGTACTGCGCGTTAGCGCGGATCAAAGTCAGCGTAGTTCGGATATACAGTTTAACGTCATGCTGGACGATGGCAAGCCGACTCACGAGGAGGTTGAGGCTGCCGGGCGGAAGATTGAACCGAACCACCTCGCACAGAGGGGGATGGAACGGTCGGGTGGATCACAGTTTCACGTCATGCTGGACGCTGGTGTTTGGGGCTTACACTCTAAGGAGGCCCGTATGTGAAAAAGCTCAGTTAGAGAGGGACTTGTGCCGAAGGTAAGAGACACCTCGATCCCTATCACGCCCTCTAATGGCTTCGGCAGTGAGGAAGCACAATGGAGATACACACGTGCAGTCCCCCACAAGGGAGGATTCATAGGTGAATCGACGCGAATATGAACCTAGGAGGGGTCCACTGATGGACGAACCGACGTGAATACGACCGGGATGACCAGGTGGTGGGCTTGAACCTCAGGGAGGCTTCCTACGTACCCTGTTTAGGAGACAGGGATCAAAGTCCACGTAGTTCGTCCTGTCAGGACTTACACACTAAGGCAACCTGAGTGCGGCAAAGCTCAGTTGGAGAGGGAATGGGGCCGAAGATGAGAGCCACCTCGATCCCTGTCACGCCCTCTACTGGCTTCGGCAGTGGGGAAGCACAATGGAGATACACACGTGCAGTCCCCCCACAAGGAACTAGGGGCTTGTAATACCCTACCCCCGTGGGTGAAGGCCACTCCAATCCCGACATCCCTGCAGAGACGAGCGGGTGCGGGCCACATACAAACCGGGGGGGGGGGACCCTGCGTTCGAGGTACGGGATCGGGTGATGCGGACGGTTTAACGTCTTGCCGGACGAAGTACAGTTTAACGTCGTGTGTTGAGGACGAAGCGGACGGTTTAACATCTTTCCGGACGAAGTACAGTTTAACGTCGTGTGTTGAGGACGAAGCGGACGGTTTAACGTCTTGCCGGACGAAGTACAGTTTAACGTCGTGTGTTGAGGACGAAGCAGATGGTTTAACGTCTTGCCGGACGAAGTACAGTTTAACGTCGTGTGTTGAGGACGAAGATGCTTGGCAGTTTACCGTCCTGCAGCGCGGACGAATGCTGAACAGTTTAACGTCTTGTAGCTCGGACGTGGTACAGTTTAACGTCATGTTGGACGAAGATTCTTGGCAGTTTAACGTCTTGCAGCGCGGATGTATGGTTGCCGCCGACGGGTCCGTGTCACTACGCGCGAGCCTGGAGGGACGCACGGGAAGAAAACGCACGGTGCAGGCACCCGGGATAAAGATCATTGGGCGCCACGCAGGCGGGTACCCTCAGGGGGTCAAAGGGGGCGACCCTGGCGGTTTGCGCGCAAAAGAGGAGCTTGGCGCGCAGTACCGCGGGTCGGCGCGCAATTGGGCGGGCTGGCGCGCAATTGGGCCATCGCTTTGCACGCGGAAGATGGAGATTGCGCGCACCGGGCCTCTGATAGCGCGCAGGGGCAACGGCCCATTCTTTAACGAATGGCCTCTTAGTAAGGGGGGGTGCGCGCAATCGGGCTGGATTGCGTGCACCCGGGGGGCAATCGCGCGCACGCGGCTTCTTTTGCGCGCGAAGGCCTTTGGGTGAGGAGTTGGTCAAAGGAAAGAAGCCAAAGGGGTTGCGCGCGAAGGCGAACCCCGAGGCTTGCTTGCGCGAAATAAAGGAGGTTACCTGAAGATCGGCATTGCGCGTGGAGGGGGTGGAATTGCGCGCACGAGCGACCCTTCGAATTCTGGAAACCTTCAAAACGTTGGGGGTCGCCTTGTATTTATAGGAAACCCCGGGCGCGGAATCGGGGCCCCAGCGCGCAAGGGAGTCGCGCGGGCCGCGAGCGCGCAAAACTGTGCGCCGGCCCGGCGCATTGCGCGCATCCCGGGAGGATTGCGCGCCGCACTTCCACTTTGCGCGCGGGCCTCCAAAATTCCGCGCAAGGCCTCCGGGCCTTCCGAAACGTGCTTCTGACTCCAAATATGACCTCGATTTCCGCATCCGGAACTTCGTTTGGGAGCAACGGACTTTTCCGGCGTCTACACATCTAACTCTAAATCATGAGTTGGGAAATTTTTCTCACAAACATTGAATTTTCATGATGCATAATCTATAACCATGTTATTCTATAGGTGAAAAAATTCCAATAACTTAAAAGGTAGGTTCCATTAATATGCATGCTACAATAAAAATGCTCCAGTGACTCGACCCCGCAACCAGTGCCCCACACCCCATCCCCCCTACCACCCAAGCCACTTCTAGGGGTCACATCCCAATATATTATTAGATATATCATTATATATTACAAATACTTATCCAATATATGTTAATGTAAGAATAGGTGAACTGAATAATCTTCTCTTCAGTTCCTCAAACTTTTCCCCGCATTCATATATCCGTAGGAACTTGGCTCCCTTCTAAGTTAACATGGTGAGTGGATTATATAGTCATGATAAATTCTAAAGAAACCATAAATAATATACTAATTAACCAAGAAAACTATAGATCTCATTCACCATGGTTGGTATGGGCCAACATTCAATAGCCTCTATCATTTTTGGATCTACTAGTATACCCTCTGTTAATATTATATGACCCAAAAATGAAGCCTTTTGCATCCAAAATTCACATTTTGAAAATTTTTCATATATTTTATCCCTCCTTAGGTTATTTAGTAAAATTATTAAATGACACAAATGATATTACTTTCTCTTTTAATAAATAATAATATCATCTATAAAGACTGCCTCAAACTGATCAAGGTAATCTTTAAAGAATCTATTCATTAAATCTGTGAAAATTGCATGGTAATTATTTATATTGAATTTCATCACTATATATTCATAGTGTTTATACCTTGTATATAATGTTTTCTTGGGTATATCCTTCTTATTGAACCTAAATTGATGATATCCAAAATGAAGTTCAATATTTGAAAAATATTAATCTATACACAGTTTATAAAAAAGGTCATCAATATGGGTTATAGGATACTTGTTCTTGATCATGATATTTTTTAACTCTTAGTAATCAATGATGAGTCACATCGATCCATCTTTCTTTTAAAAAAAGAACATGTTCACCTCAAGGTGGAAAACAGGGAAAAATAAATCCCTTTTCAATGTTCTCTTGGAGTTTTATTTTCAATTCATGCAACTCAATTGAGGCCATTCTATAGGGATTCTTTGAAATTGTTGTGGCACCAGATATGAGTTCTATTGAAAATTAAACTAAATATTTTAGTGGAAGGCTAGGAAAATCTTCTCTAAATACATAAAAAACTCCCACACATTTTTATTTTCATCGATATTGATTTTATCCCCAACTATATGAGATAAATTCCCCTCTTGAATAGGAATAAAAACTTATACAATGGATTTTATTTTCATTAGAAGTTCATATTTATCATCTCACCTAACTATGATCATATATATGATTGAAATATCAAAAATTACTTCCCTTCATTGGTAATTGATGTGGAATTTACGTAGGGAAAGCCAATCCATGTCTAAGATAACATAAAATTCAACTAGTGGAAGAATGAAAATATTTACAGGAAGTACATTCCCACCAACAACAACATGAAAAGAATTAAAACTTGAGATATGATCATCACACGATTAGAAGTTTTCACTATTATTATAAATATAACCATTTGGGTGGAATATGTATACCCTTATAAAAAAAATTATGCATGAAATAATGGGTATATCTAGAGTCAAATAATTCATTTTTAGTTCTAGAGTGGATGGTAAATGTATCTTTCAACACATCGTTATCGCATCTATCATAATAAAAAGTGATTTCACGATATTTCACTTTGTCTCTAAACATAATAGGTTGTTAAAATCCATCATCATCATTAACCTTCATATTTTGGAACTGGTTATAATTGTTCCCATACTCCTTGAATTTGAAACAGTGGAGTGTGGGTAGTGTATTCTATGAATCTTTCTATCTATTAGTATAATTATCTGTCTTCTTCCCTTCACTTTGGCAATCAATTTCTCGATGACCTTACCTTAAAAACTTAAAAAATTTACTAGTTCCATTATGAAAATTTTCTCCATGTTTCTTCCTACAATTTAAACACAATGGAAATATCATATTCTACTATCCATGGTTTTTATATTTTTCTTTTAATTCCATTTTTTCTCTTCTTATCAAATCCATTATATTGATAAATAACTACAACCTTAATTTCAACCATGATAGAACATCAAAAAATCTCTTCATAACTAATAAAGTCTCATATGGATAACTCCCTTTAGATACTAGATTTTAAGCAAATAAAGAATTGATCAACCTTAATTTCTGGTTGGATAATTATACTAGAAGTGTGCGTCACAATTCTTGTAAAATTTTCCTTGTAGGTACCAATATATTCATCATCATTTTTCTTAATCTCAAGGATCTCATTCTCAATATTTTTTAAAATAAGATGAGGAAAGTACTAATTGATAATTTTTTTGACTCCTACCAATCTATGGAGTCAATGTCTTCACGTTGACTACTTTTCTTAATGAGATACCAGAATTTATCTTCTTCGACTTCCAAATAATAGACATCCCAAATGTATTTTTCATGTTCCAAACACTGGAGAATATAAAATATATTTTTCGTAGTGATGGTCCAATGTTTTGAAACTAGTGGATCAGAATACCCACTGAAATTTGGTAAACATTTCCTCATAAAGGAATTGAAAAAAAGGTTCTCCCTCCATTTTTTATTTTTAAGTCCAGCATAATTCATAGATTAAGAAAGTTTTGTGATCATATCAATGATATTTTTCATTCCAAAAACCATAAATTTGGGATGATTTGGTATAAAATCATAGGATTTTCTATGACACTCATCATTAAAATGGTTCCTTCAGGTTCCGTCCATTGAGAAACACTAAAAATCATATTGTAAGAAACAATAATCATACAGAGGAACCAAAAAATCATGAAAAATTACTTATAGGATATCTAAATCATGAAACCTTATTTTTAATAAATAACACCTTAGGTTCAACCTAGGTCATTAATATTCATTATTCAAATCCCTCATGATGGTTCGTAAATATTCTGTTAATTTTCAACGTATATCTTGTGGGAGTGTCAACCCAGGTGTTTAGTAAGGCCCATTGTCATGCACAACGTGACAATAAAATCTAGATAAATGTGAAATTTTTGGAGTAATTACCTCTAGGTACCTTTTTTCTATATCCACATCCACGTGTAGTATCCAGACAAGGATTTAACTGCTAATCACTCTATCCTTTAACAAAATTCTAGGAAATTCTCTTATACATTGTCTCATCCTTGGACTAATCATTAGACTTGTTTGTAGACAGATCTTTAGAAAAATCCCAAGGGATCTCACTGATTTCTTATTTTCTTAGTTTTCAAAGGTTAACTAAACCTCCCTCTAATATAAACTGTAGAAATCCTAGCTTATCATACATAGATATTATATCTTTTTAGATAAATATTCAATACATTACAAAAACACATGCATGATGACTATAATAGTTTAGTTTATTTGGAGACTAGGTGAACAATCTCTTAATTTGGTGAGAGATATTCAACACATCAAATATATATGTATTCACCTTTAGTACTCTTCAAAAACATTCCCTACTTAAAACCTTTCTTCATAACCTAGGTAATGAAAACATGAGAAAGGGTGATCTCAAATGCTCAGTAACTGTAAACCAGGGATAAACATAAGCATAATAGGAAAATAAGGTTATCAGAACAGGAACATAACATTTAAAAAAATACCCTGTATATCAAAGATCATAATCATTAGTCATGGAATAAAGATTGTTAGTTCATACGAAATGAATCCTTAGGGAATCAATAACATGATCCATGAGAGAATAACATTGGCATAAGAAATAAAAATTTCACATAAAAATAATCATTGAAAATCATTTCTATAGTAAACAATGATCAGTTACAAGGATATAATAGTGGAATGGTGTCCTGAACCCCTCCCTCCAAACATACCGCAATGAGGGGAGAGAGATAAGAACCCCTAATTCCTACCTCCAGAAGGCCTTGGGCTAACAACTAGCACCAAGGTTGTATAAATATCACAATATGGGATGAATTAACCTTTATAAGAAAACAATATCAAGAGATAGAATAAATAATCCACAACAACATCAAGACATAATATAAGAATAAATCAAAACAACTATCTCATAATTCATGTGTAAAGAGAACTAATACAATAAAATTATCCAAAGTAAATACCCAAAAGTAAAGATAAAGTAGCGACACAACAACTATCAAGTATTCGAGCTAGTAAGGTCCATCATGATCAGTGAAATCCTCTTGGAAACTTGAAAATAGTTTTATATAGGTACATTGAGCATACTATTATACTAATTTAGAAAACCAAAGTCTCTCATGCACACATGAAAAAAGTATACTAATTCCCCCTGTGATAAAATTGTAGAATCAAATAGCACTTATCAAAGTATACTAACAATCCCATCCTCAATGTGGTATTCTCACCAAGTAACACAAGTCAAGTAATATACTATAATGTATATAAAATCAGTGATAAGGTTCCCTGCACCACTTTCCCACTAGCATGTCACTCTCTCCCAACATCATACATCATGATGTTCCAATCTCTTTTATATACCACATCGAATCCCGCCCACACACACCTGGGGCTCACAACACATCCCACCCGCACACACCTGGGCCACACAACACATCCCTCCCACACACACCTTGGTCCCACAAAACATCTTTCCCGCACAAACCTGGGCCTCACAACACATCACATCTCATCACATCTCGTCCCAAAGACACCTGGGAAAGCACATCACAACTCATCCCGAAGACACTTGGGAAAGCATATCACAACTCATCTTGAAGACACTCGGGATACCACAACCACTATCTAATTCACTAATAGACCTCAAGTCATCACAGCTTGTGTAATACCTACCTTTTTTAGAAGAGAGAGCAGAAAAGAGTGGTTACCCAATCATCCATACATCTCACTAGATGTTGGGAAAAATACCTGCCATGAGGCTGTGTGGGTGTTTGGCACATAGTGATCAACATGAGAGGGGTGTATTTATAAATCACAATAATATATATCATATACATACAAAAATACATACATACATACATACATACATACATACATATATATATATATATATATATATATATATATAAGCATACAAGACCAACCTATGGGTTTATAGAAAAACTAATGAACTCACATCACCGTAAATTTTCCTCCTACCTCTAAATGTGTTAATCAGTATCAGAAATAGTTGTTTCAGAAGGTGAAGAGCCATAACAAGTGAATTTACATTTACTCTACATTTAACACACATTCATTTTATTATTTAACATCAACCACCTTTAACTACATGACCATCATTTACTTTCCCCATAAACAATTTCCATCCCATTAACAAAACCAACCCATTTCATTTCAAACATTATTTAATATTCATTTATTCATTCCATTGTTACACGGACATCTAGAACAAAGAAACCACTTTCCAAAAATAAATCAACATTCCAAAAAATATCACCTCACCACCCCACAAGCACAACTGAACAAACCATCAGCTTGACGCCCCAAAAGTATGGCCCGAAAACTATCACCTCGCCCCCCCAAAAGCCCGACCTCACATCACAACACATCAAGAGTCATTTAAATATTTACAGAGGGGATTTTTATCACGTTCCACTTTATTTTAGGGGATTTGTCACACAAACCAAAATCTTATGGAAACCATTTCAGTATCCATGTATAAGTAACTAAACAATTTCTATTTAGGTTGATACCACCACAATAAAAATAATCACAAAAAACAAGGGTTCCACATCTCATGTCAAATAGAACAAAAAAAACCAACAATAGCCACAATTTTCTATTGGACGTTTAACTCATACAATCCTTCACATTATAATAGTATCGAATCTATAAAATAATGAAAAATACCACTTTTACCCCTTTAAATTTAAATTAACCAATTATTTATCTTTGGTTAATCCAAAACAACCATAATCCATAAAAAAAATCAAACCCCTCTTTAATGATGCACAAAAAAGAGAAACAAGGGAAATTCCTATCTCAAAGAAGATTTTTAGCTTGCTGAACACCACATGGTGAAGAAGAATGCTTGTGAACCACAAATTCACCATGATAACAGTATTTATACCTAGACTACATCCCAATACCATCAATCACAACCCAACGCACACCCCAAATCAAGGAAACACCACTGCAACGAAATCCTTAGAACAAGAATGGAAGAAAATAGGTGACAATCAGAAGAGAACTCACCAAAGATCCATCACAGATCACCAATGATCTCCCACTAGGATCAATAGATCGAAGAGGGATCTAGAAGGGCTCAAAGCCCCCTTGGGGAACCTAGGGTTCACCCAAAATGAGAGGAAGAAGAGATCATTCATGAATAAATAAAATTTTAACCATAAAGAATTTTAAAACTACACTGCATCGGGGGATTACATGATGTGTAATCAAATTTCACATAATGAAATCACCAGAAATAATTTTCACCAAAAAATTTGTAAAATACATTACCTATTTATTTTATTTTATTTTTCTATCCCAATATATTACACAGCATGAAACCCACCTTCATGTTGTGTAAAATATTTAAACATCATGAAACCTCTTAGACAAGCCAGGAAATTGAATTTCATGTCATGTAATCTAGTTACACAACATGTAATTTCCCTTCTTCAGGCCTTTAGCAACTGAACTTCTTCACACTCCCTCCAAGCCTACTTCGAACATTAAAAAATAGAAAAGTAACGGATCAGTAAGGAACATATCATTACATTAGATACCTATCAAACAATTCTCACCCTCAATAATCCAAAACCAGGCCTAAAAGGAAATGCATCCAAACAACCACCTTGCAAGATACCTCTCGAGGATCTAGTCATACCTAAAATGCTCCCACCAGACAAACCTGACTACTCAAATGACCATAAAACACACTACAAAACCATGTCGCCGCAACCACAACTACCAGATGCCTCCTCTCACCCAAACACACAACTACACAACCACTACACAACCATCTCAACCTGTACGCATCCAAAACCGACAACTGATAGAACCAATGAACCACACTTCCACACAAGTAACAAACTACACCACCCCAAACACATGAATCAAGTAATTTTCCTCCATGTCAAGATATTATCTACTCTATGAGGAAATAACTCACCTTAATGGGTTTAATTGCATCACAATTAACGCATCTTGATTAGGAGTCAGGTTATCCATTTTTCATATGTTAGAAATTTATCACACATCACAAACTAAGGAAAATATATCATCTCATTAAACAAATAGATCCAAACATCACATCATAAGAAAAATGGAGAAGATAAAAACTCAAAAAAAATCCAGGTAATGGGAACACATATGAATATCCTGCTCCCAAGTAATATCCTCTTGGATACCATGCCTCCACAACACATGAACTGAAGGAATGGTCCATCCATGCAGTGCCTTCTCTTAGAAATATTGGATTTCTATTGTTCATTCCACAAATGTTGTTTCATCCTCGATATCCAACTCACCCCATTAAATGAAATGAGAGTCATCATGAAGATACTAAATAAATCTAAGAGATTTGGAAGATGTCATGGATCCTCCCCAATCATGGTCGAAATGCGAACCGATACACCACTTCACCAACTCACCCCAACACCTCAAAGGGTCTAACAAACCTAGGAGAAAGATTACTCACTTTTCCAAAACTATGCTTCCCATGTCGAGGGGGAAACTTCAAGAACACATTCGACCCAACCATGAACTCCAAGGACCTCCTTCTGTTATTGGAATATGAATTACTACTATCTGGGGATGCTTTTTGCCTCTCACAAACTAGCTGAACATTCTCTATCATGCTCTGCACCATATTGAGACCAAGAAAATATATCTTCCCAACCTCTATCTAGAACAATGATGAACGACACAGTCATTTGTACAAAGCTTCAAATGGGGCCATGCCAATGGAAGACTTATAGCTATTATTAAACAAAAACTCAACCAAGGGCAGGTATTGTGTCCATTATCTAATAATTTCCAAAATGCCCACCTGAAACATATCTACAATATTTGGATATTCCATTTCATATACCAATATATATATTTATGGAAAGAAATTTTGAGTCATAACTGGGTTCCAAAATCATGCTACAATGACTTCCCTTGTATCTAAGTGCAAGGCTTCCAACTCCTCCATCACTCTCCAAGCATCTACAGACTCCCAAAAAAACATCATTCCATGACTTCCTTCTCAAAGCATAGACCAAAAAATTTCCATTTTATATGGTGTAAGAGTTCTAAAAAACATAATCCTAAGGAAACTATATCTACATCTAATACCACATGTTCATATCACACCGAGAAGAGATGTACCTCAAACTCTAATGACCTATGAAGATCACAAATCACTCCCCAATGAGGTAATGTTGCCACAACTTTAGTGCAAACACAACTTCTTCTATCACAAAATCATGGGTGGCATAGGTATTCTTGTGGGGATATAATTTTCTAGACTTGTGAGATATCAATTCCATATAATTCATCTAGACGCACCCTAATATCAGATGGGAAGTGTTACAAGACACGTCAAACATCACCCCTTCCTCAGAAAACCAAAGCACTAGATCACTAACCATATTCCCCTTCGGGTAAACAAACATTGCCTGGAACTTCTCACTCCATAGAATAGATGGGTCTTTCTTGGTCAAAGCTGTCAACATGGCTAAGAATCAAGATAAATCAGGTACAAAACTCCAATAATAGCTTATGATAATAAGGAAACAATGAACCTCTTTCAGTTTATTGGATATTTCCCAATAAAAAACTACTTTAACCTTCGACATGTCAAATTCCACACCATAATGAGAAACAACATGCCCAAGGAAATGAACCTATCATATCTAGATCATACAATTGGACAAATTTCCATAGAGCTGGTGGAGTTGAAGAACATGAAGGATTGTTATGATATGCTTGGCATGATCTTCTACTAACTTCGAGTAGATCAAGATATCATCAATGAATATGATGATGAACTGATCCAGTAACTTGTAGAACACAGATTTCATAAGCCCCATGAACACGACTGGTAAATTCATAACACAAAATGGCATGAATACAAACTCAAAGTGTACATACCTACATCTGAAGGGAGACTTCAGGGTATCACCCCCCTTCACTCTCAAATGGTGATATATAAACCGAAGAGTGATCTTAGAAAAACAACTCCCCCCTCTCAATTGGTGAAAAATATCATTTATCCTTGGAAGAGGATAAAAGTTTTTGACCATCACCTAATTCAACCTTCAGTAGTCTACACACAACCTTGGACTACTATCCACCTTCTTGGAGAACAACACCGGAGCATCCCATAGTGACACAAATGGATAGATAAAAGCATTCTTCATCAGATCATCTATCTTGATGCTCAAATACCACAGCTTAGAAGGTTTCATTCGTTAAGGATCCCTTGAAATTTGAGAAGCACTAGTCTGCAAGTCTATCCTGAACTCAACATCATGTCAAGGGGGTAGTGTCGCAACCTCCTTGGGGAAAACATCCATGAACTCCCTAACAACCCTAAAAACCTCTAATATCATAGAATCCATTGATTCCACTGATAAATCAGCAAAAAAATAAATTAGGTTTTACAAAAATGAACATCCCACCTGAAAACCCAACTCCCCAATGAAAACCACACATTGAACATCAACATACGAAACCATGACTCTCATATAGAAGTAGTCAATAACCACACATATGAATAGAAACCATTAAATTCTGGGGATGACATCATATGGATACATTTGTAGCAGGAAAATATTACCACTGGATTGATGTGGCCCCATCATTAGTCTACACCCCCAACACACATAAAAAAAGATGGTTTGTCCTTTGACTAGCTTACTCAACACTAGGGGCGTGATAATCCTCTCTATGTCCATTCCCAGATCATGGACTAGAGAAAGTGAAAAAAAGGTGTGAAAATCTCATGAATCAAAAAAGGAACAAACAAGAGTATTGAACAAATTGATCATATCTCTAACTATCAATGTACCTTCTCGAATTTTTTCCTCCATTGCACACAAATTACCATGCCCAACTCCTCTTCTAATATTTTGATGACCACATCCATAACCATGCTAAGGTGGAAGTTACAGAACATGAGGGGCATCTTGATGTTAGACTATAAATACTCCATCTACCCTTGGAATTGAAAAAAAACCTACTGACCCTACTATTGAAATATCCTCTCTAGAAAATACTATTAAGTCTGGTGCTAAACCTGTCCACCTCCACCAAAATGATCGTAGGGAACTACTGAGAATAGCTCTGGATATGTCCATGAACCCCACAACCAAAACACACCAGCACAAATCTCCAGATAAAATCACTGATACCACTTTCACCAGAAGGTCTCATAGGAAACTTCTGAGGTCAACTCCCTTCCAGTCAAAACCTTGAGGGACCTATCACCTGATACCTACTATTGACAACTCTACCCCTCAAAGAACCCTATTGGATCCCCTCTCATAGTTTACCTCCTCATGAGTGCATTCTATCTACCACCTCTTCCTTCTTATAAACCTGCATATACTTCGTCAATGTGAAAGTAGTAACTTCTTACTGGATAGAAGTATAGAGTTCCGCCTCAAGACGTCTCACATGAGATTCCTAATTTCGAAAAATATATGGGAAAAAATATAGAAGTTCCTTGAACTTGATTCCTAGATCCCACACTAACATGATTCCCTAATGAAGTTAAATATAATCCTTCCTCTTTACTTCCTTCATGGCCCATGAATGGAACTATTCTTAGAACACCTTCTGAAGTCAACCCATAAAACATTTTCCTCCTTCCACTCTCTTAAATACAATGTCCACCACTGATGTGCAGCTCCCTGCATATGGTTGGCTGCCAAAGGGACCCATTAATACTTTAGGTCATGGATCAAATTGAAATTGATCTCAATATCCTCCAGAAATCTACCTATCTCTACATATGAAACACTACCCTCATACATTCCCAAATCCTTTTTCTGGAAAGTTCAAAAATTAATATACCACCAATCAGCCTGCTGAACCTAAACTTCCTGATCCACATGTGGATGATGACCAGGAGCCATAGCTGAAAGGAAAACAAGGATTTCCAAATCCTGAGTAGTATGGAATTTTTCATTAAGGATTAATTTAACTAATTTTATTTATTTTATTTTCCATTTTGACTTTCCCAAAACAATCCAATTAAAACAAGAACACAAGTCATTATGATTCATGTACCCATCCTATATCTCTACCTAGCAAGTGGTGTAGCCTTAGTTGATTTTTTAGTAGGCTCAAATTCATTTCATCAGATCATGGGGGACCTAAAATCTCATGTCCCCAATGGTCATCCCTAGCCTATGTCACACACCAAGGTCAACTAGAACTATTTCCATACCAACCCATGTAATCCTCACTGTTCCTAACTCCAAACTTCATACTATCTCTCAACCATCCCACTAATACTACTCTGTCATGACCCCCTCCCTTCAAAATATATCGTAATGAGGGGAATGAGATAATGACCCCTCATTCCTACCTCTAGAAGGTATCGTGTTGGAGACTTTCACCAAGGGTGTATAAATTTCATAATATGGGAGGCATTACCCTTTATAAAAAAAACGACCAGGAGATAGAATGAATCATCTACAAAAACTCCAAGAAATAATATAAAAATAAATTCAAAAACCCTCCCAAAATGCATGTATAAATAGAATCGATTCAATAAAAGTCTCTAAAGTAAATACCCAAAAGTAAAGCTAAAGCAGCGACACAACAACCATCAAGTATCTGAGCTAGTAAGGTCTAGTACGATCTGTAAAGTACTCTTAGAAACATAATTTTTTTTATATACGTAGGGTGAGTATAAAAGTATAATCAGTAGGAAAACCAACATATCTCATGCACATGTGAAAGAATCATACTAATTATCCTGTGAGAAAATTGAAAAACCAAATATTTCCTATCAAGGTATAGTAACCATCCCATCCTCACCAAGGCATGCTCACCAAGCAATGGAAGTCAAGTAATATAATACAATGTAAATAACATTGATGATGGTGTACCCCAAAACTCTTTCCCATTAGTATGTTGCTATCTCCCAATGTCATATTCCCTCACGCTCCCATCCCTTATATATACCACATCACATCACACCCGTACACACCTGGGCCTCACAACACATCTCACCCACAAACACCTAGGCCTCACAACACATCCATACTGCACACACATGGTACTCACAACACATCTAAATTGCACACACCTATGCCTCAGAACATAACACATTATATCACATCTCATCACATATAATCCCAAAGAAACTTGGCAAATCACATCACAACTCAACCTGAAGAAACCTGGGACAACACATCATTATTGGAGTTGGTTCCCTAGAACCAACTTATTTTTTACTTTATGATTACTTATATTCATGGTTTTGAATATTAATAAATTCCTTATCTTGTCATGATTGTTCTTATGCGTGGCATTATATGTGATAATTTTTTAAGGGTAACTGTCTCACTAAAAGGTCATAGCAGACCCCTGCTATGATGAGAACCTAAAAGTGCTATGAAACTATTCTTTAATATATGTTCTATAGACGGATGATATCATTTGAGGAAAAATTACATAGGCTATCAGGGGTGGAGACTCATAGGACTTTGAGCCACATTCTCATATTGGACGCCCTTGGTAATGTCCAGAAGGATATTATGAGAACCAGACCCACCAGTAGAAAACCCACATTTATATATGTCATAAAATGTTCCAATATTTGGATGTGTGTACTAGTCATTAGACTTTAATATTATTATTAATTATTATTATGAGTTATTCACTTAGATGTATTGAGGAAAATTGTGACAAGATATGTTTGTAGTGAGGTAGGATATGTTAGGTATGTCATGAGTAATACTGCATTAATGAATAATGCAAGAAAGGATTTATCAATTATATTCTTTAATAGAAGATAATATTTTAGTCCCTTTTATGGAAATGATATAGCCTTAATAAATCCATGGCCACAGTGATCAATAGGCAAGTTCTATTTCTGTAAAGTCAAAGAAAGAAATATTGAGCATATAGGTTGATGGAACTGGCATGAAACCTTATCAATTAGAGATATTTTGATAAAGGGATTACATTACATGGTAAGAATTCATATGAGGTGACATGTCATTGCAGCATTAACTTCATTCTCTAAGGGTTACTTGGTGTGTTTCTAGATTCTAACCTTGGACTTTATGCTGATCTGCCTAATGCCAATGAGAAAGAGGCCTAGAGGGTCACAAACTAAGTGTATCTAGTATCTCATTTAAATAATATATTATTTATTATTTTAAAAGTTGAAGAAATATTATTCCTAGTTGTGGTTTAATAATTATTCATGGATGTATGATCACATTTATTCAGATACTAGTTATTCGAAAGAATATATTATGGGTGGAATATTTGAAAAATATTTATATGTTATTTAGTAAATATAATATTTATATATTTATTGGTAAATAATGAAGTGATATTTATTTAATAAATAAATTGACATTATTCAAGGTCCAATAAATATGGTAGAGGATAGGCGAACCGAGTTCAAGGGTCTGATGAGAAATAATAATGTTGAATATTATTTTATTAAATAATATTTAATTATAATTTGCATGTAAGGCTCATGTTAAGAAATAATACTATTATTATTTATATGGGGCTTTTCTAGGATTAATAAAATAAATAAGGTCACTTTTTTAATTATTTTAATTTAAACCCTAGCGGTATAAATACCCAATTATGTTTATTTTCTCATAACGCTAGCCAAAAAAATCATTATGCACAATAGATTAGAGAAAATATCTCAGACCTAGAGATTTAAATCCATTCCAAGAAAACTCTCAAGAACGAGAGAGATCCTCCTCCACTAGATCAAGGGGAACACTTTAGAAATGGTTCTCAAGGTGATCTAAGGTGTACATCACAAGCATAAGGATCTTCTATGCTGACACCCGAATACACCTTTGGTGATGTTTTGAGATTTGTGGAGCACATGTGGATCACCTCTAGAGGAGTCTTATGATTAGATTATACAATGAAACACCAGCACACTACAAATATTTGGTCAGATGCATCAACAAAGAAAGAATAACCTTGTAGGTAATTCTTATTTAATTAAATTATTTGTAAACAATATGTGTTGATCTTCTCTCTCTTGGTTCTGGGTTAATATCCCTTGATTTTTCTTTGATTAAAATCCATTTATCATGGTGTTCATCATCACTTGTTCTTATATTAATCATTGATAATGGAAAAAATCAATTTTGGGCACCATATCTACCATGCTTTTATTGCACACAGAACATAAAAGTGGTATCAGAGCGTGCACATCATAATTTATATCTATTTTGTTTCATTGGTGATTTACGAATTCATAATTTACTTTTTTAATTAGAGTTTAATCGTTCTTTAAATATTAATTACAAGACCTATTTATTCCTCTATCATTTCTCATAGATCTAATAAAATTATTAATTTTATGATTAAAATAAAAATAAGGATCTTATCCAGAGGTGATAAGGATCATGGTCGTACAACACCAAACTACATGTCGTGTAATCAGTATTACATGCATTGTGTCCATGTTTAATTCATAAATATAGGTTCAATAATCAATTCAAGATTTTGTGTTGATTAGGGAATTAATTACATCATTGATGCACCATGTGTTGGCTGGTATTAGCTGGTGCACGGTCAGCCGGAGTACACATTGTGTGTCCCTTTGGACATTGGTGTAGTCTCTTCAGGTTAGGGTCGGGCCATGTATTCCATACATGGACTACCTAACCAGTGACCATGTAACATAAGGTCAACAAGGCATGTGTCCCACTGGACACACTATGCAATGTAAGATTTACATAGTACGCATCACACTCAAAGTCCCTAGGTTTGTACTTTGGATAGACGATGAAGGGTGTACAATCCATGTAGATCGGATCTACATGATGTGTACTTCTACCATATTACACAAATTCAAAATTCATTTATTTTACTATGTAAACCTTGAGACATGTAATTGTGTGTGGTCATAAAGATAAGACACTCCATGTGATAAGTTTTAATATACATAAATATTTAAATATTTAATTAATATTTGTGTAATGTTTAGGATCTTCATGTTACAAATGAGTTATATTAAATTTATTATTCTACATGCATTAAAGCAGGACATGTTACCAAAAAATCATGTAATTCATGTGATCATCTATGAAGTACCCATCATGAAAGTACATGATAATTCATTCATGCTATATGTCACAAAGAATAAAGTTTACACAAGTATAATAAATGTTGCGTAGATTTGTAAGGGTATTCACCAGGTTACCTCCAAGGTACTGGTTATGTACATGGTTGATTTTAAATGAATTTATTTAATTTTTTTAAAATTATAAAGGATGAGAATCTCAATGAAATTAAGATATGAATTAAGATAAAATGATTGATTAATTAAAGATAATAATTAATTAATTTGAGCATGATTTATCTTAAATAAGAATGATTAATAATTGAATTCTAGTTTTATTAAATTCATAATTCGTTGCATGAATGTGGATGATCATGATCTTGACCCGACCATTGTATATGATTAGTTTCATTTTAATTTGTTATTAAATTAAATTTTTGGCATGCATGCCTTCTCTCCTCATTAATATGTAGGGCATGCGTGCCCATGGTTTCTTTTATGTAAACCCCCTTTTACCCCTCTCCTATGTGTGAGTTAAATCATATGTAAATGATGGAGCTCCTAAGCTAGATCATGCAGTTGAAGTTCAAAGCCAAGGTAAAACCAATCCAAGGAGATACAAAGGTGGACAGAAGGAAAGCTGTAAACACGAACCTAATTGGTTCAAGGTGTTTTACAACTAGGTCAGAGGTTAGTTTATCAATTTCTAGATAAAATAACCATTCGAACAAACTCATGATCATAACCTTTATTTTATTTCTATTAGTTTCTTGGTTATTCATTATGGATTTTTTGTCATGATAACATAATTAATGAATTACCAAGCATGAAATATGGAACTAAAATAAACCATATTATGAGTAAATATTATCTAAAGACATGGTTAATCACTTAAGTAACCTCACTTAATATTACCAATAATGTGATAAAGATAATAATTTAAAATCTACAAATAATGGAAAAAATACCTCAATAAAATATTAAGTTTGTATATCCTTCCATTACTTAGATTAGAATCAAACTATAGTTCAAAGTCTTGAACAACCAAAGTTGGGGTGCTTTCAATTATTGGGGAATCATAACCCGAGGTTTTAGGTTGACTTGACTTGGTTCACATAAAAGGTTGACCAGTAACATAGGACATGGTATAACTGAGAGGAAAAGGTTGAAGAAATCCAATTAATGTTTTTTAGGATTGGGGAGACCACTCAACAGATCAAGGAATTGTGAGTTAAGGTAGTTGTAATTTGGAATTCCTACCTAAAACATTTCAAGTTTCTTGACCAACTCAATTTGGTGTAATGAGAAGGGGGATATGGATCATTACCACTTGAATATCCAAGCAAAAGGATATTCTGAAGCCAATGGTAAAGGATATTGGGTTTCGATAAAATATTGGGTGACTAATAAATATAATATTTATTTATTTGTCTAAATTTATCAGATAAAGTACTAAATATCTTCTTATCTTTTTTTTAGAAATAGCATTAAAAATTACATCAAACATATCACTACGATCCATACTCGAGAAGTAAAACCTTCTCACCAACATGAATTTACAAGAATGGAAGAGGCATTTATGCGTCATCCTTCACCATGAAAGGAAATTATATGTGTTAGAAGAACCTTTACCAGTTTCACTTGGAAATGAGGCAAGTGGTGAAGAGATATCTCTCTATGAGAAACATATTAACAATGCTATATATGTTCACTGCTTCATGATTTTGTCCATCTCTAATGATCACCTAAAGCAACATGAGGATATAGATTCATATATAATGATTCCCCACCTTAGTGATCTCTATCAAGATAAGGCATGACAAGAGAGGTATGATAACTCCAATGATTTTTTTACCACCAATATTGGAGAGTTTGTGCCAGCTGGTCCTCATGTAGTTAAGATTATTGGATACATTAAATTCTTGAACATCTTAGGGATTAAATTAACATATGAGTGGTGTAAAGATCTCATAATATCATCACTTCCCAAGTCCTTCTCTAGTTTTATTGTGAATTATAATTTGAGAAATAATGAGAAGAGACTATCATAACATCTGACCTTGATTCGCAAAGTGGATAAGGACATGGGGCATGAAAAACTCACAGTCCTTATAGTGATAAGAACAGGAATAACAAGGAAAATGGGCAAAAAACCTATAAATAGTCTATAACTATGGATCACCATCCTTCCAAGAAGGGAAATATATATAGGTAGGGAAAGGAAAAGGAGGTAGTGTGTTTTTCATGTCGAAAGTCAGGATACCAGAAGAAGAACAACACCCAAAGGAGAGGGGAAGATAAAGGTTCATTCGTTATCGAGTTCAATATTTCAATTTCTACACATTGGGTATTAGATACAGATTATGGTGCTAACATTAGTATCCAAATGCAGGAACCAAGTATATTTTGGAAAATTTCCAGAGTAGAGGTGGATCTGCAAGCTATCGATGGTGCGAGGTTGTCTGCTCTTTCTGTTGGTGACTACCACCTTTCATTGCCAACGAGAATGATTTGGGTTTTACATGATTGTTATTATGTACCAACTGTTACCAAAAACATAATTTCAATATCATGTTTATATATAGATGGGTTTATTTTAAAATTTGTAAATAAAAGTTGTTTCTTTTACAAGAACAACATATGTTAAGGTATGACACATTTAAATAATGGTCAATATGTATTAAATTATGAAAACCAAGTATTGGAAATTGGAAACGAATCAATTTCACATGAAACATATAACACCCATTTGTGGAATCACCATCTATAACATGTAAACAATAAGAATTTGACAAAGCTCTGTAAAGAAGGTTATTTAGACTCTTTTGGGCTAAAACCATTTGATATATCTCATGCTTGTTTATAAGGTAAAATGACCAAACATCTATTTGGTGGACATGGTGAAAGGTCCATAGAGCTTCTAGGATTGGTATACACTGATGTGTGTGGACCATTTCCAGTAGAATCTAGAGGTGGATATTCTTACTTCATAACTTTTACTTATGACTTGAGTAGATATGGGTACATCTACTTAATGAGGTATAAGTTGGAGTCCTTTGAGAAATTCAAGGAATTCAAGAATGAATTTGAGAATAATCTTGGTAAGAAGATAAAGAAACTTTGATTGGATTGAGGTGGATAACATCTTAACCAAGAGTTTATCAACTTTCTACATGAGTTTGGTATTCTATCTCAATACACTCCACCTTATACACTACAATGAAATGGTGTTAGTGAAAGGAGGAACCATAACATGTTGGAAATGGTAAGGTTTATGATTTGTCATGTTGATCCTCTATTATCCTTTTGGGGATATTTATTACAAACTGCGGAATATACATTAAACTGAGTACCAACTAAAGTGGAAAATGAAATTCCCTTTGAGCTATGGAGTAGAATGAAACCCATTTTATTGCATACACATGTAAGGGGTTGTGAGGTGTTTGTTAAGGGTTTATCAGGAAACAAACTAGCACCCTAGGGCCTAAGGTGTATCTTTATAGGGTATCTCAAGGAAAAAAATGGATACTACCTATACAACCCCATAGATATGGAACTGATTATCGCCAGACAAGCCGCCTTTCTTGAGAGGGATAAAACCCTCAAAAGGGATAGTGGGAGAAATATTTCCTTGGATGATGTTGATACTCAAGATATAAAGGAGTTGGTACAGGAAAAAGTTCCATAGGTCCCCATGGAAGAAGTAGTTCCTAGAATACAAGTACTATGTAGGAGTGTAAGAGAGGTAAGAGAACCAGATAGACATGGTTTTCTCATCACTGAGGATGGTGACTAATTATTGTTAGAAAATGATGAGCCTCTCTCATATAAAGAAGAAGTAGAGATCTTAGAAGCTGAAATATGGCTAGAAGATATGAATTCTGAGATGGATTCCATGCATCACAACCAATTGTAGGTTCTAGTCAATACGCCGATTTATGAATATTCTATCAGATGAAAATGGGTATTCAAGATAAAAAAGGACATGGAAGGTAAAGTAAGGTCCTATAAACCAAGGATAGTGGCTAACTATTTTAAATTTCATCAAGGTATGGACTAAGATGAAACAATTTTCTCATTTTCCAAGTTTAAATACATAAGAATCATACTTTCCATAGCATATTACCATGACAATGAGATTTGGACAATATATGTCAAAACTGAATTCCTTAATAGGGACCTTCAGGAAGATGTCTATATGAAACAACCATAAGGGTTTGTGACACCAGGTGATACCAAAAGTGTTTGTAAGTTGGAGACATCCATTTATGGAGTGAAGCAAGCATCCAAGTTATGGAATATTTGATTTAATGAAGCTATAAGAGAATTTGGTTTCATTAAGGATGAATGTGAGACATGTGTTTACAAAAGATTTAAGGGGAATGAAGTCATTATCATAGTAGTGTATGTTGATGATATATTACGTATTGGAAATGACATACCAGTCTTACAGTTAGTTAAGGACTCATTGAACAAATTCTTCTCTACAAAGGACTTAGGTGAAGTATCCTACATTCTAGGGATCAAGATCATTCGGGATAGATCCAATAGGCTTCTTTTACTAAGAAAAAGAACATATATTGAAACGATACTAAAGAAATTTAGTATGGAACAATCCAAGAGATTATTGGTTCCAGTGTCACATGGTTTACATATTTATAATAAAATGTGTCCCCAGACATAAAAGGGGAAAGATAGGATGATTAATATCTCATGATGATCAACGATAGGATCAATAATTTATTCCATGTTATGTATTAGACTTGATGTTGCCTATGAATTGAGCATGGTAGTCTGATATCAAGTAGATCTATGAGAACAACATTGGACTGTTGTTAAGACTATCCTTAAGTATCTGAGAAGAACTAATGATATGTTATTGGTGTATGGATAATATGAAGAGATTTTCATTAGAGGGTATGGTGATGATTGTTTTCATATAGATCAGAATGATCTGATGTCGCAATCAAGATATGTTTTTTGTCTCAATGGAGGATCTATGATCTAGAAGAGTTCAAAGCAGCCAGATGTAACTAATTCTATAGTGGAGTATGAGTATATTATGTCTTATGATGCAGCCAAGTAATTTGTTTGGATTAAAAACTTTGTCTAGTATCTTGATATGCTACCTAGCAGTAAGGACCCTATCATATTGTATTGTGATAATACTGCAGCACTGGCTCCTACAAAAGAGTCAAGGTCATATCAATAGATAAATAACATACCTTGGAAGTGGGAGTCTATTGGAGTTGGTTACCTAGAACCAACATCTTTTTTACTTTATGATAACTAATATTCATAGTTTTGAATATCAATAAATTTATTATCACATCATGATTTTTCTTCTTCATGGAACTGTATATGACAATGTCCTAAGAGTAACTGTCTCAATAAAAGGTCATAACAGATCCCTATTGTGATGAGAACTCAGAAGTGATATGAAACTATTCTTGAATATTTGTTCTATATCTTGATGATATAATTTGAGGGAAACAAATGATACATGCTATTAGTGGTGGCTACTCATAAGACCTTGAGGCTCCTTCTCATGGTACATGCCCTTGGTAATGTCCATGAGGATATTATGAGAATGAGACCCACCAGTAGGAAATCCACATTTATATATTTCATTGGATTTTCCTATCAGTGGATGTGTGTATTGGTCCTTATATATTAATATTATTATTAATAAGTATTATGATTCACACACTTAGATGTATTGATGAAACCCGTGATGACATCTGTTCACAGTGAGGTAGGATATGCGGGGTGTGTCATGAGTAATACTTCATTAATGAATAACGTGAGAAAGAATTTATCCCTTATGTTTTTTAATGGAAGATAATATCTTAGGCCCTTTGATGGAAATGATATAGCCTAAATAAATCAACGGACATGGTGATCAATAGGAAAGTTATATTTCCGAATAGTCAAAGAAAGATATATCAAGCATATAGATTAATGGAACTAGAATGAAACCTAATCTATTAGAGATATTGTGATAAAGGGATTACATTACATGGTAAGAATTTGTGTGAGGTTACATGTCATAGCTGTATTAACTTCTTGATCTATGGGTGCCTTGGCGTGTTTATAGACGTATACCTTGGACTTTAAGCTGCTCTACCTAATGCCATTGAGAAAGTGGCCTAGAGGGTCACACACTAAGTGTATCCAGTATCTTTGTTAAATAATATATTATTTATTATTTAAAAAGTTGTATAAATATTATTCTTGGTTGTTGTTTAATAATTATTCATGGATTCCTGATCATATTTATTCTGACACAAGTTATTAGAGAGAATATATTGTGGGTGGAATATTTAATAAATATTTATTTTCTACTTAGTGAATATAATATTTATATATTTAATATTTAATAATTCATTTATATTTATTTAATAAATAGATAAACATTATTCAAGTTCCAATAAATATGGTGGAGGATTGGTGGACTGAGTTCAAGGGTCTGTTGAGAAATAATAATGTTGAATATTATTTTATTAAATAATATTTAATTATAATTTTCAAGTAAGGATTATGTTAATAAATAATTATAATACAATTATTATTTGACATGGGGTTTTTCTAGGATTAATAAAATATATAAGGGCACTTTTTCATTTTTTTAATTTTAAACATTTCCATATAAAAACCCAATTATGTTTATCTTCTCATAACCCTATCTAAGAAAATCATTGTGAGCAATGAATTGGACATAATCTCTCAAAATTAGAGAGTTAATTCCTATCCAAGAATTATCTCACGAATGAGAGAGATCCACCTCCACTGGATCATGGATAATGATTTGGAAGCGGTTCTCTAGGTGATCGAAGGAAGACATCACAAGTGCAAGGATCTTCTGCGCTAGTACTCGGAGACTCCTTCGGTGATATCCAGAGATTAATAGAGCATGTGTGGATCACTGCTAGAGGAATCCTACACTTGGATTCTATTATACAATAGTAGTGCACTGCTGATCTGCGGTCAGACGTACCAATGAAGAAAGAATAACCTTGGAGGTAATTCTTATTTAATTAAATTAATTGTAAATAAAATGCATTAATCTTCCCTCTCTTGGTTCAGGGTTAATGACCATTCTTTTTTTATTTTATTCAAATCCATTTACTATGGCGTTCATCATCTCCTGATCTCATATTAATCAATGATAATAGAAAAAAGAAAAGAAAATATGGGCACCATCCGTACCACGATTCCACTACACCCCGAACCTACAATCACAACTCATCCAAAAGAGACCTGGGATACCACAACCACCATCAAATGCAATAAAAAACCTCTGGCTATTATATCATATGAAATACCTACCTCTCTTAGAAGAGAGAGCAGAAACGAGTGGGTACCTAGCCATCTATAATTCTCACCAAATGTTGGAAAAAACACCTCATGCATGACTATGTGGGTGTTCCACACATAGTGATCAACATGGGTGGCCTCTATATAGAAATAACAATAATTTATAGTATATATATATATATATAGATAGATTGAGATAGAGAAATCATAGATTCCCAACCTATGGGTTTAAAAACAAACTAACCAAATCACATCATCGTCACTTTTTCCGCTACCTCTAAATTTATTTATTAGTATCTACAATAGTCATTTCATAAGGTGAAGATCCCTCAAAAGTGACTTTAAATTTTCTCCACATTTAACACCCATTCATTTCATTATTTATCATTTGCCACCTTTAACCCCACAACCCATCATTTACTTTTCCACTAAACAAATTTCATCCCATTAACCAAAAAAACCCATTCCATTTCAATCATTATTTATTATTAATTTATTCATTCCATCACTACTCAGTGAATATAATAAAAACCAACCACATTCCACAAATATATCAACATTCTAAACAATCTCCCCTCACCACCCCACAAGCACGACAAAAAAATGATCATCTCACCACCCAAAAATCATGATCCACAAACTATCACCTTGCTACCCCAATATCACGACCTCACATCAAAAAAAATCAAGATCCATTAATAGATTTACAAATGTTATTTTTATCACATTCCACTTTATTTTAGGGGAATTATCAAAAAATACAAAATCCTAGGAAAACCATTTCATTAGGAAAGTATGATTAATTAACTAATTTCAATTTTGGGTGATTCAAAAACAGTCAAAATAATCGCAACAAATAAGGGGTTCACATCTCATGTCGAATAGCATAAAAAAACCCCAATGACCACAATATTTAGTGGGGTGTTTAGCCCATAAAATCCATCACATCAAAATATTATCGAAACTATAAAAGCATGAAAATAACCCCTTTTCCCCTTTCAATTTAAATTAAAAAATTATTTATATTTTATAAGTAAATAAAAACCACAATCCATAGATAACAAAAGTAAACCCCTACTGTATGATTACCAAAAAGGATAAATGAGGGAAATCCTACCTCAAAGAATCTTTTCAACTCACTGTGCACCATAGGGTGAAGAAGAATGACTAAAAACCACAACCACACCACAAGAACTGGGGATATATATTCACCACATACTAAGACCATAAAGAGAAACCAAAAACTCACCCAAAACAAAGGAAACAACACCGCAATGAAACCCCATGTGAAGAATGGAAGAAAATAAGTGAGAAGAAGAAGAGAACTCACCAAGACTCAACTACGGATCACCAATGATCAACCACCAGGATCAGTGAATCAAAGAGGGATGAAGGAGGGATCTAATAACACCTCAGTGTACCTAGGGTTCATCCAAAATTAGAGGAAGAGGAGATAATAGGTTAATGAATAAAAGGTCATCTGAAAATGAATTTTAAAACTCCACTAGAATGAGGGATTACAAGAAGTGTAATCCCATTTCGCATCGTGAAATCCCTAATGTTCGGTTTCCACCAAAAAATGAATCATCTCTTCATTTTATTTTATTTTTATACCCTAATATATTTTCATGGTGTGAAACACCGATTCAAGTCATGT
This sequence comes from Viscum album, assembly GCA_963277665.1. Classification (NCBI taxonomy): domain Eukaryota; kingdom Viridiplantae; phylum Streptophyta; class Magnoliopsida; order Santalales; family Viscaceae; genus Viscum; species Viscum album. The sequence goes on along the minus strand of OY728139.1, from coordinate 1,508,937,538 downwards.
AAAACATTTACACATCACGAAACCTCCTTGAAAAGATATGAAATCTAATTTCACATCGTGTAATCCAGTTACATGACATTCAATTTCTCTTCTTCCATCCTTCATCAAACAAGCTTCTCCAAACTTCCTCAGATCCTCCTTTAAAGACTCACAATTGAAAAATTAACATACCATTACAAATGGGTTCACTCCCCAAACCATCATAGTAGTCATAGTTCACTCCCAAGACCGTCAAATTAGACAAAGTCCCTTACTGAGCTGGGTTCAATAACCATTCCAGTATAATCTATCTAATAAGATATAAATATTTTCCTAATTCATTGGAGTGAAAAATAGATTCCACCAATCAAATAGTAAAAATAATACATATATGTTCCATAAGATCATAAAACATTCATCATATCATCACCCATGAAAATAAATGGGTTTCATAAACATTTCATCATATCATAACCTATGGAAAGTAGACAGGTCTCATAGTCATTTCATTATTTCATCATAACATAACCTATGGAAAAACGAATTTGTTTTTATAAGAATAATATCATGGTATAACATTTGGAAGAGAAATTGGTTTCATAAACATCTTATCAAACCATTCAAAGAAATAATAATAATGGTATGGTTCAAATCCCTAGAAAAGAAAATTTTACATCAAAGTATATCAATATATATGGAGAATTATTATTAAAGATTGTGTGGAACATTTCTTGAGGAAAATAACTTTTATTTGAAAATCACTTTTTAAAAATCAAAATTCATAAAACATTTTAAAAATACCATTTTTTTAAATGACCATGAAATGTTATAAATGATTCTTAAAATAAAATAATGATCATGATGGTGGAAAATTATGTTATTATCGTACATGTTAAAACAAATATTCTTTTCACATTTTCAGCAAAATCCAAATCTGCATTGTTTAGAAAATGACATGAAGATTAATTTTAAAAAAATTTAAAAATTAAAAAGTGGGTCAAAATTTCTTTAATAAATCATTGGATGAATGTTAAAAACATTTTTGAAAACATTTTTATAAAACATGTTTATGGAATAAAAGGGATTTTCTATAAAAAGAGAAATAAAGGAAATTTATCTTTGAAACATTTTACAAAACATTTTAATTAAAAAAGAGTGGAAAATGAAAATATTAATTTAAAATTTTATGAATATATAGTGTATAATAAAATTAAAGGTAATTATTGAGTTTTTTATCTTAATATTTCAATATTGGATACTTAATCATAAACAATACCGATAAATGATGAGATTATAAAATAAATCCATTACAGCATCAGTAACATTTGAAACATAATCACCATTAAATAGAGTTCCTAAATTGATATGTAATCACCATAATTTTAAAGATAATAATCATACAATACACACGTAGTGATTATATAGACCACATAAAATAAATAGGTGGTGAATATGGAAAGTGTCTCATAGAAGAAAAAAGTGAGACAAAAATTCCTTACTGATTTAGCAATATTTTGAATTAAAATCCAAAATAAAAAAAATAATTTTTTTTAATATAATTAAAATAATTGTATTCATGATATAAAATTTCAAAGGGTTAGTTTATGCACCTCACAAAATAAACAAGTGGTGAATTTGCAAATGTCTACCATAAATAAAAGAGTGACTTGAAATCTATTACCTTAAGTATTGAATTCCTTCATACATGTCAGAACCTCCTATATAATAAATATAAGTTTATTCTAAATATATTAAATAACCATACTCATATATATGGTACCATATATGAATTCATTATGACCTTTTATTATCTAGTTATTAGTAATTCCATGTTAAAGTCACATTTCAGGCAACAAGTGCTTTGTTTTTCATGTAAGTTTTGATTTCTTATTTCCATGCCTCTTAATTTTATCTTGTTTATATAGTATTCATAATTATAAACATGATATAAATATCAAATATATTTATTATATATTTATTTATAGTAATTCATAAGATTTAGAGTTAGAAAATGAAATACATCGTTCATGGAGACAGAAGGCCTTACGTATGCATGAATGTTGTTTCCATTTTCATGTAGGATTAAAATAAATAAAGGTAAATAATATATTTACTTTAAAAAAATATTTTTATGTCATATATATTACATATTTTCTTTAAAACCATCATTATTTCATTCCATATAAAGTGTGAATGAATCACATCACTTCATGATATGGTTATCCGTTGTATACATGAGCAACGTTATCATATTCCAAGTTATTTGCGATATAATAATTATAGAAGTATAAATATATCATAAATATCATATATAAACCTTTACTCTGTCATTATAACCTGTCTTGATAGGTGTTAATGGAAAACGAATGACATTGGTTCATAAGACGGAAGCCTAATGTACACACGAATGCTGATTTTGTAACCCATTTGATGGAAGTGGAAATGGTTGTAGGTAATTACAATAGTATAAATAAATATTAATATATTTAATATAATTATTTTATTATATCATCATATTTTAATGATAATTTAAGGAGGTGTATGTAGAAATAAATTAAAAGTTCTTGATGAAGAACGTTACCTCTTCCTTGGGTAACATCCTTAGGTTTGCATAATCATCCTTCAAATGATGGATTTATGACCAAAATAAAGCTTATTGGATGATAGTATGAAATTTTTAAAGTTATTTTGGAAGGTATTGGCTTTTAAAAAATGGATTTAAGGTGTGAATAAGTGAGTAAATGGGTGTCCATTTATAAGTTAGGTGAGTGGCACAATTGTAATTTTTTGAAACAAAAAAGATGTACTCGTGTTTTTTCATTACAAAAGGATAAATAATAGAGTATTATATATCCTTAGAAATTATAGGATATAAATATTTCCATATAATATATTTTAGATAGGTTTTTATTTCATTTTAACCCTTGTCATTTTAGTTTAACCCCCCCCCCCCGATGAACCCATTTTTACAAAAAAACATGTTAATTAATTTTACAATTTTAACTATTTATTTTCTTAAAAAATTAATTTTACATTGTTATATAATATGAATTATTATTATTATAAGTACTTAATACATTTTTATATATTTATTAAACAAAATTTAAATTTTTTTAATTAAAATTAATCTCATAGACGTATTGAGAAAGTGTGGTTTCAAAGAGTAAAGGTTCAAAAGTTTACAAGGTTTCTACAACAAAATTCAATATGAAAATGAATATGATGACCTAAATTGTATTAATATATATATAATTTAACAATTTTTTCTTTAAAATCAAATTAAAATTTAATTTAACTTTTTAAATAGTTTAAACTAAAATTCGATTTTCAATTAAAATTCATTATTTTTCACTATTCATAAAAAACATAATCTTTTCATAAAATTATCAAAACTTTACCCTAATATAATTTTGATATTATGTTTTCAAAAAATAATTTTATTTTATCAAAAATATTTTACATAAGTTTAAAATTTTAATTGTTTTATTGTTCACAAAAATAAATAAAAAATCATTTTTTGTGAAAATAGTATTTTTGAAACATATAAAGACTTTATTTAAAAATTAAGTACTTTTTAATCAATATGTATTATTTATAAAAACTAATTATAATTAATATATAAAAAATATTAATTATTATTGATATTTATAAGATTAATGTCTATATTCTTACTTTCATGTTTGAATAATATTAATAATATATTGTAGTTTGGTTAAAACTGAGTGTCATGTGTAACACAAGATAAACCTATTGTTGTGTGTAATGCAAGATTAAATCAGTGTTTCAGGTAACAAAATATTTCATAAAAATTTAATTTATTCCATAAAAATAATTCATAAAATCGCGAGGTGTTACAAGGTAAGATAATTCCAAAAATATATAAACCGTTATATGAAGAAATAATATATTAATCTCTAAAATTACACAGTATTTCCCAATGCTCAAAATAAATAATTCTATAAATAAATATCCTTAAAATTATTCAATATATTCCTTAATAATATTTAATCCCAAATATTATAATTATTTTATCATATATTCTTCCAACATTTATCTCCAAATCTCATCAATCACTCTTACAGTATCATTCCAAAAATGTATATGACATAGTCATATAATATCCAAGATATGATAATCATTCCATAAATTACATTAATCACCATAAATTATCTTTAAAATATTATATACCTCCAAAATATAATTCAACATTTAATACTCAAATAAAATCTCATAATATTATTTTTAATTTAATCATTCGAGGTTCCCAAAATAGTTAACATCTTCCAGTATGACATTAAGCACTAAATCAGTTTTCAATCCCATGGTTATCTCTTTGATAAATCATATTTATAATAAATAAATATAATTAGAAAAAAAATCATATTATCCATGACTTCACATATGCTAGTGGTAGGTGTCGTACCCTTGTCACCACTCAGTTGTGGGTTCAAGTCTAGCGGCCTTTTCTTATGTGACGGTTCATCACCCAACTTATGTGCTGTCATTTTTATAATAGTATATTAAAACAATTCCTATAAGATTTCTAAAATTATGATGAACATCCTCAAAAATACGATTAATCATCGAAACACTTTCTAAACTCTCAGGTTTTCTATAGAGATCATTTTTTTTCAGAAAATAAAATAATATTAATTAACTATCATTTTCTTAACATAAAGAACATATTAACCCAAAGGTTTATTTATCCATTTTTCATAATTACTTAAATATATGTCTCCATAAATTATTACTTTTTTACTACACCACTTTTAAATATATTGATTCCATCAATCATATTTTTCCAAAATTTGAAAACAAAATATATTATAGAATAATCCTTAGGTGTTTCATGATCCTTATATATATTATTAATATATCATAATATCACTGATAAAATACCACCGTATCATAATTATGAAAACTCGATACATAAACACATCATTTATTTGAATTCATTTATAAACCATTAACCATTCCTTGTTGTATCATTCCTTAATACATTATTTATTAAAATCAGTGATATGAAAATGTTATTATTATTATTAAAAATCAACTCAATTATATTTTATACTTATAAAATGAGAAAATAATTCATAAATTAAATACAAATATCAGGGTCTAATTTTATGTTATTTATATCCCCTTTATCTTTTAGTATGAAGTCAATTTATTTAGAAAATAAAAAATCCAAGTCCTTGGTGGTATTTACCTTTCCGAATGAGATTGTTGAATTATGGTTTTGAAAACAAATAAAATATATTCCATGATCCATAAAACTTTTGGAGAAATAAAATGATTTTGGATAGATAAAATAGTTTCTTGTAGGTGATTTAAAACTTTTAAATGATTTCAAAATATTTTGAAAAATCTTTTTTCATGATATTGATGATTAAATAATCTATAAATATTAGGAATGTTGAGTGAGGTCTTTTTAATTTCATCTTGTTAAATTATCTTTAATCTTTATAAAATAATATCAATACAACATAAAATGATTTATTGCATGTTCAAATGAAAATAGTCATTGTAAAGACAATACCCATAGAAATTCTATAATAATTTAACCTTCAAATCCTCAAAAATAACCTTAATAAAATCAACATTGAAGAATGTTTTGACCTAAAATCTTATCTCAAACCTTTCCCCTCACCTCCCAAAAAATGTAATAGCATTCTTATGAAATATTACATCATGTTAAAACTAAGGGTAACATATAACTCAAATCAGTAAAATGTCTCCCATAATATCATTATTTTCCTTAAAATTACATCACTTAAACCATAAAAATGGGGTTTATATTCTTTTGAACTTATAACCCGTTATTTTATCCATAACTTGTAAGATAAACTTATAAGAAAACATATTAATCTCTAAATTTGTGGCTCTAATACCAACTGTAATGACCTATCCTTAAACATTACATATTCTAGTGACATTAAACTGGAATTCACATTCTTACATTATCAAATATATTTTAGCATTAGTTTTTAATATAGTAAATTAATAAATCTTACATAAAACCCATATATTAAAAAATAGACACTTATATTCAATATCCATTTCCCCATTAAACCAAACTTTTAAAAAGTAATATTTTTTATTTTCAAGATACATATACACTATTTTTATATTGACCTCATCCTTGTCTCTACTCATCGTATGAAAAAGTTTTAAACTGTGGTATGGTCACAAGATTCTCATTAAGGGACATAAAAATAAAGAAAGAATATTTTAGTCCAAGAATACTTATAAAAAATTTCCTTTTTCAAAATAAAAATTGGGCACAAAAAACATTTTCTTACTAAGGAAATCAAATTATCTTGTAACACCCCAAGCTTCCACAGTAATATTCTCTTTTAATAATACAGTAGCGTGTGTTGTATGCAACTTCGAGATTCTAACACACCACGACTAATCAAAGTAGCTGTTATGAATAGTAATACACACTTTTTGAAATTTTATAAATCTTATATCTCAAAATCGACTTCATTTTTGGATTCGGAATATCGAAATTATCCTAGGTTAAAATTTTGGTACTTTTCGGATAACTTTTATATTTTGATGAATAGTGAAAATTACTAAATTTTAATTAAAAACAAATTTTTTAATCAAAATAATTAGTAGTAACAAATTATGAATTTGAGTGGTTTTAAAGTATATTTAGAATATATTTTTACCATTTAATACAGTGTTGGTCATTGGACATAATTTCACAATTAAACCAGACATAAACAAGTGTCAATATTTTGATAGTTATTATCTCTTAAAAACACCCTTTTTGTTTTGACAGCGGGAGTTAATTTTAAATTAATTTCTGCCACTTCTGTGTTTTGAATTTGGAACAATATATTCCATATTTAGAATCAGGATGTCCAAATTTTGTAAATAGGTAACATTAATTTTTATACATTTTGAACAATTACTTCGGTAAATATTTTATTTACCATGGTTAAAGGGTTAATCCTGTAAATAAGGGTAAAAAATAATATTATAATAATTATAAATTACCCTAAAACGTCTTCTAACCCTATTGGTTGATACATGTCCGACCATGGGCATATTTGGGTCGATTTTGGGACCCCATGGATCCACTTGTAAGTGATAATGACACTTTATATTAATTAAGTTAAAGTAAATACAAAAATGATATAAGCATATATCTTTTAGAAAAACAATTTTTAGATAGGGTTACATATGTTATATATTCAACTATAAATTTTTATTGGAAATATAAAAATATTTCCTACATAATGGTATTTTATTTATAATTTTTAGACATTTAATAATTAAATTTATTTATGACACAATAATGATGAAGTATTTTCCTTATTAATGAAAGAATCAAATAATTGGTATTATAAAAGTTAAAATAAAAATAATTTGAAAGTTTTGATACCATCCACGAATTTTATTGGTTAATATGACACATTAGGATTTCTTAAATGAATTGTTTTGAATTGATAAAGTTTTGAAGACTTTCACAAATATCAATTATTAAATATTGTCAAAATTGACATAAATGAGTTTTTAAAACAAATATTATATTATTAATTTATATTCTATTCCTAAAAATCTAATGTTCGGACAAAGGAATTATATAATTATAGGTGTATCATTAATGGATAACTTGGGGGTCTCTTGGATGTATATAGTAAGTTTATTAACTATATAATATAAAAATAAAAAGTGACATGGTAAATGTCAAACTAATTAACTAAGAGTTAAACCTAAAACCTGTGTAAAATCAATTGTTTGAAAGGATTTTGACCCATCCCCACCTTATACTTTGAATAATTTACTTTTAATCCATTATAAACTGAATATGAATTTATTATAAATTAATACTTTATGTTTTTCTTAAAGTGCCCCTCCTCCCCCTTATAAAAGGGAACCACTTCTAACCAATTATTCACACCTTCAAAGCCTTTTAGTTCAGCCAACCTCTGAAAACATATTCTCTAAACTTCCCTAACTTCAACCTAGAGGCCTTATTTTGATAATAAATCCAACCTAAGGAGCCCTTTTGATCAAATCAAAAGGAAGAACCCGAAGAAGAGGTAATGTTTTAACCACCCTTTTCCAAGTTCTTTTCTTCTTCAACTTCTTATTTCTTTGTTATTTCTATTCTAAAATAATAACTCCATTATCTTCTATATAATTTGATTTTATTATAAATATGGTACAACCATATTCATTATTCTATCCATCCCTTGAATGAAAAGTCACCATACGTGCGTACGTACGGCTTACCGTCTCCACGTCGTGGTGTAATTGTTATTCAATAAATTATTATTTTGATGGGTATAATAATGATGTGTAATTCATTTAAATAATAAATATAACATGATAATTATTATTTATATATGATACACCATCCAATTATATATTATTTTCATATCAAAATAATGATATTATCGCTCGTGCGTACGTACGGACTACCGTATCCACGACCGCGATGAGATTCATTCCCCATCATATCCATTCAAGAATAATTTTAATTTTATGGTTAAAAATAATGTTTAAATACTTACTATCATTCTGGATATGAATAATATACAACCTATCCATAACAAACACGGCATATGTAACAAAGCATATAAAGGAAAACGAATTCGTTAACACCCGAAATGACGATAATACTAAGATTTTATTAACTTAACAATGTTAAAAGATCATATATGATATAATATTAATGTATATGATTATTGTATAATTTAATAAAAATTATTTCACCATTATACAGGAGGTTAACCTAACCTCAACCAAGTAAAAGTACAAGGTAAGGGTTTATTTCACAATCTCTTCATTATTCGAGGTTGTTTATACGAAATTATCTACTGGGACCTCTTTATCATCCACATCCATGTTTCTTAAAAATGTATATAAAATCATTCTTACTACTCTATAGACTATGGGTTGAAGTCATTTATACCCTTGTTTGTATTTTTATAAGATGTTTATAAAGGAATCATTCCGTAGTTTTCAAAACAAGGTCCTTTTTAACCTTTTCTACAAAATTAAGGTAAGAATGTATTTTTTAACTTATACGGAGGGTGCAGGTATTTTCTACCAATTTGAACTCATAGAAGCTTCCCTTACAATATTATAAGAATATTTTCAAATTAAATGTTTAATTTTATAATTATGTGAATCTTAAATGATTTGAAAATATAAAGAGATATTTCTATAAAAAGGGTTTTGATTTCATCTATGTCAACATCCTTTGATGGATTTTAAGTTTATTTGAAGTTGATTTATTATGATACAAAAATTCCATATTGTATTGAAGGTTTTGTGATATGTTTGACTGTGGACGTGCTATTTTTATACCATTCATGGTTTTTGGTTAAAGTATTGACATTTCGTATCCTAGTTTTAATACAAATGTTTATGATATGTTTAAACCTTTCCATATGAGGAATGTATTGGGCTTAGTAAGTGACGGGTAGAGCCTGATATATCTCCTTGATGCATCAGTAGGTCTTATGAGACAACTAGACGTGGAATTGTCCAATGCCCTTTCCCAATTTGATTTATGGTTTTGGCTGAGGACTTAATCATTTTTAGACGTCTTTGCCGAGGCCTTGACAAAATGTTTCAGAATGTCCGAAATTATACATTCCCTCATTATGGAAATAATATTTATTGTTCATGTGGTCATTCGACTAGTAGAATTCCCATGATTATGTTTTATTATGGAATTATTTACTCAGCTCATATTCTTTCCATAAAAGTATTCATGTTTATTATTGGTAAGGGCTTGTGGTTTCAATTATTTACCATGATTAATAGTTATGTCATTTTCCGTTGTATTACTTACCCTTAGTGAGCGTTTAAGCTCACCCTTTATTATGTTTCATTTTCCCAGGATATGAATAAGTTATTTATGAGTGAAATGTAGGCATAATCCAGGAGTCTTGGATTTTTTTAATGAAATATATTTGTGTTGTATTTCTCTTCAAGCCGTAAAGTTGAACTTATGTATGAATCTTGTTTCCAATAATACTAAACTGATCAGTCTTTCGAGACATGATTTTCTTGTGATCTTTCCAATGTTATGTAATAATGCACCGACTCTGGGTAACTAGGGTTGGGGCGTTACAGTTGGTATCGGAGGGAGTTTAGTACAAACCTTGGGAGCAAGATTTAGATAAACTCTAATTAGAGCACATAGCCATAAGAGAGACTTTAAGGATTAGTATAAAAGAACTTCCTAGAATTTTGGTATTGTAGAGATTTTGTGAGTTTTCCAAGCAATACATCCCTGTCTGGATACAAGTAGGTAGAGGCGGCTCTGGAACAGATGTACCTAGGGGTAAAACCTGAAAACACCGCTTTGAGCTAGACTCAAACAGGAACTGGTGCATGCCAACGGGCCTCGCTGCACTCTTGGTTATGACACTCCCGAGGGATATGCTTAGGACAATTCTCATTTTCTTTATAAACCATTATGAAGGGTTTACGAGTATATAATTCCTCAAAGAAAACATTTTTTTTTGATTATGGATTATATCCATAAACTGTTCAATTTATGTGAAGCGTTTTAGAAGTTTGGAATTATATATTTCGATTCATAAACTAATCTAGTTTATGACATTGTTTAGAAATGGCGCATAGTGGAAGGAATAAAAACCATAACAATGCATGGACTCCATGTATGGATTTCCCTCCTGCTCAAAATAATTATAGTGGAGCTGGTGATGCAACTGGTGCTGATCAACTTATCACCATACTGGGACAACTCACCCAGGTTATGAATAATAACCTTACCCGTATGGAGCACTCAGATCCACAATGTGGTGGATCAATGTTAGATCACTTCATGAGTCAACAACCACTAACATTCAATGGGAGTGAAAATCAATTAGTGGTTGAGCAATGGATAAATTCCTTAGAGAAAATATTCCACACTTTGGGGAGTAGTGAAAGAGAAAAAGTTATCATGGCAGTTTACCTCCTCACTGGAGATGCTGATCAATGGTGGTCAATGATTCAAAACAAAAAATAAGACAATGAAGTATCAAATATGGAATGGAGGGAGTTCAAAGTTATTTTCTTAGAAAAATACTTTCCTAATGACCATCGAGCGGATATGGAAAGACAATTTCTGAGTCTGAGGAAAAAGGAGGATGAGAATGTCGCTAAGTATGAGGCTAACTTTACAAGGTTAGGGAGGCATGCTGTAGATTATATAAATATCCCAAGAAGTAATATTGATCATTTCTTTGATGGGTTAAAACCATTTCTCCGTCGAGCATTAGTATCACAATCATTCTCATCATATGAAGATATTGTCTCGTGTGCTATCAAGACAAAAAAGGAATTCTCTAAGTCTTATGACTTTAAATAAAAGCAAGAGAAGAAGAGATATGTTGAACAGTCTGGGAAAGGAAATAAGGATTTAGGGAAGAAGGGAAGAATTGAATTTCCACCCAGTGATAATTTCAGAAGGAAGAACCCTAGTGCCTGTCTAAAAGGAAAAGGAGTATTCTAAAAATGTGGACATAAAGGTCATCTAGCTGGTGATTATAAAGGAAAGAAGGATGCTACCAATGTTCAATGCTACAATTGTAGAGAGATGGGAAATTATGAAAATGAATTTCCTAAGCGTGATGAAAAAACTTACCTCAAAAAAGGCCAAGGGATCAAGGCCAAGCTTATGCAATCACAACTGCTAAGGTTGAAGCCCCGAAAGACGTGGTGGTAGGTAATTTAATGGATTCCTCAAGTTTAGAAAATGCATTATTTGATTCTGGATCATCATATTGTTTCATATCTTCCCAGTTTGATATGAAAATTAGATATTTCCAATTTGATTTAACAAGGGAGTTGTTAGTCAAAACTCCTAAGGGAATAATCATTGCTACAAAGTTCTGTGAATCAGTTCCCATTCGAGCATATAAATGTTCTTTATCTGCTGATCTCATCATCATACCTATGATTGAGTTTGACATAATCCTCAATATGTATTGGATTTTGGACCATGATGCGAATATTTATTATAAGAAGAAGGAGGTTATGATTTTTGATGATGATGATAAGGAACACCTTATTTTTAGAGCAGAATAGTCACCACTTGATTCTTATCTAGAGCCACCCTTAGTAGCTCAACTAAATTCAATTATTGGGGAGGAATAGAAAGAAATAACTATGGGTAAGGAAAGTAATGTTCAAATAGAGGATGTACCTATTTTGAGAGAATATGTTGATGTTTTTCTAGAATATTTACATGGAAATCCTCTAGAACGAGAAGTTGAGTTTTCCATTTATTTAATTCTAGGTTCAAGGCCTATATCGAAGACCCCTTATAGAATGGCCACTGTGGAATTAGTTGAACTAAAGAAACAACTAGAGAAATTGAGTAATAAGGGATTTATTTGCCCTAGTGTTTCTCCATGGGGAGCCCCTGTCTTTTTTGTTCATAAGAAAGATGGATCTATGAGGTTGTGCATTGACTACAGGGAGATCAATGCTATAAAAATATAGAACAAGAATCCCCTACCTTGCATTGATGATTTATTTGACCAACTGCATGGAGCTCAATACTTTTCAAATATTGACCTTCGATCTGGATACCATCAGTTGTGTGTGAATAAGGAAGAAATTCATAAGACAACATTTTGAAAAAGGCATGAGCATTATGTGTTTACAGTAATGCCTTTTGGGCTGACTAATGCACCCACTGTTTTCATGGATCTAATGAACAGAGTTTTCAAGGAATATCTTGATGACTTTGTAGTGGTATTTATTGATGATATACTGGTATAATCCAAAAGCTACAAAGATCATAAAAATCACTTGCGCATTATAGTGAAGACTTTGAGAAGACATGAATTATATGGGAAGTTTAGCAAGTGTGGATTATGGATTTAGAAGATTTCTTTTCTTGGCCATATTGTCTCTAAGGATGGAATCTCTGTTGATCCTTCTAAGACAAGAGCAATCCAAGAATGGTCGTCACCAACAAGTATAACCGAGGTATGAAGTTTTATTTGTTTAGCCGGTTATTATCAACGTTTCGTCTAGAATTTTTCCCGATTGGATAACCCATTAACGAAGCTCACACGTAAAGGGGTTAAATTTGTTTGGACAAAAGAGTGTGAAGAATTTTTTGAAGAACTGAAGAAAATATTAGTCAATTCTCCTATATTGAATCTACCATCGGGGAATGATGGGTTTGTTATTTATAGTGATTCATCGAAGAAAGGAATTGGTTGTGTCCTTATGCAGAATGATAGAGTTATTTCCTTTGAATCACGATAGCTGAAAATTCATGAGCAAACTATCCTACTCATGATATTGAGTTAGCTTATTTAATATTTGCTTTGAATATTTGGAGACACTATCTATATGGTGAAAAATGTGAGATTTATACTGATCACAAGAGTTTGAAGTATATTTTCTCACAGAAAGAACTCAACATGAGGCAAAGGCAGTGACTTGAACAACTCAAGGATTATGATTGCACGATACACTACCACCCGGGGAAGACAAATAAGGTGGTAGATGCTTTGAGCAGAAATGCTCATAGAGTTTTGAACAAAATGAGAGTTGAAAGGGATTCTATTTTCATGGATCTAGTAAAGATGGATATGGGAATTACCATGGAAGGTGAAACATCAATGGTTTTTCAAATGGTTACCAAACAATATTTAGAAGAAAGGATAAAGAGTTCTCAGAACAATGATGAAGATTTCAAAAGAAGATTAAAGCTGTGAATGATGAGATATTGAGTGACATTGTGTATGAAGATGGAATTTTGAAATTTGGGAGGAGGCTTTGTGTTCCCGATATACCTAATCTAAAAAGGGAATTATTGGACGGTTCTCATAGTTCCAATTTATCTATACACCCTATGAGCACTAAAATGTATAGATATTTGAAGGAACATTTTTGGTGGGACAACATGAAGAGGGAGATTTCTGATTTTGTGTCAAGATGTATGGTTTTTCAACATGTGAAAGCTGGAAGGAAACAACCCGGAGGAGTCATGCAACCTCTTCCCATACTTGAGTGGAAATGGGATAATATCCCTATGGACATTTTCATGGGACTACCAAAGATTCCTAGAAAGAACGATGCAATATTATTTCCATATCAAGGGAATGTATAATGCTGGACATTCTGAAACATTTTGTCAAGGCCTCGGCCAAGACGTCTAAAAACGATTAAGGCCTCGGCCAAAACCATAAATCAAATGACCCATATTTCATTGTTCCTTCTAGGAGTCTTTGGTAGTCCCATGAAAAATTCCATTGTGATATTATCCCATTTTCCACTCAGGTATGAGAAGAGGTTGCATGACTCATAAATCAAATGAACCATACTGCATCCTACCTTCTAGGAGTCTTTGGTAGTCCCATGAAAAAGTCCATCGTGATATTATCCCATTTACACTCAGGTATGGGAAGAGGTTGCATGACTCCTCCGGGCTGTTGCCATCCAGCTTTCACTTGTTGAAAAACCATACATCTTGACACAAAATCAGCAATCTCTCTCTTCATGTTGTCCCACCAAAAATGTTCCTTCGAATATCTATACATTTTGGTGCTCCTAGGGTGTATAGAGAAATTAGAACTATGAGAATCCTCCAATAATTCCTATTTTAGATCAGGTATATTGGGACCACAAAGTCTTCTCCCAAATTTCAAAATTCCATCTTCATACACAATGTCACTCAATCTCCCATCATTCACAGCTTTAATATTCTTTTGAAACTCTTCATCACTGGTCTGAGAACTCTTTATCCTTTCTAGTAAAGATGGTTTGACAACCATTTGAAGAAGCATTGATGTTTCACCTTCCCTGGTTATTCCCATATCCATATTTACTAGATCCATGAAAATAGGATCCCTTTCAACTCCCATTTTGTTCAAAAATCCATCATCCTTTCTGCTCAAAGCATCTTCCACCTTATTTTCCTTCCCTGGGTGGTAGTGTATCGTGCAATATTAATCCTTGAGTAGTTTAAGTCATCGCCTTTTCCTCATGTTGAGTTGTTTCGGTGAGAAAATATACTTCAAACTCTCATGATCAGTATAAATCTCACATTTTTCACCATAGAGATAGTGTCTCCAAATCTTCAAAGAAAAGATTACAACAGCTAACTCAAGATCATGAGTAGGATAGTTTTTCTCATGAATTTTCAGCTGTCGTGATGCATATGCAATAACTCTATCATTCTGCATAAGGACACAACCAAGTCCTTTCTTCGATGCATCAATATAAATAACAAACCCGTAATTCCCCAATGGTAGAGTCAATATAGGAGCATTGAATAATATTCTCTTCAGTTATTTGAAACATTATTCACACTCTTTTGTCTAAACAAATTTAACCCCATTACGTGTGAGCTTCGTTAATGGGTTAGCCAATCGGGAAAAATTCTGGACGAAACATTGATAATAACCTGCTAAACCAATAAAACTGCGTACCTTGGTTATACTCGTCTGTGCTGGCCATTCTTGGATTGCGCTTGTCTTAGAAGTATCAATAAAGATTCCATATTTGGAGACAATATGGCCAAGAAAAGAAATCTCCTGAAGCCAGAATTCACACTTTCTAAACTTACCTTATAATTCATGTCTTCTAAGAGTCTTCAGGATAATGCGCAATTGATTTTCATGATCTTCGTAGCTTTTGGAGTATACCGAGATATCATCAATAAACACCACTACAAAATCATCGAGGTATTCCTTGAAAATTCTGTTCATTAGATCCATTAATACAGATGGTTCATTAGTCAATCCCAAAGGCATTACTCTAAACTCGTAATGCCCGTACCTGGTTCAAAATGCTGTCTTCAGAATGTATTTCTTCTTCACACACAACTTATGGTATCGAGATCGAAGGTCAATTTTTAAAAATTATTGATCTCCATGCAGTTGGTCAAATAAATCATCAATGCGAGGTAGGGGATACTTGTTCTTTATTGTTATAGCATTTATCTCCCTGTAGTCGATACAGAACCTCATATATCTATATTTATTTTTAACAAAAAGGACAGGGGCTCACCATGGAGAAACACTAGGGAAAATAAATCCCTTATTACTCAATTACTCTAGTTGTTTCTTTAGTTCAGCTAATTCCATAGTGTCCATTCTAAAAGGGGTCTTCGATATAGGCCTTGAACCAGGAATTAAATCAATAGAAAACTCAATTTCTCATTTTGGAGGACGTCCAGGTAAATCTTCTGGAAACACATCAACATATTCTCTCACAATAGGTACATCCTCTATATGAACATTCCTCCCCTCACCCACAGTCATTTCATTCTCTTCCTCCCTAATAATTTAATTTAGTTGAGCTATTAGGGGTGGATCTAGATAAGAATCAGGTGGTGATGATTCTGCTCTAAAGATAAGGTGTTCCTTATCATCATCATCAAAAATCGTAACCTCCTTCTTACAATAAATCTTCGTATCATGATCCGAAATCCAATCCATACTGAGGATCATATCAAAATCAATCATAGGTATGACGATGAGGTCAGCAGATAAAGAAAATTTATATGCTCTAATGGAAATAGATTTTCAAAACTTTGTAACAATGATACTTCCCTTAAGAGTTTTAACTGACAACTCCCCTGTTAAATCAAATTGGAAATATCTAATTTTCTTAGCAAACTGGGAAGATACAAAACAATGCGATGATCCAGAATCAAATAAAGCATTGTTTAAACTTGAGGAAACAATTAAATTTCCTGCCACCACGTCTTTCGGGGCTTCAAACTCAGTAGTAGTGATTGAATAAGCTTGGCCTTGATCCCTTGGCCTTTTCTGAAGTAATTTTTCCTAATGCTTAGGAAATTAATTTTCATAATGTCCCATCTCTCTGCAATTTTAGCATTGAACATTGGTATCATCTTTATTTCCTTTACAATCACCAGCTAGATGTCCTTTCTGTCCAAATTTGTAGCAAACTCCTTTTCCTTTTAGACAGGCACCAGGGTGCTTCCTTACTCAATTATCACAGGTTGGAAATTCAATTCTTCCCTTCTACTCTGATTACTTATTTCCTTTCCCAAAGTGTTCAATCGACCTCTTCTTCTCTTGCTTCGATTTAAATTCATAAGACTTAGAGAATTCCTTTTCTGTCTTGATAGCACACGAGACAATATCTTCGTATGATGAGAAGGATTGTGAGACCAATTCTCAACAGAGAAACAGTTTTAACCCATCAAATAAATTATCAATATTACTTCTTGGGTTATATATATAATCTGCAACATGCCTCACTAACCTTGTAAAGTTAGCCTCATACTTAGCGACATTCTCACCCTCCTTTTGCCTCAGACTCATAAATTGTCTTTCCATATCCTCTCGATGGTCATGAGGAATGTATTTTTCTAAGAAAATATCTTTGAACTTCCTCCATTCCATATTTTATACTTCATCATCATCCTTTTTGTTTTGAATCAATGAAAACCATTGATCAGCATATCCAGTGAGGCTGTAAATTTCCATGATAACTTTTTCCCTTTCACTACTCCCCAAAGCATGGAATATTTTCTCTAAGGAATTTATCCATTGCTCATCCACAAATGGATTTGTACTCCCATTGAATATTGGTGGTTTTTTCCTCATGAAGTGATCTAACATTGATCCTCCACACTATGGATATTGGTTCTCCATACGGGTAAGATTATTATTCATAACCTAAGTGAGTTTTCCCAGTATGGCGATTAGCTGATCAACACTAGTTGCATCAGCAGCTCCACTATAATTTTCTTGAGCAGGATGACAATCCCTACATGGAGTGCGTGCATTGATACAGTTTCAATTCCTTCCACTAGGCTCCATTTATAAACAATGGAATAAAATAGGTCAGTTTATGAATCAAAATACATAATTCCATACTTGTAAAACACTTAACAAAAATTGAACTATTTATGGATATAATCCATAATCATAAAAAATTGTTTTCTTTGAGGAAGTATATACTCATAAAACCTTCATAATGGTTTATAATGAAAATGATAATTATACTAAGCATATCCCCTGGGAGTGTCGTAACCAAGAGTGCAGCAAGGCCTGTTGTCATGCACTAGTTCCAGTTCGAGTCTAGCTCAAAGAAGTGTTTTCGGGTTTTACCCCTAGGTACATCTGTGCCAGAGCCGCCTCTACCTGATCGTATCCATAAAGGGATGTATTTCTTCGAAAAATCACAAAATCTCTACAATACCAAAATTCTAGGAAGTTCTTCTAGTTTGAGATTACTTTTGTATTTCCATAAAAGGACAATACGGAGGTCGAGCGACAACTCGTCGCTTCCGGCAAGTCCGTGAGACTTAAACCCGCAACCGAAGGGCGACAAGGGTGTATCACCTACCACTAGCCCACGTAATGTCCTGGATTGAATAATGTAGTCTTTTTTAAAAAATTCTGGTAGATGAATTATAAATTAATTTTTTTGAACCCTATACGAATAGGATAAATAGAATATTATTTTTAAGTTCTATTATCTTTTAGAGTGAAAGATGAGTTTTTTGTAAAAGTTAGTTAAAGGATGGGACTCTACTTGTCAAGTATATATTTTTCTTCTTTTATTATATGAAGAAATTAATTCTTATACTTTAGTGAAGGGATCTTAAAACCAAAAATGTTTTATCCTAATACCACATGTTTTGTTGAACCAATGGTATTTTAAATCATCATAGATTGATGAATTTAAGGCCCTCAATTTTACACTTTTTTGTGATTGATGACCTCAATCACTACCTCTAAATATTTACGTTTTTCATCCAATTATATGTCTCTAATTTCCACCAATGTTCTCCTAATCAAGATCATAATTTGGTGGTGACCCTTTCATTTCCCTTTTCCTCTTATTAAGACTAAATTTTATTAACCTAATTTCCGATGTGGGTTTTCACAAAGGTATTTTCAATTTTCAACATTTTATTTTTGAAAAATAATTTCAAATTGAAAGTACGCAACTTATTGAAGGTGGGAATAATGTAACCCTCCAAGATTTCAAAGTAAGTTATTTCTTCAAAGTAATTCAATAACTTGCACTACACGCAACACCGAGTTCTAGTGCACCATGACTTACCAAACAAGCCGTTCAAAAAGAGGTTATGAATAGTATTAACTTAATATTGAACTATATATAATCCTTATAATTTTAGAATCCATATTATGATTTTTTTAGACATAATTTCAGAACAAATACATTTTTTCAGATAAAAGAAGTATTTTTCAAAAAATGCAATTTTATCGCCTTTTAATGGAGAAACCTTTTTAAATCCAATATTTGAAACTTTTATATATTAAATTTGACAAAATAAACTTCTTATTTAGAATCAGGACATAATAATTTAGTTTCTATAAGGTTTTGGTATTTTTCTGATAACTTTCATATTTGGGTGAATAGTGAAAAATACTATATTTTAACTGAAAAAAACTTTTTTAATCAAAATAATTTATATTGTAAAATTATAAATTTTAATGGTATGGAAGTATAAATAGATTATATTTTTACCATTTAATCCAATGATGGTAATTGTAAGTAATTTCACTTTGAAATTGGACATAAACAAGTGTCAAACTTTTGATAGTAATTATTTCATAAAAATATGCCTTTTGGTTTTAATAGAAGGAATTAATTTTAAATTAATAAATGAAACTTTAATGTTTTGAATTTTGTAAAATAGAATTCATTTTTTTATATCCAAATTATCTTAGGGTGAAATTTTGGTACTTTTCTGATAACTTTCATATTTTAATGAAAAGTGAAAATTACTAAATTTTAATTAAAAACAACTTTTTTAATCGAAATAATCAGTAGTGATAAATTATGAATTTGAGTGATTTTAAAGTATAATTAGATTATAATTTTACCATTTAATCCAATTTTGGTCATTTTACATAATTTCATATTTAAACTGGATATAAGAAAGTGTAAATCTTTTGATAGTTATTATTTGTTAAAAACACGTTTTTTGTTTCGACAACGAGAATTAATTTTAAATTAATTTCTGCCACTTATGTGTTTTGAATTTAGAAAAATGGATTCCATATTTATAACCAGGAGGTCCAAATTTTGTAAATATGTAACTTTTATTTTTATACATTTTGAATAATTACTTTCGTAAATATTGTATTTCTCATGGTTAAAGGGTAAATCCGGTAAATAAGGGTAAATAATAATATTATAATAATAATAAATTACTCTAAAATGTGTCCTAAACCTATTGGTTGATACATGTCCGACCATGGGCATCTTTGGGTCGATTATGAGACCCCATGGAGCCACTTGTAAGTGATAATGACACTTTATATTAATTAAGTTAAAGTAAATGCAAAAATGACATAAGCATATTTCTTTTAGAAAAACGTTTTTTACATAGGGTTATATATGTTGGATTTTAGACTATAAATATTCATTAGAAATAAAAAAATATATCATACATAATGGTATTTTATTTATAATTTTTAGACATTGAATAATTAAATTTATTTATGACACAATAATGATGAAATATTCTCCTTAACAATGCAAGAATCAAATAATTGGTATAATAAATGTTAAAATAAATATAATTTGAAAGTTTTGATGACATAAATTAATTTTATTGGTTAATATTAGATGATAGGATTTATTAAATGATTTTTTTAATTAATAAAGTTGTTAAGACTTTAACAGAAATCAATTATTAAATAGTGTCAAAATTGACATAAAAGAGTTTTAAAACAAATATTATATTAATAATTGATATTCTATTCCTAAAATTATATGGTTCGGCAAAAGGACTTATATAATGGTATGTGTATTATTAATGGACCACTTGGGTGTCTCTTGGATGTATATAGTATGTTTATTAACTATATAATATAAAAATACAAAGTGACATGGTAAATGTCAAACTAATTAACTAAGAGTTAAAACTAATAGATAAGGTTACTATAATGACCCAAACCTACCTATAATCAATTGGTTGAAAGGATTTATACCCATACATACCTTAGACTTTTAATAATACACTTTGGAGCCATTAGAAACCAAATATTAATTTATTATAAAATAATACTTTAAGTTTTTCCTAAATAGCCCCTCCTCCCCCTTATAAAAGGACACCACTTCTAACCAATTATTTACACCTTCAAAGCCTTTTGGTTCGGAAAAACCCTTCCCAAATATTCTCTACACTTCCCTAAATTCAACATAGAGGACTTAGTTTGATCAGAAATCTAACTTAAGGAGCCCTTTTGATCAAATCAAAAGGAAGAACTCGAAGAAGAGGTAATGTTTTCACCAACCTCTTTCAAGTTCTTTTCTTCTTCAACTTCTTCTTTATTTGTTATTTACATTATAAAATTATAACTCCATTATCTTCTATATACTGTGATTTTATAATAAATATGGTACAACCATATTCAGTATTCTATCCATCCCTTTAATGACATGTCACCATACGTGCGTACGTACGACTTACCGTCTCCACGTCATGGTGTAATTGTTATTAAATAAATTATTATTTTTATGGGTATAATAATGATGTGTAATTAATGTAAATAATAAATATAACATTATAATTATTTTTTATATATGATACACCATCCAATTATATATTATTTCAATATCAAAAGAATGATATTGTCGCTCATGCGTACGTATGGACTACCGCCTCCACGAACACGATGCAATTCATTCCCCATCGTATCCATTCAAGAATAATTTTCATTTTATGGTTAAAAATAATTTTTAAAGACTTAATATAATTATGGATATGAATAAGATACAACCTATCCATACCGAATACGTCTTACGTAACAAATCATATAAAGGGAAACGAATTCGTTAACACCTGAAATGACGATAATACTAAGATATTACTAACATAACAATGTTAAAAGATAATATATGATATCATATTAATGTATATGATACTTGTATAATTTAATAAAAATTATTTCACCATTATACAGGAGGTTAACCTAACCTCAACCAAGAAAAATTACAAGGTAAGGGTTTATTTCACAATCTCTTCATTATTCGAGGTTGTTTATACGTAATTATCTACTGGGACCTATTTATCATCCACATCCATGATTCTCAAAAATGTATTTCAAAACATTATTATTATTTTATAGAATATGGTTTCAAGTCATTTATACCCTTTTTTACTTTTTATTATATTTTTATAAAGGAATCTTTCCATCGTTTTCCAAACACGGTCCTTTTTAACCTTTTCGACAAAATTAAGGTAAGAATGTCTTTTTTAACTTATACGGTGGGTGCAGCTATTTTCTACCATTATGAACTCGTCGAAGCATCCCTTACAAGATTATAAGAATATTTTAAAAGTAAATGTTTTATTTTATAATTATGTGACACTTAAATGATTTCAAAATAGAAAGAGATATTTCTCTAAAAAGGGTTTTGATTTCATCTATGTCAACATCCTTTGATGGATTTTATGTTTATTTGAAGTTGATTTATTATGATAAAAAACTTCCATATTATATTTAATGTTTTGTGATATGTTTTACTATGGATGTGATATTTTTATACCATTCATGGTTTATGGTTAAAGTATTGACATTTCATATTATAGTTTTAATACGAATGTTTATGATATGTTTAAACCTTTTCATAAGAGGAATGTATTGGACTTAGTAAGTGATGGGTGGAGCCCACTATAGCTCCTCGATGCATCAGTAGGTCTCATGAGACAACTACACGTGGAATTGGATGAGGCCCTTTCCCAATTTTATTTATGGTTTTGTCCGAGACCTTAATCATTTTTAGACGTCTTGGCCGAGGCCTTGACAAAATGTTTCAGAATGTCCGACATTATAAATTCCCTAATTTTGGAAATAATTTTGATGGTTCATGTGCTCATTCGACTAGTAGAATTCCCATTATTATTTTTTAAGTTTATTTGAATTTGATTTATTATGATACAAAACATTCATATTGTATTGAAGGTTTTGTGATATGTTTGACTGTGGATGTGCTACTTTTATACCATTCATGATTTATGGTTAAAGTATTGACATTTTTTATGCTAGTTTTAATATGAATGTTTATGATATGTTTAAACCTTTTCATATGAGGAATTTATTGGACTTAGTAAGTGACGGGTGGATCCCACTAGAGCTCCTCGATGAATTTGTTGGTCTCATGAGACAACTAGACGTGGAATTGGCCGAGTCCATTTCCTAATTAGATTTATGGGAATTACCATGGAAGGTGAAACATAAATGATTTTTCAAATGGTTGCCAAACCATATTTACTAGAAAGGATAAAGAGTTCTCAAACTTATGATGAAGAGTTTCAAAAGAATATTAAAGCTGTGAATGGTGGGAGATTGAGTGACTTTGTGTATGAAGATGGAATTTTGAAATTTGGGAGGAGACTTCGTGTTATCGATATACCTAATCTAAAAAGGGAATTTTTGGATGATGATCATAGTTCCAATTTCTCTATACACCCTGGGAGCACCAAAATGTATAGCGATTTGAAGGAACATTTTTGGTGGGACAACATGAAAAGGGAGATTGCTAATTTTGTGCCAAGATATATGGTTTATCAACAAGTGAAAGCTGGAAGGAAACATCCTGGAGGAGTAATGAAACCACTTCCTATACCTGAGTGGAAACGAGATAATATCACGATGGAATTTGTGTTGGGACTACCAAAGACTCCTAGAAGAAACGATGCAATATGTTTCATTGTTGATCGTCTTACCAAGTCAGCGCATTTTCTTGATATAAGGGAAGATTTACCACTTGAACGTCTAGAAAGACTATATATTAATGAAGTTGTGAGACTTCATGGAGTACCCCTATCGATTTTTTTTTATCGTGATCCCCTTTTTACGTCAAGATTTAGGAAAGGTTTTCAGTAAGCCTTGGATACTGAACTTCGTTTGAGCACCGCTTACCACCCTCAAATAGATGTACAATCAGAACAGACTTTTCAAACCTTAGAAGACATGTTGAGATCATTCTCACTTGACTTTCATGGTATGTGGGATCAATATTTACCTCTGGTATAATTTTCCTATAATAATAGATTCCATTTAAGTATCCAGATGGCACCATATAAAGAGTTATAAGGAAAGAGATGTCACACACCAACCTGTTGGGATGACGTTGGTGAAAGAAAACTTGTAGGCCCAAAACTGGTGGATGAAATGATGGTAAAGGTAAAGGGAATCCAAAACCACATCAAAGAAGCTCAAATTAGGCAGAAGAGCTATGCCAATAACAAAAGGAAGGATTTGGAATTTCAGGTAGGAGATCATGTTTTCTTGAAGGTATCTCCATGGAAGGGAGTTATAACTTTTATAAATAAGGGAAAATTGAGTCCCAGGTACATCGGACCTTTCAAAATTCTTGAACAAATTAGGGTTGTAGATTACCATTTTGCAATGCCGCCAAATCTCTCCAAAGATCACGATGTGTTCCACGTATCACTATTGAGAAAATACAAGCCTGACCCAACGAATATTCTCACTTACGAGGATTTAGAACTGGAACCTGATCTATCTTATTGTGAAGAGCCCTTCAGGATTCTTGATATGAGGGATCAAGTTCTGAGAAACCGGACGACTCGTCTAGTAAAAGTTCTATGGAGGAACCATAAGATGGAAGATGCAACGTGGGAACCTGAGGAACTTATGATGAAGAACCACCAAAGTCTTTTCATGCAGTAGTATTCAAGAAATTTTCAGGATTAAATTATTTGAATTAGGGGAGAATGTAACACCCCATGCTTCCATGATACGATTCTCTTTGAATAATACAGTAGCGTGTGTTGTACGCAACTTCGAGATTCTAACACACTACGACCAATCAAAGTAGCCGTTATGAATAGTAATACCTGATTTTTGAAATTTTATAAATTTTATCTCACAAAATGGACTTCATTTTTGGATTCGTAATATCGAAATTAGCCTAGGGTAAAATTTTGGTACTTTTAGGATGACGTTTATATTTTGATGAATAGTGAACATTACTAAATTTTAATTAAAACCAACTTTTTTAATCAAAACAATTAGTAGTAATAAATTAAGTATTTGAGTGGTTTTAAAGTATATTTAGAATATAGTTTTACCATTTAATACAATTTTGTTCATTGGATATAATTTCACATTTAAACCGGACATAAACAAGTGTCAATTTTTTGTTAGTTATTATGTCTTAAAAACGCGCTTTTTGTTTTAACAACAGGAATTAATTTTAAATTAATTTCTACCACTTCTGTGTTTTGAATTTAGAAAAATGGATTCCATATTTAGAATCAGTATGTCTAAATTGTGTAAATAGGTAACTTTTAATTTTCGATATTTTGAATAATTACTTCGGTAAATATTTTATTTACCATGGTCAAAGGGTAAATCCGGTAAATAAGGGTAAAAAATAATATTATAATAACAATAAATTACACTAAAATGTGTTCTAACCCTATTTATGGTTGGTTAAACTTCTGTATAATGGTGAAATAATTGTTATTAAATTATACAAGAATCATATACATTAATATGATATCCTATATTATCTTTTAACTTTGCTTTGTTATTTTTATCGTCGTTTCGGGTCTTAACTTACTCGATTTATTTTATATATTTTGTTACATAAACCATGATTTTTATGGATAGGTTCTATATTATTCATATCTAGAATGATGTCAAGTTCTTAAAAATTATTTTTAATCATCAAATGAGAATTATAATTGCATGGATACGATGGGGAATGAATATAAAGTGTCATTATCACTTACAAGTGGATCCATGGGGTCCCAAAATCGACCCAAACATGCCCATGGTCGGATATGTATCAACCAATAGGGTTAGGAAACATTTTAGGGTAATTTAAGTTTATTATAATATTATTTTTTACCCTTATTTACCAGATTTACCTTTTAACCACGGTAAATAAAATATTTACTGAAGTAATTATTCAAAATGTCTAAAAATAAAAGTTACCTATTTACACAATTTGGAAATCCTAATTCCAAATATGGAATCCATTTTTCCAAATTTGAAACATAGAAATGGAAGAAATTAATTTAAAATTAATCCCCGTTGTTAAAACAAAAAGTGTGTTTTTAAGAGATAATAACTATCATAAGATTGACACTTGTTTATGTCCGGTGTAAATGTAAAATTATGTCCAATGACCAACATTGTATTGAATGGTAAAAATATATTATAAATATACTTTAAAACCACTCAAATTTGAAATTTATCACCATTAATTATTTTTATTAAAAAGTTATTTTTAATTAAAATTTAGTAATTTTCACTATTCATCAAAATATAAAAGTTATCCAAAAAGTACCAAAATTTTACCCTAGGATAATTTCAATATTATGAATCCAAAAATGAAGTCCATTTTGAGATTTAAAATTTATAAAATTTCAAAAATTGGGTATTACTATTCATAACAGCTACTTTGATTGGTCGCAGTGTGTTAGAATCTCGAAGTTGCGTACAACACATGCTACTGTATTATTCAAAGAGAATCGTACTATGGAAGCTTGGGGTGTTAAATTCTCCCCTCCTTCAAATAATTTCTTTCTCGAAATTTCTAGAAAATTACTGTATAAAAAGTCTCGGGTGGTTCTTCATCATAAGTTCCTCGGGTTCCCACGTTGCCTCTTCCATATTATGGTTCCTCCATAGAACTTTTACCAGAGGAGTTGTCCGGTTTCTCATCACTTGCTCTCTTATATCAAGAATCCTGATGGGCTCTTCGCAATAAGATAGATCAGGTTCCAGTTCTAATTCCTCGTAAGTGAGTACATGCATTGGGTCAGGCATGTATTTTCTCAACAGTGATACGTGGAACACATCGTGAACTTTGGAGAGATTTGGCGGCATTGCCAAATGGTAAGCTACAACCCCAATTCGTTCTAGAATTTCGAATGGTCCGATGTACCTGAGACTCTATTTTCCTTTCTTAACGAAACATATAACACCCTTCCATGGAGATACATTCAAGAAAACATGATCTCCTACATGAAATTCCAAATCCTTCCTTCGGTTGTCAGCATAACTCTTCTGCCTACTTTGAGCTGCTTTGATGTGGTTTTCGATTACATTCACCTTTTCCATCGTTTCCTCCACCATTTCTAGGACTACGAGTTTTCTTTCACCAACATCATCCCAACAGGTTGGTTTGTGACATCTCTTTCCATATAACGCTTCATATGGTGCCATCTGAATACTTGAATGGAATCTATTGTTATAGGAAAATTCTAACAGAAGTAAATATTGATCCCACATACAATGAAAGTCAAGTGAGCATGATCTCAACATGTCTTCTAAGGTTTGAATAGTCCATTCTTATTGTCCATCTGTTTGAGGGTGGTAAGAAGTGATCAAATGGAGTTTAGTATCCAGGGCTTTCTGAAGACTTTTCCAGAATCTTGATGTAAAACAGGGATCACAATCTGAAACAATTGATAGGGGTACTCCATGAAGTCTCACAACTTCATTAATAAATAGTATTGCTAGATGTTCAAGTGGTAAATCTTCCCTTATAGCAAGAAAATGGGCTGACTTGGTAAGACGATCAACAATGACCCATATTGCATTGTTCCTTCTAGGAGTCTTTGAAAGTCCCATGACAAAGTCCATCGTGATATTATCCCATTTCCACTCAGGTATGGGAAGAGGTTGCAATACTCCTCCAGGTTATTGCCTTCCATCTTTAACTTGTTGAAAAACCATACATCTTGACACAAAATCAGAAATCTCCCTCTTCATGTTGTCCCACCATAAATGTTCCTTTAAATCTTTATACATTTTGGTGCTCCCAGGGTGTATAGAGAAATTGGAACTGTGAGCATCGTCCAACAATTACCTTTTTAGATCAGGTATATCGGGAATACAAAGTCTCCTCCCAAATTTCAAAATTCCATCTTCATACACAAAGTCACTCAATATCCCATCATTCACAGCATTAATCTTCTTTTTAAACTCTTCATCATCGGTCTGCGAACTCTTTATCCTTTCTAGTAAATATGGTTTGGCAACCGTTTGAAAAATCATTGATGTTTCACCTTCCATGGTTATTCCCATATCCATCTTTACTAGATCCATGAAAATAGAATCCCTTTCAACTCTCATTTTGTTAAAAACTCCACGATCCTTTCTGATCAAAGCATTTGCCACCTTATTTTCCTTCCCCGGGTGGTAGTGTATCGTGAAATCATAATCCTTGAGTAGTTCAATCCATCGCCTTTGCCTCATGTAGAGTTCTTTCTGTGAGAAAATATACTTCAAACTCTTGTGATCAGTATAAATCTCGAATTTTTCACCATAGAGATAGTGTCTCCAAATCTTCAAAGAAAAGATTACTACAGCTAACTCAAGATCATGAGTATGATAGTTTTTCCCATGAATTTTCAGTTGTCATGATGCATGGGAAATAACTCTATCATTTTGTATAAGGACACAACCAAGTCCTTCCTTTGATGCATCACTATAAATAACAAACCCGTCATTCCCCAATGGTAGAGTAAATATAAGAGCATTGAATAATCTTATCTTCAATTCTTCGAAAAATTCTTCACACTCTTTTTTACAAACAAATTTAACCCCTTTACATGTGTGCTTCGTTAATGGGTTAGCCAATCGGGCAAAATTCTGGTTGAAATGTCAATAATAACCTGGTAAACCAATAAAACTGCGTACCTCGGTTATACTTGTCGGTGCTGGCCATTCTTGGATTGCTATTGTCTTAGAAAGATCAAAATATATTCCATCTTTCAAGACAATATGTCCAAGAAAATAAATCTCCTGAAGCCAGATTTCACACTTACTAAACTTCCCATATAATTCATGTATTCTAAGAGTCTTCAAGATAATTCATAAGTGATTTTCATGATCATCGTAGCTTTTGGAGTATACCAAGATATCATAAATAAATACCACTACAAAGTCATCAAGATATTCCTCAAAAACTCTGTTCATTAGATCCATGAAAACAGAGGGTGCATTAGTCAGCCCAAAAGGCATTACTATAAACTCGTAATGCCCGTGCCTGGTTTGAAATGCTGTCTTCAGAATGTCTTCCTTCTTCATACACAACTGATGGTATCTAGATCGAAGGTCAATATTTGAAAATTACTGAGCTCCATGTAGTTGGTCAAATAAATCATCAATGTGAGGTAGGAGATACTTGTTATTTATTGTTATATCATTGATCTCCCTGTAGTCGATACACAACCTCATAGATCCATCTTTCTTCTTAACAAAAAGGACAGGGGCTCCCCTAGGAGAAACACTAGGGAGAATAAATCCCTTATTACTCAATTCCTCAAGTTGTTTCTTTAGTTAAACTAATTCCACAGTGGCCATTCTATAAGAGGTCTTCGATATAGGCCTTGAACCAGGAATTAAATCAATGGAAAACTCAATTTTTCGTTCTGGAGGATGTCCAGGTAAATCTTCCAGAAACACATCAACATATTCTCTCACAATAGGTACATCCTATATTAGACAATTAATTTCCTTACCCATGGTTATTTCTCTATCTTCCCCCCCAATAATTTAATTTAGTTGAGCTAGTGGGGGTGGATCTAGATAAGTATCAAGTGGTGACGATTCTACTCTAAAGATAAGGTGTTCCTTATCATCATCATCAAAAATCGTGACCTCCTTCATCTTATAATAAATCTTCTCATCATGGTCCCAAATCCAATTCATACCGAGGATTCTATCAAATTAAGTCATGGGTATGACGATGAGATCAGCAGATAAAGAACATTTATATGCCTTAATGGGAACAGATCCACAGAACATTGTAGAAATGATACTTCCCTTAGGAGTTTTAACTGACAACTCCCTTGTTAAATCAAATTGGAAATATCAAATTTTCTTAGAAAACTTGGAAGATATGAAAGAATGTGATGATCTAGAATCAAATAATGCATTTTCTAAACTTGAGGAAACCATTAAATTACCTGCCACCACGTCTTTCGGGGCTTCAACCACAGTAGTTGTGATTGCATAAGCTTGGCCTTCATACCTAGGCCTTTTCTGTGGTTAGTTTCCCTAACGCTTAGGACATTCATTTGCATAATGTCCCATCTCCCTGCAATTGTAGCATTGAACATTGGTAGCGTCTTTCTTTTCTTTACAATCACCAGCTAGATGGCCTTTCTGTCCACATTTGTAGCATACTCCTTTTCCTTTTAGACAACCACCAGGGTGCTTCCTTCTGAAATTATCACAAGGTGGAAATTCAATTCTTCCCTTCTTCCCTGTTTCCTTATTTACTTTCCCAGAGTGTTCAACAGATCTCTTCTTCTCTTACTTTGATTTAAAGTCATAAGACTTTGAGAATTCCTTTTCTGTCTTGATAGCGCACAAGACAATATCTTCGTATGATGAGAAGGATTATGATACTAATGCTTGATAGAGAAATGGTTTTAACCCATCAAAGAAATGATCAATATTACTTCTTGGGTTACGTATATAATCTGCAGCATGGCTCGCTAACCTTGTAAAGTTAGCCTCATTCTTTGCAGCATTCTCATCCTCCATTTTCCTTAGAATCAGAAATTTCCTTTCGATATATGCTCGATGGTCACGAGGAAAGTATTTCCCAAGGCATGGAATATTTTCTCTAAGGAATTTATCCATTGCTCAGCTACTAAGGGACTTGTACTCCCATTGAATGTTGGTGGTTGGTGCCTCATGAAGTGATCTAACATTTATCCTCCACGCTGTGGATCTGGGTGCTCGACATGGGTAAGGTTATTATTCATAACCTGAGTGAGTTTTACCAGTATGGTGATTATTTGATCAGCACTAGTTGCATCACCAACTCCACTATAATTATCTTGAGTAGGAGGGAAATCCCTACATGGAGTGCGTGCATTGATACAATTTCCATTCCTTCCACTAGGCGCCATTTCTAAATAATGGCATAAACGAGGTCAGTTTATGAATCAAAATACATAATTCAATACTTGTAAAACACTTAACATAAATTGAACTATTTATGTATATAATCTATAATAATAAAAAAATGTTTTCTTTGAGTAAGTATATACTCATAGGCCCTTCATAATGGTTTGTAAAGAAAATGATAATTATCCTAAGCATATCCCCCGGGAGTGTCGTAACCAAGAGTGCAGCAAGGCCCGTTGTCATGCACCAGTTCCCGTTTGAGTCTATCTCAAAGAGGTGTTTTTGGGTTTTAACCCTAGGTACATCCGTGCCAGAGCCACCTCTACCTGCTCGTATCCAAATAGGGATGTATTGCTCGGAAAACTCACAAAATCTTCACAATACCAAAATTCTAGGAAGTTCATCTATAATAATCCTCAAAGTCCATATTAGTTCTATGTGCTCTAATCAGAGTTTATCTAAATATAACTTCCAAGGTTATTGCTAAACTTACTTTGATACCAACTGTAACGCCCTGACCCCATTTACCCAGAGTCGGTGCATTATTTTAATACATTGGCATGATTACAAGGAATAAAGTCCCGAAGGACCGATCAGTTTAGCAGTATTGGAAAATAGATTTCATACATGAATGTTACATTACACTTCATAACATAAAAATCTACATAAATAATCCTTCATGAACTCCATCATTCCCTTGTCTTAACCCTACATATCAGTCACAATACACTTCTTGGAATCCTGGGAAAAATAAAACAGAGAAAGGGGTGAGATCAGATGCTCAGTAAGGATAAAAATACAGTGGAAACTTTCATAAATAAGCATAAACATTTAAGGCAATGTATAAATAAAAAAAATCCTTTTAAAATTGAAATTCAGCATAATATGGCAAAAATAAAATGAAGTAATTCCATTTACTTATTCACATGGATATTCTAATAGTCGAATAATCACCTGAAATATCACTAACCACTTTTATAATGATAGAATGTATAATGCCATACTATCATAACCACATAGTCAAGGCCTCGTGCCAAGACTACAAATAAGATTTTGTCAAGGCCTTGTGCCAAGACACTAGTTTTTCTCATGAGACATACCAATTTTTCGAGGAGCTATAGCGGGCTTCACCCATCACTTATTAAGTCCAATTCATTCCTCATATGAATAGTTTTAAACATAACATATACATTCGTATTAAAACTAGCATATGAAATGTCAATACTTTCTCCATAAACCATTAATGGTATAAAAATAACACATCCACAGTCAAAAATATCACAAAACCTTCAATACAATATGGAAGTTTTGTATCATAATAAATCAACTTCAAATAAGATTAAAATCCATCAAAGCGTGTTGACATAGATGAAATCAAAACTATTTGAGAGAAATATCTTTTTTTTGAAATCATTGAAAAGTCACACATTTATAAAGGAAGTAATTTAAAAGATATTTTTGAATCAAAGTGTCCCATACCACTTTTAAACTTTTGAAAAGAAATATCATTTCAAAACATTCATGTCCATATAAGTAAATCCTTAAAATCAATTTGAAAACATGGACATTAATTAAAAATATTTAGAAAGATAAATCTTTAAAACATTTTAAATTATGATCTTGATAAATAGTAACTTTCACAAATGATTAAAATATTCATTTTGAAATCATTTTTATGAAAAATGGACATGGATAATAAAAATTTCCTAGTAAATACTTACACATAAACAATCTTGGATAATAATGAGATTGAGGAATTAACCCTTACCAATTTGGTAACTTATGAAACATACACCCCATGAAAGAGGTATCATAAAATGAATATGTAAATATAAATAAATTAAAGTTTATTGCACAAATAATACAATTATGGGCAGCACATACACCACACAAAAGGTAATAGTGGCAATATGGCATGAATCTCACAAGAATAAGGAGTGAGATGAAAACCCCTTACCTTGTACTTTTCCATGGTTGAGGGTAGGTTAACCTCCTATATAATAGTTAAATCATTGTTATTAAATTATACAAGAATAATATATAAATATGATATCATATATGATCTTTTAATATTGTTTTGTTAATAATATTTTAGTATTATCGTCATTTCATTTGTTAACTGATTCGTTTTCCTTTATATGCTTTGTTACGTAAGCCATGTTTGTTATGGATAGGTTGTATCTTATTAATATCCAGAATGATATGAAGTCCTTAAACATTACATTTAATCATCAAATAAGAATTAGTCTTGAATGGATATGATGGGGGGAAATGAATCTCATCGTGTTCGTGGAGATGGTAATCCGTACGTACGCACGAACACTACTTCCATTTCATTTTTCATTTTAAGATGAATCAATACCAAATAATAAATAGGTATATTATTATTCCAATATAATATAATATCTTATATATGTAACTTAAGTTCATTAACACCATCCTTTATACGTTCGATGTATGGTATGAACGAGTCATATCACTTTGAGGGGGCGGTAGTTCGCACTTCCTCAAATGAAATTATCGTATATATATACAACATGAAACAAATAATGGTATGATATAAAATGGAATTATAGAAGATTATATATAAAATAAATATCATTAATATCATATTTAATTATAGTACCATCATAATGGCCACCATGATATGTGGTAGGAGGTAATTGAACAATCATCGTTTCGTGAGGCGTTTGGTTGCCATCCATAGAAACATTATGTTCTTCACCCATTAGATAGAGGTGTGTGAAAGTGTAGTTAGAATACTTCTCATAATAATATCCTAGTATATTTGTGATACTATCTTTATTACAAAAGAAAATAATAAGAATATTTTAGGGGTTGGAGAAGTAAAATGAAAGAAAAGAAGCTAAGAGATATCGTTACCTTTAATTTGGGTAACTCCCTTTGGTTTGAACCAAAAAGGAATCTTGAAGTGCCTTCTGCCTAAAGTAAGGCTTCTAGGATGAGGAGAGGGATGTACGTAGATTAATTGGGCAGAGGTTGGATGATCAAAAAGTCTTGATAGGTGTGAGGAATTGGTTATAAGTGGTGTCCTTTTATAAGGGGGAGGAGGGGCTCTTTAGGAAAAACTTAAAGTATTATTTTATAATAAAATCATATTCTATTTATAATGGATACAAAGTGGATTATTCAAATTATAAGGTGGGTAATGGTCTAAAAAACTTAACCAATAGGTTTTATACAGGTTTCGGTCACTTTATTAACCTTATCTATTTGTTTTAACTCTTAGTTAATTAGTTTGACACTTACCAAGTCACTTTGTATTTTTATATTATATAGTAAATAAACTTACTATATACATCCAAACGACCCCAAAGTGGTCCATTAATAATACAACTACCATTATATAAGTTCTATGGCAGAACCTTAGAATTTTAGGAAGATAATATCAATTATTAATATAATATTTGTTTTAAAAACTCTTTTATGTCAATTTTGTCTAAATTTAATAATTGATTTTTTTAAAGTCCTAAAAACTTTATTAATTCAAAAGAAATTTATTTAAGAAATCCTATCATGTCATATTAACCAATAAAATTAATTTATGTCATCAAAACATTCAAATTATATTTATTTTAACATTTATTATACGAATTATTTGATTCTTGCATTAATAAGGAAAATACTGCATCATTATTGTGTCATAAATAAATTTAATTATTAAATGTATAAAATTTATAAATAAAATATAATCATGTAGGAAATAGTTTTAGATTTCTAATGAATATTTATTGTCGAAAATCCAACATATATAACCCTATGTAAAAATTGTTTCGCTAAAAGATATATGCTTATGTCATTTTTTCATTTACTTTAACTTAATTAATATAAAGTGTCATTATCACTTACAATTGGCTCCATGGGGTCCCAAAATCGACCGAAATATACCCATGGTTGGACATGTATCAACCAATAGGGTTAGGACACGTTTTAGGGTAATTTAGTATTATTATAATATTATATTTTACCCTTATTTATGGGATTTACCCTTTAACCATGGTAAATAAAATATTTACCGAAGTAATTATTTAAAATGTCTAAAAATAAAAGTTACCTATTTACAAAATTTTTACCTCATGATTCTAAATATGGAATCCATTTTTCTAAATTCAAAAGACATAAGTGGAAGAAATTAATTCCTGTTGTCGAAACAAAAAGCGTGTTTTTAACAAATATTAACTATCAAAAGATTGACACTTTCTTATGTCTAGTTTAAATATGAAATTATGTCCAATGAACAAAATTGGATTAAATGGTAAAATTATAATATAATTATACTTTAAAATAAATCAAATTCATAATTTATCACTATTAATTATTTCGATTAAAAAAGTTGTTTTTAATTAAAATTTATTAATTTTCAATATTCATCAAAATATGAAAGTTATCAGAAAACTACCAAAATTTCACCCTAAGATAATTTTGATATTAAGAATACAAAAATGAAGTCTATTTTACCAAATTCAAAACATAAAAGTTTCATTTATTAATTTAAAATTAATTCCTATTATTAAAACCAAAAGGCGCATTTGTAAGAAATAATAACTATCAAAAGTTTGCACTTGTTTATGTCCAATTTCAAAGTCAAATTACTTAAAATGACCATAATTTGATTAAATGGTAAACATATAATATATTTATACTTCAATACCATTAAAATGTATAATTTAACAATATAAATTATTTTGATTAAAAAATTTGTATTCTGTTAAAATATAGTATTTTTCACTATTCATCCAAATATGAAAGTTATCAAAAAAACACCAAAACTTTATTGAAACTAAATTATTATGTCCTGATTCTAAATAAGAAGTTTATTTTGTAGTGGTATTTATTGATGATATCTTGGTATACTCCAAAAGCTATGAAGATCATGAAAACCACTTGTGCATTATCCTGAAGACTCTTAGAAGACATGAATTATATGGGAAGTTTAGCAAGTGTGAATTATGTCTTCAGAAAACTTCTTTTCTTGGCTATATTGTCTCCAAATATGGAATCTCAATTTATCCTTCTAAGATAAGAGCAATCCAAGAATGGCCAGCACCGACGAGTATAACCGAGGTATGCAGTTTTATTGGTTTAGCAGGTTATTATCAACATTTCGTCCAGAATTTTGCCCGATTGGATAGCCCATTAACGAAGCTCCCACGTAAAGGGGTTGAATTTGTTTGGACAAAAGAGTGTGAAGAATGTTTTGAAGAACTGAAGATAAGATTAGTTAATGATCCTATATTGACTCTACCATCAGGGAATGATGGGTTCGTTATTTATAGTGATGCATTAAAGAAATGACTTGGTTGTGTCCTTATGAAGAATGATAGAGTTATTGACTATGCATCACGACAGCTGAAAATTCATCAGAAAAACAATCCTACTCATGATCTCGAGTCAGTAGCTGTGATCTTTCCTTCGAAGATATGAAGACACTATCTCTATGGTGAGAAATGTGAGATTTATACTGATCACAAGAGTTTGAAGTATATTTTCTCATAGAAAGAACTCAACATGAGGCAAAGGTGATGTCTTGAACTACTCAAGGATTATGATTTCATGACAAACTACCACCCGGGGAAGGAAAATAAGGTGGCAGATGATTTGAGTAGAAAGGATAATGGAGTTCTGAATAATATGAGAGTTTAAAAGGATCCTATTTTCATGGATCTAGTAAATATGGATATGAGAATCTCCATGGCAGTTGAAACATCAATAATTTTTCAAATGGTTTCCAAACCATCTTTATAAGAAAGGATAAAGAGTTCTCAGACCGATGATGAAGAGTTTCAAAAGAAGATTAAAGCTATGAATGATGGGAGATTGAGTGACTTTGTGTATGAAGGTGGAATTTTGAAATTTGGGAAAAGACTTTATGTTACCGATATACCTGAAATAAAAAGGGAATTGTTGGACGCTGCTCATAGTTCCAGTTTCTCTATTCACCCTGGGAGCACCAAAATGTATAGATATTTGAAGGAAAATTTTTGGTGGGACAACATGAAGAGGTAGATTGCTGATTTTGTGTCAACATGTATTGTTTGTCAACAAGTGAAAGATGGAAGGAAACAACCTGGAGGAGTCATGAAACCTCTTCCCATACCTGAGTGGAAGTGGGATAATATCACGATGGACTTTGTCATGATACTACCAAAGACTTCAAGAAGGAATGATGCAATATGGGTCATTGTTGATCGTCTTACCAAGTCAACACATTTTCTTGCTATAATGGAAGATTTACCACTTGAATGTATAGCAAGACTATATATTAATGAATTTGTGAGACTTTATGGAGTACCCCTATCAATTGTTTTGGATCTTGATCCTCATTTTACATCAATATTCTGGAAAAGTCGTCAGAAATCCCTGGATACTGAACTCCGTTTGAGCACTGCTTACCACCCTAAAAAAGATGGAAAATCTGAAAGTACTTTTCAAACCTTAGAAGACATGTTGAGATCATGCTCACTTGACTTTCAGGGTATGTGGGATCAATATTTACCTCTGGTAGAATTTTCCTATAACAATAGATTCCCTTCAAGTATTCAGATGGCACCATATGAAGCGTTATATGAAAAGAGATGTTGCACACCAACCTGTTGGGATGGTGTTGGTGAAAGAAAACTCGTAGGCCTAGAACTAGTGGAGGAAACTATGGAAAAGGTGAAGGGAATCCAAAACCACATCAAAGTAGCTCAAAGTAGGCAAAAGAGCTATGCTGACAACCGAAGGAAGGATTTGGCATTTCTGGTAGGAGATCATGTTTTCTTGAAGGTATCTCCATGGAAGGGTGTTATACATTTCGGTAAGAAGGAAAAATTGAGTCCCAGGTACATCGGATCATTCGAAATTCTTGAATGAATTGGGGATGTAGCTTACTGTTTGGCAATGCCACCAAGTCTCTCCAAAGATCACGATGTGTTCCACGTATCACAGTTGAGAAAATACATGCCTAACCCAATGCATGTACTCACCTATGAGGAAGTAAAACTAGAACTCGATCTATCTTATTGCGAATAGCCTGTCAAGATTCTTGATACAAGAGAGAAAGTGCTGAGAAATTGGATGACTCGTTTGGTAAAAGTTTTATGGAGGAACCATAAGATGGAAGGGGAAACATGGGAACCCGAGGAACTTATGATGAAGAACCACCCGAGTCCTTTCATGCAGTAGTATTTTAGAAATTTTGAGTATGAAATTATTTGAAGGAGGGGAGAATGTAACTCCCCAAGCTTCCACGGTATGATTCTCTTTGAATAATATAGTAGCGTGTGTTGTACGCAACTTCGAGATTCTAACACACTGCGACCAATCAAGATAGTCGTTATGAATAGTAATACCCACTTTTTGAAATTTTATAAATTTTATCTCTCAAAATGGACTTCATTTTTGGATTCTGAATATTGAAATTATCCTCACGTGAAATTTTGGTACTTTTCAGGTAACTTGTATATTTTGATGAATAGTGAAAATTACTATATTTTAATTAAAAACAACTTTTTTAATCAAAATAATTAACAGTGATAAATTATGAATTTGAGTGGTCTTAAAGTATATTTATAATATATTTTTACCATTTAATACAATGTTGGTCATTGGAAATAATTTTACATTTAAACCGAGCATAAACAAGTGTCAATCTTTTGATAGGTTTTATCTCTTAAAAGCACGCCTTTTGTTTTAACAACGAGAATTAATTTTAAATTAAT
Source organism: Viscum album (assembly GCA_963277665.1). Lineage (NCBI taxonomy): Eukaryota > Viridiplantae > Streptophyta > Magnoliopsida > Santalales > Viscaceae > Viscum > Viscum album. The sequence goes on along the minus strand of OY728139.1, from coordinate 1,508,898,960 downwards.
TTCTGCCACTTCTGTGTTTTGAATTTGGAAAAATGGATTTCATATTTGGAATCAGGATTTCCAAATTCTGTAAATAGGTAACTTTTATTTTTAGACATTTTGAATAATTACTTCGGTAAATATTTTATTTACCATGGTTAAATGGTAAATCCGGTAAATAAGGGTAAAAAATAATATTATAATAATAATAATTTACCCTAAAACATGTCCTAACCCTATTTGTTGATACATGGCCGACCATGGGCATATTTTTGTCTATTTTGGGACCCCATGGATCCACTTGTAAGTGATAATGACAGTTTATATTAATTAAGTTAAAGTAAATACAAAAATGACATAAGCATATATCTTTTAGAAATTTTTTTTTTACATGGGGTTATATATGTTATATTTTCGACTATAAATATTAATTGGAAATATAAAAATATTTCCTACATAATGTAATTTTATTTATAATTTTTATACATTTAATAATTAAGTTTATTTATGACACAATAATGATGCAGTATTTTACTTATTAATGAAAGAATCAAATAATTGGTATTATAAAAGTTAAAATAAATATAATTTGAAATTTTTGATGGAATCCAAGAATTTTATTTGTTAATAAGACATGTTATTATTTCTTAAATGAATTTGGTTTGAATTGATAAAGTTGTTGAGACTTTAACAAAAATCAATTATTAAATATTGTCAAAATTGACATAAATGAGTTTTTAAAACAAATATTATACTATTAATTGATATTCTATTCCTAAAAATCTAAGGTTCATCCAAAAGACTTATAACATGATAGGTGTATCATTAATGGACCACTTGGGGGTTTCTTGGAAATATATAGTAAGTTTATTAACTATATAATATAAAAATACAAAGTGACATGGTAAATGTCAAACTAATTAACTAAGAGTTAAAAATAAAATATAAGGATAATATAACGACCCAAACCTATCTATAATCTATTGGTTGAAAGGATTTCGACCCATACCCACCTTAGACTATGAATAATCCAATTTTGAGCCATTAGAAATTGAATATGAATTTATTATAAAATAATACTTTATGTTTTTCTTAAAGAGCCCCTCCTCCCCCTTATAAAAGGACACCACTTATAACCAATTCTTCACACCTTCAAAGCCTTTTGGTTCGGCCAAAACCTTCCCAAATATTCTCTCAGCTTCCCTAAATTCAACCTATAGGCCTTATTTGGATCATAAATACAACCTAAGGAGCTCTCTTCATCAAATCAAAAGGAAGAACCCGAAGAAGAGGTATTGTTTTCACCACCCTCTTTCAAGTTATTTTCTTCTTCAACTTCTTCTTTCTTTGTTATTTCCATTCTAAAATAATAAATCCAGTGTATTATATATATTTTGATGTTATTATAAATATGGTACAACCATATTCAGTATTCTATCCATCCTTTGAATGACATGTCACCATACGTGTGTACGTACGAATTGCCGCCTCCACGTCGTGGTGTAATTGTTATTAAATAAATTATTATTTGGATGGGTATAATAATGATGTGTAATTCATGTAAATAATAAATATAACATGATAATTATTCTTTATATATGATACACCATCCAATTATATATTATTTTAATATCAAAATAATGGTATTGTCGCTCGTGCGTACGTACGGACTTCCGTCTCCACAAACGCGATGAGATTCATTCCCCATCGTATCCATTAAAGAATAATTTTCATTTTATGGTTAAAAATAATATTTAAATACTTAATATAATTCTGGATATGAATAAGATACAAACTATTTATAACAAAAACAACTTACATAACAGATTATATAAAGGAATACAAATTCGTTAACACCCGAAATGACGATAATACTAAGATATTATTAACATAACAATGTTAAAATATAATATATGATATCATATTAATGTATATGATTCTTGTATAATCTAATAACAATTATTTAACCAATATAAAAGTGGTTAACCTACCCTCAACCAAGGAAAATTATAAATTAAGGGTTTATTTCACAATCTCTTCATTATCCGAGGTTGTTTATACGTAATTACCTAGTGGTACCTCTTTATCATCCACATCCATGTTTCTTAAAAATGTATTTCAAATAATTCTTAATACTTTATAGACTATGGGTTAAAGTCATTTATACCCTATTTTGACTTTTTATAAGATGTTTATAAAGGAATCTTTCTGTCATTTTCCAAACAAGGTCCTTTTAAACCTTTTCGACAGAATTAAGGTAAGAATGTCTTTTTTAACTTATACAGTAGGTGCGGCTATTTTCTGCTGTTATAAAATCGACGAAGCTTCCCTTACAAGATTATAAGAATATTTTCAAAGTAAATGTTTTATTTTATAATCATGTGACTCTTAAATGATTTCAAAATAGAAAGAGATATTTCTCTCAAATATTTTTGATTTCATCTATGTCAACATCCCTTGATGGATTTTAAGCTTATTTGATGTTTATTTATTATGATAAGAAACTTCCATATTTTATTGAAGGTTTTGTGATATGTTTGACTGTGGATGTTCTATTTTTATACCATTCATAGTTTATGGAGAAAGTATTGACATTTCGTATGCTAGTTTTAATACGAATGTTTATGTTATGTTTAAACCTATTCATATGAGGAATGAATTGGACTTAATAAGTGACGGGTGGAGCCCCCTATAGCTCCTCGATGCATCGGTAGGTCTCATGAGACAACTAGACATGGAATTAGCCGAGGAACATTTCCAATTTGATTTATGGTTTTGGCTGATGCCTTAATCATTTTTAGACGTCTTGGCCGATTCCTTGAGAAAATGTTTCAGAATGTCCAACATTATAAATTCCCTCATTATTGAAATAATATTGATGGTTCCTATAGTCATTCGAATAGTAGAATGCCCATGATTATGTTTTATTATGGCATTATTTACTCATATCATATTCTTTCCATAAAAGTATTCAGGTTTATTATTTGTAAAGTGTTGTGGTTTCAATTATTTACCATGCTTAATATTTATGTCATTTTCCACTGTATTACTTACCCTTACAGAGCGTTTGAGATCACCCCTTTTCTTATGATTCATTTTCCCAGGATTTGAAGAATTTAGTTATGAGTGACCTGCAGACATAATCTTGGAGGCTTGGATGTTTCTAATGAAATATATTTGTGTTGTATTTCTCTTCAAGCTGTAAAGTTGAACTTATGTATGAATTTTTTTCCAATAATACTAAACTGATCGGTCTTTCGAGACATGATTTTCTTGTGATCATGACAATGTTATTTAATAATGAACCAACTCTGGGTAACTGGGTCAGAGAATTATAGTTGGTATCAAAGGAAGTTTAGTACAAACCTTGGAAACTAGATTTAGATAAACTCTGATTAGAGCACCTAGCCCTAAGATAGACTTTGAGGATTAGAATAGAAAAACTTCGTAGAATTTTGGTATTGTAGAGATTTTGTGAGTTTTCCAAGCAATAAATACCTATCTAGATATGAGCAGGTAGAGGCGGCTCTGGCACATATGTACCTAAGGGTAAAACCCGAAAACACCATTTTGAGCTAGACTCGAACGGGAACTGGTGCACGACAATGGGCCTTGCTGCACTCTTGGTTACGACACTCCCAGGGGATATGCTTAGGATAATTCTCATTTTATTTTTAAACCATTATGAAGGGTTTATGTGTATATACTTTCTCAAATAATTTTTTTTATGATTATGGATTATATCCATAAACAGTTCAATTTATGATAAGTGTTTTACAAGTATGGAATTATGTATTTTGATTCATAAATTGACCTAGTTTATGCCACTTTTTAGAAATGGAGCATAATGGAAGGAATGGAAATAGTATCAATGAAGGCACTCCATGTAGGGATTTACCTCATGCTCAAGATAATTATAGTGGAGCTGGTGATGCAACTAGTGCTGATCAGTTTATCACCATACTGGGACAACTCACTCAGGTTATGAATAATAACCTTACCCATATGGAGCACCCATATCCACAGCGTAGAGGATCAATGTTAGATCGCTTCATGAGGAAACAACCACCAAAATTCAATGTGAGTAAAAATCCCTTAGTATCTAAGCAATGGATAAATTCCTTAGTGAAAATATTCCATGCCTTGGGGAGTAGAGAAAGGGAAAAAGTTGTCATGATAGTTTACCGCCTCACTGGAGATGCTGATCAATGGTGGTCATTGATTAAAAACACAATGGAAGATAATTAAGTATCAAATATGGAATTGAGGGAGTTCAAAGATATTTTCTTATAAAAATACTTTCCTCGTGACCATCGAGCAGATATGGAAAGGCAATTTCTGAGTCTGAGGAAAAAGGAGGATGCGAATGTCACAAAGTATGAGGCTAACTTTACAAGGTTAGCGAGGCATGTCGCAGATTATATACATAACCCAAGAAGTAATATTGTTCATTTCTTTTATGGGTTAAAATAATTTCTCTATAGAGAATTAGTATCACAATCCTTCTCATCATATGAATATATTGTCTCATGTGAAATCAAGACAGAAAAGGAATTCTCTAAGTCTTAGGACTTTAAATCAAAGAAAGAGAAGAAGAGATCTGCTGAACACTCTAGGAAAGGAAATAAGGAAACTGGGAAGAAGGGAAGAATTGAATTTCCACCCTATGATAATTGTGGAAGGAAGCACCCTGGTGCCTGTCTAAAAGGAAAAGGATTATTCTACAAATGTGGACAGAAAGGCCATCTAGTTGGTGATTGTAAAGGAAAGAAAGACGGTACCAATGTTCAATGCTAAAATTGCAGGGAAATAGGACATTATGAAAATGAATGTCCTAAGAGTTAGATAAAATTAACTCAGAAAATGCCTAGGGACCAATGCCAAGCTTATGAAATCACTACTGCTGAAGTTGAAGCCCTGAAAGACGTGGTGGCAGGTAATTTAATGGTTTCCTGAAGTTTAGAAAATACTTTATTTGATTATGGATAATCACATTGTTTAATATCGTCCCAGTTTGTTAAGAAAATTAGATATTTTCAATTTGATTTAACAAGAGAGTTGTCTGTTAAAACTCTTAAGGGAAGTATCATTGCAACAATGTTTTGTGAATCGGTCCCCTTTAGAGAATATAAATGTTCTTTATCTTCTGATCTCATCGTCATAACCATGACTGAATTTGATATAATCCTCGGTATGGATTGACTTTTGGACTATGTTGTGAAAATTTATTGTAAGAAGATGGAGGTTAAATTTTTTGATAATGACGATAAAGAACTCCTTATCTTTAGAGCAAAATCGTCACCACCTGATTCTTATCTAGATCCACCCCCAGTAGCTCAACTAAAATCAATTATCGGGGAGGAAGAGAATGAAATAACTGTGGGTGAGGAAAGGAATGTTCAAATAGAGGATGTACCTATTGTGGGAGAATATGTTGATGTGTTTCTGGAAGAATTACCTGGACATTCTCCAGAATGAGAAATTGAGTTTTCCATTGATTTAATTCCTGGTTCAAGGCCCATATCAAAAACCCCTTACAGAATGGACACTGTGGAATTAGTTGAACTAAAGAAACAACTGGAGGAATTGAGTAATAAGGGATTTATTCACCCTAGTGTTTCTCCATGGGGAGCCCCTGTCCTTTTTGTTAAGAAGAAAGATGGATCTATGAGGTTGTACATTGACTACAGGGATATCAATGCTATAAAAATAAAGAACATGTATCCCCTACCTCGCATTGATGATTTATTTGACCAATTTCATGGAGATCAATACCTTTCAAAGATTTACCATCGATCTGGATACCATCAGTTGTGTGTGAAAAAGGAAGACATTCTGAAGACAATATTTCGAACTAGGTACAGGCATTACGAGTTCATAGTAATGCCTTTTGGGCTGACTAATGCACCCTCTATTTTCATGGATCTAATGAACATAGTTTTCAAGGAATATATTGATGAATTTGTAGTGGTATTTATTGATGATATCTTGGTATACTACAAAAGCTACAAAGATCATGAAAATCACTTGCGTATTATATTGAAGACTCTGAGAGGACATGAATTATATGGGAAGTTTAGCAAGTGTGAATTCTGTCTTCATGAGATTTCTTTTCTTGGCCATATTGTCTCTAAGGATGGAATCTCTGTTGATCCTTCTAAGACAAGAGAAATCCAAGAATGGACAACACCGAATAGTATAACCGAGGTACACAGTGTTATTGGTTTAGCAGGTTATTATCGACGTTTCATCCAGAATTTTGCCCGATTGGCTAACCCATTAACGAAGCTCACATGTAAAGGGGTTAAATTTGTTTGGACAAAAGAGTGTGAAGAATGTTTCGAAGAACTGAAGAGAATATTTGTCAATGCTCTTATATTGACTCTACCATTTGGGAATGACGAGTTTGTTATTTATAGTGATGCCTCAAAGGAATTGGTTGGGTCCTTATGCAGAATGATAGAGTTATTGGATATGCATCACGACAGCTGAAAATTCATGAGCAGAACTATCCTACTCATGATCTTGAGTTAGATGCTGTAATATTTGTATTGAAGATTTGGAGAGACTCTCTCTATGGTGACAATGTGAGATTTATACTAATCACAAGAATTTGAAGTATATTTTCTCGCAGAAAGAACTGGACATGAGGCAAAGGCGATGGCTTGAACTACTCAAGGATTATGATTGCACAATACACTACCACCCAGGGAAGGAAAATAAGGTGGAAGATGCTTTAAGAAGAAAGGATAATGGAGTTTTGAACAAAATGAGAGTTGAAAAGGATCCTATTTTCATGGATCTAGTAAAGATGGATATGGGAATTACCATGGAAGGTGAAACATCAATGAATTTTCAAATGGTTGCCAAACCATATTTACTAGAAAAGATAAAGATTTCTCAAACCGATGATGAAGAGTTTCAAAAGAAGATTAAAGCTGTGAATGATGGGAGATTGAGTGACTTTGTGTATGAAGATTAAATTTTGAAATTTGGGAGGAGACTTTGTGTTCCCAATATACCTGATCTAAAAAGGGAATTTTTGGATAGTTCTCATAGTTCTAATTTCTCTATACACCCTGGGAGCACCAAAATGTATAGAGATTTGAAGGAAAATTTTTGGTGGGACAACTTGAAGAGGGAGATTGCTAATTTTGTGTCAAGATGTATGGTTTGTCAACAAGTAAAAGCTGGAAGGAAACAACCTGAAGGAGTCATGCATCCTCTTCCCATACCTGAGTGGAAATTGGATAATATCACAATGTACTTTTTCATGGGACTACCATAGACTCCTAGAAGGAACGATGCAATATGGGTCATTGTTGATCATCTTACCAAGTCAGCGCATTTTCTTACTATGAGGAAAGATTTACCACTTGAACGTCTAGTAAGACTATATGTTAATGAAGTTGTGAGACTTCATGGAGCACCCCTATCGATTGTTTCTGATTGTGATCCCTATTTTACTTCAATATTCTGGAAAAGTATTCAGGAAGCCTTGGATACTGAACTTCGTTTGAGCACAACTTACTACCCTCAAACAGATGGACAATCAGAACGGACTATTCAATCCTTAGAAGAAATGTTGATACCATTATCTCTTGACTTTAAAGGTATGTGGGATGAATATTTACCTACTGTAGAATTTTCCTATAATAATAGCTTCCATTCAAGTATTTGGATGGCACCATATGAAGCGTTATATGGAAATAGATGTCTCACACCAACCTGTAGGGATGACGTTGGTCAAAGAAAACTTGTAGGCCCAGAACTGGTGGGGGAAACAATGAAAAAGGTAAAGGTAATCCAAAACCACATCAAAGCAGCTCAAAGTAGGCAGAAGAGTTATGCCGATAAACGAAGGAAGGATTTGGAATTTTAGGTAGGATATCATGTTTTCTTGAAGGTATCTCCATGGAAGGGAGTTATAAGTTTCGTCAAGAAGGGAAAATTGAGTCCCAGGTACATCATACCTTTCAAAATTTTAGAACGAATTGGGGCTGTAGATTACCATTTTGCAATGCCGCAAAATCTCTCCAAAGTTCATGATGTGTTCCACGTATCACTGTTAAGAAAATAAATGCCTGACCCAACGCAGGTACTCACTTACGAGGATTTAGAACTGGAACCTGATATATCTTATTGCGAAGAGCCTTCCAAGATTCTTGATATAAGAGAGCAAGTGTTGAGAAACCGGACGACTAGTCTGGTAAAAGTTCTATGGAGGAACCATAAGATGGAAGAGGCAACGTGGGAACCCGGGGAACTTATGATGAAGAACCACCCGAGTATTTTTATACAGTAATTTTCTAGACATTTCGAGGATGGAATTATTTGAAGGAGTGGAGAATGTAACACCTCATGATTCCATGGTACGATTCTCTTTGAATAATATAGTAGCGTGTGTTGTACGCAACTTTGAGATTCTAACACACTGCGACCAATCAAAGTAGCCATTATGAATAGTAATATCCACTTTTTGAAATTTTATCTCTAAAAATGAACTTCATTTTTGGATTTGGAATATCAAAATTAGCCTAGGGTAAAATTTTGGTACTTTTCAGATAACTTTTATATTTTGATGAATAGTGAAAATTACTAAATTTTAATTAAAAACAACTTTTTTAATCAAAATAATCAATAGTGATAAATTATGAATTTGAGTGATTTTAAAGTATATTTATAATATATTTTTACCATTCAATACAATTTTGTTCATTGTACATAATTTCACAATTAAACCGGACATAAACAAGTGTCAATCTTTTGATAGTTATTATTTATTAAAAACACATTTTTTGTTTTGACAGCGGAAATTAATTTTAAATTAATTTCTCCCACTTATGTGTTTTGAATTTAGAAAAATGGATTCCATATTTAGAATCAGGATTTCCAAATTGTGTAAATAGTTAACTTTTATTTTTAGAAATTTTGAATAATTACTTAGGTAAATATTTTATTTAGCATGGTTAAAGGGTAAATTCGGTAAATAAGGGTAAACAAATAATATTATAATAATTATAAATTACCCTAAAACGTGTCATAACCCTATTGGTTGATACATGTACGACCATGGGCATCTTTGGGTCGATTTTGGGACCCCATGGATCCACTTGTATGTGATAATGACACTTTATATTAATTAAGTTAAAGTAAATACAAAAATGACATAAGCATATATCTTTTAGAAAAACAATTTTTACATAGTGTTATATATGTTATATTTTATACTATAAATATTCATTGGAAAGTTAAAAAAATTTCTTACATAAGATTATTTTATTTATAATTTTTATACATTTAATAATTAAATTTATTTCTGACACAATAATGATACAATATTTTCCCTATTAATGAAAGAATCAAATTATTGGTATTATAAAAGTTAAAATAAATATAATTTGAAATTCTTGATTCCATCCACGAATTTTATTGGTTACTATGACATTTTAGTATTGTATAAATGATTTTTTTTGAATTAATAAAGTTTTTAATACTTTAAAAAAAATAAATTATTAAATATTTTCAAAATTGAGATAAATGAGTTTTTAAAACAAATATTATATTATTAATTGATATTCTATTTTTAATAATATAAGGTTTGGCCAAAGGACTTATATCATGATAGATGTATCATTAAGGGACAACTTGGGGGTCTCTTGGATGTATATAGTATGTTTATTAACTATATAATATAAAAATAGAAAGTGACATGGTAAATGTCAAACTAATTAACTAAGAGTTAAAACTAAAAGATAAGGTTAATATAATGACCCAAACCTGTCTAAAATCTATTGTTTGAAATTATTTAGACCCATAACCACCTTATACTTTTAATAATCTACTTTTGAGCCATTATAAACCGAATATGGATTCATTATAAATTAATAATTTTTGTTTTTCCTAAAGAGCCCCTCTTCCCCCTTATAAAAGGACACCACTTCTAACCAATTATTCACACATTAAAAGCCTTTTTGTTCGTCCAACCCCTAAACAAATATTCTCTAAACTTACCTAAATTAAACCTAGCGGACTTAGTTTGATCATAAAGCCAACCTAAGGTGCCCTTTTGATCAAATCAAAATGTAGAACCCGAAGAAGAGGTAATGTTTTCCCCACCCTCTTTCAAGTTCTTTTCTTCTTCAACTTCTTCTTTCTTTGTTATTTACATTCTAAATTATAACTCCAGTATATTATATATACTCTGATGTTATTATAAATATGGTACAACCATATTTAGTATTCTATCCATCCCTTGAATGACATGTCACCATACGTGCGTACGTACGGCCTACCGTCTCCACGTCGTGGTGTAATTGTTATTCAATAAATTATTATTTGGATGGGTATAATAATGATGTGTAATTATTGTAAATAATAAATATAACATGATAATTATTTTTTATATATGATACACCATCCAATTATATATTATTTTAATATCAAAAGAATGATATTGTCGCTCGTGCATACGTACAGACTACCGTCTCCACGAACACGATGAGATTCATTCCCCATCATATCCATTGAAGAATAATTTTAATTTTGTGGTTAAAAATAATGTTTAAAGACTTAATATCATTCTGGATATGAATAAGATACAACCTATCCATAACAAACACGACATACGTAACAAATCATATAAAGGAAAACGAATTCGTTAACACCTGAAATGACGATAATACTAAGATATTATTAACATAACAATGTTAAAAGATCATATATGATATCATATTAATGTATACGATTCTGTTATAATTTAATAACAATTATTTCACCATTATAAAAGAGGTTAACCTATCCTCAACCAAGGAAAAGTACAAGGTAAGGGTTTATTTCACAATCTCTTCATTATCCGAGGTTGTTTATATGTAATTATCTACTGGGACCTCTTTATCATTCACATCCATGTTTCTTAAAAATGTATTTCAAATCATTATTAATACCTTATAGACTATGCGTTAAATTAATTTATACCCTTTTTTGACTTTTTATAATATGTTTATAGAGGAATCTTTCTGTCCTTTTCCAAACAAGGTCATTTTTAACCTTTTCGACAAAATTAAGGTAAGAATGTTTTTTTAACTTATACAGTGGGTGCGGCTATTTTCTACCTATATGAAATCGTCGAATCTTACCTTACAAGATTATAAGAATATTTTCAAAGTAAATGTTTTATTTTATAATTATGTGACTCTTAAATGATTTTAAAATAGAAAGAGATATTTCTCTAAAAAGGGTTTTGATTTCATCTATGTCAACATCCTTTGATGGATTTTAAGTTTATTTGAATTTGATTTATTATGATACAAAACTTTCATATTGTATTGAAGGTTTTGTGATATGTTTGACTATAGATGTGCTACTTTTATACCATTCATGTTTTATGGTTAAAGTATTGACATTTCATATGCTAGTTTTAATACGAATGTTTATGATATGTTTAGACATTTTCATATGAGGAATGTATTAGTCTTAGTAAGTGACGGGTGGAGCCTGCTATAGCTCCTCGATGCATCGGTATGTCTCATGAGACAACTAGAAGTGGAATTGTTCGAGGCCTTTTCCCAATTTGATTTATGGTTTTGGCCAAGGCCTTAATCATTGTTAGACGTCTTGGCTGAGGCCTTGATAAAATGTTTCAGAATATCTGGCATTATACATTCCCTCATTATGGAAATAATATTGATGGTTCATGTGGTCATTCGACTAGTAGAATAACCATGATTATGTTTTATTATGGCATTATTTACTTAGCTTATATTCTTTCCATAAAAGTATTCATGTTTATTATTGGTAAAGGAATGTGGTTTCAATTATTTACCATGCCTAATATTTATGTCATTTTCCACTGTATTACTTACCCTTACTAAGCGTTTGAGCTCACCCCTATTCTTATGTTGCATTTTCCCTGGATATGAAGAAGTTAGTTATGAGTGACCTGCAGGCATAATCTAGGAGGCTTGGATGTTTCTAATTAAATATATTTGTGTTGTATTTATCTTAAAGCTGTAAATTTGAACTTATGTATGAGTCTTCTTTCCAATAATACTAAACTGATCGGTCTTTCGAGACATTATTTCCTTGTGATCATGATAATGTTATGTAATAATGCACCGACTCTGGGTAACTGGGTTCGGGGAATTACATATCTTCCCAAAGATTTAAATTGATAATTTAATAAAAAATAAAATCCTAAAGTTTAATATTTTATAATCAAAATATCATGAATAATTTTCACCCTTATGATGTAGCATATATTTTCCTTTTAAAACAACCCATTTCTTACCATTTTGTAATAATAATATTTCTATAAAACTTGTAGAAATAATAGATAAATCATATTGGTAACTTCCTGACTCATTTTAATATCACTATTACATATGGTTTAATCCTCATGATTACACATGGAGTGACCATCATGGGTAAACTTGGAGTAACTATCACAGTTACACTAGTAATAACCATCACAGTTATACTTGGAATAACCATCACGGTGAATTCCCATATCTCTTTATAGAAACCAAATAAGTTTACTCCATCCATTTACCCATTTAATTGGATATATTTAATGGGATAACCCTTCCTCAATTTATAATGGAACCACCCATCATCATAAAAAATTCCCATTGACTATAAAAAATTCATAACACAAAAAATATTGGAGTTTACTAAATTTTCATTTTACACAATAGAAAACATTTCTGGTTATTGAAATATCAATTACAATTAAAAAAATTCAAAATAAAAATAAAGAAGGAAAATATGTTTTCTATTTGAATAAAAAATAGAATATTTTAAAGGAATTAAAATTCTAAATAATGGTTACAATGGTGGGAAAACTCATTGTATTAATATATGTTAAAGTAGAACTTCCCTTATTTCTTTTTGTAAATAACATTAAAACATTCCATAGAAAGATTCCATTTTAAAAAATTTAAAAGAAATTAAAAAGCGACATAAAATATCCTTTATAATTATTTTAGGTAGATAAAATTTGATCCATATAATAATTTTTAAATTATAGACATGGAAGAAAAAGAGTTGGAAGGGAAACTTTAAAAGAGGATTTTTAAAATAATGTCTCTTACCTTGAGCCTAAATCATCACATATGTTCCTTATCTTACTAAATAATAAAATTATGTTAATTATTAACTTTTTTAAAAAAAATTAAATTTTACTATGACTTTTATTTTATCTATTAACATGTTATATACAATTACTTATTCATATGAGTTCATGTCAGATGTTTTTACAATATTCGTTTCTTATGCTCAAAATAACTTTAGTGGGTTGACTATGGTCAAATAAGTCATTATTCCATCATTTCCAAAATAATAATAATTATATAATAATAATTTTTATACATAAATTATAATTTTAAATACAATCATGAATGTTGTTTATGAAAAATAAACTACACTATAATCCTGTAGAGAGTAGGTCGTACGTATGGATAAGTAAGGTTTCCATGTTTTAATAAACACTATGGAGAGAAGTTAAGATTTTTTTTTTAAATTTTAAGAATGATAATTATTTTAAAAATACCATATTATATCTTTAAATATACTTATATATGTTATCAATGTGTTGTGGTGATGAAATATGAATCACATCACTTCATAGAGGTGGTACTCCACACGTGCACACGAACGACGTTATCATTTTTCAATGAATGGAAAGGTAAGTAATTAAATTAAATGTTATTTTTTTCAAAATAATAAATTTGTCATGAATATCATATAGAAACATTAATTAAATCATTATAATCATCTATGATATATGGTGGTGGTTAATGAATTACATTGGTCCATGAGGCGGTAGTTCGCTATACACACATACGATGGATTCCCTTACCATTTGATGGAGGTTGAAGATAGATATTGGTTATTCCATTAACATATTAACATCTAGGTATATGGGATATAATTATTTTATTATCACAAATTGGTTGGAGAATATTTGAAGAAGGTGGAAGAAGACATATAATGAAAACACTCAGTTAAGAACTATACCCCTTTTTAACACAACCTCTTTTTCTTTACACATTATGCCTCTAAGATTTGTATTTTTTCAATAAAATGTACTCTATAATGTGGGGTTGGATGTTAATATTATAATTTTTTTTATATTATCTGAAAAAAATGATTCTTGAGGTGTGATGAAATGAGAATAAGGGGTTCCCTTTTATAAGAGAGGCGAGGGGCACTCTTGGAATTTCATAAAATATAAAATTAATGTAAATTAATTTTGATGTAAATATTTATAATATTAGAATATAAGATTAGTATGCATAAAAATAATCTCATCCAATTAAATTTGGAAAAGTTTTGATTGTGATGTTACCTTATATATTGGTTTTAACACCCCCATTAACCCTTTTAACACTTACCATGACAACTAGTTGTTATACTATTTGGGAGGTCATGATAGTAACCATAAATGGAAAAAAATTCCAAAAAAGGGATGTGGTTGATATTTTAAACCATTTATTAATAAATATTTAGATGATACAATTTTTATGAATTTTATATCATTTAGTAAAATATTATTTTCATAAAATATCCATAATGTGTGTTTTAGAACTATTAATTTACATTGACTTTAATAAAATCAAGAAAAAAAGGAAATTCAAATAAAAAAATTTAATACATCCTTAAAATTTTATATATTTTTATAAAATTCATGGATCACATTTTTTATTTCAAATTATATTACATTTAATATTTTTAATATAATTTATTTTATTTTTCAGTTAATTGAATAATTACCATGTTAGTGTTACGGAAGCAATAAGGTAATTATTTCTTAACTAAAAATAAAAAATAAAATAGCCTGAAAATGATAAATAATTTATATTTAAAATTTATATTTACAACTGAAAATATTCTCAAATTATTCTCCTATCAAAAATATTATAGTCCTTAAAAGTAAGAGTGTGGCATTTTTGGCTTTATATTCATTTAAATATTATAAAGGTAAGAATCATGTAAAAATGAAAAAAAGGTCGTATAACAAAATATTAGAGGAGTATGGATGAAATAGAATCATCCAATAAAATCAATTTAATTTTTAGGGTCTTTTTATAGTCCTTTTTATATAATCGTTAACACCTAATTACCTAATTTACCCTTTACCGTGGTAATAAAAATTACTATGGACTATTCATAATGACTAAAAAATAAATTGGACCTATTTAAAAAATTTATACCTTATGATTAAAAATATAGAATTCATTTTATAAATTTTAAAACATAGAAGTTTCAGAATTTAATTTAATATAAAACTTGAAAAGCACGAAGAAAAACTCTTTTTCATTCAAATTCCTTTTTTTAATATAATTTTTTTTGTACTAAATTTAATTATAAAATTAATTCAAAATACCATAATTTGATTATTTTAAATCAAAAGGAACTAGTTTTATTTAAAAATAAACAATATAATTTTAATTTGTAAATAATTTAAAAAAATTATAGTTTCCAATAAAAATTATTATTTCACTATTCATTAAAATATACAACTTTTCTGAAAAATTTAAAATTTTCACCATAGGATAATTTTTATATGATGATTCTAAAAAGTATATTTATTTCATAAAAACAATTTTAACAGTTATATAAATTAATTATGTTATTTTCTTACAAAAAGTAATAAAAACTCATTTTTAAAGAAAATATACCTTTGAAGAATAAAATGGATTTACTAAAAATTATGTTCTTATTTTCTAAGAATTAATCATTATATTTATACTGATTATAACCTTTATATATGTGTAAAAATTTAGTTAAAACTATTTATACCTTCTAATTTAAGGGATATATTATTACAGTCACATATAGATAATAATATTTCATAATTATTTTAAGCTCAGAGTTGTGTGTCATGCACATTATCGAACATAATGAAATTCTCTTAAAATCATATGAAATTACAATTTTGAATAAATATTAAGCATATATTTCTTATCTTATTTATTTTTTTGAAGTTTTTTGTTTTTTTCATAAGCTTTTTTATCAAATTTATTTGTTTAATCATGTATCACCATTGTTTCCCCCCTTTTTATGAATGTCAATGATCATATTGTACAATGATGGATTCACATAATTATTGTACTTTTTTCAACATCTCACTTTGTGTTCTTCAACATTGGACCAAGGGGTCTCAGTTTGACATTGTTGGGGTGGGTTCGAGCATGATCAAACCCTCATATACATGGAAGTTGTACAAATAATGCATAAATCGACGATTTGGGGATGATTTGAGGTTAGATGCGGGATTCGGGTTATTCTTAGTGGATTCAAGATCTAGAGATTTAGGAGATGTGTGGCGGGTTCCCGTGTGGGAAACTAGACTCCCAATGTTTGTCCATCAGAGGCCAAGAATCAATGTTCGACAATGGTTCCTATGATTACAGTGGATTTGAGAGGTCAAATAGGTATTAATAGTGTTGAAAATAAAGGATCTAGGATTTGTATATAGAAAAGTGTTTTTTGGAAAAATTGACGATACATCCTATAGTCTAGAAGAACATATGTGATATAGTCCCATGGTTAGGATGGATAGGGTTTTATATAGAGAAAAATACCACACTCCAAATATTTACTTATACACACTAGGTGACCTAGTGTTGGAATCTCAACATATACTCCAGGAGTAAATGGGAAATAACCTAGCAAGGAATAAGGGCACTACCTGAGTACATGGGAATGGAAATCTACTTAGACATGGCCAGTGTACATGATCATGAATAGTGTACATGGTCATGAGCCTATAAGACCTGGGTAGTTGAGACATTCCATGTACCACCTATACATGCCATGTAGTATGAAATTTCTACCCAAAATAATTCTAGGGTAGAACACTCCTAGAGAAATAAGCAAGGTAACATGTTTTGTGACACCACATACATGTCATGTACTTCTCCTTATAACTTCTACCATCTATATATCCTTCATCAGGACTTGAATTTTAGCTTATGAGTATCATTTCTTGAGTTATTTTCCACATAAAACATGATGATATCCTTCATAGTGTCTTTGGAGATATGGTTTGAGGTTTTTTTAGAATGAAACTTCTTCATATGACACTTGACCGATATGAGTGATCAGGTAGGATAACCAGATATATATTGTGGTTAGAAACCCCCATTTCGTGTCAGGGCATGGGTCCCCATACTCTCTACATAGACTGAGTGGAATCATCTATCACACCAGGGTTTGGGACCTCTATATACTAAGTGTCACCCTGCTATCGTACTAGGGTATGTGACATCTATCTATTGAGTTGAACCCCCCTCTTACACCAGGGTACAAGTCCTCTATCTTCTGAGTGACATCCTCTTTCACATTGTGGTGTGGGTCCGCTATCAACTAAGTGGTACCCCAGTATCCCACCAGGTCTATGTTCTTCTATATACTGGGTGGAGCCCCTCTATCACAGTAGGGAGAGGGTCCTCTATCAGATATTTTCCCCCTCAACTATGCAACATAGTGGTTAGGTGTGGTTCATCCACATGGTTTCTTTTATAGCCATGTGGGATATGGGGCATCAGAGATGAACTATTAGAGATTCAAGAAGACTCATCAACCAAGGCTGGGTAATAGAAATAGAGATACCCTTTCTCTCTCATTTGATTTTATTTATGAATATAAATCATGGGTTTTTTGTTTCCCTCTTATTATTTCTTGAGCTTATTTCTATTTTATCTTTTCATTTCTCCGTTTTTTTTGTTTTTAGGGCATCCCACTAGGTATTTTTGTACTCATGTCCTCATGGTATTTTTCCACACATGACATATATTGTGAATATGAATGGTATATCAAGGGTGAAATTGGTGGAGCATTTCAATACTTAGGTGTATAGACCACAATTAGTGGTCAGACTTTGAGTTTATGAGCCAAGATCTCTATTTTACCCTTTATTGGTTTTTGTCACATTGTGCTCCATTTATGGTTGGGAATGTGTTTTTTTCCTTTATTATTTATCTTTATATTGTCTTATATAGATGTATTTTCTATAATTTATTTCATTCATGGTTATACTCTAGATGTTATAGTAATTTATTATTCCATTGTACTTTTTTATGGAGACAATTGGGGGTATGCCTACAAGTACATCAGGAAAAGGCCTCTAATTTTAATTATTAATTCCTGGAACTGATCTTCATCCCCTATCCAATTAGAGGTGGGATGGGGGTTGTGACACTAGGATATTCACTGGCCATGAGGTCCCTATTGGGTCTTGTCCGGATACCAATCATGCCCAAATCATCTGACAATGTGAATAGAATACCACAATAAAAAAGGATTTAGGTAAGGAAATAAGTTAAAGGGTCATGCTTGAGATGTCAACACAAGAATAAGATTGTTTAACAAACTTCCACAAAGAAGATAAGTAAGAGATCATCTCCTCTATCAAATAGATAAAAAAATATGTCAATAAAATTACTTCCCCCTAGGAAAAAGAAGGCTTGGTTTGAAGAAGTAAAGTAAAAAAAAGTATTTGGAAAAAAATTATATAAACATGGAAAATCTATGTTCATATGGGTTATTGGTTCTATGAAAGGTATTGGAACAAGCTATACTCTTAATTTATTAATATGTAATTTCTAAGAAACATGCATGAATCAAGGGGGATTCATGGTGAAAAATAAGAATGGATTATTGAAGATAGAATATTTTAACATAAAATCCATCCAAGATACTAGTTCATAATAGGAATTAATTATTAGAGATATTTTATGGTATATGTAAGTATTAAGGTCATATATATGATAAATTCATAGAAATACATCCATGTTATTTTACCTTTATTGTTAAAGGGATTCTCCTTCAATAGAAGTTTTTTAAGTTGTGTGAATATTCTAAGAAGAGATCTAATTTCAATGTAGAATCCCTTGTTATTTGGTAAAATCAATTGAAATTGGATAAGTTTTTGGGGGAATTTGAAAAACATTCCAAATCTAATCGAAAGAATGTGGTTAAAAAAAGTGAGGTGGAAAAAGATATTACACACAATGAAGAAGTTAAAGGGAAGAAACATGATAATCAAATGGATGAGGCTGAAAACAAATATTAGTGTTAAATAAATCATCCCATGATGATATTGGAAGAAATGAATGGCCTGGGTTGAGGGGAAGCTCTCATTATGAATTCAATTTATAAGAAAAATAAGAGGACTCTCCTAATTCCATATTATTTTATGTGTTTGGAACTACCATCTGGGGAATTAATGGGTAAATCTTGCGGTTTTAACTATTGGGTAACATGGATATATTAAAATTCATGGAATTTTCTATCCTCTATGAAATAGAAGAATACGAGTTCTTCCTTTAAGGGGGAGAAACATTGAGAAAAATATGTCATTATAATTAATTATGATGAATCTATAAATTTTGGATAGATTTCAAACTACAAGGTTGAGCTATGATAACCACACTTATGTACCTTTGTTAAGATTGTATTAAATTCACTTATTAAGGTGCATTATTGCAAAAAAATACGGGGAGTTACATGAATTTTACCTGAAATGTACTGGTTAGTTTTTATATGTGTAGGTTACATGTTTCAATTAAATGAACCTATTTTAATACAACCCCTATTTGAGAAATAAGAAATTCTAATCATGATATCACATGCATCGTATTGTATAGATATCGTAAACAGCATTGGTTATATCTCTCTTGTTTTCTAAATCGGGTTTCCCCACGTATACTTGATCAACTAAAGGCTCTTTACTAAGTGTACCATTTGGTATGATCCTTATCTCATGAAAAGGGTGAAGAGTATTAGAGTTAATTCAAAAGAAAATGAAGAGATGATAATTCCATCTCATTGACCATTATATTTGATTAACAATAAGGGGGATAAAGAGACAATCCATCCAAACACACATATTGATAGGGAGGATTGGTATTTACCACAAATTCAAAGGGGGAGAATTTTGTTCCCAAGTAAGTATTGAATTTATAGTAAACAGTTCAATATATGTTCAGTAGAGTTTAATATGATTATTGATGAATTTTTATGGATTCATAATAAGTAACCATTGGATTTCATATTTGTTAAATAATTTAGATAAAGAATCCATATAATTCTAAAATATTTTTGAGCTACTTATTTGATGCTACATATTTAAGAAGTTGAGTGAATAAGTTAAAGAAAATATAGAAATTTATTGTGTGATAATTGATTATATGATCCTTAAAGGATGTAAAGACAAATTTTTGGGGATAAAGGTGAACCTTCTACAAGATTTATTAGAAGTTTTTAAGTGATTTTGAAGGGATATAAGTCATAGAAAATGGTTATCAGTTAATTTTAGAGAATTATGGAATATCCTAGATTCATATAGCCACATCCACATAACCAAATCATGTAGGAAATCAGATAATTCATAATTTCAGATGGAATCACATAGCCAAAGTTAGTGGTGTAGCTGATTTCTTTGTTGAAAATGTAAACCACGTAGCCGATTTTGACATAGATGATATCTATATAACTAAAGTAAACTATGTAAATGATTTTGACATAGCTGATTTCTATATAGACAAAGTAAACAAAAAATCCAATTTCAATGTAGCTGATTGCTACATAGCTAAATTGAACTACATAGTCGATTATGAAGTAGCTGATTATTATGACGTATACAATTTCATGAAGATAAGGAAGTGTCGAATTTTTTTTGAATATGTGAGATTTTTGGATGCATATATTTATATATCGTGTGGAATATTGATGCCTGATTCTTTAGTGGAGTTAAATGAGTATTTGAATGGGAATTCCAATGAGTTTAAATGATAAATAAATTTATAATTTTACCAATTTAAATGATATGATCCTACTAAAAAAGATTGTATGGTTTATATAATTAAAATATGAAAAAATTTATTGTGATATATTTATAATAATTTTCATGATGAATTTTTGTATATAAATATCTGTTATAGGTATCAAATAAAGAGTACTAAGAATTGAGAATGTTTTTTCTCATCGTAAGATCATATGAGAGACATATATATTTAGTATCAGTGATAATGAAAAGGTGAGTCGAATCTTGAAGTATCTAAAGGCGATATACCTAATTATTATAATAAGCTAAGGAGAATAAAAATAACACCATAACTAGAAAGAGTTTCAAGAAAAAAAAACCTATTACAAGTATCTACTAAAGATCTTTAATATATATACATTCAGACCTGTTGATCTATCTACTCATGGAGGAATAAAATATTTCCAAGTGGATCAAAAGAAACTAAGGTGAAGTTGGAGGTATTCATATTTTAGATCCACAAGATAATTCTGCCTTTCATTGGTTGCTGGAAGTGCAGAACATAGTGGGACTCTATGTTGATAAAAATGCGATTGTATGTGGTTGTAATCACTTATTTGATAGTGAATAATATATTTTGGGGTGACTAGCCAATGCAGAAAGGATTATACATTTATTTCAAACCTTGTAAATAATAATTATTTTAATATTATATTACTACATCACATTATGTGAGATTGATAGATAATATTGAGTGTATTAAGAACATTAATAAGTTAAAGAGTTTGAATTTAAACAAGATAATTTATAAAAATAGACAACTGATTCACCCCCCCCTCAGGGGTCCATCAATCCTTGGTAAATTCATAACTTTATCATATGTATATAAGATATGGTGAACTCATAAACCATTATTCCTGTTCTTTAAAAGTTTCTTGAAATATACTTGTTGGTATTAAAACTCATATGGAGCAGTTTTTGTATACCTCAATCTTTGAATAATCAGGTGAGTCACCTTCAAGGAATCCTTACTTTTGTGAAACTTCATTTCTCCTAGATACTTGATGTATCAGTCTATCAAAATGATCATTCAATATCCACATGATAATGTTGTACCTCTCGTACCCCTCGTGGTTTAATTTTCATGATCACAATCACTCTCTTTTTTATCTAATATTGTTTTAAGTGTTTTTGGTTGATAGGCATAATTTCAGATTGCCAAGGAATTGGGGCAAGAAGGATGAAAGAAAAAATGGACTGTTTTTCAGTCCACCGGCCAACCGGTGGCCTCCTCACTGGCCAGCCGATGGAACCCAGACAGAAGGCTGAGCCACTGCCTCAGCACCGGCCAACCGGTGGCCTCAGCACCGGCCAGCCGGTGGCACCCAGCCAGAACAGTGTCAGCCACTGCCTCAGCACCGGCCAACCGGTGGCCTCCTCACCGGCCAGCCGGTGGCTCCTGGACAGAAGCCATCCTCCATTTTGCACACACCGTCCAACCGGTGGAACTGCACCGGTCAGCCGGTGGAGCCAGTCAAACAAGTCGTTGGGCTTTGACCAGACCTGTCCACTTGCCTCCCAATGGATCCGAAGGCCTCTCCAACGGCTCCGAAGCCTCCCAAAGGCCATTTGAGGGTTCCCCCTCTATAAATAAAGGACTAGGAAGCCCCAGAACACTGTCGGAACTATAAGGAAGCCCACAGACACATTTTTGATCATTTGGCGAACCTCCGACGGATTCTTCCAAGGAACCCTCACTTGCTCCAACTCAATTCCACATCCAAGGAGCACCACCATAGAAGCTTGGGAGTGCTCTTCATCAACTCCATCAATCCTTTGGCACCCAAGGCTTCTCCCATTACGGTTTTCATTGTTTTATCATTTTGAGCTTTATTTTGGGTTTGTGCCTACAAACCCCATCTCTTTCTCTCATCCTCTCTTTTGGGTTCTCACACCACCTTCAAGGTGTGAAGAGGTTAGTCAACCCTTCCCTTTAAAAGGCTTGAATCATAGGTGAGATAGCCTTCACCTGTAAGAAGGCTAGTGGGTTCTTGCTCAACCATTTAAAGCAAGTGGGTTCTTGCATAACCATTTAAAAGCAAGCTGTAATAGGTTCTAGAATACCTGAAAAGTCTAGTGGGTTTCTTGCTAAAACCATTAAAAAGCAAGCGGTAGTAAATCTCTCAATGGTTGAGTTGGGAGCGGAGACGTATGCTTTGGGTTAAGCCGAACTCCGTTATCAATTGTGTGTTTTTCCTCTTTTATTTCCGCTGCATTTATACTTTGATTTTAAATTGTTTATTAATTAATTTTTAAAAGGCAATTCACCCCCCCTCTTGCCATCACTCCTTTCTTCTCCGCCCAACAATTGGTATCAGAGGAAAATTTTAGTAATACCCTAACCGGTTTCAAATTAAAGATCCATTGTGATGGATTCATCCTCTTTCGCCCCCGAAGGCTATTCTTTGGGTCGTGCTCCATTATTTGATGGAACCGACTACACTTTTTGGAAAACCCGCATGTCTACTTTTCTTAAAAGTATTGGCTATCCTATATATAGAATTGTTATGCAAGTATTTACTTTATCTAACAAGGATGAGTCCAAATGGACCCCCGAAGACATTGCAAATTTCGAGCTTGATGGAAAAGCCATGGATGCTCTTCATTGTGGGTTAGACCGTAATGAATTTAATCGTATTTCTACTTGCTCATCTTCTTATGAAATTTGGAATCTTTTAGAAGTAACCCATGAAGGTACTAAAGGCGATGACAAGCCCGATTGCCCATCCCGCAAGACAAAGGCCAAGCAAAAGGAAAAGAAGAAGGCATTCAAGGCCACATGGAGTGATAGCTCCGCATCATCATCCTCCTCCTCCTCCTCCTCAAGTGACAACGGTAACAAATGCCTAATGGCATTTCATGAGGTAACCTCTTTCGACTCCTCTTCCTCTAGTTCTTCAAATTCTTTTAATCATCTATCATATGAGGATATCCAACATGCTAGAGATCAATTGGAAGAAGGTTTTCACGAACTTTCTTCCAAATTTGTTTCTTTAAAAAAGAATTTCAAAAAACTTTCTTCCGAAAAGGAACAACTTATCAAAGAAAAGGAGGAGTTGTCCCTCAAGATTCAAAACCTTCCCGATGTTGAAACCATGGAATCAACAATCAAGGATTTAAGGGAATCCCTAGCTAAGTTCACCCAAGGGGAACAAAATTTAACCAAACTCCTCGGTTCCCAACGCATATCTAGAACCACCGAAGGGATTGGCTATTCCAAGAAAGCTTCCTCTTCCCATGCACCCACTATTTTTGTAAGGGGGAGCTCCCAATTTAAATTTTGCAATTATTGTAAAAAACCCGGGCACTTAATCTATGAGTGCAATTGCAAAAATGCCCGGTATGGTAGGCCCAAAACCATTTTCCTTAACGATGAATTTTATAGGAGAAGACCCGCCACTAGACAAGTGTGGATTGAAAAATCCCTTTTAGCGAGTCTTACCAGACCAAAATTTGTCTCGGTTCCAAAAACTTCTCCCCGGTGATTTGTTGTTTTTATTTAGGGGGAGTTAGGATCGTTTAAGCTTTTTTCAATTCAAAACTTTCAATTCAAAACTTTCTATTCAAAACTTTCAATTCAAAATTTTCCAATTCAAATTTCAATTCAAAACTTTCAATTCAAATTTCAAAAATTTCAATTGGTTTTAAATCTCTATCTTGTTTTTCAAACTTTCCCTCAATCAAGTTTTATGCCCCGTGCTATTTTGATGATCACAAAGGGGGAGAAATTCTTGGTTGATTGGGGGAAAAATTCTTTAAAGCATGCTTTTCATTTCATTTTCTACATTGTTTGTTTTGGTGATTGTGATCATCAAAATAGGGGGAGATTGTTGTACCTCTCGTACCCCTCGTGGTTTAATTTTCATGATCACAATCACTCTCTTTTTTATCTAATATTGTTTTAAGTGTTTTTGGTTGATAGGCATAATTTCAGATTGCCAAGGAATTGGGGCAAGAAGGCTGAAAGAAAAAATGGACTGTTTTTTAGTCCACCGGCCAACCGGTGGCCTCCTCACCGGCCAGCCGATGGAACCTAGACAGAAGGCTGAGCCACTGCCTCAGCACCGGCCAACCGGTGGCCTCAGCACCGGCCATCCAGTGGCACCCAGCCAGAACAGTGTCAGCCACTGCCTCAGCACCGGCCAACCGTTGGCCTCCTCACCGGCCAGCCGGTGGCTCCTAGACAGAAGCCCTCCTCCATTTTGCACACACCGACCAACCGGTGTAACTGCACCGGTCAGCCGGTGGAGCCAGTAAAACTAGCCGTTGGGCTTTGACCAGACCTGTCCACTTGCCTCCCAACGGCTCCGAAGGCCTCTCCAACGGCTCCGAAGCCTCCCAAAGGCCATTTTAGGGTTCCCCCTCTATAAATAAAGGACTAGGAAGCCCCGGAACACTATCGGAACTATAAGGAAGCCCACGGACACATTTTTGATCATTTGGCGAACCTCCGGCGGATTATTCCAAGGAACCCTCACTTGCTCCAACTCAATTCCACATCCAAGGAGCACCACCATAGAAGCTTGGGAGCGCTCTTCATCAACTCCATCAATCCTTTGGCGCCCAAGGCTTCTCCCATTACAGTTTTCATTGTTTTATCATTTTGAGCTTTATTTTGGGTTTGTGCCTACAAACCCCATCTCTTTCTCTCATCCTCTCTTTTGGGTTCTCACACCACCTTCAAGGTGTGAAGAGGTTAGTCAAGCCTTCCCTTTAAAAGGCTTGAATCATAGGTGAGCTAGCCTTCACCTGTAAGAAGGCTAGTGGGTTCTTTCCCAACCATTGAAAGCAAGTGGGTTCTTGCATAACCATTTAAAAGGAAGCTGTAATAGGTTCTAGACTACCTGAAAAGTCTAGTGGGTTTCTTGCTAAAACCATTAAAAAGCAAGCGGTAGTAAATCTCTCAACGGTTGAGTTGGGGGCGGAGACGTAGGCTTTGGGTTAATCCGAACTCCGTTATCAATTGTGTGTTTTTCCTCTTTTATTTCCGCTGCATTTATACTTTTATTTTAAATTGTTTATTAATTAATTTTTAAAAGGCAATTCACCCCCCCTCTTGCCATCACTCCTTTCTTCTCCGCCCAACAGATAACACAATATGTTTTTCACTTTTCATCACATAATCTTTGGTACGAACACTATATATTTATTGGGGAATGGAAATATCAAAAATCCATTTTCTTTCTCATTATTTTTAATCACCAGTATTTTTTGTATTTAAAATCTTTCATGATTTTTGACATTAAAATATATTTATTTTCTCCTCAAAACCAGTCAAGTATTACTCATTTAATATCATTTAAATATGATATAATCTCTCCTTCAAACCCTTATAAAGACATGGGTATTTCTCCTCTTGTGATAATGAATTATCACACACTCATTTATATTTTTTAAGAATTGTAATTTATTACCTCCATGATATTAGATTTTATGAACTTAGTAAATCTTAAAATATTTATTATTTTATATAACCAAAGGGCTTTGTCTCCCATTCCAATATTCACACTATTTGTAAATAACTATTAGCAAATTTAAATACCTAAAGGACTCAGGTTCTCATTCTTGCTTTCATATCACTCCAATAACATCGCTTTAATATTTAATCATGCATCTCATATATCCTTATATTCATCTATGAAAGATAACCTGGACAAAAAATTCAATAGATCTAAATGTGTCTTAATATCTATAAATCATTCATAGATGTTTACATGTCTTTCACATGTATATAATTTATTTTATGATGAAATATCATATGGTCAGTGCCATATATTTATTTTATTCCTTGATTCACATGCTTGCATGTGAATCTACCTACATGTATCAATATATCAAAATTTCCTACATGTATACTATATCATTATAGTATGTATTAACAATTGGATTATTTACATAATTCATAAATGATACATCTCAACTTGATTATTGGATGAAACTTTCAAATCTCATGCATAGAAATCCAATGTAATTGAGTTGTTACAGACACTCAACGAAATCCCATGGTATGTCACCCTTTAATTTTTACTCATAGTCACTTTGATACTTTAAAACACTCATTACCACTCTTGGTTAGTTACTTGGGATCCCATTGAAACACACATGGTATATTTAGTGTCTGTGGTACCTCATATCATCATATAATCAGTTCATCCTCCGATTATAATAGGTCTTGGCATGTTCAATATATTATTCACATGGTATGTTTTCATACCATGGATAACTTAATTCGGTCATTTTAATGACCACTATTTATTATTCATATGTTCAATTAAAATACTATGTCTTTACACTTCTTCGTGATGTCACTCTACATTGTACATTCAGTCAATAATGCCTTACTTTATTAGGTAACTATGTATGCAACTTGGATGTGTAGTTAGTTGAAGACCATCTTGAGATTTGTACATGAAGTAGGTTGGATAGTTTATGTGTAGACATCTAATGAATGCATATAGGAATATAGACACACTATATGATTTTTTTGTTTCTATTTTTCATTGAGGAGGAGCTATACTCTTATAACACCGAGCCTTGAATTGGACTTCTGTCCTCTCTTACTCTCCTTAACAATCCATCCTCATTCATAAATTAGACAAAACAAACCTGAGGGGAGGTATACACCACCCTCCATCCTCTTTTGTTTCCTTTTATGTGAGAGGATAATTTCCTCCTTCACACATTTTGTTTACCCACATGTGCACCCTGCATGCACCCTAACATTCATGTGTGCATGCTCTGACTATGTCTCACCTATATGACACTATGGGTTTGCCTGATAGAATTGTCTCCCAAGTGGTTAACCTATTCCCACATGGTTAGTTGAGTTAGTTCCTTGGTTGTCCTTTAGTTCATCCTTTTTTAAACTAATCCCATAAAAAACATTATCCAATAATTTAAAATCCAACATCATAAAATTCATTCCCCAAAATATTCTTCATGAAACAAATAAAATATTTTTTCATAGACTTGTAAAAAACTCTTCAAATTCTTTCCTTCTTCATTTTTATAAATAATGTTCTACCAAACACAATTAACACATTTCCATAAGTATTAAGAATATTTCATCATCAATCGTAAAATATTTTTGAGGATTAAATCTATAACAATCCTCCATGAATCATCATCAACTTCACTAAACACATATTGAGGCATTGAAAAAAAAAATATAATTCTTACATGGGAACTTAAATATCCCCCTTTTAATTTATTATCAATACCAAACCTCAATGTAACTATGTATGATCGTATGAATTATTTTTTCTAACACTTATAGACAATAAATGAAAAGTTCAATGTGAGTTTCTTCTTAGATTTTCTTCTACCTTATAAGGAACTCAAATTCCCTTCCCCATTTTTAGATAGAAGTTATAGATGATACCACATATTTTTGTTAAAAATATACCTTTGTTGGTTAACTCTACATTTATATAGGATATCCTAGTGTTTAAAACACAATTAGTACAACCAAAATTTTGTATGTGGTCCATACATCAACATGAATGTGATATCATTTCCAGAATCTCAATATAGGGGTTGTTTATGAAATATTTTATCAATAAAAAGATTAATACATATTCTCTAGATTTAATAGAGATGTACCAAAATTCCATATTACATGGAATAATTTATTACTGATATCCCTCTTCCAAAAAATTATCTTCCTCTAGGGACACACTCAACTTCTGTTCATAGTTGTTGTGTAACATCATGATAATTACATTTTCTTTTCTATCTAGAGGTGACAGATTCCAACATCTCCTTAAATTCATAATATATTAGTTCCAAACACTTAAAATAATTGGTAATAAAGGGACATCTCTTAAAATTTTAATATACAACACTGGGATTGAGATTTTCATTTCAATCTATGCCATTTTTTTCTAACCATATCCTTTACTTTTTTCTATGTCACTTTTTCCTACCATATTAATTTGAGAAAATGATATTCTAGGTTCTTTTGTTTTATTCTAAAGTATATCTAGTTCTATAAGTAGCTATGTCAAGCATTTACTGAGCTAACATTTTTCACCATACACATGATCACTCAACAACATTTAATTTTTCTTTAATTTGATTCTTCTTCACTATTTCAATATGGGTGATAATGTACACTTCTTACTTCTATTTTTTCTTCTTGGGAGTGTTTTGGATAATGATTCTCTTATGTTTTATTCTCATGGAATACTCATGATAATTTTAATTTAACTACAAATTTTTATATAATGTTTTCTTATATATTTAGTTTGATCCACTTTTCTTGTGTCTTTTAATGATTTTCATGAATTAACATGTTATTCTAATATTTTAGCATTTTGTTCCCAAAATTCCAGTAGAACCAAAAATAACCTATGAAAATACTTCTATTATATTTTGGTTTAATCCTTACCGGTCTCATAGGTTGTGTACATTGATATTTTGGAATGGAACCACCACCCTTTTAGACACTTCTAGGGGAAATATTTTCACAAATATTATTTTATCCACCCTTGATGATGTGGTGGGTCATTAAATATTTTTCACCATCCATATTTTTCTATAATTTGGTTTTAAACCTATACCAACAATAAGACAATATTAGTTTATAAGATAGTTTATAATTTATTGGATACTTTCTATTTGAAGTATATTTCCTCAGGATTATAGGATTATCTCATGCTCTTATTACTACTAGTATGTGTCCTTTTGGAGCCATGGTTCTTAATGGAAATCTGTGTGGAAACAAAATCCATCTCAGTAACATGGAATGGTCTATATTTTTTGGAAACCAGATTTATTATCCTTACTTCAAGATCATTGAACATCAATTTTAAGAAGTTCTTCTCATCATTTACCATAATTAGGATGCCTTCCCAATCCTCTTTTATATTCTTGATTTTTTTCCATTAATTTTTATTAATTATTAAATAGAAATTTATGTTTTATTATTATTTTTTCTTTAACTACCAATTGAGAATTTTTTACATCCATATATATTTTATAACATTTTTGAAGTTCATGGAAGTATTCCACTAAAACAACATTAAAAACAATTTTTTGAAATGAATACTGTTTTAATTCCTCTTTAATAAGGGAATATCTTTTACTTCATAGTCATCTTGACTACTCCATTTCCTCTATAAGGTCTGTGAGGGAAATTAACTTTTGAAACTTCTGACTTAGTGAATTATTATATTATTAAACTTATTCTTCTAGATATTATTTATCAAAATTTAGTCCCCTAATTGTACAAATAATTCAGTTTACCACATATTTTGGAACATTCTTCAAATGACCTATAAATTAATAATGAAGATAATTAATTGTTAAATCATCATCACAACTAAACATGATTTATTATAAGACTCATAATAAAATGAATTACTATAACTTTAACCATTATGATTACCTCAAATTAGTGGGTTTTCTTCCTTTGGACTCTTTTTGTCCTCTTTGTCTCTAATTTCATCTTATTTTTTTAGTATAAATAGAAATATAACAATTTTATCTTCAATATTATCTTTCTTATTCTGTATCTAAGGAAACATAAACTCTTCTTGAAATATTTAATTTATTTTTTTAAATGAAATAATAGAAAACACAGATATTTAGTGAGAACTTACGGCATGACCTGACCGAATGGGGCTTGCCAGTCTAATATTAAGATGAGTGTGACAAACCAATTCCACCTCCAATAGGCCAAGGGCTAGCAAATAATTTCAATTAGGCATTTTACTCACCTGTGATGACTTATCCTAAATTACATATACACACACACATATCTACATACACCTATATGATGATGAAATGATAAAAACATGACACCATATAATAATAAACAACATCTTATCCCACATTAGAGTATGAAAAAGACTATAGAAAAAAATTCCAAATATAATACCACCATAATTGTAAAAGAGTATAACATACTAAAAAAAGGGGATTGTTGTCAAGATGATACTCCTAGAACTGCATGAGGTCAATCTACCACAACTTAGCTTGACCTTCTCTTGTTCTTCCTAAGACTCTATCAAAATTCCTATAATATTTATAAAATATGATATGTGTGGGAAGTACCCACGAAGGAGTGAGTACGTACATACTGAGTTGGAAATCCCTATATCACCAAACATAAGGAATCAAATATTTTCATATAAATATCATAAAGGTGATTCTATTAAATTAAAATATTAAAACAACCTAGATATGATCAAATATAGTCACCATGTCTCAAAGTAGGGTCACATACTCATTTCCAATCTAGGATTCTTCCTTAGGCTCATAGGTAAAGTTATTCTAAAGTGAGAATTTTTAAGTCTCTCTAATACTAATGGTAGTTATATGAGATGTCACACTCATGAAGCCTTTCCATACTTGCTAGGTACTAGAACTCATAAGACATCGATACACATGTAGGGGTTCACACCCATGACTTCTAGGGGATACCTAACCCAATATGGAATAAACCACTAGGATGGAGATCTCATGACCTGGATATCAGAAGCAAGATACTTGATCCAACCAAGAGAATAATGATAGAGGGTCACACCTTGACCCAAACAAAGGGATACTTATCCTTATCCATAATTAACCCATCAAGGGATTCTCTCATCCTATACAGGGGATAGGATACCGCAATGTACCCTCTTAAGGATGGACCAAGGGAAAAAGACAAAACTTACACTAAGATAAGAATGAGGGAAAAGGGTAACATTCATCCATGAAGTGGGTAGAAGGAATGTTCTATTGGAACACAATATTTCATACTATTTATGGTCCTTATGTATACTTTGACCCATGCCCATGTACTCTAGTTATTTCCCTATACACTGGCTATGTCTATGCCTGTGTATCTAGGAATACATGTCTAGTCACCAGCTTTGAGTCACATGAAAAGTGGTTAGTACATACACCCATGTGATATTTATTTCTATGTGTAAACCTATCCACCATTGAAGGTTTACACATGTATTATGTTCTTCTAAATTACACTCCATATATATCAGGATTTTCCAGAAAAAAATGTTCTTCATGCACATCCATCAATATTGCCTCCTCCTTTAATTTAGCCATGAATCATGACCAAAATTACAAATCTGAGGTATAATAACCCTGAACCATAATTGGTAGACATATTATAGCCACCCATTGATTTGAAATCAAATCCCCTCGCATTATGTCACCCAAACACAAAAACCCTCAAAATAAACTCCTTCAATCAAACACGTATATTTTTTCAGTGTTATCAATCCTTCATCAAGACTTATATCCCAAATCTAGACCCATAATATTGATATAATTTACCAAATGTTGATTTTATAGTGATAAATTATGGGTTATATTTGAATCATCAATCAAATTAAATACTGACAATGAATGTTCAAAAAATGATGGTATAAAATCACAAAACATAAAAGTGAATAACAAACAATGGACATTGTTCAAGTTATCCTTCATATGTTAATGGAGATTGGGGTAAATAATCAATGTTTTAAAATTAATAAAATTAAACCTTAATCAACATGTATCCAATAATAAATTTTTAAAAGAATTAATTCACATTCTCCAAGACTTAATCAAGAATGTGGATTAATCTAACACAAAAATCATCCTACGTCAATAATGGTTCAATCAATGGTAAAGATAGATTATGTATAATTGTCAGTTTTTAGATCCAATAGCTTTGTTGATGAATAATTTCTCACATTATATACTATTGATTAATTCATTGTGTCCATCATTATCTCTTCCAATCTCCCCGTTCAAACTTGAAGATTCCCTTTATGGTAGTCCTCATCCTCCAATATCTCAGGTTTATGTGTCTAACCATAGATACTATCAAAAAAGTGATATAAAAAGAGAGTTTTTTTGGGTTTAGATTTTAAATTAGACTATAAATAAATAAATTCATTTATTTCATTTACTTTATCTAATATCAACTAGCTACTACTTACTAAATGTAACACTTGATGAGTCTAACAGTTATATCATGCCTAGGGTAAAACCTACCTTCCAAATTTAATGGGGGTATTATTTTTACCATCTGAGAAACCATTCAAGAGATAAATCTTTAATTTTTAAAAAAAATTCACATATGTGATATTATATATTTATTATTTTTAATGTGTACAGATTGATTCTCCAAGGGCCCCAAAATTCCAAAACAACTTCAAGAATAACCCTGAAAATAATCAAGAAATTTTTTCCAAGTGTTAAATTTAAAAAAATATATTTAGTATATTCTCCCCACATTTAGGGATTTTCATCATAAAAAATAAAAAACCTACTAAAAAAGATGAGTGTATTGAGTTCGCATCTAGTTCTCCCTCTCCCAGGTTCTCTCCTAAATATTCTTATGCTGCCAATAAACACACACCAAGGGAATCACTCACTAAGGAATGATCCTCTCTTATAGATCTTCGATATTCGTCAGTTACTATTATAAGTAGAAACCATCCTCAATGTCCATATCACCTAAATTTATAACATTTGATGGTCTGTGTATATATCTCCCCATGTACAACACATTGAATAAATCATGTACCCGGTCTAACTATT
Source organism: Viscum album (assembly GCA_963277665.1). Taxonomy (NCBI): domain Eukaryota; kingdom Viridiplantae; phylum Streptophyta; class Magnoliopsida; order Santalales; family Viscaceae; genus Viscum; species Viscum album. The sequence continues at coordinate 1,508,865,614 of OY728139.1, read as the reverse complement.
GTGGTAAGAACTATAAACCACCTCACCAACCTTGTGTAATATCTAGAAATGACCAATAAATCTCATAGATATCTTTCCACCTTAACCAAAAAGATATAATTCTAATAAATACGAGACCTTTAAAAATATGTGGTCTCCCTCATTGAACTCTAGAGGTCTCCATCATTGGTCCACATAGGAATTACAATGAATCTAGGAATTTTTCATCAACTCATAGACGATCTTAACTTTTTATATCATCTATTACAACAACTCGGGGCCCATATTAATTGTACCTCATGGTCCCTTCAAGAATAGTGGCTACTTTAAGGGCCTCTTGTAAAAAGACACTAGTGGTTTCATACCGATATTGGAGTGGTAACTATTTTAATACGAAAAATCCACCCAGGGTAGTTGATACTCCTAGTTATGGAAAAAATCCAACACATAATCCTAATGAATGACCTCTAGAACCTAAATAGTCTTCTCTATCTGGTCGTATTTATGGGTATGGAACATCATGATGAACCAAAAATGACATCCAAAGGCCTCTTGTAATCCTCTCCATATTCATGATGTGAAGCGAGCATCATGTTATGAATTGATCATCAAGGTAACTCAATAATGTTAGACTATCTCCTACACGTATAGGCCCCCCAATATCTCTACCGAATACTTCTCTTATATGGATAGAATGTGGTCCAACTTGGTGAGTTGGTCTATGATCACACAAATAGTGTCATGACCTTTACATGATCATGGATATGTCACCATGAAATCCATGGAGATATCATACCACTTCCACTTGGACACCTCAAGGTGTTGGGATAAACACGCTGGAACCTATTATTGTACTTCACCGTCTAGAAAGTGAGGTATCCATAGATAAAATCAGCAATACTCCTTTTTTCTCTATACACTATATCTAACATTGAATGTTCGAGTACATATTCATAACTTATAGATGTACCACTAAGGGGAATGTATGAAACTCTATCATCACCTATTTTCATATTGTGATTGGTATCATCATCTATCCTCAAAAAAGGATAATCTTCTTCCCACATTCATAAAATCTATCAGGGGCATGTCATGTTGATATTGAATCATGCAAGACATCACAATAGATATCCATAAGTTACACCTCCCAAAAAAATTAATTAAGTGGAGGGGTAGAAAAAATTGATTAGTGGTATGATGCAATGTCCTTCTCCATAAGGGACAACTTAAATGATGCCAAATATTCTGACACATCACTCAATAACTATGATCCTAATTTTTTATTGTGAGAATATATCACCACATTCCACTTTCTAGGAGTATATACTATATCAAAGTCCTAATCCTAAAGAAAATAAATCCATCAAAACTACCTTAGGTTAATATTTTTCAAAAAAAAAATATACCATAGACTATTATATTCAGAATAGATGATAAATCACTCTCTCATAAGACAACACTGCCAAGAATTCATGGATAACACAACTATTACAAGTTTCACGTCATGGGTCGCGTAGTTTATCTCATATAGACTCACCTATAAGGATCCAAAATAAATAAATACATTTTTCTATATCAATATGTATCTAATCCTAGATCCAGATTAATATCAAATCACAACAAACTCCTCACCCTCATCTAGAATTATCAAGTTGTGGGTTCTCATCAACCTCTGTTATAGCTCTTAAAATGATTAATGGCACTTTTTTATCCACATAAAAGGTTTAACCGTATGGGCCAAAGAAGTTATAGTTTCCATGATCCTGGAGAAATATGTAAAAAATCTCTAATAATATCCTTTTAACCTATGAAAACACTGTGGCTTAGTTACTCTCTTGGGTGGATCCCAAGATAGAACTGTCTCGATCTTGGTGGGGTCCACTTCCAATCCCTCCTTTGTGATGACATGTCCCAATATGTGGAACTATAGAATCAAAAACTAATATTTTGAGAGCATACCATAAACCTAGTTCCCTCAGAGAATGTATATAACCATCCTCAAATGTTTTGTGTTCTCCCGTGATGTTGGGTATATGAGGATGTCATCAACAATGATAACCACAAACTGGTCCAATAAGGGAAAAAAGATCTATTTCATGAGTCCCATGGAAAATATTGTGGAATTCATCACACCAATGGGCATCACCAAGTACTCATAGTGATCATAGTGGCACCAAAATGTCATCTTTGGTATATACTCCTCTTGAACTAAAAGATGATGATAACCTGGCCTAAGAATAATCTTAAAGATCCACTTCACCATTTGAATCTGTTAAAAGAGATCATCATATCTCAATAGTGGATAAATATTCATGATTTTCACCTGGTTAAGGTGATGATAATCCACATGAATAATCTCCCATCCACATTCTTGGTGAGTAACACTAGGGCCACCTAGGAGGAAAACACTAGTTCTAAAAAATCCATTCCTCTTCAAATCATACAACTACACCTTCTACCCTAAAATCTCTAAATGGACCATCTAATATGATAAAATAGATATTATAGTGGTCCCTTAGTGCATGAATATTTAGAATTTGATCTCTCAATGGGTATCCAAGTCTGGCACATCCTCAGAAAATAAATCCTCATACTCCACCACTTCAAGAAACTAAAAGATTGTAGTATTTACTAATCTTAGGGTCAAACTAGACAACTAATGATTAATAAACCACATCATTATGAATATTATATTTCCTTACTCTACATGGGATTACTTCTTTCCAATGAAGGAAAATATCATCCCACGAACTCAAACATATCACATCCTATATATAAAATAGTCATTTTTTCATAAACTATAGAGATACAATCCAAACCTAGAATGATGTTGTAAGGCCTCATTATGTCCATGAATAGATCCCATACAAATCTATCTCCTCTAAGAGTTAGGTTGCACAGTCAACAGAACTATGTGATCAATGAATCTTCCCTGGTATAAGTCTATGAATGAAATGGTTGGTTTAAAGGCTACACTAGAATATCAAATCTTGAACAAGGGATAGAAGAATAAAAGAGTTTCTTGTATCTATATCTATAAAATATAACTAAATTAGAAAATATAAATATTATACCTTGGATTATATCTTGATCCTCTGGTTTGTAAGCCTTTACTGCCTTTAGGAGTCCATAATCCCGACAAACAGCTCCCTGAGTCTAGAAGAATCCACTTGGAGGTGATAGTGGTATTAACAGAGCATAAATTCATCCAAAACCTTCTACTCTCCTTGCTCCTCTTCTATATCCTCCATCTTGTGGACCTCCAAACTTAATTCAGTGCCTTAATCTAGGTGGTCCATTGACTATCTCTCGATCTCTAACATGGATGTTCAAGAAATCCCATGTGATCTAACTTTTCCCATCATAATAAAAACATCACTTTTACCTAAGTTAACTAGAACCATATAGATATACCTAAGAAGAAGATCCTCTATCTAGATAATGTCTCCTACAATTCCTCACATTCCTAGATTACTATTTTATTTATTTATTACTAGTTTCTAAAATCTCAGCTCCATGGTGTCCCCTACCAGAACTAACCATCATAAATTGATTGTCTAGAAATATCTTCACGACCAAGGCACACTTCAACACTCTAGAGTATAAAAGAATACATAGAGATACCACTATAGACAAAATATCTCTATGAAGTATATGATCAAAGTATTGTGCTCAAAAGTACCTATCACAAACCATATCCATGGAGTATCATGAAAGGTTGGTGAACCTTGATGTTTACTCTATAACTAACTTTTTTCCCTGATGGATCTCTAGAAGATCATGGATAACAAAATCCTGCAACATCACTGTATAAAACCCCTCTTTGAATTTTCTCTCAAATTTTATCCAAGGGAGATTCACCTCATCGTGCATATTCCTAAAAAATATCCACTATTTCCCAAATGGTCTATAGAGAAGGATCACTGTTGGGACCACCATCTGATCAGAAGGGGTCATAAGTGAGTGGAAAACTCAGCTAACTTCTTTTATCCAACCCTATTCCATCTAGGGGTTGTATTTTCTCAAAACCCAAGTTTTATCTACCTCTAGATCTATTGAAGTGTTAACATTATATACACGTCATTTCGTAGTATTATCAAGACATTTGGCTTTCTAACGGGAGGATGTGTGATTAGAAAACCACATGGAGGAACTACCTTCTGCACATGCCCTTGTACTAAAGATTTATTGATATATGAATAATTATCTTGATAATACTGTAAAATATTATCTAGTTATCATTTTTAAGACATAATAAAATATTCAAGATGCACCATGTTCAAAGAGAATATCTAGGGAGATGACTCAAGAAGGATATAGAAAGAACAAACCATTCCTATATGATGCATGTAAATATGTTCTCCCTAAAACCAGTGCCTACATGTAACAATCCAAGAAGTATGTAATTAGAGTCCTAGTGAATGGATATGTAAGAATCCACACTATCATTGGGTTCCCTTCCTTGAGATCCAAACATGAGACACTCGAAAACTTTTTTCCTAGTTTTTAAACCAACCCTCACAACTAGAATATCTCAAAAATCTATTCCTAATACAGTCTATACTCACTTACCACTCTGTCATGACTAGACTCACCAAGGCCCTCTAGGATAGCTGTAATTTGAGTGTGACACCACAAAAATATATCCAATAGGCCATGGTCTATAGACTAAAATTGAGTATACAAATCACTCACATGGGAGGCCTAATCCTAAAGTACTTGTACACACACATATATCTACATACACCAATATAATAAATAAATTATAAACAAGGGATACCATAAATTCATGATCAACATATAATCCCACATAAAATTATGATAAAGAGTACATAAAATAAAAGGTCCAAATACAATCCAACCATAATTATAAAATATTTTATCCTACTAACAAAATGGGGGTTTTTGTCAAGAGGAAAATCTTGAAACCAACAATGGTATGTCTAGAATAACTAAGCTTCACCTACTCCTTATCATCCTATGACTCTACTTAAATTTTTTTCACCAACATAAGACATGACACATGAAGGAAGGTCCCATGTAGGGTTGATTATAAACATACCCAGTCAGGAACCCCAAAATATCCAAACATAATGTATCAAATGGAGTTAGCACATCATTAATAATATAATTCAGTTAAAAGGAAGGGAAATTCCCCAAATATTCTCAAAGATAGAAACTAGGTCTCAAATTAATGTCATTTACTCACTAACAATCCAGTATTATGCCTCTTGCTCATATGTTAGGTTTTTCAAAATGCATTATTCTTAAGTATCACTAAAACTGATGGAACTCATTTGATAGGTAACAATCTTTGGGCCTTTCCATAATTAGTAAGTACTAAAACTCACAAGATATAGATACACTAATAGTGGATCATCACCAAGGCCTATATGGATACCAAAACCAATCTAGAATAACTGATTAGGATGGGTATCACACACCCTAGATATAAAAAAAGGATACCTGACCTAACATAGGGATGAATAATAGAGGATCACACCCTAGAACACATAAAGGGATACCTAAATCTATCCAGAACTAACATGTGTAGGGGATCTCTCACTCTATACTCTTGATGGGATACCACATTATACCCTATTAGGGATCAAAAAATGGAATGATTCCAAAAATAATACTGAGATCGAAATAAGGTAAACAAGGTATATATTCTACCATAAAGGGGGTACATGGAATTTAAAAGGATCACACAACATTCTATGCTAAGTCTGGTCTTATTGTGGATTCTTCCATATAATCTAGACCATTCCTATTTTCTCTAGTCGTGTATGTTTACATTGGACATATCCATGCCCATTTACCAAATTGTAAATAGTATTTCACTGAATTCTGGTCACATGAAATGTGTTCAGGTCACATTTCTATTTGATATTTATTTATATGTGTAAACCCTAACCACTATATAAGGGGTATACACAAACTGTGTTCTTTCCAACTAGACCTCATGCATATCATAATTTTCCATAATCCACTGGTCTTCACTTGTTTCTTATTGCATCACGTCCCCCTCTAGTTTAGCCATGAATCACACCCATAATTCTATATTTTGGATTCACCTAGCCTGGTCTATTTTTTATGTCTCAATTCTATCTACCCATTGATTATAAAAAAACATATCATCTCACCATGTCTCCCAAACATAAAAACCCTAAACTTCTTTGAACCAACACCAATATTACATCATCTTCATCAATCCTTGGTCTTGCCTTAAATCCTAAATTTGAACCTTTGGTAGCATTTTGTTGCACTAATGATCGATTGCATAATGATTGGTTCCTAGGTATAGTGGAACCATTAGTCCAATTAAATACTGAGGATGAGTGTTTGAAGAAATAAGAGAAAAAAATTGAAATGTGAGGAATGAACATTGGTCATTTTATAAGTTTTAATTTTTCTATTGATGGAGAAATTGAAGATCATGGTTGATAATCAAGGTTAAAAAATTAAGAAAATTTCACCATATTCAATAAATGATCCCTAAGTTAATTTTCTAAATGATTAGTTCATGTTATCCAAGAAGAAATCGGGAATGGGGACTAATCCAACAAAAAAACATCCTACCTTGACACTATATCAATCACTAATGAAGAACCATTATGTGTCATTTTTTGGTTGGAGAGATCCAAGAACTCCATTGAAGAAGAATTTCTTGCATGAGAGACCATTGAATAATTCATTGTGTTCATCGTCATCTCCACCAGTCTCCCTTATCACACCCAAAGATTCTACCTATGGTAGTCATCATCCTCAAATATCTTAAGGTTATGTGGCTAACCCTGGAGATTTCTACAATATTAAATCTAATATCTGCTTGCAACTACTCTTTAAATGAAACAATTGATGCACATATTAGTTACATCACACGTAGGGTAAAACCTATATTCTGAATTTAATGGAGATCATAGTTCTCTCAACCATGACACCATTCAAGGGATAAAACATTAATTTATAGAAATTTTACATGTGTGCTATATTATATTTAGTTTTTATATATCCATACCGAGGATCCAAAAACCTTGAAAATCCATGTTAACTCTTCTCCCAAATCTAAAAATATTTTTTAAAATAATTCAATGTGTTATTAACAAAATAAAGATTCATTATAACCAAGATTCTCTGATACCACTTATATAGACCAAGGACTAATTAGGTACCATTGAGGGGGTAATTGTAGTTCACTATTTTAAAGAATTATTTTCATTTTAATTAAACCTTTTAAACCTATTAAGATTCTCAATACACATAATAGTTTCTCAAAACCTCACCACATCTTCAATAATAATGAAATTAATAGAATCACATAGTATTTTGAAGGTTTGGGAAAAACATTATTCCAGGTCATATTTTTTAGACACCCCAAAATAGATTCTCCACTATAACATTATTATCAATTATAGTGGATCCTAATTAAATAGGAGTGTGATTAATAATACCCTCCAATCACCTTTATTTGGTAAAAATTACTTATACTTCATAGTAATTGATCATACATTTGTGTCTAGTTATACACCCTAACCACCATATCTTCTTTTATGATTGGTTATAGACCCCAATATTCTTTCATACTTGACTATTTATATGCACCAACCAATATTCACTTTATTCTTTGAAACAATGTTGAATTATTTCCAAAAACTCTCTAATAATATTCCTCTATGAGTGTACCAGATCTGGTATACTCATGTAAAATTTTTTAGGATGTTCAACAAACAATTAGAATAAGTATATTGGTCTTGAAACTCCTTCCAAATTTGGTACAATTTGTGTTCACCTGACTCCAATATTTGTATTTACTTATTTTCTATTCAATACATGATGTATAATACTTTCAAAATAATCACTCAATATGCACAGGAGTTCTCAATAATTCACTTAATTCTCATCATATCAACATAGATACCTTCAATATATATTTATAGAGGAATCGAAGAATAAAAAATCCATGTACTTTCTCACTATTTTAACTAATAGTCTATTCAATAATTAAAAAACCATTTGGATTCATGGAATTAAAGTCCATTAAATTATTATCACTACTAGTCTAGTCTTTAGAAATTAATATCATTTAAATTTGAGTTAACATCTCCATTGAACCCTCCTAAAGACTCGAGTATTTATCCTTATAAGATATTGAATTATCACATAATAATTTAAATTCATTAAGACTCATAATTTAGTTCATTACAAACTAATAAACATTTAAAACTCAACAACACCTAAAATCATGATACCCTTAAATACCCAAAGGACATGTCTCTTATTCTATTCTTTATGAAGTTTTGGAATAACAATGATCTCATTTAAATACCTAAAGGACTATGACTCTCAATATTATCAGTATATTATTAAAATCACCAGGATAGAATATTTAATCATTCATGGAATATATTCTTATTATCATGCATGAAAATTGTAAGAATGACACATGAAAAAAATCCATATACAGCTTAAGCCCCTCAAATCATGCATGGTGGTTTATATATCTTCTACATGAATAACATTTATAATTGGTTATAAGATCATATGCTCATCACTACAATCTTCTTTTATTACATAATTTATATGAATATATATGATTCTACAAGCATTTATCAAAATTTTAAACTCTCCAACAAATAGACTCTCTCGTGCTTGAATTGATTCACACTTGGCACCTATACATTATTCATGAATGATGTGTCATTACTTGATTAGTGGATAAAAATCTTAGCAATCATGTGTATAAAACTAGTTGGAATCATATAATTCTTTTGATTACAGAGTAGAAAGCCATGGTAGATCGGTCTATTATTTTATCACATAGTTGGTTAGATACTTTTAAGTACTCATGGTAAATCATGGATAGATTCTTGTGATCATTTTGAAACACTCATGGTAGATTTTGTGTTTACAGTAACTCATATCATCTTTTGGTGGATTCATATTCCCTTTATATTAGGTTTTGGAATGGTCTCCATATTATTCATATGGTAGGTTGTCCAACCATTCATCACTTCATGTGGAAGATTCAATGGTTGTAATTTCTTCTATAAATGGTCACTCGATTAACCATGGATTCACACTTATTTAAGTGGTATCTTCACTTTGAATGTGTGATCGATCATGCCTTATTTGATGCGATGGATCTATGTGAAAATCCAAAATATAATTGGTTGAAGGTGATCAGGATTTTTGTACATGTAGTAGGAAGGAAAAGTTTTATAGAAACATCTCATGAGCCTGAGGAGGATTATGGACACATAACATGCTTACATTTTGTATATCCTTTTAAAAATGGAGGAATAATTCCCACAAAACATTGAGTCCCACATCATATGTTTTCTCACTTTTAATCTTCTTAATATGGAATCATGTATCCTAAATCATCTAGAACATAATTGATGGATTCTGGACACTACCCTCCAGCCTCTCAAGCTACCCCTCACGTGATAGGATAGCATCTTTTTTCATGTGTGCCTACCAGCCCACAAATACTCCATGAATGTTCCTCAAAATTATTATTCAAAGGCTCTACCTCTATCTCACTATTATTCTACCATTGGATGGATAGGTAGAATTATCTCTCATGTTGTCGACCCATTCTTATATGATATGGTAATATTTTTCATTAGATGGATTTTTGTTTTCCCATTTTTTAAACTAAAACCATAAAAATACTTATCCTAAAATTTAATAGAAAATTTCTCACAATTCATTCCATAAAATATTATTCATGTAAAAAATATTTTTTCATGGTTTTCTTCAAATCAATTAATTCTTCATCACTTCTCCATTGTTGGAGAAAAATATTCTACCCAAAAAAATTAACACATATATTTACGAATTAAAAGTAATTCACCATAAATCATCATATATTTTTTCTAATCTAATCCACAATCACCCTATATGAATCATCATCAACTTTAGTACAAAAATATTGAGACATTAATAAAAAATGTAATTCATAATTTCTAACTTTAATAGGGGTAATAATAACATGCATACTTAGTTGGATAATCCTCACGATATTTCATGAAAATGTTAGGAAACCATACTGGTGATCTGGTGAAAAATTAGTACAGCCAACAAGCACCAACAAGGTTAACTCCTCATTCCAATTCTCACCTAGGGCTTATTCACTAAGTATCAGAAAAAATGTGAGAATATAATATTAGAAGAATATAATCCTAGGAACCCTTCAACCACTTCCAGATTGGTTTCTTTTTCTCACACCCCAGCATCAAATGTCATGGACTTACTTCCCTTCTGTATCATTAACCATATCATAATGTTTAATCCCAACTCTTATTCCATACCAATCACCACATCATCATAAAAGGAAATACCATCACTCAATTTATTCTAATAAACTCTTCAATACATCATATCCTTGTCACATATGTATCCATCAAAAAAATTCTAGAGTAGTAGGTTATCCCAAGAACAATTTGCATCATCATCATACCCTCATCAAATAATTAATGAACCCACCCAAGTTAGATAACCTTAATAACACCAAGAAGTTTTGGGATCCATGTGTTTTAACCAAAAATCTAGGTTAGTGGGGGAATATATCAGACTACCCCCTCTTCTCCCACTAAATAAAATCACCATCAATTTTCTTGGAAAACTATTCCATGTATTACTACAAATGAGAGAGAAGGGAAGATGGGGTAGCTAGCTATATTCCCTCACTAACTTGGATGTTAGTGTGAAACACATGAAACCCAAAACATTTGGGTGTTACTAAGATTATCTAAATTGGTTATGGTGAATATGAAATCATATAAAAATAAAAGTATAGTATAACCCAATACATGTCCCTCTTATGAGTTCATTCCAAGAAACACTAATACAAACCACAAAACATTACCATACACTATCACTTCCACTAGAAACTACCACCAAACACCTTCTTTCACTGAAATTTACTATGAAATAAAAAATCCCACACTTCTCACATAAGAAAACCACATAATTATACACAATACCTATTCCAGAAAAAAATTTAACCAAATTACATATTTTCTATTTACTGACCATGTTATGTTCATAACATAGTTTATTTGCTATATTCAATGAAAACGTATTTAGAGAAACTATAACCTAAAATTGTTTCATTATTTTTTTATTTTAAATTATCCAATTTGATTAATTTTTATATGGCCGTATCCATATTGTCATTTTTTTTATTAATTTATGGGTAATTTCTATTTTACAGTGGTATTTTTAATAAAAATAAAATTAAATAAAATGCATTTTTTTATAAGTTATAATTTTACTGAGTATTTTTTAGGGTAGGTGCCAAAAATTTAGGCCAACCCTAGATAGACCTCAACCCAAGGGAAGGATGACACATAGCCAACCCATGAGGTTCACTCATCCCAACTCACCCAAGGTGAGAGATTACTGGAGTGGTAGGACAAGAGAATAGGTTGCGCATGGAACATGTAGGGGGAAGAGTCACACTAGAGCATCATAGGAGAATCCATATAGTGGTGGGGGAGTATTTCACTAGTCTAGGGTGGAGCACATTGGTGGTAGGGGTTATCCAACCCCAATCCAGCTTTGTTTCCTAGTTATGTAAATAAGATCACTCATTAATCATTGAGCTCCCACTGAAATATTCAATGTGGGATATGCTTTGACTGGGGTATTATACACTTAAGATGATTTAGTTTCATTTTAATTAACCTCATGCTCTTTCATCATTTTTTATTTAAACTATATTGTCACCACCATAGATATGTCTTGGTATTGGACTGTTTGGATAAAATGGATTCTAAAACCCCTATAATTTTGAATCTCCTAATGTCGTAGACATGATTTGTCATCATAGGGATCCATGAAGATCGAAAATAAAGAAGTAATATATATTTTGGACTATACATTGCACTATATCCCCTAAATATCAGGGGATTATTAGTGGTGTTTTATTCCATAGTCTTTGTATGACACCGTGATTGACACTTCTTGAGATGATACTATGGTTTAAGAGATAATATTATGACATATATTAAAATGATTTATATAGGAATATAATGCAACAACACATGATATTTGGATATATCATGGAACACCCATAATTAGAAGAGCTAAGGAAATGCTAATAAAAGAGGTTTTGATGTTGGGAGGATGAACATATTATATCTATGAAGAGTAATTAATAGTGGTACAACACCTGACAAGGATACACCACAGGGTCCCTATCCAAGATATTGTGTTTGTATCTACACCATTATGAATTCTCATAATTTTCTTTTCTTTATACACATTATAAATAAGATTCAAGAAAAATTTAAAGAAGATAAGGTGTTTGGGGGAATATCTTACAAATGTAGAGTTAAAATGAAAATTTTTATTGAAGATAAGACGGGACCAAATTGAAAAATTAGATACATTAAATACATGTAGAAGATGAGAATATAAGTTGTACTTCTAGATAAATTGAAGTTAAATCTACAAGGTGATATTGGAGTGAGTATACCATGTGGATAATGAAAATTCTAAAATAAAGAGATGATGTAGAGAGATAAATAAGAAGAAAAGGTATAAAATATAGATGAGAAGATATGGGTACTTATAAAATAGATAAATAAAGATAAATATTTATAAAGAGAGACGGAATTTGTTGTGAAATGGATCTATGTACATTATTTGATTTAGAGGTGGAGGTTTGGCTATTATTTTAGGATGTTGATATAGGAGGAAAATTGGAAGATCTCTATCCAAAATCTTAAGTGGGAGTAGTGGAAGAGTATATTCTTCAAGAAAGATATTGTGTTTTAAATATTTCTTTCCTTTTTTAGTTGTCTAATTCTTGAATTATTCTTTGATTGGAAAAAAGAAAAGAAATTGATTTTCCAATTTTTCATGACACTATAATTTTAGAAATAACGTTTTTCTCCCTTCTTCCTAAATTTATGATAATTTTATTTTCATGAGAGTGGATATTAGTGTTTAGGAGTTTTGTGAGGTTGTGATCATGATAGAGAGGATGTGTACCCAATGTTTGATTTTATTTTTATTTGGAGACCTCATATTCAAAGTAGTTTTAATTTTTAATTTATTTATTATCCAGTTTTCTAAAATATATCAAGGATAAAGCTTCTAGAGAAAGATACAAAATGTGATTAAAGAGACCGGGGGAGTGCAAACCTACTACTAATTCACCTTCCTCTTTATAGATTTACTTTAATGCACTAAGGGTGGTTATAGAATTACTTTGAAGGAGGGTTAGACTATCTTAGCTTGATCCATTTAATGATTTGAGGCTAGTCCAGATACTTCATGAGGTATTATAGCTAATTAATATGATTAGTCTCATGAGTGAAACCAGTATTCCTTTATTAAACATCCATCCATAAATTCACTATTCTGTTCTTTTATCCTATATTTTTAATTTTTAGTCATTCTAATTCACTCCTATTGAGTGATTTAGTTAAATTTATTTTTATTACATCATTAAAAATATAAAACCTATTAAATATATTAATTATTTTCCTCATATGATTAACCCAAAACTTTCCCTTATTCTATACTTTTTAAATTAATGTATGTCTGGTAAAATAAATTATAAACTTTGTCAGTCCTTCAAAATAATGAAAGTGTAGAATCATATCATGTGTCTGGATCCATTTATAGGTAAATGAATCATATAATTCTAATAGTCATATGTGACTTTTCTCCAATGATTTTTTTATTCAATATTAGGTATTAGGATTTAGTTTTTTTTATTTTATTCATGCTATGTTTTTTTGGTTTTTTCCTTGAGAATAAGCCAGAATTAATGTACACATCCAATTGTAGATTGAACATTGAAATGTCTCGTGAAAAATTAAATAACCTAAGGGGAAAATCAAAAGCTGAATATGGGAGCATCAAAACCATAAATGTAGACCCCAAATGTACTTGAGCTTGTAAGAGTCACTCCAAGGCATGGAATCAAAGTTTAGGGAAGGATTGTGACTCCTAAAGAACATGTATAAGGAATATAATGAATTTAAGTAAGTAACTAAGGATGAGGACCACATTGAATAAGGAATTTAAAATCCAGTTGGAAGAAAAATTTAATATATGGTTGAATTCCATATAAGTTCCTATTATGGCACTAAATATATATTTTCCATGTAGGAAACCAACATAAGTGATGAGGAGTATTAAAAAGAAGAATAGTAACCCTCAATTAAATATGATAAAAAATATGAGGAATGGATACCTGTTTCTAACCTTTTTAATGAGATGATACATCATTTGGAAGGGTAGTTTCACACCAAATGTGTTAAAATAAATAAATTGGTAGATAAAATATAGAATTATTTTGTGGATATTATGGAAGTGTCTCCTAATGAAGATAAAGAAGATTATAAATAATAATAATGATGATGAGGAGAAGAACAAGGGAACATTGTGGATGCTAAACTGGAAGATCCAATTATAGAATTGTAAGAAACATAACAAGTAAAAGAGGAAAATGTGGAGCTATGAAAATTTTGGACAACTTAGAAACTTCTATTCTAATCATTGGTGTTTACACCAAAAATAAATCTCCACTGAGTGAGATACTGATCATAAATAGGAGGAACAGTTCAAGAGCTACACTATATGCACATCAAAGGGAGAATTGGAATAATACGAGATGGTTGTCTATTTACCCATCTCTTATTACATGATAAAAGAGGCAAGGTTGGTCTTAAAGACCTTAATGAAATTAATTTGAGGGAGGCAACCTAAGTTTTCATCTATTTTATTTCTTAGGATGTAGTGTTTAGAAAGTTTATTTTAGGATATAGTGAAACCTCCCCCACCCATTATTATTTCAATTTAATTATATAGACCTTGTTATTCCACTATTTTTATTTTTTATTGGGTATATTTAGCAAAAAGGAGGCAAAGAAAAGATAAAGAAAATGGAATCAATTTTGAAGTGGAGTACACTATTAAATTTAGTATTACTTGTGCTCCCCTATTTTGGAAATCTATTTTAAAGAGAAATCGCATATGAACACTTGACTATTTCAAATATTTTTATCATGATACTAGAATAGCTTAGTATCCTCAGGATTCTATGTTTAAATTTCATGTTAATGAAAAATAATAAGTAATATGTAGAGATTGAATTATTTGAGGTAGGCATTGGAATTTGGATTCAATGAATCATGTTTTTTCTTTGGTAGTCATACATAGATGAAATTGTCCCTTCCACATTTCATTATTTGAAATTTAGAAGTTTAGGTGGATTAATTTGTTATTATTACACATTTCATTAGTGATTGACTCTATATTATATGTTTTCATTTCCCATAGGTTTCGATAACTAATATTTTCTATTCTATCTTGGGTAAATTTTCATGAGATAACTTGAGAAATGTTACCTACTAGGAATTGTATTTGATTTTTCAAATCTATGATAATGAAAATTCAGATTTAAGAATAAAAAATTCATTTTTTAATTTATTCATTATTCTTGAGACTTAACTTTTCAGTGATCATATATTAGACATTATAATTCAGGATGAATAAGATACATTATAATCCAATTTTATCCATTCCTTCTCATACTATAGTATTTTTATAGATTACCAAAGATTAAGTATGGTTGGAGTGGGTTTTACATGGTAAAAGGGATGTGATTTATTAATAGGGGAAAATTTGGGTATTTCATTGGATATTTGGGAAAGTTTAATGTTATATTTCATTTTATTTATTATTACCCCTCTAAGAAAAAAAATGAAAAAATGGGTTCTCTTTCTAGACGGTAAAAAATAACCATTACATGAATAATAATTTTTATAATTTGGGTTTGGGTGGTGTTTGATATAATTTTACAAGCTCAATATTTGGAAAAAATTGAAAAATTAGTTTTTAAGAAGAAATAAAAAAAGTTAAAAATATTGAAAAATTTAGGATAGAGTATCCATTAATTATATTCATTATTCATGAACATTACATTAATATTTGGATATGGGGAAGATATAATCTTTGAGGGAATAATTTCATTATAATTTATTTTGATTAGAATGCATTATTATTTATTGTCAAGCCTCATTCTAAGCCTAATTTGTTTTAATAATTACTTACCTACCCTTAAGCATTAGAGTCATATGATCCAAAATTCAAGGTCCTCATCATTTTTAGTTATTTTATCATCTAAAAAGTGAATAATATAATCCCTTTTCAAGTTGAATGTTTTTATATGTACTAAAGGTATGATGAAAACACCATATATATTGTTTCCCTAATAGGTGAGAGGAAAAAATGGGAGGTAGATCATTATAGTAATGTTTAATAATGATAAATTAAAAAATTTGAATATAAGTGAGGATAATCCATATCAATTTCAATAGGAGAAATTTAAATTCATATATGACATGTTTGTTCAGAAAGTAAATATTTGATAAAATATCTCTTTCTAATTATCAATGTTTTAATTAACCATTGAAATTAATTTGATTTTATTGATTTTTAATTTTAAATATTATAATCATGTTTGTTCCTTTTTCATACTTAGTGGTGATATATTCTTGATGGGATGTACACTTTTAAGTGTAGGGGATTTGATATCCTTAAATTTTTGTATAGTTTTTGGATTTTCAGTTAGACCATGTCTGTAATTTTTCTATGATCATACCAATATTTTCATTATTTATTATAAATATTGTGGTTAATTTATATTTTAGAATTAAATTTTTGAAAAAACATTAAAAATAAGTAAAATTAATGTATTTATACATTATAATATTTCTAAGTATTTTTGTGTGTAGGTTCTAAAAAAAAGGGCCAGCCATAGCTTTCCCTCAGCCCAATGGAAGTAAGACACTTGGACAACCCATGAGATTCATAAAACTATGTTATCCCAAGGGGAGAGATTTATAAGGGGGAATAATAGGGTCATCGGTCATGCATTCTGTTCCTAAGTGTAGAGTATCACTACAATGTTGAAGGGAAATCTATGCAATAACAGGTGGATAATTTTACATTTTTGATATGAAACATGGTGGAGGTAAGGATAATCTCACCCTCGCTTTGATTTGATTCCCTATTGTGGACATAATATCACTTATTAAGCCTCGATTTCCCATAAAAATAATTGAGGTTTTATACACGTCGACTGGGGTACTTATGCACTTAAGCCGAAGTGGCATCATTTCAATCAACCTCATAAATTGTCATACCCATTTATTTAAACTATGTATTTCCCAAAATCACTTCACCATTTTATCACCATGGGTATCCAAAATTAAAGCTTGTGACATTTTAATTTTAAAGGTCACTATGCTACATCAATGAATTTTCATCGTAGGGACCCATAGAGCTAGAAAAGATAGAGGGAGGTTACACTATGGTCTATCTAATGTATTATAGACCTGGTAACTTTGATAAATATGAATGGAGGTTTGGACCATTATATGTTTATAACACCTTGGATGATGTTTCTTGAGAATAGGATATAGTGAAACACATAATATAGTACCATGGAAGAGAATGAGTTGTGGAGGATGATGAATCTGCAGAACAGGATTTCCAACTATGTCATGGACCACCCAGAATTGGTAGAGCCAAGGAAGGAGTAATGAATGAGGTAATGGTTATGGTCAAATACAAATTATTTAACCCTGAAAATCCAAGAGTAAAGGAAAACACACATGAGAAGTTTTCATAGGGTTCATGTCCATGTCGTAGGGTTTGTATCAACAAAGTTTTGAATGTGTAAATATTTCTCTCAAGTACACAAGTAGTAGCTATGTTTTGGGGGGAATTTGAGGAATATCATTGGCATGGGTGATTTTCATAAAAATATAGTGTTCAAAATTAATACTTGAGGGGAGATAATATGGGTTCAAATTAAAATAGAAGATCTGGATGAGATATGTATAAGAAGAGTAGATAAGAAGTAATTCAAGTTGTTTGATAACACCCTCTATCATTGAAAAATTGAACATACATCTCCAGGGTGATAATTGAGGGATCATCCCACATGGATAATGAAAATTTTAAAATAAAGAGACAAATATATGATATAAAGAAAGAGAAAAGTTAGAGAATATAAAAGAAAAGATATAGGGAATTTGAAAACTAATATTTTAATAGAATTATCTATAAATAGAGAAGGAATATATTATGTAAGGGATCCCTATAATTTATTTTATCTAGAGGAGGAGGTTCATCTATTTTTCTTTTTGGATGATAATGTAGAATTAAATGTGGAATATATCTATCCAAAATTTGAAGCGAGAGTGGATGAGGAGGATCATATTCAACCACAATGTCATGTAGTTGGGATT
Source organism: Viscum album (assembly GCA_963277665.1). Taxonomy (NCBI): domain Eukaryota; kingdom Viridiplantae; phylum Streptophyta; class Magnoliopsida; order Santalales; family Viscaceae; genus Viscum; species Viscum album. The sequence goes on along the minus strand of OY728139.1, from coordinate 1,508,847,351 downwards.
TATTTTTCCCTTTTGTTTCTAGTCATTTAATTTATGAATTATTCTTTTATTATAAAAATAAATAAAAAGAGAATTGGAAATTTTACTCAAAAACTTTATTTTTTTAACTAACTTTTCTATTCCCTCTTCCTTAGTTTCTAATTATTTCATATTTTTAGTGAGTGTATATGAGTGGCTAGAATTTGTGGTAGGGGTAAGTTTGATGAAGGTGATGTATACCTAATTTTTAATTATCTTTTTATTTTGAAACATCATATTCATACTATTACATTGTGAGTTATTTATTATCTCATTTTTTAGGATTCCTATGATATTAAAACTTATAGGGGAGGATACCCATCATGATCAAGGGGATTGGGGGAGTGAGAGCTAACCATTTCTTTTACTTCCACTTGATAGATTTAATTTAATTAAGTTAGGTGTGTTATAGACTTACATTGAGAGAGGGGTTTACTATCCATGGTAAATTTGTTTATTACTAAGAGGCTAGGATAGATACTCTAAGAGGTCATGTGGCTAATTAATATGATTACTCTTGTGATTGAAAATGATTTTCCTTTCGTGAACCGCAATCCCAAAATTAACTCCCACTTCCTTTCATCAAATTTTTTTATTTTTGATTCAGTCCACTCCACACCTCTTGAGTAATTTAATTTATTTTAGTTTTAGTAAATCATCAGAAACTCTGAATTTATTAAATCTTTTAACCCTTTTCCTTAAGAGATGAACCCTAAACTTTCCACTATTATATACTTTGTTAGCAAGTGTAGGTTGTTAATATAAATTTTACACATTGAAAATCCTTTGTAATAATGAAATCATCGATGAATATATATTTATTGTAACTATTACCACAGAAACAACCCTTAATAATTCAATAGTTAGAAAACACTTTTATCCCCCCCACTTTTCTATTATTTTAATTTAGATTGGGTCCTTTTTCATTTATGTTCTTTTTTATATGCTAGGTGTTTTTGGTTTGTGATCTTAGGAATAAGAAAACATGATTTTAGCCATATAATTGGTCATTATAATTTCAAATATCTCCCAAATAATTGATAAATTTAAGAGTAAAATCCAAGTTTTTAGATGGGGGAGTTAAAGCGAACAATGGGTTCCATAACTACACCCAATTATAGAAGATTCAATCCATGGCATGTAATCTTAATGTAATGGAGAAATTAGATTCATGGAGGTCATGGATAATAAACATAATTAATTCTATAAAGGAATTATAAGGCTTAAATTGAATTAGGAATTGAAGTTCCAATTATAAATACAATTGAATCTGAGGTTGAATTCAAGGTAAGTTCTTATTAGGATTCTTATTATGAATTTTCTATTATAGAAACCTACATAAGTACTTTTTTGAAATAGGAAGAAGAATAGTATCCCTTTATTAATGAAGAACACAAATAGGAGGAAAGTATACTAGTTTATAACATTTTGAATGATAAGATACATCATTTGGAAGGGAAGTTTGACACTAACAATGGAACATGACATAAAGGGGATACTAAATCTAGAATAATACTATTGATATTATATAATATAATATCAATGAATAATAAGAATAATAATAACAATAAGATGATATTTTGTCTATTATAATGGAGTATTTAATTATAGAATTAGAATAATCATAGCCATCAGAGTAGGAAAATATAAAGTGGTGCAATTTTTGTACAACCATATAACTTCTATTATAATCATTGGGGATTTCCACAATTGAGATCAATCTACTGTGTAAAAAAATGTGCACAAAGAGGTATAAAACCATAATATCTACACCATATGCACATAAAAGTCATAATTGGTTCAACATGAGATGGTTGGATCAATACCCTACTCCTATTACATGATAAAATAGGTATGTTCGAGCTTAAAAACCTTAATAAAAGCACTTTATAGGAGAAAAAATAGGTTTTAATTGATTTCTGGTGCATCATTTCACCGAAGGTATGTTTTCGGTGTCCTAAATTATTATTTTTAACCTAAAATATATAGCACCAGTAAGGGGTTGATCCACAGAGAATTAAGATTTTATTTTATATTTCTTAACTTAGTTTTTATTTTTGTTTTAGTGAAGGATATTGAATTTAGAGTCGATTTTTGTTGATTGTTTTGGATACAAAAAATAATAATTGGTTTTAAGTTTCTTTTAACAAATTGCTTAACAGAATAAAAGTAAAACATGGGAAAATTGGTTTTGATGTAGATAAAGAAAGAAATGCATTGGGGTTATGGATTTATGATAATTTGATTATTAAATAAAATTGCTTATTAGGTTGTGTTGTTCATAATAACCCAACTCCCTGGGTTTAATTTGTAATAAAGATTCCATGGTCTGATAAAATTTATATTTAGAGCTGAAGAAACTAACTCCTTGGTCTGGTAGTTAGTGTTTAACAGATATTTATTTGTCTTAGTGCATTTTGAGTCAATGAATACTTCCAATGGTCGTGAAATTATTGGTCGGTATTCTTCTTTTGAATCCATGAAATATTTTCCCTTGGTCTGGTATATAATTTCAAGTGATAGGATGAAGTGATTTATGAATAATAAGAAGCTTTTATTAGAACAAAAACATTCATAGAAACATAATTCAAATTAAAACTCATCATCTCCCACAAACGCAACACACTGGGTGTTTAGTTTCACATGTAGGTAAAGAAAAACACAAGACTCTTGATACATGATGTGATCACGCTTGAAACTTCGAGGTGGAAATGATTTTTTAGTAGATGGTGGAATGGCGGTAGTACGACGGCAGAGCATCTCTCCTCCAAAACATCAACCCTTTTCTTTACACAACACTACAACACCCCCTCTGATCCGGAGGCCAAGGCCTCCTTTTATAGAAAAAATAATTACATGGTGTGTGGACAAAGTACACGTGGTGTACTTTTTTTTAACTCGGGTTTTCCTTTGTTTTCTCCACTGGTAGGTGGCCTAACACGCCATCTTTGACTTGGAACATGACACCGCCTCGTAGGTGAATGTACACGGTGTGTAGCGCCACCATACATGGTGTGTAGTCTTATTTTTTGGCCACCAACCGCTTCTAGAAATGTTTACATGATGTGTATCAGTGGCACATGGCATATCCCCTTCAACCGACCACGTGGGCATGTAGACTCTTCTTTTCCACCAACAGCTTCTTGAATGGTATACACAGCATGTATAGTGTGCACACAGCCTATACCGCCTTCTAGTTACTTGTGAATGTATTTTTCCTGGTCAACCTGTGTCTGAACTTGAATGTACACGGCGTGTATATAAGTACACGCCATTTAGTGGTAAAGTTTTTCTCAGTTCTTCCCCGATTTTTGTATTTGGCCATAAACCTCCTGGAAATGAACAAGATCACAAAAATCAAAGTATTTGTTCCCTAATAAGTAGGTAATTGCTGAAAATTTCTTCTTATTTTTCAATAGAGTATATGAAAATGTATACACAAATTGGGTGCATCAAACTCCCCCATACTTAGTCATTTTTTCCCTCAAGTAAATCTCAACATCTAATTAAAAGAGTCTATATTTTAAAAAGAATGAATTTAGTTAATCATAAATTTAAATAATAAGTTACATGAGATAATTTCAAAAAGAATACAAAACTATTTCAATCAAGGAGATATTCTAATCATTCCTAGTATATAATTTCAATTAACTACTTTCATCCTCTTTTAACACATGTTCCAACCTTTCAAAAATAATAAATCCACTTGATGATTTACCTCACCAATAACATACACACACTCAAGATTCTTTTAATCAGAGTTATTCTCAATCAAATATATATACACTCTATCCACAGGTTTGCAAGAAATCTAGTTCTCCACTTCAGAAAAATTGACTTACAAAAATCATGAGTTCTTTTCAATAAGGATTAGATGTTTCTGTGGCTAAAGGTTGGTAGGTAAAGATGGGAAAATAACTTCGAGGCTTGAAAGAGGAGGTTAAATTCATTAAATAATAATGCATGATATTCAAGATTAATTTCAATGTAAAAACGTCCTCAACAAGATCAAATGATCTCACCATCTCCTTTAGTTGAGTAGGTAGGGTTTACAAACCAACAAGTGAGTATAAGGACCCTTTTTTTGTACCATTTTTTTAATAATAACAAAGGGGACCTCTCATAATTTCCACAAATAGAGGTTTGGAAGCCTTTTTTTCCTAAATGATCAAGAGGCTTTCCCCTATACTTAATTTCTTGACAATTCATGAAATTATGCCATGTGTTTCCAATCCCCTCTTTTCAGCTCAAATGAATAATCATGAAAAATTATAAAATAATTAGGGTAGGAAGGGAAATAGGCTTGTATTATGGATTCCTTTAAAGTCTATTCATGGTCTCTAGGGGCTTAACGAAGATAATATGTAGGGTAGGTCTCATGATAAATGGGTTTAAACAATCTAATACCTCAATCATTTTAATTTAATTAAAAAATTATTCATGTTTCTAAAAGAAAACTTCCAATTCCAGTAGTTATGTATATTCTAATAATCTCTCAAGAAAGAGGGTATTAGAAAGAATATGAAAAATGTTTAGAATACCACTTAGGAGTGGGGAAAATAAATAAAGATACAATTAGGTCATGACTTTCAAATACTTGATTAGTCTAATTGATGTAATTATCCAAGAATTACAAGTCACAATTTTAATTATATCAGAAATCATTTTAAAACACTTGAGAACCAAAATAAGCATGCAAATTGTTTTTAATTTTTTCCCCCTTTCAACTTATTATTGAAAAATATGATTAACCAAAAATGTCCTCACATATTAAAATATATCTTCTAAAAATGACGTCTCTTAGAATGGTAAAAAGGGGAAAGACTAAATTGGTTAAAATATTCCCCATACTTAATAACACGCATGGTCCACCAAGTGCCGAAAAAGAGGAACAAGGCAAGGTGGGGACACAATAGTGGACCAAACTGAGGGGAAGTAAGGAAAGAAGTAAACTAATAAAGAAAAGTAAACAATGAAAAAAAGAATACTCCCTTCGTGTCTAGGCATAGAAAAATGGAATGTGGTGTAAAAGTGCATCCCAAAACGTGCCAGAGTACCTATGAGGGGGGAAGAAAGAGAACACTTCAAGAATACACAATAGACGCAGGCACAAGATATCATAAAAATATATATAAAATGAAAATAATGTGTCCAAAAAACCAGTCAGGGGGTTGCCTCTAAAGAGGCATCATCCAGTATAGAACCAGCCGGGAGAGAAGGCTTAGGAGTCGTGGAAACTGGAGGCTTGGAATCTCCACCTAGAAGGGAAGATGAGGAAGTAGAAGCCACATGTACTAGACTCGGTAAAGGAAGTTCGACATCCCCCCTTGACTGGTAGCAGCAGTGGAATCAGTAGAAGCAGCAGCTGGGCCCACAGTGGATAGAAGAACGAAATCTGTGGCCAATGTAGTAAAGGGCGGTGGAGCTGCATTAGAAGGTCCAGGAACCGAGGAAGAGGTAGGTGATGTGGGTAAGGGAATAGCATGATGCCAAAGAAGAAGCCCCAACATCTTCTCTAGCCGGTCCTAGTGACTGTCGAGATGAACCAAGTTCTCGTGCATCGTATTGAGGCAGAGGGAAAGAACGAGACCGACCGAGGGTGTGGGGGTAGGTAGGGATGGTGGTGGTATAGATGAAGTAAGTCTAGAAGAAGTGGGTTCAGTAGAAGGTGGGTGGGGTGGGGAAGCTGGAGGGGTTGGGGTAGAAGGAGGAGGTGCATCGGTGGGTGTAGGAGGGTCAGCAGGTGGGTGGGGTGGAGCCTGGGCAAGGACGTAGGTACCCCCTGCTTCCAGAACAATCCCATGCGAATAAGCATGAGATAGTCAATCCACTAGGGTGAACCTAACAGGTCATGGGGAAGAGAAGGATAAAAACTCCAAGGTGGTGGGAAAGGAAAGTGGCGTAAAACCCGCCATTCAGGTTGCCCTGACGACCGATAAACATGACATGGAAGTAGGAGGCGTCAAGGTAAGGGAGGTCCGGGTAGTCTTTCCAGATGACACATATAAGAAGATCCATGTCATGACCAGTCATGACCCCTATATCCTCTGGGAGGGGGAAAAGAATGGCACTAAAGCACTGGTGGGTAAAACGGAGGATGGGGTCAGTGATAAGGGTACTCTTCTGCGAGGTAGGGTGTAGCGGTGGTCAGGCCCAGCAATCTCCTGCCACATAGAAACTAGCTCAGAGCACTCGGGCCAGGTCAAGGTAGAAATAGGGGTGGGGTGATGGGCTGAGGGTAGAAAGAACACCATCGGCCAAACTCGGTCATGGTAAGGGAAAAACTTCAGCCGACCAGCCAGAACCGAACCATGGGTACCACATCACCAGGTGTCTCCCGGCACACAGCTCTATCAAACTCGAACAAGGCAGAAAACTCCAAAAATAAATCGCAAAAAATAGGAGTGTTGACCTGGAAGATCTAATGTAAGGGAGTATGACTGAGAAGATCCTCAAACTTTCCCCAGATACCGAGCTGCTGTGGAATGCTGCTGTCGAGGTAGCGGCTACTCAACGAAATCGGGCGGCGAGAAAAATTCCAAACTCTGTCGTGTGCCAAGTCGGTGACTGGGAACACCATGCATGGGTAGGGAACACCTACAGGTCCCAACCCAGGTGGAGGTGTAGTAGCAGGAGCTAGCTCTGGGGGTGGATATACTAAAGTATACGGAGGCCCGTTGGATGAATCAGTCGATGTGGGTCCAACATCTATTGAAGGGGGCACCAAAGTGCGACAGTTGGTGGAGAAGAAATGATGGATATTGGAGGTTATGGATAGGGAGGTGAAGGGATGGCTGTGCTAGGTCTATATTTTTCTGACGTAGTGGGTGGTGAAAGGATGGCCAATAGAGGGAGCTCGTATACCAGAGTGTATGGGTCTGGCTGCTTCGGAGGATGGAGTCGTATCTGATGATAAATGGTCCTCTCGCCCTCAGTGGTGGAGGCTGGCTGCTTCCCACGGGAAGGATCTTGGTTTTCTATAACCTGAAAGAGAAATAAAAAAAGAGAAATAAAAGAAAAGAAAAGAAAGAAAATGTGAGAAAACTGAAAAATAAAAGTACACAGTGTGTACATCCAGAGTACACAGCGTGTAGTGAAACCTGATTAGAATCTCGTGTTCTCTTGATAAACACGCCGATGGAGCAGAAGGTAGACCAGGAAAGGGTACATAGCGTGTAAAAAACATACACGTTGTGTTCATGTAAAGTGGACATGGTCGTGTATTAGTAAAGACACGACCACATTTTTAACAATTCTAATAATAAAGGACACACCATGTACAGATAGGAGATGGCGTGTGTGTTACCAGAGGAACATGGCCATGTGGGGGGCGAGACATGGCCTGGCCGAAAGAAATAGCATACATGACATGTACTGAACACACACGCCGTGTATAGGAACATGGTATGCAAGGCCATGTGAAGTGCTTACACACGGATGGTCCAAAAGAAATTTCATACACAGAATGTATCGAACCCACACACCATGTTGTTGAAAATGGTGTGTGATTCCGTGTGAAAAATGATACCCGGGCATTATGGGGAAAGGTACACCGTGTGTACCAAACATACACACCGTGTATATTCAAATTACGAAGCATTTTGTGTGTGGCCTTGTACAAAGTACACAGTGTGTGTTATTCATATCGTGGCCGCTTACTGCAGAAGCCGAATGGTCGGCTAATCCCAAAATCACCCTAAACGGTTCTAATAACTTGAAAGAGAGGGTGTAGAAGGGTGTACCTGGACCGAGAATCACAATGCAAGAGAAATCCATACCCGAAACGCCCAGAATCGATGGAGTTGAGCTAAGGGGGTTCTGGTATCATACGGGGGAAGAAGACCGGAAGACGGGGACTCCATGCGACACAGCCTAAAGCCAGGTGGCCGCAACTTATATAGACGAGGTACATGGCATGTACATCCAGACTACACATCGTGTATCTCAAAAAAATTTATAGTAATATATATATATATATATATAATTATTATAATAAACTATATTATAATTAATATTAATAATTAAAAATAATAAAAATGGATATATATATATAAATAATTTAAAAATAAAATTATACATGTAATGTAGTGGGAAAATACAAAGTGTGTGTTTTAAAGGTGGAAAGAGAGAAGTACAACCTTTGGTCCGGTGCTTGGGACGAGGTTCGAACCGACGATCAATGGTTCCGAACGGAAGCCCTCAACCACTGGAGCGAAGGTTGTAATGCTACCCATATTTATCATTTATATATATTTAATCTATATAGACTATACTACACATGAAGAATAAAATGCACGACGTGTGGTTTTTAATTATACAAGAAGGGATAAAGCAGGGAGATCATCCGATTTCGAACCCGGGTCTTTTGGAACCAGGGATGAGACTTTGCCAATCTTCCAACTTCATCCGCATGAATTATATTATATGGAAAAGTTTTAAATTTAGTAAGGAAACATATGTCACACATGACGTATATCGAAAGACATGTCGTGTGGTTTTATTAAAAGGGTACATGATGGAAATGTGGCGGTTGTCAGGATTCGAACCTAGGTCTTTTGGAGCCGGGTTACGAACTTGGCAAACTGATCCATCCCCACCATGGGTTTTTTATAAGCTAATATATATATATATATATATATATATATATATGAAATTTACTACACATGTCGTGTAAGAAAATATAAAAAAACGGGAACCCCGTGCCGAAGGTAGGCCGGGAGGATTCAAACCGGGGACAAGTCGGATAAACTCCAGTGACCTTACCGTCGGAACTGGCATCATCCGTGTTTATTACTTTGTTAATACATATATTTATAATAGCTAGAAAAATGAAAAGGAAAAAGTACACACCGTGTGTATAGGTGGTACATGGCGTGTATCCTCTGGGTTGCCTCCCAGGAAGCGCCTTTGTTTTAGGTTATTGGATTGACCTGCTTACCTTTTCTTACCTGAGCTGCATGGTAGACAATGTTCCTACCATGTTGTCTATGTGATGGTAAGCCTTCAACCACTGTCCGTTCACCTTGAATGGTTGACCATCCTCTCCAGAAATTTCCACCGCTCCATGAGGGAATACTCGTATAACTTGTAATGGTCCTAACCATCATGACTTTAACTTATATGATAATAAGCGAAGATGATAGTTAAAGAGAAGTACCTGATCACCAGGTTGGAAATATTTTCATGAAATCATTCAGTTGTGAATGGATCTCGTCTTCTCCTTGTACAACTTGGCATTCTTGTATGCTTCTAATCTGATTTCATCAAGTTCTGACAGTTAGAAATTACTCTTTTCTTCATCTGCCTTTAAATCAAAGTTCAGGGCATTGATGGCACCGTAGGATTTATGTTCCAATTCCACTAGCAGATGGAAGGGCTTGCCAAAGATGATGCGGAATGGGGACATTCCCAGTGGTGTTTTGAAAGTATTTTGATATTCCCACAAATCATCATCTAACTTCTTGGACCAGTCTTTCCTTGAAGTGTTCACTATTTTCTCCAAGATCTTCCTAAGATCACAGTTGGGGAGCTCCACTTTTACACTAGACTAGGGATGATATGTTTTCCCCATATTATTCTTTAATCCATACTTCAACAGTATTTCTCTCATCAGTGTGTTGTCGAAGTGGGTCCCTCAATCGCTGATCAGTACTCACAGAACTCCAAACCTACTAAAAATATTTTTCTTTAAAAAGTTCAAGACTACCTTGGATGTGTCGTGTGACATAGTAGTGGATTACACCCATTTGGAGACATATTCGACGCATACGAGGATGTAAGTGGTCCCAAAATATGGGGAAAATGAACCCATGAAATCTATGCCCCAGACGTTGAAAATATCGACCTCCAAGATTAGATGCTGATGAATCTCTGCTCTACGTCCCATATTACCGGTCCTCTGGAACCGATCACAATAGGAAACAAAGGCCAGAGCATCTTTATGCATAGTGGGCCAGAAAAACCCAGATTGCAGTATCTTTTCTATCGTACAGTCAGGCCCATGATGGGCTCTAACTGGTGAGGCATGACAGAATTCCAGGACACCTTGAACTTAATTCTTTGAGATGAAATGACGGATCACTCCATCTGCACAGGATCAGAATAACAGAGGATCCTCCCATAAGTACCTTTTCACATCAGAGAAAAATATCTTCCTTTGTTGGAAGGAGATGTTGGGGTGAACGACACCTGTAACCGGAAAATTAGTGATATCAGCACACCATGGTCTAGTTGTTTTGTTAACTGAAAATTGGTACTCATGAGGGAAATCCTCCTTGATCTCCTGATCTCCCTCCTTCTCCAAATGCGGTAGCTATTGGTGGGAGAGATGGTCAGCAACAACATTATCACTCCCCTTATTATCTCAGATATCTAGATCAAATTATTGTAATAGGATTAACCACCAGATCAGTCAGGGCTTTGTATCTTTCTTGATTAGTAGGTACTTTAGTTCTACATGATCATTATAAAAAATAAATTTAGACAACACTAAGTAAGAACGAAACCTGTCAAATGCGAAAACCACTTCAAGCATCTCCTTCTCTGTGGTGGTGTAGTTGATCTATGCCTTGTTGAGTGTCCTTATGGCATACTATATAGGTTGGAAAATACGATCAAGATGCTGGCCAAAGATTACTCCCACTGCGTAGTCACTAGCATCACACATCACCTCAAATTGTTCCTCCCAGTTGGGAGAAATCATAACTGGAGCTTCCACCAAGAACTGCTTCAGATGCTCAAAAGCTCTGGAGCATGTCTCATCGAGCTCTAATATGGAATCCTTGGTTAGAATATTTGTTCGGGGCTGGTCTATTTTGGAGAAGTCACGGAAAAACCGCCTTTAGAAACCGGCATGCCCCAGGAAGCGGTGGATGGCTCTGACAGAAGTCGGAATAGGTACTCGTGAAATGACTTCTATATTCACCAGGACTACTTCTATCCCCTTTACTAAGATTCTGTGGCCAAGAATGATGCCAATTTACACCATGAAATGACACTTTTCCAAGTTCAAAACTAGGTTAGTGTTCTTTCATCATTCCAAAAATAGCTATAGGATCCATTTACTTGTGGTGAATGATTTCCCATAAACAGAAAAATCATCCATGAATACCTCCAAGATCTATTCCACCATGTTGTGGAAGATGGGAAGCATACAACGCTCAAAGGTGGTGGGGGAATTGCACATTCCAAAAGACATCCTTCAGTAAGAAAACGTACCGTAGGGGAAAGTTAATGTGCCCTTTTCATAATCCTCTAGAGCAATGGAAATCTAGTTATATCCTGAATAACCATTGGGGAAGTAATGAAAGTTGTGACCTGCCAGTATCTCTAGCATTTGATCCATGAATGGCAGGGGGAAATGATCCTTCCTTGTGGCTTCGTTTAGCTTTCGGAAATCCACACAAACTTGCTAGCCTGTGACTGTATGTGTAGGAATGAGCTCATTCTTTTCATTTGAAATCACAGTGATATCCCCCTTTTAGGGTACCACTTGTATGGGACTCACCCACGTACTATCTAAGATGGGATAGATGAAGTCTGCATCCAACAATTTAATCACGTCTTTTTTTACAACTTCCTTCATGGGGGGATTCAAGCACTGTTGTGGTTGCTGAGATTGCTTGGCACCTTCTTCAATTAGCACCTTGTGGGTGACAATGGTAGGTTTGATGCCCTTAAAATCAGTGACTATCCACCCAATAGCGTGCTTATGCTATTTCAGAACCTGTAGAAGTGAATCTTCCTGCTCCTGTGATAGTTCTGTGTTAAGTATGACTGGAAATGTTTGATTGGATCACAAATATCCATACTTTAGAGAAGATGGAAGAGGCTTCAGTTTGAGTTCAGGTGCCTTCAAAATTGAGGGTACAAGGTGGTTCACCTTTTTCCATTCCAAAATATCAGGAACAACCGTACATTTCCAATAGTGGTCACCCTAGCCTTCTAGGAATTTCAAATCTTCTGGTGCTTCTTCATCTGGAATGACTGGAATAATAAAGTTATCTGAAGTAAAAGAACATACCAAATCATCCCCTTTGCTGAAACGATCATCCATGGTGGTCATAGCATAACAATCCTCATGTTTAGACAATGATAAATGCTTGAAATCCTTGAGGACATTGTAGGAGACTCTTTCATATCCTACCTGAAAAATAAGCTCTCCTTGGTGCACATCGATTAGTACCTTCCCAGTGGCCAAGAAAGGTCTTACAAGTTTGAGAGGTGCCTCCTGGTCATCCTCCATGTTGAAGATGATGAAATAAGTGGGGAGGATAAGCCTACCAACATTTATGAGCATGTTCTCCAGTAGTCTTTTCGTATGTTTGATGGATCGATCAGCAAGTTGAAGGGCTACCCGGGTAGGTTTCAAGTCATTGAGCCCTAGATTCTTGAAAACTCCAAGGGGAATGAGGTTCACGCTGGCCCCTAAGTTGCAGAGGGCCTTCCTGAACTTGCATGGTCCAATGGTATAAGGAATAGTGAAACTACCTAGATCCTGGAGTTTGGGAGGAATTGAATATTGGACGACTGCAGAACATTCCTTGGTTAGGGTAATGGTGCCCAAATCTTCCATTTTCTTCTATTGGGTAGTATTTCCTTCATGAATTTGGCATAAGTGGGAATCCGTGTCAGTTCCTCTACAAATAGAATATTTATGTGTAGCTTTTTCAATATGTCCATGAATTTGTTGAACTGGTGTTCCAGCTTTCTCTGCTTCAATCTCTCTAGGAAGGGTAAGGCAGGTACAAAGGGTTTGACAACCTCCTTCCCTTTATTATGGGAAGCCTCCTTATATGGGTTTTTGGATGAGGAGGGGTCGATATTAGTACCTTCTTCATTAACAGGGGTGAGGATACACCTGACTATGCTGGTTGGTTCTGTTGGAGCTCTCTTCCACTCCAGAGCATGATAGCATGGGCCTCCTCCCTCGGGTTCTTTTCTGTGTTTCCCGATAGATTACCAGGTTTCCTTCCTGAGAGTTGGTTTTCTAGTTGGCCAATCTGGTTCTCTAGGCCTAGAATTGAAGCCTCCTGATTTTGGAACCTGGTCTCAGCAATAGATATGAATTTGGTTATAAGATCCTCTAACCTTGAGGTGTTCTCCTGCAAAGGTGGTTGTTGAGCTAGTGGAGGTGGTGGCTACCGTGTCTGCTATGGGAGAGGGTTATGATACCCTTGATGTTGATAACAAACATGTTGGTGATGTTGCTGCCTCTAGTATTGGTTCTAATAAGGAGGCTGGTTGTAGCTGGGCGGTCGCTGGGGCGGAGGATTCGGCTGTTGTTGGCCCTATAATGTATTTTGTTGATCACGCCATTCCCGGTTCGGGTACTGCTAGTACTGGTTTGACCCTCAATTTTGTGCAACACAACTTACCTCACTTGTTGATGGGCCTCCCGTAGAACCTATGCATTCTCCCATGATGTGGTTATCACCACATTCGCTACATGCTGGATGATTTTCCATATATACTTGGGACGTTCCCTTCAGATTGAGCGCGTCGATCTTCTTGGACACAAAATCCAACTAGGCAGCTAGCATGGTAGTTGCATCAATGTTATGCATACCTCTTTTCTGTGTGCCCCACTCAGAATTCCACTGGAAGTTGTTGTCAGACATGTATCCCAGTTGTTCGAAGAGTTCTTTGGGGGACTTCCTCATTACTGTACCTCCAGCAGCAACATCCACAATAGACTTGGTATTAGTTTTCCGTCCTCCGTAGAAGGTTTGGACCTGCATCCAAATTGGAAGTATGTGGTGTGGGAAGTTACACAACATATCCTTGCAGTGCTCCCATGATTCGTATAATGATTCCAAGTCATGCTTCTAGAAGTTGTGGATCTCATTCCTCAGTGTCACCGTCTTTGAGGGTGGGAAGTATTTGGATAGGAACGCCTGGGCTAGCTCCTCCCAGGTGATGATGGATCATTACGGCAGGCCTTTTATCCAGTATTTTGCCTTATCCCTTAGATAGAAGGGGAAGAGGCAAAAACTGATGGTGTTTGTGGACACTCTGTGGTAGCATAACGTGTTGCAGACCTCCAGAAAATTGGAGGGATGGGCATTGGGATCCTCGCTGGGAAGGCAGCCAAATTGAACAATGTTCTGGATCAACTGCATGATAGTTTTCACGATCTTAAAGTGTTGAGCCTACACTGGTGGACGGACGATGCCCGTGTCAGCTCCGTGAATCGATGGCAGGCCGTACTCCATGAGAGTATGGCGTGGAGTTGGCTGTTGAGGAAGGGGAACCGACATGAATTGTTGGTCCTGAGGGGTGTAGAACAGCCCCTGACCTTGGTTGAAATATGGAATCCACTCTGGTTGGAACTGTTGGAGCTGCTGAGGGTTCCAGTTGTTATCTGGTTCTAACTTCTTTCCATCTCCTTGGACAGTAGTAGGATTGCCTTCCTCATTCTGTGCCAGTGGAGTGGTTTGGTTTTGTTCGGCCATTAGTGCTCACTGGCACCTCAAAAATGTCTGTTCGATCTCTACGTCAGTTTGGAAAAATCCTGATGACTTAGTGTTCTTGGAACACGGCAGGTGGCCGCTCATACACCTAAAGTCCTGCACAAAACAAAACAAAACACCAAGCATAAATGAGGAAAAATACAGATAAAAAATGAGAAGAGAAAAGAAAGTTTTGTGAATTTATGATTTTTATTTTCACTGAAATTTGATACAAATTTAATTAAAACAAGAATAAAATTACCTCTAAGTTCCCCAGCAATGGTGCCAAAATTTGGTGAGTCATTTCATAGAAGGTATGTTTTCGATGTCCCAAATTTTTTTACCCTAACAAGTATAACACCAGTAAGGGGTCGATCCACACGGAATTAAGAAGTTATTTTATCTTGCTTAAATTAGTTTGTATTTTTTTTTTAGGAAAGGATGCTGAATTTAGAGTCGATTTTTGTTGATTATTTTGGATACAAAAAAAATAATTGGTTTTAAGTTTCTTTTAAAAAATTGCTTAAAATTATAAAAGTAAAATATGGGAAAATTGGTTTTGATGTAGATAATGAAAGAAAAGAGTTGGGGTTATGGATTTATGATAAGTTTATTATTAAATAAAATTTCTTATGAGGTTGTGTTGGTCATAATAACCCAACTCTCTAGGTATAATTTCTAATAAAGTTTCCTTGGTCTAGTAAACTTTATATTTAGAGATGAAGAAACCGACTCTTTGGTCCGGTAGTTATTTTTTAACAGATCTTTATTTGGATTAATCCATTTTGAGTCGACAAATACTTCCAATGGTCATGAAATTATTGGTCAATATTCTTCTTTTGAATCCATGAAAATTTTTCCCTTGGTATGGTACAAAATTTCCAGTGATAAGATGAAGTGATTTAAGAATAATTAGAAGAGTTTATGAGAACAAACACATTCATAGTAAATTAATTCAAATTAAAACTCATCATCTCCCACAACCCCAACATACCGGGTGTTTAGTTACACATGTAGGTAAAGCAAAATGCAAGACTCTTGATACCTGATGTGATCATGCTTGAAACTTCTAGGTGGAAATGTTTTTTCGGTAGACGGTGGAATGACGGTAGTACGACGACAGAGCGTCTCTCCTCCGGAAATTCAACCCTTTTATCTACACAACACTACAACACCCCCTCTGGTCCGGAGTCCAAGGCATCCTTTTATAGAAAAAATAAGTACACGATGTGTGAAAAAAGTACACACAATGTACTTTTTTTCAACGTGTTTTTGCCTTTGTTTTCTCTGCTAGTAGGCTGCCTAATACGCCGTCTTTGACTTGGTACACAACGACGCTTGGTTGGTGAATGTAAACGACATGTAGCACCACCATATGCGGTTTGTATTCTTATTTTTTGGTCACCAACAAATTCTAGAAATGTATACACGGAGTGTATCAGTGGCACACAGCGTGTCCCCTTCAGCCGGCCACATGGGCATGTAGACTCTTCTCGTCCCCCAACTGATTCTAGAATGGTATACATGGTGTGTATAGTGTGAACACGGCGTTTACCAGCTTCTGGTTACATGGGCATGTATTTTTCGTTGTCAACCCATGTCTAAACTTGAATGTACACGACATGTATATAAGTACACGCCGTGTAGTTGTAAATTTTTGCTCAATTCTTCCCTGTTTTGGGTATTTGGCCATAAACCTCCTGGAAATGAACAAGATCACCAAAATCAAAGTATTTGTTCCCTAATATGTAGGTAATTTATAAAAATTTGGTTCTTATTTTTCAATAGAGTATATGAAAATGTGTACACAAATTGGGTGTATCAATTTCCTTTCTTCGGAATTATTTTTTATGGCTTTTTTAGGATATATTAAACCTCCCACACCCATTATTGTTCAAATTTAACTATGTATACCTTGTTATTTCACCATATTGATTTCGTTTGTTGGTCCATGAAGCAAAAATGTAGTAAATAAATAATGAGGAAAAGATTTTAAATTCAAAGGGGATTATTGTTTCAAATTTATTAATTATTACACTCCCTTATTTTTCAAATCTATTATACTTTTTAAATTGAAATTTCATACCCATAATTAGAATAATGATTATATTTTGATCCGTGATACTATAATATCATAAGAACCCCATGATTCCATGATTTGATTTTTAATTTTATGGAAATGAATAACTAAAATTTGAATTATTAGAGTTAATCATAGAAATATAGATTCAATTAATTAGGTTTTTTATTTTTTCACATGCAGAAGAATTTTTTACTTCCTTTTTTATGATTTTAATTTCATAAGTTTATATGTATTAATTTTCTTTTATTACACATGACATGAGTTATTGACTCCATATTATATATTATTATTCTTGAGAGTTTTATAAACCTAATATTTCTTATTCTATCTTGAATAGAATTTATTGGGATAACATGGGACAAGTTACCTAATAGGACTGGTATTTGATCTTTTCGAATTTATGATTGTACAAATTCACTATTTTAAATTATTTAGGATTTTTTATTTATACATTATCCTTGAGACATAACTTTTCATTGATCCTATACAGTCCTTTAAAATCCATGAATGACCTTTGATAGTAATGAGCCACATTACAGACCAATTTTATCCATTCCTACTCATACTCTATTTTTTTCCATGATTGTTAAAGTTTAAGAGTGGGGGAGAGAGTTTTCTAGGGGGAAAGGGATGTTCTTTATTAAGAGGAAAAAATACAGTGTTTTATTGGTTGTTTGGGAAAGGTTCATGTTATCTTTTATTGTATTTATTACTACACATATATCAAAAAAAATTAAAAATGTGTTGAGTTTTTAGATGGTCAAAAATCTCTATTACTTGATCAATATTTTTATCATTAATTGGGTGGTGGATTTAATACATATACTAGATCAACATTTATAATAAAAAAATTGAAAAATTATTTTGAGAGAATGAAATAAAAAAAAGAAAAAAAAAGAAAAATTCAAGAGGTTGTATTCATTCATTGTATTCATTGTTCATGAACATTACATTAATCTTAGTATATGGGGAATGTAAAACCCATATTTGGTTATAAAAAAATTCTCTTAATATAATTATAATTCTTCAATAACTTACATTGCATAGAACCAGGAGTTTTAATGAATTGTGAGACACTATTAGTTTCATTTTTGAAGTAATAATGTCAAAATTGACTTGAAATTATTTTTTTTCTAATTTTCTAAAAACATTTAATGAATTGTGAAAATACTAATTTTTATTTTAAACATTATTTTTATTTTAAGGTCTTTACAATGTCGAAATATATTTTTTTATTTATTTTAAACTTTTATTAGATAATTTTACTTTAAAATAATTTAGTTATAGTTTTTGAAAATTATTTTATAAAAAAATTTATTATATATTATTTTATGTTTTAAAAGTACATTTTTCTAAAAAAATATTTTTCATGGAATTTTAAAAATTTAAATTTAAATAAAATTATGCATCTTTTTTGTTTTGAATTTTTAAAATGATTGAAAATTTTGGATTTATAAGGTCCAAATTTAGTAAATGGTTCCCTTTTATTTTTTTCCAATATGAATAGAAATCTTGTAAAATTTTATTACCATGGTAAAGGGTAAATTTATTAAAATATGTTAAAAATAAAATTTTAATGACTATAAAATGATCTTGAGACATGCCAAAATTTTATTGGATGTATAAAATTAACACATAACACCTCAGAACCTAAATTAATTTGTTTAAAGGATACTTTTCTATGAAAATGACTAAAATAATATTTAAATTAAATAAAGCAATAAAATGTCACTTTATTTTTCTTTAATATCTCTTATGTGTCCACACGGGGAAAGAGTTATTTTATTAACAAATATAACTATAATTTTTTAACATAATAGACATATTTTAATGATAATAATTTATTTTTGACTTTTTTGGTTCACTTAGATTATATTATTATATTTATAAAGTCATATTTAATGAAGATTTAAAGATTTCACGTTCATGTTTTTTATAATAAAACATTTTTAATATAATTTTATGCAAAAGATATATTTGATTATAAATATTATTCTAAAATATATATTATTTTTATCCATCATGGTATTTTATTTGTTATTTTTAGTAAGGAAATTTTTATAGTAAATAATTACACAACACTGATGTCGTAATTATTTTATTAATGGAAATATTAAATATATTTTATTAAAAATATAAAAATAAATATAATTTGAGATAATTAATATGATCAATGAATTTTATATATTCTCCTGACCACATATGGATATAATAAAATATTTTTTCGATTTTAACTTGTTATCTAGATATTTTTAAAAGTCCAAATATTTAATAGTGTCAAAATTGACACTAATGAAATTTTATAAAAATAATATATTATTAAATTAATTAAAAATCATAAAAAATATTTAAAAAAATTTATATGGAAATAAGTGTTATAAATTTTCCATTTATGATTTATTTTATATCATATGAGAAAAAATTACAACCATTTAAAATTGAAAATTGTGTTATATTAGTTATAATTAAAATAGGTTAGTTAAGGGTTAATCAAAATGATAAGGTTTAACATAAAAAATATTTGTTTAAAATATATTGGATGAAGATATTACAAAATTATATCATCTAATATTAGAATACATGTACTTTTGAGGTATTTTTTATTGAGATTTAATTTATTATAAATTTATATTTTTAGAAATTCTAAATGTTCCCCTCAACTCAATTATAAAATGGAACCTCCTCCCGCACTTCTTCAAATCACATTGAACCTTAAAGATCAACCATACCCTAAACATTTATCTTATAAAATTCCCTAGACACATTCTAGAGGTTCTGGTATTCACAAAATTCCAACCCTAGTGTCCCTAAGAGAAGATCTTAATAAAGTTTTCCAAGGAAGAGGTAATCGTCTTTAATGCCTCTTCCAAGATTATTTCTTCTTCTACTTCCTCTTAAAGTTTTGTGTACATTATAAAGTAATAACTAAAGTATAAATTATATATTTAGATGCTGTTATTACTAGGGAAAAACCATATTTCACCTTTTATCCATTCTATGAAAATCAAAATCACCACGCATGGGTGCATACATATTATTGTATCCATGTTGGGGTGTAATATGTTTTTCATCCCTGAATTTTTTGGAAGGTTATAATGGTGGAGATAATATATATATATATATATATATGACATTCATAACATTATATTGATTCTAGAATAAAATATATACCATAAACTTTATTGTCATTTCATCATTAAGGGAATGATATCATCGCTCGTGCATACGTACGGTCTACCGTCTCCACGATGCGATGTAATTCATTGTCCATATTCACCATTAAATAATAATCATATAAATGTATATAATGAATATATATTATATATATTACCTTAATATAATTTTTTAAATTATGGAAATATATCCTATGCACAATAATTAGGACTTATACAACAAAAGATGCATAGAAAAAAGAATTAGTTAACACCTGAAAGAAGAGTAATAATGAAATATTGTTAAAAAATGGGTGATAATGTGACCATATATGATATCATAAATATTAATATGGTATTGGAATAAGTTAATAACATTCTTTAATCCTTTATAAAAGGTTTTTAAATACATACCAAAGAAATAAGACTTAAGGTAAGGGTTAATTTTACAATCTCATTATTGTTTGAGATTGTTTATATGTAATTATCTACTAAGAAAAATTTATCTTCTATAGTCATGTTTCTTAAAAATGTTTTCAAAAACATTTTTAATATTATTATACAAAATTTAAAGTCATTATTAACCATTCATGAAGTTTTTATTAATTGTTTGAAAGGAATATTTTTGTCATTTTCCAAATGAGTTACTTTTTTAATTTTTTAGAATAAGTATGAGAGGAATTTTTTTAAATTTTATGGAATGAATAGATTTTTTCATGTATATAATTATTTAAAGACTCAAAGATTCCCTTAAAATCTTACAAGTTTATTTTCAAAGAAAATTTTTAATTTTAATATTGCATGGAATTTTTAGAAAATAAACCATTTTTAAAGAAGAAAGGATATGTTTTTCAAGAATTGTTTTCAGGAAATCTTGAAGAATTATTTTCCATCAAAGATAAAATTATTTTATGTTACTTATGATTTATTTTATGTGATTATTAATGGATAAAATAATTATTATATATATGGTTAGTTTATTTTTATTATGAAATGATATATATGAAATTCATTTCTTTTCTATGTGTTATGTTATGATATAATGATGATTATGAAACCCATTTTTGTGTATGGGTTCTGATATGATGAATGATTTATGATCTTTTAGAATGAATATGAATGGTTTTCATTATATGAATAGTGGGGCCTATATCTCTCTCCAATGAATTGGTTAAAGATATATATGTCATGAAATAGATAGGTCTAGAATGGGAAATGATATTGGTTTAGTAATACAGGGCTAGAATGGGAATTAAACCCAGTTCAGTAACACAGGGTTGGAATAGGAGTGAACTTGGTATAGTAAATGACTTTTTATACTATGATGGTCTTGTTAGTGAGCCTTGAATAACATTTAAATGACATTTTATGCTTATGTGTATGCCAAAATTTCATGTCTTATGTTATGATCTCATGAAATATGCTCTTTCTGAACTTCTATGATTTATCCCATGGCATGATATCTGGATCTTTGATATAAATGATATAATTTTCAAATGTTTTTCTTAGGTTCTTATGTCACGTGATTATGATATGATTCATGTCTCCATTTTTTACAATTATTGAGCATCCGATCTCACCATTTCTTATGTTTATTTTCTATAGATATGAATAAAGGTATTAAGTAGGATGAGTCAAAATGGGTGGAAATTATGAAATAATAAGTAGGAGACGATGTAGATGTTTTATGAACCAGTTTTTTATATTTAATAGTTTCTAAAGTCAATAAACTTATATGGTTTTTGAATTTTTTTCTAGGTTATGTAATGGGTATTATTCAATTTAGGTGTAATATATATGTATTAAATGTATGGGCTATTATATTTGGTATTAGAGAAGGGTTTAGTTAACCTTTGGAAACTAGGATGAGAAATCCTTTACAAGAACCTTAAGGTTAAGTCTTAGTATAAGATAAAATCCTTGAGTTTTAGTGATGATCATAAATAACTTTGGATAAAACCTAAGGTGTCCTAAATCACAATTTTATAAGTAATTTTAATTGATTATGTGGTTCTCCCATTATTATTATAGTTGTTCACACTATGATTTTCCATTTTACTTAATGGATGGAACCCAAAAGAAATAATTAAATGCTGAATGCGATAGTAAATACAAACATTTTCCTAATAAGAAAATAAACGTTATGGGAGATGGAATTCAAAATCTTGTTGTTATGATCACACAACTTTCTTAACCTATGAATCATAATGGACTTTAAAATAATAAAAGGAGGGAATAACATTATGTTAAGTCCTTCATGAGAGAATTTCCACCTTTTTCAGTGGGTCTCATGATCCACTAGTGTCTAAAAAATGGATTAGTACAACTAAAAATATATTTTTGGTTCTCCATTATTCATAACATGAGAAATTCATTTTGGAATTGTATCATTTGGAAGGTGAATCAGTTCAATGGTGGAATCATATCAATAATATGAGATAGCAAGATGAAATTGACTTTAGGAAATAGGGCCAGTTTATGAACATTTTTTAATGAGTATTTTCCTCATCTTATTTGAATGGAGAAGGAAAAGGAGTTCCTCAAGCATAATTTAAAAGATTATAAATCTATCAGTATCTATGAAGAAAAATTTGCAAGACTTTCAAGGTACCCTTTTAGAATTATCATCCAACCTGAGAGTAAGTTTGATCGATTATTTAGTGCCTCAAAACAAAGTCTTTGAATGGTGTTATCCATAAGGGACATTAGTATCTATGAGGAAATAATTTGATGTGCTCTCAAGGTTGATATGGAGATTAGTGTTAACCATCAATATTATGGGGTTGATAAGAATAGAAAATTGCAATTCGAGGGAAAATACAAAAAACATAATGAAAAGAAGATGACCTTTCCTTTATACCCATAGTGTGGAAAGAAAAATGGAGGAAAGTATCCTAAAGGGACAATTAATTTTTTTATGTGTGAGAAATAATTTCATCACGTAACTTACTATTGAAGTGATAGAAAGAAGATATCTAATGATGAAAATATAGAAAAATATACACAGAATGCACCTCCCACAATTCAATGTTACAGGTTCAAGGGAAATGGGAATTATTTTAGTTAATTAACTAATCTAAGGGTTATTGATGATGATTAACATCAGTAACCTATTAAGTCCAAATAGAAAGGAAAATCAAATTCAATCACTATTGGTGATGTGGAGTACAAATATGAAGTGGTGAAAGGTACACTTACCATCCACTCTAAAGTAGCTAATGTTTTATTTGATTCTATATCCACTGAATATTTTATTTATAAATAATTTTCTTAAGGATATCACCATATTACCTCATCAATTAATTGTCGATTTATCTTTGAAAACTCCTAATAGAACAATGGTTTCACCACAAGTTTATAATTCTTCTCTGGTTGAAGTTTGTGGGAAAGTTCTTCCTACAAATCTTATGGTCCTTACATTAGTTGAATTCGATGCGATTATTATCATGGGTTGACATTCTCTATATGGAGTTCATATAAATTATTGAGGAAGGGAAGTCCCATTTCATATTATAAATGAATTTATAATAATCTATTGATGTAAGGATGAATATGAACTTCTAGTGGACATTAATTAAATCTTGTGGCTTTAAATCCTTATAAAGGAAGGCTATCTTTCTCAGATGGTATTGTAGAAACTCGCCATTAAGGACACACCTACTATATGAGAGTTTTTTATGTCTTTATGAAATCATTTCTAGGTCTTACACTGAATTATGAGGTCGTTTTTCCAGTAAAAATCATATTGAGTGCTACACATATTTCAAGGAGTCCTTATAGAATTGTCCCAATTGAGTTATAGGAATTGAAGAAGAAACTTCAACATAATATTGAAAAGGGATTCATACACCCTATTGAGTCACCTTGTGGTAAAACTGTTCTTTTTGTTAAGAAGAAAGATGTATCAATGAGACTATTCATTGATTATCAATAATATAAAAAGATCACTATCAAGAAAAAATACAATATCCCCAATATTCATGATTTATTTGAACAAATATGAGGAGATCAATACTTTTCAAAGATTGATCTTCATTATAGATACCATTAATTATGGATTAAGAAGAAGGATATGTCACGACCCGTCCTCGGGGCCCATACTGTGACTACCCCAAGCCCTCCTTCCATAGGCCAGGGGCTGGTGGCTAGCACCAAAGGTGTAAATCCCGATAAAAAGGGAAGGAATTTCCTTTATAAAAGTAAACAAACATAACAGAGTATGCAACAGAAGTAAATACTAAGTAATACTGAATACTAAAGTAAGTGCTGAAAGGAAAGGGGCCGGAAATACAAGCCCAACAGTATGTACAGTACAACTGGAAAAGATAGTACAACTGTAGTAAAGTAAAACAACAACCAGTGAGTCCTCCTCCAGGAATCCCACCTGAAGTGTGGGTACAGATGGCCTCCTCAGCACCTCAGGACCATCTGACTGCTCAATGTATGTCTCACCAAGTGGTCCACCTCGGGGTACCGTCCAACTCTACAAGTCTCTACCTCGATCAATGTTGTCCGTCATCTGCATCCAAAACAATGTAGTGCAGGCATAGCCCTTGCAGGGGTGAGTATACAATAATCAGTAGGGACCCCGAGACCCCCAAAGGTCTCCCAGAATCCACGAAGGATAAACGACAGAAGAAAGACACAATCATGAAGTATCAACCAACTCTAATTAGGTATATGACCATACATATACCTAAGTTATCAATCTTAGTTCGGCTCCAACTTCGAGCCCAAGAACGACCCAGTCCACACAGGAAGGTAAGTCAATCACGTCGATGATAATGATTGAAAGTCAAGACTCAGCTCACACAGGTATACATATTTAATATTGCGATAGAGATGATCAGATGTAGTCACTGGTTCATTTACACTGTCGGAACCACATAGGATACAAGAGCAGCTAAGCTATCAGACCCACACAGGATACAAGTCTAGCAACTCTGTCGGACCCACACATGATACTAGTACAGAGGTCAAACTACCAGACCCACATAGGATACAAGAATAATAGTCATCACTGACGAACCCATGGGGGATTCTAGTAGAGTAGTCATCGTTGTCTAACCAATAGAGGATTCCAGTACAGTAGGCGTCACTGTCTAACCCATGTAGGATTCCAGTACAGCAGTCGACGCAGTGACAACCAGCTCTAGGGTTCCCGCACACAGCACGCTCGATTCCGGGAGGGTCCGCTCCTTGAGCAAAGGGTTCGATACATCAACTATCACAAAGTACATAGTTTATGTATCCAGAAGTTCCGTCTCATCAAAATAAATCCAATGCGATAGACGGCGCGTCAATCAGACGCTCGGTCTCAGAGTTATTTGCTTTTTCGTTCCATGGGCCCAGTTGGAATTACGCTCATTCAAAACCCAACCATTTTCCAAATTTTTCCAAAACTCACTTATAGTATCACAAAAGGACCGCCTCGTCACAAGGGTCATAGTGCCACAGACGGCGCGTCGTTCGGACGCGTGACCTTGAATATATTCACGTTTAAGAAAAATGGGCCCGACCCGTCAAGCCTGATGGGTTGGTGGGTTGGCCCGACCTGGTTCGGTGGGTCCGACCCATTCGGAGGGGTCGACCCGACCTGGTGGGCTGCGACCCGACCCGACACTGTGTCCCAGCCCACACGAGGGCGGCCCGGCCCGGCGGGGCGTGGCCCGGCCCAGGCGACAGGCTGCTAGGCCAATGCAAGGCTATCTGGTCCGTTCCGCTGGCAGCCCGACCTAGCTGTTGGCCACGGATCGACCAACTGGTCGTGTGGTCCCAGGGGCGCGAACCCTGGTTTTCTGAAATGGCGGCGCCGAGCGGCACTGCCCATCCTGACCAGTCGGCCGAAGCTGGTCGGTCTCCTTTGATGCGAGCGACCCGCACGGGAAGGACGATGTTCCTCCGCCATGGCACTGGCGTGTGCCATGACTCCCATTTGCACCACCAGCGGGTTTGCCACCGAAGCGGCCCGCCTAGTGCGGGCCACAGTTCTCCGCAGTGTGGCACCCTCATGGAGCCACAGTTCCTTCGGCCCGGCCGGATTTAGCCGGCCGGTTCTTCTTCGGCCGAGCAGTCCGTGGATGTGGGACACGATTCTTCTCTACGTGACCGGCACACGACCGCCGCTTCCTCCAGTCGTCGCCGACTTTTCCATCTCCGCCTTCATCACGAATAAGAACAAGGGTCATTAGAGGGTCATCGGGCCGTGTTTGTTCGGCCAGCGCCCTCCGCGTAAGGCGGTAACAAATGTCCATACACGATTACTTGAATTCAACAAGAAAGCATGTATAATTAATGCAACTTAAATTATACAAACCCCCTCCCTTGATTCTGATGCCCGCATGTCTGTGTCGCGGGAAGTGGATTCGAAGATGATGTCGATTCGTTGACGTCGGGCCGCATCCGAGGAGGAAGTGTAGTCGACGTTCCTCGCGAGCGAAGTCTTCTTCCTTGATGCGGAGGAAGAAGAATGAAGAAGAATGAAGAAGACGACGGTCGCGGGCCTTGAGTTTTTCGTTGGAGAGGGTAAATGTTCTTCGTGGGAAGAAGGCCCTCTCCTAATTCTCAAAAAGTTACACCACCAAAATATTTTCCAACCAAATATTATAATAAGGATTCCCAATTTTAATAGAATTGACATGCAATTCAAATTGATTCAAAAAGAGGTGTCAATTAATTAATGATGATATTAATTAGATGGGTTGGCATAATTAAGAGAGAAGGGAGGTGAAAAGTTTAAAATTCAAAGAGAGGAGGTGGAGAGTTTAAGAGATAATAAGGGGGGTTTCATGGGAGTTTAAGGAGGAGTTGAGAGGTTAGGCTCTAGTGTGGGACCCACCACACATTATCCTATAATGGGAGGTTATGTGGGGTGTGGGCCCCACCTCTAACTTCCCCTTGTAGTAAATAACCACCACCACTTTATAAATTAAATAAAATTGTTTACACTTAATGTAACACAACAATTTTATTTAACTTGTTACAAATCCCCAAATTAAAACTTCTACTCTCGACCAAACACAACTGCGGTAAAGGTCTCCTTAAGAGAATATCATCACTGTGAGTTCATTGGTGACCTCAGATTTTAATTCCAAGCACCTGTTCAAAAGATAGAAAAACCCGCATGTACGTTTACTGAACGTACCCAAAAAAAACTTCAAAAATTGATTCCGGGTACACCGAGACTTGGAATCAGGTGTCGTCAGAAACTGCAGACTCGTAAAATTCCAAAGTATTTAAAAAAAATCCCTTAAAATTTCCTGGTCTTTACATTACCCCCACCTCAGGGTTTTACATCCCCGTAAAGCTACAACACACACTAGGGATACAAATGGGGGTACTGAGCACGCAGATGAGCCTCCCGCTCCCAAGTGCTCTCTTGGAGGTTCCCATGCTGCCAGCGAATGAACACCAGAGGAATCGACCATCCATGTAGGACCCTCTCCTGTCGATCCTCGATCTCCACCGGGACCTCCATGAATGTCGCCCCATCATCGATGTCCAGCTCTCTGTGGTCGATGATGTGGGACGAGTCATGCACGTATCTCCTCAGCTAAGATACGTGGAAGACGTCATGCACTTGGTGCAACTGAGGTGAAAGGGCCAGGCGGTAAGCCACCTCGTCTACTCTGCTGATGACCTGGAAAGGTCCGATGAATCGTGGAGATAACTTGCCTCCCCGGCCAAATCTCCGTAGACCTCATTGAGGTGAGACCCATAGGAAAACGTGGTCGCCATCCTCAAACTCCAGTGGTCTCTGTCTCCTATTAGCATAGGACTTCTGTCTGCTATGTGAATTATTCACCTACTCCTCGATGATCTGCACCTTCTCCGTCGTAGCCTGAACTATCTCTGGTCCAACAAGTGATGACTCCCCTGGGTTAGTCCAGCATAGAGGTGATCTACAAGGTTGGCTGTACAGTGCCTCGTAAGGTGCCATCCCGATGGTGGAGTGATAGCTATTTTTGTATGCAAACTCCACCAAGGGTTAGTGATCCTCCCAACTGCAACCAAAGCCGAGGACACATGCACGGAGCATGTCCTCGAGAGTCTGAATAGTCTTCTCAATCTGGCCATCCATCTGAGGATGGAAGGCGGTGCTCAAGAGAAGATGCATCCCAAAATCCTCTTGTAATACCTTCCATAGTCGAGAAGTGAAACGAGAATCTCGATCAGAGACGATAGTCAATGGGACACCCTGAAGCTGTACAATATCCTGAATGTAAAGGAGTCCCAAGCTCTCTACTGAGCCCTGCTCTCTGATCGGTAGGAAGTGAGCCGACTTGGTGAGTCGATCTATGATCACCCAGATAGAGTCATGTCCTCTGGATGTACGTGGCATCCCCATCATGAAATCCATAGATATCCCATCCTCCTTCCACTCTGGGACCTCTAAAGGCTATACCAAGCCTACTGGTACTTGGTGCTCTACCTTCACTTGCTGACAAGTGAGGCATCGTGAAACAAACTCTGCTACAACCTTCTTCATACCCGGCCACCAGTGCTGTCATCTGAGATCCTGATACATCTTCTCCACTCCTAGATGTACCACTAGAGAGGAAGTGTGAAACTCCCTCATCACTTCCTCCTGTAGTGAAAATGGTACCATGGTACGTCCCCTAAAGAGGATGACTTGCTCACCTTATTTAGAAAATCCATCAGGCGCTATCCCTGTGGATATTTGAGCATGTCACGTCTCACAGTAAACATCCCCACATTGTACCTATCTAAATCGCTGAAGAAGTGGAGGAGTGACTATGAGAGACTGTAGAAAGGCTGCTCCATCTCTATCCACATAGGATATCTTCAACGCGGCCAACTGCTCTGTCACCTCTCCTAGAAGCTGAATTCCCGATCTCCTGTTGAGAGCATCTGCTATACCGTTCCCCTTCCCAGGAGTATAGATTATCTTAAAGTCATAGTCCTGGAGGAAATTGAGCCATCGCTGCTATCTCAGGTTCAGGTCCTTCTGCGAGAAGATGTAACTTAGACTCTGGTGGTCAGAGTAGACTGTAAAACACTCGCCCATCAGATAGTGCCACCACATCTTCAAGGTGAAGACCACTACTGCTAAATCGAGGTCATGGGTAGCGTAGTTCTACTCGTGTTGTATCAACTGTCGTGAACCATATGTGATAACTACTCACTCCTACATCATGAAACACCTAAGTCCAGTCCCTGATGTGTCGTAGTAAACTACATACCCTATGCCCTCCTCTGGTAGCCTCAAGATGGGAGCACTGTTCAACCTCTGCCTCAGCTCCTAAACGCTCTGCTGACATCTATCTGACCACTCGAAGGGTTTTCCCTTCTTTGTCAAGGCTGAAAGTGGTGCTGAAACTTTGAAGAAGTCTGGCACAAATCTCCGATAGTATCCAGCCAGGCCCAGAAAACTCCGAACCTCCGTCACACTCCTAGGTGGCTCCCAAGAAATCACTACCTCGATCTTCACTGGATCCACTGCTACTCCAGCCTCCGAGATGACATGTCCCAAGAAGTGAACCTCTTGAATCCAGAACTCACATTTCGAGAGCTTACCATAAAGATGGTGCTCTCGGAGTGTGTCCAGTACTACCCGCAAATGGTAGGCATGCTCCTCCTCAGTAGTCGAGTAAATCAGTATGTCATCGATGAAGACTACGACAAAGCGATCGAGGTAGGGCTGGAAGATCCTGTTCATGAGACTCATGAACACTGTTGGAGCATTGGTTACACCCAAGGGCATAACCAAGAACTCGTAGTGGCCATACCGACACATGAAGGCCGTCTTCTGTACATCCTCGTCTCGAACTCTGATCTGGTGATAGCCTAACCTGAGGTCTATCTTTGAGATCCATCGTTCTCCCTTGAGCTGATCAAAGAGGTCGTCAATCCTCAGAAGTGGGTACTTATTCTTCACGGTCACCTGATTCAAGCGATGGTAGTCGACACACAGTCGCAATCTCTCGTCCACCTTCTTGGCGAACAAAATCGGAGATTCCTAGGGTGAGACACTAGGTCAGATAAATATCTTCCCCTGCAAGCCCTCCAGCTGTACCCATAGATCACAAAGCTCAACGGGAGCTATCTGATATGATGGAGTAGATATCAGTGCTGTCTCATGGGTATAGGTCTACGTAGAAGTCTACCTCTCTACGAGGAGGTAGTCCTGGAACGTCGTCGGAAAACAAATCTGCATACTGATCCACCACAATAGAAAAACTCGGACTCCGCACATCAACTACTCCGAGGATGATACTAGCCAACTAATGTGTGATCAGATGCCCTCTCCTCTGCATAAGTCCATCTTGTGTGGAAAAGGCTCCCTTCTCACCGGTGAAGGTGAACCTGGTCCCATCCATGCAGACACACCGCGCTTTGCGCCTAATACAGTCGATCTAAGCATGGACTGTAGATAACCAATCCAGACCCAAGATGACGTTGTAAGGCCTCGAAGCCGCTACAAGAAGATCCAAGCCGAATATCTCGCCTCCTAGAGTAATATCACACTGCCGGAAACAATGTGTAATCGTCGAGTCTGCTCCTATAGGAGTCTCTAGCCGTAAGGATTGAGCCAGCGGCTCTGTCGGAATCTCCGAGCTCCGAACAAGGGCAGCGAAAATAAAATAATGACTCACTCCCGTGTCTATAAGTACTGAATAAAGGGTGTATTAGACACAAATAGTACCTCAAATCATCTCAGGTGAGCCGTGGTCGTAGGCCTCAATTACCTGGAGCTGAGACCACCTCTGTCCGCCAGCTCCCTGTGGTCAGGGTGGACCTCCTGGTGGTGGTGGAGGCAGAGCCTCAAAACGTCGTCCACCACCCACTGCTCGAACAGCTCCTCTGCCTCGTCCACCTACTCCTAGAGGACCACCACAGTCAAACATCTATCTCTGGCTGGGAGGTCCCTCTACCATCTGATGCTCGTCTGCATGGCGGGTCAGGCAGTCACGTTCCATGTGGCCCTACCCGCCGTATGCATAGCACTACCTGCTCCTCGTAAGGATGGATATGTTTCATGTGCCCCGCACAACTGAACCTGAATCCTGAGGTCGCCCACCTGATGTCTTGGTCCGCTTGGACCTCTACGTCAACTGTCTACTGTCGGCTGTAGAGGACTCCGCTACGTGTCATCCTGTGGTGGGTCTCACTACTGGGGACTGATCAGTAAGAAAAATATCCTCTAGAAGGGATCTCTCCAGCACCCCCTCCTGCATCCAGATGATGAGAGGAATTGATGAAGCCCCAATCTAATGTTTGAGTCCCTTCTCGAAGGTCCGTGCCCTAAAGAACGGGTCCTGCACCATATCCGTGGAGTAGAATGAGAGGTCAGTGAACCTCGTTGAGTACTGAGCTACTGTCATACTGCCCTGCTGCAGATGAAGTAACTCCTGAAACCACACCGCACAAAGAGGGTCTAGAAAAAACTCCTAGAGGAATAGACTCTCGAAGTCTGTCCAAAGTAGTGATGCCTCGTCATGCACCTGGATCATTAGGCTCCACCGTCTACCTACTACTGTGTGTAGGAGACTCATGGCAATGATCACCATAAGGTCATCTGGTGTCCCTACCAATCTTAAAACTCTGACAATAGCCTCCATTCAATCCTCATTTTTCTGTGGATCCGTATCTCCATGGAACCTCGGTGGCCTATGTCACTTGAATTCATGCAGTGCACTTAGGCAGCGTGCACTCTCTACTACTGGGGCTGGTGTTATCGGTGGTCCAGCAGGTAGAGGTGCCTCTAGTACCTTTGCTGTGATGGGGCCCTGCACCAAGGCCTCATCACTTGGTGGGTTATCATCTCGAATGCAACTTATAACCCTAGATGGTTGCCTTCGTGGGGCCATCCTGAAAAGAAACAGGAGCGCCACGGTCAAAACAGTATACCTGGTGAGTTGACTCAAAGTAATCACAAAAAAAACTTTTGAAACACACATGAAATCAGTGTTTTCGTGCACTAAGTTGGAAATCAGAGGTCAGGGTCCTGATTTATGGATACGTCGACCGCCACATGAACACTGGACTCCCTGGACTTAAAACCAGACTCAATACTCTTAACACTATTTCTTCACAGTAAGATAGATCAGAGTCCTAAGTTCTGTGGTAGAACCGACTCCTATAATACCAATTTGTCATGACCCATCCTCGGGGCCCATACCATGACTACCCTAAGCCCGCCTTCTATAGGCCAGGGGCTGGCGACTAGCACCAAAGGCACAAATCCTGATAAAAAGGGAAGGCATTGACTTTCTAAAAGTAAACAAATATAAAAGAGTATGAAATAGAAGTTATTTCTAAGTAATACTGAATAAAAAAGTAAGTGATGAAAGTAAAGGGGTCGGAAATACAAGCCCAACAGTAAGTACAGTACAACTGGAAAAGCTAGTACAACTGCAGTAAAGTAAAACAGCAACCACTAAGTCATCCTCCAAGAATCGCACCTAAAGGGTGGGTACAAATGACCTCCTCAGCACCTCGGGACCGTCTGACTGCTCCATGTACGTCTCACCAAGTGGTCCACCTCTGGGTACCGTCTAGCTCTACAAGTATCTACCTTGATCAGTGTTGTCCTTCATCTGCATCCAACATAACGTAGTGCGGGCATATCCCATGCAGGGGTGAGTATACGATACTCAGTAGGAACCTTGAGACCCCCGAAGGTCTCCCAAAATCCACGAAGGATAAACCACATAAGAAAGACACGATCAAAAAGTATCAACCAACTATACTTAGGTATATGCCCATACATATACCTAAGTTATCAATCTCAGTTCAGCTCCAACTCTCGAGCCCAAGCACAACCTAGTCCACACAGGAAAGTAAGTCAATCACGTCGATGATACTGATTGAAAGTCAAGACTCAACTCACAAAGGTATACATCTTTCGTATAATGATAGAGATGATCAGATGTTTTCACTGATTCATCTAAGCTGTCAGACCCACAAAGGATACAAGACCAGCTACGTTGTCGGACCCACACAGGATACAAGTCCAACTACTCTGTCGGACCCACACAGGATACAAGTACAGAGGTCAAACTGTTGGACCCACATAGGATAAAAGAAAATTAGTCATTTCTGTTGAACCCACGGAGGATTCCAGTATAGTAGTCATCACTATCAAACCCACAGAGGATTCTAGTACTATATTCGTCATCGTCGAACCCACAGAGGATTCCAGTACAGTAGTCGACGCAGTCGCAACCAGCTCTCGGGTTCCCGCACACAGCACGCTCGATTCCAAGAGGGTCCACTCCTTGAGAAAAGGGATCGATAAATTAACTATCACAAAGTCAAGAGTTGATGTATCATGAAGTTCTATCTCATGAAAAGAAACCCAACACAACAGACTGCGCGTCAATCGGACACCCAGTCAAAGAGTTATTGGATTTTCTGTTCTAAGGGCCTGGTTGGAATTACGCTCGTTCCAAACCCATTCGTTTTTAAAATTTGTCCAAAAATCACTTAGAGTATCGCAAAAGTACCACCTTGTAGCAAGGGTCCCAGTTCCGCAGACGACGCATCGTTCGAACGCGTGGTCTTGAAGATATTCACGTTTAATAAAAACGGGCCCGGCTCGTCAAGCCCGGTGGGCTGGCGGGTCGGCCTGACCAAGTTCGGTGGGTCCAACCCAGTCAGAGGGTTTGGCCCGGCCTGGTGGGGCACGACCTGTCCCAGCGTAGTGGCCCGAAAATCACGAGTGCGGCCCGGCCTGGGTGACAGGTGGCCGCTGTTCCTCGGTCGCGACACTAGCGGGTGCCGCGACTCCCTTCAGCCCGGCCGGCAGGCGGCTGTCCGGTTCACCACCAAAGAGGCCCGCCCAGCGCGGCCCGTGGTTCTCCGTAGCGCGACGCCCTTGTGGTGCCGCAGTTCCTTCGTCTCGTCCGGCTATAGCCGGCCGGTTCTTCTTTGGCTGAGCGGCCCGCAGGTGCGGGCTGCAGTTCTTCTCTACCCGGCCGACACATGACGGCCGCTTCCTCCGGTCGTCTCTGCCTTTTCCATCTTCGCCTTCATCGCGAATAAGAACAAGGATAATTGGAGTGTTGTCGGGCCGTGTTCGTTTGACCCACGCCCTGCACGTAAGGCGGTGACAAATGGACATAGATGATTACTTGCATTCAACAAGAACAAAGGTATTATTTATGCAATTTAAATTATACAAACCCCTACCTTGATTTCGATGCTCGCTTGTCCATGTTGTGGGAAGAGGATTTGAAGATGAAGTCAATTCATTGATGTCAGGATGTGTCTTAGGAGGAAGTGTAGTCAACATTCCTCGTGAGCGTAGTCTTATTCCTTGACGCGGAGGAAGAAGAATGAAGAAGGTGATAGTCGCGGGCCTTGAGTTCTTCATTTGAGAGGGTAAATGTTCTTTGTGGGAAGAAGGCCCTCTCCTAATTCTCCAAAAGTTCCACCACCAAAATATTTTCCAAGAAAATATTGTAATAAGGCTTCCCAATTTTAATTGAATTTCCTTGTAATTCAAATTGATTCCAAAAGAGGTTCCAATTAATGAATGAAGATATTAGTTAGATGGGTTGTCATAATTAAGAGAGAAGGGAGGTGAAAAGTTTAAAATTCAAAGAGAGGAGGTGGAGAGTTTTAGAGTTAATAAGGGGGGTTTCATGGGAGTTTAAGGAGGAGTTGAGTGGTTAGGCTCTCGCGTGGGCCCCACCACACCTTATCCTCTCATGGGAGGTTATGTGGGGGTGTGGTCCCCACCTCTAACTTCCCCTTGTAGGAAATAACCACCACCACTTTATAAATTAAATAAAATTGCGTACACTTAATGTAACCCAACAATTTTATTTAACTTCTTACGAATCCCCAAATTAATGCTTCTAATCTCGACCAAACACAACTATGGTAAATGTCTCCTTAAGAGAATACCAGCGCTGCCAGTTCATTGGTGCCCTCAGATTTCAATTCCGTGCAACGGTTCAAAATATAGAAAAACCCTCTGTACCTTTACTGAACGTACCTGAACAAAACTTCAAAAATTGATTCCGGGCACACCGGGCCTCGGAATCAGGTGCTGTCAGAAACCGTGGACTCGTAAAATTACAAAGTATTAAAGAAAAAATTTTCCTTGAAATTTCTGGGTCTTTACAAGATATAACCAATATGAAATTCCCTATACGGTATGGACACTATGAATTTATATTGATGCAATTATGTATTACTAAATCCGACCTTATCTTTATGGATTTAATTAATAGAGTTTTTATAAACTACCTTGATCAGTTTGTGGTAGTATTTATATATGATATTATTTTAGGTTTGAAGACAAAGGAATAACATGAATATCACTTGAGGATTGTATTGAAGACCCTGATAAGGGAGAATATTTATGAAAAAAATTACCAAGTGTGAATTTTGGTTTCATAAAGTTTCATTTTTTGGGTCACATAATATCAAGAGAGGGGATATCTATGAATATAGAAAAGACATAAGTTATTGATTATTTTCCTTGACCAACAAGGTAAGTGATATCCAAATTTTCCATAGTTTGGGTGGATATTATCAAAGTTTTGTGAAATATTTCTCATGATTATATAATCAACTCACCAAGTTGACTTGGAAAGGAGTTAAGTTCCTATGGATGGAAGAATGTGAAGATAATTTCAAAGAGATGAAAATAAGGTTAGTCAGTGCACCCATGCTCACAATCCTCTGTAGTGGAGAGTGATTTTTGATCTATAGTGATGCATCCATGAAGGGGTTGGGATGTGTTATCATGAAAAATTATATGGTGATAGCTTGTGCCCCACAAAAATTGAAAATCCATGAGAAAAATTACCCCAACCCATGATTTAGAGTTAGCTATAGTAATTTTTGTATCAAATATATAGAAGAATTATCTTTATGGGGAAATGTGTTATATATATACCAGTCAAAAAAAATTAATGTATATTTTCACTCAAAAATAGATAAATATATTCCAAATGAGATGGTTGGAGTTGATTAAAGATTACGAATACTCAATACATTACCACCCTGGGAAAGAAAATAAGGTGGAATATGCTTTGTGTCTAAAGGACCATGCTAGCCTATCTATGATGAGTATCACAAAGGATCCAATTTTTATTGATTTAAAAATGATATATCTAGAAATTTTAATGTAATGTGATAAATGTTGTCATTACTAAATCTATGTCCAACCATCTATACAAGTGAAGATTAAGGTGGCATAATATGAAGATGTAGAGCTACAAAATAAGGTGATAAATGTTTCTAAGTATAACTATAACTATTATGGAATAATAAGGTTTTGTAATAGTGTTTCTATACCTCCCATAATATATTTAAAGAAGGAGTTGTTAGAAGAGGATCATTTTTTATATTCTATATTCATCATGGAAGCAGCAAGATGTATAGAGTCCTTAAATAACATTTTTGGTGGGATGTAATAAAGAAAGATATTGTAGAATTTGTTTCTCAGTGCTTAGTTTTTTAGAAATTTAAGGTTGGGTGATATAACTCTAAGGGGATGTTAAAACCTTTACCTGTACTATAATGGAAATGGGAAAACATCACCACAGACTTTGTCCTAAAACTTTCCAAAACATATAATGGCTATAATACCATATGGGTTGTAGTTGATCACCTTACAAAGTCATCACACTTTATTTCTACAAGAAAAGATTAATCTCTTTATTATCTTTGCATAATATATATTCGGGGTGGGTTCCATGTGTGTGAACAGTGGAGTGAAGAAAATGGGATTTAAAAAACAATATATATATTATTTAGAGGCATGGGTTCATGGGTGAATGGGATATGGGATGGATGGGCCACAAGGGGTTAATACTGGAACTAAAGGTGGGTTTTACATTGTGAATTGGAGGAGAAGGCTCTATGAGTTCATGAATGGGAGGAATGGGCTCCACATGTGGGAACTGGAGGGAATGGAAAGGGATATATATATATATATATATATATATATATAAAATTTAGAGGCGGTTATGAATCTCATCTAATATTGTTCATTTAGAGGGGGTTTTAACCCCCGCCAAATAAGTATTAAATAGAGGTGTTTCTATTAACCGCCTTTATTATGGCATATGAAACTCAACTTGGTGAGTTTTCCAACCACTGCTAGTTTTATCAATAATTTTGAGGGGGTTAAAACCCTCTCAAACTGAGAATCTATACTGATATTAAAAGGGGTTTTAACCACCTTTAAATGAACTGCTGCTAAATTTTACACCAATTTACATACAGTTCCCCAAAACCACCTCTAATAATAATAGGTAGGAATATTAAAAGTAGTTACTCATAACTGCCACTAATGTGTTTAGAAAGGGTTATAACCCCTTCTAATTGGGTATTTTTTTAGTGTCTATTCATCCCAAAAGCACTAAGATGTATAGAGACCTTAAAGAATATTTATGGTGGGACATAATTAAGAATGATATTGTAGAATATGTTTCTCAGTGCTTAGTTTTTCATTAATATGATGTTGGGGATAGAAATCTAAGGGGTTGTTACAACCATTACCCATACTAGAATGGAAATGGGAAAACCTCACCATGGACTTTGTTCTCAAACATCCCAAAACATCTAAAGACCATAATACTATATGGGTTTTAGTTGATCACCTTACAAAGTCATCACAATTTATTTCAACCAAAGAAGATTTATCTATTGATTATATTTCTAGAATATATATTATAAAAGTTGTAAGATTTCATGGAGTACCACATTCTATTATATCTCGCCAGTATTTGAGGTTTTCCTCGATTTTATGGAGAATTATTCAGCAGGATATGGATACAGAGTTAAGTTTCATTATTACTTATCATCCTCATGCAGATGGTTAGCCTAATAGGAAAATTAAAACTCCATAATAAATTTTGAGGGACGTTTTTATGGATTTAAAATGTGGTTATGATCATCACGTACCTTTGGTATAATTTTCTTATAACAGTAATTTTCACTCCAGTATTCAGATGTATCCTTATGAATCACTATAAGGTAAGAAGTGAAGAACTCCAACATGATGGAATTAAGTTTGGGAAAGAAATATATTGGTACCTGATCAAGTTGAGGAAATGGAATAGAAGGTCAGATCTATTCATCATCACATAAGAACATATCTGAGTTGATAAAAAAGTTATGCTGGAAATGGATGAAAAAACCTAGAGTTTGAAGTGGGTGATAAGGTATTTCTATGAATATCTCCCTAGCATAGAGTCGTGATATATGTAAAGAAGGGCAAGCTAATCCCTAGTTATATCAGTCCTTTTTAAATTATGGATCATTTTTGGAAGGTATATTATCTATTAGAACTTCCCCTGAATCTCTCTCAAGTACATGATGTGATTCATGTATCTCTCCTGAGAAATAACACACCTAATCCTTTATATGTAAAAAAATCAGAAGTCATACTACTGGATAAAGATATATCTTATTAATAATAACTGATTGATATTTTAGATCATAGAGAGAAAGTTCTATGAAATAAGACCACTCACATGGTTAAATTTATCTGTTGGAACAACCAATTTGAAGAAGCTATATGGGAACCAAAGTATGTGATGAGTCAGAGGAATCCTTATATATTTGGATAAAAGTGAGGAATTTTAGGGTATAAATTTATTTTAAGGGGGGTAGAATTTAACACTCAAATATTTTTTATGAAATATTTATCTTTAAATAATTATAATTCTTCAATAGCTTGTGTTGCATGCAACCATGAGTTTAAACGAATCACGAGACACTATTAGTAAAAAATGATCGTTATAACCTAGTCATTAAATTGACAGAAAAAAATATGAAAACTAATTTATGATATAAATATAAATCTCCAACCCAATATGAATGTATTGGTAAATGCTTAGGAAATGGTCACATAATTTTAGTAAAATAACTTTATTCTTCAAAAAAATAAATTTTCTTTACAAATGAGCTTATATTATTTTTATTTTTCGAAGTTATAGAAAATTTATTTCATGAAATAAATTTCATTTTTGAATTCATCATGTCAAAATTATCTAAAAATTATTTTTTTCATAAGTTTCTGAAAACATTTTAGGAATAGTGAAAATACAGATTATTATTGAAAACTGTATTTTTTATGCCTTTATAAAGTCAAATTATGTTTTTTATTAGTTTTAAATTTTAATTGGTTCATTTAAATTTAAAAGAATACAATTTTGTTTTTTTTAATAATTTACACATGAATTTATTATAAAACCTTTATGTTTTAAAAGGTCATTTTTTTTCCGAAAAAAGTGTTTTTCAAAGCATTCTACAGATTTTAATTTAAATTAAATTCTAAAACTTCTATATTTTGAATTTTGAAAAATGTATTCCAAATTTTGATTTATGAGGTTCAAATTTAGTAAATATTTCCCTTTTATTTTTTTCCAATATGAATAGTAACCTTGGTAAATTTTGTTACCACGGTAAAGGGTAGATTTAGTAATTTAGGTTGATAATAAAATTATAAAGACTATAAAATGACCCTAGCACATGTCAAAAAAATATTGGATCAATAAAATTCAACTATTAACATTTAGGTATTGAAATAAAGTCGTTTAATGGATACTTGTCCATGATAATTACTTATATATTATTTAAGTCAAAGAAAATCACAAAATGTCACTTTCTTTGCCTTTAATATCTCTTATGTGTCCTCATGGGGAAAACGTTATGTTATGAATGAATATAACTATCAATGTTTTTGAATTAATATACATTTTACCATTATATGAATTTATTTTTAACATTTTTGGGCCACTTAGATGAGATTATGGTTTTTATAAAGTGTTATTTAATAAAGATTTAAAGATGTTGCAATCATGTTTTAAATAATATAACATTTTTAATATAAGATTACCCAAAATATATATTCAAATATAAATATTATTCTGAATTAAATAAGATTTATCTTCATCATGGTATTTTATTTTTAATTTTTGGTAATTAAATAATTATATTAAATAATTATAGAACGCTAATATAGTAATAATTTTATTAATTGAAATATCAAATAACTGCTAATAAAAATATTAATATAAATATAATTTTTGATAATTGATGTGATAAATTAACTTTATAGATTACATTGACCTATTATAGATATAATAAAAAATTAATTTCTCTGGTAATCTCAATATTTTTTAAACTCTAAATAATAAATAGAGTCAAAATTGACAATAATGATATTTTATAAATATAAAATTTCTTTAAATTATTTATAAATAATTAAACATATTGAGAAAAAAAATATTATATGGTTTAAAATTATATAAATAGTTCATTTATTATTTAATTGACATCACATAAGAAAAAATTGCAACCTTTTGATATTGAAAAATGTTTATCTTAGTTGAAATTAAAATAGGTTAATAAAGGGATAATTAATATGATAAGGTTTATAATAACACAAAAACATGTATAAAATCTATGGTTTGATGATATTACAACCTTATATCTTCTTATATTCGAATACATGTCCCTTTGAGATATTTTTATTGAGATTGAATTTATTATAAATTAATATTTTTTGAAATTTAAAAAGTGCCCATCACCTCAATTATAAAAGGGAACCTCCTCCCTCACTAATTCACATAAAATTGTACCATCCAGATCAACCATCCCCTAACATTTTATATTATAAAATTACTTGTCCAAATCCTAGAGGTTTTTTTCTTCTCAAAACACCAGCCCATGTGTCTATAAGAGTAGATCTAAGGGAAGTTCGCCAAGGAATAAGTAATCATATTTACCGACTCCTCCAAGATTATTTCTACTTATACTTCCTATTTAGTTTTTGTTTATATTATATAGTCATAAATACAGTGTCACCTATATTCTGGTATTTTATTATGATTATGTAACAACCATATTCCTCCTTTTATCCATTCTATGAAAAACGAAATCACCACAGTTGCGTACGTATCACTTACTGTCTCCACACTGTTGTGTGATATGTTTTTCAACACCACTTTATTTAGATGGTATAATGATGGAAATAATATATATATATATATATGATAGTTATAAATCTATATTTATTCTTGAAAAAAAAATATACCATCAACTTCATTACAATTTCATTACTAAGGGAATGATACCATTGCTTGTGAAAATGTACAACTATCATCTCCATGATGTGATCCAATTCATTTTCCATATTCACCATTAAATAATTATTATATAAATTTCCATTATTAATAAATATTATATATATTACATTAATATAATTATTTAAATGATGGATCTATATCCTATGCACAATAATTGGGACTTATATGATAAAATGTGCATAGAAAAATAAAGGAATTAACACCTAAAAAAAGAGTAATAATGAAATATTATTCAAAATTGGGTGATATTATGATATTATATGATCTAATAAATATTGATATGGTCCTATAATAAGTTAAAAAAATTATTTAATCCATTATACATGAGTTTAATTTATATACAATGGAAATCAGACCTATGGTAAGGGTTAATTTAACAATCTCATTATTATTAGGGATTGTTTATATATAATTATCTTCCAAGAAATACTTATATTCCAGGTACATGTTTCATAAAAATGTTTTCCAAAATAAATTTACAATTATTCTATATTTTTTAATGTCATTTTTATTCATTAATTAAATTTTACCATATTGTTTGAATGGAATATTTTTTTCATTTTCCTAATGAGGTTCTTTCTAACTTTTCAGTAAAAAGTATGTAAGGAATGTTTTTTTTATGTTATATGGCATTAATATAATTGTATTCTTTCATGATGCCTTAATTCCTTGAAGCTTCCCTTATAATATTACAAAGGCTATTTTTGAAGTAAATTTTTTCTTTTAAAATTTTTAGGCATTTAAAGAAAATAAAATCTTTTCAACGCAGAAAGGATATGTTCATCAATAATTATTTTCAAGTGATATAGAAGAATTATTTTCCATCTAAGATAATATTATTTTATATTACTTATTATTTATTTGGAGTTATGATTCAAGGATACACTATTTATTAGTTTTATGGTTGTTTTATGTTCATTATGTAATGATATTTATGAAAACCATTTCTTTTCCATGGGTTATTTTACGATGGAATGATGTTTATGAAACCCATTTTTTATATGGTTTCTAATATGATGAATTATTTATGTTCTTGTGGAAAAAATATGTACAGTTTCATTATGTGATGGGTGGGACCTATATCTATTTCCAATGTATTGGTAAATATTTATATCTCATGAGATATATAGGAATCAAATGAGAAATGATATCAGTTTAGTAATACGAGGCTAGAACGGGAAGTAAACCTGGTTTAGTAACACATGGAAAGAATGGGGAGTGAACCTAGTTTATTTAAGGGCTTTGTACTCAACTATAGTCTTAGAAGTGTGCCTTGACTAATATAGAAATTATTTTCTATTTTAATGTTAATGACACAATTTCATGTCATATGTTATTATATAATGAAATCTATTCTTTATAAACTTATATGATTTATCCAATGACATGATTTCATGATCTTTGATATGAAATATATAATTTACTAATGTTCTGCTTAGATTCTTATGTATCATGATTATGATATGATTTATATCTCTCTTTTTTACCCTTACTAAGCATCTAAGCTCACCCTTTCTTATATTTCTTTTCCCATTATATGATGAAAGGTATTAAGTAATATATGTCAAAAGGGGTTCTAATTATAAAGGAATGAGCGGGATATGATGTAGATATTTTATCAACCAGTTGTTTATATTTCCCAGTTTCCAAAGACAATAAACCCATACGGTTCTGGAATGGTTTTATATGTTATGTAATGAATATTATTTTATTTAGATTTAATATCTATGTATGAAAAGTATGGGTTGTTATAGGGAAGAATAAATATTTGAGATGATAATTTCATTGGACTTTATTTTGATTATAATTCATTATGTCATATAGTTAAACCTCCTTTGGAGCCTAATTTTTGTTTGAATTTTACCAACCTAACCTTAAGTCTTAAAGTTATATGTTCTCAATTACAAATTCCTTATGAGTTTTAGTGATTTTTCTCTCTAAAAATTGGATAATGTAGGTCCTTTTTATGTTTAAATTTTGGTATATGTGCTCAAGGTATGAGGAAAACCCCATATATATTGTTATCTTGAGTGATTATAGAAAAATAAGGTGAGGTGGATCATTATTGGAATGTTTAATAATGATAAATTGATAATATTTAATGGAATTGAGAATCCTCATAAATTTCATTGGGAGAAAGTTAAATTAATTTTTAACCTATTTCATTATAAAGTGAGGATTTGATGAAATATCTCTATGTGATGCTCAAAATTTAATTCTACGTTGAATTTTATTTTGATTTATTATTTTTGAATTTTTTATATTGGTATCATGGGGGATCCTTTTTTGTTATTCATGGAGATATATTCTTTAGGGAAAGAGTTGTTTAAGTGTGGGGTATTTGATAGACTCAAGTTTGTGTATATTGTTTTATTACTAATTGGCTAACATAATTAGTTTTTTATGATCATACCCATACAATCATTGGTTTTATTAATATAAGGGAAATTTTTATTTTATAATGAATTTAAAAAAAAAATAATAAGTAAAATTCATGTTTTTATAGGTTATAATTTTTTATGTAGGTGACATAAAATTGGGATAACCCTAGATATACCTTGAACTAAGGGGATAAATCCACTTGGATAACCCATGATGGTAATTTAGATAATCTTTAGTATGGGTGTGTACTTATGGGTTGGTAGAAGAGGTGCATAAGTCAATCTTTGCTTGTGCAGGGGGAGAGAAGCACTGACTCATGGGAGAACAATACATGTGGTGTTGAGATGATCATTTCACTAATGTGGGGTAGAAATTGGAAGTTTTCAAGGTCTTATGACCTCCATATGACTTTGGTTTTTAGATGTAGTTATGCTATTACATAATAATAATTTACCGCCCACCAAAATATTCAATAAGGGACATGTTCTGAATGGGGTATGGTGCACGTAAGCTTAAACAAGATTGTTTCAATCAACCCCACATGTTGTCATCCTCTGTTATTTAAACTATTCCACTTCTACCATCGCTACATTATATTATTTCCATATTTGTACAAAATGGAATCTTGGGATACATGAATTTCAAAGGCCCCTACATCATATCCAAGGATTTGTGTGGTGGTGATCCATAGAGCTCGAAATGATTGATAGAAGTTACACTATGGTTAGTCCTTTTCACCATAACCCTTTTATCTCAGAGGAAGATGAATATAGGTATGCACCATCATTCGTGTATCACACCATTTATAAGTTTCCTTGAGGTGCCACTGATTCCTACACATCCCAATGTATCAAATAAAATTTAAACGTAATTTTATTTTGGGATTTCCATTGCCTTTATTTATCAAACATCCAACACTGCTTATTGAGTCTATGTTCTTAACTGAAAAAAGGTTTTTCGACTAATTACATCGACACAATATGTATTTTTAGCTATTTGAAAAAGAAGATAAATTTAAATCTTTGTAAAATTGGAAGAAAGGAACATGTTATATATTTTGTGTATTATTTCAGATAGTTGAAAGAAAAATTTAACTTCTTAAAAAACTGATGAAAAAAATAAATAAGTATCAAATAAAAATGATAAGAAAATTAACATAAAAATAGTAGGTAAAATGATGAAAAAATTCATAAAATAATTAGTTGTAATTTAATTTTTTGAGACGCTTTTATACATTTTTACCCTTTTATTAATGTACCAATACAACTATCAAAATACATTTTTTTCT
Source organism: Viscum album (assembly GCA_963277665.1). Lineage (NCBI taxonomy): Eukaryota > Viridiplantae > Streptophyta > Magnoliopsida > Santalales > Viscaceae > Viscum > Viscum album. Next base: position 1,508,802,898 of record OY728139.1, on the reverse strand, counting down.
ACATGAAAGAAATCAAGAAATGGTTTGACGTAAAAACAATAAAATATAGAAATTGAAAGAAAATTGATCACTTATTTAAACCTAATTTCATAATATTTTTCAAAAATGGTTTACTTAAAATAGTTTCAATATTTTTTACTTTATCAAATAGTTGACCGCCTGTTAGTGGATATGGTGTTGTACCTTGTTTGATATTTTCATTGAATACTGTCATCTAGGATCAATATTTATGTCATCAAGGTAAAAATTTATGATGTCCTAAAAACACAATATTCGGGGAATGATTCAAGTGAACTAAGTGTTTGCATTATTCAAAAATGGGACACCCCAACATTCCTTTAATGATATATCTGAATAATTTTACATCAGAAGGAAGTTCATTTATCATCCAATACAACATAGCCCTCAACAAGAATTCTTAACTTCTATAAGCTTCATACATTTTAACATATATATCCCATATCAATTTTAGATCTTAGATCAATGGGTCCAAATTGACATCAATATCATTACCTAGTTTCTTTGGTCCAAATATAAGAAGAGACAACATAATGGGTTTTTTCTTCATGTATCACCCTGGTGGATAGTTATAATTTACCAAAATGGCAGGCCATGTACTGGTATTACTACTCTTTACACCGGAAGGACTGATTTCATATATAGACAACACAAGGTGAAATTTTCTCAGATGATTTCCGAATTCAAGTTACTTGTAATAAATTTTCTTATACTGAGGAGAATCTGCTGGATGACATAGGTTTTCATATTTAATTATTGTATCCACATTCCATTTCAATTATATTATGTTTTCCTAACATCCATATAGTCTTCTAAACAATGGAATGGGAAGAAAGTATCATAAATATTTCAAAGGACTTGATTCATTTTTCTTGTATCGATCCACGCTACACTTAGATCATTTTATGATTAATTCAATATCCATGATAAATAATAAACAATCATTTAGAAAATCTATTATTTTTTAGAGATCATTCCCATTGAATATATAATTATTTTATTGTCATAGATTTGACATGGTAGTTCATTTCCTTCTGGAAGAATATCATTCAGGATACCTAGTAGTTTTGTAAAGATGTTGTCAGTTCATCAGCTTCTAGATTTCAAATTATATAACTTCAATATAGCTGACAATGTTGTTTATTTTGTACAGTCGGTATACAATGGTCTCATATAAAAACTATTTAACTTCTCAAAAAATTTGTACAATCATTAAGGTCATATTTAATTTCCATTTTCATATCTTCCATGTGATATACATCATCATTTACACTTGTATTCATATCAAATGATCCATAAACCATAGTATCATCCCAATCAGTGTGCACATTCTGTTTTTCCTTGTGTTTATTCTAACATGTATAGTTATGGTCTATTCATTGAAAAATAAAATGTTATTCCAATTCTTCCAAACTATGTTTTGTTGAATAAAAACAAAATAAAAATGTAAAAGGGATTTGTTAAGGGTATTATGCATGATATATTGTAAACTTTATGAACACTTTAACTCTATCTTCATACATTTTTTTCAAACGAGTAGCATGCATCCATTTTTTCTTCATATACATCCTATTAGGTACATAAAATATTCATTTTATTCTATAAATAAATAAATTCACATAAAATATTCATTATCAAAGGTGAATGTAATAGATAATTCTAATAAGGGGAACCCAACATTTTATTGTCTCAAATACGTGTAGTATTCTTTGTTGGAAATTGGTATTTTAATTTAAGAAAATAATTACTCTATGATGGTAGGTGTTATCTTTTGAATTCATCGAAAGGTAAATGTTATAAAAAACTATCATCCTCATTAGATTTAACTCCCAAACAGTTATTATTGCATTGTTTCTTGATACTCATCCACCATCTTATATAGGCATCCACCCTTGTTTCTTGAACTATCCTAACCAAAATTCATCCCATACTGGGTACTGGTGATCATTTTTGATGACTACTTCTTAGAGTTGTTCAAGGAATATAAAAGAGATGGGGTATGAGTCTAAAGAAATGAATTACAATAATAAATTTTCAGGAGATGAAGTTGATGAGGATGAAAACAAAACATATTTTATCTTAAATAATGGGGGTGATTAGCATTTTTCAGAGTTTCTATTCAAAAAATAACTAAAATTAAAACTAACACAATTAAATAAGTTTTTTCCTATATAAAATAATAATAAATCATATAGAATAACGCACATAGAATTTAATTTTATCTTTGAAAATAGAGTTTTATACTTTTTGAAGAATAAATTTTATAAAGATAATTAAAATAAAATTATTCCACATATCCATAAATAAAGTGTTTTATATAGTTAAGATATAATGGTAGAGATAAAATATAATTCTTAAGTTGAACCTAAATGAAGTACAATACCATGAAAGAAGAAATATACATATCATGAATTCATATATTCAAAATCATTTGTTTTTCTTATTGATAGAGATGAACATAACAATATTCTAAAAAAATATCTAATGGGGATAACTATAGATGATGATATCAACTTATATAAATACTAATTGTCTTAAAATTTTGTTATGTTCTAAGAATAATTATTTAATTATGAAATAGATTATATTATGAGAAATAATACTTTAATCTTTACAAATTTTCTAACATATTCAAATCAGATTGGTTATAAATGTGTATTTAGAAGCATGTATGACTCTAATGATATCATTCATGTTTTTAAAGATAGATTAGTAATAAATGGTTTCAAAAAAATGGAATGGATTGGGTATTTTGATATTTATACTCATTTAGTTCAAATTAAAACAATAAGGACACTTTTTTCTTTAAATTCAATAAATCATTTGTGTATTCATTAAGCAGGTGTTAAAAAGGTATTTTTAAATAAAAATTTAAATAAATTAATTTACATGGAATAATATGAAGACTCTCAAACTTATTTGACGAAGACCCAAAAGAACATTTCCAAGGACATTTTCACTAATATATTTGTAATTTTTAGAAATATTTATGAGATCACTAACTATGATTTTCAAAATAAATAAATGAATAATGTTTTAAAAGAAATGACATAAAACTGATTTAATCTCTCCAAACCTATATAACAACAAATACAATGATTTTAGAATTAAAATAATAATATATAACTTTTAAAACTGTGTGTATCACTACAATTCTAGAAAGGTAAGATGATAAGAATGGTCTTGAGGAGTCAACCCAGAAATTAAAGTAAGAAATATTTATCAAAGATGATAAAATAGAGATTAGAGGGAAAAGGATTGAAGAGATTTAACATCTACTAAAAGAAAACATAGAAATTTATGAAGATAAAATTAGAGAGATAAGAATATCTTGTGAATTAAAAATAAAAATAAAATAGAATGAGAATATAATTATTAATATGAAATGATTTGATATTTATACTAAATCATAGAATCTAGAATCAACATAATCAGTGTCTTCTCAAAAAGTAAAAAAGAAGGATAATACCCTATAATATTACATTGAGGATTATTATAGTGAAGGAACTCTATCTGGTGGAATGAAAATCCTCATATCATATAATCATCCGAATATATCTTCATCAAAATTGAAATCTACCATATATTTTTTAATATACTTTTTGTGTTAAAACTATTTTTATGTGCACTACATGTTTGAAACATAAATTATTGAATAATTGGTTAACAAAAACTTATAGTGGATCCTCCACTATATCCAATGTGGCTGGTAGAAAATGTATAACTATTATTTCCACAAATAAATCCCAAACAATGATAGAATCACTTGAAAGCTGCATGTTTTTAGTTTTTTAAAAACTATACAGTATATGGTTCAAAATAATAAACCATGGTTTATGGGTCATTTTATTTTCTATAATAAATTTTGTCATAGTGGATTAGATATTTTGTAAAATTTATGAATTATAAAGGTACAATTTAAGGCAATTTGTAGGTGGAAAATATCTTAGATGAAGATACATCTATAGACATTGAACACACAAATGTTAAACCCAATTAGAGTTAAAACACATAGAAATAAAGGTGGTATTTTCAATTTCAGGAGCCACAATAGAGATGAATCCATGTAAAAACATTCAAGAATTAAATAAGTGATGGATGATGAATAACAATAGATAATGAACAAGAAAGCACAAAACGATGTCACCAAAGAAGAAAAACGAGTGAGGAGAAGGTTAAAAATTAACATACCTTAGATTGAAGCTTCGATTCGTATGAGAGAAATAGAGATAACATGTGAAAAATCTTGGATTCATTCAAGCCTCAGACTCTTCAAGCTGTGATTTATTTGAGCCTTGGATTCGACCCTTGGATTCATCGAGGAGGATTAAATATGGGAGATGGATTTTACAGATAGCTTGAGAAATCATGACTAATGTTTTTGTGGTTAGGGATATTAAATAGATTGGGGACACTTTTATCAGTACTTCTAAAAAAGATCTAATAAAGATCCCTTTTATGAGTGCCAAATTAATAAGCACTAATAAAAGGAATCTTTATTGATATAGCACTAATAAGAAGAATATTTATCTGCGCTAAAACATAAGCACTAATGAAGGATTTATAATTATAATTATAAATAAAAAATTGTAATTAAATTTATATAAATATCTATTTATTTATAATAATTTTATAATTCTTCAAATATAAAATTATTTATTTATAATTATATAGATACATTTTTAAAAAAATTATAAATATTTATTTATAATAAGAAATATATTTATATTGATATATATTTATTTAATTATATATAATTAATAAATATATACAAATATAAATATAGTGAATATATTCATTACATAAATATATTTATTATAATATTTCAATTATAAATATATTTATATCATTATATATATTTATTTAAGTATATATATATATATAGTAAATATATTCATTATTTATATATATTTATTATAATTTTAAAATTATTTAAATATATTTATTATAATTTTATAATTATTGAAATTTATAATCATATAAATAAATTTTGAAAAATATTTATATATTTATATATTTATATCACTATATATAATTATATAAGTAGTTGGGGTTTGAATTAGTGGCAAGCACCCTGTAATCCTTGATGAAAAATGGGGATTCAAAACCCATTGGGCATAGGTACTATAGCAGTACTGTAGCAGTAGAGGCACTGTAGTAATGGTGACACTATAGAAGTAGCAGACACTATAGCAGTAGCAGCGATGAGCACTGTAGTAGGGACGAGTACAATAGAAGAAGGGTACTGTGAAAATACTATTCATAGAGTGGGCCTTGGGCGAAACAATTTAGGCCTTCGGGCCATGTAATGGGGTACATAACCATTGGGCCATTGGGCCAAATATATGTTGTAATAAAGAGGGTAATTGGATGGGTTATCCCTTGGGGGCCATAACCTACCTTTCTGGCACGTGTGTGTGTGGTTTGTGTGTGTTTGATTTAATTCTACCACCAAGCACCTAATATAATATAAAATTATACATTTTTATATAATTAATAAATATATATAAATATAAATATATTTAATATATTCATTATTAAAATAATTTTATTATATTTTTATAATTATTTTAATATATATAATTATTTATTAATAATTATATAAATACTTTTTAAAAAATAATATTTATTTATTTATAATTATATATAATAAGGTAATAAATAGGATAAATATACATTTATAAATATATTTTTTTATACATATTTAAAAAATATTCTTTTAACATTATTAATAAATATATAATCTTAAATTCATGCATGTTAAAAATGAGTGAAATTGAATAATTGAAAATGATCACACTTTAAAAATATTGAAAAAATGGATAGGTTTTATTTTTTAAAATTTTGGTATAACCGCAAGTGAAACACACAACACTACAAAGAAACTGAAAATAAACTGTTGGTTTGGTGTCTTTAACCCACCACCACGCCCAAAACCCCAACCCACCCTTATCACCCAACCGATCACATGGGGGGAAAACATGTGTATGAGTTATGATTGACTCCCAGTGGGGGGACCCATCCAAGCCTATAGTGTGTGGTATGTTCCCCATCTGAGAAATGGCATTGAATCTCTTAATGTGTAATACACACAGTGTTCGAGTCTGGTGAGACTTAAGTCTGTACCAATTCTCACGGAGAGCAGAGGGTATTACCAGTGGGTTCCAGTTGACTAATAGCTGAAGGACATAATGAAATATAAATTATTAAAAAAATGGATATATATTGAAATAAATATGAATACATATTGAAAATATTAAAACATAATAAATAAAAAAAATATAAATGAATAATATAAAATGATTGAATTCCCAAAAAAATGAATTAATAAATTAAAATAATAAATTTAAAAATAAATAAAAAAAATTTATATATTAAATACATAATATATTAAATGTAATAGGTAACAATGAAATTATAAAATGAACACTAAAATTTAAATATATTACATAAATATTATGTGTATATGTTTCTATATAAGATTTCATTAATTGCATAAAAATTTGTCTTTGCACGCTATATATAAAAATACATTAATTACATATATGTATGTAAAATAAATATAACACAAATTTGATATATATTAAATTAAAAAAACAAATGACATTAAATTATGTCCATTACTTGATTCCATTACTGAGAATTTTTAATTCATATTAATTTTTTATTATAAACCATTCTTCAGTAAATATATGAGTTATTTGAGGGGAAGCATAAATATTTTGTATTATATTAATCATATTTAGGATATATTATGTAAATTCATATATATTGATATTTAATGTATATTATTTATTAATATTTATAATATATATATATATGTATATTAAATTTATTCATTTTTATGAATACTTATTTATTTCATAAAATGTTACATATTTTTCTTAATTTACTCATTTTTATTTATTATTTGTGTAATTATTTTATTTTACATATATTTATATTTAATATATACTATTTATCAGTATTTATAATTTATATATAGTATGTTACATTTATTCATTTTTATCAATAATTATTTAATTAAAAAATAATAATATTTTTTAAAAATTTATCATTTTTAGTTTTTATTTTTTTAATTGTTTTAGTTTATTTAGAAACATTATCAGCACTAAAAAACGATGATAAAGGGTACCTTTTATCAGTACTAAAGAAAAGTGCTGATAAAGGTCACCCTTTATCAGTGCTAAAAAAATCCAAGATAAAGGTTACCCTTTATCACTGCTGATAAAAGGTACCATTTATCAGCACTTGTTTTAGCGATGATAATGGGAACCTTTGTTAGGGATTTTTCCAGTTCTGGTAAAGGTTAACGCTTTTAAAGACCTATTTTGTTGTAGTGGTAGAGGAATAGTGAAAAATGAAAAAAATAATGATGTTAAAGAATAAGTTAAAGAGCGGTGACATCATAATTGATCATGAGGTGTATTGGAATCTTATAGTAGTGCTTCATGAGTCTGATGCTTATCCCAAATCAGGTTGAAAACCTATAACCCTAGTTCCTATGGTAAAATCACATTTTTATGGGATGTTGAGGTAGTTTATTTAGTTTTAGTTTGTACATCCAATGTGATTTTAGCCACTAATATTGTTACCTCCATACCTAGGGTAAAGAAAGTTATTATTGCATCCCCTATAGAATGGGTAGTTTCTACTCCTCACATGATACTTTATCTGATACCATTATCAATTATCCTACCCTTATTCACTATACACATTCAAATAAAAATTATCATGATAATTTATAAGAGAAAAGCAATGTATTTTTTTTTGAAAAAAACACCAAATATTAATTCTTGAACCGAAAGAACCAGAGGAAAAAATACATGAAAGTTTATCTATATTATTAAATATTTTCCATTCCCTTTTGTTTTCATTTAAAATTATTTAAATTTCACCCACTTTAGACTAAAAAATAATGAATAATATTGGAATTTATATATGGGGAAGGGTCCTATTGAATTTACAAAGGTACTTTTATTTTGAACTCATTGATATTGGTGAAATTTTCCAAAGTAATATAATTTACACTTAAATAAAATTTAAAGATCCTCATAATAAATTTAATATATATGTGGTAATTTTGGAGGAACCATATAGTTGTTTGATTTATGTTCTTTATCTTTAAAGGATTTTATATATGTTATTTTTTCATAATTTTATTTCATTGAATTTATTGTTGATCGATTAATTATATTTATTTATGACATCAGTGATTCCCTATTATTTAACTCCTATTCTATAGAGGTATTCTAAGCCTCATTGATAAATTCATTATAATACCTTCTTTATTGAGATATTTTGGGTATGTACATATGGGTAGCATAATCCTTATTACCTTTTCTACAATACTAGATTCAAGTCATATAAAGAAATATGAGAAATTTTCCAAAACATAAAATCATTAATATTGTACTTATATTTTATAATTATTTAATCCTTTAGAAAGTAAAGATAACCTATTACAAGAGCCACATTACATACCCATTTTTCATTTCCTACCCACATCTTTATAATTTTCAAATTTTATTAAAAGTGAGAGAATTTTCTGTTATATGTAGAGTTGTATTTATTAAATGATAAAGTGTGATATATTGTTATTAGTAAAGGGAGATTGGATCCTGGTAAGACTAGTAATCTAATTTCGTCATTCTTAATTTAAAAATGGATAATAGAGGAAAAATATATAATTTTTATCATTGTTTTGATTTCAAAACCTAAGAGTTAAAAATTAAAGGAGTTGAGATGTGTGATAATTTTTTAAAGGGGAATTCGGGAACATTTTACATTAAATTTGAATAAAAATTTATGCATTATAATTTATTATTTAATCCACCTAAATTGGTAGTATGAATATTTCATATCACTATGCACCAACACTTAACATCTAAACTAACTTATTAAAAGACCAAATGAATAGTGTGATTCCATTTATACTGTTATCATTTAGATGCATGTAAATACTATAAATAGAATGAATATTCTTGAGTATTGAGTATAATACTATTTAAATAATCCTTGAGTGTGAGTGATATAGGTTTTAGTAAATTAATAAACATGATTGCATTAATATTAATGAAAAATTTAAAATATTTGATTAAAAGTGAAGAAACATTAGGGAATTAGTGTCATATATGAAGCATGTATTAATTCCCATGAAGATGGGCATATATGATTTATGAATTTATAGTTATAAATAAATATATATTTTAATTATAGATTATTATTTTCCCTTGTCATGAAATTTTTTCACAAAAATCATTGTTGAGATTTGTTACTTGAGGGAAAACAAAATATATTTTATGGGTGAATTTTAAACCTAATTTTAATATATAGATTTCCATTAAATTTTTTATTATGAAAATTATTTCATTATACCTAATTTATTTGTATTTTATTGTTTTGAATGTATTTTGAATCAATTAGATATTTTATATAACTTGTGGAAGAGATTGAAGAAAAATAGAGAAAACCACGTCATGATGGTGATTAAACCATGTAGTGTAGATTGTTTTAAAATGAATTTGAATACCATAATCACCAAATCATGGATAGAATGATAAAGATAAATGAGGATCCACGGTTTAGAAAACCACATCATGGTTTAGAAGTGGAACCCGTTTTCAAACAACATGGATAAGAGTTAAAAGAAGCTACATAAAGGCCATATATATAGATTTTTATCTAAAAATACATTGAATATTTTGAATAAAACATGGAAGAGATATTAAAACCACATGATGAAATATATCTTCCTAAATGGATATGGATTCAAGTAGATGTTGTTTGATTTGGTGCCCTAGAAACCAACTTTTGTGTACTTTATGATAACATGTATTCATAGTTTCATATATTAATAAACTTATTATCACATCATGATTGTTCTTCTGTATAGGATAGTATATGATAATATTCCAAGAGTAGTTGTTGCACATAAAATGTCATAGAAGTTCCCTACTATGATGAGAAACTGGAATTTCTATGACACTATTCCTAAATATATGTTCTATATCTGGATGATATCATTTTAGGAACAAAAATTATACAAGATATCAGGGGTCGAGACTCATAGGACTTTGTGGCACCTACTCATTGTGTACACCCTTGGTAATATCTAGTGTTTGATATTATGAGAACAAGTCATGCTAGTATGAAATACACATTTATATGTTTCATTATATGTTTCTATATACGTACATGTGTATTGATCCTTAGACTTTTAGATTGTTATTAATGAGTATTATGAGTCTCATACTTAGATGTATTGATGAAAACCATGAAAATCGATATTTGTGGTGAGGTAGGATATATTGGGTGCGTCATTAGTAATATTATATTAATGAATAAAGTGAGAAAGGATTTGTCCCTTCTGTTCTTTAATAAAAGTTGATATATCAAGCCCTTTGATGGGAATGATATATCCTAAATAAATCTATTCCCATGGTGTTCTATAATAATGTTCAAATTCAAGGAAGTCAAAGAAAGAGACATCAAGCACATAGGTTGATAGCACCTAAATGAAACCTATTTGATTTGAGATATCATGATAAAGAGATTATATTACATAGTAATTGTCTGTATGAGGTATTATGTTGTTGCGACATTAACTTCTTTCTCTATGGGTACATTTTCATGTTTCTAGATGTTGACCTTGAACTTCATGCTACTTCTCCTAATGTCATTGATAAAGAGGCCCAGTGGGTCAAAAACAAAGTGTATCCCAAATCTCAATTAAATAATATATTATTATTTATTATTTAATAATTTGAATAAATATTATTCCCACACATGGTTTAATAATAATCTAAGTTTTCTAGATTGCATATATTCTATCACAAATTATTTGAGAGAATATAATTTGAGCAGAATATTTAATAAATGTTTATTTGTTATTTAGTGAATATAATATTTATTTATTTATTAGTGAATAATGTAGTGATATTTATTTAATAAATAAATAGTCATTATTCAAGGACCAATAAAGATTTTTTAGGAATGTCATACTGAGTTTAATGGTCCAGTGATAAATAATAAATATTGAATATTATTTGATTAAATAATATTTAATTTAATTCATAAGTTAATTGCATGTTGAGAAATAATAATACTATTATTATTTGACATGGGTTCTATAGGGATTAAATAAATAATAAAGAGTACTTGTCAAATTATTTTATTTTAAACCTGGCGATATATAATCCCAATTATATTATTTTCTTAGAGAGTCAATTCATTTGTTTGGTAGTGCACAACGCATTTAGAGAATCCACTCTATCCCTAGAGAGATCCCTTCTCTGAGAATTCCTTTAATCATGGAGAGTGGTCTTCCTCCACCTCCCACTCTCACATCATGATAGATCAAGGAGAATTATTTGGAATAAGTTATAACAATGATTAAAGGAAAACAACGCAAGTGATAAGATCTACAGTGCTAGAAATTGGAGATTCCTATGACGACATTCGGAGATGTGTGGAACATGTGTGGATCACCACTAAATGGAATATTCTCTTGATTCCTACAATGCAATGAAGTTGAAACATATATCTATTGAAAAATCCATCAACAAATAAAGAATTTGAGAAAAGTAATTCTTTAATTAATTAAAGTAATTATAAATAATATCTAATGATTCTCCCTCTGGTTCTGGCATAATTTCCATTATTTATTTTCTTTGATTTAATTATATTGTTCATGGTGTTTATCATCATGTAGATCTAGTTTTGATCATCTATCCTAATAAAAATAAAATTTGGTCACAACCTATCGTACAATTCCACTGTGCTCGGAACCTACAAGTGGTATCAGAGTGATCACATAATTATTTATAGTTATTTAGTGATTATTGATTGATTTATGCATTTTTGATTTAGTTTTCAATTCAAGTTTAAATCATTCATTTAGTCTGAATTGTGATATATTCCTCTTCCTCCTTTATTTCCCATATTTCTAATAAATATGATTAATTCGATGAATAAAATAAAATCAAATAACTCATCTGGATATTCTAAGGATTATTGGTGGATAACATAGGATTACAAATTGTGTAAATGGATTTACATACAATTTACTTATGTTCAATGCATCATGAATTAATTTAGAAATTAATTCAAATTTTATGCATTTATTACATGTCATGTATTTATTTCTTATATCGCGTGTTGCCTAGGACATGGTGGCACATGGTCAGACAGAGTACACATCGTGCCACCCACACACATGGCATGTAGTCCCTTTGAGTCATAGATGGGCCATGTATTACCACACATGGCATACCTGAATGGTGACCTTATAACTTATAAACCACACACAATGTAGTCTCTTGTACACATTGTGTAATCCAATTTTATGAGGAAAAGTTTTCACATCGAGTCCCAAAGGCATGTTCCTCAAATACATGGGGAAAGATTTACACATTGTTTAGCTCACCTGTACTTGCCGTGTACTTATACCGAATTATATAGATTTAAAATTTATTTATTATAATGTGTAAACCTTATTGACATGTGATTGTGTGTAGTCACTAAGTTTAAATGACATGACTTGTGATAGGTTTTAATATATATATATATATATATATCTGTGTGTGTGTGTGTGTGTTTAATTAATATTTCCATAATTTTTGGATTTGTATATCATGTATGATTCGTACAATATTTGTTACTCAACATCCATTAAATCCTGACATGTTACAGAAAAATCATGTAATTTGTGTAATCATTAATTTTATACTACAAGTCATCAATGTACATGATAATTCATGTATTCTATATGTCACAAAGAAAAAACAGCATATGAATACAATACAAGTTGGGTAGATTCATGAAGGTATTCACTGTGTTGCCTCCAAGGTACATTTAAGTACATAATTAAATTTAATTAAATTTATTTAATTTGATTAAAATTATTATGGATGATAATCTCAAGGAAATTAATATGAGAATTAAGATAAAAGAATTGATCAATTAAATGTAATAATTAATTTATTTGAGCATGATTTATATTAAATAATAATTATTAAGAATTGAATGAAAGTTTTATTAAATGAATAATTCATTACATGAATGTGGATGGTCATGAGAATTGAAAAGACCTTTATATGTGATTCGTTTTATTTAATTTATTATTAAATTGAATTGTTGGTTTTCATTCCTTATCTCCACTTATTATTTAAGGGTCTACATGCCCATGGTTTATTTTATGTAAACCCCTTGTTTCCCTCACCAGTGTATGAGTAAAATCATATGTAATGGATGGAGCTCCAAATATAGTGGAGATGGTTCAAGTTTAGAGTAGAGGCGAAACCAATCCGATAAAGATACATTGGTGGATAGGTGGAATGATATAACACAAACCTTAATTGATTCAAGGTTTTTCCCCTAGGCCAACGATTAGTTTACCAATCTCTAGATAAAATAACCTATAGTAAAATCTCATGATCCTACTACTTAATTATTCTATTTTCTATCATGTTTCATGGTTATTTCATTATGGTTGTTTTTTCACGATCACATGAATTAATGAAATTTACAAGCATGTAAGATAGAACTAAAATAAATTGTCTTGTGAATAAATATTATCTAAGACATGGGTAATAACTTATGTAAATCCACTTAATTATAACAAGCATGTGAAAAAGATTATAATTGGAAACTTATGTAGAAAAGGATAAAATCTCTCAATTATATATATTAAGTTGGTATATCCTTCTACTAATTTAGTTAATATCAAACCATAGTTCAAAGTGCTTGACTATCCAATGTTGGGGTGATTTAAATTAATGGTGAATCCTATGTTGAATTTTTGGGTTGACCTAACTTAGTTCACATCAAGGGTTGACTGCCAAAGTAGGACTAGGTGTAACTGAGAGTCAAGGGTTAAGGAAATCCAATTTAAGGATTTTAAGATTGGGGAGTCCACTTAACATATCAAGGTACTCCGAGTTAATGCAGTTTTCATCTGGAATGCCTACATCAAACCATTAAAGTTTCATGACCAACAAAATCTTGGGTAATTAGAAGATAAATATGGATCATTTCCACTTGAATGTCAAAAAAATAGGATATTCTGGAGCTAATGGGGAAGTATGTTGGGTTTCGATAAAATAGCGGGATACTAATAAATATAATATTTACTTATTTGTCTAAATTTTTTAGATAAATTACTAAAATATATTCTCATATTATATATTTAAATAGAAATAAAATGAAATCAAACATATCATTTTGATCCATACTTGAAAAGGATAACCTTATCACCAGCACAAATTTCTATAATTGGTAAAATTTCCTACAGGTTATCATTCACCATGAAATTAAATTGTATTGCTAAAATAACCTATTCATGATGTTCTTGGTAATGAGGAAAGTGATGAAGAGTTATCTATCTATGGGAAACATTTGAATTATTCTAGAGATGTGCAATATTTCATGCCATCATCAATGTCCAATGAGTTTTTGAAGCAACATGAGGACATGGATTCAAAGATTATGATGTATCACCATTGGGATTTCTATCAAGAGAAGGCAAGATTAGAGAGGTTTGATATCTTCGATACTTTGTTTACAAAAATTCTTGGAGACTCTGGGTTAGATGGGCCTCTTGTAGTCATGATTATTGAATACATTTAATGCTTAGAAATCTTTGGGATTAAATTCTCAGATGAGTTGCATACAGATCTCATACTTTTCTCACTTCCCAAGACCTTCTCCAGTTTTATTATTAATGACAATATGATCAATAATGATAGGAGTCTCTCAGAACTTCTTAATTTGATTCAAAAAGTGGATAAGGACATGGGGCATGATAAACCCATGGTCCTTATGGTTAATAAAAAAAGGAAGAACCTGGAAAATGGGATGAATATTTATAACAAGTCTAAATCTCCCAAGAGCCATACTTACATGAAGAGGAAGATCTAGAGACATGAAAGGGAAAATAAGGTTGTATGTTTTGCATATGGAAATCCAGACCATTAGAAGAAGAACTGCACTTAAAAGTAAGGGGAATCTAAAGATGACTTCTATATTAAGTTTAATCTTTAAATATATACACATTGGGTATTATATACATCTTTTCATTCTCATATCTATATCCATATGAAAGAACCATGTATATTTTGAAATATTTCTAGAGGATAGGTGGGTATAAGAGCTGTTAATTGTGTGTGGTTGGATACTCTATCAATTTGTCACTACCACATTTAATTTCCAATGAAAATGATTTTGGCTTTAAAATATTTTTATTATGTACCTTTAGTTACCGGAAAAATAATTTATGTATCACTACTTTATACAGATGGGTTTATTTTCATGTCTGGAAATAAAATTTGTTTATTTCATAAAGAAAACATATGTTATAGTATGGAACATTTAAATAGTAGTATTTATGTATTAAATTACTAAAACCAATCATTTTTAATTGATAATGAATCATGTTCACATGACTAATATAACACCCAACTTTGGATCACCATCTTGGCCATGTAAACGAGAATCATTTGACAAAGATCTTTCAAGTTAGTTATTTCGAATCTTTTGAGCTAAAACCACTTGAAATATATCTTTATTTTTTTAAGAGTAAAAATGATCAAACCATTTGGGGGATAGGGCGAAGGTGCCATATAGCTTCTAGTATTGGTACATACTGATGTGTGTGGACTATTTATAGTAGAATCTAGAGGTGGATATTATTACTTCATAACATTTACTGATGACATGACTAAACAAGGATATGTCTAATTGATGTGGTATAAATCTATATCCTTTGATAAATTCAAGGAATTTCAGAATGAATTCGAGAATCAACTTAGAAAAAAGATAAAAAATCTTTGATCTGATCGGGGTGGTGAATATCTTAATCAAGAGTTCATCGGCTTTTATGGGAGTTTGGAATTCTATCTAAATTCACTCCACCTTACACAATAAAGTGGAATCATGTTATTAAAATAAGGAACCATACCTAGTTATACATGGTATTTTAAATGATGAGTCATGAAAATATTTCATTATCCTTTTGGGGATATGCATTACAAATTGCAACATAAAAATTAAATTGATTTCAAACTAAAGTGGAAAACTGAATTACATTCAAGTTATGGAGTGGAAATAAACTCTTTTTTTCACATACACATGTATGGGGTTGTGAGGAATTTGTTAAGGACTTTTACAGAAACAAACTAGTAACCTAAGATGCAAAGTGTATCTTTATAGGATATCCCAATGAAATAAAGGGATACTACCTATACAACACCTCAGACAAGAAAGGTATTTTCACCAGAAAAGATGTATTTATTGAGAGGGAGAACATCCTAAAACAATATAGTGGGAGAAAGATTTACATAGATGGATTTGATGATCAATATAAACAAGAGTTAGAGTAGGAATAGGTTCCATAAGTCCCTCTAGAAGAAGTAGTTCCTGAAACACAAGTATTGTGTAGGAGCACAAGAGAGGTAAGAGAATCAGATAGATAGGGTTTTCTAGTCACCCAATATGGTGAATCATTATTGGTTTATAATGATAAACCTATCTACTAAAATAGGTAGTATAGATCTTAAAAGCTAAAATATGGAAAGAATACATTAATTCTGAAATGGATTACATGTATTAGAATAAGTTTGGGTTCTGGTCGATGCACGAATTAATGTAAAAACTATAGTATGCAAATGGGTATTCATGAAGAAACTGGACATGGAAAGTAAATATAATACCTATCAAGAATGGATAATTCATAAAGGGTTGGAAAAACATCAAGGAATTGACTATTATGAAACGTTCTCACCAATTTCCATGACTAAATCTATCATAATTATACTTTTTATAGCATCTTACCATGATAATGAGATTTTCAAGATAGATGTCAAAACTGCATTCCTTAATGGGAAACTTCATGAAGATGTCTATATGAAACAACCGGAAGGTTTTGTGACTAAAGATTATGCCAAAAGAATTTTCAAGTTGCAGATATTCATTTATGGATTGAACCAAGCATCCATGTTATGGAACATTAGATTTGATTAATCCATAAAATAATTCCGTTTCATTAAGAGTGAATGAAATATATGTGTTTACAATAGGTTTAGTGGAAATGTGGTTGTTATCCTAGAATTATATGTTGATGACATATTTCTAATTAGAAACAATATATCAATATAATGGTCTATTAAGTACTGGTTAAACAAGTGTTTCATCATGAAGGGCTTAGGTGAAGCATCCTATATTTTAGGGATCATGGTAATTCGTGATAGATCCATGAGGCCTCTTAGACAAAGTAAAAGTACATATATTGACCATATAGTAAAGAGATTTAGTATGGAATAATCCAAGAGAGGATTGGTTCTAGTGTCACATGGTTTACATATTTCTACGAAAATGTGTCATTAGACACAATGGGACAAAGAGAGAATGATAAAAATCTCATACACTTCAATGATATGATCAATTATTTATTCCAAGTTATGTACTAGACGTCATGTTTCCTATGAATTGATCATGGTAAGTAGATATCAAACAGATTGGGGAGAATAGAATATGATTGCTGTTAAATCTATCCTTAAGTATATGAGAATAAATAAGGTTATGTTCCTAGTGTATGGATGAGTTGAGGAGCCGGTATTCATGGTTTATACTAATTCTATTTTTAGACAGATCATGATGATCTAAATTTATGATCAGGATATGTTTTCAATCTCATCAGAGTTGCTATGAGATAGAAGTGTTCAAAGTAGAAAGTTTTCACTGATTCTATAGTGGAGTCTAAGTATATAGAGGCTTCTGATGTATCTAAAGAAACCATTTGGATGTGTAACCTTTTCTAGGATCTTGATTTGGTACTTAGTAGTAAATACCCTATCATGTTTTATTGTGATAACACTGCATTAGTGGCTCTTGAAAAAGTGACAATATCCCACCAACAAACAGAGCATATACTCTGAAAGTATAACCTCTTGAGGTATTTTTATCTGAAGGTTGAAGTTTTAGTAAGAATATTACCCATTGAAGTGAACGTGGTGGACCCCTTAACTAAAGACTTATCTCATTAGAAGAATGAGTATCATGTGAGATCTAGCGAATAAAAGGATGTTGGTAGTTGGATCTAGTGAAAGTGGGAGTCTTCTAGAGTTGGTGCCCTAGATCATACTTCTAGGTACTTTATGATAACCTGTATTAATATTTTTGAATATTAATAAACTTTTTATCACATCATGATTGTTCTTATGTATAACATAATATGTGATAATGTCCCAAGAGTAGTTGTCACAATAAAAAGTTCACAACAATTCCTTCCATTGATGAGAACCTGAAAGTGCTATGACACTATTCTTAAATATATGTTCTATAGCTGAATGATATCATTTGAAGGACAAACATGATACAAGTATCAGATTTGGAGACTCATAAGACTTTGAGGAACCTTCCCATGGTATACTTCCTTGGTAATATCAAGTGTATTATATTATAAGAATACGACTTTCCAGTAGTAAATCCATATTTATATGCATTATTAGATGTCCCTATCTACAGATGTGTGTATTGATCCCTATACATTTATATTATTATTAATGATTACTATGAGTCATGTGCTTTTATGTATTGATCAAATCCACGATGATGTATTTTTGCGGCAAAGTAGGATACATTGGGTGTGACACGAGTAATATTGTGTTGATGAATAATGTGAGAAAATATTTATCTCTTCTATTTAGTACCATTGATGGAAATAATATAGCCTAAATAAATCCATGTCCATGGTATTCTATAGGCATGTTCAAATTTTTGTAATTCAAATAAAGAGACATCGAGCAAATAGGTTGATGACACGAGCATGCAAACTAATTTATTTGAGATATCATGATATAAGGGATTATATTACATAGTAATCATCCATATGAGGTATTATGTCATTGGGGAATTAAATGCTTTCTCTATTGGTGCCTTATCATGTTGTTAAATTACAACCTTAGACTTTAGGCTGCTACACCTAATGCCACTAAGAGGCCTAGAGAATCACTCACTACATGTATTGAGAATCTCTATTAAATAATATTTTATTATTTATTATTTAACAAGTTGAATAAATATTATTCCCACATGTGGTTTAATTATTATTCTTGTGTTCTTGTTTGTATATATTTTGACACCAGTTATTCCAGAGAACATAATGTGATTGGAATATTTAACATATATATATTTTCTATTTAGTGAAATTAATATTTATTTATTTATGTATTAGCGAGTAATGGAGTTATTTTTATTTAATAAATAAATATTCATTATTCAAGTTCCAATAAATATTATGGAGGAATAGAGAACCGAGTTGAATCTTCTGGTGATAAATAATAAATATTGAATATTACTTGATTAAATAATATTTAATTTAATTTTCAAACTAAGTACATATCGAGAAATAATAATAATATTATTATTATTTTACATGGGATTCTGTAGGGATTAAATAAATAATAAAGGTCACTTGTCTAATTATTTTATTTTTACCCTAGAGATATATAAACCCATTGATATTATTTTCATGGAGAGGAAATTAATTTTTTTTGGTTGTGCACAACAAATCTAGGGAATCCTCTCAATCCCTAGAGAGCTACCTTCCCCATGAAATCTCCCTTGAATAGAGAGCAATCTTCCTCCACCTCCCACTCTCAAGTCAAGAGATATCAAGGGGAATTCTTTTGAACTGTCTTTTAGAGAAATCAAAGTTAGACATCGAAAGTGATAGGATCTTCCATGTTATCACTCAAAGATTCCTATGGTGATGTTTGGAGATTTGTGGAACATGTGTGGATCACTACTAGTGTGAATCAACTCTAGATTCCTATAATGCAACAACATTGCAACAAAAATCTATTGACAGATCCATCAGGGAAGAAATAATTCAAACATGGTGATTCTTTAATTAATTAAATTAATTATAAATAATATGTGACGATCCTCCCTTTGGTTCTGGTGTAATTTAGATTTTCTATTATCTTTTATTCAATCCATTTTATCATGACATTTAACATCATTTAGATCTCATATTGATCATTGATCTTGATAAAAAAGTAAATTGGGCATGACCCCTTTCTCACTTCTTCCATGCCCAAAACCTACAAATAACTCTTCTATATTTTTCTAGTGTTGTGGATGATGTTTTGGCTATATTTAAATCAAGATAAAGAATCTACATGGTGGATTACACCACTATACAAATGAAATCAGTGTTTCTTTTCCCCAATTCTAGCATGATTTAATTTGAAATCATTATATTTTTTAATAATAGTTTTATTTATTCATTATTTGTTTCATAATATTATTTCTTATAATAATTATTAAATTTATGATTTATTATCAATCAATCATGAGTTACATGTCTCATTAATAAAAGTAGGGATTAAATATATTAACATTATTCTTTAATCAATTTTATTAATAGAGAAGTAGTATTTAATGAGTAGATTATTATTAATTAAATATAATTTTATTCTTTTTTTAATTATTTGAAAACATGAATTTTAAGGAAATATATCCAAGATGATTTATATGATTAAATTATGAGTAATAATTTCAAATATTCATTTAATAATTTTTTTTTAATTTTAATTATTTTTTATTTAATTATTTAGACAATGTACTTGAGATAAATGAATCATAATTGGTGGATTTATCAAAATTAACCCAAATTACATCCGATATACTTGAAACCGATTAACTCAATGGATTTAGAGATAAATTTAATTACGTATTTGTTAGGGTAAAATAACACATTGAAATTTATTTATTATTTATTATTTCTTTCATAGTTTTTAATTTTTTTATTATTAAGTAGTATTAAATTCAATTATAAGATTTTGAGATTTTAATTTTCTTTAAAATTAGTAAACAAAATAACTTTACGATTATTAAATCCATATGGGAATGATCATAACCTTAGGTTATACTATGATGTTGATGTTTTTTAAATATCTAATAAATTTTAAAAAAATTGAGCCTTAATTGATATTAATTTACCCATTAATCAAATAATGTTTTTGGATCGATTTTTAGGGAATTATGAAAGACTAAAATATTTAAATTATATTATATACTAATCCCTAAAATTTATCATATCTATGTATTTATATTTTTATTTATAGGTTTGTATATATGTGCAGAAGATTCGTATCACTCAATATGGAATATTTTATTTGATCAAATATCTACATTGTATTTTTAAGATCAAGAGGGAAATATTTTTCATTGGTGAGTAGCCATGGTAAATGGACCCAATATAAAATATAATTTTATTGGAAATTTTCATGGAATAGGACTATTATAATAGAGTATAAAATTTTATATAAGCAAGAAACATCATACACTATCGTTTAAAGTCTATTGATTGGGATAAAATGAAAACTTTTCATCTTCCTGTTCTAAAAAATAATGTTCAATTTTAGGTAAAAGTACTCTATAAATGCAGGACATAAAATAATTTCAAGGAATAACATAAGAGGATTTTATCCACCACCTTCCCAAATATTTATAGATTTTTTTATTGTTAAGACTAAAATAGACTTGAATGATGCAATAAAGTTGGGTTAATTCCCCTTTTCTTTGAAAAAAAATTGATATGGGTTTAAAATCATACCATGTGGTTAATTTATTACTTGGTACATGCTGGACCAATAATTATTGTAAAATTACTAACTATGTTTAAAGATGATGGAATTGTTAAATGAGGAAAAAATTATGAAAGTATGGGGAGTCCACTTTTTTGAATTCTGATATATTTTAGGGGATACTAAAGAGATGTATATACTTCATACATGAAATTTTCCTTCAAATGAAAATGTGTTACTATAATTTAAAATATATTTCTCGATTTTTGAATGATGCCTCCATGGATGTATTCATGATTTTCAAAACATCATTAGTCATATGATACATACTTGATAAAATATCTCACAATACCAACCTTTTTAAAATTGATAGAGTGCCACTATGAAGCATAGTCCATCAATTAGAAGAGTAAACTTGATTAGTTTCCAAAGTGGAAGCATTACCTAATAATCTCATCAGTTTTAATGTTTTTAAACCTTCACCTACTATAATCACTCTCAGTTTATAATCTTGTTAGATATATATATGGATCCATGACTTTTAGTAGTCTCATGATGGTGTATAGGAAAATCAATAGTTTGATCACAATTATATGCAATATAACTATCTTGCTTGATAATTTTTTAATTCATATTATTATAAGAGGGAAAAATATAAAATATGACGTAGAATCAAAAATATAGTGGATAAAAATTCAATATATATATATATATATATTGTTTCCAATATAACCCTCAAACAAATACTAAAGACCTTGGTATAAGGTTTTAAATATTTTAGGCCTCAATGTAATCAACTTATATTTTAGGTGGAAATCCACCAACACGGTGAAAACCCAACTCTTGAAAATATAGTCATAGCCATTATTTTAAAAAAACTGATTAATGGAAGAAAAATTATGACAATATCATCATGCCTTGAAATTTCTTGTAACACCCTGATATTTTTTAATATTTTTTCCATAAATAAATTTTATTTCTTAGATATCTTGTATTACACGTAACACCGATTTTAAATGAACCGTGATATACTATTAAAATATTTAACCTTGAACATTATAACCTAACCCTAAAAATTTGAGGTATGAATAAGAATAATAAATTTTCAAAAATTATACATAAATATTCTATATAAATCAAATATATCGGTAAATAAGTACTAAATTTTTATTAAAGTATTTATATGCTTCAAACATATATTTTTGTTAAACATGTTTTTATTAGTTTTTATGAGAAAATAATATATTTAATTTATTACATTTTATAAATTTTATTATAAAAAATGAACTTAATTTTAAAATCACTGTGTCAAAATTAACATAGGGTGAAATTATGGTATTTTTAAAAAAAAATTAATTTTCTAGTAAATAGTCATAAATGATGATCTTTGTAAAATTATCATTTATTTTAAATAAATTAGGTTACTTTAAAATCCAATTATGATTTAATTTTTATTTAAAAATAATATATTTATTATTTATTTAGGTGTAATCTAATTAACTATAATTGAATCATCTTTATATCGGATTTTTGTATTGGTTTATTTTTAGGCTTAAAAATGCATTTTTTTAAAACGATTTTTAAGGGAATAATGTTTCACCATTTATATTAATTAAAATAACCCAAAATAAGGAATGGTTTAATTAAAATTTATAGATTATATATATATATATATATGAATTTAAATTTATATAATGTTGATTAATAGTTATAGAGTTAATGTCAAATTATCTTTTCTATGAAAAAATGTATTCATGTGGGAATAATATTCTTGTGGGAATAATTTTCATACATATGGATATTTTTGATGTATCCATAATTCAAACAGGTTCTATGGAAAACACTTTCTCCGATCTTAACATACTTATGTTTCTTGGTGTTCATGGTAGGGAAAGAAGACCACTTATGTTGAAGCACATTTGATGGATACCACATATCCCCCCATAGATTAAAGACAACGTCGATGTAGTAGCATCTGGTGCACCAGGGCCCTCAAGTTGTGGTGGTTTATTTTCTAGCTTTCACAACTTCATTAAAGGGTTCTTCTTCCAATATATTGGAAACAATACTACCTATGAATCTGAACTATGTGCCATAATACAATCATTCAAACAAGTTGTTTATTATGACTGGGGCCAACTCTGGATTGAGTTGGACTCAACAATTTCCATTGAATCCTTGAGGAAAAGAACAAGATATGTTTCATAGATATTTATCCCACACTATATTAAATTTATTCAAGTAACTATACATATCACCTAATGGTCTCACATGCTTTTACAAAATCCAGTCAATTGGTGGATACATTATCAAAGAAAAAATTATGGATATGACATTGATGAGGTAATTTCGGATACCTGAAAAGTGATTCTTTTTTATTAACATGGATATGAGGGGTGTGAGTCATTTCCAGGTTTTAAAAAACCCTTGTATTGCCTAATTTTATTATTGTTACATTTCTTAATAAATTTTATGATTGGGATTACCTTGGTCCTAAACCTTTTCAATAATTAATGAAAAAGAAAAAATGCCACTCTATTGATTTTAAAAACCTCATATGTGTTCACATAGAGATACAGATGGAGGTATGATCACTTATAAATATTACCTTAAAGTCTTAAATAATTCCAATACAGTAATTACTTAATTAAAAGGAAAATAAATAAATGATTTTAAAAATATTAAAAGTAATATAATTTGAATTAATTATTGTGTTACAAATTTTTTTTAGATACGTATAAAATATTTGTATGTTTAAAAATAATATATTCCAATTCCATATATTTCATGGTTACTTAAATTTAAATTAAATTAATATTTCCAAAATTCATATTAATGATATTCTTAAAAAATAATATTTATAAATAGATTTAAAATTTATAAAACTCTCATATTATTCAAATTTAATGGGATATAGTTTAAATTATCAGCCATGGTGAATTTATGAGTCATTTTTTCAATTATGATAATATTCCTAACCGTTTAAGATTGAAATAGTTCTTATTGATGTTAAGGCTAAAACGAGGTTTTGTGCACTACATGATCTTGTGTTAAAATTAATTTTTTGCACAAAACAAATTTATTTGAAGAATTTAATTTAATATATAGAATAATTATTTACAAATTATATAATAAGGATCATTTTATTTAGTCTTAAGGGATAAATTATCTTGGTAAAAAGACTAGTTACCATTATGAAAACTAAAATTTCAAAAGTACGTAACCTTAGAGTTTTAAGGAATAAAATGTCTAAAACATGGGTTTTTTTTATTTTGGATTTTTTTATCGACCATATATTTCCTATAATAAATTATTTATCAATTTTTTAGGAACTTTGGTTGAGATTAACTTCCCATTATTTAATATGTTTTGGTATTTACACATATTCCACTCCTCCCCAATTATGAAGGGAACCTCCATTTCTCCTTTATTTATAATTAAAAATCATTGTTTTCATATAATACCTACCCAAATACTATAATTAATTCTATAAAAATTTCCTATAGGACTTGGTTTGATCATAAAACTATCATAGGGAATATTTTTGGTTCAAACCTAAAGTGGTTATGTGAAGAAGAGGTATCATTCTTAATCAAGCATTTTTATTTATTTCTAGTTAATCTTTAATAAAATATTCTAAAAATATGATAAAATAATAAAACAATATCTTACATAAACTTATATATGATTATGTTAATTTAATAACCTATATCAATCTCCACTTACATCAAATGGGAAATGAAACATTCGATCAAGTGTATGGCAGACTACCGCCACACACACCTGTGTAATTCATTTTCCATCACCACCTCCCATAACTAGATATAATTATGGATTTAACATATTTATATGATATTTATTAAATATTATAATTTTTGAAATATAATATTATATATATATTCTTACCTTCCAATACATTGGTTAACGATAATGTCACTTGTGCGTATGTTTGGACTATCACCTCCACAAAGAGATGTGATTCATTTCTCATTTTATTTTGACATGGGTGGTAATATGGATATTTTTAATGAATATATTTGATATATATGATATACATATTATTCTAGAAATGTGAATTGATATTTAACTTCCCTTTTTTCATCCATTTAGAAAATATAAACAACATTCACACATACACATAGTCTACCATCTCCATAAATGGTGTAATTCATTTTTCTATCAATAAATTTTATGAATAACTGTATATATTTATATAAAGAATATATTTGATATTTATAAAAAGATTAATATTATTTATATAATGGAAATATGATCAAATTATATGGACCAAGACTTTTGAACCAAAACATATATGAAAAATGAAGTAGTCATTAACTAAAATAGTGATTCTAACAAAGAATTATTAATAAATGGGTTATAAAAGGTTATAATTAAATTATATAAAGTATATGATATAATATTATGGTTCTTTAATATATTTATATTAAATATATATTTATTATATAGAAGGTTTTAATGTTTACAAAGAAATTTGATACTTGAGGTAAGATATTTTTGTCTCACTTTTGTTTCTGTGAAACATATGCCATATTCATCACCTCTTTTTTTATGTATTGTATATACTACACATGAATTTATTTTATGATCAATATTATGAAAGTTACTTGTAGTTAAATATCCAAATATGTTTATTTATTTCATGGGTCTTATGATTCAATATTTACAAAAGTTTTATGGGTTTTATGTTACAATCTCATTGTTTAAGGGTATTATTTATGATTATACTTCTGATAATGAAATCTTATGATATATCTCTAAATAAACTCATGAATTTTCTTCTTTAATGGTCCATTATTTACTTATCTATTACATTGTTTTTTTCATGTTGTAGGTGTTACAGAGTAGGATTGAGTAGGTTCTATGGTGGTTAGAGGCACAATAGATCAATAATAGGAAGTTCATGTTGTGAAAGGGGTACACGAAATGGACTGGTGGTTCACAATAGATTGTTCATGTCTAAGGGGGAACCCATGGAATGTATTCAAATCATGAAATAAGTTTATAATATATAATTCAATAAATTACAAGATGACATGAATTTCAATGGAAGTTAGAATTTTTGGAAAACCAATGGATTTAATGTTATGAATGGTTTATAGGACATGAAATTGTCAAGTTCTAGGTTATTTTATAACACTTTTGAACAATTTATTTTCATTAAACTGTACCCATATCTCTCAAGTTCAGGATAAACCCTAGGTTCCCCGAGTAGATCTTTTATCCATCTTCCTCCAACTTCAACCTGTTAGTTCCGGTGGATGCCCATTGGTGATATATGGTGAGTTCTCCTCTCTTTACCATGGGTTTCCTCCCATTATTCATAATAGGCCCACTATGGTGGTGTGGTTTTTTTGGGTTGTTGTTTGGGAATCATTTTTGATTATCCTTGATGTAGTGTAGGTAGATCTATGGGTTTTTCATACGGTTGTGGTCTCTGGGAATTTCTACTTCACTCTACAATGTGCAGTGACTTGGAAAAGCTTCTTTGAGGTAGGTAATCCCTCATTACTCAAATTTTTGTATCATGTGAGAGGGTTTTACTCTTTTTTATCTATGGGTTATGGATTAAAATGAACTAATCAAGATAAATTAATCAGTTAATTGAAATTGAAGTGGAAGGGGGAATGATTCACATGATTTTACATCCTAGACATTTATTGTGATGTTGTGATTGTAATAGAAAAATTCCCCACTAAAAATCAGGATTTTTAGGATCCTTTTTTTATGTTATAGTTGTTGTGATATAGAAACATTGTTTCATGTTGTTTTGATATCAAAAAAAAATTGGATAAACACTTCTATTGTTCTAATGAAATTATTTCCTCTAGATTTACAACTTGTGTGATAATGCCCCTAAAATAAATTAAAATGTGATAAATTAACCTTTTTTAAATATGAAAAATGTTCTTTAATGTGTTGTGATGTGTGGTTTTGTAACATATTTATACTATTTTAAGGTACTTCTAGACCCCCATTTTTGATCATTCTTTAGTTGGGTCTTATTTATGGGAGATTTTGGTGAAATTTTGGAAATTGTGAAGGGATCATGGGTTGTGTATGGTTAGTGCACGGTTTTCCCAAACCATGTACCCTACTAATGAAAACCATGAAAACCCATGAATTGGGGTTTTAAAAGGTTGGTGAACATTTTTACAAACCATGTTCCCACCAAGGAGAAACCATGCGACCCTATAGTTGGGGGTGCACAGTTAGGGCGCACAGTTTGACAAACTGTGCGACCTTACCTAGCTAATAATTCACACAAGATTTAATTATTCCAAAAATAATTAAAATTTTCAAAAACCCTATTTTTGACTCCTACTTGACCCTAACATCGGTTTAGAAGATTTACTAGGTTTTTTGGGCCCCCAAGAACTAATTTTGGCTCCTCCAAACCCTCTACAAGGCTGATGAAAGCTAGGAAATATTTTGTTGGTCCTTAACCAAATATGAATTATTTCCTCATTACTTCTCTCCCACTCACTTTCTCTATATTAGTTAGGGTTTTTTATATCTCTATGTTGTTTGGGGATCTAATTTAATTTCTTTTAGATGTTAAATATAGGTTTTATTCACATATCTCCATTTTCGACATTCCTCATTGGAGAATCCCATTTTGAAATTTGTGTTACGTGATCTTTTGATATATGGTAGGTGGCTCCATTTATGTTTGTGAAATTTATTTATCCATAAATTTCATGATTTAAATAAAATTTCTATCAATTAAATTGTGAAAACCCAATTTGTTGTGGATTGTGGTTTTTTTTCCTTTCATGAAAATTGGAGGAACCCCCAATTCCATTGAATTAGGGTGTGTTTGGGTAAATTGGATTGAAATTTGTGAAATTAAATTGGGGAATTTAATTTTAGAATTAAATTGTAAAATTGATTTGTGAAAATGATTTCAATTTTTATTTTAGAAAAATGTCTTAAATTGTTTTGAAAAGAAACCATTGGTTTTATTCTAGAAAAAGGTTATAGTTGATTAAAAACCTATTTTTTTTTTAAATGGAAATTGGTATATTGAGATGGAAAATGGGTTAATTATATTTTGAATTTTTTTGAAACAAATTTCCCATTACTTATTATTGGTAGATAACATGCAATCCTATGTTGTTAATGAGTTATTTGGGGCATAACTCTATTGAAAATTTAAAACTCTAACAAAATATAATGTAGCAGGTCAAATCCTCGATGGGATGGTGATGAGTTCTATTTGACTAGTGTCTAAGGTATGTGTGTACACATATTATTGTGATCACCTATTCATGTGTGTGAGGATCCCATAACTTGGAACTATCATACCTCTTAAAAGATCACCATTTTCTCATTTTTTTATATTTAATATATATTCTATTATTTCTAAACTATTTTACACATGTCATATGAATTTATACAAACTATTTTATATAAAAGTTTTATTAGGACATCATTTAGAAATGTTTTCCATCACTGGAAATATAAAGCGTGATTTTTTAAATAGGATTTTTTACTTCCATTCTTATTTATTTAAAAACATAAATCATATCTGGTTAATTAATTTGGTACCATATTACAGAATCCTTAATGATACCCTACTTGTATTTTTTTCTCACACCCTACATGTTCCTTTGGGAATTTGTAGATTATATTCTTCCAAGTTAGAGGAATGGAAAATTTCCACTTGTAGGTGGTTCTTGTTATTGAACCTTGGGACATGGAGTGATGTGTCTTATTGGGATTTGGGTTTTTATCATCCTATTTTTCTGGTACATTTTGGTTGTACTTTAGGTTTTTATACCTATTCGAATTCTTGTACTATTATCCCTATGAATTTTTCTTTAGGTCATACTAAATAGTAACTATTTATTCCACTATTTACATGGAAAAACTGTTCCCAAAATTATCTTGTATGATTACAAGTTCCAATCTCTAACCCATTGGGATCAGAAAATCCCTTACGGGCATGTCAATGCCTGATAGGGTTTTAGGGTACTAGATTATTTGGGATGGTTCATTATAAAGTGTTATCAAATGGAGATTAAGTATCTTGCCTTGATGTCAATTTAAAGTTGGGTAATCTTATTGGGGCATAAGAAGTAGTTGTGATTGAGTGATGGACAAGACTCACCTCAACGAGCCTTTAGTCACCAGGGATGCTTTGGGAAAGTTGTTTTGAGAATTATTTCTATTAATTTACAAGCCTTTGATTTGGTTAGATTGAAATATAAGACTTTTTTCTATTTTCATGGAATTAATTTCCATGTTATATCTATTTTAGTGTTAATATAATATTTTCAATGTTGTTTTCTGATGTTGTGTAGAATCATTACTCTAATAATACATGTAAATTAGATTTAAGCAGAAGTTTTTGATGAAGCACATCGAGAAAATACACTTGTGGACTAGAACATGGTTGTTGTTATTGTGTATGTTGTCTAAAATCTAGGATAGGTTCCTGCACCTGTTCCCATTCAGGATCCAGTTGTGTAACATCCAATGGATATTTTACAAAATCTATCTCATGAGTTCCTTCACCAAAATCCACAAGTATTCCAAGGTTCTAATAATCCGCAACTATTTTAGGAATGGTTGAGAGATATCGAGCTTCTATTTCAGTTCATGTAAATTCCCAATGAAATTGAGGTGAAATGTTCCACCTTCCATCTAGAGGGACCTTTTAGGAGATGGTGATACATGATGGTGATAGTGAAGAGGCATTAAGGTTTAGATTGGAAAGAATTTAAAGTTCGTTTTACTAACCAATTATATGCATATTTTATCATGTTTTCTAGGGATTTATAGTTCTTCAAAATTGAGTAAGCTGAGAGGACCGTGATATAATATGAAAACCGTTTTGCTGATCTTGTGTAGTTTACAAATAAGATTGTGTTAAATGAGAATCCAAAGACTCAACAGTTCTATATAGGAAATCGATCTAATATTCACTCTCAATTTTTCTCTTTGAAGCTTCCTTTATATGAATATGTGCTAGATAAGGAATTAATGGTGGAGATGTACCTAGATGGTAAGTCAGGGTTGATGGGAGTTCCCTTTTCTCCCAATGGTAGTTTGGTAAATTCCTCTAAAGGTATGAAGAATCATGAGGATTCTAATGGTGTTTCTCAACGGTATTTTTTTCTTGACCTCTTATAGTGCCTTGTAGTGTCCCTATGATATGTTACCAGTGTGGAAACCCTGGGCACTTAAAGTGAGTTTGCACTGAGGCACCCAAAATATGTAGTTCTTATAGATTCTCAGGACACCTGCAAAAGTTATTCCATGTCTACTGAACTCAATATAGTGGAATAGGATCAGTAGTGCCTAATAAAACTTTGGTTCAATCAGATTCTTCACAAACAAGGGGTTCTAGACACAAGAATCTAGAATGAATCTTCTTCACACGGTGGAAGAGTCTCTAGATAAAGCAGATATGGGGCCAGTGACAATGAGAGGTACTATAACTATTACACATCGTTGGTGATGCTAATGATCCTATACCCTAGTAGTAGAGGTTCCTGAATGGAATCCAAGAGACCCAGGATCAAATATGGGTGGAGGAATATTTTTGGAAGTGTAGTAGTATTATAGCAAGTACTATTGAAAGAAACTATAGCAATACTATTGCAGGTACTGTAGCAGGTAATGTTTGGTGTTGTAGTAGCCAAAACTATTCATACGATTCGGCCTCCAGGCCACTGGTTTGGTCTTAAATTCCTTCAAGGTCTTTAGGCCACCCAGACCATCAGGCTAGTAATGATTTTAGACTACCTTAAGTCATTAGGGAACCTCATGGCGGTCAGGACACCTCAAGGCCTTCAGGCCACATGACGTGCAGAATCAACAAGACAGACTCTATAAGGAATAGGATTCATTTGAGGATTCATAGCAAATTCATTCACCATATATGATCTTACCTAATTTGAAATAATGAGAGGGTATTTTAATTTCCATCGGTACCAGGACTATGCATTTTTACACAGGACAACTAGTTGAACATCCATGCAAAGGTGGTTAGTTAACATCATGGTATAGACATTTGGGATGGGTAGTTCCAAGTAGACATAGTTTGGGATGAATTACTCTAAGACCATCTGGTCATGTTATGTGTCACTAATCCTATAGCCCCTGTATGTGTTCCCCCTCAACCCTTAAAATGGATATTATCAAAAATGAATAAAAATATACAGCCTTTAGGCTATTCAGGTCTCATATTTTGTGACTGCTTTATTTCATATTGTTACATCACATATGTACATTTAAACCCGTATTTTCATTATTCTAAATCTTCATATGGATCTCGCATTTTATGTGATGAATATTACTAAACCCCTCATAAAGGAGAGAGAGCAGTGTCTCCATAGTCCTACTTATGTCTTCACTTTATCAGATATCTAGCTTGCTTGAGATTTTCTATTTCTTGACATGAAACCTCTTGATGTCATATTTGGGATGGATTATATTATATCCAATAAAGCCTAGAATTATTTTTATCTTTGATGAGTCTACTTCACTGCAACTGATGGGTTGTGCCATATATTTTCAGAAGAATGGGACCCAAGTATGATTAGAGTTGAAACTTATTATCTAGAAGTAGAGAATGTTTTATTTATATTCCCTTTTGATCTAGATAGATAATCTTTGAGCGGTGATCTCCCTCTAATTTTCATTGAGTTTCCTAACATTTCTCCATACAACTTCTCTGGTTTACCACTGGTAAGGGAAGTAGAGTTTTCTATTAACATAGTACTGGGTACCCATTCGGTATTAATTTCTTCTTACACCATTAACCATGATAAAATGAAAGAGATAAAGGCTTAGTTGGATGATATTTTAGAGAAAGGATTTATATTCTTAACTGTGTCACCTTGGGATTTACCGGTTCTCTTTGCTAAGAAAGTTAATGGGTAACTTCGCCTCTATGTATATTATCAAAATATCAATCGAGTCACAATAAATAACAAGTATTTTTCCAGGGATTGATGATCATTTTGATAATTTTAAGGGTTAAAAGTGGTTTTCAAAAATTGATCTTCGTTCTGGTTTCCATCAATTAAGAATAAAAGAATCTAACATTCAAAAAGGTGACTTTTAGAGCAAGTGTGGTCATTATGAGTACATTTTAATTCCATTTAATCTAACCAATTATCATGTAGTCTTTATGGATTTAATGAAAATTATTTTACATGAGTATCTAGATACTTTTCTGGTTGTCTTTGTGAATGAAATCGTTTTTCACTCTAAGTCTGAGGAGGATCATGTGCCCTATCTGATAGAAGTTCTAGAATTGTTGAGAAATCAGTAACATTATTCCAAGATATTGAAATGATATTTCTTGAATCATAAAGTGAAGATACTAGGATACACGGCGTTATAACATTGTATTTCAATTGATTCTGAGAAGGTGAAAGTTGTTATGACAAGAGAACAACCACATAATGTTTTTGATATTAATAGATTCTTGGGTTTATCCATCTATTATCACAAATTTTTAAAGGAATTATCAAATTTGGATTCTTTGATGACTGTACTAACTTGGAAAGGAGTAAATATTTATTGGGATGAAAAAATTCATAATTATTTTATTGAGTTGAAATGCCTTTTGACTACTATATCGGTGTTGACTCATCCAGAGGTTGGGTAGGGCTCTGTGGTCTTATGTGATGCATCAAGTTTAGGTTTAGGCTGTGTTCTTATGCAGGGTGATCTTGTTGTGGCTTATGGATCCTAGTAGCCTAGTCTACATGAGAAAAATTATCCAACCCATGACCTTGATCTTGAATATGTGATGCATTCACTTAAGAGTTGGCGGCATTACCTTTTCATAGAAAGGTTTACCATGTTTTTTTACCACAAGATATTGAGTTATATATTCTATCACAAATATTTGAATCTCTAACATATGTATTGGGTGGAATACCTACAATATTTTCATTTTAATATCACCTATAACTTGGGGAAATGTCATGCAGTCAAAGATTATTAAAGTAGTAAACTTCTGACCCAATCCATGAAATAATCATCATAAGAGTTCAACTTGTTGGATCTATTTTCACAGTTATATATTAGAGTTTGGGAATCAGGGAAAAAAGTTGTTTTAGCCAGTGTTCAGTTTCCTTTTTCTCTTCTCAAGATGATTATTTTGGAAAAAAACATGATTATGAGTTCCATGGAATTATAGAATCTCTTTATGGTGGGGAGACCATGGATGAGTGGTAGTTCTCTATATAGGGTATCCTATATTTCTAGAATCGGTATGTTATA
The DNA here is from genome assembly GCA_963277665.1 of Viscum album. NCBI lineage: Eukaryota > Viridiplantae > Streptophyta > Magnoliopsida > Santalales > Viscaceae > Viscum > Viscum album. The sequence continues at coordinate 1,508,769,026 of OY728139.1, read as the reverse complement.
TTTATGCCTATGAGAAAAGTTATTATAGGGGATTTTTATAATTCCTAGTGGGATTCACACCTAGGAATAACCAAGATTTTCTATGACATGCGGTAGAAATTCTGGTGTCTATATATGAGATGGAACATTGCTGATTTTGTCTCTCATTGTAATATGTGCCAAGATGTTAACGATGAGCACCAAAGACCTTTGGGTTTACTTCAACTACTTCTAGTGCTGACTTGAAAGTGGGATGAGATCTCTATGGATTTTCGGGATGGTTTTATGCATACATAGAGGAAGAATAATTTGATATGGGTTATTATCATTAGGTTGACCAAATTGGACCACTTTGTACCCATTCATGATATGACCAATGTTTAAGTGTCGGTAAATATCAATGTAAAATAGATTATTCATTTTCACAAAGTTCCATATACTATAGTATCTGATAGAGATCAATGGTTTTCTTCTCACTTTTGGAGAGTCCTTCAGAAGCAACTGGGATCTCAAGTCCGTTTGAGTACAACATACCATACACATTCAGATGTCTAGAAAGAAATAGTTATAGATATTATTGAGTATATGCTACATGATTGTGTCCTTTAATTTGGTGGATCTTGAGATGATCACTTGGGGCTCGTTGTGTTTTCTTATAAAAATAGTTCGTGGTAAGAATTGATCATTTTGAGGCCTTGTGTGGTTGGCCTTGAAAATATCTATTATGTAAGTTCGAGATTGGTGAAAGTTCTTTGGTTGGACTGATCTTGGTTCAAGACACAATAAAAATTATTCAATTGATTAGTTAGAGAATTTTAATGGCACAGATCTGTTATAAGTCTTATGCTGACCATTACTATATAATGTTGAAATTTTAAGTTGGTGAATTAGTTTTCTTGAAAGGTTCCCCATTTTTTGGTCATCTATGGATTAGGAAGTAAGGGAATCTTGCTCCTAATTTTGTGGGACCTTTTGAGGTTTTTGAGAATATGGGGAAAGTGGCTTTCCATATATCACTTCCATCGTATCTGAAATCAATTCAAGATGTGTTCCATGTATCTGAGCTATGAAAATACCTTTCCGATCCATCTCATGTTCGGAGACAGAGTGATCTTGATGTTAAGATGGATTTATCTGTGATTGAGTATATAGTCAAGATAGTTGATTATGAAACCAAGGTGCTTTATTGGAGTAAAATGACTTAGTTATGAGTGCTATGGTAAAATAGTTTTGATAGATATGATAAGTAGGAGAGAGAGGAACTAATGAGAGAGTAGTGGCCTCATATTTTTGACACGGAAGCTTATTAATAGGCCTTATAGGGACATTGTTTCTATGGTGGGGAGGTTGTAACATCAATTTACTATCTTCAGTTCCTATTCAACCCCTCTTTTGATCATACTTTGGTTGGGTCTCATTTAGGGGTGCTTCATGTGAAATTTTGGAAATTTTGAAGGTCTATTGGGATATGCATGATTGGCACACGTTTTACCCAAACTGTGTGCCCTACTAGTGAAAGCTGTAAAAACCCAGAAAGTGGGGGTTTTCACACTTCAGGTATGGTTTTAAAAAACATATTTTGACCCTTACTTGACATTAACTTCGAGTTGGATGATTTCCTAGGTTTTTGGGTCTCCCAAGAACCAATTTTGGCTACTAAAAACCCTTCCAAAGTTGGATCAAAGCTAGGTGATCTTTGTTTGGTCCTTACCCAGTAATATTTATTTCCTTGTCCCTTCTCCCCTCTCTCCTTATATCTCTTTTCATTAGGGTCTGTTATATATCCATACCATTAGAGGATCTAATCTAAGTTATATTAGATATTGATTCTAGGTTTGATTCTCAGATCTTTGTTGTCGACATTCTTCATTGGTGAATTTCATTGCATAATTTGTGTTACGTGATCCAGTGATCTACAGTAAGTGGTTCAGTTTATGTGTATCCAATTGATTTAACCCTAAAGAATTTGATATAAATTAAATTGATTTCAATTAAATTATGAAAAACCATTTTTTTGTGGATTGTGATTTTCATTTTTTTGTATGAAAACTGTAAAAAAACTTCCAATTCCATTGAATTGGAGTGTGTTTGTTAAAATTGGATGGAAAGTTGTGATATTAAATTGTAAAATTTAATTATGAAATTAAATTGTGAAATTGATTTAAATTTTTTTTTTAGAAAAATTGATTCAATTATTTTGATAAGAACCCATTGGTTTTATCAAGGAAGTATGCATGAATTGATTACCAATCACTTTTGTTTTTTAAATGGAAATTGGCATATTGAAATAGAAAAATGGGTTAATTTTACTTTTAATAGTTTTGAAATAAATTTTTCATTACTAATTATTGTTAGGTAAATGAAATCCTAGGTAGTTATTATGTTATTCAGGATAACACTATGTTGACGCTTTACAACTCAAACAGAAGATAATCCAGTAGGTCACATCCCCGATGGGATGGTGATGAGTCCTCTTTAACCGTTGTTTGAGGGATGTGTGTACACATATTATCATGATCACCTATTTGAGTGTCTGAGGATCCCATAACCTGGAACTATTGTACCTCTTGTAAGATGACCATGTTTCTATTTTTTTTATATTTGATATTTATTCCATTGTTTGTAAATTTTTTTACACATCCCTTCTGAATTTATATAAACTATTTTACAAATTTTTTTTATTAATCCACTGATTATAAATAACAACAACAAAAAAGGTCTTTAACAGTGCTGGTGTTTATTAGTGTTAGAAAAAAGCATTAATAAATGGAATATTTATCAGCACTAAAGAAATTACTGATAAATTTAACCTTTTATAATCACTTTTTTAGCACTGATAAAGGGAACCTTTATCTGTGCTTTATTTTTATCACTCATAAAGGCTACCCTTTATCAGTACTTTATTTTTAGCACTCATACAAGATACACTTTTTTATAACTTTAGTTTTAGTGGAGATAAAAATCCGAATAAATAAAATGAAATAATGAAATAAATAAAAAATGAGTTTTTTAAAGAATTGAAAATTTTATTATTTAAATAATTATTGAAAAAAATTAAAAATTGATTATACATTATTAAATATTAAACATTTTATTAATTATATAGTTATGACAATTAATGTTAATAAATTGTATATATTAAATATATAAATATATATTAATGTATATAAATATGATTTATGTATTAAAAAATATTTATACACATTACATTAAATAGTCATATATTTATTGAATAATGGTTTATAATTAAAAATTAATATGAATTAAAAATATTGACTTATTGTATAATGTAATGGACATATAATTGAATGTCGTTAGATTTTTCAATTTGACATATATCAAATGTGTGTTATATTGATTTCACATATACGTAATTAATGAATTTTTATATACAATTCACATACACAAAACTTATCCATTTTTTCAAAATTAAGTGTAGTTATTTTTAATTTATTCAATTTCACTCATTTTTAACATATATGCATGCACTTTGAATTATATATTCATTAATAATTCTAGAAAAATATTTGTATGAAATTAATTCTAAATAAATATATTTATAAATGTACATTTACTATATTTATACAATAATATATTTATAATTAAAAATAAATACATATTTTTTAAAGTATATATATAATTATAAATAAATAATAATATATATATAAACAGTTATTATATTTATAATAAATTTACTTAAATACTGAATATATTTACTATATTTTTGTTAATATATATTTATTAAATATATATATATATATATGTATAATTATATATATATAATGATATAAATATTATTAGATTTTTAAAATATTTATATAATTATAAATAATTAATTATAAAATTTTAATAAATATATTTAAAAAGTAATATATTTTCTAAATTTATATTTATATATATATTTTTAATTATATATATATATATACAAATTTTTTATTTATAATTATAATTATAAAACCTTTATCATCACTGAAGTAATAAATGCCGATAAAATCATATTTATCAGTGCTAGAAAAGCACTGATAAAAGGACACTTTATCAGTACTTATTTGTTAGCACTGATAAAAATGTCCTGGTCTATTTAAAAAACACTAACTATTTGTAAACCCTTCGCGATATCGGAAACTTTCTGCAGAAGCCACCCACTGTCGGCAATCATCCTTGGTGAATAAAAACTCGAACCACACCACTCGAATGCATCCATTTTCTCGAACATATCATCTGACATCCAGTGTTTAGTAATAGTTAGGTTTTCTGAAATGGGTCTCGGATTTTCTTCAACCAAGTGAAGTAGTCCTTCTAATTTTCTTTGTGTATTTTTCATTTCATTTTTGATTTCTTCTTCGATGAGGTCATCAATTATTTGTGTTTTGGTCCTTGTATACTATTTTTTTATGATGAGTAGAATTATTTTTATGATACTTTGTTTGATTGAGTACGGATTTGGATATCTTGTTTTGGTCTTTTTAAATTTTTGTTTTGAATCAATTTTCTTTGTTGTCCACATTTATACCCTAGCTTGCTCCACAAGATTAATTTTTTCATTATTTTTAAATCTTAGAGAATCACCTCTAGTCTGAAGATAAACCAATTAAATAAATTTTTATTCCAATGTATAAATAGTGGTGGTTTTGATTTAAAAACCTTAAACAAATGAGAAAATTTATTTTTCAAACCAATTCTCAGTCTCGTGATGGTGTGAAGCAACAACAGAAGCTAATTATATGTAACTCATGTAAGGGAATTTATTTATTTAAATTTTGTTTTAATATTTTGGTGTAAGGGTTTTTCCTTTAAAAATTATTTTCTAATAATTATATTGTTTTATTTAAAGAAAACCCTTAGTAAGGGTGATACCATATTTATTTATTGTCAATGGATCTCTTTTTTCAAAATTAGTATGGGGTTGTATTTATTTTACAATGTTGTGATATTGTACTATAAGGGTTACATAGATTTTTATCAATTTAAGATTATTTTATAAAGATATATATTTTTAAATTTATATCTTTCTATATATTTATATTAATTTTCATAACTTATAATTTAAGGGTGATTTTATAATTATTTATTCACAAATTATTGTTCTGTATATCCAAATTAGGAAGAGATCATATTTATTTTCATTAAAAATTATGTTGAAATGTGTATTTGTTTTTAAATTATTTGTATTATAAATTCCTTGTTATATATATATATATATATTTAAATATGTATGGGATAGATGTTGAAAGGGTTGGTATGTTTTTATCCCTTGATTGTGATATATCTTACTAATGTGTATTATTGATTTATGCCAACTTCTTTATGGACCCAATAAGATGGATATGAAATTAAAATGGATGCACACTAATCGTTTGAAAAATGAGTATGAATATGGAGTTAAAGAGTCCATCAAGTTTTCTAGAGAGCATGTAGACGAACCTTATAAAATTCTTTGTTCATGTTTACGTTGTTTTTATTCATGAAAAAATAGTCTAGAAGAGTTGGAAGAACATTTCATTTGTCACATAATAGATCTAGGCTACTAATTTTAGACTAAACGTAGGGAAGAAATGAATGTGGAAACCGATTGGGATGATATAGTGGTCTATGAATCATTTTATATAAATACTGTTGTAAATGATGATGGAGATTACATGGAAGAAACGAAAATGGAAATTGAATATGACCTTCATAATTTTCAAAAGTTGTTTGAGTATTTAACTATTTGTTTCAAGAGACCATTGTATATCAATTGTACTAAATACACAACATTTTCATCTATATTGAAGTAATATTATTTGAAATCTGATAACGAATGGAGTAACACTAGATTTATAGAACTACATGGTATCCTGAATTACATCCTACCATAAATAAATGAACTACCATAAAAAACATATGATGCTAAATGAATGTTACGTTCAATGGGAATGATCTCTAAAAAATACATGCTTTCCCAAATTATTGTGTATTTTTTCTCAAGGACTACAAATCACTCATAAAACTCCCTAAGTGTGATGTAGATAGATACAAGAAAAATGAATCAAGTTCTTAGAAATATGTGTGTTACTTCCATATAATTCCATGGTTTATAAGACTATATAGATGTCAGGAAACTTCAAGATAATCAAAATGTCATAAAGATTCCAGAATTAATGATGGGAACCTATTCCATCTAGTAGATTATCCTGAGTGGAATAAATTTGATTACGAGTTTCCAGAATTTGGAAACGAGATGAGAAACTTTTATCTTGCGTTATCTACAGATGGAATTAATCTTGTTGGTGTACAGATTAGTACTCATAGTACATGTTTTGTCATGTTGGTAAATTTTAACTTACCACCACAGTTATGTTTGATGAAAAAAATACATTATGTTGTCTCTTCTTATATATGGACCAAAGAAACCCAGTATTGATATTGATGTTTATTTGGCTCCACTAATCAAATATCTAAAATTGATGTGGGATACTGGTGTTACAATGTATGATGTTTATATAAGTGAAGAATTCACATTGAGGTCTATGTTGTATGGATTAATAAATGACTATTCCGATCATGAAAATTTATCAGGCTATAGAATTTATGAAATGTTGGGGTGTCAAATTTGTGTAAAACACATATACTCAGTTCGGTTGAAACATTCATAAAAGACTATTTTTTTAGGACTTCAAATTTTTTTACCATCATGACATAAATACTGATCATGGAAAACAACATTTTATGGGAATATCAATCAAGGTACAACATAATCTCCAGTAATGGGTGATCAAATATAAAAAAAAAGTAAAATATATTGGCACTATTTTCAGAAAACCATTTTCGAAAAACCTTACCAAAATTAGGTTCGAAGAAGATATTAATTTTCTTTGAATTACCATATTGGAATTGTTTATATGTTACATATTTTCTTGATTTCATGCATGTTGAAAAAATGCATTTGATAGGGTTATTTGAACTTTACTAAATATTTCTAGAAAAACAAAAAATGGAATCAAGTCTAGGTTAGACATGATTGAAATGGGGATAAGGGAAGAGTTTTCGTCAGTGAAGGGTAAAAGGCAGACTTTTCTTCCACCAACATCTTACACTCTATCTAGATAAGAAAAATGTCAATTTTTCCTTTTCCTTACTATTGTAAAAGTTTCACATGGGTATTCATCAAATATCAATAATTTCATGTCAATGGCTAATTTGAAGTTACAGGGAATAAAAACACACAACTCTCATGTTTTGATTCAATATTTAACGCCCATTTATTTCTGTTTCATTTTCCATCAAAATATATGACATACATTAACCAGAATCTACTTATTTTTCAAATCCATATGTAGTAAATTTGTAGACTTGACAAAGTTTCCCATCATGAATAAGGAGATTGCAGTCATATTATGTGAATTAGAGATGTTTTCGCCACTATCATTCTTTGATATAACGTTCGACCTGATGGTTCACTTTGTTAAAGAGGTTTAACTATGTTTTCTTATACATTATAGATAGATGTACCATGTTGAATGATATATGATGATTTATAAAGGGTATGTCAATAATCAAATTCATCCAGAAGGTTGTATTGCAGAACGATATATTGTTGAAATAGAAATTGAATTATATTCCAATTACCTATCTTATGTTTAAATCATAGATCTCCCAAAGTATCATCATAGTTAACATATTGTGGGTGAAGTAATTTATGGAAGAGATATTGTTAAAATTGCCTAAATATATTAGGAGAAAGGACACCTTTACAGATTACATAATAGTGAATATATTGATCCATAAATTGAATACCACAAATAAATTCTTAGTCATTTTAATAAATTAATGGATGAAGTATGGATATCAAATACACATAATCAATTGTTTATAGGATGCTTTAGAGATAACATTTATGAAGATTTGGCTAAAAATCTAAATTCAATTGGAAAACGACTTCAATGGATTTCCAGAGGGCCAAATACAAATTTTATATCTTACACTGGTTTTGTAATAAATGGTTATATGTTCTATACAAAATAACATAATGACATAATTATGATGAAAAAATAGTTTTGTTACGCTTGTAGATGAAGTGATGCACATATCTTGTTCCAAGGATAGAAATCCCATTTATACAAATATGTCATATTTTGGAATTATCAAACAGATATATGAGTTGTATTATACAATATTTCAAGAGCCTATTTTCCATTGAAAATAGTTTAACAATATCAATGGATTTAAAGTTGATGAAATGGGTTTTTTGAATGTTAATTTCAGGGTGGTAGGGGTAAAAGACGCAATGTTCATAATGGAATCACAAGAAATGAAAGTATTTTATGTCTTTGATCCAACAAATAAGAATTGGTCGATTGTCTTGTTGGAAACTAAAACAAACGTTGAGTCAGATGAAGATTCAATGGATGATGAACCTTTCATTGGGATATCACAATCAATTTATGTTGGTCCCAATGTAGATATTGTCTTATATGCTAGAGAAAACCACAAAGAGGGGATTTAGATTTTTGAAAGAGGAACCAAATCCTTGAAACCTTTAAAAAAAGAAAGAGATTTTAATGATAAGGTAAAAGTGTTTTTTAATATATTTTGTTTTTACTCATAATATTATATGTCATCTACTGCATTGAAAAAATCTAAATTTAATGTTTGACTACACATGTTGACAATGTCTTCTGCACATGGTGATGTCAACAATCCCTCAAAAGAACAAATTATAATGAAGTAAATCCTTTGTAAATATGTAAAGGTAATGCTATGATATACTATCTCTATTTTACTGAAAAATTATATAATATAATGTTGATTTAAGTTTCATTATTCCCTACATAGTTCATTTATTTATAAGATTTTTTTCAATGTGTCATGCCTTTTCAAGATGAGCAACGATGCTGTCTCTTCTCAATCAAAGAGATAATCTTGATGTTTTCACACTAAAATCATTGTATATAGAATTAATGAATTTTTTCATATTTATGTTTAAATTATTTATTTTCATTATTACTCACATAATAATTGTTTTCTTATATAGGTGGATTATTTTGTTCGAGTTGGGATGGTATGTCCTTCTTTCATGCCTTTTTACACCAAAACTTATGAAGAATTCCTCTCCCTAAAAACCTTTTAACCCCTACAATGTTTCATTTATCGCTTTCCTTCAAGTTCATTTTACTGCCTTTTCAGGAAGAGCAATGATGATTCCTCTTCTAAATCACAGAGGTAATCTTGATTTTTTCATATTAAAATAATTTTCTATATAATTAATGTATTTCTTCATATTTATGTTTAATTTATTTCTTTTTAGTATTACTCATGTAATAATTGTTCCTTATACAAGTCGATTATTTTATTCGAGTTGGGGTGGTATGTATATCTTTCATACCTTTTTGCAGAAAAAATTTCATAGAATTATTCTCCCTCAAAAACTTTTCACCCCTAAAGTGTTGTATTTATCAATTTCCTCTATGTTCTTTCTAATACCTTTTTAGGAAGATCAACGATGCTTCCTCCACCCAATCACAATAGTAATCTTGATGTTTTCATAGTAAAATCATTTTCTATAGAATTAATTTATTGTTTTTTATTTATATTTATTTTTATTTTTATTATAAATCCCATAATAATTGTTTTCTTATATAGGTGGATTCTTTTTTCTGGGTTGGGGTTATCTGTCCATCTATCATGTCTTTCTACACCAAAACTTCCATATACTACTTCTCCCTCAAAACCATTAACTCCAAAAGTGTTGACATTTATCACTTTCCTTCAGGTTTCATCCACTACACAATCACAAAGGTAATCTTGATATTTTCATTGTAAAATCATTGTCCATATAATTAAGCTATTATTTCATATTTATGTTTAATTTATTTATATTTAGTATTACTCATAAAAATTATTTTCTTATAAAGGTGGATTCTTTTTTTCAAGTTGAGGTGGTTTGTTTGAAGCTTATCATGCAGTGTTCAAAGTTAGAAAAATAATGTCAATGGAAATCATGGTAACATTGATTGTTAGGATTTTTTTGAGACTTTGGGATATGTATGAATGAATCAGACCGCAATCCAAAACATGATGTGACTGGTATCCCTCCAAGTACATATTTCTATTTAAAATTAACATTAATTTTAGTAAAAAAGATAACTAACATACTAAATACTGATAAAACATATCCATATTATTTTGATGCTTTAAGAAAATGATACATATGTTATTTTTGATATATAAGAATTAGTCACACCTCAATCTGATACACGATGTGCCTGATATGACTCAATGTGTCCATTATCATTTTAAAATAGACATTTGAGTTTAAAAAGTTTCAGTCACTAAAAACTAAGAAAATGTGCCTATATTTTCTTGGTAATTTAGTAAATTGATTTATAAATCATTTGTGACATGTAGGAATCAATCACATTTCAAATTGATACATGATGTGATTTGTAGGAGTCAAAGTGTGTGTCTCAATTTTAAAATGACATTATAGTAAATAATACAAGTGACGTACTCAAAATTGAGAAAAAATATTAATTTTTTTGATACATTCGGAAAATAATCCATAAGTAATTTGGAACATATAGGAACCATCTTCACCAAAATTTTATGCACAGTGTAACCAGTATGACGCAAAGTGCGTATTTATTTAAAATTGACATCAATTTTAGAAAAAAAAACAAACAAAACTACTCAAAACCTAAAAAACACATTAATATTTTTTATAATTCAAGAAAATGATCCATAAGTGATTTTATACATGTATGAATCATTCAAACCTCAATATAAAACACAGTGTGACCGATATGACACCATGTGTGTTTTTATTTAAAATTGACATAAATTTTAGTAAGAAGGGAAACTGAGCTACTCAAATCCAAGAAAATGAATTTATATTGTTTTAATAATTTATTAGAATGATCCTTAAGTCATTTTTTATGTGTATGAATTATCCTCACCTCAATCCAATATGCGATGTTCCCGTTATAACTCGAAGTTTCCGTTATTAGTTTAAAATCGACATTTTAGTTCAAAAAGTGTCAGTCACAGAAAAATGAGCAAATGCATTTGGATTTTATTGATAATTTATGAAATTGATTCATAAGTCCTTTGTGACAGGTAAAAATCATTCTCATATAAAACCAATACACAATGTGATCGATATGATTCAAAGTTTGTGTTTCAATTTTAAAATGACATTTTAGTAAAAAAAAGACAAGTGACATACTCAAAATTGAGAGAAAAATACGATTGTTTTGATAATTTAGGAACATAATTTGTAAGTCATTTGGGATGTGTAAGAATCATCATCACCTTAATCTGACGTATGGTGTGACCAGTATGACTCAAAGTTCATATTTTTATTTAAAATTGTCATCAATTTTAATAAAATGGACAACTTTCCTACTCAAAATAGAGAAAAAACATTTGAATTGTTTTTTAGATTATTAAAGTGATCTATAAATAATTTTTTATGTATCAGAATCAGTTTCAACTCAACATAATACATGATGTTCCCTTTAATTCTCAAAGTTTCTATTATCAGTTTTAAATCGACATTTTAGTTCAAAAAGTGTCACTCACAGAAAATCGATCAAACATTCATGGATTTTATTTATAATTTATAAAAAATATTCATAAGTAATTTTTGACATATATAAATTGATCTCACATCAAATCGATACACTATGTGATTGGAATGAGTTAAAAGTCTGTGTTTCCAGTTTAAAATGACATTTTAGTAAAAAAGATAACTAGGGTACTCAAAACTGATAAAACAAAATCAAATTGTTTTTATACCTTAGAAAAATGATCAATAAGTGATTTATAACATGTAGTAATCATTTGAACCTTAATCCGACCCACAATGTGATTGATATGACTAAAAGTGTGTCTTTTTGTTTAAAATTGACATCAATTTTAGTAAAAGGGACAACTAACCTACCCAAAAATGAGCAAAAACAATTCATATTATTTTTATACTTTGAAAAAATGATCCATAATTCATTTTTGATGTTTAGGAATCAACATCACCTCAATCAGAAACACGATGATCCCAGTTTGACTCAAAGTGTCCGTTAGGAGTTTAAAATCAACATTTTAGTTCAAAAAGTGTCACTCACTTAAAACCAATCAAACATGATTATATGTTATTAATAATTTTGTGAATGTTATTTATATATTATTTTTTACATGTAGGAATTGGTTTCACTTGAAACCGATACACGATGTGATCAGAATGTGTCAAAAGTGTGTGATTCCAGTTTAAAATGACATCTTAGTAAAAAATACAACTAACATACTCAAAACTGAGAAAACACATTCAGATTATTTTTATAATTTAGTACAATGATCCAAATATAATTTCAGACATGTTAGAATTGGGCGTACCTCAATATGACACACAGTGCAACTGGTATGACTCCAAGAGTGTATTTTTATTTAATATTGACATCAATTTTAGTAAAATTAACACTTTATGTTAAGTAATTTATTTATATTATTAATAACATAAGATTTTTTTTCATATATAGGTGTATTATTTTACTTTATTAGGTGGTGGTTTTTTCAGAAATAACATGAGTTGGGTCAGGATAAAAAAAGAACATTTATTTTTTTTAATGTATAAAATAATTTTTATTTATGTAATTTTATAAATTTATATTTGGAATCTCTATAATGCGGTATTTTTCTGGTATTTTTATTATAAATTTCATTTCATTTAAATTCTATATTGGTACTTATTTTGTGTATATCAAGTGTGTTTTTGGTGTTATGGTGTGTTTTTACAGTACATTGCAGTGGTGCTGTAGTGTGCTGTTACAGTACACTGTAGAATGGCCCTTTATCAGTGCTTTTAAAAGTTCTAATAAATTGTCCTTTATTAGTGCTTCTATAAGTGATGATAAAGGGTATCTTTAGTGATGCTAAGAAAAAACACAGATAAAGGGTTATTTTATCACCACTTTTAAATACGGTAATAAAAGCCCAGGTCTTTTAACCTCACTCACATAGTTAGTGCTTTTCTAGTACGGATATAGGCCATTTCTAGCATTGTTAAAGGGATGTTTTGTAGTAGTTAATGTTTTCCAGCAATTAAATTTTAAATCATTATTTGTTTTAAATATAATTTTGTACTGCCATGCTATTTAATTTAAAAATTGAAATCATTATCTGGTTAATTGATTTGGAATCTTATTATAAAATGCGTGGTGAGACGCTACTAGGATTTTATCTCACACCCTACCAATGCCTTTGGGAATTTTTTTATTACCTTCTTACAGGTTTGAGTAAGGTAAAAGTGCCACTTGAAGGTGGTAATTTATGTTTATCCTTGGGACTTTTATAGTAGTTCCTTTTTGGGACTTGGGTTGTTATATTCCTATTTTTGTAGTACTTTGTGGTTGTTCTTTGGGTTTTAATGCCTGTTTGATTTCTGATATTGTTGTCCCTATGGATTTTCCTTTTGGGAATCTGACTTATAGTTGTTCCTTCTATTGTTTATGTAGAAAACACATTCCAACCTTTATCTTATATGATGTCAAGTTCTTGTCCCCAACCCATAGGGATCGGGAACTCACTTTAGGCCATATTAGTGTCAACTCTAGTGTCAGGGTACCAGGGTATTAGGGTGGGATCCCGATATGTCATGCTTGTGGGGCAGCGATGTGTGGTTGTGATGTTATATAGGATAATGTGTGATTTTTTAGATGTGCTTTTGATGTTATGAGGTAATGGTATTTTTATTCGATGATTTTGGGACAGTGAGGTGATTTTTTGTTTGGTTGTGATTTTGGGGAGGTGATTCGATGGTTTGTTTTCCTATGTTTTTGGTGCAATGAGGTGATGATTTTTTTTTGACATGCTTTTGGGGAAATGAGTTGATGGTTTGTTTTTTCATTCTTTCTGGATAGTAAGGCGATGGTTTGTTTGGACATTATTTTAGTCCAATGAGTTGATAGTTTTTTTGGTCATGTTTTTTAGGCGGTGAGGGGATGGATCAATTGGAACGATGAGCTACTTTTTTGGTGTGGTTGTGCCATTTCATATGACTTAGTAGTGGTGGAATAATTAATTATTAATGATTGAAATGGTTGGTATTTGGTTTGGTTAATGGGATGGAAAATGATAAATAAAAAAAATTAATTATGGGTTCTATGGTTAAATGTGATTGATTAGGAATAATGAAACAATGGGATGGATAATGGGATTGGTTAGAAATAAAAAATGTGTGTTCTGGAATTTTTTGTGTTATACATTTATAAGTGGTAATTAAAGTGGGGATGTTGTGAGTTGGGTAGTGTTTTCTTAACCCATACATTGGGCTTGTGGGTCTATATATATATATACTTGTATATTGCTAGTGATTTCTATATGAACCCCACCCATGTCGATCACTATGTTTTGACACTCATATTTTCATATGGATAGAGTTTTTCTCAATATCCCGGTGATAAGGATGGATGGATGGATACCCGCTATTCTATTTTCTCACTTTGAAGTGAGTAGATATGCAAAAGTTGTGATGGTCAGAGGTATGTTAGTGCACTAGGTGATGGCCCATGTTTCTAGAGGCGGTATGTGATACCACCATGTTTTATGGAAGTAGATCAGTTTTTTTTTTGTCGAGATGTGGTATGACCATGTTGTGGGATGGTGGCCCGAGTGTTTTCAAGTGAGATGTGATCTTTTCATGTTATGGGGTTGCTTATAATGGGGATCATTCTTGGTTAGAGAAGGTTATGAGTTTTATTTCCCTCATTTTTATGATACCACACTAGTCTGGTTATGGTTGTGATGTGATGGGTTAGGTGTATAGGGTGTAATGTGATGTGATCGTGCTTATGGGGAAGTGGTATATGTTATTTAGAAGAGATAGGTGTGACAAGATGCATAATGTTGGGTTATGAGTGAATAAAATTAGTGGGAAAGAAGTATGGGGTGACCTTTATCAATATGATTCTTATTATATTATTATAATTTGCTTGCTTTATTTTGTGAGCATGCCTTGGTGAGGTTGGGATGGATAGTTGACCTATTTAGGTGTTGTTAGTTCTACAATTTTATCATGGTTTCATTTGTATGCTTCATTCACATGTGTATGACATACTTTGTTTCCCCACTGAGTATACATATATACTCACCCTATGTATATAAACTGATTTTTAGGTCTAAAGGAATATTATATGGATCATGTTGTACAGTACGAGGTCGGAAATTTTTTGGATAGTTGTTGTGTCGCTGCCTTAGCTTTGCTTTCAGGTATTTACTTTTAGATACGTTTATCTGTACCGATTTTATTTATACATGCATTATGAAATAGTTTGGTTACTTTTTATATTATTTCATAGAGTTTCTTGTTGTTAATTCATCTTATCTCTAGATCCTATATTATTATAGAGGATAATGCCTCCCTTTTGAAGATATTTTTATACCCTCATTTCTTGTCATCAACATGGGGCTACTGGAGGCGGGACTCATTGTTCATTATCTATATACCATCATTGTTATATATTTGGAAGGAGGGGTCGTATCATAGTGGTATCAGAGTTGATGGTTTAGAGATAGGATGAATTTTGAATTAGTAACAGTGAGGGTTGAATGGCGGGTATGAAAACAGTGCTAGTTGACCTTGGTGCAAGACATATGCTAGAGAGACTGACTAGAAAATGGGATTTTGGGGCACCCCACAATCCATTGTAGGGGCTTTGTTCTTATTGAATTTCCATTTGAGGTGGTCCTATTTATAGGGTATCAAACTAGGAGAGTTTCATGAATCATGATAACTGTTGTTCCTATTTGATTTTGCTTGTTTTGGGAAGGTTAAAATGAATAGTGTGAATTAAAATGAATATAAATAAAATTACATACTACCTAATCTTAGAAAATCATTGATTTATTTTTAGCTATGGCTTCTAAACATCATCCATATGTCATTCAAGAATTAGAGGTTCAATAGGCTGGTATGGTTGATCTCCAAAGGGATGATCTGGTATAGGAGGATAAGGTTTGGCAGAGGTATTTGTGCACTTTCTAAAGGAATAATTCGGGGAAGTATGAGAGAAGTGTTTTGGACGTGGAGATAAAGAGCGAGATAGAGGATCTAGAGATCACTTTTAGTTTGATCTAGGCCCCCAATGAGATACTAGGTTATATTGGAAGTTAGTTAAATGTGGGGAGTTTCACATCAGTGGTGGACCCTATATCTAGGTAAGATGAAGGAGGTAGATGTTTCATGGGTTAACATTCAAAAAGAGTTCTAGGCATAATTTATTTTGTTGAACATGAAGTCAGTAAAGAGGTGTGAGATTCTTTCTCTTCAATAGGGGAGTATGTTAGTGTGGGAGTTGGGAATCAAGATCAAAGGCCTTATATGATTTTCCCCATATATTTTAACATATGAGGAGTCTCACAAAATACATATTGAGGAGGAACTCTGTCCTTTTATCCAATATGTAGTTACTCATTTTATGTTTCCAACATATCTATAAGTTCAGAATAAGGTAGAGGTGATCGAGAAAATTCACTCACAAAGGGGGATTACTATGATATGGGAATCAATAGGATTCATCAAGGAGAAGTGTTTTTAGTGGAAGGTCTTAGATACCAATACCTTCAACATTTTGACCAGTGGGTATTTAACCTCAATATCATCCCTTATAGCCTTTTGGGGAAAGAATTTCTATGATTTTCCTAGAGATATAAGGAAATGTGTTTTTTTTGTGGGGTTAATGACCATCACTAGAATCAGTGCCCAGTGGTACTTCAATCTCAATTTGGTAGAGACAGACATGTTTAGTATTATCCTTGGTAGTAGGTTATAGTGATACCACTTCAGTAGTTATGTTTGACAAATTATTCTCCACTGAGGGGAGATAGAATATGTAGAGGTTGACCTTAGGATGTTCCTTATGTTTAAGGACCTCAACCCTAGAATGGTTGTGGTGGTGGTCCTCAATGTAGAGGTGAGGGATCTGTACATGGTCAATTGTTGTCACTAGAGGTGGTTTTGATAGAGAGGAAAAGGATCATTTGATGTATCATCAACTTTTCATCTACCATTTTGTGTGCCTTGTTTTATTCAGGATCCTAAAACTCATTTATTTCTTCTACTTTGGTATGTAAGTTGGGACAAGGTGTAGAGATGCTTCTCATTCCCCTGGTGTTGATTATGCTTTCCAAAGGCTATACTAGCTTGTTAGATGTGTTCTGATGGTATAAACTAATGATAGGTCCGCATCAATCCCTTAGGTATCTTTTCATGCTAAAAATGCATCTATTTGATGCCATCATAGTCATAGATTTTTTTTATTCAATATGAGATTTCATCGGTTGCTTCCATATGAGATTCATGTTCTCAGATGTGGATGGTTAGTGTTTAGATTTCATTAGTGAGTGGCATCGTCTGGTGGATAGTCAGCATATAGATCCCATTATTTATTTTATGGATGGTTTTTCTATGTAATTAGTAGATTTTGGGATAGTGAGGGTCCCTAGGGTCATTTGGGGTTTTCTGGATGTTTTCCTCAGGGAGGTTGTGATGCTACCCCCTTGACATGATGTCGATTTCAAGATATATTTTTTGTTGGGAACATCTTTGTTCATGATGGATCCCTATAAGATAAATCCTACATGGTTGCATGATTTGAGGATATATGTAGATGATATGATGCATATTCGTCTCATTCGACCCTGGGTGTCACCATGAAATGCTCTAATGCTGTTTTCCATGAAGGAGGATTGTAGTCTGAGGCTATTTATAGACTACCAAAGGTTGAATCAGATGATGGTCAAGAACTGTTACCCTCTTTAGATGATCAATGGTCTACTATACCAATTGGTAGGATCTATTTGGTTATCTAATATCGATCAATGGTTTGGATATCACAAGTTGTGGGTGAAAGATGAGGGTATTCATAATACTACCATAAGATGTAGGTATATCCATATTGAGTTTGTTGTTATGTCATTTAGTTTTACAAATGTTTCATCCATTCTCATGGGACTTATGAACTCCAATTTATTTGAGTTACTATATAGTTTCATTGTTGTATTCATCAATTATATCTTTGTTTATTCGAATTTAGAGGAGAATCATACTGATCATCTCAGAGCTATATTGCAGGTTCTTTGACACAACCATCTATATGGAAAGTTATCCAAGTGTTAGTTCTATATGTGAGAGGTGTGCTTCATTGGAAATGTGGTGTCTCTTAAGGGTGTGTAAATGGAACTGTCAAAGGTTTAAGTAGTTTTTTCTTGGGAAGAATATAATAATATATACGAGTTTCACAGTTTCCTTGGTATCGCAGTATATTATCAGAAGTTTATACCCAATTTCTCTCGAGTTGTAGCCACACTAATAGCCTTGATTATAAAGGACCAGGACTTTGTGTAGAATGATTAGTTTTAGTTAGGTTTTAGTAACTTAAACGGGAAGTTATTCAGTGCCATAATGCTTCATTTTCCTAAGGAGGGTGTGATGTATGAGGTGTTTTTTATGCTTCCCAGCTAGTATTGGGATATGTATTGATGTAGTAAAGTTAAATTATCTCTTATGGGTCTATGAATTTATGTCTCAATGAGTTTTAATATTCCACCCATGATATTTAGTTTGTATTTATTGTGTTCATGCTGAAGTTTTGGTGGAATTACCTCATTGGGGAGCACTTTTAGTCTTCATGGATCATAAGAGTTTATGGTATATCTTTTCTTAGCATGACCTAAATTTTTGGAAACAGATGTTTATAGAGTTTCATAAGGATTATGATTTTTAGATATCATAAACCTTAGTAAAATGGAATTTTGTGTCTGATTCTTTGAGAATATAATCATGGAAAGATGTGGTTCAGAAGTCTGTAGCTATTTAGAAAAGAATGGGAGAGATTACAAAGATGCATCGTGATGTTGGGGAGAGAATTGGTTGAGGTTTTATTCATCATAAGATAGTGGATTCATATTTTATGTGGAAGTTGGAGGAGTCTCAGTAGGTAGACTCAAAGTCATAGTTAATTTGACATCATTTTGGACATGGTGATGCTTCAGAGGGATGGTCGGAGGATTATTGGAGCCAGATGATGTTTTATGGGAGGTTGTTTATTCTGGTAGTGATGAAAAATGGAGTCCTTAGTGTATTTTTTATATTTACTTTATTGGTACACCCATGAGTTTCGAAAATGTATCGTGGCTTGAGGATATTGTTTTTGTGGATCGGGATGAAACACACGGTGGTGGAGTTTGTGAAGAGATGTTTGGTTTTCCAGTAGGTAAAGGTCATGCATCATGTTCCTAGTGTTTTTTAAGCCTTTAGACGTTACCAAGTAGAAATGGGATAATATCTCAATTTATTTCATCATAGGGTTACCCCCCTCATATGGAGGTTGTGATGTGGTTTTGGTGATAATAGATCGACTGTCGAAATCGGATCACTTCTTGGCAATCCATGAGTCGAGTGTTGTGGATGTTTTAGTGAGGTGGTACAAGGATTATGTGGTTTGGCATCATGGGTTACTGAGTAATATCATATCTAATTAATATATTCATTTTACCTCATGAATATAGAGGGGATTATAGCATGATTTTGGATTCTAGTTGCACCTTAGCACTACTTTCCACTCTCAGATGATGGGAAGAAAAAGTGGACCACCATGGACTTTGGTGGATCTTGGGTATAAAACCCACCTTTAGTGTTGTTTTTGTAAAAAATATCTATCAATAATCCATTGGTATATCTCCATTTGTGGTATTGTATGGGTGACCGTGTCATTCTCCTTTTTGCTGGATAGAGGTTAGAGAGTCAGAAATTCTTGGTCCTTATGTGGTGAAAAGCATGAATGAGATGATCTGATTGGTTCATGACTGAATGAGGGTAGTGAAAGACTATAAAAGGCCTATTATGGTCATAGGTAGAGTCCCCTGGAGTTTGAGGTTGGAGACCATGTGTTTTTGAGAGTATCCCCTTAGCATGGGTAGTGGAGGTATGATAGGGATAATAATATTTATCCCAAGGTTTTTGGGTCCTTTGAGGTTTTGGGGTTAGTTTGAGAGGCGGTGTATTATTTGGAATTTATAAAGTTGTAGGAAAGGATCAAAAAATTCATTGACATCTCTCATATTCATTAGTATATTAATGATGACTTCTATGTCATTGATTAGGGAGAGCTGGATATAAAGGACAATGTAGTATTCTTGGAGTGGACCATAGATATTTAGGATCTCTATAATATGGTATTGTATTGACAAACCATTCCATTGGTTCATGTGTTATGGAGGCATGGTGGCCTAGAGGGGATTACATGGTAGTGAGAGATGCAGATGCATTCCCAAAACATGGGGCTATTTTAAATTTTTATTTTCTCTATTTTTCTTGTGATGTTATGTTCAAATATTTCTATGGAATGATGTAAAATGATTCCCTTGATGTTTTATGTCTAATTAAACCCTTTACATATTAAAAGTGGAGGACCTAACTCATAACCGAGATTTATTATACAAAGATGTGATTAAACACATGCGGGAGAGTCAAGGACACCCAAAAAAGATAATAACTTAACATGGAGGATGTAAATTTCATGATTTATGTTCTTGGTATGGTTCTATGTGTTGGTTATGGAAGTGTTTGTTTTGATATGTGTGGAGGTTGGTGTGGTTATGTGGAAATTTGGTGGTTGTGGATGGCACTGGATGATGTAGCGTAATTCTTAGTGAGAGGTGGTGATGTAATTGTACAATGTGTTTTGTGGCCACTTAGTTTGGCATGTTTGATTGGTGGCAACATTAATGAGTAATGAGATCCTTAAGAGGTATCTCATGGGGTGGTTTTTTGGCCCCCTTTCCTTATGGGCTTGGTTTTGGATTCTTGATGGTGATAATTGTTTGATAGTTATCTAATGTAATGGTTCATGCCTTCTTGGTCCATTGATATGTCATTTTTTAGTGATGGAGGTGTTTTGAGAAGTATTGAGGAGGTTATGTGGTGGTTGGAGGTGCAACAGAGCTGTAGTGGTAAATTCAGATTATGAAAGGTGTACACGATGTGAATTGGTGGTTCACAACTTGTATAGATGATTAGATTCATATATTGTATGTCATTGAGGTAGAACCCAAGAAATGAATTCATGTATTGAATGTAATACATGGTGTGTAATTAAATGAAGGCTTAGGTCATGTGAATTTTAGTGTAATTTAGAATTTTTCGGAATCCTGTGGATTTTACATCATGAATAGTTTACACAACCTGAAAGTGTCGGGTTATAGGTTATTTTATAACCCTTTTAACCTATTTATTTTCATTAAAATGTACCCCTCTATCTCATTTTAGAGTAATCCTAGACTCCATGAGGACATTTTCATCCTTCTTTCTCCTAATTTGATTTGTTTGTTCCATTGGATGCCCATTGGAAACTGTGGTGAGTTCTCATCTCTTTCTTATGGGTTTCCTCCTGTTCTTCTTCATAGATCTGCTGTGGTGGTTTGTTTTTGGTTTGGGTTGTGATTTGGGCTGTTCTTTTGATAACCCTTGATGTAGTGTAGGAAGATCCATGGGTTTTGCATGCAGTTATGGTTTGTTGGAATTTCTTCTTCTCCCTATGGTGCACAACAAGTTGGTAAAGATTGTTTGAGGTAATGAATACCTAATTTATCTATTTTTTGTATCATTTGGTAGGGGTTTACAATTTTTTATATATGGGGGATGGTTTTTTCTAACCTAATAAAGATAAATTAATCAATTAATTTAAATTTAAGGGGAAGGGTGAATAATTATCATGCTTTTACAACTTTGATATTATTGTGATGTTGTGTTTTTATGGGCTGAATACCCCCCATTAAAAAGTATAGTTATTGGGATCTTTTTTTTGGACTACAATTGTTGTGATATGGAAACCTTGTTTCATTTTATTGTGATATCACCCCAAAATATAAAATTAGCTAACCACTTATATTTTATAAATGAAATGGCTGCCCCCAAGATTTACGTATTGTGTGATAACACCCCTAAAATAAAGTTAAATGTGCTAAAAGTTCAATTTTTTAATCTATAAAATAGTATTTAATGTGTTTTGATTTGTGGTTGTGCTTGTGGGGAGCTGACATGGTGTGGGGTTATTTATGGTTTGTTTGTCCATACTTCTGGGGAAGCGGGGGGATGGTTTGTTCGGTCATTAATTTAGAGTGGTGAGGTGATGGTTTGTTTTATTATGATTTTGTGGTAGTGAGGTGATGGTTTGTCTTTCCATTGTTTTTAGGAGTCAAGGTGATGGTTTTTTCCATGATTTTGGGTAGGTGATGTTACGGTTTGTTTGTATTTTCTATTCGGGTGGTAAGGTGATGGTTTGTGTAATTCCCCAACCCCAGAATCCAGGAGTCGGTGCATTATTTTAGTACATTGGCATGATTACAAGGAATCAAGTCCCGAAGGACCGATTAGTTTAGTAGTCTTGGAAACAAGATACACACATAAGTTCAACACTACAACTTGAAAAGAAAAACAACACTAATTTATTCCATTATAAATATCCAAACATCCAAGATTATTCCTGCAGGTCACTCATATCTAACTTCTTCATATCCTGGGAAAATGAAACATGAGAAAGGAGTGAGCTCAAATTCTCAGTAAGATTAAGAAATACAGCGGAAGATAACATAAACATTAGTCATGGTGAATAATTTAAAACACATGCCTTTATAAATAATTTACATGAATAATTTTTGGAAGGAATATGAGATGAGTAAATAATGACATAATAAAACATAGTCATGGGTATTCTACAAGTCAAATAACCGCATGAAATATCAATAGCTAATCTCATAATGAAGGAATGCATAATGTCGGACATCATAACCACATAGTCAAGGCCTCGTGCCAAGACTACAAATAAGATATTTTCAAGGCCTTGTGCCAAGACACTAGTTTGTCTCATGGGACCTACCGATGTATCAAGGAGCTATAACGGGCTCCACCTGTCACTTTCTAAGTACAATTCATTCCTCATATGAAAAGTTTGAAATATAACATAAACATTCGTATTAAAACTAGTATACGAAATGTCAATAATTTATCCAGAAACCATTAATGATATAAAAATAGCACATCCACAGTGAAACATAACTCATTAAATACAATATGGAAGATTGTATTGTAACAGAATAACCCCAATCTATAATAATTAAGGATATTGACATAGATGAAAATAATCATCAAAAACATTTGATAGAAATATCCCCCTTTTTCTTGAAAACATTAAAAAGTCACACTATTTGTCAACAAGCCGTTTGAAAATAGATTTTTGAATCAAAATTTCCCATACCAATTTGAAACTTTTAAAAGGAATTTTAATTTTAAAACATTAATGTCCATATAAATAAAAACTTAAAACCATTTTTAAAATGCGAACATTAATGAGAAATATTTAGATGAATAAAATTTTAAAACATTTAAAATGGTATTTTAGTTAGAGTCACTATCCTAATGAGAGACGCTTGAATAAAAACAACTGAGGTAATAAAAACTTTATAATACCATGGAAATAAACGATTTAGTTATATACTATGTCAAAGGATAGTATATACACCATATAAAAGTGAATTGGTGCATAACAACAAAGAAGTCTTAAAGGAATGTAAATTGAGATGAAATACCTTATAAAGACAGTATCCTAAGGTAAAGGATAAATCAATGAAATAATTATGTGTGAAAAATATAAATAAACTCAATATGATTAGATATTTAGTTTAAATAAATCATAGGACATTCACACATATTCTTGTAAAAACAACACCAATGACTTGGATATTTAACTCAATGAATGGAAATTGAGTTAAGATCAAGTTTATATCAATGACTTGAGAAATTATTAATGGAGTGATTATGTGTATCAAAAGTATATCCTGGACAAAGGGGAGTGTAAATTACTTCATAAATAAAAAATAGTGATTCCACACATAATCTTGGAGTAAAATAATCAATGAAGTATGCGTAAAGCCCACTGAGTGGAAATTGGAATTTGAAATTCCCTTACGGATTTGGTAACTTATGAAACATAAAACCCATGAAAGAAGGATCATAAAATGAAGATTTAAATAATAATAAATTAAATTATATTACACTAAGAATACAATCATGGATAATACATATGCCACACATAAGGAAATAGTGGCCAATATATCATGAACCTCATGGGAATAAAAAGTGAGATGAAAAACCCTTACTTCGTTGTAATCGATCGAGTCATATGAACAAAAGTTAATAAACACAAAATTAATCACAAAATACCATGAATATACAGAGAATCATGATAATATATATCAAATGTAAGTACACAATACACCACATGCAATAAATAGGTGGCAAATAATGGAAATCTCATGGAATTAAAAGTGAGATAAGAAACCCCTTACCTCAAGTCCGACTTGTCTTGTATGTTCCTTGTTCTTCATGAATAATAAACATAAGTTAATTTATACTTGATTAAGATCATTTTTCAAGTATATTATTCCTTTTATATCACTTATTACCTTTCTATAACAATTAGTTATTTATTTGAGTTGATATTGGATATTTTATCGATGTTCGAAACTTGAGTAAAAAATAAACTTGTTATAATTACTATTTTCCATGTGGTCAAAAGTACATTATCTCCAGAATGATATAAATGATTTAGATATCATATATATATATATATATATATATATATTTTATCCAGTATATATATCTATTTATAACAGTACATAACATTTGGAGATAAGAAATGAAATGTACCGTTCATGGTGACGGTAAGCCGTACGTACGCATGAATGCTACTTTCATTTATATTTTGTATTTTAATAGAATTAAAACAAAAATATACATAGGTATATTATAATTCCAGTATAATATCACTTATAATATCATTAATTACATCCTTTATATATCCCATATAAGGCATTAACGAGTCATATCATTTTGAGGGGGGCAGTAGTCCAAACTTCCTAAAATGAAATTATAGCGTTTTACCCATAATGGAAACCATAAAATAATGAAATAAATGGAAAATACATAATCATAAAGAATAAATAAACATAATACATATATCATATAAAAATACAGTTCCATCTTAATGGACACCATGAGAGGTAGTAAGAGATAATCGAACAATCATTGTTTCGTGAGGCATTAGTTTTCCATCCACAGAAACAATATATTCTTCACCCATTAGATAGAGGTGTGTGTAATTTTAGTTCGAATACTTCTCATAAAAACATACTAGTATATTTAGGATACCGTTGTTGTTATAAAATAATGTAATAAAAAGTTTTTAGGGGGTTGGAGAAGTAAAATAAAACAAAATAAAACAAAAGAATTTAAGAGAAAGTATTTCCTTTAATTTGGGTAACTTCCTTTGGTTTGAACCAAAAGGATATCTTGAAGTGCCTTATGCCTAAGGTGATTATTCTGGGAATAATAGGGGGATCTTGAGATATTATTTTGGTAGGGTTTGGATGGGGAAAGGGGCTTGAGAGGTGTGTAAAATGGGTTAGAAGTGGTGTTCTTTTATAAGGGGGAGGAGGGGCTCTTTAGGAAAGTGTGAAAACGTTATTTTATTATATAGTGATATTAGGTTTCTAATGGTAAAAAACTAATTAAATTTGAATATAATATTACTCATGGTCTAAATAAAATCATCTAATAATAATTGGATTGGTTTTGGATATTATTTTTATATTAATAATCATATTTATTTAAATCATTTATTAATGACCTAGATACTACATCGTTATTGTGTCATAAATAATTTAATTTATTTGATGTCTAAAAATTATAAAATAATTACCATAATATAGGAAATAGTTTTATATTTCCAATGATTATTTATAGGTGAAACGATGACTTATATAACCCCATGTAAAAATTGATATACTAAAATATATTTGTTAAAGTCATTTTTGTCTTTACTTTAGGTTAATTAAAATAAGGTGTCATTATCATTCTTAAGTGGATCCATGGGGTTCCTAAATTGACCCAAGGATTCCCATGGTTGGCCATGACTCATCCAATAAGTTTAGGACAAGTGTTGAGGTAATTTTTTATTATTATAATATTCCTTTTACCTTGAATTACCCTATTTACCTTTAACCGCAGTAAATAAAAGTCAAAAGTTACTATTCAACAAAAATTATTTTCATCTTATTGAACCACATTTTACTTACTAATAACGACCATGTATCACGGATTTTCACAATTAAATTCACAGAATTGGTAAAATTTCATTTAAATGAAAAAGTCATATTTTTAACTACTACTTAGTGGTTTCACTATTCATCAAAAATTGATGTTTTTCAGAAAAATACCAAAAATTCAGCCTAAGGTATATTTGATATTATGAATTCAAAAATGATTTCAATTTAACCAAATTAAAAATTTAAAAGTTGAATTAATTAATTTAAAATTAATTCTCGTTGTCAAAACAATTAGCGTGATTTTAAGAAACAATAACTATCAAAAGATTGACACTTGTTTATGTATAATTTTAAATGGAAATTAATTCCAATGACAAAAATTGGATTAAAGGGTAAAAATATAATTTAATTACACTTCAAAACATATTTAAAATATAATATAAGCATATCAATAAATTATATTAAAAGACAGTTTTGAATTAAAATACATTATTTCTCACTGTTCATAAAAAAATGAATATTATTAGAAAAATACCAAAAATTTACCCAAAGTAAATTTTCACGTCCTGATTCTAAAGAAGATTTTTATTTTGTCAAATGGAACAAAAAAAAGTGACCAAAACTATATTTAAAGAGGGTTCTCCATTAAAAGTAGGTAAATCAGCCCTTTAAAGTAAATTATGTTTAAAATTAGATTCATTAACATTTTAAGCCTCTAACTTTTATTGGATAAATGTAAAAACATTTAGAAAGCATATATAATCATTTTTTAGTTAGTTCTATTCATTTCCCACCATTAAAATGGCTAGGTGTTAAATACCATTTAAAATAATAATGTTATATTATTAGTGTGCAACGTAAGATTTCAAAGAAACCCATTGTTGTGTATCGGGTATACCATCGAGCATAGTGTCCCCTTTAAAGTAGAATTTATATTTAGTTCAAAAATATTAATAAATATGAAAAATGTCACGTTATTTATTTACTTGGGATGTTACATCCTTCCCCCTTTTTAGAATTGCATCCTCGCAATTTTAAAAATGGGCTTGGAAACGTCATTAAAAGTACCACATCGAAAAAGCGTCAGTAAAACTATCACTTTAAAATAAATAAAGAAAAGTAAAAAGGTAACCTGAGATAACCCATACTAGGATTCCATTTTGTAAAACATGGATTTGTAAGATAAACTAAGTTTCAAGTTCTAATGTAGAGGGATAGAAAACATGATCAGGATAAAGTTAACAACAAGAAAACCAAAAACTTGTGATGGGATAAACGGTCATTTGTTTCCCAGTAGGAAAAGTAAACAGATAACGTTTTTTTTGTTTTAAGTTCCATTTCAAAAAGTTGAGGAATTTAGTTATGAGATTGATTAAGAAAATAAAGAGATATACTTACTTTTTAAGTAGAGTTTCATTCTTTAATAAATTTCTACCACCAAATCATCTTTTTTTTTCAAATGATGAGTATTCAGGATGACTTGGTCCCACTGGAAGAGGTAGAATCAACTTCTAGAGAATCACATGATCCAAAAAGGATAAACAATATATTTACCGTGTCTTTAGAGATTAACCACCACCAAAATGGTTAGTACAAGATCAGATGATCCCCAAAAAGGATAATTCTTTAGAGAAGAAAATACTAATATTAATTTCTAAAATTAAACCAACAATAGCCCAAAGTTAAATAAATACCATTCAATAAACAATTGTTCTTAAAATCCTTCAATATAATCAAAACTAATATTGAAACCCAAAACTTAGAATAATTTGGTTATGTTGTCTACCACGTTAAATTGTATCTCCAAATGACATCGACTACCCTTAAAGTCACATACTCAAACGTAATTAACCTAATCACATATTATCTATGATATGTTAATAATTTCCATAAATAACCCAAAATATAGATAAAAATCCACTATTACTCCTCAAATGAAATCCCATAGTGTTATATTCTCCTTAGGTATATAGTGTTCCAAACAGAGTGAAAGTCTTCCAAAATAACATTTATCACTTAATCACTAAATCGTTTTCCTATACTAAGGATATCCATTTGATAAGACATAAGATCCCAAACCAAACTATTATTGATCAATAAAATTATTTAACTAAAACGAATTAGTCACACTAACCAGGTACTTCACGTAGTCCAGTGGTAGGTGATAAATCCCAATCGCACTGTGGTTGTGGGTTCTATTCCCGCAGCTTTGTCTGACGCGACGGGTTGTCACACAGTCTACGTGTTATGCTTTTTAAAAAACTATATAATTTTATAATATTACCAAAAATGAGGTAGATTCCTCAAAATTACTATAACATAATTTCATCACAAATGTTATCTCATACCTCACATTTTCATTCCAAAATTTAATAACTTTTAATTTCCTCAAACTCAATGATCATATAAAACCAAATGGTTATTTATAACTATATCCACAAGAGAAAGGATAATTCTTCTTCAAATATGATTTTCACATGATAAACTACAGGGTTACAAATACAAGATAAAAGGCATACAATGTAATCCCATCAACAAAGAGCACTAATACTTTTTAAACATTTCTCCATCCATTTATTTCAACATAGATTCTTCCAAGACTAAGAGGATATCCTATAGAATAGGGAATTCACTAGGGTAAATGCCAGGTCCCCTACATTTACGACAAATGATAGTAAATGTATTCTTAGGACCATTTTTATTTTCTTCCATAGTACTCTTCATTTTTCCTCGGTAATTCTTTACTTTATGTCCTTCTTTCCCACACATAAAGCATTTCTTTATTCCATTAAGGCACCTTCCTAAGTGTCTCCTTCCACATTTCCTGCATGATGGAAAATGAGCTTTCTTTTCTCCATATTCTTCACTACTGAAGCTCTTATCATTCACCAATTTTCTCTTCCTTGTTGAGTCTGGGAGTTGGTTAATATATATGTTTTTGATCATATTTTTTGAAAACTAGTTCGATATGAAAATGTTATCTTTTACGCCTATCAACATTACATTTTTTTGCTCATTTCCACCACCATTCAAACCCTATACATCATGCTCAATGTTACAATGACTTCCTTGAAATCCATCCATTGACTAAAACTAGAAAGCATTGTGTGAGTAATAATAGTCATAAAATCATTTAGAGAATATCATGAAACCTTATTTTCAATTTAAAACACCTTAGGATTAACCAAGGTCATTTATTCTCATCTTATATTAAAATCCTTCAAATTGGTTTGTAAAGAGAATTTAAATTATCTTAAGTATATCCCCTGGGAGTGTCATCACCAAGAGTGAAACAAGGCTCTTTGTTGTGTACTAGGATACCTCGGGTCAAGCCCGGAACTCTTTGTCATAGTTTTCACTCCTGGGTACATCTATGCCAGAGTTGTCTCTACCTGCTCGTATCCTGACAGGGATGAATTTCTTGGAAAATACACAAAATCTATACATTACCAAAATTCTAGGAAGTTATTCTATACTAATCATCAATATCTATCTTAGGGTAATGTGCTCTAATAATAGTTTATCTAAATCTGGTTTCCGATGTTTGTACTAAACTTCCTCTGATACCAACTGTAACACCCCAATCCTAGAATCCAGGAGCCGGTGCATTATTTTAATAAATTTTCATGATTACAAGGAATCATGTCTCGAAGAACCGATCAGTTTATTAGTCTTGGAAACAAGATACATACATAAGTTCAACACTACAACTAGAAAATAAAAACAACACTAATTTATTCCATTAGAAACATCCAAAATTCAAAGATTATTCCTGCAAGTCACTCATAAATAACTTCTTCATATCTTGGGAAAATGAAACATGAGAAAGAGGTGAGCTCAGACGCTCAATAAGAGTAAGCAATACAGGGTAAGATAACATAAACATTAGGCATGATGAATAATTGAAAACACATGCCTTTAAAAATAATTAACATGAACACTTTATGGCAGAAATGTGAGTTTAGTAAATAATTCCATAATAAAACATAGTCATTGGTATTATACAAGTCGAATAACCACTTGAAATATTAATAGATAATATCATAATTAAGGAATTCATAATACCGGACATCATAACCATATAGTCAAGGCCTCGTGCCCAGACTACAAATAAGATTTTGTCAAGGCCTTGTGCCAAGAAACTAGTTTGTCTCATGAGACCTGCCAATGTATCGGGGAGCAATAGCGGGCTCCACCCGTCACTTACTAATTCCAATGCATTCCTCATCTGAAAATTTTGAAACATAACATAAAAATTCATATTAATACTAGCACACGAAATGTCAATACTTTATCCACAAACCATGAATGGTATAAAAATAACACATCCACAGTGAAACATAACTCATTCAATACAATATGAAAGATTGTATTGTAATAGATTAACCTCAATAGAGAATAATGAAGGATATTGACATAGATGAAAATAATCATCAAAACTATTTGAGAGAAATATCCCCTTTTTTCTTGAAAACATTTAAAAATAACACTATTTGTCAAGAAGCCGTTTAAAAATAGATTTTTGAATCAAAGTGTCCCAAACCACATTAAAACTTTTAAAAGGAATTTTAATTTTAAAAAATTAATTTACATATAAATAAAACCTTAAAAACATTTTTAAAACATGGAAATTAATGAGAAACATTTATAAGAATAAATTTTTAAATCATTTAAAATGGTATTTTAGTTTGAGTTAATATCCAAATGAGAGACACTTGAATACAAACAACTGAGGTAATAAAAACTTTATAATACCATGAGAATAAAGTATTTAATTATATACTATGTTGAAGGATAGTATATACACTATATAAAATTGAATTGGTACATAACGACAAATAAGTCTCAAGGGAATTTAAATTGAGATGAAATCCCTTATAATGACAGTATCCTTAGGTAAAGAATAAATCAATGACATAATTATGTGTGAAAAATATAAATACACTAAATATTATTGTATATTCAGTTTAAATCAATTAGATTACATTCACAAAAATGGGAGTGGAAAATACTACATAAATAAATAATAGTGATTCCACACATAATCTTGGAGAAAAATAATAAATGAAGTATTCTTAAAGCCCACTTAGTGGAAATTGTAATTTGAAATTCCCCTGCCGATTTGGTTACTTATAGAACATAAAACCCATGAAATAAGGATCATAAAATTAAGATGTAAATACTAATAAATTATATTATATTACACCAAGAATAAAATCATGGACAGTACATAAACTACAAAAAAGGAAATAGTGGCCAATATAGCATGAATCTCAAAGGAATAAAAAGTGAGATGGAAAACCCTTACTTCGTTGTAATCAATCGAGGCATATGAACAAAAGTTAATAACCACCAAATGAATCACATAATACCATGAATTTAATTATAATCATGATAATATATATCAAATGTAAGTACACAATACACCACATGCAATAAATAAGTGGCAAACAATGGAAATATCATGGAATTAAAAGTGAGATAAGAAACCCCTTACCTCAATTCTGACTTGTCTTGTATGTTCCTTGTTCTTCCTTAATAATAAAATTAAGTTAATTTATACTTGATTAAGAAAATTTTCAAGGTTATTATTCCTTTTATATCACTTATTATCTTTCTATACAAATTTTTTATTTATTTGAGTTCATATTGGATATTTTATCAATGTTCAGAACTTGAGTCAAAAATGATCTTGTTATAATTACTATTTTTCCATGTGGTCAAATTTCCATTATCACTATAATGATATATATGATTTAGATATCATTTATATATATTATATATCCCATATATATATCTATTTATAACAGTACATAACATTTGGAGATATGAAATGAAATGTACCGTTCATGGAGATGGTAAGTTGTACGTACGCATGAATGCTACTTTCATTTCCCTTTTGTATTTTAATGGAATTAAAACATAATGATACGTAGGTATATTATAATTACTCTATAATATCATATATAATATCATTAATTCCATCCTTTATACATCCCACATAAGGCATTAACGAGTCATGTCATTTTGAGGGGGGTAGTAGTCTGCACTTTCTCAAATGAAATTATCTCATTTTACCCATAATGGAAACCATAAAATAATGATATAAATGGAAAATATAGAAGCATAAATAAAAAATAAACATAATATATATATCATATATAAATAAAGAACCATATTAATGTCCACCATGAGAGGTGGTAGGAGATAATCGAATAATCATCGTTTCGTGAGGCGTTAGTCTGCCATCCACTGAAACATTATGTTCTTCACCCATTAGATGGAGGTGTGTGTAATTTTATTTCATATACTTCCCATAAAAACATCCTAGTATATTCAGGATACTTGTTTTGTAATAAAAGGAAGTAATAGAAAGCGTTTAGGGGGGTGGAGAAGTAAAATAAAACAAAATAAAACAAAGGAATTTCAGAGAAAGCATTACCTTTAATTTGGGTAACTTCGTTTTGATTGAACCAAATGGACTTCTTGAAGTGCCTTATTCCTAAGGTGAGGATTCTAGGAGGAATAGGGGGATCTTGAGAGATTATTTTGGTAGGTGTTGGATGAGACAAGGGGCTTTAGAGGTGTGTGGAATGGGTTAGAAGTGGTGTCCTTTTATAAGGGGGAGGAGGGTCTCTTTAGGAAAGTGTGAAAATATTATTTTATTATATAGTTATATTCAGTTTCTAAAGATATAAAACTAATTAAATTCAAATATAAGATGACTAATGGTTGAAATAAAATCATAAAATAGGAATTTTATAGGTTTTGGATATTATTTTAATATTAATAATCATATTTATTTAAATCATTTATTAATGAGGTAAATACTACATCATTAGTGTGTCATAAATAATTTATTTTATTTGATGTATAAAAATTATGAAAAAATTTAAATAATGTAGGAAATATTTTTATATTTTCTATGATTATTTATAGTCGAAAATATGACTTATATAACCCCATGTAAAAATTGATATACTAAAAGATATTTCTTAATGGCATTTTTGTCTTTACTTTAAGTTAATTAAAATAAAGTGTCATTATCATTCTTAAGTAGATCCATGGGGTTCTGAAATTGACCCATGGATGCCGATGGTCGGCTCGGACTCATCCAATAAGGTTAGGACAAGTGTTTAGGTAAATTTTTATTATTATAATATTCATTTTACCTTGAATTACCTTATTTACCTTTAACCATAGGAAATAAAAGTCAAAAGTTACTATTCAAAAAAAAATTATTTTCATCTTATTACACCACATTTTACTTACTAATAACAACCATGTATCTCGGATTTTTGAAATTTAATTCACAAAAGAGGTAAAATTTCATTTAAATGAAAAAGTCGGATTTTTTACTACTACTTAGTGGTTTCAATATTCATCAAAAATTTATGTTTTACAGAAAAATACATAATATTCAGCCTAAGATATATTTTATATTCCAAATTCAAAATTGATATCTATTTTACCAAATTCAAAAGGTAGAAGTTGGATTAATTAATTTAAAATTAATCCTCGTTGTCAAAACAATTAGCGTGTTTTTCAGAAACAATAACTATCAAAATATTGACACTTTTTTATATATTATTTCAAAGTGAAATTAATTCCAATGACCCAAATTAGATTAAAGGGTAAAAATATAATCTAATTACACTTCAAAACCAAATTAAAATATAATTTAACCATATAAATAAATTAGACTAAAAGGCAGTTCTGAATTAAAATACATTATTTCTCACTATTCCTAAAAAATTAAATATTATTAGAAAAATACCAAAAATTTACCCAAAGTAAATTTTGATCTCATGATTATAAAGAAGAATTTTATTTTGTCAAATGGAACATAAAAAAGTGACCAAAACTAGATTTAAATAGTGTTCACCATTAAAGAGAGTTAAATCAACCCTTTAAAGTAAATTATGTTTAAAAATAGATTCATTCCCATTTTAAGGTTCTAAATTTTATTGGAGAAATGTAAAAACATTTAACAAAAATATATAATCATTTTGTAGTTAGTTCTATTAATTTCCCACCATTATAATTGCTAGGTGTTTACGACCATTTAAAATAATAATATTATATTATTAGTGTGCAACGGAAGATTTCAAAGAAACCCATTGTTGCGTATCGGGTATACCATTGAAAATAGTGTCCCCTTTAAAGTAAAATTAATATTTAGTTCAAAAATATTAATAAATATGAAAATTTTCTTCTTATTTATTTACCTGGGATGTTACAGGTTTTTTAGTTGTGCTTTTGGAATAGTTAGTTTATGGTTTGTTTGATGATGCTTTTGGGGTGGAAATGCGATGGTTTGATGGGAATGATGAGATTATTGTGAGGTGTGGTTTAATTGTTCTAGATATCTGGGTAATGATGGAATAATTAATTAATAATGACTAAAATGGTTATGGTTTGGTTTGGTTAATGGGATAGAAATGTCTAATGAACAAATAAATGATGGTTTATGTGGTTAAATGTGGTTGATGCTATGTAATGAAATAATGGGATATATAATGGGATTGGTTAGAAATGATAAATATGGGTTCTTTAATGTGGGGTGTTATGATTTTATAGGTCGTAGTGAATGTGGATATATTATGATTTGGTTAGTATTTTGTTTTGAACCCGTAGGTTGGGATTGTGTACGACTTTATATATATACTTGTATATTCCTTGTGAATTTTATATAGGTCCCACCCATTTCGTGCAATAGGTGTAGACACCCATATTTTCATACATATGTTTTTTTTTCAATATCCTAGTGATGATGATGGATGGATGGCTACCCATTCTTCCCCGGCCTCTCTTCCGGGAAAGTAGATATGCACAGGTTGTGATGGATGGATGTCTGTTAGTGAACTAGGTGATGGCCCATGTGTCTTTAGGTGGTATGTTATATAACCCAGTTATAAAGAAGTGTCATAGACATTTTTAGGAGAGATGGGATTTGACTGGGTTGTGGGGTGGTGTCCTAGGTTTTTTTAGTTGATATATGATATGGTCGTGTTTTGTGGTGGTGGACCAGGTGTTTTCGGGAGAAATGTGATATGACCGTGCTATGGGGTGGTGGCGTAGATGTTTTCAATAGAGATGTGATATTTCTTTGTTTTGGGGTGTCTTATGGTGGGATCCATTCATGTTAGGAGGAAGGAATGAGGTTTATGGAATTCATGTTCATGATACCCTACTACACTGGTTATAGTTGTGATGTGATGGCCCTGGTTTCTACATGAATTATTTGATGTGATCGTGCTTGTGTGTGGTGGTATATGTTATTTGGAGGAGGTATTAGAACCAAAACATACAAATTTGGGTGTGAGAGTGGAAAAATCAATGGGAAAGTGGTACGGGGTACCTTTTAATGATATTCTTATTATTATATTATTATAATTAGCTTGCATTATTTGGTGAGAATGCCTTGATGAGGTTGGGATGGATAGTTGACATGTTTTTGTTATATTAGTTCTTTTTTACTATTGGGTACTTTAGTATTCTTCTTTTTCATGCGCATGAGAGACTTTGGTTTCCCCACTACATATACTTATATGTTTACCCTAGGTATATGAACTAATTTTTACGTTTCCTGGAGGATTATATGGATCGTGAGGAATTGTACTGGCTCGACAATTTTAAATAGTTTTTTTGTTGTTTTATCTATTCTTTTGTGTATTTACTTTTGGAGACTTTTATATATACCAATTTAATTAATGCATTAATTATAGGATAGTTTTGGTTTCTTTTTATATTATTTCATTGAGCTTATTATGGATGATTAAACTTATCTCTTGATCCTATATTATTATAGTGGAAAATAGCTCTCAATTCATGAAATTTTTATACCCTCAGTGCTAGTATCCAACCCAGAGCCTAATAGTGGTAGGACTCAGAGTTCATTATCTCTCTCCCCTCATTGTGGTATCTTTGGAAGGTGGGCGTCATGGAATCTTCCCCTATGGTTGTTGATAGAGACATATTTTTCATATATTTTAGTATAAAAAATATAATGTTTTTACACTTTAATATAGAATTATTTTCTATATGTAATTATTTTTGTGATCTATAGAGGGATACCACAAGTTTTTGGAAAAAGAAAAAAAAAGTGTTGATTTGAGTATGATGAAAACCTTCACGCCAGGACGCGAAGCAATGTGACCCAAAACCATATTTTTTAAAGAATATTAAAGGGGAATAAGAGTAAATGAAAATTTAAGAACCAAATCCAAGGGCTGTAAATGAATAAACAAGAGTAAACTAGGCCAAATTAGCTGAAAAAAATCAATTCATGTCATTAATTTCATTCACAATGTGAACCATGATGGAATTCAGGATGTGATGTCTACTCATGAAACATGATATAAATTGATTCTACCCCCACACATTACATGTCATGTAACACTTACATGATGTTAAATTGTTAGAACAATCCTAAAACAACCTGATTCAATGAAATTAATAGGTAAGGTCTCTTTTAAGACCATGGGACACCCTAGGATGATTTTCCGAGCCATTTATGACTCCATTTATGGAACCCGAGCATCTATAACTCCTATAAATAGAGGTATAGGGAAAAAAATAAGAACCATATTCTAAGGATCCACTACTTCACTGCCCTATAGGGATGAAGTAACTTTAGAATTTATTTATTTTCCTTTTCTTTTTGTTTTCTCTTCCCATGTAACACATTCATTTATCTTTTAATTCAGGTGTTTCCATAATCTTCCATATCTCTTTCTATTCCAACCCTAATCTTATTCTCTCTATATTCTCTCTTCCCAAAATGATATATTTTCCCTTTTCGAATGGAAAATAACTAACCTAACTCTTGTACCTCACGAAGATTTCTTGATATTATTTTTATTATGCTTTAAATTATTTAATTATATGATTATATTTATGGTGGATAAGAGTAAAATACACGGGTGTGGTGAACCTCCACCACAACATGAATCTCAAATTCATTCCCACTATCTACTGAGGGAGGTGAACTTTTATTTTGCTAAAGTGGTTACATAGACATGATAAATAATCACTCAAGATAGAGAGTATCAATCCATTAATGTTGTAAAAGTATTTTCAATTTTAATTTTAACATACAATAAATAATGAAAGAACCCATTTTTCTAACCCGAGGACCAAGAATTTTATTCATTAATTTAATTATGTCTACATTTTCATCTACATTTAGGATAGTTTATTTAAAAAAAATTTATTTTCAAAAAAAAATTAATTAATAATAAAAACAATAAAAAGAGGTAGATTAGGTTTAATAGAATTTGTGATTGAATTGACTCCAATTATCCTCAAGTGAGATAACCCTAGTAATTATTTGTGTTGCATTAGGAAAAATTTAATTTTCTTTTTCCAGACCCTACGATAGGTGTGCGTTAACTATTTCTATGGATTAAATTTTTCCTTTAATTTTACTCTACTTATTTACTTAAGATTCCAAAAGAATGTTTTTAAGGAAAAAATGGATTTATTTCTTTCTTCGGTTGAAAATACTTTCTCTTCCAAGTCCATGTTTTCTCAAAATATTTTAAAGAATGTTTTTACTATTACCCAATGATTTTTTATAGTCATTTTTCCCATGTTTTACTTTTTAAATAATTATTTAAAAGGAATACTTTTGTCATTTTCCGAACAAGGTAGTTTTCACTTTTAATTGAAAATGTAGACGAAATGATTATTTTAACATGCATGGCATGAATGAAATTTCCAACAGTCATGGACAATAAATTATTTTAAGTTATTGTTACTATTTTATAAGGTTATTTTAAAATAAAATATTTTCTATAATGTTTGGTAAATATTTAGATTTAAGTAATTTATTTGAAAATTTAACGGATATATTCTTTATGAATGTTTAAATGATATTTTTATTGTATTTCTATTCATTAATAACAACAACCACGTATGTTTCTTAATATTAATTTGTTATATGACCTAATGATACAGTCAGTATCCTTTCTTTAGATGGTTAATGGTTATGATGAAAAAAATTATAAAACCAATTCATTTTTCATAGGTTATGTTATAATATAATAATTATGAAACTTATTTATTTTCCATGTGTTATACCATGATGAAATGTTTATGAATCCCATTTATTTTTCATGGGTAATGATATAATGAATATTTTATGATCTTATGGAATAAAAATTTATGGGTTATGTGATAGGTGGGACCTATATCACCCTTTAATGCATTGGGTAATAATGGATATCTCATGCAATAAACATGACTGGAATAGGGAGTGAACCTAATATAGTAAGGGACTTTGTCTACTATGATAGTATTGGGAGTAAACCTTGACTACTATAACAGTTTAGGGAGTGAACCCATTCCACTATGATAGCCTTGAAATGATTCTTGACAACTAATGAAATTATTTTATGTGATTATGTTTATGGAAAAAAAATTATTTCTTATACTAATGTTATGTTATCATGGATCATGTTATTTGATTCCTTTATGATTCATATCTTATAAACTGACAACATTTATTCCATGAATCAATATTGTGAACTTTGGTTTTCATGGTATGGTTTTCAAATGTTAAGCTCATGTTCTTATACCATTATGATCATGTTATACTTATGTGATCATTGATATCTCCCTTGCTTACCGTTACTAAGAAACTAAACTCACCCTTTCTTATGTTTCCTTTCCCCAGGTTATGACGAATGGTATTATGTGTGATATGTATAAAAAGGGTCCTACTTTTGAATAACTATGTGGGAGATGATGTAGTTAACCTGTGAACCATTTTTTTTATGTTTCCATGATTCCAAAGATACTAGACCTGTATAATTTTGGCATGGATTATTATATTATGTAATAAATATTCATCTATTAAGATGTGATATTTATGTATGAAAAGTGTGGCCATATATAGTTGGTGTTCGAGTAAGGTTTATATAACCTTTAGAAATTATGATGATAAAACTTTTTTGAAAACCCAAGGGATAAGTCAACATATAGAAAAATATCCTAAAGTTTTTCTGAAGGATAGATCATGTGGTTACCAAGAAATTATATCCTTTTCTAGATACTATAAGTAGATGTGGATCTAAAAAAGTTGTACCTAGGGATAATAACTCAAAAAATGGTGCACTATGATTTAACTTGATCATCACCTGGTGTGCAAAAATGGGCATTATTTCACACCTGGTTTGGAAATATTCAAGGAAATTATTTGGAAATTCACAAACACTTTATTAACCAACATGAAGGATTTTTATAGATTATTACTGAGAACAAACTTGGTTAAACCAAAAGTTTCATGATTGAACTGAAGGTATCATGATGTAAGACATCCTATAAATTATTTTTCATGATTATGTAGTTTTCCACTATGATTATTATTTCTCATACTATGTAATGCCCTGACCCTAGAATCCTAGAGATGATACATTATTTTAATACATTGTCATGATTACAAGGAATCATGTCCTGAAGGACTGATCAGTTTAGCTGTCTTGGAATATTAAATACATACATGAACGTTACATTACACATTCACACAAAACATAAAAAAATCCTTTGATAATTCCATTATTCTTAAAGCTTAAACCTTCATATAAATCATAATACACTTCTTGTCATCATGGGAAATGAAAACATAAGAAAGGGGTGAGATCAGATGCTCAGTAAGTGTAAATAATTTAGCTTAAGTTTTAAAATTTTAAGGTAACATGTATAATTAAAACAAATTCATTTTTAAATATAATCTTGAACATAATATGGAAAAAATAAATCTAACATTACCATATAAACATGCACATGGATATTCTACTAGTCGAATAATCACATGTAATAAATAAAGTCATAATGAGGGAATGGACAATACCAGACATTATAACCACATAGTAAAGTCCTCGTTCCAAGAATATAAATAACAATTTAGTCAAGGCCTTGTGCCAATACACTAGTTTTCCTCATGATACCTACCGATGCATCGAGGAGCTATATCGGGCTCCACCTGTCACTTACTAAGTCCAACACATTCCTCATATGAAAATGTTGAAACTTTACATAAACATTTGTATTAAAACCAGCATAGGAAATGACAATAATTTAACCATAAACCATGAATGCTATAAAAATATAACATCCACAGTCAAACATTGCATAACTCATTCAATACAATATGGAAGATTGTATTATAATAAATCAACCTCAGTCAAGAATAATATCTAGTAAATGATGTTGACATAATTTAAAAGGATCCGTAAAACTCTTTGAGAGAAATATGAATTTTTTGTGAAATCATTTAAAAGTCACAAATTTATAAAGGAAGTCATTTAAAAGATATTTTTTAATCAAAGTGTCTCATACCACTTTGAAACTTTTTAAAGGAATTAACATTTTAAAACAATCATGTCCACATAAATAAATCCTTAAAATAATTTTTAAAACATAGAAATCAATTAAAAAGATTTAGAGAAATAAATCATTAAAATATTTAAAATTATGATCTTGCTAAGGATTCCCTTCCACAAAACCATAAAATATTCATTTTGAAAACATTTTTATTAAACATTGACATTGATGATAAAAATGTACCAGTAAATACTTAAACATAAACAATCTCGGATAATAATGAGATTGAGGAATTAACCCTTACCTTTTTCTTTCCTTTAGTTGAGGGTAAGTTTAAACTCTTTTATAATGAACAAGGTATTTTATTAAAATATACCTAGACCATATTAATATTTATGATATAATATATGATTCATTTATGACTTTATACTACCGATTTAATAATAGTTTCCATGTTAAAGTTACATTTTGGATAATAATCGCTTTCTTTATAGTATGTGTTTTAACATGTTATTCTTGATCATATCACTTAGATCATGATTTAAATACTTCAAGAATATAAATATGTATAATATTTAGATATATTAAATGGAAACACCATTCATGGAGACGGTAGTCCATACGTATGCATGAGCGTTGTTTCTGTTTTCTTATCATATAGTATGAAAGTAAGTAAAAGATGTATATTTATCTACATAAATATATATTATTCAAGTAGAAATATTATTTCATATATTTCATAATTAACCAATATATATATTTATAAAAATTCTTGAATGGTGATCATTGAAGATGAATCTCATCGCGTCGTGGAGACGGTAAGTCGTACGTACGCACGAGCGACAATATTATTCTATTGATGGTGAAATTGTATGTTATTGGATGGTATATTATATATACAGAATCATTAACATGTTATATTTATTATTTAAATCAATTATACTCATTATTATACCCATAAAAATAATTAAGTGTTGAATAACAAACTTCACTACGATATTGAGATGGTAAGTCGTACGTACGCACATATGGTGACATTGTCTTTCATAGAATGGATAGAATAATGAATATGGTTGTACCATATTTATAATAAATTCCCAGCATGTAGAAGTTACTAGAGCTATTATTTTGGTATGGAAACAACAAATAAAGACAAAGTGAAAGAAGAAAAGAACTTTGAAAGGTGATTAAATAATTACCTCTTCTTCAGGTGCTTCCTTTTGATTTGATCAAAATGGATCCTTAGGTTGGATTTATGATCAAAGTAAGGAATATAGGATGAAGTTATGGTTGTTTTGAGGATATTTGAGTAGGGTCAGGCCGATCCAAATAGCTTTGGTGGTGTGATTTT
Organism: Viscum album; assembly: GCA_963277665.1. Taxonomy (NCBI): domain Eukaryota; kingdom Viridiplantae; phylum Streptophyta; class Magnoliopsida; order Santalales; family Viscaceae; genus Viscum; species Viscum album. The sequence goes on along the minus strand of OY728139.1, from coordinate 1,508,727,238 downwards.
GATATAAGGGGAAGTACCCTTTTATAAGAGAGGTGAGGATCACTTTAGGAAAAGCTTGAAATATTATTTTATTATAAAATAATTTTCGGTTTATAATGGATCCAAATGGATTTATTTTTAGGATAAGGTGGGTATGGGTCGAAATCCTCTAAAAAATAGGTTTTAGACAAGTTTAGGTTACCATATTAACCTTATCTTTTAGATTTAACTCTTAGTTAAATAGTTTAACTTTTACAATGTCTTCTGGTTTTTTTATATTACATGGTTAATAAACTCTCTATAAAATTCCAATCGAACCCCAAGTGGTTCAGTAATGAAATATTTATCATTATATAAATTCTTTTTCTAAACCTTATTTTTTAGGAATATTATATCATTTAATAATATAGTATTTGTTTTAAAAACTCATTTATGTCAATTTTGAGAGTATTTAGTATTTGGTTTTTGTGAAAGTCAAAAAACGTGATTACTATGAAAAAAATAAATTAAATCAATACTAAAATATCATATTTACCTATAAAATTAGTGTAATACATCAAAATTGTCAATTTTCATTTATTTTGATATTCATAATATCAATTATTTTATTCTTTCATTAATAAGGTATTACTGCATCATCATTGTGTCATAAATAAATTTAATTATTTAATGTTTAAAAATTATAAATAAAATACAATGATTTATGAAATATTTTTATCTATATAATGAATATTTATGGTCTAAATTATCTTATGTATAACCCTATATGAAAAATGTTTTAGTTATTAAAATTTGAATTTAACACTTTTAACTCTTCTTTAAATAAAATAATAATAAATGTCCTAATCAAATCCAAGTTGATCAAAGAGGATAATATTTTATTCCTAAGGTTGATTTTGGTCGAAATACACTTATCCAATAGAATTAGGACATGTTTTAGGGTATAATATCATGTTTACCTTTAATTACCCTATTTACTTTTAACCATGGTAAATAAAATTCAAAAGTTACTATTCACCAAAAATTATTTTCATCCTATTGAACCAAATTTTACTTACTTATGTCAACCATGCCTCTTGGAATTTTGAAATTCAATTCATAGAAGCGGTAAAATTACATTTTATGCAAATTTGCAAATGTGCCTAGAAGGTGGGTGAAAGACGTTAAAAAGTTCAATAAAATTTTATATATCAAATCTTATTATAAAACGAATCCAATGAATTAAACTAGACTAATATAGATATTATGTATCTATTTTGACTTTAAAATAACTTTAAATAAAAATAATTATTATTTAAATAAAATTCAGTTTTAAATAATAACGCTGTGTTTTTCACTATTCATCAAAAATAGAATGTTTTTATAAAAATACCCTAAATTCACCCTAAGATAATTTTGATATTACAATTCCAAAAATGAATTCTAGTTTACCAAATTCAAAACATATAAGGTTGATTAATTAATTTAATATTAAATCTCGTTGTCAAAACCAAAAATTGGGTTTTTAAAAAGTAAAAACCATCAAAAGATTAACATGTGTTTTTGTCCAATTTAAATGTGAAATTACTTACAATGACCAAAATTATATTAAATGATAAAAATATAATCTAATTGTACTTTAAAACCACTCAAATTAATAATTTAACACTAATAATTATTTTGATTAAAAAAGCTGTCTTCAATTAAAATTTGGTATTTTTCACTATTCATCCAAATATGAAAGTTATCAGAAAAATACCAAAAATTTATTCAAACTAAATTTTTATGTCCTGATTCTAAATAAGAATTTTATTTTTTCAAATTGAATATATGAAAGTGTCAAATATTGGATTTAAAATGTGTTTTCCATTAAAAGGTGGTAAAATTTCATTTTTTGAAAGATAATTCCTTTATCTAAAAAAACAAATTTGTTCTTATATTATGACTAAAAAACACATAATATGGATTTTAAAATTATGTGTAGTATATAAAATTCATAATGCAATTAATACTATTCATAACAGCTTTTTTAACGGCTAGTTTGGAAAGTTGTGGTGCTCTCAAGCTCAGTGTTGCTTGCGGCGTAACCTATTGAATTACTTTAAAGAGATAGAGTACTATGAAATCCTGGGGTGTTACATTCTCCCCTCATTCAATAAATTGTGTTCTAAAAATTTGAAATTGTTCTTGGAAAATAAAATTTTTAAAATTGAAAATACCTTTGTGGAAAACCCACATAAAAAATATGGCTAATAAAATTTAGTCTTAATAACTTGGTAATGGAAATGAAAAAGTCACCACCAAATTAGGGTTTCCAATAGAAGAATATTGGTGAAAATTATAGAAACATAATTGTAATAAAATGTAAATATTTATAGTGAGTTATTGAGGTCATCAATCACAAACAAGTTTAAAATTGAGGGCCTCAAAGCCATCAATCTATAATGATTTAAAATATCATCAATTCAACAAAACATAACGTATTTTGATAACATATTTTTGGTTTTAAGATACCTTACCTAAAGTTTAAGAATTAATTAATTCATATAATAATAGAAAAAAAATATTTGACAAGTAGAGTTTCATTCTTCAACCAATTTCTACCAGAAAAACATATTTCACTCCAACAGATAATAGAATTCAAAAATATTCTATTTATCTTAATCATATAGGGTTAAAAAAATAAGGAGTTTATAATTCATTTTATATTATATTTAAAAAACTATATCATATAAACCAATACATCATGTAGGCTAGTGGTAGGTGATGCACCCTTTTCGCCCTTCAGTTGCGGGTTCAAGTCTCGTGGCCTTGAGAGACGTGACAGGTTATCTACCGACCTCTTAGTTTTCCTTTTTATAATAATACAAAAATAATCTTAAGAAATGTTTTAACCTTTCAAAATAGTATCCAATGTCCAAATTAATCCATTCCAACCTTTAGAATTATCCAATATACTTTTTTCCAAACTCACAGTTCAAAATTTATAAGGAAGGTCAACATAACATAATGAAGATATCTTTTTTCCACATAATAACATGTGAGTACCATCATAATGTATGGTGACACCCTGAATTACCATAAAACCTTATTGATTACATTCCTTCTCCCTTATTCCTTATAGAATACTAGATATATTCCTTATATCCAGAAATTTTGAATACTCAAATAATTATGGAATAAACAAAACATTAATCACTTCCAAGGTAGTCAATAATATCCAATATAATTTATCCAAATCAACCATCTCTTATTCCAAAATCACTACCTTAGTATCAAAACCATATTAAGATTTATCTTTCCTTAAACCATGTATTTTCCAAAACTTTTAAATTTCTGTTGAGTCACTTTTCTTAGTACCATATAATCTCAAATCCTCAATGAAATATTACTATAGTAGAATATTTATTTATTTCCATAATTAATGTAACCACTACATCATTGATACAACACTAAAATGACATAATTCATTAATAAAAATATAAGAACACTAATTATTCTTCTTCATCTGCAGTAGTATCATAACTTGACTATTATCCAATAACATCATTTTTGTATTACTATGATGTTTGGTACATTGATCCATGTAGTGTATCAACTCCTTAAAGATAAATAATTGTAGATTTGAAACATTTTTCTTACCCTGGAAATCACGTACTTGGTGTCCTTTTTCTCTACACTTATAACAAACTCCCATTCCCTTCAAGAATTTACCAAGGTGATTCTTTCCACAGTTATCTCATATGGGAAAATCCTTCTTTCCCATCTTCCCTTTATCCATTTTTCTCTCTTCCATCCTTTTCTTCTCTATCTTCCTTTCAAATCAATAGGACTCAAAGAATTATTTAATTATCTTATTAACACATGATACTATTTCTTCATATGATGAGAATATGTGGGATACTATTTCCTTTCTAAATGTTGTCTGAATACCATGAATGATATGATCCTTCTTACTCTTTAGGTCTTGCGTATTACTGGATTTTGCATTCCTTCTACTGGGCACCATTTCTAAACAGTGGCGTACACTAGGTTAGTTTATGAATTGAAATGAATAATTCCAAACTTATAAAATACCTAACATAAATTGAAAAGTTTATGCATATAATCCATAATCATAAAAAATATTCTTTGAGGAAGTATTTACTCAAAAATCCTTCATAATGGTTTGTAAAGAAAATGTAAATTTATCCTAAGTATATTATTTGGGAGTTTCTTAACCAAGAGTGCAGCAAGGCATTTTGTCGAGTACTAGGATACCCCGGGTTAAGCTCAAAACTCCTTATCTTAGTTTTCAATCCTAGGTAAATCTGTTCCAGAGCCGGTTCTACCTACTCATATATAGACATGGATTTATTTCTTGGAAAATTCACAAAATCTCTACATTACCAAAATTATAGGTTGTTCTTCTATACTAATCCTCAAAGTCTATCTTAGTGTAATGTTTTTTAATCAGATTTTTTCTAAATATAGTTTCAAAGGATTGTAATAAACTTACTTTGAAACCAAGTGTAATGCCATATCCCCAGAATCCTAGAGACGGTGCATTATTTTAATACATTGCATGATTACAATGAATCAAGTCATGAAGGACCGATCAGTTTAACAATATTGGAAATTAGATTACATAAATGAATGTTACATTACACATTCACACACAACATAAAAAAATACTTTTATAATTCCATTATTCTTCTAGAATAAACCTGCATATAAATCTTAATACACTTCTTGGAATCCTTGGAAAACAAAACATAAGAATGGTTTGAGCTCAGATGCTCAGTAAGGGTAAATAATTTAGCAAAATCTTTAAAATTATAAAGTTATATTTATAATAAAAACAAAATCCTTTTTTAACATAATATTGAACATAATATGAAAAAAATAAATATAACATTACCATATAAACATGCACATGGATATTATACTAGTTGAATAATCATATGTAATAACTAATTTAATAATGAGGGAATGCATAATGCCGGACATCATAACCACATAGTCAATGCCTCCTACCAAGACTATAAATAATAATTTCTTCAAGGCCTTGTGCTAAGACACTATTTTGTATCATTAGACCTACCGATGCATCAAAGAGATATAGCGGGCACCACCCATCACTTACTAAGTCCAATGCATTCCTCATATAAAAATGTTGAAACATTACATAAACATTCATATTAAACCCAGCATACAAAATGTCAATAATTTTAACATAAACCATGAATGGTATAAAAATAGAATCTCCATATTCAAATCTAGAATAAATCATTCAATACAATATAGAATATTGTATTATAATAAATCAACCTCAATCAAGAATAATATCTAGTAAAGGATGTTGACATAGTTGAAAATGATTAGTAAAATTATTTGAGTGAAATATCTTTTTTTTTTGAAATAATTTAAAAGTCACAAATTTATAAAGGTATTCATTTAAAATATATTTTTGAATCAAATTTTTCCATACCACTTTGGAACTTTTGAAAGGAATTAACATTTTAAAACAATCATGTCCTTATAAAAAATCCATAAAATCATTTTTAAAACATGGACATTAATTAGAAAGATTTTGAGAAATGATTCATTAAAAAATTTAAAATTATGATCTTGATAAAGTGACCCTACCCAAAAACCATAAAATATTCATTTTGAAGACTTTTTTTATGAAACATTGACTTTCATGATAAAAATGTACCAGTAAATACTTAAACATAAACAATCTCAGATAAAAACAAGATTGAGGAATTAAACCTAACCTTATTCTTTCCTTTAGTCGAGGGTATGTTTAAACTTATTATAATGAACATAGTATGTTATTAAGTTATACCAGGACCATATTAATATTTATGATATCATATATGATTCATTTATGGATTTATACTACCCATTTAATAACATTTTCCATGTTAATGTAACATTTCGGGTAATAATCGCTTTATTTATCTTTTGTGTTTTCACAAGTTATTCTTGATCGTATCACTTAGATAATTATTTACAAACTTCTGGAATATAAATATGTAAAATAGATAGATATATGAAATGGAAACACCGTTCAGGGAGACGATAGTCCGTACGCACACATGAATGTTGTTTCTGTTTTCTTATTGTATAGTATGGAAGTAAGTAAAATACAAATATTTATATACATAAATATATATTATTCTAGTATAAATATTATTTCATATATCTCATACATAATAAATATGTATATTTTTATAAAAATTATTGAATAGTGATATTTAAGATGAAACTCATCGCATTGTGGAGACGGTAAGTCGTACGTATGCATGAGCGAAAATATCATTCTATTGATAGTGAAATAGTATGTAATTGGATGGTATATTATATAAATGGAATTATTAACATGTTATATTTATTATTTACATCAGTTATACTCATTATTATACCCATCCAAATAATGAAGTCATGAATAAAAAACATCACCACAATGTTGAGACGGGAATCCGTACGTACGCATTTATGGTGACTTTGTCATTCATAGAATCGATTGAATACTGAATATGGTTGTAACATATTTATAATAAAATAAAATTAATCTTGAAGGTACTAGATTTATTATTTAGGTATGGAAACAACAAAGAAATAGGAATAGGAAGAAGAAAATAACTTTGAAAGAGGTGATGAAATAATTACCTCTTCACTAGGTGCTTCCTTTTGATTTGATCAAAATGGATCCTTAGGTTGAATTTATGATCAAACTAAGGACTATAGGTTGAATTGAGGGTAGTTTGGAGAATATTTCTGCATGTTTTGGCCAAGTCAAATGGATTTAGAGGTGTGATTTTGAGATAAGGGGAAGTACCCTATTATAAGAGAGGTGAGAGTCACTTTAGGAAAAGCATGAAATATTATTTTATTATAAAATAATTTTCGTTTTATAATAGCTTAAAATATATTTTTTAGAGGCTAAGGTGAGTATGGGTTGAGATCCTATAAATAAATAGGTTTTAGTCATGTTTAGGTCACCATATTAACCTTATCTTTTAGATTTAACTCTTAGTTAAATAGTTTAACTTTTACAATGTATTCTTGTATTTTTATATTACGTGGTAAATAAACTTACTATAAAATTAAAAGAGAACCCAAGTGGTTCATTAATGACATATGTATCATTATATAAATCCTTTTTCCAAACATTAGCTTTTTAGGAATATTATATCATTTAATAATATAGCATTTGTTTTAAAAACTCATTTTTGTAAATTTTGACACTATTTAGTATTTGGTTTTTGTGGAAGTCAACAAAACCTTATTACTTTGAAGAAAATAAATTAAATCAATTTTAAAATATCCTATTAACCTATAAAATCAGTATATTTCATTAAAAGTCTCAATTTACATTTATTTCGATATTTATAATATCAATTATTTTAATCTTTCATTAAAAAGTTAATTACTGCATCATCATTGTGTCATAAATAAATATATTTTTTTAATGTATAAAAATTATAAATAAAATACAATGATGTAGGAAATGTTTTTAAATTTCTAATGAATATTTATAGTAGAAATTATCTAATGTATAGACCTATATTAAAAAAAAATTAGTTATTAAAATTTGAATTTAACACTTTTAACTCATCTTTAAATAAAATAATAATAAATGTCCTAATCTAATCCATGTGGATCAAAGAGGATCATATTTTATTAATTAGGTTAATTTTGGTCCAAATACACTTATCCAATAGAATTAGGACATGTGTAAGGGTAATTATAATATCATTTTTATCTTTAATTACCCTATTTACTTTTAACTGTGGTAAATAAAATTTAAAAGTTACTATTCACCAAAATTTATTTTCATCCTATCGAACCACATTTTACTTACTGATTCCAACTGTGTCTCTTGGATTTTTTAAATTCAATTCACAGAAGTGGTAAAATTATGTTTTATTCAAATTTGCAAATGTGCCTTGAAGGTGGGTAAAAGACGTTAAAAAGTTCAATAAAATTTTATATATCTAATCTTATTATAAAATGACTTCAATAAATTACATTGTAATAATATAGGTATTAGGTATATATTTTGACTTTAAAATAAATTTAAATAAAAATAATTTTTTTAAATAAAAGTCGGTTTTAAACAATAACGCAGTGTTCTACACTATTCATCAAAAATTGAATGTTCTCAGAAAAATACCAAAAATTATCCCTAAGCTAATTGGGATATCAAGAATACAAATATTATGTTTATTTTACCAAATTCAAAACATATAAGTTGCATTAATTAATTTAAAAATAATTCTTGTTGTCAAAACCAAGAAGCGGGTTTTTAAAAAGTAAAAACCATCAAAATATTAACATGTGTTTTTGTCCATTTTAAATGTGAAATTACAAATAATGACCTACATTATATTAAATGATAAAAATAAATTCTAATTAAACTTTAAAACCACTAAAATGAATAATTTAACCCTAATAATTATGTCGATTAAAAAAGTTGTTTTCAATTAAAATTTAATATTTTCACTGTTTATCAAAATATGAACGTTATCAGAAAAATACAAAAATTTATCCAAACTAATTTTTTATATACTTATTCTAAAGAAGAAGTTTATTTTGTCAAATTTAATATATAAAGGTGTAAAATATTGGATTAAAAATCATTCTCCATTAAAAGGCGGTAAAATTTATTTTTTAAAAAAATACTTCCTTTATCTAAAAAATTTAATTTATTCTTATATTATGTCTAAGAAAAACATAATATGGATGTTAAAATTATATGGAGTATATAAAAGTAAATTTTTTTATACTATTCATAAATTCTTTTTGAATGGCTATTTTGGTAAGCTATGGTGCGCTCAAATTCGGTGTTGCATGTAGCGTAAGCTATTGAATTACTTTAAAGAGATAACATACTATGAAACTATAGGGTGTTACATACTATTATATTTGGTTTTAGTTAATGGATGTAACTATAAGGAATCTTGTTAACACAGAATGTGTTAGACAACACAATTTGTACTTAAAACCAAATTGGATAATGATTAGAGAGAAAGGTATTATTATTTGGTAAAATCATAAATCACGATATATGATTAAAAACTTAAAAATAGTTGAGTTTCATAATAATTACATTAAAAATAATATTTAAATTTATGGAAGTTTGGGTGGAAATGAACATGGAGGAAAGAATGTTCAATTTACTTATTATCATAGGTGTGGGAAAAAATCCTAGAAGAATATCTCAAATGGAGGGTAATATGTTTTATATGTGGAAATAAAGTGCATTGAGTAATGAATTTCTATGTAATTCAATGTATTATATGTGGGGAACATGGGAATTATCATATTCAATGCCCTAAAATAAGGATTATACCCTAGACCAAGGGAGGTCCTATGTTAATCTAACTATTGAAGTGAAAGGATTCAAGTTTTTATATATTTGGATTCAAGAATTATGTTGTTGAAATATTTTTACCAATGAAATTTTGGGTATAAGAATAGTGAAACATCTAAATATTGTGTTAATTTTGGAAGTATATATGTCTTTATGTAAGATTAACTTGTGAGTTATGGATACCATCATGGGTTTATGAATTTAAGGATGATCGTAACATTAATTTATTAAAAACCACATTTTTTGTTTTATGTGTTGGTATTTTGATGTGATTAATTACATTTTTCAAGACATTTCATTGGGATAAGGTATATTTAATCCTTAGGTTCAACATTAAGTACTATTTGAGAAGAATTCTCTTTTCAAAAGTTTAAAGGTATTGATAACCTTTAAGGTTTATATGATCTTTGATGATTAAGGTTATTTTTAGGGATTTTCATCACATTTATAGAGTTTTTATAAGAAATATATTAATTTTGTTTTAGTAAAAGCGATATCTTGTCACATACAGCAAAGTTATAGGGCTTGAACCCAAAACTAAAGGATGATAAGGGTGCAACTCTTTCGAATGGCCTACATGATGTCTTGGTTAGTATGATATTTTAAAAAAAAATATGTGATAGATAAATATTGAGTTGTTTTTTTGGATATGTGTATTATCATAGATATAATTATGGGATTGAAAACTGATTTGGTGATTAATATTATTTTGGAATAAGTTCACTAATTTGAGAAAATTATATGATTAATGTAAACATAACATTATGGAATTTTATTTTCGGAATAAATATTGAATTATCTTTTGGAAGAGAATATGATTTTAATGTACATTTATGTTGATTTATTTGATTTATGGAAATTATTAGTGTATCTTAGAGATTATATGATCATGACATATTCTTTTTTGGTATAAGACATTAAAATTTATTGATGTTATTTAAAGATAAATGTTAAATTTATCGTATAAGAATATGAAATCAAATCATTCTAATATTTGGGTTTAAAGATAAATCTAGTATATTTTGATGAATTTTAAGGTTATTTATTTATCAAATCATCTAATTTTGAAATTTTGGTTTTGTTATTGAGGCTTTGATGATTAATTATATATTAAATCATAGGATGGTTTTTCCATTTTGAGAATTATATTATGCTAACCATTTTGGTTTTTATTAAAGTATAAATATATAAGGAAGATATTATTATCCTTTTTTGGATTATTCTATGTGTAAAAAGTTACTTTTAGTGCTTAAGGTATTAAAATTCATCTTTGATATTCATTTCTTATAGTAGGAAATGGAGTGGAAATTGATCAAACCACTAGTAATTGATGAAATGAATAAGAAATAAAAAGGTTTCAAGTAAGTATATTTTCTTGATTTTCTCTATATAATAGTAAAATAATCTCAAAAATTTAGGAATATGATATTGAAATTAAAATATTATCCTATTTCCTTCATTTTATATGAACTAATAGTCTTCTTCACACCTCTTTGGTTTATGTTTTTTTGTTCATTAACTTTCTCATAATCAGTCACATTATTGTGATCAATAATCTCTATCACTCTCCATCATTATTCAGGAATTAAACTCTTCTTCTATATCCATATTTTTACATCCCACTAATTTTTTCCTACTTGGAAACCTAGTTATGTGTTATTATAGATGACTTATTTTTCTTTCCCTCTTTTTAAGATGATTTTTTATCAACCCTTTTACGATGTGGGTTTTCCGCAACAGAATTTTCAAATGTTGAACCCTTGATTAATAAGATCAAGTTAAATTTGAGTGGACACTTTATTTAAGGGGGTACAATGTAACACATTGATATTTTAGAATATTTTTATCTTTTAATAATTTTTTTATTAGATAGCTTGTGTTACACAAAACATTGAGTTTAAACAAACAGTGTTATACTATTAAAATATTTAAACATACATATTAAAACATAGAAATTAAAATTAGAATAATGAATAGGAATAAAAAATTTTATAAAACTATTTAAAAAATATTTTAGTAAAATATATTATATTTTTAAATAAGTAATCAATGTTTTTTAAAGAATTTACATGCTTCTAAAATAAATATTTTTATTAAAAATGTTTTTATTACTTTTTGTGAGAAAATAATATAAATAATTTCAGAATATTATAGAAATTATATTGTAAAAAATGAAATTTATTTTTGAAATTTACATTTCCAAATTAAGTAAGGGTGAATGGTTGGGATTTTTTAATAAATATAGATTTTTTAATAAATAATGAAAAATACCAATTTTTGAAAAACTGTAAACTCTTTTAAATAAATTATGTAACCTAAAAACCCATTTTTATTTTAATTTTAATTAAAAATAAAATATGTATTATATATTTATATTTAATAATATAATTATATTTGAATCATATTGATATTTTATTTTAGTATATGTTTAATTTTAGGCTTAAAAACTCATTCTTTTGAAAACTGTTTTTAAGTGCATACTGTTTATCCATTTTAATTAATTAAAATAACCAATAAAAATAAATTATTTAAATGAAATTTTATAGATTATATATCTATATATATGAATTTAAATTAATATAATGATGATTAACGGTCATAGATTTACTGTTAAATCATCTATTTCTTGAAAAAAACAGTTTTTCGGAAAACTGGTATTCATCGTGCTTGTAGGATTAATATTAAATAAAATTATAACACTTATATGAATTGAAATTTATAAAATTAAATAAATATTTTTAATTATAATAATTATTATTTGGTAAAAATTTTAGCTTGATTTTTTTCTATAATGAATAGTAAAAACAATAAAAATTGGTTACCACGGCTAAAGGTAAAACATGCATATTGGGGGTTGAACTAAAGAGATAAGGGTTATAATGACATAAAAACATATCTAATTTTATTTAATGGATATATTTAGATCCAATATCTTCTAATACCTATAATTTTACCGTTTTGGAACTATATTGTCATGATTACGACCTTTGTGACAAAATGTCACTCTCTTACTTTTAAAAATCTCTTATGGATTCTCATGGGGATTAAAAAAAGATATATATGTTTGGTTATAAAAATTAATTTTAGGGATAAATAATATTTATTTATTATGGTAATTTATTTCTAATTTTTAGTGATGAAATAATTTTCATAAAGGCTTACAAAACACAGACATAGTAATTATTTAATTAAAAGAAAAATAAAATAAATGTTTTTAAGAATATTTAAAGTGAAACAATTTAAATGAATTATTATGTTACAAAAATATTTTTTATAATTATACTATATTTTTTGTTTTTTAAATGGATTTATTTCAATTCTATATTTTTCTTGGTGTCTTAAAATCAAATGAAATTAACAGTTCCAAAAATTAACAATAATTGTATTTTTTAATGAATAATATTTTATGAATTGATTTAAAATTCATAAAAATGTTATAATTAGACAAGTAAATATAATATGGTTTAATTTATAAAAAATGGTCCATTTATGATCCATTTTTCCATTTATGATAACATTCATAACCCTTTATGATTGAAATAGTTGTTACCAATATTAAGGTTAAAACGAGGTTTTGTGCATCACATGTTATTGTGTTAAAATTATTTTTCCACACACATTGGATTTTTATTTTATATATTAAATTTAATATTTATAATCCTTAGGTTCAATTATCTTAAAATTATCATTTTATGTAGACCTAAAGGATATATTATCAATATAAAAAGTTCGGCAACTATGGTGTAAACTAAAATTATAAAAGTGAGTAACCATGGAGGTTAAGGGAATAACATGTTTAAATTTTTTTTGTGGTGTGGATAGAATATATCATATCTATAATCCATAATTTATCAATTTTTTATGAACATGTGTTGATAGTGACTTCCCATTATTGAATATTTTAAGGTATTTACACAAATACCACTACTCCTTGATTATAAATGGGAACATCCATTTATTCTTTATCCAAACTTAAAAAAGAATTTTTTTTAATTAAAGACCATCCAAAATACCTTATTTACATACCTAAACATTTCCTGTAGTACTTTTATTGATCATAAAACCATCCTTGGGAATGTTTTGGTGCAAACCCAAAGAGGTTGTGTGAAGAAGAGGTGCCCTTCATAACCGAGTGTTTTTATTTTATTTCTTTTTCCACCTACTTGAAATTTTATTCAAATATACTAAAATAATAATACTATTAACCTCCATATACTTATATTTTATTTTTTTAATGGAATATTCAATATTCATCCTCTCTTCTATCAAATGGGAATTGAAGTCGTCGATCATGTATATGGAAGACAACCACCTTACGAACCGATGTAATTATTTTTCTATCACCACCTCCCATGGTTGAATATAATGATAATTTTTACATATTTATATTATATTTAAGAAATATATATACTTATTTATATCACATATAACTTCTTAACATCCAATATTTTTTAAAATGATAACATCGCTTGTGCTTACATTTAGACTACCACCTCCACAGAGCGACGTGATATGATTTTCATTTAATTTTTACATGGATGGTAATAAAGATGGATTTAATGAATATATATGATATATATGGTATAAAAATTATTCTATAATGGTTAATTAATATTTACCTTTATTTTATTTCATCCATTGAGAAAATTCAAACAACATTCATGCGTACATACGACCTACCATCTCCATGAAGGGTGTAATTAATTTTTTTCTCTCTAACTTTTATGAATAGATATAAATATGTATATAATGATTATATATGATATTTATATCATTATTAACACTTTTTATATGACCATACTAATATAAAAGTATAAGGATCAAAACTATCAAAAAAACATATCTAAAAAAACAAAGTAGTTATTACCCAAAATAGTGATTTGAACAAAGAATTGTTAATAAACATGTGATAAATGGTTTTAAGTAAATAATATATGGTATTATATATAGTATTATGGTTTTTAAATATATTTATATTAAACCTATATTTATTATACTAGAGGTTATAACATCTACAAATAAATCCCTTCACTTTCATGTCCATGTTTTCTAAAAATGTTTTAGATAATGATTTTAATATTCCAAATTATTATTTATATTTCTTTGTACACATATTTTAATATTTAAAAATTCTTTAAATGTAATATTCTTGTTATTCTTTGAAAAATTTATTTTTTAATTTTTACTGAAAATATAAATGGAATCCTTTTTTTAATGTAAACAACATGAATGGAATTTTTCACCTTCATGACCACTAAATTATTTGAAGATTTATTTTCAAGTTTCCAATGTTATCTTCAATGTAAAAATTTACTCTAATGTTTAAGATGTTTTTATATTTTAAATAATTAATTTAAAAATGGAAAGAATATTTCCTCATGAATATTTTAATGGTATTTCTATTCATTAATGACAAATACATTAGATTTTTCTTATGATTTATAGCGATATGACCAAATTATACCCTTCTTATCCTTTCTATATACGGTTTATTATTATGATGAAATTTTTTTATGAAACCTATTCCTTTTCCATGGTTTATGTTATGATGTAATAATTATGAAACCTGTTTCTTTTCCACTGGTTATGCCATAATTAAATATTTATGAAACCAGTTTATTTTTCAAAGGATAGGATTTGATGAATGTTTTATGATCTTATGGTAATCAATTTATGGATTATTTGAAGGGCCAGTCTTATATCTACGTCCAATGAATTGGTTAATGACAAATATCTCATGAGATAAAAAGGATTGGATTGAGGAGGGAACCTAATTTAGTAAGGGACATTATTCACTATGATTGTCTCTGAGAGTGAACCATGACTGCTATGATAGTTTGGAGAGTGAACCAATTCCACTATGATAGACTTTTTAATGATCCCTGACTAATAATGAAATTATTTTCTATATTTAAGTTTATTACATAAATCTCTATATTATTCTAATGTTATTATCTCATTGATCACATTCTTTGATTCATTTATGATTCATGTCTTATAAACTGCCAAGCTTTATATCATGAATCAAGATTATGATCTTTGATATGAAGGATATGTTTTGAAATGTTAATATCATGTTCTCATACTCTTATTCTCATGTTATTCATATGTGATCATTGATATCTCCCTTTTTTACTCTTAATTAGTATCCAAGATCACCCTTTCTTATGTTTCATTTCCCCAGGTTATGAAGAATGGTATTATGTATAACATGTTTAAGAAGGGTTCTAGTTTTGAGGAGATTAATGAGATATGATGTAGTTCACTTATGAACTAATTTTCTTGTGTCTATGTTTCCAAATATACTTGACCTATTCTATTCTGGTGTGAATTATTATGTTATGTAATGAATATTTATCTAATAAGATGTTATATCTATGTATGGAAAGTGTGTTTTGTTATAGTCCTTCATCTATAATTTTAAGCACAAGAGGGGAAATTTACAAAACATTATTGGATAAATTACCCTACATAATTTTTGGGTAACATGGTGAAAAATATAATGGAGTTTGTTAAGTAAATAACACTTAATAATTGGATAGAGATATAATAAATAAATCCATAAGAGTATATAAGTTAATGGGTAAAAGAAAAACAAGTAAGAAAACATAATTAGAAAAGTGAGGAAGTTACTGAGAAATAATAATAGTTAAAACATTATTGATAAAAAAAGAAGAAACCCCCGAACCATATTTGAATCCAAAGACATATAATACCCTTATCCCATTTCAAAAGAGAGTAATTCAATAATATATTAAAAGATAATATAATAAGTTCCTACAGATATTCATGAAACTTCACATACATATACCCTTCACTATTTCAATTTCTTAAATGAAAGTGTATATAATATTTTTAATGTATATATTGTTAAAAAAAGAATAATAGTGGTTTTTAGAGTAATATTATAGTGTGAGGATTTATATAGTATATATCATAGGTACATTCCTATCAAGATTAGAAATATCATGATAATTTCTATTACATCCAATAATATATTATTGACCTTAGAGATGAGACTTAGAGACTTAGGAATCAGAGTTAATTTAATTCCACTAAGTGTGTTTCGAAATGTATGATTGGAAAAAACAAAACCAACAAGATTATCACTCTAAATCATTTAATGGTCATAGAAATACCCACCATGTATTCTTAAATAGATACTTTTAAATGTAGGAGATTTCATTTTTTGTAATGAATGTTTAACACTATAAATTGAATAATTGGGATATATATACATTATTCTTTGGATACCTTTACTTTCCATGGTTATGAAAATTAATAATGTTAGTTTGAGATGGTTGATATTCAGAGTTACTGATAAAAAAGTATCCTTTTATCTAAAAATCCTCTAAGCATAGGGTTTATGTTGGGGTATCATGTGTTGTATTTACTATTGAATCTCACTTATCATACATGATTTTAATGTAAGAGTATAGACAATTAGGATAGAATACATAAATAATGTGGGAGATAATTTATAGAAGTCTACAATTAAAAGGAAGAACAAGATGAAATAGAAATAAAATTTTCAAATCATTTATTAAGGGACTCTTACCCTGAGATAATCAAATCTATTGTGAATCCATTGACATTAGAGTTATAACACAACAAATTACTCTAAGGTATCAATTTCTAGGATACAAATAGTACTTACTACTGATCATTAATTCATCATTATAAAGGAAAAGATGGAAAATCTAATTAATGTGTTAAGAAATTAAAAACTAGAAATAGGTTGGGTAATTAATGAAATCAAGGGAAAAAACCCATCATTTTTACATATTAGGTTTTTATTAGTGAATTTATTAATATTATCTATCAACCTTATAAAAAACTTAAACCATTTTTGAAGGAAGTTGTGAATAATAAGTTATTGAATTTACATGATGTTTAGATAGTTTTTTTTGTATTTATTATAATGAATGGGTTAGCTCAATTCATTTTTTTACAAATAAATGAGGCCTAATTGAAATTAATAATGAACATAATGGGTTAAATACTACAATAATAGTAATATGATTGAGAGTTTTTTTTGGATTATTATAATTTGAATGAAATCCTTTGTAAGGGAAACTTTCCACTCTTATTCATGGAGGAAATTTGTAAAGACCCAAGATTAACTTACATGGATATTACATTACATTTTTGGAATAATTAATACATAACAAAAACTGACACCCAAGGACCATAATAGTTTAGTGTCTTTGGAAACTTGGAACACAATCTTAAAATCACGGTGAAATATCTTCAACATCTCCCATAAAGATCTTTCCATTTTGATTTCTAACTTAAAACATTTCTTTATATCCTAGGGAAATGAAAACGTAAAAAGGGAGAGCTCAAATTCTCAGTATGGGTAAGCATGGAGAAAATAAAACAAACCATATATATTTGAACTTAAAAACATGAACATAATATTTAAACAGCAAAATCTTGAGCAATGAGATAAAACATGGCAGTACGTAAGGCATAGATCATAATGGATTATCAATAATGATAAAATAGCATACGAATAAAGCATGTAATTGTGGAATCCATTAAGCACATGTAATGATTTACATAGTAGCCAAGGAATTACTTCCATGACCATCTTAGTGGATAAAGTCCCTTTCTGAAATAAATCTTGGCAGTATGTAAGGCATAGATCACAAAGGAACATTAATCATGATAAAATAGCCTGGGAATAAAACATGTAATTGTGGAAAACCATTAAGCATATGATATAATTTCTATAGTAGCCAAGTAATTTCTACCAAGACCATCATAGTGGACAAAGTCCACTAATGAACCAGGTTTACTTGTCGTTCCGGCCCTGTATTACTGAACCAGATTCACTTTCTGTTCCATCCATGTCTATCTCATGAGATATAAATATTTACCCAATGCGTTGGAGGGAGATATAGGTCCCACCCATCTCATAATGAAATCATTCTTTCTTGTGCCACAAAATAAACATAAATCATTTATCATAACCCAATGAATAAAATGGGTTTCATAAACATCATCCCATCATAATATAATCCATATAGAATAAATGGATATCATTTTATCATAAGGAAAATGAAACCATTTAAATAATAGAGACATTATAATTGAAACATAAACATATTAAATAATGTCATATTAGATGAAAAATAGTTTTGATAAAACACTTGAAATTAATTCATGAGGAAAATATCCTTTCTTCTTCAAAATCATTTTCCTTTCTCAAAATTCCATGCATTTTTAAATGAAAGGGATTTTGTTGAAAATAATCATGAAATCGTGTAGAGAAAGCTCCATGGATATAATTAATTATGAAACCGTAAAAATATGTTCATTCCGTATAAGTTAAAAACACATTCTTGTCGTACTTTTTCCGGAAAAGTCAAAAATTACCTCGTATGGTATATAAAATAAAGATTCCTTCCATACCTTATGGTAAAAGTCAAAAAAGGGTAAAAATTAATTTAAACATACATGGAAGAATATTAAACATTTTATGAAAATATTTTGAGAAAATATGGACATGGATGATAAACATAACCCCAGTAAATACTTACGAATAAACAATCTCAGATAAGAACAAGATTGGAATAATTATCCCTTACCTTAGGTCCAATTTCTTCCGTACGTGTCTGAAACTCTTGTATAGTGGGTGTAAACATATTTTTAACTTGTAACAGAACCATAATAATATTTATGATATCATACATGATTTACTTATGACTTTATATTACCTGCTCTTTTGTCAATTCTATGTTAAAGCTGCGTTTTGGGTAAAATCGTTCCATTTATCATACGTGTTTGGACTTTTTTTCCTTGATATTATTAAATATATCATGAATTAATTATTTCCATAATGTAAAACATGATTTATATATCATATATATTCAGTATATATATATAATAAATAGATAGGGTTGGAAACCTTTTATAAGGGAGGAGTGAGGCACTTTTGGAAACCTCTAAAATATTAATTTATAATAAACCCAAACCCCACAGAAAAACTTCCAAAATGACTCAAATTAAAATATTATATGATATAGTGTTTTAATAGAATCATCCAATAAAATTTATACATGTTGGGAATTTATTTTAAACCTTATCAACTAGATTTTTCCTTATTTAATCTATTTAATTTTATTTGTGGTAATAGTATTCTAAATTTTAAATTCTTATAAATAATTACTTATGTGTTGTGAATTTTCCATAATTAGATACATTATTAAATTTTAGACAATATAGTTTTCAATTTGTATTTTTTAAATATTTTTGTGATTTTTAATCAATTTAATAATATGTTATTTTTATAAAATATAAATAGTGTCAATTTTGACACTATTCAATTATTTGAATTTAAATTAAATCCACAAAAAAGATATATTCAAACAAAAATATTTAATATATTCCTAACTTGTAATATTAATCTAAAAAATACATGTAACACATTAAGTTTTTTATAAAACATTTATTTTAATATTTTTAAAACCATTTATTTGATATTTACTATAATAAAATAATTACTACCACATTTTTGTATAATTATTTAATATACTTATTTGTTGCATAAAAATTAAAAATAAAATACTATGATTTAGATAAATCTAATATATTACATAATGATACTTTTAATAGAATTTATCAACTTAAAATCACAACTTTTAAATTGTTATATTTATTAAATTATGAAGGTGACAACTTTGACATAATTTAAAATAAAATAATAGAAGTGTCATAATCAATTTTATAAGGCTATAAATGGTCAAATATTCGACTATTGGATGATTATGATTTACATGTACACTAAAAATAAGTTTTTCTCAGGTTTTTGTGCCTTTTATGGTCATTATTAGTTTAACAAAAACTGTATTATTGATTTTTCACTAAATAAACAATTTCTGCATCATTATTGTGTCGCCATTAATGATAATTATTTAATACCTAAAAATTATAAATAAATTCACATGATATATATAATTTTATTATATTTCTGGTGAATATTTTGTTTTTAAGTTTTATGAATTTTATCACTAAATTAAAATTATTACACTTATAAGATATGAGAGAGTGACATGTTGTCACTTTCTTTGGTTTTAATAATAATTACATCATTTTCATTTTCAAAAGTCCATGAAATGAATCTATTATGACACTTATGTGGTATGGGTATACTTTTATTCAGCCAATATAATTTTGGTAGTTGTTAGGGTAATTTTAGAATCTTATTTTTACCCTTAATTACCCGATTTACCTTTAACTGTAGTAAATAAAAATTGTCGTAGTTACTCTTCGTAATGTATAAAAATAAAAAATAGAATATTAAAAAAAATTTGACCTAATGATTCCAAATATGGAATCCATTTTTCCAAATTAAAAACATAGAAGTTTCGGTAGTTAATTTAAAATTAATCCCGCTGTTGAGAAAACGGGTTTTAAAAGTTAAAACATTGCAAAAGATTGAAATGTTTTTACCTATGAATTCAACGTAAAATTAATGATAATGACTTAAATTTTATTTAATGGTAAAAATATATTATATTTATACTTTAAAACCATTCAATATGATAATTTAACCATATAAATTATCTTGATGAAAAAAGTTGTTTTTAATTAAAATTTAGCGTATTTTTATTATTCATCAAAATATGAAAGTTAACAGAAAAATATTAAAACATTTTCCAAAGTAAAGTTTTATATACTTATAGCAATTAATAAGTTTATTTTGTTAAATTTAACTCATAAACCTTTCAAAAACTATATTTAAAGTGGGTGAGCCATCAAAAGGCGGCAAAACGGCATTTTAAAAAAAATTTATTTTGTTCTCATATCATGTTCTAGAATATGTGTAAGATGAATTATTATGTAATAAAATTCAAAATGTAGTTAATACTATTCATAATGGCTAATTCATAACAATATTTTGTTGTTTAGTGAAACTCGGTATTGCGTATAACACACGCTATCGAGGAAGGTCGCTCTTGCATGCAACACAAGCCAAGAATCGTGTTACGTATACTGCAAGATAATATGGTGTTGTGTATAGCGCAAGATAATATTGGTGTAAAATACAACACAAGACATCAAAGAAATTAAAACGAATATTTCACATAAAATCTCAGGGTGTTACATTCTACCCCCTTTAAAATGAATTTCACCCCTGAAATTCGTCGGGGTTGTAAATCGTTTACTACTTGAATGATTCTTTCATATAAACCCACATAGTAAAAAGGAATACTAAAACTTAATATTAAAAATTAAAGTAAGAAACATAACGGTTACCCAAATTAACTCATCACTGGGTTTCCACATAGGATAACATAGGTGAAAACATGGATATAGAAGAGAAATATAACCAGCAAGTTCTGAGGGAAAGTGTTAGAGAACATAGATATGAAAAAGACAACAGTCACAATGCCATAAATTTGTGATGATCTAAGGTACCATCTGATTCATCGGATATGGGGGTACTAGGACAACATTTTTGGTTTTGAAGATCATTTCACTAAATTTGATGAATTTTTTCATAAGGATAAATACTGACTTGATTTCAGTGTAATATCATCGTTGGTCATTCCATGAACAATTTCCACTTCATATCTTAAAGAAATGAAGTTGAATTTTTCATTCATGTAGTGTTAGTAGATCATTTGATAGAATGATGGGTCATTCCATCTATCTCAAACAAAAGGATAACAAAAGTTATTAAATATAAATAAGTCCATATATGGTGATATTAATCGTATATGGATCCAAAAATGGAATTATACTTCATATATCATACCACATAAAAAAATAAAAATAATTTCTACTAACAAGAGACTTCCTGTTGGCCAGTGGTAGTCGATAAAGGCCTTTCACACTTCAGTTGTGGGTTCGATTCCTGTAACCTTGTCCGACATGACGAGTTTTTGTTTGTCCTGTAGGTTTTCCTTTTTCTAAAACTATACTATTATAACATTCTAAAAAAATAGCTTTAAAAAATACTATCTGATGTCCAACTCAATCCATTTCAACCTTTAGGATTATCGAAAATACTTTTATCCAATCTCATAGTATAATGAAAACGATTACTAGAAATGTCATCTACCAAGCATGTGAATACCATCATTTATCCCCCATATATCATACAATATATCTTGTTGGTCACATTACAAACATGTGAATACCTTAATCATGTATTCTTATGAAACATGAATTACCATAGAACCTTAGTGAAAACATGAATGCTGTCAAGAATTAACTCTTTCCACATACCAAAATCCCAAAATTTAAATATACTCAAACCATGATGTCACTTTGTCCTTATATCAGTCATGAGATCATTAATACTATAAAAAATATTATTTTCTCCTTATCCCTTCATTTTGTTCATATCATCTACTTTCCAAAAATATTTCAATCACAATTCATGGTTACCGGTACCATATTCTTATGGAAAACCACAATGGACCAATACACAGATATTCTAATATACCATAAAAGTAACTCAACAACATTATTCTTGAATACCAATACATAAACACTTTAATCCATCCTCTTCAATGATTATCATGGAATAAATCCTTCCTTGATTTAGAAGTAACCTCTTAGGTTAGGGCATTGAGTTGGGTAATGCCCATGTTCTCCATAGATAAGACATTGAACTCAATAACAGTCTGTCACTCTATGACCCTTCTCTCCACACATATATCATCTTCACCTCCATTTGATTTATTCATCAAGGTTATTCTTCCCTTCTTTAGAAATTTCAATATTCCTTTCTCTATGATCCTCACCATGCGAACATGCATAAACGTCCATATTCCTCTTATTTTATGAATTAGGAATTCCACTAATGTTCACTTTGTTAATCATATATCGCGATGACTGATTCTGCATAATCATAATATCTTCCTTTCTAGGTATTATGCAATTTTGTTTCTCATAGTCACCAATTTTTCCATTAGATTCAATGTTGACCCAATTCCTTTTGGTTCGCTCCATTAACTAAAACCAAAAACCATGGTGTAAGAAAAATTTAAAATAACGAGGAACCACATAATCATTAAAAGTCTAACTTACCACACATTCTTTAATCCATGACACCTTAGGTTTACCCTAGGTTATTCATGATCTTCAACATAATTCTAGGACTATAACCTATTTTTATACTAAACCTTATGGACATCCCAAGACATACCTTAGAAATATCTCTAGGGATCTCACTAAAGTTTTCGCATCCTAGTTTCCAAAGGATAAATAAACCTTTCCACTGATGACAACTGTAGAGACCCAAGGTTGACGTAAAAGGACATTACATTACATTTTCATAATAATTAATACATAAAAAAATCTGACACCCAAGGACCATAATAGTTTAGTGTCTTTGGAAACTTGGAACACAATCTTCTAATCACGGTGAAAGATCATCAACATCTCTCATAAATATCATTCCCTTTTGTTTTCTTACCTAAAAAATTTCTTTATATCCTGGGGAAATGAAAACATATAAAGGGTGAGCTGAAATTCTCATTAAGGGTAATCATGGAAAAAATAAAACAAACCATATAGATTTGAACTTAAAAAAATAAACATAATGGTTAAACATCAAAAATCTTGAGTTCTGAAATAAATCTTGGCAGTACGTAATGAATAGATCACAAAGGAACATTAATCATGATAAAATATCCTGGGAATAAAACATGTAATTGTGGAAAAACATTAAGCACATGATATTATTTCCATAGTAGCCAAGGCATTGCTTCCAAGACCATCATAGTGGACAAAGTCCATTACTGAACCAGGTTTACTTGTCGTTCCAGCCCTGTATTACTGAACCAGATTCACTTTCCATTCCATCAATGTTTATATCCTAAGATTTAAATCTTTACCCAATGAATTGGAGGGAGATATAGGTCCCACCCATCTCATAATGAAATAATTATTTCGTGTGACACAAAATAAACATAAATCATTCATCATAACCCATTGAATAAAATGGGTTTCATAAACTTCACCACATCAAAACATAATCCATATAGAATAATTGGATGTCATTTCATCATAAGAAATATGAAACCATGTAAATAATAGAGACATTATACTTGAAACATAAAAATATTAAATAATATCATCTTAGATGGGAAATATTTTTGATAAATCACTTGAAATGAATTCTTGAGGAAAATGTCCTCTCTTCTCCAAAATAATTTTCTTTCCCAAAAATTCCAGGCATTTTTAAATGAAAAGGATTTTGTTGTAAATAATCATGAAATCTTGTAGAGGAAGCTTCATGTAAATAATTCATTATGAAATCGTAAAAATCCGTTCATGCCGTATAAGTTAAAAAAACATTCTTCTCATACTTTTTCCGGAAAAGTCAAAAAGTACTTTGTATGGTAAATAAAAGAAAGATTCCTTCAATACCTTGTGGTAAAAGTCAAAAAAGGGTAAAAATGACTTTAAACATACACAGAAGAATAGTAAACATTTTATGAAAACATTTTGAGAAAATATGGACATGGATGATAAACATAACAATAGTAAATACTTACGAATAAACAATCTCGGATAAGAACGAGATTAGAATAATTATCCCTTACCTTAGGTCCAATTTATTCCATACGTGCCTAAAACTCATGTATAGTGGGTTTAAACGTATTATTAACTTGTAACAGAACCTTAATAATATTTATGTTATCATATATGATTCACTTATGACTTTATATTACCCGTTCTTTTGTCAATTCCATGTTAGAGCAGTGTTTTGGGTAAAATCGTTTCATTTATCGTACGTGTTTGGACTTTTTGTTCTTGATATTATTAAATATATCATTATTTACTTATTTCCAGAATGTAACACATGATTTATATATCATATATATTCATTATATATATATAATAAATAGATAAATGAAATGAAATACACCGTTCATGGAGATGGTAGACCGAACACCATTTTCATTTCCTTATTAAATTTAATGGAAGTAAATGACATATATATATATATACAAACATAAATCCAGTAGCATTATTATGTCATATATTTAATTATTACTTATTATATATACTTTATAATCATTCCTGAATGGTTAACATGGAGAATGAATCTCATCGCATCGTGGAGACGGTAATTCGTACGTACGCACGAGTGATGATATCATTACCATAATTACTGAATGGTATTGGAGTGGATGATATAATATCTTATAATTAGTATCATGTTATAATAATAATATATAGTTATTCTTTAAACCATTATACCCATCCAAGTAAGGTGGTGGTGGAAAATAGATTACAACACGGCGTGGAGACGGTATTCCGTACATACGCACACGCGGTGATTTCATTTTCCGTAGGATGGATAGAATGTGAAATGGGGTTGTTTCAAATTAAAAATAACATATAAGTATATTAGTGATACTTATTTTATTTCTTTATAATGAAAAAAATAATGAATAGGAAGTAGAAGAAGAAATAAATTTGAAAAAATCGGTAAATGATATTACCTCTTCTTTGACGCGCCTCTTCTAAACCTCCTCTTAGGGCACTAAAGTTGGTCATTGAAGAATACCAGGATGTCTAGTATGTTTCTAGGGAAGTGTAGAAGATAAATGGATAGGTTTCGGCCGAGATTTAAGGCTTAAAATGTTGTGAAGAGGAGAGGGAGGAGGGGCCCTTTTATAAGGGAGGAGAGGGGCACTTTTGGAAACCTCTAAAATATTAATTTATAATAAACCCAAACCCCACTTAAAAACTTCAAAAATGACTCATATTATAAGATGAGATGAGATAGTACTGTAATAGCATCATTCAATAAAATTTAGACATGTTGGGAATTTATTTTAAACCTTATCAACTAGATTTTTCCTTAATTAATCTATTTAATTTTATTTGTGGAAATAATATTCTAAATTTTAAATTGTTACAAATAATTACTTATGTGTTGTAAATTTTCCATAATTAGATACATTATTACATTTTAGATAATATATTTTTCAATTTTTATTTTTTAAATATTTTTATGATTTTTAAACAATTTAATAATATGTTATTTTTATAAAATATCAATAGTGTCAATTTTGACACTATTCAATTCATTGAATTTAAATTAAATCTAAACAGAAGATATATTCGAAAAAAAATATTTAATAGATTCCTAACTTGACATATTAATCTAAAAAATTAATGTATCACATTATGTTTTTCATATAACATTTATTTTAATATTTTTAAAACCATTTATTTGATATTTACCTTAATAAAATAATTACTACAACATTTGTGTATAATTATTTAATATACTTATTTTTTGCATAAAAATTAAAAATAAAATATTATGATGTAGATAAATCTATTATCTTCCATAATAATACCTTTACTCGAATTTATCCTCTTAAAATAACAACATTTGAATTGTTAAATTTATTAAATTATGAAGGTGACAACTTTTACATCATTTAAAATAAAATAATATAAGTGTCATAATCACTTTTATAAGGATCCAAATGGTAAAATATTAGACTATTGGATTTTTATGGTTTACATGTACATGTAAAATAATTTTTGGTCAGGTTTTTGTGCCTTTTATGGTCACTATTAGTTTAATAAAAAGTGTATTATTGATTTTTCACTAAATAAACAATTTATGCATCACTATTGTGTCAAAATTAATGATAATTATTTAATACCTAAAAATTATAAATAAATTTACATGATGTATATAATTTTATTATCATTTTGGTGACTATTTATTTTTGAATATTTATGAAGTTTATCACTAAATTAAAATTATTACACTTATAAGATATGAGAGTGTGACATGTTGTCACTTTCTTTGGTTTTAATAATAATTACATCATTTTCATTATCAAAATTCCACGAAATGAATCTATTCTGACACTTAGGTAATATGGGTCGACTTTTATTCATCCAATATAATTTTGGTAGGTGTTAGGATGATTTTATAATCTTATTTTTACCCTTAATTACCCGATTTACCTTTAACTGTAGTAAATAAAAATTATCGTAGTTACTCTTCATAATGTATAAAAATAAAAAGTATCCTATTAACATAATTTGGACCTACTAATTCCAAATATGGAATCCATTTGTCCAAATTCAAAACACATAAGTTTCAGTATTTAATTTAAAATTAATCCCAAAATTGAGAAAATGAGTTTTAAAAGTTAAAACATTGCAAAAGATTGAAATGTTTTTACCTATAAATTCAATTTAAAATTAATGATAATGACTTAAATTATATTTAATGGTAAAAATATATTCTATTTATACTTTAAAACAATTAAATATGATAATTTAACCATATAAATTACATTGATGAAAAAAGTTGTTTTTAATTAAAATTTAGCGTATCATTATTATTCATCAAATTATGAAAGTTTACAGATAAATATTAAAAAATTATCCAAAGTAAATTTTTATATACTTATTGAAATGAATAAGTTTATTTTGTCAAATTGAACTCATAAACGTGTTAAAAACTAGATTTAAAGTGGGTGCGCTATCAAAAGGCGGCAAAACTGCATTTTTTGAAAAATTTATTTTGTTCTCATACCATGTTCTAGAATATGTGTATGATGAATTATTATGTAATAAAATTCAAATTTTAGTTAATAATATTCATAACGGCTACTTCATAATAATATGTCGTTGTTTACTGAAACTCAGTATTGCGTACAACACACGCTATCGAGGAAGGTCGATCTTGCTTACAACACAATCCAAGAATCGTGTTGCGTATACTACAAGATAATAAGGTGTTGCATATAGCGCAAGATAATATTAGTGTAGCGTACAACACAAGACATCAACGAAATTAAAAAAAACATTTCTTATAAAATCTCAGGGTGTTACATTCTACCCTCCTTAAAATGAATTTCTCCCTCTAAATTCATCAGGGTTATAAATCATTTACAACTTGAATGTTTCTTTCATAAACCCACATCCTAAAAAGGAATACTAAAACTTAATTTTAAAAAGTAAAGTAAGAAACGTAATGGTTAACCAAATTAACTCATCACTTTGTTTCCACATAGGATAACATAGGTGAAAACACGGATATAGAAGAGAAATATAACCAACAAGTTCTGATGGAGAGTGGTAGAGAACATGGCTATGAAAAATCCAGCAATCACAAAGCCATAAATTGGTGATGATATATGGTACCATCTGATTCATCAGATATGAGAGTACTAGGACAACATTTTTGGTTTTGAAGATCATTTCCTTAAAGTTGATGAATTTTTGCATAAGGATAAATACTTACTTGATTTCAGTGTAATATCATCATTGGTCATTCCATGAAAAATTTCTACTTCATATATTAAATAAATGAAGTTCAAATTTTTCATTCGTGGAGTGTTAGCAGATAATGTGATAGAATGATGAGTCATTCCTTCTGTCTCAAACAAAATGTTAGCAAAAGTTATTAAATATACATAAGTCCATATATGGTTATATTAATCGTATATGGCTCCAAAATTGGAATTATACTTCATATATCATACCACTTAATAAAATAAAACTAATTACTACTAACAAGGGACTTCATGTTGGATAGTGGTATTCGATAAAGGCCTTTCGCACTTCAGTTGTGGGTTCGATTCCCGCAACCTTGTCTGACGTGATGGGTTGTTGTCTGTCCTGCAGGTTGTCCTTTTTCTAAAACTATACTATTAGAACATTCTATAAAAAAAATTTATCCTTAAACAATACTAGCTGATGTACAACGTAATCCATTCCAACCTTTAGGCTTATGGAAAATACTTCTGTCCAATCTCATAATATAATGAAAAAGATTACTAGAAATATCATCTACCAAGCATGTTAATACCATCATTTATCCCCCATATATCCTACAATATATCTTGTTGGTCACATTACAAACATGTGAATACATTAATAATGTATTCTCTTGAAACATGAATTACCATATAACCTTAGTGAAAACATTAATGCAGTCAAAAGTTAACTCTTTCCACATACTAAAATCCCAAAATTTCTATATACTCAAACCATGATGTCACTTTGTCCTTATATCAGTCATGAGATCATTAATACTATCAAACATATTATTTTCTCCTTATCCCTTAATTTTGCGCATATCATCTTCCTTCCAAAAATATCTCAATCACATTTCATTGTTACCGGTACCACATTATTATGGAAAACCACAATGGACCAATACATAGATATTCTAATATACCATAAAATTACCTCAACAATAGTATTCTTGAATACCAATACATAAACACTTCAATCCATCCTCTTCAATGATTGTCATGGAATAAGTACTTCCTTGATTTAGAAGTAACCTCTTAGGTCAGGGCATTGGGTTGGGTAATGCCCATGTTCTCCACAGATAAGACATTGAACTCCATAACAATCTGTCACTCTATGACCCTTCTCCCCACACATATATTAGCTTCCCCTCCATTTGATTTATTCATCAAGGCTCTTCTTCCCTTCTTTATAAATCTCAATATTCCTTTCTCTATGCTCCTCACCATGCGAACATGCATAAAAGTTCATCTTCCTCTTATTTGATGAATTGGGAATAACACTAAAGTTCACTTTGTTAATCATATATCGCGATGACTGATTCAACATAATCATAATATCTTCCTTTCTAGGCATTATGAAATTTCGTAGCTCATAGTCACCAATTTTTACATTGGATTCAATGTTGACCCAATTCCTTATAGTTTCCTCCATTGACTAAAACCAAAAACCATTGTGTAAGAAATAGATAAAATAACGGGGAACCACATAATTATAAAAACTCTAACTTATCACACATTATTTAATCCATGACACCTTAGGTTCACCCTAGGTTATTCATTATCGCCAAAATAATTCTAGAACTGTGAACTATAGTTATACTAAACCTTAGGGACATCCCTAGACATACCATAGAAATATCTCTAGGGATCTCACTAAAGTTTTCGCATCCTAGTTTCCAAAGGTTAACTAAAACTTTCCTCTGATACCAACTGTAGAGACCCAAGGTTGTATTACATGGACATTACATTACATTTTCGGAATACTTAATACATAAAAAAAACTTACACCCAAGGGCAGTAATAGTTTAGTGTCTTTGGAAACTTGAAACACAATTTTCTAATCACAGTGAAAGATCTTCAACATCTCCCATAAAGATCTTTCCCTTTTGTTTTCTTACCTAAAACATTTATTTATATCCTAGGGAAATGAAAACATAAAAATGTTGAGCTCAAATTCTTAGTAAGGGTAATAATGGAGAAAATAAAATAAACCATATATATTTGAACTTAAAAACATGAACATAATGGTTAAACATCAAAAATCTTGAGTTCTGAAATAAATCTTGGCAGTATGTAAGGAATAGATCCTGAAGGAACATTAATCATGATAAAATAGCCTGTTAATAAAAAATGTAATTGTGGGAAACCATTAAGAACATCATATGATTTCCATAGTAGCCAAGGCATTGCTTCCAATACCATCATAGTGGACAAAGTCCATTACTGAACCGAGTTTACTTGCCGTTCTAGCCTTGTATTACTGAACCAGATTCACTTTCTGTTCCAGCCAGGTCTATCTCATGAGATATAAATCTTTACCCAATAAATTAGAGATATATATAGGTCCCACCCATCTCATAATGAAATCATTCTTTCATGAGCCACAAAATAAACATAAATCATTCATCATAACCCAATTAATAAAATGAGTTTCATAAACATCATCCCATCAAAACGTAATCCATATTGAATAAATGGATATCATTTTATCATAAGAAAAATGAAACCATGTAAATAATATAGAAATTATTCTTGAAACATAAACATATTAAATAATGTCATCATAGATGGAAAATAGTTTTGATAAAACACTTGAAATGAATTCTTGAGGAAAATATCCTTCCTTCTTCAAAATCATTTTCTTTTCTCAGATTTCCATGCATTTTTAAAAGAAAAGGATTTTTTTGAAAATAATAATGAAATCGTGTATGGGAATCTTCATGTAAATAAGTCCTTATGAAATCGTAAAAATCCGTTCGTGCCGTATAAGTTAAAAAAACATTCTTCTCGTACTTTTTCCAGAAAAGTCAAAAAGTACCTCGTATGGTAAATAAAAGAAAGATTCCTTCCATACCTTGTGGTAAAAGTCAAAAAAGGGTAAAAATGACTTTAAAAATATATGTAAGAATAGTAAAAATTTTATGAAAACATTTTTAGAAAATATGGAAAAGGATGACAAACATAACCCCGGTAAATACTTATGAAAAACAAATCTCAGATAAGAACAAGATTGGAATAATTATCCCTTACCTTAGGTCCAATTTCTTCTGTACGTGTCTGAAACTCCTCTATAGTGGGTTTAAACATATTATTAACTTGTAAAAGAACCATAATAATATTTATGATATCATATAGGATTTACTTATGACTTTATATTAGCCGTTCTTTTGTCAATTCCATGTTAAAGCAGCGTTTTGGGTAAAATTGTTTCATTTATCATACATGTTTGGACTTTTTGTTCTTGATATTATTACATATATTATGATTTAATTATTTCCAGAATGTAAAACATGATTTATATATCATATATATTCAGTATATATATAATAAATAGATAAATGAAATGAAATATTCTGTTCATGGAGACGTTAGACCGTATATACGCATAAATGTTGTTTTCGTTTCCTTCTTAAATTGAATGGAAGTAAATGACAAATATATATATATATATAAATAAATCCAGTAGAATTATTATGTCATATATTTCATGATTACTTATTATATATACATAATAATCATTCTTGAATGGTTAACATGGATAATGAATCTCATCGCATCGTGGAGACGGTAATCCTTACGTACGCAAGAGCGATGATATCATTACCATAATTATTGAATGGAATTGGAGTGGATGAAATAATATCTCAGAATTAGTATCATGTTATTATAATTATATATAGTTCTTCTTTACACCATTATACTCATCCATGTAAGGTGGTGGTGGAAAACAGATTACACCACAGCGTGGAGACGGTATTCCGTACATACGCACACACAGTGATTTCATTTTCTGTAGGATGGATAGAAGGTGAAATTGGGTTGTTTCATATTTATAATAACAGATCATTATATGAGTGATACTTATGTTATTACTTTATAATGAAACAAATAATGAAGATTAAGTATAAGAAGAAATAAATTGGAAAGAAATAGTAAAGGATATTACCTCTTCTTTGAGGCGCCTCTTTTAAACCACCTCTTAAGGGACTAAAGTTGGTCTTTGAAGAAAACCACAACATCTAGTATATTTCTAGGGAAGTGGAGAAGAGAAATGTACATGTTTTGGCCGAGATTTAAGGATTAAAATGTTGTGAATATGAGAGGGAGGAGGTTCCCTTTTATAAGGGAGGAGAGGGGCACTTTTGGAAACCTCTAAAATATTAATTTATAATAAATCCAAAGCCCACTTAAAAACTTCCAAAATGGATAAAATTTAAATATGAGATGATATAGGGTTGTAATATAATCAACCAATAAAATTTATACATTTTGGGAATTTATTTTAAACCTTATCAACTAGATTTATCCTTATTTAATCTATTTAGTTTTATTTGTGGTAATAATATTCTAAATTTTAAATTGTTATAAATAATTACTTATGTGTTGTGAATTTTTCATAATTAGATTCTTTATTACATTTTTGACAATATATATTTTCAATTTGTATTTTTTAAATATTTTTGTGATTTTTAAACAATTTAATAATATGTTATTTTTATAAAATATCAATAATGTCAATTTTGACACTATTCAATTATTTGAATTAAAATTAAATCCACACAGAAGATATATTCGAAAAAAAATATTTAATAGAATCATAACTTGTCATATTCATCTAAAAAATTCATGGATCATATTAATTTTTCATATAACAATTATTTAAATATTTTTAAAACCAATTATTTGATATTTACCATAATAAAATAATTACAACAATATTTTTTTATAATTTTTTTAATATACTTATCTGTTGCATAAAAATTAAAAATAAAATACTATGATGCATATAAATCTAATATCTTCCATAATAATACTTTTACTCGAATTTATCATCTTAAAATCGAAACATTTAAATTGTTATATTTATTAAATTATGAAGGTGACAACTTTGATATCATTTAATATAAAATAATATTAGTGTCATAATCACTTTTATAAGGCCCCAAATGGTCAAATATTAGACCATTGGATGATTATGGTTTACATGTACACGAAACATAAGTTTTGTTCAGGTGTTTGTGCCTTTTATGGTCACTATTTGTTTAATAAAAACTGTATTATTGATTTTTCACTAAATAAACAATTTCTGCATCACTATTGTGTCACCATTAATGATAATTATATAATCCCTAAAAATTATAAATAAATTCAAATGATGTATATAATTTTATTATATTTCTGGTTACTATTTATGTTCAATGGTTTATGAAGTTTATCACTAAAATAAAATTATTACACTTATAAGATATAAGAGAGTGACATGTTGTCACTTTTTTGGTTTTAAAAATAATTACAATATTTTCATGGTCAAAAGTACATGAAATTAATCTATTCTAACACTTAGGTGATATGGTTCTACTTTTATTCATCCAATAGAATTTTGGTAGGTGTTAAGGTAATTTTATAATCTTATTTTTACCCTTAATTACACGATTTATCTTTAACTATAGTAAATAAAAATTACCGTAGTTACTATTCATAATGTCTAAAAATAAAAAGTAGCCTATTAACATAATTTGGACATACTGATTCCAAATATGGAATCCATTTTTTCAAATTCAAAACACAGAAGTTTCAGTATTTAATTTAAAATTAATCCTGTTGTTGAGAAAACGATTTTTAAAAGTTAAAACATTGCAAAAGATTGAAATGTTTTTACCTATGAATTCAATGTAAAATTAATGATAATGAATTAAATTATATTGAATGTTAAAAATATATTCTATTTATACTTTAAAACCATTCAATATGATAATTTATCTATATAAATTATCTTGATGAAAAAGTTGTTTTTAATTAAAATTTAGCATATTTTTACTATTCATCAAAATATGAAAGTTAACAGAAAATATTAAAAAATTATACAAAGTAAATTTTTATATACTTATTTCAATGAATAAGTTTATTTTGTGAAATTTAACACATAAGAATTTCAAAAACTAGATTTAAAGTGGGTGCGCCATCAAAAGGCGGCAAAACTGTATTTTTTGAAAAATTTATTTTGTTCTCATACCATGTTCTAGAATATGTGTAAGATGAATTATTATGTAATAAAATTAAAAATGTAGTTAATACTATTCATAACGGCTAGTTCATAATAATATGTCATTGTTTAGTGAAACTCGGTATTGCGTACAACACATGCTATCGAGGAATGTCGCTCTTGCGTGCAATACAAGCCAAGAATAGTGTTGCGTACACTACAAGATAATACGGTGTTGCGTATAACACAAGATAATATTGGTGTAGCGTAAAACACAAGACATCAAAGAAATTAAATAGAATATTTCTCATAAAATCTCAGGGTGTTACAAAATTCCTAAAAGGTGGTCTATTCTTGAATATTTTTGCTTTCATAATGGTTATTCCTATAAAAATAAAATACCAATAGATTTAGCAGACCAAGTGAAAATGGAAATATGATGTATTTATAATATTGTAGTCTATCATTGCAATAAATTGGCTTGTTAAATACATTGAAATAATTATAAAATAAAGGTCTCTAAAAATATGCTTTCTATTTATCAAAGGTTCACTATATTTTGTATGTAAATCCCACCGATTAGCCATCAGAAATCATCAGTGCATCAGGCTCTAAATACCACAGTGATGAAACAAAGAAATGCTTATGATTCATATTTTTCTCCACCCACCATGTGGAACCCATGGTGTGTACTTAACCTTCAAATAAAGTGTTTTTAATTGCCTCAATCACATCTAAAATATATATAACTCTTGGAAAATAACCTACAAGGATGTGTTGTGAGTACCACTATGCTTGGGTTTTGAATATTGTAAAAATGGACCTGAACTCTGAACACAATCTCAGTCAACCACCACCTAAAATCTAGGACCTATGGAAGGTACTTTCCTCTCTATAATAGGGTTTCTAATCATTACCCTCATAACTCAAATCGATGCCAATTAATATAATAAGAAAACTAGAATCATTGTGAGTAAACCTTACTCACGACGCCACCCAATTGCCTATTATCCTAGAGGTCACATGATCAAATTATGGTGGAACTGATAAAAACCTTGGATGGGAAGAAAAATACCTTTAATGGGTCCCACTTTATGGGTGATAGGTAATCTAAAATATTTTCTTGGCCCAGTTCCAACAATGTGGTAATTGTATCCTAGTGGACCAATGAGTTCTAATGGACAATCATAGATAATTATATATTTTTAACAACCTAGAACACCTAAAACATGATATTATTTTCTTAGGGACTCACCCTAATACTTTTTTTCATCATGTACCCCTAGAAAATGGCTCACGATGGGAAATGTATCCACATCCCCTTAAGAAGGGTGCTTCATTTATCTCTTCTAACCAATGTGGGATATAATAACCAACCAACTTAGGGCTGATTATCTACATTGAAATACTGGCCTATGTATTTGATTTTACAAGATTTATAACATCAAAATCCACACAAAACATTATATTTTTTACTTTTAGAATTTCTCTAATTGTTTTATTTTTTTTGGCCACCCCTAAAAAATTCCTCATGGTGGTAAAGGCATCCAAAACCCCTTAATATGGTTGCTTCATTCACCTCTCCAATTCTATGTGGTATTCTTCATTATTATGTATACAAAATATATTATGCCTTATCCACAAGTCAGATCCATGATATAATAGAGTAGTTTATTTAAATTTTCATTGCTGATTTCTCTATTTATATAATATCAATTAATAAATTCAAAAATAATATTGATTTAATATTTAGATGGTTCAAAGAAAATTTATTTATATTTATTTGGAAAAAGTTCAACTTCATGGTTAAACATATAATATTAATTAGTTTCTAGATATCTAAAAAGATAATAGAGTTTGATTAAGTAAATATTATT
This sequence comes from Viscum album, assembly GCA_963277665.1. Lineage (NCBI taxonomy): Eukaryota > Viridiplantae > Streptophyta > Magnoliopsida > Santalales > Viscaceae > Viscum > Viscum album. The sequence goes on along the minus strand of OY728139.1, from coordinate 1,508,690,788 downwards.
ATGATAAAATAGTTTCTTGATCCCACTACATTTAAAGGGATTTGTAGCTTTCTTAGACATTCAAGATTTTTATACCAGTTAATCAAGGATTTATTCTAGACACCTCATTCAATTACTGACCAACTACTTTTAACATTATATTACTATTTTTAGGTACTTATAAACCCTATTTTTATCTATATTTTTTTTGGGTTTTGTTTGGGGTTGTTTTGGGTTTGAAATTTAATAATATTGAAAATTCTATGCTAGTGCATGGTTAGCGCACGACTAGCGTACGGTTTACCAAACCATGCACCCTACTATAAAAAATGGACATTTTTAGACAAATAGATTCATATATATTGTGAAAAGTTATTCAATCTATATTCCCCCTTAGGAGAAATTGTGGGACCCATTTATAATGGTTGCACGGCCTGTGCACAATTTTTCCAAATCGTGCATCGTTTCCCAGGAAACCGTGGATATGAGATTTTAAGAGATCTGATTTTTTGTTAAAATTTTCCAAACCCCTTTTATAGGTCTATAATAGACCTCCTTAAACCCAAATCATTTTCTCCCAAACATAGATCTCCCAAGGCGGTTTTTTAGGCCCTTGGACCCCTCCCAGAAGCGATCTGATTCTAGGGGAACATTGGTCAATCCTCTTCCGGTTAGTTTCCTCTTCCTAATATCATTCTCCCATAGTATATCTATTTCTCCCTAGGGTTTTATATATCTTCATATTTTTTTGGAGGATCTAATATCCAATTTTATGGATCTAAACCTAATTTTGATTCTTATTTCTCCTAGATTTCATTGTTATCGTTCTTCATTGACGAATCTCAGATAGGGTTTGGTGACTCAAGATTAATTGGTCATGAGGTAAGTGGTTCTGTTACAATTAAAAAGTTATATTAACCCTAATTTATTTATTTAAATTTTAATTTTTTTAATTTAAATGATATTCTATGGATTTAGATTATATGGATTTCAATTGGTTGTGGGAAAAACCCAATTTTATTGAATTGGGGGGTTTTTAAGAAAAATGGGTTTTTGGCATAGAAGTGGAAATTAGTGATATTTAAATTGTTTAATTTAAATTTTTTTTATGTAAATTGAATCAATTAAATTTTTGAATTTAATTGTAGAAATTTATTTGATGGAAAATTTTTGAAAACCCTCAATTCAAGTGAATTGGGGGTTTTTATAAAATTGATGGAATTTTATTTGGAAATTAAATTGTTGTATTTAATTTTGTTATGGATTGTGAAATTTCGTGAATTGGTTTCAAATACTTGTTTATGAAAAATGTCTTAAAAATGGATTTGATGGAAACCTAGAGGTTTCATCTTTTTGAAAAAGGCATGTTTTTGATTAAAAATGCATTACGTTTCTTAAAGGGAAAATTGGAATATTGAAATCGAGGATGGGATTTAATTGTATTTTAAGAAGTCTTAAACTAAATTTCATCTCGTTGTTTTTAACTACAGTACATGCAATCCTTGGGTACTTACTATTTTATATTGGAAAACACTTCATAACTTAAAATGTTCTCAAACATTATATTAGCGCATCCCATTCCTTAAGAGATGGTGAAGAATCCTCTTGTCCTTGGTTCAAGGGATTTATCTACATGCATTTCAGTATTCATAGTGTTGGGAACATATATCTTGTAATTATCCTACATACTTGTAACATGACCATGTTTCTCTCTTGTTTGTATTTCAATTGTGTATATATTCCATTGATGAAAACTATCTTACATGCCTTGTAAATTTATATAAAACATTTTATAAAAAATATTTTATTTAATACATTTTTAGAAAAGTGATATTGTGTAAAGAAAACTTTTATTAAATGTAAATTCCATATTTGAAATTTTTTTCCATCATTTGAAATGGAATCATGAATTGATAAATTTATTTCGATCTTTTAAATCATAAAGCATTATTTTTTTAAATATTCCTTTTGTGAATGTCAACCCTATTTATTTTATAAATTGAAATCACATTATTGGTTAATTTAATATTTTCATCTTGTTATGGAATATTTGGTTAAATCCTAATAGGATTTGGCTCATTCCCTACTTGTTCCTTAGGGTGTTTGTAAATTATCTTCTTCTATGTTCGAGCAAGGAGAAAGTTTCTATTAGAGGTGGATCCAGCTATTAAACCTTGGAATTGGTGAGTTGTTTCCTTATGGACTTGGGTTTTTTTCCCTGTTTGGTACTTAGGTTGTAATACTTCTGGATTTAAATGCCTTTTGAATTCTGGTTTGTTACTCCCTTTGGAGTTTTCTTTTATATTTATACTATCTTGTTTCTTTTTTACTTCAAACATAGTTGTGGAAATATTGTTCCCACTTTCATTTTGTTTGATGAAAGTTACTATTCTATGACTCATGGGGATCTGGAATGCCCTTTGGGATATGTTAGGACCAACTCAATTATTGGGTTACCAGGGTACCTAGGTTGGTTCATGACAAAGTGGCATCAGAGCTCTAGGTTGATCTTTTGTCTTGAAGTTAGTAGGCATCTGTGGAATCTTGTTAGAACTTAGGAGGTAGTTGAAATTGAGTGACTAGCCAGATCTCACCACAATGAACCTTAAGTCACCATGGGATGTTAGGGAAATTATTCTTGTGGATTAGTTATAGTCTTTTCCTTATTTCTATTTAGGTGGAGTGAAATCCAACTATTCTGTGTTCTGTATATTGGGATCAATTTTCTTGATGCGTTGTTTGAGTGTCAATCTGATGTACTCATCTTATCTGCTGATATTTTTTTGCATCATACCTTTGAGAAGATATGAAAATAATATCCAAGATGAAATAGTTACTGAACCTCAGTGATAAAATCCTCTTGTGGACCCAAATCTGGTATAGGTGATTGTCTACACTATCCAAGCTCTGGGGAAGGAACCACCTCTAGTTATCATTCATGATCTAGTTGTGGAACCTAAGAGGGATGTTATCAAAGTCTCTTCTCAAGAGTCCCATTTCTATAATACAGAACTATTCAAATTCTCAAATTATCCTCAAGAGGTTGATGAGTTATTGAGCAGAATAGGGAGTTTTTTTGGGTTCTCGGGCACACCTGATGATATCATGGTAAAGTGTGTCACCTTCATACTAGGACTAAGAAGAATATGGTGGGACACTATGGTAATGTTTAATAAGCATGATGGATTAGATTGGAAAGACTTAAAATTTATTTTCATTAACCATTTATACCCAGAGTTGAGGTTGTTATCCAAGTCCACTAAAATTTTCAAACTCAAGAAAGCTAACAAGATCGTGATAGAGTATGAAAACTATTTTTTTGAGCTCATGCACTTTGCACCTCAGACGGTATCAAATGAGAGGATGAAGGCACGAAGGTTAAAGTTAGGAATTTTTTAGGTTATTTGTTCTTAGGTTTTATTTTTGAAGCTTCCTTCTTATATTAACATACTAGATAGATCACTATTTTTTGAAATAGACCTGGTTGGAAAGTCTGGTTTTTCGGGAGCTTCCTTCTCACCTAGTGGTAGCATGAGTTCCTTCATGAGAAAGAAGAAGTGTGATTATTCATGTGGTAGTTATCAACAAAATATAAATTATAGACCACCTAAAGTACCTCGAAGATGTCCTTTGGTTTTCTACCAGTGTGGAAAGGCATGAAATTCGAAGAGGGTTTACAGTGAGGCACCCAAGAACTGTGGCGCCTACAGATGTTTTGGGCACTTGCAGCAATTCTGACATATTCATTTTACTCTATGTAGTGTAATTAGATCATTCTATCCTCTTAAGACTATAGAAAAATCATATTCTTCATGTGAAAAGGATTCCAACCACTGGCATCAAGAACAAAGCTTCTTCATCCATTGGAAGATTCTCTAGAGGAAGTGGATACAGGTCCAATTACTGTGAGAGGTACCATTACTATATCTTTATCATTAGTGTATTATCTATTTGATACTAGTGTATCTCATTTATTTATTTCAACCTGTTTCGTTAATATGTTAAATCCTCATAAGGAGATTTTATCGTGTTCAATGGATATTTTTATGCCCCTTAGTTCAAAGAGAGAGAAGGATCTCCATAGTCCCACATGTTTTTTCTCTCAATCAAATTTCAAGATTTCTTAAATTTTTCTATTTCTTGAAATGAAATATCTTTACTTAATTTTTTGGATGGATTATCTAATTTCCAAAAAATCCAGGATTGATTTTTACCTTCTAAAATTTTCCTTTACTACACTAAGTGGTGTATTTCATGTCTTTCAAGGAAAATTGGATCCAAAATCGAGCAGATATAGACCTTCTTATCCAGATTTTGGGAAAGTGATATCTATGTTTTCCTTTGATCTTGAGAGGAAATCTTTGAGCCGTGATCTCCCACCATTTTTTCAGGTTTTCTTATGTGCTTCCTTCTAACTTATCTGGTTGGTCATTAGCAAGACAGGTTGAGTTTTCCATTGACTTAATTTTTGGTACTCAACTAGTTTCCATTCAAAATTACCAAATGGCACCAACTGAGCAGAAAGATATTAAGTCTCAGTTGGATGATCTTTTAGAGAAAGGATTTATATTCCTGAGTGTGTTACCTTGGAAAGTGCATGTTCTCTTTGTAATGAAGGTTGATTCTTTACTTTTCTAATGAATTGAATATTGAATTCTCAATCGAGTGACCATAAATAATAAATATTTTTTACCATGAATTGATGATATGTTTGATCAGTTGAAGGGTGATAAGTGATTTTCAAAGATCGGCCTTAGATCTGGTTAACATTAGTTAAGGATAAAATAGTCTAACATTTAGAATACTGCCTTTCAGAGGAGGTACGACCATTATGAGTACCTTTTCATACCCTTTGTTCAAAGAAAATCTCTTGTTGTTTTCCTGGATTTTATGAACAATATTTTCCATGAGTATCTTTATACATTTGTGGTAGTCTTTTTTATGAGATCCTCATATACTCTAAGTCCAAGAAGGATCATGTGCATCATTTGAGAACATTTTTATGTTTTATGAGAAATCACCAACTTTATGGAAATCTTTCAAAAGGTGATTTCTAGATCAGGGAAGTGAAATTATTGGGACACATGGTGTCTAAATAGGTAAGATTAGTCGATCCTGAGAAGGTGAAGGATTTTATGATGTGGGAAAACCCACAAAATGTCTTTGAGATTCAGAGCTTCTTGGGATTTTCCGGATATTACTGTTGGTTCTTGAAGAGATTATCAAAGTTGGATTCTCTGATGACTGCACTAACTCAAAAAGGAGTGAAGTTCTCTTCAGATCAGAAATATCATAGTTATTTTGTTGAGAGGAAACTTCTTTTGACTACTACACCATTGTTGACTCTTTGAGAGGTTGGGCAGGGGTATGTTTCCTTTTGTGATACATCAAGTTTAGGCTTGGGATGTGTTCTTATTCAAGGTAACCATGTCATTGCTTATGGATCTAGTCATATTATACCACATGAGAAGAATTATCCAAACCATGACCATGAACTTGAAGCTGTGATGAATGTGCTTAAGATTTGGTTGAATTACTTTTATGGAAAAAAGGTTTGATGTGTTTTCTGACTACAATAGATTGAGTTATATCTTCTATCAAAAAGATTTAAATCTACTTCATACGTGATGGGTGGAATACATATAGTCTTTTGATTTCAATGTCACTTATAACTCAAGGAAAGGAAATGTCATTGTAGATTCTTTGAGAAGGAAACTTCCAACCCATGTAGTAAAAGAATCATCAAAAGAGTGGAACTTTATGGCACTCCTTACACAGTTTCTAATGTCTCATATTTTCCATGTATTATTTTTAAATATAATATGGAATTATTTTGGGACCATACCTTTCGAAAGAGTGCAATTACAAGGCCCTTATTTCCCAGAATAAATATTTGAAATAAATTAAAATTTGAAATAGTGCACGTGAGCAGTTTACTTATAAAAGTGGAATAACTTTTAAATGGGTGCCCAAATAGGAAATTTTGGGGCACCATTGTATTCATAGAATCAACTTTACCTTAGGTGGGGCCTAACATTGACCGGAGTGGGTCATCTGCAAGAGTTAGTTTTTGGATGTTTTAATGGAAATAAAATAAACTAATAATTTATTTTATTTTAAATGTTTACTTTTTGCAAAGCAACCTAATCCTCCCCTATTAATACCTGCTTATGGAAATTTCACAGGGTTAGTTGCATAACACTGCGAATTGAATATTTTCCATTAGATCTTTGGAGGAGAACCCATTGGTGGACGATGACGACGCGATCGATCGACACATGTCAGATTCAACAAACCTTGCCAATGAATGCGACACAACGATCATTCTCTAACCAAATCTAGGAAGGGGTTTGTAATTTGGATTTAGTTCTTCCTCATTCTTTGATTAAATGACGAACACAGATCAACCCATGCGCAAGTCGATCCACGGATCATACGTTCTTATAGGAGGGTTATTATTTTATATTTCTTCAGGGTTTTTGATTTGGGAGTTGATTTTATTATAATTTCTGGTTTTTCACTCTGATTCGACTGTTAAACCTATTAACAGGATTGGATCGATGCCGTGACGAATGATGGTGGAGGTGCCTTTATTTATTTTTTCATCCTCCCTTTTTAACCGTTCATTCTTTACATTCTTCACGGGGTTATGAACAATAGATTATTGCGCATTCATTTTGAAACACAACGATCCCTAATTTAGGATTCAACATCACAATAACCTAGTGGAGGTGTGATGATGATGGTGGACAATAAATCAGATTAGATCAGGAGAGACTGTTCTTCGAGCGTTCTTTGCACGGGTGGATCGATGCGGGTTTTCAGGGCCGATCAGAGGCCCAAAAACAATAGAAAAAACTTTGTGACATTGGGGTGACCTATAATATGGAGTTTCATGGAAAATGGATCATTGGAACGAAGATCGTAGCTTCACTGAGGTGCGGTGAAGCAGTTCCGTGATTCTGGAAATTTACAGAACACACGGCGTGTATCCCAATGAACACGCTGTGTGGATTGGTGGTGGTGGCTAGGGTTTGTGTGCTCAAAGTGATGAAGAACACAACATGCCTCCACTGATACATGGAATGTGGGACCTACCTGGAAACAGATGGAGTTCTGGGTGATGAGAAGTAGAAACACAACATGTGACTATTGTCAAATGGCATATAGGTCCTTACACAGACTCAGTGTGTATCTTGGAAGATAATCTGACATGGGGTGGGTACACAATCGTGTACTCCACCACACAGCCAGACCAGACTAGTTTTATAGACTATCCTATGTACCAGTTACACAGGATGGAACACACAGGTTGAAACTATGTATGGGCACACAACAGCGTACATGAAGGGAACCCCAGTTACTCGAACATGGCGTGTGGTCCGTCCTACATGCCGTGTACATACTTTTCTACATGGCATGTTCTTCTAGATCAGGTAATTTTACACAGGTAGAACCCAGAGTCGAGATACACAGTGTGTGACCCTTCTAAATGTCATTTATATCCTGGATCATGGTTTGATCCTCTTGTCCACTATTCCTTGGACAAGTTTCACATGGGTTAGTTCCCCTTTTCCTCTTTTCCCTAAAGGTCAAGTATCATTTCCTTCCATAAGAGTATGATCCCTACTGTAGAACTTTCTGAGATAGAGTTAGGTATCCCTCTGAGAGGCCCAGAGTGAGATCCTCTATCCATTCTTGGCCCTAGGTAGAGTCAGGTATCAATGTGACTACACTTACCAAATGCTGATCCTCTACTTAGAAGGTGAATCCGCATGAGACGCGATATCCACCAAGGCCCTGGAAATGATCCTTATTTATGTATTGTGATATTTCCCCCACTCAGGAGTGTGTTTTCCCAGAATGAGTTTATCTATCTCTCATGACTTTTTCCGATGAACAGTACTTCTCAGACGGACGTTATCAGAGCTATCAGGTTCGTGGAGTGAGTTTTCCCAAACAAGTGCTTCGTGGAATATTCGAACTGAATTCCTAGCATGGGTATGTGATTGTGTGACTTGACTCTAGACTTTGGGTTTGGGTTTTGAGTATATCTGGATTATTTAACTCTTTATATATGTTTAGTAGGCATATATTTTGTAGAGCTGACTGTACCTTTCATTTGTGTATTGCTTTGTGGTTTTCAGGGTCCTCTACTGAGTATTTTTATACTCACCCCTGCATGGGACTTTCCCTCACGCGTCGTGTCTTGTGCAGACGAGTAACCTTTTGATGGAGTCCAGGCCGGACCAGGACCGGACTGAGCTTCTTGAGTTCCCATTAGGCCGAGGTGTTTCTATGGCTACGAGAAACAGTTTCAGTACCTATTTGCACTTGTAGGTTGGACTTTGTAGTTTACAGACTCTTTTTTTTGTGGGCTTGTATTCTGGCCCAGTTTTACTTTCTGCGCCTTACTTTTCATTGTATTCCATTGGTTTCATTTAGTTATATGTATGAATTTTATTCCTTTGTGGTTTTTAAATTTCATCATTTGTGGGATTGAAGATGTGTTCATGTGTACAGGTACTTAATAAATGTCCCCCATGTTAGTAATATGCCTACTCAATGCTTTTCACCATCCCCTGGCCTATTGGAGGTGGGCTTGGGGGGTCGCGGCACAGGCCACCCTGGGATGGGTCGTGACAGATTAGTATCAGAGGTGGTTCTACCTTAGGACCAAGAATATGTAAGATTGGTTTGAGGAAATAGTGTTAAGTGTTTCGAGCTCGGCTTTCAGGCCAGAGACTCCGATAATGGTGCGGGTGGCCGACGTATCCATACACCAGGACTCTAATAACCTTATTTTCGACTTGGTACATGAAAACACTAGTTGCAGGGGAAATAATAGAATATTACATTCATTATATAGGAATGGGTTTTTTTTCTATGTCCTTTGTGTTAGCTATCCATATATACTCGTTAACCATGGTACATATTCTTTTTTTATAGGATGCATCTGCGACGCATACCTGCTAGGATTCAGCAGTGCGATCACAAGGATAACCCCCTCAGTGATGAGGCTTCAATACAGGGACAGTTCCCCATGCATTGCCTCTAGGGGGTGCACCTGTTATACCACCACCAGTGGAGCAGCACGTGGTACCTACAGTATCGACCGACAAGGGGCGTAGGCTGAGCATTCTCCATGAGTTCAAGAGACAGAGACCCCTCAGGTTCCTAGGCGAGCCCAACTCTCAGGTGGCTGAGGAATGGCTTGAGGCGGTTAGCAAAGTTTTCCATCTAGTGAGGACACCAGTGGACCATATGGTGATCCTAAGAGTAAGGCATATACCGGAGCTTCTTCAGCTCCAACATGGTAGTTTGATGGTGGATTACTATTCATAGAGGTTCACCAACTTTTCCAAGTACTCTATGGATATGGCCAGCGATTGGTACTTCAAAGATCAGACCTTAGAGCGAGGTCTACGACGAGACATCTGAGCTATTGTCATGCCTCTATGAATTTCAACTTATGCTAGAGTGATCGAGCGGGACTTGGTGATCGAGAGAATATTGGTGGAGCAGAGACAACTGACGGTAGTCAATAGTAGGTAGACAGGTTTAGAGACCTTAGCAGCAGGGATCTGATATCAGGCATAGAGATCAGGATGTGGGAGATGTCACGGGAGGACCCAGGTAGGGTTTTGGCAGTCCATGGATTTTAGGCTGGATCCAGTTATCCTTGGGAGAGGCGATGCTACTCGTGCGATGGTAGGGGAAATCTCGCTAGGGATTTTCCGACTTGTTGAGATACTGTCAGGGAGGCAGTGTATGGAGCACTAAGGTAGAGTCACAGAGTGGAGTAGACAAACCCGCCAGGCGGCAGACATGGAAGAGGAGTAGGGAGATCTTCAGGTGGTGGAAGACACTTCAATCTACTTCCACCACCATCCCCTGGAGGTCTGCACTAGGCTCAGGGAGCTATGAGATAGGGGTGGGATAGCTGCATGTGGTTAAGGCATATAACCCAAGGACTCTAGGGATTATCCAAGGTACGATATGTGTCTTCTCAACCTTAGATTCTGTACTTATAGACCCAGGTTCTAGTCATTCCTTCCTCACCACATATTTTGGGCGAAACCATGAGATTCCGGTAGAGCCGTTTACTCAACCCTTACGCTTGGAGACACCTATAGAAGGAGACTCGATGATCACGCACCTTTGCAGAGAGTGTGATATTACCCTTGGAGATGAGAGTTTCGGTTTGAACCTCTTAGTGGTAGTTTCAAGGCTTTATGATGTCATTATCAGTATTAATTGGATATCTTCAATCCATGCATAGATTGACTACTGTAGGAGAAGAGTGTGGTGTGTCCACAATGATGGGATGAGGTTTTCCATTGTCGGTGAAAAGGAGACTCAGGCATCACAGAATGGGATCATTCATTGAAGAGTGAAGCCAATCACTCGTGAGTTGGCTAGCCTTACCCTCAGAGCAGTAGATGTTGTTAGCTTCTAGTTCGCATCAGTAGTGGTAGAGTACAAGGATGTCTTTCCTGAAGATGTTCCGGGACTACCTCCCCACCAAGAGATCAACTTCTGCATTGACTTACACCTCAGGACGAAATCAATTTCCTCACTATCATATCAGATGGCTCCCACAATGCTTCGTGATTTGAAGGTGTAGTTGGAGGATTTTCAGGGAAAGGGTTTCATAAGACCCAGTGATTCACCCTGGGCGGCCCCAGTTTTGTTTTCCAAGAAGGCGGATAGGATTTTAAGGTGGTGCGTGGATTACTTGCTCCAGAATCAGGTAACAGTGAAGAACAAGTATCCACTTCCAATGATCGACGACCTCTTTGATCAGGTAATAGGGTCACAGTGGTTCTCAATGGTTGACCTTTAATCATGTTACCGCCAATTATGAGTATGGTACAAGGATATACCAGAGATGGATTTCAGATGCCACTACAATCACTATGAGTACTTGGTGATGCCTTTCGATGTGATGAACACCCCCACAGTGTTAATGGGACTGATGAACCATATCTTCCAGCCGTACTTGGACCAATGCATAGTGGTCTTCATCGATGACATCCTTATGTACTTGGCGTCAGAGTAGGAATACACAAGACACCTTCGGATGGTTCAAGACATACTTCGGGAGCACCATCTTTACGGGAAGCTCCCAAAGTTCTAGTTCTGGATTCAGGAGGTCCACTTTATGGGACATTTCATCTCAGTAGATGGAGTAGTTGTGGACCCAGCCAAGGTGGAGGCAGTGTTAGCATGAGATCCACCGGGAGCGTGATGGAGGTGCAGAGCTTCCTTGGGTTGGAGGGATATTAAAAGAGATTCATTCCTAATTTCTCCCAGATATCATAACCGAAGAAGTACTTGACCAGAAAGGGAAAACTCTTCATGTGGATGGAATATTTTCAGTAGGCTTTAGATCAGTTAATACAAATTTTGACAAGCGCCCTGATTTTGAGATTACCATAGGAGGGTGTCGAGTACGTAGTTTTCTGTGACGCATCAAGGACTGGGATTGGATGTCTCCTGATACAAAGATAGGTAGTGATTGCTTATGGTTAATGAAATCTTAGGCCACATGAGCCGAGCTATGCGACCCATGATCATGATTTGGTAGCGATAGTCTTCGCGTTGAAGATGTGGCGACACAACCTTATGGGTGAGTGGTTTATCATCTACTCTGACCACAAGAGACTCAAGTACATCTTCTCCCATAAGGATCTGAATACAATAAAGAGGTTTTGGCTAGAGTTCCTCCAAGACTATTATTTCTAGATCATATATACTCCTAGGAAGGGGAACAAGGATGAATATTTTCTTAGTAAGAGATCAAGCTCACATCTATTGAGTGAGGTGACATAGAAGTTGGCCTCATTAAAGTTATCCTTCGTTGAAAGAGAGGATGCAGCTTACCTTCAGTCAATGGTTGTCCCCCCTAGACTCTTATAGTCAGTTAGGGAGTCACATCTTGGGGATGTTGACTGTGAGGCTTTATGTGCTCAGTTATCCATAGGACACGCTCCTGATGAATATTCGCAAGGGGGAGCACATAGTTCTTTTTAGAGGAAACACGGTTGTACCAGTGGTGTTGCGGGATGAGTTACTGAGAGAGTTTCATACATCCCCCTTAGTGGTAAATCCTAGAGTAGAAAATATTTACCAGGATCTCCAATGAGAGTTCTGGTGGTCAGGCATGAAGAATGATATAGCAGAATTTGTTTCTCGATGCCTTAAATTTCAGCAGGTGAAGGCTGAGCACCAGGTTAAAGTGGGATTAGCTCACCCATAGAATTTCTATAGTGGAAGTGGGATGAAATATTGATGAACTTTGTGGTGGTATTACCAAAGACATCGAAGTGGTATGATTCCATTGGGGTGATCATTGACTGACTCACCAAGTTGGCCCACTTCCTAGTTATCTAGAAGCAGAGTTCCGTAGAGATCTTGGGATGCCTCTATATGCAAGAGATAGTTCATCCTCATGGCATCCCTTTGACAATAGTCTTGGACCGAGACACCCACTTCACATCTCGATTGTGGAAGGGATTGAAAAAGGCTTTTCGGAAATAGCTATCCTTGAGCACGGTGTTCCATCCCCAGACCGATGGTCAGATAGAGAGGACCATTCAGGTTCTGGAGGATATGTTGCAGGCCTATATCCTGGACTTTGGTCATAGTTGGGATGACCACCTACCAATGGTGGAGTTTGCGTAAAATAAAAGCTACCACTCCACTATTGGAATGGAACCATTCGAGGATTTATAAGGAAGACCCTGTCAGCCACCAATTTGTTGGACTAACCCCAGAGAGTTGGCACTCATGGGTCCAAAGTTGGTGCGAGCTACCACTGAGAAGGTGCAGATTGTCTAGGAACAGATGAAGACTGCACAAAGCTGGAAGAAGTCTTATGCTGATAGGCGACAGAGACCTCTGGAGTTCGAGGAGGGAGGACACGTCTTTCTTCATGTCTCACCTCGACGAGGGTTACAGAGATTTGGCTGGGGCGGGTAGCTATCTTTGAGGTTCATCATACCTTTGTAAATACTACGAAGAGTTTGAGAGGTGGTGTACCACCTATCTCTACCATTGTAGTTGCACCAAGTACGTGATGTCTTCCACGTGTTGCAGCTGAGGAGGTACGTGCATGACCCATCACACATCATCGACTGGGGTGAGATATACATTGAGTATAGAGAAACATTTGTTGAGTACCTAGTGAAGATTGAGGATCGACAGGAGAGGTTCCTTTGTGGGTGATTGATTCCATTGGAGCACATCTAGTGGTATCATAGGAATCTTCTGGAGAGCACGTGGGAGCGGGAGGCTCACATCTGTTCCCAGTACCCACATCTTTTAGGAGTAACCATTGTTTTGGCCTTTCAGGGATGCAACTCCCCAAGGTGGGGAGAATTTAAGGTCTCAAATTTTCCATGTATTATTTTTAAATATTATATAGATTTATTTCAAGACCAAACCTTTTGGCGGCCTAATATTTCGAGGCTCGAAGTGCCCAAACTTTATTTTGAAATAAATTAAAATTTTAAACAACACGTGTGAGGGTTTTTCATATAAAAGTGGAATAACTTTTAAACAGGTGCCCGAATCAGAAATCTGGGGGCACTGTTGTGTTTAGAGCAGTGACTTTACCTTAGGCAGGACCTAACATTGACAGGTGCGGGTCATCTGCAAGAGTTAGTTTTTGGACGTTTTAATGGAAATAAAATAAAATAATAATTTATTTTATTTTAAATGTTTCCTTTTGCACAAAGACCTAATTTTACCCTATTAATACCTACTTTTGGAATGTTCACAGGGTTAGCCACGTAACCTTGTGAATTAAGGATTTTCCATTGGATATTTGGAGGAGAACCCATTGGTGGACGACGACGATGTGATCGATTGACACATCCCGGATTCGACAGACCTCGCCAATGAACGCAATGTAGTGATCGTTCCTCAACCAAATCGAGGTAGGGGTCTGTTATTTTTATTTAGTTCTTCCCCGTTCTTTGATTAAATGTCGAACGCATACCAACCCACGAAAAGGTTGATCGGTGGATCGTATGTTCTTACGGGAGGGTTATTATTTTCTATTTCTTCAAGGTTTTTGATTTGGGAATTGATTTTAGGATAATTTTTTAATTGTCACGTTTATTTTCCTATTAAACCTATTAACCGGAGTAGATGGACTCCATGACGAATGACATCGAAGGTGCATTCCTACTTTGTTTATTGTTTTCTTCCACCCTTTTTAACCCCTTGATCATCGCATTCTTCACGGGGTTATAAACAACAGATCATTTCACATCCATTTTTCAACTCAATGATCCCAAATTAATGATTTGACATTACAATGACCTATCGGAGGTGCGACAATGATGGAGGATGAAGAATCGGCTTAGATCATGAGAGACTGTTCTCTGAACATTGTTCACGCGCGTGGATCGATGCGTGTTTTTAGGTTCGATCAGAGGCCAGAAAACAATGGAAATAGCTTTGCAACATCGAGGCGACCTAGAATCTAGAGTTTCATGGAAAAAGGATCATCGAGATGAAGTTTGGAGCTTCACTGAGGTGTGGTGAAGCAGTTCTGTGATTCTGGGAATTTTTGGAACACACAGTGTGTATACCGATGAACACGCCATGTGTACAGGTGGTGGTGGCTAGGGTTTGTGTGCACAAAGAGATGAAGAACGTGGCATGACTATGAGGATACATGGTGTGTGGGTCCCACACAGTAGTGACTGGAGTTCTGGGCAATGGGAAGTAGAAACACAGCATGTGACCATTTCCACACGGTGTGTAGGTCCTTACACAGACTCAGTGTGTTTCTCAGCAGATACACAGACACATGGTGGGTACATAGTCATGTACTCCACCACACGGCCAGACTAGGCTAGTTGCATGGACTAGCCCACATACCGATTATACGGGATGACACACACAGTTTGAAACCATGTACGGGCACATGGCTACGTACATGAAGGGAACCCTAGTTACTTGAACACGACGTGTGGTCCATCCTACACGTCATCTAATTACTTTTCTACATGGCATGGTGTACTTTCTCGGGCCATTTTGCATAGTTGGTACCTAGAGTTGAGAGACACTGCGTGTGGCCCTTCAACACACCGTGTATATCCTGGATCATGGTCTGATCCTCTTGTCCATCGTTCCTTGGACAAGTTTCACATGGGTTAGTTCCCATTTTTCTCATTCCCCTAAAGGTTAGGTATTGTTTCCTTCCACTTGAGTGTGATCCTTTCAGTAGGACATTTTGAGATATAGTCAAGTATCCCTCCAAGATGCCCAGAGCAAGATCCTCTATCCATTCATGACCCTAGGTAGAGTCAGGTATTGATGCGACTACTCTTACAGGACATTGATCCTCTACTTAGCAGGTGAATCTAGATGAGTCGCAGTATCCACCAAGTCCCTATAAGGGATCCTCATCTATGTATTGTGATCTTTCAACACTCAAGAGTGTGTTCTCTAGGAATGAGTGTATCTATCTCTCATGAATTTTCTTGAAGAATGATACTTCTCAGACAGAAATTATCAGATCTATCAGACTCATGGAGTGAGTTATCTTGGACGAGTGCTTTGTGGAATCTTCGAACTGAATCCCTAGAATGGGTATATAGTTGTGTGACTTGTCTCTAGGCTATGGGTCTAGGTTTTGAGTATATCTAGATTGTGTTACTCTTGCTATATGTTCATTAGACATATATTGTGTAGAGATGACTATACCTTTCTTTTGTGTATTGATTTGTGGTTTTTGGGGTCCTCTACTGAGAATTTTTATACACACCCATGCACGGACTTTTCCCACACATGTCGTGTCTTGTGTAGATGAGTATCCTTTTGATAGTGTCCAGGGTGGACCAGGACCAGACTGAGATTTCTGAGTTCCTGTAACACCCCAAGATTTCATAGTGTGTTATTTCTTCAAAATAATTCAATATATTTCACTACACGCAACACCAAGTTTAAGTGCACCATGACTTAACAAACAAGTCGTTCAAAAGAGGTTATGAATAGTGTTAACTAAATTTTAAACTTTATATAATCCTTATAATTTTAGAATCCATATTATGAGTTTCTTAGACATAATGTAAGAAAAAATTCATTTTCAGTATTGTACTTTTACCAAATTTTAATAGTGAACCCTTTTTAAATACAATATTTTAAACTTTTTGACTAAATGGGGGCATCAAAAATTTAAAATGAAACATCCCAAGCTTCCACGGTACGCTAGCGTGTGTTGTACGCAACACCGAGTTCTAACACACCATAACCAATCAAACTAGCCGTTATGAATAGTAATACCTACTTTTTGAAATTATATATATTTTATATTTCGAAATGGACTTCATTTTTGGATTCGGAATATCAAATTTAGCCTAGGGTGAAATTTTGGAACTTTTCGGATAACTTTAATATTTTGATGAATAGTGGAAATTAATAAATTTTAATTAAAAACAGCTTTTTTAATAAAAATAATTAATATTGATAAATTATGAATTTGAGTGGTTTTAAAGTATATTTAGAATATATTTTTACCATTTAATACAATATTGGTCATTGGACATAATTTTACAATTAAACCAGATATAAACAAGTGTCAATCTTTTGATATTTATTATCTCTTAAAAACACGCTTTTTGTTTTAACAACGGGAATTAATTTTAAATTAATTTCTGCCACTTCTGTGTTTTGAATTTGGAAAAATAGATTCCATATTTGGAATCAGGGTGTTAAAATTGTGTAAATAGGTAACTTTTATTTTTAGACATTTTTAATAATTACTGCAGTAAATATTTTATTTACCATGGTTAAGGGTAAATCTGGTAAACAAGGGTTAAAAAATAATATTATAATAATACTAAATTACCCTAAAACGTGTCTTAACTGTTGGACCCATGGTTGTTCTATGCAGGAATTGTAGTTTGGTTTGTGTTTGTTGTCAATCCTCAGTGGAAGTTCCGAATGTGTTCCAGCAAAGTGATCATACAGTTCAAGCAGACAACAGTATTGAAGGTGGCGCTGTTTCCCAGTGTTTGCCAAATTTTTGGGCCTAAAAATCGGAAAACGAAGACATGGATTGTCTGCAAAAGGAGGTTCGCACAAAAAGGAAGTGGTGCGCGAAATATAAGAGGCTTGCGCGAAATACTCAAGTTAGGCGCGAAAAACAGCGGGATGCACGAAATAGTGGATAAAGGTTTTCCGCGCAAATAGTGTTTCGGAATCACACCGTCAAAAAATAGCAAAGACATGGATTGCGCGCAATATCTGGAGAGGTGCGCGGAAAATGATACCTGTGCGAAATATTACGCGCCAGATGAGAGGTTTTCCGCGCCGAAGGGGATTTTGCGCGCAGGGGTCTCAGTCGCCTATAAATATGAGGTGACCCCCCTTCATTCAGGTGTGTGGAAGACTTAGAGAAGATCTGAGGTCTGATGCACGAAAAGGATAGCGTAAAGGGGCTTGCGCGATATATTCGGAGTTGCGCGAAAAAGGGGATTTTTGCGCGAAATATTTTTCCGCGCGAAAAGTAAATTTTGCGCGCAATAGGAAGCTTTTGCGCGCAAAGGGTTGGTGTTGCGCGCAATTGTTAGTAAGGTTTGTCTGCACGTTCTGGTTATCCGGTTCAGTGGTTCTGTGCGTTCTAGTGCATCTATTTTGGACTTCGATGCAAGCAGAGTCTCATGCTGAGCAGAGGCAAAGACTTCAATGCAAATCTATTGAAGAGACCCTCACGTCTATAAACTGAGTGGGACTTCACCAACGATAGTGAGCCAGGGGGAGTCACCGGGAGTGACCCGAGGGAAGTAGTGAGCTATCCCTGAACCTTTGTAAAGGCAGTGAGCCTGGGACAGAGCGACTGTACCCGAACTTTTGTAATCTACAGCTAGTGAAGTATAGTGGATTTTGGTACGACCGACAACCTGTCGGCGTATGCTCCTTGGACGTAGCCCTTAGTGGTGAACCAAGTAAAAATGGATGTGTCTTCTCTGTGCTTGTGAATTTTTTCATTCTGATCATAATCTTCATACAGTTTCAACAAGTTCCTACCAACGTGGGAACAAGATCCATCACATTAAAAGAAAAAGTGGTCACCCTGATTCACCCCTCCCCTCTCAGGGTGTCCCGGGGTCCTTCATTAACCTTATTGGTTGATACCTGTTCTACCATAGGCATATTTGGGTCGATTTGGGGACCCCATGGAGCCACTTTTAGGTGATAGGGACACTTTATTTTAATTAAGTTAAAATGAGTACAAAAATGGCATAAGCATATATCTTTTAGAAAAACAATTTTTAAATAGGGTTATATATGTTGTATTTTCGACTATAAATATTAATTAGAAATATAAAACGATTTCCTACATAATTATATTTTATTTATAATTTTTATACATTAAATAAGTTAATTTATTTATGACACAATGATGATGCAGTAATTACCATAATAGTGAAAAATTAGAACAATTGATATTATAAATACCAAAATAAATATAATTTGAGACTTTTTATGAACTAAAATAATTTTCTAAGTTAATATTACATGTTAGGAATGATTTAATTAAATTGGATCAAAGTAATCATTCTGTTATGAGTTTCACAAAAATCAACTATTGAATAGTGTCAAAATTGACATAAAAGAGTTTTTAAAACAAATATTATATTATTAATTGATATTAAATTCCTAAAAATCTAAGGTTCATCCAAGAGACATATATAATGATACGTGTATCATTAATGGACCACTTGGGTGTCGCTTCGATGTATATGGTAAGTTTATTAACCATATAATATAAAAATATAAAGAGACATTGTAAAAGTGAAACTAATTAACTTAGAGTTAATACTTAAAGATAAGGTTAATATAAGTTCCCAAACCTATCTAAATTCTATTGGTTGAGTTTTTTTCGACCCATACCCACCTTAAAATTTAAATAATCAACTTTGGAGCCATTAGAAACCTAATATTAATTTATTATAAATTAATATTTCTAGCTTTTCCAAAGGTGTCCCTCACCCCTATTATAAAAGGGCACTCATCCTTCTCATTTCTTCACACCATAAAACCTTTTGGTTCGGCAAAACTCTGCCCATATACTCTCCCAACTTCCCTCACTACAACCTAGAGGCCTTAGTTTGATCAGAAAGCCAACCTAAGGAGCCCTTTTGATCAAATCAAAAGGAAGAACCCGAAGAGGATGTAATGATTTCACCAACCTTTTCCAAGTTCCTTTCTTCTTCCACTTCTTATTCCTTTGTTTTTACCATTCTAAAATAATAACTCCAGTATCATATATATACTGTGATGTTATTATAAATATGGTACAACCATATTCAGTATTCTATCCACCCTTTTAAATAACATGTCACCATACGTGCGTACGTACGGCTTACCGTCTCCACGTCGTGGTGTAATTGTTATTCAATATATTATTATTTGGATGGGTATAATAATGATGTGTAACTCATATAAATAATAAATATAACATGTTAATTATTCTGTATATATAATATACCATCCATTTATATATTATTTTAATATCAAAAGAATGATATTGTCGCTCGTGTGTACGTACGGACTACCGTCTCCACGAACGCGATGAGATTCATTCTCCATCGTATCCATTCAAGTATAATTATCATTTTATGATTCAAAAATGATGTTCATGGACTTGATATCATTCTGGACATGAATAATATTCAACCTATCCATTACAACATGGCTTACGTAACAAAACATATAAAAGAAAACGAGTAAGTTAACACCTGAAACGACGATAATTATAAGATATTATTAACAAAGCAATGTTAAAAGATCATATATGATATCATATTAATGTATATGATTATTGAATAATTTAATAAAAATTATTTCACCATTATACAGGAGGGTAACCTACCCCATCCAAGGAAAAGTGCAAGGTAAGAGTTTATTTCACAATCTCTTCATTATCCGAGGTTGTTTATACGTAACAATCTAATGGGATCTCTTTATCATCCAAATACATGTTTCTTAAATATGAATTTCAAAACATTTTTACTATTTACTAGAATATGGGTTAAATTCATTTATACCCTTGTTTTAATTTTTATAAGAGGTTTATAAAGGAATCTCTACGTCGTTTTCCAAATAAGGTTCTTTTTAATCTTTTTGACAAAATTAAGGTGAAAATGTTTTTTTAACTTATACAGTGGGTGTGGCTATTTACCGCCGTTATAAAATTGTCAAAGCTTCCCTTACAAGCCTACAAGGATATTTTAAAATTAAATGTTTTATTCTATAATTATGTGACTTTTAAATGATTTCAAAATGAATATTTTAAGAATTTCGGAAGGGTACTCTTTATAAAAATCAGAATTTTAAATGTTTTAAAGATTTATCTTTCTAAATATTTTTAATTAATGTCCATGTCTTCAAAATGATTTTTAAGGATTTATTTATATAAACATGAATGTTTTTAAAATGTTAATTCCTTTAAAAAGTTTCAAAGTGGTATGGGACACTTTGATTCAAAAATCTCTTTTTAATTACTTCCTTTATAAATGTGTGACTTTTAAATGATTTCAAAAAAAGAGATATTTCTCTCAAATAGTTTTGATTTCATCTATGTCAACATCCTTTGATGTATTTTACGCTTATTTGGAGTTGATTTATTATGATACAAAACTTCTATATTCTATTAATGGTTTTGTGATATGTTTGAATGTGGATGTGCTATTTTTATACCATTCATTGCTTATGGTGAAAGTATTGACATTTCGTATGCTAGTTTTAATACGAATGTTTATGTTATGTTTAAACCTTTTCATATGGGAATGCATTGGACTTAATATGTGATGGGTGGAGCCCTCTATAGCTCCTAGATGCATCGGTAGGTCTCATGAGACAAACTAGTGTCTTGGCACAAGGCCTTGGCAAAATCTTATTTTTAGTCCTGGCACGAGGCCTTGGCTATGTGGTTATGATAGTCTGGCATTATGCATTCCATCATTATGAAAGTGGTTATTGATATTGCATGTGATTACTCTATTAGTAGAATATCCATGTAAATAAGTAAATGGCATTGTTTCATTTTATCTTTGCCATACTATGTAGAAGTTCAAGTTTAAAAGGCTTTTGTTTTGGTTATACATTGCCTTAAATGTTTATGCTTATTTATGAAAGTTTCCGCTATATTGTTATCCTTACTGGGCATTTGAGCTCACCCCTTTTCTATGTTTTATTTTTCCCAGGATATGAAGAAGTAAATTATGAATGAACTGCAGGGATAGTATGAGGGGATACGAGTATGGTCCATAGAGACTATATTGTTGTAGTTTTCATTTTTATGATGTAAAACTTTATGAATATATCTAGTGTTTCCAAGGCTACTAAACCAATCGGTCTTTCGAGATTTGATCTTTCTTGTGATCATGAAAATGTTATGTAATAATGCACCGACTCTGGGTAACTGGGGTTGGGGCGTTACAGTTCCCTTCAGGATAGGCTGTTACTATGACTACGAGTTGCAGTCCCAGAACCTCTGTGTTCTTGTAGGTTTGACTTTGTACTTTTAAGACTCTTGTTTTTTGTGGGCTTGTATTCTGGCCCAATTTTACTTTCTTCACCTTCCTTTCTATTGTATCTAGTTTTTTGGGTTTAGTTGTATGCATGAATTTTATTCCTTAATAGTTTTTACATTTCATCATTTGTAGGCTTGGAGATATGTGTGTGTGTATAGGTACTTAGTCAATGCCTCCCATGTTAGTAATATGCCTACTCAGTGCTAGTCACCATCCCCTGGCCTATTGGAGGCGGGCTTGGGGAGTCGCGGTGCAGGTCCCACTAGGATGGGTCGTGACACAGTTTTATATTGGAGTTTAGGAGAAAGGGGTTCAGGTTTATGTTTCCAATGATCAGTTGAAATCCATTCTTCTCAAAACGATTCTTCAAGAATAGTATCTTAATGATGATTTTTGTAGCATTAGAGACTCCCTTTATGGTGGGGAGACAGTTTTCATGTGGTCGTTATTCTAAGAGGGAATTCTATGCTATCAAAAAAAAATTCGTACGATATTCATTAAGGAAAGTTGTGATGGGGTATTTCCATAGTTCCTAGTGGTAAGTGCACCCAGGTACCACCAAGATGTTTTATGACATGTGACAGTAGTTCTAGTGTCTAGGTAAAACATGGGAACTTGCTGAGTTTGTCTCATGTGGCTATGCATGCCAATGGGTAAAGGCCGAGAACCAAAAGCCTTCAGGTTTTTTGTAGCCATTTTCAGTCCCAACTTGGAAGTGGGATGATATCTCTATGGGAATTTTAGTTGGGTTTACACATACCTAGATAAAGAAGAATTAAATATTCTTTGTGATTGATAGGATAATGAAGTCATCTCACTTATTACCCATTCATGATATAGCTAATGTTTAGGAGTTGGGGAATCACTATATGAAAGAGATTGTTCATTTTCACAGAGTTCCATATGTTATAGTCTTTGATTGGGATCTTCGGGTCACTTATTATTTTTGGAGAGGACTTTAAGAGGCACTAGGATCTCACATTCATTTACGTATGGCATAACATCCACATTCATATGGCTAGATAAAAATAGCTATAAAGATTATCAAGGATATGTTATGCGGTTGTGTTCCTGACATTAGTGGGTCTTGGGATGATCATTTGGGGATTTTTGAGTTTTCCTATAACAATAGTTAATATTCTGTGATCAAAATGGATCATTTGGAGGCCTTTTATGGTTAGACATGTAAATCTATGTTGTGTTGGTCATAGATTGACGATAGTTCCTTGGTCAGACCAATTTTGGTGTAAGAGATGATGAAAAAGATTCAGTTGATTCATTAGAGGACATTGATATCATAAAGTCTATATAAATATTGTGATGATTTTCATCATAAACATTCGGAGTTATCAGTTGGTGACCAAGTGTTCATAAAGGTTTCACCTCGGTTGGTTCATTTACGACATGGGAGGAAAGAGAAGATTGATCCTAATTTTGTTGGACCTTTTGAGGTTGTTGATCAGGTGGGGAATGTTTAATATAGTTTGGAACTACCACTGTAGCTAATGTCAATACATAATGTGTTTCATGTATCTCAGCTTCGAAAGTGTTTATCTAATCCATCTCATGTTCTGAGCTGGCATGATCTTGATGATACATTTGGTTCATGTTCTATGCCAGTACAATTCTGATTCTCATGAGACGTGGGAGAGGGAGGAACTAATGAGAGAGAAATGGCCTCATCTTTTTGATGTGGGTGATTCTTCGTAGGATTTGTGGGGATATAAAGAATATATGGTGTGGAGGTTGTAAAATTATATTACAATTTTTAGGTACTCCTAAACCCTCATTTTTATCGATATTTGGTTTGGTTTCATTTGGGGTTATTTTGGGTTGAAAATTTAAGAACCTTGAAAACTCTAGGCTAGTGCACGGTTGGCACACGACCGGTGCATGGTTTTCCAAAACTGTGCACCCTATTATAGGACAATTGAAAATTTTGGACAGATAGCTCCTCATTCCTTGTTCATGGTTATTCAAACCATGTTTCCCCTTTGGAAAAAACATATGACCCATTTATAACACGTGAATGACATGCATATTGGATTTTAAGAGATCCAAATTTTTGTTATAATTTTCCAAACCCCTAATATAGGTCCCCAAAGGACCTATTTTGACCCAAATAATTTTCTCCCAACCTTATATCATCCAAGGAGTATTCTTGGCTCCTCAAACCCCTCCCAGAAGTAATCTATATCTAAAATAATGTTGATCGATCCTCTTCTTGTTAGTTTCCTCTTCCCAATATCTTTCTCCTACGATCTCTCTCTTTCTCCCTAAGGTTTTATATATATTTTTATGTTGTTGAATGATCTAATACTCTCTTTTATGGATATAAACCTAGGTTTTATTCTTGTTTCTTCTATATTACATTGTTTTCATTCTTCATTGATGAATCCCGACTAGGGTTTGGTTTCTCGAGATCCATTGGTTCTGAGGTAGGTGGTTCGGTTATGATGCCCAAATTATTTTAACCCTAATTAATTTATTTAAATTTAAATTATTTTTAATTTAAACTCAGTTCTTTTTATTTGGATGAAATGGTTTTCATTTTTTTGTGTGAAAAATCCAATTCTAGTGAATTAGGGGTTTTTAGAAAAATGGGTTTTGGCATGGAATTGGAAATTGGTGAGATTTAAATTTTTTAATTTAAATGTTCTTTTTTGATTTAAATAGAATCTATTAAATTTTTTAATTTAATTGTAGAAATTGATTTGACGAAAAATTTGTGAAAACCCAAAATTCTAGCGAATTGGGGTTTTGTAATGAAATTGATTATTTTGTTTGAAAATTAAATTGTTGTATTTAATTATGTAATGGATGTTTAAATTGCATGAATTTTTTTCTAATAATTATTTATGAAAAATGGATTAAAATAATTTTAATGGAAACCTAGTTCTTTCATCTTTTTGGAAAAGGAATGCTTTGATTAAAAACCTATTATGGGTTTTAAAGGGTAAATTAGCATATTGAAATGGAGTATGGGATTAATTTGTATTTTAATCGGTATTAAAATAAATTTTATATCATTGTTTTGTAGTAGAGCACATGAAATCCTTAGATAGTTTTTGATTTATATTGGAAAACACTTCACGACATACAATGTTATAAAACATCATATCATCACATATCATTACTTAGGTGATAGTAATGAATTCTCTTGGCCTTGGTTCAAGGGATGTATGTACATACTTTTTTGTATTCACAGTGATGGGTCCCTATATCCTAGAACTGTCGTACTTACATAGAACATTACCTTGTTCCTCAGTTGTTTGTATTTCAATTGTATATATATTCAATTTTTGAAAACTATCTTAAATGCCTTGTAAAATTATATAAACTATTTTATATAAAAGTGTTTATTAAAGAAATTTTGAAAAAACTGTTATTGTGTAAAGAACCCTTTGATTAAATGTAAATTCCATATTTGAAATGTTTTTCCATCATTTGAAATATTAGGCATGAATTGAAAAATGTATTTACATATTTTAAATTATAAATAATGATTTCTATAAATATGCCTTTTGTGAATGCCAAAACTATTTATATATTAAAATGATAGAACATTATTGGTTAATTTGATAATGGTGTATTGTTATGGAATATTTAGTGAAATATTACTAGGATTTGGATCACACCCTACTTGTGCCTTCGTGTGTTTATAGATTATCTTCTTCCAGGATCAAGAAAAGGGAAAGGATCTCTTGGAGGTGGATCCAGTTGTTGAACCTTGGACTTAGTGAGTTTTTACATTAGGGACTTGGGTTATTTTTCTTACTTGTTACTTGTGTTGTAGTACTTTGGGATTTAAATTCCAGTTTAACATATGGTACTTTACTCCTAGCAGTGTTTCCTCTAATATGCATACTTACTTGTTTCTTTTCACTTCCGCAATGCTTGTGTAAAAACGGTTCCCACTTCAGTTCATATGATGTTAAGTGCTTGCTGTCGACCCATGTGGGTTGGGAATACACTTAGAGCTATGTGAGGACTAGATCGGTTATCAGGTTACTAAGGAACCTGGGTTTCTTCATGACACTATTAAAGGAAGTTATATTTATTTTTTACTAAAGTGTATATAAACTATTTATAATATTAAGTGGAATGTTATATCCGCTGTAATTATGATATCTCATAATTGGAGGTAAACATTTGTGAGCATGTGTGTTGCTAGTGATTACACCATGGGAGAATATCTAAAGAATCGATTTTATTATATATTTTTCCCATATATAATGAAATACACACTCAGATTAATTCCTAAATCAACTACACAACCATAGATATGGATCTCTTTGTAGAGTAATTTAGCTTTTATAGGATAAAATCACATCTCATACTATAAAAGGTGGATTTTTTTATGAATCATGCCTCTCTAAAGAACAGAATAAATAAAAAAAGATGGAAATACATAGATAAATGGATAAAATTTACCGATACACGAGTTTGATATTGTTATGAAAGTTAAGAAGGGCTTGGAAAATGTTATTTCTTATCATATATCAAGGATAAAATTAAATAATATAGAGGAGTAAGTGGATAATGATATTTGATGATAAAATCCTATAATACCATATCTTTTAAACTAATATGAGATTTCATCCCAAGTCAACTGAAATCACTAAATATAGAGAGAATAAAACCATTAACCCTCACTTCAATTTTTAATAATGGAAATGAATTTAGGTGTAATATTTTTATTAGTACTTTTAAAACCCTTTTATTTTTATGAAATATAGATATGGAATCATTTGATGATTCATTCATGAACCTATAGTGATAAATATTCTTGAACATTATCATTATTCACCCATCTACAAACACTATGGGATCAATAAGACATTGGAAAAGAAAATAAAATGTGGATTATTTTATCGCACTCTATATAAGGTTGTATAGAAATATTTATAATAATGTGATTGATTCCAGTAAACATGGAATGTTTGAAAAAGGTATGAGATAACTCAAAAACCAATTCTAGAAGGAATTTTTTTGTATGAGGGATTTATTTCATGGGACTCTTTTCAATATCTATAAAAACATTTGCATTCTATTGTATATGGATTATGATTCTAAATCTATAAAATCTTACATGAAATCAGAAAACATGATAAGAATCTGATTTAAAATTTTAAATGATAATTGTTTTTCTCAGTATGGAATTCCTCAATTACTTATTAGTGATTAAGTAACCAATTTTTATAATCTCTTTCATAGGGGTTTTCTATAGCAATAGGGTGTATATTGCACACTTTATCTACCAAAAATATTTTTTCGAGTATAATCATCTAACACGGAGATGTGGAATATTTTAGAGGAAATAGTGTGACTAAATAAAAAACATAAGAGTAATTATCAAGATGATACATGATAATTATGATCTTGGTGAATCATAAATAGGGTGTGGGGGAAGAAAATTTAAAATTAATTTAAATCTGACTTCTCAATCTATATAATTGGATTTTTGCATCAATTTTTGAATAAATATTAATATAAATAATTGTCTGAAGTAATTATTATGAAATTTCATTCACATTAAATATATTTTTCATTGTAATATGAGGATCCATAATTAAGGTAACACTTTGTGCATGAGTTGTAGTTTTTCAACTATTGTCATTGGATGAATATGGTGATCAATGAGATAGGAAGATTTCATTGATTTCAATATGATGAAGAAGTTACAAAGTTTATGGAGCTTTTATGAACTGATAAAGTATTATAATTTGAAGAAACATGTTAATCATTTGAATACTTTTAGTTTCATGGTGATTCCTATAGAATTGTTATCGACATTGGATTTCATGTTTGAAAAATTTTCATACTACATCAGATGATTGTTGAACTAGTTCTAGGTTTAAATACATGTATCAAAGGTGATATATTGTTTAAAAAAATAAGAAATATGTTTTCTTATTAAAGAAATTATTTATATTTTATATTCCAAAAAGAGTATAGGAATTTAAGAAGGCCATTCAATATTTTATTATTGCATGTGAACCACGAAAGAGATAAATTTAAGGATATTTGGATCCTAATTTTTTTGAAGGGCTATTTTAAAGACGATTATGTGGTGGATGTATTTGTGCATTTTGGTATACTTAGAATTATTCTAAGAAATATTTTAGTGGGGTTTTATCAAAAACATATTGACCAACCCACTAAAAATACTTATCCAACCTCAACTTGAGGTACATGTGGGTCATATAGGTCTACCATTCCATATGGATGTTAAAAGTGGCAACCCAAAAGGTGGCATAAGGGTCATGAAAATTCCCTCTGAGTGCGGGAATGTGTATAAGGTTAGTGGAGTGCATAGTCGTGGTCACATATAGGATGGGAATAAATCATGCAGGGACAAAGCACATGTGTGTGTAGATAGTGTATCGGTGTTGATCCCTAGATGAAATGTCTAATGATAAACATTCATGACTTTTCTAATAAATATGAGATAATCACCCTAGGATATTCGACGTTGGAAAATTTAGTGAGTGATACTATTAACTCATGATTAAATATTCATTCATAACCTCATCCATTTGGTCAGTGTTATCTGAGCTATTAAAATACTATGCTGATTGTTTTGAAATATTTTTTTTTATATTTTCAAATGTCACTAGTATCTTCATCCTTCCTTCCCTTGATGGTGCCACTGTCTCACCAATGAAGAAGGCCAAATCACCATCAGTCGAACCCATTTCCACCATGGTTGATTTATGTTTGAAATGATGAAACACGCTTGATTGAAATAATCATGAAACTTTTTTTCATGATGTATATAATTTTAACAAACTAAAAATTCATTTTTATAAGTCCATTTGAACATTAGATCATGATAGTTGATCCTTAGATGTTTGTTAAGATCTGTTTCATTCATTTATGAATTCATGCACTTGATCTATTCATCACAAAGGAGAAGTCCTTGATCATAATGTAAAAACACCATGTTTTGCAGAATATCTTATACCAAAATGAATAATTAAAATATTGAGTCCATCTAGTATTTAAAAAGGTTATTATCATAGCATAATTTATGGGATTTTATTCAATGATTAAACGAGGTCGAATAGGTGAGCCTCGCCTATAAATACTAAAGCCCCAAGGCTGAGTGTATTGTTGCTCACATCATTTTTTGAGATCTCTCATTTTTCTCATAAAATATAACACCTGTCTGGGATTTATTTTTTATGAAGGATTATAAGATCCATGATCCTTTAAGGCTTTATGAAGAAGGGGAGTCTCATCAACCATTTGGCTTCACGAATAGAGAAGAACCACATAGTGCTTGTGTGAAGAAGAAAGTATCATGCAGTCATACACCTCTTGCACCTTCACAACTACATGATGATAAATATGTTCCACAAACCAATGATAATGATACCATCTCACTAATGTTCATGAAGATACAATGAATGATAATAATGAGTCATCATGTGTGTCTATCACCTTTGAATAGATTCATGAAGAACCTATTTTGAAAATCTTTATGCTTGCACGAAGCCCCTTGGATGTGTGTAGTATTATACTATCTCACGTATATTTCTTGTCTACATAAGGAGAATAACCATACACACACCAAAGATTATACCTTCACAAGGAGGAATAATAACTCAAAATACTTATTCAGGTTTTCACATGACAGTTTGTGCATGCATGTACATATGGTTTATAAACAAAGGTTGATACATCCAAACCTGGTTCTTCTGTGAGGTGATTGAGTTTGAAGTAAGAGGTAGTAAAAAGTAATGCAAAATTATGTTCATATAAACAAAGAAGAAATAATATTTTGTCCAAATCCATACATGTATTAGTACAATCAGTTGATCATCATACATATTCACAATACTTGAGATTTCAAAAACTCAATTGTGAGAAGCACATAAAATATTAAAAAGAATATTCTATCTACGTTATAAGGGTTTCATAATAAGTTACATGTAATAGTTTAATGATTATTATATCACATGAAATGGTGATTTCATGTTAATTTAGTAAATTTTAGATTTCATAAAAAGAAAAAATAATAATTTTCTCAAGCACTTGATTTACTAAGAAAATGATATTAAACATTATTTATATTGATTGTGTGAAAGATTATAGAGCTGGTACTATATTAATTGTTGATATTTTTTATCAAAGAAGAATTAATTATGATGATTTTTTGTTGAGCTTATATTTATTGATTTAATAATAGAAAAGAAAGTCTGTGATTTTAGCAAGATTGAAATAAGGTATTTCAGTGCTGTTTGTTGTGAAATGAATAAGAAATCAATCAAGACACTACCATACACTATTTAACCTTATATTATATCAAATATTAGGAGAATATAAAGATTTACTAGTTAATATATATTCAGTTGATTATTATTTGTTCTGGAATAATGTTGTATTCATCGGTATACTACATGTATATTATTGTGACTGATGGAAGAAGAAAATTGTACAGCTTTTAGTTTTTTGTTGAGAATAGGTAAGAATTGTTACTTGAATGTTGCTAATAAAGTAAAAATGTAAAGAAGAAGATTTTGGAATAATAAAGAAGCACAGTGACATCCAACATATCTTAATAGGTGGAAGGCTTTCTTGGTGTTACAAACCTTTATCAACAAAGAAGAGACTGTCTTCATAGGAAATATAAAGATCTAAACAAGTGTTGTAAAACAAGCCGTATCAAATTAACTACAGTTCATCGCATTTGAAATTGTATTTCATACATTTTGTAACTACATAAAAAGTATTACATTATATTGGTTGTGTGGTCAATATCATTTCTAAACCATGCCAAGGACTAGCTACTCTTATTGAGTAGTGAACTATGTGACAATATCATGTTCTGTATATACTGCTTTTATATTCTTTCATATGATAGGGAAAATATAATAATTGTGTCAATATCCTAATAGTTCAAAGAGTTAAATGTATAAAAAAATATTTGTTTAAATATTCCCCAAAATTGATTCACCCCCCCCCCCCCCTCAGTGTCAGGCATATCCCAAAATGGATCCTTAAAGTGGTATCGTACAATAAAGTTATTCTCTTTTTAATATTTTAATCTCTTTCCTGATTCAAAAATGAAGTGAAGTTTTGGTGAAGATTTAGTTAAATATAATAATAATTCTACATCTACGAGTACTATGATGAACATGAAAAATAAATAGAAGAGAAATTTGAAGAATAAGTCCCTCTCATCTAAATAAGAGGAAGTATATGTTTCTACATGACTTGGAAAAAATGAATTCATATAAGGATTGGAATGTAATGAGCAGGTGGATTAATTATCCACCAAAAATATGGAAAATATCTCCACCTCAATTAATCAATAGGTTTGTGTTAGTTCCTTTCAGAACTTTCCAGTGGAAAATCCTAGAACAAGTGGTGATAATGATCAATTTATAACTTTTTAAGGGATATCAGTTATTGGATTAAGAGATATACTTCATGGTACTCTTGAATAAATATTCTCCCTTAGTTGTGGATTATTTTAGTTTATAAAGGAAAATATCACCTAGCTATAATGTGAATAAATTTTTTTGGAGAAAATATTTCAATAAAAATTTGTAGAATGTTTAAATCTCTTCTGATGGGTTGGAACCTTTGAAATAAAAAAGTGGTACCTTGAAATAATTTCCTCAAAATGGATCAAATAATTTGATGAGAAATATGGATTCAAAAGTATATTGAAGAAAATATCCATGAACTTTAAGAAAATTTGATGAATATCATTGATGTTAAGGGATTACAATTGTAAGAAAAATCCAAGAAGATCAAGGAACTTGAATATTTGATTTTGAATAAAGTGAATCTTCATGAAGATGACATTGAATAAATTAATAAGGCTTGTAAGTAGAATATGAGTATGATTTAAAATTATAAAATCATAATCAATAATAAGTTTTTACAATTGGAAGTCCATATAAACAATCTTGAGAAGACCCATATTGAGTCATCACAAAAGGAGATAGTTGTTATTGGTACTAAATTTTCATTGGAGGATTCTAAGGTTGAAATACCTTCAACATGTGATAATAATATCATGAAATATTTTGATGATCTATCTCAATAAATTGAGAAGAAATATGTGCCATCCATTCCAACTTGTATCAATTCTTCTACACCTATTATCATGAATAGTTCAGGTTATAAAATAAATTCTAAACAATTATGGATGAATAGAGGGGATAAAAATCCTACAACCATGACTATGGTGGATAGAAAATAAATTTTGGGACATGGTTCCTAAAAAATATCATAATAAGTCATGAAGAAGATCCAATAACATTATACAGAATATGTAAGGAGATCAAGGTTTGTTGGTTAATGTTAGTGATGAAACATATTTGGGAATTATGCATCAGATTGTTGGTACAATAATCTAAATTTAAAAGCACAAAGGAAGCCAATTTCAAAGAGAGAAATATAGAGATAAATAATCAATATCCATAGGTCCATAAGAATCTATATATCACAAATATATTTGGAATAATTGATAACAACTGTGATGTATGAAATTTCATTGGTTACAGGGTTTGAACATTCTTATCTCAATATACATCCAAATCTGATAAGAAAATAAGATCACAGAATCTGGATAATAATAAAGAATCTACATTGAGAAGAAATAAAAAAAATGTTGTGAAAAAAAATATCCCAATAATATTATAAGAAGGAAATCTGAGAAGACGTTATATTCCAAATCCCAGAAGTTTAAGAAAAGTGAATCAACCAAAAGAACTTCTAATAAAATGTATGCCACTTAGAAGAACCCATGAGGATGATCCAAACATGTTTCCAAAATTCCTAATTACATGTCAGTTATTTGGAAAAAATATTTGGAAATAATTAATAAACTTTAAGATGCACAAGCTAAGGTTAGTGAAAAAAATAAAGGATTCCACATAACGAAGACAAAGTGCATGGGGGATTTTCAAGAAAAAGAAACTATTTTGTTAAAGAAGTTATGTGTGGTTGATGTAATAAATATTGTCACATTGAAAATTATTTTTTAACATTTCTAATATAAAAATAATATATTCTTAAAAGGAGTAGCAATGTATCATCTATAAACCATGTTAAGAATAAAAGTTCTCTATGAAAATTAGAGGAGGATGTAAAGAGAACAATGATTCCTCAACATAAATCAGAATAGATTTTTATATGTGCCATCATGAAGAATAGAGAAAATAGAGCAACTTGGTTTATAAGATCATCTCAACCTTGTTGTTCCTATTGATTAATTAAGGATGATCCACCTTAATACCTTAACCCTCTATGTATTTTATTTTTACTTATAATGTAGGGAATTGGAGGTGATGCAATCTCTTTTCAGGAGAACCTAGGAAGTAGTGAGTACTATCAATCCTTGATAGAAAATATGAAGTAGTTACCATCCTTGAATGATTAATCAATTTTTTATTCAAATACTAATATGAAGCGGATCATATTTTATGAAGTTAAAGAAAATGATATCCTTTTTTGGATATCTAGGATAAAGAAGACACCATCTTGTCTTGATATTATTTTTGCTATCCTAAAGAACAAGTGTTCAAGAAGATCATCCATAATGAAGTTGTGAAGGTATTACAATCTATAAAGTCACAAGTGGAAGATTCATTCTGGTGTATTCTCTATATTATAAATTCATGAAATGCATTATTTATGAGATCCACCACTATTAATATAGTAAAAAGTTTAAACCTTGAGGGGGAGACAAATTAAGAAGATTATAGAATTATTAATTCAATTTGTATCAAATCATATTATTCTAGAAATTTCTAGAAGATCGTGTCATTGGAAAAGGTATGTCTCTCTTAATATCTCATCCTTGGTTATCAAAAATAACAAACTTTTTACAAAGGGGAGAAATCTAATTAATCAATGGAATAAAAAAATTGTAAGTTCCCCAAGTCCACTTATCCTATTTATTGTACATGAATGTTTATGATCTATTTTTTGAAGTGAGTGTAAGAGTTTTAGGTTGATTTTTCATAAAAATATTCATATAAGATTTAGTAATTTCAACCAAGAATGAAAATAGAAAACTGTTTAAGACAATTATATGAGTTCTAATTTCATAAGGTATCAAACTTAGTTGGTAATGGACAGTTTCTTTTATCTAGAATAAAAACCTCTTTTTTCTATACCGAGCATAGCCTAGGTACACTTAGAGTGAAATAATGGATGAAATGTTGCTTAATTATGGTCTAATACCCTTTTCCCTTGAAATTTTTATTTCTTATAAATAAGGGGGATAGAAAGTGAAATCAAATTAAGGAAAAGTAAAGGGGGGAGAGAATTTAATGATCCACATATTGAAACATTCATTTGTAAAGAACAATGAGGGTATTTCCAACAAATACAGAGGAGGATATTAAAGATCCCACTTTGTGGATGAGTTTTAATTTTTTTTAAATTATTATTATTGTATTAAAATGGTTATCAATGGGATAAGAATATTTCATTGATTTAAATTTGATGAATAAGTTCTAAAGTTGATGGAGCTTGGATGAAGTTCTCATGTATGATAATTTGAAGAAGCATGTGAAGGGATTAAAGACTTTGAGTTTCATGGTGATGTATGGAGACTTTTTAGGGACATTGGATGTCATGGTTGAATAACTATCCTAGTAAATAAAATGATTTTTTAACTAGTCTGAATTTTAAATACATGTATCAAAGTTGATACATGGATTACAACAAATATGAATTTTTTTATGTTTAATAAATTCATTGGAATTTATATTTCCAAAAGATTAGAGGAATTGAAGAAGGGCATGCAATATTTCATTATTCACTGTGGACCATGAAAGAGATAACTTGAAGTATATTTAGAGAATGATTTAAATGATGGTTTGTTTTGAATATGAGTAAGTTTTGGATATATTTCTACACTTTGGTATAGTTTAATTATTCTATGTCACACTTTTATTGGGGGTTTATATAAAAAATATTGACTAACCCACTAAGAAGCATTATGAAACCTAAACTCGAGACACATGTGGGACCCACAGGTCTACCATATCCCAAGGTGGTCAGCAGGGGAGACCTAGAAGGCTTTATGAGGGCTATGTATAATCCCTATGAGTGTAGGACCATGTACAAGGCCTACGGGGTGCACAGTTGTGTCCATGCATAGGGGGTAAGAAAGCATGTAGGGTTGAATCCCAGGTGTGTGTATAGTGTATCGATGATGATCCATGGTCGATAGCTCAAATTAGAAATCCACAAGACATTGATAATAAAGTGGATCCATGCACCCTGGGATATTCGATGTGGGATAATCCAGTGTGTGGTGTAGTTCACCCACCTTTAAATATACGAACATAACCTCATCGGTCTGATCAATGTGATCTGAGCGTTCAAACTGCCACACTGATGATTTTGAAATATCTCTTGCATCTTTTCAAAATTTGTCAAAATCTTCCCCCTTCCTTCCCTTGACGGCTCCACTATATCTCTATAGAATAAGGTAAAATCACCATCGCTCTTGTAGGTTTTGGGTGTAATGGAATAGTGTGATGGGTTCTGAGAATTATTTCATCGTTGATGGATCTGACAACAGATCTACATTGTACCATCGTTGAATTGTGGGAATCAAGAGAAGATTCCCTCTAGTGGTGATACACACGTGTTCCATAAATTCCTAAACATTATCTTAGGAATCTTTAGGTTCTAGCGTGGAAGATCATATCACCTACGTTGTTCGCCTTTCATCACCATGAGAATCACTTCCAAAGCAGTCTACTTGATCTCTATAGACTCGAGAGTGGATGGTGGAGGAATATTTCACTCCATTATTATAATTATTCTTGGAGAGGGAGCTCTCTAGAGATTGAGAGTATTCTCTCCATCTTTTGTTGTGGAAAACAAGAATAAATTGGATCTCTATGAGAATAATATAATTGGGATTAATAACTACTAGGGTTTAGAAATCAATATTTTCACAAGTTCCCTATAATATTTATTTAATACCTTGTGGAACCCCATATCAAATAATAATAATATTATTATTATTATTATTATTATTTCCTTGACATGAGATTAAATTTTGAATTACATTAAATATTATTTAATCAAATAATATTCAATATATATTATTTCTTACTAGACTTAAAACTCAATCTTCCATTCCTCCATAATACTTATCTGGTCTTAAATAATGATTATTTATTTAATAAATAAATATCACTTAATTATTCTCCAATGAATATATAAATATTATCCTCAATAAATAGAAAATAAATATTTATTAAATATTCCACTCCAATAATATTCTCTCAAATAACTGCTGAAGAAATATATGCAATCAAACATACATGAATAATTATTAAACCACATGTGGGAATAATATTTATTAAACTTGTTAAATAATAAATAATAACATATTATTTAAATGATATTCCAGATACACTTGGTGTGTGACCCTCTAGGCCTCTTTCTCAATAGCATTAGGTGAAGCTTCCTAAAGTTCAAGGTTAGCATCTAGCAACACACCAAAGAACCAATAGAGAAAGAAGTTAATGCCACAATGAAATAATACCTCATATGGATGCTTAATGTTTAATATAATCCCTTTATCATGATATCTTTAATCAATAAGGTTTCATGTTAATTCCATGAACCTATATGTTTGATATCTCTTTCTTATACTTTTTAAAAATTAAAATTTTCTATAGAATGCCATGGACAAGGATTTATTTATAGTATATCATTTCCATAAAAGGTAGAAAGATATCAAATTCTATTAAAGAATAGAAGGAATAAATCATGCCTTTAATTATTTATGAATTCAATGTTACTCATGATGCATCCAACATATCCGACCTTGTTGTGAACATATGTCATCACAGTTTTCATCAATACATAAAATTACACTATATATATTATTTCATAATAATAATATTAATGTATAAGGACCAATACACATGTTCATAGATAGGAACATCCAATTAAATATATAAATGTGTATTTATTAATGGCGGGTCTCATTATCATAATATATTACATTGGATATTATGAAGGATGTACACCTTGAGAAGGTGCTTCAAAGTACCATGAGTCTCCACCCTTGATAGCCTATATCATTTGTGTCCCTAAAATGATATAAACTGACTATTGAACAAATATTTTAGAATAGTTTCATATCACTTCTAGGTTTTCATCGTAGAGGGGAACTAATATGACCTTTTTTCAAGACAGCTAATCTTAGGACATTATCACATACTCTGTTATGCAGAAGAAAAATCATGATGTGATAAGGAGTTTATTAATATTAAAACTTTGAATATATGTAATCAAAAACTACATAGAATTTTGTTCTAGGGCACTAAATCCAACAAAATCCCACTTACACTAAAGACAAATGCTAACAACCTTTAATCTACTAGCTCTCAAATGATACTCATGCTTTTGTTGAGATAATAATTTAGTCAAGGGGTCCACCATGTTCTCTTTTGTAGGTACTCTTCTTACTGCAACTTCAACCCTTTGATAAAAAACCCTCAAGAGGTGATACTTTCATAGTATGTTCTTTGTATATTTGTGTGACCTTGTCTCTTTAGGAAGATCCACTACTACAATATTATCATAATACAATGTTATATGGTCTTTACTTCTTGGTACCACATCAATCTTCTAGAAAAGGTTTTGTATCTAAATGGCCTCTTTATCTACATCAAAAGACACCATATACTTGGACTTCACTGTAGAATTAGTGAAAACTACATTCTTTTAACTCTTCCATCTCAGATCTTCTCTATTCAGATAGAAAATATATCATGACTATAAATTTATATCATTTTGATCTATCTAAAAACTAGCATCAGTATGACCCTTGATGACCAGGTCCTCATCTCCTTTATTCAATATGAACATATCCTTAGTTCTTCTTAGATACTTAAGGATAGAATTAAAAACATACCAATGTTGTTCTCCTGAATCATCTTGATAACTTCCTACCATTCACAATGCATAGGTATCATCAAGTCTAGTACATAACATGGAATACATAATTGATCCTTTCACTAAAGTGTATGGGATCTTACTCATTATCTCTTCCTCTTGTTGTTTCTGAGGACATATTTTCTTAGAAATATGTAAACCATTGACACTAGAACCAATCTACTCTTATATTAGTACATGATAAATATATTTAGTATATGGTCAATATATGTACTTTGACCGAGTCAAAATAGCCTCTTTTATATATCATTAATGATCTTGATCCCTATAATATAGGTTGCTTCACCAAATTCTTTTGTGGAGAAATATTTATTTAACCAATCCTTAAAAGATTGTAGGAATGATATGTCATTTCTAATAAGTAATATTTCATCAACATATTTTACTATGATAATGACTGCATCTCCATTAAACCTTATGATTGTGTCATATATACATCTTATTGAAGGTTCCCATTTATGAATTCAATTTTGATATCCATATTCCAATTAGTATAGTAATAGTAAGCTGTTATAGAAAGTATAATTCTGATGGATTTAAACATGGAAACTGGTGAAAAGGTTTCATCATAATTAATTCCATGATACTTTTTGAACCATTTATCAACTATCCTTTCTTAATAGGTATTTAATTTACCTTCCATGTCTATTTTTCTCCTGAATAATCATTTTCACCCTATGGGCTTTACATCAACTAGCACATCAACCATAATCCAAACTTGTTTCTAATACATGGAGTCCATTTTTGAATTCCTGGATTCTTTTCATCTTGATGCTTCTGATCTCTCTAATATTACATTAAAGGAGATGGGTTTATCATTGTCAACTAATAATGAGTCAATATCTTTGGTGAATTGAAAACCATATATCTCTGGTTCTCTTACCTCGCTTGTACTCCTTCATAGTACTTGTGTTTCAGAAACTACTTCTTCCATAAGGACTAATAGAACCTATTCCTATACCGGCTCTTGTGTATATTGAAAATAAACTTCATTAAAGTCAATATTTATCTCATTATCCCTTTTGAGGATGTGATCCATCTCAATAAATATATCTTGTTTGGTGAAAATTACTTTCTTATTAGAGGGGTTGTATAGGTAGTGTCCCTTTGTTTCCTTGGCATACCCTATTAAGATACACTTTGCGCTCTGGGGTGGTAGTTTGTTTCCTAAGAAGGCCATAAAAATTTCCTCACAACCCCATACATATGTATGCAACAAAAAAGTTTTATTTCCACACTATAACTCAAAGGTAATTCCATTTTCCACTTTAGTTGGTACTCAATTTATTGTGTATGCCTCAGTTTGTAATTCATATCCCTAAAAGGATAATGAAAGATCTACATGACTTGTAATAGACCTTACCATGTTTAACATGGTATGGTCCCTCCTTTAGCTAACACCATTCCATAGTGATGTGTAAGGTAAAGTTAGATGAGATAGAAACCCAAAATCTCATATAATTTTGATAAACTCTTGGTTAAGATATTCACAACCTCAATCTGACAAGAGATTCTTCTTCTACTTTCCAAGTTCATTCTCTACTCAATTCTTAAATCCCATAAATTTCCCAAATCACTAAACTTATACCTCATCAAGTATACAAAACCATATCTACTAAAGTCATCGGTAAAAGTTATGAAGTAGGAATACCCACCTCTAGCTGCTAATGGAAATGGTCTACACACATCAGTGTGTACCAATCCTAGAAGCTATGTGGCCCTTTCACCCTATCCACAAAATAGTAGTTTTTTATTTTTCTATGTAAAAAAGGATAACATATTTCAAGTGGTTTTATATCAAATTAGTTTAAATAACCATTGTGATAGAGCTTTGTCAAATGCTTCGCATTTACATAACCAAGATATTGATTCTATATCTAGGTGTTATGTGATTCATGCAAACATGATTTGTTATCAATTTCTTATACTTGTTTTCCATAATTTCATACAAAAATCCCATTATTTTATTATTATTTTTACAAGTAATATGATCAAAATTTTAGTAACTTATCTGATAAAATTTATACAAATAAATTAATATTATATTTATTAATCCCCCACTATTTTATCAAAACCCAATATCCCTCATAATTTTATTTGGAATATCACGTTTCTTGAACATTCTATTAGAAAGGATCCATATTCCCCTTATCATTACCCCAAATTTGGTGGGCCAAGAAACTTTAATGGTTTTAGGTAGGAATTCCAAATGAAAATTTAATTTACTCACATTTCCTTTTCCTATTGATTGGTCTCCCCAACTAGAAATCCTTAAATTGTATTTCCTCAACTCTTACTTCTCTATTACACCAATTATTGTTTTTGCAGTCAAAACTTTATGTGAACTTAGACAAGTCAACCCAAAAAATCGAGTAAGAATTCCCTAATAATTAAAAGCACTCCGACTTTGGCTGGCCAAGAACATTGAACTATGGTTCTATTTTAACTAAATTAGTGGAATTATATACAAACATAATATATAAATTTGTGGTATTTTCTCTTTTGTTCATAAATTTCCAATTATTATATTTATTTCATGATTTTTAATATTGATTGGATTTTATTTAGTGATTAATCATGTATTAGATAATATTTATGCATAATCCAATTTATTTTAGTTCTATATTTCACACTTTTTAATTAATTAATTCATTTGATCTTAATAAATCATACAAAATTAAATTACCATGTAACTTGATAGAAATAAAATAATAAAGCGGTATGATCATGAGATTTTACTAATGGTTAGTTTATCTGGCAGATGATAAACCAACCATCGCCCTAGGGTTAAAACACCTTGAACTGATTATGTTTTATGTTATATATTTCCACCTATCCACCTATATAACTCTCTTGGATTAGTTTCTCCTTGACTCCAAACTTTAACTACCTCCACTATCTTTGGATCTCCATCTATTACATATACTTTTACTCACAAGAAGGTGAGAGAAAAATGGGTTTACATAAAAGAAACCATGGGCACCTAGGCCTGTACATAATGATATGAGAGATGACATTCAATCCAAAAATTTAATTTAATAATAAATTAAATGAAATCAATCACATAAAATGGTTTTTTCTATGCTCATGATCATCCACAAGCATGGAATGAATTATGCATTTAATAAAACTAGAATTAAATTATTAAGAGTTCTTATTTAATAAAAATCACACTTTAATAAGTTAATTATCTTATTTAATTAATCAATTATTTTATCTTAATTATCATCTGAATTTCCTTGATATTATTATCCATCATAATTTTAAACAAATTAAATAAATTTATTTAAATTTAACTGTGTACATTAATGTACCATGGAGGAAATATGGTGAATACCCATTCGAATATACCCAACATGTGTTATACTCATATAATTTTTAATATTGAGACATATGGCATACATGACTTATCATGTACTTTCATGATGTATACTAACAACTTAATGATTACACGAATTACAGGATTTTGTTTTCTGTGTCATGATTCAATGCACGTAGAGTAATAACCGTAATATGACTCATACATTATATGCAGACATAAACATTAAAGAAAATTAATTAAACATTTATATATATATATATATTAAAACTCATCACATGGAATTTACTATCAACTTAACTACTACACATAAGCACATGTTGATAAGGTTTACATAGTATAATAAATTAATATTATTTTGGTGTAATTTGGTATAAGTACATGGCGTGTACAGTCATGCTACACGACATGTACATATCTCACCATCTATCCAAGGAACACACCTAGGGACTCATTATGTAAAATTTTCCTTGAAAAAATTGGATTACATGGCATGTAAAAAAGGGATGTGTGGTGTGTGGTCTCTAGGTTACACAGTCACCAGTCAAGTGATTATTTCTCACCAGACCTAAAATTGGGTCCGCCGTTCCTCCATAATATTTATTAGGTCTTGAATAATGACTATTTATTTAAAAAATATATTTCACCACATTATTCATCAAGGAGTATATAAATATTATATTCACTAAATAGGAAATAAATATTTATTAAATATTTTACTAAGATAATATTCTCATGAATAACTACTGACTATGTATATATATGTGTGTGTGATCAATCATATAAGAATAATTATTAAAACATGTGGGATAATAATATTTATTCATCTTTTTAAATAATAAATAATAATATATTATTTAACTGTGATTCTGGATACACTTAGCGTGTGACCTTCTAGACCACTTTCTCAGTGGCATTAGGCAATCGGCCTAAAGTCTAAGGTCAGAATATAGAAACATTCCAAGGAACCCATTGAGAAAGAAGTTAATTACATAATGAAATAATACCTAATATATATACATACTGTGTAATATAATCCCTTTATCACGATATCTCTAGTCAAGAAGGTTTCACGCTGGTGCAATAAACCTATGTACTCGATGTCTCTTTCTTTGACATTCCAAAAATTGAACTTGCATATAGAACACCATGGCCATGTATTTATTTAGGATATATCATTTCCATAAAAGAGTTTGAGATATTAACTTCTGTTAAATAATCAAAGGCAAAATCCTTTCTCACATTATTCATTAATGTAATATTACTCATGATTCACCCAATGTATCCTCCCCTGCCATGAACATATGTCGTCATAGTTTACATCAATACATCAAAGTACATGACATTTAATATTCAATAATAATATTATTAAGTTCTAAGGAAAAATAAACATTACTGTAGACAGAAATATCCAATGACACATATAAATGTGGATTTCCTACTGGTGGTTCACATTCTCATAATATCCTACACAGGATATTACCAAGGGAGTACACTATGAGATGGTACCTCAAAGTACTTTGTGTATCCACCCATGATAGCCTATAACATTTGTGACTATAAAATGATATCATCTAGATATATAAAATATATTTAAGAATAGTATAATATCACTTTTGGGTTCTCATCATAGCGGGGAACTACTATAACCTTTTAGCACAACAGCTACTCTTAGGACATTATCATATACTATGTTATGCATAAAAATCATGATGTGATAAAGAGTTTACCGATATTCAAAACTATGATTACAGATTATCATAAAGTACATAGAATTTGGTTCTTGGGAACCTTCTCCAATAGGCCAAACCCATTGACACCATAGTTGAACTAAGGTAAAAATTCTAAAAAAACAT
The DNA here is from genome assembly GCA_963277665.1 of Viscum album. Taxonomy (NCBI): domain Eukaryota; kingdom Viridiplantae; phylum Streptophyta; class Magnoliopsida; order Santalales; family Viscaceae; genus Viscum; species Viscum album. Next base: position 1,508,648,117 of record OY728139.1, on the reverse strand, counting down.
GATTGAAATAATCATGTAACTTTGTTTGCATGATTTATATACTTTGGTCGAATTACAAATGCATTTGTAGGATGCCTTTTGAACGTGTGATCTTCATAGTTGATATTTAAAAGTTTTAGAAGATCATTTTCATGCATTTATGAATGTATTAATGTGATATGTTCACCACAAATGAGAAGGTCATGATCATAAATGAAAAACACCACATTTTATCATATCATAACCCACAATGGAGAATTAAAATTATTAGTCCATTGAGAATTTAAACAAGTGACTATTAAGAAATAAGTTCTAGGATTTGATTCAATGATTAAACAAGGAAGAGGTGGTGACCCTCACCTATAAATATCAAAGGCATGAGGTTTATCATGTTGTTTCTCACATCATTTTTAGAGAGATATCATTTTTCTCAAAAAAAACGTTCATCTCTAGGATTCATTTTTGTATGAAGGAGAAGAAGACATGTGATCCTTCAAGGCTTCATGAAGAAGTGGAGTCCCATAATCCATTTGGGACTTCATGATGATAAATATGTTCTATGAACCAGTGATAGTGAAACCATCTCACTGAGCTACGGGAATATATAATGAATGGGAACTGTGAGTCTACACAAGTGTCTATCACCCTTGAAGAGCTTCGTGAATAACCTATTCTATGAAGCTCTCTGTATGCTTGAAGCTTTTTGGATATGCATAGTATTCTTCTATCTTGTATATATTTTTTATCTACATGAAGGAAAAGAACCAAAAATGAACCTAATATTATACTTGCGTTATGAGGAAGAAGAATTCAAATACATGTTCGGGTCTTCTCATGATAGTCTATGAATGCATACACATACGGTTTATAAACATAGTTTGAGACATCGGAACCTGGTTTTTGTGTGAATATATTGACTTTTACGGAAGATTTAGTGGAAAAGATGTGGAAAATATGTGTATATAAACAAATAATAAATAATAGTTTGTCCAAATCCATGCATGTCTTAGTTAAAGCATGTAATCATTACACACATGCACAATACTTGAGATACCCAAAACTCAATTATGATAAGAAAATAAAATATTAAGAATAATATTATATCTATGTCCTAGGTTTTTCATAATAAGTTCCATGAAATGGTTTCATGATGATTATATCACATGAAATAGTGATTTCATATTAATTAAGTAAAGTTAATATTTCATTATATTAAACAAGAAGAATTTGATCAATCATTAGATTTAATAAGAAGTTAATATTGAACATTACTCATATTTCTTGTGTGAACGATCAGAGAACTAATACTACATTAATTGTTGATATTTTTTATTTAAGAAGAATTAATTGTGATGATGATGTGTTGAGATGATATTTATTGATTTAATAGTCAAAAAGGAAGTATGTTGTTCTATCAATATTGATAGAAGGTATTTCGGTTCAATTTGTAGTGTACTAAAGAAGAAAGAGATTGAGACACTACCATACACTATTTCACCTTATTATGTGTCAAATATCAGGAGCTAAAGAAGTATGACTGGATAATTTTTATCTAGTTGATCATTATTTGGTCAGGAATAATTATGTGTTCATTGGTCTACTATATTCATATTATTATGACTAATCGAAGTAGAAGATTGTATAACTTTTAGTTTACTTTTGGGAAGGGGTAATAATAGTTACTTTAATGATTCTAAGAAAGTAACGAAGTGAGGAATAATATTGTTGAAGAACAAAGTATCATAGTGACATATAATAGACCTTAACATGTGGAAGACTTTCTTGGTGTTAAAAACCTTTATCAACAAAAAGGATACTTTATTCAGAGGCATTATAAAGATCCATCCAAGTTTTCTAAAGCAAGAATTGTGAAACTAAATATAGTCCATTTCAAGTGAAATGTTATTTCCTAATTGTTGTAACCACATTCAAAGGATTAATTTATAGTGGTTATGTGGTTATGATCAATTCTAGACCATGCTAATGACTGGATACTCTTATTGAGTAGTGAACCTTGTAAAAATATCATGTTTTATTTTTACTGCATTAATATTCTTTTATGAAATATGGAAAAGATAATAATAGAATAATGGTCCTTACTAGTCAAAGTGGTAAAGGGATAAAAAGTTGTGATTGGTTTAAAAAGTCCCCAAAACTGATTCACCCCCCTCTCAATTTTAGGCATATCTCAAACTTGTCATTTCATATACTTGAATCCATTTAGAAATATTCATGTATGAAACATTAATATTTTAATGATTTCTTGATCCATTAGGTATTGTCATGATGAATATTGATCATTGTAATGTTTTTATATCAATCACAGATGTGTTTTTTATTTTTTCAAGGTCAGGAGTAGATTAGGAATAGAGATATCTCTAAATTATATATAATTAATCAAATGAGGATGGTGTTACCCAAAATTAATTAAGCATAATAAATTACATAATGTATCTAGGATTTAAAATTAAGTGTCTAAACAGTAATTCTATATATTCAACTTAATAAAAACAGACCATGTGACATTGATGATTGTTCAGTTAATTATTAAATAATAATAACCATTAGTTAATTAATTATTCAATAACTCTCATGTAAATTAATATTTATTTAAATTATCACTTCTTAAATAAATATTTATTTAAGTGATATAATTAAATAAATCCCATATAATAGAAAACTAGATAAATAATAATAAATATTTGAACCATTCACTTAGTTCAAGATCTCTCCCAATTTATAAAAAATAAATGGCATATTATCTTAAATAGTTTTTGAATATTTATATGAGAAATAAAAATTAAACTCCCTTATTTCTTGGTTAGGAATTACTTGGGATCGAATTGAAAATTACATTACTAGAATAGACATCATCCCTCAGACTAAAATTGATTGTATTCTAAAAAAACAAATTCCACTAAATTTGATGAGCTTATGGGTATATAGAGAGTGTGGAACTATAGTTCTATTTCTTAGTAACAAGTATTCCAATATACCAATATCAGTATATCACATCGCATCATGGTTTCTATAGACAAAGATAAAGTTTTAGTAATGAAACCTTTCCTATGAATGATGAGAATATAATATGATTCCTTTTTCATTCAATATCTCTTTATCTAAGATTCATACATTTGTTATCATCCCTTAATGATTGAAACATATTACATTGATTAATTAATAACTTTTTTGTGACCACAATTTTCATGACCCCCTCCCTCCAAAGATACCATAAGGAGGGGAGAGAGATAATGATCCCCGATTCCCACCTCTAGTAGGCATTGGGTTGGAAACTAACACCATGGGTGTACAAATATCACAATATGGGAGACATTACCCTTTATAAGAAAAAAATATTAGGAGATTGAATGACTCATACACATAAACTCCATCACATAATATAAAAAAAACCAAAAAACCTTCCATAATGCATGTATAAATAGAACTTATTTAAAAAAATTCTCAAAAGTAAATACCCAGAAGTAAAGCTAAAGCTGTGAAACAACAACTATCAAGGATCTGAGCTAGTAAGGTCTAGCATGATGTGTGAAATCCTCCTAGAAACCTAAGTTTTATATATTTTGGTTGATCATACAAGTATACTTAGTAGAAAATCCAAATTCTCTCATGAACACATGAAAGAAGCATATTAATGCCCTTTTGAGAAAAAAAGCAGAACCAAACAACACCTATAAAGGTATATTAACCATATCATCCTCTCCAAGGCATTGCCACCAAGTAACATAATTCGATTAATATAATATAAAGTAAATCACATTGATGATAGGGTACCTTGAACTACTTTCCCTCTTGTATTCCACTCTTGCCCAATGTCATACATCCTGGTGCTCCCATCCCTTCCATATATCACACCGCATCCCACCTGTACACACCCGGTCCTCACAACACATCCAGTCCGCACACACCTAGGCCTCACAACACATCCTTCCTACACACACCTAGGGATCAAAACAAATACCTCCCGTACATAGCTGGGACTCACAACATTGCACATCATATCACATATCATCACATCTCACCCTGAAGACAGCTAGGAAAGCACATCACAACTCATCCAAAAGACACCTGGGATAACACATCACAACTCATCCCAAAGACACTTGGGATACCACAACCACCATAAAATGCACTAACAGACCCCCAACCATCACATATTTTGCAATGCCTACATAGCCTAGAATAAAGAGTGGAATAGAAAGGCTACCCAACTATCCTTTCTTGTCACTGGATATTGGGAAGAACACCCCCACGTGACTATGCGGGTGTTCGGCACATAATGTTCAACGTGGGTTGGGAGTGTATAGAAATGAAAATAATTTATAGTGTATACATATATATATATTTATATATATATATATATAGAAAAGAATACAAGCCCAACCTATGGGTTTACAAACAAACTAACCAACTCACATCATCGTCACTTTCAATGCTAACTCTAAATGCATTTATTAGTATCTACAATAGTCATTTCAGAAGGTGAAGAGCCTTAAAAAGTGACTTCACATTTCCTTCACTTTTAACACCCATTCATTTCATTATTTATCATCAACCACATTTAACCACATAACTAATCATTTACTTTTCCATCAACAAATTTACATCCCATTAACCAAACCAACCCATGTCATTTCAAACATTATTAATTATTGATTTGTTCATTCCATCACTACTCAGAAATCTAGCACAAAGAAACAACATTCCACAAATAGCTCAACATTTCCAACAATCTCACCTTACCACCCCATAAGCATGGCCAAAAAACCATCACCTCACTGCCCCAAAATCACGGCCCCCAAACTATCACCTCACCGCCCTTAAAGAAAAACTTCACATCACAACACTTCAAGATCCATTTACAGATTCACAAAGGAGATTTTTATCACATTCCACTTTATGTTATAGGTGTTATACCACAAACCAAAATATGGGGGAAACCATTTCTTTAGAAAAGTATAAGTAATCAACAAAATTACATTTTGGGTGATACCACAATAATCACAATAATCACAACAAACAAGGGTTCAACATCTCATCTCAAACAAATCAAAAAAACCACCAACATCCATAATTTTTAGCGAGGTATTTAGCCCATACAATCCATCAAATCATAATAGTATCAAATATATAAAAGCATGTGAAAAAACCCCTTTTTACCCATTTAAATTTAAATTAACCAATTATTTATCTTTGATTAAGTCGGAACAACCGTAATCCATATATAACAAAAGTACACCCCTATCGCATGATGTAAAAAAAATTAGAATTGAGGTAAATCCTAACTCAAAGAATCTTTTCAACTCCCTTCACACCCTAGGGAAAAGAAGAATGTCTATGAACCACAACCACACCACGAGAACCGTGGATCTACCTACACCGCATCCCAAGACCATCAAGATCAACCCAACTCACACCCTAAACCAAGGAAAAACCACCATAAAGAAACACCAGGAGAAGAATAGAATAAAATGGGTGAGAAGGAGAATATAGATCACCATAGATCAACTACGGTTCTCTAATGATCAACCATCGGGATCAACGGATCGAAGAGGAATAAAAGAGGGATGAAATAACATCTTAGGGCACCTAGGGTTCACCCAAAATGAGGGGAAGAGGAGATCATATCTGAATGAATAGATGTTTGTATGAAAAATAATTTTAAAACTACATTGGATTGGGGAATTGCATGATGTGTAATCCCATTTCACATTGTGAAATTCTTGGTGTTTAGTTTCCATTGAAAAATGAATCACTTCTTCATTTTATTTTATTTTTCTACCCCAATATATTACATAGTGTGAAACCCCTATTCACATTGTGTAAAATATTTACATATTGTGAAACCCCTTAAACAATCTGTGAAACCGACTTTCACATTCTGTAATCCAATTACATGATGTGTAATCTCCCTGCTTCCCACCTTTACCAACAGAACTTCTCCAAACTCCCTTTGAGCCTCCTTTGAACACCTCGAACTACCAAAAATAAAAAAGTAACTGACTAGGAAGGAATGAACTGCTACATCAGATACCTCTAAAATGATTCTCACCCTTTATAATCTAAAAACAAGACCATAAAAAAAAGTGGGTCTGAAAAACCATCCCATGAGATACCTCTCAAGGATCTCATCATACCTCAAATTCTACCACCAGCCAAACATGCCAACCCAAACAGCTACAAAAACATTACACAGTCATGTCACCTCAACCACAAGACATCTCCTCTCGCACAACCATAATGCCACATAATTACTGCACAATCATTTTAACCTCTACACATCCCAATCCAACAAACGCTATAACCAATGAACCGTAATATCCTAAACACATCTATTAGAAAATTTCATCCTCTATGTCAAGATACTATCTTCTCTAGGCAGCACTAACTTGACCACATGAGTTTAATCACATCACATTTAATGTTACTTGATTAGAAATATAGTCCTCCCATATTCATATTCAAGGACTTTATCACATATAACACCACGCACATCACAAACCAAGGAAACAAACTCATCTAATAAAATAAAAGTATCCAATCATTAAATCACAAAGAAAAATAGAGCAAAGTAAAACTCAAAACAACTCTGGTTACTAGGCACACATCTACATCTCTTTCTCCCAAATACTCTCCTCCTAGTCACCATGCCTACACAACACACGAATCAAAAAACTGGGTCGTCCATGCAGCGCCTTCTCCTGAAGATCCTAGATCTCTACTGGTCATTCAAAAAATGTTGTTTCATCCCCAATATCCAACTCTTTTCAATCAATGTCATGGGTGTCATTATGAAGATGCTGAAGAATATGAGATACATGGAGGAAATAATTGATCCTTTCTAATCGTAGTGAAAACTCCAACCGATATGCCACCTTACCAACTTTCTCCAACACCTCAAAGGGACCAACAAACCTCAGAGAATTCTTAATCCCTCTACCAATCCTCTGTTACCCATGTCGAGGGGAGACCTTCAAAAACACATGGTCCCCAACCTCGAACTACAAGGCCCTCCTTCTATAATTGGAAAAATAATTATTCCAGTCTCGTGCTACTTTCATCCTCTCAAAAACAAGTTGAAATTTCTATATCATGCTCTTCAACACAATGGGACCAAGAACAACCATCTCCCCAACCTCTGTCCAGCACAATGGTGAACGACATAGTCTTCCATACAAAGACTATAATGGATCCATGCCAATGAGTGAGTGATAGATATTATTATAAGAAAACTCAACCAATGGTAGGTGTTGTTCCCATTATCCAATCCAAAACGTATGCCTACAACATATCCTCCAATGTCTGGATAATTTTTTCTTTCGCACCATCTGTCTATGGGTGGAAAGTAGTGCTGAGATGTAAATGGGTTCCAAAAGAAAATTGAAATCCTCTCCAAACTCATAAGGTAAAATGTGTGTCCTGATCCTAGACAATTGACCTCATAAACCCATGAAACCACACTACCTCATCCACATTCTTCTTAGCCAAATCATTCATTGTGCTCAAATCTAACCGATATGAAGTGGGCTTATTTTGTCGACTGATACACTATCACCCAGATAGCATCACAACCTCCTTGAGATATGGGTAACCATATGAAGAAATTCATAGATATTTCATCCCATTTCCACTCTAGAACATCCAAAGGTTGAAAAAACCCACCAGGAAAATGAGGATCGTACTTTACCTACTAGAAAACCAGACACTGAGGCATAAAATCTACCACCACAATTTTCATCCCAGGACACCAAAACTGCATCCTCAAGACACAGTACATCTTGTAAACTCTTGGGAGTACCGCCAAAGTTGATTTATGAAACTCACAAAGGACTCCATCATGAATCACTACCAAAAAAACAAAATTAAATGAAAAATAATCTAGTTCCGACCATCCCCCTGGAGCATCACTATGGCTAACACGATAGTGCATCACCTATACCTCTAAGTTCCCACACTAAGTATCCACCAGCTACTACATCATATAAGTCTTCAATGTCAAATGAAACAAACAACCCCTACAACTGTCTACCCTTGCATCTAATTTCAAGGCTTTAAACTCCTCTATCACACTCCAAGCATCTATAGACTCTTGAACAACACTCTCCCATGGATTCCTACACAAAGCATCAACCGTAAAATTTCTCATTCCTATGTTGTAAGAGATCTCAAATTTATAATACTAAAGAAATTCCATTAACCTCCACCACAAAATGTTCAGATCATGTTGAGAAAATATATACCTAAAACTCTTATGATTCGTGAATACCACAAAGTGCTCCTCAAGAAGGTAATGCCTCCACAACTTTAGCACAAACACAACTATTTCTAGCTCTAGATCATGGTTGGAATAGTTATGTTCATGGGGACATAATTTCTTAGAACCATAATAGATAATTGACCCATGTTTCATCAAGACACACCCTAAACCCATACAGGAATCATAAACACCTCAAACATCACCCCTTCCTTAGGAAAACAGAGCATTGGAGCACTAACCAACTTCCCCTTCAGGTAACCGAATGTTGTCTAGCATTGATCACTCCACACAAAAAGTTTGGTCTTTCCTAGTCAAAGTTATCAAAGAGGCTACAAATCCAGAGAAATAAGGTATTAACCTATGAAAATAGCATGTGCGACCAAAGAAAATATAAACCTATACCATATTCTTGGGTGTTGCCCATAAAATTACTACTTTAACCTCAAATGGGTCTAATAATACACCCTACTGAGAAACCACATGCCCAAGGAAATGAACCTATCATTTATATAACTTACACTTGGAAAAATTTCCATAGAATTTGTGGAATTGAAGAATATGTTGGATGGTTCTGAGATAATATTCATGCTCTTCCCCTGACTTTCAGTATATCAAGATATCATCGATGAATATGACAAAAAAACGATCCAAGAACTCATGGACCACAGATTTCATAATCCCCATGAACATGGCTGGTGTGTCCAAAACACCAAATTATATGATTATAGACTCAAAGTGTCCATACCTGCATCTAAAGGAAGTATTTGGGATATCTCCCTCCTTCACCCTCAACTGGTGATATCCTGATCGTAGATCAATATTAGAAAACTAACTCTCCCCACTTAGCTAGTTAAAAATATCAGCTATCCTTTGAGGAGGGAAACTATTCTTGACTATCACCTAATTCAACCTCCGGTAGTCTATACACAACCTCATACCACCATATGCCTTCTTAGAGAACAACACTGGAGTGTCCCACGGTGACACACTCAGTCAAATGAAACCCTTATACATTAATTCATCTATTTGAATCCTCAACTACCACAACTTAGAGTATATCATCTGGTTCTGAGCCATCAAAATTGGAGCAGCATTGGGTTGCAAGTATATTAAAATCTCCACATCACATTGAGGGGGTAGTGTCTCAACCTCCTTGGGGAAAATATCCAGAAACTCCCTGATGATCCTGGGAGCCTCTACCATCCCAACACCCAATAATTCCATTGAGGACTCATTCAATAAGGAAAGAAAGGGATGCACATGGTGACTGCCCACCTAATAACCATACTCACAGACGGAAAACCACAAGCTGGCCAACCACATCCAAAAATGTGATTCTCCTCCAAAAGAAATCGATAACAGCACGCATATTATATAACTACTTGATGTTGAGGGTGACGTCGTATGACTACATCTGTAACATGAAAAGATCCTCATGGGACTGGTGCATCCCCATCATCAGTCTACACCCACAGTGCACATCAAACAAGATGTTTGGGACTCTAACTAGCATAGTCAACACCAAGGGAATGGAAAGCCTCTCTATTTCTAGTCCTAAATTAGGGGCTAGAGTGGGTTAAAAAAAGAATTTTGATGCTCCTGAATCAAACAAGTTGAAAACAAGAATACTAAACAAACTGATTGTACCTATGATGATATCTGGCCCTTTTAGAACTGCTTCCTCCATTACACATCACTAACCATACCCATCTCATATTCCTCTCTACTGACAACCACCTCTATATCCATGATCATGTCATGGTACCTAAACTGGAGAAACACCCTGAGGTCAGTCTCTACCAGCTCCATCACCTCTTAGTGGAAGAAAACCATACTTCCAATACTACTGTAATGGTCTCACTAGAAACTGCTACTGAGGATGACATTGAGCCTAACCAACTGTACAAAACTAAGCTTGAGGAAATACTAGGTACTATCTCTAGTGATGTACATGAAACCCACAACCAAAACACCCCAGTACAAATCTCCCATGAAAATCACTAAAACCACTAGCACCATAAAGATAGAAAGGAAGTTGCTGAGGTCAACTCACTGCTGGTCGAAACCTTGAAGATCCAAGAGCCTGAGATCTACCATTGACAACTCTTCCCCTCCAAGAAACCTGTTATATCCTCTCTCACGGTGTACATCCTCATGAGTTCATTTTCCCAATCACCACTACCTTATTATGAACCTATGGATATGTTGGATACGTAAAAGGAGTTATTGTATACTGGATAGAAGGACAGAGGGCCTCCTCAAGAAGTCTTGCACAATACTCCTCATCTGGAAAGAGATCTTGTTTGAAAAAAAAGAAGATCCTTAAACTTGATTCTTAAATCTATCACTGACATGATCTCCTACTAAAGAGAAAGAATCTTCTTGCTCTTACTACATTCATGGTCGATGAAAGGAAATCTTCCCGAAACTCCTTCTAGAAGTAAGTCAACAAAATTCTTTCTCATTCCGCTCTCCCAGATATAGCATCCACCACTAACACGTAGCTCCCTACATCTGACTAATTGTCAAAGGGACACAATACTCCATCATGGCTTGGATCAAACTAAAAGTGGTATCAAGATCCTCCATCCATCTCTCTATCTCCACGTCAGAAACATTGCCCTCATAGTTTCCAGAATCCTAACGCTGGAAAGCACACAGAATCCTATGCCACTGATCATCCTGCTCAATCGAATCAACCCTATAGAAATCAACTAAATTAGTCTACTAAACTGAAACCACCCGAGTCACATGTGGACGACTATTAGGATCTATATATTAAAGGAAAAAAGGATTTTATAATTTTTAGTAGTATATAATTTTTCATTAAGATTCATTTTAATTAATTTAATTAATTTTGTTATCAATTTTTAATTTCCCAAAAAAACCCAATTCAAACAAGAACACAAGACATTATGATGCATGTACCTATCCTAGGTATCTACCCTGCAAGAAGTGTAGCCTCAATTGGTCATTAGGTAGGATCATAGTCCTTACATTGGATCATGGGGGAGCCCTAAAATCTTGTGTCCTAGTTGGTCTTCCCGGACCTATGTCACGCACCAAGATTATCTGAAATTATTTCCCTACCAACCCATGTAATCCTCATTATGTCCAAATCAAAAATACATCTTATCTCTCAACCATCACCTTTGATACCACTATATCATGACCCCCTCCCTCCAAAGATACTGCAATGGTGGGGGAGAGATAATGACCCCCCCCCCCCCCCCGAGTCCTGCCTCCAGTAGGCCCTAGGTTGGCAATTAGCACCAAGGGTATATAAATCTCACAATATGGAAGGCATTGCCCTTTATAAGAAAACAAGATAAGGAAATATAATGAATCATACACAAAAAGTCCAAGACCAAATATAAAAATAAATCCAAAAACCATCCCACAATGCATGTATAAATAGAATAGATACAATAAAAGTATCAAAATTAAATACCTAAAAGTAAAGCTGAAGAAGAAACACAGCAACTGTCAAGGATCTAAGCTAGTTATGTCTAGCACGATCTGAAAAATCTTTCTAGAAAACTGAAAACAATTTTATATGCATAGGATGAGCATACAAGTATACTCAATAGGAAATCAAAAGTCTCTCGTGCATAAAGTAAAGAAGCATACTAATGCACCTTTGTTAAAATAGCAAAAACAAACATCACTTATCAAGTTATACTAACCATACCATCCTCACCAAGGAATTTTCACCAAGTAACACATGTCAAGAAATATAATATGAAATAAATCACATCAATGATAGGGTACCCTGCACCACTTTCCCATTGGTATGTTGTTATCTCCCAACATCACAGATCCTGTTGCTCCCATCCCTTCTGTATACCACATCACATCCCGTTCACACACACTTGGGACTCACAAAACATCCCGCCCACACACAACTGGTCCTCATAACACATCCCTCCTGCACACTCTGGGGCCTCACAACATATCACCTCATATCACATCTCATTCTGGAGACACCTGGGAAAGAACATCACAACCCATCCCAAAGACATTGGGGACAACACATCATAACTCATCCCAAAGACACCTAGTATACCACAACCACTATATAATGCACTAACAGACCTCCAACCATCACAGTCTCTGTAATACCTACCTCAAATGGAAGAGAGAGAGAAAAACATAGGGTACCAAGACATCTGTAATTCTCACCGGATGTTGGGAAAAACACCCCCAGTGTGACTACGTGGGCGATCGGCACCTAGTGCTCAACATGGGTGGGGTGTGTATAGAAATCACAAGAATGTACAATGTATAAATATACACATATATGTATATATAATCACATAATCCCAACTTATGGGTTTACAAACAAACTAACCAACTCACACCACCTTCATTTTTGTTGCTACCTCTAAATGCATTTATTAGTACCTACAATAGTAATTTCAAAAGGTGAAGAGACCTAAAAAGTGACTTCACAATTCCTCCACATTTAACACCCATTCATTATATTATTTATCATCAACCACCTTTAACTAAACAACCCATCATTTACTTTTCCATAAAAAAAATTCATTCCATTAACCAAACCAACTCATTCCATTTCAAAAATTATTTAATATTTCTTTCTTCATTCCATCACTGCTCGGGCATCTAGCACAAAGCAACCACATTCCACAAACATCTCAACATTCTAAACAATCTCACCTCACTTACCCACAAGCACATCCATAAAAACTATCACCTCACTAACCAAAAAGCACATCCCACAAACTATCACCTCGCCACCCCAAAATCGCGATCTAGCATCACAACACATCAATTCCTATTTAAATATTTACAAAGGTGTTTTTTATCACATTCTACTTTATTTTATGGGAATTATGACACAAGAAAAAATCCTGGGGAAACCATTTTATTAGCCAAGTATAAGTAATTAACCAATTTCTATTTAGAGTGATACCACAATAATCAAAATAATCACAAAAAAACAAAGGTTCTACATATCCTGTCAAACAACGCAAACAAAACCACCAACAACCACAATTTTTAGTGGGGCATTTATCCCGTACAATCCATCACATGAAAATAGTATCAAAGTTGTAAAAGTATGTGAAAACCCCCCCTTTTCACCCCTTTCAATTTAAATTAACAATTTTTTATCTTTGATTAAGCTGGAAAACCCATAATTCATAGATAAAAAATTAAACCCATCTCACATGATGTACAAAAAGGATAAACGAGGGAAAATCCTAACTCAGAGAATCTTTTCAACTCGTTGTGCACTACAGGGTGAAGAAGAATGCCCGTGAACCACAACCGCACCATGAGAACTATGTATTTACCTACACCAAATCCCAATACTATCAAGCTCAACCAAACACACACCCCAAAATAATGAAACACTGCTATAGTGAAACCCTAAAAGAAGAATGGAAGAAAACAAGTGATAGGGGGAAGAGAACTCACCATAATCTACCACAGATCACCAAAGATCAACCATTGGGATCAAAAGATCAAAGAGGGATTATGGAGGGCTCGAAGAACACCTCGAGGAACCTAGGGTTCACCCAAAACAAGAGGAAGATGAGAGAATCGCTGAATGAATAAAATTTCTGCTGAAAATGAATTTTAAAACTACACTAAATCAGGTAATTACACAATGTGTAATCTCATTTCATGTCATGAATTCCCTGGTGTTTGGTTTCCATCAAAACACACTTCACCTCTTCATTTTATTTTATTTTTATACCCCGATATATTACATGGTGTGAAAGCCTTTTCATGTCATGTAAAATATTTACACATCATTAAAGATCCTAGAAAAGCCATGAAATCTACTTCCACATTGTATAATACAGTTAAAAAACATGTAATCTTCTTACTTCCAGCCTTTACCAACTGAACTTCTCTAGAATCCCTATGAGCCTCCTCTGAACACCTCTAACAACCAAAACTAGAAAAGTAAGAAACCGAGAAGGCATGGACCATTAAAACAACCATTAATTTAATTTAGGCTCATTCATCTCAATCAAAGTATGATAGATATCTTCTTTCATAACCCATAATGGACAATTCCTTTTTTGATCATTAAATTAACGTCATACCACTCATGATGCACCAAACACAATACAATTTTCCAATAGATTTTATATCACAGTTTTAACCATGCATATAATAACATGATTCATGATTTACATTAATAATGATTTAACTTATAAAGACCATTACTAATGCTTACATTTTGGAATTTCTAATGACATATAGTACGTGGAATTCCTCTTGTTAGGCTAGTCCTTATGCTATCCCTTTTTAGAAATCACCAAGTGTAAACTATATAATAAATAGTTTTAATGATAATCATACATGATTTATAACCTTTAAATTGATGTATCTATACCATAAGGTATATCATTGTGAATATTTTCATGGCATAACCAGTTTATCATTTTAGTAAGAAATATTATAACTTATTAATGTGTTAAATATTCTAAGCATGTTATTGCATAATTTACAAAAAAATTGTAAAAATATATACATAATAATAATAGAAGATGTATATTTTAAACTGAATAATTTTTTAGTAATAAAAATTATATAAAGAATGTTGGTTATAGGGAACCAACCCAAGAAATATCCCACTGATATGGTATCCAACTCTAAACTAACCAAATGGTTATCACTCGCATGATATTTATTTTTTTGTTGAGTTATGAATTTAGTTAAAAGTTATTCTAAAATTTCCTATGTGGATATTCTTATAATTGTGACTTCATTTATCAGAGTAAATATCCTCAATAGGTGATCCTTTTAAGGTATGTGATTTATTATCTGGTGTGATCTTAACTCTTTGAAAAGAACCACTCTAAAAGTGTTATAATATGAAACTATGATATGATCTAAACTATTTGGTTCTGCAGCATTATTTCAGATAAAATTGGTTATTAAAATTGCTTCTTAGTTGTATCAGAAGCAACAATATACGTAGATTGTATACAATTGGAAACTACATGATAGTTTGACCTCTTATTTATCATTAATAATAATTATGATATTATGTAAACATGATATATTTAAAGGCTATAATCAATATATCCCATGTCAACTAGCTCCTGGTCTTCTCTATATTCTATAAAATATACTTTATAGTCTCATGTATAGTTTTAACTATTAACAATTGTAGTTATCTTGGAATTTTCATTATATTATCAATCTTAGAATATAACATGGTATATATGACTGATAAAATTACTAAAACAAAATAGATATTATTAATTATTTCTTTCTATACCTGTGTTTCAAAACATATTTTTGGAAAGATTTATTCCATGTGACATAGGAAAAAATCCTTTCTTAGAATGTAATATATTGTATCATTTTATTACATTGTCAATGTATATAATTTTTCTAGATCTGAGAACCACTTAAATTTATCTCAATATATCTTGATCCATAGAACATAGGTTATGTCATAAATTCCTTTATGAAGAATAATTTATTCATCCTGGTCTGAAAAAACTATAATACTTGTATCTATTTTCATATATAATTGAGAAAACTATTACACTCTTACTAACCATTTATAGAAGCAAGACTTATTTTCAATTATAATGAAACAAAATTTCATCATGGTATTTTAAGAACAAATCAAATTGTCACCCACTTGGTCGACCACATTTACTAATAGAAAATCCAAATGAAAATAAAAATAAAAGGCCCCAATACTATCCCCAAGATGTACCTAAAACCCAGCCACCAATAACTATTGAGATACTCTTTCTCAATTATTATAATCTAAAGGATCATTCCCGCCCAATCATGTAATGCTAGGTCTCGACCCCATCCACTATATAAAGCATTCTCAACCTAAAAAAATCATATGTTTTTAATGCACACCAATTTGCACGTAGAGGGGGTGAGAAAAAAACTCTGTGGGAAACCCCAAATAGTGTTCCTAACATCTTCTTCCATAATAAGTATATGAAATACATGATATTCCTAACCTAGTCAAATAATAATTGGAATAAATGAAATAAAATAATGGAAATGAAAAAAAGGATGAACGAGATAAATAGAATAAAATACAAAACCTAAAGTTCTATAATAACACTCAAGATAGATTAACCCCCACTTTATCCAATGATAATGGATTTATAGAACGTGTCTTACCTGTACATATAATATTAGGCACATACATTGGATTAAAAAGGAGATCCAAGACATCCAACACATTAACTGTCGTGAAGGCCAAACCCTAGGATGTTGACCTAGGAATCTAGTACAGAAGTGCAACACTACTGAATTCTAGGACTCAAAAAGAATAATATGAACATTTGATATGAACCTATAGGTTGAAAAAAATAGTTAATATTTCAATTTCCCAAGAGTCGTGTAGAATAATATGGTCTAATAACTAGATTTACCATGGGAATATAGGTGTTTGACTAGGTCGACCAATTATCCTTGATATCTTGAGAAAAAAACCCTATCAAGCTAAGGTGTAATACTAGACTAGGATGGGGTGCACTCATCTAGCTCATTCATTAGCTTTATAGACCAAACTAATAGAAACCAACCAATAGTGGAGACAAATCAGTCAATTTCAAGGAAAAATGCAGTCTAATTATATCCCAAATGTTCCCTCTCACATCCAAAACTGGATCAGGAACTACCTAAAACATCCTTATGATACATAGGCCATAAGAATAGTAGTTGGACTAGCACTAAAACCCTTTTATCAAAACCATCACTAGTACCTCTAGGGTCACACATCTCATGATGCTCCCTTACTTATTTTTATACGTATAATAATAACATGAAACCCTATATGGGGCTCCTCCAACACAAGTAGAACCTCGAGATAGGACTGCCACAAGAAACCTTATACAACCTCCTGAAACCCATCCAATCCTTGAAAAAAACTAATTCCACAAGGGAATTATAAAATAGGTCCCTTAGACATATCTTATTCTCTACCCAATGGCATATAGCTGTAACTAGTTCCACATGACACTAAATCCACACAAATGCTCAAACCGAACTAAACCCTAAAAACTACTTTTTGAAAGTCAACCAAGAAACCACTCGATCCCACCATTCAGGAACCATCCAAAAGAATATAAGCTATCCTCTTGAAATCTTCATGCTAAGGTGGAAAATAGGTTTATCACCATCACATGGATATTAAAGCATAGATAACTACCATCAAGAGTATTCTAAAACAAAACACCAAATGAACCTCTCACTAAACCTCACACCATCCAAAATGCATCTTAAACAACCTATAAATTTCCATAGATCCTCTCCATGGAAATTTATGTTTACAAACACTTAGAGTGGACTATAAACAAGTCCAATTTCAACTCTATGGTGAAAATAGGTGAAACACCTCTAAGGAGGAGTGCATGGTGTGTTCCTTAGGTATACAGTGTATACCACAAACAAGCCTCCCTACCTATATACCCCTGCTTGATCTAGGGTTTAATTTTAAAATTAGATGGTGTGCCTCCATCGTACATGGAATATACCCTACATAGAGTACATAGATGTGTATCTTATCCCCACTCGGTGTGCACTAAACCTAACTACACTTCATGTACCAAACACACATGGTGTGCATTCCATATGGGGTATATGGACATGTTATTCCCATGGGGTGTGGTCAAATAACCCACATGGAATTTGGAAATATACTACACATAAAATCTAGTTGTGTATTCTATACATCCATGCCCCCACATAGGGTGTATTTCTGTGTATATGGGAACACCATTAGTGCCTCTATATGGAATTCCCTAAACAAAAATGATGTGTATCCTTCATCTTCAATCCTTCTCACAAAACTAAGAACATGTAGTGTGTGTTCTTGAACTACATGTCATGTTATCAGGTTTTTATGAACATAAAACACTTAAAAATCCCCGAAACCCCTAAAAATCCCAAAAACAATCAAACATGTCCCTAACGTGGACCCTAGAAACACAAAAAAATGATTAAATCTAATGAAAAATAATCTATAGGGAGATCAGTGAAATACTAAATAGAAGACTTGTGTATGGGCGTAAAACACTAAATCTTCAGCCCTAAATCTCTACACACGCCAATTGTATCCCGATATATAGATGAACCTCCAACATGATCCCCCTCTCCCTCCCTCCTTTCTCTCATAAAATCACAACACCCGTAGGAGTGGGGGATCCACATATTTGAGAATACAAAGGGGAATGAAAGAAAAAAATAATAAGGAAACTGAAAAAATAAAGAAAATAAAAAATAAAATAAAAAGGGGAAAGGGATCAAGGCTAGTCCAAGCCCCCAAGATGATATTACACATCACCTAGTGAAATCCCCCGTTTCTGGACTCAAATAAAAATCTAGAATATTAATATGAGGATCAAGTCAAGAGATATCACCATTATTCTATTAGAAAATAATTAATATTTAATTTAATAAATGTTGAATGTTCGGTGAATACAAGAGTGGATCTAAACTCCACCAAAATCCTTTCCTAGGGTAAATATCCTATTCATGGACTAATGGAGTGATAATAAAATTATTATGAGGTCATCTCCAAGGATAAATTACTATTTCCCCTTAAAATTATCAAAGAATAGAAATTCATATTTCCACTAATTTTCTCAACCCACGGTAGTTTGGCTCAATAAATCTACCTTTGAGTGTTTTCCCAATACACATGCACACATTTCTTTTTAAACTAACTCCCTCTAGCTACAATATGAATATAACAGGGTGATAAAGATCACAAGTATATCTAAGTTTCTTTAGTGAGAGATGGTGTTGATCTTTCATTTTGAGAATTTCACATGATTGGAAAAGAAAATTCCAACCACTTTAAGATCTTATATTGTAGATTTTATCCCATAGATACATATTTTATTAACCTGGTTGATTAATTATGATTACTCAATGTTGTTGAATTTGATAATTTTTAAATAATTTTTTTAATTCTATAATAATTCTTCAATGATTATTTTCCTTTATTCTTCCACAAAATCATGATTGAATCATAGATTAATCAATCACCCTATGTTTTTTAAATTTATGTATTACATAACATCATCATAACTAAGTTCTATAAGTATTATCTATAATTTCATCAACATAAATTTTTCTAAGTGAACCATATGAATTCCACTATATCAACATATTGAAACCTATGAATTCATGAATTAATTTGTGGTTTTTCAATTGTACCCTATAAAGTCATGATTAAACATACATTTATTCAAATATACCTTATGAACATAGGAGCAGAACTTATAGTTTTTTTAATGTACCTTATTAACTCATGATCAACCTTATGGTTTTTCAAATATACCTTCTTAATTCATGATAGCCCTTAAAAATTTCTGTAATTTACTTTCTGATGTTTAAGATTAACATTACAATGTTTGTTAATGAACCTTATAAACTTATACCATTTCCATTTTCTCAAAATTCAACTCAGAGAAAACCTTATAAAGTGTTAGGGTTAATCATAAAAAAAACTCAATGTACATTACAATGTTCTGGATCAACCTTATGAAGTCTAGGTTCAACCTTACAAAAATATCAAATGTACCTTACAATGTTCTGGATCAATCTTTCATAGTCTAGGGTCAACCTCATAAAATTTTATATTTTAAAAAATTCTAGTTTCCAATTCATAAAAATAAAAATGAACCTTATGAATTCATAGGTACTTATCCACTTTTTACCTTCAGTATAGGATTTCTATAATCCTTCACACAAGATCAGTTCTTCCACAATTTAACTCAGAACCTCTTACAACACTTCAAAATATATAAAAAACATTCTTACCATAGGAAACTAAATCAGAAAATCTTTTAATGATTCTTCATTTTATGTTTATAATAAACACAATCTTTTAAAAATATATTGGGTACTTAAATAACTCATATTCACCTTAAACATCTTGAGCCATAAATTCATCAAAGTCTATTTGGATTCCACTATCTTCTTTAGATATTTTTTTCCTTTTCAAAAATATATTCTATCATAATATTGTTATAATTCTATATAAGGGATTACATAAGAATTATATCATTTTCAATTTAGGATAAATTTTTTAAAATTCACATCATGTCTCATAAGGAATTTTTTTTTCTTGTATTAGACTTAAAAATAATTTCATGTCCCTATACATGAATATATAATTAATTGTGGTTCTTCTCAAACTATAACACATATTTGATCCCATTTTTTCCTTGTCTAGAATTTTTTATTAAGTGTGTGTGAAATTTTGTTCAATACATATTGATAAGTGGTTCATATTTGGTTTTAAATGAATCATCATTAGTCATTCCAGAAGAGTTATGATATCAGTACATTCTCTTTAAGATAATCATGATTTCTTGGTTTTGATATGCTTTGGACCCATTTTATTAAAGCTTATTTTTCTTTAAAATAAGTTCATTATCTATATGAATTTGGTATTCCTTAAATATACTAATGTAATATGATATCATCCTCAACAGGTATACATATAAATAACTATTAATTCTATCTATAAAATTTAGGAATTATGATAATATACCCTAATTGTAACATCCCCCAATCTGGAACTCTCTCACGTGGTTGAAAAGGGTTGGTTACGAGACCTCAATTGCACTTCCCTTTATGCCATAGGTTTCTAACTAGCACCAGGGGTGTGAAATGTATAGTGGAGAGACTATACCCCATTTTATGAAGTGTCATAGTTGTAGAAACAAATCATAATATTACACAAATAATCAAAGTAAATACATATCAAAAGACAACAACAAAATTTAACTAAATAATCCAATAAATAATAAAGGAATAATGTAATGGAATTCTGGATGAGGACGAGGAACTCTAACCCCGATGGTGGAATCTCTCCCGATGGAGGAACCCTAACGGAGATGCCCGATGCATCGGCCCCTCCCTCCCCTTCGGAGGGAGGGGATATGTTCGAAGCTTCATCCCCTTTACCAACCCTAATCTCCTTTCCCCATTCTAATCGATTTATCTGTGCCCTAAGGTGCCTTCCCTTTTCAAGGGTGTGCCCCAAATCTCGATTTCTGAAAAGAAATTCAACGCCGCTTCAGATCTCTACAGAACAACATTGGTGGCTCATTTTAGGGGACGTCGTCCGTCTGTTGATGCCTTTGACAGATTCGTGTTTGATTCATGGGGACTCCAAGATCGCGCGGTGGTGGGTATGCCTGACCGACGCCATCTGATGATTCACTTTTCTTCATAAGTTGATCTTAATGCTTCTTGGTCCAGTGCTCCTCAAGCTCTCAATGGATGCAGCTTCTTCCTATCTCGATGGTCCTTCTAGTTCAACATGAATCGGGATGAGCCAATGATGGCGTTTTGGGTACGTTTTCCAGATTTACCGCTCCCTTTTCAGAATCCCTCGATTTTAAGCATGTTAGGGAACATGGTAGGTAGATATTTGTGTTCTGATAGTAGGACTTATGCGGTGTGTCGTCCTATCTCCCCTTGCATTTATGTTGAGGCTGATGTTTCCAAGCCTCCTATAGACTGGATTTGGATTGCAGTTGGAGAGGAATTCAGATGGAAGCAACGGGTGGTGTTCAAGTTTTGTCCAGTGTACTATTCAGGCTGCCATCAGTTTGGTCATTCGGTTCTTGGATGCCATCATGGACAAAGGGTTGGAAAAATGGTGGTCTCCCATACAAAAGGGTCTCAGGCGCTGGTCGTTCCATCTGGGATCCAGGAGCCTCGAGATACTGGTAGGCGTGGGACTGTTCCTACGGTGATGGAACGTGAGGAGACAGTAGCTGAGTCAAGGGATCAAGTCCAGCAGTGGGTTCCTATGACTTCTTCAGGGACAGTCAAGCATGTGGTTAACAAGGAGGTGGAGCCTCGGGTTTCTGATGTTTTTTCCCAGTTACATAGTGATTTTGGTTTGAATAGAGAAGCAGTGTAGGGTCCCTTGGCTGTGGTTAGGGGGGATCTCATAGCTTTACCCATTGAAGAAGGGGTGGTGAGCTTGTCTGGGAGTGGAGTTCTCGTTCCTGAAGACTCCCATGCCCGAGGATGGAAGGATTCCAACAAGAACTTACAGTTTATCGGTCGTGGGTATGAGAAAGATGAGGCATCAGACATGGTATAAGGAAACCCCTTAGGGAATGCAGAAGAACCCCTTTGCGAACAGGGGAGGGAAAGAGGTACGACTGTCCTGGGGTCCTTAGACCCAAACACCTTCGGTGCCATCAAGGTAGGGAAGATGGGGAAGGATAGCGGGCCAGAGAAGAAGTCTTGTATGGGTCTAAGACAGAGGCCCTCCAAAGAAGGTATGGGGGTGGAATTGAAAAACCAGTTTGAAGGTTTGGAACCGCAAGAAGAGTCGCATGTGGAAGATGATTCAGGCGATGACGGTCTTAGTCTTTCCCCAATGGACAGTTTGGACTGTGTCCATGGGAAAATTCCCCACAGTCCTAGAAGGAATAAAGGGAGTAAAGGAAAGCGGGACTGAGAAAAATTCATTGTGGTCCAGGGGAAAACCCAATGGGCATAAAGATTATTCTCATTTTCCAAAACCGATAGAAACCAGGTCCTCCAAGAAAGGTGCAAGTAAGGGGAACAAAGGCCTTCAAGTTGGGGATAGTGGTGCTCTAAGAAGAGATCCAAGAGTGATGGAAGAAGAGGTAGGGGAGTGTTTGAAGCTCATTATACACTCCAAGGAAGAAATTCCTGGGAAAGACCTTAGACCCAATGCCTCTAATGAGGATATTTTAATAATTTATGAAAGAAGTGTGAAGGTTGAGATCAATGATGAGCAAGGAGAGTGGATTGACATGCAAGATCGAATCATTGCCCGAGGATTCAACCAAGGAAAAATCACCATGGAAGAATTCATTCAGACAATGGACAGAATGATCTCTCATCTTGAAGTCCTTATCAGGGAGGATCTAGACACTCAGGTTAGTACCTTGCACTGGGAATTATATAGAGTGTCTGACTTGAATCATCTAAGTCTTGTGTTTAATATTTTTGTGAGCTCCTTCAGCACATAGTGATCTATGTTTTGTGAACAATGGTTTCCCACTTTTCCTTAAAGTGTTTTTTTAATAAAAAAATTAAATTTGGATAATGGAATTCTATAATGAAACTAAATTTCATGCTAGAATAATATAAGAAAAAGACTAGAAGTCTTAAATAAAAGACTCAAAGTCTCATGCCTCGAACCCCACATCAATACCATCTCCTAACTCCATCCCATTCAAAAATAAGAAATCAACAGAAAACTCCTTTACCCTTGTCCAAATTTGTATCCAATAAATCTATTTGGGTAACAAATGGTGGCCTGATAGGTTGTGAGAGTAACTCGTTAGGTTAACACCAATCTGTCTAAAAAACAAGTCAGATAAGAATTTTATGCAATAAAGAGATAACCAGGTGTATTAATTAATTTAAAAATTAATAAAATTCAACAAAAACCCGCTTTGGCATCATTCTAGAATATCCTTGAGAATTTCTTATGACTATGCTAACCACTGCCATAAAACCATGGTATAGTCACAATAATCCGGGTAAAATCCCTATTAGCATTACAGTTTCCATGACAAATCCCCATAAGAATTACAGTATAGTATGGGGAATATCCCACTCTCTTTAAGCATTACAACATGGGATTGGTTGAAACCCACTCAATATTAGCATTACAACATATAAGTGTGCATTTTCTAGGGACGATCTTGATATATAAGCATTGTACCATGGAACGCAATCCATGTCATACAACATGGATATCATAATAACAACATCACAATTCTCAATGGTTAATTCTACGAATTACCATTCTTATTTAATATGACACTTTTAATTTAATTCAAATTTTATTAAAAATTATATCAACACAAAATAATCCAAAATTTAATGATTCTATGAAAATAAATCACCTTAGGTCAAATTTCATGTTAAACATGCTTTAATCCTTTTTTCCAATTCAATTATAATCATGGTTTTCTCACCCCATGGGCATCCATGATCCAGTTAAAATCCTTTCAAACCCAAGGACATTAACGAATAATTCCATTTGTTTATTTAATTAATTTGGGCACATGAAAAAATGACACAATCACAATATTTCATAAACTTGGAAATTTTCAAACTATAGGGTTAAGATTTAGACCCCCTTCCTTTAACTAACAATCCAACAATGCTTCCAATAGCCAACACCCATGAGGAAGATGGTTTAGATGATTATAAATAGGTTCCTAGATCCAAACTGATCTTGATCAAAACCAAAAACACAATTGGTCAAAGGATTTCACCACAAAAATTTGAGAAGAATGAATATAAGGAAGAAACCTAATAGAAAAGTATTACCAGGGATCACCCTCACAAAAAAGATGTCCAAAAGATAAGTGGGCACCCCAAAATATCCTGGAGAAAGACCTAGGGTTGAGAGGAGAAGAGTTGCAGCCAAAACAAATAATAATTCAGATACACAACATGTTTAAAACAATAGTTCAGGCGTGTAATTTTATTACACTTCATGTAAATGTTTTTAATGGAATATGCTAAAAACCCCATCACCTAAAATTTATTTTATTAAAACCCTCAAACAATTACACAATGTGAAATCCCTTTAAACAATGCATAAATATTCTATAGTTGATTTTTATTCCATTTTTCTATTAATCAAATAAAACCTATTTTAATGTTTCTCAACTCACTAAGAACTTGTGAAATGCTTAACCCGTTTATACCTCAACTCCATTAATTCAAAAAAGCATACATCCCCCAACATTAAGTCATTTTCTCCAAAAAATCTCTCTAACTGATACTCTCTATTCCTTCTATTGTATCCTTGCAACCCAATACTTAATTTATTCAAATGATAGACTTTCATGATAAAAACACAGCTGAATGAAAATATTAACAAAAAGTTCTGAGAGATACATACCAAGAAAAGGAAGGGATATTACAACAACCCCACCATAAAACATCTCATCCCTAAGCTACTCTAAGTGTCACTGTGAGGTCTCAGTGAACAAGTTTATCCACTATGTTCACATATCACCCTCCCTCTCCCAAGTCTCCTACTGAACTCACCCATGCTGCGACTAAACTTGAAAACACATCTGAAAGAAAATATTAATGAAAAACTCAGAGAGAGAGAGAGACATATCTGAGAAAAGAATGGATTTAAAAAATTCCCCACCTTATAACATATCATCCTTGAGCTCCTCCATATATCACTGTGAGGTATCAATGAAAATGTTCATCCACTGTGTTCACATATTATACTCCCTCTCCCATGTCTCCTCCTAAAGTCACCCATGTTTCCCATTCACCTAAACCAATGGTATAGTCATACCCTGAAGATATTTCTCACTGTGATTCAAAACCCATATCGGATGCTCCTCAAAGGATGCATCCTCACAAAGCTCATCATCTATTATGTATATTGCGCGGGAAGGGTCTAGATGATATATCTATAGTTGTGACACATGGAATGAGTCAGGAATGGCACTGTAGCATTGTTGAAGGGCTAAACGATATGCCACTGCACCAACCCTTTCTACTATTTCAAATGTCCTGATAAACCTAGGTGCTAGATTTCCCAGTTTTCTAATGTGGCACTTCCCCAACCTAGGAAACACCCAAAGGGAAACATATTGACCTACCTTGAATTATAATGGTCATATATGATGGTTAGTATATGATTTGTTCCAAATATACATAGTCACCAACTGTTGTCTGATTAACTAAACCTATTCAGATATCTCCTACATGAGACTAGACCCAAAAAATGCTGACTTGCCTTCCTCCATCTAACAAAGAGGAAAATGACATGGCCTTCAATACAAATCCTCAAAAGTTTCCATTTGGATCGATGCCTAAAATCTATTATTATATGCATACTCTACGAGTTCCATATGTGGATCTCATAAATAATAAAAATCAAAAACACTGACTTGTAAAATATCCTCCATAACCTGAATAGTCTACTCATATTGATCGTCAGTATATGGATGATAGGTTGTAATTCAAAGAACTCATAATCCCTGGGTTTTCTGAAAACCCTTCTAGAAATTAAATGTGAAAAAAGGATTTATGCCTAAAAAGATACTCCTCAAAACACTATGCAACCAAACCACATCACACGCATAATGATTGCTCATATCAACAACATTGAAGGTTTCCCTAATGGTTAAGAATTAGGGTACCTTAGTCATTTGATCCAAAATAACACATATAGCATCATTCTTACAAGTCTTCCTGGGTAGTCCTAGCACAAAATCAATCATCACATCATCCCATTTCCACTCTGGAATGGGTAAAGGCTATAAAATCCCAGTTGGTCTCTGATACTCAGCTTTCACATACTGAAAAGTGAAGCATCTAGCAATGAATCTTGTCATCTATTTCTTAATTATTGACCACCAGTAATGTCTATAAAGATCATGATACATATTTGTTAAACCATTAAGAACCGTTGTTTCTGACGCTTTCGTTGGGGCGCGCGCGTCTGTCTCGTTTGGCGGGATGGAGGCACTATTTGTTGCACTACATTCCTGCTTTCCAAAGGCGGGCGGCATCTACTCCTTGTTTAGGGATGTTTTCTCCTTGATCAAAATGGGATGATGGGATTTCGGTTCTTCATTCCTTGGATTCCTCCTCTGAACTTGTCACCTAGTCCGAGTCTCCCTTATAGATTTAAGTCGTTGATCATGAAACTCTTCCTGGTGTCATATCTTTATGGACACCAATTAATTACACTGCTTCTTTCAGGACATTCCAAGGGATCTGGTTAGGGCAACAACCTTCAGTTAGGGGAGTAGTCATGTCGGACATCACTGGCGTGTCTGGATGCTGGGACATTGGTGTGTCTGGGTTTCTTCCCCTTATTATAGGTCTTCTCGAGGGCGCGGATGCCCAAGGCATCCCACATCAAACATGGGGAATCATATCACATGGGCATGTATCTGAGGTTTTCCTCAGTTTCCCATGTTTAACACAGGGTATGCTGTAAGTTTAATATCCAGTGGAGACGGATCAGACTGATCCGAACACTGGCTAGAGTGGATCAGAGGGGTGCAACCCCTAGAGGGAACACCGATATTGGGGCCGACATGTGGTTGCCTTCTTGAATGCTGTTAAATGGAATGGAGAATGGGGTGGAATGATCCCACCATGATGTGGCGGCGCGGATAATAATCATGATGGATGATGGGAGGTTCTATGAAGTGGAAAGTGAATTGGATGGAACCGTCATGAGGATGACAATGGTTTTGGGCTTGAGCCTCTAAGAGGCTTCCTACGTATCCCTGTGGAAAGTAATCAAATTACATATAGTTCATATGATGACGGCTTACCACGGATTGGGGTTTTCAACGGATTACCACTGGATGGGGTTGCAACGGTTTACCGCTGGATAGGATTGTCAACGGCTTACAGCTAATCGAGGACACAACGGCTTACTGCTGGATGGGGTCGAACCGATGGGAAGGAGGCCAAAGCGACCGATTTTTTGGCTTGAACCACTTGGAGGCTTCATACATACCTCACCTTATCAAGGATAAAAGACCTAATAGTTCGGGTGATAGGGGCATTTGGGGGTTACGCTCGGAGGCGGCCCAAGGTGTTGGTGAACTGATGGGAAGATTGTTGGGACCAATGGGTGTTGGGATTTCACCTCATGAAGGCTTCCTTCATACCTAGCCTTAGTAAGATCAAAGACCACGTAGTTCAATTGGGGATGGGAACTGGCGTGAAGGTGGTTGGAACCAATGGGGTGTTGGGCTTGAACCTTAGGGAGGCTTCCTACGTACCTCTCCTTGGCAAGGATCAAAGACCATGTAGTTTAGGTGGGGATGGGAACTGACGTGAAGGTGGTCAGATCCAATGGGGTGTTGGGCTTGAACCTCAGGGATGCTTCCTACATTCCTCACCTTGGAAAGGATAAAAGAACACATATTATAGATGTGGATGGGAACCGACGTGAAGGTGGTTGGAACCAATGGGGTGTTGGGCTTGAACCTCAGGGAGGCTTCCTACGTACCTCGCCTTGGCAAGGATCAAATACCATGTAGTTCAGGTATGGGTGTTTGGTGTGCAACGGCTTACCGCTGACTGAGGAAACAACGGATTACCGCTGATTGGGGTCCATAGTTTAGTGTCATGCAGGATGGGGGTGAACCGACATGAAGGTTATCGGAGAGACCAATTATTGAGATTGAAACTCTTGGAGGCTTCCTACGTACCTCATCTTAGCGAGGATCAAAGACCATTTAGTTCTAGTGGTGTGAGGCTTACACTCTAGGCTACCGAGAGAAGTTTTTATTATCTGTGCTTGATCTAAGCCCACGTGAGTCATGTTCGGTGTGAGAAACAATAGGTAGCAGAGACCTAATGATCAGGTTGTGAAAGGTGCGTCCATGGGAGGTGAAGTGGGGTTTACACGTGATCGCAACCCAAAGAAGAAATAGGGTCTTATGCATGGTTAGCGGCCTGAATTGGTTGGGACTTACTCCAGGATGGAGGCCCGGTGGTGAAAAAGCCCAGAAGGAGAGGGATTTGGAACTAAAGAAAGGAGGGGTAGAGATGTTGCCTCCTGAAAGAAAAGCTAGGGGCTTACACTAGGTTGGTTTCCCTTTCCCCCCGTAGGATGCATGGGGGGAAGTCACATTTTAACGTCATGTGATGAGGATGACGATGCATGGAAATTTAATGTCATGCAGCTCAGACGAGGTGGGTTTACTCTGCACCCCTAAGACTTACATAAATGATACCCGTTGCACCATGGTGAAGAGAGAGGACAGACAACGCCATGGCAAGGGGTTCTCATGGAGAAAACCATTTTGGGGTCCACATTAGTGTGGCTATGTGAAAAATCAATAGCCGTTATCATGACTATGAGAAGAAGCACGAGGCAAAGCAATACAATGGGTCGTATTGTCCAAGGGAAGTTGAAGTTACTCTATGAAAACTTGAGGGGACAAACGGTGAATGAACGCATGATGCATAGGTGTTGCGTGTCAGAGTGGTTTGAATGAGGTGCCTCAAGGTGAGGGCAGCACATGGAGTGCGTCAGAGAATAGACCGAGGTAAAATAGGAAGTCTGTACGCAAGAGGAAGGGTTGGCACGCAAGATGGATGGCTGGCGTGCAAGTGGGACCTGTGGCACATAAGACGGAGGTGCTGCACATAAAACGGGGGTTTGCGCACAAGTCGGATGGGAGGCGCGCAAGAAATAGGCCCGCGCGCAATTTTAACAAGTGGCGCGCAAGGATTCCTGTCACAGAGGGGGGGCTACATTCAAGACGGGACCCTTGCGTGCAAAGAACTTTGAAAATTTATGAGGATCCGAGGGGTCGACCGAAGGCGCACCCAACTTATCGCGCAACAACCATCCCCTGAAGTCCATGGGTTTTTGCGTGGTCACGGAAGACGGGGTTTCACGCAATAGAGAGTCACTTCATCTTCAGGTTACCCTCCTCCGAAGGGAGGGGAGATGGTTTGTTTTATAGCTGGAGTCCCCGGAGTGTCGCGCAAGGGACAAGCACCCAAGAAACGGGCATGGAAACCCTGGTTGATGTCGCCTGTGGTGCGGACATGGGGCTGGTTGCGCAAATGAACGTTCGACGTCGCCTTTGGTGTGGAACCAGTCCCGACCGTGGAAAGTCCCTTTGGACAACACCTTGGGTGCGGAAGCAGGGGCCGGCGTGCAAACGGCCGTCCATCATCACCTTCGGCATGGAAATGAGCCTGCACACGCAAACCCCCTTTTGATGGTGCCTTCGACGCGAAAGTGGGGTCGTAGAAGCCGTACGTGGAAGGCAGCATTTTTGGCGGTGAAGCAAAGGCTGGCATGCAATGGTTTGCGCGAAGGCCTCTTACGTTCATGTTTTTTAATTTTTGCACGTGCCCGCCCCTTGGGCCCCAGGATCACATTTTCTTTATCTTGGATTCATTGGAAGCTCTTTAGTCCGACCGAAGGGCCCCTTTTCCGGATTTTGGCATTAACAACCATCCATCTTGAAGCATCGAACTCGCTCATTATTTCCTCATGCAAGCCTATATGAACCCATAATCGTCCATGGAAAAGAATAAAATTCTCACATCTAAGATAACTTCATTATGGATTCTCCCCACCATATAATTTGTCTCTCAGAACTGAGCCTTCTAGATCAAATAACTTCTAGGCCTCAATCTATTCCAAAAGCACATGTATAATAGATATTGAAGTCATAGTTACTCTCTCTTGAGATTCCAGAACATCCAGATGTATATCTACAAATAGGTACATTATCTTCCACTCATCACGAGACTCACAAACTACCTATGTCTGTGTATTTTTGATCGAAGCACCATCAACGATGTTTCCCTTAGTTTATAATCCAATTCAAATTCAAAATACTATAGATACTTGACCCACCTCCTCTATCAAAGGTTCATGTCTCACTTAGAAAAGATATACTTGAGTCACTTGTGATCCATGTGTACCTAAAACCTCTAACCCATGAGATAGTGTCTCCAACATATCAAGGTATGTACCACTACTGCTAACTCCAGATCATGAGTAGGTCACTTAATCTCATGTAGTCTTAACTACTTGGATCCATAAGCAACCACTCGATCCTCCTACCTCAAAACTTATCTGAGTCTGACTCTAGATGTGTCACAGTACATGGAACATGATTTACCCAGTATAAGTAATGTGAGGATAGGTTCTAAGGTCAACCTTCCTTTCATCTATAGAAAATCTCTCTCATAAGTATCATAATAAAAACACGTCACCCCTTTCTTGGACATCCCAGATATTGGTGCTTCCAAACGGGTGAAATCTTGGATAAAACGTCTGTAATAACTTGTTATTCCAAGAAAGATCTGAATTTCAAATATGTTCTTAGGTTGTTCCCAAGATATCATGAATGTGATTTTCTCTAGGTCCATTGACACTCCTTCCTATAAGATTACATGGCCCATGAAGTTCACTTCATTAATCTAAAACCGCATTTGGTTAGCTTGGCATAAAATAGATTCTCTCTAAATGTACTCAGGAATATTTCAAGATGTTTAGCATGATCATATACATGCTGGGAGTAGAATAATATATCATTGATAAAAAGTACCACATACTAATCTATAAAAGGATTAAAGATCCAATTTATTAATTCCATGAACATCATAGGTGCACTAGTCAACCCAAACGGCATCACTACGAATTCATACATGCCATACATGCTCTTAAAATTAGTCTTAGGTACGTTCGATAGTCTCAACATTAACTGATGATATCCTGATGTCAAGTCAATCTTGGAGAAGATCTTAGAACCTCTCAATTGGTCGAAAAGATCTTCAATGCATGGAAGATGATACTACTTCTTGACCGTTATTTGGTTCAACCTCTGATAATACACACATAAGAACAAACATCCATTATCCTTTTAGAAAAGAGAACTATAGAACCTCAATGAGATGTATTAGGTTTTGTGAAGCCTTTAGATTCTAGATCTTCCAACTAAACCTTCAACTCCAAAATTTCTATTGGTTCCATTTGATAATGTAGGATAGAAACTGGCTCTTCTCTCGGCACCAACTCGATCACAAACTCAATCTCTCACTTTGGAGGTAATCCATAGAACTAGTAAGGGAAGACATACTGAAAATGGACTACAACTAGAGAAAAATAATCATTCTTCATTCCACCATTATGTCGAGAAAGAACAATGATCTGAGCTGTGAGATAATCCAATCTACACTGAATTGGTCCTGCATGACCATCCTGAAGATCCCACTCACCCTGGTGAGAATAGATGCTTCCTTCTAGAGATAGGAAGGTAACTCTACTCCTATAAAATTTGATATGAGCATGGTATAGAAATAACCAATACATATCAAGAATCAATTCAAGTCCAATAATTTCCAACAAGAACAGTTCCCAAAAGAAATGGTAACCACCAATATGAAGAGAACATTCCTTGCAATGTTTGATATTCTATGACTAAACTCCCAACAGTGTGTCAATAGTTAAAAATCAATCTAATATTTCCACATACAATCCCAAAACATTTTCAAAAATAGCAGATAGAAAAGAATGTGATGCTCTTATATCAAACAAAACAAAATCTAAGGTAGATGATACAAGAATCATACCTCTGACAGTATATGGTCATGCATCCATGTCAGCTTGTGCAGTCTACATAACATGAAAATAACTTGTCCCTATACCCTAGGACCCAGTATGACTACCTTGAGATACATACCTTTCTGTTTCTCATGAAATGGGGTTCCACATCTTCTGCCTTGGGATGAACAGCATGTGGAACTCCAGCTACTAGTCTGCTTAGAGGTAGTTTTCAGAGCCGACCCTAGTCCTCTGGCACTAGTCTGGTGCAGAAATTTTGTACAGAACCTCTAAAGATGACCTAGTTTTCCACAAATATGATACTGGACTATGGGGTAATGACACTATGGGTGCTTGTGGACAAACTTTTCACACTGATAGCACTATAATGGAACATGGTCTTGAGACTTTTTTTCCACTATCCTGACTACTCTTCCCACTACTTATTTGGAGGAAATTAAAATAATTACACTTCTTACCACTTTAAGAATAACTCCTAGATTACCCGGTTTAAATAGCATGGTCGTTGGTTAGGGCCGATCTCATATTCCCTTCCATGATGAGTGCCTAATTTATCACATCTTCAAAGCTACTTAATTGTAAAACATTTACCCATGACCTGATCTCATAACAAATATAATCTTGGAAATGTATCACCCTAGAGATCTCATCAACTGGAAAAGATGTTGAAAATCACTGTAGGTCAGTATAACATCCAATATAGTTCAGTACAAACAAACTATCCTATGTTATATGAATGAACTCATGAGCTTTTTCATCTCTCATGTTCTTAGGATAGAAATGGATTAGGAACTTCATCTCGAAGTCCTTCCAAGATAGCTCATCCTACTACCGGGATTCATCCAAAATATCCCACCAACACTTAGCAGGTCCCCAAAGAATATATATATATATATATCATGTTTAACCCTCCTATCTTTGGGCGTCTCAAGATTTTTTAAGATCATCTAGACTTACCCAATCCAAAAATCGGCTACCTGGTCTCCCCCTTTCCTAATAAACATAGGTGGATCCTGTAGCTAAAACTCTCTTGTAAGATCAGTCATTAAAGGAACAATATGAATAGTCTCCCTTTACATGGATCGAATGACCCTCAGGAAGCTGTCGCAAAGCTGAACATCCATCTTCTCCAAAAGATCTATAGGAAGCTCAGGCTCAGCTACGTTAGGAGTGTGCTATTTTCCACTCTCCTGATACCTGAGTTGAAGATGATGAGGATGCATTTTTTCTGTAAGAAAAACACATGAGATAGAGAACTGGATATCTTTAATGTCAACCCCAACAGGTGACTACAACCGATAACCAAAAACTATTGGTCTCTATAGACATGGATTACAAGTATTTTATCATGACATAACAAATCATTTCATTTATCTAGTGAAATAGACATCGCATTCCATAGTTCTACAAGCAATTATATATCACATGAAAAAAATAGATATCCTCCTATCATGAACAATGCATGTTAATATATACCTATATGCCTATTGTGATGCATGTATTCTCATCTCACGTCATATTGGGCCATGAGTACAAATATTAATAAATAGTGAGATCATAAAATAATAACCTCCCACAACATGTGAATCACCCAAGGTGAAGTAACATCAATGGAAACAAGCACACAACACAAAAAAAAATCCCATCATTGAAAACTCAGATTTTCCCCCATACATGGGTTAGATACTCCCATTCACAATCTCATTACCAAGTCCCGACACATCCTAGTCTCCTTTATACCTTTCGAAATATTAAATCATAATAAAAGAAAACATGCTCATATGATACCACTTTGTAACATCCCCCAATCTGACAATCACTCATGTGGCTAGAAAGGGTTTGTTACAAGACCTCAAGCACGTATCCCTGTATGCCAGAGGCTGCCGACGAATAGCGAGGGTGTGAAATGTATAGTGGGGAGACTATAACCCCTTTTGTATGAAGTGTTATAGCAGTAGTAACAAATCATAATAGAATATAAATAATAAATGTAAATTCATAGAAGAAGATAACAACAAAATCCAACTGAATAATCCAATAAATAATAAGGGAATAATGTAATAACATGCTAGAATATAGCTAAATGTTACGCTATAATAATAAAAAGAAAAATACTGGAAGACTCAAAGTACTGGATCTATAAACCCACATTCATCCAATATCCTAATTTCATGACACGCCCCTCGAGTCCCATACCATGACTACCCTAAGTCCACCTCCCAAAGGCCAGGAGCTAGTGACTAGCGTCGAGTGGGAGGCAGTTTCCTGAGTGCTTGTACACACGCACACAACTCCCAGCCAAAGGTACTAGAAAGTAAAATCCAAGAACACCATGCATGCAATTCACTAAGTAAAACACAACCATAGTACAACAAAAATTAAAGTACAGGGTGGAAACATAGGACAGTATACAAACCCTCCAAAATGAAAAAAGAACAAAAATAAAACTCAAATTCCCTGAAGCTCGTCCGTCGGGAAGCCTACCTGAAGCGTAGATGCCTGAAGCTGTAGAAGTTCACATTGTCTGTCTAATCTCAATGAACAATACTAGGCCCTGGTCCTCCCTAGACTCCACCAAAGAATCAATCGTCTTCACAATACACGACACATGTGGGAAAATCCCATGCAGGGGTGAATAAAACAATACTTAGTAGGGGACCCCGAATCCACAAAGAAAAATCACAAGAGAAACCCCACAAAAGAATGAACAATTATCTCTACAAGATTATATGCCCATACAAATACCATGAACATCTAGATATAATCATCTCAGTCACTAATAAAAACATGTGGTCCCAACCACACAACCAATTTCAGGATTCTCATCAAAGGCTCAAGTCATAACACACAAACCAGGAGATCAGACTCCATGAGCTCATCCATCCATGATGGAACCCATTCAAGAGATGTACTCCATCTGGTACAATCCTACCATTTTGAATGGTTCACCGGAGAGAATTGGATCCATCAGGAACATTATACTAGGTCCGAATCTAGTGCCCGACACTAGAGGTTTTGTCGTCATAGTCATGTACCCCATGAAAGATTAAGGAAACACAAGTGAAGTGTCCTGATCCTCATCACTATGCTCAGTTGAGGGCATGCTACTCAAAAATAACCTGTGATAACCCAGTCTCTATTGTAAGGAGTGGCATGAGCCTCAGTCTATTGACGGAGTACTAACTCCTATCTAGGTATTGTATTCATCAAGTGGATGGGCTCGCTCCTCGCTACTGTTTCCTATAGCCGAGGGAGATCCATCTCTAATCGAGGACCAGAACCCTACCAGATAGGGGAGTACTTCTCAATGACTAGAGGAACAGTGCTCTAGTGAGACAGGGGAGTACTACTCAAGACGAACTCACACCTTGTATCGGTAGGGGAGAACAACTTCGTATATCAAGGACCCACACCCTACCTAGTAGGGAAGTACCACTCAATGACTAGAAGACCCGCACCGTGGTAATGTAGGGGAGTACTGACTCTATAAGTCTATTCACTATGGGGACCCACACCCTAGTACATTAGGGGAGTACCAACCCCAGGCTAGAGGACCTATCCCTGGCATGGAAGGGGAGTACCGACTCTACCGTAGCACTGCATTAGGAGGACCTGTACCCTGGAACTACAAGGGAGTACCAAATACTAAAATAGAGGACTCGCTCCCTACTTGGTAGGGGAGTACTGACTCTATATGCATTATATATGGAGGACCCATGCCCTAGTCCAACAGGGGAGTGTCGACTCCAATGACAAAGAACTCACTCCCTTGCATGGTAGGAGAGTACTGACTCTTCCTTTACAAAATTATCTAAGAACTCATGCCCTAAAACGTGGGGAGTCTCATCCCTAACAAAGTAGAGGGATAAGGAGTACCCATGCATTGATTCATCATGGGAGTAACTATCCTAACATATCATTATAAGAATCACCCCAATTCTACCCAAAGTTTACCCATACTGGGAGGGCATGCCCTTCCAATCAAATTAGTCGTCGTCTAACTTTCTCAAAAGCTCACTTATAGTATTTCAAAAGGACCAACTCATCTCAAGGGTCCCAACACCGTATAAGGATTGTCAAATAGATGCCCTTTTGGGAAGTTACAGGCATTTTTTTGAAACGGGGGTCGGTTGGGTCTGGGTCGGGTCCAACCCAACCCAATTCGCCTAGCCTAGAATAGCCCACCTAGCTGGGCACAACACGCTAGAAGAAACCCGGCCCACCATTTGAGCGGGTCGACTTATCCAGACCAGATGAGGCTCTTTTGTGTCCATCCCCACCCAAGCGGCACCAACTAGTGCTGCCACCTCAAGTCATCTGGTCCGCTCACTTGGACCAGTTCGTATAGAAAGTCCCACAACAAGACGTAGGTCTAAATCATGTTATGGCTCTTTCATGCAACTATTACTACCAAACACCACTACAGCGCACTGACAGATTTTTTTGTGGGCTATTGAGCATGCTCCAGTGGTCCGTTCTTCGGTTCTGAGGGTATTCTGGAACCCTCGGGTTGCGTTCCTCATTTCCTAGGGTTCAAAACTACACCATGATCCATTCCACCGATAAAATCTCGATTGGAGTCATCTATCACACCACCTCTATCTTTCTGTCTTCAACATTTTTAACATCGTTGGACCACCATCGTCGTAGCGCGAAGAATAGTTGCACAACGACCTACCGCTCATCATCCCATGAAGAATGCAAAAAATGTGCATCAAGGGGGGAGATGAAAAACAAAAAACTAAGTGATGAATGGACCTCCTACATCATTCTTTATGGAGTTTATCCTCTCCTATTATAAGGATAAATGGGGAAAATAAAAATTTATGAAATGAAATGATTTACTCCCCAAAGATAATCTGGATAGAAAAATCCCTCCTACATGAACGATTGAACTGTGGGTCAACCTGTTCATGGATTGATCCGTATTCGTCATTTAAACCAAGAATAAGGAAAAGAATAGAATTTAAATAACAACCCTACCTGGGTCAGGTTGTTCATTGGCGTTCATCGTCATCACCCACATGAGCTTCAGAGTAGAACCAGGATTGTGCCAACAATCCTGTGTCATCTACTTGGCCATTAAAGAATGAAATGAAAATTATTGTTTCAGTTATGCTGATATTGTGAAGTCGTTACACTGTTTCATTTAATGAAACACTGTATTTAGTTTCATTTTGTTACATAATGATTCGCTGCAATGGTTTCAAAAGTTAGAAAATAAAATAAAACATCCGCTTTATTTTATTTTAACTTTTTCTTAAAAAGTCCAAAAATGATCTTTTCCGGTCGACCCACACCGATCAATGTTAAGACCATTATTAGGTAATGTAGTTGTCCTGGACACAAATGTACCCTCATATTTTCCATCCGGGAAACTTTTTACAAGTTTACAAAACCATGCACCCATGCCATTTTAATTCTCTTAAAAAAATCAAAAAATAACTTTCAACCTCAACCCATGTCGGTCGAGGTTATGATCCACCTAAGGGAAACACGCACTCATGAGATCAATGGTACTCTCAAATTTCAAATCTGAGTTACCATTTAGGAGTTATAAGGATTTGAAAATAAAATAATTTTTACTTAATTATTTTATTTACGGGAAAAAACTAACTTCTATTGGTTGCCCATGCTAGCCAATGTTAGGCCCTTTCTAGGTGAATCTTGACATTCTGAGTTCAATGGTGACCTTAGATTTCTGATTTGAGAACTGGTTCAGAAGATAGAAAAACCCACTCACATGTGTAATTAATAAAATTTAAAAAAAATTGAAAATCCTTTCTGACCACTCTGGGTCTCGAAATTACATGTCGTCTTAGAGCCTGGTCTCGTAAAAATACCATTTGATTTTAAAAAACAATCCATGGAATTTCTGGTCATTACATTCTAACCCCCCCCCTAAGACTTTTCATCCATGAAAAACAAAATCCTACTCTCAAGGGGAGAAAACTGAGTTCATCCAGGGTCCCTACACTGCTTACAAGCACGCACCTCGAGGAACCACTGAGATCGACAACTATTATTTACAGCTTCTACTAGGTCAAAATTATGAAACAATAATTACATGTCTCTTTAGCTACAAAAAGTGGGAAAATCACTAAGCACTCTGATCCATTTGTAGTCATGGGGTCTAGTGGATCACCTCCATTCTAACCTAACATAGACACAAACAGAACCCCACAATTCACATCCACCCATGGATGCACTGTAATAAATCCTCCACAAGCATTACGCATTCAATGTTGACACTAAACATGCAGGGGTATTTTAAAATTAAACAGGGCTACCCACGAGCGTGCATTGGGTCTTACTAGACCGTCTGTTTAGAACCTCCAATGGCCACACCACTTTCCGAAACTTGAACACTACCACACTCACTAGTGGTATTCCAGCTGAGTATGGATGGTAAAAAACCATTTCATACTACAGATATATCATGGGGTCTAACTCTACCACCATGGAATGTTTCTAAGCATGAGTCTTCTCGAGAGTCTGCCCTGTGCGGCCTGAGGCTTCCTTTCACTAGAAGGATGAACTATTCTTCACCATCGCGGACACACCGCATACTTTTCCTAATACAATTAATCTAGGTATGAATGGTATTATTCCATACCAAGAATGATGTTTTAAGGCCTCGAAACTATGAATAAGAGACCCCAAACAAAACTCTCACCTCCAAGATTTAGGTCACACTATTAGCACCAGTGTGTGATCAATGGGTCACCTCCAACATGAGTCTTTAAGCATGAAATTCAAGTCCATGGTCCAAGAAAAACCTCGAAGTCTCAAAAATAACTCACAAAATAAGGAGAACGTCCAACACCTTTGTCTATTCAAAAAGGCAGAAATAAGATAAGACACAGATCGTTCCATAAATTTCTCCTAGAGCTTTTTGGTCATAATCCAAGATCGCATGCAACTGTCCTCGCCCTCATCCTCTAGATCCCTGAGCCTGGCACAGACCACCTCTTGCTTCTTGTCCAACTCTTTAGCCTCACCCTCCATCTTGTGGAACGCCTTGCTCCAAGATCTATCTTGACTAAGGAGGCTCATCAGTAGACTCCCTCTCAGTAGAACGGTGGTTCAAATAATCCCTAGTGAGATTTATCAGGGCGTTACAAGTTTAACACAACCTCTCCTATGGATGATCTACTCCTTAGCGCTACTCTAGCTCCACATAACCATGTGTTTGTGTTCGATCATGGGTATGACTCCAATGTCGCGATCCAGTCTCATTTTATCTACTAGCTCTAGTAGACACCTCTACTTTGTGACCTCTGCTATAGGTCGCATCCATCTTCTCCTCCTCCAGGTAGCTCTCAACCACCAAGGCTCGCTCCAACACCCCAGAATATGTTTGAATGTTAAGGGGTATCACCGACACCCTGATCTCCTAGAGTATCCCAGGATTGAATGTATGGGACCTGAAGTAACGGTCCCACACCATATATATATGTTAGCGAGAAAGATCCGTGAATCTTTCCAAGTACTCTGCAACCATCAAGATTCCTTGTCGCAGGTGCAGCAGCTCCTGTATACACACAGAGCATAAATTCACTGTAAAGAAATACTCCCTTGTGCTCAATGTCAATCTAGGTGAGAGTCACCTCATCATGTGTCTAGAAAACCAAGCTCCACCATCGTCCCAATGATCCCTGTAGAAGTCTCATGGATAGTACTACCATCTGGTCGAGAGGCGTCCTCACTGGGCAGAAGACTTGCATAACCACCTCAAGCCAATCCTCATCTACCTAAATATCTATCTCACCTCGAAACCTAGGAGGTATCTTCCTCTGGAACTCGTGTAGTGAACTCACCCTGTATGAATCCTCCACTGGTGACACTAGTAGCAACTGATGATCGACGGGTGGTCGCATCACTAGTGAAGTACCTGGAGGTAATTCCACAGATTTAGTGCCCTACACTAAAGCCTCCACTCAAGGTGGATCATAAACATGATCACACTGTAGGATCCTATCTGGCTATCATCATGGTGGCATCCTGAAATATATCAAGATAAACCATAATTAAAGAGTATATCTGGAGAGCTTACTCAAGAAAGACATAGAAATCACAACCATTCATACATGATGTATGTACCCTTTATTTCCCCTCAACCAGTGTTCCCATGTACCGAGTTGGAAAATAGGTTCCCAAAGTCCTGGTGTATGGATATGTTGGCCGCTGCACCAACACTGGAGTCCCTGTCCTAAAATTCGAACTCGAAACACTTAACATTGTTGGCCAAAACCAAAAACAACAGACCCCTGATCTTTGACGTAGAACCGAACATCTATAATACCAATTTTTCATGACATGTCCCTTAGGGCCCATGTTGTGACTACTCCAAGCCCACCTCCCAAAGTCTAGGGGCTGGTGACTAGTGCCATAAGAATTATTCCAAAAGTGGGAGGAATTTGTCTGAGTGCTTGTACACACACACACAACTCCTATACAAAGGTACTAGAAAGTAAAATCTAAAGAAAAAATACATTCAATCCACTAAGTAAAACCCAACTAGAGTACAACAGAAATTAAAGTACAGGGTGGAAACCCAAGATAATATACAATCACAACAAAAGTGATATAGAACAAAAGTAAAACTCCCAGTCCCTGAAGCTTGTCCGCTGGGAAGCCTACCTAAAGGGTATGTGAAGGGTAGCTACTTGAAGCTGTAGAAGTGCACCTCATATATCTAATGTCACTAAACACAACCTGGCCATGGTCCTCCCTAAACTCCATCAAAGCGTCGGTCATTTTCACAAGACAAAATATATTTGAGAAAAGAATGAGCATGGTTGAGTAAAACAATACTCAGTAGGGGACCCTAAAATCATAAAGGTAAAGAATAAGAGAAAACCCACAAAGGAATGCATAGTCATCTCTACCCTGGTATATTCCCATACATATTCCCTGAACAACCTGACGTACTCATCTCAACCACTAAGAAAAAGATGTGGTCCCAACTACATATCTATTTTTAGGATTCTCATTGAAGGTTCAAGTCACAACACACAAACTAGGTGATCAAACTCCTTAAGCTCATCCATCCCTGATGAAACCCATCCAAGAGATGCACTCCATTGGGTATAATCCTAACATTCTGAATGCTATATCCAAGAGAACATACTCTATCATGAACATTCTACTAGGTCTGACTCTAGTTCCTGGCACTAGAGGTTTAGTCATCACAGTCATGTACCCCATGCAAGACTAAAGAAACCCATGTGAGGAGGCCCACTCCTCTTCACTGTGCTTATTTGAGGGAGCGCTTATCCATACTAACCTATGATACCTCAGTTGATTTAGTAAGGAGTGGACCGCAAATTAGTCCATCGAGGGAGCACTAACTCATATCTAGGTATTGTATACATCAAGTGGATGGGCCCACTCCTCACTACTGTGTCTGATAGTCGACGGAGATCCAAATGCAATCAAGGACCCGCACCCTACCTGGTTGGGGAGTATGACTCGGGGACTAGAGGACCCATGCCTTGGTGTGAAAGGGGAGTACTAATCATGAAGGACATGCACCCTGTATTGGAATGGGATTACAACTTCGTATATCGAGGACCCACACCGCACCCAATAGGGGAGTACTACTCAGTGACTAGAGGACCCACACCCTAGTAAAGTAAGGGAGTACTAACTCTATTAGTGTATTCTCTATGGGGGACTCCCACCCTAGTACATTAGGGGAGTACAGACCCCATTCTAGAAGACCCGCTCCCTAGCACAGTAAGGGAGTACCTACTCTGTCGTAGCACTGCATAAGGGGGACCCGCACTCCGGAATGGTAGGGGGTACCGACTCCTACAATAGAGGACCGACTCCCTACCCAGTAGGGGAGTACCAACTCTATATGTGTTAGATATGAAGGACTCACATCCTAGTCCAATAGATTATTTCTAACTCAAAGGATAGAGGACCCTCTCCCTAGCACGGTAGGGGAGT
Source organism: Viscum album (assembly GCA_963277665.1). Lineage (NCBI taxonomy): Eukaryota > Viridiplantae > Streptophyta > Magnoliopsida > Santalales > Viscaceae > Viscum > Viscum album. Next base: position 1,508,605,818 of record OY728139.1, on the reverse strand, counting down.
ACCAAATCTTACATTATAAACTTCTCTGAGAACTTGAACCCTTAAATGCATGGGGTCCCATCCCTACCAAAGTAGAGGGATAAGGAGTACTCGTACCTTGAGTCATCAAGGGAGTAACATTCCTAACATCTCATAAATAAGAATCACCCTGATCATACCCAAAGTATGCCCGTACCGAGAGGGCCTACTCTTCAAATCAAATAGGATGTCCCCTAAATTTCTCAAAAACTCACTTAGAGTATCCAAAAAGGGACGTCTCATCTCAAGGGCCCCAACTCCCCACATGGCTCGTCAAACAGACGCTCTGTTTGAAAGTTACATGCATTTTTGTGAAATGGGGGTTGGTTGGGTCCGAGTCCTGTCTGACCCGGTCAGAACAACCTAACCCAGGCCCATAGGCCCATCCCAGAACACCTGGTTGGGTAGGTTCCGCTAGTAGCATCCCGACCCACCATTTGTGCAAGTCGGCTTCTCCAGACCAGATGCGGCTCTTCCGCGTCCGTCCCACACCAGGTGTCACCAAATGGCACTGCCACATCAAGTCAATTGTTCTGCCCACATGGATCAGTTCATCTAGAAAGACCCACAACAATCCATGTGTCCAAATCACACCGCGGCTTCGACTGCGGATCCTTCACGCGACTGCCACCGCCCAGCACCACCGTGGCGTGTCATCCAACATGCGTGTCACCCACTCCTGTACCAGTAGATTTTTCTACGGGATATTGAACATGCTACGGTGGTCAGTTATTTGATTCGATGGGTGTTATAGAACCCTTGGGTCGCGTTATTCATTGCATGGGGTTCAAAAATTCATTGTGATCCCTTCCGCTGAGAAGTGCTCGATTGGAGACATCTCTCGCACTACCTCAATCTGTCTATCATCGTCGTCGTTGCACCTATGTCATCGATGCACCAAGAACAGTTGAAAAATTACCAACTGCTCATTATACCATGACGAACTCAAAGAAAATGCATCAAGGGGGGGGGGGGGGTGTGAGGAAAACCAAACAACTAAGTGAGGAAAGAACCTTTGTCATTATTCTTCATGGCTTTGATCTACTCTCTTTAGAAGGATTAATAGGGAAAATCAAAATTTATTTAGTAAATAATTAACTCCCCAAAGATAATCCTAATAGAAAAATACCTCTCACAAGAACAATCGAACTGTGGGTCAACTTGTTCGTGGGTTGATCCATGTTCGTCATTTAAACCAAGAACAAGGAAAATAAAAAAAATTAAATAACAACCCCTACCTGGGTCAGATCGTTCGTTGGCGAAGAAAAGTGTCACTGCGTTCGTCATTATGTGATCCTCTATTTACGGCCATTCGACGATCGTTGTTGGTGACAATCCGTTCTAAGGGGGGTTGGTGTTCGTCATTGTCACCCACCAGAGATTCAGAGCAAAACCAGGATTGTGCCAACAATCCTACGTCATCTTTTTGTCCATTAAAGGAAGAAATGGTAATCAATGTATCGGTTACGTTGTTGTTACAAAGTCATTATGATGTTTCATTTAATGAAACAATGTATTCAGTTTCATTACGTTACATGCCGATTCACTACAATGGTTTCAAAAGTTCAAAAATAAAATAAGACACTCAATTTATTTTATTTTAACTTTTTCTTAAAAATTCCAAAAACTATCTTTTCCGGTTAACCCCTGACGGTCGATGTTAAGTCCATTATTAGGTAATTTCATCGTTTCGGATGTAACAGTGCCCTTGGATTTTCAATCTAGGCAACCATTTAGAAGTTTCCAAAACCACGCACGTGTCCCATTTTAATTTTCTTAAAAAAACTCAAAAACTAACTTTCAGCCTCAACCCATTTCAGTCTAGGTTAATCTCTTCCCTAGGGAAACATGCCATCACGAGCTCAACGGTACTTTCTGATTTCCAATCCGAGTTACCGTTTAAGAGTTATAAGGATTTGAAAATAAAATGATTGTTAATTATTTTATTTACAGCCAAAAACTAACTTCCACTATTGGCCTGCTCCAGCCAACGTTGGGCTCTTTCTAGGTGAATCCTGACATTATGAGATCAATGGTGGCCTTAGATTTTTGATCTGAGCACCGATTCAAAATATTGAAAAACCCACTCACACGTTTAATTAATAAACTTTAAAAAATGTTCAAAAATTCATTTTGGCCGCTCCAGGTCTCAGAATTACCTGTCGTCTTGGATCCTATTCTCCTAAAATCCCATTTAATTTTGAAAAAATTCCATGGAATTTTGGACCATAACACCTAACTCCAGCCCATCTGCAAAAAAGAAATCAAATTCTATGACCTTTTCCCTTAACCAAACTTACATCCACAAAATATGCGCAGGTACCAAACGGTGGCCCGAATAGGGTGTGATTATAACTCAGTAGGTCAACACCACAATGTTTAAATAAAACCATTCAGATAAGAAGTGTATGAAATAAATCAATAATGAGGTGTATTAATTAATTTAACAATTAATAAAATACCACAATGACCTAATTTTACTTTGGGCCATAATATCTCTAAGCATGTCTTGTGATCATGTCAACCACAACTATATAACCAGGGTAAAACAACTTGCTTCAGTTCCATGTAAGAATTTCTCAGAACATGTCTTAAAACCATTCCAACCACAACCATATAACCATGGTATAGTCACAAAAATCTGGGTTAAATTCCTATAATCATTTCATCATTTGGTATAAATACCTATAAGTATTACAGCGTGGGACTGGGCCGAGCTCATTCAATATCATCATTACAACATATAAGTGTGTAGGTAATAGGGTAGAGCCCAATATATAGGAATTATAACATGAAAAAATATCATTTTCATACAACATCGATATCACAAAATCATGTCACCATTCTCAATGGTTAATTATGAGAATTGAAATTTTTCTTTCATATGTCACTTGAAATTTTATTCATAATTGATTAACAATTATATCGATAAGAAATAATCCAAAATTTAGGGATTCTATAATATGAAATCACCATAGGTCACATTTCATATTAAACCTACTTTAAGTTGTTTTCCAATTCAATTATAATCATGGATCACTCAACCCATGAGAATCCATGAGCCAGTTAAAATCCATTTGAAACCAAAGGACTTTAGGGAATAATTCCATTTTTTGTTTAATTAATTTGGGTGCATGTAACGATGATGGAATCAAAATATTGCATAAAATTGGAAATTATCAAACCATAGGGTTATTATTTAGACTTCCTACCATTAACTAATGATTCAAAAATTCTTCCAATCGCCAAAAAACCACAAGGAAGAAGGTGTGGAAGATTTAAAAGAGATTCCTAGATCAAAAATGATCAAAACTAACAATGTAATTTTTCAATGGATTTCATTGCAACAGATGGAGAAGAAGGAAGAGAAGGAAGAAACCTAACTGAAAAGACTTACCTAGGATCACTCTCAAAAAATGGGACATCTAGAAGGGAAGTTGGCACCCCAAAAGTTCTTGGAAAAATCCCTAGGGTTGAGAGGAGAAGAGTTACAGCCGAAACAAATAAGAATTCAGTCGCACAACATGTTTAAAACACCAGGTCAAGCATTTATATGGAATGTAATGTTATTACACGTTTTGTAAATGGTTTTGATGGAATACACCAAAAAACTCATCACCTGATATTTATTTTATTAAAACCCTTGAACAATTACACTATATGTAATCCATTTAGATGGCATGCAAATGTTCTGTTGTTGATTTTTTAGCCCATTTTCCTTTTAAAAAACGATCCTTTTTAAATTTTCTCAACTCATCAAGAACCCTTGAAACTATTAACCCATTTATACCTATACTCCATTAATTCAAATAAGAATACATCCCCAAACTTTAATTCATTTTATCCAACAAATCTCTCCTCGAAGATACTCTTCTGTTCTTCTCAAGTTTCCTTGAAACTTAAGACTGTATTTATTCAAAAGACAAACATTCATGAACAAAACAAAAATGATAGAAATTATTAATAAAGAACTTAGAGAGAGATATACCTGGAAAAAGTTAGTATTTTACATTATCTTTTACTAGAAATTGTTTGCATATACCTTCATGATGTAATTTAAGAAGATTCTAGGATTATATGAATTTTTTTACTTAAAGGTATCATAGTCTCTTATCTTTGTAACCAAGAATGAAATACATACCATGGTTTTAACATAATAGTTTAAATACCCTTCCTAATATATATTTCTAAAGTCTTTTAGTTTTCATATCAAAGATGAGAAATCCATAATAGGGTGTAAACAAATCATTTTGTTTGTTATTCATCATTGATTTCTAATATATGATTTATTGATTTGATTATTTATATAACCCATTATTTAAATGTTCCATTCAACAAATTTAAACCATTTATGTCCAAACATGAAACAATAATGTTTTATTAATGTTATACACATAATAATCACTTTCCAATAAAATAATCAATTCACTGATCAATATGAGATGATAATATTCCATGGTTAATGGAATAAGTATTTCTCCATTAATAGCATCAAGATCCATTCATTCTCTATAAATATTCTTTAATATTCTTGATTATTATATTATAATGTAAAATTATTTGAAAAAATATATATTTATTACCTAGAATATCGAAATAAAAATATTACATGTAATGAAGAATATAATAGAAGTAGAAAATTCCATGTTCTTTACCCTTTTCTTAATTGAACTTACTTTTTCAATTGTGTTTATTTCCATATGGAAAAAAAATATCCTTGTGATCATTTCATTCCCTCTTAATAATTGGATTCGTATGAGGATGTTTCATAGTTACCTTTGGCTTTAATCCTACTATTAATATTTTTTATATTTTATTTTTCATATTTCACTTTAAGAACTAATGATATTTCATTCTTCAAGTCCTTATAAAATTGTAAAAACATTGAAAAAATATATAAAATAATCTTATCAATATTATTTATTTTATTATTAATAATAAAATTAAAGAAACTGTGTTGTAAAGATAAAATAATGAGATGTATTAATATATTTGTATCCAAATTGAATTCTATATTTACTAAAAAAATTTATCTATGTGATCATATTGAGTATTTGATTACCATAATGGATTCAATTTTCAACCTTACATGTGAATACTGTAATGAAGATCTCATTTCTCCACTACCTAAATTTCTCATGGAAAATTTCATGGAGATGTGAAAACATGGTGTATCATTCCATACCTTTATTATGTGATTAAAACACCATGTTCATTGATGAATACGTGTTGTGTTAAGAAAAATATATATCATTTAAGAACTTCATAAGGGATTCCTTATCACCATTACTATCCTCATGAGGTGGCTCATCAGATAGAGGGGTCTCTGATATATAAAACTTCCCCTCTTAGGGAAGTTATATAAAGAAGCACTTGTACCAATCATGTAAATTTATTTTTGAAAGAATATTTTATTTGTCTTTAATTTATTATAGATATAATTAAATTTTAGTGATACATTACATTCTATAAAAAATACAAACAAATTATTAGTACTTCGTCTTGATTACCATTTATAGACATTGTTGATTGATTGACTCCCACTATATTTAAAAAAATCCCAACCAAACTCACTATGGGATTTTAAAAATAGATTAGCTCAAATTTTTAAGTGGGTAAGGATCCATATTTCCCTTTTTGTCAAAAAACTATCAATTAAATACTTATCAAATGTATTATGGAATAATTTATTCTTTTCAACTAAACTAACTAACAAATCCTTGAAACATGGAGTAATTTCATATCCTTAAATCATACACCTATATTTACTCAATACATGTGTCCAAATTATACCATGTAGGCTATAACTACTTCTCTTAATTATAATTTTGTTAAATCAACCAATCAATGGCATTAGAACTCCCCAAGAAAAGGAAGATGACTTGACTATGACCATATAATCACCTTTATTTATTATTAGATTCTAAAGAAAATGATGTAATTGAGGTGTTGAAATAATATTATATTTTAGGGATTTTATTATTGGTTTAAGAAATTCAATTAAATCTAATAATTCTTGCAAACTATCCTATGTTAGTACTTATATATATAATTAACCATATATAGTAAAACCATATTATGTGAAGTCAATTTTTAACTTGTAATTATTACGAATTATCTAATCCATGTGATTACATAAATTAAATTAATCATGAAAATAAAAATAACAAAAATATAGAATGATCAAATAATTTTGAACTTATGGTTGATTTATCGAGAGATGATAATCAAACCTAGGCCATAGGTGTTTTTTCAATGATTCATTATCAACATGAATCAATAGGGGTGGTGAATTTAGTTCTTGAATTTCTCCTTATAATGAAATTTACCCTCCCTCTTCAATTCATTTTAGATTTTCCTTTTTCATTCATATATTATAGAATAGAATTAAGAGATACTAAAATAATATGATAGAACATATTTTTATAATTGTTTGAGGTTTTCAAGAAACTTCACCAAATCTAATCCAATAGCACCCAATGAAGGTGTGGTTATTTTTATTGAAACCCATTTCATATGGATCTCACAGCAGAGTGAAATAATTTGACACATTGAATATTATAAACTAAAATAAGAAATTTTACTTTAGTCTTCCTGAAAAAAAAATCTACAAGGCCTCTGTCCCACAATTAGTACAAGAAGTGTATATTCCATAAAATAATAAATATGAATATTTTAAACTCTACTCAATATCTCACACTTATCTTCATAAACTAAAATAAGATGAATCTTATTTAGGGGAAAACTAGGTCTCTAAAGTTTATATCTAAAAAATCTTCCAATATATATTGATTTTTAAGTTAGTGAAAAGTAGTATAATCATTTCAATATTCTTCTAATTTCTTCTCAATTGCACTATAAAACATGAATAATAGTTTTCCATAAAGAATAAAAAAATCAAATCAAGGTTGTTCATGTATATATTCTTTATATTTCTTTTCATTATAATTTCTTCTATTTTTATATTGGAAAAATATATATAATATCAGAAATTAATTGACTCTAAATAATCCTTCATATTATCCTTGAATGTTTTATTCTATTGTAATGTATTCGTTAGTTAATTTATATAAGTATGCATTCTGGATGATTTTGGATGAAATCTACCTTAGTCCAGAAAATCGGCTATTGTGACATTTTTGCCTACATGGTAAGAATAACTACATCAATCAAATAGCTATGTCAATCACCTACATAGAGGAATCACCTGCATCAATCATTTATGTCAAAGAATAACCTACATGGAAATTTCCTACATAAAAAATATCTCCTATAGAAGAAATAACATATGTAACCATTCAGCTACGTAAAACTATTATGTAGTATAATCGGTTACGTGAATCATTTATGTGGTGAAATAAAATATGTTGTTTCCATCATCTATATTATTTTTTAATATGTGAGTAAAATCTTAAATGATTCAATTTGGTTACATCATGATGCAAGTTGGTATTTATTACCGTTGAAGCACTTGATTGAGCTTTTAATTCTGTTGTAAAATCCTTAAATGCTTGATTATCTCTTTAAATAAAAATAAATTATATTAAGATCCAAGTTCTGAGAAAATTTAAAAGGATAAGTTTATTTTATTTTCCTATATTGTTGTTGAGGTATTTTCCAAAAATAAGGATGTGTCACTAATCCCTGATTCTACAGATCATGTGCAGTGAACATAAATAAGTAGTGCATTCATTTCAAAGTGAGTATGAGCACAAAAGTTTTCATAAAAAGTGAAGTGCATAAGAAAATACAGAGAACATGTTCTCAAATCTCTATGAAATTACAATATATTTTCTATGAAAATAAGAAATATGAAGTCCCATTTCAACAGTTGTGCTTATTGAAAATCCTAGATGAGTTCAGAATACTCTCCTTTAGTTGGTTATTCTTCAAATCATCTCTCTTGTAGATCATTTATTTCTATTAGTTTTACCTTACAGCTATGATATGAACTTTTTAAACTCTCTATTTATTATCTTCAATTATAAAGGATCCCAGTAAATGAAGCTTTTAATGATATTGTTTTCAAAGCCTTTCTGGATCCCGGTTGAGTGCTCATGTGCTTGTACTAAGTGTTTATTACTTTTACTCAGTCATGAAATACCTATAAAAAGGACATGTCTAGTGAAAATCATCACACTCATGGAGATTAGTGATGGTGGAGTAGACTAGTGGAATTTTATTCCACAAACCACTATAAATATTTGTGTCTATTTCTCTTCTTTATGCTTTTATTTCAGTTGCATGATTTGTTAAAGAATAGATCATAAGTCAGTAATAAACTACAGAGGGTAGTTTTTTTAAGTGAAGAAAGATTTAATAAACTCAATTCACCCCCCTCTTGAGTCTTAATATAGTTAGTCTCTAACAAAATTTTGTATCAGCGATAGTGATTCTTGAGTTCCCAATTGTAAAGGTTGAAATCCAAAGTTCTCTTCAATAATGGTCATTATGCCTAATAATAGATAAGGGATATATATGGTCATAGCACCCTATTTCAATGGTGAGAATTACGGCTGTTGGAAGTAACTAATGATTCTATATGTAATGAACCATGGTCTAAAGGTTTATCTAAAATATATTAATCCTTATGAAATTCCAAATATAGAACCATAAACATGGGAGGCTGAAACTAAAGCAAGCAATGATTTGAAGTCTAAAGTTATGAATTCTATAATCTATGGATTAGATCAGGATGAGTTCAATAGAGTTTCTCAGTTTCAAAGAACCCGTGAAATGTGGAGTAAAATTTCAGTTTCCTATGAGGGAACAGATAATGTGCAGGATCTTAGATATAATACTTCCAAAATAAATTTTGACACTCTTAGAATTATGGACGGAGTGTGTATCACACAATTGAATGGAAGACTAACAGAAATTGTAAATAATGTTTCTTATTTAGGGACACCTATTACTGAACAAGATCAGACTTTAAAAGTTCTTATAATACTACCACCAAGGTGGAGTGGTATTTCAATAGCTATCACACAATCAACAGAGGTAAAAAGTTTTAAAATAAAAGATCTTATTTAATCTTTGATGAGGTATGAGGTATATATGAAGCCTAAGGCTAGAGAACATTGTTTAGTTAAGAAGGATAATGATGCTTTGAAAGTATAAACTTCAATGGATGACAAGAAGTGTAAATAAGTCCATATAGTTGAGTCATCTAATTAAAATTATTCAAGTATTTATTCTTCAGACAATGAATTTTATCACTTTTCTAGAAAATTAAGTATGATTTATAAATAGAGGATGGGTTTTAAGAAACCTTTCAACAAATATAATAAGTCTGATGAAACTTCTAAGTAATTAAGATGTTATGATTGCAAGAAGGTTGGACACATCAAGACTAATTGTCTTCGGGAATAAATCTAAGAAATCCATAAAGGTGGAATGGAGTACTTCAGAGGATTCTAGTGATGCTTCATCTTCATAATCAAAAATCTGGGTATTCGTATCAAAAATCCAACAAGTGCATTATGGAACATACTAATGTGGTACATTATTCTTATTCTTTGGAGCATGAAACTAAATCATAAAATGGAAATTTCTTATTTGAGAAACTAAATAAATATTATTACTTGTTAGAAACTAATAAAAATATTTAAAAAAGAAAAATAACTCTAAAAATCCTATGAAGTGATTATTAACAAAAATGAGTGACTAGACAAATTATAATTATGAAAATCACACTGTAAAACTCTACTACATCATGTGTTGAACATAGAAATAAATTTAATTAATTACAAAAAATGTTCAATACTTTAAAGATGCTTATAGTGTTTTTAAAAAGGTATTTAAATAAGATTATTGGTAATAATAAAACTCATAGAAATAGATTTAGAAAAGGAAGTCATGGTGAAAACCCAAATATTTACAAGAAATATTTTATACCTGGTTCCAAGAATTAAAATATTTATAAAATCACTTATTTTCATTATAGTGAGCTAAGACACTATTAAAATAACTACATCTTGAGAAACTGTGCATTTAAAAATTCCTTTTTATGAAATGTTTTTCAAAGTTCGGTGCTGACATTTTTGGAAAACACAAATAGATTTGGGTTCCTAAATCCTTAGTTTCTAACCTTTTTGGACTCAAGAAAATATGGGTACCAAAATAATTTATTGACTAATTTTTATTTTTAGGTACAAAGATCCAAGAGTACCAATGAAAGATGGTATATGGATAATGGATTCTCAAGTCATGTGAGTGGATATTTTTATAATTCTCACTATTTATCAAAGATAGATGTAGGTCATGTCACTTTTGGTGACAATTCTAAAGGAAAATTTATAGGAGCTGGATCTATTGGAAATATGAACTATGTCAGTATCAACAAAGTTCTCTATGTGTATTTTTTAAATCACAGTATGATAAGTGTCTCTCAACTTTTTGTTGAATGTTATTATTTTATTTTTCAAATAATGCAAGTTATTTTTTTAAAGATAGAAGATTTAAATTTAAGGCATCAAGAACAATGAATGTATACAATATAGATCTTAATTCATTGAGTAGATGAAAGGTGAACTGTTTAAATGATGAAACAAATGAGTCATGGATATGCCATAAAATATTAGGACATTGTAATGTTTACTCTTTGAGAAAATCTTCCAAAAGGAATATATTTTTAGATTTACCTTAGCTTAAATTTAACAAAAAAAAGGTTATGTGATTCATTTAAAATGGTCAAGAAACACAATTCATATTTTAAAATAATTAAAGAGGTTTTTACTTCAAGACCCATAGAACTTATTTATATGGATTTTTTGGGCCACATAGAGTTGCAAGCCTAAGAGAACAATATTTAGATTATGTTTTAGTTGATGATTTCTCTAGATTTACCTAGGTTTTATTCTTAACTATCAAAAGTGATTCTTGTTCTATTTTAATTTGTTTTTTCAATTAATTTCAAAAGGGGAAAGATGTGAAAATTATTACTTTAAGAAGTTTCCATGGGGGGGATTTTAAAACCATGAGTTCAATTATTATTGTTCAAAATATGACATAAAGTAAACATTTTCTTCCCTCAGGACACCTCAATGGAATGGTGTTGTTGAAAGGAGTGAGTCTTTTTAAGAAATTTCTAGAATAATGTTATGTGAATATAACCTTGAAACCCTTTTTGGTTTGAAGAAATGAATACACCATTTTATTTCATTAATAGAGTTCTAATTAGACTTATTTTAAAGAAAACACCCTATGGGATATGTAATAATAGAAATACAAAATTTGGATACTTTATAGTATTTCAATGAATGTTTTATATTCTAAACATTAAGGATAATCTTGGTAAATTTTATCCAAAAGATGACCAAGGAATCTTCCTCAGCTATTCTATTAATTCAAAACCATACAGAGTTTTCAATAAATGTTAAAATATTGTTAAAGAATCAACTCATGTGAAATTTGAAGAAAGTGATCCTTTTGAACAAAATGTAATTAAAATTGATGAACTAAGTGATTATTTTGAAAACATGTGATTTGAACCTCTCTTTGATGAAAAAAAGTATGAAGAGTTGGAACTTTATTTTCCAGAACCAAATCCTGAAATGTTGAATTCTAGTGAACCTGAAAGTGTGCTGCCTAGTCATCCTAGAACCCTTAAGGACCATCCTTTAGAAATTATTATAGTAAATTTAGATAAAGTAATTATAACTAGAAGAAGTTTAGGAAACCTTGTATATTTTTATTAATTTTATATCAGTTAGAACTTAAGTCTATAGGAGAAGCCTTAGTAAATGAAAGTTGAATTTTAATAATGTAATAGGAATTAAAATAGTTCAAGAGGGAAAGGGTGTGGGGATTAATTGATAGAACCTATGACTATCCTGTTATAGGAACAAAATGGGTTTTTAGGAATAAGTAGGATGATCACAGTGTGAATACTAGGAATAAATCAAGACTAGTAGAAAAAGGATATAATCAGGAAGAAGGTGTAGACAATGAGAATACTTTTTCCCAGTAGCTAGATTAGAAGATATTAGGATTCTTTTTGCTTATGCATCATATATAAATTTTAAATAATATCATATGGATGTAAAATATGCTTTTTAATGGTTTTATAATGAAGGAAGTTCGTGTTGAACATTCTCCCGGTTTTAAAAATCATTATTTCAAAAAATTAGTTTTAAAAATCATCAAAATTGTTTATGCCCTTAAATAATAACTCTGATCTTGGTATGGACATTTACACTATTTTATTTTGTCAAATGGATTTTCAGTAGTCAAGTTAGATCCTACTTTATTTAAGAAAACTTCATCTTTATATATTTTTTTAGTGCAAATATATGTTGATGGTGTAATTTTTGGTTCTATAGATAAAAACTATGTAATTATTTTTCAAAACTCATTCAAAAATATTTTGAAATGAGAGTTATGTGTGAGTTAAATTATTTTTTAGGTTTTAAAATTTATCAAAAATACTATGAAAATATTCTAGATCAAACAAAATACATACTCGACTTTATTAAAAGGTTTGGACTTGAAATCAGTAAATTACATACTACCCCTATGAGTTCTAATGAAAAACTTGACTTGGGTGAAGCTGGGAAACAAGATGATAATAATCTTTAGAGATGAATAATTGAGATTTTATTATATTTGACTGTTAGTAGAGTAGATATTATTTTTTCAATATTTCTTTGAGTTTGATTTCAATAAAATTTTAAAGAAACACATTTAAAAGCTACCAAGATAATTTTAAAATATTTAAAATGAACAATTTATCTTTATTTTCATTTTCCAAAAACATATTATTTTAATTTAATATTATACTCAGATGTAGAATTTGGAATTTATAGACTAGATAAGAAGATTAATTTAAGAACCTTCCAATTTCTAAGTAAATCCCCAACATCACGATTTAGTAAGAAGAAATTCTTTATTACTGTTTCGCGCGGAATCCGGGGATGACCTCCTGGACGGGAGATTCAAACGTTCCGATCGGTTTCTAACGGGTTTGTTCGTAGAACCGGAAACATCCAATGATTCCACATCCGTTTGGACCTACTTTCCAAAGGCAGGTGCTCATTAGCTTGTGGGCTAATGAGGCTTAGGAATTTGCATTGGTCGAGAGGATGGGAGGTCGGACTCATCACACCTTTTTTGAGGGGAATTATTGTCTACTCCGGGACTCTCTTTATAGATTTAAGTTAAGTTCGTGAATCCTTATTACATTACCAAGTATAAAATGAGCTTTCCTTTAGTTTTAACAATCAATGATTAAATATGCAAGAAATTTAGAGAATATTTTATATGTATTCGAGGTTCTTCATCAATATAGAATCATCTATATTTGTTTAGAGATTCTTGGTCAATGGTATCCTTCAAAAACATTTATATAAAAGTCTCTTGGTCATTTTGATGACCAGGCTGGTTTTAAAGCCACTTAGTGGGGCACTTGAAGTTTATCGTCATTCAGAAGGACAGAGATTATTTCAATGTTGGGATCGAACCCATGAATGGGCTACCTACGTATCCTTTGTTTTGAAAAAGGAATCAGAACCCACGTAGTTCGAGGAATGGGATATGATGTTTTATGATTGATGGCTCAAAGATGAATGTCATAATTACTTTTACACTCTAAGCTCACGTGAGTCATGCTCGGTGTGAGAAACAAGAGGTATTGGTAAAATTTAGACAATTGTGCCATAAAAGATGCAATCATAAGAATTTGTTTTGGGGCTTATGTATAGATGACTGCCCAGATAGGCGAAGGTTTAGGATTTACTTTTAGGAAGAAAAATCCATGAACAGGGTCCACAAAGTTATATGTGCTTCATGGAGATTTGAATACTCTAATCTTAGGGCTTACTCCTAAGGAGGATGCCCAAGTTAGGAGGGGACTTATGATTGGGTTTTATTCCTGAAAAGGAAACCCAAATCAAAGGAAATTTATGACTGGTTAAGAGAAATTTTAAGAGACTTGGGGCTTACTCTTTAAGAAAGATGCCCAAGATTGATGACTAGGACTTATTCCTGAGAAGGAAGCCTAGGTTAGGGGACTTGGGACTTACTCCTGAAAAGGAAGCCCAAGGTTATGACTGAGTCTTATTCCTGAAAAGGAGACCCAGGTTATGACTGAGTCTTATTCCTGAAAAGGAGACCCAGGTTAGGGATTAAGGTTTGGGGCTTACTCTTTGAGGAGGATGCCCAAGTTTAAAGGACTTTGATTGGGGCTTATTCTTAAGGAAGATGCCCAAGATTTATGACTAGGACTTATTCTTGAGAAGGAAGCCTAGGTTAGGGGACTTGGGGCTTACTCCTGAAAAGGAAGCCCAAGGTTATGACTGAGTCTTATTCCTGAAAAGGAGACCCAGGTTATGACTGAGTCTTATTCCTGAAAAGGAGACCCAGGTTAGGGATTAAGGTTTGGGGCTTACTCCTGAGGAGGATGCCCAAGTTTAAAGGATTTTGATTGGGGCTTTATTCTTAAGGAAGATGCCCAAGATTTATGACTAGGACTTATTCCTGAGAAGGAAGCCTAGGTTAGGGGACTTGGGGCTTACTCCTGAAAAGGAAGCCCAAGGTTATGACTGAGTCTTTATTCCTGAAAAGGAGACCCAGGTTAGGGATTAAGGTTTGGGGCTTACTCCTGAGGAGGATGCCCAAGTTTAAAGGATTTTGATTGGGGCTTATTCTTAAGGAAGATGCCCAAGATTTATGACTAGGACTTATTCCTGAGAAGGAAGCCTAGGTTAGGGGACTTGGGGCTTACTCTTGAAAAGGAAGCCCAAGGTTATGACTGAGTCTTTATTCCTGAAAAGGAGACCCAGGTTAGGGATTAAGGTTTGGGGCTTACTCCTGAGGAGGATGCCCAAGTTTAAAGGATTTTGATTGGGGCTTATTCTTAAGGAAGATGCCCAAGTTTAAAGGTTTTATAACTGGGGATTATTCCTGAAAAGGAAACCCAGGTTAGGATTCTCTCATCTTAAAGGATGAGGTTGAATGAATGAACTCTCAATCTTTGGTGACATAAAGATGTTTAAATCATTAGGTTTTGAGAGATATTTCACATAATTCCTTTCAGATAAGGATGTCAAATCAAGAAATCATGCCATAAATGGCTTTGAAGAGTATCTTGAAGACTGAATCTTGAATAGGAAGGGTGAAATGGCTTAAGAGGGGTGAAAAAGGGCAAGATGGGCACCCAAAAAGATAGGGGCGCGCAAGTATTGAAGGTCGCGCAAGTCCTGCGGCGGCGCGCAAGTATTGGTCTCTTAAGTATACTTGCGCGACATAAGTGATACTTGCGCGATTTTCAACCAGAGTTGAATTACTTGAGCGACTCTTTATTAAACCCTTTCCCATCCTCTTGAGGTTCTTCCAGAAGAGGGACGCGCAAGTTATATTGAAGGAATTAAGTCGGCGCGCAAGTGTTTGATAAGTTTCAACACTTAGGCCTTCCTTCTTCCCTTTAGATCTTCCATTCTAGGTAAGAAATTACCTTAGAAGTGTTCTGGAAGCTTTGAGAAGAGACTTGGGCGTCGGGAGCTTTGATCCGAGTTTCTGGGAACCGATCTCCTCGAATGGGGGGCCCACAGGGTCTATTTATAGGCAAAAGAAGACCCCGGGCGGTTACTGGGCGGTTACCAGATCTGTCGCGCAAGTCCCTTGCACGACCATGAGGGGTCGCGCAAGTGTTGAGGCGGCGCGCAAGTATACTTGCGCGACCAAGAGGGAACTTGTCAAGACAGGGACTTACTCCTAAGGAGGAGGCCCAGGTTGAGGGAATTGAAAAGTATTTTGGAGACTTGGGACTTACTCCTGAAAAGGAGGCCCAGGTTTTAGGGGATTTGGTCTTACTCCTGAAAAGGAGGCCCAGAGCATTTAAGGAATTAGGGATTAGGGCTTAATCCTGAGGAGGAGGCCTAAATTAAAAGATTCTCTCATCCTTTTAATGATGAGGTTGAATAAAACCTTCCACATAATTCTTTTTAGAGAAGGAAGTCAATCAAGAAAACATGCCAAAGATGGCTTTGAAGAATGTCTTGAAGACTGGATCCTTGAAAAGGAGAGGTGGAATGGTATTAAGGAGATGACTTGGACAAGGAGGGAACCCAAAAACATAAGGTCGCGCAAGTCTTTAAGCGGCGCGCAAGTCCTTAAGCGGCGCGCAAGTCCTTAAGGCTACGACCTCATTCTTGCACAAACTTAAGGCTACGACCTCTTCTTAAATTGCACACACACAATGAGTGTAGTATTCACTTGGTGCACACACAAGCCGTGGGTATGTTCTTCATTTGGTACACAAGTGAGTTTGAGCCTCGGCATTTTACTTCTTCTTGCATACAATTCTTTTACTTTTTGCACAAAAGTGAGCTTGGTCTCTTCCACTTGCTTATCACACACAAAATATGGCCTCGGGTTCTCCTTCAAAGTGTGCACTCCTTATGCACACACTCGGTTCACCATTTTGCACACATAGGGGCATACGGCCTTCCCTTCTTCTTGTATATACAAGGGCCTCTCGGCCTTCACCCTTTTCACACCTTCTTTCACTCTTGCACACACACTGCCGCGTAGGGTCACAAGTAAGGGCCGCACAAGTGGTGCTTCTGCCTTGGGCACAAGAAGGGCGCGCAAGGTGATGCTTGGAGTGCGGCCTTCTTCTTCTTGTCGCGCAAGGGGTAGCATGCAGGGGGTCTTCTCCATTTCTTCTTTCGTGCATGGAGTCTGCAAATGGAACAAAACGAATCCAAAAGGAGGCTTCGGGATTCTGCTACGCAAGTGGTGTGCACAAGGGTATTCTTCGCGAGGCATGTATTCTCTCACGAGACTTTAAGTTTTCGGCCAAAACTTCAGCCCTCTTCTCCATCCCCACGGCCTCATTTTATAGGCAAGGTAGGGTTAGTTCATCCGCGTGAGAGAACAAAAAAAACTGAACCACCGCGATTTTCGGATCTTAACGGTTTCCTCCAAATTTTGAAATATCCTCTGCTGTTGAACGTGGGTTCCTTTTATTATTTTTCCTCCTTCACGTGCATGCGACTTAGAACGCATGCACGAACTTCCTTTGGCCCAAACCATGCAAAACACAAACCTTCATGGCCTCGGCACTTTGTTTGCCTCGGCCAACCTCGAAATTCTCCAAACATTGCATGCAAACTTATTTTTATGCATGGTTGTGTTCCTTAGGTCCAGACGAACCGGATGGAGGTCTTAGTTTGTTCGGAAGTGGCCGGATGCTCGAATACCAGCTTCGGGAGGCACCTGGTACACGGCGAGGCCGTGGGTGGCACGGGGTGTCCTCGGCTTGAGCTCGAGGTTGAAGACATTCGGGGAGCCGTCGGATTGGCCATTTAATGAAGGCGGATGGCTGCGATTAGATCATCTCGTGCGAGATGGATCGTGCGGCCTGGATCGACGCGGGATGAAGCGGACGGCCGATATTAGATCCCGGCTGAAAATCCCGCGTCCCACATCGAAGCGGCTCTCAGTTTTTTCCGCGGTTTATCAAAGTAGCGTTGCCTGCTACACCTCGATTGAACTCCCAACCTCCACGGTGCCGCCCCGCACCGTGTTCTTCTGCGGGCGCGCTCTGCGCCCACCCCTGCCTCTGCGGGCGCGCTCCAACCGCCAACTATGCTCCTCGGGCGCGCTATGCGCCCACCATGTGCGCTCCTCCGGGGGCGCGCTGCCTCAGGGTGTCGCCTTGGCCTTGAGGACACCCCTTGAGCGCGGTTGACCCTCGTGTCCCGTATGAGCTCTAGGTGGTTGTCCTCGGCTGGCCTCCTTGATGGCTTAAAATTTTTGCAAAGTAATTCTTAGGGCTTTAATATTAGGGCTTTGTATAAAACAAAGTAACCAAGTTTCCAATGCCAAATTCCATTTCCACTTCATAAGCTTGAATCACTTTGACTTCAAATCTTTCTCAATTTTCTTCCCCAATTTCCTTGTTTTAGACTCTGTGACGAAAGGAGCGTCAACAAAAGTCCCCCCTCAGAGTTGGATCCGGAGAGAAAAGAGGATTTGACTCTGAGGAAATCAAACTTTGAATCATATAATTGCTCAATATTACCTAAATCATACTGAATGTATGTTTAGCGAGCTGGAACTTGACTTTTATTCAGAGTTCCTTTGTCTTTTGTGTGGGCAGTTTAAAGTCATGCACACCGGACATAAAGGGGCTAATGTTTAAGGTCGAAATAGCTTTGACCTAAATGGATTAAAATTGATTCAATTCCTTGACAATTTATCTGAAAATAAATTACCATACTCAAGTATGAGAGAAAATATGTAAACTATGGCTTCAGAATATTTGAATATGAGGAATGATATGAAAAAGAGCTAAAAGGCATTAGAAAAAGTAGTTTCCAAGAATGAAGTTACTATTATTTAACAAAACCCGTTAGGGGGTCGAAATATGCAGGGCCACCTATGGGCATTGGCTGCATTGTCAAATAAAATAGCATCTTTTGGCTGACAAGTCTGTTATGTGGACTGTTTATGCAAGGCCACCTATGGGCACGTGCTGCATAGTCAGGCAAAAGAACTCCCAGAAATTTACTTTCCTAGTGCTAAAAGCCAGTGAAAGTTTATGGAGATTCAAATTTTCTAAAGCATAGAGTTTGTTGTATGGAAAGAGGTACTTGAATATGGAGAGGATATTTCCGAACAAGAATATCGAAGAACTGGATGAATATCACTCCTACGAAGGTCTGACCCAAACGTAGGGAAGAAGAATAAACCATAGACTTGAATACTTTCAGATCATGAAAAAGGATGTGGGACAAATATGTTAAGGATGGCTATTTTTGCGGATCCCTACATACTGACGTTTAAGACAAATAAGGACAAAAGAGGCATTCTTCCCAAGAATGAAGTTACTATTATTTAACAAACCCGTTAGGGGGTTGAAATATGCAGGGCCACCTATGGGCATTGGCTGCATTGTCAAATAAATAGCATCTCTTGGCTGACAAGTCTGTTATGTGGACTGTTTATGCAAGGCCACCTATGGGCACGTGCTGCATAGTCAGGCAAAAGAATTCTCAGAAGTTTGACATTTTTGTGACTATAAGTCATGAAAAGGGTTATGAAGATCTGAAAATATTTAAGCTTAGGATTATAATACATAAAGATGGGTATTTTCCAATGTATATAGAGATACATAGGTCAATGAAAACCATAATCATGTTGTGGCTGGGTCCTGAATTGAAACTTGGACTTCACTACGTATCTCATAAGAATGAGAATCAAGCCATACGTAGTTCTTAAAATGCAGTTTAACGTCGTGCAGGACGAAAGGATGAATGATCTTAGTTTTTGGGGTCATAGAATTCGGACCAAAATAATGAATACACAGTGTGTGTTTTCATGAGGACTTTTCAGCCAAGGGACTGAAAGTGAAATTTGGGGTTAGGCCCAAAAGACTTGGGACTGGATTCGAGGGACACTCGAATGTTCCTACGTATCCCATAAAGATGGGAATCAAGTCCACGTAGTTCTAGAAACTACCCTTTGTACAAATTTGGTTCGTACATGTGAAGGGTGAAAAGGGACTTTAGTGCAATGATGGTTTTAACCTAAGATAAAAAGTTTAGGCATTACCATGTATGTACGTAGTCTTTTTGAAAATGAAAACCATGATTGAAAAAGAATCAATGTTAATAATGGTTCCTTCTCAAATGAGGAAATCAAAGAATATTGTAGTTTATTGTCGTACTGGACAAAAGTGTTGTATAGTTTAACGTCATATAACAAGGACGAAAGTGAATCAATGTAAAGATATTGATTCCAAGGGTGGTTTCACAAATCATCATCATATGAGATTGTGGTGAACCAATGTGAAGAGATTGTTTTTGGGCTTGAACCTTTGGGAGGTTGCCTACATACCCAGCCTGGAGGCCAAGGATCAAAGTCTGTGTAGTTCAATTAAATAATGAATTAATGATCAAGTTGTTCTTGTGGACAATGATCTAAAAAAAATGTTGTTGGGACTTACACATGGTTAGTGGCCCAAAGGGATTGTTATGGTTGATGTTCGCTCTAAGCTCACGTGAGTCATACTCGGTGTGAGAAACAAGAGGTAATAACAACCTTAACGATGCACAGTTTAATGTCATGTAGGACATATCAAGGATTTTCTGTACAGTTTAGCGTCATGTAGTTAGGACGATGGGGACAATACAGTTTAACGTCATATTGGACGAAAGGGGGATTGTGCAGTTTTAATGTCATGCTGGACTTTTGATGATTATATAGTTTAACGTCTTTCCGGACGTGAGAGACTTTTATACAGTTTAGCGTCATGTAGTTAGGACGTCACAGTTTAACGTCTTGCTGGACATATTTGCAAATAGTTTATGGTCATATACATGGACCAGGAATGATGCAGTTTTAAGGTCATGCTGGACTGTTTATGGAACGTTTTCACAGTTTTAATGTCGTGTGGGACGAAGTTGCAGTTTAAAGTCATACTGGACCATTGCTGTATAGTTTTAGCGTCATATAGCAAGGACGAACTGATGCTGTACAGTTTAAAGTCATGTAGCTAAGACTAAGGTGAATCAATATGAGGATATCAGTTCTGATCTTTTTACAGTTTATCGTCATGCTGGACATTGGAAGTGCCACACAGTTTTAATGTCATGTTGCTAGGACACAATATAGTTTAATGTCATCTCGGACAGAATACAGTTTAGTGTCATGTAGGACAATAAGGGACTTAACACAGTTTAACGTCATGCTGGACGATGAAAGTGCCACACAGTTTAATGTCATGTCGCTAGGACAAAATATAGTTTAATGTCATCTCGGACAAAATATAAGAACTTCTATACGGTTTATTGTCATGTAGGACAAAATCAGGGACTATGCAGTTTAAAGTCTTGCAGTTAGGACTAATGGTGCTGCACAGTTTAGTGTCATGTTGCAGGGACATAAGTGCGAATAGTTTAAGGTCATATGCACGGACCATACAGTTTATCGTCATGCTGGACGTAGTTGTAGTTTAAGGTCATACTGGACCATTGCTGTATGAACCAAATGTATGAGTTTTAGTTCTGTGAACAATATTTTGTGTTTATACAAAATACTTCTTCAGAAATCTGGCATTAGTTGGAGTCGTGATGTGTTCTCCATCCATTGAAATCAGAGAATACGCTCCATTGGAGTAGACCTTATGTACTGAATAAGGTCCTTCCCATTTTGGTTCAAGCTTGGGAGGCTTCTTTCCTGGTATCATTGGTGTTCTGAGAACCAATACCAATTCTCCCTGAATGAATGAACGAAGACGAACTTTTTTGTTAAAAGCTCGTGCTATTCGATTCTGATAGATTTCCAAGTGGTGCAAAGTGCACAATCTTTTCTCATCTAACTGTTCCAATTCATTCAACCGCTTTTGGGATTGCTCATCTGTTGATAACTAATCACAAATGGCTATTCTGAGTGAAGGCAATTGGACTTCAATTGGCAAGACTGCTTCTGTTCCATATACCAATGAATATGGAGTAGACCGCGTTGCATTGCGAGTGGTAGTCCGATAAGCCCATAAAGCATGATAGAGTTTATCAGGCCATGACCTCTTATCTTTATCCACCATCTTTTGAAGTATATTTGAAAGAGTCTTGTTGAAGGCCTCTATCTGGCCATTAGCCGCTGCATGATATCGAGATGAATGGTTGGACTTAATGTTGTATTCTTGATACAATCTCTTTACCTCAGAAGAGCAGAAGTTGGTGCCGTTGTCTGTCAATATGGTATGAGGGACACCAAATCTAGTAATGATGTTAGACTTGATGAAGCTAACAATGCATTTAGAACTGACTTCTTTGAGAGGTACTGCCTCTGCCCATTTGGAAAAGAAATCAGTAGCAGTAAGAATGTACTTAAACTGCTTGGCCGTAGCTGAAGGGTAAGGTCCCACCACATCCATTCCCCATGTGGAAAATGGCCATGAGTATTTAGCTGTATGAAGCAACTCTGGAGGTTGATGAATGAAATTGGCATATACTTGGCATGAATGACACTTCTTTGTGAAATTAACACAATCTTGTATCATTGAAGGCCAGAAGTATCCAAGTCTTCGAATTTGATCAGACAATCTATGTCCAGACTGGTGGGCACCACAGACTCCTGCATGCACTTCTTTTATGACAGCCATTGTCTCTTCACCATCAATACATCTGAAGAGAACTCCATCAAAACCACGTTTGTAGAGAATTTTCTCGAGGTGGTTTGGACCATCATAAAGAGTAAAATTGACCACACGTCGCCGAATTTGTTCTCTCTTGGCTCTATCAGGTGGAAGTGTTCCATTTTGAAGGTATTCCCTGATAGGTGACATCCATCCTGTAGTATGACCATATGGTTCAGGAATGGGACTAATTTCATTAATTTCCTCTGTTCTGACTTGAACATAAGGTGAAATTGCACGACGGTGGGCAATACCGATGGTTGTCTCGTCCCGATTTGGATCTGCTAAAGCTGTGGCTATATTAGCCAGTGCATCAGCTTGAGCATTTTGTGATCTTGGGACATAAGAAAATGTCGGTTCTGAAGGGAATTCCGACATTAACTCTCTGACGTAATCATACAAAGGGATTAATTCTTCTTTTCTGATGGCATAATCCCCATTGACTTGTTTGATTACCAGGTCTGAATCACCTTTTACCTTTAAGTGATTCACTTGTGCTTGAAGCGCTAACTCCAAGCCTGCAATGAGAGCTTGGTATCCAGCTTCATTATTGGTACCACCTTCCCACAACAAAAAGGAATAAGGTAACACTGCCTTATCTGGAGAAATGAGCACAATTCCTAAACCAACTTTGTTGAATTTAGGATTTTCCATTTTCTTCCCTGTTGGACTTCTAGAAGCACCATCAAAATACATTTCCCATGTTTGAGGATTCTCTTGAATAGAAAAAACTTCCTCATCAGGGAGTTCGATATCTGAATATGTGTCTTCCACTGAAGGGTGTTCAGCCAGGAAATCAGCCAGAGCTTGGCCCTTAATTGCCTTTTGAGACACATATTGAATGTCGAACTGCTGTAGAATAACCGCCCACCTTGCCAGACATCCTGTAAGCATTGGACGACTAAGGATGAATTTGAGTGGATTATTACGAGATACCAATTGGACCTCGTGATGTTGCAGGTAGTGTCTCAGTTTCTGAACTGCAAAGATTAATGCTAGGCAGCATTTTTCAATACTCGAATACCGGGTTTCTGCTTCAAGCATAGTTCTACTGAGATAGTAGAGACTATTTTCATTCCCAGCATCATTCTTTTGAGCGAGAAAGGCACCCAATGATCGCTCTAAAGCTGTCACATAGAGGATAAGAGGTCTACCCTCAACAGGTGGCATGAGTACTGGTGGACTTAAGAGGTATTTCTTGAGAACATCAAATGCTTCTTGACATTCTTTAGTCCACTGGTAAGTGACTCCTTTCTTCAATAATTTGGTAAAAGGTAAACTTTTGCCTGCCAAATTGGCGATGAAACGCCGAATATAGGCTAAGTGTCCTTGAAGTCCTCTTAATTCTTTCAAATTCTGAGGAGGTGACATACCAAGGATTGATTTGGTCTTCTCAGGATCGACTTCAATACCACGATGGCGTACAACAAAGCCGAGGAATTTTCCTGAGGTTACCCCAAAAGCACATTTTAAGGGGTTCATCTTCAAATTATGTTGTCGAAGCTTGTGGAATATGATTTCCAAATCAGCCAAGTGATCAAAACGTTGTTTGGATTTAACCACCAAATCATTTACATAGCATTCAACAAATTTCCCTAGAAAAGGTTTGAAGATACGATGCATGGCGCGTTGATATGTTGCACCTGCATTCTTTAAACCAAAGGGCATCACCCGGTAACAAAACACACCTTGAGGAGCTCTGAAGGCTGTATATTCCTCATCTTCTGGGGCCATTCGGATCTGATTATATCCAGAATATCCATCCATGAAAGAAAGTACTTCATAGCCAGCTGTCGCATCAATTAAGAGTTCTGTAATCGGAACTGGAAAATCATCTTTGGGACAATACCGATTAAGATCTCTAAAATCGATGCAAACCCTAATTTGTCCGTTCTTTTTCTTTACTGGGAAAATATTAGCCAACCACTTGGGATATTGAACTTCTCTGACGAAGTTAGCTTTGATAAGCTTATCCACTTCAGCCTCGATTTTGGAAGCATAGGTTGGGTGTGTTCTTCTCGCGGCTTGCTTGAATCCTCGATGTTCTTTTGGCAAACCCAAATGATGGGTGGCAACATCAGGATCAAGGCCAGGCATCTCTGTATAATTCCAAGCAAAGATATCTTTATTTTGCTTTAGAAAAGAAATATACATCTCTTGTTCTTCAAGGGTCATGGCCGCACTAATTAAAGTGGGGCGTGGATCTTTCTCTGTACCCAGATTTACTTCTCTGAGTTCATCCACAGTGGTAGAGATACCCTCTTCAAATGCTGGAGGAGCATCTCTAAGATCTTCCTCTTCCTCTTCATCATGTGTTATATCTTCCGTTTCTACTTGCAAAGTAGATGAAAAAACGAAATTCTCATGATCATAAGAGATGTCAAAATTTTCACATTTTGAAGAAGAAGCTTCCATTTCCGTCCCTATTGATGAACAAGGGTCTTCTTTGGGAAATAAAGAGGAGATGATGGATTGAGAATCGACATCAACATTCACCTCTGGTGTTGCTATAACTTCTTCTGGCCTGATTAGCGAAGTATAGACTTGTTGGATTTCAGCAGATGAAATAAAAACGTCACCACTTATGCTTTCATCATTGCTTGGTAAGTTACCAATTTCTCCCATGTTGTCTGGCTCGATTGCCGTAATTGACATTATGGATCTTTCCATAAGAGTATTTTGATTTGGGCCTATTTTGTCAATTTGACTGATAGGTAACACATAATCTGTACTCACATGTAAAAATGGATTTATTGGAATTTTTTCCAAACCATATGGAGCATTAACTTTGGTAATTTCCTTCATTGTAGATTTTTCTCTTCCCTTCATGTGATAAGATTCCGCCTCAATGTATTGAGACTCACATGTTTTGAACGGGGCCTTATCACCATATAATGTTCCAACTTGACCATCGAAACAGTATTTGAGACATTGATGGTATGATGACGGAATAGCTGCATGCTGATGTAACCAGGGTCTTCCAAGCAAGATATTGAAAGCTGAGTCTTGATCAACAATCATGAAATCTGAATTGGAAACAAGATCTCCAAACTGAGTTCTGAGCGTAACTTCTCCCAGTGGTTCTTGTTCATTTTTATCATATCCTTGCAACATCATGGTAGAAGGAGATAAATCAGATTCTGTGAGGCCCAATCGACGAAGTGTGCGAATGGGCATGAGGTTGACTCCTGAACCATTGTCAATAAAAGCTCTTCGAACATCTATACCATTGACTTTTCCAGATAGGTACAAAGGTTTTATGTGCCCATGCACAACATCATCTTCATCTTTATCAGTAAAAGATATCACTGCATGGCATTCTGCAGGATTATTCTCTATGTGATAAATTTCAGCTGCAGCAATCTCAGCTTCAAACTCTTGAGGACTTGACAAAGCTTCGATGAGTGCTTCCCGAAGATCTCTTGATAGATTCAAAGCATCCAAAATTGATAATTTGGCTGGTACTTGGGCCAAGTGTTTCAATATATCATACTTTTGATCTAGAGGCCTGCGTTTCCCAATAGGAATATGTGGTTTAGCAGGTATCTTGGAAGCAGATGCTTTGGAAGCTGATGCATCTTGTATTGAAGTTGGCAACATCTTTGGTTTTGGAAATTTAGACTGATTAGATCCATTTGCTTGCTGAGATAAAGAAGATGGAACCTTTAATCGGTCTTCCAAAATAATTGTGCCGAAGCTGAGTTGGCCATTAGCAGAAGAACTTGCTTGTTCATTTTGAGCTCGCTGAAGGGCTCTACCACGAGTTTCTGCTGCATATACAGTGCTAGCAGGGGTAGAATTAGAGTAGTGGCTTCGGAAAGATCCACGTCTTCCCCTATATCCTGAACCTCTAGAACTTCCTCGGGTTCCTTTATTTGATACAGGGAATTCAGGCTCATCAAGACTGGAATATGAATCTGTTAATTGAATCATATTAACAGAACCAAAGATCAATTCTTCGTCTGATAAAGACTCTGCCTGGTTGGCCTGTTTAGGCTGTGCCGTTTGGTGGGACGGTGCCCGTGACTTTGAAGTAGATGGCATGAAATCTGCCAGAGTCAAAGACAATTTAGGCTTTGATGCATACTCATCTTCTTCTGATTCTTCTTTCTTCTTTGAATTACGCTGCCCTTTTGAGGATTTGTCCTTTGATGGAGGCTTTACTGCAGCTTTTGTAGGAGACACAATTGGCTTCCTCAATTGTGTTCGCAAAATGGAATGAGTCCGATTGATTGTCTTTCTGACCATCCAATCATCATATTTTTTCGCAGTTTTGCTTTTGACTTCCTGCCACTCGCCTCCTTCCTCTGGATCTGTAGCGGTAATACACGCTACATGAGCTGAAGAACCCTTCAATTTGACTTGTCCCAAGTCAACCATCTTTTGTAGGAGGTCTTTAAAGACAAAACACTCCTGGATGGGATGTCCCAACATTTGATGAAAGGGACAATAATTGGGACGGTCTTCATCTCCTTCCTTGTTTGGTCTCTTCGGCACTGGTAATTGAACCAAATTATTTTCCAGAGCTGAAATGAAGTAACCAGGAACTTGCTCACTTCGGAAAGAGTATGTTTTACTCTTCATATCCTCAAATTGTTTTCGTCGTTGATCTTTTTGATCATTTGGACGAAACAGCCTTTGTTGTTGGCGTTCAGGAGGTGGAGCCCTTCGAGAAGATGAAGGTTTTGAAGTAGAAATAGGTACAGGTGCCTGTTTAAGCATAACTGTAGCAGTTTCTGCCTTACCCATTCTTCTTCCTGGAGCTGATGGAATTACACGAGATTTAACCTTAGCCTGCATAAGGGAATCTTCAATCTGTTGAGCGATTGAAGTAAGGTCTCGAAACCCTCCTGTGTATTTCACAGGGATCAATGGCGTGCGTAATTCGTCACGTAAATTTGCCACACAGATTGGCAATAATTCCTCCTGAGGGAGTGATAAACTCAAGGAATACGTTAATCCCTTCCAACGAGCAATGAAATCAGAGACTCTTTCATTCTCCCTTTGCTTGCAGTTTGTAAGATCGAAAACTGTCGTTTTTGGCAAAGTTGAGCTGAACTGAAGAAGGAATTTTTGACGAAGATCCTCCCATCCGATGACTGACCGGGATTTCAAGCTTGTATACCAGACAAAAGCTGGTCCTTGCAAGGTTCGCACGAAGCATCTGAGTTTCACTGCTTCTTGTTGTTCTGGAGTTCCCATCATAGGATCACAACAAGACACGTAATGCGTCAAATGTTGTTCAGGGTCGCCTGATCCATTGAAAGTAGGGAAAATAGGGTTTCCAAAACTGGATGGAGGAGAAATTGAATCTACCCATTCAGGGTAAACTTTCTTTTCAGGTTGAACTTGCGCCCGTTTCCCTTCCATAGTTTCTAACCGAGCTGTTAATGACTCAATAGTAGTTATTAACTTTTGAGAAACGTCAGGTTGAACTTGGTTTTGGGTAGGTGCAATGAATGGAGCTTGGACAGCCGTGGAGGTTGGTGCTGCAACTAATGGTAGTGCTGCCAACCGTTGTTGCGTTTGACCCGTAGGATTAGGCCTCTGTGGGTGTACTGATAAAGGAGGATATTCCTGATCTATCTCAGTAGTTACAACAAATTCCTTCGGCTGTCGGACTTCAGCATTCTTAAGAAGAAGACTACTCTGAAGTAGTTCTGCATTCAACCTTCTTAATTCTTTCATTTCTTCCTCCTGTTGTGCAAGCCTTTGCTCTAATGAGAGCGATTGACCTCCTTCAGAGGAAGGGTGAGAAGTAACCTGATTCTTTCCTTTCCCCTTATTGGATCCTTTTCGGAGAGGGGGAAGTGGGTTACTTGAAGGAATACCCAAATTTTGGGTAAGCCTTTGATTACGTGTGCGCACACCTTCTTCATTTAGGTCTGTGTGCGCAACTTCTTGAGCAGGAACCTCTTCATCTGATCCCTCTGATTGAGCCTCATCTGGTGAATCAGCAGCAACGGCAGTGATGACATTAATGGATGCATATTTCATGAAATCCTTTCTATCAGCATTTCTATGATATTGTCTCCTTTTATGTCCATGATAAGACATGGCATTCCGTTGACTTGACCCCTCAGGAATTTCTTTGTGAACCGTCACTTGGAGAGAATCTCCTGACATCTTGGCTCTTCGTTCCTCTTGAGGCTTATTCCCTAATCGAGAGAATACTGACTTTCTCTGAGGGAGGGATTGAAGATTTGAAAAAGTCCCCAGTCCGGTGGACTGGGGGTGTTCCTGTTGCTTCTGCTCAACTCCTCGAATCCCATTCGTTGATTCTGAGGGTTGGGTTAAAGAAGTCCCCAGTCTGGCAAGCTGGGGTGTCTCTTGACATGCTATGTCTGAGATCTTCTTGAAATCTCTCTTGATCTTGCGGATCTTAGTTCGGAAATTAGCTGGATGCATTAACCTGTATCCACTTTTATCACCTGGTTCAACAGACCGTTGGATGATTTCCGAAACTTCTGTCATTTGATGACGTGTTTGCTCCAGACGAGAGGCTTGTGCAATATTCTCGCCTGCTTGATGTAGGAGCAATTCAACAACCTGTTCTCTATATACTTGATTTTGAGAGGAACTAGTTGAAGCTTGATCTCGAGCAAGATTTTGATTATGAACAAAGCCCATTGACTGTGGCCGGCCATGGGCAATAACATTGCATGAGACCATTTTCGGCGGGCTTTGCTGACCGGAAAGCACTGTGAAATGTAGTGCTCCGTGAATACCCCATCCTCTGATATGAACATTAGATGGAGCATTGGAAATTAACTGACGCAATTTTCTCAGCGCGCCAAGGCATGAACGTTGAAGGGTTCTCTGTTGCTTTTCAGCCTTCGGATACCGAGAGACTGATAGAGATGCCAAATCAATCTGGCGTTGTAACCCTTCTATTATCTTAAGATGGTTTTCATATTCATCGTAAGATAATACCTTCTTCTTTAATTGACAAAGAGTTTTCCATATGTTAAGACGAATATCATGGATTCCATCATCCGTCAACATCTTTGGAATGTCATACTGTGAATCAGCCAAAGGCCAAAACATGACTGGTACTTCACCTTTTGCCAGTTTTTTCCTCATGTTCAGCATTTCCTCTTTATCATTAAATGAAGATTCTTCTACCTGTTTGGACCAGAGTTGGTGTTTCCTTGTTGCTTCATCGGATTCAACAAGATTGGTAGAGGAATCACTATTCATGCTGGAAGATGAATGACCTAGGGAAGGTTCGGAGAATAACCTGAACCCCAAGCTATCTTCTGATGGAGAAAGAGTTTCACCTGCCGATAGTAAAACTTCAGACATGACTGGTTTTACGTTTGCAAGTGCCTCGAGATAGGAGGGCTTTCTCGTCACTACATTGCCTTCTGAAGAATTTTCGAGACAATGTGAATCACTACTGCGGAGAGGACTTTCGCAGCGAAGTTCATCACCATGAGGAGGACCTTCATGATGGGTTACAGCAAAAGATGATATCTCTTGCTCCTTGGTCTTCTGACCACACAGAGGGTTCCTGTGGTTCTCATCTGAAGAAGAAACTTCAAGATTGACCGAATTTTCATGAAGCAAGTCTTCATGAGGAAGTGTCTGTTGAAGACCTTCGGGATTAATGTTCCTGTTATTGGGAACTGAGGGAGTAGAATCTTGAATTCCGACAGATAAATGTCTGAGGGCTTCAAGAACTCCAGCATCGAGCAAGGCCTTGTTACAGATTGGCCTTTGATCTCCTGACTGTGCTGGGCGGATCTTTTTCTTAGATGCCTTCTTACTCGCTTTAGAAATCACTTGATGACGAAAGTGATTGCTCTGAGCAGGTGTATGTGCCTGATCAGGAAAGATGGTCAGGTTAGGCTGACGATCATCGCTCAAATCAGGTGTATGTGCCTGACTTGGTTGTCCATATGATATGGGGGAGTAGGCCCCACAACCCTCTTGGACTGGAACAGATGTGTGTGTCTGTTCCGGAGTGAATTGCTGATGTGTCACTCCACTGCTAGGGATAGATTTATGTGTCTGTCCCTGAGATGATGCTGAAGCTGTTATGATATCCTGGCAAGCATCCAGAATATGAGCAGGAATTTGCTTCTGCTCTTTCACCATTGACAAAATATGTTTGGTGACTTCAGCCGCCGGAACAGTGATATACGTCCATTCCGGGCTTGGAGTAGGTGTATGTGCCTGCTCCTGTCCTCCTTTTCCTGTCAGTGAATCCTGACAGTACTCAAGTGTGGAGGCAGAGAGTTTAGTCTGCCTCCTGTTTGTCGTCGGGGCTTTCCGACTGACTTCTCCGTGCGCTACCAAACGAGACTGTTGGTAGGCTTGATTAGTATTAGCAGGTGTATGTGCCTGCTGATTACACTTCGCCAAACGCTGTTGACGAGATCCATCATATGTAGTCAGACGAGCCTGCTGACTAACTGCTGATGTATAAGCAGGTGTATGTTCCTGCCTATGGTACTCCGCCGGAATTGCCTGGCGGGATCGGCTTGATGCTGCCAGACGAGTCTGCTGGACAGCGGGATTAAAACGAACAGGTGTGTATGCCTGCTCGTTATTTGCCACCAAGTTAGGTTGGTGGATTTCTCCGGAGATGGCAGGGATGACAACCTGCCTATTATTAACCGGATTCCGTCTCTGGTGATTCATCTTGCCTGCTCGGGTTCGAGGAACCTGAGCTGAATGCCTGGAGCCGGTACCCTCATCATGTTGAGGGTGCACTACCGCACGATTCTGGCGGAGATTGTTGATGGGAGCCCTTGAGAAGGACTCCTGTCTCTTTGAATTAAGGTCCTACGGGACCTGCTCATTCACTTCCTCAGAATAAGGGAGTGAATGGAAATTGCGTTCCGGGGATAACGACCCGAAACGGTTGGAGACGGTAGTCAGTACCGCCTGCTTCTTGATTGCTGGTCGCCGTTGTCCGGACGACCAGGTAGAATTGTTAACTTGGAGGGCTTGACGAGCGGCCTCCAGAGTTGGGATAGTACCGTTACGACGGTACTCCTTAACCAGTGCATTTGAAACACAGCGTTGAAGACGCTGAGTTGGTGATGTCATCCTCAGAGCGGATGACGTTCCAGCAGGAGTAGCAGCATTGGTTTTCATGGCAGCAGACCTCACAGTAGAGGTGTTCTCAGCAGCAGTATTCACAGGGGTGAATTTAAGGAAAGCCATTTTTTGTAGAAGATCTTGAAAAAAGAGTGCCTGTTCCATATAACAGACATAATCAAGATGAATCCGGCTACTGCATCTTTTGGATGATCATATGTCAATGATTGCCTTGTTGGCCCAAGGGGCCTAACATCTAATAAGAACATCACTTTAACTTGGTTAAGGATTTCACGTCGGGTTCACCATTTTTTGTTTCGCGCGGAATCCGGGGATGACCTCCTGGACGGGAGATTCAAACGTTCCGATCGGTTTCTAACGGGTTTGTTCGTAGAACCGGAAACATCCAATGATTCCACATCCGTTTGGACCTACTTTCCAAAGGCAGGTGCTCATTAGCTTGTGGGCTAATGAGGCTTAGGAATTTGCATTGGTCGAGAGGATGGGAGGTCGGACTCATCACACCTTTTTTGAGGGGAATTATTGTCTACTCCGGGACTCTCTTTATAGATTTAAGTTAAGTTCGTGAATCCTTATTACATTACCAAGTATAAAATGATCTTTCCTATAGTTTTAACAATCAATGATTAAATATGCAAGAAATTTAGAGAATCTTTTATATGTATTCGAGGTTCTTCATCAATATAGAATCATCTATATTTGTTTAGAGATTCTTGGTCAATGGTATCCTTCAAAAACATTTATATAAAAGTCTCTTGGTCATTTTGATGACCAGGCTGGTTTTAAAGCCACTTAGTGGGGCACTTGAAGTTTATCGTCATTCAGAAGGACAGAGATTATTTCAATGTTGGGATCGAACCCATGAATGGGCTACCTACGTATCCTTTGTTTTGAAAAAGGAATCAGAACCCACGTAGTTCGAGGAATGGGATATGATGTTTTATGATTGATGGCTCAAAGATGAATGTCATAATTACTTTTACACTCTAAGCTCACGTGAGTCATGCTCGGTGTGAGAAACAAGAGGTATTGGTAAAATTTAGACAATTGTTCCATAAAAGATGCAATCATAAGAATTTGTTTTGGGGCTTATGTATAGATGACTGCCCAGATAGGCGAAGGTTTAGGATTTACTTTTAGGAAGAAAAATCCATGAACAGGGTCCACAAAGTTATATGTGCTTCATGGAGATTTGAATACTCTAATCTTGGGGCTTACTCCTAAGGAGGATGCCCAAGTTAGGAGGGGACTTATGATTGGGTTTTATTCCTGAAAAGGAAACCCAAATCAAAGGAAATTTATGACTGGTTAAGAGAAATTTTAAGAGACTTGGGGCTTACTCTTTAAGAAAGATGCCCAAGATTGATGACTAGGACTTATTCCTTAGAAGGAAGCCTAGGTTAGGGGACTTGGGACTTACTCCTGAAAAGGAAGCCCAAGGTTATGACTGAGTCTTATTCCTGAAAAGGAGACCCAGGTTATGACTGAGTCTTATTCCTGAAAAGGAGACCCAGGTTAGGGATTAAGGTTTGGGGCTTACTCTTTGAGGAGGATGCCCAAGTTTAAAGGACTTTGATTGGGGCTTATTCTTAAGGAAGATGCCCAAGATTTATGACTAGGACTTATTCTTGAGAAGGAAGCCTAGGTTAGGGGACTTGGGGCTTACTCCTGAAAAGGAAGCCCAAGGTTATGACTGAGTCTTATTCCTGAAAAGGAGACCCAGGTTATGACTGAGTCTTATTCCTGAAAAGGAGACCCAGGTTAGGGATTAAGGTTTGGGGCTTACTCCTGAGGAGGATGCCCAAGTTTAAAGGATTTTGATTGGGGCTTTATTCTTAAGGAAGATGCCCAAGATTTATGACTAGGACTTATTCCTGAGAAGGAAGCCTAGGTTAGGGGACTTGGGGCTTACTCCTGAAAAGGAAGCCCAAGGTTATGACTGAGTCTTTATTCCTGAAAAGGAGACCCAGGTTAGGGATTAAGGTTTGGGGCTTACTCCTGAGGAGGATGCCCAAGTTTAAAGGATTTTGATTGGGGCTTATTCTTAAGGAAGATGCCCAAGATTTATGACTAGGACTTATTCCTGAGAAGGAAGCCTAGGTTAGGGGACTTGGGGCTTACTCCTGAAAAGGAAGCCCAAGGTTATGACTGAGTCTTTATTCCTGAAAAGGAGACCCAGGTTAGGGATTAAGGTTTGGGGCTTACTCCTGAGGAGGATGCCCAAGTTTAAAGGATTTTGATTGGGGCTTATTCTTAAGGAAGATGCCCAAGTTTAAAGGTTTTATAACTGGGGATTATTCCTGAAAAGGAAACCCAGGTTAGGATTCTCTCATCTTAAAGGATGAGGTTGAATGAATGAACTCTCAATCTTTGGTGACATAAAGATGTTTAAATCATTAGGTTTTGAGAGATATTTCACATAATTCCTTTCAGATAAGGATGTCAAATCAAGAAATCATGCCATAAATGGCTTTGAAGAGTATCTTGAAGACTGAATCTTGAATAGGAAGGGTGAAATGGCTTAAGAGGGGTGAAAAAGGGCAAGATGGGCACCCAAAAAGATAGGGGCGCGCAAGTATTGAAGGTCGCGCAAGTCCTGCGGCGGCGCGCAAGTATTGGTCGCGCAAGTATACTTGCGCGACATAAGTGATACTTGCGCGATTTTCAACCAGAGTTGAATTACTTGAGCGACTCTTTATTAAACCCTTTCCCATCCTCTTGAGGTTCTTCCAGAAGAGGGACGCGCAAGTTATATTGAAGGAATTAAGTCGGCGCGCAAGTGTTTGATAAGTTTCAACACTTAGGCCTTCCTTCTTCCCCTTAGATCTTCCATTCTAGGTAAGAAATTACCTTAGAAGTGTTCTGGAAGCTTTGAGAAGAGACTTGGGCGTCGGGAGCTTTGATCCGAGTTTCTGGGAACCGATCTCCTCGAATGGGGGGCCCACAGGGTCTATTTATAGGCAAAAGAAGACCCCGGGCGGTTACTGGGCGGTTACCAGATCTGTCGCGCAAGTCCCTTGCACGACCATGAGGGGTCGCACAAGTGTTGAGGCGGCGCGCAAGTATACTTGCGCGACCAAGAGGGAACTTGTCAAGACAGGGACTTACTCCTAAGGAGGAGGCCCAGGTTGAGGGAATTGAAAAGTATTTTGGAGACTTGGGACTTACTCCTGAAAAGGAGGCCCAGGTTTTAGGGGATTTGGTCTTACTCCTGAAAAGGAGGCCCAGAGCATTTAAGGAATTATGGATTAGGGCTTAATCCTGAGGAGGAGGCCTAAATTAAAAGATTCTCTCATCCTTTGAATGATGAGGTTGAATAAAACCTTCCACATAATTCTTTTTAGAGAAGGAAGTCAATCAAGAAAACATGCCAAAGATGGCTTTGAAGAATGTCTTGAAGACTGGATCCTTGAAAAGGAGAGGTGGAATGGTATTAAGGAGATGACTTGGACAAGGAGGGCACCCAAAAACATAAGGGCGCGCAAGTCTTTAAGCGGCGCGCAAGTCCTTAAGCGGCGCGCAAGTCCTTAAGGCTACGACCTCATTCTTGCACAAACTTAAGGCTACGACCTCTTCTTAAATTGCACACACACAATGAGTGTAGTATTCACTTGGTGCACACACAAGCCGTGGGTATGTTCTTCATTTGGTACACAAGTGAGTTTGAGCCTCGGCATTTTACTTCTTCTTGCATACAATTCTTTTACTTTTTGCACAAAAGTGAGCTTGGTCTCTTCCACTTGCTTATCACACACAAAATATGGCCTCGGGTTCTCCTTCAAAGTGTGCACTCCTTATGCACACACTCGGTTCACCATTTTGCACACATAGGGGCATACGGCCTTCCCTTCTTCTTGTATATACAAGGGCCTCTCGGCCTTCACCCTTTTCACACCTTCTTTCACTCTTGCACACACACTGCCGCGTAGGGTCACAAGTAAGGGCCGCACAAGTGGTGCTTCTGCCTTGGGCACAAGAAGGGCGCGCAAGGTGATGCTTGGAGTGCGGCCTTCTTCTTCTTGTCGCGCAAGGGGTAGCATGCAGGGGGTCTTCTCCATTTCTTCTTTCGTGCATGGAGTCTGCAAATGGAACAAAACGAATCCAAAAGGAGGCTTCGGGATTCTGCTACGCAAGTGGTGTGCACAGGGGTATTCTTCGCGAGGCATGTATTCTCTCACGAGACTTTAAGTTTTCGGCCAAAACTTCAGCCCTCTTCTCCATCCCCACGGCCTCATTTTATAGGCAAGGTAGGGTTAGTTCATCCGCGTGAGAGAACAAAAAAAACTGAACCACCGCGATTTTCGGATCTTAACGGTTTCCTCCAAATTTTGAAATATCCTCTGCTGTTGAACGTGGGTTCCTTTTATTATTTTTCCTCCTTCACGTGCATGCGACATAGAACGCATGCACGAACTTCCTTTGGCCCAAACCATGAAAAACACAAACCTTCATGGCCTCGGCACTTTGTTTGCCTCGGCCAACCTCGAAATTCTCCAAACATTGCATGCAAACTTATTTTTATGCATGGTTGTGTTCCTTAGGTCCAGACGAACCGGATGGAGGTCTTAGTTTGTTCGGAAGTGGCCGGATGCTCGAATACCAGCTTCGGGAGGCACCTGGTACACGGCGAGGTCGTGGGTGGCACGGGGTGTCCTCGGCTTGAGCTCGAGGTTGAAGACATTCGGGGAGCCGTCGGATTGGCCATTTAATGAAGGCGGACGGCTGCGATTAGATCATCTCGTGCGAGATGGATCGTGCGGCCTGGATCGACGCGGGATGAAGCGGACGGCCGAGATTAGATCCCGGCTGAAAATCCCGCGTCCCACATCGAAGCGGCTCTCAGTTTTTTCCACGGTTTATCAAAGTAGCGATGCCCGCTACACCTCGATTGAACTCCCAACCTCCACGGTGCCGCCCCGCACCGTGTTCTTCTGCGGGCGCGCTCTGCGCCCACCCCTGCCTCTGCGGGCGCGCTCCAACCGCCAACTATGCTCCTCGGGCGCGCTATGCGCCCACCATGTGCGCTCCTCCGGGGGCGCGCTGCCTCAGGGTGTCGCCTTGGCCTTGAGGACACCCCTTGAGCGCGGTTGACCCTCGTGTCCCGTATGAGCTCTAGGTGGTTGTCCTCGGCTGGCCTCCTTGATGGCTTAAAATTTTTGCAAAGTAATTCTTAGGGCTTTAATATTAGGGCTTTGTATAAAACAAAGTAACCAAGTTTCCAATGCCAAATTCCATTTCCACTTCATAAGCTTGAATCACTTTGACTTCAAATCTTTCTCAATTTTCTTCCCCAATTTCCTTGTTTTAGACTCTGTGACGAAAGGAGCGTCAACAATTACATAATCCACTGTCTAAGATGAATATATTATTGCAAGTAGTTGTTGTGGATGAAACATGCCTTAATGGACTTTGTACTCAATTATATTCAAGTATAAATTAAATGTGATAACACTAATGCTGTCAATAATTATATGAATCCAATCAATCATTGAAGAACAAATCATATAAACTTAAGGCATCATTTCTTAAGAGATCACACTCAAAAATATGATATTTCACTTAACTTTATCTCTATAGAGAATCAGTTAGAATATATTTTTACTAAACCCCTTACATGTGAGAGTTTTGATTTTATTAAAATAGAACTCGGTATATTTATTTTTAAATAGATTTAATGTGTTTATTTATAATGATTTAAATGAATTTATTCTTTTTATTGTTGTTTAAATTTAAAATTGAGTGTTTCTTTATATTATTAATTTTTAATGTTATATGTAGATTACTCTTATCTATATTGCTTTTTATTTAAATTTAGAAATTAGAAATACGTTTTTTATTAATATTATTTATTTATCAGTCAGAAGTAACCCTAAACCAAAATTGGGTTTGTAATCAAATTGGGATTCAGGTACATGACCAAATATAAAATTGGCTCACAACACTTTTTCTATTAACCTATGTTACCTTCCTTTAATTTCGATCCATCATTTCTAACCTCTCAATCCATATTCAACCTTCAACTAACCTATTAAAAATGGGAAATTTAAAGAACATTGATGATGGAAGCAAAGGTCATCTAATAAATCCAAAGGAATCAGATGAAAAAGTATTATGGGAAAATCCATAGATATGGTGTGGATGAAGACAACAAAAATTATCTTAAAGAAGGTGCTTGATTTTCAAGAATGTGATTTTGTGTTTGATGAGAATAAGTCAGGTTTTCTTTTTTATGAAGAAATTAAGAGTTTTTTATAAATTCTGAGTTTCTGTTTAATCAAATAGAGGAAATCATCTCATGAAATGTTAAGGGAAAGATGATGGTAGTTTATTCATTCTAAATGGATGATATCTTCCTTTTTTCCAGTGAACGAGAGTTTTTTTTACTTAGATGCTTGTTCAAACAAGCTCAGTAGGTCCAAATTAAGTGTTCAAATTTTTTTTTGGAACCTCTTTTTTTAAAAAAAACATGTGAAAGAGTTTCCTACAGAATGGAAGGTTTTATGTAAGTTTGTGCAGATAGGTATAGAAAAAAGAGTAAGAGAGATGGAGAAATTTCGTTTTCAAGATATGTATTTGATGTACATATTTGTCAATAACATAAATTTGAGTTTACCAAGATACATGGTGAGGTTCATGCTTCATTTTTTTGAATCAAAAGAAAAATTAAACAACTATCCTTATAGTAGATTAATATCTTTAGTGTTAAAGAATAAATTAGTAGATTTAAATGAATGTAATGATGTGGAGTGTCATAAAAGTAATACCCTATCATTATCTCTATAGAATATGAATGGAAATTCCTAGGATTATACATTAGTACCTTGAAGATAGTTGGTCAGGAAATCCAGACTCAGGGAGAGTCATCACAGACCTCACTATCTAGTGATGCAACACCTTTTGAGACAGTGTTTACTAGGGGAGTATAGGAGAAAACATATGTAAGAATTGAGTCTTCAATTCTAGTCAACAGTTCTATAGTTGGTGAGCCTATCTAGATTCAAGAGGATGTGGCTGCTCAGAACCATGTTGCTTCTGAAGTTGTTATTTCTTCTAAGAAACATCAAGATGTGGAGACAGTTTTTGAGACAATTAATGCTTTTATGAAGATAGACCAGCTGAGACTGGGCCTTTCAGCTTTGATGTTCATAGAAGTCCAATATTAGAATAATTGTGTGAAGAAGATGATAAAATTATTCTTGGATTACTTATTAATAATGGAATGGAAGCTGATGTGGTTATGGAATCTGAAAATAATTCCCATACACCATTAATACCATTGTTACCTTCAACTGCTCCTATTATAGCTTCTTCAGTATGAAATAATTTACAAATCTTGGAAAAGGAATTATATTCTAATGAAGTAATGATGGGGATTGAAAATATGAGAGTATATTGTTTTGATTTAAAAGTTGATATAATTTAATTTAAAGACGATATCAGAGAGATTAAAGATTCCTCTATCTCCAAGTTAGAATTTAATAAGTTAGTTGGAATGGTGGCTTCCCAAAAAACTTTCATCAGTAGTCTTCAAATAGGTCCACCTTTGAATAAAACCATGTAAAATATAAGTTCTAAGTAACTTGAAGAAATGAAAGTCCTGGTTATTGATTTGAAATATTTTTTCACTACAAAGGCTGAGTTTAGTGATCTTGGTACTTTGGTTGAATCTAAAAGGTATATGTTTTCGAATATTCCATCAATGCAATTAGGTTTATCTCAAGAAGTAATTTATGAGATTAAATATTTTAAAGTAGAAATGATAGATACTCTACACACTCTGAAAAGTGTTATGTTAAGTCAATTTTACATTATAAATAAATTTCAACCCTCTGTTATTGCTCCTTCAGAATCTCCAATTCTTCTAATTTTCCAAAATGGAGTTAGTTAGATTTGATTTTTGTTTCTTATCAAATTCATGTCTCAAAGATGATATGCTTTCTCCAGTGATGTTGGATAAGATGAAAAAGGATCTTTTTGTTCAATTTCATTATACCCATGAAGAAATTAAGAAGCTTAGTATTGGGTTAGATTTGTGCATTAATAACCATTATAGTCATCCTGATAAATCTCTTGGAGATATGGTAAAAGAAAATTTGTGTGTTAAAAATTAAGAAAGATATAATTTCATGATTCATTCAACCTCTCAGTGAAAAAACTCAACTATTTTTCAAATAGTAGAAGGAAATCCTTTCTGCAGTTTTGGATCTATATTCTGAGGAAGATTCAAGTTTAGATTTATAATAATGTTCAGAAGTTCCTATTCCATTTACAGGAAGGGAATCTATTGTTTATAAACCTCTAAGGATATTTACTTATGTGGAATCGGTTATTCCTGTAGTTTCAAGTTTAGTTGAACCTGGGTATATTTTTGGTATTTTAGTTTTTGAATCATCTCTTGATGAAGTTAATAAAGTTGTTCAAAGATTTATTGAGTGAATGGAAAGCACGAATCGAAAGTTGTATCCACTGACCGGTGGTCTAATAGACATGTAGACGTCTATGAATCTAATTAAAAATAAGGTTCCTATAGATATGCATTTTGTTATATCAGTTGTAGACATTATCCCTCTTCTTTTCCCTCCTACTGTCAGTGACTCTACATGTTTTTATTTTGGGCAAGTATAATATCTTAAGACATTTATCACGAATGGATTAACATCAGTAGCTCAAATTCATAAACAATCATATCTTTGGATTTTTTATTTTTTCAAGTTTGATGTTATTTCAAAGATCAACATGTGTATTAAACCCATGTTTTAAATGAGATGGAAAAGACATCTTGGTATTGATCCTTCTAATACTTCTCAAAAAACCAAGAAGAGAATAGATGGTTCTTATGATCAGTCAACACCATCCATTCCAATTCCATCTACCTCAAGAACCAATCCAACCATAAAACCACCTCCACCCAAAATAAAATCTTAGTTTGACTCTATTATACCAACCTTGGTTCCCTGACTAATATATTGTAATTTGGTTTCATGGATGTATGTGTGTACTTCAACATAACTAATGAAATACTTCATTCTTTCTTCATTTCTAATGTGTTTCTTAGTGATTGTTTTCATTTGATATTTTTCTTTTCTTTTCTTTTTTTCTTTTCTTTATTTATCACATTATTTTATTGTAATAAAACTTAATTTTTTCATAATTCTATATTCAGTCTTCCTACTATATTTAAATAGTTCATCACTCTAAATTTCTACATTAAACTATGTTTTATCTCTCTTTCCATTCATTTTTAATGACACAAAAAGGGGGATAAGTTTTCTACCTTAGAAAAAGGGTGATAATTTTCTAACTTTCAAAAAGGTGAGATGTAACTAAGGAAGAGAAACTCTACATTTTAAGATCCATATATCTATTACATTTAATACTTTTTAAAATTCCATGTTTGATTTCTACTAGAATATCAAATGGGTTTGTGATCATCAAAAGGAGGGAAATATGTGAACTAATAATGTTGATCCAACATATTGATGGTTTTGGATGTAAAAAAAGAATTGGATGGGTCATGCCCAACTCTTCTTTTTGACATGATCGATGATTAATATGATATTTACATATTGATAAATTTCATGATCAATATAATTTAATCAAAGAATAAAGAATGGATAAACTTTTGAACCAAGTGTGTGATCAAAAGATATTATTTATAACAAATTTAAGAAATTAAATAATTATCTTGCATGAAATTATTTATTCGTTGATGGATCTAAAAATGGATTAAGTCGTACATTGTTGCATTGTTGGAATCAATAATAGATTCCCTCTATCAATGATCCACACATGTTCCAAAAATATACGAACAACATCATAGTAATCTTCAGGTGCTAGCACGACAGATCCAATCACTTTTGTCGTTAACCTTTGATCGCCATGAGAAACACTTCCAAAGGATTCTACATAATCTATATAGACTTGATAGTGGAGGGTTGAGAAATATCACTCTCCATTCTTGATTTCATTCTTGAAGAAGGGAACTCTCTAGAACTTCAAGTGGATACTTTAAATTTCATTGTGAACAACAAATAAATGTAAAGATACCATCCCAATTGCCCTGATCCAATTCCTTATTTTATTACATTAGAATATAAACAAGGAATATGAATCCTGGAGGACCGATTAGTTTAGAATATTTGGAAATCAGATACATACATAAGTTCAAAAATACAACTTTAAATGAAATACAACATATAAGTTTTATTGTAAACATCAATAACTATAATTTTATCCTTACAGGTCACTAATAATAAATATCTTTATGTCCTGATAAAATGAATCATAAGAATGGGGTAAGATAAAATGATCAATAAGGGTAATAAATAAAGAGGATGATATCATAAACATAAACATTAGTCATGGTGAATAACTAAAAACACATGTCTTTAAAAATAAACTTGAACACATTATGGCAGGAATATGAGCTGAATAAATAATGTCATAATAAAACATAATAATGGGTATTCTACTAGTAAAATAACCACATGAATTGTCAATAATATTTTAATAATGAGGTAATAAATAATGTGGGGCATCATAATCATACCATCAAGGACTCATACCAAGACCATAAATATTCATTTTTTCAGGGCCTCGTGTCAAGGCCGTAGTTTGTCTCATGATAACTACTGATACACCGAGGGGATATATAGGGCCCCACCCAAAACTTACTAAGTTAAATTCATTATTTATATGAATGGTTATTAACATAAAAAACATATACATTCATATTGAAACTAATATATGAAATTTAAATAACTTTCTCTGAACATTAAGCATAAACACTAACCATTCAGAGTAAATTGGTGAATTGTTTTAAGATAACACATCTATAGTCAAAATAATAATAAACCATTAAATTAAATATATTATATGATATAAAAAAGTATTAATCCCAATAATACATAAGAATCAACAAAATTATTGAAATAGATGAAGATACTCTTATGAAATCATCGAGTAATTCTTGACATAAATACTCTTTTACTTTGAAAAGAAGAGTTCCTTAGGAAAAATATTTGTATAAAACCCGAAGTGAAGTAATATAGTATTTTTATAATAAAATTATTGATTTTATAAAGATAATAGTTTCTAAAAACAAATTATATTGTTCCCTTTAAAATATGTAAGAATTTAAGAAATTCCCCTGAAACGGGCTTGCATTTCGGGAATAATTTTTGAATGATAGTTTTGAAACATATCACTCCCCATAAATAAAAGTAGGATTCTAGTTGGTAAACATATATATAACATTAAAAAAATTATGAGGGGTATATATTAATAAATAATAATTTTATTGAGGTAAGTAAATAATAAGAGTAACCTGAATAAAAATAGAGATTCTAGTAGAAAACTCTTACCATAAGACTAAAGGTGTTCCTCACTTGATATTAATGACCTGAATAATAAAATTTAGGTTCATAAATTAATTATTCCAGAACATAATTTTTATGTAATTTATTTAGTAAAATCTTATTAGGTTTATTTCATATCCTTTTGATGGGTTAAGATATTCAATTTCATTGTTTGGGAGTATTTTCTTCCTTGGTTTTCATGATCAAATAAATTATATTCATGTATCGATAAACATGTAGAATGATAATGGTTGTCCAGAATAGTTGTTATTATTGAACAACCAAAATATTACGTGGTTATAAAATTCATTTGGTTATTGGGAGTTAAGATGAATCATTATATAAAACTTTAATGACAGTTGTTTGGGTTAATTGGCGGTTCATAATCACAATGAACTCATTTTGATTTCTAAACTAATATCGTGTGTAAAAAAGGATTAAATAACCTTAAATAAGTTATAATAAATATATTATAGTTTGTTTAAACTATAAAAATGGTTTCATGACTAGAATTGTAGATGGTAATATAAAATGAAAACTCGTCATCCTTGAATGTGTTAAATTAACACATCTTGGATGGTGTTTTCATTTATACTATAAAAGAAGCGGAAATGAGAGATGATGGAGAATTATTCATTTATAATAAAAAAACTATATTACATGTAAGTTATTGGAGTCATCACAATATTTTTATGAAAGGAGGTTAGGAGAGAAAAATAAAAGGAAGGAACTTGAAATAAAATAAATGAAAAGAGGAATTAACCTCTTGAAGTAATCTTCCATGAGAGCCTCTTTATGGGAGAGGTTTTGGTATTTTTATGAGACCAAGGGCTACTGGACATGGGGGAAAATATTGGTAGGAGATTTTGGAAAAATTTAGACAAGTCAAAAGGCTTGAGAGTAATGAAGAGAATAGGGATTGAGGGGGGTTTTATAGTGGAGAAGAGGAGGGTTTTCGCATTATTTTAATCATTATTTTATTATTTTGTAAAATACAATCAATAGTGTTGATGATTATGACCAAAAACAAAAATTATTTCATGTTAGTTCGAACCAATGATCATTTACATCAGTCATGACTCAATCATCATGCATAAACTCACTTATTTAGCGTATTTTGTAAATTAACGAATTTTATTATTCACCAAAAAATCAAGTATTTCAGAAAAATCCAAAAAATTCACATTAACCATTTTTTGATGTGTTAAATTCAAAAATAAAATCCATTTTTTGAAAATAATTTTCTAAATATGATTAATTTAATTTTTAAATAAAATCATGATTTATTCAAAAAATAACAATTTTAAAACTATAATTCGTTTTATATCACATTGAAAAATTAATCAAGATTATAATATTAAGAAAATAAAATAATAATATGATTTACTATTCATAAGAGTCATATTACTATTCATAAGTGTATGTTATTATTCATCAAAAATTGTGTTTGTCTTATCAGACTCTAAATATCTTGTTGAACGCAACTATGTATGTCAATTTTTCAAAATTCAAATCATAGAGGTGGAAAAATTATGTTTATTGACTATGTTATAATAATGTGGTGTTGTTTATATACTTAGTGTTTCATGAATTTAATATTAAATTTATTTATAAAACCTTGGGGTGTTACAATAAATGAATTGGATCTACTTGAAAAAAATAATATAATTGGACTTATATACCATTAGGGTTAGTTATAAATCATTGTATAAGTTCACGTTATTACTGATTTAATCCATATGGTACCCCATGTATATAATGATATTACTATTATTATTTCATGAAATTCACTAAACTCACGAATTAAATTAAATATTATTTAATCAAATAAAAAACAATATATATTATTTCTCCCCAAACCAATAAACTTGGTCTTTCATTCCACCATAATATTTATCGTTCCTTAAATAATGACTATTTATATAACAAATAAATATCACTGCATTATTCTCCAATAAATAAATAAATATTATATACACTAAATCACAAATAAATATTTATTAAATATTCCACTCACATAATATTCTCTCAAAAAATGGTGATTAAATATATGAAATGAAGAAAACAAGAATAATTATTAAACTGTGTATGGAAAAAATATTAATTCAACATGTTAAATAATAAATAATAATATATTATTTAACTGATATTCTAGATATACTTAGTGTGGGACCCTCTATACCTCTTTCTCAGTGGAATTATGTGATGTAGCCTAAAGTTCAAGGTTAGCATCTAGAAACGCATCAAGGAACCCATAGAGAAAGAAGTTAATGTTGTAATGACAAAATACATCATACAAATTCTTATTGTGCAATATAATCTCTTTTTCA
Source organism: Viscum album (assembly GCA_963277665.1). Classification (NCBI taxonomy): domain Eukaryota; kingdom Viridiplantae; phylum Streptophyta; class Magnoliopsida; order Santalales; family Viscaceae; genus Viscum; species Viscum album. Next base: position 1,508,560,900 of record OY728139.1, on the reverse strand, counting down.
TGATATCTCCAATCAAGAAAGTTTCATGCGGGTGTCACCAGCCTATGTGCTTGATGTATAATTCTTTGACTTTCCGGAAATCAAAATTTTCAATAGAACACCATATATATGGACTTATTTAGGCTATATCATTTTCATAAAAGGACCTGAGATATAAAATTCCTTTAAAGAACATAAGGGTCAAATATTTTCTCACATTATCTATTAATGAAATATTACTCATGACGCACCCAACCTATTTTACCTCTCTTTGAACATATGTCATTGTGATTTTCACCAATACATCAAAGCATGTGACTTATAACACTCATTAATAGTAGTCTTAATGTCTAATGACCAATGCATTCATCCATATATAGGAACATACAATGAAACATATAAATGTGGATTTCCTACTGGCGGGTTCCGATCTCATAATATCCTACACTGGATATTACCAAGGGAATACACCATGACAAGGTGTCCCAGAGTCTTATGAGTCTTCACTCCTGATATCCTATATCATTTGTGTCCCTCAAAATATTTCATCTGGATATAGAAAATATATTTAAGAATACTATCCTGGAACTTATGGGTTCTCATCATAGTAGGGAATTGCTATGACCTTTCAGTGAGAAAGCTACTCTTAAGACATTATCACATACTATGTTACACAAAATAATAATCATTATTTGATAAAGAGTTTATTAATTTTCAAAATAACTAATATAAGTTATCATAAAGTACACATAAGTTGGTTCTAGGGAACCAACTCCAATAGACTCCCACTTGCACTAGAGCCAACAGTTAACAAACTTCAGTCCTCTAGCTCTCAAATGATACTCATGCCTCTGCTGAAATTGGACTTTTGTCGAGTGTTCCACCACATTTTCATCTATGCAAACTCTTTTTACTATAAATTCACCCCTCTAAGAAAAATACCTCACGATGTGATGCTTCCATAGTATGTGATTTGTTCGTTGGTGTGACCTTGGCTCTTTTGCAAGATCCATCAAGGCAGTATTATCACGATACAATGTGATAAGATCATCAATTCTAGATACCACATCAAGATACTAGAAAAATTTTGATATCTAAATAACTTCCTCGGCTGCATCAAAAGCCACTATATACACAAAATCTATTGTAGAATCAGCAACAATAGGCTGCTTTGAACTCTTCTAGCTCACAACTCCTCCGTTGAGATAGAAAACATATCCTGACTACGAATTCAAATCATTCTAATATGTTTGAAAACTATCATTAGTATATCCTATGACAACTAGCTCCTCATCCCCTCTATATACCAGGAAAATATTCTTTGTTCTTCTCAAATACTTAAGGAAATCCTTAAAAGCAAACAAATGTTGTTCTTCTATATCATCTTGATATCTTTCTACCATGATCAATTCATAGTCAGCATCAATTCTAGTACATAACATGGAATACATGATCGATCCCATCATTGAAGTGTATGGGATCTTACTCATTCTCTCATTCTCCTATTGTGTATGAGGACAAATTTTCGTACAAATGTATATATTTGTGACACTAGAACCAATTCCATCTTGGATTGTTTCATACTAAATCTCTTTAGTATCTAGTCAATGTATGGACTTTGACTTAGTCTAAGATGCCTCTTGGATCTATCACGAATAATCTTGATCCCTATAATATCGGCTTCTTCACCTAATTCCTTTATGGGGAAACACTTGTTTAACCAGTCCTTCATAGATGGTAATACTGGTATGTCATTTCCAATAAGTAATATGTCATTAACATATACTAATATGATAATGACTACATTCTCACTAAACCTTTTTTAATCACATGGCTCAAATTCATTCTTAATGAAACCAAATTCTTTTATAGATTTATTGAATCGAATGTTCTATAACATGGATTCTTTCTTGAATCCATAAATGGATCTCTACGACTTGAAAATCATTTTGGAGTCACTTGGATTCTCAAACTCTTCCAGTTGTGTCATGTAGACATCTTCCTGAAGGCTCCTATTAAAGAAAGCTATTTTGACATCCATCTTCCAAATTTCATTGTCATGGTAAGATACTATAGAAAGATTTAAACATGTAAACTGATGAAAATTTTCCATTGTAGTCAATTACTTGATGATATTTAAACCCTTTATCCACTAGCCTTGATTTATAGGTATTTACTTTACCATCTATGTCCAGTTTTCTCTTGAATACTCATTATCACCCTATAGGCTTTACATCAACTGGAGCATTGACTAGAACCTAAAAATGGTTCTGATACATGGAATCCATTTTAGAATTCATGGATTCTTGTCATCTTGCAGCTTCTAAGCTCTCTAGTGCATATTTATAGAAAATATGTTCATCATTGTCAACCAATAATGAGTCACCATTTTTAGTGACTAGAAAACCATATCTCTTTGGTTCTCTTACCTCTGTAGTACTCCTATATAGTACTTATGATTCAGGAACTACTTATTCTATGGTTATGTATGGAATCTATCCATATACCTACACTTGTGTATCTTGAGCATCAAATTCATCAAATTCAATCATACTTACACTATCCTTTTGGAGAATTTTCTCCCTCTCAAGAAAGACAGCTTGTCTGGTGACAATCACTTTCTTGTTTGAGGGGTTGTATAGGTATTATCCCTTTTGTTTCTTTAAGATTCCTTATAAAGATAAAACATTTTTCTCTGGGGTTCTAGTTTGTTTCATGAGAAGGCCTTAACAAATGTCTTTCAACCACATACCCATGTATATGACAAAATAGGTTTCTTTTCACTCTATAACTCGACGAGAATTCTTTTTTCTACCTTAGTACTTGGTTTAATGTATATATTGTAGTATGTAATGAATATACCCAAAAGGATAATGGAAGTTCAGCATGACTCAACATCAACCTTACTATTTCTAACAAGGTATGGTTCACCCTATCACTAAGACCATCTCACTGGGCTATTTAAGGTGGAGTGAGTTGAGATAAAATTTTAAACTCCCGTTAAGGTTTGATAAACTCTTAGTCAAGATATTCACCCCTTGATCTGGTCAAAGCTTCATTAGCTTCTTTCCAAGGTTATTCTCTACTTCATTCTTGAATTCTTGGAATTTCTCAAAAGACTCAAACTTATACTTCATTAAGTAGACATGGTCATATCTACTCAAATCATCAGTAAAAGTTATGAAGTTAGAATATCCACCTCTAGCTACTACGGGAAATGGTCCACACACATCAATGTGTACCAATCCAATAATCTATGTGGCTCTTTCACCCTATCCATTGAACGGTGGTTTGGTCATCTTGTCTTGTAAACAATCATGACATCTTTCTAGGGATTTTAGCTTAAAAGATTCTAAATAACCATCTTGATAGAGATTTGTAAAATGATTCTCATTTACATGACCAAAATGGTGATGTCATAATTGGGTGTTATATGATTCGTGTGAACATGATTATTTATCTATTTTCAATATTGGGTTTTCATAATTTAATACATAAATATTTAAATTTAAATGTTTCATACCATAACATATGGTTTCTTTATGAAAGAAACAACTTTTATTTCAAAACAAAAAAATAAAACCATCTATAACTAGGTATGATATAGAAATTATGTTCTTGGTAAAAGTTGGTACATAATAACAATCTATTAAAACCAATATCATTCCTTTTGGAAAAGAAATGTGGTAGTCTCCAATAGCTAGAGAAGTCATCCTTGCAGCATTGGAAACTCGCAAATCCACCTCTCTTAGAGAAATCAATTGTAATCTAAAAGGTTCCTACATTTGGATATAGATGTGAGAACCATAAGTTGTATCCAATACCGAATGTGTAGATATTGAATGACTACAATCGATAACTAACACACATTTAGCTTCCTCTTGCTTCAAGGTGATGTTATTCTTCCAGTGTCCTTACTTGCCACATGAAAAACATATTTTCTCCTTTTCCTTTCCCTACCTTTGGATCTTTCTTTTCTTGGAAGGATAGTGCTCTGGATCCTTTGACTTGTTAGGATTCTTAGACCTCTTCTCCTAATTCTTTCTTTTCTTATTCACTATAAGGAACACATGTTTATCACGCCTCATGTCCTTATCCACTTGGAGAATCAGAGTAAAAAAGTTTTTAAAGACACTTCTCATTATTTCTCATGTTATAATTAATAATAAAAATTAGATAAGGTCTTGGGTAGTGAGTAAAGTATGAGATTTGTGCACAAATCATCCAAAAAATTTATCTCTAATGTGTAATCATTCAATGTAGCCAATAATTTTGACTACATGATTCCTAGAAGACATAGATTCTCCAGGATTAGTTGTAAACATAGCATTGGATATCCTGTATCTCTCTTGTCTCACCTCCTCTTGAGGGAGATCCTGAAGGTGATACATCATGTTATACGCATCCATGTCCTGATAGCATGAAACAAAAAACAATTGTAGCATCGTTCAAATTTTTCTCATAGAGATTCAACTCTTCCTTACTAGCCTCATTATCAAGCACATCACAGATAGGCACTTCCAGCGCATACACCTTCCTTTCATTGCAAAGTATAATGTGTAAGCATCTTTGCCACTCTTGGAAATTTGTGCCAGTGAGAAGGTTATCCTTATGCAGTATGGATTACAGTGATATGTTTGAATTCATTTTAATTGTTGTTTCTATAAATAATATTAGTTGAGTTTAAGTAATTTATACTTTATCTAATAAAATTTAGAAAAATAAATAGATATTATATTTTTTAATCACACGTTATTTTGTTGAAACTCAATAGTCATCACTATTGGCTTCGAAATATCTAATTTTTTAAGTAGATTTCCCAATCCTAGAATACTTAAATTGGATTTCCTCAACCATTTCCTCTTAATTACACCAAATTCAACTTTTTCAGTCAACTCTTGATGTGAACTAAGTTAATTCAACCAAAAACTTAAATATAGAATTCCCTAATAATTAAAATCACCAAAACTTTGGATGGTAAATCACATTGAACTATGGTTCAATTTTAACAAAATTAGTGGAAGTTTATATAGAATTAATATATATAATTGAGTTATTTTATCTTTTATGCATAAATTATCAATTAAAATATTTATTTCAAGCTTATTAATATTAAGTGGATTTACTTAAATGATTAACCATGTCTTAGATAATATTTACATATAAGTTAGTTTATTTTATTTTTATCTTACATTCTTGTTAATTCATTAATTCATGTGATCAAAAAAATAAATAATGAAATAACAATAAAAGTGGATAGAAATAAAATAATAAACTGATATGATAATTAGATTTTACTGATGGTTAGTTCATCTAGTGGATGATAAAATAATCTTTGACCTAGGGGAAAACACCTAGATCCATTTATGGTTCATGTTACAACTTTCTACTTGTCTACATATATATCTCTCTTGGATTAGTTTCACCTCGGATCCAAACTTGAACCACCTACACTAGTTTGGGAGCTTTGTCCATTACATATGCTTTTACTCATACGCATGTGGGAGGAAACAAAGGATTGGTTAAGGAGTTTACATAAAAGAAACCATGGGAAAACATGCCCTTTACATAATGAGATGAGAGATGACACAAAAGATAACAGTTTAATTTAATAATAAAATAAATAAAACCAATCACATATAAACGTCTGTTCTAGGATCATGATCATCCATATGCATGAAATGAATTACAAATTTTGTGAAATTATAATTCAATTCCAATCATTCTTATTTAAGATAAATCATGATCAAATCAATTAATTATATTATTTAATTAATCAATTATGTTATCTTAATTCTCATCCAAATTTCATTGAGATTCTCATCCATCATAATTTTAAACAAATTAAATAAATTTATTTAAAATTAACTGTGTACAAAAAATGTACCTTAGAAGAAACACGGTTAGTACCCATCCAAAATACCCAAATGTATTATACTCATATACGGTTTAATCTTCCTACATGTGGCATACACGACTTAATCATGTAATTTCATGATGTGCACTATCAACATAATAAAAACATGGGTTACATGCTATTTATGTAGCTTGTTATGCTTCAATGTGAGTAGAGTAATAAATGTAATATGACATATATATGATATGAAGATCAGAACATCATGAAGAAATTATTTAGATATTTTCATACATAAAACTCATCACATGGCGTATCTTATCAACATAATGATCACACAAAATCACATGTTGATAATGTTTTTACATTATAATAAATTAATTTTCAATTCTACGTAATTTGGTAAAAGTAAACATCATGTACATTGAAGCTACACAACGTTTATTTTTCTCACCATCTATCTACATCACACGCCTAGGGACTTGTTGTGTAACTGTACCATTAAAAATGTTTGAGTACATGAGGTGTACATGGGATACAAGGCATATGGTGTCTAAGTTATGGACCTTTTTAACTTTGAACACCCACTTGAGCCCGACACCATTATGACTGAGAGGGAGGCTGGAAAGCACTCATGTGTCATTATCATAGATGGACTACATTTCATCATTTTAGGTTTCGAGCGCAGAAGAAGCGTTGGATGGGGCATTCCCAACTCATTTTTTTATAATGATCAATGATTAATCTAAGATTTACGTAATGATAAACATCGTGATAAAAAATGAAGGATCGTCACATATTATTTATAATTAATTTAATCAATTAAAGAATTACCTTGTGAAAAAAATATTTTTTCATTGATAGATATGACAACGTCTCTACGTTGTATCGACATTTCATTATTGGAATCAATAATAGGTTTCCTCCAACGGTGATGCACATGTGTTACATGAACCTCTGAACGCCACCATTGGAATCTCAGGGTGTTAGCACGGTAGATCTTAACGCCTATGTTTTTCACCTTTGACCACCCCAAGAATCTCTTCAAGGGTTCTTTTCAAACTCTATAGACTAGAGAGTGGTGGAGGAAGAGGATCACTGCTCATTCTAGAGAGCATTATTGGAGAGAGGGCTCTCTAGGGTTTTGAGAGGATTCTCTCTGAATCTTTTTGTCCACAATAGAATGAATTAGATCGATAGAAAAATAATATAATTGGATTTATATACTACTAGGGTTAGAAAATAATAATTGCATATGCACCCTTATTATTTCTATAATCCCTATGGAACCCAATGTCTATAATAATAATATTATTTCTTAACATGCACTAAACTCGTGAATTAAATTCAATATTATTTAGTCAAATAATATTCAATATATATTATTTTTCACTGGAGTATTAAACTTGATCCAATATTCAACCACAATATTTATCAATCCTTGAATAATGAATATTTATTTAATAAATAAATATCATTTCATTATTCACCAATAAATAAATAAATATTATATTCACTAAATGGAAAAATAAATATTTATTAAATATTCTGCTCACATTATATTCTCTCGAATAATTGGTGATGGAATATATGTGATCAAACAAACATGAATAATTATTAAACCAAATGAGAGAATTATATATATTAAACTTGTTAAATAATATCATTATTTAACTGAATTTTTGGATACACTTAGTGTGTGACCCTCTATTCCACTTTCTCAGTGGCATTAGGCAAAACAGTATAAAGTCTAAAGTTAGTATCTTGCAACACGCCAAGACACTCATAAAGAAAAAATTTAATGTTGCAATGGAATAATACCTCATACAGATGCATACTAGGTAATATAATAATTTTATCGTGATATCTCTAATCAAGTATGTTGCATGCTGGTGTCGTCAACCTATGTGTTCAATATCTTTTTTTTTTTGACTTTCTGAAAATTGAACTTACTTATAAAACATCATGGTCATGGATTTATTTAGGTTATATTATTTTCATCAAAAGGCCTGAGATATCAAATTTTGTTAAAGAACGTGATGGGAAAATCATTTCCCATGTTATTCGTTAAAGAAATATTACTCTTGACACACCCAACTTATCCTACCTCACTGCGAGCATATGTCATAACAATTTTTATCAATACATCAAAGTACACAACTTTTAATACACATTAATAATAATCTCAAAATTTAATGAACAATACAGGCGTCCACAGATAAGAACATCCAGTGATACATATAAATGTGGATCACCACGGGGTATCGGATAGATGCTCTAGGCCCCCAATGCATGCATGTGAACAATAATGTATGGTACAAGGACTGATGATACAAATACTCATGGGGTGTAGGACAAGGACTGATGCTTCAAATACCCATGGGGTGCCAGGATGATGCTCTAATCTCCCAACATATTAGTACTTGGATTGATGTTCCAAGATACCAAAAATTAAATTGGAATTAAATCAATAATGGAAGCCCATAAAAGAATGAATTGTGATATCCTTATGGTTTATGGTTAAAAATACGGCATGGGATGAAGTAGATAAGATGTGGTAGATTAAAAAATATTAAATGTGAAGTTTGTTTACTTTATCATTGTACTTTATTATTTATACAACTATATAAATTGTTTTAGATTGGATATTACTTTAGACACCATTGGTGTTGGCCTACTGAGTTGTACTAACACTCTACTTGTGCTACCTAATCAATACCCAAATAGACTTCATGTTTTCAGGATAGGATAAGGGAAAGAGCCTTATATTAGATGGTTGAGTTGGGATATGGGATGGAGCTTGAGTGAGGAAATATGACATGATATTGGGGCTCACTTGGTAGTTGGCAATGTGTCTTTTTTTTTGGGTGTTCATTAGACACATGACACAAATAAGGAATGACATATCAATTGTTTCGGTTTATGGTCAATTTATCTATTTTGGATTTATTCATGTGATGTTGGTCTTTATTGATTATGGTATCATCAAGCTTATTGTTTTTTATCTTCTAACTATTGTTTATTGATTTTCGTTGTTGTTTCACTCTGATAAAGAGGTATAATCTCCCCATATTACATATTAGAATCACTTCTAATTGGCCACCTCTAGTGTAAAGAGAGGCACACCTGAAATCATGTGGTGAACTAGCTCAGGGCACCGGCATGTGGAACCTAAGTTAGGAATTTACAAAGGGGTATCGAATGAGTTTTTTTTCCTTTCAGTTGTCGTGTTATTTGGGAAAGGTAGGAAGGAGTTGGGTGTCCTAGGACTAGCTGATTGGACTTCAATTAATGTATTAAATATTAATTAAACATCTTATTACATATTGTTCATTGTTCTTCATGACTTTTATATAATAATGTACTAGAGTATTTTTTGCATTGATAAGGTCATAGCAGTTTCCCATTATGATGAGAACTTTGAAGTGCTATGATAATATTTTTAATATAGTTCTACAGTTGGATAAAATACTATGATGGGACACATGGAATATAGACAATCATGTGCGAGTTCTTGTAAGCAGATGAGGCTCCTTCTCATGAAGATCGTACATAGTAATCTCCAAGACAGAGGATTATAATAATAGACCCGCCAGTAGTAATTCTTCTTGTTTTAGTTCCATCGATTGTTCATACCTATGAGCGTGTGTAATGATCCTTAGATATTAAGATTATCATTTATTCATGTCATTACTCACACACGTAGATATACTAACCAAAATTATCATGCCATATGTTGGAAATAATTAAGGTATTCTAGGAGCGTCCTGACTGACTTGTCGTTAATGGATAAGTTAATGAATGATTTTTCATTTCCATCTTTATGGGAGTTGATATCTATTCCCTTTGATTGGAATATAATTGTTGTCTAAATTTTATGGTCATGGTGTATCGGTGTGTTTATTGCAAATAGTAAAAGAAAGAAGTATCAAGCATATAGGTTGATGACATCATCGTACAACCTATTTGATGGGATATTATGACCAAGAAATTATATTACACATTGAGCATTGATATGTGGTTGTTGACGTTGCGACATTAAGTACTTTCTCTTGGGTGACTTGACTTGTTGTTAGATGGTAATATTGGACTTTATGTGCTCGCCTAATGTCAATGAGAAGGAATCCAAGATCACACACTAAGTGTTTTCGTTTATCTCGATTAAATTCTATTTGAATTTAATTAATGGAATAAATATTATTCTCAATACCTAGGAATAATTTTATTCAAGTTATATTTATTGTATAAATTAAATAAATGTTTATTTGTTGGTATGTGAATAAAAATATATTTATTTATTTTATTGAATATTTAATAAATATTTATTCATCGATATGTGAATGAAATGTTTATTTATGAATAAAATATTTATTCAAGTATTTAATAAATACCGGGGAGTTCGAATGGATCATAACCACATCTGATAATAACTAATTATTTATAATCCAGTAAATATTATTTATCATTTTTGTAAGATTGTACACGCTGTAAAATATTATTATTATTATTATTATTATTATTATTGTTGTTATTATTATTATTATTCTTTGGAATGGGTTTTATTAATGGATTTAATATTTTTAAAAGGCCGACATAAAATTAAACATTATTCTAACTTAAACCCTTCGTTATAAATATCTTGTCGTGGATATAGTGTAGGTAATCGAAAAAGAATAGAATTTTTGCACACAATGAATTCTCTTTCGACTCCTTAATCTATCTCCCTCTCAAGAACGAGAGCGAGAGGGAGATTTCTTCAAAACTAAAGAACAAACGATCAAAAACAAACAACGCAAGACACTCGATTCACCACGCTAGCACCCTGCTCAGAGATCATTAAAGCAAGTGTGGATCACCACTGAAGGGATTCTACTCTTTGATCATAACAAGCGCAAAGAAGGAAATCTGAAAGGGTCTTTTTAGACAATCAACATTGACTATGAAGAAAGAAACCTAAGTTGAGGTAATTCATTTCTTCCAATCTAAATAAATTAATTATAAACGTAACACACAAGATCCTCTATTGAGGTTTTGAGTAATTGAAATTAAAAGAAATTTTAGTTAACACATCGCTCATTGCATGCTTCCGTTTTGCCTGAAAACTTCACTGAATTCAACACCCAGTTAAAATTTACATCTCATGGGCAACCCATGGGGGTGCCTAAGAAGTTATCAGCCTCATAGAATCATGCATTTTTACGCCTTTCCTACCACCATCTCGTTGCGATAAATCATGAAGAAGAGCCAACTATCACTAAAACTAGCTCTACAGTCAAGGGAGGTCTCATCTTTTGGCCTTTCAAACATGCACTATGGGTCATGATTCTAAACCAACCATGCCATGCATCTTATATAACATCTTTGGAAATATAAGGAAAAATTACACTCCTTTGCAAGACACCTCAACTGCCAAGAGCACCCTAAGATATAGAATCTCTCTTAGAAAAATGAGGGGGACTCTTAACCCCACCTCAAGTCGAGATAGATGATCTTACGCCTTGAAATATAAGGGAGATACTAAACCCTATCAGGAGAATAACTTGAAAATAGAGGATTTAACCCCCTACGTTCTCAAGGTGGATGGAAAACCCCACCATACGGTTAAGATTGAGGATCTCACATGTTGGGTATGCAAGGGTGATACTGAAACCCTATCTATAAACTAAGATATAGGATTGTCATCATATTTACTAAGAAGATACCAAACTCTATTTTTAGATCAACTCGCCAATAGAGAATCATGTACCTAGGCATGTGAGGGGGATATCAACCCTATCTAGAGGGTGAGAGAACTTCAATATTTACAACCCAAATAGTTGTCATCAATTACCAAGAACTGAAGAGAGAAACCCACTCACATCTCCTCACACAACATTTTTAATATCGAAGGGAATCCCATCACATTCTATCCAGAAAATCACTCAGAATTGACAACTGAAACACCCAAATCTAAACCCAATCGATGAGATCCACCATGGCCATAAAAGTACACGTTGTGAACCATAATAGAAGAGGGAGGGGTATTGACCCTTGAGCACTATGTTCATCATGATTGGACCTTGTCATGGGTGCCACAAAGCCAAACCCATATTCTACTTATCTCATCTCAAAAACGACTTCATATGACTAAACAGACCACACCATCATGATCTAGGTGGAAAAATAATTCAGAGAGATTAATACTTTACCCAAAATGAAAACATGGTAAATAATAATCATTTCTACGTATCAAACATGAAATATGCAATGTGACAGGATCTTGGGCTCATGCCATGAATCATAATTTTATATCGCATATTGGTCTTAAATCTCCAATGTCCAAGTCTTGGATGGGATGCTAAAAACAGTTCATCAATCCAATGCCTAAGTAAAAAATATTCAACTGGGACTAGAATATGTAATAATAATATTAATAGTAATTATATTATCATTATTATTATTATTATAAGTACATAAATGATGAGTTGTGCAATAAGTCTAGTGAGACATCACAAATCCTCCCCCTTTTTCATGCTTTATCCAAGACCAACATCATCTCCAATACCCTGAATAACTTAAATATCTAGTTTATTTGAGATTATGACACCTTTATAAAAAAACGTCTGTTGGATTGAAAAAAAGTTGTCAGAATTTTTAGAAAAATCTATTTTTACCCTTTGCTGTTATTACCGCCATACAACTATAATACACCATAAAAACAAATTAAAACATTAAAAATGTATCAAAAACATAAAAAACAAATCAAAACACAAAAACACTGAATAATAAAATTCTATTGAAAATTCTATAAAAACTCTATAAATTAAAAAAAATAACATATAAAAATGTTGATATAAAAAATCATAAAAAATGTTTATACAAAACATAAACATATCAAAACCAAAAAATAAATATAAAAATGTAGATATAAATTACAATTTAAAACATATCAATTTATAAAAAAATTATAACATTGAAAAATAAAAAATTCTTATAAATTGTTATTTTTAAAAATATATCAATTTTGTATTTCTTAAATAATATTGTAAATAAATATTAATCTTTACAAGTTTAAAAAATATTTTTTATGAAAGAAATTAAAAATATGTACTTGGAAAAATTTACCAAAACAATATTACATTTAGAATTCAAATAAAAATATTGTTTGGAAATAATAAAATTTTCTCAAATAAAGAGAAACTCGTTATTTTATAAATTTATAACAATTTTTATGCTGTAATTTTTTAAAGGAATAAAAAGAATATATTTTATAATGGAACTAAAAATAAAAGATACCAATTTCAAGAAAAAACACATTTTTTTAAAGGGAAAATTACCAATGAATAATTTTCATTAGAAAAATAAGAAAAATAATAAAAAATAAAAGGAAAAAATGTAAATTAAATTTTAATGAATGTATTTATATTAAATGAAGTTACATATAATATGTATTAACTTTTTTACATAAATTTTATAAAAATAATATAATTTACCATTTAAAAATATATATAACACATGAATAAAAATGTAAATACAATGGGCATATTTAGGAAGTTCCATTGGAGGTTCTAGTGGAAGTTCCAATGAAGCTTTTAGTGGATGTTCTAGTGGATTTTCCAGTTCTAGTGGAGGTTCTAGTAGAGGTTCCAGTGGAGGTTCTAGTAGAGGTTCTAGTGGTGGTTCCAGTGGAGGTTCTAGGTTCCAGTGGAACTCTAGTGGAAATTCCAGTAGATGTTCCAGTGGATGTTCCAATAGATGTTCCAGTGGAGGTTCCAGTGGACATTCCAGTGGAGGTTTTTGTGGAAGCTCTAGTGCAGGTTTCAGTGGAAGTTGCAGTGGAGGTTTAAGTGGAATTTCTAGTTGAAGTTTCAATGGATGTTCCACAGTACAACAAAAGTATATATTTATAAAACTATAGAATATATTAATAAAAATTAAATTTTAATAAATATATTTATATTAAATGCAATTATATATAATATATGTAATATATTTTATTCATCATCTATACTAATAACAATTATAAATCAATTAATAGGAAGTTCTAGTTGAGGTTCTAGTAAAGGTTCCACTGGAGTTTCTGGTGGAGGTTCCAGGTTCTAGTGGAACCTCTAGTGGATGTTCCAGTGGAGGTTCTAGTGGAGGTTCCAGTGGAGGTTCCGGTGGAGGTTCCGGTGGATGTTCTGGTGGAGGTTTCAGGGGAATTTTCTATTGATATTTTAATATAAGTTACACAATACAACAAAAGTATATATTTATAAAACTATAGAATATATTAATAAAAATTAATTTTAATAAAAATATTTATATTAAATGTAATTATATATAATATATGTAATATATTTTATTCAATATCTATACTAATAATAATTATAAATATATTAAGAGGATTTTCCAGTGGAGGTTACAGTGGACGTTCCAGTTCTAGTGGAGGTTCCAGTGGAGGTTTCTGTGCAGGTTCCAGTGAATGTTTTAGTGGAATTTTCAATTAAAGTTTCAATGGATGTTTCACAATACAACAAAAGTATATATTTATAAAACTATAGAATATATTAATAAAAATTAAATTTTAATAAACATATTTATATTAAATTAAATTATATATAATATATGTAATATATTTTATTCAACATCTATACTAATAACAATTATAAATCTATTAAGAGGAAGTTCCAGTGGAGGTTCCAGTGGACGTTTTAGTGGAGGTTCCACTGGACATTCCAATGGAGGTTCCGGTGGACGTTCTAGTGGAGGTTCCAGTGGACATTCCAGTAGAGGAAGTGGAGGTTCCAGTAGACCTTTCAGTGGACGTTCCAATGGATGTCCCAGTGAAGGTTTTAGTGGATTTTCCAAAAATATAGAATATATTAATAAAATTTAAATATCAACAAATATATTTATATTAAATGAAATTATATAAAATATTTATTAAATTTTTTACATAAATTTTACAAAAACAATATATTTTATCATTTAAAAATGTATACAACAATAATTGTATTTATAATACAATAAACTCAATATTTTTTTATGCGTTAAAAAAATTGTACGTCTCTAAAAATATCAAAGAAAATATATTAATTTTCCCCTAAATAATTAAAAAATCTATTCTTATCACACATTTATTTTTAATTATTTTTAAAATACGTAACACAATTTTGTTTTACAAAATAAAATATCTTTTAATTACAAATATAATTGGTTTTAAAATAAAATTAACTCATTAATATTTTAAATGTTTTAAAAAATGTATGAACTTAAAAATATCAATAAAAATATATTCATTTTACTCAAATAATCAAAAAATTGAAAACATATATTATTTAATCATTTTTTAACAAAGCATCATAATTTTTTTATATGAGACAAATAAAAATTCATTTTAAAAATATATTTGGTTGTTAAACATATCACAATTTTTATTATTTGTTTAATATATAATATAATATTATAAATTGGAGATGTTATATTTTTTGATTGGAGAGAGGGATAATCTTCCGCCTATTTTTTGTGTAAGACCAACATACCCCTCACTTCCTTGGTTACCCAATTGCAACATGTGGAAAATAAAACAGGTGTCAACATCCTGAAATGTGATTGGATGATCCATTATTTAATAGTATTAGAGACGATAAAAACTGGTTGTAGCCATGCCAAATACCACTATTCCTTGTGGACATGTCCCCCCTCGTCAATCCATGAATTTATAATTATTACTATAAAATAAATATGATACAAAAAAACATGGCAGAGGGGAGGGAATTATGTTTCTCCGCGGTGGCCACCCCACTGCCCCCACCACTTTGTAGGTGTGAGGAAGTAACGTAGAAACCACAAACAGAAAACCAGCATAAGGAATCGAACTGGGAATAAGGAATAATACTACTATTGCAGGAGGGAACTACTAAAATTAAAAAATAATAATAAAAGATATCAAAAATATCTACCGGGGCCATATCTACCTTATAAAATACTGTAGAAAGAAAAACTAACAACTAAAAAAATGGTATGACATGTATGTAGGTGAGTGGGGGGAGCTGTGGCAGATATGGAAGCCGGTATGGAAGATATGGATCTTGCTAAAAGATCAACTGCCACACAGATTTCAGAACATGATAGAGGGAGGATGTGTATCCATAATTGCTTCTAAAATTTATGAGGCAGTAAAGGCTTACCCCTGTACCGGTAGCAGTTTAGATATAACCACTATAGATAGATCATGGAAATATACCGAGACTCCATGTATAAAACCAATAAACACTCCCTAATCATGAGATTTTGTTTAATTCAATCCTCGATTTTTTGTCCATTACCAGTCTAACCTTCCTTGGCATCGTGCATTTATGTTTTTTAAGCAGTCAGCTTAACCACTCCATTCCATTCCACCATCACCACTTCTATATACTCAGCCTCACATTATGAAAGTGAAAAAATCATTTTCTTCTATGATTCCCACATGATAAGATCTTCGCGGATAAAAAATTCCATTCTGGGGCCTCTTTTGTGATCATCCACATCATCTACCAGATCACTATCACTAAAAATCACCAGCTCGATCTCCACAAAAAAATGCCTCCAGTAATAATATTTAAAACTAATTGTGTGGCTCACACACCTTAGGGTTTATTTGGCAGTGTGGGGGCCACTCCCACTTGATGGAGTCATCTTTGTCGGCAGTAGCCTGCATCTTCTTCCATGGCGGCAACCAACCGTAGTGGACAACAGCAGGTGGTCAAGGTGGGTGAGCAGCTGGCAGGGAGGACTCTATGTGATAAAATTCTGCCTCAATGTATTGAGACTCACATGTCTTGAATGGGGCCTTATCACCATAAAATGTTCCAACTTGACCATTGAAATAGTATTTGAGACATTGATGGTATGATGAAGGGATAGCCGCATGCTGATGTAGCCAGGGTCTTCCAAGAAAGACGTTGAAAGCTGAGTCTTGATCAACAATCATGAAATCCGAATTGGATACAAGATCTCCAAACTGGGTTCTGAGTGTAAATTTGCCCAGTGGTTCTTGTTCATTTTTATCATATCCTTGTAACATCATGGTAGAAGGAGATAAATCAGATTCCGTGAGGCCCAATCGATGAAGTGTACGAATGGGAATGAGGTTGACTCCTAAACCATTGTCAATGAAAAATCTTCGGATATCTACACCATTGACTTTGCCAGATAAGTAGAGAGGTTTTATGTTCCCATGCACAACATCATCTTCATCTTTATCAGTAAAAGATATCACTACATGGCATTCTGCAGGATTATTCTCTATGTGATAGACTTCAGCTGCAGTAATTTCAGCTTCAAACTCCTGAGGACTTGACAAAGCTTCGATGAGTGCTTCCCGAAGATCTTTTGACAGATTCAAAGCATCCAAAATTGATAACTTGGCTGGTACTTGGGACAAGTGTTTCAATATATCATTATTTTCATCTAGAGGTATGTGTTTCCTAACAGGAATATGAGGTTTAGCAGGTACCTTGGAAGCAGATGCTTTGGAAGCTAATGCATCTTGTATTGGGATAGAAGTTGGCAACATCCTTGGTTTTGGAAGATTAGGCTGATTATATCCATTTACTTGCTGAGATAAAGAAGATGGAACCTTTAATCGGTCTTCCAAAATAACTGTGCCAAAACTGAGTTGGCCATTGGCAGAAGAACTTTCTTGTTCTTTTTGAGTTCGCTGAAGGGCTCTACCATGAGTTTCTGCTACATACACAGTGCTAGCAGGGGTAGAATTGGAGTAGTGGCTTCGGAAAGATCCACGTCTTCCTCTGTATCCTGAACCTCTATAACTTCCTCGGATTCCCTTATTTGATACAGGGAATTCAGGCTCATCAAGACTGGAATATGGATCTGTTAATTGAATCATATTAACAGAACCGAAGATTAACTCTTCATCTGATAAAGACCCTGCCTGACTAGCCTGTTTAGGCTGTGCCGTTTGATGGGGCGGTGCCCGTTGCTTTGAAGTAGATGGCATAAAATCTGCCAGAGTCAAAGACAACTTAGGCCTCGATATATACTCGTCTTCTTCTGATTCCTCTTTCTTCTTTGAATTGCGCTGCCCTTTTGAGGATTTGTCTTTTGATGGAGGCTTCACTGTAGATTTTGTAGGAGACCCAACCGGCTTCTTCAATTGTGTTCGCAAAATGGCATGGGTACGATTGATTGTCTTTCTGACCATCCAATCATCATATTTTTGCACAGTTTTGCTTCTGACTTCCTACCACTCGCCTCCTTCCTCTGGACCTGTAGCGGTAACACACGCTACATGAGCTGAAGAACCCTTCAATTTGACTTGTCCCAAGTCGACCATCTTTTTCAGGAGGTCTTTAAAGATAAAACACTCCTTGATGGGATGCCCCAACATTTTGATGAAAGGGACAATAATTGGGATGATCTTCATCTCCTTCCTTGTTTGGCCTCTTGGGCACTGGTAATTGAACCAAATTATTTTCCAGAGCTGAAATGAAGTAACCAGGAACTTGATCATTTCGGAAAGAGTATTTTTTACTCTTCATATCCTCAAATTGTTTTCGTCGTTGATCTCTTTGATCGTTTGGACAAAACAGCCTTTGTTGTTGGTGTTCAGGAGGTGGAGTCCTTCGAGAAGATGAAGGTTTTGAAGTAGATATATGTACAGGTGCTTGTTTAAGCTTAACTGTAGCAGTTTCTGCTTTACCCATTCTTCTTCCTGGATCTGATGGAATTACACGAGATTTAACCTTAGCCTGTATAAGGGAATCTTCAATCTGCTGAGCGATTGAAGTAAGGTCTCGAAACCCTCCTGTGTATTTCACAGGGATCAATGGCGTGCGTAATTCGTCACGCAAATTTGCCACACAGATTGGCATCAGCTCTTCCTGAGGGAGTGCTAAACTCAGGGAATACGTTAATCCCTTCCAGCGAGCAATGAAATCAGAGACTCTTTCATTCTCCCATTGCTTGCACTTTGTAAGATCTAAAACTGTTGTTTTTGGAAAAGTTGAGCTGAACTGAAGAAGGAATTTTTGACGAAGATCCTCCCATCCGATGATTGACCGGGATTGCAAGCTTGTATACCAGACAAAAGCTGGTCCTTGCAAGGTTCACACGAAGCATCTGAGTTTCACTGCTTCTTGCTGCTCTGGAGTTCCCATCATAGGATCACAACAAGACATGTAATGCATCAAATGTTGTTTAGGGTCGCCTGGTCCATTGAAAGTAGGGAAAACGAGGTTTCCAAAACTGGATGGAGGAGAAATTGAATCTACCCATTCAGGGTAAACTTTCTTTTCAGGTTGAACTTGCGCCTGTTTCCCTTCCATAGTTTCTAACCGAGCTGTTAATGACTCAATAGTAGTTATTAACTTTTGAGAAACATCAGGTTGAACTTGGTTTTGGGTAGGTGCAATGAATGGAGCTTGGACAGACGTGGTGGTTAGTGCTGCAACTGATGGTAGCACGGCCAACTGTTGTTGCACTTGACCCACGGGATTAGACCTCTGAGGGTGTACTGATAAAGGAGGATATTCTTGATCCATCTCAGTAACTGCAACAAATTCCTTCGGCTGTCGAACTTCAGCATTCTTAAGAAGAAGACTACTCTGAAGTAGTTCTGCATTCAACCTTCTTAATTCTTTCATTTCTTCCTCTTATTGTGAAAACCTTTGCTCTAATGAGAGAGATTGACCTTCTCCAGAGGAAGGATATGTAACCTGATTCTTTCCCTTCCCTTTGTTGGATACCTTTTGGAGGGAGGGAAGTGGATTACCTAGGTTCTGAGTAATCCTTTGACTTCGTGTACGTACACCTTCTTCATTTGTATTGGTGCGTACATTTTCTTGAGCAGGACGCTCTTCATCTGAGTCCCCTGAGTGAGTCTCCTCTGGTGGATTAGCAACAACGGCATTGATGACATTGATTGATGCATAATGCATCGCATCCCTTCTATCAACATTTCTGTGATATTGTCTTCTTTCATGTCTTTGATGAGACATTTCCTTTTGTTGATTCAATCCTTTAGGAATTTCTTGACGAGCTATAATTTGGAGGGAATCTCCTGATAATTTGTCTCTTCGTTCCTCTTGGGGCTTCTTCCCCAATCGAGAAAAGACCGATATTATCTGAGAAGGGGATTGATGATTTGGAAGAGTCCCCAGTCTCGTGAACTGGGGATGTTCCTACTGATTCCGCTCAACTCCTCGAATCCCATTTGTTGACTCTGAGGGTTGGGTTAGAAAAGTCCCCAGTCTGACAAGCTGGGGTGGCTCTTGACATGCTACGTCTGAGATCTTCTTAAAAGATCTCTTGATCTTGCGAATCTTAGTTTGGAAATTAGCTGGATGCATTAACCTGTATCCACTTTTATCACCTTGTTCAACAGACCTTTGGATGATTTCCGAGACTTCTGTCATTTGATGATGTGTTTGCTCCATACGAGAGGCTTATGCAATATTCTCTCCTGCTTGATGTAGGAGAAATTCAACAACTTGTTTTCTATATGCTTGATTTTGAGAGGAACTAGTTGAAGCCTGTTCTTGAGCAAGCTTTTGATTATGAACAAAGCCCATTGACTGTGGCCGGACATGGGAAATAACATTGCATGAGACCATTTTCGGCGGGTTTTGCTGACTGGAAAACACTGTGAAATGTAGTGCTCCGTGAACACCCCATCCTCTGATATGAACATCAGATGGAGCATTGGAAATTAACTGACGCAATTTTCATAGTGCGCCAAGGCATGAACATTGAAGAGTTCTCTGTTGTTTTTTAGCCTTCGGATACCGAGAGACTGATAGAGACGCCAAATCAATCTGACGTTGTAGCCCTTCTATTATCTTAAGATGATTTTAATATTCATAATAAGATAATACCTTCTTCATTAATTGAAAAAGAGTTTTCCATATGTTGGGACGAATATCATGGATTCCATCATCCGTTAACATCTTTGGAATGTCGTACTGAGAGTCAGCCAAAGGCCAAAACATGACTGGTACTTCACCTTTTGCTAGTTTTTTCCTCATGTTCAGCATTTCCTCTTTATCATTAAATTAAGATCCTTCTACCTGTTTTGACCAGAGTTGGTGTTTTCTTGTTGCTTCATCGGATTCAACAAGATTGGTAGAGAGATCATTGGTCAAACTAGAAGATGCATGACTTAGGGGTGGTTCGGAGAATGACCTACACCCTGGGCTATCTTCTAATTGAGAAAGTATTTCACTTGTTAGAGATAAAGCATCAGACATGACTGGTTTCGCATTTGCAAGTGCCTCAAGATAAGAGGGCTTTCTCGGCACTACATTGTCCACTAGAGTATTTTCCAGGCAATGTGAATCACTACTGCAGAGAGGACTTTCGCAGCGAAATTCATCATCATGGGGAGGACCACCATAATGGGTTACATCAAAAGATGAGATCTCTTGCTCATTGGTCTTATGACCACACAGAGGGTTCCTGTGGCTCTCATCTGAAGAAGAAACTTCAAGATTGACCGAATTTTCATGAAGCAAGTCTTCATGAGGAAGTGTCTGTTGAAGACCTTCAGAATTAATGTTCCCGTTATTGGGAACTGAGGGAGTAGAATCTTGAATTCCGACAGATAAATGTCTGAGGGCTTCAAGAACTCCAGCAACGAGGAAGGCCTTGTAATAGATTGGCCTTTGATCTCCTGACTGTGCTGGGCGGATCTTTTTCTTAGATTCCTTCTTACTCACTTTGGAAACTACTTGTTGACGAAAGTGGTTACTCTGAGCAGGTGTATGTGCCTGATCAGGAAATATGGTCAGGTTAGGCTGACGATATCCACTCAAATCAGGTGTATGTGCCTGACTTGGTTGTCCGTATGATATGGGGGAGTATTCCCCATGACACTCTTGGACTGGAACAGATGTGTGTGTCTGTTCCGGAGTGAATCGTTGATGTGTCACTCCACTGCTAGGGATAGATTTATGTGTCTGTCCCTGAGATGATGCTGAAGCTGTTATGATATCCTGGAAAGCATCCAGAATATGAGTAGGAATTTTCTTCTGCTCTTTCACCATTGATAAAATATGTTTGGTGACTTTAGCCGCCGGAACGGGGATATACGTCCATTCCGGGTTTGGAGTAGGTGTATGTGCCTGCTCTTGTCCTCCTTTTCCTGTCAGTGAATCCTGACAGTACTCAAGTGTGGAGGTAGAGAGTTGAGTCTGCCTCCTGTTTGTCATCGGGGATTTCCGACTGACTTCTCCGTGCGCTACCAAGCGAGTCTGTTGGTAGGCTTGATTAGTATTAGCAGGTCTATGTGCCTGCTGATTACGCTTCGCTAAACGTGGTTGCCGATATCCATCATATGTAGTCAGACGAGCCTACTGACTAACTGGTGATGCATAAGCAGGTGTATGTTCCTGCCTATAGTACTCCGCTTGAATTGCCTGGCGGGATTGGCTTGATGCTGCCATACGAGTCTGCTGTATAGTGGAATTAAAACGGACAGGTGTGTGTGCCTGCTCGTTATTTGCCACCAAGTTAGGTTGGTGGAATCCATCATATGTAGTCAGGCGAGCCTGCTGACTAACTGATGATGCATAAGCAGGTGCATGTTCCTGCCTATAGTACTCCGCCGGATTTGCCTGGCGGGATTGGCTTGATGCTGCCAGACGAGTCTACTGGACAACAGAATTAAAACAGGTAGGTGTGTGTGCCTGCTCATTGTTTTCCACCAAGTTAGGTTGGTGGAATTCTCCAGAGATGGAAGGGATGACAACCTGCCTATTGTTAACCGGATTCCGTCTCTAGAGGTTCATCTTTCCTGCTCGGGTTCGAGGAACCTGAGAAAAATTCATGGAGTCGGTACCCTCATCATGTTGAGGGTGCACTACCGCATGAGTCTGGCGGCGATTGTTGATGGGAGCCCTCGGGAAGGACTCCTGTCTTTTTGAATTAAGGCCCTGCGGGACCTGCTCATTTACTTCCTCAGAGTAAGGGAGTGGATGGAAATTGCGTTCCGGGGATAACGACCCGAAACGGTTGGAGACAGTAGTCAGCACCGTCTGCTTCTTGATCGTTGGTCGCCATTTTCCGGACGACCAGGTAGAGTTGTTAACTTGGAGGGCTTGACGAGCGGCCTCCAAGGTTGGGATAGTACCGTTGCAACGGTACTCCTTAACCAGTGCATTAGAAACCCAGCGTTGAAGACGCTGAGTTGGTGATGTCATCCTCAGAGCGGACGACGTTCCAGCAGGAGTAGCAGCATTGGTTTTCATAGCAGTAGACCTCAGAGTAGAGGTGTTTACAGCAGTAGTATTCACAGGGGTGAATTTAAGGAAATCCATTTTGCAGAAGCTCTTGAGAAAAGAGTGCTTGTTCCATATAACAGACATAATCAAGAGGAATCCAGCCACTGCATCTTTTGGATGAGCAAATGTCAATGATTGCTTTGTTGGCCCAAGGGGCCTAACAAATAAGAAGAACATCACTTTAACTTGGTTAAGGATTTCACGTCAGGTTCACCATTTTTTGTTTCGCACGGAATCCGGGGATGACCTCCTGGATGGGAGATTCAAACGTTCCGATAGGTTTCTAACGGGTTTGTTCATAGAACTGGAAACATCCAATGATTCCACATCTGTTTGGACCTACTTTCCAAAGGTAGGCGCTCATTACCTTGTGGTCTAATGAGGCTTAGGAATTTTCATTGGTCGAGAGGATGGGAGGTCGGACTCATCACACCTTTTTGAGGGGAATTATTGTCTACTCCGGGACTCTCTTTATAGATTTAAGTTATGTTCGTGAATCCTTATTACATTACCAAGTATAAAATGAGCTTTCCTTCAATTTAACAATCAACGATTAAATATGTAAGAAATTTAGAGAATCTTTTATATGTATTCGAGGTTCTTCATCAATAGAGAATCATCTGTATCTATTTAGAGATTCTTGGTCAATGGTATCCTTCAAAATATTTATATAAAATTCTCTTGGTCATTATGACGACCAGGATGGTTTTAAAGCCACTCAGTGGGGCACTTGAAGTTTATCGTCATTCAGAAGGACAATGAATTACTTCAGAGTTGGGATCGAACCCATAGATGGGCTACCTACGTATCATTTGTTTTAAAAAAATGAATCGGAACCCACGTAGTTCAAATAAGGGTATGATGTTTATGATTGATGGCTCAAAGCAGGATGTCACAATTACTTTTACACTCTAAGCTCACGTGAGTCATGCTCGGTGTGAGAAGCAAGAGGTATTAGTAAAATTTAGACAATTGTGCCATGAAAGATGAAATCATAAGAAATGGTTTGGGGCTTATGTATGTATGACTGCCCAGATAGATGAATGTTTAGGATTCACTTTTAGGGAGAAAATCTATGAACATGGTCCATAAAGGTATATGTGCTTCATGGAGATTTGAATACTCTATTCTTGGGGCTTACTCCTAAGGAGGATACCCAAGTTAGGAGGGGAATTATGATTGGGTTTTACTCCTGAAAAGGAAACCCAAATCAAGGGAAAATTAGGACTGGTTAAAGAGAAATTAGGGGACTTGGGGCTTATTCCTGAAAAGGAAGCCCAAGATTATAACTGGGTTTTATACTTGAAAAGGGAGACCCAGGTTAGGGATTAAGGTTTGGGGCTTATTACTGAGGAGGATGCCCAAGTTACGGGACTCGGGGCTTACTCTTGAGGAGGATGACCATATTTGAGATTGGGGCTTACTCTTGAGGAGGATGCCCAAGTTAAGGATTTAAGGTTTGGGGCTTACTCCTGAGGATGATGCCCAAGTTAAGGAATTAAGTTTTGGGGCTTACTCTTGAGGAGGATACCCAAGTTTGGGAACTTTAGGAATTTGGGACTTACTCCTGAGGAAGATTCCCAAGTTAAAGGACTTATAACTGGGGATTATTCCTGAAAAGGAGACCCAAGTTAAGGATTCTCTCATCTTAAAGGATGAGGTTGAATGAATGAACTCTCCATATCTAGGGACATAAGGATATTTAAATCACTAGGTTTTGAGAGATATTCCACAGAATTCCTTTCAGATAAGGAAGTCAAATCAAGAAATCATGCCATAAATGGATTTGAAGAGTGTCTTGAAGACTGAATCTTGAAAAGGAAAGGTGTGATGGCTTAAGAAGGGTAAAATGGGCAAGATGGGCACCCAAAAAGGTAGGGGCACGCAAGCCTTGAAAGGCGCGCAAGTATTGCGGCGGCGCGCAAGTATTGGTCGCGCAAGTATACTTGCGCGACATGAGGGGTACTTGCGTGATTCTCAAACATCATTAGAATATTTGAGCGACTCTTTATAAATCCCTTTAGAATCCTCTTTAGGTTCTTCCAGAAAAGGGACGCGTGAGTTCTATTGAAGGAATAAGGCGGCGCGCAAGTGTTGATGAGTTTCAACACTTAGGCCTTCCTTCTTCTATTTAAATCTTCTGTTCTAGGTAAAAAATTACCTTTAGAAGTGTTCCAGAAGCTTTGAGAAGAGACTTGGGCGTCGGGAGCTTCAATCCGAGTTTCTGGAAAAATATCTTCTCGAATGGGGGGCCCACAGGGTCTATTTATAGGCAGGAGAAGACCCTGGGCGGTTACCGAGCAGTTATCACTTAGGTCGCGCATGTCACTTGCACGACCATAAGGCGTCGCGCAAGTAGACTTGCATGACCACTAGGCGGCGCGCAAGTGTAATTGCGCGACCATAAGGGAACTTGCGCGACCTATGGGCAATGTTCTCCTTGTTCATCCCTTTGTCGATTTTTGATGTTTCTTCAAAGGATGAATCACTTTGGACTAAGGTATTTCCCTTTTTTCAGTCGTTAGACTCTGTGACGGAAAGGAGCGTCAACAACATTTTAATGGTTTTTAAGTATAAATAGATTATATTTTTACCATTTAATCCAATGTTATTCATTATAAATAATTACACTTTGAAATTGAACATAAACAAGTATCAATATTTTGTTAGTAATTATTTCTTAAAAAAACGCTTTTGGTTTTCACAACGGAAATTAATTTTAAATTAATAAATGAAAATTAAATATTTTGATTTTGGTAAAATAGACTTAATTTTTGAATTCATAATATAAAAATTAGCTTTGGGTGAAATTTTGGTATTTTTCTGAAAACTTTCCTTTTTTGATAAATAGTGAAAAACACTGAGTTATTGGTTAAAACTGACTTTTTATTTAAATAATTATTTATTTTATTAAAATTTATTTTAGGTCAAAATAGATACATTATAACTATATAAGTTAAATATAATTCATTGGAATCATTTTATAATAAGTTTAGATATATAAAAAGTTTATTGAACTTTTTACCGTCTTTTACCCACCTCCTAGGAGCATTTGCAAATTTGCATAAAACTTAATTTTACCACTTATGTGAGTTGAATTTAAAAAATATGAGAGACACATTTAATATCAGTAAGTAAAATGTGGTTCAATAAGATGAAAATAATTTTTGGTGAAAAGTAACTTTTTACTTTTATTTACCACGGATAAAAGTAAATAGGGTAATTCAGGGTAAAAATGATATTATTATTACCCAAAAACATGTCCTAATTCTAATGGATAAGTATAAATCGACCAAAAACAAACTTAGTAGTAAAATATAAACCTATTTGGTCCACTTGGATTAGATTAGGACATTTATTATTATTTTATTTAAAGAAGAGTTAAAAGAGTTAAATTCAAAGTTTAATAACTAAACCATTTTTAATATATGGTTACACATAATATAAATTCGACTATAAATATTAATTAGAAAGATAAAAATATTTCCTACATAATTTTTTTTATTTTTAATTTTTATATATTAAATAATTAAATTTATTTATGACACAATGATGATGTAGTAATTACCTTATTAATAAAATATTAAAATAATTGATATTATAAATACCTAAATAAATGTAATTTGAGACTTCTGATGAATTAAACTAATTTTATAGGTTAATATGAAATTTTAGGGTTGATTCAATAAATTTATTTTTGAATAAATAATGATGTTATGATTTTAACAAAAAACAAATACCAAATAGTGTGAAAATTGACGTAAAATAGTTTTCAAATCAAATATTATATTATTAATTGATATAATAGTCATAAAAATCTACGTTTCAACCAAAATACTTATATAATAATATTTATGACATTAATGAACAAATTGTGGTTCTATTGGCATTTTATAGTAAGTTTATTAACCATATAGTGTAAGAATACAAGAAGACACAGTAAAAGGTAATCTATTTAACTATGAGTTAAATATAAAAGATGTGGTTAAAATGGTAACCAAAACCTGTCTAAAACATATAGGTTGAGAGGGTTTCGACCCATACACACCTTATACTTCAAATAATTCATTTTTGAGCCATTATAAACCGAAAATTATTTTATTATAAAATAATATTTCAAACTTTTCCTAAAGTGACCCTCACCTCTCTTATAAAAGAGCACTTCCCCTTCTCTTACTTTTACACCTCCAAAGCCATTTGGATCGGCCAAACCCTGAAAAAATATCCTCCCAACATTTCTCCCTTAATCCTAGAGGCCTTCCTTTGGTCATAAAGTCAATCTAAGGATCCCTTTTCATCAAATCAAAAAGAAGAACCTGAAAAAAAGGTAAATCTTTCATCACATCTTTCAAGTTCTTTTCTTCTTCCACTTCCTCTTTCATTGTTGTTTCCATTATAAAATAATAACTGCAGTATATTCTATATACTGTTATGTTATTATAGAAATTTTACAACCATATTCATTATTATACTCATCCTATAAATGACAAAGTCACCATACGTGCGTACGTACGGATTACCGTCTCCACGTCGTGGTGTAGTTTGTTATTCAATCACTTCATTATTTGGATGGGTATAATAATGAGTATAACTGATGTAAATAATAAATATAACATGGTAATTATTCTGTATATATGATATACCATCCAATTACATACGATTTCACCATCAATATAATGATATTGTCTCTCGTGTGTACGTACGGATTACCGTCTCCACGACGTGATGAGATTCATTTCCACGTTCACCATTAAACGATGATTATAAAATATATATCATTAATAAGTATATAATATATGACATAATAATTCTACTGGATATATATATATATATGTACTTACATATATCTTATTCACTTAGTTCCGTTCAATACGATATGAAAACGGAAACAGTGTTTATGCGAACGTACGGGCTACCATATCCATAAATGATGTTTTACATTTCATATATATGTCTATTATACATATTTATATTCTAAATACATATGATATATAAATCAAGGTTTATATTCTGGAATTATTTAAATTATTATCTAAATTATATGATCAAGAATAACAAGTTAAAATACGTACGATAAAGAAAGCAATTATTACCTGAAATGTTACTTTAACATGAAAATAATTATTAAATGGGTAGTATAAAGTCATAAATTAATCCTGTATGATATAATGTGAATATGGTTCTGGTATAATCTAATAACATTCAATGGTCATTATACAGGAGGTTAAACATACCCTCAGCCAAAGGAAAGTGCAAGGTAAGAGTTAATTTCAGAATCTCTTTATTATCTGAGGTTGTTTTTACGTAAGTATCTACTAGGACATATTAATTATCCATGTCCATGTTTCATAAAAGAGTTCTAAAAGGGATTATTTTTAAGGGACATTTTTACTAAAACATCATTTTAAATTTTTTAAAGATTTATTCTTCTAAACCTTTCTCATTAATGTCCCTGTTTTCATAATGGTTTTAAGGATTTATTTATATGGGCATGAATGTTTTCAAATTTCAATTACTTTCAAAAGTTTCAAAGTGTAATGGGAAACTTTCATTCAAAAATATCTTTTAAATGACTTCCTTTATAAATTATGTGACTTTTAAATGATTTCATGAAAAGGGATATTTCTCTCAAATATTTTTACTGATCATTTTCAACTATGTAAACATCCTTTATGGGATATTATTCTTGATCGAGGTTGATTTATTATTATACAAATCTTTCATATTGTATTGAATGTTTTGTGATATGTTTGACTATGGATGTGTTATTTTTATACCATTCAAGATTTGTGGATAAAGTATTGGCATTTCGTATGCCAGTTTTTATACGAATGTTTATGTTATGTTTAAAACTTTTCTTATGAGGAATGCATTGGACTTAGTAAGTGATGGGTGGAGCTTGTTATATCTCCTTGATGCATTGGTAGGTCTCATGAGACAAAATAGTGTCTTGGAACAAGGCCTTGACAAAATCGTATTTGTAGTATTCTCACATGGCATTGACTATATGGTTATGAAGTCTGGAATTATGCATTCCATCATTATGAAAGTGGCTATTGATATTGCATGTGATTATTCACCTAGTAGAATATCCATGTGAATAAGTAAATGGATTTATTTTGATTTATATTTTCCATATTATGATGAATTTTATGTTGATTGTTTTAGTTTTATCCTTTTCCTTAAATGTTTATGCTTATTTATGAAAGTTTCTGATGTATTGTTATCCTTACTGAGCATCTGAGTTGACCCCTTTCTATGTTTTATTTTTCCCAAGATTCCAAGAAGTGTACTATGATTGATATATAGGGTTAATCTAAAGGAATAATGGCATTCTCAAAGGATTGTTTTTTGTGTAGTATGTTTGAAAGTATAGTGTAACGTTCATGTATGTAATCTATTTTCCAAGACGGCTAAACTGATCGGTCTTTCGGGACTTGATTCATTGTTATCATGCCAATGTATAAAAATAATGCACTGACTCTGGGAATCTAGGGTCGGGGTGTTACAGTTGGTATCAGAGGAAGTTTAGAAATAACCTTGGAAACTAGATTTAGATAAAATCTGATTAGAGCACATTACCCTAAGATAGACTTTGAGGATTAGTATAGAAGAACTTCCTAGAATTTTGGTACTATAGAGATTTTTTGAGTTTTCTAAGAAATACATCCTTGTATGGATACGAGCAGGTAGAGGTGGCTCTAGCACAGATATACCTAGGGGTAAAATCCAAAAACTCCGTTTTGATCTAGACTCGAACGGGAACTGGTGCACAACAACGGACCTTGTTGCAATCTTGGTTACGACACTCCCGAGGGATATGCTTAGGAAAATTCTCATTTTCTTTACAAACCTCTATTAAGGGTTTATGATTATATACCTCCTCAAAGAAAATATTTTTTTGATTTTGCATTATATCCATAAACATTTCAATTTAAGTTAGGTATTTTACATGTTTGGAATTATGAATTGCGATTCATAAACTGACCTAGTGTATGTTGTTGTTTTGAAATGGCGCCCAGTAGAAGGAATGAGAACTCCAGCAATACGTATGATCCCAAGAGTAATAAGGGTCATATCATTCATGGTATTAATCCAAAATTTAGAAGGGAAATAGTCTCCCATGTATTCTCAACATATGAAGAATAATATCATGTGTTAGTAAGATAAGTCAATAATTTTTTGAGTCCTATGAATTGGAAGGTCTCAATCATAAGAGTATACCACAAATGATGTTATTGTATTATAATCAAGTTATGATACTACCTCAGATGAAGAGGAATGACTATTGTTCTTATGTTGTTATTATAGAATTATTTCATTTGGGTGTTGTATCAACAGTCTATTGGTTATATGAATTATGGAGATAAATAAGGATTGTACTGCAGTACTATTTTATTGAGGATTTGAGATTATATGGTTCTAAGAAAAGTGACTTAATAGTAAGTTACACTTTTTTGGAAAATACATTTTTGAAGGAAAGGTAATCCTTAATATGGTCCTGATAATGAGGTAGTGATTTTGGAATAAGAGATGGTTGATTTGGATAAATTATATTGGATATTCCTGACTATCTTGAAACTAATTAATGATTTGTATATTCCATCATTATTTAAGTTTACAACATTTCTGGATAGAAGGATTATATCCAGTATTCTATAAGGAATAATGGAGCATAAATGTAATCAATAAGGTTTTATGGTAATTCTGGATGTTGCGGTGTTTTAAAAGAATACATGATGAAGGCGTTCACATGTTATTACCTGGAAAAAAGGATCTTCATTGTGTTTAACTTCGTTATAAATTTTGGACTGAGAGTTTGGATAGAAGTATTTTGGATAATCCTAAAGGTTGGAATGAATAAAGTTTGAAATTAGATACTATTGTTAAGGTTATTTTTGAATTGTTATAAAAATGAAAACCTAGAGGTTGGGCGACAACTAGTCACATCCGGAAAGGCTGTGAGACTTGAACCCACAACCTAAGAGTGACAAGGGTGCATCACCTACGACTAGAATACGTGATGTACTGGTTTGTATAATTTAGTTTTTTTTAAATAGTCTGAAAAATGAATTATAAATTCATTATTTTTGCAACCCTATACGATTAGGATAAATAGAATATATTTTTTGAAATCTTTTGGAGTGAAAGTTGAGTTTTTGGTAGGAATTAGTTGAAGGATTAATCTCTACTTTTCAAGTATATATAATTATATAATTTTTTTCCTCTTATTAAGAATAAATTTTATTAACCCAATTTCCGATGTGGGTTTTCCCACAAAGGTATTTTCTATTTTCAAACTTTTATTTTCGAAGAATAATTTCAAATTGTGAGAAGAAATTTATTGATAGAAGGAAGAATATATCACCCCAAGATTTCATAGTACGTTATTTCTTCAAAGTAATTCAATAACTTGCATTACACGCAACACTGAGTTCAAGCGCACAACTACTTACCAAACTAGCCGTTCAAAAGAGGTTATGAATAGTATTAACTAAATTTTGAAAATATTATATAATCCTTATAATTTTAGAATCTATATTATGATTTTATTAAACATAATGAAAAAAAATCATTTTTTTCAGATAAAGGAAGTATTTTTAAAAACATGCAATTTTACCGCCTTTTAATGGAGAACCCTTTTTAAATCCAATATTTGAAACTTTTATATATTCAATTTGAAAAAATAAACATTTTATTTAGATTTGGGACATAAGAATTTAGTTTTAATAAATTTTTGGTGTTTTTATGATAACTTTCATATTTAGGTGAATAATGAAAAATACAATATTTTAACTGAAAACAACCTTTTTAATAAAAATAATTTGTAGTGTTAAATTATAAATTTTAATGGTTTGGAAGTATAAATATATTATATTTTTACAATTTAATCCAATTTTATTCATTGGAAATAATTTCACTTGGAAATTGAACATAAACAAGTATCAAACTTTTGTTAGTAATTATTTCTTAAAAACACGCTTCTTGTTTTCAACAAACAGGAATTAATTTTAAATTAATAAATGAAAAATATATGTTTGGAATTTGGTAAAATAGACTTAATCTTTGAATTCATAACATCAAAATTATCTTAGGGTGAAATTTTGGTATTTTTCTGAAAACTTTCAATTTTTGATAAATATTAAAAAAACACTGAGTTATTGGTTAAAACTGACTTTTTTATTTAAATAATTATTTATTTTATTTAAATTTATTTCAGGTCAAAATATATACATAATACCTATATAAGTTCAATATAATTAATTGGAATCATTTTATAATACGTTTAGTTATATAAAAAGTTTATTAAACTTTTTATCGTCTTTTACCCACCTTCTAGGAGCATTTGCAAATTTGCATAAAACTTAATTTTACTTCTTCTGGGAGTTGAATTTAAAAATTCCAAGGTACATGTTTAATATTAGTAAATAAAATGTGGTTCAATAGGATGAAAATGATTTTTGGTGAATAATATCTTTTTTAATTTTATTTTCCACAGTTAAAAGTAAATAGGGTAATTAAGGGTAAAAATGATATTATTATTACCTAACACATGCCCTAATTCTATTAGATAAGTATAAATTGACCAAAAAACATTAGGAATAAAATATGAACCTATTTGGTCCACTTGGATTAGATTAGGACATTTGTTATTATTTTATTTAAAGAAGAGTTAAAAGATTTAAATTCAAAGTTTAATAACTAAACCATTTTTAATATAGGTCTAAACATAATATAAATTCGACTATAAATATTCATCATAAAGATAAAAATATTTCCTACATAATGGTATTTTATTTATAATTTTTAGACATTAAATAATGAAATTTATTTATGACACAATGATGATGCAGTAATTACCTTATTAATAAAATATTAAAATAAGTAATATTATAAATACCCAAATAAATGTAATTTGATACTTCTGATGAATAAAAAGTGTCTATTAAATCAATTTTCTTTGAAGTAATAATGTCGTTATGATTTTAACAAAAAACAAATACCAAATAGTGTCAAATTTGACATAAAATAGTTTTAAAAACAAATATTATATTATTAATTTATTTGATAGTCCTAAAAATATATGTTTTATCCAAAACACTTATATAATAATATATATGACATTAATAAATCAATTGGGGTTTTATAAACTTTTTATAGTAAGTTTATTAACCATATAGTGTAAGAATACAAGAAGACGCGGTAAAAGATAAACTATTTAACTAAGAGTTAAATCTAAAATATATGGTTAAAATGGTAACCTAAACTTATCTAAAACCTATTCATTGAATGTTTTTCGTCCCATACCCACCTTAGATTTTAAATAATTCATTTTGGATCCATTAGAAACAGAAAATGATTTTATTATAAAATAATATTTCAAACTTTTCCTAAAGTGACCCTCACCTCTCTTATAAAAGGGCACTTCCCCTTCTCTTAATTTCACACCTCCAAATCCATTTGGATCAGCCTACCCCTTCCCAAATATCCTCCCAACATTTATCCCTTAATCATAGAGGCATTCCTTTGGTCATAAATCCAACCTAAGGATCCCTTTTGATCAAATCAAAAGAAAGAACCCGAAAAAAAGGTAAATATTTCATCACATCTTTCAAGTTCTTTTCTTCTTCAACTTATTATTTCTTCATTGTTTACATTGTAAAATAATAAATCCAGTATCTTCTATATACTGTGATGTTATTATATAAATGTTACAACCATATTCATTATTCTATCCATCATATAAATGACAAAGTCACCATATGTGCGTACGTACGGATTACTGTCTCAACGTCGTTGTGTAGTTTGTTATTCAAACACTTCATTATTTGGATGGGTATAATAATGAATATAACAGATGTAAATTATAAATATAACATGTTAATGATTATTTATATATCATATAACATCCAATTAAATACGATTTTTCCATCAATATAATGATATTGTCGCTTGTGTGTACGTACAGATTACCATCTCCACGACGTGATGAGATTCATTCCTGCATTCACCATTCAACGATGATTATAAAATATATATCATTAATAATAATGTAATATATGACATAATAATGATATTGTATATATATATATATATATATCTGTGTCTTTGTGTGTGTGTTTGTACTTACATATATCTTATTCACTCAGTTCCGTTCAATACGATATGAAAACTGAACAACGTTTAAGCGTACGTACAGACTACCGTCTCCATAAACGGTGTTTTCCATTTCATATATATGTCTATTATATATATTTATATTATAAATATATATGATATATAAATAATGTTTTTTATTCTAGAAGTATTTAAATCATGATCTAAATGATATGATCAAGAATAACAAGTTAAAATACGTACGATAAAGAAAGCGATTATTACCTGAAATGTTAATTTAACATTAAAATCATTATTAAATGGGTAGTAAAAAGTCATAAATGAATCACGTATGATAAAATATGAATATGGTTCTGGTATAATCTAATAACATACAATGGTCATTATACATAAGGTTATACATACCCTCGACCAAAGGAAAGTGCAAGGTAAGGGTTAATTTCACAATCTCTTTATTATCTGAGGTTGTTTTTACGTAAGTATCTACTGGGACATATTAACTATCCATGTCCATGTTTCATAAAATATTTTTCAAAGGGATTATTTTTAAGGGACTTTTTTACTAAAACATCATTTTAAATGTTTTAAATATTTATTCTTCTAAACCTTTCTCATTAATGTCCATGTTTCCAAAATGGTTTTAAGTATTTATTTATATGGACATGAATGTTTTAAAATTTCAATTCATTTCAAAAGATTCAAAGTTTTATGGGACACTTTGATTCAAAAATATCTTTTAAATGACTTCCTTTATAAATTATGCGACTTTTAAATGATTTCATGAAAATGTATATTTCTCTCAAAGATTTTTACTGATCATTTTCAACTATGTCAACATCCTTTACGGGATATTATTCTTGATCGAGGTTGATTCGTTATTATATAAATATTCCATATTGTATTGAATTTTTTGTGATATTTTTTACTATGGATGTGTTATTTTTATACCATTCATGGTTTGTGGATAAAGTATTGACATTTCATATGCTAGTTTTTATACGAATGTTTATGTTATGTTTAAACCTTTTCATATAAAGAATGCATTGGACTTAGTAAGTGACGGGTGGAGCCTGATATAGCTCCTCGATGCATCGGTAGGTATCATGAGACAAACTAGTGTCTTGGCGCAATGCCTTAACAAAATCTTATTTGTAGTCTTGGCACAAGGCCTTGAATATGTTGTTATGAAGTCTGGCATTATGCATTCCATCATTATAAAAGTGGATATTGATATTGTATGTGATTATTCAACTAGTAGAATATCCATGTGAGTAAGTAAATGGAATTATTTTGATTTATATTTTCCATATTATGATTATGTTTATGTTGAAAAGGATTTTTTTAGTTTTATAAATTTTCTTTAATGTTTATGCTTATTTATGAAAGTTTCTGCTGTATTGTTATCCTTACTGAGCATCTGAGCTCACCCCTTTCTATGTTTTATTTTCCCTAGGATTCCAAGACGTGTATTGTGATTGATATGCAGGGATAATATAAGGGAATACTAGAATTCTCAAAATATTTTTTTGTTGTATATTAGAAAGTGTAATGTAACGTCCATGTATGTAATCTATTTTCCAAGACTGCTAAACTGATCGGTCTTTCGGGGCTTGATTCTTTGTAATCACGCCAATGTATAAAAATAATGCACTGACTCTGGGAATCTAGGGTCATGGAGTTACACGAAAGGTTGTTGCACATATTCCTCCTTGACGGGCTTACCATTCAAGAATCAGAAATTTATGTCCATATGGTGAACTTGCCATCCATCACATGCTTCTGGAGCGATCAACGCACTATCTCCATGCATGCCATGAGTGCAAAAAACCTCATCATAATCCACCCAATGTTGTAAGACATAAACCCTTTACAACCAAATGAGATTTATACTTGAAAATCTTAACAATATGGTCCTTTGTAACTTTGAACACCCACTTGATCCTAATAGACGGGGAGATTAGAAAGCTCCCATGTTTCATTATCACGAATGGACTATATTTCATCATTGTAAGTTCTGAGCACAGCGGAAGCATTATATGGGGCATTCCCAACTCTTCTTTTTGTCCTGATCGATGATTAATCTGATATTTTCAAAATGATAAACACTATGATAAACAGAATTGAATCAAATAATATATACAATCGATAAATTCCAAAACCAGAGTGCAAGATCATCAGATATTATTTATAATTAATTTAAGAAATTAAAGAATTAACTTGTGAGAAACTATTTCTTCATTGGTAGATCTAATAATGTCTTTACGTTGTATCTTCATTGCATTATAGGAATAATGAATAGATTCCCTCCAGTGGTGATCCACACGTGTTTCATGAACCTTCAAATGCTACTGCGGGAATCTTCCAGTACTAACACAGAAGATCCTAACATTTTTGGCATTCTCCTTTGATCACCCCAAGAACCACTTCAAGGAAGGGTTCCCTTTGATATCACTAGACTGGAGAGTGTTGGTGGACGAAGATCGCTCTCCTTTCTTGATAACGTTCTTGGAGAGGGAGGTCTCTTGGGCATTAAAAGGATTCTCTTCAGATCTCATTGTGAAAAATAGAAATAATTGGATCTATGGTTGACAATTATCGCTCTCCGTTCTTGAGAGCATTCTTGGAGAGGGAGGTATTTAAGACTTTAATAGGATTCTCTCTGGATCTCGTTGTGAAAATAGAAGGAATTGGCTCTATAGAAAAATAATAATATATGATTTACATATCACTAGGGATAGAAAATAATAATTTCACATGCACCCTTATTATTTTTGTTATCCTTGCAGAACTCCATGTCTATAATAATAATAATATTATTATTATATTTTTACATGCACTAAACTCACGAATTAAATTAAATATTATTTATTCAAAAAATATTTAATATATATTATTTATCATCGAACCATTAAACCCAGCCTATCATTCCTCCACAATATTTATCGAGTCTTGAATAATGAAAATTTTCTTAATAGATAGATATCAACAAATTATTCACTAATAAATAAATAAATATCATATTCGCTAAATGAAAAATAAATATTTATTAAATATTCTAATAAAAAAATACTCTCAAATAACTGGTAACAAAATATATGTTATCAATAAAACATTAATAATTATTTAACAACATGTAATAATATTATTTATTCAGCTTGTTAAATAATATTATTATTTAACTAAGATTATGGGTACACTTATGTGTAACCCTCTAGGGAAATTTCTCAACGGCATTAGGCATAACAGCCCAAAATACATGCTTAACATCTAGAAACATGCCATGAAACCCGTAGAGAAATAAGTTAATGTTGCAATGACATAATATCTCATACAAATTCATACTATCTAATATGATCTTTTTATCATGATATCTCTAATCAAACAAGTTGCATGTTGGTTCCACCAACCTATGTGCTCAGTCTTCTCTTTCTTTGACTTCCCAGAAATTGAACTTGCATATAGAACATCATGGTCATGGATTTATTTAAGCTATATCATTTTCATCAAAGAGCATGAGATATTAACTTCTTGTTGCAGAAACACCTGGAGCAATGAAGCGAAAAACAATTCACAGATGAGTAAAAGGTAAAAAAAAAGAAGAACGAGATCTTGGATACATAGATTTTTGTGGTTCAGGAAATTATCCCTACATCAACATAGAGGTAGAAGTTTCACTATAGTTAGGAGAAAAAAATTACAAGGAGTTTCATGGTTCTCAAGAACACACAAAACACTAGCCTAAATGGGCTAATAAGGAGGATGAAAAAATATTCAACCAACCACACAGAAAGTTGATTGTGTTAAAGTAAAAGGTGGTTAATGGTTTGTGTCGCTGTAGTGTTGTAGCCACACAAGTCCAAGGTGCTCTAGTGGCCGATGGTTGGAATTCATTGGAGCTACAGTATGTGTGCCAAATATATGCACTACTATAGTGCTTTGTCGATCTCAGTCGTTCAAAGTTTCTATAGTGAACCAAAAATTGGGTTGAGGACCTTCAGCCCCTGAACCCCCAGACAGGGGCGTGTTGCCTCCTACAACCCCCAATGAGCTCACAGCGGAGTTCAGCCCACAGAGTTGCAGCCTGGTGCGCAGTATGGGCCGCAAGAATTCATCTAAATCATCATCAAAAAATAGATCAGTCTACACCAATCCAACAGTTATGTTAAAAACAGAAGAGACAAATCATTTTTCACATTATTCAATTATAAAATATAACTCTTGACACTCCAAACATATTCTACCTCACCCCGAACACATGTAGTCGTGATTTTCATCAATACATCATAATACACATATTGTAATACACGTTAATAATAATCTCAAGGTTTAGGGTCCAATACGCACATCCACGAATATGAACATCCAATGAAATATATAAATGTAATTTTCCTACTGACTAATCTCATTCTCATAATATTTTACACTGGATATTACCAAGGGTGTACACTATGAGAAAGTGTCTCAAAGTTCTATGAGTCTCCACCCCTGAAGCCTATATCATTTTTGTTCCTCAAATGATTTCATCCGGCTATAAAACATATATTAAGGAATACGGTCGTAACACTTCTAGGTTCTCATCATAGTGGGAAATTGTTATGACCTTTCAGTGCGACATATACTCTTAGGGAATTATCACACAGAAGAACAATCATGAATTGATAATGAGTTTATTAATATTTAAAAAATAAATACAAGTTACCATGAAGTACAAAAAAGTTGTTTCTAGGGCACCAACTCCAATAGACTCTCACTTGCACTAGAACCAACAACTAACAACCTTATACTACTAGCTTTCCCATGATACTCATGTTTCTTCTAAGATGGGTCTTTAGTCAAGGGGTCTTCCATGTTTTTTTGTGGGAACTCTACTTAATGAAACTTCACCCCTCTAAGAAATATCTCTCAAGAGATGATACTTTTGGAGTATGTGTTTTGTCCGTTGGTGGGACCTTGGATCTTTTGTAAGAGTTAGTGATGCGGTATTATCACAATACATTATGATAGGGTATTTATTTCTAGGTACCACATCAAGCTCATGGAAAAAATTTTGTATCCAAATAACTTCATTGATTGCATCAGAAACCACTATATACTCGGAATCTGCTGTAGAATCAGCGAAAACTGACTACTTTGAACTCTTCTAGCTCAAAACTCCTCCATTGAAAAAGGAAACATATCCTGACTACGAATTCATATCATTTTTATCTGCTTGAAAACTACCATCATTATAATCCCTAATGAATAGCTTCTCACCTCCTCCATACTCCAAGAACATATCCTTAGTTCTTTTTAGATACTTATAGATAGCCCTGACAGTATACCAATATTGTTCTCCTATATCAGTTTGATATCTATCTACCATGATCAATGCATAGGCAACATCAATCTAGTACATAACATAACATAACATACATTATTGATCATATCACTGAAGCATATGGGATCTTACTCAGTCTCTCTTTCTCTTGCTGTGTCTGAGAACACATTTTCTTAGAAAAATGTATAGCATGTGAGACTCGAACCAATCCCCTCTTATATTATTTCATACTAAATATATATAGTATTCGGTCAATGTATGTACTTTGAGTTAGTCCAAACAGCCTCTTGGATCTATCATGAATGATTTTTATCCCTATAATATAGACTGCTTCACTCAAGTCATTCATGGAGAAACACTTGTTTAACTGGTCCTTAAAAAGTGTAATACTGATATTTCATTTTCAATAAGTAACATGTCATCAATATATACTATTAAAGTAATTACTGCATTCTCTATTAACCTCTTGTAAATACATGGCTCACATTCGTACTTAATAAAACCAAATTCTTTTATAACTTCATTGAATCAGATGTTCCATGACCAAGATGTGTACGTCAATCCATAAATGGATCTCTACAACTTTCATATCCTTTTGGCATCACCTGGAGTCACAAACCGTTCTATTTTTGTCATGTAAACCTTTTCCTGAAGGTTCTCATTAAGGAAATTTGTTTTGACATCTATCTGTAGAATTTCATAGTCATGGTAAGATGCTATAGCAAGTAGAATTCTTATAGATTTAAACATGGAAACTGGTGAAAAGGTTTCATCGTAGTCAATTCATTGATGTTGTTTAAACCCTTTAGCCACAAGCCTTACTTTATAGGTATTTATGTCCAGTTTTCTCTTGAATACCCATTTGCACCCTATGATCTTTACATCAACTAATGAATCAACAAGAACCCAAACTTGGTTCTGATACATGGAATCCATTTCAGAATTCATGGCATCTTGTAATCTTATAGCTTCCAAGCTATGCACTATCTCTTTTTAGAAGATAGGTTCATCATTGTCAACGAATAATGAGTCACCATCTTTGGTGACTAGAAAATCACATCTCTCTAGTTCACTTAGCTCTCTAGTGCTCCTATTTGGTACTTGTGTTTCATGAACTACTTCCTCCATGGGCACTTTTGGAATCTGTTCATGTACTAACACCTGTGTATCTTGAGCATCAACTTTATCAAAGTCAATCTTTCTTCGGTTGGAGTTGGTGTCCTAATACCAACTATTTTCACTTTGATTACATGTATATTCGATGTATTGAATATTAATAAAACTTATTATTACATGTTTTTCATTGTTTTTCCTGACACTAATGTAATAATGTCCTAGATTATACATCGCATTGATAAGGTTATAGCAATTCTCCACTATTATTAGAACATTTATGTGATTTGATTATATTATTAAACAATGTTTTGAGGTTGGATAATGTACTATAATGGGACACATAGTACATAGATTGTCATGTCCGAGTACTCATAAGTAGATGAGCCTTCTTTGCATGAATTTTGTGTTTTGTAATCTCCAAGATGAGAGATTATGAGAGCATACTCTCCAGTAGTAATTCTGCATGTTTTAATGTCATTGGATATTCCTATATGTGAGCATGTGTGGTGGTCTTTAGAGTTTATGATTATTATTAATGCATGTTACAACTCATGTGCATAGATTTATTTCATAAACCATGATGATAACGGTTCATGAAGAAATTAAATATGTTTGGTGTGTCATGAGTGATAGGTCATTAATGGATTAGTCGATGAAGGATTTGTCTCTTCCATCTTTATGGAAGCTGATATCTCATCTATTTGATTAGAATGGAACCATCGCCCTAAATTCCATGGTCATGGTTTAATGACGTGTTTATTTCAAATAGTCAAGGAAAGACGTACTTAGCATATAGGTTGGTGACTCGGATGTGCAACCTTCTTGATAAGATATTGAGGCAATTGGATTATATTACACAGTGAGTGTTTGTATGTAATTGTCATCGTTAAAACATTAGGTTCTTTGTCTTGGGTTCCTTGACCAGTTGCTAGACAGTAATCTTGGACTTTAGACAAGTCTGCCTAATGTCAATGAGAAATAATCCTAGAGGGACACACTAAGTATTTCTGTTGATCTCAATTAAATTCAATTTGAATTTCAATTATTATAATACATATTATTCTCAAAACCAAAGAATAGTTTTATTCATGTTTTATTGATCTCTAATATTCAAAAGGTAATAAATAATTTTTTTATTAATAAATAATATATTTGATTATGTGAATATGTATAAAATATTTATTTGTTGGATTTTGAATAAAATATTTATTTTATTTTTTGAATATTTTAATAAATATTTATTCCCTAGATTGTGAAAAAATATTTATTTATGAATAAACTATTTATTTATGAATAAAATATTTATTCGGTTCAATAAATGCTAGAGGAATTCGAACGGACCAAAACCATGTCTGGTGACAAATATTAATTAACAAGACCATTATGAAATATTTGTTATTTCACAAGTTGGTGCGCGCCACAAAATAATAATAATGATATTTTAACTTAAACTCTAGATCTACAAATAGATGGTTATGACTATTGTATATTGCATCCAAAAATTGAGAATTGAGAATTGTTTCCCATAAAGAATTCTCTCTCGATTTATCCTCTCTCCCTCTCAAGAACGAAAAGCGCAAGAATGATTTCTTCAAGACCAAAGGACGAGCAATCAGGATTGAACACAAGACATTCGATTCGCCGTTCTAGCACCCGGTGATTGAGTGGTGTTTCTCAATGATCATTGAGGCACATGTGGATCACCACTAAAAGGATTCTATCCTTGGATCCTCATGGCACAATGAAGGCAATACGAAAGGGTGTTTTCATACGATCAACAATCATTAACGAAGAAAATTCCTAAACTCGGGTATTAATTTCTTCAGATATTAAATAAATTAATTAAAAAATTTGACATGCAAGATCATCAATCATAGTTTCGAACAACGATTATTAAAAGATATTTTAATATATCACCCACCACCGTACACTTCCGCTACACCCGAAACTAAGAAGTGGTATCAAAGAAGTCATGTTTAAATATTATTTATTCAAATAATATTCAATATATATTATTTCTCATTGGACTATTAAAATTATTCCAATATTCCTCCAAAATATTTATCTGGCCTTGAATAATGAATTTATTTAATAAATAAATACCACTGCATTCGCTCATTGCAAACTTCCATTGTGCCTTAAACCTTCACTGAATTCAATAGACAGTTAAAATCCATGTCTCATGGGAAACCCATGGGGGTAACTAAGATGTCATCGGACTCATAGAATCCTGCATTGCTACACCTTTCCTACCACCACCTCATTGCGATAAATCTTGAAGAAGAGCCAACTATCACTAAAACAAGCTCTACAGTCGAGGAGGGAGGTC
This sequence comes from Viscum album, assembly GCA_963277665.1. Lineage (NCBI taxonomy): Eukaryota > Viridiplantae > Streptophyta > Magnoliopsida > Santalales > Viscaceae > Viscum > Viscum album. Next base: position 1,508,517,941 of record OY728139.1, on the reverse strand, counting down.
ACATCTTTTGGCCTTTCAAACATGCACTATAGTTCATGATTCTAAACTAACCAAGCCATGAATCCCATATAACATCATTGGAAATATAAGAAAACATTTTCCACTGCACAGGAAGGCACCTCATCCACTAAGTGAACCCTCAGATAAATAACCTCTCTTAGAAAAATGAGGGGGCTTCCTAACCCTACCTCAAGTCGTGATAAAGGATCTTATTCCTTGGAATATAAGGGAGATACTAAACGCTATCAGGAGAACAACTTGAAAATAGAGGATTAAGACCCTACATTCACGGGGTGGATGGAAAACCCCACCGGACGGTTAAGATTGGGGATCTTGTATATTGGGTATGCAAGGGTGATACTGAAACACTGTATATAAACAAAGATAGGGGATTATCATCACATTGAATGAGAAGATACCAAACTTTGTTTTTAAATCAACCTACTAGTAGAGGTTCATGTACCACATTATGTTAGGAGGATACCATCCCTATCCAGAGGATGAGGACACTTCGATCATCACAACCCAAACAGTTGTAATCAATTAATTAGAACTAAAGAGAGAAACACACTCACATTTCCTCATGCTACATTTTTAATATCGAAGGGAAGATCATCATCACATTCTATGTCGAAAATCACTCAGAATTGACAATACAAACACCCACATCCAAACCCATTCAAAGAGATCCACCATGGCCAGAAAAGTACATGACATGCACTATAATAGTATAGGGAGAGGTACTGAACCCCCTGAGCACTCTGTTCATCATCCTTACACCTTCTCATGGGTGCCACAAAGCCAAAACCATATTCTACTTATCTCAAAACTGACGTTATATGATGAAACAGACCACACCATCATGATCTAGATGGAAAAATACTTCATTTTGATTATTCCTTTACCCAAAATAGCAACTTAGTAAATAATAATCATTTTTCATATCAAACATGAAATATGAAACATGACATGATCTGGGGCTCATTCCAGAATTTAATATCGCATATCTGTCTTAAATATCCAATGTCCAAGTCCTGGATGAGATACTAGAAGCGGTCCATCAATCTAATGCCATAGTAAAAAAGATAACTGGGACTAGAATCTGTAATAATAATATTAATTATATTTATATTATCATTATCATTATTATAAGTACATAAATGATGAGTTGTACAATAAGTCGAGAGATATATCACAAATCCCCCTGTTCATGCTTTAGTCGTGCCAAATACCACTAGTCCATGTTGAAATTCCCCCCCTTCATTAATCCATGCATTTATAAATATTAGTATAAAATAAATATGAAACGAGAATCTTGTGTTGGGGTGCAGCGGAGGTGTGTGGCCACAAAAACACACAAAACAGAATAAAAAACACAAGATTTACGTGGTTCAGCGATTTGCCTACATCCCTGGAAGAAAGAGGCATCACTTTTATTTATCTCCTCTCCGGATCTCATCAGAGGATTAAAACATACAAATTACAACATATTTATCTCTTTATAAAGAGGAAGCAAACATGATTTTTCAATGGTTGTTGGGTAGATCATCTACCCATGAGATATCCTCCTGCCGCCTACTACGGTCCACAAAAGCTACATCCAAAACGTCGGTTGCCCACCTTGGAAGAACCTACAGCCACCTTAGTAGGTGCTACTGCCAAATAAGAATCTTGTTGAAAACATCCACCCCATATTGGGAGTGGCCCCCATAAATCTCCCACTCATGACCAATTTGGGGTAGAATCTGGGCCTACAATCTCCTTGCAGGTGTTGAAAACTTCATCAGCAAATCAAACACACTTATTCATGCTAGATGACATGGCACAACCACTGGCTTCAATCGATCTCAGGCTGACTTCGGTCTCCATAAAATGATACAACCCTTGGGAATCCTTCCCAGTAAACATCGCAGCATCCCCACGTGAGACTTCCAACACTCCACTTGCTATTGAAATCTTTAACCCATCTGCATCGAGCCTACTTAATGATACCAAGTTCCCTCTCATCCTCGGAATGAATTTCACATTATTCAGTTTACGAAGTCCTCCATTAGGTGTCTTCAATTTCACCGACCCGACTCCTCGAACCTCGCATGTTGACCCATCACCAAGTCTCACTGAGTCTCGCACCTGCTAAAAGTATCAAATGTACCTCTCGTCGAACATATGTGTGTCGAGCTCCCCGAATCTAGAACCCATTCTTCTTCCTTTGGATTTTGATCCCACTCATTCTTCCTTCTTAGAAATCAGTATTCCCTCTTCATGTGCCCATATCTTTTAAAGTAATGACACTGCACTTCTCTCCGTTCAACTCTCTCATCTGAGTATGTTCTTCCTGTTGTCACACAAATTTCATAATCTGCTGATAATTATGTGATGTTCACATCTATATCTTCAACTTTCTCTTTCCTAGTAACATACCGTTTGCACTCCCCACAATCACTTTTATAGTTACATTTTTCTTATACTAGAAACACATGATTTCTCTAGGATCACTCCCCTAGATTTTGGCTGCTATTCTTTAACTCCTAACTGCCGATGTCGGCTCCTCCCACGTTGATCATCTTGCATCACCATGATTTTCTCTCTTAAATGTGTTGTGGGTCTTTATAATGCCTTCGAATCTTGAAGCGACGTCATCACATCGTCCAGCTTCAATGTTTCCTTCCCCACGAGCAATGAAACCACAAGCCCATCGAATGAGCTTGGTAGTGATGAAAAAAGCAAAATTGCCTTGTCTTCCTCTCCAACCTTCACACTGAACTCCAATAATTACGTCAGGACCTTGTTGAATTCATTGGTATGATCCAAAAAAATTTCTCCCTTGTCAATCCGCAACTGGTACAATTTCTTCTTTCGGAATAATTTATTGCTAAGCGACTTTGTCATATACTGCTGCTCCAACTTCTTCCAGATCTCTTTATGTGGGGTCTCGTCCAACACCGAGTACTTTACCGCATTTTCCAGACACAGTCGAATTGTGATGATGATCCACATCTCGAGCTCTTCCCAATCATCTTTACTGGTTGCCTCAGACTTTACTCCGATCAACAGTTTGATCAGGCAGTGTTTCACCAAAATATCTTTCACCGCGCTTTGTCACAAGCCAAAATTGTTCCGACCATCAAACTTCTCGATATCAAACTTTGGTAGTGCTCTGCCACCATACATCGTCGATATCGCAAAACGCGATCACCACCGTTGATGTTGCACCTCTTAGTTGACACCTGATGAAGTGAGGATTTTGAAACACTAATTGTATGGATGCGTCTGGAATGGTCAAAATAGTCAGAATCGACTCCTAGATCGCCGAAATCGGACACCAATTGACCGAGATATGGTCAAAACACGCTCAACGGTCCAGATTGTTCGCTGACGTGGCTCTGATGTGATGTCGATGTGGCACGCTATAGTTCCGGCCAGAATCTCGCTGGAATTATCGTCGGCGACATGAATAGTGCCGGCTTTTCTAGCATGGGTTACTGTTCTTCTATGGGTTTGAGAAAAGTTTGACTGAGCTTATCGGACTCGTTTCAACTCCATTTTCATCACTGCTTGAGCTGTTGGAATCGTCTCACGGTCCTCTTCACAGATATGGGCTCAAAAAATATTTCTGACCAACTTCGGTTTTCCAGTCACTGGAAAAATTGTTTTCGTGTCACTGTCTCGACTTCGTATGCTCCGACTTGCCTCTAATACCACTTTTTGGGGTGCAATAGATATGTGTGGCCACAAAAACACACACAAACCGAATAAAAAACACCAGATTTATGTGGTTCGGCAATTTTCCTACATCCATGGGAGAAAGGGGTGTCACTTTTATTTCTCTCCTCTCCGAATCTCGTTGGAGGATCATATCATACAAATTAGAGAAGATTTCTCTCTTTATAAAGAGGAGGAAAACATGATTTGTCAACGATTGTTGGGTAGATCATCTACCCATGAGATATCATCCCACCGCCTGCTGTAGTCTGTGAAAGCTGCGTTCACGCATCGGCTACCCACCTTGGAAGAACATGCACCCGCCTGAGTAGGTGCTGCCACCAAATAAGACTCCCATTGAAAATATCCACCCCATATTGGTAGTGACCCCCAATTATGTTTCCCCTTCCCTGTGTCAACACTAGATACTGCGGATGCCTGAAAGGCCACTGCCCATTGTGCCCACTAGATGCATTGTACATCTGGCACATCTATTATCGTTGTACGCCACATAAATCCAACCTCTAATGCTGCCACAACCCATCCTGGGCTCTCTGCGGTGGCCACCCCACTACCCCCACCACTTTGTAGGTGTGAGGGATATGTTGGCTATACAAGACGGAAAAAATAAAAATAAAAATGGAACAATAAACACAACAAGTCTTTCAAGATTTTTGTATTGCACACACTCTTCCAACGGATTACATATGCACCCATATTTATAGGGTATGAAAAATACACTAAAATGGACAGCCCATGCATTTAATAAAAGGAACAAAAAAACAAGGAAATAATTAATGCTTTCTTGGAATTAAACAAATGCATGGAAAAATGAAGAGGAACATAGAAAATAGGCGTTGCATGGGGAAGATCTGGAACTCAACGGATAGTTTTTATTTCAGTTTTCAATTTCCAACACTCCCCTTCAAACCAAAACCGACTTCATTCCGAGCATCATTCTAAGCCGTTTGAATACATCTGTTGGTAGTGCCTTTGTGAAAATATCTTCCACCTGTCCGTAGTATGGAAATATTCCAATTTAATCATTTTTTGTTTCACATGATCCCTGATAAAATGAAAACGAATATCAATGTATTTGCTTCTCCCATGCTGCACCGGATTTTTGGCTAGTTCAATAACCAACTTGTTATCCACATATATCACCGTGGATCCATCCTGTGGATGCTTTATCTCCTTCAACAAATTTCTCAACCATATTCCCTCACAAACAGTAGAGGATGCTACCACATACTCTGCTTCACATGTGGATAAAGAAACCACAGTTTTCTTCCTTGAATTCCAAGTGAAAGTAGTAGATCCAAGAAAAATACATACCCAGTGGTTCTCTTCCTTTTATCTTGGTCACCTCCCCAATCATTGTCTGAGTATCCATACATCTTTTCTTCTTCGTTGTATGGATAAAAGAGACCGAAATCCACCGTTCCTTTAATGTACCCGAGGATACGTTTTGCTGCTAGCCAATGTGACTCCTTCGGAGCTTCCATGTACCTGCTAAGAAGCCCGACACTATAAACAATATCTGGTCTAGTGATTGTGAGATACCTCAGGCTTCCAATCAGAATTTTGAACAAATTCGAGTCAACGCTTCTTCCTTATCCATCTTTTGTCAGTTTCAAACTCATTGCAACCGGTGTGTTTACAACATTACAATCGGCCATCTTGAATTTTTCAAGCAACTCCTTGGAATACCTCTTCTGAGATATATAGATGCCTCCATGTTGTTTCTTCACTTCAATGCCCAGAAAGAAGGACATGAGACCCCCATCGGTCATCTCGAACTCTTTCAACATGGCCTCCTTGAAATCATCGAACATTGGTCGACAATTCCCTGTAAACAACAAATCATCAACATATAAGCATGCAATAAGAATATCGCCACGATAATTCTTCTTAATGTAGACCACATGCTCATATGGACATTGGGTGAAGCCGTTGTTTCGAAGATAGCTATCGATGCGTGCATTCCAAGCATGAGGATCTTGCTTCAACCCATAAAGTGATTTCTTCAATCGATACACTTTGTCTTACTCCCCTTGCATGAAAAAGCCTTCAGGCTGGTCTACATAGACCTCTTCTTCCAAAATTCCATTTAGGAACACAGACTTCACATCCAGTTGGTAGATCATCCAACTGTGATAGACAAAAAGGGAGATAATCATCCGTACCGTGTCAAGGAGAGAAACAGGAGAGAATACTTCTTCATAGTTCACCCCATATTTCTGTTTGTACCCCTTTTCTAGGAGTCTTGCCTTGTATCGATCGATCTCTCCATCAGCATTTCTCTTTATTTTGTACACCCATTTGACACTAATGCTCTTCTGGCTTTTTGGGAGTGTAGTCAACTCCCACATGTCATTTCTCTCTATGGCGCAAATTTCTTCTTCCATAGCCATTCTCCAGCTTTCTTCCCTCATGGATTCTTGAAAGGTCAAAGGCTCATGATCTGCATACAAGTAAAAAATATTTACCTCTTCGGTCTTCTCATAAATGTCACTCAAATTTTTCATCTTCATAGGAGCCATAGGAGAGGATGAGCTGGCGAAATTTTGATTTGATGGAGTTCTTTGAGGAGTGAGGAAATGTACTCCTTGACTTCTTCCAACTGATGATGCACCCGAGGAAGGTGTTGTGGGCATCTGCTCCTGATGATCATGTCTTTCTTCAGAATCTTCAGTTTCGACTACAACATCCTTGTTTGGTTCTTCATCATCCCATTTCCACGCTTCTTCCTCACTAATGACCACATCTCTACTAACCACTAATTTATTGGTTAGTGGATCGTAAATCTTGTAGGCTTTATAGGCTTCATAATTTCAGATGAAAATGCATTTCTCGCCACGATCATCCAGCTTCCTTATTCTTGCTTCTGGAACATGAGCATAGGCGACACACCCGAAGATTCTTAGGTGTGCCACGCTCAGTTTGTAGCCGCTCCATGCCTCTTGTGGTGTAAAGTTCCTGACACTCTTCGTTGGACACCGATTGAGTAAGTAGGCAGTGCATGCCACTGCCTCTGCCCAAAAACTCTTTGGCAGCCCTTTCTCCTTCAGCATGGTCCTCGTCATGTTGAGGATAGTGCGGTTCTTCCTTTATGCAATTCCATTCTGTTGTGGCGTATAGGCTGTAGTGTATTGTTGTTTTATGCCATATTCCCTACATAAGTCTTGGAATGCATTTGAGGTGTATTCTCCACCTCTATCAGATCTGAGTACTTTGATTTTGTGGCCACTTTCAGTTTCAACACAAGCTTTGAAAGTTTTAAAGATAGTGAATGCAGCTGATTTTTCTTTGATGCAATATACCCACAACTTTCTTCTAAAATCATCAATAAAGGTAATTAAATACCTATTACCTCTAAGTGATGGTGTTTCCAGTGGTCCGCAGATATCAGTGTGAACCAACTGAAGTGGTTCTGTTGCTCTTTTGGACACTCCACTTGGGAAGGAGTTCCTTTGTTGATTGCCGAGTGTACACGCCTCACACATGTGATTTGGAGATTCAATAGTCGGAAAGCCACACACCATTCTTGATGAGGATAGAAGTTTAAGGACACTGAAATGGAGATTCCCAAAGCGCAGATTCCATCTCCATGGGTCATTCTTCATGATCCCAAACAAACATTGTTTGGCCTTCGTGTTGATATGCAGTGGAAACATGCGATTCTTCACCAATTGAACTTGAGCAATCATTCTCCTGTGAGCATCTCTTATTGACAATGAAGAATTATCCAGGTGTATAACATACCCCTTTTCAAGGAGTTGGCTGAGAATTATGATATTATTTTTCATGCTTGGTACGTAATACACATTGGAAATGTAATTCGACTCGCTGTTCTTTAGATAGATTTTGATTTTACCTTTTCCAAACACGGGTACCTTGGACGAGTCGCCAAAACTCACATCTCCTCGAACTTCTTCGGTGAGTTCCTCGAACAGCTGTTTGTTACCACTCATGTGGTTTCTTGCTCCCGTGTCCAAATACCATACATCGGGGCGTTCACATGCTTTTTCTTATGCGAGAAGGAGTGTAGTACCTTCTTCTTCTTGATGGGATGCTTCAGCATAGTTGGATCGTTCATCATGATCCACCTTGTTCCAATAATCAGATGCAAAATGGCCAAATTTCTTACAGTTGTAGCATTGGACGTTCTTTGTATTTCCACGACCACGCGTGAATCGACCTCCATCGTGTCCTCTTCCATGAAAGTTGGTAAAGTTCGGTTGCTTTTTTGATGGATTAAAGGATGTCCATTCCCTCTTCCTCTTGCACGATAACCACCTCGTTGTTCTTGGCCATTCTTGGGTTCTTGAAGAGTCAACTTGGACTCTAGGGCATGCTCTATTGTTGAACCTGCATTTTTCTACATTCGCTGCTCATGTACTTGAAATGACCCCATCAACTCTTCAATAGATAATTTTTCCAAATCTTTCGATTCTTCGATTGCCACAACCACATGCTCGAACTCGGTTGTGAGCGATTGAAGTGCTTTCTCAATAACTCGAATATCCTCCATTTTTTCACCATTTCTTTTCAAATTGTTAATAATGAGAATTAGGCGTGAGAAGTAATCTGAGATACTCTCACCTTCCTTCATTCGCACCGCTTCGAACTCCACTCGTAATGTTTGAAGACGGACCTACTTCACACGATCAACTCCTTTGAAAATGGTGGCAAGTGTATCCTAAGCTTGCTTTCTCGATGTTGCTTCGGAAATTTTTTCGAACGTCGATTCATCCAACCTTTGATAGAGAAGGAACAACTCCTTGTTGTCTTTCTTCCTTTGATTTTTGACGGTCATCTTTTCTTCATTCTTGAAGGCCGCTTCTTCCTCCACAGTGGGTACTACATACCTGTTGGTGATGATCTACCATAATTCTTGTGACCCGAACAATGCCTTCATTTGAATTCACCACCTCTCATAGTTGTCCTTAGACAGTTTCAGAACTTGCGGCTGGATTGCGGCCACCATCTTCGGAAATTAGAGGATGCTTTGGTACTACCCTTTGATACCAATTTTTTGGATATACAAGCCGGAAAAAATAAAAAATAAAAATGGAACAATAAACACAATAAGGCTTTCAAGCTTTTTGTATTGCACACACTCTTCCAACGGATTACATATGCACCCATACTTATAGGGTATGAAAAATACACTAAAATGGACAGCCCATGCATTTAATAAAAGGAACAAAAAACAAGGCAATAATTAATGCTTTCTTGAAATTAAACAAATTCATGGATAAATGAAGAGGCACATAGAAAATAGGCGTTGCATGGGGAAGATCTGGAACTCAACGGACATCTTTTATTTTGGTTTGCAATTTCCAATAGGAGAAACGTAGAAACCAAAAATAGAAAACCGACGTAAGGAATCGAACTGGGAATAAGGAATAATACTACTATTGCGAGAGGGAACTGCTAAAATTTAAAAAAAATATCTCAAAAATATCTACTGGGTCCTTATCTACCCTATAAAATACTGCAGAAAGAAAAACTAACAACTAAAAAAATGGTATGACGTGTCTGTATGTGAGTGGGGGGAGCTATGGCAGATATGGAAGACAGTATGGAAGATGTGGATCTTACTAAAAGATCAACTGCCACACTAATTTCAGAACATGATGGAGGGAGGATGTGTATCCATAATTGATTCTAAAATTCATGAGGCAGTAAAGGCGTGCCCCTGTACCGATAGCAGTTTAGATATAACCGCTATAGATAGATCATGGAAATCTACCGAGACTCCATGTATAAAACCAATAAACACTCCCTAATCATGGGATTTTGGATAATTCAATCCTAGATTTTTTGTCCATGACTAGTCTAACCTTCCTTGTCATCGTGCATTTATGTTCTTTAAGTAGTCAGCTTAACCACTCCCTGCCATTCCACCATCACCACTTCTATATACTCCGCCTCACATGATGAAAGTGCAAAAATAATTTTCTTATACGATTCCCACACGATAAGATCTTCACCGAAAAAACCCTACCATTCCACCATCACCCCCACCATCACCTCTTTTTTTGATCATCCACATCATCTACCAGATCACTGTCACTAAAAATCCCCAGCTCGAGCTGCATCCCAAAATTCCTCCTCTAACAATATTTAAAAGCAATTGTGCCACTCACACACCTCAAGGTTTGTTTGGAGGCCACTATGTGTTGCACTGTAGGAGCCTCCATGTACCAACTAGAAATGGCCACTGACATATGAAATGTACGGCCTGATATTCACCCTATATCGCAGACACCCGATGATACTGTGATGCTTAGTGGCGTCAATTGTTCTACTACCAGTTGGGTACCGGGACTAAGCAGCGGAAGCCAGTGGGCTGAGATTTTAAATTTTTTCTACTCCACCGGAGTGACATTACCCAGTCAACTCTGGTGATCTTGTCATGGCTTGGTCCGAGGATCTTGCAAGGTTCTTTAGGAGCACAAAAAAAACTTGAACATTTACCTTGTTCAGAATTGACGTGCAGGACGCCGGCGATCGTTGCTCAAAGACTCTGATGTCGAAGCCCTCTAGATCATCCACATACGCCTCATGAATCTGCTCGCGCGCTGTTCATCAAGACCCAGGTGCTAGCGCGGATCTTTGACGCACACTTCGACACAGCGATGATCACCAAAAACTAGCGTCTTTGATCCGGGAAGGCGGAACTTGAAGAACTTGCTAGTTTGAGAGAGTCGCTCCCTAGAACTCAGGAGGAGAGAGAGTCTCTCAATTCCAACGGATGAATAATCCACAGGGGAGAGAATCTCTCTTACTATATATAGGGAATATCTAAAATACACGGTAAGGGTTCCCGGCCCCCGTGTATTAAACATTCATTATATATATATTATAAATAATTATTTATGAAAAATTAAATTATGCCATAAATAATATTTATCATTTATCACTGAACTTCAATATATATAAATATATATATTACGTGATAAACATGAGTCTAACTCGACTCGCACCTCCTGATAATATTAAATGAACCCAAGATATAAATATCTGTCCGATTAATATTTATCTATGTATTTACTTAATCACTCGTAAATACATGTTATAAATAAATTCAACGAATTATTCCAAACTTGAATAATAAAATAATTTATTTATTACTTGGTGATCCATAGGACTTGGATAATACCCGAACCCCATGGTGGGGCCCACCAAGTCCTATATCATATTCATCAGAATACGACAGATTCTCAAAGCGCTGTTGTGTGTGACCCTCTAGGCCCTTATCACAATAGCATTTAATAATATCACCGACCTAGAGCGGGGTCTAGCAACCCATCGAGGCCCCTATAGAGATAAGGGAAAAGTTAAAGCAACGAATTCCTTCCTACGAACACGGTCCGTGTAATCTAATATCTTCATCATCGATATCTCATTAAAGCAGAATGCATACTTAGTGTCATCATTCTTTATTTGCTTTATTTTGTTTGTTGATTTATCCGGACGGTCTTACCTTCCACTACCATGGCCATGGATTTAATGAAGGTGCAACCATCCTAATCAACCAGGCCCGAGATATCTCTTCCTAAACTCGGAAGCGGAAAATCCTTTCTCGATCATTCAATTAATGCCATGCCATTAATGATGTACCTGATATAAACTACCTCACCACGACTTGTCGCCATGGTTTTCTCCTTATATCAAATGTACATAATTAAATGGAATTCATTGATAATTATCTCAAGTCAGGAGACCATTACACATGTCCATAGATAGGAACGACCAATGACAGTAGAAACATGTGGTGTTCCTATTAAGCGGGTCTGTCCTCATGATCTCAATAGCTAGAGATCATCAAGTGTGAACTTCATGAGATGAAGTCTCAATGCTTATGAGCCCCCAACACCTGATGGTCACACATCATCTGTGTCCTTTCATAATGATGTAACTGGACCGTAGGACATTACTTTAAGATTACTGTCATGGCATCTCATGGTTCTCATTATAGCCTGGGACCTGCTATAACCATTTGATGCGACAGGTAATCTAAGGACATTGCCATTAATAAAGTGGATGCAGAATTATCTACACTATCATGGAAAGATAAACACATGTATAAAACAACCTGAATACATGTAATAGTAATCAAAGTACAATATAAGTTGGGTCTAGGGAACCCACTTTCAACACTCCCACTTTCACTAGAGCCAACTGCTAACAGGTTTCAATCCGCTAGCTCTCACATGTGAATCATGATTCTGCTGAGAAATGGATTTAGTCAGGGGGTCTGCCACAATTTCCTCTGTGGCTACTCTGCTAACTGTCACTTCTCCTCTTTGAGTAAAATCTCTCAAGAGATGAAACTTCTGAAGAATATTCTCTGTCCTCTGGTGAGAACTGGGCTCCTTGGCAAGCACCACTGCAGTAATATTATCACAATATACGGGAATAGGGTCTGCACTGCTAGTTACAACACCAATGTCTGAGATAAAGCTACGTATCTAGATTTCTTCCTTTGCTGCATCGGAAGCTGCAATATATTCAGACTCTACTGTAGAATCAGCAACCACAACTTGCTTTGATCTTCTCCAGCTCACTGCACCACCATTCAGGAAAAATATGTTGTCTGATTGTGATTTCATATCATCATGATCTGTCTAGAAACTAGCATCAGTGTATCCCCTCATAACTAGTTCCTCATCTCCTCCATACACCAGGAACATATCCTTAGTATGCCTCAAGTACTTAAGGATAGTTTTAACAGCTGTCCAGTACAGCTCTCCTGGATTGGCTTGATATCTACCCACCATGCTTAAATAAAAGGCAACATAAAACATAGTACATAGAATGGAATACACAATAGAACCCACTGTCGAAGCATAAGGGACTCTACTCATTCTATCAATCTCCTCCTGTGTTTTTGGACACATTTTCTTGGAGAGATTTACACCATCTGACATAGGTAACAATCCTCTCTTGGATTGTTCTATATTGTACCTTTTGAGTACCTTGTCAATATATGTACTTTGACTTAGGCCAAGTAGCCTTTGAGATCTATCTCGATATATCTTGATCCCTAGAATGTAGGATGCTTCACCTAATTCTTTCATGTAGAAGCATTCATTTAACCATGTCTTAACTGACTGTAAGACTTGCACCTCATTCCCATGATTAATATGTCATAAATATATAAAACTAGGAAAACGATAGCATTCCCTTCAACCTTTTTATAGAAATAAGTATCGTTTTCATTTTTGACAAAACCAAAATCTCTTATGGCCTCATCAAAGCGAACATTCCATGATCTTGATGCCTTCTTCAATCCATAAATGGATCTCTGCAACTTGCATACTTTATTGGAATTCTTTGACTTAACAAACCCTTCGGGTTGAGTCATATAGATGTCTTCAACCAACTTCCCATTTAGAAAAGAAGTTTTGACATCCATTTTCCAAATTTCATAATCATGAAAGGTTGCTATTGCAAGCAATATTCTGATGGATTTATGCATTGCCACTGGTGAGAAGGTTTCATCACAGTCAATGCCTTGACTTTGTCTAAAACCCTTTACAACCAGTCTTTCTATAAAGGTATTAACCTTACCATCCATGTCCAGCTTTTTCTTGAATACTCATTTGAAACCAATGGGATTTACATCAGCTGGAGGGTCTACCAAAATCCAAACTTGATTTTGGTACATAGACTCCATCTCAGAATTCATGGCTTCTTACCATGTAGCAGCTTCTTTGCCTTATACTGCTTCCTTGTAGTTTATAGGTTCATCATCCTCAAGGATTATTGTGTCACCTGACTCGGTGACAAGAAAACCATAACGCTCTGGTTCTCTAACCTCTCATGTAGACCTACGCAGTATCTATGTCTCAGGAACAATTTCTTCTTCCACTTGCTCTTGTGGAGATTGTACCTCTACCAACTCTTGTGCATCTGGAGCATTAAATTCATCGAAGTCAATCTTTCTCCCACTATTTCCAGTAGAAATGTGATCCCTGTCTAGAAATGTAGTGTATCTTGACACAATTACTTTTATATCTAAAGTGTTATATAGGTAGTATCCTCTAGTTTCCTTTGGATAACCTATAAAGACGCACTTTGTGATTCTGGATGATAATTTTTCACTTGGTAAAGTCTTGACAAATGCCTCACACCCCCACACACGCATGTTTGTCATCTTGGGTTTCTTTCCATACCATAACTGATATGGAATTCCATCTGCATCTTTAGTTGGTACTCAGTTAATGGTATATGCTGCTGTCTGCAAGGCGTATCCCCAAAATGATAATGGAAGAGTTGTATGAATCATCATTGATCTGACCATGTCAAGAAAGGTCTTATTCCTCCTTTCAATAACACCATTCCATTGTGGAGTATAATTAGGAGTGAGTTGGGATACTATCCCACACTCCTTCAAGTGATCAATGAAAGCTTGGTTAAGATATTCTCAGCCTTAGTCTGAGTGAAGGGCTTTTATCTTCTTACCATGATGGTTTTCTACATAATTTTGGTATTCCTTAAAGAAACTAAAGGAATCTGACTTATACCACATTAAGTAGATATAGCCATACCTACTATAATCATCGGTAAAAGTGATGAAGTATAGAAAACCACCCCTTTCCTCTACTGGAAATGGACCACATACATCGGTATGTATTAATTCCAGCACTGTATTGGCTCTTTCTCCCTTTCCTGAGAAAGGTGTTTTGGTCATCTTTCCTTGTAAACAACCTTGACATGCATCTAAGGGTTCTAACTGTACCGAGTCTAGATACCCTTCTTGATGCAATATTTGTAATTGCTTCTCGTTTACATGACCAAGACTGAAGTTCCATATGTGGGTGTTATTTGAGTAATGTTAGTTGTTTTTGTCATTGATATCCATTACTGAGTTTTCTAGTTCTATTATATATAAACCATTGTTAAGATGTGCCATACCATAACATATGTTATCCCTATAAAAGAGACAACTTTTATTTCCAAACATGAAATAAAAACCCATAGTGTCTAAACATGACACAGATAGACGACACATAATAGCAACTGTTTAAAACAAGAACCAAACTAGTAGGTAAAGTCAAGTGATAGTCTCCCACTACCAAGGCCGCCAGACTTGCACCATTTGCAGCTCGGAGATCCACTTGACCTTTTTCAATCTTTTTAAACCTACTTGGTTTTTGTATATGAATACAAATGTGTGAGACACATTCCGTATCCAATACCCAACTTATAGATAAAGATAGATTTCATTCAATGACAAAAATACCTGGAGCAGAAGCGTTAGCTTGTTCTTATTCTCAACTCTGCAATTCTTCTTCCAGTGGCCTTTATTGCCACATCCAAAGTAGACATCCTCCTGCTCATTACTTTTCCTCTGAATCTTTGGCTTCTTTACAGGACGATGCATTGGTGTCTTTGGCCTTGACTTGGCCTTAGACCCCTTTTCCTTGCCCTTGTTTTTCTTGTTCATCATAAGGACAACTGAATTGGTGTTTTTCATGTCCTTATCAGCTTGGAGAACTAAATCTAAAAGATCTGGGAGTGACTTTTTCATATCATTCATATTATAATTGACAATGAAAGTTGATAAGCTTGACGGTAAAGAGGAAAGAATGAGATCCACTACTAGTTCTTGGTTCAGTTTGAACCCAAGGGCTTCAAGCCTCTCAATATACCCAATCATCTTGAGTATGTGAGGACCGGCTTGGTTCCCTTCTTCTAGCCTGCACTTATAAAGTGCACTTGAGATCTCATACCTTTCTTTCCTAGCCCTCTCCTCATATAGTTCTTGGAGATGTGAAAGCATCTTGTAGGCATCCTCTTCCTCGTGAATTTTTTTCAATTGGATGGACATGGATGACAACATGATGCATTGTACATCAACCGCATCATCTACATGCATTTTCCACTTATCTTTTTACGTCTTGATTTCTCCCCGATGAGGCTCAGTAGGAATTGGGGATTCTAGCACATATAACTTCCTTTCTTGGCGTAGTACTATGCACAAGCGCCTATACCACTCCTGGAAGTTATTTCCGGTGAAGATATTTTCTTTATCCAAGATTGATCGCAGTGATAAAGTACTTGTGGTATTGGTGATTTCCATTTTTGAATCTACATCAGATAAAAATTTAGCAGTTAGTACTTTGTCTTGATTACCTGTTGACATTTTATGATTAATAAATTATTATATCATTTAATGTCTCCCACTATTTTAACGAACCTTAACAGCCCTCACTATTAGATTTTGAATACTCTATCGCTTGAGCATTCTAGTGGCAAGGATCCTCGAAACCTCCCTCGTAGTCTACAATCTAGGGCTACGACACTACTTGGAGGGTTTCAAGGTAGGCGTTATGCTGGCCAACCACTTGTTCTTGTGGTTCCTTGTGTAGTTGAGTAAAGTCCCAGCTTTTGGAATCTGAACTTGATTCCCTCAACCTATTGTCTCTAAAGTGATAGCAGGTTATCTAAGGCTAATCCCTGACTACTCACATTAGTTAAGTCGACCCATTTCTTACATGGAAACACCCCGGTAGTAAGAGGAACTCTCAACTGAGGTTGATGAGAACCCTAACAGCCGGTTTTGTTTAGATGTGAGAAATGGAAGGCATTTTTGGACTTAATATTTATTTGAGGGATTTTTAATATTAATTGATGAATATAATACTTTTCTATTTATTATGTTCAAACAGGGTTGTCACACTCGCAACTGAACATTCAATAGAATATTTTATTTGTCACAACTTTATACATTTTCTCTTGTTTACTATCTTATTTTATCATGCAATAATCATGCAGACGCATAAAATAATAAACTGTGCATAAAGTAAATCATGCATTCTGACTGGTCTTGAGAATTCTATAATGATTGATTGATAACTGATCAATCATCACCTAGGGGCATCCATACCTGAGTCGATACATGACTCGTGTCGCTGCTGGCCCCAGTGCAAAGCGCCCAACTCCTGTCTGGACTACTGCCTCAACTTGGCGTGGTCTGCCTCTCGGATCGTCACCAAATAATTACAAATATACTTGCGCGCAGGTGAGGGGGTCTGGGGTACAAAATACAACCAGTGCAATGGACGCGTATACCCTTATACATATTTGAATTAAAAGACGATTTGCAGATCGTCATTTATCTAATTAAATATTACAATCATCGCACGCATTGAATAAATAATTAAATAAATAAATTTCATACATACACAGGTTGGTCAATAGATCAAGACCAGTCGGGGTAAAAGCGCTATAAAAATTAAATTGAAATAAATTTAAATTATGCGAGGGTGTTCTAATAAATTAAATGAATTTGATTAAATTCAAATAATTTATTTTTTATCGTATCCTTTTGTTTAATTTAGTTTTAATTCCAAAAATTATATTAAATTAAACCATTAATTTAATTCTTAAACTTAAATTAAATTAATATTTTCGGATTAAAAGAATTTAAACCCCTAAATTAATTCCAATTAATTTAATTTAAAAAACTAAATTAATTAAAATTAATTCAGAACAGGTTTACCTCTAGCTAGAGAGGAGTCTGACAGGACTGCGTACTGCCACGAGATGTCGTCCTGGAACCGCGGCGTGACCGCGGCGTGACTGCGGCGTGACCGCAACATGACCGCGGCATCCAATGCTTCCCGCGATGGCTGCATCTCCCAGCAGCCTGCTGCTCCGGCGAGCCGGAAAAGTTGATGCCCGGTCTGGCGCGGGCTTGGGTCGGCCGGACGGAACTGTTCTGGCGTGGAGGAGGAGCTCAGCGAGGGCTCGGGGTGGCCGGAGGGTGCCGGTCCGGCGAGGCCCGGAAGAGGAGGACGGTGAGGGTCCGGGGCAGCTGGACAGAGCCGGTCCGGCGCGGCCTGGAGGAGGAGGCCGGTGAGGGTCTGGGCGGCCATGGCATGGGGAGGAGGCTGACGCGAGGCTCGGAAGTTGGTCCGGCGTGGCCCGGAGGAAGAGGTTGGCAAGGTTCTGGGGTAGCTGGTGCGCGGGGAGGAGGCCAGCTCGAGGATCGGAGGCCGGTGCGGCGCAACAGGCCGGTCCGGCAGAGGGGGTTCGGTGCGGGCCACGACCGGCGCGGGTGTCGGGCGGCCGGTCATAGGGAGCTCGGGGCCGAGAGGAGGAGGCCGACGTGAGGGGATTAGGCCGGTGTGAGGTGGGTGGCCGGCCAGTGGTGGCGCAGCGTGGAGCTGGACCAGCGAATGGGGAAGGCTAGGGTTTTCCCCTCCCTCCCATGCGCCGCGTGAGGAGACCCCAAAGGGGTCTCTCTTCCCTATTTTTTTTATTATTTTTTGTCCTTTAGACAAAAATTGTCCAGCCCCCCCCCCCCATTTTTTTAAACAAAAGGAGAAGACCCCATTTTGGGGTCTTTTCTTCTCTCATTTTTTTAAATTAAAAGGAGGAAGACCCTCATCTGGGGTCTTGGTCTTCTTCCTTATATATATTTTATTATTATAAAATTATAATAAAATATTTATTATAACCATAATAAAATATTTATTATAAAATTTTATAATTAAAAATATTTTTGGTGTTAATTCTCAATTTGAGATAAACATCAAATGAACTGAAAACTTGCGACGTTGATCCGATAAAATTTTCAAATGATCGTATCTTGATCATTCGAAATCGAAATGACGTGCAGTCGAATCCAAATGAACCGTTTTAACACCCCTCAATTAAATTTAATGCATTTTAATGTTTTTGACTAATAAAAAAACTTGCATCCCTCTGATACCACTTTTGGGTACCGGGACTACGCAGCGGAAGCCGGTGGGCCGAGATTTTTAATTTTTTCTGCTTCACCAGAGTGACAGAAGCCAGTCAACTTTGGCGATCTTGTCCCGGCTTGGTCCGAGGATCTTGCAAGGTTCTTTAGGCGCACAAAAAAAATAAACTGGAACATTTACCTTGTTCAGAATTGACGTTCAGGATGCCAGTGATCGTTGCTCGAAGACTCCGACGTCGAATCCATCTAGATCGTCCACACACACCTCGCGAATCTGCTCGTACGTCGTTCGTCAAGACACGGGTGCTAGCGTGGATCTTCGACGCACACTTTGACGTAGTGATGATAACCACAAACTAGCGTCTTCGATCCGTGAAGGTGGAACTTGAAGAACTTGCTAGTTTGAGAGAGTCTCTCTCTAGAACATAGGAGGAGAGAGAGGATCTCAATTCCAACGGATGAATAATCCACAGGGGAGAGCCTCTCTCTTACTATATATAGGTAATATCTAAAATACGCGGTAAGGGTTCCCGAACCCCGTGTATTAAACATTCACTATATATATATTATAAATAATTATTTATGAAAAATTAAATTATTCCATAAATAATATTTATCGTTTATCATTGAACTGCAATATATATAAATATATATTATGTGATAAACATGATTCTAACTCGACTCGCACCTCCTGATAATATTAAACGAACCCAAGATATAAATATCTTTCTGATTAATATTTATCTATGTATTTACTTAATCACTCGTAAATACATGTTATAAATAAATTCAACGAATTATTACAAACTTGAATAATAAAAGAATTTATTTATTACTTGGTGATCCATAGGACTTGGATAATACCCGGACCCCGTGGTGGGGCCCACTAAGTCCTATAATCTTATTCATCATAATAGGGCAGATTCTCAAAGTGATTTTGTGTGTGACCCTCTAGGCCCTTATCTCAATAGTAGTGAATAATATCACCGACCTAGAGCGGGGTCTAGCAACCCATCGAGGCCCCTATAGAGATAAGGGAAAAGTCAAAGCAGCGACTGCCTTCCTACGAACAAGTTCTGTGTAATCTATTCTCTTCGTCATCGATATCTCAATAAAGCATAATGCATACTTAGTGTCATCAGTCTTTATTTGCTTTATTTTGTTTATTGATTTGTCTGGACGTTCTTACCTTCCACTACCATGGCCATGGATTTAATGAAGGTGCAACCATCCTAATCAACCAGGCCCAAGATATCTCTTCCAAAACTCAGAAGCGACAAATCCTTTCTCGATCATTCAATCAATGCCATGCCATTAATGACGTACCCGATATAAACTACCTCACCATGACTTGTCGCCATGGTTTTCTCCTTATATCAAATGTACGTAATTAAATGACATTCATTGATAATGATCTCAAGTAGGGAGATAATTACACATGTCGGTAGATAGGAAAGACCAATGACACCAGAAACATGTGGTGTTCCTATTAAGCGGGGTTGTCCTCATGATCTCGATAGCTAGAGATAATCAAGTGCGAACTTCATGAGATGAAGTCTCAATTCTTATGAGCCCCCAGCACCTGATGGTCACACATCATATGTGTCCTTTCATAATGATGTAACTGGACCATAGGATGTTACTTTAAGATTATTGTCATGGAATCTCAGGGTTCTCATTATAGCCTGGGACCTGCTATAACCATTTGATGTGACAGGTAATCTAAGGACATTTCCATTAATAAAGTGGATGCAGAAGTATCTACACTATCATGGAAAGATAAACACATGTATAAAACAACAAGAATACATGTAACAGTAATCAAATTACAATATAAGTTGGGTCTAGGGCACCCACTTTCAACACTGCCATCATTCTTTCTTAGCTTCAACCATTTATCCATCGGGGTTTGGCATGGATTTCACCCCGCCATACTAGATATCTCTACTATTTTGATTGTGTATCCACTCTGATAAAGTTTGATCATGGATTTTCCTTGCTTCAATTCAATCCCCATTTAATGACTTATAAGACCAAGATTTCTCATGTTGAACATCTTCATCATCTAGAATTTAAACTCTATGATGTCATTGATCGATGAGACAGTGATGATCGGGTCATTGACATATACTTCCATGAGAAGAAATGCGGTTCCCTTCACCCCTATACACTATGTGGTCCAATGGAATCTGTTCAAAACTGATCAAGGATATATTGTAATCCAACTTGGAGTTCCAAGCCCTTGGGGCTTGTCATAGTCTATAAAATTCCTTTCATAGCTTAATGACCATGTCCTCATGGTTTTTGTCGATATACCCAAAAGGTTGTTGAACATACGCCTCCATGATGGGCTTACCATTCAAGAATCCAAAATTTATGTCCATATGGTAAACTTGGCATCCATCACATGATTTCTCGAACGATCAACATGCTATCTCCATTCATGTCACGAGTGAAAAAACCTCATCATAATCCACTCATTTTTTTAATACATAAACCCTTCGCAACCAAATGAGCTTTATACTTGACAATGTTAACTATACGGTCCTTTGTAACTTTGAACACCCACTTGAACCCTATAGATATGGAGGCTGGAAAGCGCCCCTGTGTCATTACCACATATGGACTACATTTCATCATTGTAGGTTCTGAGCACAATGGAAGCATCAGATGTGACATTCCCAAATCGACTTTTTGTCATGATCAATGATTATTCTGAGATTTGCACAACAATAAACACTGTGATCAACAGAATTGAATCAAATAATATAGACAATCGATAAATACCAGAACCAAAGTGAAAAATCATCACATATTATTTATAATTAATTTAAGAAATTAAAAATTTAACTTGCGAGAAATTCTTTCTTCATTGATATATATAACAACATCTCTACGTCGTATCATTGTTACGTTGTAGGAATAAAGAATAGATTCCCTCCGATGGTGATCCAAACATGTTCCACGAACCTTCAAACGCAACCCTAGGAATCTTCGAGTACTAACACGATAGATCCTAACGCTTGCGGCATTCATATTTGACCACCCAAAGAACAACTTCAAGGAAGGGTTCTCTTCGATATCACTAGACTTGAGAGTGGTGGGGCACAAATATTGCTCTTCGTTCTTGAGAGTGTTCTTGGAGAGGGATGTATCTAGGGCTTTAAGACAATTCTCTCAGGATCTCGTTGTGTACAACTGAATTAATTGTCTCTATAGTGGATAAAGATCGCTCTCCATTCTTGAGAGCATTCTTGGAGAAGGAGGTTTATAGGGCTTTAAGAGGATTCTCTCTCGATCTCTTTGAGCATAACAGAATGAATTAACTCTACAAAAAAATATTATAATTTGATTTACATACCATTAGAGTTAGAAAATAATAATTTCACATGCACCCTTATATTATTTGACATGCGCTAAACTCACAAATTAAATTAAATATTATTTATTCAAATAATATTCAATATATATTATTTCTTATCGGACCATTAAACTTGGTCTTTCATTCCTCCACAATATTTATCGAGTCTTGAATAATGACTATTTACTTAATAAATAGATATCAATGCATTATTCGTCAATAAATAAAATAATATTATATTTACTAAATGACAAGTAAATATTTATTAAATATTATGCTCAAATAATATTCTCTTGAATAACTGGTAATGAAATATATGTGATCAAGAAAACATGAATAATTATTAAACAACGTAAGGAAATAATATTTATTCTACTCGTTAAATAATATTATTATTTAACTAAGATTCTGGGTATACTTGATGTGTAACCCTCTAGGACATTTTCTCAATGGCATTAGACGAATAAACCTAATGTCCAAGGTTAGCATCCAAAAACACGTCAAGACACTCTTAGAGAAAGAAGTTAATGTTTCAATGACATAATACCTCATACAGATACATACTTTGTAATATGATCTTTTTATCCCTATATCTCTAATAAAAAAGGTTGCATATTGGTGTCATTAAACTATGTGCTCGATCTATTTTTTGACTTTTCGGAAATTGAACTTGCCTATAAAGCATTATGGTTATAGATTTATTTATGCTATATCACTTTCATCAGAGGTCCTGAGATGTCAACTTCTTGTTGCGGAAATGCCAGGAGAAACGAAGCGAAAAACAATTCACAAAAGAGTAAAAGGTAAAAAAACAAAAGAAGAAGAAGATTTTGGAAACAGAGATTTACGTGGTTTGAGAAATGATCCATGCGTCTATGGAGAGGCAGAAGTTTTAGTATAGTCAGGATCACAAAATTACAAGGATTTTTAGGGTTCTCAAGCACGCATAAATCCCTAGCCTAAAATGGGCTAATAAGGAAGATAAAACATTATTCCACCAACAGCACAGAAATTCCATTGTGCTACAGTAAAAGGCTGTCGGATGTCTGCATCACTATAGTGTCACTGCCACCCAAGTCCAAGGTGCTACCGTGGATGGTGGATGGAAGTCGATGGAGCTACAGTAGTCGTGCCAAATGTATGCACTACTATAGTGCCCTACCGGTGTTGGTCAGTCTAGTTTTCTACAATGCACCATAAATTGGGTTGAGGACCTTCGGTCCCTGAACCCCCGGAGCTGGGATGCGTTGCACCGTGCAACCCCCAACGAGCTCACCACGGAGCTCAACTCACAGAGTTACGGCCTTGTGCACAGTATGGGTTGCAAGCTTTCGGCTCAATCATCATCCAGAAATGGATCGAGCTACAACAATCCAATACTTCTATTAAAGAACAGAAGAGACCAGTCATTTCTCACATTATTCATTAATGAAATATTACTCTTGATGCACCAAACGTATCATACCTCTCAAGAAAATATTTTGTCATGGTTTTCATCAATACATCAAAGTATGTGACTTATAATACACATTAATAATAAATCTCAAATTTTAAGAATCAATACGCACATCTGCAAATAGGAACATCCAATGACACTTATAAACTTGAATCTCCTACTAACGGGTCTTGTTCTCATAATATCTCACACTAAATATTACCAAGGGCATACACCATGAGAAGATACCTCAAAGTCTTATGAGTCTCCACCCCTAAAGCATGTATCATTTTTGTTCCTCAAATGATTTAATCCGACTATAAAAAAATATTTAAGAATATTGTTGTGACACTTCTGGGTTCTCATCATAGTGGGAAATTGTTATGACCTTTCATTGTGACGACTACTCTTAGCACATTATCACACAGAAGAACAATCGTGAAGTCATAAGGAGTTTATTAATATTCAAAACAATGAATAAAAGTTATCATAAAGTATATAGAAGTTGGTTCAAGGGCACCAACTCCAACAATATCTCACTTCTACTAGATCCAACAACTAACCAACTTCAATCATCTAGCTTTCACAGGATACCCATGTTTCTGCTAAGACAAGCCTTTAGTCAAGGGGTATGCCACGTTTTCTTCTGTGAGAACTCTGCTTACTACAACTTCACCCCTCTGATAAATCTCTCAATATGTGATACTTTCGGAGTATATGTTTTGTCCGTTGGTGTGATTTGGCTCTTTTTCAAGAGTCACCACTGTAGTATTATCACAATACACTGTGATAGAGACTTTACTACTAGGTACCACATCAAGATCCAAGAAAAATTTTCATATCCAAACTACTTCCTTGATTGCATCAGAAGTTATTATATACTCAGACTCCGCTATAGAATCTGCAACAACTGGCTGGTTTGAACTCTTCTAGCTCACAACTCCTTCATTGAGAAAGAATACATATTCCAACTGTGACTTTAGGTCATTCTGATCTATTTTAAAACTACCATCAATATAATCCCTATTGACTAGATCATTGTATCCTCCAAACACCAGGAACATATCCTTAGTTCTTCTCATATACTTAATGATAGGCTAAACAACATACCAATGTTTTTCTCCTGGATCAACTTGAAATTTTTCTCCCATTCTCAATGTATAGAAACATCATGTCTAGTAAATAACATAACATATATGATTGATCCTATCACTGAAGTGTATGGGATCTTACTCATTCTCTCTCTCTCTCCTGTTGTGTTTGAGAACACATTTTCTTATAAATATTTATATCATTTGAGACTAGAACCAATCCCCTCTTGGATTGTTTCATACTAAATCTATTTAGTATCTGATCAATATAAGTACTTTGACTTAATCCAAATAGCATCTTGGATCTATCACAAATGATCTTGATCCCTAGAATATAAACTTCTCTGCTCAAGTCATTCATGGAGAAACACTTGATTAACTGGTCCTTAAAATACTGTAAGAATAATATTCCATTTTCAATAAGTAGTATGTAATCAACATATAATATTAGGTAATGACTGAATTCTCACTAAAACTCTTGTAAATACATGGATCATATTCATTCTTAATGAAAACAAATTCTTTTATAGATTAATAAAATTGGATGGTCCATGACCTAGATTCTTTCTTCAATCCATAAATGCATCTCTGTAACTTTCATATCCTTTTGGCATCACTTGGAGTCACAAACCCTTCTGGTTGTGTCATGTAGACCTCTTTCTAAAGGTTCTCATTAAAGAAAATTGTTTTGAAATCCATCTGTCAATTTTCATAGTAATGGTAAGTTGCTATAACAAGTATAATTATGATAGATTTAAACAAGTAAACTGGTGAAAAGGTTTCATCATAGTCAATTCATTAATGTTTTTTAAACCCTTTAACCACAAGTCTTGATTTATAGGTATTTATGTCCAGTTTTTTCTTGAATACACATTTTCACACTACGAGCTTTATATCAACTGTCGACCAAAACTGAAAATTGATTCTGACACATGGAATCCATTTTAGAATTCATGGCATATGGTAATCTTGTAGATTCTAAGCTCTCTACTGTCTATTTATATGATAGAGGTTCATCATTGTCAACCAATAATGAGTCACCATCTTCAGTGAATAGAAAACAATCTCTCTCTGGTTCTCTTACCTCTCTTGTTCTCTTAAGCAGTTGTTGTGTTTCACAAACTGCTTCTATTGGGACCCGTGGAATCTATTCGTTTACCAACATTTGTATATCTTGAGCATCAACTTCATCAAAGTCAATCTTTCTCCTTTTGGAGTTGGTGTCCTAAGAATAATTGTTTGTACTTTTATTACATGTATACTAAATGTATAGAATATTAATAAAACTTCTTATTAAATGTTGTTCATTGTTCTGCACGACTCTGATGTAATAGTGTCCTAGAGAATACGTTGCATTGATAAGGTCATAATTGTCCCCGCTCTGATGATAAATTTGATGTGCTATGATGATATTCATAAATAATGTTTTGTGGTTGGATAATATACTATGATGGGACACATAGTACATAGGATATCAGGTGTGAGTACTCATGTGCAGACGAGTCTTTATCTCATGAAGTTAATGCTTGGTAATCTTCAAGATGTGAGATTATGATAACATACCCGCTAGTAGGAATTCTGCACGTTTTATTGTGATCAGATATTCTTATTTTCGAGTGTGTGTGGTGGTCCTTAGAATTTATTATTATTTTTGGAATCTGCATCCCACATCAGACTTATGTTCCGTTATGATTTTTATTATTCATTATAAAATAACCTCAAGTTCTCCTTTATAGAGAACCTTGGGGGTTCCGGTCTGCCTCTTTTTATCATTCAACATGATATCAGAGGGTGGTCTCTAAACCCTAACTCTTCCACCCATTTTTTCCATACTCTAGGTTTTATAGAATCCCTCCTTGGGGGTGGAGACCCCCCATCGCCACTAGGGCTGGGTTTATTTTCTGCCACCGCCCCTCCGGGCTCGTTTTTCAGGAAGCTACCCAGTGCTTTCCCGACAGATCCCTCCCTGCTTCGGCCTCCCTCCTGATGGATCTCCCACCTACCATAATCTCCCTCTTCATCTCCTGTGGTGACCCTCAAACCCACCTAGATGGCTCCCTCCTGGTGGCTCCATCCCGACGGCTCCATCCCGACAATGACCCTCAGCAGACTCCCGGCCCAGCCTCCTGCTGCGGCATCCTGGTGTCACCTCCCTCCCGCGATCAGATGTCCTCCAGATTGGAGACAACTCCCTCATGGGCCTCCTTCCCAGTCGTCCCCTACTTTTTGTGTGCATTGACCCCACCCTAGGTCTCACCTCCTGTCGTCGGCTTCCTGTGCACCAGACGGATGCGGCTTCGTCTCTCATTTGATCGGCCTGCCCTTCGAGTGGCTTCTCTAATCCTGCCATCCACGCATTCCCTACAATGATTCCCGGCCCCTGCACCATGTGCAATGAATGAAGTCCCTCTTCCTCCCTTCCCTGTGCATCGGCTCCTCCCATCCAGCGCACCTCCTTCTGGTTGACCAATCCCCATCGGTCTACCTCCAGTTGACCACCCACCTCCCTGCTCGCGGCCCTCTCTTGTGGCTCGTGACACCACCAGCGGCCTCGTCTCCTGCTACATGTGTTCCTCCTCCAGAGAGCTCCCATCAACCATGGCTACTCCTCTAGCAGGCATCCCCACCTCCCGTCACTGACACCTCCTTCGGAATCCCCGCCTCCCATCATTGGCATCTCCCGATGACTTCGGACAGCCGCCTCCCTATCCATCAGCACACCCTTGTTCTTCCTCGGCCGTGGTGCAGCACTTCGATCTCCTGGGATTCAGACCCTTTGGTGCTGCCAGATCCCGCAACGACTCTATAGAATCACCGCCTCCCATCATCGGCCCCTCAAGTACAGCTTTCCTGGTGCTAGTGTGGCTTTCCTGGCATCTCATCGATCGACCCCTCTAGTGCCGCATTCCAGGCACTCCATCAACTGACCCAGTCTGTTTGGTTTATCTACTGTTCCCACGAAATCTTCTTTCATCCATTATCCTGAGGGGGTGCTGTGATCTTGAGGGGGAGCTAGATCATCACTTGTTTCTTTTTATTTCATCTTGTTTTGTAATCAATATGGGTATGTCCAGCTTGAGGGGGAGTGTTTGCAGTATGTTGATTGCTTTGTTTTTTCTTTATGTGTTCAAGCTAGGTTCACCTAGCTTAAGGGGGAGTGTTGGAGTCTTCATCCCATTTCGGACTTATGGTCTGGTGTGGTTTTTATTGTTCATTATAAAAGAACCTCAAGGCCTCCTTTAGAGAGAACCTTGGGGATTCTGGTCTGCCTCTTTTTATCATTCAACAATTATTATTAATGCATGCTACAACTTGCATGCATACATGTATTTTTTAAACAATGATGATAACAATGTTACGATGGAGCCCAATTTCATAGAGGAAGTAATCGCAAAACACCAAAGAATTCACCTGAATTCCTTTTATCACCCGAAGGAATTTTACACATCACCCAAAGGATTTTTCCACTTGAAGTAATTTTGACATGCTCACCTGAAGGATTTTCACACCACACCCAAAAACATTTTTACAATGCACTCACAACCATGAACGTACCATTTTGATATACCTTCAATCATCACAACTGGGACACGATGCTTGATCTCCGCAACCAAGAATACTTTCAATACATGGATCCATCATGGATCTCTTTGCACACTACCGTTGACAATTCTCTCACCATCGTCACACATTATTGTATTCATCATATCTTTGCATGAGCTACCGCAAATGGTATCCTCTTCTTGGTTATCTCAAGGTAGCTACATCTTGTATGCCCCTCCTTTCGCACCGGTTACCACAAACGTGGCAACCCTTGTTGATTCTCTCTCACAACAGCTACATATTGTATGCCCCTCCTTTCGCACCGGTTACCACAAACGTGGCAACCCTTGTTGATTCTCTCTCACAAAAGATACATCTTGTCGGCTCCCTTATATTCTAGAGGCTTAGTGCAACCTTTTTATAAGACTTATACCCCTCTCAAAGATATGAAAAATATCACTTTTTTCGTATATAATCTCACATATTTCCTTTTTCCATATTCAACCCCACATCTCTTTTTTCATATCAAAATCTTTAATCCCTTTTTCTCTCTCATATTCAAATTTTAAAATCAAAAAAATATCCCAAAAATCTCCACCTTGATTTAAAATATTAATACTCAACCATCATCCACACCATCGGCGGCATCATGATTGTCGGCTCCACCATCATCAACTCAGACATGATTAGATCTATCACATCCACTCCACCTTAGTCAAATATGCATCTCTATAAGATCATCCATCGCTGCATCTTGATCTTCTGAAGTTGGAACCATGAACCTCCTCTGATACCAATTGTTAGGGAAGAGCCTGACATCACAGCGAAAGTAGTCACAAAACAAAAAAGAATTCACCTGAAGGCTTTTTAATCACCGGAAGGAATTTTACATAGCACTTGAAGGATTTTTCCACCCAAAGGAATGTTGACATGCTCACCCAAAGGATTTTCATACCACACCTGAAGGCATTTTTACAATGCACCTACACCCATGAACTTACCATTTTGATGTACTGTCGATCATCATAACCAGGAAACACCACTTGATATCCGCAACTGAGAAGTCTTTCGATACATGGCACCATTGTGAATCTCTTTTCTTTCCATCATTGACAATTCTCTCACCATCGTCACACATCATTATCTTCATCTTCTCTTCACACGAGTAACCGCAAATGGTAGCCTCTTCTGGGTTACCTCTAAGAAGCTACATCTTACATGCCCCTCATTTTGCACCGGTTACCGCAAAAGCGGCAACCCCTTATTGATTCTCTCTCGTAGCGGATACATCTTGTCAACTCCCCTCTGTTCTAGAGGCTTGGTGCAACCTTTTTATAAGAGACTTCCACCCCTATCAAAGATATGAAAAGTTCTTTTTTTTCATATCTAATCTCACATATTTTCTTTTTTCCATATCTAATCTCACATATCTATTTTTTATATCAAAATATTTAATCCCTTTTTCTCCTTCTCATATTCAAATTTTAAAATCAAAAAAATATCTCAACAAATATTTCATGGACAAGTTGGATGTGTTGACTATGTCACAAGTGACAGGTCATTAATGGATAAGTTGATGAAGTATTTGTCTCTTCCATCTTTATGGAAGCTGATATTTCTGCCCTTTGATTGGAATGGAACTGTCTCCCTAAATTATATGATCATGGTTTAACAAAGTGTTTATTTCATATAGTCAAAGAAAGGCATATCAAGCATATAGGTTGGTGACACATATGTGAAACTTGTTTGATGGGATATTGAGACAAAAGGATTATATTACACAGTGAGTGTTCGTATGTGGTTGTCATCGTTACGACATTAAGTTCTTTCTCTTGGGTGCCTTGACCGGTCGCTGGAGAGTAATCTTGGACTTACAGGTTCACCTAATGCCAATGAGAAAGAATCCTAGAGGGTCACACACTAAGTGTTTTTGTTGATCTCGATTAAATTCAATTTGACTTTATTTATTGAAATAAATATTATTCTCAAATCCAAGGAATAGTTTTATTCATGTTTTATTGATCTCTAATATTAAAAAGGTAATAAATAATTATTTTTATTAATAAATAATTTATTTGATCATGTGAATATATATAAAATATTTATTTGTAAGATTGTGAATAAAATATTTATTTTATTTATTGAATATTTTAATAGATATTTATTCACTATATTGTGAATAAAATATTTATTTATGAATGAAATATTTATTCCTTTCAATAAATGATATAGGAGTTTGAACAGACCAAGACCGAGTCCAATGAAAAATATTAATTAACAAAACCATTATATAATATTTGATATTATACAAGTTGGTGCGCGCCACAAAATAATAATAATAATAATAATAATATGTCGTATTGGGTTTATTAATGGTTATAAATGTTATTTAATGGTCGGTGTGCAATTAAATAATATTTTAACTTAAAATCTAACTCTATAAATAGATTATTATGTTTATTGTATATTGCATCCAAAAATTGAGAATTGAAAACTGTTATGCACAACGAATTCTCTCTCGATTCCTCCTATTTCTCTTAAAAGAATGAGAAGCGCAAGAGAGATTTCTTCAAGACAAAAGAATGAGTTATCAAGATCAAAAAATTCAAGATATTCGATTTGTCGTGCTAGAAACTGATGATTGAGTAGTGTTGCTTAGAGAGCATTCGAGCATGTGTAGATCACCGCTAGAGGTATTATATCTTTGGATTCTCACAGCACAACAAAGGACATCTGAAAGGGTCTTTTTGAATGATCAACAATTATCAATGAAGAAAGTTCCTAAACTCAGGCATTTATTTCTCAAATATTAATTAAATTAATTATAAATTTGACGTGAAAGATCATCGCTTATGGTTTTAAACAACGATTATTAAAAGAAATTTTAATATATCATCCCCCACTACATTCTTCCGCTGCATCCAGAACCAACAAGTGGTATCAGAGCAATCAAGTTTAAATTTATAATTATTTGATTATTAATTCATATGCAATCATTGTTAAATTTTCATTTCTTATTATTCATTATTTAATCTGATTTGAATTAATATGTTTTGAAATATTAATCATATTCGTTAAGTGTTTCATTTTCTTAAAGGTTTAAGAATTATTGAACCAGAGATACGAAAAGGAAGTGTCAAATCTTTGGCCAATAAAACTGGATTACACGATGTATAGTCGAAGTACACATCATGTACCCATGTGCAATGTACCTAGATGTGTCGAGCAGTTAATTACACGCGGTGCATTTCTTGCACACCGCATGCTTATCAGGCCAACCTAGCACATGACAAGAAGATACAGAGCATGTAGCTGGCATGTACATGTCATATAGTCCAACCGAGTTAACACGCTGAAGCCCCATATCTGTGACTTGGATACACAACAACCACGGCTTGTAGCTGGATTGTACACACCGTGTAGTCTCCCATTAAAAAACAGAATTAAAAATTACATTAAATTTAAAATTATATCATTAAAACATTATTTTATTGATTGGCATGCCAATGTTTGTTTGACAATTTAATAATGGTTTTAAATAATATTAAATTCTCAATTATTTTATTGTAATTAATATGCCATTATCGGTTCTTCCATTTATTTTCCATGAATGTCATAAATTATGGGTATCTCAAATTTAGATCGAATGATCATTAATTAATTAATTAATGCAAGCATGTTTATCTTAATAATAAAGAACTAATAAACAAATTAATTTTATCCAGTTACTTTCGTGTATTGTTGCTTGTATGACTAATCATGATCTTGACCAAGACCTATATATATATATATATATATATATGTTGGCATTTATTTAATTTAATTTATTGCATGTTTTTGAAATTATTTAATATTATATTAAATAATGGTCTGCGATTCATCTCTCCCTCCATTATTATGTAGGACCTACGAGTCCAAGGATATTTATGTAATCCCACTTAAGTAATCTTTTGGTTCCACTCGCCTGTGTGTGAGTAATAAATAAATTTAATTAATGGAGCATCCCAAAGCATGTGGACAAGGTGGAACCATGATGATGTCAACTCAGTGATACACAGATATACCGGTGGAATCGTGTATCTTAGTCCATGACCAGCAAATGGGGTTATTTCCCTAGGTCATAGGTTGAATTAATGTCCACTCATTAAATAAACTGTTAGATAAGCTTATGATAAGATCATTTACATTATTTATTTATTTCTATTTATGCATTATTTATTATATGTATGTAAGACAACGACCACTTAAATGAATGAATTAATATGAAATGACGGAAATTAAAAAAAATAATTTTGCGTAGATTTTCTATTCAACGTGCTTAAATAATTAATTAACATCCACTTAAAATTAACATGACATGGAAAGGATAAAACAAGATAAAATCTAAGAATAAATTAATTAAAATCTATCAACATAATATTAAATCAGACTAAGTATTACATTATTTTATTGGAAATGAAACCATAGAACTAAGTGTAGTATATGCCCAAAATATGGACACTTCTTTTATCGGGGAGCTCTTATGAGAGTTTTGGGTTGGAACTGAGCTTGTATTGAATTTAATGTTCAAAGTATGTTCAATACAAATTTGGGGAAAAGTATTGAGGAAATCCAAGTTAGGATTTTAGGATATGGGAATTCACTCAAGATTAAGGACATACAAGCCAAAAATTAACAAAATTGTCTACCTAAATTAATTTCTTATGGTTTTCATGGCCTAAGAATATATCATTAAGAAATGTAATGAGAATATTTTCCACTAGAATGTCATAGAAACTAGAAATTTTGAGTTCAACGATGAGGCCTATTGAGACTTGATAAAAGTGAGAGATTTAATAAAATAATTTTCATTTATTTATTATTTCTCACATAATTTGTAATCAAGAAAAAGTACTAATAATATACTCTTTTAATTGTAGAATAAAATGGAATGCTCATAATCCACACTTTTCATAGGATCAGCATTGGAGAAAGACAACCTTCTAACTGGAAGTAACTTCCAGGAGTGGTTTATATGCCTTTCGGTTATATTGTGGCATGCACGGAAATCTTATGTTGTAGAATATTCAATGTCTAAACTGCCAGTTAAAGAGGCGAGTGATGAAGAGTTCCTTATCAATGAAAAACATTTTAGCAATGTGATCTACATTCAATGTTTGATGCTTTCATCAATGTCTAGTAAACTAATGAAGTCTCCTGAAAAAATGGATGTGTATTGAATTTTTGAGAACCTTTGTGGTCTATACCAGGAGAGTTGGAACGGTTTGAGATTTCCAAAGCATTTTTCAGAGCAAGTTTGGTGAGGGTTGCCTAGCTGGGCCTCACAAAGTCAAACTCACTGTCTACATTGAGTACCTAGAGGTTCTGGGGTTTAAACTCTTTGAAGAAATGGGCACCGGTCCCATTATAGCATCACTCCATCATAGCTTCTCTATCTTTGTTGTGAATATTAATATAAAAAACATTGAGAAGTTTTTTTCAAATCTTCTCACTCTTCTTCACTAAGTAGAAAGGATACGAAGCGTGAAAAGTCTTTTGTACTTATGGATAACAAATGGAAAGGGAAAGAGAAGATCTCTAAGTCCAAAGCTTCTTCACCCCCTTACAAGAAGAATAATAAGAGAACAAGATGTTGTATGTTTATCATGTGGAAAGAAGGTTCACTTAGAGAAAAACTACACCCAACCAAAGAAGTAAGGGGAAGCTTCAGGTGTGTTTGTTATTGAGTGAAATTTATCAGTTTCTACAAATTGTGTATTATATAAAGCTTGTGATGCTCACATATGTATTAAATTATAGGAACCAATTAAATTCAGAAATATTGACCAAGGGGAGGTAGATCTATAAGAAATCAACAGTGTTAAACATGTGGTTGTAGTAATTGGGGGCTACCACCTTACGTTGTCATCCAGTGTGATCTTGGTTTTAAAGGTTGTTATTATGAGGCTTCAATTACCAAAAACATTATTTCTGTATCTAGACTAGATACGTATAGATTTATTTTCAAATTTTGGAATAAATGTTTCTCGTTTATAAAGATAGCATTCGTTATGGTAAGACACATTTAAATAATAGTCTTCATGTGTTGGATTGCACAACCAAGTAATGGAAATCGATAACGAAGTTACTTCACATGACTCATACCACACCCATCTTTGGCATCACTGTCTAAGTCATGTAAATGAAAAGAGCTTGACAAAATTACATCAAGATGAATATTTAGATTATTTTGAACTAAAATCACTTGGTGTATGTCATGCATGATTACAAGGGAAAATGACAAAAGACCCATTTAGTGTGAAAGGTGAAAGGTCTAAAGAGCATCTTCAATTAATTCATACTGAAGTTTGTGGACCATTTCCTGTAAAATTAAGGGATGGGTACTCATACTTCATAACTTTACTAATGATTTTAGTAAATATGTATATGTTTAATTAATGAGTAATAAGTTGAATTCTTTTGATAAATTCAAGGAATACGAGAATGAAGTTGAGAACCGACTTGGTAAGAACATTAAGAAACTCCACTCAGACTATGGTGGATATTATCTTAATCAAGACTTCATTGATTTCTTAATGAAGTTTGGGATCTCATCCCAAATCACTCCTCCTTACACACCTCATTGGAATGCTGGGAATAAAATAAATAATTGCACCTTGTTGGAAATGATGAGATCAATGATGAGTCATACAACTCTTCCATTATCCTTTTTGGGATACGTATTACACACAACATCATACATAATAAACCAAATGTCAACTAAATCAACACATGGTATACCATACCAATTATGGAATTGAAAGAAACCTGTGTTGTCTTACTTACATGTATGGGGTTGCGAAGCATTTTTTAAGGCCTCTTCAGGTAACAAGATTTCACTCCAAAGCACAAAGTGTCTTTATATGATATCACAAAGAAAGAAATAGATACTACCTATACAATACTTCAAACAAAAAATTTTGTGGTTGATAGACGTCCCACATTTCTTAATGGGTATTTTATCTCTAAAAGAGATAGTGGGAGCTAGATAGACTTCGATGGGGTTCAGGCTCAAGATACACAAGAGTTGGCACAGGAAAACATTTCACATAGCTCAGTGGAAGAAAAAATTGTTCCAGAGATGCAATTACTACATAGGAGTAATAGAGAGGTTAGAGAACCAGAACAGTATGATTTTCTAGTCACCGAGGGTGGTGACTCTTTATGAATTAATAATAATGATCCTCTAACCTACAAAGAAGCAGCAAGTGGTACAGATGTTGTCAAGTGGAAAGAGGACATGAATTCTAAAATGAATTCCTTGTACCAAAACCAATTCTGGATTTTGTAAAGCCTCTAAGATCATTGGTTTCAAATGGATATTCAAGAACAAAATTGAACATGAAAGGATAAGTCAGTACCTATAAGGTGAGACAAGTTTCAAATGGTATAAACAACATCAAGGCATTGACTACGAAAAAACCTTTTATCTAGTTACAATGTTGAAATCCATTATAATTCTACTTCTCATTGCACCTTTCCATAATTATGAGAGTTGGAGAATGGATTTCAAAACAACCTTCCTTAATGGGAACCTTCAGGAAGATTTCTATATGAAACAACCCGAAAGGTTTGTGACTCCAAAGGATTCCAACAAGGTATGCAAGTTTCAAAGATCCATTTATGGATTAAAGCAAACATCCAGGTCATGGAACATTCATTTTTATAAAACCATAACAGAATTTAGTTTCATCAAGAATTAATGTGAGTTGTGTGTCTATAAATGATTTAGTAGGAGTGCGGTCATTTTCATAATAGTATATGCTGAGAACATATTACTCATTGGAAACAAAATATCGATCTTACAGTCTATTAAGGCATGTTTAAATAAATGTTTTTCTATGAATGGCTTGGTCAAGACAACTTATATTATTGGTATTAAGATCTATTATGATATAACTAAGAGGTTGTTTGGCCTAAATCAAAGTACATACATTAATAAGATATCGAAGAGATTCATTATGGAACAATACATGAGGGGATTGTTGTCAGTGTTACATGGCATTCATCTTTCTAGGAAAATGTGTCCTCAGACACATGAGGAAAGAAAAAGAATGATAAGTATTCCATATGCATCAGTGATTGGGTCAGTCGTGTATGTTATTCTATGTACTAGGCTAGCTGTCGCCTACGCATTAAGTGCGGTAGGAAGATATCAAGTTGATCCAGGTGACCATCATTGGATGGAAGTCAAGACTATCCTTAAGTATCTGAGGTATACTGAGGATATATTCCCGGTTTATAGAGGATATGAGTAACAATTCATCAGAGGATATGCAGATACTTGTATCCAAACTGATCAAGATGACATGAAGTCATAAACAGGATACATATTCACTTTTAATGGAGGTGTTGTGAGCTAAAAGAGATCAAATTAGGTTTTGGTCATGGATACTAAAACATAGGTCAAGTATATTATGGCTTATGAGGTAGCTAAATAAGAAGTATGGATGCACAACGTTTTCCAAGAACTTGATGTGGTACTTGATGTGGTACCTAGAAGTAAAATTCATATCTCACTCAATTCTGATAATACTGCAGTGGTGACTCTTGTAAAAGAGTCGAGGTAACATCAGCAGATGAAGCACATACTTCATAAGTATCATCTCTTGAGGGATTTTTCTCAGAGAGTTGAAGTTGTAGTGAGAAATATTTCCATGAAAGAAAATATGGTGGAACCATTTATTAACGTCTTTACTTAGCAGAAGAATTATTATCATGTGAGGTCTAGTAGACTAAAGGGTGTAGGTAGTTGGCTCTAGTAAAATTTGGAGTTTGTTGGAGTTGGTGTCCTAGGACCAACTATTTGTATTTTTATTACATTTATATTCAATATATTTAATATTAATAAAACTTATTATTATATATTGTTCCTAGTTTTGCATGACTCTAATGTAATAATGTCTTAGAGTATATGTCGTATTGATAAGGTCGGAGCAGTTTCCTGCTATGATGAGAACCCTGATATGCTATGACGATATTCTTAAATAATATTATGTGGTTGGATAACATACCATGATGGGAAACATAGTACATAGACTATCAGGTGCGAGTACTCGTAAGTAAATGAGGCTTCTTCTTATAAAGTTTGCACTTGGTAATCTCCAAAATGAGAGATTATGAGAACAGAACCCCCAATATAAATTCCTCATGTTGTGGTGTCATCAGATATTATTATCTGTGAGCATGTGTAATGGTTCTTAGACTTTAAGATTATTATTAATGCATGTTACAAGTCACGTACTTAGATTTATTTTGTAAACCATAACTATAACTGTTCATGGTGAAGTTGGATACGTTGGGTGCATCATGATAAGTCGAGGAATGATTTGTCCCTTCATCTTTATAGAAGCTAATATCTCAGCCCTTTGATTTGAATGGAACCATCTCCCTAAATTTCATGATCATGGTATAATGACGTGTTTATTTTAGATAGTCAAAAAAATAAATATTGAGCATATAGGTTTGTGATGTGAATGTGGAACCAGCTTGATGAGATATTGAGACAGAGAGATTATATTACAAATTGAGTATTTGTATGTGGTTTTTGTTGTTTCGAAATTAAGTTATTTATCTTGGGTGTCTTGATACATTTCTAGACAGTAATCTTAGAATTTAGTCAAGTCCACCTAATGTCAGTGAGAAATAATCCTAGAAGTTAACACACTAAGTGTTTCTGTTGATCTAGATTAAATTCTAATTGAATTTATTATTGAAATAAATATTATTCTCGAGACCGAAAAATAATTTTATTCAATTTTTATTGATCTCTAATATTCATAAGGTAATAAATAATTATTTGTTTATTAATAAATAATTTATTTGATTGCGTGAATATATATAAAATATTAATTATTTGGATTGGGAATGAAATATTTATTTTATTTATTGAATATTTTAATAAATATTTATTCTCTAGATTGTAAATAAAATATTTATTCTAGAGGAGTTTGAACGGACCAAGACTGAGTCGTGTGATAAATATTAATTAACAAGACTATTACATAATATTTTCTATTATGCAAGTTGGCGTGTGTTACAAAATAATAATAATGTAATAATGGTATTATTATTATGTGGCATGGGGTTTATTAATGATTTTAAATTTTATTTTATGGTCATCATGTAACTAAATAATATTTTAACTTAAATTCTGACTCTATAGATCAACAGTTATGTATATTGTATATTGCATCCAAAAATTGAGAATAGAGAATTGTTGTGCACAATGAATTCTCTCTTGATTCATACTTTATCCCACTAAAGAACAAGAAGCACAAGAGATATTTCTTCAAGACCTAAGAATGAGAGATCAAGAACGAACAACGCAAGACATTCGATTCTCTGTGCTAGCACCTGGTGATCGAGTGGTGTTGATCTAAGATCATTGCAGCACATGTGGATCACCGTTTGAGGGATTCTATCCTTGGATCCTCACAGGGCAATGAAGGCAATATGAAAGGGTCTTTCCAGATGATCAATAATCATCAACGTAGAAAGATCCTAAACCCATGTATTTATTTCTTCATATATTAAATAAATTAACTATAAATTTAACATAAAAAATCCTCTCTCATGTTTTTGGACAATGATTGTTAAAATAAATTTTAATATATCATCTACCACTTCACGCCTTTGCTATTCCCAGAACTAACAGATCCCAATATCCTTTTTGAGGATGTGCTCCCTCTTAAAAAATATGGCTTGTGTGACAACAACCACTTTCTTGTCTGAGGGGTTGAATAGGTAGTATCTCTTTTTTTCCTTAGGATACCCAATTAAGATACACTTTGTGCCCCAGGGTGTTAATTTGTTGCTTGATAAGACCTTAACAAACACCACATAGCCCCACACATGTGTATGTGACCGAAAGGGTTTCTTTCCACTCCATTGCCTGAAGGGAATTCTATTTTCCACTTTATTTGGTACTCAGTATAGTTCGTATGTCATAGTTTGTAATGCATATCCCCGAAAGAATATTGGAAGATCTTCATGACTCATCATCGACCTTACCATGTTTAACAAGGTATGGTTCCTCCATTTACTAACACCATTCCACTATGGTGTGTAAGGTGGAGTGAGTTGAAATAAAATCTCAAAGTCCCGTAGAAATTTGATGAACTCTTGGTTAAGATATTTTCCACCTTGATTCAATTGAATCTTCTTTATCTTCTTTCCATGTTGATTCTCGACTTCATTCTTGAATTCTTTGAATTTCTTATAGGACTTGGACTTATACCTCATCAAGTAG
The DNA here is from genome assembly GCA_963277665.1 of Viscum album. Taxonomy (NCBI): domain Eukaryota; kingdom Viridiplantae; phylum Streptophyta; class Magnoliopsida; order Santalales; family Viscaceae; genus Viscum; species Viscum album. Next base: position 1,508,478,791 of record OY728139.1, on the reverse strand, counting down.
ACATTCATATCTACTCAAGTCATTAGTAAAAATTATGAAGTAATAATACTCACCTCTAGATTCTACTATGAATGGTATATACACATCAATGTTTGTCAACCCTAAATTTTTTATGGCTCTTTCAACATATCCACCGAATGGCAGTTTGGTCCTTTTTCCTTTTAAACAAGCATAGCATCTTTCAAGGGGGTTTGGCTCAAAAATAACCATCTTGGAAAAGATTTATCTAATTCTTCTCATTTACATGACCAATATAGTGATGTCATAGTTGGGTTTTATATGAGTCATATGAACATGATTCATTATCTAATGTCAATACTTGATATTAATGATTTAATACATAAAAACCGCTATTTTAATGTGTCATACCATAACATATGTTGTATTTATAAAAGAATATTTTATTTTTAAATTTGAAAATAAAACCATCTGCATATAGTAATGATACAGAAATTATGGTCTTAGTAACAATTGTTACATAATAAAAATCTCTCAAAATCAATATCATTGTTGTTGGAAATGAAAGGTGGTAGTCACCAATGGAAAGGGAACCCAACCTCACACCATTGGTAGCTCGTAAATCCACCTCTCCTCTAGTAATATTTTGAAATATACTTGTTTTATGCATTTGGATATAGATGTGATAACCACAAGTTGTATATAATAATCAATTTGTAGTTATTTAAAGATTACACTCGATAAAGAATGCACTTTTTTCTTCCTCTTTCTTTTGGGTGCAGTTTCTCTTCCAATGGTCTTGCTTGCCACATGAAAAACATACTGCTTCATTTTTCTTGATCTGCTTTTGGATATTCCTCTTATTGTAATGATGGTTCTTGGGATATTTATACTTTTTAAGAGTCTTTAGCCCCTTCACTTTATTCTTCCTTTACTTATTCACCATAAGGACCGTGGATTTGTCACACCCCATGCCCTTATCCACTTAGCAAATCAGAGTAAAAAGTTCTAAGAGACTCTTTTCATTATTACTCGTATTATAATTAACAGTAAAACTATAGAAGGACTTTGTAGTATAGAAAATATGAAATTTGTGTGCAACTCATCTAAGAATTTAATCCCTATGATGTCCAAGTGATCAATTTAATCTTGACTACATGAGGCTTAGATGGTGACAACTCTCCAAGCTTAGTTGTAAAAAGAGAATTTGAGATCTTGTATCTCTCTCGTCTCACTTTCTCTTGAGAAGGTGATGTTAGAGTTGGTGACCTAAAAACCAACTTTTTTTTACTTTATGACAAACCTATATTCATTGGATGAATATTAATAAACTCTTTATGACAACATGATTGTTCTTCTACATGACATAGTATGTGATGATGTCCTAAGAATAGTTGTCACACTAAAAGGTCATAGTGGATCCCAACTATGATGAGAACCCAGAATTGCCATGAAAATGTTATTTAATATATGTTATGTGGCCAAATGATATGATTTGAAGGGAAAAATGATACATGAAATCAGGGGTGGAGACTCATGAAACTTTAAGGCACCTTCTCATGGTGTGTGCCCTTGGTAATATCCAAGAGGATATTATGAGAACAAGCCCCGCCAGTAGAAAATCCATATTCATAAGTGTCATTGGATGTTTTTATCTATGGACATGTTTATTTATCCTTATACTTTAATATTATTATTAATGGGTATTATGACTCGCACACTTAGATGTATTGACAAAAACAATGACGACAGATGTCCACGTTGAGATAGGATATGTTGGGTGTGTCATGAGTAATACTACATTAATAAATAATGTGGGAAAGGATTTTTCACTTCTATAGAAGTGATATCTCAGGCCCTTTGATGAAAATTATATAGCCTAACTAAATCCATGGTCATGGTGTTCACTAGGAAATTTCAATTCTGGGAAGTCAAAGAATGAGAAATCGAGCACATTGATTGATGGCACTTGCATGCAACCCGCTTGATTGGAGATATAGAGACAAATAGATTATATTACATGGTAAGCATTCAAATGAGGTGATATGTCATTGTATCATCAACTTCTTTATCTTGAGTGCCTTAACCCGTTGCTAGATAGTAATCTTGGACATTAGGCAAGCCCGCCTAATATAAATGATAAAGAGGCATAGAGGGTCATGCACTAAGTGTAGCCAGTATCTTAGTTAAATAATTTATTTTTTAAAAAATTGAATAAATATTATTCTTGGTTTTGGTTTAATAATTATTAAAGTATGCATAATCACATTTCTTTCATCGCTAGTTATCTAAGAAATTTTATTGCGGATGGAATATGTATTTATCGGTGAATAATGGAATTATATTTATTTAATAAATAAATAGTCATTATTCAAGGCCTGGTAAATATTGAGGGGGATTGGCAGACCAATTTATGGGTTTGGTGAGAAATAATATTAAATATTATTCGGTTAAATAATATTTAAATATAACATGCAAGTTAATCTTATGTCATGGAAATAATAGCATTGCTATTATTATTTGACATGGGGTTTTCACGTGGAATAATAAATTATGTAATGAACTTTGTGCTAATTATTTATTATTACCTAGTGAATTAAATTCATTAAGAACATGTCATGGAAATAATAGCATTTCAATTATTATTTTACATTGGGTTTTCACATGGAATAATAAATTAAGTAATTAAACCTGTGCTAATTATTTATTATTTACTAGTGAATTAAATTTTCTGTTATGTTATTATTCTCTATATAAGCTAAAGGGTCATTCCACCAGATAACTAATAGTTTTGTGCACAACATCCTTGGAGAAAAGATCTCGAGCCTAGAGAACTCTTACCTCTCCAAGAACGCTCTCAAGAACGAGAGAGATCCTCCTCTATCAGATCAAGGGGAACGATTTTGAAGTGATTCTCAAGGCGATCAAAGGCAGACATTGAAAGTGTGAGGATCTTCTATGCTATCACCCGGATACTCCTTCAGAAACATATGGAGATACATGGAGCACATTTGTATGACCGCTATAGGATTTCTATCCTTTGATTCTACATCGCAAGGAAGCCGCACCTCAGACCAATGGTCAGATTCATCAACAAAGAAAGAATAACCTTGGATTAATTCTATAATTTAATTAAATTAATTATAAAAAAAATATTTTGATAATCTCTTCTAGGTTCTAGGTTATCTCCTTTGTGTTTTATCATTGATTTAATTCTTTGGATATAGGCGTTCTTCCTCGTATTGATCCCGGATTAATCATTGATTATGGAAATTTACAAAGCTGGGTACACACCCATCCTATGCTTCTGCTACACCCGAAACCTATAAGTGGTATCATAGGGGTCATATTTTCATTTATAATTATTCAAATAATTCGTTGATGATTTATGCTTTAATAATTTAGTTTTTCAATTCATGTTTAATCATTCTTGTAATCTGAATTTTGAGATCTATTCCTCCCTTATCATTTCTCATAGATCTAACAAAAATAAATAATTTTATGATTAAAATTAAATTGAGGATCTCATCAGGAGGCGCCGATAGTTCTTTCCAAATAACATATAAATACATGCCATGTAGTCAGATCTACATGTCATGTATTTGTGTTCAATGCATGAGGAGTAATTCAGAAATTACTCAAGCTGTGTGCATTAATGACACGTGGTGTAGTTAATTCTTACACCGCGTGTTGACCAGGACACACTAGCGCGTTTTCATCCACACTACACACTGTGTGGCCCATGGTACATGGCATGTAATCCCTTGAGGTTAGGGTCAAGTTGTGTATCCCACACATGGCTTGCTTGACTGGTGATCATGTAATGCAGATTCTATACAGTGTGTGGTCTACTGGATATGTCATGTACTCCAAATATTTCTGAAGTACACCTCACATGCAGTTTTCCCAAGTGAGTACTTTGGATGGACGATGAGGAGGGTACACACCATGTAGTCAGATCTAAACATCGTGTATTGTTTCCATATTACACAGATTAAAAAATTTATTATTATATTATGTAAACCCATGATACATGTACCTTTGTGTGGGTGTAAAGATGGGACACAACATTTGATAGGTATTTGATATATATTTATATATATAAATGTTTAATTAACATCTAAGTAATGTTCAAAGATCTTCACATAATGTATGAGTTGTATTAAAATTATAACTCTGCGTGCATGATGCATGTCACAAAGAGTTAAGTGTATACAAGTATAAATACATGATGGGTAGTTTTGGACATGTATTCACCAGGTTTCCTCTAAGGCACAAGTTATGTACATGGTTATGGATGAGAATATCAAGAAAAATCATAAAGGGCTTAAGATAAAAGGATTGATTAAATGAAGATAATAATTAATCGACTCGAGCATAATTTATCTTAATAAGAACGATTAAAGAATTGAATGCTAGTTTTACTAAATGCGTAATTCGTTGCATGTATGTGGATGATCATGATCTAGAAAAGACCTTTGTATGTGATTGGTTGCCTTTTAATTTATTTATTAAATTAAAATTGTTGGTTTCTGTGCCTTCTCCTCATTAATATATAGGGTCGGCATGACCATGATTTCTTTTATGTAAACCCCCTTTTACCCCTCACTCGCGTGTGAGTTAAAAGCATATGTAATGGATGGAGCTCCCAATCTAGTAAAGGTGGTTTAAGTTAGGAGTTGAGGCAAAACCAATCCAAGGATATACAAAGGTGGACAGGTGGAAAACTGTAAACACAAACTTTAAACGGTTCAAGGTGTTTTCCCCTAGGTCATGGTTATTTTATCAGCCACTAGATAAACTAACCAATAGTAAAGATCATGATCATACCCTTTATTTTATTTTTCTCAGTTATAATGTTTATTCATTATGGATGTTTGACACAATCATATAATTAATGAACTAACAAGCATACAAGATGGAACTAAAATAAAAATTTCTTATGAATAAATATTATCTATACATGGTAAATCACTTAATTATATCACACTTAACGTTAACAAGCATTTGAAAAGATAATAAGTGGAAATTTATGCATAAATGATAAAATCCATCAAATTAAATATTAATTTGGCATAGCCTTCAGTTACTTTGGTTATAATCAAACCATAGTTCAAAGTGTTTGACCAACCCTATTTAGGGTGCTTTCAATTATGAGGGAATTATAATTTGAAGTTTTAGGTTGACTTAACTTAGTTTACATCAAGTGTTGACTGTCCTAGCAGGACTTTGTGTAACTGAGGGGAAAAGGTTGAGGAAATCTAAAATTAATGGTTTTAGGATTGGGGATTCCAATCAATAAATCAAGTAGTTGTGAGTTAATGAAGTTGGCATTTGGAATGCCTACCTAAAACCTTTCAAGCTTCTTAACCAACCCTAGTTGGGTTAATGTGAAGTGAAATATGGATCCTTTCTGCTAGAATACCCAAACAATGGGATATTTCGAAGACAATGGTGAGGGCTATTGGGTTTCGACAAAATAGTGGGAGACTAATAGATATTAATTTATTTATTTGTCAATATTTATCAAGATAAAGTACTAAAACTCTATTCATATTAATTTGTAGAAACAAATATCAAAATGACATCAAACATATCATTCTGATCCATACTCAAGAAATAAAACCTTCTCACTGGCACTAATTTCCAAGAGTGTAAAAGGTGCCTTCAGGTTATCCTTCACCATGAGAGGAAACATTATGTGCTGGAAGATCCTTTACCAGTTGCACCTGAAAATGAGGCGATTGATAAGTAACTCTCTGTGTTCTAAAAACATATGAATGATGCTACGGATGTTTAGTGACTCATGTTATCATCCATGACCAATGATCTCTTAAGAAACATGAGTAATAATGAGAAGATTATATCAGAGAATTTTACCCTGATTCGCCAAGTTGATAAAGACATGGGGTGTGAAAAACCCATAGTCCTTATAGTGAATAGGAAGAGGAAGGACAAGACAAAGGGGACTAAGATTTACAATCAATATAAAACCTCTGAGCACCATCCGACCTAGAAGAAGAATATCTAGAAGCAAGGAAAGGAAAATAAGGCGGTATGCTTTGCATGTGGAAAGTTAGACCACTGGAAGAGGAACTACACCCCGAGGCAAGGGGAATGAAAATGTGTGTTCATTATTTAGTGAAATATTGGGTATTAGATATAGATTGTGGGTCTCACATCTATATTCAAATGTAATAACCAAGTAGATTCTGAAAAATTTACAGAGGAGAGGTGGATCTAGGAGCTTCCAATGGTGCATGGTTGGATGCTCTTTCTATTGGTGACTACAACCCCACATTGCCGATGGGAATGATTTTGGTTTTACATGGATGTTATTATGTACTTAGTTCTACCAAGAACATAATTTCTATATCAAGTTTAGATACTGATGGATTTATTTTCAAGTTTGAAAATAAATGTAGTTACTTTTATAAGGACAACATATGTTATGATATGCCACATTTAAATAATGGTATGTTTGTATTAAATTATGAGAACCAAGTATTGGAAATTGATAACGAACCAAGTTCACCTGACTCATACAACACCCAGTTGTGGTATCACTTCCTTGGTTATGTAAATGAGAAGTTCCTGACAAAGCTCTGTCAAGATGGTTATTTAGACTCTTCCAAGCTAAAACCACTTGATATATGTCACACTTGTTTACAAGTGAAATGACCAAACCACCATTTAGTGGATAGGGTGGAAGGGCCACAGAGCTTCTAGGATTGGTACACATTGATGTGTGTGAACCATTTCCATTAGAAGATGGAGGTGGATATTCTTACTTTATTACTTTTACTAATGACTTGAGTAGATCTGGCTATGTCTACTTAATGAGGTTGTTCGCGCCAAAATATTTGAAGAAAGGATAGAAGAAAAAGAGTCCCCGCGCCCTGCCTCATGAAGCCCCAACACGGAGCCCCCCAAGAAACGCGGCCACCACGAAGAAAATGAGGCGGTACTGCTCCGAGAATGCCCTGACGTTCATGAACCCACTGTGAAGCAAATGAGGTGGTACCGCTCCGCAAATACCCTGACGTTCACGAACCCGCCGCGAAGCAGAAGAGGCGGTACCTCTCTGCAAATCTGGTTGACGTTCGCGACCCGCTGCGAAGCAACCAAAGCCCCCTTTGCGCCGCGTGAGATCAGATTCACCGTGCCCCTTTCCTATAAATACCAAGCACCCCCTGAGCTCTTGGGATGGAAAATTCAACCTTTCAGCTTCTCAGCCCCCAAATCGCGAAGAACTCTTAGCTCTAGGAATCATGAGCTCCACGAGGTATTTTTTCTTCACGAGAGGCCTCTATCTTGTCTCTTTTTGAGCCCCTATTTTGAGAGGGATGCCCTTCATGAAGCCTAAGGGAATTCATGAAGGAAGGGGATCCCCAAGGGGACCCGGGCAGTATCAGAGCGTTTATGATTCATGAAACACCCACCTTGTACACGTGATCCACATGCCAAGGTAGGGTCACTATACATCGCGAAGCACACTGCTTCACGACACCTTGCTTTGTTAGGAACCTCTGCTTCGCGAGGCAGTGCTCCGCGAACACCATTCCACTTCACAAAGAACCTCCCACTCGCACCTCTGCCCCATGCTAAGTCCAAGGCCCTTCACTTCGCAAATCAAACCCCTTCGCAAGTGCCCTCCACTACGCAAAGCAACCGAGCTCCGCAAGGCCCCTGCCTGTGGACCCCTCTGCCTTGAAACTCCTCTTCTTGTGCGACCCTCCAGGCGTGCATGATGTGATTTAAAAGTCCCTTGGATGACACCACCCATAGCGTTGCTTCGCCTATGGATTATTCGCATAGGCACACTAACGTCTATTGCTTCTTCCCATAACCACGCTAATGTGGACCCCTCGATGGTTCGCTCTGCGACCCCCCTTCTACATGGCCTTGCCGATGCCATCCCTTCCACAAGGAGAAGAGGGTACCGGTCATGTAAGCCCTAGGGGTGCGGAGTAAACCCACCTCGTCCGAGCTACAGGACGTTAAAATGTCAAGCACATCATCCTCAACACATGACGTTAAATTGTGACCTAACCCCGTGCCTCGCACGCAGGGTCCCCCTGGCTCGGACATTATTTATGCCCCCTGGTCCCCACAGGGGATGATATCCTCATTATGGGAGTGGATTTTGTCTGCAGGGAAGGGCAACCACCTTAGTGTAAGCCCCCTATCCCCTCTTGCGGAAGGTAGAACCCATGCACCTCCGTACTTCCTCACCGTCAGGGCTGGCGGAGGGTGTGATAGGGAACGAGGCACCTCCTTTCTTTGGTCCCAAATCCCTCTCCCTCTGCGGTTTGTCATACTTTGGGCCTCCATCTTGGAGTAAGTCCCAGCACCATGGGCCGCCTAATGCAAAAGCCCATTTTCTCTTCTGACGGATGCACCCTTCGTGACATGGTCGTCAGGTCTTTGATGCCTCTTATTTCTCACACCGAGCATGACACACGTGGGCTTAGAGTAAGCATCGACCATGACAACGCCTTCATCCAGCATGAAATTAAACTGTATGCCCTCGTCCATCATGACATTAAACTGTATGCCCGCATCTAGCATGATGTTAAACTATATTCCCCCATCCAGCATGATGCTAAACTGCACACCCGAACTACAAGGATGTTGATCCATGTCAAGGCATGGTACATAGGAAGCCCTACGAGGTTCAAGCCCACCACCAGTGGACCCCCGGGTTCACCTTCACGCCGGTTCATCAACGAAAATGCCACCCGAACTATGAGGACTTTGATCCACGTCAAGGCATGGTACGTAGGAAGCCTCCCTGAGGTTCAAGCCCCGTCACTTATCGGACCAAGGTCCTTCTTCACGTCGGTTCGCCGACACCCTCATTCATACCCGAACTATGAGGACTTTGATCCATGTCAAGGCATGGTACCTAGGAAGCCTCCCTGAGGTTCAAGCCCCATCACTCATCGGACCAAGGCCCTTCTTCACATCGGTTCGCTAAGACCTGCATTCATACCCTAACTATGAGGACTTTGATCCATGTCAAGGCATGGTACATAGGAAGCCTCCCTGAGGTTCAAGCCCAATAATCATTGGCCCCAACCATCTCTGTGTCGGTGTGCCAAGCCCAATTTTCGCCTGAACTACATGGTCTTTGATCCATGTCAAGGCATGGTACGTAGGAAGACTTCCAGAGGTTTAAGCCCACCATCCACCTGGACCAAGGTCCTTTCTCATGTCGGTTCTTTAACACGCCCATGTCCCGCATGACATTAAACCGCACCCCAATCCAGCGGTAAGTCGTTGTGACCCTATCATCCAGTTATTCCGACACTCCTTCGTGTCAGTTCAACTTCCCCTTTCCCAAACTACGTGGACTTTGATCCATGCTAAGGCATGGTATGTAGGAAGCCTCATAAGGTTCAATCCCACCACCCATTGTACCAAGGTCCTTCTTCATGTCAGTTCTTTTACGTCCAACCCGAACTACGAGGACTTTGATCCATGTCAAGGAATGGTACGTAGGAAGCCTCCCTGAGGTTCAAGCCCAACAATCATTAGCCTCGACCATCTCCGCATAGGTGTTCCAAGTTCCATTTTCACCTGAACTATGTGGTCTTTTATCCATGTCAAGTCATGGTATGTAGGAAGCCTTCCTGAGGTTCAAGCCCACCGTCCACCTGAACCAAGTTCCTTTTTCACGTCGGTTCTCCAACACTCCCCTGTACCGCATGACGTTAAACCGCACCCCAATCCAGTGGTAAGCCATTGTGACCCTATCATCCAGTTGTTCCAAGACTCCTTCATGTCAGTTCAACAGCCCCTTTCCCAAACTACGTGGACTTTGATCCATGCTAAGTCATAGTATGTAGGAAGCCTCACAATGTTCAAGCCCACAACCCACTAGACCAAGGTCCTTCTTCACGTTAGTTCTCCGGCATCCAACCCGAACTACGTGTACTTTGATCCATGCTAAGGAATGGTACATAGGAAGCCTCACAAGGTTCAATCCCACCACCTGGTTGTTTCGGCCTCATTCACGTCAGTTCTCCCACCATCTTGGGTGGCCTAGAATGTAATCCCCACACATTCATTCTGAACTATGTGGACTTTGATTCCCTGCCACGGGGATAATTAGGAAGTATCTTCGAGACTCAAGCCCAACACCACTGTCATCTCCATGACGGCTCCATTTCATTCCCCCCTCCACTTCGTGTAGCTTTCCATCATCCATCCTGACTCTTACCCGGGCCGCCACATCCCAGTGAGATCATGCCACCCCATTCCACTCCACAGCATTCAGGAAGCCACCCATGGGCTGGATCTGATATTGGTGTTCCCTCAAGAGGGGTTCCTTAATCTGATTCACTCCAGCTAGTGTTATGATTAGCGCGATCTGTCTCCGCAGGATGTTAAACTTGCGGCATGTCCTATGTTAAACATAGGAAGCTGAGGAAAACCTCAGATACATGCATGTGGCATATGATTCCCTGCGCTTGATGTGGGATTCCTTGAGCTTCGGTGCCCTCAAGAATCCCTATAATAAGGGACAAAAGACAGACACACCAATTCCCCAGCGTTCAGACACGTTAATGATGCCACGACGTGACTACTCCCCCAACTGAAGGTTTCTGTCTTGACCGGACCCTTTGGAATGTCCTGACAGAAGCAGTGTAATTAACCGGAATCCATGGAAATGTGGCACTGGTAAGAGTTTCATGAACAACTTGTTAAATCTATGAGGGAGACTCGGACTAGGTGGTGAGTTCTGAGGAGGAATCCACGGAACACTACCACAAAAACAGTTTTTCGCAGCGCCCCCCTTTATCAGCGCTAACGAAAAAGCACTGATAAAGGGCACCCCTTTATCAGTGCTGATAAAGGGTCGGCTTCAAAAATATATATATATTAATATATAAATATAGTTATATTGTTATATAAATATAATATATAATTTTTAAATATATTTTAGATAAGTATAAATGTACATTTACACTTATTATAATTAATATATAAGATATTTAGTGAAAATGACTTTTAAAAAATTAAAAAAATATTTTTAATTAATATTTTGATAATCATTATGGAGTAATAGTCATTTAATAACAATTTGAGGACTAAAAAAATTAAAAAAACTAAAAAAAGATCCAAAATATGTTGAAAACGCAACGCAAACTTCAAACGGCCATAACTTTTGATCCGGGTGTCTGTTTGAGCGCTACCACATATCAAATCGAAGCCTGCGACGAGCTCTACGTCGCTATGACCCGAGGGGACCCCGTTCAAGCATTTTTCGAGGCCAAAAGAGGCCCAGAAGGCCTCCAAAACTGAGTTTTTTTTCGGGGTACCCAGATTTTTTAACATTTTGTGGATTTTCAAACACGTTTAAGGGGGTATTATTGGATTTTCTTGTCAGAGACTGAATTTATTCCAAGGTATTACATTCATATTGATATTATGTCTTTAAAATTTTATTTTTTTTATAATGAACTGTTATTTATAATAAAATATATAACTATATGTACATATTTTTTATATATTCGCACCTAAAAATTAAAATTTTTAAATAAATAATTAAACATATTTACATATAAAATATATTAGCTTTATCTAAATAATAAATAATATCCATTATATTTAGAATACCAATATATGAATATTTATATACCTATATATTAATCTAACTATATATATATATATTAATCTAACTATATATTTATTTATTAATCTAACTATATATATATTAATCTAATAACTATATATATATTAATATAACTACATATATATATATTAGTATTACTATAAATATATATATTAATATCACTATAAATATATATATTAATATCACTATATATATTAATATAACTATATATATGTTAATATAACTATATATATGTTAATATAACTATATATATGTTAATATAACTATATATATATTAATATAAATATATATTACTATACGAATAAATATAACTAAATATATATATATAGATATAGATATATATTAATACCACTATATATATATATTAATATTACTATATATATTATAATATAACTATATATATATATATATATTATAATATAACTATATATATATATTAATATAAATATATATTACTATACGAATAAATATAACTAAATATATATATATATATATATATATATCATGAATTGGAAAGAAAATCAAAATAGAGTAGTGGTAAGGACTTAGGCGCGCAGGGGGAGGTCTCGAGTTCAAATCCTGGTGGAGGCAGGGGTGCGCGCGCATGGGGAATATTGGAGCAAGCACTGTTAAAGGGTGGAGGGGGTGCGTGGGGTGCGTGGGGTGCATGGGGTGTTGTATAGGGGCCGAAAATCGCTGTAAAAGGGGGGGTTCAAGCGCTATAAAAGCCCTCCCCGATTGGCAGTATTTTTTAATTTTTTTTAATTTTTTTTAATTTTTTTAAACTTTTATCAGCGCTTTTTTAAAAGCCCTAATAAAAGGGTCCTTTATCAGCGCTTTCGTTTAGCACTGATAAAGGAAGCGCTGATATAGGACCCCTTTATCAGCGCTAAAAAAAGTGCTGATAAAGAGGTACTTTTATCAGCGCTTTTTTTGAACACTGATAAAAGACCCCTTTTATCAGTGCTTTTTTTAGCACTGATAAAGGGGTCCTATATCAGCGCTTTTCAGAGCGCTGATAAAGGGGACCCCCCCCCCCTTTATCTACGCTGGCTTTATCAGCACTTTTCTAGCGCTGATAAAGGCCATTTTTAGCGCTGATAAAGGTCGTGTTTGTAGTAGTGGAAGGAGGAACCGACATCCCATCATCCTGTTTCAATCAAGGAACAGACGTCCCTGAATAAGGAACGGATGCCACTCACCTTTGGAAAGCAGGAATGCGGTGCAACAAAACACAAAAGTCGCACCTATCACGTCCCCCACAGATGGACGCGCATGCCCCAACGAAAGCATCAGAAACAGAAATGGTGAACCTGACATGAATTTCTTCTCCTCAATGTAGAGATTAGTGGAGTTCGATACATCAGTAGATTGACGTGTCGCCGGATCCAGATATCTGGCATCGGGTCCCGCCAAGCAAATAGCAGGCCTAGCGTGAAACTCACCAGAAGTTGGGGCAGTAGAACGTGGGGTATTTCGTTCTACAACATTGCCGGCGTGGATCCCTCTTACAAGCCACGGAAGACGGAATGGCGCTCGGGCACTGGTTGTCGATTTCTTTTCCTCGCAGTGATGATGAGTTAATCTCCCTGCTTTCCAAGAATCACGTTGCTGCTACAGGGACACGATTGCCGCCCACCCACCTACGCAGGGGCGGGGTCAATACCAGCACAGCTGCTCTGCATGGTTCCGCTACTTCCACAACGGTGTCTTCATTAACGAACGTGGGGCGCCCACGCCCCCTCTCCCCATCGGAAGTCATCCAACGAAGGGTGATTAACGACCTCGTACGTCGTTATGAGGAGGAGGGCATAATCCCAACTCGGGATATGGCCCACCTGGACCTGGATGCATCCAGGCCCCTCCACCAACACAACCCTCGAGGGCCGCACAGGGAGCCCCTTCTCCCCACCCCAACATTCAATCGTTTCAGGAGACTATCCTCGAAACGCCTTGACGACTCCCTGCCTTACGCTGATGAGGTGGGTGATGTCCAGCTCAGCTCAGTCAGAGTCCCAATCCAAGGACTCCAAGTAAGGGCCCCCACCTGGCCGCGTTAGCACCGCCGTCTGGCCTTGCCAGAGGAGCAGGTAGGCTATGCCCCTACACCACCCACACCGGCTCGCCTGACCCGACGCCAGCGTTGGGCTTGAGCTAAGGACGCCTGCCGAGGGGTGTTAACGTTGACAGCTACTGTGGCCCGAGCCACCACCGACGTATATCATGAAGTCCCTTCACGCACTGAGCAAGGGTACTCCTATGCCCAACCAGGATCGAGGCCCCAACAGCCCCACGGGCAGGCGGGGTTGACTCTCTAGGTCATAGGCCTGAGTGGTGATCGCCGCGAACCAACCCGCGATAATTTCACCCTGTACGGAGGTCCTCCCCATACCACTACTCCATAGAGCGTGGGCCTTCCCAGCTCTGAAACTCATCATGGAGGTATGCCACGTGCTACCCCCAACCTGAATAAAGACCTACCCCGTGGCAGTGGCACTCTACGTGGAAGCCTCTCCCGTGCCCACCACACCGGGTATGGAGTCCCTCCTCCTGCCCCCAACCGTTGATATGAAGGCATTTCCCATCCAATCCCTCTCCAACGTGGGTATCCTCTCTATTTTCTCTCCGCAACTGGTGAAGGTTCTCCTTGCCCTGTAAACCAAATGGGTGAAGGTCAACCTCGCTCCACCCGCACCAAGCATGGAGGTCCTCCCCATGCTCCCATCAGTTCCAGTGGAGGTTTCTCCTGCTCAGGTGATGTTCATGGATGTCCTCCCCATGTTCCCTTCAACATTTTCCCTGGTTCCCCTCGCACCTCAGCTGTCTCAAGAGGAAGTCCACTCCACCCTGGCACCAGCACAGCCCCAAGACTAAATATCGGGAATCTTCCTTGTCTCGAAGAGCCATCCAAGGGAAGGATGGTGGGTTGTCGCCGCCACAAGAAGAATCCTGTAAAGGCCCGAGCAGAGATCAAACTGGCCCGCTTCTCGGATTCTGCAGCAGAATGTGACTCAGTAGTGGAACCCTCCCCTCGGTCCTCCGTGTCAAGGACCGGGGCAGGAACAAGGCGTGTCAGCCTCATCCTTCTAGAATACAAAGTCTACCGGATTCTCGCCTCTCTTCGCAGGTATGTCCAGGAGGAGGAAATTTTTGGAGTCCCTCAGCTTCCGACCGTTCAGTCACCACCATCATCACCAGAAGTGCCCTCTACCTCGACCAGAGATCACAGATAGCTATTTTGGGGATCTATGGCGGTTGAGCAACAGCGTGACCCATCACCGGTAACCACAATCCCTACACTAGAATTTGTGGCTATCAACCTATTATATCGTGACGTTGTGGTCAGGTCACCGCGATATTCAGAGGAGGGTCCAGAATTTGGCGGCCAGTCAGCTCGTTCGCTATATTCTCCACCGCCCAGTCTACTATCCCAGCGGTCCGCCTCAGTACCGCTACCAGTTCCTCATCCACCTCTGGTTGATGAGTGGGGAAATACGGGGCCAAACTCCAAATCCGATCCCATGAGCTTCTGGAACATTCTCACGGCGGATCACTTCCCGGAGAAGTTCTGGCCAGTGGCAGCGTCAAACTTTTGTGCGCCGGAATCCCTCAACCCGGAGGAAGTAGAGTGCTTCCTTCAAACCCTATGGTCGACACACTTCCATCTTCATTATCATCGTGTGGTGTACCCCAGGAGCCAAGTGCACTTCGAGGAAATCAGCGAACAATGTCGTCTGGTCAATTTGGCCACACTTCCCATGGCCCAGCGCCCTGAGTCACCAGGTCGCCAGAACACCTTCCAGCAAAAATGTGTTCAGAGTTTCAAGGTACTTTGCAAAATCATCAGGGAAGCTACCACCCACGTGCAAGTCCATGGCTGGGGACAGTATACCGCCCTCCTCTTCAGTCCTATCCGGCGGCAGCCCGATTTGTTATGCGACATTGAGGACATGCCCCCAGAAGGGTTGCAGTCCACATGGATGACATAGTGGACAAGGAAGATGAGATAGAGTTTCTCGATAGAGACTTACCTCCTGAGGGTGTACCACCACGGTTGGACCCATCAGGGAAGATTAGTTGTTAGAAGAGGAACCTCCTAGGCCTCCCTGCACCCACTGAGTCACTGGTACTCAGCCGAAATGCTGGTAAGGGTAAAGAGCATTTCGGAACTATCAAGCACTCCGACCAGTCTGCCTTAGTACAGAAGATGGATGAAGACCCCAAAAAGGTTGCGTTGTGCCAGCAACATGGTGAGCAGAAGAGGCTGGTCTACGAACTCCTAGCCGAGTGCGCTATAGAGAGGCGACCCGACTATGGCGATCATAAGCTGAGGCATCAGGGGAAGGAACAACTTCCCCCCGATGAGATGCCTCCTGGAAAGCCTTATCATGCTACTCCCACAGACAGGGCAGAAGCCGGAACTCACAATAAGAGGGCGCAATAAATCTCACCAAACCCCCCTGAACGGTGAGGCAATCTGAGGAATCCAGCCCGGGTTCCCCCAGCCGCCCCAAGGGTCGTTCCTCCAGTCGCTCCACGAGCCATTGAAGCCATTTATCTTGTATAAGAGCCTGGAAATGAACTCATGGTTAGGGATCCCCGTCAAGATAGGGACCCCCACCTGGATGATCCTATAGCGACACTCATCGCCCGCCTCAAGGCGTTGGAAATGCGGCAGGTGATAGTCCCACCAGATGGGAAGCCATATCCCGCATTGGTGGATGATATGCCTACACCTCTGGGTTTTGGGAATCCCACTTTCTCACCCTTTAATGGGACAAGGGACCCACCACAGCACCTGGCCCACTTTTCCTCCAGGTGTGGCCCCATGTTGGGGACCCCAGCACAGTAGGAAGCTGCAAAGCTCTGATGTTTTGTGAAAACATTGGAGGGCCCTACATTTGTCTAGTACAGCAAGCTCCCTATCGGATCAGTCACCGGCTAGGAGGATCTCCGCTGACAGTTCCTATACCAGTTCAGCTCCACCATGCGAAAGACCAGCATCGCAGACCTCTTCAAGTGCAAACAAAGGCCTGATGAGTGAGTCGCGGACTTCATTTCCCGGTGGAAGGGGCTTACATACTCCCACAAAATGCCACTGACTCAGGGGAAATTACTGAAGATGTGTGTAGGGAATATTAAAATAGAACTAGTTCCTTCCCTGATCACCCAGAACTACCCCAGAGGGTTCCGAGACTTCTCAGATAAGGCTCAGCGCCTCGAGGAGGCTCTGCAACAGGCTAGTCAGGCGCGTCTACTGCCACCTATGATCCCAGCACGGAGGGATTCCAGAGTCGAGCCCTCCACGGTGGCCCAAATAGAAGCCCTCAGGCAGCTAGAATTGCTTCCAGTGGCACCGGCTCCACAACCCCATAGAGGCCCGCCACCTCAGGCACAGCCTCCTGCCCAACAACAACCGCCTCAGAACCGACAGGTTCCCCCGCACAATGTGCCACCACCACCTAGGTTGGACAATCAGGCTCTGCCTCCTCGATAGGCCCCTCCGGCCCCTCGTCAGGTCCAAGCACCCAGAGCCCCCTATCTGAAAAGAAGGAAACGGATTTATTCGTTCAACGAGAATCAGGTCCCCGGTTACTTCCGTAGTTCCCTATAACAGGGGATTGTGTGTTTACCCGAGTACAGAAGGCCGGCAGAAGCAAATCTCACCGATCGCCCCAACCACTACCACTATCATCGGATCCTAGGGAACACCCTCAATTAGTGATATGTGTTTAAATAATGGCTTCAATACCAGGTCGACAACAACATAGTCAGGTTGGGCCCAGCCCCAACACAAGTGGCGGGTGTCTTTGTAAGGTCAGAAAGCGGTAGCGACGACGAAGGCGAGTGGCAGCAGGTTCCTGGTCGTGGGTCCCAGAAGTACAACGACTGGATGGCCCATAAAACCATCACCCATGCCCATGGAATCATTTAGGAATGCCTGAATCAGCCAGATTCTTCAGAATATGTGACCAGTACCTCTACGTCTCCATCTCAGCTGGCCTCTTCCCAAAAGGGCAAGCAGAGAAGGCGCAAGAAGAAGCAACACGCTCCACCACTACCGTCATCATCCCACACTCTTGGTGATTTCATGCCCCTGAGATAGGGATTCCTCCCAGAATCTTCCCAGTGTTGGATGATTCGTCAAGAGACAGTCAGGGGTACGCTTGGGTTAATACCGTGGAGCTGGTAAATCCCTATATGACTCCCGACGAGGGGAAACGCCAGGCGAGCTTCCCCAACGTCCCCAACCGACGTCAACGTCAGTGGAACCATAACCACGTGGGTCATCAAGGCACATCAGCGGGCACTTTAATCTAGTCTGTGCACGCTACTGAAACCAGACAGTAGGCCCAGCATAGAGCCCAGCACGTGCAACCTCATCTGGTTCCCTCAGATCTACCCCCACCGCCATTTGTGCTACTAGATCAGGAAGAGTTGTCACGTCCATACCGCGGCTAGTCTTTCCCTGCTACAGGCCAATCTCAGTTGCCCGGTCCTCATCCGGTAGCTACTCTTCAAGATTCAACTAGCAGGCAGCGGGATGTACCTAGTACCAGCCATTCGCTGGTCCAGCCGGCAGGGCCCACCATGCCTCCAATTGCAGAGCGACCTCCTGTAATTAGAGGTTCTCATTTGGCACGTAAGTATGATGTTCTGAAGCACCTTGTCAGAATTCCAGTGATGATTTCTATCCTTGAGGCTCTTCTCCTATCATCTGAAATGCGTGAGGCACTTGATGAGGCCCTAAGGAGCCCCCTCCAGTTTGAGACGGAGGTAGAAGCTGCAGAATCCTTCCACACTGAGGAAATTGAGAATGCCGAATGTCAGGAAGTTATCTCATTCTCTGGTGAAGATGAAGACCCTCCCATACAGGGGAACATTCACCCACTGTACGTCACTGGTCAGTTCAATGGCGTGGAAGTCCGCCGCTGCCTTTTTGACACGAGTTCTGGGATTAACCTAATCCCGACTCGGACACTGTGGAAGCTGGGTTTGTTTGAGGAGGATCTAAATCCCTCTGACCTTAGAATCCATGGATATGACAAGACCGAGCAGACCCCAGTCAGAAAGATCCACTTGAAGACCCAGTTTGGTGGCCTAATTTCTAGCACCAAATTCATGGTCGTCTCCTAGGACAATGCATACAATGCATTGATGGGCAGGCCATGGCTCCATCTGTATATAGAAGTCCCTTCATCGTATCACCAATGCCTCAAATACTCCCTCAATGGTCGAGTAGGTGTTCTCCAAGGAGATGCGTCTCCTTTTTTCCTCTTGTGAATCCCGCTATCTGGATGCCGACTATTATAGGGGAAAGGATAAGAAAATCCTGGAAAGTGAGGATGAACCCACCCCAGTCACAAGTGATTCTTAGGCAGGTCTGGACGACGTCTACATCTTCCCGATCCATTGGTTGGAGGCCACGACCCTCAACATGGAGTAGTGTTTCGTTGTTTCGAGTACAAGAGGAAGGAATATTCCCAGGTCCATGCAATGGCAGAAAATCACCTCATACTCCTACACCAACAAGGCTCAGGTGATCCCGGAACCCCCTACCCTTGTTCGGTATCAGGATGTCAGGATCATGGCAACAACGGTACGTCATATGTGTCTCTTCCTCCAGGCTGGAATCAACCATCTCAGGCCGACGCATCACTACTAATTTGATGTTCTAGCGTGGCCCCTTGGGCAGAATACCGGATGGGATTGGATCAACCACCTTCATCGCTATGGTCTCAATGGTGTATGAGTCTCCTGAAATGATGACCACCTCCGCTCAGGCCTGCACCAGCCTCCCATCAGATTTTGGTGGCTCGAAAATGACTCCCCCCGTGGAAGATCCCTCCACAAGTTGAGAAGAGGATATAGAGGATTCTACTCCCGCCTTCGAAGAAGGCGTATCTACCACAGTCAATGAACTGGTATAGGTGAACCTTGGTAGCGAGGAAGATCCTAGACCCACATTGGTCAGTGTCACCATGTCCCTCAAGGAGCAGAAACAGTACGTAAACTTCCTTAAGCAACACCGTGATGTGTTCACCTAGAGTTACAACGAGATTCCAGGACTAGATCCCCAAGTATCCATCCACCTCCATGGTCTCTCGACAAACCATCACGGGTTCAAACAGCCTCCCATAAAGATGCACCCTTCTCACGGTGACATGGGTGAGGACGAAGTTGATAATCTCATCAAATCCAACTTCGTCAAGGAGGTCTAGTACCCCAGGTGGCTAGCCAATATTGTGCCAGTCATGAAGAAGAATGGTCATATCAGAGTTTGTATCGAATTCCACAATCTCAACCGCCATTGCCTGAAGGATGATTTTCTCATCCCAGTGACAGAGTTGTTGATTGATTCCACGGCCGGGTTCCAAGCTCTCTTGTTCATGGATGGGTATTTCGGGTACAACCAGATCCGGATGACCCCCGAGGATGAGGAGTCCACTGCCTTCAGGGCTCCCCAAGGTACTTTTTCTTACCTGGTTATGCCCTTCGGCCTGAAAAATGCAGGTGCCACCTATCAGTGGGCCATGCATCGCATATTCAAGCTGATTCTCGGGACACTGGTGGAATTCTATGTGGATGATATGGTGGTCAAATCTTACCAGCGCCAGGACCATCTCAAGGCCCTTGAGAAAGTGTTAGGCTTCCTCCGTTCCCGCCACCTGAAGATGAAACCGTTGAAGTGTGCCTTTGGGGTCACCTCTGGGAAGTTTCTTGGATTTCTTGTCAAATAATGAGGCATCAAGATCGACCTAGAGAAGATCAAGGCCTTCGGCCAAATGCCTCCCCTGAGCAATATTCGGGAGCTTCGAGGTCTCCAAGGCCACTTAGCCTACATACGACAATTCATTGCAAATTTGGCTTTCAAGTTTAAGCCCTTTTCTCGACTCATGAAGAAAGGATCCGCCTATGAATGGGATGAAGAGTGTCAGACCACCTTCGAGGAAATCAAGCAGTATCTTCTCCAACCTCCGGTCTTGATGTCACATGTCTCCGTAAAGCCGCTAGTCCTTTACGTGACTACCCTGGAACAGTCACTTGGTGTACCTCTCGCCCAGAAGAACAATTAGGGGACATAGAATAACCTCTATTACCTCAGCCGCATGCTCCTCAATACAGAGACCAGATACTCCCCCATTAAAAAGAGCTACCTTGTGCTCCTATTCTCCGTACAAAAATTGCGGAATTACCTGTAGAACCATGAGGTACAGTTGATCTCTCAAGGAGACCCACTTATGTACATTCTGAACCACCCCAGGATGACTGGACGACTAGCGCGGTGGGCGGTGATCCTCCAGCAGTTCGACATCAGGTTCATGCCTCAGAAGGATATCAAAGGACCGGAATTAGCAGACTTCCTAGATGCCCATCCAACCTCCACTGATCAATCCCTGGACCTGGATTTTTCTGATGAGGCAATCCTCTCAGTCGATCATGCCATCTCATGCTGGAAAATGCACTTCGACGGTGCCTCCTGGAGCCCCACTGGTAGAAGGCTCAACGATCCTAAGCTCAAAAGAGTGGGTCTGGGTATCGTCTTCATCACCCTGGCACAGGCCGTCCTGTCATACTCATTCTTTTTGTCAGAAGGCTACACCAACAATGAGGAAGAGTATCAGGCTCTCATCACCGGCCTCGAGCTGGACCTTGAGATTGACGTACCCCACCTGCATGTGAAAGGGGATTCCGAACTAGTCATCAAGCAGGTCAATGGCGACTATGTTGTCATAAAGCCAGATATCGTACCATTGTTGGAATGCACCCTCCATCTACTAGCCTAGTTCCCTTCTCGAACAGAGGTTACCCATGTCCCTCGGTCACAGAGCGGTCGAGCAGATGCTTTGGCCGGCTTAGCTGCATCACTCGCAGAACACGAGTAGGATGATCTGATTATACATGTGGCACACCGGAGAGTCATCGCCCCCATCACCTCAGAGGATGATGACGGCCTGCACATAAGCCACCTTACCGCCGGACCCTCCATGCTATGAGCCTCTGGTTCTTCAGATGCATTGGTTGAGACAACTACCAACTGGAGGGAACCTTTTGTCAAGTATCTCCAAAATGGCTGCCTCCCAGATGACCGGGCCGAGCACGAGCGAATCCGACGTTGCGCACTGAAATTTACTCTCCAGAGTGGTCCCAGTATTGAGAGGATCCTCTATAAGTGTGGATTCGATGGTGTTCTCCTCTATTTCATTCAAGGAGTCGAGATTTCTCAGTTCATGCAAGAGGTTCATGCCGGTTCCTGCGGTCCCCACCAGGCTGGGCCAAAGCTGTCCCATCAGATCTGGAGATTGGGGTACTTCTGGCCCTCTATGATCCATGATTGTATTGAGTTTGCCAAGAGATTCCATGCGTGCCAAGTTCATGCTAACTTCCTGCATCGGTCGCAAGAGCCTCTCCACTCCACCAAGTACTCTTGACCATTTGCGGTGTGGGGACTTGATATCGTGGGACCATATCCACCAGCGACAGCTCCCCAGTGTAGGTTCATCCTGACTGCAACAGATTTCTTCTCCAAGTGGGTAGAGGTAGTTCCACTCAAAGAGGTCAAGGCCCATTCCATCATTGACTTCATAAGCTCCAATATCATCCACCGTTTTGGAGTCCCTCACGCTGTCCTCACCGATAATGGCACCAAATTGCGAGCAGCTGAGCTGAAGAAATTGTACGCCAAGTACAATATCCATTCGAACCATACCTCTTTCTATCATGCACAAAAAAATGGGTAGATCGAGGAATTTAAAAAAAACAATCTCTAACATTATGCATAAAATGGTAGGTCAGAACTAGAAAAGTTGGTTGGACAAGCTCCCCAACGCCCTCTATGCATATCGGACGACGACTCGCAATTCTACCCAGGTGACTCCATATTCCCTGGTGTATGGGGTTGGGGTCGTCCTGCCAATCAAGATCCAACTGCCTTTGTTACGCACTATAGTCTATGACCAGAAGGATCCAGATAAGGTGGCCGAAATCCATCTAACTAAATTGGAAGCACTGGACGAGAACAGGCTTTGTGCCCTGCACAATCTGGAAAGGCATCAGAATAAGATAGCCAGGGTCTTCAACAAGAAGGTTCGCCTTCTCTATTTTCTACAAGGCGACCTGGTGTTGGCCCTCCGAGCGCCAATGATCCCTGGAAGGAAACCACCCAATATGGAGCCCAAATGGGAAGGATCTTACATCATTCATAAGTTTTACCCCAATAAAGTATACTCCTGGGTGACCATGGAAGGTGAGCGCATAACTCCTTCCACCAACGCCAAGTTCCTCAAGCAATACTTTTGCTGAGCCCCATCATGGTCTTGCATGAACTTAAACTGCACCCATTCCTATATGACTTTAAACTAAAACATCATCCTTCAGGACACGAAACTACATCATCATCCGTCATAACGTTAAACTGATCAGTATCATCCTGCATGACTATAAACTGCAAAATGGTCCGAGCTCTATGACTTTAAACTAAGATCTCCTTCGTCCTCACTACAAGATGTTAAACTTCAAGCTGGTCAAGCATTTCTGACTGAGGCCCAGCCTCAGGCCCCTTGGTCTCTTCGAGCCCCTTGCCCTCGTCCTCATAGCAAGACGTTAAACTGTAAGCTGGTCAGATCTCTCTGACCGAGGCCAAGCCTCAGGTCCCTTATCCTCCTCGGGCTCTAGACCAAGTCCATCCCTGGAGTGTGTGGTATGGTGTGGGATCACATCCTCATTCACGTTAGGTTACTGGCTATGTTGTACACCTCCCCTATCTAGGGAGTCCTATTCCCCGACCTTCGTCCTCACTGTAAGAAGTTAAACTACAAGTTGGTCAGGCCTTCCGGACCGATGCCAACTATCCGGACCTTTGGCCTTTTCGGGCCCCTGGCCCAGGTTCTTTCCTATGGGACTATAAGGTGTGGTGTGGGATTACGTCCTCATTCACGTCAGGATACTCGTCGCGCCGTACACGTCCTCGTTAGGGTATCCTGCCCCCTGGGCATCTTCAAGAACTACGTGTGTCTTGATTCCCATCTTTATGGGATACGTAGGACCACCCGAATGTCTAGGCTTCGGTTCCATCCCCATCTTCCGAAAATCTCCATCCCACCATGGCCCCTTGGCCTACCCTTCCCCAGAGAGGAGATTATATAGCATATTGTGGGATTATGTCCTCATTAACGTGAGGCTTTTAATAACCATGTCGTGTGTCTCTCCCTCCTGAGCCACTTTTTCGACCCTTTTTGGTGGTTCACCAATGTGCCTAAGGGTACTCTGGTTTAGTTACTTAGAATGTCGGACTCTACTCGGACACGTCCACACCCTCTTTTCAGGCTTTGTGTTTCCCTTCATCAGGGATTTCACCATCTTTCACACCCAAAGGGACCCCCAAGAACTGCCTGGATACAATGCCCAAGGGATCTCCTACTGTTACGGGCCAACGCCCCCGAGGGTTTTAGACAACAAGTCGATACAAATCCCCTGTTGTGAATATGGCCAGCGGTCGATGCTCGTTTGTTGTTCCCACTTCAGGCTAACGCGATATGGAGACATTTTTCCGTCATGGTTAACAGTTATCCTCCATCGCCACGCCAACCCCATTAAGAAAAAAATGTCGGTTACATGATTCACATCCTTCTCCATCCTCATCATGTCCAAATGAGGTTTCGAAACTCTTGGTACTATTCCTCAGTGCGCATCTGTGCGTTAGGGGAACAAAGTCACGTTAAAGGCATCCTTCGGGGCTCTTCACCGACTTCCCTTTGATGGACATTCCGAGAACTGTGATAAGGATCTTCCTCCTTTGTTTCCCACACCGAGTTTAACTCACGTGGGCTTAGGAATCGGGTCGAGGCATGTGCTTACTTGGAAAGTTTCCATCCATCCATGGTCCGAGCTCTAAGACCATAAACTAAGATCTCTCAAGAACTATGTCTGGATTGATTCCCATTCTCATGGGATACATAAGAACGCCCATACCTCCTGTATATGGGTCCATCTTGAGTTCATCTAATTTGTCTCTTCTGTCCTGCCTTCG
Organism: Viscum album; assembly: GCA_963277665.1. NCBI lineage: Eukaryota > Viridiplantae > Streptophyta > Magnoliopsida > Santalales > Viscaceae > Viscum > Viscum album. Next base: position 1,508,454,162 of record OY728139.1, on the reverse strand, counting down.
GGACCTTGACTACGGGACCACGTGGAGTGGTGTGGGACTACGTCCTCATTCGCGTTGGGTTTGTAATAGTTTCACCACGCGCACCCCATTCTAATAATTATCCCTCCTATTTTCTGTCCCACATGACATTAAAAGGAGCCCCTAAGAACTATGTGTGGCTTGATTCTCATCCTTATGGTATACGTATGACCACCTGAATGTCTAGACTCTGGGTCCAACCCCACATCTTAGAGATCTACCAATATCCCCGGTCACCTAGGTCCCTTGGACTATACCTCTCCCCGAGGTGGATATATAGGTGTGTTACAGGGTTTTTGGCACTATGCCTCCATTGTCCTAGGAATCCGTCATCTCTTGGCTGCCCTCAAGTTGAGTCCCTTGACCCCTTGTTGTGGTTCACCCATGTGTTAAGAGTACACTGGTCTAGGACCAAGAGTGTCAGATTCAACTTGATCAAGTTTGTAACACCCGAGAATTTTATGTTATATAATTCATCAAAGGAATATTTTTATACACACAACACTTGCTTGTCTTTCTTTACACGAAATCGCGAGCTTCCTCGATAGCTTGCGTCGTACGCAATACCGAGTTTCACTAAACGATATACTATTAAAATATTATTAAAACTAGCCGTTATGAATAGTAATAAACACTTTTTGAAATTTTATAAATTTTATTTTTCAAAATGGACTTCATTTTTGGATTCGTAATATCGAAATTAGCCTAGGGTGAAATTTTGGTATTTTTCTGAAAACTTTCAATTTTTGATGAATAGTGAAACCACTAAGTGGTAGTTTAAAAAACTGAATTTTTCATAAAACTTAATTTTACCGCTTCTGTGAGTGGAATTTTGAATCCGAGAGACACGGTTGATGTCAGTAAGTAAAATGTGGTTCAATGAGATGAAAATAAATTTTTTTTGAATAGTAATTTTTACTTTTTTTTACCACGGTTAAAAGTAAATAGGGTAATTAAGGGTAAAAATGATATTATTATTACCCTAACACATGTAATAATTATATTGGACAAGTTTAATTCGACCAAAAACAACCTTAGGAATAAAATATGACCATTTAGGCCCACTTGGATTAGATTAGTACATTTATTATTAATTTATTTAAAGAATGGTTAAAATAGTTAAAATCAATGTTTAATAACTAAACCATTTTTAATATGGGGTTATACATAAGATAAATTCGACTATAAATATTCATTAGAAATATAAAAATATTTCCTACATAATGATATTTTATTTGTAATTTTTAGACATTAAATAATGTAATTTATTTATGACACAACGATGATGCAGTAATTATCTTATTAATGAAATATTGACATAATTGATGTTATAAATACCCAAATAAATATAATTGGAGACTTTTTATGAATTAAACTAATTTTATAGATTAATATGACATGTTAGTATGGATTTAATTAACTTTTTTCTAACTAATAATTCTGTTATTATTTTCACAAAAATTAATTACTAAATAGTGTCAAAATTGACATAAAATAGTTTTTAAAACAAATATTATATTAGTAATTGTTATTTTATTCCTAAAATTTAAGGATAGGAAAAATGACTTAGATAAGGTTATATATATATTAATAATAAACAACTTGGGGTTAGTTTGGCTGCTTATAGTAAGTTTATTAACCTTATAGTATAAGAACACAAGAAGACACGGTAAAAGTAAAATTATTTAACTTAATGTTAAATCTAAATGATAAGGTTAAAATAGGAACCTAAACTTGTATAAATTCTATTGGATGAGAGTATTACGACCCATCCCCACATTAGCTTCTAAATAAATCAATTTGGAGCTATTTAAAACCGAACTTGACTTTATAATAAAATAATATTTTTAGTTATTCCAAAGGTGACCCTCTCCTCCCTTATAAAAGGGAACCTCCTCCCTCCCTTCCTCACACCACTTTGAGCCTTTAATCTCGGCCAAACCCTTCCACTTTCTCCTCTAAAATTCCCTAGAGACATCCTAGAGGTCCTGGTCTTCTTCAAAGACCAATTTTAGTGCCCTAAAAGAAGGTCTCAAAGAAGCACTTCAAAGAAGAGGTAATGTCTGTTACCGATTCTTTCATCTTTATTTCTTCTTCCACTTCTTATTTTTTATTTGCTTCATTATGAAGTAATAAAATAAGTATCACTCATATACTTATATATTATTATAACTATGAAACAACCCTATTTCACCATCTATCCATCCTACGGAAAAAGAAATCATCGCGCATGCGTACGTACGGAATACCGTCTCCACGCCATGGTGTAATCTATTTTCCACCTCCACCTTACTTGGATGGGTATAATGGTGTAAATAATGACTATATATGACTATTATAAAGTGATAATGATTCTGAAATAGTATACATACACTCCAATAAAATTCCACGATCATAGGAACGATATCATCACTCGTGCGTACGTACGGAATACCGTCTCCACGATGTGATGCGACTCGTTCTACATGATATTCATTTCATAATGATTATATAAATGAATTAAATGAATTAATATGATATATATTACACTAATACCATTTTGGAAATGAGGTATCTATAACCTAAAGAGAAGAATAAAAATTTATTCGACAAAACACGCATAAGAACAAAAAGTTATAAACACCCGAATAACAAGTAGCAATGAAATATTACTACTAAGAAGCTAAGAATATGACCAAATATGATATCATAAAAATAAGTATGATTCTGGAATAAGTCAATAACATTATTTAAATCATTATACAGGAGGTTCGGACACATACAAAGCATATCAGACCTAAGGTAAGGGAAATATCACAATCTCATTTTTATCTGAGATTGTTTATACTTTGGAATTTACTGGGGTGTATTTTATCATCCACATCTATGTTTCCTCAATATGTAATATTATTTCCATTCACCTACAATTTTTTAAATCCTATTTTACCCTTCGGTGAGTTTTTAGTAAAAGATATGAAAGTAATCTTTTGTCGTTTTCCGTACGAGGTACTTTTTTTACTTTTCCGACAAAAGTACGAGAAGAATGTTTTTTTAACTTATACGGCATGAATGGATTTTTAAAAAATTATTTCCAAGAAGATTCCTTTACAAGTTTTCAAGTTTATTTTTAATCAACTTCTTTAGTTTAAAATTGTATGACATGTTAAAAAAGGAAAATGTTTTTGAATTTGAAAGGATATTTTCCTCAAGAATGGAGTTCAAGTGTTTTATCAAAATTATTTTCCATATAAGATAATATAGGGTTCTATTTATATCCCTATGATTACATTGATTTGATTATGTTGTAATGGAATTATTTTTATTCCCTTATCTTATATGAATTGTTTGATGATGTCACGATGTTTAAGATTCCCATTTTTATTACATGGGTTATGCAATGATGTATGATTTATGATTTTGTGGCACACATAAGAATGGTGTCATTATGAGATGGGTGGGACCTATATCTCCCTCCAATGCATTGGGTAAAGATTTTATATCTCATGAGATAGACATGGCTGGAACGGTAGGTTATACCGGTTCAATGAAATAGCACTGAAACGAGGAGTGAACTCGGTTCAGAAATGGACTTTGTCCACTAAGATAGTCTTAGAAATGAGTCTTGACTAATAAGAAATGATTCTCTATGATTATGTGTGTATTCCACAAAGTTTCATGTTTTAAGTTATGATTATTGGGATTACATTTAACTACTATTATTTATCCCATGTTATGAAATTATGATCTCTTTTGTAGGTGAAGATTTCCAAAAGTTATGTGCTCATATATGATGTGATTGATATTTCTTTTGTTTACCCTTACTGAGAATTTGAGATCACCCTTTTGTATGTTTTATTTCCCTAGGTCATGAAGAAGGTTATTAAGTAGAATATGCCAAAAAGGGACTCTAGATATGATGAAATAAATGGGAGGAAAAGTAGATTCTTTATGAACCAATTGTTTATGTTTCCCGGTTTCTAAAGACACTATACCTATACGGTCCTTTCTTGGTTTTGTTATATGTTGTAATAAGTGTGCTTCAATTCTGAAGTAATAACAATGTATGTAAAGTATGTGTCGTTATAAAGTTCCTTCCACTTGTCAAGCTTTGTGTTCCCCTTCATTCGGGCTTTCATCACCTTTCACACCCAGAGGGACCCCCAAGAACAGCCTGGATACCACGCTTAAGGGATCTCCTACTGTTATGGGCCAACGCCCCTCGAGGGTTTTGGACAAAAAATTGATACGAATCTCGCGTTGCGAAAATGGTCAGCGGTCGATGCTCTTTTGTTTGTCCCCATTTCAGGCTAACGCGACAGGATGCTGTGTTGCGAACATGGTCTGCAGTAATCCTCCGTCATCACGCGAGCCCATTCAGGCCTTGAATGTTGGCTGCATGATTCACGTTATGTTCCACCCCATCGTGTCCATGTGGAATCTCGACACTCTCGGCATTATCCCTCGGTGCACCTTTGCATGTTAGGGGGATAAAGCTACAATACGGTGTCCTTCAGGGCTCCCACGGTCCGAGATCTAAGACCATAAACTAAGATCTTCATCTAGAACTATGTATGGCTTGATTCCCATCCTCATTGGATATGTAGGACCACCCGAGCGTCTCATTTTTGGGTCCAGCTCATTTGGGAGCTAGTCTCTCCCCCTTCATCTATCACCTCTATGTGGACCCCTCATCCTGAGGTTCCTCTCTCGGAATTGCATACGGTGTGATGAGGGATCATGTCCTTATTCACATCAGTTATGTTGCATGGCACCATACACATTCCCCACCTATCATCGTCTCTACTACGTCTGTGCTGCATGATGTTAAAATGCATGCTTGGTCCTATCACACGACCTTAAACTGTGATATTATCATCCTGGCCGCATGACAAAAAAAAGAACTGCATTGTGGTGGCCTCATCATAGAGGACATCACGTTGGGTATTGGTCACGTGCCATACCATTTTGCCAATGCCCACTGTGTCTTGATTCTTGTGGCGACACCAGAGCTTGCTACCCTCGGCCTATCACTTCACAAAAAAAACACTCACCTTAAAGGAAAAAAAAAGATCTATCAAATGTCTCTCTTCTTGGTGCGAGGGCTAGACCCGCGCACCCCCCTCATCCTTTTCACTGGTGCCTTACCACGTTGTTCCACCTTTAAGAACTACGTGTAGCTTGATTCCCATCCTCATGGGATACGTAGGAACACCTGTGCATTTTTCCTCAGACCCAACTCAACTCTCTTTTTCGGTCCCTTAACCTAAAACCTCTTCCAGGGGGGTTGTGCGGTGTGGTATGGGATTATGTCCAAATCCACGTCAGGTTGTTCACCGCACCGTACACATCCCCGGTTCCCATCCACGTCGGGTTTTTGTAATTACCCGCCGCGTGCCTCCTGTTTTTCCTTTTATCCATCTTCCGAATTCTATGACCCTAAACTAAGATCTCCCTATGGGAAGGGACTCAGATCCCTCTATCTAATACGTCTCGTTAACGTATTCAGATGTGTCTTGACAAAAAGCCCGAAGTGTAGAATTTTCATGGGGACATCCCCTCATCCCATGTCCAAGCTTTGTGTGCTCACTATTTGGATCCTCATCCACTTCCACGTCCAAAATGACCCTCGGACGACATGGATGCTAGGCTTAAGGTCTCTCCATGGATGTTGGGCCTAAGGGATCTCCTATCGTTTTGGGCCAACTTCCCTAAGGATCTCGGATGACATTTGCGATAGGTCTCGTGTTTCGAACATGGTCAACGGTCGACCCTCATTTGTCTGTCCCCATTCTAGGCTAATGCAATATGGATACTAAGTTTCCTCCACGGTCAACAGTTATCCTCTATCATCACACCACCATCATTGTGATCCAAATCTCGAGCGTCATGATTCACACATTTCCACTTCCTTATGTTCAAGTGGAATTCCAACATACTCAGCTCTACCTCTTCACACATCTAGGTGCGCCACATGGACGTGTTAGCGTCATTGGGCTGGTATTCACTGAACGTCCCTTCGCCCTAACATTCCCCTTCTTAGGTCAGGAAAGTTCTACATTACTTCTTGTTTACCACATCGATCATGAATCACATGGGCTTAGTAGTTTTGGTAGGATGTGTATCGGCGCAACCAGGATTCTCTTCATCCTACATGACGTTAAACTGTGCCTTTAGAACTACGTGTGGATTGATTCCCATCCTCATGGGATACGTAGGGACAACCTGGTATTTTGCCTAGGGTCCAGCCCCTAGGAATTATAAAACCTGTTCTTCCCCTTTCTGTCCCCCTGGTCGGACCCCTCGTAGAGAACTGTACAACTATAACTCTGCCCTGAACAAGTTTAGGATGCCCCAAGATGAAATTGGGAAGTGACATACCCCCTCTCTAGAGAGGCTCTGTTTGAAAAAAGGAATGATCCATGATCAGACCGATACACCCATCTGGCGTACTCACACCACGGTGGTGTAATTTCATGAGTGTTGAATTCTGTTCAAACAAAACATCACTCTACATTCCAGGCTTTGCGTGCCCCTTATTCAGACCCTCATCCCCTTTTATGTCTGGAGCAGCCCCCTAACAGTATGGATTTTCAACCTATGGTCCGCCTGCTGTCCTGGGCCAACGTTCCGGAAGACTGGTCATGTTTTGAGGGACCCCCTAACAGTATGGGTGCTCGACCTATGGTCCACCTGCTGTCCTGGGCCAATGTTCCAGAAGACTGATCGATGATATTTGAGTTAGGCCCCATGTTACGAACATGGTATGTGGTCAGCCCTCACTTGTTGTCCCCATCTCAGGATAATGCAATATGGATGCTGCCTTTCCTCCATGGTCAACAGTTATCCTCCATTTTCACGCCACCCCCCATAATGTTCTGAATCTTGGGTATCATGATTCAAGCTTCCCATACCATCTGTTCGGACCGATTTCAGCGCCCCTGGCATTACACCGTTCGTACACAAGAGCACGCTGGAAAAATGGTAATTCAGCTGTTTTGAGAACTTTCTTCTCCAGTCAGGTCTCTCCCATTTCTCAAAAATCCAGACCGGTTATCCAAACCCCAGATTCCTGAAGCTTGGTTTACAATCTTGTGTTTGGATGGGGCGATGAGGTGACTATCTCTTGTTTCTCGCATAGGGCTTGACCCACATGAGCTTAGGGAATTGTTGTTGGTCATTCCGCAAACATTGTAAGGATGCAATAAACCAGTGCAAACAGCGGAACTCGTGCATGCTACAACATTCAAAAAAAATATAAAAGAAATAAAGTACGTTTAAGGGTTTGTGACCATTACGGAACTCGGGGGTCAACTCCCCCCATGGATGGATTAACCCCATCAAAAGAGCGTTGCAGCTCCACCACCCTTTGGATTGTGGCGTCTAGGAATTGATGCCGCCGACTTAGCTCTCACTCCTCCTCAACAGCGATGGGGCATAGTTCATCAACCTCAGCTCGGGCCCTCCCTATGTCAACCTGAATGGTAGCCATCTCTCTGGAAGCCTGCCTCATACGCTCTTCTGCCTCTTCCAGTTGGGCCTTCAATAGCAAGATCAGTTCAGATTGTGCATTGAGAGAGGCTGAATGCTCATCCTCCCGGATCTGTAGGTGTTGGACTTCGTTTTCAGCCTCCTAGAGATTCTTGATGTTCATCACCTTCCTCCGCTGCCAGCCCATGCTGATCCCACGATCATAATCACAGATCTTCTCTTCCATGAGATCTCAGATGATCGTATGAGTGTGTTGGGAATCCACTCCCCTAGTGCACAGTTCGCGCAGTCGCAAACGGAGTCTATCCATCTCATTCAACCACAGCACTTGGGGGTGTCATTGATGAAGCGTGTGATCAGCTTCCACGATCAGAGGTGGACTATTTTGTTTTCCTCTTCATGGGAGTCCATTTTGTCCCAGTTCACGCGATTGGAAAGCTCGTATGCGGGATACACCCGTAAGAAATCTTCAGCAGGATCTGCGTCTAGCGTTGAATCCAGTGAAACATCTGGCACTGGAGCAGACGTGGTGGGACTTGGGTTGACTGGTCAATCCTCATCGTTAGACTCCACCTCAATAACCTTGGGCATGACCCTGCTGGTGGTCCCACCGATGATAGGAAGTGCTGCAATTTAGGTAGGTGGGGTAACTATCTCTACAATCATAGGCATGCCCCTAGGAGGGATGCTACCAGACATCCTGACCAGCCTTGCCGCAACAGCCCATGTCAGTCGTAGAACTGTACACGACATGGAAGGTCATGGACGTCAGTTGGCATGATCTAAATATGACAAGCAATGAATTCAGTGGAGAAGACTTACATAGATTGAACTCCTTGTGCTGCTCCTGATTTGATACTGACAGAACCCCGAGGCGTGGCCCTCCATATATTGTCAGAAGGTCTGGAGATTTTGGAGGAGCCACCTTGGATGCCCTAGCCTCGCCAGACACGGAACTGGACGCAGCCATAGGTGCAGGTTCCGACAGTCCTGCATCATCACCTACCGAGGGGCGAGAGCGAGGTCTGCATACAAGTTCCTCCTGCATGGTTCAGATGTTGGTAAGAAATCCATGATGACCTGATAGTAGACCCCAAGGAAAGAAACTTGGGATGTTACCTCGAGAGTCTCCATGAATTCATCGAGATCCGAGTCTTGATCGTCGACTTTGCCTTCCTCTAACGGGCTCCCTCATCCAGTCTCATCTCCCCGAGAGGATTCGTCTGAATCTTCCGACAGGGGGAAGAGTTCTCTCAGTTCAGCGGCTGACAACTATGGGGGAACTGTCCGATCCAACAGTACCCTGGCCCGGTCTATCAGTGGACGCGGGGCACTACTGGAATGGAAAAAGTCCTCCAGCTTGTCCAGATACTGCTCCGCCTCTGCCGGAGACACTGTGAAACTGGCCTGAATGGGACCTATACCCGGTAGAACCATCCAGAGATGGTTCAGGTGTTCCCACATCTTGGGTGGACTGAGGTGTTAATATTTGACATCCCAAATGTCCCAGGCCTCCAGGAAAATGACTTTCTCTGGCATGTCAATAAGGCACAGCCGCTTCCCCAGAGCCTGAGTGTATATCCTGCAGAATACCCTCAGTGGCCGCCCCTCCGAATGGCTCTGTTCTTCCAGGACCACCAGATCTGCCACTTCTATTGGATCTGCCATTGTTGCCTCATCCTCAGATGGTGCAGGTCTTGCCACCACGGAAGCCCCGCCACCGCGAGAGGCCCTTGCTTCCCTCCGACCCTGACCTCGGGATAGGGGAGGCCCGCCATCACCAGCCCGAACGGTTGGCTGCTTCAGCATTTCCCTCAGGTAAGCTGCCTCCCAGCTGATGGAATACTCCTTCACCAGTCAAAAGGTGGAAGTGGATGGAGGAAATGCATTTCAAATTTTCCCATCTTCCTATGTGAACATGAGCCATAGTTGCCTCATCACACACGGGTTCTCCTCATTGCGCACCTCCCAGTAGACCTGCGGGGTCAGCCGCTGCAGGCACCGGAACTACCTCGCGAACTGTTGTGGGGTGTACGGCTCGTAGAGAGTCTCATAGTCCACCCATTCCACCAAAACGATACCTTGAAAGGTCAGGAGATATGCTTGGTGCCCTTCCGTTCCCTGACCGTCGTCAGTGAGTACCCCCGTTGGCAATGGAAATGGGTAGAAGTTAAAGTCATCCACCTTCCACACCCGGTTTAGCACCATCGGTACAGTTAGTTTGATTGGGAAGCTCCTGGAATCATTCAGGACGGAGGGGTGAAAGTTTGACCCTGGTGGCGAATTGGGGTTTGGATATTCGTAAACCCCCCTGATGTGCGCTGTGATCCACCCATACAGAAGGTGGAAGTGACCACATATCCTCTGCGGCTTCTTACCCTTGCTAACATGCCGCAGCATCCTGTACAATCTGGCGACCATTAGAATCCCCAGATTGACTTGCCGCCCTATGGCCAGCATGGATGTCATGATGAACGAGCTGGGCCGCACCCCTATGTTTGTGTCCCTCACCGGTAGGATCCAACTGCAGATAAGGGTCGTGATAAAAGCCACCAGCCTGACTATAGGCTGCTATTTAGTATTGACACTGAAACCCCATGTCTTCTATTGGATGTCCTCCAATAGACACCAATACAAGTGCTCCTTGCCCTATTGAGGCCCCTTCTGGCAAGTTCGAGGCCTCGGGGGAAACTCTCGATTCACTGGGAGGTTCAGGAAATGCTTGAACCACTTATTTAAGTATACATCCATCACCGCTTCTTTGTACTCTCCAGGGACCAGTCTCATCAGTGCCAGATCCAGTTGTGGCATCTTCTCTGGATCCTCCCATGCACTCATGATGGGGAGGAACTCATCATACATGGCCCCCAAGATCGGGACCCCCGAAATCTGATGGGCATCCCACAGACTGATGCCAACCTCCCCATGGTGCAGGTGAAAATTGTTGGTCCTAGATGACCATCTGCTCAACAGCTCCATCATCAGCTGTTTCGGTTGATAAATGTGGAATTGGGAGGACCATTCCGTCTTATACAGGCCCACTCTCCTCAGATCGTCCCCAAACTCCTCGCATGAGGCACCTACCCAGTAGGCCCATGCCCAGTCGTTGGTGAAGTTGCCGCCCTGGTGCAGGTCCCACTCATCGGACCACCCCTTCTTCAAATCCCACAAAGATTCCTTCAGTATGGTGCGTTACATGGTAGGGGAAATCTCCGGTTGCAGTGGATTCCCATCGATGTTGTTCATATGGTTGTACAGATAGACGATGGTGAAAGGTGTGAATTCCTCCCGTGCATGACCATAGGTTGTCCTGAACCATTGACGTTGGCATGGCGTGCTCCTGAACCAGCAAGCTGGTTCGTCCCTACTCACCTCAAGAATAAAGACTTCATCCCTCAACCTGAAACCATACAATGGTAGCTTCTTGCACAGCAGATAGTTATTTTGGCTCTCTGATAGCAGTTCTATAAAATAATTATGGTCCGAGTGGCTTTGGACCAGCTCCCCCAGGCCCAGACAGTTGGCCATCTCATTCCTCTGGGCGGCGTCTGTGAGCACCCCCAGCACAGCTTCTCGATGGGCTATTATGGTTTTAAAACTCGAGAAAATTTCAGGTCGGGTCGCGAATATCACTCGTGGAGCTTGCTCGCGAAGCTCGTTCACAAAGACAAGACGCAGGTCCTGGCCTCGGCTTGCAAGCAGACGTTCGCTGGGCGCAGTCGTGGAGTCGAAGACTCGCGGTTTGCTGCGAAGCTCGATTCGCGGTGAGCAGACGTGGAGTACATGGAGCTTCGCGAATCAAGAGCACAAAAGGACAAAGTCATGGAGAAGGGAAAGGGAAAAATAGAGGTCAGCCCCCCTATTTATAGGGGGTGACCCCGGAGGTTCGTGGCGTGTCCAGCCCGTGCGGAGCTTCGCGACGTGTCCGAACCGCGCGGCCCCTGTCCGCCTCTCGCGCCCTCTTCGCGAGTCAGCCCCGTGAACCACCGATAATTTTGGAGATTTCCCTCAGACTTCAACCCTTGATCCCTTCGCGGCTCCAAGTCAGAGGGGGGGCATTTGATGAAGCCAAAATATTTGAAGAAAGGAGAGAAGTAAAAGAGGCATTGCGCCCTGCCTCGTGAAGCCCTGACGCGGAGCTCCCTAAGCAATGCGGCCGCTGTGAAGAAAATGTGGCCGTAACGCTCCACGAACGCCCTGATGTTCGTGAACCCGCCGCGAATAAAATGAGTCGGTACCGCTCCACGAACTCCCTAAAGTTCGCGAACCCGCCGCGAAGCAGAAGAGGCGGTACCTCTCTGCGAATCTGGTTGACTTTCACGACCCGCTGCGAAGCAAACGAAGCCCCCTTCGCGTCGCGTGAGCTCTACTTCGTGGCTCCCCTTTCCTATAAATACCAAGCTCCCCCTGAGCTCTCGGGACAGACAATCCGACCTTTCAGCTTCTCAGCCCCAAAATTGCGAAGCACTCTTCGCTCTGGGAATCATGAGCTCTATGATGTATTTTTGCTTCACGAGAGGCCTCTGTCTTGTCTCGTTTTGAGCCCCTCTTCTGAGAGGGATGCCCTTCGCAAATCCTAAGGGAATTCGTGAAGGAATGGGATCCCCAAGGGGACCCGGGTAGTCACAGAGCATTTATGCTTCCCGAAAAACCCACCCTCTACACGTGATCCACATGCCAAGGCAGGGTCACTGTACTTCGCAAAGCACACTGCTTCACGGCACCTTGCTTCGTGAGGCACCTCTGCTTCGCGAGGTAGTGCTCTGCGAACACCATTACACTTTGCAAAGCACCTCCCACTAGCACCTTTTCCCCATGCTAAGGCCAAGGCACTTCACTTCGTGAAGCACACCCCTTCGCAAGTGCCATCCACTATGCAAAGCAACTGAGCTCCGCAAGGCCCCTGCCTGTGGACCCCTCTGCTTGGAAATTCCTCTCCCCGTGCAACCCTCCAGGTTTGCACGATGTGATTTCAAAGTCCCCTAGATGAAACCACCTGTAGCGTTTCTTTTCCTATTAATTATTCTCATAGGAATGCTAACGGCTATTTCTTCTTCGCATAGCCACGCAACGTGGACCCCTCGATGGTTCGCTCTACGACCCCCCTCCTACACGGTCTTGCCGATGTCTTCCCTCCCAAAAGGAGCAGAGGGTACCAGTCATGTAAGACCTAGGGGTATGGAGTAAACCCACCTCTTCCGAGCTGTAGGACGTTAAACTTCCAAGCACCTCATCCTCAACACATGACGTTAAACTGTGACCCGACCTCGTGCCTCGCACGCAGGGTCCCCCCGGCTTGAACATTATTTACGCCCCCTGGTCCCCATAGGGGATGATATCCTCCATTTGTGAGTGGAGTTTATCCTCAGTGAAGGGAAACCACCTTGGTGTAAGCCCCCTAGCCCCTCTTGCGGAAGGTAGCACCCATGCACCTCCGTACTTCCTCACCGTCAGGGCCGGAAGAGGGTGTGATAGGGAACGAGGCACCTCTTTTCTTTGGTCCCAAATCCCTCTCCCTCTGCGTTTTGTCGCACTTTGGGACTCCATCTTGGAGTAATTCCTAGAACCATGGGCCACCTAACGTGTAAGCCCCTCTTCGTTTCTCATAGACGCACCCTTCACGACGTGGTCATCAGGTCTTTGCTGCCTCTTGTTTCTCACACTGAGCACGACTCACGTGGGCTTAGAGTAAGCATCAACCATGACAACGCCTTCGTCCAGCATGATGTTAAACTGTATGCCCTCATCGAACATGACGTTAAACTGTATGCCCTCATCCAACATGACGTTAAATTGTATTCCCCCATCCATCATGATGCTAAACAGCACACCTGAACTACAAGGACTTTGATCCATGTTAAGGCACGGTACGTAGGAAGCCCCACGAGGTTCAAGCGCACCACCAGTGGACCCCCGGGTTCACCTTCACGTCAGTTCATCAACGAAAATTCCACCCAAACTGTGAGAACATTGATCCATGTCAAGGCATGGTACGTAGGAAGCCTCCCTGAGTTTCAAGCCCCGTCACTCGTCAGACCAAGGTCCTTCTTCACTTCGGTTCGCCGACACCCGCATTTATACCCGAACTATGAGGACTTTGATCCATGTCAAGGCATGGTACGTAGGAAGCCTCCCTGAGGTTCAAGCCCCATCACTCATCAGACCAAGGTCCTTCTTCACGTCTGTTCTCTGACACCCACATTCATACCGGAACTACGAGGACTTTGATCCATGTCTAGGCTTGGTACATAGGAAGCCTCCCTGAGGTTCAAGCCCAGCAATCATTGGCCCCAACCGTCTCTGTGTCAGTGTACCAAGCCCCATTTTCACCTGAACTATGTGGTCTTTGATCCATGTCAAGGCATGGTACATAGGAAGCCTTCCTATGGTTCAATCCCACTGTCCACCTGGACCAAGGTCCTTTTTCACGTCGGTTCTCTGACACGCCCCTGTCCCGCATGACGTTAACCCGCACACCAATCCAGCGGTAAGCCATTGTGACCCTATCATCCAGTTGTTCTAACACTCCTTCATGTTAGTTCAACAGCCCATTTACCGAACTACGTGGACTTTGATCCCTGCTAAGGCATGGTATGTAGGAAGCCTCACAAGGTTCAAGACCACCACCCATTAGACCAAGGTCCTTCTTCATGTCGGTTCTCCTACATCCAACCCGAACTACGAGGACTTTGATCCATGTCAAGGCATGGTACGTAGGAATCCTCCCTGAGATTCAAACCCAACAATCATTGGACCCGACCGTCTCCGTGTCGGTGTGCCAAGCCCCATTTTCATTTGAACTACGTGGTCTTTGATCCATGTCAAGGCATGGCACATATAAAGCCTTCCTAAGGTTCAAGCCCACCGTCCACCTGGACCAACGTCCTTTTTCACGTCGGTTCTCTGACACGCCCCTATCCCGCATGATGTTAAATTGCAACCCAATCCAGTGGTAAGCCATTGTGACCCTATCATCCAGTTGTTATGAAACTCCTTCATGTCATTTCAACAACCCCTTTCCCAAACTATGTGGACTTTGATCCATGCTAAGGCATGGTACATAGGAAGCCTCACAAGGTTCAAGCCCACCACCCATTAGACCAAGGTCCTTCTTCACGTCGGTTCTCTAGCGTCCAACCCGAACTATGTGGACTTTGATCCATGATAAGGCATGGTACATAGGAAGCCTCACGAGGTTTAATCCCACCACCTGATCATTTTGACCTCACTCACGTCAGTTCTCCCACCATCTTGGGAGGCCTAGAGTGTAAGCCCCACACATTCATTCTAAACTACGCAGACTTTGATTCCCTACCACGGGGATACATAGGAAGCGTCTTCAAGACTCAATCCCAACACCACCGTCATCTCCTCAATGGCTCCATTTCATTCCCCCCTCCACTTCGTGTATCTTTCCTTCATCCATCATGACTCTTACCCGAGCCTCCACATCCCGGTGAGATCCTACCACCCCATTCCACTCCACAACATTCATGAATCCATCCATGGGTTGGCTCCGATATTGGTGTTTCCTCAAGAGGGGTTCCACAATCTGATCCACTCTAGCTAGTGTTACGGTCAGCCCGATCCGTCTCTGCAGGACATTAAACTTACAGCATACGCTTTGTTAAACAGTGTAAGCTGAGGAAAACCTCAGATACATGCCTATGTAATATGATTCCCCACGCTCGATGTGGGATGCCTTAGGCTTCCGATCCCTCGAGAAGCCTTATAATAAGGGATAAAAGACAGACACGCCAATTCCCCAGCGTTCAGACATGTTAATGATGCCTCAACGTGACTACTCCCCCAACTGAAGGTTGCTGCCCTGACCAAACCCTTTGGAATGTCCTAACAGAAGCAGTGTAATTAATCGGAATCCATGGAAACATGGAACTGGGAAGAGTTTCTCAAACAACATATTAAATCTATGAGGGAGACCCGGACTAGGTGACGAGTTCTGAGGAGGAATCCACGGAAGGAGGAACCGACATCCCATCATCCTGTTTCGATCAAGGAGCAGACGTCCTTGAATAAGGAATGGATGCCACTTTCCTTTGGAAAGAGGGAATGCGGGGCAACAAAACACAAAATCCACGCCTGTCACGTCCCCCACAGACGGACGCGCGCGCCCCAACGAAAGCACCAGAAACAGAGGTATAAGTTCGAGTCCTTTGAGAAATTCAAGGAATTCAAGAATGAAGTAGATAATTATCTTGGTAAGAAGATAATAAAGCTTAGATTGGACCTAAGTAGAGAATATCTTAACCAAGAGTTAATCAACCTTTTATAGGAGTCTGGGATTCTATATCAAATCACTCCACATTATACACCATAGTGGAATGGTGTTAGTGAAAAGGGGAATCATACCTTGTTGGAAATGGTAAGGTCGATGATGAGTCATGTAGATCTTTCATAATCCTTTTGGAGATATGTATTGCAAACTACGACATACACATTAAACCAAGTACCAACGATGGTAGTAATTGAGATTCCCTTTGATCTATGGAGTGTAAAAAACTCATTTTGTCACATACATGGGTATGAGGATGTGAGGAATTTGTTAAGGATTTATCAAGAAACAAACTTTCACCCCAGGTCAAGAAGTGTATCTTTATGGTGTATCCCAAGGAAATAAAGGGATACTACCTATACAACCCCTCAGACAAGAAAGTTATTGTTGTCGAACAAGACTTATTTATTGAAAAGGAACACAACCTCAAAAAGGATAGTGGGATCAAGATTGACTTTGATGAATTTGATGCTCAAGATACACAAGAGTTGGTACAGGAACAAGTTCCACAGGTCCCCATAGAAGAGGTAGTTATTGAAACACAAGTACTACATAAGATTACAAGAGAGGTAAGGGAACCAGAGAGATATGGTTTCCTTGACACCGAGGATGGTGACTCATTATTGTTGGACAATGATGAACCTATCTCCCACATGGAAGCTGTATAAATCTTAGAAGCTATAGGATGTCTAGAAGATATAAATTTTGAGGTGGATTTCATGTATCAAAACCAAGTCTGGGTTCTGGTAGATACGTCAGTTGATGTAAAGTTTGTTGGGTGTAAATGGTTATTCAAGAAGAAACTAGACATGGTAGGTCAAGTTAGTACCTATAAATCAATGCTAGTGGCTAAGGGTTTTAAATAGCGTCAATGAATTGACTATGATGAAACCTTTTCACCAGTTTTCATGTTTAAATCCATATGAATCATACTTTCCATTGTAGTTTTCCATGACTATGAGATGTGGAAAATTGATGTCAAAAATGCATTACTTAATGGTAACCTTCAGGAAGATGTATATATAACACAACCAGAAGGGTTTGTGACACTAGGTGATTCTAAAAGGGTATGCATGTTGTAGAGATCTATTTATGGATTAAATAAAGCATCTAGATCATGGAACATTTGATTCGATGAAGCCATAATAGAATTTAATTTCGTTATAAATTAATGTGATCCATGTGTTTACAAGAGGTATAATGGAAATGTGTTCATTATCCTAGTAGTGTATGTTGATGACATATTGTTTATTAGAAACGACTTACTAGTCCTATAGTCAATAAAGGACTTGTTGAACAAGTGTTTCTCTATGAAAGACTTAGGAAAAGAAGCCTACATTCTAGGAATCAAGATAATTCATGATATATCCAAGAGGATACTTGGACTAAGTAAAAGTGCATACATTGACCAGATACTAAATAGATTTAGTATGGAACAATAAAATATGGGATTGGTTCTAGTGCCACATGGTATAGATATTTCCAAGAAAATTTTTCCCCAAACACAACATGATAAAGATAGGATGATTTAGTTTCCATATGATTCAGCGATAGGATCTATCATGTATGTCATGTTATGTACCATAAATGATGTTGCCTATGCACTGATCATGGTAGACTAATATCAAGAAGATCCAGGAGAACATCATTGGACTTCTGTCAAGACTATCCTTAAGTATCTGCGAGGAACTAAGAATATTTTTCTGGTGTATGGAGGAGACAAGGAGCTTATCATCATAGGGTATGCTGATGCTATTTTTCAGATAGATCTGAATGATTTGATGTCACAATTAGGATATATTTTCTATATCAACAGAGGATCTATGAGCTGGAAGAGTTCAAAACTATAACGACCCGCAATTATTACATACATAATCTTGAATTTATTCAAGAAAACACTTCCTTTTACATTTAGGATCTTTTCAAGTTTATAGCTTTAGATAATTAAGAAAAAACATTCATAACATTACATGTTGTTACATAGTGGATACCATAAAATCAGTTTCTATTTTTCTCAGAATATAAAACATTAAAACTTAAAACAAGACCCCTTGAAAATTCTTCAACATTTAACATATATTCCTTCCTTTTATTACTCATCCATTAACCTGTGAAAAATCATTTAAAAACATGGGATGAGCACAAAAGCTCAGTAAGGTATGAAAAAGAAGGAAAAATCACATTAGTCCATGAATACTCATAATGTATGAAAACATTTTCAAAAGGCATGCTTTCCACCCATAATTACTTAATTTTTGTAACATGAGATTTACACAAGATCCACACAAACATAAATATAATCATAGAGGTATCTTGGTGCATTACTTACATAATCTTGTAACCATCTTGGCTACCTTAAAATTCGTAACCCTCACGGCTACCATACTTTGTGTAACCATCGCAGTTACACGTGGAGTAACCATATGGATGACCTCCAACTTACTCATACCCAATGCATTCGAGGGAAATATAGGTCCCACCCTTAATCATAAACAATTCCCAATAACCAAAACATTATCATACAACATAAATAATAGCATAAAAACATTGCTTTTGAATCTTGTAAAACAGAATTTTAAAAGAGGATTTTAGAAGAAAAGTCCCTTATAAACATCATATACTTGAAGTGAGACTTATTAGAGTGGATGTAACATGTATATAATCTGTAAATACACATAATGAAACATAATATAAACATAACCCATCACACAAACAATTTAAATAGCACATAAATAATAAAGTAGAAGGTTAACCCAAAGAATGGAAATCGGGTTAAGAATTCCCTTACCTTAGACTTGTATTACTTAAAATTTGTTTGAACCTCATTTATAATGGTTAAAAGAGTGTTATTAGTATTTTAAAAAAACATTTTCATGTTTATAACATCTTATATGGTCATTTCATAACCTCATTTCACCCCTTAATTGTTATTATTTTGTTCCTTGCATTATTTTGGGTGAGTTCTTTTGTGATTTCCACGATCGGTTCATGATGAATCGTTCTTGTTGATTGGAAGTGAAACTCCAGAATTGGAATGTAGTAGTATTTACATATTTCCAGAACCATTATTTATACCATTTATCACTTTTATGCTTTATATGATAATGACTTATAAGTTAAAACATTAATGATGTTCGTTTAGATCATTTTAGTGGTTCTTTGATAATAACAACGTCATTTTGTATTTTAAATTATAACCATGAGTACAAAAGAATTACAGAACCATATGTGGGTCATAAAACATATATTATAACCTGGTTCAACCATATAAATGGTTTCATGACCATACTTGAATGAATTAATGGAAATTGAAAATACATCGTCCACGATGTCGGTAATTCGACACAAATGGACAATGTTTTTTGATTCTTTAAATAAGTGGAAGAGGAGAAGAATACTGATGAGGAATTTTCCATAATCATGAGAACATAATGAATATACATGATTCTGGAGATTTCATGCCTCTTGGATAAGAGGGAGTGAGGAAAGAAGAAAAACGAATCATGAAATAAAAGAAAATCTTGAGAAATTTCTCACGAAAATTTGGCAGCCTAACGGCGTCTCTTAAAATTTCATAAAAACAAGATTGATGAGAGGAATGGAATATATCATCATTAAAAAAAGATATGGACATTAAGGGGGGATATTTAATGAAATATCCCAACATAAGACAAATGGAATGGAAGATAATAACAAAAAACTGAAAGAAAAGAAAGAAAATAAAAGAGGTTGTTTACCTCTTGATCTCTTCTCCTTGAGATCCTTCTTAAGGGCTTCGATTTTGGTCTTTTGGTGAGACCAGTAGCTCTAGGACGTGGGGAAGAAGATTGGGAAGAGAATTTGGCAGAAATCAGACAATGATCAAGGCTTGAGAGGTGTGGGAGGAAGAGGGGAGTGAGGGTGGTATTTATAGTGGAGGATGGGAGGTATTTTAGATTATTTTAATCATTATTATAATATGTTTATCAAGACAATGAATAATCTCAAATCAAGTGGCCCTAAATAGTGATAATATCATGTGAGTTCGAAGCAAGTGGCCTTGCATCACTTATGATGTCATAAATAGTGCATTTTTACTGATAAATTGATTATACGGTATTTTATCGTATTTCACTATTCACCGAAAATTCAAGAGTTTCAGAAAAATACCAAAAATTTACCCCAACCATTTTTCGATGTTTAGAATTCAAAAATGAACTCCATTTTTCAAAAATAATTTTCTAAATATTATTAATTTAATTTTTAAATAAGGTCACAGTTAATTCGAAAAATAACAATATTGAAGTGCAATTAGTTTTATGTGACAATGGAAAATTAATTAAGATCCCATTATCCTATTTAATAGGGAAAATAAAATATTATTATTATTTACTATTCATGAGGTAATATTACTATTCATAAGTGTGTGTTACTATTCACCAAAAAACAAGTTTGTTTAATCAGACTCTAAATAACATACTGAACACAATTGTAGATGACAGTTTCTTGAAATTCAAAACATAGAAGAAATAAAATTATGTTTAAAGGATACTTATAAATATATCCCTTAAACAAAATTTCAAGCATTTTCAATTTATTTTTAGGAAACCTTGGGATGTTCCAAAAACAGCTAGTTTTTACTGATTCTACAGTAGATTTTGAATATATAGGGGCTTTTGATACAACCAATGAAGTCATCTGGATTTGGAACTTTGTCTAGGATCTTGATGTAGTACCTAATAGTAAAGATCTAATTACATTGTATTGTGCTAATACTATAGTGGTGGCTCTTGCAAAATAGTCAAGGTCGCATCAACAGAAAAAGTACATACTATGAATGTTTCACCTCTTGAGAAATTTATATCAAAGAGTTGAAGTTGTAGTGAGTAGAGTGTCCATAGAAGAGAACATGGAAGACCCCTTGACTAAATTTATATCTCAGCAGAAGCATGAATATCATGTGAGATCTAGAGGACTGAAGGTTGTTAGTAGTTGGCTCTAGTGCAAGTGGGAGTCTGTTGGAGTTGGTTTCCTAGTAACCAACTTCTTTGTACTTTAAGATAAATATGTATTCATTAGATGAATATTAATAAACTTCCTATCACATCATGATTGTTCTTCTATATGAAAATAGTATGTGATAATGTCTTAGGAATAGATGTCGTACTAAAAGGTCATAGTGGATCCCAACTACGATGAGAACCCAAAAGTTTCATGAAAATATTCTTGAATATATGTTCTCTAGCCAGATGATATCATTTGAAGAGAAACAAATGATATAGCTTATCAGGAGTAGGGACTCATGAAACTTTGAGGCACCTTCACATGGTGTGATTCCTTTGTAATATTCATAAGGATATTATGAGAACAATACCCGCCAGTAGGAAATCAACATTCATAAGTGTTATTGGATGTTCCTATTTGAGAACGTGTGTATTGGTCCTAAGACATTAATATTATTATTAATGGGTATTATTACTTGTGTGCTTAGATGTATTGACGGAAACCATGATGACAGATGTTCATGGAGAGGTAGGATATGTTAGGTGTGTTATAAGTAATATTGCATTAATTAATAATGAGATAATGGATTTTTCACTTCTATGGAAGTATATATCTAGGAACCATTGATGGAAATGATATAGCCTAACTAAATCCATGGTCATGGTGTTCACTAGGCAATTTCAATTCTGAGAATTCAAAGAATCCGAAATCAAGCACATGGGTTTATGGAACTTTCATACAACCCGCTTGATTGGAGATATCAGGACAAAGAGATTATATTACACAGTAAGCGTTCGAATGTAGTGACATGTCTTTGCAACATCAAATTCTTTCTCTTGTGTGCTTTGACCTGTTTCTAGATAGTATCTTAGGATTTAGGCAAGTCTGCGTAATGCCAATGATAAAGATTCCTAGAGGGTCACACACTAAGTGTATCCAGTATCTCAGTTAAATAATTTATTTATTTAACAAGTTGAATAAATATTATTCTCAGTTGTGATTTAATAATTAATCAAGACCCATTGAGAATAGGGTATTGTAGCAGTACTGGAGCGGACTGTACCAGTGGTGGCACTGTAGCAACGATGGGTACTATAGCTCTGGCAGGTCACTGTAGCGGTAGCAGTGTACTCTAGCAGCAGCAGGGTACTGTAGTAGTACTATTAACATAATGGGATTTGGGCCAAAAATTTGGGCCTACAGGCCATGTAATCGGAAAAATGCCCACTGGGCCTTCGGGCTATGTAATGGGTCTCCCTCTACCCAGTTAAAAGAGGTCTTTTCTTTGATTTAATAATAAATGAGGCTTCGGCCCCAACCTTTAGAAAAATTATTCAAGTATGTTTGATCACATTTATTTCATAGCTAGTTATTCGAGAGAATATATTGCAGACAGAATATTTATTTATCGATGAATAATGTAGTTGTATTTATTTGATAAATAAATAGTCATTATTCAAGGCTAGGTAAATATTTAGGAGGATTGGAGGACCAAGTTATGGTTCTGGTGAGAAATGATGTTAAATATTATTTAGTTAAATAATATTTAAATATAACATGAAAGTTAAGCACATTTCACGAAAATAATAGCATTTCTATTATTATTTGACATGGGGTTTTCACATGGAATAATAAATTATGTAACGACATATGTTCTAATTATTTATTATTACCTGGTGAATTAAATTCGTTAAGAACATGTCCTGAAAATAATAGCATTGCTATTATTATTTAACATGGGTTTTTTCACATGGAATAATAAATTAATTAATGGAATCTGTGTGAATTATTTATTATTACCTATTGAATTAAATTTCTTGTTATGTTATTATTCTATATATAATTATAGGGGTCATTCCACCAGCTAACTAATCATTGTGTGTACAACATCCTTGGAGAAAAGATCTCAAGCCTAGAGAACTCTTCCCGCTCCAATAATGCTCTTAAGAACGAGAGAGATCCTCCTCCATCAGATCAAGGATAATGCTTTGGAAGTGATTCTCAAGGTGATCGAAGTCGGAAACTGCAAGCGCAAGGATCTTCCATGCTAGCACTCGGAGACTCCTTCTGCGCTAGCACCTGGATCTTCCATGCTAGCACTCGGTTCCGGGTTCTCTATTTTGTCTTTTATCATTGATTCGATTATGTGGATATTGGAATTCATTATCATATTGATCTCAGATTAATCATCGATTATGGAAATTTGCAACGTTGGGAACATTCACATCCTGTACTTCCGCTGCGTCCAGAACCTATAGGTGAGACGTCATGTTATAGGCATCCCTATCCTCATGTTTCTTCAAAATATCCTTGGTCTTGGATGATAGCATGAAACACTGAACATTTTTATCATCATTCAAATTCTTCATATAGAGATACAACTCTTACTCACTAGATTCTTTACCAGACACATCAGGAATAGGTTCTTCCAGCACATACAATTTCCTTTCATGACCTAGGATAACAAAAAATCACCTTTGCCACTCATGGAAACTTGTGCCAGTGAGAAGGTTATTCTTCTCATGTATCGATCACAGTGATATGTTTGAAGTCATTTTTATTGTTGTTTCTATAAAAAAGATGAGCAGAGTTTTGTTACTTTATACGATAAAATTTTAAAAAATAAATAAATATTATATTTATTAATCTCCCACTATTTTATCAAAACTCAATATATCTCATCATTGGCTTCGGAATATACTGTTTTTTGGACATTCTAGTGGCAAAGATCCATATTCCTATTTTCATCACCCCAATATTGTTCGGTCAAGAAAATTGAAGGGTTTTAGGTAGGAATTCCAAATATCAGTTGCATTAATTCAGTGTTCCTTGATCTGTTGAGTTGACTCCTCAATCCTAAAATCCTTAAATTGGATTTCAGCAACTTCTGTCTCTCAGTTACACCAAGTCCTGCTTTCACAGTCAACCCTTGATGCGAACTAAGTTAATTCAACCCAAAATTTCAAGTTATAATTCTCTGATAATTGATTGAACCCCAATTTGGACTGGTCGATCACTTTAAACTACAGTTCGATTTTAACTAAAGAAGAAAAGGCCTATACCAATTTAATATATATAATTTAGGGATTTTATCTTTTATGCGTAAATTATCAATTGTTATCTTTATTAAATTATTGTTAATATTAAATGGATTTCTTTAAGTGATTAACCATGTCTTAGATAATGTTTTGTTAATTCATTAATTCATATGATCGCAACAAAACATTCATTAAAAAATAACCATGCAACTTGACAGGAATAAAATAATTAAGGGGTACGATCATGAGATTTTACTAATGGTTAATTTATCTAGAGGATGATAAACTAATCGTAAACCTAGGGGGAAACATCTCTCTTGGATTGGTTTTGGCTCGACTCCAAACTTTAACTGCCTCCATAAGCTTGGGAGCTTCTTCCATTGCATATTGTTTTACTCACACGTAGGTGAGGGGAACCAAAGGATTGGTTAAAGAGTTTACATAAAAGAAAACATTAGCACACAGAACCTTACATAATGAGAGGAGGAATAAAATACAGGCTAACAATTTAATTTAATAATACATTTAAAAAACACATACGATGATCCGGTCTAGCCTCACAATCATTCACATGCATGCAATGAATTATGCATTTAATTAGCATTAAATTCTAATCATTATTATTTAAGATAAATCATGCTCGAATAAATTAATTATCCTCTTTAATTAATCAATTTTTTATCTTAATCTTCATCTGAATTTTCTTGAGATTCTCATCCATCATAATTTTAAACAAATTAAATAATTTTTTTTAAAATTAACTGTGTAAAAAAAATGTACCTTGGAGGCAACATGGTGATTACTTTTCAGAACTACCAAACATGTATTATACTCATATATTGTTTACTCTTGCAGCATGTGGCATACACATCTTTTCACGTAATTCATGGCATGTACTATCAACTTAATGACCACATAGAACACATGGTATTTATGTAGCGTGTTATGGTTCAATGCTCGTAGAGTAATAACTGTAATATGACTTATACACGATATGCAGATCTGAACATTACACAGAAATTAATTAGACATTTATATATATATAACTCATCACATAGAATATAATATCAACTTAATGATCACATGGAACAAATGTTGATAAGTTTTGAACAGTATAATAAATTAATTTTTTAATTCTTCATAATTTGGGAAAAGTACACGGTGTGTACATTAAAATTTAACACTACGTCAATTATTCTCACCATGTATCTGTGACACACGTATAGGGACTTGGTGTTTAATAGTTCCATGAAAAATATTGGATTACACGGTGTGTACATGGGCTACACATCATGGGATCTCCGATTTACACTCTTAGGATCTAGATGTGAGAGAGTGAAAAACAATGAAGTTCAACTGATATCAGCATAATAATAGGACAATCAGAAGAAGATGTAGAAGAAAAAAATGAGAAGAAAGAAGGAATCCTCGAGGAACCACTGCTCTCAAAGGCTTATTGAGGCCTACCCCACCGAAAAACCAAGATTCACTCTAGAGAAATAGCTAACTATATCCCCCTAGTCCCCCCAGACGCATTTATAGAGGATTTCCCAGCCAACTGGAAGATTCTATAAATCATTCCTCTAAATAGATGGCAACCTCCATTCCAGCTAATTATTATTCTGGTAATTACAACTCTACCCCTGGAGTTATTAATAACTCCCACCCTAACATATCCATGATTCTATAATTTCCACCAAATTGAAGATTCACCTTGTCCTAAAGATGATAACTTATTGATTTTATTCTGGGAACGGGAATAGGAAAGCCTTGCAAGAATACATTTTCCATAGTGGAGGCTCCGATGGTGGCTTCGACAACATTCGTACTCCATTTTCTAGACGTTTCTACCAAACTTGAAAAACCCTCCTCAACTTGCTTCGAACTCTGCCTAGTGTCATATTAAAACCTAAAATATGTTTTCAAAATGTTGGAATAACTAACTTTCCACCTCATATATGCAAAACATAGAAAGCCTGATTGCATATGTGCCCTCAGTGTTGCCTCCCTGCAAATCTTCTTGAGACTGCATTCGTATTGCTTTGTTCAATTTCTTTTTATTCCCCCCACAACATCTCTATATAGAAAATACACTTTGAATACATGATCCACCATTCTGTACACAAGGTACACACAAATTGTTCCCCAAGTGTCCTGAGAGGAGTGATTTTGTGTACCTCAACTAGAACTATGCCCTCTTTCACTTCAACGTGTTCATCAAGACTGTATCTAGGTTCGGAATTTTCCTCAACCGGTCGTACTGGTACGGAATCAAACTGCTCCTACACCAACTTCTCTTACGACACGACTCACTACCCCTCTATCTGATGATCAACAAGTTGTGCCACTCCTTCCATCATCTCCTGCAGCATGTTATCCAGTCATCGCAATCTCACCTCCTGATACTGAAAACCAGACTTCAACTCTAAGAATTATATTTCAATTGTTGTTATTCTACTCTCTATGTGTGTATTCAAAAAAATGCAATTTCACCTTCTAGTTTTCTTCCAATCATTAACTGCATCGTCTTCTTCTGATTCCTCCTGATCAAGCATTGCAACATCTCCTTCCAATTACTTTCGACCAAGAACCTCTTTCTTGACCCTCTCTAATTTTCCTATCCATTGCCTCAAATCCCCCAATATTCTCTCAAAGAGAGCACTGAATGTTAGGATATAGATTTGAGGGAGTGAAAAATAGTTTTTTTCTATTGATGTCTGCAGAATAACAGGAAAATCAAGAGAATATGTAGAAGAAGAACAAAAAGAGAAGAAGAAAGACGGAATCCTCCAAGAAACGCTACTCTCAGAGCCCTTTGTGGCCTAACCCACCGTACAAAAAAGATACACTTCAAAAAAATATCTAACTAAATAACCTTAGGTCCCCAATCTGCATTTATAGAGGATTTCTCGGCCATCTAGAAGATTCTAGAAATCATTCCTCTAAACAGCTAGCAACCTCCATTCCAGCTAATTATTACTCTAGTAATAACAATTCTTCCCCTAGAGTTATTAATAACTCTTACCCTAAAAACTCCCATGATCCATAAGCACCTACCAAAACACCTTCCCTGTGCACTAAAAACCATGATTCTATCATATAAAGTCACCAGTCATATAGGCAATGTAAGAGGATACACATCCCATCAGTGACAAAAGGACTACACTCCGTGTATGAAAGTTACACGGCATGTACTCTGGCTGATTGTGAATCAGGATGACCCAATCAACATGCAGTGTATAATTAATCTGAGATTTACATGATGATAAATGTTGTGATCAACATAACTGAATCAAATGATACATAAAATAGATAAACTCTAGAACCAAAGCGTGGGATCATCACATATTATTTAGAATTAATTTAAGTAATTAAAGAATTACCTTGAAAAAAATTATTTATTCGTTGATGAATTTGAAAACAACTTTACATCGTATCATCATTTCATTGTAGGACTCAAGAATATATTCCTCCAATGGTGATCCACATGTGTTACAAAAACCTCTGAATGTCGTCGTATGAATCTATGAGTGCTTTAATGGAAGATCATAATGATTGCATCATTCACCTTTGATCGGCCTGAGAACCACTTCAAGGAAGGGTTCTCTTCGATCTCTCTAGACTTTAGAGTGGTGTTGGAGCATCAATCTTTGTTCTTGAGAGCGTGCTCAGAGAGGGAATACTCTAGGGCTTTGAGAGAATTCTCTCCAGATCTTGTTGTGCATAACAGAATGAATTGGATTTTAGAAAAATAATATAATTGGGTTTATATACCTCTAGGGTTAGAAAATAATAATTACACATGTGACCTTATTATTTTTGAAATCCCTACAAAATGTTGCAGAAACGCCAGGAGAAATGGAGCGAAAAATGATTCACAGAATATTAAAAGGGAAAAAACAAAAGAAGAAGATCTTGGAAACAGAGATTTACGTGGTTCAGGAAATGACTCCTACGTCCATAGAGAGGTAAAAATATCACTATAAAATATGGAAGCACAATTACATGGATATATCTCATAGTTTCTAACACACACAAACCCTTGCCTGAAATGGGCTAATTAGGAGGATGAAACACTATTCCACCAACTGCATAGAAATTTTGTTATGCTACAGTGAAAGATTGTAAGTCTGTATTGGCCACCCAAGTCCAAGGGGCTACAATGGTCAATGGCTGGAAGTCTGTGAATCTACAGTAGTCGTACCAAAAGTTTGCACTGCTATAGTAGTCGTGCCAAAGTTGCGGCTCAGTACGCAGTACAGGTTGGAAGCATTCGGCCCAAACATTGTCCAAAGAGGTTTGAGATACACCAATCCAACACATAACCCCATGTCTACAATAATAATAATATTATTATTATTTCTTAACATGCACTAAACTCAAAAATTAAATTAAATATTATTTATTCAAATAATATTTAATATACATTATTTCTCACCAGACCATTAAACTTAATTCTCCATTCCCCCACAGTATTTATCGGACCTTGAATAATAACTATTTAGTTAATAAATAAATATTACTTCATTAGTCGCCAAAAAATAAATAAATATTATATTCACTAAATAGAAAATAAATATTTATTAAATATTCTACTCACATAATATTCTCGCAGTGGTATTAGGCGAAGCAGCCTCATGTCCAAGGTTAGCATCTAATAACACACCAAGACACCCATATAGAAAGAAGTTAATGTCTCAATGATATATTACCTCATATGGACACATATTTTGTAATATAATCATTTTATCATGATATATATAATCATGTAGGTTACATGATAGTGTCATCAACATATGTGTTCGATGTCTCTTTCTTTGACTTTTCTGAAATTGAACTTG
Source organism: Viscum album (assembly GCA_963277665.1). Taxonomy (NCBI): domain Eukaryota; kingdom Viridiplantae; phylum Streptophyta; class Magnoliopsida; order Santalales; family Viscaceae; genus Viscum; species Viscum album. The sequence goes on along the minus strand of OY728139.1, from coordinate 1,508,425,522 downwards.
CCTATAGAACACCATGGTCATTAATTTTTTTAGACTATCATTTTCATCAAAGGGAATGAGATATCAACTTTTGTCAAAGAACAGAAGGGACAAATATTTTCTCTCATTATTCATTAATGAAATATTACTCGTGACGTGCCCAACTTATCCTACCTCGCTGTGAGCACATTTCATCACAATTTTCATCATACATCAAAGTACGCGACTTATAATACACATTAATAATAATTTTAAAGTCTAAGGATAAAAAAAACTATGTAGATAGGAACATCTAATGAAACATATAAATTTGGATTTCCTACTAGCGGGTATCGTTCTCATAATAACCTACAATGGATATTACCAAGGGCGTACACTATGAGGAGATTACTCATAGTCCTATAAGTCTCCACCCCAGATAGTTTATATCATTTGTTTCCCCTGAATGATTTCATCTAGCTATAGAACATATATTTAAGAATACAACCATAACACTTCTGGGTTCTCATCATAGTGATGAACTGTTATGACCTTTCAATGTGATAACTACTCTTAGGACATTATCACATACTCTATTACATGAAAAAACAATCATTATGTGATAAGAAGTTTATTAATATTCAAAAAAATGAATACAAATTATAATAAACTACACATAAGTTGGGTCTAGGGAACCAACTCCAACAATCATGAATAAAGCTCTACTAAAATTCCTCTTTTAAGGCCCAATAGATGATCATAGTCTCCTTATGTTCAAATAAAAACACTATGCTCAATGTCATTTTCAGAAGCTACACTTTCAATGTTTTCCACTAATTAGGTTGTGGCATGGATGTTTGACACATTTCGATATCATTGAGGTACACTACAAGAATCGTGTGTCGCACTGGTGGGTAGTGATTCCCACTCAATGATGATAGGTTCAACATCACAAGGTGTTGAAGGAATTTGAGTCTTAACCCCTTCCAGTCCATCTAGTCCTTCATAAATTTTTGGAGGTGTGTCAAAGTTAATTACCAGTGAACCGACTACATGATCATTGGTGAGGTCCACAGTGACAGTGTCGATTCCACCAGAAATGGGACCTACTAAAGGAGACTCCCAATCTGTAACACCCGAGACTTTTATGTTATATAAATCATCAAAGGAATCTTTTTCTACACACTACACTTTCTTGTCTTTCTTTACACAAAATGGCGAGCTTCCTCGATAGCTTGCGTCGTACACAATACCGAGTTTCACTAAACAACGATATACTATTAAAATATTATTAAAACTAGGCGTTATGAATAGTAATAACCACTTTTTGAAATTTTATAAATTTTATTTTTCAAAATGGACTTCATTTTTGGATTCGTAATATTGAAATTAGCTTAGGGTGAAATTTTGGTATTTTTATGAAAACTTTCAATTTTTGATGAATAGTGAAACCACTAAGTGGAAGTTAAAAAAGCTGAATTTTTCATAAAACTTAATTTTACCGCTTCTGTGTGTGGAATTTAGAAAATTCGAGAGACACGGTTGATGTCAGTAAGTAAAATGTGGTTCAATGAGATGAAAATAATTTTTCGATGAATAGTAACTTTTTACTTTTTTTACCACGGTTAAAAGTAAATAGAGTAATTAAGGGTAACAATGATATTATTATTACCCTAACACGTGTCCTAATTCTATTGGACAAGTGTAATTCGACCAAAAACAATCTTAGGAATAAAATATGACCATTTAGGCCCACTTGGATTAGATTAGGACATTTATTATTAATTTATTTAAAGAAGGGTTAAAATAGTTAAAATCAAAGTTTAATAACTAAATCATTTTTAATATGGGGTTATACATAAGATAAATTCGACTATAAATATTAATTAGAAATATAAAACTATTTCCTACATAATGGTATTTTATTTGTAATTTTTAGACATTAAATAATTTAATTTATTTATAACACAACAATGATGCAGTAATTATCTTATTAATGAAATATTGACATAATTGATGTTATAAATACCCAAATAAATATAATTTGAGCCTTTTTATGAATTCCAATAATTTTATAGATTAATATGACATTTTAGTATTGATTTAATTAACTTTTTTCGAACTAATAATTCTGTTATGATTTTCAAAAAAATTAATTACTAAATAGTGTCAAAATTGACATAAAATAGTTTTTAAAACAAATATTATATTAGTAATTGTTATTTTATTCCTAAAAATATAGGTTTCGGCCAAATAACTTAGATACAGTTATATATATTAATAATAAACAACTTGGGGTTCGTTTGTCTGCTTATAGTAAGTTTATTAACCTTATAGTATAAGAACACAAGAAGACACGGTAAAAGTAAAATTATTTAACTTAATGTTAAATCTAAATGATAAGGTTAAAATAGGAACCTAAACTTATCTAAATTATATTGGATGAGAGGATTTCAACACATCCCCACCTTGGATTATAAATAAATCAATTTGGAGCTATTTAAAACCGAACTTGACTTTATAATAAAATAATATTTTTTGTTATTCCAAAGGTGCCCCTCTCCTCCCTTATAAAAGGGAACCTCCTCCCTCTCTTCCTCACACAACTTTGAGCCTTCAATCTCGGCCCAAACCTGACACTTTCTCCACTACACTTCCCTAGAGACATCCTAGAGGTCCTGGTCTTCTTCAAAGACCAATTTTAGTTCCCTAAAAGAAGGTCTCAAAGAAGAACTTCAAAGAAGAGGTAATGTCTGTTACCGATTCTTTCATCTTTATTTCTTCTTCCACTTCTTCTTATTTAGTTGTTTCATTATGAAGTAATAACATCAGTATCACTCATATACTGATATGTTATTATAAGTATGAAACAACCCTATTTCACCATCTATCCATCCTACGGAAAAAGAAATCACCGCGCGTGCGTGCGTACGGTATACCGTCTCCACGCCGTGGTATAATCTATTTTCCACCACCACCTTACTTGGATGGGTATAATGGTGTAAATAATGACTATATATGACTATTATAAAGTGATACGGATTCTGAAATAGAATACATACACTCCAATACAATTCCACGATCATAGGAATGATATCATCACTCGTGCGTACGTACGGAATAATGTCTCCACGATGTGATGCAACTCGTTCTACATGATCTTCATTTCATAATGATTATATAAATGAATTAAATGAATGAATATGATATATATTACACTAATAACATTCTGGAAATGAGGTATCTATAACCTAAAGAGAAGAATAAGAATTTATTCGATAAAACACGCATAAGAACAAAAAGTTATAAACACCCGAATAACAAGTAGCAATGAAATATTACTACTAATAAGCTAATAATATGACCAAATATGATATCATAAAAATAATTATGATTATGGAATAAGTCAATAACATTATTTAAATAATTATATAGGAGGTTCAGACACGTACAAATCATATCGGACCTAAGGTAAGGGAAATATCACAATCTCATTTTTATCCGAGATTGTTTATACTTTGGCATTTACTGGGGTGTATTTTATCATCCACATCCATGTTTCCTCAATATGTAATATTATTTCCATTCACCTACAATTTTTTAAATCCAATTTTACCCTTCGTTGAGTTTTTAGTAAAAGATATGAAAGGAATCGTTTGTCGTTTTCCGTACGAGGTACTTTTTTGACTTTTCCGACAAAAGTATGAGAAGAATGTTTTTTTAACTTATACGACATGAATGGATTTTTAAAAAATTATTTCCAAGAATATTCCTTTACAAGTTTTCAAGTTTATTTTTAATCAACTTCTTTATTTTAAAATTGTATAACATGTTAAAAAAAATGTTTTTGAATTTGAAAGGATATTTTCCTCAAGAATGGAGTTCAAGTGTTTTATCAAAATTATTTTCCACCTAAGATAATATAGGGTTCTGTTTATATCCCTATTATTACATTGATTTGATTATGTTGTAATGGAATTATTTTTATGAATTCCCTTATCTTATATTAATTGTTTGATGATGTCACGATGTTTAAGATTCCCATTTTTATTACATGGGTTATGCAATGATGTATGATTTATGATTTTGTGGCACACATAAGAATGGTATCATTATGAGATGTGTAGGACCTATATCTCCCTCCAATTAATTGGTTAAAGATTTTATATCTCATGAGATAGACATGGCTGGAACGGTAGGTTATACCGGTTCAGTGAAACAGGACTGAAACGAGGAGTGAATTCGGTTCAAAAATGGACTTTGTCCACTAAGATAGTCTTGGAAATGAGTCTTGACTAATAAGAAATGATTCTCTATGATTATCTGTGTATGACACAAAGTTTCATGTTTTAAGTTATGATTATTGGGATTACATTTCACTACTATGATTTATCCCATGTTATGAAATTATGATCTCTTTTGCAGGTTAAGATTTCCAAAAGTTATGTACTTATATATGATGTGATTGATATTTCTTTTGTTTACCCTTACTGAGAATTTGAGCTCACCCTTTTGTATGTTTTATTTCCCTAAGTAAGGAAGAAGGTTATTAAGTAGAATATGCCAAAAATGGACTCTAGATATGATGAAATAAATGGGAGGCAAAGTAGATTCTTTATGAACCAGTTGTTTATGTTTCCCGGTTTCTAAAGACACTATACCTATATGGTCCTTTCTTGGTTTTGTTATATGTTTTAATAAGTGTGATTCAATTCTGAAGTAATAACAATGTATTTAAAGTATGGGTCGTTATAGTTGGTATCAGAGGAAAGGTATATTCAACCTTTGGAAACTAGGATGTGAAAGCCTTAGTAAGAACCCTAAGGATAAGTCTAAGAATTGAACACAATCTTAGTGTTTTAGAAATGGCCATGAATAACCTAGGATAAGACCTTAAGTTTGAAATTTTATTCTTGATTATGTGGTTTTCCTATTATAATTAGTGTTTCTCACACTATTCTTCTTGGTTTTTTTCAATGGTTGGAACCCGAAGGAACCGTGTTAAGGAGGAATGCGACGGGCAATGCAATGATTGTCCCCCTGAGCAACCAAACGTTATGGGAGCTGGAATGAAAAATCTTGTAGCCATGCTCACACAACTTTCTCAAGCTATGAATCATGCAGGACTTCCAAACGAGCAAAGGAAGGAGCAACATTCTGTTGAATCCTTCATGAGACAGCGTCCACCTTCATTCAGCGGGTCTACTGATCCATTAGTTGCTGAACAATGGATTAGTACTACTGAAAAGATATTATCAGTTCTTCAATGTTTTGAGCTTGATAAAGTCATCTTAGCAGTGTATCGTTTGGAAGGTGATTCTGATAAATGGTGGAATCTTATTAAGAATACAAGGAAAAGGGATGAAATTGATTCCATGGAATGGGACGAGTTCAAGAACTTATATTTTAATAAGTACTTCCCTCGTATTCTCTGAACAAAGATAGAGAAAGAGTTTCTTGAACTGAAGCAAAAGGATGATGAATCTGTTGGTACCTATGAATCAAATTTTACAAGACTTGCAAGGTATGCTTCTGGTATTATTATCCAACCTGATAGTAAGATCGATCGATTCTTTAGTGGCTTAAAACCAAGTCTCTGAAGGGCCTTAGCCATAAGGGACTTCAATAGCTACGAGGAAATCATTCGATGTTCTCTCAAAGTTGAGATGGAGATTGGAGTAACCCATCAGTCATATGGGTTTGATAAGAAGAGGAAAATGGAATTCAAAGGAAAATCTAAAGAGCACACTAAAAAGAAGATGAGATTTCCCTTATTCTCAAAGTGTGGAAAGAAACATGGAGGGAGTTGTCTTAAAGGGAGAAGTAAATGTTTCAATTGTGGAAAGGAAGGTCATCAGGCATTTGAATGTCGTAATGATGGGAAGAAGATGTCTAATGATGCAAACAAAGGAAGGGATGCACAGAATGAACCTACTACACTTCAATGTTTCAAGTGCAAGAGATGGGGCATTATGCCAATCAATGCCCAAATCCAAGGGTTGATGATGATGTTCGACGTTAACAAACTCTTAAGGCTAAAGACAAAGGAAAGTCACATGCAATTTCTATCATATATGTGGAGTACGATAACGATGTGGTGAAAGGTACACTTACCATCCACTCTAAAGTAGCAAATGTTTTATTTGATTCTGGATCCACCCACTCCTTTATTTCTGAAGAATTTTCTAAGGGTATCACCGTATTACCTCAATAATTAGATGTTGAGTTAGGTGTGACAACACCTAATGGCACAACAGTCGCATCAAAAGTTTATAATTCTTCTCCGATTGAAGTTTGTGGGAAAGTGCTTCCTGCAAATCTTGTGATCCTTCCTATAGTGGAATTTGATGTGATTCTTGGCATGGATTGGCTTTCTCTACATGGAGCTCATATCAATTTCCAAAGAAGGGAAGTCACATTTCATATTCCAGATCAATCTATGATCATCTATCAATGCAAGGATGGACATAACCTTCCAGTGGAAATTCCTTCCATCTTATGGGTCTTGATTCCACTAAATGAAGGTTATTTATCTCAAATGGTTGGTGAGAAACTCACAATTAATAATTTTCCCATTGTACGGGAGTTTGATGATGTCTTTCCGGATGAATTACCGGGTCTTCCACCGAATCGTGAAGTTGAGTTTTCAGTAGAACTCGTACCGGGTGCTTTTCCAATTTCAAAGACACCTTATAGAATGGCCCCAATTGAGTTGAAGGAATTAAAGAAGCAACTCCAAGATAATCTTGATAAGGGGTTCATACGCCCTAGTGTGTCACCTTGGGGAGCACCTGTTCTGTTTGTTAAGAAGAAATATGGATCAATGAGACTCTGCATTGATTATCGAGAACTTAACAAGATCACTATCAAGAACAAATATCCTCTCCCGCGCATTGATGACCTATTTTACCAACTACGAAGAGCTCAATACTTTTCCAATATTGATATTTTTTTAGGGTATCATCAATTAAGGGTCAAAAGGGAGGATATACCAAAGACGGCTTTCCATACAAGGTATGGACACTATGAATTTATAGTGATTCCATTTGGTCTTACTAATGCCTCTGCTATCTTCATGGATCTGATGAATAGAGTCTTTAGAGACTATCTTGATCAGTTTGTGGTAGTCTTTATAGACGATATTATTGTATATTCAAATAGCAAGGAAGAACATGAAGATCACTTGATAATTATATTGAAGACCCTGAGAAAGGAGAAGCTTTATTCCAAATTTATCAAGTGTGAATTTTGGCTTCAAAAAGTTACATTTTTGGGTCACATGATCTCAAAAGAGGGGATATCTGTAGATACAGAAAAAATAGAGGTTATCAAAAGATGGTCGAGACCAACAACAGTGATTGAGATCCGAAGTTTTCTTGGTTTGGCTGGATATTATCGACGTTTTGTGAAAGATTTTTCACGATTATCTAATCCACTCACCAAGTTGACTCGGAAAGGAGTTAAGTTTGTTTGGACAGAGGAATGTGAAGAGATTTTCAAGGAGTTGAAAAGAAGGTTATCCAGTGCACCTGTGCTCACACTGCCTTGTAGTGGAGAAAGGTTTGTGATCTACAGTGATGCATCCAAGAAGGGATTGGGGTGTGTTTTTATGCAAAATGATATGGTGATATCTTATGCCTCACGACAGTTGAAAATACATGAGCAAAATTACCCAACTCATGATTTGGAGTTAGCTGCGGTAATCTTTGCATTAAATATTTGGAGGCATTACCTTTTATGGTGAAAGGTGTTATATTTATACTGATCATAAAAGTTTAAAGTATCTTTTCACACAAAAGGAGCTGAATATGCATCAAAGAAGAGAGTTGGAGCTGATTAAGGATTACGACTGCTCAATTCATTACCACCCTGGGAAAGCAAACAAGGTGGCAGATGCATTAAGTCGACAAGACCATGCTAGTTTATCCATGATGAGGATCACAAAAGATCCAATATTTATGGATTTACAAAGGATGGATCTTGAAATTATAATGAAAGGGGAAAAATCTTATCTTTATCAAATGAATTTTCAACCATCTATACATGTGAAGATTATAGAGGCATAGAAAGAAGATGTCGAGTTACAAAAGAAGGTGAGAGATGTTCCTAAATTCAACCTTGATTGTGATGGGATAATAAAGTTCAGGAATCGGGTTTGTGTTCCTTCCATCCCCAAATTAAAGAAGGAGCTACTGGATGAGTCTCATAGTTATTCATTCTCTATTCATCCTGGAAGCACGAAGATGTATAGGGACCTGAAAGAATACTTCTGGTGGGATGGCATGAAAAGAGATGTTGCTGAATATGTCTCTCGATGCTTGGTTTGTCAACAAGTTAAAGCTGAGAGATAGAAGTCTAAGGGGATGTTACAACCATTACCCATACCCGAATGGAAATGGGAAAACATCACTATGGACTTTGTCACAGGACTTCCTAAAACATCCAAAGGAAATAATGCTATCTGGGTCATAGTTGATCGTCTTACAAAGTCTGCACACTTTATTGCTATTAGAGAGGATTTCTCTCTGGATCAGCTTGCCAGGATATATGTAAAGGAAGTGGTAAGATTGCATGGAGTACCACTTTCTATTATATCTGATTGGGATCCGAGGTTTACCTCAAAGTTCTGGCGAAGTCTTCAGCATACTCTGGATACAGAGTTATGTTTCAGCACTGCTTATCATCCTCAGACAGATGGTCAGTCTGAGAGAACAATTCAAACTCTAGAAGATATGTTGAGAGCTTGCTCTATGGATTTCAAAGGTGGTTGGGATCAACACCTACCTTTGGTGGAATTTTCTTATAATAATAGTTTTCACTCCAGTATTCAGATGGCTCCTTATGAAGCTCTCTATGGAAAGAAATGCAGGACTCCAACTTATTGGGATGAAGTTGGGGAAAGAAAGCTATTAGGACCCGATCTCGTTGATGAAATGGAAGAAAAGGTCAGATCTATTCAACAACACATAAGAGAAGCTCAGAGTCGACAGAAAAGTTATGCTGACAACCGAAGAAAAGACCTAGAGTTTGAAGTGGGTGATAAAGTGTTCTTACGAATATCTCCATAGAAGAGGGTTATGATATTTGGAAAGAAGGGGAAGTTGAGCCCTAGATATATCGGTCCTTTCGAAATACTGGATCGTGTTGGGAAGGTAGATTATCGATTGGTGCTTCCACTGAATCTCTCTCAAGTTCACGATGTGTTCCATGTATCTCTCCTGAGAAAGTACATACCTGATCCTTCACATGTACTCAGCTCAGAAGTTGTACCGCTGGAGCAAGATCTTTCTTATGAAGAACAACCGATAGAGATTCTAGATCGTAGCAAAAAAGTCCTACAAAACAAGACCACTCGATTGGTGAAAGTTTTATGGAGGAACCACCAATTAGAATAAGCTACATGGGAGCTTGAGGATGTGATGAGGGAGAGGTATCCTCATCTGTTTGTTACAAAGTGACGAATTTCGAGGGCGAAATTCATTTTAAGGGGGGTAGAATGTAACACCCGAGACTTTTATGTTATATAAATCATCAAAGGAATCTTTTTCTACACACAACACCTGCTTTTCTTGCTTTACATGAAATCGCGAGCTTCCTCGATAGCTTGCGTCGTACGCAATACCGAGTTTCACTAAACAACGATTTACTATTAAAATATTATTAAAACTAGCTGTTATGAATAGTAATAACCACTTTTTGAAATTTTGTAAATTTTATTTTTCAAATGGACTTCATTTTTGGATTCGTAATATCGAAATTAGCTTAGGGAGAAATTTTGGTATTTTTCTGAAAACTTTCAATTTTTGATGAATAGTGAAACCACTAAGTGGAAGTTAAAAAAACTGAATTTTTCATAAAACTTAATTTTACCGCTTTTGTGTGTGGAATTTAGAAAATCCGAGAGACACGGTTGATGTCAGTAAGTAAAATGTGGTTCAATGAGATGAAAATAATTTTTTGGTGAATAGTAACTTTTTACTTTTTTTACCACGGTTAAAAGTAAATAGGGTAATTAAGGGTAACAATGATATTATTATTACCCTAACACATGTCCTAATTCTATTGGACAAGTTTAATTCGACCAAAAACAACCTTATGAATAAAATATGACCATTTAGGCCCACTTGGATTAGATTAGGACATTTATTATTAATTTATTTAAAGAAGGGTTAAAATAGTTAAAATCAAAGTTTAATAACTAAATCATTTTTAATATGGGGTTATAAATAAGTTAAATTCGACTATAAATATTCATTAGAAATATAAAACGATTTCCTACATAATGGTATTTTATTTGTAATTTTTAGACATTAAATAATTTAATTTATTTATGACACAACGATGATGCAGTAATTATCTTATTAATGAAATATTGACATAATTGATGTTATAAATACCCAAATAAATATAATTTGAGACTTTTTATGAATTACACTAATTTTCCAGATTAATATGACATGTTAGTATTGATTTAATTAACTTTTTTCGAACTAATAATTCTGTTATGATTTTCAAACAAATTAATTACTAAATAGTGTCAAAATTGACATAAAATAGTTTTTAAAACAAATATTATATTAGTAATTGTTATTTTATTCCTAAAAATATAAGGTTCGGCCAAATGACTTAGATATGGTTATATATATTAATAATAAACAACTTGGGGTTCGTTTGGCTTCTTATAGTATGTTTATTAACCTTATAGTATAAGAACACAAGAAGACACGGTAAAAGTAAAATTATTTAACTTAATGTTAAATCTAAATGATAAGGTTAAAATAGGAAACTAAACTTATCTAAATTCTATTGGATGAGAGTATTTCGACCCATCCCCACCTTATATTAGAAATAAATCAATTTGGATCTATTTAAAACAGAACTTGACTTTATAATATAATAATATTTTTAGTTATTCCAAAGGTGCCCCTCTCCTCCCTTATAAAAGGGCACCTCCTCCCTCTCTTCCTCACACCACTTTGAGCCTTCAAGATCGGCCAACCCCTGCCACGTTCTCCTCTCAACTTCCCTAGAGACATCCTAGAGGTCCTGGTATTCTTCAAAGACCAATTTTAGTGCCCTAAAAGAAGGTCTCAAAGAAGAACTTCAAAGAAGAGGTAATGTCTGTTACCGATTCTTTCATCTTTATTTCTTCTTCCACTTATTATTATTTAGTTGTTTCATTATGAAGTAATAACATCAGTATCACTAATATACTGATATGTTATTATAAGTATGAAACAACCCTATTTCACCATCTATCCATCCTACGGAAAAAGAAATCACCGCGCGTGCGTGCGTACGGAATACCGTCTCCACGCCGTGGTGTAATCTATTTTCCACCACCACCTTACTTGGATGGGTATAATGGTGTAAATAATGACTATATATGACTATTATAAAGTGATACTGATTCTGAAATAGTATACATACACTCCAATACAATTCCACGATCATAGGAACGATATCATCACTCGTGCGTACGTACGGAATACCGTCTCCACGATGTGATGCGACTCGTTCTACATGATCTTCATTTAATAATGATTATATAAATGAATTAAATGAATTAATATGATATATATTACACTAATACCATTCTGGAAATGAGGTATCTATAACCTAAAGAGAAGAATAAGAATTTATTCGATAAAACACGCATAAGAACAAAAAGTTATAAACACCCGAATAACAAGTAGCAATGAAATATTACTACTAAGAAGCTAAGAATATGGCCAAATATGATATCATAAAAATAAGTATGATTCTGGAATAAGTCAATAACATTATTTAAATCATTATACAGGAGGTTCGGACACGTACAAAGCATATCGGACCTAAGGTAAGGGAAATATCACAATCTCATTTTTATCCGAGATTGTTTATACTTTGGCATTTACTGGGGTGTATTTTATCATCCACATCCATGTTTCCTCAATATGTAATATTATTTCCATTAACCTACAATTGTTTAAATCCTATTTTACCCTTTGGTGAGTTTTTAGTAAAAGATATGAAAGGAATCTTTTTTCATTTTCCGTACGAGGTACTTTTTTGACTTTTCTGACAAAAGTACGAGAAGAATGTTTTTTCAACTTATACGGCATGAATGGATTTTTAAAACATTATTTCCAAGAAGCTTCCTTTACAAGTTTTCAAGTTTATTTTCAATCAACTTATTTATTTTAAAATTGTATGACATGTTAAAAAAGGAAAATGTTTTTGAATTTGAAAGGATATTTTCCTCAAGAATGGAGTTCAAGTGTTTTATCAAAATTATTTTCCATCTAAGATAATATAGGGTTCTGTTTATATCCCTATTATTACATTGATTTGATTATGTTGTAATGGAATTATTTTTATGACTTACTTTATCTTATATGAATTGTTTGATGATGTCACGATGTTTAAGATTCCCATTTTTTATTACATGGGTTATGCAATGATGTATGATTTATGATTTTGTGGCACACATAAGAATGGTATCATTATGAGATGGGTGGGACCTATATCTCCCTCCAATGCATTGGGTAAAGATTTTATATCTCATGAGATAGACATGGCTGGAACGGTAGGTTATACTGGTTCAGTGAAACAGGACTGAAACGAGGAGTGAACTCAGTTCAGAAATGGACTTTGTCCACTAAGATAGTCTTGGCAATGAGTCTTGACTAATAAGAAAGGATTCTCTATGATTATGTGTGTATTCCACAAAGTTTCATGTTTTAAGTTATGATTATTGGGATTACATTTCACTACTATGATTTATCCCATGTTATGAAATTATGATCTCTTTTGCAGGTTAAGATTTCCAAAAGTTATGTGCTTATATATGATGTGATTGATATTTCTTTTGTTTACCCTTACTGAGCATTTGAGCTCACCCTTTTGTATGTTTTATTTCCCCAGGTCAGGAAAAAGGTTATTAAGTATAATATGCCAAAAAGGGACTCTAGATATGATGAAATAAATGGGAGGCAAAGTAGATTCTTTATGAACCAGTTGTTTATGTTTCCCGGTTTCTAAAGACACTATACATATACGGTCCTTTCTTGGTTTTGTTATATGTTGTAATAAGTGTGCTTCAATTCTGAAGTAATAACAATGTATGTAAAGTATGGGTCATTATACAATCCCATAGATTCTCATCTTGAAACACAACATTTGTTGTCATGTGTATCTTATTTTTCTTTTGTATCATAAATTTTGTAGGCCTTAGAGCCTTGAATGTTGCTAACAAACACTATTGGCATTGACCTGTATGATACCTTTATCACACTAGGGACAATACTCTTCACATATGTGATGCAGCCAAAGACATATAAGTAATGCACATTTTGGATTTAAACTATACCAAATTTCATATAACGTATTCCCTTTAATTCTCTACATTGGTACATGATTGAGAATGTGCACTATGGTCTTCACTGCTTCACCTTAGAATTTTTCTTACAAAATCTTGATTTTCCTAATACTTTTCTTCATCTCCAGGATTGTCCGATTATGTCGCTCGATGATGCCATTCTATTGTGGTGAGTAAGGTGAATTAGTGAATTTTTTAACCCCAATTATACCCTGAACTCAGGGGAGTTGAACTCTCCACCATGGTTATTTAGAAACACCTTAATCTTGGAATCCATCTCAATATCTGCTACAACCTTCATATTTTTATACTACTTAAAAGCTTCTTCCTTAGACCTCAACACCTTTATCCACATGAATCTATTGTAATAATCAATAAACAGTATAAAAAATTATTTACCTCCCAATGACACTGGTGTGATTAGGACACACAAATCACCATGTGTCAGTTCCAGTCCATGTTTGGTGTGGTACATTGTGACATAAAGGAACGACATGCGATGTTGTTTATCGAGTTTGTATCTACTGCAAAACTGCATAAAATAATTGATTAGAGGGATTCTAACCACTTACTTATTGGATCCTAGGTCCCATAATACGTGAAAATTAATAATTCCATGTATTTCACACCACTACCACATAGCATCGGCCATCTTTGATAGAAGGTTATAAAGGTATGGGAAGATTGAGGGATAAAGTGTTTAAACAATTCTTAGAGTGAAACACTTGTTCTAGCTATCACCATTGGTGATCATATATAGAAAATTCCTCATACTTGATTACAATATTGAAACCCCTCTCATTGAGTTGTCTCAAACTAACAATGTTAGTGTGGAGTCGAGGTATAAAATATACCTCAGCGAACACCCTATGCTCCTCATTTTTTAAATGGAACATGACATAAAATTTTCCATTAATATCTATAGGATATCCATCTCTAAAATTCAATGTGAATTTCACTTAATCATTTAGAAATAAAAACATCTACTTGGTTCTGTTCATGTGGTTACTAGAACCTATGTCTGGTTATGTCGTTACTAGAACCGATGTCAAGGTACCTATAAGATCTTGTGTTAATTTGAACTGAAAATTTCATAAGTAATTTGAATTTTTGGTTTACTAGGCAGGTCAAATCTTAATTGGAGATTCATAGTGGGATTCCAAAGTTTGGAATGCCTCTAAATTACCTTTTAGATGTGGAATGAGGCTCGGTTTGTAGCTTGGAGGTTTCGAGATAATCTTGTGGGTTCGAGACCTGAAACCAAAGTTTTGGGACAAGTGAACCAAAGGGCGCACAGTATGCGCACGGTTAATGTTAATTGTGTGATGAAATCATGCAGCTCAGTTTGTATAGGTGCATGGTATGGGGAGACTATGTGACAGATCATGGAAAACCATGTAGGTGTCGGCATGGTAAAGGAGACACTGAAGATAAATCGGGTGTTGTGAGTCGATTGACCCGTGGCTGGACCTGGACATGCGTTGTCGGGAGATGTGGTGTCAGGAATTGTTTAAAGGAAAGTGTGGATTTTTTTGATGTGAGCATGGATTGGGAGATATATACATTACTTTTGATGAAATATTAGTTTACTCCTAGTTAGAGATGATCATGACCTATATCTTAACATCATCCTAAGTACAATGAGAAAGCACCGATTATACACCGAGCTTCTTCTCTTTTAAAATATATTTCTTGGTAGACAATGGAACCTATTGAGGTTTTGTTTAAAGAGAGTTATAAGGTAAGTCTTATGGTGAGGAGCGCACCATTGGCTGATTGAGGGTGGTGACCCTTGTGATGAGTTAAAATTCAGCGGTTTTCATATAAATAGTTCTTGGGGAGTGGGAGTGGGTGATGCATAGATTTTGCGAGTTCAAGCTCAAGGATGAGTAGGTTTTTAGCCATGCTAGTCATTATATCCAAAAGTGGATGAGGCATAGGCTGTAGTGATCAGTAATTTTTTTTGTTGATGCGACGACAAGGATGCTCCTATAGTGGTAAGTAGGACGTCTGTTGCAGAAGGGTGACCCTCATGTGGGAAGTGTTGTGGGACCATGAGGCCGGTCATATGACGGTGGATTTAGAACTCATATGTCATCTGAGAAATGAAACATGTATGACTGGAAATCTCAATAAATGTCAGGTACAAGTTTGATTATGGATTTGGGTGAAATCCATATATGGGCATTAAGCCCGACATTTCTTTTGACGATCCATGGATGTCGGATTGAGTTTATGTTGGTGTTGGTGCTATATCACGTATACGGTTTTGATCAAGAGATGGTTCTATCAAGATATGTCACTAGAAGTCGGGTACGAGCTTCAGTGATTGTGCTCCGAACATTCTTTGTACGCCTTGAGATAAGGTTTTGGAAATCTAATTTTGAAGATGTGTTGGTCATGGAAGCCAAGCGTTCTTGGGAGTAGTTGACTGGAGGCATCTCAACTTGAAATTACTCTAATGGTTTGATGCAGTAGGTAGAGTACCACACTTAGTGATCTGTTGGGATGAGACGGGTGTAGTTCAAGGTTCCTCCAAGAATTTTCAAGGAAAAGTCTTCACAACCAGGTTGACCTTGGTCGATGGGAGTTCGACTGTTATGATCAAATCGAGTACCAACGGTATTCCCCTCGCATGTAACTTGATAAATGCATTGGAAGTTTCTATAGGACACATAGAACATGTTCTAGTAAGTGAATCTGATGGTGGAAGTATAGTGGCTCAGTTTTGGCAGTAGTAGTTCAGTACCCATGGTGGGGAGATTCATAGGTCGACTAAAGAGGCGATGGAATGATCATGTATTGGAATGAATGGGTTTGAATATGAATTTTCTTAGAGTTTCTATGGTGGTTTTGGGTGGTGGAATTAATTTTGACGGCATAGGTACCATATGTTTGAAAGAACGCTTGGGGGTGCATTGGGCGTTTGGAAAGGCAATGCAGCCGTTTAAGCAAACAATCACTGATACAAGTAGGTCAGGTGATATTTTTATTGTCCGTCAGAGATTTTCGGGGACAATAAGTTCAAAGGTGAATAGCCTATAAGTTCCCATGTTATTACGAGCTAAAAATTTCAAAAGGGAATTGAATTTTTGATTTAAAGGATCAAATCTTGATTGGAGATTCAAAATGGAATAATAAAAGGTTGTAATGCCTCTAAATTATGTTTCTAAATGAGGAATGAGCCTTGGTTTGTAGCGTGGAGGTTTTGTGAGCTTCCTAGGGGTTTGGGATCTGATACCAAGGTTTTGGGAAAAGAGCAGCAGAGGGTGCACAGTTAGTGTTAACCATGCGACCAAACCATGTGACCCAGTTTTTATAGGCACATGGGTTGGGTAGACCATGTGGAAGGACAGGGAAAATTGTGCAGGTGTCTGAAATTTATTTCAGACATGTCATGCAGTTGGTGCATGGATTGTTAAACCTTTCACCATGCCCATGCATAGGGTTGGTGCTTGAATAGTGTCAACCGCGCAGTTGACACATGGTGTAGCCAAACAGTGTAGCCCATTAAAAAGTGTAAAATTACCTTTTTCCCCTTTAGTTCTTTTAGAGGTCACCCCCCCCCCCCCCCTTCACTTCTCCTCTCCTTTTTTTTGTGGTTAGAATCAGACATCATCGGATGTATTAGGAAGCTTGAGGTAATTCTTCGACTCCTTTACCCTCTGTTGTGTTCTCCTTTTTCCTATAACTTGGGTTCCACCAGTTAGGGATTTTGGTCTCGATTCCACTGAATCATAGTGGAATCAAATACCATTGTTGGGGGTTTCACTCTGCCTTGGAAGAGGGTAACCCAGGATGTTGTCAGTACATCGATGCATGCCGATTCACCGAGGCATGTCGTTGCAGTGAATTTGGAAGCTTAAATTATTTTAATTAAATTGTTAGGGTGGTTGTTTTGATGTTTTTACTTAGTAATTTTACACGTTTCAAGGTTGGTTGTGCACCGCTTTTTGTTGGTGAGCGTTAGGTCGTTGTTCCGGTGTGACGAGATTGGTCGGTGTGCTTTTGAGCTTTATTCCCCTTTTGAATAAAGTTATTTTTCTTTGTTTATATATTGTTTGGTTTTATTATTTAAATATAATGTTGTTATAATTAATTAATAATGATAGTATGATCATGAGACGGGTCAAGTGTAACTTGGGTGAGCTCAAACAGGCCTTGGCACCTACTGTTGACCCTTGGAAAATAAATAAAAAGATACCTAAAGGTAGGTGTTTTTTCGTAAATTCCCTTTAGTATTTATGATTTTTTATGGTATTATATGGATGTTAGGGCTCTCCCCTAAGGGCATCTCCCCCTATTTAAACTCATTATAATTAATTGTTTAATTGAACGGAATGGGTAGACGGTACTGGATGAACACTCAAGGTCACTAACAACCAAAATGTGCTTGCTTCATCCCTCAACTTGAGGATATGATCATGATCGGGGATCCCCTATGGGATGCCTCTACATATTCATTTTTAGGATCCCAAGAGGGATTCCTTGTTTACATACTGACTTATAGGACCCAAAGAGTGATGCCTCTATTTACCACAGACCTTGAGGATACCAAGTAGGATGTCTCTCCAGTGTTACGACTTAAAGGACCCAGTGGGTGCCCCAGTGTTTGACTAATCCTGATCTAGTGTGATGTGTGGTTTTGGTTATAGATGGAAACAGGTGTCACCTTAGAATGCATATCGAACTAATAAGCCCAAGGGGTTGTGTCGGTAGTTGTGGGTTTAGACTCTCAACCAACCTCACTCTTTTATTCATGCATTCACATGATTACTGATGATGCAGTTATAATAGACAAAGGGGTTATCTAGTTTGTGGTCATTGTGCATGATGTAATCCAAGATATTATTATTGGGGTCCTCATACATACTTCTTAGTAACCTACTGACGATAACTTTCTATTGTGGATTTTGATCATGATACTTAAACATACTTCCTGAGATCTGGCTATTGAGCCTTTCTATTTTAGGATTGTCAGAAGTACTACCTGCAATCTGGATTCTAAGACTTATTTATTGGGATTTCCATGCGTACTTCCTGAGATCCAGTTGTGAAGCCTTTCTATTTTAGTATTTTCAAACGTACTACATAGAATTCATCTTCTAAGCCTTATTGTATTGGGGTCTCCAAACATACTTCTTGAGATCTGAATTTTGAGCCTTGTTATTTTAGGATTTTCCGACATCACTAGATGTTGGGTACGAGCTTCAATGAGAATGCACGGAAAAATATCTGCATGCCTTGATAAAAGGCTTTGGAAATCTAATTTTGAAGATGTGTCGGTCATGGGAGTCGAGTATTCTTGGGAATTATTGAAAGGAGGCGGTTCAACTTGAAATTACTCTAATGATTTGATGCAGTTGGTAGGGTATCGAACTTAGTGCTCCATCAGGATGAGATAGGTGTAGTTCAAGGGTCAGCCAAGACTTTTCAAGGAAAAGTCTATTTGACTAGGTTGACCTTGGTCGATGTTAGTTTGACCATTATGATCAAATCGGGGACCGAGGGTAGTCCCCTCGCATATAACTTGATAAATGTGTTGGAAGTTTCTCTAGTACACTTAGAACATGTTCCGGTAAGCGAATCTGAAGGTGGGAATATAGTGGCTCAGTTTTGGAAATAATAGTTCAGTACCCATGGCAGGGAGCTTCATAGGCTAACTAAAGAGGCAATGACATGATCATGTCTTGGGATGAACGACCTCGTGTAAGCATCATCTTAGACTTTCTATGGTGTTTTTGGGCACTATCTTGAGTTTTGATGGAATAGGTACCATATTTTTGAAAGAACGATTGGGGTGCATTAGGAGTTTGGAAATGAAATGTAGCCATTTAAGAAAACAATCACCGATACAAGTAGGTCATGTGATATTTTTTTTTACACTAGGGATTTTTAGGGACAAGAAGTTCTAAGGTGAAGAGCCTGTAAGATCCTGTGTTATTCTGAGCTGAAAATTTCAAAAGGGAATTGAATTTTGAATTTAATAGGTCAAATATTGATTGGATATTCATAATGGAATAAAAAAAGTTTGGAATGCATCTAAATGATGTTTTTAAATGTGGAATGATCCTTGGTTTGTAGCTTGGAGGTTTTGAGAGCATCCTGGGGGTTCGGGATCCGATACCAGAGTTTTTGGAAAAGAGAAGTAGAGGGCGCACATTTAGTGTTAACCGTGCAATCAAACCATATGACCCAGTTTATACAGTCGCATGGTTTTGGTAGACCATGTGACAGGCCAGGGCAAACCATGTGGGTGTCTGCAATTTATTGTAGACAAGTCACGCGGTTGGCACAGGACCTGTTAAACCGTGTACCATGCCCATGCATGGGGTTGGTGTTTGACAGTTTCAACCGAGTAATTGACTCATGGTGTAGCCAAACTGTGTATCCCATTAAAAAGTGGAAAATTACCTTTTTTCCATTGAGGGATTTAAGAGGGCATCCCCCCTTTCACTTCTCCTCTCCTTTTTTTGTAGTTGGAATCAGATATCGTCGGATGCATTGGGAAGCTTGAGGTAATCTTCAAATCCTTTACCCTCTGTTGTGTTCTCCTTTTTCCTCTAACTTGAGTTCCACCATTTAGGGATTTCAGTCATGATTCCACCAAATCATGGTGGAATCAGATACCAATGTTGGGGGTTTCACTCTGCCTTGGAAGAGGGTGACCTAGGATGTTGTCGGCACATCGTTTCATGTTGATTTGTCAATTTATGTCATCACAGTGAATTCTAAAGCTTAAATTCTTTTAATTAAATTTTTGGGGTGGTTGTTTTGACATTATAACTTAGAAATTTTACCCGTTTTGAGGTTGTTTTTGCATTGCTTGTTGTTGGAGAGCACAAGGTCATTGTTCCGGTGTGATGAGATCGTTCAGTGTGCTTTTGAGCTTTATTCCCTTTTTAATAAAGTGGTTTTTCTTTGTTTATATATTGTTTGGTTTTATTAATTAATTAAAATTTATTTGTAATTAATTAATTCTAATATTCTGATCATGATATGGGTCTAGTACGACTTGGGTGAGCTCAAACATGCCTTGACACCTACTGTCGACCCTTGGAAAATAGATTAAAAGCTACCTAAAAGTAGTTGTTTTTTTGTACCTTCCCTTTAGTATTTATGCATGTTTATGGTATTATATGGATTCTAGGTCTCTCCCATAAGGGATGCGCCCCCAATTTTAACTCATTCTAATGAATTTTTTAATTAAATGAAATGGGTAGATGGTACTGAATGAACACTAAGGGTCACTAACAACCCAAATGTTCCAGATTCATCCCACAAATTGATGCTATGATCATGACTAGGGATCCCCTATGGGATGACTATACTTATTCTGTTTTAGGATCCCAAGAGGAATTCCTTGTTTACATACTGACTTAGAGGACCCAAAGAGGGATGCCTCTATTTACCACAAACCTTGAGGATTCAAAGTATGATGTATCTCCAGTGTTATGACTTAGGGGGCCTAGTGGGTGACCCAGTGTTTGACTGATCCTAAGCTAGTGTGATGTGTGGTTTTGGGTAGATATGGTAACAACTGTCACTGTAGAACGCATATCAAACTTTTAATCCCAATGGGTTGTGGTAGTAGTTGTGGTTTTAAACGCCCGACCACCCTCACTCTTTTATTTATGCATTCACATTATTACTGATGATGCAATTATGATATCCAAAGGTGTTTCCTGGTTTGTGTTTGGTGTGCATGATGTGATCCAAGATATTATTATTGGGGTCCTCATACGTACTTCTTAGTACCCAACGGATGAGTACTTTCTGTTGTGGATTTTGATCATGATACTCAAACATACTTCCTAATATCCAGCTATTGAGCCTTGCTGTTTTAGGATATCCATACATACTACCTAGAATTTGGATTTTAAGACTTATTTTATTAGGATTTCTAGGCATACTTCCTGATATCTAGCTATTGATCCTTACTATTTTAGGATTTTCATATGTACAACATGGAATTTGAATTCTAAGACTTGTTGTATTGGGGTCTCCAAATGTACCTCTAGGGATCTAGATTTTCTGCCTTGTTGTTTTAGGATCGTCAGACGTACTACCTGGAATTCGTCTTCTAAGACTTATTCTATTGGGATTGTCAGATGTACTTTCTAGGGTCTGGATTCTAATCCTTACTTGATTTAATATTAATGTTATCGTTACTTGAAGCCCCATTTGTCACTGGGATTCCTCCTTGTTCGGGGATACAGAGGTAGGTTGTTGAGAGTGTCTTCGACCCCTCTAATACCAGGACACTCTAGGAATGGCTAGTCCACTATCATTCTAGGGGATTCCAAAGGTTGTTGGGTGGGCGTATTTTTTCTGAGAAGAAAGATGTTGAAGAGATCCCCGAGGATATACTTGATCTCCTCATTTGATGCCTAGGATACTCCCTAGGATCAGTGGACGCACCATTAAAGTATTGCCTAGACTTGTTTTGGGATGAGGTTGTTGAGATAGTTATTGAATGATTCTATGTTATGCCGGATCAGAAGAGTATTCCTTACATCTCTCCTAAGAATCATCCCCCTTAGAGATTATCTGAGTTGCAATGTTGGTATTTCCTATAGGCCGGGACCTAAGAATATGACATCGGGTAGGATTACACGTTGATTAAGTAGTATGACATCTAGCTCAATACCACATTTTTAGGATGTCCAGTTGATACCTAGAATCCTTCATCTTAGTTATTAGAGGCGTGTACAGTTGAACCTAGGTCTAGGAAATGTATCCCCCTTGTGGTGACGTAGCTTTCTTAGATACATTTCGGCGTTGGTCGAATAAGGTATTTTCAATCGGTATTACAGACCTGAGAATCGGCATAATTATACCTAGCTTTAGTGGTACGACATCCTGATCAATGCCCTTTTTACAGGATGACCAGAAGATCATGATTAATAACAGTGGGATTGACTGTTGTTTTATGATATTTTTCACCTTATTCAAGTACATACATATTTATGTGTGTGTGTGTGTGGTAACATTGCCCAATCGACCAGGATCATGGATCCAAGGATCAACTACAGTTTCACTTTATTTGTTTTATTTTTTTGTTTTTAGTTGTGTCTTAGCTATGGTGAGCACTTTCATTGATCATTCCTCATACAACTCTATCCTTCAGCTTATTTTTTATAGTTATTATTATTTTTATTTTTATCTTGATGAGTATCTCACATTTACATACACTTCATATTACTAGTCATGTACGGGGCCGCGTTGGTGGTTCCCTACTAAGTTTTTTACTCACACCCTTCTTGGGTTGTCATTGTACTGGGGTACCCGAGCAGACGATCACTTGCTTACAAGAATAGGATGGGCCGAGGCCCAATACTAATTGAGCAGGATGGCTAAAATATGTATGTGGAGACCTGGTATGTGGTCTTTCTTAGATAGTAGTGGAGCCCTGTGCCATTATTTCAGTTTCATTTATATATTCTTGTATATATGGTCGGCCCAGTGGGTGACCAGTGATGTATGTAAGACATAACAGTTTTGGATTTTATATCATTTCATTTATTATTACAGCCTATTTCTATTTCATATTATTTATTGGTTCCACACTCTGTTTATCTACTGTTTGGATGATATCTAGTTATTTCTGTTGTTGTTACTCTGATATGAGGATACAGTATCCCCACTATACTATCTTTAAACACTCGCTGCTAGTCGACAGCCTCTGACGTGTGGGGAGGTGCGCTTGCGGTCTTGTGTCGAACCTGCTCGGGGCACTGGTTTAGTGGAATCCGGTCTGAGACATTACAGTACCAGATGTTGTTTCTAGCATCCACTAGGAGTAGGTTATTATCATTTTGGATCACTGTTTATAGTGATTCTGCAGTTACATAGATGGTATCATATTATTTAGTTTTTAAAAGTGTTGGTGTGTCTGTTTCCCATGCTTTCGCCGAAGCACTCCACCGCACGTTTCATATCTGACGCTGACGTCAAATGTTTTGCCCCACATTCCAACTTTCCAAAGGCAGGAAGCATTCATCACATTCTCGATGATTTTTGCTCCTTGACCGAAATATAATGATGGGATGTTGGTTCCTCCTTCCATGGATTTCTCAGTCTCCCTCATAGATTAATACGTGTTTGTGAAACTCATTCTCAGTGTCATCTCTTTGTGGACGATGGTTAATTAGGCTGCTTTTGTCTAGACATTCTAAGGGGTCTTGACAAGGAATCAACCTTCGGCTAGGGGAGTAGTCACACTGAGCATCCCTGGCATGTCTGTATGCTGAAACATTAGTCACCTGTATTTTTCCTTATAGGAGGGAATCTCATGGAGTCATCTCAGATATGAAAACTGAGGCATCCCATGTCAATCATGGGGTATCTAATGCCAAAGGCATGTCTGCTTAGGTTTTCCTCAATCATCCCATGTTTAACATGGGATAGTAGTGTGACAGGTCATGAGTTTAACATCTTGCAGAGATGGAGTGAAACTAATCAGGATGCCCCATGGAGGCGGATCAAAGAGGTACATCCCTCGGAGGGAGTACCTATAAGGTTTACCGAATGAGTGGATCATAATTCCTATAGAGGCCGACCCAAAGAGGTTTTTCCCATAAAGAGAAGATTTCACACCGTGAAGGCTGATCTTGACACAGTTGGGGGGTGAATCGTGGAGGTGCTTCCTAATATGGGGGCACCTTGGTTTACCATTGGCTGGGATCAGAATTCCCCATGAATATGGATCTAGGAGGTGTGTCCCATAAATGGAAGATGTAACATGGTTAAGGTTTATCTATACACCGCTGTAGGTGGATCATGGAGGTGTGCCTCTAGAAGAGGCACCTTGGTTTACCATTGGATGGATCAAAACGTCATATAAGGGAGGATCTGGGAGGCATGTCCCATAAAGGGAAGACATCACACTGTGGAGGTAGATCTGGACACCACTGGAGGTGGATCAGGGAGGTGTACCCCTAGGAGGGGGCACCTTGGTTTACTTTTGGTTGGATCAGAATGCTCTATGGAGGAAGATATAGGAGGTGTGTCCCATAAAAGGAAGGTTTCACATTGTAAATATTGATCTAGACACTACTAGAGGTGGATCAAGGAGGTGATCCCCTTGGAGGGGGCACCTTGTTTTACTGTTGGTTGGGATCATAATGCTCCATTTGGAAAAATCTGGGAGGTGTGTCCAATAAATGGAAGATGTCACACCGTGAAGGTTGATCTAGACACTATTGGAGGTGGATTAGGGAGGTGCACCCCTAGAAGAGGGGACCTTGGTTTACTATTGGATGGATCAGAATGCCCTATGACGGCGGATCTAGGAGTTGTGTCCCATAAAGAGAAGATATCACACCATGAAGGTTGATCTGAACACCGCTGAAGGTGGATCAGGGAGGTGCGCCCCTAGGCGGGGGCTCCTTGGTTTACCGTTAGATGGATCAGAACACCCTATGAAGGTAGATCCGGAAGGTGTAACCCATAAAGGGAGGATTTAACACCGTGAAGGCTGATCAGGACACTGCTGGAGGGGGATCAGAAAGGTGCACCCTAAGGAAGGGGCACCAAGGTTTAACGTTGGTTGGGATTGAACCTTAGGGAGACGTCCTATGTACCATGTTTAGGAGACAGGGATCAAAACTCACGTATTTCTATGGATGGTGTGGGGATTACTCATGTGATTTTCCCTTTGCAAGACGATTGCTCTTGGTTAGATTATGTTGTATTTTATGGGGAATATACATGGGAGCTACCCAGGTGCCGCTAGGAGCAGTGATGGTGTGGATATGGCTTATTTGTAGGAACAGCCCAGGTAGGTGTCATGATTCTACCAGGATGTGGCGGCCCAGGTGGAAATTATGATGGATTATGGATATATTGGATAGAGTGTATGGATTGTTGGGTTGCTAGGTTTGGACCTCGAATATGCTTCCTATGTATCCTAAGTAATTGGGAATCAAATCCCATGTAGTTTGGAAAGGGGTGGTGAATGGATTAGAAAACCCTATGGATATGGATCTGGGAGATGCATCCCATGAAGGGGAAGTGTCACATCATGAGGTCACATCACTAGAAGGGGGCACCTGGGTTTACAATTGGTTAGGATTGAACCTCTACGATGCATCTTATACACCCTGCCTAGGAGGCGGGGATCAAAACCCACATAGTTCGAGAAGAGGCGTTAGGGCTTACACATAAGGATGAGGCCCATGGGATCATGTGGTTGGAGCTTATGCATATGAACGTCCCATGAACTGATAGTAGAAGCAAGGATGTGATTGGGGCTTACGTGTGGGAGTCACCCAGGTGTTGCTATGGAGCAGTAATGATGTGAATGGGGCTTACGCAAGGAGGTTTCTCGGGTGCCGCTATAGAGAGACAATGATGTGAATGGGGCTTAAGCATGGAAGTTTCCTATTTTGGGGACATAATTTGGATGGGTATTACACATGAGAGCATACCATGGAGAATTTATGGTTGGGGATTGCTCTAGTAAGGATTCCCATGTGGTTGGAGGTTAGATGTCATGGTTGTTACTAACCTCTAATCCCATGTGAGTCACGCTTGGTGTGAGAAACAAGAGGAAGCAACAGACCTGATGCTCATGTCTTAAAAGGTGTTCCAATAAGATATGATGTGGGTCTTAAGCATGGAATCTTCTTGTGCGCTGCTAGGAGCAGCAAGGATGTGGTTGGGGCTTATGCATGGAAACTGCATGAATGCCTCTATGCAGGAAATGATGTGAATGTGTCTTATGGTTGGAAGTTTCCCGTGATGTCTTCCTCATATCAGGTCACGAGGGAATCCATCGTCCATTTCAAGGGTTAAGGATTCAATTTAACATCATGTGGATGGATGAGGTTTCTGGGGGATTATACAATTATCTACCTATCATGTCTTCTACATGTTATGTCATAGGGGCATCTCGACTTGCTGATTGTTCATGGAAATAGGTTTTGGGGATTATACCTTATGATGATGCCCATCTGGTGTTTAATGATCATCTCATGATGAGGTATCTAATTCTTAACGCTTAAGGAATCTCTTGTGTGTCACAAGAGACATCATATGTTTGTCATATAGGGCATGCTACAATTTAAAGTCGTGTAGTGAGGACAATTGAAATCTTATGCTTGGAGAATAAGGCATCATATTCATGAGTGATGGAGTATACTAAAATTTAAAGTCATGTATTGAGGACTATTGGAATCTTATGCTTGACACATAAGGAATCTCTTGTTTGGAACAAAATACATCCTATGTTTTTGATATATTGTATACTATGGTTTATAGTCATATAGTGAGGACTATTAGGCAAAAGATGCCTAGAAATGGCTGGTGTGGGACTTATGCAAGAGCGAACCATAGTGGTTCAACCCAGTGTTGGAGCCAAGTGATGAGGTTTCAAGAGATTCTTGAGGAATGGTTCAACTCAAGTTACTTAGAGAATCCAAGATGAGAATCTCAACTCGTGACATTGGAAAGGGACCTAGAGTAGTTGGTCGACACAAGGTATTTCTGGGAGTGGCAAGGAATATCTCAAATCATGGTACTTCATGGGTGAATGTTGGGGTTGCACAAGAGTTCAAGAAAGAAATTCCTCGATCCAGCCTGAAAAGTTCGTGATGTGACTCTCCATTTTTCATTGGGGTCAGTGACGGTAGCGAAGGGACTGGGCCAAAAACTCGGGACTACAGCCCGGCACTGGTCCCGAGCGGGGGTGCAAGGGTGCTGAGACCACAACTCAGTATTGATCCCTATACAGCACTGGTGCAGGCAACATTGGGTTGTGCAGCACTAGTGTGCACAAGATTAGAGGATTGGCCCTGCTGTGTGAAAGAATGGGTAGCTTGGCATTGTTGTTCATAAGATTGGCTTTGCGTGCAAGAGGCGACCCTGTGTGTGTCTGAATTAGTCTAAAAAGAGGTCGGTCAAGGATTAAAAAACTATGGGTCCACTCGAAGGAGGACCTGTAGGAACATATCGCACAAGATCTTATACCTCAAGGGTTTCATTATTTCGTGATGTTGTGGAAGATTGTTCTTACGCACAGTAGAGCAGTGGTCGACCTCCGGAGGATCACCCTAAGGAAGGGGGTGCACTTTAATATATAGACAAGAACTTTAGCAATGGCACCCAAGATTTAGGGTGTGGGAGAAGTCTTTCATGCAACTGATTCTTGGGTCATGATGGGCGCATGCACAATTGGGTCATTTAAAGTCGCATTGGGAACGTAATAGGCATGCACAGGGATCGGGCTTGCATGAAAGATTTCATTCTTACACACACATCTTCTTTCTTGCATGCAAATCAATACTTTGCCCAACAATCGTCCTAACTATCCATTTTCAGTAGTCTGAATTCAAACGACCATAACTTCTAATCCTTAACTCTTCTCGGGCTCCACGATCATTAAAATCAAAGCCTATAAAATGGGATATTAATCATGTTTGGAAGAATTTGGTGCATTCTTTGGACTCATTTTTTTGGAGCCAACAGTGTTGTTTTCTACATGAATCATGTTCAGTGCCTCATTTTTTCACATCATGTTTTTCAATTGTACTTCGCATAGTTCCCATTTTTGTTTTAATTATAACACGTAACCTTAGTCATGCCCTGACCACCTCCTGGCACCATAATGTATTTACCATCGTTATTTTCATTGCCTCACCCATGATCGTGCTACAATCAACAATGATGATCATCACTACCATTACTATTTTATTTCTCAATGTTAGGGGTCCCTCATAATGTTTCCTTCTCTTCAAGCATGCAAGACACCCCTCCTCAGTCAGGAGAAAGAGGTTTGTCACGCTTGTAGCTTTATTCCTTGGTGTGAAGTCAACTAGTGTGTTCCTTCACGGAAAGCATCTAGAGATCAACCCAGGTATCGATGGAAATAGAAAACCATGTTTACCTATGAGTAAAAATGAGAAGGAATTTTTTAAATACCTTCTCATCAATGATCTTATTTCCCAAGATGTTCAGATTGTTAACAATAATAGTAAGATGCACGGAAAAATCATAGAATGTATTTCCATATTTTAACCATATGGATTTGAAGTTCTTGCGCATCATCTATGATTTTTCCTTTAACACGTGATTAGTACCCATCCACATAGTCTTCCTAGTATCCCATGCTTTGTTGGTAGTGTCCTTTATAGGGAGTGTCACTAGCATCTCAGATGACACAACTCATAGAATGGTAGACAATTCCATTCGATCATTCTAGTAATAAATGTGACAAGGGTTGATATCTTCCTAGATTCCTTACTCTGGTATATTGACCCTCATAAAAATATCCCAATCACTATAATTTTCATAGGCCATAAAGGGTTAGACTGTCATGCATCCCATATCCTTCGTCACTAGTTACACATCAATGTTACTGCTAGTCCGCCTACTTTTGCTACTACCATCACAGTGGGTATCAGGTGTGGGTGTGGCTCTTGATGATGAATCAGATCTATACATCGACATCACAACATGATCATAAATGGCTCTGATACCAAATGTAATCATGAAAGAGTTGGGTGGGACCACTCAACCAGAGAAAAAACACAATAAAAGAAATTGGGAATAGGAAATGATCCTACTATTGTGGGTGGGAACTGCTAAAATTATATAATTTCTGAAAAAAAGGTTACTGGGACATTATATACCATCTAAAATACAAAAATAATGAAAAATCTACAAGAAAAAAATTTGTTCATCATTTTTTCAGGCGAGTGGGAGGAGCTTTGGTGAACGTGGGAGCAGTTATGGATGACGTGGAGCTAGCTGAAAGTTAATAGGGTACATATCATTGATTATAATTATTTAGTTTTTTTGATGATTTATGCATTTAATAATTTAGTTTTTTCAATTCAAGTTAATCATTTTTTAAATATGAATCTCGAGATCTGTTCCTCCTCTTTCATTTCTCTTTCAACTTAAAAAACGATCTTTTCTTTAAATTTTGATTAAAATAAAATATAGGATCTAATTTGGAGGTTCTAAAGGTTCCTTCCCATAAAACACTAGAACACACTACTTGTATTCGGAAGTACATTCCATGTAGTCAAGGTTCAATGCATCAGAACTGGTCTGTCAAACCACGTCATGTGATTGGAGTTTTTCTAAGTCTTAATGACTTCGTGTGTTGACCAGGAATAGGTGGCACACGATTTCTAGATTACACGCCATGTGGTCCACTAGACACGGCGTGTAGTCCCTTTGGGTTAGGGTTGGACCATGTAACTTTTAGACGGCTTGGCCGGCTGGAGACCGTGTAACACAGATACTACATGAAGCATGTCCTACTGGACATGCCATGTATTCCGAATATTTTTGAAGTACATCTACACATCGTATCCCTGAGCATGTACTTCAAATGGATGGTGAACGATAGTACACAATTTGTAGTTGGAACTAAATTTCATCTACCCATCAAAATTACATAGATTTATTAAAATTTATTATTATATTATAAAAACCCTTGAGACTTGTATGATGGTGTGAGTGTAAATCTTGGGCGCAACATGTGATGGGTGTTATGTATATATGTGTTTAATTTAACATCTTTGTAATGTTCATTTCTACTCATTGGGTAGTTATGAATGGGAATTCACTTTGTTGCCTCCAAGGTACAAGTTACGTACAAAGATAATTTTAAATGAATTTATTTGTTTAAAATTATGATGGATGAGAATTTCAATGAAATTCAGAAAAGGTTTTAAGACAAAAGTATTGATTAATTAAAGATAATAATTAATTGATTCGAGCGTGATTTATCGTAAACAATATTTATTAAGGAATTGAATGATTGTTTTATTTATGTGTAAATATTGTTGCATTTATGGGTGATTATGAGCTATACTAAGACCTTTTTATGTGGATGGTTTCTTTTAATTTATTTATTTATATTAAAATTGTTGGTCTGTGAGACTTCTCCTCATTAATATGTAGGGTCTATGTGCCAAAGGTTTATTTTATGTAAAAACCCATTTTACCCCTCACCTGAGTGTGAGATAAAATCATATGTAATAGATAGATCTCCCAATATAGATCAGACGGATCAAGTTAGGATCCAAGGTGAAACCAATCCAAAGATATACAAAGGTGGACATGTGGAAAGTTGTAAACACAAACTCAAAAAGTTCATGGTGTTTTATGGATGTGATATTATGAATTTGAATATTAATAAATACCTTATAACCTCTTGATTGTTCTTCTTCATGAAAATACATGTGATAATTTCATAAGGATAGTTGTTTCACTAAAGGTTCATAGCAGATCCCTGCTGTGATGAGAACCCGGAAGTTCCATAACACTATTCTTGAATATATTTTTTATGGACAGATGATGTTATTTGAGGGAAAAAAATAATATAGGCCATTAGAGTTGAGGACTCATAAAACATTGAGTCACCTTATCATGGTGTTCTCCCTTGGTAATATCTAGGAGGATATTATGAGAATGAGACCCACCAGTAAGAAATCCACATTTTATAGTGTCATTGTATGTTTCTATTTGCGGACATGTATATTGGTCCTTAGACTTTAAGATTATTATTAAAGGGTATTACAACTCGTGCACTTAGATGTATTGAAGAAAACTATGATGACACACTGTTCGCAGTGAGGTAGGATATGTTGGGTGCGTCACGAGTAATACTTCATTAATAGATAATGTAAGAAAAGATTTGTCCCTTCTATTCCATAATGGAAGATGATATCTCATGCCCTTTTATGGAATTCATATAGCATAAATAAATCAATGGCCATGGTGAGGAATGTGCGAGTTCAATTTAGAGAAGTCAACGAAAGAATAATCGAGCACATGGGTTGATGGAACTATCATGAAACCCGCTTGATTCGAGATATTGAGACAAAGGGATTACATTACACGATAAGTGTTCGTAGGAGGTAACATATCATTTTGGTGTTAACTTCTTTCTATATAGGTGCCTTGGTGTGTTTCTAGATGCTAACCTTGGACTTTAGGTAGGCTCCACCTAATGCCACTAAGAAAGAGGCTGAGAGGGTCACATACTAAGTGTGTTCAAGTACCTCAGTTAAATATTTATTTAACAAGTTGAATAAATATTATTATCAATTTTAGTTTAATAATTATTCAAGGATTCCTAATCGCATTTATTTCAACACTAGTTATTTGAGAGAATATATTATGGGAAAAATAATATATTTATTATCAAGTAATGAAGTGATATTTATTTAAGAAATGAATAGTCATTATTCAAGGTCTAACAAATGTGGTTGAGGAAATAAAGAAAATGGAAAAACAAAATACACACTGTGTATATTAATATATACATGCCGTGTAGTTTTTCTGGGGATTTGTGAGAAATAATTTTATTTATTTAATTAAATAATAATAGGTGTAATTATATGGCTTCATTTTAGGTGATAATAATATTCAAATGTTATTATTATACATGGGTCTTACTACGAATTAAATGAAATGAATAAATGCCTTTGGGTAATGAATTCATTTTATTATTCTAAGTAATATAAATCACAATTACATTATTCTCATGAGACCTAGATATTCTTTGTGGTTGTGCACAAATGGTCTGGGGAAAGCTCTCATGCCAAGAGATAATTCCTTTCCTCCAAGAATGCTCTCAATTTACGTGAGAGATCCTCCTCCGTCGGATCAAGGAGAATACTTTAGAAGCGACTCTCAAGGCGATTAGAGGTGGACATCGCAAGCAATGGCCCTTCCATGCTAGCACCTAGAGATCCTTTTAGCGACGTCTAGAGATATGTGGAGCACATGTGGATCACCCCTAGAGGAAGCCTACACATGGCTTCTATGATGCAATGACAGATCACATTGGATTGTGACCAGAAACATCAATGGAGAGAGAATCCCATCAAGGTAATTCTTGTCTTTAATTAAATTAATTATAACCAATATATGATGATCCTATCAATGGTTTTGGATCTTCCCTCTTTACTTTTTGTTCATCCTTCTATTCATAAGATGCAGTGTTTTATCATCATGAAGGATCTCAGATTGATCGTTGTTGATGGTAAAATTAAAGTTGGGTACACCCATCCACTCGCTTTTACTACGCCTGGAACCTACAAGCGGTATCCTAGGGGTCATGTCATTTATTATAATTATTTAGTTTTTTTATGACTTACACATTTAATAATTTCGTTGTTTCAATTCAAGTTAATCATTTCATAAATCTGAATCTCTAGATCTATTCCTACTCTTTCGTTTCTCATTCACCTTAAAAAATGATTTTTTTTTAATTTAGATGAAAATAAAATAGAGGATATCATCTGGAGGTTCTAAAGGTTAATGGCCATACAACATCAAAACACACATCATGTATTTGGTAGTACATGTTGTGTAGTAAAGTTTCAATGCATCGAGATTGGTATGTCAAACCAAGTTGTGTGATTTGAGATTTTCTAAGTCTTAATGACTTTGTGTGTTGATCAGGAATATGTGGCACGTGATTTCCAGATTACATGCCATGTGTCCCACTAGACATGGCGTGTAGTCCCTTTAGGTCAGGGTTGGACCATGTACCCCATACAAGTCTTGCCCAGCTGGAGACCGTGTAACGCAAATACTACAAGGTTCATGGCCCACTAGACATGTTGTGTATTCTAAAGATTTCCGAAGTACATCTACACTTTGTATCCTTGATCATGTACTTTGAATGGATAGTGAATGATAGTACACACTGTGTAGTAGGAACTACATGTCGTGTACTCATCCAAATTAAACAGATTTAATAAAATTTATTATTATATTATAAAAATCCTTGAGACGTGTATAATGGTGAGAGCGTAAATATGGGGCACAACATGTGATTAGTGTTATGTATATATGTGTTTAATTTAACATCTATGTAATGTTAATTTCTAATCATTGGGTATTTATGAATGGGAATTAACTAGGTTTCATCCAAGGTACAATTTATGTACAAATATAATTTTAAATGAATTTATTTGTTTAAAATTATGATGGATAATAATCTCAAATAAATTCAGAAAGGGTTTAAGATAAAAGGATTGATTGATTAAAGATAACAATTAATTGATTCGAGCATGATTTATCTTAAACAAGAATGATTAAATAATTGAATGCTAGTTTTATTTATGTGTAAATATAGTTGCATGTATGGGTCATCATGATCTAGACTAGGACTTTTGTATGTGGATGGTTTTTTTTAATTTATTTATTTTAATTAAAATTGTTGGTCTGTGAGCCTTCTCCTCATTAATATATAGGGCATGCATGCAAAAGGTTTATTTTATGTAAAACCCCATTTTATCCCTCACATAAGTGTGAGATAAAATCATATGTAATGGATAGAGCTCCCAAGCTAGTGCAGACGGATCAAGTTAGAAGCCAAGTTGAAACCAATCCAAAGAGATACAACGGTGTACATGTGGAAAGTTGTAAACCCGAACTCAAAATGTTCAAGGTGTTTTCTCCCCTAGGTCTTGAGTTAATTTATCAAACACTAGATAAAATAACCAATAGAACAAACTCATGATCATTCCATTTATTTTATTTTTGTTAGTTTCATGGTTTATTTATTTTGGGTGTGTTTTCACGATCACACAATTAATGAATTAAACAAGCATGCAAGATGGAACAAAAATAAGACCGGCCTATGCATAAATATTATATTAGACATGGTTAATCACTTAATTATATCCCACTTAATATTAAAAATCATGTAAGAAAGATAAAAAAATAGAAATTTATATATAAGGATAAAATCCCTCAAGGAAATATTAAGTCGGTAGAACCTTCCATAATCTTGGTTAGAATCAAACTATAGTTCAAAGTGCAGGACCAAACGTAGTTGGGGTGCTTTCAATTATCAAGGAATTCTAATTAGAGGTTTTGGGTTGAAATGAATTGGTTCACATAAAGGGTTAACTACCATAGTAGGACTTGGTGTGACCAAGAGGCAAAGGTTGTGGAAATCCAAAATAAAAGGATTTTAGGATTGGGGAGTCCACTTAGTGGATCAAGGAGCTGTGAGTTAATGATGTTGGCATTTGGAATGCCTACCTAAAACCCTTCAAGTTTCATGACCAACCCTAGTTGGGGTAATGTGAAGGGAAATATGGATCCTTTCCACTATAATATTCCGGAAACATAATATTCTTAAGTCAATGGTGAGGGATATTGGATTTCAATAAAATAGTGGGAGACTAATAAGAATTTATTTATTTATTTGTCTCAATTTTATCATGATAAAGTACTAAATCCTTTCATATCTTAATTTGTAGAAACGGAAAGAAAAATTACATCAAAAATATCATTCTAAACCATACTCAAGAAGGTAAACCTTCTCACCCGCACCAATTCCAGGAGTGGAAAAGAAGTTTATGAGTCATCCTTCTCTATGAGAGAAAATTGTTTGTGCTGGAGGATCTTGTTCTAGTTGCTCCTGGAAATGAGTCCAGTGATGAGATAATATCTCTTTATATGAAACATTTGGATGATGTCACAGATGTCCAATGTTTCATGCTATCAGTCATGTCTAATGATCTCTTGAAGAAACATGAAAACATGGACATGTATAGCAGGATGTCTCACCTTAAAGATATCTATCAAGAGAAGGAAATAAAGGAGAGATATGAGTTCACAAATTCTTTTTTCACAACTAATCTTGGAGAGTCTGCGCCATCTAGACCACATGTAGTCAAGCTTATTGGCTACATTGAATGCCTGGACATCTTAGGGATTAAATTCCCGAATGAGTTGCATACAAATCTCATCCTATCATCACTACCCAAGACCTTATATAGCTTTATTGTCAACTACAACATGAGAAACAATGAGAAGATTCTATCAAAACTTATAACCTTCATTCACCAGGAAGATAAGGACATGGGGTGTGACAAACTTGTAGTCCTTATGGTGAATAAGAAAAGGAAGGACAAGGAAAAGGGTCCAAGGATTTATAAATGGTATGTATCCCCCAAGAAGCATCCCTCTAAGAAGAGGAATATCTAGAGGGAGGTAATGGAATGGGTGTCAGTATGTTTTTCATGTGGAAAGCCAGGCCACTGGAATAGAAAATGCACCCAGAAGCATGGGGATGCTAAAGGTTCATTTTTTATCGAGTGCAATCTTTCCATTTCTACACATTGGGTATTAGATATAGAATTTGGTTCTCACATATATATTCTAATCTATTAACCAAGTATATTTAGAAATTTTTCCAGAGGATAGGTGGATATTTGAGCTTCTAATGGAACGAGGCTGGCTGTGTTGGCCCTTAGTGATTACCATGTCTCATTTCCAACTAAAATTCTTTTGGTTTTACATAACTGTTATTATGTACCTAGTGTTAATAAGAACATAATTTCGATATCATGTTTGGATATGGATGGATTTATTTTCAACATTGGAAATGTGGGTTGTCTCTTTTATAGGAACAACATTTGTTATGGTATGGAACATTAAAATAATGGTTTGCATGTATTAAATTATGAAAACCAAGTGTTAGAAATCACTAATGAAACAAACTCACATGACTCATACAACACCCAGTTGTGGCATCACCGTATCAGTCATGTAAATAAAATGTGCTTGAAAAATCTCTACAAAGATGGTTATTTAGAATCTAATGAGCTAAAACTACTTGATAGATGTCACGCTTGTTTATAAGGGAAAATAACCAAGACACCTTTTTATTGATAGGGTGAAAGTTCCATAGAGATTTTAGGATTGGTATACATGGATGTGTGTAGACCATTTTTAGTAGATTCTAGAGGTGTATATTCTTACTTCATTACTTTTACTGATGGTTTGAGTAGATATGATTATATCTACTTAATGAGGAATAAGTCAGATGTAATGTAAATTGAAAAATCTCTCCCGATTGAGAGAGTTCCTCCTAGGTTTTCCTAGGGTTTGAGTTTCCTCCATCCTGTTCTATTCACCGCCGTGGGGGGATTACCTAAACCCTTCGTTTTGTATGTGGGCTTTTCTTACTCGGAGAGTCCCAATTCGGATTCGTGTCCCTTCTCCGGCTTTGTGGCGAGGAAGGCTCAATTTCTGATATCAACTCTCTTTGCTCGAATTCGAACCTCATCTCCTATATTTCAGAGGGATATGGGTTTTTCAGAGGGATTGGGGTTTTCATTTTCTGGCATTCAAAATCAAATAGCATCTGTTCTTGCACGTTGTCACGAAGACCTTCCCAGTGAATTCTTCCTTCACTGATTCCAGATCTGTTAATTGGGGGAGGAACATGTTCTCAAACCTACAATCCGTTTTGGATCCGTGCAATCATAAGGACTCCCGGATCTCGAAGGCACTTACCACAAAAAATATACCTGCTTCCCGAGGAACGGAGGTTGAATTTCTGACTAGGGGGTAGTGAAAAGGAACCTGGTGCACGAAGATCCTAGGAATGAATGTGAATCCATCGGCGATAATTTTGATTGATTCATGAAGACCCAGCCTTGAAGAGAGGTCGTGAAGAAACCACCGTTTGAACCATTCCGCAGAGGCTGAAGTGATTCGCGAAAAGTGGTGCAAAGGAAACCTTGTTTTTTGAGGCCCTGGGAATGAAGGTGAATCCCTCGGTGAGTATCGTGATTGACTTGCGAAGCGAGCTCGCAAGGTTACTACCGTGGTGAGCCATTCCACGCAGGCTAAAGTGTTTCGCAGAGAGCTCATGCTGAGTGAGAGGGTTTTTCACTGAGGCCCTAACCGTGAAGCCTCTTTACAAAGGCCTTTTATGTGAAGGCATTTCCCGCGAAGCCACTTCATGGAAGGAGGCCGTAGAGTGGGGTGTCTGGTCAGGGGGCCTTTTGCTGGAACAGGCCTTAAAAGGGAGTTTTTGGGCTGGGTGAGGCCTTTTTTTTTCTTGGCCCAGGTGTGAGATGTGAATCCTTTTTGTGGTTCCCCAGAAGAGAGTGGGAATCGTCGTAAATTCCGGCCAGTTGAGGCAACTGACAACCGCCTGCTGACCCAAGGGGTTCAAATCACCGGACTTTTTTCTGGAGTTCTTCCCCATCTATTTCCCTCTGGAATTGGGGATGATCTCATTGATTTAAGATTCAAACATTCCAAGGGGTTTCTAACGGGTTTGTTCGTAGAACCGGAAACATCCAATGATTCCATATCCATTTGAACCTACTTTCCAAAGGTAGGCGCTCATTAGTTGTTGACTGATGAGGCTTAGGAATTTGCATTGGTCGAGAGGATGGGAGGTCGGAATCATTACACCTTTTTTAGGAGAATTGTTGTCTACTTCAGGACTCTCTTTATAGATTTAAGTTATGTTCGTGAATCCTTATTACATTACCAAGTATAAAATGAGTTTTTCTTTAGATATGACAATCAATGATTGACATGTAGGAAATTTATAGAATCTTTTATATGTATTCAAGGTTCTTAATTGATAGAGAATAATCTATATTTGTTAGAGATTCTTAGTTAATGGTATCCTTTGATACATAAAAGTCTCTTGGTCATTATGATGACCATACTGGTTTAAAATCCACTCAGTGGGGCACTTGAAGTTTATTATCATTCAGAAGGACATTGATTATTTCAGAGTTGGGATCATACACGTAGATGGGATACCTACATATCCTTTGTTTTGGAAAAGTAATCAGAACCCACGTAGTTATAGTAAGGGAGTATGATGTTTATGATTTATGGCTCAAAGAGAGATGTCATAATTACTTTTACACTCTAAGATCACCTGAGGCATGCTCGGTGTGAGAAACAAGAGGGATTGGTAAAAACCAGACAATTGTGCCATGGAAGATGCAATCATAAGAAATGATGTGGGGTTTATATATGTATGACTTCCCAAATAGATTGATATTAAGATTTACTTCAAGGAAGAAATCCAGGAACAGGGTCCATAAAGGTATATGTACTTTATGGATATTTGGATACTCTAACTTGGGGCTTACTCCGGAAAAAGGAGGTCCAAATTAGGAGGGGACTTATGATTGGGTTTTACTCCTGAGAAGGAATCCCAAATCAAAAGTAAATTAGGACTGGTTAAGAGAAATTAAGACTATGCTTACTCTTGAGAAGGAAGCCCAGGTTAAAGAGGACTTGGGGCTTACTCCTAAGGAGGATTCCCAAATTTGAGAATTATGACTGGTGCTTATTCCTGAAAAGGAGGACCAGGTTAAATAGGACTTGGGGCTTACTCCTAAGGTGGATGCCCAAATTTGAGAATTATGACTGGGGATTATTCCTGAAAAGGTGGCCCAAGTTAAAGAGGACTTGGAGCTTACTCCTAAGGAGGATGCCCAAATTTGAGAATTATGACTGGGGATTATTCCTGAAAAGGTTGCCCAGGTTAAAGAGGACTTGGGGATTACTCCTAAGGAGGATTCCCAAATTTGAGAATTATTACTGGGGCTTATTCTTGAAAAGGAGGCCCAGGTTAAAGAGGACTTGGGGATTACTCCTAAGGAGGATGCCCAAATTTGAGAATTATGACTGGGGCTTATTCCTGAAAAGGAGGCCCAGGTTAAAGAGGACTTGGGGATTACTCCTAAGGAGGATGCCCAAATTTGAGAATTATGACTGGGGATTATTCCTGAAAAGGAGGCCCAGGTTAAAGAGTACTTGGGGCTTACTCCTAAGGAGGATGCCCAAATTTGAGAATTATGACTGGGGATTATTCCTGAAAAGGAGGCCTGGTTAAGGGGTTCTCTAATCTTAAAGGATGAGGTTGAATGAATGAAATCTCAATCTTTAGTTACATAAAGATGTGTAAATCGCTAGGTTTTGAGATATATTCCATAGAATTCCTTTTAGATAAGGAATTAAAATCAATAAATCATGCCATAAATGGCTTTGAAGAGTGTCTTGAAGACTGAGTCTTGAATAGGAGAGGTGGAATGGCATAAGAGGGGTTAAATGGGCAAGAAAGGAACCCAAAAAGGCAGGGGTGCACAAGTCCTTGTAGGTGTGCAGGTAATGAGTGGGCGCGCAAGTCCTGGTCGTGTAGGTATACCTACACGACACATGGGTACTTGCACGATTGTTAACCAGTAGGGTAACACTTGGGAGATCCTTGACCAAAGCCTTTTGAATTATCCTGAGGTACTTCCAGAAGAGAGGCGCGCAAGTTTTGGTGAGGAATTAGGGAGGGGTGCAAGTATGTTCATTTCCCTTAAGGGTAAAACACCTTAGGCGCGCAAGTGTTAGTAAATTCTAACACTTAGACCTTACTCCTCTTGTTTAGACCTTCCATTTTAGGTAAAGAATTACCTTAGAAGTGTTTGGAAGACCTGAAGAAGAGACATGGGCATTCAGAGATCTATATTTGAATTCTGGAAAAATTCCTCCTTGAAATGGGGGGCCCACAGGGTCTATTTATAGGCTGGAGAAGACCCCGGGCGGTTATCACTTAGGTCGTGCAAGTCACTTGCGTGACCATTAGTCAGTGCACAAGTATACTTGCGTGACAGTAAGGGAACTTGTGTGGTGCATCTGCAATTAAAGCCTTGTTCATGCCTTTGTCAATTTTTGATGTTTGCTTCAAAGGCTGAATCAATTTGTGCTAAGTCATTTCCCTTTCCATTCATTTAGACAATGTGACGAAAAGGAGAATCAACAAAAGTCCCCCCTCAGAGTTGGATCCGAAAGAATAAGGATGTGACTCTGAGGAAAAAATAAGAAAACCAAAGGGAAAGAGGTGCGAAGGTATTCAATGCACAACCATCATCGCGTAGGTGCGAGTCGCGCAGGGCTGGAGTGCGCTGGATGGAGCGCGCTGGCTGTAGGCGCGCAGGTGGCCCACCTGGCCTATAAATATGCGATCATTTATCATGCATAGCACCTGATTTTCGGATTTTCGAACTCTCACCGCGTATGTCACCTTCGCCGCACAAGTTGCTCGTTTTCCACTGTTTCTTCATTGTCGCGTTTTTGTCAAGGTAATAGGACTTGGGTGGTGATACTTGTGCGTCAAAAACTTGTTCGGCATATCCATACTTACAGTTCAAAATTATACTTGTGTGCCTTAATGCCTTATCCATTTTTTTAAATTCCTTCACAAATTTTAGGAAAATTAACTTACTTTAGGAGTTAATTACTCAAATTTTGTGCAGATCCAATGGCTCCTAAGAAAATTGGAATGGTTGATGAATTGTCTAGAAAGTGGATAGATGACATAATGAATATTGTTGGCCATTATTACTATGATATCTGCGACAGCACTCTCCCATATTTGGCTAAGTACTTGAAAAAATATCATCTTAATTTCTCACAGAGCATCTATCTGCCCCTGTGTGGTCATGGTCATCTGCAAGGAGTAAAAGTTCCAGATGCAAAAAACTATATGCTTGAGATACATCTGCACTACTACTCCTCTATTTCAGTTATTCTATGCATTAAGAGCAACAACATTGGCATGAACTTTCAAATTTTTCATGCATTCCATTTCCTTGCAGATATGAAAATGCAAACCCATGGGCTGAAATGTTTTCCACTACTGGTTGGTGGAGAGAAGACAAATATGGTATTAGAACAATATCTGAAAATAGTACTCTCTCCAAATGGATCTTTACTTCCAATGATTCATTCTCAAATCCATGTATCCATCTTCCAAGTCTCTTGGACAGAAACAGAGTCACTGTTTTATCAGCAGAAAATTTTCTCAAACCGCACTCAAGAACATTCTTTTACAATTGTTCCAAGAAGAGTTGGTATCACTGCATCTCTTAGGGTATCCAGTTGAATGAATGAATTACTGGTGGCTGCTGATGAAGCTCGGGATGCCTTAAATCAAATAAAAAGTTATGTTGAAAGTCTTTTGTAATTCCTAAAAAATAGAAGAGACTCCAGTCTGTGGATGTCCTTCTAACTCTTGTGTATCAATTAAAAACACTTTCACCTTCAATCATTTGTACCTACATTCTCTTTTTCTATCTTCTTTGAATTTACTTAAGCCAATGGGCCTAGTGACCATAGTTTGATTTTTACTAGGATTATTATAAATAACCCTACAAACTTTGAATCCCTTAATTTCTCAATACTACCTAAATCATACAAAAATATATGTTTAGTGAGATGGAAGTTGACTTTTATTCAGAGTTCCTTTGTCTTTTGTGGGCAGTTTAAAGTCATGCACGTCGGACATAAAGAGGCTAATGTTTAAGGTCGAAATAGCTTTGACCGAATGAATTAGAATTGACTCAATTCCTTGACAATTCATCTGAAAACATATTACCATACTCAAGTATGAGGGAAAATACGTAAACTATGACTTAAGAATATTTGAATCTGATGAATGATATGAAAAAGAGCTAAAAGGAATTAGAATAAGTAGTTCCCAAGAATGAAGTTACAATTATTTAACAAACCCGTTAGGGGGTTGAATTGTGCAGGGCCACCTAAGGGCATTGGCTGCATAGTCAAATAAATATCATCTTTTGGATGACAGGTCCGTTATGTAGATTACTTATGCAAGGCCACCTAAGGGCACATGATGCATAGTCAGGAAAAATAACTCTCAGAAATTTACTTTCCTAGTGCTAAAAAGCCATTGAAAGTTTATGGAGATTCAAATTTTCCAAAGTATAGAGTTTGTTGTATGGAAAGGGGTACTTGAATATGGAGAAGATATTTCCAAACAAGATTATCGAAGAACTGTATGGATATCACTCCTACGAAGGTCTGACCCAAACATAGGGAAGAAGAATATAAACCATAGACTTGAATACTTTCAGATCATGAAAAAGGATATGGGACAAGTATGTTAAGGATGGCTATTTTTGCGGATCCCTACATATTTTCATTAAGACAAATAAGGAAAAAAGAGGCTTTCCTCCCAAGAATGAAGTTACCACTATTTAACAAACCCATTAGGGGGTTGAATTATGCAAGGCCACCTAAGGGAATTGGCTGCATAGTCAAATAAATGGAATCTTTTGGCTAACAGGTCCGTTATGTAGAGTGTTTATGCAAGGCCGCCTAAGGGCACGTACTGCATAGTCAGGAAAAAGAACTCTCGGAATTTTGACATTTTTGTGACTATAAGTCAAGAAAAGGGTCATGAAGATCTGAAAATATTTAAGGTTAGGATTATGACACATAAAGATGGGTATTTTCCAATGTATGAAAAGATACACAGATCAATGCTAACCATAATCATGTTGTGACTGGGTCCTGAATGGAAATGTTGGACTTCACTACGTATCCCATAAGGATGGGAATCAAGCCATACGTAGTTCTTGAACTATAGTTTAATGTCGTGTGGGACAAAAAGGATTAGAGATCTTAGTTTAGGTTCATAGATCTTGGACCATTGTAAGAAATACACAGTGTGTGTTTTTCATGGGGACTTTTCAGCTAGGGGACTGAAAGAGGAATTTGGGGTTAGGCCCAAAAGACTTGGGGCTGGATTTGAGGGACACTCTAAAGTTCCTACGTATCCCATAAGGATGGGAATCAAGCCCACATAGTTCTATAAATACCCTCTATACAAATTTGGTTCGTACATGTGAAGGGTGAAAGGGGACTTTAGTGCAATGATGGTTTAACCCAAGATAAAAGGTTCAGGTATTTCCATGTATGCACGTAGTCTTTGAAATGAAACATGATTGAAAAACAATGTAAATAATGATTCCCTCTCAGGTGAGGGTATAAAATAATATTGTAGTTTATTCTCATACTGGACAAAAGTGTTGTATAGTTTAACGTCGTATAGCAAGGAAGAAAGTGAACCAATGTAATGATATTGATTCTAGAGGCGGTTTCACGAATCAACATCGTATGAGATAGAGGTGAACTGATGTGAAGAGATTGGTTTTGGGCTTGAACCTTGGGAGGTTGCCTACGTACCCAGCCTAGAAGGAAAGGATAAAAGTCCGCGTAGTTCAATTAAAGAATGAATTAGTGATCAAGTTGTTCTTGGGGACAACGACCTAAAAAATAGTATTGGGACTTACACATGGTTAGTAGCCCATAGAGAGTGTTATGGTTGAAGT
Source organism: Viscum album (assembly GCA_963277665.1). Lineage (NCBI taxonomy): Eukaryota > Viridiplantae > Streptophyta > Magnoliopsida > Santalales > Viscaceae > Viscum > Viscum album. Next base: position 1,508,382,268 of record OY728139.1, on the reverse strand, counting down.
TTGATCTAAGATAACATGAGTCATACTCGGTGTGAGAAACAAGAGGTAGCAACACCCCTAACGATGCACAGTTTAATGTCATGTAGGATATATAAATGGACTATGTAGTTTAAAGTCTTGCAGTTAGGACTATTGGTGCTGCACAGTTTAGTGTCATGTAGTAGGGAAAAAATATAGTTTAATGTAATGTAGAACGTATTAAAGGACTTTCTGTACAGTTTAGCGTCATGTAGTTTGGACAATGGGGAAAATACAGTTTAATGTCATGTTGGACAAAAGGGAAACTGTGTAGTTTAATGTCATGTAGTGAGTACAAAAGAGTACACCATTTAACGTCATGTTGGACATATTATGGACTTTTTCACAGTTTAACATCATGTTGGACAAAAAAGGGATGATATAGTTTAATGTCATGTTGGACGTAAGTGCGAATAGTTTAAGGTCATATGCATGGACCATTGGTTATGAATTTTAACGTCTTGATGGACGTAAGGGACTTCTATATAGTTTAACGTCATATATCAAGGACGATGAAGGGGGACACAGTTTAACATCATGTTGGACGAAAGTGTGAATAGTTTAAGGTCATATGCATGGACCGTGGATGGTGTAGTTTAACGTCCTGCTGGAAATAAGAGACTTCTGTATAGTTTATCGTCATATAGTTAGGACGTCATAGTTTAACATCGTGTGGGACGAAAGTAATACAAATAGTTTAAGGTCATATCTATGGACCGTTGCTGTATATTTTAACGTCATATAGAAAGGACGATGAAGGGGATACAGTTTAATGTCATGTTGTCTGGACATGATGAGTAGTTTTAATGTCATGCAGGACAGTGGTGTAGTTTAAGGTCATACCGGACCATTGGTTAAATATTTTGTGTTTATACAAAATACTTCTTTAGAAATATAGTATTGGTTGGAGTAGTGATGAGTTCTCCATCCATCGATATTAATGAATATGCTCCATTGGAGTAGACCTTATGTATTGAATAAGGTCCTTCCCACTTTGGTTCAAGCTTGGGAAGCGTCTTTCCTGGTATCATTGGAGTTCTGAGAACTAATACCAATTCTCCCTGAGTGAATTAATGAAGACGAACTTTTTTGTTGAAAGCTCGTGCTATTCGATTCTGATAGACTTCCAAGTGGTGCAAAGTGCACAATCTTTTCTCATCTAACCGTTCCAATTCATTAAATCGCTTTTGATATTGTTCATCTATAGATGACTGATCACAAATGGATACTCTGAGTGAGGGTAGTTGAACTTCAATGGGCAAGACGGATTCCGTTCCATATACCAGTGAATATGGAGTTGACAACGTTGTAGTGCGGGTGGTGTTCTGATAATCCCATAAAGCATGAAAGAGTTTATTAGGCCATGATTTTTTATCTTTATCTGCCATCTTTTGTAGTATATTTGATAGAGTCTTATTGAAGGATTCTATCTGGCCATTGGCCGCTGCATGATACCGAGATGAATGGTTGGATTTGATGTCGTATTGTTGGTACAAATTCTTCACCTCGGATGAACAGAAGTTGGTTCCATTGTCCGTAAATATGGTATGAGTGACACCAAATATAGTAATGATGTTAAACTTGATGAAGCTAACAATGCATTTATAACTGACTTCTTTGAGAGGTATTTCCTATTCCCATTTGGAAAAGAAGTCAGTAGCAGTAAGAATATACTTAAACTGCTTCGTTGTAGCTGAAGGGTAAGGTCCCACCACATCCATTCCCCATGTAGAAAATGTCCACGAGTATTTAGTTGTATGAAGAAACTCTGGAGGTTGATGAATGAAGTTGGCATGTACTTGGCATGAATGACACTTCTTTGTGAAATCAACACAATCTTGTATCATCGAAGGCCAAAAGTATCCAAGCCTTCAAATCTGATCAGACAGTCTATGTCCAGACTAGTGGGCACCACAGACTCCTGCATGCACTTCTTTCATGACAGCCATTGTCTCTTTACCATCAATGCATCTGAAGAGAACTCCATCAAAACCATGTTTGTAGAGAATTTTCTCTAAGTGATCTGGGCTATCATAAAGAGTAAAATTGACCACACGTTGCCAGATTTGTTCTTTATCGGCTCTATCAGGTGGAAGTGTTCCATTTTGAAGGTATTTCCTGATAGGTGACATCCATCCTATAGTATGACCATATGGTTCAGGAATGGGACTAATTTCATTAATTTCCTCTGTTTTGATTCGAACATAAGGTGAAATTTCATGATGGTGGGAAATAATAATGGTTGTCTCGTCCCGATTTGGATCTTCCAGAGTTGTGGCTATATTAGCCAGTGCATCATCTTGAGCATTTTGTGATCTTGGGACATAAGAAAATGTTGGTTCTGAAGGGAATTCCTCCATTAACTCTCTGACATAATCATACAAGGGGATTAATTATTCTTTTCTGATGGCATAATCCCCATTGACTTTCTTGATTACCAGGTCTGAATCACCTTTCACCTTTAAGTGATTCACTTTTCTTGAAGTGCCAATTCCAAGCCTACGATGAGATCTTGGTATTCTGATTCATTATTGGTACCACCTTCCCACAATAAGAAGGAATAAGGTAACACTTCCTTTTCTGGAGAAATGAGCACAATTCCTAAGCCAACTTTGTTGAATTTAGGATTTTCCATTTTCCTCCCTGTTGGACTTCTGGAAGCACCATCAAAATACATTTCCCATGCCTGAGGACTTTCTTGAATAGAGAAGACTTCATCATCATGGATTTTAATATCTGAAGATGTTTCTTCCACTAAAGGGTGTTCAGCCAGGAAATCAGCCAGAGCTTGGCCCTTTATTGCCTTTTGAGACACATACTAAATGTCGAATTGCTACAAAATAACTTCCCACCTTGCAAGACGTCCTGTAAGCATTGGACAACTAAGGATGAATTTTAGCAGGTTATTGCGAGATACCAATTGGACCTCGTGATGTTGCAAGTAGAGTCTCAACTTCTGAACTGTACAAATTAATTTCAGGCAGCACTTCTCAATACTTGAATACTAGGTTTCTGCTTCGAGCATAGTCCGATTGAGGTAGTAGAGGTTGTTTTCATTCCCAGCATCATTCTTATGAGAAAGAAAGGCACCCAACGATCACTCTAAGGCTGTTACGTAAAGGATAAGTGGCCTTCCTTCAATAGGTGGCATATGTACTGGTGGAGTCAATAGGTATTTCTTGAGAATATCGAATGCTTCTTGACATTCTTCAGTCCACTGGTAAGTGACTCCCTTATTCATCAATTTGGTGAAGGGTAAAATTTTGCCTGCCAAATTGGAGATGAAATGCCAAATATAGGCTAAGTGTCCTTGAAGTCCCCTTAATTATTTCAAATTTCAAGGAGGTGACATACCAAGGATTGACTTGGTCTTCTCAGGATCAACTCTAATACCACGATAGCGTACAACAAAGCCAAGAAATTTTCCTGAGGTTACCCCAAAATCACATTTTAAGGGGTTCATCCTCAAATTATGTTGTCGAAGCTTACGGAATATGAATTAAAAATAAGCCAAGTGATTAGAACTTTGTTTGGATTTAACCACCAAATCATACACATAACATTCAAAAAACTTCCCAAAAAAGGGTTTGAAGATATGATTCATTGCACGCTGATATGTTGCGCCTGCATTCTTTAAGCCAAAGGGTATTACCCAGTAGTAAAACCCACCCTGAGGGGCTCTAAAGGCTATGGATTCATCATCTTTTGGAGCCATTAGAATTTTATTATATCCAGAATATCCATCCATGAAGGAAAGTGCTTCATAGCCAGCTGTTGCATCAATCAGGAGTTCTGTAATCGAAACTGGAAAATCATCCTTAGGACAATGCCGATTAAGATCTCTGAAATCAATAAAAACTATAATTTGTCCGTTATTATTCTTCACAGGGACAATATTAGCCAACCACTTGGGATATTGAACTTCTATGAAGAAGTTAGCTTTGATAATCTTATCCACTTCAGCTTCAATTTTGGAAGCATAAGTTGGGTGTGTTCGTCTCGCGGCTTGCTTAAATCCTCGATGTTTTTCTGGTAAACCCAAATTATGAGTAGCAACATCAGGATCAAGCCCGGGAATTTCTGTATAGTTCCAAGAAAATATGTCTCGATTTTTCTTTAGAAAAGAAATATACATCTCTTTCTCTTCAAGATTCATGGACGCACTGATTAAAGTGGGCGTGGATCTTCATTTGTACCCATATTTATTTCTCTGAGTTCATCCACGGTGGTAGAGATACCCTCTTCAAATGCTGGAGGATCATCTCTGAGATCTTCCTCTTCTTCTTCAACATGGGTTATTTCTTCCGTTTCTACTCGCATAGTAGATGATGAAGCAAAATTTCCATGATCAGAAGATATGTTAAAACTTGAGCATCTTGAAGAAGAGGCTTCTATTTCCGACCCAATTGATGATGAAGGGTCTTCCTTGGGTAATAAAGAGGAGATGATGGATTGAGAATCAACATCATCATTCACCTATGACGTTGCTATCACTTATTATTGTTGTACCCCACACTCTTTGATTTTCATGATCACAATCACTTTCATATGTGTTTAACTTTGTTTTTAAGTGTTGTGGATGATAGGCAAAAGATTGCCAAAGGATTGGCCCAAGAATGGACAAGAAGTGGACTGAAATTCAGTCCACCGGCTAGCCGGTGGCTTCCCACCGGTCGACCTGTGGCATCCAGCCCAAATAGTGTTTGCTACTGTCCTGCCACCGGCCAGCCGGTGGCTTCCCACCGGTCGACCTGTGGCACCTGCACAAAGTGGCAAGCTACTGTCTTGCCACCGGCCAGCCGGTGGCTCTGGCACCGGTCGACCGGTGGAGCCTGGACCAAGTTTCATCTCCTCTTCCAAGGCAACGGCCAGCCGGTGGAGCTGTACCGGCCAGCCGGTAGCCCAGTCAAACTAGCCGTTGGGGCTTTGACCAGGCTGCTCCACTTGCCTCCCAACGGCTCCGAAAGCCTTTCCAACGGCTCCGAAGACCTCCAACGGCCATATGAGGGTTCCCCCTCTATAAATAAAGGACCTTGAACCCCCGGAAGTCTAAGGAACATAGCCGGAACTCTTGTGAAGCCAACGGACACATTTCTCCATCATTTGGCAAACCTCCGGCGGTCTTCCTCCAAGGATCCCCAATCGCTCCAACTCCATTCCACATCCAAGGAGCACCTCAAGAAGCTTGGGAGAGCACGCTACATCAACTCAATCACCCAATTGGCACCCAAGTCTTCCTCCAATACGGTTTTTCTTGTATTTATTATTTTGAGCTTAAAATTGGGTTTGTGCCTACAAACCCCAAACTTTTCTCATCCTCCCTTTCTCTTGGGTTCTCACACCACCACTAAGGTGTGAAGAGGTTTCTTCAAGCCTTTCCTTTTAAAAGGCTTGAGTTTTCGGTGAGCTAGCCTTCACCCGTTAAAAAGGCTAGTGGGTTCTTGCTATTCCATTGAAAGCAAGTGGGTTCTTGCTTAACCATTAAAAGCAAGCTGTAATAGGTCCTAGTGCTACCTCAAAGCCTAGTGGGTTTCTTGCTAAAACCATTAAAAAGCAAGCGGTAGGAATCTCTCAACGGTTGAGTTGGGAGCGGAGACGTAGGCCGGGTTTTGGCCGAACTCCGTTATCAATTTCTTGTGTGATTGCCTCTTTATTTCCGCTGCACTTTACTTTGATTTTAAAATTGTTAATCTTTTTTAAAAAGGCAATTCACCCCCCTCTTGCCATCATTCCCTCCTTGTTTTCTCCTCCCAACATTTGGTATCAGAGGACGTATTTGAATAATTCCCTAACCGGTTTCAAATTAAAGATCCTTTTTTTTATGGCTTCTACTGCTTCTTCTTCTCAAACTCTCGAAGGTCATTCTTTGGATCGTGCTCCATTTTTTGATGGAGCCGATTATTCTTTTTGGAAAACCCGCATGACCACTTTTTTAAAAAGTATTGGCTATCCTATTTTTAAAATTGTCATGCATGGTTATTCATTTTCTTCTCCCGATGAATCCAAATGGACCCCCGCCGACATTGCAAATTTCGAGCTTGATGGCAAAGCCATGGATGCTCTTCATTGCGGGTTAGATAGAAATGTTTTTAATTGTATTTCTTCTTGCACTACTTCTTACGATCTTTGGAAGTTTTTAGAACTTACCTATGAAGGTACTAGCGAGGCTCCAAAGCAAGAACCCGCTCAAAAGCTAGAACCCGACAACAAGCAAGAACCCGATGGAAAATCCGTGCCCGATTGCCCACTCCACAAGAAAAGGGCCAAGAAAAAGGAAAAGAAGAAGGCTTCAAAGGCAACATGGAGTGATAGCTCCACCTCTTCATTCTCCTCCTTCTCCTCGAGCGACCAAGGTAAAAAATGCCTAATGGCAAATCATGAGGTATCATCTTCCGACTCTTCTTCCTCGTCTTCTAGTTCTTCAAATTCTTTCAATCATTTGTCTTATGAAGAACTCCAACATGTTAGGGACCAACTAGAAAATGGTTTTCACGAACTCTCTTCAAAATTTGTTGCTTTAAAAAAGTCTTTCAAAAAACTCTCCTCCGAAAAAGAACAACTTCTCAAAGAGAAGGAGGAGATGTCCCTTAAAATCCAAAATTTTCCAAATGTTGATTCCATGGAATCAACCATCAAAGACCTAAGAGAGACCCTAGCCAAGTTCACCCAAGGGGAACAAAACTTGAACAATATACTTGGTTCCCAAAGGGTTTCTAGAACCACCAATGGACTTGGCTACACCAACCAAGACTCCTCCTCCCATGCACCCACTGTTTTTGTTAGGGGGAGCTCTAGCTTTAAATTTTGTAATTATTGCAAGAAAACCAGGCATCTCATTTATGAGTGTAATTGTAAAAATGCCCGGTATGGTCAACCCAAAAGTTTTTTCTTTTCGGATGAATTTTATAGGAGAAGACCCGCCATGAGGCAAGTATGGATTGAAAAATCCCTTCTTGCGAGTCTCTCCGGGCCTAAGATTGTCTCTTTTCAAAATCCCTCTCCCCGGTGATTCATTGTTTTTATTTAGGGGGAGTTAGGATCTTTTAAGTTTTTTTTTGTGTATTCAAAGTTTTCATTTCAAACTCAACTCTTGGTTTCAATTTTTTTTTCAATTCAAAATTTTCTTTTTTCATTTCTAAATTTCCAACAGTTGGTATCGAATTCATTTTTGATTCAAAACTCTCAATTTCAAAAATTTCATTTGATTTTCAAATCTCAAATCTTGTTTTTCAAATCTTCATTCCCTCAATCAAGTTTCATGCCCCACGCTATTTTGATAATCACAAAGGGGGAGAAATTTCTTGATTGATTGGGGGAGAATCTTTTCTCTCTTGCTTAGTATTTATTTTCAATTTATCATTTAGGCATGCCTTTCATTTAAGTTTTTACATTGCTTTGATAAGTGATTGTGATCATCAAAATAGGGGGAGATTGTTGTACCCCACACTCTTTGATTTTCATGATCACAATCACTTTCATATGTGTTTAACTTTGTTTTTAAGTGTTGTGGATGATAGGCAAAAGATTGCCAAAGGATTGGCCCAAGAATGGACAAGAAGTGGACTGAAATTCAGTCCACCGGCCAGCCGGTGGCTTCCCACCGGTCGACCTGTGGCATCCAGCCCAAATAGTGTTTGCTACTGTCCTGCCACCGGCCAGCCGGTGGCTTCCCACCGGTCGACCTGTGGCATCCAGCCCAAATAGTGTTTGCTACTGTCCTGCCACCGGCCAGCCGGTGGCTTCCCACCGGTCGACCTGTGGCACCTGCACAAAGTGGAAAGCTACTGTCTTGCCACCGGCCAGCCGGTGGCTCTGGCACCGGTCGACCGGTGGAGCTGTACCGGCCAGCCGGTAGCCCAGTCAAACTAGCCGTTGGGGCTTTGACCAGGCTGCTCCACTTGCCTCCCAACGGCTCCGAAGACCTCCAACGGCCATATGAGGGTTCCCCCTCTATAAATAAAGGACCTTGAACCCCCGGAAGTCTAAGGAACATAGCCGGAACTCTTGTGAAGCCAACAGACACATTTCTCCATCATTTGGCAAACCTCCGGCGGTCTTCCTCCAAGGATCCCCAATCGCTCCAACTCCATTCCACATCCAAGGAGCACCTCAAGAAGCTTGGGAGAGCACGCTACATCAACTCAATCACCCAATTGGCGCCCAAGTCTTCCTCCAATACGGTTTTTCTTGTATTTATTATTTTGAGCTTAAAATTGGGTTTGTGCCTACAAACCCCAAACTTTTCTCATCCTCCCTTTCTCTTGGGTTCTCACACCACCACTAAGGTGTGAAGAGGTTTCTTCAAGCCTTTCCTTTTAAAAGGCTTGAGTTTTCGGTGAGCTAGCCTTCACCCGTTAAAAAGGCTAGTGGGTTCTTGCTATTCCATTGAAAGCAAGTGGGTTCTTGCTTAACCATTAAAAGCAAGCTGTAATAGGTCCTAGTGCTACCTCAAAGCCTAGTGGGTTTCTTGCTAAAACCATTAAAAAGCAAGCGGTAGGAATCTCTCAACGGTTGAGTTGGGAGCGGAGACGTAGGCCGGGTTTTGGCCGAACTCCGTTATCAATTTCTTGTGTGATTGCCTCTTTATTTCCGCTGCACTTTACTTTGATTTTTAAATTGTTAATCTTTTTTAAAAAGGCAATTCACCCCCCTCTTGCCATCATTCCCTCGGCTTTTTCTCCGACCAACAATTATGGCCTGGTTGGCGAGGTATAGACTTGATGGATTTCAGCAGATGAAATGAAGACATCTCCATTTGAGCTTTCATCATTGCCTGTAGAATCACCAATTTCTCCCATGTTGTCTGTCTCAATTTCCATAATTGACATTATGGATATTTCTATAAGAGTATTTTGATTTGGGTCTATCCTGTCAATTTTACTGATAGGAAACACATAATCTATACTCACATGCACAAATGGATTTATTGTAATCTTTTCCAAACCATATGGAGCATTAACTTTGGTAATCTCTCTGGTTGTGGATTTATCCTTTCCCTTCATGTGATAGAATTCCGCCTCAATGTATTGAGACTCACATGTCTTTAACGGGGCCTTATCACCATATAATGTCCCAACTTGACCATCGAAATAATACTCAAGACATTGATGGTATGATGAAGGGATAGTCACATGTTGATGTAGCCAGGGTCTTCCAAGCAAGATGTTGAAGGCTGAGTCTTGGTCAACAACCATGAAATCTGAATTGGATACAAGATCTCCAAACTGAGTTCTGAGTGTAACTTCGCACAGTGGTTCTTGTTCATTTTTATCAAATCCTTGTAACATCATGGTAGAAGGAGATAAATCAGATTCTGTGAGGCCCAATCGCTGAAGTGTACGAATGGGCATGAGGTTGACTCCTGAACCATTATCAATGAAAGATCTTCAGACGTCTACGCCATTGGCCTTGATAGATAAGTAAAAAGGTCTAATATTTCCATGCACGACATCATCTTCATCTTCATCAGTGAAAGATATCACTGCATGGCATTCCTTAGGATTATTCTCTATGTGATAGACTTCAGCTGCAGCAATTTCAGTTTCAAACTCCTGAGGACTTGACAAATCCTCGATGAGTGCCTCCTGAAGATCCTTTGATAGATTCAAAGCATCCATAATTGATAACTTGGCCGGTACTTGGGCCAGGTGTTTCAATACATTCTACTTTTGATCCAGAGGTCTGCGTTTCCCAACAGAAACATGTGGTTTAGCAGGTGCCTTGGAATTTGATGCTTTGTAATTTGATGCATCTTGTATCGGGATAGGAGTTGGTAATATTTCTGGTTTTGGAAGATTAGACCGATTAGATCCATTTAGTTGTTGAGAGGATGAAGGTGGAATCCCCAACCGATCCTCCAAAATAACTGTGCCAGGACTGAATTTTCTATTGGTGGAAGAACTTTCTTGTTCTTGCTGAGCTCACTGAAGGGCTCTACCATGAGTTTCTTCTACACACACAATTCTAGCAGGGGTAGAATTAGAATAGTGGCTTCTGGGATATACACGTCTTTTCCTATATACCAGACCCCTGGAACTCCCTCTGATTCCTCTATTTGATATAGGGAATTTGGTCTCATCAAAATCGAAACCCCAGCTAGCATAAGGATCTATTAAGTGAATCATATTAACAGAACCAAAGATCATCTCTTCATCTGATGAAGACTCTGCCTGACTAGCCAATTTAGGCTGTCCCGTTTGGTGGGGTGGTGCCCGTTGCTTCGAAGTAGATGGCATGAAATCTACCAGAGTCAAAGATAGCTTAGGCTTTGACACATACCCATCTTCTTCTGATTGTTCCTCCTTCTTGGAATTGTGCCATTTCTTTGAGGATTTTCCCTCTGATGAAGAGAGTTTTCCTGCGGAATTCAGGGTAGAAGGAACAATTGGTTTCTTCAATTGTGTTCTCAAAATAGAATGAGTTAGGTTGATCATCTTTCTGACCATCCAATCATCATATTACTACGCATTTTTTCTTTTGACTTCTTGCCACTCGCCTTCCTCCTCTGGAACTGTAGCAGTAACACATGATACCTGAGCTGAAGAGCCTTTTAGTTTGACTTGTCCCGAATCGACCATCTTTTGCAGGAGGTCCTTGAAGACAAAACACTCCTAGATGGGATGCCCCAACATTTGATAAAATGGGAAATAATTGGGACAGTCTTCATCTCCTTCCTTGTTTGGCCTATTGGACTTCAGCAATTGAACCAAATTATTTTCCAGATCCGAAATGAAATAACCAGGAACTTTTTCATTTCAGAAAGAGTAAACTTTGTTGTTCAAATCCTCAAATTGTTTTTGACTTTGATCTTTTTGATTATCTTGACAAAACAGCCTCTGCTGTTGACGCTCAGGAGGTGGAGCCCTTCGAGAAGATGAAGGTTTTGAAGTAGAAGCAGGTACATGTGCTTTCTTAAGCATAACTGTAGCAGTCTCTTCTTTACCCATTCTCCTTCTTGGAGATAATGGAATTACAAGAGATTTAGCCTTAGTCTGTATAAGAGAATCTTTTATTTGTTGAGCGATTGAAGCAAGGTCTCGAAACCCTCCTGTGTATTTCATAGGGATCAGTGGTGTGCGCAACTCATCACGCAAATTTGCCACACATATTGGCAACAATTCCTCTTGAGGGAGTGCTAAGCTCAGGGAATATGTTAATCCCTTCCAGCGAGCAATGAAATCTGAGAACCTTTCATTCTCCCTTTTCTTACAGTTTGTAATATCGAAAACTATTATATTTGGAAAAGTTGAGCCGAATTGAAGAAGAAATCGTTGACGGAGGTCTTCCCATCCGGTAATTGACCGGGATTTCAAGCTTGTGTACCAGACAAAGGCTGGTCTTTGCAAGGTTCGCACAAAGCATCTGATTTTCACTGCTTCTTGCTGCTCCAGATTTCCCATCATAGGATCGCAATAATACACGTAATGTGTCAAATGTTGTTCAGGATTTCCTGATCCATTGAAAATAGGGAATACAGGGTTTCCAAAACTTGATAGGGGAGAGACTGAATCTACCCATTCAGGGTAATCTCTCTTTTCTAGTTGAACCTGTGCACACTTCCCTTCCATAGTCTCTAACCAAGATGTTAATGACTCAATGGTAGTTATTAACTTTTGAGAAACATCCGGTTCAACTTGGACCTGGGCAGGTGCAACGATTGGAGCTTGGACAGGTATGGCAGCTGGTACTTCAACTTATGGCAGCACTGCCAATTGTTGTTGCACTTGACCTGTAGGATTAGACCTGTGAGGGTGTACTGATAAAGGAGGATATCCTTGATCCATCTCAGTAGCTGCAGCAAACTCCCTTGGCTGACTGACTCCATCACGCTTAGGAGGAAGACTACCTTGAAGCAGTTTTGCATTCAACCTCCTCAATTCCTTCATCTCTTCCTCCTGTTGTGCAAATCTTTTCTCTAGTGAGAGTGATTGGCCTTCTCCAGAGGAAGGATATGTAACCTGATTCTTTCCCTTCCCCTTGTTTGATCCCTTTCGTAGAGGGTTAAGTGGGTTACTTGAAGGATTACCTAGGTTCTGAGTAATCCTTTGATTTCGTGTATGCACACCTTCTTCATTTGTGTCTGTGAGTACAACTTCTTGAACAGGAACCTATTCATCTAATCCCTCTGAGTGAGCCTCATCTGGTGGATTAGCAACAACGTCATTGATGACATTGATTGATGTATAATGCATTGCATCCCTCCTATCGGCATTCATGCGATATTGTCTCCTTCCATGTCTTTGATGAGACATTGCCTTTTGTTGATTTGATCCCTCAGGAACTTCTTGATGAACTGTAATTTGGAGAGAATCTCCTGATAATTTGGATCTTCGTTCCTCTTGAGGCTTCTTCCCCAATTGATAAAAGACCTAATTTCTCTAAGGAGGAGGTCGATGATTTGAAAAAGTCCCCAGTCCGGTGGACTGGGGCTATTCCTGCTGTCTTTGCTCAACTCCTTGAATCTTATTTGTTGATTCTGAGGGTTGGGTTAAAAGAGTCCCCAGTCTGGAGAGTTGGGGTGGATCTTGACATGCTATGTCTGAGACTTTCTTAAAATCTCTCCTGATCATGAGGACCTTGGTCCGGAAATTAGCTGGATGCATCAATCGACATCCACTTTTATCACCCGGTTCAAAAGACCGTTGGATTATTTCTGACACTTCTTTCACTTGATGATGTGCTTTCTCCATACGAGAGGCAAGTTCTATATTCTCGTTTTCTTGATGCAGGAGTAATTCAACAACTTGTTCTCTGTATTCTTGATTCTGATAGGAACTAGTTGAAGCCTGTTCTCAGGAAAGATTTTGATTACAAACAAAGCCAGGTATTTGTGGTCGGCCATGGGAACTAACATTGCATGAGACCATTTTCGGTGGGCTTTGCTGACTAGAGAGCACTGTGAAATGCAGTTCTCCATGAACACCTCATCCTCTGACATGAATACTAGATGGGAATTGGAAATTAACTGGCGCAATCTTCTTAGTGCACCAAGGCATGAACACTGAAGGGATCTCTACTGCTTTTCAGCCTTCGGATATCGAGAGACTGATAGAGATTCCAAGTCAATTTGACATTGTAACCCTTCTATTATATTAACATGATTTTCATATTCATCATAAGATAATTCTTTCTTTTTCAACTGACAAAGAGTTTTCCATATGTTGAGATTAATATCATGAATTCCATCTTCCATCAACATCTCTGGAATGTCATACTGAGAGTCAGCCAGAGGCCAAAACATGACTGTAACTTCACCTTTATCCAGTTGTTTTCTCATGTTCAGCATTTCCTCTTTATCATTTGATGAAGATTCTTATACCTGATTTGACCAGAGCTGGTGCTTCCTTGTTGCTTCATCAGATTCAACAATATTGGTAGAGAAACCACTGATCCAACTAGGAGATGCATGACTTAGGGGTGGTTCGGAGAATGACCTACACCCTGGGCTATCTTCCGATTGAGAAAGTATTTCACCTTCTAGAGATGAAGCATCAGACATGACTGGTTTCGCATTTGCAAGTGCCTCGAGATAAGAGGGATTTCTCAGCACTACATTGTCCACTAGAGCATTTTCCGGGAAATGTGCATCACTACTGCAGAGAGGACTTTTGCATTGAAATTCATCATCATGGGGAGGACCACCATGGTGGGTTATAGGAAAAGATGTGATCTCTTGCTCCTTGGTCTTCTAGCCACACAGATGGTTATTGTAGATCTCATCTGAAGATGAAACTTCGAGATCAACCAAATTGTCATGAAGCAAGCCTTCATGAGTAAGTGTCTGTTGAAGACCTTCGGAATTAATGTTCCCACTATTGGGAAATAAGGGATTAGAATCTTTAATTCCAACAGATAACTATCTGAGGGCTTCAAGAACTCCAGCATCGAGCAAAGAATTTTTACAGATTGGCACTTTATTTATTGACTATACTGGGTGGGTCTTCTTCTTAGACGCCTTCTTACTCGCCTTGGAAACCACTTGTTGATGAAAGTGGATTCTCTGAGTAGATGTATATGCCTGATCAGGAGAGATGATCAAGTTAGGCTGGCGATATCTACTCAAATCAGGTGTATGTGTCTAACTTGGTTGTCCGTATGATATGGGGGAGTATGCCCCACAACCCTCTTGGACCGGAATAGATGTGTGTGTCTGTTCCGGAATGAACTATTGATGTGTCACTCCACTGCTAAGGATAGATTTTTGTGTCTTTCCCTGAGATGTTGTTGAAGCTGTTATAATATCCTGGAAAGCATCCAGAATATGAGCAGGGATTTGCTTCTGCTCTTTCACCATTGATAGAATATGCTTGGTGACTTCAGCTACCGGAACGGGGATATATGTCCATTCCGTGCTTGGAGTAGGTGTATGTGCCTACTCTTGTCCTCCTTTTCCTATCAGTGAATCCTGGCAGTACTCAAGTGTAGGGGCAGAGAGTTGAGTCTTCCTCCTGTTTGTCGTTGGAGCTTTCCGACTGACTTCTCCGAATGCTACCAAGCGAGATTGTTGGTAGGCTTGATCAGTACTAATAGGTTTATGTGCCTACTGATTGCACTTCGCCGAACATGGTTGACGAGATCCATCATATGTAGTCAGACGAGCCTGTTGACTAGCTGGTGATGTATAAAAAGGTGTATGTTCCTGCCTACAATACTCCACTAAAATTTCCTGGCGGGATTGGTGTGATCTTGCCAGACGAGTCTGCTGGACAATGGAATAAAACGGGTAGGTGTGTGTGCCCGCTCATTTCTTGCCACCAAGTTAGGTTGGTGGACTTCTCCGGAGATGGCAGATATGATAACCTGCTCACTGTTAACCGGTTGTTGCCTCTGGTGATTCGTCTTGCCTGCTCGGGTTCGAAGAACCTGAGCTGAACGCCTGGAGTCGGTACCCTCATCATGTTGAGGGCGCACTGTCACACGAGTCCGGCGGCGATTGTTGGTGGGATCCCTCGGGAAGGACTCTTGTCTCCTTGAATTAAGGCCCTGAGGGGCATGCTCATTCACCTTCTCAAAATATGGGAGTGAATGGTGATTATGTTCCGGGGATAACGACCCGAAATGGTTGGAGACGGTGGTTAGCACCGCCTGCTCCTTTATCACTGGTCGTCATTGTTCGGACAACCGGTGTGAGTTGTTCACTTGGAGGTCTTATCGGGAAGCCTCCAGAGTTGGAATGGTATTGTGTTGACGGTACTCCTTAACTAGCACGTTTGATACCCAACATTGAAGATGCTGAGTAGGTGATGCCATCCTCAGTGCGGACAATGATCTAGCAGGAGTAGCAGCAGTGGCATTCGCAGCAGCGGTATTCACAGGTGTGAACTTGAGAGCGGCCATTTCTTAGAATGCAGAAAATCTTTGAAAAGAGTGCATGTTTGATATAACAGACATAATCAATATAAATTCAGCCACTACATCTTTTGGATGAGCACATATGTCAATGATAGTTTTGTTGGCCCTCTCATTGAGATTTAAATAGGGGCCTAACAAATAATCAAAACATCATTTTAACTTGGCTAAGGATTCACGTCGGTTTCACCATTTTTTGTTTCCCTCTAGAATTGGGGATGAGCTCATTGATTTAAGATTAAAACATTCCAAGCAAATTCTAATGGGTTTTTTCATAGAACCGGAAACATCCAATGATTCCATATCCATTTAACCTACTTTCCAAAGGTAGGAACTCATTAGTTGTGGACTGATGAGGCTTATGAATTTTCATTGGTCGAGAGGATGGGAGGTTGGACTCATCACACCTTTTTGAGGGGAATTATTGTCTACTCCGGGACTCTCTTTATAGATTTAAGTTATGTTCATGAATCCTTATTACATTACCAAGTATAAAATGAGTTTTTCTTTAGATATGACAATCAATGATTGACATGTAGGAAATTTAGAGAATCTTTTATATGTATTCGAGGTTTTTTATTAATAGAGAATCATCTTTATTTGTTAGAGATTCTTAGTCAATGGTATCCTTTGATACATAAAATTCTCTTGGTCATTATGATGACCATACTGGTTTTAAAGCCACTCAGTGGGGCACATGAAGTTTATTGTCATTCAGAAGGACATTGATTATTTCAAAGTTGGGATCGTACCCGCAGAAGGGCTACCTACATATCCTTTGTTTTGGAAAAGGAATCAGAACCCACGTATTTCAAGTATGGGAGTATGATGTTTATGATTGATGTCTCAAAGAGAGATTTCATAATTACTTTTACACTCTAAGCTCACGTGAGGCATGCTCGGTGTGAGAAACAAGAGGTATTGGTAAAAACTAGACAATTGTGCCATGAAAGATTCAATCATAATAAATGATGTGGGGCTTATGTATGTATGACTGCCCAAACAGATGAAGATTAATATTTACTTCAGGGAAGAAATCCCGGAACAGGGTCCATAAAGGTATATGTACTTTATGGAGATTTGGATACTCTAACTTGGGGCTTACTCCTGAAAAAGGAGGTTCAAATTAGGAGGGGACTTATGATTGGGTTTTACTCCTGATAAGGAAGACCAAATAAAAAGTAAATTAGGACTGGTTAAGAGAAATTAAGACTGGGGATTACTCCTGAGAAGGAAGCCCAGGTTAAAGAGGACTTGGGGCTTACTCCTAAGGAGGATGCCCAAATTTGAGAATTATGACTGGGGCTTATTCCTGAAAAGGAGGCCTAGGTTAAAGAGGACTTGAGGCTTACTCCTAAGGAAGATGCCCAAATTTGAGAATTATGATTGGGGCTTATTCCTGAAATGGAGGCCCAGGTTAAAGAGGACTTGGGGCTTACTCCTAAGGAGGATGCCCAAATTTGAGAATTATGACTGGGGATTATTCCTGAAAAGTAGGCCCAGGTTAAAGAGGAATTGGGGCTTACACCTAAGGAGGATTATTAAATTTTAGAATTATGACTGGGGATTATTCCTGAAAAGGAGGCCCAGGTTAAAGAGGACTTGGGGCTTACTCCTAAGGAGGATGCCCAAATTTGAGAATTATGACTGGGGCTTATTCCTGAAAAGGAGGCCCAGGTTAAAGAGGACTTGGGGCTTACTCCTAAAGAGGATGCCCAAATTTTAGAATTATGACTAGGGCTTATTCCTGAAAAGGAATTCCAGGTTAAAGAGGACTTGGGGCTTACTCCTAAGGAGGATGCCCAAATTTGAGAATTATGACTGGGGCTTATTCCTGAAAAGGAGGCTAGGTTAAGGGGTTCTCTCATCTTAAAGGATGAGGTTGAATGAATGAAATCTCAATCTTTAGTGACATAAAGATGTGTAAATCACTAGGTTTTGAGAGATATTCCATAGAATTCCTTTCAGATAAGGAAGTCAAATCAAGAAAGAATGCCATAAATGGCTTTGAATAATGTCTTGAAGACTGAATCTTGAATAGGAGAGGTGGAATGACATAAGAGGGGTTAAATGGGCAAGAAAGGCACCCAAAAAGGCAGGGGCACGCAAGTCCTAGCAGGCGCGTAGGTACTGCATGGGCACGCAAGTCCTGGTCGCGCAGGTAAACCTGCGCGACACATGGGTACTTGCGTGATTGTTAACCAGTAGGGTAACACTTGGGAGATCCTAGACCAAAGCCTTTTGAATTATCCTGAGGTACTTCCAGAAGAGAGGCGCGCAAGTTTTGGTGAGGAAGTAGGGCGGTGCGCAAGTATGTTCATTTCCCTTAAGGGTAAAACACCTTAGGCGCACAAGTGTTAGTGAATTCTAACACTTAGACCTTACTCCTCTTGTTTAGACCTTCCATTCTAGGTAAAGAATTACCTTAGAAGTGTTCGGAAGACCTGAAGAAGAGACTTGGGAATTCAGAGATCTATATCTGAATTCTGGAAAAATTCCCTCCTTGAAATAGGGGGCCCACAAGGTCTATTTATAGGCTGGAGAAGACCCCAGGCTGTTATCACTTAGGTCACGCAATTCACTTGCACGACCATTAGTCGGTGCGCAAGTATACTTGTGCGACAGTAAGGGAACTTGCGCGGCGCATGTTCACTTGAAGCCTTGTTCATGCCTTTTTCAATTTTTGATGTTTTCTTCAAAGGCTGAATCAATTTGTGCTAAGTCATTTCCCTTTCCATTCTTTTAGACAATGTGATGAAAAGGAGTGTCAACACAATCCCATGAGAACTGATCAATGGTGGCAGATTTAGTGAACCTATGGAAGAGGATGTCCCTGACGAACAAAGAGAAAGTGGTTATCAAGGCTCGTAGAAATGAAGATACACTCTTGAAAAAACGTATGTCTCTGCTAGTTGTTGGAAAGTTTGTGGAAAATATCCTAGTCAACTAGGGGGCCCTCAAAAACACCCTCTAGAATCTTTGGAAATTGGAAGTTGGAGTGGCCATTCGAGAAGCGGGGAACAATTGCATTGTCTTTGAGTTCTTCAATGAGAGAGATAGAGATAAAATCCTTAGAGGTAGGTCATGGTCCTTCAATAATCAACTCCTCCTCATGGAAGAATTCAAAGGGGGATGATATCTAGCACATTAAGCTCAAATGATCCCCCTTCTGGATACGTATCAAAGGAATCCCTCTTCACGCACAAATGGAACGTTCTATGAGAGAAATTGGGGACTACATTGGCCAATTCATTGAATGGTACTTCTCGGACCCTATCCAATGGGGACCTGAGGATCAAATTAGAGCCGGAATTTAAGTTTCGGAGCCACTGATTATGGGCATGTTTTTGAAACTTGATGATGAAAACAACTAGATTTCATTCGAATTTGAAAAACTCCCAATCTTCAGCTTCTTTTGTGGACATCTCGACCATCTAGAAAGAGCGTGTGTCTCAAAGCAAGAGAATGGATTAGGTAATATCATTCTATAATATGGGCCATGGCTCCGAGCCAAAACAACTAGATATGCCTTCATCCCTGAGTTGGAAAAACAAAAGGACCGCGAATGTCTCACGTTGGCCCACACAAGGCAGGAAGAAACTGAACATGGAAAAATCATCATGCTTGGACCACCAGAATTCCCTAAAGATAGCCTAACCACTCAGAAGAATAATAAAATTTATCCTTCCCCCTGAAGGACACTGTATCAACATTTACAAAGCTAGTGAATAAACCAAAAGATCTTCCAGAACAAAGCTCGAGACCAAAGAAGATGCACACTGAACCACTGGATCCCAACCCTGATCCCGAAATAACCATGGAAGACATCCTAACACAGGATAAAGATGGAAATATAGGAACTTCACCACCAGGCCCAATCACCTGTCGAACTTGTAAAAGGGTGCAACGAGAAGAAAGATATGGTAAACAAGAAGACCCTAAACCCGGGGGACAGAAAAGACAAATTGAATCAAGCCTATCAGCTGGGGACACCCCTAAAAGATGGAAAATGACGGGTGTAAAAACATGTTTGGAGGACTCAAAGGCGGAGGCGGGTAAGACCCAGCCCCACCTAGATCAATGATTGTCTTATACTGGAATAGTCATGGGCTTAGCAACCCACGAACGGATCACATGATCTAGAGAAATTGTACCCAAAGTCGCCCCGATATGCTTTTCCTGTCTGAAACCATACTAGAAAACAAGGACACCACAAGCATTACTCTGAAATGTGGCTTCCAAGGCTATTTCTCGGTCTCCCGACAAGGCCACTCCAGGGGAATATGTCTCCTATGGAAGGATTTTTTCGACGTCAAGATCTTTTACTTCTCCACGCACCATGTGGCTGCGGCTATTCATGCGGACCACACCCTGCCATGGACATTAGTGGGATTCTACGGTTGGTCATCCCATAACGAGAAGTGGAAATCGTGGGATCTTCTCTACAAGATATGCCACGATCTTTCGAGCCCTATTCTCTTTGGAGGGGACTTCAATGAGATTATGTTTCATAAGGAAAAAAGAGGTGGAACTGTCTGAACATCTTTGTCGATGTAAAATTTTAAGGATGCGGTCTCTAGGGTAGACCTGGTCAATCTGGGATACACCGGTAATCCGTTCACATGGTTCTGGGGTAATACAGATGGCACCCACATCGCTGAGTGACTTGACAGATTTCTGGGATCAACAGATTAGACAAATCTCTTCAGTATGTTCCACATCGGCCACCTGACACTCAACTGTTCATACCACTACCCAATTTTCATTAACTGCAGTCAAGGCGAATGGAACAGGCAATCCAACGGACCCTTCATATTTGAAAGCTTCTGGTCAAAAGAACAGGAATGCAAAGATGTTATCCGATCAAGCTGGAAGAGTAATCACACAGACATTGGATTCAATCTCCAACAGTTCGCAATCGATCTGAGGTCTTAGAGTGACAAGAAATTCTGCCATCCCGATAGGCACTGTAATTTCCTTAAAAGTAAACTGCATAACCTACTTAAGAAACCCCCATCTAACTACAATATCTCTTTTATCAGTTCCACTCAAAAAGATCTGGATGCGGCCCTGTGTGTCAAGGAAATATTCTGGGCTATGAGGGCGTGGGACACCCACATAACCGAAGGGGACGCTAATACACATTATTTTCACTAGAAAGCATCATCTAGGTGCCAGAAGAATTCTATTACTTTCACCTCTCAACTAGATGGTAGCAAAGTCTCTGAAACTGGTAGAATCCACAAATCATTGACCTATTATTTCTAGAACCTCTTCTTTGCAGGAACTCCTCTCATTTCTGTTGAATTGGAGGATTGCATCAAACCTATGATCACTGATGAGATCAATCGACAACTTACCAAAGATGTGATGGATGAGGAGATACGTCTAGCTCTAAAACATATTCACCCCACTAATTCCCCAGGCCCGGACGGTTTCCACTCCCTATTCTATAAACATTACTGGCACACTATCGGTCCCGACATCTACAATATGATAAGGAATATTTAGTCCGGGAAAACAAGCATTTCCACCATCAATGAAATTATCCTCGTCCTCATTCCCAAAATAAAGAAACCTCTGGAGGTCCCTGGCTTCAGACCTATCATCCTGTGCAATGTATCTTACAAAATTTTCTCAAAGATCTTAGTTAATTGGTTGCATCCTTGGTTACCTGACATCATCTCCGAAAACCAGAGTGCCTTCATGTCCAATAGACTGATCACTAATAATGCAATTGTAGCCCATGAAGGGTTCCACTCTATGAAAACACGCTCCACCGCGACAAGAGGAACCATGGTCTAGAAACTGGATATGACTAAGGCCTATGATAAAGTGGAATTGAACTTCCTTAGAGTCGTAATGCTAAAAATGGGATTCTGTTCTAAATGGGTAGATATGGTCATGCACTGTGTCTCGACCATCTCTTTCCAAATCAAGGTCAATGGGGAGCTCACCTGAGGATTCTCCCCATCCTGGGGCCTTTTCCAGGGAGACCCTCTCTCCCCCTTTCTCTTTATCTTGGTGGCTGATGTTTTTTCTAACCTTATTTCTAGGGATTCATCCTCTAACTCTATACATGAGGAAATGGTTTGCAGTGTAAGTCCACCGGTTTCTCATCTCTTCTTCATTTAATATTGCCTCCTTTTCTCTAGAGCAACCACTAATGAATGATGGGTAATCATCCATGTGATCCAATAGTACAAGAGGGCATCTGGTCAATCAATCAATCATGGAAAGTTGGAAATCTCCTTCAGAACAGGGGTACCTCCTTCCAAGACAGAAGAACTCAGTGA
Source organism: Viscum album (assembly GCA_963277665.1). Taxonomy (NCBI): domain Eukaryota; kingdom Viridiplantae; phylum Streptophyta; class Magnoliopsida; order Santalales; family Viscaceae; genus Viscum; species Viscum album. Next base: position 1,508,360,606 of record OY728139.1, on the reverse strand, counting down.
ATCTACAGGCATCCATTTGGTCGAGAAACACAAGAAGTATCTCGGGCTCCCAACGCTAATTAGCTGATCCAAAAAAGAAATCATTGCATCCTTGATGGACAGGATTGAGAAGAAAATTCAAGGCTGGACCACAAAAATAATTTCCAAAGCCGGTAAGAAGATCCTCATTAAATCTGTCATCTAGTCTATCCCCAGCTATTTTATGTCCCTATTTAATCTTCCGGCGGCCGTTGTCAATCAGATCCACACACGCACAGCCAACTTCTGGTGGGGGAAGAATGATGGAAGGAATAGAACCCACTAGATTTCCTAGGAGACTATGAAAACCCAAGTCTGAGGAAGGTATGGGATTCTGTAACCTATTTCAATTCAATGACGCATTGCTGGATAAGCAAGGTTGGTGCCTTATTAACCGTCCATCATCTCTCTGTGCACGCATACTCTGATCCAAATACTTTCCCCAGAAGGACTTCCATGTATCCTCTCTTGGCCCCCATCCAAGCTTCCTCTGGAGAAGAATTTGGGGGGCCCGAAGTCTCCTGTAAAAAGGGTTGGGCTGGAGGATTGAGAATGTCCAAATTGTTAACATTTGGACCGATCCTTGGCTGATTGATGAGGAAGGTGTGCAGGCCTCATCCCCTGCCCAACCAGGTTTTGAAGATGCCACTGTCATGTGCCTCTTTTCCGATCATGGTCTAGGATGTTTTTTGGAGAAGATTCATGCATGGTTCAATTAAAGAGACAAAATAATTATCCTAAGTACCCCCTAGGTCCCAGATGCAGACACTGACCATCTCTTCTGGATCAAATACCTTTCAGGAGCCTACACGGTGAAATTCGGATACCGGATCTCCATTGGCAATAAATCAGTCGATTGGGATGGGGGACCCTAGAATTCAATTTAGAAACTCAACGTCCCCCCAAACATTTTCCACTTTTGGTGGCAGGTGTGCATGTGCACCCTTCCTACCATGAGCCTTCTCGTCTTCCGACATATGTCCAGTGACGAATCTTTCCCTTTCTTCCCAAACGTCCCAAAATCTCCCTTGCATGCCATCATCCAGTGCCCAAGGGCTAAGGAAATTTCGAATAAATAGGGCTCTTCTTCAGACGCTTCACTGGCCATGGCCTTTGACCTCCCATATTTCCTGATGTGATGGTGCTCCTCCTTATCGTCAGCTAAAGCGGGTTCAATTTGCACCCTGGCCTGGATCATTTGGGTCTTTCGCAACGAGGTATTTTTCAACCATGTTCACAGACCCTCCGAATTCTGGATTGAATGGGCCATTTCGTGGATTGAGGGATGGAAGCACCACAATGGAAAATACAAGCCCTTTAGAACCCCTTTTTTCCCTCCCACTAGTGTCCTCAAAGAGAAGGTATTCTAAAGATTAATGTGGATGTGTCTCTCCTCAAGGATGGGCCTATCGACCTCGGCATCCTGGCCCGAAATCATCAGGGGCAAGTCTTTGCAGGAAAACATGAATCACACCATGCTTTTTGGGAACCTATGGTGGCTGAGGCTACTGCCATCCTTGCAGGTATAATGCTCATCAAGGATCACGGATGGGATAAAATCACCCTCGAATCAGATTGTATCACCATTATCAATGCTATAAATTTCAATGATGGTGCCCTCCAATCATTTGGATCCCTCATCAGTCAAATCATTTCTCTCCATCAAGGCTTTTTAATCTGCAAATTCTCCTTTACTAGAAGGGAAGGAAACAATGTTTCACATCATCTGGCGGCCTCAGGCCCCTATGATGTTAACCATCTCTGGTTGGACCATTTCCCTTCATGGATTTGCGTTTGTACGTCTACTAATCTTTGACATTAATGATTCTGTCTTTATTAAAAAAAAGGTATAAGTCAGAGTCCTTGGAGAAATTTAAGGAATTCAAGAATGAAGTAGAGAATCATCTTGGTAAAAAGATAAAAAATCTTAAATCGGATTAAGGTGGAGAATATATGAACCAAGAGTTCATCGACCTTTTATGGGAGTCTGGGATTCTATCTCAACTCACTCCTCCTTATACACCATAGTGGAATCGTGTTAGTGAAAGGAGGAACCACACCTTGTTAGACATGGTGAAGTTGATGGTGAGTCATGAAGATCTTCTATTATACTTCTGGGGATATGCATTACAAACTACAGCATACATATTAAACCATGTACCAACTAAGGTGGAAAATAGAATTCCCTCTGAGTTATGGAATGGAAATAAACCCATTTTTTTCACACACATGTATAGGGATGCGAGGTGTTTGTTAAAGCCTTTTTGGGAAAAAACTAGATCCTTGGGGCATGAGGTGTATCTTTATAGGATATCCCAAGAAATGAAAGGATATTATCTATATAATCATTTAGATAAAAAAGTGACTATCACCAAACAAGCCATATTTCTTGAGAGGGATCACATACACAAAAAGGATAGTAGGAGAATGATTGACTTCGACGAAGTTGATGCTCAAGCTACACAAGATTTGGTATAGGAAAAAGTTCCACAGGTCCCTGTGGAAGAGGTTCTAGAAACACAAGTACTACGTAGGAGCTCAAGATAGGTAAGGGAACCGGAGAGATTTGGTTTCTTTATCACCGAGGATGGTAAATCATTATTATTGGACAATAATGAACCTCTATCCTATAAGGAAGAAGTAGATAGCTCAGAAGGTATGAATTCTGAGATGGATTCCATGTATCAAAACCAAGTTAGGGTTATGGTCGATGAGCCAGTTGATGTAAAGCATGTTGGATGCAAATGAGTGTTCAATAGAATGATGGAAATGGAAGGTCAAGTTAGGACCTATAAATCAAGGATTGTGGCTAAAGTATTTAGACAACATCAATGAATTGACTACGATGAAACCTTCTCACCATTTTCCATGTTTAAATCCATAATAATCATACTTGTCATAGCATCTTACCATGACTACAATATTTGGCAGATGGATGTCAAAACAACATTCCATAATAGGAACCTTCAGGAAGATTTCTATATGACACAACCAGAAGGTTTTGTGACACCAGGTGAAGCCAAATGGGTTTGCAAGTTGCAGAAATACATTTATGTATTAAATTAAGCATCCAAGTCCTGGAACATTCGATTTGATGAATCCATAAAAGAATTTGGTTTCATAAAGAACAAATGTGATCCATGTGTTTATGAGTGGTTTTATGGGAATGTGGTTTCTATTCTAGTAGTATATTTTGACGACATATTACTTATTGAAAATGATATACCAGTCTTATAGTCAGTTAAGGACTGGTTGAACAATTGTTTCTCCATGAAGGACTTAGGTGGAATAGCTTGCATTCTAGAGATCAAGATCATTCATGATACATCCAAGAGGATGATTGAACTAATTCAGGGTACATACATTGGCCAAATAATAAATATATTTAGTATAGAACAATCCAAGAGGGTATTGGTTCCAATGTCACATCACCTACGTCTTTCTAAAAGAATGTGTCCTCAGACACAACAGGAGAAAGATAGGATGAGTAAGATACCATACGCTTCGGATATAGGATCCAACATGTATTACATGTTATATATTAGGCTTCATGTTGCCTGTTCACTGAAAATGTTAGGAAGATATCAAGCAGATCCAATAGAACATCATTGGACTGTTGTAAAGACTACCCTTAAGTATCTGCGAAGAACTAAGGATATGTTCTTGGTGTGTGGAGGAAACAAGGAGATTATCATCATAGGGTATGTTGATTATAGTTTTTAGACATAATAGAATGATCTGAAGTCAAAATCAGGATATGTTTTTTGTCTCAACAGAGGAGCTGTGAGCTGGAAGAGTTCAAAGAAACTAGTTGTCTTTAATAATATAGTGAAGTCTGAGTATATAGCGTCTTATGATGCAGCCAAGGAAGATATCTGGATTTGTAAATTTTTCCAAGAGCTTGATGTGGTACCTAGTAATAAAAATCCCATAATATTGTATTATGGTAATACTACAGTAGTGTCTCTTGAAAAATAACCAAGGTTACATCAATGGACAAAACACATTCTCTGGAAGTATCACCTTTTGAGGGATTTCAATCAAAGGGGAGAATCAGCAGTGAGTAGAGTGTCCATGAAAGATAACACATCAGACCCCATGACTAAAGGCATATCTCTGTAGAATAATGAATATCATGTGATATCTAGTAGGTTAATGGTTGTTAGTAGTTGGCTCTAGTCCAAGTGGGAGGCTTTTGGAGTTGGTGTCCTACAACCAACTACTTTGTACTTTATGATAAAGTTGTATCCATGTATTTGAATATTAACAAATACCTTATCACATCATGATTGTTCTTATGCATGAAAATTCATTTGATAATGTCCTAAGGATAGCTGTTTCACTAAAGGATCGTAGAAGATCCCTCCTATGATGAGATCCTGGAAGTGCCATAACACTATTCTTGAATATATGCTCTATGGATGAATTATGTTGTTTGAGGGAGACAAATAATACAGGACATTAAGGGTGAGGACTCATAAAACTTTGAGGAACCTTCTCATGATGTGCGTCCATGGTAATATCCAGGAGGATATTATGAGAAAAAGACCTACCAGTAGAAAATACACATTTCATAGTGTCATTGGATGTTCTTATTTGTGGACGATTGTATTGGTCCTTAGACATTAATATTATTATTAATTGGTATTACAACTCATGCACTTAGATGTATTGATGAAAAATGTGATGACACGTTGTTCTCTATGAGGTAGGATATTTTGGGTGCATCACTAGTAATACTGCATTAATAGATAATGTAAAAAGGGATTTTTTTCCTTCTATTCCATATTGGAAGTTGATATCTTAGTCCCTTGGATGGAATTGATATATCCTAAATAAATCAACTGCCATGGTGAGAAATGGGTGAGTTCAATTATAGGAAGTCAAAGAAAGAATAATCAAGGACATGAGTAGATGACACTAGAATGAAACCCTCTTGATTTGAGATATTGAGATAAAGGGATTACATTACACGGTAAGCATTTGTAGGAGGTGACACGCCATTTCATCATTAACTTCTTTATTTATGGGTTCCTTGGAATGTTACTAGATTCTATCCTTGGACATTAGGTATACTATGCCTAATGCCATTGAGAAAGAGTCCAAGAGGGTCACGCACTAAGTGTGTCCAAGTATCCTAGTTAAATATTCATTTAACAAGTTGAATAAAGATTATTCCCGATTGTGGTTTAATAATTATTCAAGGATGCCTGATCGCATTTATTTGAACACTAGTTATTTGAGAGAATATATTGTGGGTGAAATAATATATCTATTAGAAAGTAATTCAATGATATTTATTTTAGAAATAAATATTCATTATTCAAGGTCTAATAAATGTGGTGGAGTAAATAAAGAAAATGGAAAAAACAAAATTACACGCCATGTATATTAATATATACACACCATTTATATTAATATATACACTCCATGTAGTTTTTCTAGGGATTTAAGAGAAATAATATTATTTATTTAATTAAATAATAATAGGAATAATTTTTTGGGCACATTTCAGGTGATAATAATATTCAAATTTTATTATTAGACATGGGGTCTTACTAAGAATTAAATGAAATGAATAAATGAATTTGGGTAATTAATTCAGTTTATTATTCTAAGTAATATAAATCTCAATTACATTATTCTCATGAGACCTAACCATTCATTGTGGTTGTGAACAAAGGATCTGGATAAAGCTCTCAAGACAAGAGAGAATTCTTTTCCTCCGATAATGCTCTCAAGTTACGAGAGAGATCCTCCTCCACTAAATCAAGGAGAGCGGTTTGGAAGCAACTCTCAAGGTGATCAAAAGTGGACATCACAAGCGAAGGATCTTCTTCTCTAGAACTTGGAGATCCCTTCGATGATGTTTAGATCTACATGGAGAACTTGTGGATCACCGCTAGTGGAATCCTACACTCGACTTCTACAACGCAATGATAGATCACATTGGATCGTGACTGCAAACATCAAACGAGAGATAATTCCATAAAGGTAATTCTTTTATTTTAATTAAATTAATTATAACCAACATATGATGATCCTCTCAATGATTCTGGTACTTCCCTATTTCCTTTTCTTTCTTCATTCTATTCTGAAGATTCTGTGTTTTATCATTCTGAAGGATCTCAGATTGATAGTCGTTAATTGCAAAATTAAAGTTAGGTACACCCATCCACGTGCTTCCACTACCATCAAAACCTAAAGATGGTACACATTTTTAAAATATATGATAATTTTTGTATGCCACATGTCACAAGAGTGAACAGTATATGATTATAATACATGTTCGGTAGCTTGGATGGGTACTCATCGTGTTACCTCCAAGGTACATTTTTGTACACTTTTAAATTTAAATAAATTTATTTAATTTGTTTAAAATTATGATGGGTGATAATATAAATTAAATTCAGATAATAATTAAGATAAAACAATTAATCCATTAAAGAAAATAATTAATTAACTTGAGCATGATTTATCTTAAATAAAAACCATTAGAATTGAATGCTAATTTTATTTAATTCGTAATTATTTGCATACATGTGGATGATAATGAAACTAGACCATAACTTTATATGTGATTGTTTTCATTTAATTTATTATTAAATTAAATTATTGGTCTGCATGTCATCTATCCTCTTATTATGTAAGAGTCTATGTGCCCATGGTTTCTTTTATGTAAACTCTTTCACAAATCCTTTGGTTCCCCTCAGTTGTGTGTGAGTAAAATTATATGTAATGGATGGAGCTCCCAATATAGTGGAGGCATTTCAAGTATTAATTCAAGGAAAAACTAATCCAAGAGAGATAAATATGTGGATAGGTGAGAAGCTACAACACAAACCTTAATTGGTTGAAGGTGTTTTTCCCCTAGGTTGACAATTATTTTATCATCCAATAGATAAACTAACCATTAGTATAAACTCATGATCATAAAAAAAATTCATGTTTCAGGATTATTTCATTATTCTTGTTTTTTCGCAATCACATGAATTAATAAATTTACAATCATGCAAGATAGAACTAAAATAAACTAGCTTACGCATAAATATTATCTAATACAAAGTCAATCACCTAAGTAAATCCACTTAATATTAAAAAACATATAATAAAGATAATAATTAGTAATTTTATCATAAATGATAAAATCCCTCAATTATATATATAAAGTCATTATAGCCTTCCACTACTTTAGTTAAAATCAAACCATAGTTCAAAGTGCTTGACCAGAGAAAGTTGGGGTGATTTCAATTAACAGAGAATTATTCCTTGAAGTTTTGGGTTGACTTAACTTATCTCACATCAATGGTTGACTACCAAATCAGGGCTTGATGTAACTGAGAGGCAAAGATTGAGGAAATAAAATTTTAGGATTTTAGGATTGGGGAGTCTACTTAATAGATCAAGAAATTGTGAGTTAATGTAGTTGAAATTTGGAATTCCTATCTAAAACCATTCAAATATATTGATCATCCAAAGTAGAGGTGATGATCAGAGGAATATGGATATTTTCCATTAGAATATACAAGAAACATGATATTTTGAATCCAATGGTGAGGGATATTGGGTTTCGATAAAATAGTGGAAGACTATTAAATATAATATTTATTTATTTTTCTAAATTTTATTAGATAAAGTGTGAAAACTCTGCTCATATTATTTGTAGAGACAACTTTAAAAATGAATTAAAACATATCACTATGATCCATACTTTATAAGGATAACCTTATCACCGACATAAATTTCCATGAATGTAAAAGGCGCTTATGCATTATCCTACGCCATGAAAGGAAATTGTATGTCCTAGAAGAACCTATTCCTAATGTGTCTAGTAATGAGCCTAGTAAAGAATATTTTTCTCTCTATGTGAAACATTTGAATGATGCTATAGATATTCAATGTTTCATGTTATCATCCATGAACAATGATCTTTTAAAGTAACATGAGGACATGGATGTGTATATCTTGATGTCTCCCCTCCATGATCACTATTAAGAGAAAGCGAGATAAGAGAGATAAGAGATCTCCAACGCTTCATTTATAACTAAACCCAGAGATTCGGTGTCGGTTGGGTCTCATGTAGTCAAGATTATTGGCAACATTGAATGCTTAAATATACACTACTAAAAAATAAGGCTATATCCATGGTTTGAAACTGTGGTTATAGGCCCAAAAACCATGGCTATAGGCTATATCCAAGGTTTAATGAATCGTGACTGGTATTGAATTGGCTATATGAAAAACCCTAGAGCCACAATTTCACCCGTGGAAACAACCCTATAGCCATAGTTTTCAAACCATGGTAGAATATTAAGTCACACAAGACATATAGTCACGGTTCTAAACCATGGTAATAGCCTCCCCATTCCATAAAAACAGCATGGTTCAGTCGGTTTTGGATGTTGATAGGACTATATTTTACAGACAAAAGGCTTTTGGAATGTATTCTGCCTTGCCCTGTGATTTTTTCTAGGTAAATTTTGATGATTTGAAATCCGGAAGGAAATGAGATACAAAAATTCAAATACAACCCTACACATGGAAGAATTATTGGCCCATCCTACACTTGGCTTCTTGTTTATAAAAATTTCATAAGAATAATACATCAAAAGTAATAACAGATTTTAGATCCATTCTCATGTGACTTAACATGTAATTCTATGTATCCAATGTGGTGTAAGTTGAATTTATTGAGATATTCAACTGATATTCAACTGAAAAAATGCCAATGTAGGTTTTCACATAAAAAAAGCATAGTCACATAAAAAACATATAGTTCCTACAGAAATGAGAGTATGCATAATGCACTATCATACTAATAGATTTCCACATAAAATAATAATAATCCCATAATACATTGTTATACTAATATATTTTCACATAAAAAATAGGTTTGCATAATGCAAGTTTTCACATAATGAATAATGCATAACATGTTTTCTTAACATGTTTGAATAATAGGTTTGCATATAATTATAATGCAGTTTTCACATAATGCATGTGTGTATAATATAGAAAATAAAATTGCATAATTATTGTAACATGATAATACGTGTGAAAAAAACACAATACAAGCATGTATAATAAAATGTTTGAACATAATTATAGAATAATAACATGAATGTATAAGAAAATAGGTTTTCATATGAAACAAACATAATGAAAACGGGTTTTCATATAAAAAAATAGGTTTTCATATGAAAAATCAGACATGATGACCTGTTATATGAATATGAAAATACAAGCATGAAGAGTTGTTATGCATATGAAAAACAAACTTGATAATTCACAATGATCATCAAGATAACCTAAAATCCTACCATAAAAGTATGTCATTAGAAAAGATACCAAGACATAGATTTAGAAATATTTTTTCATGATGGTCATGAAGAAAACCTATAATACCAATTAAATACATACCTTTCATCGATCGGATTTGTGGTGGTCAAATTGTTTCTTCAAATTACTTAAACATAACTATTTCCCAAAACACATTAAATGATCATAAGATAAAATATCTATAAAAGGTAACATCTTAGAGGAATAAAATATAAATCAAATGTAGAAATCTATTTAGGGCTTGAAGGAGGAATACCACACTTATGAAACTATATAGTGGATAACCTGTTTCTCCAAACATTCAAAACCACTTTTTCTACATCTTGAAGCTGGGAGTAAATGAAACCTAGATGAAGAAAACAAAGGAAAATGAAATAAATAAATAGAACTCTAAGGTATCATTTGCAGGGTTCATGTATGTGTTCACATGTATCATGTAGTGGTAATTCATTACCATTCATTCCATTTTTATGTTATCTCACACATACACTACAAAAAAATAGCATATTAGAGGGGGTTATTTAGAGGGTGTTATGCTCAACCCATTCTAAATTCATTTTCTCTATAATTAGAGGGATTTCTACATGACCCACTCTAATAATCGACTTTAGAGGGCGTTATGAATCCCCTCTAAATTAATTTTCTATAAAACTTATAGGGGTTGTCTACAACCCTCACCAATCATCGAATTTAGAGGGGGTTATGGACCCCCCTCTAATTTTTTAAATTTGAGGGGGTTTTGAACCGCCTCAAAAAAATTAAAATTATTTTTTAATATCTATTTGGATTTTAGAGAGGGTTCATACCACCCTCTACTTTCTTAAATTAGAGGGGGTCCAAAACCCCCTCTAATGTTTTTAAATCAGAGGGGGTTCAACACCCCCCCCCCCATAACGTCTTAAAATAGAGGGGTTCAAAACCCCCATCTACTTTCTTAAATTAGAGGGGGTCCAAAACACCCTCTAATGTCTTGAAATTAAAGGGGTTCAAAACCCCCTCTAATTTAAAAGATTAAAAGGGGTTGTAAACCCCCACTATTTAAAAAAAAGAAACTTACATTATATATATATTACTAAAACATAATATATAAATGTATTTAAATACATTATATGAACATATTATATAAAATATTTATGTGATTGTATTTAATTGTATTTATATGTATACATAAATATAATTATATAATATTATGTAAATTAATATATATTTAATTGTATAAATTACATTTCATATAATATTAATTATTTAAAATATAAAAGCATAAATATATTATATAAATATATACATAAATATAATTTATTTAAAAAATATATCATATAAAAACCCAAGGTTGTAGTTTTAATAAATTATATTATAATAATAAAAAATATAGGTTTATATAATAGGTTTATGCCTTTAAATTAAATATAATTAATATTATATGAAATAGAATTTATAAAAATAAATTTATATTAATGTACACAATATTATAGAATTTTATTTATTTAAATAAAAATATATATTAAGGTACATAATAATAAATATATGTTTTAAAATACATTATATAAATATTTTTATAAATTTCATTTCATATAATATTAAGTATATTTTCGTATAAATTTTATTTCATATAATATTGATTATATATAATATACATATTAATTAAATATAATATAATATTAATTATATATAATATTAATATTTGTATAAATTGTATTTCATATAATATATTAATATGTTAATTTTAAATAATATTATATAGTTTATACAAATAAATATATATATTAATATAAATAATAAATATATATATATTGAAAGACATTATATAAATATATTTTTAAAGGCCTTATATAAATATATTAGGTAAATACTTATATATATATATATATATTAATTTAAATATATATATATATAATATAAATATGTATTTAAGTATATAAATAATTTTTATAAATATACAATACAAATGTACTAATATAAAATATGTTTGATATAAATCATAAAATAAATTTATAGTATTTATAAAACCAACATATTATTTTTATAGATTAAAAAATATAAGTAATAAGAATAATAATAATTAATATTATTATTATTATCACACACACACACACATAAGTAAAATATATACATACATACTTGTGTAATATATTTAGGTGATATATAAATATATAATATAGAATATATATAATTGTGTATACATATAAATATAGTAAATAATATATATATTATTATTAAAATGTATTTAAATATATTATTCGAATAATATTTTTTATAATAAACAATCAGATATATATAAATAAAATCATGTGTAATTTATACATCAAAATTTATTTGTCGTAGTGGTTTACAGGTTTGGTTCCAGGGGTATGTGTTTGTTGCGGTCCATGGTTCGAAACCTACAGGCTACTATTTTTATATATCGACAGGGGGGAGCGAGTGGGCATGGGAGGTAGGAGGGGCTTGGGGTGGGAATGGGAGGGAAAGTTGGGGGTGGGGTGGTGTGTGGGAATGGGAGGGATTGTTGGGGGTGGGGGTACTGGGAGTGGGAGGGATTGCTGGGGGTAGGGTGAAATGGGAGGGATGCACGGGGGCATGATAAGGTCCTAAAAAAATAATCGCCCCTAAAGTAACCCCTTTTCAATTAGTGGCGGTTTCACCTCTAACCTCCTCAAACACAAGCATTTTCAGTGAATTTAAGCCAACATTTTAGGGGTTTTAAACCCCCTCTAATGTAACCACTGCTAAAGTCACCATAAATTTATGAGCGCTTACTCAAAATCGCCATTAATGACATTTGGTGGCCACATTAGTGGGGATTCCTTACAACCACCATTAATGTCTTTAGAGGGGGTTATAACCCATTCTAATGTAAAAAATAACCCCCTCTGAAGTAGCCTTTTTATAGTGATGTACCTTCAATGCTCATAGGATTCATATTATCAAATTGAGGATAATACTAAAAAACAACCAACACATGTTTAGGGATGGGGTTATGATGTTTCCATACCTATCAAATAGAGGATGATTTTTAGAGTTAGTTAACTTATGTGAATTGGATTATTAATTTTTGAAGTAATTTTGTGGTTTTCATGAGTTTTATTATCTTACCTGTAAACCTAGTATACTAGTGGTGGCGGACATGTCATTTTTCCAAGACCTTTAAAACCTATTAGGTTACTTCGAACTCTTAGGTATCATTTTTAGGGTTCATGTATGCGTTCATAGGTATCATATAGTGGTAATTCATTATCATTCATTCCATATATATGTTGGATCACACATATACATCTAGTGATCATAGAATTAATCCTATAAAATAGAGTATATTACTGACAAAAAACCAAATCATATTTAGAAATGGGGTTGTTATGTTCCCATACTTATTTTTGTAACTCTCTCTACTGATCAGTTGAGTAACAGGGAGTTAATTTTGTGTCCTGATTGTGAGGTATTGTTTCCTCTAAAGAATAAGGAATATACTATAATATTTGTGACTAATACATATTTTCATGTAGAATATATGGTAGCTAACATTTAGCTAAATAGAACTATCTAAAGATAAAGTGTGTTATATATGTTATAGCAATTAATTTAGTAGATTTAAACAATGTAATTATAATCTTTAGGAGAGAGAGGTTTGGTTGAAGTCAAACATTATTGTTTCCTTATCATAGTATACCACATATATGAAAAAATATTATATATTGAATTACTATTACAATTGAATATAGTAGGGTATGTAATGTCAATATATTGTTGAGACTCATTACACACTGTAATCCTCATCTTGAGGATGCATATTTTTTGCAGGAATTCCAATTGTTGAAAAGGATGTTATTAATGGTTTCATATATATTTTTAAATAAGTACAGAATAATTTAGGGTCCCAGAGTGATATGAGTATACCAAGGCCCATTTACCATCCCCCATGCACCAACCCCCCTCCCCCTACATTTTCCCCCACCCCACCCATATCCCCCACACCCTGCACCAGCCCCTCCCCCCTACACTAGCCCCCCCCCTACAACATCCCCCCCTTGCATTAGCCCCCACCCCCATCCCCCACTCTGCACCAGTACCCCCACCCTGCACCAGCACCTCCCTGCCCATGCACACCACCCTTGCACCCCCCCTACCCCACCCCCTCCCCCCAGAACACCCTCCTTGTACCCCCTGACCCCTCACCCTTGCACACCCTCAGCCTCCCCCTCCCCTTCACACCCCCTACAACCACTTACACCCCATGGAACCTCCCCTACCCTTGCAAAAAAACCCATCACACCCCTTCCCCCTCCCCTGCACACCCCCTATACCCCCTACACCCCCAGCCCCTTGCAATAGAACCCAGCACACCCCCCCCCCATGCCCCCATCACACCCTTGTGCCCACCCACTGCACACCCCATGGACACCTCATCCACCCCTGCACCCCCCCCCCCTGCACACTCCTTTCTCCCCCTACACACCCCTTGCACCCCCCCCCTGCACACTCCTTGCTCTCCCTACACACCCCATGCACCCCCTGGACACCCCCTACAGGGACTAACTCAAAAATATGTTTATAGATCAAGATTTAATGGTTTCTGTTGGTGTTGTGGAGCCTTTGGACATAGAGCCTAAAATTTCAGGTTTAATATGCCACTTACATGGAATTTTTTTGAAGTAATGGGGGTTTTTATAAATAAAAGAAGTAATTCTGTGAGAGATAACAATAATATCAAGTTGTAAAAAATAGAAATTTTAAATTATCAAAAAAATATTCCATGGATTACTAAATATTAGTAATATCAAAGAAGCATATTGAAATCTGGCCAAAAAAATAGTAGTTAAGATGGAGAGTTGAAGGAAGAATAATGTTTTTCTCATAATGAAAGCATAGGAAGAAAAATAGATGATTATAAGGAGTTTTATGGGATATGTAAGGCCACTGGTCATGTTAAAAAGTACTATATTACATTCCTACCTAAAAAAAGGAAAATATTATGAAGAGGAATCTATCATATAAGGATTCATGTGCTTTTTTCTCATGAAATCAAATAGGTCCCATACAATAATCCTATTGAGAAGAGCGAGTCCACCAAGTTGTCAATAAATACAAATGATAATAAAAATGAAGGGAAATCATGAAGATCATCCCCAATGATAGAGTTGGGAAGTATAGATGATCCTGGTTGATAGGCATACCTCAACCTTCGTGCTCTCACTAAAGGGAAAGGTAACTCATCACAGTTCCCTTTATTTTATTTATACTAACTTGAAGGGAATTGAAATAAATAAGGCGACATGAATTTATTTGAATTTAGAGAAGTTTAAAAATGTATAGATCAAAAAATACAAAGGGGTATATTGAAGTTCCCAAATAAAGAAATTTTATTTATTTTCATTAAGGTTTTGAGGAAGTATAGTTAATGTAAGAAGGGTTTTAAGGCTACGACTTAACTTAAGAACTCAAGTAAATAGGATCAAGAAAAAGTTATAAATTTAATTCTAATGATTGTATCATTGATTTTAAATAAAAATAAAAGTTTTTATGGGTGAAGAAATCATGTATTAATAATTTGATAAAAGTTTGAAGTCCATGATATTGATTGAGAATTGTATGAATTCATTTTGAGTTGAAATTATTACCTATGTAAAGTTAAATTGATATTTATGTTGACTAAATAAAGGTAATACTTGAAGTTACTACTTGTATAAAAGTAGTATAAATCCTATATAAAGGTAATATAGGGATTCAGTAGCTATAAAAACATAATTGATGCTCTATATAAAGGTTTCATTGAAATTAGGTAGATGCATAAATGTAATTTGAGACCTATGTAAAGGTGAACTCACATTGCATAAAGGTCATTTGAAGATTTCACTACCCCCCCTCCTACTGCACCAGCCCCCCTGCTACATAAGCCCCTCCCCCTCCCCTCTACTGCACCAGCCCCTCCCCCTCCCCCTGCACCAGCCCCTCGCCCCCCCCCCCCCCACTTCCCTCTTGCCACTCCACACCCCCCGCCATCTCCACTATAGAATCCTGCAACCAAAACACCACTTCCCTTCACCACCACTATCCTAAAACAAACACAATAATAAAACAGTACTTTACTTGGGTAGATATGAGTCTCTCCAAAATATTCTTTCTTGATTCTTAAAGCTCCCTAAGAATAATAATCTCATCCAATATATAATAATCCTACCAACCATTTTTTATAATCAAAACATCACAACTTCAAATATAAAAAAACACGTTCAAAATACCTTGTAAAAATTGAAGATCAAGTCCATGGTTCGCACACCTGATAAACATGAAAAAAATAACTCATTTAGATCAACACTATTACCTTTTCAATTTTTAGCCATAAAATTTCACACTACCAAAGAATAGAATATTTAAAACATCCAACCCATTTCCACAACTCTTTAGCCTCTTTAGTATGGCCACACATTTTTGCTCAATTAGATATTTCTATAGCCCAATTATAATAAGCATGGAATAGAAAATATCATATTATCATAGAAAACAAATGTAGTTACAAATCAATAATTAAACTAATTTATAGACGCTTATATATTTGAAAATAATTCCATGACATTGAAGTTTCATGCAACAAAAAAACTTATCATCGGAGGTGCATCGGAATGGGTTCACCTAAAGAAGAAATTAAAAATATAGAAAATGAGGGGGATAAATTAATAGTATAAAGAGAAAATAATCAATAGAAAATGGAAAATTAGACTACATAACAACTGAGGTGTGCTAATGGAGGTAGGGGAACCTCATATCAGCATCCGTGAGGAGGTATGGTGGTCACATCAGAGGACGAAACAATTTAATATAATAATAATAAATCTTAAATACTACAAAAACAAACATACATTATAATACAATAATTTAATATATGTAGAAAAAGATAGAAACACCACAATACAATTCAATATTACAATAATCAAACTTAACTGCATAATAAAATTCCACGTATTAACAACCCAAAAATACAATTTATATGAATAGCGAGTCTTAATATCAGTATCATCAGAATATAATTACCCTAATCCATGCCTCCTAAAGAAACACCATCAACACCTCTCACGCCATCAAAATCATCATCGACATCGACATCGGTACTAGTATCGACACCGGAACCAGATCTGGCTTCATCTCTAGATCCTATAGAATAATCTACATCAGCAGAATGCATCAACATCAAATAGGCATCAACCGCTATAGCTGATTTTGGTAGAAGTATAGAGGAAAGGGAAGATATAAGTTTCATCATATTTTCAGTTATCACCTTTTCTAATTTTTGAGCTTCTTCTTTGATTGTGGAATTCTTTTGTTCCACTATGACCAAAATAGAACTAGTATTTAGAGAAAATTAATTAGAAGACCAGTATCGAGATGGTATAATATTCTTCCCAGGTCAACAACACACTATGCCTTGATTCTCATATCCTAATACCTAATGTAGATGATCGTTAGAGACTAAATTGTCAGTTTCTTTTCTGCCAATGCCTCCAAATCATTCTATTGATTGATATATAACATAAATTAAAATGATAAAATAATATAAGGAATTAAATTCAGTCAAAATAAAATAAATTGAAATATACTTACAATTTCCTTCTCAGTGTCGGTATTTGTCATAGTATTATCTTTCTGTTTTCTTCTTATATAAAATAAAGTAGAGCAGGTAACATGAACCTCGATATTTAATGCCTTTTGTGGAAAAAACAAAGAAATAAATAAAAATTCAAAGTAAAAAAAATTACACTAAACCAAGATGAATATTTTAAATGTTAAATTACCTATTCTTGCTCATGATCTATGATTAAAGTGTTTCCATGAGTACAAACGAGTTTCATTCCACTCTTATTTATTTTATTTTTGTCTAATTTCTCCTATAAATAAATAATTATATAATTAAATTAAATTAAATAAAACAAGTAATTTATACTTTAAAAATTGTTTTCAAATATATATATATATATATATATATATATATATATATAATACCTTAAACCCTGGACTCTTACAATAGATGATCATCTATTTGTATTGTGATATTGGAAAATCATGAATCACCAGTATTTTTGCAAGCTCCATACCAACTCTATTTTTCCAATCAACATATAAGTCATACTTGTATGCTCACCACATTTCACTTAACTCCATTAACCCTGCAGCCTTGGTATTTTTCCTGCCAGAAAAATTATATCAGAGCTATAATGGAAAAAATATTTGTTAAGAAAATATTATAAATTTATAAATAAAAAAGGTGATTAACATTACTTAACCAAATGTTTTACCAGGCATTGTTCTTTATTTGTTCTCCAACTTCCATCTAACTTATTGGTTGAACCAGAATGATATTACTATGTTCAGAAATATTTCCCATAAAGATTTTACATTTCATACCATTTTTTTCAATTATAGCACCCTCCTTATTATATTCAACCATGATTTTCTTATGTCGATTTCATACCTCTCACATTTTTGTGAGGCCTCATCGTTTGGTAGAGGATGGAGATAATCATGAAAAACAATAATAAAGGAAAATAATATATATAAATTTATCATTAATCACTAACAGTAATGTTTAAACACATACCAGTAGATGATGGATCTTCTAACCCCTAAAGTGTTGTGTCTAGAGGAGGGGGAGTAGCCTCTATAGTAGTTGTGATATCTACAGTAGGATGAATTTGTATAATATATGATGATAAGTGTACTGAAGGAGGGAGAAAACCTAATAGATTAACCTGTATAGATGGGGGTGGATATGGATATGGATATGGCGGTGATATATATGGTGGCGTAGTGCTCTGTACAATGGATGGTAGGAATGGAAAATAAGGAGGGATGGTAGTCTGAGAACTACCATCCAATGTGGGTGCGGGTAGAAAGGGATATGGAAAAGGTGGGTATGGATAATATGGAGGTGTCATAATGGGAGGATGACCTCCTAGTGACTCAAGTGGCATAATAGTAGGTTGAATAGTAGAATCAGTCATAGTAGTACCCCCTACAATACTATTAACCTCAGTGGCATAATTCAACCATCTTCTTGATGATGTAGCCTAAAATAACATAGATGATAAAACAAAACAAATGATAATAAGATAAATAATATGAAAGACCATAATATTCAAACATAGATTTTACTTACAGTGGTTTCCTAAGGATACATATATTGTTAAATAATTAAAGACCAAAATATTTGAACCTAAATTGTACTTACAGTGGTTCACAAAGGAGACATATGTTGTTAAATAATGAAAAATGTTAAATAATACAATTTTATCATAAAACAATGAGATGCATTTTCATGTGTGATATTTATATTGATAAAATATCAAGACTTTTCTATGTTCTATAATTACAAAAGATGTTCTTAAACATAAATTGGTTAGGCTATTGATAGTTTTATATTCGAAAATGGTGTAAAATATAATAGTTAATTTAATATCATGTATGAAATTTTAAAAACACACACCATATTTCGATATTATTAGGTAAATAATTACAAATGTGTCAACACTATGTGTGATCTGTGACAATTTATCATTCACAATCTATTCTAACAATTTAATCATCTATGTAATCAAATGAAACATTCGAATAAACACCAACAAGTTCATACACAACATAATTTTCATCCATGTCTTCGTCAAAAATATGTCTAGGAATGACATCAATAATAATACCAAATTGTTGTTGTAATGTGTTAGTTACATAAAATACATATCTAGCTTCTGATGAAAGAATATAAGGTTCATCGGTATAAAGTTGGAAGTTCATATCAATCACTCTAAATCTATAGTTATCAATATACATTCCTTATCATATCATTGAATCAAAACACTTACATTTTATCATTTTGACACGACCATGTTCATAGTAATCTAATAAAATGATTCTTTCAACAACACCATAATATGATATATATTTTTATCAAGGTTTTCATTCTGATGCACTCAGATAACAATCTATTGTGGCACTTATCATGACACTGTCATGTTGTGTTTCCATTTTTGTTGCAAAACTATTTATAAAAAATTTAAATCCATTGAAAACCATTTCCTTATAATCATGTACCACATCATTTGGACCAAAGGACAATGCTCTTATTTCATCTGATACTTCATTCATTGGTAGAGTTAAAACCTAAAAGATACCAACATTGAATATTAAACAGATACATGTGATTATGTTATGAGAATAAAAAAAGAAATCTATTACCTTTTACTTTAACCAAGCATCAAATTATTTATTGTGAAACAATTCCTTCCTCTTAATATATAGAGACTGATGTCACTTTTTTATAATTTATAAATTTTCTCTATAGATATGAAAGATTTAAAATTTCAGAAGATATGAAGAAATCACAGAATTAAAAATGAATATTTATTAGTTTACTAAATTGATATATTCATCAAGCACACCATAGTTGAATAATACTGTATGATGAACCATTTCCCACTCTTCTTTGCTTAAAGTACACAATGAGTAAAATCCATATATCCCCCATATTTTGGGAAGTGAAGTAAATGAAGGTTCAATTGGATCATATTCCTCATATTTAGTTCTCATTAATCGATTAGACCTCATAGTGACATTATCCAATTATGATGAATAGAAATCTGTGCATTCTTGGGCTAAATAGAATTTCACAATAGGGCCTTCGGGATGATATTTATATCTCACATAATATTTCAATGTAAACATAATTCTTTCTATAGGATACATCCACTAACTCAAAACAGGACCACCAAAAAGAACTTCTATGGGAAGATTCACAATCAGATGTAACATACATGTGAAAAATGGTGGTGGGAATTTCTTTTCCTAGTCATAAAGATTAATTAGTGCATCTCTCTGCAATTCTAGAACAACACTTCTACTTAGTATTTTGGCATAAAGGTCTCAATAAAAATTACATAACTTAATCATAGAAACTCTAACATTATGTGAAAGTAAATTTCAAATGGTATTGGGAATCAACTCATGTAACATGACATGGAAATCATGGGTTTTAAGAGATTTTAGTTTCACATCTTGTGTATTAACCCTTTTTAAAATATTACTTGAATAACCATATGAAACCTTCAAAATTTCCAAGACCTAAAGAAAATTTTTATTTTTTGCATTTGTCATTGAATAACTAGAAAAAGGGACTTTCCACTTATTTTTACCAATTAACTTGGGATGAAGTCTTGCTCTTATACCCCAATCCATCAAATCATGAAGATACCATTAATTGTATTTTGTTTTTCCTTTTACATTTAAAATAATAGCATGTAACATCTCAAAAATGTTTTTATTGATATGCATTACATCCAAACAATAATGTAATAAATTTGATGACCAATATGGAAACTCAAAGAATATGCATTTATTTCTCCTATTTATATTGGAATTCGAATTAGCATGCTTTCGCTTTCTGGTATTTGATTGAATTTTTTCAAGAACATAATTCAAATCATAAAGTTCTTTAAGAATATCATTCCCTTCCATTCATTGAGGTGTCTCATCTATCTTTACAGCATTATCAAACTATCTTTTATTTTTCCTGTATGGATGATCCATCGGTAGAAATTGTTGATTCCCTATGAAGCTGAATGTTCATCGAAACTTTAATCTTCAGGAATGTGTATTTTTTATACAAAGAGGGAAAGATAATTTCCCTTTAGTTCTCCAACCATACATCATTTCGTAAGCAGGGAAATCATTTATCATCCATAATAAAGCTACATGAAACATAATGCACTCCTTCCTAAATGCAATGTATGCTTATGCACCAAAAATCCAAAGCTCGTTTAACTCATTTATTAATGGATGAAAGTATATATCAATATCATTTCTAGGATCACTGGGTTCGGATATCAATATACTCATGATAGTAAATGGCTTCGTCATACACATCCATAAAGAAAAGTTATAAATGTGAATGAAAACAGGCCAAGTACTGTGTGCAGTATGCATTTGGAAAAATGGGTTGAAACCATCACAGGGTAATTCCAATCTAACATTTCGTGGGTTAGCTGTAAAATTAGGATGTAACCTATAAAATTTCTTCCATGCCAACCAATTTTTATAATGAACTATTTCATCATTATCCTTATTTCTTTCATCTGCATTCCATCTCATATTATTTTCTATTTGTTCAGACATAAAAAGTTTTTGAATCCTGGGAATTATAGGGAAGTTCCACATCACTTTATTTGTTATATGATATTGAGTTATGTCTTTATTAGACTTTAAACTTGATGTTCCACACTATTTTCACTGACTCAACTCTGTATTTTCCTTCCAAAACAGATGACAATATTTGGGGAAAGAATGAATCTTAATAGATAAAAATCCAATTTTTTCAACCAACTTTGATTCCGTGTAATCATTTTCTGGAATACATGCATCATAAGATAGTAAATCCTTAATAAATCTAAGAATATAGTCAATAGTGGTATTACTAAATCCATAAATTGTTTTCCCATGATATAATCACATTAAAAACTCAAGTTTACTCATTTTTTCACATGCCTGATATATTGGGGTATTCACATCTTCCATCATCTTTCTAACACTTTCAACATCATCATCCGAATTAATTGATGAAAATTGTGTTTCATTATTCATTTTCTATTGAATTGGTCTACATGAGGAGATGGTTTTAGAAACAAAAGGAAACCAATTTGAAATCAGATTTTTCATACCAATCCTTTCTGTTGAATCGATGTCATTAACCACTTGATCTTTTTATCCATTGTGATTCCACACTTGATAATTTTTTTGGAAACCATGTTTAGTGATATGGTAACTCACTTCCTCATGAGTTAACCATGGTATTCCAACACAATCAAAACACAGGCATCGAATCAATCTGCCATCTGAATCATTAGTGAATGCATGGTCCAAAAAATATCATAACTCGTTATGAAACTCATCGGTGATCCGATCAATAGTGTACGTCCAATATATATCCATTCTGAGGAATATAAACATACATTAAATAAATAATCTATAAAATTACTTAACATGATATGTATTTTTTCATAAGATAATATGTAATCATCAACAACATGTTCATAAAAAATCATAACAAATATATTAAAATTATGGTTTTGGGAGTTGATAAATGTTTTAAATTATAGAAAAATCATGAATAGTCACACATAAGTTCTATGAATGAGGATTTATTATAGTAAAAAGATTTTATATGAAATATAATAGATAATAATAATCAATTCCAAAAAGTGTTTGGATGGATTCAAAATGAGTTGTCATGTTTTGTATTAATTATACAATGATTTATTGAAATTTAGATACATTTTGAAAATATAAACCACATCGTATACCATAGCATGTTGAAGGATGCTAATATACCATAGTGTATTGAAGGACATCATTCCATTTTTTATTTTTAATCCTAGATTATAACACCACATTGTGGTGAAATGGGAATGATATTGGATACCATTTGATCAATTTTTCTAATCTTATTATCTTGTGTTCTTCAATTTTCAACATATAAATTTGTAATGTGTTAAATAAAATAAAAATCTAAAAAGGTTTTGGAGTTTGGTTTAATCAATGAAGTGTGATCCAACATATTAATTTTATGTATGTGTTCTATTTAAAGGGGAATAATCTTTTCATAGTTTAGGTAGTAGAAAATATTCTCAACTAATGAAATACCTCTAAAATTTTCAATTATCTATTATTTTGTGTGGATGATATATAATACCATTTATATAAAATAAGTTCTACCAATGAATTAAGTGATTTCAGTGTCTTTTGGATATCATCAATATAAATAACACATTAACTGATTGAATACTCAAAGTAGAAATGTAAATGATACCATGAATGGTCTTAGGAAAAAATAAATGAAGTAAAACTCTTAAAGGGGTAGACTTTGATATTAATTGTTGATCCTAATATAGATATTCTTGAGAGTCTAAGAGGTGGGTGAAGAGACTCAAATAAATTTTTAAAACAAAAATGCATAATTTTAAGGATAAAAAGAATAAACAATTTAAATATAAACAATAAATTAAATTATAGTGTGAAGAGTGTATGAAAAAAATAATAACTAAGAGTATACAAGGATTTTTATAGTAGTTAAAATAAAAAATATCTCATGTCTACACTTCACATCTCTCAAATTCTCTAACTAATGGTACACACTAAATAAACCTCAATTTTTAAGGATATTTACAACTCTTTATAATATTCTTTTATCATACCCAACAACCAAAATAGACCAACCTACCTTTTTCACACATGAAGGCACAACCCAAACACCTACATTTTTTTAGGGATAAGGTAGAACCTATAAACTAATTTTTTTTCTAGGTTATCATAACCAATACAATACCTTTTAATAGAGGCACAACCATGTGTGAGTTGAGTGATTACAACTAGATAAATCTTTATATCATAAATGAAATTCATCATAATGAATATAGAATAGTTAAACCAATTAATGTTTCTTTATGATTATTACTAGTGAAGAATAAGTAGATTCGGGACTTCATATAGTAGATATAGAACAATTTAGCTTGGGAATTCCTGCAATATAAATGAGTAAACAATGGATTTCAAACATTAGCGGTACTTTTATCTCAAGACAGGAATGTGTGTCAATTTCTATATGAAAATTTTAGAATAATAATATAAGAATATTAGAATATAATATTATGGATCTCCATAAATCTCTCCACAATATCATAAGGATCCCAAAATATCATCAGTTAGACTTTAATAATAATCTCTCTAATAATCAACACTGAGATCATCATTTAAGTATTCTATAATTATCAACATTTAAAATCTTTGACTAATTTATATAATCATGTGAAACAAAGCCTTAAAAACAAATCAATATATTAACTTTTAATATTTTAATTATTTCGTCAATCATAAAACAAAATAGATAAGAAATAATATATGAAAATTCCATGTAAAGTAATTCTATAAGAGACATACACATGATATATTCCAACAGGACCATTCTATGTGATCACATCTAGATGATAATCACACATTCACATTATACTTGCATCATTTTCTAATAGAATATGGTTGTATCACAAGGTCACATAATCATATCATCACACACATATCATCATACTGCTGCATTACATTTTTTAATCTCTACCATGTTGTTTACACTTTTCACAAAGTCTGTTATTATACATAGTCCTTATTTGGTTTCATTATTCCATCATGGAAATTAACAGGATGTATCTTCCCCAAAACCAAGGGTTCTCTAAGATAACATGTCTGTCCTTATTTACATGAGTATTAATTTTGAGAAAATAAATTAGAAGATATATTGAGATCTGAGGAACCCAATATAGAAGAGAAAATCCTAAATACCTTTGTGGGTAAACAAATTATGGAGCTATAACTGGCCAAGATCTGCAAGTAGGAGGATGATCACCGAGAGTGGGGTAGCCACATTGGAGGTACACTAGAGTAGGAGGTTGTGAGGACACCTAGGAGTAGTGTTAGTGGGGGGAGGTAAGGTGTTCACATTCAGTGGTAGTGTGGGAGGAGGGTTAGAGATGAGAGCTCACGGAGGGGTTGCCTCGTTCGGTGGTAGCAAGGGGCAGCGTCATAAGGGGCGCCATCTGGGAGGAGGGTCAAGAAGAAGAGAGGTTTTGATGGGTGACGTCAGGGTAGGAGGGTCGAAAAGAAGAGAGGTCATGAGGGGTTCCATCAGGGAATGAGGGTCGTGCAGAGGTGAGGTAATGTGAGGGGGTCACGGAGAGGAGGAAACCACATAATGATCAAACCCTAATTGCCACAGGTTTTAATTTAATTGTGGATATAAATTAATTTATAGCAATGGACCTATAAAACTATGGCTATAGGTCTATGGATATAAGTCATTTTTTAGTAGTTATCTTTTAGATTAAATTCCTAGATGATTTGTGCATAGATCTCATAATTTCCTCACCACCAAAGACCTTATCTAGTTTTATTGTTAATTATAACATGAGGAATAATGAGAAAAGTCTTTCAGAAATTAATAATCTAATTCACCAAGGGTATAAGGACATTGTGAGTGGAAAACTCTCAATCCTTATAGTGAATAAAAAAAAGGAATAACAAGGTAAAGGGGACCAATACTCACAAAAAGTCTAAATCTCTCAACCATTGTCCTTCCAATAAGAGAAAGATCTAGAGGAAGGGTTAGGAAAAAAAATGTTGTATGTTTTGTATGTGGAAATAAAGGCCACTAGAAGAAGAACCAAACCCATAAGTAGGGGGGAGATAATGGTGAGTTTGTTATTGAGTGTAATCTTTCAATATATACTCATTGGGTATTAGATATAGCTTGTGGTTCTCACATTTCTATCCAAATGTAGGAACCAAGTAGATTTAAAAATATTTCTAGAGGATAGGTGGATTTTCAATCTTCCAATATTGCAAGGATGGATTCTCTAGCCATTGGTGACTACCACTTTTCATTTCTAAGAGGAATGATATTGGTTTTAAAGGATTGTTATTATATACCAATTGCTACCAAGAACATAATTTCTATTTCATGCCTAGATACATATTGTTTTATTTTCATGTTTGGAAATAAAAGTTGTTACTTTTATAAATAAAACATATTTTATGGTATGAGACATTTAAATAATTGTCTTTATGTATTAAATTATGAAAACTAAGTATTGTAAATAGATAACAAATCATGTTCACATGACTCATATAACACCCAGATATGACATCACCATCTTGGTCATATAAATGTAAAGTTTTTGATAAATCTATATCAAGATTTTTATTTTGAATATTCTAATCAAAAAACACTTGAAAGATATTATGTTTATTTACAAGAAAAAATGACCAAACCGTTATTCGATGGATAGGGTGAAAGGGCCATAGAGCTTCTAGGATTAGTACACATTGATATATGTGGACCATTTCTAGAATAATATAGAGGTGAGTATTATTACTTCATAAATTTTACTGATTAATTGAGTAAATATGACTATATCTACTTAGGTACAAGTTTGTGTCCTAGAAATTTAAGGAATTCAAAAATGAAGTAGGAAATAAACTTGGAAATAAGATAAATAAGCTTTGATCGGATTGAGTAGGTGAAAATCTTAACCAAGAGTTCATCAACATGCTATGGGATTTAGAGATTCTATCTCAACTCGCTCAACCTTAAACACAACAATGGAATGGTGTTAGCTATAGAAGGAACTGTACCTTATTAGTCATGGTAAGGTTTATGATGAGACATAGAGATCTTTCATTATCTTTTTAGGGATATTCATTGCAAACTACAACATATACATTAAACATAGTATCGATTAAAGTGGGAAACAAAATTCCCTTTGAGTTATATAGTGGAAAGAAACTTGTTTTTTTTTGTATACATGTGTATGGGGTCGTGAGGTATTTGTTAAGGCCTTCCCAGATAATAAAATAGAACCCCAGGGAATAAATTGTATCTTTATAAGGTATCCTAAGGAACCAAAGGGATAAAACCTATACAACCCCTTAGATAAGAAAGTTACCATCTCAAGACAAGTTGTTTTTTTTTTGAGAGGGAGAACATCTTGAAAAAGGAAAGTGGGAGAAAGATTGGATTTTATTTGATGATCAAGATACCAAAGAGTTGGTAGAGGAATAGATAACACAGGTCCTCATGGAATAAGTAGTTCCCAAAACACAAGTTCTGCATAGGATAACTAGAGAGGTAAGGGAACTAGAGAGATATGATTTTCTATTCACTGAAGTCGGTAAATCATTATTGGTTGACAATGATGAACCTCTCTCCTGAAAAGATGCAGTTGAGAGCTTAGAAGATGTAATATGGAAAGAAGCCATGAATTATAAAAATAATCCCATGTATTAGAACCAAGTTTGATTTATAGTCAATTCACCAGTTGATGTAATGATTGTAGGGTGCAAATGGTTATTCAAGATAAAACTGGACATGGAAGGTAAATTAAATACCTATAAACCAAGGATGGTGGAAAAAGGGTTTAAGAAACATCAATGAATTGAATGCGATGAAACCTTTTCACTGGTTTCTATGTTTAAATCCATCATAATTATACACACTATAGTATCTTACCATGACTAGGAAATTTTTAAGATGGATGTCAAGGAATATTTCCTTATTGGGAATCTTCAGGAAGATGTCTACATGACAAAACTAAAAGGGTTTGTGACTCCAAGATATGCCAAAAATATTTTAAGTTTGGAGATATCCATTTATGGATTGAAGAAACCATCCAGGTCATGGAATATTCGATTAGATATAGATATAAAATAATTTGGTTTCATTAATAATGAACATGATCCATGTGTTTTCAAGAGTTTTAGTGTGAATACAGTTGTTATCATAATTTATAAGAAAATATTTCCTTAAACACAATAGGATAAAGAGATAATGAATAAGATCACATACGCTTCAATGATAGGATCAATCATGTTTGACATGTTATGTACTACACTTGATGTTGCCTATGCATTGAGCATTATAGGTAGATATCAAGATAATCTAGGAGAACAACATTGTTTTGTTGTTAAATATATCCTTAAGTATCTAAGAAGAACTAGGGATACGTTCCTAGTGTATGTAGAAGATGGGGATCTAGTCATCAGGGGTTATAATGATGGTATGTTTCAAACAAATTAGAATGATCTCAAGTCATAGTCAGAATATATTTTTTGTCTCAACAGAGGAACTGTGAGCTGGAAGAGTTCAAAGCAGCCAATTATTGCTAATTTTATAGTGGTGTATGAATATATATAGTATATTTTGATGCATCTTAGGAAGATATTTGGATATGAAACTT
The DNA here is from genome assembly GCA_963277665.1 of Viscum album. Lineage (NCBI taxonomy): Eukaryota > Viridiplantae > Streptophyta > Magnoliopsida > Santalales > Viscaceae > Viscum > Viscum album. The sequence goes on along the minus strand of OY728139.1, from coordinate 1,508,332,446 downwards.
TTTCTAGGAGCTTGACGTGGTACCTAGTAGTAAAGACCCTACCACATTGTATTGTGATAATACTACAACGGTGGATCTTGAAAAAAATCCAAGGTCACACCAATGAACAAAGATCATACTCTAGAAGTATCACCTCTTGAGGGATTTTTCTCAGAGGGGTGAAGTTGTAGTAAGTAGAGTTCCCATAGAATAAAATATTGTAGACCCTTTAACTAAAGTCCTATCTCAGTGAAATCATGCGTATCATGTGAGAGCTAGCAGACAGAAGGTTGTTAGCGGTTTTCTCCAGTGAAAATGGTGGTTTTTTGTAATTGGTTCTCGAGAACCAACTTATGTGTACTTTATGATAACATGTATTTGTTGTTTTTAATATTAATAAACTCCTTATCACATCATGATTGTTCTTATGCATGGAATATTATGCGATAATGTCCTAAAAGTAGTTGTCACACTGAAGGGTCATAGAGTTCCACACAATGATGAGAACCCAGAAGTGTCCCGACAATATTATTAAATGTATATTCTATAGCTGGATAAAATAATTTGAGGGACATAAATGATTCTTTCTATCATGTGTGGAGAATCATATTTTCATGGTGTACGCCATTAGTAATATCCAGTATAGGATATTATGAGAATGAGACCCACTAGTAGTAAGACTACATTTATATGTGTAATTGGATGTTCCTATCTACAGATTTGTTTATTGATCCTTAGACTTTAATATTTTTATTAGAGAGTGTTATAAGTCATGTGCTTTGATGTATTAATGAAAAATGTAATGACATATGTTCATGGTGAGGTATGATTTGTTGGGTGTGTCACAAGTAATATTTCATTAATGAATAAATGCGATAAAGGATTTTTCCCTTATCTTATTTAATAAAAGTTGATATCTCTATCCCTTTGATGGAAATGATATAGCCTAAATAAATCCATCTCCATGGATTTATATGGGAAAGTTTTATTTTTTAAAAGTCAATGAAAGGGGAATTGAGCACATAAATTGATGGCACCAGATTCATAGTTAAATAATATATTATTATTTATTATTTAATAAGTTGAATAAATATTATTCCTCCATGTGGTTTAATATTATTCAGGTATTATTGATCACATATATTCCATCACCAGTTATTCGAGAGAATATTATGTGAGTAGAATATTTAATAAATATTTATTTACTATTTAGTGAATATAAAATTTGTTGATTTATTGGAGAATAATTCAGTGATTGTAACATCCCGACTCAGGATCCACTAAATGGTGACTTGATCTGGTGGGTCATATGGCTTCAATCACGCTTCCTCATACGCCAGAGGTTGTCGACTAATAGAGAGGGCCTAGGGAGTGTATGTGGGGAGACTATTTCCTCATAACAAAGTGTAACACAATGGTGTAAACATATTGATCAATATAAGAAGCATAAAATAAATCATTATGGAATAGAAAATCTGCAATATTGTAATAATAATAAATCCAAAAATAGTTCCATGTATAATATAATGATCATGTCATGTCTCTATACAAAGAAATCATGCACTACATTGAAACAATCATTTAGTACAATATATGTATCAAAAGTACAAAAATACCAAAAAGGAACTATCTATAGCTAGCATCACAAGAATAGCTTGGTCCTGTTCTCCCCTACCCCTAATAATATAACAATCACACATCGTACAGTGGGTTCTTTCCCTGGTAGCTACCTACATCCATAAAGTTTTTCTGAGTACCAATCAATGGCCTGAATAGGGTTTGAGATAATAATCAGTAGGCCACTACCAAAAATGTTTATAACAAGTCCATTTCAGGTATAAAAATGAAGTAGTGTGAAATATATATCATGTATAGTATTAATAAAATAATAGTGACAAATGTACATATGATCTTGTCTATCCAAACATGGCTCCCTGTGGAAAATAGTTAAGCTCCCATAAATAAGGGAAACTGCAACCAAATACCCATACTAGGGATACCTATAAAGCATCAAAAAATATCCACAGTGGCCATACCATGTAATAAAGTGTTGGGCCTAAAATGTTTGGATACAAGGTATAAATGACCAAGGTATCCTTGTTGAGTCCATAAAACATTTTAGTGGAAACTTGGTAAATGTTTGGGTGCAATCCAAAGAGCATGTCCAAGGCATTCCAAGAAAGCAAGATCGAAGGGGTAGAAATGTCCTTGGAATCCTATGGGATCAAGATCTAAGGTGTATAAATGTCCAAGTAATCCACTACTATAATCAATACGGATCCATGAAGTAGAAAGGTCCATGGAATCTAATGGTATTATGATTCAAGGAGTTGAAATGTCCTTGAAATCCACCACCATTATCAAGATCCATGAAGTAAAAATGTCCATGGAATCTTATGGAATCAGAATATGAGGAATTGAAATGTCCATGACATCCACTAGAATAATCAATACATTCATCAATTTACATCACATTTAATAATCCCAAATAATCCATGAGTTTATCCAACTCATTCCTCATTTTATATATAAGCCATTTAATCATTTTAAATCATTTCATAATATTCAAAAGGAGGATAAATCCAAGTCCTATATATTCATTTAATTCTTCTAAAATTAAATAATGTTTCTAGAATAAGTGGAAAACTCACACACACCCAACAGGATGGTATAATATTGGGCATATACACAAACACACCCCAAAGGTGGTCTGGGTTGAGGTAAACGACCTCCAAATGCATAAAGGTACTAAGTGGGAAACATAAAAAGTTCCAAAAAAATTTATTATACATGTTAAATTACTTTTAGGGGAAATTTTGGAAGGCCCATTATGTCAAATAATGTTAAAAAGGTATATAAAACACCAAATTTTAAGGGAAAGGTATAAAACACCTACTATATACCCATGGTAGAACACTCATCCAGTATTGAATCCCAAATCAAGATATAATAGAAGAAAATGGAGAAACATATGAATGACATAGAAACAAGTCATATTAGATTGCACCAAAATAACTCTATCGATAGGAAGACAAACGAAGAAAGATGTAAGATGAATGGAGAACTCACCAGTGTAGATCTAATGAGATTAATAGTGTTTAAATCAGAGTCCAGACTACTAAACGGGATAAAAACCTAGATTTTGAGCTTCAACAGGAGAGAAATGAACTCCCCTATCCACTATAATGGTGAAGGGGGAAATGGATTTTTTTTATTATAAATTTAAGGGAATTTTGGTCATTTTATCCCCAAAACACTGGGTTGCGCAGTTGGCCAAACTGTGCACCAACTGTGTGCCCCTCAATGCCTTAATTGGGAGCTCACATGATTCCTGCACATGGTTGGGAAAACCATGTATAAATTGTGTTATATGGAACTATCCTCTGTCACCCCCTGGATGGTCATGGTGCACGATTTGAAAAACTATGTGATGACTGTGTGTTTGGTCTCTGGTAAACAATTATAGGTGCTCCCACACTTGCGTGCGACCTTGGATGCACGGTTTATTCAAACCCTAAGGCCTCCTAATACCCTCTGAAATGTCCCACATGATTATTAGTAACCATGCGACCTCAGAGTCATAGTTTTTACTAACCGCAAAACCCAACTATTATTTCCAAAAATCAGGGCTCTAGGCTCTGAACAACTGCCAAACACCCCCAAAACTCCAGTGACCTAATTAGGAATCCACATTAGATCAAAACCAAGCATTTAAAATGAAATTTAAAATATTATTACCTTATAGAAAAACCTGATATCTTACAATCTTCCCCCCTTAAGGTAATTTTCCCCCGAATTTCCCTTCCAGGGGTGGTCAAGAATCTCCTAAGAACAACTCTATCCACAAGGAACATACATCAGTATCCCACTCCTAAGTATCATATTGTAAATGACCATGCTACTATAACACCCATAATAGAGGAACTAACTAGCCTTAGAGAACCTTTGTGCTCCTATTAATAATACAAATAATATATTCCTTGAAGGATGAATTTACATGTAGCTCAACCTCATCAAACTAAAGTGTATTAGATGTGTATCAGTGATAACAGCATGGTTGAGATACATGGAAGATTTTGTGAAAGGCTTTGTACCTCTAAGGTAACTACTACTGATAGTCTATTGGCTTGACTCTCTCCAAAAGTTTGAATGACTTGACATATCATGTTCAAAGCTTAACTTTTCTCCTAATCTGTCTGTGTCCCAGCCTCAATGAGATACATAAAAAGATCCAATCCCTGAACTCGATCTATAGAGGTCTTTGATGGCTATTGGTGTGATATTTCTATCTATACCATGTGTTAACCATTTATTTTTGAATCATCTGAACCTTCTCTGAAGACTCTTTCATGAGATGTAGTCTGAGCAGTGCTTCCTCTCCCACCTCTTACCAGCATAGGGGTGATCAAGGTGCTATCTTTAGAGTCTCTTGATAGTTATTGTTTTAATAGAATTAAACCAGGGTTATATGCCTCTCCTAAGATCCCCCATAATCAAGGATTAATTCTCTAAGCATATCCTCTATAACCAGTATAGTGCACTCTGATTATCCATTATTATGAGGGTGGTATTCCATGATCAAAAAAACATGTGTTACCAATGTACTCTATAATATCTTCCAAAATTGAGATGAAAACCTCACATAATTGCATGGATATAAAACCTCCCAAGCTCATCTACTAATAAGGTATCCCTGGTCAACATGAAATGTTCAACCTTCATGAGCTTTTCCACAATGACCCAAACAACATCACTACCTTGAGGTGGCCTTGACAACCCTGTCCTGAAATCCATCATAACATCATCCCATTTCTACTTAAGAATGGATAAATGCTGTAAAATCCCAGTTGGTAGATGGTGTTTTTCCTTTACCTGATGATAGGTGGAACACTTTGTGAAAAAACTAGCTACCTCTCATTTCATCCCCAACCACCTATACAGACATAACAAGTCCCAATATATATTGGTAACACAAATATGTATTTCCCAAGATGAGGCATGGAATTACCACATTGACTCCTCATGTATATCAGCTGAAACCCAAACACAATCATTTACAAATATAATTTCATCCCCCCCCCCAATGGTTCAACTAGAAGAAGGGGTCCTTACCTACCACACTTTCCCGTTGGAATAGGCCTCAACATCAAATAACTGCCTCATCATCTCTCTATCCATAAGTGTGTGTGGTAGTACTAAGGATAAGAGAAAAGTATTCCTATAACCATCAATTACCTCCAAGTGCATCTTTAAAAATAGGGTTAAAAGCATCCACTCACTACAGGCCTCCTGAACTGACTATATATGAGTCCTCCTACTTATTGAATCAGCAACTACATTAACCTTTTCGGACATATAGCCAAGCTCGAAGTCAAAAGAATCTTGGTACTAAACCTACCTTCATTTCCTAAAATTCATATCACGACATGTAAATATGTACATGGTTTTTTTGTAGTTTGTATACACCACGAAATGATATCCTAGTAAACAGTGACTCCCACAATGAAAGACATGTACCACAACTGATAACTTGAGATTGTGCGTTGAGTAGTTCCTCTCATGTGGAATCAACTGAAGAGACTGTAAGCCACAACTCACTCTTCATATATTAGAACTTCTCCTAGCCTGATACTTGATGCATTTCAATACACAATATAGCTTCTATTATCTCTGGAAGAATTAGGACTGACACTAAAGTCAATCCCCCTTTTAGCTCTTGAAAGGATGTCTAGTAGGTATCTGACCATAAAAACATCACACCCTTCTTAGTCAAGACCACAAGAGATTCTTATAATCATGACAAGTATTTTATGAAATGCATTTAGTATCCATCTAGCCTCAAGAAACTGTATATATCAAAGACCTTCTTGGGATTCTCCCAGAAAACTTTAGCTCCCACCTTCTCTGGGTCAATTTATACTCTTGTCTTTGGGATAATATCACCCAAGAAGTGAATATTATCTATCCATAACTGAAACTTTATGATATTATCATATAAATGATTCTCTCTAATCATACCCAAAACAACATCAAGGTGTTTTACATGGTCATATTAATTGTGAGAATACACCAAAATATCATCCACAAATACCAGCACAAATGAATCCTTATAATGATGGAAAAATCAATTCATCAGTGCCACGAAAACCATTGGTGCATTTGTGAGACCAAATGGCATAACCAAATACTCATATAGACCATATATTCTATGAAAATATGTATTATGTATGTCTAAAGGTATAACACACACTTGATGATAACCTAATATCGTTGGAGCTAGTCGAAGATATCATCTATCTATAACAAGGGATACCAGTTCCTAACCATCAACTGGTTCAATTTTTGGTAATCCACACATAGCCTAAGGGTTATGTCCACATTTTTTGAAAAAAAGGTCCAACAAAACCCATGAATAATTACTTGGTCATATAAACCCCTTTTCCTCCAAGTCCTCATGTTGTCTCTTGAGCTCTTTCAACTCAGTGGTAACTATCCTTTAAGGAGGAATGAATACCAGTGCAACTCTTAAAACCAGATCAATAGAGAACTCCACCACTATATTAGGAGGTAAACCAAAAAAATAATCCAATAAAATGTACCTAAAACAATTATCCATTGAAGATAAGTCTTCCTAAAATGTACCCTAATCATCCAGATACAAGCTAGCTATATGGGCTGTCATCCTGCCTAGCCCGATGCTCTTGTCCAGACCAAATTTCCTTGACAGCCCATCCACCCTTATGAATAAAAACTCTGCCCTATGGTGATGTGAAATTCAACCTCCATTGATAGTAATCAACATGGGATCAATAATAAACTAGCTAGTCTATCCCGAGTATGACATCAAACCCTATCATCTTGAGGAAAAATAGATCCCATATAATGTTCCACCCACCAATCTCAATGGGCCACTTCCTGCACTAGCTTACACCATCTGTTATGATTCCCAATGAAGTATACAAGGTCATAACACCATCATAAAACTTAATAATGAGCCCAAGGATCTCCACAATAGGCACATGTATATGAGAAGCACTGTATCAAAACAAGAAGATACTAAAATAAATATGACTAAGAACGTACCTCTCACCATAGATGGCTTAGTGATCTTCTCCTCAGCTTTAGGTTGTAAAATATATATCTATATTGAACTGTATCCCTATGAAACAACCTCAATACCTAGAGCAGGGCCAATCTATCATTATAGTGCAACTGGTGACTGACTGTCTCATTCATGACCACCACCTCATCCTGAATGACTGTCACTAATCCAGCTACTAGTTTGACATGGATATGTCAATCCTTCTCTTAAACTTGGAGTTAGAGTTGATCCCCTTCCACTGAATGCTGGATGGAAATTCCTACAGAATTGTTGTGCATGGACTATCCTACCACATGCTCGATACTCTAATGGGTCTCTATCGCACTAACTCTTCATATGTCCCCATATCCCACACAAATGAAAAAAGACAGAACTACCATCCCTCATACTTTGGTTGGAATTACCCTTACAAGAATCCTTAAAACAATGTATTCTTCCATCTGACACTGAACCACTAGGTTGAGAAGCTAAACTACCTTTCTTTGTTCCCCTCAACTTCCCTCATATTCTGTTCAGTAATAAGCACCTAATTAACTATCTCTATAATAAAAGTCAACCAAAACATGTTGACCTACAATAGAATAACATGCTTGTGACCTTCCTTGAAGTGTATCACCATAAATGGCTCATAATAAATATAAATCAGTAAAAAACACTAAAGTTATTTGAATCATGTTGAATACTCCACAATGTTCATCACACCCTACTCTATACACATAAAATCATTTCCCCTTTCATCTCTCAGGGACTCAGGAAAAAATTAATTATAAAAACTTTATTGTAAATACCACCAAAAAATATCACGAAGTATATAATCTTGGTTTAAAACATCCCACCAATTATTAGATTCACCCCAAATAATATATATCATAAGCTTATCTCTCATCTCAATAGGTGTCTCTAGATGTTCAAAAAATGATAGAACAATCTCAAGCCATAGACCAGAAGCCTATGTACTTCCATCCCTCATGAACGTGAGCGGATGATACTACTAGAACACATGTGTCATATCTTCCATAATCATCATAGGCTATAGGGCTCCCTGAATAGTCTACATAAATCACATGAATCTCTCTCAGAACTGGGCATCATCACCCATATCTGGAACAACTTTCGATTCCACAAGAACACTAATGAAGGGTTTATTAGCCTCTCACATCCCACCACCTCTGGAGCATGGTTGTCTCCACCCTCCTGGTGCATGACTAGAGTTTGTCATGGTGGCATGACTCTACAATTCCAAACACACACCTCAGAAATGAACCAAGTAGTGACCAAGTCATAGATAAAGCATAATAAATTCCAAAGACTTACTATAATAAGTGACACCCCTCTTCCTACTCCTAAGATTGGGACTGGGTAATAAGATGAACTGTAAAAAGAACCAGAGGCACTGTCTACTACCCACTCTAAAGTTAGATTAAGGTCATGTTCTTTGTTTCAAATTTTTTAATTCATTTTAAATTCATATTTATTCATAATTTTCTTTAAATGGTGGAATCACATGGGTTACCGCTTCCATTCTATAAGAGACCATACACCTCATAAACCGAAGTGTGGCATGCATTTAATCCAAACCATAACACATTCGAGTCCATGCGACTGATGGTCTATGACTCAACATGCCATAATTGACTGATTACGGTGTCTGTTATAGCATATGAAAGAAAACACTTTTTAGGCTATCGTAGGCACTCAAAGTATGAATTATGTTTCTAAATTCCTTGTATAATTCATTTATAAAACAACAGGTATATCATGCAAGGAACACATATTAAATGTCATGTAGTTAAGCAATACACCCTATACGGCATGGCATAATGCATGAAATTTGAATTATAATAAGTGCCTAAAATATTTCATGGGATGACATATCATCATCTCATTAGGCCAAATATGAAAATCTCTAATCATAATAAACATCAAACCTAAAACGTGACACCCATTGGTGAAATCAAATTAACTGTAAAAAGAAAAATATAGAACAATAATTTATCATTCAAAGAAATTTGACTTTTTTTCTTATATATGGTTTATCTACTCTCAAGAATAACTCATTACCAAACCCTATTCATTCCTAATCTCTTATATATTGTCTAAAAATATTAAATATGAAAAACAAAAAAACGCTCTGATATTGTAACGACCTAGAATTCTATTAATGAAATTTTCCTTTTTATAATTATATTGTATAGTTTAAATCTCATAAAAATTAAATATAGAACACAATACAGACTTTATAAATGAATAATTAATGAAATAATAGGTATTAGAAATTAAGTAACTTAAACCAATGAAATAGTAACATGGCCTTTTGAATAGTAATGTGACCATTAAGAATAGTAACATGACCAGTAAAATAGTAACCTCACCTATGAAAGTATAAATAAAATTTAGGATCTTATAAATGAAAATATGATATATTTATATCATGGAATAATTAAATAATTTTTTTAAAAATGATAAATTAAGTATTGGTATTTTTGTGAAACATAAATGTTATTTATAATTTTATAATTAATTAAATGAATTACAAAACTATTTTCATAAAATATATTCATAAATTAATATTTTGTTTTCTTATAGTTATAATATAATTTTATAAGACCTTAATTAATTTTTCAAAGTGATATAAAATGAATTATAATTTTAAAATTGGCATTTTTTGAATAAATGTTGATTTTAATTAATAATTAAATTTCTAATATTTAGAAAATAAATTTCATAAATGGAGTAAATTTTTTAAATTATAAACATAAAAAATGGTTAGGGTAAATTTTTGGGATTTTTATAAAATATTTGAATTTTTTGGTGAATAGTGAAATATGGTAATTTACAGTATAAGCTAAATACATGAATTATTGAGTCATGGATGATGTATGGATGATGAAATAATTGTTTGTTTGAACTCACATGAAATATTTACTTTATTTAGTCACAATAATCAACACTATTAATAATCTTGATCCAAAATAATAAAAAAATGAATAAAATAATAAAAAAACACCCATCACCTACACTATAAATACCACCCCTCAACACCTCTTCTACTCACACCACAAAATCCTTTAATATTATCCAAATTACACCCAATACTTTTCATAAGTACCTACCTAATGTATATAATCCTTTGTAATCAATAAAATACCAAACTCAAGTTCCTCAAGGAGGTTCTGAAGAAAGAATTCAAGAGGTAAAATCCTATTTCGTTTTCATTTATTATCTTTTCATTTTATTTTATTTTCCTCACCTAACCTCCCATTATCCAAGTGACATGAAAAATAAAGTATATTTTATATAATGGAATTGTATTTTCTTAATGTAGTAACTCATCATAATTTATTTTCCCCCTCTATTTTTTTATAAAAATGAAAACATCGTATGTGATGTGTTGATTTATCGCATTCAAGAACAACGAGTTTTCAATTTAAATTGCCACCTTCAAGGCTGGTCATAAAACCATTTTTATGGTTAAACCAGATTATAATACATGTATTTTAAATTATTTAATGCTCTATAATCAGTATATATTAATAATATTAATTAATATAACAAAACTATTTTGTGATGATCGAAAAAACACCAAAATAATCTAAACAATTATCATTAAAGTTTTGTTTAATGAATCATCCCCACATCAGAAAAAATGATATATAATACCATTAAATATTTTTTAAGTTCATTAATAACCTATAATTTTAATTTTGGACAACTATTCTCATTTTACATGATTTTCATACATGTATACAAGTAAACCGATCATGAAAACCACGGAAACAAACACTCCCAGAATGATAAAATTGTATCTTATAAATTATGAAAAAGGCCATAAATGAACAAAATAAAATTATAAAAAATAAAATAAAAAATATAATATATTATTAATTAATTAATTAAAGGATATAATTTTATTATCTAGTAAATTAAGATCTATTACAAAACAATTTGAGACATAAGGTAAGGGATTCTTTTTGAGCCTCCATTTTTCCTTAGGGTTATAACTTATCTCTCTTTACCCAAATGTAATTATTATTTATTTCTATGTACTTATTATACATTCTGTTTATATGTTCCAAACTCATGTATCCATATAAGATCATCCTTCTTTGATGGGGATATACATATTTTAAAAAGGTTCCTTTCTCAATTCCTCCCGATAAGCAAGCCTGATTAAAGACAAATTTCCAATTTATTTCACATTTCCAAGTTCACTCCATAATATATTTTAAAGAAAAAATATTTTTATAAAATCACTAATTTTATCATGAAAAACTATCTTGGTTAAATTTTTGGTTTTATACAAATAATTATGTCTTTTTCTTTTTAAATAATCAATAATAGTTTCCCTTAAACCGCACTAAAGTGGATCATATCTAATGTTTATTAAACACTATTTTTACATGTTTTCAATTAATTTATACATAATTTATCATGATATATACCTATTTTTCCTTATTAACTTCCATGTATTATTTAAATATATTCTTTCATGGACACCTTTTTGATACACCCATTTTTTATGCCTTATGACATGATTACAATACCCATTTCTTTCCATTGGTAACCCTTATGTTTATTATTAATATATGATTCTTAATGTGACATAAAAACTCATGAACATGTTATTATGGGTGCACCTAGATAGCGCTCCAATGAATTGGGTAATGTTTAGTCACATGAGACATCATGTTGGATTAGGGAGTAAAACTGAATCCTTTATGGGACTTTGTCCGCTATGTGCAATGGTCTTAGTAGTTATCCTTGACTCATGATCCTCCATGTGAAATGGTTTTTAAAGTTAGCCTTGAATCATGATTATATCATGTTTTACAATGTTTCCACGTTCCTATGATTCCATTATTACATGATCCCATGTTATACAAGTTATGATTCCTTGTGTTTATCCATGCATTTTTTATGTCATCATGTTATGCCTTCTAACCCATGTGCTATGCCTTATTTCTAGGTTTATTTTCCTTACTAGGTTTTTTAGTTCATCCCTTTTTTCATGTATTTCCTAGGTTATCCTATGAAGATTTAAGATCTTATTGTAAGTTTGGATCTCATTATGGATATTAAATAAAAGATGTTTTTATTTTGGTTTCATATTTTCAAATTATATACCTAATTTTCTAAAGACACTAGAACTTACTATCCTTAGTTTTTATTTGTAGTCTAGTTAATCTTAAAATAATGTAATAATATTTTTAAAAGGATAGGGCCACTATAGTTGGTATAAAAGTATGGTTTAATTATTTTTGGATATTGGGACTAGAAAACTTTTGTAATAACCCTAAGGATAATTCTATCACCATGGATAACCTAGATTGAAACATAGGGAATAAAAAGTTAGGATATACTTTTCATTTAAAAGTTCATCCCACTATGTTTAAAGTTTTCTTTTTATATTATTATTAACTAATTATTAAATCTCCTCTAATTGTAATTTATTTTCTAAGAGAACCCATGTCAACAATCAATGTGATAAGAAATGTGACGATTGTTGTAATGAAATGCTAAATCTAATGGGAATGGGATCTCAAAACCTTATGATAGTACTTTCTCAACTAGATCAAGTTATGAAAAATAACTTCAATCATGTGGAACACCCTCCTTCTCATAATAAAGATAAAATTGCAGTCAAATCCTTTGTATGACAAAGGCCTCCATGTTTAGTGGATCTTCCAATACACTCGTCACAAAACAATGAATTAAATCAATTGAGAAGACATTCTTTGTCCTCCAGTGCTTAGAAAAAGATAAAGTTATGATAGAGGTTTATCGTTTTGATAGGGAAGTTGGTAAGTATTGGACACTGATCAAGAACACAAAGTCCACATATGAAATTGATTCCATGGATTAGGAGGAATTCAAGAAAATATTTTTCAATAAATATTTTTTTTGAACCCTCCATCTCAAGATAGAAAGAGAGTTCCTCTGACTGAAGTATAAGGGAGAAGAGTCTATTGGGGTGTATAAAGAAAAATTCACAAGGCTCTCATGATACGCCTCCATCTTTGTCATGAACACTGAAATCGTGGTGGATCGCTTCTTTAGAATACTAAAGATGAGTCTATGAAAAGTGTTGGCGATTCAAGAATTAGATATCTATGAAGAGATTTCTCATTGTTCTCTTAAGGTTGAAATGGAGATCAGAAACTCTCAGTGGTCTCATGGGCCTAGAGATCAAAAGTAGAAAAATGGAGTTTAATATGGGATGGTTAATATATAAATCCCATGATGGAAAGAAAACCCAATATCCCACATGTAATTTTTTTTGGAAAAAGAATCTTGGGAACTGTCTAAAGGGAACTAGGAGATTCTTCATGTGAAGCCCCGAACCCACACTTTCGGGTTCAACACATGAAAATTTTTTGTATTGGTTTTTATAGAAGTTAATTAAAAAATACACAACACGTTTTACATATTAGGAACTTTTCCAGTCTAGATTTTAGAGAATTATACATTATACATTATATTTTATTTAAATATATACAAAATAAAATAGAAAAACAACTAAAATGCTTCGAGTATTCTATCTTTATAGGAAAAGAGAACACCTTCAGGTAATTCCACTAAACTTGTAGAAAATTTAATTTAAAACATAGGGTGAGCATCAATTTTCCCAGTAAAGGGTTTTAAAAATTATTGGTATGTACTTTTAAAATATTTCTTTTAAATAAATAAATACTTAGAAATAATTTTTTAAATAATTGAAATTTAATAAGTTCATATAATTTTGAAAAACCATTAATTTACAAAGTAATAATAATTTAAAATAATTATGTAAGTTTCTCCAATTGAAAGTAATATTTTTTTTGGGATTAATAATGATATTAAATAGGAAATAAGAAAACCATAAGGTCACTTAGTCATATTACATGTGGGACAACATCCCCTAGAGTTCATGGGTTCACTCCCTATACCACATTAAATCATTCAATACACTAGTTCCATAAATTTTAGAAAAACATTTTAATGGTCCTTACTTTCTCACTCATAACCCAAAACCATTCAAATATCATACACAATTTATTTTCATAGGATAAAATAAACATATCATAGCATAATAATTTTCTAAAAACGTTTTGGATAAACCCATACATTCATAGATTACATTAAATTTTAAAAAAAATGGAATCAATACAATTACATATAAAATTAAAATAATTAGAATCACTATATGCATAAAATTTCAATGATATATTTAGATGATGGTAATATCTAAATTATTAATGACTTAAATGGATGGGTGAATAAATTTTATCACATGAAATAATAACTTTTATTTATAAATAACACATAAAATGATAACAATTTTTATTTGATACACATAAAATGATATCTTCTCTCATGGAGATTTTATTTATAAAAGAAACAATTTAAAATAAACAAAAACAACTCATTAAAAATCAGAGTAATTATTTAAATCATTATTTCTCAATAATATATATATATAGAGAGAGAGAGAGAGATAGTTCTTTGAAAATAACTAGATAATAGAATTTCATAAAAGTGTTATAAATTAAATCATAGTTTGAAAATAAATTAGATACATAGTCTAGATAAAATTAATGAAACACTATTATATAAATTTGTAAGTATAAATATAATTAAACATATATATGCACATATATAAATTTTTAAATAAAAATTAACCCTTATAAAAACCATAAATTAGAAAAAGTGATAAAATTAATCTCTTACCTTAAATTCAGACTGAAAATTTTCATACCTTGGATAAAACAAAAGCAAGGTAGAAGGGTGTAGAAGACAATGCAGGTTATGATGTGCTCACGGAGGGTGTGCAGCAAAAGGGTTATATATATTTTAAACATTTAAAATTATAAATCATTCTTTTATTTGAAATAAAATTTCTAAAATTTATTTATTAAAACAAAGGTTATATAAACAAAAATAATTCGATAATTTATAAAAATCAATTATATTAAAACATATCAAGTTATAAATTTAAATAAATAAAATCAATTATTTATTAAAAAAATTAATATAAAGTAATAATATTTTGTGCTAATATTATTTCTAATATTAACATTTTAGAAAGAAAATAAAAATTTAATCAAATTATTTACTTATAGTTTTAACCAAAATGTATTAATATAATTTATATAAAAATAGTTTTTATTGAAAATTATTAATATATTTAAAATATTTAATATTAAAAAATAATTTTAAATAAATAATTTTGTATTACTTTAAAAATACATTTATTTAAGGAATACGTTATTTTATTTTCATTTAAGATATAAAAATACTATTTCTTAAAATAAAAAGTAATATTTTATAATTTGGATAAAAACTTATTTTTATTACACAAAATCATTTAGTTTCATAAAAGTTATTATTACAAATATTTATTTTAAATTAAAAAAAATATTTAACTAAAATAAAAGTACTATTTGAAGTTCTTGGGGTCTTATATTCTTTCCCCCTTAAAATAATTGTGCCCTCGTAATTTTTTCGTCAGACATTAAACAATTATAAATTTTCATATTTAGAATTAGAAAAACTAGAATTTCTAAACTTATATACTCAACCGAAAACATCTAATCTCCAAGGTTGTCAAGAAGGTTGATCTGATACCAACTATGAAGCCCCAAACCCGCGCTTCCAGGTTCATTACATGAAAATGTTGTGTATTTTTTTTATAAAAGTAAAATGAAAAATAAAAAACACATTTTACCTACTAGGAACTTTTCAGGTCTAGGTTTTGGAGTATGAGACATTATACATTACATCTTATTCAAATCTGTACAAAAAAATAACTAAAATGATTCGGGTGTGCTAACTCCATAAGAAAAGTGAACGCCTTTGGATAATTCCACTAAACATGTAGAAAAATTAATTTAAAATATAGGGTGGGCATCAATTTGTAACGTCTCATCCTGGGTTCCACACATCGGTTCCCCAAGTCGATCGGTCACATGACCTCAAGCATACACCCCTATATGCCAGAGGTTATCGACTAGAAGTGAGGGTCTGATAAGTCGATCTTGGGAAGACTATAACCTATATTATTATAGTAATACACCGACGAAAATAAATAATCAATAGCAGAATGAAGTATAACCATAGATAATACTAATATCTCAAGACAACCAAAATATGAGATACAACATCCAAACTAAAGCAGAAAACATGCCGCGCTAATGTACATGTCAAGTGTCTAAAATTACAACCCTAAAATAAATACATTGATGACTCCTAGCAGGTCCCAAACCACGTCCAGTTCCCTAAACCACGATCCATCCCAAAATCAGCTATATAACACAGGTATTTTTTCCTTAACCTATCCTGCAACAATAAAGTATATTCGGGTATCGATCAGGAATACTGAGTAGGGTGTGGGTACAACTTAGTAGGCCAACACCAATAGTGTCTAAAACAAATCTAGTCAATAATAGATATATGAAGTTGTATAAAGAAATAATTACAATGCATTAGTAAATATTTATTACATTATTAATTAATCTTTATTAAACCAGATAGACCATCGGGTTACTAAGGACACTCGTACCTCAATACCTACTTCGGCCCACATCAGGTTTGAACCGTGTTATATATTCAATTCACATTTCATTATAGCACATGGGATTATATTATCTATGTCAGTTAAATTTCATTATTATGGCTACTTGGAACCATAGTCCAATACCAATGTCTTGGGTGTAGAATTCCCTATTTAGAACCTCGTTTATCAATCATGCATGTATATCATGGGAATAAAACGACATGTATAGAACCCCAATTCTCAATCATACATATATTTCATTGGAATATATCGTCATGAATAGCACCCCATTTATCAACCATGCATATATATCATTGGTGAAAATCATCATGTCTAGCACCCTATTTATCAACCGTGCATATATATCATTAGCATATATCCTCATGTCTAGCATCCCATTTATCAACCATGTATATATATCATTGGTGTAGATCATCATGTATAGCACCCCATTTATCAACCATGCATATATATCATAACATATCACAAAATCACATCAATCGTGATTAATGAACATAAATAATCTTATCACAATCAACCATTAATTAATTCATAAATTAATTAATCCCACTCCATTAATTAATTCTACAATTAATTAATCACAACAATTTCCTTTAATTAATTCAGCAATCAATTAATCCTATATAACCCATTAATTAATTTTCTAATTAATTAATCACATCTATTCTGTTAACTAATTCAAAAATTAATTAACCACATAAATATCATTAATTAATTTGACAATTAATTAATCATTTCACATCTCATCATCCAATAATTAATTCATAATTAAATATTTACAATTCACAAGTTAACATCCCAATAATTAACGAAATAATTAAATATCCTTAATCCCAAAATTGAATAATCCAATAATTGGAAATTCCTAAATTGTAGAACAAGAGAAGGAAGGAGGATGAATGGGAAAGCAACAAGATAGAATCCACTTACTGGGAGTGGAGAAGATATTTTATATGGGATTCTAATCATGAAGAATAGAGGTTAGGAAGGCTTGGAATTCATCTAGAGAGCTCCAAAATCGTGAAAGACCTCCTAGGGTCTAATGTGGGTCAAAATGGTTGAGTTTTAGGGGATCAAAAAAATTTAAAATTAATTTTTGGGAGGCTTTAACTCCCATTATTAGTTATCTGGGATGGGGTGAATGGTTTTCCCTAACCTTAAACCAACCGTATGAATGTTTTTTAGGGTTTCACAATATATCCTTTTAAGGAACAAATTTTGACAAACCATGCACAAGCTGTGTAAACCCCCACTATCTAGGTTTGTACGGTTTTCTGGTCTGAGGCACATGGTTTGGATTAACTATTCTCCAACCATACACATCCCTTTTTCTTTTATGTTTTTTCAAAATTCCACCCAAACACACCCCAACTTATAAACAAAACAAAAATTAGTCAATTAAGGACAAAAGAGTACCTGAAATCAAGACCAAGTCAACTCTTGAAAAGGTTGCGATCTTACAATCTCCCCACCATATAACAGATCATCCTTTAGCTACACTCCCAAGAAACTCTAAGATTCTAATCCAAAAAGATTGGGGCACTGAGCCCGTATATCATCTTCCCTTTTCCATGTTTCCTCCTGCACATGCCCATATTGCCACAATACATAAACAATCAGCATAGTCTTTCCCCACAACACTTTCTCACTTCAATCCGACACACGTATCAAATGCTCCTCAAAGGAATCATCCATCTGAATCTCAACATCATCTACACTAATCACATGATAAGGGTCAGGTTGATATTGTTGTAGTTGCGATACATGGAAAACATCATGCATAACACTATATTTATGTGGAATAGACAATCGGTACATAATCAACCCAATTCTCTCCATATCCTTAAATAGTACGAAGAACCTAGGCACCAACTTTCCCTGCCTCTGTATCTTGTAGTGTCATAGTCTAGGCGACACCCGAAGGAATACACAATCACCCTCTAAAAAATCTAGGGGTCGTCGGTGTCTATCAACATACAACTTATGTATACTCTGAGTCGTATCTATATGTTTCTAAATTAGCTACACTTGTTTTGATGTCTCCTGCATAAGACTCTATCCCAATAACTTTGACTCACCTGCCTCTATCTGGCATAGTAGTGATCTGCATAGCCTACCATAAAGTGCCTTGTATGGTTTCATCTATATTGTTGTATGATAACTATTATTAAAGGAAAACTCCATAAAGCCATGTGCTTCTCCCAAGATCCACCAAAGTCAAGGACATAAGCTCCCAACGTATCCTTAAGCACCTATATAGTACGATCTGACTGCCCATATTTATGTGGTTAAAAATTAGTACTCAAAAAAATTGTGTAATGAGTTCCTTCTACGATCCCTACCAAAAGTGTGAAGTGAAAAATGAGTCACAATCTGAAACTATAGTTTTTGGCACCCCATGCAGACAGACTATTTCCCCAATATACAAGTCTTCCAACAGCTCAACTGAGAAAGTCTCCCATATAGTAAAGAAATGAACTAATTTGGTTAGTCGATCCATAATAACCCATATAGTGTCATTCTTCCTTGGTGTCTTCAGGAGACCCACCACAAAATCCGTTTTCATGTCGTCCCACTTCTATTCTGGAATATGAAATAGTTATAGAAAAAATCTATGTCATTGATGCTCTATCTTCACTTGCTGACAGGTGTAGTATCATGTCATGAACCTTGCTATCTACTTCTTCATACATGACCACCAAAATTGTAATCATAGGTCACGGTATATTTTGGACACTCCAAGATATACCACCCACTTCGAGGCATGAAATTCCTGTATTAACTCCTCCCGTATACTTGGAGGCACAAAAACCTGATTCTTGATATAAATGATATCATCCTCATTTAAGGTCCAACCTGAATGTGACTCCCCACCTTCAAGGATTTCCCCTAAGGCCAAACATTCTGGATCCTCATAATGCATGTCTCTAATCCGGCTCAAAAGTGTAGACTCCACCGAAACTGATACGTGATTCATCTGCTCTTGACTCTCCTAAACCACCACATACATCTCAGCCAATAAAGTCATCATCTCCCACTTAGAACTAGACTCATGACCATCTAATTATGAGTTTTCCTACTTAAAGCATCATCTACATTATTTCCTTTTTTGGTTGTATATGACGACTCAAAATCAAGAGACTGCATATATTTAACCCATCTATGTTGTAGATGATTTAGATCTCACTACGAAAAGATCACAACTGGAAATTAAAGCATTTGTTACGGGTCATTGCAAGAGGGTCCCATTGCAAATGACCCGTTGTAGAAAACTATGTCGTAAATAGTATAGTCGGGTTTTTAAAAAAACCCTTTTACGGTAGGATTAATTACCCATCCCAAAAAAAATAAAGAAAATAAAAATAAAAATAATAAGAAATTAATATTAATGAAATTAAAATAATAATAATAATAATAATAATAATAAAATAATAATAAAATAATAAAATAATAATAAAAACTAATAATATTAATAAAAAATAAATAAAAAAATAAAACAGTAATAAAATAATCAAATAATAAAAAACAAAATATTTGCAACAATATTAAAAAATTATAACAATAATAAAATAATAAATAAATATTAAAATATTAAAAATAATAAATAAATATTAAAATATTAAAAAAAAAATATTAAAACATTAAAATAATAAATAAATAATAAAAATAATAAATAAATAATAAAAATAATAAATAAATAAAAATAAAAAAAAATATTCATAACAATATAAAAAACACACTATATAAAAATGTAAATATATGGATTAATAAAACAAATCCAAAAAAAATTGCATTCAAATGTTTATCTGGAAAAATATATAAATCACTGAGGGGGAGGGTCATCTGGAGCAGTTGGAGGAGCTGGTAAATGGAACTCCATCCCTAAACCATGAGTTAGACGTCGCATGTACTCCATTTTCTGCTCGTGTTACTGTTGCTTCTATCGACACATCTCCTACTGCCACTATTGTTGTTGACAGGGCTCTTCTTACTCTCTAAGCATGGTCTCTATAAGCTCACCCTGAGCTCAGAGTTTCTCCTCATACTATCCATCATATGATGATGACTCTCCATGAGCTCCTCTAGAGCTGCAGGACGACATCACAATGATATCATAATAACTCCCAAACATCAATTAAGAGTCGATACCAACAACTAGACCTTTCTCAAATGCATACTAAGTCACCTACATCCATGATGCATCATTAAATCCTACTACACTAGAGGTCTGATCCTTAGTCTCTTCCTGACTCTTAGCTTGTGTCTGAGACGCCGTGGCCTTATATGACTCTTCAATTGAAATTGAAAATTAAAATAGCTAAAATATTATTTGTAGTTAATTTTAAAACTCAAAAAGAAATTATACTGACCATAATATAACGCTAGTGATCACCTATAATCTCTCTAGTGATAGGATCGCTATACATCCTCTTATAAATGTCAAACACCATAATATCAAGTTTCTCGACTGCCTATATGAGTATAAAATAAATACTTTACATTTAAAGTTATATAAATTATTAAAAAAAATACTTACCAAATTTTGTTGGTGTGTACTAAATGTATCACTACCAGGTTGATGTGTCACCTCCTTTCTCCCCTGGTTTTTTCAACCTAATGATTCTCTCCTCTAAAAATTAGGTCTCATCCAATATGAACATAATCCATCCCAAACGTGAGATGATATGTAATATAGTCTGCGGGCACAGCAAGACTAATCAAAATCTATGACTCCCACTTTCTGCATTGTTGTCCTCCTCATATTATGCAACAATTGACAGAATCATTCATGCATACAACCCTCCCATGCATCCCAAATAGATTCCAACATGCTATCATTGACAGGGTACTATAAACCCTACAAATAATTAATAATATCAAGTTATTAAATAAATAAATTTCAAAATGACTATTATTTATTTATTCACCATCCAATGATAGAACATGTAGTGCCGAACATCAATGAGAATATAATCCCATGTAATCCATGCTCTAGATTAATAATTTCTAAATATAGCACTTCCTTATCTAACTGCTATTTGTGAAAAGCTATGAAAAAATAGAACAAATAATCAAACAATCAGTATATAAATAAATTAATACAAATTAATGAAAACTAACTAAATTCATAACTTGATCATACCTCTGCATGTATAGATCGAAGTTAGGGCATGGACATCACTCGAGTATAGGGTCTAGAATCATTAATCTCATAAGACCACGACCCCTGTGCATTATCACTAAATTGTCAGCAGTTTGAGGGTCATATTATGCAACATCATGATCCTCACTAGGTAGATTAGCCCCCTCTAATTCAAAAAATAGATCAGAGTCCATCTAAAACACGAAATGACTATTGTTAGAAAATAGTTGAAAATAACTATTATATATAGATATGTATTATATATGATTATAACCAGTATTTAACCATGTCAATATTCATCTCTATCCTTATATTCATATATGATAGTGTTAATATCTTCATATTCCTCCTTCGTATCATCAATTTCCATAGGATTTTAAATTTCATCATCTCTTGTCATTTTAATTTTATTTGTTACATTAATAAAATCATCGTCACCATCAACCCTTAAACTATTTGGTTTCATCATCGATATTCTTTTCTCTTTATGGAAAAGATGGATTTTTATTATACTTTTGAAAAATTTCAATTCCTTGCACTTAGAGAAACCACATTCACTTTGGATAAAATGATTTTCTCGATATTTCATTTTTATTATGCTCCACCAATCACTTAACTCTCTTGAAGTGGCACAATAATTTTCATAACAAATTTGATGTGTCTGATGAGCCAAAAAAATCGTTCATTTACTACAAGAATACTTTTATATTTAATATCAATGATTCCATGATGTAGATTAACATGAAAGCTTCTCTTAGTATCTAATCAATAACATTTAAACATCATTACATGATTCTTTACCAGATAACACAGTTCAATTATTTCTTCCAACATGCCATAAAAGTCAAATTCACTTTATCTATGATGATATCCTCTCAATAAAACACCATTATTCATTGTTTTTTATTCCCTATATGCACATGTATGAAATTGAAAACCATTCACCACATATACATTATAAGATTTAACCATTTTGGATGGTGGGTTACTTAATACACACAATCGACTATCAATTTTATAAGTATGTTGAGATACCTAAAAATTTGAAAAACAATTATCAATATAACAAGTAATAAATTAATTTTATATTTTAAACCATAGACAATTAATTTTACCAGTTTTTGAAACCAGTGGGAAATATTATGTTGATGACGTTCTTCAAGATCAGCTATTGTAATTTATGAAAATTGTTTCTTGATATAATTATCATATAATCTACAAATAAAATAATATTAATTTAATGTAAAAAAATTATATAATAAATTATAGTATCACTCACAGTACAAATGGTGTCATTTTTTAACAGTTGAGCAGAACATATGTATGAGCCCTATGATATTCATCATCTGAAATTCATCATTCATGAACTCCACAAAAGGCATGTTCAGGCTGATTAAAAACTGATAATTGATTTTTCATTTAATCATCAATATTTCCCTCATTATGACCTATGTAGTTATATTTTGAGGGATATTCAGATTGAAAATAATGAGAATAGAAAAATTGAAATTTCCTCCTGCAAATAATCTTCTATAATTTATCATTCAACTGATTCTTTGTTACGTACCTTTTTCTTCAATTTCTGCATGCATCTCTCAAATGGGTACATCCATCGGAACTGTACCGGATCTCCGTATTTTTCTTCATGTGGAAAATGTAATATCAAATGTTCCATTGAATCAAATAAAGTTTGCAGGAATATTTTTCCCAGTTTACATTAAATTAAAACAACATCTTCTTATAGTTTACTTAGTACATCATAGTATGTTTTTTCTGCACAAATGTCTCTTAAAAAATATGATATTTCGGTTAGTGCATCCCAAATCATAGAATTCAATAAACCTCTAAATCAAATCAGTAGAATTCTTTCCATTATAACATGACAGTAATGACTTTTTAATATGGTAATATGACCATTTCTGACACATCTATCCAAATTAAAAACATAACTATTTGGAAACCTCAAATCTACAATCCACTGACAAAATAATAAAATATTTTCTTTGGAAACTATATAAGACACTTTTGGATTCATTAAATTTCTTGACCTTTCATTTTCAAACAGTTCAATTTTTAGTCGCTTGCAAATTTGGGAAACATCTAATCATGCCTTTACATTATCTTTGGTCTCACTAGGTGTGTTAAAAACTGTATAAAATATATTATCAAAATAGTTCTTCTCAATATGCATGACATACAACATATGACAGTCCAACAAATTGGACCAATATAGTAGATCCTAAAAATGGTCTGTTTTATCCAGTTGTGTTCTTTCCCCTAGCCATATTTTTTTTGTTGGTTTATATTTGGTACCAAGGTAATGAGAGGTAAGGAAGAGACAATGAATTTTAACTCAATGCCCAAGATAATTAATAGATTTCCATATCTTTCAATTTTACCTTTTCTAAAATGATATATATTCCTACGAAAATAATTATCAGTAGGAATAAATCTTCGATGAAAGTCGAAGAAACAAGTTTTTTTCCATTGATGAGAATAAATGATTTTTTTTCTCTCATACAGTACATACACACTTTTGGACCATGTGTACTCCAGCCAGATAACATGCCATATACTGTGAAGTCACTAATTTTCCATATTAAGACAGCTTTCATTGGTATCTTTTTTAAAATAACAGCATACACATTGACACCATTACTCTGTAATAAAGTTAACTCATCAATCAGTGGTTTCAAATAAATATCTATATTCTTTTTCAAATGTACTAGAATTAATAAGTTCAAAAAGATATATGGCTCATTCATCAACATCCAAGGATGTAAATTGTACAGAGTTATAAATACAATTCAATAAAAATATTGACAACCGTAAAAACCAAATGGATAAAAACCATTTTTAGAAATATCCAATCACATGTTTTGAGATTTTGATAAAAGGTATGGATGTACTTGGTCAAATGATTCCATGAATCACTATCAGTGGGATGGTTTAAGCCTTTACTGGTTGAAATATTAGTTTTTTCTATGACATCAATGATGTTGTGTTCTAAGACATAAATAAACATTACAATTTGGGTGTAAGTGGGAAATACCTCAACTATTTTATAGGAATCAATCAAAAATTTCCTATTTGATCCTATTTATACCTCAATTGTCCACATGTAGGAAAACTAACTAACGACTCATTTTCATCATAATATAAGATGAAAACATTTGAAGATGCATGAATCTTCTCAAAACCAAGACCCAAATTATGAACATGCCTCTCGCTCTCAAAGAAATTTTTAGGCAACACATTTCTTTCAGGTAACGATGCTTTAACCAAAGAGAATATCTAATTAAAATAGCCATTTGAAATTGCATTATCTGATTCAATAGCCATAAATTTTTCAACAACTTCAAATTTGATCATCTTGCAACCAGGATATAAGGCATCCTCATTAGACCTCAAAAAATCATAAAATTTGGATGGTTCCAACTCAGGAGATAAATCAATATCATTCTTATTTTTAATTTGTTGAAAATATGGACCAACAACATCATATACTAAATCTTGAAATCGTGATGGATCTAGAACTAAATTATTAGTATCTTCTCCCGAACAATGTTCATCGTGTTGATATCAAAATACATAATCTATTTAAAAACCAAAGCACAATAGATGACCCCCAACATTATCAAATACGGAAAATATCCTCATATCCCTTTTCTTGCATGGGCACATAATTTTCCCTTATGAAACTAATTCTGGTTTTGATGATGTAAATGAGAAAAAAGATTCAACACCCTTAATATATACATGATTTATACCAAAACCATTTGGATTCTTGCGATGATTTATCAAATCATGATCAGGTAATAAAGACTATTATCGACTTCCTTGCTCCATATTATTCTAAAAAAATATAAAATAAATAAATTTTGTATTACAATTTATTAAAATTTATTACTAATCATTATTAATTATTACAATTTATTACTAATTATTAATATTTATTACTAATTATTACAAGTTATTAGTTATTATTATAATTTATTACTAATTATTACTAATTATTGCAATTTTTTACTAATCATTAAAAAAATTTACTAATTATTTCAATTTATTTCTAATTATTATTATTTATTACAAATTAGTAAAATTTATTACTAATTATTACTAATTATTACAAATAATTACAAATTACTATAAATTATTACAAATTACTACTAATTATTACTAATTATTATAAATTATTACAAGTTATTACAAGTTATTACAAATTACTACAAATTATTACAAATTACTACTAATTATTACTAATTATTACAAATTATTACAATTTATTACAATTTATTACAAACTATTATAAATTAATACTATTTATTAAAAATTATTACTATTTATGAAAAAAAATATTACTATTTATTACTATTTGTTACTATTTAGTACTAATTATGGCCATTTATTACTAATTATGACTAATCATGACTAATTATGACTAATTGTGACTATTTAGGACTATTTATGAATATTTATGACTATTTATGACTACTTATAACTAATTATTACTAATTATTACTAATTTTTATTCATTATTAATAATTATTACTAATTATTACTAATTGTTGCTAATTATTACTATTTATTACTATTTATTACTAATTGTTACTAATTATTACTAATTATTACTAATTATTACTAATTATTACTAATTATTACTATTTGTTACTATTTATTGCTATTTATTACTATTTATTACTATTTATTGATATTTTTTACTATTTATTACTAGTTATTACTAAATATTACAATTTAGTACTAATTATTACTAATTAGTACTAAATATTACTAATTATTACTAATTATTACTAATTATTACTAATTATTACTATTTATTATTATTTATTACTATTTATTGGTATTTATTACTAGTTATATCTAATTATTACTAATTGTTACTAATTAATACTAATTATTACTAATTATTACTAATTATGACTAATTATTACTATTTATGACTATTTATCACTAGTTATCACTATTTATCACTATTTGTCAATATTTATTATTAATTAGTACTATTTATTACTAATTAGTACTATTTATTACTAATTAGTACTATTTATTACTAATTTGTAGAAAATATTACAAATTATTACTAATTATTACAATTTATTACTAATTATTACTAATTATTAGTAATTATTACTAATCATTACTAATTATTAGTAATTATTACTATTTATTTCTTTTTATTAATTATTATTACTATTTAATAATAATTACTTCTATTTATTAACAATTACTACTATTTATTACTAATTACTTCTATTTATTACTAATTAATACTATTTATTACTATTTATTACTAATTACTAGTATTTATTACTAATTACTACTAGTTATTACCAATTATTACTATTTATTACTAATTACTATTATTTATTACTAATTGCTACTATTTATTAATAACTATTATTATTTATTTCTAATTATTACTATTTATTACTAATTACTACTATTCATTAAAAATTATAACTATTTATTAATAATTATTACTAATAAAAAAATAAATAAAAAATAAAATGAATAAATACCTCTAAACTGGATCTTTCGTTTGATGCAATCCTTGAAAATTGCCCTGTTGGGAAATCTGAATCTTTGAAAAAACTAAAGAGAAAAATATTTGAGATAATGAGAGGGGAGTTAAGAGAAGAGTGAAATAAGAAAAAATTAGAGGGCGGTATATATAGGTTAGATCATTCGCAATGGGACTCCTGTCAAAAATACTCTTATTTGTGATAGGACCCATTGAAAATGTTTTCCTAATATTAATTACAGTGGCAGTAAAAAGAATCTATTTGCGACTGGACCTGTCGCAAAAAATTAAAAACCACAGATACTATTTGCGATGGGTGTAGACACTCATCGCAAATAGCCTTTCCGCATTTTGGCATGCACCACACACCAAAGCCTTTTGCAATGGGGAATAATTCCCCATCACAAATAATTTTTTACAACCAACTATTTGCAATGGGTCACTATTCCCGTCACAAATAGTCTTCGGTGATAAACATTTGGTGATGGGTCATCCACCCGTCCCAAATGACCCATCGCAAAAACCTATTTTTTCCATAGTAGATGTACTTCAAGATCTTGTGGTATGTGTACACAGTAATATTTTTTACCAACAAATAATGCTGCCAACACTTCAAAGAAAAAACCACAACTGCTATCTCGAGGATGTGGATAGGGTAGTTCCATTCATGTGGCCTCAGCTCTCTAGACTTATACGCTATGACTCTATCTCCTGGCATCAACATAGCTCTGAGTCTGATCCTAGAAGCATTACAATACATTGTGTACTTCTCACCTAGCTCGGGTGGGATCAAGATCAATACCGATGTCAAACACTTATTTAACTCCTGGAAGGCCTTCTCACATGCTTCTGACCAATAAAACCTTATCCCCTTTTTGGTCAAGCCTAAAAGTGGCGTTTCTAAATGGAAAAAGTCCTGGATGAATCTCTGATAATATCTAGTTAACCCTAGAAAGCTACAAATATTGAATATGTTCTTGGGATGCTTCCAATAAATGTGTGAACATTCTCTAGGTCCTTTGACACACCATCCTCCGAGAAGATGTGACTGAGAAAGTGTACCTGATCAATCCAAAACTAACACTTCAATATCTTGACAGATAGCTGATGCTCTCTCAATGTACTCAGGATGATGTTAATGTGTTTGGCATAATTTTCATGAGTCTTGGAATACACCGAGATGTCATCCACAAATACTACAAAAAATTGATCCAAGTACAGATGAAAGGTTATGTTCATCAAGGCCATAAACATTGCTGGTGCATTTGTCAACCCAAATGACATTACGATGAACTCATAAAGGCCATACCGGCTTCTAAAATCATTCCTCGGTATATCAGAAGTCCAAACTCACAGCTGAAGATACCCCGATCTCAAGTCGATCTTTGAGAACACACAAGCTCCTCTCAACTGGTCAAATAGTTCATTGATTCGCAGAAGAGGATACCAGTTCTTCACAATTATCCGATTCAACTTTCGGCAATCAACACACATGTGTATATTCCCATTATCCTTCTTATCAAGCAACACTGGAGAACCTCAAGGCAACATACTCGGATAGATAAATCCCTTATCCTCCAACTCCTACAGCTAAGTCTTGAGCTCTTGAACCTATGCAGGTTTCATTCTATATGGTGGAATTGAAACTTGATCAACCACCAACATGAGATCAATAATGAATTAAATATCTCTCTCGGGTGGAAACCCTAATAAGTCTTTAAGAAACACATCCTAAAACAGCTCCACTACTTGTGTAAAGACATCATGCTTCACTCATTCATCATCCAGAAATAAACTAGCAACCTTGGCTATGAGCTCTCCCAGTTGCTAAGAAATTTTCCATGTTTGGCCTGCCTGGATATCACGTTCTCCATAGTGAATATAGTTGTCACCCTTAAGAGACGTAAAGGTCACTCTCCTTCGGTAACAATCAATATGGTCTCGGTATGTAACTAGCCAGTCCATACACATAATTAGGCCGAAGCCTGACATGTCTAGGATATAGAGATCCTAGAGAAATCAATACTTCCCAATATCGAGAGAACATCCCTTGCACAAACGAATATCTCTAGACTGTACTCCCAAAAGTGTATCTATCGTCACTAACCCACTCACAAACTCCACCTACTAGCTCAAACCATTAATTTTTTTTACATATATAAAGGAATGAGAGGAACCAGTATCAAATAAGTCACTAGCTAATGAAGAAGCTATGAGAATAGTACGTCTTGATGTTGATGGCCCAACCTCACTATCCACAAGTGTAAGATGCATCGTATGAAACTATTCTACCCCTATTCCCCATGATAATGTCTGACTCCCTTGAGTTTCACCACTCTACTGATGTAGGAAATCTTTCCCAAAATCACCACATCCACTAACTCTACCACCTCAGCCAGTAGAATTCCAGCTGCTAGACTGATATAGTGCAGAAGATCCCCTTCCCGCACCTTGGATCTATCTTTTAGAGTTGGTGTCCTAGAACCAAGTGTTTGTACTTTTATTACATGAATATTTGATGCATTAAATATTAAATTAAACATCTTATTACATATTTTTCATTATTATGCATGAAAACAAGTAATAATGTCCTAGAGTATTTGTCTCATTGATAAGGTCATAGTAGTTCCCCGCTATGATGAGAACCTTGAATTGCTATGACAATATTATTAATATAGTTTTGCAATTTGATAACATACTATGATGGGATACTTTATATATAGACCGTCAGGTGTGAGTACTCATAAACAGATGAGACTTTTTCTCATTAAGTTCGGACTTGGTAATCTACGAGTTTATTTCAGATAGTCAAAGAATTATGTATCAAGTATATAGGTTGATGACACCATCATGCAACCTTTTTATTAGATTATGTGACAAATCGATTATATTACACAGTAAGCTTTCTTATGCAATTTTCATCATTGCAACTTTAAGTTCTTTCTCTTGGATGCCTTGACCCATTTCTAGATAGGAATTTTGGACTTTAGGCATGCCCGCCTAATTTTAATGCGAAAGAATCCTAGAGGGTTACACACTAACCATTTCTGGTGGTCTCGATTAAATTCTATCTGAATTTAATTAATGGAATGAATATTATTCTCCATACTGAGGAATAATTTTATTTAAGTTATATTGATCACATTAATTAAATAAATATTTATTCACCAGATTGTGAATAAAATATATATTTTTTTATCTAATATTTAATAAATATTTATTTACTATTTTGTGAATAAAATATTTATTTTAGATAATAAAATATTTATTCAAGTTTTCAATAAATACAAGAGGAGTTCAAATGGACCAAGACCGTTTCCGGTGATAAAATAATTATTTTTGAGTCAGTAAATATTATGTATCCATTTAGTGCAAGTTGGCGCACCAAAAAATAATAATACTATTATTATTATTATTATTATTATTATTATTATTATTATTATGCGGCATGAGATTTCATTAATGGTTGTAATTATATTTAATGGAGGTTATGAAATTAAATTTTGTAACTGAAATACCAACTCTATAAATAGACGGTTATGTCTATTGTGTAATTCATTCAAAACCAATCCCATTTTTGGGAATAAAGAATTGTTGTGCACAATGAATTCTCTCTCAACTCATCTTCTCTCCCTCTCAAGAACAAGAAACCTAAGAGATAATTTCTTCAATACTGAAGATCGAGTGATCAAGAAGGAACAATAGAATATATTTAATTCACCATGGTAGCACCCAGATAATGAGTGGCATTTCTCGGAGACTATTGAAACACATGTGGATCACTGCTAGAGAGATTATACCCTTGGATCCTTGCAAGCGTAGTGAAGGAAATACAGAAGGGATTTTTCAGAACATCAATAATCATCGACGAAGAAAGTTCCTAATACGAGATATTTATTTCTTCAGATATTAAATAAATTAATTATAAATTTTACATGCAAGATCCCCACTCTTGGTTTCAGGCAATGATTATTAAAATAATATTTAATATATCATCCACCATCACACGCTTTATCTACACCTATAACCAACAAGTTGTATCAGAGTGGTCACATTTAAATTTATAATTATTTATTTGATTGTTGATCTATGATCAATTGGGGTTAGATTTTATTTCATGTTATTTGTTCTTTAATCTGATTTGAATTAACATGTTATCGATATATTAATCATGTTTGTTCAGTGTTTCATTTTCTTAAAGGTTTAAGAATAAATGAATAACATCCGGAGATGCCATCGAGAAGTGCCAAATCATTGGCCTGTAAAACTAGGTTACACGATGTGTGTGCAGAGCACGCGTTGTATACCGATGAACAATGTATCTAGATACTCTAAGTGATTAATTACATATGGTGATTTTATTACACATTACGTGTTGATCGGGCCAAACTAGCACACAAAAGGTAGATATAGAGCGTGTAATTGGCATGTACACACCATGTAGTCTGGCCGAGTCAACACACTGAATCCCCAAGCATGTGACTAGGATATACGACAACCAAGGTACATTGTGTTTAGCTGCATGTACACATCATGTAGTCTCCTATTAGTGGAAAAATTAAAATTACATTAAATTTGAAATTATAGCATTAAAACCTTATTTTATTTATTAGCACACCATTGTGTGTTGGAAAATTTAATTATGGTTTTAAATAATTTTAATTTCTTAATTAATTTATTATAATTAATATGCCATTATTGGTTCTGCCATTTATTTTCCATGAACACCATTAAATATGGGTATCTCCAAATAAGATAATATTATCATTAAGATGAAAGGGGATTAATTAATTAAATAATTAATTTTTTAATGCAAGAATGTTTATCTTAAATAATAAAAAGAACAAAAAATGAAATGAATGATAGCAATTTAATTTTTCATATTCGTTGAATATGTGACCATTAATGAACTTGGACAAGACCTATGTATGTTTTGACATTTATTTAATTAAATTTATTGTATGGTTTTTCAATTATTTAATATTAAATTAAAATATGGCATGTGATGCATCCCTCCCTCCATTATTATGTAAGACCTACGTGTCCAAGAATAATTATGTAATTTCCTTTAACCAATCCTTTGGTTCCCCTTACTTGTGTGTGAGTAATAAATATTTGTAATTAATGGAACATCCCATGGCGTGTGGGGATGGTTCAAGATGTAATCATAATGAATCCAACTCAGTGATACATAGGTGGACACGTGGAATGCTCTAGCTCATACCAAGTCCGACATAAGGATTTATTTCCCCTATGTCATGTGTTGATTTAATGACATCTTATTATATCAACCATCAGATAAGCTCAAGATTAGTTAATTTAATTATTTATTTATTTCATGTCTAATGCATTAAAATTATATTTATTGATGCATACCATGATCATGTAAATGAATGAATTAATATACAAAGACATAATTTAAATAAAATTGATTATGCATAAATGTTTTATCCAAACATGGTTAATTAATTAAGTTACCATCCACTTAAATATTAACAAGGCATTTAGAGGATAAAACAAGTTAAAAATTTATTCTTAATAAAATAAAATCACTCAATATAATATTAAGTCAAGCTAAGCCTTTATTTACTTGATTAGGATCCAAACTCAATAGAACTATGTTTTTTACCAACCCTTGTTGGGACACATACTTTTATAAGGGAATTTCTTATGAAAGTTTCAGTTTGACTTAACCATCTTACATCAAAAAGTTAATCCCTTACTAGAATTTGTGTAATTTAGAGGCAATTGTTGAGAAAATCCAAGTTAGGATTTCTGGATTGGGGAGTCCACTCAATGGATTAAGGAGCTGCAAGCCTACATTTGGTGAAGACTTGCCTACCTAAATACCTTCAAAACAGCTTGACCAACCCTTGTTGGGGTTATGAGAAGAGAAATATGGATCATTTCCACTAAAATTTCCTAGAAACTATAAATTCCAAGTTCAATGGTGAGGACTATTGTGACTTGATAAAATAATGTGATATTTAATAAAATCCATTAATTATTTCCCATAAAATTTGTAATAAAGAAATGTACTAAAAATATGATCTTTTAATTATAGAATAAAATGACAAGATCACTATCCCTACGATCAATATTGGATAAATAAAATCTCCTCACCAGTAGTAACATCGAGGAGGGGTTTAGATGCCTTTGGGTTGTTCTATGCCATGAATGGAAATCTTATGTTCTATAATACTCAATATATGATCTGCCTACTCAAGAGGTGAGTGATGAAGAGTTCATATTCTACAAAAAAAACATATGAATGATGCGATCGATGTTCAATATTTGATGCTTTCATATATTTCTACTAAACTCATGAAGTCTCACAAAAACATGGATGTGTATATCATGCTTTAGCACCTCTGTGGTTTTTACTAGGAGAGAGATATACAAGAATAGTTTGGGATTTACAAGGTTATATTTCAGAGTAAGCTTAAAGAGGGTTCCCCAGTTGGGACTCACATAGTCAAGATCATTTACTACATTGTGCACTTAGAGGTTCTAGGATTTAAACTCCCCAAAGAACTGGGCATCAATCCCATTCTGGAATCACTCCCTCAAAGACTCTCCAATTTTGATGTGAATTTTAATATAAACAACATTGAGAAGTCTCTATCAGATCTTCTTATCCTCATTATCCAAGAAGATAAAGATATGAATTATAAATATCCTTTTGTCCTTATAGTGAACAAATAGAAAGGGAAAGAAAAGATAATTAAGCCTAAATCATATTCATTCCCTTCCAAGAAGAAGAATATCAAAGGGGAATCAAGGGAACATGATGTTGTCTATTTCACATATGGAAAGAAGGTCCATTAAAAGAAAAACTGCACCTAGTTAAAGAAGCAAGGGGAATCTTTATGTGCATTTGTTATCGAGTTCAATTCATCTATTTCTACAAATTGGGTATTAGATATAGCTTGTGGTTCTCACATATGTATTCGAATATAAGAATCAAATAGATTCATAAAAATTGACTGGGGTGTAGATCTATGAGCATCCAACAAATCTAAACTTGATATTACCATTTCACATTGACGACTAGAATGATCTTGGTTTTAAGGGCTATTATTACATGTCTTAAGTTACCAAAAACATTATTTATATATCTAGACTAGATAAAGTTGGATTCATTTTCAAATTTTTAAATAAATGTTGCTTATTTTATAAAGATAGCATTTATTATGGTAAGTCATATTTATATAATGATCTTTACGTGTTGGATTACATGAACCAAGTAATGACAATTGATAACGAAGTTACTTCACATGAATCATACCACACCCAACTTTGGCATCATTAATTAGGACATGTAAATGAAAAATATTTTAAAAAATTGTATCAAGATGGATATTTAGATTCTATCAAACTAAAACCATTTGATGTATGTCAAACATGTTTACAAGGAAAAATGACCAAATCCCCATTTAGTGGGAAAGTTGAAAGTGATAAATATCTTCTTGAATTAGTTCATACCGATGTGTGTGTACCATTTTCTATTGAAACAAGTGGTGGTTACTCATACTTTATAAATTTTACTGATTATTTTAGTTGATATGGATATATTTACTTAATGAGGTATAAGTCGGATTCTTTTAATAAATTCAAGGAATACAATAATTAATTTGAGAACCAACTTGGTAGGAAGATTAAGAAAATTTTCTCAAAATGATGTGAATAATGTCTTAATAAAGACTTCATTGATTACTTATGGGATTTTGGGATCCTATCCTAACTCACTACTCCTTACATGCCTTAGTGTAATAGTGTAAGTGAAAGGAGTGACCACACCTTATTGGACATAGTGAGATCAATGATGAGTCATGCAAGTATTCCATTATCATTTTGGGGATATTCATTACAAACAGCGGCACACAAACTAAACCAAGTACCAACTAAATTGATAAATGAAATTCCATATGAATTTTGGAGTGTAAGAAAAACAATATTTTCTAATTTACATGTGTGAGGAAGTGAATCATCTGTTAAGACCTCTTCAGGTAACAAACTTTCACCCCGAGGCACAAAGTGTACCTTTATAGGATACCCTAAGGAAACAAGGGGATATTACCTATACTACCCCTCAAACAAAAGGTTTATAGTGGAAATGCATGCCATATTTATTAATAGGGAGCACATCTTTAAAAGAGATAGTTGGAGAGAGATAAAATTCGTTGAGGTCAAGGCTATAGGCACACACGACTTGGTATAGGATCAGATTCCAAAAATTCCTATGGAACAATAAACTATTCTAGAGACACAAGAACTGCATAGGAGTACAAGAGAGGTTAGATAACCAGAAGAGTATGGTTTTTTAGTTACCAAGGATGTTGAGTCATTATTGGTTGATAATAATGATCCTCTAACCTATAAGAAAGTAGTTAGTGGAACAGATGTTTCCATGTGGCAAGAAGCCATGAATTCTAAAATGGATTCCATGTACCAAAACTAATTATGGATTTTGGTAGATCCTATAGTGGATGTAAATCCTGTTGGTTGAAAAATGATTATTCAAGAAGAAACTTGACATGTAAGGATAAGTTAGTACCTATAAGGAGTGATTGGTTGCAAAAGGGTTTAAACTGCATCAAGGTATTGACTACGATTAAACCTTCTCACCAGTTTCAATGCTAAAATACATTATAATTCTACTTTCCATTGTAGATTACCATGACTATGAGATTTAGAAAATGGATGTAAAAATATAATTCCATAATAGGAACCTTCAGGAAGATGTCTACATGACACAACCTGAAGGGTTTCTGACTCCAAAGGATGCCAATAAGATATTAAAGTAGTAAAAATCCATTTCTGGATTAAAGAAAGCATCCAGGTCATGGAAAATTCATTTTGATAAATCCATAATATAATTTGGTTTTAAAAATAATGAATGTGAGACTTGTTTCTACAAACAGTTTAGTGGGAGTGCAGTCATTTTCTTAATAGTATATATTAATGAAATATTACTTATTGGAAATGAAATACCAGTCTTGCAGTCTGTTAATCCATGGTTGAATAAATTATTTTCCATGAAATACTTGGGCGAGCCAACATATATTCTTAGGATCAAGATTCATCATGATATATCCAAGAGGTTACTCGACGTAAGTCAAAGTACATACATTCACAAGACACTGAAGAGATTCAATATGGAATAATCTAATAGGGGTTTTTTTCAGCATCACATGGCATTCATCTTTCCAAGAAAATGTATCCTCGGACCCATGAGGAAATAAATCGAATGGAAAGGATTCCATATGCATTAGTGATTGGTTTAGTCATGTATATTATGCTATATACTAGGCTAGATGTCACCTACAAATTAGGTGTGGTAGAAAGATATCAAGCTGATCTAGGTGACCTCCATTAGATGGAAGTCAATACTATCCTAAGTATCTAAGGTGTACTAAGGATATGTTCTTGGTTATGGAGGATATTAGGAACTAGTCATAAGAGGATATGTAGATTCTAGTTTCTAAAATAATCAAGATGAAATAAAGTCACAAATGGGATACATATTCCCTTTGATTGGAGGTGATGTGAGCTGGAAGATATCAAAGAAGGTTGTAGTTGAAGATTCTATAGTAGAGTCAGAGTATATTTCAAATTCTATGGTATCTAAAGAATTAGTTTATATGTAAATTTTTTTTCAATATATTGATGTGGTACCTAGTATTAAATATCCCATCACACTTTATTCTAATAATACTATAATGGTTGATCTCTCAAAAGATCCAAGGTCACATCAACAGATGAATCATATACTTTGTAAGTATCATCTCATGAGGGATTTTTCTCAGAGAGGTGAAGTTTTAGTGAGCAGTATTTCCTCAGAAGACAATGTGGAGGACACCTTTAATTAAGCC
This sequence comes from Viscum album, assembly GCA_963277665.1. NCBI lineage: Eukaryota > Viridiplantae > Streptophyta > Magnoliopsida > Santalales > Viscaceae > Viscum > Viscum album. The sequence goes on along the minus strand of OY728139.1, from coordinate 1,508,295,252 downwards.
TTGAATTAGTGGAAACATGATTATCATGTGATTTCTAGCATACTAAAAGACATAGGCAGTTGGCTCTAGTCTAAGTGGTAGTTTGTTAGAGTTTTTATCCTAGAACCAAATGTTTGTACATTGATTACAGGATTATTTGATTCATTAAATATTAAATTAAACATCTTATTACATATTGTTCATTGTTCTGCATGACCATAATGTAATAATATCCTAGAGTATTTGTAGTATTGATAGGGTCATAGTAGTACGCCGCTATGATGAGAATATTGATGTACTATGAAAATATTCTAAATATAGTTCTACAGTTGGATAACATAATATGATGGGACACATAGTATATAGACCATTAGGTGAAAGTAATCATAATTATATGATACTTCTTCTCATGAATTTCGCACTTGGTAATCTCCAAGATAGTAGATTATGATAATAGACCCACCAGTAGGAATTCAGCATGTTTTGGTGTCACGAGATATTCCTATCTGCGAGCATGTGTAATGGTCATTTGAATTTAATATTATCATTAATGCATGCCATCACTCGCACACATAGATTTGTTGATGATGACCATCACTCCATATATTGGTGGGAAGTAGGGTATGCTGGGTGAGTCACAAATGACATGTTATTAATGGATAAGTCAAGAAAGTATTTTTACCTTCCATATTTTTGGAATTTTATATCTCGGTCCTTTGATTGAAATAGAACCATCACCCTAAATTACATGTCCATGGTGTAACTATGAGTTTATTTCAAATAGTAAAAGAATGGTGTATCAATCATATAGGTTGATGATAGCTTCATGCAACCTGCTTGATGAGATTATGTGACAAAGGGATTATATTACACAGTGAGAATTCATATGTGGTTTTCATCATTGTGACTTTAATTTCTTTCTCTTGGGTGCCTTGACTTGTTGCTAGACAATAATCTTGGACTATAGGCAAGCCTGAATAATGGCAATGAGAAAGAATCCTAGAGGGTCACACACTAAGTGTTTCTGGTGGTCTCAATTAAATTCTATTTGAATTTAATTAATGGAATAAATATTATTCCCAATATTGAAGAATAATTTTATTTAAGTTATATTAATCACATAAATTAAATAAATATGTATTCCCTAGATTGTGAATAAAATATATTTATTTATTTTATTTAATATTTAATAAATATTTATTTACTAGTTTTTGAATAAAATATTTATTTAAGAAAATAAAATATTTATTTCGGTGTTCAATAAATAAAAGAGGAGTTTGAATGGACCAAGACCATTTCTAGTGATAAAATAATTATTTATGAGTTTGTAAATATTATTTATCCATTTTGAATAAGTTGACACACCATAAAATAATAATACTTTTATTATTATTATGCGGCATGAGATTTCATTAATTATTATAATAATATTTAATGGTTTTTATTCAATTAAATTTTAAAACTAAAATCCCAACTCTATAAACAGACAGCTACGTCTATTGTGTAATTCATTCGAAACCAATTCCAAGTTTTGGAATAGAGAATTGTTGTGCACAACGAATTCTCTCTTGACTCCTCCTCCTCTATCCTTCTCAATAACGAGAAACCTAAGAGAGAATTTATTCAAGACTGAAGAACGAGTGATCAAGAATGAACAATAAAAGACATTCAATTTTCCATGCTAGAACCTGGAGAAATAATATCATTGCTTGGAGACCATTGAAATACATGTGGATCACCACTAGAGGGACTCTACCATTGGATCCTTGCAAGTGCAAAAAAGGAAATCCAGTAGGGCCTTTTTGGATGATCAATAATCATCAATGAAAAAGGTTCCTAAGACCAGGTATTTATTTCTTCAAATATTAAATAAATTATCTATAAATTTGATGTGCAAGATCCTCTCTCTTGGTTTTAGGCAATGATTATTAAAATAAATTTTAATATATCAACCACCGCTGAACGCTTCCGATGTGCCCAAAACCAACACTATCTGGATCCTCCATTATTAATTATCTATCTTAGGATCTTGTAGAACCTCTGTAAATTCCCCATCTTGTCATAGTCTTGACACTCTACTAGTGTTTAGGGACAATGTTTACAAAAGTGTCCTAGCTTACCGCACTGGTGGAAAAGCACTTGAGTAATATCATAGGTAACGGATCCCCCTGAATTTCCACTCTGATTCCCAACATTATGGATAAAGTTATCATAATGGAATTTCCTTCTCTCATAATATGCACCTCTAGATCATATAGAAGAAACCACATGTCCGCCACTGGAATCCTCCATTAGGTTCCCCTCCGAGATAAGAGCCTGATTTTCCACTTTTGAAAATTTTGCAGCCTGAAGATATTCACCTGGGACTTAATTTCACCCTTAAGTCTATCCTGAAATCGTTTTTCTAAATTTTCCTCATCTCTTACCAATTTTGGAATAATGTGATGCAAATATGTAAAGTATCCAGCATATTCCATCATGAACACACTCCCCTAAGTCAACCACATGAACTTAGTTACTCTATCCTACCTCAACACATCTGGTTATAAGTTCTCCTAAAACCTCTCCAAGAAGTCCTTCTATAACATACCATAAACCTATCTTATCAAAGACTGGATGTCCCGCCATTGTTTTTTTGATCCTCATAGGATATAAGCATCTAACTTGACTCTCTTCTCATCCGGAGTCTCCAAATGGTCAAGTATAGTCAGGATAGACTCAATCCAGAACTTAGCTCCCTTAGGTCCACCCTCCCGAGTAAAAGTCAGTGGGTGATGCAACTAGAAATACCTTGTAAAGTCATACATGCTCTTCACAACCCACCCTGAGTATCTATCCATTAATTTCATGAAGTGAGCAATGTTCTCTCAAAACTGCTCCCCTACTTCCTCAACCTGCACTATTGGAGGCTCTTGTTCCACCACTGGTGGAGCATCTCCAGCCATATCCTCCTATCATCCCCTCAATAGGTGTCATTGTGGAGACATATGTCTACAATTCTAAACACATTTCTTAGTAATCATAACTCAACTTTATCCCATTTACATAAGAGTAAAATAATAACAAGTTGCAATAAATATGTTTCCACAAATCTTTCCACGTGGTCTAAACCGAGGCACTAAAACTACCCTTAACCATCCTACACTTAGGTCTTGGTTATCAAAGGGTATTCTCATTCTCATTATTCAATTTTTCATATTAAACACCCATTTATTCACATCTTTCATCATTTTACCACTTTCAATTTCATATTAGGCACCATTTTCAATTTCATAGGCAAGGAAAAAACAGTTCAAGTTAAACAATTTACCCAAAACTCATTTCCCCATGCGTTCCTAGAATGATACATTCCATAATAATCCTGAGTTCCTAGAATGATTCACGCAACTCAACTCTCATGCCATACTAGCCCATTAGTCAATTCTCATCAATTTTAAGAAACAATAACCACACCACCCAACAAGTGTGTCACCCAAGGTGAAATAATATTCAACTATAACAATAAAAAACTCTAACAATAATTGAACCTTGGGTACTTGAGTTTTCCCTTATACATGGGTTTAAAACTCCCACACACGAGCTCATTACTAAGTCTTGAATCTCCCTAGTCTTTTTTCTACCTTTCCCAAATAGTAATACAAAATAAAAAATAAAATAAAATAGGTCCCTAATACCACTTTGTAATGTCCCAGATCAGGTGCCACACACCGAGGCCCCAAGCCAGTCAATCACATAACCTCAAGCGTGCCTCCCCATATACCAAAGGTTGCTGACTAGCAGGGAGGGTATGATAAGTCAATCATGGGGAGACTACACCTGCTATTATTAGAGTAATAAACCAACAGAAATATATAATCAATAATAGAATAAAATATAACCATAAACAATACTAATATCTCAAGACAATCAAAATAGGAGATAAAATATTCAAACTAAAATAGAAAACATGCCATGCTAATGTACATTTCAAGTGTATAAAATGAAAACACAGATAGAAAGATACTGATGACTCCCAACAGTTCCTAAACCATGTCTCATTATCTCAACCATTCTCTATCCCAAAATAATCCATCTAACACATAATATTTTCCCTTAACCTGTCCTACAACAATAAAGTCTATTCGGGTACCGATCAGGAAGCCCGAGTAGGGGGTGAGTACAACTCCATAGGCCACCACCAACAGTGTCTAAAAATATCTAGTCAATAACAGGTGTATGCAATTGTATAAAGAAATAATTACAATCATAGGTAAAAATTTATCAAATTATCAATTATTCTTTATTAAACAACATAGACCACCAGGTTCCCGAGGACACCCATACCTCAATGCCTGCTTTAGCCTACACTGGTTCTGAACCATGCTACTATTCAATTCACATTTCATTATAGCACATGGGATTACATTATCCATGTCACTTAAATTTCATTATTACTTCCACTTGGAACCATAGTCCAATACTAAGGTCTTGGGTGTAGAAAACCCTATCTAGCACCCCGTTTATCAACCATGCATGTATATCATGGTCATAGAACATCATGCCTAGCACCCCGATTCTCAATCATACATATATTTAATTAGCATAGATTGACATGTCTAGAACCCCAATTATCAACCATCCATATATATCATTGGAATAGATATTCATGTATAAAACTCTATTTTTTAACCATGTATATATATCATTGGTGTACATCATCATGTATAGTACCCCATTTATCAACCATGCATATATATCACTGGTGTATATCGTCATGTATAACACCCCATTTATCAACCATGCATATATATCATAAGATATCACAATATTACATCAATCATGATTAATCAACATTAATCATCTTATCATAATCAACCATTAATTAATTAATTAATTAATCAATCCTAGTCCATTAATTAATTCTATAATTAATTAATCACAACAATTTCTTTTAATTAATTCAACAATTAATTAATCATATCTAACCAATTAATTAATTTTTCAATTAATTAATCACATCCATTCTATTAAATAATTCAACAATTAATTAACCACATAAATTCCATTAATTAATTTGAAAATTAATTAATCATTTCATATCTCAACATCCAATAATTAATTAACAATTAATTATTTCCAATTTCACAATTTAACATCCTGATAATAAACTCAACAATTAATTATCCTTAATCCCAAAATTTAATACTCTGATAATTAATCTATCAATTAATTATCCCAATTTCACAATTAAATACTTTTTATAATTAATTCATCAATTAATTATCTTAATTCCACAATTAAATACCTTGATCAAATCCCCAATTCCCCAATTAATTAATTTACCACGTTAATTAATTCAATTTAGGAATTTCCAATTGATAAAATAACCCTAACAATTCTAAAAATGAATACAAAAAATAAAAATCACAACTATGGTATTTGAATATTAGACCACCTACCTCAATTCATTTATGAACAATTGCCCAATGGAAATCCCAAAAATTGAGCAGCACAACGACGTAGATCTAGATCCGAATCTCAAAACCCTAAATAATGATTAAAGAAAGAAAGATCTTTTAATTACAAATCTAGATACAAAATTCTAGATATAGATTCACCAAATCTTAATCAATATCTAGAAAAACATAAGATTACTTCCCACAAAATGAGCAATAGAAGGAAGGATGGTGAATGGGAAAGAAACGGGATATGATCCACTTACCAGGAGAGGAGAATATCTTCGATTTGAGTTTTGAATCACAAAGAACAAAGCTCAGGAAGTCTTGTAATTCGTCCTTAGAGCTCCAAAATCATAAAATACCTCCTAGGGTCGAATGGGGGTCAAAATGGGTGAGTTTTGGGGGCTTGAGGAATTTTAAAATTAATTTTTGGGAGACATTAATTCCTACACATGGTTAGCTAAGTTGGGAAACATAGTTTTCCTTAACTATTCACTAACCATATTCATGTTATTTTAGGGGTTAACAGTTTCTCCTTTTAGGGTGTTTGATTAGAAAACCCATTCATTGTCCGTGCAAACCCCCACTATTCAGGGATGCATGGTTTTATTGGATGGGGTGCACGGTTTACCCTAATCGTGTGCCAAACATGCACAACCCTTTTACTTTCATTCTTTTCTAAAATTCAACCCAAACACACCCCAAGTTATAACCCAAAAAAAAGTGCACAATTAAGGAAAAAAGAGTACCTGAAATAAAGCCCGAGTCAACTCCAAAAAAGGTCGGGATCTTAAAAGTTTTCCCAGTAAGGGGTTTTAAAAATCATTAGTGTGTACTTTTAAAATATTTATTTTGAATAAATAAATAGTTAGAAATAAGTTTTCAATGCACTAAAATTTAATAAGATCGTATAAGTTTTAAAAACCATTAATTTTTAAAGTAATAATTATTTGAAATAATTATTTGAGTTTCTACATTGAAAAATAATAATTTTTTAGGATTAATCATGATATTTAGCAAACCAAAAGAAAATCATAAGGTCATTTAGTCATATCACATGTGATACAACATCCCCTAGAGGTCATGAGTTCACTCCCCATACCACATTAAATCATTCCATACACTAGTTCCATAAATTTTAGAAAAACATTTTAAGGACCCTTCCTTTCTCACTCATAACCCAAAACCATTCAAAAATCATACATAAATTATTTTCATTGGAAAAAATAATCATACCATGGCATAATAATATTCTAATAATATTTTTGAAAAACCCATACAATTGAAAATTATATAAAATTTTAAAAAAATAGCATAAACACAGTTGCGTATAAATTTAAAACAATTACTATCACTATATGCATTAAATGTCAATGATATATTTAGATTATGGCCATATCAAAATCATGAGTGACTTACATGGAAGGGAAGAGACTTCTAACACCTGAAATAATAACTTTTATTTAAAAATAGCACACAAAATGATAATAATTATCATTTGATACACATAAAATGATAACCATAAAAAGATATCTTCTCTCATGGAGATTTTATTTATAAAAGAAACAATTTAAAATAGACAAAAATAACTCATTAAAAATCAGAGTAATTCTTCAAATAATTATTTCTCAACAATATATCATTATATATATATGTGTGTATATATTGTTCTTTGAAAATAACTATATAATGGGATTTCATAAAATATTTATAAATTAAATCATAGTTTGAAAATAAATTAAAAGGCACAGACTGGATAAATTTAATGAAATACTAATAAACTTTTATTATATAATTTTTTAAGTATAAATATACTTAAACATATATATACATATATATAAATTTTTAAATAAAAAATAACCCTTACAAAAACCATAAATTTGAAATATTTATAAAATAAATCTCGTACCTTAAATTCAGACCGACAATTTCCATAGCTTGGACAAAACAAAAGTAAGATAGAAGGGTGTAGAAGATAGTGCAAGTTGTGTTATGCTCATAGAGGGTGTAAAACAAGAGGGTTATACATATTTTACAATTTTAAAATTATAAATCATTCTTTTATTAAATATAAAATTCCTTTAATTTATTTATTAAAACAAAGGTTGTATAAAAAAAATAATTCATAAATTTATGAAAATCAATTATATAAAAACATATCAAGTAATAAAATCAACTAAAGAAAATCAGTTATTTAATAAAAAACATTAACATAAAGTAATAATATTTTATTCTAATATTATTTATAATATTAACATTTTAGAATGAAAATAAAATTTTAATCAAACTATCTACTTATAATTTTAACTAAAATAGCTTAATATAATTTATATAAAAATATTTTTTCTTGAAAATTATTAATATATTAAAAAAAATTAATATTAAAACATAATTTTAAATAAATAATTTTTTATTATTTTAAAAATAAATTTATTTAAGGAATATATTATTTTATTTTCATTTAAGAAATAAAAATACTATTTCTTAAAATACAAAGTAATATTTTATAATTTGGATAAAAACTTATTTTTATTACAAAAAATCCTTTAGTTTCATAAAAGTTTTTATTAAAAATATTTCTTTTAAATTAAAAAAAATATTTAATTAAAATAAAATTACTATTTGAATATCTTGGGGTGCTACACTTCAAATGTGAAGAGAATGAGGAATCTCGCTAAAAACTATCTAAGGGATATGAAGAATCCCACTAACGTGGAAGAAGAAAGGAAGATTTAGATCAACACGCATCCTATAATACAATATTTCAACTGCAAGGAACATGGGAATTATGTGATCCATTTCCCTAAGCTATGGTTTTTTGGAGGCAATCAACAACAGAAACCTCCAAGGAAGCAAGGAAGGGAATATTCCATCACTACTGCTAAGGTGGAGCTCGGTAATGATACGGTGATAGGTACAATATTTATTCATTTAAGAATATTGAACATACTATTTCATTCTGGTTCTACACATTCTTCAATATCTTGAAATTTTATTATAACTATTCAAAAACCTCCTCAAAATATGGAGGTTGAGTTATCTGTGAGAACAAAAAATGAGGAAATTATTGCATCCAAAATTTATAAATCATCCTTAGTTAATGTTTGTAGACTGAATCTCCTTGTGAATCTTATCATACTCCCTTTGGTAAAGTTTTATGATATATTAGGAATGGATTGACTATGTTTATATAAATACAACATCGACTTTTGGTAAAGGGAGATCATTCTTCAAATTCTGAATCACCCTCCAATTCAGTACAAGTGTAAGGAGGAGGATGATTCTCCTTCAAAATCGTCATCTCAAGTGTGGATATTACTACATTATTAGCAATAAAATCTATCTCAAATAATTGAGATAAAGGATATAATCATTCTCAAAGATATTCCCAATGTGAGGGACTATAATTATGGGTTCCCTAAATAATTACTCAGTCTTCCTCTTGGTCGAGAGGTTGAGTTCTCAATTGAACTTATACCTGGATCTCTGCCTATATCAAATAAACCTTCTAGAATGGACACCATTGAGTTATAGGAACTGAAGAAGTAGTTACAGGATAATTTGGACCAGAGTTTTATATGCCCGAGCACTTCACTATGGCGTGCACCTATCCTATTTGTCAAAAATAAGGATGTATCAATGTGCCTCTACATTGATTATCATGAGCTTAATAAAATCATGATAAATTATAAGTATCCCCTTCCATGGATATAAGAATTATTCAATAAACTATGTGGGCTAAGTATTTATTTAAGGTGGACCTTCAATTGGGATATCAACAATTAAAGATGTGGAAGGAAGATATTCCTAAGACTACCTTTCCAATGATTTATAGACTCTATGAGTTCATAGTGATATTGTTCAGGCTCACTAGTGCTCTATAAATTTTAATGAATTTAATTTATAGAGTATTTATATATTACCTCGACAAATTTGTGGTATTCTTTGTCGATGATATTATTATATACTCTAAGAGTAAGGAGGAACATGAGGAGTATTTGAAGACTATGCTAAATACCTTGCAAAGGGAGAAACTGTATGAAAAGTAAAGTAAATGTGAGTTCTGGATGGAGGAATTTTCATTTTTGAGGCATGTTATCACCAATAAAGAAATATATATGAACCCTTCCAAGACAAAAGAAATTGAGGTGTGGCCCAGGCCAACATCTATAATGGAGATCCAGAGTTAACTTGGTCTAGCTCAGTATTACCAAAACTTTGTGAAGAACTTATCATAATTTTCAAACCCAGTAACCAAGATAACTCATAAGGGAGTGAAGTTTTTCTAGACTGGTTAATTTTAAGACTGCTTCAAAGAGTTGAAAAAGAGTATTATCACTGCATTAGTGCTCACACTACTGAAAATCGGAGAAATTTTTGTGGTGTAAAATGATACTTTAAAGAAGGTATTATGTTAGATACTAATGAAAAATTATAAAGTGATAGCCTACGTCTCTAGGTAGATAAAAACTAATGAGAAAAACTATCTCACACATGATCTGGAGTAGGCAGTTATGATCTTTGCGTTGAAAATTTTGAGGTATTATCTTTATGAGGATTAGTGTGGGATATCTTTACGAGGATTAGTGTGGGATATATAATTATCATAAGAGCCTCAAATATATATTCACATAGAATGAGCTTAATATTCTCCCGTGAAGATAGTTAGTGCTCATTAAGGATTGTGACTATTAAATCCACTACTATTGTGGTAAAGCAAATAAGGTGGCAGATGCTCTAAGTAGAAAGGATTGTACATCATTATCAATGATGAGAATTAATAAGTATACAATATTCTTATACCTAAAAAGGATGGACATAAGAATCGTTAAGTAAAGAAAATCATAAATCCATTCTCAAATTATTTCTCAACCATCCCTTATGGAGAAAATAAAGGATGATCAAAGAAATGATGAAGAAATTCAGAAAAAGGTGTAAGTTATAAGAAATGGAAAATCATCAATGTTCAAAATTAATGAGGAAGGAGATGTAAGATCTGGGTCATGACTATAGGTACCATCCAATCCAGAGATACAAAAAGAGATTTTGAATGAAACACATAGCTCAACTTTCTCTATTCACCCTGGGAGCACAGAGATGTATCGAGATCTCTTAGAGAATTATTAGTGGTAAAATATGAAGAAAGTGATCATTGAATATACATCAAAGTACCTGTTGTGTTATAAAGTTAAGTTTTAAAGGAAAATTACTAAGAGGATGATGCAAAAATTACTTATACAAATATGAAAATGATAAAACATCACCATGTACTTTTCACCAAACCTTCAAATACATCCAAAGGAAACAATGTTATAGGGGTTGTTGTGGATTGTCTTATAAAGACAACTTACTTTATCACAATTAAATAGGAATTATCACTTGATCAACTTGAAAAAATATACATCAAATAAGTGGTGAGGCTACATGAAGCACCACTATCAATTGTATCTGATCGATATATGAGATTTACCTCTATGTTCTGGAAAAGTATCCAACATGCTCTAAACACTAAGTTAAACTTTAGTATGGAATATCATCCTCAGACTAATAGAAAATCTAAGTGTACTATTCAAAAATTGGAAGACATGTTGAGAGTGTGTTATATGGACTTTAATGGAGGATGGTCCAATATCTACATCTACTCAAGTTCTCTTACAACAAAAGTTTCTAATCGATCATCCAAATGGCTCCATATGAATCCCTTTATGGGAAAAGATGAAAAACATGAGTGTGCTAGGATGAAGTCAGTGAACGGAAGCTACTAGGACCTGAAATGATTAAAGAAATGGTAGAAAAGGTGAAAACCATTCAGTGGCATATCTGGGAAGCCCAAAGTTGATAGAAGAGCTATGTAAACAATCATTGATGAGACTTGAAGTTTAAGGTGGGAGACAGGGTATTCCTCTGCATATCTCCATGTAATAGGATCATGATATTTTAGAAGAAAGGAAAGCTAAGTCCTAAGAACATTAAACCCTTATAGATTCTTGATTGTGTCATAGTTGTGGCCTATCGAATAGAACTTCCATCAACTATGTCTCAAGTAAATGATGTATTCCACTTATCCCTCTTGAGGAAGTACACATCAGATCCCTCACACGTACTGAATTCATAGGTGGTATAGTTGTAAAATGATCTCTCTTATGAGGAGTATCCAGTGAAGATATTAAACTGTAGAGATAAATTTCTATGCAATAATACCACTCACCTGGTCAAATTACTATAGCGAAACCATAAGTATGAGGAGGTGACATGAGAACTAGATGAAGCAATGAAAGATAAGTAACCTCACATGTTTTCCCCTTAGTTTTTAAAACAAAATTTTAAGGGAGAAATTTCATAAGTGGGAAAGAATGCGATGACCCATAATTCTATTAATGAAATTTCCCTTCTTATAATTATTTCATATAGTTTAAATCTCATAAAAAACACATATAGAACACAATAAAAACTATATAAATGAAGAATAAATTAAATAAGAGATATTTATATAAATTAAGGAACCTTAACCAATAGAATGGTAACATGACCTTTGGATTATTAATATTAATATTAAAAATAGTAACCTAGAAAATAGAATAGTAACCTCACCTATGAAATTATAAATAAAATTTAGGCACCTTATAAATGAAAATATGATATATTTATATCATGAAATAAGTAAATAAATGTTTTAAAAATGATAAATTAAGTATTGGTCTTTTTGTGAAATATAAATGTTTATTTACAATTTTAAAATTAATTTAATTAATTAAAATAAAATTTATTTTCATAAAATAGGTTCATAAATTAATATTTTGTTTTCTTATGGTTATAATATAATTTTATGATACCTTAATTAATTTTTCAAAGTGTTATAAAACTAGTTATAATTTTAAAATTGGTAGTTTTTAAATAAACATTCATTTTAATTAAAAATTAAATTTATCATAAGTATAAAATTAATTTCATAAATTCAAGTCCATTTTGGAATTCTACACATCAAAAAAATTAGGAAGAATTTTTGTTATTTTTCTAAAATAGTTGAATTTTTGGTGAATAATGAAATACGATGATTTACGGTTTAAGATAAATACCTAAATTATTGAGTCATAGATGATGTGTGGATGATATAACCATAATTTTTTAAAATTAACATGCACTAGTTAGTGTATTTAGTCACAATAATAAACACTATTCATAGTCTTGATCCAAAATAATAAACAAATGGATAAAATAATCAAAAAACACCCATCTCTTCCACTATAAATACCACCTCTCAGCACCTCTTCTCCTCACAAATCAAAAGCATTGAATCTTGGAAAAAATCTTCCCAATACTCTTTATAAGTCTACCCCCACATCCAGGATCCTTTTTTCACAATAAAATATCAAACTCAAGTGCCTCAAGGAGGTTCTCAAGGATAAGGAATTCAAGAGGTAAAATCCTCTTAAGTTTTCATTTATTCTATTTTCATTTTGTTTTGTTTTCCTCTCCTTACCTTCAATTATATAATTGACATGAAAACTAAAATATATTTTATATACTATAATGGTATTCTGTTAATGTAAAAAATCATCGTCATTTCTTTTCCCCTCTCATTTTTTTATAAAAATGAAAACATTGTCCGTGATGTGTTGATTTATCGCATTCAAGGACAACGCATTTTCAATTTACATTACCACCTTCAAGGATAGTCATAAAACCATTTTTTATGGTTAAAAAATATTTTATTATATTTATTAAGTCTTATTTAATGTTCTATAACCATTAGATATGTATAATATTAATTAATAAAGCAAAACTAGTTCATGATGATCGAAAAAACGCAAAGATAATCTAAAGGGTTACCATTAACATTTTTTATAATGAATCATACTCACATCTGAAAAAATTATATATATGACCATTTAATATTTTTTATTTTCATTAATAACATATAATTTCAATTCTGTACAACTATTCTCATTTTACATGATTTTCATACATGTATACAAGTAAACCAATGATGAAAACCAAAGAAACAAATGCGTCCGGAATGATGAAATTGTATCATATAACTCATAAAAAAGGACATAAATGAAGTTAATAAAAATATAATAATTCAAATAAATATATAATATATTCTTAATTAATTAATTAATATATCTAATTTTATTATCTATGACATTAAGATCAAGTAGAGGACAATTTCAAACATAAGGTAAGAGGTTCTTTCCGAACAACCATTTTTCCTTCAAGTTACGCCTTTTATCTCTTTACCCTAATGTAATTATTCTTTATTTTTAGTTACTTCTACTAAATTATATGTATATGTTTCAAAATCATTTATCTAGATTAGATCATCCTTATTTGATGAGGAAATGCATGTTTTAAAAAGGTTCTCTTCTCAATTCCTTCCAATAAGCAAGCCTGATTAAAGGGAACTTTCTGATATCTTACGCATTTTCAAGTTCACTACATAATATATTTTAAGACACCATTATTTTTATAAAATTACTCATTTTATCATTAATAACTATATTGGTTTATTTTTGGTTCTATAAAAACAATTATGTCTTTCTTTTTAAAGAATCAATAAAAAAAATTATTAAAACTGCACTAAAGTGGATCATTTCTAAATTTCTTAAACACTATTTTTACATGTTTTAAATTAATTTGTAAATAATTTATCATTATATATACCCATTTACCTTATTAATTTCCATGTATTATTTCAATATATTATTTATTATACACCTTTATGATACTTCTATTTTTTATGCCTTGTAACATGATTACAATACCCATTTCTTTCCATGGGTAAACCTTATGTTTATTTCTAATGTGTGATTCTTAATGTGTCACAAATATTCATAAATATGTAATAATTTTTTCAATAAGATAGTGATCTAATTCATTATGGAGTGTTTAGTCTCATGAGATTCCATGTTGGAATAGGGAGTAAACCTGAATCCTTTATGGGACTTTATCCGCCATGTGAAATGGTCTTGGAAGTTAGACTTGACTCGTGCTCCTCTATGTGCAATGGTCTTGGAATGTATCCTTGACTCATGATTATTTCATGTTGTATATTGTTTCCACATTCCTATGATTCCATGATTACATGATCTCATATTTTACATGTAATGATTCCTTGTGTTTATTCATTCCTTTTTTATGTCATCATGTTATGCCTTATTTATATGTTTATTTACCTTATTGGGTTTTTTCATTCATAAATTTTTTCATGTATTCCACGGGTTATTCTATGAATATGTAAGATATCAATGGAAGTTAGAATCTCATTATGAATATTAAATAAAATATTTTTTTATTTTGGTTTCATGTTTTATAATTATGTACCTAATTTTCTAAAGACACTAGACCTTACGATCCTTGGTTTGTATTTGAAGGCTAGTTATACTTAAAATCATGTAATAATATGTGTAAAAGGATAGGTCCATTATAGTTGGTATCATAGGTAATTCTAGTTATTTTTGGAAATCAGGACTAGAAAACTTTAGTAATAACCCTGGGGATAATTCTATCACCATTGATAACCTAGATTGAAACATAGGGAATCACAAGTAAGGATATAATTTTAATTTACAAGTTTATGCCATTATGTTCAAAGTTTAATTTTTATATACTTATTAACTAATTATTCAAGCCTCTATAATTGTAATTTCTTTTCTTAGTTAATGGATGTAAATAGGAGAACCCGTGACAACAATCAATGTGGTAGGAAATGTGACAATTTCCCTAATGAAATGCCAAATATGATGGGAATGGGAGCTCAAAACCATATAAAGTTACTTTCTAAACTGGATCAAGTAATAAATAATAACTTGAATTATGTTGAACACCCTCATTCTCATAAGAAATATAAATTTTGGTTGAATCCTTTATGTGAAAAAGGCCATCCATGTTCACTATATATTATGATCCCCTCCTCACAAAACAATACATCAACTCAATTGAGAAGATATTTTCTATCCTCTAGTGATCAGGAGAAGACAAATTTGTTTTAGAAATATATAATTTTGATGGATAATATCATCAATTTTGAAAACTAATCAAGAACACAAATTCCATGGATGAAATTGATTCCATGGATTGAGATAAATTCAAAAAATATTTTTCAATAAATATTTTCCCCAAACCCTATGTCTCAAGATGGAAAGAGAGTTCCTCAGACAAAATCATAAAGAAGAAGATTCTATCAGGGTGTATGAATCAAACTTTATAAGGCTTGCATGATACGCCTCTGTATTTTTCATGAACACTGAAATCAATTTGGATCTCTTATTTAGTGGACTAAAGTTGAGTCTATGAAAAGCATTGGTGATTTGAGACTTTGATACCTATGAGGAGATTTTCTGTTGTTCCCTTACGGTTAAAATGGGGATCAGAGACTGTCATTGGTCTCATGGGCCCCAAGATAAATGGAAAAAATTGAGTTTAATATGGGAGGATCAGCCGATAAATCCCATGATGGAAAGAATGTGTAACATCCCACATGTCAAAATTTTGGGAAGAATCGGCATGCAAACTATCTAAAGTGGATCAGGAGATGCTTCAAATATATAATAATGGGTTATATAGATAATAACTTCCAAAGGGATATAATGAATACCACTAATGTGGAAGAATAAAGGAAGGTTTAGATCAAAAGTTAGACTATCATGCATTGTTTCAGCTGTAAGGAACATAAGCATTATGCGATCCATTTCCCTAAGCTAAGGGTTTTTGGAGGAAATCAATAGAAGCAACCTATAAGGTAGAAAGGAAGGGAATATGATATAACTACTACTGAGGTGGATCTTGATAATTATGTGGTGACAAGTATTCTAGTTATTCATTGAAGAATATAAAATATACTATTTGATTCTGGTTCTACGCATTCTTCCATATCTTATAATTTTAGTAGAACTATTCAAACACCACCTCAAAATATAGAGGTTGAGTTATCTATGGGAACAAAAAATAGGGAAATTATTGAATCCAAAGTTTATAAATCCTCCCTGGTTAATGTTGGTGGACTGAACCTCCTAGTTAATCTTTTCATACTCACTTTGGTAGAGTTTGATGCTATATTAGGCATGGATTGGCTATCTTTATATAAATACATCATTGACTCTCGGGAAAGGGAGATCACTCTTCAAATCCCAAAGCATCCTCCAATTCTCTATGAGTGTAAGGAGGAGGATGAATCTCCTTCAGAATCATGTCTCAAGTTTGGATATTACTGCATTATTAGAAAGTATATCTAGCTCAAATAATTGATACAAAGGATAAAATCATGCTCGAAGACATGCCTATTGTGAGGGACTACACTAATTTGTTCCATGAATAATTTCATGGTCTTCCTCTTGACCAAGAGTTTGAGTTATCAATTGAACTTATACCTAGATCTTTGCCTATATCAAATACACCTTATATAATGGACACCATTGAGATAGATGAAATTAAGAAGTAGTTACAGGAGAATGTTGACAAGGGTTTTATACACCTGAGTGATTTACCATGGGGTGCATCTATCCTCTTTTTCAAGAATAAGGATGGATCAATGCGCCTCTGCATTGATTATCACGAGCTTAATAAAATCACAATAAAGTACAAGTATCCCCTTCCATAGATAGATGACTTATTCAATCAACTACATGGGGATAATTATTTCTCTAAGGTGGACCTTCAGCTGGGATATCACCAATTAAAGGTGAGGAAGAAAGATATTCCCATGACTACCTTTTGAATGAGTTATGTACACTATGATTTCATAGTGATTCCCTTTGTAATCACTAATCCTCTAGTAATTTTCATGGATTTAATGAATAGAGTCTTTAAAGATTATCTCGACAAATTTTTGGTAGTATTTATTGATGATATTCTTATATAATCTACGAGAAAGGAGGAATATGAGAAATTTTTGAACACTATTCTAAAGACCTTGTGAAGGGATAAAATATATGAGAATTATAGTAAATGTGAATTCTAGATGGAGAAAGTGTCATTCTTGGGGAATGTTATCACTAGAAAAATAATATATGTGGATCCTTCCAAGACAAAGGCAATTGAATATTTGTCCAAGCCAACATATGTAATAGAGATCCATAGTTTTCTTGGTCTAGATGGGTATTACCAACAATTTATGGAGAACTTCCCATGATTTTCAAACCCAATAACCAAGATAACTTAGAATGGAGTGAAGTTTTTTTGGACTAGTGAATGTGAAGACTACTTCAAAGAGTTGAAAAAGAGGCTTATCACCACACTAGTGCTCACACTACCGATAATTGGGGAACTCTTTGTGGTGTAAAATGATACTCCAAAGAAAGGATTAGGTTGTGTACTAATGAAAAATGATAAATTGATAGCCTATGCCTCAAGGAAGTTGAAAATTCATGATCAAAACTATCCCACACTTGATATAGAGTTGGTGGATATGATCTTTTCATTGAAAATATGGTAGCATTATCTCTATGGGGATAAGTTTGAGATCTATACTGATCATAAGTGTCACGAACCAACCCAATTAGACCTTGAACCGATCACCTGATTCGATCCGTGGTAAGGCCTGAGAGGTGTTCCTGATCCTCTAGGGCTGGTGAAAAGCGCCAGGGCATCAACATAGAGCAAGTGGGAATGATTTCACCCAATAAAAATGAACTAAGAAGTAGAAATAAAATAGAACAATGCAAAAAAAATGACACGAAATTGAAAGAATGTCTAAAAACACATACTGACCTGACCAAGACCAAAACTCTATGTGACCCTGAGAGTCACTCTCCAACACCCAAACCAAACAGTGCCCAAGGTGATCTGAACCAGATCTGGAACCTGCAGGAGAAACTAAAAACAAGAAAAACTATAGGTGTGGGTATTGAAACTCATTAATCATGCCCAAAAAACTATCCCCAAAGAACTACATTTAAAAAAAGAATTTAATAATTCCAGGTTTGAACTAAATTACATAAAATATGGGTTTCACACACACTTTCATTTCTAAAATAAGTAACAGTCCATTTCCCTTTTTAATTGAAAAATAGGTTTATTGTTTGAAAGGATAAGATGCATTACATTTTAAAAACATTTTCACGAACAATTTAAAAACCCAAATTTTATTTGTTAGACAAGAGGAAAACCATACACAACACACAATAAGAAAAATGGGAAAGTAGAAAATGATGACCAGCAACTGAACTAGGCCTCTCAATCATCTGCCACATACATATAAGCACTAAAGAAAACATGGGTCGAACCTAGGAGCTCGTGAACAATCTAGAATGTACTATATGTGTGACTCGTCCTGAAGGCACGACTACTCTCTATGAAATCATAACACCCAAACGCTTGGTGTTTCCCTACCTAACCTAACCGAGGGGACCAATCCCCTAATAGAGCAAAGTTCGTAATAAGGGCCACTAGCCAGTGCATATTATAAACTAATGCAACAATCATTATCAGAACACGTGGAATGAAAAATGGGTGAGTCAACAATGTCAATAAAGTAACTATTCATGATGCACAAACATCACACACAACAACTCACACAATCGACGTACATAATAGGAACACCCCTGAGTCACCCTGAAGAAATTTTTTCAAAATAATCTATTTTATCAAAGTTCCAAACAGGCCTTATCAAAATTTTAAATAACACCATTCTTCTAGATAAAGAAAAAAATTTATTCATGTATCAAAAAAGAATATTTGAAATCAAACTAAAACCACACTTGAAAGTTCGTGAATTATATTCAATGGATAAATGGGCATTATTTCATTATTATGCACCATTTCATCAAGAAAATAATCCATGTTCCATGCATAAAATAAAAATCTTCATTTACATCAAATATTTATTCAAAAAATAATTATCTAATATTATTTATCATTCATCAAAAATCAATGAAATATCAAGCAATTAATAAATTCTAAATTTAAAGGCGAGTGAAGTGGGGGACCTACCTTGACTCGCATTCCAAACACAATGATATGACATGCCTTGTGCAGGCACACAAGCACGCGTAAGCTAATGACCACAATATCATGGGGTTACCTCACAAACGCGCTGCAACAAGTGCACAATAACTAAAATATATAAACAGGGATCTAAAACAATCCAAACGAACAAACAGTGCAAAATAACCACCTCGACATGTTTTTAAAACACAACTCACACCATCTACATTATTTAATAAACCACTTTAAAATTTATAAAATAATTTTCAAAAAGTGTCTCACAGCTTTACACACCCAAAAACCCCTCTCAAAACCCATTTTAAATACAAATCATGACAAAAACTAATTAGAAACACCTTTCACACCATTCACACATTTTATAAAATCACATACACAATTTATAAAATACATTCAAAGGGAATAATAAAGGGGTACGCATAAAATCCAACACGTTTATTTTTAGAAAACCAACTTTCATGCCACACACACCAAAAATACATTTCAAATCATTATCCCCATCACTCACATATTTTATCAAACACCTTTCACCCCTTTATAAGACATAATTTAAGATACCATCATGGGTTCACACCTGATACACAACCCATATCCAAAAAAACACTTTTCAACACGCGCACACCTTACACCCCTTTCAAAAACACAACTCACACCTCATATACAACCCCTAGAATGTAAACAAAAATCAAAACAAGCATACTAAAATTATTAAACACTATCATGGGTAACTATTTATCCTAAAGAAATAAGAAACCACAAGAGATTAATGTTGTTCTAAATTTAAAGGGAAACATCAAGGGATCTTACCTCAACCGATGAAGAACACCCAAAAATGGGGAAAACACCATGCACACCTCAAACGCACCTGTGGGAAGCTGAATTTGACCCAACACACCAAAATTGGTAACAATATTTAAGGATTAGAGCACAAAAATTAAACCCTAACCATGGAATCACCTAACACCTAAATGAGGAAATTTTTACCAAGAGGGGAGGCTGTCGGAGAGGTGGTGTGCACGGGAAGTGTGGCCTGGCTGGAGGTGAAGGGGCGCACAAGTAGTGAGTCGGCCGAAGGAGAGGATGACGCTATCTTGGGGAAAGAATTACACCAAACCAGACATAGGGAAGAAGGATCCCATGGATCCAAGCTGGTCTCTGGCTGGGAAAGGGGGCGACGTCGAGTAGCTCACCGACAGAAAGAGGCGCCAGAACTGGAGGGTGGAGGTGTAACATGTGAGGTCAGCGAGCAGGCTAGTGCGCAAGGGATCGGTTGGGTCGCACCGAACAGCAGGATGGGGAGATGGGATCGCGGACAGAGGAGTTGGGTAGGAGGCGAAGGCAGTGGCCAGACAGTGAGAAGGGGATCCAGGGTTGGGTGGAGGCGCATTGTAGAGTTGATGGAGGAAGGATCTGCCGAACTACCAAGGTAGGGGGAGAGCCCACGTGAGAGGAGAGAAAGGGAGAGGGAGAAGAGAGAGAACTCTAAAAAAAGATAAATAAATTAAAAGGAAATAATATAAAAATACTAAAACCTAATAATAATAATAGTTATAACATTAATAATAAGAATATGACAATGATAATAATAAAAATAACTAGTAACACTCTTGATAAAAATAATTATTGACATTCAAAGCCATTATAATGTTTACCCATAATAATTATAATAATTATAATTTTAAATTTTAATAATTCAAAATCAATAATAAGATTAAATATAATACCATTAGTCGCAACAATAATAATGTTTTTATTGCAACTATTCTCTCTCATTTTAATGCATTAGCCACACTTCATTTCATTTTTATTTTATTTCATTATGAATAATTATAATATTAATAAAATTTTAATGGTTATGACAATATTAATGAATATTTTTAATAATAATGATAATAATAGTAATAATCAAACCAATAAAAATGAAAATGATAAAAATATTCATTTAATTTTAATAATAATAATTAAATTATTAAAAACAATAAAATTTTAAATAACACAATAAATTACAAAAGTTTCTCATTTTAATTTTTTGAAGACAGGCGGATCATGATGATGCCTGGGCGAAGCCGCGTGGGGTTTCCAAAATGCGCTCCACCCATGATCCCAATAACATCAACTCAAAAACATGAACTTTTTTACGTAACGCAAGAGATTTGTTCAGGATTCAACCCAAACCTCAACACAAAATTTTTAAAATCCAAAGAAATCATAAAATAAAATAATTATACAGACTGGGGTGTGATAATTCTCCCCACCATAATGATTTCTGCCCCTGGAAAGCCACAAAAAGACCTAGACCCAAATATGAGTCTCCTTAAGTGTCACTCACCTCCAAAAGTTTAAGCACCTCTAGTTGATCGATCCACACAAACATCGAAAACCCATGACACAAAACTCATCCTTAAAACACGATCACCATAACCATCACCAATCAGAGCCCAAACCATCCATTTAAACCAAGGAATGAATGGACTTAAAGCATCTCCAACACTTATTTCTATAATCCTAGTCCAAAAAACCCATTGGGTGTACTCCAATTCCAACATTTACTCAAGAGGAAAAACATAGGATTAGGTGGTTCCGCACGAGTCCACCCACCACAAAAACGATACCCGAAACAAAACTATGATACTGACGTGGGGAGGCCCGAACGGAATCCCCACCATAAGGATCGGGCTAACACTAAATTACTTCTATTATAACTCTGCGAGACCCATTTTGGGTCTCCCCACCATAATAACTGACAAGATTAACTGAACTTGAAGACTTTCCATATAGACTAAAAACCCCCACCGTGAGGGGGGATAAGGGAAGGTACAAACTGATAGAGCATCAAAACCATCATCATCGCTATATCAATAATGTCTCACCCTCGGAAGAACACAAACCATGCCACACTAAGGATGAAGATTAAACCAAGCCCCTTTTTCACCATTTGGGTTCACCTGACTATGTGCCAGCTTCAACCCGGGACCTATGGCTGGAGCACCGATGATTGAAGCATCTCATGCATTTCAGTCAGGCTTCATAAATTCCCAAACATAACACGCAAAGAAAAATTTCACCAAACACACTTCCAATAAAATAAAGGATTCAAAGAGGTTCAACAATATCCATTCTTATAACTGATAGAAAAGAAACACCATAGAACACTGCAAGATACAACCACTACATCCAATAAACACTACAAATAGAAAACCTCAAACTGATCCCCAAACATCACCCTACTCCTATCGACGAGCTGAGGTGGCCTTTAACGAGCCAGGTCTAGCTTCAGCGCGCTTCTTGGAAAAACCTCAGTAGAATTACTGCAAGTGACCCAGACGCCCACAGTTTTGGCAGGGACTCAGAGCACTCAGGCACATCAGCTTGTTGTGACCCTGCTTACCACACTGGTGATAGATCCCAGCATTGCGCTGTGAAGAAGATGACTGAAGGTCTAAAGGCCTATTTATTTCTCTATTAGAGCCACTAGCATCAGGTCACTTCTCATTCTTCCTATCACAATCCTCTACACTACTTTCAACGGTTTAGGGAGGATTCTCCACCTCATGTCCTCATGCTAACTTAGCTTCAGAAAGAAATTCTCATCCCACAACATCCAAGAAGGTAGTTAGGTTAAGCTCTGCCACTTTCAACTGCAGTTTAGGTTGATGTCCAGACTCAAATTGTCGAGCCTTCTTAGGATCATTTGTAACAAACCATTGGTCGTACGGAATTAGGTCTAAGAAACATTGATAGAATTCTAGTACTGATTCACACCACTATGAACACAACACAACTTCATCCTCTTCCTCAGCTTGGTCAACTCAAAGAAATATTGTTGGATAAACGAAGACTTTAAGAACTCCCATGTGATATCTTCTCAAGGATTTCTCCAAAATACGTACTTACACCATTTCTAGGTTGGACCTTCAATCATAATGGTACCCAAATTCACCTTCAATAACTCAGGAAACCCAATGAAATTGAACTTCCTCTCAATCTTCCACAACTACTCCTCTGCCACAAGAGGATCGGCTCGACTATAAAACATGGGAGGGATCAACTTCCAGAATTCTAGAACATAGTCTATAGTTTAATCAACCGGAGGGTTTTCTAAGACGCACCACCCAAAGATGCACATTGGGAATTCATAAAATCTTCATGGGGAAAAACACTAAGGAACAAGGAAACAAATAACTTAATCAAAACATGGTCATTGCCATTTCAAATTCTACTTTTCACAAATTCAAAAATAAAATTTTACAAACAGTTTTTAGAATTAAAGAAGACCCAAACAATCCACAAGGGGAAAATAGTGTCGATGGGTGACTTAGACATATGGTTGGCGTCCATATGCCAATCACGCCACTATCACGGAGATCATTCTAGAGAAATGTCCTCAGCTCCACATGTCTTGATAGGCCCAATGAGCTCATGGGGCTACTTTCCGAACTATCTTTTCATTTCCCAATATAAAACAATTCAAAGGAACAAAAAAGACACTAATAACTCGGACATCCCATGGTAACCTGAGGTTCAAAATGACCAAGGGTTCATGATGTCCTTCCCATTATTATACCTCAAGTCCTGAAAATTCTACTCCTTTTACCATGAAAACCCCAAATAATGATGGGCTCTTTGAAAAACAAAGTCCTCTCAAGATCCGACCTCCTATGATACCATTTTGTCCTAAACCATCCTGAGTTGACCATGAACCGGTCACCCGAGCCAATCCGCAGTAAGGCCCGCGAGGCATTCCCTATCTTCCCGTTCTTAATCCTTGAGTCCTGAAAAATATACTCCATTTACCATGACAACCCCAAATAATGATGGCTGCTCTGAAAAACAAGTTCCTCTCAAGATCCAACCTCCTCTGATACCATTTTTTCATGAACTAACCCGAGTAGACCTTGAACTGGTCACCTGAGCCGATCCGCAGTAAGGCCCAAGAGGAATTCCCGATTCTCCCTGGCAGGCGACAAGTTCCATGGCATCAAAAGAGATCAATTGGGAATGATTTCTCCCAATAAAAATGAACTAAGCAGCAGAAATAAAAAATAATAATGCAAAATAAAAAAAATGACACAAAAGAGAAAGAATGGCCGATAACACATAATAACCTGACCATGACCAAAACTCCATATGACCCTGAGAGTCACTCTCCAACACCCAAACCAAACGTCACCCAAGGAAATCCTAACCAAAGATAGAACCTACAGGAGAAACTAAAAACAATAAAACACTATAGTCATGAGTATTAAAACTCATTAGGTGTTCCCAACAAACTACCCCCAAAGTACTACATTTAAATGAGGAATTTACTAATTCAGGTTTGAACTAAATTATATAAAATATGGGTTTCCACACACACTTTCATTTATAAAACAAGTAATAGTCCATTTCCCTTTTTAATTTAAAAACGGGTTTAATGTTTGAAAGAGAAGGTGCATTACATTATAAAAACATTTTTTAGAACAATTTAAAAACCCAAATTTTAGTTGTTAGTCGAGAGGAAAACCACACACAACACACAACACAAAATAAGGGCAATGGGAAAGTAGAAAATGAGGACCAACAACTGAACTAGGACTCTCAATTGTCCGCCACATACAAATAAGCACTAAATAAAAATGGGTTGAACCTAGGAGATCATGAACAATATGGAACATACTATATGGGTGACTCATCATAAAGGCATGCCTACTCTTGATGACATCATAACGTCCAAACGCTCGGTGTTTCCCTACCTGACCTAACCGATGGGCCCAATCCCCTAGCAGAGTAAAGTCTATACTAAGGGCCACTAGCCAGTGCGTATTCTAAACCAGTGCAGCAATCGTTCTCAGAAGATTCACTTACTATACTAGGTTCCCATGTCAACATGTATAACGAAAAAGGGGTGAGTCAACAATTTTAATCAAGTAACCAGTCATGATGCACAAATATCACACACTATAACTCAGAAAATTGACGTACATAATAGGATCACCCCTAAGTCACCCTGAATAATGTTTTTCAAAATAATATATTTTATCAAAGTGCCAAATGGGCTTTGTGAAACTTTTAAGGAACGCCATTCCCCCATAGAAATCAAAACATGTGTTCACGTATCAGAAGAGAATATTTAAAATCAAAACAGAACCACACTTGAAAGTTCTTGAATTATATTCAAAGGCCAAACAGACATTCTTTCATTATTGTGTGTTAGATCATCGAGAAAGTAATTCAGGTTCCATGCATAAAATAAAAATCTTCATTTACATAAAATATTTATTCCGAAACAAATTATCTAATATTATTTATCATTAATCAAAAATAAATGAAATATCAAGAAATTAATGAATTCTAAATTTAAAGGCGAGTGCAGTGGGGGACTTACCTCGACTCTCAATCCAAACATGATGACGTGACACACCTCACATAGGTTCAAAAGCATGCGCAAGCTGATGACTACAATACTTTAGGGTTACCTCACAAACGCGCTACAACAAATGCACAACTAAAATACATAAACACAGACCTAAAACAATCCAAATGATCAAACAGTGCAAAAAAACCACCTTGACATGTTTTCAAAACACAACTCGCACCATCTACATTATTTATTAAACCATTTTAAAATGTATAAAATGATTTTCAAGAAGTATCTCACCACATTACACACCAAAAACTCCTCTTAGAACCCATTTTAAATCCAAATCATGGCAAAAACTAATTAGAAACACATTTCACTCTATTCACACATTTTATAAAATCACATAAACAATTTATAAAATACATTCAAAGGGCATAATAAAGGGGTACACATAAAATCCAACCCATTTCTTTTTAGAAAACCAACTTTCAGGCCACAAACACCACAAATCCATTTCAAATCATTCTCCCCATCACTCACATATTTTATCAAACACCTTGCACCCCTTTATAAGACACAATTTAAGAGACCCATAAAGGGATCACACATGATACACAACCCATATAAAAAAACACTTTTCAACACATTCACACCTTACGCCCCTTTCAAAAACACAACTCACACCTCATATACAACCCCTAGTACGTAAACAAAAATCAAAACAAGCATAGTAAAATCATTAAACATTGTCATGGGTAACTATTTAATTCTCGCAAAATAAGAAATCTTAAGAGATCAATGTAGTTCTAAATTTAAAGGGAAACACAAAGGTATCTTACCTTAACCAATGAAGAACGCCAAAACAATGGGGAAAAACACCATGCGCACCTCAAACGCACCCAAGGGAAGCTGAATTTGACCTAACACACCGAAATTGGTAACAACATTTAAGGATTTGAGCACAAAAATTAAACACTAACCATGGAACCACCTTACACTGAAAGGAGGAGGAAATATTTACCAAGAGGGGAGGCTTCCAGAGAGGTGGTGCACGCAGGAAGTACAGCCTATCCGAAGGTGAAGGGGCATGCAAGTAGTGGTCCGGCCAAAGGATATGATAAAATTGGCTAGGGGAAAGAATTGTACTGAACTAGAAACAAGGAAGAAGGATCCTGTGGATCCAAGCTGGTGTTGGGCTGGGACAGGGGGAGACATCGAGCAGCTCATCGGTGGAAGGAGGCACCGGAGCTGGAGGGTGTAGGCACAACAGGTGAGTTCGGTGGGTAGGTTGGTGCGCAGGGGATGGGGTGGGTTGTGCTAGACAGTAGGAAGGGGAGTCGGGGTCACAGCTGGAAGAGTCTGGTAGGAGGCGAAGGCGGCGGCCGAATGATGATAAGGGGAGCCAGGGTTGGGTGGAGGCACATTGTAGGGTTGATGGAGGAAGGAGCCACCAAACTTCCATGGGATGGGGAGATCCCTCATGAGAGGAGAGAAATGGAGAGGGAGAATAGAGAGAACCCAAAAAAAGATAAATAAATAAATATGAAATAAAAAAAATACTAAAACCTAATAATAATAATAGTTATAACATTAATAATAATAATAATATGACAATGATAATAATAAAAATAACTAGCAACAGTCTTAATAAAAAAATTATTGACATTCAAAGATATTATAATGTTTACCACTAATAATTATAATAATAATAATTTTAAATTTTAATAATTCAAAAACAAGAATAAGACTAAATATAATACCATTAGTCGCAATAAATAATAACATTGTTATTGCCATTATTATGTCTCATTTTAATGATTTGGCCACACTTCATTTCATTTTTATTTTATTTCTTTGTTATTAATAATAATATTAATAAAATTTTAATGGTTATGATAATATCAATGGAACTTTTTAATAATGATGATGATAATAGTAATAATAATAATGATAAAAATTGAAATGATAAAAATATTCATTTCATTTTAATAATAATAAAAAAATTATTAACAATAATAAAATTTTAAATAACACAATAAATTACAAAAGTTTCTCGTTTTAATTTTCCGAAGATAGGCGGATCGTGTCGATGCCGGGCTGAAGCCACGCAGGGTTTCCAAAACGCACTCCACTCGTGCTCTGAATGACATAAACTTAAAAATGCACACTTTTTTATGTAACTCAAGAGTTTTGTTCGTGATTCAACCCGAACCTCAACATAAAATTTTTAAATTCCAAATAAATATTAAAATAAAATAATTAAACAGGTCAGGGTGTGACAATAATATCCAAATATATATATTCAAATAGAAGGAAATTAATACATGCCAATAAAGATGGTTAGATCTCATCAAGGATTATGACTGCTCAATCCACTACCATCCTAGTAAATAAAATAAGTTGGAAGATGCTCTAAGTAGAAAGGATCATGAATCTTTATCAATGATGAGAATTGAGAAGGATCCAATATTCTTAGACCTACAAAGGATGGACATGGGAATCGTTAAGGAAGGGACATCATCAATCCATTATAAAATGATTTCTCAACCATCCCTTATAGATAAAATAAAGTATTCTCAAAGAAATGATGAATAAATTCATAAAAAGGTGTAAAATATCATAAATGGGAAATACTCAAAGTTCAAAATTGATGAAGAAGGATATGTAAGATTTGGGTCATGACTATGTGTATCATCCAATCCAGAGATGAAGAAAAAGCTTCTAAATGACACACATAGCTCGACTTTCTCTATTCACTAGGGGTGCGTAAAGACATATCTAGATCTATGAGAGTATTATTAGTGGAAAAATATGAAGAAGGATATTGTTGAATATAAATCAAAGTGCCTGATGTGTCAGTAAGTGAAGGATGAAAGGCAAAGTCTAATGGGATGATGCAACCATTACCCATACCAACATGAAAATATGAAAACATCACCATGGAATTTGTCACTGTACTATCAAAAAAATCCATAGGAAACAATGCTATATGGGTAGATCTAGATCATCTTACAAAGATAGATCACTTTATCGCAATTCAAGAGGACTTCTCACTCGACCAACTTGTATGAATATACATCAAAGAAGTGGTGAGGCTACATGGAGTACCACTATAAATTGTATCCTATAAAGATCCAATATTTACCTTCAAGTTTTGGAACAGTCTCCAATATGATTTAAACACTAAGTTGAATTTCATTACGGCCTATCATCCTCAAACTAATAGTCAATTTGAGTGGAATATTCAAAAACTGGAAGATAAGTTGAGAGCATGTTTTATGGACTTCAGGGGAGGATGGTACCAACATCTACCTCTAGTTGAGTTCTCTTACAACAATGGTTTCTAATCGAGAATCCAAATGGCTCCATATGAAGACCTTAATGGGAAAAGATGAAAAACACCGGCATGTTGGGATAAAGTCGGTGAATGGAAGCTGCTAGGATGTGAAATGGTTAATGAAATGGTAGAAAATGTGAAAACCATTTAGTAGCATATCTGGGAAGCCCACAGTCGACAGAACTGTTATATAGACAGTCATTGATGATACTTTGAGTTTAAGGTTGGAGACATGGTATTTATCCATATATCACCATGGAAAAAGAACATGAGACTTGGGAAGAAAGGAAATCTAAGTCCCAGGTATATCAGCCCCTTCGAGATTCTTGATCGTGTCAGAGCTATGACCTATTGACTAGAACTTCCACCAACCATGTCTCAAGTACAATATGTATTCCGCGTATCCTTCTTGAGGAAGTACATACTAGATCCCTCACATTTAATGAATTTATAGGTGGTATAGTTGGAAAAGGATATCTCTTATGAGGAACAACCAATGAAGATCTTGAATCATAGAGATAAAGTTATATGCAACAAGACCACTCACCTACTCAAAGTACAATGAAAAAACCATAAGTATGAAGAGGTGACATGGGAACCGGAGGAAGAAATGAAAGAGAAGTACACTCACCTATTTTCCCCTTAGTTTGTAAAAAAAATATGAGGGTGAAATTTCATAAGGGGAGGAGAGAGTGTAATGATCCATAATTCTATCAATGAAATTTCCCTTATTATAATTATTTCGTATAGTTTAAATCTCATAAAAATCACATATATAACACAATAAAAACATTATAAATGAATAATAAATTAAATAAGTGGTATTTATAGAAATTAAGGAACCTAAACCAAGGGAATGGTAACATGACCTTTGAAATAGTAATGTGAATATTAAGAATAGTAACTTGACTAATAGAATAGTAACATCATCAATGAAAGTATTAAAAAAATTAGGCATCTTATAAATGAAAATATGATATATTTATATCACATAATAAGTAAATAAATGTTTTAAAAAAGATAAATTAAATATTTGTATTTTTGTGAAACATAAATATTTATTTACAATTTTATAATTAATTTAATGACTAAAAAGAAAATTTATTTTCATAAAATAGATTCATAAAATAATATATTTTTTTCTTATGGTTATAAGATAATTTTATGAGACCTTAATTAATTTTTCAAAGGGTTATAAAATCAGTTATAATTTTAAAATTGGTATTTTTCAAATAAATATTGATTTTAATAAAAAAATTAAATTTCTCATATTTATAAAGTTAATTTCATTAAATGGAGTCCATTTTAAAATTTTATAAATTGAAAATTGTTTAGGGTGATTTTTTGTGTTTTTTCTAAAATAGTTGATTTTTTTGTGAATAGTGAAATATAGTAATTTATGGTATAAGTTAAATACATAAATTATTGATTCATGGATGATGTATGGATGGTGTAACTACCATTGGTTAGAATTCACATGCATCAGTTACTATATTTAGTCACATGAATCAATATTATTCATAGTCTTGATCCAAAATAACAAATAAATGATCAAAATAAACAAATGAACAAAATAATCAAAAAATACTCCTATCCTCTACTATAAATACCACCCCTCACCGCGTCTTCTCCTCATACCTAAAAATCCTTTAATATTTTAAAAATTATTCCCATCACTCTTTATAAGTCTCCCCCATTCCTGGGATCCTTTGGTCTCAATAGAAGACTAAACTCAAGTGACTCAAGAAGGTTCTCAAGGAGAAGGAATTCAAGAGGTAAAATCCTCTTTCGTTTTCATTTAATATCTTTTAATTTTATTCTCTTTTCATATAATTACCTACACTTATACAAGTTATATGATAAATCTAGTGTTTTTATATTCTATAATGGTATTGTGTTATTTTAAAAACTCTTCATAACTTATTTCCCCTCTCATTTTATTCTAAAAATAAAAACATCATCCGTGATGTGTTGATTTATCACATTCAAGGATGACGAGTTTTTAATTTACATTACCACCTTCAAGTATGGTCATAAAACCATTTTTATAGTTAAAAAATATTATGATATATTTATTATCTCTTATTTAATGTTATGAAACTATTATATATATGTAATATTAATTAATAAAACAAAACTAGTTCGTGATGATCGAAAAAACACCAAAATAATCTAAACGGTTAGCATTAATATTTTTTCTAATGAATCATCCTCACATATGGAAACAAGATGATATATAAAACCATTTAATATTTTTTTAATTTCATTAATAATATATAATTTCAATTCTGGACAACTATTCTCATTTTACATGCTTTTTCATACATGTATACAAGTAAACCGATCATGAAAACCAAAGAAACAAACGCTCCCTGAATTATGAAATTGCATCTTATAACTCATCAAAAAGACGATAAATGAGATTTATAAAATTATAATAAATAAAATACATATAGAATATATTTTTAATTAATTAATTAATGTATCTAATTTGATTATCCAGGACATTAAGATCAGGTGCAGAACAGTTTCGAACATAAGGTAACGGATTCTTTCTGAACCTCCATTTTTCCTTCAGATTACACCTTATCTATATTTACCCTAATGTAATTATTGTTTATTTCTATTTGATTATTATAAATTCTGTTTATATGTTCCAAACTCATGTATCCCAATTAGACCAAACTTCTTTGATGGGTAAATATATGTTTTAAAAAGGTTCCCTTCTCAATTACTCCTGATAAGAAATCCCAATTAAAGAGAACTTCCCAATTCCTTACCCATTTTAAATTGAACTCAATAATATGTTTTAAGACACAATTGTTTTTATAAACCATTAATTTTATCATGAAAATCTATCTTTTTTAATTTTTGGTTTTATACAAACAATTATGCCCTTTTCTTTTTAAAGAATCATTAAAATTTTCCCTTAAACCATACTAAAGTGGATTATTTATAAAGTTTATTAAACACTATTTTTACATGTTTTCAATTTAGTTGGACATAATTTTTCATGATCTATTAAAATTTTCCTTTATAAATATCCATTCTTTCATGGACACATGATATGTCCATTTTTTATGCCTTATGACATCATTATGATACCCATTTCTTTCTATGGGTAACCCTTATTATTATTCCTAATGTTTGAATCTTTATGTGGCACACATATTCATGAACATATTATTATGGGTGAACCTAGATATTTCTCTAATGTATTGGGTAATGTTTAGTCTCATGAGATGTCATGTTGGAACAAGGAGTGAACCTGAATCCTTTATGGGACTTTGTCCACCAAGTGCAATGGTCTTGGCAGCTAACCTTTACTCATGCTCCTCCTTGTGAAATAGTCTTAGCAGTTATCCTTAACTCATGATTATTTAAGGTTTTTTTTTCAAAATTATTATGATGCCATGATTACATTATCTTGTGTTATACATGTTATGCCACCTTATGTTTATTCATGCCTTTTTTATGTCATCATGTTATGCCTTCTAACACATGTGATACGCCTTATTTCTATGTTTATTTCCATTGATGGGATTTTTAAACCACCCCTTTATTCATTAATTCCCCAGGTTATCCTATACAGATATAAGAGCTCAATTGAAGTTAAGACCTCGTTATAGAGATTAAATAAAAAAAATTATTTTGGTTTCATGTTTTCAAATTATGTACCAAATATTCCAAAGACACTAGACCTATTAATCCTTGGTTTGTATTTGAAGTCTAATTATGATTAAAATAATATAATAATATGTGTAAAATTATAGATCCATTATAGATACCACTTTTTAACGCCTCGAATCTGGAGCCAGTAAATGGTTTTAGGACCCCCAGAACACCCTAAGAGGGGAGGGATGAATCAAGGTGTCAAAATTTTCTTTTAAAGTGACAGATCTTGTTACCATGTTGGTAGAAACTAGTTCAACATGTATTATGGATTATATTAGTAATAAAACAATCACATGCAGAAAGAAAACATATCACTTTTACTTGGTTCACCACTAAGGGCTACGTCCATGGAGAATATATCGACAATGTGTTGTATGTACCAAAATCCACTAATCTTCACTAGCTATGGAATATAGAAGTTTGGTCACATTCCCTCTATTCTAAGAACACTTCCTTTATGAGAATTTCGGGATAGAACACTGCGTCCCACAGAACACTTATGTTGACTCCCCCTGGTTCACTGTTGTGGGTGAAGTCTGACTCTGTTTATCTTCTCTTCAATATATTTTCACTGAAGTCTTTGTCTTTATCCAGAACGAGACACTTCTTGCATCAAATTACTAAATTGATGCACTTGAAAGAACTGATCAAACAATTAGGATGTTCAAATATTACTAGAAGCACATACTAACACTTTCACACAACACCTACCCTTGTACGCAAGATTTGGGATTGTCGCACAAGATGGATTTCATGTAACCCTTATTTTTCACACACCCCTTATCTTTCACACAGCTATACCACAAGTTTCAATTGGTCTTTTTAGACTAAAGGAACACTTTGCACACAAATTTATCTCTCTACTTCTCTTCCATATGAAAGTCTTCTATGTGACAGAGGAACATGATCTTCTTTGAAAAATTATTAACTTCTGAGTGGGTGTTGCCACCAATTTATAGGCCTCGATGACCCTGCATTCAAGTATCCAATGCGTCTTATTCGGTGCGTGTAAGATTATTTCTGATCACGCAAAACCCGTTTTGATGTCGCATTGGGCGCGTAATATTCTCCTCATTTGGGTTTGTTTTCAATCTGTAGATGAATTTAATAGAGGACCAACTATAATTAAAACCAAATATCCAGGAAACAACTCATCCAACACTCTATGTCTAAGTGAGAAATGCTCAGTGTAGAACACAAGAGGGGAAGATTGAATTGTGTTCTCATGTTTTGGAATTCTTAAATATTTCCAAGATATTATCTCAACATGTGATAGAATAATTACATATCCTAAATGGTTTCCTCCTAACACTGAATTCTCATCATGACACAGAAGCATTATATGTCTTAAACTATTTCCTTATAACATTGATTACTCATCATTCTCCATTCTCCATTCTCCTATAACTAGAAAACAATTTCATCCTCCTCCTTTGTACCATTGAATTTATTCCTTATCCTCTATTGGAAATAAACCCAAAGACCAATATTTGTACATTTTAGAGCTCAAAACACACCCCCTAGATTGTATCTCCCCTATAAACCTGCATCACTTCCAAAAACATATTAAAAAAAGATAACATAACTAGGGAGAGTGTATCAATAGTAACCTCCTCATGCTTTGGGAGGTTGTTGAGCACCAAGGTTCAACTGATATTTCTCAAAAACATACACTGTCAATGGCTTGGTCAGAATATTAGCCACTTGCTCATCAGTTCCCACATGATCCATTTTAACTACACCTTGTAAAACCTTTTCCTTGATGAATTGATATCTTATTTCAATATGTTTCATACATGAATGCTGAACTGTATTCTTCATAAGATCAATTTGACTCTTTTTATCATAGTGAATCGCCATTGGATGTTTCACTTCATCACCAATATCGGTCATTTTTTTCTTCATCCACAGTAGTTGTGTGAAAGACTTTATAGCTGAGATATACTCCGCTTTAGTAGTACTAATAGAATTAATTTCCTATTTATAAAACAACCAACCCACACATTTCATTCCAATAAATAATTCTCCACCTCTTGAGTACTTTCTCATGATTCTTTTCACTACCTCCATATGTTCTTCTTTGAGATTATTCTGAAAGAGAGCCACAAAGAATATCACAAAGCTAATATCTGGTCGTATTTCTATCAGGTACAGTAGTATTCCAATGATTCTTCTATACATTGTGGGATCTAAAAATGTCTTATCCTCATTATTTCCATGTTTTTTCAAACCACAATCATATTCAAAATTGGTTTGGATTTATGCATATTGAATTTTTTTAGCTACTCTCTTGCATACTTTTCCTAAGAAATGAAAGTGTAGTCTTTAATTTGAATCACTTGTAGCCCCAATAAGTATGTGATTTCACCAATCATATAAATTTAAAATTATAACTTCATGTCATTGGTAAATTCATCCACTAATCCCTACCTTCTTATATCAAATATAATATCATCCACATATAAAAGAAACATAAATTTATCTTCTTGTGAATTCATCACATAGAGATTATGATTGACACCTCCTATTTTGAATTAGTGTTTATTCAGATAAGGACCTAGATGAGAATATCATGCTCGTGGTTCCAATCATTCAATATAGACTTATTCTTTAAGAACACCATTCATGAATGTTGTCTTCAACATCTATCTAATAAACTTTATATCCTATTTGAATTTCCATAACAAGGAAAAACTTGATCGACTCCAGTATCTCCACTAGAAGTAACTCTTTATTCAACATCAATTATTTCAATCTGATCGAGTTATTCATTCATCGCTTTAGCCCATGATTCAACTTCCACATATTCTTCAAATGAGGTTGGTTCCACAATTGATAGGAAGGAAAATTGTGAATCATTCCTTATTCTCCTTGTCTCTGTGGGTGTATTCCAATCCCCAATGATGTTGGACTAATCAAATTCGTCTCTTCTATTTCTCTAAGAGGTTCAGATGAAGTTTCTTCATCCATTGTTTCTTCTTCTAATTCCTCTTCCAGATCATATTTATTGGTTTAGATTAAAATATTTTAGAATCCTTCCACTATTTTAGCATCTGAATTTGTCCCTTGATCACTGAATCATCCTTCCCAATGACATAATCTTCATGAAATTTCTAGAATAATAAGGTTATATGAAAATTGAAATAATTATTTTGGTAGCTTCTTCATCACTCTTCATTTGTCTCCACAATAATGGAGACTCTTCTCAGCATCTTAAAAATGGTGGATATCATCAATAATGGATTCCAATAAACTATAGTATAGAGTATACACCAGAATGGTTCTTCAAATTATTACTTCCCACATTGAAAACTTTCACATCGTCACCAAGGATGATCTTCTTGAAAACATATTCTTTAGGATACCATAAAAAATATCAATCAGTGATGGTACCTTCTTTATCCTAATTTTCAAGAATATAACACCTTTATCTTCATCAAAAAAATGATCCTCCGTCATATCTATATTTGAATATCGAATTGAGGAATCCTTCAAATATGGGGACTTATTTAGCTTGGATATCAAGAATTGACAGCCCTATCTATTTCTTAGGTTCCACCCCTGAGAACTTTCTTCACCTTCAATT
Organism: Viscum album; assembly: GCA_963277665.1. Lineage (NCBI taxonomy): Eukaryota > Viridiplantae > Streptophyta > Magnoliopsida > Santalales > Viscaceae > Viscum > Viscum album. The sequence continues at coordinate 1,508,258,956 of OY728139.1, read as the reverse complement.
CCCTACATTATAAGCACAAATACAATAAACAAAATATTAAGGGAATAAGGTGGTTCCTTCTTTCTTCATCAATATGAACTACACGATTGAGATGATTCAACCACATTTCTCCACTTGTTCTATTATTCATGATTTCACATATAAACATATGTTTCGCTTTAAGTTGAGGCATCATGGATCTCTTCACATACTTTTCTACTTTGTGTGGGGAATTTTTCTTATAGAAATACTTCATGGATGAATAATTCTTACTCCCCTTAAGGAATACTTCTTGTTTTGGTATTAAGGTTAAACAACCTTTTGCAACATGATCATATTTATTACATATCTCACACATAACATATTTAACATGAGATTTTTATTTTGTTATAAAACACTCATTACCTTTTTCCTCATCATGTGGGGCATTTTTTGTTCTATTTTCACTGTCCTTAGGCTATGAATATTCACATTTCCTTATTCTTTTTAAATATTATTGACAGATAACTAACATGTCATTGGGAACTGTCGAAGTAAGATTGGGTCTTCCACATGGTTTCCTCTAAGGGTCATCAATCTTAGTAGTTTTATTGGATGCACTACCTTTAAACATCATGGATTTAGAATCCAAAGTATTTTCACAATACTTATTTGGTACCTTCTTGGGAGGATTTATGTGTACAAAATTCTTATAATTTATTCTGATGGTTTCATCTTCATTCAAAGCCTAATTTTGTGATCTTATTTTCTTATCAGATTTGGGAACATGTTGAGATGAGCATTTACTAACCTTGTGACCACTTACATTGAATACATCACAGATGTTATCAAGAATTCCAAATCTATTTTTACGAAAAATATGCTTCTGGACCTGGGTATATTGTTTCTTGATCTCTGTATTTCTCCCACATGATATTTGATTCCTTTTTTTCTTTTACATTTTGAGGATTTTACCAAGAATTTGATGCATGATGCCCAAATCTATTACAGCACCAACATTGACCCACAAATCTTGATTTCTTTATATATATTATATAAGGTTGTTGGTTCTTATTTATAAATTGTTGAGAAATCTGTGGGAAACTGGAATCCATACTCTTTTTCCTATACACCCTAGTCATAGCGGTAGGTTTATTATATATTTTCTTCATCCCTACTTGTCCATTATTTTTATTAAAAACTACACTCTTCATGATAATAGGTTTAGAGGTATTAACATAAGTTAGTATGGATGGTACCTGTTTCGTCTCAGTTGCTCAAGATATATCACTAGAAGATGTCATGATATTAATATCACATGTTGAAGGTCTTTAAACTTTAGAATCCTCCATTGAACATTGTGAAGTTACAACAACTATTTCCTTATTTTATGAATTATCAATATGAGTCGTCTTAATATTGACCAATTGGGCTTCCAAATATAGATATTTCATATTGAGGGTGATTTTCTGATCTTTAATCATAATCATCTTTTCTTTACAAACCTTCTTCATTATAAAAACTTCTTATTCATGTAGCACCACTTTATTCTAAATCAAAGAGTCAAGTTTGTTGATCTTCATAGACATTACTTCCAATTGTATACCATTTTCATCAATACTATTTTTCAATTTATCTTTAAGAATGTGGATCTTTTCTTCAAGAGAATTTTTGACTCCCTCTTTATATTCAAATTCTTTGATGTATTTTGAGGAACTTATTTTAAGTTCCTTGTTTGTTTCTTTAAAGGTTCTGACATATCTTGAGATATTAAAACATTCAAGAATTTTTATTTTCATTCCTTCCTCTATAGAATCTACTTATTTTCTTAGTTGTATGGATTCTTTCTAAATACATTAAAGGATTCTATGAACAACAATGAATATTTCTTCAAGAATATCATGCAGATAATTTCTTAATCTCTCAATTGCATATTCATGTGAAGTTATAGATTGATCAGTATCACAACTTGTGATAGGATCTTTATTTTTAGGAAATCTTTAAAAGGTGATAACACATACCTCCTGATCACTTGAAGATGATGATTTACATGAGGTAGAAGTGTTTTCCTTTTCATTAGTGGAAACCTAATCCACCTGCTCTTCAACTTCCAAGCCTGGTATATCTTCATTATTAGAAAGGCATGGAGAACCCAATGTACCTATTCTTTAGATAATCGGGACTTCTTAAAATTCCTCTTCTCTTTATTTTTCCTGTTCATCATGGTATTAGTGGATATAGACTTTTTCTTAGAGATAACTAGATCTTCATCAAAACTGAACTTCATTGTTGACACAGGAAAGAACCAAAAATATTCAACAGAGAAAAATTTTACTGTAGAGTATCCAACATATGTGAACCTTCCCTCTAATACCACTTGTAGGACCCCGGAACACCTTGAGAGGGGAGGGGTGAATCATGGTGTCAACTTTTTATTTTAAAGTAACGGATCTTTTTTCCATATTCATAGGAACTCATTAAACCTGTATGATGTATTAGAGTAGTAATAAAACAATCATATATAGAAATACAACAAAACACTTTTACTTGGTTCGCCACTAAGGGATAAGTCCAAGAAATATACACCGAAAGTGTTTCAGACATACCAAAATCCACTAATCTTCACTAGTTATGGAATATTGAAGTTTTTTCACAATCACTCTATTCCAAACACACTGTAATTACAAGAATTTAGGGATAGCTCACTACATACCTCAAAACACTTCATTTGACTCCCCCTTGCTCGCTGTTGTGGGTAAATTCTTACTCAATTTATTGACTTGAAGGTCTCTTCAATAGATTTTCATTGAAGTATTTTTCTTTTTCTAACATGAGACACTACTTGAATCAAATTCCTGAATTGATTTACTTGAAGACACTTATCAAACAAGCATAATGTTCAAAGCTTACTAGAAGCACACACTAACACTTGCACACAACACCTTCCCTTGCGCACAAGATTTGGGATTATCACGTAAGATGGATTTTGCGCAACCCTTATTAATTGTGCACCCCTTATCATTTTTGTAACCACACCACAAAGTTCACTTTGTCTTTTTGGAATAAAGGAACACTTTGTGTGCAAGTTTCTCTCTCTCTCTACTTCTCTTTCTCATGCAAGTATTTCATGCGGTAGAGGAACCTGATCTTCTTTGAAAATTTTTTAACTTCTGAGTGGGGTTAGCCACCTATTTATAGGTATTGATGAACCTGAATGCAAGTTTATGACACTTATTCATTAGTTCATGTAATATTCTTTCTGAGTTCACAAAACCCCTTTTGACGTCGCATTGGGTGTGTAAGCTTCTTCCGTGGAACCTCATCTTTAATGCACATTTAATTCTTGTGTACACTTTTTTCCTTTTCCAAAATTTGATACAATGATCCCAAAACAAGTCTTGTGTGAAAGTTTCAAAACCATATTCAATATTTCATAAAACTTCCTTTTTCAAATACACTTTTCTCTATTTTCCAATTTTTGAACCCAAAAAATTGGCAGATACTGGGAAATGACGCCACCTTCAATACTATTGTCCACTTGAACTGTATAATCCATTTCCTTGAAAAATTCTTGATCTTATAATAAGGATTGAAAAAAAACACAAATCATACACCATTTACATCAAATAATAGCCTTGGTTCCAACAATGGTTCCCGAATCTGGTGGGTCATGTGGCCTTAAGAATGTCTCCTTATACGTGAGAGGCTGTCAACTAGAAGAAATGGCATAGGGTTTGTCTATGGGGAGACTATACCCTCATGTTAGACTGTGATGAATCGATGTAAACATATTTATCAATAGAGAAAGCATCATATAAATTAATACGGAAGATAAAATCTAGAATATTGTAATAATAATAAATCCAAAAATAGTGTCATGTGCAATATGATGATCATGTTATGTCTCTATACAAAAAGGGAGGCAATACATGAAAACATGCATCGAGTATAATACATGTATCAAAAGTAAAAAAAATATAAAAAATGAACTATCTCTATCTATCATAAAGAGTATAACTCAGCCTTGTGTTCCCCTACCCCTAAACATAGAATAATAACACATTGTATAGTGGGTACTTGTCCTGGTCCCTACCTACATTCATAAAGTTTTTTTAGGTACCATAAGGCAGACCAAATAAGTTGTGAGATAATACTCAGTAGAAAACCACCAATGGTGTCTATAATAATTCCAGTCCATGTATAAACAATGAAGTGGTGTTTAGTATATCACATGTATAACAATAATAAAATAAATGTTCCAAATGCATATATGATCCCATCCATCCAAAAATGGCTCCCTATGAACAATAGTCAAGCTCAAATAAACAATGTCAAATGTAACCAAATACCCATATTAGTTCTACCTATAAATCATAGAAAAATATTCACAATGTTCATGCCATGTAATCAAGTTTCAAGCCAGAAAGGGATGAATCCAAGGTATAAATGACCAAGGCATCCTCATCGAGTCCATGGAAAATCTAAACAGAAACTTGGTAAAGGTTTGGGTGTAATATAAGGAGCTCATCCAAGGTATTATAATCAAGAAAAATCTAAGGGGTATAAAATTTCATGGAATTATATTGAATTAGGATCCAAGGAGTACAAATTTCCAAGTCATCCACTACCAGAATCAATACATATCCGTGGAGTAGAAATGTCTATGACATCCAATGGAATCAGGATATGAGGTGTAGAAACGTCCATGATGTCCTCTACCATTATCAATATACATGGAGCAGAAATTTAAATATAATCTTATGAAATAAATATCTGAGGAGTAGAAATTTTCATGACATCCATTACCATAATCATGTCATTCATAAATTTACATCGTATTTAATAATCCAAAATAATACATGATTTCATCCAAATCATTACTCATTTTCCATATAATCCATTTAATAATTTTAAATCATTTCATAATATGAAAAAGGAGGTAAAATACCTCTCTTATACATTCATTTAATTATTATACTATAAAATTACACCTTTTATTACATAAACGTTTCATCTACATGATACAAATAGAGGACCTTTTAAAGTTTAATTTATTAGAAAAAAGGTGCATAATATATGAAAACATAAAAAATTATTATAATACACTTGAATGGATTATTAAAAGTTTAATCCTAATTAAATTTACTACATATCATAATATGGGTACATAAATCAAAGGAAAGGGTGAGCATAATCCCCAGTATAGGAAAGCAAGGGAAATAATTTACTTATGATCTTGAGGAATATCAATTGGAAAATGAGTCGTAAAGATATGGAATGAGAGAGCAGTATATAATAATAATAATAACATGAATCATAACATGGAAATGTGAATAAAAAATTTAAATGAGCCATTCATAAGAATATCACCAAGGTTTTTCACTGAGGTGTCATAAATATTACTAAGGTTATTCACCAAGGTATCATAAAACTTGTCCTCTCTAGAGATTAAGTTCTTTACCCAATGTATTGAAGCACTATAAAGATACATCCTTTATATGTATTAATTAATGTGAGATGCATATATCATAATCATACATTTCATAAATAACCCTTAGATAATAAAATAAATGGGTTTCGTACAAAAATCTTGGTGTTTTTTAAAAAGTGATTCAAGACAAGTTTATTATGTCATTTTTAACCCATGGAAAGGGAATGAGGGTTTTATCTATGTAAATAAGAAAATAATTTTTACATATTTTTTAATAAACCATGAAAATAAATATGTTTCAGTGTTCAAAAAAAGAAAATAAAATATAATTTCTTGAGGAGAAGAGAGAAATTTTGAGAAGTAAATTAGGCAACATAACAGGTATAAAACATCATTTTAGAAAAGGGTAAAAAGAGAGGGGAAAGAGGTATCCCATTGATAAAACATAATTTGGAAGTAAGGGAATAAATAAAAAGGAAATAATATAGAGTGACTATAACATTCATAATACATATACAAAAAGTGGTTCTTAAAATGAAGAGAAAAGAAGGATATTTCCCTTAACTTAAAAAGTTACTCCTAAAACTTGAGTATTGGATCCTTGGAGGATTGAGGAAACCTTGGGAGGACTCCTTGGGAGATAAAAATACCAGATATTTATGAAGGATGTATTTTTAGTTAAAGGAAATGGATAAATGAGTGGGTATTTATAGTAAAAGTGGAGGATTTGTTTATTAACTTCCAAATATAGGTCTCGAAAACCTAGGTTGTGGAAAATGAAAAAACATGGACATGTCTAGGTTATTTTCCCATGGTATTGGAAAATTTGGAAAACTTTTATGTTATTTTAATCTAAATGATTTTAACATCATTTTATATTACTTATTTTGGTAATAAAATGTAAAGTTTCCACAAAATGATATTTGTAATGTTAAGGTTTCCATTTTAAATTTTGGAAAGTAAATTATAGGTTTTGAAATTGATTAAAATATATTAAAATAATTTATATTAATAAAATAACATATTTTAGATCTTTTATTTTTTTTAATTAATTATTGCATCATAATGGAATAATTATAAAGTCATTAAACATACTCAAAAACCCAAACTCTTTTTTTACTATTCACAAAAAATATAGCATTTTAGAAAATTATCATAAATTCACCCTGAACTAATTTTGATGTGATTATTTCAAAATAAAATTTATTTTATTATAATAATTCTTGAAATATTATAATTTTAACTTTTAAATATAAAAATCCTTATTTATGATAAATAATAGTGGGTTGAAAATGCATAGTAAAATTTTTGACACTTGAAAAAAATATGTATTATCATTTATATTTAAACAACAGTGTTTTTATCATACTATTTCATTAAAATAAACTTTATTAATAAAATCTTAGTTTATTATAAATATTTATATATTTTATAGAAATTACAATTTCTGTCTGAAAAATCAATTTATCAAATTCCATCTAAATTTTATTAAGAAAAACTATTTTGAAAACGGAATTTATGGAATAAAAGTTTTATTTATACAAAATAATTACACTTTAAGTAACTAATGTTGGGACACATAACCCACTATAACACCTATGTATTAGCTAAGGGTAAGGTGTGCGATGGTGATAGATTCATGGGGTGGCTTGGCTAACATCGCCCAAGTGGTAATTTTCACTAACTTGAACATATCCCATATGCGATTATGTTCAAGATTCACTTGTTGAAGCTCATATTGAGATTGGTAAATAGAGAACCCCAACTATGATACCTCCCTCCCAAGATCCAAAAAATGGCACGACTCTACTAGTCGAGGTCATCGCTTCTCCTTTCTGTATTAATTATTCTTTATCATTCCTACTTATAAATTATAATGTAAAAATAATTATCAAGAGTAAAGTTTTCAATGGTAATAATGACAAAATGTAATATAACAGTTGAATCTTGATTGTCACATTTCAATTTATACTCACTTCATTATTAAAGATATGTAGTTTTTTTTGTAAAAAAATATAACACACATTTTCTTAGGAAAAAAATTTCATTCAAAAAGTTTGGGTTGTTACATTCTTCCCCCATTAAGAAATTTCATCCCCAAAATTTCAACTCATTCTCTCAGTTGAGAAGTGGTGTGGGTACTTATGTATCATTTTATTCTCTGGTTCCCATGCTGCTTCTTCATATTTATGGTCCCTCCAAAACACTTTGATGAGGTGTGAATTATTGTTTCATAGAACCTTGTCTCCGTGGTCTAAGATCTCCACTGGCTACTACTCATAAGAGTGGTCATGTTTCAGTTGTACCACCTTAGGATTCAGTACATGTGAAGGGTTAATTATGTACTTCCTCAAGAGAGATACATAGAATACATCATGAACTTGAGGTATATTTAGATGAAGTGAAAGTCGATATTCCACTACTCTTATGCGAAAAAGGATTTAATAGGGGCCAATGTACCTAGGGCTAAAATTCCCTTTATTCCCAAACCACATGAATCTATTCCAAGGAGAAATTAAAAGGAAGAATTTGTCCCCAACATCAAACTTCAAGTCTCTTTGACAATTTTCATTAGAGCTCTTCTACTGAATTTGAGAAACCTTTATGTGCTGTTTGATGGAATGAACCTTTTCTATCATATCTTACACATGATTAGGACCAATGATATTTCTCTCACCAACTTCATCCCAAAAAGTAGGATTTCTACATCACTTCCCATATAGAGATTCATAGGGTTCCATTTGAATACTCAAATTAAAGTTATTATTGTATGAGAACTCAACTAATGGGAGGGTTGATCCCATCCACTTTTAAATTCTATTGATCATGTTCTCATCATTTGCTTTAGTTTTTGAATATTCCTTTCAGATTGATAATAATTTTGGGGGTGATAGGTTGTACTAAAATTTAATTTGATACTTAGAAAATATTGAATAATTCTCTAGAATTTAGACGTGAACCTTGGATCATGATCGGAAATGATAGAAAGTGGTACCCCATGAAACCTCACAACTTTACATATATATTGGAAAGTTGTTCAAGAGATAAATCTTCTTGAATAGCGATGAAATAGATAGTCTTTATGAGATGATACACTATAACCCATATCACATTGTTTCCTTTGGATGTTCTTGGGAGTCCATTGAAAAATTCTATAGTGATATTGTACCACTTACATGTTAGTATGGGTAGTGGTTACAATATTCCTTTAGAAAGTTTTCATTATACCTTCACTTGTTGACACACTTGGCACCTTGTAGTGTATTTAGAAATATCCCTTTTCATGTTATCCCAACAATAATGATCATGAAAGTCCCTATAAATTTTAGTGTTTCTAGGATGTATATATAATGTAGAGTTTTGAGCTTCATCCATCATATCCTTATTTATTTTTGGAATAGACAGAACACAATGTCTTATACAAAATTTTAGTACACCTTCTTGGTCAATATTGAACTCAGGAAACTTCACATTCTTCACTACTTCTATCTTATTCAGTAACAAAGGATATTCTATTTAATCTTTCTTAATCTTCTCTATTAATGATGGTTGAGAAATCATTTTGGATAGGTTTGATGATGTCCCTTCCCTCGTGATTCCCATTTCTAGCCTTACTAGGTCTTTGATCAATGGATCCCCTTGAATCCTCATCATTTCCAAAAACAACAGGTTCTTTCCTACTTAATGCATCAATAACTTTGTTTTGTCTTATGGGATGATAATGAATTGAATAATCATATTCTTTGAGAAGGTATAACTATATCCTTTATCTCATGTTAAATTCCTTTTGTGTGAAAATATACTTCAAACCATGGTGGACTAGGTATATATCAAATTTCTCCCCATAAATATAGTGCCTCCATATCTTTAGAGAAAAAATAACCACAGCTAGGTCCGAGTCATGCGTAGGATAATTCTACTCAAGAGGCTTTAACTGTCAATATGCATAAGAAATCACCTAGTCATTCTTCATAAGGATTCACCCAAGCCCTTTCAAAAATTCATCGCTAAAAATAATGAATATTTCTCTGATAGAGGGTAGAGTTAACACATGTGCAATAACAAATCTCTTCTTTAGATCTTGGAAATTTTCTTCACACTCCTTTGTCTAGATAAAATTGGCCCCTTTTAGAGTTAACTTGGTTAGTCAATTAGAAAGCAATGAATTTTTTTCACAAACCTCCTATAATATCCTATTAAACCAAGGAAACTATGAATCTCATTTACTATTTTAGGATAAGGACACTCCTACACAAATTTTTTCTTGGAAGGGTCAACTGATATTCCTTCATTGGTGAAAATATACCCCAATAAAGCAACTTATTGTAACCAAAATTCATATTTTTTGAAATTTCCAAATAGCCACTCCTTTCTCATAGTTTGAAATATAACTCTTAGATAATCCTCATGCTTCTTGCAACTTTTAGAATATATCATAATATAATCATTGAAAATTGACAAAAATTTATCAATGTAGTCTTTAAATACACTATTCATCAAATCCATAAATATAACAGGTGCATTATTCAAGATAAATTACATAACAACAAACTTACAATGACCATATATTGAGCAGAAGATAATCTTAAAAATATCTTATTTCTTCACACTCAATTGATGATAACCAGATCTAAGATCAATCTTGGAGAATAACTGAGCCCCACAAAGCTAGTTAAATAAATCATAAATCCTTGGAAGAGGTTACTTGTTCTTCATGGTGATCCCATTAAGTTATCTATAATCAATGAAAATCCCCATTTATCCATCCTTTTTCTTCATAAAGAGAATAGGTTCTCCCTAAAGAGAAACACTTGGTTTAATAAACCCCTTCTCCAAAAGATCTTGGAGTTATTTCTTTAATTCCTTCAGCTCCACATTTTTTATTCTATATGGGGTCTTTAATATCATCTTGGATACAATAATGAGTTAAGTGGATAACTATATCTCTCTTTCTAGTGGAGGTCTAGGTATCTACTTAGGAAATACATCAATGTATTCCTAAACGATGTAGACATTATCTATTTGTATACATTCATTTTCTTCTTTATCTTCACTGATAATTTCAAAAAAGATGTCTCTAAGAGGTTCTTATAGACAAAGATCAGGTTAATATATCTCTCCTTTGAAAACAATTTTAGTTTTTCTATTCAAGACTACTGATATTTTCTTGCTTCTGCAGTTGATCTTAGTATTATACTTTGAGATCAATTTCATCCCAAGTATAGTGTCGAATTCTAGTATAGGAATTACTGCTATATTTACGATGTGATTTTTCTCTCTAAAGTGGATAATATAGTTTCTATACACTGTTGTTTTTTGGATAATCTCTCTAAGAGTCTTGAATGATAACTCTACTTCTAGAAGTTCAGGGACTAATTCTATATTCTTTACAATCTTAGAAAAAATAAAGGAATCCATAGTACATGAATCAAAAAAAGTAATTTATAGATTTGATATAACAATGAGAGTACCTTCCACAACATCATTTATAGCTTCAAATTCATCCATCATGATAGAAAAATCCCAAACTTTCTATTTTGGGCTATGCTGAGGTTGATGGTGATTCCCCTCCATTATCTTCTAATTTATATGGGGGTTAGAAAAGTGAAAAATATGTCCACACTTATAGAATTGGACTTTAGACTGGGCATGCACCATATTCTCTTTGTTGTTAGTGTTGATAATTTGAGACTTCACCTCACTATGACAATTCCAAGAAATATGACCATCTCTTCCACACTTTTAACATTTCCCACTCTCTATTAAGAAGTTCCCAAAATGATTATTCCCATATTTATTGTATGTGGGAAGTTTCACTTTCTTTCCTCCTCTTCCATGATCAAAGTTCCTCCCTAATCCTAGATTTATTGATCTCTTCTTTTCATTCCATCTTTTGGGCCATTGCGTCTCTCTGAACTCTAATTTTAACTTTATAGCACTTCGCACTATCTCCTCATAGTTGTCATAGTATTTATTGGATATATTATTACATAGATGGGGTCTTATTATACCAAAGAATATAACAACCTTTCCATTATGATTCAAGAAAAATCTAGAGGTGTAACGAGAAATTATTTTAAATTTCATTTCATATCTTCCCACACATTCATTTTCCTTCTTCTTCACCTCTAGGAATTCCTTCTCCATATTCATTTGCATCGAAAAGGGAAATAATTTTTGAAAAAGTTTCCCCTAAACTATTCCCACTCCATATCTTCAATCTCCCTTCTTGGATTAATGTTTTTAATTAGTGTTCACCACTGACCAGCTTCTCTCGCTAAACAGTACACAACTAGGGTGGATTTCTCTTATTCCTAACAATAGAGTACATAAAAGATCTTTTCTATAGAGATTATCCAGTGTTCAGTAATTAATGGTTTGATAGATCCACTTAAATAAGGTGGTAGTTGAAACATAAAGGACTCATTGAAAAGTTGTTCCATTCGAGGTAAATCTGGTATCTTATATTGATTCAAGTTATTATTCATAACTCGAGTTAGTTGATTCATCATTCTTATGAATTTTTTCATTTTGTCTTCCATAGGAGGTCCTTTAATGCATGGTCCATTACGATCACCACTTATGTGGTTCCTCATATTTACTTCCATTTTATAAAAGAAGAAAACCTTAGTGAGAAGTTTGTTCCAATTAATAATATTATAATTCTAAAGGGATTTTATTTTTTAAAACATAATTCTTAAATATGTTATTCTTTAATAACTATTACATTTTTGTATATCCTTCATAATAGTTCATAAAAACCTTGTGATTACCCAAAAATATCCCCCAGTAGTGTCAAACCAGAAGTGAAGCAAGGCTCATTTTTATGTATCATTTCTCATTCGAGTCTAACTCAAAGTTATGTTTTCAGGTTTTACTCCTAGATGCATCTGTGTCAGATCCACATCCACTTGTTCGTATCTATATGGGGTTTATTTTCTTGGAAACCACTTACTTAATACTTCACCAAAATATCAAGATGTTTTTACATCTATTAACTTGTCCCCAAGGTTCTTCCTAAAGTTTTCAAATCCCAATTTCCATATATAACTAAACTGTCCTTTAATACCAACTATGGAATCCCACCTTTCATTACATAAACTTTTCATTTACATGGTACAAACAAAGGATCTTTTAAAGTTTAGTTTCTTGGAAAAAGATAAATAATTCATGAAAACATAAAAAATTATTCTAATACACTTGAATGGATTCTTAAAAGGTTAATCCTAAGTACATTTACTTCAAATCATAACTTGGGTACATACATCAAAGTAAAGGGTGAGCATAAGGCCCATTAAGGGAAAGTAAGGGAAACAATTTACTTGTGATCTTGAGGAATATCAATATGAACATGAGTCATAATGATAAGGAATGATAAAGAGGAATATAATAATAATAATCACATGAATTATAATATATAAATATGTCTACAACATTTAAATGATATATTTATAAGCATATCACCAAGGTTTTTCACCGAAGTTTCATAAAAATTACCATGGATATTCACCAAGGTATCATAAAACATGTCATCTCAAAAGATTAAATTCTTTACCCAATGCATTGGAGTGCTATAATGGTGAAACATTAATATGTATTAATTAATATGATCCACATATATAATAATAAAACATTTCATAAATAACACATAGAGAATAAAAGAAACGGGTTTCATATCAAAATCATGGCATTTTTAAAAAAGTGCTTCAAGACAAGTTTATTATGTTATTTTTAACCCATGGAAAAAGAATATGGATTTTATCTATGTCAATAAAAGTATAAAATAATTCATTTTTACATATTAGTGAATAACAATATAAAATAAATATGTTTATGTATTCACAAAAAGAAAATAAAAGATAATTTCCTGAGGATAAGAGAGAAATTTTGAGAAGTAAATTCGGCAACATAACAGGTATTAAACATCGTTTTAGAAAAGGGTAAAAAGAGAGAGGACAAGGTTATATCATTTATAACACATAAATTTGTAGTAAGTTAATGAATAAAAATGAAATAAGATATATTTACCATAGAATTCATAAGACATATATAAAAATAGTTTCTTGAAACAAAGAGAAAAGAAGGATATTTCCCTTACCTTAAAGAGTTACACCTAAAACTTGAGGATTGGAACCTTGGGAGATTGAGGAAACATTGGGAGGTAAAAATACCATATATTCATAGAGTATGAATTTATTGTGAAATTAAATGGATAAATGGGTGGGTATTTATAAAAAAAGTGTAGGATTTGTTTATTAATTTCAAAATATAGGCCTTGGAAACCTAGGTTGTGGAAAATAAAAAACCATGGGCTTTACCATGGTATTTATACATGAAATTGAATACTTGGAAAATATTTTATGTTATTTTAATCCAAAAGAGTTTAAAATAATTTTATATTACTTATTTTGGCAATAAAAAGTAAATTTTCCAAAAAAATAATATTTTTAAAGTTAAAGTTTCCATTTTAAACTTTGGAAAGTAAATTATAGGTTTTGAAATTTATTAAAATCTATTAAAATGATTTATATTAATAAAATAACATATTTAGTTAGTGGATTGTGTTTAATTAATTATTACACCATTATGACATAATTATGAAGTCATTAAACATAACGAAAACCCCAAACTGTATTTTTACTATTCATGAAAAAAATAAAGTATTTTAGAAAATTCTCATAAATTCACCCTAACCTAATTTTTACATGATTATTTAAAAAATTATTTTCATTTTATAATAATAATTTTCAAAGTATGAGAATTTTAACTTTTAAATATAAGAATCCTTATTTATTAAAAATAATAGTGGGTTTAAAATGTATAGTAAAATTTATGACACTTGAAAAAAAATAATTTTATCATTTGTATTTAAAAAAGAGTGTTTATGATAATATTTCATTAAAATAAACATTATTCATAATATATTATTTTATTATAAATATTTATATCTTTTCTATAAAGCACAATTTTTGTTCGAAAAATAAATTTATCAAATTCCATCTAATTTTTTAAGAAAAACTATTCTTAAAATAAAATTGATATAATTAATATTTTATTTATATAAATTAATTAAAATTTAAGTAACTAATGTAGGTACACATAACCCATTATAACACCCATGTGTGACTAAAGGTTAAGGTGTGAAATGATGATAGATTCATGGGGTGGATCAGCTAACATCGCTCGAGTGGTAATTTCCACTAACTTGAACTTCTACCATAGGCGATTACATTCTAGATTCACTTGTTGAATATCTTCTTGGGATTGGTCAATAGTAAAATCCAATGATTCTACCTCCCTCCCTAGCTCAAAAAAATTGGCTTCATATGACACGACTCTACTAACTGTGGCCATCATTTCTCATTTCTTCATTAATTATTCTTTATGTTTTCTACTTATAAATTATAACGTAAAAATCATTACCAAGAGTAATGTTTTAAATATTAATAATGAAAAATGGTCATATAGTGGTCGAATATTGATACCCATATTTCAATTTATACTCACTTCATTATTAAAGGGATGTTATTTTGTTGTGTACAAAAATAATATAATACACATTTTCTTAGAAAATAGATTTCATTAAAAATGGTTGGGTTGTTACATCTACAATTCAACAAGGCTCCCAAAATAAGTGTCAAGATCACACACACCCTACAGGGTGGTATAATATTGGGAAGATACAAAAACACACCCCATGGGTGGTCATAGTTGAGGTGAACGACCTCCAATCACATAAAGGTACTAAGTGGGCAACCTAATAGGTTCCAAAAAATATATTAAAGATGTTCAATTAATTTTAGGGGAAATGATGGATAACCCCACTTATGTCACAACTATAACATGGTATATAAAACACAAAATGTTAAGGTAAAGTTATATATCACCTACCGTATACCCATGGTAGAACACTTGTCTATTATCAACTCCTAACTTAAGCTGAATTGGAAGAAAATAGAGAAAAAAACGAACACCCTGAAAATAGTGAATATTAGTTTGCAACAAAATAAATTATTCAATAAAAATAAAAACTAATAAAGACTCAATATTAATGAAGAAATCATTGGTAGGGATCTAATGATATGAATATTTCATGGAGACTACCATTTCACCTTACTAACAAGATAGATAAAGAAAATTATTTTTTATAGTCATCCCTCAGTGGATAGCATGGACTGAATCAAAAGGAAAGGACCTCGTAGTCCTAGATGGAAGAAGGGGAAAAAAGGCATGCACGACCCAGGGAAATGCATTGTGGTTCAGGGGAAAAAATCAAAGGGACGCAAGGACTACTCATACTTTCCAAAACCAATGGAGACTCGGTCGGCCAAGAACGACAGGAAAAAGGAAGTTAAAGATGCACATAAGGGGGAAAGTGAAGAATCGGGCAGAAATATAAGAGATAGGGAAGAGGAAGTTGGGGAGTACTTGAAACATATATTGCACTCCAAGGAAGAAATGCTAGAAACAAGTCATCATCCCAATGTCTCCAAAGAAGGGATTAAAAGAATTTATGAACGTCGGTTGCAAGTTGATGCTAACGAGGAGCAAGAAGTGTGGATTGATAAACAAGACCGCATACTGGCCAGTGGATTCAATTAGAGTAAAATCAACATAGAAGAGTTTATTCAGACAATGGAAAGGATGATCACTCACCTTGACGATCTAATCTGAGAGGATCTAGAAACCCAGGTTATCACGCTGCACTGGGAGCTTTATCGAGTAGCTGAGTCAAGTAATCATAGCCTGGTTTTTAATCATTTTGCTAGTTCCTTCAGTACCTAGTTCTTTCCTTTTGTAGAACAATGGTTTACCATTTTCCCGTAAAATTTCTTTGCTTTAATAAAAATTTAATTTGGATGGATAAAGAAAATTATTTTAATAATATTAAATAAAGATCAACCTCCACGAGTATAAAAGTTCCCAGATCTATCCCTTTAAATTTCTTTATCCATATTAACAAGAGTAAAAATTGAATAAGAAATATCCTATAAGATATATGGAAACTTTTAAATCCAGTTAATCTTATAGACATGAATAAAAACATTTTCTTATGAATTCCTAACATTAAAGATATGGAAATTAACCTCTCATTCCTGAAGTATAAGGATCCCATTTTTCTATGATAGATACTCAAAACACAAAATTCATAATTTCATCTCATGTGATAGAAAAATAACATGGAGGAAACCTCTTTCAACTACAATATTACTCCATTCATTGAAGCTCTGAATCTTAGGAATTCTTTTTATGAAATAATGTAATTTCTTGGGTACTTAAAATTTAGTAAAATCAATTATTTAATAATAATTTTTTAAAAAATTAATAAAATTTATTATATTTTTCAAGATTAATAAAAAAATGTGAAATGATTCCCTTTTCAATAATTCTACTAACCAGGAGGTCCCTTACATTAAAAAATGAATGTTTCACATTTAGTACTGTGACTATTTTCTCCTACATAGCCTTAAAATTTGAATCCTCTACTGTGATTGATGTATTTTCTCTTGAATTAGAAAAGTAAAATAAAAATGTGTGCCTCTCATAACAAGAATCATAATCAAATTAATTTGAATGAAGTTTTTGATCTATATGTTTAACATGTAGGTTTCAGGTGCAGCGGAATTGTGTGATGTTTTGTTCCTAATTTTTATTTTTTTCATGATAGATTTTTAATCTGAGATTTACATGATGATAAACACCATGATCAATGGAATTGAATCAAATCATATAAACAATGGATAAATTATGGAACCAAAGTGCAGGATCATCACATATTATTTATAATTAATTTAAGAAATTTAAGAATTACCTTGTGAGAAATTCTTTCTTCATTTATGGATCTGACAATGGATCTATGTCATACCATCATTGATGGATTCTCATACTTTATTACTTTTACCAAAAACTTGACTAGGTATGGCTATATCTACTTAATTTTGTATAAGTTTGAATCCTTTTATATTTTCAAAGAGTTCAAGAATGAGGTTGAGAATAAACTTGGTATTAATATAAAGAAACTTCAATTAGATTGAGGTGGTCAATATCTTAACCAATAATTTATCTAATTTATATAGGATTATGAGATTTTATATCAAATCACTCCACCTTATACACCATAGTGTAATAGTGTTACTGTGAATGGAGGAACTGTTCCTTTTTGGGCATGGTAAGGTCATTGGTGGGTCACACAAGCCTTCCATTATCCTTTTGGGGATATTAATTACATATGAAATTATACATACTAAACTGAGTACCAAATGAAATGGAAAATGGTATTCCCTTTAAGTTATAAAGTGGATATAAACCCATTTTATCACATGTTCATGCATGGGGTTACAAGGCATTTTTTAAGGCTAGCTCAAGAAACAAACTAGCACCCTAAGGCATGAGGTGTATCTTTATAGGGTATCATAAGAAAACAAGGGGATTCTATCTATAAAATATTTCAGACAAGAAAGTAATTGTCACAAGACAAATAATATTTCTTGATAGAGAGAACATCCTAAAGGAGGATAGTGGGAACAATATTGACTTTGATGAAGTTGATTCTCATGATACATAAGAGTTAGTATAGAAACCAATTCCAAAAATCCTAGTGGAAGAAGTTGTCCCTGAAACACAAGTTTTACGTGGGAGTGTTAGATAGTAAATATAATGGGATAGATATGATTTTCTAGTAACTGATGAAGGTGACTCATTATTGGTTGATAATGATGATCATCTCTTCTATAAGGAGGTAGTAGAGAGCTCAGTAGCTATAAGGTGGTAAGAATTCATGAATTCTAAGATTAATTCCATGTATCAAAACCAATTTTGGGTTCTAATCGATCCACTAGTTTATATAAAACCTATTGGGTGTAAATGGATATTCAATTGAAATATGGGCATGTAAGTTAAAGTTAATACATATAAAGCATGTAAAGTTGATAAAGGGTTTATGAAACATCAAGGAATTAACTATGATGAAACCATTTATCTAGTTTCCATGCTTAAATTTATCAAATTTTTGTTTTCCATATCATCTTATAATGACTATGAGATTTGTAAAATGGATGTAAAAAACTACTTTTGAAATCAAGAACCTTTAAGAAGATTTTTATAAGACACAACCAGAAGGGTTTGTGACTCTAGGTAATTCCAAAAGGGTATTCTAGTTGCAAAGATCTATATATGGATTAAATAAATCATCTAGATCATGGAATATTCAATTATATGAAGATTTAAGGAATTTGGTTTCATTAAGAATGAATATGATCTGTGTGTTTACAGTTAGTTTGGTGGGAGCATAGTTGTTTTCATGGTAGTATATATTGATGAGATATTACTAATTGAAAACGATATACCATCCTTAAAATAGGTTAAGTCATAGTTGATCAAGTTCTTCTCTATTAATAACATAGAAGAAGAATCCTATATTCTAGGGATCGAGATCGTGTGTGATATATCCAATAGGTTGGTCAGACTGAGTCGAGGTAAATACATTGACTAGATACTAAAGAGGTTAAATAAGGAATAATCCAAGAGTGGATTGGTTCTGGTGTCACATGGTATAAATATTTCAAAGAAAATGTTTCCTTTAATGTAAGAGGTAATAGAGAGACCAGTTAAGATCCCATATTCTTTAGGGATAGGATATATCATGTATTCCATGTTATGTATTAGGATTGATGCTTGTTTTTGATGAAAATCATAAATACACATCACCCAACAATTGATTATAGGTGGTTGAGTTTTGTGTAATAATTCATGTTGGGTTTACTATTTTTGAATGGTTTCCAATGGGTTTATTTGTAGAATCAAAAACACACAATGGTTCTATATCCTTTAGGTGCCTACTTTCCAAAGGTAGGTGCTCGTTGGGGAGTTTAAACAACAATTCTTAAAAACTCACATTTGTCGAGAGGATGGGAGGTTAGTCTCATCACACCCTTTTGGGGAGAATTATTCCCTACTCCTGGAATATATTATATATTTAAGATGTGTTCATGAATCCTTCATTAATTCCCAATCATGAAGTGGGTCACCCATGAATTAAAAATCAATTATTAGAATGTATGGAATTTAGAATCATATGTATGTATTTGAGTTTCTTCATATATGGATATATCTGTATGTATTTGAGGTTCTCCATAAATGGTATCCTCTTATGTACTAGTTAGAGATTATTTGGATTTTATCATGATGATAATGGTTTTTATCCACACAATGTGGTGTTCTTTAGTGTATCATCATCCTATGAGATGAGAGTTGTTTTGATGTTAGGATCAGACCCATGAATGGGATTCCCATGTATCCCTATGAAAGGAACCATAACCCATGTAATTTATTTCCACTTAAATGGGAATATCATACCTTTTAAGGTCATGTGATAAGAACCTAACCATATAGTTTAACATCATGTGGCAAGGACGTCTAGGTGGAAGTTTCGTAGTCAAATTTTGGTGTTGGACTTATGTTGAAGTGGTCTAGGAAACCTAGAAGGGAAATTGGTTCCCTGGTTGAAGAAGACCCTACTGAGGATGTGACCTGGAGAGAATTAGAGTTGGTTTTGGGTGTTGGGTTTGGACCTTAGGGAGGCTTCCTATATATCCCATTTGGATGGTAATAAAAATCCATGTATTTTGGTTGTGAGGACCTACGCCTATGGAGGCCCTTTGAAGGTTTTCATCATAGGGGATTATGACCCTTTGATAGGATTAAGTTGGGTATTATTTTGGAAAAGTGTTCTCTATTAAAGGTGTTATGAGGGATTTCTCAACTCATGGTGATTTGGAGTATTTTCGAGGCTAACACCTAAGAAGGAGTCCCATGGATGGGTTGAGGATTACACTTGGATTGATGACCATAAGTTGGATTTTGGGGTTTATTCCTAGGGAGGATTCCCTTATTGTGGAAGGTTTGAGCTTATACCAAGTAGGATTCCCATAGATTGATTTGGTTGGGGCTTACTCCTAAGGAGTATGCCCATGGGTTTGGGATCATGTGGATTTCATGACCACAATCAACCTCAAATCTCATGTGAGTCGTGCTCAGTGTGAGAAACAATAGGAAACAAGAGATCCAGGGAACCACACAATCTACTTTTCCCTAAGGTTGGATACATGGCCTTGAGGACCCACATCTATAGATACCCTCTGAAGGAAGGTGAGAGGAAGATTCAAAAGAAGATTATCTACCAAAATATGCATCTGACTATGTGTATGTTGTGATCGTGCATATCCTCTAAGACCACATGAGTCATGATGAGTCATGATTTAATGTGAGAAACGGGGGTAATTGGAAGATATGGAAAACCAAACAATCCCCCTTTTAATGGTTGAAGAGGCCAGAGATATGAGGGAATAAGAAAGGGATTTGATGTGCCTGTTTCTCTCCCATTTCATATCTAGGAGAGGCACATCATACTATCCATCCTTGTACAACCTGAAAGCTGAAGAGAAGCAAGAGTGAAACCTAAAGCAAGAAAGGATAGGGGCCTACTCAAGGGGGAATACCCTAAAATTTGTTGTCATAGGAGGATATCATTCCCTATCAAAGGGAAAGGCAAGTGTGATCCTCACCCTCCTCGCTTAAAACCAAAGGCTTTGGGTCTTATAGATAACTAGGGAAGGAGATAGTCCTAACCCTAGTAAGCAAGATCGGTAGTTCCCTAACAATGCTCCTAGGTTTAGGGTATTCATGATTGTGGGAATGCATATCCACAAGCACCCTAAGTACCCTAACCATTAGGAATGACAAGTGCAGGAAACCTATGACTAAAGGAATTCATATCTAAATGAGAGACATGAACATGTGCCTCTTTCCATGGTTTTTTAATCCCAAAGGTTTCAATTTGGTCCCTCTCAGACAAGGTATCCAAATTAATATAATCCTTACCATTGTTGTCTTAGAAGAGGGCTTAATGGGGGGGATCATGAAGGTTCTAGCTTATAGGGAAAGGGTTCTTCATGTAGGACCTGAGAAAAACTTGATGTGCATCGTGGTGGCGGTATAGGTCTACGTGATATGGATATGACTTGGTAAATAGACAACCTGGGAAACATCAATTGGGTGAGGCTTTATCCTAGGCACCATGGGTCTCCTCGGGTGTCCCTGTATGGGTCTTGCGTGGGTCCCTAATTAGATAAGGGTCCTTGTATAGGTGCATGACCACTAGGAGAGAAGGGTTACTTGTGTAGGTGTCTTGTGTTTTAGACCAAGAAGTTACTTTGATCTCCCTTATTCCCCTTAATTCTATCTCATATCAGGTTTTGGAGAGCTACTTGAAGGATTTTGGAGGACCTGGGTGAAGGGGATGCATGATCAAAGCTTTAGGGCTTCTTCTGATTTTCTGGTTGTGAAAATGAGGAGACCAATGGTCCTATTTATAGAAAAATAGGGAACCATGGTCGAAGGAGGTTTCCCACATAGGTTCATGGAGTATGTTTATGGTGCAGGTGAACCACGCATGGGTGTCCTATATTTCAGTACCACGCAGGGGGGTGCACGGTTCTTTTAATGCACAGGGGTGTGCATGCATGTCATCTTGTGAAAATCCATTTGATTATTTTTAGGGATATTTTCCTCTTTAAAACTATTTAGGTACTATTAATAACATTTTAATCCCACTTGAAAAAATTAATTTTCAAAAAAATCCCCCTCTCAGGATTGGATTCGATCGAAATAAGAGGGTCTAGTTTTGAGGTAGAATGGGGAAAAGATCATGAAGGTGGCACTGGTCAACTGCACAGGTTGGCAGTGTAGGCCTGATGTGAAGTTCTAGTGTATATGTCCATGATGAATATACATTTAATATGTATGGTTTGAAAGACAACGATGTTTATAAATACCATTGTCCCCTTTTCCAATTTCTATCGTTCTGTGTTGGCACTTTTTTTCTCTCATCACGGATGTTATTCATCCATCCTTGCTAAGATTCTAATTTTGTGAAAGTCTCTCAAATAATTTACTATGATAAAACCTATTGAGAGACCGTACTATGTGGATTCACCTCAAGAAATATTAAAGGTGATTCATCTGGTCAAGGGGCTTGCGTGAGAATATTGGTTGAGAGGGCTGGGTGTGGCACCTGGTCGAAGGGCATGTGCGAGTCCTTTTCTTTTCCAAATTTTTGAATTCTTCCAAGTAAAAAAATTAACTTCTATCAGTCAATATGTTAACTTAATGGGATATTTTTATTCCTTCTTTTAGGTTTTCAATGGCTCCTTCGATGAATTATCTTGAGAAAATTGTTTCACATGCATCGAAGATGATCAAGGTTGTAGGGTCAGATTACTACGACATGGTTGAGCCTACTCTTCTAGATCTGGTGAATTATTTGGAATCATATAAATGTGAGTACCCAAAGATAAATTACCTACCGTTATATGATCATAGAATTTTTAGGGATGCCTTTATCCTTGGGACTCAGAGTTACTTCCTAAAGTCCTAGTTTGTGAAGCACACTAATTGAACTTTCATCAACATTTCCTATAAGGTTGGTTATATTAAGTAAGGAATGGTTCCCAAAAGATTTTCATATATTACAGTATCTTAACTCCAGATATGAATCATCACATTCAGGAATAAAATCCACATTATTGTGACTCGACTTTCTACACTTCATAGACAAATCAGATGCAAGGATGGAAGGAGTAATGAGATTTATGTTTTGGAGGGGGGTCATGCCCAAGTGGATGTGGGCATACTGAGTACACCATACTCATGAAAAATAAAAAAGGAGTTGTAAGATTTCCATATCTATGTGTTTTTTTGGTAAGGGAAAACTTATGTTTATAAAAACTCATAAATCATCACTGAGATGCTGAGCTAATGGAGTCCTCAGAAAAAATCCTTTCACCATATGCATGGTGGAGTTGGAATTAGCCTATGGGATGTATAAAAAGATTCTATAGATCCTATTTTAGGGGAGATTTATGATGGGTTCATCCCACTAAATACAACATGGGATGATTCTGAAAGGACACCACCCTTGCCCCATGAGCTTTTTAAGGTGGTGAATAAATTTTAGAACAAAGATCCTCACCCCAAGTGTGAAATCCATCCCAGAATGTGGATGAAAGTTTTTCTTAATACAGAAGAAGAATCCCCCCTTGTAGGTTCTATATAGGATTCCCCACTTTAGAGAATCAGGGTGCTCCTGGAACATTCTATTTTACACTGGAGAAGGGCCAATATACCCATTAGGTTTATATGGTCGATCCCAAAGTTTTTTTGAGGACACACCTAGATGGATTACTCGCAATGTTACTAAACATTGACTTTCTTTTAGTTCGTGAATCCAATGGTGGTGTGAGTCCATAGACTTTTGTTATTTCATCCCAACTAGTATAGGGGAGGCATATAGGGTTGGATACCCCTGTTTTTGAAATCATTTACCAGTGCTTAATGCATACCTACAACGGGAAGACCCTTTTTAGAATTGAAGTTTCTCTTAAAGTGTTGTGGGGGTGGATTGTGGCACAATTTAGTTTATATGTGGTGCTGAGCTCAGTTGAAGTCCCTGAAAGCCAATTTCACCCATTTTTTCATAATATTTATGGAATCCAACCTTTGAGCCTAACATATGAAGAATTTATGAGGATTTTAAATGTGTCAAGAGAATTAAAATTATTCCCATATAGAATTCCACTAATAGGTTCATTTACTGATGATGATAAGGAAAACAATCATGAATTGAGGTCATACATGATATCATTCAGAGATATCATATTGGCGGTTCGTATTAATGGTGAAATCATATTTGAGGCCTATCCTCCATATATATTTTCTATAAATTTTTAATGTCTATAATAGTCAAGCATATTTTCCCATTTTAGGACTGAGAAACATTCAATGGTAGCCAATAGTTCTAGATCATGATGTCCATAGAGGTATCCAAAATGTCAATCACACTGCCTTTGTTAGATTCATCAATCAGGCCAGAGGTCAGGTATGCCAATGCATGGATATCTTCATACCCTCAAGGGGTGTTGATGAAAGTAATTTATTGCTTCATTATCATGGAAACTAATGTTTATGGCATGAGTGGTATAAAGTCTTGAACAGAAGATGATGATGTTGGGGCTCTAGAGCCTTCGAGTTGATCTTGGGAAAAGACTACTGAGTAGGATAGGGTCGAGAAAACCACACATACTACACTAAGTTAGTTGAATCGTCACCATCGGGAAGAGAATCATGTTCTATCCACCCATTACTCTGTGAGAGAAAAGTGGACCGAAGAGGCTTCCAAGTTGAAAGGTGTTGGTTCTTCCTCACATCCAACCACATCAGAGCAAAATTATTTGTGTTCCTTAGAGATCCAATCTTAGTAGGGCATAACTTATGATATCATGGATGTATAGATATTTCTCTAGGATGGAATTCAAATCCCATAGGTGGGAGATATCAGAGAACCCTCTAATTTCTACCTTGATAGTCATTTAGCTGAGGTGGGGAGGTATATTCAGGAGTTGGAGGCTTTGATATATGAAACTAATGATTAGATCCCAGTCACAAAGTGAGTGTATAATATACCAGACCAAGGAGTTATTGAGGGGTAATTTCTCATCCTGAAGAGGAATGAAATGACTACCTTGAACCCACTGATGTATTTCTAATTTTCTTATTATATTTTCTTGATCTTTCATCCACTGTTATTAATTTTGGGAGTCTTTATTTTGTACCTTATAAGAAAAGAAGAATAAGAATAATAAATTCAAGTGGATCTTGAATTTCTGAAGTATGGGTCCATAGAAACACACACTGGTGTAGTGAATGATTCCCTTGGGTCCCGAGAATTGTCTCTAGGCCAGAGGACCATGATGGAGGTGATGGCAGTGAGAATTCCTCAATCGTCACCTCAAGTATCTGTTACCAAGAGGACTGATATGATCCCTTGTCCATCTCAAAAGAGGAATAAAAAGAGGGAAATAAAATTTGTCTTGATGCATGATATGCAGTAAGTATTCATATTGTCACTTGATATTGTAACTTTCTTGACATACTCTTATGACCATGCTTGTCTTTTATAGAATCTTCATCACTTTCCTACCTTAAAGGATATGAAAATAGTCCTTCAAGGATCTAGGAGGATACCTAAGTGGAGGCACATAATCATGCTGATGAATCCATCATTTTGATGGATAAAGTGTCAAGAGATGCAACCACATCTTCCTCTATTCCCACTGGGAGGGAATAGGGTCATGGTAATGTCAGATTCACTCCCTTAGGTGTCGTGTGTTATTTCTAAATTTCCTCTCCTTGTGATATTTCAGAGTTTTTTCCTATACTGGAGAATCTTGTATCAGTCAACATCGTTCCTATTGTTTCTCTAGAAAGGGTTGATAGGGATATCAGACAGTCCAATGAAGGTGTTGGTGCTGACCTTAGCTCCATAGGGTTTGGAGATGTTCTTCCATTTGATAAGTCGGTAGAGGGGTTGATGAAGGAGCCAATTAAAGTCATGAGGAACATGTATTGGATACCACTAATGGTGAGGATGTTGTGATACCTGACACCATGTATCATAAAATGATGGATCTAATTAATCTAGAAATTTATATCTCAGGTTCTCTCAAGGAGTTCAAGGATTTATATAGGAAACTGGATGAACATGAGTTTTATCATTCCTTCATTTTCCAATCACAATTTACCCTCTTTCATGTGATGTTTTTTCATTAAATCTCAACTTTTGTAGATTTTTATATAGATAACATTGTCAGGGAACTTCATGAAAATGATGTATAAGTCCATCCTTCTTCTGCTGTTGAGGATGTGATTGCTGAGAATTTTGGAAGTGAGAGATTCGCGAGAGCCTCTTATTATAGTTGTTGAGAAAACTCATAATGATGTTCCTTGTTAGGAGATCCTTTCCCCAATAACTGAGGATTAGGGTACTGGGGAGGCATCAATCCCAATAGTCGACCCAACAATGGGTGAGTGTCATTAACTTATTGGGTTAATTCACTATATTTGTTGTCTGTTGACCTCTTGATGTTGATGAGAGGTGTCACCTTCTATAGAGTTCCATCAACTTTGGTGACTGATCCTAAGAGGAAGGATTCCATGCTAGTTCCACCAACCTAGGTCGGTGAAACTGAGGCTGTCTTAGAGGGATCAGAACAAGGTGGCTCATTGAGTGCACTAATCCTGAATTATTTCTATCCCTCCAAGAGTATATCTAAGTATGATCTAGAGATGTATGAGTTTTTTTCACTACATTCCATCTTGTCTGGGATATCTAGAGGATAATCAGGGATATTCCTCTTGAAGACATGTTGTTGTGACTTCACCTACTTTTGTTTAATCTTTCAATGTTGGGATATAATGGATTTAATTATATAAATATCCATAATATGGTGAAGGAGATCATCCATAAAATGGAAGAGGATTGGAGTTTTCTACAATATGAGGCACAACTAGTGGGCCAGTTTGAGGAGCTCTGAGTTACGGTGACCCGAACTGAGCTCAGCCTCACCATGAAAGTGGAGGAGTATTAGGATCACCTCGATAAGAAATCTATCCAAATGGAATGCATTTAAGAATAATTAAATTCCATAAAGGAAGAGGTAGTCCAACTCCATCAGTCCTTATTATGGGATTTGGCACAAAAAAGAGATGTTGTTGGTGCAGAGATGGAGAAACTCCATAAAGCTGAGGAGGCTACTGCTACACAATTGGTTGAGCTTCGAAGAGATGTGGGTGTTGCTTGAGGTATATTTCAAATTATCAAAGCCTATGTTGAGGAAAATATGTAAAACATGGTAGAGAGGCTTCAGCATGTGGAAGTTCCCCTACACACTAAAACATAAATGGAAAGGATTTTTTTCTGATCAATTGTTCTTACATTTTTTTCCTTATTATAATTGTAATAAAACACTAAAAATGACTCATTTTATTTAATTTGATCACATTATAATTATAATGACAAGGATGTTAGAGAAATATAATGTTTTCCTAAGACATGGGGCCTAGGGAGTATAATTCAATTGTTTCTAAGTTTATATGAACAACCATAGAAATTTTTTGTCTTTTATGTCATCACCCTAATTTTTTATTAAGTTTGGTATGAGAAGACTTAGTGGGTGAGACTTTGTTTTTTCTTAGGCCACAATTTTCAGGTTTTCAGCCTAAATTTTTTTTTCACCTATTTATTGTCATCTCTCAATATGTTTCCTAAACCATATAGAGTGTAGGTCTAGCGAGATGATAATCAATTTTTTTTCTAGATTCCCTTTGTGGGTTTTCAATACAGTGAGTATTGTGTCTCTTTTTATGGGTAGTTTAAAGTCCTGTAATACATACTAATAAGACTTGCATTTTAGGTTGAATAGCTTTGACCATAAGTTTTGAAATGATCACACAAACAAGGTTTGTTGTCCAAGAATGTTCCAAAATTATTCAGAAACCCAAATGGAAATTTTGATCCATGATTTTTCAGTTTCTGAATCTAAAACATGATATTCAGGAATTGAGGAGGTTTCTCTTGAGGATGAAGTTACCACTGGTTAAAAAATCCATTTTTCAGGCTTCTTTATGAAAATCCAACTGAGGTGTGTTACTAGATAATCAAATAGTTACATCCTTAGGCTGATAGGTCCTTTTGTGGGTGACTTATACAAAGCTAACTAGGGTGTGTTACAACATAGTTAGGTAAAGGAGTTCTTAGAAATTTTGACATTATATTGCTGATGGATTAAGGAATTTTATGAAGATATAGATTTCTCAAGACCATAAAGGGTGGTTTTTCAAGGGATAATTTCTGAGAATGAAGATAGCATCTGTATTGGCAATTTATATGAATGAGAAACTACTCCTACATGAATTTGGATTTTATGAAGGGGGGTACATTTGGTTAGATAACTGATGTCAGAGAAAGGGAAGGATCCTTTCTAACAAGGGTTGAAGCATCATATTGTTTAATGTCATGTAACAAAGAAATTGATTGTGTAGTTTAACATATTGTGGAAAGGAATTTGTTATATATTTTAACTTATTGTGACTAAGATGGTATGCTATGCAGTTTAATGTTATAAAATAGGAAAATTTTTCTATGTAGTTTAAATGCGTACAACAAGGAAATTATTCTATGGAATTTAAATTCATAAAAAAAGGACATTGATGGGGATATAATTTAAGGTATTTATCTTTGAAGAAAAGGGTAATAACTTCCCCTTTTCATAGTAATCTATTTGGGAATGCACCATTTAATTCAGGTATGAGGAGGGGCATGTTTTAATCCATAATATGGGGATTTCTGGATGTGAAGAGTGATATAGAGGAAATGGATTATGGATATATAGGAGATCTCTTCTGAGTAAGATATTACCAATGGTTTATAAACCCATTTTGTGGGCTACTTTATGAAAATCAAATTGGGGCATGTTTCTACATAGTCAAATAGTGGAATCCTTAGGCTGATAGACCCTTTTATGAGAGACATATGCAGATCCAACTAGGGCGTGTTATAGTAGAGTTAGGTAAAAGAGATATCATAAGTTCCAAGCATAGGAAATTTGGTGCATGTGGTTTTAGTTCATATGACTAAGATCAGGGAATCATGGAATTGATAGGTGATATGTGGATTATCAAACCAACGTCATTCTGTTATACCTCGGAAATGAGGGAGAAAATTGTAAATAATTGGCCTTAGGATTTCTTTTATTGGGATAAAGGATACGATACAAATATTTAAGGGATGATTGTGGTCTAATTTAAATTGTGGGTTCCAACATAATGTTGTCAAATCTTATGAGGACATAAGATTCTTCTCCCAAGGGAAATTTCACCACTAGCTGACAAACTCATTTTGTGGGATACTTTACAACAAGCCAACTAGGGCGTGTTACAACATAGTCAAACAAGGTAATCCTCTAGCTAAAAACGTGTTTTGTAGAAAAATTTATGCAAATCCAAATGGGATATGTTACTACATAGTCAGAAAAAGGAGTCCTCAGGTATCATAAATTCTATCATCGGAAGATGGAGACAGATTATGAAGATCAAAAAGTATCCAAGATTAGGAGTATAATGTGTGAAAGGGATATTTCTAAGCACAAAGGAAGTGTTTGGACAGATATTTTCTATAATTTTTAGAACTCTTTTCATAGATCTGACTCGTATGTAGAAGGGGGCATCTCTATTTCCTTGGTGGACCCACTAATTAGGGGACCCAAATTAAGAGCTCCTACATAAATTTTTTGTTTGTACACAGGAGATGGGGTATGTATTTTTTTAACCCATGGATGGGACTAGGACATAATTCCTAGGTGTCACTAAATATCTCACTAGGATGAGAATCAATCCACACATATTTCTTGAATAATCACATAGTTTAAATTCATATGGTAGGGATGTTATCCATGCAGTTTAATATCATGCAGTAAGGATGTTAGCCATGCTTTTTAACATCATGTGATAAGGTAAAAGGTTACTTGATGTGAAAAACAAAGGAGTATTGTGGTTGGAATAGGGTATAGGACCTGAACGTCACTATATATCTTGTTGAAATAAGAATCAAGACACACGTAGTTATAAATAAGGATTTCCCATACAAATTGAATTCATTTTTGTAAAAAAGGTTTTTTTAATACAGGATCATGCATGGGGTGAGACACCATATTAAATCCTCTTATGTAGATCTGACTCATACATAGGAGAGTGGTGGAATTTCCTATATCGTTTTGTAGTTGGGTCCAAGATTGAAGAAATGGGCGTCACTATATATTTCATTGGAATGAGAATCAAGCCACATGTATTTCTTGAGGAAATTGTGCAGTTTATCTTTCATACGACGAGGACATTTAGTGTTCCTTTTAAGGACTTTCAACCCAGACTAGGATAACCTCGATGCAAATTGATATGCCTTACTCATGAAGGGAACTCCTTTGAAAAAAATCCTAAGCCCATGTGAGCTATGATTGGTGTGAGAAACATGGTGTGGTAAAATCTTCTTACACAACCCAAAGGCGACACAAGTGAAGGGTAGGTGAAGTTAGATTTTTGTGGTGGTTGGGCCAAGAGGTATGATATAGACATAACTATTTATATCATTAGGATAATAATAAATCCATACATAGTTCTTGAATTCCCATTTAGTTTAATGTAATGCAGTGAGGATGAAGATGAACTAATGTGAAAGAGAGGAAATTTTGCGGCTGGGCCCAAGGATGGAAATCTGGGCATCACTACGTATCTCACTAGAATGAGAATCAAGTCAAACATAGTTCTTGAAGAACCGTGTAGTTTAACATAATGCAGCAAGGATTTAGATTCCTAATGTGAGAAGGGGTATTATAGATGGACTAGGGGATAATACCCAGACATCACTACATATCTTGTTGGATCAAGAATCAAGCCACATGTAGTTCTTGAAAATAATTCCCACATCAATCAGGTTTTGAAGTGGGAGAATTGGGGATTTTATATTTTATAAAATGATGGATGGGCCCTATAAATGAGGTTTAGGCATCAGTACATAACTCATTGGAATGATAATCAAGCCATAAATAGTTCTTTAAAGGTTCATAATTAAGCTATGACTCTTACATAAGAAGTGTGGGATTTTTTTTGTGGTTAAGCTAAGAGGTAGGATCTAGGCATCACTATGTATCTCATTAGGATGATAATCAATCCATTCTTAGATATTGAAAATATCATGCAATTTATCATCATACAATAAGGATATTGGTCATTCAATTTAGCATCTCATTCTAAGGTTGTGTTAATTTTGGGTATTATACCTATAAAGGGGGATCAAGTTCCACTATGGAGTGGAAATTATGTGAGTGGGGATTATTCATGGGAGTTTCACATCCTTTCTTTCTCATGATTGGCCAGGAGAGAATCTTGACCTACTGAGGGGTTAGAGGGATGTGATTGGGACTTACACCTAATATGGATGACTAAGGGACCATCAAGAGTGTCTCAACTCATGGTATTTTTCAGGTTTGTTGATGTCAAATGAGAGGAAAGTTAACCATGAAGTTTAATGTCATGCAGTGAGAATGAATGGTGTCTTGCAGTTTTGGGTCATATGACTAAGACCATATTTCATGTAGTTTATCATCATGTGATGAGGATGATGATGCCACATAGTTTAACGTCATATAGCACAGATGTTATGTCATTCCTTCTAAGTTCATGCGAAAAATACCAACTACATAGTTTAACATCTTGCAGCTGATATGATATTTGTGTGATTACACGAAATATTTATTTAGAAATATTGCATTGGTTAGGGTTGTAATGATCTATCCATCTATTGAGATCAAATAATAAGATCCAGTGGACCTCGTGTATGGAGTAAGGCCCCTCCCACTTTGTTCCAGGATTTGGCGGCTTCTTTCCTCATATCATCATAGTCCTAAGGACCATTACCAATTCTCTGTAGAGAAATTAATGAAGGTGAACATTCTTGTTAAAGGCTCATGCTATATGATTTTGATTGACCTCCAAGTGATGCAAGGTATGAAATCTTTTTTCATTTAGTCTATCAAATTCAACCAGACATTTATGGGATTTCTCATTTGTGGATAGCTTGTCACAAATGGAAATACATCATGATGTAAATTGAAGCTCAATGGGAATGACCACTTCTATTCAATATACCAGTGAGTATGGGGTCACCCATGTAGAAATACATATTGTATTTCAGTAAGTCCATAAGGCATGAAAGATCTTTTCAATACAAGATTTTTTATTTTTATTCACTATATTCTAGAGTATGTTTGATAGGGTCTTGTTGAAGGCCTATATCTATCTGTTATCCACTACATGATAGTGGGGTGAATGGATGGATTTGATATTTTACTCCTGGTATAGTTTCTACACCTTAGCATAATAGAAATTGGTGCCACTCACCCTAGTGAGAATAGTTGCTTCCATCCAGATATAGGAAGGTAACTCTCCTCCTATAAAATTCGATGTGAGCCTAGTATAGAACTAACCAATCCATACCAAGAATCAAGTCAAATCCAGTCCTTTCTAGTATCAATAGTTCCCAAAAGAAACTTTAACCACAAATATCTATAGAATACGCCTTGAAACATTTTATATTCTATGACTGCACTCCCAATGGTGTGTCAATGGTTAAAAAAGCATCTAATATTTCCACATCTAATCCCAAATAGTTTGAAAAAATAGAAGTTATAAAATAATTTGATGCTCCTATATCAAACAAAACTCAAGTTACGGTAGATGATACAAGAATCATACATATGATGGTAGACGGTCCTGCATCCACGTTAGCCAGAGTAGTCTACATAACTTTCAACTAACTTGTCCCTCTACCATGGGACCTAGTATAACTTCCCTAAGATAAATCCCTTTATTGGTATTTTTGATCATGCACTGGGGTACCACATCCCCTACCTCAGCTTGAATGGCCTATGGAACTCCAGCTACTAGCCTGCTGAGGGTTAGATGAGCCCCATCCCAACTTCAGAGCCAGTCCCAGTCCTCTGGCATTGTTCTACTATGAAAATTTTTCACAGAATATCTAATGATGACCCAATATACCACAAATACAAAACTCTATTATGGGGTAAGGACACTACAAATTCTTGTATCCAAACCTTCTACACTTCTAGAACTAGAATGAAACATGATCTTTATATTTTTATCCACTACCCTGAATTCTTTTCCCACTACTACTTTGGAAGAAATTCCCATAAAGGAACTTCTTACCACTCGAAGAAGAACTCCCATATTGCCCTGCAGAAATAGCCTGGCCACTACTCAGGTCCACTCTTAGATTCCCTTATCTGATGAGTTCTTGATTAATCACATATTCAAGGCTAATTAATTGGAAAATTTATACCAATGACCTAATATCATAAATAATACCTCCCTAGAAACATCTCACCTTGGAGATCTCATCAGCTTCCAACGATAGTGCAAAGCACTGTAGGTCGGTAAAACATCTAACATAGTCCAATACTGAAAAACCCTCCTGTGTTAGATGCATGAACTTTCAAGATTTTTCATCTCTCAAGTTCTTGGTATAGAAATGGATTAGGAACTTCATCTCTAAGTTCTTCCAAGATTGCTCATCCTACTACTCAACTTTCTCCAGAATATCCCGACAAATATTGGCAGGTCCACAAAGAATATACGCAGAAAGATCCACCCTTCTATATATGGGTGTCCTGAGATTCTTGAAAATCATCTGGACTTACTCAATTCATAACTTGGCTACCTGGGGTCCCCCTTCGCTAGTAAGCATAGGTGGATTCTGCAGCTAAAAATCTCTTGTTATCTCAGACATCAAAGGAACAATATGCACAGTCTCCCTTTCCATGAATCGCATGACCCTTAGGAAGATATCATGAAACTGAACATCCATATGCTTCTTAAGAACTACTGGAATCTCAGGTTCAGCTGTGATAGTAGCGTGCTGATTTCCACTCTCCTAACACATGAGTCAAAAATTATGAGGATGCATTTTCTCTATAATAAAAACACACACCTTAGAGAACTAGCTAGCAACAAGGTCAACCCCTATAGGAGGCTATAACTAAGAAACAAAAACTATTGATCTATTTAGACATAGATTACATGTATTTTAGCATGACATGACAACTCATTTCATTTATCCAGTGAAATAGACATATTATGTCACAGTTCTACAAGAAAGTATATATCACATGAAAAAAATAGATATTCCCCTATCATGAAAAATGCATGTCAATATATCCCTATGTTTCTATTATGATGCATGTATTCTCACCCTGCATCATATCAAGCCATGAGTAAAAAACTTAATAAATAGTGAGATCATAAAACAATAACCTCACACAACATGTGAATCATCCAAGGTGAAATAACATCAAATGTAACAAGCACACAGTACAAAAACAATCCCATCTTTGAGCACTCATATTTTTTCCCATACATGGGTTATCTACTCCCATGAACTTGTTAATTTAGTGTATCCCAATCCATTCTTGATTTTGTTGGGACGAATGCTTCTATCCCATACTGCACACTAAGTTGCAACATTGTAGCTCCTTAGACTTCCAGCCACTGGCCACTGTAGCACTTTTGACATAGGTGGCCACCTTTTACTATAGTGATGCAGAATTCCAGACACCTTTCACTATTTCATAGTGGAATTTCTGAAAATTGGTGGAATATGGTTTTATCCTCATTATCATCCCATTTCAATATAGGGTTTCATGCGTTAGAAACACTGAGAGATCTCCTGTAAAATTGTACTCTCAGATCATATTGAAATTCTACCTCTCTATGGATGTAGGGATTATTCCCAAACCACATCAATCTATGTGTTCTTATTCTTTTATTTTTTCCTTTTTAATCTTCTGTGAATTGTTTTCTTTTATGTCATTGTAAATCCTGATGTTTGCACATAAACTAGTATTAGAGGTTGAGTTTGGGATTCTCTAGTGATGTCTATGGAAGAAGGTAAGGTGAAGATCGATCACTTTGATGGAACTGATGTCAGTTACTAGAGGATTCATATTGAGGATTATATTTATCAAAAAAAATATTCACTTGTCATTTTTGGGTATAAAGCCGATGGATATGAAGCAGTCGGAGTGAGAGTTTCCATATTGATAGGTTCTGGGTGATGTGTGCCTTATGTTGTCCAAAAATGTGGTTTTCAACATCCTAATGGAGAAGACGATAATGGGATTGATGAAATATCTCTTGAATATGTATGAGAAGCCTTATAAGGCAAACAAAGTGCACCTAATGCGATGATTTTCAACCTGAAAATGGTTGATGGTATAATTTTCTCAGATCACATAAATAAATTCAACACCATCACAAGTCAACTAACATCAGTGGATATTGATCTTGGTGATGAGGTATGTGTCCTAGATTTAATATCTTTAGTAACTGATAGTTGGGAAGAAACTATAATAGTTGTGAGCAGTTCTACAGGGAATAAAATGTTGGCTCTAAAATATGTATGAGATTTGATCCTCAGTAAGGACATGCGAAGAAGAGAATTAGGAAGATTATCTTGTTCTACTCTGAATGTTGAAAGAAGAGAAAGATATGCACATAGAGACAATCGTAGAGGATGATAAAAGTCAAGAGGAAAGATATAGGACAAGGAAAAATGGGTTGGTCCTACCTGTTGGACTTTTGTGAAGAAATGACATGTTAAGAAGGAGTGTATAGAAAATAGAAGTGACCTAAAACTAGTAAAGAAAACATAGAGGCTGAAAGAAATTATGATTTGTTGCTACTGAGCATGGATAGCCCTATGGATTCTTGGATTTTAGACTCAAGGGGTTTTTCCATTGGACATTGGAGAAGGGTTTCCTGAAAAACTATGTTTTTGGAAATTTCGTCAAGGTACATCTAAATAATGATAAACCCTTACAGATTGAGGGTAAAAAAGATGCACGAATCAAGACCAATAGTGGGAGTTTGCAGGTTCTGGAAAATGTGAGTTATATCCCTAGCTTGAGAAGAAATTTTATTTCTACCAGAAAACGTGATGATACAGGGTTGAGTACCATGTTCACTGGTGTTTCCTGGAAGATTAATAAGGGTAATATGGTCATAGCTCAGGGAGAAAAAAACGGTACTCTATAAAACATGACAAATACTTTCATGAACATGGTGGCATCAGTAAATTATAATGGAGATTCTAAATTGGGGAACTATAGTCTAGGCTACATGAGTGAGAAGGGGATGAAGGTGCTAAAAACAAAAGGGTTTCTACCAGAGCTGAAGTCGGTGTAAGTTGGTTTATGTGAAGATTGCATCTTTGGAAAGAATAAGAAGGTATCATTTGAAAAAGGTGCCATAACACCGAAGGCTAAGAAGCTAGACATGGTGCACACTGATGTTTGGGGGGTTTCACCAGTTCTTTACCTTGGAGGTTCAAAATACTATGTAACATTCATCAACAACTCAATAAGGAAGGTATGGGTTTACTTACTGATTAGAAAATCTGATGTGTTTATGATGTTTCAAAAATGGAAGGTCATGGTGGAGAATTAGTCAGGAGAAAAGATGAAATGTTTGAGGTATGAAAATGGTGGAGAGTATGGAAGTTAAGATTTTAGAGAGTTCTATTCCAATAATTGAATTTGATGGGAGAAGAATATTCCAATTACACTACAATAGAATGGTCTATCTGAGAGGATGAATAGGAATTTGAATGAATGTTCCAAGAGCATGCGGGTGCACTCGGGGTTACCCAAGACTTTTTGGGCTGATATATTGAACATGGAAGTATATCTCATTAACAGGAGTCCATCTGTACCAATTATAGAATTTCTACCTAACGAACTCTAGTCTGGAAAGGAGGTAAGACTCTCACATTTATGAGTCTTTTGTTGTTTAGAATATGTACATGTTGATGATGATAAGGGAAAAACTTGATTCTAAGTCCAAAAGATGTTTCTTTATTGGATATGGTGCTGAGGAGTTTAGTTATCGCTTTTGTGATGATCTCAAAAAGATTTTCATTAGGATACAAAATGTGATACTCAATAAAGTTTTCATGTACAAAGATCACCATGCAGCTGAAGATGAAAATGGGAACATAGAATCAGAGATCAAAGATAAAGTAGATCTTAAAGGTGTACCCGATCATGAGACATCGTAATCGATGGAACCTACTACTCTAGTAGAGTTTAGAAGATCAACATGGGTGAGAAGGCTTGTGCAGAGGTATTCACCATCCTTGCATTATTTTTTATTAACTGGTGATGGAGAACCAGAATTCTTTGAATAGGCAATACAACTGAAGGATTTGAGCAAGTGGGAGCTAACTATGAAGGAGGATATTTTCTCATTTCATGATAACAAAACATGGGATCTAACACCACTACCATAAGAAAATAGAGAATTATAAAACAAATGGATATACCGGGTCAAGGAATAACCTGATGAAAAGATGAGGTATAAGGAAAGGCTGGTGGTGAAAGGCTTTCAACAGAAGGAAGGTGTGTACTTCATTGAAATATTTTCTCCTATAGTGAAGCTTGCCACCATATGGGTGGTTCTCAGTATTTTTTCATTATAAGATTTATACCTTGAGAATCTTGATGTCAAGACTACTTTCCTTTATGGATATTTAGAGAAGTAAATCTATATGCAGTAGTCTGACGTATATATTGAGTCTGGGAAGGAAGAATGAGTGTGAAAACTCCAAAAGAGATTTTATGGTTTAAATCAAACACCCAGGCAGTGGAATAAAAAGTTTGATGAATTCATGACTAAAAATTAATACAAACAATGTGGCATGGATCAATGTTGTTACATCAAGTATTTTGATGATGAATATATTATACTGCTTCTATACGTGGATGACATGCTTATTGAAGGATCATGATTCAGAGGATTGATGAGATGAAAGGGCAGTTGGCTAAGGAGTTTGAGATGAAAGATCTTGGAGAAGCTAGAAAGATTTTGGGGATGAAGATCAAGAGAGACCGTGCAGATGGAACATTGAT
This sequence comes from Viscum album, assembly GCA_963277665.1. NCBI lineage: Eukaryota > Viridiplantae > Streptophyta > Magnoliopsida > Santalales > Viscaceae > Viscum > Viscum album. The sequence goes on along the minus strand of OY728139.1, from coordinate 1,508,221,144 downwards.
GTTATCATAGGTTTATTACATTGGTAAGGTTTTGAGAATATTCAGTATGTTGGAAGCAAAGGCAATCTAGATTCCCATAGCAGTCCATTTAAAACTATCAAAGGAGCAATCACCGAAGATGGTAGAAGAGGTTGAGTACATAGAAAAGGTTTTATACACATCAGTTGTTGTAATCCTAATTTATCTCATGGTCTGCACTCAACGTGACATTTCTCATACAGTGGGAGTTGTGAGAAGGTACATGGATAACTCTGGAAAGAAACATTGGGAAGCTGTGAAGTGGATACTAAGGTATTTTAAGTGTATCAAGGATGTATCTCTATGCTTTGGTAAAGTAAATTCATTTTAGGGGTATATGGATATTGATCTTGGAGGTGACATTGACAATAGGAGGAGTACCACAGGTTATGTATTTACCTATGGAGGAACAACAGTAAACTGGATATCATAATTGTAGAAGGTGGTGGCTTTGTCCGCCACAAAGGCAGAATACATTATTTTAACAAAATCTGGGAAGGAGATGTTATGGTTGAATAATATATTGGATGAGTTGGGAAGAAAGATAGAGGATAATTTATTAGACTATGACAGTCAAAGTGTTATACATATTGTAAAGAACTCAGTGTTTCATGCCTGGATGAAGCATATTTAGTTGAATTATCATTTCATCAAAGGTTTAATACAAGATAGGATTCTGATATTGCAGAATATTTTAGAACCAATAATCCAGAAGACATGTTGATGAAGCCAATGGTAATATAGAAGTTGAGGAACTACTATGCCTTTGTTGGTCTTCACTGATGAATGGAGGGTGAGAGTAAGAAAAAGGGAGGACACAATGGGTGCACAATAGGAAAATGGATTGTATTTCATGAATCGTCATCTTGAAATTGAATTTGAGAGTGGAAGCACATGCACTAGTAAGTGGAGAAGAGGAAAATCTCGAATTAAGTAAGTTGTCTTAGTCGGTGGTATTGAAGCAGGTCAGTATAGTGAATCAAGATACCAGTGGGAGATTGTTAGTTTAGTGTATCCCAATCTGTTCTGGAAGTTTTTGGGCTGAATGCTTCTGGCTCATACTGTGCACTAGGATGCAACACCAGGATGCAACACTGTAGCTCCTTGGACTTCTAGTCGTTGGCCACTATAGCACTTTTGACTTGGGTGGCCACCCTTCACTATAGCGATTCGGACTTCCAGCTGTCTTTCACTGTTACACAACGGACTTTCTAATAGTTGGTGGAATAGTGTTTTGTATTACTTATTATCCCATTTTGGGCTAGGGTTTCATGCATTAGAAACTCTAAGAGATCTTCTGTAAAATTGTGCTCCCGGATCATAGTGAAAATTCTGCCTCTCTGTGGATGTAGAGATTATTCAAAAATCATGTAAATCTATGTGTTCTTGTTCTTTTATTTGTTTCCCTTTTACTCTTCTACGAATCATTTTCTTTTTTTCATTATGACTCCCAATATTTCTGCATCAGCACAAGCTCATTACAAAGTCCCAACACATCTTAGTCTCCTTTCTACCTTTCCCAAATAGTAAATCAAAATAAAAGAAAACTTGCTCATCTGATATCAATTTGTAATGTCCCCAAATCTATCACTCTCTCACATGGCTGGAAAGGGTTGGTTATGAGACATCAAGCACGCCTCCTCATACACCAGAGGCTGCTGCATAATATCAATGGTGTGAAATGTATAGTGGGGAGACTATACCACCTAGTATGAAGTGTTATAGTAGTAGAAACAAATAATAATAGAATTGAAATAATCAATGTAAAGACATACCAAAAGAAAACAACACAATCCAAATGAATAATTCAATAAATAGTAAAGGAGTAATGTAATGAGATGCTGGAATGTAACTAAACGTCACTAGTATAATAGAAGAAAAATACTAGTAGACTCAAATAAAAGATTCAAAGCCCTGGGTCCCCAACCCCACGTTGGTACCATCTCCTAACTCCACCTCATCCACAAACAAGAAATCAACCAGTAGGTCCTTTTCCCTTATCCAAACATGCATCCACGAAATCTACTCAGGTACCAAATGGCAGTCCAAATAGGGTGTGATTATAACTCAGTAGTTCAACACCACCGTGTCTAAAAACCCGGTTAGATAAGAAGTGTTTTCAATGAAGTGATGACTAGGTTTATTAATTAATTTAACAATGAATAAAATAAAACAACAACTGATTTAGACTCCATGTTGAAATATATTTGATCATGTATTACAATCATGTCAACCACAACCATATAACCAAGTTAAAACAACATGCTTCGGTGTCATGTTAGAATATCTCTTAGCATATCTTACGACCATGTCCACCACAATCATATAACCATAGTATAGTCACAAAAATTTGGTCCAAATCCCTATATGCATTACATCATCTAGGACAAATCCATATAAGCAATACATCATGGGACTGGGCATAGCCCATTCCCTATAAGCATTACAGTATGGGATTGGGCCAATCTCACTCAATATTAGCATTGCAACATATAAGTGTTTAGTTTCTAGGGTCGAGACCAATATATAGACATTACAACATGGAACATAATCCCTATCATACAGCATGGATATCACAATATCACATCACAATTATCAATGGTTAATTATGATAATTTTCATTCTTCATTCATATGCTACTTGAAATTTAATTCATAATTCATTAACAATTATATCAATAAGAAATAGTCCACAATTTAGGGATTCTATAACAAGAAATCACCCTAGGTCACATGTAATTCTAAACATACTTTAATTCTTTTTCCAATTAAATTATAATCATGTCTCACTCACCCCATGGGAATTAATGAGCTAGTTAAAATCCATTTGAAACCAAATGAATTCAAGGAATAATTCCATTTGTTTATTTAATTAATATGGGTGAACACAACGATGGCACAATAAAAATATTGCATAAACTGGGAAATTATCAAACCATAGGGTTAAGATTTAGACCAAATACCTTTAATTGACGATCCAAAAACACTTACAATGGTCAACACCCACAAGTAAAAAGGTGTGGATGATTGAAAAGAGGTTCCTAGATCAAAACTGATCAAGATCAAAAATAGCAACACAATTGTTCAAAGGATTTCACTGCAACGATTGGAGAATAAGGAAGAGAAGGAAGAAACCTAACCAAAAATACTTACCTAGGATAAATCTAAAAAACGAGAAATCTAGAAGGGAATTTGGCACCCAAAAAACACCAGGATAAATCCATAGGGTTAAGAGGAGAAGAGCTACTACCGAAACAAATGAGAATTCAGCCATACAACATATTTAAAACACTAGGTCAGGCATTTACATGGAGTGTAATGTTAGTACACATCGTGTAAATGTTTTTAATAGAATACGCCGAAAAACCCATCACCTCAAATTTATTTTATTAAAACCCTCGAACAATTACATGATGTGTAATCCCTTTACACGGTGTTTCAGTGTTCTGCAATTGATTTTTTATCCCATTTTCCTTTTAAACAAACGGATCTTTTTTTAAAGTTTCTTAACTCACCAAGAGCCTGTGAAACACTTAACTCATTTATAACTATACTCTATTAATTCAAACAAGCATACATCCCTGAATGTTAAGTGATTTTCTCAAACAAAGCTCTCCTTATAGATACACTTAGGTCCTTCTCATGTTTCTTTGCAACCAAATATTGTATTTATTCAAATGAAAGACTTTCATGAAGAAAACACAAATGAAAGAAAATATTAACAAAAAACTTGGAGAGAGACTAACTGAAAAATATGGGATTTTACACTTATCTTTTATTAGAAATTGTCCACATATACCTTCATGAAGTAATTTAATAACCATGAGGGATTGTCTGAATTTTTTTACTTAGAGGTATCATAGTCACTTATCTTTGTAACCATGAATGAAATACATACCCTGGTTTTAACATAATAGTTTAAATACCCTTCCTAATATATATTTCCAAAAGTATTTTAGTTTTCATATCCAAGATTAGAAATCCATAATAGGGTGTAAATAAATCATTTGGTTCGGTATTCATCATTTATTTCCAGCATATGATTTATTTATTTGATTATTTATATAACACATTGTTTAAAAGTGTCATTCAAAAAATTTAAACCATTTATTTTCAAACATGAAACAATAAGGTTTTATTAATTTTATACACATAATAATCACTTTCCAATAAAAGAATCAATTCACTAATAAATATGAGATGATAATATCCCATAGTTTATGGAATAAGTATTTCTCCATTAATAGCTTTAACATCCACTAATTCTCTATAAATCTTCCTTAATCTTCATGATTATTATATTTGAATGTAAATTTATGAGAAGAAATATCCAAGATATCAAAATAAAAATATTACATGCAATAAGAAATATACTAGAAGTAGAAAATTCCACATTCTTTACCCTATACTTAATTGAAATTCCTTTTTCAATGGTGTTTCTTTCCACATGCAAAGAATACAGCCTCATGATCATTTCATTCCCTCTTAATATTTGGATTCTTATGAGGATTCTTCATAGTTACCTTTGGCTTTAATCCTGCTATTAATATTTTTTATCTTTTATTTTTTCCATTTCAATTGAAGAACTAATGATATTTCATTCTTCATATCCTTATCAAATTAAAAAAACATTGACAAATGATATAAAATATTCTTCTCAATATTATTTATTTTATTATTATTACAAAAATTAAAGAAACAAGGTCATAAAGATGAAAGAATGGGGTGTGTGGATATATTTGTATCCAATAAGAATTATATATTTACTAATCGTTATATCTATGTGATCATATTGAGTATTTGATGTCCATCATGGATTTAATTTTTACCTTACAAGTGAATACTGTAATGAAGATCTCATTTATCCATTACCTAACTTTCTCATGGAAAACTTTATGAATATGTGAAAACATGGTGTATCCATCTATTCCTTTATTATGTGATTAAAATTCAATGTTCATTGATGAATACATCTTGTGATAATCATAAGATGTATCATTTCATGAATTCCTATGGGATTTCTTATCACCATTACTAGCCTCAAGAGGTGGCTCCTCAGGTAGAGGGGTATCTGATATATAAAACTTCCCCTCTTAGGGAAGTTCTATAGAGAATAACTTGTACCAATCATGTAAATTTGTTTTTTAAAGAGTATTTTATTTGTCTTGAATTGATTATAGAGATAATGAACTTTTGGTGATACATTTATTTATGTAAAAAAATTCGAAAATTTTATTGGTACTTCATCTTGATTACCATTTATAGACATTATTGATTGGTTGATCATTTATGACTCCCACTATATTTATGAAAACCCAACCAAACTCACTATGGGATTTTAAATATCTAGTAGGTCAAATTTTCTAGTGGGTAAGGATCCATATTCCCCTTCTTGTTACAAAACTATGACCATTAAATACTTCTCAAACATATTATGGAAGGATTTACTCTTTTTAGATAAACTAACTCACAAATCCTTGAAACATTGAGTGAATTACATATCCTTAAATCATACACATATATTTACTCAATACATGTGTCCAAAGTATACCATGTTGGTTATAACTACTTGTCTTAATTAAAATTTTGTTAAATTAACCAATTGCTACCATTAGAACTCCCCAGGAAAAAGAAGATGACTTGACTATGACTAGATAAGCACCTTTATTTATTATTAAATTCTAAATAAAATGATGGAATATAGGTGGTGAAATAATATTATATTTGAGAGATTGTAATATTGGTTTAAGAAATACAATTAAATCTAATAATTCTTATAAACTATCCTATGTTAGTATTTGTATATATAAATAACCATTCATAGTAAAACCATATTATGTGAAATCAATTCTTAACTTATAATTCTTGTTAATTATCTAATCTATGTGATTACATAAATAAAATTAATCATGAAAATAAAATTAACAAAAATATGGAATGATCAAATACTTTTGAACTTATGGTTGGTTTATTGAGAGGTGATAATCAAACCTAGACCCTAGGATTGTTTCCAAATATTTATTGTCAACATGAATCAATAAGGGGGGTAATTGAGTTCTTAAATTTGTCCTTCTGAAATAATTAACTTCCCTCTTCAATTAATTTTAGATTATCCATTTTTATTTATTCTTTTATAAAACCAAATTAAGAGATACTAAAAGAACATGATAGGGGATATTTTTATAATTTCTTGAGCTTTTCATGAAACTTCACCTAATCTACTCCAATATCACCCAATGAAGGTGTGGTGTTTTAATTAAAACCTATTTCTAGTAGATCTCATAACCAAGTGAAATAATTTGACACGTTGACTATTATAAATTAAAATAAGAACTTTTAATTTAGATTACCTGAAAAGGAATCGACAAGGAATCAATCCCACAATTAGTACAAGAAGTGTGTATTCCATAAAATACTGAAGATGTAGATTTGAAACTCTACTTGATAGCTCACACTTCTCTTCATAAACTAAAATAAGATGAATCTTCTTTAGGGGGAAACTAGGACTCTAAAGTGTATCTCTAAAAAAATATTCCAATATATATTGATTTTTAAGGTAGTGAAAAGTAATATAATCATTTATATATTCTTCTAATTTCTTTTAAATTTCATTTTAAAAACATGAAAAATAGTTTTTCTTGAAGAATCAAAAAAACCAAAGTAAGGTTGTTCATGTATATCTTCTCTATATTTCATTTGATTATTTTTTTCTTCTGTTGTTATAATGGGAAAAAATATAATATCAAAAATTAATTAATTCAAAATAATCCTTTATATTCTCTTTGAAAATAGAAATTCTTATAGACATTAAAATTTTATTTCTTCTAGAAATAATATTTTGTAGATACTTTATACATAACATATTCTTCAATACATATATCATACATAACAACTTCAAAGAATGTGGAAGAATTATTGACTTTAATTTAATATGTAAGATCTTTCCTTCAAAACATAAATAATATTTACATGAATAACATCTTTTACCAATAAATAAGATTTTATAGTTGGGTAAAAACTTAAACTTAATATATAAGATGTGTTGGAAAACTAATGTTGATCCAACATATCCCACATACTTTAGGTTTTGATGATCTCAAAAAATCTTACTGATGATCTTGTTTTCTAAATATGTTCATCAAGTTTTATTATATTCTCATGTATTCGATAGTTAATTTCTTTAAGTATGCATTCAGGATGATTTTGGATGAAATTTTCCTTAGTCTAGAAAATATGTACTGTGACGTTTTTTGCTACATGGTAAAAATAGCTACATCAATCAAATAGCCACGTCAATCACCTACGTAAAGGAATCACCTACGTCAATCAGTTATGTCATAGAATCGCCTATGTGGAAATTTCCTAGGTCGAAAATATCTCCAATGTGAGAAATCACCTATGTGACCATTTAGCTGTGTAAAACTATTATGTAGAGTATTCAGTTACGTGAATCATCTATGTTGTGAAATCAGATACATTGTTTCAATCAACTATGTTAGTTTTGAATATGTGACTAAAAATCCCACATGATTCAATTTGGCTACATTGTGCTGCATGTTGGTATTTATTACTGTTGAATCACTTGAGTGGGCTTTTAATGTTGTTGTACAATCCTTAAATTCTCTATTGTTTCTTTAAGGAAAAATCAATTTTAATAAGTTCTGAGTACCAAGAAAAAATACAAGGATAGTTTTATTTTATTTGTCTATACTATTTTCGAGGTATTTTCAAAAAAAGGATGTATTGACAATCCCTGATTCTATATATCATGTGTAGTGAACTTAAATAAGAAGTAGTGCATTCATTTCAAAGTGAGTCTGAGAATGGAATTTTTTATAAAAAGTGAAGTGCATAAGAAAATACAGGGAATATGTTCTCAAATCTCTCTAAAACGATGCTCTATTTTCTATTCAAATAAGGAAGAAGAAGTCTCATTTTAGTAGCTCTACTTATTGAAAATCCTAGATGATTTCAGAATAGTCTCCTTTAGTTGGTTTTTCTTTAAATCATATCTATTATAGATGTTTTATTTTTATCATTTTTACCTTATAGTTATGATGTGAACTTTTTAAAATCTCTATTTATTATCTTTCATTATAAAGGATCCCGGTAAATGAAGCTTTGAATGATATTATTTTTAAACCCTTTCTAGAGCCCAGTTGAGAGCTCTTGTGACAGTACTAAGTGTTGACTACTTTCACTCAGTCATGTGGTACTTATAAAAAGGACAGTTCTAGTGAAAATCATCACACTCGTGGAGATGAGTGATAGTGGAGTAGACTGGGGGAATTTTATTCCCTGAACCACTATAAATATTTTTGTTTGTTTCTTTTCTTTATGCTTTTATTTCTACTGCATGCTTTGTTAAAGAATAGATCATAAGTAAGTCATAAACTAAAGAGGATGGTTTTTATAAGTGAATAAAAATTTAATGAACTCAATTCACCCCCCCCCCCCTCTTGAGTCTTAATATATTCATTCTCAAAAAACCTTTGGTATCATTGGTAGTGATTCTTGTGTTCCCATCTGTAAAAATTGAAATCCAAAGTTCTCTTCAATAATGGTCATTATGCCTGAAAATAGAGAAGAGATATCTATGGTCAGAGAACTCTATTTCAATGATGAGAATTGTTGTTGTTGGAAGGCATAGATGATCATATATCTAAAGAACCATGGTCTGAAGGTTTATCTCAAAGATATGAATCCTTATGAAATTCCAAATATGGAACCAAAAACTTGGGAGGCTGAAACTAAATCAAGCTATGATCTGAACTCTAAAGTTATGAATGCTATAATTTTTGGATTAGGTCGGGATGAGTTCAATAGAGTTTCTCAATTTCAAACAACCCTTGAAATGTGGAATGCAATTTAAATTTCCTATAAGGTAATGGATAATTTACGGGCTCTCAGATATAATACTTACAAACTAAATTTTGACACTATTAGAATCATAGATGGAGTGTGTATCACAAAATTGAATGGAAGACTTGCAGAAATTGTAAATAATGCTGCTTCTTCAGGGACACCTATTACTGAACTATATCAGGCTCTAAAAGTTATCATAATACTACCAATAAGGTGGAGTGGTATTTCAGTTAGTATCAGACAATCAAAAGAGTTCAAAAGTTTCAAAATAAAATATCTTATTGGAACTTTGATGGGGTATATGGTAGATATGGAAGTTGATGCTGGATAACATAGGTTAGTTAATAAGGAGAATGTTTCTTTAAAAGTCTCAACTTCAAAGGATGACAAGAAGTGTAAAGAAGTCCAGATAGATGAGTCATCTGATGAAAATTCTTCAAGTATTTATTCTTAAGATAGTGAGATTTCTCACTTTTCTAGAAAATTCAGGAAGTTATATAAATAAAGAATAGTTTTTAAGAAACCTTTCAACAAATATAATAAGTTAGATAGAAATTCTAAGTAATTAAGATGTTATGAGTGCAATAATGTTAGACACATCAAGCCTTATTGTCTATAGCTTCAAGATGAAAAAAAGTCAGAAAATAAATACATCAAGAAAGTTTGTAATAAGAATAAAGGTAAGAAATCCATAAAGGCAGCATGGAGTACTTCAGAGGATTCTAGTGATGTTTCTTCTTTAGAATCATAAGTTGAGAATTCTCATAAAAAATCCAACATGTGTTTTATGGCACAGAATAATGAGGTACATTCTTTCTACTCTTTAGAGCGTGAAACTAAATCATCAAATGGAAATTTCTCATTTGAGAAACTGAATAAATATTGTTACATGTTAGAAACTAAGTACATATCTTAAAAAAAGAAAAATAAAACTTTAAAAAATCCTATGAAGTGATTGTTAACAAAAAGGAGTAAGTAACTAGACAAATTATAATTATGAAAACTAAACTAGAAAACTATACTACATCATTTTTTGAGCATGGAAATAAATTTAAATAATTACAAAAAAATCAATACTTTAAAGATACTTCTAGTATTTTTAAAAAATGTGAAAATTATTTAAATCAAAATCATGGTAATAATAAAACTCATAGAAATAGATTTGGAATAGTAAATCAAGGTTAAAAACCAAATATTTACACGAAATATTTTATATATGGTTCCAAGGATAGAAATATTTCTAAAATTATTTTTTTTCATTGTTGTGAGCTAGTAAAATATGAAAAAAACTACAACTTAAGAAATCCACAATTCTATAGATTTAAACATGTCTTTTCATGAATTTTTTTTCAAAGTTTGATGCTGAACTTTTTGGAAAAAACAAACATATTTGGGTTCCTAAATATTTAGTTTCTAACCTTGTTGTACCTAAGAAAATATGGGTACCAAAATATTTTATTTCTTAATTTTTCTTTATAGGAAAAAAGATCCAAGAGCACCAATAAAAGATGGTATATTGATAGTGGATTCTCAAGGAATGTGAGTGGATATTTTTATAATTTTCATTATTTATCAAAGATAGATGGAGGTCATGTCACTTTTGGTGATAATGCTAAAGGAAATTTTATGGGAGTTGGATCTATTGGAAATTTAAACTCTTTACATATCAAAAACATTCTCTATGTGTAAGTTTTAAAGCATAATTTGATAAGTATCTCTCAACTTTGTGATGAAAGTTAATTTTTGATTTTTCAAATAATTCATGTTCTTTTTTGAAAGATAAAATTATTAAATTTAAGTCACTGAGAACAAAGAATGTATATAATATAGATCTTAATTCATTGAGTAGACAAAAGGTGAATTGTTTAAATAATGAAACAAATGAGTCATGGATATAGCATTGAAGATTAGGACATTGAAATGTTTACTCTTTGAGAAAATTTTCCAAAAGGAATATAGTTTTAGATTTACCACAGCTTAAATTTAACAAAAAGAAGTTATGTGATTCATGTCAAATGGTCAAGCAACACAATTCATATTTTAAACCAATTAAATAGGTTTTTACTTCTAGACCCCTAGAACTTATTCATACGGATTTTTTGGGCTATATATAGTTGCAATCCTAAGAGAAAATTTTTTTTTATGTTTTAGTTGATGATTTCACTAGATTTACCTAGGTTTTATTCTTATGTGTCAAAAGTGATGCATGTTCTATTTTAATAGCTTTTTTCAAACTGGTTCAAAAGGAGAAATATGCAAAAATTATTACTTTTAGAAATGACCATAGAGGAGAATTTTAAAACCATGAGTTTAAAGCCTATTGTTCAAAACATGGTATCAATCATACCTTTTCTTCCCTCGGGACACCTCAACGGAATGATGTTATTGAAAGGAGTAGGAATTTTCATGAAATTTCTAGAACAATGTTATGTGAATATAACCTGTCAACTCATTTTTGGTTTAAAGCTATGAATACACCATTTTATGTCATTAACAAAGTTCTAATTAGACCTACTTTAAAGAAAACACCTTATGGGCTATGTAATAATAGAAATCCAAAATTTGGATACTTTATGGTTTTTAGATGCAAGTTTTCTATTCTAAACACAAAGGATGATCTTGGTAAATTTGATCCAAAAAATGATAAAGCAATATTCCTCAACTATTATATTAATTCAAAATATTACAGAGTTTTCAATAAATGATTGAATATTATTGAAGAATCAAATCATATGAAATTTTAAGAAAGTAATCCTTTTGATAAAAAATTAATTCAAATTGATGAAATAAGTGATTCTTTATAAACTATTATAGTAAGTTTAGATAAATGAATTATAACTATAAGGAGTGTAGGAAACCTTATAGAGTTTTATTCATTTTATATCAATTAGAACCTAAGTCTATAGAGAAGTATTAGTAAATGAAAGTTGGATTGTAGTTATGCAAGAGGAATTAAACTAGTTCAAGACAAAAAAAATTGTGGGAATTAGTTGATAGAACCTATGACTATCCCGTTATAGGAAAAAAATGGGTTTTTAGGAATTAGCAGGATGATCACAGTGTAATTACTAAGAATAAAGTAGGAATAGTAGCAACATGATATAATCAAGAAGAAGGTATAGACTATGAGGATACTTTTTCCCCAATAGCTATTTTAGCCTATGCATCATATATAAATTTTAAATAATATCATATGGATGTAAAATATGCTTTTCTAAATGGTTTTCTAATTAAGGAATTTTATGTTGAACATTCTCTTGGTTTTGAAAATCCACATTTTCAGAATTTAGTTTTTAAACTTATTAAAGCTCTTTATGACCTTAAACAAGCGCCATGAGCTTGGTATGAACATTTAAGATCTTTTATTTTTTCAAATGGATTTTTAGTAGGTAAGGTAGAACCTACTTTATTTAAGAAAACTTCATCTTCAGATATTTTGTTAGCGCAGATATATGTTGATGGTGAAATTTTTGGTTCTATAAATAAAAAATTATGTAATTAATTTTCAAAACTCATGCAAAAAGAATTTGAAATGAGAATTATGCGTGAGTTAAATTATTTTATTGGTTTTAAAATTTATCAAAAAGACTTTAAGAATGTGTTAAATCAAAGTAAATACATACTATACTTGCTTAAAAGGTTTGGAATTGAAAGCAGTAAAATACATACTACCCCTAAGAGTTCTAATGAAAAATTTGACTTGGGTAAAGCTGGGAAACAAATTGATAATAATATTTATAGAAGAATAGTTGAGATTTTATTGTATTTGACTGCTAGTAGACTAGATATCATGTTTGTAGTATTTATTTGTGTGTGATTTCAATAAAATTCTAAAGAAACGCATTTAAAATCTGCCAAGAGAATTTTAAGATTTTTAAACAGAACAATTTATCTTTCCTTTCTTTTTCTAAAAACTTATTATTTTATTTTAATATCATACTCATATGTGGAATTTGGTTTTTGTAGAGTAGATAGGAAGAGTACTTCAGGAACCTTTAATTTTCTAGGTAAATCCCCAATATCCAGGTCTAGTAAGAAGAACCGATTTGTTGCATTATGCACTGCTAAAGCTGAATATATTATTGGTGGTAGTTGTTGTGCACAAGCGTTGTGCATGAAACACACCTTAATGGACTTTGTATTCAATTATAATCAAGTCTAAATTAAATGTGATAACACTAATGATGTCAATATTTCTAAGAATCCAATAAATCATTGAAGAACAAATCATATAGACTAAAGGCATCATTTCTTAAGAGATCACACTCAAAAAGTGATATTTCTCTTAACTTTATCTCTATAGAGAATCTGTTAGAATATATTTTTAATAAACCTCTTACATGTGAGAGTTTTGATTTTATTAAAATAGAATTGGGTTTATTCATTTTTAAATAGATTTAATGTGTTTTATTTATTCTGATTTAAATGAATTTATTCTCATTATTGTTGTTTAAATTTAAAATTGAGTGTTTCTTTATAGTATTCAATTTAATGATATGTGTAGATTACTCTTATCTATATAGTTTGTTTATTTAAATTTAGAAATTAGAAATTCCTTTCTTTTTTATTTCTATTATTTATTTATTAGTCGAAAGTAACCCTAAACCAAAATTAGGTATGTAAGCAAATTGGGATTTAGGTACATGACCAAATATAAAATCGGCTCACAACCCTTTTTCTGTTTGCATATGTAACCTTCCTTGGTTGCATCAAAAGCCGCTATATACTCAAACACTGTTGTAGAATCAGCCACAATAGGAGGCTTTGAACTCTTCTAGCTCACAACTCCTCCACTACGGGAAAAATAGCTTTTTGCGACGAGGTACTTATCTCGTCACAAATAATAAGTTATTTGCAACGGGATAAGGGGTCCCGTCGCAAGAGGTTTGGCGCGGTTTTCGCGCCAAACTGCGGGAAGGGTATTTGCGATCGGGGGTGTCTCCTCGTCACAAATACCCGACAGCTGTAAATACTATGTGCGACGGGAATATGCCCCTATCACAAATAGTGTGTTGGCAAGTCACTATTTAGGATGAGTCTCATTGCAAATACCCTTTTAAACGCTGACAGTAATTAATGCGGCCTAAGGTATTTGCGACGGGAATCCCGTTGCAAATAGTACCGTTGCAAATAATCTAACCGATATATACCCCACTTCCGTTTTTTTCATTATTCCTCTCAATTTCAACTTCCTCTCTTTCTAAACTCTAATTTTAGAGTTAAAATTTCTTTGAGTTAAATTTTTTTACGAACAAGTTTTGACGCCGCCTACACTTATAAGAGATCAAGTTTAAAGGTATGTATGTTTTATTTAATTTAATATTTATTTTGTTTTCTTATATTAATTTTAATTATTGTTAATCAGTTGTAATTAAATTAGATTTAGATTGTTTTGTCAACAGTATTTATTTGTAATAATAAATTGAAATTATCAGTACTAATTATTAGTAATTGGTAGTAATTAAGAATTATTAATGATAATTAGTATTGAAGATAAATAATTAGCGGTAATTAGTAATTAGTAGTTGTAATTTGCAGTAATTAATAGTAATTAATGATAATTAGTAATAATTAGCATTAATTAGTAATAATTAGCAGTAATTAATAATAATTACCGGTAATTAGTAATAATTAGTGGTAATTAGTCATAATTAGTGGTAATTAGTAATAATTAGTAATAATTAGTAATAATTAGTAATAATTAGTAATAATTAGTAATAAATACTAATAAATATTAATAAATACTAATAATTAGTAATAATTAGTAATTATTAGTAATCAATGGTAATAATTACTAATAATTAGTAATAAATACTTATAATTACTAATAATTAGTAATAAATAGTAATAAATAGTAATGAATAGTAATAAATAGGAATAAATAGTAATAATTAGTAATAAATAGAAATAATTAGTAGTAATTAGTAATAATTAGTAATAATTAGTAATAATTAGTAATAATTAGTAATAAATAGTCATAATTAGTAATAATTACTAATAAATAGTAATGAATAGTAATAAATAGAAATAAATAGTAATAAATAGTAATAATTAGTAATAATTAGTAATAATTAGTAATAATTAGTAATAAATAGTAATAAATGGTAATAAATGGTAATAAATGGTAATAATTAGTAATAATTAGTAATAATTAGTAATAATTAGTAATAATTAGTAATAATTGGTAATAATTCATAATAAATAGTAATAAATAGTAGTAAATAGTAATAAATAGTAATAATTTGTAATAATTTGTAATAAATAGTAATAATTAGTAATAATTAGTAATAATTAGTAATAATTAGTAATAATTAGTAATAATTAGTAATAAATAGTAATAAATAGTAATAAATGGTAATAAATGGTAATAAATAGTAATAAAGAGAAATAAATAGTAATTAATATTAATAAATAGTAATAATTAGTAATAATTAGTAATAATTAGTAATAATTAGGAATGATTAGGAATAATTAGCAATAATTAGCAATAATTAGTAATAATTGGCAATAATTTGTAATAATTAGTAATAAATATTAATAATTAGTAATAATTAGTAATAATTAGTAATAATTAGTAAGAAATAGGAACAAATAGTAAGAAATAGTAAGAAATGGTAATAAATAGTTATAATAGTAATAAATAGTAATAAATAGTAATAATGTGTAATAATTAGTAATAATTTGCAATAATTAGTAATAAATAGTAATATTTAGTAATAATTAGGTATAATTGGAATAATTGGAATGATTAGAATAATTGGAATAATTGGAATAAATTTTAAGAACTTGGCACAATTTCTAGTGGATTGGCGGCACTCCTTTTTATCGATGACTCTTCTCCTTTCAACTCTCACCAACTCAAAACATTATGAAAAATATGCTTCGATGTATGTATATCCAATATTGTATGTGTGAGTTTGGATATGAATTCTTAGGACCACATTTTTCATAATTTTTTCAGGCGGTGGTAGTTACAATAAGATGATTCATCGATGAAAAGGGGTCTCTTTTGTCTGACGGGTCATTTACTTTCATCTTTCTCACACTGAAATCATAATAAAGAATTTAGTTAAAGGTATTATTATGCATTATCTTATGAACGAGAATGGATATGCATACCTCTGAGTAGATTCTTCATTGCGATTTTAGTGTGAGAAAGTTGCAAGTAAATGAGTCGTCAGACGAAAGAGTAGTCACCAATCCACTCGAAATTGTGTCGCCTGTAATTAGTGCTAATTAGTAAGAAGTAAATGTAATTATTTATCTTCTCTTTTTTGGATAGTGTTTTTCTTATTTCAAATTATTCAAAAAGAGTAATGATTTTATGGTTTGTAGAAAAATATGGAACAAAGAAGTCAAAAATAGTCATTATTAGATGATTGCGCTTGGATAAATCAGCGCACGAATCCAAACAATTCTAGTTTAAATCTTGTATATATTGAGGGTGTTGAAGCTTTCTTATCATTTGAATCATCAAAACCATAATTTCTTTCAGAAGTCATAATTAAGTGTTCTTATAAAAAATGTGCTTTGAGAATGTTTGACACCTTTAAAAATGTTGGGGGACATCTCTTGCGTTTTGGTTTTTAACCAGATTATATTTTTTGTTATCAACACTATGAACGCAGTTCCATAAAAGGTACTAATAATTTGATTCTGGATCCATCACAGTTTCAAAATTTAGTACATGATGTTGTAGGTCCATTTGTTCAACAAACTAAAACTCAGGATGATATTGATTTAACTCCTGAGTTGGCACTATCCAAATTTTATGATTTGTTGAGGTCTGCTGAGGATGAATTATATCCTGGTTGCAAGATAAGAAAATTAGAAATGGTTGAAAATTTTATGGCTATTAAATCAGATAATGGAATGTCAAACAACTGTTTTGATCAATTATTTTCTTTGGTCAAAACACTATTACCTGAAGGAAATGTGTTTCTTGAAAATTACTAAGAGATAAAGAGGTTGGTTCGTAATCTGAGCCTTAGTTATCAGAAGATTCATGCATGTGAAAATGATTGCATTTTATATTCTGGTGAAAATGAGTCGTTGGATAGTTGTCCAACATGTGGACAATAAAGGTATAAAGAAACTCAACTGGGGAAATATGAATCGATTCCTATAAAACAGTTGAGATATTTCCTACTTACACCTAGGTTTCAGTGTTTATTTATGTCTCGGAACACAATGAAAATGATTTCATAGCACAAAAAAAATATTTCAAACGGTAAAAATCTTGAATCATCCATCAAATGGTGGTTCATGGAAACATTTTAACCGAGTGCATCTGTCTTTTGATTTAAAATCCCGGAACATGGGATTAGGTCTTTCTAAAAATGGTTTCTATCCTTTTGGTTCTTATGGTAGTCAGTATTCATGTTGGATTGTATTTATAACTCCGTACAATTTACCTCCATGGATGTTGATGAATGATCCTTATATATTTTTGACATTATTAATCCCAAGACATCTGAAAAATAATATTGATGTTTATTTGAAACCATTGATTGATGAGTTAAATTTAGTGTGGAGTAATGGTGTTAGTACATATGATATTGTTGCGAAACAAAATTTCTTACTAAAAGCTGCATTGATGCGGACAATTAGTGACTTCCCAGCATATGTCATGTTATCTAGATGAAGTGTACATGGTCTGAAATCATTTTCTTACTGTATAAAAGACAACAAAACATTTATGCTTGTTAATGGAAAAAAACCTTTCTATTTTGACTATCATCACAAATTTCTTCCAACTGATCATCCTTTTCAGAGGAACAAACCTCATTTCAGAAAATACACAATTGAAAGGGATGGACCTAAAAAATGATCTCATGTACAGAGTTAAAATCAGTTGTATTTTCATTACCTTCCATCACATTTGGACCAACAATAAACTAACTTAAAATTCATGTCTTTGGAAAAGAACGCAATTGGATAAAATGAAGCATTTTTTGGGATCTTCCATATTGGTCTGATTTGTTGGTCCACCACATGTTGGATGTCATGTATATTGTGAATATCTATTTTGATAATTTATTTCACACAGTTTTGGATACACTAGGTAAGACCAAAGATAATGTAAATGCCCAATTAGATCTTGCCCAAATTTACAGGCGACCAGAACTTGAACTGTTTGAAAATGTCAGATCACAGAGATTAATGAAGCCAAAAGTATCTTATACACTGTCCAAAGAGAGTCACTTATTATTTTGTCAGTGGATTGTATATTTGCGACTTCTAGATGACTATTCTTCTAATTTGGGAAGATGTGTTAAAAATGGTCATATTATCGGATTAAAAATTCATGATTGTCATGTTATAATGGAAAGACTTATGTCGATTTGATTCATAGGTTTTTTGAATTATATGATTTGGTATTTGATAAAAGACATATCATATTTTTTTCAAGACATTTGTGAGGTGAAAACAGACTACGATGCACTAAGAAAACTGGAAGAAGATGTTGTTGTAATTATATGTAAACTGGAAAAAAAATCTTTGTACCGGATTTCATTGACTCAATGGAACATTTGATATTACATTTACCATATAAAGAAAAATTTGTAGGACCGGTAGAGTTTTTATGGATGTATCAATTCGAGGGATGCATGCATAAATTGAAGAAAAAGGTACCTAACAAAGCATCAATTGAAGGCTCAATTGCTGAAGCTTATTTTCAAGAGGAAGTTTCTTTTTTATGCTCTCATTATTTTGAATATGAATATCCCTCAAAACACAACCACATGGGATGGGATGAGGGGAATGTTGATGATGAAATGGAAAATCAATTGTCAATTAGTAATCATCTAGAGCTTGGCTTCGGTGGAGTTCATGAATGATGGATTTTAAATGACGAACATCACAGAGCTCATACGTGGCCTGGTACCTTTGTGGTAACTACAATTGATAGGAAACTGGCCCGAATCTCTCCAGAATCTCAAATGGCTCCACATACCTTGGTGAAAGTTTACCATGTCTCCTGATCTGCCTGTGTCCCAGCCTCAGCGAAACACACAAGAAAACCTGATCCAGGACCACGAAATCCAAAGGTCGTCTGCGGCGATCAACATAAGACTTCTGACGAGACTGTGTGGTAGCCATCCACTTCTGAATCAACTGGACCTGCTCAGAAGTCTCCTGCACGAGACATGGTCCCAGTAAAGCTACCTCACCTGCCTCTAACCAGCACAAGGGTGATCGTCATGGCCTACCATATAAAGCCTCGTATGGTGCCATCTCGATAGTTGCCTAAAAACTATTGTTATAGGAAAACTCGACTAGAGGTATGTGCTTCTTCGAAGATCCCCCAAAGTCTAGGACGCATGCACGCAGCATGTCCTCAAGAACCTGTATCGTACGCTCTGACTGGCCATCGGTCTGAGGGTGGTAGACTATTCTCAGAAGCACCTGTGTACCCAGTGCCCTCTAAAAATCCTTCCATAAACGAGATGTAAAATGGGCATCCCTATCTGAAATGATAGAACGAGGAACCCCATGAAGACATACGATCTCTCGGATATACAACTTTCCGAGCTCGTCAACTCCGAAGGTCTCCTTGATTGGAAAAAGTGAGCTACCTTTGTGAGTCTGTCCACAACAACTCACACGGAATCATTGCCTCTAGGTGACCTCGGCAACCCAGTCACGAAGTTCATCGCTACATCATCCCATTTCTACTCCAGGGTGGGTAACTGCTACAACAGCCCAGATGGTCTCTGATGCTCTGTCTTCACCTAATGACAAGTGGAACACCTCGTAACAAAACCAGCTACGTCTCTCTTCATACCCGGCCACCAGTACTGACGTCTCAAGTCTCGGTACATCTTGGTAACCCTGGGATGAATTTCCCAAGCTGAAGCATGAAACTCCCGCATCAACTCCTTGCGTATATCCCCTAGAACCCACACTCGTCCATGGAAACACATAATTTCATCATCGCATATCGTCCTACCAGGAGGAGGGTCCTCACTTGCCACCAACTCCCGTAGAACTAGGACTTCTGGATCAGATAGTTGTCTCATCCTCACTCTATCCAGGAGGGTAGAAGTCACAACTAAAGATGAAAGATAATTTTTCCCCTGACTGTTGTGCACCTCCAAATGCATCTCAGAGAACAAAGCCATAAGCTGTCATTCATCACTGGACTCTTGCACTACCTGTATCTGAGTCTTCCTACTCAGTGCATCAGCAACAGCATTACCTTTACCAGGTGTATAGGCAAGTTCAAAATCAAAGGACTGAAGGTATTCAACCCACCTTCACTGCCTCAGATTCAAGTCACACTGCGTAAAGATATACTTGAGACTTTTGTGATCGGTAAAAACCACAAAACTTTCTCCCAACAGATAGTGTCTCCAACAGCGCAACGCATGCACAACTGCATCCAACTTGAGATCATGCATCGGGTAATTCCTCTCATGTGGCCTCAACTGCCGAGAACCGTACGCAACAACTCGATCTCCCGGCATCAACACTGCTACCAGAGCAATACCTGATGCATCACAGTAAACTGTATAGCTCTTCCCTTGCTCTAGAAGTATCAGGACTTGTGTTGATGTCAACCTTCCCTTTAGGTTCTGAAAGGCTGTCTTGTAAGCTTCTGACCAAACGAACTTCACACCCTTCTTAATCAAACCCGTCAATGGCGCTGCTAAGCGGGAGAAGTCCTGTATGAAGTGTCTATAGTAACCATCCATCCCTAAGAAACTTCGTATCTCAAACACGTTCTTAGGCTTCTCCCAGGAAACTACTTCTCTCACCTTCTCTGGGTCCACGACAACTCCTGCCTCTGAGATGATATGACCCAGGAAGTGAATCTGGTCCATAAAAAAGTGGCACTTTGAGAGCTTAGTAGATATTCAATGCTCTCTCAGTGTACTCAATACGATATCAAGATGGTTGGCATGGTCGTATCGAGTGTGAAAGTACACCAAGATGTCATCCACGAATACTACCACAAAAGAATCTAGGTAAGGATGGAACACACAATTCATCAAAGCCATGAAAATTGCTGGCACGTTCGTGAGTCCGAACGGCATAACCAAGTGCTCGTACAAACCATACCTACTCCTGAAGGCTATGAGAGGTATATCAGATGGTGTAAAATGAAACTGATGATATATGGATCTCAATTAAATCTTAGAGAACACTTGTGCTCCACGAAGCTGATCAAAAAGATTGTCAATCCTTGTCAAGGGATATCGGTTCTTAACCATCAACTGGTTCAGCATCCGATAATCCACACAAAGTCTGAGGGTACCATCCGCTTTCTTTGCAAAAAGGACCGGAGAACCCCAAGGAGAATTATTGGGTCGAATAAAACCCTTTGACTGTAACTCCTCTAACTTCCTCTTGAGCTCCTACAACTCTGGTGTAGCCATCCTATAAGGAGGAATGGACACTGGTGCTGCTCCTGGCACAAGATCAATAGAGAAATCCACCTCACGCTCTGGAGGTAGACCTGAAAAGTTGTCTGCGAAGACATCCCTGAAATGATCAACCACTGGAAGGAAATCCGTCTGAAAAGTCCCCTGATAATCCAGGTATAAACTAGAAATCTGGGCTGTGACTCCACCTCGCCCATGATTCTCTAGTCCAGCTCAACTCGCCTGAACATCCCATTCACCCTTGTATAGAAACTCTCCACCCTCTAGTGACGTGAAACTCACCCTGCGAAGATAGCAATCTACAAAGGCTCGAAAGGGAACCAACCAGTACATCTTGAGAATGATGTCATAAGCTATCATCTCTAAGACATAGAGGTCCCAAAGAAAGTGACACCCACCAACCTCAAGGGGGAACTCCTTGCACTGACCCACACCAGCCGTTCTAGTTCCCAATAGAGTTTCTAGCATCATAACATCAGAAGAAGTAGAAACACGGAGCCTAAGGCTCTCCACAACGGGTACAGATATGAAACTATGTGCATCACTCGTATCAAAAAGTACTAAATATAAGATAGAAGCTACTAGAATAGTACCTCTGACAGTAGAAGGTCTGGGATCCTTCTCCTGCTGGGTCTGTTGCACTGCATATGTCTGCCCAGTGTCGCGGCCCTGCGACACAGCCTGGCTACCCTGAGCTGTACCGCCCTACTACCTCTGAGATCCTGGTGTTTGGCTACCATGGCCACGACCACCATCTCTGCCAGCACGCCCTGATGTATTCCAGTTCCCTGACTGGTAAGAAACCATTGGTCCTGCTCCTACACGCAGAGTCTGCACAAAACCCCTCTCACTAGCCACCGGTGGAAACTCCCTGCAAAAGCGCTGCAAATGACCCATCCTGCCGCAAGCTCGGCACTACACTAGGTCTCGTGGACATTGTGGCCTCTTGTTACCCTCTCTACCACACTGGTAGCACATGACCTAGCCACCTGAAGCATTCCTATAGCTAGTACTACCACCCTGAGAGAATTTCATCTGTCGCTTCCTCTTTCCAATAGAAATAGTACCAGAAACTGGTGCTGAACCGCCCTGGCCCACACCACTAGCTTCCCACAGGTTCCTCTCTGTAATCAGCGCCTGATTCACAATAGCATGTACTGAAGGCAACCTGAAAACATTCACCATCACTCGGATTTCATATTGGAGACCATCCTAAAAGCACCTATCCCTCAACGTCTCATCACCCACTAGAACGGGTGAAAAACACTGAAGCTCGGTAAAGCGGGCAGAATAATCCATCACTGACATAGCGCCCTACTGTAGATTCATGAACTCTCGAGCTCGATCTGACCTCAACATCTCTAGGAAGAATAATTCATAGAAGGCTATCTGGAAATCTTCCTATGCCATGTCTTTGTGATGCTCTGTCTGGGTGGTAACATCCCACCACCTCTTGGCGGAATCACGCAGCGTGTAAGTCACGAGCTTGACCCTCCGCCCTGGAGGCATATCAATATGCTCAAAAATAGTCTGAATCGATCCCAACCAAGAATCTGCAGCCTGTGGTCCTCCATCCCCTGAAAACATAGGCGGATGCTGCTGTTGGAAGATACGAGTTAGCTCGGCCATATATGTGGTAGCCTGCAGTGCTCCCTGAAAGGTTTGCATGAACCGCATGAAGCCTTCACAGAACTGTGCATATGCGCCTGTGTCTGGTATAATGGCTGGCGTCGCATCTGGCTCTGCTGGAGGATCCACTGGTATCCCATGGCCCACCATCTCTGGAGTATAATCATTGCCGCTCTCCTGGCGAACAACGCATGGCCGTTTCGGAGGCATGACTCTACAAGGTCAAATGCACATCTTAGATCAAGATTTATCAAAGACTGGAGCGAAGGAACCCTAAAAGGGAACAGGAGGAAGAAGGCATTCAAAATTTGAAAAACAAGACTACACGGCGTTTATACTAACTACACGGCGTGTACTTGATTTCTCTTCCCCTGCCCGGGTCCTTCTACATGGCTAAGCCACATGGCTTTCTTCTGAACAAAATTACACGGCGTGTATATAATCTACACAGTGTGTATGGTGTAATTTTCCAACTGCTTGTGTTGTTTGTGACACAGTCGACTACTCGGCTAAAACTACACGGTGTGTGACACCCGCACATGGAGTGTACACCACCCCGTCTTCCCAGCCACATGGCTAACACCACACGGTCTGTCCACGGACAAGACTACACGGCATGTCCCACAGGTACACGACGTGTACTAGACGAGCTTCGCTGACCCGTGTTGTTAGTTACACGGCCAGACACATGGCTCACACTACACGGCGTGTTCTTTAGTGTACACGGCGTGTATGTCTTAAGGTCTCCTTCATCTGTGTTGTTAGTTACACGGGCGGACTCCGGGTCAACACTACATGGAGTGTACATCAGGTACACGGCGTGTTTTACCCAAACATTCCATACCCCGTGTCGTCGCCCAAACGGTTTGTGACATGGGAAGAGACTACACGGCATGTACTCAGGATACACGATGTGTACTCAAAAATTTTATTTTTCTTCCCGAACAGAAGAACATACACGGCGTGTTTAAGGTACTACACGGCGTGTATACTGGGTTTTCCGGACAGTATGCCTCAGAAACTTCCCCGGAACCCATAAAATACTGAAAACCAACACCTAAGTGTCAAATTCCGATCCGTGAGGGCCCATACTCCCCACGAATCAAAGTTTGACATCTTATCTGTGTTATAAAAAAATAAACAGTCAATGATCCACCAAATTCCGGTAAATGGGGGCCCACACTCCCCAAAAACCAAAGTTTGGCGTCCATTCTATAAACCAACTCATACAACAATACCCTATCACATAGCATGTATTTATCAAGCAGCTATCACAACAGCATGCTTTTTCTAGCACAGCAACTATCACAACAACATGCAATTTCTAATGCACCTACATGGCATGGAAACTATGCATGACATGTGATTCCTAGCATGTTCCTAAATAATGCATGATATGGCATAACCTCATCTCATCGGGTTGCAACTAAATAGAACCCATAAATAAAATATAAACAGCACAATCACAAGTGCGTCACCCAACAGTGAAATCAAATCAACTGTAAAATTTTCAAAATCGAAAGAATTGCAAAAATATGAGGTAGACTGGCTTTTCCCTGTACACGGGTTAGCTACGCCCAGGCACAGCTTATTACCAAGTACCGAATTCGTCCTATCCCTAGCTAAAGGCTCCAAACAGTAAATCAAGAGAAAAGAAACACCCTTTGATACCACTTTGTAACGTTCCGGATCCGGGTGCCACTCAACGGGTGCCCCGAACCCGGTTGGTCACATGAACTCAAGTGCATTTTCCCAAACACCAGAGGTTGTTGACTAGTAGAAAGGGCTCAGGTCTGATAGTGGGGAAACTATGCCCTCATTTGTCAAAGTGTAGCGCAGTGGAATATAATATAAACATACAACAACAGTGGAAGTAGTAATAGTATATATAACTGAAATGGATAACTGATAAAAAAAGGGAAACCAGCAGTCATATATATATATGAAGATGCAGCATGTCACTATTCTATAAAATAGCCAGAACATGTTATGCTGAAATATAATACATTAAAACTAAAGTACAAGTATAGAAAGCAAAACAGAACAGCCAACAGCATCGCGATCCTAGGCTCGGTCCCATTCCCTCCTGCTCCTAAATAACAATCAAGTACCTGTGTAGGGACTTTTTCCCCTATCCACACTTGCAGAAATGTAATCTGTTTGGGCCAAAAATCATGACCCAAATAGGGTGTGAGAAATAAATCCCAGTAGGCACCCACCAAAGGCTCGTGCCCAACTGTGTGAAAGCATGCAACAACAGTGTGCAGTAGTAAAAAGCAATAAAGTAAGCATTACTGAAAAGTAACTAACTTAACCAGTTATATTGCCATTTTAATATCATTTAATCATTTAATTTAAAATATCACCATAGTGAATATTCTAAGTAAACAGCCAATGCCCTCAGACACGTAAACCCCTACCCTCAGGTAAAGAGAATCCAAAAACAAGAATCTTCCCACATGCATACTGATATTTCCCATAGGTGTAAGTAGTGTCACCCACAGGCACAGAATCAACTGCCCACAGGCACAGAAGAAGTTTCCCACAGGCTCAATAGTACAGTGCCTACAGGCTAATCACAACACTGCCCTCAGGCTAAACAGGTAACCGGGCCAAGCCCAACATGTAATCAAGTAGTACACAAGTAATTCCTCCCAAGTCAATTATACAATCATCACTTTAAAGGCATACCCTCGGGTATCCTAGCCAAACGGCTAAACAGAGGAACGCACCCCTAGGGTGGTCCTAGATCCAAGAAACAATCCCAAATAGCATTTTATTATCACAATTAATTACCTATTCAATTCTAGGTATTTAAAATAGCCATGGCCTCAGCCACACGACACCCCAACATGGGTTTGTGGCACAAAGGTACACAAAAATGCACAATGGTTGGAATATAAACACCAAGCCACCTACCTTAAACGCCCCTGATCAGTATACTCGAACGACATTCCACGAATTGTCCTAGAACGAGGTAGATCTGAGGTGAAATAAAACTCTCTTAAACTCAAATAACTTCCCTTAGAGGAATAATTGGAAAGAACTACGCAAGGATATGGGAGGTCTTACCCGTGTGGTTCCAACGAGATCGATGGAGGTGGAATCGGATTCCCGGTTTGCGATCGATGGATCCTTGAAGGTTCGGCCATCCCCTCCCAAGCTCCCATATATTTCTAAGCCTTCCCTATGAACAGGGTTGGCTACTGCCCATTTTAAGCGAAAAAACAAAGTACACGGCATGTACTTTTGAGTACATGGCGTGTACTTCCTTCATTTAACTATTCCTATGGCGGCACCGCCAATTGTTCATCTGTCAACATGAGTACACATCGTGTATTCCCGACTACACGGCGTGTACTATCGCCCAGCTGGTAGCTACTTCCACCGTCGTACTGTTTCGCCTTCTGAATGACTACACGGCATGTAAAAGACCACTACACGGCGTGTAGTCGGTTTTTATACGCTTCATCGCCGACATGGCTACACACCCTGTGTACTCATTCCACACGGCCAAAAATACACGGCGTGTGGAAAAGTACACAGCGTGTAGTCCCAAAATTTAGGATTTTCCCCATTTTCCTTATTTTCTCAAAAATACTTAAGGAAAAGATAAAAGAAGAAACCCATACCTCAAAACTAAGAACTGGGTTCTTACAATATTAAGAGACAGCTTCCACAAATTACAGCAACTACTCTTGAAAAACGCCGACAAAAAAATCTCAATGGTTTCAAAAACTAGCAACATAAATCATTGATGGTTTGAAATATCAATTTAGTTTATTATTTATTATATTGATAATTTTTTTACAAATTTTAAGGTGTCTCAACAGGCTGATAAAATTGATAAGTGACTGTGTATATTGAGTAACCCACCATCCAAAATGGTTAAATATTATAATACATATGTGGTGAATGGTTTTTGATGTCATACACGTGCATATGGGGAATCAAGAAAAAACAATTAACAGTGGAGTTTTCTTGAGAGGATCTCATCATATAGAAACTGAAGTTGATTTTTACGGCATGCTGGATGAAATTGTTGAACTGTGTTAACTATGAAAAAATTACATAACGATGTTTAAATGTCGGTGGTTGGATACTGAGAGAGGCTTGTGTGTTCATATGACTCATGGAATCATTGATATTAAATATAAAATTATTCTTGCAGTAAATGAACCATTTTTACTGGCTCAACAGAAACATAAAATTTATTATGCAAAGTACTGTGCTACTTCAAGAGACTCGAGTGATTGGTGGAGCATAATAAAAATAAAATCTCAGGAAAATCAGTTTACTCAAACTGAATGTGGTTTCACTAAAGTTAAAGGAATTGAAATTTTTCAAGAGACTACTCAAAATCCATCTTTTTCACAAAGAGATATGAATATCGATGATGACACTCCACAATTAAGGGTCGATAGTGAGGACGATGTTAATGATGTTACAAATGAATTTGAAATGTCAAGAGATGATGAAATTGAAACTCATATGGATATTAATGATGCTAAGAAGGAATATGAAGACATTGACATTGTCAGATATGAAGATTATGATGAAGGTGAAAATTGATATAGTTAAATGCTAGTTGTAATCATAACTAATATATATCTATATATAATAGTTATTTTCAACTATTTGATAACAACAATCATTTTTTGTTTCAGATAGACGATGATCTATTTCGTGAGTTGCATGAGACTAAGATACCTTTGGATGAGGATTTAGGATCATCTGACCCTTAGCCTACTGGCAGTTCAGGGGGTACACGGAGGGGGCGTGGTCTTGTGCAACTGATGATTCCTGACCCTATCCTCGAGCGACGTCCACATCTTGGCTTCAATCCATGCATGCGGAGGTATGATAACATGTGTATTTTAGTTAGATTTCATTAATTTATTTATATAATAATTGTTTTATTATTTGTTCTTTTTTCACAGTTTTGCGCAAATGGTTGTTGCACAGATGAGCTCTCTCTTGCACAATTATTTTTTTCAGCCATGGATCACATGGAAATAGATTCTCATTGATGTGCAGCTTGACATGTTCAATCATTGGCTGGTACGTAAATAAATAATATTTGTTTTAAAAATTATTTCATTAATAACTTGATATTATAAATTATTTTCAGGGTTTATGGTATCCATCAATGATGGCATGTGTGATGTTATCCACGTGGCATGAGAGGTGTTTATACGTGACTGTTTCCGTCAGTTTTTGCAAAATTTGAGAAGGAAGACCATTAAGAAAGAAGGAGTTTCAGTATTTGATGAGTCATGTAGAACCCACCGACCAGAGTACATTTCATCTTATATTTGGGATGGATTATGTTCACACTGGTTGGGTGGTAGATTTCAGAGGAGATCTTCATTGGGCCGACAGAACCAGGGGAGACAGGAGGTGACGCATCAAGCCGGTAGTCGTACATTCAGTATGCATAGAGATCATCTGGTAAGTACTTTTTTTAAATATTTTATAAAACTTTAAATATAAATAGTTTATTTTATATTCATATAGGTAGTCGAGCAGCCCGATATTGCGGAGTACAACATTTATCGGAGGATGTACACTGATCCAGCCACTAGAGAGATTAGAGGTGATCGTCAGCATCGGATTGTGGTTAATATTATTTCTTTTTCAGTTTGGAAACTAACTACATGTAATATTTTCCCTATTTTAATTTCAAATTGGAGCTGAAGGAGTCATATGAGGTCGTGACCTCTCAGAAACAGGTTGAGAGTCAGGCCGAGGCGGCTGATCAGTCTAGTTCCCGCCATTTCAATGAGGCGTTATGGATGCAAGCGACCCATTATGGCTTCGAGAAGGGTTGAGTAGTTGGTATCAGCTCCCATTTGACTCCTGGGACTTATTATGGTACTACTACGATGTCGGCCTCCAACTCGAGAGGAGCTTATAGAGAGGCATCATCTTCTGGCTCACAGTATCAGGAGCAACTACATGCTCAGAGTGAGCTTATAGAGAGTTTGCGTAAGCAGCAGGAAGAGATGAATCAGTAGTAATAGCTGCAGTACGAGGAGAAGATGTGTCGATTGCAGTATCAACATCATGAGCAAATGGAGTACATGCATTGTCTGACTCATAATTTAGGGATAGATTTTTCTCCATCATCTCCAGCTCATCCACCTCCTCCAGAAGACTATCCCCCCTAGTGACTTTTTTGTAATGTTTTAAACATTTGACATTAAAGTTTGTAATATTAACTATTTAAATTTTTTCTTTTATATTGGTGTGAATATTGCATAATTTAAATTTTTTATAATTTTTTATAATTTTTTAATTTTTTTATTATTTTAATAATATTAATATTAATTTTTCATAAATATTAATAATAATAATAACATTATTATATTATTATTATTATTTTATTATTAATATTATAATAATACAATTTTTTCTATTATTAATATTAGTATTATTATTATATAATATAATATTATTTATATGAATAGTATTAATAATACTATTATTTTCTAATATTAATTTATCATAATTTTATTGAATATATTTTTTAATTTTATTAAGTATTTGTGACGGGTACTTTTGCGACAGGACCCCGTCGTAAATAGTTTATATATTTTTTAAATAAATATTTGCGATGGGAAAATCGGACCGTCGCAAATACTTATTTGTGACGGGCCCATCACAACAACGTTATATATAATCTATATAATCGGAGAACTATTTGCAACGCTGTTTTCTACAATGGTCCATTTGCAATGGGACCCCATCGCAAAAGCTCATTTATAACGAGATCCCATCGCAAATAGCCCATCGTAAATAACTTAAATTCCAGTAGTGCTCTATTGAGATAGAAAACATATTCTAACTATGCCTTCAAATCATTATGATCTATTTGAAAACTAGTATCAATATAACTTTTGATGACCAGCTCATCTCCTCCATACACTAGGAAAATATCCTTAGTTCTTCTCAGATACTTAAGGAAATCCTTAACAGCAGACCAAAGTAGTTCTCCTAGATTAGCTTTACATCTTCCTACCATGTTCAATGCATACTCAGCATCAAGTCTAGTACATAGCATGAAATACATGATCGATCCTATCATTGAAGCATATGGGATCTTACTCATTCTCTCTTTCTCCTATTGTGTCTGAGGACAAATTTTCTTAAAAATATGCATACCATGTGACACTAGAGCCAATATTATTTTGGATTGTTCCATACTAAATCTCTTTAGTATCTGGTCAATGTATGTACTTTGACTTAGTTTGAGAAGTCTCTTGGATCTATCACGAATAATCTTGATCCCTATAATATAGGCTTCTTCACCTAAGTCCTTCATTGAGAAACACTTGTTTAACTGGTTATCCACATACTGTAATATTGGTATGTCATTTCCAATAAGTAATATGTCATTAACATATAATACTACTACTACAAAACTTGGTTTATCTAGCGCTAGCTAAAAATGCAGTTAATGACCCCCTTTGTCAGTGCTAAAAAAGCACTGTAAAAGGGGGACATTTATCAGCCCTTGTAAAAAAGTGCTAATAGGGGGGTTATCGGTGCTTTTTTAGAAGCACTGATAAAGACCCCCCCCCCCCTTATCAGTGCTATTTTTACAAGCGTTGATAAAATTATACTTCAAAAAATATATATATTTCATTAAAAATAATATATTAATATATAAATATGTTTATACTGATATAAATATAATATATATTTTTTTAAATATGTTTTAGATAGGGTAAATAGACATTTACACTTAATATATAAGATATTTAGTGAAAATGTCTTACAAAATAATTAATATATGTATATATTTAATAAATAATTTTCTTATTATTAACGAGTAATATTCATTTAATATCAATTTAAAGATAAGAAAAAACAAAAAAAATAAAAGATCTAAAATAAGTTGAAAATGCAACTTGAACTTCAAACGACCGTAACTTTTGATCTGGGTGTCCATTTGGGCTCTACTACATCAAATCAAAGCCTGCGAAGAGATCTACGCCCTATTGATTGAGGGTAAACCCTCCATTATATCTTTTGAGGCCAAAAATGCCCAGAAGGCCTCCAAAACTATGTTTTTAGTTTGGGTGGCCCATTTTTTAACATTGGATAGATTTTAAACCTCGTTTAAGGGGGGTATTTTTGCCCTTTTTTAGTGGGGACTGAATTTATTTTCAAGGAATACATTCATATTGATATTATGGATTTGAAATTTTATTGTTTTTCACAACCTAATTTTGTTTATAATTAAATACATGCATGCTTTCATATTTATAATAAATCACTCATATATATGCATATATCAACATATTTACGTAAAAATGTAGATTCTAATATATGTAAATAAATGCATCTTTTAAAAATGTACTTAAAACAATATCTAACCATTTTTTACATTATAGATACATATACATATATGTGTGTATTAATAAATAGATATATATTTATATTATATTCTAGTATGTGTAAATGAATATAGTATATAATATATTTAAATAAATATAAGTATATATATATCACACACACACGCATATATTGTATAAATTTATTTAAAAATATATATATGTATATATGTATATATAAACAAATATATCATTAAACAGACAGAAAAACAACATGGTGTAGTGGTAGAGGCGTTTCGTCTTCAAAGGGGAGGGAATCCTAGAGGGCGTTCATGAGGCTGGAAATTCACAAAGCGTTGATAAAGGGGGTGTAGCACTGATAAAGGGGTCAAATTCTCATGGGTGTTTGGAAAAAAAATTACCCTCTTTAATAGCACTAAAAAGAATTGTTAAAGGACCCTTTTAACAACACTTTTTTATCATTGTTAAAGAGGGCCTTTAACAATGATTTTTTAACATTGATAAAAGTTTCAGGCTTTTAACTATGCCCATATTATCATCACTTTTTTAGAATTGATAAAGGCATATTCTCATGTTGTTAAAGGAATTTTTTGTAATAGTGTACTAGAATAATGACTGCATTCCCACTAAACCTTTTATAAACACATGGCTCAGATTCGTTCTTAATGAACCCAAATTATTTTTATCTTTATCGAATCGAATGTTCTATAACCTGGATTCTTTCTCGAATCCATAAATGGATCTCTATAACTTTCAAACCCTTTTTGCATCACATGGAGTCTCAAATCCTTCTGATTGTGTCATGAAGACATCTTCCTGGAGGTTTCTATTAAAGAAATCTATTTTGACATTCACCTTCCAAATTTCATAATCATGGTAAGCTTCTATATAAAGTATAATTTTGATGGATTTAAACATGAAAACTAGTGAAAAGGTTTCATTAGAGTCAATTACTTGATGATATTTAAACTCTTTATCCACTAGTCTTGCTTTATAGGTATTTACTTTACCTTCCATGTCCAGTTTTCTCTTGAATACCCATTTTCACCCTATAGGATTTACATCAATTGGATCATCGACCAAAACCCAAAAATGGTTCTAATACATTGAATATATTTCAGAATTCATAGATTCTTTCCATCTTAGATCTTTTGAGCTCTCTACTGCATCTTTGGAGGAGAGAGATTCATCACTGCCAACCAATAGTGAGTCACCATCTTTAGTAACTTGAAAATAATCTCTTTATGGTTCTCTTACCTCTTTAGTAATTCTATATAGTACTTATGTTTCAGGAACTACTTCTTCCATGGGGACCTATGGAATCTGTTCGTATACCGACACTTGTGTATCTTGAGCATCAACTTCATCGAAGTCAATCTTACTTCCACTATCATTTTTGAGAATGTTCTCCCTCTCAATAAAGATAGTTTGACTGGTGACAGTCACTTTCTTATCTGAGGGATTTTATAGGTATTATCTCTTTGTTTCCTTAGGATACCCTATAAAGATACACTTTTTTCTCTAGGGTTCTAGTTTGTTTCCTGAGAAGGCCTTGACAAATGTCTTGCAACTCCATACCCATGTATGTAACACAATGGGTTTCTTTTCACTCTATAACTCGAAGGGAATACTATTTTCTACCTTAGTTGGTACTTGGTTTAATGTATATGTTGTAGTTTTTAATTCATATACCCAAAAGGATAATGAAAGATTTTCATGACTCATCATCAGTCTTATCATGTCAAACAGGGTATGGTTCCTCCTATCACTAACATCATTCCACTCTGCTATGTAAGGTGGAGTGAGTTGAGATAGAATATAAAACTCCTATAAAAGTTCAATAAACTCTTGGTCAAGATATTCACCACCTCAATCTGATCAAAGATTTGTTATCTTATTTCCAAGGTTATTCTCTACTTCATTCTTGAATTCTTTGAATTTCTAAAAAGACTCAGACTTATACTCCATTAAGTAGACATAGCCATATCTACTCAAGTCATCAGTAAATGATATGAAGTGAGAATATCCACCTCTAACTACTACTAGAAATGGTACACACACATCAGTGTGTACCAATCCATGAATCTATGTGACCCTTTCACCCTATCCACCGAATGGTGGTTTGGTCATTTTTTCTTGCAAACAAGCATGACATATTTTCATGTGGTTTTAACTTAGAAGATTATAAATATTGATCTTGATAGATCTTTGTCAAATGCTTCTCGTTTACATGACCAAAATGGTGATTCCATAGCTAAGTGTTATATGATTTGTGTGAACATGATTCGTTATCTATTTCCAATACTTATTTTTCATAATTTAATAAAAAAATACTGAAATTTAAATGTTTCATACCATAACATGTTTGGTCTTTATAAAATAAAAAACTTTCATTTCAAAATATAAAAATAAAACCATCTACATATAGGCATGATATAGAAATTATGTTCATGGTAAAAGTTGGTACATAATAACAATATATTAAAACCAATATCATTCCTTTTAGAAATGAATGGCAGTAGTCTCAAATGGCTAGAACAGTCATCCTTGCACCATTGAAAGCTTGAAAATCCACCTCTCTTCGAGCAAAATTTCAGAATCTACATGGTTCCTATATTTGGATATAGATGTGAGCACCATAAGTTGAATTTAATACCTAATGTGTATATATTGAAAGATTAAAATCGATATCAAGCACACCTTTAGCTTCCCATTACTTCAAGGTGAAGTTATTCTTCAAGTGTAATTACCAGGCACATCACGGATAGGATCTTCCAGTATATACAACTTTCTTTCATTGCAAAGGATAATGTGTAAGTGCCTTTGCCACTATTAGAAATTTGTGCTGATGAGAAGGTTATCCTTATCAAGAATGGATCATAGTGATATGTTTGGATTCATTTTAATTGGTTTTTCTATAAATACGATGAGTAGATTTTTAGCACTTTATCTGATAAAATTTGGAAAATTAAATAAATATTATATTTATTAACCCCACATTATTTTATCAAAACCCAATATCCCTCGCCATTGGCTTTGAAATATCATATTTCTTGGACATTCTAGTGGAAAGGATCTATATTCTCATTATCATCACCCCATCATTGGTCGATCAAGAAATTTGAATGGTTTTATGTATGAATTCCAAATGCCAACTGCATTAACTCTTAGTTCCTTGATATATTGAGTGAACTCCCTAATCCTAAAATACTTAAATTGGATTTTCTAACTTTTTCCTCTTAGTTACACCAAGTCCTACTTTGGTAGTCAACTCTTGATGTGAACTAAGTTAAGTCAACCAAAAACTTCAATTTATAATTCCTCGATAATTAAAATCATCCCAACTTTGGATGGTCAAGAACATTGAACTATGGTTAAATTTTAACTAAAGTAGTGGAAGGTTATACTGAATTAATATATATAATTGAAGGATTTTATATTTTATGCATAAATTTCCAATTAAAATATTTATTATAAGATTATTAATATTAAGTTTATTTACTAAAGTGATTAACCATGTATTATATAATATTTACATATAATCCAGTTTATTTTAGTTCTATCTTTCATTCTTGTTAATTCATTAATTTATGTGATCGAGAAAAAAATACATAATGAAATATTAATGAAACTGACAAAAATAAAATAATAAAGTGGAATGATCATGAGATTTTACTAATGGTTAGTTTATCTAGTAGATGATAAACTAATCTTCAACCTAGGGGAAAACACCATGAACAATTTATGGTTCAGGTTACAGCTTTCCATTTGTCCACCAATGTATCTCTCTTTAGTTACTTTCATCTCACATCCAAACATGAAGCACCTCCACTATCTTGGGAACTTCATCCATTATATATGCTTTTAATCATACACTTTATTTTACTCATACACGGGTGGGGGAAAACCAAATGTTTGGTTAAAGGTTTTACATAAAAGAAACCATGGGAACACATGCCCTTTACATAATGTGAGGAGAGATGACACAAAAACCAACAATTTAATTTAATAATAAAATAAATGAAACCAATCACATATAAAGGTTTGTTCTAGGATCATTATCATCCATATGCATGAAATGAATTACAAATTTAATAAAATTATAATTAAATTCCAATCATTCTTATTTATGATAAATCATGCTCGAATAAATTAATTATCTTCTTTAATTAACTAATTCTTTTATCTTAATTCTCATCCAAAATTCATTGAGATTCTCATCCATCGTAATTTTAAACAAATTAAATAAGATTATTTAAAATTAACTATGTACCATAATTTACCTTATAGGCAACACAGTGAGTACCCATCCGAACTACCCAACATGTATTATACTCGTATACGGTTTACTCATGCGACATGTGGCATACGTGACTTAATCATGTAATTTCATGACGTGTACTGTCAACTTAATTATCACATGGTTTACATGATATTTACGTATCTTGTTATGCTTCAATGCGAGTAGAGTAATTAATGTAATATGACTTGAACATGATATGTAGATTATGCAGAAATTATTTAGATATTTATATACATAAAAATCATCACATGGCTTATCATATCAAATTAATGACCACACGCAAGCACGTGTTGAAAATGTTTTCATAGTATCATAAATTAATTTTCAATTCTGTCATGTACATGGGCTACACGGCTTTTGGTGTCTGAATTATGGTCCTTTTTAACTTTGACACCCACTTGAGCCTGATACCTTTATGACTGAAAGGGAGGCTAGAAAGCACCCAAGTTTCATCATCTCAGATAGACTTCATTTCATCATTTTAGGTTTTGAGTGCAGCAAAAGCGTTGGATGGGTCATGCCCAACTTGGTTTTTTGTAATGATCAATGATTAATCCAAGATTTACATGATAATAAACGTTGTGATCAAAAACACGGGATCATCACATATTATTTATAATTAATTTAAGAAATTAAAGAATTACCGTGTGAAAAAATATTTCTTTGTTGATAGATCTGACATCTCTACATCATATCGACATTGCGTTGTTGGGATCAAGAATATATTTTCTCCAGTAGTGATGCACACATGTTACACAAACCTTCAAATGCCACTGTAGGAATCTCGGGGTGATGGCACAGTAGATCGTAACATTTGTATCATTCCCCTTTGACCACCCCAAGAACCGCTTCAAAGAAGGGTTCGATTCGATCTCTCTAGACTTAAGAGTGGTGGTGGTGGTGGATTGTTACCCATTCTTGAGATCATTATTAGAGAGAGAGAGCTATCTAGTGCTTTTAGAGGATTCTCTATGAATCTTGTTGCACACAACATAATTAATTGGCTCTATATACAAATAATATAATTGAAAATACACCCTTATTATTCTCGTAATCCCTGTGGAACCACATGTCTATAATAATATTATTATTAATATTATTTCTTGACATGTGCTAAACTCGCGAATTAAATTAAATATTATTTATTCAAATAATATTCAATATATATTATTTCTCACCAGACCATAAAACTTGATCCAACATTCCTCCACAATATTTATCAAGCCCTGAATAATGACTATTTATTTAATAAATAAATATCACTTCATTATTCATCAATAAATAAATAAATATTATATTAAATAAAAGGAAAATAAATATTTATTAACTATTCTACTCATATTATATTCTCTTGAATAACTGGTGATGAAATATATGTGATCAAGCAAACATGAATAATTATTGAACCACATACGGGAATAATATTTATTCAAATTGTTAAATATTATCATTATTTAACTGAAATTATGGATACACTTAGTATGTAACCCTATGATGTTATTAGTATTTTCAGGAATTATTATATACTCCCTTTACTTATTTTATATGAAATGTGCATAATATTTGTGAAATATTAATGTTTTAATACTAAGTATAATTTTTGAGCATTTTTAGAAGTAGTCCAATTGATTCTATTTACTATTTTATTTATAACACTACCCCTAATTATCAAAATTGTGTGGTTCTTGTTTTTTAGGATTCCTAATTTAATATAAAAACATTTCATTTGAAGGTATCATGGGCCAATTATTCCATTTGAAGGCCCATATGGACCACACAAAAAGGCATATAAAATCTGTGAAGAAACTAGACCAGCCATGAAGATTTAATTGATGGGCTCAATCAGGAAGTCCAAATTCCTTTATTCTCCTCCAATATTCGGGGTACAATGTAAGGATTCTTGGTAGGGCCCAAATTCAAGAACAAGGATCCCAAATGAATCTTTGAAGTACAGCCCAGCATTCTGGTCGGGAATTAAAATCCGAACACTATGTATAACATATCTCATGATTTAATCATCACATAAAGATGATATTTTGCATTGTGAAAGAGGAGATATAGGCGTCCAACTTTGTTGAATAAAGAATTCAGATTTGAAGGCATATTATTGTTTAAAACCCCATTTATATTTTTTCCTTCAAAAAGCTTGTATTGAAATGGACAGTTTACAATTGTTTAATCCAACCGCTATAACATTGGCTCCTTAAGTCCAATGGCTGCCACATTTTCAGATTAGACATAGAATATATTTATCTACAACTTTTAAGAAGATTATATCTCAATATTCAGCTGTCTAATTTATCAAAGTGGTGATGCAAGTGGAGGGGGAGTTTTAGAATGCAAACAGCCCACAACATTGGGCTATAAATACATTCCCTCCTCTCCTTTCAAATGAGTTGGCAATTAAGAATATATAAGGATCAATTGCCACGACCAAGGCTCTGTAAAAGGCTTGGGAGGACATTCCAAACTCAAGTTTTCACTTGAGAGACCCTTCCTCCTCTCTTTTATTTCATGTTCTTTCCGTTCATTTTCAATTGTAATTTTGTAAGTGCTTCTGTTTTGTAATTCTATTTTAATGCAAGTTTCTTCCTAAATATCTCTTATTCTAATCCACCTTATGTAGTTTAATATTTATGTTCTTAAAATAGTTTAAATACAGTTTAATCTCCTTCCATTATTTTTCTTTCACATTCAATCTAAAGTTCATTTTTAATTATCATCATCGTTTGTGTGTGTGTTCGACGCACCACTCTTTTCTTATCCCTTTATTTTTCTTATCTTCTTAATTTATCATAATAATCATTATAACCAGATTACTAATAATTTCAATGTATGATTAAATCTCTCATTGGGGTGAGTTATAATTTAGGTATGTTAAGTGATTGAGAGTATTTGCTCAATGAGTATTCTTTAATTTAACATTGTGTATGTTGGACTTAACATGTCATGGATTAATGACTTGTTTTGTTTAAACGTGTGGTTTCCATGGATTATTGGAACCATAAATACACTACCATAAACAATCTCTAATTGAGATTAGAACCCTAAGTTAAGTTAAGTCTTGGATTAAATCCTTAACACTTAGGAATTCCAATCAACATTATCTTGTGAAGTGGGTGTTAATTTAACTCAAGGATATCACAAGCTTAACTCCCTAAAAATGAACTCACCCCAATCTTTATCAATTGTTAAATCAAACAAAAATCATTAATCACTTCATTTAATCTCTGAAAACAAACCCCCCAATCATAATACAATCAACTAAAAACAATCAACTATTAAAAAGTATCATCTCCGAGGATTCGACCTGAGTGTTGCTATACACATTAGCAGAGCACCGGAACCTTGACCGGTCGAAAGGAGAAAATCGGCCACACTTTCAAATGGATCCATTTCCGAGGATGGTGCTTTATGTAGTCATTAGTTTCTAGTTATTGTAAAAAACAAAATTTTAAAAAAATTGAAAAAAAAACACAAAGAAAAACCCATCTTCTCATAAAAATCATAAACTGAAAAAACACAAAGAAAAACTCATCTTTCTCTTTCTTCCAACGTCTCTCTGAATGCCTTGTAGCCTCCCAAACAATACCTCAGATTTTTTTGAACCTGAAATTGATCAAACACTTCGCCAACTTAGGAGGAACATAAGAGATAATCAACTCATTCAAGAACATTCCCTTGTCCAACCAGTTGAATTAGAAATGGCCAATCCTAGGGAAAAAACACTAAAAGAACTTGTTGCCCTTGATATGAATTACCAACCTCTTGGTATTCAATATCCAAACATATAGGTTGACTTCAAACTCAAATCGGGTTTGATTCATCTTCTCCCTCATTTCCACAGGCTAGCCGGTGAAGATCTGCATCTCCACCTTAAAAAGTTCCAAGTGGTGTTCTCTACCATGAAGCCTCAAGGGGTTTCTGAGGAACAAATAAAACTTCAAGAATTCCCTTTCTCCCTAGCTGACATTGCTAAGTCATGGATCTACTACCTTCCTCCTGGTTCCATAATCACATGGAATGACATGAAGCGACTCTTCTTAGAGAAATTATTTTCTACTTCTCGTACTGCTTCTATCCGAAAAGAAATAAGTGGTATTCGTCAATTCCCAAGTGAATCGCTCCATGAATACTGGGAGAGGTTCAAAAGGCTTGTTTCAAACTACCCACACCACCAAATCCCTGACCAACTCTTGATCCAATACTTCTATGAGGGGTTATTGGCTATGGAGAGAACTATCATTGATGCCACAAGTGGCGGTGCTCTTTTTGATAAAACTCCTGCAACTACAAGAGATATCATAAGTAACATGGTTGTGAACACACAATAATTCCATAATCAATCACATGCTCAAGTAAAACAAGCCCAATATAGTCAATCTATAGATCCAAACAAGATGGCAGAGTGGATTAGTGAACTTACAGGTCTTGTGCGATAACTAGCTATGGCTACCAAAGCCCCAACCTCATCTTATCCACAATCTTTGTTCCCTAGACCTATCAATAATTGTGGAATATGTAGCTCCCCATATCATCCAACTGACACATTTCCACAACTTCAAGAGGATCCCTCTGATTCATCCGAACCAATGGAGCTCAATGCAGCCTATGCTCAGCAGAACACCAACCCTCAACTATCAGGTCAGTTTGTTAGAAAATTCAACCAACATCACTATGATACCTTCTCTTCTTCCTATAACCAAGGCATGAGGTATGTTAATATTGTCTATCATCCCCCTCAATACCCTCATCAAAACCCAAACCTTTTTCAATATGGTCAAGGTGTTGGTAACTTCCAACAACCTTACCCTTTTGTTCCTCAACCTCAAAGGATCAATCCTCATCTTCCTCCTCTAGGATTCCACTATCCTAGTGAGCCTTCCCAATTCCCAAACCAATACAATCACTTTCCCAAGAACCAAAATCAAGGAAATCTCAATCCAGGACAAGCCTCTTCTTCCAAGAAATCATGGGAAAGTGCAGTTGAAGACCTTGCCTCATTTACCCATTCCAGCCTCAAAAACATTGAAACCCAAATTGGTCAACTTGCATCCCACCTAAGCCAGTAACAACAATCAAATTCTTCCCAAATCCCATCTCAACCATTACCCAACCCCAAGGGTAATGTAAGTGCAATTTCACTTATATTGGGAAATAAAATCTCTATGCATTAAGATAAGTCCTCCAACCCTCCTTTGAATGTTGACCTAGAAAATGAAAAGAAAAAAATATGAAAAGGAA
Organism: Viscum album; assembly: GCA_963277665.1. Classification (NCBI taxonomy): domain Eukaryota; kingdom Viridiplantae; phylum Streptophyta; class Magnoliopsida; order Santalales; family Viscaceae; genus Viscum; species Viscum album. Next base: position 1,508,180,337 of record OY728139.1, on the reverse strand, counting down.
CTTGAATCCATTCCCTCACCTCCTTCTATTCCACTTAGGAACCCAATTCATTTTCCTCAAGCTGTTTCTAAGCCAAATAAGTCCTTTGAATCTGATCCTAAAATGCTTGACATGTTTATACGTGTTGAAGTGAACATTCCCCTCTTAGATGCCATTAAACAAATTCCTAAGTATGCTAAGTTTCTCAAGGAGTTGTGTACCAATAAGAGGAAACTTAGGACCTTTGAAAATGTTTCAACCCAAGAGTCCATACCCATTAAGTGAAAAGATCCTGGAACCTTTACGGTTCCATGCCAAATTGGAAGTTCCAACTTCGATGATGCACTCATAGACCTAGGAGACTCAATTAATGTCATGCACAAATCCATCTTCTCCAACCTTGGTCTAGGTCCCTTTCACCCAACGGGTGTTGTTATTCAATTGGCCAATCAAAGAACTGTTAGTCCTGAGGGTATAATTGAGAATGTCCTTGTTTGAGTCAATGATCTTATCTTCCCAGCTGACTTCTATGTCCTTGACATGGAAGGTGAGACAACTTCTTTCCAATCTCCTCTGATTTTAGGAAGAACTTTCCTCATGACATCTAAAACCAAAATTGATGTCTATGCTGGCATCTTATCCATGGAATTTAGTGACCAACTGGTCAAGTTAAATATTTTTCAATCCATGCGATACCCATCAGAGAATGAATCTACATTCTCTATCCATTCTTCTGAAACTCTCTCTGAGAGTGTGTTGAATCCCAATCCATCATGTCCTTCTTGTTCTACTGATAGAGGATTTTTTGAATATTGAATCCTCTCTAACCAAGTCATAAATAGAGAAGTTGGTGTTGACATTAAAAATGCAAACTCCATTGATCTAAAGGATCTTAAAAAATCTTTAGAATCTCATCTTGCCTCTAACCTCCACTTCTCCAGATTGGATGATAATGAGGAAAATGAAATAGAATGCTCATTTGTTTATTCAGATCAGTTTATCCAACATTCATCATTTCCTATCCATGATTCTGAAAATTATGTTATATGTGAGGTTAACCCTAAAAAATGTGTTTATCTTGTCCTAATGAGAGTGAAGGTTGTGCGATTTGTTCCCTAATTAATAATGTGATCACCAGTGATATTGAAATTGACCATTCTTTGGCGAACAACATTGAAATAAAGGATATGGAAAATTTTATTTAGTCTTATAACTCCACTTATCCTCATTACTCTACATCGGTAAGTGATGAAATAAATGAGTCAAAACAAATTGGGATCTCATACTGTGGTTTTGTGTTATCTGATCCTTACATAAATGAACTATCAGAATTGATACATATTCCTGAATTTCCAAGCATAGAAAACCATCACTTTGTGGATAAAATCATTCCTCACCTTGGAGACAAAAGGGAGGATAGTCATATTCTCTTTCCACCTCCATTTAATTGCAATCACACAATCAAGGAAGGGGACAAATTATCCAATGAACAATTAGGCATCCCAAAGGAGATGTTTTTCTAGAAGCACTCTGGAGTTGAGAAAATACGGTGGCCACTATCAGACTATGGGTAGTCCACTGCAACTGTCTAGCTATAGACAAATAAATGCAGTGCTTCTTGGGAGGCAACCCATGTTTTCTTTTACTTTTATAAAATTTTAATTTCTTTTTAGTTTTTCATTATATAAATAATGATTTTTCTTTTTCAGGTAACATCCCACAATCCTAGAACCACATCGACTTCCATCGGATCCATAGTAGACCCACTAATGGATGGAGATGGAAACCCACCAAATCTAAACCATGGGTAACCTCTTTCCATTTAACTCCTCTTATCTCTCTCTCTCTCTCTCTCTTCTTCCTCCCTCCTTCTACTTTTGTTTTTTACCACTTTCCTCCTCACAATTTTTTATTTACTCTTCCTCTTTTGTGTGGGTGTTTCTTTATAAAAAACTAAAAAAACCTAAAAAAACAAAAAACAAACAAATAATAATAATAATATGAAAAATCAAGAGTCATTCTTACTCACCTTCCAATTTTCAAATTTTTTCCAACCATTTTGGGGAGTCAAAATACATGGTTTCATCTCAAAAAATTTATGGTTTATTCATAAATTTTGATAAATAATATTGTGTCAAAAACAAAAAAAAAATTAATGCTCAATTTTAGATTTGGAAAATGATTTTCCCCACCCATGAGGAACAACATTATCTTTCATGACAAGGCTACCTAGGGAAATCTTTTCAAAATGTTTTTTTTTCACCCCCATTTGTGAGTCTTGATTTTGTGGACCTTTGAGTTGAATTTCCTACTTTAGTGTGCATTAATATGATAGAGGCATTTTCTGAACCACGTGAGAATCACAATAGCCAAATAGCCTCTCATTTCCCTTACAGTAATCCATATTTTGAATGCCCCTTAGAGCCTATAAAAACCTTTTCTTTGATAGCCACATCACAAGCCCAATTCCTTATCCCACCCAATATCAACATGGATTTTCATTGCATAATTTTTTGAAATTTAATTGTGGGGGGGAATGGATTTCATTTTGGGTACCCTTTTGTTGATTTTCACCATGGTATCATATGCATGAGGGAAATCATAAATTTAAGTGTGGGGGAGAGGTTGTCATTCAGTGGTTCAGTGGGGTTTGTGAATATATATATATGTTTATCTTGTACAAATGATATTGAAAAGTGTTAAAAAAAATATCAAAAAAATATCAAAAAAATCAAAAAAAAAAGAAACAAAAATGGGTTGTGTCTTGGGTGGGTCAAAAATCACTCTTCCTCAACCTTTGATATTGTTATAACTATTAAAATTAGTGTCATGAGGAGATCAATCATGGGTTGGGATATGAGTGTGAGATCTATTTCAAGTTCAACTTTCAAAAAATATACAAAAAAGAAAAAAAACACTTATGTCATTGGGAGAAGTTTTGTGGTTTGTAAATATTTCATCTTCTCATCCACTTAAAATTACTTTCCTCTTTTTTGTCTTTATTCTCACAATCATTCCCGTGTAAATATTTTTTTTCATTTCCTTTCATGTCTCATTTCAAAAAAAAATTTACATTGCTTTTCCATGTTGGTGTTTTACCCCCCTTTTCCTATCTTTTGGATATCATCTTCCTACCGTCTCATAGCCACAGAAAAACACCTAAAAAGTTATCTTGATTTTTGAGCACTTTAGGATAGGGAGTGGAATCTAAGAGATCTTACAATCTCTAATATTTTCACTTTTGGTTAGTGAATGAGTGGAGCTCCAAAAATTAATTTTATCATCTTGAGAGGAGTAAGTTTTGCATGCCACCATTTTCCATTTCTAAATTTGAGCATGAAAAAATGAATTATTTTTGGAACATTGTTTCTATAACAACTTGTGGTGTAATTCAATATGGATGAGTGATATTGTCTAAACCTCCCTTGATTGGGGAAAATTTTAATATTTGATGGTGAGTAAAAATGATTTCTGTCATGTTTTTATATTTGTTGCACATGAGGATATGAACAATACTAAGTGTGGGGGAGTTGGTGTTATTAATATTTTCATGACTTATTATATACTCCCTTTACTGATTTAATATGAAATGTGCATAATTTTTGTGAAATATTAATGTTTTAATACTAAGTATAATTTTTGATCATTTTTAGAAGTAGTCCAATTGGGTCAGTTTACTATTTTATTTATAACTCTCCCCCTACTAATTCAAATTGTGTGGTTCTTATTTTGTAGGATTTATAATTCAATATAAAACATTTCATTAGAAGGGATCATGGGTCAATTCTTACATTTGAAGTCCCATATGAACCACACAAGAAGGCATACATAATCTGTGAAGAAAATAGACCAGCCATGAAGATTTAATTGTTGGGATCAATCAGGAAGTCCAAATTCCTTTATTCTCCTCCAACATTCAGGGGACAATGTAAGGAGTCTTGGATAAAACTTGAAGGGCCCAAATTCAAGAACAAGGGGCCCAAATTAAGATTTTAAATACATCCCACCATTCTAGTTGAGAATTAAAATCCAGACACTATGTATGACATATGTCATGATGTAATCATCACATCAAGTTGATATTTTGTAGAGTGCAAGAGAAGATATAGGCAGCCGACTGTGTTGAAGAAAGAATTTGAATTTAAAGGCATCTTCCTATTTAAAACCCCATTCACATTTTGGCCTTTAAAAGGTTTGTATTGAAATAGACAGATTAAATTTGTTTAATCTAACCGCTATGGGAGAAGTTGTGTGCTTCTAAGCCTTGTAGTGGCATGAGATTTCGAGACTTGAGTTTTTTTAACAATGTCCTTCTGGCCAAGCAAGGATGGTTCCTCTTACAGAATCTGGACAGCTTGTGTTCTAGAGTTGTCAAGGCCAAGTATTCCCCCCCATGTTGGTTTTTCATCTTCTTGCATGGGCTCTAGGCCGAGTTATTTTTGAAGGAGTGTTTGGGGGTCACTACTGAAAATTTTCCCTATACCCACAGTTTTAAGGAACCATGGGAAATCGAGGTATCGATATAGCCTTGAGCTATACCCATGGTTTTAGAAACTGTGGGTATAGGTCCACTCCACCATGTCATTAACCTATACCCATAGTTTTACAAATCGTGGGTATAGCTTTGACAAAATATGCGGTTGCGAGATTCAATCTCGGGACCGCCCCTTTACTCTTCTGGCGCCTTACCACTACCCTATTTAGCTTATTAGAATATAAATATATATTTACTTATATATATTTATATAAACTGTGACTATAGGTATAAAATCATGGGAATAGGTGTTCCCGTGAAAAAAAATTGTCCCACGAAATTTTTTTCCCCACCATAACGCGGGAAAGCTATACCCATGGTTTTGGAAAACCGTGGGTATAAGTCTTCAAAAAAAAACCACTACCACAAAACTGGGTTTCCTTAGTGCCAACCTTTATCAGCGCTAAAAAAAGAACTGATAAAAGGGTGTCTTTATCAGTACTAAAAAAAACGCTGATAAAGGGCACTTTTAACAGCGCTAAAAAAACGTTGTTAAAAGTGACCCTTTATCAGTGCTTTTTTAGTAGCGCTGATAAAGGGGGGGCTTTATCAACACTTTTTCCTAGCACTAATAAAGTTTATATTTCAAAAAAATCATGAAAAATAATATATTGTTATATAAGTATATTTATATTGATTTAAATATAATATATATTTTTTAAATATGTTTTAGATAAGTATAAATATACTTTTGCATTTAATATATAAGAAATTTAGTGAAAATGGATTTAAAATATTTTAAAAATATTATTAATTAATAATTTTCTAATTATAATCTATTAATAATTGGTTAATAACAATTTTGAAAACACAAAAAATCAAAAAAATAATAAAAGATCTAAAATAAGTTGAAAATGTAACTCAAACTACAAACGGTCATCACTTTTGATATGGGTGTCTGTTTGAGCTCTACAGCATGTCAAATCGAAGCTTGTGATGAGATCTACACGTTAATAACCAAACAAAAACCTTCTGTCACATTTTTAGAGGCCACAAAAGACCCAGAAGGCCTCAAAACTGAGTTTTTAGGCGGGATACCCTGATTTTTTAACATTCAAACATGTATAAATTCTGATCCGGATGTCCACTAGGTCTGTACCACATATCATATTGAAGATTATTTCATTCGATTTGATTGGTTGTGGAGTTGAAACGGACTTCTGGATTAGAAGTTATGGTCGTTTTAACATTCTATTCCTTTTTAAATACACATATATGTATTTATTCGTAAATGTGTGTGTGTGTGTGTGTGTGTCTGTGTGTGTGTATTGTATATATGTATGTATTTATTTATTTATTTATTTATAAACACACATAAAAAACATATTTTTATAAATGTACTTAAAACTAATCTTATAAATATATATTAATATACAAATAAATATACGGATAAAAAATTATAACTAAAAATATATAAAAAAAATATATAAATATATATTAATATACGAATAAATATATATATACTAATATATGAATAAATATATATGTATTAATATAACTAAATATATTTATATTAATATTAATCTACATTAATATACGAATAAATATATATATATATATATTAATATATATTAATATACGAATAAATATATATATTAATATATGAATAAATATATATATTAATATAACTAAATATATTTATATTAATATGAATCTATATTAATATACAAATAAATATAACTATATATATATATAAATAAATAGATATATCATTAAATAAAGAAAAAATCTAAATAGCTTAGTGGTAAACGTGTAGGCACACAAGGGGGGAGGTATCAGGTTTGAGTTCGGGTGGAAGCAGGAGTGTGCGGGCAAGTGGGGGATGCGCGGACAAGTGCAGCGCGCAGAGAGTGAGAGGGGGTCTGCCTGACGTTGATAAAAGGAGAAGTCAAGCGCTGTTAAAATCTCTCGGAGCATTGTATTTTCTTTTTAACTTTTTTTTTAAAATTTTTTTAAATTTTTTTTTACTTTTATCAGCACTAAAAAAATGATGATAAAAGGGGTCTTTTATCAGCGCTAAAAAAATGCTGATAAAGGCTTATTTTATCAGCGCTTTTTTTAGCACTGATAAAAGGTACCCCCCCTTTATCTTCTTCTCGATTAACAATTCCTTTCTAGTGTTGTTACTACCCTTTTCTAGCACTGATAAAAGTCATATTTGTAGTAGTGAACCCTATACTCACGGTTTTACAAAAAACGTGGGTATAGGTCTCGAAAAACAACCCTATACCCACAGTTTAGGAAAAACTGTGGGTATAGGTCTTGAAAAACAACTTATACCCACAGTTTTGGGTAAAAACATGGGTATAGGGTCATTTTCCAATAGTGGGTCAAAATCTGTCTTGAACTGCGACATTTATTGGATAATATCTTGCGGTGACTCGGCTAATATTTGGAACGATCCTTGACTACCTGGTTTGGATGGCCTTACTCCTTCATCTTTGCCTGCGTCTGACAATGAGCATGTCGTTGTGAGAGATCTCATGGTTAATGACCTCTCTGGATGGGACTTTTAGAAGCTCAATCTCTGGTTTTACAAGCCCGAACGTAATACTATCTTAGCGGTTCATGTGGTTTACGATGCAGGCCCAGACAAGCTTTGCTGGTCTCACGATCCTTCTAGCTGCTACATCGTCCGCTCAGGTTACAGGTCGAGCATGGAATTCAATGAAGGATCTTGTCTTCCTTTACGAAAACATCTCTGAATCTGAATACTCTACTTAAGGACAAGATTTTTGTTTGGCAATTATGTAAGGGAATCCTTCCTACTCACGCCCTCCTGGCCGATAGGCACCTTTCTGATAACAACCTTTGCTTGCTATGTGGGGTTACGACGGAAACAAATTTCCACGCTTTTTTCTCCTGCCCTTGGGTCTTTGGTCTTTAGTCGATGTGTGAAGCTCATGCTCTCTCCCTCTGGAGAAATCTTGGGGACATTAGGGGAGTGGTTCAGATCTTTGCTTGCTCAAGATATTACGGGGATGTGCATCCGTGTTTGGATTAGTTGGTTTCATCGTAATGTCTTCATCTTTGAAAACTTTGTCAAAGACGACAGAGTGTAGCTTGCTACGATGTACAACTGGGGATCTCAGTGGGTGGAAGGTGAGGAGATTTGTCCTCCTACACCTGCTCAACCCCTTTAGGCCGGATAGATCCCCCCACCTGATGTTTTCAAACTTAATACTGATGCGGAAATTCCTGGCGATGGTTCGGTTGGATTCAACGTAGTGCTCTAGGATCATGCGGGCTCTATTATTATGGCTCGTCATTTCTCGGACATTGAATGTTGGTCTCCTCTGGTGGATGAGGCCATAACTATTTGGAAGGGTATGTGGTTCGTCTTGTCTTTGAGCTGGAAGGATATTGTGGTTGAATTAGACTGTAAGGTTATCATCAACGCTTTGAAGGTGGAAGGAGGCATCCACCAAACTTTTGCATATATCACCAACTCTATTAGATCTTTGGTGCCCTCCTTTTCTTCATGTTTTTTTCCTTTGTTGAGATAAAGGGTAACCATGCAGCTCATTTTATAGCTACTTTCAAGGATGGTTGAGGGTCTTGTTGTTGGCTCTCTTCCTTTCCCTCAGAACTTTATACTTTGACTTTGATTGATATCTATGTTGTGATTTTCTTTCAAATATATATATATATATAATTCCTTGGGTCAACTTAAGAGTATATAAATACAAAGGACTAAATTAAATACCAACCCCTCCCCTCAAATAAAATCATCTCCATCAAACCCAAGATAAGTGTATAAAATTACCATGATTGATGGAATTTTTAGAGTTCAATGAAGGTAAGATTGCCAAATTTTTATTTTTCTTAACAAGTTACTAAATGAAAGGTTCAATGTGATGATTTCAATCTAAGAATGATGGTTATTTGAAACATTCATTTAAAAGGAGCTGAAAAGTGAACGAATTTAATATTAATGTATTCAAAGGGATTTTAGATGGAATATTATGGTTAGAAAGGTAAATTAGAGGGTTTAATAACATCTAATGAAATAGATATTCCTAAAAAATCATAATAATCCTCCACATCAATATAGTAGATCAATCCACGTTGAAGAAATAGACGTTGTACACCATTGAAGCTTCCTCTAACCCGCTTCATCTAATTTTGCATCTATGATTCTGTAGAACAAATGTTCATCATTTCCAAAAATATCCCCAGAGGAAGAATAATATAGAATGGTGGATAAATATGAGTAGGGAAGTTAAATTGTTAATTATTTTCATATTCATGGAATAATGTGTTTTCCCTATTTAAAACAGAGTTAACCACAACCCTTTTACTCGATAAGATCATGGACAATTTCACGGTGATATGGTCAGTGCAAGATATAACACATTTTATTATCACTAGGTCGTGAATTATAAATACCCTAAAGTTATGCAACATTTTTTTAGTAGTAATGGGGATTTTTATTACATAAAAAATTCCCAAATCTCTAGCTTTTATAATTTGTATACCCATTATGAATCCTAAAATATGATTCAATCAAAAATCAGAATAATAAAGGCAACTCTTATACATAGAGTAAATTGATATATAAGAGCAAATTCATGTTGTTTTTTTAAATAAATGTTATTTCCTTTAAAAATTAACTAACTCTCAATATAAATAAGAGAAAATTCTATCTCCTACTTTAATGGACAAGAGTCATTTACCTTAGTGAATTTTTGAAATTTTTGAAATTACTAATATGTAAGAACCATCATTATGCCCATGGGAGATATTTAAAGGACACTTCATCACCCACTAAAAATTTATACCCCCAAAAAGTTATACCCCCACCCTCCCAACATAAGGATAAATTCCTTGGCCATAAAATACAAAAAAAGGGTATCTATAGATCCTAACCATGTATTATAATCCATATTTCTCCCATGTCTGTAATAAGAACCCAAAAAGAAGTAATTTAATATTTGGGCTAGAAATAATTATAATTTACAAATAGTAAACAAATAACCGTATTGAAATAAAATGTTACCATCTGGAAATCCATAGAACGTGCCTTACGCGCCTCCCTAGTTTGAATCTTCTCTGACCGTTCGGCCCCCGACCCTCTCTCTGGTTTTCTGGATTCCTCTTGGTCGCGCCCACTAGGTCCGGCCATGGTTCCGCTACCTGACCCCTCCTTCAAAGTGGTTATGCTTCAGTCTGGTTCCTCAGCTCGGCCATCGTCTCTTGCTCAGTTGCTGAAAATATCTATCCTGGAGTGTGAATTAATTAATTAATTCATTATTGTTTTGTTTTTATTTAAATTCATTTTAATTCTGACTCTCCTGTTTGTTTTTTCTCCCGCATTAGAATTTCCACGCTAGAAATCCAGTTCCATAAGGCCTTTACTTTGTGACTGTTGATCTGTATCACCGCCCCTTTCAGCAGGGTCATCCACCTATCTTTGTTGTTTGAACAGATTGAACTGATCCAGTGGATTTTTTGCTTCGGTTTGGCTTCGTGGTGTTCTCTGGTTTTTTCGGCCATTCCTCGAACCATCGATTGCATGGGGGGTTTTAATCAACCCTGTTGTGACTTTCCACACTACTCAGAAAGATCACATCACCTCGGCTTCCTCCCAGAGATCACTGCCTTCGACGTCTTTGGATCCTGGCGCTCGAACCTGTGTAGGGTTACCTCAACGGCAACGGACTCCGTGGCACACAGCCTGTGTACCGCATCTGGTGGAGCTCCGTCACAGCTTCTTCTTGGAGACAGCATTCCGACGGCCAGCCAAGAGGTCACTCGAACCAGATCCAGACGTCATCTTTAAGTGAACAGGACGACCGGGAAATTTACGCCCGGCGTTGTAAGTATCTAGGTTTTTTTGCTTACAGCTTATTGAAACCATTATCTTGTAATCCCTGTTGCATATCTCCGTTGATGTGGTTCAATACCTTTGTATTTTTTTGTTTGAGATTAATAAAAGATGTGTGTGTGGGGGTGTTCTTGCCGTGAAGTAGGACCCAGAGGGTCCGAAGCACATTAAATCTCGTGTTCCTCTTTAATTTCCTGCATTTCTGTTTCTGTTCTTTTCAATTGCGTTCATTATTGAGTCTTCAGCACCGAACTGCTCATTATTTTGTTCTCTGGAAGATTCTACGCCCACCATTTCTACAATCATCCGCTTCATAAGTGGTATCAGAGCCACCGCTCGGCTACCTTTTGATTCTGTTGCCTGCTGTTTTTTTTTCATTGCTGTTCGGTTTCACTTACATCATTCATTGGAAATGTCTGTCCAAATATTATATTCTGTTATTCGTGAAATTTAATAATTGTAGTGCCCTATTCATTGTATAGTTGTATACGACTGTCTGTTGTGATAACCATTTACATATTCACAATCTGCATGTTTTCACTACCTCTGTTTACATAGTGTAATTGAACCAATTTCTTGTGATTATAAGTTGCATCTTGAAGTCTGTCTACAATTTTCTTATGTCACTGCTGTTGTTTAAATCTTGTCTAAATTCAGTTTCTTGATATTGCACATTCTAATTGGCTGCCAACACTTGGTAGCCCCCTGTACTGCTTACAAACCTAGTCAATTTGTCATTTTGTGTTCTGTTCCATCATTGATGTAATTGTTGTTCACTGTTTTCAGTTTACTATCCAGCTTGCTCTTAGTTGTTTTAATAAATCGTGTTTCTGTTTTTCCGCACTTTGTATCCATTTTATTCTGCCATTTTATTTATGTCTTTAAAATTTCTTTTAAGACTGAAATTATTGTCTTTACCGAATAATTTTGTTTTTCTGCCCATTGTGCAAATTTATCCCTAGTGAGCTTGGTTAATCCTTTGGGGGCGTACGCTCTCGTTGTCCCCAATTGCTTGGCGTTCACTCACTATATAAATATGTCCACAATGCGGTATGAAATCGAAAAATTTGATGGCCACAATGACTTCAATTTGTGGAATATAAAAATGAGGGAATTATTAGTCCAACAAGGTCTTATTGATGCCCTACCTGGGCCTACTAAACCCATAACAACTGTTAATGAAGCTGGTCAAACAATAACTGAACACCAACCGGTCCCCAATGACACTCTAGTCAAAGACCATAGTTCCCTCTTATTGTCCTTAGGAGATAAAGTCCTTAGGAAAGTGGCCTTTGAGTCCACTACTGCCGGCATCCGGCTCAAGTTAGAGAAGCTCTATATGACTGCCTCCCTAGTTGGTAGGATCTATAAGAAGCACCGCATGTTCACTTTTAGGATGAGACCAGGCTCTTTCTTGAAATCTCATCTTGATGAGTTCAATAAAATCATTCTTGACTTAGCTAATATAGATGTCACGGTAGATGATGAGGATCAGGCTATTATTCTCTGAATCTCTCTAGACCATAGCTATAACACCTTGGTCGAGACCATGATGTATGGTCGTGACTCCTTGACTCTAGAAGAAGTCAAGTATGCCCTTCTATCCAAGGACCTTCACTCAAAACCTAAGGCGAAAGGTGAGGCTGAGAGTTTATTCACTGGGGGAAGGCCTCAGGTTAAAAGAAAAAAGAAACATTTTAGCAGAGACAAAAGTAGTAATAGCAAAGAACCAAGGCATGAACGAAAGTCAAAGAATAATGATAATAAAGACAAAAAAGTTACCTGCTTCCATTGCGGGAAGCCAGGACATATTAAGCCCAAGTGTAGGAAGCTTAAGAGAGAGAAAGAACGTCCATAGCCCACTGACCAGTCTCTTATTGTTGACTCTGGTTATGACATCGCCGAAGTTCTAAATGTGTCCAGCCATACACTCGACCGTGAGTGGGTCCTCGACTCTGGTTGCTCCTTCCATATGTGTCCCCATAGAGAGTCTTTCCTAGAGTTAGTCGAGAAAGTGGAAGGGGACGTCTTATTAGGGAATAACAAGAAATGAAAGGTTGAGGGCAGAGGATCTGTCCTGATAGAATTGGATGACCATTCCATCATCTCCTTACTTGATGTAAGGTGGGTCCCCAACTTGCAACGAAACTTGATCTCCCTAGGAGTCCTATATCAAAAGGGATATACTTTTTGATCTGAATATGGTACTATTAAAGTCTCAAAAGGATCAAGAACCATCATAAAAGGATCCCTTGTGAATGGTTTGTATGTCTTGAATGGCAAGACCCATTCAAGACAGTTGGGTAGTGTTTATACTACGAACACTGACAACACTATGCTCCGGCATAGGAGGCTGGGACATGTAAGCTCCAAAGGTATTGAAGAACTCAGCAAGAAAGGATTGCTGAATGACATCACACCTAAGAATCTCCCATTTTGTGAAGATTGTGTGATGGGAAAATCTAAAAGAGTTACCTTCAATAGATCCCCCTTCAAGGCAGCCGCCCCACTTGATTACATCCATTCGGATTTGTGGGGGTCGTCTAGGACCTCCTCTCATGGTGGAGGTTTCTATTTCGTCACCTATATTGATGATTACTCTAGCAAGGTTTGGGTATACATCCTCAAGAATAAATCAGATGTTTTCCAAACATTCAAAACCTGGAAAGCCTTAGTCGAGAATCAGATTGGAAAGAAAGTTAAGACCATGAGAACTGACAATGGGCTTGAGTACCTGTCCACTGAATTAATTCAATACTGTGAGTCTGGAGGTATTAAAAGGCATAGAACTGTTAGGGAAACTCCCCAACAGAATGGCCTATCAGAGAGGATGAATCAGACTATCCTTGAAAGAGTCTGTAGCATGCTTTCTCACTCAGGCCTCCCTAAATACTTTTGGGCTGAGGCCACAAGCACTGCAGTGTACCTGATTAACAGGTGTCTCTCTTCTGCGAATCAATTCATTACTCCAGAATAACTATGGACCAGAAATCCCCCGTCATATTCCTACTTAAGGGTCTTCGGGTGTACAGCCTATGCCCATATCAAGACTGACAAACTTGAACCTAGGGCCCTCGAGTGCATCTTTGTTGGTTATCCCGATGGAGTTAAAGGATATAAACTATGGGTGGATAAACTGGGATACCAACGGTGCATTATTAGTAGAGACGTTGTCTTCTATGAGTCCTCTGCTCCTAAGACCAGGATTGACACACCTGGCAGTTCTGATCCAGACTTTCATAAGTCTGATGAACATGAGTCATTTACTCATGTTGAGACTGATGTTCAGTCTATTCCTCCTCCTCCTCAGCCCACTGATGTGGATGACTCTCAGACGAGTTCCGGTTCAGACTTTGGACCTTCCACCAATCATCAAGATTATCAATCAACCCGAGATAGACAAAGGAGAGTCTCTAGACCTCCTGCTCGGTTCAGCCAGTATGATATGGAATCATATGCTTTTCATGTGGCCCAGGATCTCATTGACGATGATCCTCAATCGTATAGGAAATATTTAAAGGATAAGGATTCAAAGCATTGGATCATAGCCATGAATGAAGAGATGCAATATTTAAAGAAAAATCACACCTGGACCGTTGTTCACAAGACTGTGAATGCTAAATTGATTGGGTCCAAGTGGATTTACAAGAGAAAGGAAGACAACATGGAGGGAAATAAAGTAAGGTTCAAAGCTAGGCTAGTCGCCAAAGGATTTCTTCAGAGAGAGGGAATCGACTATGCTGAAATATTTTCCCCTATTGTCAAGCACTCTTCTATTCGGCTCTTGTTAGCCTTCATTGCCTATCTCGATCTGCACATTGAGCAACTTGATGTTAAAACTGCCTTCTTGCACGGGGATTTGAATGAAAAACTCTATATGAAACCTCCTGACGGTTATTCAAAGGAATTCAATTCCAACCAAGTTTTCCTTATAAATAAGTCCTTGTATGGTTTAAAATAGGCATCAAGGCAATGGTATTATAAATTTGATTCCTTTATGTTAAATAACCAATTCACCAGGAGCCAGTATGATGCTTGTGTCTACTTCAATTCAATTCAAGATTGTATGATTTACCTTCTGCTTTATGTAGATAATATGCTTATCATATGTAAGAATATGAGTTTTATCACTTCAATTAAATCCCAATTAAAAGGAAAATTTTAAATGAAAGACTTAGGTGCAGCTAAGCAGATTTTAGGTGTTGAAATCATTAGAGATAGACCTAACAAATTGCTCTACTTATCTCAACATGCTTATATTTTAAAGATTTTAAAGAGATACATGTTTGAATCTCTCAAACCTGTGAATGTACCTCTTGATCAACACTTTATGTTGTCTTTAACACAAGAACCCACTGGTGATGATGACGTGCAATTTATGTCTAAAATTCCATATGCTAGCATTTTTGGTAGTATAATGTACTCTATGATTTGCACCAGGCCTGACATTGCTTTTTCTATCTGCACCCTGAGCAGATTTATGGCCGCTCCTAGGAATCCCCATTGGCATGCCATAAAATGGATTCTCAGATATTTATCATGTTCATCTAATTTGTATTTATGCTTTGGTAAAAATGTTGATGCTTCTAACATTTTGGTAGGCTTTGTAGATGCTGATTATGCAGGTAACATTGACACCATAAAATCATTGACTGGATACGTGTTCACTGCCTATAATGGTCCTGTTTCATAAAAGTGAAACATGTAGTCCGTAGTTTCTCTCTCCACCACTGAGTCTGAGTACATTGCACTCATCGAGGCGGTAAAGGAAGCCTTATGGCTTAAAGGCTTGTCTTCTGAACTCAAGTTTTTTGATTTAGCTATTAATGTTTTCTCTGATAGTCAATCTGCATTATATTTGTCTAAAAAATTAGTTTTCCATGGTAAATCAAATCACAAAGACATTAGATTACACTTTATTAGAGACGTAATATAACAAGGAACCATGTGTGTCAATAAGATACCCACTGATAAAAATCTAGCTGATAGTTTGACTAAAGATGTCATTTTATCTAAGTTCAAATATTGCCTAGATAGTTTGAACTTGGTTCCTGTTCCATGACCCTAGGTGAAAGAACATCCCTGAATTTAATTAAAAATGGTGGATTTTTGTGAATTAATGAATTAATTCATTATTGTTTTGTTTTTATTTAAATTCATTTTTATTCAAACTCTCTTGTTTGTTTTTTCTCCCGCATTAGAATTTCCACGTTGTTAATCCAGTTCCAGCAAGCCTTTACATTGTGACTGTTGATCTATATCACCGCCCCTTTCAATAAGGTCGTCCACCTGTCTTTGTTGTTTGAAAAGATTGAACTAATCTAGTGGATTTTTTGCTTCGGTTTGGCTTTGTGGCGTTCTCTGGTTTTTCCAGTCGCTCCTCGAACCATCGATTGCAAGGGGGGTTTTAATCAACCCTGCTATGACTTTCCTCGGCACGACACCACTCAGAAAGATCCCATCGCCTCGGCTTCCTTCTAGAGATCACTTCCTTCGACGTCTTCGGATCCTGGCGCTCGAACCTGTGTAGGGTTACCTCAACGGAAATGGACTCTGCGGCACACAGCCTGTGTACCGCATCTGGTGGAGCTCCGTCACGGCTTCTGCTCGGCGACAGCCTTCCGACGGCCAGCCAAGAGGCCACTCGAACCAGATCCAGACGTCATCTTCAAGTGAACAGGACGGTCGGGCAATTTTCCCCTGGCGTTGTAAGTATCTTGGTTTTTTTGCATACATCTTATTGAAACCATTATCTTGTAATCCCTGTTGCATATCTCCGTTGAGGCGGTTCAATACCTTTGTATTTTTTTGTTTGAGATTAGTAAAATAAGTGTGCATGGGGGTGTTCTTGTCGTGCAATAGGACCCAGAGGGTCTGAAGCACGTTAAATCTCATGTTCCTCTTTAATTTTCTGCATTTCTGTTTCTGTTCTTTTCAATTATGTTCGTTCTTGAGACTTCGGCATCAAACTGCTCATTATTTTGTTCTATGAATGATTTTGTGCCCACCATTTCTACAATCATCCGCTTAACAAGTGGTATCAGAGCCACCGCTCGGATTCCTTTTGATTCTGTTGCCTGCTGTTTTTTTTTTCTTTGCTGCTCGGTTTCACTTACATCATTCATTGGAAATGTCTGTCCAAATATTCTGTTCTGTTATTCGTAAAATTTAAGAATTACAGTGCCCTGTTCATTTTATAGTTGTATACGACTGTCCGTTGTGATAACCATTTACATGTTCACAATCTGCCCGTTTTCACTGCCTCTGTTTACATAGTGTAATTGAACCAGTTTCTTGTGATTATAAGTTGCATCTTGAAGTCTGTCTACAATTTTCTTTTGTCACTGCTACTGTTTACATCCTGTCTAAATTCAGTTTCTTGATATTGCACATTCTAATTGGCTGCCAACACTTGGCAGCCCCCTGTACTGCTTATAAACCGAGTCAATTTTTCATTCTGTGTTATGTTCCATCATTGATGTAATTGTTGTTCACTGTTTTCTGTTTACTGTCCAGCTTGCTCTTAGTTGTTTTAATAAACCGGGTTTCTATTTTTCCGCACTTTGTATACATTTTATTCTGCCATTTTATTTCTATCTTTAAAATTTCTTTTAAAACTGAAATTATTGCCTTTAGCGAATAATTTTGTTTTTCTGTCCATTGTGAAAATTTATCCCCAGTGAGCTTGGTTAATCCTTTGGGGGCGTACGCTCTCGTTGCCCCCAATTGCTTGGCGTTCACTAACTATATAAATATTTCCACAATGCGGTATGAAATAGAAAAATTCTATGGAGACAATGACTTCAATTTGTGGCGTATAAAAATGAGGGAATTATTAGTCCAATAAGGTCTTATTGATGCCCTGTCTGGGCCTAATAAACCCATAACAACTGTTAATGAAGCTGGTCAAACAATAACTGAACACCAACCGCTCCCCAATGACACTCTAGTCAAAGCCCATAGTTCCCTCTTGTTGTCCTTAGGAGATAAAGTCCTTAGGGAAGTGGCCTTTGAGTCCATTGTTGTCGGCATCTGGCTCAAGTTAGAGAAGCTCTACATGGCTGCCTCCCTAGTTGGTAGGCTCTATAAGAAGCACCGCATGTTCACTTTTAGGATGAGACCAGGCTCTTCCTTGAAATATCATCTTGATGAGTTCAATAAAATCATGCTTGACTTAGCTAATATAGATGTCACGGTAGATGATGAGGATCAGGCTATTATTCTCCTGATCTCTCTAGACAATAGCTATAGCACCTTGGTCGAGACCATGATGTATGGTCGTGACTCTTTGACTCTAGAAGAAGTCAAGTCTGCCCTTCTATCCAAGGACCTTCACTCAAAACCTAAGGCGAAAGGTGATGCTGAGAGTTTATTCACTAGGGGAAGGCCTCTGGTTAAAAGCAAAAAGAAACATTTTATCAGAGACAAAAGTAGTAATAGCAAAGAACCAAGGCATGAACGAAAGTCAAAGAATAATGATAATAAAGACAGAAAAGTTACTTGCTTCCATTGCGGGAATCCTTGGCATATTAAGCCCGAGTGTAGGAAGCGTAAGAGAGAGCAAGAACGCGCGCAGCCCACTGACCAGTCTCTTATTGTTGACTCTGGTTATGACACAGCCGAAGTTCTAAATGCGTCCAGCCATACACTCAACCATGAGTGGGTCCTCGACTCTGGTTTCTCCTTCCATATGTGTCCCCATAGAGAGTATTTCCTAGAGTTGGTCGAGAAAGTGTAAGGGGACGTCTTATTAGGGAATAACAAGAAATGCAAGGTTGAGGGCAGAGGATCTGTCCTGATAGAATTGGATGACCATTCCATCATCACCTTACTTGATGTAAAGTGGGTCCCCAACTTGCAACGAAACTTGATCTCCCTAGGAGTCCTAGATCAAAAGGGATATAATTTTAGTTCTGAATCTGGTACTATTAAAGTCTCAAAAGGATCAAGAACCATCATAAAAGGATCCCCTGTGAATGGTTTGTATGTCTTGAATGGAAGGACCCATTCAAGATAGTTGGGTAGTGTTTATACTACGAACACTGACAACACTATGCTCTGGCATAGGAGGCTGGGGCATGTAAGCTCCAAAGGGCTTGAAGAACTCAGCAAGCAAGGATTGCCGAATGACATCACACCTACGAATCTCCCATTTTGTGAAGATTGTGTGATGGGAAAATCTAAAAGAGTGACCTTTAATAGATCCTCCTTCAAGGCAGCCACCCCACTTGATTACATCCATTCGGATTTGTGGGCCTGGCTAGGACCTCCTCTCATGGTGGAGGTTTCTATTTCGTCACCTTTATTGATGATTACTCTAGGAAGGTTTGGGTATATATCCTCAAGAATAAATCAGATGTTTTCCAAACATTCAAAACTTGGAAAGCCTCAGTCGAGAATCAGACTGGGAAGAAAGTTAAGACCATGAGAACTGACAATGGGCCTGAGTACCTATCCACTGAGTTCATTCAATACTATGAGTCTGGAGGTATTAAAAGGTAGAGAACTATTAGGGAAACTCCCCAGCAGAATGACCTAGGAGAGAGGATGAATCGGACTATCCTTGAAAGAGTCTGTAGCATGCTTGCTCACTCGGGCCTCCCTAAATCCTTTTGGGCTGAGGCCACAAGCACTGCAGTGTACCTGCTTAACAGGTGTCCCTCTTCTGTGAATCAATTCATTACTCCAGAAGAACTATGGACCAGAAAGCCCCCATCGTATTCCTACTTAAGGGTCTTCGGGTGTACAGCCTATGCCCACATCAAGACTGAAAAACTTGAACCTAGAGCCCTCAAGTGAATCTTTGTTGGTTATCCCAATGGAGTTAAAGGATATAAACTCTGGGTGGATAAACCAGGATACCAATAGTGCATTATTAGTAGAGACATTTTCTTCCATGAGTCCTCTGCTCCTAAGACCAGGATTGACACACCTGGTAGTTCTGATCCAGACTTTCATAAGTCTGATGAACATGAGTCATTTACTCATGTTGATACTGATGTTTAGTCTATTCCACCTCCTCCTTAGCCCAGTGATGCGGCTGACTCTGAGATGTGTTCCGGTTCATACTTAGACTCTAGACCTTCCACCGATCATCAAGATTATCAATTAACCTGAGATAGACAAAGGAGAGTCTCTAGACCTTCTTCTCGGTTCAGCCAGTATGATATGGCATCATATGCTTTTTATGTGGCCCAGGATCTCATTGCCAATGATCCTCAATCATATAGGAAATCTTTAAAGGGTAAGGATTCAAAGCATTGGATCATAGACATGAATGAAGACATGCAATCTCTAAATAAAAATCACACCTGGACTGTTGTTCACAAGCCTGTGAATGCTAAAGTGATTGGGTCCAAGTGGATTTACAAGAGAAAGGAAGACAACACGGAGGGAAATAAAGTAAGGTTCAAAGCTAGGCTAGTCGCCCAAGGATTTATTCAGAGATAGGGAATCGACTATGCTGAAATATTTTCCCCTGTAGTCAAACACTCTTCTATTCGGCTCTTGTTAGCCTTCGCTGCCTATCTCGATCTGCACATCGAGCAACTTGATGTTAAAATTGCCTTCTTGCATGGGGATTTGAATGAAAAACTCTATATGAAACCTCCTGACGGTTATTCAAAGGAATTCAAATCCAACCAAGTTTGCCTTCTAAATAAGTCCTTGTATGGTTTAAAACAGGCATCAAGGCAATGGTATTAGAAATTTGATTCCTTTATGTTAAATAACCGATTCACCAAGAGCCAGTATGATGCTTGTGTCTACTTCAAGTCAATTCAATGTTGTATGATTTACCTTATGATTTACGTAGATGACATGCTTATCATATGTAAGAATATGAGTTTTATCACTTCAATTAAATCCCAATTAAAAGGAAACTTTGAAATGAAAGACTTAGGTGCAGCTAAGAAGATTTTAGGTGTTGAAATCATTAGAGATAGACCTAACAAATTGCTCTACTTATCTCAGCATGCTTATATTTTAAAGATTTTAAAGAGATACATGTTTGAATCTCTCAAACCTGTGAATGTACCTCTTGCTCAACACTTTAAGTTGTCTTTAACACAAGCACCCACTGCTGATGATGACGTGCAATTTATGTCTAAAATTCCATATGCTAGCATTATTGGTAGTATAATGTACTCTATGATTTGCACCAGGTCTGACATTGCTTTTGCTATCTGCACCCTGAGCAGATTTATGGCCGCTCCGAGGAAGCACCATTGGCATGCCCTCAAATGGCTTCTCAGATATTTGTCATGTTAATCTAATTTGTCTTTATGCTTTGGTAAAAATGTTGATGCTTTTAACATTTTGGTAGGCTTTGTAGATGCTGATTATGCAGGTAACATTGACACCCGAAAATCATTGACTGGATACGTGTTCACTGTCTGCACTGGGCCTGATTCGTGGAAGTGCAACATGCAGTCCGTAATTTCTCTCTCCACCACTGAGTCTGAGTACATTTCACTCACCGAGGCAGTAAAGGAAGCCTTATGGCTTAAAGGATTGTCTTCTGAATACAAGCTTTATGATTCAGCTATTAATGTTTTCTCTGATAGTCAATCTGCATTACATTTGTCTAAAAACTTAGTTTTCCATGGTAAATCAAAGCACATAGACATTAGATTACACTTTATTAGAGACGTAATAGAACAAGGAACCGTGTGTGTCAATAAGATACACACTGATAAAAATCCAGCTAATAGTTTGACTAAATATGTCATTTTATCTAAGTTCAAATATTTCCTAGATAGTTTGAACTTGGTTCCTGTTCCATGACCCAGGGTGAAAGAACATCCCTGAATTTAATTAAAAATGGTGGAATTTTGTGAATTAATGAATTAATACATTATTGTTTTGTTTTTTTATAAATTCATTTTAATTCTGACTCTCCTGTTTGTTTTTTCTCCCGCATTAGAATTTCCACGCTGGCAATCCAGTTCCAGCAGGACTTTGCTTTGTGACCGTTGATCTGTATCACCGCCCCTTTCAGCAGGGTCGTCCATCTGTCTTTGTTGTTTGAACAAATTGAACTGATCCAGTGGATTTTTCGCTTCGGTTTGGCTTTGTGGCGTTCTCTGGTTTTTCTGGCCATTCCTCAAACCATCGATTGCATGGGGGGTTTTAATCAACCCTGATATGACTTGCCTCGGCATGACACTACTCAGAAAGATCACATCGCCTCGGCTTCCTCCCGGAGATCACTGCCTTCGACGTCTTCGGATCCTGGCGCTCGAACCTGTGTAGGGTTACCTCAACGGCAACGGACTCTGCGGCACACAGCCTGTGTACCACATCTGGTGGAGCTCCGTCACGGCTTCTGCTCGGCGACAGCGTTCTGACGGCCAGCCAAGAGGCCACTTGAACTAGATCCAGACGTCATCTTCAAGTGAATAGGACGGCCAAGCAATTTGCGCCTGGTGTTGTAAGTATCTTGGTTTTTTTGCTTACAGCTTATTGAAACCATTATCTTGTAATCCATGTTGCATATCTCTGTTGAGGCGGTTCAATACCTTTTTTTTGAGATTAATAAAAGATGTGTGTGTGGGGGTGTTCTTGCCATGCCGTAGGACCTAGAGGGTCCGAAGCACGTTAAATCTTGTGTTCCTCTTTAATTTTCTGCATTTCTGTTTCTGTTCTTTTCAATTGCATTCGTTCTTGAGCCTTCGGCACCAAACTGCTCATTATTTTGTTCTCTGGATGATTCTGCGCCCACCATTTCTACAATCATCCGCTTAACAAGTGGTATCAGAGCCACCACTCGGCTGTATTTTGATTCTGTTGCCTGCTGTTTTTTTTTCTTTGCTGCTCGGTTTCACTTACATCATTCATTGGCAATGTCTGTCCAAATCTTCTATTCTGTTATTCTTGAAATTTAAGAATTGCAGTGCCATGTTCATTGTATAGTTGTATACGACTGTCTGTTGTGATAACCATTTACATGTTCACAATCTTCCCATTTTCACTACTTCTGTTTACATAGTGTAATTGAACCAGTTTCTTGTGATTATAAGTTGCATCTTGAAGTCTGTCTACAATTTTCTTATGTCACTGCTACTATTTACATCCTATCTAAATTCAGTTTCTTGATATTGCACATTCTAATTGGCTGCCAACACTTGGTAGCCCCCTGTACTGCTTACAAACTGATTCAATTTGTCATTCTGTGTTTTGTTCCATCATTGATGTAATTGTTGTTCACTATTTTTGATTTACTGTCCAGCTTGCTCTTAGTTGTTTTAATAAACCGGGTTTTTTTTTCCGCACTTTGTATCCATTTTATTCTGCCATTTTATTGCTATCTTTAAAATTTCTTTTAAGACTGAAATTATTGCCTTTACCGAATAATTTTGTTTTTCTGCCCATTGTGCAAATTTATCCCTAGTGATCTTGGCTAATCCTTTGGGGGAGTATGCTCTCGTTGTCCCTAATTTCTTGGCGTTCACTCACTATATAAATATTTCCACAATGCGGTATGAAATAGAAAAATTCGACGGACACAATGAATTCAATTTGTGGCGTATAAAAATGAGGGCATTATTAGTCCAACAAGGTCTTATTGATGCCCTGTCTGGGCCTACTAAACCCATAAAAACTGTTAATGAAGCTGGTCAAACAATAAATGAACACCAACTGGTCCCCAATGACACTCTAGTCAAAGCCCATAGTTCCCTCTTATTTTCCTTAGGAGATAAAGTCCTTAAGGAAGTGGCCTTCGAGTCCACTACTGTCGGCATCTGGCTCAAGTTAGAGAAGCTCTACATGACTGCCTCCCTAGTTGGTAGGCTCTATAAGAAGCACCGCATGTTCACTTTTAGGATGAGACCAGGATCTTCCTTGAAATCTCATCTTGATGAGTTCAATAAAATCATGCTTGACTTAGCTAATATAGATGTCATGGTAGATGATGAGGATCAGGCTATTATTCTCCTGATCTCTCTAGACCACAGCTATAACACCTTGGTCGAGACCATGATGTATGGCCGTGACTCCTTGACTCTAGAATAAGTCAACTCTACCCTTCTATCCAAGGATCTTCACTAAAAACCTAAGGTGAAAGGTGAGGCTGAGATTTTATTCACTAGGGGAAGGCCTCAGGTTAAAAGAAAAAAAGAAACATTTTAGCAGAGACAAAAGTAGTAATAGCAAAGAACCAAGGCATGAACGAAAGTCAAAGAATAATGATAATAAAGACAGAAAATTTACTTGCTTCCATTGTGGGAAGCCTGAGCATATTAAGCCCGAGTGTAGGAAGCTTAAGAGAGAACAAGAACGCACGCAACCCACTGACCAGTCTCTTATTGTTGACTCTGGTTATGACACAACTGAAGTTCTAAATGTGTCCATCCATACACTCGACCGTGAGTGGGTCCTCGACCCTGGTTTCTCCTTCCATATGTGTCCCCATAGAGAGTCTTTCCTAGATTTGGTCGAGAAAGTGGAAGGGGACGTCTTATTAGGGAATAACAAGAAATGCAAGGTTGAGGGCAGAGGATCTGTCCTGATAGAATTGGATGACCATTCCATCATCTCCTTACTTGATGTAAGGTGGGTCCCCAACTTGAAACGAAACTTGATCTCCCTAGGAGTCCTAGATCAAAAGGGATATACTTTTAGAGCTGAATCTGGTACTATTAAATTCTCAAAAGGATCAAGAACCATCATAAAAGGATCCCTTGTGAATGGTTTGTATGTCTTGAATGGAAGGACCCATTCAAGACAGTTGGGTAGTGTTTATACTATGAACACTGACAACACTATGCTCTAGCATACGAGGCTGGGGCATGTAAGCTCCAAAGGGCCTGAAGAACTCAACAAGAAAGGATTTCTGAATGACATCACACCTATGAATCTCCCATTTTGTGATGATTGTGTGATGGGAAAAGCTAAAAGAGTGACCTTCAATAGATCCTCCTTCAAGGCAGCCGCCCCACTTGATTACATCCATTCGGATTTGTGGGGGTCGGCTAGGACCTCCTCTCATGGTGGAGGTTTCTATTTCGTCACCTTTATTGATGCTTACTCTAGGAAGGTTTGGGTATACATCCTCAAGAATAAATCAGATGTTTTCCAAACATTCAAAACTTGGAAAGCCTCAGTCGAGAATCAGACTGGGAAGAAAGTTAAGACCATGAGATCTGACAATGGGCTTGAGTACATGTCCACTGAGTTTATTCAATATTGTGGGTCTGGAGGTATTAAAAGGAATAGAACTGTTAGGGAAACTCCCCCAACAGAATGGCCTAGCAGAGAGAATGAATCGGACTATCCTTGAAAGAGTCTGTAGCATGCTTTCTCACTCGGGCCTCCCTAAATACTTTTGGGCCAAGGCCACAAGCACTACAGTGTACCTGATTAACAGGTGTCCCTCTTCTGCGAATCAATTCATTACTCTAGAATAACTATGGACCGGAAAGCCCCCATCGTATTCCTACTTAAGGGTCTTTGGGTGTACAGCCTATGCCCACATCAAGATTGACAAACTTGAACCTAGATCCCTCAAGTGCATCTTTGTTGGTTATCCCGATGGACTTAAAGGATATAAACTCTGGGTGGATAAACCGGGATACCAACGGTGCATTATTAGTAGAGACGTTATCTTCCATGAGTCCTCTGCTCCTAAGACTAGGATTGACACACCTGGCAGTTCTGATCCAGACTTTCATAAGTCTGATGAACATGAGTCATTTACTCATGTTGAGACTGATGTTCAGTCTATTCCTCCTCCTCCTCAGCCAACTGATGCGGCTGACTCTGAGACGAGTTCCGGTTCAGAATCTGGACCTTCCACCGATCATCAAGATTATCAATTAACCCGAGATAGACAAATGAGAGTCTCTAGACCTCCTACTCGGTTCAGCCAGTATGATATGGCATCATATGCTTTTCATGTGGCCCGGGATCTCATTGACGATGATCCTCAATCGTATAGGTAATATCTAAAGGATAAGGATTCAAAGCATTGGATCATAGCCATGAATGAAGAGATGTAATCTCTAAATAAAATCACACCTAGACCGTTGTTCACAAGCCTGTGAATGCTAAAGTGATTGGGTCCAAGTGGATTTACAAGAGAAAGGAAGACAACACGGAGGGAAATAAATTAAGGTTCAAAGCTAGGCTAGTCGCCAAAGGATTTCTTGAGAGAGAGGGAATCGACTATGCGGAAATATTTCCCCTTTTTTCAAACACTCTTCTATTCGGCTCTTGTTAGCCTTCGTTGCCTATCTCGATCTGCACATCGAGCAACTTGATGTTAAAACTGCCTTCTTGCACGGGGATTTGAATGAAAAACTCTATATGAAACCTCCTGATGGTTATTCAATGGAATTCAAATCCAACCAAGTTTGCCTACTAAATAAGTCCTTGTATGGTTTAAAACAGGCATCAAGGCAATGGTATAAGAAATTTGATTCCTTTATGTTAAATAACCGATTCACCAGGAGCCAGTATGATGCTTGTGTCTACTTCAAGTCAATTCAAGGTTGTATGATTTACCTTATGCTTTACGTAGATGACATGCTTATCATATGTAAGAATATGAGTTTTATCACTTCAATTAAATCCCAATTAAAAGGAAACTTTGAAATGAAAGACTTAGATGCAGCTAAGCAGATTTTAGGTGTTGAAATCATTAGAGATAGACTTAACAAATTGCTCTACTTATCTCAGCATGCTTATATTTTAAAGTTTTTAAAGGGATACATGTTTGAATCTCTCAAACCTGTGAATGTACCTCTTGCTCAACACTTTAATTTGTCTTTAACACAAGCACCCACTGCTGATGATGACGTGCAATTTATGTCTAAAATTCCATATGCTAGCATTGTTGGTAGTATAATGTACTCTATGATTTTCACCAGGCCTGACATTGCTTTTGTTATCTGCACCCTGAGCAGATTTATGGACGCTCCTAGAAATCCCCATTGGCATGCCATCAAATGGCTTCTCAGATATTTATCATGTTCATCTAATTTTTCTTTATGATTTGGTAAAAATGTTGATGCTTCTAAAATTTTGGTAGGCTTTATAGATGCTGATTATGCAGGTAACATTAACACCAGAAAATCATTGATTGGATATGTGTTCACTGCCTGTAGTGGGCCTGTTTCATGGAAGTGCAACATGCAGTCCGTAGTTACTCTCTCCACCACTGAGTCTGAGTACATTGCACTCACCGAGGCGGTAAAGGAAGCCTTATGGCTTAAAGGCTTGTCTTCTGAACTCAAGCTTTATGATTCAGCTATTAATGTTTTCTCTGATAGACAATCTGCATTACATTTTTCTAAAAACTTAGTTTTCCATGGTAAATCAAAGAACATAGACATTAAATTACACTTTATTAGAGACGTAATAGAACAAGGAACCGTGTGTGTCAATATGAAACACACTGATAAAAATCTAGCTGATAGTTTGACTAAAGCTGTTATTTTATCTAAGTTCAAATATTGCTTAGATAGTTTGAACTTAGTTCCTGTTCCATGACCCTAGGTGCAAGAACATACCTGAAGTTAATTAAAAATGGTGGAGTTTTGTGAATTAATGAATTAATTCATTATTGTTTTGTTTTTATTTAAATTCATTTTAATTCAGACTCTATTGTTTGTTTTTTCTCCTGTATTAGAATTTCCACGCTGGCAATCTAGTTCCAGCAGGCCTTTGCTTTGTGACCGTTGATCTGTATCATCGCCCCTTTCAGCAGGGCCGTCCACCTGTCTTTGTTGTTTGAACAGATTGAACTGATCCAGTGGATTTTTCACTTCGGTTTGGCTTCGTGGCGTTCTCTGGTTTTTCCAGTCGTTCCTTAAACCATCGATTTCAAGGGGGGTTTTAATCAACCCCGTTATGACTTGCCTTGGCACGACACCACTCAGAAAGATCCCATCGCCTTGGCTTCCTCCCGGAGATCACTTCCTTCGACGTCTTCGAATCCTGGCGCTCGAACCTGTGTAGGGTTACCTCAATGGAAACGGACTCCACGGCACACAGCCTGTGTACCGCATCTGGTGGAGCTCCATCACGGCTTCTGCTCAGCGACAACGTTTCGACGGCCAGCCAAGAGGCCACTCGAACTAGATCCAGACGTCATCTTCAAGTGAACAGGAAGGTCAGGAAATTTGCACCTGGCATTGTAAGTATCTTGGTTTTTTTGCTTACAGCTTATTGAAACCATTATCTTATAATCCATGTTGCATATCTCTGTTGAGGCGGTTCAATACCTTTGTATTTTTTTTGTTTGAGATTAATAAAAGATGCATGTGTGGGGGTGTTCTTGCCGTGCAATAGGACCCAGAGGGTCTAAAGAACGTTAAATCTCGTGTTCCTATTTAATTTTCTGCATTTCTATTTCTATTCTTTTCAATTGCGTTCGTTCTTGAGCCTTCGGCACCAAACTGCTCATTATTTTGTTCTCTGGATGATTCTGCTCACACCATTTCTACAATCATCCGCTTAACAAGTGGTATCAGAGCCACCGCTCGGCTGCCTTTTGATTCTGTTGCCTGCTGTTTTTTTTTCTTTGCTGCTCGGTTTCACTTACATCATTCATTGGCAATGTATGTCCAAATCTTATGTTCTATTATTTATGAAATTTAAGAATTGCAGTTCCATGTTCATTGTATAGTTGTATACGACTATCTGTTGTGATAACCATTTACATGTTCACAATCTACCCGTTTCCACTGCCTCTGTTTACATAGTGTAATTGAACCAGTTTCTTGTGATTAGAAGTTTCATCTTGAAGTCTATCTACAATTTTCTTATGTCACTGCTGCTGTTTGCATCCTGTCTAAATTCAGTTTCTTAATATTGCACATTCTAATTGGCTGCCAAAACTTGGCAGCCCCCTGTACTACTTACAAACCGAGTCAATTTGTTATTCTGTGTAATGTTCCATCATTGATGTAATTATTGTTCACTGTTTTCGGTTTACTGTCTAGCTTGCTCTTAGTTAGTTTAATAAACCGGGTTTCTATTTTTCTGCATTTTGTATCCATTTTATTCTGCCATTTTATTACTATCTTTAAAATTTCTTTTAAGACTGAAATTATTGTCTTTACCGAATAATTTTGTTTTTCTTCCCATTGTGCAAATTTATCCCTAGTGAACTTGGTTAATCCTTTGGGGGCGTACGCTCTCGTTGCCCCCAATTTCTTGGCTTTCACTCACTATATAAATATGTCCACAATGCGGTATGAAATAGAAAAATTCGATGGATACAATGACTTCAATTTGTGGCGTATAAAAATGAGGGAATTATTAGTCCAACAAGGTCTTATTGATGCCCTGTCCGGGCCTACTAAACCCATAACAACTATTAATGAAGCTGTTCAAACAATAACTGAACACCAACCACTCCCCAATGACACTCTAGTCAAATCCCATAGTTCCCTCTTGTTGTCCTTAGGAGATAAAGTCCTTAGGGAAGTGGCCTTCGAGTCCACTACTGTCGGCATCTGGCTCAAGTTAGAGAAGCTCTACATAACTGCCTCCCTAGTTGGTAGGCTCTATAAGAAGCACCGCATGTTCACTTTTAGGATGAAACCAGGCTCTTCCTTGAAATATCATCTTGATGAGTTCAACAAAATCATGCTTGACTTAGCTAATATAGATGTCACGGTAGATGATGAGGATCAGGCTATTATTCTCCTGATCTCTCTAGACCATAGCTATAGCACCTTGGTCGAGACCATGATGTATGGTCGTGACTCCTTGAATCTAGAAGAAGTCAAGTATGCCCTTCTATCCAAGGACCTTCACTCAAAACCTAAGGCGAAAGGTGAGGCTGAGAGTTTATTCACTAGGGGAAGGCCTCAGGTTAAAAGCAAAAAGCAAAATTTTAGCAGAGACAAAAGTAGTAATAGCAAAGAACCAAGGCATGAACGAAAGTCAAAGAATAATGATAATAAATACAGAAAAGTTACTTGCTTCCATTGCGGGAAGCCTGGGCATATTAAGCCCGAGTGTAGGAAGCTTAAGAGAGATCAAGAACGCGCGCAGCCCACTGCCCAGTCTCTTATTGTTGACTCTGGTTATGACACAGCCGAAGTTCTAAATGTATCCAGCCATACACTTGACCGTGAGTGGGTCCTCGACTCTGGTTTCTCCTTCCATATGTGTCCC
The DNA here is from genome assembly GCA_963277665.1 of Viscum album. Lineage (NCBI taxonomy): Eukaryota > Viridiplantae > Streptophyta > Magnoliopsida > Santalales > Viscaceae > Viscum > Viscum album. Next base: position 1,508,150,869 of record OY728139.1, on the reverse strand, counting down.
CATAGAGAGTCTTTCCTAGAGTTGGTCGAGAAAGTGGAAGGGGACGTTTTATTAGGGAATAACAAGAAATGCAAGGTTGGGGGCAGAGGATCTGTCCTGATAGAATTGGATGACCATTCCATCATCACCTTACTTGATGTAAGGTGGGTCCCCAACTTGCAACGAAACTTGATCTCCCTAGGAGTCCTAGATCAAAATGGATATGCTTTTAGTTCTGAATCTGGTACTATTAAAGTCTCAAAAGGATCAAGAACCATCATAAAAGGATCCCTTGTGAATGGTTTGTATGTCTTGAATGGTAGGACCAATTCAAGACAGTTGGGTAGTGTTTATACTACGAACACAGACAACACTATGCTTTGGCATAGGAGGCTGGGGCATGTAAGCTCCAAAGGGCTTGAAGAACTTAGCAAGAAAGGATTTCTGAATGACATCACACCTACGAATCTCCCATTTTGTGAAGATTGTGTGATGGGAAAAGCTAAAAGAGTGACCTTCAATAGATCCTTCTTCAAGGCAACCACCCCACTTGATTACATCCATTCAGATTTGTGGGGGCCGGATAGGACCTCCTCTCATGGTGGAGGTTTCTATTTCGTCACCTTTATTGATGATTACTCTAGGAAGGTTTGGGTATACATCCTCAAGAATAAATCAGATGTTTTCCAAACATTCAAAACCTAGAAAGCCTCAGTCGAGAATCAGACTGGGAAGAAAGTTAAGACCATGAGAACTTACAATGGGCTTGAGTACCTGTCCACTGATTTCATTCAATACTGTGAGTCTGGAGGTATTAAAAGGCAGATAACTGTTAGGGAAACTCCCCAACAGAATGGCCTAGTAGAGAGGATGAATCAGACTATCCTTGAAAGAGTCTGTAGCATGCTTTCTCACTTGGGCCTCCCTAAATCCTTTTGGGCCGAGGCCACAAGCAATGCAGTGTACCTGATTAACAGGTGTCCCTCTTCAGTGAATCAATTCATTACTCCAGAAGAACTATGGACCGGAAATCCCCCGTCGTATTTCTACTTAAGGGTCTTCGGGTGTACAGCCTATGCCCACATCAAGACTGACAAACTTGAACCTAGAGCCCTCAAGTGCACCTTTGTTGGTTATCCCAATGGAGTTAAAGGATATAAACTCTGGGTGGATAAACCGGGATATCAACGGTGCATTATTAGTAGAGACGTTGTCTTCCACAAGTCCTCTGCTCCTAAGACCAGGATTGACACACCTGGAAGTTTTGATCCAGACTTTCATAAGTCTGATGAACATGAGTCATTTACTCATGTTGATACTGATGTTCAGTCTATTCCTCCTCCTCCTCAGCCCACTGATGCGGTTGACTCTGAGACGAGTTCCGGTTCAGACTCAGACTCTGGACCTTCCACCGATCATCAAGATTATCAATTAATCCGAGATAGACAAAGGAGAGTCTCTAGACCTCCTGCTCGGTTCTTCCAGTATGATATGGCATCATATGCTTTTCATGTGGCCCAGGATCTCATTGACGATGATCCTCAATCGTATAAGCAATCTTTAAAGGGTAAGGATTCAAAGCATTGGATCATATCCATGAATGAAGAGATGAAATCTCTAAAGAAAAATCACACCTGTACCATTGTTCACAAGCCTGTGAATGCTAAAGTGATTGGGTCCAAGTGGATTTACAAGAGAAAGGAAGACAACATGGAGGTAAATAAAGTAAGGTTCAAAGCTAGGCTAGTCACCCAAGGATTTCTTCAGAGAGAGGGAATCAACTATGCTGAAATATTTTCCCATGTAGTTAAACACTCTTCTATTCAGCTATTGTTAGCCTTCGCTGTATATCTCGATCTGCACATCGAACAACTTGATGTTAAAACCGCCTTCTTGCATAGGGATTTGAATGAAAAACTCTATATGAAACCTCCTTATGGTTATTCAAAGGAATTCAAATCCAACCAAGTTTGCCTTCTAAATAAGTCATTGTATGGTTTAAAACAGGCATCAAGGCAATGGTATAAGAAATTTGATTCCTTTATGTTAAATAACCAATTCACCAGGAGCCAGTATGATGCTTGTGTCTACTTCAAGTCAATTCAAGGTTGTATGATTTACCTTCTTCTTTATGTAGATGACATTCTTATCATATGTAATAATATGAGTTTTATCACTTCAATTAAATCTCAATTAAAAGGAAACTTTGAAATGAAAGACTTAGGTGAAACTAAGAAGATTTTAGGTGTTGAAATCATTAGAGATAGACCTAAAAAATTGCTCTACTTATCTCAGCATGCTTATATTTTAAGGATTTTAAAGAGGTACATGTTTGAATCTCTCAAACCTGTGAATGTACCTCTTGCTCAACACTTTAAGTTGTCTTTAACACAAGCACCCACTGCTGATGATGACGTGCAATTTATGTCTAAAATTCCATATGATAGAATTGTTGGTAGTATAATGTACTCTATGATTTGCACCAGGCCTGACATTGCTTTTTCTATCTGCACCCTGAGCAGATTTATGGCCACTCCTAGGAAGCCCCATTGGCATGCCCTCAAATGGCTTCTTAGATATTTATCATGTTCCTCTAATTTTTCTTTATGCTTTGGTAAAAATTTTGATGCTTCTAACATTTTGGTAGGCTTTGTAGATGTTGATTATGCAGGTAACATTGACACTAGAAAATCATTGACTGGATATGTGTTCACTGCCTGTAGTGGGCCTGATTCATGGAAGTGCAACATGTAGTCCGTAGTTGATCTCTCCACCACTGAGTCTGAGTACATTGCACTCACCGAGGCGGTAAAGGAAGCCTTATAGCTTAAAGGCTTGTCTTCTGAACTCAAGCTTTATGATTCAGCTATTAATGTTTTCTCTGATAGTCAATCTGCATTACATTTGTCTAAAAACTTATTTTTCCATGGTAAATCAAAGCACATAGACATTAGATTACACTTTATTAGAGACATAATAGAACAAGGAACCATGCGTGTCAATAAGATACACACTAATAAAAATCCAGCTGATAGTTTGACTAAAGCTGTCATTTTATCTATGTTCAAATATTGCCTAGATAGTTTGAACTTGGTTCCTGTTCCATGACCCTAGGTGCAAGAACATCCCTGAATTTAATTAAAAATGGTGGAGTTTTTTTAATTAATGAATTAATTCATTATTGTTTTGTTTTTATTTAAATTCATTTTAATTCTGACTCTCCTGTTTGTTTTTTCTCCCGCATTAGAATTTCCACACTGGCAATCCAGTTCCAGCAGGCCTTTGCTTTGTGAATGTTGATCTGTATCACCACCCCTTTCAGTAGGGCCATCCACCTGTCTTTGTTGTTTCAACAGATTGAACTGATCTAACAGATTTTTCGCTTCGGTTTGGCTTCGTGGCATTCTCTAGTTTTTCTGGCCATTCCTCGAACCATCGACTACAAGGGGGGTTTTAATCAACCCTACTATGACTTGCCTCGGCATGACACTACTCAGAAAGATCACATCACCTTGGCTTCCTCCCGGAGATCACTGCCTTCAACGTCTTCGGATCATGGCGCTCGAACCTGTGTAGGGTTACCTCAATGGCAACAGACTCCGTGGCACACAGCCTGTGTACCGCATCTGGTGGAGCTCCGTCACGGATTTTGCTCGGCGACAGCATTCCGACGGCCAGCCAAGAGGCCACTCGAACCAAATCCAGACGTCATCTTCAAGTGAACAGGACGGTCGGGCAATTTGTGCCTGGCGTTGTAAGTATCTTGGTTTTTTTGCTTACAGCTTATTGAAACCATTATCTTGTAATCCATGTTGCATATCTCTGTTGAGGAGGTTCAATACCTTTGTATTTTTTTTGTTTGAGATTAATAAAAGATGTGTGTGTGGGGGTGTTCTTGCCGTGCAGTAGGAACCAGAGGGTCCGAAGCACGTTAAATCTCGTGTTCCTCTTTAATTTTCTGCATTTCTGTTTCTATTCTTTTCAATTGTGTTCGTTCTTGATCCTTCGGCACCAAAATGATCATTATTTTGTTCTCTGGATGATTCTGCGCCCACCATTTCTACAATCATCCGCTTAACAAGTGGTATCAGAGCCACCGCTCGGCTGCCTTTTGATTCTGTTGCCTACTGTTTTTCTTCTTTGCTGCTCAGTTTCACTTACATCATTCATTAGCATTGTCTGTCCAAATATTCTATTCTATTATTCGTGAAATTTAAGAATTATAGTTCCCTGTTCATTGTATAGTTGTATACGACTGTCTGTTGTGATAACCATTTACATGTTCACAATCTGCCTGTTTTCACTGCCTCTGTTTACATAGTGTAATTGAACCAGTTTCTTGTGATTATAAGTTGCATCTTGAAGTTTGTCTACAATTTTCTTATGTCACTGCTGCTGTTTACATCCTGTCTAAATTCAGTTTCTTGATATTGCACATTCTAATTGGATGCCAACAATTGGCAGCCCCCTGAACTGCTTACAAACCGAGTCAATTTGTCATTATGTGTTCTGTTCCATCATTGATGTAATTGTTGTTCACTATTTTCGGTTTATTGTCCAGCTTGCTCTTAGTTGTTTTAATAAACCAAGTTTCTGTTTTTCCGCACTTTGTATCCATTTTATTCTGCCATTTTATTGCTATCTTTAAAATTTATTTTAAGACTGAAATTATAGTCTTTACCGAATAATTTTGTTTTTCTACCCATTGTGCACATTTATCCCTAGTGATCTTGGCTAATCCTTTGGGGGCGTACGCTCTCGTTGTCCCCAATTGCTTGGCGTTCACTCACTATATAAATATGTCCACAATACGGTATGAAATAGAAAAATTCGATGGAGACAATGACTTCAATTTGTGGCGTATAAAAATGAGGGCATTATTAGTCCAACAAGGTCCTATTGATGCCCTGTCTGGGCCTACTAAACCCATAAAAACTGTTAATGAAGCTGGTCAAACAATAATTGAACACCAACCGGTCCCCAATGACACTCTAGTCAAAGCCCATAGTTCCCTCTCGTTGTCCTTAGGAGATAAAGTCCTTAGGGAAGTGGCCTTCGAGTCCACTGCTGTCGGTATCTGGATCAAGTTAGAGAAGCTCTACATGACTGTCTCCCTAGTTGGTAGGCTCTATAAGAAGCACTGCATGTTCACTTTTAGGATGAGACCAGGCTCTTCCTTGAAATCTCATCTTGATGAGTTCAATAAAATCATGCTTGACTTAGCTAATATAGATGTCACGGTAGATGATGAGGATCAGGATATTATTCTCCTGATCTCTCTAGACTATAGCTATAGCACCTTGGTCGAGACCATGATGTATGGCCGTGACTCCTTGACTCTAGAAGAAGTCAAGTCTGCCCTTCTATCCAAGGACCTTCATTCAAAACCTAAGGTGAAAGGTGAGGTTGAGAGTTTATTCACTAGGGGAAGGCCTCAGGTTAAAAGCAGAAAAGAAACATTTTAGCAGAGACAAAAGTAGTAATAGAAAAGAACCAAGGCATGAACGAAAGTCAAAGAATAATGATAATAAAGACAAAAAAGTTACTTGCTTCTATTGCGGGAAGCCTGGGCATATTAAGCCCAAGTGTAGGAAGCTTAAGAGAGAGCAAGAACGCGCGCAGCACACTGACCAGTCTCTTATTGTTGACTCTAGTTATGACACAGCCGAAGTTCTAAATGTGTCCAACCATACACTCGACCGTGAGTGGGTCCTCGACTCTGGTTTCTCCTTCCATATGTGTCCCCATAGAGATTCTTTCCTAGAGTTGGTCGAGAAAGTAGAAGGGGACGTCTTATTAGGGAATAACAAGAAATGCAAGGTTGAGGGCAGAGGATTTGTCCTGATAGAATTGGATGATCATTCCATCATCACCTTACTTGATGTAAGGTGGGTCCCCAACTTGCAACGAAACTTGATCTCCCTAGGAGTCCTAGATCAAAAGGGATATACTTTTAGATCTGAATCTGGAACTATTAAAGTCTCAAAAGGATCAAGAACCATCATAAAAGGATCCCTTGTGAATGGTTTGTATGTCTTGAATGGCAGGACCCATTCAAGACAGTTGGGTAGTGTTTATACTACGAACACTGACAACACTATGCTCTGGCATAGGAGGCTGGGGCATGTAAGCTCCAAAGGGCTTGAAGAACTCAGCAAGCAAGGATTGTTGAATGACATCACACCTACGAATCTCCCATTTTGTGAAGATTGTGTGATGGGGAAAGTTAAAAGAGTGACCTTCAAAAGATCCTCCTTCAAGGCAGCCGCCCCACTTGATTACATCCATTCGGATTTGTGGGGGCCGGCTAGGACCTCCTCTCATGGTGGAGGTTTCTATTTCATCACCTTTATTGATGATTACTCTAGGAAGGTTTGGGTATACATCCTCAAGAATAAATCAGATGTTTTACAAACATTCAAAACCTGGAAAGCCTGAGTCAAGAATCAGACTGGGAAGAAAGTTAAGACCATGAGAACTGACAATGGGCTTGAGTACCTGTCCACTGAGTTCATTCAATACTGTGAGTCTGAAGGTATTAAAAGGCACAGAACTTTTAGGGAAACTCCCCAACAGAATGGAATAGCAGAGAGGATGAATCGGACTATCCTTAAAAGAGTCTGTAGCATGCCTGCTCGCTCGGGCCTCCCTAAATCCTTTTGGGCCGAGGCCACAAGCACTACAGTGTACCTGATTAACAGGTGTCCCTCTTCTGTGAATCAATTCATTACTCCAGAAGAACTATGGACCGGAAAGCCCCCATCGTATTCCTACTTAAGGGTCTTTGGGTGTACAACCTATGCCCACATCAAGACTGACAAACTTGAACCTATAGCCCTCAAGTGCATCTTTGTTGGTTATCCCGATGGAGTTAAAGGATATAAACTCTGGGTGGATAAATCGGGATACCAATGGTGCATTATTAGTAGAGACATTGTCTTCCATGAGTCCTCTGCTCCTAAGACCAGGATTGACACACCTGGCAGTTCTGATCCAGACTTTCATAAGTCTGATGAACATGAGTCATTTACTCATGTTGAGACTGATATTCAGTCTATTCCTCCTCCTCCTCATCCCACTGATGCGGCTGACTCTGAGACGAGTTCCGGTTCAGACTCGGACTCTGGACCTTCCACCGATCATCAAGATTATCAATTAACCCGAGATAGACAAAGGAGAGTCTCTGGACCTCCTACTCGGTTCAGCCAGTATGATATGGCATCATATGCTTTTCATGTGGCCCAGGATCTCATTGACGATGATCCTCAATCGTATAGGCAAGCTTTAAAGGATAAGGATTCAAAGCATTGGATCATAGCCATGAATGAAGAGATGAAATCTCTAAAGAAAAATCACACCTGGTCCGTTGTTCACAAGCTTGTGAATGCTAAAGTGACTGGGTCCAAGTGGATTTACAAGAGAAAGGAAGACAACATGGAGGGAAATAAAGTAAGGTTCAAAGCTAGGCTAGTCGCCAAAGGATTTCTTCAGAGAGGGGGAATCGACTATGCTGAAATATTTTCCCCTGTTGTCAAACACTCTTCTATTCGACTCTTGTTATCCTTCGCTGCCTATCTCGATCTTCACATCGAGCAACTTGATGTTAAAACTGCCTTCTTGCATGAGGATTTGAAAGAAAAACTCTATATGAAACCTCCTGACGGTTATTCAAAGGAATTCAAATCCAACCAAGTTTGCCTTCTAAATAAGTCCTTGTATGGTTTAAAACAGGCATCAAGGCAATGGTATTAGAAATTTGATTCCTTTATGTTAAATAACCGATTCACCAGGAGCCAGTATGATGCTTGTGTCTACTTCAAGTCAATTCAAGGTTGTATGATTTACCTTCTGCTTTACGTAGATGACATGCTTATCATATGTAAGAATATGAGTTTTATCACTTCAATTAAATCTCAATTAAAAGGCAACTTTGAAATGAAAGACTTAGGTGCAGCTAAGCAGATTTTAGGTGTTGAAATCATTAGAGATAGACCTAACAAATTGCTCTACTTATCTCAGCATGCTTATATTTTAAAGATTTTAAAGAGATACATGTTTGAATCTCTCAAACCTGTGAATGTACCTCTTGCTCAACACTTTAAGTTTTATTTAACACAAGCACTCACTGCTGATGATGACGTACAATTTATGTCTAAAATTCCATATGCTAGCATTGTTGGTAGTATAATGTACTCTATGATTTGCACCAGGCCTGACATTGCTTTTGCTATCTGCACCCTGAGCAGATTTATGGCCGCTCCTAGGAAGCCTCATTGGCATGCCCTCAAATGGCTTCTCAGATATTTATCATGTTCATCTAATTTGTCTTTATGCTTTGGTAAAAATGTTGATGCTTCTAACATTTTGGTAGGCTTTGTAGATGCTGATTATGCAGGTAACATTGACACCAGAAAATCATTGACTGGATACGTGTTCACTGCCTGCGGTGGGCCTGTTTCATGGAAGTGCAACATGCAGTCCGTAGTTGCTCTCTCCACCATTGAGTCTGAGTACATTTCACTCACCGAGGCGGTAAAGGAAGCCTTATGGCTTAAAGGCTTGTCTTCTGAACTCAAGCTTTATGATTCAGCTATTAATGTTTTCTCTGATAGTCAATCTGCATTACATTTGTCTAAAAACTTAGTTTTCCATGGTAAATCAAAGCACATAGACATTAGATTACACTTTATTAGAGACGTAATAGAACAAGGAACCGTGTGTGTCAATAAGATACACACTGATAAAAATCCAGCTGATAGTTTGACTAAAGCTGTCATTTTATCTAAGTTCAAATATTGCCTAGATAGTTTGAACTTGGTTCCTGTTCCATGACCCTAGGTGCAAGAACATCCCTGAATTTAATTAAAAATGGCGGAGTTTTGTGAATTAATGAATTAATTCATTATTGTTTTGTTTTTATTTAAATTCATTTTAATTCTGACTCTCCTGTTTGTTTTTTCTCCCGCATTAGAATTTCCACGCTGGCAATCCAGTTCCAGCAGGCCTTTGCTTTTGTGACCGTTGATCTGTATCACCGCCCCTTTCAGCATGGTTGTCCACCTATCTTTGTTGTTTGAACATATTGAACTGATCCAGTGGATTTTTCGCTTCGGTTTGGCTTCGTGGCGTTCTCTGGTTTTTCCGACCGTTCCTCGAACCATCGATTGCAAGGGGGGTTTTAATCAACCTTGCTGTGACTTGCCTCGACACGACACTACTCAGAAAGATCGCATCGCCTCGGCTTCCTCCCGGAAATCACTGCCTTCGATGTCTTCGGATCCTGGCGCTCGAACCTGTGTAGGGTTACCTCAACGACAACGGACTCCACGACACACAACCTGTGTACCGCATCTGGTGGAGCTCCGTCACAGCTTCTACTCGGCGACATCGTTCCGACGGCCAACCAAGAGGCCACTCGAACCAGATCCAGACGTCATCTTCAAGTGAACAGGACAACCGGACAATTTGCGCCCGGCGTTCTAAGTATCTTGGTTTTTTTGCTTACAGCTTATTGAAACCATTATCTTGTAATCCCTGTTGCTTATCTCCGTTGAGGCGGTTTAATACCTTTGTATTTTTTTTTTTGAGATTAATAAAAGATACGTGCGTGGGGTGTTTTTGCCGTGTGCAGTAGGACCTAGAGGGTCCGGAGTACGTTAAATCTCGTGTTCTTCTTTAATTTTATGCATTTACGTTTTTTTCCTTTCAAATTCGTTCCTTCAAGGTCTTCACCACCGAACTGCTCATTATTTTGTTCTATCGATGATTATGCACCCACCATTTCTACAGTCATCCGCTTAACACGGAGGTCCGCTCTATCTCAGTGGAGGGCTCGCCTACGCTCTCCTCTCGCTTCGTCTTTCGAGGGGGCTTCAGATCTACTTAAATGGACTCTGGTGGCTCGTTTTGGGGCGGATGAGCCATCTCTCTCGGCATTCCAGGTCTTCGTCAGATCTTAGGGTCGGGAAACTCTGGCATCCATCTCGGTGCTCAATCGCCATTCTTTCTACGTCTTCCTCTGCTCCAGGGCTGATTTCATAAAGGCCTGGTCTTTTAGCCCCAGATATCTTGGTCGATGACGCTTTAATCTCCACCGATTGTCCATGGAGGATCACCTTGGCCGAGGGTCCCCTCTAGCTGCTGTCAGGATCCTCCTCCCAGGACTCCCTCCCCACTTCATCAAAGCTTCCTTTCTGCGGAAGATAGGAGACTCTCTGGGGGGGTTTATTTGTGCCGATGACACCACTCTCTTCACCTCCGGGAGGATTAATCCCTCACCCCTCCGTCCCGAATTCTCCTCCAAGTCGAAGTCTCTACGGTTTGGCGTTAATCCCTCCTTTATCCCAACCTCCCCCGAAACTGCACGCATTGTCACATCCACGGTCATGGTGTGTCAGTCTGCCGTCGTCAGCATGCAGATCTCTCCAAACCGACGCGAATAGTATATGCGGGGAATTTTTGGCGTCGGTTTTACACAAAACCGACGCCAAAAATAATTATGTTTTTATTTTTCGCGTCGGTTTTTCTCAGAACCGACGCGGAAAATCCTGTTATAATCGGTTTTCCGCGTCGGTTTTTAGAAAAACCGACGCGGAAAATCCGGTCGAATAGGTTTTCCGCGTCGGTTTTTATAAAAACCGACGCGGAAAATCCTGTTTTAATAGGTTTTCCGCGTCGGTTTTTAGAAAAACCGACGCGGAAAATCCGGTCGAAGAGGTTTTCCGCGTCGGTTTTTAGAAAAACCGACGCGGAAAATCCGGCGGAAAATCCTTTTTTAATCGGTTTTCCGCGTCGGTTTTTAGAAAAACCGACGCGGAAAACCTCTTCGACGATATTTTCCGCGTCGGTTTTCATGAAAACCGACGCCGAAACTCATAAAAAAAATATATTTCGCGTCGGTTTTAATGAAAACCGCCGCGAAAAGTCTTTTAAAAATATTCACGGTCAGAAACCCTCATTTTGTTCGTCCGTCGAAATCGAGTTCCGCTGTGGCGCTTCGGACTCCCGACGACCTTCGAACTTGATTTGCGATCTTGAACGGCTATTGTTGAAGGTTTTTTGTCGTCTGCACGATTTTGGGTATGTGTTCTTCCTATTTATCTCTTGTTTCATATCCCATTGTTTATTTCTTTATCAATAACCCTATTTTGCGTGATTTGGATTATTGGTTAGATTTTAGTTGTAATTTATCATTATTTTTTGTTTGTATTATCATTGTTGGTGTAGATTTGATATTGTTTGTTTTTGGAAGTAATTATACCGGTCGCAGTTTGGATTTAACATCTCAATTCGGGTTGAATAATTATGTAAGATTTTATATTATGTTGGATTTTAAATAATTATGTAAGATTTTATTTTATTTTATTTCAAACTAGATTAAAAGGGGCTTTAATTAAAAGTTAGAAATTTTGTAAGGTGAGTAGTGGCCTAATTAGTATTTGTATACTCATGTTTATCTACATTTCAGTTTTAGGATATTATCCAGTTCTTTTTCCCTCTTAGGATGCATTCTGTTTCAGTTTGGGTTAGTGATTAGTGGGGACTTGAGCTCAGTTATTGTTTTACTTATCAAATTATCCCAAGTGTGCCTATTATAGGTTTTTTACGGATTTATTTAAATAGAATATGTGTAAATTTTTTCCATTTAAATGATGTTTTTACTACTTAAAATTATGGTTAAAAGTGTATTGAATTACTTTTGTGAGGACTAGGTGATTTAGGAGATGAAGTGTATTGAGGGAATTTGTGGGTGAGTAGAGGGAGTTGGCTAGGTGAGGGGGTTTAGAAGGTGAAATAAGGGATTAGTTTATATCTATTTATAGTTATTCTTTATATTATTTCTACTGATTCAAATTTTGTGTTGATGTATAACCTATGGATAGGTCATTTCAGATTTCTGATAGAAATATGATGTTAATTACACTATGATTAATGGGTGAAATCATACCTAGTGATTGTTTTAGATGCCTATAATGCTTATTGTTAGTCTATGAGGATTAGGTACTCCCCTCAAGTATGTCATGGTCTAGTTTAGGTGTTTAATGGATAGATATCTTGGGTTGGTTCATGAAAATGGTATCAAAACCAAGATTTTTCAGAGGGTTTGGGTTTCCAAGTTCCCTTTGTTATTTGGCATTATAATGTTATTATGGATATAGGTTATAAAAAATCTAGTGCTACACATTGGGAAAAGTGTCATAATATCTTTTCCATTTGAATCCTTGAGTGTTTATGTAATTCTAGGATTTATTGTTGGATTTTGATATTGATTTTGATTGGTTTTATGTGTTTGATATAAAAATGATGATTGAATTACCAATGATGTGTAATCTATTTGGGGGTTCACTTAATATTGGGGTGATGGTGGATGAAGATTTGTAGCTATAGGTCTATCCCCCATAGTTAGGCCAACCATATGGAGCCCTTTTGAATAGTTTTAATGACTCTTCAAATCCCACAAGTAGTTTTGTTAATCGAGTTCCACATGTGTGTTTTAATACACATTTTTTTAAATAAGGATAGTTATTGCACTATTTTTCACATTAATTTTTCCATGATTCATTCATGTTACATCAAATGAATAAAAAAATAAATATAGTGTGATCAATAGTAGTCATAGTGAGAAATCATATTATCTTGTATGTCATTCATATAATATTTATATCATGAAACTTTATTTTCAAAAAATGAAACCTTTGATTTAACCATTTTGTCCTTGTATTTCAATATAACACACATGTATATAATATTAAAATTAACTGTTTACTATATTTGTAAATGTGTTTCATATCTGATGTCTTTTATCTGATTATCAATAGTTTTTATGGAATATGTTTTTGTTTACAATTTATCTGATAGATATTTAAATGTTTTTATGTTTTAATATATTCATCAATTATATTGTGATATCAGGTATTAATATGGATCATAATTGGATTTATCTACGAAGAACTACTAGTGAATATGAAAGAGGAGTTGACAATTTTTTGGAATTTGCTAAACGGCATAATCAAAATATTGATTTGATTTTCTGTCCATGTGTGAAGTGTGTAAATATGAGAAAGTTAAACTTCAGAGAAATCAAAGATCATCTCATTTGTTATGGTTTTAGCCTTAATTATACACGTTGGATCTTGCATGGTGAAAGAACTGAAAATTCAACATCCAATGTTGATGACGATATTCATAATGAGGCAGAGGATCGTATTGAAGAATTAATTCATGATTTAGGTGTTGAAACTATCGAAAAAACACCAACTGTTGAACGATTGTATGGAGATTCTGAGAAACCATTATTCCCAGGTTGCAGTAAATATACAGTGTTATCAGCAGTTTTGAGATTAGTTAACTTAAAAGCAAAAAATGGGTGGAGTGATAAAAGTTTCTCCAGTTTACTTGAGCTTTTAAAAGAGCTTCTTCCAGAAGGCAATGGGCTTCCAGATTCCAATTATGAGGCGAAGAAAATATTATGCCCAATGGGATTGGGGTATAAAAAGATACATGCTTTCCCCAATGATTGTGTACTGTATAGGAAAGAAAATGAACATTTATCAAGTTGTCCTACATGTGGAACATCGCGCTATAAGATGGATGAGAAAGTCAACTCAGATTCATTTTCAGGTGATGTCATGTAACTTTATGAAAAATCAATTTTTTTACTTTCCAATGATATCATCCAATATTTTTTTCAAACAATTCTGATAATTCAATTCTGGTTTATTTTTAGGTACCAAAATCAAAACTCCATCTAAAGCATTTTGGTACCTTCCAATTATTCCTCGTTTGAAGTGTCTATTTGCAAATTCAAATGATGCAAAAAGGTTAAGATGGCATTCAGATGAGCGCATTTCTGATGGTAACTTACGTCACCCTGCCGATTCACCACAGTGGAAGAGTTTTGATAAAAAAATTTCATGATTTTGGAAGTGAAGTTAGAAATCTCAGAATGGGATTGTGTACTGATGGAATGAATCCATATCGGAGCCTCAGTAGCCAACATAGTTCATGGCCTGTTTTGCTGGTACTTTACAACTTGTCCCCACATCTATGTATGAAGAAAAAATATGTTATGATGAGCTTGATGATTTCTGGACCAAAACAACCAGGAAATGATATTGATGTGTATCTTACACCATTGATTGAGGATTTAAAACTGCTATGGGAGAAAGGTGTTACAGTTTTCGATGCATACAAGAAAGAGTATTTTCTTTTGCGTGCTATGATAATGTTCACTATAAACGACTTTCCTGCGTATGGAAACTTATCTGGATATAGTGTTAAGGGACATAAAGCATGTCCAATTTGTGAAGAACAAACTTCATATTATCAATTGCAGAATGGAAGAAAGACAGTGTACATGGGACATCGAAGATTTTTGCGAATTGATCATCCTTATCGTAGATTGAGAAAAGCATTTAACGGTTTACAAGAATTCAACCTCCCCCCTCAACCATTGTCAGCTGAAGAATATTATGACAGAGTGAAAGATATTGATTCAACATTTGGAAAGAGAAAAAGTTCTGGTTTACAAAAACATATCTGGAAGAAGCAGTCTATTTTTTTCAAACTACCTTATTGGAGATTTTTAGAGATAAAACATAACATTGATGTTATGCATGTTGAGAAAAACATATGTGATAGTTTGATTGGAACTTTGTTAGACATAAAAGGAAAGACAAAAGATGGATTACATGCTAGATTGGACTTGATGTTAATGCGAATACGTTTGGAGTTAGCTCCCGCTGTGAAAGGAAAAAGAACATATTTACCTCCGGCTTGTCACACATTAAGCAAGATTGAAAAGATGAATTTTTGTCAGTGTCTTCATGGTATTAAAGTACCCAGCGGTTTTTCTTCAAATGTGAATAATTTTGTGTCATTGAAGGATTGTAAATTAATAGGTATGAAATCACATGATTGTCATGTGTTAATGCAACAAATTCTACCAGTAGCAGTGCGTGGTATATTACCGAAAGCTGTCAGGAAGACAATCATCAGGTTATGTAATTTCTTTAAATCCATTTGTAGCAAAGTCGTTGATCCAAATTTGTTAGATTTGTTGGAGAATGAAGCAACTCTTATTCTTTGTCAACTAGAAATGTATTTCCCACCCACATTTTTTGATATAATGGTTCATCTATTGGTTCATTTGGTGCGTGAGATAAGAATGTGTGGGCCTGTTTATTTAAGATGGATGTATCCTTTTGAAAGATATATGAAAATTTTGAAAGGATATGTTAAAAATCCTTATCGACCAGAGGCCTCTATTGTTCAAAAATATGTATCAGAAGAGGTGATTGAGTTCTGTACTGATTATTTGAATGAAGTGGAGCATATTGGTCTCCCTCTATCTCGACATATGACAGTTGACAGAGAAGGTAGAGGGGTTCGAGGCTTAAAGGTAAAGTTCATTCCACGTGATGAAGTGATGCAAGCACATTTATACATTTTGAACAACACAGATGAGGTTCAACCATATATATCCTCACATATTGCTGAATTAAAGTTACGATATCAGAAAAGAAATGAAAAGTGGTTGATGATTGAGCATAAGAAGACATTTGTTTCATGGTTTAAAGAGAAAGTCACCTCAGATATATCTGTATCAGAAACATTGAAGTGGTTATCAGGGGGACCATCTTTTAATGTGATCACTTGGTCTGGTTTTGATATCAATGGCTACACATTTTACACAAAAAACCTGGATGACAAGAGTACCGTTCAGAATAGTGGTGTGATGGTATTCGCTGAAGCAGTGCATTTTTCGAGTGCCAAAGATAAAAACCCAATTTCTGCATCAACATCATATTTTGGAGTTATTGAAGACATATGGGAAATTGATTATATTAAATTTCGAGTCACTATTTTTAAGTGCAATTGGGTTGATAGTAATAGTGGCGTGAAACATGATGAATATGGGTTTAAACTGGTTGATTTGAAAAGATTTAATCACAATGAGGAACCATTTATCTTGGCGACACATGCAAAACAAGTATTTTATGTCATTGATCCGTCGAATGATCAGTGGTCAGTTGTTTTGCAAGGGAAAAGATATCATTTGGGTGATGATGATGATTCTGATGATGCTAGTGATTTACATGAGCGTTATTCATCTATTATGCAATTTTCAGATGATTACAATGAATATAAGACAGACATAGTGCATGCAGTACGTACCGATCATGATGAAGGGACATGGGAAAACACTAAATTAGTCTCCTAATTTTTCTGGTAAATATTTATATTTTGTGTCTATTTTTAAAACTTACAAATGCATGCCTCTATTTTTACATATTTATTTTTCATTTCCTTGTTTCTAATTATTCAGTTTTCTAATGATATGCAGGTACCCAAAATTTCATTACACTTTCTAGTAGCAATGTCAAATACAGATAGAGATGAGCAGTTACCGAGGTATATCTATTTTGACATATTATTAAATATTCAGTAATATACATATTTAATGAAATAAAACTGTTAATTTATTAAAAAAAATTGCAGGACTACTGATGCGTCCTCGGCGGAGGAGACTTCTCCAGTTACTACTGAAAAATCAAGTTCTCTAGTTGGTAAACGTGGTATTACACGTTTACCAAAACTATAACTCGCTCGTGATGATAACAAATTACACATCCGTTTTGATGATAATAATAATGCAGTTGGCCCAAATGCAGTTCAGTTTGTCAGTTATATAGCGATGCAGAGCCGTTGCAGGATTAGTATTTTATATCCTGATTGGAAGTCAGTGGACAGGACGGCGAAGCAACAGCTTTGGGAGGCCGTGACGGTAAAATATCTTTATTTATTTATTTTATCTCATTTTTTTAATATTATATAGTTTAAATGACATATTTTATTTTTTCAATTACAGATGACATTCAATTTTGAGGAAACCAAAGAAATTAGGAAAAGACATCTCTCTTTAGCGGCGGTTCGATGGAGAGATTTTAAAAACAAACTGACGAAAGATTATGTTTTTGGAAAGAGAAGGTTTGAAAGCCCATGTCTTAAGTATCCATATATAGATGAAGAAACATGGAAGCGATTTGTTGACAGTCGTCAGGAAGAGAAATTTCAGGTATTGTAATTGTTTTATATTTTAAAATTTATGCTATATTTTCCTTATTACTTATGTGTTTATTTTTATGTAACAGGCCTCCAGAAGATCTCATCAGGAGATCCAGTTGAAAAACGTATACCCTCATACTTTATCACGTGGAGGATACTCGTATTTGGAGCAGAAAATTATTGAAGAAAAATTTGAAGCATTAAGAGCTCGATCAAGTAGTGGTTCAGAAGAGGTCCAGTATGGTCCTCCATCTCCTCCCACTCGCCATGAGAAATGGAAACGAGCAAGAAGAAAAAAAAATGAACAATATCTTACAGACGAAGCTCATCAAGTGGCTGATAGAATTGTAAGTAAATATTAATTCTTTGTTAACAATTTTCCTTTTTTATAATTTATAAACACTAATATAAATTTTTTATTTTTCATTTCAGGATGAACTTCAGGAGAAAGAGACACAGGGCTCTTTTATCCCTGAGGGTAGGATGGATATCCTAGCCACTGCTTTGGGAAAGACTGAACACCCCGGCCGTGTTAGAGGATATCAGGCGGGTGTTAGTATTCGGAAGGTTTTTGGTAAGAGTAAGCAACCAAGAGACCCGGAAATTGAATCCTTAAAAGAAGAGCTGCAGGATATGAAACGGTCTATGGGTGATCAAATTCAAGCAGCAGTACAGAAGGCTTTATTAGAACACTTGGCAAGACAGTCACAGTCTGCTCATCCTTCCGAGGTATATTATTTACTGTTAACAATTTTTCTTTTCTATAAATTATAAACACTGATATAACTTTTTCATTTTTCAACATTCTCAGCCTACTCACTCAGACTATCATGCCTCATATGCTTACCCAACACCGTCTGGGCAGCCTTCCGAGGTATATTATTTAATGTCATCAATTTGTCTATTTTATAAATTATAAACACTGATATAACTTTTTCATTTTTCAACATTCTCAGCCAACTCACCCGGACTACCCTGCCTCATCTGCTTACCCTGCCCCGTCTGCGCAACCATTTGAGGTATATTATTTAATTTAATTTTTAATCAATTTTTCTATGTTAAAAATTTTAAACACTAATATACCCTTTTCATTTTTCTGACTTCTCAGCCTGCTCACCCTGACTACCCTGCCCCACCTGCTAACTTTGAGCCTCCACCTCCTCCATCGGATCAAACCTTATATTGTGAGTTGTTTGCGGGAGATCCTCATGTACATATTGTTGCGTTAGGACAAGTGTATTTTTTGGGGGACTCGGTACATCATCAGCCTATGCAGATGGGTCAGGTTAGAGTATCAGTACTTTTTATTATAGATCCTACTGCTCTACTACCATTTCCTACTGCGGAGATCACCAGTGTTGGGGAATGCATGGGCCATTTTTTACTTTGGCCAACTGCACTTCTTCGTTATATTTCACATGAGGTATGAGTTTTTTTAACTAGTAATTAGAAATGATTCCAAATTACTTATAATGTTTTCTGACATTTAACTTATATAGGAATATCTGAAAGCAAAAGAAACTGTACAAATGCAGCAAAATGTTCAAAAACAGTCGGCTGTAGATACTTCTGATATTTCTTCTGGGTTGAAAAGATTATCTCAGTGATCTTCTTCCTTGAATTTTATCTATGAGTTTCGGATGACGCCCGATATATGTGGAAGAAATTATAAATTGAGAATATTGAAAGAAGATATCATGAATTTAGTTAATTTTGAAGAGATCGGGCTGAATGTGGTGCAGTTGTTTTCCATGTAAGTAAATTGACGTCTGAATTGCTATTTCTTTACTAAAATATTGTTATGTCATTGACTAACTATGTTTTCTTTTTAAATTAGGTATCTATACAGGATTCTTTTACAAAATGAAACTACAAGCATTTATAGCTTTATAGATCCAGAGTACATTTCCTCGGAAGTCAAACATGTGAAAAATGATGAAAAAGTTAAATATATATCCGAGAGATTATCACAAACAGAGATTCAGTGCTGGTTTTTGCCATTTGTTGATAAGTAAGAATATCAACATAATTTTGAACTCATGATCATTATAATGTCATTAATTATGAACTTTTTGTATTATAGGGGGCATTGGATGTTAGGTGTATTTTGCCCAAATGAATGCACCTTATATTGGTTTTGCTCTTTATTAGGAAAAGTGCGTAAAACGTTTTCCAACTTATTAAACAGGTAAGTTGTTTTTTTATTTTTAGAAGTTTGTTATGTTTAATTTTAATTGTTTACACAAGTTTTATTAGTTCTTATATAAAACAATGCAGTTCATGGAAACATTTTACAAATGAAAAGAAACCAACGAAAATCAAATATGTGGAAGTACAGGTAATTAGTTTTTATATTTTTGTTATATATTGGGTTTCATTATTAGTTAAATGTTTTATAACTGCAGTGTCATCGTCAAAATGGAAGCGTTGAATGTGGTTATTATATTCTACGATTTATGTACGAGATAATCACAACTGGGGAAACTACTGATTTTCATAAGGTTAGTTGTATTAAATTTTTTATATATTTTCATCCACTTTCTTCTATTTATTAATTTCATATCATTCAATATTATTGTAGGTATTCAATGATTCACAGTCATATTCTCAATCTGATATGATTCATATTCAATCTACTTTTGCGGACTATTTGTTAAGTCTGATTAAGATTTGAGGTATGTATACTAATATTTATAAATAATATTATATATGGGTTTAAAAAACTAACTCTTATGATATATTAGGTGTTTGAACCTACTAATAATCAAATGAATGCTTCAACAATAACAAACAATGAGCATGTCATATATTTCAGGTACGTGTATTTTAATTCTGATTTACTGAGTTTTCTCAAGTGCCTCTGCAAAAACTGTTTTATTGAATCTACTAATAATCAAATGAATCCTTCAACAATAACCAACAATAAGCATGTCGTATATTTCAGGTACGTGTATTTTAATTCAGAATTAGTTATTATATTTCTTTTCATTGTTATTTCTTAAAATCATTTGTCTGTACAGTGACAAATCTGTAGGGTGGTACTTGGATCATGAACATAGAGATTCGTATAGCGAAATAACATTCACAAACACTAAAAATTGTCTCCCTTGAATGCACAGCAATATCTTCTAGGCCTTTTTATTTTTTATGCAAATAAATATCGAAAAATGATTGCCGAGAAGCATATCACATAATACCTGAAACAACGCTTAGTGGGTTTGCACAAAGATAAAATAGAAGGCGTCAATTTTTAAGGTATGTTTCTTTATGTATCTTCAATCTGCATTTGATTTCAATTTTCTAACCTATTTTTTGCACTCAAATTTATTTCTCTGTTATTCCATAACTTAAACAAATAACAATAGTGAATGGGTAATGCACGTCTATACAGAGCAAATATAAAAACCTGAGGTTGGGGGTGGTGGGGATTCTATGGTGAAAAGACACCCCCAACATCTTCAGTGGGGGAGGTGAGGAAGAGGTTGCATCGGCTGAGTGTTCCTGGAATTTTGATCAGGAGTCGTAACATTTCATTTTGGTAATTTACTTTGTGAAAAAATGAATGATTCAAATAAATTACACATTTTCATTTAATGTTTATTCATTGCACTAATAACTTGGATTGATTTTTTCACTCACATATCCTTAGTTTCATTACTGTTTTGACAGGATTGGTGCTATCTATGGGAGGAAACTTACAATGATTGATACTGAGTATGGTTAGATTAAGAAAATGCACCATGTAGGTACGTGTATTTTAATTCTGCTTTACCTTGAGTTTTCTGAAGTACTTCTGTTAAAGCTGTTTAATTGTTTTTGTATACTTCGTTATTTTTTTTCAGGGTTCCGATTTGTTTGGAGGAGAAAATATATGTATTTTATTTAAAAAAAAAAAAAATTTACGGCGTCGGTTATTTTAAAAACCGACGCCGAATATTTTTAAAAAATTATTTACGGCGTCGGTTTTTTTAAAAACCGACGTCCAAAGGGTTTTCCGCGTCGGTTTTTAGAAAAACCGACGCGGAAAACCCTGTTCTAATCGGTTTTCCGCGTCGGTTTTTAGAAAAACCGACGCGGAAAACCTCTTCGACTATATTTTCCGCGTCGGTTTTTTAATGAACCGACACGGAAAATAATGTCTAAATGTAGCTTCGGCGTCGGTTTTATAAAAAACCGACGCCGAAGCTCATAAGCGAATTAATTTTCGCGTCGGTTTCTATGAACCGACGCGAAAACTCTATTTTTAACGTCGCCTATAAAGACGTCGGTTTATAACCGACGTTAAAAATTAAAAAAAACCGACGCGAAAAAGTGTTTTTGCACTAGTGAAGAACCATCATAAAAGGATCCCTTGTGAATGGTTTGTATGTCTTGAATGGCAGGACCCATTCAAGACAGTTGGGTAGTGTTTATACTACGAACACTGACAACACTATGCTCTGGCATAGGAGGCTGGGGCATGTAAGCTCCAAAGGGCTTGAAGAACTCAGCAAGCAAGGATTGTTGAATGACATCACACCTACGAATCTCCCATTTTGTGAAGATTGTGTGATGGGGAAAGTTAAAAGAGTGACCTTCAAAAGATCCTCCTTCAAGGCAGCCGCCCCACTTGATTACATCCATTCGGATTTGTGGGGGCCGGCTAGGACCTCCTCTCATGGTGGAGGTTTCTATTTCATCACCTTTATTGATGATTACTCTAGGAAGGTTTGGGTATACATCCTCAAGAATAAATCAGATGTTTTACAAACATTCAAAACCTGGAAAGCCTGAGTCATGAATCAGACTGGGAAGAAAGTTAAGACCATGAGAACTGACAATGGGCTTGAGTACCTGTCCACTGAGTTCATTCAATACTGTGAGTCTGAAGGTATTAAAAGGCACAGAACTTTTAGGGAAACTCCCCAACAGAATGGAATAGCAGAGAGGATGAATCGGACTATCCTTAAAAGAGTCTGTAGCATGCCTGCTCGCTCGGGCCTCCCTAAATCCTTTTGGGCCGAGGCCACAAGCACTACAGTGTACCTGATTAACAGGTGTCCCTCTTCTGTGAATCAATTCATTACTCCAGAAGAACTATGGACCGGAAAGCCCCCATCGTATTCCTACTTAAGGGTCTTTGGGTGTACAACCTATGCCCACATCAAGACTGACAAACTTGAACCTATAGCCCTCAAGTGCATCTTTGTTGGTTATCCCGATGGAGTTAAAGGATATAAACTCTGGGTGGATAAATCGGGATACCAATGGTGCATTATTAGTAGAGACATTGTCTTCCATGAGTCCTCTGCTCCTAAGACCAGGATTGACACACCTGGCAGTTCTGATCCAGACTTTCATAAGTCTGATGAACATGAGTCATTTACTCATGTTGAGACTGATATTCAGTCTATTCCTCCTCCTCCTCATCCCACTGATGCGGCTGACTCTGAGACGAGTTCCGGTTCAGACTCGGACTCTGGACCTTCCACCGATCATCAAGATTATCAATTAACCCGAGATAGACAAAGGAGAGTCTCTGGACCTCCTACTCGGTTCAGCCAGTATGATATGGCATCATATGCTTTTCATGTGGCCCAGGATCTCATTGACGATGATCCTCAATCGTATAGGCAAGCTTTAAAGGATAAGGATTCAAAGCATTGGATCATAGCCATGAATGAAGAGATGAAATCTCTAAAGAAAAATCACACCTGGTCCGTTGTTCACAAGCTTGTGAATGCTAAAGTGACTGGGTCCAAGTGGATTTACAAGAGAAAGGAAGACAACATGGAGGGAAATAAAGTAAGGTTCAAAGCTAGGCTAGTCGCCAAAGGATTTCTTCAGAGAGGGGGAATCGACTATGCTGAAATATTTTCCCCTGTTGTCAAACACTCTTCTATTCGACTCTTGTTATCCTTCGCTGCCTATCTCGATCTTCACATCGAGCAACTTGATGTTAAAACTGCCTTCTTGCATGAGGATTTGAAAGAAAAACTCTATATGAAACCTCCTGACGGTTATTCAAAGGAATTCAAATCCAACCAAGTTTGCCTTCTAAATAAGTCCTTGTATGGTTTAAAACAGGCATCAAGGCAATGGTATTAGAAATTTGATTCCTTTATGTTAAATAACCGATTCACCAGGAGCCAGTATGATGCTTGTGTCTACTTCAAGTCAATTCAAGGTTGTATGATTTACCTTCTGCTTTACGTAGATGACATGCTTATCATATGTAAGAATATGAGTTTTATCACTTCAATTAAATCTCAATTAAAAGGCAACTTTGAAATGAAAGACTTAGGTGCAGCTAAGCAGATTTTAGGTGTTGAAATCATTAGAGATAGACCTAACAAATTGCTCTACTTATCTCAGCATGCTTATATTTTAAAGATTTTAAAGAGATACATGTTTGAATCTCTCAAACCTGTGAATGTACCTCTTGCTCAACACTTTAAGTTTTATTTAACACAAGCACTCACTGCTGATGATGACGTACAATTTATGTCTAAAATTCCATATGCTAGCATTGTTGGTAGTATAATGTACTCTATGATTTGCACCAGGCCTGACATTGCTTTTGCTATCTGCACCCTGAGCAGATTTATGGCCGCTCCTAGGAAGCCTCATTGGCATGCCCTCAAATGGCTTCTCAGATATTTATCATGTTCATCTAATTTGTCTTTATGCTTTGGTAAAAATGTTGATGCTTCTAACATTTTGGTAGGCTTTGTAGATGCTGATTATGCAGGTAACATTGACACCAGAAAATCATTGACTGGATACGTGTTCACTGCCTGCGGTGGGCCTGTTTCATGGAAGTGCAACATGCAGTCCGTAGTTGCTCTCTCCACCATTGAGTCTGAGTACATTTCACTCACCGAGGCGGTAAAGGAAGCCTTATGGCTTAAAGGCTTGTCTTCTGAACTCAAGCTTTATGATTCAGCTATTAATGTTTTCTCTGATAGTCAATCTGCATTACATTTGTCTAAAAACTTAGTTTTCCATGGTAAATCAAAGCACATAGACATTAGATTACACTTTATTAGAGACGTAATAGAACAAGGAACCGTGTGTGTCAATAAGATACACACTGATGAAAATCCAGCTGATAGTTTGACTAAAGCTGTCATTTTATCTAAGTTCAAATATTGCCTAGATAGTTTGAACTTGGTTCCTGTTCCATGACCCTAGGTGCAAGAACATCCCTGAATTTAATTAAAAATGGCGGAGTTTTGTGAATTAATGAATTAATTCATTATTGTTTTGTTTTTATTTAAATTCATTTTAATTCTGACTCTCCTGTTTGTTTTTTCTCCCGCATTAGAATTTCCACGCTGGCAATCCAGTTCCAGCAGGCCTTTGCTTTTGTGACCGTTGATCTGTATCACCGCCCCTTTCAGCATGGTTGTCCACCTATCTTTGTTGTTTGAACATATTGAACTGATCCAGTGGATTTTTCGCTTCGGTTTGGCTTCGTGGCGTTCTCTGGTTTTTCCGACCGTTCCTCGAACCATCGATTGCAAGGGGGGTTTTAATCAACCTTGCTGTGACTTGCCTCGACACGACACTACTCAGAAAGATCGCATCGCCTCGGCTTCCTCCCGGAAATCACTGCCTTCGATGTCTTCGGATCCTGGCGCTCGAACCTGTGTAGGGTTACCTCAACGACAACGGACTCCACGACACACAACCTGTGTACCGCATCTGGTGGAGCTCCGTCACAGCTTCTACTCGGCGACATCGTTCCGACGGCCAACCAAGAGGCCACTCGAACCAGATCCAGACGTCATCTTCAAGTGAACAGGACAACCGGACAATTTGCGCCCGGCGTTCTAAGTATCTTGGTTTTTTTGCTTACAGCTTATTGAAACCATTATCTTGTAATCCCTGTTGCATATCTCCGTTGAGGCGGTTTAATACCTTTGTATTTTTTTTTTTGAGATTAATAAAAGATACGTGCGTGGGGTGTTTTTGCCGTGTGCAGTAGGACCTAGAGGGTCCGGAGTACGTTAAATCTCGTGTTCTTCTTTAATTTTATGCATTTACGTTTTTTTCCTTTCAAATTCGTTCCTTCAAGGTCTTCACCACCGAACTGCTCATTATTTTGTTCTATCGATGATTATGCACCCACCATTTCTACAGTCATCCGCTTAACACGGAGGTCCGCTCTATCTCAGTGGAGGGCTCGCCTACGCTCTCCTCTCGCTTCGTCTTTCGAGGGGGCTTCAGATCTACTTAAATGGACTCTGGTGGCTCGTTTTGGGGCGGATGAGCCATCTCTCTCGGCATTCCAGGTCTTCGTCAGATCTTAGGGTCGGGAAACTCTGGCATCCATCTCGGTGCTCAATCGCCATTCTTTCTACGTCTTCCTCTGCTCCAGGGCTGATTTCATAAAGGCCTGGTCTTTTAGCCCCAGATATCTTGGTCGATGACGCTTTAATCTCCACCGATTGTCCATGGAGGATCACCTTGGCCGAGGGTCCCCTCTAGCTGCTGTCAGGATCCTCCTCCCAGGACTCCC
Source organism: Viscum album (assembly GCA_963277665.1). NCBI lineage: Eukaryota > Viridiplantae > Streptophyta > Magnoliopsida > Santalales > Viscaceae > Viscum > Viscum album. The sequence continues at coordinate 1,508,125,320 of OY728139.1, read as the reverse complement.
TCCCCACTTCATCAAAGCTTCCTTTCTGCGGAAGATAGGAGACTCTCTGGGGGGGTTTATTTGTGCCGATGACACCACTCTCTTCACCTCCGGGAGGATTAATCCCTCACCCCTCCGTCCCGAATTCTCCTCCAAGTCGAAGTCTCTACGGTTTGGCGTTAATCCCTCCTTTATCCCAACCTCCCCCGAAACTGCACGCATTGTCACATCCACGGTCATGGTGTGTCAGTCTGCCGTCGTCAGCATGCAGATCTCTCCAAATCCCGCCAGCCCGATCCCTCGATCTTCACCGACCTCCCGTCCCCATCATCCGCTGACCTTCCTTTGGTGGAATCCTCAGATCCGGTCTCCTCAGATACAGTGGGTGTCTCCCCAACTTATGCTTCTTCCCCACCGCAGGTCCTGCGTTTTTCTCATGCATTGCCTTCCCATGAAGACCCCTTCTCTTTCTCCTGGCCAAAGTCACTGCTTAGCTTCGGTACGTTTCATCCATTCCCCGCCTCTCATTTCTCATTTCGGGTCGTCTTTCTGTGATCCTCTGTTTCGCAGTAAAGCCATCGCCTCCCTCGCGGTCTGGGCCTTGTCTCTACTCCCTGCCCTCTCTCTCAGTGAGCCAGTTCCTTCAGCATGGATGGATATCTTACCCTTGGGTGGAAGTTGTTCATCTTCGTTTGATCAGTACGCTGATCCTCGACCTTCTAGTTCCTGTGACATAAGGGCTCCTGTTGCCACTCCGGCTCCCACATCCAACCACTACAGTGCATTATGGCATGTCACAGAGGCTGCCTCTCCGGTTCCCACCTCCAACCACTTCAGTGCATTATCGCAGTCACAGTGGATGAGGTGCTTCTTCTGCCCTGCCCTGATTCAACAATCAGTGTTATTTGTACAAGGTCTCACTCCAAGCGAGTCGCGTCCTGCCTTGTTCATCAGAATACAAAACGTTCCACGCCTAGGGACAAAGCCAGGCACACACTTTTTTGATGATCAAGTTCATTACCTGTAGCGTTCGTGGCCTTGGGGCCCAAGTAATAAAACGGACTTCTTGGCCAAGGAACACTCCAGGACCAAGGCTTCAATAGTAGTGATTCTGGAACCCAAACAGGCCTCTTCCAAGATTTCTGATTTTTCTCTCAAGATGGATCTGTGAAACTTCATGCATTGAGATCCTATGAATAGTCACATCTGGTTGTTTTGGAGGAACTCTCTATCAGTTGACCTCTTGTTAGTTTCTGATAAAAAAAATCATAGTGAAGATCGATGATTGAAATTCTTCATGCTTTATCTCTTTGGTCTATGCCATGTGTGATCCAAGGACAAGGGAACGGTTGTGGCAAGATTTTGAAGGTTTTGATCCAAGGAGCGTGACATGGATTATTTGTGGAGACATCAACGTGATCTTAGATCCTTCAGAGAAGAAGGGTGGTGGGTTATGTCACTAGAAAGATATGTGGGATTTTCTCTTCATTCATGGATCGGAAAGGCTTGCTGGACTTTGGATTCTCGGGGGACAAATTTACCTTGTGTAACAATAAGAAAGGAGGCCGCCGCACTTGGTGTAGGCTTGATCGTTGTCTGGTTAATCTTCATACTATTTCCACCTACCCTCAGGCCAGTGTCCATCACCTGGTGCGTGCATTGTCTGACCACTCTCCACTTCTTGTCTATCTCACTCCTTGTGATGATTTCAATCCCAATTTTTTCTTCTCCAGACTTTGGATAGAGTGTGCCAATTTTCACTCGTTAGTATAGGCTTCGTGGAGTAAGCCCATGCATGAATCCTCATGGCTTGGTTTTCTTAAAAAACTCAGGAGACTTAAGAGCTATCTTCAAGTCTAGATCAAGAACCGACCTTCGAGATTTCATAACTTGGAGATAGCGGAACTTGACATTGAACGTGCGGAAACCAGCCTTGAAGCTTGTTGGGATGGTGATTTATTCAGTGATCTAATGGATAAGAAGAAAATATTTTCGGACATGATTCTAGAACTGGAACGGATGGCTCGGGAAAAATCCAAACAAACCTGGTTGAAAGATGGAGATAGAAATACAACATTTTTTGAGGTGTGTATTCAAAGAGAAGAAATGGGTTGTGGCTCCTAACAGTTTCTTGGATTTACGGATATTTCGCTCAAGATAATACTATGGTGGGAAACATGGTGGAGAATCATTTTAAATTGCTTCTAGCAGGTGCTAATTCAGACATGCAGGGTGGTTATCCGAGGTGTGGTATCAGAGCCATATCTGGCTGTTGTGCGTTCTGTTTACGTTTCAGTATTTTATGCCTTTTAGATTCTTGAAATTTTCACATCCTGTCTTGCTGCCTTTGCTTACAGATTGACTAACATTGTGAAAATTGCATATTGGTGTAAACCCTCTGTATCTTTTCTGCTTCAAAATTGGTTCCTTGTTTTGTTATAGGTTAATTGGCTGTGTATGTACTTTAATTAGTAGCCCTTTGTATATTGTTTACAAACCTGCTGAATCTGTCATTTCTGTATTTTGTCACAGCTTTATTAAAATCCAGTTTAAAGGTTTTGGTTCATTGTCTAGCTTGCTCTTAGTTGTTCTTTAAATTGGGTTTTTGTTTTATTTCCGCACCTTTGTATCTGTTTTAATTCTGCCATTTTATATTGCTGTCCTTTAAATCCCTTTTAAAGACCGAAATCATTGCCTTCACCAAATTTTTGTTTTCGTTTTTCACTACACATTGTGCAAATTTATTTCTAGTAAGTATTGGCCGGTCTTTTGGGGGCGTACGCTCTCGTTGTCCCCAATTACTTGGCATCGAACTTGCTGTTTATAAATATGTCTACAATGAGGTATGAAATCGAAAAATTTGATGGAGATAATGACTTCAATTTATGGCGTATTAAAATGAGGGCATTATTAGTCCAACAAGGTCTCATTGATGCCCTATCTGGGCCTACTAAACCCATAACAGCTGTTAATGAAGCTGGTCAAACCGTAACCGAACACCAACCGATCCCTAATGACACTCTAGTCAGAGCCCATAGTTCCCTTTTACTGTCCTTAGGAGATAAAGTCCTTAGGGAAGTGGCCTTCGAGTCCACTGCTGCTGGCATCTGGCTCAAGTTAGAGAAGCTCTACATGACTGCCTCCTTAGTTGGTAGGCTCTATAAGAAGCACCGCATGTTTACTTTCAGGATGAGACCAGGCTCTTCCCTGAAATCTCATCTTGACGAGTTCAATAAAATCATGCTTGACTTAGCTAATATAGATGTCACAGTAGATGACGAGGATCAAGCTATTATTCTCCTTATCTCTCTAGACCATAGCTACAACACTTTGGTCGAGACCTTGATGTATGGTCGTGACTCCTTGACTCTTGAAGAGGTCAAGTCCGCCCTTCTGTCTAAGGATCTTCATTCAAAACCCAAGGCGAAAGGCGAGGCTGAGAGTTTGTTCACTAGGGGTAGAGCTCAGGTTAAAAGCAAAAAGAAACACTTTAGCCGAGACAAAAGTAGCAATAGTAAAGAACCAAGACACGAGCGAAAGTCTAAGAATAGTGATAACAAAGACAGAAAAGTTACCTACTTTCATTGTGGGAAGCCCGGGCATATTAAGCCCGAATGTAGGAAGCTTAAGAGAGAGCAAGAGCGCGCGCATCCCACTGACCAGTCTCTCATTGTTGACTCTGGTTATGACACAGCCGAAGTTCTAAATGTGTCCAGCCACACACTCGACCGTGAGTGGGTCCTTGACTCTGGCTGCTCCTTCCATATGTGTCCCCACAAAGAGTCCTTCTTAGAGCTGGTCGAGAAGGTGGAAGGGGACGTTCTATTGGGGAATAACAAGAGATGCAAAGTTGAGGGAAGGGGATCTGTGCTGATAGAATTGGATGATCATTCCATCATCACCTTACTTGATGTAAGGTGGGTCCCCATCTTGCAACGAAACTTGATCTCCCTAGGAGTCCTAGATCAAAAGGGATATACCTTTAGATCTGAATCTGGTACTATCAAAGTATCAAAAGGATCGCGAACCATCATTAAAGGATCCCTTGTGAATGGTCTATATGTCTTGAATGGCATGACTCATTCAAGACAGTTGGGTAGTGTTTATACCACGAACACTGACAACACTATGCTCTGGCATAGAAGGCTGGGGCATGTAAGCTCCAAAGGGCTTGAAGAACTCAACAAACAAGGATTGCTGAATGGCATCACACCTGCAAATCTCCCGTTTTGTGAGGATTGTGTGATGGGAAAGGCTAAAAGAGTGACATTTAATAGATCTTCCTTCAAGGCAGCCGCCCCCCTTGATTACATCCATTCGGATTTATGGGGGCCGGCCAGGACCTCATCTCATGGTGGAGGCTTCTATTTTGTCACTTTTATCGACGATCACTCCAGGAAAGTTTGGGTATACATCCTCAAAAATAAATCTGATGTTTTCCAAACATTCAAAACCTGGAGAGCCACCGTCGAGAATCAAACTGGGAAGAGAGTTAAGACCTTGAGGACGGATAATGGGCTTGAGTATCTGTCCACCGAGTTCATTCAATACTGTGAGTCTGAAGGTATCAAGAGGCACAGAACTGTTAGGGAAACTCCCCAACAGAATGGCCTAGCAGAGAGGATGAATCGGACTATCCTTGAAAGAGTCCGTAACATGCTTGCTCACTCCGGCCTCCCTAAATCCTTTTGGGCCGAGGCCACAAGCACTGCTGTGCACCTGATTAACAGGTGTCCCTCCTCTGCGAATCAATTCATTACTCCGGAAGAACTATGGACCGGCAAACCCCCATCATATTCCTACTTAAGGGTCTTCGGGTGTACAGCCTATGCCCACATCAAGACTGACAAACTTGAGCCTAGAGCCCTCAAGTGCATCTTTGTTGGTTATCCCGATGGAGTTAAAGGATATAAACTCTGGGTGGATAAACCGGGATACCAACGATGCATTATTAGTAGAGACGTTGTCTTTCATGAGTCCTCTGCTCCTAAGACTAGGATTGACGCACCTGACAGTTCTGATCCAGACTTTCATAAGTCTGATGAACATGAGTCATCTACTCATGTTGAGACTGATGTTCAGTCTATTCCTGCTCCTCCTCAGCCCACTGATGCGGCTGACTCTGAGATGAGTTCCGGCTCAGACTCTGATTCTGAACCTTCCACCGATCATCAAGGTTATCAATTAACCCGAGATAGACAAAGGAGGGTCTCTAGACCTCCTGCTCGGTTTAGCCAGTATGATATGGCATCATATGCTTTCATGTGGCCCAGGATCTCATCGATGATGATCCTCAATCGTATAGGCAAACTCTAAAAGATAAGGATTCAAAGCATTGGATCATAGCCATGAATGAAGAGATGCAATCTCTAAAGAAAAATCACACCTGGACTGTTGTTCACAAGCCTGTGAATGCTAAAGTGATTGGGTCCAAGTGGATTTATAAGAGAAAGGAAGACAACACAAAGGGAAATAAAGTAAGGTTCAAAGCTAGGCTAGTCGCCAAAGGATTTCTTCAGAGAGAGGGAATCGACTATGCTGAGATTTTTTCCCCCGTTGTCAAACACTCTTCTATTTGGCTCTTGTTAGCCTTCGCTGCCTATCTCGATCTGCACATCGAGCAACTTGATGTTAAAACTGCCTTCTTGCATGGAGATTTGAATGAAAAACTCTATATGAAACCTCCTGATGGTTATTCAAAGGAATTCAATTCCAACCAAGTGTGCCTTTTGAATAAGTCCCTGTATGGTCTAAAATAGGCATCAAGGCAATGGTATAAGAAATTTGATTCCTTTATGTTAAATAACCAATTTACCAGGAGCCAGTATGATGCTTGTGTCTACTTCAAGTCTATTCAAGGTTGTATGATTTACCTTCTGCTTTACGTAGATGACATGCTTGTCATATGTAAGAATATGAGTTTTATCACTTCAATTAAATCCCAATTGAAAGACAACTTTGAAATGAAAGACTTAGGTGCAACTAAGCAGATTTTAGGTGTTGAAATCATTAGAGATAGACCTAACAAACTGCTATACTTATCTCAGCATGCTTACATTTTAAAGATCTTAAAGAGGTACATGTTTGAATCTCTCAAACCTGTGAATGTACCTCTTGCTCAACATTTTAAATTGTCTTTAACACAAACACCCACTGCTGATGATGACGTGCAATTTATGTCTAAAATTCCATATGCTAGCATTGTTGGTAGTATTATGTACTCTATGATTTGCACCAGGCCTGACATTGCTTTTGCCATCTGCACCCTGAGCAGATTTATGGCCGCTCCTGGGAAGCCCCATTGGCATGCTCTCAAATGGCTTCTCAGATATTTATCATGTTCATCTAATTTGTCTTTATGTTTTGGTAAAAATGTTGATACTTCTAACACTTTGGTAGGCTTTGTAGATGCTGATTATGCAGGTAACATTGACACCAGAAAATCATTGACTGGATACGTGTTCACTGCCTGCGGTGGGGCTATCTCATGGAAGTGCAACATGCAGTCCGTTGTTGCCCTCTCCACCACTGAGGCCGAGTACATAGCACTCACCGAGGCGGTAAAGGAAGCCTTATGGCTTAAAGGCTTGTCTTCTGAACTCAATCTTTATGATTCAACTATCAATGTTTTCTCTGATAGTCAATCTGCATTACATCTGTCTAAAAATTTAGTTTGCCATGGAAAATCAAAGCACATAGACATTAGATTACATTTTATTAGAGATGTGATAGAACATGGAACCGTGTGTGTCAATAAGATACACACTGATAAAAATCCAGCTGATAGTTTGACTAAAGCTGTAATTTTATCAAAGTTCAAATATTGCCTAGATAGTTTGAACTTGGTTCCTGTTCCGTAGCCCTAGGTGCAAGAACATCCCTGAATTTTAATTGAAAATGGTGGAGTTTTGTGAAATCGGGTATTTACTTTTATGGTGTTTTTTTTTGTTTTTCATATTAAAATTTTCGTTTAATTTTTTTGCCTGCCATTTGTTTTTATCTTATTACACGTCTTTCATTTGGGGTGCCACTCTGGCAATCCCGTATGTTTTTCTGGCCCTTGATCTCATTGCCGCCAAAGCTATCCTGGCCGTCCGCTTGTTTTGAACGGCCTGGCTTCGTGGCAGCCTCTCCGTGGCTTGGGCTGTTACGCGGTTAGGGCTAGCAGGGGGTTTCATCACCCCTGCGTCGCCCTCTGGTCTGAAGAATACAGACAGATTCAATAATTTTCTCAATCTTGGTGATTCCTCGGTGTTGGAGATCTTCGTTCGCTCAAACCAGATCCAGGCGACTCCTGCGGCTTCTTTCATCCTCAGCGGAGGATAGATCCCTTGGCCTGCCGATCCCCACGTCGTACGCAGTTCATGGTGGAGCATCCTCGACATCCTTCTTGTGAAGATGTGCGGTCAAGTTCCGGATTCGAAGACTGCAAGTCCAGACCTGCTGAGTCCTTCTCTCGATGAGTTCTGAAGGTTCGAAACGTCCGATCTGAGTAACCTCAAGAGAACAGGACAGCCGGGCATAGTCCGACTCTGTAAGTTTTTCTTTTCCGTTCTAGTTTCTTGGGTTATTACACCGGTTCGTCAGATTGTTTACTGCTGTTTCTTTATCACCATCTGCTGTAGATCTGTGTTGTTTCATGTTGGTCTGCTGTATCTTGTAATCTGGTTCGTTTTCTTTTGAGCATTAATAATAAAAGCGTGGGTAGGGTGGTGTTCTTGCCGTGCAGTAGGACCCAACGGGTCCGAAGCACGTTAAATCTGCTTGTCCCTTTTATTTTCTGCACTGCTTCATGTTGTCTTGCTTGTTCGATCTTTCGTGCACGACTCCAGTGATCCGGTTCCTTTTGTGGTTGCTTCGGAATTACTCTTGTTACTGTCTAGCCACCACAACACGAGGGGTCATTCCATGTTATGGGATGCTATTCCCAACGTGGTGCCGGAGGCTGTCAACTTGAACCTTGAAAGAATTCCTAAGGATAAGGAGATTTGGGATGCCTTGACCCCTCATTATCAGGAGAGCGCTCTTGGTCCCGATGGGTTTCCCGGCTCCTTCTACATGGAATCTTGGGATCTCGTGAAGCATGATCTTCCGGGCATCATCAAGGATTATTTTTCATGGGGGGAATTTACCCCAGGTGGAATGTGCTACCAAACTGGTCCTTATTCCTAAGGTGAAGGATCCTTCCTCAATCAAACACTATAGAACAATAAGTATGTGTAACTTTCCATACAAGATTCTTGTGAGTTTGAGCAATAGGAGACTTGCCACCCACCTCCAGGAGTGGGCTTCAGATGAACAACACGACTTTGTGAAGGGAAGATCCATCCAAACCAGTATCGCTCCATCTCAGGAGATGATCTAAGACTTAAATAAGTAAACTCTGGGGTCTAATATTGCGATTAAAATTGACATGGACAAGGCTTTCGACAGTCTCAAACGGGGCTTTATTCTCAAGGTGTTATCCAGTATGGGTTTCTCCAAACAGGTGTCTGACTTAATTTTTATGTGTTTTAGCTCGCCCTGGTTTTTATGAATTTCATGGTAAAAATATGTGGCTTTTTCAAATCAGTTCAGGGTCTCAGAAAGAGAGATCCTCTTTCTCCAAGTCTTTTCATTTTTTCTCAAGATTCCTGTAGCAAGCTTTTGTCCAGTTGCATTCAAAATTGGATTGTTCTCCCTTTCATGTGCTGGAGTTATTTTAATGGAATATATCACCTCTTTTTTTGCTGATGACATGCTTCTCTTCAGTAATGGAAACAAGAAATCCCTTCAAGGAATCAAGATTTTACAAGAGTGCAAATAGAGTGTCCAACGTATTAACTACGAGAAGAGTAGCATCTACATTTCTAAATTCTGTTTTGAGAACCACGTCAAAATGATTTAAGAATTATTGAGGATTAATAGGAAATCCTTTCGTATGGATTATCTAGGGGCCCCTATTTCTCCATTCAGTCTTCGCCTCCAAAACTATGAGATGCTGGTGGCTAAAATTACAGGGTGCATTTTCCATTGGAAGAGTCGTTTCCTATCCTTCAGGGGATGCATCACTCTGATTGACGGTGTTCTTTCTTCCATCCCGATCCATGTTCTCTTAGATCTCAAAGTCCCTAGGACAGTGTTTTGTAACAAAGAAAACCATGGCCTCTTTTGTGTGGGATACTCATATGTATGGTCGTTTTCACTGGGCGTCCTGGACTAAAATGGTCAACCCGGTTGATTCAGGAGGTATTGGTATTAGAAATGTGGCTGAAACCATGCATAGTCTGCAAGCCAAATTAGCGTTGGAGGATTTTTAAGGCAGACCATTATGGGGTAAATTTTTTGCTGGAAAATATGGTGATGTTTTATCTTGAGCCATAAGGTAATGTTTCCAAATTATTGAGGATGCTCCACAGGCATTTACTGAAGGTTCATCTTCAATCCCGATGGATTGTTGGGTGTGGCGCCATTTGATTTTGGAAGGATAACTGGGTGGGTGATATCCTCAGTTTTCTAGGACGCCCTACCCCTGACATTTCTTTTGTTCATTCCAGCTCCTTTCCATCGTTCATCCGGGCCATGCACAACTCGCATCAGTGTGGTTATTTTAATAGCATCCATCTCTTGACCGAGCCGGATAAACTTGATTTCACTGGCACCTCATCCGGATCTTTCTCCGCTAAGGAATATCATCTCTCCATTCAGACCAAATCCGAAAATGGTGCGGGCAAGCTTCTCTGGTGTAATGATATCCCTCCAAAATTTAACTTCCTCATTTGGCGTATTTGGCACCACGTTGTTCCTACTTGTTGGGACGTAGCGGTGGTGCGTGGTACCTCAAACACACCGAAATAAGAAGCAAACGGATCAAACACACGATGCAACGTGGTTCGGCTATATAGCCTATGTCCACGGGAGAAACGGACCAATTCTATATTCACTCTTCTTCGGATAAAACTTCACGGATGATCACCACACACAGATCTCACAAACATGGGAATGAAAATCCTGTTAAAATAGAGGAACAAAGACAACCAGTTGTTGGGTAGATCATCTACCCAAGAATTATTCTCCCACCGTCGGCTGCCGTCCACCATGCTGCCCACCAAACCAAGGAGACTCCCGCAGCCGCCTCCTACAACCATCTGGATAGATGCTGCCGCCAAAGAGGACTCTCCCAATTGGGAGTGGTCCCCACAAATCTCTCCCTCACGACCAATTTGGGGTAGAAGCTTGACTTGCAATCTCTTTGCAGGTTTTGAAAACTTCATCAGCAAATCGAACACGCTTCTTCACGCCAGATGACGTGACACTTCCACCATCTTCAGTCAATCTCGGGCTGACTGCGGTCTCTATCAAATGATACAACCCTTGGAACTCCTTCCTAGTAAACATCAGTGCATCCCCACGTGAGACTTCCAACACTTCATCTGCTATGAAAATCTTGAACCCTTTCGCATCGAATCTACTCAATGATATCAGGTTCCGTCTCATCCTCGGAACAAATTTCACATCAGCCAGTTTTCGTACTCCTCCATTGGGTGTCTTCAATTTCACCGTCCTGACTCCTCGAACCTTGCATGTTGACCCATCACCAAGTCTCACCGAGTCTCGCACCTGCTGAAAAGTATCAAATGTACCTCTCGTCGTACATATGTGTGCCGAGCTCCCCGAATCCAGAACCCATCCGTCTTCCTTTGGATTTTGAGCCCGCTCGTTCTTTCTTCTCAGAAAACGACATTCCCGCTTCATGTGACCGTATCTTTTGCAGTAATGACACTGCACTTCTTCTCGATCAACTCTCTCATCTGAGTGCATGCTTCCCATTGTCATGCAGATTTCATCATCTGCATATAATCCTGTGATGTTCACATCCTCCTCTTCAACTTTCTTCTTCCCAGCAACGCACCGTTTGCTCTCTCCACAATCACTTTTATAGTGACCCTTCTTCTTGCACCAGAAACACGTGATTTTACTCGGATCACGTCCCCTGGATATTGGTCGCCATTCTTTACCTCCTGATTGTCGATGTCGGCTCCTCCCATGCTGATCATCTCGCATCGCAATGATTTGCTCACCTGAATGCGTCGTGGGTCTTCGAAATGCTTCCGAATCTTGAAGCGACACCATCACATCGTCCAGCTTCAATGTCTCCTTCCCCACGAGCAATGCAGTCACAAGCCCATCAAATGAGCTTGGTAGTGATGACAAAAACAAAAGCGCTTTATCTTCCTCTCCAACCTTCACACCGAGCCCCAATAACTGCGTCAGGATCTTGTTGAATTCATTGGTATGATCCAACAAATTCGCTCCCTCATCCATGCGCAATTGGTACAATTTCTTCTTCAGGAACAACTTGTTGGTGAGCGACTTCACCAAATATCGCTGCTCCAACTTCTTCTAGATCTCTTTCGGTGATGTCTCGTCCAACACTGAATACTTTACCTCATTCGCCAGACATAGTCGAATTGTGCTGACGACCCGCATCTCGAGTTCTTCCCAATCATCGACACTTGTTGTCTCGGGCTTTTCTCCGATCAACGGTCTGATCATGCCCTGCTGCACCAAAAGATCCTTCACCGTGCTTTGCCACAAGCCGAAATTATTTCGACCATCAAACTTCTTGATATCAAATCTTGGTAGTGCTCCGTCACCCGTCATCGTCGTGGTCGCAAAACGCGATCACCACCGTCGATGTCGCACCTCTTAATCACCACCTGATAGAGTGCGAATTTTCAAAAACTAATCGTACAGATGTGTCCGGAACGGTCGAAATAGTCGGAATCGACTCCTGGATCGCCGAAATCAGACACCAATTGACTGAGATATGGTCAAAATACGTTCAACGGTCCAGATCACCCGCTGACGCGGCACTGACGTGGCGCTGACGTGTCGATGACGTGGCATGCCGGAATTCTCGCCAGAATCTCGCCGGAATTGTTCCCGGCGGCGTGAACAACGTCGTCTTCTCCGGCACGGTGGTATTGTTCACCCGCGGGTTTGACCGAACTTTGACCGAGTCTACCGGGCTCGTTTCAACTCCGTTTTTATCGCCGTTTGCGCTGTTGGAATCGTCTTGCCACCCTCTTCACAGATCTGGCCTCGGAAAAATTTTCCTAACACTTTCAATTTTCCAGCCACAGGAAAATTCGTCTCCGCCTCGCCGTCTCACCTGCGTTCGCTCCCACTCCCCTCTGATACCACTTGTTGGGGCACAACGGTGGTGCGTGGTACCTCAAACACACCGAAATAAGAAGCAAAAGGATCAAACACACGATGTAACGTGGTTCGACTATATAGCCTACGCTCACGGGAGAAATGAGCCAATTCTATATTCACTCTTCTCCAGATAAAACTTCACGGAGGATCACCACACACAGATCTCACAAACATGGGAATGAAAATCCCGTTAAAATAGAGGAACAAAGACAGCCAGTTGTTGGGTAGATCATCTACCCAAGAATTATCCTCCCACCGCCGGCTTCCGTCCACCATGCTGCCCACCAAACCAAGGAGACTCCTGCAGCCGCCTCCTACAACCATCTGGATAGATGCTGCCGCCAAAGAGGACTCTCCCAATTGGGAGTGGTCCCCACACTACTGATGATGTGATCCGTAACAAAGGGATTCATCTGGTGTCTAAGTGCTTTTGTTGTCGGGTCTCCAAGGAAGAATCAGTTGGCCATTTGTTCTTTGAAATCGATTGGGCACATGCTGTGTGGAATGGCCTCAGGAGTCTAGCTGACTTTGATGTTCCAGGGGCAATGGCATGTAATTTTTCATTCTTGGTTTCATGGGGTGGAGACAATGTTTTGGAATGCAAGGCCCATGTCATCTTGCTTGCGGCTGACTGCTAGTGTATCTGGAATGCCACAAACAAGGCAAGGGTGGAAGGAGATTCAAGTTCTTGTTTAGATTTGCAGACACAAACCAGGTTTTCAACGGTTGATCTGGGTTCCCTATTGAGGCATTGGGTGAATTCTTGCTCCCTGTGGAGGGCCATGAAGGCCAGACACCCGACGCATCCTCAAACTGTGCTTCCGTTGGGCAAATGGGTTCAGTGGAAACCCCCTGGTAATGGTTTCAAACTCAACTATGATGGCTCCTACAATCTCGGGACCATGAGAGGGGGTGGAGTTGTCTGCGTCTCTCAGGGCTCAGTTGTAGTACCCCTGGTTTCTGGTAAGTAACCCTTGTTTTATACTTTTTAAGTACATGAAGCATATGAGAATTGGTTGGGAAAGTTTGGAGACTTTTAAAGTGTTAAAGGGCAAAAAGTGGTGACGCACGGGCTTCGCACGAGTTTCCCAAACCGTGCAGGTGGTGGTCACTTTGGACAGAGGAGACCGCACAGTGAGCGCACAGTTTGGGCAAACCGTGCGAGGAGGTCGTGCAGAGCGCCCCTTCCAAGCAGTGACTACCACACGGTTAGCGCACGATTTGCCTAGCCGTGTGGACTAACCGTGTGCGGGGTCAACTTAGATCCTATTTTTAAGGATCCATCCGTTTTATCATTAAACCCACTCGTTTTTTCTCCTAGACGGCCCTAACTCGGGATTTCTCTCTGGTGAAGGTGGGAGAACACTTACCAGGCGTTTTGGAAGCGATCCGGAGGTTTGCCTTGGCGTTTAGAGGCTGGTTGATCGAGGTAAGTCTCATTTCCTTTAGTTTTCTTAGATCTCCTTCCCTCTTGATGGATCCTTAGATCTACGCCCAAGGTGGGTAGATATAAGGTAGTGGATGACTTTTAATTCGGGTTTTGGTTTGGTTGGTACTAGGGGAAGGAATCTAAGGAGGTTTCGTGGAGTAGTTGACTCGGTTTTGTTGGCGTTCTTCGTCCGTTGGTTGGTTTCGCCTAATTTGTTGAGGTAGGGGGCTTCACTCCCAATTCCTCTTTCTTAGAACTTGAAGGCTTAGTTTCAAATTGTTTTCCTTGATAGAAATGGTTTGTTTATCTGCTGTGAAAGAATGGTTGAAACCCCTTTTTAAGTAAAGGGTGATGGAAATTGTGTGTTTTTGGAAAGTGTTTGTTGAAGTGAATTTAAAATGGTGATTTTAAACTGGTTATGGTTTTGCTGCTTGAAAGAAATGGTTTTCAATAAAAGATTTGATGCTTTATTGAAAGGTTTTGAACACACTTGGTTTTGGCATGGATTTTCATGGGTTGTGGTATGTGTTCACATGCATTGGGATGGATAAGGGCGAGAAGTACCCCCATCAAAAGGTTGGGATGGATAAGGGCGAGAAGTACCCCCATCAAAAGGTTGGGGCAGATAAGGGCGTGAAATACCCCCTTCAAGGAAGTCCACTAAGTGACGACTTAGTGGAAGGATAACTCACCACTCTCGAGTATAGGGAGGTCCAGGTTGCATGCACAGTTGGTTTTGTGGATTTGTGAAATGGAATGAATGTGCCAAAATGGAAATGTGAATTTGATTGGAAACTTTTCTTGATTGCTTTTCTTGAGAAAGATGGGTTTTGTTGGAAAATGGTTTTGACATGGAACTTGTTATATTTGTGAACTGTTTTGGAATTGTTTTATATAAATTGTTTTATATAAATGTGCTAACATGTTTTATCCTAGAGGCATGGGTTGGGAAGTCATCAGGGAAAACCTACTGAGTTTTATTACTCACCCCCTGCTTTGACATGTTGGTTCTTTTTCATATGTCATATACCGGGATGTTGGCAAAGGTAAAGTGTCACATGTTTATAGCACTACTTTGCGATACTTGGGCTGGTTCGTGATGTTGGAGCTTGGAGCTTGTGGAGCATGGAGTTGGGTTGTCGTCTTGTAGTCTTTTAGTTTGTCTTTCTGCTGTTTACCATGATTTAGTGTTGGTTTTCGTTGTGGTACTCGTGGTTGGTTTATGATAAAATAAATGGTTGAGCTGTCTTATCTTTTATCATGCATCATTTAGTTGATTAGTTTGGTTATGATTGTTGGTTTTGTGGCATGTTCTAAAAGTGTAAATCGTCCCCCACTTGTTTTGAAACCCTTCGACATTTATTGCCAGCCTTTGGCGCCTTGGGGGTGTCGCTTAAGGCCAAGTAATGACTTGTTGTATTCTCAAGCCAATAAGGATAAGCGGGTCATTACATCAGGGATTGTTGCCTCTAGTATCTTCTACGGACTCTCTTATGGCGGAGGATAAGGCTTTGCTTACTTGGTTGGAAATTTGTCTCTCATCTAACATTTCACTCACTCAGATTGAAATTGATTCGGCTGTCATCATCAACTCTCTTCATGGGAAGATCAGTTCCCCCTAGACCATTTTCTATCTCATCCATATATCCAAGGATCTCATTGGATGAGCCAGCCTGAACCATACTTGGCGCGAAGGTAACTATGACGCAGACTGCCTTGCTTCAAAGGGAAATAAAACTAACCCCCTCATTATTTATTCTACCCTTGGTTCTCTGCCCTCGGAGTGTGTTGACTTCGTTCGGGCAGATACTCTTGGGCTCCACTACTTCAGGCTTCCTACACTTTGTTGTATCCCTCTTTCACTGGTTAATAAAAAATATTACTTTGACCATATTGAAATGAAATATTCTTGACATGATAATCACCCCAACCTAAAATTTCATCTTGGACTCAATTGTACTCCCACTAAACTACAACCAACCGCCCTTGACACCATCAATTCCTGATAAATTGGAATTTATGGGTCTAGGAAATTCATAAAATATAAAAATATAATTGGAATAATTTACATATTCCAATGGAAAATGACACACATGGGTAAGGATCAATGGGGAACTCTAGGATTTGTATAAATGAGTGTAATGATTATAAAGGTATTGATATTGATGTGAGACAATCTCCAATATCATTACTAAAATTATTCATGTTTTCAATAATCATTTTAGGTATCATAACCTATAAAATTTGTTAAATAGATTTAATTTCATCATTTATAAATTGACTGTAAATGAGTAATTCTTTTTCATCAAATTGTTTTAGCTATTATTAAGAATAGTGGATCAACTATTTTATAATATTAGAAAAAGTAATATTTCTTGATTCCTACTCAAAAGAAAATTAGTATCTTATCCTAAAGAAATACTTAAAATAAATGAATTTTAACCTAGGACATTTGAATAACAGTCTTTATTTTAGAATGATGTGTAATGGTAAAATTATATTCAATATTGAAATTAATTAAATATTTTTTCAAGAGAAATTAAAAATATCAATTAGGGATTTCTGATAAACTGATTGAAAATATTGAAATTTATATCATTGATACCATTTTTTTTAATTTTTGTGTATGCGAAGGGATAATTTTGAGTAAAATATTTTCTTTTTAGGAAATTTTATGAAAAATCTATTAATGAGGTTATAATAATGTATTTTATATAAGAATAAACCCAAATGATTTTTTATTTGGTTCTAAGTATCATATAAAACTATTTCCAAGGATTCACGGTGATTCAAACACATCTCAAAGGAATGTGATAATTAATTCGTATCATATATTTAATGACAATATAATTCTGGGCTTTGTTATGAATGATAATATTAAAATAATTTTTTTCGGTAAATCTTTATTGATTCTAAAGAAATCAAAAAAACAAATAAATTACACAAAAATTCATTCATTTACTAGGCTCTATTTGTGTAAACTATATTTTTATAATGGTGAACATTTTTATGTTGATAAATAAAAGGGATGACCACTTCATGATAACAACATATTTCTTAAATGATATAGATGTTATATATACTCAATGAATTTATAGCTCATAAGGAGTTAAATTAAATAATTTATTTTGATATGTAATTTGTTAATAATGTAATGGTTTAAAATTTTTCCCCATCCTTTATTATTCGTAGTACTATGGTGGTTTGAGGGAGCTTTCATAAATTTTTGATTTTATTTTTATATGGTTTTACAAATTATGAATGTCATTGTTATATTCTTAAAATTTAATTTTTTGAGGCTTTAATTTATTTGGATATTTTAATATGATTCAATTATCTTGAAAATAATTTTAGAGTGGGTTATTATTTTATAAGAAAATATAAAATGGATATAATATTATGCTTTCTTTAAGAGACCATATGTTTTTGAGTTTAATGATGAATTTTGGGTATGTTTTTAATTATCATGGTATTTTATAGAATAGGTTGTTTAAAAAATTAATAAGTTTTAGAAGAAATTTTAAATTCTTGGTAATTGTTTTATTTTGAAATGTGTTTTTTATTACCCTTATACAACTCACCCATAACATGTTTAGGTTGATTGGCACACATAAAGGTAAATATATTTTTCTAACTTCTAAATAAGGGTAATATTCTTATTCTGGGCATGGAGGACTTATGCCATGGAACTGTGGGATTTCCTTATCTTGAATGAGGGTAAGCACCTCGTGTCTATTTCAGGCAATCAAAGCTACCTAATGGTAGTAAGGCATATCATTACACAGCATGAACCTCTAATGTAAGGGCGACATTTTACATATAAAAAATCTGATTCTTCACCTGATTTTGAAATTGTATCTAGTTTTTTATGATTTTAATGAAAATAATTATAAAAAATAATTATTTTAAATATGTTGCTACAAAATTTTATAAAATATTTAATTTTCCAATTTTAGGAAATTTGAAATGGACACGAAAGGGAATTAAGTAGAAATAACATTTAATGTTGATTTAAATAGAATGTTTGACTGCTAATTTTTCAAATACTCAAAATGTATATGTTATAATTATAAAAATGAGTTTTCTCTTTCCATTAAATTTTCATGGTCTTCCTCTGAGTAAGAGTGGTTCAAAACATTATCATTAAAGTCTAGAAGATCCTTCTAAAATTATTCAAGATCCCCGATTAGGTTCTAGACACTGATCATCGACTCTCTCTCACCTGTTTTTGGTGCATCAGGCACGAGTCTCCTCTTCCATGTAAGGGATGTGCAAATATCTCTTATATTTCGTGAAATTGTGAATTAATCATGAATTAGTTTCCTTTTTAAAAAAAATGGAACACCCTTAAACAAGATAATAATATGAAATTATCATCACATATGCTCTCTTACCTCAAAACCATAAATGAATAGGAAGAAGAAGAAGCTTTTATGACATTAGAAATACTAATATTATCGAAATATGGTTATTAAAAAATAAAAATAGAAAGAATAATTATTTCCATTAGATTAATATTGTTAATTCAAAATCCAGAAAAATAGAAGTTATGTTAATATCCCAAAATATAGAAATTTATCCTTTGAAGTGAAATTAGTATCACATGCCATATCATCATTTTCATAATCTCTGTATTGCATAATGAATAAAATGTTATTGAATGAAGTTTACTTATTATTTAATGATGTAATAATTAAATGAATGAGGAAGGATTAATGTATTAAGTATATTAAATTTATTATCTCGTAATTTATAAATTTATGAATTTAGATAGAGAATGAGAGTATGAAGATTGGGGTGTATTAATTCATAGCAAGGAATTATAGAATAATATTATATCTTAATCTCTCAATTTAAAGGAATATTTTATTATCACATGTTTTACATGATGAATGTTTATTGATTATTACGGAAATTATCTAAGAAAGAGAAACGCAATAACCACATGAAGAATTATTGATATTAATTTAGAGTAAGGATGCTAAAAGACTAATTATAGTATTTCATACTGTAGTGAAACTATTTATTATTTATTTATGATGATTATAATAAAATTTTGATATTAATGATTCTAAATTATATAATCATCACATGTATAGATATTAATATTTCATATTGGAGATTAAATAAATGGTGGGGATTTTTGTGATCTCTTGTGTTTGTAATATTTTTATGTATCATCCTGATGTTTACTAGACAGAGTGACATATTGTTGTTTTCATTTCATTGTTATTTTTCATCATTGTTTATCAATAAGAAATAGATAAAAAAATACAAACTATAATGATTTTATAATTTAAATTAAATAGGCTTGAGTAGAATAACTACTGCACTTGTTATAATTGATCAAAAATCAGAATAGTGTCAGAAGCATGTTCATATTGTTTTTCTATTTTATTAGAAACTAAATATAGATCTACTATTATGAAAAACCAATGAATAATAAAATGGTCAATTCAAGATAGAATTAAATTTTTTATAGTTGTGAATAAATTTTTATGGACGAATGCGATTTTTTACGATTGGGAGAGGCTTTACATCCTATATTCCATGGACTTAGTGCCATTTTTGTTTTTAGAGAATATATTTTATATATAACAATGATCTAAGAAAATTAGACCCTTGATGTGTGTTAATTCCAGGAAAAAACATGTTATATGAGAAATTGAGGAGTGCACAAATTATTCGAGGAAAATTAGAGTCAAACAAGCTCAAAAAACACCCATGTGGCCAGATTCGAGAAATAACCATCCTTCGCGATGGGCTAGGGCATCACAATGGACATCGGAGCACCAGGAATCCCCATATTAATCACATATTGAAATCTTTTGCACAATTTATGTCTTAACCTCTATAGCATTTAAAAATAACTCCTCTCACCATTCATTTAGGGGTACTAAGACCTTTGAAATTCTAACCGATGCTTTAGATTCAAGGAAATCCATCCTTAACAAGCAAAATAGGGCATGGAATCCTACATGTAATCGTCTTTCACAAGTGACCTCCCAAGAGTCCTTTAGGAATTAAGATCCCAATAGAGACGATTTACTTGAAATATCACGCCGTCCACACTATATGCAAATTCCCACACACCATAGGGTTCTGCAGGACCACCATCTTTTGTGGAACCCCACCAATGGAAACCCGTAATCTATCCTTTGATTAGGAATATATGTTCCATGAAGGCCTTAGCCTCATAAGTCTCACCTTCAGAAAACCCCTGACTATTGAGAAAACCACCTCATAGGCCCATATATGATGCCTCCTTTCGGCAGTCACATATTCATGAATTTGGAGTTCCCATGGCACTTGTTCCTTTCTATGTTGGCTTTATTCACACCTTAATTATCAATAAGACCAGTATCATTAGCCCACATGCATAGACCCTCTTCTCCAAGCACAAGCTTGGAAATATTTTGAAAATTTTCTCCTAAGAACATGCTCCCTAACCTTTGGACCCCCTTGTCAACTGACATAGGAAGTGTTTATCCATTTCCCTATGCAAACATTCATTCCTAGTAGACATGCAATCCCCAGTGATGGGATCACAAAGGGAAATAGTTTTCTTTTCCCTTTGATGAGGGTGTGTGGGATTATTGTATCATCATATCCTCCAATGCTAATGGGGAATGAGAATCCCCATGCATAATCCATGAACCACGTCTGAGATATAATACATTAAACTATATAGCAACAATGTCCTAGCCACATGATGAAAAATTTTCAACAACGTTCTAGTTACATTATAGCATCCCGCCTTTTTATTACATAACTTTTCATTACATTTTACAAATAGAGGATCTTTAAAGTCTAGTGTCTTGGAAATCAGGAACAATAAAACATAAAAAATTAAAGCACTCTTTTAAATATAATTTAAAAGCTTCTTGAAAATTTCATCCTATGTACAATTACTGGATCTCATAACCTGGAGACATACATCAAAGGAAAGGGTGAGCTGGAGGCCCAGTAAAGAAAGTAAGGGAATCAGTTTACTTGTGATATCAATAAGAACTTGATGAAAACCATAAGACATGATCAATGGAAAAAATACATATCATAATAAAAAGAAAATGTATCATAACATGAATATGTGGCTAAAACATTCCATTTACACATTCATGAACATATCACCAAGGTTCATCCCTAAGGTGTTATAAAAAATTACCAAGGTTATTCACCAAGGTATCGTGAAACTTGTCATCTCTAGAGATTAAATTATTTACCCAATGAATTGGAGTGCTATCAGGGCACAACCTTAATATGTATTTATTTTAATGTGATCCACATATGTCATAATCAAACATTTATTAAATAACCAATAGAGAATAAAAGAAATGAGTTTCATTTCATAATCATGATATTTAAAATGTACTTAAAAACAAGATCATTATGTCAAGTATAACCCATGGAAAGGAAGTGAGAGTTATATGTATGTCAAATAAAGAATCAAATATATCATTTTTTTGTATTTATGAACACCCATATAAATTAAATAGGTTTGGGTATTCACATAAATAAAACAAGAGAATTTCACGAGAGAAAGAGGGAGAAATTTGGAGACGAAATTTCTGCAGCATAACGACTATATAACATGGTTTTAGAAAATAATAAAAAGATAGGGGACAAGGGTATCCCATCAATAAATGAATAATTTTTCAGTATAGGTACATAATAAAAAGAAATAAGATCATGGTGTGGATATTGAATGAAATACCACATGAAAAGGAAACTTGAAAGGAAAGAGAAAATGCGATTTCTTTTTACATAAAAATTCAGAAAATCAATTGATGAGAGTGGAAGGGGTCTCTAATAAATTTAACATGAAATGTAAAGTAGGAATGATATAGAAGAACATACCCCCACATAATAAAATGGAAACAAGAAGACATAACATAAAGGAAGTCATGACTTAAAAGAGGAGGGTGAAAAGTTCCCATACCTTGAAGAGTGAATTCAAATGCTCGATGGTTGGGACCTTGGGGGCTTGAGGGAACCTTGGTAGGACACCTTGGGAGGTAAAAAGACTATAAATTCGTTGAGGAGGATTTTTGGAATGAAATGAATTAGGGAATGACTTGGTATTTATAGGAAAAGCGAGGGAATAATGAATTAATCTCCAAGGGACACCTCATCGGTGGTATTTACAAAACCATGAGCTTTTCCATGGTATTTTCCCATGGTATTGGCCACTTGGGACACCTCATATAATATCTTACTATTCACAAGTCTACTATAATGATTACATCATTAATGACGTCATTAAACACCCGAAACTCAAAACTGTATTTTCACTATTCACCGAAAAACAAAACATTTTATAAAAATATTATAAATTCAACCTAACCTAATATCAATGCTCTGAATTCAAAAATGAACTCTATTTTATGAAAATAATTTTCTAAATATTTTTAATTTAATTTTTAAATAAAATTATTATTTATTAAAAAAACAACTCTAAAACTATAACTGTTTTGTAACACCTTGAAAAAGTAATCAAGGACCCATAAAATTATCGTATAACCATAAAATAATAAAGTAAAAATTTATGATTACATTTTATGAAAATAAATTTTCATTTTAAATTGTTAAATTAATTATAAAATTATAAATAAAATATTTATTACCTACAAAAATACCAAAACTTATACTATGATCATTTTTTCACTTTTAAGATGTCTAAATTGTATTTATACATTCATGGGTGAAGTTTCTATTTTTTTGTTTGATTTACTATTCATAACTATTCATAAGGGTATGTTATTATTCATACTTTAATATTCACTAAAAATCAAGTTGATCTTATTAGAATCTAAATTTCTTACTGATCAGAACTGTAGAAGACTATTTTTTGAAAATGATTTCACATTATTAATTATTTAAAGTTTACATGAATATTTTAAAATACCATTTTTCCAAAATTCATCAATAATATTCATCCTATATTTGTCTCGACATTTGTAAATCACAAATTTTACCATAATAAGAAATAAAAATTTTATTTATACCAAGTGATTACAAAAAGTATCTAAGGCCTCGTTACATAGCCCCTTATAACACCTGCATAGGACCTAAGTGTAAGGTGTTCTATGGTGATAGAATCTTGGGGCGACTTAGAAAACATTACCCGAGTGGTGATTTCTATCAGCTTGAACTTATCCATTAGGTGATTCCATTCAAGCTTAACATGTTGAAGCTCAACTTGGGCTTGGTCCAGAGCAAAGCCCAGAGATACTACCTCCTTCCCAAGCTCTGACAGATTGGCTTCGTACGACTCGAGTCTACTGAATGAGGCCATCGACTCTTCTTTCTGTATTAACCAAGATCACTTGTATTTATAAACAATAATTGTAATGTTAATAGTTTAGTTTCCAACGGTCATATTGACTAATGATCATATAACAGTCAAAACTCAACAGTATCATTTTAATTATACTCACTTCATTAATTTAAGGATATAGTTTTGTTGAGTATACAATAACACACAAATTTAGGAAACTAATATTATTCAAAAGTTTGGGTCATTACATTCTTCCCCCCTTAATAAATTTCATCCCTGAAATTTTAACTCGTACCCTCAAAAGAGAAAATGTGTGGGTACTTCATCCTCATAGACTCATCTGGTTCCCATGTGGCTTCTTCACATTTGTGGTTCCTCCACAACACCTTAACAAGGTGGGTAGTCTTGTTGCGTAGAACCTTGTCTCTACGATCCAAGATCTCCATAGGCTTCTCCTCATAAGAGAGGTCATGTTCCAGTTGTACCACCTCTGGATTTGGTACATGTGAAGGGCCAGGTATGTACTTCCTCAAGAGGGATACGTGGAAGAAATCATGAACTTTTCCCAGATTTGGAGGAAGTGCAAGCCAATAGGCCACTTCTTTTATGCAATCAAGGATTTCATAGGGGCCAATGTACCTAGGGATGATCTTCCCTTTCTTCCCAAACCTCATGACTCTCTTATAAGGTGAAATTCGAATAAAGACTTTGTCACCAAAATCAAACTCCAAGTCCCTTCGACGGTTGTCGGCATAGCTCTTTTGCCGACTCTCAGCAGCCTTAATGTGTTTCTGGATGGCATGGAACTTTTCTGTCATCTCTTGCAAAATATCAGGCCCAAGAATCTTTTTTCTCACCAGCTTCATTCCAACAAGTAGGAGTTCTACATCACTTACCATATAGTGCTTCACAGGGTGTCATTTGAATGCTCGAGTGGAAGCTATTGTTGTAAGAGAACTCAACTAAAGGGAGATGTTGATCCCATCCACCTTTAAATTCCATTGAGCATGTTCTCAACATATCCTCGAGTGTTTGAATAGTCCTTTCAGATTGGCTATCAGTTTGGGGTGATAGGTTGTACTGAAATTCAATACAGTGCTTAGAGCATGTTGAAGACTTCTCTAGAATTTTGATGTGAACCTTGGGTCATGATTAAATACGATAGAAAGTGAAACTCCATGCATCCTTACCACTTCCTTCACATAAATTACATCAAGTAGATCAAGAGAGAAATCTTCCCAAATAGAGATAAAATGGGCATTCTTGGTGAGACAGTCCACAATAACCCATATCACATTTTTTCCTTTGGAAGTTCTCAGGAGACCAGTGAAGAAGTCCATAGTGATATTGTCCCACTACCATGCTGGTATGGGTAGTGGTTGCAATACCCCTTTAGGTATTTGTTGCTCTGCCTTCACTTACTGACATACCAGGCACCTCGAAGTGTAGTCAACAATCTCCCTTTTCATATTATCCCACTAATAATGATCATGAACATCCCTATACATTTTCATGCTTCCAGGATGTATAGAGAAAGTAGAAATATGAGCTTCATCCATCAGATACTTCTTTATTTTTGGAATAGATGGAACACATTGTCTTGTATGAAATTTTATTACACCTTCTTGATCAATATTGAACTCAGGAAACTTCCCATCCTTCACAGCCTCAAACTTCTTTTGTAACAAATGATCTTCTTTCTGAGATTTCTTGATATTCTCTAGTAATGATAGTTGAGAAATCATTTTGGTTAGGGTTGATGATGTCCCTTCCCTTATAATTCCCATGTACAGCTTTACTAGTTCATTGATCAAAGGATCTCTTTAAATCCTTATCATGGAAAGAACAACTGGGTCTTTCTTACTTAATGCATCAATGACTTTGTTTTCTCTTTCGGGATGATAATGAATTGAAAAATCATAGTGTTTGAGAAGTTCCAACCATCTCTTATGTCTCATGTTCAATTCCTTTTGTGTGAAAATATACTTCAAACTTTTATGGTCTGTGTATATATCATATTTCTCCCCATAAAGATAGTGCCTCCATATCTTCAGAGAAAAAACGACTGCAACCAACTCCAGATCATGTATAGGATAGTTCTACTAACGAGTCTTCAACTGTCGAGATGCATAAGAAATGAATTTATCATTTTGCATGAGGACACACCCAAGAATTTTCAGAGATGCATCGCTAAAAATAATGAATCCTTCTCCACTTTAGGGAAGAGTTAACACGGGTGTAGTAACCAATCTCTTCTTCAGCACTTGGAAACTTTCCTCACACTCCTTTGTCCATATGAACTTGAACCCTTTTCAAGTTAACTTGGTTAAAGTATTAGAAAGTCGTGAAAAGTTTTTCACAAACCTACTATAATATCCCGCCAATCCAAGGAAACTATGAATCTCAGTTATTGTTGTAGGCTGAGGCCACTCCTCTATAACTTTTGTCTTTGCAGGGTCAACTGTGATTCCTTCATTGGTAACAATGTTCCCCAAGAAAGAAACTTGCTGTAACTAGAATTCACATTTGCTAAACTTCCCAAAAATCCTCTCCTTCTATAGAGTTTTCAAAATAACCCTAAGATGATCCTCATGCTCCTTACGATTTTTGGAATATATCAGAATATCATCAATAAAAACCACCACAAAGTTATCAAGGTAGTCCTTAAAGACTCTATTCATCAAATCCATAAAAATAACAGGTGAATTAGTCAGTCCGAAGGGCATAACAACAAACTCATAATGCCCATATATTGATCGGAAGACAGTTTTTGGAATGTCTTCTTTCTTCACCCTCAATTGATGATAACCAGATCAAAGATCAATCTTAGAGAAGAATTGAGTCCCACGAAGTTGGTCAAATAAGTCATCAATTCTTGGAAGAGGGTATTTGTTCTTCACTGTGATCCCATTCAATTCTCTATAATCAATGCATAACCTCATAGATCCATCCTTTTTATTCACAAATAGAACTGGTGCTCCCCAAAGAGACACACTTGGTCGGATAAACCCCTTCTCCAAAAGATCTTATAGTTGTTTCTTTAATTCCTATAGCTCCACATTTTCCATCCTATAGGAGGTCTTTGATATCGGTTGAAATCTAAGTACAAGTTAAATGGAGAACTCTACCTCTCTTTCTGGGGGAGGTCCGGGAAACTCCTCAGGAAATAAATCAATGTATTCATAGAAAATGGGGACATTTTCTATCCTTAAAATCTTGTTTCCTTCTTCTTCTTCACCGATCAACTCCATAAATAAGGATATAGGAGGTTCTTCTAGACAATGATCAGGTTGAGATATCACTCCTTGGAAGATAATTGCAGGTTTTCCATTCAAGAATACTGATATTTCCTTGCTTCTTCATTTGATCTTAGCATTATACTTTGAGAGCCAATACATCCCTAGTATAATGTTGAATTCCAACATGGGAATGACTACTATATTTGCGATAAGATTGTTCTCACTAAAGTAAATATTAGAGTTTCTAAACACTGATGATTCTTGGATAATCCCACCAGGAGTCTTGACTGATAACTCTACTTTTAGAAAATCGGGGGCTAATTCTAAATTCTTTGCAAACTTGGAGGAAATAAAGGAATGCATAGAACCAGAATCAAACAAAGTACTTGCTATATTTGAGAGAACAACAATAGTACCTTCCACCACATCATTTGGCATTTTAACTTCAGTAGTAGTGATCGTAAAAGTATGACCTTGTTCCCTTGGCCATTACTGAGGCTGATGGTGATTCCCCTCCACTTCCCTCATATTTGGATAGTGATTGGAAAAGTTCCCAAGTTTTCCACACTTATAGCATTGGAAATCAAGTAGGGCCTACACCATCTTCCCCTTATCGTTAGTGTTTGGGAGTGAAGGATTCACCTCACTATGACAATTCTATGCAATGTGGCCATCTCTACCACACTTGTAGCACTTCCCGCTCCCGAGAAGGTAGTTCCTAAAATGCTTCTTCCCACATTTATTACACATGGGATGTTGTACTTGTTTTCCTCCTCTTCCCCGATCAAAGTTCCTCCCTAATATTAGATCCATAGATCTCTTATTTTCCTTGGATTTATGAGACCATTGCGTCTCACCAAACTCCAGTTCGACTTTCATCACACTCTGCATGATCTCTTCATAGCTATCATAGTCTCGATTTGCTAGATTCTTCTATAGATGAGGTCTCAGTCCACCAAAGAATCTATAAACCTTACCATTTGGATCCATGAAAAATCTAGAGGTGTAACGTGAAATCCATGTGAAGTTCATCTTGTAGCTTCCCACAGATTCATTCTCCTTCTGCTTCAGCTCAAGAAACTTTTTCTCTATTCTTGTTCTCAAGGAATGAGGGAAATAATTGTTGAAGAATATCCCTGTGAATAATTCCCACTCCATAGCTTCAACTTCCACTCTTGGCCTTGTGTTTTTAATCTGTTCCCACCACTGATCAACTTCTCCCTCTAAGCGATAAACAACCAAGGTAACCTTCTCTTGTTCCGAACAATGGAGCACATAAAAGATCTTCTCGATAGTATTGATCCACTGTTCAAAAATCAATGGTTCAGTAGATCCACTGAAGGTTGGTGGTCGTTGACGCATAAAGGATTTAACATAAAGTTGTTCCTTTTGTAGTGAGATTGGTCTCTTAGCTTGATTCAAGTTATTTCTCATAACTTTAGTCAGTTGGTTCATCATTCGCATGAAAGTTTCTACTCCGACTTCCATTGGAGGGATGTCAGTGCATGGTCCATTACGGTCACTATTTGCACGGTTCCTCCTATTGCCCGCCATTTTCTAAAAGAATAAAATATTAGTGAGAAGATTATTTCATTTATGAATCTTTTAACTATAAAGGATTTTATGTCTTAAAACTTCATTCTTTAAACAATTACATTTCTCTATAAATCCTTCATAATGATTCACAAAAAGCTTATGGTTAACCAAACTTATCCCCCGGGAGTGTCATAACCAAGAGTGTAGCAAGGCCCATTGTCGTGTACCAGGATACCCCGGGTCAAGCCTGAAACTCCTTGTCAGAGTTTTCAATCCTAGGTACATCTGTGCCAGAGCCGCCTCTACCTACTCGTATCCAGATAGGGATGTATTTTCTTGATAAACCACTTACTCAATACTCACCAAAATACCAGGAAGTATTCCTATATTTGAAAATTTCTATAGGGTTATTCCTAAATTTTTCATATTCTAATTTCCATAAATAACTAAACTATCCTTTGATACCAACTATAGAATCCCACCTTTTTATTACATAACTTTTCATTACATTTTACAAACAGAGGATCTTTAAATTCCAGTGTCTTGGAAATCAAGAACAATAAAACATGAAAAATTAAAACACTCTTTAAATCCCCCCTGGAAATATTCTTGAAAAGTTAATCCTATGTACAATTAATGCATCTCATAACCTGGATATATACATCAAAGGAAAGGGTGAGCTAAAGGCCCAGTAAGGAAAGTAAGAGAATCCGTTTACTTGTGATATCAATAAGAACTTGATGAAAACCATAAGACATGAGAAATGAAAAAAAGTAATATCATAATAAAAATAAAATGTATCACAAATTTAATATGTGGATACAACATTCTATTTAGACATTCATGAACATATCACCAAGGTTCATCCCCAAGGTGTCTTAAAAAAATTACCAAGGTTATTCACCAAGGTATCGTGAAACTTGTCATCTCTAGAGATTAAATTCTTTACCCAATGTATTAGATTGCTATCAGGGTAAAAAATTAATATGTATTTATTTTCATGTGAGCCACATAGGTCATAATCAAACATTTCATAAATAACCCATAGAGAATAAAAGAAATTTGTTTCATTTCAAAATCGCGACGTTTAAAAAGTACTTAAAAACAAGATCATTATGTCAATTATAACCCATGGAAAGGAAGTGATGGTTATATGTATGTCAATTAAAAAATAAAATATATCATTTTTGTGTATTTATGAACACACATATAAACAAAATAGGTATGGGTATTCACATAAATAAAACAAGAGAATTTCATGAGAGAAAGAGAGAAATTTTGAGACGAAATTTATGCAGAATAACGACTATATAACATGGTTTTAGAAAATAATAAAAAGAGATGGGACAAGGGTATCCCATAAATAAATGAATAATTTTTCAGTAGAGGTATAGAATAAAAATAAATAATATAATGATGTGTATATTTGAATGAAATACCACATGAAAAGGAAACTTGAAAGGAAAGATAAAATGTGATTTCTTTTACGAAAATTCGGCAGCCTAACAGCGTCACTTAATAATTTAGAAAATCAATTGATGAGAGTGGAAAGGGTCTCTCATAAATTAAACATGAAATAGAAATTAATAATGATATATAAGAACATAACCCCACATAATAAAATGGAAACTAGAAGACATAATATAAAGGAAGTCATGACTTAAAAGAGGAGGGTGAAAGGTTCCCTTACCTTGAAGAGTGACTTTGAATGCTCGAAGGTTGGGACCTTGGGGGCTTGAGGACACCTTGGGAGAAATCATTAGGTGGTAAAAATACTAGAACTTTGTTGAGGAGGATTTTTGGAATGAAATGAATGATGGAATGGACTGGTAATTATAGGAAAAGTGAGGGAATAATTAATTAATTTCCAAGGGACACCACATCAGTGGTATTTGAAAAACCATGGGCTTTCCCATGGTATTTTCCCATGGTATTGGCCACTTGGGACAACTCATAGAATATATTACTATTCAAAAGTAGACCAGATGATTACATCATTATTACATCATTAATAATGTCATTAAACATTTGAAACTCAAAACTGTATTTTCACTATTCACCGAAAAACAAAACATTTTATAAAGATATCATAAATTCACCCTAGCCTAATATCGATGCTCTGAATTCAAAAATTAACTCTAGTTTATGAAAATAATTTTATAAATAATTTTAACTTATTTTTTAAATAAACTCATTATTTATTAAAAAACAATTCTAAAACTATAACTTGTTTTGTAACACCTTGAAAAAGTAATCAAGGTGACATAAAATTATCATATAACCATAAGAAAATAAAGTAAAAATTTATGATTAAATTTTATGAAAATAAATTTTCATTTTAAATTGTTAAATTAATTATAAAATTGTTAAATTAATTATAAAATTGTAAATAAAATATTTATGACCTACCAAAATACCAAAACTTATACTATGATTGTTTTTCACTTTTTAGATGTCTAAATTGTATTTATACATTCATTGGTGAAGCTTCTATTTTTTTGGATGTTTTACAATTCATTACTATTCATTACTATTCATAAGGGTATGTTACTATTCATACTTAACTATTCACTAAAAATCAATTTGATCTTATTAGACTCTAAATTTATTAATGATCACAACTATAGAAGACTATTTTTTGAAAATCATTTCACATTATTAATTATTTAATGTTTACATGAATATTTTAAAATACCCTTTTTCTAAAATTCATCAATAATATTCATCCTATATTTATCTAGACATTTGAAAATCACAAATTTTACCATAATAAGAAATAAAAATCTTATTTATACCAAGGGATTACAAAAAGTATCTAAGGTCTCGTTACGTAGCCCTTAATAACACCTGCATAGGACCTAAGTGTAAGGTGTGCTATAGTGATAGAATCTTGGGGCAGCTCAGACAACATTGCCCGAGTGGTGATTTCTATCATTTTGAACTTATCCCTTAGGCGATTCCATTCAAGCTTCACATGTTGAAGTTGTAACGCCCCGACCCCAGTTACCCAGAGTCGGTGCATTATTACATAACATTGGCATGATCACAAGAAAGATCAAATCTCGAAAGACCGATTAGTTTAGTAGCCTTGGAAACACTAGATATATTCATAAAGTTTTACATTACATCATAGGGTGAAAAACTACAACAACAAAATATTGTCTCCATAGTTCACACTATTATCCCCTCATAATATCTCTGCAGGTCATTCATAATTTACTTCTTCACATCCTGGGAAAAATAAAACATAGAAAAGGGGTGATCTTAAATGCCCAGTAAGGATAACAATATAGCAGAAACTTTCATAAATAAGAATAAACATTTAAGGCAGTGTATAACTAAAACAAAAGCCTTTTAAACTTGAACTTCAACATAGTATGGAAAAAATAAAATGAAATAATGCCATTTACTTATTCACATTGATATTCTACTAATCGAATAATCACATTCAATATCAATAACCACTTTCATAATGATGGAATGCATAATGCCAGACTATCATAACCACATAGCCAATGCCTCGTGCCAAGACTACAAATAAGATTTTTCCAAGGTCTTGTGCCAAGACACTAGTTTGTCTCATGAGACCTACCGATGCATCGAGGAGCTATAGTGGGCTCCACCCATCACATATTAAGTCCAATGCATTCCCATAGGAAAAGGTTTAAACATAACATAAACATTCGTATTAAAACTAGCATACGAAATGTCAATACTTTCACCATGAACTATGAATGGTATAAAAATAGCACATCCATAGTCAAACATATCACAAAACCTTCAATACAATATAGAAGTTTTGTATCATAATAAATCAACTTCAAATAAGCGTAAAATCCATCAAAGGATGTTGACATAGATGAAATCAAAACTCTTTTTAGAGAAATATCTCTTTCTATTTTGAAATCATTTAAGATTCATATATTTATAAAATAAAACATTTTCTTTGAAAATATTATTATAATATTTTAAGGGAAGCTTCAATGATTTTACAATGGCGGAGAATAGCCGCACCTGCCGTATAAGTTAAAAAAAACATTCTTACCTTAATTTTGTCGAAACGGTTAAAAGCACCTTGTTTGGAAAATGACGGAACAATTCCTTTATAAACCTCTTATAAAAAGTAAAACAAGGGTATAAATGACTTCAACCCATATTCTTTGTAAATAGTAAAAATGTTTTGAAATACATTTAGAAGAAATATGGATGTGGATGATAAAGAAATCCCAGTAGATTATTACGTATAAACAACCTCAGATAATGAAGAGATTGCGAAATAAACCCTTACCAATTTGATAACTTACGAAACATACAACCCATGAAATATGTATCATACAATGAATATGTAAATACACATAAATTAAAGTGTATTACACAAAGAATACAATTATGGGTAGTATATACACCACACAAAAGGTAATAGTGACAATATGGCATGAATCTCACGGGAATAAAGAGTGAGATGAAAACCCCTTACCTTGTACTTTTGCTTGGTTGGGGGTAGGTTAACCTATTGTATAATGGTGAAATAATTTTTATTAAATTATTCAAGAATCATATACATTAATATGATATCATATATTATCTTTTAACATTGATTTGTTAATAATATCTTAGTATTATCGTTGTTTCGGGTGTTAACTTACTCGTTTTCTTTTATATGTTTTGTTATGTAAGATGTGTTTTTCATGGATAGGTTGTATCTTAATCATATACAGAATGATATCAAGTCCTAAGATACTATTATTAATCATCAAATGAGAATTATACTTGAATGGATACGATGGATAATGAATCTTATTGCGTTCGTGGAGACGGTAGTCCGTACGTATGCACGAGCGACAATATCATTCTTTTGATATTAAAATAATATATAATTGGATGGTATATCATATATACAGAATCATTATCATGTTATATTTATTATTTTCATGAATTAAAAATCATTATTATACCCATCCAAATAATAATATATTGAATAACAATTACACCACGACGTGGAGACGGTAAGCCGTACGTACGCACGTATGGTGACATGTCATTCAAAGGATGGATATAATACTGAATATGGTTGTACCATATTTATAATAATATTACAGTATATAGGAGATACTGGATTCATTATTTTAGAATGGTAATAACAAATAAGGAAGAAGTGGAAGAAGAAAGGAACTTGAAAAAGGGTGGTGAAATCATTACCTCTTCTTCGGGTTCTTCCTTTTGATTTGATCAAAATAGATCCTTAAGTTGGCTTTATGATTAAATGAATGCCTCTATGATTAAGTGAGAGAAGTTGAGAGAGTATTTGGGCAGAGGTTGGCCGAACCAGAAGGGTTTGAAGGTGTGAGTTAATGAGAAGGGGGAGTGCCCTTTTATAAGAGGGGTGAGGGGCACCTTTGGAAAAGATAGAAATATTATTTTATAATAAATTAATATTCAGTTTCTAATAACTCAAAAGTGGATTATTTAAATGTTAAGGTGGGGATGGGTCGAAAACCACTAAATCAATAGAATTTAGACAGGTTTGGGTTACTATATTAACCTTATCTTTAAGTATTAACTCTTAGTTAATTAGTTTCACTTTTACAATGTCTCTTTGTATTTTTATATTATATGGTTAATAAACTTACTATATACATCCAAGAAACCCCCAAGTGGTCCATTAATGATACACCTATCATGATATAAGTCTCTTGGCCGAACCTTAGATTTTTAGGAATTTAATATCAATTAATAATATAATATTTGTTTTAAAAACTCGTTTATGTCAATTTTGACACTATTCACTAGTTGATTTTTGTGAAACTCATAACAGAATGATTAGTTCAAAAAAGGTTGATTAAATCAATACTAATATGTCATATTAACCTATAAAACTAGTGTAATTCATAAAAAGTCTGAAATTATATTTATTTGGGTATCTACAATATCAATCATTTTAATTTTTCACTATTATGGTAATTACTGTATCACCATTGTGTCATATATAAATTAAATTATTTAATGTCTAAAAATTATAAATAAAATACCATTATGTAGGAAATAGTTTTATCTTTCTAATGAATATTTATAGTAAAAAATCCAACATATATAACCCTATGGAAAAATTTGTTTTCTAAAAGATATATGCTTGTGTCATTTTTGTATTCATTTTAACTTAATTAAAATAAAGTGTCCCTATCACTTACAAGTGGCACCATGGGGTCCCAAAATCGACCCAAAGATGCCTATGGTCGAAAATGTATCAACCAATAATGTTAGGATACGTTTTAGGGTATTTTTTTATTGTTATAATATTATTTTTTAACCCTTATTTACCGGATTTACCCTTTAACCATGGTAAATAAAATATTTACCACAATAATTATTCAAAATGTCTAAAAATAAAAGTTAACTATTTAAACAATATGAAAATCCTGATTCTAAATATAGAATACATTTTTCCAAATTCAAAACACAGAAGTGGCAGAAATTAATTTAAAATTAATTCCCGTTGTTAAAACAAAAAGCGTGTTTTTAAGAGATAATAACTATCAAAAGATTGACACTTGTTTATGTCGTGTTTAATTGTAAAATTATGTACAATGAACAACATTGAATTAAATGGTAAAAATATATTCTAAATATACTTTAAAACCACTCAAATTCATAATTTATCAATATAAACTATTTCGATTAAAAAAGTTGTTTTTAATTAAAATTTAGTAATTTTCACTATTCATCAAAATATAAGTGTTATCCGAAAAGTTCCAAAATTTCACCCTAGGCTAAATTCGATATTCTGAATCAAAAAATGAAGGCCATTTTGAAATATAAAATATATATAATTTCAAAAAGTAGGTATTACTATTCATAACAGCTAGTTTGATTGGTTGTGGTGTGTTAGAACTCGGTGTTGCGTACAACACACGCTATCACATTATTCAAAGAGAAGCATACCGTAGAAGCTTGGGGTGTTACATTCTCTCCTCCTTCAAATAATTTAGTCCTCGAAATTTATAAAATATTATCGCATGAAAAGACTCAAGTGGTTCTTCATCATAAGTTCCTTGGGTTCCCACGTTGCCTCTTCCATTTTATGGTTTCTCCACAAAACTTTTACCAGACACGTCGTCCGGTTTCTCAGCACTTGTTCTCTCGTATCAAGAATTCTGACGGGCTCTTCGCAATAAGATAGATCAGGTTCCAGTTCTAATTCCTCATAAGTGAGTACATGCGTTGGGTCAGGCATGTATTTCCTCAATAGAGATACGTGGAACACATCGTGAACTTTGGAGAGACTTGGCGGCATTGCCAATCGGTAAGCTACAGCCCCAATTCGTTTGAGAATTTCGAAAGGTCCGATGTACCTGGGACTCAATTTACCTTTCTTACCAAAACGTATGACTCCATTCCATGGATATACCTTCAGGAAAACATGATCACCGACTTGAAATTCCAAATCCTTCCTTCGATTATCGGCATAGCTCTTCTACCTACTTTGAGCTGCTTTGATGTGATTTTGGATTACCTTCACCTTTTCCATCGTTTCCTCCACCAGTTCTGGGCCTACAAGTTTTCTTTCACCAACTTCATCCCAAAAGGTTGGTGTATGACATCTCTTTCCGTATAACGCTTCATATGGTGCCATCTGAATACTCGAATGGAAGCTATTATTATAGGAAAATTCTACCAGAGGTAAATATTGATCCCACATACCCTGAAAGTCAAGTGAGCAGGATCTCAACATGTCTTCTAAGGTTTGAATGGTTCATTCTGATTGTCCATCTGTTTGAGGGTGGTAGGCAGTGCTCAAATGAAGATCAGTATCCAAGGCTTTCTGAAGACTTTTCCAGAATCTTGAAGTAAAACGGGGATCACGATCAGAAACAATCGATAGGGGTACTCCATGAAGTCTCACAACTTCATCAATATATAGTCTTTCTAGACGTTCCAGTGGTAGATCTTCTCTTATAGCAAGAAAATGTGCTGACTTGGTAAGACGATCAACAATAACCCATATTGCATCGTTCCTTCTAGGAGTCTTTGGAAGCCCCATGACAAAGTCCATCGTAATATTGTCCCATTTCCACTCCGGTATGGGAATAAGTTGCAATACTCCACCAGGCTGTTGCCTTCCAACTTTCACTTGTTGACAAACCATACATCTTGATACAAAATCAGCAATCTCCCTCTTCATGTTGTCCCACAAAAAATGTTCCCTCAAATCTCTATACATTTTGGTGCTCCCTGGGTGTATAGAGAAATTGGAACTATGAGCATCATCCAACAATTCCCTTTTTAGATCAGTTATATCGGGAACACAAAGCCTCTTCCCGAATTTCAAAATTCCTTCTTCATACACAAAGTCTCTCAATCTCCCATCATTCACAGCTTTAATCTTCTTTTGAAATTCTTCATCATCGATCTGAGAACTCTTAATCCTTTATAGTTAAGATGGTTTGGCAAACATTTGAAAAAGCATTGATGTTTCAACTTCCCTGGTTATTCCCATGTCCATCTTCACTAGATCCATGAAAATTGGATCCCTTTCAATTCTCATATTGTTCAAAACTCCATGATCTTTTCTGCTCAAAGCATCTTCCACCTTGTTTGCTTTCCCCGGGTGGTAGTGTATCGTACAATCATAATCCTTGAGTAATTCAAGCCATCTCCTTTTCCTCATGTTGAGTTCTTTTTGTGAGAAAATATACTTCAAACTCCTGTGATCAGTATAAATCTCAAATTTTTCACCATATAGGTAGTGCCTCCATATCTTCAAAGCAAAGATCACAGCTGCTAACTCAAGATCATGAGTAGGATAGTTTTGCTCATGAATTTTCAACTGTCGTGATGCATAGGCAATAACCCTATCATTCTGCATAAGGACACAACCAAGTCCTTTCTTCGATGCATCACTATAAATAATGAACCCATAATTCCTCGATGGTAGAGTCAATATAGGAGCATTGACTAATCTTCTCTTCAGTTCTTCGAAAAATTCTTCACACTCTTTTGTCCAAACAAATTTAACCCCTTTACGTGTGAGCTTCGTTAATGGGTTTGCCAATTGAGCAAAATTCTGGATAAAATGTCAATAATAACCTGCCAAACCAATAAAACTGCGTACCTCAGTTATAATCGTAGGTGCTGGCCATTCTTGGATTGCCTTGGTCTTAGAAGGATCAACAAATATTCCATCTTTAGAGAAAATATGGCCAAGAAAAGAAATATCCTGAAGCCAGAATTCACACTTTCTAAACTTCCCATATAATTCATGTCTTCTTAGAGTCTTCAGGATAATGTGCAAGTGAATTTCATGATCCTCGTAGCTTTTAGAGTATACCAATATATCAGCAATAAATACCACCACAAATTCATCGAGATATTCCTTGAAAACTCTATTCATCAGATCCATGAATATAGAGGGTGCATTAGTCAATCCAAAGGGCATTACAGTAAACTCGTAATGCCCATACCTGGTTCAAAATGATGTCTTAGGAATGTATTCCTTATTTACACACAACTGATGGTATCCAGATCGAAGGTCAATCTTTGAAAAGTATTGAGCTCCATGCAGTTGGTCAAATAAATCATCAATGCGAGGTAGGGGATACTTGTTCTTTATTGTTATGGCATTAATCTCCCTATAGTCGATACATAACCTCATAGATCCATCTTTCTTTTTAACAAAAAGAACAGGGGCTCCCCATGGAGAAACACTAGGGAGAATAAATCCCTTATTACTCAATTCCTCTAGTTGTTTATTTAGTTCAACTAATTCTAAAGTGGCCATTCTATAAGGGGTCTTTGATATAGGCCTTGATCTAGGAATTAAATCAATGGAAAACTCAACTTCTCGTTCTGGAGGATGTCCAGGTAAATCTTCCGGAAATACATCTACATATTCTTTCACAATAGGTACATCCTCTATTTGAACATTCCTTTCCTCACCCACAGTCATTTCATTCTCTTCCTCCCCAATAATTGAATTTATTTGAGCTACTGGGGGTGGATCTAGATAAGAATTAGGTGGTGATGATTCTGCTCTAAAGATAAGGTGTTCCTTATCATCATCATCAAAAATCGTAACCTCCTTCTTCTTACAATAAATCTTCGCATATTAATCCGAAATCCAATCCATACCGAGGATTATATCAAACTCAATCATAAGTATGATGATGAGATCAGCGAATAAAGAACATTTATGTGCTTTAATGGGGACTGATTCACAAAACTTTGTTGCAATGATACTTCCCTTAGGAGTTTTAACTGACAACTCCCTTGTTAAGTCAAATTAAAAATATCTAATTTTCTTAGAAAACTGGGAAGATATGAAACAATGCGATGATCCAGAATCAAATAATGCATTTGCTAAACTTGAGGAAACCATTAAATTACCTGCCACCACGTCTTTTGGAGATTCTACCTCAGCAGTAGTGATAGCATAAGCTTGGCCTTGATCCCTTGGCCTTTTCTGAGGTAAGTTCCCCAGACGATTAGGACATTCATTTGAATAATGTCCCATATCCCTGAAATTGTAGCATTAAACATTGGTAGCTTCCTTCTTCCCTTTGCATTCACGAGTTTGGTGGCCTTTTTCACCACACTTGTAACAGACACCCATTCCCTTCAAGCAAGTACCGGGGTGTTTATTCCCACATTTACCATAGGATGGATATTCAACCTTTCCCTTCTTCCACTTATTTCCATTCCCAGATTGATCAGCATATCTCTTCTTCTCTTTCTTTGATTTAAAGTCATAAGACTTAGAGAATTCATTTTCTGTCTTAATATCACATGAGACAATGTCTTCGTATGACGAGAAGGATTGTGAGACTAATGCTCGATGGAGAAATGGTTTTAACCCATCAAAGAAATGATCAATATTACTTCTTGGGTTATGTATATAATCTCCAGCATACCTTGATAACCTTGTAAAGTTAGCCTCATACTTTGCGATATTCTCATCCTCATTTTTTCTGAGACTCAGAAATTGCCTTTCCATATCTGCTTGATGGTCACGAGGAAAGTATTTTTATAAAAATAGATCTTTGAACTCCCTCCATTCCATATTTGATACTTAATAATCTTCCTTTGTGTTTTGAATCAATGACCACCATTGATCAGCATCTCCAGTGAGGCGGTAAAATTCCATGATAACTTTTTCCCTTTCACTACTCCCCAAAGCCTGGAATATTTTCACTAGGGAATTTATCCATTGCTCAGCTACTAAGGGATTTGTACTCCCATTGATCGTTGGTGGTTGTTGCCTCATGAATCGATCTAACATTGATCCTCCACGCTGCAGATCAGGGTGCTCCATACGGGTAAGGTTATTATTCATAACCTGAGTGAGTTGTCCCAGTATGGTTATTAGCTGATCGACACCAGTTGCATCACCAGCTCCACTATAATTATCTTGAGCAGGATGGAAATCCCTACATGGAGTGCGTGCATTGATACAGTTTCCATTTATTCCACTAGGTGCCATTTCTAAACAATGGCATAAACTAGATCGGTTTATTAATCAAAATATATAATTACATACTTATAAAACACTTAACATAAATTGAACTATTTATGGATATAATCCATAATCATAAAAAATGTTTTCTTTGAGGAAGTATATACTCATAAACCCTTCATAATGATTTATAAAGAAAATGAGAGTTATCCTAAGCATATCCCCCGGGAGTGTCGTAACCAAGAGTGCAGCAAGGCCCGTTGTTGTGCACCAGTTCCCGTTCGAGTCTAGCTCAAAGCGGTGTTTTCAGGTTTTACCCCTAGGTACATCTGTGCCAGAGCCGCCTCTACCTGCTCGTATCCAGACAGGGATGTATTTCTCGGAAAAATCACAAAATCTCTACAATACCAAAATTCTAGGAAGTTCTTCTATATTAATCCTCAAAGTTCATCTTAGGTCTACGTGCTCTAATCAGAGTTTATCTAAATCTAGATTCCAAGGTTTGTACTAAACTTCCTCTGATACCAACTGTAACGCCCCGACCCCAGTTACCCAGAGTCGGTGCATTATTACATAACATTTTCATGATCACAAGAAAGATCAAATCTCGAAAGACCGATTGGTTTAGTATCCTTGGAAACACTAGATATATTCATAAAGTTTTACATTACATCATAGGGTGAAAAACTACTAGAACAACATATTGTCTCCATAGTCCACACTATTATCCCCTCATAATATCCCTGGAGGTCATTCATAATTTACTTATTCACATCCTGGGAAAAATAAAACATAGAAAAGGGGTGAGCTCAAATGCCTAGTAAGGATAACAATATAGCAAAAAATTTCATAAATAAGAATAAATATTTAAGGCAGTGTATAACTAAAACAAAAGCCTTTTAAACTTGAACTTCAACATAGTATGGAAAAAATAAAATGAAATAATTCCATTTACTTATTCACATGGATATTCTACTAATCGAATAATCACATGAAATATCAATAACCACTTTCATAATGATGGAATGCATAATTCCAGACTATCATAACCACATAGCCAAGGCCTCGTGCCAAGACTACAAATAAGATTTTTCCAAGGCCTTGTGCCAAGACACTAGTTTGTCTCATGAGACCTACCGATGCATCGAGGAGCTATAGTGGGCTCCACCCATCACATATTAAGTCCAATGCATTCCCATATGAAAAGGTTTAAACATAACATAAACATTCGTATTAAAACTAGCATACGAAATGTCAATACTTTCACCATAAACTGTGAATGGTATAAAAATAGCACATCCACAGTCAAACATATCAAAAAACCTTCAATACAATATAGAAGTTTTGTATCATAATAAATCAACTTCAAATAAGCGTAAAATCCATCAAAGGATGTTGACATAGATGAAATCAAAACTCTTTTTAGAGAAATATCTATTTATATTTTGAAATCATTTAAGAGTCATATATTTATAAAATAAAACATTTTCTTTGAAAATATTCTTATAAGATTGTAAGGGAAGCTTCAATGATTTTATAACGGTGGAGAATAGCCGCACCCGCTGTATAAGTTAAAAAAACATTCTTACCTTAATTTTGTCGAAACGGTTAAAAGCACCTTGTTTGGAAAACGACGGAAAGATTCCTTTATAAACCTCTTATAAAAAGTAAAACAAGGGTATAAATGACTTTAACCCATATTCTTTGTAAATAGTAAAAATGTTTTGAAATAAATTTCGAAGAAACATGGATGTGGATGATAAAGAAATCCCAGTAGATTATTACGTATAAACAACCTCGGATAATGAAGAGATTGCGAAATAAACCCTTACCAATTTGGTAACTTACGAAACATACAACCCATGAAAGAGGTATCATACAATTAATATGTAAATACACATAAATTAAAGTGTATTACACAAAGAATACAATTATGGGCAGTATATACACCACACAAATGGTAATAGTGGCAATATGGCATGAATCTCACGGGAATAAGGAGTGAGATGAAAACCCATTACCTTGTAATTTTCCTTGGTTGGGGGTAGGTTAACCTACTTTATAATGTCTAAATAATTGTTATTAAATTATTCAATAATCATATACGTTAATATGATATCATATATGATCTTTTAACATTGATTTGTTAATAATATCTTAGTATTATCGTTGTTTCGGGTGTTAACTTACCCGTTTTCTTTTATATGTTTTGTTATGTAAGCTGTTTTTGTCATGGATAGGTTGTATCTTAATCATATATAGAATGATATCAAGTCCTTAGATACTATTATTAATCATCAAATGAGAATTATACTTGAATGGATACGATGGAGAATGAATCTTATCGCGTTTGTGGAGACGATAGTCCGTACGTACGCACGAGCGACAATATCATTCTTTTGATATTAAAATAATATATAATTGGATGGTATATCATATATACAGAATCATTATAATGTTATATTTATTATTTTCATGAATTA
Source organism: Viscum album (assembly GCA_963277665.1). Lineage (NCBI taxonomy): Eukaryota > Viridiplantae > Streptophyta > Magnoliopsida > Santalales > Viscaceae > Viscum > Viscum album. The sequence continues at coordinate 1,508,083,730 of OY728139.1, read as the reverse complement.
AAAATCATTATTATACCCATCCAAATAATAATATATTGAATAACAATTACACCACGACGTGGAGACGGTAAGCCGTACGTACGCACGTATGATGACATGTCATTCAAATGATGGATATAATACTGAATATGGTTGTACCATATTTATAATAATATTACATTATATAGGAGATACTGGATTCATTATTTTATAATGGTAATAACAAAGAAGGAATAAGTGGAAGAAGAAAGGAACTTGAAAAAGGGTGGTGAAATCATTACCTCTTCTTCGGGTTCTTCCTTTTGATTTGATCAAAAGGGATCCTTAAGTTAAATTTATGACTAAAGGAATGCCTCTATGATGAAGTGAGGGAAGTTTATAGAGTATTTGGGTAGATTTTGGCCGAACCATAAGGATTTGAAGGTGTGAGTTAATGAGAAGGGGGAGTGCCCTTTTATAAGAGGGGTGAGGGGCACCTTTGGAAAAGCTAGAAATATTATTTTATAATAAATTAATATTAGGTTTTTAATGGCTCCAAAGTGTATTATTTAAATTTTAAGGTGGTGATGGGTCGAAAACCATTAAACAAATAGAATTTATACAGGTTTGGGTTACTATATTAACCTTATCTTTAAGTATTAACTCTTAGTTAATTAGTTTCACTTTTACAATGTCTCTTTGTATTTTTATATTATATGGTTAATAAACTTACTATATACATACAAGAGACCCCCAAGTGGTCCATTAATAATACACCTATCATGATATAAGTCTCTTTTCAGAACCTTAGATTTTTAGGAATTTAATATCAATTAATAATATAATATTTTTTTTAAAAACTCTTTTATGTCAATTTTGACACTATTCACTAGTTGATTTTTGTGAAACTAATAACAGAATGATTAGTTCAAAAAAAATCCTTTAAATCAATACTAATATGTCACATTATCCTAGAAAATTAGTTTAATTCATAAAAAGTCTCAAATTATATTTATTTGGGTATCTACAATATAAATCATTTTAATTTTTCACTGTTATGGTAATTACTTCGTCACCATTGTGTCATATATAAATTAAATTATTTAATGTCTAAAAATTATAAATAAAATACTATTATGTAGAAAATCTTTTTATCTTTATAATGAATATTTATAGTAGAAAATCCAACATATATAACCCTATGTAATTTTTTTTTCTCTAAAAGATATATGCTTGTGTCATTTTTTTATTCATTTTAACTTAATTAAAATAAAGTGTCCCTATCACTTACAAGTGGCACCATGGGGTCCCAAAATCGACCCAAATATGCCTATGGTCGAACATGTATCAACCAATAAGGTTAGGACACGTTTTAGGGTAATTTGTTATTGTTATAATATTATTTTTTAACCCTTATTTACCGGATTTACCCTTTAATCATGGTAAATAAAATATTTACCGTAGTAATTATTCAAAATGTCTAAAAATAAAAGTTACCTATTTACACAATATGAAAATCCTGATTATAAATATGGAATCCATTTTTCCAAATTCAAAACACAAAAGTGATAGAAATTAATTTAAAATTAATTCCCGTTGTTAAAACAAAAAGCGTGTTTTTAAGAGATAATAACTATCAAAAGATTGACACTTGTTTATGTCGTGTTTAATTGTAAAATTATGTACAATAACCAACATTGAATTAAATGGTAAAAATATATTCTAAATATACTTTAAAACCACTCAAATTCATAATTTATCAATATAAATTATTTTGATTAAAAAAGTTGTTTTTAATTAAAATTTAGTAATTTTCACTATTTATCAAAATATAAGTGTTATCCGAAAAGTTCCAAAATTTCACCCTAGGATAAATTCAATATCCCGAATCCAAAAATTAAGTCCATTTTTAAATATAAAATATATATAATTTCAAAAAGCAGGTATTACTATTCATAACGGCTAGTTTGATTGGTTGTGGTGTGTTAGAACTCGGTGTTGCGTACAACACACGCTATCACATTATTCAAAGAGAAGCGTACCGTAGAAGCTTGAGGTGTTATAGAAGCTCATCTTGGGCTTGGTCCAGAGAAAATCCCAGAGATGCTACCTCCTTCCCAAGCTCTGACAGATGGGCTTCGTACGGCCCGAGTCTACCGGATGAGGCCATCGACTCTTCTTTCTGTATTAAACAAGATCACTTGTATTTATAAACAATAATTGTAACATTAAGAGTTTATTTTCCAATGGTCATATTGACCAAAAATCATATAACAGTTTAAACTCAATAGTATCATTTTAATTATACTCATTTCATTAATTAAAGGATATAGTTTTGTTGAATATACAATAACACACAAATTTAAGAAACTAATATTATTCAAAAGTTTAGGTCATTACACACATGATGTTAAACCTCCTGAAAACATCCATAGCACATGATGTTAAACTATAGCCTTACCATGTGTGATAAGCATATTAATCCTCATGTGATGATCATGATATGATCCCCAATATTCCATGTAACTTTTGTGTAAAAGCCACACACTATCACTTGTTACCTCTCATTACATGAAAAAAGGAATCCTTACCACATGATGTTAAACTACATCTATTGGAACTGCCACACAAACTTAAAATATGTATTCAAACTAAAAGGGTTTTGATCCCCATGCTCTAATATGGTATGTTGGATGCCTCAGTGAGGTTCAATTTGAACCCCACCACAAATCCATCTTTCTTCCCCCCAGGAGGTGACAAACCTAAAGTATGATCATTCCCTCCAGGAACACACTCAGCACCACAACATGAGGACCCCATTGGACCCCAGTACCACTATGTGTTTCTAACATATTCTCATATTTGTACATGACAATCATTTATGGGAAGCACCCCCAATGGACTTTAAACTCATGACCACCCATTCATGAAAATCATATGTGGAATATTCTACACTAGACTCTAAATATGTGAAATTCCACCACTCCATTTTAAACTTGTGCCCCTTCCTAATTCATTGGAATATCTAAAAAACGTGACATGAATGATATTACCTAGGAGAAAATCATAGGAATCCCTATGTTGGGATTATATTTTTTCTGGAATGAAGTGTGTTATATTCCTCTCGTAACACATTATAAGTGTGATTCGAATAGTTTGAAAAGTACATAATTCCTGAGGCTACGAGCCATGGAAACAATACATTGTTGATGTATTTTTCCCCTTAATTAAAAAATGATACATTTGGTTCTACAACTAAAATTCCTCATGCATTAGATGAACTCAACTCTAAATGATTAATAATTTTACAAATTCCCAACCTACCCAACATCCATAGATGCATGAAATGAAAAATGTCATAATCAACTTTGAATGCAGGTGGATAACCTTTCGCAACAACAAGAAGCATAATTAAATTATGTACTCTACAATATGTAACTGAGGATGGGAATCATTAGCAAGTATCAAATTTATATCGGAGACACTGACTAGGAAATGAAATATAATGAGGAGTTCATGGAAGGAAGACCTGAAATCTCATCATTTCATTTTGATCAAAGATCTATTTTCATCTGCTATGTTGGAAGAGGCTGAACGCCATTGAAAATCATGTATACAAGGTAACCAAACTAGATGGAATATTACCTATCTAATGATGAAGACCACTATAAGAGGAAAATAAAGTGTACTCAATGTGCACCTTGACTGAAGATTCTGAAAGCAAACTAGTGAACCTGGCATGAATCTCATCACCTTCAACAGTGGTAAGATGATGAATATTGGGTACCCCAGCCTAACACATCCTCTAAGTGGATTATTTATCTACCCTTGAGATAATGAGTAAATTTGGGCACATTGTGCATTGCCTTTACATACATACACTGAATATTTACTCTATATGACCAAAAATACACAGGCTACATACAATGTTCAATAAACCAAAACCAATAGGCAAGGGTCTAGTTGGACTAATGATGTGAAAATCCTGCACAACCAACCTCATTCCATGATGGCCACCACCCCACAACTAATGGTCAACCTTGACCCATCTTCTCCTCCAAACTCATCTAACAGAGGGTGATAAACACCCTTGTTAATCATTGTTAATGTAAATGTGTCATCCCAACTAGGGATATTTACTGTGAAGACCTTGATGCTGGTGTTCCATGAAAAATATTCCTCCCTTAGGGTCTAAGTGGGGGGAAAACACCCTGTCAAAATGGAAAATGGATTTGGGAGCCTCTCCCTAGAAAGGTATGATATCTCAATACCCTATATTTTGGAGGTAGGGGATATATGGGTTGTCCCAAAAATGAACACTTCTCATGATCTATTGATAAGGGTTACCACCTAAACACAACAAAAATACCAACAATATCTACATGCCAACAAGAAATCCAATACCATACCCATTACACTATCCTAGATCCAGAATGTCTGATGGTAATTTTATGGGCATGCTGATACCCTTCTCGATAGGAATCCACTCTAAAATGTATAGTGGACCCTACCACCATAGAAATACCTTCTGCATAGATAATAATTATTTGAGAACATGAATTTACTCTATATTGATACACCAACTGACTACCAGGAAGGTCAAGTTGACTCTTCTCGACTTGGAACCACTGAAAATATAATTGGAAATCCATAACGAAGGCTTCCACCATGGGGGTCCTCCACATACCTCCATAATCTAATAAAAGGTCCTATCTATGTTGATGATTTATCCTGATCTGATGATATATCATGGGGAAGGAGGGAAAAGAACAACCATGGCGGCCATACCCATGGATTCAGTCAAAGTATGCACTGAATAATTTAAAGAGCGCTGTCGTGGGTGCCCTCAAATGATTAATGTGATTTTCGGGTACTTAGGTGCAGCAGAGTGGCTGACCAAGGTCGTCTCTCAAAGGAGGAAGTGAATTTAACAACTTATTAAAGGTATTATAAAACAAATAAAATAGAATAGAATAAAAACACTAATTTAAAGGATTAGGGTTTGTTATAGTTTATGAATCTAGAAGAAGTTTGTTGGAAGAATATTGTATATTTTTTTGTTTTTAGTTTTGAAATGAAGTTCGATTGAAATGACACAACAAAAAGATGTTTTTTTAGAAATCTATTTTAAAAGGCGTAATCGATCTAACTCTACCTATTCATTCACTTATTAATCATTACCATTTAAATCAATATCCACTTAATTATGATCCCCTAATTTGTTATCCCTTGAACCCTACGAGATTTAACTTAACCACCAAGATGAAATTACTTAAACCCCAGGCTAGCTTCGGAACACGCAATCGCAGCACCCTGCTTTGATTGTTGTTCTAAGGATAGCTTATGGTCAGTGGTTAATTAGAGCACATATCCATTCTGGAAATGAGAATTAATTGTGTTTAGGGATTATATTTGAACTCTAAAAATTTATCCCGTGTGGTCTTGTATTACCGATTAAGATTACGCTCTCACAATTTACACAAAATCCCGACCTCACGTGTTTTTGTATTAATTGTTCAATTGCTTGCTTAGTTTCTTGTAATTTAAAAACACAATTCATGGATAATATTATGTGAATTACAGTATCTCATTGATTCAAAATAATTAAATGAAGAGGGTAGAAGATAAATCAATTACTAAAAGACTACTCTTTCATGGGTGGCGTAATCATCGTAGAAGCGTTTTGCATGTGCGAAGGTTTATAATGGGTATAACCCAATAACGCTTCTACTCAAGAATTCCAGACCAAATAGGAAGATTAATAGAAGAAAAAATTTAAACAAAACAGAATAAAAGAGAAGAAATAAAATAATAATAAAGAAGTTTATTACACAAACAAAATCATTACAACATAAAGGAGAAGAAGAAGGCTTCATCGAAGGGATCCTTGCTTCAAGAGCTACCCTTATTGAAATGGTTGGATAATTGGAGTGGATCCACTTATCCTCTGTCCTCAACTTCCCAATTCACGTCCCAAACCCACCAAATGAGAAAAACTTTAATTTATATAGGGGAGGGGAGGAGAAGTTACAAGTGGTTTCAAGTGTGAATGTGGAAATTCGGCCAAATATTTTAATGCCAATTTAACCGCCCATTTGACCACAAAAACGTGTGAATTATCCGGCCTTCCAGAAGGATAATATGTGAGGATATGGGTCCTATATCTCCTCTAAATATTTGGGCTTAATCCAGGCCCATATGAAGGAGTTATGGCCGCAATACAGAAGCTTCTCCATTCTGGAAAGTCCATCCCAACTTTGACTTCATGGCCCATTTTCAACAACCAAATGCTCTATTTAGCTTTCGTGTCCTGAATACACGTTGTATATAATTATGTCAGTAACACTTTTACAAAATTTAAAATTCAAATAATAAATATAAAAATATTTATATTCGAAATACTACAGTGAACTATAAAGGGTAAAACTGGAATTTTCATCAAATATTCAAATGAATGATCTAATCCCAAATACTTTCTAATTAAACATATTTAACACAATTTGAGGAAATTATATCATTTATTATCAATATAATATTCAATAAAATAGTGTTTTATCAATAATCCCATGTAAAACCTATTGGATCATGCTCAAGGATCTCATGTGTTGTCATATTTGAGAGTAGAGAAAATGAATATCACCATTGACCTCTCAGATCCCAAGGTGATGAATGGATCAATGGATACGTGTCCTCATCCACCCCCAGAGCTAAAGGAATGGTCCCATTAGTTATGGATAACAATTTCTGAGGCTGAGGTCCACATGGTACCCATATTCCTATGCATGAAAATATGTTTGGAGTATGTCATGGATACCTTTTAATGACTCTCTATTTAACTATCTATGCCACTATTATCCTCTCTCATATCTACCTATACTATGTATATTGGGGATACATCAGTGTCTGGAATTTCACCCTCAAATGAAGGTGTGTTTCTAGATGGTCTAGAGGGGCATGATGACCTTCCAAACCAATAAGAGGCCAAAGATACCACATAATTTATGGATATGGTTATGCAGCTAACTAGGAAACCAAAATACACACTGACACTTCAAGTATGATCAGCCATTATGATTCACCCTCTACCGAAAAATCAACAGTTTAGTAAGTCTACGTCAGTTCCACCCCAAGATTTTCAACCATCACTAATTTGATTATTGGGTGACCAAGAATATGATTTTAATTTAGAAAATGTGCTGAAGGATGAAATTATATTATATATCCTATCCACCAAATGATTGTAGGATGTGTTTTTTCTACCTTCCACCCTACACATCACCATCCTCCAGTCCCTCATAGATGACCAGGTAGCATGCCTCCAACAACATATCTGGGTGACTTTTGACAACCATAGATATAAATAGCTAGGATATAAAGGAAAACCTAAACATCTTGAGGCTATCCACTAGCAGTTACAGATGTTTCAAATAACTGTAATCCCTATGGATCAGTGCCCCGAATCATAAGGTTACAACCTAAGTTTCCATTTAACCTATGTTGGAAGCCTCACTACACTTCAATGGATCATGCAAGAGGAATAAATTCACATGTGAATCAAAATATAGGTGTAATACAAAACCCTATAATTTATTCCCCTTTTACGGTGACAATAGGACCATTATGCTAATATTCCCACTAGTGGTGAGTGTTCTCCTCCAACCACTACCACTATGAACATCAAAATGATCAATCATATGGATAATCAGAGAAACCAGACCAATGAAATGGGAAATGATGGAGAGAACCTACCTGAAGGGAAAACACAACATCATGAAAACCCTCTAATTGTTACCCACTAGTCTTTCCCAAATTTACCCAAGTTTTTAGGGTTAAGCGGTCGCTATTAGTTTAGCTTGGGTTGTCAAATCCTCAGAAACCTAAGGATAAACCTATAGACATGTACATTCTATGGACCATTTTTGGCTATAAAGTGTCCAATTTTGGGTTGATTTTAGATAATTTTAAGTGAAAACTAATATAATTAAGTGAATTAAATTTAAAATAATGAGTTGATCCCACATTATCACTTGGGATGGATTGGATGCATTCCTTTTTTCAACTATTTAAATTTCTAATATTTGAGATGGGTTCATTTAATAAGATCAAAAAACATCATCACTTACTGGTTTAATACCTGAAAACCCTAATACTAATCACATATACACTTGGAGGATAAATGTTTTGATCACTTCAAGGTAAATTTTCGTATTAGCACTTGAAGTGTGTGGGCTTAAATTCAACAAGGACAAAGGAGTTTAAAGATCGTCAAACAAAATTCTCAATTAAAAGAAGTGATTAGACATTAATGGAGTTAGAAATAACATCCAATATATCCTATTTCTACTCCCTTGGATCAAACCATATGTTTATTATCCCTCCATTGATTCTATGATCTCAATGGAAGCGGGAAGTAGACTCATGAGGGCAGAATTGAAGAAGTGAAAAACAATAAAAAAACGGTCAATCCACCATTGTGTGATAATTTCACAAGGTTGAATAAATTCACACATTGAGGTAATAGTATCAATGTGATATGAATAATAACGTAATAATAGGAGAATAATAACTTTAATTAAGAAACTAAGGTGAATTATAACAACTTACATGTGAAAGACAAATTCAAGAAAACAACATCACAACATAACATTATAATGAAAAAAAGAAAAAAATAGATCTAAATACTTCACCAAAACTTCCTTAAATAGGTATTTAAAGAGGCATGGGTCTATCTACCAATATTCCATGTCTTCTCACTTGAGTATGGTAGGCCTAGGATGATGGAAAGTTTGTGGAATTTGAACTTTTACACCCTTTACCCAAAATGGAAGCCAACTTGAATTCACCAAACAGAGGCGTCAAAACGAGATTCTAGATGGCTGAATTGGAGTGGTCTATAGAAGGAGAAAATTAATATCTGGATGTCCCCTAACTCTCTGTAATGTTTTAGACCAAAATATTTTTTGGTTTTCGAGATATGATTTTAATGGTGGGATGTTTTTCTGGGCCGCAGAATCTGGTCTAGAACTGCTTCTTCAACTTGGACCACCTGTAAATTCATTAAAACATCCGAATTTTCTAGGGGAACTATTGAATAAAATGTTACCCTTTATGTGCTATATATTTATTTTAATTTCTAAAATCATTGGTCTTGAATCTTGGCCGCTATAGTATCTTTATTGGGATGCTATCCAGTTTACTTTGCCCAAAATGTGTTGGAATTAAATCCCACTTTAGTCATATTCCAATGTGAATTTACAAGTGATCCAAAATAATGAATTGTTACTTATAGCATGGGATAACTTAAAATAAAATATTAAAATAAAATCATGATTATTTTTTGTTTTAGGAGTTTTTCAAATATGTACCAAGTAATAATTCACTGTAACAAAGAATTACAATCTTAATGTGAAATAACGTTCAAATTGTAAAATGAACTAAAAATGGTGTTTATGAATAATGAAGCACATGAATATTATAATATAAAAAATTAATATTATCCTCTTTCAGTGGATAATCACACCCCCCAACTTGAGTTTTTCTAGTCCTGAGAAAAATATATCTAAAAAATATGAAACTCGAATTCCCTTTTCCAAAAACTTTTATTATAGATTTCTCACCCAAAGACCTCATAACAAAAAATTATGAAACCCATAAAAATAATTTAAAATAATATAGGTCCAGAGGTATATCAAAAACCCAAACTCATTCCTTTGGTCAAATTCATCACCACATTTCATCCAATTTCAACTAAACATGATGAAGTGTTGTGCGTCACAATAAACATGGGGGTTCATCTTTATTCAAGGGAGAAAATATGGAAACTCTAGGTGGAATCAAATTTTAATATTAAGATGGGTATTCATTTTTTCTATTTTTTTATTTTTTTTGTTTCAATTTTTCTATGGTAATTGAAATTTAACTCAACCGAGTCAACCCATGTAGAAAGACTTTGTAGATGACTCCCAAGATCAAAGACCTTAGGACACCAAGTGAAGCTCACATGCTCAGGCATCATCTACGAAGTGAAGATCACATGCTCAGACATCATCTCGAGTTTACTCAATCAAAAATAAATTCAAATTACCAAAAATAGAGATAAAATTCCCAACTACAGGCCATACAACTATGGAGTCACAATCCCCAAGTGCCGAAATCCACACATTAGGTCAGTCCATTACTCTACGCGCAATTGATTTTTTTTGTCATTTGATTTTTTTGTTTGATTTTTTTGAATACTCATGTTAAAATTAAAATGATCACAAAAACTATTCCATTTATTATGGGACCCCAAGAAATCAAACTAATACCACACAATCTAAAGGATGTGCGTTGTGTTTTTTTTCAAATGGATGAAAATATAAACGATGAAAAATCACATCGGACAACCACACTTTCCAAAATATATCCTCATGAACTTAAACTTGAATTAAAATCATAATCAAGGAATGAAAGATTATTTTATATTCAATTTCAAAGAATTTAATTTGTATTATCATGTTCAATGTTAAATGGATTTCTCTTTCCATTTATTTTTTTTTATTTCAAAACACTATTTTAATTTTTTTTCACACAAAATCAATTTTCTTATTTCATCTCCCCCAACATAAAATAACACTATCCCCAGTGTTAAAAGAAATGAAAATTCAGAAGGTGGATAGAGGTAGATTATAGGGTTTCAAAAAGAAATTTGAAAATGTTTATAATGTAATAAAGTCATCTAGTGGTTAAAGTTGAAGTTCATGTTACTCCCATTTAATCCCTTGATCTCTATGTCATTCGGAGAAGCCTCATCAATGATGATAGTTTATGTTTGTACACCTGTGATTTTCCTAAAAATTCTTCAATCTCAGAAACCCCTAAATCTCAAACACCATAAAATTAGAATATTATAGAAACCCCTTGAGGTCCCTTTAAATAAAAATAAACAAAAATAAAAGGAAAGGAAAAAAAGAACATCTGTTAAATTTTTCATACTTAACATAGACTTGAGGTATATATATATATATAAATTACATATATATACAAACATATATATATATATATATAAACTAATATATATATATATATATAAACTAATATATATATATATATAAAAACTAATATATATATATATATATATAAATTATGGATGATGTGTGTAGGGCAGGTCGTAGGTCAGTGGATGGTGCACTCCATTATCACCCCGAGGTCACAGGTTCGAGTCCCGCGAGGTTTTTTTCACCTTGAACTATGATTTTCCCTTTTGCACATAAATATATATATAATAATATTGGTATAACTATTTAAAAAGAATAAGTGGGAAGCAGTATGCCTCATAGGTCAGTGGAAGGTGTGTGCGACTCTTTCCCAAAGGTTGCGGGTTCGAGTCCCGCCGTGCCCGCCTTTGACATGCGAGGCAAACTTTTGCATAAAAATATAAATATTTTTTTTTCATATTTTTAAATATAAATATAAATTTATAAATAAATAAATATATATCACATAAAATAAGATATATATTACACAGAAGAAAAAAATTGAAAATAGAAAAATAAAAGAAACAAAAAAGAAGGAAAAAGAGTTGAAAATATTTTTTTATTATATATATATATATATTGAAATTAATTTTTTTTAAAAAAAATACACAAATAAAAAAAAATAAAAATAAAAAATTAAAATTAAAATCATGTTGATGATGGGTTGCCTCCCATAAAGCACTTAGTTTAAAGTCATTAGCTCAACTTGGACCCTAAATCTATCATCTTTTTTATGGTTCATCGATTCGATCAGTTAACTCCTCCTTCATTTCATGTTTATTGAATGATTCAATGAATGGTTTTAACCTATGACCATTAACTTTTAAGATATCACCACTAGTAGGATCACGAATCTTTACTACCCCATGAGGGTACACATGATGCACTATGTATGGACCTGACCATCTAGACCTTAACTTTCCTAGGTGTAAATGAAGTTTTGAACTGTACAAGAGCACATATTTTCCCAATTAAAAGTGTTTGGCTTTGAGATTACTAGTTTGTTATGTTTGAACTCTAGCTTTATTTATCCTTGAATTTTCATAAGCTTTCATCCTAAATTCCTCAAGTTTATTAAGATCTAATTTCCTCTTTGCTTCGGCTAAAGAAATGTCAAAGTTCATTTTTTTGATTGCCTAAAAGGCCTTATGTTCAATTTCAATAGGTAAATGGCATGATTTTCCATAAACCAATCTATATGGTGACATTCCTAGGATGGTTTTAAAAGTAGTGTGATATGACCAAATGGAATCCAAGAGTTTCTTAGACCAATCTTTCCTAGTGGGATTGACAGTTTTTTCAAGAATTTGCTTAATATCCCTATTTTCCAACTCAGCTTGACCATTGGTTTGAGGATGTTAGGATATTGAAACTTTTTTGGAAATCCCATAATTATACATGAGTGAAGATAATGGACAGTTGTAGAAATGGGTTCCTCAATCACTAATTATAGACCTAAGAATTCGAAATTGAGAAAATGTGTGCTCTTTTAGAAATCGGATCACAACATGATGGTCGTTGGACTTGGTGGGAATGACCTATACCTATTTTGAGACATAATAAACTGCTAAGAGGATGTAGAGATATCCCCTAGAGTTTAGTAAGGGTCCCATGAATTCAATTCCCCAACAATCAAAGATTTCAATGACCAGAATGGGAGTGAAGGGCATTTGATTCCTTTTGGTAATGGATCCTAATTATTGACATTGAGGACAACTCTGAAAGAATTGGAAGGAATTATTAGTGAGTTTAAGCTAATAAAAACAACTTTGGAGGACCTTTTTATCAGTTTTATTTGTGGAAAAGTGGCCTCCACATGCCTCACCATGATAGAATTTTAGAATGGACTCTTGCTCAGACTCTAGAACACATTTCCTAATGTTTTGATTAGTAAATAATTTGAAGAGGTATGGATCATAAAACAAATAGTTTTTTTTACAAAAAAAATGAATTTCCTATTATCTTGGGTCCTAGGGAATTTTGTAATGTCACCCATAACCAAATGGTTTCCTATGTTAGTATACTATGGGCAAACACTCACAGAATAGAGGTGCTCATCGGGAAATGAATCAAACACAGAAAGGTGATGTGAGTTGTCTTTGAATTCCATCCTAGAGAGGTGATCAAATACAACATTTTAAACACTCTTTTTATCCTTCATGGTTAAATAAAACTCTTGAAGAAGAAGGACCCACCTAATCAATCTAGCCTTGACATATTGTTTTTAGAAAATATATTTCAGGGTTGAATGATTGGGGAAGACAATTATGGGTGATCTTAAGAGATAAGGCCTCAATTTCTATAAGGAAAATAAAAAAAAGTAACTCTTTCTCAGTGGTGGTTTATTTTATTTGTGCATCATTTAAATATTTTATTGCATAAGTAATGAAACATGGATTTTTCTCACACCGTTGTCCTAAGAATGATCCTATAGTGAAGTCACTTGCATCACACATGTGATCAAATGGGAGTTTCCAATTTGGAGATTGAATGATAGGTAGAGAGATAAGAGATTAATTGAGTGTAGAGAATGATTCCTCATAGCTTTCTGTCCATAAAAATAGAGCATAATTCACTAGAAGATCACAAAGTGGTCGGGAAATGGAGCTAAAATTCCTAATGACCCTTCTATAGAAGCTAGCATGTCCTAAGAAGGACCTAAATTCCTTGAAAGTTTTAGGATATTAAAAGTGAAAAATGATATCGACCTTAGATTTATCAACTTCAATACCTATACTAGAGACTATATAGCCTAGAATAAATCCTTACATTACCATGAAATGGCATTTTTCTCAATTTAGAATGAGATTATAATCCTTAAATCTTGAAAAAAATCTTTCAACATTTATAAGTAATCCTTAAAATTATCCCCAAATATGGAGAATTAATTAATTAAGACCTCTAAACAATCCCCCACTATGTCTGAGAATATTCCCATCATACACCACTGGAAGGTACCAGGGGCATTACATAACCCAAAGGGCATGCGCTTGGAGGAAAAAGTACTGAATTGACGAGTGGAGGTTATTTTTACTTGATACTCCAAGGAGACCTAGATTTGATTATTCCATGAGAATCCATATAGGAAGTATTAGAATTAATGATCTTCCACTCACATGAGGACTTGATCAATGAAGGGAAAAGGGAAATGGTCTTTCTTGGTACACTAGTTGAGATTCCAATAGTCGATGCAAACCCTCCATCCACCACTGAACCTTTTGGGGAGAAGGTCACCATCCTCATTGGTGATCAAAGTGACTCTATCTTTCTTTGGGACAACTTGAATTGGGATTACCCATTCACTCTTAGAAATGGGGTAGATTATACCCACTTTCAACAACTTGAGAAGTTATTTCCTTACCACATCCATTAGATTGGGATTGAGTCTCCATTGAGGTTTAAAACATGGTTTTTATGCACATTAAAGAACAATACTATGAGTTCTAATGAGTGGGATAATCCCAAGAATATAAGAAATGGTCCATATAATTGATTTATTATGCTTTTCTAGGACATCCAGAAGCATCCTCTCTTTATTGGCTTCAAGAGAGGAAGAAATGAAAACATGAAAGGATAAATTGTCCCCTAAGAACAAATACTTGAGTGATTAATTAAATACCTTAAATTAGAGATCATATTGGTTATCAATTTCTAATTAAGTATGGGACTTTTTATTGAACTCAATTTCTTTATCCAAATTTCTTAACAGAATTGGTTCCTTGTGAATAGAATTTTCATCCACTAAATTATCCAGATCAGTGTCATTAATGGTTATGGACTAAATTTTATTTATTTAACCAATGTTATCATTGATTTGTGATTCTAGGAAATCATCAAATGAGTTATCTAAAATAGATTCAATCCAAGGAGAAAAATTTCCCTCATGTGAACAAAGGAAATCAATCTCTTCTTGACTTAAACATCCTTCAATAATTCCTGTATGTTCCTCTAGTTCACTATAAAAACTACCAATCCAATTGACCTCATTGATATCTTTATCATCCACAATTTGAGTGTTTTCATTGTAGATGTTCAAATCAAGGATAATGTTTCTGAAGGTTATTGTCATGTTCCCATTCCTAACTTGAATGATTAAGTTGATTGTTGCTAAGAAGGGACGACCAAGGATGATGGGGGTTTTCTCCCTAAAACCTAATCTTGGGTGATTTTCAAGGAAAATAAATTCAATAGGGTAAATGAAAATTTTAAATTTCACCAAAACATTCTTTAATATTCCCTTAGGAACTCGAACACCATGATAAACAAGTTGAAGATTGAAAGATGTGGGTTGGAGTTCTTCAAGACCTACCTGAAAATACATGGAAAATGGAATGAGGTTCACACTAGATCATAGATCACAAAGGTATTTGACAACTTTTTTCTCTCCTAAATCAACATTGATGTATGGACATATTGAATCTTTCAAGTTTGGAGGAATGGTCCCTTGAATGGTGGTACTCACATTAGCAGCCAAAAGGACTTGGTTTTTATGTGAAAATTTCCTTTTAAAAGTGAACAAGTACTTATGGTACTTTGATTAGGTAGGAATGGTTTGGATTACATCAAGAAGGGTAATTTTCAACTTAATCTAAGAGAAGATTTCCCTCAAAGTTTCATTCATTTCTGGTTTAGTTTTTCTTCTCATGCATTTATGGAAGGGAGCAGGTTGTTTGGGTGTTTTTTGTGGTTTTGGTTCCATCACATTCTCATTGGGTTTTTAAAAATAAGTGGATGGTTATTCATAATTTTTATGTATTTTTGAAGCTTTTAATGGTTCTGGAATGGCTTGTTTAGGTTTATCAATGGATTTCCCACTTCTTAAAATAGTCACTACTTTTAGTTGTTCATGAGAGGTTTGTGTGTAACTGGATTCTACCCTTAAGTTTGAGGATGGTACTGCCTAAGTAGGCATGGGTTCATTCCTAGTTTTAATGGTTTGAAATTCATGTTTAAGGGATGATAATTATGATTTTCTTTTCTCCATTTTTTACACAATTTATCAAGGATTGGGAGAGGGATATATTGGGTAGGGGCTTGTGCTGGTTGGTTTATACCAAGAGGATACTTTGGTTGTTGGATTAGTTGTTGAATGGGTTGTTGGACGGGTTCTTAGTATTGGATAGTAGGGTGTTTTTATTAGACTGGTTATGGTTTTGAAAATTTTGTGGAGGGTAGGGGTTTGTTCCTTGTGGCTGACTAGGTTATTGGTTGGGTTGCTGGTTATATTTCCAACAGAATCCTGGATGGTCATTGTACCTTGGATTGAAAGTGTTTTGGTAATGTGGATTCTAAATGTTCATAGAATTGACCTACTCTGGTGGTCATCCTAAAATAAGATCTTTAATGGAAGGTATGGTTGGTCAGTTGTTGGTCTTTTGGTCATGTTTGTCACAAATTGTCCAAACAGGGTCAAAAATTTAAATTTCATGGACCTTCCTAAGATCGATCTCCTTAACCTTCCTAGTGAGTGGAGAAATTTTTTCCCTGAGAATTTCTTTGTCCCTAAGAGTGTGAATTCCACCAGATTTCGGTGGCTTCTCATTTCAAGGTCATGTTCCCCATGTTTGGTTTTGTTCAGCCAGTCCTTCTAGATACTCTTAAGCATAATTTGGGGCTTTGTTTTTGAAGGTTCCATGACACATCATGTTAATGAATTGTTTGTTTCTTGGACCTAACCCTTCATAAAAAATTTGAAATTTTTATGGGATTGAAAATACATGTTGAGGTACCGTGTTTATCATGTCTTTGAACCTTTACCATGTTTCATAAAATGGCTCCCCTTATTTTTCAAAAAAGCTTTGGATGCTCTTTTTAATTGAAATTGTTTTTTGACAGGGGAAGTATTTTTTTGTAGAATTCTATTTGAAATTGGTCCCAGTAGTGGATTGATGAAGGTATCATATTTTTTAACCAATTATTTTCTTGATCATTAAGTGAGAAAGGAAATATCCTCATCTTATATGACTCAAGTTGATGTGGTGGTAACATGGTTTCAACAATGTCGTTGAACTCTTTGACATGAAGTTATGGTATTTCCGTCTCCATCCAATGGAAGGATGAAAGGTGGTTTAGGACATGATGTTTAAAGACATAGTGGGATTCTTATAGGTAATAATGCCTATTTTAATAGGGTGCGTTTTTCCAGGAAGGAGTGAGGTAGTTATTCCTGGTTTGATCGACTGCATTCCCCAAGTTTGGGGCTGCCTCATTTGGATTTCCATTTTGGTTCCCACTCAGGTTTATGAGTTGGTTTCTTTGAAGAACCTCCATTTAAATGAGATATATTTTTGAATTTGGAGTATTAGGAATATTAGGATCTAATATAAAAAGTTCCCTTAGTGTAATTGACTCCCCAACCACAGTACTATCCACCCTAACTAAACGGTTTGATTGGTCATAGGTATAGTCAGACATGTGCCAAGAAAAGTGAAAAAAAGAAAGGGGAAAAGATAAGAGAAGTTGAGGCAAAAAAAGATAAATGTGGGATAATATAATGAGTATTGAGATGAATTACTTGGGTCACCGATGACGGTGACAAGTTTTTTATCACCCAAATTTACCCAAGTTTTTAGGGTTAAGCGGTCCCTTATAGTTTAGCTTGGATTGTCGAATCCTTAGAGACCTAAGAATAAACCTATAGACACATAAATTATATGGATTATTTTTGTCTATGAAGTGGAAAAATTTGGGTTGACTTAATATATTTTTATCTGAAAACTAAGAGACTTAAGTGAATTCAATTTAAAAGAATGAGTTGATCCTAGGTTATATCTTAGGGTGGATTGGATGAATTCATTTTTCAACTATTTTTATTTCTTATATTTGAAATGGTTTCATTTAAGAATATAAAAAACATCATCACTTACTAGTTTAATACCTAAACACCCTAATAATAATAACCGATAAACTTGGAGCATCAAAGTTTTGAGCACTCCAAGATAAAGGTTCGTATTAGCACCTGAACTGCGTGGCCTTAAATTCAAAAAGGATGAACGAGTTTAAAGATCATCAAACAAAATTCTCAATTAAAAGGAGTTTTTAGACGTTAATGGAGTGAGAAAAAACATCCAATATATCCCCTTTATACTCCCTTGGATCAAACCATAAGTGGGTTAGCCCTCCATTGATTTTATGATCTCAATGAAAGAGGGAAGTAGACCCACAAGGGCGAAATTGAAGAAGTAAAAAACAACAAAAAAACAAACACTCCACCATTGTGTGATAATTTTACAAGGTTTTGTGTGAATAAATTCACACATTGAGGTAAAAATATCAATGTGATATGAATAATAACATAATAATAGGAGAATAATAAATTTTATTAAGAAACTAAGGTGAATTAGAACAACTTACATGTGAAAGAAAAACTTAAGACAACAAAATGGAAACATAAAATTACAATGAAACAAAGCACCAAATAAATCTAAATAATTCACCAAAACTTCCTTAAATAGTAATTTAAATAGGCATGGGTCGAGAACCTAATGTCCATGTCTTCCCAGTTGAGTATGGTAGGCCTAGGGTGGTGGAACGTTTGTGGAATTTGAACTTTTCCACCCTTGACCCGAAATGGAATCCATCTCGCATCCAACAAATAGAGGTGTCAATATGAGCTTCTATATGGATGAATTAGAGTGGTACATAGAAGAATAAAATGAATATCTAGATGTCCCGTAACTATCAATAATGTTTTAGCCCAAAAAAGTTTATGGTTTTCGAGATATGATTTAAATGGTGGGATATTTTTCTAGGCCATAGAATCTGACCCAGAATTGCTTCTTCAAATTGGGACACCTATTAATCCATTAGAACATCCTAATTCTCTTATTAAACTATTTAATGAAATTTTAACCTTGATCTAATTTATCTTTAGTTTAATTTTGAAAATAATTGGGCTTTGATCTTGGCCTATACAGTCTCTTTATTGGGATGATGTCCATTTACTTTCCCAAAATGTGTTGGCATGAAAGCCCACTTTGGTCATCTTCCAATATGAATTTACAAGTGATCCAAAAGAATGTATTGTTCCTTATAGTATGAGAGACATGAAAATAAAATATTAAAATAAAATCATGACCATTTTTTGTTTTAGGATGTGTTCAAATATGTACCAAGTAATAGTGTACTTTAACAAATAATTACAATAATAATGTTAAATAATGTTCAAATTGTAAAATTAACTAAAAATGGTGTTTATGAATAATTAAGTACATGAATATTATAATATAAAAAATAAATATTATCCTCTTTTAGTGGATACTCACCCACACTCATCAAAAATGACATCCGTTGTGCCTTGAAAGTCCGTCCAATAAGGTTATGTTGTTTGATCATCGATATAATGAAAATGTCAAAGGAATTGTGGATCCCCTCAGCCCATTCATGGCTACACTAAAAACTAAAGTAGATAACAGACTGGAAAATTTTCTATAATATCATGATGGATATAATAGGATCACCTCCTAACACCTTATTGACCAGTTCCCAGAGAGAAAAAATACTTGAGTGGACCATTTACCTCCTCCAGTCGAACATATGTTCATTCCTAGACAGATTCTAAATGTCGAGGAAGGTTTTACCACACACCCAATTAGAGTATAGTTTGGTTTTCATAACAAAAAAAAGATATATGATCCACCTACCATTCTAATAAGTACAAATTCTCACCATTGTATCCTAATCGCTTCTTCTTCTAGGTCAGTAGGCCGGTCAAAGAGACAGTGACTACCAAACACCACCCTGATAACATGATAGTTACTCTTAATTACCTTATTTAGGATTTAAATAAATTGAAAAATTATAATCCAACTAAAGGGAATCCTTACCAATTGTGGCCATAACTTATTCATTAACCACTAGAATTCAGAAATATGAGATTCACCTTGTTCAATGAGGCAGGTGATCCATTATAGTATCTGGACCACTTCTCCTTATTATGCAATATTATGTAAGGAAATATAGAGCAGAAGGAAGCTTCCAAGCTCTTATGATTCATACATATTTTGGAGGGACTAACTATCAAATTATATAGTTAACTAGATCTAGGATCTAATTTTGGATCATAAGATCTCCGTAGGTAGTTTCTCTACAATTTTAGCACCACCTTATGCAAGATCAATATTGTTGATCTCTTAAAATACAAGCAGAGGGATAATTAGCGAGTTACTAACATTATTTTCTTGATGTAATGGGATCACATACTCTCTATACATACAAAATTAGCAAGAATATCTATTAGGTATGTAAGTATATAATGTTCAAGAATAGATGGTCCATAACCTCATCTCCTTGAGATATCCATGAGGAATTTAGGAATTCATCAAAATATCTCATCATCCGGAAGAATCCTTATAGTGGACCAAGTGGAGAAAGTAGTGATCACTCCCATTAACTCTTACAACTCTTGTGTGGAATCCCTTAAAGTCATAAACACCAACTATGATAAAAAATCAGTCCAAAAGCCACTCCATCTCCATGAACCTCTATAGGAAATGCTACACCAAACACATACTCACTTTGATAATTCCACCAAAGCCCCCTGTTAGGGTCAGACACTTATAATTAATTTTATATAATGGAAGAAATAGGTCTTTACATCGTCTATTATATATAGAATAACATCTTATTGTTTTATAAACATAGAAATTCCTAAGAGGGTGGATTAAAAAAATTACTCCAAAAATATCCCATATAATAACTTTCTTGGATGTATAATCAAATAGTACATAATAATTAAATATTGGATCAAGGACTAGGTAGAACGTGGCGTAGTTGAGTTTGGTAAAGTCCCAACATAGGTGGAAAATTTCTCTGGTAACCTGGATAGTAAAGAAGAAGACTTCGGTGAATGGTATTAGGTTCTTATCTGAGGTACATAGTTATACAATGAGTGGTAAGACCATAAGATGGCCATGCTTTCCCACTTTCTTATCCAATAAAGGTTAAATAGACCATAATATCCTGAAGTTTCTACATCCACTTTGGAAACCACATTGGAATCATATCCTTCCATATATTGGAATAAAATACACTAATTATTCCACAAAAACTAGAGTCCCACACCATATACAAAACCAACATGCACTCTTAGCGACTACATACCCCCCTAAATTTTGATAATCCATCCCATTCATGAACATTACACTAATGTGAAACTATTGTATGATTCTCTAATTACTGTTAGGATGATAGATCATTCTATAGAACCCAATGATGAAGAACACCACAAATCCCCTTTAGGAACCTCTAGAAAATACAATCAAAGGAAGGGTGAGTTCTATGTTGATAAGAAATATATCTAGGGTAGTGAACTAGAAATGAAAGTTCATGTACCAGAGACTAGAAATCAAGCCTCTATTGGGGACCATCAAAAAAATTCCTCATGGTATATATCATATAGAAAACTTATACAACCAACTAGATTGGTTGATCATGTGGCCTAAGAATAGTAGCTCGGTGCTCATCTGTAGCTAGCTAAGGCCTAATCTCAATCATCTAATTCTCATATTTAGTTTTTTAATCAACTATGGAATATAGAAAGAACCAGCTTATCTCTAGAGCCTCTTCCATGTGTGACCATTATGCTCCCTATTAAAGTGATGCCTTTAGTAGATAAGAACAATCCCCTTTCACAAGAATATCAATAGTGACCATTCCTTCAGGAAACAATAACTCGTCCCCTTAAAGAAGTGAACTTGTGAGGCAATGAATGAGTTTTATTCCCAGCCAAAGGTTACTCATGTTCCCTAATCCATGAATGACCGACATGATTCCTTGAAAATAATTTCTGAGTCCCTTATAATGCCCAACCAATATTATTTGTTCATTAATTTTCAATATTGGAGAGTGATTTCTCATATACCTTCTGAAGAAGGGGGCCAACAGGTGAACTATGTGGTTTTTGGTGAATTTATAGTAGGGACCTCAAACACCCCGGTAATCAATGAATCAGATGACTATAAGAAACTATCCATTTTGTATCAACAACGTGGTAATCTCTCACCAAATTGAGCTTAGAATCAGAATATCTATCTATGCTTGGTGAAATTTACCAGCTGGGATAGCCCAAATCATGTGTAGAAACTCAACATGTGGGGTTTCAATGGAATCCTTATACATTTCATCCAAATGAATAAGATCATGAGTTCTTTTAAGAGTTCCATGTCTAATCATCTAGGTCCCATCAAGTAGGATTGAAACATTCCAACAAAATTTAGAGTATGGGGTACCTTTTCACCACCATGGTTCTTGAATAAATTATGTTCATCGAGAACTGACTTGCATCTCAAATCCTTTACATCTTTATGAATCAATCACCATAGATTCTTTATTCCAATGTGTACACATGATAATTTTTTTTGGTATTGGGAAATGATATCGGAGGCCCCTAATTTAAATTAATAGTGAAATAATGGAGGTTCATTCTGATTACCATCAACTTCTTTTCAAAGTAGGCCAAAGCCACCCCCATAAAATAAGTTAAGACCTAGTCCATGATCAAATTTGTAATGTATAAAATTATCCATCAATTTAGGATCCCACACTCCATTCTCATAGAAAATGGAACCAACTTTTGAGTTGATGAATTTGTACACCATTTACAACATTCGATCAAATCACACCTCCCACTATCATGAACATGTGAATAGATAAATAAAGGTGTTTAATGAAACCTTATATAATATCTTGTAGATGATTATGGTTCTAAACTAGAGGATTTATCTCAAAAATATCTCCAAAACCCTACGTGCTTATCAGATGATGACTCAAAAATACACCTAAGAAACTCCAGAATCCCTGATGTACTAGAAAATGGTAGTTCTACACATAAATTTTTATCTATCATCACTCTAGATATATATATATCTATGATAAATTGAAAAAAATGATACGTAGTCTATCTTGGATGAGTTGGAATCCCATGAATAAATGATTATTCCAAAAAATCATAAACAGGAAAGCAATCATAATTATGAGGCCCATACATTCAATAAAAAGGTTTACCTCCACTCTATTGTTAAGGGTGATAATTATTGGATATAAGGAAAAAAATGATAAATGGGAAGAATTCATAAAATCTATAACCCAAATGGGAAGGTCCCTGCATCATTAATAAGGTCCACTCCAATGATTTATACTCATTTATCACTATTTATGGGGATCACATCAAACCTCCAACCAATTCTAGGTCCCTAAAGCTGAAATTTTTGTGACACTTCATCATCAGCATAGTCACATGATGTAACACTACATGGCATCATCTTTGTTGTTCAATGTAAAACTATATGAAAAAAATCCTTTTCACAAGATGGTATACTCTACGAAACTCTATCCAAACTGTATGATGTTAACTATACGATTTTCCTCCGTATAGCATGATGTAAAACCATGTGATACCATGAACCCTAACTTGAGAGGGTGCACTATTTTGCTGCTATTATCCTACAAAAATATGTTTTAAAACTATATACAACTTGATTCCAATTTGTTTTAGGATACATTGTCTCATTATATCATATCCCTAGTCCCATTCCATCCACAAATCTATGTTAGGGTTATTCCCCTTGTGAACATTTCCAATACCCACTCATTGATAGTCCCATATGTTATGTCAGAGCGCATGGTTGAATATATCCTATAGTGTTTTACTCTCATCTAAAAATCTCATTATATCCACTTCTAAAAATCATGCATTCCCCAGTTTGAATCCTCATCATCTTCTCACTATGAATAGGCACCCCTAATGCTGATAGTTCCTGAAAAAACTGGATCAACTTCCATCATGGGAACACACTTTGAATGATCACTTATGATGTAGTGTCTCCCATGTTTCAAACATGGTCAATGGTAGATCCCACATTTTCTCAACCAATAATTGACCAATTTGGTTGTGGAATCTATGTTTCAAACATGGTCGATATTCATATGTCACTCATATGTATCCCTCACATTATGTTCCAACTCTCATAAATCATGATTTACATTCTTTCCACCTCCCCCTTTTCAAGAGGAGTCTTAACATCCTCATTTTTATTCCCCCATGAATTCATAAAAATCAGCCAAATAAATTGATATCATTGGAACCATTTTAAGACAGATTATTCTACCCAATTCATGGGCTCTCATGTGACTAGAGTGACTTCTCTCCACTCTTTGTTAACCACATTGAGCATAGGTCACATCAGTTTAGGAGTCTTGGTAGGGTATTCCCTCAGTACGATTGATACATAGATATGTTCCAAATAAAAATTAATATATAATCCATGTGTCATGACATTAAACTAATTGTCAATTTTCATGAAGTTTTTTTAATTGGTGTATGAGCTCCATATATTTATATTCATGTTGGGGGAATACTCTTTTGTGCTAAATAAACATCCCTACAACACATCCCAAGGTCCAATATCTATAAACATAAGCTGGTAGTATCCCTATAGTCTGAGAATCACTCCATTAAACTATATAAAAAATTTGATCAATGATGTAGGACCTAAAACTATATGTAGCAACCCCAACAATCCAAACTACATGAATTTATGATAATGTACCCCTTGGAAATCACAACATCATTTTATGATACATAGTTGGTGACTTTCTATATTTTGTTTTAAACTAAAAACTAGTAGATCAACCTTCTCTATGAGGAAATCCCCCAAATATTCAGAATTTTATCCTACCACAACACACCTATAACTACACGGGTCTTTATTCATGTTTCATGGGATACATAATGATGCATAAGACTCCTTTCTATAGCCCAGATAAAAATTCCTCACCCATGTGATATCATCTTTACAAGAATTAGTCCATATATGCCTCTATTCAGGTTAATTTTATTTTTAATTGTTGTAAAAATAATCTCATAATAACTATTGGTCATAGTTCCATGACCTTTAAAGGTTCATCCCATATCATAGTCGCATGTTGTTAAATTTTTGTACATCATAATTTTTGAAAAATTGAAAATGGTATGATTCATCATCCTCGCTGTAAGATGTTAAAATATATGTACAATATCCATGACACATGACATGAAACTGCATGGTTTTGATCCATATCACACAAAGTTAAACTTTATGATACTATGACCCTCTTCAGAGAGTACCTTCTTCGTTGATGTTAGTTATCTACTTCCCCAAGTTTCATAACTACGTGAGGATTGATTCCCAATTCATGTGATATATAAAGAATATAATATCCCATATCCTAAGACCATCCCTACCAATTATATATTTCAATAACTTCATTCTATATAATAGGTTTTTCCTCATCATAGGTAGACATTCCCCTTAAATATGACAAAATTCATGGCGTTGTTGATCCTGGAGTGTTTAATTCCACTCAAAATTTTCCCAAAATCATCCCTCCATTATGAGTTTTCCTTATTTTGGATACACATGATCCTCTAAAAATAAATAGGCTCCCCTAAAGGTAATGATCCTTAGCCAAACTGGCCCACCTCCCATCCTAGGAACATGAATCAAAGGATATCTCACAATAGGTGGTGGTTTCTATGTTTTAAACATGGTCAAGGTCCAATATTACATATTCTTACTCCCATCCATTACTGATTTGGTCATGGGAACATGAATTACAAGCACATTCAGTAGTCATCTCTCACCCATTTGTCATCCCTGTTGGTGGTTCAAATCATATATTTCACGATAAACTTCATATTCACCATCCTTTGTTTTGGTTCAATTCTAATACCCTTAGTGTTACCCCTCCATGTATTCATGCATATTGATTAAGAAATTCATTGTTTTTTGGACTCTCTCAACACATATTCTCTTCACCCTTGTGGATCACTCCTATATAATAGAGGAGGATCCTCACCATTCTATATTTCTCACACCGAGTAACACACTTATGGGATTAGGATTCATGGCATGCTCTATAGCTGAATGGATGATATGTTCCAATACACCATACGGTCCAAACATCAAGACCCTAAATTGCATGTAACTAATAATTAAGAGTTTTGGGTGGTGTGAGGCATCCTTATACCTCCCTTAAAGTCCATTTTAACTATCTGACACCATATGATTCCTCTTAGAACAAAAACACTTTTTTTATAATATCTATGACATGATAATTGTAGAAACCCTTTTTCTCTAAGCTATAATACATTAAATTAGAAGCATACCTAGTCTAAGAATCCTAATATTAAACTACATACAACTTTCCTTAGAGATTTTCGTTTGGAATAAGGCACCATTGGCCCTCCTTTAATTTAATATTAGTACT
Organism: Viscum album; assembly: GCA_963277665.1. Classification (NCBI taxonomy): domain Eukaryota; kingdom Viridiplantae; phylum Streptophyta; class Magnoliopsida; order Santalales; family Viscaceae; genus Viscum; species Viscum album. The sequence continues at coordinate 1,508,057,511 of OY728139.1, read as the reverse complement.
CTCTCCTATGTCAAAAGAACCTATCAAGGAATACCCTTTTCTATATGTGATCTATGACTATAATATAATAGCCTTCTGGTCTAAACACCATGATGTCAAACTTTATGCATTTGGAACCATGGGGACCTCAATCCACATATAGTTTATTTCTCCTTTTATTATTCATAGAATAATTCCCCCCATCATTGCATCCTAACACGAGGATACTTCCCCATTTGATGTTGGTATCCTACTGTTATTGTGTCCCATAACTACATGTGGTTTGATTCCCAATTTAGTGAGATATATAGAGATGCATAGATCTCCTGTCTAGGGTCCATTCACAAACCTTCCCATCACTCATGCAATGATCTGTCATTCCTTGGTCTAACTTAAACCTTGTGCCTCTTAACAAACTATGGATATGAGACAATCAGATGGAAATGGTCCATACATTATGACCATATACTATGTGTGATCATGTGTGCTACTGGACCTTTATGGCCATCTATTCACATAATGCATATAATACCTTATTGGCTACACATCCTTCTCCAAACCGTCCAAATTCCATGGACATAAACTAGAAGAAAACCATTTTTTTAAGAATCATGATCATAAAATATGTGCAAGGACCCTTTCATAAAACAAAAAAATGTGTGTTATTCTTTCCATGAGATGCCTATTCCCACAAAAAGCCTATTGGGACCCTCCTAGGCCCTTCCATTCATGTCATTTATGGTCATCTCTAACCTAATAAGAAATCTCACCCCTTTTGGTCCAAGACCAAAGAACAATAATTATTTCTAACTCACTCTAAGGGGGAGTTTACTTGGAATCAATCATTTTATATCTACTAATGTTGGGTTTATATTACCTTTTGTTCCATTTAGGCTGTCCCTAACAATTTTGGTCCAATTGAAACTACCATAAAATACCTAATAAAAGTGGAAAAATTGAATATAAGGTTAAAACCCCATAAAGGGAAACCATATAAATTCATTCTTTAATAGGAAAAGTTTCCCATATGACTTGGGAAAAGGTAAGTTCACAAATGGAAAAGTTATAAAGCATATGGGGCTTCCCACTAGTCCTAAAAAAATCCCTAATCATGCTCACTAAACCCATTGGTTCGTGAAAAAGTGAGAGAAAATCCTTCCTCCATTTTTTCCATTTCATGATGTCATCCATGAGGTACCATCCAATGTTATCCCTTTCATTTTACTCACTACATCATTATGGTAGATTTTATTCATGCTTATTCACATGTCTTGGTCATAGGATGTGAAACTACATGAAACACATCCTATTTGCATGATGTTAAACTATACGACACACATACTAGTGACATGGAGTCAAATTACACGATGGATAACCCTCACCATATGATATTAAACTCCATAATCATCATCCTATCTACAATAGGTTAAACTACATGTTTATCATCCTCATTCTATATTGTATAACAAAAAAAAAGTAGCCATCTCTTGATGGAACCTTTACCCACCCTTATGGTGAAATTCGCTTAACACAATACTCTAGTTCCTTGGTTGTAACATGATAAAAAAAATGATACTCTCATTGGGAGGTACTTATAATAATTTTATAATATGTTACATGATCGCATCGCGATTCACTATTTCATTTTCACGCTTACACCACTGAATTAAATTGATTTTGTATTATAAATTCCAATTATTATAACAAATATCACTCCTTGTTAGATTAAATTATTTTGTGGTTAACAATTTTAATAAGAAAAATGTTACTTGTTTTGATATTTATAGGTGGAGGTTATTTGGAGGACCCATGATAAAGTTCAAGAAAAATGGGCCAAACTGCGTAGGATCCATGCATACAAGTGGACTCAACCGCATAATTATGCTGAAAAGTATATCCAAATGGACTGAAATTTTGTGGTCTGGTCTAAAATATATCAGTATAAATTTCATATGAAGGAATAAAAGCCTCATTCTTCCATATGGTATCCCAACCAATCAAATATGTCCAGAACACCGAATCTGCACAAAGTCAAAAGTGGTGTGATGTGTTTTGTCAATATCTCAAGATGTGATTGTTCAAATGGTGAAAAACTTTAAATGTAGATATTAAGGAGGTAGGGATACATATTTTCAGTTTTTTTAAAAGTGATATAAGACTGTATGGCCATCGAAAACCATGGGTTTAGTGGTTTCTCAAAATTAGGGTTTTCAAAACCACCTTCCAATTTTCTTATAAAATGGAACCTTAGGCTCCCCATTTGGAAGTTAAAACAATAGAGGTAAGTGCTACCAAGTTGATGTTACATTGTATTCCTTTTATACCCTTGTAGGTTCTGGATCTCAAAATCCTCATAGGGAGAGCTGAAATGAAGAAGGAGATGCACTCGATCTTCCTCCTCCTCTTGATGTTGTGCTAAATGGTGGGCGTTTGTTATGAGGGAGCTATACACATGTCAAGGGACTTCTGACACATATATTAGCTACTATTTTAGATTAATTTGGGATTTTAAACATTTCATTCCACTTATCTTACATGGTTTCATATTTTATTTCTTATTTTTATTCATGTGAATGTTATGCTCTTAATTTCTAACCGATCAGTGTGAGGTTTTTGAGTGTGTAACTTGTGTTGTTCCGATTGAACAATATAAGAATACTTTTATACCCAAATTATTGAGATTTTAATCTGATTTTTAATCTCCTATTCCATGAATAAGTGATAGACCTTGACAATACTATTTTTACGTCAAGGGTTGGTTCTTTAAGCATTGCAATAAAAAATTAGGAATTAATCGGAATTTCAATTAATTTAAACCAAATAATTACTACAAAAATGAATTAATATCTAAGAAAAATGAACTTAAAATTTGTCTAGTGAAATCAAAATTACCACATTATCTAATATTTTTCAAAATCCACTCAGTATTTCAACTTTTAAACTATTTTGATTATGTTATTTTCTTTAAAATGTTTTTAAAATCACCCCTCTTTTAGTAATCTTTATTAAAAATACACACTATAAAATAAAAAATCTCCTTGCGATACAACCTAGGGTATTCCCTAGACTATAAATAAACCTTAAAAACATAATAAATTTTACCTTTCATGATAATACAGTCAAAATTTGGCACCGTTGCTGGGGATCACTTTGGTTTTAGGGCGTGTTTTTGATAATATTTTTGTAAATTTTGTGAATATTTATTTTTTATCTTATAACTTTACCTATCTTTTTGTATTATGATTTATTTCATTTGTAGATTTTTTTCATGATGTGTTCTAATCTAGGATACTTACAACCTTTCGAACTCGAATCGGAGAGGATCCTACATCAGCGACACCGAGACGCACAAGACACCCTTTTGAAGGAGGAAACACCACAACTTGAGACTTTTCTAAACCCTTCTTCTTCTGGAACCAAACTAGAAAATGAAATTAAAAATTATAATATGGATGAAAATAATCAAACACTAAACGAACTAACCTCACCTGATGTTGATATCCAACCCACATATATTTGAATATAAGGTGAGACACCCAATTTTGATCTAAAATCTGGTCTAATTCACTTATTGCCAAGATTTCATAGACTTGCTGGAGAAGATCCACATAAAAATTTAAAAGAATTTCATAATGTGTGTTCAAACTTAAAACCTACTAATGTGGATGAAGAAAAAGTTAAGCTTAGGGCATTCCAATTTTCATTATAAGACACTACAAAAGATTGGTTATGTTATGTAAATTCACCAATTAGAGGTGAGGTAGACATGAAACACCTTTTTATTGAAAAATACTTCCCAGTCTTTAGAATCTCAATAATAGGGAAATAAATATACAGGATAATACAATCATAAGTGGAAACACTTCATGAATATTGGGAGAGATTTAATAGGTCATTTTCAAGTTGTGCACACCCCCAAATAAGTGATCAACTTTTAATTCAGTATTTTATGAAGGTTTAATTCCTGTTGATCGAAATATGATTGATGCTACTATAGGTGGTGTACTAGTTAATAAGACCCCAATTTTTGCAAGAAACCTAATTGATAACATGCCGCATAACACTCAACAATTCAGTTCATGGTCTTGTGTACCAATTCTAGGTGTCCATGAGGTGAAAAGTACTAAATTCTAGAAGAAGGTGGACACCAATTTCGAAGAGGTAAGTACCCTTCTTCGAAAACTTTCTATTTCCCAAGGAAAATCCCAATATCCTCCTCCCATGCATTGTGTTATATATTCTTATGAAACCCACTACTCTAAACAATGTACTCAATTGAGAGAAATATCTGAGAGTTCAAACCAACCCTGGGTGGAAAGAAAATCAAGACTATAGGAAAGGGGGGTATTCAAACCAACCTCAACAACAATGGAACCAATAGGGTAAGAGTAGTCATCCACCACTACCCACAAATCCTCAACCACAATAAAGGACTTTCCAAAAAACCCCTCCAAAACCTGAGCCTATCCTAGAATAAATGATGAAACAAATGGCTGCCAATAATCTCCTATTCCAAAAAATTACCCAAGCTTCCATAAAAGACCAAAAAACCTAATCAGGACAACTTTCCAACTCTATGGGGGAAATTCAAAGTCATGGGTTGGGTAAACTACCCTCTCAACAAGTATTTAACCCTAGGGATAATTGAAATGTTAGTTCTATAACCCTTAAGAGTGGGAAATAACTTAAAACCCAAATGAAGCCTCCATTATATTCATCCATTCACGAGAAAACCACCATCACAACTACTGAAACTGGTCCAAGAGAAGAAAATACTTGTCCTGAGAGAAGCCCTTCCAAAGGAAAGAGTGTGTCTGTTGATGAGTCACCTATTCCAACCATTCCTATTCCATTTCCCCAAAGGTACACCCACCCTAAGGAGAAAAAGGAAACTGAAATTGATAAAGAAATATTGGAAACTTTCAAAAACGTGCAGGTTAACATTCCTTTGATTGATGTCATGAAACAAATTCCAAAATACGCCAAGTTTCTGAAGGAGATGTGTACACACTGAAGGTGAATTCATGGCGATGAGAAGGTCAGACTGGGGAGAAATGTCTCAGCATTGATAAATCCTTCACTTCCCACTAAATGAAATGATCCAGGAACATTATCGATTGCATGCACCGTAGGGCAGTATTCATTTTCCAATTCTATGCTTGATTTGGGTGCTTCTATAAATGTGGTGACTCACTCCATTTACTCTTCACTGTAGGTCAGAAAACTAAATCCCACTAGAATTGTTGTTCATCTTGCAAATCGGAGTACAACACACCCTTCTGGTGTGTTAGAGGATGTTCTTATGAGAGTGCAAAATTTAATTTCTCCTTCTGATTTTTATATGCTTAAAATGGAAGATGATATGATGAATGGAAATTCCCCAATTATGTTGGGGAGGCCCTTCTTGAAAACCGAAAAAACCATAACTAATGTCCAAATTGGTACATTATCTATGGAGTTTGGTGGTGAAATTGTCCACTTCAACATCCTCGATGCCATGAATCACCCCTCAGAGGAACATTCCTCTCTCTCTATTAACTCTATAGATGTTCTCCATTACCATAAAAACACTTATTTTCATTCAACATATCTCCTTTATGAGTTTCCATCATTGATTGAAATACTAGGAAATGAATCATTCTTTGATTTTTTTACTAGTCTACAAAACTGACATGCATGTTTATTAATTGATTATTTCTTGAAAACTGAGGATCACGTGACTATCGATGATACTACTAAGCTTGTGAAAGCTCATTTCTCATCTAAGGATGATTGTATTGAGTAGTTATATGGGATTAGTGACCTATCAATTTCACACACACTCCCATTAATCCAAAATCCCCCTAAATTAGAACCAAAACAACTTCCTCAAGATTTAAAATATTCCTATCTTGAGATTGGAAACAAGATTCATGTCATCATTTCTAGTTAACTCCATCCTGAGCATGAATTGTGGCTACTTGAACTTTTGAGGGAGTATAAACAAGCTTTGGGATGGAAACTTTCTGACATTCTTGGTATTATCCAATCAATTTTCACACATCATATATTATTAAATGATGAGGCTAAAAAAGTGAGGAAGTCACAACCTTGGATGAACCCAAACCTCTAAGATGTTGTTAAAAAGGAGGTAACACAATTATTGGCTATTGGAATTATTTACCCTATCTCTGACAGCCAATGTGTCAGTCCTGTTCAAGCAGTTCCTAAAAAAAACTGGCCTTACAATAATTAAAAATGAAAATAATGAATTGGTTCCAACTCATGTGTAGAATAGTTGGCGTGTCTGTATAGACTATCACCGATTAAACCAACACACTAGTAAGGACCATTTCCCATTGCCATTCATTAACCAGATGCTAGAGAGGCTAGAAAGGAAGTCCCATTAATATTTTCTTAATGGGTATTATGGATACTTTTAGATCCATATTTACCCTAAGGATCAAGAAAAGACAACCATCACTTGCCCCTTTGGCACATTTTCATGTAGGAGGATGCCATTTGGTCAGTGCAATGCTCTGAGTACTTTCTAGCGATGCATGGTTAGTATTTTTTTGGATTACCTTGATAATTACATGGAAGTATTCATGGATGACTTCAATGTTTATGGATCCTCTTTTTATGAATGTTTAAGTAGTCTTGGTTCAATCCTACGTCATTGTATTGAAAACAATCTTGTATTAAATTAAGAGAAATCCCATTTCATGGTGTGACAAGGTATAGTTTTGGGACATGTCATTTATAAAGATGTTATTCAAGTAGATAAATCAAAATTGGATTTCATTTCTTCCCTAAAATTCCCCAAAAATGTATGGGATGTGCAATATTTCCTAGTTCATGATGGATTTTACCGTCATTTCATTCGCAACTTTAGTAAAATTGCACCCCCTCTCCCAATTTCTCAAAGAAGGAAAATAATTTGTTTTTGATAAATAATATGAGGAATATTTTTATAAGTTAAAATGGAGTCTCATGAGACCCCTAGTAATCCAACCACCTTGGTGGGATTTACCATTTCAGCTCATGTGTGACGCCTCTAACTATGCATTTGGGGGAAGTCTTATCACAAAGGGTTGATCGAGCTCCACATGTCATTGCCTATGCCTCACGTACTTTGGACCCTTCCCAAGCAACTACACCACAACTAAAAAATAATTTATTACCATTGTTTTTCCCTTGGGTAAATTCTGATCATACCTTTTAGGGTCTAAAGTCATTGTGTTCTCAACCATGCAGCCCTTAGGTATCTCTTTAAGAAAATAGAAGCCAAACCACATCTCATTCGCTAGATGCTCCTCCTTCAAGAATTAAATTTAGAAATTATAAATAAAAATGAGTATAGAATGTGGTGGCTAACAATATTAGTAGGATCCACCCATCCTGAGACATTGACTCATCCCCCTGTATTCCCATAAATGACAATTTTCCTGATGAGAAACTGTACCGAGTGCAAGACACTATTCCTTAGTATGATGAAATTGTAAATTATTTGGTAACATATTGCATTCATATTTATTTAAAGAAACCAAGACGACCATCTAAAACATGAGTCCTGTTGGTACATTTGGGATGAACCCTGCCTTTGGTACACATGTAGTGATCAAGTCCTCATGCGTTGTGTTACTGATAGTGAGTTTTAGTCTATCCTTAGGTTCTGTCACACTCTTGCTTGTGGGGGCCACTTTGGTCTCCAATAGATTTCTCGCAAGGTCCTCGATTATGGTCTTTTTTAGAAAAAACTTTTTCAGGATGCCCATGATTTCTATAAATCTTGTCCTCACTATCAAAGAATAGAAAATGTATCTAAAATAAATGAAATTCCACAACAACCCTTTCTCTTCTATAAATTTTTTGATGTTTGGGGCATTGACTTTATGGGACCATTCCCCAATTAATTTTGAAACCTTTACATTATTATGGTAGTAGATTATGTTTCAAAATGGGTAGAGGAACGAGCTACAAGGACTGATGATTCTAATGTAGTTGTGGAATTTTTGAGAACCCAAATATTCTGTAGGTTTTGATTACCTAGGTTCATCATCAGTGACCAAGGTTATCATTTTTGCAACTGAATAATGGAATCTCTTTTGCTTTAGCATGGGGTCTGTCATTGAGTGTTTAATGCATATCACCCACAAACCAATGGTCAAGTCTAGGTGTCAAATAGGGATGTAAAAAAGATTCTTGAAAAAATGGTTCAAATTTATAGAAAAGATTGGAGTCTTAGACTCGATGATTCATTATTGGATTACTGTAATTCCTTTAAAACTCTCATTGAAATTTCACCCTATTGGCTTTTTTTTGGAAAGAGTTGTCACCTCCCTATTGAGATTGAGCACTGGGCCTACTGGGCCATCAAATAATGAAATTCTAATATTTCTGGATCAAGTCCTAAAAATAAGTTGTAGATTCATGATCTAGAGGAAATGATAAGAGATGCATATGAGAACTCTAGGATTTATAAAGAGATAAACAAGGCTTCCCACAATCATCTCATCCATCATTGTCAATTCCATATTGGGAAGAAGGTCCTACCCTACAATTCAAGGCTGAATTTTCATCCAGGTAAGATTTGTTCCCACTGGTTTGGACCATAAATTTTTACTAATTTATCTCCATTTGGTGTTGTTTAGGTTCAAAATGAAGAAACTAAGAAAACCTTCACTCTAAATGGGCAGTAGCTGAAGTACTTCCATGAGGCCATTCTAGAGTCCCCGATGGAGGAACTCCTTGTTTAAGAAGCAACATACCAATGAAACCCACCAGGTTTTATCCTTCCTTCCCACATTATATTTTATTACAGTGAGGACACTGCATAATCTAGGTGTGGGGGATGGGTATATTCTTGAGTTAGGAATTTTCATCATCTTTATTCTTTTTCTCATTTTATCTTGCTGAATACAATTGTTACTTTCCCCCATTTCCCTCATTTCCCCCCTCACTTTTGTGCCAAAATGTCTATTTTTTTATTTCAACTTTATCATTGAAAATGATGCCTATTTAATCATGGATGTTATTGAAAATTCATGAGTAATTTCTCTATTTCATGTTATTTTAACATTCAAAAAAAATTCTGATGAAATGTGAATTTCAACGAGAATTCAATACTTTGGTGTGCCTTTCTCTTGAAATTTGGTTATTTTTTGATGATATAAATGGTTGTATAATTTCGAAACCTTTGAGAATAATGGTACCCTTTTTGTGAATAGTTTAAGGGAAAATTGTTTCACTTAATCTCTCCACACATCTTTACACCCAACCATGAAGTGTAAACATTTCTTACTTAATGGAAGGTAAACATAAGTTAGGTTGATTTTTCTCTACTTTCAAAAATCATTTTTCCATACATTTGTTACTTATAAGATCTATTTAATTACTGTACCAGATTAACCTATGAGTGTGTACCTATTATCCAACTATTATATTCCCTAAAAAAGGGTTGTATATTTCTAGGTCAAAAACCAACCTTCCTCAACTTTTGATCTTATTATAACTATTACAATTAGTGTCATGAGGAGATCAAATAAGGGTTGATAGAAGAGTGTGATATTTGTTCCAAGTGAAACTTTTTAAAAACAATAATAAATGAGGGGAGTGATGAAATGTAAAAAATATGGGGATATCTAGGTCAGGAGCTTATGGTTTGACTTATGGGAATTCTTAAGTGAGTGGGTCTTGAAATTTGATTACAAAGGATGTAGGGAAGGTTTGGTGGAAAAGATCTTGTAAGTAGAAAATTATTAAAATAACTTATATTTACTCGATAGAAAGTGGAAAGAATATCATGAAATGGGTTTCACACACACACACATGTAGAATTATTAAAATGGTTATATTTTGAACTATTTTCTCAAATTGGTATCATTCAACTCCTTGAATTTCGGGATGATACAATTTTTGAGACATATTTTTGCTTGATCACTGAGAATAACTCCACGGTGTGATTTTTTCTTTAATCACATTTATATTAGGAATTAAATTTTCATTTAATGTTAAATATTTATGAATTTTGAAATATATACATGCATAATTTTTGTAAATGTGAATTTTTCTAGGAGTGAAACTGTTTAGGTGTGGGGGTGTGATTGCACCGTGATTCACTGTTTCATTTTCACCCTTACACCAATGAATTAAAATGAATTTGTATTGTAAATTCCAATTATTATAAAAAATTTCAATCCATGTTAGATTCAATTATTTTATGTTTAAAAATGTTAAAAAGGTAAATTTTACTTTTTTTTATAGTTACATTGTAGGTGGAGGTGATTTGGAGGACCCATGATGAAGTCCAAGAAAAATTGGTCAAACTACGTGGGATCCATGAATAACAGTGGAATCAACCACCTAATTCTTCTAAATAATAAATATAAATAGGCTGAAATTTTGTGTTAGGGTCCAAAATTTATTGGGCTAAATTTCATCTGAATAAATCCAAGCCTCAGTCAGAGATCCGGTAGCCCAACCGACCTGATCTTTCCAGAACATCGAATCTTCACAAAGTCAAAAGTGGTGTGATGTGTTTTGTCAATATCTCAAGATGTGATAGTCCAAATGGTGCCAAAATTTTAGTGGATATATTCATAAGGTAGTTCTACATCTTCAGAGTTTTTTAAAAAGTTATATAATACTATATAGCCATCAAAAACCATGATCCAAGTGGTTTCTTGAAATCAGGGTTCTCAAAACCACCTTCCAATTTTCCTATAAAATGACACCTTGGGTTCCCCATTTGTAAGTTCAAAAAATATATAGTAAGTGATGAAAAATTGAATTTACATAGGATTCCTTTCACCCCCTTAGAGGTTTTAGAGCTCCCTATCCTCATAGGGATATCGAAAATGAAGAAGGAGGTGCACCCGAGCTTCCTCCTCTTGATGCCGGGATAAAATATGGGCGTTCATTGTGAGGAAGCTACACACATGTCAAGGGAGTTCTGAAACATATATTAGCTACTGGTTTAGAGTAATTTGGGTGTTTAATCATTTCATTCCATGTATCTTATATGATTTCATATTTTAACGCTTATTTTGATTCACGTGAATGTTATGCTCTTCATTTTTAACTGACCGGTGTGAGGTTTTGAGTGTGTGACTTGTGTTGTTTCGATTGGAAAATGAAAGAATACTTTTCATACCACATTTTTGATTTTTCAATATTATTTTTAAGCTCTTATTCCATTCATAATTTTTGGACCTTGACAATATGATTGTTACGTCAAGGTTTGGTTCTTTAATCATTGAAATACAATATTAAGAATTAATCGGGATTCTAATTAATTTCAACCAAAGAATTACTCCAAAATTGAATGAATCTATAATAACAATGAACTTTAAATGTGTGTAGTGAAATAAAAACGACCCATTTATCTCATATTTTTCAAAATCCACTTGGTATTTCAACTTTTAAACTATTTTGATTAAGTTATTTTCTTTAAAATATTTTCAAAATCATCCCCTATTTTAGTAATATTTATTAAAAATACACACTATAAACTACCAAATCTCCTTGAGAGATGACCTAGGGTCAACCCTAAACTATATATTAACCTTAAAAAATAATCAATTTGATGTTTCATGACAACACGGTTAGTACACCCCTTTAATGTGCTCAGATCTACAGTGGAATAATTCCCAAATCTTTGAATTCCACTAAAAAAATTCAGCAGTTCATATCCACACTTTTCCATGATTTTTATCCCTAGTAGATTCTGAGTTCTAATAGGCTTCTGTAATAGTTATGGTACTTGGCCTCACTGTATCACCTCCCATCCTAGGAACACCCCTCAAAGGAAATCCGACCACATATTAGTGAGTCTCATGTTTTCAACATGGTCAACAGTGATCCCTCACTTGTATGTCTAGGTTCATGGGAGAAAAATAGTGGAACATACATTTCAAACATGGTCATTAGTCATCCTCAATCATCTTGATGATACTATTTATGTTCCACATCCCTAATTTCACAATTCACATCCTCCATTTCTCCCTTGTGATTGGGTAGAATCCAACATCCCCCAACATTAACTTGATCATGCACTCACACACATTGGAAAATAAAATTGGTTATACATAATCCCACTCTCCATGAAATGTCATCCTAGAAGGATCAATCCTCATGTTTGTTGGATTATTCTTACAAAAAACTTTATTTATCCATCTAACACTATCATATATGAAAGGAAGCTTTTATTTGTCTTTTGTTTCTCACAATGATCATGTCTCATGTGGGATTAGAGGTTTATATACGGTGATATTAACAATATGATTATAATGTAATAAAAATACACATAGGGAATTGAATTAAATAATATTATTGAAATTAGTGAAATAGTGATAAGGAGGGAAATCCATAGGTTGGAAACACTCCCTTAATATCACTAAAAATAATAATAATTCTCCCAATGGCTCAGCCTATAAATTTACTACTCTATCATGACTAGACTATCCATGGTAAACTCTAGAGACTTCTACCACCAGGCTAGCTTTGTCGTCTCTTCCACAACTATAAATATAAACTCATCTTCCATGATTTTCACTTGGTACTATCCATCCATACACTATTCAACCAAGGATTCCTCTCCCGCGACTTCAACATTGACTACCACAAACTACACCCTTAGCTAGCTAATGATATCTCCTTTAGAAGTGATGATGACATAGTACTACTATGCCTATGTGACCAACTGAGTTACCAATTCTTTGGCCACTTAGAGTGACTTGGTTCATTCTATGGTTGGTGCACACCTGGTGGTGTAGATTTTATTCCATTATGTGTGAACTCCTTCAGCTAATATTTATCAGTCCAACACATGGAGGGAATGATAGTCCACACCAATATTCTCCAAATTGATCACCCACTGGTGGAAAGAACACATCAGCAATTAGGACCACCCATAAAGTGTAGGTGATGAAGCTAAAAATGATTCTATATGCCCTAAACCATACCACATGATTCTACTTTATGATGTTGGACCTAAAGTGTTCAAGATCATTGGGTGTTGTTGATTAGTACTATAGGAAGGCCACATGCACATTAGCATATAGATCATCTATAATCAACTATTAATAAGTTTTGGGATTTAGGTCCAGTGGGATATCATCTTCACTAATAGTGGGAGTATTGAAAGTCCCTTAAGGGAAATTGAGGGAAGGATTTACCATTATGTCCACCTCAACCAACCTTGTTGAGGCCATGAATATGGTCATCACCACCTCAGTAGTAGGATCCAAATAATCCAACATCACCACTAGTGGCTAGGTCCCCAATGTAAGAAGTACCAACTTTATGATACAAGGTTATTAAATCCCAAATCATTCTTGAAAAGTAAAAAAGTGAACCATAGGGAAAGGAAAATAGGAAGAATAAAATCTAGCAAGTAGATCAATCTATGCGATTCTCAACACATGATTTTTCTATAATGGTGTATCTATATAATACAATGATTCAACTATCAAAGTTATCCCCATAACTTAGAATTTTCTCTCTCCTTAAAGGTAAAAAAACTCACCATATAGAATCAAAATACAGATATCCAAAATTAGTAAGGAATGGAGAGAAATTTACCATGTGGTCCCTGGGGCAGTTGATTCACTACATTATCCTTCAGTAGCATATCAATAATGGAAGGTTGGTCTACCATGACTTCAACATCGTAGGGATGTTTCATACTAGACTCTTTTAGGATTTAGGTATTCACAAACACCCTAAGATATTCAAAATGGATTTATACCTCAAATATCGACAACTATACCTATGAATCTCAAAAGTGGATTAACTAGAAAGTCCAAACGAATATAAACTAGATCAAACACACAAAAATATAGAGACTCACCTCATTGGAAGAAAGGAAACATCTCTTAGGGGATCCTAGGAATGCACTAATCTCATAGGAATCATCCTTGGATAATCCTCCCTCTCCTGTTACACCTTCAACTGATCGATCCCCTAGAAGTTCACTATGAGAGACCATGTATAATAGCACTCTCACTCAGCCGATTAGGGGAAATTCCACAACATGATGGTGAATCTCATCCTATATATTATACATTTACCCCATGGAAACCTCATAGGGAGTCAAGAAATCAGAATTAGCATCACCTATATAGGAAATGGAGATATCACCCCTTTAGAGTTTTATCCACACCACCTGGGTGGAGTTGAACTACAAAAAATCTCCCATTGTGTACAAGTATTGGGGAAGATATAATCTTTAGAAACCTCCACCACATGAAACATATTATTCACTGGAGAAACAAAATATTCTATTAGAACCACCACCAATTATTCTCATTGATCCAGAAGAAAATTTCATGGGATCCATGGGAACACCACTATGGATTCAATGGGAGCTACACCCTATGTGGGGATGGGATCCATATGATCTATCACTAATTCACTCCCCATAGCTCCTCTATCCCTTCCTCTATGTTCTTTTATGGAAAAACCATTCCCCTGACTATGTGTCTAGAGAATCCCCTCTTTATAATCCACCTGACTAACTGGGTTCCACAATACATCCCCAGAGTATGTAGTCTCCCTTAACTATATATAGTAGTGAAAGAGCTCAAAGGGAGAATCATCTGGAAGAAGCTTTATCTTGTCCCCAATTTCTTCTTGGGTAAACATTTTACATATCTTCTATAGGTCCATTGGGTTGTGGTTCTAACATATTACTATATAAAAATTAGATGTGAGGATCTAGGGGAAATATATTTGGTGAGTAAACTAGTATGGGTTTTATGACTCAAAGACCACCCATCAATCCACCTGTGCCACTGGTACCCCACCTTGGAAGGCCAAGAGATAAAAATTATTCTCATATGTACCCCAAGAATCATCCACAATAGTCCCCATTGGTAGGGTTAATAGATGAAACATAAACTACTATAGAAATCCAACTCTTGCTAAAATGAAAACCATGTCTAGATAGAGAGAATGAATATTGGTTTTATTTATCATAGATGGATATAATTATGGGATGGGAGGGAATATAGGATTGTTTTAATGATACCCTAACTTGTTTTCATCCACCCTTCAATACAAAAAATAAAATGGGCCACCCACATTACAGGTGGTATTCCTCATGTTGATGTTTCACTACACCTTATCAAGATTTTCTAGAATAGGAACCTTAAAGTTTATGCAATACCACATCAACAACATCGAATCCATGATAAAGGTTCTTGAGAACATCCCTATAACCATATCTGGATGGAAAAAATATATCCATTGGGGAATGTCATTATGAACCCTTCCAGCCAAACTTTGGCAGTGAGGGCCTTCAAATTATATCCCCATAGGTTTGATTTTCTAGAATTCATGAAAACCTAGTATGAGACCACATTCACACACTACATTACCCTAGGGAAGTTTTAGGGACTCCATGGAATCCTTAGTTCATTATCATTAATGAAGATCTCAAACCATCTCTTTAATGTGATATCCTTTATCCATGGCTTGTTTCATCTCCCCCAACCCTATACAATGTTTAGTGAATCCATTGTTAATACTAGAAATTTGTATCGACCACCCCAAACATCCTCTGTGGGGAGGAATTCATCTCAAATCTCCCCCTAAATCAGGATCCAAAAAATGTGGTAGAGGTCCCACATGCTAATTCTGACCTCCCCATAATGCTAGTGGAATAATTTAATCCTTGAAAACCATCTACTCAGTAGTATGATCATGATGTCTGGGTGTAGGAATGCATGTAATTGGTAAGTACATGATGCTTCATACAACATAAACCTTTTCATCACCTCATAGAAGTCATCACATTATTGGCATACATAGTATGACTACACCCACTCATCCATGATTTTTTTTTACCTTGGAACACATCCCACTCTTCAGTCCAGCCTTGATGATGGTTTACTAATCATTCCATAAAAATAATCTTGTATTGGGAGGAACATTTTTGTTGCAAGATCCTACAAATTAATTTTCATGATGGGATTATAGAGGGAATAGGCTATGATTAAATAATTTTCTTTGATGTAGTGGCTATTAGGTCGGATAAGGTAATGGAAGATGGTCTATAGGGGGTGAATAGACCAAATTAAAAAATTTAAACAAATAAATTGATTAATTAAAATAATTATCAATCTTAATTATTAAGTTTAATTAGCAGTATAAAAAGTAAATAATGAAAGGATGTTTTTTATAGTAGTTTGGTCTAAAGTGGGCTTAATCTTATCTTATACCTCTTACTCAGTGAGAGATAAATGTTCACTAAAAAATATTTTTATAGGGGAATCATAAACCAATTAAAAAAATCATATTCTATTAGAGGGATAACCATGACACCAACTTTTTTATGGGGCGTCACAAACCTTACAACATGACTTTAGACCCCAGGAGTCACAAATTAAATAGTCCTAACTTTAGATACAGGGAGTCACAACCCATAGATCCTAATTTTAGAATCCAAGAGTCACAAACCGAGAAATAGAATAAAAAATAATGATTTTGTGTGTAAAAACATAAACAGAAAAATAGAGTGTTTATGAGAGATGAGAAAAAGTGTTATAGACTCAGAATCATACAAAATAATATAAATAATGAAAGAACATGTAATAGTTGTCAAGGATTATATTGGATCACCTCATCAAGGAAATTGTAGTCGAAGCAAAATTAATTCAGCACTTGAGAGAATGTACATGCGATGAAATAGATTGTCGTAGGACTTTGCAAATCCACAGTAGGTTCAAAGATTATAGTACTTTATTTAAAAAAATATCAAATATGTTATACAATGTGTATCTCCTTTTTTACTGCCATATATATATATCTTGAATAAATGTTCAACATTTTCAGCAGGTCAAATTCCTACAAATATTCAAAATAAATTGATTCAAGAGATTTCATAAATATCACCATAAATATTGTATCATTGTTTCCTCTTTATTCATGTAGAATAAGACTCTAATAAAATAATTTAAAACTAATTTAAATAAGTCCTCCAATAAAATCTACAGAATGATTTAAAACTTCTATTTAAATCCATTCAAACATCTTTAAAACAAGTAAAAATATTTCATGAAAACTAGCAACACAATCCGTAAGTAAATTCAAATATTTGAATTTAAATAAACATGTATCCTCCTATTTTATAGAAAAATATGTTGAAATAATTTATTAATTTTTCTCTTTAAATATTTCACAAAAATAATCAAAAAATCTTCAATCATAATCCTTATATTTAATGTGAATTTATCCAGAAGAAAAATATTTGAAATTAATCCATATAAAATTTTAGCAGATTAATGTTCAATATAAAATCACAAAGTGACAGCAACAAAGTAAGGTATGAATAAAAACATAGGGTATTAACAATAACATAGGTTATGAATAATAACATAACATATGGTATGAATAGTAACATAGAATAGGGTATGAACAATAATGTAGGGTTGCTGAACCATACTTTTCACTATTATAAAAGTAGGGTATGAATAGTAATATAGTGCATGGAATGAATAGTAACATAGCACAGGGAATAAATAGTAACATAGAGTTGTCAAACCATACTTTTTTGAAAAACTATACAACAAAAATTAACAAACTTCAATTAAATTTTAAAGGCTCTTAACAGAAGAATAATTCTTCAGTAAAAAAGAATTATTTGTATAAAACTTTATTATCTTTTGAAATAATAAATAATTTAATAAAACTGACTGTTACAACTCCCAAAATCATTGAAAAATAAAAGCAATAACATTCTGGAAAATTGCTACTGGGAAACTACATTGTATAACATTAGATGAATAAATGAACATTAAAATGACATTTTTAGACTTTGATGTAAACTAATAAAATAAATATAATCAAGTTTCCTTTCTATAAAATTAAGTTTCACATGAATCCTATATAAGTAGAACTTACAGTAAAATAAATACATAAACTTTTCAAAACTGTAGACTGTAAAGCTTCTAAAACTACTGTAGCAACTTCATTGAATTTTTAGATTGCAAGAAATGCATTTTCAAACTTCCTCATAAACCAATAAAGTTTAGATAAATCTCTTATATATTTAACATGATAAGAATCACAAAATACTAAAAACTTTTTTTTTGAGAAATCATCAAAATACAGAAAATACTTTTAAGAAAATCATATCTAAACAAAAACAAAACAAAACATGAACATGCACAAAAAATATCCCCATGTAATAAAATAAAAGAAAATATGCACATACACAAACAATCTCCCCATTTTTGTTTGATTACAAAACAAAAACATTTAAACCATTTAAAACTAATTTTTAAAACAATTAAAACCATTTTATTTCTCAACCTTTTAGTAAATAAACAAAAAGTAAACCCCCCCAAACAAATGCAGTAATAAAAAGTTAAAATTCCAACATACCAAGATCAAATTTAATTTTTTCAAACTGAGTAGATTCTAAAGGCTTTGTGAAAATATCTATCAGATAATTTTTAGAAGGTATAAATTCTAAAACAATATCTTCTTTCTTTCACATGATGTCTAATAAAATGAAATATAAGATCAATATGGTTTGTTATATAATGCTGTAAGGGGATTTTAAAAATAAAAATTATAGAAGTATTATCATAATAAATAGGTAGTTTATCAAGATAAACACCAAAATCACATAAGGTTTTCTTAATCCATAAACTTTGAGCACAAATACTAGTAGTAGAGATATAATCAACTTCTATAATAGATAAAGAAAAAAAATAATTGTTTCTTAGAAAACCAAGAAATTAAACTTTTTCTCAGAAAATGACACATACCTGATGCACTTTTTTTTGTCAATTATAATGCCTCTAAAATTAGATTCAAAATAATATTTTAAAACAAAATAATTATATTTTGGATAAAATAAACCAAAATCATCAGTTCCTTAAGCATATCTAATTATTATTTTTATAAATTTAATATGACTTTCATTAGGAGCATCTTGAAATATAGCACATAAACAAATAATTAAAATGATATCGGGTTTAGATGTAGTTAAATATAGAAAGATACCTATCATGCCTCTATATACTTAAAAATTAATATATTTATTAGATGCATCAATATCTAATTTACAATTAGTACCCATAGGAGTTTTCATAGATTTATAGGAATCAAGACCAAATCATTCAACTAAATCTTTATCATACTTAGATTGATTAATAATAATTCCATCTTTTCTTTGATAAATTTGAAGTCTAAGAAAGAATTTTAATTCTCCTATTAAACTCATGTCAAACTCAGAAGACATCAAAGAAGAAATATTATTGCAATGTAATTCACTATAGGAATGAAAAACTATATCCTCAACATAGATTTAAACAATTAAAATATCATCAGAAGTTATTTTAATGAAAATATTTGGATCAAAATTTCCTTTCTTAAAACTATTATTTAATAAAAACAAAAAAAAACTCTCATACCAAGCACTAACTGATTACTTAAGACCGTATAAATATTTATATAATTTAAAAACATGGTTAGGAAATTTTTATGTTTCAAAACCAGGGGTTTGAGAAACATAAACTTATTCAGTTATAAAACCATTTAAGAAAACACTTTTTATATCAATTTATATAATTTAAAACCATAAAAACAATAAAAAGACAAAAAATTATAATTTCCTCTAACATGGAAATAGATGTAAAAGAATCTTAAAAGTCTATACCTTCTTCTTGCGAGTATCCTTGAGAAAAAAGTCTGACATTGTTTTTGACAATCTATCTAGATTCATCCAGCTTTTTTCTAAAGATACACTTAGTTCCAATTACATTTCTATCCTCAAGAAATTATACTAAAGTTCAAACATTATTTATAACAAGCTGATTTAATTATTATTTCATAGTAACAATATAGTTTGCATCTTTCAAAGAATCATTAACATTAAAAGGAATAAAATCAGAAATAAAAGCAAAATTACCACAAAAATTTAAAATATAATTTCTAGTTTTAACAGTAGAATCAGCATTTCCAGTTAAATTTTCAACTGGATGATCTTTGTGAGTATTCCATGATTTTATACCAGATTGAGAAGGAGTATTCTCTCCCTCAATTTATTCATTCTTATATTGAGAAATTTCTCCACCAAAATTAAAATCTCTAAACTAATTATCAATAACATTAGAAAAAAATTTATTTTAACATTATTTTTATCATACATAACATGAAAAAATTCTTCAATAATAATAGTTCTTTTATTATAAACTGTATAAGATTTAATATTATTACAATAACTAAGAAAATCAACTTTATCACTTTTAGCATCACATTTATCTAAATTATCCTTTTAATTTAAAACAAAAACTTTATAACCAAAAAATCTAAAGTAACCAACTATAGATTTTTTATTTTTAAATAATTTATAAGAAGTTTTCTTTAACAAAGGTCCAATAATAATTATATTTTAAATATAAGATGCAGAAAAAATAGCCTCAACCCAAAAATATCTAGGAAAATTATATTCAATTAACATAGTTCGATCCATTTCAATAAGGGTTCTATTTTTCTATTCTATAACACCATTTTTTATGGTGTTCTAGGAGCATAAAAATTATGAAAATAACTATTATTTTCATATACTTTTTTTTCAAAATATAAATTATGAAACTCGCCTCATTTATCACCGGGAATAGAAATAATTATACATCCTTTTTCATTTTGAACTAATTTAAAAAAAGCAGTAAAAATAGATAATGTATCATTTTTGTGAGAATGAAAGTATACCCAAGTAAATATATTGTAATGTCAAGAATAACTAAAGTATATTTATTTCCACCAAGTTTATAAATTTGAGTGGGGCCAGATAAATCAAGATGCACTCAATATTAAGGTATATTAGTATTTATCTGATTGATGGGTCTAAATTTTTTTTTGTGTTGCTTCCCTTTCATCAAAGCGTCACATACATAAAGATTTTCTTTCTTAAAGGAAGGTTGGCGTAATACATTCTCATGTTTTGAGAGATTATGTAACATTTTTAAATTGACATGACCTAAACATCGATGCCAAAGAATTTTTTCATTCTGTACAACATTCAAACACATTACATGCTGAACAATTAGTTTAGAAAAATAAATAATATAGATATTATCTTTTAGATTAGCATAAAATAATAAAGAATAATTTTTGAAAACTAAACATTTATAATTTTAAAATTTAACTTCAATTCCATCATCAAATAATTGTGATATACTAATTAAATTATGATTTAAATATTCAACATATAAAACTTTAGATGTAAAGGTAGAATTTGAAATAACACTTTACCAAAAACTTTAATTTTCCTTTGGAATTGTCTCAAAAAGTAATAGTGCCTCCATCACATGTGTTTTATGATGTAAAATTTGATGGGTCTCCATTCATATGCCTAGTACATCCACTATCCATGTTCCATATGTTATTCTTGAGACATCCTAGTCATTTTCCTATAAAAATAAATTATTTGACAATTTTGGTACCCAATATACTTTGGGTAAAATAGGATTAGTAATAAATTATTTAGGTTCCCTTAAATAATTTAAACATATATTGTAAGGTATTATAGATAATAAAGATTTAGAAATATTAGTTTTCAAAAATCCCAAAGATTGTTTGAATCTAAGAGAGAAATAATTTTCATAATGTCCTTTCATGCCACATTTAAAACAAGTAACAGTTGAAGTACAACCATTTTTACTTTTAACAAAATGTGTTTTATACATTTTTGGTAATATACTACCATAGGAAAAACCATTTTTATTTTTATCAGTTTTTTTCAAAGACATCATCTCATGATATTTTTCACAGCCTTGAATAAAATAAGATAAACTTTGTTTAAGACATTCAATTTCCTTTTTCAAAATTTTATTCAAATCTTGAGAAAATTTCAAATTTTTATAAACTTTTGAATGAGAAGTATAAGAAATGTTTCATAATTTTTCATTTTCTTGTAAAATTACTTTATTTCCATAAATAAGTTTCTCATTATTTTCTATAAGATTATTATATTAATCAGAAGATTTTAAAATATATTTTATTAATCTTTAAATATATTTATTTAATTAAATTTTTTTTGTGTTTTCGAAATCACATTCAGAATCAGAGCATTCAGAATAAAAACAAGAATTAAGAACCTTATCCAGTGATTCAATAAAGCAAAAGTTAGAATATTATTCTTTATTTCTAGATTGTTCACTAGAATCAGATTCTTCTATACAACTCTAGCTAATGGTCAACACCTTTGTGTACTTCTTGTTGTATTCATCTTTATTCTTAATTTTGGGAAAATCAGTCTTGATATAACTTTTATTCCTGCACTTATAACAGGTTAAATCCGATGAATTGAAATTTATACTACCTTTATTATCTCCCTTATATTTTTATTTTTGTGGGTTTCTTCTAAACTAATTCTTAAAGCCTTTTTTTTCATTATTTTTTATACTTTCACAATCTGATCCATATCTTATTTTTTACTATCTTGTGGATCATAATTAGAAGAGTCAGTAGAAGCAACATTCAAAGATTTAAACGCTGCACCTTTTATTTTTTTGTCTCCTTATAAGCTATGTTATTCAGTTCTAATTCATAATGGAGTAGTGACCCAATCAATTCATCCAGTGTGTACTCTTTAAATATATTTCTTTCATCAATGGAAACCTTCTTTTCATGCCATCTCTTTGGTAAGCCTTGTAGGACTCTTTTAATAAGTAATGGGTTTTACAGAGCTTCATCAAGTGAATTTATTCCATTCACAATTCTTGTGAAACTATGGAGCATTTGGTTTACTATTTGATATTCACCCATCTTGAAGTCTTGGTACTCAGAATGAAGCATTCTAATTATTGTTCAGATTAATTTTCCAAAGCCAAGGTGAGTGACTTGTAGAATATTCCAAATTTCATGAGCTGTCTTACAAGCATACACATGTCTAAAAACACTTCTATTAATAACACAATATAAAATATTAACAACTTTGTAATTTAAAACATATCTAATAGAATCATTTCTGGTAAGAGTATTTGGGTCAGCTTCAAGCAGTGTATGCTATTTTGACATGGTAGACCAATTCTCAATGCTTAAATGTTTGAGGTAAGCCTCCATTCAGGATCTCCAATAACTATAATCACTAACATCAAAGTTTGGTGGATTTTGAGGAATCCAAGAATCATTTGGGTTCAATCCTTCTATCTTATAATATCTTTATCCTTAGACTACAAGGTCAAGGAATAGGTTATCAGAATTAAATATAAAAGAAAACTCTATAAAAGAGTTGTCTAAATTCTAAAAGGAACAACCTATGATGCCTAGGTTTGGTATCAGTAAATAGAATGGTAGATCTAAACTATCATTAAGAAGGTATTCCTTTGATACCAATTTTTAGGTCAAATAGGATAATGACTGATGGTCTAGAGGGGGTGAATAGATCAGATTAAAAAAGTTAAACAAATAAATTGATTAATTAAATTAATTATCAAAGTTGATTATTAAGGTTAATTAGAAGTGAAAAAAGTAAATAATGCAAGGATGTTTTTATATTAGTTTAGTCTGAAGTGGGCCTACTCTACTCTCATACCTCTCTACTCGGAAAGAGATACATGTGTACTAAAAATTATTTTTATAGGGGAATCATAACCCAATTACAAAATCCTTTTCTAGTGAAGGGATAACCATGACACTGCCTTTTGTATAAGGAACCACAACCCTTACAACCTAAATTTAGACACTGGTAGTCACAACTTGAATATTATTTACTTTATACATAGGGATTCAGAACCCTTAGATCCTGAATTTAGAATCTAGGAGTCACAAACTAAATAAATAGAATAACAAATAATGATTTTGGGTGTAAAAGCATAAAAAAATAGAGTGCATGTGAGAGATGAGAAAAAGCTTTACATACTTTGAATCAGACGAAATAAGATAAACAATGAATGAACATGTACTAGTTATTGAGGATTATATTGTCTTTTCTTGTCAGGGAAATTATAGTCGAAGCATAATTAATTTGGCACTTGAGATAATTTCCTGGTGATGAACCAGACTGTCATAGGACATTGCAAATCCACAGCAGGTTCAAAGTTCACATCACTTTCTCTTAAAAAAATATCAAATATATTATCCAACATGTATATCCTTTTTTTCCTACCACACACACACACACACACAAACATATAAAACAAATGTCCAGAAGTTTCAACAGCTCCACTTCCCATGTATATTCAAAATAAATTGAGTTAAGGGATTTCCTAAATATCTCCATAAAAATCACAGCACCATTGCCTCTTTATTCCTATAGAATAAGTCTCTAATAAAAGAATTAAAAAATAATTTTAATAATTCCTATGTTAAAATCTACAGAACAATTTAAAAATTCAATTTTAAACCATTCAAACCTCCTTAAAACATAGTCAAAATAGTTCTAAAAAACTAGAAGAACAATCCATAAGTAAATTCAAATATTTGAATTTAAATAAACCAATATCCTCCAATTTTATGGAAAAATATATTGAAATAATTTATTAATTTTTCTCTTTAAATATTTCACTAAACGCATAAAAAACTTTTCTATCATAATCCTTAGATTTAATGTGAATTTATCCACTAGTAAAACCTTTGAAAATAATCCATATAAATATACATCAGATCAATGTTCAACATAAAAGCAAAAATAAGTTTCAAAAAAGTAGGGTATGAATAGTAAAATATGGTATGAATAGTAACATAGTGTAGGGTATAAAAAATAACATAGCATAGGTAATGAACTGTAATGTAGGGTTGACAAGCCTTACTTTATGAAAAACTATATAAAAAACTTTAAGAAACTTCAACGAATTTTTAAAGGATCTTACCAATAGAATAAGCCTTTGGTAAAAAATTATTATTTGTATACAAACTTATTATCTTTCCAAAGAATCAAGAATCAAATAAAACTGACTTTTACAGCTCCTGAAATCATTGAAAAATAGAAGCAAAAACATTCTGGAAAATTGATATTGGGAAATTTCATTATAGAACTTTAGATGAATAAATGAACATTAAAACGACCTTTTTAGACTTCGATATAAAATAATGAAATAAATATAAACAAGTTTTATTTATATAAAATTAAGTTTCACACGAATACTATATAAGTATAAATTTTAGTAAAATAAATACAGAAAATTTTAAAAATTGTAGACTGTAAAGTTTTTAAAACTACATCAGCAACTTCATTGAATATTTAGAGGACAAAAAAATGCATTTTCAGACTTCCTCATAAAATAATAAAGTTTAGATAAATATTTTATCTATCGAACATGATAAGAATAACACAAATCCAAAAACATTGTATTGATAAATAATCAAAATACATAAAATACTTTTAAGAAAATCACATGTAAACAAACAAAAGAATACATGTACATGCACAAACAATCTCCCCATGTAATCAAACAAAAGAAAATATGCACATGAAAAAATGGTGGCTAGATGGATCCCTATTCCACCTATAAAAACATAGATAACATCCAATCCAGTAGGCATGGGAATCTCAATTTTCACTTGGTATTGTGATGTAATCAATTATTATAAACCCATTAAATGGAGGCCTCTAATATTGTGGATAATCTCTCTAATCATTAGTAAGTAGTTTAGATAGCATGTCATTATTTAACAAAGTTTATAAGCCCTCCCTTATCAAAATGTTTTTTACTATCCCCATTCTTTAAGTTGTAGCATCTTTAGCACCATCAACAACCATCTTAGAGACATTAAAAAAAATCTTAAAGCCCGATTCATGAAATATTTCTTGCAAAGAAGCTTCCTTTGTGGAATATTTTTATTCATGAAATATTACCCTCATAGAAGTTGATATGGAAGGTTCATTCATGGAAATTAAATGTAACATGAGGTACAAGGATCTCAATCACAGAATGCCTATGAAGGTATTGTATTTTGGGAAAAGTGATTATTTTCTGATCTTACATGAGAATATCATGGTCTCCTAGGAACCTTTACTATTTTTGTAAAACAAAGGTGGGTCGAGTACCATGGAATAGGATTTCCAAAGTGCCAGATTTTGGAATTTTGAACATATAATTTGATCATATTCTCCTTCATTTTCTCTAATTCTAGGAGGGAATTTGTGGACAGAGAAAAATACATGTTATTGGAGATGTTGAGGAGTGCACATATTATTAAAGAAAATTTCAAATGAAACAAGTTAAAAATTCTCCCATATAGTTAAATTTAAAAAATATACATACTTTATGAAGGATGTATGAGCACTAAAAAACTCCATCTTACATGAAACTGTAATCATTCACACAACATATTCCTTATCCTCTAAGGAAACTATAATTACCTACCTTTAATCCTTATTTAAGTGTACCATGACCTTTGGACTTCAGAATGAAGTGTTGGATTCACAAAAATCCATCCTGTATGAAAGACCTCCATATTTCATGAAACCCCATTTATGAATTTAACACACCATCCTTATGTCAGTTATCCATGTTTCTCATAGTCCTATGCTTCATGATCCTCAACAACATGAAACTCTTGACCATCCCAAAACCCACCCCATATTCCCCTATATGATACCTAATTTCGGTAGGAATAGCTACATGATAGTTGAGTTCCTAGGGGACTTGTTCCTATCCCAGTCGAAATTACTCATGCCTCAACCATCTAGATGATCAGTATCAAGAAGCCCCATTCCAATACCCTGTGCTCTAATAAAGGGATGATCAATATTTTCACCATTTTATTTTAATAATGTTCTTCATAACCTTTGGATCACCCATTTCACCTAAACCAGTCATCATCTTCACCTTTTTACCCAAATTCAACTGCATAATGCACATGTATGGCCCAACTGTGGCATCGTGAAGGAAAACAATATTTTTTCATTTGATAATGGTATGTGCGATTCATGTATCCTCATATCATACTACCCTATTGGTGAATGGGTAGCCCACACATAATACTCAAACAACATCTAAGAAATAAGATAATAAACTCTATAGAAACATGTCTCATCACATAATGTTAAATAATATCCTCCTATCCACCTACCCAATGTTTATTCCACATTACCATGTTTCCTTAAAATTTTTTGTCTTATATAATTATTTAATGTTCATGTTTAT
This sequence comes from Viscum album, assembly GCA_963277665.1. Taxonomy (NCBI): domain Eukaryota; kingdom Viridiplantae; phylum Streptophyta; class Magnoliopsida; order Santalales; family Viscaceae; genus Viscum; species Viscum album. Next base: position 1,508,030,446 of record OY728139.1, on the reverse strand, counting down.
GATTCTAACCACTTTTATTCCTTATAAATATGACTATTGACTCACATTTGTTTCTTTCATTATGTTTTTCTTTAATTATTTCTTTACCAGGATTTATAGATCACATATTTCTTCTATACATCTGGAGGTTATCCCATGTAGTTTTAGAACATCCAAGGAATATAAGGTAATATTTTATAGTTTTTAAATAATTATTTTTTACACAAGTTTTATGTTATTATATCAAGTACCTAATTTCCAAAAAAACACTTGGCTTCATGATATTCTAGGGTTTTTTAAGTGTATCTTTATGCAATAAAAAAATGAAATAATGCGTATCAATGATATGGGTTTTCATAGTTGGTATCAGAGGTATGTATAATTAATTTTTGGGATTATTAATTGAAAACCCAAGTAAAATCATTAGTGATAAGACTAAACATAGGAAAACTTCCAAAAGAATAGATTTAGTGGTTTCCATGGAAATTAATCATTGTTAAGATACTATAAGAAGATGTGGCTTTGTCATAGTTGTACCTAGGGGTAATAACCATTAAAGAGGGTAAGTATGATTTTAATTGATCTTCACCTACTTTATGAAATTATTTCCTTGAGGCACACAAACTTTGACACTCTTAGGGGATATATTTTGTAAAATTCACAAACTTATTACCAACCATTATTAAGGGAAGAAAAATTCCTATAGTATTTTATTTTAGAAAATAAATCATGGGTACCTTAGATTTAAACATATAAATTCATAAGTTATTAAATATATTACAATTAAAAGATATCCCTTAAATGTTAATAGATTAACTTTTATGCGTTTAATAGTATAAATATTTTCATCCCTAATATTCCATATAATTTTGTCAATGGCTAGAAATATTGGAAAACCTGTCAAAAAACTATGAGTGGTTCGATGTGATCTCTACACAAATGATATTCCTAACCTAAAGAGAGAATGAATTGGTAAAATCATGAAAAAACTTTCTCAAGAAACTCATGTTTTGAATAGTAACATGAATAAGGGGGGAAAATACACACCCCTATATGAAAAGAGCAAGTCGTAATTGATACCTTTATGTAACCAAGACCTCTAACATTATGTGGATATTTTTATCCTATAATAATGGAAAAATAGATCAACATCATTGAAATAATTTTCTCTATTATTCATTTCCCTAAGAAAGAGAAGTTTTTTCTTAATGTTTATCATATATAGGGATAAGCTTATCAATGGAGAACATCAATAAAAAATATGAATACTGAGGAAGAGATTGAAGTTTTGGAGTGGAAATAATTTTAAAAAATTATTTTTTATAAATGTTTTCCCAAAATTATCTGACATAAAATAGATATGTATTTCATTATGATCAAGAAATAGAATGAAAAATTCATTGATATGTATGGGAGAATGTCATTAGACCTTCATGATATGCCTCTAGCATTATTATTACCCCTAGAAGTAATATTTACTACTTATTTGGTGGGATAAAGTTGAGACTATAAAAATATTTATCAATTTTATAATTTGATTTCTATGAGGAAATTTCTTGATGTTCCCTCAAAATTGAAATAGAGATTAGAAATCAGCAAGGGACTCATGAGCCTGGAGATAAGAAATAGAGAATGAATTTTTATTCTAAAGGTGTAGTAGAAAAGTATCCCAAGGGAAAGAAATACCAACATCCCACTTATCAAAATTGTGAGAATAAGTATCCCAATAATTACATGAAGAGAACAAGGAAATTCTTTAGGTGCGGAAGGAAGGGAACCTTACTAGCGATTACTGATGGGAGAAACCCAATAATGTAATGAAAGAAATGAATAATCCAATCAAACCTCAGTCTATTAGCTGATGTTTTAACAAAAAAGAACAAGGAAAATATATGAATAAAATCACTATTCCATGGGTTTTCACTGATAACCGATGACAATAACCTGCAAGGAATAGAGAGAAAGGGGATCATATGTCATGAGAATAACAGAGTTGGATCCAAACAATGAAGTGGTGAAAGGTATTTTAGTCATTAATTCAAGTATAGAGAACATATTATTTTATTATAGTTCAATATATTGTTTTATATCATGCATGTATAGTTTAATTATTTATAAAACACCTCAAGACATCAAAGTCGAGTTATCAGTGTAGACAGAAAATGGGTCAATTCTTACATCCAAAGTATATAACTCACCCCATGTAAAAATTTGCAGGTTATATTTTCAACCAAACATTTTAATAATATATTTAGTAGAATTTGATAAAATTATGGGTATGGATTGGTTTTCCATATATAGATCTAACATTAAATTAGAATATAATGAAATAACCCTCTGTATCTTGAATCGTCTTCTGATTATATAAAAGTTTAAGGATGAGGATGAATATCATTTATATAATCTTCATAAAATGGATATTATTTACCTATGAGAAAATGTATCTTTCTCAAATGATTGAGACTAAGGACAAGATAAACCTTGAATAAATTATCATTTTTAGGGAATACACTAAGGTGTTTGCCGAAGAATTACATGGTCTTTCTCCTAGCTAAGAGGTTAAATTTTCAATCAATATTATACTTGGATATGTTCCAATATCTGAGATACCATACTAAATTTCAACTATTAAACTTGAATATTTAGATAAGAAACTATAGTATAATCTTGATATAGGGTTTATATGTCCAATTGTTCCACCTTGGGGTACACTGGTCCTATTTTTTAAGAAGAAAGATGGGTCAATGTGACTCTTCATTGATTATCATGATATTAACATGATAATGATAAAGAAAAAGTATCATCTTCCCTATATTTATGAGTTGTTAAATTAACTACATAGAGAAAAATACTTCTCGAAGGTGGATATTCGGCCAAGATAATATCAAGTAATAGTGAAGAATGAGGATATCCCCAAGAATTATTTTATAAATGGTATGGGCATAATGAGTATGTAGTGATTCCATTTGGATACAATAATTCTATATAAATATTTTTGGAATTAATTTAAATAGTCTTTAAATATTACCTTATCAAATTTTTGATACTATTTATAGACGAAATTCATATATACTATAAAAGTAAGGAGGAACTTGAGGATCATTTTCATTATATACTAAATAATTTTTGAAAGGAAAATTTATTCTCAATGTATACTAAATATGATATTTGGAAGGATAAAGTGACATTCATGGGGAATATTATCACCAATAAAGGGTTATATGTAGATCCTCCAAAAATAGGGGAAAATGAAGGATGGACTAGACCAACCTATGTAATGGAAGTCCATAGTTTCCATAAATTATCTATGTACAACCATTTATTTTTGATGAATTTCTATTGATTATCAATCAAACAAACCATTCTAAATAAATAGGAAGCTATTTTTTCCTATACTAATAAATGATAAGAGATAATTAAAGAGTTTAATAAGAGGTTAATCACTATACCTATACTGAAAATACCCACCAGTAGGGAAGGATTTGTGATCTACAACAATGCGTCAAAAAATTTATTGGATGTGTACTTATAGTAGATGATAAAGTGATAGCCTCTTCCACCCTTAGATTAATGATTTGTGAGTGTAACTATCTAAAACATGATCTATAATATCTTGTAGTGATATTCACATTGAATATTTAGAATCATTATCTTTATAGTGAGAAGTTTTCCATTTATATGAATTATAAAGGACTCATGTATATATTCACACAAAGGGAGATCAATATATGCAAAAAATTTGGTTAAATGTGATCAAGGATTCTTATTCTTCACTCCATTACCACCCTGGGAAGAGAAAAAAAGTGGAAGATTACCTAAATTGAAAGGATCCCACAACCCTATCCATTATGAGTATTAAAAGGGATCTAATCTTCATGTACATGAAAAGGATGTATATGAGAATAATAAATGGATATTAATCCTACCTTAATCAAATAACTATTCATCCTTCCATTGATGAGTAGATTAAGGAGGCCCATAAAGATGATTTGGTGATATAGAAAAATTTAGCAAATACTGGAAAGTTTAACTTTTCTAATGATAAAGTTATTAGGTTTGGAACCTAGATATGTGTCCCATCAAAACTAGTGATGAAGAAGGAACTTATCGATGATGTTCATTTATCATCCTTCTTTATTTATCGAAAAATCACTAAGATGTAAAGATATTTGATGAAAAATATATAGTCAGATAACATAATGAGTGATATTTCAGAGTTTGTATATTAATGATTTAAATTGAAACTTATCATGGTAGAATAATGTAAGTCTAATTGTATGAGGAAACCATTACCCATAATATTATAAAAATGGTAAAACATACCCATGTATTTTTTAGAGGACTCCTTAGGATACCTAAAATAAATAATTCCATTAGGGTGGTAGTTGATCACCTTACAAATTAGCACATTTCATTATTATCAATGAATATTTCTCTCTTGATCAACTCTCTAGATATACATAATAAAATTGGTCAGACTACATAGATTTCCACTCCCCACTATATATGATCGAGATCTGATGTTTACCACAATGTTTAGGAGAATCCTTAATAAGCATTGAATGCAGAGATGAGTTTTAGTACATCATATCACCCTCTGTAAGATGTCAAGTCTAAAAGAACACTCAAAATCTTGAGGGTATGTTAGGATCATGTTCATTGGATTTCTAAGAATGTTGGTATCAACACCTTCCCCCAGTGGAGTTCTCATATGACAATAGTTTTCATTATATCCTTAAAATACAACTTTATGAGGATCCATATGGGCTGAGGTGTTAGAATCAAATATGATGGAATATAGTTAGAGTTTGGAAGCTAATGGGACATACTATTATCCAAGAGGAGATATAGAATGTTTGAATCATTCAGTGGCATATGAAATCCATGAAACATCGACATAAATGATATAAAGACAATTATTAGTGGGACATAGAGTTTATGGTCATAGATAAGTTTTTCATTCATATATCACCATGGAAGAAAGTTACGATTTTTCAGAAGATGGGAAGCTCATCCCTAGAGACATAATCTTCTTTCAGATCCTTCATCACATCAGAGTTGTGCCCTATTGACTATCACTCCCATCGAACCTATCTCAAGTACATGATGCATCTCATGTATCCCTCATGATGAAATAAATAATAAAATAATAACATTTAATAAATCTATAGGTGGTACCATTGTATAATGATCATTCATATTAGGAGCATTTTATAAACATCATAGATCCTAGATACAATGTTCTATGAAAGAAGGAAACCCAACTAGTCAAAGTTTTGGGGCAGAACAACAAGATTGAGGAAGAGACATAGGAAATGGAATATGTGATAAAATAGAAGTACCCGAATATTTTTTTATATGAAATTAAAATTTCAAGGGAGGAATTTATCATGTGTTGAATAATTTATTAACATGAATATTTATAAATGAAATTTCATTTTCAAATGAGTAATTTCTTTATTAGTAAATGAAGTTATATAAAAACATGCACTACATCGGTTATTATATATTCTATTATATTTAAAAGACCATTAAATATCATAACCATTGATAATATTTCTATTGTACAATGACTATTAAGATTAGTATATTAAGGGTTATGATATAGTCAAATTTAAACTGGAAAAAGAAGAGTTGGTCTCAAACTGTAGGATCATACCCTATGAAGATCATTTATTAGAGATTTTAAGGGAGATAACATCATTTGGATTTAACTTTACCAATCCCAAGATGAGGCTCAACAAATAAATCATGTGAAAACCCATTTATGGGATAATACCAATCTCATTGAGATCAGAACCAAAACCATGTTCATTGAACCACCTCAATAAAATCTCACAATTTCATAACTTAACCTTACAGAATTCACAGGCATAATAAATAGTTATGTATCTAGACTCAAAGTATATGAATTTTTTTTATTATATTTCAATAAAATAAAGATTATATTTATTCCCTTTTATTATTAACTTTTAAATGGTTAAATAATTATTTTGATAAATATTAGATTATTATACTATGAAAGGAAAAATGTATTTTTGGGAAATACATAGTTTCAATAAAGGAAAACTATTTTTTGGAAACAATATTTTTTAAAATAAATTTTATTTTTATAAAATATTCTTATTAAATTATATTTATTTAAATATAATTACAATACAGTTTTACAAAGTCAAGTATTATTTTTATAAGGGTAAAAAACTATTATTATCACAAAACTAGTGTATTTAAATAAAAAAGGATCTTGATTTAAAAGTATAAATTCACGTTTTGAGAGAGTTATTTTTGAAAAATAAATATATTTTTTTAAATCATAATGTAAAAATTATCCAACTATGAATTTTTCATAATTTTCTAAGACTGTCAAATTTTGGGGTAAAAATTAAATATCTTATAAATATAATATACGTATTATGGATAACTAAAATACCAAAAGTCATGTAATAAATTCTATAAATAGTATCCAAGACCAAAATTATGTTTCCACTTTAAAGTAATGTGTTTTTATGTTATTTTATTAATTATATAAACCCTTAATTGATTATCCAAAACAAATATTATATTTTAAGGTTTTAAAATCAATTTATTATAAACACGACTCACATCCACATCACTTTGGGTATTATTTTAAGGATTTCATTTAATGTAAATATATAATAATGAAATACAATAATCCTTTCTAGGAACTATGGTCAAAACTAGGGGATTGTTTTTTATATTTAGTAATGTATGATTTAGAGTCCAAAACCTATTTTTTGAAATTAATAAAGAATTACCCTCAAATTTTCTATATATACTCACCCAAACCCCATTACACTTCAATAAAACCCATGTATCATGAAGTAAATACACCCTTAACTTCTCTATATCCCTCCCAATATTCCCCCAATCTCTCTATAATCTCCTCCCATTCTTTTAGAAATTCCCTGTCAGGGTAAGAGATCCTCTCCTTCTACACTTCATTCAGGAACCTTCTTCATGTCATGTATTTTGATTTTCAATTTTTCTTGTGAAGATATAATTTTACATTTATATATTAAATTAATTTTGATTCTGAAGTGATTATAGACTCCTTTCACTCTCATTCACCCCATCCATAAACATTTATATACAATTATAATGTTGTTAATATTATCCTTTGACTTTCCATGCCAAACATTTGTGTAGTGAATACCCATCCCCATTCCCACTCAAGGAGATTAACCTAGTTGTACCTATTAATCATTTATTGGGTATTTCCATGTATTTAACCCACAATCCATTAGATTTTGTTTCAAATAGGGGAAATATATCCTTTTTTTGTATGATATTTCTGGTGAACTTATGTCAGTACATGATATGAAAGTCATAGGTGGGCCCAAAATTATAAATCACTTCAATGCATTGGGTAATTTTTTTATCTCATGAGATTCAATGTATGGTTAATGAGAGTTTATCTAAAGAACATTATTTTATAATTTCCTGGAAGTTATCCTTTACTTATGTTTATTATGTCATGTTTTATGTTGATACAACATTCCTATGATTTCTTCATATTCTCATTATATATCATGATTAAATGTTCAATTTTATGATTCTCAACCCTTTTATTTATTTTTGATATTCCCATTGACTCACAAGTATGAATTTTATCATGTTATGATTTGATTATTCCCTTACCAGGCTTTATATCTCACTCGTTTAAAATATACATCACCAAGTTATCCCATATAGTTTTTAATATCCAAGGAATATAATGAAATGTTTTTTAGTTTTTAAATAATGATGATGTACCCATGTTTTAAGTTATTATGTGATTTTACTAATTTCCAAAAAAAACAAATAGGAATCACAATATATTGGGGTTGTATTAAGTTTATTTTTTGAAATAAATCATGAAATAAAGTGTATAAAAGATATTCTATGTTATATAGCCCATGTGTGATGAGTATATATGGAATTGTCTGCACTGGACTCTAAATATGTGAAATTATCTCACAAAACTTTTAAAATGTGACCCTTCCTAATTCTTCAAAATCCCTACCCCATGTTATGTGAATGATATGCCCCAGGTGATGAACCTAGGAAGTCTTCTATGAAAATCATTAGTTTCTTAGAATGATGTGTTTCAGATGCCTTACGTAATACAAAATAAATGTGATACACCTTGTTTGAAAAGTGAAGGATTCCCGAATCAACAAGACTTGAATTCCTTATACCCTTAGAGTAAGATTCTTCATAAGGGACACATGATGCCTTGGGTTTCACACTTATGATTTCTCATGCATGAGATTCACTCTACTCTAAAAGTGGAAGAATTTTACATATACCAAACAGGCCCAATATACATAGATGCTAGACATGCCCAATGTCATCATAATCCCCAAGAGCATGTAGATACCTTTTCATGACAACATGAATGATAATTTACTGGTGTCCACTTCAAGATAGACTTAGTAACTATATTCAAGAGCATGTCTCAAATCTATAAGGGAGACCCGGAGTAGGAAACAAACTCCAAGGAGGAATCTAAGGAAGGTGTATTCAATATCCAATCTTGCTTTTCTGATCAAGGAGACAACATAATCAATTATGGTTGTATATGTCTCCCATGACTATAAATAGGGAATTTTGGGTAAATGTATTAGAGAGGATGTGACCAGATCAATGATCAAAAACACACTAGGATATGTACAAGACACACTTGATGTGTTCCCTAATAGAATAATTAGAAAAAAATGTGATTTATTGATAACCAAGTATGGTTGGAATGATTTCAAGAGAAATGGGATAGATGCCTAATTGTATATTTATTGTTATTTATATATTGAGAAATGGGATGGATACCCGAGGATATAGTGATGGTAGATATCGATGATAGAGAGACATACTATATTACATGAAATGGTGTGGGAATTACACCAAATGGATAGGATGAGTTCTTAGTGGGGATTCCTCATTAATGTATCTTAATCATTCATGATTATTATTTTTATTTCAATATAGTAAGATGTTATTTATACGATTAGTTTATAACTTCTTGAAACATTTTGAATCAGTGCAGGGTAAGGGAATCCTTGATATGGTATCCTATGAGAAGTCCCGGAGTTGATAGATAATTTATGAAATGATAATCGAATTAATAAATGTATAGGGTTGATTTATAGTGATTTTAAATGATGATTACATGGTTGATAATATTGATAACAAAATATATTATTCCATATGAACTAGTTTAAAAGATCAAATTTTTAATCTTGTAAATTAATATGTGATATTATTAATTAAATATTAATTAATTAATAAATGTGGGACTTGATTATTGAACATGCGTTTGATACCTAAAAAAACAGAGTTAGAAACCAGGTATCCTATGTGGAATTAGAATAACATGAGCCCAACAATAGGTTGTTTCCATTAGTGGGAGTGATAAAAATACTATTTATATTTTCTAATTTTATACAGTTAACCACAAATATTGTTAGGGAAACCGATACCCAAATTTTTAATAGTGTTTTATCAAAAATCAATGATTGTTAGGGAACTAATGGTTGAATTATCCCTCTCCCATTCCCCCCGTTATATTGTAGTTAATATAGTTATACCCCAAGATATAATGACTTATGATATAAGATGTGTTCCTACCCAGAATCTGAAGGATATTATTTTACTATACATTTATTATCAAAAAATAAAAAATTAAGGTGTGTTATATTCTTATATCTAGTAACAATGCCTCTAGATTCATACATGTGTACATATATGGAATGTCATGTCATTAGGTTTAATGAATTTACATATGTTATCCTAGCTTTTGGACATACACATCATTACGACTAAGGAGGATGATGATGATGGGTTGGGAGGCTATATAGGATGCAGTAATGGGCATGATAATTATGAATGGAGTGCAAGATGAATTATCAAAGGGATGAGCACAAGACATGTGTAATTAGGGAATGAGGGAGACAAAATAATAGAAAATTTGAAGATGTTTACCTTAATTCATATATATTCATATGATATAGAATTCACTGATCCAATTCATTACCAATTAAGTAAGATATGGTGAGGTTGGAAGTATAGTATTACCTAATTATGTGATGAGTTGGTTTCATTTATTTACTTAATGGGATTTATTACGCTTCTTTCAAATTTTTCAAAAGTGATTTTGGGGATGATCCTACTAAGCATACATGTTATTCTCACATAACTTATATATATAATATTTTTTTTATATTTATGAAAGATATTTTAATATTAAGTTGTGTATTGATTTGGGAGATTTTCATGAGCTATATGAAGGTTTTGGTCACTACCATGGATTTATTTTTGTATTTTTATGTTCTTTCAGTTATGTATGATATTACATTCATGTATTAGGATTGATTATTTTTTTTTTCAAATTTGGTTGGTGGTTTTCTCATATTATCACTACTTACATAAGTAAATTTTTAGGGTAATTCCTCTCATATGTGTTCTTTAAAAAACCTCGATGATAGGTGGAAACTTATATCTTATTAGGGGTGGGTCTTATTGATCACTATTTACCTTTATTCATTACTGTATCATTATGAGTTATTTTAGAGAAATGGGGTAATGATAGAGTGGTATCAAATCTGATGGTTGAGAGATATGATTGAGTTTAGAGATATACATTGTTTCATACTACATGGTTCAGTAGGAAAATAGTATCATGTAGTCTTAGTATGTCTTGTAAACATGGGAGGCCGGTTACGACTTGGGATTTTAGGGTTCCCTATGATCTTACATAAGGAACTCAACATTACTGAATTTACTAAGGTATGTGATGTTACTTGTAGGGTAGATAATTATAAAATTATCATAATCATGTTTATTTTAATATGTATTTTAATTGATTAAAAATTTAGAATTATGTTAGAAATTGAATTAAAAATTTAATTATCAATAATATTTGTCTCAAGTTAGGAGTCCCTAAAGTTTTTCTTTTAAAGAAATGACTCAAGGATGATAACCCTCATGTTCTCACCAAAGTTATTTACTAAAATTATCCAATATATCATTTTATTGAAGGTTGATAACAATAAAATATAGAAAAGAAAACTATGATAGTTTCAGTTCCATAGTTCATAGATATATTAGGACTCTATTTGAGTTCAGGGGAGAATGTGTTAGTAAAATGAGGAAACTAAAGCCATTATTTTTGTTTGTGCATAGAGTAAGCACTTGATTTTCAATGTTTGTGATAATGTTTTTTTACTAGGTTAGAAGTAGTGGTACATGTCCTTAATGGATAAGAGGTTTTGTCTTTAATATGGATAATTTTTTAAGATTATTTTTATGTTGGGATTCTTACTTCAATTTAAATGTTTTCTCATTGGGTGGTGATATTTTCCATTAAATTGAAGATATTTGAGTTATTCTCTTGATATGTTGTGAAATATTCTAATTTATTTTTTAAGACTTAATCCATTGATTGATAGTGACCTAAATTCAATGAATCAAATTCACATAATTCTATATTGAGTTTCATCTCTTTAAAAGAATGATTAGAACTTTAATAATTCTCCCTAATTGAAATTGACTTACTCAATCCCATTAGATAATTTTTTATTCCACACAAACATTTGAAAACTAACCAATACTTGAATTACCCTCAGAGATGGTAAGTATAACCCCTTCCACATGCCTATTTTTTATATAGATATATGTTTAGGGGGAAGGGAAATTTTATTTTCAACTTTTATTGTATGTTAGACATTAAAGAAGATAAAGTTAAGGGACACTTAACCCATCATGATATTATTTTTCATGCTATAATTTAAATCCAGGTAGATTACTCAAGGCCTACAAAAACATATGTTATATTTATGGGGTAGATGTGTTCCCTTCTTTGTATGATTGTAGAATCTCTAGTTATATTGATTAATATTCTCATATTGGTTGAGGAATATTAATTTTTTTTAATTAAAATCTATTTAAAGTAATGGGATTCACATTTAATGAATGGTAAATATAATAATTAAAATATTTTCATCATTTGATTAGTTTGTTCTTACTGAATGAAGGTTTGAAAACAAAAAATGAATTATCTATAATTAATAAAGTTGATTGTTTCAACCTCATGTTTTATGTTACATGTGATATATTAATTAGGATTATCTAGATTCTATGTTATGTGTATTAATATTTGAATGATAAAGGTCATGGTGTAGAAGTGATAGATTAAAAATAGAATGTTAGGAAATCTTGTAACTTTTATCAATATGTGACTTATTACAGAAAGAATTATAAATATTGAAAGTGATAGATCATGAATGGAATGATTTAAATATTCACAAAAATATAAATTAGTTAAATAGGAAACATTTTTTTATAGTAATGGTATGAATATTTAATTTCTACGATGCATGATTAATTAAATTATCTCATTTAATGATAGTTTTTCTTATGTAATTAAAAATAAAATTTATTTGTAATTTTTTGCATGGGTAATTTATGGTTGATAATTTTCTCCATATTTTGTGATAATATGTGTAATAAGCACATGAGCCTCAGACCAGTTGGTGAGGTATCCTTAAGTGCATCCACAAGACCCAGGTTCAAAACCAGGTAGAGGCATATTTTCGGGTTACTGTAGCAGGCACTGTAGTAGTACTGTACAGTACTGTACACTGTGCGGGTACTGTAGTAGAACTGTACACTGTATAGGTACTGTAGAAGAACTATACACTATGTGGGTACTATAGTAGGTACTGTAGCAGTTACTGTAGCAGGTACTTTTCGGTACTGTAGCAGTTGGCACTATTCACCTTGGGCCACCGGTTTGGGCTTGAAGTCCTTAAGGATTTCAGGCCACCCAGGCCTTCGGGTCAGTAGGGATTTCGGGCCACCATTAAGGCCCTAGGTACACCTCAAGGCCTTCGGGCCACCTCAAGGCCTTTGGGCCACATGCAGTTGCCCCAGACACACTACAAAAAAGGAGCAGCCCTAGAAGAGGATTCAGAGAAGGTGCACTCACCAGAGTAGAACCAAATGGATTTTCAGAATGAGAGGGTATGGCTATGCCATCGGTACCAACCTATGATTGCACGGAAAGCCTAGCTAGATGGCCATTCAAAGGTGGAGAGCTACTTCATGACACAAATGCTGGGGAGGGGCAGTTCCTTGTAGATAGTATGGTTGAATTCCCTAAGACCTCCGGGTCATGTAATATCCTAAGCCTACAGACCTTGTAATCTCTGAGCCTACGGGCCTTGTAAGGGTTCCCCCTCATCCCTTGAAAGGGGGGTTATCAAAAATCAATAAAAATTAAGGCCTTCAGGCCATTCAGGCAATATGTATAATAATATTCTATGATACAAAAATGGAAAATTTTATTCTGTGGATTTTTTTGAATAAAAAATTACAGTTCTCTTATGAAATATTATTTTATTTTAAAAGATATTCTTTTTCAAAATTGAATGGGAGTATTTAAAAAAAATACATTTATGACACCAATATATGTATAATGAATTAAAAGTGCTATAATTTAATGGTTTTCTAACCTATTTGATTTTAAATGAAAGAATAAAATTTTATAAAAAGTCATGATAAAATTTTGAACTTATTAACCATAATGGATTAATAAAATGTATTAAGTATAATGTATACATGTTTTATTAATATATTCTGTGAAGATTCTATGTTATATTCCATGTTAATTGTTTTTTATATTATGTGAGTATATTGAGTTTATTTTTTTATGTTTACAAACATAATTTGTTCATTGAATGCCCGGAAGGATAAATTCTATATGTTATGAATTAAATATGATCTATTTTTATGTATCCATGATTCAATAAGTATATACAATTGGAGGATAAAATTAAGAAATTATGTTTTGAATTTTTTTATTGATACATAAGGTTAAAGAATGAGAATATTTTCATTTGATAAAATTTCTATGTAAAATTATTGAAGTTAATCATATGTTGATGGTACACAGTTATGTGCTTTATTATTTTGGTGTATTGGTTGTGTTACAAGTATAGATGGATCCTATAGAGGTATCTTGTGGGGTTGTTGATAGATTCCCCATTGTTTTTCTCCCTAACTATATTTTTTTAATTATTTAGGATGAAATTTTTTTGAGGGGTATCTGATATAATTTTTAGGATTTTTTCGTGAGCATACCATGGTCATTCTGAGGTGTATGTTGGTTTAAAAAATCTTTAATAACTTCAATATGTTGTTTCTATGTGGTTTTGAAAATTGTAAATGTTATTTTCAAATTCTTAAATTTTATTATTGCATGATTCTTGAATTTATTGGAATATTTGGAAGCGATTCAATTATTTTTTAACTAGTTTTAGAGTGGGTTATTAGTTTTAATGTATATTTAAAATTGGTATTAATAATATTTTTAATAGATTCTATGTTTTTTTATTATAATCATTTATTTTATTTTTGTAATTATCCCCTTATTTTATAGTATAGGTTATTCTAAGATAATTTTGTAAGTATTATAAGTAATTTTGATGTCTTGGAAATGATTTAATTTTTAAATGTAATATTTTTATTTTACCCTTACACAACTCACCACAATCTCATGTATATGGATCTGATCATGTATGGGTATAACCATTTTTCACACTTCTATTTATGGGTGATATGGTTATTAAAGTCATGAATATATTTTTATGTCTTACATATAGGTAGGTCGGTCTTGTTGATCCTTGAATGTAAGTAGTTGAGACATTCCATTCATTATATAATGGTTTTGCATCAGGGTAATGCATGATTTATTTATTCCATGTGAGAGTAAGCACCTCTTGAATTGAGTTCAGGAAATAATAGGAGAGTAAAGGTAGCTTGAAATAACATTACATAATATGTACCTATTATGGTAAGTTATGATTTTAAATAATGAAAATATTAGTTTTCCCACTATTTCATATATGTATATCCATTTTTAGAATATAATGAAAAAACAATGAATATCATTATTTTAAATCATTTTATGCAAATATTTTATAAAATTTTAACTTGATTAATAATAGGATATTTGAAATGGTTATGTGGGTGAAAAAAATAGAAATTAAATTTAAAGATGAATTAAATGGAAAATATGATAGGTTATTTGGGAAATAAATGAAACTTATCTTTTTTAATTCATAAAAAGTAGAGTTGTATTTCCATTATTTTTCCCTTTTTTCTATTTATTTTGGGTGTTTCAAAACATTTATATTAATGTCTTGAAGATATATATGATATTTTTCAAGTATCCATGTGAGTTTCTAGACCCAAATCATTGAATCTCCCTCCTTTGTTTTTGGTACAACTCATATGATGCTTTTCTTCCAAGTATTTAATATATAATTATCTATTTTATTGTTTACAAGTGGGAATTAATCTTGATATAGTTCATCCATGTTAATATAAGGGATTATACATAAACAAGACAATAATATGAAATAATTATTGAATATGTACTCTTATTTTAAAACCAGTAAATAAATAGAAGAATAAAAATCTATTATCACATATGAATTATTGATATTTTCCTAATATAAATATAAAACAAATTAAAAATTAAGATTAATTATTAAAAGTATATTATTATTAATAATTTAAATTTTGAGAAATGAATGTTGTGATAATATCACATAATCAGAAAAATAATCCTAGAGAGTGAATTTATTCTGTAATGAAAAATCAATGAAATTCTTTGGGAATGTGAAAGAGGTCTCTATGAAAGCTCAGGGGCCACATGGATTAGGTAAGGTGACTGCAACATATCCTTATTCCATGACTTCTTGACAGAGAAACATCGGAACTGTGTACTGAACATCCATCACGTTGGAGGTTCATACTCTAGTGACCTGGAGGAGATTGGAGGTATGGTGAATACTAATTTCAATTCATTATTATGCAATCCTAAACCATGGATTCATAATAGTTGTCCCAAAGGCCAAGCTAATCGCATCAAATTGATCTCGCGAGTGATCTTTGACCATGGAAACACCATGAATGGTAGTGCCCTGAAAGAGAAAGATGACTAGGACTCAGTTTGTCCTCACAATCAGGATATATCACCATGACCTGATGGATTCCTGGTCTCATTCTATTTTATTTCATGAAGTGTCATCAAGGAGGATCTGGTTTCAATTATCCAATACTTCTTCCATGGGGGGGGGGGGTGTTTCCATGGGTTTCTTATGCCACAAAGATTATCCACTTTCCCAAGGTGAAACATCCCTCCACAATCAATCATTTCTAGACCATAATTATGTGAACAGATTTGTATAAGGTACTAGAATCCATCATCAAGAGGTGACTATCTTTATTCTTCCATTTCTGGGCCTCATAGGAACATCATGCCTTCATCCAGGCTAGGTCCATCCAAGATACGATAGGTATGTTCCAAGAGATGGTCGGTGATATCAATAGATAATGATGGGATCCAAACTTGTCATCAAGGTCAATATGGAAAAGTCTTATGATCACATACAATGGAGATTCATCCTTTGAGTAATGAGGTGCATGTGATTCTCACAGTAGACCACAAAATTGTTGTTCCAGTTCTATAACTCACTATGTTTCAGCATTGTTTTCCGGGGGATGAAATGAGGGTTCTTCAAATCTATTAGGTAGATAAGACAAGGGGACCATCTATCCCCGACCATCTTCATTATGATTCAATATGTTCTAAGTAGACATGTTATCTTCTACATTCAACAATGCTATATTAGCCCGTACCACTACATAGGTCACTTCCCTAGGGTGTCTCACCACTTTTTTGCAGATGGGTTGATCTTTTTCATCAGTGAATGCATCTCTCCAGTCAGGGGAATCAATAAAATGATAGAGTAATACACCGGATGGAGTGGGAAAATTATTAATTGGGATACAAGTTATTATTTCTTTTTATCTAATTGCTCTACCATGAGAAGGAAAAATACCAAATCTATCATGGGAATATAGGGTAAGACCTTTAATATGGATTATTTGGGAGAGCCCATTTTACCTGGAAAGTCCAAGTAACACACTTGGAAGGGGTGATCTAAAAAATCACCAACCACATCAACAAATGAAAAAACCAATCTCTCTCATTTTGTGGGAGAATCATCCTTGTTAACTGTGTCTTTTATTCAATTACCATTCACATTCTTTTGGTACTCAAGGATCCCAAGTTATTTTTTAAAGATATATAGAATCTATTAAACTCTTTCATGTGGGATGATCAAGGGGAGGGTATATTCCATTGGGCCTCCTGGTCTATGCTGTAAAAACTGATGGAACATGGGGGTATCAATGTGAGTAATATAGAGGAAGAAAATGAATCTCTTCATGGGAAACTAAAGTGGGAGGTAATTGAACGCTGGTATCTTTACAATAGATTTATCATAGGTAAATACAACTATGGGTTTAGAGAAAAAATATGAAAACCATTCCTCTTATGTAAATCCTTTCAGGGACACATCCCAACTCTCCAACATCACTCTTTATGAATTATATGCAATTGTGACATCAAATCTGGGAGTTTAACTAGTTGGGTGAGGTTTTGGGATTTCTAGGTTTCCCCATACTCAGAATGACCATCAAGAAGTCCATTATTCATCCTTATTTCATCTAATGGATTCGCAACCAAACTTATAAAAATTTAATTAATAGTATGAGGATGGAGAATATCCCCGATTAGTGTATCTTCATGGGATCCTCATCGGGAAAATTCATGACTAGGATGTACAAAATGTTTTTACATATGGAGCCTGAAAGAAACCCCTCGGTGATAAACCTATAGTGTAAGTAAATACCAATGAAGTATAACCTCTTAGTTTAAAGAGTCTAAAACAAGTCCATTCCCACAAACACAATTGTAAAGGGAAAAGGGGTCTAACTTGGCTCTAATTGTTCTAGTCGTTTAGTTCCCATAGAGGAGTCTACAATGCACCTCTTCTTCCAAGGAGAATGGGTATGTAGGATTTTGAATTATCTAGGGGAATTCAATGCTCTTTCTAGTTCGATGGAGTCAGCGGGGTAATTCCTTCCGGACTAGTTCTAAGAGTGGAGCATGAAAATCCCTGAGGAGAAGGCTCGGGCGATCCTCCTGACAGCCGGTTGCTGGTCCATTTGGATTTATCACAAGAAAGCTCTCCACCATAGTCTCCCCCCATCTAGTAATTCCTTATCTATGAAGGAAAGATTACTTGTGGATAACATTTACAGCCTTAGGAAAAACCAAGAGGAGGCTCCCCCTTTCATATGCCATATTGTTAGAAGACTCCCATCTGAGGCACCAAGACCTATCTAGCAGGGGAACTGGGTGTGTTGGTCTCCCAATCCCCATGGTCTCAAGTTAAATACCTGGTATGGGGTCATGTATGAGGGTGAGTGGTTTGTGACACCATGAGTTCAGTTTTGTATGTCTGTATCACATTTTATGGGGTAGGTAATTCTTTGAAAGTGGAATCTAATCCATCATTAATGGGGTTGATTTGTGAAAATCACATTAGATCACTTTGGCTACTATGGAGACTGACTAAAAAATTGTCTATATCTCTCAATAAACCCCTGGAAGGTTACCTATCTAACTCCTAAATGAAAACATATCATCACCAATGATATAGAACTCCTCCATACATGGAATGAGATTAATCATGTTGATGACTTACTGGCCTCTAAGGCTACTCAGGACCCTCCCCTTATTGAGTTATTTACCCTTGGGTCCCTCCCCCGAAAAGTACTAACTTTTTTATGGGATATTCCCTTCGGATTTATTTTTTGATACCCCCTATAGGCTTTGTAATATTTCCTTTCCCCAATAAAATAAATAAAATTTTTATTTTTATTAATGAAAATTAATTTTTTCATAAACTTGGAATTTTAGGAGGAAGAAAATTTTATTGGATAATATTTAATTATTATTTAATAGTTAGATAATTAAATTAACGAGGAAGAATTTTTATGGAATATATTACATTTATCATTGTAAAATATAGAAATTTATGTATTAAGATAGAAAATGAGTGTATTTATATTGGTGTATGATACTTCATAGCATGGAATTAGACAATAGTAATATCTTTTAATCTATATATTTATTAGATAAAGATATTATCACATGTTTTACATGAAGAATGTTAATTTTTTATTCAATTAATTATATAATTAGATAATAATTTGAGAGTGATTATATGTGTTTGAATTATGTTTATGTTTCCTTTTAACATTTACTATAAAGTGTGATACATGAATTCTTGTGTTTTTTTTGTTTTTTTATTAAAATGGTTTAATATATTACAAAAGAAAAAAAATGTTAATTTAGATGATTTTATAATTAAATTTAAAGATGAATGAGAACAATAACTACTAATATTCTTAGAATTGATTAAAATTAGGAATAATGTATGAATACTATTAGTGTTATTCCAAGAATTTATTAGACACTTTATATAGGTTTCTTGATTTGGAAAACCAATGCATAATAAACTTATTAATTCGACATGAAATTAAAATAGTTTTTTGTTTAAAGAATAAACGTTTAAAATATAATGATCACATTATTGATTGTGAATGTCTTGACAACCTTTATGACATGGCCTTAGTGAATTGGGTTTTATTATAAAAATACAATTAATATGCATGTCTTCTCTAAGATAACTAAATCCCTGATGTTTTTGATTGATAACCTAATATGGTTGGAATCAGTTTTTTAGAAATGGGTATGTGAAAATTGAAATATATATGGTTGGTTATATATTTATAAATGGCCTTTGAGATCAATGCTATAGTGATTTCTAATGTTAGTGATGGAGGGAAACAATATACATTGCACAATAGTGTGGGAATAACCCCAGAAGATCTAGAAGGGATTAGGGGAACAAATCTTTTATTGTTTTTGATATATAAAAATATTTCTTAATACTTTATTAATGGTCATATGTCTTGATGTTATTTATATGATTAGTTTTCAATAAATTTAATACATATGAATATGTACATAACTAGTTCATACTTGATGTGGTAACCTAGGAGGTGGCCAAGAGTACCCATATAATTTATGAAATTATTAATTAATTGATAAATAAATAGTGATTGTTCATAGTTATTCCAAATTATTTTGACACACTTGATAATATAAAAAAGTGAATTTATTATGTCAAATTCATGAGCATAAAAGATTAAAATTTTAATCTTTGAAATAAATATGTTATAATTTTAATTACATGTTAGTTAATTAATTAATATGGGACTAAATTGTGGTTTAATTTTCTAAAACATGGAACTTAGCGGTGGT
This sequence comes from Viscum album, assembly GCA_963277665.1. Classification (NCBI taxonomy): domain Eukaryota; kingdom Viridiplantae; phylum Streptophyta; class Magnoliopsida; order Santalales; family Viscaceae; genus Viscum; species Viscum album. The sequence goes on along the minus strand of OY728139.1, from coordinate 1,508,010,225 downwards.
AGGAGAGTTTCATGTATAACATTAACTATATATGAGTTTATTGTTAGGTTTTTATCCTTAGAGTGGATGTTTTTTATATTATTAATATATTTATATTTCATACATCTCAACAACCATGTTGGTAGGAATATAGACACCCAAATGTTTTGGGCTTGTTTTCTCCAACATTTAGGACGGCGAGGGAATAAATTTTTAACATCTCCCTCTCCTCTAGTACCCAGTATTTCATGTAGTCATATCCCTTAATATAATGGATCATAATATACGTGATTTACAACCTAGTATATAATGGATCTTGGATTACAATACATTTATGTTGATATAGTAATGGCTTGAGGTATAAGGTATAAGTGTATTTGGTTATGGTGGATATAACTTCCCATTAGTGTACATGCATGGGATGGGATAGATTTAGTTATATTTAACTTACACAGAATATGGTATATTTGTGTAATATACTTGGTTACTACATGGTATGATGATGATTTTTTCATCTTGAGAGCACTATATGCAATAATTCCTATGAAACATATGCACTTGGTACATGATGAGTTATGGAAGGGATGAGCACATGTTGAATGGCATTGAGTCATGAGAGAGAAAAACTTGTTGAGAAGTGATACTACTGTACATTCATTTATATATATGCCTTTTATATATAATGGTTTACTTTTATTCGTTATTGAGAGGATGGGCCACAATGAGGTTGAAAAAATAGTATTACCTATTTAAGTGATATGTTGAATCCATTTATTTATTCACTATGCTTTAGTATGATTCTTTTACATTTTGAATGAGAGGTTTTGACAAGGATACTTCTTAGTATAAATGTTATTATAACACTATGTATATATAAAATGATCTTAAATTCCATTGTATTTGGTTAGTGGTCAATCTAGGTGTTACTAGAATGAGGATATTTTTAGGAGCTACGGGAGCCTTATGGTCATTTTTGAGGATTTATTTTGGAATTTGTTTTTGTTTTAGTTATGTATGATATTACATTCATGTATTCAGATTGATTATTTATTTATTTATTTATTGTATTTAGTTTTTGGTTTTATATCTTATAATTAATTGCATAACTATATATTAAGGGAAATGCATCCCATATGTGTTTTTTCTATACACTCACTACTAAACACCAAACTATGGCCTATATGAGGCATGTTTTGGGATTTATTATCTCCCATTCTTCATTTTCGGCCTTGGATAAGTATCTTTATTGATAATTGGTCATGAAAATTAATCTATCAAAGACCTATTTGTCAATAAATAAGAAGAAAAAAAAATATATAAAATATTATTTCCTCTAGTATTACTCTACAAAAATATTGGGAATAAATTTAATATTCTAGAAAAGGATTTAGTTATTGATATTTACATAATAGTTCCATGAAAAAATAATTTATAAAATTACACTATAAATGAATATTCAATCCTCCGAAAATCATGAAATTTTTTATAAAATTTTAGACCCACTACTATAATTTTTTTATCTTCGGGGAAGTCAATTTGATAATATATTTGGGAAAATTTATTTTCATGAGAAATAATTTTTGAAATAGCACCATTGCTCATGTTTTCTCAGGGATCATTGATATTTATAAGAAAAGATATATAATTTAAAGAAAATATATTAGTAAGAAAGAAATGATTAAATGGATTTTTTTAGTTATATAGGGTGAAGTCAAGTAAATGAAAAATTTATATGTTATTTCCCAATATACATGTAAGTGAACTGTATAAGCCCACCTCTAATTAGATAAGAATAGTTAACTAATATTGTGTCATCTATAAAAATTCAAAGAGGAATTACCTATAGCCACATATTTTCTCTTGATAACATGAAACATTATTAGCCATATCATAAATTAATAACCAAGAATGAAATATAAATCTCTTATAGATAACATGAATATAAGTAATATATTATACGATAAAAAGATTAATTCATTCAAAAAGAAAATTTTCAAATATTTGTGATCAAATATTTTTATAAACATAAATTAAATAAATATTTACATCCCTATAAAGAAACAAATACAAAAAAATATAATTCCCCCATAAATATCCTATATTTGTGATTATTTATAAACTAATCCAACTAATTAACATGAAAAGAAGTGTAAAATTCATGGTTCATCATGAATTTCTAATAAATAGTACTCAATGTAATAATCCCATGTACTAAGATGAATCTCATTAAAATCAAGTGTCCATGTTAATAATTAATATATTTTACATATTAGAAAAGATAAAAAATAGTAATAAAAAATCACATCTATGGTTTATTAATTATCTTTCCATCTTTTCCTTTCTTATATTTCCCTCAAAAAAAATTATTTTATAAATATTTGTTACTATATATAAATTATCACATTACGAATTTCACCTAAATAACTATATCTTGATAGATTCCATATGTAACCCAAAATTGTAACACAATGCTTCCATTCAATCCTCATAATTGAATAGGTGTAACAAATACAACACAATATTGATCAAAAGAATCACCAATACTTCCCTATATGGATATTAGAACTTATCTTCCTCAAATTTTAATAATAATCACATAATATAAATATTCATTTGGAATATAATAATTACTTCACGCATTTCATCATAAATACAAATTATAATGAATCTCCTCGGAGACACCACTATCACTTATTGAAGATCAACCCGTAAAAATAGTAATAACTATGAATCCCCCCATGACTAGTCTACCTCAATCCCAAAGATATTTTTTTTGAAAATTTTATATACATTGTGAATCATTATCCACTATAAATTCTAGATTTGTTAGAGGGAAGGAGTGTAAAAACTCTTGTAAATATTCATCTATTTTGAAACATGGATAACATGGGAGTATAAAAACATTCTCATGTGTAACATCAATATTCAAAAACCAATATAATTCAACTAAAAAAAGTGATTTAAATTTATATAAATATTGGTATATAACCCAATAGAGTAGGATAGAATATAATATACACATAAATAACATTATCTGACTTATTATCAATCATGTGGGTGTGACTGTAAGTTAAAAATCTATCAAATCATTTACATTTGATTCCACCAAAAATTATAGAATGCAGTAAATAAATAACAAGGTGACAAAGAAATAAAATCACACTTTGAATGTCCTAATCAAAACACTTGTGAAACAATATTTAATTATAATTATCTATAAGTTTTCATAATATTCATCAATATTTTCATAAACATGTATAATATAATAAATAATAGTTTAATGTTATTTATAGGATTGATTTAATTCAAACAATTTCCAATGAAATGATATAATTTTAAATATCAACATTATTTGATAATATCTATTTTAGTAATATTCATTAGAATCATTGTAATAATATTCAATATTATTTCAGGACAACTTACAACCTCAACTAAGGTAATAATATTATTTATTCCCTTAATAAATTCGGATGAATTTATATGTCAACAATATCATTTAATATTAATATTCAACTTAAAAATATGCTTAATGAATCTAAGAGAATAATTATTCATTAAATTTATTCTACAACATTAAAAGTTACACATGTCATAATAAGAATTCACATTATCTAACTTAATCCACAGTACGAGGTTATGTAAACAATAACAAAAAATGACTTTATAATTTGGATATATCTAATCCATCAGTTCCATTAACCATATTTTACCCTTTTAATTTACATAATCTTAATATATCTAAATAATAATAATTATAAAGACTCATTTATATTATTAAAAAGATCATTTTTATATGATAATGTCATTAATATTCAATAGTTCATATCTTTCATAATATCAATTAATAGTTTATACAGTCATTCAAATGTAAAGATAATTATATTATTATTATAAATCATATTTATAAGGATCTTAATTTTTTGATCACTCTCTTTTAATTTTCATTAGGATTAGAGGTTTTAAGAGGATGTTTCAAGATGTTTATAATGAAATAATTTTGATTTTGTCTTTCTTGTGGCCATCACTTCATATTCATTGGAATGGTGCTGGTCATGGAAAGTATTTTGGAGACTTAACCATTGTAAATACCACTTTTAGATAGTAAATTTTTTATTCATGAGAATTTTTAGTTGATTTTTGGGTTCTAGGTGCACCATGAAGGGTGATAATTTTTGGTTGGTCATTTTGGAAAGAATATTGGATTCTTTATTTTCCCTATGTGAAACTAAGAATTGAACCATTCCATAAAGAAGGTTGTATCATTACATGGGTTCTCTCTATTTTAAATGGATATATTGAAATGTTCTATTACTGGGTGTGGTTCTCTTTCAAAAAACCATGTAGGAAACATGTAGTATTAAAATTCCCATGTTATTGGGTATGAGGGTGTGTGAGGTCATGGTGAAGTAGAGTGTGTGAGGGTGTGATAAATGGTGTGTTGGGTATTTCTATGGTATTTTATTTGTCTTAGGGACATTAAATGGATAGAGACTTATCCCTATTTCATTGGGAAGCTTTAGTGTCCTAGAGGGTATCTGAAACACCTTTCACTATGTCATGGTGAAAGGTGTTATGGTGGTCAATGATTATAAAAATTATTTAAAATGAGTGTCAGATTATAGAGTTCAATGATTTTCAAACAGCATAGAAATATGGTCCTACTTTTATTATATCCACCATGGGAATTTATCATGACTCTATGTCATGGTGGAGGATACCCATGATTCCTCTATAAATAGTCTTTTTACTCTCCATTATTTTTGATTTTCTTACCTTTTTTTCTTCGAACCATAGAATACCACTAGCACTATCACCAATATTCAACAGTCTTATTTGAGATTCTAAACACCTTTAATAATTAGTTCAATGTTTCTTAGATAAAGGAACTCACTTTTATCCTCTCATAATTATTTTTCATGTTATCTTCCTTCTAGTGTATCATATTTTAGGAATAAACCTATATTTTTTATTTAGGTTTGATTATGGAATGATGGTGGTTTATTGTGGATAGGATATGAGGTTATTTCCTTGGAGTTCAATGGTGCTCCATACTTTATTGTCCATTATTTATGTAAGAATTATGACCTTGTAATCTTGGTTTGAAAATTTTTACTTCCTATTTTTTATAAGTAATGGTAAAATTATATCACTTTATATTCATTGGGTAATACTAGAATCATCATTAAAATGATAATTACCAAAATTGAATGTGAAATCGGAAGGGTGTTAGGACTGTGTGCGAATATTCTTTGTTATTGTTTATATTTATTTTCGAGATAGCGTTATATTTTTTTACTCTAGTGGTGATTGTAGTTATCATGGTTGAAATTATTGAAATTGGATAATAAATATATAAATGAAATGATTAATTTATTGATGTAAGGGGAAGGTAAATTTATTATTTTTCATCATTGAATAGAAAGAAATATAAAATTTATTCTTAAGGTATATTTATGGTTTACTTCAATAAAATAATATCTAATGGTTATAGGTTTCATGTTGATGGAAATTATGGATAATGAATAGGTTAATTCAATGATAGAAATGAAACAATTATTCCATGGTGATAATGAATTGGGGATGATCATTCCCATTCAATTTTGTGAATATCTTGAATGCCTTGTTGATCTAGACTTTGTTTTCCATGGATTTATATGCTTTATATATATAATTTCTATATATTAATTATCTATAATGATAAAGACATGATTTTATTTGTTTAAAATCATGATTGGTTGGTGTGTTCAATGAATAATGTGAGAGGTTTTCTAGGTTATAGTGGATCTCATACCAATAATAATGGGAAGGAATATGTTATTCATTATGGTTCAGAGGATTACACCAAGGTGGTTGGAACAAGTTGATATATGGGATTCTTATTGGTTATGTCTTAAAGATATAGTTCAAAGTGGTTGTTTTCATATATTTTTTTTATGGTTACAATTTTTTTATTTTCAACACTATACACAACAAGTTAATATTTATGTTTGATAAATTAAGATAATTCCTAGAGTGCATGTAAATTATGGAAAGATAAATGAAATTAAAATTAACCAATGGGATTAATGTTTTTAGGAATATAAATGATATATATTAAATAATACTAACCTTTTTATGGTTATATGAATGCTACAAGATAATGTATATTGAAATTTTAATTGTAATATAATTTATGAAATATGGTAGGATTGTGATAAAATGATATGGTTAAACTAGAAATTATAATAGGTTTTATTGAAATATTTTTTATTTTTAATTAATAATTAGAATTATAAATGATTGAGGTTTATGAGATATAATTTTATATACAATATTGAGATCTAGTTTCATAGTCCATGGAAGGGGAAGATGAGTGTCTTGTTGGATGATAGTTGTATTTTAGTACAAGGCTTATTAGTCCCCCTTATTGTAGTTGTTTGATATATCGATTAATATATATTATAATTTAAAATTTTTCATCATCTGATTCTATAGGGAAACCAACATACAAATGTTTTAGGGGCTATATTTTGTAATTTCTAGATTAGAGAGACAATTAATGAATGAAATCTCCCTCTCCCTCTTTCTAAATTTGGTCTTAGAATTATATATATGTGTATCTAGGCTATAATGGATTAACTTATAGGGTACATGTTTACATGATAAATAAAGGATCTCAGTATTTCTATACATGTATGTGGTAGTTTTATTGTCATGTTGTTATAGCACATACCTGTATAGGGTCAAGGAGGATAATATTTACCATGGGGTACATACAAGATATACTGTTTCATGATGTATAATAAATGATAAAAAGCTATATTTTCTTATATAAATCAATTTTTTGTGATACTTTATGATGATGGGGAGGATGATGGGGAGGATGATGAGAGATTAATGGGATATGGGATAACATTGTGATATAGTTTCCTAGTATAATGATTCTTAGGAGGGATAAGCATAGGACTTGAGTCATTAGGGAGCGAAAGAAACAAATCAGTTTTGAAGAGTTAGAGGGACACAATTCATATATATATTTATATATATATATATATATGTTAATGGATATTGATACTTATAATTGTTACTTGGTGGGAAATCCTTAGTGATTTTAGGGTGCCATTTTATCGACTTAGATATTGAGTTCCTATAATTTGATCACTTAAAAGGATTAAGTATGATTCATTTAAAATTTCCTGAGTGGTTCCATAGAGAATACTATAGAGTATATATGTACACTCACCCTATATATATATCCTATTTTTATGGTCTATAGTAGTTTTTTGGAGATCGATTTGGTAGTTACTAAATTGGATCTTTTGTTCTACAGCTGTTAGTGTTTGTTGTCGATTCTTAGGTGTTTCATTGGAATATATGGAATTATTTTAGATTTAGTAGGAAATTATATTCTTATATTTGGGTATAATTTCTATTTATTAATTTATTTTATTTTTTAATCTCATATTATCATTTATTCATTGAATTTATAGAAAGAGTGTAATCCCTCCCATTTTTAGTTATTTACACTCGGTGCTAGTCACCACCCCCTTCCCTATTAGAGGTGTGTTTTTAAAGTCTTATCCCATTATTATTTATCATTCTATGAGGGTTAATAGTGTATTGGGGTCCTAAAATAGTGTAATTAGAGGATATGTTTGGGATATAGGTTAATGTCCAGTGATATAATGTATTGTGGATAGATGGATTTGTAGGGAAATGGTAATAGATTAACATGGTACCTGATGTAAATAGGGGAGACTAGATTGGACATGGGTATTTAGGGCCCTCTATGACCAACACACATATATTCATGTATACTATATAGACTAAATTAATGGATGCTTGTTACTAGGTAGATACCTTTTTATGGATCATACATCATGATTTTTAGTTATTGTGTTTGAATTGGGTACCCAATGGATGTTATGATGAAATAAAATTAATAAAATAACCTTAAATATTCAATATTTAGTATTTAGGATTCACCCACCATGTAATATTTTGATATAATGGATATATGATGAATTCTACATCAATATCATATTGAATATTTTCATTTTGATGTGCTGATGAACCAAATTAGGGTTGATGTCGATGATGACCCTTGGGAGAGGACACTTTAGGAGTTTTAGAACTAGGGTATATAAAAGTATTAGGTCTCCATTTAATATTATGATATAGAGTATTTTTTGGATGATGTATTGATTTCATATAGTCTGATTCATTCCATTGCAGTGTATTGGTTGTTTTTGCTGTGACGATGATGTTTGGGGAAGGTCGATAGTTGTGGCTCTTTTTCCATTGAGATCATGAGGAGTCAGTTGTGAAAAGGGATATATTACAAGATCAATTTTAGGATAATATTAATTATTTTACCATGAAGGTGAGTTAATGGTAGGATATTATTACTATCATCTAGGAGAATTCCACCGTGTGGGTATTCATTATCCAGTTTAAGAAACTATTATATTATTAATTGGAAATTTTACTAGATAAGGTGGATATAGATATGCATTTGAAGGATCCATTGAGTCCAAAAACCCAATGTTAGGTCACACATTTATTTTGAAAATATATCTTGAGTTTTTATAGGGTTTTTTTGTTATTGATAATATTCTATCCATGACCATATCATCACGGTAGAGGGGGAAATTAATAAACTCTATGTAGTAGAGATGTGGCTAGAAGTTATAACTATCCTTGCTAAAATAAGTGGTTTTAGGTTGTTGGGAGAAAGTTTCATCCCTCTTACTACCAATTTATATGGGTTGAAATTTAAATATCCCTAATAAGAGGATCAAGCATGTTTTGTTATGCTTGTAAAGTTCAAAGTCCAAATAAATGAGTATCTAACCTTCCAATGCAATTTTTGTAGATTTGGTGTCCCTTTTTAGGCTAATCCATTTCCAAATTATTCAGTGAGGAAACTACAGTAATAGTGAAATCCAATGTATGATCCACAAATAGGGGATAGGGTGGGTGGTAGAATGCCCCAAAATTCCCATCATCCTCAGGAATAGTCAATAAAGTGTGTCTGTGGAGGTTGTACCCATCAGGGTTTGATAATCCATGAAGGTGAATATATTCATATATATTCCTTATAGTTTACAACACTAGGTGATCCAAACATAATAAAAGTTATTATCTTTATGTATTATAATTATTTGTATGACTTTTATGATTTTGGAGCTATGAAAATCATCAATAAACCCTCCTAGGTCCATGATCTGGACTTGATGTGGACAAGATTTTGTTTCCCTTTTCATTGACCATACTAGTTGGATTCTAATATTTATTAAATTATGCTTACAGTGTTTTTGAGATGATTATAGAACAAAAACTCTATAGGTAATACTTATTATGTTTACTGATATATCCATACAACATTATAATTAGTATATACTAGTATTATTAGGTGTAGGAAGTTATGGAATGATTTAGGAGGAATGTTGTATTCTATGATTCTGATAAAGAGAATGCCATGTTTGATGGAGAGAAAGACCCTTATATGGGTTAGATGTGTGTTGAGTCTCTGTATTATTTTATAGTTAAGCTGATGTTTAGTTCTATATAGTATCATCCCTTGGGGTTTCCTAGGATTGAATAATATTACCCTAATATCTTTCTTGAAGAGGTTGTGACAATACCACCTTCATATGGTATTTATTTTGGGATAGATTTTTTATTGGGAATCACTCTTATATCGGTCCCTCTATATAGGATGGAACTTATAAGTTGTGGGGAGCTACGTATTCATATTGATTCTATTATGAAATGAATTTTTATTAGGTTGAGAGTGTCACCATTGGTTGATCCACTTAGTTTACAAAGACAGATGATACATATTACATTTTTTTATCAATTATCATTACATGAATCAGGTGATAGTGAAGAAATTTCATCTTATTCCTTGGATTAGTGATATATTTGATCTTTTGAATGGATCAAGCTAGTTATCGAACATTAATTTGTGGTTAGGGTTTCATCAGATGCGAGTGAAGGATGAAGATATACCAAAGAATGCTTTCAGAAGTCATTTTGATAATTATGTGTTTATTTTGATGTCATCCTATTTTTAAAAATCTCTATATATGTTCAAGGAACTAATGAATAAAGTTTTACATATGTATCGACATCAGTTATAGTGGTGTGTATTGATGACATCTTTGTGTTTTATTATTTGGGTGAGAGGCATATAGAAAATATATAGGATTTTTTTTAGATTTATACATCATAAAAACCTATTTTGGAAGAATTTAATTCTTGGATCATGAGGTTCATTTCATAGGACATGTAATATGTCATTGGGGAGTGGTCATGGGTCTTTTCATTGTTGAGGAAAGTTTTTCTTCAGTGTCCCTTGAGAACATTGGAGAGGAAAAAAGTTTCTTTAGTTATGCTAGTTATTATAGGAATTTAAGTCTAAAATTATATTGTATTATGAATAATATAAAATAATTAAATATAATGGAATAGGAATTTTTATGGAATGAAGAATTCCAAGTCTTATTTAAGCATTGTAATTAAAAGTTGGTTAGTGCTCTGGTTCTTCTATTTTCAGAGTAGGGCATTGCATTCGATGTTTCTTGTCGATATTTACAACTTGGATAGGGTTTTGTCCTGATTCAGTAGATATATATTATCTTTTAGGTGTCCCAATAGTTTAAGGATCATGAATTTAACTATTTCTACCCTGATCTTGATCTTTATAGAGTTTTGTTTTCTTAGAAGTTTTGGACAAATTACCTCATTGGAGATCACTTTGGGGTCGTCACGAATTGTATGATCTTGAGGTATGTAATATACCAGCGTGACTAGTATTTTCATTAGTTAGGGTGGGAATAATTCTTATAGGATTATTATTTTGTGATTTCCTATACATCTAGGTAAGGTAATATTTTTTTCAATTACTTGAGAAGGTTTTCACAAGGTGGTGTTGTGTGTTAGTCTAGAGACTCTTTGAGAGTGATGGAATAGTTCAAAATGATGCTTCTGGATAAGGGAGAAGTTAATGGTTGAGGGTGTATTTTTAATATGACTTTGAATTCATCAATAGATCATTATATGGAGGAGTATCATCTAGGGAATTCTAATTTATAGGTTTTAATGATCTAAGGATGGTAAACATTGGTTGGTTTCTAAGGGCGGATCCTCATTTATTCAATGATATATCAAGTGAATCTCCATGAATTCCAAAGTTCCACATAGTGGTACATCCTAGTGTGGAGAAGATATATCATGTTTTTGAGTTCATTTTTAGTGGTTTGGAATAAAATTAACAGTTATTGATATTGTGTCTTGATGTTTAGTTTTCAAGAGGGTGAAATATGACCACCGAGTTCCCGGTAGGTTGCTTTAGTGGCTTGATGATCCAATTTGGAAATGAGAGGATATCCTAATATACTTTTTAACTAAATTTCCTTAATATTAATGAGTTTCTGAAGGGATATTGGTGATTTTTGATCATTTTATGATGTCTAATAACATAGTAATGATTACATGGTCATGCTCAGTAAAGGTCTTATTGAGGAGGTACTTGGGGGAGGTGATGAGGTTACATGAGGTTCTAAAGATTTGAATCTCTCATTATGATCCAAATTTAAACATCACAGTTTATCAAGGCAATCACCATGATTTTTCCACTAAGTTATATATGAGAACTTAATTTTACCTACAAATGGATGATCATATAGAGAAAACAACCCAGTCTTTATTGGTAGTGATCCAAATAAGAATTTTAGATTTTAGAGGTTCATCACTAATTCACAAAACTTTGTTTTATATTTTATATAGTAATAGTTATCATAAAACTGTTATTTTGGAGAGTTTATAAGAAATATATTTCCAAACTTTCCAATCTCTATTTTATTTTACTATGTTTGGGGATTTCACAATTCTTGTCCTGAAGTTGTTGTAGAACAAAATAATGAAGGAATGGGCGCTATAGAAGAAATTGAAAGAAATGAAGGATAATTAGAATTCATGAAATTTTAAATGTAGGTGACCTATAGAGTTTGAAATTGGATATCATGTTTCCTTAAATGAATATCATCAACATGGGAAGTGAATGTTTAGATTTTGAAGTAATAATTCTCCCCAGTTTGGTGGACCATTCATGGTGTTGGAATGTGTTAAATTTGTGGTATATAGGTTAGTACTTACCCTGTAGATGATTTAGATTCACAATTTCATTCATGCATTTTACATTAAAAGATATCATCATGTTGATTCGAACATAATTTATTGAGGTCATCTTGATGATGAAGATTATATGACTATCATGGATTTTCCCGTTGAGATCCAGGACAATCAAGGAAAGGTATTTTATAGGCATTCATTTCCAATGTTTCATGTACTATGGTTTAATAGTTTTTAGAGGAGTATACATGAGAGTGAGAGTCCCAAATTATTTCTCAATATAATATATTTTTTGGTCTTTTATATTTGAAGATATAACTTGTTCAAAATTTTCTCATTTTATGAGATGGATATTGTTTTTTCATGTTTACTTAATTTTTCTTCATTTTTTGTTGGACATGTTATTATTATTGAGATAATTTATAGTGGTATCCCATGGGGTATATGTTCATATTACCTTATCCTCCTTTATAGAATATTATATTTAATTATTTAGTATAAATTTTTTTTAATTATCTGATTCAAGGACACAAATTTATAGATCCCACCCATTATATTATCATAGGGCATGGAGGTGTTGAGTGTGTGAATAAAGATTTTATATAGAGTAGAATATAGTTTTATAATTTTTTGGTCAACCATACCATTGTGGTGCCCATATTTCTTTAAATATTTACCATTTTTGAGGCTTGATCATAAGTCCATCCATTTTGAAATGGGTGTTTTTTAAGATTGATAATTATAGATCCAATTGTGTGTTTCTTATTGCACCTTAGTTTGGGAAATAACATGGCTAGTAGTATTGAAATTCATTCTTTCCTTCAGTTTTCCCTCTATGGGAAACATGGATGGGAACCATGCCTTAGAGGAGGTAATATTATCATTGGGGGGTCTCACTACTTAAAATGGGAACCCTAAAATGATGTTTTTCTAGGTATCCTCCTATTTAAGATTTCTCTATGGGAACTGAGATGTTTTGAAATTACCAGGGAATTAGGAATGATTGTTTGTGATATCATAATGAGATCAAGCATGTGTGGGGGGAGTAAATAGTGAGATGTGTATTTCGATTCCAAAATCTTCTGTATTCTAAGATAAAACAACTATATAATTATTCATATTCCATGATGAAAGATGTTGTGGTGTACTAGGAATATAAAAATCCTTAATAAACTCCACAGTGTAATCCATAGTGGAAATAATTGTTTCTAAATAAAACTTCAATATGAATTTGATATTAGGGTTCAATATTGTTCAAACATAGGGGAAATATGATCTACATTAGACCAAAGATACCAAAGGTGTTTTTCATACCATTAGGTTGTGGTAAATGCTACTCAATGTCCCTATATAAATTGCAAGTTATTACCCCTTTATTTGATATTTTTATTCTTCCCTTGAGCCCTAGACATCCTCTATCACTCTCACCACCCTCTAGATACCTTCTTAGAGAATCTAAACACCTTTGATTGTAGATTCAATGTTCCTTAGATTTAAGTACTCTCTATTGTCCTCTATTATTTTGTTTCTGTGTTCTTCTCCATAAATATGATCATTATATAAAAACATCCATCTATTTTGGGTTGATTTTTAATCAATGCTTGATAGTGTTACATTATAGATAGTTTTTGAGGTGGTTTCCATCGAGTTTTGTTGAGGTTGGTTTTGGTTCATCCATTCTTTCTTGGAGAATTATAAACTTCCAGTCATGGTAGGGGATTCACTACTCCTTTTATTGTATATGAATGTGTAAAATTATCATACTTCTTCTTATTTGGGTAATGTTTAATCAACCTACAAAGGATAATAATTGGAATTGAATGTGAAATCAGAAGGTTATCATGACCACATGTGAACATGCACAATTACTATGTACAGATTATTTTATAGATACTGTGGAATAATTTTCCTATGTTTATTGTTGTTTGTACCATGTTTCATATACTTGAAATCAAATAAAAAACATATAAATGGAATGACATGTTGACTGATTAAATAAGAAATTAAAATGATCATTTTTCATCCTTGAATATAATTAAAAATGGAAGTTATTCATGATTCATGTTTGTGGTTTACTTCTTGATATTGATATCTTCATTTTATAGGATTATTATTGAAAAAACATATGGATAATGAAATATTTAAATTAAATATGGTAATGAAAATGTTTTTTCTCAAGATAATTGATTAGGACCGAGTGATACCATTTCTATTTGTGAAATCCTTTAATACTTCACTGATCTGACCTTATATTACTTTGTATTTTTATGTTTAATATAAATGATATACATTATATAATGAAAACCATGTGATATTTTGATTAATCCTATATGATAATTTATATTGAATATGGAATTGTAATATTTTTTATAATAACTAATAGGCATGTGATGAAACAAAATGGTTAAATAGAAAATTATAATGGGTATTAGAGAAATATTGGTAATTTTTTATTTCAAATTGGAATTGTAAATGATTGAGGCTATTGATCTTGATGTTTATGTGGATGCTGAAGATCGAGTTTTCTTGTCCTTATCCATGATAACCAGGTGTCTTGTGGGATGATAGTTATAGTTGAGTCTAAGTCTAGGTAAATTTTTCTAGAATTGTTTTGTTCAACACATTATTATATATATATATATAAAATATACTTCACCTCCTAATCCATTTTCTAAATTGTCTACCAATTATTATTGGGGATGTTTTTTCCAACATCTATGATGGAAGATAAATATATGGTTGAATTATTGTGAAATACTATTACCTATTTTTATGTGTTTTGACCCAATTATTTTGTTACCCAATGATTGGGTATCTTCATAATTCATTTTTGAAGTTTTACAGACTTTTTTTTATGGTTCTTGGGCCTCTACATGGTTTTTGCACGGTTTGAGAATGGTTTAACAAAGTGTGTATCTTGGATAGTAGGGGTTGCATGGTTGGCGCATAGTTTGAAAGAGTGTGTATCCAAACCATGAAACACATCCATTGGCTCTATTCTAGGCGCACATTTTGCAGATGGTTAGTACTAACCGTGCGACTTAAACCAGGAAACCGTGAACAGAATAATTAAAGTAACGAAAATTGAAATTAAAATCCCGAAACCACCCTAATTAACCCTAAAGTCCTCCCACTTGAACCTAAATTGATTATTTGGATCTTGGGATCCCTCTAGAGCCATTTTGGCACCCCAAAACTAATCTCTTGGAGGATCAAAGTTCCAATCAAAGGGGTGATCATCTTTCAGTGAGTTATTTTCTTCTTGATCTTATATCTCCCTTATCCTCTTTATTTATTCTTCATAAAGGTTGTGAAATCCTTTAGTTTTGTTGGGTCATTATTTATTGATATGGAATTGTATATATAGAATCCTATCTCTCATATTTCAATATCATCTTCTTAGATCTAGTGATCAACATCGAAGGAAACACATCTCAAATTCATTGTAGTTGGATTCCTAATATTCCAAGTAGGTGTTTCTATTATTTTTATTTGATTTGTGATTCATTATTTCTAGATAAATTCATATATACATGTTTATAAATTTATAACACTTATTCTATGAAATCCATCAATTTAATTCCTCATAAATCATTCTTTGACCAATTTCACTTTGAATTGAAAATTGAGCTAATTGAATAGCTACGATCTTGAAATCTATCACCTTTTTATGAATTGTTTAAATTCTATGTTAGTTTGGATTTATTTTTAAACGTATTTTAAAGGGTATTTTAGTGAAATTGAGGGATTTTTCCTATGTTTTGATTTAAAAAATGAACTTACTTGATTTCAATTAAGTGAATTGAACTATTTTATGTTTTAAAAATAGTTTTAAATTCTTGAATTTATTAAATGACCAAGAACCACCTTTGAACGTTTTAATCCTTATTTTGAAATAAATGATTTATTTGCATGGAAATAGGGTGTAAACTCATGTTTTGAAATTTATTTAGTCATTTTTAAATTATAATATTTCCTTTAAATACTTTAGGGGTGTTTTAAAATAAATGATTATTTTAAAGGCCTGTTTGGAATTTTAAATGATGAATTATAAAAGGAAGATGGTATTATTACCCTTTTGAATATTTAAGTATTTAAAAGGTTTTGAAATGAATTAGTGATTTTTTAATGGATTGTTTGTAATTTTAATGATGAATTGTGAAAGGAAGCGGGTATGTTTACCCTTTTGAATGTTTAAAAAATTTAAAAGGATTTGAATTGAAATTTATGATTATTAATAACCGGGTTGGCACTTTATTATGATTGTATCTTGTAATAATCCCTTAATGTAGCTTTATTGATTATTGTACATCCCATTTTTGGGTTCTGGAAGAGGGATTATTTACTTTTAGGGAATTGGGGGTCAGAGTGAGATGTGATTTGAGAGCCAGTTCCCATTATTGATGTTTATTAGGATCCCTGTAGTGATCCTTATAACTTGAAATTCTCACTAAACTCTTTTAAATAGTCATGGGAACCTGGATAGTTAAATGATATTACCTAGATATATTCTTTACTGGTATACTCACACCAATCTATTTGATCTATAGAGAACATGAAAGGTTTAGGATATGGACTTGCAACCAGGAAAGTGGGTGTGCATGAAACTTGTTTGCTTTAAACCCGCGATACTATATGTAATACCAAAAATTGGTCATGTTGTAATTTTATTAGCTATTATGATGTGGAATCACTATCATATCTAGGTTGTACCCATTACATCTATATACTTGATCTTGATATGTGACAATATTGGTTGTCACCATTTGGCACCAGAGTTGCCTTTCTTGCTTCATTCAATGAAATTATGCACCTTGACTCTATTGTATTCAATCTTGTTCATTATTTCATATTAGGTTCATATTATTTTCATTTCTTGATTATATTAATTTATCTTATAAAATGGTTTTCAAATATTTTCAAGAAAAAGTTTAGTTTTTAAATGGTAAAATGGCATGTTTTATAGGTTTAGTTTAATAAATGATCTTTAAATGTTTAAAACTTTATTTTAAACTAATCCTCTTACCCTCATATTTTTACTCCTATTAACATATTTGAATTATCTTATGATGTAACTACATATAATCTTTGATAAAATCTTACCGGGCTCTTTAGCTCACACCTTACTTTTACCTTTTGGTGTTTGTATACCTTTATTATCTTATAGAAGGAGTTCATGATCTCACCTTAATTTGTGGGTTCATTCTTGAGTGACCAAGGGTGGGTGACTTGAGACATGGTGGGTAGTTGTGGACCACCAAGAGATGTGTTTTTATAGTTTTTTATGCTTTCAGTTTTCTTAGTGTATCCTTGTACTTGATATGTGTACATTTATTGATATATATATATAAGGATTTTTTACACATTGTACTATGTTATTGTTAAACTTTGAGGGTGAAATAGGCCCCAATGGTTATTATTTAATTCCCAAGTTCTTATCACCAGCCCCTGGAGACCAGGAAAACTCTTCAGGTTAGTGGCGAATCGGATCTGGTATCATTTTATATGGAATCTTGGGTTGGTTCATTATAAATGGTATCAGAGTAGGACTTTCCTTAAAGTGAAATACATGAATTTGAAATCCTTATGTTATTTGGGGTGATTCATGGTATAAATAAGATTAAGGATATGTCGGTACTCAAGAGGTATTCCATGAGTGGGTTCTTGATCACCACCCCATCATAAAAAGACTTGAGTTACTAGGGGTGTTGGGACTTGAGTATTTATTTTGAGTTATTGGTTTCCTTATGGTAAATTATATTTAGATTCCCAATGAGACTATATTTGATTTATGTAATATCTTATGAGTTTTTGAACCAAAATGTTAGGATGACCATAGTGGAACCATGTTTTCACGGTCTGGTAAACTGTGAGGAATAGGTGTGAATGATTTTTAAATCCATCCATGAATAGTTGTGAGGTTGGTGTGTGGTTTACCATCCAATATAACCAAGCCTTTTACAATTCTAACTTGGTTAAAAACCTGAACACTTATATATTTTCTTAAAAATTAATTTACTTATGCTAGGTTGGTTATGTGGGTTATGGACGTGGATTGTGTCATGCTCTTGTTTGGTTGATTAAAATTTAATCCCTATTTGATAATTTTAAAAGCTTTTTTTAAAATTAAATTGTTCCATAAAATAATTTGGTATGTTATTTTTGAAATTTTTTTAATCACAAAAGATTGGGTTTTATGAAATGTTTGGTTTTGAAAAATAATTATCAAAGACTATTATGTGATGTGGTAAAACAATGTTTTAAGAATAAATTTTGGTTTGTCATGTATTAAAATGGAAAAAGTTTTATTATTTGGAAAATGGGGATAATGATTTTTAAACCATGGAATAATTTAAAACTATTGGTAATGGGTTTATAAAACTATTATTGATTTATAATAGTATTTCTCATTTTTTAAATCAAAGAGTAATGTTTTATAAATGGTGAAATTTTATGCATTTTAAAATGAATAAAGTTTTGATTTAAATGGGTTTTGACTTTGTTTCAAATATTATATGCTCTTTTTGAGTTATTATTGATTCCCAAGTTGATATGCTTGTGTTTTTTGATTTTCATAAATGTATCCAAGAAATTACTTCAATAAAGATAGAATGTTGGTCCAACAGTCTGGTCCTCGGGGTAGTTATTTTCATATTACAGAAGTAGAATCCCTTGTCGATGACTCTTTACAGACTCCATATTGTGTCGTGGATCCAGAAGATTTCATTCCTTTAAACCCCATCCTTGAATTATTGTATTTTCATCTGCCTTATTATAAAGGTGAACAAGGTTCTCTTGAGGCAGTGAAATAGAGTGAAGAAGTTGATGGGATCTTCGATTCTCTTAAGACTCAGGAATATGTGAATGCTAAGTGTATCAAATCCTTGTTTGAGGGACTTGGTTAGGAGTGGTGGGAAATTTTTATTACCCCATAGTTTGTATGAAACAAGATCTTGGGAATCCATCAAGTTAGTCTTCACTCGGTGGTAGTATCATGATGATCTGAGAAAGGGGAAAGTTATTGAGTTCTTGGGTTTTGGTCAAGACGAGATATCAATTGTGGAGTATGACAAGAAATTATAACATTTGGTATGTTTCATACCTAGTATTGTTGGTTATGATTACAGTAAGGAAATATATTTTAGAAATGGTCTTTACCTAGACCTTTTAACAAACATTCCTATGGTTGGGTCGATTTCTTATCAGGATATGATCGATAAGGATTTATCAGTTGAAGTGAAGCTTGAAAAACAATGTTAAGGAAAGAATTCCTCTTTTGTATTTGATAATGGAAATCCTTCTTGAATAAATCATCTTGAGTTTTTTTAGTGCAGAGCACCTGGTCATTTTAAGAGTGTGTGTTTGAAATCTCAAAAGGTTTGTGGATGGTGTAGCTATCGTGGTCACATTCATAGGTTTTTTAATTTTTACCACTCAAAACTAAAAAATTCAGTCAGAATATTAGCTCATAACTCTGGGGTAGAAGATGCATCATGATAACAGGGCTCCATCCATAGGCCTCAGAGTAAAGATTTTTACAAATTGGAGGAGCTTTTGGTTGTCATCTTTTTGTTTCTGATGTCAAAGTGGAAACTATTTGAGTTTTTCATTCTTGTGGATTATCTATTTTGGAAAACTTTTGTTTTGATATCTTTGTGATGATATATTGTGGAAAATGGTTGGGGTCATTTGTGGATTGGTGATGCAATAATGGTTTCATTCTCTTGATATCTTGTTTGTTGTTCCTTGGTGTCCTCTTATTTTGACTTGATGATTAGAGCTAAATTTTGATATATTAGATGATATCCTTTGTGAGAGTGTAGTGACCTATTCTAAACTGACCTGGATGTTTATTCTCTATATAGTTAACTTGGATAGACCTTGGAAATGTAGGTGAGTAATTAGTATTATGTGGATTTTCAATAGACCGGTCACATGGTGGTGTTGCATTTGTTTTAATGAGTTTATTGAGGTATGAGGGTTGCCTTGAAAAATCATAGGTTACCATTGAGTACATACCCATGGTATAAATACTTGTTAGTTATTTACCTTTCTTGTGGATGTTTGATCATAGATGTTTATCCTTAGAGTATAGTTGAAGTCTCTTCTTTAGGTTTAAGGGACATGCTTTTCTTATGTTATACCTTTTTGGAGAATCTTTAAATGGTTGGAAGACCTATGCTAGGTCTCTAGTATTTCTCTTATTTAGAGATGTGTGATGATATTGGTGTTTTGATATTGGAGTTGTGTTTGCTATTAACATTTGTGTGAGTCTCACTTATAGACCATGGACCGTTCACCTCACAAGATAAGTGAGAGAGTTATTATTGTGTCATTTTGTTCTATCTTTTGAAGTGTATGATTTTTAGGGACAAAAAGTACTTTTGTGGAGATTTTATAATATCATGTTACCTATTGTTTTGTGTTTTGACCTAATTATTTGATTACCCAATGATTGGGTATCTTCACAGGTCGTTTCTGGAGTTTTCTGAACTTTTTTGATGGTTTTTTGGTCCAGTGCACAGTTTGAACATGGTTTGAGCACGGTCTAAAATAGTGTGCATCCTAGAAATTAAGAGTCACATGGTTGACACATGGTTTGAAAAAGTGTGCATCCAAGCCGTAAAACACTTCCAGTGGCTCTATTCTGGGTGCACAGTTTGTGCATGGTTAGTACTAATCATGAGACTTAACCCAGGAAATAGTGCGCACGATAATTAAAGTTATGCAAATTGTAATTAAAATCACAAAACACCCCTAATTAAACCTAAACTCCTCCCACTCTAACCTAAATAAATTATTTGGAACTTGGGATCCCTCTATATCCATTTTGGCTTCCCAAACCTTATCTCTTTGTGGATTCAAGTTCCAATCGAAGCGGTGATCATCTTCTAGCAAGTTCTTTTCATCTTGATCTTGGATCTCCCTTATCCACTTTATTCCTTCTTCCTAAAGTTTGTGAAATCCTTGAGTTTTTGTGGTCTTTATTGATTGATGTGGAACTGTATATCTAGGATATCCTCTCTATTCTTTCAAGACCTATCTTCTTAGATTCGACGATCACCATCGAAGGAAACACATCTCAGATTCATTGTGATAGGATTCCTAATATTCCAAGTAGGTGTTTCTATTATTTTACTTAGTTTCATGATTCATTATTTCTAGATAAATTCATAGATACATGTTTTCTAATTTCTAACACATGTTCTTCGAAATTAATCCATTTAATTCCTAATAATTTTTTCTTGACCAATTTCTCTTTGAATTGAACATAGAATTAATTTAATGTCTATGATCTTGAAATATATAACCTTTTTATGAATTGATTAAATGCAATGTTTTTTTTGGATATATTTTTAAAGATATTTTAAAGGGTATTTTGGTGAAATTTAGGGATTTGGACCATGTTTTTATGTACAAAAATGAACTTCCATAATTTGAAATAAATGATTTTTTAAAGGCCCATTTGGAATTAAAATGTTTAATTCTAAAAGGAAGAAAGTATTATTACTCTTTTGATTATTGATTTTTAAAATGATTTGTAATGAATTGGTGATTTTTTAATGGAATGTTTAGCATTTTAATGATGAATTGTTAAAAGAAGCTGGTATGGTTGCATTTTCTAAATTTTTAAATTATTTTTAAGTATTTGAAATGAAATTGATGATTATTGAAGGCCCAGTTGGCACTTTATAATGATCATCACTTGTAATAATACCTTCATCTATCTTTATTTATTATTTTACTTCCTATTGTTGGGTGTTGAAAAAGGGATTATTTACATTGATTAAATTCAGGGTGAGAGTGAGATGTGATTTGAGGGCCAATGCCCATGATTGATGTTGATTAGGATCCCCGAAGAGATCCTCGTAACTTGAAAATATCACTCACCTCTTTTGACTAGTCCTAAGAACCTAAATTGTTAGATGAGATGAGCTATATATATGCTTCACCCGTGGAATCACACCCTTCTAGTGGATCCATAGAGAATGTGGAAGGTTTATGCTATGGAATTGTAGCTAGGAAAGTAGTTGTGTGTGAAAATAGTTTAATTTAGACCCATGAGACTATATTTATGCCCAATTATTGGTCATGTTGTAATTTGAATAGTTATTCTGAAGAGGCTCACTATCATACCTCGGTTGTACCCATGACATCCATATACTTGATCTCGATACATGATCGCATTGTTTTTCACCATTTGGCACCAGAGTTTCCTTTCTTGATTTATTAAATGTAATTATGCACCTTGAATTTATTTTATGGATTATTGTTCATATTTCAATATCAAGTTCATATTCTTATCATTTCTTGATTATCTGAATTTATCTTGTGAAATAGTTTTCAAATATTTTCATGAAAATGTTTAGTTTTTAAACGGTAAATGCCAAGATTTATAGTTTAGTTTAATAAGTCATTTTTAAATGTTTAAAACTATATTTTAAACTAATCCTATTACTCTCCTATTTTTATTCATATTTTATCATATTTGAATTATCTTATGAAGTAACTGCATAGAATCTTTGGTGGAATCCTACTGGGACATTCTCACACCCTGCTTTTACCTTTTGGTGTTTTCATCCCTTTATTATCTTATAGTAGGAGTTGATGCTCTCACGTTCCATTATGGGTTCATTCCTGGGTAACCAATGGTGGGTTACTTAGGACATGGTGGGTTGCCGTGGGCCACCAAGAGATAGGTTTTAGTTGTTGTGTTCCTCTTTTAGTTTTATTAGTGTCTCCTTGTACTTGATATGTATGTATTGATTAATATATATATATATATATATATAAATAATGATTTTTTCCATATTGTACTCTTTTATTCTAATAATTTGAGAGAAAAATCATTCCCAATGGTAATGTATTAATGTTGTGCTTTTCCCCAACTCAAGGAGATCGGGAATTCTCTTTGGGTTAGTGGAAAATCTGCTCAGGTATCAGTTTAGATGGTATCCTGGGTTGGTTCATTACACTTATCCTTGTCATTTCATCTCCTGTTGAGTATAATATATTATATAGAAATATATAAGATGTTATGGATTAAGGTATACATTATGAGTCTATATTAGTTTTTATGGATCTTGATTTTACTATACATGTATGTGGGGGATTTAGCCACTTAAGGTTATATCACATACCATTATCTGATCATGGTGAGTATTCCTTCCCATGATTATCCTTGTAGGGATTATAGTGGATCGAGGTAAAGTACATGATACATGGGATATAATAGCTTATAGACATGTAAATGGTTATGAGATGTGATGACTATAAGGATGAGGATGTGGCGAGATATTTGGTATTCATGATTAGTTTTTGATATAGCTATTAGAGTTTGTGTATAATTATTTATAGTAGACATGAGAAAAGAATGTTAGTAGTTGGTGTTGGAGTTGGTGGCCTAGAACCAACTACTTTGTACTGTATTCATTAAAAAATACCTTATCACATATTGATTGTTCTTCTATGTGAAAATTCATGTGATATTGTCCTGAGGATAGCTGTTGCATTAAAGGGTCATAGTAGTTCCCTACTATGATGATGACCCGAAAGTGACATAACACTATTCTTGAATATATGTTCTATGGCCAGATGATGTCATTTTAGGGACACAAATAATACAGACCATTAGGGGTGAGGACTCATAAAACTTTGAGGCAACTTATCATGGTGTGCTTCCTTGGTAATATCCAGGAGGTTATTATGAGAACGAGACCCACCAGTAGGAAATCCACATTTCATAGTGTCATTGAATGTTCCTATATACGGACATGTGTATTGGTCCTTATAATTTAATATTATTATTAATGGGTATTAAAACTCGTGCACTTAGATGTATTGACAAAAACTGTGAGGACACACTATTCACAGTGAGGTAGGATATGTTGATTGCATCACGAGTAATAAAACATTAATAGATAATGCAAGAAAGGATTTGTCCCTTTTGTTCCATAATAGAAGTAGATATCTCAGGACCTTTGATATAATTGATATATCCTAAATAAATCTATGGCCATGGTAAGGAATGGGCAAGTTCAATTATGGGAAATCAAAGAAATAATAATCAAGCATATGGGTTGATGTCTCCAGCATGCAACCTGCTTTATTCGAGATATCGAGACAAAGGGATTATATTACATGGTAATCATTTGTAGGAGGTGAAATATCATTTCGACGTTAAATTCTTTCTCTATGGGTGCCTTGGAATGTTTCTAGATGCTAACCTTGGGCTTTAGGTAGGCTTCACCTAATGCCACTGATAAAGAGGCCTAGAGGGTCACACACTAAGTGTGTCCAAGTATCTCAGTTAAATATTAATTTAACAAGTTGAATAAATATTATTCTCGATTATGGTTTAATAATTATTTAAGGGTGACTAATCACATTTTTTTAGATACTAGTTATTCGAGAGAATATATTGTGGGTGAAATAATATATTTATTACTGAGTAATGCAGTGACATTTTTTTGAGAAATAAACAGATGTTATTCAAGTTCTAATAAATGTGGTGGAGGAAATAAAGAAAAATGTAAAAACAAAAGTACATGCCATGTATATTAAATATACATGCTGTGTATTTTTTTCTAGTAATGTATGTGAAATAATATTATTTATTTAATTAAATAATATTTGGTGTAATTCGATGGGTGCATTTCAAGTAATAATAATAGTCAACTGTTATTTTTAGACATGGGGTATTACTAAGAATTAAATGAAATGAATAAATGATTTCAGGTAATTAATTCATTTTATTATTATATGTAATTAAAATATCAATTATATAATTCTCATTATCCTAGCCATATTTTGGTGTTGTGCACAAGGGATTTGGAAAATCTCTCAAGCCAAGAGAGAATTATTTTTCCACCAAGAACACTCTCACGCAACAAGAGAGAGATCCACCTCCACCGGATCAAGGTGATCGAAGGTGGGAATCACAAGAAAAGGCTCTTCCGTTCTATCACTCAGAGATCCCTTTGAAGACATCTAGGGATATGTAGAGCATGTGTGGATCACCTCTAGAGGAATCCTACACTTGGATTCTATGATTCCGCGATGGATCACATCGAATCATGACTGAAAACATCAACAGAGAGAGAATTCCATCAAGGTAATTCTTGTATTTTAATTAAATTAATTATAACCAACATATGATAATCCTCTCTATGGTTTCAATACTCCCTTTATTTTCTTTAATTCTTAATTATATTCCAAAGATTTGGAATTTTATTATCATGACGGATCTCAGATTGATCATTGTTAACAGAAAAATTAAAGTTGGGTACACCCACCAATGCACTTCTGCTGCACCCAGAACCTACAAGTGGTATCAGAGAGGTCATATCATTAATTATAATTATTTAGTTTTCTGTTGGTAATTTACACATTTAATAATTTAGTTTTTTCAATTCAAGTTATTCATTCTATAAATCTAAATATTGAGATCTGTTCCTCCTCTCTCGTTTCTCGTTCACCTTATAGAAACAATTTTTTCTTTTAGTTTTTATTAAAATAAAACATAGGATCTCATCCATAGGTGACAAACATTCCTGTCCGTACAACACTAGAATACATGACGTGTATTCGATAGTACATGCCGTGTAGTCTAGGTTCAATGCATCAGACTGGTCCGCCAAATCAGGTCGTGTGTTGGGGTATTTATAAGTCTTAAATGACACCATGTGTTGACTAGGAACACATGGCACATGGTTTCCATATTACACGCCATGTGGTACACTGAACACGATGTGTATTACCTTTGGGTTAGGGTTAGACCGTGTACCCCGTACACAACTTGCCCGGATGGAAACTGTGTAACACAGATACTACAGAGCATGTGTCCCACTGAACACGCCGTGTACTCCAAATATTTCTGAAGTACATCTACAGGCCATGTCTCCAAGCATGTAATTCAGATAGATGATGAATAAAAGTACACGCCATGTAGTCAGAACTACAAGCTGTGTACTCATCCAAATTAAATAGATTTATTAAAATTTATTATTATATTATACAAATCCTTGAGACATGTACCATAGTGTAGGTATAAAGATGAGGCACAACACATGATAGGTGTTATATATATATGTGTTTAATTTAACATCTACATAATGTTCATTTCTACTCATTGAGTAGTTATGAACGGGAATCCACCAGGTTGCCTCCAAGGTACAAGTTACATAAAAAGATAATTTTAAATGAATTTATTTTTTTAAAATTATGATGGATGAGAATCTCAAGGAAAAATAGAAAATGGTTTAAGATAAAAGGATTGATTAACTAAAGATAATTAATTGCTTCTAACTTGATTCATATTAAACAAGAACTGTTAAAGAATTGAATGCTAGTTTTATTTATGCGTAAATATCATTTCATGTATGGATGACCATGAGCTAGTCCAAGACCTTTGTATGTGAATGGTTTCTTTTAATTTATTTA
The DNA here is from genome assembly GCA_963277665.1 of Viscum album. NCBI lineage: Eukaryota > Viridiplantae > Streptophyta > Magnoliopsida > Santalales > Viscaceae > Viscum > Viscum album. Next base: position 1,507,983,684 of record OY728139.1, on the reverse strand, counting down.
TTTAAATTAAATTTTTTGTCCATCGAGACTTCTCCTCATTAATATGTATGGCCTACGCACCCAAGGTTTATTTTATGTAAAACCCCATTTTATCTCTCACATGTGAGTGAGATAAAATAATATGTAATGGATGGATCTCCCAAGATAGTGGAGGCAGCTCAAGTTAGGATCCAAGGAGAAACCAATCCAAGGAGGTACAAAGGTGGACATGTGGAAATCTATAAAGACAAAACCAAAAATTTCAAGGTGTTTCTACCCTAGGTCATGGGTTAGTTTATCAACCACTAGATAAACTAACCAATAGAACAATCTCATGATCATACCATTTATTTTATTTCTTTCAATTGAATGGTTTATTTATTGTTGGTGTGTTTTCACGACCACACAATTAATGAATTAAACAAGCATGCAATATCGAACTAAAATAAGACTGGATTATGTGTAAATATTATCTTAGACATGGTTAATCACTTAAGTATACCCCACTTAATATTAAAAAGAATGTAATAAAAGATAATAAAATGGAAACTTATGTATAAGGATAAAATCCCTCAAAGAAATATTAAGTTGGTATAGCCTTACATAATCTTGGTTAGAATCGAATCATAGTTCAGAGGGCTTGACCAACCCTAGTTGGAGTGCTTTAAATTATCGAGGAGTTATAATTCAAGGTTTTGGGTTGACTTGACTTGGTTCTCATCAAGGGTTGACTGCCACACCAGGACTTGGTGTGACCAAGAGGCAAAGGTCGAGGAAATCCCCAATAAAAGGATTTTAGGATTCGGGAGTCCACTCAGTGGATCAAGGAGCTACGAGTTAATGCTGTTGGAATTTGGAATGACTACCTAAAACCCTTCAAGTTTCTTGACAAACCCTATTTGGGGTAATGCGAAGGGGAATATAGATCCTTGCCACGAGAATATTCAGGAAAGAGAATATTTCAAAATCAATGGTGAGGGATATTGGATTTTGAAAAAATAGTTGTAGACTAATAAGTATTAATTTATTTATTTGTCTTAGTTTTATCATGATAAATTACTGAACCTTTGATCATCTTAATTTATATAAATGACAAGAAAAATGACTTCAAACATATCATTGAGAACCATACTCAAGAAGGAAAACTTTCTCACCGGCACCAATATCCAGTAATGGCAGAGGCGTTTACGCGTCATCCTTCGCCATGAGAGAAAATTGTATGTGCTAGAAGATCCTATTTTAGTTGTGCCTGGAAAATAGGCCAGTGATGAGGAACTATCTCTCTATATAAAACATATGGATGATTCTACATATGTCCAGTGTTTCATGCTATCGGCCATGTCTAATGATCTCTTGAAGCAATATGAAAACATGGACACATAATGCATGATGTATCACCTTAAGGATATCTATCAAGAGAAGGTGAGACATGGGATATATGAGATCTACAATGCTTTGTTTTCAACTAATATTGGAGAGTCTATGCCAGTTGGGCCTCATGTGTTCAAGCTTATTGGCTACATTTAACGCCTGGACATCTTAGGGATTAAGTTCCCGGATGAGTTGCGTATAGATCTTATCCAATCATCACTTCCCAAGACCTCCTCTAGCTTTGTTGTCAACTATAACATGAGAAATAATGAGAAGAGTCTATCGTAAATTTTGACCTTAATTCTCTAGGTAAATAAAGGCATGGGGTGTGACAAACCCACATTCATTATGGAGAATAAGAAAAAGAAGGACAAGGCAAAAGGTCCAAGGACTTATAAGCGGCCTGAAGCCCCCGAGAACTATCCCTCCAAGAAGGGGAAGATCCATAGGTAGGGTAAGGAATGAGAGGCAGTATGTTTTGCATGTGGAAAAAAAGGCCATTGGAAGAGGAACTGTACCCAGGAGCATGGGGATGCTAAAGGTGCGTTCGTTACCGAGTGTAATCTATCCATTTCTACACATTGGGTATTAGATACATCTTGTGGGGCTCACATCTATATTCAAATATAGGAACCAAGTAGATTTAGAAATATTTCCAAAGGAGAGGTGGATCTTTGAGCTTCTAATTGTGAGAGGGTGGCTGTGTTAGCCATTGGTTATTACCACATCTCATTTCCAATTGGGATGATTTTGGTTTTACATAACTGTTATTATGTTCCTAGTGTTACCAAAAACATAATTTCTGTATCATTTTTGGATATGGATGGATTTATTTTCAAGTTTGAAAATAAGGGCTGCTTCTTTTATAAGAACAACATATGTTATGGTATGGTTCATTTAAATAATGGTTTGTATGTATTAAATTACTAAAACCAAGTGTTTGCAATCAATAATGAAACAAACTCACATGAATCAAACATCACCCAATTGTGGTATCACCATCTTGGTCATGTAAATGAGAAGTGCATGACAAAGCTCTGCTAAGATGGATATTTAGACTCTACTAAGCTAAATCCACTTGATAGATGTCACACTTGTTTAACAAGGTAAAATGAACAAGATTACTTTTGGTGGATAGGGTGAAAGGGCCACAAAGCTTCTAGGATTTGTGCACACAGATGTGTGTGGACCATTTCTAGTAGAATATAGAGGTGAATATTTTTACTTCATTACTTTTACTGATGATTTGTGTAGATATGGATATTACTACTTAATGAGGTATAATTTAGAGTCCTTAGAGAAATTTAAGGAATTCAAGAATGAATTAGAGAATCATCTTGGTAAGAAGATAAATCAACTTCGACCGGATCGAGGTGGAGAATATCTGAAACAATAGTTCATCGATCTTCTACAAGAGTATGAGATTCTATCTCAGATCACTCCTCCTTATACACCATAGTGGAATGCTTTTAGTGAAATTAGGAACCACACCTTTCTAGGCATGGTGAGGTTTATGATGAGTCATGTATGTATTCCATTATCCTTTTGGGGATATGCATTACAAACTGCAGCATACACATTAAACCGAGTACCAACTAAGGCGGAAAATGGAATTCCATCTGAGTTATGTAATGTAAAGAAACATATTTTTTCACACACATGTGTATGGGGATGCAAGGTGTTTTTAAGGCCTTATTAGTAAAAAAACTAGCACCTTAGGGAACAAGGTGTATCATTATAGGATATCCCAATGAAATGAAAGGATATTACCTATATAACCCTTCAGACAAGAAAGTGACTGTAACCAGACAAGCAATATTTGTTGAGAGGGAGAACATCCTCAAAAAGGATAGTGGTAGCAAGATTGACTTTGACGAAGTTGATGATCAAGATACACACGAGTTGGTATAGGAACAATTTCCACATGGTCCCCATGGAAGAGGTTCCAAAAACACAAGTACTACGTAGGAGCTCAAGAGAGGTAAAAGAACAAGAGAGATTTGGTTTCTTCGTCACCGAGGATGGTGAATCATTATTTTTGGACAATGATGAACCTATCTTCTAAAAGGAAGTAGTATAAATCTTAGAAGTTTCAATATGGCTAGAAGATATGAATTCTGAGATGGATTCTATGCATCAGAACTAAGTCTGGGTTTTAGTAGATGAGCCAGTTACTGTAAAACCTGTTGGATGAAATGAAAATGGGTATTCAAGAGAAAAATGGACATGGAAGGACACGTTAGCACCTATAAATTAAGGCTAGTGGCTAAAGTATTTATACAACATCAAGGAATTGACTATGATGAAACCTTATTGCCATTTCCATGTTTAAATCCATAAGAATCATACTTTCCATAACAGCTTACCATGACTACGAGATTTGGAAAATGGATGTCAAAATAGCAACCCTTAATGGGAACCTTCAAGAAGATTTCTATATGATACAACCAGAAGGGTATGTGACACTAGGTGAAACTGAATGGATTTTCAAATTGAAGAAATCCATTTATGGATTAAAGAAAGCAACCATGTAATGGAACATTTTATTTGATGAAGCCATAAAGGAATTTTGTTTCATTAAGAACAAATGTGAGCCATGTGTTTATAAGAAGTTTAATGGGAATGTGGTAGTTATCCTAGTAGTATATGTTGATGATATATTATTTATTGGAAACAATGTACCAGTCTTACAGTTAGTTAAGGACTGGTTGAAAAAGTGTTTCTCCATGAAGGACTTGGGGGAAGCAGCCTACATTCAAGGGATAAAGATCATTCAAGATAGATCCAAGAGGCTTCTTGGAATTAGTCAGGGTACAAACATTGACCAGATACTAAAGAGATTTAGTATGGAACAATCCAAGAAGGGATTGGTTCCAGTGTCACATGGACTGCATATTTATAATAAAATGTGTCCTCATAAATAATAGGAGAAAGATAGAATGAGTAATATCCCATACTCTTAGGCTATGGGATCCATCATGTTTTCCATGTTATGTACCAGGATTGATGTTGCCTATGCATTGAGCATGGTAGGAAGATATCAAGAATATACAGAAGAAAAACATTGGACTGCTATTAAGACTATCCTTAAGTATCTGAGAAGAACTAAGGATATGTTCCTAGTGTATGGATGAGATGAAGAGCTTGTTATCAGAGGGTATGATGATGCTGGTTTTCAAATAGATCAAAACGATATGAAGTCGTAATCTGGATATGTTTTCTATCTTAATAGAGGAGCTGTGAGCTGGAAGAGTTCAAAGCAACCAGTTATCGCCGATTCTACAGCGGAGTCCAAATATATAGTGACTTATGATGCAGCCAAGGAAGCCATATGGATTTTTAAATTTGTCCAGGATCTTTATGTGGTGCCTAGAAGTAAAGATACTATCATGTTGTATTGTTATAATACTACAACTATGGCTCTTACAAAAGAACCAAGGTCATATCAATGAACAAAGCACATACTCTGAAAGTATCACCTATTGAGGGATTTATATCAAAGAGGTGAAGTTTCAGGGAGAAGAGTGTCCATAGAAGAGAACATGGTAGACCCCATTACTAAAGGACTGTCTCAATAGAAGCATGAATATCATGTCCGAGCTAGTGGGTTAAAGGTTGTTAGTAGTTGGCTCTAGTCCAAGTGGGATTCTGTTTGAGTTGGTGGCCTAGAACCAACTAATTTTTACTTTATTCATTAACAAATACCTTATCACATATTTATTGTTCTTCTACATGACAATTCATGTGATAATGTCCTAAGGATAGCTGTTGTATTAAAGGGTCATAGCAGATCCCTGCTATGATGAGGACCCGAAAGTGCCATAACACTATTTTTGACTATATGTTCTATAGCCGGATGATGTTATTTGAGAGAAACAAATAATGCAGGCCATTAGGGGTTATGACTCATAAAACTTTGAGGCACCTTCTCATGGTGTGCACCCTTGGTAATATCCAGGAGGATATTATGATAACGAGACCTGCCAGTAGGAAATCCACATTTCATAGTGTCATTGGATATTCCTATCTATGGACGTGTGTATTGGTCCTTAGACTTTAAGATTATTATTAATGGGTATTAAAACCCACACACTTATATGTATTGATGAAAACTGTGATGACACACTGTTCGTAGTGAGGTAGGATATGTTGGGTGCATCACGAGTAATACTGCATTAATAGATAATTCAAGAAAGGATTTGTCCCTTCTATTCCATAAAAGAAGTAGATATCTTAGGTCCTTTGATGGAATTGATATAGCCAAAATAAATCCATGGACATGGTAAGAAATGGACGAGTTCAATTCTAGGAAGTCAAAGAAAGAATAATCGAGCACATGGGTTGATGGCACTAGCATGTAACCTGCTTGATTTGAGATATCGAGACAAAGGGATTATATTACACGGTAAGAGTTCATAGAAGGTGACACATCATTGTGGCGTTAAATTATTTCTCTATGGGTGCCTTGGTGTATTTCTAGATGCTAAACTTGGACTTTAGGTAGGCTCCACCTAATGCCACTGAGAAAGTGGCCCAGAGGGTCACACACTAAGTGTGTCCAAGTATCTTAGTTAAATATTAATTTAACAAGTTGAATTAAGATTATTCCCGATTGTGGTTTAATTATTATTCAAAGATGTCTGATCTCATTTATTTTGACACTAGTTATTTAGGAGAATATATTTTGGGTGAAATAATATATTTATTAATGATTAATGCAGTGATATTTATTTGATAAATAAATAGCCATTATTCAAGGTCTAATAAATGTGGTGGAGGAAATAAAAAAAATCTAAAAGAAAAAGTAAACGCCGTGTATATTAAATATATACATAATGTATTTTTTTTATAGGAATTTATGAGAAATAATATTATTTATTTAATTAAATAATATTATGTGTAATTCGTTGGGCGCATGTCAAGTAATAATAATAGTAAACTGTTATTATTAGACATGGGGTATTACTAAGAATTAAATGAAATGAATAAATGATTTTGGGTAATTAATTCATTTTATTATTCTATGTAATTAAAATCACAATTATATAATTCTCATTATCCCAGCCATTTTTTTGGTTTTGTGCACAGAGGATTTGGAAAATCTCTCAAGCCAAGAGAGAATTCTTTTTTCCACCAAGAACACTCTCAAGCAACGAAAGAGAGATCCACCTCCACCGGATTAAGGCGATCGAAGGAGGACATCACAAGCGAAGGCTATTCCATGCTATCTCCCAGATATCCCTTCAGCAACATCTAGAGATACATGGAGCACATGTGGATCACTGATAGAGGAATCCTACACTTGGATTCTATGACACAATGACGGATCACATCGAATCGTGACCGGAAACATCAACAAATAGATAATTCCATAAAGGTAATTCTTGTATTTTAATTTAATTAATTATAACAAACATATGATGATCCTCTCTATGTTTTTGGGACACTATTTATTTTCTTTCATTATTCATTCTATTCCAAAGATCAGGTGTTTTATTATCTTGACAGATCTCAGATTGATTGTTGTTTATGGAAAAATTAAAGTTGGGTATACCCACCATGCACTTCCGCTACGCCCGGAACCTACAGTTGGGTCATGAGAAAGAAAACTATCAGAGAAGTGAATGTACGATATCTTTGTTTTACATATTTTTTATGGATATGATTACTTTTATGTGTTACATGGTTTGAAATCCTTAGCAAGTATGAGAAATCATTTTACAAGATTCAGTAATCAACCTTTTTATCTATTTATACACTGGTCATTAGTATTCTTATTTTATATTTTAACTATAGGATCTAGGTAGGCTCTTACTGAGTATATTTTTATGCTAACATGTTATATATATAATTTTTTGGTTTTTAAGAGCCAGTTGGTGACTAAGGTTGGAATTAATTTCTCAAATGACATGTTTAGGGGTTGTTGGTGTTCGTGGTTGTTAACTTGGTGATTATTTAGTATATTTTCACTAGTTCTAGAACATTTATGACATTAAATTAATATATAGTTATTTATTATTCATTTATAAATGTATTTTTATATAATTTCTAAACATATGTCTTATTCCATAAATTTTTATAAAGAGGATAATGCCTACAATTTGTGATTATATACCTTCAGTGCTATTTTTGACCCATTCCCTATTAGAGGCGGTCTTTAGGGGACATATCCCTAACATTATTTATAGCCTAGGAGGGGTATCATTGGACAAGGGGGTCCTGAAAATCCTTTATATTCATTATATTATAGTTAGTTAATCAATGAATTTCATGCAATTTCAATATTTTTTTTTCAGTTCAACAATAATATCTTATTTTTTTACCATGTTATCTTCAATAGTTATTATCATAATACATAAAATATATAATCCTTAACTAATTATATTCATTATAGAATGATTATATAAATGAATAATAATTCAAATAACATTAAAATAACATGACTCAATATATTATCTATCAATTAAGTCAAATATAATTGAGTTATTTTATATTTAATATCGATTATAAATCATTAAAAATACCCCAATATTATTCAATTATATTTATTACAATTCAATTTAAACACTTTATAGAATTTATTAAATTAATGTACATATTCAATAAGGTCCTTCATTTAAAAAGTTCATCATTATATGAAAATTTATTTTTTAATTTATTTTTCCATTTTTGAGATCCAAACATCACTAAAATTATCCAAATAGGTTTCTATTAGGTATGATATGATAAAATTATCCCAAAACAAATTTCGATATTGAAATTGTGTTAAATTTTTTCTTTGATTCCTTATATAAGTTTCATATGACATAGGGAATGCCATATGGAAATAATATATTCCTTGGACATGTGTCTAGGATATTTATATTCCTATTCTCCTATGGATTATATTTTTTCTCAATATCCATGATCAAAATACTGATTTTTTACTTATACCAGTATAAGATGATGTCTCCCTCATATGGTAACAAGGTTATATGGGACATCGTATGACCACCCTGAATAGATGACTAGTTTCAAATATGATGTACTTTGTCGAGTCATGACTCACCCAATGTGGTAAGGGTTAGTGAACTACTACCAAAAATCGAATCAATTATCTATGATAATAAATTTACTATTATACCATTATCCAAAAGTTGAAATGAATTTCATCATATACTGAGCACTATCTCTTGTAGTGGTTTTCTATAGACATATTTTTTGTGTCCAAATTTTACTACATTTTTATAACATCTTTTTCTCATTCTATGTATGAGTCAATTTTTTTTAATGCATTGTTCAAATATTAAAACCATGAAATTTTATATAGTATATGATATTTTAGGTATTTTCCCTCTTTAATATATTTCAATCAACGCCTTAGATCATCATGTTGTTGGTATCTTTGGAATCATTTAAAAAAAATCTAAATGACATCATATTATTTGAAAAAATGAATTGTTTATTGCTTAAAGTAGTTCAATGTTTTATTAAAAAGGATATAAAATTATCTACAAAATTTCACTACAAATAATATTTTCAAAATCATTATATTATTTACATCATATATTGATATTGATTAAAATAAATTGGTTAATAATCATTAATTTTATGTTTTAACATTTTAATCAATGATTTAATTTTTAGATTAGAAAAATTCTATATAAAATTAAATTTAGAAAATAACATATATTAATGTACTTAAATTTTCATCACATTCATCATTTTTATAATTTATTATAATCTAATTTCAATAAATAATTGTAGGGTCCTGAAAAATCCACAAAGGAGATTCTACCCAAATCCCCTAAAGAATTGGGGAAAAGATTGGAGAAAATTCAAAGAAGGGACACAAGTAGGACCGGTACGAGGACCGGTCCCATGAAAACGCGACGTGGCCAGGCCCTGTGAAGAACCCCCTCCACAAACCGTCATCGTTCTCAAAATGGAGGCGAAGATCCTTTGCGGTTGCGAGGCAGGATGGGAGCCAATCCGGTTCACCGTCATGAACTACCCCAACTGCGGGCCACATCGACCAGTTCAAGCCGCATCCGCTGTTGACCATGGAATGGAGGTGGAACCCTCCATAGTCGTGAAGCACTCCCTGAGTTCTGTTCGTGAGGGGGGGGGGGGGGGGGAGAAGCGCTCAGTACGCACCACGAATCGCGTATTGACCAAGTCAGCCGTAAACCGGGTTTTCGGTTATGGGCCTCCGCAAAAGGTGCCGTGTGGCCACAGATACATCTCTTTCCCCACTCTATAAAAGGAGAAGGAGGGGGAAGGGAAAAGTGAGGAGGGTATTGGATTCGGATTCAGAGGAAGTAGAGATTCGGAAGGAGATAGATCAAAGGAAGGCTTAGGATTTCACAAACAGTGATGTTCCAGTTTGCGAACCACAACAGGTATGAACCTGGAAGCGAATTAATAAGTAACCTAAAATGCATAATAATTTGGTGAACTATGAACTTAAAAGAACATAAAAAGAGAAGACTGCGAACCATAGCCCCTTCGTGGATGCACTTCCCACAGACCAGGGTGTTTATGTCTCTTTTCCGATCCGCCGCACTGCGTAGTACCCTCCTACGCGGGATAATCCTCGACCGATGAACCCCCGATCAGCGCCGCCCTTGGCTGCCGCTGCTCGTGTGGACCCCTCCACTTACCCCTATAGTACGTGGTCCGAACCCGAAGCCACGAACCACCCTGGTTCGCAGGATGCCCCTTAGTCTACGGACCACCCAGGTTCGCAGATGGCTTCTCTAGCTACGTAGCACCTTCCTACACGAAGGGATCCACCACTCCTTCATACGTGTGGCCCCTCAGAGCCTTCAGAGTTCCCATTCCCCAAGCCAGATAAAATCCTTCCAATCCGACCCGATCCTCTGTGACTCCCTCATTGGCCTATTCATCGGCCCCGAGCCGAGGCCTCCACCAGAGCCACTGGATCCGTGTGGTGTAACCCTCAGGCGCATCGGCGCACCATTTTGAGTTCACATACCCACGGTAAGTAGAGGCGAAGGGGTTTCCACGACCCTTGAGGAGGTTCCCGAAGCATTCCTGGGTTCACATTCCCATGGTAATGTGGAGTCTGAGCTCGGGAATACCCTTTCTTACCCTCCACTTGTTAAGGGCTCTTCGGGGGTAGTAAAATACCCATCAGAAGGAAGCCCTCACGCAATGCAAGAGAGGAGACGGGAACAGGAGCACCCACTTTCCCTCTCCCACTGTACTTTGTCGCATGGGAATCAATATAGGAGTAAGACCTGACCTTATGGGCCGCTCCATGCATAAGCCCCACTCCATTCCTCACGAACGCACCTTTCGCAACGTGATCGTCGGGTCCTTGCTGCCTCTTGTTTCTCACACCGAGCATGAATCACGTGGTCTTAGAGTAAGCATCAACCATGACATCCTCCTATGGGCTACCTCATAGCATAATCCCCAAGCCTATGCGAACTACGAGGACTTTGATCCCGGCCTCCTAAGTAGGGTATGTAGGAAGCCTCCAAGAGGTTCAAGCCCAATCACCATCGGACCCCTGGGTCTACATTCACGTCGGTTCTCCGACGCTCCTATGCGAACTACATGGACTTTTATCCCTGACTCCTAGATAGGGTATGTAGGAAGACACCAAGAGGTTAAAGCCCACCACCCAGCTGTTCCAACAACCCTCACGACGGTTTTCCTTCATCCAGCATGGCGATAAACTGTACATTTGAACTACATGGAATTTTATCCCCGCCAACTAAGCAGGGTGTTGGAGTTGGTGGTCTAGAACAAACTACCTTTTACTTTATTCATTAATAAAAGATTTATCACATCTTGATTTTTCTTCTGCATGAAAATTCATGTGATAATGTCCTAAGGATAGCTGTCGCATTAAAAGGTCATAGAGGATCCCTGCTATGATGAGAACCCGGAAGTGCCATAACATTATTCTTGAAAGTATGTTCTATGGACGGATGATATTATTTGAGGGGAACAAATAATACAGGTCATTAGGGGTGAGGACTCATAAAACTTTGAGGCACCTTCTCATGGTGTGCGCCCTTGGTAATATCCAGGAGGATATTATGAGAACAAGACCCACCAGTAGGAAATCCACAATTCATAGTGTCATTGGATGTTCCTATCTGCGGACGTGTGTATTGGTCCTTAGACTTTAAGATTATTATTAATGGGTATTACAACTCACGCACATGTATTGACAAAAACTATGACAACACACTGTTCGCAGCGAGGTAGGATACATTGGGTGCGTCATGAGTAATACTGCATTAATAGATAATACGAGAAAGGATTTTTCCCTTCTGTTCCATAACGGAAGTAGATATCTCAGGCCCTTTGATGGAATTGATTTAGCCTACATAAATCCATGGCCATGGTAAGGTATGGGCGAGTTCAATTCCAGGAAATCAAAAAAAGAATAATTGAGCACATGGGTTGATGGCACTAGCATGCAACCCACTTGATTAGAGATATCGAGACAAAGGGATTATATTACATGGTAAGAGTTCGTAGGAGGTGACATGTCATTGCGGCATTAATTTCTTTCTCTATGGGTGCCATGATGTGTTTCTAGACGCTAACCTTGGACTTTAGGCAGGCTCCGCCTAATGCCATTGAGAAAGAGGCCTAGAGGGTCACACACTAAGTGTGTCCATGTATCTTAGTTAAATATTAATTTAACAAGTTGAATAAAGATTATTCCCAATTGTGGTTTAATAATTATTCAAGGATGTCTGATCACATTTATTTCAATACTAGTTATTCGAGAGGATATATTTTGGGTGAACTAATATATATTTATTAGCGAGTAATGCAGTTACATTTATTTAATAAATAAATATCCATTACTCAACGTCTAATAAATTTGGTGGAGGAAAATAAATTAAACTGGAAAAATAAAAAGTACACGCCATGTATGTTTATACATACATGTCGTGTAATTTGTTTTTTCAGGATTCGTGAGAAAATATTGTTTATTTAATTAAATGATATTAAATGTGATACATTGGATGAATTTTAAGTAATAATGATGGTCAACTGTCATTATTAAGACATGGGGAGTTACTAATAATTAAATGAAATAATTAAATGATTTTGGGCAATTAATTCATTTTATTATTATATGTATTATAAATCCCAATTACATTATCCTCATGAGGGTTATCCATTTTTGGTTGTGCACAACGGATTGGAAATACTCTCAAGCCAAGAGAGAATTCCCTTTACACCAAGAACACTTTCAAGTTACAAAAGCAAGATCCTACACCGGATCAAGGTGATTGAAGACGAAAATTGCAAGCGAAGGATCTTCCGCGCTAGCACCCAGAGTTCCCTTCGATGATGTCCAGAGATACGTGGCACACGTGTGGATCACCGCTAGATGAATCCTACACTTGGATTATCCGACGTAACGACAGATCACATGATCTTGACCGGAGACAACAACGAAGAAAGAATTCCATCGAGGTAATTCTTATGAATTAATTAAATTAATTATAATCAACATATAATGATCCTCCTCAAGGGTTCCGGGACTCTTCTTCTCTTTTAGTTCTTCGTTCTATTCCAAAGATTCAGTGTTTTATATCGCGACGACTCTCAGATTGAACGTTGTTTAACATTAAAATTAAAGTTGGGTAAACCCACCAATGTGCTTCAGCTGCGCCCGGAACCTACAAGTGGTATCAGAGGGGTCATATCATTGATTATAATTATTTAGTTTTTTGTTGGTGATTTACGCATTTAATAATTTAGTTGTTTCAATTCAAGTTTAATCATTATGAAAATATGAATATCGAGATCCCTTCCTCCTCCCTCGTTTCTCGTTAACCTCACAGAAACAGATTTTTCTTTTAATTTTGATTAAAATAAAATAGAGGAACTCATCCAGAGGAGCCAAACGTTTCTGGCCGTACAACACCAGAATACACGGCGTGTATTCGGAAGTACACGCCGTGTATTCTAGGTTCAATGCATTGAATGATCCAATAAATCAGGCCGTGTATTGAGGTTATTTATGACACCTTGTGTTGACCGGAAACAGGTGGCACACGATTTCCGGATTACACACTGTGTGGTCCAACTGAGCACAGCATGTAGTCCATTCGGGTTCGGGTTGGGCCGTGTACTCCATACACAGCTTTCCTGGCTGGAAACTGTGTAACACAAAAACTACATGGCGTGTGTCCACTGAACACGCCATGTACTCCGAAAATTTCCTAAGTAAATTAACACACCGTGTCCCCAGGCGTGTACTTCGGATGGACAGTGAAGAAAATTACACGCCGTGTAGTCGGAACTACACGTCGTGTACTCACCAAAATCACACAGATTCATTAAAATTTAATTATTATATTATACAAACCCTTGAGACATGTACCATAGTGAAGGCGTAAAGATGAGGCACAACATGTGATAGGTTTTTTATATATGTGTGTTTAATTTAACATCTGCGTAATGAAAGGGAATTCACCAGGTTTCCTCCAAGGTACAAGTTACGTACAAGGATAATTTTAAATGAATTTATTTGTTTAAAATTATGATGGATGAGAATCTCAAGGAAGTTCAGAAAAGGGTTTAAGATAAAAGGATTGAATAATTAAAGATAATCAATTAACTCGTGCGTGATTTATCTTAAACAATAATGATTAAAGAATTGAATGCTAGTTTTATTTATGCGTAAATATCGTTGAATTTGTGGATGATCATGAGTTATACCGAGACCTTTGTATGTGAATGGTTTCTTTTAATTTATTTATTTAAATTAAATTTTTTGGCCTACGAGCCATCTCCTCATTAATATGTAGGGCCTGCGTGCCCAAGGATTATTTTATGTAAAAACCCCTTTTTACCCCTCACCCGCATGTGAGATAAATGCATATGTAATGGATGGAGCTCCCAAGCTAGTGGAGGCGGCTCAAGTCAGGAGCTGAGGTGAAACCAATCCAAGGAGATACAAAGGTGGACAGGTGAAAAAATGTAAACACAAACCCACAAGGTTCAAGGTGTTTCTCCCCTAGGTCTTGGGTTAGTTTATCAACCTCTAGATAAACTAACCAATATAACAGGCTCATGATCATTCAATTTATTTTATTTCTGTCAGTTGCATGGTTTATTTATTGTGGGTGTGTTGTCATGATCGCACAGTTAATGAATATAACAAGCATGCAAGATGGAACTAAAATAAAAACCAGTTTATACGTAAATATTATCTTAGACATGGTTAATCACTTAAGTATATCCCACTTAATATTAACAAGCATGTAATCAAAGATAATAAAATGACAATTTACGTATAAGGATAAAATCCCTCAAAATAAATATTAAGTCGGTATAGCCTTCCATAATCTTGGTTAGAATCGAACCATAGTTCAAAGTGCTTGACCAACCCTAGTTGGGGTGATTTCAATTATCGGGGAATTATAATTCAAGGTTTTGGGTTGAATTGACTTGGTTCACATCAAGGCTTGACTGTCACAACAGGACTTGGTGTGGCCAAGAGGAAAAGGTTGAGGAAATCCAAAATAAAAGGATTTCAGGATTGGGGAGTCCACTCAGCAGATCAAGGAGCTGCGAGTTAATGCAGTTGGCATTTGGAATGCCTACCTAAAACCCTTCAGGTTTCTTGAACAACCCTAGTTGGGGTAATGCGAAGGGAAATATGGATCCTTTCAACTAGAATATTCAGAAAACAGAATATTCCGAAGTCAATGGTGAGGGCTATTGGATTTCAGTAAAATAGTGGGAGACTAATAAGTATTAATTTATTTATTTGTCTCATTTTTGTAATAAAGTACTAAACCTTTGCTCATCTTAATTTGTATAAACGTCAAGAAATTGACGTCAAACATATCATTGCACACCATACTCGATAAGGAAAACCTTCTCACCGGCACCAATTTCCAAGAGTGGCAGAGGCGTTTACGCGTCGTCCTTCACCACGAAAGGAAATTGTATGTGCTGGAAAATCCTATTCTAGTTTCTCCTGGGAAAGAGGCTAGTGATGAGGAATTGTCTCTCTATATGAAACACATGGATGATTCCACAGATGTACAGTGTTTCATGCTATCATCCATGTATAATGAGCTCTTAAAGCAACATGAAAACATGGACGCGTATAGCATGATGTCTCACCTTAAGGATCTCTACTAAGAGAAGGTGAGACACGAGAGGTATGAGATCTCCAATGCTTTGTTCACCACAAAGCTTGGAGAGTCTGCGCCAGCTGGGCCTCATGTAGTAAATCTTATTGGATACATTGAACGCCTGTACATCTTAGGGATTAAATTCCCGAATGAGTTGCGTATAGATCTCATCCTATCATCACTGCCCAAGACCTTCTTTAGCTTCATTATCAACAATAATATGAGCGACAATGAGAAGAGTCTATCAGAGCTTTTGACTTTGATTCTCCAGGTAGATAAGGACATGGGGCATGAAAAACCCACAGTCCTTATGGTGAACAAGAAAAGGAAGGACAAGGCAAAGGGACCAAAGACTTATAAACAGTTTGAATCCCCCGAGCACCATCCCTCCAAGAAGGGGAAGATCCAGAGGCAGGGAAAGGAACGAGAGGCAGTGTGTTTTTCATGTGGCAAGCAAGGCCATTGGAAGAGGAACTGCACCCAGAAGCGTGGGGACACTAAAGGTGCATTTGTTATCAAGTGCAATTTTTATATTTCTACACATTGGGTATTAGATACAGCTTGTGGGGCTCACATCTGTATTCAAATGTAGGAACCAAGTAGATTTAGAAAGATTCCCAGAGGAGAGGTGGATCTTCAAGATGCCAATGACGTGAGGCTGGCTGTGTTGGCTATTGGCGACTACCACCTCTCATTGCCAACTGGCATGATTTTGGTTTTACAAAACTGTTATTTTGTGCCTAGTGTTACCAAGAGCATAATTTCTGTATCTTGTTTGGATATGGATGGATTTGTTTTCAAGTTTGGAAATAAGGGTTGTCTCTTTTATAAGAACAACGCATGTTATGGTATGGAACATTTAAATAATGGTTTGTATGTATTGAATTACGAAAACCAAGTGTTGGAAATCGATAATGAAACAAACTCACATGACTCATACATCACCCAGTTGTGGCATCACCGCCTTGGTTATGTAAACAAGAAGAGTTTGACAAAGCTCTGTCAAGAGGGCTATTTAGACTCCACTGAGCTAAAACCACTTGATAGATGTCATGCTTGTTTACAAGGTAAAATGACCAAGATGCCTTTTGGTGGACAGGGTGAAAGGGTCACAGAGCTTCTAGGATTGGTACACATGGATGTATGTGGACCATTTTTGGTAGAAGCTAGAGGAGGATATTATTACTTAATTAATTTTACTGATGATTTGAGTAGATACGGATTTGTCTACTTAATGAGGTATAAGTCAGAATCCTTAGAGAAATTTAAGGAATTCAAGAATGAAGTAGAGAATCAGCTTGGTAAGAAGATAAAGAAGCTTCGATCGGATCGAGGCAGAGAATATCTGAACTAAGAATTCATTGATCTTCTACGGGAGTCTGGGATTCTATCTCAGCTCACTCCTCCTTATAAACCACAGTTGAATGGTGTTAGTGAAAGGAGGAACCACACCTTGTTGGACATGGTGAGGTCGATGATGAGTCATATGGATCTTCCATTATCCTTTTGTGGATATGCATTACAAACTGCAGCATACACATTAAACCGAGTAGCAACTAAGGTAGAAAATGGAATTCCCTATGAGTTATGGAATGGAAAGAAACCCATTTTGTCACATACACATGTATGGGGATGCGAGGCATTTGTTAAGGCCTTCTCAGGAAACAAACTAGCACCCCAGGGCACAAAGTGTATCTTTATAGGATATCCTAAGGAAACTAAAGGATACTACCTATATAACCCTCAAGACAAGGAAGTGACTGTCGCCAGACAAGCCGTCTTTCTTGAGAGGGAGCACATCCTCAAGAAGGATAGTGGGATAAAGATTGACTTCGACGAAGTTGATACTCAAGGTACACAGGAGTTGGTACAGGAACAAGTTCCATAAGTCCCCATGGAAGAGGTTCCAGAAACACAAGTACTACGTAGGAGCTCAAGATAGTTAAGGGAACCGGAGAGATTTGGTTTCCTAGTCACCGAGGATGGTGAATAATTATTATTGTAAAATGATGAACCTCTATCCTACAAGGAAGCATTAGAAATCTCATAAGCTGCAAGATGGCTAGAAGCTATGAATTCTGAGATGAATTCCATGTATCAAAACCAAGTTTGGGTTCTGGTCAATGAGCCAGTTGATGTAAAGCCTGTTGGATAAAAATGGGTATTCAAGAGAAAGCTAGACATGGAAGGTCAAGTTAGAACCTATAAATCAAGGTTAGTGGCTAAAGGATTTAGACAACGTCAAGGAATTGACTATGATGAAACCTTCTCGCCAGTTTCCATGTTTAAATCCATAAGAATCACACTTACCATATCAGCTTACCATGACTACGAGATTTGGCAGATGGATGTCAACACAACTTTCCTTAACGGGAACCTTTAGGAATATGTCTATATGACACAACCAGAAGGGTTTGTGACACCAGGTGAAGCCAAACAGGTTTGCAAGTTGTATAAATCCATTTATGTATTGAAGCAAGAATCCAGGTCATGGAACATTCTATTTGATAAAGCCATAAAGGAATTTGGTTTCATTAAGAATGAATGTGATCCATGTGTTTATAAGCGGTGTAATGGGAATACAGTCATTATACTAGTAGTATATGTTGATGACATATTTCTTATTGGAAATGACATACCAGCCTTACAGTCAGTTAAGGACTGGTTGAACAAGTGCTTCTCCATGAAAGACTTAGGTGAAGCAGCCTACATTCTAGGGATCAAGATCATTCGTGATAGATCCAAGAGGCTGCTTGGACTAAGTCGGGGTACATACATTGACCAGATACTAAAGAGATTTAGTATGGAACAATCCAAGAGAGGATTAATTCTAGTGTCACATGGATTAAATCTTTCTAAGAAAATGTGACCTCAGACACAACAAGAGAAAGATAGGATGAGCAATATCCCATACACCTCGGCTATAGGATGCATCATGTATGCCATGTTATATACCAGGCTTGATGTTGCCTATGCACTGATCATGGTAGGCAGATATCAAGCAGATCCAGGGGAAAAACATTGGACTGTTGTTAAGACTATCCTTAAGTATCTGAGAAGAACTAAGGATATGTTCCTAGTGTATGGAGGAGATAAGGAGCTTGTCATCAGAGGGTATGCTGATGCTAGTTTTCAGACAGATCAGAATGATCTGAGGTCGTAATCTGGATACGTTTTCTGTCTCAATGGAGGAGCTGTGAGCTGGAAGAGTTCAAAGAATCCAGTTGTCGCTGATTATACAGCGGAGTCCGAATATATAGCGGCTTCTGATGCAGCCAAGAAAGCCATCTAGATTAGGAACTTTGTCCAGGAGCTTGATGTGGTGCCTAACAGTAAAGATCCCATTACACTGTATTGTGATATTACTACAGTAGTGACTCTTGCAAAATAAACAAGGTCACATCAACGGACAAAGCACATACTCCGGAAGTACCACCTCTTGAGGGATTTCTATCAGAGGGGTGAAGTTGCAGTAAACAGAGTGTCCACAGAAGAGAACGTGGTGGACCCCACGACTAAAGGACTATCTCAGTAGAAGCATGAATATCATGTGAGAGCTAGCAGGTTAAAGGTTGTTAGTAGTTGGCTCTAGTCCAAGTGGGAGTCTGTTGGAGTTTGTGGTCTAGAATCAACTACTTTGTACTTTATTCATTAATAAAAGATTTATCACATATTGATTGTTCTTCTGCGTGAAAATTCATGTGATAATGTACT
The DNA here is from genome assembly GCA_963277665.1 of Viscum album. Classification (NCBI taxonomy): domain Eukaryota; kingdom Viridiplantae; phylum Streptophyta; class Magnoliopsida; order Santalales; family Viscaceae; genus Viscum; species Viscum album. The sequence continues at coordinate 1,507,964,488 of OY728139.1, read as the reverse complement.
AAGGATATCTGTTGAATTAAAAGGTCATAGAGGATCCCTGCTATGATGAGAACCCGGAAGTGCCATAACATTATTATTGAAAGTATGTTCTATGGCCGGATGATATTATTTTAGGGGAACAAATAACACAGGTCATTAGGGGTGAGGACACATAAAACTATGAGGCACCTTCTCATGGTGTGCGCCCTTGGTAATATCCAGGAGGATATTATGAGAACGAGACCCGCTAGTAGAAAATCCACATTTCATAGTGTCATTGGATGTTCCTATCTGCGGACGTGTGTATTGGTCCTTAGAATTTAAGATTATTTTTAATGGGTATTACAACTTGCACACTTAGATTTATTGACGAAAACTGTGATGACACACTGTTCGCAGCGAGGTAGGATACGTTGGGTGCGTCACGATTAATACTGCATTAAGAGATAATGCGAGAAAGGATTTTCCCCTTCTATTCCATAACAGAAGTAGATATCTCAGGCCCTTTGATGGAATTGATATAACCTACATAAATCCATGGACATGGTAAGGTATGGGGGAGTTCAATTCTGGGAAATCAAAGAAAGAATAATCGAGCACATGGGTTGATGGCACTAGCATGCAACCCGCTTGATTAGAGATATCAAGACAAAGGGATTATATTACACGGTAAGCGTTCGTAGGAGGTGACACGTCATTGCAGCATTAACTTCTTTCTCTATGGGTGCCTTGGCGTGTTGCTAGACCCTAACCTTGGACTTTAGGTAGGCTCCGCCTAATGCCACTAAGAAAGAGGCCTAGAGGGTCACACACTAAGTGTTTCCATGTATCTCAGTTAAATATTAATTTAACAAGTTGAATAAAGATTATTCCCAATTGTGGTTTAATAATTATTCAAGTATGTCTGATCGCATTTATTTCAACACTAGTTATTTGAGAGGATATATTGTGGGTGAAATGATATATATTTATTAGCGAGTAATTTAGTTACATTTATTTAAGAAATAAATATCCATTACTAAAGGTCTAATAAATATGGTGGAGGAAAATAAATAAAGCTGAAAAAATAAAAAGTACACGCCGTGTATGTTTATACATACATGCTGTGTAATTTGTTTTTTCAAGATTCGTGAGAAAATATTGTTTATTTAATTAAATGATATTAAATGTGTTACATTAAATTCATGTCAAGTAATAATGATGGTCAACTGTCATTATTTAGACAAGGGGTATTACTAAGAATTAAATGAAATAATTAAATGCTTTTGGGAAATTAATTCATTTTATTATTCTAAGTATTATGAATCCCAATTACATTATTCTCATGAGGGTTATCTATTTTTGGTTGTGCACAATGGATTAGAAATACTCTCAAGCCAAGAGAGAATTACCTTTCCACGAAGAACACTTTCAAGTTACGAAAGCAAGATCCTCCACCGGATCAAGGCGATCGAAGACGGACATTGCAAGCGAAGGATCTTCCGCGCTAGCGCCCGGAGTTCCCTTCAGTGACGCCCAGAGATACGTGGCACACGTTTGGATCACCGCTACAGGAATCCTACACTTGGATTCTCCGACGCAACTACGGATCACAGGATCGTGACCGGAGACACCAACGAAGAAAGAATTCCATCAAGGTAATTCTTAGGAATTAATTAAATTAATTATAATCAACATATGATGATCCTCCTCAAGGATTACCGGACTCTTCTTTTCTTTTTGTTCTTCGTTATATTCAGAAGATTCAGTGTTTTATATCGTGACGAATCTCGGATTGAACGTTGTTTAATGTTAAAATTAAAGTTGGGAAAACCCACCAACGCACTTCCGCTGCACCCGGAACCTACACAGGGTACGTAGGAAGCCTCCCTGAGGTTCAATACCAACAACCGGGCGATCCGAATATCCTCACGTCGGCTCACCGTGCCTCTCCTTGTGATTCCCCAGTGAGTCCAGACTCCTCGGGGTCATTAACCCAAAGAGGGATGGTAACTCTCAGGCATAAATGATTCAGAATCCCTGTGTTCAGCTGACCATTGCCAACCAGGGTTGAATCTGTGGATACTATGTTTGGGTATAAACCAAAGATTTGAGAACATATGAATACTCCTTAAATCTATAAGAGATTCCCAGAACATGGAATAATTCCCCCCCAAAAAGGGTGCGATGAGCCCGACTTCTCATCCCCTTGACCAATGTGAGTTCTTAAGTGTCGCTGGTCAGACCATCCGACGAATGTCTGCCTTTGGAAAGTAGGTCTACGCTTCATCGGATACGGAACCGTTGGGTGTTTCGAGACCGAAACCCAGAACAAAAACGGTGAACTCGACATGAATCTTTAACCAAACTTGACAGATTTAACTTAATCCCACCTCGTTCCCCCTTTTACTCACAAGGAGGGCCTAGGAAGGTCATTAACTACGCATGGATCATGAGATGATACTTTGACGGGTTTGCTGCTTGTATTTTCTAAAATGTTTTGCAGGTACTACCTTCAGGACTCCCTTCGATCCAATGGAATCGCAAAGGAACTCACAAGTGCACACTTCCAAAAATGCAAGGACCAGACATCCTCACCTACGGAGGACCCCGTCACCCACCCAACGTCTTCAATGTTGGGTCTTGGATGTGCTGATTCGAGAGTACCACATGAATGGTACTCTCCCAACAGTGGAGGCAGCCATGCATGCCCTCCAATATACCAGAACTCACCGGTCGCCTGCCCAGCAGCAGCCATAAAGGTAGATCCAGACAGCCCCTATTGTAGTCTCGAACCATTTCAGGAGTCTGTCCCCGGAACGGGACAATGCGTACCTCCCTTATCTTAGGGAGGCAGATGAGGTCGACGCTGCAGACTTTATCCCTGCTGAATGGGGGTTCCGTTCCAAGGCCCCCTCCAGAAGGAGTCATCGCGGTCATGCCGCGACTCAACATCCTCACGTAGAGGAGGATGTCTCCCCGAGGATTCAGGCCCACGCCCCCGAGCTCCGGCCCCTTGGACCGCCCGACGAGGGTAGCAGACGTACAATCAGGGACTGGTCATCACCCTGATCCCTGAGGAGGTGCTCCACTGCCCAACCACAGAGACGTACCATGAATATGTACCTACAACTGTTCAATCCTCCCGAGCCCACCATCCAGACATGGAAGCATCGTACAAGCCGACGCGCATCCCCGCCGAGCTCCATCAAGCCCGTCGCTCACGCATGACGACACTTACTCGGCATGCACCTCTCCCTGCCCAGGGTCGTGAAGCCCACCAGCCTGACATGGTGGTGACCCCACGCCTGCAGAACTAGCTTTTAGCAGATGCTCCTGACGCCTGCCATCCTACCATGGTGGCGATCAACAAAGCCCGCCACCCAGATGGGGCGACAACTCATAGGCGGGAATGTCTCCCCGCCAACAAAGGCCACCGACTCGATACGGTGGGAAACCAATATATGAAGGGCTATCTCCCTGCGGATGCAAGTAAAGTCCGCCACCCCGATGTGGAGGCAAACAGAGAGATAAATCGGCGTATCCCGGTACAGGGGTAGATTCGTTCACCTGCCCCGACACCGGAGAATTGTCAGTACCCACTGACCAACGGAGGACCGGAGCAAGATATTCCTACTCCGATACCGGAATGGGCCTTCATACCCATTCTAGCCAAATATATCTCTCTACATTTCCTGGAAATGATAGAGGAGCAGGTATCGATCTAAGATCATATCTTGTAGACTTTCTAGAATGTAATTGCATCAGTGGAAACATCAAGGACTCGGGCCCGTGAGCCCATCTCCCCAATTGAGGTGACTCATCTAAGAGACGAGATAGCCGCCTCAGAGTAGATCTGCATCCCTGATTCTGCCCAGGAGGGTCGCCGACCATATTCCATGACGCAAGGGAAACCGGATTGAGCAGCTTCACTCGTTCCAATTGGGGGACACCCATCCATCACAGTGGATGCTCCAGAGCAGGCATATATCCCTGCTAAAAGTCAAGATGTTCATCGGCGTATCCCGACAACATCACGGGACCCAATTAGATAGGGACCCAAAGGTGAAGGCTGTTATCAACAACAGACGGTCCCAACTACCCACAAGAAAGCACCCCGAACGCGCTGAAGGCAGTCAGAAAATAAAGGGGGAGATCATGACTCAGATCTGCTGGAAGCTGGGTTTTCCAACACCTCTAAGCACACATCGCAGGCTTAGAACCCTGCCCACCCATTACCATATTATGGGGGTGACAATAGAAGTTGCGAAGGTCCTCCCCACAATGTTGCTACCAGAAGCTCTGAAGGTATCCCCAGAGCACCTGTGGGGGATTCCCCCACGGGAATATAACAATCGATCATGAGAGCTACTCTTTTGATGCAAGTCATGGAAACCGTCCACGTGACCAGAAGATCGAGCGGCAAGAAGGTTCTCCACTTGCTGCGGTCCACCCAGAAGGTCCTCCCTGGGGTATACACTGCAATCACTCTCCATTTAGTGGGACCATAGATTGTGATATTAGTCCTCTCTATTATAGTCGCAACTATAGAGGCCCTCCCCATAGTGATGTCTCATCATGACAAGAAGGACCTCCCCTTGTCGTGGCCTACCCTGAAGGTCCTCCCCAGGGGTTACGTTGCAATGAAACTCCGCGTAGCCGGGCATCAGATCATGGTGGTAGTCCTCGCCACCCTGATAATAGAGGTCCTCCTCGTAGAGACGTCAAGAAACGAGAAGGCCCTCCCCTCGTTGCAGTACATTCTGGAGGCCCTCCCCAGGATGTATCCCATAGATATTCTCTCTACGACAGTAGTAATGGTAGTCCTCTCCATTGCCACAACTGTGATGGTAGTCCTCTCCACCACGACCGACATTGAGAAGGCCCTCCTCGCATTGGACCCAAGCGACAAGAAGGTCCTACCCTTGTCGCAGTGTGTCCTGAAGGTCCTCCCCAGGATGCACATCAAACGTCAAGCCATGATGGTCATCCTCACCATGATGGCAGTTGTTGAAAAGGTCCTCCCCGTAATGACGCTATGCATCCAGAAGGTCCTCCCCTTACTGCGACATGCCTTGGAGGTCCTCCTCAGGGTGTGCACTAAAAAATTCCTCTATGCATTGAAGCATCAAGCAGTAATGGTAGTCCTCACCATTACGACCACCATTGCAAAGGTCCTCCCCGCGATGGCATATCATATCAACAGGAAGGTCCTCCCCCTACCGAATCAAACACAGAAAATCCCTTGTATGCTGAGGCACTCAGAAGGACGGTATCGAGCATGTCAGATTCCCAGCTTGTCGCTAAAGATTCCCTTCTTCAATCAGGAGACGGTCCAGGGCCGCGTTCATCCTCTGAACCACCTCAGAATCACCCACATGACAATTCAATACCTACCAGTCCCACTGCCTCTACTCACACTAACAGTGAGCGCCTCAGTTGGGCTGACCAGGTAGAGGAATCACTAGCATAGGAGTATGCCAATATGCTACACCTGAGGAAACGAATGGCCAGAAATGATATACCGGTCATGTTTTGGCCTATGGACACCTCTCAGTTCGACATACCCAGAGAGTTGTCGGAAGAATGCGTGCACGACATCCACCATAATATATGGACAACCCTCCGCCAGCTGAAATCAAGCTTCCTGCCCTATGAAGGGCATGCAAACCATGTCAAGACAATAGGAGACCTCCTGCATCACATCGACCTGGAGGCCCTTCCTATGGAGCAGTGACAGTGCCCCGAGAGACGTAAAGGAAACATGGAGATAGCCTGCCTCCGTGTGCTGCACCAGCTGCACCGCCTCATCGAGGACGCTCCAACGGGAGTCCATATTAGGGGATGGGGGAACACGGAGCTCTGCATTTCACTCCTCTCCCCACCCAGAAGAACCCATTTGGCATGGTGTCTTGCAACTTCATCACTTCATGACGTCAATTGAGTGGTTCCCCTATTCAGGAAAGGAAATACACCCGACAGAGTTAGGCCTTGATTAAGTCCCATAAGCATCTGGCCTGGTGGGAAAAATCCATTCAAGAACTCCTGAATAAGGCCATCAAGAGCATACAATAGGACTCTCTCCTAAGAGAGGCCAATCAGCAATCTTTGCATGCCTCCCTAGAAGAGATTTATCGATGGGTGAATTCGGCACCAAATCCAGTTCACCCCTGAATGGGGGCACGCGAGATCAGGCAGGTCGTGATAGCAGTAGCCACTACCACAATCCAGGGTCAACCCCAGCCTGTAGGGCTGGGGGCATTTTTAACAACAAATGCCCCCCGTAAGACCAATAAAACTGGGAAGAGACTCGATGTCCAAGTAGTGGATCCAACCCCAGCCCTCAGGGCTGGGGGAATTGTTACCCCCTCAACAACAACCTCCCCCACGAGAGTCAGTGTTCTATCGTCTGGGGAGGACAATCAGAAGAGGAGGTCCCCATCCTATCCCATCATTTGAATCATCATCCCCTCCGAGAGGAAGGCGCACCGTAAGGTCGCATCAAAGAAATCTCTGCATCACCCTTCATCAAGAAGTCCAAAGGCAATCCCAGGTCAAAAAAGGGAAGGCCAACAGAAGATGCGAGAGATCCTCTTCCTAGTTGGAAGATGACATCCCCTCCACCCTGCGATATGCATTCATCAACGCCGTAGAGGTTAACCCCATGAGTAACGCCGGGGAAAACGAAAATCCGGATGGATCAGGAGACGATGGTTCCGGTCAGGCTATGACTCACAATGAACCACCAGGTGTGCACACCCGAAATCAGAGGGCCGCCCTAAATATGGTTGTCTTTCCAGCCAACCCTCCTCTACCTACCTAGCGTGCTTCCAATAAGGATAAGAATAAGGGACTGGTTACCCTTAAACCGCCTCCTTCTCTCGAAAAAATGATCCACTCATGCTCGAAGAGAGATTCCCTCGATAGGAAGAGGAGATGAAATAATTAAGGCGGCTTGACGCCGAGCTACTCCAGAGGAACCTCCTTCTTGAAAGTGCGTCCCAGGAAGAGCCACATCATGAACTCCCAGCAAGTGCACCTTAAAGGCTAAGGCTTGCTCCAGAAAACGAAGCACAGTCAGGGCTCCTGCCCAATGAGGCGCCTGGTTCATCCAACTACCTAAATGTGGATGATGAATTCCAAGATATCCCTCCACTTAGGCAGAAACCGGAGAAAGTATGCCTAAACCCTCTGAGGGTGCCCCGAATGGAATATGCACCCATGGTGCCGGCCAATCCGGATCCTCAGGCAATGCCTCGGGCTACTTCTGCCCAGGACCAGGCCCAACAAGATGTAAAACAGGGTCTCACCAACACCATAGAGGCTCTAATGGCTCGATTGGAAGCGATGGAAGGTCGACGCGCTCCGATACAGCCATAGCGGAAACCCTACCCAGATTGGGTGACCAACACACCTCCTCCACCCAATTTTGGGAGCCCTGTATTCCCTATTTTCAATGGGTCAGGCGATCCGGAACAGCATTTGATGCACTATGCATCCTATTGCGACCCTATGATGGGAACTCCGGAACAACAAGAAGCAGTGAAACTCAGATGCTTCGTACGAACCATGCAAGGATCTGCCTTCGTCTGGTATCGAGTCTGCCAGCCCAGTCAATAAAGAGCTGGGAGGACCTTCAGCAGCAGTTCCTGTTCCATTTCAGCTCAATGTTGCCTAAGACAATAGTCAACGACCTCATGAACTGCAAGCAGAGGGAGAACAGGAGGGTCTTATATTTCATTGCCAGATGTAAAGGTTTGACCTATTCTCTAAACATGCCAATGCCTCAAGATGAGATGCTAGTGATATGCATCGATAATATTAGAGATGAGCTGTGAACACCGCTTATACCAGTGGAGTGCACCACTGGCTTCCGCCATCTCTCGGCCATTGGTCAGTGAATTGAGGACTCTCTACAGCGGAATAATTCGAAGTCCCAAATAGCCTCGCAGGCTCCTACGAAAAAATCCCCTAGAGCTGAAGCGTCTTCTGTCACACTCAAGTCGGCCCCTTTTCCCACTCCACTGCTCATACCTCCACCAAATCGTCAAGGGCCTCCTAGATTTCAGCGGCCGCCTCCACCTAAATGGGACGATCAGTGAGGACCGAAGCGGAACTAGTTTGAGGAAAGAAGACAAAACGTATACTCGTTTCGAGATGATCAAGTCCATAGATACTTCATTGCCGCCATGAACTGCAACTTGCTCCGCCTCCCGAAGCCAAGGAAACCTGAAGAGGTCGGCCGCGATGATAGGCCAGATTACTGCCCCTACCATTGGATTTTGGGACACGGTATCCGAGAATGCTTCATCTTCAAAGACCTCCTGCAGAGGATGGTAGAATCCAGACAGGTTGAGCTGGGACCACCCTCAACACATGTGGCATGTATCTCTACCACCGACTCCAACAAAGAGGAGGGGTGGCAGAAAGTCACCAGCAAGAAGGGGCAGAAATTTGACAACTGGATGACTCAGAAGACTATCAACCGAGCCCATGGAATACTCCGAGCTCAACTACAGTAGCCGGTGTTTCCACCAACAGCCTCTGAAGCTGCATAGTCGACAGTATCGACCTCACAACCCTCCATGACCCGGTCATCCAGGAATAATAAAATGAGTAAACAATCACAAGAGGATCAGTCCACGACGGGGCCAAAGTTAGTCCCGACCCTGGAAGATTTCATGCCCTCAAATTTGGCACCATGGGCACCGACCCACCAAACAACACCATCAGGGACAACCGAACAGGTTGACCTGTTAGAGGATGAAGTTCCAATATTTGGTTCTATTAACATCATCCATCTTATGGAATCATTCCATAACGAAGGGTATGGTTACGAACCTGAGTTCCCTGCACGAGGAGTCGGGAGGAGGAATCGCAGAGGTAGGGGATACCAGGGGAGGTGCAGCCGCGAACGAAACCAACCCTATGGTTGGACCCCGGCCCAAAACATTAATATTGTAGAAACCCATGGGAGAGCCCTTAAATGAACTCAACAGGAGAAAGAATGCCCCTCCACCTCTACAAGCAGCCACTCTGGCCCTGTTGTTCTGCGATACCCACCAGAGGAGGAGCAAGTGTCTGTCCGCCTAGCGTGCACAAACAGACCGGCCGGGCTGAGACCCCAGAACGCGGGAACAACATCGACATCCAACCCCGCGGCTGGTCCCTCCTCATAAAATGCTCCAGCCCCCAAAGCACCTGCTAAAACTCTCCCGCTAGCGGAGAAGCATCGGCCACTGGAGCAAAAATATGATATCCTTAACCAGCTGGCATCAGTACCAACCAAGCTATCAATCCTCAATGCCCTGATATTGTCAGTAGACCTCAGGGAGGCACTTATAGAAGTTTTGATCAGCCCCCAGGAGTTTCAATCCGAGGTAGCGGCCGCTGAGATTTACCGGACATAGACTAACCCGACTGAATGCAATGCGATGATTTCCTTCACCGATCAGGATGAAGATTCCATCATGCTAGGACACATCAGAATACTATATGTGTCTGGAACGTTGAATGGTATTGAGATCCAGAAAGTCTTTATAGACAATGGCAAAGGAGTTAACCTCCTTCCCCTATGGACACTCCGTAAGTTGGGCTACAGTGAGGTCGATCTAATTCCCTCATCCACAACTCTGTTGGGTTATGATAGGAATGAACAGAAGCCAATGAGACAAATTAATCTAAGGACCCATTTTGGTGACCTGGTAGCCTACACGGAATTCCTGGTGGTCCGGCAGAGCACAACATTCAATGCCCTGCTGGGAAGGCCGTGGCTCCATAAGCACATGGCCGTTCCTTTATCACACCACCAGTGTATCAAGTACTACATCAATGGACAAAGTGGAATGTTGCACGCCGACAAGTCACCTTTTGAGCTCTCTGAGTCACATTACATTAACGCTGGGTTCTATTAGAAAAAGAAAAAGATGCCTTTAGTCGATGGTGTCGACTGAATCTATGCTCCAAATGTCCTGGAAATAGTTCCTGATGACCACCTCAGGTAGCTTGGTAGAGATTATGTCTTTCCCATCAACCATGTCAAGAGTAGGAGTGCAAGTATGGACACACACTCGGATGTACTCATGACTTCAGCCATGATGGCCGAGCACGATAATGTGGTAAAGTACGCCAACCCTCGATCTTGGGATGAGTACTCAAGAGGGGAGGCCCATGATGCCTCTCCCTAAAACCCTCGAAGGCTCAGACCAGAATCTCTATCTTCATCGGATCAAGAAGAGGAGGACTTGGGAGAAGAAGAGGGGGAGAATCTCAAGGATACACCTCCTGCATTTGATGAGGGTATCTCCACCACGGTGGATGATCTCAGGGAAATAAACCTGGGTATTGAAGAAGATCCGAGGCCTACTCTAATTAGTGCAGCAATGTCCCCTGAGGAGAACAAGGTATATACCTCCTTCCTAAGGAAGCAACGGGACATATTTTCCTGTAATTACATGGAGATGCCAGGACTCGATCCCGAGGTAGCGATGCATCACCTGGGTCTTCTAGAAGACCACTGAGGCTATAAACAGGCCGCTAGAAGGACGCATCCCTCACATGCCTCCAAAATATAGGATAAAGTCAATAAGATCATTAAAGCATGCTTCATTCGAGAGGTCTAGTACCCCATTTGGTTGGCCACCATCTTCCTTGTCAAGAAAAATAGCAGGCAAATCCGCGTCTGCATTGACTTCATAGATCTTAATCAGCATTTTCCGAAAGATGACTTCCCAGTTCCAATCACCGAGTTGTTAATCGATGCAATGGCTAGGTATGAGGATCTTTACTTCATGGACGTCTATTCCGGCTATAACCAAATTAGGATGGCCCGAGAATACGAAGAATCCACTGATTTCAGGCCCCCTCAAGGGGTATTCTATTACAGGGTCATGCCCTTTGGTCTCAAGAATACTGGCACCACATATCATCGTTCCATGCATTGGATCTTTAAGCCGTTCCTAGGAACATTCGTTGAATGTTACGTGGATGGCCTGGTGGTCAAATCCAGACAGCGCTCGGATCACCTGTCAGACCTTGAGACCATCTTCAACAAACTATGACAACATAGCTTGAAGATGAACCCCTTGAAATGAACCTTCGGGGTTACCTCAGGAAAATTCCTTGGCTTCATCGTACGCCATCGTGGCATCGAAGTTGACCCTGAGAAGACAAAGGCTATCCTTGGCCTGCCACCTCCCCGCAACCTCACTAAGTTAAGGGGATTCCAAGGACACCTAGCCTATATTTGGCAGTTCATATCCAACCTGGTAGGAAAATGTTTTCCCTTCACCAGGTTAATGAAGAAGGGGGTCACGTACCAATGGATGGATGACCACCAAGAGGCGTTCAATAAATTGAAGAAGTACCTCTTAAGACAACCAGTGCTCATGACCCCGGTTGAAGGAAGACCTCTCATCTTGTACATGACAACCTTAGAGAAGTCACTGGGAGCCTTCCTCACACAAATCAATGACACCGGTAGGGAAAACAGTCTCTATTACCTCAGTCAAACCATGATTGATGCTGAGACTCGATACTCAAATATCGAGAAGAGCTATTTGGCCCTGGTCTTCATAGTTCAAAAGCTGTGACATTATCTACAGCATCATGAAGTCCATTTGATCTCACAGAGTAACCCGCTCAAGTACATCCTCAGTCACCCGATGCTAACCAGACGCCTATCCCGATGGGCGGTCATCCTGCAACAGTTCGACATCCGGTTCGTGCCTCAGAGAGATATCAAGGGATAGGAATTAGCAGAATTTTTGGAAGATCACCCTTCGACAGGGACCACTACACCAGACACTGAGCTACCTGATGAAGACATCTTCTCGGTTCAATAGGAGCTCCCAGCATGGGAAATGTACTTCGACGGCGCGTCCCGATGCCCAACCAGGAGGAGGATAGAGGATCCCAGATTCAACAAAGTGGGTCTGGGGATAATAATAGTATCCCCAGAAAAGGCAGTCTTTCCATATTTCTTCCTCCTATCAGAGGGATGTACAAAAAAAGAATCATAATATCAGGCTCTCATTGTAGGCCTGGAGCTCGCACTCCAGGCACAAGTACAACACCTTAAGGTAAAAGGTGACTCGGAGCTGGTCATCAAGCAAGTCAATGGTGATTATGCTATTAAAAAGGAGGATATAATCCCCCTGTTTGACCATGTATGAGGGTTAATGGATGAGTTCTCCATAGAACCAACATTCAACTATATCCCCTAGTCTCAGAATGATTAGGCTGATGCATTAGACAACGCGGCCACAACCCTAGCTGATCCAGACCGAGATGAAATAGTCATCCGTATTGCTCACCGTCGAATGGTATTGCCGTTTTTTTAAGCCAAGACAGAAGAAATCCATGAAGTCAGTCCTGTCCCCGAGCCATACGCTCCTACCACCGGTTGGATGACCCCCATAGCAAAATACCTTCAACGGGGAGAACTTCCATCAGACAGGGATGAACGAGAGCAAATACGGAGGAGGGCAATCAACTTTATCTTATATGGCGGTGTGGGTCAGTAAGAGGTCCTCTACAAATGAGGCCTCGATGGAGTGCTCCTCAGATGCATTGATGGAGAAGAAACTGCTGCCATAATGAGTGAAGTACATGCAGGAGCATGTGGAGCACATCAACCGGGGCCCATGCTTTCCCATCAGGTTCGATGACTTGGGTACTACTGGCCTACAGTGGCACGAGACTGCGACTATTTTACCACAAAATGCCACTCATGTCAGATTAATGCCAACTTCATACACCAACTCCCGAAGTTACTTCATCAAGACAAGTACTCCTGGCCATTTTTTGTCTGGGGAATAGACGTCGTGGGACCATATACTCCCGCCAAGGCCAAACAGCTGAAGTATATCCTCATAGAAAATGACTTCTTTTCCAAATGGGAAGAAGCCATACTCCTCAAGGAATTCGGAGAGAGAAATATTGTCAGCTTTGTAAAGACCAACATTATCACCATATTTGGTGTCCCTCATACTATACTGACAGAAAACGACACCAACTTCTGCTCTGCTGAAGTGGAGAAAATATACCATGAATATGGTATCAAGGCTAACCACTCATCTCTCTACCATGTAGTGGAAAACGAACAGATAGAGGCTTTCAACAAGGCCCTATCCAATATTCTCTAGAAAATGGTGGACAAAGACAAGAAGTCGTGGCGAGATAAACTCCTCCATGCATTGTGGGATTATCGAACCACAATCCGCACCGCTACTTGGGCTACCCTGTACTCATTGGTGTACGACACCAAGGCGGTCCTGCCCATTGAACTCCAACTTCCCTCACTCCGTGTTGCCATCTGTGATCAATTATCCGATGATGAGTAGTCAGAAAAGTGGCTAGGTGAATTGGAGAATCTAGATGAGAAGCGTCTGCACACTCTGCACCATCTAGAAGTATACCGGAACCAGATCGCACGAGCCTTCAACAAAAAGGTTCGTCTTCAGTATTTCTTGGAAGGAGAATTAGTGTTGGTCCTCCGGACCCCAATGATACCCGGCAAGAAACCTCCAAAGATAGAGACCAAATGGTAGGGACCGTACGTTGTACACAAGGTCTACTCCAACGGAGCATATGCCCTGATCTCCATGGACGAGAAATTCACCACGGATCCTACCAATGCGAGATTCCTGAAGAAGTATTTCACATAGAGACCAAGAGAATTTCGTCCTTACCGTATGAAAATAAACTACACGGACAGAAAAAAATGAGGTCTACTCTTCGTCTGAGTTGCATGACATTAAACTGCCAAGCACCCAACAGTCCAAACTCTGTGACCTTAAACCAGGAGTATCACATCCTCACCGCATGACATTAAACTGCATGGAGTTCATCCTCATTTCATGATGTTAAACTGCACGGAATCTAATAATAACCCTCGTCCTAACCACCTGATGTTAAACTATATGGACCTCGTCCTCACCGCATGACATTAAACTATACGGATTTCAGAGAACTACGTACGGCTTGATTCCTGCCCTCGTAGGATACGTAGCGACGCCAGGATCCCCCATCCCGGCCCAGCCACTCCTGAATGAAAATAATGTTAAAAATTCCCTCTTCCCCTGTGTACGGACGAGACCTACATGGGGTGTACTTCTTTCAGAGAACTACGTGAGGCTTGATTCCTACCCTCACAGGATATGTAGTGACGCCATAATTTCACACCTTGGCCCAGAAACCTCAAAAAAATGCTCCTTCTCCCATGTTGGGACTGGAATTGCACGAGGTGTATTCATGTCCTCACCGCATGATGTTAAACTACATGGAGTCTAATAATACCCCTCGTCCTAACCACATGACGTTAAACTGTACAACTTTTGTCCTTACCGCATGACGTTAAATTGCACGGATAATAAAAGTTAAAAATGCCTTCTTCCCCTATGTACGGACCAGACATGAATGGGGTGTATCCCTCATCCTCACCGGATGACGTTAAACTGCATGGACAAGAAGTTATAACAACACCTCTCTCCCCCCATATATGGGCCAGACCTGCATGGGGTGTACTTCTTTCATAGAACTACGTGTGTCTTGATTCCTGCCCTCATAGGATAGGTAGTGATGCCAGGGTTCCCCATCCTGGCCCAGCCCCCTGAATAAAAGATAAAAATTCCCTTTTCCCCCATGTACGGACTAGACCTACACGGGGTGTATACCTCATCCCCACCAGATGACGTTAAAATGCACAGACTTCATCTTTACCGCATGAAGTTAAACTGTACGGACTTCATCCTCACCGCATTATGTTAAATTGCACGGACTTCGTCACGACCCACCCAGGACATATGGTGATACGATATGGAGATACTCCTCGCACATTTGGATGCATCCTATCCATACATCCGACTCCACGACCCGGACAATTGCGGATCTTCATAATCACTCATGGCCATCGGAAATGGAAATTCATCGACCTGTGGACACCTTTGCATGACTATGCATACCATGCCCTCAGCGGATCTGCATATTGATAGCCCCTGTCCCGTCTACCAATGGCATGATTTCCTTAGTTGACACTCTTCCTAACTCTGTATGCCTACCGGCCTCAGAGCCCCCGTATCAGATCTCCCGATCAAAAAATTTATGGAGCAGTGTTTTACAAGTTCATTCCCCTTTTCACATTCAAATGTTGCCAGGGTACCCTTATCTGGCTAGCCTATGTGTCTTCCGATGGTTCACATAGCGACCCGCATCAAAGAACATCAAGCCAGGACTAGGCTACTTTGACTCAACGGACAATTGCAGTGAAGATGTTTATTGTATACACAGACACCATTATCCCCACGGGCTGAACTCTGCACTGTGAGCAATCTCAGATTTTCATAATCATTCATGGCCATCGGAAGTGGAAATTTATCGACCAGGGGACACCTTTGTACGACTATGCATACCATGCCCTCAGCGGCTCTGCACAATGATAGCCCCTGGATCATCCATCAAAGGAAATATTTCCTTCGGCGGTACTCTTCCTAGCTTCGTACGCTCACCGGCCTCAGAGCCCCCACTCTACACCTCCTGATCTAGGAAAACTCAAAGTTGCAGTTTACAACCTTCATCCCCCACCTTGTTCCAAGTATATCAGAACATGTTGATCCAGTTATCCTTCGAGTGACTGTAGTAATAGTCACCCAATGGTCCGAGCTATATGACCGCTAAACTAGGAGTACCTCGTCCTTCCCGCATGATGTTAAACTACATGGAGTAATGGTACACCCCCGCGCACAAAACAAATCAGCGTAGGGATCTCTCTAAGCTTTAACAGCAACCAGGGCCGAGTATTCCTGACATGTTCATACATTTCCTTCCCCGATGACCGACTTCGTGGCCCAAATAATTGCAGATCTTCATAACCATTCATGGCCATCGGAAGTGGAAAATCTATTGAACAGTGGACACCTTTTCACGACTATGCATACCATGCCCTCAGCGGCTCTGAATATTGATAGCCCCTGGCTCGTCCACAAAAGGCAAGATTTCCTCGGGCGACGCTCTTCCTAGCTCCGTACGCCTACCAGCCCTAGAGCCTCTATGTCATCTCTCCTGATCCAAGAAGCCCCAGAACCATGATTTACACCATCAACCCCCCTCCATGTCTTGGACATTCCAGGATACTTGGTCCCAGTTACATTCTAATCAAGAGAGGACTTTTTAACAACGTCCTTACCAAAAGACGTTAAACTGCACGGTTAATCGTCCTTGCTGCACGACGTTAAACTACACAACATTGGAAAAGGAAAGAAAAATGCCTCTCATCCTCACTACATGACGTTAAACTACACAACATCCTTTAATAATGCTCTTCATCCTTACCGAATGATGCTAAAAAGGATGGTCAAACCCACCACGGGTTCAGTAAGGAATAAAGTATTTTCTCTATCTTTCGGTGCACGGGTAAGACTGAAACAAGTCACTGTCTCACACCCACATGAGAAGGGATTAATTCACCCATTCTCGGAAATCTTAGTCTAGATGTTTCCCCCGTATCCAGGCACCCTCTCATCATAAACCATACTCTTCACTCAGAAAAAGCCGAACTCTCATTAGCCACCCCTGGTGGTCCCAAATCTCAAATTCCCTGAAGTTTCTTGTCTATCGGGGGAATACAATCATTGACCTAAGGACACCTTTTCATGACTATAAATACCATGCCCTTAGAGGATCTGCATATTGATCGCACCCGACCCATCTACCAAAGGCAAGATTTCCTTAGGCAATTCTTCTCTCCATACGCCTCTTGGTCCTTGAGCCCCTATGTCCATCCCGGGATTCAGAAACCCTCTGAGCTATAGTTTACC
Source organism: Viscum album (assembly GCA_963277665.1). Classification (NCBI taxonomy): domain Eukaryota; kingdom Viridiplantae; phylum Streptophyta; class Magnoliopsida; order Santalales; family Viscaceae; genus Viscum; species Viscum album. The sequence goes on along the minus strand of OY728139.1, from coordinate 1,507,947,716 downwards.
AACCTCTTTCTTAACCCTGAATGAATATGGTGGAACGTATCCCACAAGATTACCGAGAACCAGGAGAAGTCGTTCCATTGTAAATGATGTCCCAGCTGCATGACTATAAAATGCGCCAAGCCTCAACCATCCCTTATGCTAACTAAATGCGTAGGGAAGTGGTCTCCTGACCACGCTTCTGATTATTACAGATGTTCCCAAAACCCTTTCATATGTCACATTCCCCTTTTGAGCCACCCCTGGTGGTTTTCATAATTTTCCAAGTCACCCATCGTGGTTTCCATGAGTCGGACTTCCATGAAGTCCCCTGGCCATCAGAAATGGATAATCATTGACTTAAGGACACCTTTTCATGACTATGCATACCATGCCCTCAGCGGATCTGCATATTGATCGCCCCTGGCCCGTCTACCAAAGTCATTTTTTTCCTTAGGCAACGCTCTTCCTACCTCTATACACCGACGCGGCTCCCATGCCTTGAGGCATGCCATGCATGTCGTTCAAATTTGACATGTTCCCCCCACGTGCATCTGAAGAGTATTGAGACATCTTTTAATCAGTTGAACCTCATTGAGGCCCTTGCCCCACCATATTTGGTCAAATCTGTTTGACCTAAAACATCAGTAATGATAATATTGATGGCAGGACTTTAAACCGCCCAAGAAAAGAGGCACAAAGCCTGTTAGGCTGAAAACCCAAAAAGGGTGACCTAAGAAAAATCCAGGCTATACCCATTGAGTCCATACTAAATGGGCCCAGGAAAAATTAGGGCATTAACAAGAAAAGACAAAAAATTTGTGGGGCTTTTCAACAAAACCCCATCAATAGTCAAACTATGCTCGCTGGATCCCATGGTCCATGAAAAAGTTAGAGTTTGTTTTCCTGGGTTGTGATTGATTTCGATTCATTGAGTTGTTATTTATACAACAATTGTTCTAGTAACAATCAAATTTCATAGCAACAAGTGATTGACAGAGACTGTATTTCGTTCGAACAAAAATGGAGGACATCCACAAGCTGGGGTCTCTCCCTCACAAAAAAAGGAGGGGAAAGAGGGGTAAGTAAAACAGAGGGTACAAGAGTGGCTCTAATAGTTATAAAGGAGCTTGACTCACTCTCTCCACTAGATCAACGACCGTGCGACAGAGGTAGTTGTAGGAATATTCCAACATGACCTTCTCCATGGTTTCAACCTCATCCACCGGACGAGTATTCTCCACTGTTGTTTGGAGATCGTTGAACCCTTTTCTGGTGGCTTCAAGAAGACCAGTCATAACTGATAACTGATCCCTTAGCATCGCTGCCTGTTCTTCACATTCATGCAACTCAGAGGATAGGGCGACCGCCTGATCTTGATAGATTGCCTCATGCGCTATCAGCTGATGGAGCTGTATCATGGCTTCCTCTAGGGCTTGGGTCCTAAAATGAGCAGCAGCAAATTGAGAAAGTTTGCATTCACTAGTGGCAGCTTCTTCATGAGCCATGAAAACTTGGCGAGCAAGAGAATGGAACTGTTGATAGTCAACGCCACCTGACCCCAAACCTAGGAAGAGATTTCGAAGAGCTTCGGTCTTAGTTTCCATCTCAGCTAGAGGGGTTTCGGCAACAATCGCACAAATCTGAGGCCAGGACCACCTGCGCACCGCCCAGTGGTCCTCCATGACATGAGGATATTTGGTATCCTCGCCGGCTAATATGGGAACGAAATCTGGCATTGCAACCAGAACATACATGTGCTCACTAGAAGTTGGTTCCGAAACTGGAAAGTATGGATCCTCTAACCCCGGTTCAGGCTTGGGGGTCAAGTTTCTAAGCCCAGTATCAACTGGAAAAACTTTCGAGATTGTCTCGCTGGGACCCAAAACCACAAGGTCATCCTCATCCACATCCAAGAAGGATGAACCCGTCTGAACTTCGGCCACCACAGGATTTGGGGAGGAAAATCCCTTGAGTCTCTTTGATCAATGAGCTATCAGTCAATACTCCCTTAGAACTGGTGAAGAAGGTGCGGTGGATGCAACATCCACAGTTCCTCTTGATTTGGGAACCTGCCGGACAGCCTTCCCTAGGATCCCATTAGGATAGTGTTTTAACCATGTTTTTTCATACTCCAAGGAAAGGCCAGCAGCCACCCCCATGACAGGAAGGGGAATTCTTGTGTCATATCCCTACTGCATCAGCATCAGCCACCATTGATGAAGTATCGCTGGGTGCAGTCCTTGAGCATGAGGATGGGGAAGGGAAACTTGGACTTACATGAACCCAAACTGGCGGGAGAAACGATACGGGACATAAAGCTCACACAGAGAAACCCCTTCGATCTGCGCAGACATAAATCCGTCCTGTAGAGAGATCATGTAAGAACGGTCCTCCAGGATCCCCCAAAAGTTGTCAACTAAGACGCCAGAAGGGGTGGGGTGGGTAGGGAGTGAAAAAAAACTGGGAGAAGTCACTCAGAATCTCGAGGACTTCACTAGAGCTGAGGGATTTCAAGCGGACTCCAGATATATCTAGCAGGGTAGGCCGAAAGGTAGGAAGTGAGATGGTCGTGTTGTGACGATACTCATAACAATGATAGTGATCCGCTACCCAGCCGTACAAAAATTGAAATGGCCTGCTCAGACGGAAGGGTGGCCCACCCTGCTTTATGTGATCAAGTAGTTCATAAATATGAGCCAATGTGGGCATGACCAAATTCACCAGGCGACCCTCTTCCAGCTCAGCTGCCATCATCAGAGTGCAAGCCCTGACGCTAGGATTAATATCCCGAGAAGGGAATAGCCACCCGCTTAGGAACATAGCAAACAAATCTGCCAGCCGGAGCATAGGAGGCACACCGGGGCACACCTCGTAACCCCATAAAAGGTAGTCGCCCGCCTCCAGAACCGCCCAGTAGCAACCTGGGGAGGTTTGTGACTGTTGAGAAGGATGGGTCCTGGGGTGCTTAATCTTTGGTACAGGACCAACAGTATTCAAAAATAACCCTATCCAGGTACTATAGGGAATAAGATAGCGAGCATGCAAGGCCTGACCCAATGATTGATTTTCCATAACCAATAGTTCTCTCGCCAATAAAGGCACTTGTTCAATGTCTTCCCATGCGTCAGGGGCAGACAGAAATTGGCCATACATTTCACCGATGACTGGGAGCCCTCCCAATTGATGGATATCCCACAGACTAATGCCAAATTCACCATGGGAAAGGTGGAAAGTATTAGTGCTTTAACACCAGCGACTGAGCAGGTCAGGCAGGATCAAGGATGGTGGGTAAACCGAAAATTGGGAAGCCCACACTACGGAGTACAAATCGACTGCTTCCAGCAACTTGGGAGATTCCTGGCAATGATGATGAACCCAGAAGGCCCAGGCCCAGTCATTTGAGAAAATCCCACCAGACCGGAGATCCCACTTCGGAATCCACCCCGCATCGGGATCTACTCGAGCAAGGTTGATAATAGAAGGGTAACTCTTGAAGACATCTTCCTGAGAAATGTTTTGGGCGTGCTGACCACTTTAGGTCCAAACAGAGCCTCTCAAGATAAAGGCATCTTTCTGGTCAGAGTTGGAAACCATCTCCCCCGATTGGGTAGGGTTTATATGAATACACTTGGACGATGCTTCCAAGAAAGGAGAAGGAAGACCTGATAAAGTGGGGGGAATAGGTACATCGTCTTGAAGAACAAATCCATAAAGCAGCAACCGATTTGATAGTGGGTAATCCAGGAGCTCAGGAGGGAGAAAATCTTTCAAGATGCCATCATTAGGAATGATGGACCGACTAGGGCCCTCTTGGATGTTCTCTTCTCTACGAATCATAGATAAATGTCTCCCTGAACTAGTTGGGAGAGGCTCGACAACAGGCCTAGGTGTAGGGAAAGGTGGAACCATATTTTATCCCTGCATTATGAAGACCATGCAAATGGTTAGTCTGGAATAACAAAATCCGGACAAAAATACTAGCTGTATGGAAAAATCGTTGAAAAGCCTTCAAACAGGCATCGAGGGGTGGTTTGTGATGACAACATCCCACTGACCAGCCCTTTGTGAAAGTAGTTCACAAAACCTTGGCCCGCGGAGCGTTGGCCAGGAATCCATGGACCAGTTTGCTCCGCAGAATTTAAATCCCGAATTTAAGTGGTTAAGTTCAGAAGACTTTAGAAATTTTTAAAAATTTCAGTTCATGGACCATCAACATCGCAGAGCGAGTTCCTCCAACTTACTTAAGGGTAATGGTTTGCAGTTGGGAAATTGGTTCGTGGGTGAAGGAGACCGCGAAGGAGGAATGGTTCGTAGAAGTCACTGCCGGTTCGCGGACGAAGCACTTTGCGAAGGAGCGAGCATGTGGAGGCGAGGGAGCTCTGGTTTCACTAAGAATTTGGAAAAGGACAAATGAAGGCCCCCCTGTATTTATAGGCTTGGTCCCCTACTGGGTCCACCTCTCTACCGTAAACCATCTCAATTTCAGGACCAATCTGCATCGGAATGGCCTCCTCTTCATTCCGATCGGACCCCATTCCGTTGGGGGGCATTTTTAGGGTCCTGAAAAATCCGCAAAGGAGATTCTACCCAAATCCCCCAAAGAATTGGGGAAAGGATTGGAGAAAATTCAAATAAGGGACACAAGTAGGACCGGTCCGCAGACCGGTCCCATTAAAACGCGACGTAGCCAGGCCCCGTGAAGCACCCCCTCCACGAACCATCGTCGTTCGCGAAATAGAGGCAAAGATCATCCACGTTCGCGAGGTTGGATGGGCGCCAATCCAGTTCACCATCATGAACCGCCCCAACCGTGGACCACGTCCACCAGTTCAAGCCGCATCCGCTGTCGTTCGCGGAATGGAGGTGGAACCCTCTGCGACCATGAAGCACTCCCTGAGTTTGGTTCTCAAGGGGGGGAGAAGTGCTCAGTACTCATCGCGAATTGTGGATTTACCAAGTCATCCGTAAACCGGGTTTTCGGTCATGGGACTCCGCAAAAGGTGTCGCGTGCCCACAGATACATCTCTTTCCCCAATATATAAAAGGAGACGGATGGGGAAGGGAAAAGTGAGGAGGGGATTGGATTTAGATTCAGAGGAATTAGAAATTTGGAAAGAGATCGATCGAAGGACAGATTAGGATTTCGCAAACAGGGAAGATCCGGTTCGCAAACCACAATAGGTATGAACCTGGGAGAAAATTAATAAGGAATCGAAAATGCATAATAATTTGGTGAACCACGAACTTAAAGGAACATAAAAAGAGAAGACTGTAAACCATAGCCCCTCCACAGATGCACTTCTCGTGGACCAGGGTGTTTATGCCTCTTTTCCGATCCGCCGCACCACGTAGCACGCTCCTACGCGGGCGAAACCTCGAACGAAGAACCCCTGATCGGCACCGCCCTTGGCCACCGCTACTCGTGTGGACCCCTACATGTACCCCTCTGGTATGCGGGCTGAACCCGAAGTCGCGAACCACCCTGGTTCGCAGGATGCTCGCCAGACCGCGAACCACCCTGGTTCATGGGATGCCCCTCAGTCTGCGGACCACCCTGGTTCACGGACGTCTTCTCCAGCCGCATAGCACCTTCCTATGGGAAGGGAGCCACCAATCCTTCATACATGTGTCCCCTCAGAGCCTTCGGAGTTCCCATTCCCAGAGCCAGATAAAATCCTTCCAATCTGACCCGATCCTCCGTGACTCCCTCATTGGCCTATTCATCGGCCTCGATCCGAGGCCTCCACCAGAGCCACCGGATCCGCGTGGTGTAACCCTCAGGCGCATCAGCATGCGATTTTGAGTTCACATACCCACGATAAGTAGAGGCGAAGGGGTTTCCCCGACCCTTGAGCAGGTTCCCGAAGCATTCCTGGGTTCACATTCCCACTGTAATGTGGAGTCTGAGCTTGGGAATCCCCTTTCTGCCCCTCCACTTGTTAAGGGCTCCTAGGGGGTAGTAAAATAACCATCATAAAGAAGCCCTCACGCACTAAAAGAGAGGATACATGCACAGGAGCACCCCTTTCCCTCTACCACTGCGCTTTGTCGCATGAGAATCCATCTAGGAGTAAGCCCCGAACTTATGGGCCACTCCATGCATAAGACCCACTCCATTCCTCACAGATGTACCTTTCACGACATGATCGTCTGGTCCTTGCTTACTCTTGTTTCTCACACCGAGCATGACTCACATGGTTTTAGAGTAAGCATCGACCATGACATCCTCTTATGGGCTGCCTTAGAGCATAAGCCCCAAGCCTATGCGAACTACAAGGACTTTGATCCCTGCCTCCTAAGTAGGGTACGTAGGAAGCCTCAAAGAGGTTCAAGCCTGATCACCATCAGACCCCAGGGTCCACATTCACATCGGTTCTCCGACGTTCTTATGCAAACTACGTGGACTTTGATCCCTGCCTCCTAGACAAGGTACGTAGGAAGCCTCCAAGAGGTTCAAGCCCACCACCCGGCTGTTCCGACAACCCTCACGACGGTTCGCCTTCGTCCCGCATGACGATAAACTGTACATTAGAACTACGTGGAATTTTATCCCCGCCTCCTAAGAAGGGTACGTAGGAAGCCTCCCTGAGGTTCAATACCAATAGCTGGTCAATCCGACTATCCTCACGTCGGCTCACCGCGCCGCTCCTTGTGCCACCTTAGTGAGTCCAGACTCCTCGGGGTCATTAAACCAACGAGGGATGGTAAACCTCTGGCATAAATGATTCTAAATCCCTACGTTTAGATGACCATTTCCAACCAGGGTTGAATCCATGGATACTATGTTTGGGTATAAACCAAAGATTCACAAACATATGAATACGTCTTAAATCTATAAGAGAGTCCCAGAACAGGCAATAATTCCCCCCAAAAAGGGTGCGATGAGCCCGACTTCCCATCCTCTCGACCAATGTGAGTTCTTAAGTGTCGCTGGTCAGACCATTCGACGAACGCCTGCCTTTGGAAAGTAGGTCCATGCGTCATCGGATACAGAACCATTGTCCGTTTCGAGACCGAAACCCGGAACAATAATATTAATCACCAAGTTTATGATAAAAAATAACAGAGAAGTTTCTAAAAATTATATATATTAAGTTCCCAATAAGAAACCCATATTATTTATATATAAAATCCATGATCACAAGAGAATTATATTCTATCAATTGTGTCCTCAATCAGTTAGATCAATTGGTTTTGAATTTTATTTTCAGTCATCTCTAAATATAAATATAAATATAAATATATATATAGAGTATTCATATAAAAATATAATTAAAAATTAAATATATTACTTATTTAGAGACTCAATACCATTAATATAAATATAGACATTGTTAAACCAACACACAAAAATAAAACAAAAAAGGAATCCCTTATTTTTATTCACTTACTATGTATATTTATAAAATTTATTCCTTACTGAAGAGAAATCTAAAATTTTTACCATAATAATTGAAGAAATATATACTTAATTTTAAAACCTCACATATTAATTTTTAAAAAATAAATATTTTAGTAAATAAGGACATCAATTAAACCATTAAATTTTTTATCTATTTTAAATTCCATGTATAAAAAATCACACAATAAATATATAATCATTACATCATTTTCAAAAACAAAAAATAAATTTTGAGTTCATAGTTTGAAAATTTCTATAAGGGAAATTAAAATTACAATAGTGAAATAGAGTAAAATTATAGAAAATAAATCAAAAACTACATATTTTTTTAAACAATTATTCTAATTTTAGAATAATATTTGTATTTTTGATGAAACGATTGGCATCTTTTTAAAGTTGTTTTTAAAGTTTTATTTTCATTATTAAATATTAGTATTAATGAGTTTAAATTTATATTGTTTTAGATAGTAATGAAATGGTTAAAACCATAAGGATGAAAGTCATAATGAACTAGGGTTAATAAAATTTAAAATTCTAATAATCACAAAACCCAAAATATTGTTTATTTACAATTCACCATAAATATTTTCTCTAATTCATTCAATTTTTTTTAAAAATTATATGTATTTCAATATATATATATATTTTCAAAATCATATATTTAATAATAAATAGTAAATTTCCTAGGATAAACTACATGATAAGATGTAACGACCCAAAGTTTTTCAATGGAAATTCCCTTCATATAATTATGTCATAAAATTACATGAAAAAACAACATAATGAACTACTAAGTGATAAGTGACCTTTAAACATAAGTTTTTCACTTCTGTGTTTGGAATTTTAAAAATCTGACATACACGGTTTTGTTCAAGATGATTTTTGGAGTCTAATAAAACAAAAATAATTTTCTTCTGAATAGTAACTTACCCTTATGAATAGTAACATACACTTATTAATAGTGATATACCCCAATTAATAGTAACCTTACCTATGATATTATAAAAATAATATCCAAGTGAAAGTATGATGTACCTATATTTTAGAATAAGAAAATGAATGCTTTAAAACTATTTTTTAGTAATAAACCATGAATTTAATTAAATATTAAATTACTCACATTTAGAAAATTATTTTTGAAAAATGGAATTCATTTTTGGATTTTACATGTCGAAAAATGGTTGTGGTAAATTTTTGGGATTTTTCTGAAATACTTGAATTTTTGATGAATAGTGAAATACTGTAATTTACAAAAAAAATAAGCTAAATAAGCTAATTATAGAGTCATGTGTGATGTTCTACGGATGTAAGCCTACTTGGTTCGGGATAAAATGATAAAATTACCATTCTTGGTCATTCAAGACTCACTATTCATTGTCTTAGGGGAAATTAATAAACTAATGAATTTTATATTAAGGAAACCCCTCTCCCCTCCACTATAAAAACCACCCTTCACACCCTCATTTCCACACACCTTTCAATCTCCAAGCCTTCTATAAACTCTGCCCAAACATCTTCCCTAGCCCCTCTCCCACTTTCAAGATCTTCTGGTCTCATCAAAAGACTAAGCCTAGCTTCCTTAAGGAGAATCTCAAGAGGAGGATTTAAGAGGTAATTTCTCTGCCTATTCTCCTTTAATTTCCTTTCAAGTTCAAGTTCATTTCTTGATATCTACCCACCTATATTCATAAAAATGGTATTGTAACTCCATTATTATACATAAAATATAATTTTATGATGCTAATGGGATATTATATCATCCACCCCCTTTCCCTCTTCCTTTTATTTTATTAAAGAGAATGTTGTTCGTGAGGTGTTAATTTATCACCTTCAAGAACGACATGCTTTCTTCTTCCATTTGTACCTTCAGATCTGGTCATGAAACCATTTTTATGATTGAACGATAATTTTTTATATGTTTTATTTCCTATTTAAAGTTCTAGAAATAACTTATGTCCATATTACTAAGTGATAAATTAAAACAAGTTCATTGTGATCGAAAAACCACCCAAATTAACCCAAATAATCATCATTTAATTCTTATCTAATGATTCATCCACATGGATATAATATGATTCATTATAATATCATTCAATATCCTTTAATATAATTAATAACATGTAATATCAGTTCTGGATGTTTTCCCATGTTCTACCCAAACTTCAATTTAAGAATACAAGTGAACCACTCAAGAAAACCATAAAAACAAACATTCCTGAATAATGTTTTTAAACTATATAACTCATACAAAGGCACATAAAATATCTTAATGAAACCATAATGAACCATATTAATGTAAAAAAGGTTTTTTATTTCTAATTAATGAATATAATGTCATTATATTGGACATTAAAGAGAAGGAAGCATTCAGATACAAGGTAAGGGGAAATTCTCAAACCCAATTTTCTTTCTTCAGGTTCTCCCTCATTCACTCCATTTTTGATATGGTTACTCTGTAAAAATAATTTTTTCATCATTTTATTTACGTTTCTGAGATATAAATGTTCACCACTATTGTTTATTTCAAACAAAATGTTTTCAAAAAGAACTCTTCTTCTAAGAACTCACCTTTTACTTCTCATTCAAGGTTGATGGTTCTTGTATCAAGTATGATATTCCCTCTTTGTTTTGAGAACCCAAAGTTTATGAATGTGTTCTTATGAGATGAAACCCGTTCCTTTCCATGGGTTAGTTATGTTCATCATTAATTTATGTGGGATGCATGATAATGATAATATTATGATGTGACGGGTGCGCCCAGAATTAGATAGCGCAGTATGAATGTTTGAATGTGATGGGTGTGCCCGGAATTATACAACGCTCTAATGCATTGGGTAAAGTGATGAATCTAATGAGTGAATTTGAAATGATGTGTGAACAGAATTCTAGCTTGGTTCACACGTATGTGTGGTATTTAACCACTAAGACATGATGTTTCATGTTTTATGCATTGCCACAGTTCAAGTCTTATATTTATGCTTCCTCTCATGTTCATGATATTTTTCCCATGTGTTGATTATGCTCACCCCATGCTATATTGTTATCCTCTTACTGGGATTCTATCTCACCCCTTATGATGTATATCATCAAGTGGATACATGTACTAAGGAGAGGACATGTGCCAATAAGAATCTAGAGAAGAAGAAATTAAATAAATGTTTATGCTTGATGTTGTAATTGTTATGTATGGTCCTAGTTTGCCCAATACACTAAACCTTTTTATCCTCTACGTGTAATACTATTATGTTGTTTATATTTAAAATTATTTAATAGTAATTTAATAAAAGGCAGGGTCGCTATAGTTGGTATTAGTGGAAAGGTTTAGTTAATTTGGGAATTAGGATTAGTGAACCCTAGATAAAACCTATAGCATGAGACTAAGTACAAATATTCACACAAGAATATTTACATAGGGATCCCACATGTTATGTTTTTGGTATAAATTGTTTAAATGAATAAGTTATTCATGAATTGTTTACTTATATTTTGTTCTAACCCTTTTCTATTTTATAAAATGGTGGGAACCAGGAGAAATCATGCCAACAACTCATGCGAGGGCCAATGAAACGATTGCCTGAATGACATCCCCAATGATTTGGGATGTGGAGTTCAAAAATTCATGGCGATGCTTACCCAATTATCTCAGGTTATGAACAATAACCATAATAATGGGGAACTTCCTCCTTCACTAAAGGGGGAGCAACTAGATATCGAATGTTTTATGCGACAACGACCACCAATGTTTAATGGATCTTTTGATCCACTTGTTTCGGAACAGTGGGTCAACTCCATGGAGAAGATCTTTTCTGTGCTTCATTGTTCTGATATGGATAAGGTGACTCTAGAAGTTTATTTTCTAGATGGAGAAGCTGATAAATGGTGGGATTTGATTAAGAACACCAAGCCAAGGTAGGAAATTGAAAAGATGGAATGGGAATACTTTAAGATAATGTTTCTTAATAAGTACTTCCGACGAACTCTTCGTACGAAGATGGAGATAGAATTCATAGAGGTCAAGCAAAAAGAACGAGAATATATCACAACCTATGAAGTGAATTTCACAAGCCTTGCAAGGTATGCTTCGGGTTTTTTATCAACAATGATAGAAAAATTGATAGATTCTTTAGTGGATTAAAACCAAACCTTCAAAAGGCTCTTGCAATTCGAGACTTTGGGAGTTATGAAGAAGTTTTTCAATGTGATCTCAAAGTGGAGATGGAGTTTGGAGAATGGTCCCATGTCAATGGTGATAATAAATGAAAGATGGAGTTTCAAGCTGGAGGATCTAATGACAAAAGTGGGAAGAAAACTCAACAACCCACATGCCAAAAATGTGGGAAGTTACACCATGGGAACTTCCTCAAAGGGAAGGAGAAATGATTCAAGTGTGGGAAAGAAGGACACCATGCTCAAGAGTGTCGAAAAGACATGAAAAGGAAGGAGAATGTAGCCTATGAAAGGAGATAACCACTCATGGTTCAATGCTACAACTGTAGGGATATAGGGAACTATGCAAACCAGTTCACTAAACCTCGAGTTCTCGGGGGTAATCAGCATCAGCAACCACCAAATCCAATGGAACAAGGAAAGGCTTATGACATCACTACAGTGAAGGTGGGTATGATAATGAATTCATACAAAGTACACTTCCTATTCACCCAATAATGGAAAAATTCTTATTTTATTCTAGTTATACACATTTCTTTATATCTTGCAAGTTTTATAGAACTATAGTATTGAAGCCTCAAAACCTTGAAGTAGAGATATCTATAAAAACACCAAGTGGTGCAATCATTACAACCCAAGTGTTTGACTCCTCTCCTATTGGCATATGTGGTATGATTCTTCCAACGAATCTTGTAATACTTCCTTTGGTGGAATTCGATTCTATAATGGGAATGGATTGAATCTCATTATATAGAGTACATATCAACTGTCGGGAAAAGGAAATGTCTTTTCATATTCAAAACCATACCATGATCCTCTACAAATTCAAGGAAGATCATGCATATCATTTGAAAAATTATTCAATGGTGTGGGTGTTGATTCCCTATGAATAAGCATACCTCTCCCAAATGGTTGAGTTGAAGGAAAGTTCCAACCTTGAGGAAATTCCCATAGTGAGGGAATATAGCGATGTATTTCATAAGGAGTTACCCAGAATTCCCACAGATCGTGAGGTACGGTTCTAAATTGAACTCATACCCGGATCTACTCCTATCTAGAAGTGTCCCTATAGGATAGCTCCTATCGAATTGAATAAGTTAAAGAAGCAGCTGAAAGAGCATCTGGACAAAGGGTTCATACGCCCCAGTGCATCACCTTGGGGTGTGCCAATGCTCTTTGTGAAGAAGAAGGATGGAACAATGCGCCTGTGTATCGATTATCGGGAACTCAATAAGATCACCATAAAGAACAAGTATCCTTTCCCAAGTATTGTTGACTTGTTAGACCAGTTAAGAGGAGCTCAATAATTCTCAAAGGTGGATCTTCGTTCTGGATATCATCAGGTAAAAGTGAAGAAGGAAGATATTCAGAAGACTACCTTCTGAACAAGGTATGGGAACTATGAGTTTTTGGTGATGTCCTTTGGACTTACTAATTCCCCTACAATTTTCATGGATTTGATGAATAGAGTCTTTAGACATTACCTCGACAAATTTTTGGTAGTGTTTATCGATGGTATTCTCATCTAGTCCAAGAGCAAGGAGGAACATGAAGACCATATAAGACTTGTGTTGGAGACATTGAGAAAGGAGAATTTGTACACCAAGTTTAGCAAGTGTGACTTTTGGATGAAACAAGTCACGTTCTTGGGACATGTGATCACAAGTGAGGGAATTTCTGTGGATCCTTCGAAAACAAAGGTGATTGAGGAATGGCCCAGGCCCTCTATTGTCACAAAATTCCATACTTTTCTTGGATTAGCTGGTTACTATCGATGTTTTGTGAGGAACTTCTCACGATTGTCAAGACCGCTATCTAAGTTAACAAGGAAGGGGGTAAAGTATGTCTGGGTGGAAGAATGTGAGGGAAGCTTCAAGGAGCTAAAGATAAGGCTAATCACTACACCTGTACTCACACTACCGAAAAGTGGAGAATGTTTTGTGATATAAAGTGATGCTTCAAAGAAAGTCTTGGGTTGCGTACTCATGTAAAATGATAATGTGATAGCCTACGCCTCATGACAGTTGAATATCCATGAATAGAACTACCCGAAACAAGATCTGGAGCTGACAACCATGATTTTTGCCTTGAAAATCTGGCGACACTACCTTTATGGTGAGAAGTGTGACATATACACCGACTACAAGAGCCTAAAGTATATATTCACACAAAAGGAGCTCAACATGCATCAAAGGAGATGGTTAGAGCTAATCACGGATTACGATTGCTCTATTCACTATCATCCTGGAAAGTCGAACAAGGTAGATGATGTTCTAAGAAGAAAAGAACCTGCTACTCTATCCATGCTGTGGATTGAGAAAGACCCTATATTCTTGGATATGAAAATAATGGATTTGAATATCATAAGGGCGGGGGATACATCCTACCTTGCCCAAAAAATTGTGCAACCATACATCCAGGAGAGGATTAAGGAAGCACAAAGGGATGATTTGGAGATACAAAAGAGGGTGAATGTAGTAAATGAAGGGAAGCTTCCAGAGTTCCATATCAACAATGCTGGTGTGATTCTGTTTGGAACGCGTCTTTGCATGCCTTCATCACCTGGGATTAAGAAGGAGCTATTGGATAATGCATATAGATAAATATTCTCTATCCATCATAGGAGTACCAAAATGTAATGTGATCTCCGAGAATACTTCTGGTGGGATAACATGAAGAAGGAGATTGCGGAATATATATCAAGGTTCTTGGTATGTCAGCAAGTTAAAGATGAGTGACAAAAGTCCAATGGTATGATGCAGCAATTGCCTATACCCATGTGGAAATGGGAAAATGTTACTATGGACTTTTTCACGAGTCTCTCGAAGATGATGAAGCGAAATAATTCAATATGGGTTTTGGTTGACTAACTCACTAAGACTTCCCATTTTATCGCTATTAGGGAAGATCTCTCGCTTGAACACCTTGAAAAGATATATGTGAAGGAAGTGGTGAGACTGTATGGTGTTCCACTCTCAATTGTCTCTGACCATGATCCAATGTTCACATCTAAATTCTGAAGGAGCCTTCAACATGATTTGAGTACTGAATTAAATTTCAACATGACCTATCACCCCCAAACTGATGGTATGTCTGAAAGAACTATTCAGACGCTTGAAGATATGCTAAGAGCATGATCTCTAGAATTCAAAGGTGGATGGGATCAAAATATCCCATTGGTTGAGTTCTCATACAATAATAGCTTCCACTTGAGTATTCAGATGGATCCATATGAAGATTTGTATGGAAAGCGATGTAGAACTCCAACCTGTTGGGATGAAGTTGGAGAAAGAAAGCTACTTGGACCCGATCTTGTTCCAGAGATGACAGATATGGTTCAAGTCATCCAGAAACACATCAAAGCTTCTCAAAGTCGGAAAAAGAGCTGCGATGACAACCATCGAAGGGACTTGAAGTTTGACGTTGGAGATAAAGTCTTCCTTCGAATATCTCCATGGAAGAAAGTCATGCAATTTGGGAAGAAAGGGAAGCTAAGAACAAGGTATATTGGCCCCTTTGAGATCCTTGACTGCATAGGAGCCATGACCTATCATCTTGCACTTCTATCGAATATGGATCAAGTTCATGATGTGTTTCATGTATCACTACTAAGGAAGTATATACCAGACCCCTCACATGTAATAAACTCAGAGGTGGTGCAGCTGGAAGATGATCTCTCTTATGAGGAGCAGCCAGTAAAGATTCTGGATCGGAGAGATAAGGTTCTACGCAACAAGACAACCCATATTGTCAAAATTTTGTGGAGGAACCATAAGTTTGAGTAAGAAACTTGGGAACCAGAAGAGGTAATGAAGGAGAAACACCCTCACCTGTTTGTGTAAAGTGAAATTTCATGGGTGAAATTTCTTAAGGGTGGAAGAATGTAACAACCCAAAGTTTTTCAATGGAAATTACCTTCTTATAATTATGTTGTAAAATAACATGAAGAAACAACATAATGAACTACTAAGTGATAAGTGACATTTAAACATAAGTTTTTCACTTATGTGTTTGTAATTTTGAAAATCTGACATACACGGTTGTGTTTAAGATGATTTTTGGAGTCTAATAAAACAAATTTTTTTTTTGGTGAATATTAACTTACCCTTATGAATAGTAACATACCCTTATAAATAGTGATATACCCTAATTAATAGTAACCTTACCTATGATTGTATAAAAATAATATTCAAGTGAAAGTATGATGTACCTATATTTTAGAATAAGTAAACGAATGTTTAAAAAAAAATAGTAATAAACCATGATTTTAATTAAATATTAAATTAATCATATTTAGAAAATTATTTTTGAAAAATGGAATTCTTTTTTGTATTATACATGTCGAAAAATGGTTGTGGTAAATTTGTGGGATTTTTCTGAAATACTTGAATTTTTGATGAATAGTGAAATACAGTAATTTACAAAAAAATTAGCTAAATAAGATAATTATAGAGTCATGTGTGATGTTCTGCTTATGTAAGACCACTTGGTTTAGGATCACATGATAAAATTAATATTCTTGGTCATTCAAGACTCACTATTCATTGTCTTAGGGGAAATTAATAAACTAATGAATTTTATATTAAGGAAACCCCTCTCCCCTCCACTATAAAATCCACCCTTCACACCCTCATTTCCTCACACCTCTAAAACTTCAAGCCTTCTCTAAACTCTTACCAAAAATCTTCCCTAGACCCTCTCCCACTTTCAATAGCTTCTGGTCTCATCAAAAGACCAAGCCTAGCTTCTTTAAGGAGAATCTCAAGAGGAGGATTTAAGAGGTAATTTCTCTCCCTCTTATCCTTTAATTTTCTTTCAAGTTCAAGTTAATTTCTTGATCTCTCCCCACATATCTTCATGAAAATGGTATTTTAACTCTAGTATAATAAATATAATGAAATTTTATGATGCTAATGGGATATTATATCACCCAACCCCCTTTCCCTCTTCCTTTTATTTTATTAAAGAGAACGTTGTTCGTGAGGTGTTAATTTATCACCTTCAATAACAACATGCTTTATTCTTCCATTTCTACCTTAAGATCTAGTCATGAAACCATTTTTATGGTTGAACCAGAATTTGGTATATGTATTTTTTCCTATTTAATGTTCTGGAAATAACTTATGGTCATATTACTAAGTGATAAATTAAAACAAGTTCGTTGTGGTCGAAAAACCGACCAAATTAATCCAAATAATCATCATTTAATTATTATCTTATGATTCATCCACATGGATATAATATGATTCATTATAAGATAATTAAATATACTGTAATATAATTAATAACATGTAATATCATTTCTTGATGTTTTCCCATGTTCTACCCAAACTTCAATTTAAGAATACAAGTGAACCACTCAAGAAAACCATAAAAACAAACATTCTCAAATAATGTTTTATACCCTATAACTCATCCAAAGGCACATATAATCACTTAATGAAACCATAATGAAACATATTAATGTAATAAATATTCTATATTTCTAATTAATTAATATAATGTCATTATACAGGACATTAAAGAGAAGGAATCATTCCGATACAAGGTAAGGGGAAATTCTCAAACACAATTTTCTTTCTTCGGGTTCTCCCTCTTTCACTCCATTTTTTATATGGTTACTCCTTAAAAATCATTTTTTCATAATTTTATTTCCTTTTCTGGGATATTAATGTTCACCACTATTGTTTATGTCAAAAATTGTTTTTCCAAAAGAACTCTTCTTCAAAGAACTCACCTTTTACTTCTCATTCATGGTTGATGGTTCTTGTATCAAGTATGATATACCCTCTTTATTTTGGAAACCCAAAGTTTATGAATGTGTTCATATGAGATTAAACCAATTCCTTTCCATGGGTTAGTTATTTTCAGAATTGATTTATGTGGCATGCATGATAATGATAATATTATGATGTGACGGGTGCACCCGGAATTATATAGCGCAATATGAATGTTTGAATGTGACGGGTGTGCCCAGATATATACAACGCTCCAATGCATTGGGTAAAGTGATGAATCTCATGAGTAAAGGTGAAATGATGTTTTAACAAGATGCTATCTTGGTTCACAAGTATGTGTGGTATTTAATCACTAAGACACGATGTTTCATTTTTTATGCATTTCAACATTTCAAGTCTTATATTTATGCTTCCTCTCATGTTCATGATCTTTTTCACATGTTATGATTATGCTCAACCCATGCTATATTGTTGTTATCTATCCTCTTAATCAGCTTCTAGATTACCCCTTTTGATGTATATCCTCAGGTGGATACATGTACTAAAGAGAGGACAAGTGCCAATAAGAAGCTAGAGAAGAAGAAATTAAATAAATGTTTATGCTTGATGTTGTAATTGTTATGTATGGTCCTAGTTTTCCCAAGAAACTAAACCTTTGGATCCTCTATATATAATACTATCATGTTTTTTATATTTAAAATGATGTAATAGAAATGTAATAAATGATAGGGTTTCTATATAAGATATTTAATTTCATAATAATTTAAATTTAGGTCCGTAAATTTTTATTATACATCTCACTATGCTTTCATATATATTTTTTCATTTCATAAATATTGGGTTGAGTTTCAATTTTAAAATAGGGAAAAAATAATAGGAGTTTCATTGATATTTTAATGTATTAAACAAAGTTGAGAACATTGAATAAAACTAATAAGTGTTGTTTTTCACATTTTGTTGAATATTTTTTTAATTATTTGATTAATTTGTTAATTTTATTTATCATTGGATTAGAATTAAATATCATGAAAATTATTCCTTGATATGAAATTTTATTATTGTATTATATTATTGGAGTAATGTTACATTTAAGAGAGTTAAAAATTTATTAATGGCTTTAGGCTCTACATGATTCCATTACTCTCTGAAAAGTTGATTAAGCTACTTGGTTTTAAATTTTCAATGAATTGGGGAAAATGATTTACAAATATCAAGGAATTATACAGATGTACATTTGAGGAATTTTAGTTTAATCACTTATTAATTATATATTGAATAAAAAACATATTTTTATATTTTTTATATATGAATATTATAGTTTTCATATTTATTATTTGTAAACTACATATTATTTAGTTATAATACTTTTTAGTGGATGAATTTTCTCCAAAATTCCTCCATATTTGATAGTGGTACAAAAACTATAGAATATATCATTCAAAAGTCATTTCTTCATAAGCTACTGATGGCATAACAATATTCCACTATTTGTAGTAGTGATAAAAAATTTGAATAGATGATAAGGGATATAGTGGTTTTTTTCTAAGGGACTTTTCATGGATAGATATATTTGGTGGAATAGGAACATTAAAAATAGATATCAAATATAAAATTGCCCCTTGGTATAAGATATATTTGGTTGGATATATAGAGTATAATTATTTATTAGAGGAGTATAATAAAGTTTTCCATAAATTGATCACGAGGGATGATAGAGGGGGGTGATAGAGAGAGAGGAATGATGATTGTTGAGAGATGTGGTGGTATTATACCTCAGGGTAATGATTTTTTGTTTTAGAAATTAGTGGACTTTAATTATTAAATTTTATTATATATAATAAATACTAATATGGGTATGTTAAAATGACCCATATAGATAGATAGTCTATCTACCTAACATGTTTTGTAGAAGTGGACATATTTCACAAGGATATAGTAGTGGAATATGGAATACTCTTAATGTAAGTAATATTCATAAGGAAAAATTACATTGTTCTATACATACTGGACATTTAATATTCCTCATGTTTGGGATAATAATTTAGGATCCCTATGTGGTGACCCAAACATAATATATATGTAAATTACATCATTTTTCTTGAATATTCAGCAGATCTCAAAACAATTCACACCCCATGAATGAAAAGATTAGTTTATTTAAATATTATATACATAATAAATTTATTTGAAAAATATTATTTAATATTCACCACAAATAATCTTCAAATAGTGTACTCTTCTAGACATATCACACTTAACAAAAATAATCATAACATAGGGAAATAGAAACACAAGAAGGGGTGAGCTCAGATGGTCAGTAAGGGAAAATATGGGAGATAACAATCACTGATCATAAGTGAGGCTAATATTATCATAAATTTATGAGAAAATAACAATTTTAGATGATTAAAATGTATAAAAACACACACAACAGATGATAGATCATAAATCACGAGTCATTAATTAATGCTTTGGAATAAAAATATATGGATTCATAAAAGAGTGAAAACATTGTAATGTAATGAGATTATATATATATATTCCTTTCAAATAAACCTTAAATTAATTTATATCATTATTTATAATCAATCCTAGACCCACAATCCATATTTTTATTTTATTGAAATAGCCACTTTAAATAAAAGGGGAAACCTTACAAAAACATTAACCACCTGATTTTAAATTTTAAATTTCAAATTACAAGAAAAGACCAACATAACCACATAGGACTATATACTACCTCATGATACACACCCTGACATAATACAAACCCTGCGATAACACATGCACACTGGTTAGAACCATCCACTGAAATCCATCAACTCCACTGAAAATACCATATCAGAAAACACCATAGTAGAGTACCACTGATACACATTCCACTAGAATCATCATGAAACCTCATGTCATGAACCCAAAAACCATATGTATCCACAATCCACAACATTTTTCCAAAGAGTCCATCCGCTGGAATCCATATTCACCACCATTGAAAACCCAAAAAAACCACCAAAAACCATCGAAGTAACAAAACGGATGAAACATCACCAGAAACCATCATGAAAATCAAACCCTCTGGTGACCCATGGTCAGAGTCAAATCCACCATGGGGAAAACATCTCCTGAAACACCAAAGAATATTCCAAAGTCACATCCAAAAACCCCTTGAGAACCACCATTCAAAATTGACATGGAGAAGATTAAAGGAAATCAAGATCTAGAGCAGAGTTTGGAGTAGAAAAAAGCCAACAGAGGATGCGGGCACCGCCATGACCACCGAGCCCTAGTGATGGAGACACCATCAGAAGAAGAACACCAAGAAACCCATATCATCATCATGGATGAACTGAAAACAACTCCAACAAGCCAATCGAGTCTAAACAAAATCTAAATGAACAAAAAACAAGGAAAATGGAAATACTGAATTTGGGGTTTTCCTTGAAGGGAAAGGAAAAAACGGTAGAGGAGGAGTGTTGAATAGTGAGACTGGCCTCAGAAGACACAAGATCCATCATAAAGGAACCTAAAAGATGAAAAATAGGGAATAAAGAGGAAGATAATTTCTAGATACTACCATTAATTGAAACCCAATATGCCAATGTTCCATCGAGTTCAAACAAGATGGGGACGATTCACGTTGATTCCAATGGCAAGAGTGGTAGTCGCATCAGACAAAGTCTAGGAGAAAAATAAGGGAAGATATTTTCCCTGAAAATTATTTTTATTAAATTATGTGCATGGATGTTATATTTAATTTAATAAAATTTCAAATGTTATATTTTAGACCAATTATATAATTTTTTAAGTCATCATATCAAAATTTTCATATGGAGAAATGTTGGTATTGTTCAGAAAAGTTTATCTTTTCTATGAATATGGAAAAAAAACTAATTTTATAGAAAACAATATTTCTTGTTTAAAATATTTAAAAATTATCATTTTATATTTAATTTCTTTTAAAATTTATTTATTATGTTTTTATTAAATAAGTCTAATAAATTTCATTGAAATCATTATTATTCTTAATTTTTTTATTAAAATATTTTTTACAGAAAAATCAATTTATTTATAGAAAAATATTTTTATAGAGTTTTTTGGGATTATTTTATAAGAAATTTCTTTAAATTATAGAAATTTAATTTGATATAAGGGATAAAAAATTTTTAACAAAATTTTTCCAAATTTTTTAATGAGGCCACATTCATTTTTAATCATAATAAACATCATAAAAATAATATTTTATTACCATGGTTACGGATAAAATTGGTTTATCTAAGGGGTTAAAGTAGAATATAGGGGAACTATTATCACATAAACATGTATAAATCAAAACTTTTGGTATAATTAATACTCTATTTGGTCTCCTATTTAAATTTGAGTCTTTTGGATCCATATTCCATGAGTAATACATTAATATATTTTAATATTTTGAAAAATTCAAACTATGTCAACTCCCCCACTTATAAATGTACATGCCCACTTCTCTATAATGTACATATAAAGAGCCTCATAACTCAGCCAATACCTAACTAAATAATTTCATAATATCCTTCCCCACATTCTATAATTCTTGTTTTGATCATAATTACAACCCTTTAAGATTGAAGTTGTAATCCAAAGGAGGATTCTCAATGAAGAGGTATGACTATTAATCAAGTACTGTCAATTTCATTTTTTCTTCCACATTATATAGACCTATTGTATTTATTAAAAACCAATTAATAAATTATAAAATAAACACACACAAATATATGCTATTATGATGATGTTACAACCATTTTCTACCTTCTTTCGATCAAATAGGAAATGAAAGTATCACTTTCTCATATGTGTGTACTACTACCTCCAAATAATGATATGATTCATTTTACATCACCGCAATAAATGGATTTTATAACTATATAATTAAAATTTTTATATATATATATTTTATAACATAATTAATCTTCTATAATTTTATTAACTTATCTATCTTTTTACGATCCCATCCGTTGAGAAAAGATAACATTGTTCGTGTGTAATGGTGGACTACCACATCCATAAAGTGATATGATTAATTTTTAATTTTCACTTTACATGTCCTATGATAAGGATATTTTTAATGAATATATATGATATTTGTGATATAATAATGATTTTATAATTTTGAGTCATTATTTACATGTATTTTTTCTATTAATCAAAATGTGGAGACATCACTCATTCATGTGTACAAACTGCCATATCCATGAAGTGATGTAATTAATTTTTCATCACCATGTTATATGAATAGAAATTAAAGTTTTTTATTTTGATTAAATATTATAATTATTACATGATTACTTTTTTGGAAATGATGGAACTATGATCCAGTTGTACGAAACCAAACTACCCCCAAAAACATACATGAAAAAAATAGCTAACACCTATAACTGATGATTTTAATAGAGAATTATTATTAAATTGATATTGAAATGTTATAAGCGAAAAAAAATTACATTATAAGTATGTATATTTTTAAATTAAATAATTACAATAAATATAATGTTATTATACAATAGTATAGAGAGATTAAAAATCAAGTCGAACTGGATGTATGGGTACCTCATCACAATTCTGTTTCATTGAGAATTTTTTGATTTTATCAATCTATTCATGTATATATGATATATATACTACCATTTTACATGCTATATATTATATCCTTCTTATTTAATAGTATTTAATGCTGCAATTAAAATAATTTTATCCAATTTAATTTTATTAGAAAGTTAAAAAATTTATAAGGGTTTATCATATCAAATTGTCTTCTTCAAGAAATTAGTTATGTTATACAAACGTTTTTTTAAGAGGTATATATACTGGACCTTTAAAAATTATATCAAGAATATATTTATATTAAATTTATTTTATTTCATTAATGGGAAATGTGATTCAAATGTTACCAAAGCGGTAGGGGTTTTACATTACAATCTATCTTTTTATTTGATTTTTTATGATTAAATTTCCAATAATAGAATCATGTAATATATCTCTCAAAAACAATATTTATTTTTATCACCACTGATTATTTATAAATGATATATATTTTCCTTTAATTTTACACTCTTTTGTACCGAAGATAACAAAATAAAGGAAAACTGGGTATGTATTTATATTTGATTCAGAATCTTTGTCTTCCTTATCCATATTTTTTTAAATGTTTTCAAGATTTTTTTATAGAATAATCAAATTCATTGATTTATTTTTTACTCATGTTTTATTTCTATAAATGTTTTAAAATTAACATTATTTTCATTTTTTGAATGGGGTACTTTTTTCTAATCATGTGAACGAAATTTATATTTTCACATACACTACATAAAATAATTTTTACGACATCATGAAAACACATTAATTTGAATATTTAATTTAAATTTTACTTATTTATTATATCAAATTTATATTTTATGAAATATATTTTTAAATAAATTTAGTTTTCTCGATAGCATATGTTACACACAATATTGAGATTAAACCATCAATGATATACTATTAATTTTTGTGTGTGTAAATAGACTATAATAACCAAGACATTAAAACTCATGGTATGAAAAAGAATAATTTTTTTTTTAAATTTAATTATAATTGTTATATATATAACATTAATTAAATTACTGAATTTTTTGTTAAGTCTTTATATGATTTGAAAATGCATTTTCATCAAAAAAATATTTTTTATTACTTTTTGTGAACAAATAATAAAATTAGCTTTTTTTCCATTTTTAGAAAATTTAATTAAAATAATTAAAATAATTTTTAGAATCAATATTTAAAAATTATCTTAGGTTTATTTTTTTGGTTTTTCTAAAAAGATTTATTTCTAGATAAATAGTGAAATATATTGGTTTTTATTAAAAAAATAATTATCTTTTAAAGAATTTATGAGGTTATATTTTTTTAAATGGTTATAAAAGTAAAATTTGATAAATAATATTATAATTAATCCAATTTGGGTGATTTAAATTAATTTCATGCTTAATCTTAGTATAATTGTTTTTAATCTTTTGAAAATTTTCTCTTTGGAAAACTGTTTTTTCATCACATATGCACGCTTAATTTTAACTGAACAATTTGCAATTATGTGAATGTAATTTGGAAATATTAATTCAATATTTTGAATTTTCATAATTAATATTATATATTAAGTTAAAATTAATTTTAATTCAAAATTAATATTAAAAAAAGTGATAATTAATTACAACTATCAAGCTTAAAACAGGTTTACTGGGGGTTAAACTATAATGATAAGGGTTAAAATGATCATAACACTTCTCCAAAGACCATTGTATTGAAATATTTTGACTATTTCACATATAATTATTTATAATGACATATTTTGGATCCTTATGGAATTCAAAAAATGATGTTACACATTATTCTTTTCAAAACATCCATATACGTCCTCTCCCACACTTATAAAAGGCCACCCCCACTCCTCTCATATTATATCTTCCAATAAACATTGATTCATAATATACCATCCCAAATATTTTTCTTACATCTGTACCCACATCCTAGATTCATTATTTTTATTTTTATTTCCTCCTAAGAAGGATGCAGGTATAAGCCTAAAGAGGCTCTCTAAAGAAGATGTGAAATTCTTAATCTTGTTTTTTTTGTTTTATTTCTTATTTTGCCTCATTTAAATATTCATTAACAATGATAATATAATAAAAATAATATATAATATATAATTATATTTTATTATTTTATTATTAGAAACTATATATATCTCCAATTCCATGAAATGAGAAATGACATTGTCGATTGTGTGTATGGTAGACTACCGCTTCACGAGCTGATGTTAATCATATTCTACAAAAACCTCTTACAACCTCATATAATGATGTATTTAATGTTTATATATGATATTTTTTTTATTATTACACTTTTTTAATTATTAAATAATATATACCTTCTTATATTCAATTACTTGAGAATATGATAAAACCACTCATGTGTATGGTGGGCTACCACCTCACCAATTGATGTGATTTGATTTTCACTTACAATTTACATGGAAGGTAATGAGAATAAATTTAATTAATATATTTAGTATATATGAAATCATAATGAATCTATAAAGGTGATATATTATTTATCTCCCTATCATTCAATCATTCAAGAAAATGGAATTAGTGTTCAATCGAACAAACGACATACCATCTCCATGAATTATGTATTTCATTTTCCATATATAAATTTTATGGGTTACTATAAATACATATATACTGAGGATATATTATATTTTTATCAAGGTTTAAATTTTGGACATTATGGAACCTAGATAAATTTAAAATTATCAATAATACCAAATCAAAACATACCTGAAAAAAGTAGTTCTTACCCGAAATGTGATTTTAACAAAGAATTATTAATAAATTGGAAATAAAAGGTATAAAATGAATCATATATGGTATTATATATATAATTATGGGTTTTTAATATATGTACAATAAAAATATATTTATTACATAGGATATTTGAACATTTAATAAGGAATTTAGGATATAAGGTAATGCATTTTTGTCTCAATTTTTCTTCCATGGGACATTAGTTATTTTATTAACATATCTTCTTTTTTGAGGTTTATATACAACCCATTTGAAATGATATATCAGAAATATATTTAATCTCATGATATTTTATGTTTCATTTAATGTTATTATTTAATGTGGTTTGGATCTCAATGTTACTAAAGTGGAAAGGGTTTTAGGATACAATCCCATTGTCTATTAGGATTATTTATGTTTATGCTTACAATTGAAAAATCTTATAATATATCTCCTAAGAAAATATTGGAAATTATTATTTTTTTGATATTTAATGAAAAACATGCACACCTTTCATTTTCCTCTCTTTATGTAATCATGTGTCAAAAAAGTGTTTTTAATAAATATCAAATTTATTTTTCTCTTTGGTAGAAAATCCATTTTATTCCATATCCATGTTTTCTAAAAAATGGTTTCAAAGAAAGATTTTAAAATTATCCAATGATTATTTAATAAAAATTTTACCCTATGTGATATATGGGTCTTGAAAACTTATCATGGAGTGTGAAATGAATTTCATGAATTTAGTAAGGGTATAATTAACTTGTAAAAAAGAGTTTAAAATTATTAATGGGGTTAAAGTCACAAAGGATGGATTAGTTCCACATAATAATCTCACTATTCAAGGGGATGTTTTCCACATAGAAGTATCATTATGTGGAGTGATGCTTCACATGGTTCCCTACAATTGAAAAATCGTTTGCAGTCTATGACATCATTTTACAGCTCCCACTAATGAAAAATAGTTTGTGGGATCATGATGTACTTTTTTTGGGATCCAACAAAAAAATAATCCTGATGATCGATGGAGATGTCCAGCTATCCTAGAAGTTAGTTACATCCATGCCTCTACATAAACCCCATATGGAGATCTGAGTGAGTGGGAAAAAATAGGTAAAATGAGAAAGATCAATCTATTTATAGAAGGTAAACTTATCACATAACTCTTTTTTATAAAGGAAAATCACCTAACTATATACATACCCAAAATCCTTTGCAAACACCATTATGTGAACCTAATACGGATGACCACTTTGCGATCCATCAACCCATATGAAAAAATTCTACACGGAATGGACCCAAAACCACATAGTAATAAGATAAGATAAAGGAACCCTAACCCACATTGTAAAATAGTATGTATAAGTAACCTAAACCCACATATCAAAATGATACATGAAGGGATCTCTATGACATGTGTAAAAACACTATGTGGGATGAGACATCATGGGGTATTCTGATTTCATACTCTCATATGATATAGAATTTGTCCCCACTATGGCCCCTCCACAAACTGTCATAATAGCCTTCTCTGTCAACCTATTTTTTTGTAAAGCTTTAAGAATTAAATATACCCCATTTTGAGGTATCAGATAAAGGACTACCCTAAACCCATTATATATTTATGATTAGATAACTGGACACACCAACATGTCCTCTCAATCATACAATCCCAGAGTGATGAGCATCCCAACCTTGGTAATATTTTCATAGACCTTTCTATTTTAAAGAGAGGGGAACCACCTGCCTTTACCCTGGGTGAGGGAAAAACATTTATCCAGCTCTCATCCTCCCTAATATATGGAAAATGGAATATCTCCTTGATCAATACACTTGTATTTCTAAAGTGTATCATCCTAGGTGTAATCCCCTACCAAACCTCCAAAATCTGCCTGAGTCAAGATACTCCTCATGGTTCCAGAAATAAGGGAATCCCTGCTAGAGTAAGCCCCTAGTATTTAATATGGGATTCCCCATATGGGTATATAAGTCCAAACTCTGGGTTATCAAAACAAGATAAGAAAGGGGAACATCAGTGCTCTCTCTCTCTCTCTCTCATAGCCCTAACCTTATCCACCATCATATGATAGAGGATTACATGGTTGGTCTTATCTTACAATTCCAATTATTTCTCATACCGAGCATGAATCATGCTGAACTTGAGGTTATTAATTATCATGACATACACACAATGAAATACCCCTCTATGGGACTCCACTATAGGTGAAATACCCAACCCTTTCGAACTACATAGTCATTGAGTCCCATCTAAATGAGTTATATAGGAAGCCTCCACAAGGTTTAAACCAATAACCCCAAATTCATCATAATATTCTCTAGGATATATTCCTAGTAAGATCTCATCAAACCCAAGAGTTTCATTCTCTCCAGGTTCCTTATTCCACTTTGGAATATACTGTTAGGTAGGAATATAAAAATATACACAAGAGGGGGGGGGGGGGGGTTAATTGTGTGTTTTCAAAATCTTTCACAATTATTCCTTTTGATGTCAACTATAGATTACGAGGATAAGTAGTGTTTTTCTTCTGTATGAAAATATTAGCAATGGATAAAATAGAAATACCAAACAAAACTGTTTATAGTGGGTTGGGGCAAAAAGATCCCCTAATCCACTCCACCATTTACTCTCTCTGTGAGTTTCATGAATTTCACTATTCATGTACTCATATCATAAGAGCAATTCAAAACTGAGGGCATGTAAATTGACACCTTTACAAATGAGGCTTAAAAACAGAGGTTTATAGTTCTTTAACATATAGCTGAAAAACCACAGCTTAGATTGAGAAGCTAATACTCCACCACAATTGAGTAAGAACAGATGAAACTATAAAAAAATATAATAATTAAAAATGTTTCGGTTGAACTTCACAGTTGTAACATCAACTGACAGTAGATGGATCTTATTATTTAGAAAATAATTTCTTCAAGAAACAGTAGTTCCGAACTGATCCGATTTCAATAGATCTTTGAAATAAAAATAGCGATGAATAACAGTTTCAAACTTACATCAAATACTAGATTCAAAACAAATATATCTCCAGTATATCCTCTTTTTTAGAAAATAGAGTCTCACCGATTGTTATAGTAGATATTTAAAACACCTTCACAAGAAAGTAGTTTCAATAAAAAAAATATGTGTCACAATATAAGGATCAATATATATATAAATATATATTCTTCTTTGAATCATTCACACATATATATAACAAATACACCGATATAATAAATAAATAAGAGAGCCTGATTTTCAATTCTAGATCCAAGAAAATCATTGGATAAATCATAAGAATTCAAATTCCTAAGATAGCTCAGAGTAATCGTAAATTTACTTAATAATAGAATAAAATTTATCTACTTAATAAGATTCTTTTAATCACTCATGATGGGATTTGAATCATTAAAAAATGAGCTTTAAATTGACATGATATTCCATAAAGACCATTTCACAAAACTCTGATAAAATCATAAATTCAAATCTACGGTGAGGAAAAAATAAAACGTAAGGTTCCTTCACAAAAAAAAATACCAAACATAGGGTTCAACTACATAGAGTTCATTCTCCAAATGTAAGGTTGGCAACGTATGGTTGATCACAAAATTAAGGTTGATGGTCCATACATTTTCTTCTCAAACTTAAGGTTCTATACTTACATAGAGTTCTTCAACCATACTTTTTCACCTTTTCAAATTTAAGGTTTCATCCAAATATAAGGTTTTTTATCCACAAGTTTTTGTCAATGTAGGTTTGATTAACCATACACTCTGATCTTTCAGTATAAGGTTTAATACAAACATAGGGTTTATTCCTTACATTACATTATTCAACATACAGTATGGACAATGTTTCTAGAACATGCTTAAGAGAGTTTCAAACACTTTGACTAATATTCAACATGAATAATAATCTTGAATATAAATCCAAAATAAGGAATATAAAGAATATTAATTCTATTAAATATAGTTGAAGTAATATCATTTGTAAAACAAACAAGGGTACTTGTGAGCATGAAAATCAATAAAATTTATCGAGTATTATTGAGACAATACATGAACAATAATCTCCCCCTTTTTGATAATAAAAAAACCCATAAAATTAATATCAAAATTTAGAATTTTTATAACAATTAAAAGAAAATAATTCAAAATTCGATTTGATAGAATTATTTCAATAGAAAGAAATTTTCTGTTTATCTAAATTTCTCTCATTTTGTGAGATAAAAAAGAAATAATTGAGAAAATAAAAAATGATTAAAACATATTTAAATTTTCACAGATCAGTAAGTGAATGATATAATAATCTGTTTAAATAAATAATACTAGATCATTTCTGAGAGACATAAACATAAAATAATATGAAATAAAGTACATAAAAATCAATAAAAAATAAGAAAATTTTATTGGTAAAAAAATGTATAGTTAAAATAATCAGTATGACTAGGAAAATTTTTTAGTCAAATGAAATGGTTAGGGTACAAAAGATTGGGTAGGAGTTGGCTCAGTTAAAGTTCCAAGGATTTTGAGCATCTTCAAACATATCTTTCAGCTCTTCCATATATAACCACAACTTTCTCATAAGATTGTTCCGCAACTACATAATAAAAACTTTTGAATCTTGACTGATATTCAAATTCTCAACAAGATTGACTTTCAAAAAGTCTTGAAAGATTTCCTATTGATGCATAAATTGATCCAACTTATTTCTAAACTTGTTCAACAGAAATCTAATACCTGGTTCATTTTGAGTCAGTTGGTCAATAAGAAATTTTATATTTTCCAACAGAACTAATAGATAATCATTATTACATTTTAGATTCTAAATATGAGCATTCATATCTTCCATAATGGTGGTGATTTCCTGAAATATTAAAATCCGATCTGGACTGGTAGTAGGAGTAGAGGTATATGTATAGGTCTGAATGACACTACTCTTGATTGGCTCAAATTGACTCCCCAAATACCACTTTAGATCTAAAAAGTTTGATTTAGTAACAACTTTAGACTAAATATTTCCAACTTCATTCAGTATCTCTCTCTTAAAAGAAGCAAATTCCTTTTCAGAAATAGAATTTTCTTTAAGATCATGTAAATTTTTAAACGTAACTTCCATCTCTCATTGAAGATTGAGATTTTCTTACCGAGACTTATTAAAATTATTTAGAAAGATCCTGAAGGAGAATTTTCCACATAATTATCCACTAGTTTTCAATTGACTTTTCACTTGAACAATATATACTTTCAAGAACTTCTTTTTTGTCTTCAGTTGCAGATTGATGTCTTTCATCCACATGATAAAAAACTAAGAAAACTAGTTTCTCAAAAATTTTAGTAGCAACATTTTCAGATCCAATCAACGGTTTCTCTTCTTAAACAACTAGCTCTTCCTCCTGGACAACTGGTAAATCAACATTCTGCAGATCTCTTATCTATATTTCAACCTTTTGATCTTCCTCAAGAAAATTTTCTTCCAAATGTATGGACTTAGTAGCCTCAACCGAACCCAAAACCAGTTCTTTAGTAGGTGGATCTACTCTTTTCCATAATTTTACAACCAATTATACTTGAACAAGCTCTTATTCCTCTTATTATTCAAAAAATAAAAATTTTCTTTAGGTTGGTTTGAAAGGTCCTTCACCTCGGGTTTCACCAATTCCTTCATTTCCAATTTCACTTTGCTCCCCCTAATTAAAAGATCATGATCATTTTTGGTCATATAAACCAACCAACAAGAGTTTTCCTTTTAATGTACTATAGTAAAAACCTAACTTCCAGAAATTTTTCACATTTAGTACATTGCTGTGATGAAATTTGATTGAAGAATCTATTAAAAGAATAATTCCTTTATAAACAAAATTCTATAGAGTATCCTTCCATAAGGATAAAAAGTCATCCTAGAATATGGTTGATAACAGTAGTGAAAATATCTAAACATATACCTTGGAAAATTCACCTTTATTTTACTCAAAAAAGAAACATGATATACATGTATGGATATATAATCTTCTCTATCTCATCCATTCTTGAAGCAATTCCTATTTGAATAAATTTAACCATGATTTTCTGGTCTGCCTTGATATCCTCAAATTTTTTTCCTAATTTTTTTTGAACCAAATAGAAAAGACATAATGTATTCATACTTATGATCCTTATCTCCAATGGACTGTAGATTAAAATTAAAAACTCCATCATGAGTACAGTTCAAAATTTGAGAAATTTTAGTCGAAGAAAACAAAAAGTCCTTATCTTCTATTCTTGTGAAAACTGTATCTTCAGAATCGCCAAAACTAAACTGAACACTATTATAGAAATTTTTTAGTTCTATCTCATAAAGTAAATATGAGTTTGACTCATTAAACATGGATTCCAATCCTTGAAAATCTAGTTATTTCTTTAGGAGTAGATTTGTCTGATAGAGCCATTCTTAATCAACTAATTTTCCTTGAAGGATATTTCTTCCAAAAAATATCTGATACTTCAGGTCACTAGATTAACCTTCTTCAGTTCTCTTAGTTTTCATCATTTCTGAGAAACAAAAACTCCAAGGTTTTTGAGTTCTAGGGTTTCAAAAGAAAATATAGGTAAATGAAGTTAGAGAAAGGTAAACAAAAAGGGTTTGAGAAACTGAAAGGTTTAGGTATTTGAAATGTTTCTAACAGTTCCTTGTTTCCCATGTCATTACATAAGATAATTATGAAAATTTTGAAAACACATGACATGAATAAATTTAAGATAAAATTAATTAACTAAAATATATCGTGAGTAAAAAAAAAATTAAAAAAATCATATTTAAATTAATCTGTAAATAATTTTAACAAAAATAAACAGAAATAAATAAATAAATAAAATAGAATAAAATAAAAAATTAAAATTATTATGATTAAAAAATATTATAATTTATTTAAAAATTAAATAAACATAAACCCCCTTAATAAAATCAAAACGTACAGTGGGAAGTGGTTTAGTAAAAATATCATCTAGTTGATATTCATTATTTACAAATTCTAAATATATATCCTTTTTAAGAACATGTTCTCTTAGAAAATGATGTCTAATATCAATATGCTTAGTTCTTTAATGAGTTATTATATTTTTTGAAATATTTATATAACTTGTATTATCACATAAAATGGGTATACTATTAAAATTGAATCCAAAGTCCATTAGTGTGTTTTTCATCTACAATACTTGTACATAACAACTACCTGCATATACATATTCCACCTCGACTGTTGATAGGACAACTGATTTTTGTTTCTTACTTGACCATGATACTAAATATTTTCCTAAAAAGTGATAGGTTTCTAAGGTAATTTTTCTATATAATCAACAACATCCAAAATCAATATCTAAATATGATATTAAATTAAAATTAGAAGTTTTTGGATAAAGAAGGGATTGAAAAACACTTTCCTTTAAATATTTAAAAATCATTTTGACAACCATAAGATGAGATTCATTAGGATGTGTTAGAAATCTAGTACATAAACATACAGAAAACATAATATGAGGTCTGTTAGTAGTAAGATATGATAAACTACCAATTATACCTCTATTTAACTTATCATCCATTGGTTTTCCAGCTTCATCTAAATGAAGTTTTATATTAGTACACATGAGAGTTTTATATGCCTTGCTGTTTTCAAGACCATTTTTTAATAAATAAATAATATATTTAATTTGGTTTAAAATATGTCCATAATATTTTTGATAAATTTTATTCCTAAAGAGATTTCAATTCTTCCATAATACTCATTTACAATTCTTTTTTCATAAGTTCTGAAATATTATTACAATGTTTTTTATTAGTTGACCAAAAAATATCATAATCAACATAGATATGAAATAATAATGTATTAGAACAAATGGTTTTCTTAAAAAGAGTTGGATCATCCATTCCAACAATGAATCCATTTTTCAAAAGAAAGTAACTTAATCTTTCATACCAAGCTCTAGGTGCTTGTTTAAGGCCATAAATAGCTTTAGAAAGCTAAAAAAAAGAATTTGGTTTTTGAGAATTTTCAAAACCAGGTGGTTATTCAACATAAACATCCTCCATTAAATAGCCATTTAAAAAGGCAGATTTAGTATCAATTGAATATAATTTAATATTAATATGAGATGCATAAGCTAAAAGGATTCTAATTGTTTCTAATCTAGCTATATGGGAAAACGTTTCATTATAATCTATACCTTTATCCTAATTATATCATTTAGATACTAATCTATCTTTGTTTCTAGTAATAATCCTTTGATCATATTGTTTATTTATAAAGACCCACTTAGTTCCTATAATTGGATAATTTGATGGTTTTAAGTAATTACCAAACTTCATTCCCTTTGAATTGGTTAGCTCATCTTGCATTGCTAACATATAACTCTCATATTCTATGGCTTCTTCAAAATATTTAAGTTCTAGTTGAGATAGAAAGGTAGAGAATTAAACTGGGTTTCCTTCACTTCTTATAGTTCTTATTCATATGTCTAGGTCTCCTATAATAGTTTCTAATGGATTATTCTTTAGGGTTTTAGACTATCTAGGTAAAACACTTTTAGGTTCATCAGTATCATTTTCTTCTGAACTAGACTGAATTATATATATATTATTTTCAAAATAATTTTTATGTTTTCAAGTCTCATGTTGTCAGAATTGTAAGTAATTTCATCAGTTAGATTTTTTTCTTTAATAAAAGAGCCAGTTTCATAAAACATCACATAAAATGATTCTTCAAAAATCCTTTATTTTTATTAAACACTCTATAGGCTTTAGAGGTAGTAGAATATCCAAAAAATATTCTTCATTAGATTTTGGATATAACTTACCAAGATTATCTTTGGTGTTTAGAATATACACCTTGCATCCAAAAACTTTAAAGTACTTTACATTAGGTTTTCTGTTATTCCAAATTTTATAAGATTCCTTTTTGAAAATAGGCCAAATTAAAACTCTATTTATTATATAGATTTTTGTGTTTATAGATTCTTCCAATAAGTATATAGGTAGACTATATTTATTCAGCATAGTCCAAGCCATTTCTTGAATAGTTCCATTTCTTCTTTCAATAATTATATTTTATTGAGGTGTTCTTAGTGCATAAAAGGTGTATTTAATACCCAGATTTGAATGAAATCAATTAAATTAATGATTCTCAAATTCTACACTATGATCACTTCTTAATGAAATTATCTTAAAACCTTTTTCATTTTAAACACTTTTATAAAAAAATTCAAAAAATAGTAAAAGCTTTACTTTTTAGTTTTAGAAAATAGACCCATGTAAATCTAGAATAATAATCAACTAAAAAATATACATACAATTTTCCAGCCAAACTTTCTACTCTTTAAGGTCTAAACAGATCCATGTGGATAAGTTTTAGAGGTTTTGATGTAGAAATTTTGTTAATAGATTTGAAGAAATATTTTTATTGTTTTACAATTTGGAATTAATCACAAAATCTATCACTATCAAACTTAGGACTAGGTAAATCAGAAACTAAAAATTTCTTAGATAATTTATGTAAAGAATAAATATTAAAATGGCCAAGTCTCCTATGCCAGATCCTGGACTCATTTATCTTAGCAATTAAAGAATTCACTTTCAATTTACACAAGGAATTTAAATCCAAAGTATAAATATTATCAGTTCTAGGTGATCTAAACTTAAGCATTTTATCTTTAAATACAGAGCATGAATTGTTAGAAAGATAAATATAATATCCATCATCACAGAGTTGAGAGATACTTATCAGGTTATTCTTTATCCCTTTTATATATAATAATTTTTTTTATTGAGACTCTTTTTGGATCTCCAATAGTTCCAAGTCCAATTATATTTCCTTTGGAATTTTCAACAAAATTGACTGGAACTCCATCTATTTGACTCAGTGTATTTATGTTTGATGAGTTTCAACTCATATGACTAGAGTATCCACTATACATATACCATATATATATTTTTTTCTATGACTTGTTTCCTACAAAGTAAATTTAAACAAGAGTTTTTTTGGTACCCATATTCTCTTGGGTCCAGTAGTGTTATATTTAAATGATATGAGAATCTAGATCTGATTTTTTCCATAACTCATATCATTTTCTTCACATAAGCTATTTGAAATAAAATCATTTTTAATTCCACTTATTTCCTGATTTCTTAAATAAAAGTTTTTTTGTTATATGTCCTTATGTTTCACAAAAATGAGAAGTAACAATTTTCGAGTTGGGAAAAAAATAAATCTTATATAGTTTAGATTTTTCACCCTTACTTCTTATACTAAATATTTTCTTTCTAATGAAATTTTTACCAAGAATTTCATTCAGAATAGTTTCTACTTTATTAAATAATAGAGAAACACTTTTATAAGTTTTTACTTCATCTTGTAGTGCTTTAATCTTATTTTGATGATCATCATAGTTTGTGGTAGATGAGTTAAATTTCTCAATTAAATCTTGATATTTTTTAATTAAGGAATCTCTTTCCCCTAAAATATAATTGTGAATATTTTTTAAATATTTTTTTTCTTTAATAACGATTCATATTTTTATTCTAGCATTTTGCAGAAGGCATCCAATTTATTATTTGAATAATTTAAATCAAAATCAGAATTATAATTAGATGAATAATAGGTTTGTACCTTATATTATTATTCCATGAATCACATATTTTCTTTTAGATTTGATTCTTCCTTTTTTGAATCAGATTTTTCTAAGCAGATGGAGTCTTCAGAAACACACCAAGTAGCCTCCATTTCTCTTCTTCCTTTATGTTCATAATCAACATTTTTATGATATGTTTTTTCTGTTTCTCTTTTCACCATTTAGATGAGGAAAATAAGGTCTTATATGACCTAATTTCTTACATTGATAACATTTGACGTCCCTTGAGTCTTTATAATCCTTCTTTAATGGTTTTATAAATCTTATTTTCTACTTATAAAACTTTCTAAACTTTCTTGCTAATTAAGACAGTTAAATTTTAGAACCATATTTATCTAAATTCTTTTCCTCTATAACTTCTTTCTTTATTCATTTTATTTTCTTCTAAGATGTTACCATTAGATAAGTATTATCATTTTTCACTAAGAATTTATGATATTCACCTTCATATTGTATTTTAGATTCATACATCATCAGTGTTCCAATTAATTCTCTCATTGTCAGTTTTTTGATAGGTTATGATTGTCGAATTGCAGATGATATACCATTCCATTTAGTAGGTAGTACTCTCCATACTTTAAAATCTTGATCTTCTTGTTTTATAGGATCACCTAAGGGTATAATATTATTAATAATCAATGTAATCCTTCTACTCCTATGAGTATTACTTTCTCCATCAAACATTCTAATTATATCAAATTTCAGATTTTCTATTTCATACCTCATTTGTCTTATATTTTCCATTACTTTATAGGAAATTGCAATGGTTTTCCACATTTCATAAGTATCCAGACATTATGAGAAACAACCAAATTCATCTGGTCCCAAACCACAAATAATAGCATTTATAGATTTTGAATTCATGTCATACTTAGCCTCTGTAGCAGCAGTACAGGTTTCAAGATTTTTAGGAATTATTTAAGGAGTAATGATCTTTTAGTAGACTTTAAATCCCGGATTCTTTAAATAGATAATCATTAGTTATTTACAACATCCATAATTTTCACCACTAAAATAATAATCATGAACCATTGACATTACTTCTCTCTGATTATTCATTTTTATCTTTGTATAGACCTTATACTTTTAGCTTTTTATATCTTTTTCCAAAAGCTCGCCTCTGATACCAATTGTTAGGTTGGAATATACAAAAATACACAAGATAGGGTAGGGGGGAATTGTGTCTTTTCAAAATCTTTCACATTTATGCCTTTTGATTTCAACTATAGATTATAGAGATATGCAGTGTTTATCTTCTGTATGAAAATATGAGTAGTAGATAAAACATAAATACATAACACAACTGTTTATAGTGGTTTGGGGAATAAATATCCCTTATTAGACTCCACCATTTACTTTATATGTGATTTTGGTAAATTTCACTAGTCGGGTCCTCGTATTATAAGACCAATTCACAACTGAGTTCAAGAAGTTAACACCTTTACAAACAAGGCTAAAAAACAGAGCCTTCAGGTTCTTTAATAGAGAACTGAAAATCCACAGCTTATATCGAGAAGTTGATACTCCACCACAACTGAGTATGAGTAGTTAAAACTCTCAATAAAAATATATTTATTAAAAAGGTTATGGTTGAACTTAACAGTTATAACAAAAACTGAAAGAAGATGGATCTTCTTCTTTAGAAAATAGTTTCTTCAAGAAAGAGTAGTTCTGAAGCGATCCGGTTGCAACAGATCTCTAAAATAAAAAAAGAAATGAATAGTATAATCTGACTTACATAAAATACTATATTAAAAACATGTATATCTCCACTATATACTCTTCTGTAGAAAACATTGTTTGACCAATTGTTGTAGTAGATCTTTAAAATATCTTCACAAGAATGCAGTTTCAATCAAAAAAATATGTGTCACAATATGTTTCTCAATATATATCTGAATATATATTCTTCTTTGAATCACACACACATATATAGAACAAATAAACTAATAGAATAAATAAATAAGAGACCCTTCTTTTGAATTCCATATCCAAGAAAATCTCCTGATAAATCGTAAGAATTCAAATTCCTGAGACAACTCAGAGTAGTAGTAACTTTCCTTAAAAATAGGAGAGAATTTATATACTTGATACAATTCTTTGAATAAATCATGACAAGATTTGAATTTTTCTAAAATGAGATTTTAATTTTCCTGATATTCTAAAAATACTGTTGAACGAAACTCTGATAAAATCGTAAATTCAAATCTCTGGTGATAAAAAAATAAAATGTAAGGTTCCTTCACAAAATGACAAAATACCAAATGTAGGGTTCAACTACGTAGCATTAATTCTCCATATGTAAGGTTGATAATGCAATTTTGATCACAAAAGTAAGGTTGATGATCCATACATTTTCTTCTCAAACATAAGGTTCCATACTTATGTAGGGTTCTTTAACGATACCTTTTCTATTTGTCAAATATAAGGTTTCATCCAAATGTAAGGATCTTTATCCATATGTTTCTATCAACATAGGGTTAATTAACCATACATGATGATATTTTAGTATAATTTTTAAAACAAATGTAGGGTTTGTTCCTTACGTTACATTATTCAACGTACGATATGAACAATGTTTCCAGAACATACTTAAGATCATTTCAAACACTTTGACGAATATTCCATGTGAATAATAAGCTTGAATATAATTCCAAAATACATAATATAAAGAATATTAATTTCCTAAAATACACTTAAATTAATGTCATTATTAAAACAAACAAGGATATTTCTGATCATAAAAAACAATAAGATTTATAGAGTATTGTTGAGACAATACATGGCCAACATATGTTCTATACCATCATTAAATAGGAACCATCCTCATTGTCATGATTTCTATATGATGATAAACTATCGAGTTTTTTTACCTGTCAAATGACCTAAAAAGTCATGATGTGTCCCTTTAAGTGGCATTGAACTATTTGGTTTATGGTTCCATTCACAAGGATGTGCAGGAAGACCATTAAAGGGGCTATATCCTGACATCAAAACAATTCCCATCTTTATTGATGACTAAAAATTCTAGAGCGCACCACTATGTGACTTAAAAATTTATTATCTGCATATAAATAGTTCCATTTATGGAGGACCTAAGATTTATACAGATGATTCCAAGGTCAATACATTCTAATGTTTGGTTACTAACCTTTGAGTGACATATACTATATGATTGAGATTTATTAAAGGATTCATGAATGTGTCTTAAATAAAATCAATAAGAGAGTCTCAGAGTAAGAAATAATTCCCCCTAAAAGGGTGTGATGAGCCCAAACTACCATCATCTCGAACAATTTTAGTTCTTAAGTATTTCTAGCCAAGTTCCCAAAAATAATTTCAGCCTTTAGAAAGTAGGTGCATGATTTATCACATATATAAGAGCCATTAGGTGTTTACAGTTCCATGAAAATCCCCATTGGAAACAGACCCATCACTGACGATCATGAAACAAAATAGTGAACCCAACATGAATCATTAACCGTGATTACTATAGTTCCCACATGTCATACCTCTTTCTCACTCTCACAAAATGAAAATAGGAAAAACATAGATAAAAAATGTTCAATTATGAATATGTTCATTTATCAAGATGATTATTTGATGGACATTTATTGTTTTTTCTTTTCATATCATAATGATTTGTTCATGATAACTCCCTTAGATCCAAATGGAGTCTCACTAGTTTGAGAATACATATGAAATGATCTTTGCGCAAGCTGGATCTTCATCTAATTAAAGGATGTTATCACAGACTGAGATCCTTCAATTCCATGTGTAAAATATGATGATTTAGGAGTACCACCTCAATGGTACTCTCCTGACTTTGGAGGCTACATGATAGGCCCTCTAGATCATAAATCCCCACTAAATTTCGACTCAGAGATGACTGGTGGTCCAAATGTCAATGAAACTAATAGCTATCTCAAACCATTTCGGGAGACTATCCCTGAAGTACAATAATGGTTTCCCCTAACATCAGGGAGGAATATCAAGTGGTCTATAGTAAATTTACCTTGGAAGCACATGCATCCCACTTATGGGATCCTTCTATTAGTTTCCACTACCAATGACACTTGGACCATCTTCCTCGATGTGAACATGAAACAACCCAATGGGATCCAACCTAATTCATTTAGACCCGGGCCCCCACAACATCCAATAGAGGGTGAAAATCAAACAACCAAGGATAAGATAATGTTATTATTCCTAGTAAAGAATCCTGGAAGAAAAATATAGTAGAAAAAATGAGAATATTCAAATCCATACTCATTCATATCAATCCCAACTGTCAAATATTGTGGAAAATAATGAGTAGATATGAATCCCTACTCATTCATATCAAGACCACTAGTCAATTGTAATTGAAAAAAATGAGAAAATTCATATCCCTACTCATTAATATCAAGTCCACTAGTTAAATAAAATAGTGAAAAATAAGTAAATTAAAATCCCTGATCATTTATATCAATCCCGCCAGTCAAATATGTTGGAAAACAGTTAGAAGATGCAAATTCATACTATTGCATATCAATATCACCAGTAAAATATGGTGGAAAACAAAAGAATATACAATATGGTCAGTCAAATATAGTAGAAAACATGGAGAAGATAAAAATCCATACTCGATAATATCAAGTCTTCCAATAAAATAAGGTGGAAGTCTATGAGCATATCTCAGTCCCTTCTCATGCATATCAAGCTTTTTAGTCAAATATTGTGTAAATTAGAGATCCTAGTTGGCATAAATAGACTAGGAATAGGGGGAAGACTCACATTTAGCTCCAACACCAGAAATGGTATATATCCCCACTCCCACGAAGGATGTTTTTCAGCCAATATTGTCACTAATGGAAGGTCATAAATCAATTACTGGCCACATCCTACTAATATTATAAGATATAGTATCATCAATGAAAATAGATAGGAGTTTGTCACATAACCCAACCTCCTCATGTAGGGTCACTCACCTGAACAATAGGGGAGTCACTCAGGAGAATAAGTACATCACTGCTCCTATATAGAGGGGTCATTGGAAAAATTATGCAATAAATGGACATCTTGATCGGGTGAACATCCTCATTACAACTAGGGATCACCGACAAATTTCAGGGGCCTCTACATGTCAGGCATGTGTCCATACTGAAATAATAGAGACATAGTTAGCATGATATAATAATAACACATGACACACCTAAACCCACTACCATGCATGGGAATCACCATTCACAACATGTAGTTCAATTTGTTCATGGGAGAGCATCGAAAATGAAATCCCACCCGTGGTAGTTCAAAATTTTTGAGTAGACTCACAATAATTCTATCTTAATTTATGGATTTCTCTAGTCCATACAATATCTATCAATGGTACCCTAGGATCCTACTAATATACTAACAAATTAAAAATGTGTAAGTAGAAGTCATAAAGGTCCTTTTCATAGAACTTCTATGAGCATCTTTGGAGGTGCACCCTGAAATGTTTACCATGAAGGCTTTCCTTGTTAGAAAAATATGATTTATTATGAGTTCTCATATACTAATGATAACCATGGAAGCAATTATCATTTAAATAAGATCAATCATCAATAAGTTCCACCCATTACTATATCAAATACATAAAATCCATCATATTCATAGGTTACTGGAAGGATGGGTTCAGTCAGGCCTAAAACCCTATTAAAGATAAGAAACATTCTTTCTCAATCAGAATATTGTTCAAGGAAAAGGCCATACTTCAAAAAACTTATGGATTGTTTCCATTACAAAATGACCCATACTAGATCCATTGCATATAATGGAACAACCAGGAAGCACCCATATTGCGCTGATCAAGTGGAAGAATCTCTAGAAAAATAAAAAAATACATTAATTTCGAGAAGAAAACTGGACAGGGATAATATATCCATTATGTATTGGACCTCATCCACCTCTCAGTTCAACATTACAGAGTTACCTTCAGACGAGTACATACAAAACATCTGTATGAATCTCTGGAAAACTCTCCATCACATTAAATTAAATATATTTCCTTACAATAGGTATGCGGACTATGTTAATGTATTGGGATAGCTTCAACATCAAAATTATTTGGAAGACCTTCCAGCTTCATGGTGACCACGATCGAGGAAGAATAAGAAATATATTTAATTGGAAATTCCTTGATACATTGCATAAAGTACATCATCTAATCACCAATGCCTTTCTTGGTGTTCAAATTTAGGGATGGGGTGAACACAGATATTTGAATTTCACCTCTTTCCATGGTAAAAAAATACACTAGATATGACATATTATAATTTCATTTATGAAGGGAGGTTTTCAAAAAAGACCCCACATAGGAATGGTCATGCACTCCATAGGAATTGGACCTGAATAAGTCTCAAAATCATCATGCTTGATGAGATAAGGCTATCTAAAAACTCCAAAATCAGGAAACCAAGAACATTAAGAAGGATTATAAGTTAAGTTAAGACCATCATTGAGTTCTACTAATTCCCTCATATTTAAGAATTTCACATGTAGGTAACGAATTATTCCCAAATCATTCTCAAATGAGGAAAGAAAAAATCAAGAGAGAAATGGAAGCAGCAAAAGATGCTACAATATAGGATCATCCCCAACCCATAGGGTTGGGTGAAGGTTTAACACAAAGTGACCCTTTAAAGTTAAAAAATTCATCATAATGAATGACAACAGAAAGATAGGGGTAATCCCATCCCATAAGACTGGGTACATTTTTACCTAAACCACCCCTAAAATGGTAATCATTATTATACCATTTGGGGGTGACACCAAGAAATGAGTTCTCCTAGTTAACCCCATCTTACGACCTGCTTCCCTCAGATGGGACATGTGTAAGAAGGTTTTATGGTTGTTACCTTCAAGTCACTCTTCACCATGAATCTTGAAGAGGATCCCAAAAAGGTGTGAAGAGGTCTAATAAAGGGCACAAAAAACCCTCCTATAATTCTATAGAAAATATGAAACCTATAATTCATTATACATCAAAGAACATAATGGGTGTAACTATTATGGATGACACCAAATATGATACCAACACAGAGTATCATATAGAGTATGGTTCCATTTTAAATGTAGTATACACTGAGGTAAATGCAGAAGGTGTGTGCAATAGGAATCAAAAGCTCTCTAAAAACATGGATACTCCAGTGAATGGACCACCCCTAACCCCTAGAAGAGTTTCTATAAAAAAATGGTAAAAAATTATTCATGTCCTAGAATTTATCACAATGATTTGAATTAATCTTATTAGAATAAGGAATTTCTAGATATGAGCTAGAAATGAGAGATCTGAGGAAGCTAAATATGTAACTAATTAGGGAAAATATGCTTGTTAGGTATGTACTTAAAGAAGAACCTCTTATCAACCTCCAATTTAATATTCCTTTACCAGAGGGTCTCATGATACCAATGAGAGTGAATCCAAAATATCCACTCAATATTGTGCCTAGGGAACTAGTTTACCTACACCCAACCATGGAAGGATACCAATAATTTCCTCTGTTAGGGAAATAACATTAAATGATTCTAGAAGACCCTC
Source organism: Viscum album (assembly GCA_963277665.1). Taxonomy (NCBI): domain Eukaryota; kingdom Viridiplantae; phylum Streptophyta; class Magnoliopsida; order Santalales; family Viscaceae; genus Viscum; species Viscum album. The sequence continues at coordinate 1,507,903,847 of OY728139.1, read as the reverse complement.
AAAAGATGTCACCTTATGAATGTCAACCATAAATATTGTTGGATCCATCCCATCATGACATTATTTTTACCACCCCTATTCAATATCCTATTTAACCAAACACTCATCTAGGTATTATCAAAATAATCGAATCATTGCTACCTCAATTGGAAGATATAGAGGAATGAAACCCACAAGTATATACAGAACAAAATAATTACCCTAAATGGGTGAGCATGATACCACCCCTGCCAAATTTTAGGAACCTTATATTTCCATTATACAATGGCTCTGGAGACCCAGAGTATCCCTTGACACATTTTTATCGCATTGTGTTCCCATTATGGGAAACTTATGTAACAAGAATTAGTGAAACTTAGATTCTTCATGAAATCCTTTCGAGAGATGGCCTTTGAATGGTAATCCAATTTTCTAGCTCGGTCAATCAAAGGATGAAAAATTCAATGTCAGTAGTTTCTATTTAAATTTAGCTTAAAAAAAGGAAAATAATCATTGAACTCTCAACATAAAAAAAAGGGATAATAAGAGGGTCTTGGATTTCATTTCCAGGTGGAAGGGGCTAACCTACTCCCTCATCCTATGAATACCCCAAGAAGATATGATTTATCTATGTATATAGAATTACTATGATGATTTTTAATTCCACTTATACCAGTGATATATATGGTAAGGTTTTGGGATCATCCTTTAGTTTCTAAAATAATATAAGATTACATATAGTGAACTAAGTACATGACTCGAATGATTCCATAAACCTTGAGGAAAAGAATTGGAATTGTAGAGGTTGAAACCATAACATTTAAGATAACCTCTATGCCGACTCCATCTCCAAAAAATTATATATATCATGAAGAACCTCTATAGAATCAACAAAAACACACAAATCATCCTGACGAGTAGAAGGGACCAACAATAAGTCAATTTGTCAATCGAAAGAATACTTTTTATTCATTCTAAGATTATAAAGTTAGACGTAACCTTGTAAAAGTTATATATAATGATTTAATTTTCTTTCCAGATCCCAAGAGGGATGACCAGGTTGGTCTTGATGATCATAAAAATTATTTCCCCTTTCATTGAATGATGGGGTACACAATTTAGGAATTATTATTTTTTCAAATAAAACCTAAAAAATTATAGAATATGGGAAAGTAAAGTTGGGGAATCTACTAGCACAAATAGAATATTTTTTTATACTACTCATAAGGAATGAGGTGAGTGGAAATAATTTATTACCAAATGATTAAATATGTTTAGTGATTGGTTAAATCAAAATAAAATCAACTTAAATCATGTCATACTTTGAGAATAGTTGAAGAAATCACATATATCCCCAGCCACTTTCATGGTAGCACAACTAAATCCATCATCACCACAGTCCTCCAAAATTTAGTATTTTAAAAAATGACATGGATGGAAGTAAGGGAAGAAAATGTAGGAAGATGAATTAGTACCTAGGAAATTATTGGATTTGAATCCCTTGGACTTTATGCCTTTAGTTTTGAAACCACATTCTCCATACCACCAAATGGTACTACCATAATTCACATATGGGAGAGAATCCCCATCAGAATAAGAATTGATCTTCAATTCCATTAATTTATTTCATTTGAAGGATACCTTATCTGATTATGAGTGTGGATATAGAGCATAGTTTCTTACACCTAATTAGGGAATCAGAGGAAGTGGCCACATGACTCGAGGGTATAGGGGAAGATGTGGTCACAATAGAAACTAGAATTAAATCCATGTTTATACTTGGACTATGAGTGTTATGAAACACATAGAAGATCCCTTCAATGAGTCTAATAGGATTAAGGAAATATTTCTATAAATTCCAAAATACACCATTACCCTATCATTCTACAATATCGATCAGAGGGGATACAAGTGTCCAGTCACCCTAAGTTGGTAGAAAGACATGTTTGACCAAACCCCAAATAATAGTATCACATTCAACTCCAGTTTTGAGAGACAGTCCACCAATATCATTCTATTTAGCACATAAAGAGCCTTTAAAAGTGAATCCTCGCATTGGGAAGTGTATTTATTGAGCCCATAAGTATTAAATATTAAAGTAATTAACCCTGATGGTGGCCATGTTTTCATTCCTAGACATTCTAATCTTATAAAAAGATCTCATAGAAGAACTCATATATGATTTTTTGATGCCCTAAGAGTTTAAATTTAATATTTTTTCAACTAAGGTCTATCAATAATAGATAAATCCTATATATTTTCACCCAATTATCTCATTTATAGAAGAAGATAAAGTAGTTTTCATATAAATACATAACAGACCCTTGTACATGCCTCATAGGATACATTTTATCAATGTATGATGGAATTTCATTGAAAATGGATCAATATTTAATCTCATTCTCATACAGACACTTCTTTGGATAGGCTATAGTGATTCTAACCTAACACCTTCCACTATGATGTTATATGGTTGTGATAAATGTGGGCACAATCCCGTAGAAAAAATCAAGCTTAGGGATCAGTTTGGGGACCTTATATATGACTCATAATATCTAGCTGTTCAGATTGATATGAACATTAATGTTTTTATAAAATATCCTTGGTTTTATCAACACCCAACAATCCCATCATCATACCATAAATTCCTCAAATACTACATTAATGGAAAATTTGGGATATTGGACACTATTAAATCCCTGTTCAAATCTTACGAGTTGTATTATGTCGACGTAGGATTCTATAAGAGGGAGGGGAAACAAAGGTCAAGTATATGAGTCCAAATTCAGATTCATATTGAACAAATTCCATGATATATGTTATGATGACTGAGCCTAACCATGCTAAAAATATTGTTGACCCTTTGAGTAGTAATTCTAGATTAGTATGGAAAGAGGTTAATCCTTATCCCCCCTCCCTTCCACTTTGGAGCTTCATAGAAGAACCATGATAACAACTGGGTCGCATGAAGCTAATTCATCATTCGGATGTCAAAATATTGAAACATATCATCACACTGAAAATGTCACACCATTACTTTCACCTCCTATGGATAAGGAATAAGAAATGGAGGTAGACTAGGTGGAATAATACGAAGAGGAGGAGGAAGTCCTCAAGGATTCCCCTCCAACATTGAAAGAAGGAATCTATATGACCATTGATGAGATAAGGTAAATAAACCTAGGTTTAAAGGAGGAACCATGGCCCATGTTGATTAGTATGACCATGACACTCTAGGAACAAAAGTTACACACCTCATTTATAAAGTAGCATCAGGATGTGTTTTCCTAGAATTACATAGAAATTTCTAGCATTATTCCTAAGTTGGACACTCACCACTCAGGCTTTCCATAGAACTACTGTGACTATAAGTAGGTTTCTAGAAGGACACATGTAAATCAGTCTTCCAAAATCAAAGTTGATTGTGAAAATCTCATCAAGTAAAAATCCATTCAGGAGGTCAAATATCCAAAATTTTGGACAATATAGTCCTTGTCAAGAATAAGAATAGGAAAATAAAAGTTTTCATGGATATTGGGTATCTCATTTGGTATTGTCTAAATGTTGAATTACTGGTTACAATTATAGAACTTGTGATTTATTTGAAATATGGGTATTAATCCCTTTCATTCATGGATGGATATTCAAGATACAACATAAATTAAATTGACCATGAGGATTTGGTAAGGAACCAATTTTAGATCATCTGAAGGAGTAATTTAATATCGGGTGATTCCATTTGGTTTGAAGAATGAAGGTACTATGTACCAGTGTGCCATGCATCAAATCTTAAATCCATTTTGGGGATTGTTTTTGAATGCTATGATGAATATCTAGTTGTTAAATCCTCAAAATGTCCTAACCATCTCACTGAACTTGAAACCATATTTGGAAAATTGTGACAACACATCTTGAAAATGTACACATTAAAATATTCTTTTGGGGTTGTATCAGTAACATTTACCAGCCTCATAGTACACCATCATGCCATGAAATTAGACCTTGAAAAGGTGAAGGCGGCCTTTAACATGTAAAATCCTCAAAACCTCAAATATTTTATAGTAAATAAAGGAAACTTGGACTAAATTTATAACTTTATAGCCAACCTATAAAGAAAATGTAGCACTTAACTAGGTTGATGAAAAATGGGGTTACATATTAAAAGGAATAATGTCTGCTCAGAAGAATTTTACAGTCTCAAGATTTTTTTTTGATAATTCTAGTTCTGATTCCACATATTTAAGTAAGATTATTAATTATGTATGTAAAGGTACTATAGTGGTCACTGGGTTCCTTCCTTACCGAAAAATGACACCAGGAGTATAAAAAACCCCTATTATGTCATCTAAACAATTCTCGATACTGAGAATAAATATTCAAATATTAATAAGAGCTCTTTTGTGCTAATCATTATAGTCTAGAAACTAAGGAATTTACATGAATAATCATGAGGTCCATTAGGTCTCTCATAGTAACTTTCTCAAATACATTATCAATCTTCTAATTTTGACATGAAATCTGTCATGATGGGAGATCATCATGAAACAATTTGATATTTAATTCATTCCATATAAAATAGTAAATTTCCAGGAGTTATTAGTCTTCCTGGTAGAACATCCCACCATAGAAATGATATCATTGGACACTAAATTACCCAATAAAGAGATATTCTCTATTCAAGGGGGCCCCCATATATAGGAGATGTAGTTTAATGGTGCATATAGAATCCCAGAAGGGAATAGGATGGAAGACCCTAATCTTAACAAATTTGGGTTGGGAGTCATGCTCATTTCTCAAGAAAAGGAAGTTCTACCCTACTCATTCCTTTTGTTAGAAGGGTTAATGAACAATGTAGAAGAATATTAAGACCTCATCATAGGGATAGAGATAGAACATCAGGTACAATTAAATCACTTTAAGATAAAGGTGGATTATAAATTGGTCATGAAGAAGGTCAATGGTCAATATTCTATTAGAAAAGAAGAGTTAATCCCCCTACTTTCCTATATATGGGGATTTATGGATGAATTCCCCTTATATCCAACACTGTTTCATGTCCCAAACTCAAAAAATTCCCAAGAGGATGCCCTGAAAATTTTATCTACATCTTTGGAATATCTAGACTGGGAGAAACCATCTATCATCATTACACAACATTGAATGGCGGTTCCTTTTGTTCGGGACAAAATGAAGGAGGTTAATGAGGTCAATCCTTTCCCCAAATCAGAGGGTGATGCAACTAGTTGAATGAAACCCATTATAGAGTACCTTGAAAATAGTGTACTCCCATTAGATAGAGTTGGGAAATGGAAAATTTGATAATGATAAATTAATATATTTATTTATGATGTTAGAAATCACAAAAAGGTCTACTATAAGTGGGGCCTTAATGAGGTCCTTCTCTGGTACATTGATGGGGAAGAGACTAAACCTATCATGGAAGAAGTACACATCAGATCATGCAGTGACCACTAGTCATGGTTCAACATTTCTCCTCAAATATAAAGTCTTGGGTAATATTAGACCACAATGAACCAATATTTCACAAAATTAACTAGAAAGTTCGATTAATTTCAGGTACAAACAAACAACATTCATCACCCCATGGAGTTTCTACACACTTATGAATAATCTTGTCCATTTTCCATATGGGGAATGGACATCGGGGGATCATGTACTCCTACAACATCCAAGCCATTAAAGTACATTCTCACTATATATAAATTCTTCTCCAAGTGGTCCAAATATGTACCCCTCAAAGAATTTGGGGTAAGAAATATTTTCATCTTCGTAAGATCCAATATCATCACTAGGTTTGGAGTGCCTCACACAATACTGATGGATAATGGAACCAACATTTCTCTGATGGGTTGGGATGGTTGTATCATAAGTATAACATCAATTCTAACCATTCATATCAATATCATAAATCAACTAATGGAAAAATAAATGCCTTCAACAAGACCTTAAATAATATACCCCAAAAGATAGTAGATAATGATAAATAGTTTTTTCTAGACAAACTCATGCATTCATTGTGGGATTATCAGAATACAACTTGAACTCCCACACAATAGACCCAATACTCATTAGTATATAGGTATTGGTGGTCCTATCCATCAAGGTTAAATTTACTACACTTTAGGTTTCCATCTATGAGTATATTTTTATAAATGATTAGTCCCAAAAGTGTCTAGATAAATTCAAGTGACTAGATAAGAAGAGATTAAATACCTTGAATCATTTGGATATCCACAAAAACTAGATTACATGAGCCTTTAACAATTTTTTTACCTATGATCATTCCTTGAGGAATAGTCATAGTTGATCCTCATGAAATCAATGATACCTGAAAATAAACCACTAAAGATGGTGCTAAAGTGGGAGGGACTATATGCCATAAAAATGACTTCTCTAATACAGATTATTCTTTGATCTTGATGGATGGACAACTTATCATTGTACCCACCAATGTGATATTCATGAAGAAATATTTTTTGTAATCACATGACACTCGTCCTGATTGCATGACATTAAACTGCATTGTATAAGTCCTTACTTCATGATGTTAAACTACATGGAAAACATCCTCAACACATGATGTTAAACTATAGCCTTTCCGTACATAATAAACATGGGATTCCTTACATAAAAAATGAGATATGTTTCAATGTCCTCACCAGACCACCCCAAAAATTGGTCTTTTACAATTTCATTCTTGAGAACATTGTATGGATTGATTCCCATCCTCATGGGTTATATAGTGATGCCCAAGTCCCTTAACCTGGGTCCAACTTCAACAGAAACTCATCATGAGGTCATTTCCCTTCATCATAATGATGGTGGACCTTGTGGAATATGTTATGAGTGATTTTTTGTAAATGGGTCCTCCTATTACTCCTTTCATGTTAGTTCATCACTTATTTCTAGGCACACAAGCCCCTTTAAGACATTCACACCCAATCATGGTCGACACAATGCAATGATAAATCACAGCATTACCCACATAGAAAACTGAAGATGCATCATGAAATTGAATCTAAGTGGAACAAATTACAACTTCCTAAACACATTATGATAAATTTTATCCTTACCTCATCCCATAAATATGATATGCCTCACGATAGTAGTGGGATTCCACGATGTCCTCTCCAGAGAGGATGCCCCTATTTCTAGCATCAGTCTTCTATCAGGCCATCTTTCAGAACTATTTGTGGATTGATTACTATCCACACAGGATACATAATTATGTATGAATCCTTTTTCCTATCCCCAAAATATTCTTAAAAAACAATTCACTTTCCCTATATATGAGTTAGATCTATGTAGGGAACTTAACAATCCATGGTCAATGTTGGTTTGAATTCTTCTTGTGTTCTTAGAAACATTCCTTCCATATACCATACTAACTGTCCTGGGAAATTTAGGATCTACATAAACATTATTTACCATTTGTAATAGGATATCATATTATTGAGGATACCATTGTTTGATTATTCATTGATACTCCATAGTTTAGATTTTCATAAGTCGCTAATAAAAATGTATAGTCATCCAGTGGCACATTCTTCCCCATGAGAGACCTCTTTTATCTCTGTAAGCCCCAAAAATATCATATTAGAAACCAATTTTGGAACATTTTACATGGTCATCCCATTATTTTTTATCACATATCATTTCTCATGATCTGAGAACCCGCAAGATCATGGTGTACGAGTTCCCTCTTCATGATTGAGGCACGTTGATATATCTTGGACCGGTAAGACTTTTATCACTCATTCTTTCTGTGATGTATGGTCCTAGCTATATAACCCAAAACTACAAGACACCTTAATCCTTGAAATATGACATTAAACTTCATGGTTTCATAGATCTACATATATATCTATTCTTATTTAAATGAGATATGTAGTGACAATAAGATCCTACTTCCATGTCAAGTCACCACAAGATCAAAATTCCCCCATCCTTACTTTTAATCAACTCTATGTGGTCAAAGAAACCTTTTCCACTACTTGTTTACCACAAAAAACATAGAACATGTGGGATTATGAATTTTGGAATTGAATTTTCTGTATGATCAAGTAATTTCAATCCACATTAGGGTTAGCACAGTCCAGGATGGAAGACCATAAAAGGATCACAAGATGTATTTATCACATGATGTTAAATTGCATGGTTGATGTATCTTTCAGGACATAAAACCTCCCATTGTTATGGTCATTTCATAAAGATAACCATTATCCTTGGCGGTGGTCTACCACCACACCTCCATTTAAGAACTTCTCATGGATTGATTCTATCTTTGATGAGAAATTTAACAATGCCTGGATCCCATTACTTGGTCCTAACCATGATTGAAACCCCCCATTTCTTGCATATTAGTTATACCTATTTAAGGAAATATTTATCCCTATTCATTAGTGATTTATATATGGAATACTTTTATATTATGACAATTTTCTTCCAAAAACTAGTCTATGTGATTGAGGAAATCTGAATCTCCCCAATCCTTCTTCATCCATCTGTAATAGGATGTCAGATTCTAGAGGACACCATTATTTGACTATGTATTGATACTCCCTAGTTAAGATTTTCATAAGTTTCCCACAAAAAGGGAATGTCAACAAGAGGCTCATTGTTCCTTAGGAGAGACATATTATATATTCATAAGCCCTAAAAACATCATTCTAGAAACCACTTATAGAAAATGGTCCATAGTCATTCCTTATGTTTTTTGTCCCATATCATTGCACCTGATCTGAGAACCCCTGATATCATGGTTTAAGATTTCCCTCTTCACATCCAAGGTATATCAGAGCATCTTGGACTGAACAACATATGGATTGATTATTGTTCCCATAAAATCTATAGTGATGCCTTGATCCTTCATCCTGGTCCTTCCACAACATTTATTTTTCATTTTTCAGTATTTAACCCTATTAATAGTGAAAATACATACCCAAATAGATTCATAAGGGACCAAATTCTTCATTAAAATCAAATCCTCTTCATCCCGATCTTAGCCTATTTTGATGTGTGGAATTTTTTGGGTCCTGAAAACTTAGCATGAAATGTTAATATGATTTCGTGAATTTTATAAGGGTATAATCAACCCATAAATAAGTAGTTGAAAATTATTAATGGGAATGAAATTTCAAAGGAGGAATCGGTTCTGCATAGAAATATTCTTATGCGAGGAGAAAGTTTTTGTATAGAAGTATTACTATGTGGACTACAACTCCTCATGGTTCCCGATAAATGATTTTTTGTATCATGTGATATCCTTTTATGGATCCCAAAAATGAAAAATCATTTAAGGGCACATGATTTCCTTTTTGGGATCCAAAAAATGAATAATTCCCATGGTTGATGTGGATATATGACTATCCCAGAATGTGGCTGCATCTGGGCCTTTGTAAAAACCTCATAGGGATAATTGAGAGAGGGGGGATAAAAAATAGATATAGGATGCGAGATTAATCAATTTTCTATAGGTAAAATTATCGCATGACACTATATTCGAAATGAAAAATCACATGATCATCCACATACCCAAATTATTTTGTAGGAACCATTTTTTGAACCATATGTGGATAAAATCCTTGTGATCCATAAACCTACATAAAAAAATGATATACAGAAGGAACATGAACCCATGTTGCAATAAGTAACTGGGAAGTAACCCAAAACCATGTAGAAAAACACTACACAAAAGGAACCCAAACACACATAGCAAAATGATATGCGGTGGAAGACCCATCATGTGTGGTAAAACACTATGCTGAATGAGACATATTTGCGTGTTCCACCTTCCTGCTCATGTTTCTTTCCATTAGTGTAGGGTTTCACCCCACCTTGGACCCTCAAAGAACTTTTCTAATGGTCTTATCCATCAACATCTTTTATATGAATCTTTAAGCCATAAATTGGGCCCTTTGTGATGTATCAGAGAATGTAATCCCTTAAATCCCATGGATATTTATGATCATAGAACTAGAAACACTAGTGTGTCCTCTCAATTATACATTCCCATGGTGATAAGGATCCCAAACCTGGTAGTAGTTTCATAAACCTCCCCATTTATGAGGGTAAGGGTAACTATTCGACTATCCCACAAGTGATGACTAATATTATATCTGGATCTCGTCATCTATGAGATAGGGAAAAGGGACCCCCCTAGTGTAATCCCCTAGTCATTCTCTAAAGGGAATCCTCCTAGTTGTAATCCCAAACCAATCCTTGAAAATCACAATGAGTTGAGATACTCCTTATGGTGTCATAAATAAGGTCATCCCTCATGAAGTAAGCCCATAGTATTTGTTATAGGCTAATGAATATGGGTATATAAGTCCCAACTCTTAGTTATCAAAACAAGAGAGGATAGGGGAACATCAACACAATTTCTCTTCCTCTATTATACCATACCTCATCCACCAGTGGATGAAATAGGATTTCATGGTTCTCCATATCTTACACTGCCTCTTATTTATCTCAACAAGTATGAATCATTTGGTCTTAGAGGTTAGTAATGATCCTAAAATCCACACAATAATATACCCCTCGATGGTTCTCCTCTATAGGATTAATCCCCAACCCTTCCAAACAACATGGTATTTGATTCCCATCCAAATGAGATATGTAGAAATCCTCCATAAGTTTCAATCCTAGCACCCCAAATTCTCCCTAATCTTCTTTGGCCTATATTCCTAGAAGGGTCTCATCCAAAAAAGGAGTCCCATTCTCTTTGGGTTACTCTTGACACATTTTCATAAGTCCCACTCCATCCTTGACTAGTAACCTTCCACATAGACATCTTTGCCTCTTTATGTTAAACTGTATGATTCAGACTTTTTCATATGACCTTAAAAGGTATGATGTGTTCAGTTAAGTGGGAAAAAACTACATGGGTTAAAATTCCATTAACAAGGATACATAAAAATCCCATTAAAGGGGTTTTATCTTGATATGAAAACAACTTCAATCTTACTGGATGATTGTAAATTGAAGAGATCCTTACTATATTGATTAAAACCTTCTAATTATGGTGGTTCCATTAATGGATAAAATCATATACATATGGATTATTATAAATTCAGTACATTATAATGACTATTTATTAACCTAAGGGTGACATTTCATGTAAATTTGGTATTTAATAAAGGATTCATTAACATGTATTTTATCAAATCTATAAGAGAGATTTGGAGTAGGAAAAATCCCCCTCAAAAGGGTGTGATGAGTCAGATATCCCAACATCTCAACCAATGTGAGTTCTTAAGTGTCATTGGCCAAGTTCCCTAATTAATTACTACCTTTGGAAAGTTGTTCAATGAGTTATCATAGATATGAGAGTGATTAGGTATTTCTAGATCCATGAAAAAACCCCATTGGAAACTGACATGTCACAAACAGGTGTAAAATATTGACATTTGAAAAAATGTTTTAAAAGGAATATTCATGTCATTTTCAAAATAAGGATCCTTTGTCTTTTCATTAAATTTGAAAGTATTATCTATTTAAACATGTACAGAATGAACGAAATTTCCCACCATCATGACCATGAATTTTTTTAAATATTCCTTTATAAGTTTTAAAGGTTATTTTCAATGAAAAATATTTTGAAAATGTTTTAGGATTTTTTAGTTTTAAGAAATTCAATTTTTGAAGCAAAAAAGATATTTTACTCATGAAATATTTCAACTTATATTTCCAAATTGTTTCTTATGTATGATGAAATCCTTTGATGTTTCATAATATTTATTATGAATGTGATCAAATTGTTCAATCCTTACTATTTCTATGGATGGATTATGTTTATGATGATAATTTGTTTATGAAACCCATTTGTTTTCCATGCATTATGCTGTGAAGAAATGTTTATGAAATACTTTTATTTTCATGGGTTATGATATATTGAATATTTTATGATCTTATAGCACATAAAGGTATGGTTTATCTGAATGGTTAGACTTATATCTCATTCCAATGAAATGGGTACATATTACTGTTATATAATCTCAATGGGAACATGGTAGGTTATCCCAAGATTGAAAGGCGGGTACAAATAAAGTTATCCCTACCCCAAATGATGGTATAGGTGAGGTTATCCAAAGCTCCAAATAGCGTACAAAATAGGTTATCCCAAGTAAAAAGAAGGTACATGATTTATTAGATAAAACATAATAGGTTATGAGTGTTTTCATGGGTACCCTTGACATATGGTATTCTATGCTAATGTGTATTCCATAACCATTTGTTTGATTCTAATGCAATTATCTCATAGTTTATATACATTGATTCCATTATGATTTATTTCATAGGAACTACCAAGATTTATTCTATGACTAATGTCTATGATCTGTGATATTCATGGTATGTTTTTAAATGTTAATCTTAGGTTCTCATACACTTATTCTCACATTATTTTTATGTGATCATTCATATCTACCTTTTTTTATCTCTATTGAAAAATTTAGCTCACCATTTATTATGTTTTATTAGTTTATAAAGAAAGTTTCTATGCATGACAAGTCTAAATAGGGTTCTAGATATGAAATAATTTTTTGGAGAAGTTGAAGTTCACCTATGAATTAGTTCTTTATGTTTCAATGTTTCCAAATACACTTGACCTAGATTATTATAGTGTAGATATTTATGTTATGTAATGAATATTAAACTATTAATATGTAATATTTATGTATAAATTTTGAAAATATGATGATAAAACTTTATTTACATCCCTAGGTATAGGTCGAAGGATATGTCTATGGATAATTCTATGTATAAAAAAATATCCTTGAATATTGGTGAAGGATGGAGTGAGTGGTTTCCAATAAATTACATCAATGTATGGATACTATAAGTGGATATTTTTTGGGAATATATGTACATAAGGGTAATAATTTAGAAAAAGGATCATTGGTCTTTACTCTATCATTACTAGGTACATGACAATGGGTCTTACTACATTCCTAGTTTTACACTCTTGAGGTATATGCTTTTCAAATTTAGAAAATTTTTACAAACCATGAAGGATTTGAATAATGATAATGAAGGACCTAGGTTATGAATATGTTTTCATAGATTTAAAATATGGTGTCAATATTTATAAATCATATAAGTTATTTTTCATGATTATGTGGTTTCTCACATTGATTATTATTTCTTACACAATGGTTTTCAGTTTTAATTAATGGTTGGAGCCTGAAGGAACCATGATAATGTTAAATGCTATGAGAAATGAAATGTTTATCTTACTAAGAATCCAAATGTTATTGGATATATAATGGAAAATACTTTTTCTATTCTCACACAACATTCTTGGTCTATGAACCCTGATGATCTTTCAAACAAGAAAATGAGGGAACAATGTTTTGATGATTCCTTCACGAGGAAACACCCAAAATCTTATAGTGGTTATACTAATCAACTAGTTACCTACCAATAGATAAGTATAATTGAAAATGAATTTTCTATTCTCTAGTATTTAGAGAAATAAAATTCAGTTATTACCATCATTCATTTTGTAGTTTAAGTGGATCAATGGTGTAAGCTTATAATGAATATTTGGAAACATGAATAAATTTACTACTTGGAGTGGGATGAGTTTATGATCTAAATTTTTAGTAATTAAATTTCTTTTATTTTTTATAAAAAATGTAGATGGAATTAATTGATATAAAGCAAAATGAATATAAATTTGTTGGTAACTATGAGGAAACTTTTAGAAGATTTGAAAGGTAAGATTCTAGAATTTTCATCTTACCAAAAAGTAAGGTTGATCAATTCTTCAGTGGCATAAAAACAAGTATATGAAGGTAGTTATCCATAAGAGACTTTAATAGTAAAAAAGAAATCATTTTATGTGTTATAAAGGTAGAAATAGAGACTAGATTTACACATAAATATCATGGTATTGATAAGAAAATAAATGAAATATGGAATTTAAAGGAAACTATATGAACTATGGAGAGATGAAGATGCGACTTCCATCATTCTTGAAGTGAATAGGGAAATATGGAGGAAATTATGTTAAGGGGACTCATTAATGTTTTATCTATGGAAGATAATTTCATCATGTGGATGGATACTGATATGATGGGAAGAAGATAACTTATGATGAGGGTATAGGGAAAGAGCCACAAAATGAACCAACCACACAATATTTCTTCACATGAAAGGACATTTGAAATTATGTGAATTAATAGCCTAATTCAGTGGCTAATAAGGATAATAATCCACAAAAACATATAACAAAAAAGGATAAATCGAATGATTATGAAATAACAATAGGTGAAGTGAACCATGATAATTATGGAACACTTATCCTTTACTATAGATATGGGAATTTCATGGTGGTTTTTTAATGATCCCTATAAAGATATTTTAGTTTATCCTTTAGTGAAATTTATGGTTATTCTAAGAATTTATTGTCTCCCTCTACAAAAATTATAGAATATTGAAATAAAATTTGAAATTATATCGATTAAAAGATGATATCAAGATCTTAATGTAAATGTTTATTTCTATGATAAGATCATTTTTAAAGAATAAAGGGATTTTTTTTATAAAAAATATATGTATCCATGTAAGATTAACTTATGAATTATGGATACCATCCTGGGTTTATGATTTAAAGGTTGATCATAACTTCAAAGTCATATACAAACCATTTTAGTTTTTATATGATTTATTTTTATCATTATTAATAACATTTTGTGATCTAATTATGGAAATAAAACACTTTGGTTTTGACTGTATTTTAATGAAAAAGTAATTTGAGTTGGAATACCTTTTATAGACATATAATTAAATGCATTGGTAATTGTTAGAGTTCATCATATCTTTTATTTGAGGTAACTGTGGGTTATTGTGATTTGGGTATGTTTTAATAACTATTTTAATATAGTTTTGAAAAAATGGATAATCTGCAAGTTGGGAGATAACCTGTCACATTCAGAAAGGTCGTTGGTCCTGAACCTGTAACTGAAGGATGGAAAGGGTATAACACATACCATTGACCCATGTAAATTATTATTTCTAGTTGGAAAATATATATAGAGTTATTATTGAGTAAATATATTATCACATGGAATTTCATCATGTTAAGGAATATGTAAAAAGTACTAATGGGATTCTACAACCATTATCCATTTAAGAATGGAAATAGGAAAACACCACCATGGATTTTTAAATTATAGTGTGTAAAATGTCTAAAGGGTAAAATTAAATGTGGGTTATAGTTTATAACCTTAAAAAGTCAGCACACTTCATCTATATCATAAAATACATATCTCTTTATTATATTTCTAGAATTTTAATTAAAGAAGTGGTAATGTTACATGGAATACCACACTTGATTGAATCTTATCAGGATATGATTTTTTCTTTGATTTTTTGGAGAATTATTCAGCAAGATATTTATAGATAGTTGATTTTACGTATTAAATATCATCCATATATATATAGTCAGTCATAGATAATAATTAAATTCCAATATGATATGTTGAGATCTTGTTTTAATTATTTTAATGGTGGTTTGAATAATCACCTTCCTCTAATTAACTTTTCCTACAATAATTACTTTCACTTGAGCATTCATATGGATCCTTATGAATCCATCCATGGAAATAATAGTATAAATACAATGTAATAAAATGGAATCATAGAAATAAATTAATTAGGTCTTAATCTAGAAGATGAAATGGAATGGAATGTTATATCCATTCACAAACACATAATGGAAGAAAAAAAATTTCTACAAAGATGAATATAATCATCAATGTGATATTGAATTTGAAAATATAGAGAAGTTTATTTAATGAATTTTCTAATGGAAGAATTTAATGGGATTCACAATGAAGTGAAAACCAATTCCAATTTATATTGGTTCATTTTAAATTATTTATCATATCAGGATAATGAATTATTATTTTTTTCTTCCACTGAACATGTCTCAGGTTCAAGATGTGTTCCATGTATCTCTCCTAAGGAATTACATACCTAATCTATCAAATATAATGAATTTAGTGGCCATAAAATAGGTTTATGATCTTTATTATGATGAGAAACTACTTGAGATTCAGGATTTTAGAGATAAATTTTTATGAAACAAGAACACTAACATATTTAAAGTTTTTTAGTGAAACTACAGTCATGAGGAAGCTACCTAGGAACCTAAGGATGTGATGTGGTAGAAGTTTCCTCATTTTTATGTATCATAGTAAGAAATTTAAAGGAATAAATTCATTTTATGGGGTTATAATGGAACAACCATAGATTTTATGAAATATATTTTTCGAATATTTTTAAATTCATTAATATCCTGTGTTACTTGCAATACTGAGTTAACAAACCATGATATATTATTAATATTATTTTTTAAACACTACGATTATAACCTAGCAATTAAACAAGGAAGTATGAATAGGCATAAATAAAATTTTAAAATTAACTATATTGGTTATATATAAGGAAAACATATTAATAATAAAGTATTAAATTTTTTGTAAAGACTTTTTATGCATCGAAAATATTTTTTTCTCAAAACATTAATTTTATTGCTTTTTGGGAAAATATAATAATAATATTTTTTTCTTATTGAAATTTTAAATAATTTATTGGAAAATATTAATTTAATTTTTACCATCATAATTTCAAAATTATCTAACGTTTTATTTTTTCTATTTTTTTGATAATATTAAATTTTTTTATGAATATTAAAAAATACTGGTTTTATTGAAAAATTTATTCGTGTTTAAAGAAAGTATAAGGATCCATTTTATTTTAAAATGAATTGAAATTTGAAATTATCTAAATTATACTATAATTAATCCAATTTTTTATGTTTGAATAAATTTTATATTAAATCTTAATATTAAATCTTTTTAATATTTTTAAAATTTTATATTTGGAAAAACTATTTTTAGTCGCATCTGCCGGTTCAATTTTTAACTACATTTTACCAATTATTTGAATAGAATTAAATAAAATTTATTCCTTATTTATAATAATCATTATAGATATTATATAATAATTTCAATTATTTTTTGTTCAAAATGAATAGTAAAAACATTAAAAATAAATTAGCACGGTAAGATTAAAACAACTTTATTGGGGGTTGATCTAAAAAGGTAAGGGGTAAAATGAATTATAAAATTTTTAAATACCATTTTATGGGAATAATGTGACCTTATCACCACTAAGGTTCTAAAATAACCCATTTTGGGGCCTTTATTAAGGAGGAAAACATGGGTAAACTTTATTCTTTTCAAAATATCAATTTGTGTTCTCTCCTCCACTTATAAAAGTCCAACCCCTATCCTCTCCTCTCCAAACATAAAAAACCCATTATTTTATCCAATAAAATCCCAAATAAAATCCTTAAACACCTACCCACATCCTAGAGTCCTTATTTTTATTATTAATCCCTCGTACGAAGGCTTTAGGTATAACCATAATGATTCTCTCCAAACAAGTGGTAAAATTCTTAAACTTATGTTTTTGTTTTATTTGTTCTTCCACCTACTTCAAATCATATTAAAATAATATAACATAATAAAACCAGTATATACCATATAATTAAAATTTATTATTTTAATTTTATCACCAATGTAACACCCTAAGATTTCATAGTACTTTATCTCTTTAAAGTAATTCAATAACTTGCGTTGTACGTAACTTCGAGTTCTAACACACTACAACCAATCAAACTAGACATTATGAATAGTAATACCAAATTTTTAAAATTTTTGAAATTTTATTTTCCAAAATGGACTTCATTTTTGCATTCAGAATATCAAAATTAGCTTAGGGTGAATTTTTGGTATTTTTCTGAAAACTTTCAATTTTTGATGAATAACGAAAAACACTGTGTTATTGTTTAAAACTGACTTTTTATTTAAATAATTATTTATTTTATGAAATTTATTTTGGGTCAAAATAGATACATAATACCTATATAAGTTCAATGTAATTCATTGGAATAATTTTATAATAAGTTTAGATATATAAAATTTTATCGAACTTTTTACTCCCTTTTACCCACCTTCTAGGAGCATTTACAAATTTGATGAAGACATAATTTTACCACTTCTATGAGTTGAATTTAAAAAATCCTAGAGAAAATATTAAAATTAGTAAGTAAAATGTGGTTCAATAAGATGAAAATAATTTCTGGTGAATAGTAACTTTGGACTTCTATTTTCCACGGTTAAAAGTAAATATGGTAATTAAAGGTATAAATGATATTATAATTACCCTAACACATATCCTAATTATATTTTATAAGTTTAATTCTACCAAAAACATCCTTAGGAATAAAATATTATCCTTTTTTCCACTAGTATTAGATTAGGACATTTATTATTATTTTATTTAAAGAAGAGTTAAAAGTGTTAAATTCAAAATTTAATAACTAAACCATTTTTAATATAGGGTTATACATAAGATAAATTATACTATAAATATCAATTATAAAGATAAAAATATTTCATACGTCATGGTATTTTAATTATAATTTTTAGACATTAAATAATTAAATTTATTTATGAAACAATGATGATGCAATAATTACCTTATTAATGAAAGATTAAAATAATTGATATTATAAATATTAAAATAAATGTAATTTGAGACTTTTAATGAATTACAAGAATTTTAGAGGTTAATATGACATGTCATGGTTTATTAAATAAATTTTATTATAAGTTATAAAGGTTTTATAACTTTCACAAAAATCAAATACTAAATAGTGTCAAAATTGACAAAAATGAGTTTTTAAAATAGATAATATTTTATTAAATGATAAAATATTCCTAAACATATAAGGTTTTTTTAAAGGACTTATAAAAGGTTATATATATTAATAAATAACTACTTGGGGTTCTCTTGTCATTTTATAGTAATTTTATTAACCATATAATATAAAAATACAAGGAGACATGGTAAATGTTAAACTATTTAACTAAGATTTAAATCTAAAAGATGAGGTTCATATGGTAACAAAAAATTGTCTCAAACCTATTTGTTAAGAGTATTTAGACCCATAACCACTTAAGTCTCTAAATAAATTCATTTGGAGCCATTATAAACTGAATATGATTGAATAATAAATTAATAATTCATGCTTTTCCTAAAGTGACCCTCACCCCTCTTATAAAATGGTACTTCCCCTTCTCACAAAATCACAACTAAAAATCCATTTGGATAAACCAAAACCTTCCCTAATATCCTAAAAAATTCCCTCACATAAAACTAGAGGCCTTCCCTTGATCATAAATCCAACCTAAAGAGCCCTTTTGTTCAAATCAAAAGGAAACTCCCAAAGAAGAGTTAATTATTTTATCACCTCTTTCAAAGTTCTTTTCTTCTTCCACTTTCTATTTCTTTGTAATTTCCATACCAAAATAATAAGTCCAGTACCTTATACATACTGTTATGTTATTATAAATATGGTACAACTTTATTCATTATTCTATCCATCCTATGAATGATAATGTCACCATGCGTGTGTACGTACGACTTACCGTCTCCACGTCATGGTGTGATTTGTTATTCAACACTATGTTATTTGGATAGATATAACGATGAGTAATAAGTATATAAATAATGAGAATAACATGACAATGTGTCTGTAAAATTAATATACCATACAATTCCACACCTTTTAATCATTAAGGAAATGATATTGTTGCTCATGTGTATGTATGGACTACCGTCACCACGACACGATGAGATTCATTTCCACATTCACCATTGAACGATGATTATAAAAAATTATATTATTAATAAGTATGTAATATATGAAATAATAATTCTACTGAATATATATATATATATATATGTGTGTGTGTGTGTGTGTGTGTGTGTGTGTGTATTTACATATATCTTATTCACTTAGTTCTGTTCAATACAATATGAAAATTGAAACAACATTTATGCGTATGTACGGTCTACCGTCTCCATAAATGGTGTTTTATATTTCATATATATACCTATTATAAAGTCATAAATGAATCATGTATGATATAATTAATATGAATATGTCTATATTATAATTTAATAACATACAATAGTCATTATACAGGAGGTTAAACGTACCCTCAACCAAAAGAAAGTGCAAGGTAAGGGTTAATTCCTCAATCTCATTATTATCTGAGATTTTTTATGTGTAAGTATTTACTGGAACATTTTTATCATCCATGTACATTTTTCATAAAAATGTTTTCAAAATGAGCATTTGAAGGATTTTTGGAAGGTACTCTTTATCAAGATCATCAATTTAAATGTTTTAAAGATTTATCTTTCTAAATATTTTTAATTAATGTCCATGTTTTCAAAATGATTTTAAGGATTTATTTATATGAACATGAATGTTTTGAAATAATAATTCTTTTCAAAAGTTTCAAATTGGTATGGGGCACTTTTATTCAAAAATCTCTTTTAAATGACTTCCTTTATAAATGTGTGACTTTTAAATGATTTCACAAAAAGGATATTTCTCTTAAAGGGTTTCAATTATTATTTTCAACTATGTCAACATCCTTTTTGGATATTATTCTTGATTGATGTTGATTTATTATAAATACAATCATAAATATTGTATTGAATTAGTTATGATTTGTTTGACCATGAATGTGCTATTTTTATACCATTCATGGTTTATGGTTAAAGTATTTACATTTCATATGCTAGTTTTAATACAAATGTTTATGTTATATTTCAACCTTTTCATATGAGGAATGTATTGGACTTAGTAAGTTATAGGTGGAGATTTCTATAGATCCTTGATGTATCGGTAGGTCTAATGAGACAATTAGACATGGAATTGGCCAAGGCATTTCCCAATTTGATATATGGTTTTGGCTGAGGCCTTAATCATTTTTAGACGTCTTGGCCTATGCCTTAACAAAATGTTTCAAAATGTCCCGCATTATACATTACCTCGTTATTAAAATAATATTGATTGTTCATGTGGTTATTCGACTAGTAGAATACCCATGAATATGTTTTATTATGGCATTATTTACTGAGCTCATATTCCTGCCATAAATTATTCATGTTTATTATTTTTAAAGGCATGTGTTTTCAATTTTTCACCATGCCTAATGTTTATGTTATCTTTATATGTATTTTTTACTCTTACTTTGCGTTTAAGCTAACCCATTTCTTATGTTTCATTTTTCCAGGATATGAAGAAGTTAGTTATGAGTGACTTGCAGGCATAATCTAGGAGTCTTGTATGTTTCTAATAGAATAAATTCGTGTTGTATTTACATTAAAGTTGTATTATTGAACCTATGTATGTATCTTGTTTCCTAGACAACTAAACTGATCGGTCCTTCAGGACTTGATTCATTGTAACCATTCCAATGTATTAAAATAATGCACCATCTCCGGGCTTCTAGGGTCGGGGAATTACAGTTGGTATCAGAGGAAGTTTAGTACTAACCTTGGAAATTAGATTTAGAAAAACTCTGATTAGAGCACATTACCCTATGATAGATTTTGAGGATTAGTATAGAAGAACTTCCTAGAATTTTGGTAATGTATAAATTTTGTGTATTTTTCAAGCAATACATCCCTGTCTGGATACGAGCAGGTAGATGTGGCTCTGTCACAGATGTACCTAGGAGTAAAAACTCCGACAAGGAGTTTCAGGCTTGACCTGGGGTATCCTGGTACACGACAATGGGCCATGCTGCACTCTTGGTTGTGAAACTCCCAAGGGATATTATTAGGACAAATCAAATTTTCATTACAATCCATTATAAGAGATTTAAGAGCAAATATTTCCTCAAAGAAAACATTTTTTTATGATTATATATTATATGCATAATCTGTTCAATTTACGTCACGTATTTTACAAGTTTGGAATTACGAATTTCGATTTATAAACTAACCTAGTGTATTCCATTGTTTAGAAATTGTTCCCAGTAGAAGGAATGAGAAATCCAACAATATTCATGGTCTAAAGAGTAAGAAGGATCAAATTTTTCAGGTTATTAATCCAAAATTTAGAAGGGAAATAGTCTCCCATGTATTCTCATCATATAAAGAAATAATATCATGTGTTAATAAGATAAGTAAATAATTTTCTAAGTTCTATGGCTTTGAAAAGAATCAAGAGAAGAAAAAGATGGTTGAGAGAAAGACGGATAAAGGGAAGAGGGGAAAGAAGGATTTTCCCATATGTGATAATTGTGGAAAGAATCACCTTGGTAAATGCTTGAAGGGAATGGGAGTTTGTTATAAGTGTGGAGAAAAAGGACACCAAGTATGTGATTACAAGTGTAAGAAAAAGGTTTCAAATGTAAAATGCTTTATTTTCAAGGAGTTGGGATACTACGTGAATCAATGTCCCAATCATCAGAGTATACCACAGATGATGCTGTTCGATAATAATCAAGTTATGATAATACTACAGATAAAGAGGAATGACTAGTGTTCTTATGTTGTTATTAAAGAATTATGTCATTTTAGTGTTGTATTAATGACGCACTGGTTATAATAATTATGAAATATATAAGGATTTTACTATAGTACTATTTCATTGAGGATTTGATATTATATGGTTCTAAGAAAAATGAATCAATTGCATGTTATTTTTTTTTGAAAATATATGATTAAAGGAAATATAAACCTAAATATGGTTTTGATACATAGGTAGTGATTTTCTAATAAGATATGATTGATTTGGATAAATTATATTCGATATTTTTAACTACTTTGAAACTAATTGTTTGTTTATTCCATTATTATGGGAGTTTAAAAATTTTTTGGATATAAGGAGTATATCCAGTATTCTATAAGGAATAAGGGAGGATGAATGTAATCAATGTGGTTTTATATTAATTCAGGGTGTTACCGTGCTTTAAAAGAATACACGATGAAGGTATTCACATATTATTATGTGGCAAAAATAGATCTTCATTGTGTTTATCTTCCTTATAAATTTTGGATTGTGAGTTTGGACAGAAGTTTTTTGGATATGTCTAAAGGTTGGAATGGATTATGTTTGACATTGGATACTATTGTTAAGGTTAAATAATTTCTTAAGATTATTTTTTTATTGTTATAAAAAGGACAACCTGGAGGTTGGGCGACAACCCATCGCGTTCGACAAGGCCGCGAGACATGAACCCGCAACTGAAGGACATCAAGGGTATATCACCTACCACTGGCCTACGTGATGTCCTGGTTTGTATAATGTAGTTTTTTTAAATATTATGAAAAATAAATTAAAAATTCATTATTTTTGGAACCCTATATGATTATGATAAATAGAATATTTTTGAATTCTATTAACTTTTGGAGTGAAAGATGCGTTTGTGGTAGGAATTAGTTGAAGGATGAAACTCTACCTTTCAAGTATATTTTTTCCTTTTCTTCTATGAATAAATTAATTCCTAAACTTTAGGGAAGGAATCTCAAAACAAAAAATTTGTTATCCTAATACCTTATGTTTTGTTGAACCTATGATATTTTAAATCATCTTATATTGATGGCTTTGAGGCCCTCAATTTTACACTTGTTTTTGATTAATGACCTCAATCACTACCTATAAATATTTACGTTTTTCCTCCAATTATGTGTCTCTAATCTCAACCAATGTTCTCCTAATCAAGATTATAATTTGGTGGTTACTTTTTCATTTCCCTTTTCCTCTTATTAAGACTAAATTTTATTAACCCAATTTCCGATGCGGGTCTTCCACAAAGGTATTTTTCTATTTTTAAAAATTTATTTTCAAAGAACAATTTAAAATTGTGATGACACAATTTATTGAAGGAGGGGAGAATGTAAAACCCCAAGATTTTATAGTACATTATCTCTTTAAAGTAATTCAATAACTTATGTTGTACACAACTTTGAGTTTTAACACACCACAACCAATCAAACTAGCCGTTATGAATAGTAATACCCAATTTTTGAAATTTTATAAATTTTATTTTTCAAAATGGACTTTATTTTTGTATTTGGAGTATCAAAATTAGCTTAGGGTGAATTTTTGGTATTTTTCTGAAAACTTTCAATTTTTGATGAATAGTGAAAAACACGGTGTTATTGTTTAAAACCGACTTTTTATTTAAAATAATTTTCATTTTATTTAAATTTATTTTTGGTCAAAACAGATACATAATACCTATATAAGTTCAATGTAATTCATTGGATTGATTTTATAATAAGTTTAGATATATAAAATTTTATTGAACTTTTTACTGCCTTTTACCCACCTTCTATGAGCATTTTCAAATTTGTATAAAACTTAATTTTAATGTTTCTGTGAGTTGAATTTCAAAAATCCGAGAGACACAGTTAACATCAGTATGTAAAATGTGGTTCAATAAGATGAAAATATTTTTTTTGGTGAATAGTAACTTTTGACTTTTACTTACCACGGTTAAAAGTAAATAGGGAAATTAAAGATAAAAATGATATTATAATTACCCTAACACATGTCCTAATTCTATTGAATAAGTTTAATTCTACCAAAAAAACCTTAGAAATAAAATATTATCCTTTTGGTCCACTTGGATTAGATTAGGATATTTATTATTATTTTATTTAAAGAAGAGTTAAAAGTGTTAAATTCAATGTTTAATAACTAAATTTTTTTTAATATAGGTTCATACATAAGATAAATTCAACTATAAATATTATTTAGAAATATAAAATGATTTCATACATCATGGTATTTTATTTATAATTTTTAGACATTAAATAATTATATTTATTTATGACACAATGATGATGCAATAATTACCTTATTAGTGAAATATTAAAATAATCGATATTATAAATATTAAAATAAATGTAATTTGAGCCTTTTAATGAATTAAAATAATTTTCTATGTTAATATGACATGTTAGGGTTGATTAAATAAATTTTATTCTAAGTTATAAAGTTTTTATAACCATTAAAAAAATTAAATACTAAATAGTGTCAAAATTGACATAAATGAGTTTTAAAACAAATAATATTTTATTAAATGATATAATATTCCTAAAAATATAAGCTTCAGTCAAAGAACTTAGATAAGGTTAAAAATATCAATAATTAAACAATTGGGGTTCTCTTGGAATTTTATAGTAGTTTTATTAACCATATAATATAAAAATACAAGGAGACATGATAAATGTTAAACTATTTAACTAAAAGTTCAATTTAAAAGATAAGGTTAATATGGTAAACTAAACATGTATAAAACATGTTTTTTGAGATAATATCGACCCAAAAATACCTAAGTCTCGAAATAAATTCATTTGGAGCAATTATAAACTGAATATTATTGAATAATAAAATAACAATTCAAGCTTTTCCTAAAGTGTCCCTCACCCCTATTATAAAAGGGCACTTCCCCTTCTCTCAAAATCACAAATCCAAAGCCATTTGGCTCAGACAAACCCTGCCCAAATCTCCTCCCAACTTCCCTCACTTCAACCTAGAGGCCTTACCTTGATCATAAAGCCAACCTAATGATCCCTTTTTCTCAAATCAAAAGGAAACACCTAAAGAAGAGGTAATTATTTTATCACCTCTTTCAAAATTCTTTTCTTCATCCACTTTATCTTTATTTATTATTTCCAGACCAAAATAATAACTCTAGTACCTTCTACATACCGTGATGTTATTATAAATATGGTACAACCATATTCATTATTCTATCCATCCTATGAATGATAATGTCACCTTGCGTGCGTACGTACAACTTACCGTCTCCACATCGTGGCGTAATTTGTTATTCAACACTATGTTATTTGGATGGATATAATGATAAGTAATATGTATATAAATAATGAAAATAAAATTATAATGTGTCTATAAAATTAATATACCATCCAATTCCACACCTTTTAATCATTAAGGAATTGATATCGTCACTCATGTGTATGTACGGCTTACCGTCTCCACGACGCAATGAGATTCATTTCCACATTCACCATTCAACGATGATTATACAAATTTATATTATTAATAACTATGTAATATATGAAATAATAATTATAATTAATATATATATATATATATCTCTGTGTGTGTGTTTGTGTGTGTGTGTGTATTTATATATATCTTATTCACTTAGTTCAATTCAATACGATATAAAAACGGGAACAACATTTATGCGTACGTACGACCTACCGTCTCCATAAATAGTGTTGTGCATTTCATATATATATATATATATTATACATATTTATATTCTAAATATATATGATATATCAATAATTTTTTATATTCCTTAAGTATTTAAATCATGATTTAAGTGATACGATCAAGAATAATAAGTTAAAACACATACGATAAAGAAAGAAATTATTACCCGAAATGTTAATTTAAAATGGAAATCATTACTAAATGGTTAGTATAAAGTCATAAATGAATCATGTATGATATAATAAATATGAATATTATTTTTTTAAAATTTAATAACATACTATGGTCATTATACAAGAGGTTAAACGTACATTCGACCAATGGAAAGTGCAAGTAAGGGTTAATTCCTCAATCTCATTATTATCCGAGATTGTTTATGTGTAAGTATTTACTGGGAAATTTTTATCATCCATGTCCATTTTTCATAATAATTTTTTCAAAATGAATATTTGAAGGATTTTTGGAAGGTACTCTTTAGCGATATCATCATTTTAAATGTTTTAAATATTTATCTTTCTAAATATTTTTAATTAATGTCCATGTTTTCAAAATGATTTTAAGGATTTATTTATATGGACATGAATGTTTTAAAATGAAAATTATTTTCAAAAGTTTCAAAGTGTTATGGGACACTTTGATTAAAAAATATATTTTAAATGAATTCCTTTATAAATGTGTGACTTTTAAATGATTTCACAAAAATGGATATTTCTCTCAAAGGGTTTTAATGATTATTTTAAACTATGTCAACATCCTTTTAAAATATTATTATTGATTGAGATTGATTTATTATAAATACAATCTTAAATATTGTTTTGAATGAGTTATGATATGTTTGAATATGAATGTGCTATTTTTATACCGTTCATGGTTTATGGTTAATGTTTTGACATTTCGTATGCTAGTTTTAATACGAATGTTTATGTTATGTTTCAACCTTTTCATATAAGGAATGTATTGGACTTAGTAAGTGATGGGTGGAGCCCTCTATATCACCTCGATGCATTGGTAGGTATCATGAGACAATTAGACATGGAATTGGCAGAGGACTTTCCCAATTTGATATATGGTTTTGGCCGAGGCCTTAATCATTTTTAGACGTCTTGGCCAAGGCCTTGACAAAAATGTTTTAGAATGTCCCGTACTACACATTCCCTCATTATAAAAATAATATTTATGGGTTATGTGGTTATTAGACTAGTAGAATACCCATGACTATGTTTTATTATGGAATTATTTACTCAGCTCATATTCCTGCCATAAAGTGTTCATTTTTATTATTTGTAAAGGCATGTGTTTTCAATTATTCTCCATGACTAATGATTATGTTATCTTCCACTGTATTATTTAATCTTACTGAGCATCTGAGCTCACCCCTTTCTTATGTTTCATTTTCCAAATATATGAAGAATTTAGTTATGAGTGACTTGTAGGCATAATCTAGGAGGTTTGGATGTTTCTAATGGAATAAATTGTTGTTGTATTTATTTTCAAGTTGTAATGTTGAACCAATGTATGTATCTTGTTTCCAATACTACTAAACTGATTGGTCCTTAGGTACTTGATTCATTGTAATCATTCCAATGTATTAAAATAATTCTCTGGCTTTGGGCTTATAGGGTTGGTGTGTTACAACCAACATCTATCTCCTCTTGCATCAAATGAGAAACAAAACCATCAATTCAATGTATAGTGGACTACTGCCTCATGAGCATATATTATCATATTATATCAATAAATCTCAAGAATGGATATAATAATTGATTAAATGTTTATATATGATATTTAGGATTTTATTATATACCTAGAATTATAATATAACACACAACTTCTTACTTTCCACTCCATTGGAATATAATAATGTCACTCGTGTGTACGGAAGACTACTGCCTCACGAAGCGATGTGAATTGGTCTCCAATATACATGGAAGGTAATGAGGTTATATTTAATGAAAATATGTGATATATATAAAATAATAATTACTCTATAAAGGTGATATTTTATTTATCTTCCTTTCTTTCCATCCGTTAAGAGAATAGAAACAATGTTCATGCGTACGTATGACCTATCGTCTCCATGAATTGTATATTTCATTTTCTATCTCTAAAATTTATGGATTAAAATAAATACATATAAAATAAATGTATATTATATTTATATCATGGTGAAATTTTTTTATATTATGGAACCATGATTAAAGTAAAATAATCTAAAATACCAATTCAAAACAAGCTTGAAAATAAAGACGTTATTACCCCAAAAATGATTTTAACAAGGAATTATTAACAAATGGGTAATAAAAGGTCATATATGAATCATATATGGTATGATATATATATATATATTTTTTAATAGATTAATAAAAAACCTATATTTATTATAATGGAGGTTCTAACAAGTACAAAGGATGTCGAGAATCAAGGTATGATATTTTTGTCTCAATTTATCTTCCTTGGGACATATTATATGTTATGCGCCTATAATATTTTATAAGGTTTATATACATTTCATTTTACAATTAATATCATAGATTTATTTTTTCTCATTTTATTTTACATTTCATTTATTGTTATTTTTTCATGGGGCTTATGGTTTAATGTTATCAAAGCGGTGAGGGTTTTATGAAATAATCTTGTTATCTATCATAATTGTTTCTATTTATGCATATAATGATGCAATATTATGATTTATCTCTCAAGAAACTAATTAATTTTATTATCCTATATTTATTTCATTAAAATACATGCATTCCTTTCATTTTTATTTATTTATGAACTCAAGAGTTCAAAATATTTTTTTTTAAAAAATAATTCTTTTCTCTCTTCGGTGGAAAATAATTTCTCTTCCTTATAAATATTTTCTAAATAAATGTTTTAAAGTTAGTTTTTAATAATATCCAATGATTTATTAAAGTATTATTTACCATTTTATACTTTTTATAATTTTTTTTAAAAAATTAATCTTTATGTTGTTTTAAATAAAGGTATGATTGGATTTTAGAAAAAATGTGCAAGGAATTATTGTTTTGACGTGTACGATATGAAAAGAATTCACCCAATTATTACCAAAAAATATTTGAAAGATTAATTTATATGTTTATATGTTTATTTTAAATGAAAATGATTTTTAAATTGTTTTATGAGTTTTTAGTTTTTAAAAATGTGGTTTTCAAAGTGAGAAGGATATTTTCCTCGTGAAATATTCCAAGTGTTCTTTCAAAAAAAAATTTCATCTAAGATGAAATAATTTGATATGACATAAGATTTACTAGGGATATGATCAAATTGTATCATCCTTACTCTTTCTTTGGATGGTTTATGTCAACGATTAAAATATTTTTATGAAACCTGTTCATTTCTCACGACTTATGCTATAATGAAATGATTATGAAAACCAGTTATTTTCATGGGTTTTGATATGATAAATGTTTTATGATATTATAGCACAAAAATGTATGAATTGCATGATTTGTGGGACTTATATCTCTCTCCAATGCATTGAGTAATTATTAATGTTATATGAGATCAAAGGGTACTTGGGAGGTTATCTGAATCCCAAAATTGGGTACATAAAAGGCTATCCCAAGTCCAAGAGAGGGTTCATGAGACATTATACCATGGTCAAAACAGGGTAAATGGGCAGTTATTCCAATACTAAATAAGCTACTAGGGTTTTTATCCTAATACTAACATGTTATTGATGTCTTGGTGGGTAGGCTTGACATAAGGTTTTTCTATGACTATGTGTATTCCACAAATCTAGGCATTATTCCAATGTTATGATCTCATGGCTTATATAATTTAATTCCTTTATTATTAATATAATATGAAATGATAATATTTATTCCATGAATCTTGTTTATGATATATAATATGCATGAACTGGTCATAAAATGTTACGTTCATGTTTACATACCCTTGTGCTTAGGTTAATCTTATGTGATCACTGATATCTCCCTTATTTACCCTTACTAAGACTATGAGATCACCCTTTATTATGTTTCCCCCCCAAGTTATGAAGAATGGTTTTATTTATGTTTTGTTTAATAAGGGATCTTTATATGATGAAATCAATGTGATTTGATTTGGTTCACCTTGGAATCGGTTGTTTATGTTTCCAAGTTTCGAAAGGTACTAGACCTAAATGACTCGAGCATAGATCATTATGTTATGTATTCAATATTAATATATTAAGATTTAATATTTATGTGTGTTATGTTTTGTTCTTTGCAATAATTTTCAAATAAATTGGTTTCCTTATTGTTTTGGAAATTTTTATATTTTAAATGAGTGATTTCAAAATGAAAAGGTTACTTTTCTCAAGATATATTCTTGTGATCTATTAAGGAATTATTCACCTATGATATAATAATTTCATGTAACATATGATTCATTTAGTATATGAACCTATGATACCACCCATATTATTTCATTATACGGTTCTTGATTATGATGATGCAATATTGACGAAACACACCTTATTTACCTAGGTTATGTTATAATGAAATGATATTTTTTTTCATGATCTTATAGTATATATATGAATGGATTATAATTATGTGATTGGTAGGTCTGTTATATACCTCCAATGGGTTGGAAATTTTTTAAAGTTATATGATATCAAATGGTACACAAGATTTTATCCAATGCCCAAAAGTGGATACAAGGAAACTTATCCAGATCCAAAAAGACACTACATGAGAGGTTATCCCAAACCTAAAGTAGGTACATGAGTGGTTAGAGAAAGAGTGATATGTTATTAATGTCTTGGTGGGTATCTCTAATAAAAAATATCTATGATTATTATAATTATACAAATTTTTATACTCTATTATGACCTAATCTTATGCCAATGTTATTCTCTCATAGAGGATGTTCTTTGATACCATTGTGATTCTTGTCTTATTAACTGTGAGTCCTTATCCCATGACACTTGATTATGATCTATGAGTTGTTTTGTGTGGTTTTCAATTTTTAAGATACTTTTATCAAACCCATAAGCTCATGCCATGCTTAAATTATCCTCAATATCATTTTTTATACCCTTACTGAGCATCTGAGTTCACCCTTTATTCTATTTATTTTTCCCTATGATATGAATAAAGGTTTTATGTATGATATGGATAATATAATTCACCACACTTTTCTTATGTATGTATTATATCTTATTAGATAAATATCCATTAAGTAACAGAAAAATCCACACCAATGTCTTATGTTTACTATATTTAGAAACATGGACCCATATGCAACTAGTTCATAAGATTCCCCAATTAATTCCTTTATAACAAGCACACTTATTAGACATTTCATTACTAAAACCATTCTAAATATCCTGGAGAAAGGAAACATAATAATGAATGAGTTTAAATGCTCACGAAGGTTAACCAATGGATATATCAATGATCATATAAGTATAATTAGAGTATAAGGGTATGATAACATGATCATAACATTTGAATACCATAGGCTGTATATCAAAGATCATAAATCATGATTTATGGCATAAATAATAGAATTTCATAAGAAATAAATCATAAATAAATCAAAGTACATATTACATGAGACCATGATATTGGCATAATAAATTAGTTTGTTCCATTGATATAAGAATATAACTATGTGAACATGTATAAATAGAAACTGTTTCACTCATTATTTTAAAGATATGAAATTATGCCCTCACATAAACATATGCACATAGAACTAGGTCAATACATAATCTTATGGACATTAATGCCAAATTAGTGCATAAAATTATGGACATAAAAACTAAGTCCAAGCATAATCATCTAGTCCAGAAATCTTGGTCTATACTTATTCTTATGGATATGAAATTGAGTACCCCGCTTAATCTTATGGACATTAAAACTAGGTCTATGCATGAAATTATGAACATATAATTTGGTTCATGCATAACATATTTACCTCATAAGTTTTCCATATTTACCCAACACATTGATGTAGATATAGGTCCAACCATTTACATAATAAAAATCATACATATGTGTTCCAAAAGATCACAAAATATTAATCACATCAGAACCCATTAAGAGAAATAAGCTTCATAAAAATTTCATCATAGCGTACCCCATTGAAAATGAATGGATTTCACAATCATCTAGTAATCACAAAAATAAACCATCCATAAAATGAATATTGATGGTGTCCTTGGATCTTATCCCAATTAATGTATATGTGATATCAAGTGTTGTTATCTTTGATTTATATAAATAACATTAAAATATAGTTAAAACATCCTTGAAGAAAATAACCTTTCCATTTTGAAATAACTTCATTAAAATAAAAAAATTATAAAATATTATGGAAAATATTTTCAATGAAAATAAACATGGATAATTGTAAAGTATGAATCAAATCATTCAGTTTTCCTGAATGGTTGAAAATAATTTCAAGTTGTATAATCTAAAAAACAACCCTTACATACCTTTTTAAATGTCAAAAAGTACCTCATTTGGACAATGATAAAAATATTCCTCTAAAAACCATTTTTTCAAAAAATGAATCAATGTACAAATGAATTTAAACAATAAAAGGCCAATAATAAAAACCAAATTTAATTTTTTAAGTAAAACATGTATATTATAGAAAAACGTTTTTTTACCAAAGAGAGAAATAAAGTCGATTTTACTTAAAAATAAATTTTTGGTCTCTTGAGTTCTTAAGGTGATACATATGAAAGGAAAAAATGTACTCTTAATATATTACCAAAGTAGAGTAAAATTAATGAATTTATTGAGATATTAATCATTAGATTTCATAATAAAAAACTTAATCATAAATAATCTTAATAAACAATGAGATTGTAACAAAAAACCCTTACCACTTATGTAACTTTTAAATCATAATCCCTTTTCAAGAAACTACCTTATATAGATATGTGAAACACAATAAAATTCATAATAATAATCCTTAAATACATTAATGGGCACTAAATACACCACATAAAAGAAAAAAGTGGTTAATATGTCATGTGTCCCAATGAAATAAAAGTGAGACGAAAATCCCTCAACTTAGGTCTGAATGCCTTCTTATTTTTTTGAACCTCTACTCCCATGAAAGAACTCCTATATATATACTAGTAAGGATACTAGGTATATCCTTTTGGGAATAAAAAATCTTCTATAATATGGATAATGAAGTTTATAAGTTATTTTTCCATGGGACGGTCAATCTGGAAGGCTTAATGTGGTGTGAAGAAATAAAAGAAGGGGTGTCCTTTTATAAGGAAAGAAAGGAAAAACTTATAATTAATAAAATGATTAAAATATAATTAATTAAATATCAAGATAAATGAATAAAAATTTCTAGATATTCAAACATAAGATTGAATATGGTTGAAATCTTATTATCCATGCAGTATTTTAATCCTTATCTTTTTTAACCCTTTAGTTAACCTATTTTAACCTTAACCATGATAACATATTTTCACACTTTAAGAGGTTATAA
This sequence comes from Viscum album, assembly GCA_963277665.1. Lineage (NCBI taxonomy): Eukaryota > Viridiplantae > Streptophyta > Magnoliopsida > Santalales > Viscaceae > Viscum > Viscum album. The sequence goes on along the minus strand of OY728139.1, from coordinate 1,507,870,237 downwards.
TTTTATTTATAAGGTAAATGTTGAATCATAAATGGAAAATGGATGCAATTTTCAACCGTATCTTATATCATTTTTATTTTTTCATGATTTTAATTGTTATCAAATAAATTAATAAAATATAGTTTTCTGAAAATATCATTAATGTCGATTTTGATACTCTCTAATTATTTTGATTTAAAGGAAATAAAAAACATGAATTTAAATATAATCCTTTAACCCAAAAATAATATATAACTTGTTTTATAAAATTTATGGAACACTATCACACACACTATATAATTTTAAATATTTTTAAAAACATTTATTTTATTTATTTAAATATTGAATAAATATTTTTTAAATTTGTGTTAGAATTTAATATAATTACTTAATAACTAAAAATTATAAATAAATTATCATAATGTAAATAAGTTTATTATTCTCAAAATATCCATTTATATTCATTCATCACTAATTTTTTCCCTATGTGAACACATAAGAGATATTTAAAACTAAGAGAATAAAGTTTTATATCCTTTTTCATTTTAAATGTTATATTGGATATTTTCATGGAAAATTATCCATTAAAAAAATAAAAGTTGACACTAATATGATAAGGGTATAGTTTCCATTCATCTAATAAGAATTAATATTATATATTATGAACTTATCACTTATTTTTAACCAAGATTAACCTGATTTACACTTTACTATGGTGATAAAATTTACCACAGTTACTATTCATTTTGAAAAAAATAAAAGGTTCGTAATAACTAAATTTGAAACCAGTTTTTCTAAATATATAATCCACTTTATCAAATTAAACATATATAAGTAGAAGAAATTTATTTTAAAACTAAGCGTGAGAAGCGTTATGAAAACCTCTTTTTAAAAAAATACATTATTAAGAATAAAAATTGGTTATTTCTTCCCTGATGGATAGAAAAATATTAAATCAATTTTAAAACATTTTAATAACAATAATATATATATAGATATATTATTATTAAAAACATTCAAAAATAGTGAATAACTTAATTTATTATGATAAAAGTACATTATTCCCAAAAAATAGTTTTTCAGAAAAATAAATCTTTTACTTTATTTTTTTAATTTATTTCTCTTATTAATTTATAACCAATGAATTCTACTACATCCTAGTTTTTTTAGTCGGTCCAAAATTCACTCCCTTTTTCAATTTTTCAATTAGCGTCTATGCAACCTTTTGTTTCATTGATCAGAACTTAATTCCGAGAGTTTCGTTGGCTTTATATGACGGTATTGGGTTAGTCTAGGGGCTTAGAGATTGGCTAGATTATTTCAGTTAGGTTTTGGGAGCATCAGAGGCTAAATAACATACTTTGAAATTGCAGATCAAGACTCACGATTTACGTTAAACCGTGCTCCCCCTTGCAGAAAACCGTGCAGCTCAGTTTTGTACTATCACATGGTTTGTGTAAACCATATGTGGGAGGCGCATGACCATACAGATATCTATAAAATTTATATAGAGGTTTACCTCATGGTTTGTATATAATTGGAAAACCTTTTGGGTCTAGAGATTTAGGGATTAGTTACCTCACAGTCTGGTAAACCGTGTGGGTAAACCATGCAGTCTATATAAGATTATTTTTTTACTTTTCTTTTTATTTTTTGTTTATTATTTCTTCTCCTATATCTCCCTCATCATGCATAGTAGAGGTTTTCACCCTAATTTCTCCTCCTCCACTGATTTTGATCCCTATTCTCATCTGGTGATCCATTCTTTGAGCCGTTGGAAGCTACAAGACTGAATCGATAAGGCCAAACCCTTTCATGCTTCCTCTTTATGTATCTTTCACCTAATAGACCACTATTTCCATCCAATCCAATTTTAGGGTTTTGACAGAAACTCAGATCTACATTGATCGACTTCATATTAGATCTTGATATCATACATGATTACGTCTTTGAGTCCAAGGTAGGTGGTGAATACTTTGATTTGGGTTTTCACAGGCATTTTTGGGGCGTGACTTTTAGCGTGTGTTTGGGTATTCTGAGTGAGACCCCTTTATATATGATACTTTATATTAAAATAATCTTGTGACCAATGGGATTCCGTTGGGCATGGCCAATGCCTATTTCTCTTGATCAAGGTCAGGTTAGAGGTCGTTTCTCCTTGGGGAATTTTGGTTGTGGGTGCCAAAATTTCCAAAATTGAGTTTTTTTTATTTTAATTAACTCGTTTAAATTGTTATTGATTTTTAGATGGATTTGAGGCATTCAAGACCTCCATATTTAAATTTTAATGATTGTTTAAGTTGTAAAAATTAATCATCTAAATCGAATTTATTATAATGCACTTTTTAAATTTTATATGTAAATTTAATTGCTCGAATTGGATGAGATTGGACCCAAGGGGTCATGATGGGCATGGCCTGAGATGATATTAGGATGGCATGGCCATCAGGATTGGGTGTTGTGGAAATCAGATTAAGGCAGCGAGGCCATCAGGTCGGGAATAACCCATGATATTGGGATGGAAAGGCCACCACTTTATGAGTGACATGGTTGTAGGGGAATGAAGTTTCAGTTGGTGTGGATTAGTTTCTTCTTTTGGTTATTTCTACTCACCCGTGATGGCCAAAGTGCTGATTGAGTCATGTTCACACATGTGGACTCTATGATGAGGTGGTTTTTTCCACTCGTGTGGGTAGAGGACCATAATAGTTGGGACATAGGTGAATATGTTTGGGGATGATTGCCATTAAATGCCACATGAATGGTGAGTAGACTTCAGTTGATAGTGATAAGGCTATATAGTGAGGGGTTGAGGCTCTCTATGATTGAGGCTGTGAGCCTAGATATTAATTGAGGAAAGTTATCATGGTTCCTCCAGTTGTTGGGCCTTGGGTTGGTGTGAGCTTTTGAGTAGGGGTCTGTGGGACCAGGATACCATTAATTTGGAATGCTTTTGGGACATCAGTACTTTTTGAGACACGATGTGTCAAGAGGCACATGGTGTCAAGTAACTTGTTTGAGGTAGAACCTGAGGTTTAACCTAAGTAGTTATATTAGAAGTGCCTTGGGCCATGGGCCAAGGACCTTATTTTGTTCTTGATTCCAACATTGGCTGAGGCAGGTGATGGTTTCCTAGTGGATTATGAGCACCTGGGTAACATTGTTTCATTATTTCATTGAGCTATTTTGTCTAATTATTTTAATAAGCCTTCTTAAACACATATTATTGGTATGCACCATTGGGTGGTATCCTACTAAGATTCATCCCACACCCTACACGGGTCCTTCAGGATGCATGTAGGACTTATGAATTTATGTTTAGGTAAAGGATCAGCCTCATGATTTGGATCACATAGTTGTTCGCATGGATATCGACATGGACTCTGAGGTTGTTCCTAGACAAAGTTCTGTTTAGATTTTATTTCTATTTCAGCATGCTTTTGTATATTGTATGTATCTATAGTGGTTAGACATGAGAACCCATGGTATATTGACATGTAAGACCTGTTATGTAATGCACACTCATTTTGGTAGTTACTACAACTTGTATATTTCTTGTTGATCTGTTAACTTTCTGCTGCTTCTGTACTTATTGCTTACACTATTTATTTGATATTGGCCATTTTTCCATCATTGGTGGGATTGGTTTGAGTCTACCGAGCCATTTATTTTCATTGTATGTTATATATTATTACTTGGACTGGTATTATTATAATTCCCAAAGGGTATATCCTCCCAACTATACCTATTACACCCTCACTACTAGTCTCCAACCTTTTGAACTCGAGGAGGTGTGCCTAAGGCCAGTGGTACCCAGTCCAATAGCACTGTTCAGGTGGCTATTCGGGTCGAGGATGCTACAAGTGGTATCATAGGAGTTTGTTTACCTCTTTTCTTGGAATTACTATTTGAGTTATGTTAAACTGGATATTAGGTTGTGGTTGGAACTAGATTTTGAACTTGTTTTTTAGCGTCTGCAACCCCATGTATGAGAGATGTATTGAGTTTCCTTGGGTGAGAATTGCTATTTGTCTTTTGTGAATATTACAGTTTATATGATTTACACCTCGATGGATCACTTGGAATTTTATTTTATTGTTTGTGATATGTGGCCCTTGAACTGGTGTAGTAAGGGATGAGAATATGGACCCTTGGACCGATATGGAAAGGGGGTTGTGATGCTTGGGTTTCCTTGGATTTTGATAGAGAAATTTTAGGGTATTTAAATTTTATAATTGCATGTATGCTTTGTAACATGATCATACCATGTGATAAATATAAATTTCCATTTGGAAAATGAGAAATGCCATGATCTAAATGCTTTTGAAATGATATATGTGACGTGTAATTGATATTCCATGCATTATATATATATATAATTTCATGTGGCATGAGATATGGGCCTAGATCTTATATGAGCATACAATTACTTTGTTAGAGGTGATGTTGATCACCCAGATTGGATGAATTGGTCATTGGTTTGAGGCAGCATTGGTTGTTAGGACAGGCATGGATCTGGGGAGTATTGATACTTGTCTCTATTGAGGGTGAGTAAGGAGTCAATGAGGCCGGGATTCCATTGGGTCATGGTTGTGACAAGGAAGAGTAAGGGTAGTTATTGTGTGACACCTTTTTAATTATATCCCTATATGCATTATATATTTTTTATATATATGGGAGGTCTGAACATTTATGGTATTTAGTGGGTTCCTCTGGGACGACTCGGATGGAGCAACATGCGGGAGATGATATAGTGTCGTAGGAGCACAAAAAGGTTCAGACCTCTAAGGTCCAGGCCAACCATGAGCTATAGGTATAGGCTCAGGTTCAGGATCTAGTATAGGTAGGGAACCTGCTAGAATTAAAAACATTTGGGCCGTATCTTGATGACTATCTCTGATCGATCTTGGTATGTGTCTTGTATGGGATTGGAAGAAGTGATTAGGGAGCAGAGCCCTCTATGGCTTACCTTATGTGGGAGTTCTAGTCACAACACCTGGTGCTTTTTTAGGGAAAGGGTGGACCGTCAACTTTTTATAACTGGATATAGATCATGTATATGATCTTTGAGAATCTTGAGACATATCTATAGTAGATGGTCAAATTAGTGACATACATGCTCAGGGTACCAAATATGCATTGGTGGGATGTATAGGTTTAGGATGGCAGACATGAAGGACTGCCCTAGAAGGATTTTGAGGCTAGGTTCTTCGAGAAATTTTTCCCAGAGATGCTAAGGGTGGAGAGATCTTGAGATTTCTTGAACCTTCAGCAGAGTGACATGTCTATGATGGAATACGTAACTACCTTTACTGAATTGTCTTACTTCACACCTGGTATGGTAAGTGATGAAACCTCGGGGGTGAGGAAATTCAAAGATGATTTTGGACATGCCATTAGGGTCTAGTTAAACATATTTTGGATGATATCATTCTCAGAGGTAGAGAATCAGGCGCTCATACCTAAGAGAAACCTGAAGGACATGTACCACTTAAGTCAGGCAGTGGATTCAGGTGATATTTTAGATAGAAATAAATGTGGTTGGGATGAGTTCCAAAAGGGTAGTCATGCCAAGGACTCTAGAAAACCACCTTGGAGTGTCTCTTAGATAGTTTTCTTCAATTGTGGATAGCTATGTCATGTTCAGACTCAGTGTGATCAACCTACAAAGGAGTTGTAGGAATGTGGATAGGTTGATCACCATGAAATGTTCTATAAGAATCCTTATCAGAAAACTAGTAGACATAGACTAGGGAAAGCTTAGGCATATGGAGTCAGTTCAGGAATGGTACCGAGTGACAGTAGCTGAGGATCAGCTGTACGCGAAAGATTTGGCAGAGACAGTGGGACCCAACTCTAGGGTCAATAGCTAGTTGCTGGAGTAGCACCATAGAGTAGATGGGTTTTAGGTAACTGATTGTCAGGAAAGGTGAATGTTGTGGAGATTCCAGGAACTTACTGGGCTAGTGAGCCAACCACGGTCAGAGGTATTCCACGGGCGTGGCTATGATTTACTTTTGTTTTTCTTTTGGCATGGCATGTTGCAGTATGTTAGTTTTGGGTGCATGAGTTGCACAGACTGTATGTGGACTGACCAAATGTTTGTCATTAGGTTGGCATCATATTAGGTGAATTATATATATATATATAATGGGGTTTTTATCATTAGAAGCATCATTGGATGTGTGTTATGAGGTGCCTTGGGCATCAGGTCATCATAGATGTAGATTACTTGGAGTCCCTTAGGCATCGAGGCATCGATGATGTGGTATTTGATTGAGGTGTGAGGAACTAGGGATTATTTGAGCATCTATGGGATGTAGGTCCTCATTGTTCAATGGGTTAGAGGTAGGAATTGATGTAATATAGGGTGTGATTTGGTGTCAAGAGCGACACATGAGCACCTAATGACTTGCGGGAGTGACGATGCATCACAGGAGGACCATGGGTATGAGAATTGGTCATTGGACCATTAGTTGATTTCAGATTTGGATTATAATGGATATGGGCTAATAAATTTCTATGGTGGTGAGACTTCCTTGAAGAAGTTTCCCTATTCATTTAATACTATAGGAGTCTGGGTTAGTTTTATCGTGATGGTTAGGTTTGGTACCATATATGGGTTTTATTTGATATCCTTGGAATGAGCTGTGTTGTAGTGGGGTTTTTGTGTCAGGTTGAAATTCACTACCTTTTTCAAATTTTCAATTATTATCTATGATACATTTTGTTTTTTTATCATAACTCAATTACAAGGGTTCTGTTGGCTTTTTATGATGGTTTTGGGTTAGTCTAGGGGCTTGGAGAGTGCCCCGAGTGTTTCATTTTGGGTTTGGGAGCATTAGAGGCCAAATGGACCGCTTTTAAATTTCAGATCTAGATGCATTATTTAGGGTAAACCAGGTGGCCCCTTGCAGGTAAGCGTGCAACTCAATTTTGTACTTCCGCACAATTTTTGTAAACCGTGCATGGGAGGTGCATGGTCGTGCGACCATCTCTGTATTTTTGACAGAGGGTTATTGTACGGTTTTTGAACAGTTGGAAAACTGTGCTGGTAGCTCGTGTGGGCCTATTTCCTTCGGTAGTGGCTGCCGCATAGTTGCCGCACGGTTTGGTAAACTGTGTGGATAAATCCTATGGCCTATACAAGATTCATTCTTTTTATTTTTATTTTTTATTTTTACTTCTTCTTTTCTCTTCTTATTCTCCATTTTCACACATATTATAGGGTTTCACCATAATTTATCCTCCTATACTAATTTTGACCCCTCTCTTTAATCAACGATCCATTCTTTGATCCGTGAGAAGCTATAGGACTGCATCAGTAAGGCTAACCCCATGCATGCTTACTCTTTGTTTATATTTCACCAAATGGACCGCTATTTCCATCAAATCCAATTTCAAGGTTTTTGATGGAGACTTTGATCTATATCTATTGAATTTGAATTGGATCTCAATATTAGACGTTCCTAGGTCTATAACTCTAAGGTAGGTGGTGCATACCTTGATTTGTGTTTTTGAGTGCATTTTAGGGGTGCATCTTTTAGTGATCATTTGGGTATTTTGAGTAAGAACCCTTTATATATTCTTATTCATATTTAAATGATCATGTGACCCTTGGGATGTCATTGGGCATTCCCAATGCCTATTTAACTTGAGCAAGGCTGGGTTAGAGGCTATTTATCCCTGAGGTATTTTTTCCAGGAGTTCCAAAATTGATTAAATTGAGTTGTTTTCTTTAAATTAATTCATTTAAATTATTATGACTTGGTTAGAGGAATTTGAGGCATTCAAGACCTCCATATTTAAATTGAGATGATTTTTTAGTTGTGCAATTCAATCATCTAAATTGAATTGATTGTTTAATATGGGAGGTTTAAATTGTATATATAAGTGTAATTTCTCGAATTTCATGAGATGGGATCCAAAGGGTCATGATGTGCGTGGAATGAGATGATATTAGGATGGAATTTCCATCATGATTGGGAGTTGTGGACATTAGATTGAGGCGGCGATGCCTTCAGGTTGGGCATGGCTTGTTATATTGGGATGACAAGACCATCAGTTTCTGAGTGACATGGTTGCAGGGGCATGAGGTGGTTGGTGTGGATTAGGTTCTTCTTTTATTGATTTATGCTCACCCATGATGTCCAATGTGCCAATTGAGTCATGTTCACATAGGTTGACTCTGTGATGAGGTGGTTTTGTCCACTCGTGTGGGTAGAGGCCCTCGCTAGTTGTGGCTTAGGTGAATATGGTTTGGGGGTGCTTGTCATCAAAATACACATGGAAGGTGAGGATCCTTCAGTTGATAGCGATGAGGATATATGGTTGGGGGATAAGGCTCTCCATGATTGAGGCCATAGGCCTAAATATTAATTGAGGGTAGATATAATTGTTCCTATGGTTTTCGGACCTTGGGATGATATGAGCTTTTGAGCAGGGGTCTGCGGGACCATGATACTATTTCCTGGGCTTGAATTCAAGACATCAGTTCTTTTTGAGACATAAGCTGTTCGGAGGCATGTGGTGTTAGGTTACTTGTTTGAGGTAGAACCTGAGGGTTCACCTGAGTTGTAACATTAGGGGTGTCTTGGGACACGGTCCAAGGACATTCTTCTGTTCTGGATTTCGGCATTGGTCAAGGAAGGTGATGGTTTCCAGGTGGTTGTTGATAACTAGGGAAGTATTTTTTTATTTATTACATTGAGATTTTTTTTCTAATTGTTGTAATACACCTACTTAAACACATATGCTTTGTATTCACCATTGGGTTTTATTATACTAAGATTTTTCTCACACCCTGAACATGTCTTTTAGGATGTGTATAGGCTTTATAAATTTACATTTAGGTCAAGGATCAACCTTAGGAGCTTGATCATAGTAGCTGTTTTCATGGATATTGGAATATACCCTGAGGTCTTTCCTAGATGGAGTTCTATTTTTTCTTTTATTTCTGTTTTAGCTTGATTTTTTATATTTTATCTAGCTATAGTGGTTTGCCATGGTCACCCTTGATATATTGAAATGTAAGACCTATTATGTAATGCATACTTGTTTTGTAGTTAATGAAAGTGGTATTTGGAATGCTTATCCATTTACTTTCCACAGCTTCTATATTTATTTCTTCCGATATTTATTTGATATTAACCGTGATTTCGCTATTAGTAGGTCTATTTCGAGTCTGCTGAGTCATTTATTTCCACTACATGTTATATATTATTACTCATGCCAATAGTATTATAATTCCCAGATGGTATATCATACCCACTATACCTATTACACCCTCACTACTAGTCGGAATCCTTTGATGTTCAGGGACGTAAACCTAAGGCTAGTGGAACCCGATCCGATAGCACTGTTCAAGTGACTTTTCAGTTTGAGAGAAATAAAAATTCACTTTAGTCATATGTAAATCATATGTTTTTAGTTATCCCAATTCATACCCTCAAATATAATGGTTAGGTGATAAATATCATATAATAATATTTTAATTGTATCTCATAGTTTGTTTAAACTCAGTGATGTGAATAACACATGCTATAGAATGAGTAAGATTCAATTTATAAAATATCAGTGTGTTCTATTAAACCCCCCATAAAATGAATTTTTACTAAAAAATTCATCAATGTGATACAATAAGATGAGGATATATTATTTTCATTACATCCTTAGATTCCCATGCAGCTTCATAGAATTTGGGAATTCTCCAAAGAACAGTCAACATGTGGGTAATCTTGTTTAATGTCACTTTCTCCGTATGATGAAAGATTTATACCGATTGTTATTCATATGAAAGATCATGTTCCGATGGTATAACTTTATTACATTTTAAGGATCAAGTTTATACTTACTTAATATAGAAACATGGAACACATCATAAACTTTACTGAGGTTTGGTGGAAGCGTGAAGTGCGAAGCTACCATCCCTGGTCAATCAAGAATCGTGAAAGGGTCAATATATATAGGGATTAGGTTTGCCTTATTTTTGAATGTAATAATCATTTTCCATTAATAAATTTATAGAATTCTTTTTAATAAACTTCATATTCCATATCACATCGACAATTGTCGTCATAAATTTTCTATCAACTCTAAGTTTACTTGATGTGCTACTGAATGACTATGACTTTATCTGTCAATGCCAGAACTAGATCTGGTCCCAATATCTTTATAAATACAACCTCATCCCAAATTGGTGTATTTATATAATTATTTACATATATATCTTCAAAATGATCCATTTAAATGCTCGATTGAATGCTATTATTATAAGAAACCCTGAACAGATGAAGGTTTTATCTCAAAAACCATTAGAAAAAACATCTCAATATATAACCAAGATTTATAAATGTTCACTAAAATTTAAAATATGTTTGAGTATGAAAATAAGTTATAAAACTCAAATATATATACAGATCTAGCTAAAGACTTCCCCAGAACATGGAGGTAAACCTCTAATCATGATAAGATATAATATAATGTGGTACTCCATGCAACCTTACCCAATCCTTAATATAAATTTTGGAAATATGATTCATAGAGAAATATCCTCTCATGGTAATAAAGTGGGATTATTTTATAAGGCATTGGACTAAAATACATATTGAATTATACTATTTATATGTTTTTCAGAGTCCAATGAAGAAATTAGTTGGGATGTTTTCCAATTTATGATCTAGTATGGGTAATGGTTGTAGCATACCCTTATACTTATATCTCTTATAATTTACTTGCTAACATCTAAATTACTGAGAGAGATACTCTATAATATCTATCCTCATGTAGTCCCACTAGAAATACTCTTTCAGATTTATATACATATTTTTACTTGTTTGATGAATAGAGAATGTTGAACTTTGAGCCTTATCCAACATATCATTATTCTAATCTTGTATAGAAGAAATACATACACAATTCCCAAACCTTATCATTCCATAATAATAAAAGTTAAATATATGAACATTTCTCAGATTCTTTTATAGCTCTAAATCTTCCCTCTAAGTCTCCTTAATATTTATATGGATAGATAGTTTAACACTCATTCGATAAAGATGATATTTCTCTACATCCTTACAGATTTCAGGATCAATCCATTAAACATCCACACATATTGGTTATTTTTTGTTTCTTATCATAGATAAGTTGGAATGATACTTACAACTCATATCATCTTATACTTTCTTCTCTTCCCCATATTGGTAATGTATTGAGTAGACATAATCTTTAATCTTCTCCAACCATCTTATCTGGTTCACATTTAACTCTATCAGATTGAAGATATAATTTAATTTTTTTGATCAATATATATATGAAACCATTCTACATAATGATAATGAATCCATATATTTAATGGAAAAATTACCGCAAAAAACTCAAAATTAGGTTTCTGGTAATTTTTATCATGAACCACCAACTGAAATGATGCATAAGATATCACCATATTGTTCTCTATGAGAACACATTAAATTTCCTTCTTTGATGCATTGTCATATATATCAAACCCTTCTACACTATAGTGTAATGTAAGTATAGGTGAATAGACTAAAATTCTCTTTAGTTTCTTGAAATTTCCTTCATAATAATCTATTTAAAGGAGCTTAACTACCATCTAAGATAACTTTGTGAGTGAATTATAAATTCACGATAAATTCTCTAAAAATAAGAAAAAATGAGAAAACATCATATATTAGTCAAAGTTTTTGGTTTGGTAAAATGTTTAATATCTTTTTTTGTGATGGATATACTAATATACCCCCAATTGTGATTATGTGACCTAATAATGAAACTTTCTGAATCCAAATTTCACACTAGGTAATTTATTCATAATTATTCTACTTCCTCAGGGTCTTCAACACAATTATCAAATGACCATCATTATATTTTATTTTTTATGAATATATAGTGATATTTTCTTTAAGACTATTGTAGACCCCAGAAAACGCATCCCCAAAATTTTCCAAATGCTTCCATACATGATCCAATATCGTAGTCCATTTCGCAAGCTTTGATTTGGTAGGTCGTAGGGCTTAAACGGAGTTACATATTAGGATTTATGGACATTTGAAGTTTGGCTAGAAACCTGGTTCGCAAAGCCCATTCGCAAAGCCGTCTCCGCGATTGCGGAGCGCCGCCGCGAAGCACAGGAGGCGGGATGCTCTATGAACAAATTTGATATTTGAGAACCCACTGCGAAGTAGAGGAGGCGGTAATGCTCTGCGAACGCCCTGACGTTCGCGATCCCACCGCGAAGCAGAAGAGGCGGCAATGCTCCGTGAACACCCTGACGTTCCCGTGCCCGCCGCGAAGCAGAGGAGGCGGTAATGCTCCGCGAACGCCCTGACGTTCGCGATCCCTCCACGAATCAAAGGAGGCGGGACAACTCCGTGAAGTGCCTTGACGTTAGCGACGCGCCGTGAAGATCCGCCACGGAGCAAGTTCCGTCTTCGCGCCACGTGAGCTCTGCTACGCGGCGCCCTTGCCTATAAATACCCAGATCACCCCCCTTCTCCGGACGGACGGCCACAACCACTTCGCCCCCTTGGGAAGCCGAGTGGAGCTCCGCATTGCAGCTCCGCGAGGCCATGCTTCGTGAGTAGCTTCTTTTGCATTGCTGCTTCGCGAGCCGAGGCTCCGTGAGTCCATGCTCCGCGAGCCAATGCTCCGTGATGCTGCTCTGCGAGACCATCCTCCGTGAGTCCATGCTCCGCGAGCCTATGCTCCACGATGCTGCTTCGCGAGACCAAGATTCGCGATAGCCCTTTGCTCCGTGAGAGTCCTTTGCTCCGCGAGAGGCCTTTGCTCCGCGAGAGTCCTTTGCTCCGTGAGACCCCTTTGCTCTGCGAGGGCCCTTTGCTCCGTGAGACCCCTTTGCTCCGCGAGTGACCATTGCTCCGCGAGGCCATGCTCCGTGAAGCTACTTCACGGAGACCTATCCTTTGCGAGGATCCTACCTTCGCGCCCACTGGTCCATACCGCGGGGGCTCTACCCCCGCACCCCCTCTCGGGGTCAGTGTTGGGCTTCGGTCCCGGCCCTCCGGGCCGGTCCATTCGCTACCGTCACAGACCCCCATGAAAAATGGAGATTCGCACCGTGAACTTTTTGGTCCGAGATGCTGGGATTTTCCATTACGCCCTTATGCGCTCCCATCTTCCACCTATGGAATACCATGATTTGAGATACTACTCCACACACCATGAAACACCTCAAGTCGACATATTCCTCTCTGTTTCATTCCCATGTCGTGAGTTGAGATTCTCATCATCAATTCCCCGAGTACCTTGAGTCGAACCATTCCTCAGGCAACCCTTCCAAACCCTAATCACTTGTATCCTTTTCCAGGATGAACCAGAAAGGGCCGCCCTTGCGTAAGACCCAACACCAACCACTTCTAGGCACCTTCTGCCTAACAGTCCTTTCTACATGACTCTAAACTGTAGTAATCCCTATGTTCCAAACATAGGATGCCTCTTTCCCTATACGAGAGATGCCTTATGATCTAAGCATGAGATACCAATAGTCCTATATACATGACTCTAAACTGTAGCACACCCTATGTGCCAATCATAGGATGCCTCTTGTTCCAAACAAGATATGCCTTATGCTCCTAGTATAAGAAGCCAACAGTCCTATCTACATGACTATAAACTGTAGTACACCCTATCTAACAAATGATAGGATGCCTCTTACTCCAAACAAGAGATGCCTATTTCTCCAAATAAGAGATGCCTCATGCTCCAAGCATGAGATGCTAATAGTCCTACCTACAAGACTCTAAACTGTAGTAATCCCTATCTTCCAAACATAGGATGCCTCTTGCCCTATAAGAGAGATTCCTTATGCTCCAAGCATAAGATGCCAACAGTCCTATATACATGACTATAAACAGTAGCACTCCCTATCTAACAAATGATAGGATGCCTCTTGCTCCAAATAAGAGATGCCTCATGCCCCAAGCATGAGATGCTAATAGTCCAACCTACAAGACTCTAAACTGTAGTAATACCTATGTCCCATACACAGGATGCCTCTTGAACTAAACAAGAGATGCCTTATGCTCCAAGCATAAGACGCCTAATGCCATGATTACAGTGGCATAATTCCAACGCCCCTTGGCATTCTCCCTCTTGTGCACCAGTGCATAAGTGAAGGCCTCAATTCACCAGTGAGTTGGGATGCCCTCATGGCCAGACATGAGGAAGACACATGGGCAGCTTCCTAGCGTAAGCCCCATGCACCATTGCCGCTCCCTAGCGGCACCTGGGCAGCTTCCTAGCATAAGACCAATCCACGATTGTCGCTCCATAGCGGCACTCGGGTAGCTTCCTAGCGTAAGCCCCATTCACCAGTGTCGCTCCATAGCGGCACCCGAGAAGCTTCCTAGCATAAGCCCCATTCACCAGTGCCGCTCCATAGCGGCACCAGGGAAGCTTCCTAGCGTAAGCCCCATTCACTATTGCTGCTCCATAGCGGCACCCGGGTAGCTTCCTAGCGTAAGCCCCATCCACGATTGCCACTCCATAGCGGCATCCGGGAAGCTTCCTAGCGTAAGCCCCATCCACGATTACCGCTACTTAGCGGTATCCGGGAAGCTTCCTAGCATAAGCCCCATCCACCATTACCGCTCCTTAGCAGCACACCGGGCAGCTTCCTTGCGTAAGCCCCATTCACCATTGTCGCTCCATAGCGGCACCCAGGCAGCTTCCTAGTGTAAGCCCCATTCATCGTTGTCACTCCATAGCGGCACCCGGGCAGCTTCCTAGCGTAAGCCCCATGCACCATTGCCGCTCCCTAGCAGCACAACAGGCAGCTTCCTTGCGTAATCCCCATTCACTATTGCCGCTCCATAGCGGCACCCGGGCAGCTTCCTAGTGTAAGCCCCATCCACGATTGCCGCTCCTTAGCGGCATCCGGGCAGATTCCTTGCGTAAGCCCCATTCACCATTGTCGCTCCATAGCGGCACCCAGGCAGCTTCCTTGCGTAAGCCCCATCCACGACTTCTGCTCCTTAGCGACATCCGAGAAGCTTCTTAGTGTAAGCCCCATCCACCATTTCCGCTCCATAGCGGCACCCGGGCAGCTTCCTTGCGTAAGCCCCATTCACCATTGCCGCTCCATAGCGGCACCCGGGAAGCTTCCTAGCGTAAGCCCCATGCACCATTGCCACTCCCTAGTGGCACACCGAGCAACTTCCTTGCGTAAGCCCCATTCACTATTGCCGCTCCATAGCGGCACCCAGGCAGCTTCCTAGCATAAGCCCCATCCACGATTGCCGCTCCTTAGCGGCATTCAGGCAGCTTCCTTGCGTAAGCCCCATTCACCATTGCCACTCCATAGCGGCACCCGGGCAGCTTCCTTGTGTAAGCCCCATCCACGATTGCCGCTCCTTAGCAACATCCGGGCAGTTTCCTAGTGTAAGCACCATCCACCATTGCCACTCCATAGCGGCACCCGGGCAGCTTCCTTACGTAAGCCCCATTCACCATTTCCGCTCCATAGCGGCACCCGACCAGCTTCCTAGCGTAAACCCCATCCACCATTGTCACTCCATAACGGCACCTGGGCAGCTTCCTTGCGTAATCCCCATTCACCATTGCCGCTCCATAGCGGCACCCGGGTAGCTTCCTTGCGTAAGCCCCATTCACCATTGTCGCTCCATAGCGGCACCCGGGCAGCTTCCTTGCGTAAGCCCCATTCACCATTGCCGCTCCATAGTAGCACATGGGCAACTTCCTTGCGTAAGCCCCATTCACTATTGTCACTCCTTTTCAGCGGTAAGCCGTTGACATCCCTTTGCAGCGGTAAGCCGTTGTGACCCAATTCAGCGGAAAGCCGTTGACATCCTCATCCAGCGGTAAGCTGTTGTGACCCCATTCTGCGGCAAGCCGTTGACATCCCCATCCAGCGGTAAGCCGTTGCAACCCTATAAAGTGGTAAGCCGTTGAGATCATATTTAGCGGTAAGCTGTTGTCACCCCATGCAGCTGTAAGCCGTTGAAATCCTTATATAGCGGTAATCCGTTGTGATCCTTATCCAGCGGTAAGCCGTTGCGCTCATCTCCAGCGGTAAGCCATTGCAATCATATCCAGCGGTAAGCCGTTGCGACCCCATTCAGCGGCAAGCCATTGACATCCCAATCCAGCGGTAAGCCGTTGTGACCCAATCCATTGGTAAGCCGTTGAAACCCCCGATCGGCGGTAAGACGTCATCAGGAGAACTACGAGGACTTTGATTCCCGGCCATGGGGATACGTAGGAGGCCTCCATGAGGCTCAATCCCAAAACTATCGTCATCCTTTTCTTCGGGCCTCCATCTTGGAGTAAGTACCAACACCATGGGATGCCTAACGCGTAAGCCCCTCTTCGCTTCTCACGGACGCACCCTTCTTGACGTGATCGTCAGGTCCTTGCTGCCTCTTGTTTCTCACACCGAGCATGACTCACGTGGGCTTAGAGTAAGCATCGGCCATGGAAATACCCTCATCCAGCATGACGTTAAACTTTATACCCTCGTCCATCATGACGTTAAATTTTATGCCCTTGTCCCGCATGACATTAAACTGCACACCATTTGAACTACAAGGTCTTTGATCCATGTCAAGGCATGGTGCGTAGGAAGCCCCTACGAGGTTCAAGCCCACCACCTGGTCGTTCTGACCTCATTCACGTCAGTTCACCACCGTCCCGTATGACGTTAAACTATATTCCATCATTTTAACTACGAGGTCTTTGATCCATGTCAAGGCATGGTATGTAGGAAGCCTCTACAAGGTTCAAGCCCACCACCCGGTCGTTCCGACCTCATTCACGTCGGTTCACCACCGTCCCGCATGACGTTAAACTGTATTACATCATTTTAACTATGAGGTCTTTGATCCATGTCAAGGCATGGTACGTAGGAAGCCTCCACGAGGTTCAAGCCCATCTGTCATCTAATTCACGTCAAGTTCCACTTGCGTCCAACATGACGTTAAACTGCATTTCAGTCTGACGGTAAGCCGTTGTGACCAACCCAAACTACGAGGACTTTGATCCGTGTCAAGACATGGTACGTAGGAACCCTACCTACGGTTCAAGACTAATAATCATTGGCCCAGACCGTCTCCTTGTTGGTGTGCCAATCCCCCATTTTCTCCCGAACTATGAGGACTTTGATCCATGTCAAGGCGTGGTACGTAGGAAGCCTCCATGAGGTTCAAGTCCATTCCCCTTTGGAGCAAGGTCCCTTACTCACGTCGGTTCGCCGACACCCACCACAAGTGGACCCCCGGGTTCACCTTTACGTCGGTTCTCCAACGAAACCCATTTGAACTACGTGGTCTTTGATCCATGTCAAGGCATGGTACATAGGAAGCCTCCATAAGGTTCAAGCCCATCACCCAGTCGTTCCGACCTCCTTCACGTCGGTTCGCTGACAAGACCCATCGGACCAAGGTCTACCTTCACGTCGGTTTGCTAACGATGCCCATCGGACCAAGGTCCACCTTCACGCTGGTTCGCTGACGCATCGGACCAAGGTCCACCTTTACGTTGGTTCGCTGACAACATCCATCGGGCCAAGGTCCACCTTCACATCAGTTCAACGGCACCACCCCGAACTACACTGACTTTGATTCCCTGCCACGAGGATACGTAGGAAGCCTCTTCGAGGCTCAAGCCCAACTTCAATTTCTCCCCTGAAATGGTCCCATTTCATTCCCCCTCCACTTCATTCATCCATTCATAACCCATCCTGATTCTCACCCGGGCCGCCACATCCCGGTGGGATCATGCCATCCACCTCCTCGCTGCTTCTAGCGGCACATGGGACACTTTCCACATTTAATCCCCATCATATCTATGGGTCGTTTTCCTCTGTGTACACCCCGATTCATCACCCCTTCGAACTATGTGGGTTCTGATCCCTGTCCTCTACATAGGGTACGTAGGAAACCTCCAAGAGGTTCAATCCCAACCAATGGTAATCCATGGTGTCCCCCATCCTGGGGCGCACTTCCCCTGATCCACCCTCAGTGGTGTTCAGATCATCCATTACGGTGTGACATCTCCCCTCTAGGGAGTGCACCACCTCGGATCCCTCCTCATTGGGTGTTCTGATCCATCCATCTTCCAGGTGTTCTCCCTTTGGGATATACCAATCTGATCCGTCTCTATGGGACATTCTGATCACCCTCATTCCATCTCCTCAAGACGTTAAACTCGCGGCCTACCTTGTGATAAACATGAGATACCCGAGGAAAACCTCGGAAGACATGACTTTGGTGTAACCGTCTCTACTAGACGTTAATCTTGCAACATACCCTTTGTTAAACATAGGAAGCTGAGGAAAACCTCAGATACATGCCTCAGGTTCTGCACCCTTGAGATTCCCTCTTATGAGGAAGAATACAGGTTCCCCTATGTCCACGCACACAGAGATGCCCCGACATGCCTGATGTTGCCGTCTACTCCGACCGAAGGTCACTACCATGTCAAGACCCTATGGAAAGTCTTGATGGAAGTAGTGTAATTAACCGGCATCCATGAAGATATGGCACCGGGAATGAGATTAACGAACAATGTATTAAATCTATGAGGGAGACCCGGACTAGGTGATGAGTTCTGAGGAGGAATCCACGGAAGGAAGAACCGACATCCCATCATACCGTTTCGATCAAGGAGCAGACATCCCTGAATAAAGAGCGAATGCCTCCCGCCTTTGGAAAGCAGGAATGCGGGGAAACAGCTGCGCGTCCTCACAGACGGATGCGAACGCCCCAGCGAAAGCATCAGAAACAACTACCATAAAATGATCAATGAAATATCTGAAGACTCTATTTATTGAATCATTAAATATAACTTGTTCATTAGTAAGATCAAATGGAATCATTAAAGATTCATAGTTTTTATACCATGTATGGAATGTTTTCTTAATTATAACCTCATTATATACCCACAATTGATTATATATATAATTTATATAAATAATAGAAAAGTATTTACCTCTACATAGTTTATTAAAAATTTCATAAATGCAGGGAAGATGAAACCTTTTATTTATAGTGATATAGTTAAGTTCTCAATAATCAATAGTGAGTCATGTTGATACATCTTTCTTCATAAAAATAATGATATGTTCACCCCATGGTGAAACACATTTCTAAATTAATCCATTTTCAAGATTCTCTTGGAATTTCATATTTATTTCCCACAACTCAATTGAGGAATTCTATATATTATGAGAAAAAAATGTAGAACAAGGTAAGATTTTTTAGAGAACCTAACTTTATGATTGGGTGGAAGATGAGGAATTTATTATAATAATATGTCAACAAGATCCAAAAAATAAGCATATAATTTATGTTTAGTTTCTCCCCATCCATCTAATATAAACACCCCATTAGAATAGGAATCAAAGCCCAAACTCTGGATGGAACATCAATTGTTAGTTCACATATATCATCCCTCTAATAATTGATCGTAAGATGATTTAGAATATCAAATGTGATTTACCTTCCAAGATAACTAATTTTAGCCTTATATAATGAAATATTATCTTTTCCTAAGATAATATAAAACTCATCCAGTGTGAGAATAACAAAATTTTCATGAAGCACGTTACATGGATATTTAATCAGAAAAGATTCATATACTTGAGATGAAAATCTTACCATTATAACATTTCAATAATAATTCATTATCTAATTACTTAGGTGGTATATTGATACTCTTATAAAACTATTTAGATATAAAAGAGTGGGTAGATCTAGAATCAAATAAGACATTATTAGTTTTACAGAGGATGGAAAGTATTTCTTTCACCATGTCATCATCATACCCATTATTAGAAATAGTAATAACATGAGATTTATCTATATCTCTAGGATTAAGAGGTTTTTAAAATCTATCATCAACATTATACTACATATTTGGTAACGTTTTTGAATAATTCTCATAATATTTCATTTAAAATACTTGAGTGAGGGTTGTGTCTTCTGTGGTACTTTCTATCTATTAATATCATTTAATAACTTCTTCCCATCACTTTATTATTTAATTACTGGATGACCTACATTTTTATACTTGAAACATTTACCAGTTCCATTAGGAAAATTTAATCTATGTTTCCTTCCACTGTATCATCATAATGGAAGGATCATATTCTTTTCTCCATGGTTTTTAAAATTTCCTTTGAATTTATTATTTCATTTCTTATCAAAACCATGAGATTAAGGATGAACTCCCATATCCATATTGATCATTATAGAACATGGAACAATTTCTTCATATCTATTGGAGTTTCTTAATGATAACACCCTTTATAGACTTGGTTTTATGAAACTAAATAATTTACTAACCATAACTTCATGTTGGATGATAATTCCATAAGTATTCCTAGGAAGTCTTTTAAAATTTGTAGTATAGGTACCAATAGATTCATCATCCTTCATTTTTAGCTCAAGTGATTATTTATCTATAATGTTTCAAAGAATATGAGGAAATTTCTTATTGAGGAATAATCTTTTAAACTAATCCCAATATATAGAGTAATTTTATTCTTTTATTTGGTTTTCTTGATAAGAGTCCACCATTGATCTTGTTTTTCTTCCAAATGATAAATAACTAGAATAACATTTTCATGTTTAGAACACTATAAAATGGGAAATAAATTTTTAGTTGTACTGATCCATTACTAATTAACTAGTGGATCAAAATGCATGTTAAAATAAGGTGGATTCTCCCTAATGGAGGACTAAACAAAATGTTTCTCCCCAATTTTCTCATTTGGATGCTTAGTGTGATTCATAGAATGAGAATTTTGTGTGATCCTGGAAAAAAAGTTTTCCATTCTAGATCTCATAAGATTTTTCTTCCTAAGATGAAACTCATTTAATTTTCTATCATATTTTGTATTAACATGATTACTTATGGTTTCATCCATTTAATAAAACCAAAATAATAGTGTGAGAAATAATAATAATATTGGAAAACCAAATAATCATAAAAAATAATTTATATAGGATGTCTAAATAAAGGATTTTTTAAATCTAGGGAACCTTGGGATTAACCTAGGTTATCAATGATAATTATTAAAATGTTATGATAGTATCCTATACTTATAATCATTCCCATGGTTCATACTAAACTTTTCCCATTCTAGATTCAAAAGGCTAACTAAATATTTCTCAGATACCAACTACATCATTCCATATGTTTCATATATAGATATTACCAATAATTTTATGAATACTCCTTAGATATCCCAACAATCCATTACATAATCAAATAGTTCTATTATCTTTAAAAATATGGACACATAAATAATGAGTTAATAATAGTCCCCCATTATCTCATTCATTCCTAAAAAACATTATAGATATTTCATTCCTAAAACCATTCATCAAAACCTGGGTAAATGAAACATAAGAAAGGTTGATCTTAGATACTCAGTAAGGGTAAAGAGGAATATATAAATGATCACATTTATTTAATATAAGTATTAGTGTATGTTAACATGATCTTAATATTTAAAACCATACATTGCATATTTAAGATCATAATATTATGTCATGACATAAATCATGGTAGTCTATAAGACATAAATCATGAAGGAGTAAAAGTACATAATCTATGAGGGTGTAATGTTTTAATAATAGATGAGTTTTTTACATACACATGAGCTTATTTCTTTTTGATCATGTATAAATATAAACAAGTTCACACATTTAGTTAAGTATATGAAAATTGATGCTTGTATAAACTCATGGACATGAAACAAGGTGCATGAATTATCTTATGGACATGAAAGTTGGTTCTATGCATAAAATTATGGATATAAAACCCAGGTCCATGCATAATATTGTGGACATGAAATCTAGGTCTATGATTAATAATATGGATGTGAAATGTAGTACCATGCTTAATATTATGGACAAGAAGACCAGTTCTGTAGATAATATTGTGACCATGAAGTCATATTCACACATATCATATTATCCTTAAGAGTTATCCTTATTTACCAATGAATTAGAGGGAGATATATGCGTCAATATTCACATAATGATAATATTACATATGTTTTCCAAAATATCATAAAAAATTCATTATATCAGATCCTAGGAAATTAAATGGGCTTTATAAATATTTCATCATAGAATAACCCATAGAAAAGGAACAAGTTTCATAAACATATTGTCATCCTAAACATAGACGATTTATAGAAAGAATAAGGATGGAATCCTTTGATCATAACACCAGTAAATCATAATTTATATAAATTATTTTTATTTTTAATATAAATACTATTAAAAAGTCATTAAAACAATCTTTAGGAAAATATCCTTTCTATTTCGAAATATCTTCTTTAAAATCTAAAAATTTCAAAAATATTATGGAAACAATTTTCTTTAAAAACAAGTAAGGAAAATTCTGATGGAATCATCAAATCATTTAATGGTCATAATGGTGGGAAATTATGTTAATTATATATAAATTAAAAAACATTCCATTCATACATTCATTAAGATTTAAAATATACCTCATTCAAAAAATGAAAAGAAAATTCCATTTAAACCCATTTTTCAAAAAATCAAATATAGGTAAAAATGACTTTAAAAATTATTAGGATAATTTTAAAAACCTTCAATAAATCATTATTTATAAAAAATTGATAATAAATAAAAATAATTCCACTAAATAGAGAAATAAAGTCAATTGTACTTAAAATATTTTATCTCTATCTTGTTTACTTATGGTGAGAAAAATGAAATTAAAACATGTTATCCAAATAAATAACTGAAGGATAATAAATATCATGATTTTAATATGAGATAGATCATTGTATTTCATCATTTAAAACTTAATCACAAGAAATACTAAAAATTAATGAGTTTGTAACATAAAACACTTACCACATTTTTATCTTTTGGAATGTAAGATCCATGAATGAAATAACATTAAATAGATCTATAAATCCAAAAAAATATCTTAATATGAATCATAAATGAAATTAATGGGTACTATATACACTATATAAAATAAAAATTTATTGAATACATCATGTTTCCAATGGAAATAAATCTAAGATGAAAATATCTTATCTCAGGTCTAACATCCTTTATATTGGTTCGAACCTTCTCTTATTTGAAAGAAATACTTTAGATATCCTATTAAGGAATATAGGATTAGTATTTTGGGAAGACCAAAATCTATTTAATGTTTTTGAGGATTTTGGGAAGGGATTGTTTAGGGTATAGTTGACCTATAATACTTAAAGATATCTAAATAAATGAAGGGTTGTCCTTTTATAAGGGATGGAAAAGCCACACATGGAGTTACTAAAAATATTAAAATATAAATAATTAATTCTCATGGGAAATGAATCTAAATCGACATATATTCAAACCTAGGGTTGGCTATGGTAGAAATAATATCAAAAAATAAGATTTTGACTTCTTTAAATGGTATTTTAAACATTATATTTCAGTTTAATACCCTAGTTAACAAATTTTATCCTTAACCATGATAATGTATTTTTTCACTCATTGGTGGTTATAATTTTACTTATAAGGTAACTATTGAAACATAAATAGAAATGGGTTTACATTTTTACTATATCTTATCCTATATCTTTTTTTTATAATTTAATGATTTTTAAAATAACTTAATAAAATATTATTTTCATAAAATATCATTAATATCAATTTTAACACTTTACATTTATTTTAATTTAAAATCCATAAGTCAATGATTTAATTGAAATTTAATTCATTAACACAAAAAATAATAATTTCATATTCATCTACAAAATTCATGGAACACTATAACTCACTCATATATAACTTTTAATATTTTTAAAATAATTTATTTTAATTTTTTAATAAATAAATATTATTTCAGTGTTGTGTAAGAATTTAATGTAATTATTTAATACCTAAAATGTATAATAAATTAATATCATGAACATAAGATATTATTGTAACATCCCAAGTAATTAGTGAATAATATATATTCTTATCTATGTCTATTTATGAATTAGATAGTGTTTTAGAGGCTTAAAATGAGAATAAATCAAATCTTAAGCATGTAATACACTAATATTTTTTAAAGATTGTTTTACTGCCTTTTGATGGAAAACCATTTTTAAATCAAACGTTTGAAAATTTTATAAGCTCTATTTTTAAAAATAAACTTATTATTTATGATTGTGACATTTAAATTTACCATGGGTAAATTTTTGGTATTTTTCTGACAATGTTCATTTTTTAATGAATAGTGAAAAATACTGCATTTTACATCAAAACTTATTTTTCATATAATTTAATTATATGGTTAGACTATATTTTTAATTGGTTTTAAAGTTTAATTAGAATTTATTTTTACCATTTAATCCAATTTTGTTCATTATAATTAATTTCACTTTGGAATTGGGCATAAACAAGTGCCAAACTTTTCATAGATATTGTTTAAAGAAAATCCACTATTTGTTTTGACAACATGAATTATTTTTAAATTAATTATTGCAATTTCTGTGTTTAGAATTTGGTAAAATGGATTATATATTTGGAATAAGATGTTACAAATTATTTAATTAAGACTCTTTTGTTTTTGGACTTTTTGAATAGTAACGATGGTAATTATCTTTAATTATCTTGATTAATTAGTAATCGGGTTGTTAAGGATAATAAAATAATATCATAATAATAAAAACTGACCCAAAAATGTGTCCTAATTCTACTGGTTGTGTCATGGCCGACCATGAGATGCCTTGTTCCAAACTTGGGGACCCCATGGAATCACTTTTGTGTGATAATGACTTTTTATCTTTTTATTTTTAAAGAAAGTAAATATAACAAAGAATGTATCACCTGAGTAAAACATTTTTAATTTTGTCTACATAAATGATATCTTAGACTATAAATATTCATTGAAAAGATAAAAAGATTTACTACATCATATTATTTTTTATATAATTTTTAGACATTAAATAAATTAAATTATATATGACACCATGATGATGTAGTGATTACCTCATTATTTAACGATTTAAATAAAATGAAATGATAATGTAAAATATAAGAACTAAACTTGTCAGAAACCTATTTTATGGGTGGATTTAGAAATATTATCACCTTATCCTCTAAATACATCAATGTGGGACCTTTAAAATCCGAAACTCATTTGAAAATAAAGTAACATTTTATACCTTTCCAAGAGTGCCCCTCCTCTCCTCTTATAAAAGGCCCCCACCTCTACCTCCTTACCCACACCTCTAAAGCCATTGGATCGGCCAAGATCTGCTCCTTTTATCTCTCCATATCCCTCTTCTCATCTTAGAAGCCTTACGTTAGGCAGGAAGCTCTTCAATAAACCCTTTTGGTTCAGACCAAAGGGAGTTAACCGATTTAAAGGTAAAGTCTTCTCTAATGTTCTTTTGTTTTATTTTTCTTATCCAACCCCCTAAACTATTTTTATTCCTTTATTTTGTAACAAAACCAGTATCTTAAATATACTAGGATGTTGTTATGTGAATGATTCGAGCTACACTTACACACACCTGCATCTAATGGTTAAAGAACATACTGTTTCTGTGGATGGTGAATTTCTGACTCATGAAACGATGATTGTTCAATATTATTTTACCACCTTCAAAGGTGGCCATTAAGATGTCACTATATTTATATATGATATATAATATGTTTATTCTTTACTTAAGCTTATGTATTTTTTATTTATGGCATACCTTTATGGTTTCCATTATGGGTAAACACGATATCTTCATTTTAGGAAGTGTGGACTACCGCCCCCTCAAAGTGATTTGATTCGTTAATACCATATGTGGTATGTATAAAGGATAGATTTAATGATATTATATATGATACCATACTGGAATTATAATACTATTATGTATCATTATGTTTTAATTCCATTAAATATGAAATAGAAATGGAAGTAGCGTTCATGCGTACGTACGGATTACCGTCTCCATGAACGGTGCATTTCATTTATTACCTCTAAATGTTATGTAATATTATAAATGCATGTATATACTGGATATATATTATATATATGATATCTACATCATGAATATAATTCTGGATATAATTCATATTTTACCCCATGAACAACTTGTAATTATAAAGAGTGTATTTTTGACTCAAGTACCAATGATCGACAAAACAACCATTATTAACTTAAATAATTACATAGTGTTCATAACATGGTAATAAGTGATATAAAAGAAATAATGAACTTGAAAAAGGTTCTTAAGTAAGTAGAAATTAACTGAAGTTTATTATTCAGGAGGTTAAAGAACGATCAAGTCAAGTCGGACCCGAGGTATGAGACTTTGTCTCAATCGCATTTCATTGAGGCATATTTTGTTTTATACACAACGTTATTTTATACGGTGTATAAAACCCTTTGAATTTTATGTATATTCAAAAAGAATCTTTTTTATATGAAGAGTTTTACTAAACGACAAAAGGAATGTTTTTTTGTTCGTAAGTATGCGGCGACAACGACTTCTCTACCGCCGTGACCATTAATTGAGTTTCGGCTTCCTCTACAAGCCATAACATTTTTTTAAATGAAAAAAAATAAAAACCATGTTTTACTTTTATTTTATTTTGGTATTGAAAATGGTTTTCATAATGTTTTTATATCAATGTGTTGTATTGATATCTTGTGATTGAAATGTGGAAATGTTATGTTTCCTTTATGCATGTTTTCTGTGATACGATTATGTTATGGTTCTTGGGAATTGTTATGAAGATGGGTGGTTCCGTGATAAACTAAGGGCGGGTGAGCCCGATATAGAACTCCAATGAATTGGGTAACGTGAAGGAGGTAAACGTTAAGGTTTCTTCGAAGATTTTTATGGAATATACTGTGATGGGTATTCCAAACGTAACCAAGAGGGTTACTCACTACGTAAGAATGTGATGAATGCCTCAAGTTACCTTTATGTCTTATGATTTCTATGATTTATTCATGATTTTGATGAGGTATTTTAAAGTGCTTATGTTTTATGAGTAAAGTATGATTTCATTGATTCTTATGTATACATGTACTCATGTTTCCTTTCCATATTTTTATATCCCTTACTGAGCATTTTATGCTCATCCCAAGTTTTTTTTGAAATGTTTTTCACAGGTCAAAGGAAAAGTATATGATGTGTTGATAGTGTCGAGGAAGTGTGATGAAAGAATCTATGTTTTATTTTAAATATTTCTCCTTTGATGGGAAAAAATAATACTGTATTTTATGTAACCGCCTTGTTTAAATGTGGAATGTAATGCATGATTTATGATCTAATTCTCTAAAACTCTAAACCTGAAAAGATCCTCAATGTGTATTCTTGAAATAAGTCAAGATTAAGTAATGTTTAAGACTGGGGCCTTATAGTTGGTATCAGAGGTCGGTTTAGATAACTTTAGGAGTTAAAATTCTATAAAATAAATATCCAATTTTTTTCGGTCAAATTGAAAATGATATAGCATTTGAAGAATACCATGTTGCTTCATCTAAGACATGTTTGTTCAGAATGGTTTTTCGTAGAGGAAATAAGGAAGCAATTCTAGGAAGGCATATAGAAGGAAATGAACTTCCAAATCAGCATCCTGAGATGGTCGGAATTGGAACTGAACAATTTGTTGCAGTAATGGAACAGTTGACTCAAGCGATAAATGGTGGCGGTATCCATGCACGTGATCAGCCGGATCAACCACAGAGGAACATGTCAGTGGTGGAACATTTCATGAGGCAACATCCCCCATCATTCAGAGGATCATCTGAACCTATGCTAGCTGAAGGGTGGATTAAAGAACTAGAGAAGATTTTCGATGTCATGGGGTGTTCGGACAATCAAAAGGTTAGTCTTGATATTTACCGTTTGGAGGGTGAAGCATATCAGTGGTGGTCGATGTTTAAAAATATCAGGGACACTGATGAGATTGATGCTCTTGACTGGGATGAATTCATAAGTATGTTTCTTGGGAAATATTTTCCTAAGGCTGTTCGACTTAGGATGGAAAAAAATTCTTGAAATTGAGGCAAGAGGAAGACTTAGTGGATGATTATGAAGAAAGGTTCACTCGATTGGAAAGGTATGCTCCAAATTTTATCTGAGACCTTGATAGTAAAATCAATCATTTTTACTCAGGATTAAAGCCAAAAATATCGAAGGGAATTAGCTTATCATGAGTTCGAGAGTTATGAAAATCTTGTTCGATGTGCTGATAAGGTGGAAATGGAGTTTGCCGATGATCAAGTGTCCTATAACAACCAACAGAAGAAGAGACTGAGGTGGTAGGAGAAAGGGAAGAATTCTTCAGAAAGGTCTGATGGTAAGAAAACTAAGTTTCCAGTTTGTGATAAATGTGGTAAAAGGCATGCTGGGGAAATTATTCTGAATTCTAGAAAGTGCTACCGATATGGTAAGATGGAACATAAGGCTCTTGATTTCACTGAAAAAGATCAAGGTGATGGTAAGACCAAATTTTATTTATAGTTAGTGAAATGTTTCAAGTGAAATGAGATGAGTCATTATGCAAACGAGTGTCCGAAAAAGAGATAGAGTGATGGGAAGAAGTCAGACTACAAGAAAAAAGGGGTGGTGAAATCCTTTGCAACTACTTCAGCAGATGTTGGGCCATCAAATTAAGTGGTATCAGGTACTTTGTTTGTTTTTTCAGATTATGCCAGTGTGTTGTTTGATTCAGGGTCCACACATTCTTTCATCTCTGAAAACGTTTCTAGTAAAATGGGAATACTATCTCAAAAAATGACTCTTGAACCTGTGGTAAAACACCTGGGGGAAATGTTGAGGCAAAAAGAATTTATAAGAATCTCCATATCCTTATCCGTGGAAAGAACCTACTTGAAAACCTTATTGTTCTACCTCTAGTAGAGTTTGATGTTATCCTGGGTATGGTTTGGCTCTCTATTTACCATGCTAAGATTGACTGTAGAGATAAAGAAGTTTCTTTTCAGAAAGACTTTTAGTTTGTGTACAAGAATGAACCCTTACTATTGATAACATATCAAGAGGCTGAGAAACTTGTAAAATATGGAAATGAATGTTACCTTTCACATATTGTTGAAAACAAAAGAACTATTTAGATTAATGATGTGCCAATGGTAAATGAGTATCCTAATATTTTTCCTGATGAGTTTCCTAGAATAATACCAGATCGGGAAGTTGAATTTACTGTTTACTTAGTTCCTAATTCTAAGCCAATTTCAAAACCCCCTTATCGAATGGCTCAAATTGAACTTTTAGAGTTGAAGGAGTAATTGCAAGATTTATTAGAGAATGGTTTCATTCGACCTAGCACATCACCATGGGGTGCTCCTATATTATTTTTTAAAAAGAAATATGGTTCTATGAGACATTGCATTGATTATAGATCCTTGAATAACATCACTGTTAAGAACAAATATCCTTTTCCTCATATCGATGATTTGTTTGATCAGCTCCAGGGAGCTCAGTATTTTTCAAAAATTGACCTGAGATCGGGTTACCATCAGTTGAAGGTAAAGGAAGTAGATATTCCAAAGACCGATTTTCATACAAGATATAGCCATTATGAATTTTTAGTTATGCCTTTTGGGATAACCAATGCACCAGCTGTATTCATAGACCTTATGAATAGAATTTTCCATGAGTTCTTGGATAAGTTTTTGGTGGTTTTCATTGATGATATTTTGGTGTTTTCTAAAAGTAAATAGGAGAATGAAAGTCTTTTATGGGTTATTTTAAAAACCTTAAAAGAAAAGAAATTGTATGGAAATTCAGTAAGTGTGAGTTTTGGTTGCAAAAAATTTCTTTCCTTGGTCACATTATTTCTAAGGATGGGATAACTGTTGATCCTGAAAAAATAGAGGTTGTGGAAGAATGGCCAAGACCCACAAATGTAACTCAGATTCGTAGCTTCCTTGGTTTGGAAGGCTATTACCGAAGGTTTGTTATTAATTTTTCCCGGTTATCTAGTCCAATGACTAAGCTAACTCGGAAGGTTGTTAAGTTTATCTGGACAAAATAATGTGATGATTGTTTTCAGGAACTGAAAAGAAGATTGGTGAATGATCCAGTTTCGGAACTACCTTCCAAGAATGGAGAGTTTATTATCTACATTGATGCTTCATTGAAAGGACTTGGTTGCGTCCTAATGCAGAATGATCAGGTAATTTCTTATGCTTCACATCAGTTGAAAACTCATGAGGTAAATTACCCTACACATGATTTGGAATTAGCTGCTGTTGTTTTTGCATTAAAAATTTAGAGGCATCATTTGTATAGATTAAAGTGTGAAATATATACCAATCACAAAAGTTTAAAGTATATATTAAATCAGAAATAATTGAACATGAGACAGTGGAGATGGCTGGAATTAATCAAGGATTATGATTGTATAATTCATTACCATCTGGGAAAAGAAAATAAAGTGAATGATGCTTTGAGTCGAAAAAGTAATGCTTCATTAACAATGTTTCCTTTGGAACGTGATCCTTTGGTTAAGGATTTGATGAACATCGAAATAGAAGTTGTTGGTGTAGGATGTCCTTCTGTTTTGTTTCAGGTATCAGTGAAATCTTCTCTATCGGACAGAATTAAGCAAGAACAGAAGCAAGACAGTGAGTTGCAGAAAAAGGTAGAACTGGTTTAGAAGGGTAAGTTGCCTGAATTCAACATTGATAATGATTGGGTTTTGAGATTTTGGAAGAGATTGTGTGTTACTTGTGATTCACAGTTGAAAAGAGAGTTGTTATGTGAAGCTCATAGTTCTCCGTTTTCAGTTCATACAGGTAGTACTAAGATGTATTGAGATCTTCGGGAGTATTACTGGTGGGACGAAATGAAAATAGATATTGTTGATTTTACTATGATGTATTTGACTTGTCAATAGGTTAAAGCAGAGCGGCAGTTACCGAATGGGATGCTTCAGCCTTTACTAGTGCGAGAGTGGAAATGGGAAAATATACCCATGGACTTTGTTGTGGGATTGCTGAAGACACCTCAAGGTAATAATTCAATCTGGGTTATTGTTGATCGCTTGACTAAATCTGCTCATTTACATGCTATACGAGATAATTTTTCCCTAGATCAACTTTCCCGTTTGTATCTTAAAGAGATAGTCAGGTTACATGGAGTTACTCTCTCCATTGTATCTGATTGTGATCCCAGGTTTACTTCTAACTTCTGGAAGGGCCTTCAAAAGTCATTGGGTACTGAATTAAATTTTAGTACAAATTTTCATCCTTGATCATATGGGAAGTCAAAACGAATGATTCAGACTTTGGAGGATATTCTACATGCTTGTTCGATGGATTATCAGGGAATTTGGGACCAACATCTTTCTTTGGTTGAGTTTTTTTATAATAACAGTTTTCATTCTAGTATACAGATGGCCCCATTTGAGGCATTATATGGGAAGCGGTGTCGAACTCTAGATTTCTGGGATGAAGTAGGTGAAAGGATGTTGATGGGACCAGAATTGGTAGAAGATTTGGAAGATAAAGTTCAGATAATACAGAGACACATGAGAACAACTCAGAGTAGGCAGAAGAGTTATGCAGACAACAGGAGAAAGGATCTCTCTTTTGTGGTAGGTGATCATGTTTTTCTCAAAGTTTCACCATGGAAAAGTGTGATGCGATTTGGTAAGAAAGGAAAGATGAGTCCAAGGTTCATTGGACCATATGAAATTCTAGAGAGAGTTGGATCAGTTTCATACCTAGTGGATTTACCTCTGAGTTTATCTCAGTTACATAATGTTTTTCATGTTTCAATGTCAATGAAGTACATGCCAGATCCATCTCATGTTTTGAGTCCAGAGGTGGTTCAGCTGGAAGAGAATCTATCTTATGAGGAACAACCGTTCCAGATTCTTGACCACATGGAGAAAGTGTTTCGGAATAAGTTGATTCATCAAGTAAAGGTTTTGTGAAAAAACCACATGAGTGAAGAGGCAACATGGGAATCTGAAAATGCAATGAGGGATAAATACCCCCACTTATTCGATAAGTAAATAAATTGCAGGGACACAATTTTCTAAAGGAGAGAAGGATGTAACATACCAAGTAAGTAATGAATAATATATATTCTTATCTATGTATATTTATGAATTAGATAGTGTTTTAGAGGCTTAAAATGAGAATAAATCCAATCTTAAGCATGGAATACACTAATATTTTTAAAAGATTGTTTTACTGCCTTTTGATGGAAAACCATTTTTAAATCAAAATTTTGAAAATTTTATAAGCTTTATTTTTCAATATAAACTTATTATTTATGATTGGGACATTGAAATTTACCTTGGGGTAATTTTTGGTATTTTTATGACAATGTTCATTTTTTAATGAATAGTGAAAAATACTGCATTTTACATCAAAACTTCGTTTTCATCTAATTTAATTTTATGGATATATTATCTTTTTAATTGGTTTTAAAGTTTAATTAGAATATATTTTTACCATTTAATTCAATGGTGTTTATTAGAATTAATTTAACTTTGGAATTGGGCATAAACAAGTAAAAAACTTTTCATAGATATAGTTTCCAAAAAACCGGCTATTTGTTTTGACAACGAGAATTATTTTTAAATTAATTATTGAAATTTCTGTGTTTGGAATTTGGAAAAATGGATTCCATATTTGGAATAAGAAGTTCTAAATTATGTAATTAAGACTCTTTTATTTTTGGACTTTGTGAATAGTAACGACAGTAATTATCTTTAATTATCTTGATTAATTAGTAATCAGGTTGTTAAGGATAATAAAATAATATCATAATAATACAAAATGACCCCAACATGTGTCATAATGCTACTGGTTGTATCATGTCCGACCATGGGATGCCTTGTTCCAAACTTGGGGACCCCATGGAATCACTTTTGTGTGATAATGATTTTTTATCTTTTTATTTTTAAAGAAAGTAAATATAACAAAGAATGTATCACCTGAGTAAAACATTTTTAATTTTGTCTACATAAATGATATCTTGGACTATAAATAGTCATTGAAAAGATGAAAATATTTCTTACATCATAGTAGTTTTTTTATAATTTTTAGACATTAAATAAATTAAATTATATATGACACCATGATGATGCATCGATTACCTCATTATTTTACGATTTAAATAAAATGAAAAGATAATGTGAAATCTAAGACCTAAATTTGTCAAAAACCTATTGGATGGGTGGATTTCGAACTCTTATCACCTTATCCAATAAATACATCAATGTTGGACCTTTAAAATCTGAAATGCATTTGAAAATAAAGTAACATTTTATACCTTTCCAAGAGTGCCCCTTCTCTCCTCTTATAAAAGGCCCCCACCTCTACCTCCTTACCCACACTTCTAAATCCATTGGCTCGGCCAAGATATGCTCCTTTTATCTCTTCACATCCCTATCCTCATCCTATAAGCCTTACCTTATGTAGGAATCTCTTCAAGAAACCCTTTTGGTTCAAACCAAAGGGAGTTACCCGATTTAAAGGTAAAGTCTTCTCTAATGTTCTTTTGTTTAATTTTGCTTCTCCAACCCTTTAAACTCTTTTTATTACTTTATTTTGTAACACAACCAGTGTCTTAAATATACCAAGATGTTGTTATGTGAATTATTCGAGCTACACTTACACACAACTTCATCTAATGGTTAAAGAACATACTATTTCTGTGGATGGTGAATTTCTACCTCACGAACCGACGATTGTTCAATATTCTGTTAACACCTAAATGGTGGACATTAAGATGTCACTATATTTATATATGATATATAATATGTTTATTATTTACTTAAGCTTCTATATTTTTTATTTATGTCATACCTTTATGGTTTCCATTATGGGTAAACGCGATATCTTCATTTTAGGAAGTGCGCACTACCTCCCCCTCAAAGTGATTTGATTCGTTAATACCATATGTGGTACATATAAAGGATAGATTTGATGATATTATATATTATACCATAATGGAATTATAATACTATTATGTATCATTATGTTTTAATTCCATTAAATATGAAATATAAAAGGAAGTATCTTTCATGCGTACGTACGTCTTACCGTCTCCATGAACGGTGCAATTCATTTCTTACCTCGAAATGTTATGTAATATTATAAATGCATGTATATACTGGATATATATGATATATATGATATCTACATCATGAATATAATTCTGGATATAATGGATATTTTACCCTATGAACAACTTCTAATTATAAAGAGTTTATTTTTGACTCAAGTACCAATGATCGTCAAAAAGACCAATATTAACTTAAATAATTACATAGTATTCATAAAATGGTAATAAGTGATATAAAAGGAATAATGAACTTGAAAAATGTTTTTAAGCAATTATAAATTAACTCAAGTTTATTATTCAGGAGGTTAAATAACGATCAAGTCAAGTCAGACCCGAGGTATGGGACTTCGTCTCAATCGCCTCTCATTGAGGCATATTTTGTTTTATACACAACATTCTTTTATACGGTGTATAAACCACATTTACTTTTATTTATATTCAAAAAGAATCTTTTTTATATGAAGAGTTTTACTAAACGACAAAAGGAATGTTTTTTTGTCGTACGTATGCGGCGACAACGACTTCTCCGCCGCCGTGACCATTATTTGAGTTTAGGCTTCCTCTACAAGCCATAACATTTTTTTAAATGAAAAAAATAAAAACCATGTTTTACTTTTCTTTTATTTTGGTATTGAAAATGGTTTTCATAATGTTTTTGTATCAATGTGTTGTATTGATATCTTGTGATTGAAATGTGGAAATGTTATGTTTCCTTTATGCATGTTTTATGTGGTATGATTATGTTATGGTTCTTGGGCATTGTTATGAAGATAGGTGGTTCCATGATAAACTAAGGGTGGGTGATCCCGATATAGCTCTCCAACATATTGGGTAACATGAAGGAGTTAAACTTTAAGGTTTATCCGAAGAGATTTAGGGAATATACTGTGATGGGTATTCCAAACGTAACCAAGAGGGTTACTCACTACGTAAGAATGTTATGAATGCCTCAAGTTACCTTTATGTCTTATGATTTCTATGATTTATTCATGATTTTTATGAGGTATGTTAAAGTAATTATGTTTTATGAGTAAAGTATTATTTCATTGATTCTTATGTATAGATGTACTCATGTTTCCTTTCCATATTTTTATATCCCTTACTGAGCTTTTTATGCTCAACCCAAGTTTTTTTGAAATGTTTTTCACAGGTCAAGGTAAAAGTAAATTATGTGTTGATAGTGTCAAGGAAGTGTCATGAAAGAATCTATGTTTTATTTTAAATATGTCTCCTTTGATGGGAAAAAAGAATACTATCTTTTATGTAACCTCCTTGTTTAAATGTGGAATATAATGAATGATTTATGATCTAATTCTCTAAAACTCTAAACCTGAAAAGATCCTCAATGTTTATTCTTGAAATAAATCAAGATTAAGTAATGTTTAATTCTAGGGCCTTATAATTATGATCAAAATAACCATTTACATTTATTCAACATTTGTTTTTGTCCCCATGTGATCACATAAGAGACATTTAAAACTAATATAGTAGTATTTTGTAACATTGTTTGATTTAAATATTATATTGGCCATCTTCATGGAAAAGAGTCCATTAAAAAATAAAATTCATGGCTAAGGTGATAAGGGTTGAATTACCTTCAAATAATAAGAATTAAGGTGAAATATTATGACATTATCACTTAGTTTTAATCTAGATTAACTCTATTTACCCTTTACTATGGTGATAAATTTAACCATGGTTACCATTCATATTGAACAAAAATAAAAGGTGACTGTTTAAAGAATTTGAACCTCATGATTTGAAATATGGAATCTATTTTTTCAAATTAAATGCCTATAATTTGGGGTAATTAATTGTAAAATTAATTATAAAACATGCGACAAAAACCAATTTTTAAAGAATTATATTTTTGAGCATAAAACATGGTTAACCCTTCTCCCATGCCATAAAAATATTAAATTAATCCAAAAAAATTTGATTAATTATATAATATATAAATATATTTAATTAAAATAACTCTATAATAGTAAGTGATTTAATTTATTAAGATAAAATTATATTTTATGCATAAAAATACTTTTCATGAAAATTTTCTCTTTTACTATCAAATTATTTTTATTTTCATTTATAATTAATTGACATCCAACGAATTAATTTTAGTTATATATAAATAAAATGTTTTTAGTTCATATTAATCATACCTACCAGTATAATAGTTTGGATATAACTAGAAAATAATAACAATTTATTAGTATCTTGTGTTTTGTTTAAACAAAGTGTTGAGTGTGAGAGAAGTTATCAAAAAATTAAATCCATTTTATAAAATATGAGGGTGTTACCCCTAATAAGCTAGTTAATTTTCTAGAAACTTATGGAATATTATTTATATTTTTATGTAAAATATTATATGTATCGATATTTATACAAATTTCCAAAGACATAAAAAAAATTTAGTTATGGCATGAATATTAATGATATATAATGAATATTCATCTAAAATAAAATAATATTTATACATGATATTATTGGGACTGTATATTTTTTATTAGATAAAGGATTAGTTATTTTTGAAACATAAAATGATAAAATTTTAGTGACAACCCTTTGGATAAGCCTATCTATAGGAAAATATTCTATGTTATTAAAATTATAGAAGTGTAGTCTTCTTAGAAAATACATCTATATTAGGAAATTAGCATGTGGATGTGGTTGTGAAACACATTCACCTATGGGTAATAAATCTAAATGGTGAATATTGGGTATTAACTCAATCATTATTAGTGCATGATGAGTGGGAATAATACCACACACTTTCCAAGTTTCTTTTTGGGGGTATGATTGGGTTAATTAAAATTTATTTATAATCCATTATAAAGAATTTGAATTGATATTGACCATAGATGACCATGGTTAATCCTATGTTATCATATATTAAAGAGAGTATGTCATGATTTAGACATGATATAAATGATTATCGAGATTATATGGTTTCTCATTGTGATTATTTTTTCTCAAATATTTATTTATAGTTAATGGTTGGAATCATAAGGAACAATGATAACATTTAATGTGAAAGACAACACAATGATTGTGATCTAAAGAAAATTAATTTTTTTAAAGAAGGAATGTGAATGATTATGATTATTCCTAAATGGAGATATCAATAAATTATTAGAAACCTCATCTTGGGTGTATTTATTAACACATATAATAAGATAAAAATGGTGTTTCATGGGAGTACAATTGACGAAAACTATAGAGGAAAGAACATTAATCATCCAACATGTTGATAATGTGGAAATAATAACTCAGAGAAATGTCTCAAAGGAATGGGAAGATGCTTTCATTGTCTAATAGAAGGATTTAGAGAAACTAATTTTCCATGAAAATGAAGATTTCAATAGAGGGAAATAATTTAAATCCTAAGGTTACATTAAGAGTTCAATGACTAATGCATGTGGAACATGGTAGTTTTCCAAGTCAATGCCTTAATCCAAAAAATAAATCCTAAACCATGGAAGGTATTATACTAACCAAATCCATAAATTTAAATAATTCAAGTTCTTATATATTATGATTTGATAATTTCATCATATAATTTTTTATCTATTATATTATGGCAATAATAATAATTATAAACATAAGCATTTTTCTGATATATCATTTATTTAAGTATTTTCAATAATATATAGAATGGTACCGATAAAATAGAATAATTATTTTTTTGTAAGGTTATATTTATATAAAAATAATTCTAGGATAGATAACTCTTAATATGTGCATGATGTTGAGAAAATATCATTTTTAGTGATAAAATAATTATTGATATTGATAATTTAAATTGGATTGAATTTGTGACCTTGAAATTGATTAGTGATTTGATTAAAAAGTTATTTATGTCATATATGATGATGTTTATTGAATTTTTTGATTTATGGAATATATTGAATAAATATTTTATAGATACTTTTTTGAGGAATTTATGTCTTTATTGAGGTTTTATGTTGATTTAGGTTATTTTGGGAATAGATAAGCATATTTTAATAAAATATATGATCATTGTATTCATGTGTTTGTAATGTGACATTTTGAGATAATTTATGTTTTCATGGACAAATGTTATTTTTGGTCTTGAAAAAAAAATATGTGATCATGTTTTTTGGATTTTGGGGTTTTTATTTTGGTCTAACATTTTTTGGAGGATTCTTAAAGATAAAAATTTATGAAATTTTCAAATTTGATATTTGTTTGTAATTCATGAGGTTTTATATACTATTATATAATTTGATCATATGAAGTTTTATCCATACTGTGTAACTTGTTATAAATATTTTGGGTTTAGAATGTATATAATAATATAAGGAATATATTGATATTCTTGTTAGGAACTTATGATCCATTATTTTTATTATTTATTTAGGATGGAAAAATTTATCATGAATATTCCTCCAAGGCTAAAGGTCATAATGTTTTATTCATTTTATCCCTTTTTTAACTAGGATAAATAGTAACCTTACATGGATCATAATCCTAGAGGCACTTAGGCCTACAACATCACCAGTAGGCCCCAGATGTGTATAGCCTAAAACATGACCCTAATGGCTAAAAAAATATGACTCTACTAAGACATACCCTCCCAGTATATTATTGGATACTAAACCAAGAACCTTACCTTGTAGGGCTACACAACTATTATAGCCTCGTGCAAAAAAGAATGAAGCCTGGTACCGATGGAAGAATACATACCCTATGATCCTTCTAATATGGTATCCATGAAAATTAAGATGGTGCTATTCTACAACCCCATATGGATCTACATAGAGGATTGAGGTCTAAAACATTCCCCCTCATTATGAAGACTGTTGCAATCGCTGTAAACTATAGAATAATAAAAAAGGGATTAAGTTTTTCTTATGAAGTATATGAGATCAATTATATATATTTTTATAGTAAATTAACCCCTCAAATCACTAAAAAGGACCTTGAAATTAAAATTTTATTCTTTTTTTGTTCATTTTTTATGAATTGATGGACTAATTTATCTTGCATAGATTTATAGTTTTTTGATAATTATATTTATAACGATTATATTATCTATCACTCTATATTTTTATCTATAAATTATCTTTATACTCCATGTCCATATTTTCAAATGTTATGAATATTTTCCATATCTGGGAACTCGTATTTGTATTATTTAAGTTGACCTTTATGTTTCTATCTTCTCTTTTTAAAAGTAAGTGTTTTTATCTTTTTATAAAATGTGGGTTTTTTAAAATGTTTTCTGAAATATTAAATATTTTATCACTAAGTTAAAAATTAGAGGGTGAAATTTATTTGAGGGAGAAGATATTAACAACTTAAGATTTGATATATTTTTCCATTGTTAATAAACTAGAAGTGTTCGATACAATTGTTTATACTCAATACTGAGTTTAAATGAACCGTGATATACTTTTGAATAATAATTTAATTTATTTAATTATATCCTAGATATTAACTTTAAGTTATGAATAAAAATTACTACATTATCAAAATTATTAACAATTTTTGTTTACAAATGTATTGATTAATGCGTAACGTATTAGTACACAATTTTAAGTAGTCATTTCATGCTTCAAAAATGGTTTCTTTAAATATGGTTTTTGTTGAATTTTGTGAATCGATATTAAATTTTAATTTATTAAGAATTTATAAATTTAATTTAATAAAAACAATATACTTTTTGAAGTCATAATACTAAAATAATCTTATGGAATTTTTTTTGTGATTTTCTGAAAATATAAATTTTTAGTGAATTCTGAAAAAATACCAACTTTATATAAAATTGTCTTTTACATTAATTTATTTAAAAATTCCAATTTCTTTAAAATGATTTAAAATTCACATTTTTTAATTTTTGTTAAACATAATCCATTCAATTTCACTTGAATCTATATTACACTATTTTTTTGGATAAATGTTTTTTTCATACATAAAAAAGCGTTTTTCTAGAAAAAACTTTCATAAGGTTTTATGGGTTTATTTTAAAAGAAATTGATGAAAAATATTGAAAAATTATCTTATTAAAAATAGATTCCATATTTACAATTAGAATTTAATTTTTTTGAATGATTGAAATTTAATTTTTTGTCATAATGAATTATTAAAAGTGTAAAATTTTATTTCCACACTTAAGGTTAAAATAAGTTTCTCTAGGGGTTAAACTAAGGGATATGGGTAATAATGAAAAATACACTTTTCTAAATCCTATTTTTTAGTAATATTTAGTACCTATCACATATAATATTAAATTATCACTCATTTGGGAAATATTTGGAATTAAAAAGACATTAATATATTTTAATCTTTTGAAAATATCCAAATATGACCACTCTCTCATTTGTTAAAGGACACCCCCTCTTCTCTCTTATTCACATAGAAAGAGCCTCTAATCATGGTTAAGACCCACTCAAATAATTTCTTAAAATCCCTCCCCATTTCTTGTAGTCTTTTTATTGATCATAATTCCATCATTTCATGTCATAATGTGTAATCTAAATGAGGTTTCTCAACAATGTGATTTAACTATTAAATGCATAATTTCATTTTTATTTCTTATTATAACATAGAAAAACCTATCATATACCTTGTCAAATAATTACTCCAATATCACCACTATATTGATATGTTATTGTGATGATTTCACAACCATTTTCAACCTCATTTACTTTATATGGGATATGATTGTATCACTCATGTGTATGTGTGGACTACCACCTCCATGTTGTGATATGATTCATTTTACTTGATCACCGTAAATAGATATTCATAATAATGTATTTAATTTTTATAAATGATATTTATAACATAATTATGATTTTATAAATAAAATACCTTCTCTACCTTCTTATTATCCCATCTATTGGTAAAGGATAAAATCGCTCCTACATTCCTATGAACTAATTCCTCTATAAAGTGAAGTTATTAATTATTCATTTTATCATCATGTGTTTGGTAATAAGGATATATTTAAATAATATATATATGATATTTATTATATAATAAGGATTTAGTAAAGGGGAATTATTATTTACCTTTCTTTTTTAAATATATCTAAAAGTGTAAACATCACTCATGCGTGTGTATGGACAATCATCTCTATGAAGTGACATAATTAGTTTTCATCAATGATTTTTATGAATGGAAATAAAACAATATATAATGGTTAAATGTTTTAATAAAAAAATTATTAATGTAATGGATATTATTTAACCATTTTTATTATTTAAGGACTAAAACTATGAAGCAAAACTGAGATGAAAAATGAATTTGCTAACACCCAAAACTAACGATTTTAATAATGAATTATTATTCAATAATTTTTGAAATGTTATAACTAAATTTTATATGATATAATATGTATGTATATGTTTCTGTTACATAGTTATATTAACTTTAAATTTATTATACATGAGGTTAGATTCCTTACAAATCAAGCAGAGCTTGAGGTAAGGGTTCTTTGTCTCAATATTTTTTCATTCAGACATGTTTAAAATTATGAAAATATTTATGTTTATGATGTGTATATAACACCCATTTGACATCGTATACTCATTTATACTAATTAATTCATGTTTTTTAAATTAAAAATTCAAATTATTTCATCTAAGGTCTTTCGATTCAATATTTACCAAAGTTCTATGGGTTTATAGAGTTAAATTTTCCTCTTTAATACATATGTTATATTATACACCTATTTTATTATATTATAAGTATTTTATTAAAATTTGATATATTGTATATTGAAATAGAATATATTTATTTTATTTTAAGTTTAAGTTTATTTTAGTTATTTCAGGGTGGCTTTGATTCAAATGTTACTAAAGTGGTAAGGGATTTATGTAGTAACCAAATTTTTTACTGGGATTGTTTATGCTTTAATTCATGGCATGGAAATTAAACAATATATCTGTCTAAAAAAACTATTTTTTATAATATGGTTATTTCTAAAGATTATATGTTTTCCTTTTATTTTCCTCTCTTTTTTACTAAAGTTATTGAAATAATGTTTTTAATGAAAACTGATATTATTTGTTTGTGGAAGGAGAATCAATTTATTCACAGATGTATATTTAGTAAATTTATTTAACAAATTGTTTTAATATTATT
Source organism: Viscum album (assembly GCA_963277665.1). Taxonomy (NCBI): domain Eukaryota; kingdom Viridiplantae; phylum Streptophyta; class Magnoliopsida; order Santalales; family Viscaceae; genus Viscum; species Viscum album. Next base: position 1,507,828,074 of record OY728139.1, on the reverse strand, counting down.
CTATTATTGTTTAAATTTATTTCTTATTGGGTTTTAATTTCTATAAAAAGGGTAAAAAGTAATATTCTTTTAGTTTTCTAAACAATGTACTCTTTACAAAAGTTGTAAACAAAATATTTATTTTAAAGTACACATCATAAATGAATTTTCCCAACTTTATGAAAAAAATTCATTGACGAATAATTTAAAATATTCCATTATTTTTTTTTAAAAAAAATTCCCTCATTATTTTTTAATTTTTTAGATATTATATGAGATTTTTGAAAATTAAAATGATATTTTCCTCTAGGAATAATCATGTGGTCTTTTAAAGGAATTTGTTATCTATGATAAAATACTTTATTATTACTTATTATTCATTAGGGATATGATCCTATGGTATCATCCGTATTATTTATCTATATGGTGTCTCTAACACATTCACTAGGGCCATGCACCCTATTCATTTTCATTTCCCCAAATCCCCACATTCCAAATGCGGATAGATTTTATCACTTTCATCAGTGATGCATACTCCTTTATTGAAATGAGATGATGGGATGTTAGTTACTCCTTTAATGGATTCCTCCTTGGAAATCATTGCTAATTTCAGGTCTCCTACATGGATTTATATTTTCTTCATAGAACTCATTCCTAGTTCAATATTTGTTGGGATGAATGTTAATTACACTAATTCTCTTCTAATAGGGAAACGAACTTCATTCAAGATAGTTGTCATGTTGAGATTTTCTAGGCATTCTTGTACATTGGGTACATTGGTCCCCTATGAATTTTACTCTTGGAGGGCTTCTCATTTGAGACACATTAAGCATATAACCCAAGGAATATCATGTCAATCATGTGGTAATTGATTCTAGGGGTGTGATTCATTTAAGGATTTGTTACCTCAAGAATCCTATTTTTATTTCATGGAGTAGGAGTTCTAGGTCAGGTCATGAGGTATGCAGACCATGGAGACAGATTTGAACATATCGCTGAGATAGATCAGTTAACGAGTTTAATGCCTTATGGAGACAACCATAGTGTTAATGTCTTCTGAGGATAGAATGGAAATAAGTTAAACACCTTGTAGATATGTGATGGTTTATCATTGTTACAAATTGAGGTGGATCATAGAGGTGTGTACCAAGGATGGAAGATGCCACACCTAGATAGTTTACTAATTGATCAAAACTCCCTATGGAGGCAGATCCAGGAGGTGAGTCCCTTGGATGGAAAACATAATTTTACCGATGGATCAAAATTCCCTATGGAGGAAGAACTTTGAAGTGTTTCCCTAGGAGGGAACACCCAGATTGTTTAAAAATGGATTAGAGAACCCCATAGAGGTGGATCTAAGAGGTGAGACCCTAGAATAGAACACCTAGATAGTCTAAATATATTAGGATTAAACCTCATGGAGGCATCTTATGTACCCTATTTAGGATTCAACGATCAAAACCCACATAGTTAGAGTCCAAAGTTAATGTCATGTGATAAGACTGATCCATAAAGTTTAACTTCATGCATTAAAGAAACTCATGTTATAAATGGAGAATCAATAAGGGTTGGTATGAGGATTATGTGTCGAATAATCCATTTGGGGGTGGATTTCACAAAATAGTTGGAGACTTTGGCATCCCATGATGATTTTACATAGGGAATCCTGTATTTGTTACACAGGGTAAGACTATAGTTTTACATCTTGTGCTAAGGAAGTTATTGTGTAGTTTAATATTGTAATAATAGGATATATAACTAGGTAGTTTTATGTCATGCATATCAAATTTGGAGGGAATCAATCCTCACCTTTATGGCTTACACGAACAGTAGTCATACACCTCTAGGTAGGGCATGACGTTGGAACTATGATGGAGGAGTCCTCAATCCAGAGTACGACATTAGGGTCCCTATGCAAAAAAGAAACAAGTAGAGTGGAGGCCTAGAACACACTTAAAGTGAAGGGGTCAGACATTGGAGTGGGGGATACTGGTCACATTGGGACTCAAGGTGAATTTGAACCAGTATTATATTGGTATGGTGTCCTGGGCACTTGACCATCATGAAGGGTGTCAATAGAAAGTAGGAACCATAGAGAGGCCCAAGAGAGGTGCTTCGCACATCTTGAGGACTCTCGGAGGGATTTACAATAAAGATCATGTTACTTGTGGAGTTCAGGGTTTTTTTAGATGGATTATGGTTCATGAAATAGGGTGAACCAACCTCAGAGTGAAGTCATGGTTTCTATAGTGTTGGCATCATGAAGGATACATGACTGATTAATCTAGTGGTGCCACAAAGGGAAATTTTCTTCCTTAAATTGAATGGTCCTTAATTAAATGCATATATAGATATGGTGGAGGCTCCTAATAATCCATGGGAGGCAGTTTAATGAATCTTGGATACCTTCAATGTTCCATTTTTTCTTTAACTGATCTAGCATCTGCGTTTTGTGAACATGGATTGATTTTCAGAAGTTTAAAGGTTTCATGTCCTCCCAAAATGTCATACAAAAGGGGGTATTTATATAAATCTAAGGTTCTCTATGATTGTAGGACTTACTGAATATTTATGATCTTTTTGACTGGGTAGGTCTTCATGAGTCTAAATATATATTTGAAAATATTACTGTCAACCCTTAGTGTGGTGGCAATGCGCTCTGTGACATAGACTTGATGTTGTGTAGAGGTTTCCATCATACCTTTTCATGATCACAATGTAACTCCATGTCATAGGATCTTTGAAAGCCTCAAAAGTTCATGAAGAATATAATATTTGTAAAATATAACATTGATGTATTTTTAGGCCGTTTTGGCTTAGATTCACTTAGAACTAGTTGAGCTTTCCTTGACATCTCCCATGTCACACATATTTCGATTCCAAAAGATGGTTTATGATTTAAATTTTGGCATATTAATGAAACTATATATATTTTACATGGGTTATGTTATAATTTAATGATACAAGTTTTCATGATCTTATAGGATATATAATAAAAGGATTATGAATTTGGATGGATCAGTTATTGACTTTCAATCCATTGGGTAAAGATAAATGTTTTATGAGATCAATGTGTACAAGAGAGGTTATATAAATAATGAAAGGGTTTATATTAGAGGTTATCCCATTCCTAAAATAGAACACATTAGAGGTTATCCTAATCCTTTAAGAGGGTATAAGGTATGTTATCCAATTCCAAAAATATGGAACATGGAAGTTATCCCAATCCCAAAGGAGGTAAATGGGTGGTTAACCCAAGCTTAGCATGTGATAAATGTCTTGGTGGGTTTCCTTGACATAATATTTCTATGATTATGATTATAACATAGTTTATTCCACTCTTTTATGAAATTATCTTATTCCAATGTTGTAACACCCTGAGATTTTATGAAATATTTCTCTTTGAATAAATTTATTTTCTTTGATAGTTTGTGATACTTGTAACCTCATGTACAAATGATCTGTAATATAGTATATCATTATAACCTAGCAATAAATTTTGTGTTATGAATAGGAATAAATATATTTTAAAAAATATTTTTTAATTTTTTATATATTATAAATGTATTAATTAAGGCACAATGAATAAGTACTCAATTTTCAGTAATGATTTTATATTTTTCATAAATACGATTACTTCAAAATGGGATTTATTGAACTTTCTACATGTACATTATATTTAATTATTTTTTTAAAAATTAAATTCTTTTTTAAAATAATAATTTCATAATTATGTTAGGGTGATTTTTCATATTTTTTTTGAAAATGTTTATTTTTATTTGAATTATGACAGAACCAAATTTTTAAACAAAAATGTATTATCTTCACAACTATTTTTGACAATCCATTTTGATTTAGATTGTTTTTAAAATTTAATTAGTTTATTACTCTTGAAATTAATTAAATTTATAAATTTTTTGATCAAAATTATACATGATCTTTGTATATTAATACCTTTAGACATAAAAATTAATTTTTTAGAAATTGTTTTTTCATTACACTTAATGGGGTTATTATAAAATGAATTTATTTCACTAATAGGTATTGAATTTGGTAAAATTGATCCCATATTTGGAATTTTAATAATTAAAATCATACAAATGTGTATATTAATTTTCAATAATAAAAAATATTAACATAGGTAAAAATTCAGCAATGTGGTAACAATTACAATTTATTAATGGGGGTTAGACTAAAGAGATAAGTTTTAAAATTACCTAAAAAATTATCTAAATCCTATTAGCTGAATGAATTTTGGTTCTATCTCATATTAAATCCCAAATTTAAATAATTTAGAATCATATGTATTTTTTATTACATTATTATATTTCAGTCATTGGAAAAAATACATGTATTTCCTCAGCCTCACATATAAAAGGATACCCATCCTCTATGTTATTTACACCACTTTAAGCCACCATGATCGAATAAAACATAACTAATTTTACTCATAACATCCATATACAAAAAGTAGAGGTGTTTTTAATCTTAAGACACCATTCCAATGGTCCTTATGTGGGTATATAAAGGATTTCCATAGAAGAAGAGATTTGAATGTATACAAAGAATGACGATACTTTAGGTAAGTGATTTATATTTCAATATCATTTTAATCCGAGATTTTTATGAATGGATTTAAATTATGGTATATTATAAGATTCTTATATGATAAATTCAATTAATACTATTATACTCTTGTTATTCATGTAATTGTTATATAATATTACCATTTTCTTCCCCTTAGAACTTATAATGATCGGTAAAATGTTTTTATGATAGATAGATTTTATTTCCATTTCAGTCCAAAAAAAATTTCTTCAATGACCATATATTCTCTAAAATGTTTTTAGATTTTTTTAATACTCCCTTAATATTATATAAATTTATTTTTACCCATATTATTCTTTCTATATTTTTTTAAAAGAATACTCCTATTATTTTCTAAATGAGGTTTGTTTTTGACTTTTTACTGAAAATTTGAATAGAAAAAATATTTTAATAAACAGAGAAAGAATGATATTTAACTACATCATGATGAATCAATATTTTGAAATATCCCTTATAAATTTAAATGGTTCTATTAAAAGAAAAATTTCACCAAATATTTTTGAAATTTTATGATTTTAAATAATTGATATCAAAATGAAATTGATATTTTCCTCATAAAATATTCCACTGATCTTTTGAAAGATTTTTTCAACTATGATAACACCCTTTGATGTTAATTACAATTCAAAAGGGATTTTATCAAATAATAAAATCATTATTATTTCTCTATATGGTTTATTATTATGTTTATGAAATATTTTTTAAAACCCATATATTTTTCATGCATTATTTTACGATTAAATCCTTATGAAACCCACTTTCTTGACATGGGTTATGATATGATTATATAATGAATGATTTATAATCTTGTGGAACAAATATGAATTGCTTATGATAGTGTAATAGGTGTTCTTGGAAACATGTATCCCTATAATTAATGGGATATTGATGGATATCTCATGAGATAATTAAAAATTTAATGAGGAGTGAACCAAGTTCAATAAGGGACTCTCTACACTGATAGTCTTGGGAGTGAACCTTGACCAAGGATTCTATAGAATGTAGAGTGAACATAATCCACTATAACAGTGATGGTGGTAGTCCATGAATAATGAAATAATTTTATATGATTATGTTTATGCCACAAACTCATATCTTATTATTATGATGTGTTATCATGGATTATTATTGATTATTAATGTTTTTCACACTTATGAGATCTTTTTTTTGATAAATCCTTATTCTAGGATTTTTTATTAATGATTTTTTACTGATTGGGTATGTTTAATATATGTTTTTATAATGTTATCATACCCTTATATTTTTATTAAGCTGAAATATTATTATATATTATCTTTACTCTTACTAAATTTCCAAGATCACCCTTTCTTATATTTCAATTCCCCATGTTATGAAGAAAGGTTTTATATTGGGTATGTCTAAGAATAGTACTATATGAGAAGATAATTATTGTATATATTGATTAAAAATTATGAAATATGATTATTGTGTATATATTTTCTAGAGAAACAAAACCTTTACTGTTATGGAATGTATCTTAATGTTATTTGTTTCATACTCATGTAAAAATATATAATATTTGTGTGTGAAAATTTTGGGATTCAATGGTTAGTATCATAAAATAGAATAGTTAATATTTGTACATTATGATTACATAAATTTATTAAAACCCTTTGGATAATAATATATATAGGATAATGATATGCACATAGGTAGTCATGAATTCCCTATAGGTAAAAAAACATAAATTTATAAAACTCAAACTATTCTACATAATTAATTAAATTGAGTATAGAAGTTGGTAAATACATATAGGAGTTGTTCAAGGTCAATACATATAGGAGTTGGTAAATTTTAAAAGCATGCTAGGATTTTTTAATTTTAGGGTTTGAGTGAAATTTTATTTTTATAAAATTGGTTGATAAATTCATGATTAGTTTCATATTCAAGATGATGAATATACAATGGTCATGATATATTTTACTTGACATGATAATACCTTATTTCACTTGGTCTAATAATTTAGGGTTTGATCGAATCAAGTTTGTCTTGATACCATGTTTAAACCTGACTTCCCCTAAAGTTGAAAATTGTAATACCTTCTTTAGGGCTATCATTTATGAAATTTTCAGGTTCCTTCAAGATTAAATTATAAATGGTCGTGATAAATGGAAAAGAAATGGATTGGAATTTAAAGATTAAATTATGGAAAACCAAATACATGAAAATAAAATGAAATTAATCCAATTTACCTTCCCCCTTCTATTACATAAAAATAGAATAAGAAATATTTATGCCCTCATTCTAGTGATGTTAGGAATAGAGGGAAGTAGAAATGAAAGAGAAATCATAAATAAATGGGAGATGAACTCATAGAGGGCCTTGCAAAATGAAACTTCTCTCTCTATGCTTTGTTCTCTAGGTTATCTTTTTTAGTAATAACATCATCCTCCATATATAGGATTTAGATATTATCCAGTATTAATGAATATCATTTATAAGTGGTCCAAATGTGGCCTGGGGTGGGTCCCATGTTAAAGATTATATCAAATGGAGAAGATATATTGAATATGGGTGCTAAATTTTTAACTTGTGAATTTACATGTGGTTTAAATTATTACTTTCTATATAATATTTTAATTCATAGGCCTCTAGAATTCCTTTTTATCTCATCTAAAAACTTATATTGAAAATTTTCATGTCGTATAAATGGAATACATGATGGGTAAATTCCATTATATAGTTTTCTCACTTTGTTTCATCCTTAAACATCTGGTGTGGCGCCGCTTCACTTATATTATTGTGAAAAATGTATTTTAGCTCAAATATTTTCCTCTTTTTTCAAAATTTCCAAATATAAGTTGTATCCTACAATAAAAAAAACAATTCAATTTATTCCAAAATTTAAAATATAATTCATTTAAATTCATAAATAAACACATTAAAATACCCTAAAATATTTTCATGGAATACACTTATCAGATAACATCCTAATATTCTTGTTAATATAAAGATTATGTGGATTTACTTTCAAAATATCTGTGTATGGATACTATATGTGGATGTGGTTATTTAATATATGCATCCAGTGGAAACAACCCTGAAAATAGCAGGACGAGTATATCTCGAACATCATTCTAGTTCATATTGAATGGTCCCTTATTGTTCACTTCAATTGACACCCCTAGGGAAAATTACTGGGTTAACTTAGATTTTTCTTACAAACCATTATAGAGGATTTTAAAAAATGTAAACCAATATTGGACTTGGTTAAACTTAAGGTTTTATATAATTTAGAAATTGTTTCAAGAATAATATATCTTATAAATGATATTTTATGATTATGTGGTTTCACCCAATGATTGTTAATGTTCTCACAATGTTATTTAGTTATAGTAAATGGATAAAACCTAGAGTAATCACATTAATTTTGTATGAAATGGATAGTGTAATGATTTTTTCTAGAGAAACCAAATGTTGTAGGAGTTTGAATGAAAATTCAAATTATTATCCTTTTGCGACTTTTTCAAGATATGATTCATGTCAAGATTCTGAAAGAGAAAATGAGGAAATAAAATTATTTTGAATACCTCATTAGAAACAATAAACCATATTTTAGTGGTTCCATTGGTCTACTAGTTTCTGAGAAATTTATCAGCACCATTGATTTTTTTATTATACAGTGTTAAGATCATGAAAATATTTTTTAATATTTTATAAGGAAAATAAGATCAATACTGTACTCTTAGAAAGAACATGTTGTAATATGAGGATGATTTTAGAATTTTATTTTTCAATATATACTTTTATTTTATTTAGATACTTTGAAAATAGAGAAGGAATTCATTAACTTAATGTAGATTACTGTAGAATCCTTTAGTACCTATGTGGAAACTTTCACAATTATTGTGAGGTATGATTCTTATATTATCATTGGATAATAATCTTAGATTAATAATTTATTAAATGGATTAAAAAAATTATTTGAAGGATATTATCCATAATTTACTACAATAAATATGATGAAATCATTTTATGTGCTACCAAAATAGAGAAAATATTAGAGTTACCCATCAATCTATTGATTTTAATAAGAAAAGAAAGATTAAATTAAAAGGATAATCTAATATGAAAAATAACATAATGAAGTGGACCAAATTCTCATTATTCTCAAAGTGTATAAGTAATATTGTAGGACATTTTCCTAAGTTGACCGGTAAATGTTTTTATTAGGTAAAATAAGGTCATTAACAAAAATAATGTTCAATTTATGTGAAAAGGACAATAAATGAAAAGGAAGGTGAAAAAGATCAATAGAATGTACCACACATAATCCAATGTTTCAAATAAAAAATAATACAATAATTATGATAACCAGTTCAAAAATCCAATGGTTAATGATTATGATCAATATCAGTAACTACTTTCAGTCAGAGATAGTGGGAAATATCATAAAATCACAACTATAGAAGTGGGTAACGAGAATGAAGTGGTAAAAAGTAAACATTCCATCTATAATATAATTTAATATTTAATATTTTTTACTATATATACCTAGTTATTTATATCTAAATAATTTTAAAATGGTTTCACATCACCACAACAATGATCAGATTATGAGTTTGTATTAAAAATTCTTAATGGTACGAAGATCACATTTAATTTCAATATATTCTCCTTAAAATAATTTTATGGGAATGGGATTTAAGGAAATCTTGTGATTCTCCCTTTAGTTTAACTTGATTTGATTTTTTTCATGGATTATCTCTTTCTATATAGATCCCATATCAATTTCCGAGGAAGGGAAGTTACATTTGATATTTTAAACCAACCCATGAATATCGTTCAATTCATGGATTAATTTCATATTTGAAATCATAATGTCATAATTATTATAAAGTAAATTTGTGGGAATTTTCTAAAAACAATTATTTTTAGGTGAACAGTGTAAATGATGATTTTTTAAAGAAAAATGTAATTTATTTTCTAGTATTTTAAAAGATCAATTTTAATATGGATTAATTTGAATATTTAAATAGTTTATTTTTATAAAAATAAATGATTTTATATGTTTTAGTTTAACATTGTAATTGATTTTGCAAAAGAAAATAAATTTATACTTAAAAAAGCATATTTCATAAACCTGTTTTCATCCTTCTTAGCGGGATTGTTATAAAATTAATTAATGTGACCTAAAAAATTTGAATTTAGTAAAATGGTTTTTATATTTGGAATAAAAATATTTAATATTATATAATAAGTTCATCTTAATTTTAGTTAAATATAAAATTTAACTGATGTAAAAATTCATTACTATAGTAAAGGTTAAACAAGATTAATAGGGGATTAAACTAAATAGATAAAGGATTAAATGACATAAAAAAATTCTAAGTCCTATTTACTGAATATATTTCTGCTATATAAATTTCTTTCTCTAATCGAGAACTAATTTGGAAGATTTTTTCTTGAGTAATATATTATTATATTTTAATCTTTTGAAAACTTCCAAATGTGTCCTCTCCCTACCTTTTAAAAGGACCCCTGTCTCTATTTTATTAACAAAAATTTGAGCGACACTACTTTGAAAAAACCTTACCAATTATTCACTTAGACTCCCAATGAAAAATTAGGGGTGTTTTACTTCTTCAATGACCATTCCATTGGTTATTAATAATAGATCTAAAGGATTCCAATCAATGAAGAGGATACTTGAATACATATAATGAAAGAGGAAACTTGAGGTAATGGATTTACATTTCAATCTCATTTTAATCTGGATTTTTATGATTGAATTTAAATTGAGGGAAATTATATGATCCTTATATGATAAAACCATTTAATTTTATTCTCCTATGGTTTTCATGTAATTTTATATTATTAGTACCATTTTCCTCTCTTTGATATTTAAAATTATTGGGGAAATGTTTTTAAGAAATATATAATTAATTTCCTCTTTGGTGAGGAATATTTTTCTTCCATGTCCATATTTTCTCTTAAAAATTAACTCAAATATTTTTACTATTACCCAATAATATTTATATTCATCTGTACCCATGTTTTACTATAAATTAAAAATGTTAAATAAATATTTGAGTTAATTTATGAATATATTACTTTAGATTTGTTATTAAAAATGAGAAATGAACCTTTATTTTAACATTCACTACATGAATAAGTTTTTCCAAAATCATGAAAACATAATTGTTTGAAGCTTCTATTATATTTTCTATGCTTATTTTCAAAGAAAATATTTTTGACATTATTTTGGAAATATTTATACTTTAAATAATTGATTTCAATAGGAAAAGGGTATTTTCATCAAGAAATATTTTTTGATAATTTAAAGGAATTTCTCATCTATAATAACATTATTTGAAGTTAATTATTATTTAATAAGGATATGATCTAATTATACCATCCTTATTATTTCTCTAGATGGTTTAATATTATGATGATGAAATTCTTAGAAAACCCATTTTTTTCCACATGTTATATTCTAATGAAATGTTTAAGAAAGCTATTTCCTTTCCACCAGTTATGATATAATGATATGATAATTGTTATATTATCTTTTGGAGCATATATAAATAGATTATGATTATACGATTGGTGGTAAAAAAAAATATATTCCTCTAATTCCTTTTTCATATATGGATATCTCATAATATAATAAGAACATGAATGGGGTTTGAAACTAGTTATGTAAGGGATAATGTCTAATATAATAGTATTGAGAGTAAACCTTGACTAAGCATATAATTGAATGGGGAGTGAAACAAATCCACTCTGATAGTCTTGGTGTTTATCCTTAACTAAGGAAATGATTTTATATTTTTATTTGTATTCCAAAAACATATATCATATGATTATTAATAGTGCTCATGTAATATGATTAATTATTGACGATTCCACATACTTATGACTTTTTTATTTTCTTATGAAAAATCCTTATGACATGATTTATGATTAATAGTCTTAAATAGATTAGGTATGACTATTTTTGTTCATGATCATGTTCCCATACCCTTATTCTTTTATTATTCTCACTTATGGTAATTTATTGACATCTATTTTATTTAAAATACATAGAATGTAGCCCACCCTTTCTTATGTTTCCATTCACTAGGTTATTATGAATGGTTTTCAGTGGGGTATGTATCAGAAGAGTACTATGTTGGAATAACTTTGTCACTATTATTGAACATATTTCATGCAATAATATGATTATGTTTCTAGTTTAGAAAGAGAATAAAACTTTCTGTATTTAGCATGCATAATACTATTTTGTATTTAATATTCATCTAATAAGATAAAATATTTATTTGAGAAACTTTTGGAACACTATAAATATTATGGTCTCATAGGTCCTGTTATTTTATTTCATTATGATTCACGTCTTCTGAGTGTCATTTTTTAATGTATCTATGTCTCCAAATACATTGAACATTTATTTATTTTTAATCTATTTTATTATTATCTATTGATTATTAATCTAAAATGATGTAATATATATGTATGAAAGGCTTGGGTATTTGTAAACATCAATCAATCATGATCCATGAAAGAATAAAAATAAGAATTTGGCCTGTTTCACATTATACGCATAGAAAATCATTTCCATTGATAGGCCTCACTACATAGTCTATTATCAAATAGTTGAAAAAGTCCTAAAATGGATTCTTTTCACTCACTATTATTTATAAAACCTTGTGGGATTATTCCCTTACTGGATTATGTTATCTATCTAGTACTATAAATGTTATATTATTATATATAGAACATTAACTAATGAAGTTTAGGGATATATACTTCCAATACAACCCATCACATAATGAAAATTTTACATATATCAGGAAAGATAACATAAAAATGTTCATATTTCCATCTAATCATAATTGACCCATGGGAACGAAGTGAGTTTCAAGAAAACATTCATAAAACATAATCATATGTCAACCATGTAAATAAGTTATATGGATTCATTAGGGTATATTCCTATTGAAAAATATAAAATATTAAATGATATATACATATATTAAAATAATTTTAAAATCATTATAAATATATATTTAAAACCTAAAAGAAATACAATATTTGGTAAAAAAAATCATAGAACAATGGAAATATAATTTTACTAGAAATCTCATTAAAATAGGAATATATTCATAATAATGGGGAAAACATATAATGAAATTGAACTAATATCAATTAGTAGTAGTAAAAATAATTCTTTTAAAACAATCATAAAAAGATAAAAAAATAACCAGCATGGGAATGTTTAAAATATTCATTGTTAAACCTTTCTATATTTACTCAATTATAGTTGAAAATTTACTTAAAAATAATTTCACTATGTATAATACTTTCATGGAACCATATAATGAATATTAACATAGAGAAAAATATTTGAGAAAAATACCTTAAATCATTAAAATAAATTATTTAATATAAAATCCATTATGTATTTAAGAATTAAAACCCCCATGAAAGAAAAAACCATTATAGGAACACAAAATAACATGATTAAAATTAGAGTAATGATATAATATTTCAAATAGATATTATATACACTAAACAAATTAAAATAGTTGAATAATATTAAAAATGTCTCAAAGAATATAAATTGAGATATAAAATCCTTACCTAGAACTTCTTCTAGGTCAGACATAGTTAATAAAGATGAACAAAAAAATTATTTTTTTATTATTGAAAACTAAAAAATTAGTGATATCAATGAATTGGAATCTGAAATCAAGAACAGTGAGTTTTTAATTATTTGGTAAATTATTTTAAAGGTAGATACAAAAAGATTTTTGGGAACCACAAGGTCTTTGAAAACTCCTGAGGGAGAGAACTATTGACCAATTTGTCCCTTCTCCATCATAATTCATAACCACATAGTGATGCATAATCATTCAGTGAATTGTTAAATGGTTCCTTGACCACCATATGTGTAACGACCCAAAGATTCATTAATGGAAAATCCCTCTTGATCCAGTTAAATGTTTCTTTATGAAAAATGTTTTTTATAAGATGTTAACTTCTTTAGTTTTACGTTAAGATTTGTGACCATTACTTTTATAGCCGTTGGACAATGATCATCTTAGTAGTATAAATATAAGGCTTTAACGAACCCATTTCTACTCAGACAAAGGAAGCGATGGCCTCATCCAGTAGAATTGCCCCTTACTAAGCCCATTTGTCGGAGCTCGGTAAAGAGGTGGCATCTTTGGGATTTTCCCTTGACCAAGCCCAAGCTGAGCTTCATCAAGTCAATCTCGAACGTGATCGTCTACGGGAAAAGTGGAAGTTGATTGAAATTACAACTCGAACGATGTTATCCGAGCCACCCCAAGAGTCTGTCACCATCGCAAACCTTACCCTTAGGTCTTATGCGGCTATTTTAAGGGGTTATGTAACAAATAAGTAGTACCATGTTCATGTACATTATTTTTGTATATAATAATGAATATAATTTCTAGTCATTTTTGATACATTGTAATTAGTTTTTAAAGTACAAATGGTGTTTTTAGTTATTATTTAATTAAGAATTATATTTTATTAAATTAATGTATTTTTGAATTAAATAATATTTTAATAAAATATTATTATTAATATTAAATTAATTTTTTATTAAGTATAAATGATCTTATAATTTTATGAATGCAATTAAAATTTTTATTAAGGTTTGAAAGCCATTTCTGTCAAAACCCGTGAATTTTTTGATAAATGTCAGTTTTTATTTTAAAAGTAAAAATTCACATATTTAGAAAATTATATAGATAAAATAAATATTATTTTTGGAATCAGGACGTCGAAATCATCCAACGGTGAATTTTTCATAATTTTCTGAGACAGTCAAATTTTTGGGTAAAAATTAAATACCATTTAAATATATAATGTGTTTTATGACATCATAATGACCCAATGGTGATGTAATAAAATAACATAATCCTTATGTTAGGACAATATGTGTTTTATCATTAAAATAATGAGGTTTTGGGTTTGTTTTACTTACTTTTCAAAGCATTAATGGAGCCCTCAAGACTTATTCAACACTTTGCCTTTTTACATTAATTTCCATGGGAGTGTGACTCACCTCCACATAAGAAACCCTAATTTTTTAATAATTTCGGACCTTGGCCTTGTAAAATATTGTTTTCCTCTTTTATTTTCCAGAAACCATGGGCAAATACCATGAGATGGTTTGTGGTTTGGATTATTTTAATATAAGGGGTCCCAAACCTAAATAATAAAGAATTCTCTCACCTTTCCTATATAAACCCACCCAAGCTCCAACTTCCTCCTCACTAAAATCCCTTTTAGTTCGTCAAACCTCTGCCCTACTCTCTCTAGAATCCTCCCAAGGTGCCCCAAGCTCCCAAGAATCCTCTCACAAGCCTCTCTCTAGCCTTTGGAAGCACACTTCCAAGTAAGGGGTTTTCTTCCTTTCTCATTTTTGTCAATTTTCTTTAAGTTGTATTGCCCTTTTAATTTCAATTATGAATGTTGGGGTATGGTTTCGAACCTCTCCAATACTGCCCTCTTATTGTTTGAATGATGTGAGACCCCTTTCTCTCTCATTAAAAGCCTCCCATGTACACCCGTTACTATGCCGAAATTCGGAAAGAAAGATTTTTCCCCTCTTTTATATTCAAGAAATACTTTTGTATCATGAATATAAATTCCTTTTCAATTGGTGGGAAATGTATCTATATGACCTCTTTACTGTCCATTACATGTAAATATGATGAGGAACCCCTTTATCTCTCATTAAAAGCCTCCCATGTACACCCGTTACTATGCCGAAATTCCGAAAGAAACCTTTTTCTCCTCTTTTATATTCAAGCAATACTTTTGTATCATGAATCTAAATTCCTTTTCAATTGTTGGGACATGTATCTATATGACCTAATTACTTTCCATTACATGTAAATATGATGAGGAACCCCTTTCTCTCTCATCAACCTTTTTTATGAATTCTTATGTCACGCCGTTACGCTGCCGAAATCACACCGATTTTCTAAGCCAATATCATTGTGTAGTGAATACCATGCCCATTTCTCCATCAAGGGTATTCACCTTTATGCACATTTACTTATTGATTATAAATTTTCATGTATGAATTCCACATTCCTTTATCGTAGAATAAATGATTATGTTTTATGAATCCATGTTTTATGATCCATGTGGCACACTTATGCATGAAATGAAATGTTTAAGAAGGGTGCGCCCTTATAGGGCTCCAATGCATTGGGTAAAGTATAGTATCATGATACGTCATGTGCAATGAGTGTTGACTCATGATAATTCAAGTGCAACGAGGGTTTAATCGTGCTTCAAGTGCAATGAGGGTTTACTCATGCTCCATGTGCAATGAGCCTTGGCTCATGCTAATTCAATGTTAAGTGTTGTTGCCACATTTCCATGTTATGGTTATCATGCTTTATCATGCCTTTATGTTCATGTTACTCTAATGATCTATTTATGTTCCTATTGCCTAACATGTATTGTACTCCTCATGTTATTCATTGTGTACTCCCTTACTGGGCTTTATAGCTCACCCTTTTCTTATGCATGTCCTCAGGTTATCCCATGCAATGGTAAGTACGAAGGAATGTAGTGGTCATGTAAAGGAAGTTTTCAATAAAGATGTTGTATTTCAAGTTTAAAGTTTTTATGTAATGATCCTAAGACCCAAAGACACTAAACCTCTCGATCTTTTTTGTTGTATCAAGTGAAGTTTTATGTAATAAAGCATGCTTAAGTTGTAATAAAAAGCAGGGTTGTCATAATATGGTTCATCCACATGGTTATGTAGCATCATTCAATAATGATAAATTTTGTCCCCTTGTCATCATATTTTCAAACCATAGAGTGATGGAGAGTCACTCAGTAATACTATGTGTGGTCCCTTGGCCACTATGTGGTCTAACCACATGGTAATAGATAATCCTTTAGCAATACTCTATGAGTTAATCTAGAGGGTTTCATCCATGTCCCTCCACCAACTGGTTTTGACAATGTGGAATGTTATCCACTTATTATGGGGAACCATCAACTTGATGTGTCTATAAATACCCTAATTCCTATTCAAAAGTTGACACAATTACTAATGGAATACCATCAGAGACACATAGAGCACCAAGAGAGAGATAATTAAGGGTGACACCTTTCACTTCTTTCATACTATGTAATATTAAATAAATGAATGAAAAAACTCCCAAAAATCAAGTAACTCATGAGGATAATCCCATGGAGTCTTGTCTTATAAGGTCAATCATGTGACATTTGAAAATAAGAGATCAATAAAACCTTATAGATCCAAGGACCCCAAATATATTTACCAATGCGAGGCTAGCTATACAGGGTTGATCAAACCATATAAAAGTCAGGAAGACAACATAATGGGCTAGATGAACTCATGATAGGTAGTCTAACCACATGGTGATGAGACAACCTTGTTGAATAAATGATGATTACACTATGTACCAATAGATAATGTGAGTCCCATACAACCTCACAGAATTTGTGAATGTATGGATTATATTGTGATATCTAATCCAACCTTATGGAAGGAATCCCATGAGGTCCACCTCACAAAATCCACATTATTAGATCTACTTTTAAAAAAGGGTTCATATTACCCAAGAATCATGCTTACCTATAAAACTCCTAGTTGGTCCAAGATAATTCAAAGAACCTCTATGGGTATCCTTTAGTATGGTCAAAAATCTGAGAGGGAAAAAATTAATCCCCCTCAGTGGACATCTGATAAATACGATCAGCACATGCTAACCAACATTCAAAACTTCAACCATAGATTAACTTAATAAAAGGAATATCTCATTAATTGAACTATATAGAAATAATCTTATATGGAATCAAAATATTGAATTACAATGATAACATGGTACCCTTTTAGAATGATACGAGAGGAGTCTCTCTCAACCTAATTATGGATTTCAACATTATAACATGAGTTGTGCTAGATAGGGATTATATCCTAGTGTAGTCCCATAGTCTTTCTTGAAGAATACAATTCCTTTTCCAACATCTATGTCTTTCCCTATCTAGAAAAAGGAAAAAAATATAGAAGTATGGAGTGATCTTCTTGTATAAGACCCATGATTGTTTTTTTCAACATAACATCAATAAAAAATGGTTATCCACACAAGTAAGCTACAATTTTCAATACCCCATTTGAATATAATTTTTGACACTCATGTAATATGCTTTATCTTTTATTTTCTCTATTTTCTCACATTGATCACGACTCAAGTGGTATTAAAAACCTGATTTAATCACATCATTAGCACAACTATAATACCTCATTGGAACTCATCCTTAGTGAAATCCCTAATTCTTCTTATAATGGTATCTGTATATGAATAATCCCAACTCGATTCTATGTTATTGAACCATTCATGACACAAGCATCCATGCAACAAGACATATAAATTTGTTGCCAAAATCCTTACAACATGATGTTAAACTACATGGTGTGGTCACATCACATGGGATTAAACATTTCCATTAAAACTATGTATACTTTGATTCCTATTTCAATAATATTGGTATGATATATTTTAGTGGTTTAATCACAATATCATTAACCCTTTATTTAAACCTTCATTGGGATATATTCCTCATGATACCATCAACTCTCCTTTCTCAAATGTTATACCCCTACCAATTCTTCAAATCATGCTATATTGTAGGTAAAACAATTCCACAATCAGAGGTTCATGCTCCCATAAGACAACTTCATATTTATTCCAAGAATAATTATCCCTAAAATTATTATGATTATTATAAAAATTCCATATTTTTATTATCTATCCAAAACTATCCTCATTAGGTCATATCCCACTAATATAAATTCCACAATAGTCTATTTATGATTAAGTACCACACCATCAATTGATAGGAATATTCCGCCTATATGTCATTAATGCACGATATTAAATTACATTGGATGATCCTTATACTTTTAACCTAAACATTATAACTCAAACTATGAGGGTTTTGATTAATATTCTAAAATGATTTGTAGGAAACCTTTTTGAGGTTTAATCCCACCTAAACATATCTTACCCCTTCATGGATGGTGATAAAATTATAGAGTTCCTGGTTGTATGTAATTAAAATATAACGTGTTCAAATTTATCATCTCGTTAAAATTTATCAACTCCTATTAAAAATAATAAATGGAGAACCTCTGATACAGAACAATTTATGTTAATTCATGTTAATTATCAATAATTAACATAGATACAACCAATCCCATCCTCATAATTCTGTTAGGATTCATTAATATTAATTTAGTCTATAATAGAGTCCATGCTAAGGTAATAATTCACCCCATAAAGTGTAATTTACCTAATCTATCATCCTATTAACCAATAAATGTTCATAATAATCACTCATAAGAAACCCCAATGACTGATAAACATTGGAAAATAGGTCTATAATAGCATCTTTGATCATGGATGAGGGAATCATTGGGTTTTTCTTATTCCATGAAAAAACCCCATTGGAGTCCTCTTAGAACATGAATATTAACCAAATGTGAATATTGAGCATCCATTCTCACTCTCAAAAAATAAAGCACTTGGACAACACCATTTTGATCAAAACAAAAAGTAATAACCAGACATGAATCCAGTATTAATAAAAAATATAGTTTCCCACATGTTGAGTCATTTCATTTCATGTATTTCATGTAAACAAATGTCAATGGAAATGTGAATCTTTCAATAACAAAATGTGACTGAGTTTTTCATCCCCTATTAAGAATATTTTTCAAACATGTGCTTAAATGTGATATTTAACTAATAGGTATTCTTGTTTGTGTTTTTATTTCTATTTTTAAAAACAATTTAAATATATTTATTCGATCAAGATTTATGGATCCTTTATCATCTTGATATTACCTCACTTTAACTACCCCACAATTATTCAATCCCATGACTAGATGGATGATGTAAACCATCGATGAATAAAGCAACATGTGATGAATGAAATGGTCTTCAAGTACCAATGACATGGTATATTTATTATAGTAGAAGGTGCACATGGAAGTCCACAACACTGAATACTGGGAGCCCATACTATTAGAGAAACTTTTATATGAGAACTGGGGCACCTATTAGCACCCTAAACCACTATTGGTGTCTAGATAGAGAGAATTATAATCAATACATTTATTATCTTAGGATATTAGATGAATAAGTCAAATGTGAGTAATCCAACCAATATATTTCTCTTATGGTAATTGAGACTTGGGAATCTATGAGATTGGATAGCTAATGTGAGAAACCAAGCACATAGGGGATGCTTAAATCCCTGCTTCCACTAAAGAAGATCATTTGTGTTTCTTAAACATTTTTCTAAGAGATCCATATCCCCATTCATGCCCAATAATCCTACCAAAATACCCCATATGAAAAAAGGGACTGGTGTATATTCTCACCCACTCACATTATGCCATCTCGCATTTTGTGATGACACATGGAGGAGAGGAGCAGGCTCTAATTCCCCCACATGGTGAGGAACATTCACATATCCATGTTCCTACTATAGAATACCATCAACATATCTATATGGAATTCTAAGGTAAGGAATATATTATCTACCACATTATATAGAGTATTCAATATATATTTAATGATCCAACATATGGTGGAAGTAGTTATACCTTTATGATCACATATGGTCAGGCCCATATTACTACTCTCTTATATACTAAAGTAGTGCATCGGTATGTTATGATATAAACACAAGAGTTGTATAGTATTCCAACATCTATATAAGAGTCATATCAGTATATCCTATAAGTTTTGTATAAGAGTCACACATTCCTAATCTTCATAAACCATAATAATTTTAATGACATGACATGACTATTATTGAAATGTGGGAAAACATTCTTGCCCAATCCGAAGGGACTAACTGGAAAACTCTTGTGCAATGTTAAGTTCATTCCCATATTCCTACCTAGTTCCAAGGATCCCATCAACCAACCTTTTCAATAACATAAGAATCACTTGAGAAGGCTCATATTCAAAAATGTAGTAACCATTTTTTCCCAAGAAGATCATTTAAAGTAAGATCTCACCAAAGGAAGACAATGACTGAAAATTAGGCCCATATTATGGTACTGATCAGTGAAAGGATTCATGAGGCCATAAGAAACCTATCCTTGGTGGATTTAGACTCTTCTGAATCCATTTTATAAGAATATAATAGTACCACTAATGATTTTCACCCTCATGATTCTCTGATCAGTGGTTCTTTAGGGCCTATGAAGAAAAAAAGGGTCCTATATGTGTCGAACCTTCCCTAAGGGAACACTCATACCAAAAAGATTTTAGGGGATTGAGGGAGTCCATTTCCATGGCCTCATACACTATTTCTTTTACATCATATTCATTAATAGAAATGAGTATTCACCTTTCTGAAAAATAATATTGAAAAAATTGATTGTAATATTAATTGGAAAAATTTATCCTTGTAGATGAAGATAAAATAATATTCACATGGAATGAATTAGTAAAGGATAATATTCTGACTATGTTTTAACCCATCCCCACTCAATGATATGACATCCCATAGAACATAAATGATGATTTAATGCACTATGTTCACCAAAACATGTATACAAGACCTCATCATTTTATGTATAAGAACCTAATTTATCAGAAGTATGAGAACCCTATCCAAATGGTGAAAATCATATGTCAGCTGATCAAATTTGGAAAATTCTCCATAGATCAGAACCCATGTTCAGAGAATCATTTCTGAAATATATAGCATGATTTTCTTTTTTAGTTAATGGAAACATCATAAGATGAGTATCAACACATCGTCTGATGTGTGTCTCTAGGGATGGATGGAATATGAATCATTACACGTAACTCTTTCCTAGGGATAGGGAAGTATGATGAGGAATAAGTCATCCAATTTCAATTTTTTTTGAATTAGTTAAAATATTTAATAATGTTTATGATAGTCATTTAATCCAAAAAAACCTCCCATATCTAGTATACAAAAGGGATGTGAAAAAGGGAATGATTCATTGATAGTATCCTAAAGTAATACTATGATATAGTTTCACATATATCTTATTTTTAAAATTAAAACATCCTAACAATAGGACAACCTATAGTGATTATAAGTCTATATTTTGATCTTTTAAAGAACTTGACTAGTGCTTGAGTGAAATCATGTAAAATCACGAAAAATAAATTGGTTTCTGTTAACGTTTCCATCTTAGAGAATTGCTAGCCCATGTGGTGAGGGAGGTTTTTACCCCCACCACCGCCCTTAGTATTATCAAACCCAAAAAGTATATATGGTGTTCTGTTGGTGTAATTAGGATAGTTCCAAACCTTAGTGATGGGGATATTTTTACCACCTCCTCCTAAGAAGCTAGTCTTTAATAGGCTGAGGGGTGATCTTCAAAAACTAGTGCCCTCAAGATTCATGTATTTATATGAAACTCCCTGATCATTAAAGGAATGATCATAGATAATGGAAAATAATTTCCTTAGGATAACTATCTTGTGATTAATGTAAGGAGAACAATTGGAAAAAAAATTCGAACCTCATAGATATTTCAAATTGAAAAGGTCCACATGAGAAGGTGATTCAAATGAGGTCTTTAATGTTCTATTTGAAGAGTATACTAAGAATAATGAGTAACTACATTGCTCATATGATGAAAACTTGAATCCCACTACCCATATTTCACCTATAAATGTTGTCACTGTCAATCAGGGAGAGGATACTAATCAGGACAGTAACATCAAGGTACACAATGAAGAAACAGTTTCCCAAGATGTGGTTTATAACAAAACCAATTAGGATGATGTGAATACCCAAAATTATAGGTAGAAAAAACATATATAAGATAAAAATATTGTGTTTCAACTACTCAATGAATTTCTATTAATAATAATGTTAAAGGGTTGGTAATATCTCAGTGTTCCACCTGAATAGGTCAAGATCCACTCCACTAAATAGTAGTTAAGGAAAAAAATGTTACAATCATCCAAGTGAAATGAATCAATGAAAATTACTCATACGAAATATTCTGGTTGATAATAGTCAATAAATGGAATAAAATTCATCCACTACTACTAATTAGGAGAGGGTCACTCATCCATCCAAAGAATGTTCTGACTATTTGGTTGGATCTGGGTATAGGTAATATATGTACTTAAAACCGATGATTGATGAAGACTAGGTCTTTCCTATACTATGATTAAGGCCTCCCTCATATTTAGAATGTCACTTAAACACAACGTGAATATAGAGTCAATAGAAAATGAGTTCAAGGAAAATATATCAATTTCTAACTTCTAATCACATTCATGGAATGACTCAAATAACATTACCTCCAAAGATCATCACCTCATTTAAGTTTATTTCTACTAAAAAAGAGTCCATTAGAGGATCACATGATGTGGTAAAACCTAAAAGGAAACCCTTCAAAGATTGGGTGGACTCCAAAAATCATCCACTCAATTTTGGGAATCCCACCTTTCAAAACAACAACGTATCGCTAGATTCAGAGAAACATCTATCAAATTATTTCCCCGATGTTGACCCATGATGAGAAAACTTGACCAACAAGATATGTTAAAACATTAAGTGATTTATACATTCTTTGGTGGACCAAAATGTTTATCTAATAGAAATTTTCTAGCTATATATTTCATTGGATAAGAAGAACTTCTTCTTAAATTCCATTACCAATATAGCACAAAGCAATGGAAGAAGATGGTAATAGAACATACAAAATGAAAATAGCATGAAAAAGAGAGGTTCTTAAATTTAATCTCTAAAAGAAAATATATATAATACAAACTCAATATTTCACTCCCATATGAGAAACTAAATTAGATTTATATAGAGAGAATCAATGATGATTTATAGAAACTATTGATATCTTTACAGTATCCAACGGGGTTTTATTAGTTTTATAATTCCTCACAACACTTAGAGTATGTCATTTTGAAAAATAAGGAAAACTCCTAGCATGAACCTACTATTTTGGTAAGAAGGTATAAAAAATAAAAAACTAATACAATCATAGATAAAAAAACATTGATTATATCTAAAAAAGACACAAAATAAATAAATCTTAGAAGACCAACCATGATTTGACAATAGTAGCATAATTGCCCATGTATGGAGGAAATTAAAGGTCATGGGCATCCACAATATGAGGACTAAGTAAAAAATCTATTACTTCTAATAATAATATTTTTTAAGAAACATTTTCAAAAACCTAAAGAATAATATTATTAATTTACCTAGGTATAGTTACTTGATGAATTTGGCCTAAATGATTATCCCAACTACTACACTAAGTACCCATTATTTTGAAAAACCGTACTATCCTACTTAATATTTAAGGTTATCCTCAGTAAAATGGTCAATTCTGGATATATGGAATTTAGAAAAACTTAATCATAGGTAGTATAGGTGTCAAGTATCTTTACAAAGGATAAGAGTGACTAGTAGGACGTCTTAGATGAATGCATGTGAAATTTTGATAACTGGATGATATAAAAGGAAATTTATCATGCTCCTACCATTATCAAGTCATATCTCAATAAAATGATTCTTGAATAAGCTCTCATTGATTCATAAAAAGCATCACAGTTGAATCTATCCTTGGGATGGAGGCATTACCAGCATATAAAAATTAATTTTTAGGAATTGGATGTGTGATTGACTCCATAAACAATCTAGATCCTCATGGATTTAAAGATCTCATCATTTAAACATTTTATCCACCCTGTCAAATAGAATCTTCATTGTAAGAAGAATTATTTTCCATATCTTCCAATGTTATTAACCTATTTGACCCATTATTTGATGAAGGATGTGTATAAGTACTTGAGTATGGTATAAATAATAATGGATATGTAGGTAATGGTTGTTGTAGTTGAGGGAATTTGAGGGTGACACAATGGTGGTTGAGTTCAGCATTCTGAATACATCCCCATTGAAGTAATATATATATATATATATATAGATAAAACCTATGGTAAATTACTAAATATAATCAAGTATAAATATGTAGGTACCTCTAAATACTCAATGTTACATCAAAATAAAATCATATTAGAGGACTTTTTGATAGTTTTATAACTTTTCAACCGACCAATACATGTTTTAAAACCACATCGGGCCAAACCATTGCAATACATATGCCTCAAACATCTACCCAAGTACAACAACCATAAACATCAAATTCCATTTCCCTAAAATCTTAGGATAATACAAACAACATGTTAGAAATATTTGAACTCTACTAAATAAGTATGACACCATGAAACAATTGTATGATGGACAAGACAAAAATTCAATCCCAGATGTTTTACACATTTAAAAAGAATTCATGGAAGAACATTTCAAGGCCCTTAGAAAGATATATTAATTCAATAAAGAGTTTGATAAATCTAAGGGGAATCATAAAAATACCACCCCAATAGAGTTACAACATGTCATATTGTTTATAGAGAAAGATAAGAAGACCTCCCCCAAGAGACACGTCAGAACCCTATACATCTCAAGAAAACTAGATAATGTCAAAATTCAGTGATCCCTATTTTGATATGGCCCTAAGATCATTATTATCCCTATAAAAAATCTTTTAATATTGGGTAATAGTGAATATGACTTGTCTCCCTCAAAATTGACTATTCAGGGGCATGAAAAGAAGGTAAAAATCCCCTTAAAAAGATCAAACTTAGTGGTATATTTAGATATGGTGCATTTAACAATAAGTTTATTATAATATAGTGGGAAATTTCATTTTAGGTTGATCTTGGAAGAATTTTTCTCCATAAACACATAGTATTACAATTTCTATATGATTAATAGATAATGTACCCTTATCAAGGGAATTGTAGGAGAACTATCTTGTGAAAGAATGACCTTTGAATCTTGTGAGTCCTAGTACAAATAAGTTGGTTAGTACAAGAGAAAAGGGATACATTGGATTGTATAATGTGATAAACATGTGTTGGATCCTAACCATTTGGGAATAGGCAAAGAAATCCTCGGTAATATACTCAGTGTTGATTATATATTTCCCATTGAACTAATAGCACCCAAGATCTCAATTATGGAGTATCGTCATAGTTTGAAGGATTTGTTTCCCATTATTCACACAATAATAGTTATGTCAACTTAGATAATGCTTCCAAAACAAAATCCCTCAACCAAATTTGAATCTGAATGGGATCTATTTTCCATTTTAAGAATCAAAATAAACTTATATATCATTGGATAAAGTTGATAATACCATTATATAATCTTATAAATCATAGGATGTTAATACTTATTATACCCTCTATGATAATGGAGAAGAGGGAGATATTATTCAAAATGCCCTAAAAAAATTCCCATACATCACAACTATCAAGACTCAGATAAACCTCCTCATCTCCCCTAAAGGATAAAAAACATCCACATTTTTGCACATTCCATAGAAAAAACCTGCATCACCCAGTTCCAGTTAAAATAATGCATAAGATGAAGAGAGGGACGACCTTAGAGAAGCACCTCTATCATTTTAGGTACGTGTATATACTATTATAGATGAACTCATCCAGGTGAACCTAGGTAGAGAAGAGGATCCATATACCACGTTGATAAGTGCCTTTATGCCTCTTAATGGAAAGGAAATGTAAATTTGATTATTGTTGAAGCACCATTATGTATTTTACTATAATTATATTGAGATTCCTAGGATTGAATCTAATATGTCCAACCATTATACGAGATTCCCATATTACCATTATTGTTTTTGGAAGGAATCAAAGGGGATTCACCTATCCAACAATATTAAGGTCAAATCCAAAGATGATAAGTAAATAAAAATCAAATTCAATTAAGAATTTTAGTAACATAAATTTAATTCCAACATCATACCTATTATGAAAAATAATAGGAAGATCATGGTTCCCATTAACATCATGGATCACAAAACGAACTACATGAAGTTTTATTTCCCAATATCGATCACATAAATCATAATAAAAAAATGAAGGATTTCAAAACATTATTCATGGAAGGTTACTAAGAGTAAAACTAGATCAAAATGTCCATTTAATATTATGAATCAAAAACTATTAGATATCCTTTAGAGTTTTTTGATACCAGGTTACACCCTTTGGTTTAAATAATGTTGATCCAACCTACCAATATAACATGCATTACATCTTCAATCTCTTTCTTGTAAAAATAATATAGTTCAAAATATTGATGATATGGTGGTCAAATCCTAGATAATATGAAATCATCTTTATAACCTTTAAAAATACTTCACAAAATTTCACAAACACAACATGAGGAAGAACCCCCTATAATCTGCTTTTGGGTGATATTTGGGAAATTATTTAGATTTCTAGAACACCAATATTGCATAGATTTTGACTTTGATATGACTAGTGTGATCCTTTAAATCCTTGCTACATGAAACCACAAAAAAAATATTAGAGTTACTTAGGGAAATATCACTTAACTCATGTGTTTCATAGATAATATATATGGAAAGTGCCTCCCCTTAAAATGGTTAATGGAAATGGAGACTCTTACGAAAGGGAAAGAGATTTTTAAAAATCCTTTAGACCATCAAGAAAAATCATTTTCACCTTTTGGTCTAGATACCCCAAGTAAAATGGAGGCCTCTCATCCTATATGTGGAAAATAATAAGCGATCACTTGGTACCCTACTTTCACAATGAAATGGTACTGAGAAATATTACAGTCCCTATTATCTCAGAAGATCAATTTTTGATATCGAGACTTGATATTACTATATCAATAAAAATTTTATATATCTTCTTCTTATAGTAAAAAAGTTTAAATAATACTCATAGTGTTATGAAGTCCTCTTAGAATCTTGTGTTGATTTTCTCAAGTACAACCTCAAATTTCAGATGTTCAATTGGCATCTGGATTATTAGTAAGTTGTTATGGAATTTTATGGCATCCAATTTACATCACATAGGAAAATAAGATGGTTGGAATTAACTGAATTTCTATGTGTATTTATTACTTTGGAATTCACATCATTGAATACTGAAATCCCAAATTAAGTGGTTTTCTCAATCTGGAAAATTACTCAAAGTTATGAGATGTAATATGTTGTAGCCTATAAAATTCAATATTATAGAATAATAGAAGACCCAAAGCTTAAAAAAAGTCATTATTTTGATTTTATTCCTCTCACTATAAAAGTATTTTATACCATATTACTACCTACGATCGAAATCCAACACCAAAAATGATGTGGTGTACCAAGATCTCATCATAGGTTTGGAGTCAGTTATAAAAATATAGGTAGCCCAACTGAATGTGAATAGAGACTCAGAGCTACTAATTAAGTAAATTAGTACTGAATGTGTCTTTATTATTGACGGTTTGGGTCAAATACTCATACATTTAATGATACTAATAGAATAATTTCACCTTAAGATAATGGTGATTCATATTTGTTTCTCATAGGATGGTTATATCGATGTGCTAGAAAACACAACCATGACCCTATCTGACCCTGATTAGAATGATACATATTTCAACATCATATACCATAGGGTGGTCTCCCTAATAATTATTGGTGATATATATGAAATTAATGTAATCGGTGATAGTTGATAGTATAGTGATCATACCATTACTAAATGAATTCTCCCCATTAATGGACTATCTCTAAAATGGGATCATTCTTTTGGACCAAGACAATAAGGATTGTATATGATGTTTAGAAGAAAATTTCAACTAATGTAACATAAATGATGAATATAAGGTCCTTTAAAAATAGGGTTTTGAGGGGTTAATCCTCAGTTACATTAAAATAGAAGAGACTATTTACATCATGTACGAAGTTCATGTCAGAACTTTTACTTCTCATCATTCTAGAATTAGGATCTTCAATAAAATTAAAAGTCCTGGATATTTATAACCAATGATGAAAAATCACTATATTTAAATCACTAGGAAATTCCATGTTGGTCCAATAAAATCAAGATTTACTCATCAACCCTTGAAATTTTTTCATAAAACTAGAACCTCTTAGTCATTTCCCATATGGGGAATGGATTTCATGGGACCATATTCCTCATATAGGGCTATGTAGTTAATGTAAATAATTTTATCCAATGAAATATTATATAAAAGGGCCAAGGATATAACCCTGAAGAATTTATAAAAATAAATTCGATCATATTCATGATAACTAATATCATTACATGATTTTTTTTCACTCAATAAATATTTATGTAAAGTGAGACCAATTTATACACATTCAAGTTAAAATCCTATATTAGGATTATACCACCGAGTTTAACCAATAATATTACTATAGTGAAATGACAAACAAATATATAGATGGATTAAATAAGACTATGTCAAATATAATCTTATAGATGTTAGAAAAAGATAAAAAATATTAAAAAGACAAACTATATAATTCTATGTGCACTTATTACACAAAAATTCCTACCATCATATAGATAAACCCATATTTGCATGTATATATAGTAGATATATTGATATTGATTGAAGTTAACCTTCCCTTACTCTGTATTTCTATAAAAATCCATCTCCCAGAAGAGAACACATCCTAAAATATTCTTGAGGAGTTTGAGAAGTAAAATGAATTATGGTTGTGCACAATGAAATTCCTTGAAATTCATTTGGATCATATTTCACAATCCTTCAATTAGAAATTTGGACTCCACTCATTCTAATAAGGAGAGTTGTCTCTTTCCCTGAGAACCCCGATGATACCAAGGAAAAATCCCCAATATATTGAACTATAATAGAAGGGACCCTATGTTATACATAGTTTTTATTCCAATGGATCATACTCATTATCTTTAATTTATGGGAAACACATCACACCCTTAGCCAATACATGATTTCTAAAGAAAAAAATTTCATTTCTGAAAAGTATGTTAGAAAAATACTAAATAAAAAACATTAAACTGGATAGTATTGGTCCAAGAAACATGACCCTAAATTGTGTTTCACTGGGGTCCTTGGTGCATGATCTCAAACAGAATGACTTAAGGACACTACTAAATGATTTTAGACTTCATGGTGGAGTTCCCCACTACATGACTTTAAAAAACTGAGATTTTATGAGAATTATTCTTTTTAACTTCTTTGATGTATTTTATTATACGCTACACCAATATTATCTTGCGCTATACGCAAGACCGTATTAGCTTTTAGTATACACAACACTATTCTTGGATCGTGTTACACTCAATTTCAAGTTTGTTTGCTAGTAGTTATTCTACGCAACATTGGGTGTGTGTATATATATATATATATATATTCAATGTATAAATAAAATATGGTTCGATTGTTTTATATGCAACAGAAAAGGAACCTTTCACTACACGCAACCCTGACTTGTCTTGCTTTACACGCAATCGTGGCCTTCCATCATAGCGTGTGTTGTACGCAATACCAAGTTTCACAAAACAATGATATGTTATTAAAATATTATATAAACTAGACATTATGAATAGTAATACCCACTTTTTTGAAATTTTATAAATTTAATCTTTCAAAATGGAATTAATTTTTGGATTCAGAATATCGAAATTAGCCTAGGGTGAATTTTTGGTATTTTTCTGAAAACATTTAATTTTTGATGAATAGTGAAAACACTGGGTTACTATTTAAAAACTGACTTTTTATTTAAATAATTATTTATTTTATTTAAATTTATTTTAGTTTAAAATTGATACATAATACCTATATAAGTTAAACTTGATTCATTGTAGTTATTTTATAATAATTTTAGATATAAAAATGTTTTATTGAACTTTTCACCATCTTTTACCTACCTCCTAGGAGCTTTTTGCAAATTTACATAAAATATAATTTTACCACTTCTGTGAGTGGAATTTAGAAAATCCAAGAGACTCGTTTAATATCAAGGAGTAAAATGTGGTTCAATTAGGTAAAAATAATTTTTGGTGAATAGTAACCTTTTACTTTTATTTACCAGAGTTAAATGTAAATAGGGTAATTAAGGGTAAAAATGATATTATTATTACCAAAACACATGTCCTAATTCTATTATATAAGTTTAATTAGACCAAAAAAAACCTTAGGAATAAAATATTACCCTTTAGATCCACTTGGATTAGATTAGGACACTTATTATTATTTTATTTAAATAAGAGTTAAAATAGTTAAAATCAAAGTTTAATAACTAAAACATTTTTAATATAGGGTTATACATAAGATAAATTCGACTATAAATATTCATTGGAAAGATAAAAATATTTCCTACATAATGGTATTTTATTTATAATTTTTAGACATTAAATAGTTTAATTTATTTATCACACAATGATGATGCAGTAATTACCTTATTAATGAAATATTAACATAATTGATGTTATAAATACCCAAATAAATGTAATTTTAGACTTTATATGAATTCCACTAATTTAATAGGTTAATATGACATGTTATTATTGATTTAATTAAAATTTTTTAAAGTAATCAATCTATTATAATTTTTACAAAAAACAATTACCAAATAGTGTCAAAATTGACATAAAATAGTTTTTAAAACAAATATTATATTATTAATTGTTATTATATTCCTAAAAATATAAGGTTTCGGCCAAAGGACTTTGATAAGGTTATATATATTAATAATGAACCACTTTGGGTTCTTTTTTCTTATTATAATAAGTTTATTAACCATATAGTGTAATAAAACAAGAAGACACGGTAAAAGTTATATTATTTAACTTAGAGATAAATCTAAATGATAAGGTTAAAATAGTAACCTAAACTTGTCTAAAACCTATTGGTTAAAATTATTTCGACCCATCCCCACTTTATGTTCGAAATAAGTCACTTTGGAGCCATTATAAACCGAATATTACTTTATTATAAAATAATATTTTAAGTTTTTTCCTAAAGTGCCCCTCTCCTCCCTTATAAGAGGGAACCTCCTCCCTCTTCTATTTACACAATTATGAGCTTTCAAGCTCGGCCAAACCCTACCCATTTCTCTTCTCAACTTACCTAGAAACATTATAGAGGTTCTTGTCTCATCAAAATACCAACTCTAGTGCCTTAAGAGGAGGTTAAAAAGAGGCGCGTCAAAGAAGAGGAGGTTCAGATATGTACGAAGCATATCAGACCTAAGGTAAGGGATAATTATTCCAATCTTGTTCTTATCCGAGATTGTTTATTCGTAAGTATTTACTGTGGTTATTGTTTTTATCCATGTCCATGTTTTTTAAAGGTGTTTTTATGTATGTTTAAATTCCTTTTTACCCATTTTTGAATTTTACCACATGTTATGAAAGAAGTATTTCTTTTGTTTACCATACGAGGAACTTTTTGATTTTTCTGACAAAAGTATGAGGAGAATGTTTTTTTTAACTTATAAGGCATGGAATTTTTTTTTCAGTTTCATAAAGCCTTATTTTCATGAATCTTCCTCCATAAGAGTTAATGACTATTTTCAACAAAATCCTTTTCTTTAAAAATTGCATGGCATTTTGTGAAAAGAAAATGATTTTGAAGAAAAAAGGATATTTTCCTAAAGAATTCAATTCAAGTGTTTTATCAAAACCATTTTTCAACATAAGAGGGAATTATTTCATATGTGTATGTTTCAAGTATAATGTCTCTATTATTTACATGGTTTCACTTTTCTTATGATGAAATGATATCCATTTTTTGTATGGATTATGTTATAATGGGATAATGTTTATAAAACCCATTTTATACTTTGGGTAATGATGAATGGTTTATGTTCATGTTGTGGCACAAGTAAGAATGATTTCATTATGAGATGAGTGTGACCTATATCTACCTCCAATTAATTGGGTAAAGATTTATATCTCATGATATAGACATGGCTGGAATGGTAAGTTAATATGGTTCAGTGAAACCGGACTTGAACGAGGAGTGAACTCGATTCAAAAAGGGACTTTGTCCACTAAGATGGTCTTGGAAGAAATTCCTTGGCTACTATGGAAATCATATCATGTGCTTAATGGTTTTCCACAATTAAATGTTTTATTCCCAAGCCATTTTATCATGATTGATGTTATTTTATGATATATTCCTTACGTACTTCCAAGATTTATGTCTTTGCTCAAGATTTTGATGTTTAGATTTTATGTTCAAGTTTTTGCATTCAAATGTTTATGGATTGTTTTATGTTATCTATTTTTACCCTTACTGATCATTTGAGCTCACCCTTTTTATGTTTTATTTTCCCCAGGATTTAAAGAAAGGTTTTAGGTAAGAAAAAACGGGGAATATCTTTACGGGAGATGTTGAAGATCTTTCACCACGATTAGAAGATTATATTCCGAGTTTCCAAAGACAATAAACTATTACGGTCTTTGTGTGTATGTTTTTGTTATGTATTAAGTATTCCGAAAAAGTAATGTAATGTCCATGCATGTCATGCTTTCGGTATCTAGAGTTGGTATCAGAGGGAAGGTTTTGTCAACCTTCAGAAACTAGGATGCAAAAACTTTAGTGAGATCCCTAGAGATATTTCTAAGGTATGTCTAGGGATGTCCCTAAGGTTATGTATAAGTATAGGTTATATTCCTATAATTATGGTAATGATCTTAGAATTTAACCTAAGATGTTAGATATTGAAGGTAATACCGCTTGATTATGATTTTTTCCTCTCACACTATTCTTTTTGGGTTTTAGAAAATGGCTGGAAATAGGAAGATTCATGATAATGGAGAATATGATGGACAATGGAATGATATTCTTCATGATCAAGAAAATGAAATGGGATTTGGAAGGCGAAAATCGTTATTATGCCTAATCAGCAATCTCATAATATGATCAATAATCTCAACTTTGTTAAGTTTCTTGGCTTAGTTAATAAGAGAAAGAAGGAGTTTCATGATGACCATAGAGGAAAGAAAGTTCAATTTTCCTCATGTGAATCATGTGGGAAGAGAAATCAAGGAGAATGTTTTGAAGGAACTATAAAATGTTTTGGGTGTGGAAAATAAGGACACAAAGACAGTAATTGTAAAGTAAAAGGTTCAGTTAACACCATGGACAAGGATAATGGTATTGCTAAGACATCAACAATGGTTGAATGTTTTAAATGTGGAATGTACGGGCATTATGCAAACCAATGCCCTAAGGTAAAATCTCATTAAGAGAATCAGCATGGTCGTATGGGTAGTATTTATATTGATTATGATGAAGAGACTACAAATGATATGTGATATGAAAGAACTTTTCAAGATCGGTCAATGGTTTAAGAAGGTAGTGGAATGATTACATGTTTATCAATAGTAATGTTGTATAAGTAATCTCATGGTACTATGGAATAAAGAGACATCTAAGGATTATTACACTATTGTTTTTCCTTATGTTTTTGAAAGTATATGTTGAATGGTACCGGTAACCATGAAAGGTTATTCATATATTTTTGGAAAGTAGATGATATGTGCATAATTAAAGGATAAAGAAAAAAAATTAAATGAGCTCATGACTGATATAAGGAAAAAGTTATATAATGGAATGAGTATATAGAATTTTTGGGATTTTGGTAAGTGGAAAGAGTTACCTTTTGATATCATTCATGTTTTCACTAAGGTTATATGGTAATTTCTATTTCAAGAGAATACATGATTAAATAATTCACATGTTTGGAATGCGACCAACAAGATATATCGTATGACAAATGATGGTATTGACATTCTTGTTTTGTGACCTTTCCAGTAATCGTTTTCTTTATACTATGAGATTGGAAATATATATTTTGGATAATTCTAAAGATTAGAAAGGGTTATGTCGGACATTAGATAATATTTTTTAAGGCTAGAACTTTTTTTTCAAAATTATTTATGTAATGTTATAATAGTATAGTTTTAGAAAAAGGAAAACCTGTAGGACGGGCGACAACCTGTAACACCCCAAACTTTCACGATACGCTTCTCATTCAATAATGCAATAGCTTGCATTGTACGCAAGTTCGAGTTCTAACACACCGCGACTAATCAAAGTAGCTGTTATGAATAGTAATACATACTTTTTGAAATTTTATAAATTTTATCTTTCCAAATGGACTTCGTTTTTGTATTCGGAATATCAAAATTATCCTAAGTTGAAATTTTTGTAATTTTCTGAGAACTTCCAATTTTTTATGAATAGTGAAGAATACTTAAAAACAACTTTTTTATTCATAATAATTTATAGTGATAAATTATACTATTGAGTGGTTTTAAAGTTTAATTATAATATATTTTTACCATTTTATCCAATTCTGGTCATTAGAATTAATTTCACTTTGAAATTAGACATAAACAATTGTCAATCTTTTGATATATATTGTTTCTTAAAAACACGCTATTTGTTGCGTCATCGGGAATTAATTATAAAATTAATTAATGCAACTTATATGTATGGAATTTTGTAAAATAGACATCATTTTTGAATTCGGAATATAAATTATAGCTTATAGTGAAATTTTGGCACTATTCTGAAAAACTTCAATTTTTGATGAATAGTGAAACCACTAAGTGGTAGTTAAATAACTAATTTTTTTCATTTAAATGAAATATTACCACTTCTGTGATTTGATTTTCAAAAATCCGACATACATGGTCATCATTAGGAAGTAAAATTTTGTTCAATGGGATTAAAATAATTTTTTGGTGAATAGTAACTTTTAAGTTTAATTAATCGCGATTAAAGGTAATTAGTAAAATTTAAGGTAAAAATGATATTATAAAAATATGAAATTACCTTGATACTTGTCCTAAACCTATTGGATGAGTCATGGAAGACCAAGACAATGCATGGGACAACTTGGGGACCCCATGGAGCCACTTTGGTAGGAAAATGACATAAATAACTTTTATTTAAAGTTAAAATAAAAATGTCACAAACATAAGATGTTTTACTAAAACAGTTTTTAAATGGGTCTATACAAGTCATATTTTTGACTATAAATATTCATTAGAAAGCTAAAAATATTTCCTACATCATGATAATTGTTTTATAATTTTTAGACATTAAATAAATTAAATTATTTATGACACCATGATGATGCCGCGATTACCTCATTAATTAATGATTTAAATAAAATGAAAGGATAATGTAAAATCTAAGGCTTACACTTGTCAAAAACCTATTGGATGAGGAGATTTCGAACCCTTATCACCTTATCCTAGAAATATATCATTGTGGGACCTTTATAATCCGAAAAGAATTTCTTAATAAAGTAACATTTCATGACATTCCAAGAGTGACCCTCCTCGCCACTTATAAAAGGCCCCCACCACTGCCACCTTACTCACACTTTCAAAGACTTTTGGCTCGGACAAAATCTGCCCAAATACTCTCCCAACTTCCCTCCCTTACTCCTAGAAGCCTCACTTTGGGAATAATTCTTCCCAAGGAATCCTTTGACTCAAATCAAAAGAGTTACCCGATTTTAAGCTAATGTCTTCGCTTATGTTATTTTGTTTTATTTTTCTTATCCAACCCCCCTAAAATCTTTTTATTCATTTATTTTTTAACAAAACCAGTATACTAAATATACTATGATGTTGTTATAATAAGTATTCGAGCTACACTTACACACACCTACATCTAATGATTAAAAAGAACATACTGTTTCTGTGGATGGCGAATTTCTGCCTCACGAAACGATGATTGTTCAACACTCATATAACACCTTCAGAGGTGGCCATTAAGATGTCACTCTATTTATAAATAATAAATAATATGTTTATGTTTTACTTAAGGTTCTGTATTTTTCATTTATGGCATACCTTTATTGTTTCCATTATGGGTAAACGTGATATTTTCATTTTAGGAAGTGCGGACTACCGCCCCCTCAAAGTGATTTGAATCGTTAATTCCATATGTGGGATGTATAAAGGATGGAGTAGATGATATTATATATGATATTATACTGTAATTATAATATATCTTTATATCATTATGATTTCAGTCCATTAAGTATGAAATAGAAATGAAAGTAGCGTTCATGCGTACGTACGACTTACCGTCTCCATGAACGGTGCCTTTCATTTCTTACCTCTAAATGTTATGTAATATTATGAATGAATGTATATACTGGATATATATGAGATATATGATATCTATATCATGAATATAATTCTGTATATAATGGATATTTCACCACATGAACAACTTTTAATTATAAGAAGTCTATTTTTGACTCAAGTACCAAAGATCGACAAAACGACCGTTATTAACTTAAATAATTACATAATATTCATAACATGGTAATAAGTGATATAAAAGGAATGAAAAACTTGAAAAAGGTTCTTAAGAAATTATAAATTAACTCTAGTTTATTATTCAGGAGGTTAAAGAACGGTCGAGTCAAGTCGGACATGAGGTAAGGGAATTTCTTAACCCAATTTCTATTCTTTGGGTTAATCTCCTACTTTCAAATTATGTCATGATATTATTATGTCCTATCTTGTATTTATACATTCTTTATGTGTACATATATTGAATACACAGAATAGATATATTTTACTTAAAATGATCTTTTTAAGGGACTTCGTCTCAATCTCCTTTCATTGAGGCATATTTTGTTTTATACACAACCTTCTTTTATACGGTGTATAAACCCCTTTGACTTTTACGTTTATTCAAAAGGAATATTTTTTATACGAAGCATTTACTAAATGAAAGAAAGGGAATGTTTTTGTCCTACGTATGTGGTGACAACGACTTCTCCGCCGCCGTGACCATTATTTGAGTTTCGACTTCCTCTACAAGCCATGCCTTTTTTTTAAAGAAAAATAAATACCATGTTTTACTTTTCTTTTATTTTGGTATTGAAAATGGTTTTGAAAGTGTTTTTATTATATCAATGTGTTGTATTGATATCTTGTGATTGAAATGTGGACATGTTATGTTTCCTTTATGCATGTTTTATGTGATACGATTATGTTATGGTTTATGATATGTTTAAACCTGTTCATATGAGGAATGTATTGGACTTAATAAGTGACGGGTGGAGCCCGCTATAGATCCTCGATGCATCGGTAGGTCTCATGAGACAAACTAGTGTCTTGGCATGAGGCATTGACAAAATCTTATTTGTGGTCTTGGCACGAGGCCTTGGCTACGTGGTTATGATAGTCTAGAATTATGAATTCCATCATTATGAAAGTGGTTATTGATATTGCATGTGATTATTCGACTAGTAGAATATCCATGTGAGTAAGTAAATGGCATTATTTAATTTTATTTTTGCCATATTATGCTGAAGTTCAAGTTTAAAAAGGCTTTTGTTTTAGTTATACATTGCCTTAAATGTTAATGTTTATTTATGAAATCTTCCACAATATTGTTATCCTTACTGAGCATCTGAGCTCACCCCTTTCAATGTTTTAATATTTTTCAGGATGTGAAGAAGTATTTTATGAATTACCCGCAGAGATAGTCAGAAGAGGATATGAGTGTGGACTATGAAGACTTTGTTTTTAGTTTTTCACTTTATGATGTAATGTAACATTTATGAATGTATCTAGTGTTTCCAAGGCTACTAAACTAATCTATCTTTCGAGACATGATCTTTTGTGATCATGCCAATGCTACGAAGTAATGTACCAACTCTAGGTAACTGGGGTCGGGGCGTTACAGTTGGTATCAGAGGCAGTTTAGTACTAACCTTGGAAGCTAGATTTAAATAAACTCTGATTAGAGCACATAGCCTAAAAATATACTTTGAGGAATAGTATATAAGAACTTCCTAGAATTTTGGTATTATAGAGATTTTGTGAGTTTTCCGAGAAATACATCCCTGTCTGGATACGAGTAGGTAGAGGTGGCTCTGGCACAGATGTACCTAGGGGTAAAACCCAAAAACACTGCTTTGAGCTAGACTCGAACTGGAACTGGTGCACGACAATGGGCCTTGCTGCACTCTTGGTTACGACACTCCCGGGGGATATGCTTAGGATAATTCTCATTTTCTTTACAAACCACTATGAAGAGTTATGAGTATATAATTCCTCAAAGAAAACTTTTTTTATGATTATGGATTATATCCATAAATAGTTCAATTAGTGTTATGTTTTTTACAAGTATGTAATTATGTATTTTGATTCATAAACTAATCTAGTTTATGCCATTGTTTAGAAATGGCAACTAGTGGAAGGAATGGAAACTGTATCAATGCACGCACTCCATTTAGGGATTTCCCTCCTGCTTAAGATAATTATTGTGGAGCTGGAGATACAACTGGTGCTAATCAACTTATTACCATACTAGGACAACTCGCTCAGGTTATGAATAATAACCTTACTCGTACGGAGTACCCTGATCTGCAATGTGGAGGATCAATGTTAGACCGCTTCATGAGGTAACAAACGCCAACATTTAATGGGGGTACAAATCCATTAGTAGCTGAGCAATGGATAAACTCCTTAGAGAAAATATTCCACGCCTTGGGGAGTAGCGAAAGGGGAGAAGGTTATCATGGCAGTTTACCGCCTCACTGGAGATGCCGATCAATGGTGGTAATTGATTCAAAATACAATGGAAGATGAAGAAGTATCATGTATGGAATGGAGGGAGTTCAAAGATCTTTTCTTAGAAAAATAATTTCCACATGACCATCGAGCAGATATGGAAAGGAAATTTCTGAGTCTGAGACAAAAGGAGGATGAGAATGTCCCAAAGTATGAGGCTAACTTTACAAGGTTAGCGAGGCATGCGGCAGATTATAAACGTAACCCAAGAAGTAAGATTGATAGTTTCTTTGATGGGTTAAAACCATTTCTCCGTCGAGCTTTAGTATCACAATCTTTCTCAACATACGAAGATATAGTCTTGTGTGCTATCAATACAGAAAAGGAATTCTCTAAGTCTTATGAAAATAAAGTAAAGCAAGAGAAGAAGAGAATGGTGGAACAAGAGACGTATAAAGGGAAAAAGGGAAAGAAGGCTTTTCCAATATGTGATATTTGTGGGAAGAATCACCCTGGTAATTGCCTAAAAGAAATGGGATTTTGTTATAAATGTGGAGAAAAAGGTCACCAGGCGCGTGATTGCAAGGGAAAGAAAGAGGATATCAATGTTGAATGCTACAATTGTATAGAGATGGGGCATTATGAAAATGAATGTCCTAAGCGTCAGGGAAACTTTCCTCAAAAAAGGACAAGGGATCAAGGACAATCTTATGCTGTTACTACAGTTGAAGCAGAATAATTAATGTATTGGTGCTTTTGGACTCATGGATTATATTCTGGTTATTAGAATAATGTGATATATATATAAATATTGTACTTCAATACATGTTGATTTCATTAAGGTTTTAATATGATGAAGGTAATCATATTTTTGTATGTGACAATAAGAGAAACTTTACCTTGTCTGAGGAATCTGATGATACAATTGATTTTGGAATTTAGAGACCTTTTAGAGAAAGTCTGGACAGAGGTATTTTGGATAACTATAAAGGTTGGAATGGATTAAGTTGAACCTTGGATAGTATTGTTTAAGGTTAAAACATTTTTGAATATTACTTTTGGAATATTATAATAGGAAAAGGACAACCTGTAGGTCGGGGGATAACCCGTCGCGTCGGACAAAGCTGCAGGAATCGAACCCACAACCATAGTGCGACAAACCTTTATTACCTACCACTAGCCTACAGGAAGTCCCTGGTTTTTAAAAAATATTTTTACTAATCTAAATAGTATGTGTTAATATTTGGAACCTTATACAATTAGGATAAATAGAATATTTTTGAGTTCTATTACCTTTTAGAGTGAAAGATGGGTTTGTGGTAAAAATTTATTAAAGAATGAAAGTCTACATGACAAGTATGTATATTCCCTTACGTTCTTAGTAAATCTCCTAAATAAATTCCTCAACTTTATAAAAGGTAACTTAAAACAAAAACGTTTCCAGTTAACTTTTCCAACTGGGGATTCAATGACTGTTTAACCAATCAAAAGTTTGTGATTTTCTTATGGTTAACTTTCTCCTAATCCAGTGTTATACAACTCTCCATCAGACCTTGATGGTTTGTTTTTCTTCCATATCCATATTTTCGTAGAATCCTAGTATGGTCTATCTCGGGTGACATTTGTACTTCTCTTTCTTTCTTTTAATGTTATATTCTTATTAACCCTATTTCCGATGTGGGTTTTCCACAAAGGTATTTTCTATTTTCAACCTTTTACTTTCAAAGAAAAATTTCAAATTGCGAGGACGCAATTTATTGAAGGAGGGGAGAATGTAACACCCCAAACTTTCACGATACGCTTCTCATTCAATAATACAATAGCTTGCATTGTACGCAAGTTCGAGTTCTAACACACCGCGACTAATTAAAGTAGCTGTTATGAATAGTAATACCTACTTTTTGAAATTTTATAAATTTTATCTTTCCAAATGGACTTCGTTTTTGTATTCGGAATATCAAAATTATCCTAAGTTGAAATTTTTGTAATTTTCTGAGAACTTCCAATTTTTTATGAATAGTGAAGAATACTTAAAAACAACTTTTTTATTCAAAATAATTTATAGTGATAAATTAAACTATTGAGTGGTTTTAAAGTTTAATTATAATATATTTTTACCATTTTATCCAATTATGGTCATTAGAATTAATTTCACTTTGAAATTGGACATAAACAATTGTCAATCTTTTGATATATATTGTTTCTTAAAAACACACTATTTGTTGCGACAACGGGAATTATTTATAAAATTAATTAATGCAACTTATATGTTTGGAATTTTGTAAAATAGACATCATTTTTGAATTCAGAATATCAATTATAGCTTAGGGTGAAATTTTGGCACTATTCTGAAAAACTTCAATTTTTGATGAATAGTGAAACCACTAAGTGGTAGTTAAATAACTGATTTTTTTCATTTAAATGAAGTATTACCACTTCTTTGATTTGATTTTCAAAAATCCAACATACATGGTTGTCATTAGGAAGTAAAATGTGGTTCAATGGGATTAAAATAATTTTTTGGTGAATAGTAACTTTTAAGTTTAATTAATCGCGATTAAAGGTAATTAGTAAAATTTAAGGTAAAAATGATATTATAAAAATATGAAATGACCTTAAAACTTGTCCTAAACCTATTGGATGAGTCATGTCCGACCAAGACAATACATGGGTCAACTTGGGGACCCCATGGAGCCACTTTGGTAGGAAAATGACACATATAACTTTTATTTAAAGTTAAAATAAAAATGTCACTAACATAAGCTGTTTTACTAAAACAATTTTTAAATGGGGTTATACGAGTCATATTTTTGACTATAAATATTTATTAGAAAGATAAAATGATTTCCTACATCATGATAATTTTTTTATAATTTTTAGACATTAAATAAATTAAATTATTTATGACATTATGATGATGCTGCAATTACCTCATAAATTAATGATTTAAATAAAATTAAAGGATAATGTAAAATCTAGGGCTTAAACTTGTCAAAAACCTATTGGATGAAGAGATTTAGAACCATTATCACCTTATCCTCGAAATATATCATTGTGGGAACTTTAGAATCCGAAAATCATTTCTTAATAAAGTAACATTTCATGACATTCCAAGAGTGCCCCTCCTCTCCACTTATAAAAGGCCCCCACCACTACCACCTTACTCATACTTTCAAAGCCTTTTGGATCGGAAAAACTCTGCCCAAATACTCTCCCAACTTCCATCCCTTACTCCTAGAAGCCTCAATTTGGGTAGAATTCTTCCCAAGGAAGACTTTGGCTCAAATCAAAAGAGTTACCCGATTTTAAGGTAATGTCTTCGCTTATGTTATTTTGTTTTATTTTGCTTATCCAACCCCCTAAAATCTTTTTATTCATTTATTTTGTAACAAAACCAGTATCCTAAATATACTATGATGTTGTTATAAGAGCTATTCGATCTACACTTACACACACCTACATCTAATGGTTAAAGAACATACTGTTTCTGTGGATGGCGAATTTCTGCCTCATGAAACAATGATTGTTCAACACTCATATAACACCTTAAAAGGTGGCCATTAAGATGTCACTCTATTTATAAATAATATATAATATATTTATGTTTTACTTAAGCTTCTGTATTTTTCATTTATGGCATACCTTTATTGTTTCCATTATGGGTAAACACGATATTTTCATTTTAGGAAGTGCGGACTACCACCCCCTCAAAGTGATTTGAATCGTTAATGCCATATGTGGGATGTATAAAGGATGGAGTAAATGATATTATATATGATATTATACTGAAATTATAATATAACTTTATATCATTATGATTTCATTCCATAAAATATGAAATAGAAATGAAAGTAGCGTTCATGCTTACGTACGGCTTACCGTCTCCATGAACGGTGCATTTCATTTCTTACCTCTAAATGTTATGTAATATTATGAATCAATGTATATACTGGATATATATGAGATATATGATATCTATATCATGAATATAATTCTGGATATAATGGATATTTCACCACATGAACAACTTTTAATTATAAGAAGTCTATTTTTGACTCAAGTACCAAAGATCGACAAAATGACCGTTGTTAACTTAAATAATTACATAATGTTAATAACATGGTAATAAGTGATATAAAAGGAATGAAAAAACTTGAAAAAGGTTCTTAAGCAATTATAAATTAACTCTAGTTTATTATTCAGGAGGTTAAAGAACGGTCGAGTCAAGTCGGACACGAGGTAAGGGAATTTATTAACCCAATTTCTATTCTTTGGGTTAATCTCCTACTTTGAAATTATGTCATGATATTATTATGTCCTATATTGTATTTATAATTTATTTATGTGTACATATAGTGAATACACATAATAGATATATTTTATTTAAAATGATCTTTTTAAGGGACTTCGTCTCAATCTCCTTTCATTGAGGCATATTTTGTTTTATACACAACCTTCTTTTATACGGTGTATAAACCCCTTTGACTTTTATGTTTATTCAAAAGGAATATTTTTTATATGAAGAATTTACTAAACGAAAAAAGGGAATGTTTTTGTCGTACGTATGTGGCGACAACGACTTCTCCGCCACCGTGACCATTATTTGAGTTTCGGCTTCCTCTACAAGCCATACCTTTTTTTAAAAAAGAAAAATAAATACCATGTTTTACTTTTCTTTTATTTTGGTATTGAAAATGGTTTTGAAAGTGTTTTTATTATATCA
Source organism: Viscum album (assembly GCA_963277665.1). Lineage (NCBI taxonomy): Eukaryota > Viridiplantae > Streptophyta > Magnoliopsida > Santalales > Viscaceae > Viscum > Viscum album. The sequence goes on along the minus strand of OY728139.1, from coordinate 1,507,784,280 downwards.
ATGTGTTGTATTGATATCTTGTGATTGAAATGTGGACATGTTATGTTTCCTTTATGCATGTTTTATGTGATACGATTATGTTATGGTTTATGATATGTTTAAACCTGTTCATTTGAGGAATGCATTGGACTTAATAAGTGACGGGTGGAGCCCGCTATAGCTCCTCGATGCATCGGTAGGTCTCATGAGACAAACTAGTGTCTTGGCATGAGGCCTTGACAAAATCTTATTTGTGGTCTTGGCACGCGGCCTTGGCTATGTGATTATGATAGTCTGGCATTATGCATTCCATTATTATGAAAGTGGTTATTGATATTGCATATGATTATTCGACTAGTAGAATATCAATGTGAGTAAGTAAATGACATTATTTAATTTTATTTTTATTTTTTCCATATTATGCTGAAGTTCATGTTTAAAAAGGCTTTTGTTTTAGTTATACATTTCCTTAAATGTTAATGTTTATTTATGAAAGCTTCTGTAATATTTTTATCCTTACTGAGCATCTGAGCTCACCCCTTTCAGTGTTTTAATATTTTTCAGGATGTGAAGAAGTATTTTATGAATGACCTGCAGGGATAGTCAGAAGAGGATATGAGTGTGGACTATGAAGACTTTGTTTTTAGTTTTTCACTTTATGATGTAATGTAACATTTATGAATGTATCTAGTGTTTCCAAGGCTACTAAACTAATCAGTCTTTCGAGACTTGATCTTTTGTGATCATGCCAATGCTACGAAGTAATGCACTGACTCTGGGTAACTGGGGTTGGGGCGTTACACAAAATGTCATGTCAGACAAGGCTGTGGGAATCAAACCCACAACTGAAGTGAGGCAAGCCTTCATCGCCTACCACTATCCTACAAGAAGTCCCTGGTTAGTATAAACTAGTTTTATTTTATTAAGCAGTATGATAGATGAAGTGTAAGTCCATTTTTGGAACTATATACGATTAATCTCACCATAGTTGGACTTATGTATATAACTTTTTCTAACCTTATATTTGAGACAGATGGAATGACCTATCATTCAATCGCATGATCTACTAACACTTCATAGAAGACAAATTTAACTTCATTTCTTTAAGAGATGAAGTGGAAATTGTTCAAGGCACGAGCAACAATAATATTGTACAAAAATCAAGTAAGTATTTTTTTAATTAAATAATTCTTCAACTTTAGGGAAATGATCTTGAAAAAAAAAATGTTTTCCTAGTGTCCTTATATCCGATGAAACAGATGGTACCTTAAATCATCACAAATTTATGGCTTTGTGTTTGTTGGCTTTTTCATAGCCATGTTCTCTACCACTCTCCATCAGAACATGATGATTAGATTTCTCTTCTATATCCATATTTTCACCTATGTGGAAACCCAGTGATTAGTTAATTTGGGTAACCATTATGTTTCTTACTTTATTTTTTAAAGTTAAGTTTTGGTATTCCATTTTACAATGTGGGTTTCAATTAAAGAAACTCTCAAGTAGAAACTAATTTATAACCCTGACGAATTTCGAGGGAGAAATTCATTTTAAGGGGGTAGAATGTAACAACTCGAGATTTTATGAGAATTATTATTTTTAATTTCATTGATGTCTTTTATTGTACGCTACACCAAGATTATATTGTGCTATACACAACACCATATTAGCTTGTAGTATACTCAACACTATTCTTTGATCATGTTACACACAATTTTAAGTTTGTTTGCTAGTAGTTATTCTACGCAACATTGAATGTATATATATATATATATATTCAATGTATAAAAGAAATATGGTTGGATTTTGTTATATGAAACAACAAAGGAATCTTGCACTACACGCAACCCTGACTTGGCTTGCATTACATTCAATCACGACCTTCCATGATAACGTGTGTTGTACGCAATACTGAGTTTCACAAAACAACGATATGTTATAAAAATATTATATAAACTACTCGTTATGAATAGTAATACCCACTTTTTAAAATTTTATAAATTTAATCTTTCAAAATGGACTTCATTTTTGGATTCTTAATGTCGAAATTAGCCTAGGGTAAAGTTTTGGTATTTTTCTGAAAAATTTCAATTTTTGATGAATAGTGAAAACACTGGGTTACTATTTAAAAACCAACTTTTTATTTAAATAATTATTTATTTTATTTAAATTTATTTTAGGTCTAAATTGATACATAATACCTATATAAGTTCAATGTGATTCATTGGAGTCATTTTATAATAATTTTACATATATAAAAATTATATTGAACTTTTCACCGTCTTTTACCTACCTCCTAGGAGATTTTTGCAAATTTACATAAAACCTAATTTTACCACTTCTGTGAGTGGAATTTCGAAAATCCAAGAGACACGGTTAATATCAAGGAGTAAAATGTGGTTCAATAAGATAAAAATAATTTTTGGTGAATAGTAACTTTTTAGTTTTATTTACCACGGTTAAAAGTAAATAGGGTAATTAAGGGTAAAAATGATATTATTATTACCCTAGCTCTTGTCCTAATTATATTGGATAAGTTTAATTCAGCCAAAAACAACCTTAGGAATAAAATATTACCCTTTAGGTCTACATGGATTAGATTAGGACATTTATTATAATTTTATTTAAAGAAGAGTTAAAATAGTTAAAATCAATGTTTAATAACAAATTTTTTTTAATATATGGTTATACATAAGATAAATTCGACTATAAATATTCATTAGAAATATAAAAATCTTTCCTACATAATGGTATTTTATTTATAATTTTTAGAAATTAAATAATATAATTTTTTAATGACACAATGATGATGCAGTAATTACCTTATTAATGAAATATTAACATAATTAATGTTATGAATTCACAAATAAATGCAATTTTAGACTTTTCATGAATTCCACTAATTTAATAGGTTAATATGACATGTTATTATTGATTTAATTAACGTTTTTCTAACTAATCATGCTGTTATGATTTTTACAATAAATCAATTACCAAATAGTGTCATAATTGACATAAAATAGTTTTTAAAACAAATATTATATTATTAATTGTTATTATACTCATAAAAATATAAGGATTGGCCAAATGACTTATATAAGGTTATATATATTAATAATGAACCACTTGGGGTTCTTTTGGCTTTTCATAGTATGTTTATTAGCCATATAGTGTAAGAAAACAAGAAGACACGGTAAAAGTTAAATTATTTAAATTAGAGTTAAATCTAAATGATAAGGTTAGAATAGTAACCTAAACTTGTCTAAAACCTTTTGATTGAAAGGATTTAGACCCATCCCCACTTTATAATTGAAATAAGTCACTTTGGATCCATTATAAACCGAACATGACTTTATTATAAAATGATATTTTATGTTTTTTTCCTAAAGTGCCCCTCTCCTCCCTTATAAGAGGGCACCTCCTCCCTCTTCTCTTTACACAATTTTGAGCTTTCAAGATCGGCCAACCCCTACCAATTTATCTTCTAAACTTCCCTAGAAACATTATAGAGGTTCTGGTTTCCTCAAAAGACCAACTCTAGTGCCTTAAGAGGAGGTTAAGAAGAGGCACGTCCAAGAAGAGGAGGTTCGGATACATACGAAGCATATCAGACCTAAGGTAAGGAATAATTATTCCAATCTCGTTCTTATCCAAGATTTTTTATTCATAAGTATTTACTAGGGTTATTGTTATAATCCATTTCCATGTTTTATAAAAGTGTTTTATGTATGTTTAAAGTTCTTTTTACCCATTTTTACTTTTACCACATGTTATGAAAGGAATATTTCTTTTGTTTACCATATGAGTAACTTTTTTATTTTTCTAACAAAAGTACGAGGAGAATGTTTTTTTAACTTATACGGTATGAATAGATTTTTTCAGTTTCCTAAAGCCTTATTTTCATGAAGATTCCTCCATAATATTTAATGACTATTTTCAACAAAATCCTTTTCTTTTAAAATTTCATGACATTTTTTGAAAAGAAAATGATTTTGAAGAAGAAAGGATATTTTCCTCAAGAATTCATTTCAAGTGTTTTAATAAAACCATTTTTCCATATAAGAGGGAATTATTTCATATGTGTATGTTTCAAGTATAATGTATCTATGATTTACATGGTTTCACTTTTCTTATTATGAAAATATATCCATTTTTGTATGGATTATGTTATGATGGGATGATGTTTATGAAACCCATTTTATACTTTGGGTAATGAGGAATGATTTATGTTCATGTTGTGGCACAGGTAAGAGTGATTTCATTATGAGATGGGTGGGACCTATATCTCCCTCCAATGCAATGGGTAATGATTTATATCTCATGAGATAGACATGTCTGGAATGGTAATTTAATCTGGTTCAGTGAAAGAGGACTGGAATGAGGAGCGAACTTGATTTAGAAAGGGAATTTGTCCACTAAGATGGTCTTGGTAGAAATGCCTTGGCTACTCTGGAAATCATATCATGTGCTTAATGGTTTTCCACAATTAAATGTTTTATTACCAATCTATTTTATCAAGATTTATGTTCTTTTATGATATATGCCTTACGTACTACCAAGATTTATGTCTTTGCTCAAGATTTTGATGTTTAGATTTTATGTTCAAGATTTTGCATTCAAATGTTTATGGATTGTTTTATGTTCTCTATTTTTACCCTTACTGAGCATTTGAGCTTACCCTTTTTATGTTTTCTTTTCCCCAAGATTTAAATAAAGGTTTTAGGTAAGAAAACAAAAAGGGGAAGATCATTATGGGAGATGTTGAAGATCTTTCACCACGATTAGAAGATTATATTCCGAGTTTCTAAAGACACTAAACTATTACGGTCCTTGTGTATCTATTTTTGTTATGTATTAAGTATTCCGCAAAAGTAATGTAATGTCCATGTACGTCATGCTTTGGGTCTCTATAATGACCTTAACTATCATCATAAAATATTCCATGTATTATATCCTTAAAAATCCCTACGGTAGTCCAAATATTATGACATTAAACTACTCAGATTAGCCCATTATATGTAACCACTTTCTCACCTATATGATATATTGATCAATATAAATACCATGAAACACACTTGACCTATTATTGAGGAAAAATGTATTCCCCATTATATATAATCCATAACTCTAAATAAAAGTTACAATGATTTCATCTTAAAGAACTATATGTGGCATGATTCCTATTCTAACATGATACACAATAATACCTAGAACTGTTATATTATGCCAAGTAGTAAAAATTAAAAACATTTTCCTCCCCTTATTTTAGGTCCTAATATACAAGTGGAATTTTCTTCATCTCTTTAGGATTTTATGGTCATGAAAACATTGGTAGACCCTTATATCATAGAATGCTTTGCCAAAAATAATAAATTCCCCTTTTATTTGATATTCATTAGATCTATGTGAGTAATTTCTCTTTGATAACTATGCGTGGATTTATTACTATCTATGAATTATATTTTGTGATTCCCAAGAATTATATCCTAGTAAAAATTAAAAAATTAATCAATAAATAATTCCCTTATATCTCATCCTGATCTATAAAAGGGCATTAGAGGAACTACATATTAAAGAGATCAATCTATTACCTTCCTAATACAACTATATTGATGTGATACCCAGTTTCCCCCATTTTTATGATCCTGATCTATAAAATGGCATTAGAGGAACTAAATATGTTTTTATTATTATCCTTATGGGATATATAGTGATACCTATAGGTATAATCCTATTCCCAATTGCATCAATAATGTAGAAAATCCCCCACCCAATTTTCCCTATTAAAGAGATCAATCTACATAGTGGTCCATTTAATTGATATGGATACACTATTAGGCCCAAAATTCTTGGTTTGTATGACCCAAAATTCACCTTTTTTATATTATATCTCTATCTATGCATGGAATTTATCTCCATGAACAATAAAGGATTGATTCATGTCTTTTTGTGATATATAATGGCACCCAAATCTTATATCCTGGTCCAAGATGAAAATTCCATCAATAAATAATGTTCTATTATATGCGAGTGTGATCAATATTGATATGGAAATATATAATAACATCATGTGACTTTATTAAATTCCTCATATTATATAGTGAAATCTGGATCACCTATCATAGGCCTATATGAAAATTCAAAAAATGTCCCCTTTTATATTAATTTTTTATGCATTTTCATCAATAAATCGTCTTACCAATATCACTACATTGAGGTCAGAACCATTATTATTACCCCTAGAATATGAAAATTATATATTAAGGGATGTTCTAATAATTATTAATGGATTAGTTCCTACTCTTGTAGGATACATAGTGATGTCTGGAGTTACCTTACCTAGATCTGTCTATAGGGTTTTCCCCAATACTAGGACATTACTCTTCATAAAAACGGCTCAATGACCCATCCATGTGTAATTATGAATAGTGAAAACTACCCTAAGAACCATTCACTCTATTAGGATGCAGAAAAGTATTAACCAAAGGTCACTAGGTTTCGTTTTCTTTAATCCTTATCACACGGTGTTAAAATGTATGAAATTGGCCCAGAATCATGATGCCAATCTACATAGAACCTTTTCTAGCTCAAATAACCTAAAACACTAATAATGAACTACCTTTTTCAACAAAATTATTCTAAATGATATCCAGATCTATAAAATTATTCATGGTTTATGTTTATAACTACTTCTATCTAATTCTAAAATAAATATTCCTCTATTATACAATCCAAATTATGAAAAGTGAGGAATATAAATACACCATTTATTTTCATTTCTAACCCATTATTCACATGTATAAAAAACAAGAGATCTCCAAGAAATCCTTTATTTCTAGAACCAATCATGAATCATGTGAGTTTATTGATCTAGTAGATTCACTCTGGTTGGAATAGTTAAGGTTCACTATACCAAAATAGTCAAGAGTTATTTTGTGGTGACAAGAAATTAAACATTGTGGTATGGTCTTTTCTATATGACCTCTGAGTACTTTTAATAAATAACATTTATTGAGATCCCTTTTTCTTTCATGAGATCCAAATTTATATAAGTGATTTATTTTCCTTGATATACATCTAAATAAAATCCCCCCTCTCCTATATACGATACAAACAACTATACGAGTCTCTATCATCAATTTATCCATCCATGAACCTATTCTAAAGATTACCCCTATGTAAGAGCTCAATCTAAATAGAGAACACAATTAAAGAATAATGTGTTTCTGTATTTTTATCTTCCCAAGATACACAGTAATTCCTAGATCATATATTCAAGTCCCTTTCACAAGTTCCGTCAACTAAAATTTATTCTCGCATATGTATGAGTAAGATATAAATACGAGATTATAGAGAATATTCAATTACAAGAGTTCACAAGGAAAGCGAAGGTTACAATAATACTTTATAATAGTACTAAAGTATCCTTTTTCTATATCAATACCTTCCCAACATACTCTTATACTTTTATATTTTGATAACTACATGTTTCTTGATTCATATTTCTTAAAGATACACAGTAATTATTGTACCTCCTATCTTGGTCCCATACAAAATTATCAACAAAGGTAATACACATCATTAACATAATGTTCAAAACTAAATTAATATAAAGTATAATTTCCTACTTTGCAGATTAACACAAACAATGCAAAAGTATTCTTATAAAAAATGAGTATGTATTTATATAAATCCCCTTACCTATGTATAAGGTAAACATATATTTCCCCCCATTATAGATTAATTATATAATGTTATGCTACTGAAATTTTCATACATTATTTTATGATAATGATATATAATGGAATTATTTCTCTATCCCTTGGGACTCTAATGGTTATGTCTACAAAAGTAAACCTAGAAACATTTTTCCACCTAACCCATGGTACATGATTCTCCCATCCCTATGTAAATGTTTGATATAGATAGGGACCATCCTCCTTGATAAATATGAATGGAATAATTTCTTTCCTCATAGAATATATAGTTTTACCATATTATCATATCCTAGTCCAATCCATGTATTCTAATCAAACACCCACTTCATCTTGATTTTAGACCCATGTATTAATGAAAAAACCCCTCCACTACTATAACACTGAGAAAATGAAAAATCATTTGGAATAAGAGTTAGACCTACACAAATATTCTATATAAAAGTCTTTTTTATATAAATTTAAATGACATGAAACCCACATCATGATCACATTATGTTAAAATTCAAAAAAAAAGTCTATCATGCATGAACTTAAGCTGATTTGGGAAACTCATTCTATAAAACCCAACTACCTTATATGAGATTCATATCCATGTAGGATAATGATAAAATGAGATTTTATTCCAAGATAATGATCCCCTTTCAACCCCATAATTTCCTAGTATTATAATATCCCATATCCATAGTGATCCGCACACCTGGGAATCACCTTGGATGTATCCAAGAGGTTCCTTGGATATTCAGTTTCATAAATTTCATATATTATGGATATGAATCTAAGTTGAGGTCATTACACCATGTACACAAGTCAAATATATGTATTTATCTATATAATTACAACCCTACAACATGATGGTAAACTATGTGTCCAGATTCCTTTTCATACAATGTTAAACTACTTGACACTAGAGTCATTATCACATGACATTAAACTATATAATTTCCATGTCATTTTAACTTGAATTTAAACTCCATGACCCCTACGTCCTTTTCACATGACATTAAATTAAATAAATCATTATAAACTCTCACTCTTTTCCAAAGGACCAAAACAATATAACCATGGTAAACTATGGACTAGGATACCTCCACCATATTTTAAAAACAATCAAATCCATAAATAACAATTTTTATGTATATATTTCAAATTTAAAACAAAATTTCATGACTACCAGTAATGAGGGTTTCTAAATTCAAGGGAAACATATTCTTAGATATGGATAGAAGCCTCAATTTTGTTTCTGCATATATGACACCAATCAGGATTTCTGACCTGACACATCTTTTCCCTGAGAAAATGGTCTACTATTTTCTGTACTCCCAAACATCATCACATTGTTACCTATCATTAAAACATGTTTGATTTTCATTCCTTTTGTCTATTTATTTTCTAATCAAACCTTATATTAGGACCTTTAATCATGAATTATAAAATTTTCATTCTCCATTCAAAATGGTGTTAGAGTACTCTTATTTTTTGAATCCCAATTAGGCTGTTATGTCACACCCCTAATTTCATTACCTTTGTATTTTAACAAATAACTTAATCTATGTTAATTTTATTTGAGATAATCTATTCCATCATAGGGATATTAATTTTGGTAAAGCTTTTCTTATATAATTTAAATAAACTATCTCACCATGTAGGTCAATGATGTGCGAACTTGAATGTTATCCAAAGATGATCTAGAATGTTAGTCCTTAAACTAGTACTGGAATAGACATAAAAAATTATATCTAAACTGAAGAATAAATAAAGACTATTATTCATTCTCTAAGATCTCATTCATTGGGTCTAATAAAAAGTTAGTGTAAATATTCCTTGTCTCCATCAAATGGGTATATTGTCTTTCATAACAAGGATACTTATTCACATTTAGTATATAATCCCTCTATATGATCATGTAATATAGAATATAGTGTTATATTTCATCACCCTATTAATGAATTCAATATATCATGGTATAACATAAATTAATATTAAACCATTCATGAATACCATGTTCTCTAATAACATACTTTATATTAGTGATTCCTAAATTCTAACCACTCTTGGAATACTATACACTTGACCAAATCCTCTTAGTTATCCCTTTTATAGAAATATTGGTAACAAGTATTGATTAATATGATCGAACCTATCCATTTAATGGTTAACAACACAACTAAATTTATTTTTTTTGAACTAACCATTTGGAGTTAATTTTGTGTTGGGAAAAATTTCCCAGATAGCACCATGGGTTATTTCCTGGTGGTATGTAACTAGTTTCCATCATTAATAATGGTTCAACTTCTCTCAACAATATCTATTTACTGTTATAATTATTTGATTTAAAAAATTCATATCCCATCTATTTATGTGGATTAAAATATCTTAAATATTATACATTTTTGCATCATGCACACTTTTAGAGCTACATTATGATATTATATTCCTATGACATTTTATACCTAGGGGTAGTATTTCTATAGATACCCAAATGCATCTAGTTGATAAAATCCTCTTATTAATTGGATATTAGATACAATGGTATTCATCTTTCAATAGTAAATAGAATGACCCAATGTTCCATGCATCACAACCATGAACAAATGACCCCTCTTTTATAATATATTCCATATTTCCAATGGCACCCTCACTCTTGTTGGGATTTCCAAACCCATAACGGATTGAGTATCCCATAATTTTTTTCAATGTTATAATACTTTAAATTGTATAAATATATGGTTAATTATATTTTACCAAAAACATTATTAGATCATTAGTTTTAGCACAAGGACCCAAAACTACATATTCAACTTCTCAAAGACGTAAATATCCACAAAATTGGGATTTTTAGATACCATCAAGTCTATTCTTCCCATGATACTGTTTATATTGACTCACTCTTGGTCGAACCTTAACTCCCCGAAATTGTAGATATATTTTGTCCACACAATATGAACTCGAATTTCATCTCTTATTGGTATGAATATTTTAACCATAAATCTATAATAAAAATACATATAGAACTCACCAGGTTGGAAACCTATAAGGGAAATCATGGGAAATAGTCAAGTCTCATCTTTTTGTGGATGAAAAGCACATTTTTTATGAAAAATATTGGCCATATTAAAAAATGGGGAAAATATCATCTGGTTAAAAATCCATAAATGGGAATCTATGTAAAAATTGAGTTCCTGTGAACTATGTCTCCCCAATATGAGGCATAATAAAAATATATGGAAATATAATCAAAGACTCAAATATTTTGGGTTCCATAATATGGCCCCAATAAAAGTCAATTTGAAATCACTATGCCCTTTGGCATAAGGAAAATTTAGGGCATTCACCATCAAACCCACTCGAACCATGGAATCATTAATCCAAATGTTCCATTTATTATCCTCATCACATTGAGTATAAGAATTAAACAAATATAATAACAATTGTGAATGGTGATGGTATTTCTACCCTTACCTTAATGTTAGACACGCTAAAGAAAAAATCATCTTAATATAAAAAATATAGTGTACAAAGATCATATTTCATCCTATTACCATGTGAGATCTATGACTAGGGTAAAACACCCAAATGGACCAACTCTAGTGTATGATGATAGTATTATTAACTATGACCATATGATAGAAAATCCTTGAAGGAAACCCCAAAGACTCAACTAATTCAGAAATCATGATTTTCCATGTTCATTCTAGTATGATATTTAAGTAGATTCAAGTTATCATAATATTTCCCTTCGAAGTTTTTCAAGACATTAGGCATAAGAAGTCAATGTCAAGTAATAATAAAAGGTATTCGACAAATAATTGTGATAAAAATGTGTTTCATTTATTAAAAAAAATAAAAGAGGAATATTTTCAACCTAGAGAATCCCAATAGTTAGAAGGAAAAACAAAGGGGATGGAAGTTTAATATTTCATGTTCTATAGAGCCATTAATATTTTCAATTAACTACAGGTAGTGGTTTTATTGATCTCTATGATTAGTAAGTTAGATAGTATAATGATACGAATTAGGGAGATACATTTTGATCATCACCATAACACCCACCATTTTAATATCTACTTCCTTGATTTAATTTTTGTCCTCCTCAGTTTCATTTTCTATGATATCGATCTTGCACTAAAGACAAGGAAATTCTGGGAAATGTTTTTCAGCCTAATCCAACTCTTACACAATGCTATTTCTACATATATTTTTTTATCTATGCATGCTTATATGGTTCTTGAATCATGACATTACAAAGGCTTATAACTTTTACAGATTAATTTTAAATTGAATGTTTCATCAATGGAAATTTTTATACTCTCAAGTTTGTATAACATGTTTTAAGACATATTGGATGGATTGGTAATAAAACCTTCTAGGATAAAAAGTTGAAAAAATGTGACTAATTATAGTATTCATCACTAGTTTTTCAACCAAAGTGGTTGGAGAAATACTCATTGACATTAGTTTTGTTGGGAAAGGTGGAAAGTGACAATCATGAAAACAAAATCAAAGTGAATGTGCATTAGAAAAAATATGTCTTTCTTAAAAATAAAAGAGGATGCACATGGAAAAATAAATATGAGTGTGAATAATATAAAAGGTTGAAACCAAAAACTTTTACATGGAAAACCCAAAAGGGAAAAAGCATAGGACCTTGTCTAGAAAGTGGGATCCACTAAAATGAATATGTACACAATAGAGACTCCCCCAAAATAGAAAGTATATTAAAAGTACAACTCTCTGATGAAAATGAAAAATGATCGTTGATGAAAGGCGATCACTAAATTGGCTCTGCTCTTGGGGTTGTGGATGTGTTTCAAACCCTTGTTCGCTGCCTCCTTTTATAGGAAAAAATATGCACATCAAAAACATGTCTCAATGTGAATTAATTTGTGTAGTCTTGAACCATGTTAAAAACACCTTATTAAATAAGAAACATTGTAAAGAATCATAACTCCACAAAAATGATTCATTGACCCGCGGGTGTGCAAATTGAGGAGGATCCTAACAAACTTCCCCTTGACTCAAGTGGGGATCACCACCAACCCTAAAATCAGTCGAAAAGTCTTAAATTTTTCTTTGGGTAAACTCTTATTCAACATGTCTGACCCATTGTCATCAGTGTGAATATTATAAGGCAGTAACTATCTTTAATCAAGGATGTTATAGATCCAATGATATCAAACATCGATATGTTTTAACCTACCATGAAAAGTGGAATTATTTCCCAAACAAATAGCACTCTGACTATCACAAAATAAAACATACCTATCCTGATTTAAATCGAGCTCTAGAATAAAAGTTTGCATCCACAATAATTATTTTTATGCTTATGTAGCTACAATAAAATCTAACTTTATGGTAGATAAAGCAACACATCTCTATAATATAGAATGCCAAGACACTACACCCCCTGCAAAAGTGATTAAATAGCCTAAAATAGACTTCCTCTAATCGATATCTCCCTCCATATCTAAATATGTAAACCCACAAAGCATATGCTTCCCTTTACTGAAACACAATCTTAGATAAGAAGTACCATGAAGATAACAAAATATATACTTCACTTCTCTCAAATACTTTATACCTAGATTAGATATAAAATGACTAACCACACCAACTTCATCAGCTATATCAGGTCTAGTACATACCATCTCATACATCAAACAACTAACAATAGATGAATAAGGTATGTGCTACATCTCATATCTATATTTATTAGTTTAAGGTGACTGAATGGTAATGAGGTTAGAATGTGAAAAAAGAGGAGTATTAACCACTTTATCTCTATCCATATAAAATCTCTAAAGAACCTTATCTATGTATCTATCTTGATATAACCATAATTTCATGACCTTTGTTTCATGTGATATTGAAATGCTAAGAATCTATCGTGATAGCCTCGAGTCTTTCATCACAAAAGGATGACAAAGATCCTTCTTCAATCTCTTAATTCTAGAATCATCAAAACCAACAATGATCATATCATCAACATAAAGAAATAGTATAATAAAATCATCATTAGTAAATCTATGAACAAAAACACAATGATTAGAATATTTCTTCCTAAAACCCTGATGAAAAATGACACATTCAAACTTTCTATACGACTATCTTGAATCTTACTTCAAACCATAAAAACTCTTCTTCAACCAACATACATGATTCTCTTTACCAGTTTCAACAAAACCCTCAGCCTTTTCCATATAAATATCCTCCTCTAATTATCTATAGAGGAAAGCTATATTCACATCCATCTCCCCAATCTAAATATCCAAACTGGCATTCAAACCAAGAACAACCCAAATAGAATACATTTTGACAACACATGAGAAAATTTCATCAAAATAAATATCCTTCTTATAATGGAAGCCTTTAATAACTAACCTTTCCATGTATCATGAAATAGAACATGATTATTCATTTTTAATCAAATAAATCCACCGATTTTTTAAATATCTCTTACCCAATAGTAACTTAATCAGCTCAAAAGTATGGTTGTCATGCAATGATGTGATCTCATCATCCATTTCCACAACCCATCTGTCTGTCTGTTCACTTTCTATTGCCTCATCAAAATATTCTAGTTCCCCCTTCACTGAGGAGCACATACTCATCAGGTGAATACCGAGTAGAAATGTTACAATGCTAAGTTGACCTTCAGAGTGGAACTATGGGTTCATTAATAACCCCTAGAACTAGATCATCAGAAAATAGGTGCATTATAAGAAAAAAATCTAACCTATTCACCCTGATGATCATTATTTACATCAATGTGATCATCATAATCAACAATATGAGGTAAATATGAATCAAAACCTAGATCAGGACTGAAAAAACCATTAGAAGATGGAGAAGTATATTTTTCTCCCTTATCAATGTCTGGAATATCCTGATCCTCTATAAACATTTCATCACAATTTTTGAAAAGTTTATTCAAAATAAGATTAGAGAACCTATAGTCAAACTCATCATGTCCATATCTAATAAAAATACACTACCGTGTCTCACCGTCCATCTTGGATCTCTCATCTCTAGGCACATGAACAAAATCCTTACAACCAAAAACACACAAGTGGTCATACTTGATCTCTTTTCCACACCAATATTTTTTGGAGTGTCTGTATGAAAAGAAACTGTAGGTGATAAATTGATAATATAAACAACAATATGTAAAGCCTCCCACAAAAAAATTCTAGGAAAAATTTCTTCTAAAATCAAATAACAAACTCTTTCCAACAACGTCATGTTTATACACTCAGCTACACCATTAATTTGAGATATGTTGGGAGGTGTCTTCTAATGGCGAATTCCTTTTTGCCCATAATACTGATCAAATAGACCACAATACTCACCCCCAGTTTCAGTGTGAATAAATTTCAATTTCTTGCCTAATTCTTTCTCAGCAGAAAAATAAAATTGCTTAAAAACACTAAGCACCTAACTTCTGGAATTTAAAACATAATCCCAAAGTTTACATGAGTAGTAATCAATAAAAGTCACAAAATAAATATCACCGTTAGAGGTATTAGATTTCAAAAGACCTAAAATTTCAAAATGTACTAATTCAAGTACCTGTGACTTCTTGTGTGGAGGATGACTACTGAAACTCACTCTCCTATGTTTTCTAGCCATACAGTGATCACATATGTCCAATTTCACACTCTTTAAATCTGGGAGAAGATTTAACTTGGCCAAATAAACAAGACCTCTCTTACTGATGTGACTAAGCCTCTTATTCCATAACATCGATGAAACACTGCACTCAACAATACAAGCAGTATGACAAGAAATAGATTTTCTAGTCTAGTAGAAACCTGAATGATTCTTCCCTCAAGCCACAATCCAAGACCCCTTAGAGAAATTCCATTGGCAATCACTAGATGTACTAATAAACCCTAAATCATCAAGAACACTAGTATAAATAAGATTCAAGAGAACCTCGGGCACATGTCTAACATTCTTTAAGATTAGATTACTTCCTATGATAGTCTCCAAAAAAATTCCTAATACCTAAAACATCATCATGATCATCATTACCCATCATCAAAATCCAAAAATTACTTTGTTTGTAAGATGTAAAGAACTCCTTCTTATATGTCAGGTGAAAAATGGTACCAATATAAACAACCCAACAAGAATAATTACAAGACATGTTAATGGATTAATAAACAATAACAAGATCAACCTCTTTAGCAATGAAAAAAAAAGATAATCTCCGCCGTCATTTTTCTTATATAGATTTTCCTTCATTTGATTTTCTCTTTTCAACTAATAAAAGAAATCCTTAACATGCCCTTTCTTACAAAAATTAGGACATTCAAAATATCTCTGATTTGAACTAGATTTTCTTTTTCCTTTACTCTTACCTTGACTGCTCTATCCCTTGCCTAACTTCTCCCCCTGTTATATGTGACTAAAATCTGTGAAGTGGATTTTTCCGGAGTGTGTCTCCTAAACTCTTCATTCAAAACAGATGACTTAACAAAACTGAATGGCACAACACCATTACGAGTTGAAATTTTTATAGTAACATTAAAATTTTCATAAGAATTGAGTAAATTATTAATAAACAAAATTTCTAAAAACTCATTTTTAAAATTGATACCAATGCCAGACAACTGATCAAAACATTCTTGATATTCACTCAAATATTCAGAAATATATTCACTTTATTTGTTCCTAAAATTCATCATTTTTTTGAGAAGAAACAATTTATTATATCCTATCTTGGAAGCATAGGTAGTCTCGATCTTCTCCCATATATTTCTAGCATGGGAGATGTTGAAAATGTGGTTCATCATGTTGTCTTCAATTAGTTGGCGAATGAAACCACAAATCATCTTATGCTCGAATACTCATTTTTAATCTGAAATACTTTCTAGATTCTAGGTACAAAACACCAAAAGATTCATTCACTTAATAAAAAGAAGATCCTGTATTTTTAGTTTCCAAATATGATAGTTTATACCATTTAAAAAAATCATCCATCTGTAATTTTCTTTCATAACAAATATGAAATAAAAAAACCAAACCCTTTGATACTAGATATTGGGGAAGGTAGAATGAGATGAACATGCAAATATAATCAAAGTGAATGTGTAGTGGAAAAAATTATTTATTCAAAATAAAAGCAGACACACATAGAAAAATAAATATGAGTGTGCAAAATATTAAAAGTTGAGACCAAAACTTTTTATGTGGAGAAACCTAAAGAAAAAAACCATGGGACCTATTCCATAAAGAAGGATCCACTAAAATGTAGAATTAAATGGTATATACATCCCAAAAATTGAAGGGATCTCAAACATATAACTCTCCTATGAAAAATAAAAATGATCATCGATGAAAGGTGGTAACCAAATTGGCTATGCCCTTGCGGTTGTGGATGTGCTTCAAACCCTTGTCTGCTACCTCCTTTTATAGGGAAAAATGTCCCCATAAAAAACGTGTCTCAATGTGAATTAATTCACAAAGTCTTGACCCATGTTAAGAACACATTATTAAATAATAAAATACATAAATAATCATAACCCCAATAAAACACTTCATTGACCCAAAGGTGCACCAATTGAGGTGGTGCCCAACTCTTTTCAGACTAATTTATGAGTGATTGAATGATCATTGAGAACCTACTAATCAGACTTAGGGTCAGTTTAGATGGTGGAATATATTATGGAATTAGATCTATGGGGGTGTTTTATACTCAACATCCCCTCATAGATCGAGTATATATTAATCTTTTTCTCCCACCCTCATCATTTATTGAGATCATAGGCTAATTTTTTCATGTATTTCATCGAATCGAGGTGAATCTGGCTTGATCAAATATTCTAGAATAACTAATCAAGGAAGAGTCAATATATCTAGGAGGAGGGATATAAATATTTACTATTTTAAGTAGATAATCCAACATAGTACACCACCTTCATTTTGCCAAAAATGATTGTGGGAGTTTCTTTAAGAAAAAGTATACCTTGAAACAGAACCAATGGTCTTGGAGGCATATCATTTATCTACAACAAAGGATGTCCAACAAGATTGAATTATATATAAAATACCTCTTAGTGTTATTTAAAGTAAATATGAAAACATTAGGGTAATATAACTTCCAATAAAAGTATACCAAAAATAGTAAACTATTCCCTAAGAGATATAACTATAAAATCAATCTCCATCAGTCCATATACTAGCCTAAAATTAACAGGGTCAATAGTTAATGATTTTGGAGTTGATGTTAATTTCAAATCTTCATGGTTTTAATTTTCTACCACTCCCATAGGTTTTGTTTCCATAAGGATCCTTCGTGAAGGCATATGAATCATATTCTCAAGAGAGGGAGGTTCCTCAAAGCCCCGAATCCCCATGGCATCATCCAATAGTCTAGGATAAAATCAAAATAAATCTAATGATTCCATAGACTCCTTATTGGTCTTAGTTCCATAATGAAAATAATAGGTGAATCGACAGGGGATCTTGCATTGATTAATTTTTTTCTATAGTGTTTTTACTCATGAATATCACTTCAGGGGAACACTTTCAAGCATGTGATAATCTTGTACTAACCTCACATCGTCCATTCCTTGAATGAATAAATATATTAGTTTCGAGTAAATTAAAGATGAATAAAAAATGAGTTAATATTTATTGTCACTTGTAAAGCCTAAAAGAATTTGAGCATCTATTTTGGGTTCCCACTTAATCCCCTTAGGGATATATCTAATGGAAGGGTCAATGGAGGTGGCCCTAAATATTTCACAACACCAGCATCTAGAAAAATAATTTTCTTTAAATCATTGGGAGATCCTTCTTCCCCAACTCTAGTATCTAGGTCAACATTAGCAACTTTAATCATACCCCCATATGATTATACTAGAGAAGTTATAGATCTATGTTCTCCTCTCATATCCAAAGGATAAGAAAAATATAAAGAATATAAAAAAACTGCATAATGAATCACCTAACAAGTGAGGACAAGGATATGTGTTACCTATTCTTGGGTACTCACTCTCTTGATTATTCTTTATTTTTTCCCATTTAGAAATTATAATTTTATCCATCTATATAAAATAATGAATCTTGAATATAAAACAGTGCGTGATGGGATCAAGGTCCTAGAGATAATATTTTTACTCATTAGTATGATCTACCCATTGAATATTATTCATTGTAGATATATACCCAATCACCACTATATTACTCATATATTTTTTTTAAGATAGGTCCAGGATACCTTGATGTATAGATGCCCCTCCCAAAATCCAATTCCCACTATGATAATAGATAGGTTGAATCATAATGAATGTATTACTGGGGGTTCCCTTAGTTAGGGAGAAGCATGATTTTCAAGTGGGAAAAATTGGTAGAACACATATTGTTACTCAATGTGTGCTTTACTTGCTTATTGTTCATAAAAGTATGGTGATTTATACCCTAGGTCTCTTCACTAATCTAGTTCTCTCTAATGCTATAGGATTTTCAACTACTGTAGATCTTCTAGCCACCAATAGATGCTCTAATAATTTCAGAACATTTGATGTTATTACTTCTCACCTTCTTCATTAGTATTTCCTATTAGTAGCCTTGTTGGTTGTTGTATGATCCTAGAGATCTATCCATTAGGATATTCTTGTGTCCAATCATTGTTATATTTAGACACAAGATCGATGTAGAAATTTCTAGAAGTAATTATGAACCAAACAACTATCTTCTCCCATACAAGATTTAGCTAAAATTAGTGACAAACCATTAGATTAATTTTTTATAACACAATATAGGGAGTATAAGGGAATCATTTAGAATAATAATGGAATTTTTGACCAAGTATAAGAGGATAATATCATTTACATATCACAACCTTGTTAATTTATATAGTGGACAAAGTTTCTCATAGATATAGTAAGTATTACATTTCTTCATGGATCTTGTTGGTGTAGTGTTCAATACAATTTATTTGGGTATAGTATAGTGTAAAGGTAATCATATAATCACAGTTAATCATGGATTTAAAATCATTCTCCCTAAAATTATAAGGTGTGTCCCTACCCAAACAAAAAGAGTTTTTTAATTTGTTTTTTATTTTTTTATAATATATTCAGTTTAATTTTTGTTGTAAAAAAATTGCTTGAGAGGCAGCATGCGTGCTGCCATATTTCGGCTTATTTTCAAAGGTAGCAGCCCTGCTTCCTCCTTCCTTCCCCTGTCACTTTTGGCCGAGATTGATTTAATGACAAAGGGGGTAGGGGGTTTCACCTTTCTTCTTTACATAAGGTAAAAGGCAGTAATGGGAGTACCTCCTTTCACCTTTACATTAGGAGAAAAACGGCACCCCCATTGTCACCTTTTCATCAAAGCCCAAAAAAAGAGAACCCCCCCCACATTCTCCTAACTTCCATTTTACCCAATCTCTCTTAGTTCCACTACTTCTCTCTCAAAAACAAGTCCTTTTCGTGTGAAGTGGATTCAGTGGTATAAAAATAAGTTTCGGTTTTTTTCGAAGCATTATTTAGAGGTATTTTTTAATTTAATTTAAAGTTATTTATTTATTTAAGTGATTTATTTTTAGTTATAAATATGTAATTTTTTAAGTAGTTTTGTTAGATCTAAATTTTTTTTATTATGTAGTTTGTTTTTATATATATAGTTTGAAATAATAGTTATTATTAGTAACGATTATGTATATATTAACTATATAATGACTTTGGATTAAATGTTCAAAAATTTTGGTAGCATAAAGATTTTGTGGTTATATAAGCAATAAAATCCCTATTTGGATACAAACAAATGGTTGTGGCTCTGGTACAAATGTACCAAGTGGTAAAATCTGAAAACACAACACAGAGCTAGACTTGAATGAGAATTAGTGCATGACAATGGGCTTTGCTGCACTCATGGTTTGATACTCCCTGGGGACATGCATTAGATGATTCATTTTTTCTTTATAATCTACTAAAATATATAATAAAATAAAAATTAAATAAGTATATTTATCAATGATAAAATGATAATTATGATGATATAAAATGAAATGGATAAGGAAACATACCTTAAAGAATGAAAGTTATTATTAGTAATTTAATTATTTTTAGTTAGTTTTAAAGATGTTATTTATTAAGTAGTTTAATTAGTTATATATAGTTTAGAAATAATTCTTATTATTAGTAATGATTATGTGTAGATTAACTAATTCATAACTTAGGATTAAAAAATAAATACATATAATGATTAGCTAATAATAATTGACTAATTAATATCATATGATTAATGATTGAATAAGGAATGATTATAGAGTGATTGAAGAATGATTAACTAATGAATAAATTAGTAATGATTAACTAGAAATTAAAGAATGATTAACTTAGTAAATATTTTACTAAATACATTTGTATTATAGTTTAGGATATAAGAAAATGTTTTAAAATTTTAGTTTCATAAATATTATATAGTTTAGAAATAATTTTTATTATTAGTAATGATTAATTATATATTAATTGATGAATAATATAAGATTAACAAATGAATATATATAATGATACTTATGATCATATAAAGTAAAATGGAAAAGAAAAAACAAATTAAAATACACATGAATACTTTACAACATACACGAAATACCATGAAATTTTTCAATAGAACATGGGTTGTATGAGATGAGTCTCACTTCATACATGAGGTAAAATCCAGCTTATTTTCAATTGGTAGCTTAATAACATATTCTATGGATATGTATTTAACTTGGTAATTTTGGAAAAATTTCTCCCTTCTAATAAAATCTAAGATAAAATCTAATTTATGTTATTATAAGGAAAAAATATTTTCAAAATTATAAAGTTAAATACATATCTTTTGAAATATACAATAGGATGAGATCTCATTTCGGATGATGTTGTAGTGAGATTATCTCCACTAGAATAAATTCATAAGTAGTTATGTGGATGAAAACCAAGGTTCTCAGATGTCACTATGGGGTTACTCATAAGTGAGAGAAAAAATAAGGAATTTAGAGGAGTATCCAAAGAAAAAATGATCGATTAATCTCATAAAAATTAGAGAGAATTATTATGGCATAATCAATTCCCCTGACACAAAGGTAGTGGTGAAATGAACCAAAAGAACTACTAAATTCCACATGCCATAGATGAACAAACTAATTGGTGAGAATAATCCAAGTGGATGTCCACGATGAAAATTTTTTATTGCATCCAATGCCTTATTATTGTTTAAAAATCTTATTCAATAGCATTTGTTTATATCTATTCCAAATCAATTTCTTAAAAAACATTACATTTTCACTTTCAAATGTTGTTGACATAATTCTAAAAAAAATAAAATAAACACAATATATATATAGATATATCAAAATATAAAATTCTATATATTTATAATTATAATAACATATTCACCTTATAGTTTATATTTTATAGTCTTTCAAATCCCCATACTTGAAACATTTTTAAATTTCAATTAGGTGGTTTTGAAAGCTTATAAATTATTTTTCATCAAAATTTTTTATGAAATTAATATTTTTTCCAATATTTTTTATATGTTTAACCCAGGTTTTCATTTTCATTTATATTGGTCTTATAGTTTTTATTTTATAGGCATTAAAAGTCACATACATGAAACATTTTTACGTTTTAAGTTGGTGGATTTGAATGATTATAGATTATTTTTCATCAATATTATTTATGAAATTATTTTTATTTTTGAATATTTTTTATATGTTTAATCCATGTTTTAAGTTTAATTTATATTATTATTATAGTTTATATTTTATAGTCTATTAAATCCACATACTTGAATCATTTTTAAGTTTCAAGTAGGTGGTTTTGAAAGCATATAAATTATTTTTCATCAACCGTTTTTATGAAATTATTTTTATTTTCATCTATTTATTATATTTTTAATACATGTTTTATGTTTCATTTATATTGGTTTTATATTTTATATTTTATAGTCTTTCAAAACCACGTACTTGAAATAGAATCTCAAATAAGAAATACAGAATGTTCTACGCAAGAAAGGAAGAACCTGAATCCCATATCAAAAATGAAAAACAATTTCCAAGGGAAGACCTCTTATAAAAGGCATCCATGGGTGATGGTTTCTATTAGAATCTAATATCTAGATTATTGTAATGATAGTACTGCTAGATACTCATTAAATAGTAGATAAATTCTGCTGATTTTTTGTTATATATATATATCAACATCTAAACAAAAAATATAAAAATACAAAAATTTTAATTATATATAAAATAAAATTTAAAATAGTAATAGTTTTAAGTGAAAGGCGGTAGCGTTCCTACCACCTTTCAAGAATATTTTTAAAAAAATTAACTTGGAAATATTTTTAAAAAATTCAAAAACATTAAAAAAAACTCCGAACAAAAATGATACAATAATATTTGTGTTTTTGGTATCTCTTATTTGAGGAGGAATGGATAGCCTGAGCTACAATACAACACTAATAAAATTTAAATGGCCAAAATATATAAAGGGGACTTCTCATTGTAAAAATATCAAAGAAGGTGGTTTAATGTTTTCATATAATATTGGACCTTCTGGATTTAATCTCATCGTCATGGCCAAGTTGGCCATGATTATGAATGTCACTGATCAGAATCCAGTGTTTGAATCCTTCACTTGGAGAAGGTACCAACTGATTATTTTTTTAAGAAAAAATATCATATGCGTCAATTGGTCAAATCCTAGGAAAAAATACCATCCCTATATGGTGTATATCCATTCTAACATTGGCTGTGATTGTAGAAATCATGGGATAGAAAATTACTTGGACTTTTCACCACAAGCTCTGGATCATTCAACATAAAAACCTTTTATCCCAAAAAATTAAAGAAACATTGATCTTAAATAGAATAACTTTCCTTAGAATGACCTATTCCATATTAATTAATTCCCTCACTAATAAGGAATTCCTTTACAACTTACATAGATAGAAGAACGTGGGATGAATACGTCATACATATATCCTAAAATTGAATCTCCATAGATCATCCTTATATCATATATGATTTTTTTGGGCACATAATATGATCTGGGTGAGGAAAACCCATCTAAGGTTTTTTTCAAAATTAATGATTAATCTGAGTTATACATCAACAATAAACTCCATGAAAACTAAATTAAGTCAAATTTTAACTAATGAGGGAATGCCAAAACCAAAATATAGGATCATCACATATTATTTATAACTAATTTAAAAAATGATGAATTGCCTTGAAATGAATTTTGTCTTCAGTGAGAATTTTAAGGACATCTCTACATAGTATTGTCATCAGATTGTAGGAATCATGTGTAGATACCCTCTATTAGTTATTCACATATGCTCCTCAAACCCCAGTACATCATTGTATAATATCCGTGTGCATGTGTGGTAGATCTTAAGAATGGAATCATTAATCTCTGAACTCCTAAAGAACCACTTCATGAAGGTTTATCTTTGATCTCCCCAGAATCAAGAGTGGTGTTTGAGGAGTATCTATCTCAATTATTGAGAGTATACATGGAACAAGGACCTCTCTAGATTCTTGATAACATTATCCAAGTGGTTATGTGAACAACCAAAACAACTGGAAAACACCCATAATAAATAATATAATTTGGTTTATATACTACAAGGTTATGAAAATTATAACTAGACATAAATCCTTATTATTTTTATAAATCTCTACAAAACCTCATGTCTATTATAGTAATAATAGTATTTTTTCTTGACATTCTAAAAACTCACGAATTAATAAAATATAATTTAATCAAATAAATTCAATATATATTATTTCTCAACTGACCATTAAACTCAGATCTCCATTTCTCCACATTATTCTTCACATCTTGAATAATTGTAATTTATTTAATGAATAAATATAACAATGTTATTTGAAAATATGTAAATAAGTCTTATATTCACTAAATTGAAAATAAATATTTTTAAAATATTATAGTTAGAAAATATTATCTCCAATCACTAGTGACAAAATTTATATGATCAAGAAAAGATAAATAATTATTCAACCACACGGATGATTAAAATTTATTAAACATGTTGAAAAAAATATTATAATATTTAACTGGGGTTATTCATACACTTAGTGTGTAACCCTCTAGACCTATTTTTAGTGGTATTAGCTGAAGCAGTCCAAATTCAAAGTATATAACCTACCGACACACCAAGTCACCCATAGATAATGAATTTAATGTCAAAATGACATAAAACCTCATATGATTTCATACTATATAATATAATACCTTTATCCTAATATCATTAAACTATAACATTACATGTGGGTGTCATAAACCTTTGTGATCAATCTATCATTCACTGACATTATGACAATTGAACTTCTCTAAAGAACACCACTGACATGGATTTATTTAGGTGTTATAATTTCCATAAAATTTCATGATATATAAACATCAGTTATATAACTAACTAGAAAAATCATTCCTCACATAATTCGTTAATGAAATATTTCTCATGATGCACCCATTGTATCCTATTTTTCCCTAAAAATATTTCATCATAGTTTTTATCAATACATAAAAGTATGTGAATCATAATATCAATTAATAAAAATTTCAATATTTAAGGATAAATAATCACATCCATATGTAAAAAATCAAATGACACATATAAATGTGGATTCCCTACTATGAGGTCTCGTTATCTAAATGTCTCACACCGTAAATTTTGAAGGAAGTACACCATGAGAAATTTCATCAATGTCCTATGAGTCTTCAACCTTGATAGTCTATATCCTTTGTTTCCCAAAAAGTATTCTATCTATATTTGGAATATATATTTAAGAAAATTGTTTTGGATCTTCTATGTACTCATCATAGCTGGGAATTGATATAAACTTAAAGTGTGGAATATACTCTTAATAAATGTCCAAATACAATGTCAAACAACAAAAATATCATAATGTGAAAAGAAGTTTATTAATATTCAATGCTATGAATATAGGTAATAATATTGCACAAAAATGTTTTTTCAAGGACACATACTCTAAAATACACCCACTTTGACTAGAGCTGACCACTAATAAACTTAGTTTGTGACCTCTCACATAACACTCAGGATTTTGATGTGATAATGATTTTGCTAAGGGGTCAAAAAAAATTTCTTCTATGGAAAATCTCATTAATTAAAATTCACCCCTTAAAGAAATATTCCTCAAGAGATAGTACTTCCATAGTATATTCTTTTTCCATTTGTGTGACCTTGGATTCTTTTCAAGGGCCACCATTGTATTATTATGATAATATAACGTGATAGGACCTCTAAAATTAGGTACCACATCAATATCATTAAAAAAATTTCATATCCAAATGAATACTTTGGCTACATGAAAAGACACTATATACTCAGAAATCGTGGTATAATCGGCAAAAACTAGCTACTTTGAAACCTTCCAACTCACAAATCCTCCTTTGAGACTGAAAACATATACTCACTTTGATATCAGATCTCTATGATCAATTTGAATACTAGAATCAGTTTAGCCACTGATAAATAACTCCACATCTCTTATATACTCCAAGAACATATTGTTTGTTATTCTTAGATACTTTAGGATATCCTTATCAATAGACCAATTCTGTTCACTTGGATTAGCTAGATATATTGCTACCACTCTTAATGAATATGAAACATATATTTCAGTAAATAACATAGAATACATGATTTATCTTATAATTAAATCATATGGGATATTAGACATTCATTATTTCTCTTATTTTTATCTAGGAACACATTTTATATGAATGATTTATATCATGTGACACTGGAAATAATCTCCTATTAGATTATTTCATACTAATTATCATTAGTATCAAGTCACTATATGTATCTTAACATAATCCACCAGCCTCTTGGATTAATAAAAAATTATCTTAATCCCTAGAATATAGGATTCTTCACCAATTTACTTCATTTAGAACACTTTTCTAACTAGTCCTTAACATATTAAAACAATACTATTTCATTTCCAACAAGTAATATCACATCAACATATACTATTAGGATAATGACCAAATTACCAATAAAATTTCCATAAACACATGGATCAAATTTGATCATAGTGAAACAAAATTCTTTTATTGCTTCATTAAATAGAATGTTATATGACCTAAATTCTTTATTTAACACATAAATTGATCTATCTAACATGCATTTTTTATCACCTATAGTCAAAAAATATTATGGTTGCATCAAATATATTTCTTCCTAAAGTTTCTCATTAAGTAAAGTTATTTTGACATCTATCTTATAAATTTCATAGTCACAATAATATACTATATAAAGTAGAATTCCTAATGATTTAAAAATTAGAATTGTAGAAAATGTTCTTTCAATAGTCAATGCCTTGATTTTTTTAAAATCTTTATCCACTAGAATTTATTTATAGGTACTTAGAATACCTTCCATTTCTAATTTTTTCTTGAATACCCATTTTCACCCAATGGGAATTAAATCATCAGGTGGATCATCTAAAACCTAAAATTTATTCTGATAAATGGAATCCATTTTATAATTGATATATTATCACCATTTTCTATATCATAATATCTTTACTACCTATTTATAGGAGATAGGTTCATTATTGTAAGGAAATAGTAATTTTCCTTCTTCAGTGACTAGAAAGTTATATCTATTTGATAATTTTACCAATCTCATGATACTACATAATAATAATGTTTTAGGAACAACTTCTTCAACGAGGAACTATCTAATTGTTTCCTATACCAATTCTTGTATATCTTGATAATCAACTTCATCGAAGTCAATCCTTCTCCCACTATACTTATGGAGGATATCCTTACTCACTAGAATGATAAACTATGTGGTAAAATTAACTTTATTATCATATATGTTTTATAGTTAGTATCCCCTTCTTTCCTTAGGATAGATTATAATGATACACTTTGTTCCCTAGGGTTAAATTATGTTGCTAGAGATATACTTTAAAAATTCCTTACAAACTTATACAAATATATTTGAAAAAAATGTTTCTGCCAACTCCATAACATGAAGGTGATTCTATTCATAGTTTTAGTTGTTACTTGGTTAAGTGTTTATTATATTTTTTTAATTTATATACCCAAAAAGACAGTGGAATATTTTCTTGATTCATCATCAAAATTACCATGACTATCAAGGTACATATCCTCCTTTAATTAAAACCATCCCACTACGGTGTATATGTTGTTGTGAGTTGATATGTAAATCCCAAATTACATATATTGTTTATAAACTCTTGGTTAAGATATTAAACACCACAATATGATCGTAACTTACTTATCATATTTCCAAGTTGATTCTCTAATTTATTCTTTAATTTTCCAAATTTATCAAAGGATGAATACTTATACATCATCATGTAAACATATCCATATCAACTCAAGTCATCAATAAAATTTAGGAAATATGAATACAATGTCTAGATTTAATTTTAAATGTTTCACACATGTCAATTTGTACCAATCATAGAATCCCTTTGATAATTTCACCATGTCCACCTAATAGTGGTTGAGCTATTTTTACAAATAAAAAACGATGAATTATTTCAAGTGGTTTTAACTCAAAAGAATCTAAATAACCATATCTATAGATATTTCTCAAATTTTTCTCATTTACATTACCAAGATAGAAATCCCATAGTTGGATATTACATGAGTCATGTGAATATGTTTTTTTATCAATTTCTACTACTTTATTTTTATAATTTAATACATAAAGACTATTATTTAAATGTCCCATACTATAAAAAATAATATCGTTATAAAATAAATTTCATTTATTTTTGAGAAATGAAAAAACCATCTTTATCGAGGAATAATATTGAAATTATGGTTTTTGGTAATAGTCGATACAATATAAAAATATTTGAAAACCAATATCATTCAAGTTATAAATTAAATGTGACAGTATCTAATGGATATAGAATATATAATTACACCATTTAAAGAATTAAAATCTAACACTCCTCTATAAATACTTTGAAATCTACTTGTTTCCTACATTTAGACACATATGTGAGCTCCACATGTTTTATCTAATACCCATTATGTTGATATTGAAATATTGAACTCAATAATAGATGCACCATTTTATTTCCCTTGTTTCTAGGTGAAGTTCCTCTTCCTATGGCCTTACTTTCAACATGAAAAAGTAATTCTTTCTTTTCCTTTAACTCCCTTTGGATCTTCAACTTCTTGAAAGGATAGTGATCAGGATCAATAGACATGTTATGAGACTTTGGACCCATTTCATATTCACTCTAAGTATTGTGGGTTTTTCATTCCACATGAGCTTTCCAACATGGAGAATCATAGCAAGAAGTTTCAAATGACTCATATAATTATTTTCCATGGTATAATTAAAAATGAAAATGTAGGAGCACTTAATTTTTTAGGAATTCATAAGATCTATCAACAACTCATTTGGGAATTTAATCACCAAGATGTCTAAGCTTTAAATGTAGAAAATAATATTGACAACATGTGTTTCAATTGACACTCAATCTCTAAGGTAACATGTAAACAAATAACTGTAGATATCATATATCTCTTATGCCACCATCTCTTAGTAGATATCTTAAAGGTATGACATTGAGATATACATATATATATCCTCATATTAATTTAGAAGATCACTCGTCATGGATGAGAGAATGGAACACTCAACATTTGTGGCACTGTTCAAATGTTTCTCATAGAGAGGCAACTCTTCCTCACAAGCATCTTTTCCAGGCACTTAAAAAAGAAGAATTTATTGAAAATAAAACTTCTTTTTTATGGTGTAAGATAATATATAAGTGCATAAGATATTTTAGTAAATTATCTCCTATGAGAAGGATATCGTTAGATTTTATTGATCATATTAATATTTTTAAAGTCATATTTATTGAATTTTCAATAATTTAATAGAGTATAATTTGTATAATTTATCTGGTAAATATATATATATATAAATAATATTTATTAATCTAAAACTATTTTCTCAAAAACACAATATACCTTACCAATAGATTTGGAACATCCTATTTCTTATAAAAAATAGTCTAAATGATCCACATTCCCCTTATCATAACCCAAACATGTGCTTGAAAATATATTTTAAGGGTTTTAAGAAGTCATTAAAATGTAAACTGCATTAACTCACTATTCATTTGTCTATTGAGTAGACTTACCAATCCTGAAATCCTTATATTTTATTTCTTCAACATTTTTTTCTTAGTTACTCCATGTCATGCTTCGGTGGAAACCCTTCTTGTGAAATCAATTTAATTATCTAAACACATCATGTTATAATTCACTAATAATTAAAAATACACCAACTTGGACCATTTAAAAAACTAGAACTATTTTTCAATATTATATGATTTAGTGGAAGGCTATATAAAAATAATATATATAATTGAGGTATTTTTATATTTTTCTCTAAATTTATTGTTTTTTTCTTCATTTCATTCATAAAAATATTATTTGAATTTACTAAAGTTGTTAACCAAGTCTTAGATAGATTTTATGCATAATATAATTTATTTTAGTTATATATTTCATTCTTGTGAAATTCAATAATTCGTGTGATCATGAAAAAAAGATAAATATTGAAATTAAGCATGTAACTTGATATAAATAAAATAATAACATGTTATGATCATCAAATTTTACTAATTGTAAGTTTATCTAATGGATGATTAATTAATGGTCGACCTTGTGGAAATACACATTGAACTATGACTTAGTTTGTGCTGTATATTTCCACCTATCCATGCATATGCCCCTTATACAAGTTTCATCTCAACTCTAAATATGAGTTACCTCCACTCACTGGGTAGCTCCATCCATTGCATATGCTTTTACGACCACACAGGTAAGGGTAACTAATGGATTTGATAAGGTGTTGACATAAAAGGAAACCACATTCAAGTAGGTACTTAAATAATTAAAGGAGGCATGAAATGAACGAAAATAAATTTAATTTGAAAATAAATTAAAAATAAAGGAATCATATTTAAATTTATAGTCTATTCTCATGATCATCCACATTCATTCAATGAATTATGCATTTAATAAAAATATATTTCAACTCTAATGGTTATTATTTATGATAAATCAAACTCAAATAAATTATACATATTAATTAATTTATCAATTATTTTATCTTAATTTTAATCCAAAGATTAATGAAATTATCATCCAAAAATAATATTAATTAAATTAAAGAAATTTATTTTAAATTAATCATGTAAAAAATATTTACCTTGAAGAAAACACAACAACTACATGGTCAAACTACTAGAAATATACTATATATGTATATGATTTACTCATGAGGCATATAGAATACAAGAATTATCACATAATTTAACATCATGTAAATATTTTAATAAATGACACACAAAACACATGTTATTTATATAGAATGCTATGTTTCAATGCATGTAGTGTAATGATTTTATTAAGAATTATGAATGATATGATCTTACCAACATTAAATACAAATTAATTAAACATTTAATATATATATATATATATGTATATACCCAATCACATGTCATTTACATAGTGAAATAAATGATACATGGAACAAATTATGAAAATTTCTAAGAAGTATAATAAATTTATTTTTGATTCTACTTAATTTTGTAATATATACATTGTGTACTATCCATATACATGACCTATATATTTCCACCATCTATCTTGAACATGAGCCTAGGGACTTGACATGTTATTAGGAAAATAAAATTAATGGAGTACATTGAATTTACATCAGTAACATGACATGTGGTCTTTGAGATACATGGTCACTAGTCATATAGTTCATGTAAGAAAATGCATGACCTTCCTTTCAATAAAGGAAAATACGTCGTGTATAAATGTTACACATTGTGTTATCCAGATAACCAAGAACTATATTGTTCTAGGAAACATTTAGTTTTTTTAAATTCCCACTACATGGAATAAATTCACGTAGATCAAACTAATTCTGAATTAATTATTGGTGTATTAAACTAAGGTACATGATTTGTACCAATGGTTAACATGAAATGTACTCTAGTGCAATACTGTTAAAACCAAGAACTACAAATAATGAGTTATTAAAATGTTTTTTCTCATAAAATTAATAAATTTTCATTATATTTTCAATAATTAAGATAACTAATTTGAGACATCATGATTTAGATTTAAGAATGATTAACCTGAAATTAAAAAATAAGCACACATGAATAAATCAATCAATGATATTTAAATAACAATAAATATTTATGAAACCTCTTTGATACCATCATAAAGTTATCTAATAATTGGAAGATCAATATTAGGAATTCAAAACATTAAATGTTTTAGTAATTCATGATTAATATGAAATGCAGTGTTAATCTCATAGGGCGTTATTATTTCCCTACAAGGATAATAAAAATAAAAAATTTATAAAAATAAATAGATGAAACAAATCAATTAAAATGAATATAGTAGCATGTCAAGGATGAAACCATAAGATTATTAATTGATTTTTTAGTGTTTTAAATATTTTTTTAATTGATATTATTTTAAGAAATAAGGAATGGAAAATGATTGGGTTTTTGAAATAGTTTAGAAAATCAAGAAATAAAGGTTGATAGGTGTGTTGAAATTATATTCTAAAGTCATACCAGGGTTTTTTACTTTTAGGGTTTGGTTGAAATTTGATTTATAAGTAAAATTATTTATCATAGGGTTCTAGATTCAGTATGAGGTGGATTTAAAGGTCATTAAATCCCCTCATTGATATAGAAATTCTCCTTTTCCATTACTATTTATTTTAGGGAATCAATGAATCAGGATTGTCTTGATACCTATTTAAAAATTGATTACTCTAAAATCAACAATTTCTACACCACAATTATTTTCATTAGTTTTATAATTGAAAATTACTTTCATATTAAAATACCAATGGTCATAATAAAAAATAAATAAATGTGAATGGAATTTTATTCAAAATTGCAACAACCCTAATACATGAATGAAAAAAATAATACAATGGAACCTTCCCCCTTTATCTATATAACCCTAGAACATTCAAGTAGTTAACCCATCATCCTTGTGATGAGGTATTCAAGTATAAGGATAAAATATTAATTTGTTTTTTAAAATATATAGAAAAATAAGAATGAGGACCCTACAGAACGTATCTTCTCACCCCAAGATTTGGTATCTGAAATCCATACTAGTACCAGGATATGAAATCTCTATTTATAGAACTACCTAAGTCTTTTTTTTATTTAGGTAATCATGAAAAGAACCACAATAGATTCATAGGTCTTTTATAGCATTTAATGGACTCTTAGGTTATAATGGGTTGATTTTTCCGTCAAAATTCCTTAAGACTCTTTCATTTATATACCTTCCTAGAAACATTCATGGAATGAAAGTGTGTTTGACATCATTATATTTTTAGTCCCCTCTTGATTTTTTTATCTAGTTCTTATCATGTCTTCTCCTTATAAGCTTTATTATTTACAAGTCCTGTAAGGATTGCATTTTTTGAATTTCCAATTTCTAGTACTAAAAGTTCCATTTTGTTTTGCTTGTTCATTTTTAACCCCATGGAGTATCTCATAGGCATCCAATGTTATGGATATCCTTATTTAACATTGAGAAAATTATTTTGTCTCAATTTTTCAACTTTTTACTATTCTATTTTAGCATAATTTTCTAGGTTACATGTCCTTCCACTTCACACTATGGCCCGAAGTGTCTTTAGTTAATAATAATCATAATTTTTGTTTCCTTTTTCTAATATTGTTCATATCCTACCACAAAATCTCAAAAAAGTTAAAAAGTCCAAATATTGGGATGAATATCTATTATTTTACCCTAAACAATGTATTAAAACACTGTAAAATATATTAATGAAATACACATATCATGTACATCGATGATTAAAATTATGACCAATGGAATTGAAACATAAACTAATTTATTAGAGAATATCTGAACCAAAATAAAGGATAATAACATATTATTTCTAATTAATTTAAACAATTAAAAATTATTTATGGTTAATTATTTATTTTTTGATTAATATAAAATATATCTACTTCGAATCATTAATTATTGGTAGGAATAAAGTGTATATTCCCTCCAGTGGTGATCCACATGTGCTCTAAAAACCTTTGATCATAGTTTTTTAAATATTTAGGGTTCATTAATGATAAATCCTAATTCTTTAATCATTAATCATTGATCACCCTGATAATGTATTCAATAATTATTCTCTTGGATATCTCTATACCCAAGAGTGGTGCTAGATTATTATCACTCTCCATTCAAGGGAGTGCTCTTGGAGAAAGGAGATCTCTGGGTCCTTTAGATAGTTCTTTGACTGTTGTTGGGAACAACAACAAAAATCAAAACCACCAATAAGAAAAAATATATTGGGTTTATCTACTACTCGAGTATAAAAATAATAATTACACATTTTTCCATATTTTTTTCTTATTCCATACAAAACCCTATGTCTATAATAATAATAAAATTTTTATTTCTTAACACGTGAAAAACTGATGTATTAATTAAATATTATTTGATAAAATAATATTATATATATATATATATATATATAATTTCTCACTATACCATTAATATCAGACTTCCATTTCCCCAATATATTTATCAGCTCCGGAATAAGGATTATTTATTTATTAAATAAATATTACTATATTAAATAAATATTATGTCCCCTAAAAAGACAATATTTATTTATTAACTATTCTACTCAAAAAACACTCTCCTAAATAAATAAATATTATGTCCCCTAAAAAGACAATATTTATTTATTAACGATTATACTCAAAAAACACTCTCCTAAATAAATAGTTAATTAATATATGAGATCAAGAAAAGAAGAATAATTATTAAGATACATTTTAGTAAAATATTTATTCAACATGTTAGATAATAAATAATAATATTGTTTAACTAAAGTTGTGGATACACTTTTAATGTGACCCTCTAGGCTCCTTTCTCCATAGAATTAGCAGAGGCTACCCAAATTCCAGGGTTAGTGCTTAACAACACACTAAGGAACCTACATAAAATGTAGTTAATGTTCCAATTAAATAAGACCTCATAGAGATTCTTACTGTGTAATATAATCTAGTTATCTCTATACCTCTAATCCAGTAGTTTGCATATTGGTGTCATAAACCTATATGCCTGATGTATCTTTAGTTAAATTTCCATAAATTGAACCTGCCTACAGAAATTCATGGAAATAGATTTATTTATTCTATATGATTTTCAGTAAAGGTCTTGAGATATCAACATCAATTAAATAACTGAAAGGATAAATCCTCTCGCACATTATTCATTAATGAAAAATTATTCACGATGCACCCAACATATCCTATATCATTGTGAACATATGATAGGATAGTTTTCATCAACACATCAAAGTATGTGACTCATAATAACCATTAATAATATTATTAAATTATAAGAATCAACAAACACATCTACAGACAAGAATATTAATGAAACATATAAATATGGAATTCCTAATGGTGGTTCTCATTCTCATAAACTCTTACACTCTAAATTACCTAGGTCATACACATTGTGAAGGTGAATCAAAGTACTATGAGTCTCTACCCCTGGTATCTTGTGTCATTTCCCCTCAAATTATTTTATCCAACTACATAATATATTTTAAAAAATATTTAACTAGAACTTCTAGGTTCTCATCATAGTGGGGAACTACTATGACCTTTTAATGTGATAGCTACTCTTATGACCTTATTACATACTATGTCATGCATGGGAAAAATCATGATGTGATAAAAAATTTATTAGTATTAAAAAATATGAATATAGGTAATCATAAATTACATAGAAGTTTGTTGTAGGATACCAAATCCAACACCACAGGCATATAATAACCTTGTCTTGCATCATGTGAAAGTTTTTTGTGTTTGGTCAATAATGACTAAATAGATAAAGAATGATATGATAGTTATGATGGAAGAAAAAATATGAAATATTTACTACATCATATAGATCAACATCACTAAGATCCTTC
This sequence comes from Viscum album, assembly GCA_963277665.1. Lineage (NCBI taxonomy): Eukaryota > Viridiplantae > Streptophyta > Magnoliopsida > Santalales > Viscaceae > Viscum > Viscum album. The sequence continues at coordinate 1,507,748,500 of OY728139.1, read as the reverse complement.
TCAAATTATTCATGTATAAAATTCACCTGGATTTAATAAACCTATTCCATTCTAAAGGATCCTCTAGAATATAATTCATAGGTATATGTACATTCCAAATTATGATATGTTTTTTACCTATTTATTAGTGATGCCTAGTTATTTGTATCATTATCTGCTACATAACCTTCTCTTTACATAGATAAGGGGTGATACCCCATAATTGATCCTTATGATTCATCATTATGGATGAAATGTCACTTTTTAAACACATTCAATTAAGGAACCTTTTAATTATAGGCCATCTAAATCATTCAAATGAATATAGACCATGAGGTTAAAATAAGTGCATTTTCTAGAATATTGAACACATATATGGGTAGCATTTATGATGCTCGATGGTCCTGTATGTCCTCCCCCATCATATCTTATAGCATGCTGTGATATGGTGTAACAAATATACCCTAGGAGATTTCAATTATGTCATATATTTTAGTCCTCATTAATGTGACAGTATATAAACTTTATCCCAAATAGTTTTCTAAAAAAAGACAAATGGGTGGTCAAATTAAATAGAATTTTGGATGTTATAATGATGAAATTGTTAAAATTTTAGAAAGGATATATCTATTGTTTCACTATGGAAACCATTTTGTGGACATCATGAAGTGAGAGGTCAACCATGAAGATCACAATATTGACAATGGGGTTGTCAAAGTCTCGTATGTTTTATGTGGTTGATCATGAGAACCATTTGGTCTCCAAGGGATCCTTAATGTTTAATACAACAAAGATACATTGTGAGTCATTGAAAAAGTTAATTGAAAAATAATGAGTATTTAGAAGAGAAAATTTAAGTAGATAATTTCTGATACGATCATAGTGAAACACCTCGATATTTTAAAAATTATATTTTTTCAAATATATTTAATTTCATTGATATCTTGTGTTACATTCAAGGGTGAGATTAGGAAAACTACGATATATTATTAAAATATTATTTTCACCTAGATATTAAGTTGGATATTATGAATTATACTACCTAAATTATGAAATTTTATGGTTTCAAAAAGTATAAAATGAATTCATTAGCTATCAACTAAATATAAATTAAAGTAAAAATCATTTAAAAAGGAAGTAGATCTTTTTCTGAAAAATTGTTTTTATGCACACAATGTATTTTTATACAAATTAATTAAATTGGGCAAAATTGGCGAATAATTTTAATAAATTGTATTTATTAAAAATTAAATAATTTTTTTTATCATTCATCTAATATTTTTTTACTATGTATAGGATTATAATAAGTCCAGTTTTAGGATTAAATTATTTTTATAACAAGTGATTTTCATTACATTTTGTGAACTTAAATTATAATTAATTACTTCCATTTATAGGTATTAAATTAGATAAAAATAATTACATATTTATAATAAGGAGTATTAAATTCATTAAATACGCCCCTTTTATTTTTGATCAATATGAATAAAAACCATGGTAAAATTTATTAGTTCATGAATGTTTAAATCAGGTTAATCTAGGTTAAAACAAAGTGGTAAGGACATAATATTTTATCCTAATTATACATTAATGAGTTTAATTATACACTTATCACCTTAGGCTTGAAATATTTTAGTTTAATTGACACTTTTTTATGAAAATGAACTTTATAATATTTAATCAAACAAAGTTATAAAATGTCTCTCTCTTAGTTTTTAGAATCTCTTATGTATCCACCTAGGGAAAAAATAATGTTATTAAGAAATATAATTTCTTATTTTCAGATTAGTTAATTTTTTACCTATTTAAATTTATTATTAATTTTTATTAATTAGATAATGACCTTAATTTCTTAGGCAACATTGATGCAGTATTTCTCCATTTAATAAGAAACAAATACATTTAAATTTCTTAAAATTGATTTAAATTGAATTTGTAAATATGTCCCTTGAATTTTATATATCTATATGAAATATTAATAAATATTTAAATTAATATTTTAAAATTTTCCAATTTTTATGATGTATTTAATTTTAAATTACTTTAAAAGTGTTAAAAATTATATTAATGATATTTTATAATAAATAATACTTTATTAAATGATATAAAATTTATAAAACTCATATATTTTCAAAAATAAATAGGATATGGTTTTATAAATCAACCATTTTTAATTTATCTATCATTAATTTGTTTATAGTAACATTATTAACTCCTAAAAAGTATAAAACATTAATATTATAGTATTTGTCAAAAGGGTTAACAGAGGATTAAAACTAAAAGATAAGTGTAAAAATATGATCCAAAATTTTCTACATTTTATTATATGAGAATATTTAGACTTATAATAATATTATCATGGAATATAAAAAATTTGGATCCATTTTTTAAAATAAAATTAATTTATAACAGTTTAATATTTTCAAAAATTCTAAGAGTGCTCCGCCACACATTTATAAAAGGGCACATTCCTTTCTCTTATTCACAAAACATTGAGCTTTTAAGATCAACCATCCTATAACAAATTATATTATAGAAATATATATTTATAAACTATGGTTTTTTCTTTCTAAAATAAAAAGCATAGATTGCATTAGAGGAGATATAATAGAATCGTTTCTAATAAGAGGCAATTATCTTAACCGCTCACTTTCTTCTGAATGCTTTCTTTTATCTACTATATATCAGTTATAAACTTAATAAAATAAAATTTTCAGTATCATAAATATAATTATATTTTACAATTATTAATATAAAACCATTTTACACCCTCTTTCCAATCAATTGGGAAGTGAATGTATCACTCGTACGTACATACAACATACTGCCTCCACAGAGCGATACAATTCATTTCTCATCATCATATTTTTTGGATGGGTTTTACAATTGTTTTAATATTTATATATGAAATTTATGACACAAATATAATTTTATAATTATAATATCATGTTTACCTTCTTACCATCCAATCCTTTGGGAAACGGTAACTTCGCTCATATGGACATGTGGACTACCACCTCTACAATGCTATGTTTCAGTTTTTCATTTATAATTTACATGGATAGTAATGATGATGAATTTTATATATATATATATATATATATTATATTATATAATAATTATATTTTTAAGGTTAATTAATATTTACATTTCTTTCCCACCATTCACTGAAAAATGAAAATAACATTCGTGTGTACGTACTACTTACCATATTAAGGAATGATGTAATTTATTTTTATAAACATAACTTTTATGGATGACTATAAATAAATATATAATTAATATATATCATATTTATACCATTAATAAAATTTTATTGATTTTATAACTGTGATAAAAGTACAATGACCAAAACTACCAAACCCAAACATACATGAAAATGAACCAATTGTCACCCATAATAGCTATTTTAATAAATAATTATTAATAAATGGGAGATAAAATATTAAAAGTAAATAAAATGTGGTTTAATTTATTTTATTATGGTTTATAGAATAATATTTATAATAATCCTATAATTATTATACGTTAGGTTTGAAAATGTATAAAGGAAGTCAGACCTGAGGTAAATGGTTTCATCTTACAATCTCATTGTTCATTGGATTTGTTTATGATTATGTTTTGATAATAAAATATTATTATCAAGATCTCAAGATAATCATGAGTTTTATTACCCTTTATTTATTTCTTTAAAATACATTTTCCCTTTCATTTTTCTCACCTTATGTACTCAAGATACTGAAAATTTGTTTTATGGAAAAGAGACATCATTTATACCTTTGTCAGAAAAACCATTTTCTTCCATATAAATGTTTCATAAAAATTATATAAATTAGGGTTTTAATATTCTCCTATGATTTTTTTAACATAGATTCTACCCAGGCTGGAATTTCGGATTTTTAAAGGAGTCTTCTTAATTCTTTTTGAACATAGTACTTTGTGACTTTACTGTAAAAATATTGAAGTAATGTTTTTTTATCTTCCAAAAAATGAATGGAATTTCACACTATCATAACCAATAAATATTTTTAAGATTAATTTAAAATATCCAATGGTTTTGTTCAATGATAATTAATTCAATAATATTTTTTAATTTTTTTTATTACAAAGATGTGATTTTAAATGGAAAGTAAATTTTCATCAAGAATGTTTTAATGATATATTTATCTATTAAAAACAACATAATTAAATTTTACTTATAATTTACTAGGAATATGTATAGTGACCCAGGCTTAACATACCTGGATATTACACCATTTCAGATGAATATTCAATACATTTACAATAATATATTCCCAAGGATCATAATAGTTTTTTGTCTTTGGAAACTTGTAAACAAAATATTCTATCCTGGTGAAAGATTTTAAATATATCCCATAAATATATCCACCTTTATTTCTAACTAAAACCTTTATTCATAACCTAAGGAAAGAAAACATAATAAGGGGTGAGTTCAGATGCTTAGTAAAGGTAAATACTAGAAATGTGTAAGAATAACATGAACAAAGGGTGTAGAGCTTGAGCATAAAATTTGAAGATCATACCCTAAAAATTAGAGATCATAATAAATATTGGAAATTCATATGACATGGATTATAATATAATTAATATCATGAGTCATGAAAGAACAACATATAAAGAAAAAATGGAATTGTGGTAGATATATAAACATATAATATGATTCCATAGTATCCAAGACATCACTATAAATACCATCTTGGTAGTATGGGTTCACTCCTCATACCATATTGGTAGTCATGGTTCACTAACATGGCTATGTTAGTAGATAAGGTTCACTCCCAAGACTATCTTAATCTATCTCATGAGATACAAATCTTTGCCCAATGCATTAGAGGGAGATATAGATCTCACCCATCTAATAATGAAAGTGTGCATACATGTGCCAATAGATCATAAATAATCAAATAATTACCCATGAAATGAATTGGGTATTATAAACATGTAATCATATCATAACCCATAGAAAAATAAAGGTTACATAATCATTTCATCAAAACCATAACCTGGGAAATAGAAATAGATTTCATAAACATATAACCCGTGAAAGATAAATGAGTTTCATGATGACTATGAAATTATGCATAACCCATTAATAGAAAGAATATGAATGGAATGTTTAGATCATTTCCTAGAAAGGTATGAGTAACATCAACATATTTCATATTAGATGGAAAATAATTTTGAAATATCTTTTAAAAATATTTCTTTAGAAAAATATCCTTTCTTATTTGAAAAAAAATTAATATATAAAACCATTTGAAAATAATTTTCTTAAAAAATAACTTTAATGCTTATAAAGAATACTTGAAATCATTTTGAAAACGTTTTTCCTTAAAAAATTATAAAAGAAGCGTCTAAAAAGTTTAAAAACCTTTTTATTTGAAAACACTTTGAAAACATATAAAGAAACCTTGAAAATGTTTTGAAAACCTTTTTACTTGAAAACATATGTAAATAGAATGAAAATGTTTGGAAAAACATTTCTTTTAAAATAATTTGAAAATATGTAAGGAAATATTGAAAATGTTTTGAAAAACTTTTTACTTGAAAACAAATGAAAGGATATTGAAATTTTTTTGAAAACTAATTATTTGTAAATACTTTGAAAACTTATAAATAATGCCTGAAAAAAAATTAAAACAATTTCCCTTGAAAATAACTTTTAATAAAAATTTCTTAAAAATTATCCTTTAAAAAATGAAAATGAAGCTTCAAATAAATTATGATGGGTAAATATGTACATGTCGTATGGGGAAAAAAGAACATTCCTTTTGCATGATAAAAAGGTTATAAAAATTTATTATTCAGAAAGAAATAAAAAAAATCATTTTAAGAGATTGGTAAAAGACAAAAGGGGTAAAACTTCATTTTAAATATTAAAGGATAATGGTACAATATTCTTGGAAACCCTATTAAAAAAACATGATTTCTAAGGCACATAGATTTCTGATCGAATAGTGGGTAAAGTTAGGATTTATAAAAAAACACTTTTATAACATTCTTATATACAAAATAGTGGAGAAAATGGTACCAATATATGAATAAATCATTAATAACTAGAGAATAAGAAAATTCATGAGATAATATTTCATCAAAGAAATCATAAACATAAACAATCTTGAAGTGCGATGAGATTGTCTCAGTGAACTTTTATAACTTCGTAACATGGGATCATTCTTTCCATGTAAGAAAAGGAAATTAAATGAAACTTAAAATATCATGGAAGGAATTATATTCATGATTTAACATGTAAAATGGAAGTATATACAATGCGAAATATAATTTAGGTGCATAACAAAACATGAGTCTCAAAGAAGGAAAATTGAGACAAAACTATTTCCCTAATTTGGAATCTTTTGAAACTTAATCCCCATGAAAGAAAGATCATAAAATGGATATGTTAATACCCATAAATTTAATTATAAGATACATATAATACAATCATGTGAAGTACATACACCACATAAAAGGAAAGAGTGGTGAACATAGCATGTATCTTATGGAAATAAAATGTGAGATGAAATACCCTCACCTTGTGTCTGGAATATCTTCGTACTCCTACAAAACAATTGTATAATAAATATAAATTTATTATAAATATTTTTAAAAAATAATATTATTATATCTAATACCACATATGTTTTGATTATGACCTTATATTACCTACTTGTTAACAATCCATTGTTAAGGTTTCACATCGGGTAATATTCGCTTTATTCTTCGCAGGAGTTTTAATTTGTTATATCTTTGGTCCTTAAACTTATATCATTATTTTAAGAATTTAAACCATGATATAAATATCTAGTATATAAATTATATTTCTATTATAATAATCTATTGAATATATAAGTTTTAAATGGAATTCATGGAGATGGTAAGCCGTATGTACACATGAACACCATTTCCGTTTAGTTGTCATATTGAAAGAAAGAAAGAAAAATACAAATATGTATATATATATATATATATGTATATATATCATTATTACATTGAATTAATTATATCATATATATATCATATATATTAACTAAACCCATCCTTAATACACTCCATGTAGTGTATGAACGAATCACATCGCTTTTAGGGGGTGGTAGTCCACACTTCCTCAAACAAAAGTATCGTTTTAACACAAAATAAGTAAAAAGAAATGTGTGTGTATTTTTAAGTTGATAAATTAGCATAAAAACATAATTTTATATCTATGATAGTGGGTTTTTTAAAAAATTATCAAATAAATACATTGTAGGTGTAAATAAATAAAATAAAAGAAAGGAGATTGAGTGAAGACATTGCCTCTTAATCAGGTAACTCCTTTTGGTTTATGAAAAAATGCTTCCTTTGAAGACTTTATGAAAAAAGGGAGGATTCAATGAGGAAGGTAGGGATTTTATTAATTGTATTGGGTAGATATATTTTAATCCTAATTAGTTTGAGAGGTGTGAAAAAGAGGAAGAAGTGGAGGCATTTTAAAGGGAAGGAAAAGTACACACTTTGCATTTTTGCAAACTAGTTAGGTGTACCCATGTTTTTACCTAAAAAAGTAATAAAAACCAACCAATATAAATAATATAAGGTTCATGGAAGAATAATTTCTAGTGAATAAGTTTTTAAAAAGTATCTAGGTCATTTTGAGTCTTAAATTTAACGTTTTTCCTTATTTAATATTAATTTACCATAACTGATGCAATTAATTTTAATTACTTTCACTGATAATTTTGGTCAAAAACTAATTTTACCATATTATACATTAAATATTATTCTGATATCAAATATTTAATCCATTGTTCCAAATTCCAATCACAATAGTGGCATAAATTAATTTAAAAATTAATCATGTTGATGGGATGACACTATAGGTTTTTAAAGTAAAATAACCAAACGTTTGATAAGTTTTTATATCCAATTTCAATGTGAAATTGGTTACTATGAACTAAATTGGATTAATTTTAAAAAATATTATCTAATTAAACTTTTCAACCAATTTAAAATACAATTTAACTTTATAAATAAATTAGATGAAAAAGAAGTTTTTAATTAAAATCTTGTATTTCTAATTATTTATTAAAAAATGAAACCTTAGAGAAAAATACCAAAAAATTATCCTAACCTAATTTTTAGGTTTCTATTCCAAATATAAAGTTTATTTTGACATATTAAATCTATAAAAGTGCCAAAAATTGGCTTTCAAATGGTTTCTCCATTAAAAGGAATTAAAACTACCTTTATAAAAATATTGGGTTTTATACAAAAAAATTTGTTTGTTATTATCTTATGTATATCCAATCTATTGGGTGAATAAAAAAATATCTTATTGAATATATAAAACATATATTACATTAATATCACTCACTAATTGTAATTAATTTAATTTATTAGGGTAAAATAGCTTTGTGACCATAAAAATATTAACATTTTTCTTTATATTCAATCCATTTTCATATTCATTTCTAAGTAATTGATAACCTATGAATTCATATAATATTTTTTTAAACCATATATTTTCATAAATTATTTAATATTGTTCATAAAGGCTAATTTAACTACAAGTTTATATCTTATTATATTAAATAACAATATTTTAATAATATATTATTGTTTTGTAAAACTCAGTCATGCATGTTACACAATCCATAGAGGAAAGTCATTGTTTCATGTAATGAAATATAACATCAGTGTTCCATGTTGAGAAAGATATAATTTATTGTGTGTTTAGCGCATGATTAAATTGGTGTTGTGTATAATGCAATCCATACATAGTTATTTAATATAAAATAAACAATTTTCGGTGTTATGTGAAATGAGAAATATTGAAAAGGTTAAATTAATTCAAATAAAAAATAATTCACAAAATCCCAAGGAGTTACATTATACCCCCCTTAAAATGAATTTCACTCTCAAAATTCATTTGGGTTATCAAAATGTTTAATACATGAATGTTTTATTCATAGAGACCTACATCGTAAAAATGGATACTAAAACTTCCCTGGAAAATAGAAAGTTGGAACAATAACAGTAACCAAAAGTAACATAAAAATGGGTTTCCACATAGAAGATCATAGGCTGGGAGTAAATATTGGACATAGAGGGAAAACATAAATATTTATAGGGACTGATTGAGGTCATCAATCATAAAAAAGTGAACGATCAACGTAAATTTGAAGGCCTCAAAGTCATAAATATATGATGATTTAAAAGGCCATTGGTTCAAAAAAAATAAGGCATTGGGATAACACATTTTCTTTTGATCATTATCTTAACATTGATTAATTATTTCATTTACCAGAATATAAGGAAATATACTTACATGATATATTTCTATAAACAATATTTCATTATTTTGTTATGCTTTTATCAATTTCTAATTCATCCATTACTTAATGTAATGGAAATATAGAAATTAACTTTAATCCTGAAGTGATAAAATTCAATTTTAGCATATCTCAAGGCCCATTAAAGTATGAAAAGTACAACTATTTATCTATAAATATTTTTAAAAAATCAATACGGTTAATACATTAATCTCTAAACATAAAAGTAACACTATTGTTTCATGATAAAAATTTATCCATTAAAAATAATTATACATTTACCTGGACATAACTTAGGACAGTGGTAGGGGTAAAACCCTTATCATCCTTTGTTCATGGGTTCAAGACCCATATCCTTTTCGAACTTTATTGGTTGTCACACAACATACATGATTTAATTTTCTACAACCATGCTAATATAATTTCCAAAATATTATGGGCATCCTTGAAATAAGGTTAATCACTATGTATCCTCTTAACCACTGTTTTCAATAGAAACTCAGTACGTAAATATTTCCTCCAAATTTTAACTTAAAATTTTCATGAACAGTTAACCTTATTACCCTTCTAAAATATTAAAATTAAAATCCTTTAAAAAAATATTCATGAAATCAAATTAAAATTGATCCCCCATATATCACAATGTAGCTCTTGGTTGTCACATTCTAAACACGTGAATACCCTCATGATAAATTCTTTAGGAACATAGTAACAACTCGAATTACCATAAATACTTCTATAAAACAATCATAATTATGTATTCCATATATTACTAGATATATTCCATAGATCCAAGAAGTCGTGAACTTCATCCATGAGAGAATAAATTAACTATTAATAAGTCCTTAATTAGTTCTAGGGTAATAATTACCTTCAAATTTACATATTCATATCCCATATAACATTATCCAAACAACAATATCATAATATAAGTAACATATTAAGGTCTCTCGTTCCCTTAATAATTTTTTTTTATATGTACATCAACTTACCAGTAAATCACTTTTCAATTCCATCAGATCAATTCAACATATTCTTATAAATCCATAGAGAAAACCATAAACTAAACAATCTTTATATTTTTCTCCTTTAATATAACATAATTATTGAATCAAAATGCATAAAATATTTTTTTCTTCCACTTCATCCTTATTCCACTAAAATGGTTGCTCCATCCTATTACACAATACATCTTTTCTTTCACATTTCATCAATATTCTCATCATCATCTACAATGTAACCATCACTCGCACCACCTTGCTGATTCTATTCATGAGCATTCCAATCGGGACATTGAGTCTCATAATGACCATTTATTAGACACATAAAACATTTAACCTTTGATAATTCCCTAGTGAGGCTAATATTTTCATTCATTTCATTAACCAATTTCATTATTTTTTTCCTACAATCACTTTCTTTATGTCCTTATTTTCCATAGTCAAAACATCTTCATGTTACTCTAAGACATTCACTTAGTTGATTCTTTCCACATTATTGATAGAAAAGAAACTGAATCGTATTTCCTATATGGTCTTCAATACCCTAACTCTAAGAAAACTTCTTCTCTCTCTTCCTTGGTAAGTTTGAGAGTTTGTTAAGGTACACTCTATTAATCATGTTCCGTGAAAACTGATTAGGAATGGTCGGAAAATCTCTCACTATAGTGATCGTCCCACTTGATGTCTCATAATCAAATCTCCCATCACATTCAATATTAATCTAGTTCTTTCCAGTTACCACCATTGAAAAAAACTAGAAGTATAGTGTGGGCATTACTATCATAGAAAAAAACGCATAGTCATAAAAATAATTACTTAAAGGATATCTAAATCATGACACCCTAGATTCATCCTAGGTTATTAATAGATAACTTATATTTAAATTCTTCATGATGGTTTGTGAAGTGTTTGGGAATTCCCAAAGAATATTACCTGAGAGTGTCAAACCAGGTGTGCAGAAAGGCCTATTGTCGTGTACCAGATTACCCCAGAGTTAGGACCGAAACATCTTGGAAGAGTTGTTACTCTATGACACATTAGTGCCAGAGGCACATCCACTTGTTGTATCCATATATGGATGTATCACTTGGAAACCACTCACTCTATCTTTTACAAAAATTCATGGACATTTTCCTAAATGCTAACTCATACTTATGCTTATCCTTAAATACATTACAAGGCATATCCTTATAAATATACCTAGGGATCTCACAAAAGTTTCCTTATCCTAGTTTCCAAAGGTTTACTAACCCTTTCCTTTGATACCAACTATAGAAAACCAGGCATAATATACAAGCATATTACACAATTTCAGATGAATATTTAGTACATAAAAATAATACATGCCCAAGGACCATAATGTTTAGTGTCTTTGGAAACTTGAGAAAAAAATATTTTATCCTAATGAAATATCTTCCACATCTAACATAGATATATCCATTATTGTTACTTCTACCTAAAACCTTCCTTCATAAAATGGGGGAGGGAAACATAAGAAGGGGTGAGCATAGATTATCAGTAATGTTAAATAAATGAAATGTGTAAGAATAACATGAAATGAGGGTATGGAACTTGAGTATAAATTTTTAATATAATAACCTACATATTATATATCATAATAAATATTGGAAGTTGATAAGACATGGATCAAAATATAATTAAGATCATATGTCATGACAGGAAAACATAGTAATAAAACAAGGAATTTTGGCAGACACATAGGCATATAATATGATTTCTATAGTAGCGAAGACAATACTAGAAAGACCATATTGGTAGTATGAGTTCACTCCCCACACCATCTTGGTATCCATGGATGACTCCCATGGCCATCTTAGTAGCGTGCGTTCACTCCTCATACCATCTTGGTAGTCATGGTTCACTCACAAGGCTATCTTAGATGTCAAAGTTACTTCCCAAGACCATATTAGTCTATCTCGTGAGATATAAATATTTACCCAATGCATTGGAGAGATATATAAGTCCCACCCATCTCATAATGAAATCATACATACATGTACCAAAATATCATAATTAATCATATCATAACCCATGAAATTAAATTGGTAATTTAAACATGTAATCATATCATAACCTTTGTAAAAATAATGGTTTCAAAATAATTTAATCAAACACATAAAATGTGAAAGAGAAATAGATTTCATAAACATATAACCCATGAAAGAGAAATGAGTTTCATAAGGACCATGGTATTAATCATAACCCATTCATAGAAAGAATATTAATGGAACCTTTAGATCATTTCCTATAAGGTTATGTGTAATATCTATAGATGTCATATTAGATTGAAAATAATTTTGAAATATATTTCAAAAACATTACTCAAAGAAAATATCCTTTATTATTTGAAAAAGTATTTTTGATTCATAAAACCATTTTAAAATCATTTTCTTAAAAAATACCTTTAAATATTATAAAGAAAACTTGAAAGATTTTTTAAAACCATTTTCCTTGAAAACTTATAAAATAAGTGTCAAATCATTTAGTTTTTTTGAAACACTTTTAAAAAAGAAAAATAAATCTTGAAAATGTTTTGAAAAACTTTTTACTTGAAAAAATATGTAAGGAGATTGAAAATGTTTTGAAAACCATTTCTTTGAAAATAATTTCAAAAACTTATAAACATGTCCTAAAAACATTTTGAAAAAAAAATCCCTTGAAAACTTATAAAAGAAGGTTGAAAACATTTTGAAATAATTTTCCTTGAAAATAACTTTTAATTTTTTTTTAAATAAAAATTTTTAAAATGAAAAAGAAGCTTCAAAGAAATGATGGTAGGTAAATCCATACAAGTCGTACGAGGTAAAACGAATATTAATTTTTCACTGTAAAAAGGTTAGAAAAATTCCTTATTTGGAAATCACCAAGAATATTCCTTTAAAGAGATTGGTAAAATAAAAAAGGGTAAAAATGTATTTTAAATGTTAACGAATAATGGTGTAATATTCTTGGAAATCCTTTTTATAAAACACGGTTTTGAAGGAACATAGATTTCTGACCGAAGAGAGGGTAGAATTGGGATTTCTTAAAAACACTTTCTTAATAATATTATTTACCAAAGATTAGATGAAATGGTAAGAATATAAACATAAATAATTAATAACTAGAGGATAAGAAAATTAATGAATTTTCTTGAGAGATGGATCATAATATTTCTTCAAGGGAATCATAAACATAAACAATCTTGATAAGCGATGAGATTGTCTAAATGAACTGTAACTTAAGATCATACTCTCCATGTAAGAAAATTAAATTACATGAAACTAAAAATATCATGAAAATAAGTAAATTCATGATATAAAATGTAAAATTTAAGTATATACACCTTGAAATAGAATTTAGGTTCATAACAAAATATGAGTCTCAAAGAAGGAAAATTGAGATAAAACTATTTAACCGATTTGGTAACTTTTGAAAAATAATCCAAATTAAATAAAGATCATAAAATGGATATGTGAATACCCATAAAATTAATTATATTATACATAGAATAAAATAATGTGGAGTAAATATACCACACAAAAGGAAATAGTGGAGAACATAACATATATCTCACAGAAATAAAAAGTGAGATTGAATTCCCTTACCTTGTTTCTTGAATCACTGCGTACTTATAAAAAACCCAAGTATAATAAATTTTAATTTATTATAAATATTTTATAGAACCTTATTATTATATCTAATATCATATATAGTTCTATTATAACTTTACATTACCCTCTTGTAAACAATATTATGTTAAGCTTTCACTTCGGTTAATATTCACTTTATTCTTCACATGCGTCTTAATTTATTATATCTTTGGTACTTTTACATATGTCATGATTTATAGAATGTAAACCATGAAATAAATAATATTTATATAAAATAAATTTGTATTATAATAATCTATAGAATATATAAGTTTTAAATGGAATACACCGTACATGGAGAAGGTAAGTTGTATGTATCCATGAATGCAATTTTCATTTACTTATCGTGTTGAAAGAAATAAAATAAGATAAATATGTGTGTGTGTATATATATATAATTATTATAGAAACTTTATTATGTCATATATATATATATATATCATATATATTCACTAAACTCATCTTTAATACACTCCATGTAGTGTATGAACGAATCACACCTCTTTGAGGGGTGATAATCCACACTTCCTCAAAAGAAATTATCATTATAACACAAAATGAAAAGTAATATGATATGTTTTGTAAAATGTATAAATAATATTAAATACATAATAAATATAATATATAATATATATAAATAGAGTATACATCATAATATCCATCATGATAGGTGGTAAGGAAAAGTGAATAATCATCATATTGTGAGGCGGAAGTTCGTCGTACACATAAACAGTATGTTCATTACCCTGTAGATGGAGGTGTATAAAAGTGTAGGTATAACCCTTAGAATAAAAAATCCTTTAATATTTATGATACTGGTTTTTTATACAATAATTTAATAAAAATAGTTTATTTGGTGGAGAAATAAAATAAGATAAAGTAGTTTGAGAGAAGACGTCATCTCTTAATTGGGTAACTCCTTTTGGTTTGTGCCAAAAGGCTTCCTTTGAAGACTTTATGACCAAATAAGGATTCAAGGAGTAATTTAGGGATGTTGGGAATTGTATTGGGAAGATATTTTCCAAACATAAAAGGTTTTATAGGAGTGAAGAAGAGTGATAGGTGGTGGCCTTTTATAGGGAAGGTAAATGACACACTTGGCATTTTTGAAAATAAGTTAGGTGTACCCACGTTTTTACCTAAATAAAATCATACCAAACCAAAAGACACAATAATTTAATGTTAATGGCCGAATAATGTCCATAAAATGTGTGTTGGAAAAGTTTCTAGGTCGTTTTGGGTCTTAAATTTAAGGTTTAGTTCTTAATTAACCTTAATTTTACCTTAACTGATGTAATTAATATTAATTAACTTCACTTATAATTTTTGTAAAAAAGTAATTTTAACTTATTAAAAATTATAAATTATGATGATTACAAATATGGAATCCATTTTTCAAAATTAAATTCTCATGAGTGACAAAAATTAATTTAAAAAGTAATCCCGCAGATGGGATGACATTGTGGGTTTTTAAGTTAAAATGACCAAAAGATTGCTAAGTTTTTATATCCAATTTTCATATAAAATTGGTTCCAATGAAGTAAATTGGATTAATTGATAAAAAAATTGTCTAACTAAACTTTTAAAATAATTTAAAATATAATTTAACTTTATAAATTAATTAGATGAAAAATGAGTTCTGAATTAAAATCCAGTTTTTTTAACAATTTATTAAAACAATGAAACCTTCTAGAAAAATACCAAAACAATTATCCTAACCTAACCTTTATTCTTTTATTCCAATTATAAATTTTATTTTTACATATTAAATCTACAAAAGTTACAAAAATTGGTTTTAAAAAGGGTTCTCCATTAAAAGGTGTAAAAACTACGTTTATAAAAATATATGTTTTTATGCATAAAATTAGGTTTTTTATTATCTTATGTCTATAAAATATATTGGATGAATAATAAAATAATTTTATTTAATATATAAAATATATATTATATTAATAAAACTCACTAATTGTAATTAATTTTACTTATTAGTGTAAAATATCTTTATAACCATAGAAATATTAATATTTTTCTTTATATTCCATTGATTTTCACATTCATTTATAATTAATTGATAACCTATGAACTGATATTATATTTTTTTAAACCATATATTTTCACAGATTATTTAATAATATTCATAAATTCTAATTTAACAACTAGGTTATATCTTATTATATTATATAAAAATATTTTAAGAATATATTAATGTTTGGTAAAACTTAGTCTTGTGTGTTAAGCAAGCCATCATGTAAAGAAATTGTTGCATGTAACACAAGATAATTTTGATGTTCTATGTAGAACAAGATAAATTTTATGTTGTGTGTATTGCACTATTAATAGGGTGTTTCATATAATTCAATCCAAACATAGTGATTTAATTTAAAATAAACTATTTTCAGTGTTATGTGAAATGAAGAATATTGCAAAGGTTAAATTAATTACAAAAAAAATAATTCATAAAAAAATCAATATTTAATAGTATGATACAATGATAACATGATTATTCACTCTTTAAATGGTTTATGGTTATGATGGCATTATTTTTATGAAACCTATTCCTTTTCTATGGGTTATACTATGATGAAATGTTTATGAATCCCAATTCATCTTATGGGTACTAATATGATGATTGTATTATGATCTTGTGGCACACATATGTATTATTTTCATTATTTTATGGGTGGAACCTCTATCTCCCTCTAATGAATAGGGTAAAGTCAAATATCTCATGATATAAAAAGTATTGGAATGGGAAATGAACTCAGTTCCATTAGGGAATTTGTTTACTATGATAGTATTTTGAGTGAAACTTGACTACTAGGATGGTTTGGTGAGTAAACTCATTCAACTAGGACAGTATTGGAAAATATCCTTTATTAATAAGAAAATGATTTTCTATTCTTATTTTTATGCCATAATTCCATGTATTATGCCTATATTATGCTCTCATGGATCATGTTCTTTGGTTCCATTAAGATTCATGTCTTATAATCTGTTAATATTAATTCCATGATTCATAATTATGATCTATTATGTGAATGGTGAGTTTTTCAATTATTAATCTCATGTTGTGATACACTTTTCTCTTGTTATACTTATATGATTAATTTTTCACCATTTCCCCCCCTTAATGAGAATGAGCAATCAACCTTTCTTATGTTTCAATTCCATGTTTACAAATAATGGTTTTATCTATGATATGTATAAGAAGGGTGATAGTTATGATGATCTAAGTGGGAGATGATGTAAAGGTATTATGGACCGGTTTTTTAGGTTTGAAATTTTCCAATGATAATATACCTATATAATTTTAGCATGGATCATTATGTTATGTAAAGTTTATTCATCTATATAGATCTAACATCTATTTATGAAAATATATAATCGTAATAAACATGATATGATTCAAGTTAATAGTCAAGAATAAATGGGCCCATTCTACCTATTTATTGGCCTCCCCCATGTAGTGCATCTTATGAGAACTAGGCGATCAATTTATACATCTTCTAAATCATATCCTTATTAATTCAAACAATATCTATTTCGAGGGGGGGGGGATTTGGCTCCCTTAAAACCAATGATTCCAAATGATTTTCACCAAAAATAAATAAAATTGAGTTTTTCAATTATTTAAAAAAGTCTTTTGAAAGAAGATAAAAAAATATCCTAGGGTAGTAAGAGATCTCCATGAAATAATGTGGTTTAAATCATAGGAACACTTAGTTACTTTTACACAACTATATCCAACAACATGATGACAAAGAATAATTCAATAACACTTTTCATGGTTCCTTGGCCACCATGCGGTCCAACCATGTGATCATGTAGTGTTATTCAACAATTCTCTTTGTGTTACACATATCACCGCATATTCTAACCATGTTATGATGGGGTATCATTCAATGAAACTATGTATCATACCTTGGATATTGTTTTTTCTGACCTCTCAATAATATAGAATCTTTAAATTAAGCTCTATGTGGTTTTCCAATTAGTTTCATGAAATACCCATACTAAATCTTCTTCACCATGCATAATAATATACCCTTATTCTCGGAATGAACCAACTTGGAGTGTATATAAATACCTTTATTCATCTCTGAAAATACACACATGTACACATGAAAACCAATAAGATACACATCGAGAACTGAGAGAGAGAGTGAAGGGTGAAATATTTCACTTTTTATGATCAATATATAGGTAATGAGTATAATGAAAAATAATATCCCAATATATAAGAATCCCAATAGGTTCAGCTTGTGGGAACCTATCCCACATGTCCATGTCCACATTGTTGTTCTGGGTGGGGTCGATCCACCTATGAAGATGCATGTTTTCCCACACGATGGCCTAAAGGACCTCACAAAAGTGAGGCCAAACATGTTTATATGATTCATACATATAGAATCAATGTAGGCCACACAGAATCTTATATGACCTCATGATAGGTCATCCAACCACGTGGGGTTAATCCGACCTTGTGGAAGTAAGGCTCAATAGATAGTGACCCGACTGATTAGGTGTTCCCCATTTGACCTCACAGAATCCACAGAAATGAATCCAACCTACTGAAATCCAATAAAACTTTGTTGAAGGCATATCATTATATCCACCCCATGATATAAACTTCTTGAGATCCCTTTATAAAAAATGGTGCATCATTTCTAAGAAGTATACTAATTTCCAGAGCTCCATATTAGTCCAATCCCATTTAGAGGGCCTTCATTACAATCTATCAGCAATTTAAAAACTCTATTAAGGTCAACATAAAGCATCCTACATATACACATGATTCTCTTGATATGTGAATTCACTCCCATGTTCACCCCTTTGGTTTTTTATTCTATTAATAAAATCATGATTTAGGTTTTCAATTCATGTTGGTAGAACCCTCTTTGAAATTAATTTCATGGATTCTATTGATTATGGGGATCCATATTGAGAAATCACTAGAGTATTATCTCAAAGACCAATGAGGTATTTCTTCTACATCCCATGAGCTAGGCCAAATTGGGTATCCCTTATAGAATAACCCCCATGTAATTATTAAAGGATACCATACATCTCATGAATCTATGTACCATCCAACCTATAAATAGGATAAAAGAAGAGAGGATGGTGTTTCATTATGAAATATGACCTCTGGTGATTCATATTAGTTATGCTACTAATAATCCATTTATATTCATGAAGGAAAACCTTAATGTTCCTAGCCCCATCAAAAATTAATTGTGCACATGTATAATAGATCATACATTTTCAACCCATAATTATGAGTCCTAACAGTATGTATTGGAGTTTAATAAATTATAATTATCATTTGGGATTACTATTTCAGAGGATTAATAAAAATTCATACATAAAAACCCTTAAAATAAAAATTTGACACATCCACTCAATGTCATTTTTTTATAAAAAAAATATGAAATTTAATCTATAGTTTCATTCAAAATAAATTACTCTATTTATTATAAACCTACATAGTGGAAATATTGAAATTTCTATAGATCTTACTCATAATTAGGTATTTTAAAAAATATTTTTAAAAAAATCATTATTAAAAAATCATTGGTAATGGATAAAAAATTAATGAAACCCATTATTCCATTTTGAGAATCAGTAAATACAATAGAAAATTTCATATTCTATATAATTAGCTTTAAAGTCAAAATAATCATTTATTTAATCAATAAATTAGTTTTACTTCACAAATAATATAAAACATATCATTTGAAATCAAAAAATGAAAAATCACATTCATAAGGGTTTCTTGCAGAACATGAGCACACATGAAAAAATTTATCTTTAAAAACATAATTTCACCCACAAAGGGCCAAAAAAATCATTAAATATAAACTAATTGTCTTACCTTATGAAATTAAAATAAATCCATGAAATATCATTTCCAAACATAGGAAAGTCATGTTGGTAGCTTGGGACATCATCTACATATCACTCATACATTAACTATTACAATAACACTTACAAAAGGAATAACCTACTCAATTAATTCCAATGTATTTTTTATGGAAAACAAAAGAAAATACAAATGGGATGGGAATAATATATTATAATCACCAATCATTAATGATAATATTAAAGAGAAATAATATAGATAAAAAAAAATTAATCTAGAATTTTAATCCTAAAATATCAAAAATATTTTTAACACATATGAAGAATAACTTTTAGAAATCACATAAAAAGAAGGATAAAAACATCTTTTCTTTTGAAAACAAAAAAAAAATTGAAAAAAAAAATAAGGTCCTAAAAATTGAATATTCTTTGAAAACCCATGAAAACTTATATATTATTCTTTTTAGTGTATAAAGATCATTATGGAGGGAAATTCCTGCCAACCGCATACATTTAAAAAAATTCCTTTCAAACTTTTGAAAAAATAACATGTACATACAACATTAAAAATTTACCTTCTAAATAACATTATGTAAATTAAAATATATTTTAAAATTAATTTCAAAAACCATTTCTGTATAATAAAAATATTCATTATTCATTTTAATAATCATGTATATGGAGTAAAATGTGTTGGAAGGAAACCATTAAAAAAATTTAAAAATGGTTTTAAAGAAAATTCCTTTATTCTAAACTAACTCACAACACATTTTTTAACACCTAAATGATGAAATTAGATAGAGTATTTACTTATTTTAGAACATTTTATCATATATTTCCTTATCATATTCCTTTTTATTTTATTTTAACCATGTTTTATGTAGTTACTAAATTTATTAACTTCATGTCATCCTTTTTGTGTATGTTCAATTTGTAATCTCAGAAAAAATCATTCATAGATTGACCATAGTAAAAGGGGTCATTATTCCATTATCTCCATAATTTTAATCATGATATATTTATATTTTTTATACATTAAATATTTTTTCCCATCTATGAAAGGGGAAAATAAAAAATGAACTACATCTCTTCATACAGGTGGTAGTCCACTCATATGATCGAGCAATGTTATCATTTTCCAAATGATGAAATAGTATGAATAAAAGTAATATATTTTATTTAAAAATCGTAATAATGTCTTAAATATTATATATACTCATTAAATCCCTTATAAAAACCAATCAAGTTAAGAGGTGAAGATAAATCAAACACATCACTTCATGAAACTACAAGTCCACATATATGAATAGGGGATGCTTAAATTTTTCATATGATGGAAAATGATATTAAAAAGGGCTGTTTTTTGTGATTCATTCATATCTAGGAAATTCATCATCGGAGTGACATGCATTTCTTACCCTGAATTCCTTCTTTCCAAAGTTGGGATGTCTCCACCAACATAGTTTATTATGTTAGCTCCTTGATTGAAATGGGATGATGGGAAATTGATTCATCCTTCTATGGATTCCTACATGGATCTCATCATCTAGTATGGGTCTCCCTAAAATATTAATTCATTTTCATGGAATACATTCATAGTTCCATTTCTACATGGATGCTAGTTAATTAAAATTCTTATTTCTAGATAGGGAAGTAACATTTAATTGGCGTAGATGGTAAAATCAACATATCTAAACATCACTATATTCTAGGTGTGTTGGTAACAAATAAAGTATTATCCTTTTGAAGTCTGAGAAATCTAATATTAGGCATATTAATCATGGAATATATGGAATCTTGTGTTGGACATGAGGTAGTTTATTCCAAGGGTGGCATTATCCTTTTAAAGATATAGGCATCTCAAATGTGGCATCTTCGGTATTGAACCTAAACAATCCCATGTCATCCATCAGGTAGTTGACTCTAGGGGTGGCCTTATCTGTTTAAAGTTGGTGGCATCTAATATGAGATATATTAGGCACAAAAAATAAGACATCCCTTGTTATCCATGTGGTAGTTGACGCCAAGGGTGTATGTCTTCCCATACTTTTTACCTCAGGAATCCCATGTGTATTATATGGGGTTGATATTCTACGTTATATCACAAGTCATATATCCTATAGAGATAGATGGGGAATGAGTTTAACATCATCTGGAGATGAGAATAGGATAATTTCTTTTGGGGAAAATGATGGTAGATTATAATGCCCAGTGGAGGGGGATCAAAGATGTGTGTCCCTAGTTGGGGAGATGTCACACCTATATAGTTTTCCAATGGATCAGAACACCATATGTTAGTGTGGGGATTATACAATAGTATCCATTTCTAGTTCAACCCATCATGGGAGTCAGGTGATGTAATTTTAGGAAATTCCTTGGGAGTTCTTCAACTCAAGGTGCATTGGGAATAAATGAGAATAATTTCAACTCATGATAAGAGAAAGGGACCAAGTGGATTTTGTCGACTCAAAGTATTTCAATGAGTATAGAAGATCATCTAGATTAATGTTATGAAAATAGGGTAGATGTTAGGGTCGTATAAGGATAGAAGTTAAAATTTCATCGACCCATCCCGAAATTATTAGGGTGTGACACTCCATTTTTCATGGGTGTCAGTGATGGTAATGAATAGATTGGGCTTGGGGCCTGGGGCCACAACCTGGCACTGAACTCGAGTTGTGGTATGGGGGTATAGGCACTGTAGTATGGACCAAAAATTATAAAGGTTTGGTCCACTTGGATTATGGGGACTCATAGAGCTTAAGTGTATTGAAATTTTTGGGGATTCAGAAATCTAATGTTCTTATGAAGGTTGGTCCTTTATAGAAATTTGGGTGTTATGAATGTTTTGGATTCATGGAGATGAGGGTCTCATGATCTTTGGTTCTTCATGGAGATCATGGTATCCCTAATTACTAGGATTATTGGAGGATTATATTTCAATGTTTGTGGTATTGCGGAGATCAGGGTCTTGTGATGGTTTGGACATCACAGAGCTTAGGGTCTTATGATGTTTGGGGATTCATCAAGCTCAGGGTCTCACGAAGGTTATAGATTTGCAGATATCTGTGTATCATAAAAGATTTAATTTCATGGAAGTGTATATCACAAGAACATGGGTAATTATTTACATGAATTCATGAAGCTCTAGAGATTTTCTAATTGAGAGTGTGATGTTTCATCTCAGTATCTCCTTCCTCTTCTCTAGTGAAGGCATGTAGGAAGAATTTATAGGGATGTGGGTTTTGTGATGAATGGAGGCTTTCATAAATACTTGTGAGCATCATGAGTGATGGTGTTGGGTGAATATAAATGACATATATTGAATGTTACTATCAACCCTTCACATGGTCTCAAAGTGCTCCTCGAATATGTATTGATGTTGTGAAGAGTTTAACCTAAGTCCTTAACATGATTGCAAAGGAGGCCCATGGACCAGGATCTTCATGAGTGGGACCTGTTGGAGTTGGTTACCTATAAAAAACTTATATTTACCATATTATAACTTTTATCTAGTGTTTTTAATATTAATAAACTACTTATCACATCATGATTGTTCTTCTTTATGACATAGTATGTTATAATGTCCTAAGAGTAGCTGTCACACTAAAAGGTCTTAGTAGTTCTCTGCTATGATGAGAAACCAAAAGTGCTACAACACTATTCTTGAATATATGTTATATAGCTGGATGAAATCATTTTAGGGACACAATGATACATGCTATATGGGTTTGAGACTCATCGAACTTTTAGTCACTTTCTCATGGTGTACGCCCTTGGTAATATATTGTAGGATATTATGAGAATGAGACTTGCCAGTAGGAAATCCACATGTTTATTTTTCAATAGATATTCCAATATGTTGACATGTGTATTGATCCTTATACTTTAATATTATTATTAATGAATATTTTGAGTCCTTTACTTTTATGTATTGATGAAAACCATGATGACATATGTTTTTGGTGAGGTAGGATATGTTGGGTGTGTCACGAGTAATAAAACATTAATTAATAATGAAATAAAGGGTTTTCCCTTCTATTTTAATGGAAGTTTATATCTTCATACCTTTTATGGAAATGATATATCCTAAATAAATCCAGGACCATGATGTTCAATATGCAAGTTATTTTTCCAGGAAATCAAAGAAGGACACTTTGAGAATTTTGGTTGATGGCACTGGCTTGCAACATACTTGATTAGAGATATCCCAATAAAGGGATTATATTACATAGTGAGAATTTGTATGAGGTAATATATCATTACATAATTAACTTCTTTATCTATGGTTGCCATGGAGTGTTTCTAGATTCTATCTTTGGACTTTAGGCTATTTCACCTAATGCAACTGAGAAAGAGGCATAGAGGGTCACACACTAAGTGTATCCCAAATCTCAGTTAAATAATATATTTTTATTTAATATTTAACAAGTTGAATAAATATTATATTAGAATGTGGATTAATAATTATTCTTGTTTTCCTGATCACATATATTCTGTCACTAGTTATTCGAGAGAATACAATATGAGTGGAATATTTAATAAATATTTATTTGTTATTTAGTGAATATAATATTTATTTATTTATTGGTGAATAATGAAGTCATATTTATTTAAAAAATAAATATTAATTATTCAAGGACTGATAAATATTATAGAGTAATGACTGACTGAGTTAAATGTTCTTGTGAGAAAATAATAAATATTGAATATTATGTGATTAAATAATAAATAATTTTAATTTTTAAGTTAAGTGCATGTTGTGAAATAATAATAATATTATTATTATTTAACATGGGGTTTTCTCTAGGATAAAATAAATAATTAATGACCCTTTTTTAATTATTTTATTTTAACCCTAGTAATTTATAAACCAAATTATGATATTTTTTATTCAGAAGACTATTCATTTGTTTTGGTTGTTCACAACAGATTTGGAGAATCCTCTTAAGTCCTAGAGAGATACCTTCTCCGAGAATGACCCCAGGAATATGGATTGTTCTTCCTCTACCTCCTACTCTCGAGTCAAGAAAAATCCAGGAGAATTCTTTGTAAGTGGTTCCTGAGGTGATCATTGCGGACAACCCAAGCACAAGGATTTTTTATTATAGCACCCAAAGATTCCTTCGATAATGTTAAGAGATTTATAGAAAATGTACTGATCACCACTAGATGGAATCTTCACTTAATTTCTATAAAGCAATGATGCAACAATGTAGATTAGTTTTTAGATCCATCAATGAAGAAATAATTTCATTGATGAATTTATTTAATTAATTAAATTAATTATATATAATATGTGATGATCATCCCTATGGTTCCGGCATAATTTCACTTATCTATATTATTTGATTTAATTATATAGATCATGGTGTTTATCATTGTGTAAATCTCAGATTGATCGTTGGTCATCGAAAAAAGAAAATTTGGGCACTGCCCAATGCATTCTTTCATTGTTCTGAGAACCTATAAGTAGTATCAGATCAGTCACATAATTATTTATGATTATTTAAAGATCACTAGTGATTTAAGAACTTGTAATATAGTTTTTCAATTCTAGTTTAATTGTTCCTTTAATATGAATCACAAGTTTTTCTTATTCCTCCATAATTTCTCGTAGATATAATCAAAACAATTAATTTTATGATTAAAATAAAATTTAGGAACTCATCTAGAGGTGCCAGGTATTCAAGAAAGATAAAACATGAGTACGTGTTGTGTAATAGGAATTACACATTTTGTAACTTGTGTTCAATGCATTACCAATTAATTTGGAAATTAATTCAAATTATGTGCATTGATTACATATAGTGAATTAAATACCTTAAACCACATGTTGACCGGTCCAGGGTGTCACATAGTCAACTATAGTAGATGGTGTGTATCCTATGTACATATATTATAGTCCCTTTGAGTCATTGATGAGTCATGTATTCCATAAATGACCTACTTGACTAGTGACCATGTAACTCATATTTTAGACGCCGTGTAGTCCAAGATGCATGCTGTGTACTCCAATTTTATGAGGTGCAATCTACACACCGAGTCCCCAGGTGTGTACCTCAAATAGACAGTGAGAGATGTACATGTTGTGTATCTTTCCTATACATGTTGTGTACTTATACCAAATTATACAGATTTAAAAATTTACATATTATATTATGTAAACCTTGAGACATGTTCTTGCATGTGGTCATTAAGTTGATAAGAAATTCCATGTGATGGGTTTTAATATATATATATATGTTTAATTAATATCTATTTAATGTTCAGATCTACATATCTTGTATGTGTCTTATTACAGTTATTACTCTATGTGCATTGAAGCATAACACGTGACCAAAAAATCAAGTAATTCATGTAATCATTAAGTTGATACTACAAGTCAGGAAAGTACATGACAAGTTATGTTTTTCATATGTAACAAGAGTAAGTAGTATACAAGTATAATACTTATTGGGTATATTTTGATGGGTATTCAACATGTTACCTCCAAGATACATTTATGTACATAGATAATTTTAAATCAATTTATTTATTTATTTTAAAATTATAATGGTTTATAATCTCAAGGAAATTCTAATGATAATTAAGATAAAATAATTGATTAATTAAAGATGATAATTAATTGATTCGAGCATGATTTATCATAAATAAGAATGATTAATAATTGAATACTAGTTTTAGTAAATGTGTAATTCATTCATGAATGTGGATGATCATGAGCATATATCGGGCGTTTGTATGTGATTGGTTTTATTTAATTTATTTTTAAATTAAATTTTTGTCATGTGTTCCTTCTCTAATATTATTATGTAAGGGTTTGTATTCCAATATTTTCTTTTATGTAACCCCTTATCCCTCACCAATGTGTGAGTAAAATAATTTGTAATGGATGAAGCTCCTAATCTAGTGTAGGTGGTTCAAGTTCGAATTTTACGCAAAACCAATCAAAGGAGATACATATGTGTCCAAGTGGAAAGATGTAACATGAACCTTAACATGTTCAAGGTGTTTTTCCCATAGTTAAATGGTCAGTTTATCAACTAATAAATAAACTAACCATTGTTAAAGCTCATGATCATACCAATTTATTATTTTATTTCTATCAATATATATGGTTATTTCATAATGTATTTTTTTTGCGATCACATAATTAACAAATTAATGATCATGCTATATAGAACTAAAATAAATTGGCTTGTGTGTAAATATTATCTAAGACATGGTTAATGACTTAGGTAAACCCACTTAATATTAACAATCTTGAGATAAAGATAATAATTTTAAATTTATGCATAAAAGGATAAAACCCCTCAATTATTTATATTAATTTGGTATATCCTTCCAATACTTCAGTTAAAATAAAACCATAGTTCAAAGTGATTAACCAGCCAATGTTGGGGTGCTTTCAATTATCATGGAATTATAACAAGAAGTTTTGGGTTTACTTAACTTAGTTCACATCAAGGTTTCACTACCAATATAGGAATTGGTGTAACTAAGAAGAAAATCTTGATTAAATCCAATTTATGGATTTTAGGATTAGAGATCCCACACAACGGGTCAAAGAAATTTGAGTTAATGTAGTTGGAATTTTTAATTCCTACCTAAAACCATTCAAGTTTCTTGACCAACCAAAGTTGGGGTAATGGGAAGGGAAATATGGATCATTTCCAATATAATTTCTAGGAAACGTGATATTCCAAACCTAATGGTGAGGGTTATTGGGTGCTGATAAAATAATGGGAGACTAATAAATATAATATTTATTTATCTGTCTAAAATTTATCAGATAATTTACTAAAATTAGTTTTATCTTATTTTTATAAAAATTAATAAAATGACAAAAAAATATCATTGTGATCAATACTTGAGAACAACTACCTTCTCACTAATACAAATTTCCTAGAATGTAAAAGGTCACTATGTGTCATCCTTCATCATGAAAATAAAGTTATATGTGTTGGAAGAACCTTTTCTAAAAGTAATTGGAAATGGTACAAGTGATGAATAACTAAATCTCTTTGATAAATATCTGAATGATGCTACAAATGTTCAATGTTTCATGATATCATTCATGTCTAATGATATTTTTAAGCAACATGAGGATATGGATGTTGATATCATGATGTATCACCTTCAGGATATCTATAAATAGAAATTGAGATAAGAGAGTTAAGAGATCTCCAATGGTTTGTTTACAAATAATGTTAGAGAGTATGAACCAATTAGGCCCCATGTAGTCAAGCTTATAGGCCACATTGAATATCTGGACATCTTAGGGATTAAATTTCCAGATTATTTGCATACAGAT
Organism: Viscum album; assembly: GCA_963277665.1. Lineage (NCBI taxonomy): Eukaryota > Viridiplantae > Streptophyta > Magnoliopsida > Santalales > Viscaceae > Viscum > Viscum album. The sequence goes on along the minus strand of OY728139.1, from coordinate 1,507,720,362 downwards.
CTCATACATTCATCATTTCTTAAGACATTCTCTATCTTTATTATTAATTAAAATGCGAGGAATAATGAGAAAACTCTTTAGGAACTTCTTAATTTGATTCTCTAAGTGGATATGGACATGGTTCATTATAAACCTACGGTCCTTATGGTGAATAAGAAAAGGAAGAACAAGAAAACAGGGCCCAAGATATATAAACAGTCTAAATCACTTGAGCACCATCCTTCAAAGAAGAAGAAGTTCCAATAGCAGGGCAAGAAAAAGGAGGTAGTATGTTTTGCATGTGGAAAGCTAGGCCACTGGAAGAGGAACTACACCCAAAATATAGGGGAATCTAAAGGTGTGTTTGTTATCGAGTGTAATATTTCCATATCTACACATTGGGTATTAGATATAGCTTGTGGTTCCCACATGTATATCCAAATGCAAGAACCCAGTAGATTCTGAAATATTTACAAAGGAGAGGTGGATCTGAGAGCTGTTAATGGTGTGAGGATGACTATTCGGGCCATTGGTGACTACCACCTTTCATTACTAATGTGAGTGATTTTGGTTTTAAAATATTATTATTATGTACCTATGGTTTCCAAGAACATAGTTTTTTTATCATTACTAGATTTATATGGGTTTATTTTCATTTTTGGAAAAAATGTAATTTTATGAGGACAAAATATGTTCTGGAATATAACATTTAAATAATAGTCTTTATCTATTAAATTAGGAAAACCATGTGATGTCATTTTACAACAAATCATTATCACACAACTCGTATAACACCGAGCATTGGCATCACCATCTTGGTTATATAAATGAGAATAATTTATCAAAGATCTACCGAGATGGTTATTTCGACTCATCTAAGCTAAAAAAAATTGAATGATGTCATGCTTGTTTACAATTAAAAATGACCAAACCACCATTTAGTGTAAAGGGTGAAAGGTCCATAGAGATTCTAGGATTGGTACACAATGATGTATCTAGACCATTTCCAGTATAATATAGAGGTGGAATTTTTTTACTTCAGAACTATTACTAGTGACATGAGTAGATATGTCTATGTCTACTTGATGAGGTATAAGTCTGATTCATTTGTTAAATTAAATGAATTAAATAATGAAGTAGAGAATAATCTTGGTGAGAGGATAAAGAAGATTCAATCAAATCAAGGTGGTTAATATCTTAACCAAGAGTTCATCGAATTTCTATGGTAGTTTAGGATTCTATCTAAACACACTCCAACATACACACCATAGTGGAATGGTGTTGGTGAAATGAGGAACGATACCTTGTTAGAAATGGTAAGGTCGATGATGAGTCATGAAAATATTCCATTATCCTTTTGGGGATATTAATTAAAAACTAAGGCATACACATTTAACTGGGTTTTAACTGAAGTGGAGAATGAAAGTCCTTTTGAGTTATGGTGTGGAAAGAAACTTGTTTTTCTGTATACATGTGTATGGGGTTTTGAGGTGTTTTTTAAGAACTTATGAGGCAACAATCTATCACTCTGGGGCACAAAGTGTATCTTTATAGGGTATACCAAGGGAAAAAAATGGACACTACCCATAAATCCCCTTATAGAATAAAGTGACTGGTTCTAAACAAGATATCTTTATTGAGAGGGAGTATATCCTCAAAAGGGATATTGGGAGAAATATTGATTTCGATGAAGTTAATGCTCATGATACATGAGAGTTGGAGCTAGAACAGGTTCCATAGGTCCCCATGGAAGAAGTGGTTCCTGAAACACAAGTACTATGCAAGAGCATAATAGAGGAAATGGAACTAGAGATATACAATTTTCTAGTCACCAAGGATTGTGACTATTTATTAGTTGACAATGATGAACCTATATCCTATGGAGAGGTAGTATAAATCTCAGAATATTAAAGATGGAAAGATTCCATGAATTCTAAAATGGATTCCATGTATTAGAACCATGTTTGGGTTCTGATCGATGCACCAGTTGATTCAAAGCCTATTGGATTCAAATGGATATTCAAGAGAAAACTAGACATTGAAGGTAAAGTAAATACCTATAAACAAAGGCTAGTGTGCAAACTGTTTATACAACATCAAGGAATTGACTAAGATGAGACATTTTCACCAATTTATATATTTAAATTAATTATAATTATACTTTCTACATCATCTTACCATTACTATAAGATTTTTTAGATGGATTTCAAAACTGAATTCCTTAATGGGAACCTTCAGATATATATCTATATGACACAACCATAAGAGTTTGTGACTCCAGATGATGCCAAAAATATTTGAAAGTTAAAGAGATCCATTTATGGATTGAATCAAGAACCCAAGTCATAGAACATTCTATTTTATGAATCCATTAAATAATTTGGTTTCACTAAGAACGAATGTGACCCTGTGTTTACAAGAAGTTTAGTGAAAATTCAGTTGTTATCCTAGTAGTATATATTGATAACAGATTACTTATTGTAAATGACATACCAGTATTAAAATCCATTAAGTACTGGTTAAGTAAGTGTTTCTCAATGAAGTAATTTGGTGAAGTAGCCTATATTATAGGGATCAAGATCATTTGTGATAGATTCAAGAGGCTACATGGACTAAGTCAAAGTACATATGTTAACCAGATACTAAATAGTTTTAGTATGGAACAATTCAATAGGGTATTGGTTCCAGTGTCACATGATTTACATCTTTCTAAGAAAATGTGTCCTTATACATAATAAGAGAAAGAGAGAATGAGTAATATCCCATACACTTCAGTGATAGGATCAATAATGTATTCCATGTTATGTACTAGACTTGATGTTTCCTATTCATTAATAATGGTTGGAAGATATCAACCAGATCCAAGATAATAGAATTGGACTACTATTAAGGCTATCATTAAGTATCTGAGAAGAATTAAGGATATGTTCTTGGTTTATGGAGGATATGAGGATATGGTTATTTGGGGTTATACTAATGTGTATTTTCAGACAAATCAGAATGATATGAAGTTGCAATCAGTATTTGTTTTTTATCTCAATAGAGGAGCTGTAATCTAGAAGAGTTCAAAGCAACTAGTTGTTGCTAATTCTATAGCAGAGTTTGAGTATATAACAGCATGTAATACAATCAAGGAAGCTATTTTTGTTTGGAACTTTTCTCAAGATCATGACGTGGTACTAACCAATAAAGACCCCATCACATTGTATTGTGATAATACTACAACAGTGTCTCTTGAAATAGATCCAAGTTCACTCTAATAGATAAAGAATATACTACATAAGTATCACCTCTTGAGGGATTTTTATCAAAGGGGTAAAGTTTTAGTAAGAATAGTACCCATAGAAGAGAATGCGGTGGACCCCTTGACTAAAGTCATATCTCACTAGAAGCATTAATGTCATGTGAGAGCTAGCAGACTGAAGGGTGTTAGTCGTTGGCTCTAGTGAAAGTGGTAGTCTGTTGGATTTTGTTCCATAGAACCAAATTTTGTGTACTTTATCATAAAATGTATCCATTTTTTGAATGTTAATATTCTAATTATCACATAATGATTATTATTCTATGTGAAATGATATGTTATAATGTCCTAAGAGTAGCTGTCAAACTAAAAGGTCATAGTAGTTCCTCACCATAATGAGAACCCAGAAGTGCCACAACACTATTAATGAATATATGTTCTATAGATGAATGATATAATTTGGGGGACACAAATGATACAAGATATCAGTGTTGGAGTCTCATATGAATTTGAGGCGCTTTTTCATGGTGTTCACCCGTGGTAATATCAAGTACGATATTATGAGAACGAGACCCCCAGTAGAAAATACACATGTGTATGTGTCATTGGGTATTCCTATCTGTGGATGTGTGTATTGATCCTTATACTTTAATATTATAATTAATAAATATTATGAGTCGCTTACTTTGATGAATTTATGAATATATGTTCATGGATAGGTAGCATACATTGGGTGTGTCACGAGTAATATTGCATTTTTGAATAATGAGAGGAAGGATTTGTCCCTTATGTTTTAATGGAAGTTGATATCTCTTTCCTTTGATGGGAATTATATAGCCTAAATAAATCCATGGACATGGTGTTTAATAGGAAAGTTCATTTTCTTGAAAATCAAAGAAATTGACATCGAGCACTTTGCTTGATGGAACTAACAAGCAACCTGTTTGATTATTGATATCTCGATAAAGGGATTATAATAAACAATAAGTATCTATATGAGGTAGCATGTACTTGTGACATGAAATTATTTCTCAATGGGTGTAGTCGCATGTTACTAAATGCTAACCTTATCCTTTAGTCTACTTCACCTAATGCCATTGAGACTGAGGCCTAGAGTGTCACACACTAAGTGTATCCAGAATCTCAATTAAATAATATAATATTATTTATTATTTAACAAGTTGAATAAATATTATTACCACATATGGTTTAATAGTTATTCATGTTTTATTAATCACATATAATCAATCACCAGTTATTCGACAGAATATAATATGAGTGGAATATTTAATAAATATTTATTTTTTATTTAGTAAATATAATATTTATTTATTGGTAAATAATGTAGTGATATTTATTTAATAAATAAATAGTCATTATTCAAGGCCCGATAAATATTTTGAAGGAATGGAAGACCGAGTTAAAATAATAAATAATAAATTTTATTTTATTAAATAATATTTAATTTCAATTATCAAGTTAAATGCACGTCGAGAAATAATAATATTATTATTATTATTTGACATGGGGTTTTTCTAGGATAAAATAAATAATTATTGTAATTTGTGAAATCATTTCATTTTAACCCTAGAAATATATAAACCTAGTTATTTTATTTTCTCAACATGAAAATTAATTTGTTTTGGATGTGCACAACAGATTTGGAGAATCCTCTCCATACCTAGAGAGATCCCTTATCTAGGTATTCTACTAATAGTGGATAGTGATCTTCCTCTAGATCCTACTCTTGAGTCAAGATAGATCCATGAGATGATTTGGAAGTGGTTCTCAAGGCAATCAAGGCAGATGATGCAAGCGTAAGGATCTACCATGCTAGTACCAGGAGCTTCCTTCGACGATGTCTAGAGATTCATGAAACATGTGTGGACCACTACTAGAGGCAATCTTCACGTGATTCCTACAAATCAATAATGTAACAACACAGATATATTGTCAGATCCATCAATAAAGAAAGAATTCCGTCAAGGCAATTCTTTAATTAATCTTATTAATGATAAATAATATATGATGATCCACCCTCCAGTTCTGGAAATATTTCCCTTATATATATTATTTATTTTATTATGTAGATCACAATGTTTATTTTTGTGTAAATTATGGATTGATTATTGATCATGGAAAAAAATAGTTGGGAATCACCCATCTCATCATTCCACTACACCCAGAACCTAAAGGACCTTTGGGTCAGGGCCTCCATGAATGGGACAATCCAGTATGGGACCTTCATGATTGGAAGTATATGAGTTGGAAATACACAATTGGATATTGATGACAGGGACCTCCACAAACTCTTTTTGGCATCCTAACATCAAACAACCACAACTTATGATATATAAATCCATTTTATCTCTACGACCATCCAAATCAAAGCATGTGAAATTAGATATGTTTTTGGGTCTGTATCATTTTAATTTGGTCCATTCACTGATGTGTTCTTATAATAATAATAGCTAAACCATGATCATTATAACATTATAGTATATTTTAGATACTGATTTTATTTTTTCATCCAAGTAATGATAAGTTTGATATATTTATAATAATATTTAATCATGAAATAACTCTGTTACGAGTTACACCTCTATTTTGGAAAACCACCTTTGGCTTACACCTTAAGACTTTTAGGTTTGTATTTTAGGGATAAAATAACCTATATGCCATTTGGAAGAGTTTTGATAAAGGGTTTGGGGTGATATTTTCTGGGATTGGGTACTCAATGTGTAGGAATAAGTGAGTATATGAGGTTTCCTTTTATAATTGAGAGGAGTCACAGTCTTGTAATTATTCAGAACTTTTAACTATTATAAATGTAAATCTATGGCTCAAATGGAACTAAATATATCAAATTTAGAAGCTCATGAGGAAATATTATAAATAATCTCATCCAATATGAATTAATATGAGATTTTTTTGACCTTATCACAAATATTTGACCCTAAAAAAGAATTTATAACCTTTACTAAGGTAATAATGATTCACTATATTTACTAGTCATTATTGCTAAAAATTAAATTGAACTCATTACTAAATTTCTACCTCTAAATTACAAATTTTATATTGATTTATAAATATTCTAATTATATAAGTTCTTGAAATTAATTTTAAAATATGTAAAAAATGAAAGTATTTTTTTTAAAAAATCAACTTTTAATCAAAAATAAGAAATTATATGAAAATAAATAAAATATAGATTCATATGTCATTAGTGGATTATTTTTAGGAAAATGGGGTAATTTTACTTTAAAATTAATCCAAAAAATGGTTCTATGTAAATATTTTAAAATAAATGATAGTTTTTCAAAAATTTAGATTTTTCACTATTCTCCAAAAAATAGATCATTTTAGAAAAATATAAAAAAGTCACATTAAGCTATAATTTATATGTTACTATAAAAAATTAATTCCATTATATAAAATTTAATTTCTAAAATGTTGAAAAATAATTTTTGAATTAATCCATCTAAAAATGGAATGCAATTTGGATAAAATAAAATAATTTCTTTTTTTATTTGGAAAATTAAATAAAATATTATAATGAATGTTAATACATAAAATATAATGAATAATATTAATAAGAAATGAAATTTATTTTAAATTAGTATTATCTAGGTTTTCATATTCTTCCCCCTTAACGAAATTTTAACCTTGGTATTTTATTTTTCATTTAAATAGAAAGTGTTATTTTTTCCTCACAACCTTTTCATATTCTCATTTTAATTCCCCAATCATATGTCCCTTCTTCAAAGCATTAACCACATAAGCTATCATACTCCATAACACATTATTACTATAGAAATAGTGACCTAACCATGCCCATGGTGGAGATTGTGGTGAGGGAAATGGCCTATTTTTGGAAAAAATTCATAGGGGATGGTTGTGCTAGGCTAGCAGGTTTGAATCCACAACAGTGTAGTGGAGACCACGGTGGAGGTCGTAGTGATGGTCAGGAAGGAAACCAAGAATTTGAAACAGTCTTTGTTCTTTTTATATCTTGACATTTATAAAGGAGAATGTGGGAATGATAAATAAGGGATATTGAATTTGATTTTAATTTAATTTTCCCTCAATTAATTGATCTAATTTCCACTACATGAAATTTACTTTGAATTAGAGGAGTTTCAAATGGATTCATAATGAATTTAGGGAAAGGATCTTGATGAACATCTGTACTAAAGCTATGACCTTCATTGATTCATTCTCATTGAGTCTCCATGATCAATTTCTCTATCTGAACATACCCAGTGAGAAACATTATTGTTCTTATTGAACTAGGATCATGGGAAACACAAGTGAGAGGTCTATCTTTACTTATTCTTCATGTTTCTTTTAGATCTACCATTTATCGCATACAATGAATCTTAGATCTAGAATTTCATTACAAGATCTATGAATTCTTATACCACTTAAAAATTGTTATTATATTATTGATAGATTAATTTTTGATCTTTAGATGAACTCATAGAATTTTGTATTGTTCTATTTGTTGTTCAAACATAGTTTGGGTGATAATTTTCTTGAAAAATAATAATATTGACATTGACATGACTGAGGTAGGAAGTCCTTATCATATAGGCCCATGATATTTAGTGGATACTATGTATTTATCTAAATGAATATTTATAGGTGACATGTGTGACATGACGTGTAGTTTTATGTATACACATGAAATTGGGAACCATTTTATGATATGGTATACTTCTATGTGTGTATGTATCCCATTACATTATACATGTTGTTATATACCTCTCTAGATATGTTTATGATATGATGAAAATGTTTTTATTAGAGTTATTTGGTATGGGCTTTGTTTTTGTTATTTTTTCATGGTTCTATAGAGATAAGTAGACCTATTGTGGATTGGTGGTCGAAGAAGGACAACATGATCATGTGTAGAATATTACATGATGAAACGACTAAGTTAGTCTATTGGGCATTATGTCTTCTTGTTTCCTGACCATAGGGAATAATGGTTTTATGTGATATAACCCAAGAGGTGAGAATTGGGATTCATTGTAAAGAACCCAACCCTAATAGCCCAGATTCAGTGATTATTTTAATGCATTGGTACAAGATACTAGTGATCATATCTCAAAGTAAAAAAATATTATTTTGTCTTTTTAAAAAATATAAATACTTGATTCCAATATTAAATTGAAAATATAAAAGCATAGTTAATGAAACATTCTTATATCCTTGTTTTATATCACAATATCCTTCTTTATATACTGAATAAAGGGTTATGAATAAAGAGTGTGGTCGTATGGTTAGTAATGGTATGATTATGATAGAAGCTATATTGAGTAAATAAAACAAAATCAATAATAAAAGGTAAATAAATAAAAGAAAAAACCATTTAATCGGTAGCTTTAGAAAAAAGAGTAATATGTAAGAATTAAATGGTGACTAAATAATTTCATATACATAAACACCTAAGCTTTAAACATATCAATGGATATGATAAATACAAGAATAATCACATGTGAATGAATAATTAATTTCATAGTGATGTAATGCATAATTTTAGAAATATTAAACTCAACATCCATGCCTCATGACAAGACATATTAAACATTCTATCATAACATTATACCTAGAAATCATAAATAATTGGGTAAGGATTTAGAGAAATACCTAACATGTTTTTTCTCATGGTACCTATCGAATCATCAATGGACTATGTAATTTGTCTCCCACCCATCAGTTAATAATTCCAATGCATTCTTTATATGAATAAAAAATACAACTGAAACAATATGCCTTTAAAATCAAAATACATCTATATTGGTAGAACTAGAATATAAAATGTAAATAAATCACCTAATAAATGTAATCATAAACCATCTAATGAAATATGGTGGATGATATCATTATATTATTCCCTCAATAAATCGCAACTTCCAATAAATGATGATGACATATATGAAAATATTTTAAAAATATCACTTCAATTTTTTTTTGAGAAAAATATATTTTCTAATTCGAATGAACAAATTTAAAGTCTTAAAATTTCCCAAATATCAAGGAAAATGTTTTCATTGAATGTATATTTTGAAAAAAATTAATGGAAGCTTCAAATCATTGTGCAGTCATTATGGTAGGTAATTCTATTCATTTCTAGTATGTTAAAACAGTGTTTCCTTTCAAATATTATGTGTAAACTCAAATGTACCTTGTTCATAAAATGAAAAGTACATTCCTTTTAATTTTATTAAAAAGGTAAAAAAGGGTTAGAATTAATTTAATAAATAATTTTATAATATTAAAAACATTATTTAAAACATTTTAATGAAAATGTAGACATGGAAGAAAAAGATTCATGACTAAATTCAAAAACAAAGTTATTCTTCCTTAAAAGAATTATTCAGTATATAGATAATTTAAAGAGAGGATAATAAAAATAAAACATGTAATTTCTATAAATAAATATAGTACAAAAAAATATATTGATGTTGATATATAAATATCAAATAATTTACCCAGTAGAGACTTAAACATAAAAATCCATGATAATGATGAGACTCCGAAATAAACCCTTATGGTAATTTTAAATTTGTATTCCCAAAGAAGGAATAAAATAATATTAATATTTAAATATCATGAAAATATTTCACATCATGATATCATCTCAATGTGGTATTATATATACCTTAAAAAACTAAATTGATGTATAATACCAAATATGTCTCAGTAGAGTGGAAATTGAGGTGTAATGTCTAATAGAGATCATATCATTGAAGTGAGAGTGAATAAATGAAGTGATTATTTGTAAAAAATACAATATAATTTTTTTTAATAAAACCTAATTGAATCGGGTTAAACCTCACACATAACCATGGCCTAACATAGTCAATGAACTATAAGTGTAACCCAATGAATTGAAATTGAGTCAAGAAACCTATTTCCTGAGGTCAGAATTCCACCATATGTTTTCAAAACAAATTTATAATATATTTTTTATTATTAAAATATTTCATAACCATAATCATAAATATGTTACAATATAATATTTAATTATAACATTTTATCGCCCATTTTTTAACAATTATTTAATAAAATATCTTTTTAGGTGTTAACTACTTTTTTAGTATTTGTTTTGGTATGATAATTTTGGTCTTTGTGATTCAATCATGGCTCCATCATATCTATAACGTTAATCATGATATAAATATCATATATATTCATTCTATATATATATATATGTATTAATATCCATTAAAGGTAGACATAAGAAAATAAATTGCATCGTTTATGGTGAAAGTAGGTCGTACGTATGCATGGACCTTGTATTCACTTTACAAGATAAGGAATAAAAGAAAGGTAAATAATAATTAACCTCTAGATAATAATTATTATATCATATATATAATATATATTCATAAAATATATCCATATTAGCATCAATGTTAAGTGGAAATGAAAACTGTATTGCATTTCTCCATGGAGGTAGTAGTCCACACATTCACATGAAGATAAGATGGTAGATATGATATTCTAATTATATAATGTTTATTATATCATAAATATAATATATTTTTATTATTTCTATATTTATAACCATCCATAAAATTTGGTTATGAAAGATGTATGACAATGTTATGTGGGGATGGTAAGTTATATGTACGCACTAACAATGTTTTCACTTTTTATAGGATAACAAATTAATGGAAAATGGTTTCCCCATAATAATAAAATATAAGTATATTTATGATACTATAGTTTTTATTTTAGGATGGGTAAATAATTAAATTATGTAGAAGAAGAATTAAATTTAAATGAGTTGGTAAATATGACTACCCCTTCTTCAATAGACTTCCTTTAGATTACTTCATAAAGTCTCGTGGAATTTTATTTTTAGAAGCCTATAACCACTAATTAGTGGATTTAGAAGTTTATAATATAAATGGGTAGGGTTTGGTGATTCTATATGCCTTAATGTGTTGTGAATAATTGAATTAAAGGAGTGTTGTTTTATAAGGTAGGGAAAGGAAACACTTGGGATTTCTAAATATATTAAAATATAGTTAAGTCATTATCAAGAAAAATGATTCCAAATGGCCATATAGTTTAATACATAGAAGATAAGGTATAAATATCATCATAAAATGAAATTTATATAGGTTTTGGTATAATTTTTAACCTTAACCTTTGGTTTAACCCCTTGGTTTACCCTTCCGAATATTAATTATGGAAATGACCTTTTAATATTAAAGGGTTATAATTTTACATATAAGGTAAAAATTGGATCATAAATGACTAAGGTGTGAAATTTATGTCCATTTATCATCCAAATTTTTGAATTTTATGTTTTATGACTTTTAAATAATTTAATAATATATTTTTATAATAAAATAAAATAAATGGAATTTTAGTAACTGTTTACATAATTTGAATTTAAAGACAAATGACACCAATGGAATTAAAATAAAAACCTTCAAAGTCAATAATATGTTATTTTTATCCAAAAATTTGGGGATCACAATAATTAACCAAAATCGTATTACTTTTATGTTTTTAAAAATCATTTATTTTTTCATCTAAATGAATAAATACTATATGGTCATTGAATAAGAACTTAAGGAACTTATTTAATAACTAAAAATTAAAAATAAATTACCATGAGAAAAAAATTACTTTATATTCCCAATAAACACTCAGAAATAAAATTATCCTCCTTTTATCATCATGTTAAAAATTTACATATATTAAATTAAATGGAGAGACATTTTATAATTATTCATTCATTAGATTAATATAAAGGTCATAATCAATCCAAAATGGAAAAAAGTGTACATATATTGCATAATTTAATATAAATATCTTCTACACAACTACCCAATAGGATAAATTACATATTTGGGTTGATTCTGAGGCATTATCTCATGGTTTTAAGCCTATTTTTCCCATTTAACCTTTACCATGGTTACAAATGTTTTCCAAGGTTACTATTCACAATGAATAATAAATCAGTGTTATTTAAAAAATTTGAATAACCCAATTCTGAATAGGGAGTCCATTTTTTAAGATTCAATCTCTAGAAGATCCAGAATTCAATTTTCGTATAAATTTGTAAAACACAATGAAAAAATGTGTTCAAATAAATGTGTTTTAATCATAACAATTAACTATTATCAAAATCATGAATTTTACGAATTCAATTGGAATTAATTAGAGTATTAAATATAAAATGGAATATATTTAATTCAAGAAAAAATATAATATATAATGGATCTTTTAAATTACACGAAGTAATGACTATATTTTGAAAAAATCTGTATTTTCGTTATTCATTGAAAAATAAATAATTTCATAACGTCCTAAAATTTAACCTTATGTTAATTTTTATATTATTATTTCAAAAATTATTTTTATTTTTTCTTTTATTTTTTTATTAAAGTGGAAAAATAAAATTATATTATTTTCGTCCCAAAAAAATATTTTTTAAGAAAATGTATTTTGATGAATAAAAGTCTATATAAAACAAGTGAGTTTTTTTCCTAAGAAATACCCAAATAAATTTTCATTAATTTTTTCATATATTTTAATATCATAATACGGTTAATCCTATTCATACTCGCCAATTAAACTTCTTGGATATAACTGTTATATTTAACTAATAATATTAAATGGTTTTTTAGTTTGCTGTTGTGGATTTTAAACAATATCAAATGTAGTGTTCTTTAAAAATATTAGGGTATCACATTATTCCCCCACCCCATTAATAAATTATTCCCTAATAGCCTAAAATATTCCATGGTAATCAAGGGTTTTACATTATAAAATACCTTTCTTGAAAACACATATTATAAAAAGGTTATTAAAACTTACTCTTTGAAGAGGGAAGAGGAAATATTGATATCATATTTAATAACACAAAACTTGGTTTCAAAATAAGAGAACATTAGTGGGATGTGAATATATTGACATGGATGAAATGTAAATTTTCTAAAAGTGATTAATATTTAAAGAGAACATTGATCATAAGAAAGATATTGATCATGAGAAAGTTAACAACCACAAAACCATAAATCAGTAAGATAGGAAAAGACCATCAATTAGTTGAGAATTTAATAAAAAAACATTTTTATTTCAGTATAATTTTACTATATTTGAGTAATTACTTTAACTTATATACTAAAAACATAATGAAATATACTTTATTGAAAAAAATAATTTACTCCTTTAATTAATGTCCACTCTAATATCATATTTTTCACCTAAATATGAGTGTTGAAGATAAAGTTTTCATTCATAAAACATTAAAATAAACTATTAATGGATCACATATAACACAAAAGAATAACATGATATTCATAGTATCTTAAAATACTAACCAAAATTGGAATTCTTTTAATAAGGTAAGATCATATCCAAAATGTATAAACCTTTATATAATGAAATGATATATTTTAATTGAATATTTTCATAATAACAAGAATATTTTAAATTATATTTTTCCAAAAATAAATAACCCTAGTCCCAATTAGCTTCAAAACCTCAAAATTATAGAATTTCCTAACCTTAAAGGTGATATCATTCTTTTTACATACATCCCCTAAAATTTAATTACATTCATCGCAAAAAAAATTCTTTACTAAACCACATGACAATCCTAAAGGTTACATATATCTCAACCAAATGATGAATACCCAGAAATATCATTAATCTCCATGATAATTCTTTATATAATATTTTAATGTAGTGAAATACACAGAAAATTATCATGAATCAAATTTAGATACAAACCTAAAAGGCAATCTTTAAATTAATGATAGATATCTCTGAAAATATCACATTATCAATGAATAACTTTTTATCCATTAATAAAATATATATACCAATATCAAATATACCATAATTAACTTCACATAAAATCATATAATAACCCAAAGGGTTACCCAATCCAAAATATATTATTCTTCCTAAAACCCAGTAAAAGATTCATGTCAACTTAAAATCCCATATATTAAAACCTAAACAATAGCTATCTATGCATTTTAACTTATGATAAACCTTAAACAAATAATCCCATGATGATATCCCTAACTCTTATGTTAACCCCACATGAAAACTTATATGATCCAAATATGGCCTAAATAACATTTTTATCATATCACTGTCCAATTTTAAGGTTACCAATATTGTCCCATTTAATTTATAAATTTCAATAATCAATTTATACAAACTAAAAGTTATCACCTAAATACTAGATAACATAGCTTGGTTATCAGTACTTCTCTATATATATTTTGAAGTCCTCATATAAAACATACCATGGAATAATCCTTAAATTATTAATTATTTTTATATCCAAACTTATATTTATATAATAAAACTACAACATAACTATAAAATACCAAAACAAAAAACAGTTTAATCCTTAAAAAAAATTATTGGAATAACATTGGACCTTATTTAGTATTGGAATTATCCTTTTAATTAGGGAATTTGGTTATATAATGTTCATATTCGTCACACAAAAGACATTACACTATAAACAGTACACTAGGATGAATGACACATCCCTCCAATGAAATCTTCATTTTTTCTTGACAATTTGATGATATAGGCTCTTATTTTATAAATGTAAAAAAATTTCCCAGCCTTTTGATATTTTCTTTCGGATGTTAGTTTCATCATTTTTGATATGAAGGAAATTTAGATTTCTTCCGACCAAGTTTTATACCACCATATCTCTTAAAAACTCTTTTCATATCCTCTTTTATGAGTCTGATAATTGGTTAAGGTGATGGGTTTTAATCATATATCATGATAACTGATTAGGTTTTCTCATAATATATTTTATTATAGTTATCATGATAATTATTTTTTCATAAATATTTCATTTTCCATCACATTTAGTGTTAACATGATTCCTCCTAGTTCCATCCGTTAAAAAACCAAAAAATAATTGTATGTGAAAAAATATTCAATGTAGGAAACCAAATAATCATTAAATAATTTATCTAGTCTCTAAATCATGACACTTTATTTTTAAATGAAGACACCTTAGGTTCAACATAGGACATCTATGGTCATCATCTATTAAAATCCCTCATAAAGGGTTATATAGAGAATTTGAATTAACTAAATCATATCCCCCAAGATATTAAAACTATTTGCATAGTTTGGTAGCACTCAACATGCACCTGAATTATGTCTAAGATATACTCGAAATACTCTTTTTATGGTTATTACCCCTAGATACATCTATGAAAAAACATTTTCCACTTGTATTATCGAGACATAGATTTATTTCATATAAATACGCATAATATCTAAATTAAAAATATTTTATGGTATTATCGAATACATATAATTATCCTCAATTTTAGTCATAGTGTTACTTTGCTAATCTATGTTTTTTTAAATATAGTTCCCAAGGTTTTTACTAAACATAATCTGATACCAAATTTAAAGACCATGAAACTAGTGCCCTAGAGTTGGTGGTTACATTATTAAATTTTCACTATATTCATGTGATTGAATCTCAAAGGACCAAAAGGATTAATATTCCTGGTAAACTAAATACATATTTTATTACCATTTTAAAATGGAAATATAAAATCATAGAAAAAAAATATTCTATAATCCATGGTATATTGCACAAAATCCTTCTTCAATAACATAAAGAAGGGAGAAATATGGAGTTATTTCAGAAACTTAGTAAGGATATGTGTAGAATAGATTCTATGATGAATACATAAGGAATATTAAATATAGAAAGTTAAATAACATAAAACACATATCATTAAATCAATAACTCTAGAATGAAAAATAATGTGGTAAGAATAAATGATGATCAAATAATTTTATATAAATAATCAAATGACCTTGATACATATACGTGAATATCATAACTACTCTAGTAAACACATGGAAATCAATTTCTAATTTCATGATGATGTAATACATAAATTCAAACATCATAAGATTATCATCAATGTCACATTCCCATACATTTTAAACATGTTATCAAGGCCTCATTCTAAGAAATCTTACATAAATGAGTATATCCTATGCCATATATCAAAACTATTACATCTCATGAGACCAACCATTTCATGAAGTGGATATGTAATTTAAATACCTTATCATCACTTAACAAGTCCAATGCATTTATCATATGAATAAAAAATAAAACAACAATAACATTCCTTAAAAATCAATAACTTTTCATATTTGAATAACATACATAATTAATATTAATACTTTCCCTAGTTAAACTAATCAAAAAAATTCCTAATAAATATTTTGTATGTTATCATTAGAGTATATCCAAATTGAATAATAATATTCAACAAATAATCTGTACTTAGATGTAAATACTTTATAAATATCCCTATAAAATTTCTTGATGAAGATACAATTTTCAATTTGAAATCACATATCTAAAACATATAAATTTAAAAATATTAAGTAAAAATTATTCATTGAAATTTTACATTGAAATTTATAAGGTAATAATAAAATAATTTGGTTTTCATGATGGAGTTAAATTATATTCATGTTGGGAATGTTAAAACAAATATTCCATTCACATTTTTGAAAAGAAGTATAACCTCCAATTTTTGGAAAACAAAAAGAAGATTTATTTTGAACAATTTTTAAAAAAAATTAAAGCATGAGTAAGGATTTAAATAAAAAATCATCAGATAATATTAAAAAAAATTCTTTAATTCTTTTTGGAAAATATGGAAATGGAATAAAACTATTCCCAACCAACTTCAAAAACAATATTGGTCTTCCTTAAAAAATTCAATTTGGTTGAGTATTTAGAGAGAGTAAAATAAAAGGAAAAGTTATATTTTTTAGTAATAAATAGAGGGGAATAAAATATATTTGGATTGATATGGAAAGATCAAATAATTTCCCCAGTAGATACATAAACTTAAACATTCATGAATAATGATGAGGTTGTGAAATGAACCCTTTCCACTTGAAACATTTAAATCCTGAGACCCTTTAATGAATAAATTATAATGAAACATTAAATATCATTTAAATAATTTTAATCATGATATAAAATGTAAAATGGGAATTATATACCCCAAATAAATGTAATTTGGTGCATAATACCAAATATTTCTCAATGGAGTGGGAATTGAGATGAAATTCCTAACAAAGATCGTATCATTGAAGTGAGAATTGATTAAAAATGTTATTATTTGTAAAATAATTATATTAACACAAAAAAATGGAAATAAAACACAGAAATATTTGAGGAAATTTTACAAATAATAATTATATAACATAGTCAATGATGTATTAGTATAACCAAAAGAAGGGAAATTGAGTTATGAAACACCTTTTCTTAGGTCCAAATTCCTTTGTTTGTGTTCGAACCTCCTATATAATAAATAAAAATTTATTATAAATATATTAAATAGCCATAATAATATATATCATACCTTATATGATTTATTTATAACATTTTATCACCTGTTTATTAACTACTCTTTATTATATTAACAGTTATTAGTGGTAACAAAATCATTTTTCTTATATGTTTTTGTTTTTTAATTTTGGTAATTGAACTTTTATCATGCTTAAATAAACATGAAAATTTTAATCATGATATATATATATATATATATATATTAATTATATATAATTAATTGGAATTATACCAAAAAGGTTGAGATAGAAAAATAAATTACCTCATTCATGAAGATGGTATATTTTATGTATGTATGAATGTTGATTTCAATTTTGGAATAATGGAATGAAATAAAGGTAAATAAAAGTCAACTTTATAGAATTATTATTAAATTATATATATCATATATATTCATTAAATCTATTTCGATTACTTCCCATGTAAAGAGGAAATGAAATATGGATCACACAGCTTTGTGGAGGTTCTACTCCACACGTACACAAAAGTGACATTATTATTTTCCAATAGATTGGATGGTAAGAATTTAGATAAGATATTATAATTATAAAACAAAATTATGTCATATATATTAATTATTTACATCATTATGAATATACAAGTAAAGTGTTGATTAAAGAGAAATTACACTTCTATGCGGAGACGTTAAGATGTACGTATGTACGAGTAATGTTTTTGTATTTCATAAGATATAAAAGATATGTAAAATGGTTTTACCATATTCATAATAACACCATAATAATTTAATGATACGATATTAATTATTTTAGGACAAATACAATAAATTTAGTGGATGTTAAAGAAGATATATTTTGAAAGAGTCAGTAAAGACGATTACGTCTTCTTCGGTAGATTTCATTTAGAATCCTTATTAAGGACCCTTGGAATAGGTTTTTGTTGACGCTCATTTCCATCACAGAGTCCAAAAAATGGAAAAGGGGAATACCTTAAGCACAATGAGGGTCACACTTCGAAGACCATCAAAAATTGACAAAGGCATGGACCAAGAACCCATTTGAAGGGAGTCGCGCAGGTTTCCTGCATGCCGCGCAAGTCACTTGTGTGCCACCTATGGGTCGCACAAGTCACTTGAGCGCCCTATTATTTTTTCTCCAAAGGTTCCTAGTAGCCTATAAATATCCCCTATGGGCCCCCCATTTTGGGGATGAATTTTCCAAAACTTATATTCAAGCTCTGGTCACCCAAGTCTTTGTCTGACGTCTTCCGAACACTTATAAGGTAATTCTTTACCTAGAATGGAAGCTCTAAAGAGGAAGAATAAGGCCTAAGTGTTGGAAATCATAAATACTTGTGCACCTAAGTGTCCATCCCTTAAGAGAAATGAAGAAACTTGTGTGTCGCCTTACCCTCTCAAGGGAACTTGCGCGCCACACTTCTGGAAGCCTCTTGGGATGATACTAAGGGCCTGAGTTCAAAGTCGCCTAAGTATTACCCTATGGACTCTTCTTCTCCCAAGGTGACTCATGTTGTGCAAGTCTACTTGCGCGACCAGGACTTGCGCACCAGAACAATACTTGCGCACCTCCTTCCTAGTTACCTCCTTTCCTCAAATACACCTCTCCTATTCAAGACATAGCCTTTAAAACCCTCTTAAAATCCATTTATGGCATGGTTCATTTGTTGGATTCTTTATCAGAAAGGAATTCTATGAGGACATCTCCCAAAACCTCATGACTTACAAGATTTATGTCACCATGGTAAGAGGTTTCATATAACCTCTTCCTTTAAAGATGAGAATAGCTTTTGGTTTGGGCCTCCTTCTCATGAGTATGCCCCAGTCTCAAGTACTATTAACCTGGGCCTCCTTCTAAGGAGTAAGCCCCAATATCAAGTCCCATTAACCTTGTCCTCTTTCTCATGAGTAATACCCAGTCATGATTTCCTTTAACATTGGGCCTCCTTCTCAGGAGTAATCCCCAAGTTTCAAATCCCCTTAACCTAGGCCTCCTTCTCAGGAGTAAGCCCTTGTCATAGTTTCCTTAAACATTGGTCATCCTCCTCAGGATTAAGCCAAAATCTTAATTTCTTTTGATTTGGGCTTCCTTCTCATAAATAAGACCCAATCACAAGTCCCTCTTAATTTGGGATTCCTTTTCAGGAGTAAGTCCCGGGTTAAAATTCTAAATCTCCATAAAGTAAAAATACCTTTATGGACCCTGCTCCTGGGATTCTTTCCTAAAGTAAAGTCCTGGTCTTCATCTACTTGGGCAGTCATACAAACGTAAGCCCCACATCATTTCTCGTGACTGCATATTTCATGGAACCATTGTCAAGTTTACCGATACCTCTTGTTTCTCACACAGAGCATGACTCATGTGAGCTTAGAGTGTGAAAGTAATCATGACATCTCTTTTTGGGCCATTAACCATGCCTAAACCCCATATTTCTTTACCCAAACTATGTGGACTTTGATCTCTACATTAAAAGTAGAGTATATAGGAAGCCTTTATAAGGTTAAATCCCATATTTCATTAATTATTTTCCGTCCCATATGACGTTAAACTATATTCTTTTTAATAAAAATACATGGGTTCTAATTCCTTTTTAATGAGGATATGTAGGTAGCCCTTCTGTGGGTATGATCCCAACTCTGAAATAAATCCCTGTCTTTCTGAATGACAATAAATTCAAGTGCCCCACTGAGTAGCTTTAAAACCAGTATGGTCATCATAGTGACCAAGTGATTTTTTTATATAATATATTGAAGGATACTATTGAATAAGAATCTCCAATACATATGGATGATTCTCTATCGATGAAGAACCTCAAATACATATAAAAGATTCTCTAAATCCCATACATATCAATCATTGATTGCTAAATCTAAAGTAAAAATCATTTTCATACTTGGTGAATTAATAAGGATTTGTGAAAATAACATAAATCTATGAGAGAGTACCAGATTAGGAAATAATTCCCCCCAAAAAGGTGTGATGATCCTGACCTCCCATCCTCTTGACCAATGAAAATTTTTAAGCCTCATCGATCCATAACTAATGAGCACCTACCTTTGGAAAGTATGTCCAAATGGATATAGAATCATTGGATGTTTCCGGTTCTATGAATAAACAAATCAGAAACCGATTGTAAAGTTTCAACCTTAAACAAACAAGGTCATCCCCATTTTCAGAAGAAACAAAAAATGGTGAACCTGATGTGAATCCTTAACCAAGTTAAATGATGTTTTACTTATTTATTAGGACCCTATTAAACTCAATATGAGGTCCAACAAAGCAATCAAACACATATGTGTCCATCCAAAAGATGTAGTCTGGACAAACATATCTTGATTATGACTGCTATATTAAGCAGGAACTCTTTTCCAAGATCTCTTTGAAACATAGAATGGCTTCTTTAAAGTTCACACCTGTGAATGCCTCAGCCACTACTCCTACTGGATCCTCGTCTGCTCTGAGGACGACATCAACTACTCAGTATCTTCAACGCTGGGTCTCGGATGCATTGGTGAGAGAATACCTTCAACACAGTACCATCCCGACTTTGGAGGCCACTCGACAAGCCCTCCAAGTTAACAACTCATCCTGGTTGTCTAGACAGTGATGACCAGTGGTCAGGAAGCAGGTGGTGCCAACCAATGTCTCCAATTGTTTTGGGTCGTTATCCCCAGAATGCAACAACCAGACCCTCCCATATTACAGGGAGGTGAATGAAGAAGTCACTAAAGGCCTTAGTTCAAGAAGACAAGAGTCCTTCCTGAGGATTCCCACCAACAATCACCACCAGACACATGTGGTAGTGCACCCTCAACATGATGAGGGTATCACCTCTAGGTGTTCGGCTCAGGTTCCTCATACCCGAGCATGCAATACGAACCGCCATAGGTGAAATTCGACCAACAGGGAGTAGGTTCTTACCTCTACCCCCTCTGGAGAAGTCCATCAATCTAACTTGATGGCAATCAATGAGCAGGAATATACACCCGTCTGTCCTGATTTCACTTGACCAGCAGACTCATCTGGAAGTAACACATCAATCCCGCCAGGAAATTCCGGAGGAGTACTATAGGCAGACACATACACCTGTTTATAATTCATCATCCAGTCAGCAGGCTTGTCTAACTATATCCAAAAAATCTCTCTAATTAAATGTGGTGACCACCTATAAACAAGCACATACACCTACTTACACTCATCAATTCTTCCAGCAGTCTCATCTGCTAGTCTTGAAGGAAGTTCATCAATCATATTTGGTAGAGGACAATCAGCAGGCACATACACCTGCGATTCATCAAGCTAACCAACAGTCTCATTTTGTAGCACTTGGAGATGTTAATTGGAAAGCTCCAACGACAAATAGGAGGCAGACACGACTTTCTGCCCCCACACATGAGTACTGTTAGAATTCATTGACAGGAAAAAGAGGACAAGAGCAGGAACACACACCTACTCAAAACACGGAATGGACGTATATTACCATTCTGGTAGTTGAAGTAACCAAGAACATTATGACAATGGTGAAAGAGAAGAAACAAATCCCTGCCCATATTCTGGATACCTGTCAGAAAATTATAAAAACCTCAGTGAAATCACAGGGAAAGAAACATAAATCTATCCCTATTAGTGGGTGACTCATCAACATGTCACTCTAGAGAAGATACACACCTCTTTTCTAGTTCAGGAGGGTCATGGGGCATACACCACATGTCATACGAACAATCAATTCAGGCACACACACCCAATTTATATGGAGATAATCAACCTAACATGATCATTTCTCCTGAGCAGGCACATACACCTGCCCATAATAACCACTTTCATTAACTAGTCGTTTTTAAAGTGAGTAAGAACGCATCCAAGAAAAAGACCCATCCAGAATATTTGAAAAATCAAGATCCAATCTGCAATAAGGCCTTGTTCAATGCTGGAGTTATTGAATCCCTCGGACAATTGTCTATTGAAACTCAAGATTCTACTCTCTCATTTCCAAATTCTGGTAGTAACAACAATAATTCTGAAGGTATTCATCAGAAACTTCCTCATGAAGGATTTCTTCATGAAAATTCAGTCAATATTGAAGTATCATCTTCATATTAGAGCCATGATAACCGTCTGAGTGGCCAGAAGACCAAGGAGCAATAGGTTTCATCTTTTTTTGTAACCCACCATGGTGGTCCTCCCCATGATGATGAATTTAGCTACGAAATTCCTCTCCACAATAGTAATTCTCATTGCCTGTAAAATTATTCAGTGGACAATGCATTAATGAGAAATCCCTCTTATCTTGAGGCACTTGAAAGTGTGAATCCAATCATGTATGATGCCTTACCGCTAGTAGGTGAAATAATTTATCAATCAGAAGATAGACCAGGGTGTAGGTCATTCTCCAAACCACCCCTGGGTCATTCATCTCCTAATTTGAAAATTTAATTCTCTACCAATCTTGTTGAATCTTATTAAGCAACAAAGAAGCACCATATTTTGTCCAATCAGGTAGAATAATCGTCATCAAATGACAAAGAGGAAGTGCTGAATATGAGAAAAAAAATGATGAAAGGTGAAATACCATTCATGTTTTGGCCTTTGGCTGACACTCATTATAATATTCCAGAAACGTTGATGGAATATTGTATTCACGATATTCATCTCAACATATGGAAAACTCTTTTTCACTTAAAAGAGAAAATATTATCTTATGATGAATATCAAAATCATGTCAAGATAATAGAAGGGCTGCAACGCCAAATTGACTTGGAATCTCTCTCAGTTTCCCGACATCTAGAGGATGAAAAGTAGCAGAGAGCCCTTCAGCGTTCATGCCTTGGCACATTAAAAAGGTTGCGCTAATTAATTACGAATGCCCCATCTGGTATTCATATCAGGGGATGGGATGTTCATGGAGAATTTCATTTCACTATGATCTACATTCAACAAAGCCTGCCAAAAGTGGTCTCATGCAATGTTATTGCCCATGGCTGGCCACATTTAACTGGTTTTGTGCGTAATCAAAGGCTTTCCCAAGAACAGGCCCCAACTAGTTCTTACCAAAGTCATGCATATAAGGAAAAAGTTGTCGAATTACTCTTGCCTCAAGAAAATGAGAATATCAAACAGGCTTCTCATTTAGAGCATGCACATCATCGGGTGACAGAAGTGTCAGAAATAATCCAACGGTCATATGAACCAGGTGATTTGAGTGGATGTCGGATGATGCATCCAACTAATTTCTGGACTGAAGTCCACAAAATCAGGAGAGCTTTTAAGAAAGTTTTAGATGTAGAAGATCAAGAGCCACCTCAACTTGCCAGACTAGGGACTCTTTTAATCCAACCCTCGGGATCAACAGATAGGATTCAAGGAGTTGATCAGGAAAAATAGGAACAGCCCCAGTCCATCAGACTGGGGACTTTTTCAAATTCTCAATCTCTTCCTCAGCGAAAGTCAGTCTTCTCTTGATTAGGGAAGAAGCCACAAGAAGAATCCAGATCCGAAATATCAGGAGATTTCTTCCAAATTACAGTTCATCAAGAAGTTCCTGGGGGATCAACCAAACAAAAGGAAATGTATCATAATGGACATAGAAGAAGATAGTATCGTAGAAGCACTGACAGAAGGGCTTCAATGCGTTATGAATCGATAAATGTCATCAATTTCATTGTCACTAATCCCCCCAGAACATGAGGCTCAATCAGAGGAATCAGATTAATATGTTCCTATTCAAGAAGTTGTACACACAAAAATGAAAGAAGGAGGTGTGTGTACCAGAAGACATAGAGTCGCCCAGGGGAAAGACATTCCTTTGGTTAATACCCTTCCATACTCTAGAAAGTCACATGCCAAGGAAAAGTGTAAAAGTCAGGTTACATTACACCCTACCTCTAGAGAAGGAAAATCACTCTCATTAGAGGAAAGGTTCACACATCAAGAATAAGAAATTAAGGAATTAAGGAGGTTAAATGCAGAACTACTTCAAGGTAGTCATCCTCCTAAGCATGCTGTAGTTAATAAATTAAGGGAATTTGTTGCAGCTACTAGGATGGATCAAGAATATCCCTTTTTACAAGTACACCCTTACAGGTCCAATCCTATGGGTCATGCGCGACAGAAACCGACAATACTAACATTAGGGGCAGTACCGGTCACCACACCCGTCCAAACTCCAGTTATTTCATCTGCTCAGGTCCAAGCTCAACTAGATGTTTCTAAAAAATTAATGACTATCATTGAGTCATTAACAGCTCAGTTGGAAGATATGGAAGGAAAAAGTGCACAAGTTCAACCAAAAAAGAGAGCTTACCCTGAATGGGTGGATGCAATTCCTCCCCCTCAAATTTTTTGAATACCACATTCCCAATTTTTAATGGTTCGGGAGATCCAGAACAACACTTAACACATTTTATTTCTCATTGTGATCCTATGATGGGAACTCCTCAACAACAAGAAGCGGTTAAGCTTAGGTGTTTTGTGTAGTCATTACAAGGACCTGCTTTTGTCTGGTGTACAAGTTTGAAATCTCGGTCAATTACCGTGTGGGAAGATATCTGTCAAAGATTTCTTATTCAATTTATCTAAAAATTTCCAAAGACGATAGTTTTTTATCTTACCAATTATAAGTAAAGGAAAAATGAAAGAGTTTCAGATTTCATTGCTCATTAGAAGGGATTAACATATTATTTAAGTTTAGCACTCCCTCAAGAATAATTGTTTCCAATCTGTGTGGTAAATCTGCAAGAAGAATTACGCACACCGTTGATCCCTGTGAAATACACGGGAGGGTTTCGAGACCTTACTTAAATTGCTCAATAGATAAAAGACTCTCTTATAAAGACCAAGGCTAAAACTCATGTAATTCCATCAGTTCCAGGAAAGAGAATAGGGAAAGTAGACAATGATACAGTTACACTTAAACAAGCACCAGTACCTGCTTCCACTTCAAATCCTTCATCATATAGAAGGTCTCCACCTCCTGAGTGTCAACAACAATAGCCGCCTAATCAAGATGATCAAAGAGATAAAATTCTGAAACAGTTTAGAGATTTGAAGAATAAAGTTTATTCTTTCTAGAATGAACAAGTTCTTGGATACTTCATCTCGGATATGGAAAACAATATGGTTCAGTTTCCAAGGTCCAAAAGGCTGAACAAGGAAGGAGATGAAGAACACCCCAACTATTTCCCGTTTCATCAGATGTTGGGGAATCCCATTCAGGAGTGTTTTGTCTTCAAGACCTCATGAAAAAGATGGTGTACTCTGGACAGGTAAAACTGAAAGGTTCTTCCGCCCATGTAGCATGTGTTACTGCTACTGATCCAGAGGAAGAAGGTGAGTGACATGAAGTAAAAAGTAAAAATGCATAGAAATATGATGATTGGATGGTCAAGAAAATGATCAACTGAACTCATGCCATTTTAAAAATACAATTGAATCAACCAATTGTGTCTTCTTCTATGAATTCCATAGCAAAACCCCCTTCATCAGAAGAAAAATCCTCAAAAAAGAGGCATAATTTGAAGAAAGAAGAGCAGTCAGAAGAAGACGAGATCATGTCAAAGCCTAAGTGGTCTTTGACTCTGGAAGATTTTATGCCATCTGCTTCAAAAGAACAGGCACTACCCCACCAAAGAGCATAGCTTGAACTGGTTAATAAGGCAGAATCTTTATCAGATGAAGAATTGATCTTTGGTTCTGTTAACATGATTCATTTAACAGATCCTTATTCCAATGATAGTTTCGATTATGATGAGCCTAAGTTCCCAATATCTAACAGATGAATTAAAGAAAGAGACAGAGGTCTAGGATATAGGGGAAGACCCCACTATTTCGATCCTACCCCTACTAGAACTGTACATGCGATAGAAACTCATGGAAAAGCCCTTCAACGGGCTCAACAGGAATAAGAAAGTTCTTCCAGACATGGCAGATTCAGTCCTGACACAGTTATTTTGGAAGACCAGTTAGAGGTCACCCCTTCTTCCTCTCAGCAAATATATAGACCTAGTCTATCTAATCTACTGAATCCAGGAGTATTTCCAACTCCTACCCCGATACGGGATGCATCTAATGCTAAAGCATCAACTTCCAAGGCACCTGAAAAACAACATTTTCATGATGGAAAACGCAAACCTTTAGATCAAAAGTATGATGTCTTGAAACATTTTCCCCAAGTACCAGCCAAGTTATCAATTATGGATGCATTGAATCTATCAAAATATCTTAGGGAGGTTCTTATTGAGGTTTTGTCAACTCCTCAAGAATTCGAAACTGAAATTGTTGTGGCTAAAGTCTACCATATACAGAATGATCCTGTAGAATTCCATGCAGTGATATATTTTATAGATAAAGATGAAGATGATGTAGTATATAGACATATCAAACCTTTTTATCTATCTAGAAAATTCAATGACATAGACATCCAATGATCTTTCATTGATAATGGCTCAAGAGTAAATATCATTCCTATTCGTACACTTCGTCGATTGGGCCTCGCCAAATCTAATTTATCTTCTTCTACCTTGATGTTGCAAGGATACGATAAGAATTAACAAGAACCTCTATGCGAAATGACACTCAAAATTTAGTTTGGAGACCTTGTATCTAATTCAGATTTTATGGTTGTTCATCAGGACACAACCTTCATCATTTTTCTTGGAATACCGTGGCTACATCAACATGCGCTTGTACCTTCATCATACCATCAATGTCTCAAATATTGTTTCAATGGTCAAATTGGGACATTTTATGGTGATAAGGCCCCATTCAAAACATGTGAATCTCAATACATTGAGGCAGAATTTTATCACATGGAGGGAAAGGAAAAATCCACAGAAAAGAAGGTTACAAAAATTAATGATCCCAGTTGTTTGGAAAAGATTCCAATAAACCCATTAATACATGTGAGTATAGATTATGTGTTTCCTATCATTCAAATTGATAGGATAGACCTAAATCCAAACACTCTTATAGAAGCCTCCATAATGTCAGTTACTGAAATCGAGCCAGGAAACATGGGAGAAATTATTGATTCACCAAGCAATGATGAAATCTTATAAGGGGATGTCTTCATTTTATCCGCTAAAATCCAGAAATTCTATACTTCATCAACCAGATCAGAAGAAGTTATATCAATACCAGAGGAAAACAATGATTTCACTTTTCAATCCATCATCTCCTCTCCATCACCCTAGGAATACCCTTCATCATCAATAGGGTCATAAATGGTAGCCTCTTCTTCAAGATGTTCAAATTTTAACTTCTCCACTAACCATGGAAATTCAGCTTCATAATATACTATGCAATTAGAAATAGAAGAAGTAAC
The DNA here is from genome assembly GCA_963277665.1 of Viscum album. Classification (NCBI taxonomy): domain Eukaryota; kingdom Viridiplantae; phylum Streptophyta; class Magnoliopsida; order Santalales; family Viscaceae; genus Viscum; species Viscum album. Next base: position 1,507,692,433 of record OY728139.1, on the reverse strand, counting down.
ACATATTGAAGAAGAATAGGAAGATATCATGGATGCTCCTCCATCATTTGAAGAGGGTATCTCTACTGCTGTGGATGAACTCAGAGAAATAAATCTGGGTACAAAAGAAGATCCATGCCCCACTTTAATTAGTGAATCCATGACTCTTGCAGAGAAAGAAATGTATAATTCATTTCTAAATCAAAATCGAGATGTATTTGCTTGGAATTATATTGAAATTTCAGGTCTTGATCCTGATGTTTCCACTCATCATTTGGGTTTTCTAGAAGAACATTGAGGATTCAAACAAGCAGCAAGAAGAACATACCCAACTTATGACTCCAAAATTGAATCTGAAGTTGATAAGCTTATCAAGGCTAACTTCATTAGAGAAGATCAATATCCCAAATGGATGGCTAATATTTTCCCTATGAAAAAGAAGATTGTACAAATTAGAGTTTGCATTTACTTCAGAGATCTTAATCGACATTGTCCCAATGATGATTTTCCAGTTCCGATCATAGAACTCTTAATCGATGCAACAACTGGCTATGAAGCTCTTTCCTTCATGGATGGTTATACTGGGTACAATCAAATACGAATAACCCCAAAAGATGAAGAGTCTACAACCTTCATATCTTCTTAAGGTGTGTTTTTTTATCGGGTAATGCCCTTTGTCCTGAAGAATTGAGGTGAAACGTATCAACGTGCCATGCACCATATCTTCAAATCCTTTATAGGGAAATTTGTTGAATGTTATGTGGATGATTTTTGGTTAAATACAGACAATGTTATGATCACTTGGCTGATCTGGAAATCATATTCAACAAACTCCGACAACACAATTTGAAGATGAACCCCTTGAAATGTGGTTTTGGGTAACCTGAGGAAACATTCTCGTCTTTTTTTTATGCCATCATGGTATCGAAGTTGATCCTGAAAAGATGAAATAAATCCTTGACATGTCACCCCCTAGAAATTTGAAGAAACTAAGAGGACTTCAAGGACACTTGATTTATATTCGGTGTTTCTTTGCCAATTTGCCAGCCAAGTGTTTACCCTTCACCGGATTAATGAAGAAGCGAGTCACCTACCAGTGGACTGAAGAATGTTAAGAAGCATTCGATATCCTCAATAAATATCTCTTAAGTCCACCGGTATTAATTCCACCTATTGAAGGAAGACCACTTATTCTCTATGTGACAACTTTAGAGTGATCACTAGGTGCCTTCCATTCCCAAAAGAATGATGCTGGGAATGAAAATAGCCTTTACTATCCTAGTCAGACTATGCTTGAGGTAGAAAATCGATATTCAAGTATAGAAAAGTGCTGCCTAGAATTAATCTTTGCAATTCAGAAATTGAGACACAGCCTACAACATCATAAAAATTGGTATCTCACAATAACCCGCTCAAATTTATCCTTAGTCTTCCAATGCTTACAGGACGTCTGGAAAGGTGGGAAGTTATTTTGTAGTAATTTGATATCCAGTATGTGTCTCAAAAGGCAATAAAGGTCCAAGATCTAGCCGATTTCCTTGCTGAACACCCATCTTTTGAAGATATATCTTTAAATATTGAACTTCCTAATGATGAATTATTCTCTATTTAATATAATCCTCAAACATGGGAAATGTACTTTGATGGTGCCTCCAGAAGTCCAACAGGGAAGAAAATGGAAGATCCTAAATTCAACAAATTTGGGTTAGGAATCGTGCTTATTTCCCTAGAAAAGGCAGTGCTACCCTATTAATTCTTATTTTTGGAAGCCAGTACAAACAATTAAGAATAATATCAAGCTCTCATCATAGGCTTGGAATTGGCACTTCAGGCACAGGTGAATCACTTGAAGGTAAAAGGTAATTCAGATTTGGTAATCAAACAAATCAATGGGGATTATGCCATCAAAAAGTAAGAGTTAATCCCTTTGTGTGATTACGTTAGAGATTTAATGGTGTAATTTCCTTCGGAACCGGAATTTTCCTATGTCACATGATCACAAAATTCCCAAGATGATGCACTGGATAATGTAGCCACAGCCCTGGTAGATCCAAACCAAGACGAAACAATCATTAGTATTACTTACCATCGTGTAGTTTCACCTTTCGTTCAAATCAGAACAACAGAAATCAATGAAATCAGTTCCATTTATGAACCTTATGGTCATACTACAGGATGGATGACACCTATTAGAGAATACCTTCAAAATGGAATGCTCCGACCTGATAGAGCCGAGAAAGAACAAGTTCAGTGACATGTGGTCAATTTTACTCTTTATGATAGCCCAGATCACCAAACAAATTCTCTAAAAGCGAGGTTTTGATGGAATTGTCTTCAGATGTATTGATGGTGAAGAAACAATGGTTTTCATGAGTGATGTTCATGCAAGAGTTTGTGGTGCCCACCAGTCTAGACATAGACTTTCTGGTAAAATTCGAAGGCTTGGATACATCTGGCCTTCAATGATGCAAGATTGTGTTGATTTCACTAAGAAGTGTCATTCTTTCCAAGTATGTGACAACTTCATTCATCAACCCCCAGAGTAGCTTCATACAGATAAATACTCATTCCATTTACTACATGGGGAATGGATGTAGTATGACCTTATCCTTCGGCTACAACTAAGTGGTTTAAGTATATTCTTACTGCTACTGACTTCGTTTCCAAATGGGCAGAGGCAATACCTATCAAAGAAGTTAGTTCTAAAAGAATTTGTTGCTTCTTCAAGTCTAACATCATTACCATGTTTGGTGTCCCTCATACCATATTAACAGACAATGTCACAAACTTCTGTTCATCCTAGGTGAGAAAGTTGTATCAAGAATACAACATCAAATCCAACCATTCATCTTGGTATCATGCAGCGGCCAATGGCCAAATAGAGGCCTTCAATAAGACTCCTTAAAACTGTTTCGAACCATTTCTCTTTGGGAGATGGAGGACCGACGTGCCTGACTGTCCATCTCATGGAGGTCTGGGACCTTCTCAATTGATAAGGTTGGGTACACCGGTCTTCACTTTGAAACACCCAATGGTTCCATATCTAACGATACGTGGACCTGCTTTCCAAAGGTAGGTGTTCGCTGGGTGGTTTGACCAGCGATGCTTAAGAACTCACATTGGTTGAGAGGATGGGAAGTCGGGCTCATCACACCCTTTTGGGGGAAATTATTACCTGTTCTAGGACTCTCTTATAGATTTAAGATGTATTCATATGTTCGCGAATCTTTGGTTTATACCCAAGCATAGTATCCATGGATTTCTCCTCGTCGGCAATGGTTAGCTGAATGCAGGGACTCAGAATCATTTATACCTGAGGTTTACCATCCCTTGTTGGATTAATGACCCTGAGGAGTCTGGACTCATTGAGGTGGAACTAGGAGTGGTGTGGTGAACCGATGTGAAGACAGTCGGATCGACCAGTCGTTGGGATTGAACCTCAGGAAGGCTTCCTATGTATCTATGTGGTAGGGAATCAAAGTCCTCGTAGTTCGCATAGGAGTGTCGGAGAGCCGACTTGAATGTGGACCCAGGGGTCCGATGGTGATCGGGCTTGAACCTTTTGGAGGCTTCCTACATATCCTTGTGGTAGGGAATCAAAGTCCTTGTAGTTCACATAGGATTGGGGATCACGCTTTGAGGCAGCCCAGAGTAATGGATTGAGGATTACACTGTGAGGAGTCCCATAAGAGGATGTCATAATCGATGCTTACTCTAAGCCCACGTGATTCATGATCGGTGTGAGAAACAAGAGGCAACAGGGATCATACTATCACATCGTGAAAGGTGCGTCCATGATAAGTGGAGTGGGGATTATGCATGGAGTGGACCATAAGGTTGGGGCTTACTCTGAGGTGGATGCCCATGGCGACAAAGCACAGTGGGAGAGGGAATTGATCCCAAATAAGGAAAGGGTATCACTCTTCCTCGCTACACCCTTCCTTGGGCATGGCCATGGGGAAGTACAGATGTGCAAGGGGGCTTCCTTTTGATGGGTATTTTACTACCCCATGAAGATGAGGGAAGTGCCCCAGCCCCAACAAGTTGAGGGGAAGAAAGGGGACTCCCGAGCTCAGACTCCACATTACCATGGGAATGTGAACCCAGTAATGCTTAGGAAATCTACTCAAGGGTTGGGGAAACCCCTTCTCCCCTGCTTATCATGGGTATGTGAACTCAAAATGGCACGCTGTTGCACCTAAAGGTTACATCACACGGGTCCAGTGGCTTCGGTGGAGGCATCGGCTTGGGGTCGATGAATGGGCCAGTGAAAGGGTTGTGGAGGATCAGGCCGGATTGGGAGGATTTTATCTGGATTGGGGAATGGGAACTCCGAAGGATCTGGAAGGCCACACACGTGTATGAGTGGTGGCTCCCTTTGCTTAGGGAGGTTCTATACGGCTGGAGAGGCCGTCTGCGAACCAGGGTGGTCGGCGGACTGATGGGCATCCCGTGAACCAGGGTGGTTCGTGGACTGGTGGGAAACTCGCGAACCAGGGTGGTTTGCGGCTTTGGGTTTATCCCTCTTACTAGGGTGGTATGAGGAGGGATCAATGCGAGCAGCATCATCCGAGGGTGGCACCGGTTGGGGCTTCGCCCGCGTAGGAAGGTGCTACGCGGTGCGACGGATCGGAAAAGAGGCATAAACTTCCTGGTCTGTGGGGAGTACATCCACGAAGGGGCCATGGTTCATGGTCATCTTTTCTGTGTTATTTTAGGTTTGTTGTTCCCCAAGTTATTATGAATTTTCATTTCCTTATTAATTCGCTTCCAGATTCATACCTATTCTGGTTCGCGAAATGGGACTTCGCGGTTTGTGAAATCCAAAGATCCTTCCTTCTAAATCCTTCCACCCAATTCTGATCGATCTCCCCGAATCCTCTTTTCTCTTCCCCCTCGGTCTCCTTTTATATATTGGATAAAGAGATGTATCTATGGTCACGCGACACCTTTTGTGGAGGCCCATGAGCGAAAACCTGGTTTAGAATTGACTTGGTCAATCCGCACCCCCCCCCCCCCCGAGAACCAAACGAGCTCGGAGAGTGCTTCGCGGCCACGCAGGGTTCTGCATCCTTTCCATGAATGGCAACGGATGCAGCTTGGGCCGGTTGACGTGTTCCGTGGTTGTGGTGGTTCATGACAGTGAACCGGTTTGGTTCCCATCCTTCTTTTCACCCACAGTGGACCTCCGCCTCCATTCCGCGAACGACAGAAGTCCATAGAGGGGGTGCTTCGCGGAACCAGTTGTGTAGCATTTTCCTGGGACCAGTCTATGAACCGGTTCAACTTGCGACTTTCCTTTGAATTTTTTCCAAAGTTTCCCCCAATTATTTGGGGGGAATTGGGTAGAATCTCCTTTGCGGATTTTTCAGGACCCTAAAAATTCCCCCCATTGGAATGGGGTCTGATCGGAATGAAGAGGAGGCCATTTCGATGTAGAGTGCTCCGGAAACTTGGATGGTTTGCGCTAGAGAAGTGGACCCGCTAGTGGAACACGCCTATAAATTTGGGGGGACCTTTATTTTTCCTTTACTGGATTCTTTGAGAAACGAGAGATTTATCACTTTTTCGTATCTGCGTGCTCGTTCATTCGCGAGGCGCTTCATCCGCAAACCATCCCCCACTTCCGCGAACCATTCCTCATTCGTGGCCGCCTTCACCCACGGACCAATCTCCCAACCGAAGACTAACACTTTTAAATAATTAAAAGTTAAGTCACGACGGGCCGTGGAGGAACTCGCTTCACAGTTTTGATGGTCCACGAAATGAAATATTCTGGATTTTGGAAATTACTTAAGTCCTCCGAACCTAATTATTTAAATCTGGGATTTGGATTCCTTGAAGCAACTTGGTTTTCGGTTTTCTGGCCAACGCTCCATGGGCCAGGGTACCGCAGACCTCTTCCGCGTAGGGTTGGTTCGTAGGATACAGTCATCGTGAACCACCTTTTGAGGCCTTCTTGGGGACTTTTCCATGAAGTCCTCTTGACTCCTTTTCCAATGATCCATATTTTATCCAGATTTTATTATTCTGAACTAACCATTTTCCTAGTTTTTATAATGCAGGGAGAAGACATGGTTCCTCCTTGCCCTGCACCCAGGCCTACTGCCGAGCCTCTCCCGACTAGTTCAGGGAGACTTCTAACCATTATTCTTATAGTGGAGAGCATCATAGAGGACCCTAGTCGGTCCATCATTCCTGATGATGGTGTCTTGAAGGACTTGCTCTCTCATGAGCTCCTGGGTTATCCTTTATCAAATCGACTTCCACTTTACAGATTCGGTCTTCAAGACGATGTCCCTATACCTCATAATTTCTCAAGTCTTCCATCTCCTTTCTTGGAAGCATCGTCGAAGTGTATTCAAGCAAACCTCACCCAATCAGGGGAGATAATCTCTAATCCTGATCCGAAAGATACATTCATTTTGAGAGGCTCTTTCTCAGTTGCTGGTGTTCAAGCACTAATACTTTCCACCTTTCCCATGGTGAAGTTGGCATTAGTCTGTGGGACATCTATCAATTGGGAGGGATCCCGATTATCGGTGAGATGTATGAAGAGTTTTTTCCCACTCTTGGTGTGTGGGACGATGCCGAACAAGTGCCTTCATTGGTGAGGGATCTGCTGGTTATGGCGGAGCAGTCACTAGGTCAGGCCTTTCTTGCCTGCTCTCTTATTCCGTATAGTACCTAGATAGGGTTATTTCTGAACACTATTGGTCTTGTGCCAAAGATCAAGCACCTCAGGACTCATCCTTCTCAACAGTCACGAACCATCCTAGGTTCCTAATGGGTGGTTCTGGAGGCGGGTGACTACCTTTTATGGGGTTACGAGGTGCGCCCCGGTGTTCCACCTATGATCTAGCTGGAAAGTCTGTTCGCTATGTTTTTGAGCCGGTGGCTATTCCCTTCTCGGGATATCAACCCAGGTGTCAGGGATTTCACCTTTATGATGGAAGTTGAGTTGGCAGAGTGTCGTCCAGTGAATTTGGTCGTGCCCACTTTGGCTCGTATTTACAAACTATTAAGCCACATGTATAAGGGCAGGTCACCCTACCATCTAAGAGGGCCATTTCTATTCTTATATGGCTGGATAGCGAATCATTTCCATTTTTATGAGTATTTTCATAACATGGTCATCTCGCTTCCTACCTTCCAGCCTACTCTGCTTGATATAGTTGGGGTTCATCTAAATTCCTTCAATTAGGATGAAATCATCGAGCTTCTGAGTGACTTCTCCTAGTTTGCTTTCTCTCCCTACCGCACTCCTTTCAACATCGTGGTTGAAAACCACAGGGGGAGCCTTGAGGAACATTATTACACGATTTTTCTGCGGGATGGGTTTCTAGCAGCGCGGATTGACGGAGTTTCTCTATGCGAGTTGTATGCCCCCCATCGTTTCTCCCGTCAGTTTGGGTGTATGCAACATCAAGTTTCCCTTCCCCCTCCTCGGGCTCAAGGACTACACCCGGCCAATCTCCGTCAATGGGGGTTGATGCTGATGCAGGAGAGATCTGACACAAGCATTCTCTTTCCTGGAATAGGAGCAGATACCATCCTCTCCTTGGAGTATGCAAGAACGTGGATAAAATATTATCCTAATGGGATCCTGGGGAAGGCTGTCCGAAAGATTCCCAAATCTGGAGTCATTACGGCTGTTGTGCCTATTGCACCGTCCTCATCGGCTCTGAGGGAGGACCGACTGATGGCTCATCGGTCAAAGCGACTCAGGGGATTTTCCTCTCCCATCCCCTCTGCGGCCGAAGTTCATATGGACCAAACCTTCTTGGATGTGTATGAGGATGACCCTATGGCTTCAGGTCCCAACGAGACAATTCCTGAAGTTTTACCGGCTGACACCGGACTTAGAAACTTGATTCCCAAGCCCGAACCTGGGTTAGAAGCTTCATACCTTCCAGCTTCGGAACCATCTTCTAGCGTTCACATGTCTGTGCTAATTGCAATGCCAGACTTCTTTCCCAAGATATCTAGTGAGGATACCAAAGATCCTCATGTCATGGAGGAACACCAAGCCAAGCACAGGTGGGCCTAGCCTCAGATTTGCGAGATTGTTTCCGAACCTCCTCTAGCTGAGATGGCAACTAAAACTGAAGCTCTTCGACAACTCTTCCTGGTTTTGGGGTTAGGTGGTTTTGACTATCGGTAGTTCCATTCTCTTTCTTTCCAGGTTGTCATGGCCTGTGAGGAAGTTTCCACTAATGAACCCAAACTTTCTCACCTCGCTGCCTCTCATTATGGGACACGAGCCCTAGAGGAAGCCATGATGAAGCTCCATCAGCTGATAGCACAGGCGGCGAGCTCTCGAGACTAGGCCGTCGTCCTATCCATCGAGTTGCATGAATGAGAAGAACCGACAGTGATGCTGAGGGATCAATTATCAACTATGACTGGTCGTCTTGAAGCCACCAGGAAAGGAATCAACGATCTCCAAACAACAGTGGAGCATACTCATTCGGTGGCTGAGGTTGAGGCCAAGGAGAAGGTCATGCTAGAGAAGTCTTGCAACAACCTTCGCCGCTCGGTTTTTGATCTGGTGGAGAGAGCGAGTTCGGCTCCTTTATGACTATTAGAGCCATTCTTGTACTCTCTATTTTTCTTACCCCTCTTTTTTCTGAGGGAGAGACCCCAACTTGTGGACGTCCTCCCCGCCACCTTTTTAAAAGGAATACAGCCTATGAAAATCTTTTATTACTGTAAAATTTGATTGTTGCTGGAACAATTATTGCGTAAATACAAACTCACTAAATCAGAATTAATCATAACTCAGGAAAATAAAAACAAACTCTAACTTTTTCCTAGACCATGGGATCCAGCGAGTATAGCTTGACTATTGGTAGGGTTTTGTAGAAAACCCCACAAAATTTTTGTCTTTTCTTTCAATACCCTAATTTTTCCTGGGCCCATTTAGTGTGGACCTAGTGGGTATGGCCTGACTTTTTCTTAGGCCGCCCTTTTCAGGTTTTCGGCCTAACAGGCTTTGTGCCTCTTTTTGTGAGTGGTTTGAAGTCCCTCCAACAATAATATCATTACTAATGTTTTAGGTCAAACAGATTTGACTAGATATGGTAAGGCGAGGGCCCCAATGAGTTTTGGTTGATTAAAAGATGTCTCGATATCCTTCAGACGCATGTGGGGGGGAAAGAATGTTCAGATTTGAATGACGTGCAGGGCATGTCTCAAGAAATGGAGGTCGTATTGGCATGTAGATGTCGGAAGAGCATCGCCTAAGGAAATCTTGCCTTTGGTAGACAGGCCAGGTGCTATCAATATCCAGAGCCGCTGAGGGCATGGTATGCATAGTCATGCAAAGGTTCCCTTAAGTCAATGACTCTCCATTCGTGATGGCCTGAGGACTTCATGGAAGTATGGATTATGTAAACCGCCATGGGTGGCTCGGGGAATTATGAAAACCACCAGGGGTGGCTCGGAAAGGGTGTGTGACATCTGAAAGGGTTTAAGAACATCTGTATTAATCAGGACTGTGGACTCAGGGTCTCTGTCCTACACATTATTCTAGCGTAAAGGAGGGTTGGAGCTTGGCGCAGTTCAAAGTCATGCAGCTGGGACATCATTTGGAATGGAACGACTGCTCCTGGTTCTTGGTAATCTCATCAGATACGTTCCTCCATATTTAGGAAGGGTCGTGGAAGAGGATGGTAAACTGTAGCTCAAAGGGTTTCCGAATCCCGGGATGGACATGAGGGCTCAATGGCCAAGAGGTGTACAGAGAGAAGCATTACCTAAGGAAATATTGCCTTTGGTAGAAGGCCCAGGGGTGATCAATATGCAGAGCCATTGAGGGAATGGTATGCATAGTCATGCAAAGGTGTCCCTGGGTCAATGATTTCATTCTCCTGATAGAAAAGAAACTTCAGGGAAGTTGAGATTCCGGACCACTAGGGGTGTCTTGTGAGAGTTCATATTTTTCTGAGTACAGAGTATGGTTTATGAGGAGAGGGTGCCTGGATACGAGAGAAACATCTAGGCTAAATTTCCCGAGAATGGGTGAAGTCGTTCCTTCTCATGGTGGTGTGAGACGGTGATTTGTGAAGGTCTGACCCGTGCACTAAGGGACAAAGAAAATCCTTTGTTCCTTACTGAACCCATGATAGGTTTGATTCTGCGGTTTATCATCATGCGGTAAAGATGACTTCCGTGCAGTTTAATGTCATGCAGTAAAGACGAGGAGCATTATTAAAAGATGTTGTGAAGTTTTTTACATCATGTAGCAAGGAAGAGAGGCATTTTTACCAATGTTGTAAAGTTTAACGTCATGTAGTGAGGACATGGGGAATTGTTACCAATTCTGTGCAGTTTAATGTCATGCAGTGAGAATGGGGGGCATTATTAAAGGATGTTGTGCAGTTTTACGTCATGCAGCGAGGATGGGGGGAGTTTTTTAAAAAAAAAATCTTGTAGTTGAAGGCATTTATCAGGATGGTTAATACTCATTCTTTGTAGCTTTATGCCAAGTGGTTAAGATGTTCCATGCAGTTTAACGTCATGCGGTATGGACGTGGTTGTAAAGGTTACTCTTGATTAGAATGTAACTGGTCTTAAACACCTCGACATGACCAAGACGTGGAGAGGGGTTGATTGGTGTAAATCGTGGTTCCGGGGATTCATGGATCATGAGAAATGATATGGGGGCTCTGAGGCCGGTAAGTGTACGGAGCTTGGAAGAGTGCCGCCCAAGGAAATCTTTCCTTTGGTAGACAGGCCAGGGGCTATCAATATGCAGAGCCACTGAGGGCATGGTATGCATATTCATGAAAAGGTGTCCACAGGTTGATAAATTTCCACATATGATGGCCATGAATGGTTATTAGGATCCACAATTGTCTGGCCCATGAATTCTGTCATGCAGTAGGAAAATATCTGGATATGTCAGGCGTATTCGGCCCTAGTTGCTGTTAAATATTAGAGAGCTCCTTGTGCTGATTTATCTTGCGCGTGGGGGTGTACCTTCACTCCATGCAGTTTAACGTAGTGCAGTAAGGACGAAGTAATCCTAGTTTAGCGGTCATAGAGCTCAGACCACCGGGTGACTATTATTGCAGTCACTCGAAGGATAACTGATTTAACATGCTCTGATATACTTTGAACAGGGTAGCGGATGGAGATTGTAAACTGAAACTTTGAGGTTTCCTGGATCAGGAGATGTGATGTGGTGGCTCCAAGGCTGGTGAGCGTATAGAGCTAGGAAGAGTACCGCCCGAGGAAATCTTGCCTTTGTTAGATGGGCCAGGGGCTATCAATATGAAGAGCCGCTGAGGGCATGGTATGCATAGTCATGCAAAGGTGTCCCCGGGTTGATAACATTCCACTTCCGATGGCCATGAATGATTATGAAAATCCAAGATTTCTCACAGTATAGAGTTTGGCATGTGGGGATAATGGAGTATGAGCATACAAGAAACAACTTCACTGTAATTGTATGTTAAGTCAAAGTAGCCTAGTCCTAACTTGATGTTTGTAGATGCAGGTTGCCATGTGAACCATGGGCAGATACATAGGCTAACCGGGCAGTAATACCCTGCCGACGTTTGGATGTGAAAAGTGGATGAACTTGTCAACCACTGCGCCATAAATTTATGGATCATGAGGTATGGTATGGGGGCTTTGAGGCCGGTAAGCGTACAGAGCTAGGAAGACTATCTCCTGTGGAAATATTGCCTTTGGTAGATGGGCCAGGGGCTATCAATATGCAGAGACGCTGAGGGCATGGTATGCATAGTCATGCAAAGGTGTCCAGGGGTCGATGAATTTCCACGTACGATGGCCATGAATGGTTATGAAGATCCATAATTATCCTGGCCGTGGAGTCTGATGTATGGAGAGGATGCATCCAAATGCACAAGGAGTATTTCCATCTCGTTTCACTATATATCTTAGGTGGTTCACGGAAAAATACGTGCATTTCAATGTCATTCGGTGAGGACGCACTCCGTGCAGTTTAACGTCGTGCGGTGAGGACGAAAAATACACCCCATGCAGGTCTGTTCCATAAATGGGGGAAAGGGAGCATTTTTAAATCTTATTATCTATGCATTTTAACATCGTGCGGTAAGGACGAGGGATACACCCCGTGCAGGTCTAGTCCTTACATGGGGGAAATAGGGCATTTTTAACTTTAATTCAGGGGTGGATGGTCCAAGATGGGAAACCCTGGTGTCTCTAGGTATCCTGCGAGGGCAGGAATCAAGCCTTACGTAGTTCTCTGAAATAATTACACCCCGTGCAGGGCTGGTCCATACACGGGGGAAGGGGACATTTTTTTAATTTTATTCCATTTGGGAGTGGATGGGCCAGGGTAGGGGATCCCGGTGTCACTACGTATCCCGCAAAGGCAAGAATCAAGCTGTACATAGTTCTCTTAAAGACAATACACTCTGTGTAGGTTTTGTCCATACAAGGGGGAGATGGAATTTTTTTAATGCTTCTTGTCCGTGCAGTTTAACATCATGCGGTAAAGATGAATTTCGTGTAGTTTATCTTCATGCGGTAAAGACAAATTCCATGAGTTTAACATCATGCGGTAAAGATGAATTTCATGCAGTTTAACATCATGAGGTAAAGACGGATTCCGTGAAGTTTAACATCATGTGGTAAAGACGGATTTTGTGGAGTTTAACTTCATGCGGTAAAGATGGATTCCATGCAGTTTAACGTCATGCGATAAAGATGGATTCCATGCAGTTTAACATCATGCGGTAAAGACAGATTCTGTATAGTTTAATGTCATGCAGTAAAGATGAATCCCATGCAGTTTAACGTCATGTGGAAAAGATGGATTCCTTGCAGTTTAACGTCATATGGTAAAGATGGATTCCGTACAGTTTAACGTCATGCTGTAAAGATGAGGAATACTTTTGGCTTCTATGGGAAATACTTCTTCAGGAATCTCGCATTTGTAGGAGTGGTGGTGAATTGCTCATCCATGGAGACTAGGGCATATGATCCTTTGGAGTAGACCTTATGTATAACATATAGTCCCTCCCACTTGGGCTCCAGCTATGGAGGTTTCCTTCCGGGTATCATCGGGGTCCAGAGGACCAACACCAATTCTCCCTCCAAGAAAGACCAAAGACAGACCTTTTTATTGAAGGCTCGTGCGACTCGATTCTGATATACTTTCAGATGGTGCAAAGTGTGCAGCCGCTTCTCGTCTAGTTGTTCTGATTCACCTATCCACTTTTTTGATTGCTCATCGTTGGATAATTGATCACAAATGGCAATGCGGAGCAAGGGTAATTGGAGCTCAATGGGCAGGACGCTTCTGGTTCGTATACTAATGAGTATGGAGTGGCCTGAGTAGCGGTGCAGATTGTGGTTCGATAATCCCAAAATGCATGGAGTAGTTTATCCAGCCATGACGTCTTCTCTTTGTCCACCATTTTTTGGAGAATGTTGGACAGGGTCTTGTTGAAAGCCTCTATCTGTTCGTTGGCCGCTGCATAGTAGCTGGATGAGTGGTTGGCCTTAATACCATATTCTTGGTATAGTTTCTCCAATTCAGTGGAGTAGAAGATGGTGTCATTATCAGTCAGTATGGTATGAAGGACACCAAATATGGTGATGATATTGGTTTTCAAAAAGCTGACGATGCTTCTTTCCCTGACTTCCTTAAGGGGTATAGCTTCTGCCCATTTGGAAAAGAAGTAGGTTGTCATGAGGATGTACTTCAGCTGTTTGGCTATGGCAGGAGGATATGGTCCCATGACATCCATTACCCAGATGAAAAATGGCCAGGAGTACTTGGCCTGATGAATTAACTCTGGGGGCTGGTGTATGAAGTTAGCATTAATTTGGCATGAGTTTCATTTTTTGGTAAAGCACTCGCAATCTCATGCCATTGTGGGCCAATAGTACCCAAGCCTTCGAACTTGATGGGAAATCTTGGTCCCCGGCTGATGTGCTCCACATACCCCGGAATGCACTTCAGTCATGATGGTGGCATTTTATTCTCCTTCAATACATCTAAGGAGGATTCCGTCGAGGCCTCATTTATAGAGGACCTCTTGTTGACTCACGCCTCCATATAGGACAAAGTTGGTTGTCCTTCTCTATATTTTCTATCATTCATCCCTACCTGATGGAAGTTCTCCCCATTTAAGGGAGTTTTCAATGGGGGTCATCTAGCCAGTGGTAGGAGAATATGGCTCAGGGACACGACTGACTTCATGGATTTCCTCTATCTTGGTCTGAACAAATGGATAGACCATTCGGCGGTGAGAAATACTGATTAATTTTTCATCCCAGCCTGGGTCAGCTAGGGTCGTGGCCACATTAGCTAACGCATCGGCCTGGGCATTCTGAGACCAGGAAATATAGGTCAATGTCGGTTCTGTGGAGAATTCCGCCATTAACCCTCAGACATGGTCAAACAAGTGAATCAGCTCCTCCTTTTTAATAGCATTGTCACCATTTACTTACTTGATGACCATTTCTGAGTCACCTTTTATCTTAAGGTGATGTACTTGTACCTAGAGTGCGATCTCCAGGCCTGCAATGAGGGCCTTATATTCCACTTCATTGTTCATACATCCTTCTAACAGGAGGAAGGAATATGGAAAGACTGCCTTTTCCGGGGACATGATTATTATCCCCAAGCCCACCTTTTTAAATTTGGGGTCTTCCATCCTCTTCCCGGTTGGGCTTCGGGATGCACCATCGAAGTACATTTCCCATGTAGGGAGCTCCTCTTGAATCACTAAGATGTCTTCATCAGGTAGCTCGACGTCCGGTGGGCGGTCCCCTCTGAAGGGTTCTCTTCCAGAAAGTCTGATAATGCCTAGCCCTTGATGGCTTTCTAAGGCGCAAACCAGATGTCAAACTATTGTAGGATGACTTCCCATCAAGATAGACACCCAGTCAGCATCTGGCGGCTGAGGATGTATTTGAGCGGGTTATTACGTGAGACCAAATGAACTTCATGATTCTTTATATAATGTCGCAACTTTTGAACTGTGAAGACCAAGGCCATAAAACACTTCTAGATGTTTGAGTATTGAGTCTCAGCATCAATCATTGTTTGAATGAGGTAATAGAGATTGTTCAGTTTGTCAGCGTCATTATTTTGTGCGAGGAAGGCTCTCAGTGACCGATCTAGGGCCGCCAAGTATAGGATGAGAGGTCTTACTTCAATCGTTGGCATGTGCACCAGTGGGCTTAAGAGGTTCCTTTTTTAGGCTGTCGAATGACTCTTGGCAATCATCTTTCTATTGGTAGGTAACTCCCTTCTTCATCAACCTGGTAAAGGGAAAACATTTTCCTGCCAAGTTGGATATGAACTGTCTGATATAGGCCAGGTGTCCTTGGAATCCTCTCAATTTGGTGAGATTGCGGGGAGGTGGCAGGCCAAGGATAGCCTTTGTCTTTTCAGGGTCGACCTCGATGTCGCGATTGCGTAAATGAAGCCAAGGAATTTCCCTGAGGTAATCCCAAAGGCCCAATTCAAGGGGTTCATCTTCAGACTATGTTTTCAAAGTTTTTTGGAGACTGTCTCAAGGTATGGCAAGTGATCTGAGCACTATATTTATTTTACTCACATAACACTCAATGAATCTCCCCAGGAATGATTTAAAGATACAATTCATGGCACACTGATATATGGCGCCAACGTTCTTGAGACCAAAGGGAATGACCTTGTAATAGAATATTCCTTGAGGGGATCTGAAGGTAGTAGCTTCTTCATCTTATCGGGCCATCTTGATTTGATTATAACCAGAATAGTCGTCCATGAAGGATATGGCCTCATACCCGGCCGTCGAATCGATTAATAATTCGGTGATTGGGAAAGGGAAATCTTCTTTCGGAAAATGCCGATTGAGATCTCTGAAATCAATGCAGATGTGGATTTTCCCATTCTTTTTCTTGAAAGGGACGATGTTGGCCAAACAGATGGGGTACTGGACCTCTCTAATGAAGCCATATTTAATTAGATTATCGACTTCATCCTCTATTTTGGCAGCATGTGAGGGGTGTGTCCTTTTGGAGGCCTTCTTATAGCCCTAGTGGCCTTCTAGGCAGACCCAGGTGATGCGTCGCCACTATGGGATCGTGTCCCGACATTTCCATGTAATTACAGGAAAAAACATCCCGGTGTTTCTTAAAGAAAGAGGTATATACCTCATGCTCCTCAGGGGACATGGCTGCACTAATAAGAGTGGGCCTCGAGTCTTCCTCGGTACCCAGGTTTATTTCCCTGAGCTCGTCCACCGTGGTGGATATTCTATCCTCAAAGGTAGAAGGTGCATCCCTGCGATCTTCCTCCTCTTATTCTCCCAAATCCTCATCTTCTTGATCCAATGGGGGGAGAGTTTCTGGCCCGGGTTCCTGGAAGTTTGAGGGCAAGGAATCATGGGAATCCCCACTCGAGTATTTTTCCCCAGATTGTGGGTTGTGGACGTTCCCACATTGTCACGCTCGACCATTATGGTTGAAGTCATGGAGACAGCTGAGTGCGTGTCTGAACTTGAATCCCCACTCTCAACGTGGTTGATGGGCAGTACGAAGTCTCTACCAAGCTGTCTGAGGGGGTAGTCAGGAACCATTTCCAGACCATTTTGGGCGGGGATCCAGTCGACACCATCAGCCAAAGGCTTCTTCTTCTTTTGCTCATAAAATCCGGCGTCAATTTAGTGTTACTCGGAGATATCAAAAGAGGGATTTTCGGTGTACAATGTCCCACTTTCCCTATTGACGCAGTACTTAATATACTGGTGGTAGGATAAAGTAATGTCCATGTTCTTGTGGAGCCATGACCTTCCCAGCAGGGCATTGAATGTTGTGTTCTGCCGGACCACCAGGAATTACGAGTAGGCCATGAGGTCGCCAAAATGGGTCTTGAGATTGATTTGTCCCATTGGATTTTTCTTGCTCTTGTTGCAAACCAATATAGTTGTGTCTAAGGGTATTAATTCATCCCCATTGTAGCCTAACTTACGGAGTGTCCGTAGGGGAAGGAAGTTAACTCCAGAGCCATTGTCAATGAAGACTTTGCGGATTTCAACGTCATTTAGTGTGCCGGACACATATAGTGGCTTGATGTGTCCTTGCATGACGGTATCTTCATCCTGATCGGTGAAGGAAATCACTGCACTGCATTCAGCCGGGCCAGTCTCCGTCTGGTAAATCTCGGCAGCAGCTACCTCAGCTTGAAACTCCTGGGGGATGATCAAGGCTTCTATAAGCACCTCCCTGAGGTCAGATGACAAACTCAGGGCATCCAGGATTGACAGTTTGGCTGGTACTGATGCCAGCTGCTTAAGGATATCGTATTTTTGCTCCAGCGACTGAAGCTACTCCATTGGTGAGAGAGTTTTAGCGAGAAGATTGGGAGTTGGAATATGTGACGAGGAGGGACCGGCTGCGTGGTCAGATGCTGATGATGTCCCTAGGTTCTGGGGACTCGTCCTGGCTGGTTTGCTTGTGTGCACTAGGCGGCTAGACACTTGTTCCTCCTCTGATGGGTACCATAGAATGACGGTGGAAAAGTGGCTGCTTGTGGAGGTTGAGGGATATCATTTCTCCTATTGGGTCCGTTGAAGGGCTCTCCCACGGGTTTCGTCAATATTGACGGTTTGGGTCGAGGTCCAACCGTAGGGTTGGTTTCAGCTACAACTACGCCTTCCTTAATATCCCCTACCTCTACGATTCCTTGTCCCGACTCCTCATGTTGGGAACCCGGGTTCATAACCATACCCTTCGTCAGGGACCGATTCTATAAGATGGATAACGTTAGTGGAACCAAAGACCAGATCTTCATCCTCTGATAGGTCAACCTGGTCGACTGTCCCTGATGGTGTCATTTGGTGGGTCGGTGCCCATGGCGCTAAGGTTGAGTGCATGAAATATGATAGCGTCGGGGATAACATTGGACTCATCACAGACTTATCCTCTTGCACTTGTCTCCTCTCTCTTCGATTACACCTAGATGACTGGCTAGTATAGGGTTTTGAGGCCGATACTGTCAGCTGTCCGACATCAAGGGCTAACACCGGCTACTGTAGTTGAGCTCGGAGTATTCCCTGGGCTCGATTGATAGTCTTCCGAGTCATACATTTATCAAACTTATGCTCATTCTTGCTAGTGACTTCTTGCCGCCCCTCCCCCTTATTGGAGTTGGTGGTTGAAATATACGTCACATGTGCTGGGGGTGGTCCCAGCTCTACCTTCCCGAAGTCTACCATCCTTTGCAAGAAGTCTTTGAAGATGAAGCATTCCCGAATATTTTGCCCCAACATTCGATGGTAGGGATAGTAGTCTGGTGTGTCATCGCGGCTGACTTCTTCAGGTTTCCTCGGTTCCGGGAGGCGTAGCAAGTTGCAATTCATGGTGGCAATGAAGTATTCATGGACTTGGTCCTCTCAGAACGAGTATACTTTATGTCTTAGTTCCTCAAACTGGTTCCACTTCGCCCCTTTCTGATCTTCCCGCCTGGGTGGAGGTGGTCACTGATATACAGGTGGCCCTTGACGATTTGGTGGAGGCCTGAGCGATGGAGCAGGCACATGGTCTAGCTTGAGCGTGACAAAGGAAACTTCAGCTCTAGCTGCCCTCTCTGCAGGAGCCGGTGAGGACACTCGGGACTTCAAATTGGTCTGCTGCAGGGAGTCCTCAATTCTCTGGGCGATAGCCGAGAGATGGCGGAAGCCAGTGGTGCACTCCACTGGTATGAGCGGAGATCGCTGCTCATCTCGAAGATTGTCAATGCATATGGTGAGCAACTCATCTTGAGGCATTGGCTTGTTCAGAGAGTAGGTCAGACCTTTCCATCTAGTGATGAAATTTGAGTCCCTCTCGTTCTCCCTCTGCTTGTAGTTCATAAGGTAACTGACCGTTGTCTTAGGCAATGTTGAGCTGAAGTAGAATAGGAACTGCTGCCGAAGGTCTTCCCATATTTTTTTTGGACTGGGCTGGCAGACTCATATACCAGACGAAGGAAGACCCTTGCAGGGTCCGTACAAAGCATCTAAGTTTCACTGCTTCTTGTTGTTCTAGATTTCCCATCATAGGGTCACAATAGGATGCGTAGTGCATCAAATGTTGTTCCGGATCGCCTAATCCATTAAAGATAGAGAATACAGGTCTCACTAAATTGGGTGGAGGAGGCGTGTTGCTCACCCAATTCGGGTAGGGCTTCCGCTATGGCTGTATTGGAGCGCGCCGACCTTCCATTGCTTCCAATCGAGCCGTTAGAGCCTCGATGGTGTTGGTGAGACCCTAGTTTACATCCCGTTGGGCCCGGTCGTACGTAGGTGTAGACCAAAGCATTTCTTGAGAATCCAGCCCGGTTGGCACCAAGGGTGCATGTGTCGTTTGTGACACCTTCAGAGCGTTTAGATGTACACTCTCCAGTTGCTTCTTGATTGGAGGGAAGTGTTGGTATTCCTCCGAATCCACATTTAGGTAGTTGGATGGGCTGGTCACCTCGTTGGACAGGAGCCCTGACCATGCTTCGTTTACTGGGGAAACCCTTGGTCTTTGAGGCATACTTACTGGGAGTGCATGATGTGGCTCCTCTTGGGACGTGATTTCAATAAGACGGTTCCTCTGGAGTAGCTCGACGTTAATCCACCTCAATTCTTTTATTTCCTCCTCCTATTGAGTGAACCTCTATTCGAGTGTAAGTGGCTCATTTTTATCGAGAGAAGGAGGCGGGTTAAGAGTAACCAGTCCTTTGTTCTTATCCTTTTTGGAAGCTCACAGGGTAGGTGGGGGAGGTTAGCTGAAGGGGTGGCCATATTCAGGGTGGCCCTCTGGTTCCAAGTGTGCACACATGGTGGCTCTTTGTGAGTCACAGCCTGAACGGAACCATCATCTCCAGATCCATCTGGATTTGCATCCTCTCCAGTGTCACCCATGGGGTTAGCCTCTATAGAGTTGATGGATGCATATTACGGGGCGGAGAAGATTTCATCTTCCAAATAGGAAGAGGATCTCCCACGTCTCTCACTGGCCTTCCTTTTCATGTTCCGGGATAGCCTTTGGACCCCTTGACGAAGGGCGAAACGGAGAGTTCTTTGATGTGATCTTACGGTAGGCCTCCCTCTTGGAGGAGATGATGAATCTAAAGATGGGATGGGGCAGGAACCTCCTCTCATAAGTGTCCTCCCTAGACGATAGAATACTGATTCTCGTGGGGGAGGTTGTTGTTGAGGAGGTAATAATGCCCCCATCACTGAGGGTTGGGGTTGGCTCCGTTCCTTGGACGTTGAGTCTCTTACCATTATTATTGGTCTTACGGGGGAATTTTTTGTTAAAAATTCCCCCACCCCTAGAGGCTAGGGTTGACCCTGGATTGTGGCAGTGGCTGCTGCTATTGCTACTTACCTGATCTTGCGTGCCCCCATTCAGGGGTGAATGGGGTTTGGTGCCGAGTTCTTCTATAAATCAACCCCTTCTGGGGAGGCATGCAATGACTGCTGATTGGCCTCTCTTAGGCGAGAGGCCTATTGTATGCTCCTGGTGGCCTGATTCAGGAGTCTTTTAATGGATTGTTCCTACCGGGCCTGACACTTCTAGGACTTACTCAAGGCCTGACTCTGTTGGGTGTGTTGCCTCTCCTGAGCAGGGACTCCACTTGATTGTTGTCTTGCTGTGATGATGTTGCAAGACACCATGCCAAACGGGTTCTTCTGGGTGGGGATCGAAGCAAAATGCAAAGCTCCATGTTCTCCCAACCCCCTGATATGGACTTCCATTGGAGCGTCACCAATGAGGCGACACAACTGGTGCAGCGCACGGAGGCAGGCTATCTCCATGTTTCCTTTACGCCTCTCGGGTCGCTGTTGTCGTGCCGAAGGAAGAGCCTCTAGGTCGATGTGACGCAGGAGGTCTCCTATTGTCTTGAGGTGGTCTATATACCCATAGTAGGGTAGGAATCATGATTTCAGTTGGCATAGGGTTGTCCATATATTATGGCGGATGTCGTGCACGCATTCTTCCGACAACTCTCTGGGTAAGTCGAACTAAGAGGTGTCCGTGGGAAAAAAACATAACCGGTATATCATTTCTGTCCAGTCGTTTCCTCATGTGCAACATGTCAGCATACTCCTCCGCTAGTGACTCCTCTACTTGGTCAGCCCAACCGAGACACTCCCCGATATGGTGGTCGGAGGCTGTAGGATCGATAGGTGCTGAATCATCACGTGGGCGATTCCGAGGTGGTTTAGAAGATGAACGCAGCCCTGGATCGTCTCCCAATTAAAGAAGGGTTTCGTTAGAGATTGACTGGGAATCTAACATGCTTGATCTTGTCCTTCTAAGTGCCTCAGAATACGAGGTCTTTTCTTTGCTTGATTCGGCAGGGGGAGGACCTTCCTGTTGATATGATATGTCACTGCAGGGAGGACCTCCGCAATGACGACTACAATGGTGAGGACTACCATCACAGATTGAAGCCTCACTGCATAGAGGACTTTTGCAGTGCATAGCCTAGGGAGTACCTCCAAGGAGTGTCGCAGCAAGGTGAGGACCTTCTAGATGTGTAGCGTTGTTACGGGGAGGGCCTTCGCAACAACTGCCATCATGGTGAAGATGACCATCGTGGTTTGACGTTCGATGTGCATCCTGGGGAGGACCTTCATGATACACTGCGACAAGGGGAGGACCTTCTTGTTTCTTGGGTCTAATGCGGGGAGGACCTTCGCAATGGAGGCCATGGTGGATAGGACTACCATCACAACTGCTACAATGGTGAGGACCACCATTACAGCTGCCGCAGGGAGAATATCTGCGGGGTACACCCTGGGGAAGGCCTTCAGAATGTACCGCAATGAGGGGAGGGCCTTCTCGTTTCTTGATGTCTCTACGGAGAGGACCTCTGTTATCAGGGTGGCGAGTACTACCACTGTGATCTGATGCCCGGCTGCGCAGAGTGTCGTTGCAACATAACCCCTGGGGAGGACCTTCAGGGCAAGCCATGACAAGGGGAGGGCCTTCTTGTCGCGATGAGACGTCACTGCGGAGAGGGACTCCGCAGTTTCGACTATGATAGCGAGGACTACTATAATAATATGTGGTCCCACTACATAGAGAGTGTTTTCAGCATATACCCTGGGGAGGACCTTCAGGGTGGACCACAACAAGTGGAGGGACTTCTTGCTGCTCGATCTTCTGGTCATGTGGAGGGTTTCTGGGATTCGCATCAAAAGAGGAGCTCTCGTGATCGATCGTTATATGCCCGTGGGTGAGGCCCCCATGGGTGCTCTGTGGAGGACCTTCAGAGCTGCTTGTAGAGACATTGTTGGGAGGACCTTCGAAACTGCTACTGCCACTCCCATAATATGGTAATGGGTGGGCAGGGATCTAAGCCTTCGATATGCGCCGAGAATCGTTGGGAACCCCATCTTCTAGCAGAACAGAGTCATGAATCCTCTCTTTATTTTCTGGCTGCCTTCGGTGCATTTGGGGCAGTTTCTTGCAGGCAGCAGGGACCGTCTGCTGTTGACAACGACCTTCACCTTTGGGTCCCTATCTAATTGGGTCCCGTGATGTTTCCGGGATACGCCGACGAACATATAGACTTTTAGCAGGGATATATGCCTGCTCTAGAGCATCTACCATGATGGACGGGTGTCCCCCAGTTGGAACAAGTGAAGCTACTCGATCCAGTTGCCCTTGAATCGCGAAATATAGACGGCGACCCTCCTGGGAAAAAGCAGGGATGTAGATCTGCTCCGAGGCGGCTATCTCGTCTCTTGGATGAGTCGCCTCAATTGGGGAGATGGGCTCACCGGCCCGAGTCCTTGTTGTTGCCACTGATTCAATTACATTCTGGATGGTCTGCAAGATATGATCTAGGATCGATACCTGCTCCTCCATCATTTCCAGGATATGAAGAGAGACATCTTTGGCTGGAACGGGTATAAAGGGCCATTCCGGTATCGGAGTAGGAATATCCTACTCCAGTCTTCTGGTGGTCCGTGGGTACTGACAATTCTACTATGTCGGGGAAGGTGAATGAATCTGCCCCTGGTCTAGGATATGCTGGTTTATCTCTCTGTTTTCTGCCATATCGGGATGGTGGACTTTACGTGCATCCGTAGGGAGATGGCCCTGCATATGTTGGTTTTCCACCGTATCGAGTCGGTGGCATTTTTTGGTGGGGAGACGTGCCCGCCTATGAGTTGCCGCCACATCTGGGTGGTGGGATTCATTGATTGCCACCATATCTTGTTGTTAGGCGTCAAGAGGATATGCTAGGAGATGGTCCTGCAAACGTTGGTTCGCCACCACGTCGGGTTGGTGGGCTTCACGACCCTGGGCAGGGAGAGGTGCATGCCTGGTAAGTGTCGTCCTGTGTGAGCGACGGGATTGACAGAGCTCGGAGAGGATACGCGCCTACTCATATGATGCCGCCATGTCTGGATGGCAGGTTTTGGAGGAGCAAACAGGTGTATGTGCCTATTTGTTATGTGTCTCCTTGACTGGGCAGCAGAGCTCCTCCTCGGGGACAAGGGTGATGACTGGTCCCTAGTTGTAAGTTTGCTGCCCTCGTCGGGTGATCCGAGGGTCCGGAGCTCGGGGATAGTGGGAATGGATCATTGGGGCTACATCCTCATGAGCGTGAGGATGCCGAGTCGCGGCGGGACTACGATGACATCTTCCAGTGGGTGCCTTGTAGCGGAACCCCCATTCAGTAGGGATGAAGTCCTCAGCGTCGACCTCATCCACCTCCCTAAGATAAAGGAGGTATATGTTGTCCCATTCCTGGGATAGACTCCCGAAATGGTTTGAGATGGCAACATGAGCTGTCTGGTTCTGCCTTTGTAGCAGCTGCTGGGCAGGCGACCGGTGAGTCCTGGCAGATTGGAGGGCCTGCATGGCCGCCTCCACTATCGGGAGAGTACCATTCACATGGTTCTCTCGGATCAGCGCATCTGAGACCCTACGGTGAAGATTCTGGGTAGGTGACGGGGTCCTCCATTGGTGAGGAATTTCGGTCAGTGCGTTGTTCGAAGAATGCACCTGGGAGTTCCTTTTTGACACCATTGGATGGAAGGGAGTTCTGAGTAGTACCTGTAAAAAAATTTAACAAGTACAAACAACAAACCCGTCAAAGCAACATCTCATGATCCCATGCGTAATTAATGACCTTGCTTTGAACTCCTTGGGAGTATAAGGGGGAACATGGTGGGATTAAGTTAAATTCGCCATGCTTGGTTAAAGATTCACGTTGGGTTCACCATTTTTTGTTTCAAACCATTTCTCTTCGAGAGATGGAGGTCCGACGTGCCCAATAGTTGATCTCACGGAGGGCTAGGCCCCGCTCAATTTCTAAGGTCGGGTACACCAGTCTTCACTTCTAAATACCCAATGGTTCCATATCCAACGATATGTGGACCTTCTTTCCAAAGGCAGGCGTTCGCTGGGTGGTTTGGCCAGCGATGCTTAAGAACTCACATTGGTTGAGAGGATGGGAAGTCGGGATCATAACACCCTTTTGGGGAGAATTATTGCCTGTTCTGGGACTCTCTTAAAAATTTAAGACATATTCATATGTTTTTGAATCTTTGGTTTATACCCAAGCACAATATCCATGGATTTCTCCTGGTCGTCAATGGTCAGCTGAATGCAGGGAATCAGAATAATTTATGCCCGAGGTTTACCATCCCTCATTGGATTAATGACCTCGAGGAGTCTGGAATCATTGAGGTGGAACTAGGAGTGGTGCGATGAACCGATGTGAAGACAACCAGATCGACAGGTCATTGGGCTTGAACCTCAGGAAGGCTTCCTACGTATCCTTGTGGTTGGGAATCAAAGTCCTTGTAGTTCGCATGGGTGTGTCGGAGAGCCGACGTTATTGTGGACCCGGGGGTCCGATGGTGATCGGTCTTGAACATTTTGAAGGCTTCCTATATATCCCTGTGGTAGGGAATCAACGTCCTCGTAGTTCACATAGGATTGGGGCTTACGCTGTGAGGTAGCCCAGAGTAATGGATTGGGGATTACACTATGAGGAGGCCCATAAGAGGATGTCATGGTCGATGCTTACTCTAAGCCCATAAGGTCAGGGCTTACTCCAAGGTGGATGCCCATGGAGACAAAGCGCAGCGGGAGAAGGACTTGACCCCAAATAAAAATAGGGTATCGCTCTTCCTTGCTACGCCCTTCCTTGGGAATGGCCATGGGGAAGTACGAAGGTGCCTGGGGGCTTCCTTATGATGGGTATTTTACTACCCCCCGAATATGGGAGAAGTGCCCCAACCCCAACAAGTGGAGGGGCAGAAAGGGGACTCCCGATCTCAGACTCCACATTGTCATGGGAATGTGAACCCATGAATTCTTCAGAAATCTGCTCAAGGATCGGGGAAACCCCTTCTCCCCAGCTTACCGTGTGTATGTGAACTCAAAACGGCGTGCTGATGTGCCTGAATGTTACATGACACGGGTTCGGTGGCTCCGGTGGAGGCCTCAGCTTGAGTCTGATGAATGTGCCAATGAAAGGGTTGTGGAGGATCAGGATAGATTGGGAGGATTTTATCCATCTTGGGGAATGGGAACTCCGAAGGATCTAGCGGGACACACAAGTGTATGAGTGGTGGCGCCCTTCGCATAGGGAGGTGGTACATAGCTGGAGAGGTCGTCCGCGAACCAGGGTGGTCCGCGGACTGATGGGAATCCCACGAACCAGGGTGGTTCGCGGACTGACAGGCATCTCGTAAACTAGGGTGGTTCGCGGCTTTGGGTTCGCCCGCGTACTAGGGTCGTACACGAAGGGATTCATGCGAGCAGTAGTGGCTGAGGGCAGCGCCGGTCGGGGGTTTTTCGTTCGGGGCTTCACCCGTGTAGGAGGGTGCTACGCGGTGTGACAGATCGGAAAAGAGGCATAAACTCCCTGGTCCGTGGGGAGTACATCCGCGAAGGGTCCATGGTTCACAATCTTCTTTTCTTTGTTATTTTAGGTTCGTGGTTCACCAAGTTATTATGTGTTTTCAGTTCCTTATTTATTCGCTTCCAGCTTCATACCTGTTCTGGTTCGTGGAACGGAACTTCGCGGTTTGCGAAATCCTAAGATCCTTACTTCGAAATCCTTCCACCCGATTCTGATCGATCTCCCCAAATCCTCTTTTCTCTTCCCCCTCGATCTCCATTTATAGAGTGGAGAAAGAGATGTATCTGTGGTCACGCAGAACCTTTTGCGGAGGCCCATGAAATAAAACCCGGTTTACGGATGACTCAGTCAATCCGCACCCCCCGCGAACCAAACAGGCTCGGGGAGTGCTTCGTGGCCGCCCAGGGTTCCGCCTCCATTCTACGAACGACAACAGATGTGGCTTGGGCCAGTCGACACGGTTCGTGGCTGGGGTGGTTAGTGATGGTGAACCGGTTTGGCGCTCATCCTACTTTGCGCCCACGGAGGACCTCCGCCTCCATTCCATGAACGACGGTGGTCCGCAGAGGGGGTGCTTCGCGGAACTAGCCGTGTGGCATTTTCATGGGACTGGTCTGCGGACTAATTCAGCTTGTGCCTTTCCTTTGAATTTTCTCCATACTTTCCCCCAATTGTTTGGGGGGAATTGGGTATAATCTCCTTTACAGATTTTATAGGACCCTACAAAAACATACTATAAAAGATGGTGGATAAAGATAAGAAATCATGGCCTGATAAACATTTTCATGCTTTATGGTATTATTAGACCACCACCTGCACTACTACGCGGTCAACTCCATATTCATTGGTATATGGAAAAGAAGTTATCTTTCCCACTGAGGTTCAATTACCTTCACTCAGAGTTACCATTTGTTGTCAGTTATCTATAGATGAATAATCTCAAAAGTGATTGGATGAATTGGAATGACTAGATGAAAAACGATTGTGCATACTTCACCATTTAGAAGTCCATCAGAATCGAATAGCACAAGATTTCAATAAAAATGTTCACCTTCATTCATTCATTGAAGGAGAATTGGTATTGGTCCTCAGAACCCCAATGATACTAGGAAAGAAACCTACAAATCTTGAGCCAAAGTGGGAAGGACCTTATTAAATACATAACGTGTACTCCAACAGAGCTTATTCTTTAATTTCAATGAATGGAGAACTCATCACAAATCCAACCAATGAATGATTCCTGAAGAAGTATTTTGTGTAACACAAATAAACCCTTTTGTCATTGCTGTGGGACATTAAACTGCATAGCACCTCTATCATCCAACATGACATTAAACTGTGTTCACTTCATCGTTATGCATGACGTTAAACTGTAAAAAGTCCCTTATACGTTCTACATGATTTTAAATTGTACATGTTCATCATGCATGACTCTAAACTGTAAAAAAGTCCCTTAATATGTCCTACATGACATTAAACTGTGCACATGTCCTACAAGACGTTAAACTGCACAACAATACATCCTAGCTACATGACGCTAAACTATACAACACCCTTTGTCCCACATGACATTAAACTGTGCATAGTTAGAGTCTTTTCTACCTCTTGTTTCTCACACCGAGCATGACTCACGTGATATTAGAGTAATCTTCAGCTATAACACCCTCTTTAGGCTGCTAACCACACGTAAGTCCCAACACCATTTTCGGGTCATTGTCCTCAAGTACAACTCGATCACCAATTCATTCTTAATAAAAATACACAGACTTTGATCCTTGCCTTCTAGGTTGGGTATCTAGGAAACTTCCCGAGGTTCAAGCCCAAAACCAATATCTTCATGTCGTTTCACCTCCATCTCATATGATGTTGATCCATGAATCCCCCCCAAACCAATATCTTCACATTGTTTTACCATCGTCCTTGCTATAGGATGTTAAACTATGCAGTCCCACATTGTCCTCGCTGCAAGACATTAAACTACATAGCAATATGTCCTAGCTGCATGACGCTAAACTGTGCCGCACCAGTCCATGCATATGACCTTAAAATATTTGCACTTTTGTTCTTTATGAAAATAAACTACAACAGTCTCTGACACCCTCACAAGAGAGGGAATCATTATTGACATTGATCTCCAATCATGTCATATTTCAAGGACTATGTGCATACATGTAAATGCCTAAACCTTTAATCTTGGGTCCAACCATCGTTGCACTAAAGTCCCCTTTCACCCTTTATATGTATGAACCAAATCTGTACAGAGGATATTTCAAGAACTAAACATGGATTGATTCCCATCCCTATGGGATACGTAGGAACGCTCGAGCATCCCTCAAATCTAGTCCCATGTCTTTGGGCCTAACCCCAAACTCCACTTTCAGTCCCTTGGCAGAAAAATCCCCCTGTGAGCACCTGAATGTGGTATGAAAACCCTGGTCTTTATTCACATCAGGTTTATAACAAACACACAATGTGACTCCCTCATTATGGTGCGATATCTACGACCCTAAACTAAGATCCCCTACACTCTCTTCCCACATGACGTTAAACTGTATTTCAAGAACTACGTATGGCTTGATTCTCATCCTAATGAGATATGTAGTGGAGTCCGGCATCTCAATTCTGGACTCGGCCACAACATGATTATGGTCAGCATTGGTCTATGTATCTCCTTCATGAATTGGACATTACCCATTTTCACGTCTCATACTCATAACCTTAAATACTTCCAAATCTACATAACCCTTTTCTTGACTTCTGGTCATAAAATATCTGATACTCGATAATTCTTTTTCCTGACCATGTCGCACGTGCCCTTAGGCGGCCTTGCATAAATAGTCTACATAATGGACCTGTCAGCCACAAGATGCTATTATTTGACTATACAGCCAATTCCCTTAGGTGGACCTACATAATTCAACCCCCCTAATGGGTTTGTCAAATAGTTGTAACTTCATTCTTGGGGGGAAACCTCTTTTGTTCTTATTAGTCTTAATGATGACATGTAGGTATCCGAAAAAACATCCATCCTTAACATATTTTTCCCATACTCTTTTTTATGATCTGAAAGTATTCAAGTCTATAGTTTATATTTCCCTTCCCTACGTTTGGGTGAGACCTTCGCAAGAGTGGCATTCATCCAATTCTTAGACAATCTAGATTGGGAATATCCTCTCCATATTCAAGTACCTCTCTCCATACAGCAGACTGTATGCTTTGGGAAATTTGAATCTACATAAAATTTCACTGGATTTTAGCAATAGAAAAGTAAAATTTCTGAGAGTTCTTTTGCCTAACTATGCAGCACGTGCCCTTAGGTGGCATTGCATAAGTAGTCTACACAACGAAACTATCAGTTAAAAGATGCTATTATTTTACTATGCAGCCAATGCCCTTAAGTGGCCCTGTGTAATTCAACCCCCTAACGGGTTTATTAAATAGTGGTAACTTCACTCTTAGTAAATACTTCCTCTAATGCCTTTTGGCCTTTTTTTCATATCATCCCTCAGATTCAAAATTTATTAAGTCATAGTTTACATTTTTTACCCCATACTTGAATGTGGTAATATGTTTTCAAACAAATTATCAAGGAATTGAGTAATTTTTAATCCATTCGGTCAAATCTATTTGACCTTAAACATTATACATTTTATGTCTGACATGCATGGATTTAAAATTTCATCAAGAGATAGGGTAATCATTAAATTGGGAACCTTTAAAAGGAACTCTGAACAAAAGTCAAATACCAACTCGCTAAACGTACATTTTGTATGATTTAGGCAATATTGAGCAGCAAAAAGATGCAAAGTTTTGGGGTTTTTTGTATAATCCTAGAAAAAATCAAACTATTCTTACTAGGCCCATTGGCTTAGGTAAAAAAAAGTAAGTAGTTATCAAGAGAATGAAGGTACAAATTATTGAAGATGAAATGTATTTTTCATTGATGCACAAGATTAGAAGAACATCCACAAATTAGAGTATCTTCTCTTTTTCAGGAATTAAAAGAGGCTTTCAACATAACTTTTCATTCGATTTTCAACATCCTGAGCTTCATCAGCAGCCACTTGAACTTCATTAACTCGACCAGATTTACTCTTTTATGCTTGATTGAGTGCTTTCTTGGCATATGCAATGGATTTCATACCATCTGTTTGGAATCCTTCCAATGAATTGTTAAGCTGGTCAAGTTCCCCAGTAACGGCATATAGCTGTTGCTGAAGGTGAATCTGCTGGGAAACTTTCTCCTTGATCTTATGCTTCATCTCCTTTAGCTTTGCAACATGATCAGCCTCAGCTCGGGACACTGCAGCCTCAAATTTGCCGATATTGGTCAGCATCCTCGCTCTGATCAGATCTTGACACCACTTTTTCTCCTGCTCCCTCCTTAATATGAGTTGTTTCACCATGGTATGGATCTCTTGATATCCAAAAATGCCAAGTCCCAGCATGAAGAACAAGGATGACAGTCGCAGGATCTTCAAAGACATCTCTTCAAGAGGCCCTACAGATATGATCTTCCATATGTTCTTCCATTCCTTAAGACGTGATAATTGGAGAACCTTTTTCACCTCTAGGTATGATTCAGCATCGCTATCACTGGGGGGGAATATAGTCCAAGATGAATGCACTTAAAGAAGTGCCATGTTCTGCTCCTTCCCCCTAACCCTTGGTACTTCACTTTCTACTCCCATTAGGGTTGAGGATGAGGCTTACCCTCTAGATATATCCACTGAAGTTGACAACCCTGCATAGTCAATTGAAAGCTTTGGTTAATTTAAAAGGATAACAAAATTTGATTATCTTTCTTGAAAAATAAGTACAGCCACAAATATTATCATCTTTTACCCAATGGTAGATCAGCAACATGAGAAGGCTCCTCCCCGTCTTTCCTAGATTAAACATGATTTTCAGGATGGGTTTTAAGAATCTCTACTAGGTTAAGCTCCACTTGAGCTAGTGTCTCTGTAATGATAGGGTTGTCTTTACACCCTTCAGGCATCGGCAGATCAGCAGATTTCTCAGACGGAACAACACATTTCAACCAATCATGGTTAGAGATGTAATAAAAAAATTAACAGGATGAAGGATAACACTCACGTCCAAAATCTTCTAAATCACATGATAATTTAACATGATCTAAAATTTATTCAAAAGACATGACAAGTTTCTTAATGTCAAACAGTGATATCCTAGATTCCTGGTTAGTCTCACCAGTGGGAGCATTTTACATGTCTTCTTGGTGACCCTCCTCCCATGACTTCTAACCTCGGATAGCTTCCTGAGAGAAAATTTTGGAGTCATTTGAAGTGGTCTACAAATGTTCTGGTGCAGGTGTGGAACCTAAAGCATCGCAAAATGGAAGTTAGTTGATGTTTTTATTCAACATTCTATGAAGTATTGTTAATTTACCAGAAGCAGGCTCTTCTCTCCTTGCAGTAGCAACAGGATCATTACTGGGAACAGACGCTGGATCTTCTTCTCTCATTGTTTCTTCAGGAGAAGCTAGGTCAGCATGAATATGTGACTATTCACCAGAACCCTCCTTCGTCCTCAGAGGAGGGTTAGTACTCTCCCTCAAAGGGGAAATCGAAGAATCCCCTGCAATTCCAAGAAGTATGATCTACCTTTTCATGAGTTAGGATTCATGACTATCTAAAGCACATACCACTACTGATGAAGCATTTAGCTATGGACTTATTCCTTTGATGCATTTTCTTCTTTGAATTTTTTGGTGTGTTGACATCATCACCTCTAAATACAGGTATTGGAGAGTGAAAAGACCTTTATAACTCCTCTTCCATGACTTGTTGTCCTGGAGATACATCGCCTGGATCATGAGGATATTCAGGGACTCCAAGAGGAGTGCCGACAGGGCTGTACTATGATGAAGGAACCTTAGTAGTTCCTTCCTTAACAAGATGCAGGATAAAGAAAGTAATTTCCTTGAGTAATAAATCTTTGACTGAAATCAGGTTACAAAGAAAATAAGGAAAGAAATTTACATCTTCAGGATCCACGTAATCATGCCACTTCTTGTCTACTAAAGCATCAATCCCCTCAGTGGTGCCACGATTCATCATTTCCTTCACCTGCTTGGTGATAGGAATGGAATCATTAGTGGCATATATGAGCATTTCCAGCTCTTTTATGCAAGCCTGCACTTCATCGGGGTTATCCTCGAAGCAGATATCAGCAGAAGCTCGGAGCTCCCCCACTATGGGGATATGTAGTCCATCGCATAAGTCCATACAGGCGGTTTCAGCATCACAATATAAACTCCACCATGTATGGACTTCCTCTGGTCATAAATATTCAGAATGTGCACCAGAAGGTCATGAGGAGGGTCCAAAAATATGGGACTTCAACTTCTTCCCAGCTCCTGCAATCATAGAAAAAGTATAGGAAAATGAAACTTCTTGCTCTATAAAATAATGGAGACTAAATTTTATTAATGATATAACTCACCTTGAGTTTATGGAGTATGTCTCTTGACTATGGTGGGAGGATTATATCTAGCACGAGGCCATTTTGACACATGTTGTGCCTCATCACCCCCATCCTAGGAATCCGGTGAATCATCCCCACGTGAAGAACCCGGTGAATCAGCTCCGGGTGAGGGAGAGTGTAGAGACCCTAAGCTTGATGTACATGGACATTACAATACTTTTTCGGAATACTTAGTACATTACAAAAACACACACACAAGGACCGTAATAGTTTAGTGTCTTTGGAAACTTGGAATATAATCTTCTAATCGTGGTGAAAGATATTTAATATCTCCCATAAAGATCTTCGCTTTTGTTTCTTACCTAGAACCTTTCTTTATATCCTGTGGAAAAGAAAACATAAAAGGGTGAGCTCAAATGCTCATTAAGGGTAAACAAAAGAAATATCAATAAGAACATAACATTTTGGAAATCTTAACCTGCAAAAGATATCATAATATAATAACATGGGATAAATCATAGTAGTGAAATGTAATCCCAATAATCATAACTTAAAACATGAAACTTTGTGGAATACACACATAATCATAGATAATCATTTCTTATTAGTCAAGACTCATTGCCAAGACTATCTTAGTGGACAAAGTCCATTTCTGAACCGAGATCACTCCTCGTTTCAGTCCTGTTTCACTGAACTGGTTTAACCTGCCGTTCCAGACATGTCTATCTCATGAGATATAAAATCTTTACCCAATGCATTGGAGGGAGATATAGGTCCCACCCATCTCATAATGATACCATTCTTATGTGTTCCACAAAATCATAAACCATACATCATAGCATAACCCATGTAATAAAAATGGGATTCTTAAACATCGTGACATCATAAAACAATTCATATAAGATAAAGGAATTCATAAAAATAATTCCATCACAACATAATCAAATCAATGTAATAATAGGTATAGAAATAGAACCCTTTATTATCTTATATGGAAAATAATTTTGATAAAACACTTGAACTCCATTCTTGAGGAAAATATCCTTTCTACTTTAAAAACACTTTTCATTTCTTAACATGTCATACAATTCTGAACTAAAAGAACTTGTAAACTTGTAAAGGAAGCTTCTTGGAAATAATTTTTTAAAAATCCATTCATGCCGTATAAGTTAAAACAAAACATTCTTCTCGTACTTTTGTCGGAAAAGTCAAAAAGTACCTCGTACAAAAAATGACAAAAGATTACTTTCATATCTTTTACTAAAAACTCACCGAAGGGTAAAATTGGATATAAAATATTGTAGAAGGATATAAATATTACATATTGAGGAAACATAGATGTGTATGATAAAATACACCCTAGTAAATTTCTAAGTATAAACAATCTCGGATAAAAATGAGATTTTGATATTTCCCTTACCTTAGGTCCGATTTGCTTCGTAAGTGTCCGAAAATCCTGTATAATTATTTAAATAATGTTATTGACTTACTCCAGAATCATAATTATTTTTATGATATCATATATGGTCATATTCTTATCTTCTTGTTAGTAATATTTCATTACTACTTGTTATTCGGGTGTTTATTACTTTTTGTTCTTATGCGTCTTTTGTCGAATAAATTCTTATTTTTCTTTTTAGGTTATAGATAACTCATTTAAAGAATGGTATTAGTTTGATATATATCATATTCATTCATTAAATTCATTTATATAATCATTATTCAATGAAGATCATGTAGAACGAGTCGCATGACATCGTGGAGACGGTATTCCGTACGTACACATGAGCGATGATATCGTTCCCATGATCATGGAATTGTATTGGAGTGTATGTATACTATTTCAGAATCAATATCACTTTACAATAATCATATATAGTCATTATTTACACCATTATACCCAACCATGTAAGGTGGTGGTGGAAAATAGATTACACCACAGCGTGGAGACGGTATTCCGTACGTACGCACGTGCGGTGATTTCGTTTTCTGTAGGATGGATAGATGGTGAAATAGGGTTGTTTCATACTTATAATAACATATACATATATGAGTGATACTGATGTTATTACTTCATAATGAAACAACTAAAGAAGAAGAAGTGGAAGAAGAAATAAAGTTGAAAGAATTGGTAACGGACATTACCTCTTCTTTGAAGCGCTTCTTTGAGACCTCCTTTTAGGGCACTAAAATTGGTCTCTGAGGAAGACAAAAACCTCTAGGATGTTTCTAGGGAAGTGGAGAGGATACATTGGCAGGGTTTGGCCGAGCTTGAAGGCTCAAAGTGGTGTGAGGAAGAGAGGGATGAGGTGCCCTTTTATAAGGGAGGAGAGGGGCACCTTTGGAAATACTAAAACTATTATTTTATTATAAAGCCATATTCGGTTTTAAATAGCTCCAAATTGATTTCTTTAGAAGATAAGGTGGGTAGGGGTCTAAATCCTCTCATCCAAAAGAATTTAGACAAGTTTAGGTTCCTATTTTAACCTTATCATTTAGATTTAAATTTAAGTTAAATAATTTTACTTTTACCGTGTCTTCTTGTGTTCTTACACTATATGGTTAATAAACTTACTATAACAAACCAAACGAACACCAAGTTGTTTATTATTAATATATATAACCTTATATAAGTCATTTGGATGAATCTTAGATTTTTATGAATAAAATTACAATCAATAATATAATTTTTGTTTTAAAAACTATTTTATGTCAATTTTGAAACTATTTAGTAATTGATTTTTGTGTAAATAATAACAGAATGATTAATTTGAAAAACATTAATTAAATCAATAATAACATGTCATATTAACCAAGAAAATAAATTTAATTTATAAATAGTCTCAAATTACATTTATTTGGGTATTTATAACATCAATTATGTCAATATTCCATTAATAAGATAATTACTGCATCATCTTTGTGTCATAAATAAATTAAATTATTTAATGTCTAATGTAACGCCCCAACCCTAGTTACCAAGAGTCGGTGCATTATTACATAACATTGGAATTATCACAAGAAAGATCAAATCTCGAAATACCGATTGGTTTAGTAGCGTTGGAAACACTAGATATATTAATAATGTTTTACATTACATCATAAAGTG
The DNA here is from genome assembly GCA_963277665.1 of Viscum album. Lineage (NCBI taxonomy): Eukaryota > Viridiplantae > Streptophyta > Magnoliopsida > Santalales > Viscaceae > Viscum > Viscum album. The sequence goes on along the minus strand of OY728139.1, from coordinate 1,507,657,034 downwards.
AAAAACTACTACGACAACATAATGTCTCCATAGTCCACACTATTATCCCCTCATAATATCCCTGTAGTTCATTCATAACTTACTTCTTCACATCCTGGGAAAAATAAAACATAGAAAAGGGGTGAGCTCAAATGCCCAATAAGGATAACAATATAACGGAACATTCAAAAATAAGCATAAACATTTAAGGCAGTGCATTAATTAAACAAAAGCCTTTTAAACTTGAACTTCAACATAGTATGGAAAAAGTAAAATGAAATAATTCCATTTACTTATTCACATGGATATTCTACTAATCGAATAATCACATGAAATATCAATAACCACTTTCATAATGTCAGAATGCAATATGCTGAACTTTAATTTCTTTGTCAGGGCTTCGTCCCAAGACCTAGGGGATAACTGTAACCGGAACCCAACCCGGAGTGCCTCTAATAACCGGACACCAACCCGGAGTGCCTCTAATAACCGGACACCAACCCGGAGTTCCTATAATAACCGGAGACCAAACCGGAGTTCCTCTAATAACCGGAGACCAAACCGGAGTTCCTCTAATAACCGGAGACCAAACCGGAGGGCTTACTTTTACCGGTCCCCAACTCGGAACATACTTGTCTAACACATTCATCTGAATGAAAGGTTGAAATATAACATAAACATTCGGATTAAAAATAACATATGAAATGTAAATACTCTAAACAAAAACCATGAGTGACATAAGAATAACTTATCCACAGTCAAAAATATCACAAAACCTTCAATAAAATATGGATGTTTTGTATCATAATAAATCAACTTCAAATAAGCTTAAAAGCCATCAAAGGATGTTGACATAGATGAAATCAAAATTATTTTAGAGAAATATCTCTTTTTTTTAAATCATTTTAAAAGTAACATAATTATAAAATAATACATTCAATGTGAAAATATTCTTATAAGCTTGTAAGGGAAACTTTGACGATTTTATAATGGCGCTAAATAGCCGCACCCGCCGTATAAGTTAAAAAAAACATTCTTACCTTAAATTTGTTGAAAAGGTTAAAAGTTCCTTGTTTGGAAAATGACGGAAAGATTACTTTCAAAACACATAAGGGTATAAATGAATTTAACCCATATTCTTGTAAATAGTAAAAATGTTTTGAAATACATTATTAAGAAACATGGATGTGGATGATAAAGAGATCCCAGTAGATTATTACGTATAAACAACCTCGGATAATGAAGAGATTGTGAAATAACCCTTACCAATTTTGTAACTTATGAAACATACAACCCATGAAAGAGGTATCATACAATGAATATGTAAATACACATAAATTAGAGTGTATTAGACAAAGAATATAATTATGGGCAGTACATACACCACACAAAAGGTAATGGTGGCAATATGGCATGAATCTCACGGGAATAAGGAGTGAGATGAAAACCCCTTACCTTGTACTTTTCCTTGGTTGGGGTAGGTTAACCTCCTATATAATGGTGAAATAATTTTATTAAATTATACAAGAATCATATATATTAATATGATATCATATATGATCTTTTAACATTGATTTGTTAATAATATCTTTGAATTATCGTCGTTTCGGGTGTTAACTTACTCGTTTTCTTTTATATGTTTTGTTACATAAGCCATGTTTATCCTGGATAGGTTGTATATTTTTCATATACAGAATGATATCAAGTCCTTAAACATCATTTTTAAATCATAAAATGATAATTATACTTTAATGGATACGATGGAGAATGAATCTCATCGCGTTCGTGGAAACGGTAGTTCATACGTACGCACGAGCGACAATATCATTCTTTTGATATTAAAATAATATATAAATGGATGGTATATCATATATACAGAATCGTTAACATGTTATATTTATTATTTACATGAGTTACACATTATTATTATACCCATCCAAATAATAATATATTGAATAACAATTACACCACGACGTGGAGACGGTAAGTCGTACGTACGCACGTATGGTGACATGTTATTCAAAGGGTGGATAGAATACTGAATATGGTTGTACCATATTTATAATAACATCACAGTATCTGTGAGATACTGGAGTTATTATTTTAGAATGGTAATAATAAAGAAATAAGAAGTGGAAGACGAAAGGAACTTGAAAAGGGGTGGTGAAAACATTACCTCTTCTTCGGGTTCTTCCTTTTGATTTGATCAAACGGGCTCCTTACGATGGATTTATGATCAAACTAAGGCCTCTAGGTTATAGTGAGGGAAGTTGGGAGAGTATTTGGGCTGAGTTTTTCCAAACCAAAATGTTTTGAAGGTGTGATGAAAAGAGAAGGAGGAGTGCCCTTTTATAAGAGGGGTGAGGGGCACCTTTGGAAAAGCTAGAAATATTAATTTATAATAAATTCATATTCGGTTTCAAATGGCTAAAAAGTCGATTATTAAAAGGTTAAGGTGGGGATGGGTCGAAAACAACTCAACCAATATAATTTAGACAGGTTTGGGTACTTATATTAACCTTATCTTTAAGTATTAACTCTAAGTTAATTAGTTTCACTTTTATAATGTCTCTTTGTATTTTTATATAATATGGTTAATAAACTTACTATATACATCCAAGCGACTCCCAATTGGTCCATTAATGATGAACCTATCATGATATAAGTATCTTTGCTGAAACTTAGATTTTTAGGAATTTAATATCAATTAATAATATAATATTTGTTTTAAGAACTCTTTTATGTCAATTTTGACACTATTCAATAGTTGATTTTTGTGAAACTCATAACAGATTGATTACTTCGAACAAAGTCAATTAAATCAATAATAATATATCATATTATCCTAGAATATTATTTTAATTCATTAAAAGTTTCATATTATATTTATTTGGGTATTTATAATATCAATTATTTTAATTTTTCATTATTATAGTAATTAATTCATCATCATTGTGTCATAAATAAATTAAATTATTTAATGTCTAAAAATTATAAATAAAATATCATTATGTAGTAAATATTTTTATATTTCTAATTAATATTTATAATCTAAAATCAAACATATATTCCCTTATGTAAAAATTGTTTTTCTAAAAGATATATGCTTGTGTCATTTTTGTATTCATTTTAACTTAATTAAAATAAAGTATCCCTATCACCTACAAGTGACAACATGGGGTCCCAAAATCGACCCAAATATTTCTATGTCCTAACATGTATCAACCAATAAGGCTAGGACACGTTTTAGGGTAATTTAGTATTATTATAATATTATTTTTAACCCCTATTTACCGGATTTACCCTTAACCATGGTAAATAAAATATTTACCGCAGTAATTATTCAAAATTCCTAAAAATAAAAGTTACCTATTTACAAAATTTGAACATCCTGATTCCAAATATGGAATCCATTTTTCTAAATTCAAAACACAGAAGTGGCAGAAATTAATTTAAAATTAATTCCCGCTGTCAAAACAAAAAGCGTGTTTTTAAGAGATAATAACTATCAAAAGATTGACACTTGTTTATGTTCGTTTTAATTGTAAAATTATGTCCAATGACCAAAATAATATTAAATGGTAAAAATATATTCTAAATATTCTTTTAGACCACTCAAATTCATAATTTATCACTATTAATTATTTGATTAAAAAGTTGTTTTTAATTAAAATTTAGTAATTTTCACTATTCATCAAAATATGAAAGTTATTCGAAAAGTACCAAAATTTCACCTTAGGCTAAATTCAATATTCCGAATCCAAAAATGAAGTCCATTTTGGAATATAAAATATATATAATTAGAAAAAGTAGGTATCACTTTTCATAACGGCTAATTTGATTGGTTGTGGTGTGTGTTAAAACTCAAAGTTGCGTACAACACACGCTACTGTATTATTCAAAGCAAAGCGTATCGTGGAAGCTTGGGATGTTTCATTTTAAATTCTTGATGTCCCCATTTAGTCAAAAATTTTAAAATTTTTATTTAAAAAGGGTTCACTATTAAAAGTTGATAAAGGTGAAATACTGAAAATGAATTTGTTCTTAAATTATGTCTAAGAAACTCATAATATGGATTCTAAAATTATAAGAATTATATAAAGTTTAAAATTTAGTTAATACTATTCATAACCTCTTTTGAATGGATTGTTTGGTAAGTCATGGTGCAATTGAACTCAGTGTTGCGTGTAGTGAAAGTTATTGAATTATTTTGAAGAAATAACACATTATGAATTATTGGAGTGTTACATTCTCCCCTCCTTCAATAAATTGCGTCCTCGCAATTTGAAATTGTTCTTCGAAAATAAAAGGTTGAAAATAGAAAATATATTTGTGGGAAAACCCACATCGGAAGTTGGGTTACTAAAATTTAGTCGTAATATGAGGAAAAGAGAAATCAAAGGGTCACCACCAAATTATGATCTCGATTAGGAGAACATTGGTGGAAATTAGAGACATATAATTGGAGGAAAAACGTAAATATTTATAGGTAGTGATTGAAGTCATCAATCACAAACAATTATATAATTGAGGTACTTAAACTCATCAATCTATGATGATTTGAAATACCATCGGTTCAACAAAACATAGGGTATTAAGATAACACATTTTTGACGTTTCAAAATATCTTAGTTGAAATCCCACATCGAAAAATGAATTAATGAGGCCTCTATTTAAAATAAAGAGTGGAAAGTATGAAGATTACCGAAAATAACACATACTAGGGTTCCATGTAGGAAAATATGGATATGGAAGAAAAATCTAACCATCAATTATCTGATGGAGAGTGGTAGAGAACATGGCTATGAAAAGGCCAACAATCCCAAAGCCTTAAATTAGTGATGATTTAAGGTACCATCTAGGACAACATTTTTGTTCTAAGTTCCTTTTCTTAATGTTAAGGAATTTATTTATGAGATTGGCTAAGATCATAAGGATATATACTTACTTTATAATTAGAGTTTTATCCATTAATAAATTTCTTCCACAAACTCATCCTTCACTCTAAAAGATAACAGAACGTAAAAAATTCTATTTACACTATTCATATAGGGTTCCAAAATAAACGAATTTATAATTCATCTACAAGATCTTTTAATAAAAACTAAATTATTTAATCTAGGACATCTCGTGGGCCAGTGGTAGGTGATACACCCTTGTCGCCCTTCGGTTGCGGGTTCAAGTCTCACAGCCTTGCCGGACGCGACGGGTTGCCGCCCGACCTCTGGGTTGTCCTTTTATGGTAATCCAAAATAATACAAACTTGAACTATCCAAAATACTTCTGTCCAAACTCACAGTCCAACATTTATAAGGAAGGTAAACATAATGTAGATCCTTTTTACCCCGTAATAGCATATGAATACCTTCATCATGTATTCTTTTAATACACTGAAACATCCTGAATTACCATATTCCTTATTGATTACATTCATGCTCCCTTATTCCATATAGAATGCTGGATATACTTCATCAATCCAAAAATGTTTTAAACCCCAACAATGATGGAATATACAAATCATTAATCAGTTCCAAGGTAGTCAAGAATATCCAATATAATTTATCCAAAACAATCATGTATTATTCCAAAATCACTACCTCAGTATCAGAACTATATTATGGTTTATCATTCTCTCAACCATATATTTTCCAAAAATTTATCCCACTATTGAGTCACTTTTCTTTGTTCCACACAATCTCAAGTCCTTAATGAAATAGTACTGCAGTACAATCCTTATATACTCCATAATTATTATAACAAGTACATTGTTGATATAACACTCAATTGACATAATCAACATAAGAACTCTAATAATTCCTCTTCATCTGTGGTAGTATCATAACTTGATTATTATCCAATAGCATCATTTGCGGCATAGTCTGATGACTGGGACATAGGTTCGCGTAGTGTCCAAACTCCTTGCAAATGAAGAATTGTACATTTGAAACCATTTTCTTACCCTTGCAGTCACGTAATTTGTGCCCTTTTCCTCCACACTTATAACAAACTCCCATTCCTTTCAGGCAAGTTCCAGGGTGTTTCCTTCCACAGTTATCACATATGGGAAAATTCTTCTTTTCCCTCTTCCCTTTATCCATCTTTCTCTCTTCCATCCTTTTCTTCTCTTGCTTCCCTTCAAATACATAGGACTCAATAAACTCTTTACTTATCTTATCAACACATGATATTATTTCTTCATATGATGATAATACATGCGAGACTATTTCTCTTGTAAATTCTGGCTTAAGACCACAAAATATATGATCCTTCTTTCTCCTTGTATCATGTGCATTGCTAGAGTTCTCATTCCTTCTACTGGGCGCCATTTCTAAACAATGGCATACATTAGATTAGTTTATGAATAACAATACCTAATCCCAAACTTGTAAAACATAAACATAAATTAAATAGTTTATGGATATAATCCATAATCATAAAAATGTCTCCTTTGAGTAAGTATATACTCATAAATCCTTCATAATGTTTTGTATAGAAAATGAGAATTATCCTAAGCATATCCCCCGAGAGTGTCATAACCAAGAGTGCAGCAAGGCCCATTGTCGTGCACCAGGTGCCGTTCGAGTCTAGCTCAAAGTGGTGTTTTCAGGTTTTACCCCTAGGTACATCTGTGTCAGAGCCGCCTCTACCTGCTCGTATCCAGACAGGGATGTATTGCTCGGAAAACTCACAAAATCTCTACAATACCAAAATTCTAGGAAGTTCTTCTATACTAATCCTCAAATTTCATCTTAGGTCTATGTGCTCTAATCAGAGTTTTTCTAAATCTAGCTTCCAAGGTTTGTACTAAACTTCCTCTGATACCAACTGTAACGCCCCGACCCTAGTTACCCAGAGTCGGTGCATTATTACATAACATTGGCATGATCACAAGAAAGATCAAATCTCGAAAGACCGATTGGTTTAGTAGCCTTGGAAACACTAGATATATTAATAATGTTTTACATTACATCATAAAGTGAAAAACTACTATGACAACATAATGCCTCCATAGTCCACACTATTATCCCCTCATAATATCCCTGCAGGTCATTCATAACTTACTTCTTCACATCCTGGGAAAAATAAAAAATAGAAAAGGGGTGAGCTCAAATGCCCAGTAAGGATAAAAATATAACGGAACATTCAAAAATAAGTATAAACATTTAAGGCAATGCATTAATAAAACAAAATCCTTTTAAACTTGAACTTCAACATAGTATGGCAAAAGTAAAATGAAATAATGCCATTTACTTATTCACATGAATATTCTACTAATCGAATAATCACATGAAATATCATTAACCACTTTCATAATGTCAGAATGCAATATGCTGAACTTTAATTTCTTTGTTAAGTCCTCGTCCCAAGACCTAGGGGCTAACTATAACCGGAACCCAACCCGGAGTGCCTCTAATAACCGGACACCAACCCGGAGTGCCTCTAATAACCGGACACCAACCCGTAGTTCCTCTAATAACTGGAGACCAAATCGGAGTTCCTCTAATAACCGGATACCAAACCGGAGTTCCTCTAATAACCGGAGACCAAACCGGAGGGCTTAATTTTACCGGTCCCCAACCCGGAACATACTTTTCTAACACATTAATCTGAATGAAAGGTTGAGATATAACATAAACATTCGGATTACAAATAACTTATGAAATGACAATACTCTAAACAAAAACCATGAGTGACATAAGAATAACTTATCCACAGTCAAAAATATCACAAAACCTTCAATAAAATATGGATGTTTTGTATCATAATAAATCAACTTCAAATAAGCTTAAAATCCATCAAAGGATGTTGACATAGATGAAATCAAAATTATTTTAGAGAAATATCTCTTTTTTCGAAATCATTTTAAAAGTAACAGAATTATAAAATAATACCTTCAATGTGAAAATATTCTTATAAGCTTGTAAGGGAAGCTTTGATGATTTTATAACGGCGGTAAATAGCCGCACCCACTGTATAAGTTAAAAAAACATTCTTACCTTAAATTTGTCGAAAAGGTTAAAAGTGCCTTGTTTGGAAAACGACGGAATGATTCCTTTCAAAACACATAAGGGTATAAATGACTTTAACCCATATTCTTGTAAATAGTAAAAATGTTTTGAAATACATTATTAAGAAACATGGATGTGGATGATAAAGAGATCCCAGTAGATTATTACGTATAAACAACCTCGGATAATGAAGAGATTGTGAAATAACCCTTACCAATTTGGTAACTGATGAAACATACAACCCATAAAAGAGGTATCATACAATGAATATGTAAATACACATAAATTAGAGTGTATTACACAAAGAATATAATTATGGTCAGTACATACACCACACAAAAGGTAATGGTGGAAATATGGCATGAATCTCACGAGAATAAGGAGTGAGATGAAAACCCCTTACATTGTACTTTTCCTTGGTTGGGGTAGGTTAACCTCCTATATAATGGTGAAATAATTTTTATTAAATTATACAAGAATCATATATATTAATATGATATCATATATGATCTTTTAACATTGATTTGTTAATAATATCTTTGAATTATCGTCGTTTCGGGTGTTAACTTACTCGTTTTCTTTTATATGTTTTGTTACATAAGCCATGTTTGTCATGGATAGGTTGTATATTTTTCATATACAGAATGATATCAAGTCCTTAAAAATCATTTTTAAATCATAAAATGATAATTATACTTTAATGGATACGATGGAGAATGAATCTCATCACATTCGTGGAGACGGTAGTCCGTACGTACGCACGAGCGACAATATCATTCTTTTGATATTAAAATAATATATAAATGGATGGTATATCATATATAAAGAATCATTAACATGTTATATTTATTATTTACATGAGTTACACATTATTATTATACCCATACAAATAATAATATATTGAATAACAATTACACCACGACGTGGAGACGGTAAGCCGTACGTACGCACGTATGGTGACATGTTATTCAAAGGGTGGATAGAATACTGAATATGGTTGTACCATATTTATAATAACATCACAGTATATGTGAGATACTGGAGTTATTATTTTATAATGGTAATAACAAATAAATAAGAAGTGGAAGACGAAAGGAACTTGAAAAGGGGTGGTGAAAGAATTACCTCTTCTTCGGGTTCTTCCTTTTGATTTGATCAAAAGGGCTCCTTAGGATAGATTTATGATCAAAATAAGGCCTCTAGGTTGTATTTAGGGAAGTTGGGAGAGTATTGGGGCAGAGGTTTTCCGAACCAAATGGTTTTGAAGGTGTGAAGAAAAGAGAAGGAGGAGTGCCCTTTTATAAGAGGGGTGAGGGGAACCTTTTGAAAAGCTAGAAATATTAATTTATAATAAATTAATATTCGGTTTCAAATGGCTAAAAAGTCTATTATTAAAATGTTAAGGTGGGGATGGGTCTAAAACAACTCAACCAATAGAATTTAGACAGGTTTGGGTACTTATATTAACCTTATCTTTAAGTATTAACTCTAAGTTAATTAGTTTCACTTTTACAATGTCTCTTTCTATTTTTATATAATATGGTTAATAAACTTAATATATACATCCAAGAGACCCCAAAGTGGTCCATTAATGATGAACATATCATGATATAAGTCTCTTGTCCGAACCTTAGATTTTTAGGAATTTAATATCAATTAATAATATAATATTTGTTTTAAGAACTCTTTTATGTCAATTTTGACACTATTCAATAGTTGATTTTTGTGAAACTCATAACAGATTGATTACTTCGAAAAAATCCAATTAAATCAATAATAATATATCATATTATCCTATAAAATTAGTTTAATTAATTAAAAGTTTCATATTATATTTATTTTGGTATTTATAATATCAATTATTTTAATTTTTCATTATTATAGTAATTAATTCATCAACATTGTGTCATAAATAAATTAAATTATTTAATGTCTAAAAATTATAAATAAAATATCATTATGTCGGAAATATTTTTATCTTTCTAATTAATATTTATAATCTAAAATCCAACATATATAACCCTATGTAAAAATTGTTTTTCTAAAAGATATATTCTTGTGTCATTTTTGTATTCATTTTAACTTAATTAAAATAAAGTGTCCCTATCACCTACAAGTGGCACCATGGGGTCCCAAAATCGACCCAAATATTCCTATGTCCGAACATGTATCAACCAATAAGGCTAGAAAACGTTTTAGGTCAATTTAGTATTATTATAATATTATTGTTTAACCCTTATTTACCTGATTTACCCTTAACCATGGTAAATAAAATATTTACCGCAGTAATTATTCAAAATGCCTAAAAATAAAAATTAACTATTTACACGATTTGAACATCCTGATTCCAAATATGGAATCCATTTTTCTAAATTCAAAACACAGAAGTGGCAGAAATTAATTTAAAATTAATTCCCGCTGTCAAAACAAAAGCGTGTTTTTAAGAGATAATAACTATCAAAAGATTGACACTTGTTTATTTTCGGTTTAACTGTAAAATTATGTCCAATGACCAACATTATATTAAATGGTAAAAATATATTCTAAATATTCTTTAAAACCACTCAAATTCATAATTTATCACTATTAATTATTTGATTAAAAAAGTTGTTTTTAATTAAAATTTAGTAATTTTCACTATTCATCAAAATATGAAAGTTATTAGAAAAGTACCAAAATCTCACCTTAGGCTAAATGCGATATTCCGAATCCAAAAATGAAGTCCATTTTGAAATATAAAATATATATAATTTCAAAAAGTAGGTATTACTTTTCATAACGTCTAGTTTGATTGGTTGTGGTGTGTGTTAAAACTCAAAGTTGCGTACAACACACGCTACTGTATTATTCAAAGGAAAGTGTATCGTGGAAGCTTGGGATGTTTCATTTTAAATTATTGATGTCCCCATTTAGTCAAAAAGTTTAAAATATTGTATTTAGAAAGGGTTCACTATTAAAAGTTGATAAAGGTGCAATATTGAAAATGAATTTGTTCTTAAATTATGTATAAGAAACTCATAATATGGATTCTAAAATTATAAGGATTATATAAAGTTTAAAATTTAGTTAATACTATTCATAACCTCTTTTGAACGGCTTGTTTGGTAAGTCATGGTGCAATTGAACTCGGTGTTGCGTGTAGTGCAAGTTATTGAATTATTTTGAAGAAATAACACACTATGAATTCTTGGGGTGTTACATCTAAAAATTACAAATAAAATCTCATTCTGTAGGAAATATTTTTATCTTTATAATGAATACTTATAGTCGAATTTATCTTATGTATAACCATATATTAAAAATGATTTACTTATTAAACTTTGATTTTAACTATTTTAACCCTTCTTTAAATAAATTAATAATAAATGTCCTAATCTAATCCAAGTGGGCCTAAATGGTTATATTTTATTCCTAAGGTGGTTTTTGGTCGAATTACACTTATAAAATAGAATTAGGACATGTGTTAGGGTAATAATAATATCATTTTTACTCTTAATTACCCTATTTACTTTTAACCGTGGTAAAAAAAGTAAAAAGTTACTATTCACCAAAAATTATTTTCATCTCATTGAACCACATTTTACTTACTGAAATCAACTGTGTCTCTTGGATTTTTGAAATTCCACTCACAAAAGCCGTAAAATTAAGTTTTATGTAAATTTGAAAATTCTCCTAGGAGGTGGGTAAAAGACGGAGAAAAGTTCAATAAAATTTTTGTATATCTAAAATTATTATAAAATTACTCTAATGAATTACATTGAACTTATATAGGTATTATGTATCAATTTTGACCTAAAATAAATTTAAATAAAATAAATAATTATTTAAATAAAAAGTTGGTTTTTAAATAGTAACCCAGTGTTTTCACTATTCATCAAAAATTGAAAGTTTTCAGAAAAATACCAAAATTTCACCCTAGGATAATTTCGATTTTCCAAATCCAAAAATGAAGTCCATTTTCAAAAATAAAATTTATAAAATTTCAAAAAGTGGGTATTACAATTCATAACGGCTAGTTTTAATAATATTTTAATAGCATATTGCTGTTTAGTGAAACTCGATATTGCGTACAACACACGCTATCGTGGAAGGTCGCGCTTGCGTGTAATGCAAGCCAAGTCATGGATGCGTGTTGTGCAAGCTCCTTTTGGTGTAGCGTACAACGCAAAACATTAATGAAATTATAAAGAATATTTTTCGTAAAATCTTGGGGTGTTACAGAGAGTCACCTTCCAGATGAAAGGTTTCTTTCTTGACACTTATCTTTTTACTCCTCACACGAAAGATAGGAAGATTCAATACCCCTATCTGGTATGATGCTACCCAATTCTTGGCATACCATGTAGTCAATTGACTCACCTCTCAGGAAACTGGTAGATCAAACGCTACCCCGGTCTTCTCCATAGCTGTCAGTAACCATAGTTGTCAGGAAACCATTGGATGCTGATCTGACCTGACGTGAAGGGGAGGGGATACAAAAATCTACTGCAGACACATGAATTGGTGTGCAAATATATATAGAGCATAGGCCTCACATATAATCTCTCTGTCAATTCTGGTGGCCAATACAACATCTCTATAAGCCAGCATATATGACCCCAATTCTAGGCTAGTTGTTCCATCGTCAAAAAACCACCCGGTTTTTGGGTTTCTATATGAAAATAAATGAAATTCCTTGTACATGCTCAGCCTCACCTTAAGATCATAGGAATTGAGGGAAAATGGAGAAATTCCGTAAAATGCCTACACTTATGGCCTAAAAGAACTTCTAGGAACCTATAATCCATTCTATAAAGTGTATGTCCTGAAGTGAGTGGTGATCCATCCCTAAAAAACTTGGAATGGTCCCACTATTCTCAAAATAGACTTACCCATATAGACTTGGAGTAAGCTCCTGTGAATCTTCACCAAAACCGGGGTGGCCAAACCAACCATTTTTCTCTCAGCCAACTTGGATGCAACAACAAAGGTCCCTGGCCTGATGCCTCCCTTCAAATCCCTAACTTGGAGAAGATAAATGATGAGCCACAAGGCTAATAAGCCCACCAGACGGGTCTTATCTAGGATTCTTTGATCCACTTCATACCCCCACTTTTCAAACTCTCCCGCTTCCAGAGTTGTCCAGAATGTTCCAATAGGACCCCTATTCTCTGCTCTGGGGTAGCTTGTAGGACGAGTACAGGTGGGCCCCTTCTCTTTCTTCTTGATAAGAAACATATCCATCCACTCCTCTGGATAAATATTCTCTCTAGAATGAGTTTTTTTGGTTTTGGCATTCTTCAGATTGTGGAAAATTTTAAATAACTCTCGAGCCAAAGACGGAGTATTCTCCGAATCATTCTTGGTCACCTTGGGGGGGATGAATTCATCATACATATCTCCCAGAATTGGAGCCCCCGAGATCTTATAAACATCCAACAAGCTGATGCCTACTTCTCCATGAGTCATAGGGAAAGAATTGGTTTCTAGGCTCCAGCGGATGATTTTCTCTGGAACAAAATTATTATTCTTTTATACATATGTCTACCCATCCTAGGCGACTTCATATATTGCAGCTCCTTTTAGATCCTCAACAAACTCTGTACAGGTTTGTCGCACCCAATATTCCCACATCCAAGTCGACTTCACACCTCTTCCAGGACGGAAATCCCAAATCTTTTTCCATCCCTTGGATTGGTCCATCTAAGAATTTTGGAAAATAGAGGGATAACAATGAGGCTTCAGCTCATGCTTGTGAGGCTTCAGATCTGGAGAACATGGGCTATGATGCATTATAAATGCCTTCTCCACTGTTCCAGCATTGAAAAATGTTCCTGCAACTGAGAAATTTTCCGAATAGAAATTGGTGTAAGTCTGAAACCAGGAATGAGGAATATAATTATTTTCCTCTAGAACGTTTACTCCTTGAAGATAACCATGGCCATATAAAGGCAAGTAGATGCTCTGTCATAAATTGGCATGATATTTCTTCAAGTACTTAGCCACATCTGGGAGAGTGTTTTCGCAGATATAATAATAATCATGGCCAACAATGTTCATCATGTCATTTATTCTCTTGCTGGCCAACTCACCAGCCGATCCAATTCTTTTGGGATCCATTGAATCTGCACAAAGATCAAATAGTTAAATTTTAAATAAGTCTGTTTTTTGTGAAATATTTGTGAAGAAAACCAAAAAAATGGATAAGGCATTAATGCGCACAAGTGTTTCTGCAAAAGTTTTGTTGCGCAAGTTTTGTCGCGCAAGTATTTCCACGCAAGTATTGTTGCGCAAGGGTTGTCGTGCAAGTCAAAATACTTACTAGAGAAGCATGACACAAAGAAGAGTGATCAACCGAGAAAATCAATATACTTGCATAATGAGAGCTCAAAGGCTTTGGAGGCAGGATGGTTTGTGTGAAGTGATGCCCATATATAAAGGCGATCCCGCCACCCTACGCGCTGAAACCTACGTGCTGCAATCTGTGCTCCTAACACCAACGCACCCCTGAACCCTGGTTTCTCATTTTCCTCAGAGTCAAATCCTCTTTCCTTTTTCAGATCCAACTCTGAGGGGGGACTTTTTTTGATGCTCATTTCCATCACAGATTCCAACGAAAGGAAAAGGGGAATACCTTAAGCACAATGAGGGTCACCCTTTGAAGAACATCAAAAATTGACAAAGGCATGGACCATGAACCCATTTTAATGGAGTCGCACAAGTTTCCTGAGCGTTGTGCAAGTCACTTTCACACCACCTATAGGTCGCACAAGTCACTTGCGCGCCCTATTCTTTTTCTCCCAAGGTGCCTAGTGGCCTATAAATAGCCCCTGTGGGCCCCCCATTTCGGGGACAAATTTTCCAGAACTCGGATTCAAGATCTAGTCACCCAAGTCTTTGTCTAGCATCTTCCAAACACTTCTAAGGTAATTATTTACCTAAAATGGAAGCTCTAAAGATGAATAATAAGTCCAAAATGTTGGAACTCATCAATAAATGCGTGCCTAAGTGTCCATCCCTTAAGGTAAATTAAGACACTTTTGCGCCGCCTTGCCCTCTTAAGGGAACTTGCGTGCCACACTTCTAGAAGCCTCTATGGATGATACTAAGGACTTGAGTTCAAAGTCACCCAAGTATTACCCTATGGATTCTTCGTCGCCCAAGGTGACTCATGTCACGCAAGTCTACTTGCCTGACTAGGACTTGTGCACCAAAACAATACTTGTGCACCTCCGTCCTAGTCACCTCCTTTCCTCAAATCCACCTATCCTCTTCAAGACATATCCTTCAAAGCCCTCTTCAAATCCATTTATGGCATGGTTCCGTTATTGTATTCTTTATCTAAAAGGAATTATGTTAGGACCCCTCCCAAATCCTCATGACTTACAAGCTTTATGTCACCACGGCTAGAGGTTTCCTATAGCCTCATCCTTTAAATATGAGAAGATCTTTTGGTTTGGGCATCCTTCTCAAGAGTAAGCCCCAATCTCAAGTTCTCTTAACCTTGGCCTCCTTCTTAGGAGTAAGCCCCAGTCTCAAGTCCCCTTAACCTGGGCCTCCTTCTTAAGAGTAAGCGCCAGTTATGATTTTCCTTTAACATTGGTCCTCTATCACAGGATTAAGTCCCAAGTTATAAGTCCCCTTAACCTGGGCCTCCTTCTCAGGAGTAATCCCCAGTCATAGTTTCCTTAAACATTGGGCATCCTACTCAAGAGTAAGCCCCAATCTTAATTTCTTTCGATTTGGGATTCCTTCTCAGTAATAAAACCCAATCATAAGTCCCTATTCATTTGGGATTCCTTTTCAGGAGTAAGTCTTGGGTTAAAATTATAAATCTCCATAAAGTACCAATATCTTTATGGACCCTACTCCTGGGCTTCTTTCCTAAATTATAGTTCTGGTCTTCATCTACTTCGGCAGTCATACATACGTATGTCCCACATCATTTCTCATGACTGCATATTTCATGGCGCCATTGTCACTTTTACTGATACCTATTGTTTCTCACACCGAGCATGACTCAAGAGATCTTAGAGTGTGAAAGTAATCACAACATCTCTTTTTGGGCCATTAAACATGCATAAACCCCATATTTATTTACCCTAACTACGTGGAATTTGATATCTGCCTTATAAGTAGAGTACGTAGGAATCCTTTATATGGTTCAATACCATCTTTCATTAATTATTTTCTGTCCCATATGATGTTAAACTATATTCTTTTTTAATCGAACTACATTTGTTCTGATTCCTTTTTAATGAGGATACATAGGTAGCCCATCTGCGGTATGATCCAAACTCTGAAATAAATCCTTGTCTTTCTGAATTAAAATAAACTTCAAGTGCCCCAATGAGTGGTTTTAAAACCAGTATGATCATCGTAGTGACCAATAGATTTTTTTATATAATATATTGAAGGATACCATTGACTAAGAATCTCCAATACATATGGATGATTCTCTATCTATGAAGATAGTCAAATACATATAAAATATTCTCTATATCCCATACATATCAATCATTGATTGCTAAATCTAAAGGAAAACTCATTTTCATACTTGGTTAATTAATAAGTATTCATGAACATAACTTAAATCTATGAGAGAGTCTCAAAGTAGGAAATAATTCCCCCAAAAAAGGTGTGATGAGCCTGACCTCGCATCCTCTCGACCAATTCAAATTCTTAAGCCTCATAGGTCTATAACTAATGAGAACTTACCTTTGAAAAGTAGGTCCAAATGGATATAGAATCATTGGATGTTTCCGGTTCTACGAATAAACCCGTTAGAAACCGATTGGAAAGTTTGAACCTTAAACAAATAAGGTCATCCACATTTCCAGAAGAAACAGTTTTTGAGAGGACAAGAACCACTAAAATGTTTATATGGAATATGTTAAGAAATATTGACTAGGTTTGACTGATCTATATTTCTCAAAGTGGTGTGAATAATAAGTTTTATTAAAGTGTTGGGTTGATTTGGAAAACTTATCTCATGGATTTAATGTTATTTTACCAATTTTACCCTTACCGAGTTGACAAATGATTACAATAGTTATTATTCATAATGGTTAAAAATTAAAGATACATATTTAAAAAAATTGGACCACATAATTCTAAATATGGTTCGCATTTTTCAATATTAAATCTATATAAGTGGTAGAAATTAATTTTAATATATTTTTTTTAAATGAAAGGATAAGAAATTTTTAGAAAAATCGAGTTTTAATGTTTAAAAATTAACTTTTTATCAAAATCATGATTTTTTTCAGATTAAAATGTTATTAATTGGATTATTCTAAATCAAATAGAAAAAATTTAAATTCAATATAAAATAAAAATATAATGTAACTTTTAAATTACTTGAAGTAATTAAAGTATTTAGAAAAAATCTATATTTTTCACCATTCGTAAAAAATTCAATCATTTCAAAAAAATCCCAAAATTGAATTTTATTTTTTCAAATATGTTTTACAAACTTTAATAAGACTATTTATAATATTTTTTAAAAAAAATAAAAAAATCATTGTTTTAGGAAAACCTATTTTAAAGAATAAAAATTCATTAAAAAATGATTGTGTGCTTATTTGTTAAGCATTAATATATACATTTTTATTGAGTAGTTCTTAAATATATATATATATATTTCATAATGTGTTTTATCCTATTTATTCCCTATAATTTCATGTATATTTTATTATGGTTATAATAAATAATAATATTTTGTGCTTCGTTTAAGCTCGGTGTTCTGTGTTGTTTACGCTATTGAACATAATATTCTTTTAAAATATCAAAGTTCCCCAATGGTGGTATTTTGTGATTTTTCAAAATGATAGATATATAGAATTATGTAATAGGATGGTCTGAACTATAGTTTGGGCTCCTATTCTACTATTGAGAAGCATTGTGGTTGGTTCCTTTTCTCAGGGAAATTGCACGACCATTCAAATATTCCTCTCATTGAACCAAAGATGGTATGACTAAGGTTCATGTTTGAATGGTTAATGTATATAACCCCATTATGGAATTGTTTTATTGTGCATTCATATATTTTTTATCATATAATACACCTCTATATACATGTGAACTTGTGAGAATGACATATTGGTGGTGTCATATTGGTTTATACTCACACCCTACAATGGAATCTTCATGCACATGCATATTTAACGATTAGGGATCCTTTGGTGGTCAAGGTCCCTATGATAGGATGTTGAGGATATGAATACTTGGAGTCACTGGCTATATTGATTCACAATCTAAAATATTTTTTCTTTATTTATTTTCATTTCTATTTCATGATACATGGTTTGACACACCACATAGGGTGTTTGTAGATTAATTCTAAATGGATTGAGATACTTTCCATGCCATCTGTAATAACACTAATTTTTTTCATCCACTATGATATATATTTGAATTATGGTTTTATTTTCCAAACCAATAATTTATATTATTATTGAGGGTATAGTCTCCCCAAGTACCTTTAGACCCTCACTGCTAGAAAGAATCCACTTGTGTATGGGGAGGCACACAAGAGTTATTATAGAATCTCCACTTAGGTACTATTCTAGATAATCTAGGATTTTCTATCATAAAATGGAATCAAATTCCTAAGGTTATTTTCATTCATTTTTTTTAGGATTATAGAAGAAAGTAGATATGTTTTTCCAAACATAGGTAGGGTTTTTTCTATTTTCCTATCCAACAAATGTGTAATAGACCTATATGTTTCTAGAAATTGGATTATTGTTAGAGTTTTATGAATTTTGGGAGCATTTATGCATCATGAGTATCATCCTAACATTACATGTCATATATATAATAATTTTTTAATATATACTAGTTATTTAATCTAATCCATTATTATATGATAATTATTGTGTGATACGATTGTATTTGCTGTCATTGTGATATATTTTCTAGCTTGGGTTAGTAGTACTTAAGCATGTTGCTTTGATTTGTATATATATGATTGTGACTAACATGTAGGTATAGTGATCTGTTCTTGTGACCTAGGTAAAAATTGGAGATTATACCTTCTATGTGGTATCTCATAGGATAATAATTTTTATAGGGATTCATTTTGTGTGAGTTAATGTTTCTTAAGATGTTCACTTATGAAACCAATTATATGTGTTATACATGTTTGTTTGGAATTTTAGAAAAATTTCCCCTTGGAGATATCTACTGGGTCCACCATCTGTATTATACCAAAAAACTTATACATGGGAGAACCTCCTCCTTCCACTATAAATGAACTAAATGTGTAGTTGAGCGCTCTCCTACAACTAAAGTGATTAAAGAAACTTATTTTATCCATCTTGAAGTTCCTCAGATTGTGTTCATCCAAGGTGGGGGAACAAAAAGGACCACGATATTTTTTTATCAAGGCCTCCAACTCTATCACCCTTTATCCTTCTAGAGCACTGGAGTCCCTCAATATTCTAAGGACTGGATTGGAATCATTGAGAAAATCTTTAACTTGATACAAACTCTAGATGATTGGAAATTTAATATGGTTTCCTTTGTGTTTTAAGGAACTTCTAGGAAGTGGTGGAATATCATGAACAAGACCATTAGACATGGGGGTCTGACATGGTCTATCATTAAAAATTTATTTTTTGAGGATTTTATTCCTAACCCAATGAAGATAGTTTTATAATAGGATATTCTAGAGCATCACCAAGGGTTGAAGACAATGTCTTCCTATTTATCATATTTCATAGTGATAATCTACTTCCCTCCTCTATTTTCAAGTAAATAAGTGTAGAGTGTGAGAATATTTGAGATAGGTATTATTTGTAAGCTCAAAATCTTGGTTAGGAAATTATAATTGACAACATACCTTGAGGTACTGCATAGGACTCTAAATATCTAAAAGTGTTACTAGGAGGACCTTGAACCAATAATATATCTAGTTTCCAAGGAATTTAATAGGGAACTACCCATTATTTCTATGAGTATTTATTCTTGTGGAATAAAAATGAGGGATATAGATTTGTAGAAGAATAGTGATAATCAGATATTCAAGGGTAGGTTCTTTTAAGCTCCCTCTAGTTGAGATATTTTTTCCTAATTTTAAAATTTTGGGAAAAGTGTCATTACCACATGAGTTTCCCAAACCCCCCAAGGAAGTTCCATCAAGTTTAAAAGAGATGTAATCTCTACGATTTCTACTTTAAGGCATCACATGCGAGTTCTCACAGGGGTTTGAGTTATACACAAACATTGATATATGGGACTGGTAGGGTTCCATAGTAATAGTTTTAGACCCATCATATTATTATAACTTGAGTGAGTCCTATGTATCAATTATAGGGCCATAATTATGAGGTAGTTTGTGTATGTTTATTGGACTAGATTTTAGCTGACATTGGAGAAGTTCTATCCACTATTTGATGCACGGTATTGATCAAATTTATTCTATCTACCACTCTATTTTATATTAGAAATTTAAATTTTTTTTATATCCACTCAACATATTATTGGTCTTTACGTAACTATTCTTTTTTCTTCTATATTTCTTTAACTCATTACACCATTGGGATTGATGTTTGATCCCCTCTAAAGATGTATAGAGTGTCCTGTAGTTTTTGATAGCTACAGAAATGTATAGTATTTTATAATTTATAAGGTGATTAAATTTTATGTGATCTTTGGAATGGATTGGATGATAATATTTCATGCTCATATCAACTATTATATATGGATTATATCCTTTATTTCACCTAAGGGAGAGAAGTTTTTGATGGGCGGTGAGTGGGATGTTGATGTTAGTAGAGTGGGACTTGATCTGAGAATTATTGGTGTTATCATGATGAAAGTAGTAGCCTTAACTGTTTTAGTAAATTCAGAAGTGGCTCCCTATAATTTCCAACCAATGGTGGATCCTTATCAGGAGGTTTTACCAAATGAGTTCACAGGTCATCCTCTAGCTATAATAATTGAGATTTTGATTGAGTTTTTATCTGTAGTGATTTTGATATCAATTCCTCATCAATATATGGAACCAAATGAGTTGGGAGAATATAAGATGTAGATAGAGAATTTAGTGGTGAAAGACATTGAAATAATTAGCACAACACAATGGGGTTCTCCTATTCTATTTTTCAAAAATGGAAGATGTAATTCTATAGCTCTATATGGACTATAAGAAGTGAAATCAGGTAATAGTGAAGAACATGTATCATTTTCACATGACTAAATATCTATTTGATTAGTTATGGGGAGCCCAGTGGTTATATGTGACCGATATTTAGGCTTCCATTAGTTGTGGGTTATAAAATTATATATTTCCAAGATAGAATTTAGGAGTATATGTGGAATATATGAGTTCTAGGATTTTCATTTTGTTTTAACAAATGATCTAGCATTGTTCATAAATGCCATGAATAGGGTTTTTTTCACATCTTGATAGATCCATCATTGTGCACATGGATGATTTTCTAAAATACTCTAAGACATTATACATCCATGTTGGGATCATTGATCATTTTTATCACTCTTAGATCGCATCAACTTTATGATAAAATGTTTAAGTTCAAGTTTTGGATTTAGGAGGTGTATTTCTTTAGAGATCTGATTTCTAAGTGATGAATCTCAATGGAATTGAAGAAGTTGGGGGTTGTGAGGTCTTGGGTGTTACCCATTAATGTGTTTTAGTTTAAAATTTCATTGGGTTGGATAGATATTTTCAGTATTTTATCTCGTACTTCTCCTATTTTGAATAACTAATAATAGATTTGACTAATAATGGGATGAATTTGGAGTGTTCAGATCTGTGTGAAGATATATTCTTAGAGATGAAGATGAGGTTGAAAAAACCCGATTTTGACCCTTCTAGTGCATATGATTAGATACATAGTTTATTGTGATTCCTTAGGAGATGGGTAAGAAACTACTTTGATATTTAGAAACAAAGTGGGTTCCAATGGATCATGTATTCTATGAAACCATGAGTGGAAATACCAAATGCATTAATTGGATTTGGAAGTTTTTTTTGTGTTCCCTGAATTCTTGGAGAACAATATATTTAGTGAGAGGTTTTTCTATTCATAGATAACAAGAGATTCTTATATATCATCTATTCTCTTGATCTTAATTAGAATCAGATCCATTGAGTGGAGTATCTATAAAAATTTGAGGTTGATATGGAACATTCTCAAGGGAATGGTAATCTCATTATGAACATTCTTGGTAGTAAAACACTTTATAATTAGTATCATGGATAGTATCCTTTATCTAAGTAATAATGTTTGATGAGTTTTATGGTTGGGAATATTGTGGATACATCATCAAATTATTGTATTAAGGCATGTGTATCTTTAGTGATAACATATTCTATGGTTGACTGGATGAAAGCAAGATGGGAGTTTCATCCTGAGTGTGTCATGATTTGGTAATGCTTGGAAAAGGATTATTATATATCAATGTGGTCCTTAGAAGAAGGAAATGTAATCAACATCCATTGGAGGGTAGTTGATATTTCTTTCTTGAGGGAGGGGATGATGAAAGACTATCATTATTTGAAATTTGAAGTGAATCTAGGTTCATTGAATATGTTCCATGGAATCCAAAATAAATTTTGGTGTCCATTAAAGAAGAGGGAAATTACTAGTTTTTTCTCACAATGCCTTACCTATCAGAGGATAAAGGTCTATCATCAGAATCCTAATGGTTTTTTCAAATACATTCAATACATTCTGGGAAGGCTATTTCATGATAATGGACATCATGATGGAATTTAATAAGAACCCAAGGTGTTAAGATTTTATTGGGGTGATAGTGGATAATATTACGAAGGTAATTCTTCTCTTGATAATCTAGCAGATTAACAATATAGAAGATTTTGAAAATTTTTATGTTATTTTGATTATATGACATCATGGACGGCCTTGTGGTTTTGTATTGGATAGTGATGTGATTTTTACATCATGGTTTTCACAAGGATCATGGAAGTCTATGGGGACTCAGTTGAACCTATGAACAATATATCATCCATAGACTGATGGTCAATTTGAGTGGATAATTCATATTCATGGGGATATGCTTTAGCCATGAATTTATTATAATTTGTGGAGAATAGTATAAGAACCTATTATTTTATAAGTTCATATAAAAAAATAGTTTCTATGATTCTATTCAAATAGATCCTTTTGAGTTTTTCTATGGTTAATCATTTCCCTCACCATTAGGTTATTATATATTGGGAGATGCAGCTGTTTTTGGGACAAGTATGGTGAAAGATACCTCTAAGAGAATTTTTTTTATTATTTAATGGGTTTTTAATTATATGAGTATAGAATGATAATATTCCATATAGAGGATATGACCTTTTGAGTTCACTATTGGAGACCGAGTTCTTTTTTTGGTGTCACCTCAGTCGGTACATCGTTGTTTATGGCAGCAAGGGAAGATAGTTCCATGGTGTGTGTAACCATTTCATATTAAATAATTTATTATATCATTTGATTACACACTACACCTTCCTATACATTATCATAAAATAACTGATGGGTTTAATGTTTCTTAGATCTAGAGGTACATTCCTGATCATGTGAATGTGATCAACTATGAGGATGTTGAGTTGGAACTAGATGAATATTTTATTAAGTTCCCATTGTAAATTTTATATTAGAGAGATAATGTTTTAAGGGTGAGTATAGTTCTAATTTTTCAAGTCTTATCAAATATTGAACAAATACAATATGATACTTGGGAGCAGGAGTCTAATGATTGAGCTCAATGGCCTGATTTATTTGAGTAGGACAATTAGATATGATTTTTGAGGATGATAAGTCCATAGAGGGAGATTTTGAAGCATACTATTTTTTCTCAACTATGTAGAACCTCATTTACCTCCCATCCATTATGTTTTTGGTTTCATAAATGTTTTGGACCAGTCCTGTGATCATTCAAGGGGGCTTGGGGTGTTTTCAAGCCTTTTTAGTCTATCATGGGCTATACCATAAATGTGGGTCATGTCATGGTGGTCTCTACTATGATCCTACGTAAAATGATAAAGTATAAATAGAACAGTGTTTATGTGGCCATGGTACCTCACTATGACCATGTTGGATTTCATGCTAAGAGAAAATGGCTGATCGTTTTTAAAAACATATTGGGTTATGGTTGTGAAAGGATAACATGTTCAAAGCCACCATGAAATAGAAGAGGCCATGGTGACAGTCATGATGGAGACTGAGGGGCTGAAATAAGTTTTATTCATCATGGATCTTGAGTGTTTAAAAGGTGAAATTCATGTATATTAAATGATAGGTGTTGAATGAAATTTTAATTTTATTCTTCCTTTTATTAATCAATCTATACTCTTCTCCTTGATCATTCCATCAAATGAGATAAGTTCCAAATGATATCTTTGTAATTTCCAAGAAAATATTTGGATGAACATTCTTATTGAAGACAAAAAACTTGGGAAATTCATATTATTTGACTTAACTTTCTCAACCATGATGCATAATCAGGACCTGAGAGATATGTTGTTGTTATTATTGAACTAGGTTCATGGGAAATCAAGGTGGGAGGTTTATTTTTTTCCCATTTTTCATGTTTCTTCTAGATTTACCCTCCTTCCCTGGAAATTAATTATAAATATAGCATTTAATTTAAAGATATAATGATTTTGATACCACTAATGAAGAGTTCTTGTAATTTTGTTTGGTTAGTGATGGATTTAAATATAAAATATTGGCATGAAATCTTATTATTTCCAATTAGATAATGTGGATTGTGTGAATAAACACTTGATTAATCAAAAAAATTAATCAACACATCTATTCTAGGATGTCCTTAATACATAGGGACTTGGTCATCTATTTTTTAAAATGTACTATCATATGTACATGCATATTCATAGGTGTGTTGTTTGACATGAAATGTTAGCCCATTTGTAGACATAACAAATTAAAACATTTTCTTATATGGTACTCATGTGTGTGTGTTTCCCATGAGACCGTTCATGTAATGATATGACTTTGAATATATGTGATTGATAGGATAACTCTATAAAAATAAGATTTATTTTGTATGTTCTATGTTTTTGTTACTCTATGAATGGTAAAAAAGTGAAAGGTGGAACCATTGTGGCTTGGTGGCCCTATATGGGGAGTGTGTCTAGATTCTCATGTGACATGATGATAGGACTGAGTAAGATGATAGAGTATAGTGGAGTTGTGTGGTCTTTACGAGGGGCTTGATGTTCTTATGTGATTTTACTTGAACGAAATATTGGGGAATAATGGTATTATATGATATGAATCAAAATATAACAAAAGGGAATTATAGAAAGGTGTGTTCTAACCTAGTGGTCGTGAGCCTATACTAATAATAATAATATTTATGTTTGGATCATCTACTTATGATTTTATCCTATACATTTAGATATTCTTTCAAGATAGAATCGAACTGAGTCTGGTTATGGTTCATGGTGGCATGGTTAGTGTACCAATGCTCAGTAGGGAATTTTCTAGTTTTGTGTGTATTATTTTCTACATGGAATATACACCTATATATATATGTGGAATTGTGTTAAGGATGAATTGGTGGTGTTATAATATGTTATACTATAACTCTACATAGCAATCTCATGGTGCATGCAAAATTCATGACCAAGGATTTGGTGAATGAAAAGGGACCTATGAGAGGATTTTTAATAGAAGGAGGCTTAGAGTAAGAGGTGATGACTAGAAATTCTAGGAACTATTTTTGCTACATTTATTTACATCTCTGGTTTTTATACTTGGTTTAACCCACCACTTGGGGGGCATAGCTTATTTCTGTATGGCTTGAGATTCATTACATGCCTTCTCTTATAATGTTTGATTTTGTTTTCATTTTTTTGTTTTATTTATTAGTCTTAGGATACTGTTTAACTAATTTAGGATTATTATTATATCCAATGGTATAATATCCACATGTTCAATGAGACCCTAGATTCTATTAAACATATTATTTCATATGGTGAGGCATGCATAAGGTCTTATATCACCTCCGCAAAAATATTTCATGGAAAAATCTACCTTGGGACATCACACCTTTTAATTAAAAATTCCCCTAAAATAAAATAAAACTTACCCCCTTAATAAGAATAAATTTTGGAATAACTATATAAAACAAGTAATGTACTTATCATGATATTATTTGATATCCCTTTATCTTTTAAGGTAGTTAAAGATGAATTTTTCACACCCTTATAAATATGGTCTTGAATATTACCAAAATTAACTCTATTCTAAAGACATGTATATACATAATAGACCATATAATTGTATATAAAACATCTCACAACTAGCCAATCATATTTTGTATTGGAATTACTATGATTATTTTATTTTTAATCACAACCCGAAGGTCTAAAAAAAACATATCTATATAAGTTTCTATATTTCATAACACACTACTCAGGATACTACTAAACATACATATAATAAGAGAGAAATTTATACCTCTTACCTTCTGATTTATTTGATTGATTATTTCCCATTGATTACCACCTCAACCACTTTTAATCATTATTAAATTAATCATTAAAAAATTCCATACCATCCTTTTAATCACTCTAAATATATTTGTGATATATTTGGAGTCCACGATATGATAATTCACTTCAAAAAATTAGTTTAAATATTGATTAAAACCTATTGTATTAACTATCATGGCATAAAATATAATTGGGTGGATAACATGACAATTTATTAAAGTATGCTTCACAACTGAAAATCGAGTCCTCAAACTTCTAATTTAGTTCCAATTTTTTTGTTTCTATGATACTTCAAGAAACCCTAATAAAATACTTCTCAAGGAAAATATACTTAAATATTTTCCACTCTAGGAAGTCAATCTATTCTTTCTTTTTGAGGGATACTTTTCCCATGAACACCACAGATCGACTCCCCCTTCAAAATGTTAAATGAATAGAATTTAATTTTTATGTTCAGATAAACCTAAAACATCAAATAAATTTTCTAGATAATTGATTCATCCTTTATCTACCATTGGGTCTAATATTCCACAAAATATTAGTGGGTGTTGTTTCATGAAATGATCCAATATAGACAAGTTACACTATGAAGAGTTTGTTTACTCTATTACATTGGTAACACCATTAACATCCTATTTCAACTAAGTTACCATATATAAAAAATAATCTACTCCACTTCCATATATTATTGGTTTCTTATTCATAATGATATTATCTTCATGATTACTTTCCACATCATTTACCATATTTCCTCGGTGTAAAACCATTATAAAAATGACTTAAATTAGATGATGTAACGTGGAATCCCTCATTATTTTTTCATGATAATATATTACATTGATTACTACAACCTAAATTTATTTTATCAATAAAAATTTAACCTATAAAGTTATCAATTTTTTTCATAATAATAATAATTGATTATAAATTAATCAATAGATAATTATGAGTTTAAATATAAAGGATCAGATTTTCTTAATTCCCATTATATTTTAAGTTTAGATTTTTAGAAGAATAGGAAAAAATATTACATATAATCACTTTATTATATATTATGGAGACTTTCACTCAATGTCAATTTTTTCAATAATGACCAGATTTGTGAATTTTAACTCCAATTTCATTCACAACATATTTTATTCTTTAAATAAGATTCGCAATAATTGAAAGATATACCTCACTATATTTCCTACTAATCCATAAGACCTATAAACATTATTTGAAAAAATTACTTGATCAAAAAAATATAATTAAGTGATAAAAAATAAATACACAATTTATTATATTTTAAAAATAATGAAATCCCATCCAAAATTATAAAATTTATATAAGTTCCCCTGATATCGAAAAATTATTTACTTAATAAAAAATCAGCATCACATCTAAAATAATTTCACAAAAAATATCATAAGAAACCATATGGGAAGAAACATAATCATAATGGTTTATTGTAAAACATGAGTACTCATTAAAAATATTTCTTGGAAAATAGTCTTTTCATAGTTAAAATGGGAATAACGATTCCTTTAAACACAAGATAATTAGCTTAGAATTTAAAATTAAAATAGTTATATGAAAAATAATTTGAAATATTTGGAAATTATTTTAGGTACCTTGGGATTCATTATTCATATCACTCTTACAATCACTCTTATAAATTTAATAACCTACTTTGTTAATCTCAATATATATCCCCTAAAGAAAAAAATCATTACCAAAAGAATTTGTGATTTATATCGAGAAAAACTGTAACTATAACAATGTAAAAGGTCCATAAAAAATAAAACACGTTTATTATTTCAATTAAATAATAAAATATTAGTAAATAATTCTATTTAACCCATATACAGAAGCACTTGTGAGTTTAATATAAAAATAATGACAAAAATATTTTTACATTGAAAACTCCAAAAATGAAAAATTTAGAGAAAAAAATTAAAATAGGATATTCTTTGAAATAACATTGAAAATTTACATAAGAATCATCTTAATTGATTTTATTATTAGTACAAATCTTTTTAATGATTCATGTATTAAAATGAGATTCCTTCCACATATTTTAAAAAATTACCCCAATAAAAAATGATAAAAACATAACATTTTAAAAAACTGTATTTAAATTAAATTAGAGTTTAAAATTAACTTAAATAAAATAAATTTTATGAATGAAATTATTGAAAAATGTTTTAAACATTTATATAGGGAAAAGGGTTTATAAATAAAATATTAAAACATTTTAGAAATGATTTAAAGAAAAATCCATTCCTTGAGTCTAAATCACTAGGTAGTTTCTTTAAATACCATATAATAAAAATATTTTAAATTTTTACTTTTTTAAGAAACAGTTTCAGGTTTATTACCTCTTTATACTATATTTTAAATTATTTTTTTTATGATATCTTATATATTTAGTAAATTGATTAAGTTCATGTCATATATTTTGAGGGAACTTAGTTAATATACACAAATTAGAATTGATAGGTTTACCATGGTCAATGGGGTCATTGTTTCAATGTATAGATAATATAAATAAATAAATAATTATAATTTTTATACCTTAAATTCAATTTTTGGCTAATACATGAAATGATTAAAATAAAATAAAATCACATCACTTCATGAAGGCAGTAGTCCACACCTATGCATTAGTGACATTATCATTTTAAAAAAGATGGAAGGATAAGATGTTATGTAATATATTATTATTTTATAATAATAAATATATCATAAATATCACATATATTCATTAAATATATCATAATAACTATACCTATGGAGTGGTGATGAAAAACGAAACACATTACTTTGTGGAGGTGGTAACCCACACATATGAATGAGAAAACTTTTAATTTCCTATAGGATAGAAAAGGTGATGAAAAAGGTTTTTATCATTTACATATTAGAATTTTATACATTTTAGATACTGATATTATGTGATCATCATGGTAACCATTATTATGAAGGAGGAAAAAAGTAGAAAACTTGGAAGAACTAGTTAAGAGTTATTCCAATTCTTTGGAAACCCTCCTTTGGTAGACACCTTAAACTATCTAGGATGTCCATTTAGTAAATAAATAACTTCTAGGATATGGGGAATAGATTTAAGAATGTATTGGAAAAGGTATTATTCATGATAGAGTTCTCAATTATCGCGAGTAAGTGTAAAGAGGAGGTTTATTTTATAATTGAGGGGAGTGGGACTCTTTTAATTATTAATCATCTTTAAATAAAATAAATGTCATACTCATTTTCATGTGGAAATAAATATATCCAATTTTGAATCTACGGTGATATTATTTTAAATCCTATCATCCAATATGAGATAATATGATATTTGTTAACTATATAAAAAATTATGAACCCTAATTAACTCATTTTACTCTAACATTTTGTGACAACAATTTATCATAGTTTCAATTCAATATAATGAAAATTGAATATAAACTCATCCATGTAAAAATATATTTATTTATTTATTTATTACATATAGTTTATCATCTTTGGGTCATGTCCCTAGAAAAACATTACCCCACCTGGAGGGACATACTCCCTCCAAGTATCATCATATTTATTACATCAGGTTGTATCCCTAACAAGATCAGACTTCTTCTTTGTAGAACATATCCATGATAATGACCCAATCCAACCAAATCGAGAAACATTATTATTAATAAGATCTATAAATGGATACTTATGTGTAATTCCCATAACATCCATTTCAAGTAAAGTTCTACTTGATATTTTAAATTGAATGATGTTAAACTGAATCTGTTGGATCTTATCACATGAAGAAGAAATATGTAACTTGAACTATATGGGTTTTGATTCTTGTATTATAGGATATGTAGGATATATATTATATTTTCAATCCCACATCCATAACATCTAACACATTCTTTTATTTTTATAAAACTCCCTAGCACCTAATTGTGTAGATTTAAACTATAACATCTTAAAAATAAAACATCACCTAGAATCAACATAACATGGAAAACACATTATATATAAATATGTTCACATTAAAAAATGAAAATGATAAAATTCTAACACATGGATATCCATTTCCATCAATTGAATTTGTGACGGATTCAAAAACATGATATAAATCTATATTCGAGTCCTGTATTATATGATAATACCTCTTAAACGGTGAGATGAGCCAGACCTCCCATCATATCGGCTAATGAGAGTTCCTAAGTGTCAGGGGTGAGAAGTAAAAAATGATTACTTTACTTTAGAAAACAAGTTTATATCAATGTATCTTATCACTAATGTGGGATCCATTGTGGATTTTTGGTTCCATGAATAAAAACTATTATTGATTTTCTGAAACAAAAAAATAGTGACCGATGCAAATATTCTATAACCACAATCACTCTCCCACACTCAACTAATTGACCAATACCATTTTGGGTCAAATTATTATAAATCAATATCAAAACCATAATTATATTTATCTTACTAGATACCATTAACTTATAATTTTTTATCAAACTTCTATAAAAAACGTATGAAAATATTTTTTTTCAGATATTGTTTTTACCTAAATGTTCTGATTTGGAGATTCTTGTCCTTACACCATATTCATGATTTCATTATATCCCAAAATTTATTAAAGGGTTTTATTATTTTATTTGTTTTCAAGAGTCTCAAAATCATTTCATGGAACCTATGATGATGATATACCTGGAAAAGAAAAAAAATAGTTTTTAAAATATAAATTCTACAAAAAATAATATATTTTATTACTAAATATATATATATATATATATAACCATTCCAGAATAAATAAAACATCTTAAATTAATTAATTTAATAGATTATTACTTATATATAATATTACTTAATTGTTATGAACAGAAAAATTATAATGACACTCATATAGGTTTTAATACTTACCATAACAAAAGAATGTTATAACAATTGAATGATTAAGAACAAGAATTTTCATAATGAAAATTTCAATTTCAATTAATATTAATGATTTCATAGTATTATTATGAAATTTATAAATAATATTTTTGAAGTGGTATAAATAGAATATATTGAAGAAAAAATAAAAAAAAAGATATCACATGCATTTAGATATTGAATCTCTAATTGAGGGACCCCTTGGAAATGAGATGTTTATGACTTATTTATGAGAATAGAGGTTTTAATTTTTTTTTTTATGATTTAAAGGGAGCCCATTTTAGTTTATATTCAATATATATTTAAATGAATCAATTTTCTATTTGTTTGGATTGGATTTGTTCTCTTATAGGTGATAGGGGTGACACTTTTTTAATAGTCTAAACTTTTATCCCATTTACCTTATTTAAACCTTCTCCATAATGACTAAAACTTACCTAGGTAATTTATTCTTATGACTAATAATTGAATTATTTTTATTATGAAATTTTATTATTTTCATTCCAAATGTGAAATCATTTTTATAAAATTAAATTTCAGTTTGAGGTGAAATTGAATTTTAATATCATAGCTCAAAAAGTATAAAAAATATTAAAATCATGAATCATTAGGAATAAAAATCAATTTTATATTATTCAGAAGAATATATTAATAACTATATTAATTATAATTTATTTTATTGAATATATGATCCATAAATTTCAATAAAATAATTCACCAATACTGATATATTTTATTTAGTTAGACAAAAATACCATTGTTAATAAATGTATGGATGGTTATTTGTATGATTTCTCTTTATTTATAAACAATTGGTAATAATTGTTTGTATGAATATTCATTTTCACATATGTATAAACAATTAATTTCAATAAATTAAATACTACAAATAAAGTATATTCAACTTAAAAATAATTTTTTAAAATAAAACATTTATTTAGTCATGAATATTGAAATTAGTACTCCATATAGTTATATAATTATATCATAGATGTAAATAATTAATTTGAAAAATCTTTCCTTGAATTTTATAAACATATTTAATTGATATAAATTCCTAGAAATATTAAATTTAACAATAATTCATAATTCATAAAATCATTATATTTAAAATCAATTATATTTTATATGTAAATTAAAATTATTTTATTATAAAAGAATCATGTATTTTGATAATTATTTATTTTCTTAAATATACTATGATGTGTTTTGTTATATATTATAAAATTTTTTATTTTATTTTATTGGTTTCATTTTCATCACAATCTATTAAACATGTTTAATTTATTTCAAAGGTAAATAATTTATAAAATCATAGGGTGTTACATTCTACCCCCTTTTAAAGTGTTTACGCATATAAAGTTCATCACATTAATAAAAAAATTCATATATCTCTACCTAAATACATCCTTAGGATCCCACATCACTTCCTTGAACTTTTTATTCCTCTAGGGAACCTTAACTAGTTGACTAGTCCTATTTTGTATTATATTTTATCTATGACTCAAGACTTATACTAGTAACACCTTAGAAGAAATAGAAATATCCACTTATACAAAAAAATCAGTTTAGTACAAGTGAAGGGTTAGGTATGTACTTACTCAAAAGTGTCTTATTGAATATTTTTTTACATTGAGAGATGTTTAGTGGATTTGAACATTAATGAGATACATATTCCGCATTGTTGATGATTTCAAAAGGGAAAATGTACCTATATCTCAAATTTATATTCCATAAAAATATCATAACCGTGTTTCAAGGATATACTTAAAACAATACATTTTTATTGACTCCGAACTAAAAATTCCATCAATTATTATCTATATAGATTATTTTCTATATTTTTTAGATATTAAATTATCATTGAATGGTATGAATATTCTTCGAAATTATCATAGAAAGACTCTTCCCCAGTATCTTACACTCTCCAAATTCATTCCAACATGTCATATTTCTACACATATTCCTATAAAGAACCTCATATGGCTGCATTCAAACATGATAATGCAAGTGTTTCGTAGTTCCTTGAAACATGTGTTCTAAATTTAAGAATCACTATTTCTAGGTGGTTTCCATTGGATTTATTCATGGAACTGGAAACTTCCAACAGTTCTTTATCCAAAGAGGACCTGCTTTCCAAAGGCAGGTGTTAGTAAAGTTTTGATCTTTACGATATTTTATAACATTCATTAGTCGAGAGGATGGGAGGTCGGACTCATCACACCCTTTTGGGGGGAATTATTGTCTACTCCAGGACTCTCTTGGTAAAATTAAAATATTTTCATGAATCCTTATTAATTCACCATGTATATCATAAGTATCCCTTGTAATTTACAATCACTTGTTAACATGTGTAAAATATAGAATCATCGGTATGAATTCATGGTTCTTAATTAATGGAAATATCCATATGTATTTGAGGTTTTCCATCAATGGTATCCTCTAATATACTTATTAGAGATTCTTTTAATCAGCATTGTGATAATACTGGTTTTTAAGCCACTTAGTGGGGCACTCTAGAAATTTATAGTTATCCAGGGGGATGAAGGTTTGGTTTGATTTTTGGATCATTCATATAAAATGGGATACCTACATATCCTTCTAAAAGGAATCAGAACCCTCATAGTTAGGTTCCACTGAATGGGACACATCATATATTTTAAGGTCATGTGATAAGGAACTCAAGTAGAAGATGATCAGTCAAAACTTAGTATCGGACTTATGCTAAAGTAGCCCAAGGAAATTGGAAGGGATATGAGTTTCCAAGTAAGATTATACCCTGTTGGGAATATGGCCCAAGGAGAACAGGTTTGATTTGAAGTATTGGGTTTGAACCTCAAGGAAGCTTCCTACCTATCCCATATAGATGATAATCAAAGCCTACATAGTTCGATAAGTCTCATAGGATATTGTGTTATTTTGAGAGAAATGAGTTTGGGATTACTTCCTAAAAAGGAATCCTTGATGATCTGGGGTTTAATTTGGGTTTTATTCCTAAGGAGTATGCCCAGATTAAAGGAATTAGAGTTGGATTCCTAAGGAGGATATCTGGTGAGCTCGGGCCTTGAGGAGGCTTCCTACGTATCCTATTTTAAACAAGAATCAGAGTTCTCATAGTTAATTTAGTCATGAAAATGTTGTAATCATGACAAATCCCTAAGCCCACATGAGTCATGCTCGATGTGAGAAACAAGAGAATGTCAAATATTCAACAAAGGCTTTCACACTTTCAAATTTTTCCTCCTATGCTGATGGAAGAGGGCGCACCTATGGCAGTGACAGTGGAAGAGTGAAAGGTAATGAGCCTTCCCTCTATTATATTTACATTTGACAAGGGTCCAATGTATGGAATAAGGGGTGAAGGTGAAGGGCTTATACCAGGATGGTTTCCCTAAAATTGATCCTGGTAAGGGAGGGAGACTTCTCTTATGCTTGTGTGGAAAATAAAGTGTGAAGTGTACCTTCCCTATGAGAGACCAGAGGTTTCGAGTCGTCTCTTCAAGAAGGGAGGGGCCAAGACCCAAACCCTCCTCCAAATTGGGAAATTCCAAACACTGTTCTTGGGAGAAATTCCCATGTGACTGTGGATATACAAACCCACAAACATCACATGAATCCTAACCCCATTGTGAAACAAATGTGGGAAACCTCTGAATGTGGAAATACAAACCCAGATAGAAGACACATTGATGTGTCTTTTCCAACAGTTTGACAAGTCATGAGTTTTTTGTGAAGGCCTCAATTTATTCCCTTTCTAATAAGGGAACCAAGTAAGGAGATACCCTGTCATGAATGTATTTTAAAAAGGGTACTTGATTTGGTCGCATAGGTCCCTCGTGGAAGTATGCCGCATAGGTACCCCGCATTGATATACCACACAGGTAGACCACACAGGTATGCCGTGAAAATATGATGTGCAGGTTCGACGCACAGGTATGCCGCGCAGGTCTGAATGATGACTGAAAAAATGTGTTTTTCAAAAGAGAACCAATCCTATATAAAATTCGTAGAAATATTTTCAATTCATTCTTATCCCATTTAATTATCTCTTCACTCATGGTTTATAGAGCTACCTGAGGCAATTTGAGGGATCTAATAAAAAGGGATACATAGTGGGAGCTTTAGGGAGTCTTTCAATTTTTCTTCAGTCTAGAAATGGGGAGCCCAAGGGATCTATTTATAGGTAGAGATGGGCCCTGGTCGAAGACATGATGCACGTGCAGGTACTTCGCACCGCTCCGCCGTGCAAGTCCTCCACACAGTCTAGACGTGGAGGTCTTTAGCTTCCTTTAAATAGGTTTCACCCTTTTTGGTTTTCTTTATTCATGCTTTCTATGAAATTTTGTAGCTCTTGTTGCGTAGTTCACTTTTCCAGCCTCATCGCGTTGTTCTCTCATGTAATTCCCTTAAAATTTCTTCAAGTTAAAATTATTTTAATCGATGGATCTACGCCAGAGGACTTCATCGAAGGAGTTGTGCTAAGACCTTTGGTGAACGACCTATGAAACAGACCTCATTGAAGGATCTATGCGGCAGGCCTCATCGAAGGACCTACATGAACAGTGTCCTTTGCCAAATGTTTTATATTCTCTTTAAAATTCTAACCTAAAATTTTAGTAATTCTTTTATAGGAAATAATGACTCATTTGATGACTCATACTAAAGAATCTAAGGCTTTCCAAAATGAAATTATGAAGATCATCAGACTAGACTATTATGATATTGTTGAGAGTGCTCTTCCTGGGCTATGGAAGGGTCTAATTCCGTACCAACGTGACTATGAAGAAAGTCCTTATTTACCCTTTTATAGGCCTGGGCTTTAGCAATATGCCCATGTTCCATCTTTTAAAAATTACTTTCTAAAGAATTAGTTTCTTCGTTATTCCAACTGTAACTGTAAGAATATTAGTGCAATGGGGGATCCATTATAGGAAAGAACTATCCCTATTAGTTGCATCCTACATCACAGTTGTTGCACTCCCAATATGAAGGATCATATTGTAGATCCAAGACCACATTGTTATTATTCCACTTTTCAGGCTTCTCAAACAGATCAATCTAATGGTTGGAAAGGACATTGGGACCTTCATTCTAGAGGGGGTGTAAAACCCGAGTAGATGTAGGCATTCTGGGTACGTTAGACTTGTGTAGAATTTAGAAAAGAGTTATTAGACGTTTATATCTACGAAGATTTCTGGATACGGCAAACTAATGTTTCTAAAAATGAATTCATTCCTAAATTACTGAGCTGATGGAGTCCATAAAAGAATTCCTTTCATTTTATGCACTGTGAAGTTGGCATTAGTCTCTAGGATATTTACCAAATAGCTGGAATTCCCATTCTTGGTGAAATTTATGATGAATTCATTCTCCCTACTGCAACATAGGGTGATGCTTCTAGAACACCACCACTGGCTCATGAATTATTTAAGACAGCAAAGAATTTACCCAAGGACAAGAAAAATATCCATGCTAGAGTGTGGATGGAAGTCTTCTTAGAACCAACAACAAAGGAAGGTCCAACCTATGGACATCCTACTGTTTTTCCTTCTACTGATAACCGAGGCAGTTCAGGAACATATTGGCCTATACTGGAAAGAGGTGATTATAAGCATTGGGACTATAATGTCAAACCTGATATAGATGAAAAATTACACTTAGCTTCCTTCCTTTCTATGTGCCTAAGCCTTTATTTTCTTCCAGTCTATGAATCTGGAGGTGTTGTAAGATCAGGGACTTTCATCATTACAGCTAAATTGGTAGAAGGGAAGTATATTGGGCTAGAAACCCATGTATTATCAATAATTTACCATCTCCTGCTGCATTTATACAATGGGAAGGCTCCATTTATAATTTCAGGTCCATTACAAGTTTTGTGGGGTTGGATTGTAGCACATTTTTCTTTATATTCAGTGCTAAATTCAGTCAAAGTTCCCAATGGCCGATTCACCACATTTTTACAGAAATTTTCCGGTATTCAGCCTCTGAACTTGAGACCTGATGTGGTGTTAAAGGCATTGAATGTATCAGGAGAATTCAGCTTCTTTCCTTTTAGTAACCCACAAGTTGGAACATTTATTGATGATGGTAAAGAAAATAATTATGAAATAAGATCTTATATGATGGAATTCAGGGATGGCGTATTATCAACCAGGATTGATGGTGAAATTATCTGCGAGGATTACGTCCCCTATATGTTTTCTTGTTAGTTCAGGTGTCTTCAATAATCAAACACTTTTCCACCCATATATTCCAAACATGAAAAAAACCCAATAGTAGCGTGAAAATTGTGGATTCTAATAGCTTTAAATGGATCAAAAATTTTGATGACATTACCTCCACCAAATGCATCGATCAGATTGGAAGTATGCTAAAGCTTGGGCTTCTTCATACCCTCAAGGGACTTTGACAAAAGGAATATATCGAGTGGCAGCTACAATTACTATTTCATGTGGAAATCGTGGTAAGAATCTTAAATCCAGAGATGATAAAGAAGTTTTAGAGGTTTAATAGCCCTTAAAATGTCTTCACATAAGGTATACCAGGGCGACCAAGGCTTGAGAAGCAATACCTTCAATGCAAGGCGATCTAGTCACTACCATCAAATAGAGATTCATATTCCATCTGTTGAACTTTCTAAAGAAAGGAGTCTTGAAGAAGTTCCCCAATCAGAAAGTGTTGAATCTACTCCATAGTCAACCATACCAAGATTGAATTATGTGCGACTTTCATCCATTCATCATTGGGAGAGTGTAACCTGTGATTTAGGGATGCATGGGCATTTCTCCAGCATGGAATTTGAATACCAGATATTAGTGACATCAAGTCACCTTCTGATTGTTATCTGCAAATAACTTTGTTGAAGTACATAAGTATATTGCGGAGCTAGAGGATTTTATATATGCAACTAATGAACAAATCCCAGCCTCTAAACGATTATCTTGTATGATGGACTTAGGTGTGCACGCAGGAGTAATTATTGACTCTAAGGAGGAGTGGGATATTTATATTAATAATGAGAATATATTTAACTTTTTATTTTGTCTCAAATATACTTTATCATTTATTATCATTAATCATGATGAAAATGAATTTATGTAGCTTTTATGTAGAGAAGGAAGCTCCAGACCAATTCTTGAATCACCTCAGTATGGTTCTACAGGCTCTTCTATCAATGCAGTAAATGATCCTCCCAGGTTGACAGAACTTTCTCTAGGACCAAGAATCATGACTGGGGTAATGGTGATAGATAATCCTCAACCATTACCTCATGTTTCCCCTATTAAGAGAAGTGTTTCAATCTCTCCCCAGGCTTTTGAACAAAAATGCAAGAGAGAAATAAGATTGATTCAAAGTGTTTACCGAAGGAGTAAGTATTTATACGATCCTTATGGAATACAACTTTCTCAATATATTCTGGTAACCATGTTTTATCCACTTATAGGATCTATGTCTCTCTCCTCTCTCAAGTGATTAAGAGATTATTCTTCAAGACAAGAAAAAGAAGACCCAGGGGAAACCCAGGTTCATGCTAATGAATATGTAATTTTAGTAGATCAATCGTCAAAAGATTCAGTTATACCTGCTACTAGCTCTACTAAGAGAGAGGAAATCCATGGTAATATTAATTACATTCCTCAGTTGCTTTTGAAAAAGGATCCTGAGATAATCAACACTGATATTATTATTCCTTCAAAAGAAAGAAATGAAGATCCAGGGTAATATAAGACAAATAAAAATGTTGACCCAAACTTAGAAAGACCTGATTCTGCCATACTAATTGAAGATCCAAGGGAACAAAATGTCAGTAGAGCCAATTTTGGCATCAACCAATGTTTGTTGTATACCTTAAATGGTGAGGATGCTATAACATTTCAGGCTGTATACACTGAAATGACGGATACCCTTAATCAAAATATTCATATTCTTGGTTCCATCATGGAGTTTGGGGATTTTCATGAAGAATTTCAACAACGTAAGTCCTTATTCTAGCATTTTACATACATAATTGTTCTTCAACTTTCTTCATTACCTCAAAGTTCACCTTATACATCTTTATCTACAAAAAATTTCACAAAGGCTCTTCAAGAATGGGGTATTCCACTTTATCCTTCCGTTGGGGATGGAGAAATACCAACAGAGGATCCTTCATCAAGATATGTTCCTAAGCCTTCAAATGTTATAACTGAGAAAATTCAAGGAAATGCCCCTTCTCAAGAAACATCTACTCAAATCACTGAGGCTGAGAATACGGGGACTGAATCCAATCAAGTAGCTGACTTATTATTGGGTAAATATAATCAGCTGTTTGAATCATATTTTTTCCTCCATTTGAAACTAATAATGGCCTTGATTTATCATTTAGGGTATAATCTCCTAGATCATAAGGTGAAGCTTCTACTGTCCCAAGATAAGTAGAATAAGGCATCTCTTTAAGAGACCTGTTTCCAGAGTACATTTTACCTCATGATAGTGACTCAGATTCAGACTTAGAGATGCAATATTCTCATTGTATGAAATATAAGAATACATGGCGGTATATATAGAGAATAATTTCCAAAAATACTTTAGATGAATTTTTGTACCATTTTTAAAAACTCCCAGCATTATTTTGCGTATTGGGATTTGGTGGATTTAATTATCGGCCAGTCTATGATGCCATGAAATAGATTTTTCTCCAAAAAGAGCAGGAGCATAAGCTACGATAAGATTTTTAAGAGGCTAAAAGACACATCAATATTGAGGGATTTCAAGCTGCAGTAGTTGAGGCAGAGGAAAATCATAATAAGAAATCACTCGAGATTACCCAAAAATCAAAGAAACAATAGAGTTGTTATATCTTCAACAAAAACTAGATATTGTTCATAATAAGCTTGATCAGTTGAATTAGACATTAAGAGAAACCCAATTAGATGGGATAACTACCATTTCAACTGCTAAAGAAGCACTATGTCAGGCAGAGGAGGTTGGAGTTTCTCAACTATCTAAACTTCAACAAGAAGCTAATAGGGCTCACGAAGTGGTCCATCAAGTAAAAATTCATATTGAGAGATTATTCTAAAACATGATAGAGATGCTCCATTTTGTTGATGTCCCATTATTTTCATATGAATGAAAGAAATTTGGGTTTTAATCATATAAATCTTCATTCCTATTTTTCATGATCACAATATAAAAATTAAATGATGATAATGTTTTCTTTATGTTAAAAAATCATTATTATAATAATAAGAATGAAGTGCTCAAAATTTTCTTATTAAGCTGAGGGACCTAATGAGAATAAGTTGACTGTTTCTAGGGTTATATGGATATCCCCAAAAATTTTGTATCTTTTGACCTTTTTTTTATTACTCAATATTACCTAAATCATACAAAAAATGTATATTTAGTGAGCTAGGACATGACTTTTTTTCAGAGTTCCCTTCATGGGTTCTCAATCTAATGAGCACCGAGTCTTTTGTTATTGGAATCTTAGAGTCATTCTAGTTGGACTACAAAGGGATAATATTTAGGGTCGAAATAGATTTTATTGTAAAATTTTAATTAAATCCCAAACAAAACACTATGGCTAAGAATCGCTTTAATATTCTTTAAACATTTTTAGGGGGAATCTTGGGCCATGATTTTTTATGGATACCAAATTTAATGCATGTATCAACATAAAGGGTGTATTTTCTAGGAACAAAGTTACCATTATTTGAAAAACCCGTTATAGGGGCTGTATTATGTAGGGCCAACTGGGGAATATGTTGCATAGCCAAATAATGGAATCTTTTGACTGACAGGCCTATTATGTAGGCGACTTATGAAAGGCCGCCTAAAGGCACATGATGTATAGTCAAGTAAAATAATTCATTAGTAATTTAACGTTTTGCTGTTGATAGATAGGGGAAATAATATTTTGGTGACCCAAGACCACAATGGGTGGTTTTGACAAGGCAATGAATTTTAAGAATGAAAGAGCTATTTTATACCGACATATGTCATGAATAGGAAAACCAATTCTATAAAAAAATGGTGTATGAGAAATGGATAAAAATTTATCAGAAAGGGGAGATTTATGATATCGTATTGTGCAGTTTTAAGTCATGCAGTAAGGACATTGGTACTGTGCAGTTTTAAGTCATGCAGTGCGGAGATTGGTACTGTACAGTTTTAAGTCATGCAGTGAGGACATTGTGTGGTTTTAATTTAAGGTCTTTATCTATGACTAAAGAGATGAAAAAACACTCCCAATTTCTAGATAATTTGTTTGAAAAAATACTATTATATTCAGCTATGTAAGTGAAAACTGTAAAATGGGATTTAGGAATTTTTGGAACCAAGGAATGATATGGGAAAAGGGCTAAAATCATTAGAGGAAATATTTTCTAAGAACGAAGTTACCATTACTTTAAAACCCCATTATGGGGGATGTATTATGCAGGGGAAATTGGGGAATATTCCACATATCCAAATAGTGGCATCTTTTGACTGACAGGCCTATTATGTAGGAAACTTATGCAAGGCTGCCTAAGGGAACGTGCTACATAGTCCGGGAAAAGATCCCTTAGAAGATTGACGTTCTATTGCTAAAATTCAAATAAAGTTTATGGAGAATCATATTTTCCAAAGCATAGAGTTTGGTTTATGGAGAAAGGTACCTGAATATGTAAATGGAATTTCCAATCAAGATATCCAAAGAATCTAAGGAATAGGTGTTTTGCAAAGGTCTGACCCAAATGTAAAAGATATGGTGTCTATAGTTTTAGGTCATACAACTAGGACCAGAAATGGAAACAATATTTAACATGTGGCCAAGTGATTTCAAGGTTATTTCATAGTGAATCAAACACATGGTGAGGGAAATGTGTAATCCATGGTCTTGAATATTTCCATATTGTGAGAAATATAATGAGACAAATATAATTGAATGACTGTTTTAAAATATATATTATTGTATATTGTCATCAAAGATTAAAGGTGACAAAGATTAAGAACAAAGTTACCATTACTTGACAAACCTTTTATGGGGGTTTGTATTATATATATCCAACTAGGGCATATGCTGCAAAGCCAAATAATGACATCTTTTGGTTGACAGGCCTGTTATGTAGGCAACTTCTGCAAGGCTACCTAAGGGCACGTGCTGCGTAGTCAGACAAAAGAGCTCTCATGTATTATAAA
The DNA here is from genome assembly GCA_963277665.1 of Viscum album. Classification (NCBI taxonomy): domain Eukaryota; kingdom Viridiplantae; phylum Streptophyta; class Magnoliopsida; order Santalales; family Viscaceae; genus Viscum; species Viscum album. The sequence continues at coordinate 1,507,614,491 of OY728139.1, read as the reverse complement.
TCATGTCACCAGAAACCGTAAGAAAGATTATGAGGATCTGAAAATATTAAATATTAAGAGTGTGAAATATGGACGAGGGTTTATGTTCAATGTTTATGAGAAATATTTGAATCAATATTGACCATGAGTTTGATGTCCTTTACATAGATCTGACTCATATGTAAAATAAAGACTTTATTTGTTTCCTTTGAATGAATATGGCGATGTGATGTTTGAAGTCATGAAACGAGTACATTATACTATGAATTTTTAAGTCATGTGGTGAGGACATTATACTATGAAGTTTTAAGTCATGCAATGAGGACATTATTAACCCCATAAGAATTTAAAACACTTTATACAAAGAATCTATTTACCCAATTCCTAATCTCACATAATCTATGATCAATGTGAGGAACAAGGAGGAGTAAGGGTTCTTTTATAATGAAAAGGTGATGAAAATGAAGAATAGAGGTATTAGATTTCCATGATGTTTAACGTCATGTGGTAAGGACAACAATGAATCGATATGAAAGGAAAGACAAATTGTAACTGCATTAAGGGATAAAACCCAAGTGTCACTATATGTTTTACTGGGTAAAGAATCAATACATACATAGTTCTTAAAACATTTATGGTGTAGATTTTATTCTCATATAAGAAATAAAGTGGTTTTTTTATCGCAACTAGGACTAAAATTGGAGATTTAGGCATCTCTACGTATCTTATTAATAATGAAAATCAAGTCATGTGTAGTTCTTTAAACAGTCATTCTTCATGTTAATCGAGTCTAACATGAATAATGGGGGCTTTAAACATGTTATAAGAGAACAGTAAATATTAAGATAATGGTATAAGGACAAAATAATATATCTTAAGGAAACACTCTATATAGATCTGATTCATATATAGGAGGTGGAATGAAAATAAGAATATTTTGTGATTGTGGCTGGGCCCAAAATTAGATATTTTAGGCATCTCTACGTATCTCATTGAATAACTAATCAAGCCAGACGTAGTTCTTTAAACATGGTCTCTATGCTGATCTGACTCTGACATAGGAAAAAGAGGGACTCATGTACTACTAAGGAGTAGTGATAATGTCAATGATATTTTCTTATGGAAGATTCTAACGTATTATAGAGAAAATGTTAGTTGTACAAATGATGTCATGCAGTTTAACGTCATGCGATAAGGACGAAGATGTTACAAACTTTAAAGTCATGCAACATGGAATCATATGGTTGTTATGCAGTTTAATGTCTTGCAACTAGGACACGGGGTATGTGCAGTTTTAAGTCTTGCAGTAAGGACGTTGTACTGTGCAGTTTAATGTCTTGCAGCGAGGATGTTATATTGTGCAGTCTAAAGTCTTGAATTGAGGATGAATATGTATAATTACACAATGTATTTCTTCAAAAATCTCACATTGGTTAGAGTTGTAATGAGGTCTCCTTCCATTGAGATTAAGGCATAGGGTCCATTTGAATAGAACTTATGTATAGAATTAGGTCTTTCCCACTTTGGTTAAAGTTTTGGAGGTTTCGTTCCTGGTATCATTGGAGTCCTAAGGACCAATACCAATTCTCTTTGAAGGAATGAACAAAGGCGAACTTTCTTATTAAAACCTCGTGCTATTCTATTCTAATAAACTTCTAAATAATGAAAAGTATGTATTCATTTCTCATCTAATATTTCCAACTCATTGAACCGTTTATGAGATTTTTCATCTAAAGAAAATGGATCACAGATTGCAACTCTAAGTGAAGGCAATTTTATTTCAATTGGAAAAACTGCTTCGGTTCCATATACCAATGAATAAGGAGTTGCTTGGGTAGCAGTACGGGAAGTTGTCCGATAAACCCATAAAGCATCCAAAAGTTTATCAGGCCATGATTTATTATCTTTATCCACCATATTCTAGAGTATATTTTATAGATTCTTATTGAAGGCCTCTATCTATCCATTGGTCATTGTATAATAGTGATATGAATGGTTGGACTTGATATTATGTTTCTCATACAACTTTTTTACTTAAGAAGAACAAAAATTGGTTCCATTTTCTGTCAAAATAGTATGTGGAATGAAAAATCTGTTGATGATATTAGTTTTTTAAAAAATAACAATGATTTTGGCTCCAAATTTCTTGAGAGGTATTGCCTCAGACCATTTAGAGAAGATATCAATATCAGTGAGAATATACTTGAACTTCTTAGCCGTGGCTAGAGGATAAGGCCTTACTACATCCATTCTCCATGTGGAAAATGGTCAAGAGTATTTCTTTGTATGTAGAAACTCTAGGGGTTGATGAATTAAGTGGGCATGCACTTGTAAGGGATGACATTTCTTAGTCAAATCTGTGCAATCCGGCCTCATTGAAGGCCAAAAATATCCAAGCCTTCGAATCTGATCGGAGATTCTGTGCCCAGATGGTGGGTACCACAAGCTCCTGAATGTACTTCTTTCATGACAGCTGTAGTCTCTTATCCATCAATACATCTGAGGATAATTCCATAAAATCCTCGCTTGTAAAGGATATTTTGGTGGTCTGGACTATCATAAAGAGTAAAATTGGCCACTCGTCACCGGATCTGTTCTTTCTCAGACCTGTCTAGTGGAAGTATCCCATTTTAAATATATTCCATGATGTATGTTATCCATCCCATAGTATAATCATATGGTTCAGAAATAGGGATAATTTCATTAATTTCTTCCCTTCTGGTTTGAATAAAAGGTGAGACCACATGGAAATGGGTTATGCTGATAACTATATCATCTCGATTTGGATATACCAAGGCTGTAGCTGCATTTTCCATTGCATCTGCTTAGGAATTTTGTGATTGTGGTACATAGTACAATGTCATCTCTGAGTGAAATTCATCCATTAACTCTCTAACGTAATCACATAAAGGAATTAATTCTTCTTTTCTGATAGAATATTTCCCATTGATTTTTTTGATTACCAATTTTGAATCACCTTTCACCTTTAAAATGATCCATTTTCACCTGAAGTTCCAATTCCAAACCTATGATGAGAGCTTGATATTATGCTTCATTATTGGTACCACCTTCCGATAATAGGAAAGAATAAGGCAATACTGCCTTTTTCGGGGAAATAAGGACAATTCCTAATCCAACCTTATTGAGTTTAGGGTTTTCCATTCTCTTTCCTATTTGACTTCTAGAAGCACCACCAAAATACATTTCCCATGCTTGGGAATTATCTTGAATAGAGAATACCTATTCATCGGGAAGATCAGTATTAAACGATGTATCTTCCGAGATGGATGTTCAGCAAGGAAGCCGGCCAGAGCTTGGCCTTTTATTTATTTTTTAGGTACCAACTGAATATCAAATTATTGCAAAATAACCGTCCACTGTGCTAGATGTCCTGTAAGCATAGGAGGACTGAGGATAAATTTGAGTGGATTATTACAAGACATCAATTAGACCTCATGATGTTACAAGTAGTGCCTTAATTTCTAAACTTCAAAGATTAATTCTAGGTAGCACTTCTTAATACTTGAATACCGAGTTTCCACATCAATCATAGTTCGAATGAGATAGTAATGGCTATTTTCATTCCCAGCATCATTATTTTGGGTGAGGAAGGCACCTAGTGATCGCTCTAAAGCTATCACATAGAGAATAAGTGGTCTTCCTTCAACAATAGGCGTTAATACTGGTGGAATAAAGATATATTTCTTGAGGGTATTAAATGCTTCATTGAAAAAATTCAGTCCATTGGTAATTAACTCCATTTTTCATTAATCTAGTGAAGGGTAAACACTTGACTGCCAAATTGGTGATAAAGCGCTGAATATAAGACAAGTGTCCTTGGAGTCCTCTTAATTATTTAAAATTTTGAGGAGGTGACATACTTAGGATTGATTTTTTTTCTCAGGATCAACTTTGATACCACGATGGTGTATAACAAAGCCAAGGAATTTTCCTGAGGTTACCTCAAAAGCACATTTCAAGGGAATTATCTTCAAACTGTGTTGCCGAAGTTTATTGAATATAGTTTTCAAATCATCCAAGTGATTAGAACATTGTATGGATTTGACTACCAAATAATCCACATAACATTCAAAAAAAATCCATAAGAAGGGCTTGAAGATATGGTGCATGGCACATTGGTATGTTTCACCTGTATTCTTTAAGACAAAGGGCATTACCCGATAGTAAAACACACCTTGAGGGGCTCTAAAGGCTGTAGATTATTCATAATCTGGGGCCATATGGATTTGATTATACCCAGAATATCCATCCATGAAGGAAAGAGATTCATAGCCATATATTGCATCAATTAGAAGTTCTGTGATCGGAACTGGAAAATCATCTTTAGGATAAGGCCGGTTAAGATCTCCAAAATCAATGCAGACTCTAATTTTCTTGTTATTCTTTTCAATGGGACAATGTTGGCCATCCATTTGGGTTATTGGAATTCCCTAAAAAATTTAGCCTTTATAATTTTATCAACTTCATCTTCTATTTTAGAGGCATGAGTTGGGTGTGTTCTCCTTTCTGATTTCTTGAATCTACGACGTTCTTCTGGAAAAATTCAGATGATGGGTGGATACATCAGTATTAAGACCTGGAATTTTTGTATAATTCCAACCAAATATGTCTCTATGTTTCTTTAGAAAGGAAGTATCACCTCTTTCTCTTTAGAAGTCATGGACACACTAATTAGAGTGTGGCATGGATCTTCTTCTATACACAAATTTATTTCTCTGAGTTTATCCACAGTGGTAGAGACACCTTCTTCTAGTGCTGGAGGACCATCCTCGAGATCTTCCTCTTCATCTTTATTATGTATTATCTCCTCTATTCCCAATTTCATAGTAGATGATGAGAAAAAACTCCCAGAGTTAGGGGAGAAGTTATCATTTGAATATCCCGAAGAAGAGGCCACCATATCCGACCCTACTGATGATGAAGGGTCTTCCTATGGTAATAAAGAGGGATTGATGGATTTAGAATCAACATCTTTGTCTTCATCAAGCATTACTACTACTTCTCCTATTCTATTTGATGAAGTAGAGGCTTGTTATAGTTCAGTAGATTAGGTAAAAACATCTCCATTCAAGCTTCCATCATTTCTTGGTGTATCAATAATTTCTCCCATGTTGTCAGGATCAGTTGCTACAATTGAAATTATGGAAATTACTGGATGAATGCATGGATTTTATTTTACCCTTTCAATTTGATTGATGGGTAACACATAATCTGTACTCAAATGCATGAATGGATTTTCTGGGATCTTTTCCAGTCCATTTGAATCATTAAATCTGGTTATCTCCTTTTTCATGGGCTTTCTTCCTTTTGTGTGATAAAACTCTGCCTCAATGTATTGAAATTCACTTGTTTTAAATGGAGAATTTTCACCATATGATGTCCCAATTTTACTATTGAAACAGTATTTCAGACATTGGTGGTATGAAAAAGGTATGTCTTCATGTTGATGCAACCAAGGCCTTCCAAGAAGAATATTCAAGGTTGTGTCCTGATGAACAACCATGAAATATGAATTAGACACAAGATATCCAAAATGATTTCTGAGTGTAATTTTGCATAGAGGTTCTTGTTCATTCTTATCATAACCTTTCAAAATTAAAGTCGAAGGAGATAATTCAAATTTAGTCAGGCTCAATCGACGAAGTGTATGAATAGGAATGAGGTTGACTTCAGATCCATTATCAATGAAGGCTCGTTGGATGTCTACATCATTGACCTTGCTAGAAAAATACAATGGTCAGATATGTCCATATAAAACATCATCTTCATATTCATCTATAAAAGATATGACTGCATGACATTTTGAAAAATCATTCTCTATATGGTAAACTTCAGTAGAAGAAACTACAGTTTCAAACTCTTGAGGACTTGAAAAAGCCTCAATGAGTGATTCTCAAAGATCTTTTGATAGATTTAATGAATCAGGAATCAACAACTTGTCCGGTACTTGGGCCAACTATTTCAAGATGTCATACTTTTGGTTCAAAGTTCTGTGTTTCCTAGTATGGAGATATGGTTTTTCAGGTTCTTTGGAAGTTGATACGCCTATTGTAGATGTACTATGTGTTTGAGTAGAAGCTGGAGAAATTTCGAGCTTTAGTAAATTAGACTGAGTAATTATATTTGTTTGCTGAGAAGAATATGGTGTGGCTTCGAATAGGTCTTCCAAAATAATTGTGTCAGAACCCAGCCTATCTTTGAAAGAATAAATTCCTTGTTCTTATTGATCCCATTGAAAGGACCTTCGATGAGTTTCTGCCGCATATATGGTTTGAGAAGGGGTATAATTAAAATGGTGGTTTCTGTAATTCCCACGTCTTCCCATGTATCCTCAACCTTAGCTTCTTCCTCTTGGTCCCCAATTATGTACAAGGAACTCTGACTCATTATAATTAGAATCACCATTGGCATAAGGATCTACTAAATGGATAACATTAACAGAACCTAAGACCAATTATTTTTCTAATGAGGATTCTACCTGATAGGTTAGTTATAGTTGTGCCATTTGGAGGGGTGGTGCCCATTATTTTGAAACAAATGGCAGAAAATTTACCTGGGTCAAGGACAATTTCGCCCTTGACACAAGATCGTCTTCTTCTAACTGCTCTTTTTCCTTATGATCACTTTTTTTCTTTGAGTAATGGCCTATTGATGAAGATGGTTTTTCTATGGAAATAGTGGTAGAAGACAAAATTAGTTGTTTCAATTGTGTTTGTAAAATGGCATGAGTTCGGTGGATCAATTTTCTAATCATCCAATCATCATATTTCTGTACATTTTTACTTTTAGTCTCTTTACATTCTCCATCTTCCTCTGGATTAGTAGCAGTAACACATGCTACTTGAGATGATGTAATTTTTATTTTCAATTGTCCAGAATCTACCATCTTTTGCAGAAGGTCTTTGAAAACAAATCGCTACTAAATGGGTTGTCCCAACATCTGATGAAACAGACAATAATTCGGAATATCTTCAACTCCTTCTCTATATGGATTCTTTATCCTTGGAAACTGAACCGAATTGTTTTCTAAGGATGAAATGAAGTAGCCAGGAACTTTCTCATTCCTAAAAAAATAAACTTTATTATTCAATTCCTCAAACTATTTCCACATTTGATCTCTTTTATAATCTTGACGATATGTTCATTATTGATTATGCTCAGGAGGTGTAGTCCTTCGGTATGATGAAGGTCTTGAAGTAGAATCAGGTACATGTGAGTATTTGAGTGTGATTGTAGCAGATTCTTCCTTTCTTATCCTCCTTCCTAGAGCTAATGGAATTATATGAGTTTTAGCCTTACTTTCTATAATAGAGTCTTCTATCTGCTGAGCGATTGAAGTAAGGTCTTGAAACCCTCATTTGTATTTCACAGGGATTAATGGTATGCATAATTCATCATGAAGATTTTCTACACTGATTGGAAGTAACTCTTCTTGAGGGAGTGATAACTTAAGGAATATGTTAATCCCTTCCATCAAGCAATGAAATTTAAAACACTTTCATTCTCCCTTTGTTTACAATTGGTAAGATCAAAAATTGTCATCTTTAGTAGCATTGAGCTAAATTTAAGAAGGAATTTCTGACAGAGATCTTCCCATCTAGTAATTGATTGAGATTGCAAACTTGTGTACTAGACAAAATTTGGTCCATGTAATGATTACACAAAACACCTATTCTTAACTACTTCTTATTGTTGAGAAGTTCCCATAATAGGACCCCAATAGGAAACAAAATGTGTTAAGTGTTGTTCTGGATCTCCTGAACTATTAAATATTGGGAATGTAGTATTCAAAAAATTTGGTGGGGGAGGAATTGCATCCACCCATTCAGGGTAATCTCTCTTTTCCAGTTGAACAGGTGTACGTCTGTTGACGCTCCATTCATCACAGAATCTAAAGATCAGAAAAGGGGAATATCTGAGCTCAAAGTGATTCAACCTTTGGAAAAATATCAAAAATTGACAAAGGAAGGAATAAGAAAAATGTTTCCCATAAGTCGCGTAAGTTCCCTCATAGTCGTGCAAGTCCACTTGCGCGACGCATGATGGTCTTGCAAGTGACTTGCGCGCCATAAGTGATAACCGCTCGGGGTCTTCTCCTGCCAATAAATAGACCCTATGGGCCCCCCATTCGAGGAGGATTTTTTCCAGAAACTCAGAATTGAGCCCCCGGCGCCCTAGCCTCTTCTCAAAGATTCCGAAACACTTCTAAGGTAATTTCTTACCTAGAACGGAAGATCTAAAGAGGGGGAGGAAGGCCTAAGTGTTGAAACTCATCAACACTTGCACGCCTGAGTGGCCAGCCCTTAAGGGAAAAGGCCAAACTTGCGCGTCGCCTTACTCCTTTAATAGAACTTGCGCGCCCCTTTTCTGGAAGAACCTCAAGAGGATTCTAAAGGCTTTAATCAAGAGTCGCTCAAGTATTACCCTTATGGTTAACCGTCGTGCAAGTACACATGTGTCGCGCAGGTATACCTGCGCGACCAGGACTTGCGTGCCCATGCAGTATCTGCGCGCCTGCCAGGAGTTGCGCACCACTGCCTTTTTTGGGTGCCCTTCTTGCCCATTTCACCCCTCTTAAGCCATTCCACCTTTACTATTCAAGATTCAGTCTTCAAGACACTATTCAAGGCCATTTATGGCATGATTTCTTGATTTTACTTCCTTATCTGAAAGGAATTCTGTGGAATATCTCTCAAAACCTAGTGATTTACACATCTTTATGTCACTAGATATTGAGATTTCATTAATTCAACCTCATCCTTTAAGATGTGAGAATCCTTAACCTAGGTCTCCTTTTCAGGAATAATCCCCAGTCATAAGTCATCTAATTTGGGCATCCTATTTAGGAGTAAGCCCCAGATCCCCTAACCTGGGCCACCTTTTCAGGAATAAGCCCCAGCCATAATCCTTAACATGGGCATCCTTTTCAGGAGTAAGCCATAGTCTGAAATATGGGCATCCTCTTCAGGAGTAAAACCCAAGTCCCTTAATTTTTCAAATCTCTTAACCTGGACCACCATTTCAGGAGTAATCCCCAGTCTTAATTTCTCTTAACCAGTCCTAATTTACCTTTAATCTGGGATTCCTTTTCAGGAGTAAAATCCAATCCTAAGTCCTCTCCTAATTTGGGCCTCCTTTTCAGGAGTAAGCACCAAGTTAGAGTATTCAAAATCTCCATGAAGCACATATACCTTTATGGACCCTGTTCCTATATTTCTTCCTTAAAGTAAATCCTAACCTTCATTTATCTGGGCAGTCATACATACATAATACCCACATTATTTCTTATGATTGTATCTTTCAGGGTACAATTGTCTAATTTTTACCAATACCTCTTATTTCTCACACCGAGCATGACTCACATGAGCTTAGAGTGTAAAAGTAATTATGGCATCCTTCTTTGAGCCATCAATCATAAACATCATACTCCCTTACTCAAACTACATGGGTTCTGATTCATTTTATAAACAAAGGATACGTAGGTAGCCCATATGCATGTTTGATCCCAACTCTGAAATAATTCATGTCCTTCTGAATGACAATAAACTTCATGTGCCCCACTGAGTGGCTTTAAAACTAGTATGGTCATCATAAGGACCAAGAGACTTTTCCGTATCAAAGGATACCATTGACTAAGAATATCTATCAAATACAGATGATTCTTTATCAGTGAAGAACCGCGAATACATATAAAAGATTCTATAAATTTCCTACATATCGATCATTGATTGTCAGATCTAAAGGAAACTCATTTTATATTTGGTAATGTAATAAGCATTCACGAACATAACTTAAATCTATAAAGAGAGTCCCAGAGTAGACAATAATTCCCCTCAAAAAGGTGTGATGAGTCTGACCTCCCATCCTCTAGACCAATGAAAATTCCTAAGCCTCATTAGTCCACAAACTAATGAGCGCCTACCTTTGGAAAGTAGGTCCGAATGGATGTGGAGTCATTGGATATTTCAGGTTCTACGAACAAACCCGTTAGAAATCGATCAGAATGTTTGAACCTCCCATTAAGGCGGTCATCCCTGAATTCTGAGGGAAACAACGTAGTTCCTCCATAGACTCCAATCTATTCTTTAATGTCTCAATTGTGTTTATAATAATTTGAGGAATATCTGGATGAGTTGGATTTTGGGTAGGTATAGCAACTGGAGCTTGAGATGGTGCAACGATCGGTAAAACTACTGATGGTGGTGTTGATATTTGCCTTGGATAACCCATGGGAACAGGTTTATAAGTATGTATATGGTCCTTCTTTGATTGTGTACCCAATGGAGGGAATTCATTATCCTCATATGTAGTTACTACAAATCCCCTTTGCGGAGGAGCTCCTAGGGGATTTTAAAGTTGATGATTTGTCTGGGGAGTATGCCTAGCAGAAATGATTTTTCAAAGTAACTCTGTGTTGAGTCTTTTTAGCTCCTTCATTTAATCTTCTTGGTGTGAAAATATCTCTTTAAGTGAAAGATATTGACCTTATCCAGTGGAAAATTGAGATGCAATCTTAATTTTTTCCTTTCCCCTTGTTAGATGCCTTTCATAGAGGGGGATTTGGTTATTTGAAGGCATACATAGATTCTGGGTAAGCCTCTGATTTCGAGTATTCACACCTTCTTCATTTTCCTTGGTGTTTACTGTATTATGGATAAGAACTTTATCTTATGATTCCCCTGAATTGGAATTGTTTTTTGGAGGATCCTCTAAAACGGTATTGATAACATTAACTGATGCATAATGCATTGATGGAATTCTGTCAGTGTTTCTGCTAGATTGTATTCCTTTGTGTCTTTCATGAGACTATGTTCTCCTATATGAAAACTTCCCTGGAACTATTTGATGGACAGTAAACCAAAGAGAATAATTGGATAATTCAGTTGTATGCTTTCCTTATGGCTTCCTCTCTAATCAGGAGAAAACTGACTTCCGTTGAGAAGGGGATTGCAGATGTGAAAAGCCCCCAGCTCTACAGGCTGGGGTTGTTCTTATTATTCATCTTCAAATATTTGAACAGTGTTCAATGAATTTGAAGATTGAATTATATGAGCACCCAGACTTGTAAGTTAGGGTGATTCTTGAACTGTTATGGCTGAAATTTGTGCAAATGCTCTTCTGATTTTGCAGATTTTGGTTCAAACTTTTGTTGGGTTCATTATACGACAATCACTCAAATCATCTGTTTCAGAAGATCACTGTGTTATTTCAAAAAAAAATATCCTCTGACATATGAAATTCTCTAAACGGGACGCCTGCTCAATATTCTCAGAGGATTGATGTAAAAGTAACTCAACAACTTATTTTCTTTGGGCCTGATTCAGATGAAAACTAGTTGAGTCATGTTCTTGAGTGTACATTGGATTATATACAAAACCTATTAATTGTGGCCAAATGTGGGCAATAACATTTCATGAGACCACTTTTGGAGGACTTTTCTAATTTTGGAGTGTATTGAAATGCAATACTCCATACGCACCTCATCCTCTGATGTGAACACTAGATGGGGAATCAGAAATTAATTGGCGTAGCCTTTTTAGAGCATTGAGGCATACGCGCTGAAGAGTTATTTTTTGTTTTTCATCCTTCGGATTTTGGGAAATTGAGAGAGATTCCAAGTCAATTTGGCATTTCAACTCTTCTATTACCTTTATATGATTTTGATATTCATCATATGGTAATACACTAGTTTTCAAATGACAAAGAGTTTTCCATAAGTTGAGACGAATGTCATGAATACAATCATCTATTATCAATTCCGAAATATGATACTAAGAATTTTTCAAAGGCCATAATATGACTGGTATTTATCCTTTAGCTAATTTTTTTCTCATGTTTAAAACGTCTTCGTCATCTTTCACTCGAGGTTTCTCCACTTGGTCTGACCAAAGTGGATACTCTGTATTATAAGACAAATGACCCAAGGGAGTTTCAGATAATGATCGTTCCCTTAAGATATATTTTGGCTAAGAAAGTGTTTTACCCTTAAATGAAAAGGCATCAGACATGACTGGACTTGTGTTTGGAAGTTCCTCGAGATAGGAGGGATTTCTCGTTGCAACATTCTCAATTAAAGAACTATTTTGACAATGCGAGATAAAACTGCGGAGAGTACTTTTTCAGCGAATGCCATCATGGGGAGGATCCCTATGGAGGATTACAAGAAGGGATCAATCTTCTTTTTCCTTGGTCTTCTGGCCACACGGATGGTTACCGTGTCTCTCATCCAAAGATAGGAACTCTGGATTGACCGAATTTTCATGAATCAAGCCTTCATGATGAAGTGTCTAATGAAAAAATTTAGAATTACAACTACCACTCCCAAAATTTGGTAATCAGAGGGTAGGATCTTAATCAACAATAGATAAATATATGAGGGATTCAAGAACTCCATCATTAATAGGAACCAAACCGCAGGTTGACTCTTGGTTTTCCAATAGTATTTGGCGAGACTTTTTTTTCAATGTTATATTATACTTAGTTGGGGCCAAAGTTTGGGAGAAGTGGTTATAATGGGAAGGTGTATGTTACTACCTTGGTGTAGTCACCAAAACAGACTGATTAACTCCATTTCTAAAGGGTATATGTTCCCAATCTTGTTATCTGTATAATATGGAGGATTATGCCCCATGACCCTCCTGGACTAAAACAGAGGTGTGTGTCTAATCCAGAATGACATGCTGATGTGTCATCCCATGTGTGGGGATAGATTTATGTGTCTGTTCCCCTAATACTATTGAAGTATTTGTTATAAAATTTTGGCATGCTTCCAAAATATGAGAAGTAATTTGCGCATGTCCTTTCACAATTGATAGAATGTGTTTGGTGACATCAATGGCCGGAATGGGAATATGCATCCATTCCGTATCGGGATTAGGTGGATGTGCCTACTCTTGTCCTCCTTTTCCTGTTAATGGGTATTGATAGTAATCATGCATGGGGGAAGAGAGTTGGGTCTGCCCCAAATTTGTCATTGGAGCTTTCGGACTGACTTCTTCGGGTGCTACCAAATGAGACTATTGGAAAACTTGATGAACATTGGAAGGTGTATGTGCCTAATAGTTGTTTCCCATCAAGTATGGTTTATGTAATTCATTTAATACTGGAAAACAAGACTACTGACATAATTGGTGATTGTAAACAGGTGTATGTTCCTATTTACCAGTTTCCACGATATTAGATTGATAGGCTTCTTTAAATGCAGTCAGATGAGCCTGCTGACCGGTTGATAACTTGTAAGAAGGTGTATGTTCCTGTTCATGGTACTCCACTGGGTTTATCTGGTGGGATTGGTTGGTTGCTATCAGACGAGCGTGCAGATAAACAAAATTAGGACGGACGGGTGTATGTGTCCACTTGTTGTTTGCCATCAAGTTAGGTTGATGGACTTCTCCAGAAGAGGCAGAGGTGAGAACCTGCTCCCTATTGAATGGATGTTGTCCACGAAAATTCATCTTGTGTACCCAGGTCTGAGAGAACTGGGATGGATATCCAGAGGCAACACCCCCATCATGTTGGGGGTGTACTAGCACGTAATTCTATTGGTGATTACTAATGGGAGTCCTAAGGAAGGACTCCTGCATTCTTGAATTGAGGCCTTGAGTGACCTCTTGATCCACCTCCCTATAGTACGAGAGAGACTGGTTGTTGTGTTCCATGGATAAGGACCTGAAACGGTTGGAGACGGTGGTTGGAACCATTTTCTTCAAGATCATTGGTCTTTATTGGTCAGATGATCAAGGATTATTGTTGACCTGGAGGGCCGATCGAGCAGCCTCTAAAGTCGGGATTGTTCCGTGCTGGAGATATTCCTTTACCATTGTTTCGACCGTAGGGTGGGAAGACATGTGTGGTCCGATGGTTGATTAGAGAAAGTTGGGTTCTTCTTAATCACTCATATCAGTTGCACCGTCTTCATTTCAAAACACCCAACGGTTCCATATCCAACAATGCGTGGACCTGCTTTCCAAAGGTAGGCTTTTTCTGGGTGATTTGGCCAGTGATTCTTAAGAACTCACATTGTTCAAGAGGATGGGAAGTCAGGATCATCGCACCCTTTTGTGGGGAATTATTTCCTATTCTGGGACTCTCTTATAGATTTAAGATGTATTCATATGTTCACGAATATTTGGTTTATTCCCAAGCATTGTATCCACATATTACTCCTGGTTGGAAATGGTCAGATTAACACAGGGATTTGGAATCATTTAGGCATGAGGTTTACCATCCTTCATTGGATTAATGACTCCGAGAAGTTTGGACTCGTTGAGACGACACTTGATTAAAGCCTCATAACTTGGCGCTCTAGAGTTTATTATCATTCAGGGGGCAGATAATGACTTGAGAATTTGGGTCGAACCCATGATATGTGTTTCCTATGTTTACTTTTGAGAGGAATCCTAATCCATATAGTTTGGTTCCACTTGATGGGACACATCACCTTTTAAGGTCATACGACGAGGAACCAACCATACAGTTTAATTTCATATGGCAAGGACCTCCGAGCGAGAGATGCCCGATCAAAGTCGGTGTGGGACTTACACCGAAGCGGCCCAGAAGACATAAGGGAAGTGATTTCATAGGCCTGAATATGATTTTTATGGAGTATAAGGACATGGTTTGATAGGGAATGATGTGTATTGGACTTAGATATCGTGCTTGCACCTCGAGGAGGCTTCCTATGTATCCCGGTTGGTTGAGAATAGAAGTCAACATAGTTCTTGGAAGATTAGGGCTTACACGTGAGAGTTTCCTGTTATTGGGATTGAACCTCAAGGAGGCATCCTACGTACCCTTCTAAGGAGACAAGGATCAAAACCCACGTAGTTCGTTGAGCTGTAGCCATCATGCGGACACTGTGACCATCACAAATATCTAAGCCCACGTGAGCCATGCTCGGTGTGAGAAACCAGATAATTCCATAGACTTGGAAGGCCTCACACATTCTTCCTACCGAGGGAAGGGGATGAAGACGACGAGTGGAGGAGATGTTTGGGACCATTGGACTCTCCTCCCTAATGTTGGAGGAAGGTAGAAGTCGTGCAGCAGAGCAATGAACCTTCTGTGATGAGAGAGGAAGGGCCATTGTCTTCCGGCGAGGATGGTGTGGGGATTACTTCACGAGGGATCCCCAACCACTCCCAGGAGAGGGGAGAAGTGCTCACTAATAATGCTCGTCAAAAGGAAACGTGAGTGGGGTCCCTAAATCCTGGCAAGCGGAGATACAGAAAGGGGGATCCCGGGCTTAGACCCAGCACTACCATAGGAATGTGAACCCAGGAATGCTTCGGGAGCCCGCTCAAGAGATGGGGTAACCCCTTTTTCCTCACCTACCGTGGGTATGTGAACTCAAAGTGGATCACTAATGCGCCTGAAGGTTTCATCGTACGGGTCTGGTGGCTTTGGTATAGGCCTTGGCTCGGGGCTGATGAATAGGCCGATGAAGGGATTACGAAGGTTCGGACCAGATTGGAAGGGTTTTATCTGGATCGGGGAATTGGAACACCAAAGGAGTTGGTGGGCCGCATGGGTGCATGAAGAGTGGCACCCTTCGCGTAGGGGGGTGCTACGTAGATGGAGAGTTCATCCGCATACCAGGGTTGTACACGGACTGACAGGCACCCTGTGTACTAGGGAGGTGCGCGGCTTCGAGTTCGGCCTGCGTACCAGGTTGGTATGAAATAGAGTCCTTGCAAGCAGTGACAGCTAGGGGCGTCGCCATTCAGGGGTTCGTCGGTCAGGGCTTTGCATGTGTAGGAGGGTGTTACGCGGTGCATCTGATCAAAAAAGGGGCATAAACTCCCTGGTCCACGGGGAGTACATCCACGGAGGGGACATGGCTCGCGTTTTTTATTTTAAGTTTGTGGTTCACCAATTTGTTATTCATTTTTCAGTTCCTTATTAATTCATTTCCAGTTTCATACTAGTTCTGGTTCACGAATTGGAACTTCGCTGTTCGCGAAATCCTAAGCTTCTTCCTCCGGAATCCTTTCACCCAAATCCGATTGGTCCCTTTCTTCTCCCCATCGATGTCCTTTTATAGAGGGGGGAAAAGAGATGTGTTTGTGGTCATGAAGCACCTTTTGCGGAGGCACATGACTGAAAACCCGGTTTACATATGACTTGATCGACCCGCGATTCGCAGGTGGCATTGAATGAACCTCACCCGACAAACAAATCGGTGCTTTGCAGCCACACAGGGCTCCACCTCTATTCCGAGAATGACAGCACGTGCGGTCTGGGCCAGTTGGCGTGTTTTGCGGCTGGGGCAGTTCGTTACGGTGAACCGGCCTGGCGCTCTTCCTACTTCGTGCCTGCGGAGGGGTTCCTTCTTCTGTTTCACGAACGATGTTGGTCTGTGGAGGGGGAGGCTCGCTTAACCGGCTGGCCACCATCAATGTTGGACCGGTACACAGACCAGTTGGTCCTTTTCCAATCATGAGTATTCTCTCTATTTTTTCCAATTCTTTGAGGGAAATTGGGTAGAATCTTTTGTCAATTTAAGGGGATTCACATTCTCCTTTGCTGATTTTTAGGACCCAACAAATGCCCTCCATCGGAATGGGGTCCGATCCGAACGAAGAGGAGGCTATTCCAATGTAGAGTGGTCCTAAAACATGGATCGTTTTTGGTAGAGGAGTGGACCCGATAAGGGACCATGCTTATAAATAAGGGGGCCCCTTTCCTTGTCCTTTACCAGATTCTTCACGAAAACGGAGCTCTCCTTTTGTATCTGTGTGCCTGCCTCCTTTGCGAAAAGCCCCATCCACGAGTTGGATTCTGTTTCTGCGAACCGTTCCTCTTTCGTGCTTTCCTTCACCTGTGGACCAATCACCAAACCATGAACTAAAACTTTTAATCAATTAAAAAGTAAGTCACGAAGGGCTGCGTAGGAAATTGCTATGTGGTTTTGGATGTTTTATGGACCATAAATCTTCCAGAATTTGAATATAGTTTAAGTTTAACAAATTAAACATTTAAATTCGTAATTGAGATTCCATGGTGCAACCTGGTTCGTGGCTTTCTGGCTAATGCTCCGTGGGCCAGATTATTATGGACTTCTTCCGCATAGGGATGGTTTGTGAGACGCAGTTGTCACGAACCACCTTTTGAGGTCAGCTTGTAGATTTTTTCATGAAGGCTCCTTGGAGTCCTTTTCCAAACACTTGTTGTTTTGTCCAAATTTTATTATTTTGGACTAACCATTTGTATGGTTTCCATGATGCAGGGAGAAAATATGGTTCCCCCTCGACCTGCGATGAGGCCTACTACCGAGCATCTTTCTATTGGTCCAAAGAGACATCTAGCTATGATCTATAGAGCTGAGAGCATCAAAGAGGACCCTAGCCGACCCATAATTCTCTATGACGGTGTTTTGAAGGAATTACACTCTCCTGAACTTCTTGGATATCCGTTATCGAATAGTCTTATGATTTATGGTTTCGGCCTTCAAGAAGATGTCCTTATCCCCCCTGTCTTTTTAGGTCTTCCATCCCCTTTTTTGTAAGCATCGTTGTAGCGCACTCAAGCGAACCTTGACCAGTCAGAAGAGATGATCTCTAATTCTGATTCGAAAGACACTTTTATTTTGATAGGCTCTATTTGAACTCAAAGTGATCAGTACACTCAGGACATCTCCCAAGAGGCCGTACTCAAGAGTTACCCCCTCCTTGATCAACCATGCTCGAGTGGATCCTGACGCGGGATGGATTCCCAGGTGGGATCTTCGGTCTGGTAGGATCTTCTCAAATGACTTGGCCTAGGCCTTCTGGGTCCATTATCCTTGGCGGCAATTTCCAGAGTCACTGGAAGTGGTAAATCTGTACTCTGAAGTGTCGGCTTCCCAGTTTGTTGTTTACTCACCATCTTCGATCCTTCCTAACTTTCTCAGTCACTGGTGTTCGAGCACCAACACTTTCCACCTCACCCATGGTGAAGTTAGTATTAGTTTATGGGACATCTACCAACTGGGAGGGCTTCCGATCATTGGTGATACGTATGACGAGTTTCTTCCCACTCTTGTTGTATGGGACGATGTTGAATGGGTGCCTTCGTTGGCGAGGGATCTGCTGGTTATGGTGGAGCGGTCACTGGATCAGCCCTTGCGCGCCCAATCTCTTATTCCCTATAGTACCTGGATAGGGTTCTTTCTGAAGGGCACCAGTCCTGTGCCGAAGGTCAAGCACCCCGGGACTATGACAACCCTGCTTTTTATTAAAACTTAGACATGATTTATTACATAAAACATCACTTGATACGACAAAGAATATCAAGAGGTTTAGTTTCTTTGGGGATTAGGATCAACACATAAAAACTTGAAACATGAAATACAACATCTTTATTGAAAACTTCTTTTACATGACTACTACATTCCCTCATACTTAGCATTACATGGGATAACCTGAGGACATGCATAAGAAAAGGGTGAGCTATAAAGCCCAGAAAGAGAATAAACATGGAATAACATGAGGATTACAATAATGTTAGACATTAGTAACATCAATAGAGCACAAGAGAAACATGCACATAAAGGCATGATAAAGCATGATAATCATAACATGGAAATGTGGCAACAACACTTAACATGGAATTAGCATGATCCAAGGCTCATTGCACATAGAGCATGAGTAAATCCTCATTGCACATAAATCACAAGTAAAACCTCATTTCACTTGAATTAGCATGAGTAAACACTCATTGCACATGACGTATCATGATACTATACTTCACCCAATGCATTGGAGCGCTATAAGGGTGCACCCTTCTTAAACATTTTATTTCATGCATAAGTGTGCCACATGGATCATAAAACATGGATTTATAAATCATATTCATTTATTACACGATAAAGGAATGTGGAATTCATACATGAAACTTTATAATCAATAATTAAATGTTCATAAAGGTGAATACCATTGATGGAGAAATGGGCATGGTATTCACTACACAATGACATTGGCTTAGAAAATCGGTGCGATTTCGGCAGCGTAACGGCGTGACATAAGAATTCATAAAAATGGTTGATAAGAGAGAAAGGGGTTTCTCATCATATTTACATGTAATGGATAGTAAGGAGGTTATATAGATACATTTCCCAACAATTGTAGTGGAATTTAGATTCATGATACAAAAGTATTGCTTGAATGTAAATGAGGAGAGAGAAGTTCCTTTCGTAATTTCGGCATAGTAACGGGTGTACATGGGGGGAATGTAATGAGGGAGAATGGGGTCTCCCATAATACAAAACTAAAGAGGGCAGTATGAGGGAGGTGCGAAACCAAACCCAAACATTCATAATTGAAATTAAAAGGGCAAAACAACATAAAGAAAATTAGACAAAAAAGAGAAAGGAAGGAAAAAACCCTTACTTGGAAGTGTGATTCCAAAGGCTAGAGAGAGGCTTGAGAGAGGCTTATTGGGAGATTGGGGAACCTTGGGAGGATTCTAGAGAGAGTAGGACTGAGGTTTTAAGAACTCCAAAGGCTTTGAGTGAGGAGGAAGTGGGAGCTTGGGTGGGATTATATAGGAAAGGTGAGGGAATTATTTATTATTTAGGTTTGGGTCCCCCTATATTAAATTAATCCAAACCACAAACCATCCCATGATTTTTGCCCATGGTTTTTGGAAAAGGGTAGAGGAAAACAATATTTTATAAGGCCAAAGTCCGAACTTCTAAAAATAATAGGGTTGATTATGTGGAGGTGAGTCACACTCCCAAGGAAATTAATTTAAAAAGACAAGGTGTTTAATAAGTCTTGAGGGGTCCATTAATGCTTTGAAAAGTAAGTAAAAAAAAACCCAAAATCACATTATTTTAATTTTAAAACATATATTGGCCGAACATAAAGATTATAGTATTTTATTACATCACTATTGGGTCATTATGATGTCATAAAACACATTATATATTTAAACGGTATTTAATTTTTACCCTAAAATTTGACCGTCTCAAAAAATTATGAAAAATTAACCGTTGGATAATTTCGACTTCATGATTCCAGAAATAACATTTATTTTATCTAAATAATTTTCTAAATATGATAAATTTCACTTTTAAAATAAAAACCTACATTTATAAAAAATTCATGGGTTTTGACAAAAATGGATTTCAAAACTTAATAAAAATTACAATTGCATTCATAAAATTATATGATAATTTATATAAAATAAAATTAATTTCTTAATAATAATAATAATATTTTATTAAAATATTATTTAATTCAAAAATCCCTTAATTTAATAAAATAAAATTCTTAATTAAATAATAACTAAAAAGACTATTTGTACTTTAAAAACTATTTACAATGTATCCATAATGAAAAGAAAGTATATACATTATTATATACAAAACAAATAATGTACATGAACATAGTACTATTGATTTGTTACATAACCCCTTGAAATAGCCGTATAAGACCTAAGGGTAAGGTGTGCGATGGTGATAGAATCTTGGGGTGGCTCGGATAACATCGCTCGAGTGGTAATCTCTATTAACTTCTACTTTTCATGTAGACAGTCTCATTCAAGATTGACATGATGAAGCTCAGCTTGGTCTTGGTCAAGAGCAAAGCCCAAAGATGCCACCTCTTTTCCGAGCTCTGACAAATGGGCTTTGTATGGAGCAATTCTACTAGATGAGGCCATCAGTTCTTTTGTCTGTGTAAATTTGATTTGTTAAATCCCTATATTTATACTAATCACGTGATCACTGTTCAATGGCTATATTAGCAATGGTCTAAATTCTTAACAGAAAACCAAAGAAGTTTACATCTTATAAAAAAAATTTCATAAATATTCATTTAACTATATCAAGAGGGATTTCCATTAATGAAACTTTGGGTCGTTAAAATATTCCCCCCCTAAGAAATTTCTCCTTTGAAATTTTCCTTTTCCCACACTAAAACAAATGTGGGTAACTCAGCTTCATCATTTCCTCTGATTCCCAAGTTGCTTCTTCAAACTTGTGGTTTCTCCACAACACCTTGACGAGGGGCATTGTCTTATTTCGTAGAACTTTTTCTCTATGATCTATGATCTTCACTGGTTTCTCCTCATAAGAAATATCATCTTCCAATTGTACCACCTCAGAAGAGAGTACATGTGAAGGGTCTGTTATGTACTTCCTTAAGAGGGATACATGAAAGACATCATGTACTTTGGACATGGTGGGTGGAAGAGCTAGTCGATAGGCCACAACCCCGACACGATCAAGAATCTCAAAGGGGCCAATGTACCTTGGAATTATCTTCCCTTTATTTCCAAACCTCATGACCTTATTCCACAGAGATATGCGTAGAAAACCCATGTCTCCAACTTTGAACTCAAGGTCTCGTTGACGGTTATCTACATAACTCTTCTGTCGACTATGGGCTTCCTTGATATGCTGCTGAATGGTTTTCACCTTCTCCACCATTTCCTCGACCATTTCTGGTCCAATCAGCTTACGTTCACCGACCTCATCCCAACACGCCGGTGTTCTGCACCTTTTCCCATACAGGGCTTCATATGGTGCCATTTAAATGCTCTAGTGGAAATTGTTATTATAAGAGAACTCAACCAGAGGAAGATGTTGATCCCATCCTCCTTTGAATTCCATTGAGTATTCTCTCATCATGTTCTCAAGTTTTTGGATAGTCTGCTCGGATTGGCCATCAGTTTGAGGATGATAGGCCGTACTGAAGTTCAATTCAGTATTTAGAGCATGTTGAAGACTCCTCCAAAACTTAGAGGTGAATCTTGGATCTCGGTCAGACATAATAGATAGTGGTAATCTAGGAAACCTTACCACTTCCCTGATATATATCCATGCCAGTTGATCCAATGATAAATCCTCCTGAATAGAAATAAAGTGTTCAGTCTTTGTAAGATGATCCACAACAACCCAGATTGCATTATTGCCTTTGGATGTCCTCGGAAGTCCGGTGACAAAGTCCATGGTGATGTTCTCCCATTTCCATTCTGGTATGGGCAATGTTTGCATCATCCTCTTAGACTTATGCCTCTCTGCCTTCACTTGCTGACACACCAGGCACTTTGATGTATATTCAACGATCTCCTTCTTCATATTATCCCACCAAAAGTTTTCTCAGAGATCTCGATACATCTTTTTTCTCCCTAGTTGAATAGAGAAATTTGAACTATGTGCATCATCCAAAAGTTCCTTCTTCAGCTCTGGACTTTATGGAACACATAGTATTTTCCCAAACTACACAATTAACATTAAACACCGAGGATTTCCCTTTTTTGATAGTTTCCTCTTTTTCCTGAATTCCCACATCATCCTTTTGAGCATCCTTTAACCTTTCCAAATGAGAAGGTTGATAAATCATTTGTGAAAGGATTGATGATGTTCCCTTCATTATGATTCTCATTCCCTTCTTCATCAAGTCTAAGAATATTGGATCCTTCTCAATTCTCATCATTGATAGAATCGTTGTGTCCTTTCTACTTAGGGAATCTGCCACATTGTTCGCTTTCCCAGGGTGGTAATGTATTGAAAAGTCAAAATACTTGATGAGATCTATCCATCTTCTTTGGCACATATTAATCTCTTTCTATGTGAATATATATTTAAGACTTTTGTGGTCAGTATATATCTCACATTTCTCCCCATAGAGATAATAATGCCATATTTTCATGGAAAATATCACTGCCACCAACTCCAGATCATGCGTTGGATAATTACGCTCATGCATTTTCAACTAACTTGATGCATAGGATATCACTTTATCATTCTACATCAGCATACATCCTAATCCCTTCTTTGAAGAATCACTTAATACCACAAAAAGTTCCCCACTTGTGGGTAAAGTGAGCACGAGTGCAGTGATAATCCTCCTTTTCAACTCCTTGAAGCTTTCTTCGCATTCACCACTCCAATCTAACTTTACTCACTTCCAAGTTAGCTTGGTAAGAGGGTTGGAAAATCGGGAGAAATTCCTCAAAAATCCTCGATAATATTCAGATAACCCCAAGAAGCTAAGGATATCCATTACCAATGTTGGCCTCGGCCATCCCTCAATTGCATCTATTTTGGAGGAATCCACAGATATCCAATTTCTTTTGATGATATGGCCTAAGAATGAGATCTCCTTCAACCAGAACTTACACTTTTTGTAATTTTCATATAGATTCTCCTTGCGAAAATTCTCTAGTACAGTTCTTAAATTCTCCTCATGATCCTCCTTGGTTTTGGAGTATATTATAATATCATCTATAAATACCACCACAAATTTGTCGAGGTAATCTTTAAAGATTATATTCATTAAGTCCATGAATATTTCTAGAGAATTAGTCAGTCTGAAAGGCATTACTATGAATTTATAGTGCCCGTATCTTGTGCGAAAAGCAGTCTTGGGGATATTTTCCTTCTTCACCCTTACTTGATAATATCCTGATCGCAAGTCCACCTTGGAGAAGTATTGTGCTCCACACAGCTGATCGAACAAGTCATCAATTCATGGGAGAGGATATTTGTTCTTTATCGTGATTTTGTTAAGTTCATTATAATCGATGCAAATCCGTATTGACCCATCCTTCTTCTCGATGAAGAGGACTGGTGCACCCCATGGTGAAGCACTTGGGCATATAAACCCTCTATCCAGATTATCTTGTAGTTGTTTTATCAGCTCTTCAATCTCCACGACAGCCATTCTATATGGATTCTTGGATATTGGTAGAGACCCTGGTATAAGTTCAATTTAGAATTCAACATCTCTTCTAGGAGGAAGACCAGGCAGTTCCTTAGGAAACACTTCAGCGAATTCCCTCACAATAGGCATTTCTTCAAAGATGGTTTCTTCCTTGGACTCAATCATATAAGCCAGATACGCATGCTCATAGGGTAGTAATATCCATGCTTGATATGATGGAGCTAAAGGATATTCATCTTCCTCCTTACACTTGTAATGAATCGGGGGTCGATTCTCCATATGGAGTGTGATTTCCCTCTCCTGACAATTTATGTTGGCTCTATATAAGGAAATCCAATCCATGCCAAGAATTGTATCAAATTCCACTAGAGGGAGTATGATGAGGTTCTCCGAGAAATTCAATCCATAGATTATAATAGGGGAGGAATTATATTCATGGGATGCAATGATTGCCCCATTTTCCGTACTCACTGACATCTTCACTTCCATGATTTGTGGTGGTGCTGGGATTGTTCTAATAAACTTTCGAGATATAAAAGAATGCGTAGAACCTGAATCAAAAAGTATGTTCGCTATTCTTGAATGAATAACTAGCATACCTGTCACCACTTCATTGTTGAGGTTCACTTCGGCAGAAGTGATGGAAAAAGCTCTTCCTTGCTACCTTGGAGGTTGTTGGTTGCCTCTGAAAACCCTCGGATTAGGGAACTGATTTGAAAAATGACCTGGTTCTTTTCATTTGTAGCATTGAACAACGTGTTGAGGTTCGAACGGAGCGTTCCTAGCCTCTATCACAGCCGCAAGTCTTTCTTGCTGACAGTTAACAGCTAGGTTCCCTTCTCTTCCACACCTGAAGCATTTCCTCGTCCCCTTAAGGCAATTTCCAGGGTTCTTCTTTCCGTAATTTTGGAAAGTGGGGTGCTGGATCTTCTTAGCACCGTTGGATTTATCCATGGGACCACCAGCATTTAAGTCCACCTTACGCTTCTTATCCCCATGATACCCCTGTGATTCTCCGATCTCCATTTCGACCTTGAGGGAACATCAGACAATTTCCTCATAGCTGTCGAACTCATGGATTTCTAATGCTTTCCGTAGGCTAGGCTTCAACCCACCAAATAAGCAGTCAACTTTGCATTCTGGGGTAACGAAAATGCCGAGAGCGTATCGTGCAAGACTTGTGAAGTTTTCCTCGTACTCTCCAACAGATTATTCATCTTTTTTCTTGAGGGAAAGGAATTCCATTTTCATCTTAAGCTGGAGGGTGCGTGGAAAATATTTATCGAAAAACATCTTCCAAAAATCCTTCCATTCCAACTCCTCGATCTCTTCCTCAGGCTTTGTATTTTTGATCAACGTCCACCATTGATCAGCTTCACCCTCCATATGATAAGCCTCTAAGAGAACCGTATCTTGTTCAGAACATTGAAGGATGGAGAAGATCTTTTCAATGGAGTTGATCCATTGTTTAGCGATTGTGGGATCGAATGATCCACTAAAAGTAGGAGGCCTTTGTCTCATGAAGCTCTTGATAGAAACTTTTTCTTTCTTAGGGTGGGTTGAGCATTCCTCTTGACCCGTGTTTCTATTCAAAACTTGAGTTAGCTAAGAGAGAAGCGTGACAAATTTCACGATTCCCGCTCCCATTGGTTTGGGCATCTCATTAGTACAGTCATCACACTGATCTTCAAAACGGTTGTTATCCCAATTCCTCCTATTACCAGCCATTGGATGGAATAAAAGGAAAGTTAGGGGTAACACATAAAGTTTAATCCAAAGAAAAAAGTTGATGACTTATAAATAAACTTTTATTTCCTTAACTCATGAGTCTATAGGCTTCAATCTAGGATTTTTCATGATCTACTTTTTAATATATATTCTTAGGGGAATTTTTTTAATTCCCTTAATAAGGGTTCATAATAAGATTGTGAATTTATCAAAACATATCCCCCGGTAGTGTCGTAACCAAGAGTGCAGCAAGGCCCATTGTCGTGCACCAGTTCCCATTCAAGTCTATCTCAAAGCGGTGTTTTCGGGTTTTACCCCTATGATACATCTGTGCTAGAGCCACCTCTACCTACTCGTATCTAGATAGGGATGTATTTGTTTGATAAACCACTTACTCATTACTTACCAAAACTTAGGGATGTTTTTATTATACTTAGTCTTGTCTTTAAGGCTTTACTAGGGTTTTTTAATCCTAATCCCAAAAAATAACTAAACCTATCCTCTGATACCAACTATGACAACCCTGCTTTTTATTACAACTTAAACATGATTTATTACATAAAACTTCACTTGATACAAAAAAGAAGATCCATAGTTTCAGTGTCTTTGGGGCTTAGGATCAATACATAAAAACTTGAAATATGAAATACAACATCTTTATTGAAAACTTCCTTTACATGACTACTACATTCCCTCGTACTTAGCATTACATGGGATAACCTGAGGACATGAGTAAGAAAAGGGTGGGCTATAAAGCCCCGTAAGGGAATACACATGGAATAACATGAGGAGTACAATACATGTTAGACATTAGGCACATCAATAGAGAACAAGTGAAACATGAACATAAAGGCATGATAAAGCATGATAATCATAACATAGAAATGTGGCAACAACACTTAACATGGAATTAGCATGAGCCAAGGCTCATTGCACATAGAGCATGAGTAAATCCTCGTTGCACATAAAGCACGAGTAAACCCTAATTGAACTTGAATTATCATGAGTCAACACTCATTGCACATGACGTATCATGATACTATACTTTACCCAATACATTGGAGCGCTATAAGGGCGCACCCTTCTTAAACATTTCATTTCATGCTTAAGTTTGCCACATGGATCATAAAACATGGATTCATAAAACATAATCATTTATTCCATGATAAAGGAATGTGGAATTCATAAATGAAACTTTATAGTCAATAAGTAAATGTGCATAAAGGTGAATACCTGACATTGGCTTAGAAAATCGGTGCGATTTCGGCAGCGTAATGGCGTGACATAAGAATTCATAAAAATGGTTGATGAGAGACAAAGGGAATGCTCATCATATTTACATGTAATGGAAAGTAATGAGGTTATATAGATACATGTCCTGACAATTGTAATGGAATTTAGATTCATGATACAAAAGTATTGCTTGAATATAAATGAGGAGAGAGAAGTTTCTTTCGGAATTTCGGCATAGTAACGGGTGTACATGGGGGACATTTAATGAGAGAGAAAGTGGTCTCCCATCATTAAAACATAAATAGGGTAGTATGAGGGAGGTTCGAAACCATACCCCAACATTCATAATTGAAATTAAAAGGGCAAAACAACATACAGAAAATTGGACAAAAAAGAGAAAGGAAGAAAAAAAACCCTTACTTGGAAGTGTGATTCCAAAGGCTAGAGAGAGGCTTGAGAGAGGCTTCTTGGGAGCTTAGGGTACCTTCGGAGGATTATAGAGAGAGTAGGGAATAGGTTGGAATAACTCCAAAGGCTTTGAGTGAGGAGTAAGTGGGAGCTTGGGTGGGTTTATATAAGAAAGGTGAGGAAATTCTTTATTATTTAGGTTTGGGTCCCCTTACATTAAATTAATGCAAACCACAAAACATCCCATGGTTTTTGCCCACGGTTTTTGGCAAAAGGAAGAGGAAAAAATATTTTATAAGGCCAAATTCCGAACTTCTTAAAATAATAGGGTTGCTTATGTGGAGGTGAGTCACACTCCCAAGGAAATTAATTTAAAAAGACAAGGTGTTTAATAAGTCTTGAGGGGTCCATTAATGATTTGAAAAGTAAGTAAAACAAACTGAAAATCAAATTATTTTAATTTTAAAACATATATTGTCTGAACATAAAGATTATAGTATTTTATCACATCACTATTGGGTCATTATGATGTCATAAAACACATTATATATTTAAACGGTATTTAATTTTTACCCAAAAATTTGACTATCTTAGAAAATTATGAAAAATTCACTATTGGATAATTTCGATGTCCTGATTCTAGAAATAACATTTATTTTATCTAAATAATTTCCTAAATATGTTAATTTTCACTTTTAAAATAAAAACCGACATTTATCGAAAATTCACGGGTTTTGACAAAAATGGATTTCAAACCTTAATAAAAATTACAATTGAATTTATAAAATTATATGATCATTTATATATAATAAAATTAATTTAATAATAATATTTTATTAAAATATTATTTAATTCAAAAATCCCTTAATTTAATAAAATAAAATTCTTAATTAAATAATAACTAAAATGACTATTTGTACTTTAAAAACTATTTACAATGTATTCATAATGACCAGAACGTATATATATTATTATATTCAAAAAAAATAATGTACATGAACATAGTACTATTGATTTTTTACATAACCCCTTAAAATAGCCGCATAAGACCTAAGGGTAAGGTGTGCGATGGTGGCAGACTCTTGGGGTGGCTCGGATAACATCGCTCGAGTGGTAATCTCTATAAACTTCCACTTTTCACGTAGACGGTCCCATTCGAGCTTGAAATGATGATGCTCAGCTTGGGCTTGGTCAAGAGCGAAGCCCAAAGATGCTGCCTCTTTTCCAAGCTCCAACAAATGGGGTTCGTATGGAGCAATTCTACTGGATGAGGTCATCACTTCTTTTGTCGGTGTAGATTGGATTTGTTAAAGAACTATATTTATACTAATCATGTGATCACTGTTCAACGACTATATTAGCAACGATCAAAATTCTTAACATAAAACCAAAGAAGTTGACGTCTTATAAAAATATTTTGCATAAAGAGGCATTTAACTAGATCAAGGGGGATTTCCATTAATGAAACTTTGGGTCGTTACAGGGACTCACCCTTCTCAACAATCACGAACCATCTCAGGTTCCTACTGGGTGGTTATGGAGGCGGGTGACTATATTTCATGGGGTTATGAGGAGCGTCCCAGTGTGCCGCCTATACTCAGGATGGAAGGTATTTTCACCATTTTTTTAAGCATGTGGCTATTCCCATCTTGGGATATCAACCGAGGCATCGGGACTTGCACCCTGATGATGGCAACTGAGCTAGCGGGAGGCCGCCGAATCTGGCCCTGCCCACTTTGGCTCGTATTTACTAATTACTGAGCCACATGCAGGAGGGCGGGTCACCCTATCATCTGAGTGGGAAATTTATAATCTTATATGTCTGGGTAGTGGATCATTGCTGTTGTTATGAGTATCTTCATAACAAAGTCATTTCGCTTCCTACTCTTTGGCCGACCCTACTTGATATAGCAGGAGTTCGTCTGAAGTACCTCAGCTCTGATGAAGTCTTCAAGCTTCTGATGACTTTTCCCAGTTTTCTTTCACTCCCTACCCCACTCCTTCTAGAATCGTGGTTGACGACCGCATAGGGATCTTATAAGAGCATTCTTACAGGATTTCACTGCGTGATTGGTTTTTATCCGCGCGGATTGATGTAGTTTCTCTATGTGATTTGTACGCCCCATATCGTTTTTCTCACCAGTTTGGATGCATGCAACTCCAGGTATCCCTTCCCCATCCTTGGGCCCGAGGACTACATCCGGCCAATCTCCTTCAATGGTGGTTGATGTTGATGTGGGAGGGATCTGGCACAAGTATTCCCTTGCCTGACATAGGAGCGGCTGCCAGCCTATTCTTGGAGTATGCGAGAATGTGGATAAACCATTATACAGTTGAGATCCCAGGGAAGGTTGTCCGGAAATTTCCCAAATCAGGTGTTATTGCGGCTACTGTGCTTACCACACCTTCCTCGTCGGTTTTGAGGGAGGACCGATTGATGGCTCATAGGTCAAAGTGGCTTAGGGGACCTTCCTCTTCCAACCCCTCTGTGGCTGAAGTTTAGATAGATCCAATCCTTTTGGATGTAAATGAGGATGACCCTGTGACTTCGAGCCCCTGTGATGTAATTCCCGAAGCTCCTCTGGTTGATACTGGACTTACCAGCTCAACTCCCAAGATTGAACCAGGGCTAAAAGCTTCTGACCCACTCGGTCTTGGAACCATCTTCTAGTGCACACATTTCTGCGATGACCCCAATACCAAACTTCATTCTTGTGTTATCTAGAAATGATACCAAAGACCCTTGTGTCATGGTGGACCACCGAGCAGTTCGAAGGTGGGCCTGGCCCCGGATCTGTGAGATTGTTGTCGAAACTCCTCTAGTTGAGATGGCGACTAAAACTGAAGCCCTTCAGCAACTCTTCCTAGGTTTGGGGTCAGGTGGACTCGACTATCTACAACTTCATTTTCTCTCCTTTCAGGTAGTCATTTCCCATGGGGAGGTTGCCGCTAGTGAACACAAACTTGCTCACCTCACTACCTCTCATTACGGGACTCAAACTTTTGAGGAAGCTATGACGAAGCTCCATTAGCTGATAGCACTAGAGGCGAGCTCTCAAGATCAGGCGACTGCCCTATCTACCGAGTTGCCTGAATGCGAAGCTTGAGCTACAATGCTGAGGGATAAGTTGTCTTCATTGACTGGTGACCTTGAAGCTACCAAGAAAGGGATCAACGATCTCCAAACGATGGTGAGGCATACTCGCTCAGTGGCCGAAGTTGAGTCTAGGGAGAAGGCCTTTCTGGAAAAAAATTGCAATAACCTTCACCGCACGGTTTCCGATCTGATGGAGAGAGCAATCCAGGATCCTTTGTGATTACCAGAGCTATTTCTGTACACTCTATTTTACCTCTTTTATTGATACGAAGGAGAGACTTTGGCTTGTGGACGTACTCCCTTTTTGTCCAAATGGAATACAATATGTTATCGATCTTTCCTTGCTGTAAAATTTTATTGTTACTGGAATGACTGTTGTATAAATAACAACTAACTGAATCAGAATTAATCATTGTTTAGGAAAATGATTAAATAGAAATGAGCTCTAATTTTTTTCCTGGACCAAGGGATCCTGTGAGCGTAGTTGGACTACTACTAATATTTTATATAAAAACCCCAAAAACTTTTTATTCTTTTCCGTCAATACCCTAATTTTTCCTGGGCCCATTTGGTGTGGACCCAGTGGGTATGGCTCGGCTTTTTCTTAGGTTTCCCTTTTTAGGTTTTTGGCCTAACGGGATTTGCGCCTCTTTTTGTGAGCGGTTTAAAGTCCCACTGACAAGACTATCATTATTGATGTCATAGGTTGAATATATTTGACCATATATGGTGGGGCGAGGGCCCCGACGAGGTTTAGTTGATTAAAAGATGTCTCAATACCTTTCAGACACATGTGGGGGAAACATGTTTAGATTTGAACAACATGCAGGGCATGTCACAAGGCATGGGATCCGTATCGGCATGTAGTGGTAGGAAAAGCATCGCCTAAGGAAGACTTCCCTTTGTTAGACGGGCTAGGGGTGATCAATATGCAGGGATGCTAAGGGAATGGTATGCATAGTCATGCAAAGGTGTCCACGGGTCGATGACTGCCCATTTCTAATGGTCTGAAGACTTCATGGAAGTCCAGATTATGGATGCCACCATGGGTGGCTTAGAGAATTATGAAAACCACCAGGGGTGGCCCCGAAAGGGTATGTGACATCTGAAAGGGTTTGGGAACGGATGTACTAATTAGGAGTGTGGACGAAGGGTCCCTATCCTATTCACTTAGCTAGCGTGAAGGATGGTTGGAGCTTGGCGTAGTTTAAAGTCATGCAGCTTGGTCATTTCTTAAAATGGAACGGCTTTTCCTGGTTCTTGGTAATCTCGTCATAGACGTTCCACCATATTCAGGAAGGGTTGTGAAAGAGGTTGGAAAACTACAGTTGAGAGGGTTTCTGAATCCCGGGATGTACATGGGGACTCAGAGGCCAAGAGGCATTTGGAGGGAAGCATTGCCTAAGGAAATATTTCCTTTGGTAGATGGGCCAGGGGAGATCAATATGCAGAGCCGCTGAGGGCATGGTATGTATAGTCATGAAAAGGTGTCCTTAGGTCAATGATTGTATTCTCCCGATAGCTGAGAAACTTCAGGGAAGTTTAGATTCGGGACCACCAGGGGTGGATTACAAGGGTTCAGCTCTTTCTGAGTATAGAGTATGGTTTATGAAAAGAGGGTGTCTGAATATGGGAGAAATATCTAGGCTAAACTTCCCAGGAATGGGTGAAGTCATCCCTTCTCACGCTGGTGTGAGACGATGGCTTGTGCAGGTCTGGCCCATGCATTGAGTGGTAGAGGAAAGCCTATGTTCCTGACTGAACCCATGATAGGTTTGACCATGCAGTTTAACGTCATGCGGCAAGGACGAAGGGAATTGTTATTATTACTAAATCCGTGCAGTTTAACGTCATGATGTAGGGATGGATTCCGTGCAGTTTAACGTCATGTGGTAAAGACGAGGATCATAATTAAATATAATGTGCAGTTTAACGTCGTGCAGTGAGAATGGGGGGCATTTTTAAATCTATGAAAAATGCTTGTAGTTGGAGTCATTTCCATGGATGTTTAATGCTTGATCTTTTCAGTTTCACGCCAAGCGGCAAAGACATTTTCCGTGCAGTTTTTATCATCATGCAGTAAAGACGTAGTTGCAAAGGCCACTCTTGATTAGAATGTAACTAGGCTTGAATATCTTGGCATTTCCAAGACGTGGAGAGGGGTTGATGGTGTAAAACGTGGTTCTGGGGCTTCTTGGATCAGGAGAGATGATATAGGGGCTCTGAGGCCGGTAAGCATATGGGGCTAGGGAGAGTATCGCCTAAGGAAATCTTTCCTTTGGTAGATGGGCCAGGGGCTATCAATATTCAGAACCGCTGAGGGCATGGTATGCATAGTCATGTAAAGGTGTCCACAAATTGATGACTTTCCGCTTCTGATGGACATGAATGATTATGAGGATCCGCGATTGTCCGGGCCACGAAGTTTTTCATTTGGTAAGGAAATATCTGGACATGTAGGGGATGTTCGTCCCTGGTTGCTGTTAAAACTCGAAGAGTTCACTGCGCTAATTTATCTTGAGCATGGGGTGTAACTTTACTCCATACATTTTAACATCATGCGGTAAGGAAGAAGTACTCTTAGTTTAACGATCATAGAGTTCGGATCATTGGTTGACTATTTCTACAATCACCCAGAGGGCAATTGAGTTAGGATGCTCTGGTATACTCTGAACAAGTGTGAGGGAATGAGGGTGTAAACTATAACTCTGGGGTTTCCCGGATCAGGAGATATGGTGTGGGGATCTGAGGCCGGTAAGCATATGAAGATGGGAAGGGTATCACCTGATGAAATCTTGCATTTGGAAGATGGGTCAGGGGAGATCAATATGAAGAACCGCTGAGGGCATAGTATGCATAGTAATACAAAAGTGTCTATGGGTTGATGGCTTCCCACTTCTAATGGTTTTGGATGATTATGAAAATCTGGGGTTTCTCTTAGCACAGAGTTCGGCATATTGGGATAATGGTGCCAAAAAATACAAGAAACATCTTCACTGAAATTGTCCATTGAGTCAAAGTAGCCTAGCCCTGGCTTGATGTTTGTAGATGCAGATCGTCATGTGAACCAGAGGCGGATACATAGGCTAACCAAGTAGGGCTACCCTGGAAACGTTTAGATGTGAGAGGGGAACAAACTTATAAACCACTTCTCCATAAATTTTGGATCAGTAGATATGATATGGGGGCATTGAGGTTGGTAAGTGTACGAAGATAGGAACAGTATATCCTAAGGAAATCTTGCCTTTGGTAGACGGGCCAGAGGCTATCAATATACTGAGCCTCTGAGGGAATAGTATGCATATTCATACAAAGGTGTTTATGGGTTGATAACTTTCCACATCCAATGGCCATGGGTGGTTATGAAGATCTGTAATTATCCGGGTTGCGGAGTCTGATGTATGGAGAGGATGCATCCAAATGCGCAAGGAATATTACCATCCTGTTTTTTCGTATATCTTGGGTGGGTCACAATGAATTCCATGCATTTTAACGTCGTTTAGCGAGGATGAAGTCCGTGTAGTTTTAATGTCGTGCGGTGAGGATGAAGTCCATGCAGTTTTAACGTCATGTGGTCAGGACGAAGTCCATGCAGTTTTAACATCGTGCGGTAAGGATGAAGTTCGTGGAATTTTAATGTCATGCGGTAAGGATGAAGATGAGACAATGTGAAAAGTGGATTCCGTGTAGTTTAACATCATGAAGTAAGGACAATGAGTATATATACATGTGTTTTATTTTATCAGCAGATGGGCTAAGAGATAAGATCCTGGCGTCGCTACGTATCCTGCAAGGTCAGGAATCAAGCCACACATAGTTATTTTGGGGAATACACCCCATGTAGGTCTGGTCTATACAGGGGGGAAATGGGGGGGTATTTTTATCTTCATTCGGGGTGGTTGGGTCAGGGTTTGGAATTCTGGTGTCACTACGTATCCTGCGAGGGTAGGAATCAATTCGTACGTAGTTCTTTAGAGGAATATACACCCTGTGTAGGTCTAGTCCATACACGGGGGGAAAAGGGTATATTTAATCTTCATTCGGGGTCGCAGGGCCAGGATGGGGGGCCCTGGCATCGCTATGTATCATGTGAGGGCAAGAATCAAGCCATACATAATTCTTTGAAATGTAATAAACCCTTTACAGGTCTGGTCTGTACATTGGGGAAAAGGACATTTTTTTTATTTGGGGGTGGCTGGGCCAGGATATAGAATCCTAGCGCCGCTATGTATCCTGCAAGGGCAGGAATCAAGCCGTACATAGTTCTCTGAAAGGTATACATCCCGTGCAGGGTTATCCCATACACAGGGGAAAAATGGCACTTTTAACTTCATTTGGGGATGGTTGGGCCAGGATATAGAATCCTAGCGCCGCTACGTATCCTGCAAGGGTAGGAATCAAGCTGTACATAGTTCTCTGAAATCCATGCAGTTTAACATCGTGCGGTGAAGACGAAATACTCTTATTTTATGGTCATAGAGTTTGGACCATTGGGGCTTGCTAGTTTAACGTCCTGTAGATCGGACGATAATTGCTTTTTGTTTTGCGAAATACTTCTTCAGAAATCTCGCATTCGTAGGAGCGGTAGTGAACTGCCCTTCCATGAAGATTAGGGTATATGCTCCGTTGGAGTAGACCTTGTGTATAACATATGGTCCCTCCCACTTGGGATCTAGCTTTGGAGGTTTCTTTCCAGGTATCATTGGGGTCCGAAGGACCAACACCAATTCTCCTTCCAAGAATGACGGAAGATGAACCTTTTTATTAAAGGCTTGTGTGATCTGGTTCTGATATACTTCCAGATGATGCAAAGTGTGCAACTTCTTCTCATCCAGCTTTTCCAATTCACCTATACATTTTTCTGATTGCTCATTGTTGGATAACAAATCACAAATGGAAACATGGAGTGAGGAAAATTTGAGCTCAATGGGAAGGACCGCTTCTATTCCGTATACTAATGAGTATGGAGTAGCCATAGTAACGGTGAAGATTGTGGTTTGATAAGCCCACAATGCATGAAAGAGTTTATCCAACCATGATTTCTGGTCTTTTTCCACCATTTTCTGAGGAATGTTGGATAGGGTCTTGTTGAAAGCCTCTATCAGTCCATTGGCCGCTGCATGGTAGTGGGGTGAGTGGTTAGCCTTGATACCATATTCTTGGTACAGTTTCTCCAATTCAGTAGAGTAGAAGTTGGTGCCGTTATCCATCAGTATGGTATGATGGATGCCAAATCTGGTGATGATATTGGCTTTCACAAAGCTGACAATGTTTCATGCCCCGACTTCCTTGAGAGGTACATCTTCTACCCATTTGGAAAAGAAGTAGGTTGTTGTGAATATATACATTAGTTGTTTGGCCATGGTAGGAGAATATGGTCTCACGACGTCCATTCCCCAGATGACAAATGGCCATGATTACTTGGCCTGATGAAGTAACTCTGGGGGTTGGTGAATGAATTTGGCATGAATTTGGCAGGAGTGGCATTTTGTGGTAAAGTGCTCGCAATCTCGTGCCACGGTGGGCCCATAGTACCCAAGCCTTTGAACTTGATGGGAAATCTTATACCCCGACTGATATGCTCCACATACTCCGAAATGTACTTCATTTATGACAGAAATGGTTTCTTCTCCATCAATGCATCTGAGGAGGACTCCATCGAGGCCTCATTTGTAGAGGACCTCTTACTGACCCATTCCTCCATATAAGAAAAAGTTGATTTCCCTTCTCCATATTTTCTCTCGTTCATCCCTTTCGGATGGAAGTTCTCCCCTTTGAAGGTAGTTTGTAATGGGGGTCATCTAGCCGGTGGTAAGCGAATATGGCTCAGGGACAGGAATAACTTCATTTATTTCTTCTATCTTAGTATAAACAAATGGCACGACCATTTCATTATGAGAAATACTGATAATTGTTTCATCTCGATCTGGGTCAGCTAGGGCTGTGGCCGCATTAGCAAATGCATCGGCCTGGGAATTCTGAGACTGGGGAATGTAGGTCAATGTTGGCTCTGTGGAGAATTCTGCCATTAACCCTCGAACAAGGACAAATAGGGGAATTATCTCCTCCTTTTTAATAGCATCGTCACCATTAACTTGCTTGATGACCAGTTTGGAGTCACCTTTTAACCTAAGG
This sequence comes from Viscum album, assembly GCA_963277665.1. Classification (NCBI taxonomy): domain Eukaryota; kingdom Viridiplantae; phylum Streptophyta; class Magnoliopsida; order Santalales; family Viscaceae; genus Viscum; species Viscum album. The sequence goes on along the minus strand of OY728139.1, from coordinate 1,507,578,239 downwards.
TGATGTACTTGTTCCTGGAGTGTGAGCTTCAGGCTTGGAATGAGGGCTTGATACTCCACCACATTGTTCGTACATCATTCTGACAGGAGGAAGGAATATGGAAAGACTGCCTTTTCTGGGGACATGGGTATGATCCTTAAACCCACCTTGTTAAATTTGGGATCCTCCATACTCTTCCCTGTCGGGATTTGGGATGCGTCGTCGAAGTACATTTCCCACATTGGGAACTCCTCTTGAACCGAGAAGATGTATTCATCAGGTAGATCGATGTCCGGTGCGGTGGTCCCTGTCGAGGGGTGCTCTGCCAGAAAATCTGCTAATGTCTGGCCTTTGATGGATTCATGAGGCATGAACTGGATTTCAAACTATTGTAGGATGACTACCCATCGGGATAGGCGCCCGTTCAACATCGGGCGGCTGAGGATGTACTTTAGATAGTTACTACGTGAGACCAAATGGACTTTATGATGCTGAAGATAATGTCACAATTCTTGATCTATGAAGACCAAGTCCAAACAACTCTTCTTGATGTTCGAGTATCAAGTTTCAGCATCGATCATGGTTCGACTGAGGTAATAGAGACTGTTTTCACTACCGACATCATTTTTTTGTGCGAGGAAGGCTCCCAGTGACTGCTCTAGGGCCGTCACGTATAGGATAATAGGTCTTCCTTCAACAGGGGGCATGAGCACCGGTGGGCTTAAGAGGTACTTCTATAGGCTGTCGAATGCCTCTTGGAAATCATCTGTCCATTGGTACGTAAACCCCCTTTTCATTAACCTGGTGAAGGGAAAACATTTCCCCGCCAGGTTGGCTATGAACTGCCTAATGTAGGCTAATGTCCTTGGAATCCTATCAACTCAGTGAGATTGCAGGGAGGTGGTAAACCGATGATAACCTTTGTCTTTTAAAGTTCAACTTCGATGCCACGATGGCGTACGATGAAGCTAAGGAATTTCCCTGAGGTAACCCCGAAGGCACATTTCAAGGGGTTCATCTATAGGCAATGTTTTTAAAGTTTTTTGAAGATGGTATCAAGGTCTGACAGGTGATCTGAGCGCTATCTTTATTTGACCACCAAGTCATCCACGTAGCATTCGAAGAACCGCCCCAGGAATGGTTTAAAGATATGATGCATGGCGCGTTGATATGTGGTGCTAGCATTCTTGAGACCAAAGGGAATGACCCTATAATAGAATACTCCTTGAGGGGCCCTAAAGGCAGTGTCTTCTTCGTCTTCTCAAGCCATCCTGATTTGATTATACCCAGAATAACCTTCCATAAAGGAGAGAGCCCCATACCCAGCCATTGCATCAATTAATAACTCGGTGATCGGGACCGGGAAATCATCTTTTGGGAAATGCCGATTGAGATCTCTGAAATCGATGCAGACACAGATTTGTCCATTCTTTTTCTTGACGGGGACAATGTTGGCTAGAAAGATGGGGTATTGGACCTCCCGAATAAAGCCTGCATTAATAGGCTTACCGACATCAGACTTTATTTTGGTATCATGTGTGGGTTTCATCCTTTTGTCGGCTTGTTTATAGCCCCGATGGTCTTCTGGAAGACCTAAGTGGTGCGTCGCCACTTCAGGATCGAGTCCCGGAATTTATATATAATTCCAGGCAAAAATATCTCAATGTTTCCTTAGAAAAGAGGTATATACCTCATGCTCCTTGGGATACATGGCTGTAATAATGAGAGTGGGCCTCAGGTTTTCCTTGGTACCCAGGTTTATTTCCCTGAGCTCATCCACAGTGGTGGAGATACCTTCCTAAAATGCTGGAGGTGCATACCTGAGATCTTCCTCCTCTTCATCGCCGACATTCTCATCTTTGGGATCCAACGGGGGGAGAGTTCTCGACATGGGCTCTTGGGAGTCTGGAGGAGAGGTATTGTGGGCGTCCTCACTCAAGTATTCACCCCCAAATTGAGGGTTAGCAGTCATTTCTACATTTTCACGCTCGGCCATTATGATTAAAGTCATGAGGACAGCTGAGTGTGTGTTCGGACTTGAACCCCTGCTCTCAACATGGTTGTTGGGGAGTATGTAGTATTCACCAATCTGCTTGAGGGGGTCATCCAGAACCATTTCCTGGCCATTTGGATTAGGAACCCAGTCTATACCATCAATCGAAGGCTTCTTCTTCTATTGCACATAAAACCCTGCGTCAATTTAGTGTGACTCAGAGAGCTCTAAAGGGGCCTTGTCAGTGTGCAATGTTCCAACTTGTCCATTAATGAAATACTTAATACACTGGTGGTAGGATGAAATAATGACCATGTGCATATAGAGCCATGGCCTTCCCAGCAGGGCATTGAATGTTGTGTTTTGCCAAACCACCAAGAATTCCGAGTAGACCACAAGGTCACCAAAATGGGGTTTTAGCTTGATTTTTTCCATTGGCTTCGGTTCACTCTTGTCGTAACCCAACAGAGTTGTGGATGAGGGTATTATATCATTCTCACTATATCCCAACTTACGAAGTGTCCATAGGGGATGGAGGTTAACTCCAGATCCGCTGTCAAAAAAGACATTCAAGATCTCAACATCATTTAATGTACCAGACACATATAGTGGTTTGATGTGTCCTTGCATGATGTCATCTTCATCTTGATCGGTGAAGGAGATCACCGCATTGCATTCAGTCGGGCCAGTCTCTATCCGGTACATCTCAGCGCTGACTACCTCATCTTGAAACTCTTAGGGGATGAGCAAGGATTCTACAAGAACCTCCCTGAGATCTGCTGACAAACTCAGGGCATCCGGGATTGACAGTTTGGCTGGTACTGACGCCAGCTGCTTAAGGATATCGTATTTCTTCTTCAGCGGCCAACGCTTTTCTTTTGGTGGGAGAGTTTTAGAAGGCACTTTGGGAGCTGGAGAATGTGACGAGGAGGGGTCGGCTGCGGGGTCAGATGTCGATGGTGTTCCCACGTTCTGGGGACTCGGTCCGGTCGGTCTGTTTGTGCACACTAGGTGGCTAGACACTTGTTCCCCCTCTGATGGGTACCACAGAATGATAGGGACATAGTTGCTACTTGTGAAGGTGGAGGGATATTCGTTCTCCTGCTGAGTCCATTGAAGGTCTCTCCCACAAGTTTCCGTTATATTAACATTTTGGGTTGGGGTAAAACCATAGGGTTGGTTTCGGACGCGATTGTGCCTCCCCTGGTATCCCCTACTTCTGTGATTCCTCCTCCCGGCCCCTTGTGTTGGGAACTTAGGTTCATAACCATACCCTTCATCAAGGAACGATTCCATTAGATGGTCAACGTTGATGGAACCAACGATTAGCTCCTCGTCCTGTGACAGTTCAACCAGGTCGGCTGTCCCTGATGGTGTTGTTTGGCGGGTCGATGTTTGTGGCACCAAGTTTGAGGGCATAAAATTCGATAGTGTCAAGTCTAACTTTGGCCTCGTTGCGGACTTCTCGTCTTGTGCTTGTATCCTCCCTTTTTGATTATGCTTAGATGATCGGCTCGTGGAGGGTTGTGAGGCCAGTATTGTCGGCTGTGTGGCATTAGGGGCTATTGGTGGAAACATCGGCTACTGTAGTTGATCTTGGAGTATGACCTGAGCTCGATTGATAGTCTTATGAGTCATCCAGTCATCAAATTTCTGCCCCTTCTTGCTGGTGACTTCCTGCCACCCCTCCCCTTTGTCAGAGTCGGTGGTAGAAATATACGTCACAAGTGCTGTGGGTGGTCCCAGCTCGACCTGCCCGGAGTCTACCATCCTTTGCAGGAGGTCTTTGAAGATGAAGAATTCCCAAATATTGTGCCCCAACATTCAATGGTAGGGACAGTAATTTGGACTATCATCGTGGTCGACATCTTTGGGCTTCCTTGGCTATGGGAGGTGGAGAAAATTGCAATTCATGGTGAAAATGAAGTAGCTGCAGACTTGGTACTCTAGGAACAAGTATACTTTTTGTCTTTATTCCTCAAACTAGTTCTTCTTTGATCCTCTCTGATCATCCCACTTGGGTGGAGGTTTCCGTTGATATACATGGGTCCCTTAATGGAGGCCAAAGAGGTGGAGCAGGCACAGGGGCTAGCTTGAGCGTGACTGAGGATGCTTCAGCTCTAACTTCTCTCTTTTCTGGAGCCTTCGAGGCTATTCAGGACTTTAGATTAGTCTGCTGCAGGGAGTCTTCAATTCTCTGGGCAATGGTAGAGATAATGCAGATGCCAATGATGCACTCCACTGGTATGAGCGGTGTTCGCAGCTCATCTCGAAGGTTATCGATGCATATGGAAAGCATCTCATCTTGGGGCATTGGCATGTTCAGGAAGTAGGTCAGAACCTTCTATCTGGTGATGAATTCTAAGACCCTCTTGTTCTCCCTCTATTTGCAATTCATGAGGTCGATGACCATTGTTTTAGGCAGCGTTGAGCTGAAGTGGAATAGGAACTGCTGTCGAAGGTCTTCCTAGCTTTTTATTGACTGAGATGGCAGATTCGTATACTAGAAGAAGGCAGATCCTTTCAAGGTTTCCAAAAATCATCTGAGTTTCACTGATTCTTGTTGTTCTGGAGTTCCCATCATAGGTTCACAATAATACCCGTAGTGCATAAAATGTTGTTCCAGATCACTTGACCCATTCAAAATAGGGAATACAGGACTCCCAAAATTGGGTGGAGGAGGCGTGTTTCTCACCCAATCTAGGTAGGGCTTTCGCTCTGGTTTTACCGGAGCACGCCGACCTTCTATTGCTTTCAATAGAGCTGTCAGTGCCTCGATGGTGTTGGCGAGACCCTGGTTTACATCATGTTGGGTCCGGTATTGGGTAGGTGTAGCCCAAGGCATTACTTGAGGATCTAGCTCAGCCGACACCAAGGGTACATATGCCATTTGTGACACCTTCAGAGGGCCCAGACATACTCGATCTGGTTTCCTCCTGAGTGGAGGGAAGTCTTGGTATTCATCTTAATCCATGTTAAGGTATTTGGACGGGTCGGGCGCCACATTGGGCGGGAGCCCTGACCGCGCTTCGTTTACCGAGGCAAAGCTTGTTTTTTTGAGGTGCACTTGCTGGGATTGCAAGGTGTGGCTCTTCATGGGAAGCGCTTTCAATAAGACGGTTCCTCTGGAGTATCTTGGCATTAATCCACCTAAATTATTTCATTTCCTCTTCCTATCGAGTGAATCTCTCTTCGAGCATAAGTGGATAATTTTTATCGAGAGAAGGAGGTGGGTTAAGGGTAACTGGTCCTTTGTTCTTATCCTTGTTGGAAGCTCGCAGGGTAAGCAGAGGAGGGTTAGATTATAAGGCCCCAGCCTTAAACCTTACTTAAACTTGAGTTATTACCAGATTACACATTGAGGATCTTTTCAGGTTTAGAGTTTTAGAGAATTAGATCATGAAACTTGAATTACATTCCACATTTAAACAAGGTGGTTACATAAAAGACAATATTCATTCTTCCCATCAATGGAAACCTATTTAAAATAAAACACGGATTCTTTCTTGACACATCCTTGACACTATCGTCACATCATGTACCTTTCCCTTGACCTGTGAAAAACATTTCAAAAACTTGGGATGAGCATAAAAAGCTCAGTAAGGGTTATAAAAATATGGCAAGGAAACATGAGTTCATATATACATAAGAATGAAATCATACTTTACCCATAAAACATAGGCATATCAAATCATGAATAAATCATAGAAAACATAAGACATAAAGGTAACTTGAGGCATTCATAACATTCTTACGTAGGGAGTAACCCTCTTGGTTACGTTTGGAATACCCATCACAGTATATTCCATAATTCTCTTCGGAGAAACCTTAACGTTTCACTCCTTCGCGTTACCCAATGCATTGGAGAGCTATATTGGGCTCACCCGCCCTTAGTATATCACGGAACCACCCGTTATTTATAAAAATGCCCAAGAACCATAACATAATCGTATCACATAAACATGAATAAAGGACACATAACATTTCCACATTTCAATCACAATATAACATTTTAGGATATTGAAATAATGAATCCATTCAAAAAGAAACCATTTCCAAAACCATTTAAAACATTTAATAAAGAGATTTTTGAATCAAAGTGTCCCATACCACCTTGAAGCTTTTAAAATTTTAAACCATTAATATCCATATAAATAAATCCTTAAAACCATTTTAAAAACATGGATATTAATAAGAAAAAATAATTAAAACATTTAAAACGATATTTTGGTTAAAGGGGTTTTACCAAAATTAGAGACACTTGAATACAATAATCGAGGAATAAAATTTAGTCAGAACTTTATAATATCATGAGAATAAAAGGATTCATGATATAATACTCCAAAGGACAGTATATACACCATATAAGAGTTAATTGGTGCATAACAACAATGAACCCTCAATAGAAATGTCAAATGTGATGAAATCCCTTATAAAGAAGGTATCCTTAAATTAAGGACAAATAAATCTCAAAAATATGTGTGACAAATATATATACACCCAATATAAGTGGATATTAAGTGTAAAACAATAAAAGGTCAATCACACATATTCAATGGATGACATATTCAATGACTACAATTTGAACCCAAAGAAATCGAAATTGGGTTAAAAAGTTCCCTTGACAGCCTAACGGCAATCACATCAAAATGAGTTGATGAGAGATAAAAAGTGTATCTAATCACTTGGACATAAAATTTACATCAATAAGGATGTATGAGAACATATCCCAACATAAAAATATGTAAATTAAAAGACCCAATAAAAGAAGTCTTTTTAAAAAAGAGGAGGGTGAAAGGTTCCCTTACCGACTTGGGTATCTTTCAAAACATACACCCCATGAAAGAAAGACAATAGGTCATTGATGTAAATACTCATAAAAGAAATTATATTACACAAAGAGTAGAATAATGGGTAGTACATACACCACTCAATTGAATTTGTGGCAAATGTAACATAAATCTCACGGGAATAAAAGTGAGATGAAAAATCCCTTACGAAAACTCGGCAGCCTAACGGCGCCACATAAAACTTCCGAATATGGATTGATGAGATCAAGTAGGGTATCACATCACATTAAAATAAAATGTACAGCAAGAGGAATATAAAATAACATCCCCCAACATTACAAAGATGAGCTTAAAAGAAGTGACATAAAGGAGAGTACTTAAAAAGAAAGAGAGAGGTTAGATCTCTTACGAAAGTTCGGCAGCCTAACGGCGCCACTCAAAACTTCCAAAATGGATTGATGAGAGAGAATAGGGTCTCTCATCACATGAACATAAAAATTACAGTAAATGTAATATAAAAGAACATCCCAATCATAAGAAAGATGAGCTTAAAATGACATAAAAGAGTGTACTTAAAAAGAAAGAGAGTTGTAGGATCCCTTACCTCGGGTCCGACTTGACTCGATCGTTCTTTAATCTCCTGAATAATAAAATTGAGTTAATTTATAATTCCTTAAGAACATTTTTCAAGTTCATTATTACTTTTATACCACTTATTACCATGTCATAAACATTATGTAATCATTTAAGTTAATAATATTTGTTTTGCCGATATTTGGTTCTTAAGTCGAAAGTGGACTTCTTACAATTACATGTTGTTCGTGTGGCCAAATGTTTATTATATCCAGAATTGTATTCATTATGTAGATATCATATATGTCATATATATCCAGTACATTCATGCATTTATAACATTACATAATCATTTAGAGGTAAGAAATGAAATGCACCGTTCATGGAGACGGTAAGCCGTACGTACGCATGAACGCTACTTTCATTTCTATTTCGTATTTTATAGAATGGAATAATAATTATATAAAGGTATATTATAATTCCAGTATAATATCATATATAATATCATATTTCCATTCTTTATACATCCCACATATGGTATTTAACGAATCAAATCACTTTGAGGGGGCGGTAGTCCGCACTTCCTTAAATGAAGATATCGCGTATACCCATAATGGAAGCCATAAAGGTAAGACAAAAATGAAAAATACAGAAGCATAAATAAAACATAAACATATTATATATCATATATAAAAATATTGACATCATAATGGCCACCTTTGAAAGTGTTAAATGAGTATTGAACAATCATCGTTTCAGGAGGAAAAATTTCACCATCCAGGGAAACCGTATGTTCTTTAACCATTTGATGTAGTTGTGTGATAGTGTAGCTCTAATAAATCTTATAAAAACATCCTCGTATATTGAAGATACTGGTGTTGTTACAAAATAAGTAAATAAAAAGAGTTTAGGGGGTTGGAGAATCAAAATAAAACAAGTGAACATGAGAGAATGAATTACCTTTAAAAGTGTAACTCCTTTTGATTTGAGCCTAAAGGCTTCCTTTGAAAGGATTCTGACCAAAGGGAATACTCTAGGATGAGGAGAGGGATGTGGAGAGAGTAAATGGGCAGGGGTTGGCTGAGCCAAAGGCTTGAGGAGTGTGTTAAATGAGGTAGATGTGGGGGCCTTTTATAAGAGGAGAGGAGGGGTACTTTTGGAAAGTAAAGAAATATTACTTTATTTGAAAATGTGTTTCGGTTTCAAAAGGTCCCACATTGATATAATTCGTGGATAAGGTGATAAGGCTTCGAAATCAACTCATACAATAAGTTTTTTACATGTGTAGTTCATAGATTTTACATTATCTTTCCATTTTATTTAAATCGTCAAATAATGATGTCATCGCTGCATCATTATTATGTCATAAATAATTTAATTTATTTAATGTCTAAAAATTATAAAAAAAATACTATTATTTAGGTAATATTTTTAAAATTCCAATGAATATTTATAATCAAAAATATGACTTGTATAACCCCACTTGAAAATTGTTTTAGTAAAACATATCATGTTTGTGTCAATTTTACTTTTACATTAAATAAAATGTTATTTATGTCATTTCCCAACCAAAGTGGATCCATGGGTTCCCCAAGTTGACCCATGGCTTGTCTTGGTCGGCCATGATACAAACAATAAGGGTAATACATGTGTCAAGCTCATCTCAGTTTATTAAAGCATTATTTTTACCTTAAACTACACTAATTACCACTAATCGCGATTAAAAACTTAATAAGTTACTATTCACCAAAATATTATTTTAATCTCATTGAACAACATTTTACTTCTTAATGACAACCATGTATGTCGGATTTTTGAAAATCAAAACACAATGATGGAAAAATTTCATTTAAACGGAAAATCAGTTTTTATAAGTACCACTTAGTGGTTTCACTATTCATCAAAAATTGAAGTTTTTCAGAAAAATCCCAAAACTTCACCCTAAGCTATATTTGATATTCTGAATTCAAAAATGAAGTCCATTTTACAAAATTCAAAACATATAAGTTACATTAATTAATTTAATAATTAATTCCCGCTTTCATGACAAATAGCGTGTTTTATGAAACAATAAGTATCAAAAGATTGACACTAGTTTAAGTCTGATTTCAAAGTGAAATTGATTCCAACGACCACTATTGGATTTAATGGTAAAAATATTTTCTAATTTCACTTTAAAAACTATTCAAAATATAATCTAATCATATAAATAAATTAGATAAAAAAGTGGTTTTCAATTAAAATACAACATTTTACACTATTCATTAAAAAAATGAACTTTATCGGAAAGATACCAAAAATTTACACAAAGTAAATTTTGATGTCCCGATTTTTAATAAGAGTTTTATTTGGTCCAAAAGAATTTTTAAGAGTGAACAAAACTATTTTTAATGACGGTTCTCCATCAAAAGGTGATAAGTGAACCTTTAGTGAAAACTAGGGCATATACGCCTAAAATTGAATTCTTTCCGTATTTTAAGCCTTTATCTTTTATTGTATAAATGTAAAAATATTTAAGAACATATATAATCATATTTTAGTTATTTCTATCCATTCCCGCCATTACAACGGCTACATGTTAACTACCATTTAAAATAATATTATTTTATTATTAGAGTGCAACGTAAGATTCCCAAGAAACTCGTTGTTGCGTGTTGGGTACGCCATCGAGCATAGCGTCCCCTTTAAAGTCATATTAATATTTTATTCACAAATATGGATAAATATGAAAATGTCATATTCCTTATTTACCTGGGGTGTTACATCCTTCCCCCCTTTTGGGAATTGCGTCCTCTCAATTTTAAAATTGCGCTTGGAAACATCCTTGAAAGTCCCATATCGGAACAAAAGTCAGTAAGACAAACACTTTAAAATAAAGAAAGATAAGTACAAAGGTCACCCGAGTTAACCCATACTAGGATTCCAAGTATGAAAATATGGACATGGAGGAGAAAACATAGGTTCATGTTCTCATGGAGAGTGATAGAAAACATGTTTTGGAGAAATTTAACCATGAGAAAATCACAAACTTGTGATGGGTTAAACGGTATTCGATTCCCCAGTAGGAAAAGTTAATAGACAACATTTTTTTAAGTTACATTTTATTGAGGAATTTATTCATAAGGAAACATAATCATTTATCATATTGACTTTCAACCTTTATTAGATTCCTTACACAAACTCATATTTTCTCCAAAAGACGAGTATTTACGAAGACACGTTCACATTAAGAGTACTATAATCAAATTCTAGAGAATCACTTAATCCCCAAAAGAGAACTATATAAATCCCATGTATTTAGGCTTTAACCAAAACCAAAAACAAAAAGGTTAGTACAAGATCAGATAATCCAGAAAAGGATAACCCCTTATAAAAAGAAAATCTATTCTTAATCTCCAAAATTTGTCCAACAAAACCCAAAGTTCAACGAGGACCATCCGATAAACAATTTGTCCATAAAATTCTTCAAAGTAAACCAATATAAGATTTAAACCCAAATATTTGAAGGATTTAGTCTCATAGCCTTCCAAGATAAATGGTAACATTTATCTCCAAACAATATCAGTTGCTCCTAAAGTCTCGTATTGAAAAGTAATTAACCTAATCACATATCCTCTATGATAGGTTAATCATTTTCATAAATAACCCAAAATCAACTTACTCTTAATTCATAAAATCATATAACTAAAAAGAATCAGTCTAACTAACCGGGGACTTCACGTAGTCCAGTGGTAGGCGATAAATACCAGTCGCACATTGGTTGTGAGTTCGATTCCCGCAGCTTTGTCCGACGCGACGGGCTGTCACACGGTCTACATGTTGTCCTTTTTCCAAAACTATATAATTCTTAAAACATTTCCCAAAATGAGAAAAAATCTTCAAGAATAATCATAACATATTTTAACCTCAAGTTTATCTCATTCCTTTCATTTTACATCATATCATAGAGTAACCCATAATTACCTAAAAATTAAGTATCATATAAACCCTAATGGTTACCTTAATAATTATTACCTGAATTTCCACATCGAATTGTCCATCTCGTACCTGATGCATTAGAGAACTCACCAAGGTTGAAGTGGTTGATCATGACTCCTTGATATTTGGTTTAGAACAACCACGAGTTTCCTCATTGAATCCTCCATTTTATCTAGTATCTTAATCAGAGAACCACCACAGTTTCCTTCAAACCTGTTGTCTCTTTGGTTCCTGCTAGATCCATCCATTCACTAAAAATAGAAATGTCAGTGTGAGTATAACAACAAAACCATCATGTACTAATGAGGAAGGTAAACACTAAGATACACTTACTCATTCACTTTATCTAAAACTAGGACTCTTTCTGAAATCCTAACCATTATGGTAATTGTAAATTATGCTTAAAGAATACCCAAACCTCTAAAGTTATCTAAACCGACCTTTGATACCAACTATAAGGCCCCAGCCTTAAACCTTACTTAAACTTGAGTTATTACAAGATTACACATTGAGGATCTTTTCAGGTTTAGAGTTTTAGAGAATTAGATCATGAAACTTTCATTACATTCCACATTTAAACAAGGTGGTTACATAAAAGACAATATTCATTCTTCCCATCAATGGAAACCTATTTAAAATAAAACACGGATTCTTTCTTGACACATCCTTGACACTATCGTCACATCATGTACCTTTCCCTTGACCTGTGAAAAGCATTTCAAAAACTTGGGACGAGCATAAAAAGCTCAGTAAGCGTTATAAAAATATGGCAAGGAAACATGAGTTCATATATACATAAGAATGAAATCATACTTTACCCATAAAACATAGGCATATCAAATCATGAATAAATCATAGAAAACATAAGACATAAAGGTAACTTGAGGCATTCATAACATTCTTACGTAGGGATTAACCCTCTTTGTTACGTTTGGAATACCCATCACAGTATATTCCCTAATTTCTTCGGAGAAAACTTAACGTTTCACTCCTTCGCGTTACCCAATGCATTGGAGAGCTATATCGGGCTCACCCGCCCTTAGTTTATCACGGAACCACCCGTTATTCATAACAATGCCCAAGAACCATAACATAATCGTATCACATAAACATGAATAAAGGAAACATAACATTTCCACATTTCAATCACAATATAACATTTTAGGATATTGAAATAATGAATCCATTCAAAAAGAAACCATTTCCAAAACCATTTAAAACATTTAATAAAGAGATTTTTGAATCAAAGTGTCCCATACCACCTTGAAGCTTTTAAAATTTTAAACCATTAATATCCATATAAATAAATCCTTAAAACCATTTTGAAAACATGGATATTAATAAGAACAAATAATTAAAACATTTAAAACGATATTTTGGTTAAAGGGGTTTTACCAAAATTAGAGACACTTGAATACAATAATCGAGGAATAACATTTAGTCAGAACTTTATAATATCATGAGAATAAAAGGATTCATGATATAATACTCCAAAGGACAGTATATACACCATATAAGAGTGAATTGGTGCATAACAACAATGAACCCTCAATAGAAATGTCAAATGTGATGAAATCCCTTATAAAGAAGGTATCCTTAAATTAAGGACAAATAAATCTGAAAAATATGTGTGAAAAATATATATACACCAAATATAAGTGGATATTAAGTGTAAAACAATAAAAGGTCAATCACACATATTCAATGGATGACATATTCAATGACTACAAGTTGAACCCAAAGAAATCGAAATTGGGTTAAAAAGTTCCCTTGACAGCCTAACGGCAATCACATCAAAATGAGTTGATGAGAGATAAAAAGTGTATCTCATCACTTGGAAATAAAATTTACATCAATAAGGATGTATGAGAACATATCCCAACATAAAAATATGTAAATTAAAAGACCCAATAAAAGAAGTCTTTTTAAAAAAGAGGAGGGTGAAAGGATCCCTTACCGACTTGGGTATCTTTCAAAACATACACCCCATTAAAGAAAGACAATAGGTCATTGATGTAAATACTCATAAACGAAAGTATATTACACAAAGAGTAGAATAATGGGAACTACATACACCACTCAATGGAATTTGTGGCGAATGTAACATAAATCTCACGGGAATAAAAGTGAGATGAAAAATCCCTTACGAAAACTCGACAGCCTAACGACGCCACATAAAACTTCCGAATATGGATTGATGAGATCACGTAGGGTATCCCATCACATTTAAATAAAATGTACAGAAAGAGGAATATAAAAGAAAATCCCCCAACATTACAAAGAGGAGCTTAAAAGAAGTGACATAAAGGAGAGTACTTAAAAAGAAAGAGAGAGGTTAGATCTCTTACGAAAGTTCGGCAGCCTAACAGCGCCACTCAAAACTTCCAAAATGGATTGATGAGAGAGAATAGGGTCTCTCATCACACGAACATAAAAATTACAGTAAATTTAATATAAAAGAACATCCCAATCATAAGAAAGATGAGCTTAAAATGACATAAAAGAGTGTACTTAAAAAGAAAGAGAGTTGTAGGATCCCTTACCTCGGGTCCGACTTGACTCGATCGTTATTTAATATCCTGAATAATAAACTTGAGTTAATTTATAATTCCTTAAGAAACTTTTTCAAGTTCATTATTACTTTTATACCACTTATTACCATGTCATAAACATTATGTAATATTTTAAGTTAATAATATTTGTTTTGCCGATATTTGGTTCTTAAGTCGAAAATGGACTTCTTACAATTACATGTTGTTCGTGTGGCCAAATGTTTATTATATCCATAATTGTATTCATTATTTAGATATCATATATGTCATATATATCCAGTACATGCAAGCATTTATAACATTACATAATCATTTAGAGGTAAGAAATGAAATGCACCGTTCATGGAGACTGTAAGCCGTACGTACGCATGAACGCTACTTTCATTTCTATTTCGTATTTATTAGAATGGAATAATAATGATATAAAGGTATATTATAATTACAGTATAATATCATATATAATATCATATTTACATCCTTTATACATCCCACATATGGTATTTAACGAATCAAATCACTTTGAGGGGGCGGTAGTCCGCACTTCCTTAAATGAAGATATCGCGTATACCCATAATGGAAGCCATAAAGGTAAGACAAAAATGAAAAATACAGAAGCATAAATAAAACATAAACATATTATATATCATATATAAAAATAGTGACATCATAATGGCCACCTTTGAAGGTGTTAAATGAGTATTGAACAATCATCGTTTCGGGAGGCAGAATTTCACCATCCACGGAAACCGTATGTTCTTTAACCATTTGATGTAGTTGTGTGAGAGTGTAGCTCGAATAAATCATATAACAACATCCTAGTATATTGAAGATACTGGTTTTGTTACAAAAGAAGTAAATAAAAAGAGTTTAGGGGGTTGGAGAAGCAAAATAAAACAAATGAACATGAGAAAATGAATTACCTTTAAAAGTGTAACTCCTTTTGATTTGAGCCTAAAGGCTTCCTTTGAAAGGATTCTGCCCAAAGGGAATACTCTAGGATTAGGAGAGGGATGTGTAGAGAGTAAATGGTCAGGGGTAGGCCGAGCCAAAGGCTTGAGGAGTGTGTTAAATGAGGTAGAGGTGGGGGTCTTTTATAAGAGGAGAGGAGGGGTACTTTTGGAAAGTAAAGAAATATTACTTTATTTGAAAATGTGTTTCGGTTTCAAAAGGTCCCACATTGATATAATTCGTGTATAAGGTGATAAGGCTTCGAATTCCACTCATCCAATAAGTTTTGGACATGTGTAGTTCATAGATTTTACATTATCTTTCCATTTTATTTAAATCGTCAAATAATGATGTCATCGCTCCATCATTATTATGTCATAAATAATTTAATTTATTTAATGTCTAAAAATTATAAAAAAATACTATGATTTATGAAAGCTTTTTATCTTTCCAATGAATATTTATAATAAAAAATATGACTTTAATAACCCCACTTAAAAATTGTTTTAGTAAAACATATCATGTTTGTGTCAATTTTACTTTTACATTAAATAAAATGTTATTTATGTCATTTCCCAACCAAAGTGGATCCATGGGGTCCCCAAGTTGACCCATGGCTTGTCTTGGTCGGCCATGATACAACCAATGAGGGTAAGACATGTTTCAAGCTCATCTCATTTTATTAAAGCATTAGTTTTACCTTAAACTACACTAATTACCACTAATCGCGATTAAAAACTTAATAAGTTACTATTCACCAAAATATTATTTTAATCTCATTGAACCACATTTTACTTCTTAATGACAACCATGTATGTCGTATTTTTGAAAATCAAAACACAATGATGGAAAAATTTCATTTAAACGGAAAATCAGTTTTTATAAGTACCACTTAGTGGTTTCACTATTCATCAAAAATTGAAGTTTTTCAGAAAAATCCCAAAAATTCACCCTAAGATATATTTGATATTCTGAATTCAAAAATGAAGTCCGTTTTACAAAATTCAAAACATATAAGTCACATTAATTAATTTAATAATTAATTCCCGCTGTCATGACAAATAGCGTGTTTTATGAAACAATAAGTTTCAAAAGATTGACACTAGTTTAAGTCTGATTTCAAAGTGAAATTGATTCCAACGACCACTATTGGATTTAATGGTAAAAATATTTTCTAATTTCACTTTAAAACCTATTCAAAATATAATCTAATCATATAAATAAATTAGATAAAAAAGTGGTTTTGAATTAAAATACAACATTTTACACTATTCATTAAAAAAATGAACTTTATCGGAAAGATACCAAAAATTTACACAAAGTAAATTTTGATGTCCCGATTCTTAATAAGAGTTTTATTTGGTCCAAAATAATGTTTAAGAGTGAACAAAACTATTTTTAATGACGGTTCTCCATCAAAAGGTGATAAGTGAACCTTTAGTGAAAACTAGGGCATATACGCCTAAAATTGAATTCTTTCCGTATTTTAAGCCTTTATCTTTTATTGTATAAATGTAAAAATGTTTAAGAACATATATAATCATATTTTAGTTATTTATATCCATTCCCGTCATTACAACGGCTACATGTTAACTACCATTTAAAATAATATTATTTTTTTATTAGAGTGCAACGTAAGATTCTCAAGAAACTCGTTGTTGCGTGTTGGGTACGCCATCGAGCATAGCGTCCCCTTTAAAGTCATATTAATATTTTATTCACAAATATGGATAAATATGAAAATGTCATATTCCTTATTTACCTGGGGTGTTACATAGATTGTAAGGTGTCCATATTTAGGGCGGCCCTCTAGTTCCGGGTGTGCACACCTAATGGTTCATTGTGAATCACAACCTAACCGGAACCGTCGTCTCCCGATCCATCCAGATTTGCGTCATCTTTGGTGTCACCCATGGGGTTAACCTCTATGTCATTGATGGATTCATATCGTGGGGTAGAGAATATTCCATCATCCAAATAGGAAGAGGATCTCTTGCACCTTTTACTGGTCTTCCCCTTCCTGTCTCAGGGTTACTTTCGGATTCCTTGATGAAGGGTGACGCAGAGAGTTCTTTGATGCGACCTTTTGGTACGCGTCCCTCTAGAAGGGGGTGGTGATTCAAAGGATGAGATAGGGTAGGAATATCCTCTTCTGACTATCCTCCCTAGATGAGAGAATATTGATTCTCATGGGGGAGGTTGTTGTTGAGGTGGTAAAAATTCCCCCAGCCCTGGGGGCTGGGGTTGTCTATGTTCCTTGGACGTTGAGTCTCTTCTCATCTTTATTGGTCTTACGGGGGTATTTGTTGTTAAAAATTCCCCTAGACCTGCTGGCTGGGGTTGACCCCGGATTGCTACAGTGCCTGCTAATATCGCTACCTACCTAATCTTGCGTGCCAGCATTCGGGGGTGAACTAGATCTGATGTTGATTTCACCTTTGAATCAATCCCCTCTAGGGAGGCAAACAAGGACTACTAATTGGCCTCTCTTAGGAGAGAGGCATGTTGTATGCTTTCGGTTGCCTGATTCCGGAGTTCATGAATGGCTTGTTCCCATCGGGCCTGACGCTTCTAGGACTTACTCAAGGCCTGTCTATGTTGGGTGTGTCACCTTTCCTGAATAGGGAGCCTACTCGATTATTTTCTTGACGTAATGACGTTACAAGACATTATACCGAAAGGGTTCTTCTGGGCGGGGAGCGGAGTGAAATGCAGAGCTTTATGTTTTCACCATCTTCTAATATGGACTCCCGTCGGAGCGTCGCCAATGAGGCAGCGCAAATGGTGCTGTGTACAGAGGCATGCTACCTCAAGGTTTCCTTTATGCCTCTCAGGTCACGATTGTCGCACCGAAGGAAGAGATTCCAGGTCGATGTGATGCAGAATGTCTCCTATTGTCTTGACATGGTCTATATACCCATCGTAGGGAAGGAAGCTTGATTTAATCTGGTGGAGGGTTTTCCATATATTGCAGCGGATTTCGTGCACACATTCATCTAAAAACATTCTGGGTATGTCAATTTGAGAGATGTTCGTGGGCCAAAACATAACTGGTACATCATCTTTGGCCAGTTGTTTCCTCAGGTGAAGCATGTCGGCGTACTCCTATGCTAGTGATTCCTATACCTGGTCAGCCCAACTGAGACGCTCACTAAAAGTTTGGTCGGAGGCAGTAAGGTCGGTAGGTATTGAATTATCATGTGGGAGATTCCTAGGTGGTTCAGAAGATGAACGTGTCCCCAGACTGTCTCTTGATTGAAGAAGGGTGTCGTTGGAAACTATTAGGGAATCTGACATGCTTGATCCCGTCCTTCTGAGTGCCTCGGCATATGAGGGATTTTCTGTGCTTGATTTTGCAGGGGGAGGACATTACTATCGATATGATTGGTCAATGCGGGGAGGACCTTCACAATGGTGACCACAATGGCGAGGACTACCATTACAGCTGCCACCGGGAGGGAATCTGTGGGGTACACCTTAGGGAGGGCCTTCAAAATGTACCAAAACATGGGGAGGGCCTTCTCGTTGATCAGAGTCTATGCGGGGAGGGCCTCCACTATTCATGTCTTAATGGTGAGGGATACCATTACTTCTTGACGCCTCACTGCATAGAGGACTTTTGCAGTGCATACCCTGGGGAGGACCTCCATGGTGTGTCGCAGCAAGGGGAGGACCTTTTGGCGGTGTAGCATTATTACGGGGAGGGCATTCGCAACAGCTACCATCATAGTGAGGATGACCACCGTGTTTTGACGTTCGATGTGTATCCTAGGGAGGACCTTCTAGACACACTACGACAAGGGGAGGACCTTCTTGTTTCTTGAGGCCATTGTGGGGAGGACCTTCGCAATGGAGGCCGTGGTGGTGAGGACAATCATTACAGCTGCCGTAGTGATAATTTCTATGGGGTACACCATGGGGAGGGCCTTCAGAATGTACCGCAATGGGGAGAGGTCCTTCTTGTTGCTTGACGTCTCTACAGGGTGGACCTCCGTTATTAGAGTCGTGAGGACTACCATCATGATCTGATTACTGGCTGTGTGGAGTGTCGTTGCAACGTAACCCCTAGGGAGGACCCTTAGGGCATGTCATGACAAGGGCAGGGCCTTCTTGTCGTGATGAGACGTCACTGCGGGTAGGGCCTCTATAGTTTCGACTACGATAGCGAGGACTACTATCATAATTTGTGGTCCCACTACATGGAGAGTGTTTGCAGAGTATACCCCGGGGAGGAGCTTCAAGGTGGACTGCAGCAAGTGGAGGGCCTTCTTGTTGCTTGATCTTCTGGTCACACGGAGGGCTTCTGTGACTCGCATCAAAAGAGAATCTCTCATGATAGATCATTATATGCCTATAGGGGAGGCCCCCGCAGGTGCTACGGGGAGGACCTTCAGAGCTGCTGGTAACGAAAATGCGGGGAGGACCTTCGCAACTTCTACTGCCACTCCCATAATGTGGTAATTGGTGGGCAGGGTTCTGAGCCTTTGATATGTGCTTAGCAGCATTAGGGAAGCCAGCTTATAGCAGAATGGAGTCATGAACCCTCTCTTTATTTTCCAGATGCCTTCTACGCGTTCGGGGCACTTTCTTATGGGCAACGGGGTCCGTCTACTATTGATAACGACATTCACCTTTGGGTCCTTTCTAATTGGGTCATGTGATGCTGTCATGATATCCCGACGAACATCTTGACTTTTATCAGGGATATATGCCTGCTCTGGAGCATCCACCGCGATGGATAGGTGTCCCCCAGTTAGAACGAGTGAAGCTGCTCGATCTGATTTCCCTTATATCGCGGAATTTGGCCGACGACCCTCCTGGGTGGAAGCAGGGATGTAGATCTGCTCCGAGGAGGCTATCTCATCTGTTAGAAGAGTCTCCTCAATTGGGGATACAGGCTCATGGGCCTGAGTCCTTATTTTTTTCGTTGATTCAATTACATTCTGGAAATTCCACAAGATATGATCTGGGATCGATACCTACACCTCCATCATTGCCCAGATATTCAGAGAGACATCTTTGGCTGGAATAGGTTTGAAGTCCCATTCTGGTATTAGAGTAGGAATATCATGATCTGGTCCTCCAGTGGTCAGTGGGTACTGACAATTCTCCTGTGTCAGGGCAGTTGAATGAGTTTTCCCCTTTGTTGGGATATGCCCGTTTATCTCTCTGTTTTATGCCACATCGGGATGGAGAACTTTACTTGCATCTGTAGGGAGATGGCCCTGCATATGTTGGTTTCCCACCGTATTGAGTCAGTGGCCTTTGTTGGCAGGGAGACATTCCCACCTATTAATTTCCACCACATCTGGATGGCGGGATTTGTTGATTTCCACCACATCGAGATGGTAGGCGTCAAGAGAATCTTCTAGGAGCTGGTCCTGTAGGCGCTGGATTTCCACCATGTCTAGTTGATGGGCTTCATGACCCCAGGTAGGGAGAGGTGCCTTTCTGGTAGGTGTCATCCTGTGTGAGTGACGGGTTTGGTGGAGCTCGGTGGGAATGTGCGCCTGCTCGTATGATGCCACCATGTTTGGATGGAGGACTTTGGAGGAGCGGGTAGGTGTATGTGCCTGCTCTCAATATGTCTCCTTGACTGGGTAGTGGAGCTCCTCCTTAGGTACAAGGGTGATGACTGGTCCCTGGTTGCACTTTTTCCACCCTCGTCGGGTGGTCTGAGGGGCTGGAGCTTGGGGAGCATTGTCCGGGATCCTTGGGGCGACATCCTCCTTAGAGTGAGAATATTGAATCGCAGCGTAACCACGATGACTTCTTCTGGCAGGGGCCTTAGAGCGGAAACCCCATTCAGCAGGGATGAAGTCCTCAGTGTCGACCTCATCCACCTCTCTAAAATAAGGGAGGTATGCATTATCTCATTTTGAGGATAGACTCCCGAAATAGTTTGAGACGGAAATAAGAGTTGTCTAGATCTGCTTTGGCGGCCGCTTCTGGGAAGCCGACCGGCGGGTCTTGGTAGATTAGAGGGCGTGCATGGTCTCCTCCACCATCGGGAGAGTATCGTTCAAGAGGTACTCTCGGATCAATGCATCTGAGACCCCATGTTGAAGATGCTGAGTAGGTGATGGGGTTCTTCATTGGTGAGGATGTCTGGTCATTGCGTTGCTTAAAGTACGAATCTATGAGTTTCTCTATGATTCCATTGGATCAAAGGGAGTTCTGATTGGTACCTGTAAACTATTTAAACAAATACAAAAATAAAACCCGTCAAAGAAGCATCTCATGATCCCATGCGTAATTAATGACCTTTCTTGGCCCTCCTTGTGAGTATAAGGGGGAACAGAGTGGGATTAGGTTAAATCTGTCATGCTTGGTTAAAGATTCACGTCAGATTCACCATTTTTGTTTTGACCGTAGGGTGGGAAGACGTGTGTGGCCTAACGGTTGATTAGAGAAGGTTGGGTTCTACTTAATCACTCATATCAGGTTCATCGTCTTCATTTCGAAATACCCAATGGTTTCATATCAAACAATACATGGACCTTCTTTCCAAAGGGAGGCATTCGCTGGGTGATTTGGCCAGCGATGCTTAAGAACCCACATTGGTTGAGAGGATGGAAATTCGGGCTCATCGCACCCTTTTGGGGGGAATTATTTCTTGTTCTAGGACTCTCTTATAGATTTAATACGTATTCATATGTTCACAAATCTTTGGTTTATACCCAAGAATAGTATCCACGGATTACTCCTGGTTGGCAATGGTCAGCTGAACGCAGGGATTTGGAATCATTTACGCCCGAAGTTTACCATCCCTCATTGGATTATTGACTCCGAGGACATTGGACTCATTGAGATGGAACTGGCTTGAAGCCTCATAATTGGGAGCTCTGGAGTTTATTGTCATCCATAGGGGACAGATAATGACTTGAGTGTTTTCATTGAACCCGTGATACGGGCTTCCTACGTATCCTCGTGAGAGGAATCAAAATCCATGTAGTTTGGTGCCACTTGATGGGACACATCACCTTTTAAGGTCGTGCGATGAGGACCCAACTGTACAGTTTATCGTCATGTGGCAAGGACCTCCAGGCGAGTGATGCTCGGTCAAAGTTGGTGCGGGACTTATGCCGAAGCGGCCTAGAAGACCCAAGGGAAGTGATTTCCTGGGCCCAAAGATGGTACATCTGGAGTATAAGGACATGTTCTGATAGGGACATATGTGTATCAGACTTAGATATCGAGATTTCACCTCAGGGAGGTTTCCTACGTATCCTGGTTGGTCGGGAATCGAAGTCCACATAGTTCTTGGATGATTAGGGCTTACACGTGAGAGTTTCCTATTATTAGGATTGAACCTCGAGGAGGCGTCCTGCATACCCTTCTTAGGAGACAGCAATCAAAACCCACATAGTTCGTTGAGTCACTGCCATCATGCGGACGTCGTGATCATCAAAAATCTCTAAGCCCACGTGAGTCATGCTTGGTGTGAGAAACAAGATAATATGATAGACTTGAAGCCTAGAAAATTCTTCCTACTGAGGGAAGGGGAGGAAGATGATGAGCGGAGGAGAAGGTCGGGACCATTGGACTCTCCTTATCCCTGATGTTGGAGGAAGGTAGAAGTCACGCAGCGGAGCAATGAACCTTCTGTGATGAGAGGGGAAGGGCCATTGTCTTCCGGTGAGGATGGTGTGGGGCTTACTCCAGGAGGGATTCCCAGCCACTCCTAAAATAGGGGAGAAGTGCTCACCGCTGGTGCTCGTCAAAAGGAAACGTGAGTGGGGTCCCTCAATCCTGGAAAGTGGAGAGGCAGAAAGGGGGCTCCCGGGCTTGGAACCTGCACTACCGTGGGAATGTGAACCCAGGAATGCTTCGGGAACCTGCTCAAGAGCTGGGGTAACCCCTTTTTCCTCGCATACCATGGGTATGTGAACTCAGAGTGGTGCTATGATATGCCTGAAGGTTTCATCATACGGGTCCAGTGGCTTCGGTAGAGGCCTTGGCTCGGGGCTGATGAATAGGCCGATGAAGGGATTACGAAGGATCAGACCAGATTGGAAGGGTTTTATCTGGCTCGGGGAATGGGAACACCGAAGGATTTGGTGGGCCGCATGGGTGCATGAGGAGTGTCTCCCTTCGCGTAGGGGGTGATATGTGGCTAGAGAGGTTGTTCGCATACCAGGGTGGTATGCGGACTAATAAGAACCCCGCGTACCAGGGAAGTATGCGGCTTCGGGTTCGGCCCGTGTACCAGGTTGGTATGCGGTGGAGTCCACGTGAGCAGCGGTAGCCAGGGGCATCGTCGGTCAGGGCTTCACTTCTCAGGGCTTCGCTTGTGTGGGATGCTGCTACACAGTGCATCATATCAAAAAAGGGTTATAAAATCCCTGTTCCACAGGGAGTACATCCGTTGATGGGCCATGGCTCGCGTCTTTTATTTTAAGTTCGCGGTTCACCAATTTTTTATGGGTTTTTCAGTTCCTTATTAATTCATTTACAGTTTCATACCTGTTCTAGTTCACGAATTGGAACTTCACAGTTCGTGAAATCCTAAGCTCTTTCCTCCAGAATCCTTTCACCTGAATCTGATCGATCCCTTTATTCCCCCCCTCGATGTCCTTTTATATAGGGGGTAAAGAGATGTATTTGTGGTCATGCGGCACCTTTTGCGGAGGCCCATGACCGAAAACCCAGTTTATGGATGACTTGATCAATCTGTGATTCACGGGGGGGGGGGGGGGGGGCATTGAATGAACCTCACCCATGAACCAAATCAGTGCTTTGAGTTCATGCAGGGCTCCGCTTCTGTTCTGCGAACGACAACTCGTACGGTCTGGGCCAGTTGGAGCGTTTCGCGGCTGGGGCGGTTCGTGATGGTGGACCGGCCTGGCGCCCATCCTGCTTCGCGCCCGGAGAGGGGTTCCCGCCTCCGTTTCACGAACAATGTTGGCCCACTGAGGGGGTGGCTCACTGAACCGGCCGCACACCATCAATGTTGGACCGGTACGTGGACCAATCAATCCTTTTCCAATATTGAGTATTCTCCATATTTTTGTCCAATTCATTGAGGGAAATTGTGTATAATCCTTTATCAATTTATGGGGATTATCATTCTCCTTTTTGGATTTTTCAGGACACTACAACCATCACATTAGATACCTAAATTTAAATATGCTGGGTTGGTGATAACATCCTACTCGAGGATGAATATCCAACTTGAGTAGCAGTCGGGAAGTTCACAGATGTTTTCTTGGAGAAATCCATTCTTTGAATTGAAGGAAATTATTTGGAAAACTTGAAAATAACAACAAGATCTATTAAAGTAACATCTTTTTAGATAGATACATGTGTGACTGATTCCTTTGTCTGGACTTCCTTTATAAATTGATAGGGGACTAACAAGTGGGTAACATTATTTACTTGGTTAAGGATTCACATCAAGTTCACCATTTTTGTTTCTTAGTTCCTTGAAACGTGTGTTCTAAATTTATGAATCACTATTTCTAGTCAGTTTCCATTGGATTTATTCATGGAACTGAAAACATCCAATAGTTCTTTATCCAAAGAGGACCTGCTTTCCAAAGGTAGGAGTTTTTTAAGTTTTGATCTTTATGATACATAAAAATGTTCATTGGTCAAGAGGATGGTAGGTCAGACTCATCACACCTTTTTGGGGGGAATTATTGTCTACTTCAAGACTCTCTTTGTAAAATTAAAATAATTTCATGAAACCTTATTAATTCACAATGTATATCATAAGTATCCCTTGGAATTTACAATCACTTATTAACATGTGTAAAATTTATAATCATCAGTATGCATTCAAGGTTCTTCATTGATGGAAATATCCATATGTATTCGAGGTTTTCTATCAATGGTATCCTCTAATATACTGCTTATAGATTCTTTTAATCATCGTTGTGATGATACTGGTTTTTAAGAAACTTAGTGGGGAACTCTAGAATTTTATTGTCATCCAGGGGGACTATGGTTTGGTTTGATTTTGGGATCATGACCATAAAATGGGGTACCTACGTACTCTTGTGAAAGGAATCAGAACCCTCATATTGGGTTTGAACCTCAAGGAGAACTGGGTTGATTTGAAGTATTGGGTTTGAACCTCAAGAAGGCTTCCTACGTATCCCATATGGATGGGAATCAAAGCCCATGTGGTTCGATAAGTCTCATAGGAGAGTGTGGTCCTTTGATATAAATGAGTTTGGGATTACTTCTTAAAAAGGATACCTTAATGATCTGGGGTTTAATTTTGGGTTTATTCCTAAAGAGGATGCTCAGATTAAAGGAATTAGAGTTGGATTCCTAAAGAGGGTATCCGATGAGCTTGGGTCTTGAGAAGGATTCCTATGTATCTTGGTTTAAATAGGAATCATAGTTCTCGTAGTTCATTTAGTCATGAAAATGATGTAATCATGACAAATCCCTAAGCTGACGTGAGTCACGCTCGATGTGAGAAACAAGAGAATGTCGAAGATTAAAAAATGACATTCGCACTTTCAAAATCTTCCTCCTCTGTTGATGGAATAGGGTGCACCTACGGTGGTGACGGTAGACGAGGCCGAGGCGACGAGCCTTCCCTCTGTTTTATTTACATTGGAAAAATGTCCAATGTAAGGAAGAAGGGGTGGAGGTGAGGGGCTTATACCAGGATGGTGCCCTAAAATTGGTCCTTATAAGACAGGAAAACTTCTCCTATGATTGCATGGAAAATCAATTGTGAAGTGTACATTCCCTACCATAGACCTGAGGTTCCAGGTCGTCTCTTCGAGAAGGGAGGGGCCTGGACCCAAACCCTTCTCCAAACTGAGAACTTCACAACACTGTTCTTGGGAGAAAGGTCCATGTGAATGTGGATATACAAACCAACAATCATCCCATGAATCCTAACCCCATTGTGAAAAAAATGTGGGAAACCTCTGACTGTGGAAATACAAACCCAAATAGGAGACACACTGATGTTCCTTTTCTAAAGGTTTGACAAATCAGGAGGTTTTGGTGGAGGCTTCAATTTAGTCCCTTTTAGATAAGGGAACCAAGAAAAGAGATACCCTTCCATGAATGGATTTTAAAAATGGTACCTGAGTTGGTCTCATAGGTCCCTCACGCAAGTATACTGCGTAGGTACCCCATGTTGATATACCACACAGGTAGAATACACAGGTATGCCGCGTAGATCTTATGCGCATGTATGATGCGCAGGTATGCCGTGCATGTCTGATTGATGAGTGAAGAATGTGTTTTACATAAGAGAACCAAGCCTATGTAAAATCTGTAGAAATACTTTCAAATCATTCTTATCCCATTTAATTATCCCTTCTCTTTTTTTTTAGAGATCTACCTGAGGTAATTTGAGGGATCTAAGCAAAGGAGATACGCAATGGGAGCTTCAAGGAGTCTTTCAATTTTTCTTCATTCCTGAAATAGGGAGCCCAAGGGCTCTATTTATAGGCACAGATAGGCCTTGGTTGAAGATATTTTTCTCACACAGGTACTTCGTGTAGCTCCACCATGAAATTCCTCCACGTAGGCGCCCAAACATCTTCATAATTAGAGATCTGCCACGTAGGTCAGTCCGCATAGGTTAGTCACGCAGCTCCACCACATAGGCCGGTGAAGCTAGTTTGTCGTGAAGATCTTTGGGAATATTTTGATTTTCCTTTATACTCTTTGAACCTTTCTTTGGGATCTGAAATATCCAGAGTTCTCTTCATAGTCTTTTTGGTTACTCTCTCAAGTAGTGTCAAAAACATGTTATTTTTATTTGATATCTCTACCAAGGGATTTTGTTGATCCCAAAATCCTTTAGAATACATTGAATATGATCTCATCATATATTACACTATTTGATGTTCCTCTCAGATTGACTATCTATCTGATTATGGTATGAATTATTAATGATTAATATCATATTCAGTTCTTCCAAAATACTTCCCCAAAAAATTGATGCAGTCTTTAGATCTTGATTATATATAATTGAAATTTTTACTCCATGTAGTGGTACAACATTATTAATTTTTATATTAGAAAGTTTTTGAAGGTAGAGATATTCTCTACTAGTAATTAAATCTGAGGATTATATAATTCCATCAATTACATCCTAAATGGAATTATATCCTTTAGATGTCTTAGGGATTCCTATGATAAAATCCATTGTAATTTGTTCCTATTTCCAAAATTTTATGGGTAGTGGTTTCATTATACCATTGGACTTCCAACATTTATCCTTAACTTTATTACATAAAAATAATCAAGTTACATACATAAAAACATCCCATTTTATATTTTCCAACCAAAATCAATAATTTTAATCTCTATGAGTATTTTTAATTATATGATTGATTGATAAGGGTGGCCTATGTTCATCAACTAATAGAAACATCATCAATTCCAATATTGAACTCTGGGGAATTTCTTACCTTCTCCTATTTCTCCATATGCCTTATGTGTACCTTTTTATGTTTATATGGAAGAATAGATATAAATATAATTGGTAATGATAGGATTTATTCCCTTTTAATAATATTTAAAGGTTCTACCTCTACAAATACATTATTATTGGTTTTTCTTCAATTTTTTTAAAATATATAGAAGCATTATCAAATATAACATAATCATCAACTACCTTTTATTACTTATTAGGGTGGTAATGTATTCAGATATTATAATCCTTTTTTATCTAAATCCATCTCATTTTGAACATATTCAACAATTTTTATGTGAATATATATCCTATTATTTTATTATAATTATATATATCAAACCTTTTATCACAGATATAATGCATCTATTTTTATTGAAAAAATAAATTTTGTTATCTCCAAATCATGAGTGGGATATTGTTTCTCTTGAACCTTCAATTAATGATATGAATAAACTATCAAATTTTCATTTTTAATAAAGAAAAAACCCCAATATTTTTCGTAATAAATGAGTATATATATAAAAATATTATCCACTATAATGTAATGCGAGTACAGGGGTAGTGTAAAACCTCATCTTATGCTCCGTGAAATTATCTTCACATTAAAATACCGATAGATATTTAACAACCTTTTGAGTTAACTTTGTAAATATAGTTGATAGCTCAATGAAATTTATCCCAATTTCTTGATAGTATCAAAATGATCTATAATAATTATGGACCTCAATAATAGTGGTGGGTCATGGAAATTGTTCAATAACATTAGTTTTTAAATGATCCACAAACATACCTCCTCATGTGATTACAAGACAAAATAATAAGAATTTATCTAGCTAAAATTAATATTTGATAAATGTTTAATATTTTTTCTCCATCCACGTGGTCTTCAACAGAATCCCCAAATAATATGTATGCTCTTCCTTTCCCTTGGTATACATAAATAAATCATCTATAAATACCACCAAAAATTCATTGAGATAATCCATGAAGACATTATTCATTACAACCATGAATATATTAAGGGAATTTTTATTTTTTAATGGAGTTATTCTAAATTTTGTGTTCTTGCTTTATATAGAATTCTTTTAAGTTTATATCCTACATTTATTACATTAATTAATTATATCAATATTCAAGGTCAATATCTTAGAAGCATTGAGCCCCTTCAATTTGATAAAAATTTTCATTAATAAGGTGAAAATGATACATGTTATTGTTAATGATCTTGTTAATCTCATGATAATCAAAGTTGAGACCCATTAAACTATCTTTAATCTTATCAAAGAGAACTATTACACCATATGGTGAAGCACTAGTTGATTTGAATCACTTATAAAAATTCTATTGGAGTTATATATTCTATTAACATAACTCAATTGGGGACACTTTATTTAGATTATTAAAAATATGATTATCACAAAGTATAAATTATATTTGAAAATTATCTTCATGATTCAAGGGAAGACTATGAAACTCTCCAAAAAATGCATCGATAAATTAAAACACAATTTTCATGTCCTTAATGTTGTGTTTATTTGTAGTAATTTTTATTACATAACCCCTATGATATGTTATTGGGAACTATATAATGAATTAAATTTTCATTGGGAGTTCATAGTCATTCTCGATATGATGCACAATAATAGGTTGAATTAGGATGTGACATATGACTTCCCAACCACAAAAAATTGATATATTCTCTATATTGAGAAAGTAAATCCATGACTAGAATTATAAAAAAAATCAACAATATGTAGAATAATGATATTTCCATGAAACAAATTCCCATAAAATTATATCATATAGGGTTTTTACACTTGGGATGAAATTTTCATGCCATTATATGTTCTCCTTGATAATGAAATATTTTATCATTGAGGAGGTGATGTGATACCCTTAAAAAATTATCCATATATAAAATTATGAGTTGAACATGAATCAAATACACTATTAATAGTTCATGAATGGATGATAAGTATATATTTCACCACATATTTCTTATGACCCACTTCACCCACTATGATTACATAGGTTATCAATTTATCCCTTGGATTAAGAAATTTATGACATCGATTATAATCATTAACCCTTGGATTCATGTACTGGTTAGCCTAATATCCATACTCCTTATTATTAAATCATCATATTTTGGGTGGTGAATTTGGTTTAGATTTCTCACCTTTTTGTTTCATTGGTTTTCCTATTTATATCGCTTCAGGATTCATTCACCAGAGGGATTTCATTTCAATACCTCGAGAATTTATCTATACCCGTAAACAAATTTCCTAGAGGATTTATTTTAATTTTTTTTGAATGAAAAAATATATTTATATTTTCCCCCTCTATGGGATTTACTACATGAATTTCAAAGAAACTCAAATTTACGTTCTTATACCAAAATACACATGAACAATGGGATCCTATGATGTCCATTTAAATATATAGATAACATTAATTTTTTTATTCATAACTACCAAAGTATTTTATACACAATTCCTTTCAATTTTTAGCCATGATAATATTGGTAAATTTTATGTTCTAGATCAATGATATGATAAGAAGTGTACCTTAAAACTATTTAATTCCCTGCTTCATAAGTGAAAATAAAATATTCAACCACATATTTGATCTCTATGAATTGTTTTCCATTTTTATGAATATTTTGAGAAAATTCTTTATCGAAAAATACCTTTATAAAAACCTACCATTTCATTGAGTAAAATTTTTATTATATATATCTATTCCTAATAATATTCTACCATTAACCAAATTCACCTTCTAAATGGTAAATAACTAAAACAATACTTTCATGATCTAAGAACTACAGAATGGAAAATATCATTTATATTGTTTTGATCTGTTTTTTGGTAAATAGTATATCTAAAGAACAACTAAATTAAGGTGAGTGTTTCCATATAAATGTCTCAACAATGAGTTATTCCATTAATCATTTTGATATATATAATGATTCTTTTTTACTATTATGTCATGATAGATTTTTATGAGTATAGATAAAAACATTTCATTCCATCTCCCATGCAATTTTTTTTCTCACAAGGATAGTATTTTTATTAGTTATCACATTATTTGTTAAAATTATTCCTCATGGTCTAATCCATTGACTAAAAACAAAATTGATAATGTGATTATCAAGAATTAATAATCATATTTATTAATTATATCATAAAACTAATAATTCTTTTGATTCAATAAATTATGGAAACCTAATTAAAATCATATTATTTTATATTTATTAAACAAATATTTGGGTTAATAAAAAGTTTTTTTAGGTTCTATCCTTTTAATATTCATATCCTAGTCCCCAAAAATGACTACATACTACACTAATACCAACTATGGTGACTCTTGAATAACCTAAATGTAAATTAAATAATTATATATGATTAATTTTTTCACTCAAAGAATATGTGGTGCACCGAGTTTAAGAGGCAAGGTTCATGGATCCTATAATGATTGAATTATTCTTTCATTACATGCCTTTAGACTAGTTCTACCATTTTTGTTTCGTTTTTAAGGGTTGATTGTGGGGTTTCTAGTATGATTGAACAATCATTCATAGATGACCTGTTCACCATATTCAATTCTTAGAAACTACCAATGGCTCACACATCTATAATAATGTTCAAACAGACTTTCCAAAGGCTGCCTATCATTTGGGGTTTCAGAACCAATGTCACTTAACAAGTCACATTGGTTTTGAGGATGGGATGTCAAGACCATCACACCCTTTTAGGGGGAAATATTTCATACTCTAAGACACTCTTGTAGATATAATATATATTTTTGAATATATTCTTAATCTCAATAAGTAATTGATTACCTTAAAAAATGATCAGTTGTTGAATCCTTATACATGTAAAGGGTGTTATTTTAATGATACCATCTGTATGTATATAAGTTTATACATTTATTTCCCAATATTTCTTAGAAATGGATAGATCGTTATATTTTAATGTCATATATCTAGGAACTATAGAGATTACTATCATCAAGGGAGGTAATTGACATTTACAGGATGGGATTAAAACATTATGAGGAATCCTATGTATATTTTTTATAAAAGGAATTAAAAACTAAATATTTCATTTATTCCATGTAGTTTAAAATCATGTAGAAAAGAAATATATGATGGAACTTAGGAACTAGGTATGAAGCTTGACCCTTAGGAAGGAGTCCTACATATCATATTTATAGTAGGAATCATATTCATCATAGATTGATGATACCTTCGGGTCTTAACCTATGGTTGATTTCCCTGCGTGGGAGTAGTAATATCCTACCATGAAATGAGGTTTACAAATGCTGGTTTCCCAAAATTGTAGAAATTAATTATGTGAACAATATGATCATTGGAAATTCTTAAGCCCACGTGATCCATGCTAAGTGTGAGAAAAAATGGATAAATAGTGATCAGTGTCATCACATATGGATTCAAGACATATGCATTAGGGAAACCCTAAAGTAATGTTTTAAATGGGTCTAGGACATTAGGAATGAATCCTATATATCCTACATATATCATGAATTAGAGTCATTATATTTCAATCTCCCTTTAACATGTTGATGGATAAGGATGAATGATAGCACCTAAGGAGAGTTTGTTTCCCATGGGATGGATAATCTAATATATAGATGGAAATACACTAAGGTGGATGCACATTGGAACTTGGAACTTAGTAAGGAATCCTACATATCTCATTTGTTCAAGAATTTGGGTTCTTATAGTTCAATTAACTTCTCAATCTGCTGATGTATAAGGATGAAATATGAACACATAGGGGATTTTGGATCCCATGGGCTAGAGTGTTTGGGACATAGGTGTAATTACATAGAGGTAGATTCCCATTGGTTCTTGGTCCTTAGGAAGGTGGCTGATGTATCGTTATTGGAAATAATTTAGAGTTATCATAGTTTAGTTGGGATTATGCCTGAATTTTTCTACATGACATGATTATCATATCCCTGGGATTCTACTTTACTTGTCCTAATTGTCTTCATGACCGCATGAGGTTTCTATATAACATAACCAAGGATGTTTGGACATGTTGTGGTTACCTAGAGGACATGTCTAAAGACAATCATGTGATCCATTTTAATTTTTTAAAATATGTATCATGAATTTGATAACATTTATGGAGTACATCACATACCTAGAATGAAATGTCTGGTGTGAATCAAAATACTT
Organism: Viscum album; assembly: GCA_963277665.1. Lineage (NCBI taxonomy): Eukaryota > Viridiplantae > Streptophyta > Magnoliopsida > Santalales > Viscaceae > Viscum > Viscum album. The sequence goes on along the minus strand of OY728139.1, from coordinate 1,507,545,823 downwards.
GGGAAAAATGTCCATAGGGCTTCAAAAGACTCAGGAGACATGTACAGAGGACTTCACAAGACATGGTTGACATGTATGTATAATATTTCAAGACTTTTGTGACATGTTTTTAAGACTTCACAAGACTTTCATGACATGTCCTGGTGTTTTCATGTGATATATATTGGTCGTATAAAGTGCATGATGCCTTCTCATGAAAGTAATAATATCCATCCTCACATAAGTCTTCTTATTTTGGACTTTATTTCTGATGTGTCTTAAGGTTTTTTAAGCATTAGATATTTTAGGTTTCATGTGACCCTGTAAAAATGTGGAAACTCCTCGCATAATCTGGATGGCCCGTTCGAGGTCCTTTGTGTGATATATAGTGTGATAAAAAAAATCACATATTAATGTCACATGATCCCTTAGGATATTCCATAGATTTTACCACATGGAAGTCTCTTTATATCATATGGAATTCTTCTATTATAAGTCCACTCCTAGTCCCTCTTGTGGGTGTAGTCACCATCCTATATGTGTGTGTGTCGTGATGGAGAAATTTATTGGCCTTGCCACCCTTGTTATAAAACTTATTTCATCACATGTATCTCACATTGATTATATAGATCTGGTGGAGGGAGTATCGCATCACATATTCTTTACTATCCTATCACAGGCCATCCAATGAGTCATATGATAAACAGCGTCTGTGAAAATGATTTTTCATTTACAAATTTGTTAGACCTACAACTTATCAAAGAGAAAACTCATTATCATTTTTTCATGTGAAATGAAATTTTATTCATTGATTTGACATGTCTAATATTCATGGTGGGATCAATATGTTGGGGAAAATGCTCTCGCATGATCAAAGAAGACATTATTTGAGTCCTTTTCTAGACTAATATTGCTTTTCAGAGGCCTTTCACAATATCAAGATGGGTGTTTTTGGGCCTTCATGTGATTAATGGATATTAAATGAGGCTCATAACTCCATCACATTAAAACCAACATATATTCCCTTTTCAAGAGGCTTATACCTTTTCTTGTTTTATTTTATTTCCTCTTTTGTATCATGACTTCTTCATAAGACCTCCTTGTAAGAACCCATTCACAAGAATTATCCACAAGAATTGATTGAAATACTATTTATGGAAACTGCTTCATGAGATCTTTCCATGTGAGTTATTTTTATTAGTGGTTATTCAAATGAATCACAAACTATTTATTAGAAAATTGATTGATCATCAATCCATTTCCTTGGCTACATGGATGTCTTGATGGCTTCACATGATTAATTGGCTCAGTCGTGTGATCACCTGATCATCACGTGGTTCACATCACCATCTCTGGGTCATGGGATTACATGTTTTAGGTGACATCATGAATTCATGATATTCTCTATTGATCATACTATTCATGAGTTCTATGTGGGTCATGTTATTCATGAGGTATCCATGGGCCATTTAATTCCTGAGACCCATATGATCTCATGTGATCACAAATATCTTTAAGGTTCACGAGATTCACATAAAAGATTTTAGATTCATGCACCTCTTTTGATATCTCTATACACATCTAACATATTCTTCTTATTTTCATAAGGATTACTACGAATTCTCAGACATCTTCCACCATGGCCAGCTAGAGAACCTAGATTTCTAGGAATTGAAATGACAACCCTTGGTATCATGTGTTCTTTGACAATAAGGATTTAAAGGAGATTCTCCCACCTATAGTTCATCTCTATCCCATGGAACACCAACTTACATTGTGCTCATTCAGTCTACTAAATGATGTTGTTACTCCTACACCATGCTACAATCTTTTATCTTTCTAGATTTCATCTTCCCTTAATTGTATTCAAACTATGATTTATGAAGTTAGTCAATTGGTTTTACCATTCCCATGGGTTTTAATATATTCTAGAGAACTCCCCTCATGGTACAAATGGTTTTGATTTTTCCCACTATACAATCTCTTAGAGACATTCTATCATTATTTTCTCATATTTAAATATCCTAAAAAGCATTTTGAGCATAAAATGGGACTTATAACCTAGTGGTAACTGCACTAAAGAATGGGAATGGTCATAATGGGTTATTCATAGCTTTTTATATTTCTCTAAATAGATAAATTATGTTCATTTTTACAAGGAAAAACGGGTTTCTCAGTTCATCATATATCATCTATCAAAATATATCAATAATTTTATTAGTCATTAGTGTCCTAAAACTGATTCATTACATCTATCCCATGGAAAATTTGTAAACAGACTTTAGGATATCAACCAACTTGAAGGAATATATCCTCTTGGGGAGTTGAAAGATGAGTTATTTCCTACTTCGGAAGTTTGGGATGACCCTTCACAAGCTCTAACCATGGAAAGGGACATGATGACCATCATGAAGGAGAGGTTGAGGAAGGAGTTGATTATATGTTCCCTTATTTCCTTTATAGGATGGATCAAAATATTTATTTTCCATAGAGTGTCTCATATGCCCACTTTATCCCTCATCAGTTCCTTTCATAATAGTTTTATGACAGCCCGAGCTCTTATTATGAAATTCTTACAAATGGGAAGTATACCTCATAGGGAAACTGAGTGAGACTAGAAGTATCCCAAATCCGTTGTCTAGTCAGGTTTTAGCTATGTTTCTGAATGGATGGTTATTTTCCTATAGGGAAGTTTAATCGATAATTATATAGGGAAATATATTTATGGAATATTGATTTGAAAATATGTGTCCTCTTAATAAATTTATACCAACTCTTTCATTCCTCTACCAAAACATGGGTCATGTCCAACAAGGAAACTCTCATTATAGGATTGGTGGCCCTTTAAATTCTTATTCAAATGCATATAAGAGAATTTTTACTATTAAAAATACCATAACATTGTTAGCATAAGTGATTCCTCATTACATATTAGGTTGTTGAATATTTTTGAGGTTAAGGGGATGTCACTAGGCCCTGATGGGGTCATTTATATTTTGATCTGGCCTAATGGTTTCACCTTCATGCCATATCCCATAGTGACCAGGCCAATTGTGGATAATGATAGTGACTTTATATATGAACATTGATATAAAATTTATCTTTGGGATATGGTTATTGTGGACCATGTATATGAGAAAATTATTTTTCAATCCATAAACACCTTATATTTTCACTCACCATTTTGGTTTCATCAAAAGTGTTTCTCCTCTCCCTTCAGTAGAAGTATTAATAGAATGACATATCAGTATTATCAACCAATTTTGGATTATATTTGTGGGTGAGCACACAAATACTAATATTATTCTTATTTTTACTAGAACCCATGCCTCTCTATCTAACGATTATGCCCAAGATTTTGTTGAATCCTACCTGGGTGGTGTTTAGAATAGATTGGTCCATTATGTGGAAAAACCATGTGCTTGTTCAAACCCCTTACCATTACCAGCAATGGAGTTGATTCAAGAATTAGGTGAGCCTTCAAGGAAGTTTCCACATACTATTTATGGGCATACCATTAGTAGGAAGTAATTTTTTTAGGAATCCAGTCCATTAATAACAGAAATAAACAATTCATCGTTTGAGCAAAGAACATATGAAAGTTCTTCTCTTACTTCTTCGTCATCCCATCCAACCATTCCTTATTCTGACATGATAACCCCAATAATTAAATATTACCAAGAAAAATATAGGCTTATATAGTATCAAATTCATACCTTTATCACTACTACTCACTTGGAGATGTTTCAGGGCCATGAGGAACAAATTCTTTGGCTCTTTCATGATTTGGGGGCAGGAGGATTTGACCACTAGCCATTATATGTGATCATAAAGAAAATTATCCAAACCCAGAAATAAATATTTAACAATGATAAGAAAATATTCAATTTTAATGAAGGCGGATATTTGGATCAGTCAATATAGGAAGCATCAGATTTTCTTGAGAAAATATGTCACCTAGCCACTCAGCTACATTATCTAATATACCTCTTGACTAAAAAAAAGCAGAATATGAAGCACACATAGCTAACAACAAAGTCATCCTTCTAAAATCATTCTCTTTATTGGATACCAGTAAAAAATGAGCTAAATATTTATCTTATTTTATTGATACTATTTTTTCAAAGGTGATGTTCAAGGAGGTAAAGAGAATGAAACTTCAACATTCCATTAATACCTTCATCCAAACATTGGATGATTTAGAAAATGCATCTAACTAGGGTTTTGTTATGATCCAACCATAGGTGTATATGTTATATTTTTCTGAACTATTAGGAGACACTCCAGAATGTAGATATTCCTCCATTTTGTGAACTTTATCAATGAATAAACTCTCTTAAATTTACATTTCATTGTATAGATTTCTTTTATTCATAAAGTGCAAGACCTCAAAATAATTAAATATTGTATAGATCATAATTGATACCCATCCTTTTTATTATAAAAAAGTAAACATAAATGACTAGAATAAAATTTATAAATAACAAAATATTTTTCTTGATAAATTATCATGAATTCCCTCTAAAATGAGATCACACATTGATATACATTCCCCGGTTTTCTTGATATCACATGATTTAAAATGTTAATTTGTGTAAAATATATATTCTGTAGGGTGGAAGTTATTATTTTTTCTAATGTCAATGGACTTGGTGAGAATGGATTAATTTTTTCTAGGTAAAATTAACCATCCCTATAAGATTTTCAACTTTTTATTTTTATGTCCCTAAAATTATCCTAAGCATTATATAATGGAAATATTAACAAGCTCGGACTTGGATTTTGTTCATGCCTCCATCTTATGAGTTATTAACATGACAATTTTAGTGACTTTTCCATTGTATGATTGCCCAATATTCCCTAGAGTACCCAAAGTGAATTCCGAGTGAGTAGAGACTCTACTTTTTCCAAGGGTTCCCTTTCTAGGTTTTCAACAAAGAGAGCAGTGTGTATCTTTCAGTTGTATTTTATGAGGTTTTACAAAAAATACTATTGTTTTGTTGTAGTTTAAGGACTTCTATATCTAACATGATATTGTGGTGGTTTCAGTTATTCTATTGTAGACATTCTTATGATGGTTATATAAGATTCACAAATTAATTTTATCCATTAATTTTAATGTTAGGTGGTAAGTAATCTTTCCATAGAGTTTAATATCATGTGGTAATGATATCTTTCATCTAGTTTAATTCCAGGTTGTAAGGACATATATTGTGTAGTATAAATCTATGTTGTATGGATATATAAATTCTATAAAATTTAAATTGTTTTCTTCAAGGAAATGATTGATGAATAATAAATGGGGTAGACATGCCTGGGATAAACTAAAACACCCTAAGGTTTTTTGTACTACAATGATGTTATAAGGACCCATAAGGATTGGAGTTCCTTTATTTCAAGGGATATATGCCTCTAGTTGGTAGGTTGAAGACCTTATGCAGCATAAGAATTGTAAAACAAAGGTGTAAATCCTATTTTCCAAGGGTCATGAAATATTTTGGATATGATATTGATGGGTGGTAAAATTTGAGGGATGACCCAATCCACCATAAGGATATCTATTCTCTTACAGTGTCACATGGGATCGTGAAGATCAAATTTCATCACATTCATAGAGGATATTCCTCTAGTCAGTAGATAAGAATACTGTATTCATGATCCCATGGGGATTACATGTACGGTCAAGTTAAGGGGATCCCCACTATATTTTTAGGCTCATGGGAGATTTATGAAGACTCAATTGTCTGGATAATGATGTTAGATTTGGATCTAAATCTATTCATGGAAGGTTTCTGGCACACTAGGTCAGTTTAGCATTTAGATGGGAATCACATTCCCTTCTCTATGTGGGTTTAAGTCACATGGTGTGGTCCATAAAATGATCAAGAATGGAGTATCATATTCCTTATTTTAGAAAGGGTACACCACATGGTAACGAAACATAATGGAAGTTAGATCCACTTAAATACTCTTTATATAGGGATCATAGATCATAATCTATGAATACATGAGTAAATTAGAGGTGGAAACCCATGGGTTCAGGTCTACCATAAAAAATGGAAGAATTCTATAATGTTATACGTATCTAGGATAATTAATCATATATTTATGGGTGGGCCTTCCTAGTAATGAAGAATCCATTTTGATGAACCAGTCCCTGTTACTATTGTTTTACAAGGAAGATCCAAGATAAAGAAATCCCAATGTACATGGGGTTCCAAGAGAAGGATAAAAATAATGGAGGTTCTTCCTTATAATTTATTTTTATTTACTTTATGATTACTTGTATTCAATTTTTTAAACATTAATAAAAACTTTATCACATCATGTTTCTTATTTTGTGTAATATAGTGTCTGATAATGTCCTAAGAGTAGTTTTTACACTAAAATGTCATAGAAGTTTCCTCCTATGATGAGAACCCATGAGTTCTATAACACTATTATTAATTATATATTATATAGCCATATGATATCATTTGAGGTACACAAATCATACATGATATCAAGGGTGAATAATCATAGTAATTTGAGGAACCTTCTCATGGTGTACATCCTTGGTAATATCCAGTGTAGGATATTATGAGAACTATAACCTCTAATAGGAAACCCATATTTATGGGTTTCACTATATGTTCCATTATGTGTATATGTGTATTTCACCCTAGACATTAATATTATTATTAATGAATATTATAATTCATTTATATTAATGTATTGATGAAAACTGTGAAGACATATGTTCACAGAAAGGTACAATACGTCGGGTGTGTCATGAGTAATATTAAATTTGTGAATAATGCGAGAAATAATTTAGAATCTATATTCCTTAGTGGATGTATATATCTCAATTCATTTGGTGGAAATTATATCGACTAAATAAATTCATTGCCATGGTGTTCTATGGGATTTCTAGTTTCAGAAAATTCAAAGAATGGGACATCGAGCACATATGTTGATAGAACCAGCATACAACCTTCTCAATTATAGATATCAAGATTGAAGGATTATATTACATAGTGAGTCTCCATATGATGACTTGAATCATTTTAGCATTAACTTATTTATATATGGGTGAATTGGTGTGTTTCTAGATGTTATCCTTGAACTTTATGCTATTTCTCCTAATTCCACCAAGAAAGTGGCCAAGAGGATCAAACATTAAGTGTATCCATAATCTCAATTCAATAATATATTATTATTTATTATTTAACAAGTTTAATAAATATTATTCTCGCATGTCGATTAATAATTAATCATATTTTCGTGATCATATATATTCTGTAACTATTTATTTGATAGAATATAATATGAGAGGAATATTTAATAATTATTTAGTTTTTATTTATTAAAGATATGATTTATTTATTTATTTGAAAATAATGTAGTGATATTTATTTATTAAATAAATAGATAATATTCACGGCTCGGTAAATATATTTTGGGAATTGTGCTAGAGTTTTTAGGTCCAATGAGAAATAATATATATTGAATATTATTTGATTAAATAATATTTAATTTAATTCACATGTTAAGTGCAAGTCAATGAAAAATTATTATTATTATTATTTAAGACATTGGGTTCCATAACGGGTTAAATAAATATTAAAGGTTACTTGTGGAAATATATATTTCTAAACACTAGAGGTATTTAAATTAGATTATATGATTTTCCCTAGAAAGACAATTCATTTTGTGTTGTACAAAATTAAATATGGAGAGAAACCTATCAAGACCTTGGGAGATCCCTCTCCAAGAAACCTCCCATGAACGAAGATCGAACTTCCCTCACATCTAGCTCTTGAGTCTGGAGAGATCTAGGAGAATGATTTGGAAGTTATTCTTGTGGTGATCAATGGTGAACAACGTGGGCGATAGGATCTTCCATGCAAATACTTGGAGATTCCTATGGTGAAATTTGGAAAAATGGGGAATATGTGTGGATCACTACTAGAGATAATCTTCTCTTTATTCCTACTATACAATGACGGTACATATATCTATTGTCAGATTCATCAACAAATAAATTATTCACACAAGGTAATTATTCAATTGATTAAATTAATTATAAATAAAATTAGATAACCATGTTCTTTGTTCTGTAATTCTATACCTTTTTGTATTCTTGGATTCAATTCCTTTGATTACGTTGTTCATAGTCATGTAAATATTTGACTGACCATCGATCATGATAAAAATAAATGTTGGGCATGACCCATCACATGATTCAACTATCCTCAAAACATATATGTTCTATCAGAGTGGTTGCATAATTATTTATAATTATTTAAATATCATTGATTGATTTACACATTCTTTATTTGGATTTCAATTCATGTTGAATTGTTCTTTAAACTGAATTGTGAGATCTGCTTCTTCCTCCTTTGTTTCAAATTGATATATTAAAATCGATTAATTTTATGAATGAAATAAAATCAAATAAATCATATGAATATTTCAAGGATTCTTGATAGATAAAACAAGATTACAAACCATGTACCCATATTTACACATCATATACTAGTGTTCAATGCAGCAAGAATTAATTAAGAATTAATTCAAACCGTGTTCATTGAATACATGTGGTGATGCTAATTTTTTACACCATGTGTTAGCTATGGAATCCTAGTACATAGTCAGTAGATGTACATGTTGTGTATCCCACACACCTGGCCTGTAGTCCTACAATCACAGATGGGAAGTGTATCCATTTAAAAATCGTATCCATCTAGTGACTATGAAATTCAGAGACAACATACCATGCAGCCCCCGTACATTCCATGTAATATAATTTTTATGAGGAATTATTTACACTCCTAGACCCTAGTAATGTGCCATAAATAGATTGTGAGAGATGTATATGTTCTTAGATCTCATGTACATTTCGTTTACTTAATGAAAATTATGCATAATTAAAATTTATTTATTATACCATGTATACCTTTTCAATATGTGCTTTTGATGTAGTCATTAAGTTGATAGGAATCTCTATGTGATTTTTTTTAATATATATATATATATATATCTTTGTGTGTGTGTGTCTGTGTGTTTAATTAAAACATGTTAAATATTCATATCTACATATCATGTATGAGTCATGTTACATTTATTACTTTAAATACATTGTTGCATAAAACAAGAAAGAAAAATCATGTAATTTGTCTAATCATTAAGTTGATAATACATTTCATGAAGGTACATGATAATTCATGTATGCCATATGTCGCAAGAGTAAATAGTGTACGATTATAACACATGTTGGGGATTCATGCAGGTATTCCCCATGCTGCCTCCAAGGTACATTTATGTACATAGTTGATTTTAAATAAATTTATTTAATTTTTTAAAATTATTATTGATGATAATATCAAGGAAATTTAGATGAGAATTAAGATAAAATAATATATTAATTAAATAAGTTAATAAATTGATTTCAGCACAATTTATCTTAAATTAGAACGATTAATAATTGAATTATTGTTTTATTAAATGATTAATTAGTTTTATGCATGTGGATGATCATGAGAATAGAGAAGACCTTTTTATGTGACTGGTTTCATTTAATTTATTACTAAATTAAATTGATGGACTGCATGTAATCTCTCCTATTGTTATGTATGGTTTTTCATACACATGGTTTCTTTAATATAAACCCATTTCCCTCACCTATGTGTGAGTAAAATCATATGTAATGGAAAGATATCCTAATCTAGTGGAGGTGATTCATCTTTGGAGTTGAGGAGAAACTAACCAAAGAGAGATACATAGATTGACAGGTGGAAATATGTAACAAGAACCTTGATTGGTTCAAGGTGTTTTTCACATAGTTCAACACTTATTCTATCAATATCAAGATAAACTAACCATTAGTAATATATAATGATCATAAAACTTTATTATATTATTTCTCTGAAGTTTCATATTTATTTAATTATTTTTTTTGACAATCACATGAAATAATGATATTCACAAGCATGTGAGATAAAACTAAAATAAACTATCTTATATGTAAATATTATATAATACAAGGTTAATCACTTATGTAAATAAAATTAAAATTTAAAATCATTTGATAATAATAATAATTGTAAATTTATGAATCAAATATAAAATAAATCAATTTAATATTACATATTTATATCCTCCCATAACTTTAGTTAAAATCAAACTGTAGTTTAATGTGCATGAACAAACAAAGCTTATGTGATTTCAATTATAAGGGAATTATAACATCATGTTTTTAATTGAATTTACTTAATTCACATCAAGGGTTGACTGCTAAGGTAGGACTTGTTGAAACTGAGAGGTAAGGTTTAAGTAAATCTAATTTAAGGACTTCATCATTTGGGAGTCCACTCAAAAGATCAAGGAATTGTGAGTTAATACAATTGGAATTTGGTATGCCTACTTGAAACCATTCATTTTTCTTGACCATAAAAAGTTGGGGTAATGAGAAGGGGTATATGTATCCTTGAAAAAAAATGTCCCAGCAATAGGATATTATGAAGCCAATGGAAAGGGATATTAATAAATATAATATTTATTTAGTTTTCTAAATATTATCAGATAAATTATTAAATTTTTTATCATCTTATTTGTGGAAAAAACAATAAATATGAAATAAAACATATCAATTTGATCCATACTTAAGAAGTATAACCTTATCACTGGCATAAATTTCCAAGAGTGCAAAAGGATATTACTCATTATCATTCATCATGGAATAAAATTACATGTGATGGAAGAACCTATTCCTAATGTTCCTAGAAATGAGGCCAGTGAGGAAGAGTTTCCCTATATAGGAGAAACATTTGGATGATGCTATATATGTTTTGTGTTTCATGCTATCATCCATGACCAATGTTCTTTTAAAGCAACATGATTAGATGGATATATATAGCATGATGTCTCACCATTGGGATGTATATCAAGATATGGAGAGGCAAGAGATATATGATATCTGCACTGATTTGTTTACAAGTAAGCTTAGGGAGTTTGTGTTAGTTGGGCCTCATGTTTTCAAACTTATTGGCTACATTGAATGATTAGAAATCACAGGGATTTAATTCCTAGATGAGTTGCGTATAGATATCATACTTTCCAAACCACCCAATACCTTCTCCATTTTTATTATTAATTTAAATATGAGAAACAATGAGTAGATTCTTGAAGAACCTCTTAATATAATTCTCCAAGTGGATAAGGACACTAGGTGGAAAAAACCTGGGTTGCTTATGATGAATAATAAAAGGGAGAATAAGGAAAAGGGTTCCAAGACTCACAACATGTCTAATGATCATGAGCACTGCTATTCCAAGAAGAGGAACATCTAGAGAAAGGGAAAGGAAAGGGAGGCTGTAGGTTTTAAATGTTGGAAGAAAAGAAACTAGAATAAGAAATACACTTGGAAGTAAGGTGAATATAAAGGTATATTTGTTATCAAATTTAATCTTGTAATATATACACATTCTGTATTAGATACTTCTTTTAGTGCTCACATCTATATCCAAATCCACAAACCAAGTAGATTCTAAAAGATTTCCGGAGGACAACTAGATCGGTGAGCTACCAATGGTGCAGGGATAGATACTCTATCCATCATTAACTACCACCATTAATTTAAAATGATAATTATTTTTTTAAGTACAATTATTATATACCAACAATTACCGTGAATATAAATTTTGTATCATTCCTTGATGCCGATGGTTTTATTTTCATGTTTGGATATAAAAATTGTTTATTTCACAAGGATAACATATGTTATGGTATGACACGTTTTATTATTGGTCATTATGTACTAAATTACTAAATAAATTATTATAAATTCATAATGAATCATGTTCACATGACTTATATAAAATCTAACTATGGAATCACCAACTTTATCGTAAAAATGGGAAGCATTTGACAAAGCTCAATTAGGATGGTTATTTAGGATCTTCTAAGATATAACCACTTGAGAGATGTTATTATTGTTTACTAATAAAAATAACCAAACCAATATTTGGGTTAAAGGTGAATGGACCATAGAGCTTCTTATATAATATACATTGACGTGTGTAGACCAGTTCCAGTAAAATATGAAGGTGGGTATTAATGATTCAAAAATTTTACTGATGACTTGAGAGTAGATATGGTTATATCTACTTGATGAGGTATAATTATAATTCCTTTGAGAAATTCAAGGAATTTATGAATAAATTATAGAATCAATATAGAAAAAAAGATAAAGAATATTTGATCGGATCAAGGTGTGGAATATCTTAACCAAGAGTTTATATACATTTTATGGAATTTTTGGATTCTATCTAAACCCACTCCAACTTATACACCACACTATAATTATGTTCATGAAAGGGGTAATTGTAACATGTTAGACATGTTATGGTCGATCATGATTCATGTGAATATTCCATTATCCTTTTGGGGATATTCATTACAAACTACAACATACACACTAAACTGAGTGCCAACTAAAGTGGTAAATGGAATTCCATTTGATTTGTGGAGTGGAAAGAAACCCATTTTCTTGCATACACATGTATGGGGATGCAAGGAATTCTTTAAGACCATCTCAGGCAATAAAATATAACCTTGGAGAAAAATTGTATCTTTATAGGGTATCCTATGGATGAAAAGGGATATAACCTACACAACCCCTCAGGCAAGAATGTGATTGTCGCCAGAAAATCTATATTTCTTAAGAGTGTTCACATCATCAAAAATAATAGTGGGAGTAAGATTGACTTTGATGAAGTTTATGACCAAGATACAAAAGAGTTTGTAAAGATAATATATTTCATAGGTCCCTGTGGAAGAATTAGTTTCCAAATCACATGTACTATGTATGATTATAAGAGAGGTTAGAGAACCATAGAGATATGGTTTTCTAGTCACCAAGTATGGTGACTCATTATTGGTTGAAAATGATGAACCTCTATCCTATAAAGAGGTAGTAGAGATCTCAAGAGCTACATGATGGAAAGAAGCCATGAATTCTTAAATGGATTTCATGTATCAGAACCAAGTTTGGGTTCTATTTGATGTTCTAGTTTCTGTAAAGTCGGTAGGGTAAAATGGATATTCAGGATGAAACTGTACATGGAAGGTAAAATAGATACCTATAAAGAAAGTCAATTGTTGTAAGGGTTTAAACAACAACATGGAATTTACTATGATGAAACCTTTTCACTAATTTCCATGTTCAAATCCATTATAATTATACTTTATATAGCATCTTATCATGAATATGAAATTTGGAAAATGTATGTAAAAAATGCATTCATTAATGGGAATGTTCGGGAAGATGTATATATGACACAACCAGAAGGGTTTGTGACTCTAGGTGAGGCCAAAAAGATTTTAAATTTTCAAATATACATTTATAGATTGAAGAAAGCATCTATGTCATGGAACATTTGATTGGATGAAGTTATAAAAGATCTTGGTTTCATTAAGAATTAATGTGAGATATTTTTTTACAATAGGTTTAGTGAGAATATAGTTGTTATCCTAGTAGTATTTGTTAATAATATATTACGTGTTGGAGATGACATTCCAATCTTATAGTCTATTAAGGACTGGTTAAACGCGTTTTTATACATCAAGGACTTAGGTGAAGTAGACTATATTATAGGGACCAAGATCATTAGTGATAGATCAAAGAGGCTTCTTGGACTAAGTCAAAGTATATACATTGACCAGATACAAAAGTGACTTATTATAGAACAACCCAATAATGGATTAGATCCAGAGCCACATGGTTAACATATTTCAGAGAAAATGTTTCCGTATACCTAATAGAAGACAGAAATAATGAGTAGTATCCCATACACTATAATGATATGATCAATCATGTATTCCATGTTTTTTACTAGACTTTATGTTACCTATGCATTGAGTATGGTATGAATATATCAAGCAGATCCAAGAGAACACTATTGGCCTCCTGTTATGGATACCCTCAAGTATCTAAGAAGAAATTAGGTTATTTTCCTAATGTATGGAGGAGATGAGGAGATGTTCCACTAGGGTAATACTAATTCTAGTTTTAAAATATATCAGAATGATCTAAATTTGTAGTTAGGATATGTTTTCTATCTCAGCCGAGGAGTTGTGAGGTGAAAGAGTTCAAAGAAGCAAGTTGTTGTGGATTCTATTGAGGATTTTGAATATATAGTTCCTTCGTACGTACCTAAAAAATCCATTTGGATATGAATCTTTTTCCAGGATCATCATGTGGTACCTAGATGAAAATAGCTTATCGCATTGTATTGTGATAATACTGTAGCAATGAGTCCTACAAAATAACCAATGTCACACCAACTAATAAAGAATATACTTTAAAAGTATCACCTCTTGAAGGATTTTTATAAAAGGGCTGAATTTTTAGTAATAATATCTCCTAGGTAAGATAATTCAGTGGACCCCTTAAATAAAGACACATCTTAGTAGAAGCATGAGTATCATGTGAGTGCTAATGGACTGAAGGTTGTTAGTAGTTGGATCTAGTGCAATTGAGTGTTTGTTGGAGTTTGTGCCCTAGAACCAACATTTATTTACTTTAGGATTACCTATATTAATATTTTTGAATATTAATAAACACCTTATCACATCATGAATGTTATTCTGCATAACATAGTTTATGATAATGTCCTAAGAGTAGTTTTCCCACTAAAAGGTCATAAAAGTTCCCTACTATGATGGGAACCAGAAATGGCACAACACTTTTATTAAATATTTGTTTCATATCTGGATGATATCATTTGTGGGAAAAAATGATACAGGATATCATGTGTGAAGGTTCATATGAATTTGAGTAAACATCTCTTGGTGTGCACTCTTGATAATATCCAGTTAAGGATATTATGAGAATGAGACCCACTAGTAAGAAATCCACATTCATAAGTGTCTTTGGATGTTCCTATATATAGACATGTGTATTGAAATGTAGAGTTTAATAATATTATTAATGAAAATTATAAGTCATGTACTTTGATGTATTATTGAAAACAATGAATAAATATGTATGCAATGAGGTAGGGTACATAGGGTGCATCATGATTAATATTGAATTAATGGATATTTGTGAGAAATATTTTATCACTTATGTTATTTAATGGATATTGATTTATTAAGACATTTAATGTGAATGATATAGCCTAAATAAATCCATGTCCAGGGGGTTATATGGGGAATTTCAATTTATGCAATGTCAAAGAAGGAGTCATCGATCACATAGGTTTATGACACCAGCATGCAAAATTCGTGACTAGATATATTAAGATAAAAGTATTATATTACCTTGTGAGCATCCATATGAGGTATTATTTCATTGTGGGATTAAATTATTTCTATATGGTTGCCTTGGTGTGTTTCTAGATACTAAAATTGGACATTATGTTGTTTCACCTAATGCCTCTGAGAAATAGGCATACAGGGTCACACACTAAGTGTATCGAGAAACTTTATTAAATAATATATTATTATGATTTATTTAACAAGTTGAATAAATATTATTCCCACATGTGGTTAATAATTATTCATGTTTCCTTGATCACATATATTTTTCACCACTTATTCGATAGAATATAATGTGAGCATAATATTTAATAATTATTTATATCTTATTTGGTGAATATAATATTTATTTATTTATTAATGAATAATACAGTGATACTTATTTATTATATAAATATTCATTATTCAAGGCCTGATTAATATTGTAGAGGAGTGTTAGATTGATTTTTTAGGTCTAGTGAGGAATAATATATATTGGATATTTTTTGATTAAATAATATTTAATTTAATTCACAAGTTAAGAACATGTCAAGGAAATATTATTATTATTATTATTATTATTGACATGAGGTTCCGTATGGGATTAAATAAATATTAAAGGGAACTTTTTCAAATATTTATTTATAAACCCTAGTGTTATTTAAACATGATTATATTATTATTTTTCAAGAAAGACAATTCATTTTGGGTTGTGCACAATGACAGATAGAGAGAATCATATCAAGCCCTCGAGAGATCCCTCTCCAAGAATTCTCCTAAGAATAGAGAGTGATATTCCTCCACATATAACTCTCAAGTATAAAGAGATCAAGAAGAATGTTTTGGAAGCGATTATTGTACTGATTAAAGGATAACGATGCAAGAGATATTATTGCCCATTCTAGCACCTGGATATTCCTACAATGATATTCTATGATTTTGGGAACACATGTGGATCACTGCTCAAGGGAATCAGTTATTGATTCCTATTACAAAACTATGGTATAACGTAGATCTATTTTAGGCCCATCAATGAAGAATAATTCAGAAAATGTAATTATTTAGTTGATTAAATTAATTATAAATAGCATGTTATGATCTTTCACTTGGTTCTTTAATTATATCCCTTTTATGATTTATTTTATTCAATTCCATTGATTACAAGATTCATCTTCATGTAAATCTATTATTAATCATCAATCATAAAAAAATCTTACACGACCCATCACATGGTTCCTTTATGCCTAGAACCTACAAGAAACTAAAGGAGTTGGTCATGTTAGATCATACATCAAAGGCATGAAGTTGGTTAATGAAAAATTTAATATTCATGAAGTTTTTTAGTACCCTAAAATTTTTTTTGTCACCTAATAAACACATTATCATAGCAAGGAGATGTAATAAATCATTACTCTAACTTTTTACGAGATCAGGTGGACAAGTGGGAATGGCTTGGCTTTTATCAAGACTATAAGGTGGGACCTATGAGATTTATTCCTCATCTATTTACACTTTAAATTTTTCATACACTATAGATATAAATATTTTATTATGTGGAGACTGGAATTTATCTTAGGAAACACTTTCTGAGTTTTTAACCATAAATGTATTATGTCTGTTTATCTAGAATTTTTAGAGTCTTGATATTTAGACCTTCAAAGTCTAGAGTTTTAAATTATATAGCTTTGAATATAGAATTTTTTTCTACAGTTTAAGGTCATATAGTAAGAAACTTTTTCCTTACAATTTAACATCATGCGGTAAAGAAGTGGAAACCAAAGTGAAATTGTGCAAGAAAACCTCAGGGAAACTTTTCAATAGTTGAGGGAATTTAAATATAGGGAACACATTTTTTCTAGGCATGGAAATATTGATTGGTATCCATATGTCAAATCCATTTTCTCAATGATTTATCTCATGAAAAATAAATCCATATATATATCTGACTCATTTGTAGGAAAAGAAAGTATATGTGGATCTACCCTCATTAAATAGAGGTATATCCCACTATTATAGCATGGATTCCCGAGGTTTCTCTACATAGATTTCAAGGAAATAGATCATACCATAATCTTATTTTTTTAAGGATATCTTTCTATATATTTTAATCACATGCAAGGGAGAGGAATGTCTAACTCATAGCAATTGGGTGTTCATATAAGCTAAATACCTCAAAATGGAAGGGTAAAAATATAATATGTCCTAATATTTCTCTAATAAAAGGTATGATTCATGGACGTGTAATATTTATAGAATATGAATCCAGTTGAATGGATAGATTATGGTAGTTTTAAATCATAACTCAATAATACCTAAGTTAACTAGATGTGGGAACTGGTAGGTACAGGTCGACCATTGGTAATGGTGAGATCCCATAATGTTCCATGAAGTCGGGATAATAACTTATCAAGTTAAGGTGGGCATTCCTAGGATCCAGGGGTCCATTTGGATGAAACAGTACCTATTACCAGTTTTCTATAGGTAAGAACCAAGATAAAGGAATCCCAATTTCCATGGGGTTCCAAGATAAGGGTAGAAACACAAGGGACTGGGGTATTGACTCAGATATCAAATATACAAAGTTAGTTAATAGAGATTGTAAATTTTAAGAAGGGGTTGAGTACCCTAAAGGCCATACTAGTGTGTACTAATCACATTTCAAGGTTAAGGAATAAAACATTGTATTATTAGATACACACCCATCAAAGGGGGTGATATATTCAATATGATGACTTTTTTCATGTAGTTTAACATCACACGACTAGGATGTGTTCATGTAGTATAACATCATGTGACTAGAAGTTGGTTCTTAATAGGAGGTGCATCTCAGTTGCATCATCTGGAGTGGATTTACAGGTTCCATAATCCCACATGTGGCAATATCAACATGAGAAACAAGGGAAAACTGAGAAATCGAACAAACCACACAAAAGTGGGTATCAGATGGGTTTCTACATTGGGGCTTTCCATATATAGTTATGTGTTCATTTTTCATTGATATTTTTATTAGACACAGTATTATATACTCAGGTGTCACTACAAATCATGTGATGGTATGAATCAAGGAACACATAGTTCTTGAACTAGAAACTCTCCATGTTGATCTAACCAGTATGTATAGGGGGAATTTATCCCATTTTATTATTATTATTGGACCAACAATAATATATCTTATCATAACTTCCTATATTGTGATAATATAAATAAAGCCACATGTATTTCTGGAATACAGAACTCTTCACGTATGTCTGAACCATATATAGAGGGGGAATTTTTTACATTGACTATTGTCGTTGGACCTAGGATTGGAGATCCAGCCATCACTATGTATTATGTGTTAGTAGTAATCAAGCCATATGTAGTTCTCAAATGGGAAAATATCCATGTAGGTCTTACCCATACAAAGAAGGGGCAATGTTCCCATTGATTGTTTCATATTAATGCATGATTAGAGATCTGGGAATCACTATATGTACTATTATAGAAGTAATCAATCTATACATAGTTCTGAAATGGAAGTGTGGTGGGGGACCAACAACAAATATAGTGTCCCTATCGGGTGAGGTCCATAGTAATAAGTATTTTTATGTCATGAAAGATACATCACCACACAGTTAAATGTCATACAGAAAGGAATCATTGTGTTCTTTTTCATCTAGGGCTATGGTAATCCATATGTGAACTAATATTTCTTGATCATATAGGAAATCCCCTAAAAAGATTCACAATCCCACAATGAGCATGGGTCATGTGAGCATAGGGACTTGCAATGGTCATAACATCTACACTATAAACCTCTATAAATATTGGGGAATCCTTAGAGTGTAAGTCCCAAAGATTGAACTACAATAACTATGATTCTAAAAATAACTAGGATATGTAGGATGCCTTCATAAGGCCCAAGATCAAATAAATACCCCTTTAGGCATAATTTCTCTTATGAATCTGACATCTCATATATCAGGATCTAATTATTCACATAAGCTGATCAGTTTACCTCATCTATTAGTGGACTAATAAATCAACTAAACTATGAAGAAGTTGATTCCTTCCATAACCAAGATACAAAAGATGTCTATTTTAGGTCTGATTTTCATAATAAATCATCTTTGGGTAGTCCCAACATATAATTCCCATATTATGAGCAATGAAAATGATCATTTTTCATCCATTGTTTGCCACACTGATCATAATTCACATGATCTTAGGGAATTGAAATAATAAGGTCTTCTACACCATGAGTCTCTACATTGATAGGGGTAACCTCAATATATATTCCATAGAAAATGAACTATGACAACTCATATTCTCTCTACACTCGGGATACATAGGAAGTCCCTCCAGGACTCGAGCAGAAATACATGGTGTCCGAGAGCACCCATATAAGTCCAATCTGCATGATGTTAAACCGCACCGGTCCAAATAACTATGTGGGTTTTTATTCCTATAATAACTATGATTTTTAGGATTACCCATAATGGCTAAATCTCCTCCTCATATTATTAATCACCTCCTTGTGTGACAACAAATTCTGAAGCACGTGGTTATACAGATTTAGCACATAATCAGTTACCCATTACGAGAAAATGATAGAGAACATCAGATATATATAGATAGATTCATTAAAGGGACCCCGGTCTTTTTCACATGAAATAGAATTAACCTATAGTCATTTTGAGGGAAAGAATTTTTGTAATGGTATTAGGAAGAGAGTTTCACAAACATATCTTAATTCTATAAAAGAGTCTTATAGTAGGAAACAAATCCCCCCAAAAGCGTATGATGAGCCTGAACACCCATCCTCTTCACCAATGCGAGTCACCAATAGTCATTGGTCCTGAAAACAAAAGTGACCACCAACATTTAGAATAGTGTTATGTACCCAGTTATGGATGAGTGAACCATTGGGATTTTATGGTAAAAGTGAAAATGGTAGACCGATGTTCATGATTGTGTACAACATAACCCCCCCCCCCCCCACACACAATCAAATTGTTAGGTGGATCCTATCAATTCCTTGAATCCTGATGAGAAAAATAGTGAACCCGATGTCAAACAAATCTAATAAAAAAATTATTGGGTTATAATCTTCTGGGCCATTTTGGTTTCCTCTTATACATCAAAACAAAAATGGCGAACCCAGTGTAAAACAACTCAAATGACAAAATGATTGGGTTATAATCTATCAGGAAATTTCGGTTGCCTATTATCCATTGAAACAAAAATGGTGAGCCCGAAATGAATCTATCTAAAAACAAAATGATCAGTTATTATCCAGTAATCCATTTTTTCTGCACAACATACACAAACAGGGGTGGATAATTCGACATGATTCTCTCAAATGACAGAATAGACAAACATCAAGATACTTTGTTTTTCACACCATATACAAACAAAGAAGTAAGGCCGATATGGTATAATAGATGATCTTTTATAATCGAGGTTCCAGTAATTCCATCCTCACATTAGAAAGTCCACATGAGCATAATGGATGAATCAGGAAAATAGGACAATTTTTTTAACCATGCATATCTGATTGAGCACATAATTCCTACGATATTTCACTAATCGGTAACCTTTTTCCTTATTGTCTGCATGATTTTAGAGACTACTCTCATCGAAAACATCCCAACCAAAGACAATTTCCTTATGATCTAGTGTTCTCTCTAGTAAACTATATGGTTTGTGACCCATATGGGATGCAAAGCAATTTCACCTACTCAACAACTCCAATGAAATGTGGAAAACATGATGGTCTAGGGGAATAATCATAATGATAACTCGAAATAATATATACTTATTGTTGTCATTTAATTATAGTTTTCAATGATATATTTTATAAAACACTTGGTATATTTTAGATTTTTTAGGAAATTGGTTCCAAAGGTTTCAAAGAATAAAATGTAGAAAAAGAGAATAAGTTGGTTATTACACGTCATGAAGCCTCACTTCACGTCATGAAATAGAGTCTCACGAGAAGAAAGATGTTTTGAATAAATTCATAACTCAAGTTGTAATGTATGAATGAGAAGTACCCATTACACTTCATAAGTGGGAGATACACGTTGTAAACCACTTGAATGAGAAATATGCTATGAAGATTCTGTTTGAAATAAGATACACGATGTGAGACCAGGATTCATGTTATGAAAGTAGTAAAACTTTCAAATATTGGGAGAGATATGTATGAGATACGCGTAGATACAAAAACCAATGATATATACATAGATTAATCATTACAAGACATGAATCTCATTACAATTCATGTAACTTTTTTTCTATAAATATAGAACCATGGTAGTGGATTTTAGAGCTTACAAAGCAGAACTTTCTTGTGATTGTTTTTCCTTCAAGTTTCATTCTATTCCCTTCCCTCTAAAATAAAATTTCTTCACATATTTCATTATATTGTTTAAATAAAAGTGTCATGGATCATTTTTCATCATCTCTTTCATTCCCTTTTCACATCACCTCCATCATTCATCATTAATAATCATAAAATTCATGTTGAATCTATTTCCACTCTTATTAAAAGTAATTACATTATTGAGGTGTGATTTACATCTATTTAAACCCTGATTGAATGCTCTCCCATTTTTATGAATCTGAATTATTGCACCTGTATTAAATATTTAAATTCAAATGTTCTTATCATGTCAAGATTAGTTTAAACTACTAATTTTTTTAAATTCATTCCTACTATTATTGGATAAACTAACCATGGTACGGATCAAGAGTAGGTGTATTTGAATAAATAATAAATATTTAATTATTAACTCTGTAAACTTAATGGATAGTGATTAGGATATAAGTTAATTATCTTTCAAATTCATTTGAACATCCCTGACCATGGGATATTCAAGTGAAGGACCCAATCCTAGTTAGAGTATATTAGGATATTACCAATAGACTAAAATGATTTCAACATTATAAGAAAATATTAATGCATCTAGGTTTTCACTATCTCCCAACCACAGAATAGTTACCACCTAGGTAGAACTAGTTGATTTGACCAAAATCAACTACTGAACTCTACTTGATTCGTAGCCTAAACCATAGGATCCTACCAAGTTATAATTAAGATAATCTTTTCTATAGATACCAGAAATTTATTCGGATCCCTCTCTCATTATTAAATAACTTCATCATCTATTACACATATAACTCCCAAACTCAAACCAACTAGAAAGGACTCCTACCGCAAAAGGTCTTCATCCATCAATGTTTAGTGACAGATTTCGCTCACTATGGGATCAACATCAGAAATTCACTATACTAAAACCTAGTATAAATTGAAGTTTGGGAAAACAAAATAATTATAATATGACTGTATCCCACACGAATTCAACCAGATGTGTGGGTGCATCAAATTTTGGCACCGTTTACGGGGAAGAAATTCTATAATTGTAAAGCCTCTAGTAAAAAGACCTAGGATTAACTTTCCCTAACCCCCATTCCTTATTTATTTTTAAAGATTACCTTGTGTCTCTACTTCATGGTATAGTGCATGTATTGAGGTTTTTGACTCATTTGAAGATCCTTGAGACAAAATAACAATTATCCTTTGATCCTAAGATCGAACGATACCTTCTTGCACATCGCTAGTCAACCATGGTTGATCAACACAATAAAGTGGGACCTAACCTACGAATCCCTCTAAATATGAATCAATTAGTGCTCATAGAAAACCCAACACATCAAGAGAGAACCGTCATGGATTATGGTTTTCCATCAATCCATAGTTCCACACCATGACTCATGCATCCTCTGATCCAAGCCAATACATTTGAAATCGAGTCTAAACTCATTCATATGATCCAAAACGTGGCTCAATTCAGTGGCATTCAGAGTGAAGTCCCACATGATCACATATCCAACTTCCTGGAAGTTCTTGATACTTTTCGCAACTAGGGATTATCATCAGACACTATTAAACTACACATCCTCCAATTATCTTTGTGAGACAGTGCCAATAATTGGATCAAGATTCAAGCTCCCAAATTAATAATGACTTAGGACGATCTATCCAAGAAGATCTTAAAAAAATAATTCCCATAAATATAGACATGGAAACTCCAAAACAATATTCATAAATTCACACAGATTGATGGAGAATCTATATTGGAAGCATGTGATTGATTCAAAGAGATGATGAGGAAATGCCCACACCATGGATTGGACATGTGGATCCAACTACAAACCATCTACCAAGGCCTCCGACCATCCACAATAATAGTCATCGATGCTATCGGTGATGGAGGAATGATGTTAAAAACAAAAGAATACAAGACTAACAGTGGACCACCACGGTGTGGTATCCACAAAGTGGATGAGAATACAAGACTAACAGTGCAATTCAAAGCACTAACAAAAAGGATACAAACATTTTAGCTACCAGATACACAACCCCCTCCTACCCTTTTGATAGAAATACAATCAAATGAAATGTGCAGTGGCCTGCACTTATATCAAGATTGGAAGGTAGGAGATGAAGAACTGAAATATCAAGATTGAAATTACATCAATTAAAATCAACATAACCCAACATTCCTATAGCAGTAACAATACTATCAGTAGAGTATAGCTCAGCAACCACCTCAGAACAACCAAGGCTATTATCAATATTGATGTGGACAAGCACCATTTCAAAATCAAGGAGCACCAGAGTATCCTCCCATGAACCCTGTGCTAAGACCTCCACAAAAATTATGGCGGTGACCATTCCCACAAAGTGCACAAGAGGAGTTCCAAAAAACTCTGAAAAGACCTCAATAGAAATCCAATCCTCTCTAAAGTAACTTAAAGAAACGTTTGTATACATTTGTTCAAAATGAATACTAGTGAATGAATACTCAGGAGACGAAGATGAAAAACTAATGAGCTGCCTTGCAAAATCTCAAAGTTCAAATGGGTCAAATATCAAAAGTTGTTTCTGATAGATAACCAGGTACTTTACCTAGTAATACAGAGACATACCCAAGGGAAGAAGATAAGGATTTAGTTCTAATAAGTAGAAAGATATTGGGATTTCAAAAACTTGGTGTAAGAGATGAAAGACAACCTTAAGAACCTAAGAAGCTACCAGCAGTAGAAGAAGAAATTGAGAAAACCACACAAGAGACACCTCAAAAGGTATCACCAACTGAAGAAACCCAAACTCATAAGCACCAAAAGAAACAAGTTTATGTTTCCCAACCACCATACAAGCAACCTCTTCCTTTACTGTAATGAGAAAAACAAGGTAGACAAGAGGCACAATATAAGAAGTTTCTGGAAAAGTTCAAGCAGGTACATATCAATATACCATTTGAAGAAGTTATTGCTCAAATGCCCAAGAATTTTAACTTACTTAAAGATATTATATCCAAAAAAATAAAAATGGAAGATATTGGTATCATCTCATTGAACAAAGAATGCTCTGTTGTTGTTCAGCAGAAAATCCCACCAAAGATGAGAGTTCTAGAAGTTTCTCAATTCTATGTGCTATTGGAGAGTGAAATTTTGGAATACCTATGTGCATTCTTGTAGAAAGCATAAAATTAATAACAATGAGTGTATTTCAAAAGTGGGGACTACAATATCTCAAAACAGCACGAGTAGCAGTAAAACTTGTAGATCAATCAGTGAAGTATCCTATAGAAATTCTCGAAGATGTTCTAGTCAAAGTCAAAAAATTCATCTTTCCACCCGAATTCCTATTTATGAACATGGAAGAAGAAGGTGACATCCCCATTATTCTCATAAAACCATTATTGTCCATAGGAAATGTTATGATAGATGTGAATCAACTATATATGATATTTCGAGTCAGATAAGAATATGTAGTCTTGAACTTTGTTAAAGTTTTTAAACAAGAAGAGGATGCCATTAATTAAAACACCATATCTCTTACCCAAGATGGAAATTGATACATGGAAATAGAGTCAGATAGGTATGATTCACCCTCAGATATAGAAGAAGAATATTATTTTGAGGAAGTGAGTTTCAATGAACCTCTCACAATAGATACATTCCCACCCTTCACCCCCTCAGTTATTCAACCACCAGCACTGGAGTTGAAGCCTATATCGAGTACCCTTAATTATTTATAATGAGGAGATTCAACCGCCATGTCAGTGATCATAAACTTTGAACTATCTCAAGAACAAGAAGAAAAATTGGTAGAAGTATTAAATAGAAACAAGAAATCAATATCCTATGGAGTAGTGGACATCAAAGGAATTTGTACAACTGTTTGAATCAAAAGGAATTCATGTTATTTTGTAAAAAGGAAATGATTTTAAAAAAGAAAGGATATTTTCCTCAAGAATTCATTTCAAGTGTTTTATCAAAACCATTTTCTATCTAAGATGATATTATTTCATATTGTGTACATTTCAAGTATAATGTCTCTATGATTTACATGGTTTCAATTTTGTTATGATGAAATGATATCCATTTGTTTTATATGGATTATGTTATGATGGGATGATGTTTACAAAACCCATTTTATTCTTCGGTTTATGATGAATGATTTATGTTTATGTTGTGGCACACATAAGAATGATTTCATTATGATATGGGTGGGACCTATATCTCTATCCAATGCATTGGGTAAAGATTTATATCTCATGAGATAGACATGGTTGGACCAGAAAGTTAATCTAGTTCAGTGATACAAGATTGGAACGAGGAGTGAACTCGATTCAGTAAGGGACTTTATCCACTAAGATGGTCTTGGAAGCAATGCCTTGTCTACTATGGAAATCATGACATGTTCTTTATGGATGCCAAAATTACATGTTTTATTCCCATGATAGTTTATCATGATTAATGTTCCTTTGTGATCTATGCCTTATTTACTGTAATGTTTATGTCATTGCTTGAGATTTTGATGTTTAGATTTTATGTTCATGTTTTTACATTCAAATGTTTATGGATTGTTTTATGTTCTCTATGTTTACCCTTACAGAGCATTTGAGCTCACCCTTTTTTGTTTTATTTTCCCCAGGATATAAAGAAAGGTTTTAGGTAAGAAAACAAAAGGGGAATATCTTTATGGGAGATGTTGAAGATCTTTCACCATGATTAGAAGATTATATACCGAGTTTCCAAAGACACTAAACTATTACGGTCTTTGTGTGTTTTTTTATGTTATGTTTTAATTATTCCGAAAAAGTAATGTAATTTACATGTACGTCAAGCTTTGGGTCTCTATAGTTGGTATTAGAGGGAGGTTTAGTTAACCTTTGGAAACTAGGATGCAATAACTTTAGTGAAATCCCTAGAGATATTTCTAAGGAATGTCTAGTGATGTCTCTAAGGTTACGTATAAGTATAGGTTATAGTCCTAGAATTACAGTAACAATCTTAGAATTTAACCTAAGATGTTAGATATTAAAGGTACTCCCTCTTAATTATGATTTTTTCCTCTCACACTATTTTTTTGGGTTTTAGAAAATGGATGGAAACAGGAAGATTCACGATAATGGAGGATATTATGGACAATGGAATGATATTCTTAATGAGTAACCAAATTAAATTGGATCTGGAATTCCACATATCGTTATTAGGCCTAATCAGAAATCTCATAATATGATCAATAATCTCAACTTTGGTGAGTTTCCTGGCTTAGATAATAAGAGAAAGATGGAGTTTCATGATGATCATAAAGGAAAGAAAGATAAATTTCCCTTATGTAAATCATGTGGGAATAGGCATCAGGGAGAATGTTTCAAAGGAACTGGAAGATGCTTTGGGTGTGGAAAAGAAGGACACAAAGCTAGTAATTGTAAAGTAAAAGGTTCAATTAACACCATGGACAAGGATAATGGTATTTCTAAGACATCAACAATGGTTAAATGTTTTAAATGTGGAATGTATGAGCATTATGAAAACCAATTCCCTAAGGGAAAATCTCATGAAGAGAATTGGCATGGTCATATGGGTAGTATTTATGTGGATGATGATGAAGAGACTACAAATGATATATGAGAGGAAAGAAATGATGAAGCTCAGTTAGTGGTTTAAGAAGGTAGTGGAATGATTGTATGTTTATCAAGAATAATGTATGGTACTATCGAATAAAGAAAAATATAAGGATTGTTACACTTTTTTCTTTCCATGAGTTTTTGAAAGTATATGACGAATGGTATCGATAACCATGAAAGGTTATTAAAATATTTTTGGATGGTAGATGATATGTGAATGATGAAAAGATAAGGAGATAATGAGATGTTTGATAGTATTAATGAGCTCGTGACTAGTATAAGGACAAAGTGACATCATGGTTTGAGTATATAGAAATTTTGGGATTTTGGTATGTGGAAAGAGTTAACTTTTGACATCATTCATGTTTTCACTAAGGTTCTATGGTAATTTATGTTTCAAAAGAATACATGATTAAGGTATTAAAATGTTTGGAATGTGACCAAAAAGATATATCTTATGATATATGGGGGATAAATGATGGTATTCACGTGCTTGTTATGTGACCTTTTAAGTAATCGTTTTATTTACACTATGAGATTGGATAGATGTATTTTGGATAAGCCTAAATATTGGAATGGATTATGTTGGACATCAGATAGTATTGTTTAAGGCTAGAACTTTTTGATATTATTTTTGGAATGTTATAATAGTAAAGTTTTAGAAAAAGGACAACCCGTAGGACGGGCGAAAACCTGTCGCGTCGGACAAGGATACGGGAATCGAACCCATAACCGAAGTGCAACAGGCCTTTATCGCATACCACTAGCCTACAGGAAGTCCCTGGTTAGTAGAAACTAGTTTTATTTTATTAAGCGCTATGATAGATGAAGTGTAAGTCCTTTTTTGGAACCATATATGATTAATCTCACCATAATATGGACTTATAACTTTTTCTAACCTTATGTTTGAGATATATGTAATGACTTATCATTCTATCGCATGATTTTCTAATACTTCACGGAAGACAAATTCAACTTCATTTCTTTAAGAGATGAAGTGGAAATTGTTCAAGGCACAAACAATAGTATGATTGTATCAAAATCAAGTAAGTATTTATTTTAATTCAAAAATTCTTCAACATTAGGGAAATGATATTGAAAACCAAAAATGTGGTCCTAGTGCCCTCATATCTGATGAATCAGATGGTACCTTAGATCATCACAAATTTATGGCTTTATGACTGTTGGATTTTTTTCATAGCCATGTTCTCTACCACTCTTAATCTAAACATGATGGTCAGATTTCTCTTCCATATCCATATTTTCACCTATATACTCTTATGTGGGAACCCAAGTGATGAGTTAATTTGGGTATCCATTTTGTTTCTAAGTTTCCTTTTTAAAATGATGTTTTAGTATTCCTTTTTAGGATGTGGGTTTCTTTGAAAGAAACTTTCAAGTAGTAAACGATTTATAACCCTGAAAATTTTTTAGGGCGAAATTCATTTTAATGGGGGTAGAATGTAACACCCTGAGATTTTATGAGAAATATTATTACTTTGAAGTCTTTTGTTGTATGCTACACCAAGATTATCTTGTGCTATACACAACACCGTATTAGCTTGCAGTATACGCAACACTATTCTTGGATCGTGTTACACAAAATTTGAAGTTCGTTTGATAGAAGTTATTCTATGTAACATTGAGTGTATATATATATATATATTCAATATATAAATGAAATATGGTTGGATTATATTATACACAACAACAAAGGAATCTTGCACTACAAGCAACCTTGACTTGTCTTGCTTTACACGCAATCATGACCTTCCACGATAGCGTGTGTTGTACGCAATACCGAGTTTCACTAAACAACGATATGTTATATAAACTAGATGTTATGAATAGTAATACCCACTTTTTAAATTTTATAAATTTTATCTTTTAAAATGGACTTCATTTTTGGATTCGGAATATCGAAATTACCTATGGTGAATTTTTGGTAATTTTCTGAAAACTTTCAATTTTTGATGAATAGTGAAAACACTGGGTTACAATTTAAAAACAGACTTTTTATTTAAATAATTTTTTATTTTATTTAAATTTATTTTAGGTGATAATTGATACATAATATTTATATAAGTTCAATTTAATTCATTTGGAGTCATTTTATAATAATTTTAGATATATAAAAATTTTATTTAACTTTTCACCATCTTTTACCCACCTCCTACGAGAATTTGAAAATTTACATAAAACATAATTTTTCCACTTCTGTGAGTGGAATTTAAAAAATCCGAGAGATACAGTTAATATCAAGGAGTAAAATTTGGTTCAATAAGATAAAAATAATTTTTGGTGAATAGTAAATTTTTACTTTTATTTACCATGGTTAAAAGTAAATAGGGTAATTAAGGGTAAAAATGATATTATTATTACCCTAACACATGTCCTAATTATATTGGATAAGTGTAATTAGAACAAAAACAACCTTAGGATTAAAATATTACCCTTTAGGTCCACTTGGATTAGATTAGGAAATTTATTATTATTTTATTTAAAGAAGAGTTAAAAGAGTTAAAATCAAAGTTTAATAACTAAAACATTTTTAATATAGGGTTATGCATAAGATAAATTCGACTATAAATATTCATTAGAAATATAAAATGATTTCCTACATAATGGTATTTTATTTATAATTTTTAGACATTAAATAATTTAATTTATTTATGACACAATGATGATGTGGTAATTAAC
The DNA here is from genome assembly GCA_963277665.1 of Viscum album. Taxonomy (NCBI): domain Eukaryota; kingdom Viridiplantae; phylum Streptophyta; class Magnoliopsida; order Santalales; family Viscaceae; genus Viscum; species Viscum album. The sequence goes on along the minus strand of OY728139.1, from coordinate 1,507,515,896 downwards.
TTATTGATGAAATATTAACATAATTTATATTATAAATACCCAAATAAATGTATTTTGAGACTTTTTATGAATTCCACTAATTTTCTAGGTTAATATGACATGTTAGTATTGATTTAATTAACTTTTTTTAACTAATAATTCTGTTATAATTTTTACAAAAAATCAATTACCAAATAGTGTCAAAATTGACATAAAATAGTTTTTAAAACAAATATTATATTATTAATTGTTATTCTATTCCTAAAAATATAAGGTTTGGAAAAATGAATTATATAAGGTTATATATATTTATAATTAACCACTTGGGGTTCGTTTGGATTCTTATAGTAAGTTTATTAACCATATAGTGTAAGAAAAAAAGAAGACACGGTAAAAGTTAAATTATTTAACTTAGAGTTAAATCTAAATGATAAGGTTAAAATAGTAACCTAAACTTGTATAAAACATATTAGTTGAGATGATTTCGAACCATACCCACATTATCTTCTAAATAAGTCACTTTGGAGCCATTATAATCCGAATATGACTTTATTATAAAATAATATTTTAAGTTTTTTCCTAAAGTGCCCCTCTCCTCCCTTATAAAAGGGCACCTCCTCCCTCTTCTCTTTACACATTTTTGAGCATTCAAGATCGGCCAAACCCTACCCATTTCCCTTATCATCTTTACTAGAAACATTATAGAGGTTCTTGTCTCCCTAGAAGACCAACTCTAGTGCCTTAAGAGGAAGGATAAAAGAGGTGCGTCAAAGAAGAGGTAATCTCTTCTACTGATTCTTTCAAGTTTTCTTTATTCTTCAACTTCTTCTTATTTATTTATTTAATCATAAATTAATAACATAATTATCACTAATATACGGATATGATATTATAAATATGAAACAAACTTATTTCACCTTCTATCCATCCTACAGAAAATGAAATCACCGCGCGTGTGTACGTACAGAATACTGTCTCCACATCGTGGTGTAATCTGTTTCCACCACCACCTTACATGGATGGGTATAATGGTGTAAAGAATAAATATATATGATTATTACATCATGATACTAATTCTGAGACATTCCATCTTCCACTCCAATATCGTTCAATAGTTATGGGAACGATATCATCGCTCATACGTTCGTACGGCCTACCATCTCCACGATGTGATGCGACTCGTTCTACATGATCTTCATTGAATAATGATTATATAAATGAATTGAATGAATTTATATGATATATGTTACACTAATAACTTTCTGTAAATAAGGTATCTATAACCTAGAAAGAGTAATAATAATTTATTTGACAAGACATGCATAAGAACATAAAGCAATGAACACCCGAATAACAAGTAACAATGAAATATTACTAATAAGAAGATAAGAATATGACCATGTATGATATCATAACAATGAATATGATTATGTAATAATTCAATGACATTATTTAAATCATTATACAGGAGGTTCAGATACATGTGAAGCATATCGGACCTAAGGTAAGGGATAACTTTTCCAATCTCGTTTTTATCCGAGATTATTTATTCGAAAGTAATTATTGGGGTTATATTTATCATCCATGTACCTGTTTTCTAAAAATGCTTTCATGTATGTTTAAAGTCCTTATTACCCATTTTTGACTTTTACTACATGGTATGTAAGGAATATTTCTTTTTTTACCATACGAGGTACTTTTTAACTTTTCCGGAAAAAGTACGGGAAGAATGTTTTTTAACTTATATGGAAAGAATGGATTTTTACAGTTTCATAATGCCTTATTTTCATGAAGCTTAATCTACAAGATTTAATGACTATTTTAAACAAAATCCTTTTCTTTTAAAATTTCATTGTATTTTGTGAAAATAAAATGATTTTGAAAAAGAAAGGACATTTTCTTCAGGAATTCATTTCAAGTGTTTTATCAAAACCATTTTCCATCTAAGATGACATTATTTCATATTGTGTATGTTTCAAGTATAATGTCTCTATGATTTAAATGGTTTTAATTTTCTTATGATGAAATGATATCCATTTGTTTTATATGGATTATGTTATGATGGTATGATTTTTACAAAACCCATTTTATTCTTTGGGTTATGATGAATGATTTATGTTTATGTTGTGGCACACGTAAGAATGATTTCATTATTAGATGGGTGGGACCTATATCTCCCTCCAATGCATTGGGTAATGATTTATATCTCATGGGATAGACATGGCTGGAATGGAGAGTTAATCTGGTTCAGTGATACAGGATTGGAACAAGGAGTGAACTGTATTCAGTAAGAGACTTTGTCCTCTAAGATGGTCTTGGCAGCAATGCCTTGGCTACTATAGAAATCATGACATTGATTAATGGATGCCACAATTACATGTTTTATTCCAATGCTAGTTTATCATGATTAATGTTCCTTTATGATCTAAACCTTATGTACTGCAATGTTTTATGTCATTTCTCAGGATTTTGATGTTTAGATTTTATATTCATGTTTTTACATTCAAATGTTTATGGATTGTTTTATGTTCTCTATGTTTACCCTTACAGAGCATTTGAGATCACCATTTTTATGTTTTCTTTTCCCCAGGATATAAAGAAATGTTTTAGGTAAGAAAACAAAATGAGAAGATCTTTATGGGGGATGTTGAATATCTTTCACCATGATTAGAAGATTATATTACGTGTTTCCAAAGACACTAAACTATTACGGTCCTTGTGTGTCTATTTTTGTTATGTATTAATTATTCCACAAAAGTAATGTAATTTCCATGTACGTCAAGATTTGGGTCTCTATAGTTGGTATCAGAGGGAGGCTTAGTTAACCATTGGAAACTAGGATGCGATAACTTTAGGGAAATCCCCAGAGATATTTCTATGGAATGTCTACTGATGTCCCCAAGGTTACGTATAAGTATAGGTTATAGTCCTAGAATTATAGTAAAAATCTTTGAATTTAACCTAATATGTAAGATATTGAAGGTACTACCCCTTAATTATGATTTTTTCCTCTCACACTATTTTTTTTGGGGTTTTAGAAAATGGATGGAAACAGGAAGATTCATGATAATGGAGGATATGATAGACAATGGAATGATATTCTTCATGAGTAAACAAATGAAATTGGATTTGGAATTCCACATATCATTATTAAGCCTAATCATAAATATCATAATATGATCAATAATCTCAACTTTGGTGAGTTTCCTAGCTCAGGTAATAAGAGAAATATGGAGTTTCATGATGATCATAAAGGAAAGAATGTTCAATTTCCCTTATGTAAATCATGTGGGAAGAGGCATCAGGGAGAATGTTTCAAAGGAACTAGAAGATGCTTTGTGTGTGGAAAAGAAGGACACAAATCCAGTAATTGTAAAGGAAAATGTTCGGTTAACACCATGAACAAGGATAATGGTATTTCTATGACATAAACAATGGTTAAATGTTTTAAATGTGGAATGTACGGGCATTATGAAAACCAATTCCCTAAGGGAAAATCTCATGAAGAGAATCAACATGGTCATATGGGTACTATTTACGTGGATGATGATGAAGAGACTACAAATGATATATGAGAGGAAATAAATGATGAAGCTCAGTCAGTGGTTTAAGAAGGTAGTGGAATGATTGTATGTTTATCAATAATAATGTATGGTACTATGGAATAATGAAAAATATAAGGATTGTTACACTGTTGTCTTTCCTTGAGTTTTTGAAAGTATATGATGAATGGTACTGATAACCATGAAAGGTTATTAAAATATTTTTGCAAGGTAGATGATATGTGCATAATGAAAATATAAGGAGATAATGATATGTTTTATAATATTAATGATCTCATGACTTGTATAAGTACAAAGTGATATCATGGATTGAGTATATAGAAATTTTGGGATTTTGGTATGTGGAAAGAGTTAACTTTTGACAGCATTCATGTTTTCACTAAGGTTCTATGGTAATTCATGTTTCAAAAGAATACATGATTAAGGTATTCACATGTTTGGAATGTGACCAACAAGATATATCTTATGATATATGGGGGATAAATGATGGTATTCACGTTCTTGTTATGTGACCATTCAAGTTATTGTTTTATTTACACTATGAGATTGGACAGATGTATTTTGGATAAGCCTAAAGATTGGAATGGATTATGTTGGACATCAGATAGTATTGTTTAAGGATATAACTTTTTTATATTATTTTTGGAATGTTATAATAGTATAGTTTTAGAAAAAGGACAACCCGTAGGACGGGCGACAACCCGTAGGACGGGCGACAACCCGTAGGACGGGCGACAACCCGTCGCGTCAGACAAGGATACGGGTATCGAACCCACAACCGAAGTGCAACATGCCTTTATTGCATACCACTGGCCTACAACAAGTCCCTGGTTAGTAGAAACTAGTTTTATTTTATTAAGTTCTACGATATATGAAGTATAAGTCCATTTTTGGAACTATATATGATTAATCTCACTATAATATGGACTTATAACTTTTTCTAACCTTATGTTTGAGATAGATGTAATAACTTATCATTCTATCGCATGATTTAATAATACTTCGTGGAAGACAAATTCACCTTCATTTCTTTAAGAGATGAAGTGGAAATTTTTCAAGGCACAAACAATAGTTAGATTGTATCAAAATCAAGTAAGTATTTATTTTAATTCAAAAATTATTCAACATTAGGGAAATGATATTGAAAACCAAAAATGTGGTCCTAGTGCCCTCATATCTGATGAATCCGATGGTACCTTAGATCATCACAAATTTATGGCTTTATGATTGTTGGATTTTTTTCATAGCCATGTTCTCTACCACTCTTCATCTAAACATGATGGTTAGATTTCTCTTCCATATCCATATTTTCACCTATGTAATCTTATGTGGGAACCCAGGTGATGAGTTAATTTGGGTATCCATTTTGTTTCTAACTTTCCTTTTTAAAATGAAGTTTTAGTATTCCTTTTTAGGATGTGGGTTTCTATGAAAGAAACTTTCAAGTAGTAAATGATTTATAACCCCGACGAATTTTGAAGGAGAAATTCATTTTAATGGGGGTAGAATGTAACACCCTAAGATTTTATGAGAAATATTATTACTTTGATGTCTTGTGTTGTATGATACACCAAGATTATCTTGTGCTATACGCAACACCGTATTAGCTTGCAGTATACGCAACACTATTCTTGGATCGTGTTACACAAAATTTGAAGTTCGTTTGATAGAAGTTATTCTATGTAACATTGAGTGTATATATATATATATATTTAATGTATAAATGAAATATGGTTGGATTATATTATACACAAAAACAAAGGAATCTTGTACTACATGCAACCCTGACTTGTCTTGCTTTACAGGCAATCACGACCTTCCACGATAGCGTGTGTTGTACACAATACCGAGTTTCACTAAACAATGATATGTTATATAAACTAGCCGTTATGAATAGTAATACCCACTTTTTTAAATTATATAAATTTTATCTTTTAAAATGGACTTCATTTTTGGATTTGGAATATCGAAATTACATAGGGTGAATTTTTGGTACTTTTATGAAAACTTTCAATTTTTGATGAATAGTGAAAACACTGGGTTACTATTTAAAAACAGACTTTTTATTTAAATAATTATTTATTTTATTTAAATTTATTTTAGGTGAAAATTGATACATAATACCTATATAAGTTCAATGTAATTCATTGGAGTCATTTTATAATAATTTTAGATATATAAAAATTTTATTGAACTTTTCACCGTCTTTTACCCACCTCTTAGGAGAATTTGAAAATTTACATAAAACATAATTTTACCGCTTCTATGAGTGGAATTTTTAAAATCTGATAGACATGGTTAATATCAAGAAGTAAAATGTGGTTCAATAAGATAAAAATAATTTTTGATGAATAGTAACTTTTTACTTTTATTTACCACGGTTAAAAGTAAATAGGGTAATTACGGGTAAAAATGATATTATTATTACCCTAACACATGTCCTAATTATACTGGATAAGTTTAATTCAAACAAAAACAACCTTAGGATTAAAATATGAGCCTTCAGGTACAATTGGATTAGATTAGGACATTTATTATTATTTTATTTAAAGAAGAGTTAAAAGAGTTAAAATCAAATTTTAATAACTAAAATTTTTTTAATATAGGGTTATACATAAGATAAATTCGACTATAAATATTAATTAGAAATATAAAAAGTTTTCCTACAGAATTGTATTTTATTTATAATTTTTAGTCATTAAATAATTTAATTTATTTAGGACACAATGATGATGCAGTAATTACCTTATTAATGAAATATTAACAAAATTGATATTATAAATACCCAAATAAATGTAATTTGAGACTTTTTATGAATTCTACTAATTTTATAGGTTAATATGACTTGTTAGTATTGATTGAATTAACTGTTTTCAAACTAATCATGCTGTTATGATTTTTACAAAAAATCAATTACCAAATAGAGTCAAAATTGACATAAAATAGTTTTTAAAACAAATATTATATTATTAATTGTAATATTATTCCTAAAAATTTAAGGTTCGTGAAAATGACTTATATAAGGTTATATATATTAATAATTAACCACTTGGGGTTCGTTTTTCTTGTTATAGTAAGTTTATTAACCATATAGTGTAAGAAAACAGGAAGACACGGTAAAAGTTAAATTATTTAACTTAGAGTTAAATCAAAATGATAAGGTTAAAATAGTAACCTAAACATTTCTAAAACCTATTGGTTGAGAGGATTTAGAACCATACCAAAATTAGCTTCTAAATAAGTCACTTTGGAGCCATTATAAACCGAATATGACTTTATTATAAAATAATATTTTAAGTTTCTTCCTAAAGTGCCCCTCTCCTCCCTTATAAAAGGGAACCTCCTCCCTATTCTCTTTACACTATTTTGAGCCTTCAAGCTCGGAAAAACCCTTCCCATTTTCCTTCTAAACTTCCCTAGAAACATTATAGAGGTTTGAGTCTCCTTAAAATACCAACTCTAGTGCATTAAGAGGAAGCTTAAAAGAGGTGCGTCGAAGAAGAGGAAATCTCTTCTACCGATTCATTCAAGTTTTCATTCTTCTTCAACATCTTATTATTTAATTGTTTCATCATAAATTAATAACATCAGTATCACTCATATAATGATATGTTATTATAAATATGAAACAAACCTATTTCACCTTCTATCCATCCTACAGAAAATAAAATCACCGCGTGTGCGTACGTACGAAATACCGTCTCCACGTTGTGGTGTAATCTGTTTTCCACCACCACATTACATGGATGGGTATAATTGTGTAAAGAATAACTATATATGATTATTATAACATGATAATAACTCTGAGACATTACATCTTCCACTCCAATACCATTCAATAGTTATGGGAATGATATCATCGCTCGTACGTACGTACGGCCTACCGTCTCCACGATGTGATGCGACTCATTCTAAATGATCTTCATTGAATAATGATTATATAAATGAATTGAATGAATATATATGATATATGTTACACTAATACCATTATGTAAATAAGGTATCTATAACTTAGAAAGAGTAATAAGAATTTATTTGACAAGACATGCATAAGAACGTAAAGCAATGAACACCCGAATAACAAGTAGTAATGAAACATTACTAATAAGAAGATAAGAATATGACCATGTATGATATCATAACAATAAATATGATTCTCTAATAAGTCAATGACATTATTTAAATCATTATACAGGAGGTTCAGATACCTGCAAAGCATATCGGACCAAAGGTAACAGATAAATTTTCCAATCTCGTTTTTATCCGAGATTGTTTATTCGTAAGTATTTACTGGGGTTATATTTATCATCCATGTCCCTATTTTCTAAAAATAGTTTCATGTATGTTTAAAGTACTTTTTACCCATTTTTTTACTTTTACTACATGGTATGTAAGGAATCATGCTTTTGTTTACCATACAAGGTACTTTTTAACTTTTCCGAAAAAACTACTGGAAGAATTTTTTTTAACGTATACGGCAAGAACGGATTTTTTCGGTTTCATAACACCTTATTTTAATGAAGCTTAATCTACAATATTTCATGAATATTTTCAAAAAAATCCATTTCTTTTAAAATTTCATGGTATTTTGTGAAAATAAAATGATTTTGAAAAAGAAAGGTTATTTTCCTCAAGAATTCATTTCAAGTGTTTTATCAAAACCATTTTACATCTAAGATGGCATTATTTCATATTGTGTATGTTTCAAGTATAATGTCTCTATGATTTACATGGTTACAATTTTCTTATGATGAAATGATATCCATTTGTTTTATATGGATTATGTTATGATGGGATGATGTTTACAAAACCCATTTTATTCTTTGGGTTATGATGAATGATTTATGTTTATGTTGTGGCATACGTAAGAATGATTTCATTATGAGATGGGTGGGACCTATATCTCCCTCCAATGCATTGGGTAAAGATTTATATCTCATGAGATATACATGGCTGGAACAACAAGTTAATATGGTTCAGTGATACAGGACTGGAACGAGGAGTGAACTCGATTCAGTAAGGGACTTTGTCCACTAAGATGGTCTTGGCAGCAATGCCATGGCTACTACGTAAATCATGACATTTTCTTAATGGATGCCACAATTACATGTTTTATTCCCATGCTAGTTTATCATGATTAATGTTTTTTATGATCTATTCCTTATGTACTGCAATGTTTTATGTCATTGCTCATGATTTTGATGTTTAGATTTTATGCTCATGTTTTTACATTCAAATGTTTATGTATTGTTTTATGTTCTCTATGTTTACCCTTATAGAGAATTTGAGCTCAACCTTTTTATGTTTTCTTTTCCCCAGGATATAAATAAAGGTTTTAGGTAAGAAAACAAAAGTGGAAGATCTTTATGGGAGATGTTGAAGATATTTCACCATGATTAGAAGATTATATTCCGAGTTTCCAAAGACACAAAACTATTACGGTCCTTGTGTGTCTGTTTTTGTTATGTATTAAGTATTCTGAAAAATTAATGTAATTTCCATGTACGTCAAGCTTTGGGTCTCTACACTGCTTCTTCAGAAGATCCGCTCACAGTTTATAGACCTGTAGGTCTGTTAATTTTCATGAAATAGTGCATCCTCAACTGTTGATAGATGCTCTATTGAAGTTCAAAGTTCATCCATTGATGAATACCACTTTAGCACAGATGTTATGGGAAATTTCTAACATTCATGAAACCCTAGGGTGACTTCTATGCCCCTTTAAGTAGTGCATAACCTCTGCCTTTGTTGTGGAAAAACCAACTTGCACGCCACACTAGTGCGCCAAACTTGTATGCCACACAGCTTGCACAACACACTTGCATGGGCATACTTGTGCGGCACACTTGCACGGTACACTTGCGCATCACACTTGCATGGTACACTTGTACGTCACACTTTCCCTGAACACTTGCGTGCCCCACTTGTGTGCACACTGAACTTTCCCATCACTTCCACTTGTGAAATCAGAGCTTAGATTTTCTCAAAGTGTTGATCTTGTTGAGAAATGAGGAGAGTATCCATCTATTTATAGGCATTTTGAGGACTTGCGCGCCACACTTGCACGCCACACTTGCATGCCATTTTAGGACTTGCACGCCTATTTCTTTCCTTTGTCATATTTTGATATGATGATCTTGAAATATTACTTGCGCGCCACACTTGCGTTCCATACTTGCGCTATGACAACCCTGCTTTTTAATACAAACTTAAACATGATTTATTACATAAAACTTCACTTGATACAACAAGAAGATTGAGAGAATTAGTGTCTTTGGGGATTAGGATCATTACATAAAAACATAAAACATGAAAATACAACATATTTATTGAAAACTTCATTTACATGACCACTACATTCCCTCGTACTTAGCACTGCATGGGATAACCTGAGGACATTCATAAGAAAAGGGTGAGCTATAAATCCCAGTAAGGGAATACACATGGAATAACATGAGGAGTACAATACGTGTTAGATATTAGGCATATAAATAGAGCCTAAGATAAACATGAGAATAAAGGCATGATAATGCATGATAATCATAACATGGAAATGTGGCAACAACACTTAACATGGAATTAGCATGAGCCAAGGCTCATTGCACATGGAGCATGAGTAAATCCTCATTTCACATAAAGCACGATTAAACCCTCATTTCACTTAAATTAGCATGATTCAACACTCATTGCACATGATGTATCATGATACTATACTTTACCCAATGCATTGGAGCTCTATAAGGTCACACCCTTCTTAAACATTTCATTTCATGCATAAATGTGCCACATGGATCATAAAACATGGATTCATTAAACATAATCATTTATTCCATGATAAATGAATGTGGAATTAATACATGAAACTTTATAATCAATAAGTAAATGTTCATAAAGGTGAATACCCTTGATGGAGAAATGGGCATGGTATTCACTACACAATGACATTGGCTTAGAAAATCGGTGCGATTTCGGCAGCATAACGGCGTGACATAAGAATTCATAAAAAATAGTTGACGAGAGAGAAAGAGGTTCCTAATCATATTTACATGTAATGGAAAGTAATGAGGTCATATAGATACATGTCCCAACAATTGTAATGGAATTTAGATTCATGATACAAAATTATTGCTTTAATGAAAAAGGGGAGAGAGAAGTTCCTTTCGGAATTTCAGCATAATAACGGGTGTACATGGGAGGAATTTAATGAGAGAGAAAGGGGTATACCATCATTAAAACATCAATAGGTCAGTATAAGTGAGGTGAAAAACCATACCCCAAAATTCATAATTGAAATTAAAAGGGAAAAAACAACTTAATGAAAATTGGACAAAAATGAGAAAGGAAGAAAAAACCCTTACTTGGAAGTGTGCTTCCAAAGGCTTGAGAGAGGCTTGAGAGAGGCTTCTTGGGAGCTTGGGGCACCTTTGGAGGATTATATAGATAGTAGGGAAGAGTTTGGACGAACTCAAAAGACTTTGAGTGAGGAGGAAGTGGGATCTTGGGTGGGTTTATATAGGAAAGGTGAGGGAATTCTTTATTATTTAGGTTTGGGACCCCTTATATTAAATTAATCTAAACCACAACCCATCCCATGGTTTTTGCCCATGGTTTTTGGAAAAGGGAATAGGAAAACAATAATTTATAAGTACAAAGTCCGAACTTCTTAAAATAATAGGGTTGCTTATGTGGAGGTGAGTCACACTCCCATGGAAAACAATTTAAAAAGACAAGGTGTTTAATAAGTCTTGAGGGGTCCATTAATGCTTTGAAAAGTAAGTCAAAAAAACCCAAAATCACATTTTTTTTATGTTAAAACCTATATTGACCGAAAATAAATATTATAGTATTTTATTACATCAATATTGGGTCATTATGATGTCATAAAACACATTATATATTTAAACGGTATTTAATTGTTACCCGAAAATTTGACTGTCTTAGAAAATTATGAAAAATTCACCGTTAGATAATTTCGACGTCCTGATTCCATAAATAACATTTATTTTATCTAAATAATTTTCTAAATATGTTAATTTTCACTTTTAAATTAAAAACCAACATTTATCGAAAATTCACGAATTTTGATAGAAATGGCTTTCAAACCTTAATAAAAATTATAATTGCATTCATAAAATTATAAGATCATTTATATTTAACAAAAATTAATTTAATAATAATAATATTTTATTAAAATATTATTTAATTAAAAAATCTCACAATTTAAAAAAATATAATTCTTAATTAAATAATATATAAAAACACTATTTGTACTTTAAAAACTATTTACAATGTATCAAAAAATACAAGGAGGTATATTCATTATTGTATAAAAAAATAATATACATGAACATAGTACTAGAGATTTGTTACATAACCCCTTAAAATTTCCGCATAAGACCTAAGGGTAATGTGTGCGATGGTGACAGGCTCTAGGGGTGCCTCGGATAACATCGCTCGAGTGGTAATCTCTATCAACTTCCACCTTTTCCGTAGACGGTCTCGTTCGAGCTTGACATAGTGAAGCTTAGCTTGGGCTTGGTCAAGAGTGAATTCCAAGGACACCACCTCTTTTCTGAGCTCTGACAAAAGGGCTTTGTACGGAGCAATTCTACTGGATTAGGCCATCACTTCTTTTATCTGAGTAAATTGGATTTGTTAAGGACCTATATTTATACTAATCATGTGATCACTGTTCAACGGCTATATTAGCATCAATAAAAATTCTTAACATAAAACCAAAGAAGTTAACATTTTATATAAACATAAAGAGACATTTAATTAGATCGAGAGGTATTTCTATTAATGAAACTTTGGGTTATTACAATATTCCCCCCTTAATAAATTTCACCCTCGAAATTTTCCTTTTCCCACACTAAAACAGATGTGGGTAACTCAGATTCATCATTTTCTCGGATTCCTAATTTGCTTCTTCAAACATGTGGCTTCTCCACAACACCTTGAAGAGGGGAATTGTCTTATTTCGTAGAACGTTTTCTCTACGATCTAAAATCTTCACTGGTTGCTCCCCATAAGAAAGATCATCTTCCAATTGTACCACCTCAGAAGAGAGTACATGTAAATGGTCTGGTATGTACTTCCTTAAGAGGGATACATGAAATAAATCATGTACTTTGTCCATGGTAGGTGGAATTGATAGTCGATAGGCCACAACCCCGACATGATCAAGAATCTATAAGGGGATGATGTACCTTGGAATTAACTTCCCTTTCTTTACAAACCTCATGACCTTCTTCCATGGATATATGAGTAGAAAAACCATGTCTCTAACTTTAAACTCAAGGTCTCGTCGTCGATTATCTGCATAACTCTTCTGTCGACTTTGGGATGCCTTGATATGTTGCTGAATGTTTTTCACCTTCTCCACCATTTCCTCGACCATTTCTTGTCCAAGCAGCTTACGTTCACTGACCTCATCCCAACATGCCGGTGTTCTGCACCTTTTCCCATACAGGGCTTCATATGGTGCCATTTGGATGCTCGAGTAGAAACTATTATTATAAGAGAACTCAACCAGAGGAAGATTTTGATCTCATACTCCTTTAAAGTCCATTGAGAATTCTCTCAACATGTCCTCAAGTGTTTGGATAGTCTACTCGGATTGGCCATTAGTTTGAGGATGATAGCCCGTACTGAAGTTCGGTTCAGTATTTAAAGCATGTTGAAGACTCTTCCAAAACATAAAGCCGAATCTTGGATCTCGATCATACTCAATAGATAGTGGTACTCCATGAAACCTTACCACTTCCCTGATATATATCTGTGCCAGTTGATCCAAAGAGAAATCCTCCCGAATAGCAATGAAGTATGTAGTCTTTGTAAGATGATCCACAACAACCCAGATTGCATTGTTGCCTTTGGATGTCCTTGGAAGTACAGTGACAAAGACCATGGTGATGTTCTCCCATTTCCATTCTGGTATGGGCAATGGTTGCGTCATCCCCTTAGACTTATGCCTCTCTGCCTTCACTTGCTGACACACCAGGCACTTTGTTGTATTTTTAGCGATCTCCTTCTTCATATTATCCCACCAAATGTTTTCTCGGAGATCTCAATACATCTTTGTGATCCCTGGGTGAATAGAGAAATTTGAACTATGTGTATCATCAAAAAGTTCCTTATTTAGCTCCGGAATCGATGGAACACATAGTATTTTCCCAAATCCCACAATTCCTTCTTCATTAACATTAAACTCCGAGGATTTCCCATTTTTGATAGCTTTCACTTTTTCCTAAATTCCCACATCATCCTTTTGAGCATCCTTTATCCTTTCCAAAATAAATGGTTGAGAAATAATTTGTGAAAGGATTGATGATGTTCCCTTATTTATGATTCCCATGTCCATCTTCATTACGTCTAAGAAGATTGGACCCTTCTCAATTCTCATCATTGATAGAATCGCTGGGTCCTTTCTACTTAGGGCATCTGCCACCTTGTTCGCTTTCCCAGGGTGGTAATGTATTGAACAGTAATAATCCTCAATGAGCTCTATCCATCTTCTCTAGTGCATATTAAGCTCTTTCTATGTGAATATATATTTAAGACTCTTGTGGTCAGTATATATCTCACATTTCTCTCCATAGAGATAATGCCACCAGATTTTCAAGGCAAAGATCACCGCCGCTAACTCCAGATCATGCGTTGGGTAGTTTCTCTCATGGATTTTCAATTGCCTTGAGGCATAGGATATCACATTATCATTCTGCATCAGCACACAACCTAATCCCTTCTTCGAAGCATCACTGAATACCATAAAAAGTTCCCCACTTATGGGTAAAGTGAGCACGGGCGCAATGATAAGCCTCCTTTTCAACTCCTTGAAGTTTTCTTTTCATTCATCACTCCAAGAAAACATTACTCCCTTCCAAGTTAGCTTGGTAATAGGGTTAGACAATCGTGAGAAATTCCTCACAAATCATCGATAATATGAAGCTAACCCCTAGAAGCTACGGATATCCGTTACCGATGTTGGCCTCATCCATCCCCCAATTGCATCTGTTTTGGAGGGGTCCATAGATATCCCATTGCTTGTGATGGTATGGACCAAGAAGGAGACCTCCTTCAACAAGAACTCACATTTTTTTTACTTTCCATAGAGCATCTCCATGCGCAAAGTCTCTAGTACAGTTCTTAAATGCTCCTCATGATCCTCCTTGGTTTTGGAGTATATTAAAATATTATCTATAAAGACTACCACAAATTTGTTGAGGTAATATCTAAAGACTCTATTCATTAATTACATAAAGATTGCAGGAGCATTAGTGAGTCCGAAATGAATTACTATGAATTCATAGTGCCCGTATCTTGTGCGAAAAGCAGTCTTTGGGATATCTTCCTTCTTCACCCTTACTTGATAATATCCCGACCATAATTCCACCTTGGAGAAGTATTTTGCTCCACGAAGCTGATCGAACAAGTCATCAATTCGTGGGAGAGGATACTTGTTCTTTATCGTGATTTTGTTAAGTTCACAATAATCGATACAAAGCCGCATTGACCCATCCTTCTTATTTACGAAGAGGACTGGTGCACCCCATGGTGAAGCACTTGGGTGTATAAACCCTTTATCTAGATTCTCCTGTAGTTATTTCTTCAGATATTCAAGCTCTACAACATCCATGCTATATGGAGTCTTGTATATTGGTAAAGCCCCGAGTATAAGTTCAATTTAGAATTCAACATCTCTTCTTGGAGGAAGACCAAGAAGTTCCTTGGGAAATACTTTTGTGAATTCCCTCACAATAGGCATTTATTCAAGGATGGATTCTTCCTTGGACTCAATCATCTGATCCAGATACGCATGCTCATAGGGCAGTAATATCCATTCTTGAGATGATGGAGCTAAAGGAAATTCATCTTCCTCCTTACACTTGTAAAGAATTGGGGGTCGATTCTCCAGATGGAGTGTGATTTCCCTCTCCTAACAATTTATGTTGGATCTATATAAGTAAAGTCAATACATGCCAAGAATTGCATCAAATTCCACCATAGGGAGTATGATAAGGTTCGATGGGAAATTCAATCCACAGATTATAACAAGGGAGGACTTATACTCATGGGATGCAATGATAGCCCCATTTTCCATACTCACCGACATCTTCACTTCCATGATTTGTGGTGGTGCTGGGATTGTTCTACTAAACTTTCTAGATATAAAAGAATGAGAGAACCTGAATCAAAAAGTACGTTCACTATTCCTGAATGAATAACTAGCGTGCCTGTCACCACTTCATTATTGGGGTTCACTTCGGCAGAAGTGATGGCAAAATCTCTTCCTTGCTGCCTTGGAGGTTATTGGTTGCCTCCGAAAACCCTTGGATTAGGGAACTGATTTGAAAAATGCCCTGGTACTTTTCATTTGTAGCATTGAACAATGTGTTGAGGTTCGAACGGAGCATTCCTCTCCTCTATCGCAGCCGCGGGTCTTTCTTTCCAAAAGTTAACAGCTAGGTGCCCTTATCTTCCACACCTGAAACATTTCCTCGTCCCCTTAAGGAAATTTCTAGGGTGCTTCTTTTCGTAATTTTGGAAAGTGGGGTGCTGGATCTTCTTAGAACCATTGGATTTATCCTTCGGACCACCAGCATTGAAGTCCAGCTTACGATTCTTATCTCCATGATACCCCTGTGATTCTCTGATCTCCATTTCGACCTTGAGGGCACATCAGACAATTTCCTCATAGCTATCGAAGTCACGGATCACCAATGCTTTCCACAGGCTAGGCTCCAGCCCACCAAAGAAGCGGTAAACTTTGCATTCAGGGGTAAAGACAAAGCCGGATGCATATCGTGCAAGCCTTGTGAAGTTTTCCTCATACGCTCCAACAGATTCTTCATCTTTTTTCATGAGGTAAAGGAAGTCCCTTTCCATCTTAAGCCGGAGGGTGCGTGGAAAATATTTATCGAAAAAAATCTTCCTGAAATCCTTCCATTCCAATGCTTCAATCTCCTCCTCAGGCTTTTTATTTTTTATCAACGTCCACCATTGATCAGCTTCACCCTCCATACGATAAGCTACCAAGAGAACCTTCTCTTATTCAGAACATTGAAGTATGGAGAAGATCTTTTCCATGGAGTTGATCCATTGTTCAGTGATCGTGGGATCAGATGATCCACTAAAAGTAGGAGGCCTTTGTCTCATGAAGCTCTCAATAGTGACTTGTTCTTTCTTAGGGGGGGGGGGGGTTGAACGTTCCTCTTGACCCATGTTTCTATTCAAAACTTGAGTTAGATTAGAGAGAAGCATGACAAATTTTGCGATTCCCGCTCCCATTGGATTGGGAATCTCATTAGTACAGTCATCACACTGATCTTCACAACAGTTGTTAGCCTGAGTCCTCCTATTACCGGCCATTGGCTGGAATAAAAGGAAAGTTAGGGGTAACACATAAAGGGTAATCTAAAGACAAAAGTTTATGACTTATAAATAAACTTTTATTTCCTTAACTCATGAGTATATAGGCTTCAATATAGGATTTTCATGATCTACTTTCTAACAAATATACTTAGGGGCATTTTTTCTAATTCCCTTAATAAGGGTTCATACTAAGATTGTGAATTTATCAAAACATATCCACTGGAGTGTCATAACCAATAGTGAAACAAGGCTCATTGTCATGCACCAGTTCCCATTCGAGTCTAGCTCAAAGCAGTGTTTTCAGGTTTTACCCCTAGGATACATTTGTGCCAGAGCCTCCTTTACCTGCTCGTATCCAGACAAGTATGTATTTGTTTGATAAATCACTTAATCAGTACTTACCAAAACTTAGGGATGTTTTTATTATACTTAGTCTTGTCTCTAAGGCTGTACTCGGGTTTTCTAATCCTAATCCCAAAAAATAACTAAACCTATCCTCTGATACCAACTATGACAAACCTGCTTTTTAATACAAACTTAAAAATGATTTATTACATAAAACATTAATTGATACAATAAGAAGATTAAGAGTTTAAGTGTCTTTGGGTTTTAGGATCATTACAAAAAAACATAAAACATGAAAATACAACATCTTTATTGAAAACTTCCTTTACATGACCACTACATTCCCTCGTACTTAGCATTGCATGGGACAACCTGAGGACATGCATAAGAAAAGGGTGAGCTATAAAGACCAGTAAGGAAATACACATGGAATAACATGAGGATTAATTAAATGATAGAAATTAGGCATATCAATAGATAATAAGAGAAACATGAACATAAAGGCATGATAAAGCATGATAATCATAACATGAAAATTTGGAAACAACACTTAAAATGGAATTAGTATGAGCCAAGGCTCATTGCACATAGAGCATGAGTAAATCCTAATTGCACATAAAACACAAGTAATCCCTCATTTCACTTGAATTTTCATGATTCAACACTCATTGCACATGACTTATCATGATACTATACTTTACCCAATGCATTGGAGCGCTATAAGGGTGCACCCTTCTTAAACATTTCATTTCATGCATAAGTGTGCCACATGGATTATAAAACATGGATTCATTAAACAAAATCATTTATTCCACGATAAAGTAATGTGGAATTCATACATGAAACTTTATAATCAATAAGTAAATGTGCATAAAGTTGAATACCCTTGATAGATAAATGGGCATGGTATTCACTACACAATGACATTGGCTTAGAAAATCGATGCGATTTTGACAACGTAATGGCGTGACATAAGAATTAATAAAAAATGGTTGATGAGAGAGAAAGGGGTTCCTCATCATATTTACATGTAATGGAAAGTAAGGAGGTCATATAGATACATGTCCCAACAATTGTAATGGAATTTAGAATCATGATACAAAAGTATTTCTTGAATGTAAAAGAGGTGAGAGAAGTTCCTTTCAGAATTTCGGCATAGTAATGGGTGTACATGGGAGGCATTTAGTGAGCGAGAAAGGGGTCTCCCGTCATTCAAACATAAAGAGGGAAGTATTGGGGAGGTGTGAAACCATACCCCAAAATTTATAATTGAAATTAAAAGGTAAAAACAACTTAAAGAAAATTTGAAAAAAATGAGAAAGGAAGTAAAAACCCTTACTTGGAAGCGTGCTTCCAAAGGCTTGAGAGAGTCTTGAGAGAGGCTTCTTGGGAGCTTGGGTCACCTTCGGAGGATTCTATAGAGAGTAGGTAAGAGGTTGGACAAAGTCAAAATGCTTTTAGTTAGGAGGAAGTGGGACCTTGGGTGGGTTTATATAGGTAAGGTGAGTGAATTATTTATTATTTAGGTTTGGGACCCCTTATATTAAATTAATCTAAACCACAAACCATACCATGGTTTTTGCCCATGGTTTTTGGAAAAGGGAATAGGAAAACAATATTTTATAAGTCCAAAGTCCGAACTTCTTAAAATAATAGGGTTGCTTATGTGGAGGTGAGTCACACTCTCATGGAAAACAATTTAAAAAGACAAGGTGTTTAATAAGTCTTGAGGGGTCCATTAATGCTTTGAAAAGTAAGTCAAACAATTCCAAAATCACATTTTTTTAATGGTAAAACATATATTGGCCTAACATAAAGATTATAGTATTTTATTACAACACTATTGGGTCATTATGATGTCATAAAACACATTATATATTTAAACGGTATTTAATTTTTACCCACAAATTTGACTGTCTCAGAAAATTATGAAAAATTCACCGTTGGATAATTTAGAAATCCTGATTCTAGAAATAACATTTATTTTTTCTAAATATGTTAATTTTCACTTTTAAAATAAAAATCGACATTTATCGAAAATTCACAGGTTTTGACAGAAATGGCTTTCAAACCTTAATAAAAATTATAATTGCATTCATAAAATTATAAGATCATTTATATTTAATAAAAATTAATTTAATAATAATAATAATATTTTATTAAAATAATATTTAATTAAAAAATCCCTTAATTTTAAAAAAATATAATTCTTAATTAAATAATAACTAAAAACACTATTTTTACTTTAAAAACTATTTACAATGTATCAAAAAAATACAAGGAGGTATATTAATTATTATATACAAAAATAATATTCATGAACATAGTACTAGAAATTTGTTACATAACCCCTTAAAATAGCCGCATAAGACCTAAGGGTAAGGTGTGCGATGGTGACAGACTCTTGGGGTGGCTCGGATAACATTGCTTGAGTGGTAATCTCTACCAACTTCCACTTTTCTCATAGACGGTCTCGTTCGAGCTTTACATGTTGAAGCTCAGCTTGGGCTTGGTCAAGAGCGAATCCCAAGGATGCCACCTCTTTTCTGAGATCCGACAAATGGGCTTCGTATAGAGCAATTCTACTGGACGAGGTCATCGCTTCTTTTGTCTGAGTAAATTGGATTTGTAAAAGACCTATATTTATACTAATCATGTGATCACTGTTCAACAGCTATATTAGCAATGGTCAAAATTATTAACATAAAACCAAAGAAGTTGACATTTTATATAAACATAAAGATACATTTCATTAGATCAAGAGAGATTTCCATTAATGAAACTTTGGGTCGTTACATGCATGGCAGACTTGCACTCCACACTTGCGCACTATTTTGGGACTTGCATGCCTCTTAATTTCCTTTTTCATATTTTGATATGATGATATTGAAATATGACTAGAAAACCACACTTGATTGGAAGACTTGTGTGGAATAATTTCTCACCACACTTGCGCGCCACTTTAGGACTTGCACGCCACACTTGCGCGCCACTTTTGGACTTGCACGCCACTTTTCCTTTTCCAAATTTTTGATGTTCTGAGTTCAAAAAATTCCTAGCATACAACATTAGAAAACACCGTAACACAATATCACACCTCCCTTTTCCAAAAAAAATTTTCCCCATTCTCCAGGAAAACCCCCTTTGTCAACAGTTTGAGTCATTGAGACTCACTTTGTCAACAAACACAACCTGGAGTCCTGCATTGTCAACAAACACAATCATCTCAAAAATGCTTCAATGATACTTTGAGGGATTTTTCCCCAAAAAATTCTCTCACATATCTCGATATATCTTTTTTTTTCTGGGTGAATAGAGAAATTTGAACTATGTGCAACATCCAAAAGTTCCATCTTCATCTGTAGACTTGATGGAACACATAGTCTTTTCCCAAATCTCACAATTCCTTCTTCATTAACAATAAACTCTGAGGATTTCCCTTTTCCAATAGCTTCCACTTTTTCCTTAATTCCCACATCATCCTTTTGAGCATCCTTTAACCTTTCTAAAATTGATGGTTGAGGAATCATTTGTGAAAAGATTGATGATGTTCCCTTATTTATGATTCCCATGTCCATCTTTATCAAATATATGAAGATTGGATCCTTTTCAATTCTCATCAATGATAGAATCATTGGGTCCTTTCTACTAAGGGAATCTGCCACCTTGTTCTCTTTCCCATGGTGGTAATGGATTGAGCAGTCATATTCTGTGATCAGATCCAACCATCTTCTTTAGCGCATGTTCAACTCTTTCTGTGTGAATATATACTTGAGGATTTTTTGGTCCGTGTATATTTCACACTTCTCCCCAAAGAGATAAAGCCACCAAATTTTCAAAGAGAATATCACTACAGCCAACTCGAGGTCATGTTTTGGATAGTTTTATTCATGAACTTTCAATTTCATTGAAGCATAAGCAATTACTTTGTCACTTTGCATCAACACACATCCCAGGCCCTTCTTCAAAGCATCACTGAATAACACAAAAAGTTCTCCACTTGTGGGTAAAGTGAGCACATGCGCAGTGATAAGACCCCTTTTCAACTCCTTGAAGCTTTTTTTGCATTCATTACTCCAAGAAAACTTTACTCCCTTCTGAGTTAGCTTGGTAAGAGGGTTGCACAATCGTGATAAATTTCTCACAAATCATCGATAATATCTATCTAACCCCAAGAAGATACAGATATCTGTTACCGATGTTCGCCTTGGCCATCAATCAATTGCATCTGTTTTGGAGGGATCCACATATATCCCATTGTTTGTGATGATATGAACCACGAATGAGACCTCCTTCAACTATAACTCACACTTGATTCAATTTTCATAAATCTTCTCCTTCCACAAGGTCTCTAGTACAGTTCTTAGATGCTCCTCATGATCCTCCTCAGTTTTGGAGTATATCATAATATCATATATAAATACCTCCACAAATTTGTCGAGATAATCTCTAAAGACTCTATTCATCAAGTACATGAATTTTTATAGAGAATTAGTGTGTCTGAAAGTCATTTCTATGAATTCATAGTGCCTGTATCCTGTACAAAAAGTAGTCTTGGGGATATCTTCCTTCTTAACCTTTACTTGATAATATCCTGACCGCAAATCCACCTTGGAGAAGTATTGTGCTCCATGAAACTAATCGAACAAGTCATAAATTCATGGGAGAGGATACTTTTTCTTGGTCGTTTTTTTGTTAAGCTCACGATAATCGATGCAAAGGCGCATTGACCCATCCTTCTTCTTGATGAAGAGGACTAGTGCACCCCATGGTGATGCACTAGAGTGTATAAACCCTTTATCCAGATTCTCATGCAATTGTTTCTTCAGCTCCTCAAGATCCACAATAGCCATTATATATAGATTCTTGGATATTTCCAATGCCCTAGGTATAAGATCAATTGAGAATTCAACATCTCTTCTAGGAGGAAGACCAAACAATTCCTCGAGAAACACTTTAGCAAATTCCCTCACAATAGGCATGTCTTCTAGAATGGTTGCCTTCGTAGACTCAATAATTTGAGCCAGATACGGGTGTATATAGGGTATTAATATCTACGCTTGAGATGATGGAGCTAAATAAGGTCCATCTTCCTCCTTACACTTGTAAAGAATCGGGGGTCGATTCTCCATATGGAGAGTGATTTCCCTCTCAAGTCAATTTATGTTGGATCTATATAAGGAAAGAAAATACATGCTAAGAATTGCATAAAATTCCACTAGAGGGTATATGAATAGGTTCTCCAGGAATTTTAATCCACAGATTATGATTGGGAGGAGTTATATTCATGGGATGCAATGATTTTCCCATTATTTGTACTCACCGACATCTTCACTTCCTTGATTTGTGGTGGTGTTGGGATTGTTCTACTAAACTTTAGAGATATAAAATAATGCATAGAACCTAAATGAAAAAGTATATACACTATTCTTGAATGAATAACTAGTGTACCTATCACCACTTCATTATTGGGGTTCACTTCGGCAGTAGTGATGGAAAAATCTCACCCTTGCTTCCTTAGAGGTTTTTGGTTGCCTCTAAAAACCCTTGCCTTAGGGAACTGATTTTCAAGATGCCCTCGCTCTTTTCAATTGTAGTAATGAACCTCGTGTTGAGATTCAAATGGAGCATTCTTCTTCTTTTCCACAGCAATGGGTCTTTCTTGCCGACAGTTAATAGTCAGGTGCCCTTCTCTTCCACACCTAAAGCATTTCCTCATCCCCTTCAGGTAGTTTCCTTCCACACCATTGGCAAGTGGGGTGTTGGATCTTCTTAGCACCGTTGGATTTATCCATCGGACTACCAGCATTGAAGTCCACCTCATTATTCTTATCCCCATGATACCCCTAAGACTCTCTGATCTCCATTTCGACCTTGAGTTCACATCAGACAATTTCTTCATAGCTGTTGAAGTCACGGATCGCCAGCGCTTTTCGTAGGCTAGGTTTCAGCCCACCAAAGAAGCTTTCAACCTTGTATTTAGGGGTAACAAAAAAGATGGAGGTGTATTTTTCAAGCCTTGTAAAGTTTGCCTCATACGCTCCGATAGATTCGTCATCTATTTTCTTGAGGGAAAGAAAGTCCCTTTCCATCTTAAGCTAGAGGGTGCGTGGAAAATATTTATCAAAAAACATCTTCTGGAAATCCATCCATTCCAACGCCTCGATCTCCTCCTCAGGCTTCGTATTTTTTATCAATGTCCACCATTGATTAGATTCGCCCTCCATACAATAAGCTGCCAGGAGAACCTTCTCTTGTTCAGAACATTAAAGGATAGAGAAGATCATTTCAATCTAGTTGATATTGTTCAGCGATCGAGGGATCAGATGATCCATTAAAAGTAGGATGCCTTTGTCTCATGAATCTCTCGATAGCGACATGTTCTTTCTTAGGGGGGTTGAACATTCCTCTTGACCCATGTTTCTATTAAAATCCTGAGTTATCTATGAGAGAAGTGTGAAAAAGTTCATGATTCCTGCTCCCATTGGATTGGGCATCTCATTAGTACAGTCATCACATTGATCTTCACATCATTTGTTAGCCTGAGTCCTCATATTACTATCTATTGGCTGGAATAAAAGGAAATTTAGGGGTAAAACATAAAGGTTAATCCAAGGAAAAAACGGATGACTTATAAATAACTTTTATTTCCTTAACATATGAATCTATTGTGTTCAGTCTATGATATCCATGATCAACTTTCTAACATATATTATTGGGGCATTTTTTCCCTTACTAATGGTTCATAATAAGTTTGTGAATGTACCAAATCATATCACTTAGGAGTGTCATAACCAATAGTGCAGTAAGGCCCATTTTCATGCACCAGTTCTCATTTGAGTCTAGCTCAAAGCAGTGTTTTCGGGTTTTTCCCCTAGGATACATCTGTTCCAGAGCCGCCTCTACGTGCTCGTATCCAGACAGGGATGTATTTTCTTGATAAACCACTTACTCAATACTCACCAATACTTAGGGATGTTCTTATTATAATTATTATTGTGTCTAAGTCTTCACTAGGGTTTTATAATCCTAATCCCAAAAATAACTATACCTATCCTCTAATACCAACTATGACAACCCTGCTTTTTATTACACAATTAATCATAATTTATTGCATAAACTTTACTTGATACAACAAAGAAGATAGAGAGGTATAGTGTCTTTGGGGATTAGGATCATTACATAACAACTTAAAACATGAAATAAAACATCTTTATTGAAAAATTCCTTTACATGACCACTATATTCCCACGTACTTAGCATTTCATGGGATAACCTGAGAACATGCATAAGAAAAGGGTGAGCTATAAAATCCAGTAAGGGAATAATCATGGAATAACATGAGGAATAAAATACATGTTAGAAAATAGGCACATAAATAGAGAACAATAGAAGAATAAACATAAAGGCATGATAAATCATGATAATCATAACATTGAAATGTGGCAACAACACTTAACATGGAATTAGCATGAGCCAAGGCTCATTGCACATGGAGCATGAGTAAACCCTCATTGCACATGAAGCATGAGTAAAACTGCGTTGCACTTGAATTATCATGAGTAAACACCCATTGCCCAGGACGTATCATGATACTATACTTTACCCTATTCATTGGAGCACTATCATGGGGAACCCTTCTTAAACATTTCATTTAATGCATAAGTGTTCCACATGGATCATATAACATGGATTCATAAAACATCATCATTTATTCTAAGGTAAAGGAATGTGGAATTAATACATTAAACTTTACAATAATAAGTAAATGTGCATAAAGGTGAATACCCTTGATAGAGAAATGGGCATGGTATTCACTACACAATGGCATTGGATTGGAAAAATTTGTGCAATTTCAGCAGCGTAACGGCGTGACATAAGAATTCATAAAAATGGTTCATGAGATAGAAAGGTGGGTCTCATCATATTCAAATGAAATGTACAGTAAGTAGGTCATATAGATAAATTTTCCAACAATTGTAATGGAATTTAGATTCATGATACAAAAGAATTGCTTGAATGTAAATGAGGAGTGAGAAATTCCTTTCGGAATTTTGGCATAGTAACAGGTGTACATGAGAGGAATTTAATGAGAGAGAGAAAGGGTTATCCCATCATTAAAAAATAAATAGGGATATATGGGGGAGGTGAGAAAATATACCCCAACATTTATATTTGAAATTAAAAGTGCATATCCATTTAAAGAATATTGGACAAAAATGAGAAAGGAAGAAAATGCCTCACTTGGAAGTGTGCTTCCAAAGGCTTGAGAGAGTCTTGAGAGAGGCTTCTTGGGAGATTGGGGCACCTTCGGAGAATTATAGAGAGAGGAGGGTAGAAGGTGGAATAACCCCAAAGGCTTTGAGTGAGGAGGAAGTGGGAGCTTCGTTGGGTTTATATAGGAAAGCTGAGGGAATTCTTTATTATTTATGTTTGGGACACCTCACATTAAACTAATCCAAACCACAAACCAGCCCACGGTTTTTGCCCATGGTTTTTGGAAAAGGTAAGTGGAAAAAATATGTTTTATAATGAAAAATTCTGAACTTCTTAAAATAATGGGGTTTCTTATGTGGAGGTGAGTCACACTCCCAAGGAAAACAATTTAAAAAGACAAAATGTTTAATAATTCATAAAGGGTCCACTAAAGCTTTGTAAAATAAATAAAACAAACCAAAAATCACATTATTTTAATGGTTAAAAATATATTGCCCAAACATAAAGTTTATAGTATTTTATTACATCACTATTGGGTCATTATGATGTCATAAAACACGTCATATATTTAAAAGGTGTTTAATTTTTACCCAAATATTTGACTACCTCAGAAAATTATGAAAAATTCACCTCTGGATAATTTCAATGTCCTGATTCCAGAAATAATATTCATTTTCTCTAAATAATTTTCTAAATATCTTAATTTTCACTTTTAAAATAAAAACCTGAATTTATCCAAAATTCATGGGTTTTCACAAAAATGGCATTCAAATCTAAATAAAAATTACAATTGAGTTCATAAAATTATACGATAATTTATATTTAATAAAAATTAATTTAATAATAATAATAATAATTTATTAAAATATTATTTATTTCAAAAATCCATTAATTCATCAAAATAGATTTCGTAGTTGAACATTAACTAAAAAATACTATTTATGACTTAAAAACTATTTACAAGGTAACAATAATAAAATGAAAGTATATTCATTATTATATAAAACAATATGGTACATAACCATAGTACTAGGTTCAAATTACATAACCCCTTATAACACTCGCATAAGACTGAAGATTAAGGTGTGCAATAGTGACAGACTCTTGGGGTGGCTCAGAAAACATTGCTCGGGCGGTAATCTCTATCCACTTTCACTTCTCTCGTAGGTGGTCCCACTCGAGCATAACATATTCAATCTCAGCTTGGGATTGGTCAAGGGAAACTCCCAAAGATGCAAACTCCTTTCCCAGCTCTGACAAATGGGCTTCGTATGGGGCACGTCTACTGGAAGAGTTCATCACTTCCTTTGTGTGACAAAATTGGATTTTTTAAAGCCCTATATTTATACTAATCATGTGATCACTGTTCAATGGATAAAATAGAATCAGTCACAATTCTTAATAGTATTTTAAAATCTAGAAACATAAAACCAAAGAATTTGACAATTTATAAAAACTTTTTACATAAAGAGACATTTAATTGGATCAAGAGGGATTTCCATTAATGAAAGTTTGGGTCGTTACAATCTTCCCCTCTTAAAAAATTTCACCCTCAAAATTTTTTTTTCCCACACTAAAACAGATGTGGGTTACTTTTCTTTATTATTTCCTCTGATTCCCACATCGCTTCTTCAAATTTTTGGTTTCTCCACAACACATTCACGTGGGGTATTGTCTTATTTTGTATAACTTTTTCTCTACAATCAAAGATCTTCACTGGTTTCTCCTCGTAAGAAAGATCATCCTCTAACTGTACCACCTCTGAAGAGAGTACATGTGAAGGGTCTGGTATGTACTTCCTTAAGAGGGATACATGAAAGGCATCATGTACTTTGGAAATGGTAAGTGGAAGTGTTAGTCGATAGGCCACAGCCCCGAAACGATCAAGAATCTCGAAGTGGCTGATGTACCTTGGACTTAACTTCTCTTTCTTTCCAAAACTCATGACCTTATTCCATGGATATATGTGTAGAAATACAATGTCTCCAACTTTAAACACAAGGTCTCGTCGATGGTTATCTGCATAACTCTTCTGTAACTCTAGGATGGCTTGATATGCTGCTGAATGGTTTTTACCTTCTCTACCATTTCTTCGAACATTTCTAGTCCAAGAAACTTACGCTCACCGACCTCATCCCAACATGCTGGTGTTCTGCACTTTTTTCCAGAAAGGACTTCATATGGTTCCATTTGGATGATCGAGTGGAAACTGTTATTATAAGAGAACTCAACTAGAGGAAGATGTTGATCCCATCCTCTTTTAAAGTCCATTGAGAATGCTCTCAACATTTCCTCAAGTGTTTGGATAGTCCACTCAGATTGGCCATCAGTTTGAGGATTATAGGCCATACTAAAGTTCAGTTCAGTATTCAGAGCATGTTGAAGACTCTTCCAAAACATATAGGTGAATCTTGGATCTCGAGCCGACATAATAGATAGTGGTTCTCTATGAAGCCTTACCACTTCCCTGATATATATCCGTGCTAGCTGATCAAATGAGAAATCCTCCCGAATAGAAATGAAGTCTGCAGCCTTTGTAAGATGATCCAAAACAACCAAAATTGCATTGTTTCCTTTGGATGTCTTCGGAATTCTGGTGACAAAGTCCACAGTGATGTTCTATCATTTCCATTCTGGTATGGGCAATGGTTGAATCATCCCCTTAGACTTCTGCCTCTCTGCCTTCACTTGAGAACACACCAGGCACTTTGATGTATATTCAACGATCTCCTTCTTCATATTATCCCACCAACAATGCTCTCAGAGATCTCTATAGATCTTTGTGTTTCCTGGGTGAATAGAGAAATATAAACTATGTGCACCATCCAAAAGTTCCTTCTTCATCTTTGGACTTGATGGAACACATATTATTTTCCCAAATCTCACAATTCCTTCTTCATTAACATTAAACTCCAAGGATTTCTCATTTCCTATAGCTTCAACTTTTTCCTGAATTCCAACATCATCCTTTTGATAATCCTTTAACCTTTCCAAAAGTGATGGTTGAGAAATCATTTGTGAAAGGATTTATGATTTTCCCTTATTTATGATTCTTATGTCCATATTCATCAAATATAAGAAGATTGGATCCTTTTCAATTATCATAAATGAAGGAATCATTGGGTCCTTTCTACTTAGGGCATCTGCCACATTGTTCGCTTTCCCAGGGTGGTAATGGATGGAGAAGTCATTGTCTTTGATTAACTCCAACCATCATTATTGGTGAATGTTCAACTCTTTCTGTGTGAATATATACTTGAGGCTTTTTTGGTCCGTATATATTTCACACTTCTCCCCAAAGAGATAATGCCGCCAAATTTTCAATGTGAAGATCACTGCATCCAACCCGAAGTCATGTGTTGGATAGTTTTGTTCATGAACATTCAATTTCCTTGAAGCATAGGCAATGACTTTGTCATTTTGCATCAACACACATCCTAGGCCCTTCTTCAAAGCACCACTGAATGCCACAAAAAGTTCTCCACTTGTGGGTAAAGTGAGCACGGGTGCAGTGATAAGCCTCATTTTCAACTCCTTAAAGCTTTCTTCTCATTCATTACTCCAATAAAACTTTACTCCCTTTCAAGTTATCTTGGTAAGAGGTTTGTAAAATCATGTGAAATTTCTCACAAATTGTCGATAATATCCAGCTAACTCCAAGAAGCTACGGATATCTGTTACCGATGTTGGCCTTGGTCATCCCTCAATTGCATCTTTTTTGGAGGGATCCATAGATATACCATTACCTGTGATGATATGGCCTAAGAATGAGACCTCCTTCAACCAGAACTCACACTTTCTATAATTTTCATAGAGCTTCTCCTTTCGCAAGGTCTATAGTACAGTTCATAGATTCTCCTCATGATCCTACTTGGTTTTGGAGTGCATCAGAATATCATCTATAAAGACTACCAAAATTTTGTCGATGTAATCTATAAAGACTCTATTAATCATGTCCATAAAGCTTTCTGGAGCATTAGTGAGTCCTAAAGGCATTACTTTGAATTCATAGTGCCCGTATCTTATACAAAAATAATTCTTGGGGATATCTTCCTTCTTCACCCTTACTTGATAATATCCCAACCGCAAATCCACCTTGGAGAAGTATTGTTCTCCATACATCTTATCGAACAATTCATCAATTTGTGGGAGAGGATACTTGTTCTTTATCGTGATTTTTTTATGCTCACGATAATTTTTGCAAAGGCGCATTGATCCATCCTTCTTCTTGACGAAGAGGACCGGTGCGCCCCTGGGTGAAGCACTTGGGTGTATAAACCCTTTATCTAGATTCTCATGTAGTTGTTTCTTCAGCTCCTCAAGCTCCACAACAACCATTCTATATGTATTCTTGGATTTTGGCAATGACCCAGGTATAATATCAATTTAGAATTCAACATCTCTTCTAGGGGGAAGACCAGTAAACACTTCAGATAATTCCTTCACAATAAGCATGTATTCAAGGATGGTTGCCTCCTTAGACTTAGTCATTTGAGCTAGATATTCATGCTCATAGGGTAGTAATATCCATTCTTGAGATGATGCAGCTAAAGAATTTTCATCTTCCTCATTGCACTTTTACTGAATCGAGGGTTGATTCTCCACATGGAGAGTGATTTCCCTATCACGGAAATTTATATTGGTTATATATAAGGATAGCTAATTCATGCCAATAATTGCATCAAATTTCACAAAAGGGAGTATGAAGAGGTTCTCCAGGAAGTTTAATCCACATATTATGATAGGGGAGGAGTTATATTCATGGGATTCATTGATTTCCCCATTTGTCGTACTCACTGACATCTTTACTTCCATGATTTGTGGTTGTGCTGGGATTGTTCTACTAAACTTTTGAGATATAAAAGAATGCGTAGAACCTGAATCAAAATGTACATTCACTATTCTTAAATGAATAACTAGCGTACTTATCACCACATTGTAGTTGGGGTTCACTTTGGTAGTAGTAATAGAAGAATCTCTCCCTTGATTCCTTGGAGGTTGTTGGTTTCCTTCGAAAACCATTGGCTTTGGGAACTGATTTTCAAGATACCCCGGTTCTTTGCAGTTTTAGTAATGAACCACGTGTTGAGGTTCGAACGGAGAATTCCTCTCCCTTTTCATATCCGCAGGTCTTTCCTACTGATAGTTAAGATATTGGTTCCCTTTTCTTCCACACCGAAAGCATTTCCTCATCCCCTTCAGGCAGTTTCTGGGCTGCTTATTTCCACACCTTTGGAAAGTGGGGTGATGGATATTCTTAGCACCATTGGATTTATCCATTGGACCACCAGAATTAAAGTCCACCATATGATTCTTATCCCCATGATACCCCTAATATTATCCGATATCCATTTCGACCTTGAGTGCACATCGGACAATTTCCTCATAGCTGTCGAAGTCACGGATCGCCAGCACTTTTTTTAGGCTAGGTTTCAGCCCACCAAAGAAGTAGTCAACCTTGCATTCGGGGGTAACAACAAATCTAGATGTGTATCGTGCAAGACTTGTGACATTTTCCTCATACGCTCTGACAGATTCATCATATTTTTTCTTGATAGAAAGTAAGTCCCTTTCCGTCTTAAGCTGGAGGGTGCACATAAAATATTTATCGAAAAAACATCTTCTGGAAATCCTTCCATTCCAATGCCTAGATCTTCACCTCAGGCTTGATATTTTTTATCAACGTCCACCATTGATCAGCTTCACCGTTCATATGATAAGCAACCCAGAGAACCTTCTCTTGTTCAGAACATTGAAGTATGGATAAGATCTTTTCAATGGAGTTGTTCCATTGTTCAGTGATTCAGGGATCAGATGATCCATTAAAATTAGGAGGCCTTTCTCTCATGAAGCTCTCGATAGTGACTTGTTCTTTATTAAAAGTGAGGTTGAACATTCCTCTTGACCCATGTTTCTATTAAAATATTGAGATAACTGAGAGGGAAGCATGAAAAAGTTCACGATTCCCGCTCCCATTAGATTATGCATCTCATTAGTACAGTCATCACATAGATCTTCACATCGGTTGTTAGACCGAGTCCTCCTATTACCGTCCATTGGCTGGAATAAATGGAATGTTAGGGGTAAAACATAAAGGCTAATCCAAGGAAAAAAACTTATGACTTATAAAAAACTTTTATTTCCTTAACATATGAATCTATTGGCTTCAGTCTATGTTATCCATGATCTACTTTCTAACATATATTCTTGGGGAATTTTTTTTGTCCCTTACTAATGGTTCATACTAACCTGGTGAATTTACCAAAGCATATCCCCTAGGAGTTTCATAACCAAGAGTGAAGAAATTCCTGTTTCCGTGCACCAATTCTCATTTGAGTCTAGCTCAAAGCGGAGTTTTTTGGTTTTACCCCTAGGATACATCTGTTCTAGAGTCGCCTCTACCTGCTTGAATCCAGACAGGGATGTATTTTCTTGATAAACCACTTACTCAATACTCACCAATACTTTGGGATGTTTTTATTATACTTATTCTTGTCTCTAATTCTTTACTAGGGTTTTCTAATCCTAATCCCAAAAATAACTAAACCTATCCTCTGATACCAACTATGACAACCCTACTTTTTATTACACAATTAACCATAATTTATTACATAAAATTTACTTAATACAACATAAAAGATGGAGAGTTATAGTGTATTTGGGGGTTAGGATCATTACATAACAACTTTAAACATGAAATACAACATCTTTATTGAAAACTTTCTTTACATGACCACTACATTCCCTTGTACTTAGCATTGCAAGGGATAACCTGAGGACATGCATAAGAAAAGTGTGAGATATAAAGCCCAGTAAGGGAATAATCATGGAATAACATGAGGAATGAAATACAAGTTAGAAAAATAGGTATATCAATAGAGGAAAAGAGAATCATAAACATAAAGGCATGATAAAACATGATAATCATAACATGGAAATGTGGCAACAACACTTAACATGGAATTAGCATGAGCCAAGGGTGATTGCACATGGAGCATGAGTAAAACCTCATTGCACATGAAGCAAGAGTAAAACCTAGTTGTACTTGAATTAGCATGAGTAAACACCCATTGCACATGATGTATCATGATACTATACTTTACCCAATTCATTGGAGCGCAATTAGGACGCACCCTTCTTAAACATTTCATTTCATGCATAAGTGTGCACATGGATCATATAACATGGATTCATAAAACATAATCATTTATTCCATGATAAAGGAATGTGGAATTCATACATGAAACTTTATAATCAAAAATTAAGTGTGCATAAAGTTGAATACCCTTGATAGATAAATGGGCATGGTATTCACTACACAATGACATTGGCTTAGAAAAATCGGTGCAATTTCGGCAGCATAACGGCGTGACATAAGAATTCATAAAAATGGTTGATGAGAGAGAAAGGGTTGTATCATAATATTTAAATGAAATGGAAATTAAGGGGGTCGTATAGATACATGTCCCAACAATTTTAATTTAATTTAGATTCATGATACTAAAGAATTTCTTTAATGTAAATGAAAAGTGAGAAAATCCTTTCGGAATTTCGGCATAGTAATGGGTGTACATGGGATGAATTTAATGAGAGACAAAGGGGTATCCCATCATTAAAATATAAAGAGGTCAGTATGGGAGAGTTTTTAAACCATACCCCAACATTTAAGGTATAAATTAAAAGGGCATAACCATTTAAAGAATATTAGAAAAAATTGAGAAAGAAAGAAAAACCCTTACTTGGAAGTGTGCTTTCAAAGGCTTGAGAGAGGCTTGATAGAGGATTATTGAGAGATTGGGAAACCTTGGGAGAATTCTAGAGATATGAGGGATGAGGTTGGATAAACTCCAAAGTCTTTGAGTGAGGAGGAAGTGGGAGATTATGTGGGATTATATTGGAAAGGTGAGGGAATTCTTTATTATTTAGGTTTGAGACACCTCACATTATACTAATCCAAACCACAAACCATACCATGGTTTTTGGAAAAGGGAAGTGGGAAAACAATATTTTATAATTCCAAATTCCTAACTTCTTAAAATAATGGGGTTTCTTATGTGGATATGAGTCACACTCCCAAGGAAAACAATTTAAAAAGACAAAATGTTTAATAAGTCTTGAAGGGTCCACTAAAGCTTTGTAAAATAAATCAAAAAAACCCAAAATAAAATTATTTTAATGGTAAAACATATATTGGCCGAAAATAAAGTTTATAGTAATTTATTACATCACTATTGGGTCATTATTATGTCATAAAACACATTATATATTTAAACGGTATTTTATTTGTACCCAAAAATTTGACTGTCTCAGAAAATTATGAAAAATTCACCACTGGATAATTTAAACATCTTGATTCCATAAATAATATTCATTTTATATAAATAATTTTCTAAATATGTTAATTTTACTTTTAAAATAAAAACTGATATTTATCGAAAATTCATGGGTTTTGACAAAAATGGATTTCAAAGCATAATAAAAATTTCAATTGCATTCATAAAATTATATGATCATTTATATTTAATAAAAATTAATTTAATAATAATAATAATATTTTATTAAAATATTATTTAATTCAAAAATTCATTAATTCATCAAAATAGATTTCTTAGTTGAACATTAACTAAAAAAATACTATTTGTGCTTTAAATTTTTTTTACAAGGTAGCAATAATAAAATGAAAGTATATTAATTATTATATACAAAAATAATGTACATAACCATAGTAATAGGGTCTTGTTACATAACACCTTATGACACCTACATAAGACCGAAGATTAAGGTGTGTGATGATGACAGACTCTTGGGGTGGCTCGGATAACATTACTCAGGTGGTAATCTATTTCAACTTCCACTTCTCTTGTAGGCGGTCCCTCTCGAGCTTAACATATTAAAGATCGTCTTCGGCTTGGTCAAGATAAAATCCCAAATACGCAACCTCCTTTCTGAGCTCTGAAAAATGGGATTTTTATGGGGCATGTCTACTAGATGAGGCCATCACTTCCTTTTTCTGAGTAAATTGGATTTTTAAAGCCCTATATTTATAATAATCATGTGATCACTATTCAACAGCTATATTAGAAACGGTCACAATTCTTAATAGTGTTTTAAAATCCAAAAACATAAAACCAAATAAGTTGAAATTTTATATAAACATTTCTAATAAAGAGACATTTAATTCGTTCAAGAGGGATTTCCATTAATGAATGTTTGGGTCATTACAATCTTACCATAGAATGCTTGGTCATAACATCTAGGATTACTTTGTATTCAAATTCGTCCTTAAAGGCATGGTATACTATGGATAGGTGACGCTATAAAACTCACCATAGTAATAACCAACATCTGGTAAGAAGAAGAGGATGTTTGGAAGAAAGTTCCATCTAGGCCTACACAAAATTTTGACAATGGGACGACTTGAAAAATTATTGATCGAGATCACACCACTTTGAAAGCACAGTTGTAAAA
Source organism: Viscum album (assembly GCA_963277665.1). NCBI lineage: Eukaryota > Viridiplantae > Streptophyta > Magnoliopsida > Santalales > Viscaceae > Viscum > Viscum album. The sequence goes on along the minus strand of OY728139.1, from coordinate 1,507,480,950 downwards.
ACCCGCAATAGATCCACCAAAAAAGAAGTATACATCAAAATTTCCTCCAAAAGGAGGGTGTGATCACCATAACTAGGAAGAAATAGAGGATTATGAGTCATATTCTAGTCTATAACATGCCCTAACTCTTTCAGATTCCTTCCTTGCAACATCCATAGCTCGGACACCGCCACCCCAAATAGAATCCTCATCAGACTAAGATGTCATATTTGGTTATTTAAATATGATATGTTTGGAATATACCTTCTCTTATGATGAATATGCCCCCAAAATATGTTTTTCTCGCACATAACTAGGGAACAAGAGGTTGCATGCACCGAAATTTAGGATACAAGGTTCATCACAGATGTATATGCAATTAAGACTCATGGGAAAACACTCCATAAGGATTAAAAGAGACATGGAGGTATCCTAAAACCCTCCAAAGTTTATCCACACCCAATTGTCTTGCATGATCACCTATCGGGGGTTTGATCATCCGATCAACCCAGAAAAAGGGGGAGGCTAACACAACCCGCACCACCGATAGTAGATGCTACCACAACCTCTACACAAGCACAAACCCTGTCCACCTAAAATTCCTTGGATCCTAAACTACATTCCCAAAAGTAGCCCCATATCAGGATTCTCCGACCTTTGGCACAAAAGTTTGACATCATTAAATAGTTGGTTGTTGTCCCAGCTAAGATCTCAATCATAGATGCACTCTATCTTTCAAAAGAACTCAGGGAGGCACTAATTGAATCCCTATAGAGCCCATATAAGTTTAAGATAGAATTCACTATAGCCAAGGTCTATCAATTGGTGTCTATGTCCTATAAATGTTATGTCTCGATATCATTCACTAACCAAGATCAGGAAGAGGCCATCCAATGGAACATTATGCCCCTATATGTATCAATAAGACTCAATAATGTCAATGCCCAAAGGGATATAATTGATAATGGATCTAGGATCAATCTAATACCAACTCTAATCCTTCGACATTTGGGATTTAAAAAAGGGGACTTATCCCCCACAAAGTTGACTATTCAGGGGTATGATAAGCGTGAGAGAAGACCTATCGATAAGATCGAACCTGAAGCCTAGTTTGGGGAACTCACATCTGACACTGATTTCATGGTTATTTAGAAATCCACCACATATAATGTTCATCTCAAAAGGCCCTTGATCCATATCCACATAGAAGTACAATAAACACTCCATCAATGTCTAATGTACCCTATCAATGGGAATTTCATCATACTACATGGTGACAACACCCCCTATAAAACTTGCGAAGCCACATATGATGAAGAATATTTCTACAATAAGGGAGGAAAGAAACCAATGGATGATGATGATATACATGGTGCATATCCCAATGGATTGGGAACTGCCCATGTAAATCCTTAGAGTATGATCAACGGTGACTATGTAATCCCCATAAATATAGTCAAGGTAATAGATCTAATCCCAGATATCAAAACTCCTCCAATCCCTAGTGATAGTATAAAAGAAAATCAACTCCGACATCCCGCTACAATGACTCAGGTAAAAAGGGATAATTATGTTGCTTATAATATCCTCCCTCATCCTAATAGTGATGTATAATCCCCCAAATTTCCATCTTCACCTGAAAATGTCTCCATAGACTCAAAAATGGAATAGGATTAGGATGCCCCCAGAATTTCTCCTCTCATATTCGAGGAAGGTGTCTCCACCACCATATATGATCTTAGAAAAATAATTCTATGAATGAAAGAACACTTTTGTCCTACTTAGATTAGTCCTTCCATTCACCATCAAAAGCAAGATATATACATTGAATTTCTAAAAAACACTGATATGTGTTTTCATGGAACTATATAGAAATGCATGGAATGAATCTGGATGTGGCTATGCATCATCCTGAACTGCCTGATGAGCATCAAGGATTGAAACAGAAAGCTAGGAGGATTCACCCCTCTCATGCCACCAATATATAGGCGGAATTTGAAAAATTAATCAAAACCAACTTTTTCATGAAGTGCAATACCCAATATGGCTTGTCAATGTATCCCCCATCAAGAAAAAGAACAATAAGATCAGGCTCTACATTGACTTCAGAGACCTTAATTGGAATGGACTGAAGGATAAATTCCCATTAACAATCATATAAATCTTGATTGATGCAACTTCTAGATTCTAAAACCTTTCCTTCATGGATGAGTAATCAAGGTACAATATGACCAAGATGTACCACAAAGATGAATAATTCACTACCTTTAGAGCACCTCAAGGGGTCTTATACTATCATTTATTGACCTTTAGATTAAATAATGATGGAACTACATACCAGTGTTCCATTAATCACATCTTGAATCCATTACTGGGAATGATATCTGAGTGTTAGGTCGATGACCTGGTTGTTAAATCCCGACTACGATGTGATCACTTCACAGATCTTCATAAAATATTCATCAAGTTATGACAACATAGTTTAAATATGAATCCACTAAAATGTGATTTCGGGGTAACATCGGGAAAGTTGCATGGATTTGTGGCATGAAACCATGGCATTGAGGTTTATCCAGAGAAGACTAGTGCTATTTTATCAATTTCACCCCCAAGAAATATCCAAGAACTGAGGGGACTATAAGGGCACCTCATCTACATTTGAATATTCATAGCCAAGATGGAAGGAAAAGATATCCCCTTTACTTGGCTAATGAGGAAGAAAATCACCTATCAATGCGATGATGAATTTCAAAAATCCTTCAAAAGTATCAAGATGTACTTGTTGAATCCACTGGTTTTGATGCCTCCAGTGGAAGGGAGACCACTCATTTTATTTGTGGACACTATGGAATACTCACTAGGCACCCTCCTCAATTAGAAAAATGATACGAGAAATAAAAATAGTCTCTAATACCTTTTCTAGACCATTATAGGTACTGAGACCCGATATTATGATATCAATAAAATCTTCCTTTCACTCATCTTTGTGGTTAAAAAGACGAGGCTTTACTTTCAACAACATGAAGCCCATATGGCCTCTCATATTGATCATATCAAATATATCCTTGGCCACCCTATATTGACTAGGAACTTTCCTCAATGTGAGGTCATTAATAAATAGTATAAAATTCAATTCATATCACAGAAGTCAGTGAAAGGGAAAACCCTATCTGATTTCCTCGTAGCACATCCTACCGCTAAAAATACAATAAAAAACACTGAACTCCCAATTGAAGATGTCTTCGATGCCAATGAAACTCCCCATACATGGGAGATGTAATTGATGGTTCCTCCCAAAGTCTTATTGATACAAGTATAGAAAAAATGAAGCTCAATCGGGTTGGTATATGGATTTTATTTGTCTCTCCATAAAATTCAATTTTTCCCTACTCAGTCACACTATCCGAAGGATGTGAAAATAATGAGGCAGAATACCAAGCCCTCATCGCTAGAATGGAACTAGACCTTTGAATGAACATAAGCTATAAAAATATCAAAGGGGACTCAAAATTTGTGATAAATAATATTAATGGTGAATATTCATTAAAAATTAATAATTTTCCCCATCGCTGGCTGTGTTAGGGGACTAATCACAAAGTTCCCTTTTGATCCCACATTTCATCATGTTCTCTGATCAAAAATTCCCACACTGATGCACTAGATAATGTTTCCACCACCCTGGATGACCTAGATTAGTAGTAAGAAATCATACATATCACAAATTGAATAATGGTCCCATAAATCATCATATGTGTTATGGAAGAAATAAATCAGGTCAACACATCCCCATAGTGTGACACACTAACGACCACTCCTGGATATATGGATCCCATAATTTGTTACCTCAGAAATGGGATTCTCCCGAAAAATTGTTCTGGAAGGGAACCGATTCAGTGTCAGACAGTAAATTTCACTCTACAGGATATTAATAATGAAAAAAACATCCTCTATATACATGGATTTGATAGAATCTTTTTCATATGAACAGTATTAAGAGAAATTCCCATCATCATGGAAGACGTCCCTGTAGGCTCCAATGATTCCCATCAATCCGGAACCAGGTTCTCCCACCAAATTAGGAGGTTGGGATATTATTGCTAAATCATGATACAAGACTATGTAGAATTCACCCATAAATGGAATGCATTCCAAATCCATGAAAACATCATCCATAAACCCCCTGGAATTTCTACATATAGCTAAATATTATTGGTCATTTTCCCTTTAGGGGATAGATGTTGTGGCACTATATCCTCCATCCATGGCTAATTAGTTCAAGTACATCCTTACTTTTACCAACTTATTTTCTAAATGGGTTGAAGAAATAACCCAAAAGGATGTTAGGATGAAGAATGACATTAACTTTGTGAAGTCCCATATCATCACCAGGTTTGGGGTCCCACACACAATATTGATGAAAAATGACACCAATTTTGGTTCCATTTAATTGAAGAAGCTTTAATTGGAGTAAAATATTGAGTCTAATCACTCAACTCAATATCATGTAGTGGAAAATTGATAGATATAGGTATTTAATAAGAATATATCAAATATTATTTTGAAGATGGTGAATAGGGATAAGAAGTATTGGATGGAAAAACTCATCCATGTTTTATAGACCTACCATACAACCATGTGTACTACCACCCATGGAATGTTATAATCATTGGTGTACGGGATTGAGAAATTATTAACCATAGAGTTACATCATCCTTAACTCTAAATATCCATTTTCGGACATCTCTCGGATGATGAACAATCACAAAAGTGTCTGGACAAATTGGAACGGTTAGATGAGAATAGATTTTGCACACTACACAACCTGGAGGTCTAAAAAAATCTGATAGCATGAGCCTTTAATAAAAAAATTATCCTTCATTCAATCCACCAAGGAGAAATAGTGTGGTCTCTTAGAACCCCAATGATACCGAGAATGAAGCCCCAAAGATAGAACTTAAATGGGAAGGAACTTTTTTCATACATAATGTCTATCATAATGGAACCCATTCATTGGCCACCATGGATGGGAACCATGTAACACCACCCACCAATGTGATGTTTCTAAAGAGATATTTTGCATAATCTTTCATGAGCATGGGCATCCATATCAGATTAAGCCCCATAATTTTTCTTGAGCACATGATGTTAAATTTTACAAATATTTTCTTCACCACATAATGATAAACTATACACAGTTCTTCCTAACTTCATGATGTTAAAATGTACGGTTCCCTAATAACTATGTATAGATTCATTCCTACTATCACAAGATACATAGTGATATCGTAACTGCTATTCTAGGGCCCATTGATAGTATTAATTTCCTTTCACGTTGAGTGATCCAATGTCCTTACTGAATGACGTAAAACTGCACGGATCCACAACATCCATTTTCCTTCACATTAGGTGATCTACATCCTTACCGCATGATGTAAAACTACAAGGATCAACAATATCCATCTTCATTCAAGATGAGTCACCACATCATTACAAAATGATATTAAACTACACAGGTTTCCTGGAACTACATATGGATTGATTCTCATTTCTAATGATATATATAGGGATGCCTCAATCCTATATCTTTGTCTAGTAACCACATGATACAAAATGACCATGTCCTACTCTTAAATTAATCTACATGGTGAGAGGAACCATTTAAGTTCCTTGTTTCTCATATTGAGTAAAGATCACAAGGGATAAGGAGTCTTAGTAAGGTCTTCCCCACATAAAAAAGGTATAAAAACTTTCAATAGGGACGTCTTGGTCCTTAATGAGAGATAGTAAAAGGAATACCATGATCCCTGACTACATGACATTAAACTGCATAGTTTATGTCCCATGTAGGACATGAAACAACACACTCCTATGAACCTCACCTTATAGGACCATTGTAGTTGGTGTCGGTCTTCTAACACACCTATAGCCACTCTATCCATCTTTATATTGAGGATCTCAAGTCCTCGATGTGTGGAATTAAACTTCAAGTTTCTTTAAGAAATATGTGTGTCTTGAATCAAATTTTCATGAGATATGTAGTAATGCCTGGACTTCCATCCTTAGGAATAGCCACAACATCACCACTTTCCCACAATGGTATATCTTCATACTTATTGCATGATGTTAAACATAATGATTCCTTAAGAATTATGTGTGGATTGATTCCTATCATCATGGGATATGTAGTGATGCCTGGATCTTCAATCTTGGGCCTAATTAAAGACAATAATGAAAATAATGACCACCTCTATGTATAGGACAAGAATATGTAGAGTATTTCTCACTTAAAAACTATGTGTGTCTTGATTCATGTCAGAACAATATACATAGTGATTCCTACATTTAAAAAACTAGAAACAACCAAAAAAACTAAATATAAATATTCCCCACTCTTTGTGTATGGGTCATACCTATGAAAGGAATGTCCTTTAAGAATTACATGTGACTTGATTCCCATCACCATGGGATATATAGTGACACCCATAATTCCTTTCATGGGCCCAGTCATGATTCCACCAATTCACATCAGGGGATCTATATCCTCACCACATGAAATTAAACTACATGGCTCACCAGAACTACATGTGGTTTGATTATCATTTTCATGAGGTAAGTAGTGACAGCCAAACATTCACCCTTCAGTGCAAACACAACATTTCCATCCATTCATGTTGATTCATACATCCTAAATTTATGATGATAAACTAAACTATAGTACATCCTTACCGTATGACATTAAACAACATGGAAAATATATTGGTTTCATGAAATTTAAATTTCTGAACAAATACATATTTACCACATAATGATAAACTATAGAGAAAATATACTTATAACATGATGTTAAACTATATGTAAAATTTCCCTAGTACATGATGATAAATTATGTAGTCCATCACCCACCATCATCCCTTATTAAAGGACCATAAGGGCCTTACCCCAGTCCACGAGAATATAGGGTGATTTTTCCATCTTTTAAAAGAAGCTCAATCCATATACCACACTTTATGTATTGAGAATATCATGTATTAATCAACCTTCCCTATCCATTGGAAAGGATATTTGGCTTCAAGAGACCCTTTGATTGACTATAATTTAAGACTATGGCTCCTGCATATGTTCTTATGGTCTTCAATAAAATGCATCCTGAGCCCTAACATTAGTGTGGTTGAACTCAACACCTCAGTGTGCCTGAACTACTCCCAGTATGACTTCTCATATCATTACTCATGACTCGAGAACCTCAATACATGGTTTTCAACATTTCCATCCCCTACTCAAAAAGAGTTTGGGGTACTCTTGACCCTAGGTATCCAAATTAGGCTCTTGTGTAACATCTCACATATTAGGTCCTTGTGATTCATGAACTTAAAGTGCCAGCATTTTGGTAAAATTTGTACAACCTCAAAATCTACCCTATAATTGTTCAAATCACAAGACCTTAAACTACTATAGAAATAGACACAAAACTTTTATGGTTTAAAACCCATAAAGGTAAACCCAAGGAAAATTCAATTCTTCACTCACTAAACTCTTTATCCCTAGAGTTTAAGAAGAAATTAAGGTGAAATTAAAAATAAGGAATAAAGCTCATTGGTCCTACATTGTAGCCCTAATAAAATACAAGGTATACTATATAGAACCCTTGTTCCAGGAAAAGTTTAGAGTAATGGTTTTTCACATATCCTGACTGTGAGAATATATTTACTATGTGGTAACACAACCTTTAGGGTGTTTGAACCCTTCTTGGATATTACACTTTCCAAAAATCACACTTCATGATTTGTGTTCCTCAAATCACTGTAAACCTTTCATATCCCAAGGAAAATATATTCATCTTTAAGTGACCCTTTTGTTGACCATGAATTAATGAATATGTCTCCTTTATATGTTCCTATGATTGTTAACCAAATGTGTCACTCTACAAAAAAGGGAATTTCAATCCTTGTGAGCCCTAGAATCATCACAATGACACTCAACACCTCAGTGTGATTGAACTACTCCCAATATGACTATCACATATCATCCTCATGATTTGATCACTTTGGACCAGGATTTACAATCCCTGTACCAAAAAAACAAGTGTATTCGACATCCTCAACATTACATCACCATGTTTTTCACCCTTTATCAAGGATAGAATGTGACACTCCATTCAAGAACCTTTGATATCCCACACATCATGATTGAAAACCACAGGGTGTAGATATTGAGCTCCAGAAATAATATTTGAATTTCCCTATGGTTTCAGATATCTTCTGGGATAACCTTTCATCCATAACCAAATTCATCATATAGATGTGTGAGTCTTGATAAATCTTTCATATCCCTCAAAAAGAAGTTGAGATAAACTTTTCTTGGACATACTATCAACCTATAAGGGATTCAGCCCACTAACTAAAATCATATCCTCCTTGCAATAAAGGAGCTTTAATCCTTGTTATCCCCAGTAACACCGACATGGAACCATACATCTTAGAATGTTATGGGACATACCTAGAATGTGTTATCCATCTTATATCCACAAACTCAATATTTTGGGTTATGATTCACAACATCCATGATCCAACAATCCTGGTGGACTTGGAATCCCTATTATTTCATCCTCACCAAATATTACATCAATAAAAATTCCATAACCCATAGAAAAGATACCTAGCTTCAAGGGACCTTTTTCTTGATTTTGAACGCATGCATATGGCTACTGCATATGTGCCTATTCCAGTCAACTGAATGCATCACTCTTCAAAAAGGTATTCATGATCCTCATGATCCTCAGCAACACCACGATGGAACCCAGCACCTCAGACTATTTTAGGTCATTCCTAGAATGTATTACCCATATCCCATGATCATATATCAGGTACTAGCTAAAAGGAATTAAAATAAAGAAATAGAAGGTCTGATCTAAAATACCCAAAAATAAATAGATATCATGTTTGAGCTAAAAGACCCTAAAATAAAATGATATAATGTCCAAGATAAAATACCCTAAACTAAATTGATATTAGGTGTGAGAAAAAATACCTTAATGTAAATTGATATACGGTCCAAGATAAAAGTCCCTAAAATAAAGTGATATTAGGTCCAAGACAAAATACCCTACAGTAAATAAATTTCATGTCCCAGCTAAAAGAACCTAAACTAAAGCGATATCAAGTCTGAGATAATATAAATTAAACTAAAACAATATTAGGTCCATGATAAAAATACTATAATCTAAAGCATGATAGGTATTTAGTTTTTAAAAGCTTATAAGGACAAGTACATGGCCTTAGTGTGATCAATCTACTCTATTCAAGACTATTATCTTTAGAAGAATATAGATCACTCTCCCTTTAGAAATTATTTCCCATTGGGATGATCTTTCTGAAAATAGAGTGATTTCAAGATAGATGGAACATATTATCAATAAATAATCTCATGTTGGTGGGAATTAATGAGAATATCTCAAAGGGAATCTATTAGAATTTTAACATTCAATTCCTGGAATTTTCTTTCATTCAATTTAATGAAAAGGATGGGTATCATTAGAGATTATAATAATGTCAGAGCAACAAGATATCATGTACATAATGAAGGAAGGAAAACTAAATAGTAGTAATGAACATTCAAATAATTCATCTATTCACTTAATGAAAAGAGGTGAGGAATATCCATATTTTGGAGTCTCTCTGAAGTCTCATAAAAAATGGAGTCTATTAAAAAAGTTGAATCATGATAAAATTCATCCAGTTGTGCTAGTAAGATCAACAAGAGTATGGAGAGAAGCATCAATTAAACATTGGAGTTCTATTCTAACCACCTCTTCCACTTCTGTCCTGGGATGGAGAGTCTCGACCAAAGTAGTCAATTCTTCAAACCTCTTCTAAGCAGTGTCCAATGAGAATGATGATGTCTAAGGTTTAGACCTTGTATGGGAAATTATATCCTCACACCTCTATATATGCACAGTCCAAGCATCCATATGAGCTTGAAATTCAGATATCAACTAGAGACCCTACTCCAATGCCTTCGATATCTCCCTCATTTTCCTAGAAATAGGAGACTCGTCTATAAGATCATGAAAATCCCACTTGCTGATGTCCAAATCCCACTAGGTTAGAATGATTTTCTATATAATTTCCTATAGAGGCTATCAGTTGAGACCACCATCCCCCAAGTCATGAAATAATTGTAGGAGTTCCACTTGGTCATAGAATACATCTTAGGGGGTCTTAGTGATCAATTCGTGAATCTATTTCCAGATCATCTAATTTTGTGTTTGTGCCTCTATAAACGATGAGGTGAGTAAGACAAGAGGATGACTAACCAGTTGAACCAATACAAAAATAGGATAATAATCCCCACATTTCATTCTATCAGTAGGCCTATCATCCTTAGAATATGTTGGAGGATTAACTTACTTAGTAGTGTCTATTTCACCTTCAGAATAGTCATCACTCGAATGAGTTATCTTTCTTGAAATCTCACCCAGATCCATAATCAATTTCCTCATTTCCTATAACAAGGGGGTTGTCAAGGTGAAAGTCCTATACACATGATAGAACAAGTGGCCTAGAACACCATCCAGATAAGCTGATACCCAATCCTGAGCATAATCCTGGGTTAGGAAGGCAGGAGCATCAGTAGGAAGATGTATGATCTTGGACTTGTAATCTTCAAGCATCAACATCATCCAAAACCGATGGATAACCACAGGATGTCATTCTCTTTGTACACTATTCAAGGGAAGTGGGGAGACCCCATGGATGCAACCAAAATAACAAGTGAATAAATATAGTGTATAAGGCTTGTAGTTGATTAGATCATCCACTATAGATACGAGAACCCCATATAGAAGGGAGATAATATAAGACCTCTTGTCGATGGAAATATTGTCATTGTCAGTAATTGGATTAGTAGGTGCATGGTAAGTAGTGAAGCCAAGGTTATCATATCGACACATTGTTCCAGTAACCTCATCAAAGTTTAGGGACATTGATACAACCCCAAATAGGTTCATCAATCTGGGACAAAATGTGGTTGTAGGGATCTTGGTAGTGTTATAATAGTCACAATAGTGTAAATGATCCCCTATCCAGCTGAATGAAAACCGAAAGGGTCCACTGATCCTTCATGGGGTGTTACCCTATTAGATATGAACTGGGATCTATAAAATGCATGCAAGGACTGGAACTTCTAGATTGATGGTTTGTCCCCCCACTAGTTGTGCTATCATAACAATTGTATTAACATGGATTCCTGAGCATGTATCCTCACCTAGATGAGTCTCCAATTCAAGAACATGGTTATAAATCTTGATAGTCTCGGTCTGAAAGTGATATCTGATTTCACACAATATTCCCATGAGGAATAATCTCCAGCCTCTACGATGGGCCAATACGAGCCATTATTGTCATGAAAATTCTAGGAAGGGCACTGATGAGGGGGAATAGCAGTTGGTATGACTCCACTACCACAGATAGAAATTTTGATCCAATCCCTGAAAGAAATAAGTGATCACATTGTGAGATCTTTATTCAATATCTCTTCCACAATAATAAGAATATATCTCTACAATGTTGAATTCTTTGAAGGATCATCCAAGACATTTGAGGTTGGGAGGAACTCATCGTACATTTCTCTAAGGGGTGGAATCCCACCCAACTGATAGATGTCTCATAGGTTGATGTTCACTTCACCAAGGTACAAATCAAATGTTTTGGTGCTAGAACAGTAATGGATGATCATATATCAAAGGAGTTTAGATTATAAATAGATCATAAATTGTGATATCCAGAAGGATTAATAAATATGAACCTTGTATAAGTTATTAATAAACTCCAAATAGCTTTGTCTTACCCAGAAGGGCCATGCCCACTCATCAGAGAAATTATCTATAGGAAAAAAGATTCCATTTCGAGTACCATACTCTACTAGTGTTATTAAAATAATAGGAATGTATACTTGAATAATTCTGAGAAATATGTTTCTAGGTGAATACATGACCATCTAAGATGATAGGAGAGTTGGCCAACAGATAAGACAAACCATGGGATCGAGTTCTAACCTCCTGACCATCCTCAAAAATTGTTTTTTGAATGCAGTAAAGATAATAGGACACCCAGTGATATGGAAGATTAATTTATGGATGTGTAATGGAAGTATCATCCAGCAAACAAAACCCATACAGAGTATTTTAATGAGATAAGGGATAATTATGGATCCAAGATGAGAGGAACCTCTTTAGGGTCTTGTTATCAATACGTGTGTGATATTGGGGATTGGAATTTCCATTCCTAACAGTCATAGATCTTTGATTGGTAAAAAATGAGAAACCTTGATAATAACTAGAATCCATATGAATATAAGTGGCATATGTTAGATAAAGAGAATATAAAAGCTTTTTAGAAACAAAGGTATAAAAGTTTTGATAGTATCATACGCATCGCATGAATCAACAAGGCACTTGTGAATCCCCAAAAAGGGTTTAAAAATAACCTAATCTCCAAAAGACTACCAGTTCACAGAACCCCCGCATGTCATCACACAATCACATGACCCCTTTGGAGACTCATGATTTCATGACTAGTATATGGTCACGTGAATCACATGATGATCAGTCAATCAAATGATCCAGCCAACATACCCCATGGAACCCTCAATAAAATTACAATAATCATGTATGATGTTAAAAGAGTTATCAAAATATAGTTTTCAAGTTGTTTGAATGAACTCCTGACCAAAAAAAAATGAAAAGGAGAATAGATCTTGTGACGAAATCTCATGGTGGGGCCTCGTGATAGGACTCATCAAATAGTCTTACGGTAGAGGCATGCGATGAAAGCAAAGAAAGAGAGCTCCAGAGAAATGGTAGCTGGTGGATAAATCAACCATATATCCCACTATATACAGGTAATTTAATGGAATACCAAGAGTCTCCTGATAGACCAAAAGTTACCCAAGACACCGATTTGTGACACCGCCAAAGAATCTTGTAGGAATTTACTTTCCTCATAAATGATCCCTTATCTCCACAGATGTTTCTCCTGAGGGGGTTCATTTTTTGATGACTGAAAAATGAGGATTGGAAAATTCAAAAAGGAATAAATACCTAAATGTGGGTATTATTTTACTTACAAAAGAAAGGTAAGAATTAGATGGTCAAGACCTACTGATCATGTGGGACCTTAGAAGACTCATGATTGCATAACCATTATAAGGTCATGTGACGACTCCACACATAGTTTATAACCTATAACGGATCCTATGGAACCCATTTCAACATGTCCCTCTACTCTTGTGAAGGATCTCTAGATAACCAGTGTTCATGCAACGAAAGTCAGATAAGCTCCCCTAGAAAATGCATATTATCGATAGCAAGCACCTTGAAACCCAACATAAAAATCCTTTGAAAATGGGAGGAAATATTTCCAAATGGTGGAAACCACTAGCTATCATAATGGTCACCCGACTCATCACTGATGAAAAGGGTAATTATGCATGACAACCTCCAAGAAATATTCAATGACCCTTAACCTTTTTAGAAAATAAACAAGGGAGATAAAAGTTGGGAGGAAAGAGTGAATCATGGTCGTTGAGTGTCATGCAACGTATCCCTAATGATCCAAATGACACCATGAGTCTCTGGAGACATGTCTATATCATCTTGTAAAATCCCATAAACATGTCCCACTCCTTGCATGGAAGGCCTCAAGTATGTCTGGGCAACCAAAAGATCTCCTTTTGTCTCCCTAAGGAAAAACATATGGATTTTTCCATGAATTGATCTCATATCTCCATAAGACCTTTATTGGTCACATGACACATCATTGAAAAATAGAATATTTTTCTTCAACAATACTCATCCAATCTCTTAATACTCCCATCCTATGTCGCATAAAACAAATGGAATAAAACTTATTGGATGTGGAATCATATCATGTTCGTAAAACACTTGTGACATGCTTAAGAAGTCCACAACACAGTCCCATGAGACTCCTGGATGAGCCGCCCTAATCTCTTGGAGACCCCCTGACAAGCCTCCCTCGCCTCATGTGATGTCCTAGACAAGGTATTGAGCATTTGTTTTATGCCTTTCAACATGTATTTTGATCTTGCAAAGGCCCTGGGACATTTCATTTTGAAAATATATAAATTCTTCCACATTCTTGTGTGATCAAATAAGTCCCCATTAATTGGAAACAATCTGATAATGGAGGCATTTATGAGATGGATTAATGGTTACTGAATATGTGGTTATTCCATTGGAGTGATCCACAAAAAAGGGTCATGAATATTCATGGTTCCATATCCCTTCGTCGACTCCAGAGTGGATTCATTTTTGATATGTCTCGTAAAATGATGGACAACTGGGGTTGTGAGGATTATAAATCCCCCATCCTATCATGAAAAATGCACCTATAGACTCTCATATTCAAGGGCTTTCTGAAATTCAGAGGCACTAGAGCTAGAGAGGAATTCTCAGAGAGGCTGATCTCATGACTAAAAATTCTCCCCTCAATTAATATACCGGAGAAAAATTATAGAAATCATGTTCCATACATGATTCACTCCACGTGGTCATTCATAGATCACACGATGTAATTATAGAAAGATGTGAAAATAACATACCACATGTCTTTGGGGTCATTCAAGACTCAAAAGAAACTAATAGTGAAGAAACCTAAGGCATTCATAGTACAAGGGCTAGAAAAAGAATTAAAAATGGAATAAATAAGTGAAAAAATGTTATTTATCCCTCATGCACTTCTCATGAGTTATCCAAGACATGCGATAGCACCTAGACATGTCACCTAGTTTTAACAGTGCCCCTTCAATATGTCGCTTGGGTCATGCAAAGACTTCCAAACATGTCAGAGTAGGTCACATGGTTCCCCAAATCAGGTGACTTTAGTCTCATGAATCCATATTTTCTAGTCTTCTAAGAATTAAAACGTCCATTAGATACATCACCTGACTCATATAATGATGTCATATCATGTCAATAATTTCTCACGGAAACATCTAGGCATGTCAACTATGCTCTCACGAAACCCTCTGGGAATGTCAGTTAACACTCAATATATCCTTTGAGACATGTCACACTAACTCTTGTGACACACCTATATGTGTCATCCAACTTTTAAAATGACACCAGGGAAAAGATGTTGGATCATGAAACACCTCCTAAAAAATCCATCCAGGTCATTCGACGGATTCTAGAACAGTTCATTGGGATTTTCAATTTCCTTCAGACAAGACAATTGGGTCATGTGACACCCTCTACAAAAGTAGGCCAGGTCACAAGGGTATCCCAGTACATGATAACATTTTCCATACTCAGTGATTAATCATTGATAAATTAGAAAACCTCAGTGTGTAAGCCCTAATCAATCGAGAAACCTCATAGTGTAATCCTTGACCAATAGGGGAACATTAGTATGTAAGCCCTAATAAAGGGATCTATAGAGACTCGGATTACTACCATATTTAGGATACATAGTCCACCTCTCCCTGAGTTTCAATCTATATATTGATAATCCAGGGTTATCCTAGCATTTAAGTCACTTATTCAAAGAAATTACATTGATTACATGCAATCCCTTGTTTATCACAACAAGCATGGTTCATGTTTGATTAGGGAGTTTCAATAGTACAAACATCTGTAAAATAAACCTCTACAAAGTTAAGGCAATCCTTAGAGTGTAAGTAATGAAGATTGAACTACAAGAACTATGATTCCTATAATAATTAGGATATGTTGGATGCCTTCATATGGACTTACCTCAAATAAACACCCCTTGTTGGTGTAAGTCCTTTTATGACTTTGACATCTTATCCATTGGGATCTAATTATTCCCATAAGATGGACACTTTACCTCATCCATCAGCAGACTAAGAAATCATCTGAACTATAATAGATCTGATTCCTACCATAACTAGGATGAGTAGGACGCCTCTCTAAGGTTTGAGTTCCATAATTAATCATCTCTAGATTGTACCATCCTATAAGTCCCATATCATAACCAATGAAAATGATCATTTTCAATACAATGTTTCTCAAACTAATTGCATCTCACATGATCATTGGTAATTGAAATAGTCATGTCATCTACACCATGAGTCTCTAAAATGATAGGGGTAAACTATGTAAATAATCCCTAAACAAATTATCTATGACAAATATAATTCTTTATATACTTTGGATACATAGGATGTCCCTCCAGGACTTGATCTTGAATATTTGGTGTCCTTTATCACCCATATAAGTCCTATATTCATGAAATTAAACTACAAGTGTCCAAAAAACTATGTGGAATTGGATTCCTGGAATAACTAGGACACGTAGGACGCCTCGTAATGGCTCAATCCCCTTTAGCAGAGTATTAATCACCTCCATGCATGTCATCAAATTCTGAAGCACTTTGTTATATGTCTTTAGCACATAATTAGTCACCAATTATTGGAAAATGATGGAGAACCTCAGATATATATAAATGGATTCACTAAAGGCACCCCAATATTTTACACATGAAGGATAATTAACATATAGTCATCCTGTTGGGGTAATCGGTCCCATATCAGGATTCAGAAGAGATTCAAAAACATAACTTAAATCTATAAGAGTGTCCCATGGTAGGAAACAAGTCCCACTAAAAGGGTGATATGAGACTGAACTCCCATCATGTTGACCCATGTGAGTCCCCAATAGTCATTGGGCCTGAAAACCTAGGTGACCACCTGCCATTGGAAAGTAGTTCTAAACCCAGTAATGGATGAGGTAACCATCGATAGTTTTTTATAAGAGAAAAAAATGGTATCCCAATGTTCATGATTATGCAAAAAAAAAACCCCCCACAATCAAACCATCAAGTGGGTCCCATCCATACCTCAAATTCTGACAAAAAAAAAATGGCGAACCCATATGTGAAACAACTCCAATGAAAAAATGATTGGTTTATAATCCATTTGGACATTCTAGTTTTCTATTACCCGTAGAAACAAAAATGGTGAACCTGATGCGAAAAAAATACAGTGAAAAAATGATTGGGTCATAATCTTTTGGGCTATTTCTATTACCTCTTATCCCTTGAAATAGAGTCTCTTCTTTGGAAGTGTGTGTGGTGGATAGAAAGTACCATAAATCATGTAAGATATTTTTTATCTAGGAATTTTTTTCTTCGTATACAATCTTCATAATTATATTTTCTGGAGTCTTATTGAAGCCCTAAATCTATCCATTTTCTTCCCCATAATATAGGGATGAATGGTTAGTCACAATTTTGTAACCCTGGTATAATTTCATCGACTCAGTAAAATAGAAGTTGGTGTTGTTGTCCATAAATATCATGTGAGGGGCTCCAAATATGGTGATGATATTGTTCTTTATTAATATGATGATATTATTCATCTTGACTTCCTTTAGGGTTATTGCATTATCCCATTTGGAAAAGAATTTTGTATCAGTAAGAATGTACTTAAACTTCTTATATATGGTTGGGGTATATGGCCCCAAAACATCCAATACCCATATATAAAGTATCATGAATATTTATCTTTATGTCTCAATTTTGGGGGTTTATATATTATTTTTTCATGAATATGGAATTAATCACATTTCCTATTAAATTATACATAGTCCTATATCATTTTCTTCTAATAGAAACCAAGACACTGAATTTAATGGGAGATCCTGGTCTCAGACTGATGAGTGCCACATGAGCATGCATGGACATCTTCCATTATGATGTTAATATCTCTTTATGATATGTATCTGAGAAGGATTCTATCTAAACCTCATTTATATAGGTCTTTGTTTACATTTTGACCATACCAAAGGGTAATGTTTGTCGCTCGGTGTTAATTTTGTCCCCTTTCATCTTGTCTCATCGGGAGAGACCCATTTTTGAGATAACCAATTATGGTCTCAATCCAACTAGTTGTGTATATTGGTTCATAATTATCTAGGGTGATGTTGATCTAATTAATTTCTTCCATGTCACATATGATGACCAATGAGACCAACCTTTAGTTCACAATGCATAAGATTGACTCATCCAGATTATGGTTGTATTGTAGCTACATTATCCATTAGGTCATCATGATCATTTTTTGATTGAGGTACGTGATACAATGTTGGTTCAAAAGGAAATTATGTCCTCATTCCTCTAACGTAGATGATAACAGGATCCAATTCTTCCATTTTGATGGAATTTTTATCATTGATATATTTTATCATGACCTATGAATTCCTATTGATATTCATGTCGCCTATTTTAAACTATAGGGATACTTCCATGATGTAAATGATGGCATGATATTCTGCCTCGATATCAATTCATCCATTAGACATTGAGAAATAGTAGGGAAACTTTTATTTTTTAGAGAAACAAATAAAATCCATAAACCATCCCAATTGTGATTTTATATTTCTAGCCTCTTAGAAATAAGTCTTTGGGAGGTACCACCAGAATATATATCACATGTTTAGGATATTTCATGGGATCAGAAAAACTATTTGTATAGATTTTAGTGTCTACTAGTGTATTTTTCAGGGCATGATGTGACATATGGAAATTATCTAGGTAATTCCCTTTTATTTCCTTCTGTGACATGAACTGAATGTCATATTGATTTCAGAATAACCACCCCTCAATCCAAATGTCCAGTCATCATAGGACGTCCAAGGATGTAATTGAACGGTCCATTATGATATACCATGAAAACTTTATGGTGCTATAAGTAATGCCTTGGTTTTTTTACTACTAATATGACCACAAGGAAGTTATTCTGAATATTAGAATACTAAGTCTCAGTACCAAACATTGCTCCACTGAGGTTTTAGATAATGTTCTCATTCCATGTTTAATTTTTTTGTGTGATGAGAGTTCCGGGTGATCATTCCATGGTAGAAACATATAAGATGATAATATTTCCATATACTAATGGAATCAAGACTATTGGGTGAAATAATCATTTAATTATATTATCAAAGGTTTCTTGATACTCCTCATCTCATTGGTAAGCAACTCTATTCTTCATTATCTTTGTAAAGGAGAGAGATTTTTCATCCAGGTTAGCTATGTAACTAATAATGTAAGGGAGGTTACCTTGGATCACCATCATTTATTTAAGATACTTAGGGGGTTATATTTCTTAGAATGATATATTATTTTCTAGGATGACCATTATTCTATGGTGTCATACCAAAAAGTCAAAAAAATTTACTAAACATTACCCATAATGTGAATATCATCGGGTTAATCTTAAAACTATTGTAACACAACTTATTAATTATTTTTTGACGATCCATAGATTAATCACATTACTATTGAGATTTTACATTATTTCATCGACATATCATTCTGATATTCATCCTAATAAGGAATTAAATATATGATGCATGGCATGTTGGTAAGTAGTGCAAGTGTTCTTTAATCCAAAGGGTATAACCTGATAGTAAAGGATCCTCTAGGGTTCTCTGAAGGAAGTGTTATCCTCTTATTTAGGAGGAGTATTTATTTTATTATACCCTGAATTCACATCCATGAAGGAAAGGTATTAGAATCCAAAAATTTCATCAATTAAGAGTTCTATGAATGTCAATGGGAAATCATCCTTCGGAAACTGTCAATTAAGGTCTTTGAGATCGATACAGACCATAATATACCCATTCTTTTTCTTGAAATGGGTGATGTTGGAAATCCATATTTGATATTGAACATCCCTAAAAATTTTGGATTTGATCAACATATTGATATCTGATTCTAAATCAGTATCATGAGAGAAATTAATTCTCCTAGCTGCCTGCTTGAAAATTCGATGGTCATTGGGTAAGATTAGGTTGTATGGGTCCACATCGGGGTTCAATCAAAGATTTTATGTATAATTATGATAGAAAAATTATCAAGTTTAATATATAGATGAATTATACATCTTCTTCTTCTTGAGAGGAATGGTGGAACTAATCAACATAGGTTGTGGGTCTTATTTTTTTCCCAAATTCACCTGCCTAGGCTAATCGATGGTTGTGGAAAGGCCTTTGTCAAATGTAGTAGGGGAGTATCTATGATCATCCTATTATTATTCCTTCTATGAGTCTATGGATTCATTTTCAGACATGGTATGTAATCGAAGATAATCTTTATAAATTTCAAGGTGAGAGGGACCATTGGAAGATATATTGTGACCATGAACTACCATAGTCATTACAAAGAGGTTTTGAAGTTTATTATTTTATTTTACACAATTATTGCTAAAAATAGGATTATAGACATTTGGGCTTAAGTTTTCTACCTCAATCAGGTTAATAGGTAGAACATAATTGACGTCGAGCATAATATAGGTATTTTTAAGGGTAATCACCAAGTCATTAGGGGTGTAAGCTTCATATCTTCATCAACCAATGGTTATTTTCCCTCCATTTTTTAAAAATATTCCTTGTCTTATATGGAATAATAGGACACAAATGGGGTGTTTTCACCATGTATTATGCAGAACTTACTATCACTTGAGTACTTCAAAGACTGGTGATATGTTTAAGGTACTGCCAGGTGGCTATGAAGAAATTTATTCCAAGATGGACATTATATGAGGTGACTTTATATATGACCATGAAATCATCATTAGATGTGAGATCCCCAAAATGAGTCTTGATCATGATCTTCCAAATAGGTTTTTTCTTGCTCTTATTATACCCTTGAATAGTTATCCTTATAGGAGATAAATCACCTTCTCTATATCACAAATGTTGAAGGTTCTAAATTAGGATGAGGTTGATCATGGATCCATTTTAAATGATATCCCTTTGGATTTTGACATTATTGATTTTTATAGAAACATATAGGGATATAATATGTTCCTATATGACCTTTTCCTGATCCTATTCTATGAACAATATGGGGACATGGAAAATTGATGGTGTAGTTTCCACTCGATAAACATTGGCTTCAGCATATTCTATCTCAAATTACTGTGGGATTTGAATTACATTGATGAGTTACACATAATGTTAATTTGGAATATTGAGTGCATCCAAGATTGAGAGTTTGGTTAGGAAAACCCAAAATGGTTTTAGGATTTCATTATTTTATGTCTGAGGTTTACACTTCCAAATTTTGGGTTTCTCCTTATTATGTGGTTATAGAACCGAGTTACATGAGGTATATGGGCATGGTTATTGTAAATATTTTGATGGAGAATCTGCATCCAGTGACGTAGGTCGCCCCAAACTTCTCCTTTGTATGGGCTAATCTGACAATAGCACCCATACTAGTTGATTTGGTAAGATAACGTGGTTTGGAAAATTGCTAGAGGGATCTAGAACACATATATGTTTCTGATATAATTTATTTAGTAATCTCCCATGGGTATTTGATGCATATATGTCTTATGTGATGATGTGACCAGGATATTGGGTTTGATCATGCTCGCGTTGTCCCCTATATCTTTGGCTCCTACACCTTCGACCTCCAACTCCTTGGACTGGTATGGGGGAATCATACTCCAAGGAATATTTATCATTAGATAAGGGGACTTTTTAATTGTATTACATTAATATAATCTAATATTAGCACATCATCTAATGAGGGTTCCATTTGTTGGGGTGGTTCCCATGTTCTAGATGTTTTAGGAAAGAATTATACAAGTGTAAGAACTTGAGTGGGAGATAAATATGGTTATTCATCTTCTGAATCTTCATGTGTATTACAATTATATCGACCCTCAAAAGGATTATTTTATGTCACCTACCTTGGTTATCGTATCTTTATGTGTTTTTAAAATTTTTTATCCATGGTAGCATGAGCTCGGTCAACATTTTTCAAGTCATCCAGTTATGGAAATTCTTCCCAAGCCTCAACAGAATTTCTTTCCAATCATCCTCTTCTTTCAGTCGGTAGATGGCTATAAAATTATCGTGTTCTAATTAATTTTCCATATCACATTCCTAGAATTAACAATGCTTTTGAGGATTTTTTTGAAGATGAAACAATCAGGGATGGTGTTCCACACCCTCTTATGGAAAGGGAAGTATTCAGAAAAATAAGTGAGGATGACTTCATTAGGTTTCCTAGGTTGAGATAGCTTGAGTAGATAATTTTCAATAGATATATAGAAATAACTAGGGACTTGTTCCTTTTGGAAATATTATTCCTTATTCATCTTTTCTTTGGGTCATGGGTTACCCTAGTCCATTTTTTCTATTCTAAGGTGGTTTTATTGTTACTTCCACTCAACAAGAGGTGTTTGGTGATTCGAGACATGCCTGAGTACTTGAATAGTCACTATTATTGATTTAATTGGAACAATGATAGTCCCTGATATACCAAGAATTTTTCCCTATGTTAAGGGCTTGGACTAAGACTTAGCTCAGGTCTGCTGGATGGTATGTTCTAAAAGTTGTTCCATTTCAGAAAACTCATAGAATTTTCCTGGATACTTCATCTTTATCAAAGGGGTTTGTAGCTCATCTGGAATATTTTCATCAAAGAGTTATAGTAACTTCTCCTATTATAGGGGAATTTTGATTGAATGGATTAAACCCTTCCATCTAGTGATAAAGTAAGACACCCTCTCATTTTTTTGTTTCTTGTACTTATTAAGGTTGAAAATTATTGGTTTCCTTGGTGTGGAGATAAAATAGTGAAGTAATTAATGAAGATGGTGTTCCCATCCTATAATGAATCCTTAAAGAAGGATGTTGTGACAAATGAAGGCTTCACCTACTACATTATGGAAGAAAATTCTCATCTTGGTCGAATCTTACTGATCTTAAGAGACATCATCAGACTGTATTGGGAAAAAAATTTGTGAGATATTGTTTTAGATCCCCTACAAACTCAGAGGTTGAGAAATTAAGATTTAAAAAAATGGGGGGGGGGGTATAGTGTAATCCTACCATTCCATATCTGGATTCTTTTTAGGCTAGATGGGTGTGTACCACCCCTCCATGTCATCAATTCAGGAATCCATGGATTCAAAGGCATTGAGTAGTTTTGAAGGTACTGCTATCTGGACCACCTTCAATCTATATAGAGTGGGTGGGGCTTGATATGGTGGCCTTATTTTCATATAACACTAATTCTTTATTTGTGCTAATAATGAATGATCACCCTGTAGGTGGAGAGGTTATCTTTGAAGTGGAAGAAATTCACGATAATCTTTAACTTCCACTTTTATATAGACAAGAGAACTAGATATGGATCTATCCCAATGCACATATTTCCCTATTTAATTGATATATTATCTTTCCTTATGTGTGGGATGAAGGATATTTGTCTCTATATGAATAAGATACCTAGTGGGAATGTTTCCCCTGAGTATCTCCTTGTTGAGTTGTTTTAGATTTTGTATCTCATTCTAATATTGTACCACCACTCTTCCATAGAATCAATCTCATTTCTTCTGGGTGGAGATTTTAATATAGACACACCATTCCCTTTTTCCTTAGGAGTGTTTCACTTTAGAGTAGAAAACTCATTATTTGGAGGTTTCAGGTCATGGATTCTCCTCTAGTTCAACATACATGAAACCATAGTTGGTGAATCTAGATCACCCTTCTCTTAAGGTAAGTTTCATGTATTATGTCCCTTAGTGTTTTCATCCTAATTCAAATCAATTTTTGTTTGGATGGTGATTAAAATCACTAAGGTGTATTGGGAAATGGTAGTTATCCCATTACTCTCAAAGCAATAGGGATATTCTTCCTTTCCTGCATCAAGGTCATTTATCTTACCCTTTCCCATATTTTAACTTTTTCTATTACAAACCCTATGGGTTTTGATAACTATTTTCATACACTCATCATATCGATGTCAGTGAATAGTGACCTTGAGGCAGTTTTTGATTGGGTTTATTGAACAATCCCAAAATTAAAAAGGTTTTTCCTGTGGTGGGAGGAATAGATGGGATGTCGACCATTGATACTTAACTCGCAGCCTGAAGAAGACTGATTACCTCTTAAGTGTGTATAATTTTGATAATTCTCCCATCCATATGGGATGGGAACTTTTACGAAGCTCCATTGAAACTTTTTGATCATGTTTTTTAAGATTTGATGATTCCATTTGAGGACTTGATGATTCTTAGGATGATAATTGAGATATAAATTCTCCCAACCTTACAGGATGGGTCTAATCTAGAACCATCAATAATTTCTCCAAAACCCTCTCATGGTGTGATGAACATTATCATGGTGATTATGATAAACATTACCCCATCCTTGTGGTCTAGGGTTGGTTTGATTCTACTACCAATTAGTGTTGAATCCTCTCAAGGATTGATGATTCGAGAGGTATAGGTGATGGAAAATATTCCCCCGGCCATGTGGGATGGATTCTTTTCTATATGGAAGCTATGGTAGATTCTATTGTGTCCCATTTAATTTTTTTCAATTTTTCTTATGTATGACATAAAATAAATGGAATCCCATTATGGGGTTAAAATTATTTGGGTATTTTTATAATTGGGTACAATTTTGGATTTCGTGTCGGAAATACATTACCCTGTTTTAAGGGGAACAACTAAAAGGTTTGTTAGATGTCCTATACCTCTATTTTTTACATATTTACATCTTTAAATTGGGGGAATTATATTTTATTAGACAACTATCACATTCATTACCTAGTCCCATGATTTGTTTTAGAGGCTATAACATTATAGCATTCTATATATGGGGAGTTCTGTTGTTCTAAGGGAAAGGTGAAGTGCAACACTCCATACATTCCCCATCCTCAGATACAGATACCAAATGTGGCTTCAACAACTAGTTTTCAAATAATTTTAGTGCAATTGAAGAAATAATTTTATAGATTTAAATTGCGTTTTTTTGGTTTTTGGTCCTAGGCCATGAAGATATCAACCAAGTCCGTTTGAAAATAGATTATGTTTATGGTGTGATGGTAACCCTTATATCCTAGATGGTCGTGGTGTCTAGCATCTACCCACAGATGAGTTGCCTACATATTTTGGCATAGGTATGGAATACACTCCTTCTCTAGCCCATATGGGATCACATAGTCAGATGTGGAGAGGTGGTAGAACATGGATGTGAAATTATTTCCATATAACTCTCTACACATGTCTATATTGGCTCATCTTCATCAAACATACATTCCTCCACCTAGTCTTACCATATAGGTCGCTAATCTGGGTTACCTGAAAGCCATGGTGAATTATTATTGATAGTTTATGGGGAACTATACAAGTTTTACTGTAATGTTTTGAGCACATATCTATACGAAGGTGTATGATTATTTAGCATCTCTATACATGGATGTGCCTGAGAAATCATAGGATTTCCTTTTCTGAGGAATATATCACCATGGGGAGGTTGACTATAGAGGATGTTAGAAGAATATTCCCAGTGATCCATCTCCAAACTACCACGATGATGAAAATCAAGGTAATTATTTTCTTTTACATCAATTGAAGAGTCAACAGACCCTTGAGGTGTTTCATATATGCAACAAACTATCTCAAAGCCACTAGAATTGAGTAGAATAGTAATGAGAGGCTCATTCTACATCATGGTTGGAATATACTGACCTTCCTTTTGTGGTTGAGCAGTGATATGAGCCTACTACATGATGGTTTCTGAAACATGTTGATAATATTCTGGTGCTATAATAATATTATGTTGTAGTTGAGAAGCTTCTAGAGTATGCTCGTGAGAGTCTATATTATTGGCAGGAATATGGGTCTGTATATGGGTGGTTTCCAAATTATGCTGGTCCACCATAGCTAAAGCAGGGATATGTGCCCAGTTCAAATATGCAATACCTGTAAACAGATACTAATGGACCACTAGAATCACAGAAGAGACATGAGCCTTCTCTTTTAAATACTCTAAAGGATGTTGGTAAATTCATTCATTGGTGGAAATAGGGATATGATCTTGTCTTTGGTGAGCTATTGGAATATTCTTAGTAGATTCACTAATAATAATATGATCATGTACTAAGGGATGTGATGCTCAAACTTGGTGAGACTTGGTTGGAATAGGGATATGAGCCTCATCCAGTGCCTTTAGAGTTTTTTTGGCCTTTTTTGATAGGAATATTAGCTTTTCCCGAAGTATTTTCTACTCAAAATTGGAGATACCTAGTTTGAATGTGGATATGAGCCAGATCATATGACTTTGGAGAATGTTGCCGAACTTTTTCAACCAAAATGTGAACCTATATTAAGTAATGTTACACTCTCACATAGAGATACCCTATCATAATGAGAATATGGGCCTAGTCTGGTGCCCTTTCCAATAATAGAATATGCTGATAACCCTTCATAATAGGAGAAAGGCTATGTGCTTGCTCTGGAGAGGCCAACTATTCACACTAATTGTGTTGATGTGTAGTTATGGATATTGGGAGAGGAATATGTTCCTGTACTTATTTCTATACCATTTTCAGAATATGGTGGTAATGTTCCTAAACTATTTCTTCATTGTAGTGACACTTTAGACATTTTTTTATAGGAATGACAACATGCAAATTTTCAGTCACCAATATTTATTGATAGATATCATTAATTCAAGTAGGGTTATAATCCCACTCTCGTCCTCCTTATACCATCGAAATATGCTGATGGGATTTGTGCATGGGGTAAGGTATATATGCCTCCCCAACTATTGTAGGGGGGATATGCATGTATACTTGATATGAGTGAGAAAATATATGAGCCTACCCAATGGGTACTATTAGAATTTTTTGGAGGGTTTATTTAGCATAAGTATGGATATGAGCCCACATCCATTTATCAATATCATTTTGTTCCCAAAGATACTTCCTTGGTACACATTCATGAGTGTCCTTGGTGGAAATACTTCAGGTAGTTACCCCACTAGGAGACTTAGGGGAACTGATAGGATGGTGCTGGTGAAAAAGGTTGACATGAGACCTCCTTAGGGTATCCAAAACTAGAATGGATCTATAATCAACTCTTTAATCCACCATCCTTATATTCAAAAGTTTTTTTATTTTTTCACTTCAAGGATAAGCTTACAAAATGATTAGTGGTGGCAAAATGTTCCATGAGATTCACTAAATCAGTATATAGAGACATTAACATGTATCCTCTAGGAAAATGATCGTATTTTTTCAACAGTATTCCCAAAAAATTGTGTTTGACATAAAAACTAGAATGTGTCGGATGGTAGAGGTTGTCTTGAGACCCCAAAATGTTGCATTCACAGACAATGTTTCATTTTAATCACTTGATTAAGACATTATCTTAGGTTAGGGTGCTGTTTTTGAGATTATTATCTAGTATCAAAAAGAAAATAAGGAACAATTTCACTGATCAGTGCATTGTCTCAAGTGTGAAATAGTATCAATCATCTATGAAATGGTAACATAGTTTCACTTTATTATTCTCGTTTTGGCCATTTTTTTCATCTACACTTGTCAATGGGATAATGGAAATATTTAATGGGAATCTCAGTTATATGGGATTTCACACTGAGAATAAAATTTCCATTTATGTAGGGGGTGAAAAATGAAATTGACTAACACATGGAAAACTAATAAGTTTCATTATTTGATAGATTCATGTTAGGTTCACCATTTTTATTTCACTTAGAGGATGTTTGGTTCCCCATGTTAAGAAAATAATGTGTCTGATGCCAGTAATGAATTAGGTATTCTATCATTATATTCCTTTACATTGGGTCTACCATTTTTGTTTCATTTTTACAGTTTGATTAGAAGTTTTCAATTATGGTTGGATTATTCATATACACCTGCATATCCATGATCATTTCTTATAAGATTCCAATAGAACTCACATTCATAACATGGTGTGGACCTAATTTTCATATGCAGGGTGTCATTTGGGGTTTTAGATCCAATGGAACATAGGAGCTCACATTGGTCAAGATTATGGGAGGTCTGTATCATCACACAATTTTGGTGGAATTATTGGATATTCTGGGACACTCTTATATATTCAATATATGATCGTGAATATCTTCCTAATCCTGATTTGAAACCGGTTACCTAACAAAATGATCATGTGTTGAATCATTCTATGTGTAAAGGGGGTACTATTAATGATAAAATTTATATGTATTCTATGTTCTTCATCCGTTTCTAGTTATTTCCTAGAAATGGATAGTTACTTATATTTTTAGGACATATAACCAAGAACATTGGATTGTAATCTCGTCTAGGGAGGCGATTGGTATTTTGAGGATGGTATTAAACCTTTATGACATGTCATGTGTATCTTGTTTATAAATAGAATCAAAACCCATGAAGTTTGTTTAAACCACCCAGTTTAACATCATGAAGAAAATACATATATGGGGGAACTTAGGAACAAATTATGAAGATCTATAATTAGGATGGTTTCTTATGTATCCAGTTTATAGCAGGAATCAGGGTCATCCTAGTTTGATAATTACTCTAAGACTTACCTTGAAGATGATTCCCATTTATAGGGATAGTCACATCATTCCATTGAAAGGGTATTACACACTGAGGTTTCCCTAACATGAGGAAATTTATGGTGATAATGATATGGAGATTTCAAATCCCTAATCCCTTGTTATCCATTCTCAGTGTGAGAAATAAGGGATTACGAGTGACCAGTCTTATCACATATGGATTCAGGACCTATGCACTGAGGATACCCTAGAGAAATGTTTGACATGGAGATTGAGCCTTACTGAGGTGTCATATATATCCTTATTATAGTAGGAATCAATGTATTAAAAAATCAATTTTCCATAAAAATGCTAATTTATGAGGAAGAATGATAATCACATAGGATAGTTTAGATCCTTGGGGCTATAGTTTCTATGATATGGAGGGACTTACACAAAGGTGGATTCCAATTGAACCTAAAGCCTTATAATGGTTTAGAATGTATCCTATTGGAAGCATATTAGAGTTATATTATTTTAGTTGACTTCATGAACCACTGATTGATAAGGAAGAACAAATAACCCATTATAGAGTTTGGATCCCATGGGTTATAGTTCTTGAGACATGTAGGGACTTACACCATGGTAGATACTCATTGGTGATTAGGAATTTGGAAGGCATCCTACATATCATACTTTGACAGGAATCTAAGATCGCATAGTTTAGTTGGAGGTATGTCCAAATATGTCTACCAGAAAAGGTTATCATGTCCCAAAGGTATCTTTCTGACATGTTCAAATTGTCTTCCAGACATGTATGGGTTGTCTGTATGACTTGACTAAGGGTGTCTAGATATTTCTTGGTTTCTTGGAGGAAATTTCTAAAAACAACCACGTGATCTAGTTTTCTTTTCTAGAGGAAGTCGCATGATCTGTCTAGCATGCATGGAAGACATCACATGACTAACTAAAATTTCTGGAGGGAATTGAAAGACAAGGGGAACATGTCCACAAGACTTCCCAAGGCATGGTATACATGTCTAGTGGACTTCAAAAGACTTGGTTGACATGTCTAGAGGATCTCAAAAGACAATTATAACATGTCTCCAGAACATCGTAAGACTTGGGTGACATGTATTAGTTTTTTATCATGATATGGATAGGTCATGTAAAGCACATGATGACTTCACATGAATTTTACAGTATTTTTCATTTCACAAATCATATGTCATTCGGTCTTTATTTCATATGTTCCCTAAGTTTTTTCAATAATTATCTTTTTTAGGTTTCTCATGACCCATTTTTAATGTTGAAACTCCCTTCAATTATCTATCCATCCTCTATAGGTCCTTATCATTATCTATAGAATGATCATGTGAGGAATATATTCATGTTGTTTGATCCCTTAGGTCATTCCTTGGGTTTTACCTTATGTAAGGATATTTCTAAAGAATGGATTTTCTCTTTGTGAAGTATTCTATTTTGTGCTCCCATGGGAGTATTCATTGTACTCTGTGTGTGTGTTCCATGTGGGAGGAATTTATATGACCCTCTTACATAGTTATATGCCACCCTGTGTGGATAATATATTAAAAATATAGTCAAGAGTCAGTTTTGGGAGTATTGGACCATTTACTTCACATGATCCTACCACGGTTCATCCAAGGCATCACATGATAAACAACAACCATGAGAATGATCCTTTATTTCTAAATTTATTATAGTATTGGCTTATCAAGGGGACTTCTCATAACCATGTTTCTATGCCAAATGACCTTTTAACTATTTAGAATACATTTCTAATATCCTTCTTGTGTTTAAGACTTCTATAGGAAGGCTCTCACTTGATTGATTAATATTGGTTTAGAGTTCATCGCATGACTAAGAAGTCTTGTCAATGGACTCTTGTGAGATCAATAAGGATTTTTAGGGTCCTTTAGATGATTAATGGTGATCACATGAGGCACATAAATCCTTCACTTTAAAATCAATGTATCTTCTCTTTGTTAGAGGTTTCCACCATTTCCCATTTTATTTCCTTCCTTATTTTACAGGGATAGGGTATCATGTGACATCGTGCTAGTGTTGTCATGGATAGTCACTCTAATTTTATATGATGTGTCATGTGGTCAATGTTAGATCTTATGATTTTGTTTGATCATTTTCACAAACAATCCAGTATTTGGAGCTAAAGGGGCATCAATTGATTTAAAATATTCACTTTTGGTTCTTCTTATCATGTAAGATACACACTAACATGATCTCATATAAAGAGGTCATCATGTCAGTAGGGGGCTTCTTGAGGTCGTTTGAACCACATAAGAATGCTTCCTGATGATCAAAATAATTATCCATCACGTGAATCTTTTTCTTTTTTTACCTTTATTTTATAAATGGATTTGGATGATTATCAAGTATATGTCGACTGATAATCAATATGGTCGAGGGAACTGGTCTTGGAGTATTTAAACAACAATAAACACTTTTATAGATTCCATTGTAAGAAGAGGATTGTTTTTAGAGCAGTGTTTCACGATCATAGGAACATCATGCACAATGCATGATTCTTTCACACAACCTTCCCAGACTCATACAATCATGTGTCCTTCTGGGGGTACATGATCCTCATGATTCAGCTACCAGGACAACATTCTACTTCTTCCTTTGTTTTTTGGAGACAATAATAACTATGATTTGGGTATTTCTTAAATTCTATAATTTCTTATGCTAATTTTGTGGGCATTAACATTAATCCATAAATATCATAATAATCCCCATAATAATAATAATTATTATTATTATTTCATGATTAGATATACAATTAATTTATTCCAAAACCATTCTTTATAATTTCTAACATATAATGTTAAATCATGATTTGATTCAAGAAATATCAAATATAACACTCTTATTTATGTACATGGGAAATTTAGAATTAATAAGGTGTGAGATTAGATGCCCATTAATAGAAAAACATTGAGATAAAATTAAAATATCATTAGTTAGCCTAAATATCACCTAAGGATATTAGAACATAATTAAATTACCTGATTATAGATTAATGAAATCATACCCAATAAGTCATAGATCACATTTCCGGAGTCATAGAATAAGGATTTATCATAAAATAAGATAAGAGTGATGATAGTGTGGAACAATTTTTCGATCATATTCCTTGATAGTATAATATATGAAAAATATATTGGAATAACAGTATCGTAGATATGAAGTTATAGAAAAAAAATTCCATTTGTCAAGGATCATTGTAAATACCATCAATACATATTCAACATAATCCTATAAATTATTGGGTTCACACCATTTTCCTTTTAAAACTTAGTTCATAGGTTCTGTTAGAGGATTGTGTTCACTCCTTAGTCTCATATATGATATCTCATGGGATATATAAGTCTTTATAAAATAAACTGGAGGTATATATAATTCTTTTATGACCCAAAACCTAATGAAAAATACACATATATGTGCAATATGAACATAAAAACATACATATTTCAATTATATAATAATTAACACTTAGGTGATAAATAGGTTATAAGAAATCAACCATAAAACTGAAATATATTACATCCGTGAAATGGGTTTATGGTTTCAAAAGAGAATATCCCCAATGAAGAATAAGTAACATTAAAGGATGTTAACATAGATAAAAAATACATATATAAGATCATTATAAATATAATTTTACCAATAAAAAGAAATATCATTTTATTTTGGTAACTTGA
Organism: Viscum album; assembly: GCA_963277665.1. NCBI lineage: Eukaryota > Viridiplantae > Streptophyta > Magnoliopsida > Santalales > Viscaceae > Viscum > Viscum album. The sequence goes on along the minus strand of OY728139.1, from coordinate 1,507,448,883 downwards.
AAATAAAGAAAAATTCATAGAAAATTGAAAATATTAGGTTCTATAAAAAATTATGGAAATATAGAAAGCAATTATAAAAATGAAAATTAGACATGATGGGGTAAAAATGTGATTAAGAGGTAAGTATTACCAAAAAAATTTGTACACCTTTATATTGAAAGTTGAAACAAAAATATATGGAACCATTAAATAGATTCATTTTCTAACCTAATTAATTATTTTCAATGATAGTTAAAAATTCTCTTAAGGAAACAATTGTAGTCTAGTAAAAATCATTCTTGAAACAATATAATTAATATGTATTATTATAGAAAGAGTTGGGTAAAATAATTATAAACATTAAATGAATTTATTTAAAATGCTATAATTTACGGATTATAGAATCAAAAAATTATGAAAGAAAGAACATGGGAAGGAACATAAAATATCATGATTATAAAGAGATTCATGATATAATATAATAAGGATATGGTATATACACCATATGAAAAATATGTACATAGAATTGAACATGTCAAAATGAAGTGAAACTAGGATGAAAATCCCTAATCATTGATTTCAACTTGGTCAGACACATTGTAACCTCATGTTTAATAACGTTATATTTATTATGAATCAATATTATAAACTTATTTATATTTCTATTTCTATATATCAATCATTTATAATTTATTATTAACAATTTAGAAATTATTTTTGTTAGAATCAATAGTTTTTTATTAAATATTTAGCTTTCCCCATTTGTTTTGATTCAATGGTTTTCGTCCTTCCACCATGCTCATGGTATCATCATCTCAAAAAAAAATTATGAATGTGTAGATTATTTTTTGGATAAATTTATGGAGACTGATTTTTATTTCATGGATAATATGGTGTTTCTTTTCATGTATAACTTAAACATCCATTTTTTAAACATAATTTCTAAAAAAATTACTATTTTATTTTGAATAAAAATATTTATATAAGAATTATACAATAATTAATTCATATTAAATTAATTAATTTTACATAATATTACTTATATATAAAATTCCTTATTAATTCCAGACATAAAAATTCTAATGTTGTTCATGTAAGTGGTAATTCTGACTCGAATTAAGATGTCTAATGATGATTAAATGAGTAAAGACAGGTTATTTCATAATGATAAAAATAAATTTAAAGAATTTAAATGATTTTAAAAATATGTTATAAAATTAATAATTATATTTAGGAAGATTCATATAAAGGAGATATAGATGAAAAATCATGAAGAATATATTACTTATGTTGAGTGATTGAATCTCCGCTAAAAGGATCTCATGGAAATGAGAGTTTTCGGACATATTCTTAGATCTAGAGGATCTAAACTATGATATCAAATTATGAGGTGGAAAATGTGGGTAGGTATTCAAGATAAATTAAAATTAATGGAGTGGAATGAGGTGTGATGAGGAGGGGTCATATTAAATTTGTGAGGGCTAGCACTTTTTAAATACTTTTATATTTTTAAATAAAATGGAATTATCAATGTAAATAAGAACTAAAACTGGTAAATTTATAATATAAGATATTGGATTATAAATTTTGATCATACAATCTATTTGAGACAAGGATTTTAGGTAAATATTATTAATATCATTTATTTTTGAAAATTTTACGTTACTTTTACCCTCACTCTTAGAACTAACATTTACCTAGGTATATTTTTCTATGAATAAAATTGAAATTGATATTATTACCAAACTAGAATATTATGATTTCATATATAAGAATAAATTTAAAAAATATCATTTCTATGGGTGATAGAATTTAATTTTAATATCTACACACAAGAATCATAAACATTTTTTTATAAATATATATCTTCAAGAATATAAATGAACTCGCTATTTTTCCATTACATAAAATAATAGTTAATTTATTTATATTTTATTTTAGGATTTATATTTTAAATAAATTCCTTTATAACTATTCATTAGACGTATTTATATTTTTTTACATCAGTTCAAGGAGGGGGTGAGACAAGTGAAAATCTACACTTAAATTCATTAGGGGAGGTTCGAACCTGAGACCCCCCTAATGGTTTGGAATGATGATTATGAAGACACAATAGGGGTGAATTTTTTCCTTTTGAAAATATTTAAAAAAAATAGATCACCCCTCTTGAATTAAAGGGTTCATGTCCTTCTTTGTTAAAGATGAGTAATGAAATGAAAAATGAATAAAGTAAATAACATGACATGATGATGTATAGTGCTTTGAGGAACTGAAATCCCCTAGTACCCTCCAATAATTATCTCTCCACATTCCTACTGATTTTAAATAATAAGGTACTTTTATTAGGGGACCGCAACAACTAAGGATAGGATATTGACACCATAAAACAATGCCTTTACAAGGCTTTAAAGTTCTTGTATAGGGAACCAATATATCATGCACTGAGAAGATAAAACTCCACCATGAATGAGTATAATAATTCAACACTTTAAGAAAGTAAATAAGATGTAGAAACTAGAAAACAAGTTTATCTCACAGTTGGATTTGAAACTGACAAATGATTTGATCTTTAATCAAGTAAAAAATAGCAGCCCAAAGATCTCCAATTTTATGCACCATTTATTATTCATTGAAATATAATAATAAAATAAGTAGAGTCACACATTACTTATGTTTCTTTAAAGAGTGATAGAACAAAGGTATAAATATAATTTTTTCCCTTTATTCAAAATGTAGAATAAAAATATAAAAAAATTCTGCACTTTTTATTTTTTAAAAAGGAAGCGCTTATAGAAACAATATTCTAATCTTGACATAGAAAACATTATATAGAAAATAGAAATATATAGTGGTGAAAAGATCTCTTAGTCATTAATAAATTCATAATAAATCGTATCAAGAGTTTCAATAAACATCTCTAATATTATCACATCACTACTTCACTCTTTATTTACAAAATCACATTAAAATTAACTTCGCTAATTAAATTTCAATTGTTTGAATATATCAGAACAATAATTGAACAATATTCCTCCGAATAATATTAAAATTACATTTAAATATATCATCAAAAAAATAATGTAATATATGAAATGTTGCAACAACATCAATAAATAATTCAAATATTTCAATTTAGATAACCTAGAGTTCTCTAACTTATCTAGAAAATGAATTTAAAAAAATCTGATCATTTACCACTATAAATTATACACCAAAAAACCTCAAAAACACATCCATCATCATCATTATATTTTATCACAAAATATCAACCTGATAAACCACTTATAATAAGACAAATAAAAACTCAATATATAAAAATATCAAATTCAGGGTATCGAATATTCTGAAATATCCAAATTATATAGAATACTAGTCTTTCATTATTTATAATTTTTAAAGAAATGATGTTCCATTATTTTGAGATAATATAATATTCATAATCATGAATATATTATTTCTGAAATTCATTCCATAATGATGAAGTTTCTTAAACAACAAATTTACATATCACAATATTCAATAATTACATAAAATTTATAGATAATTATCTCATGGTAAATTGGTCTCTTAAAAGATGTATTAAATTCCAGATCTTTCATTATTTTTTTATTAATGAATTCCTGATAATAACATAATTTGGAAGTACCTGTTATCTTACCATCTTCTTCCTAAGACATGATACATGTGAAATCCAGTTATAGAGTTTATTGAATCCAGTGTATATTGACAATTCATTCCTCACCACTATATCATGTCCAGCATCATAATACTAAAATAGCATGTTTTGAGTTCATGTTCATCTGTTTGGTTCAAGAGCACTCATGTGAACTAGATTGTTTTATGCTCAAACAAGGTGACATGTTTCATATTGAGTTCATAGTGTACAATAAAATATATACCGGATTTTGAAATATAAACTTTAATACATAGAGATCATGTCCACCAAAAAATATGATCTCATGTACCTATCCAATATCATGTTTTAGCATACAATAGCATCTCATTAATTTCTCTATGAGAAATCAATTCATCAAGGCCAAATCCACTTCATATTCCATCATGTAGATCTTGATATCAAGCTATTTATTTATACACTTTAAGATTGGATGGGTTTTTCTAGAGATTGTATAAAATTTCATGTTTTTGTTTCAAATCATTATTCATCATCTTCAACAACCTAATGAGTTTCACAAAAAAACTAGTTGAATAAACTCCACCTAATCCTATTTGAGCATCTACATCAATTTGGGGTTCAACTTGAGTAACATAGGGATCATTTAATTCCAATACGGTGATGAAGTCATATAGTATTAAGATTCCAAACCTATGTTCTAACTCAAACATAGGGATCACCAACCTACTGAAAATATCAATGCAAGGATAACCAACAAGTTCTTAAGCTTATGTAGGGGTAAATATAAGAATATATAATCCATGAAATGGTATATTGTAAATCATATATTCCATGTAAAGGTAAAATATACATGTGTAAATATAAACCTGTAGTTGAGTAATGGTAGAGATAAATATATGTAAGGGTATACCTCAAATTCAAATAATTACATAAATTTACACATATAGTTTTTTAAGGGTAAGTAAAATGTTTAGAAAAGCAACATTGAATGTGTAAAGGTAAAAGAATACTCACATAAGGGTAAAGGTATACTATGTAAGGGTAAAGGATGTTTACTTCAGTATAATGACATAGTTACAAAACATGTATAAGGGTAATACTGAACATACATAAGGGTAACATAAGGTTTAGAAAACTTATGTGAAGGTAACATAAAGATATGTAAGGGATAAAACAGTTTCTCAAAACTCACATAAAGGTAATGAAACACATTAAATTTTAAATTTTCTTCCAAAAAAAATAATTAAAAATATTTATAAAAATAAATGAAGAATAATTAATAAAAAATGAAATACACTAGAATTATTATTAATAATAAATGAACTTTTTTTTGAAATTATTAAAATACTGAGTAAATAAATGTTTGTATTTGTAATTATAAAAAATTAAATAGAGTGAAATGTGACATTAAACATTTTCCCTCTTTAAGATAATTACAAAACCAGATATATTTTTAAAAATTTCTCCCCCATTTTTGAATCAATAATGAATATTAAAATTTTGAAAAAAAATAATTCTCTCCCCTTAAAATGGTAAAAACAATTCATGAAAAGGATATTAAATTCCCAATATATTCAACAATATAAAATCCCCCTTAAATAGTGATTCTTAAAAAATATAAAAGTTTATACTAAAAGAGCCACAAAAACAAGTAAAATATTTTTCGATGAATAAAAAACAATTTGGAAACAATAATATTATGTATCAAACAATTTTTTTCATGCCATAATAATAAAATATTTAATATTATATTAGATTAAAATAACTACCCCTTAGAATGAGTATAAATATTAAAGTTATTCAATGAAATTATAATAATTATGATTAATAGAAATATTTTTTCACATGTCATTAATTTAAATTGTAAGACACTAAAAACATTCTTACATGAAAAATAACTTTTAATAGAGTAATAAATTCCAATAAATTTAAAAATCATGCATGATGGTCATAATTTAACCAAATAATTCTAGGTATCAAATAAAATAATAATGTGAATAAATTTATTATGATTAACCAAATGTAGAGGAAAAATAGATAAAAATATTTGCAGGCCCTACTCCCATAATATAAAGTAGTTAGTGTATTTAAATAATAAATGTAGTTATATAATTACTAGTTTTTAATAGTTTCATATTTAAGTATTTTAATTTCAAATAATTATCCACTTTAGTGTTGGTTAATATTTATAAAATAATTATTATTTTTATCAGTAAAAATCACCATTTTTTCAAGCATACACTTAATGATATAAAAATGATGTCTAATAGAATAATAATCAAAAATATCAAATACAAGTTCCTTTTCAAACCCATATACTTTTGGGTTTGGATGTGTTAGAAACTAAAGACTTAGGTAACCCAAGATATTTATTTTAGTAGAAATTCCAAATTTATATTTAGATAATTTTTTAGAATAATAAACATGATTAACACTACAATATTGAAGATTTCAAAAATATTAGTTTTTTCATTATTAACCCTCAGTAAAAAAATGAAAAAATATAGTTGTAAACATGTATATTATTCTTGAACCAGGAACCAAAAAATTCTCATAATTTATACATTTCACAATTACTAGCAACACCAAATATCCCTTTATTATTTTTTTCATATTAAGAATTTGATTTAGATAATTATCGTTCTTGGTAAACATTATATAAAATTATTTTAAATAATAAACATCAAAACTTAATTACTTAATTTTATTTTCTATAATAGGATATTAATTTTTTAATAATTATATCTTAAATATGAATTTTTTTAAATGAAACCTTATTTTTCAATTAAAATAGAAATATAATATTTTATGATTTTTCAATCGTATTTTTTCAAGGATTCTTTTTTCCCAAAATCATATAACTATATTGATTAACTACCATAATATAAATAATTTCAGAACTAGAACATTGAAAGTAAGATGAGCATTCCTCATCAACATGAGATAACATAGATTTACCTTTTGTTTTTAATAGTCATATTCAAAGTGAATTGTAGATTCATTATCTGAATCTTATGATTCACTCTAAGTAGCCTTCATGTCTCTATTCCCATTTCATTTATAATTAACATTCGTTTTATCTTTAAAAAATGATACTCAGGTCTAAAATGACCTTTATTTTTTCATTCAAAGCATCTAAATTCTATCTCTTAATTTTTCTTTAATTTATCATTTTTATTTTTATACAGAATGTTTAATTTTCAAGAGTGATATTATAAATCATGAATTAAACATGAATGAATAAAATTATAATTATAAGATTTATCCTTCAAAAATTAGACTCCATTATTTTTCTTTTTGATATAAATATGATATTTAGTTTAAGGTTTCAATACAGATTTGTATATCATCAAGGTTCTAATCAATTAATTAATTATTAAATATTTAATAGGGTAAGATTTTCTGATAGAAGTAGATATTCTATTCCACTTAAAAGGCAATACTCTATAAACCTTTAACTCTTAATTCGGTTCTAGAATTAGAGTTCCGAAGGAAAAAATCATTTAAATTTGTATCAATATCTCATTCATCTAATTAATGTGTTCATCTCACTACATCTTAAATATATCAAAGATAAGATTAATAATATTGTACCTATGTTATAAACATTATATATTTCTTCCTACATAACTTCAATGGTCATCCACACATCATATATAGTAGGAAACTGAGATACATGATTGAATTCATCAAGTACAAGTCCATAAATTATTATATTTATATCTCTTTAATTTAGATCATATTCATCTTATTTGGTAGATTCCTATTTATTTGATATTCCTTATGGATTTAATATTATTTAAAACCTTTATATAAACTTTTAATTGAAATTATAAAAGTATATAACCATGTAATATTTCTAGAAACCATAATTATCTCCAACAAAATAAGGAGCACAGATCATTGACATACCATATATTAGATTATCCATTTAAATTAATATTTATGTGGATATTTAACTTATACATTTAAAGGATAAAAAATCATCAATATTCTCTGAAATATACCAGCCTTTGATACCACTAAATGATATCAAGTAGAAACATTAGGGTATCTTTAAATATTTATATAAAGAGATTCATCCCTGTGATAATAATTTTTGGTTTAGAACGATGATGGAAAAGACACAATATGGGAGAGAATTTTTTTTCCTTTTAAAAATATATAAAAAATTCAATCTCCTCAATTTAAATAAAGTGATCATGCCTTTATCTATTAATTATGAGTAATTATATAGAAAATTAATAAATAAAATAACAAGACATTATAATTTTTAGTGGTTTGGGGCACAAAAATCTCTTAGTACATTCCATCGACACTCTCTCTATGAGTTTTTTGAATTTAAATAATTAGTTCCTCTTATCAGGTGACCTCAAAATATGATTATAGGTAGTAGAACCATATAAAAAGGATTTTACATGGCCTTCATGTTCTTTTGTAGCAAACCCTAGTAGCATATTTTATGAAGGTAACACTCCACCACAACAGAGTACAAGTAGTTGAATGTTCGAGAAAGTAGATGTGATGAATATTTTTGAATATTTTTTTACATTATAGTATCCTCCATAATTAAAAAATTATTTCATCATCAATCAATTACATAGGATCATCTAGGAGAGCATCAATGTTGTGTTGTCTTTCCACTTCCTTAAATAACAATAATTAAATAAACAAAGTCATGCAGGACTTCTTCTACTTTAAATATTGAGAGAAAAAACATTTAAATATAATTTTTTCTCTATTATTCAAAATTTTAAACATTAATATATTTTATTTTATTTTATTTTAAATAATGAGTTTCCAAGAACTTTATTTTCAACCTCCCTGAAAATTTTATAAAGATAACGAAAATATCTATGAGTTTCAATAGCTCCTCCTCATTCAAAAATTCAAAATTAATCAATTCAAGACATTTCATAAATATCTCCAAGAATATCACAACACCATTAAACAATTTATTTCATAAAATAACATTCAAAATAATAAAATTCAAATAAATTTTCATTATTTAGATATTTCCGCAACTTTATCAAATAATCCTCATAAAAAATTGAATCCCCATTTAAATATTATTTTAAAATATATGAAATAATCCTTGAAATCATACAAAAAAATCCATAGGAAAATTTAAATATTTAAATTTAAAAAAATTGGATTCCTATGAGTTCGTTAGAAAAGATGTTAAAAATACTCCAATATTTTTTCCATCAAAATTATATTCCAAACACATTCCAAATACTTATATCATCATCATTATATTTTTTGGTAAAATATTCATATGGTAAACCACTAAAAATAATCTACATAGAAATTAAGAAAATAAAAATTTCAAAAATAGATTATCAAATCTTCTCAAATAAAAAAATATACAGAATAATGGTCTTCCTTTATTTCATAATTTATGACTAACCAAACATTCATTATTCTAAATTAATACAATATTAAAACTCCTGAATATATGATATATTTAACTAATTCCATAATCCATGAGTTCTCAAATTAGTGAAACTACAAATCAAAATCATCAATAATAACATCTATTTTATTAACAGTTTTAATTTGATAATTTTGTCTCCTAATGGTTATATTAAATTTTGGATCTCCCAATATTTATAGATTAAAAAATCTTGATAATACCATATTATAGAAATAAGTGATACCCCATCACCTACTTCATGATATACACTTCATGAAAACTCTAGTTATATTTTTCATTGACATCAGTGTATAAAGACACACAATTCTTTACCATTACAACAATTCATTCTTTAGAATACTAAAATAGAATGTTATAAGTTTTTTGTATCTTACTTTTACAATCTACCTTGTCTAAACCATCATATGTTAACCTCCATCAAAGATAGAATTTTTTAGTTGATAACACATTGTATAGTACTATATTCCATAGAATATTGATTGCTCGATGATTATTTTTTGTTTCTGAATAGTTACCAATGGGTTTTTTAAGGGAACTGAAAAAATTTAATTATTCTATATCCATGAGGGAACTACTTTCCAAATTCTAGAACTTTTCGAGGAACTTTTCCTATGATGCTTAAGAACTCACATTGTTCGAGAGGATCAGATCTCGGTCTCATCACACCCTTTTGGTGTGAATTATTACCAACTCCAAGACTCTCCTATATATTTAAGATATGTTCTATAATAATATATTAATTCCATAGTATGACTTGTTTTACCCTAAAATTAACAATCAATTATTATCATGTGTGGAGCTTGATATCATTTGTATGTATCTGAGTTTCTTCATCAATGGAGACATCTATACGTATATGAGGTTCTCCATCAATGGTGTCCTCTAATGTACTACTTAAATATTATTCGGTCATTATAATGATGATGCCAGTTTTCTAGCCACATGATGGGGCCCTATGGATTCTATCATCATCTAGGGATATGGGAGTTATTTTGGTTTTGGGATTGAACCCATGGATGGGATTACTACATATCTGTGTGAAATAAATCATAAACCATGTAGTTTAGTGCTGCTTAATGGGGAATATCATACCTTTTATAGTCATTTAATAAGGACCTAACCATATATTTTAACATCATATAGAAAAGGCATCCGAACAGAAGGTTCCTAGTCAATTTTTGGTGCAGGACTTACGCCGAAGTTGCCTAGGGAACTTGGAAATGATATGAATTTCAAAGTTGAATTTGACCTTGCAGGGAGTGTGGCCTAGATAGAATAGGTTTAATTTGAGGTGATGTGTTTAGACCTCATGGAGGTTTCCTAAGTATCTCATTTGGATGGGAATCAAATCCCACATAGTTCGGTTGTGAGATTCCACACCTATGGATGCCCTCAAAGGTTTTTCTCTCAGGGGAGTATGGCTATTTTAGAGGATTAAGTTGAGGTTTCCTCATGAAGAGGACTCCCTTTTGACTCGTGTGATTATGGATTACTTTTGAGGAGGATGACCTTCAATGGGTTGGGATCATGTGAATTTCATGACCAGCATTAACCTATAAGCCCACATGAGTCATGATTGGTCTGAGAAACAAGAGTAGATAGATGGTTTGAGAAACCACCCAATATTTTTTTCATTTAGGATGGATACATGGACTTGAGGACCCACGCCTATGGTGTAATTCTAAAGGATGGTGATAAGAAGAGTCAAAGGATGATCCCATCCAAAACATGCACCATATGGTCTGGATTTCATGAGTGTGGATATCCTTTGAGTCCATATGAGTTTGAATGAGTCGTGCTTGAATGTGATGGTTTGTAAGGAATCGAAAGATCTAGAATACAACACACTTCACTTTATTCACTGGTGGAAGAGGATGGGGTGACAAGGGAAGAGGTTGAGGATATGAAACTTCTATCTCTTCACTTTACCCTCGAATGGATCCAAGGTATGGAAAATGAGTAAGGAGGGAAGCATGACACAAAGGATATGACTCTGGTGCCCATACCTTCTCTAACCCATTGAAAAAGAGGTAGATAAGAGTAAGATTGAAACCTGTTACATGAAATTGCAGAATATTTCACCAGGGGGGATATCGTAAAATTGGTCTTATAACAAGGGAGGATGACCTCATTCCATATTTAATGTAAAATCAAGTGTAATACACACCATCCTTGATAGAAACTGGAGGCTCCGGGTCTTATAAACAAAAAGGGTATGACATGTTCTTAACCCTAGTATCCAATACCAGGAGATCCCTAACACTATCCCTAGGTTTGGGTTCCTCATGGTCGAAGGGATACAAATCCACATTGTCCCCAAGGATCCTAACCATTTCATAGGACAAGTGAAGAAAACCTTTGATCGAAGAAATACAAATCCCAATAGGAGACATTCTAGTGTGCCCCTTTCCATCGGTTTTCGTGTCTGTAGGTCTTGGTGGAGGTTTCAACTTGGTCCATTTTGGGAAAGAGAGAAAAGGGAAAAGGATTCCTTCCATCAATGGTTTGGGAAGAGGACTCAAAGAGGGGATCACATAGCTTATGGTTTAAGGAGGAAGAGGTGTCTCACGTAGGGCCTGGGAGGAACTGTAGGAGCTTCACATTGGGGGAATAGGACTTTGTAAACTAGGAAAGTCTTGGGTAATGGACCATCAAGGAAACAAAACTTGGGTGACTTTTAATCCTAAGCACCTTGGGTCTCCTCCAGTGTCCTTGTAAGGGGTATTGAGTAGGTCCCTTGTTAAGGAAAGGGGCCTCATGCAGGTGGTTGATCCCTTGGGTAGAATGGGTCCTCATGCATGTGTCGTACGTTTGGGACACTAGAGGGACGTTGATCTCACTTATCCAATTAAATTCTCTCTTTTCTTGGGTTTTGGAGAGCAATCTAAGAAAGTTTTAGAGACCTGGATGAAGGGGAAGCGTGGTGAGAGCATGGGGATTCTACTAATTTTTAAAGAGGGACATTGATCTCACTTATCCAATTAAATTCTCTCTTCTCTTCGGTTTTGGAAAGCTATATAAGAAATTTTTGGAGACCTGGACGACGGGGAAGCGTGATGAGAGCATGGGGATTCTACTAATTTTTTCAATAGATCAAATTAGGTACCCATGGGTCATATTTATAGGCAACCAGGGGACCCTCATCAAGTTAGGATACCCCAATAAGTTATAGGCATAGGTTCTCAATATTGGTGCCCTGTATAAGGGTGTCTTTTCATTTTATTGTGTGTCTGGGAGTTGTGCTAGCCTTCTGAAGCATAGGTGTGTGTGTGAAACGTGAGTTGGTCCAGTTCTTTGATTCTATGTGGGACTTTTTTATCACTTTAACTTTCTTAAGGTGATCTTCATAATATTTTTATCCCTCTTGTAAAAACAAAGTGTCAACAAAATCCCCCCCACTCAAGAATGGATATGAAAAATATGAGGGTCTAGTCCAGAGGTAAAATGGGGAAAAGATTATGAAGGTTACTTCAGTAAATCACACGGGTCTTTGGTAAATAAACTTGCACTGGGGGATTCCATGTATGCTCCACCCACATCAGGAGGTGATATTGAGGCTGTTTTAAGGGGTTTGTAACAAGGTGTCTCATTGAGTGCATTGATCCTGGATTATATATCTCCCTCAGAAAGTAACTCTAAGTCTTATCTAGAGATTTTAGAGTCTTTTCTCCCAACACACATTATTTTCTGGTGATATATCAGGAAGATAATCAGGGAGACACCTTTGGAGGATATGATATCATGAATTTTCTGACTTCTATTTAATATTTCCATGCTGAGATATGGTGGATTTAATTAATAACAAATCCCTGATATGGGGAAGTTGATCATCCATAAAAGGGAAGAGTAGTAAAGTTTTCAGTAGGATGAGGCACAGTAGGCAGGCCAGTTTTAGGAACATGAAGTTGGTACAATCCAAGCTATGTTCATCTACTCCAAGGAGGTGTAGGAGTATCAAGATTTTCTTGATGAAAGGTATCTTCAAATAATGTTCATATAGGAAGATTTAAATGTTATAATATAAGATGTAGCAAAACTCCACCAATCCATAGAAGTTTATTCAGCATGAAGAAGAGATGTCATCAGTGCCAAAAAGTATATGATTCATAAATTTGAGGAGGCTACTTCTACAAAAATTGTTCAACATTAAGAATCTTCTCTAGTCACTCAGTTTAAGTTCAACTTCTTAAATTCTACATTGAGGGAAGATTTTAAAATTTTGAAGAGATTATCCAGTATGTGGTAGTTCTAATATGTTTCATAACATAAATGAAAAATGATTATTGGTTTCCAATCACTTGGGTCTTTATCTCCATTTTCATTATGTGATCATAACATTACATTGAAGCTGATTTGTACAGAAAGACACCTTTGTATCATCTTATCATAACTATAATGTTAGGGATGGGGAAATTATAACAGCCTAAAATTTTTATCAATTGAAATTCCCTACTTATAATTATATCATATATAAAAATCACATAAAATAACATTAATAACACAATTTAACATTATAAATTAATAATGAATGAAATAAGAATAATTTCTAGAAGTTGAGGTTCCTATACCAAAGAAATAATAACTTTATCTTTACAACAGTAATGTGAAACTTATGAATAGTAAATCAGATAATAGAATAGTATCCTCAACTATGAAAGTATAAATATAATTTTTATATCTTATAAATAAAAATATGATATATCTATATCATGGAATAAGTAAATAGTTTTTTTAGAAATGATAAATTAAGTGTTGGTATTTTCGTAATCCATAAATATTAATTACAATTTTATAATTAATATAGAGATTTAAAAGAAAATTTATTTTCAAAAAATGAATTCATAAATTTATATTTTATTTTCTTATGATTATAAGATAATTTAATGAGACATTGATTAATTTTTCAAAGTATTATAAAATTAGTTATAATTTTAAAATTGGTATTTTCTAAGTAAATGATGATATTATTTAAAAATTAAATTTATCATATTTGTAAAATTATTTTCAAAAAATGAAGTCCATTTTTTTTTCTACACATCAAAAAAATCATTAGGGTGAATTTTTTGGCTTTTTCTGAAATAATTGAATTTTTGGTGAATAATAAAATATTGTAATTTATGGTATATATACATTATAAATTAAATACACTATTACATGAGTAATAGATGATGTGAGGACCATAAAATAGAACTCACTGTGGTTATTTTAATATATTTGGTGATAATTATAAACTATTCATAGTCTTAATCCAAAATGATAAATTAATGAATAAAATAATGAGAAAACACCTCTCTTCTCCACTATAAATACCACCCCTCACCACCACTTATACTCACACCTATTAAGCCTTGAAGATTGTCCAATTTCTTCCCAATACTCTTTTTTGATACCCTTCCCTATGTCCAAGATCCCTTCGTCTCAAAAAAATACCAAACCCCTTTCGCTAAGGAGGTTCTCAAAGAGGAAAATTTCAAGAGGTAAAATCACCTTTCATTTTTATTTTAATTTGATTTTGATTTATTTTCTTTTTATTATTTTAAACTCACATCTCATTATCCAAGTGGAGTGAAAACTATATTATCTTATATTAAATGGAATATAATGTTGATTTAATAATTCATCATCATTTCTCTTCCCCTCTCCATTTGTACTAAAAATGAAAACATCCTCCATGATATGTTAATTTATCGCATTCAGTGACGATAAAGTATTAAATTTACATTAACTCCATCAAAAATGATCATAAACCCATTTTTATGGTTAAACCAGGTTATTATATATGTATTACAGCCTATTTAATTTTATCTAACCATTATATATACATGATATTAATTAATAAAATAAAACTATTTTGTGATGGTCAAAAAACCACCAAAATAATCTAAACCATTATCACTAACAACTTATCTAATGATTCATAATCACCCCAAATTACCAAATGACTTTTATAACAATTTAACATTATATATTTTCATTAATAACATATAAATTAAATTCTATAAAACTATTCTCATTTTATAATATTTTCCATTAATATATAGAACTAACCGATCATGAAAACTAAGGAACCCAACCCTCCCAAATGATGAAATTGAATCTCATGAACCATAAAAAAGCTGATAAATTAACTTAATAAAATTATAATAAATCAAAATTATGTATAAAAGGATATTAATTAATTAATTAATGGATTTTATTTGATTATTCTAAACAATACGATCTAGTGAAAATTGTTACCGACATAAGGTAAGAGATTTTACCTGAACCCCCATTTTCATTCGAGATACTCTTTATATCTTTTTAATCCAATGTAATGATTATTTATTTTTATTTAATTCTTCAAAATTATGTTTATATATTCCAAAAAAACATATCCATATCATATAATAATTCTTTTATGGAAATAAATGTTTTAAAAAGGTTCCCTTATCAAATCTTCCCAATAATCAAGCTCGATTAAAGGGAATTTACCAATTTCTTACCCATCCTCATGTGTTATACATAATTTGTTTTAAGACAAAATTATTTTCATAAAATCACTCATATTATAATGATAAAATAGAATGGTTCATTTTGGGTTTTGTTCAAACAATTATGTCTTTTTCATTTAAAAGACCCTTTAATATTTTCCCTTAAACCACACTAAAATAGCTAATTTATAATGTTTCCTAAACACTATTTTAATATGTTTATAATTTATTTGTACACCATTTATCATTATCTATTCCTATTTTATTTTATTAATTTCTATTTATGATCTAAATCCATTCTTTCATGGACACTTTTCTGATATGCCCATTTGTAGTGCCTTATGACATGATTATGATACCCATTTTTCTCCATGGGTAAACCTTTTGTTGTTTTTGATTCTTTATGTATGATTATTTATATGGAATACATATTCATGAACATGTTATTATGGGTGTTCCCAGATAGCACTCCAATTCATTTCATAATGTTTAGTCTCATGAGATGTCATGTTGGGACAAGGAGTGAACCTGATTCCTTTATAGGACTTTGTCCACCATGTCTTGGCAGCTAGCCTTAACTCTTGTTTAGGTCATGTTATATTCTCTTTCCAAATTCTTATGATCCCATGTTATAAATTTTATTACAGCTTATTTTTATTCATGTTTCCTACCTATATGTCATCATGTTATGCCTTCTAACCCTTGTGTTATGTTTTATTCATATGTTTATTCCCTTATTGGGATTTTTAGCTAATCTCTTTGGTTCATGTATTCCCTTGGTTATCCTATGAATATATAAGGGCTCAATTGGAGTTATGATCTCATTATGAAGATTAAATAAAAGATATTTTTATTCTGGTTTCATGATGTCTAATTATGTACCTAATCATCCAAGACACCAGAATTTATGATCCTTGGCTTGTAATGTGATATTTAATTATCCTTAAAATCATTTAATAATATATGTAAATGGATAGGGATGCTATAGTTGGAATCAGAGTAGGGTTTAGTTATTTTTGGATATTAGGAATAGATATCATTAGTAATAACCTTAGGGATAATTCTATCACCATGTATAACTTTTTTTGAAACTTAGGGTATAACAAGTTAGGATATACTTTTCATTTACAAGTTTATCCTTCTATGTGAAATGTTTCTATCATATTCTTATTATTTAAGAATTCAAGACACATAATTTTATTTTTAGTTTTCTAGATAATGGATGGAAATTTAATAAGTACCCTCACTTGATTTCAACTTATAATATAAGATGTAATTTAGAGGGTGAAAGTGGAAGAATGTAACGAACCAAAATTTTTTATCAATAAAAATTACCTTATTATAATTATTTCATATAGTATAATCACATAAAATCACATTAATAACACAATAAAAACTTTATAAATGAATAATTAATGAAATAAAAAGTATTGCTAAATGTTAAGGAACCTACCCCGATGAAATAGTGACTTGAACTTTCGAACAGTAATGTGACCCTTATGAACAGTAAATTCGATAATAGAATAGTAACCTCAACTAGGAATGTATAAATAAACTTTTGGTATCTTATAAATAAAAATATGATATATATATATATATATATATTGGAATAAGTATATAGATGGTTTAGAAATGATAAATTAATTTTTGGTATTTTTGTAAGTAAAAAATATTTAATTACAATTTTATAATTAATATAATGATTTATAAGAAAATATATTTTCAAAAAATGCATTCATAAATTAATATTTTGTTGTATTATTATTATAATATAATTTTATGACACCTTAATTAATTTTTCAAAGTGTTATAAAATTAGTTCTAATTTTAAAATTAGTATTTTACAAGTAAATGATTATTTTATTTAAAAATTAAATTTCTCATATTTAGAAAATTATTTTCATAAAATTAAGTTCATTTTTTAATTCTAAATGTTGAAAAATGGTCAGGGTGAATTTTTGAGACTTTTCTAAAATACTTGAATTTTTGTGAATAGTAAAATACTGTAATTTACGGTATATATACATTATAAATTAAATACACTATTCCTTGAGTCATGACTTATGTGATAACCATAAAATATAAATACCCTTTAATATTTTAATATATTTTTTCATAACTCTCAAACTTTTCATAGTCTTGAACTAAAATAATAAATTAATGAATAAAATAATGAGAAAACACCCCTTTCCTTCATTATAATACCACCTCTTCTCCTCACACCTATTAATACTTGAAACTTGTCCAATTTATGCCCAATACTCTTTAAAAGACCCTTACGCATTTCAATTATCCCTAGGTCTTAACAAAATACCAAAACCCTTTTTCTAAGGAGGTTCTCAAGGAGGAGAAATTCAAGATGTAAAATCATCATTCATTTTTTTAAATTTCTTTTTGATTTATTTTCTTTTCTTACTCTCTACTTGAATACACTTATCCAAGTGGAATGGAAAATATAGTATCATATATATGTTTTAATATAATTTTTATTTAATAATTCATCATCGTTTCTCTTCCCCTCTCTTTTTGTACTAAAAATGAAAACATTGACCATGATATGTTAATTTAATGTGTTCAGGGATGATGAAGTTTTCAATTTCCATTACCTCCTTCAAGAATTCTCATAAAACAAATTTTATGATAAAATAAAAATATAATATATTTATTAAAACCTATTTAATTTTATGGAACCATTATATATACATGACATTAATTAACAAAACAAAACAAGTTTTTGATGATAAAAACCCACCAAAATAATCTAAATGATTATCACTAACATCATATCTAGTGATTCATCCTCCCACAAATTAAAAAATGATTTATATAACCATTTAATATTATGGATGTTTTTTAATAACATATAACTTCAATTCTTGACAACCATTTTCATTTTATAGGATTTTCCATACATGTATACGAGTAACCAATCATGAAAACCAAGGAATCCAATGCTCTTGAACGATGAAATTGAATTCCATAACCCATAAAAAAGGACATAAATGAACATAATAAAATTATATTAAAACAAATAAATGTAGAAAAATTTACTAGTTAATTAATTAATAGATTTAATTTTATTATCTAGGACATTAAGATCAAGTGCAAAACCATTTCGTACATAAGATGAGGGATTCTACCCAAACCCCCATTTTTTCCATCAGGTTACTCTTTTGATCTCTTTTATAAAATGTAATGCTTCTATATTTTTATGTAAATATTAAACATTCTGTTTATATGTTCCAAACTCATATATCCCTATCATATCATTATTACTTGATGTGAAATACATGTTTTAAAATGGTTCCCTTCTCAAATCTTCATGACAAGAATGCCCAATTACAGGGAATTTCCCTATTTATTACCCATCCACATGTGTTATCCATTGTCTATTTTAAGACACCATTATTTTTATAAAATAACTAATTTTATAATTAAAAACTATCATTTTTCATTTCTGGTTTTATGAAAACAATTATTCTTTTTCGGTTTTAAAGACTCTTTAATATTTTCCCTTAAAACCGCACTAATGTGGCTCATTTTTTAAGTTTCCTAAACACTCTTTTAAAATGTTTCGACTTCAGTTATACAAAATTTATTATTATCTAAGACTATTTGACATTATTAATGTCTATTTATATTCTATATCCACTCTTTAATGGATACTTTTATGATATTCCCATTTTTAATTCCTTATAACATGATTATGATAGCCTTTTCTTTCCATGGCTAAACCTAATGTTGTATTTGATTTCTTATGTATGATTATTCATGTGGTAGGAATATTAATGAACATGATATAATGGGTTCATCTATATATTTCTTCAATGAATTGGGTAATATTTAGTCTCATGATACGTCATGTTGGGGTAGGGAGTGAACTTGATTCCTTTATGGGACTTTGTCTGCCATGACTTGGCATTTATCCTTGACTCATGTATATGTCAAGTTATATGTTGTTACCACATTCCAATGATACCATTATTAAATTATACCATGTTATAAATGTTATTCTTATTTATTTTTATTCATGTAACATGCATTTATGTCATCATGTTAAGTCTTCTAACCCATGTGCTATGGTTTATTCATATGCTTATTCCCTTACTGGGATTTTTAGCTCATACATTTTCTTCATGTGTTCACCAAGTTATCCTATACATATATAATGGCCCAAATTGATTTAATAGATCATTATAAAGATTAGATAAAATTTTTTTTTTGGTTTCATGTTGTTTAATTATGTACCTAATCTTCCAAGACACTAGACTTTACAATACTTGTCTTGTAATTTGATGTTTAATTATTCTTAAAATCATGTAAAAATATGTGTGAAAGGATAGTTTTTACTTATCCATAAGTCCTAGAGAGCATAGTGCGATTGTTTCTAAAATGGAATGGGAAACACTGCAAGATTTGTGTCTTTTATGACTTTACCCTAATTGTTTCCTAAATCAGATATAATGAAGACTTAGCAGGAGAGACTGGGATTTTACTTAGGACTCCCTTTTTGGGTTTTCAGTATAATAAGTGTTGTTCCTTTTATCTTTTCATTTATCTATTTTTCATAAACCACACATAATGAAAGTCTAGAGAGCTGAGAATCAACTTTCTTACAGAGTTACCTTTGTGGGTATAAATCTAGTGAGTACTATACCTCTTTTTGTGGGAAGTTTAAAGTCATGTAATCCGAACTATTGAGACTATTGTTTTAGGTCAAAGATATTTAACCATAAGATTTAAATTATGAGTCAAACAAGGAATAATCCCAAATTTTTTTTTGACATTTGTAAAATACCACCAAGGGGAATTTCATGCGACAATTTTGTGGGTTCCATACCAATAACATGATATTCACGAAGAGAGGTGGTTTTTCTAAGGAAGAAGTCACCACTGGTTGATGAACCTATTATGGGGGTTGTATCATAAAAGGATGACTGGGGAGCATACTATATAGTCAAATAGTGTAATCCTTAGTCCGATAGACCTATTATGTGGGTACTTATTCAAGGCCAATGGGGGTTTGTACTGTATAGTCTGGAAAAGAAGATCCCTAGAAATCCAACATTCTATTACTAATAAATGAAGGGAGTTTATGGAGATTCATAATTCTAAAGACCATGAGGGGTGGTTTTTCCAGGTGAATATGTCTAATAATGATAATATCATCAACATCATCATGGTACATGAATGGAAAACCTCTAATACACAAATTTGACATGTGAATTAGGGTAATTTGTGTTAAATTAGTGTTATCAAGGGGAAGGCCCTTTGATGACAATGGTTGATGCATCGTGTAGTTTAATGTCATGTGAATCTTATGGAAAGGATGTTGTGCCATGAAGTTTAAAGTTCTACTATAAGGATATTATACTATGAAGATTAAATTCATAAAACAAGGACACTATACTACATACTTTAACTTTATACAACAAGGAAGTTATGTTTTGTAGTTTAAAGTTATACCATAGTAACATTATGGGGGGATATAATCTATGGTATTTATCTTTGACCAAAAGTTTGATGATTCTCCCATTCTTGGTATCCTTTTGTAAATGAGATTCCATATTTATGTTTTACAGGAGATAATGTTTAAGATATAACATGGGGATATCTAGATCTAAATATTGGTATGGGGGAAAAGGAATTATGATGTTAGAGGAGTTTATCCCAAGAATAATGTTACCACTGATTGAAAAAATTGTATGTGGGTTTTTTATGAAAATACAAATGAGATGTTTTACACTATAGTCAATAGTGGCATTCATTGGTTGAAAAACCCATATGTGGTGTGTTTTATTCAAATACATATAGTTAATGTTACAGCATAGTCAAGAAAATAATTTTAAGGAAATCTAAAATTCTATTTCTAAAAGTTGATTGAAGTTTATGAAGATTTAAATTTACCCAAGCATAGTTTTTGGCTTGTGAGGGGAAAGTAACTGGATATGGGAGGATCATTTAAATTCAAAATTTCCAAATAATTAAGGGAATTGGTTTCCTACACTAGCTTATCTCAACACAAGAAATAAGGCGTAATTATTTTTAGGTCATATGACTAGGACCATGGTTTTATGGAAATGGTAGATGATATGTATCCTAACGGGCCAAGTTCATTCCAGAATGATTTGAACACATGAAGTAGGAAATTATAAACCATGTCCTTGGGTGTTCTCAGACTAGGAGAAAGCATATGGGATATATATGGAGATTAACTATAGACTGTTTCAAATCATGGGTTTCAACATATTGTCATCAATCCTTACAAGGACAGAAGAGGATTCTTCTAAAGGAAGACTTTCCACTGGTTGAAAAAACTATTTTGAGGTCTGTTTTATGCATGGAAGACTTTCACTTGTGTTGAATAGTTAGGAAAAGAAGCCTTCAGGTATCCAAACTTCTATTCTTAGAAGTCGGAGAAATATTATGAAGATATGATAGTATTCAATACTTATAATATGATGTATGGAAAAGGGGGTATGTCTGAGTATTTAAGAAGAGTTTAGACCGATGCTTGGCTATAAAGTATATATTTCCTTCCATATATTTGACCCATATATAAAAAGTGGAATCTCTATTTCCTTGGTGGATTCCCTAATAAGGAGACCCAAAATTAAAATCTCTCGTACATATTTTTGTTTGAATATAGAAGAGGGGGAATTTTGCCTTACCCTATGGTTGGGACGAAGACATGAGTCCTTGGTGACACTATCTATCTCTCTATAATGAGAATCAAGCCACACTTAGTTCAAAAATAAAATCCCCCACACTGATTAGATTCATGTGTGAAGGTAAAGAGGTTTTGTTTTGAAATACAGGCTCATTCGTAGAGTGAGGCACCATATTAAATCCTCTTTTGTAGATATGACTAGTACATAAGAGTTTAGGGGTAACATCCTATATTATGTTGTCGATGGGTCCTTGATTGAAGATTTGTATTTCACTATGTATCTCATTAGAATGAGAATCAATCCATATATAGTTCTTAAGGAAATCACATTGTTCATTTCCATGCGATGAGGACAATTGATGTGCCTTTTAAGGTATAGTAACTAAGACCAGAATAATACCAATAAAAATAGACATACATTAATTGTGTAGGGAACTCCTATAAAAAAACTCTTAAGCCCATGTGAGTTATGCTCTGTGTGAAAAACAATGATTAGAAAATTCTTCTTCCATGACATGAAAGTGACACTAGTGAATGATAGAGGAATATAAATGTTATGAAGGATAGGGTAGGAGTTATGATTCCATAATCTCTAAATATCTCATGAGGATGAGAATTAATCCATGAATAGTTCTTGAATTCTATGAATTTTAATTTCATAAGGTAAGGAAGATGGCCATGTAGTTTAACATCATATAGTAAGGAAAAAAGATGAACTGATATGAAAGAGGGAAAATTTTGTGGCTGGGGAAAAGGATGAAAACATGGGTGTCACTGCATATATAATTGGAATGAGAATAAATAAACATGTAGTTATTTAATTCCATGAAGTTCAACATCATATGGTGAGTATGTGGTGATTATAATATGGAAAGGAATATTTTGGATAGAGTAGGTTATAAGACCTGATTATCACTATGTATCTTGCTGGGGAAAGCATCAAGATGCTTGTAGTTCTAAAATATGACTCCCTACAAAAGTTTGAACTCATACATAGGGACTAAAGGGGATTTTATGGTTTAATTGCAGTTGGACCTGAGATAGGACACTCATGCATCACTATGTATCTCATTAGAATGAGAATTAATCCACACTTAGTTCTTGAGAATTATTCCCCCACATCAATCAAACTTTGAAATGAAGAAATGGGATTTATAATTTTCCATGATGATGGTTGGGCCCAAATCATGAGGTTTAGGTATCATTATGCATCCTGTTACAATAGTAATCAAGCCATATATCCTTGAAAGGTTTCCTGTGAAGATATGATTCGTGTGTAGGGTATATTAAGAGAGTTTTCTTTTCCTAAATTGTGGTTTTAACCAGGATAGGAGATTCAGGTGTCGCTATATATCCCATCCAAATGAGAATCAAGCCACACATAGTTCTAGAAATGTTCCTTGTGCAGCTTTGATTCTTAAACATAGGGAGTAAAGGGGGACTTTTTTTTAATTATGGTTGGACCTGATATATGAGGCTTGGGTATCACTATGTATCTCATTGGAATGAGAATTAGGCCACATGTAGTTCTTAAGGATATTTCATGTGTTGGTTTGATTCGTACATAGGGAAAAATGATTTTTTATTACAGTTGGACCCAAAATAGGAGATCTAGGAATCACTACGTATCTCATTCGAATGAGAATCAAGCCACATTTATTTCTTTATCTGATCATGAATTTTACCATCATGTGATAAGTACGTGATAACATTGGTACTTATACTTATAAAGGGGCCCAATTTCCACTATTTAGTGGTTGTGATGTAAATGGGGATTATGTAAGGAGGCCTCCTATCCTTTCATCCTCATGTTCAGCCAAGGGGGAATCTCGACCCACTAAAGGGTTAGAGGGATATGATTGGGAACTACATGTGAGATGGAGGCCAATTTTTAAGAGACCATGAGGAGTATCTCAAATTGTGTAATTTTTTGGATTTATTAACATTGAATGAGAGGGATGTCAACCATGTAGTTTAACTTCATGTGGTCAGGACGAATGTTATCTTGTAGTTTTTGGTTGTATGACTAGGACCAGCTATATAGTTTAATGCTTTTAATCTGGGAAGTATATGGTGCTATTTAGTTTAATGTCCTGTATCTAGGAAAAATGTTGTTCAATTGCATGAAATATTTCTTTAGGAAACTTGCATTTTTTGGAGTCGTAATAAGATTTTCATCCATTGATATCAATGAATAATATTCATTAGAGTGGACCTTGTGTATGGATTAAGGTCCATCCTACATTTTATTAAGCTTTGGAGGCTTCTTTATTGGTATCATTGGATCCCTAAGGACCAGCACCAATTCTCCTTAGAGTAATGAATGGTAGAAAACCTTCTTGTTAAAGTATCACACTATTCAATTTTGATAAACTTCCAAATGATGATAGGTGTGCAATATTTTTTCATCAAGACACCCCAATTCATCAAGTTGTTTATGGTATTCTTCATATCTAAATAGTTGGTCATAAATGGAAATGTAGAGTGATGGTAATTAAATCTCAATCAGAAGGACTGATTTTGTTTTGTATAATAGTGAGTACAAGGTCATCTGTATGGAAGTACGAGTTGTATTCTTGTAATCCCATAAGGAATAAAAGTTATTGTTAGGCCATGAATTTTAGATTTTTCCATTATCTTCTAGATTATGTTCTATAGGGTCTTGTTGAAGGCCTCTATTTTTCAATTATCCACTGCATGATAGCGGCCTGAATAGTTTTATTTGATATTGTATTCTTGATACAGCTTTTCCACCTCAGTGGAAAAGAAATTGCTGTCAATCTCCATAAATATTGAATGATGGACACCAAATTTGGTAACAATGTTAGATTTTACGAAGCTAACATTTCTTCTAGCCCTGAATTATTTGAGGGGTATCACCTCTACCCATTTGGAGAAGAAATTAGAAGAAGTAAACATGTATTTGAACTTCTTGGTTGTGGCTGGAGGGTATGGTCCCACAGCATCAATTCCCCAAATGGAATATGGCCAGGAATATTGCGTTGTGCATATAAAATCTAGGGGTTAATGGATGATGTTGGCATTCACATTGAAGGAGTGATATTTCTCTATCAAATCTATGTAATCTTGTGTCATAGTGGGCTAGTAGTACCTGAGCATTCATATTTGGTTGTAAAGCATGTTTCCTAACTGGTCGGCACTACAGTATCCTAAGTGTACTTCTTTCATGATGGTAGTGGTGTCTTCTCTGTAGATACATCTGAGAAGTACTCCATCAAAGCCTCATTCATAGAGGACTTTTTAGAGATTTGGCCATCCTAAAGAGTGAATTTTACCACTCATCGCCATATTTTCTCATTCCCATCTCTATCTAATGGGAGGAATCCATCCTAAAGATAATCCATGATTGTAATCATCCACCCAGTTGTAGGGACATATAGCTCGTGGATGGTACTGATATCATTAATCTCTTCTATTTTTACTTGAATAAAAGGAGAAACCATTCTGTGGTGGGAAATGTTGATGACTATTTCATCTCAGTTTTGATCTTCCAATGTGGTAGTCACATTTTCCAACACATATTCTTCGGAATTCTAGGTTTGTTGGATGTGATTAAATGATGGCTCTAAGGGGAACTCTTCTATTCACCCTTGTAAATAATCTATCAGGGGGTCTCTTATTTTATGATGGAGTAAACCCCATTGATCTATTTGATTACCGACTATGAGTCTCCTTTCACCTCTAGGTTGTTCATTGGTATTTGGAGTGCCAATTCTAGTCCTGCAATGAGGTCATGATATTCCACCTCATTATTGGTAAAACCTTCTTATGATAGAGATGAGTAAGGTAGGACTACTTTAACTTGGGAGATAAGCACAAACCCTAACCAAACTTTTATGAGATTAGGGTCTTCTATTCTCTTCCCCATGGGGCTCTTGGATGTGCCATCAAAATAAATCTCCCACATTTGGGTTTTTTACTAAATAGAAAATATCTATTCATCAGGTACTTTAGTATTTAATGAAATTACTTGTGTATATGGGTGATCTGCAATAAAATCTTCCAAGGAATGGACTTTCACTACTTTTTGAGGCACGAATTATATATCAAACTATTTCATAATAACTATTAATTGTGCCTGATGTCTTGTCCGCATAGGATGACTATGGAAAACATTTTATGGGTTATTTTGAGAAACCAATTGGACATCATGATGTTGTAGGTAGTGCCTCAACTTTAGAACTACGAAGATTAATGCAAGGAAACTCTCCTCGATATCTGAATAATGAGTCTCAGTGTTAAACATGGTTCTAATGTGATAATAAAGGATATTATCATTCCATGCATCATTCATTTGTGCAAGTAATTCACCCAGTGATCAGTCCAAGGACTTCAAATATATAATGAGTGTATTTTCTTATACATGTGGCATTAATACCAGTGTAATCAATAGTTATTTCTTAAGTTTATCAAATTATTCCTAAAATTCACTGTTCTATTGATATTTGACCAAATTCATCATAAATTTGGTGAAGGTAAAACACTTCCCTTCAAGGTTTTCTATGAAGCGTTGGATGTAGGTCAAGTTTTCTGGAAGTTCTCTTAACACTTTTAGGTTTCTAAGAGGTGACATGTTATGGATATATTTCATTTTCTTAGGATAAAATTCAATTTCATAATGAAATTAAATGAATCTGAGAAACATTCCTGAGGTTTTCCCATGAAAGAGAATTTTTAGTGGTTCATATTTAGGCTATATTGTTGAAGGTTACTGAAGATGGTCTCCAGGTCAGCCAAGTGGTTAGAACTTTTTCAATACTTAACCATTAGATTTTAAATTTATAATTCAAAAAGCTACCCCAAAAATGTTTGAAAATGTGATGCATGTCAATTTGTTATGTGGCGTCGATGTTCTTTAAGACAAATGGAATTACCCTATAATAGAATTCTTCCTAAGGGGACATAAAGGTAGTGGATTCTTTATATTCTGGGGTCATTCAAATTTGATTGTACTTGGAGTATCCATCTATAAAGCAGAGGGCTTGATAACCAGTTTTTGCATCAATCAGGAGTTTTGTGATTACAACTGAGAAGTCATCTTCGGGACAATGCAGATTGGATCTCTAAAATCAATGAAAAATCTGATTTTATCGTTTTTCTTCCTTATGGGGATGATATTGGCTAGCCATTTTGGAAACTTTACCTCTCATATGAAGTTTTTCATGATGATCTTATCCACTTCATCCTCAATTTTGGTGGTTTGAGTTGGTTTTTTCTGTCTCCCTACTTGTTTATATCTCCAGTGGTCTTCTGGAAAACCCAAGTGATGGGAGGCCACCTCGGGTTCGAGGCCTGGAATCTTTGTGTAATTACAGACAAAACCATCCCTATGTTTCTTTAGAAATTATGTATATACCTCATATTCTTCGGGATTCATGTCTGGACTAATTAGAGTGGGTCATGGATATTCTTATCTACCACGATTTATCTCTCTAATTTCATCCATAGTGGTGGAGAAACCCTCCCCAAATGTTGTAGGAGCATCCCTGGGGACTTCTTCTTCATCCACTTCCTCACTCTTTAATTCTTTCTCCTTATCTTGGGAGGTGGGTGATGAAGCAATAATCTCTAATTTAGGGGAGCAGTAATCATTTGGACATTCAGAAGAAGAATCAATCATTTCTAGCTGAATTAATGATGCACGGCTGTTATGAAGCTCTGAAGGGGAGATGAGGTATTAAGAATGATCATATTTGTCTTATCTCATTAATGTGACAAATTATTCCTTCCTAGATTATGAAACAAGGATCTAATTAAGGTTAGGGGGTGTAATGAAGTCATTTCCATCCAGGCTTTCATTACTGCTTGGAGAGTTGAAAACTTCTCATGTGCTATCAGGATCAATTATCACAACTGACCTTATGAAATCCATTGAATGAGTTATTCAATTCAGACCCACCCCTTCAATTTTATTAATGGTAATTTCATACTCTATACTGATTTTATTGAAATGATTAGTCATAATCATATCCAAACCATTTGGGGAATTAATCTGAGCAACATTTTTAGTCATGGATTGTTTCCCTTCCTTTTAATGGAACCATGCATCAATGTACTTTGACTGGTAGGATTTGAATGGGGCCTTGTGGCCATTAAATGACCCAATTTTATAATTGATGAAATATTTGAGGCATTGGTGGTATGATGAAGTAATTACTTCATTTTAATGTAGCCAAGGTCTTCCCAAAAAAATAGTGAAAGTTTTATCATGCTGTACAAACATGAATTTTGAGTCAAACAAAAGATCCTCAAACTGGGTTTTGAGTGTGATATCACTAACAAGCACTTTTTCATTCCTATCATAACCCTCTGACATTAGAGTGGATGGGGACAATTGAGATTCATTGAAAACTAGTTTGCAAAGTGTACAGACCATAATGACATTGACTCTCGAGCCATTATCAATAAAGGATCATCGGATATCAATGTCATTTATCCTTATAAATATGTAAAAGGGTATGATGTGTCCTTGTATGAAAAAATCCTTGTCCTGGTCTATGAAAGAGATAACTTCATGAAATTCTGCAGGATCATTCTCTGTACGATATACTTTAGCAGCTACAACATCAACTTCAAACTCCTGGGGGCTCGAAAAGGCCTCTAAGAGTTATTCTTGGAGGTATTTTTAAAGACTCAATGCATATAGGATTGAGAAAATGGAAAACACATGGTCCAATTTCATTAAAAATTCATACTTACAATCTAGAGGTCTGTGTTTATCATCATGGGGATGTTCTTGTGCATGTGATTTGGGAGCTGATGTTCCTGATGTAGATAGACCATCCCCTATAATATGAGTTAAAAGTTATTTCACTCCTAGTGGGTTAGGCTATCTAAAGATACCTACACGCCAAGGTTTATTAGAGGATGACATATCCTCTAATTGATCTTCTAGGATGATTGTGTCAGGGCAGACACTTTCCTGCGTGGGGGAATTACCTTGTTTCTTCTGAGATCGCCGGAGGGCTCTCCCATGAGTTTATACCATGTATATGGTTTCATTAGGGGTGTGTTTGAAGTAGTGAATACTAGCATGATAATGTATTCCCACGTACCTTCAATTATGATGGCAACTTCCCTGTGTTCCAATATTAAGTATGGGGAATTCAGGTTCATAACCATGATTATATTATATGAAATTATCCATTACGTTAATAATGTTAATGGAAATGGATATCAAATTCTCATTTAATGAAGATTCCATCTAATGGATTGACTCTAGTTGTGTCGTTTGGTGGGTTGGTGCCCGTGATTTTAGGACTGTCAGCATAAATTCTACTAAGATCAAGGATAACATTGTCTTTGACATGATCTCATCTACCTATATTTACTTAATATCCTCCTGACCATGTTGATTTTTTAGATGAACATCTTTTATAGGAATAATCAATTCATAAATTTGTTAGCGTTGTAGATAAAGTGGCCAGAGGCACAATCGATGAAGTTGGATGCGTTGTAGTGGAAGTGACTGGAGGTACATTCAGATATTGTAACTGTGTTCGGAATATATCATGATTCAGGTTGATCATTTTCTTAACTATCCAATCACCAAAAATATGTATACTCTTTCTTTTTTACTTCTTACTATTCATTTTCCACATCTTGATTTGTAGAAGAAACATATGCAACCTGAGTATGTGAATTTTTCAACTTCACTTTCCCAGAGTCCACCATATTTTGTAGTAAGTATCTAAAAATAAAACAATACTATATATGGTGCCATGAAATTTGAGGAAAGGGGAAATAGTTTGGAATATTTTTGTCACCTTCTTTGCGGGGCTTCCAAGGATTTGGAAACTTGACCAAGTTGTTTTCTAATGCTGAAATGAAGTAGTACTTGTCTTGGTCATTTCAAAAAGAATAGGACATGTTTTTCATCTCCTCAAACTATTTCTACCTTAGATCTATTTGATAATATGGATGGGGTAATATTTTTTGTTGAGGCTCAAAAGGTGTAGATGCACGATATGGTGTGATACTTGAAGTAAGAGTAGGTATATGGGCTTGTTTAAGTGTAACTATTATAGCCTCTGGTTTTCTTATTCTCTTTCACTGAGTGTATGGAATTAATCAATACTTTTTCTTAGTCTCTTTGATGGATTCTAACACTCTATGTGAAATTTCAGTAAGGTCCAGAAACCCCCCTTTGTATTTCACATAGATATGTGGTGTGCACAACTCATCATGAAGATTCATTATACATATGGGACACAATTCTTATACAAGGAGTGGTAGGTTTAAGGAATATTTCATTACTTTTCACCATGTGATGAAATCCAAGACTCTTCCATTATACCACTGCATAAATTTTATAATTTCAAAGACCGTTGTTCTCTATAATTGAGCTACAATGGAAGAGAAATTTCTGATGGGGTTCTTCCCATCCTGTGATTGATCGAGACTGCATTCTTGTGTACCATAAAAAATATGATCCTTGCAGTGATTTCATGAAGCACCTAAGTTTTACTTACAACTATTCTTTTGGGGTAACCATCATGGGATCAAAGAGAGAGACAGAATGTGTCAAATGATACTCTAGGTCTCCTTATCCATTGAAAATTGGAAATGTTGGGTTCCCAAAATTTAGTGGGGGAAGAGTCGGATATTCCCATTTAGAGTAAGGATTCTTTTCTAGCTGTATCAGCATGAGAAACTCTTCCATGTCTTCTAAAAAATACATTAGTGACTCAATAGTGTTCATCATATTTTTTGGAATGTCTGGTTGATCCAGATCTTGAATGGGTATGACAACTAGATCTTGAATAGATGCAGTGGTTGGTAAGGCCATCGGTGGAAGTTCTACCGGTATCTGCCATGGGTAACCTATAGGGTCAGGCTTGTAAGTATGTGCCTTTCCCTACCCTATTTATGCACCCAATAGAGGTAATTTCTAATTTAACACTACAAGATTCAAATATATTAGAGGTTATAATCCCATGTAGTGCATATGTTCTAGATCTTCTTCAATTACCACGGAAAAACCTCTTTATTTAGGTTCACCAACTGGTAGTTTGATCTGAGGATTTTAATGCAAAGTATATCTAGTAGGAAGGTTTCCCCAGTATCGTTCTAAATTGACTCATCTCAATTATTTCATCTCTTACTCATGCTAAGAAAATGTTTCTTCCATAGAAAGGACGTTTTCCTCTCCAAGAGGAGGGTGAGGTACAATATGACCCTTTACATTTTCCTTGTTAGATTCCTTTTGTGTTGGTAAGAATGGATTATTTGAGGGAGTTACCAAATTCTAGTAAAGCCTCTGGTTCTGGGTAAGCACACCTCCTTCATTTGTTTCGGTGTGGACCATATTATGAACTAGAACTTCCTCTTATGACTCCTCTAAATTGGCATCGTGTTTTGAAAAGTATATGGGGGCAGTGTTGATGATGTTAACTGATGAGAAATTTATTACAAACATTCTATCATTGTATTTGTGAGACTATATTCTTCTACCCCTAAATGATGCATTTTCCTACCCTTTGTTGATTCTTGAGGAACTACATAGTAGAAAATAATTTGAATGGAATCTCCATTTAATTAAGTCACGCATGTTCCATGTGATGGTATTGGATCATGATATGGGATGAATTAGGAGGATCCATTCTGAAACATTTTCCCTAATCAGTAGAAGACTGATTCCCATTGGGGAGGGAATTTTTTGTGGTTAAAAACCCTTATCCCTAAGGGTTGAGGCAATTCCCCATCTTCTTTCACAACTCTACAAATTTGGTTTTCTAACCTTGAGGTTTAGTTTAAAATAAATCCCATACCTATGGAATGGTGTTTATTCTAAACTTCCATGGCTGATACTACCACATATTCTCTTCTAATTATATGGAGTTTTGTTCAAATGTGGGATGGGTGCATTATTTGGAATTCACTTAAATCACCTATCTCTAAAGAACATTGCACTATTTTCTTTATTTTCCTTATTTGATGATGAATTTCCCTCATATGGGAGGATTTCCGGATATTCTCATATGTTTGATGCATGAGTATTTCAATAGAAAAATCTTTTCTCGACTAACATTGGTGAGATTCTGTCGGGGCTATTTATTGTCAAGCATATCTTCGTTTTTGAACATATTTCGTTTGTTTAAGCTAGCATAAAGTTATGATGTTTCATGAAACCACATTTGGTAGGATTTCCTGGTTAGTGAGTGTAGTGAAATATAATTCTCTATATGAACTTCATCCTCTGATATGAACACCAAATGGAGTATCAATGATCATCTTTCTCAATCTCATTAATGTGTTGAGTCACGTGCATTGAAGGGCTCCATTCAATTTTTTGATATTTGGGTGTCCTAAATCTAGTAGAGCTTCAAAATAAATTTGGAATTGAAACCCATATATTAAATTAAAAATGCATTGATACTTGTCATAAGGTGATATTTTTTCTTTCAAGTGACAAAGAGTTTTGAGGTGAATTTCCTACATGCAATCTTCAAACAATGCCTCTGGAATGTTGTATTGAGTGGTGGATAAAGGAAATATCATGATATGTATTTCATCTTTAGTTAGTTGTTTCCTCATGTTTAGTAGATCTTATTTATCTTTCACTAGATACTCTTATACCTGATCAGACCAAAGTGGATGTTTTTTTGCTGCCTTATCATAAGTATCAAGATTAGTAGGGACTGTCTCTATTACACTAGAAGTTTAGTGACCCAAGGTTGGTTTAGAGAATGACCATAACTTTGGGATATCTTCCAATTGATAAAGTATTTAACCTACCAAATATAAGGCATCAGACATGAATGTCCTTATTTTTACAAGTGCCTCACTATAAGAGGGCTTTCTTACCACTACATTTCCAATTAGAGAATTCTATTGAAAACGTGAAACACTACTACAAAGAAAACTTTTGTGTTTAACACCATAATGGGGGGGGGACCACCATGCTAGATTATATTAAGGGGAATACCCTCTTGATCATTGGCATTATGGACACATAGAGGATTTTCATATCTCTCATCAGGAAATAGGATCTAAAAATTGATTATATTGTGGTCATAAATAAAGATTTCATGGTGAAGTGTCTGAGAAGGACCTTCATAATTACTACAGATACCCCTGGAATTTGGTAATAGGAGTGTAGTATCTTGATCTACTATAGGTAAACTTATTAGGGATTTAAGAACTCCAACATTGAGTAGAGTAAGATCATATATCAGATATTTGTCTTCCAGATGTCTTCGGTGAGGTTTTTTCTTAGATTCCTTCTTTTAGGCGATTGGGGCCACTTTCTGGGGGAAGTGGTCTTCATGGGTAGGTGTTTGCGTCTACCTTGGAGGGGACATTATGATAGGCTGATTGAATCCAGTTTGAGCGAGTGTATTTTCTTATCCCAGTTGTTCATATAATATGGGGGGGTATTCCCCATTACCCTATAGTATTAGAGCAGATGTGTGTATCAGCTCTGTGGTGATATGCTGATGAGACACCCTATTTTGGGGGGTAGAGTTTTGTGTCCATATCTTGTGCACTACTATTATTATCGTTATGATGTCATTTAAAGTATATAGAATTTGTACATGGATTTATGTCTAACCTTTCAGTATTTTCAAGGTATTATAGGTGACTTCAGTGATTAGAACAAGGATATATGCTCATTCTAAATCTAGAGTATGTGTATGTACCTAATACTATCCTTCATTTCCTATCATTGGATACTAACAGTACTCATCTGTGGGGGAATATAGTTGAGTCTACCCCTTCTTTTCATTGGGTCTTTCCGAATAACTTTTATGGGTGCTTCCAAATGAGGTTGTTGGTAGGCTTGATGAATGAAAGTAGGTGTGTGTTCCTACTTATGGATTGCCTCCAAACATGATTGGAAGGATTTTTTGAGTGATACTAGAATAGTCTACTATAAATATTTGTGGGTTTAGTCATGTGTATGTTCTTGCTCATGGTATGTTGTTGGATTTGAATGGAGGGATTCCTTGAATACCGCCAAATGATTCTACTGGCTGGCTAACTTGTGGTGAACGCATGTATGTTCTCGCTCGCAATTTTCCACCAAATTGGGTTGGTGGGATTGTTCGGATGGGGGAAGAGGTGTGACTTTTCTCCCGTTTGACTAGTCCCTACCCATTGAGGGCTATCGTTCATGCCTGGGTCTAGATGAACAAGGATGATCAGCCATGGAAGGCACCCTCAACATATTGAGGGATCTTTAACATGTGACATTTATAGAATTGTTTGCTCAATGGGGCCTTTGAAATGGACTTATGTGTATTTGGGATGTGTTCATATGAAGCCTCTTGATCCACCTCCCTAAGGGAAGGGATGAACTGGTTATTGAGTTCCAGGGATAGGCTCATGAAACGGTTGAAGACGACGGTTGGCACCATTTGCATTAGGACCACTAATCATCACTAACTGGATGACCGGTGGGTATTAGTGAGATACATGACTTTTATGGGAGCCTCCAAGGTCCAGATAGTACTATACTGATGGTACTCCTAGACCATCACATTAGAGACCCAACGTTTAAGACACTTGGTTGGTGATGGTGTCCTTAGCATGGTTAAATAGTTAGTCTAAGCAGTAGCATGGGAATACATTGGTGAAATCTGGAATGATGCCATTATATTAAAGGGAATTATCAGAGAAAGTATCTAATAAATTTTACAAACAAAACCAAGAAAACCCTATCAAAATAGAATCTTGTTTGAATGAACACAAGCATGATTGATTGTCTTATCTTGGCCTCTTTTATCAATTTAATGGGGCCTAGAAAATGGGTGACACTATAATCTTGGTTAAGGATTCACATCGGGTTCACAATTTGTTTTCCATCAGAATATCGGTCGCTCAATAATTGATTTTTGGGGGTCATGTGTGTGAAATATTTTATGTTGGGTTCACCATTTTTTGTTTCCCTTAGAATACTAGTCACCCTATTATTTATCACTATTTCAAAATAGTTTCCAACATGTTTTGTTTGTGGAACTAGAAACACCCAATGGTTATATATCCATGAGGGACCTGATTTCCAAAAGTATATTCTCATTGGGTAATTTTTCCAATGATGCTTAAGAAATCACATTGGTCGAGAGGGTGGGAGGTCATAATCACACTCTCTGTTGGGGGGAATTATTTCCTACTATGGGACTCTCTTTTAAATTTAAGTCATGTTCATGAATCTTTTATTAATTCACAAGTTTAATGTTGGTTACCCTTGAATTTACAATCCATTATTATCATGTATTGAGCTTGGAATCATCTGTTTGTATCCAAGGTTATTCATTAATGGATACATCTATATATATTTGAGGTTCTCTATCAATGGTATCCTCCTATGCACTACATATAGATTTTCTAGTCATTAATATGATGATAATAGTTTTATATCCACATGGTTTGGCACTCTAGAGTGAATCATCATTGAGGGAGATGAGAGTTATTTTTTTGTTCGGATTGAACCCATGGATGGGATTCCTACATATCCTTTTGAAAGGAATTATAACTCACGTAGTTCGATGCCACTTAATGGGTCACATCATACCTTTTAAGGCCATGTGATGAGTACCTAACCATACACTTCAATTTCATATGGAAAGGAAGATCGGGAGGAAGGTTCTTATTCAATGATTGGTGTGATCCTTATGCCAAAAAAAACTAGGGAATGTGGAAGGGATATGAATTTCCAAATTGAATAAGACCCTACTATGAATGTAGCCCAGATAGAACATGGTTGACTTGGGGTGTTGGGTTTGGACCCCATGGGGGCTTTCTACACATCCCATTTTGATGTGAATCAAATCCTATGTAGTTCGGTTGTGAGGATCCATGTCTATGGAGACCCTAGAAGATTTGTCTCTCAAGGGAGTGTGTCCCTTTAAGAGGATTAAGTTGGGGATTACTTCTAAAGAGGATACCCTTTTCTACTATTTTGATTGAATCTTACTCCTGATGAGGATTCACTTCGATGGGTTGGGATCATGTGGATGTCATGAACATCATCAGCCTCTAAGACCATGTGATTCATGATTGGTGTAATAAACAAGAGGAGACAGAAGGTCCAAGAAACTACACAATCTTCTTTTCCCTAAGGTTGGATACATGTCCCTGACGACCCACGTATATGGTGTAATTATAAAGGAAGGATAGAGAAAGATTAAAATGATGATCCCCTTCAAAAAAATGTATTGAATGGAGTGTATTTCATGATCATTGATATCCTTTGTGTCCATATGAGTCAGGATGAGTCAATATTGAATGTGATGGACAAGGGGGAAGTATATGATTTGGAATACAACACACTTCTGCACCTCCACTAGTGGAAGTGGACGGGGTGAAGGTGGAATAGGTCAAGGTTATGCACTAACATGTCTTCACTTTACACTAGAATGGTTCCAGGGTATGGAAAATGAGGAAGGAGGTATGTAGGAGAGAGAGGAGAGGACTTTGGTTCCCATCCCATCATTGAGCCAGAGTGAAACCTCCTGTAATTAAGGATAGTGGAAAACACCAGGGGGATGCCCTAAAATTTGTCTCGTAGTCAGGTAGGGGGTTCTAATTACTTGTTGAATGAGAAATAAATCATAATCCACATCCTTCCCACTAGGAAATGGAGGCTCTTTCTCTTATAGATGACAAGGGTATGACATGTTCCTAACCAGAATATTAAAGACTAGTAACTCCCTGAAACTATCCTCGATGTTAGGTCCTTGTGAATGAAGGGATAAAAATCCACATAGTCCATGAGGATCCTAACTATTTTGTAGGAAAAGTACGACAAACCTCTAACTGTAGGAATAAAAATACAAATAGGTGGCACATTTTTGTGCCCATTTTTATGGTTTTACAAGTCCAGAGGTCTTGGTGGAGGTTTTAAATTGTTCCCTTTAAGGGAAGGGAACCAAGGTAATAGGATTCCTTCTATCAGTGGTTTGGTAAGTGGACTCAAAGAGGGGATCACATAGGTCCTGGTTTAAGTGGGAAGAGGTGCCTCTCACAGGGCCAGGGAGGAACTGTACAATCTTTTCAAAGGGGGTATAGTTCTGCATGAGCTAGAAATTCCTTGGAAATGGACCATCAGGGTAAATCAATTGGTTAATGCTTTAGCCTAAGAACCATGTGTCTTTTATAGTTTATTTGGAAGGGGTCTTTCATAGGACCCATGTTAAGAAAAGGGGCCTCATGTAGGTGGTTTCTTGTGAGGGGAGAATGGGTTCTCATGCATGTGTCTTGTGTTTAAGACCCTAGAGGGAATTTGATCTCATTTATCAACTTAAATTTTATCTTATATTGGTTTTTTGAGAGCTACTTTCAAAATTTTAGGAGAATTAGGTGAAGGGGATGCACGTCGAGAGCTTGGGGATTTTTCTGATTTTTCTGGTTGTTCTAATGAGGATCCCTTGTGTACTATTTATAAGAAACAAGGGGACCCTGATCGAGGGAGGATGCCCACATAGTTTATGGGGATAAATACTCAGTATATTTTCCCTACGCAGGGGTGTCCTACCCTTTTGTGGTGAGCAGGGGGCTAAGTTAGCCTTATGATGTGCAAGTGAATGTGTGCAGCTAAAGTTAGTCTAGTCCATTGATTTTCCTTGGGAATTTTTTAGCACTTTAACATGCTTAAGGTTATATTGTTAATATTTTTATCCCTCTTTTTGGAATTAAGTGTCAACAAGTAAATAAGATACATGTTCAAGAACTATAATATTTAATTCACTAATATATTGTTCACTGATAAATTTGAGCTTATTTACCTCTCCCATATCGAGTTTCAATATACTATTGTGGCTTAAAAATTCCTCCATGAAAAATCCATTCTTTGATTCCATCTCCAGTTTATATTCTTTAATATATATCTTGATATAAAACTACCTATTTGTTGTCATTAATATCCCTTGGTTCTTTCTAGATATAGAATCAATCCTCCGGTTCTCATTTTCATGCACTATTTATCATCTTCATCCTACTAAGGATTATAAATCTTATAATTGTTTGAATATACATTTTACTCTCCTATTCTAGCATCAACCTCAATATAGGGGTCAACATGATAAATATAGGGATCATTTGAAACCATGGTGGTGATGAATTTGTGTAGAGTTAGGTTTCTAAACCCAACCATTAACTCAAACATAGAGATCATCAACCAAAATTATAGAATAACATATTGAAAATATACACATTATTAAGGTTTCATATTGGTAAAAATAAAAATATATCATCCATGTAAAGATAATTCAAAAAATTTATATACCACCAAATGAAAAAAAATATAAAAGCATAAATGTAAACATATATTTTTGTAAAGGTGGATATAAATATATGTAAGGGTATAACTCAAATTTTAAACCTTTGTGTAAATATACGCATAAAGTTTTGTAAGGGTAATCACAATATATTGTAATGGTAAACTGAATGCATAATGATAAATTCATACTCATGTATGGGTAAATATATGTTACGTAAGAGTGGAAATGGTCCACTATATACCAACACCACCATTGACGAAAAAGAGATGGAATAACTCTACCACACCCCATGGGGAATTAGTAGTGATTAAAATAATTATTAAGATAAAAATTCATTATGTACATAAAAACAAATTTCTAAAAAATAGTTATTTTTATCATCAAATAATTTTATACAAATTTCCAAACAATTGGTAATATATTTATGAATTATTATTCATTTATTAAAATGAATGTAAAATAAATATTAATAAATTCAATACATCAAGTAAGAGAGATTTATGTTAAAATTAATGTTTTATAATAACATTTATTAGGCCAAGAATATTTAAATTGGTACTTCTTATAGTAGAATAATAAATTCATAAATTTTACTATTTTTTAACAAATAATTCCATAAATGTTATCAATAAATTTGAATGATATGTCTTCTAAAATTTTTTAAATTTAGGAAAAATTCACAATTTATAAAATTTGTTTTTTGAAAATAAATTTTATTTCCTATGTGAATAAGAATATTTTTATTCTTAAAGAATAATTTATTTTGACAATTATGTTTTTTCTATATATCTTTTAATGTTTTACTTTTTATTTTATAAAGAATTATTCACTTTAGTTTACTGTTACATTCATCACATGTTGTAAAACATGTTTAATGTATTCCAATCTGAAATACATACTAAACTATAGGGGTGTTACGCTACACATTACTATATAAAGCCTTGTGGATAGTATGTATCATCATACCATATGGGATGTAAGAATGTTTGAAACATGGTATAAAATTTAATAAAAAAAATTAAAAAAATATAGGATTTCAGTTCCATATAATGTTTAGAAAAATAAATACTCAATTTTAAACTTTTTATAAATATTGATAATAAATATTTTAATGAAATTATAGCTCATTTAAAATGTATTATGAAATTATAAACATTTTTTAATTAAAATTATTCAAGAAATGAAACAATATAAATTTTTAAATGACAATTAATCTATATTTTAGTTATATTTCATATGTACTTTTTTGGGAAAATTAATAATTTTTTGAATTTGTTTACCCCTTATTTGGAAATAGGGCCTATGTAAAGGTAGATACACTCTACCATTACCCATGGTGGGTGTTGGGAGTTATGTAAGGGAAATTCTTTATTTATCTGAGTTTCATAAAGTAAACACACCAACGATATAAGGTAAAGTCTTTATTTATCTCACTTGAATACATTAAACCCACAAATGACATAAGGGAAAGTCTTTATTTATCTGAGTTATGTCAGGGTAACCTATAAACTTTGTAAAGGTGGATTATTATTTAAACATTATAAAATAGGGTAATCTAGAACTACGTACTAGGATAATGTTCTTCATAAGAGTAAAATGGGTTTTCAATCCTCTATATATGGGTAGAGTGGTCTTTCCTTGAGTTTCATAATGGTAATCCTAGTTTTTTAAAAGTTTAGTAATAGTAACATGCCACTATAAATGAAAAGGTGGAATTTTCTATACACTACATATGGGTAACCTTAGAGTTGGCTAAGTGTATCACATCGTTACTAAAGGTCGTGTAAGGGTGGTTCCCTTATTGGGTAAGTGTAACTTTCTTTTCTTAAAGGATGCGTAAGGATAAAGGGGTGTTGAATTAGGGTTGGAATAGGTATATGATTTTGTGTGAGTGTAAACTAAATATTCTCAAATGATATCAAGGAGCTTCTTAACAGGTTACCCATACCCAACTCATATTTGTGAAAAAAAAGTAATAATGTTTTTTGTTTCTTCTCCCTTACACAATCCTATAACTCATTTTTTACAATTTAAAATTCCAACATCATGGAAATAAAGTATTTGAATAATTTAATGTGTTTGAATAGTATTTTGGTTAAACTTAAAGACTCAAAAATCAGGAATATATTAAAATAAAAATTTTATCATGTATTAAATTTTAGGGTTTTAATGTTATGAACTAGAATGTGGATTAATTTCTAAAAAATTTCTAAATCATACTGCCTTTCAGTTTTTGGTGTTCTTATAGAGTTCAAACGCCCCATAAATTCCTATATTCATGATTGATGAAGACACCTTCTAGGAATCTAAAACCTTCATCCCTTTTTGAAGCATAGAAGAACTTTTTATCTCCTCTTTTACTAGGTGTTTAATTTTATGATAAATAAATTCTAGTTCAAAAATTGTATTTTTATTCTCCTTATTTCATGTTATATTTGTAAAATAATATCCATGAAATTTCTGATAATGATCAAATATAAATAAAATTATTATCTTGGATTATTCTAGATAGTTGAAATCTCATTGCATGTGAAATTTTAATTATTATTTAGGTAAGAAACTAGTTAACTCATTTTATGGATTAAATTTAAAATTTTGAAATTACCTTAGAGGGAGAGACTTTGATCACATGTTTTGTTTTTTATTTATTTTGAAAATAAAATAATTGAAATCAGTTCTATGAGTCCTTATAATGTTTTTTAAAACAAATAAATATGTTTAGGTGATTCAAGTGATGATTCCATGACGTTCATTGGATTTCTACATTAAAACCCAAGAGGTAGGAGGTTTCTTACTAGGTAGAGTCCTTGTACATTATTGCTATCATGAT
This sequence comes from Viscum album, assembly GCA_963277665.1. Lineage (NCBI taxonomy): Eukaryota > Viridiplantae > Streptophyta > Magnoliopsida > Santalales > Viscaceae > Viscum > Viscum album. The sequence goes on along the minus strand of OY728139.1, from coordinate 1,507,407,619 downwards.
ATGAAATTGTGTTATTGTGTTCTTAGAACATGTTTAGTATGAACACATGTTTGTATGATTAATGTTTACTATGGTTGTTTTCTTATTCCTTTGTATATGTGTGAATGATATGATGACACTACTTCAATGTGTTTTTTGGTATATTATATATTTTTAGGCTCTATAAATAGTACCAACATAAGAGGTGAACCCAACATGGATCGATGGCCCTATATGGGGGATGTATTTAGATGTTTCATCAGACATGATTAAGAGACTAAGATAGATAATGGGGAAAGAGTGGCATGACCTGGAGGTATGATGGTCCTATGTGATCAAACATAATAGATTATAGTGGGGCATGATGAAATATGTAACCTGGACTTTGTAGAAGAAGGGGTAGGATTATCTATATGAACTAGATTGAGAGATAATGATGTGGGGTGATTTCCTTGTATGTTATAACCTGGTGGTCTATAACCTATATAGATATAGAGCTTCTTATAGGTAAACACCATTATTGTGACTTTTCAATGACCATTCATGTATTCTTAAGACATAGAGCTCGAAGTAGGTACAGTTTGAGTTTTTTGTGGTATGGTTAGCACACAGATGCTCGGGTGGAATTTTTTTATGTAAAAATTTGATTGTTATCCTATATTACACACTTATTCATGTGCACTCTTGTTAAGGACACATGTTTTGTGATTTTATAGGTTTATTACACACACCCTTACAGGTGTCTCTATGTGTGTGTATACTTCATATGTAGGGATCTAGGAAGGGGAAAGGGTGCGATGGAATATGGTTGATCTGAGGGGCATGGATCTGGGAGTAATAGCAGGATGTTCTTCAAAGGATACTATAGTTTTATTTATTTAACTTCTTACAATTATACTCTTATATTACTTTCCATAATTGGAGCATGATTATTTATTTAATGACTTGTGAGTCATTTGAATCTTCCACATGATTACATAATGTTATTATTTTTTGTTATTATTATCTGTCCAAGAAAATGATACTAAGGGTGTAGTCTCCACGTTGATTGCATCCAGACCCTCACAGCTGGTCTATATCCTTTGATATAGGAAGAGGAACACTTAATGTTTGGTGATTCTCTGAGTTATACCCAATGGTTGAGGATGGGGCGTTACAGAATGCTTTCAAAGAATAGTTTCTTTTAAGAAACTATGACATGGTAGAAAGGATATAGGCTGTGTGGGATTTGAGTAGGGGAGTTTCCATGTTTCTTACCAACTCATATAAAACGGACCTCTAAGTAATCATTGAATAAATTTATGTTATAGTTTTATGTGTTTTTTTGTGCATTCATATATCATTAATAGGCATCAGGGATAACATTCCATATATATATATATATATATATTGGTTCATGGTAGATCATTAATTTAATTACTTTATTTACATTATCTATTCAAGATAGAATTTTATTCTCAATTGTCTAATATATCCATACTATTGTGATATACACATAGGAATTAACTAATTAAACCTGAGAATGTTTTACCTTATATATATGTGTGTGTGATGATGATGAGTAATGTATTGGGATGAAGAACATTGGTTATTATTAGGAGGGATATACCTTGGATAACTGGTAGACTCCCTTGAGAACATTTTTGTGATCCCATACACAGATTAGGATTCATTCTAACAGCTTTATATATTCTAAATGTTTCCTTTAAAATTTAGATAATACTGCCTCAATGTAGTATTGTGGGAAAACATCTGAAATAAAGATGGAATTCTGCCACAATGGAGGATGTTAATACACTACAACTTGAAATATAGTCGTATAAATCTGAGCATGATCTTGCACCTGATTTGTGGTTTAGGAACAAGGGCCACATCTACGAGAATTATTTTTCTTTGTGCATTCCCTAGGTGTAGGAGTTTTGAACTATGGTCAAATATTTTATGAAGTTCTCCTTAATAATTATCCATCCTTCCAAGGAACTAGAGACCATTAGTATACCGAGGAATGGATTGATTCATTGCTGGAATCATTGACCTAGTAGAAACTATGAAGGATCAAAAGTTTAAGCTAGTGGATTTCATGATTTTAGAGTTTTCATACATGTTTATCTAGCTCATGTTGTTGCTAAAATTGACTTATCATTTAAGTTTTATTCTAAGTAACTCTACCTCGATACACCATTGGTTATGAAATTGCACCATCTTCAATAATACCTAGAGTGTCTTATATTCATTAAAGGTCATGGACATTAGTGGGATATCATAATTATGGAGGTGAATAGCTTCAATGTGATTCCTTTCATGGATTGGTTGAATATAATTTCAGCTCAAATTTATTATTATCAAAGATGGGTGTCATTTAAATCACTAATGGTATAGAAATATATGATAATTACATAGTGGAAACTTGGATCATGTATAATTTTCCCAGACTTGAGTGGGAATGGGATGATCATAACATAGATTACGAGCTTGGATAATTTAGAAGGATGAGTGGTATCCCCCTCATTATTTTCTCTTATGGTAGACCACTATTAATAATACATTATATATTACATAATAATTCATTCAATGATAGAGGAGTTTACATTGGGATAGATCACATGTAATGTGTGCATCCCATTTTCATAACCCCTTAAAATTTGGCATCAGTGAAGTTGAATGATATTAAGGTGAAACTCAAGGTCTCGTAGTAGAAGGTCTTTATCAGGATGAGTGAATCAACATGGGGTGTATAAGGCCTATTTTACAAAATGGTGGATGGTTTTCATCATTGCATAGATTTTCATAAGTTAAAATAGGTGACACTTAAGAACATATATTCTTTTCGTAGGAACAAAGATCACATTAATCAATTATTGAGAGCCAATTGGTTCTCAAATATTGATCTTCAATTGGGTTATCACTAGTTATAGGTTAAAAAGGATGAATTTCTAATGACGGAGTTTTGGATTTGGTATGGGATATACAAGTACATAGTGATGTGTTTTGTCCTGATGAATGCACCAGTATCCTGGTGGATTACTGAAGACACATCTAGTGACCATGTGAAAGTGGGAGGAAATCATGATGGACATTGTGATATGGATTCCAAAGACCTCTAGGATCTATATTCTTATCTACGTGATTGTAGATCATCTAATAAAATTGGATCATTTATTAAATATATTTGAGACTCTCTTGGTTGATGAGATGGGAGAGCTAAATTTATATGGAGTCATATACATACATTGAGTTCCCATGAGAATTGTATCTGAAAGAGATGGAAATTTTATATCATATTTTTTATAGAGATTTCATTAGGGATTATGGAATTAGATGAGATGATTAAAATGTACCATAATCAGATATAAGGATAGTCAGATCAGATGATTATTATATTAGATGAAATACTATGATCTTGTTCTTTAGACTTTAGTGGAGTTAGGGATGAAAACCTATCCTTATTAGAGTTATCTTACCAAAATAGTTTCTACGATTCTATTTAGATGGAACTGTTTGAGTATATCTGTAAAAGGTTATCTAACTCACTATTGTGTTGACATAGAGAGGTGATTCAATAGTTTTTGGGCCTAGTATGGTGCATGATACAATATAGAGGGTGTAGTCGATTAGAAATAGGTTGGTGACATCTTAGAGAAGGAAAAAATCATATTAAGACTATAGGAGATGAAATTTGGAGTTCACTATTGGAAACTATGTTTTCTTGTGAGTTCCACCATAGTTATGTAATGGTAATTCAAGGATCTAGGGGAAGTTAGCACCATGGTTCATTTGAACCTTCGAGATCACCAAATGGGTTGTGACATTAAAAACACAACTATACATTCCTCCACGGAATTAAGGAATACATGATGTGTTCTAGTATTCTATGCTTTTAAGGTATATTCTTGATCATTAACTTGTCATAAACTATGAAGAATATGATTTGGGGATATAGTCATCCATTAAGTAATTCTCATTATAGGTTACAGACTAGAACAGAAAGGTGTTATGGTAAAATTAAGTTCCACTTTTCTAAGCCATATGGAGGCATGGATAGATCTAGTAGATATGGGAATGGGAGTCAAACATTTAAGCTCGGTGGCCTCTTTTTTTTTTGATCAATACCACTAAATAAACTTATCATGGATGAGAATTCATTTGAGGGGGGGGGGGATTGTAACATTATAATTTTTTATCAACTTATCATTTTTTATCATTAAAGCTCAGTGGCTGATTTTGGGTATATTTTATAAGTTATTTTTTATGGAAAATTAATATTTTTCAACTTTCTTTTACTAATATGAATATAATTGGGTCTATATAAAGGTAAGTACACTCTAACCTTACATTTTTTGGTTTTTAAAGTTATATAAGGGTAAATCCTCATTTATATGAACTGTGTAATTGAAAAATAGTTATTTAATAAGGTTAATGGGAATTTACAACCACTGTGTAAAGGTACCTACCTTTTCCTATGGGTCGTGTAATGGTACAGTGTAATTTCTATGTGTTGAATAATTGTAACCGTATGATTCCATAAGTTACATAAGAATAACCTACACACTATGTAAAGTTAGAACAATGTTTAAAGTATTTTTTAAGGGTAATACAGGCATATATAAAGGGATTTCTGTCTATATGACCTGTATAAGGGTAAAATGGTTTCTGAAACCTTTATATAAGGATAAAGTGGTTTTTCCCTGAGTTTCATAAGGTTAAGGAAATTTTTATAATGTTTTCATAATGTTAACCTACAACAATTTATGGGAATACAGAATTTCATATATGCTATGTAAGGGAAAACATAGAGTTGTATAAGGGTAGGTACAAGTTTCTAATGATCATGTAAGAGTAGTTTAATCATTTCATAATCCTAATTATAATTTAATAAGGGATACATTTGGGTAATAATGAACTATGTAAGTATAGAAGAAGGTATCATCCACTATATAAGGGAAAACTCCTTACCATCACATAATAGTTTGGATCTACTTCATTGTAAAAACTTATTACCCTTATTATCACCCTTTTTAGGGAAAAATTTTTATAGCATTTTCCTAATTTAATATTCCCTATGACACTCTTGTAACTCATTTTTTATGATTTTAAAAGCATAAAATACTAAAAATAAATTCTTTCACTCGTTTAAAGTTCATGACTCATATTATGGGGGAATATAGAACCTTAATATTAAGAATCATTTAAATGTTTGGGCATTTTAATATTTCAAACCATAATAAATAGTTCCTTTCAAAAATATATTAAACTTATTGAACTTCATTTTTTGATGATCCTTTTGAGTCTGAAAATCCTATAAAATCCTATATATAATATTGGTAGGGCTACATTCGAGGAATTTCAACCCCTCTTCTGGTTTCCAATCATACTAAAACCTTGTCTCTCCTATATTCCTAGGTGTCTCATTTCATGGGAAATAAATTTTAGGTTAAAATTTCTATTTTATCTCCTACTAATTTCATATGCTATATGTAAAATAATGACCCATAATTTTCAATGAATGATAATGAATAATTTTAATGCTCGTAAAGGACTATTCTAGAGAGGTATAATTTAATCACATGTGAAAATATAATTATTCATTATGAATGAAACTTGGTCACTCATGTTATGGATTAAAGTAATAATTTTGAAGTTATCAAGGAGAGATAAACATTAATTGTTTGTGGCATTCTAATTTATTTTTGAAATAAAATAGCTGGAATTTGTTCCTAATGTTCATAGTGAGAGATTGAATGAACCAAATATATAGACATGATTCAAGTGAAGAATCCTAAAAAAAACATGTAGTTATTCACAAACAACCTTGGGGTAGGAATATCCATACCACATAGAGAGATTCTATAAGATTGCTTTCATGAGATGATATTATTTTCGTATGTTCTTAGACGATGTTGAGTTTGAAGAAATGTTACTTTTTCTAATTTTTATCATGAATTTTTTATGACTCTAGATATATGTAAATTATATGATGACATTTTTCACCAATGATGTTTTTACTATATGATGTGTTCTTGTAGTTCTATCTATTGTACCAATGTAATAGGTGAATCCATCGTGGATTGGTTTCCCTAGATAGGGAGTGTGTTTATACACTACATGTAACATGATGATAGGAATGAGATAGATGATGTCGTATGATGTATTAGAGAGGCCTGACCTAGGGTAATGATAGTCATATATGATTGGACACAAGAGGATCCAGTGGTTTTGATGGTATATATGAACTAACTCATGGGTTACTAGTGGTATGATGGTCTATGTGACCCACCCTAAGAGATAGAAATGGGGTATGATGGCCTAGTGTGGTCTGACCTAATGTATTAGGTCTTGTATGGCTATTGAAAAGAATTTAATCTTACTCATTTATTTTAACTTTTCAACAAAAAATCTTGGATTCTTATAATATGGAGCTAAATCAAGTATCATAAGGGTTTGTAGTGGTTTACTTAGAGAATGAATGCTCTGTAAGGTTTATTTTTATTTGTTATTTTTTTTATATTCATGTCATAAACTCTAACACATTTGAACTGTTTTTAAGGATGCATTTTTTGTGTCTTACTAGGTTTTTTACTCACACGTAGCAAGATTATATTCTTATGTGTGCATATTTCAAGTATAGGGATCCTGTAATGTTTAAGGGGAATATGGAAGATAGTTTAGTCAATGGGGGTAGATCTGGGATTGGTATGATGATACACTTTAGGGAAATCATCATTTTTTATATACCAACTTACACTTATACTCTGGTTTGAATTTCCATAGACGGAGATAAATTATTTTTTGTATGGTATGTATGCCATCTGATGATTCAACATGATTTATCTTAGTGAATATTTTTTTATTGTTATTTTTTCAAGGACATGATACTGAGGGTATAGTATTCCCCTTAATGGTGTCCATAAACTTACTGGAAATTAGAAACCCATTTCATTTGGGGATGCACACATGAGATCATATGACTCTCTAGCTCAGAACCTAGTGTTTCAGGTCGGGGTGCTACATGAATCCCCATAAAATAATCACATAATATGATTGTATTTATTTTACTAATTAGAATATATTGGTTTAGTATTTGATATTTTTTTAGAGAATATAAAACATCTTTTTTTATTATATAATATTTTTTGCATGGTCCTGTTTGACAATAGAATATTAACATCCAAAATGATATTGTATAAAATCACTCCTAATGATAACATGAATCATGGATAAAACTTTCATTTTCCTTTTATAATTATTATTTAAAATGTAATAAAATTTATTTAAATTATTTTATAAGATTAATGAAAAAAATATTAGTTTCTGTTCTGATCTTTGGAATAATTTATTCAAACATTTAAGTTATACAATGTGATACAAAGAATAATTAGAGTTTATTACACTCGAATCACTCATGTTTTCTATTATCGGATGGTACTTTATATTTAGTGTAGTAAAATTATTGGTGATTTATTATCCAACAGTTCACTGCATAAAAATGATATGATAAAAAAATTATTAATGAAACTAGTTTGTGATATTATGTGGTTGACTTTTTCAATATTGAGTATCAAGATAGAGATTTCTATAATTAGATATGTATATATTTATAATGAAAGTAGCAGGGAATATGTTGATGATATTGAGAAATAGCAGTCATGAAACCTAAATTTTATATTTTTTAAAAATAAATAGTGATTATGTTACTTGTGATGTTTCTTACATACCCCATAGAAATATGATAATATTCCCTTTGATAATTATAGGTTGGCCAGTGATGATGGATTTGAATGTACGATGCTATTTTTTATATCATTTTATAATGAATAGTTTGATTAGGTAAGTTAATATATATATTATATTGATGTAATTTCAATAATGAGAGTTACATTTTCTAAAGTAATTCCACCTATGGGTAGTTATCTTGTTTGAGACCCAAAATCCAACTAGTGAGTGGCCCTAATGGATGACCAGTATAGTATTCTATTCCTCATAGCATAGGTTAGAATTCATAATATATGTAAAAAAAATAGTTTTGGATATATATATATATATATATATATATATGATGTTGCTATGTAAGTCTATTGTTTGTAATATATCACATATCAAGTTATTAGGTACTATATGGTGGGGGTTTCAATAAGATTAATTTTATTATTTATTATCATCTGTTACATTATAAGTATATTTTTTGTGGGAAAATTAATTGATTTGTAGCGTAGTTAAATATTGATAGATGAGATAAACTCAATATAAAGATATATTATATTATATATTGGCATGTTATATTTATTAATAATTTCAAAAAGTTTATTAATGGGTGGTGTTAACAGTGAAGTCACTATTTTATATTATTATTTTAGAAATTAGATTATTATGTGATCATAATATTAGTGTTTTTCAAAAAAATATTTACAACTTTTTTATACAAACCCATATAAAAGAAATACTAAAAATATATACTCATGGTTGTATATACATTTAAATTATTTCACAACAACGGCCTTATGTTGGTTATGGTGTAGTGTACCATTTGATAAGAAATTCATGTTGATAGTGTGAGTATTATATATGGTTTCTATTTTTTGAAAATCACTAATGTTCGGGATGTTTCCACTTTTGACATATTCCTTTTGGTGATTGTGGTTTATTTTTTACAACACTATTTTATAAAATTTTATGATGTTGTATTTCATTCACATGTATTTTTTATTAATTAATAACTTATTGTGATTTTTAAATTGAACATGTTTTGGGTATAAAATTTTATTTTATTCTCATTCATTGTGTTCTTTATAATTTTTTTTATCCAGATATTATTGATAACCCTTAAAAGCTAGTTATTAACACCAAACCAATTAAAATGTGTCTTAGGGTATAAAACATATTCAAATCACTAATAAAGAGATAAATCTTGATTTAAAAAAGAATTTTAATTTTATTATCTAATAATTTGTTTTTAAACAATATTAATTTTTAGATATTGGTGAATGAGATTTTTTATATTAGGAAAATAGAAAATTTATATTCCATATATTATAGTTTATTAATCCATGAGTCATAATAAATTTATAAGGATTGGTTGCTAACACATTCTTATTCATGGTAAATGATTATCATCTAACATAATTTTGTACATAGATAATTTCTCAATGAGTATGTTCTCGCTCATATATACATAAATCTATGAAAAAGAATTAATATTGTGCCTTTCTTCTTATGGGAGTGAAACTATTTCGCTATGGATAATCAATAAATTACAATTTCATCATTTAAAATTATCTATTTGTTATGATAAAATCATTTGAATGTGGTATCATACCTTATATAAACATCTATATTATGTTATGATTTGGAAATGATAGTCCATACACCAATATGAGTGTCACTCATTGTTGATAATGTGAATGATATGAACTTATCATTTGTATATTTGTATAAGAGGATTTTACATAATAGTATAGAAAGGATTTATTAAATTTTGAATGATGGGTTAATTGATTTTGATAAGGTATTATACAAAATTAGTTTATTGACGATACTCATGTGATTGAGTGAGGTAGATTCCATCTAGTAAATCCTTAAAAAGATCATATTTCAATGATATTCTCCATTACAATTTATATTGTTATAATTTATGATTTTTTCATAACAAAACATTTTTCATCAATGAGGGGTTGGTAAAATACTATTATTGGGGCTTTGGATATGATTATATTACCATGAATAGGGTGGTTCAAATTATTGTTTCCACTTTTTTTCTTGGTTCACATATTTTATATATTTATTATAATTTTTTTGGAAACATAGACAGTAAAATATTTATTATATTTCTTCTAATATGATTTTCTTTTTAATAAGGTCTTAGAAAATGGGATTTTGAATACATGTCAATATATGTATGGGATGTTAGGGTATTGGATAATAATATCACTTATTGACTATTCCAATATATCATTATTAATGATCAAGACTAATATAGAATAAGGATAATGGGTTGACATTAACATTCTATATGTAAAATATTATTTATAATTTATTGAATGAAAATATATATTCTGTTGGGATACATATGTTGAGTTATATAGGTAGAACAATCTATTAATGGTAATTGATCCATGGGGTTCTTGCACTAGAACATTGAATATTCCCTATTTAAAGAGATAATAACATTGAGGTGTGAATTTATGGGGTAAAAAAGATAAGGATTTCATTTTCCATTACCGAATTTAATGGATTTGGGTAACTTAATAATTTAAATGTCCATAGATATTAATCTTAATGAGATCCCATTAATTTTTTTAATCATTAGGTATTCACAACATAGATAATCTATGTTTGGATTTTTTATAGTCATTGATTATTTTGGTTCCTTTCTATGGTTTGTGGAAAATGGTATGAGTTCACCATGAAGAAAAAAAATCCATATTATTTTTGTGTTTGTATGTTCCCCTTATACATTTTAGATTTAGGAATATTAGACAACTATCGGTAGTGTGATACACAATGTTTATCTTCTTTCATTTTATATTTAAATTATACAACCATATATAAAACTATAGTGAAATTGAAAAGACTGTTGTTTATTTGTATCCTCTGAAATAAAATATTATCATGATTTTTATATATGAGACATTTTTCATCTACATGAATAATAAAGAAAATCATTTATTGAATAAATAACTAATTATATAACCTATAAGAGAGAAAAAATTTATCTTAATTAATTTAAGGTTTTTAAATATTACATAGAAAAATGAAAATATCATTGGATCAAAATGATTTAGTTACTTAGTGTATCATATTTTCATTAGATATTATATTATAGAAATGTAATTTTCTCATATTAAGGAATAAGATTTACATTTTCCTTCTTCTAATAGTGGATCCCAAATTAGCTGATTTCAATAATGTAATAATTGATATGATAAAACATTTTTATGTAATGATATGAATGGTTTTCCACCTAATAATAAGGGATTATAATTATCTATCTTGAAAATTAATGGTAATATTAATTCATTTTTGTAATGTAGTTTAAATTATATTCACTCTATTATTGGTAAAATTACCACCTTTTATGAAGTTATATCACCTAATTTAGTGATAAAATTAATGATTGAGCATAGAATAATAATTCACTAAGCCCTACTAATACAATATATAATAACATTTAATTAATTAATATCCTTATACATGATAAGTACATTTTGATATAGAAAAGGGTATGTGATGAGGAAATTTAAGTCCCTATTATTAATAATTTTATTTGGAAATTCTATATTGAATAGGGTAATTTTTAAACTTTGATAAATACAAATCTAATAAATATGAAAAATTATAAAATCATTCCTATAAAACAAAATTCATTAATTTTATTAAAAAAATATATTATTTTTTATTTATCAGTTATAAATTATTCCAATTATTTTTACTAAACACAAAAGAGAGAAAATGTAGGAAGTTTCTATTAATATAAGTGAATTTGATGATAACCCTTAGATAGATCTTTTATAATTTCTATTATTTTTAAAAATACCCTTATATAATAATGTGTTAAAAACATCAATAACCTATTTTTTCAATAACTATCACATGTTATCTGGTATTTTTTTATGTTATATAATTTTAATTATAAATATATTTGTATTACTTGGTTTTAGTGGAAGTTATTGACTAGTTGTTTTACCACATATATTGGAGTAATAATTTATAACATACACAAATGAGAACTAAGAGAAGGCTGGCCATGCACTTATGGATGTGTTAAGAGAATGTTTCAAGGGTTTTTATAGTTTTTTAGTGTTATCACCTACTATATATGTTGATTTAGTGTTTTAATATTTATAACATAACTATATGATATTTTTCATCATTATTTTACTGAAGAGATCTTATATTTCTCTATTTAATTTTCACCACATTATAGATTTTTCTACCATTAGAGTTGATATTGGGTAAAGTAAAATTAAATTATATTTTTTATTTCATACTATTGAAATAAACGAAATTAAATTATACAATGATCATAGGATAAATAAATTAGAATTTCCAATAATGAATCATATTATTTTAATATTCCCTTCATGAATGGGAAAATGTAGTATTGGAATGAAAGATATTTATTAATTTCAAATTGTGATTCCCCTTGGTATCTTAGATTTGGTTTAGATATAACATATAAATTAATACTTCTATCTTTGAAAGAGTGGTTCATGAGGAATTGTATATGTTATATATGGTATCATCTTCCAAAAATGTTTACCTGGGAATAAGAAAATGGTTATGATATACATGTTGATATGATAATAATTGAGTAATTTATTGATACTCATGACATATAATAGGATTCACTAAAAGATATCAATCTCCCATGGGAATTGAGAGTTAAGTATGGTAGTATTCATGAGATCACATAGAAGTGGGATTCCTATATTTTAAATTATAATACTTTTTATATTTGTATATTATTTTTATCTTGATATAGTTTAAGTTTGATTCTAGGTTTTGGATAATAAATATTTTAGAGGTTATGGATTTCCATTTTCATGTTTTTTTCTTCAATATATTCTAAATTTGGATTTTTAATGTGTATATTTTCTTTATGATCATATATTATGGTTCATAGGTGTTCATATTCCTCAGGTTTTGAAGTTATAAAAATGAGATTTGGGATTATTGAGCATGAAATATAATCAATTATTATCCATCATAGAGGTCTAAAAATTTCTAATCATCAAATTTTTGGGTATATTTATATTATTTTATTTATTTTATAGAGAATACTCATAATGTTTTATTATTCAAAGAAATATCATGATATGAAATTTTGGTGTGTTGGTTGAGTGTGAGATAAGGTGTTTACCCTTGAGAAAGAGTTTCATATAATAATTAATATTTTAATTTTAAAAAAAATTATTTTTATTTTTATTTATATAAATATTTTATTTAATTTTTCAATGATGAGTGTAAAATGATAATATCATATAAACATGACATCAATTTGAAAATTTTGTGGTGTCCAATTTCTTAAGTAATAGTGTTTCATATGGATAAGACATAACTTCACAATAGCCTCTGGTTATGTATCATAATTACTTCTCTATAAATAGATTACTTCATAAAACATATGGGTACATGAACCTATGTAATATATAATGAGTATTCAATAAAATTTTTTCATAATTCCCTTATGAAATTATAGTAGATATAACATTATATCTTTTTGAGCATTAATGATAGGTTTAATTTTTTTATATCTCAAATTTTTAACACCATTATTTTTTTACAAAAAGAAAACTATGATCTATAGCGTATATGACATAAAACAACGAAACAAAAAAAACTATGAAATATTATAATTTAAATACGATTTTAATAACCAAGACGATAAATTAAAGGGTAAGAAAAATTTTAACTTCGTTATAAAATATATACTAATACCATAGTTAATATAAATTTATTGATAAATTCTTCAGAAATAAGCACTCAATTTTTAATGAATACATTTTACTTTTTAGAAATACTTTTTATTGAAAAATGATTTGTTATTATTTATGTGAGAATATAATATGAGTATTTTTTACACTTTTAGAAAATGTATTTGATATTATGAAATTAATTTTTGAAATCCCAATATTAAAATTATCTTATAGTGAATTTGTTTCTAAAATGATTGATTTCTCAATGAATAGTATGAATTCATAATTTCTCAAATAATTTCATATAATTTCAATGAATTAAGTAATGTAAAAGTACCATTATTTTATGGATTTAATATTAATGTTACATAAGAACCATTTTATTTAAAATAATATAATTAATTTCATTTTTATAATCAGTTTTGATGACTTTGGAATATGTCTATTTTTATTCTTAAAAGTGTTGTTTTCTATAGAAAACCATTTTTAACACATTTTATAGGTTTAATTTTAATTTTAATTATGACACTTCATTGTTTTAGATTTGATAAAATAAATTCCAAATTTTTAATCATAGAAATTAACATTATGTAATAAGTTTAACTTAATTTTTTGTCATAATTAATAGTAAAAAAAGTAAAAGAAAACTAGTTTTAGTGGTGGAAAACTAAAATGATAAAAGTGAGTGTCCTTACAGATAAATAAAATAACCCATTTAATTAATGTTACTTTCTTAATGATAAAGGATATTATTCACCATGTCACTCATACACACCATTATTTATCAATTTTTTTGGCACTTTTCATGCAGGTTACTTGCTATTTTTAAATAGTTTGGGATATTTAAAAAATTATCACCCACTATCAATTATAAAATAGAACCCCCTACCCTCAATTATTAAGACCTTTAAAGAAATTTTTATTTAAATAAACCCCTAAAAAGTTTCCCCCAAAAATTATTTATCCAAAATATAGACTTTTTTTCTTCCTAAAGGACCAATCCTCATTTCTTTAATAAGAGGTCTAAATGAGGGTTTTCTAAGTGAATGTAATCACCCTCACTAAGCTACTTCTTTTTAGTTTCTCTTTTTAAACCATCAAATATTACTTAAAAATTAAAATATAATAACAATATTATCTTCTATATAATTATATTTAATTATTTTTATAGAATAATATATATCCATCTCATTCACCATCAAATGGGACAAAGATTCATCGCTCGTGTGTAAGGTGGACCACCGCCTTGGGAACCAGTGTAATTTATTTTCTATCCCTCCATCACATGGATATTCATGGTGATGGGTTTAAAATATATATATATATATAGATATAGATATAGATATATTATTCAATAAATATTTATCATTATTTAAAATTAAAATATCATTCACTTTACTACATTACCAACCATTGAAAAATGATAACATCATTCATACATATAGCGGACTACTGCCTCATGAAGTGATGTGATTCCTTTTCCACCACTGAATCACATGGATGGTATATATAACTTTATTTAATAAAATATTATTGTATTTAATAAATAATGATAATATTATAATCTTAAAATTACACTTTCCTAATTTCTATCATGATCATTGAAAAATTGAAATTTTACTCATGTGAACATATGGCCTACCATCTCCATGATTTTAACTTAGTTTGTTTTTCATAACCATATTTCATGGAAGGTTTTAAAAGTGTAAAATATGTATAAAAATTATAATTATTTCATGATTATTATTCTAAAAATAATGGAACAATAAACCATTTGACCATGGTCAACACACCGTTGTTGTTTTGATATTATGAAGTGAGAGTCTTTAAAACACCTAACATGAATATGATAGAATAAGTAATTAAATATTTCATTAAAATAATTTAATTAAATGGTTTAGGTATGAGGTTTTAAAACTAAAAAGTTTTCTTAATACAAAAAATATTATATATATGTTTATTATATATAAGATAAAAGACAAACATGACATGTCTCAACTCGAGGTGAGGTTTTTTCCTCAAAACTCCCTTATTTGAGACACGTGTTCTTTTATACACCTAATTTATTTTAAAATGTATATAAAAAAAAATTGAATATTAATAAAAATTTATTATTCTAATTCATGTTATTTTAACTTTAACTTAATTTTTTCTCTCACTCAATATTTTTTTAAGATGTTTCATAAACCATAAGGGACTTCATCTCAACTTCCTTACATTGAGGTATATTTTAATATTATGCACCAATTTATTTTATATAGTGTATATACTTCCAATTTAATATGTAATACAATTAATCCTTCATAATTTATAGTATTTTAATTTTCAATTTGAATTATTTCAGCGAAATTTATTTGAATTAAAAGTTACCAAGTTGCAAGGAATTTCATAACTCAAATTATTTTCAGTAAATAATTTTAATTATTCATTGTCTTTGATATTCTAAGATTTTGTGTGTAATGTATTTTTATTATTTAATTTAGTATTTATTATTTTTTTATTTGTATTTAAATTTGATGATGATAATCAATTCATTGATTATTCCATATATCAATGGTACAATAATCATATGATATTTCATCTCAATTTCCACTCCATTCAGATATATTTGGTATTATGAACCTATTTATATATATGAGTTGTTTATACTGACACCCTTTATATTTTATATCATGAGTCTCTTTTATTCATGGTATTTAATTCTTTTAATTGATTTTATTTCTTTCACTATGGTTATGATTTGGAAGGTATAACAACAGTAAGGGTTTATATTTTAATCTCATTTTAATCAGGATTGTATATGCTTGAATTTCCATTGAAGGAAATTATTTTATCATTATATGAAAAACCCCTTTTCATTCTCTTCTCCTATGTATATTCCTGAACTTTTATAGTAATAGTGCCATTTCCCTCTCTTTGTTACTTAGAATGATTTAGAAATTGATTTTAAGAAAAGGTAACATCATTTCCAATTTTAGTCAAACAAAATTTCATCAATTAAACATATTTTTCTTAAAATTATTTAAATAATAGTTTTAAAATTTTAAAATTATTTATTAGATTAATTTATACCGATTTTTTAATTTTTACTAAATGTTTTAAATGGAATCTTTTTGTCTTCTTACGAACAAGGTTCTTTTTACTCTATTCCAAAAATATGAAAGGAATCATTTCTTTGACATACTCAACATAAAATGAATTTTCTTGTCATCATGACCACTAAAAAATTTGAAGATTAATTTATAATATTCCTTGGTTATTTTCAAATAAAACTTTTTATATAATATTTTGGAAATTTTGTGATTTAAAATAAGTGATTTCAAATTGAAAAGGGTATTTTCTTACGAAATATTCCATGTTAATGTTTAAAGACATTTACATCACCGTCAATAAACATTGATGTTATTGATTACTTATAAATTTTTTATATATGTATCTTACATATTTAACTAAGCCATTATCCCTTCTATTTATGGGATAATACATATCATTTTTCAATTTATCAAATTAATTTTTTTTGAAATTTCTTTTTTATATTATATTAGGAAAGATTATGAAACCCATTTCTTTCAATGTGTAATTATTATGTTTATGCCTTATGATTGATTTCATTTTAAGGCACACATATTCATAAAAATTTTATGATGGATGTTCCTAGATATCACCCCAATTCATTGGGTAAATATTTATTATCATGATGTTTCATTTATGGGATTAAGGAATAAACCAAATCCATTATAGGACTTCTCCACCATGTGATATTGTCAAGGAATTTATCACTGAATCATGTTTATGTCATGGAATATGTTAAAATTTTTCCTAGGATTAAATGATCTTATGATACTATGTTCTTTATGATAGTCATCCAATATATTACTCATGTTCCTTCACTTTTATCATATCTTGATATACCTTTGAATGAAACATCATGTTTCCTCACTATGATTATTCACTTACTAGATTTTTTATCTCACCCATTTTGTTTATGGACTCCCCAACTTATGTAGTGCATATTTAGGAGATCAATGAGATTTATGGTCTCACTATGGATAAAAATTAATATTTTATGTTTTTGTTTCTTTTGAATTCTTATGTACATATTCTTACAAAGAAACTAGGCCTCATGATATTTGGGTTGTAATTAATAGATATTTATCTATTAAATATTTTCATAATATTTATAAAAGGATTGGGTCACTATAGTCAGTATCAGAGAAATATCTAGCTATTTTTCAAGGTTATGATTAGATAACTTTAGTGAAAACCCTAGTAATAATTCAATATATAAGATAACATCCTAATGCTTTTGTAAGTAATGGATTGTTTATTTATCCTATCAATACATCCATGTTTGGATACTAAAAGTGGATATGGTTGTGGTAAAGATGAATCTAGGGGTAATAGCCACAACAATATTTCTTTAGTATATAGCACCCATAATTTTGATGCACAGTGAGTGTTCCCTTAAAACGCACTAGTTTTGATACGTTTCAAGGATTTTCATAGCTTAATTCACATTTTCCTTATGAACTATTATGGTGAATGAGACAATAAACCCTATGGAATCCTATAATATGGCATGTTGGTAAGGGATACACCTAAAGCATCTTGGATTGATAAATCTAAGGCTATTTATATGTTCAGAGGAATAGATACCCTTTTTGAGGTTTTATATTTTTTAATTATAAATGAATATTATTTTTTGGGATATATTTATAGGAATATAACACTATAGTTTATTATCTATCTTAGAGAAAATGTTGTTTTATGAATACTAATTTTTAGGGACATAATTATAAAGGTATTGAAAACCATTATGGATTAATTGGTCCTTGATTATGAGGTAATTATGGGTTATTAAAATTTGGGATTATATAATTTATCTTATAAATAAACATGGTATTGAATAGTGATTTTATGATTAATTTTTTTCAGTATGTTCATCGTAATTATAAGAAAATTATAAGAATTATATTAATATATTGTGAGAAAAATGATAACATGCATATTGGGTGACATCATGTCTCATCTAGAAAGGTTATGGGGCTTGATCCCACAACCTAAGGGAGATAAGGGTGTATAACCTACCACTGGCCTATGTGATTTATGGATTAGTGTGATATTGTTTTAACTTAAACTATTTAAATGATAAATATTATGATGATTTTGGGAAACATATTTTAAGATCAAAGTTTTTGAATTTTTTGAATTTTTAGGTAATTAATAAAATTTTGGGAAATGTTACATCAAGTTTAAGTAGAGGTAACCTTAAGTCTAATATGTGATTTAAGACTAAGGATTATTTAGTAATAACAAAATTAAACTTTTAAATTTTGAGGTTATTTAGGATAGAGGGTTATTTATTTGTAGAATAATTTAAGTTAAACTTTTTATTTAGAGTTTAATTTATAGGTTTATACATTTTATATATTATCTTACCTTGTGGTCACCATTCCAGTTTTGGTCAATATTTAAAGACAATGGGAATATATTTTTATCATTTTTTATGCGATGTATTTGAATTTTATTCCAATGCTTCTGGAATAAAAATTTTATCTTGAACACTCTTTGTTTAGAGAAAAATATTATATTATTGTGAAATTTTATTAAAGGATTAAATTGTACTTATAAAGTAATTATATTTCCTTGTGTTCTTAGTCTATATGGTAAAAGGATCCCACAAATTTAAGAAAAGGATCTTGAAAAAAAGTTATTTATTTTTGATAAATTGATGGTCTCTTATCTCTTAAAAAAGGTATGATGCTATATATTAAATGTATCTTCTTTCCAAACCCATATTTTAACTTCCCACCATTATTATATTTATTTGGAATCCTAGTTTTTGTTTAATTTAGATGACCTACGTACTTCTATTTCCCTCTTTTTAAGAGGAAGTTTTATAAAACCATTTTACAATGTGGTTTTTCAAATAAAATTAATATTCAACCCATATTAATAGATCATAACTTAAAATTAAAGGTAAAAATTTTATTTAATTGGGGAATAATGTACAAAAGATATTTTCTAAAAAAACTAAAAAAATGTTTGACAGCATATATGACATGAAAAAACAAACCAAAAAATAACATGAAATAGTTTTATTTAAACATGATATTTACAACCTAGAAGGAAAATTAGTGGGTATGAATTGGATTAACTTATGAAATATATATAATGATCCTAATATATATAAATGTATTAATAAAAAATTTGTAAATAAGAAATAAATTTTAAAGGAAGACATTTTATTTTTTAAAATTATGTTTTCATTAAAAATGATTTTTATTGCTTTTTGTGATAAAATAATATAAGTAATTTTACCCACTTTTATCGTTCTTGAGGTAGGTGTATCTATGAAAGTGTTAATAATTATTGGATTATTATATGAACTTATTGACCCATTTGGGGTTTTCATTGAAATGAATTTTTTAAATAAAATGGTTTTTACTAAATGTGATTATAGAATTTAGAAGTGTTTTTGGTAAAACATTGCACATTGGGAAACTTTGGTGTTTCAAGAAATGGACATAGGGAACCCTAGTGTGTGTGACACCACTAGGGGTTACTTTTGTGATATCATAAGACTATGGTAGGATTTTATATCAGTTGTAACCAACATATTTCTAGTTTAGGCTTCTTTTATATTGAGTATGTATTCCCCTAGGGTATACCCAAAATGTTGTTCTTTTCCATTTATACATGGTTTATCGCATAATGATTTATTTCATGGATATTTTCTCAAATGTTTTTCTTACATATTTTTCACTTATACATGATAGTTATGAATTTATGGAAAATAATGGAATGTTTAAAAATGGATATAATTGTGAAAATTATTTTAAACTATATTTTTGTTTGAAATGTAGAACTTGTGCATTATTGATATTAGAACTTTTATAGAATCTTTGGTGTTATCCTACCAGGATATATACTCACACCAAAATTTTTAATTTGGTTGGTTATAGACCTTTTTTTAGGACTCATGGAAAGTTAAGTGAATCATATAGTATTTCAGATTCTCTTTTTATATGTGTTCTTCATAGTGGGATGGACTGGTGGTGACAGATGGTCATATAGAGCCTTGTTTAGTATAGTCTTCTTTATATTTAGTATGTGGCTAGTGTGGATTCACCTTGTATGTCTCATGGATATTTATTGATTTATTACACATGATACATTGATATTTCTTTGGTTTTATAAGATATTTGTGGTTATTTTATTTATTTCACCATGTGTCAGTCCTTCTTTTATGATTTTTATAGTTGACTTAGACTGGTTTGTTACAAATTTTTATCAGAAGGAATACCCTTACTAAAGTGTTTCTAATATAACCTAGTTGTGTTTTGTTGTTTTGGAATATAGGATTAAGGATCATTAGAATTTTGGTAGTAAGTGTGAAAAGGGGGCTTTTCCAGATGAATTTTTTGTCTTGATTCAAGTTACCAAGGATAGTCAGGGATTTTACCCAAGCACGATACTTAGTGGTTTAGGTTATTTGAATGAACAATATATGGTGTTTATTTAAATAGAAACGTTATTTTATTCATTTTTATTCCTTTTTTGATGAATTCATAATTTATTTAAGTTATTATATTCTTAAATCACGGATATCCATACCTGAATTTGGTCCTAATATTTTTGAATCCTCTCGTTATTGATTATTTTCTGTATTGAAAATATTAGAAAAATCCTCCTAGAATATCTCTTCAAAATTTTATTAAGGAATATATGAGGAAGGTTTTGTCGGAAAATCCTCCAACAAACCCTTCTTTTGTACCAACACTAATCTGAAATTTTCAACCCTTGATCAAGTAGGTTTCAGGATCATGGGATGATTTGTGGATCGTGGCTCAGAATTTAAAAATCAGTATCCACCTTTCTTCTATTATAACAGTGTACCCTAGGAATATGAAGAATGGATTGAGAATATTGATAGGATCTAAAACATTATGAAGACTCTTGGTTACTCTCAGATGGGGTTTTCAATGTATATTCTTGAATAACCAAAACAAAGATTATGGGACTCTATTGTGGAAGATAATTTGAATGAGGAAATCACTCGGTTGTCTTTCAATAAAATTTTTAACCATTAGTTTTATTATGAAACATTATGTGGTGTGGAGAACCATGGGATTTTTACCATAGATAAGAAATATCATACATTTCTAGAGTATTCAAATCATTTTTTCATGTTAGTGTACTTGGAACCTGATCTACTAACTAATGATTAATTGAAGGCTTCTAGATTTGTGTTGGGGTTCAAAGATGATATTCGATCAATATTGATTCTTATATTCTTTTCAACCATTATAGAGGTAGTTGATAAGGAAGATTTTTAGAGGTTAAAATAGTTATAATAACATTAATTGGAGGATTATATGTTGGTACTATTGTTATCCAAGGTGTATCTTTATTCTATAAAGGATGTAGAAAGGTAGCTGGGTTTTTTCAGGACCAGTTTCAGGGGATCTTTCTAGAAAAAAACAAGTTGTTTTCTATAAGTGTGGGTGGTCTCTCAACACCAATCCTAATTTTATAGATTCTCCAATTAATTTTCATTACTATAGAAAATTTCTCCATCTATAGTGTTTTTTAAGGATTTACCAAGGTAGTAAGGCTAGATCAAATTTCACCAAAGGTTTTTATTGATAATTCCCAGGGTAGTGGGTCTAATCCTTATGTTAATGGGGGTGTTCATGTGGAGAAGAAATATTAGAAAGGATATGAGGCTAGATTTCTTTATATGGTTGTGTATACACCTATGATATCTAAATTAGGGATAGCCACGGTTAGAGGTATGTTTATTATTTCATATTCTATGGTTCTAGATTTGTTTTATATAAGTTATAGTTATTATTTTAAATCATAAAAACTAGTTGACATCTTAAGATAAATTTCAGAGCTTATTTTTTTCTTTTTGGATCATTATAATCCATTGTGAAAGTGGTTTGAACAAGATTTCAAGTTCCTAGCATGCCAAGTTATGATATCAGACCATGTGGTGGAGTGGTACTTCTTATTTCTCTATATTGATATCTTTGATGTGATTATTGGTATGCATTAGATAATCATTGTTAAGGCCCAGAAATATTTCTATAACCATTGGTAAAATTTAATATCTTCCAATGGGGTCACTAATGTCTCTTAGGGTGAGTGGGACTCTAGATCAGGAAGGGTAGGGCATGTTTTTCTTTCTTATAGGGTAATCTCATATCAGTTTTCAGTGACGTTTCTTGATGTTTTTAAACTCTATTTGGGTAGTAATCTACATGAATCAATGTGTGAATACCTTGAGGTCCTTCAGAATGATTTTTCTAGTTTACCACCCAATATAAAGGTTAATTTTACCATAGAACGTATACCTAGTATGATTCCCATTTCTATTTTATCTTACCCTATGTACTAATTGAGTTTTTAGGACTCAAGATCCAACTTGTGGACCTCAAGACTAAGGTATTTATTCATCCTAGTGGTCAATGTGGGCTTCTCTTGTCCTCATTGTTAAGAAGGAAAATGGTAGACTCATATATTTTATAAACTATCAGAAGTAAAATCAAGTGACCATTAAGAAAAAATATCAATTTCCCATGATTGATGATCTCTTCTATCAGCTTAGAGGGGATCAATGGTTTTCAAAGATTAACTAGTGATCATGGAAGAACCAATTGAGAGTCTAAGAATATAATATACCTAAGATAGAATTTTGGAGCTGGTATAGGGATTTTGAGTGTTTTTATTCCATTAAGACTAACTAATTATTTTGTGGTGTTTATGTCAATGATGAACTGTATCCTTCATCAATTATTGGACTCCTTTTTTGTGGTATTTGTGGATGATATTTGATTTACTAAAATTCAAAGTATGATAAAATAGACCATTTGGATATTATTCTAGGAACATTGAGGGAACATTATCAATTTGGTAAAATTTAAAAATGTGAGTTTTTTAATCAATAACTACAGTTTATTGGGAATTTTATATCTAGGAGGGGTATCTAATTTGATCTTGAATAGGTGCAGGAAGTTATGTTCGAAGAGAGGACCAGGAATATTTTCAGATCTGAGGATTATTGGGGTTTTCTTGCTATTATATGCAGTTTTTTAGGACATATTCTAGATTTAATCTCCAATGATAGATTTACCCGGAAAGGGTGTAAAGATTTAGTGTAATTAAAAGTGCTAGAGATATTTTGAGGAACAGAAGGTCATATTGACTTCATCAATAGTTTTTATTCTTCCAGCATTAGATTAGGGTTTTAATTTTTTCTTTGAATCATCTGGAATGGGATTTGGGTGTGTATTGATGTTTGTGAAATAGATGGTAGGCTATAGTTCTCGCTAATTATTCCCTAGTGAAAGGAACTACCCTAACCATGATCTTGAGTAACTAGTGGTTATGCATGAACTCAAAAAATTACATCACAAACTATTTGAGGAATGGTTTTTGGTAAATTCCGAACAAATGTTCATGTTGAATATTTTCACTAAGTGAGATATGAACCTCAGATAGGGATGTTAGGTTGAGTATCTCCAAAATTTTAATCTTCATAGTCATTATACTATTTTAAAATGTAATGTGGTTACTGATGCGCTGATCTGGAAATTACCAATAAGATCAATGAATGAATCAATGTAAAAGTTTTCCCTGGTGAGTTTTTTTAATAATATGATCTTTGGGGATGGTAGAAGTTGGTGGGTAGGTATTTTTGGATTCAATAAAGGCTAAATGTTGTTTAATGAGTGGGTTTTGATCATAGAAATATTTGGCCCTGAGTTCCATAGATTTAGTAAAATCCTTTATAGTGGGGATACCTCGGGTGAGTGGTCTCAGTCACCCAATGGTGCTTTGTGATTTAAAAATAGTTTAGTTATCACATTTTCTATGAGGTAGGTGTTGATGGAAAATGAAAATCATTATTATTGTTTTATACTCCCTACTACTAAAAAGATGTATCATTATTTAAAACATTGGTATTGGTGTCTGAGGATGAGATGGTCGATTTTGGATTTTGGGTCATAATGTATTTCTTGTCTAAGAATTAAGTCAGAAAACCACAGACCTTTTGGTTTGTTACATCCCTTATCTATTATGATATGTAAATGGGATAAGATATCCATGGAGTTCATTAATGGTTTTATATAAACATCTATTGGGAAGAATGTGATATGGGTGATCATAGATCAACTCATGAAATCAACACATTTCCTACCTATCAAGGAGATGGGGAATGTGGAGAATCTTGGGGAATTTTATCTCTAAGATATTATGAGACTTCGTGGTTTTCCCTATGTGGTTGTTTCTAATAGGGACCCAAGACTTACATATAGGTTTTGGAATGGTTTTCTAGAAGTGATGGTTTCCCAATTGAAATTCATCACGACATATCATCCACCGATAGATGGATAGAAATAGAGATATATAGAGGTTCTTCAGTATTGGATCTGGGATTTTGTGCTTTATTTTTGTGGTTTTTGGTAAAATCAATTTCATTTAGTTAAGTTTGACTAGAAAAATAGTTATCAGGACCCATTCAAAATTGAACCCTTAGAATATTTTTATGGGAGGTCATGTAGATCTCCTTTGTTCTAGGAAGAGTTGGTAGAGTTGTCCTTGGTTGGGATATGTCTTATTTAAGAGATTATGGAGAGGTTCTAGTTGATTCAGAAGATATTTATCATGCCAAAAAGTTATCAAAAATATTATGAGGACCATCACTGCCAATCGTTGGAGTTTTAGGTTGGTGATTAGGTCTTTATTCCAGATTCCCCTCACATGGGACATCATCAGTTGGGTATGTAGGTTATTTTTCCACTAAGTTTTTTGGGTACTTTTGGGATCATTGGATGTCTAGAAAATTTCTCATATTGGTTGGACTTACAAAATTGTTTTACTTCCACCCAAGATGTGTTTCATGTTTCCCAGATGATGAGCTATCGACCATATTCTTCCCATGTGATTGAATGTGAGGATGTTGATCTTTATCCATAAATAACTATTGTTTGGAAACCTATTTAGATTATGGATCACTGAGAAAAGTTGTTTCTTGGTAAGCTTATTCCTTCTTTTTTTGTACTATGATAGTGTTTACAGGATATCCATGAGACGTGGGAGTGGTAATTGATGATGAGGTAGTAATGTCCTTCACTTATTTCAAGCACAAGATCTTGATGGCCTTAGGTGGATATAAATTATTTATGGTGGGGAAATTAAAACTCCCCATTTCGTTCCTATATGTATGATTTGACATTTTTTCTGATTTACCATTTTGTTTGGTGGTTATTGTGGGATTCTTCAGAATGGAAAAACTTTTCTGGGTAAAATGACCTAAGGTTTAGTGATGTATGTTTTTAGATTAAAAAATTATAGGTATAAATGTGTAAATGGATTTAGAGGGAGATCCATAGGTTTTTAGAGACTTATGTTTTGGTATGGATGTTTTCTGTAGAAAATTGTGTTGACCACTTCCTACTAGGAACATTCTAATCATAAATGGGTTACGCAATGTGAATCAGTTATAGGGAATATTCCATGAATCGTGTATAAGGTATGAAAGGCTTATAATCCATGATACCATTACAAAACATTATAACATCAATCTATATTTATTTTATCTCAAGGTGGATCCTCTTTTTATCTATTTATAATTCATGGGATTTCATGAAATAAAAGGGAATCTTAAAATGGATTCATCATGTCCATAGATATTAAAGATAATGCATAGATGATTATTTCTCCATTTGGTGAGTAGGATATCCTCTAAAAACCTATGATACTTTTCAGTGATTTTGGGAGATCTCCATCTTTATGGATATCTATTTGTTTCATTTGACTCATGTGGTAGTTGCACCATATATCCCTAAAAAGTGGCCTTTATTCTTCTTTATTTCCTTTGGTCGTCACAGTGGTTTTGGTTGTGTTAATGATTCATATTAATGATAGTTTTGTGTTTTCTATCAATCCTTTTTCATTTCTTATCATGCCTTGCCTTTTGAATTTTGATTCACATGAAATGTATAATGTATATTGCAGTCACACTAAAATGGGTTGAATCAAGTGTGACTTTTTTTACTAAATTATTTTCTTTCCTTTAACCCCCTTTAAACCTCTATCACCTATTAGGATGGTAGGATCCTATATTCAATGCTGAAGGAAAATGAAACATAGTATGTAGTATTTTATGAGTTTTGTTACTATTACCTACTCCTTTACATGTTGGTTAACTCCCCCTCCCCCCAATATGTATTCTCAAAAATAATCATGTTATCAATTACAATTTTTTAGGAAACAACGAGTTGTACACCCTAGTTTCAGATCCTCCATTTGATCCTGGTTACACCCCCTAGTGGTCCAACTCTTCTTCCTTGGTTGGTTAGCCACACCAACCCTTCAACTAGTTATTCCCCCTGTCTCTCAAGGCCATTCAACAACTGGTTAGACCCCCAATCACAAGATCATTCTTTTTCTTTAGAATATATAATCCACTAATATTATGGTCTCTTTATCTTCCTCCATAAGATCATAGAATCACAATTACTTGTGTACCTATTCAAGTACCTTTTCAGAAATGTGGGCCTTTCTCAAGTGTGTTTGATCACCTATAGATGGTCAGTTGCCTTAGTGAAACTATGCTCAACAAAATATTTTTTCTTCTACTTATGAAATGGCCTCATTAATAATTGAATAACTATGATATTAATGTCTTCTAAAATATTTCTTCATATTAAGACTACACAGACTACACACTCATCAAGAAATGTATGTTTCATATTCATTTTACAAAACTCATGCATGTAAAATACACTGCATGGAGTTCATCAATGTAATATGTGAAAAACAAAAAATATATATGAGCTTATCACTTATAATTAATACATTATTTTAATGTGGATGCACAATACCTGATCCATGCAGATGTTGGTGAATTTTGTTTCTTGTAAAATTCTCCTAACTCACTTATTAGAAATATAAATTCACTATTTATCTTTGATGTATCTTTTTGAAACTCAAGATAGTGTGGATCATTCTCATTATCCATTTCATCCATCCCTATAACTCAAGAAAATATACTACTTTAGTGCAAAGCATTAACACTCATTCATGTAGTTTTAATGCACGACACCACTTTTCTACATGTAATAATGTTATATGAAATCTCTTCCCCAAATCATACTCATAAAACACCCTTATTGTATAGACATCATTTAATTCAATATTCTCAAGTACTTTCACGTAATAGAATATGTGATGTCTTTGTATTATTTGCATTAATGTATTGTGGGTTCTTTTTTCCTTCACGTTACTCAATGTGAACATATAAATTGGTTCATGGAAATTAAAACCACATAATGTGACCATAAAGGTATAAACTCAACACAAATTCATGGAACCTTCTATATAGTGACCCATCCTTTTACACATATCATTAAATGATTTTAAGCATATTTAAACTTTAAATTACAATCCAAGGATCCTAAAGTCTAGAGTCTTGGAAGACTAGGTACATAAAACTGATAACATGGGACTAAATAAAAAAATTATTTATTTAATCATCATAAGGAGCTCCTAACTTCCACTATGCTTAAACATATTCATAGGATATACTAGGGATAACATTAACCAAGGGATGAGCTAAAAATCCCAGTAAGGGAATAAAAATAAGAATAAATATTTATAAAATGGGTTATAAGGCATGACATAATGATATAAAAAGGCATGGAAAATATGGAATCATAACATATAATAATGGTTTTATATAAACATGGAGTCATATTAATGTGGTAGCAACATAAAACATTACTTTATAATGATTCAAGTCTTGTTTTACATAGAGGATCACAAGTTGAGGTTAACAACCAAAACCGTTGCACATGGTAGCATGAGTCAAGGCTAACTGCCAAGACCAACGCACATAACATATCATGGGACTCAAATTTACCAAATTCATTGAAGCACTATATGGGCACACCCATCATAACATGTTCATGAATATTCTTTCCACATAAATAAGCATACATAATCAATCATACATAAACATAAGGGTACCCATGGAAATAAATGGGTATCAAAATCATGTGATAAAGAATAATTAATGGGTGTATCATACAATTTTACATGAAAGAAAATAATTAGAATATATATGGACATTAATAATGGAAAATAGGAATATATCATGGTAAGTGATGTCAAATTTAAGTTATAACAAGTAAAAAGAGTATTTAAGAAATTTTATCATTAAAACTTTTAGTTCGGTTTTAGGGAAAATACTAACGATCATTTAAAAGAGAAAAGGGAATAATATTTTATATAAAACCAGAAGTGAAACAATAATATTTTCATAATAAAAAATGATTTTAAATAAACAATTGTGGCTTAAAATAGATGGTATATTTAATTTGAAATTGGGTAATAATTTGGGAAGTTCCCTTAAAACTAACTTGCGTATCGGGAATAATTAATAAGGGAACCACTTAAAACATATATATACCAAAAAATGAATGATTATTAGACATTGATACATGTGTTTTGATAACTCACAAATTATTTATAAGATTTACATAAAAATAACATATAACTTCATTTTGGGTAAAAATAATGATAGAGTGACCCGAAAGAATAATGGAGATTCGGGTAGAATCCCTTACCATAAGTCTAATGGTGTCCATCACATAATATTAATGTATGAGATAACAAAATTAAATTCATTAATTAAAATTTACATAACCTATCATTCATTAAATTTATTTTTTATAACCTTATTAAGTTCATTCATGACCGTTTTGATGGGTTAATAGGTTCAATTTCATTGTTTGGGAGCATTTGTTTCCTAGGTTTTCATGATTGGTTTACTTATATATATGTAAGGATAAACAAGTAAAATGAGAATGGTTGACAAAAATTGAATTTGTATGTTATTAGTGAACATATAGAAGATTAAATGGTTATAAAATTCATTTGGTTATTTGGATTGAAGATGAATCATTATATAAAACTTTAATGGGAACAATTTTTGTTAATTGGCGATTTTTGACCACAACGAACTCATTTTTATTTATAAATTAATATCATGTGTAAAAATATTATTGAACCTTAAATAATATATAATATATTTATTATAGTATGGTTCAACAATAAAAATGGTTTCATGACCAGAATTGAAGACGGTAATAGAAATTTAAATCCCATCGTCCTTGAATGTGATAAATTAACACATCTCGGATGGTTTTTTCATTTCTATTATAAATAAAGGAAAAATGGGGGATGATGATGAATTATTCCACTATAATAACAAAATTATATTACATTTAAGGTACATGGGTTATCATAACATTTGGATGAAAGGAGTTGAGGAAAGAAAAAGGGAGAAATAAACGTGAAAGAAAATAAAAGAAATGAAAAGAGGAATTTACCTCTTGAATATAACTTCCTTGATAGCCTATTTGAGGGAGAAGTTTGGGTCTTTTGAAGATAAAAATGGATTTTAGATGTCAAGAGAATCTTGGGAGGATATTTTACTAGAATTTAGACAAGGAAACATTCTTTATAGGAGTGAAGAGAAGAGGTAAAGAGGGGTGTTATTTATAGTGGAGGAGGGAGGGGTTTCCCATTATTTTAATCATTAGTTTATTATTTTTGCTCGAGTCTATGAATAGTCTTTATTATTGGGAAAAAATAGTAAATAGATCATGGTATTTCAAAACAAGTGTTCTTACATCAGCAATGATGGTAGGAATAGTGTATTGAACTCATAATGTAAATATATAGTAAATTATTTTATTTCATTATTCATCAAAAATTCATGTAATTTAGAAAGATCCCAAACATTCACACTAAACATTATTCGATGTGTAGAATACAAAAAAGAACTCCATTTTTCAAAAATAATTTTATAAATATGATAAATTTAATTTATAATTAAAACCATAATTTACTTGAAAAATACACATTTTAAAATTAAAGCTTCTTTTCCAACACTTTGAAAATTTAATTAAGGTCTAATAAGATTATCTTATGATCATAAGACATAAAAATAATAATTTATCAATTCATTTTATGAAAATAAATTATTTTTTTAATTTATTTAATTAATCACAAAATTTTAATTAAATATACATGACTTACAAAAATAACAACACTTAATAAATAATTTTTAAGATATTTATTTACTTATACTAAGATATAATTATACCATATTTTCACTTATAATATGGATAAATTTTATTTATACTTTCATTGGTGATGTTACTATTACATTTTCCAGTTTATTATTCATACGAGTCACATTACTACTCCAAAGGTCAAGTTACTATTTCATCGGTATATGTTCCTTAACTTAAAGAGATAGCTTTTATTTCACTTATTCTTTATTTATAAGGTTTTTATTGTGTTATATTTGTAGTATTATATGATTATACTATAAGACATAATTATAAGAAGAGAATTCCATTGATAAAACATTGTGTCCTTACATTCTTCCCCCTTATGAAATTTCTCCCTCAAAATTTCATTTTACATTCTAAGCTGTAAATAAGTGTGGGTACATTTCCTTCATTACCTACTCCAGTTCATAGGTTTCTTATTTATACTTATGGTTATTCCATAGTACTTTGACTAGGTGAGTAGTCTTGTTATGTATAACTTTATCTCTATGATCCAATATCTTCACTGGTTTCTCCTCATAAGAAATATCATTCTCTAACTGTACGACCACTGAAGAGAGTACATGTGAAGGGTCTGGTATATACTTACTTAAGATGGATATGTAGAATACATCATTTAATTTAGGCATATTAGGTGTAAGTTCTAGTCGATAGGCCACAGATCCAACATGATGAAGAATCTCAAAGGGGCTTATGTACCTAGGACATAGCTTTCCTTTCTTCCCAAACCTCATGACCTTCTTCCATAGAAATATGTGAATAAATACCATGTCTCCAACATTGAACTCAAGGTCCTATAAATGATTTTCTACATAACTCTTCTATAGAATTTGGGATTCCTTGATGTTCTACTGAATGGTTTTCACTTTCTCCACCATTTCTTCTACAATTTCAGGTCCTAGAATCTTACACTCACCGACTTCATCTCAAAATTCCAATGTTAAGAACCTTTTCCCATAAAGGTTTTTATATGGTTCTATTCGAATGTTGGAGTAGAAACTATTGTTGTAAGAAAATACAACCAGTGGAAGATGTTGGTCCTACCCTATTTTGAAGTCCATAAAACATGCGCTCAACATATCTTCCAATTTCTAAATAGTTTGCTCAGATTGTCCAGCGGTTTGAGGATGATATGTCATACTGAATTTCAGTTCAGTGCTTAGAGCATACTGGAGACTTTTACAGAACTTTTAAGTGAATATTGAAACTCAATCGTATACAGTAGATAGTGGTACTCCACGAATCCTTACCACCTATTTGATATATATCTTTTCAAGTTGATCCAATGATAACTCCTCTCGAATTTCAATAAAGTGAGATGTCTCTGTAATATAATTAACAATGATCCATATAGAATTGTTTCCAATAGATGTCCTTTTAAGTCTAGTGACAATTCTATGGTAATCTTCTTCCACTTCCATATTGGTATGTATAGTGGTTGCATCATCCCCTTGGAAGTTTATCTTTAAGCCTTTGCTTGTTGACATACCAGGCACTTTGATGTATATTCAGCAATATCTTTCTTCATATTGTCCCACTAAAAGTTCTCTCAGAGATCTGGATACATATTTGTGCTCCTTGTGTGAATAGATATGGATGAGCTATGTGCATCACTCAGATTCCCCTTTGTTATCTCTGGATTGGATGGTACACATAATCATGAACCAAATCTTAAAACATCTTCCCCATAAATCTTGAAATTATAGGATTTCCCATTTCTGATCACTTCAAACCTTTTCAGAATTTCCACATACTTTCTTTGATCATCATTTATTTTCTCTATGAGGGATGGTTGAGAAATAATTTGAGAAAGGATTGATAAAGTTTTACCCTTAATGATTCCCATGTCCATATTATGAAAATATAAAAATATTGTATCCTTTTCAACACTCATCATTGATAAAGAATTGGGATCCTTTATACTTAGAGCATCTATCACCTTATTTTCCTTACCAGGATGGTAGCGGATTGAGCAGTCATAATCCTTGAAGATCTCTAACAATCTTCACTGGTGCATACTAAGCTACTTCTCTATGAATATATATTTGAGACTCTTATTGTAACATCCCAGGTAAATAAAGAATAAAACATTTTCATATTTATTAATATTTATGAATAAAATATTAATTTTATTTTAAATCGGTTGCTATGTTCGATAGCGTACCTGATACGCAACAAAGAGTTTCTTTGAAATCTTATGTTGCACACTAGTAATATAATAATATTATTTTAAATGGTAGTTAACATGCAGCTGTTGTATTGGTGGGAATGAATAAAAATAACTAGAATATGATTATATATGTTTTTTAAATGTTTTTACATTTATCCAAAAAAAGATAAAGGCTTAAAATAAGAAAAGAATTCAATTTTAGGCATAGATACTCTAATGTTCACTAAAGGTCAAGTTATCGCCTTTTCATGGAGAACCTCCTTTAAATATAGTTTTGGTCACTCTTATACTTTCTATTGTACCAAATAAAACTCTTCTTTTGAATTGGGACATCAAAATTTACTTTGTGTAAATTTTTGGTATTTTTCCGATAAAGTTCATTTTTTTAATGAATAGTGAAAAATGTTGTATTTTAATTTAAAACCTCTTTTTAATCTAATTTATTTATATGATTAGATTATCTTTTTAATTTATTTTAAAGTTAAATTATAATATATTTTTACCATTTAATCCAATAGTGGTCATTGGAATTAATTTCACTTTGAAATTGGACTTAAACTAGTGTCAATCTTTTGATACTTATTATTTCATAAACACACGCTATTTTCTCTGACAACGGGAATTAATTATTAAATTAATTAATGTAACTTATATGTTTTGAATTTTGTAAAATAGACTTCATTTTTTAATTCAGAATATCAAATATAGCTTAGGGTGATGTTTTGGTATTTTTCTGAAAAACTTCAATTTTTGATGAATAGTGAAACCACTAAGTGGTACTTAAAAAACTGATTTTTCGTTTAAATGAAATTTTACCACCTCTTTGCTTTTAATTTAAAAAATCTGACATACATGGTTGTCATTAAGAAGTAAAATGTGGTTCAATGGGATTAAAATATTTTTTTGGGTGAATAGTAACTTTTAAGTTTTAATCGCGATTAGAGGTAATTAGTGTAATTTAAGGTAAGAATAATGTTTTAATAATATGAAATGACCTAGACACATGTCCTACCCTTATTTTATGTCTCATGGACGACCAATACAAATCATGGGTTGATTTTTGGGACCCCATGGAGCCACTTGGGTAAGATAAAGACATTAATGCCTTTTATTTAAAGTAAAAATAAAAATGTCACAAACATGAGTTATTTTACTAAAACAATTTTTAAATGGGGTTATAAAAGTAGTATTTTTGACTATAAATATTCATTAGAAAGATAAAAATATTTCCTACATCGTGATAATTGTTTTATAATTTTTAGACATTAAATAAATTAAATTATTTAAGACACCATGATGATGCAGCGATGACCTCATTATTTAACGATTTAAATAAAATAAAAAGATAATGTAACATATAAGACCTACACTTATCAAAGACCTATTGTATGAGTATATTTCGAACCCTTATCACCTTATCCTCGAAATATATCAATTTTGTACCTTTAAAATCCGAAACGCATTTGAAAATAAAGTAACATTTTGTAACTTTCCAAGAGTGCCCCTCCTCTCCTCTTATAAAAGGCCCCCACCTCTACCTCCATACCCACACCTCTCAAGCCTTTATCTCGGCCAAACTCTGCTCATTTTGTCTCTCCACATACCTCTCTTACTCCTAGAATCCTCACTTTGGGCAGAAGTCTTCCCAAGGAAGCCTTTGATCTCAAATCAAAAAGAGTTACCCGATTTAAAGGTAGTGTCTTCTCTTGTGTTCTTATGTTTTGTTTTGCTTATACAACCCCCTAAACTCTTTTTATTCATTTTTTTTGTAACAACTCCAGCATCTTAAATATACTAGTATGTGGTTATAAGAATCATTCGAGCTACACTTACACACACCTACATCTAATGGTTAAAGAACATACTGTTTCTGTGGATGACGAATTTCTACCTCACGAAACGATGATTGTTCAATATTCTTCTAACACCTTCAAAGGTGGCCATTAATATGTCACTATATTTATATATGATATATAATATGTTTATTTTTTCCTTAAGCTTATGTATTTTTCATTTATTGCATACCTTTATGGCTTCCATTATGGGTATACGCGATATCTTCATTTTAGGAAGTGCGGACTACCGCCCCCTCAAAGTGATTTGATTTGTTGATACCATATGTGGTACGTATAAAGGATAGATTTAATGATATTATATATGATACCATAATTGAATTATAATACTATTATGTATCATTATGTTTTAATTCCATTAAATTATGAGATATAAATGAAAGTAGCATTCATGCGTACGTACGGCTTACCGTTTCCATGAATGGTGCATTTCATTTCTTATCCCCAAATGTAATTTACTAATAAAAGTACATATATATAATGAATATATATGATTTATGTTACATATAAATGATGAATATAATTCTGGAATTAAAATTACATATCTATCATTTAGTTTTAATTCCGTTAATATGACATAGAAATGAAAGTAGCCTTCATGCGTACGTACGGCTTACCGTCTCCATGAACGGTGAATTTCATTTCTTACCTCTAAATGATTATGTAATATTATAAATGCATGTATATACTAGATATATATGATATATATGGAATCTAAATCATGAATATCATTCTTGAGATAATGTATATTTGACTACATGAACAACTTGTAAATATAAGAAGTTCACTTTTGAATCAAGTACCAAATATCGACAAAACGACCGTTATTAACTTAAATGATTACATAACGTTCATAACATGGTAATAAGTGATATAAAATGAATAATGAACTTGAAAAAGGTTCTTAAGCAAGTATAAATTAACTCCAGTTTATTATTCAGGAGATTAAAGAACGATCAAGTCAAGTCGGATACGAGGTAAGGGAACTTCTTAACCCAATTTCCGTTCTTTTGGTTAATCTCCTACTTTCAAATTATGCCATGATATTATTATGTCATATCTTGTATTTTTACATTCTTTACGTGTACTTATAGTTAATACACATAATAGATCTATTTTATTTAAAAAATGGTCTTTGTATGGGACTTCATCTCAATCTCCTTTCATTGAAGCATATTTTGTTTATACACAACTTTCTTTTATACGGTGTATAAACCCCTTTGACTTTTACGCTTATCCAAAATTAATATTTTTTATACGAATATTTTTACTAAACGACAAAAGGGGATGTTTTTGTCGTACGTATGCGGTGACAACGACTTCTCTGCCGTCGTGACCATTATTTGAGTTTTGGCTTCCTCTATAAGCCATAACCTTTTTTGAATGAAAAATAAATACCATGTTTTAGTTTTATTTTATTTTGGTATTGAAAATGGTTTTCATAATGTTTTTTATATCAATGTTTTGTATTGATATCTTGTGATTGAAAAGTTGAAATGTTATGTTCCCTTTATGCATGTTTTATGTGATACGATTATGTTATGGTTCTTGGGCATTGTTATGAAGATGGGTGGTTTCGTGATAAACTAAGGGCGGGTGAGCCCGATATAGCTCTCCAATGCATTGGGTAACATGAAGGAGTTAAACATTAAGGTTTATCCGAATAGATTTAGGTAATATACTGTGATGGGTATTCCAAACGTAACCAAGAGGGTTACTCCCTACGTAAGAATGTTATGAATGCCTCAAGTTACCTTTATGTCTTATGATTTCTATGATTTATTCCTGATTTGATGAGGTATGTTAAAGTGCTTATGTTTTATGAGTAGAGTATGATTTCATTGATTCTTATGTATACATGTACTCATGTTTCCTTTCCATATTTTTATATCCCTTACTGAGCTTTTTATGCTCATCCCAAGTTTTTTAAATGTTTTTCACAGGTCAAGGGAAGGGTACATGATATGATGAAAGTGTCAAGAAAGTTTCAAGAAAGAATCCATGTTTTATTTTAAATATGTTTCCGTTGATGGGAAAAAATTAATACTATCTTTTATTGTAACCACTTTGGTTAAATGTGGGATGTAATGCATGATTTATGATCTAATTCTCTAAAACTCTAAACCTGAAAAGATCCTCAAGGTGTAGTCTTGTAATAACTCAAGATTAAGTAAGGTTTAAGGTCGGGGCCTTATAGTTGGTATCAAAGGTCAGTTTAGAAAACATTAGGAGTTAGAAAATTGTTAAATTATAAATTAATTTATGGTATGATTGAAATGATATAGCATTTGAAGATTACCATGTTGCTTCTCCTAAGATATTTCTGTGTTAAGAATGGTTTTTCATAGAGTAAATAGAACAGATTTTCTGGGAAGGAATACAGAGTGAAATGACCTTTCAAATCAGTATCCTAAGATGGTTAGAATCAGAACTAAACAGTTTGTTGCAGTGATGGCTCAGTTGACTCAGGTGAAAAATGTTGGTTGTTTTTATTGATGATATTTTGGTGTTTTCTAAAAGTAAAGAGGAGCATGAAAATCATTTAGGGTTATCTTTAAAACTTTAAGTGAAAAGAAACTGTATGGAAAATTTAGCAAGTGTGAGTTTTGGTTAAAAAAATTTCTTTCCTGGGTCACATTGTTTCAAAAGATGGCATAACTGTTGATCCTGCTAAATCAAAAGTTGTTGAAGAATGGCCAAGACCCACAAATGTAACCGAGATCCGTAGTTTCCTTGGTTTGGCAGGTTACTACTAATGTTTTGTTGAAAGTTTTTCATGGTTATCTATTCCAATGACTAAGCTAACTCGTAAGGGTGTTATGTTTTTCTGGATAAAAGAATGAGATGATTGTTTTCAGGAGTTGAAAAGAAGATTGGTGAATGCTCCAGTTTTGGAACTACCTTCCAGGAATGGTGAGTTTGTTATCTACAGTGATGCTTCATTGAAAGGACATGGTTGTGTCCTAATGAATAATGATCAGGTAATTTCATATGCTTCATGACAGTTGAAAACTCATGAGATAAATTACCCTATACATGATTTGGAATTAGCTGCTGTTGTTTTTGCTTTAAAAATTTTGAGGCATCATTTGTATGGAGTAAAGTGTGAAATATATACCGATCAAAAAAGTTTAAAGTATATATTCACTCAGAAATAATTGAACATGAGATATAGGAGATGGCTATAATTAATCAAGGATTATGATTGTACAATTCATTACCATCTGAGAAAAGAAAATAAAGTGGTTGATGCTTTGAGTTGAAAAAGTAATGCTTCATTAACAATGTTGCATTTGGAACATGATATTTTGGTTAAGGATTTGATGAACTTTGGTATAGAAGTTTTTGGTGCAGGATGTTCTTCGGTTTTGTTTTAGTTATCAGTGAAATATTCTCTATCAGACAGAATCAAGCAAGCACAGAAGCAAGACAGTGAGTTGCAGAAAATGGTAGAGCTGGTTCAGAAGGGTAAGTTTCCTAAATTCAACATTGATAATGATTTTGTTTTGATATTTGGGAAGAGATTGTGTGTGCCTTGGGATTCAAAGTTGAAAAGAGATTTGTTATGTGAAGGTCATAGTTTTCTGTTTTCAGTTCATCCTGGCAGTACTAAGATGTATAGAGATCTTCGAGAGTATTACT
The DNA here is from genome assembly GCA_963277665.1 of Viscum album. NCBI lineage: Eukaryota > Viridiplantae > Streptophyta > Magnoliopsida > Santalales > Viscaceae > Viscum > Viscum album. The sequence continues at coordinate 1,507,369,410 of OY728139.1, read as the reverse complement.
GGTGGGACGGAATGAAAAGAGATATTGTTGATTTTACTGTAAAGTGTTTGACATGTCAACATGTTAAAGCAGAGCGGCAGTTACCAAAAGGGATGCTTAAGCCTTTACTAGTGCCAGAGTGGAAATGAGAAAATATATCCATGGACTTCGTTGTGGGATTTCCGAATACACCTCGAGGTAATAATGCAATCTGGTTTATTGTTGATCGCTTGACTAAATCTGCTCATTTCCTTGCTATACGAGATAATTGTTCCCTAGATCAACTTTCCCGTTTGTATCTTAAAGATATATTCAGGTTACATGGAGTTAATCTCTCCATTGTATCTGACCGTGATCCCAGGTTTACTTCTAACTTTTGGGAAAGGCCTTCAGAAGTCGTTGGGTACTGAATTAAATTTTATTACAGCTTTTTATCCTCAATCAGATGGGCAGTCAGAACGAACAATTCATACTTTGGAGGATATGCTACATGCTTGTTCAATGGATTATCAGGGAAGTTGGGACCAACATCTTTCTTTGGTTGAGTTTTCTTATAATAACAGTTTTCATTCCAGTATAATGATGGCACCATTGGAGGCGTTATATGGGAAGCGGTGTCGAACTCCAGCTTTATGGGATAAAGTGGGTGAAAGGAGGCTGATGGGACCAGAATTGGTAGAAGAGATGGCAGAAAAAGTTCAGATGATTCAGAAACACATGAGAACAGCTCAGAGCAGGCAGAAGAGTTATGCGGATAACCGGAGGAAGGTTCTATCTTTCGTGGTAGGTGATCATGTTTTTCTCAAAGTCTCACCATGGAAAAGTGTGATGCGATTTGGTAAGAAAGGAAAGCTGAGTCCAAGGTTCATTAGACCATATGAAATTCTGGAGAAAGTTGGATCAGTTGCTTATCAAGTGGCTTTACCTCCGAGTTTATCTCAAGTACACAATGTTTTTCATGTTTCGATGTTGAGAAAGTATATGCCAGATCCATCTCATGTTTTGAGCCCAGAGGTAGTTCAGTTGGAAGAGAATCTCTCTTATGAAGAACAACCAGTCCAGATTCTTCACCGAAGAGAGCAAGTGTTGCGAAATAAGGTAATTCACCAGGTAAAGGTTTTATGTAAAATCCATATGGTTGAAGAGGCAACATGGGAATCTGAAAATGCTATGAGGGATAAATACCCCCAATTATTTTGATAAGTGAATAAAATTGCAAGGAAGTAATTCCCAAAAGGGGGGAAGGATGTAACATCCCAGGTAAATAAAGAATAAAACATTTTCATATTTAATAATATTTATGAATTAAATACTAATTTTACTTTAAAGGGGTTGCTATGTTCGATAGCATACCCGATACGCAACAAAGAGTTTCTTTGAAATCTTACGTTGCACACTAGTAATATAATAATATTATTTTAAATAGTAGTTAACACCCAGCCGTTGTATTGGAAGGAATGAATAAAAATAACTAGAATATTATTATATATGTTGTTTAAATGTTTTTACATTTATACAATAAAAGATAAAGTCTTAAAATAAGAAAAGATATCAATTTTAGGCATAGATACTCTAATATTCACTAAAGGTCGACTTATCGCCTTTTCATGGCGAACCTCCTTTAAATATAGTTTTGGTCACTCTTATACATTCTATTGGACCAAATAAAACTCTTCTTTAGAATCTGGACATCAAAATTTACTTTGTATAAATTTTTGGTATTTTTCCGATAAAGTTCATTTTTTTAATGAATAGTGAAAAATGTTGTATTTTAATTCAAAACATCCTTTTAATATAATTTATTTATATGATTAGATTATCTTTTGAATTGGTTTTAAAGTTAAATTAGAATATATTTTTACCATTTAATCCAATAGTGGTCGTTGGAATTAATTTCACTATGAAATTGGACTTAAACTAGTGTCAATCTTGTGATACTTATTATTTCATAAAAACACGTTATTTGCTCTGACAGCGGGAATTAATTATTAAATTAATTAATGTAACTTATATGTTTTGAATTTTGTAAAATAGACTTCATTTTTGAATTCGTAATATCAAATATATCTTAGGGTGATGTTTTGGTATTTTTCTGAAAAACTTCAATTTTTGATGAATAGTGAAACCACTAAGTGGTACTTAAAAAACTGATTTTTCATTTAAATGAAATTTTACCAGCTCTGTGTTTTGAATTTCAATAACACGACATACATGGTTGTCATTAAGAAGTAAAATGTGGTTCAATGGGATTAAAATATTTTTTTTGTGAATAGTAACTTTTAAGTTTTAATCGCGATTAGAGGAAATTAGTGTAATTTAAGGTAAGAATAATGTTTTAATAATATGAAATGACCAAGAAACATGTACTACCTTGATTGGATGTGTAATTTCCTACCAATACAACCCATGGGTCTATTATTTGGAACTTCATGGAGCCACTTGGGTAAGATAAAGACATTAATGCCTTTTATTTAAAGTAAAAATAAAAATGTCACAAACATGAGTTGTTTTACTAAAAAAAATTAAATGGGGTTATACAAGTCATATTTGAGACTATAAATATTAATTAGAAATATAAAAATATTTCCTACATCATGATATTTTTTTTATAATTTTTAGACGTTAAATAAATTAAATTATTTATGACACAATGATGATGTTGCAATGACCTCATTGTTTAACGATTTAAATAAAATAAATAGATAATGTAAAATCTAAGACCTACACTTATCAAAGACCTATTTGATGAGTATATTGTGAACCCTTATCACCTTATCCTCGAAATATATCAATTTGTGACCTTTAAAATCCGAAACGCATTTGAAAATAAAGTAACATTTTGTAACTTTCCAAGAGTGCCCCTCCTCTCCTCTTATAAAAGGCCCCCACCTCTTCCTCCTTACCCACACCTCTCAAGCCTTTGTCTCGGCCAACCCCTACTCATTTTGTCTCTAAAAATACCTCTGTTACTCCTAGAAGCCTCACTTTGGGCAGAAGTCTTCCCAAGGAAGCCTCTGAGCTCAAATCAAAAAGAGTTACCCGATTTAAAGGTAGTGTCTTCTCTTGTGTTCTTATGTTTTATTTTTCTTCTCCAACCCCCTAAAGTATTTTTATTAATTTATTTTGTAACAACTCCAGTATCTTAAATATACTAGGATGTGGTTATAAGAATCATTCGAGCTACACTTACACACACCTACATCTAATGGTTAAATAACATACTGTTTCTGTGGATGGCGAATTTCTGTCTCACGAAACGATGATTGTTCAATATTCTTCCAACACCTTAAAATGTGGCCATTAATATGACACTATATTTATATATGATATATAATATGTTTATGGTTTCCTTAAGATTATTTATTTTTCATTTATGGCATACCTTTATGGCTTCCATTATGGGTATACGCAATATCTTCATTTTAGGAAGTGCGGACTACCGCCCCCTCAAAGTGATTTTATTCGTTAATACCATATGTGGTACATATAAAGGATAGATTTAATGATATTATATATCATAAAATAGTGGAATTATAATACTATTATGTATCATTATGTTTTAATTCCATTAAAATATGAGATAGAAATGAAAGTAGCGTTCATGCGTACGTACGGCTGACCGTCTCCATGAATGGTGCATTTCATTTCTTATCCCCAAATGTAATGTATGATTATAAGTACATATATATAATATATATATATGATTTATGTTACATATAAATGATGAATATAATTCTGGAATTAAAATTACATATCTCTCATTTAGTTTTAATTCCATTAATATGACATAGAAATTAAAGTAGCGTTCATGCGTACGTACGGCTTACCGTCTCCATGAACGGTGCATTTCATTTATTACCTATAAATGATTATGTAATATTATAAATTCATGTATATACTGGATATATATGATATATATGGTATCTAAATCATGAATATCATTCTTGATATAATGGATATTTGACTACGTGAACAACTTGTAAATATAAGAAGTTCACTTTTGACTCGAGTACCAAATATCGACAAAACGACCGTTATTAACTTAATTGAATACATAACATTCATAACATGGTAATAAGTGATATAAAAGGAATAATGAACTTGAAAAAGGTTCTTAAGAAAGTATAAATTAACTCAAGTTTATTATTCAGGAGATTAAAGAATGATCAAGTCAAGTCGGATACGAGGTAAGGGAACTTCTTAACCCAATTTCCGTTCTTTGGGTTAATCTCCTACTTTGAAATTATTCCATGATATTATTATCTCCTATATTGTATTTTTACATTATTTATGTGTACTTATAGTTAATACACATAATAGATCTATTTTATTTAAAAAATGATCATTGTATAGGACTTCGTCTCAATCTCCTTTCATTGAGGCAGATTTTGTTTTATACACAACTTTCTTTTATACGGTGTATAAACCCCTTTGACTTTTACGCTTATCCAAAAGTAATCTTTTTTATACGAAGCGTTTTACTAAATGACAAAAGGGAATGCTTTTGTCTTATGTATGCAGCGACAATGACTTCTCTGCCGTCGTGACCATTATTTGAGTTTCGGCTTCCTCTAGAAACCATAACCTTTTTTGAATGAAAAATAAATACCATGTTTTAGTTTTCTTTTATTTTGATATTGAAAATGGTTTTCATAATGTTTTTATATAAATGTGTTGTATTGATATCTTGTGATTGAAAAGTGGAAATGTTATGTTTCCTTTGTGCATGTTTTATGTGATACGATTATGTTATGGTTCTTGGGTATTGTTATGAAGACGGGTGGTTCCGTGATAAAATAAGGGCGGGTGAGCCCGATATAGCTCTCCAATGCATTGGGTAATGTGAAGGAGTTAAATATTAAGGTTTCTCCGAAGAGATTTAGGGAATATACTTTGATGGGTATTCCAAACGTAACCAAGAGGGTTACTCCCTATGTAAGAATGTTATGAATGCCTCAAGTTACCTATATGTCGTATGATTTCTTTGATTTATTCCTGATTTGATGAGGTATATTAAAGTGCTTATGTTTTATGAGTACAATATGATTTCATTGATTATTATGTATACATGTACTCATGTTTCCTTTCCATATTTTTATATCCCTTACTGAGCTTTTTATGCTCATCCCAAGTTTTTGAAATGTTTTTCACAGGTCAAGGGAAGGGTACATGATATGATGATAGTGTCAATAAAGTGTCAAGAAAGAATCCATGTTTTATTTTATATATGTTTCCATTGATGGGAATAAATTAATAATATCTTTTATTGTAACCACTTTGTTTAAATGTGGGATGTAATGCATGATTTATGATCTAATTCTCTAAAACTCTAAACCTGAAAAGATCCTCAAGGTGTAGTCTTGTAATAACTCAATATTAAGTAAGGTTTAAGGCTGGGGCATTATACTTATGACCATTATATATCTCACACTTCTCCCTATAAATATAATGATACTATATTTTCAAAGTAAAGATCACAGCCTCTAACTCTAGATCATGCATGGGATAGTGTTGCTCATGGATTTTCAACTGCCTTAAGGTGTAGGCTTTCACTTTATCATTTTGCATCAGTACATATCATAATCCCTTTTTTGAAGCATTACATTACACCACAAAGAGTTATCCACTTGTTTGGAGTGTGAGTACTGGTGCAGAGATAAGCCTCTTTTTGATCTCTTTAAATCTTTCCTCACATTCTTGAGTTCAGAAAAAATTCACCCCCTTTTGTGTCATCTTGGTAATTGGGTTTGACAATCATGAAAAGTTATCCACAAATGGTCGGTAATACACAACTAGACCAAGGAAACTACGAATCACCATTATAGATGTTGTCATGGTCCATTCTTCGATTTCCTTTATCTTGTAAGGGTCTAAAAATATCCCTTTATTGGTGATTACATGCCCCAATAATGATACTTACTCTGTCAATAACTCATATTTACTATACTTTGCATAATTTTTCTCCCTTCACAAAGTCTTTAGAGTAGTATTCAAATTCTCTGTATGTTCCTCCTTGCTCTTGGAGTAAACCAGAATATCATCGATAAAGACTACCAAAAATTTGTTGAGGTAATATCTAAAGACTCTATTTATTAAATCCAAGAATATTGAGAGAGAATTAGTGATTTTGAAGGGAATCACTATGAACTCTTAGTTTCCATACCTCATTCAAAAGGTAGTTTTGGGAATATCTTCCTTACTCGCCTTTAATTGGTGATATCCCGACCGAAGGTCCACCTTAGATAAATAATTGACCCCATGAAGCTGATCGAACAATTCATCTATCTATGGCAGGGGATACTTGTTCTTTATTGTGATTTTATTGAACTTTTGATAATTAATGTAGAGGCACATTGAACCATCCTTATTCTTGATTAAGAGGACTGGTCCTCCCCAAGGTAAAGCACTCGGGTGTATTAAACCCTTGTATAGATTCTCCTATAACTGATTCTTCAACTCTTCCAACTCAACAGTGGGCATTATATAAATTGTATTTGATATAGGTAGGAATCCAAGAATAAATTAAATTGAGAACTCAACCTATCGATCAGGAAGAAGACTAGGAAATTCTTCAGGGAATACATCAGTGTAATCCCTCACGATGGGTATATCTTTGAGAAGTATCATCTCCTTTGTATCAATGATTTGAGTTATACATGATTGCACATAAAGAAATAATATACACACTTGAGATAATGATTCTAAAGGATATTCATCATCCTCCTTAAACTTTTAAAGAAGTGGAGGATGCTTTGGGATGTGAAGATTGATCTCCCTTTCCTGACAGTTGATGTTGTCTTTATATAAATATATTCAATCCATGCCCAAGATAACATTGAACTCCACTAAAGGAAGTATGAAGATATTTTCTAGGAGGTTTATTACAGAAACATGTACTGAGGAGGATTTATAAACCTTTTATGTAATGATTTCTCCATTCACTATTATCATAGATAACTCAAACTCCAAATTTTGAGTTGGTGTTTGAATAGTTCTACTAAACTTTCAAGATATGAAAGAATGCGTAGAACCAAAATCAAATTGTATGTTCACTATTATTAAATTAATTGCTAGCATACCAATCACCACATCATTGTATGGATCTAACTCAGTAATAGTGATATCATAAGCCCTTCCTTCTTGTCATGGAGGATGTTATTGATTTCCTCTCACAACCCTTGGCTTAGGGAAGTTGTTCACATAATTACCAAGCTCTGTGTAGTTGTAACACTCTACTACAGGCTAACTATTGTTTTGAACCTTTCTTTCTTCTGCCACATTAGTGGGATTCTTCATATCCATTCAACAATTTGTATCTAGATGTACCATTCTTCCACATTTTAATCAATTCTTAGTTACCTTTAGACAGTTCCCAGGACGACTCTTCCCACAATTTTGACATGTGGTATTTTTTATCTTCTTTCTATCATGGGATTTATTTGCCGAACCACCCATATTAGAATCCATTTTTTACTTTTTTTCACCTGTCCCATGAGACCATTGAGAGTATATAATCTCTATTTTAACATTGAGGTCACAACGGACAATCTCCCCATAACTATTGATGTCTCGAATCTCCAACACTTTTTGTAGACTCCGATTTAGTCCACTAAAGAAGTGATCCACCATTATTTTAGTGTTCCTGAAAAAGCCAAAGGCGTATCTTGCAAGCCCTGTGATGTTTTCTTTATACACCCTGATGGAATAATCTTCTTTCTACTTAAGTCTGAGGAACTATCTTTCCATATTGAGGCGGAGGGTTTGGGGAAAATATTTAATGAAAAAAAATTTCTTGAATTCCTCCCAATCCATGGAATCAATTTCCTCCTAGGACATTGTATTATTGATTAGTTTCCACCACTGATCAACTTCCCCATCAAAACGATAGACTAACAGTATGACTTTCTCTTCTTCTGATCACTGGAGGATAGATGATATATTTTCAATGGATTTAATCCACTGTTCCACAAGGCGGGGATCGAAAGATCCACTAAATATGGGAGGCATTTTCCACATGAAGGATTCGATGACAACTTTCTATTTCCTTAGAGGATGAGGGAATTTCATATGATTCAAGTTATTATTCATAACATGGTCCAGCTGAGAAAATACTTTCATAACATTTTGAGTAACTATTCCCATCATATTAGACATATCATTAGGGAAATAATCACATTTCCTAACACATTGATTATTGGCAGGTGTTCTTCTATTTACCACCATTAGCTAAGAAAAATTAATTACAATTAGTGGGCTTGGATTCTTAGCTAATAAGCATAAAAATGAATCTTTAAACAGAAAAGGATAAAATCATAAAGGAAAAGTATATCCTAACCTGTGATTACCTACATTTTAATCTAGTTATCAATGATATTTTTCCTAACATATATTATTATGGGATTCTCTTTTTTTTTGTTCCCTTAATAATGGCTCATACTAAGCTTATCAATTTACCAAAGAATATCCCCTGGGAGTGGCAAACCATGAGTGCATCAAGGCCCATTTCCATACACTAGTTACCATTTTATTCTAGCTCAAAGTGGTGTTTTCAGGTTTTACCCCTAGATACATCAATTCCAGAGCCACTTCCACTTGTTTGTATCCAGATGGGGATGTATTTTCATAATAAAACACTTACTCTATACTTACCAAAATTTCAGGATGTTTTATTATACTTAGTCCCATACCTAAGGTTCATACTAAAGTTCTTTATTCCTAATACCAAAAAATAACTAGACCATCCTTTGATACCAACTATAGAGACCCATCCTTTTACATATATCATTACATGATTTTAAGTATATTTAAACATCAAATTACAAGCCAAGGATCATAAAGTCTAGAGTCTTGGAAGACTAGGTACATAAAACTGATAACATGGGACTAAATAAAACATTTATTTATTTAATCATCATAAAGATTTCATAACTTCTATTGTATCCAATCATCTTCAAAGGATAACTTGGGGATAATAAGAACAATGGAATGAGCTAAAAAATCAGTAAGGAAATAAAAAAAAGAATAAATCTTTAGCACATGGGTTATAAGGCATGACATAATGATATAAAAAGGCATAGAACATATGTAATCATAACATATAATCATGGGATCATATAAACACGGAGTCATAGTAATGTGGAAGCAACATAAAACATTACTTTAACATTATTTAAGGCTCGTTGCACATAGAGGAGTATAATTCTAGGTTAACCACCCACATCATTGCACATGGTAGCACAAGTCAAGGCAAACTGTCAAGACCATTGCACATAATGTATCATGAGACTCAACTTTACCCAATGAATTAGATCTATATCTGGGAGCACCCATAATAACATGTTCATGAATATACTTTCCACATATAGAATCATACATAATCAATCATACATAAACATAAGGGTACCCATGGAAAGAAATGGGTATCATAATCATGTAATAAAGCATAATTAATGGGTGTATCATACAAGTGTCCATGAAATAAAGGAATTATAAAAAACAAGGACATTAATAAGGGAAAATATGAATATATCATGGTAATTTATGTCATACAAAATTGATAACATGTAAAATAGTATTTAAGAAATTTTAGTATTAAAACATTTTAGTGTGGTTTTAAGGAAAATACTAACGAGCATTTAAAATAGAAAACTTTATAATATTTTATATAAAACCAGAATTGAACTAAGAATGTTTTCATAATAAAAATAATAATTTTATAAAAACAATGGTTGCTTAAAACATATGATATATTCCACTTGAAATTGGGTAAGAATTTAGGAAGTTCCTTAAGACAGGTTTGCTTATCGGGAAGAATTGAGAAGGGAACCACTTAAAAACATGAATATACAAAGTGATAATGATTATTGGAAATTGATAAATGATTTTATAGTATTAAAAAATCACTTATAATATGTAAATAAAACTAATAGATAACTTCATTTGGGTAAAAATAAAGATAGAGAAACATGATGGAATAATGGAGATTCGGGTAGAATCTATTACCTTAAGACTGAGTGTCCTTTAATTGATCTTAATGTCATGGATAAGAAAATTAAATTAATTAAATAATATTTAAATAAATTATTCTTCATGAAATTTATTTATCATAAACTTATTAATTTTATTCATGACCTTTTTGATAGGTTAAGAGGTTCAATTTCATTGTTTGGGAGCGTTTGTTTCCTTGGTTTTCATGATTGGTTTACTTATATATATGAATGGATAAACATGTAATATGAGAATGATTTTATAAAATTGAAGTTTTATGTTATTAGTGAACATAAATAAGATTAAATGGTTATAAAATTCATTTTTTTATTTGGAGTGAAGATGAATCATTATATAAAACTTTAATGAAAACCATTTTGGTTAATTGGCAGTTTTTTATTACAACGAACTCATTTTTCTTTATAAATTAATATAATGTGTAAAAAAGATTCCAGAACCTTAAATAATACATAATAAATATATAATAGTCTTTTTAAACCATAAAAATGGTTTTGTGACCTAAATTAAAGATATTAATAGAAATTGAAAACTCACCGTCCTTGAATGTGATAAATTAACACATCTGAGATGGTGTTTTCATTTCTAGTATAAAATATGGAGAAAGTTGAGATGATGATGAATTATTCCATTATAATTAAAAAATTCATTAAATTTAAGGTACTTTATTTATCATAACATTTTTATGGAATTAGGTGAGGAAAGAAAAAGGAAGAAAGGAAATTAAAAGAAAATAAAAGAAATGAAAAGAGGAATTTACCTCTTGAATATAACTTCCTTGAGAGCCTATTTAGGGTAGAGGTTTTGTCCTTTCTAATAGACCAAGGTCTTATGGATTTGGGTAGGTGATTGGGAGGATATTTTATTAGAATTTAGAAATGTAAAAAAGGATTGATAGGAGTGAAGAGAATAGGTAAATAGGGGTGGTATTTATAGTGGAAGAGGGGAGGGGTTTCCCATTATTTTAATCATTAGTTTATTTTTTTTCTCATTACAGTGAATAGTCTTTATTATTATGACCAAAAATAGTAAAGAGATCATGTGAGTTTGATCTATGGGTGCTAAAATCATCAATGATACTACGAATAGTGTATTTAACTCATAATGTATATATACGGTAAATTACCATATTTCACTATTCGTCAAAAATTTAAGTATTTCAGAAAAATCCCAAATATTCACCCTAGCCATTTTTTGATGTGTATAATCCAAAAATTAAATAAAGTTTTCAAAAATAATTTAGTAAATATGAGAAATTTAATTTTTTACAAAAATCAAAATTTACTTAAAAATACAAATTTTAAAATTAAAACTGCTTTTATAACACATTGAAAATTTAATTAATGTCTCATAAAATTATATTATGATCATAATAAATCAAAATAATAATTTATGAATTATTTTTATTAAAATAAATTTTCTTTTAATTAATTAAATTAATCACAAAATTTTAATTAAATATACATGACTTACAAAAATACCAACATTTAATCAATAATTTTTAAAATATTTATTTACTTATACTAAGATATAATTATAACATATTGTCACTTATACGATGGATAAATTTTATTTATAATTTCATTGGTGATGTTACTATTACATTGGTAGTTTTACTATTTATAAGGGTTACATTACTACTCCAAAGGTCAAGTTACTATTTCATCAGTCTATATTCCTCAACTTCAAGAGGTACCTTTAATTTCACGTATTCTTTATTTATAAGGTTTTTATTATGTTCAATTTTTAATCTTATATTATTATACTATAATACATAATTATAATAAGGTAATTCCATTAATAAAAAAATAGATTATTACATTCTTCCCCCTTATGAAATTTCTCCCTTGAAATTTTGTTTTATATTCTAAGATGTAAACAAGTGCATATACTTTTCCTTAATTACCTCCTCCAGTTGCCATTTTTCCTCTTTATATTTATGTTTCTTCCATACTACTTTGACCAGATGAGTAGTCTTGTTACGTATAATTTTATCTCTACGATCCAAGATCTTCACTGGTTGCTCCTCGTAAGAAATATCATTCTCTAATTGTACCAACTCTGAAGAGAGTACATATGAAGGTTCTGGTATGTACTTACTTAAGATGGATACGTGCAATACATCATGCTCTTTAGACATAGTAGGTGGAAGTGCTAGTCGATAGGCCACAGCTCTAACATGATCAAGATTCTTGAAGGGGCCTATGTACCTGGGACTTAGCTTTCCTTTCTTCTCAAACCTCATGACCAGCTTCTATGGAGATATATAATGGAATACCATGTATCTAACTTTGAACTCAATGTCACATCGATGATTGTTTTCATAACTCTTTTATCGAATTTGGGCTTCCTCAATGTGCTACTAAATGGTTTTCATCTTCTCCACTATTTCTTCAACCATTTCAGGTCCTAGCATCTTATGCCCACTGACTTCATCCCAAAATTCTGGTGTTCTGCACCTTTTCCCACAAAGGGATTCATATGGTTCCATTCAGATGTTGGATTGGAAATTATTGTTGTAAGATAATTTGATCAGTAGAAGATTTTGGTCCCACACGCCTTTGAAGTCCATAGAACATTCTCTCAAAATATCTTCTAATTTCTGAATAGTTCACACAGATTGGCCATCAGGTTGAGGATGATAGGCCATACTAAGGTTCATTTCAGTTCTTAGAGAATAATGGAGACTTTTCCAGAACTTCTAGGTGAATCTCATATCTCAATCGGGTACAATAGAAATTTGTAATCCATGAATCCTTACCACCTATTTGATATATATCTGTGCAAGTTGATCCAATGAGAATTCCTCTTGAATTGTGATAAAGTGATTTGTCTTTGTTATATGATCCATAATGAGCCATATAACATTGTTTCCTCTGAATGTACTTAGAAGTATAGTAAAAATTTCCATAGTAATCTTCTTCCACTTCCATGTTGTTATGGATAGTATTTGCATCATCCCCTTATAATTTTATCTTTCAGCCTTCACTTGTTGACATGCCGGGCAATTTGATGTATATTCAGAAATCTATTTCTTCATATTGTCTCACAAAATGTTCTCTTTGATATCTTGATACATCTATGTGCTCCCTGGGTGAATAGAGAAGGTTGATCTATGTGCATAATTTAGAAGTTTCTTCTTAATCTCTAGATTGGATGGTTCACATAATCATGAACCAAATCTTACAAATTCTTCCTCATCAATCTTGGAATCAAAGGATTTCCCATTTCTGATAGCTTTCAACCTTTTCAAAATTTCCACATATTTTATTTAAGCATCATTTATTTTCTCCATGAGGTATAGTTGATAAATCATTTGAGAAAGAATTGATTATGTTCCTCTGTTAATGATTCCAATGTCCATCTTCTACAAATCTAAGTAGATTAGATCCTTTTAAACTCTCATCACAGATAAAGATGTAGGATCCTTTCTACTTAGAGTATCTGCCACCTTATTTTCCTTACCAAGATAGTAGTGGATTGAGAAGTCATAATACTTGATAAGATCTAACCATATTTGAGGGTGCATATTAAGACACTTCTGTGTGAATATATATTTGAGACTCTTGTGATCAGTATATATCTCAAACATCTCCCCATAGAGATAATGCTTCCATATTCTCAACACAAAGATCACATCAACCAACTCCATATCATGTGATGGATAATGTTTCTCAAGGATTTTCAGCTGCCTTGAGGTATGGGATATCACTTTATCATTTTGCATCAGTACATAAACTAATCCCTTCTTTAAAGCATCACTGTATACCACAAAGAGTTATCCACTTGTTGGGAGTGTGAGTATGGTTGCAGTGATAAGCCTCTTTTTGAGCTCTTTAAATCTTTCCTCACATTCTTAATTCTAGAAAAATTAACCCCCTTCTGAGTCATCTTGGTCATTGGGTTTAACAATCATGAAACATTCTCCAAAAATCATCATTAATACCCAGCTAGACCAAGTAATCTATGAATCTCCATTACAGGTGTTTGTCTAGGACATTCTTCGATTGCCTTTATCTTGGAAGGGTCTACAAATATCCCTTTTCTGGTGATTACATTCCAAAATAATGATACTTCCTCCATCTAGAACTCACATTTATTGTACATTGCATAACTTTTCTACCTTTTCAAAGTCTTTATAATATTATTCATATTCTCCTCATGTTCCTCCTTTCTCTTGGAGTAAATTAGACTATCATCAATTAAGAAAACAAAACAAATTTGAGGTAATCACTAAAGACCCTATTCATTAAATCCATGAATATTATTAGATCATTAGTGAGTCTGAAGGGAATCACTATGAACTCATAGTTTCCATAACTTGTTCAAAATTTATTTTTAGGAATATCATTCTTCCTCACCTTTAATTGGTGATATCCCGACTGAAGGTCCGCCTTAGAGAAATAACTAGCCCCACAAAGCTGGTCAAACAAGTCATCTATCTGAGGTAGGGGATACTTGTTCTTTATCATGATTTCATTAAGCTCACGATAATCAATGAAGAGTCACATTAAACCATCTTTATTCTTAATTAATAGGAGTGGTTCTCCCCAAGGTGAAGCACTCGGGCATATAAAACCCTTGTCTATATTCTCCTGTAATTGCTTCTTCAGCTCATCTAGCTCAATAGTGGCCATTCTATAAGGTGTCTTTGACATAGGTAGGGATCTAGGAATAAGTTAAATTGAGAAATCAACCTCTCAATCAAGAGATAGAATATTAAATTCTTCAAGGAATACATCAGTGTAATCCCACATGATGGGCATATCTTCATGAAGTATCATATCCTTTGTATCAATCAGTTGAACTATACATGCTTTATCATAAATGAGTATTATTCACACTTGATACAATGATTCTAAAGGAGATTAATCATCCTAATTAAAATTTTAAAGGATTGGTGGATGCTTCAGGACATGAATATTGATCTCCCTTTCTTGAAATTTGATGTTAGATTTATATAAAGATAGCCAATTCATGCCCAAAATAACATTGAACTCCACTAAAGGAAGTATGAAGAGATTTTCTGGGAGGTTCAGTCCACAAACAGATATCAGGGATTATTTATAAACCTTGGACACAATTATTTCCCCATTCATTGTTCTTATAGATAACTCAACCTCCAAATTCTGATATAGAGTTTGAATAGTTCTACTAAACTTGAAAGATATAAAAGAATGTGTAGAACCATAATCAAATAGTTTTTTCACTATTCTTAAATGAATAACTAGAATACCTTTAACCACATCATTTTCTAGATCCACCTCAGTAGTAGTGATATCATAAGCCCTTGTTGTCATAGAGGATGTTGTTGATTTCCTATGACAACCCCTGGCTTAGGGAAATTGTTCGCATAATGCCCATGCTCCCTACAGTTGTAACACTACACTACAGGCTGAGTGTTGATCTGCACCTTCCTTTCTTCTTCCTCATTAGTGGGATTACTCATATCCCTTCAGTAATTTTTAGACATATTTCCCATTATTCCACATTTTAATCAATTCTCAGTTCCCTTTAGATGGTTCCCAGGATACTTATTCCCACAATTTTGACATGTGGGATTTTTTATCTTCTTTCCATCATGGTATTTATTTGCCGAACCACCCACATTAGAATCTATTTTCCACATTTTATCACCAATACCATGAGACCATTGAGAGTCTCTGATATTCATTTCAACCTTGAGGGTACAACAGACAATATCCTCATAACTGTTGAAGTCTCGAATCACCAACACTTTTTGTAGACTTAGTTTAGTCTGCTAAAGAAGTGATCCAGATTTCATTTTGTGTTCATGATAAAGACGAAGGCATATCTTTCAAGCCTTATGAAGTTTAATTTATACACCCGGATGGACTCATCTTACTTCTTCTTAAGTCCAAGGAAATATCTTTCCATATTGAGGATAAGGGTTCTGATAAAATATTTATTAAAAAACATTTTTCTTGAATTCCTCCAAATCCATGGAATCAATTTCCTCTTAGGACTTCATATTCTTTATCAATGTCCACCACTGATTAATTTTCCCATAAAAATGGTAGACCGCCAGTATGACTATCTCTTCTTCTGAGCACTGGATGATAGAGAATATATTTTCAATGGAGTTAATCCAATTTTCCTCAAGTATGGGATCAGAAGATCCACTAAACATGGGAGGCCTTTTCCACATGAAGGATTCAATGGAAACTTGCTCTTTCCTTGGAATAGGTGTGTGTTCCACATGATTCAAGTTATTATTCATAACTTGAGCAAGTTGAGCAAGTATTGTCATAACGTACTAATAAACCATTCATATCATATTAGACATATCATTAGGTAAATCATCACATTGTCTATCACATTGATTTTTGGCACATGTTCCTCTATTTCCTACTATTATCTAAGAAAAAGAAAGTATAATTAGGGGGCTTGGATACTTAAAAAATCATAAAAAAAATTTAAAAATAAAATGATAAACTCTTAAAGTAAAAGTATATCCTAACTTGTGTTTCCCTAGGTTTCAATCTAGTTATCCATGATCTATTTTCTATAATAGATTCTTATGGGATTCTCATTTTTTATTCCCTTAATAATGATTAGTAATAAGATTATTAATTTACCAACTCATATCCCTTAGGAGTATCAAATCATGAGGGGAGAAAGGTCAGTTGTTGTGAACCGGTTACTGTTTGAGTCTAGTACAAAGTGGTGTTTTTGGGTTTTACCCCTAGATACATTTGTGTCAGAGCCACATCCACTTGTTTATATACAGATAGGGATGTATTTTCTTGATAAACCACTTACTCTATACATACCAAAATTTAGGGATGTTTACTTATACTTAGTCTCATCCCAATGGTTCTTAATAAAGTTATCTATTCCTAATCTAAAAAAATAAATTTACCATTATTTGTTACCAACTATAGAGACCCATCCTTTTACACATATCATTACATGATTTCAAGTATATTTAAACTACAAATTACAAGCCAAGGATCGTAAAGTCTAGAGTCTTGGAAGACTAGGTACATAAAACATATAACATGGGACTAAATAAAACATTTGTTTATTTAATCATCATAAAGATCTCTTAACTTTAATTGTTCTCAAACATCTTCATAGGTTAAATTGGGGATAACATGAACAAATGGATGAGCTAAAAATCCCAATAATGGAATAAACATAAGAATAAAGATTTATGGCATGGGTTAGAAGGCATGACATAATGATATAAAAAGGAATGGAACATATGGAATAATAACATATAATCATGGAGTCATAGTAATGTGTAAGTAATATAAAACATTACTTTAGTACGATTTGAGGCTTGTTTCATATATAGGATCACAAGTCAAGGTTAACAACTAAGACCATTGAACATGATAGCACGAGTCAAGGCTAACTGCCAAGACCATTGCACATAACGTCTAATGAGACTCAACTTTACCCAATGAATTAGATCGTTATCTGGGTGCACCCATCATAATATGTTCGTTAATATTATTTCCATATATTTAATCATACATAATCAATCATACATAAACATAAGGGTATCCATGGAAAGAAATGGGTATCATAATCATATCAAAAATCATAATTAATGTGTGTATAATAAAAGTGTCCATGAAAGAAAGGAATTAAAACATATATGGACATTTATAAGGGAAAAAAGGAAAATATGATGGTAAGTTATATTAAAAAGAATTTATAACATGTAAAAATAGTATTAAAGAAATTTTAGCATTAAACTATTTTATTGTGGTTTTAAGGAAAATACTAACGAGCATTTAAAATAGAAAATGGAATAATATTTTATATAAAACTATAATTGAACCAAGAAGGTTTTAATAAAAAAAATAATGATTTTATAAAAATGATGGTGTCTTAAAATAGATGGTAGATTCCACTTGAAATTGGGTAAGGATTCAGGAAGTTCCCTTAAAACAGGCTTGCTTATCGGGAAGAATTGAGAAGGGAACCACTTTAAAAAATGTATATACAAAAAGATAATGATGATTATACCTTGATAAATGATTTTTTATCATTAAAAAAAATTATAATAAGTAAATAAAAATAATAGATAACTTTATTTGGGTAAAAATAAATATACAGCAACCTGAAGGAATAATAGAGATTCGGGTAGAATCCCTTACCTTAAGTTTGATGGTGTCCTTTACTTGAACTTAATGTCCTAGATAAACAAATTAAATTAATTAATTAATATTTATAGAACCTATTATTCATGAAATTTATTTAATATAACCTTATTAAGTTCATTCATGAGCTTTTTGATGGGTTAATAGGCTCAATTTCATTGTTTGCGAGCGTTTGTTTCCATGGTTTTCATGATTGGTTTACTTATATATATGAAAGGATAAACATGTAATATGAGAATGGTTGTACAAAATTTATGTTGTATGTTATTATTCAACATATAGAAAATTAAATGGTTATAAAATTCATTTGTTAATTTGGAGTGAATATGAATCATTATTTAAAACTTTAATGATAACTGTTTTGGTTAATTGACGGTTATTGATCACAACGAACTCATTTTTCTTTATAAATTAATATCATGTGTACAAAATATTATAGAACCTTGAATAATATATAATACATATATAATAGTCTGGTTAAACCATAAAATTTTTTAATGAACAAAATTGAAGACAGTAATAGAAATTGAAAACACATCATCCTTGAATGTTATAAATTAACACATCTGAGATGGTGTTTTCATTTCTAGTATAAAAGAAGGATAAAGGATAGATGATGATGAATTGTTAAATTATCATAAAACAATACATCACGTGTAAGTTACTTGATTTATCATAACATTTTTATGGAAGGATTTGAGAAGATAAAAAGGAATAAAGAAAATAAAAGAAATGAAAAGAGGAATTTACCTCTTGAATATAACTTCCTTGAGATCCTATTTAGGGGGGAGGTTTTGGTCTTTTGAATAGACCAAGAGCTGATGGAAATGGGTAGGATATTGGGATAATATTTTACCAAAATTCAGACAAGGCTAAAGTCTTGATATAAGTGAAGAGAAGAGGTAAATAGGGGTGGTATTTATAGTGGAGGAGAGGAGGGGTTTCCCATTATTTTAATCGTTAGTTTAATATTTTCACTCAAGGCAATAAATATTCTTTATTATTGTGAAAGAAATTATTAAGAAGAGATTGTGAGTTCTAACCAAGGTTTATTACATCTTTAATTATGCTAGGGATAGTGTATTTAACTCATAATTTATATATACACTAAATTATTGTATTTCATTATTCATCAAAAATTCAAGTACGTCAGAAAAATCCCAAAAATTCACCCTGGCCATTTTTCGACATGTATAGTAAAAAAATGAACTCCATATTTCAAAAATAATTTTCTAAATATGATAAATTTAATTTTTTATTAAAATCATAATTTACTTAAAAAATAAAAAATTTAAAATTTAAACTGCTTTTCTAACACTTTGATAAATTAATTAAGGTCTCATAAAATTATATTATGATCATAAGACATCAAAATAATAATTTATGAATTAATTTTATGAAAAAAAAATATTAAATGAATAAAAAAATTGTAATTAAATATACATGACTTACAAAAATACCAACACTTATTCAATAACTTTTAAAATATTTATTTACTTGTACTAAGATATAATTATTCCATATTATTAGTTATAATATGGATAAATTTTATTTATACTTTCATTGGTGAGGTTATTATTACATTGATTGGTTTATTATTCATAAGGGTCTCATTACTAATTTAAAGGGCATGTTGTTATTTCATCGATATAGGTTCCTTAACTTCAAGAGATACCTTTTATTTCACTTATTATTTATTTATAAGGTTTGTATTGTGTTAAATTTGTAATATTATATGATTATATTATAAGACATAATTATAAGAAGGGAATTCCATTGATAAAACATTTGGTCATTACATTATCATAGAATATAGAGTGCTTCCACTACTCTATTTATCTCATGGATCTCTCAAAAAACTATATCAAATATGGAATTTGATCATACTACAAATGATCTCCTTAGGGATATTTATAATCAATCATCACATCGAATTTTATCTTGCACATTGCCTCACTTCATGTGCACCACATCAACTCATGATTCATGACTTTGGAAAATCATCATCATCGCAAAAACTTGTTAGCTTCACTTCCATTTTTCTTTGTTTTAATCTGTGTTAAATCGTGAAAATGATATTGCATGATGATTCAATTATTTTTTAATTTTCAGTACAATAAAATCATGCTCATAAGCTTCTACTCAAACATATGGATGCCACTACATGAATAAATATAGACACATTCAAGAATACCTCAACTAAAGGTATTATAAAACTAAATTGGATGATTAAACTGTTCTTATTCCATAGATTGAATGGAATTTTTTCTTTATATATTTTTAATGGTGGATGAATATTACCTAAAAACTGGAGTCTAACATCAGTTTTTCTATTTTTACTCTGGCTCATTTATAACATAATAATATCCCTGAACCAATTAGTTGCGGGTATAGGGTCTTCTTCTACTACCTATTGGAACTTATCCAAGATGGCACCCTTTTATAGCATTGTTTCACCCCACACAGTGGCTCACATATCCCCTCATGCGCCTCTTAGCATGCCATGCACTCTCTCTACCATTACCATGCTGGTTGGCTAGAGTTTGACATTCCCAACTCAAAAATAGTTTTGAGTTTCTTATGGGGTCGGTGTGATGATAAGTATATTTTTTAATAATGATTAACAAGAAAAGTTATCCACTTTTTACGACAATAAAATTCTCAAATGAAAGTCCCAAAACCACTAGATCCTCTTCGTTTTTTAATTGTTGTAAATATTCATTCAACTCAAAGAACTAATATGAAATCTCTTTTGAACTACTAATTATCTCCACAATCATCACAATTAAATCCCCATTTACTTTCATCTTCAAAACCTATTGACAATAATTTTATCTTTAATAAAATTAAGCCACTTGGGTTCTTAAATATCCCCCTTTGGATTTTTTTTCAAAACCCATTTCAATTAAAAGGTCAATGATCTCTTCCTCACCTTATTGAAAATAAAACCAATGATATAGGTATGGGAAATAATTCTCATCTCTGTCATTAAAACATAAGAACATAGTCTCTTCTCTTGACACTTATAATATGATTTACTTCACAGAAATATGGAATTAATAGTATCTTATTAAAGATATCATATTAATAGTATCTAAGTCTTTGTGAGAAATTCTTGGTATGGAAAACAATGGTGGTCAAATTTAACATCAAATATTTTATAAAATATCTAGTATGTGATACAAACATGGAAAACTTATATCAGGGGTTGTTAAAAATATTTTCAACCAATCTCTTGAATACATCTCAATGAACATATTAAAAATGTTATAGTGAAATAATTTATTTCACCTTTCTAATTTCCTTTTTATTTTATCATCAGGTAATAAATCTATACCTTTTAAGAATTTATTTTTTATCATGAAAGTAAGATTTTTATAAATATACCTCAATGAAGAGTATCTTTAATATATCAATTTTTTATCATCTAGAATAATTATATGCATAACTCATCAAAAAATATGATATTCATAAGATATAAATTGAGATAGATATATCTGGTGGTTGTTATTTTTTACTCCCCCTCAAGAGATTCAATCAATACTTCTTCGATGTGATTTGGTTTCTTCATGAATAAACTCCAATAATATTCTGAGATTATTTGAAATATTAAAAAATGAAAACATTATTCCAATAGTATTCTATGGTGGAAAACTTTTTAGCTATAATATTTTCATAACTTTTATAAAATTATGGTCTCCCTGTGAATAAATGACTCACCAGAAATTCTCATCATGAAAAATAAACACAATGTATATATTGGAATATGGTGGTTCTTCAAAGCTCCTAAGTTAGAGAAATAGATCTGAGAGTTTCTTTTAAAACTAAAAATATTATTTTATGAAAAAGGATTATTTATATTAGGTAGAAAAATAGTTTCATTTTTATTTTATTTCTTTTTCTTTTTTTCCACCTCTAACTTCTCTATCCATATGGTGAATCGTTGTTTAAGAACAAGCTCAGAATTCACTTTTTCTATAGACTCCTTCACAATTCTAGAATTCATAGGTTCTTTTAATCCCTTCTTCAAGAATTCTTTATTTCTATGAAATAATGTCAATAATTTCTTGCCAAAATATCTGTGCATATTACACCTTTCACTCAAAACCTTAGCATTCACCATGTTACCCTTTTTATAAACTTATCATATTTTTTATTAGATATGTCATTCACTAAAACAAATATATTGTTTCTATTATAGATTGATTCTTTCTTAGTTTCCATCTTGATTCCTATAGTATTTATGTTCATGGAAAATTAAAAATGGTCTATGATGTGACCCTTCCTACCACGATAGAAGAATATTTTATTTTGTGTGACATTCTTTACATCATTCTTCACAAACTTCTTGGGAGATGACTATTTAAAATTCTTCTTCTTTTGTTCACATCCCAAGGAAGACCTTTTATCTTCTTTTCTTACCTGCTTCACTTCTTGTTTTGGTCTTATACTCTTACCAATATCTAATTTTTGTATGATTTTTACATACCATCACTCATCAAAATAATGATCAATTCTGTTTCAATAATCATATAAATATTCAATGTAATCATATTAGTTCATGATAGACTGATTCTCTTTACATTATTTCTACTTATATTGTGAATATTTTAAGTTCTCTTTAGTCTTTATCCCCAAAAATTCAAAGATATTTTAATTTTCATATAATGAAATGTTTTTCCAAAAAAATATTTCTCGATTCTCAAAATTCTAATAGTACCAAAAGTTGTAGAAAATTATTGATTTCTTCTTCAGTGACATATTTTGACTATCTTTGACAATTTCCTACTTTTGGGTGTCACATTTATTCTTCCATGTTTTCTTTAGGGAACAATAATTTCTATACTTAATCACATATATATTTAAAAATTCAGTGGATTCTATTGAATCTTTCTTCACCCATTTTTATTTATATTTTAGATTTCAATATTTACTAGTCATAAAAACAACATTAGTATTCATAGATTTAGAAGGAAAAAGGGTTTCCTACTTCAATGAACCTATATTATATTTTTCTTATGGATAATATCAATCTCTTATTTCCACTAAATTGATTTTTTTTTGAAATAGGAATATTATCATAAAAATTCTAGGAAGAAATATTTTAACAACATTTTGGGAAGTATTAGCTTATTTCTCTTCTATATTTATAAATTTGAAATCTACTTTCTAACATTTTAATTTGAGGGAAATGTTCTCATCTTCAACTGATTTTATGATTTCTCTATTCTGATTCTTCATATTCTAAATCTCATCTCCATGTATCTAATTTTTATTTTGTAACAAAATTTCAAGCTCCTTAATATTTTTTTTCTTTATCTTCTAGTTGGGAATATTATATATTAAAACCTGTATTATGAAGTTTTTCTAGTGCATGTATAACCTATAGAAAAACCATTTTAATAACATATTTCTCATAAACAATACTTTTCAAGTCTTCAAAAGATCCGGTGTATCTTTAATTGTATATAGATATTGTTTCAACAATTTCTATGACATGTTTTGTGATAGTGCTTCATATAATAACCTTATTAGCCAATATATATTCCATAGAATTGTCCTTTTCTTACAAATATAATTTTTCATTTGAAATTCACTTGTAAAATTTTGTCAAACATGTGGATACTTATTTGGAAACATTCTTCATATGTTCTATAATTTCATAATTGATCATTTAGTTTTCAAATATAGAACTTGATTCACCATAATTATAATCAACTGATTTTACTAAATAATTATCACTCGGAGTATGTTTAGTTTATAATTGATCTTAATTCATCTTTGAGTTCTTTATTTTCTTATTTTCCACTAATTATTCCTATTTTTCTATGTCTTGACTAAAAATTGAACATTTCTATCATTGTGAGTAGATATATGATTTTTTATTTCAATCTCTTCTAAATTTTCATGAAGATCCAATCTGCACTTCATATACTTCTAATATAAACAAATAGGAATGTAAAGTAGATCCAATAATTGGTGGAATTATCTTTGATAATAATTGAAAATTAAAATGTATCATGCATTTAAAATTATAGGTGTGAATAAGTTGTGATTTTTTTACTGAATTCTTTTATTTTCTTTAAACCCCATCAAAACACTATCACCAATTAGGATATGTGGATCTAGTATATAATGAAGAAAGTAAATTAAGCATATCACATGGCATTTTTAGAAGGTTTGGTACTAAGACCTACTCCTTACCATGTTTTTTAGACCCCCAACATAGAATCTCCCCTATAATATTGTTATGAATTATAATGGTTCAGGAAAAAAATGGTTACACACCCTGGTAGATTATCCTCCATTTGATACTAGTTATTCCCCCCAGTGATCCAACACATATTATATGATTTTTTAGACACCCCAACCATTAAACTGGTTAGAACCCCAAGTATCTTGTGCCTCATCAGCAACTAGTTAGACCCCATAATCATATCCTTATTCTTCTTCTTTATAATATCTATTCCACTAATAGGATAATATCTTCATCCTCCACTATAATATCACTAAATCGCACTTTCTTATGTACCTATTCAAGTAACTTTGAAAAAATATTGCTCTTGCTCAAGTATATCTGATCAACTGTAGATAGTATGTTACCTTGGCTTAACTATGCTCAGAAAAATAATCTTTCTTCTATTGAAGAACCGACCACACTTATTATTGAATAACATAGATATAAATTTCTTCTGAAATATTTCTCTTGATTCATTCTAAACACACTACACAATGATCATGAAATCTAGGTTCTAAGTACATTTTACAAACATAATTCATGTAAAATACAATTCATGGAATAATTCAATGTAATATGCGAAACAAAAAATATATACAATATTATCACTTCTTATTATTAAATTATTTTAATTTGTCTGAACACTACCTCATCTATACATATGTTTGTGGATTTTTTTCTCATATAATTTACATAACTCACTGCTGAATAGTATACCTTCACTTATTATCTATGTTTTCTCATTGTGTAATACAGTCTAGAACATATAACTATCTTCAAGGATTTATTTCATCATGAGAACTCAATAATGTATATTATTTGAGTTGGGAACATTAATATTCATTCACGCTAATTTATAATGTGATGATATTGTTCTTAGAGTAAAAAAAGTAATATATGATATCCTCATCAAATCATACTCACAAAACACACTTCATGTATGATCATCATTTCATGCAAGATTCTCAAGAACTTTAACATAACAGAATAAGATATGTATATATATTTTTCACATGAAAATATAAATGGATAATTTTTTATTTTCTCCTATATGTAACTTAGTGTGAATTTAGACACTGATTTTTTGGAAATAAAATCTATATCATGTGATCATGAAAGAAAAAAACAACACAAATGAATGGATCCTTCTCCATTAATATAGAGTACTTCCACTTTTATTTACCTCTCAGATCTCTCAAAAAACTCCCTAGAAAAGGAAATAGTCTCATACAAAAAATGATATCCTTAGTGGTATTTATTGTAATGGCCTGGGTTTTTGGGGTCCATTACTTAGTAAAAATCTGATGTTGAGGTGTTCTGGGTGGTTTGGAAGGCCATCCCAGCTTCTCAGTGACTTCTAGTGGTAGCCTTGGCCTACCGGTAGCCTCGGCCTACCGGTAGACCTAGCCTACCGGTGACATTGGGGTATCGGTATCCCTCGGCTACCGGTGGCCCTCGGCTACCGGTGGCCCTCGGCTACCTGGGGCCCTCGGCTACTGGGGGCCCTCGGCTACCGGTGGCTCTCGGATACCGGTATCTGTCGCCAACTGGTAGCTCTCTGCTACCAGTAGTTGTCGTCAACCAGTAGCTCTCAGTTATCGGTATCTATTGCCAACCAGTAGCTCTCAGCTACAGGTAGCTCTCACCTACCCCCATGTGTTTTCCAGTAGCGCCTCCTTTTTGTGAAAATTGGTTTTTAAACCATGTTTTGACCCCTTTAAGCCTGTTTTAAAGCCCATTTATTCCCATTAATGTCATTTAATTAAATTATTGGTGAGGTAACTTGGTGTGAATCGGTTTAAACCTCCCTGAAAGGCGGGGACCCTTTAATGACGTGTGGGGTGTCCCAGCCGCGTGGTCAACCCACGATCCCTCTCCTTATGCAGTTTCGAGTTTTTATCTTTTTTTTTAACCATCCCGGGCATGTTGTATCTTAGACCTTATCAGCCTTTATATCCTAAATTCTTCTCCCTACGTTTCTTTTTCTCGATCACCCTGCGGTTGGAGTACCCTTCCTCCCGATGAGTTGTAACCCGGTGAAGTTTTCCTTGATCATGTCTTGTGGATCTCCTGCTAATCATGCGGGGACTCAACATTGATCCTTGATCAGTCAGGTAGGGGTTTCACCTTCGTCTCTCCTTTCTTTGTATCTTACGGGGTGGGTAGGCTACTTCTTCTATAGAATTGGATGAACCAAACTTTAATGAACATAATAAACGGATTCTAAAGAATGAAGGGGAGGGGTGTGATCGATGATGCTGCTCTATTTTTCTCATCTTTCATGGTTAATGATCTCTGAATTTTGCGGGCTTACCCCTACTGAAAATCATGTCTGTTGGTGGTCTTTCTCTGTGCACTAATAAACCCTTACCCCTTGTGATGTTTAAATGGCTTGTATTTTGGTACTGAAATTTTTTCTTTGTAAAGGAAATTGGTTAATTATGTATATTTGGATAAACAAATTGGAAGCACCAGGATCAACTCCTTTTCTATGATAACCTCGGTTTAAGCCCAGTGGAATTGAAATCATGGAGTGTGTTAAATCTTTTAAATCTGAAAATACCTGTTGAGGCTGCCTTGTGTTGGTAGAATTGGTTTGGTTGTTTCCTCCATGGGCCGAGTACGGGTGACCTTGTAGTTGTCTTGGATAGGGGCTTAGATTTATAGGGTAATGTGGGTGAGGATGGGATCCACTGTTTGTATCACGAATTGGGGTGGTATCCTCTTCTGTTGTGAAACCTTCTTATTTATAGTTCTAGGAACTTGGTACTGTATCTCACTTTGACCTACTTTGGTTCCAATACTTGGAGGGGTCTCACTTGATGTGATTTTACAAGAGAACTGGGTGTGAATGTTTAAATTTCTATTGGGTGTACTCTTTCCTTGGCTTGTTCTTATGCTTACTAGTTTCCCAAGTAGGTGCAGAAACTTATTTAAAACATTATCACTGAACATGAAAACAAGGATGGGACAAATGAGGATTTGGTTTGATGTGAGTTGTAACTTTGGCATGGGTGTTGTTCTATTCTCTTATGAATGAATAGTAAGGATAGTGTTTTTTAGGCTGGCTGAAGAAAAACCTAGATTGGGTGAGTGCTTGTTACGTATACATATACTTGTAGTTTTTTTGTTTCTTATTCGCACCCCACCCAAGTTGAGAACTTAGTGTCGAACACCCCCACTTCATGGGGAAGGGTGTTTTTTCCAACACTCCTATGAGTGGATGGTTATTATCTCTTTTTCTGCTACCTTTCCCAGATAGCCCAGGACTCTACGGGCAGGCTGTGATTTCCTGAAGTCCATTATTAGCCCAAGAATCTTCGGGAAGGGTGGTTGTGGTGGTTGGACCAGGTGTTTGTGGGTAGCTTGTTTCTCAAGTGTCTTCAGGATGAGGCCCAGGTGTCTTCAGGCGTGGAAGTAGTTGTTCTGACCCAGGTGTTTGCAGGTGTGGTTACACGTGGTGGTTGTGGCCCAGGTGTCTGTGAGCGGGGTTTGGTAGTGGGACTGCGGTGAGGTAGTGGCCCAGGTGTGTGCGGGCGGGGTATGGCAGTGGGACTGCGATGAGAATGGCGGGATTGGTTCGATGCGTAGGATGTCTTCAATAACCAATGGGAAAGTGGCGTGGGGTACCCAAACATCGATGTGCTATTACTTTACATTACTTGACTTGTGTTATTTGGGGAGTGTGCCTTGGTGAGGCTTGGGTGGTTAGTTTCCTCTCTAGGTTCTTGGTTATCTCTTTTCTCACAGGGCATTAGTATGCCTCCCCACTTGTGCATGAGAGTATTTGGTTTTTCCCTACTGAGTATACTTGTATGCTCACCCGATGTATATAAAACTGCTTTCAGGTTTCTAGGAGGACTTCGGGGATTGTGCTGGACCATACTAGCTCCGACCTTATAACAGATCATTGCAGTTGTTGTTGTTCTTTATTTTGGTATTTTTCTTTGTAGTCTCCCTATACATTGTGGATTTTACTTTTGTAACATGCATTGGGAATGGTTCTTGGCTTTACTTTTACTTTCAGTTTGGTGTTGTGGGATTCACTATCTTATCTCCCGATCCTATTAAAAGAAAAAGAGTAATGCCTTACATTTAGGGTGTGATTTCATTCCCTTGGTGCTGGTCGCCACTCCGGGACCTATTGAAGGCGGGTTTCTGGGGTCATTATCCCTCCTTCAACTTAAAGAAGGAAGAGACTGGAAATCTGCTAACCCTTCCCTCCTTTTGGTGAAGGCGGGTCATGACAGAATGGTATCAGAGGCAAGGTTGAGAGATAGGATGGAGTCTGGAGTTAGGAACATAAAAGATTGCATGGGATGGTAGGGAAACAGTGTTGGGTGACCTTGGTGCGTGAATTAGGACAGGGAAGACTGGCTAGGACACAGGATTTTAGGGCCCCCCGTGATCCGATGCAAGGACTCTGGACCTACCAAACGACCAAGTGAGGCCACGCTGATTGTAGGGTAGAGACCCTAGGAAAGGTACATGCATAATAAATGACTTGTGTTCTCTTGTTTCTGGGGTGTTTTGGGAATTTTAAATAAATAATAAGTTTAAGTAATTTTAAGAACAATACTCTGCACTACTTGGTCTTAGGCATTCTTTTTTTACCTTGTAGCTATGGAACCCGGGAGATGAAAACGAGTTTTACGGGCGATCAAGGCCCAGGAGGTTGACTTGGCCGATCAGCAGAGGGCTGGTCGAGAGGAGGAGGATGACCAATGGCAGAAGACACTTCGAGCCTTCCAGCGACAGACCCTTGAGAAGTACGAGGGCAGCACCTCTGACATGAAGAAGGAGGGCTGGATAGAGGAGCTGGTGATAGCCTTCAGCTTGGTCCGGGCTCCGATCGAGTACTAGGTTCCTCTGGCCGTCAGCCAGATGCAGTGATCAGCGCGTCAGTGGTGGACACTCTACCTGGGAGAGAGGAGAGAGGCTGATGTGGCATGGGCTGATTTCGAGGAGTTCTGGGCGGAATTCCACTCTTCTGCGATGAAGGCAGAGAAGAGGCAGGAGCTACTCTCCCTCTAGCAGGGGAGTATGTCGGTAAGGGAGTTGGGGATCAACTTCAAGGACCTCCTCTACTTTGCTCCGAACCTCTTTCCAGATGAGGAGTCTCGGGAGAGACGTTTAGAGGAGGTGCTTCGACCCTCCCTCCAGTACATCGTTACCCCCTTCACCTTGCCGACATACTTGGAGGTCCATAAGAAGGAAGAGGTGGTGGAGAGGATGAACATTCTGGGTGGTGTGTCACGGGAGGGGATTCAGCTAGGCCCGTCAAAAGTAAAGGCCTTCAGCACCAGACCTCCAGCGTCGGGACCCTCTAGGTTCCGACCAGTAGGGAGTAGGCCGCAGCAGTTCGAGTTCCGGTCCCCCGGTCCTTGCCCTTTCCATTCGGGACAAGGAATGAAGTGCTTCGTCTGTGGGATCCATGGATATCTCCGGAATCAGTTCCCGGACCGAGTTCAGTACAGCAATATCGGACAGGCCCAGCACTCGCCTCAGCAGCGGCTTCCAGCTAGGGCCTTCCAGCAGCCGTAGTAGGGGCAGCAAGCTCCCACTCCTCCGAGGGAAGACGTTGCAGGGGGAGGCTGACCTCAGGTTTCTCCTCAGGGACCACGACTAGGGTGTGGTCGGGGAGTCGGCTGACAGCCGAGGGGCAGAGGAGCTAGGTGTGGATAGTTGCACACCGCGGAGGCAGCCGTTCCAGCGGGACCGGAGGTTGTCTGAGGTATGATCAGTTTTTTCAGTACCCTTTCTTATGCCTTGTTCGATACCGGAGCTTCGCACTCCTTTTTTGAACCCGGTCGAGCCCGTGCTCTGGGTCTAGATGTCGAGAGACTTCCAGTTCCCCTGGTGTGGAGCACACCAGTTGGAGGTCAGACCAACTTGTTATATGTTTGTAGATGATGCAGACTGATGATAGGGCCACATCAGTCAGTCAGGGATCTACTACTGCTACAGATACAACCATACAATGTCATCCTAGGCATCGACTGGTTTTTATCTGTGTGTGTTATCATCGACTTCTTCCGAGGAAGGTTTGTGTTCTCATACTTGGGTGGCTGGTGTGTTACTTTCACCGGTGAGCGGAGTGGCCAGAAGGGCAGCAGGCGAGAGGAACCCCTCCCCTCCTTGTTAGTCGATCTGTCAGTAGAGTCAGTGGATGCTAATATGGTGGAAGTACCAGGGATCATCAATGAGTTTATTGACGTCTTCCTTGAGGAGGTTACAACTCTACCCCCTCGACGTGATATCGAGTTTGGGATAGACTTGCAGCCTGGTGATCGTTCGATTTCGATGGCTCCCTACCGAATGGCACCTTCGGAGCTACGGTAGTTGCAGATTCAGATCAATGATCTGATGAAGAAGGGTTTTGTTCGACCGAGTGTGTCACTGTGGGGTGCTCCATTCTTGTTCTTAAAGAAGTAAGATTGTGGTCTCAGGTTGTGCATAGACTACAGGAGGTTGAATCAGGTAACGATCAAGAATCTCTACCCTCTTCCGAGGATAGATGATCTCTTTGACTAGCTGAAAGGGGCAGGATGGTTCTCGAAGATCAACCTACGGTCTGGATATCACCATTTGAGGGTGAAGGAGGGTGACATCTCGAAGATGGCCTTCAAGTGCAGATATGGGCACTTCGAGTTTGTAGTCATGCCTTTTGGTGTTACGAACGCCCTGGATGTGTTCATGGGACTCATGAACTCTGTCTTCTGGGAGTACCTGGATCGGTCCGTAGTTGTGTTCCTCGACGACATCCTGATCTATTCAAGATCAGAGGAGGACCACACGGTGCATCTGAGGACGGTTTTAGAGGTCCTCTGACAGCACCAGCTCTATGGGAAGTTGTTGAAATGCAAGTTCTGGATGCGAGAAGTACACTTCCTTGGGCACGTAGTGTCTGAAAATGGGGTAGCGGTGGACCCATCAAAGGTTGAGGCAGTTGTTTCTTGGGCATCACCCAAGAATGTGGCAGAGTATTGCAGTTTCCTCGGGCTGGCAGGTTACTATCGGAGGTTCATACCCAACTTCTCCAGAGTTGCAGTCCCTTTGACAGCCTTGACCAAGAAAGACCAGGTTTTCGTGTGGAGTGAGTAGTGCAAGGCGGCCTTCAGCTATCTGAAGGAGGAATTGATTAGTGCCCCAGTGTTGAGACCACCGGAAGAAGGGGCGGCGTATGAGGTGTTTTGTGATGCTTCAGGGAAAGACCTCAGATGTGTGTTGATGCAGTAATAAGGGGTGATCTCTTATGGGTCTAGGCAGGTACGCCCTCATGAGCGTAATTATGCCACCCACGATCTGGAACTTGCAGCGGCCATTTTTTCACTGAAGGTATGGTGGCATTACCTCATCAGAGAACACTTTGTGGTCTTCAAAGATCACAAAATCTTGAGGTATGTATTCTCTCAGCGGGACCTAAACTTACGGCAGCGAAGGTGGATGGAGTTCCTCCAGAATTATGACTTCGAGATTTTCTACACTTCAAGAAAAGGGAATGTAGTGGTCGATGATTTGAGCAGGAGGTCGCAGAAGGATGCGGTCCGAGAGTCAGTAGATGCTTGGAAGGCGATGGAGGAGTTGGCTTCCTTGCACCTGGATGCAAAGATGGATAGTGGTGGAAGTTGCATGTATCAGATGACAGTGCAGTCTTCTCTTTTGCGGCAAGTGGAGGAGTCTTAGTGGGAAGACCCAGAGTGCGAAGTGATGCATGACCGAGTTGACTAGGGAAATGCTCTGGAAGGGTGGACGGAGGATGGTGAGTACCAGATACTTTTTCAAGGAAAGATGTTTGTTCCAGAGGCGATGCGTGGCCAGGTTCTTAGTGATTTACACAACTCACTCCTATCGGTACACCTAGGAGTTTACAAGATGTACCAGGGTATGAAGAGACACCTTTGGTGGCCCAGAGTAAAACGAGCAGTGGCAGAGTTTGTGGCCAAGTGCTTAGTGTGTCAGTAGGGAAAGGGGATGACAACATCTTTGGTGGCCCGTAGTGGGTTGTTGCAACCTTTAGATGTCCTCGAGTGGAAGTGGGATGACATCTCGATGGATTTCGTCACGGGACTACCCAAGGTGCAAGGGGGTTGCGATGCCATCTGGGTAGTGGTGGACCACTTGACGAAGTCGGCTCACTTTCTGGAAATTAAGGAGTCGAGAGCGGTGGACGCTCTAGCACGGAAGTATGTGGACGAGGTAGTGTGGTTGCATGGTGTTCCGAGTTCCATAGTCTTGGACAGGGATGCACGTTTTACCTCACGAGTCTGGAGGGGATTGCAGCATGATTTTGGAACCCAGCTACGTCTTAGCACTGCTTTCCACCCCATACAGATGGGCATACAGAGTGCACCATCCAGACCTTGGAGGACATGCTGCAGGCATGTATTCTGGACTTTGGGGGATCATGGGTGTGACACTTTCCTCTGGTAGAGTTCACCTACAATAATATCCATCCCTATAACATTGACATGGATCCCTTAGAAGACCTATATGGAAGGTTGTGTCACTCACCCGTGTGCTGGACTGAGGTTGGGGAAGCAGGTGTTCTTAGCCCGGAGGTGGTGCAGAGAACGACAGAGAAGGTTCAGCTTATATGAGAAAGGAGGCAGGCGGCTCAGGATCGGCAGAAGTCATATGCTGATAATAGGAGGAGACCCTTGGAGTTCGAGGTCAGGGACCACGTGTTCTTGAAGGTCTCCCCTCAGCATAGACAGCTGAGGTTCGGCAGGGTAAGTAAGCTTTCTCCCAGGTTCATCGGACCCTTCAAAGTGATGCGGCGGGTCGGTGAAGTGTCTTATCAGCTAGCGCTACCACCACCTCTACTGAGGATACACGATGTATTCCATGTTTCCCAGCTTCGTCGATATCTACACGACGACTCCCATGTCATCGATTGGGGAGAGTTAGATGTCGAAGATGATGCGACCTTCATAGAACGACCAATCAAGATCGAGGATCGTAAGGATAAAGTGCTTCGTGGACGAACCATCCACTTGGTTCGTGGGTTGTGGAGGCATGGTGGCCTGGAAGAGAGAACATGGGAGCGGGAGGCCCAGTTACGCATTCAGTACCCAGAGCTATTTTGAATTGTTGTTTTTGTTCTGATCCTTGAGATATTGTACCTTGTGCTTTAATATATGAAATGCTTGTTTTTTTAGCTATTAGATGATCTATTCCCTATTCTCTATGTGTGTGTGTGTACGAATGTGTGATGATGGGAAAACCTGGCTGCTAATTAGGACGCATTAATGTGGATGCGATTAAACCCGTGCGGGCGATTCAGTGCTACCCAAAGCGGATAATATCTTGACAAGTAGGAGGGGACTCCCTAACTCATGTGTTGGATAGTTTGATCCTTGTTATTGTTGTGAATTTTATGGTTGATAACTCTTGGGGGATTATTCCTGGATGTAGGGGGAGGGTTATATTCCAACTTTCGAACAACTCTGGGGTTTTCTCCTGAGAAGTATCTTTAGAGGGTGGTTGTTTGGACCCCACTTTTCTCCTTTATGTGTTGTTCTTATATTCTTGGGGATGAGGATAGTTTGATATGTATATGATGTAATGTCCTGGGTTTTTGGGGTCCATTACTTAGTAAAAATCTGATGTTGAGGTGCTCTGGGTGGTCTGGAAGGCCATCCCAGCTTCTCGGTGACTCCTAGCAGTAGTCTTGGCCTACCGGTAGCCTCGGCCTACCGGTAGACCTAGCCTACCAGTGACCTTGGGGTACTGGTAGCCATCGGCTACCGGTAGCTCTCAGCTACCGGTAGATCTCGCCTACCCCCATGGGTTTTCCAATAGCGCCTCCTTTTTGCACAAATTGGTTTTTAAACCATGTTTTGACCCCTTTAAGCCTGTTTTAAAGCCCATTTATGCCCATTAATGTCATTTAATTAAATTATTGGTGAGGTACCCTGGTGTGCGTCGGTTTAAAATGCCCCGAAAGGCGGCGACCCTTTAATGACGTGTGGGGTGTCCCAGCCGTGTGGTCAACCCAAGATCCCGCTCCTTACGCGGTTTCGATTTTTTCTCTCTATATCTTAACCATCCCAAGAGTTTTGTATCTCAGACCTTATCAACCTTTATAAACAAAAGTCTTCTCTCTCCGTTTATTTTTCTCGATCACCCTACGGTCGGAGTACCCTTCCTCCTGACGAGTTGTAACATGGTGAAGTTTTCCTTGATCGTGTTCCATGGAGCTCCTGCTAATCACACGGGGAATTAACATCGATCCTTGATCAGTCAGGTAGGGGTTTCACCTTCATCTCTCCTTTATGTGTATCTTGAGGGGTGGGTACGCTACTACTTCTGTAGAATTGGATGAACCAAACTTTAATGAATATAATAAATGGATTCTAAAGAATGAAGGGGAGGGGTGTGATCGATGATGCTGCTCTGTTTTTCTCCTCTTTCATGGTTAATGATCTCTAAATTTTGTGGGCTTACGCCTACTGAAAATCATGGCCTTTGGTGGTCTTTCTATGTGCACTAATAAACCCTTACCCCTTGTGATGTTTAAATGGCTTGTATTTTGGTTGTGAACCTTTTTCTGTGTAAAGTAAATTGATTAATTACGTATATTCAGCTAAATAAATTGGAAGCACCAGGATCAACTCCTTTTCTATAATAACCCCGGTTTAATCCCAGTGGAATTGAAATCATGGAGTGTGTTAAATATTTTAAATATGAAAATACCTGTTGAGTCTACCTTGTGTTGGTATAATTGGTTTGGTTGTTTCCTCCACAGGCCGAGTAAGGGTGACCTTATAGTTTTCTTGGATAGAGGCTTAGATTGCAGGGGGTGATGTGGGTGAGGATGGGATCCTCTATTTATATCACGAATTGGGGTGGGATCCTCTTCTGTTGTGAAACCTTCTTATTTATAGTTCTGGGAACATGGGACTGTATCTCACTTTGACCTGCTTTGGTTCCAATACTTGGAGGGGTCTCACTTGATGTGCTTTTACAAGAGAACTAGGTGTGAATGTTTAAATTGATGTTGGGTGTACTCTTTCCTTGGCTTGTTCTTATGCATACTAGTTGTCCAAGTAGGTGCAGAAACTTATTTAAAACATTATCACTGAACATGAAAACAAGGATGGGACAAATGGGGATTTGGTTTGATGTGAGTTGTAACATGGGCATGGGTGTTATTCTCTTCTCTTATGAATGAATAGTAAGGATAGTGTTCTTTAGGCTGGGTGAAGAAAAACCTAGATTGGTTGAGTGCTTGTTACCTATACATATACTTGTAGTTTTTGTGTTTCTTATTCGCGCACCACCCAAGTTGAGCACTTAGTGCTAAACACCCCCACTTCATGGGGAGGTTGTTTTTTCCAAAACTCATATGAGTGGATGGTTATTATCTCCTTTTCTACTCCCCTTCCCAAATAGCCCAAGACTCTACGGGTAGGCTGTGATGGCCTGAAGTCCATTATTAGCCCAAGAATATTTGGACAGGGTGGTTGTGGTGGTTAGCCCAGGTGTTTGCTGGAAGGTTGTTTCCCAAGTGTCTTCGGGATGAGGCCCAGGTGTCTTCAGGCGTGGCAGTATTTGTTCTGACCCAGGTGTTTGCGGGTGCAGTTACGCGTGGTGGTTGTGGCCCAGGTGTGTGTGGGAAGGGTATGGCAGTGGGACTACGATGAGAATGGCGGGATTGGTTCGATGCATAGGATGTCTTCAATAACCTGTGGGAAAGTGGCTCGGGGTACCCAAAATCGATGTGCTATTACTATACATTACTTTACTTGCGTTATTTAGGGACTGTGCCTTGGTGAGGTTTGGGTGTTTAGTTTCCTTGTTAGGTTATTGGTTATCTCTTTTCTCACAAGGCATTAGTATGCCTCCCCACTTGTGCACGAGAGTCTTTGGTTTTTCCCTACTGAGTATACTTGTATGATCACCCTACGTATATAAAACTACTTTTAAGTTTCCAAGAGGACTTCGGGGATCGTGCTGGATCGTACTAGCTCAGACCTTGTGATAGATCATTGCAGTTGATGTTGTTCTTTCTTTTGGTATTTTTCTTTGTAGTATCCTTATACATTGTGGATTTTACTTTTGTCACATGCATTGGTAATGGTTATTGGATTTACTTTTACTTTCATTTTGGTGTTGTGGGATTCACTATCTTATCTCCCAATCCTATTAAAAGAAAAAGGGTAATGCCTTCCAATTAGTGTGTGATTTCATTCCCTTGGTGCTGGTCGCCACTCTGGGACCTATTGAAGGCGGGTTTTGGGGGTCATTATCCCTCCTTCAACTTAAAGAAGGAAGGTCCTGGCAATCTGCTAACCCTTCCCTCCTTTTGGTGAAGGTGGTTCATGACATTTATAGACAAACACACCACTGATATAGCCTATGTACACCACCTCACTTCATATACACTGCCTTAGATCATGCTTCCCAACTTTAGAAAAACTCCTTTATTACAAAACAAGGTTAGATTCATTTTTATTTTTCTTCGGTTTTATCTTTGTTAAATCATGAAAATGATGCTTCATGATGATTAGATTATTTTAGAATCATCAGGATGGTCAAATGATTCTTAGAATCTTAGACTAAATCATCCAGATATCACTGTATGAAGAACTCTTGATGTTTGAAGGAATCCCTAGGCAGAATGTAGGGGACAACTCGCTTAGATGGTTGGATGGTCGTTATTCAACATATCAATCTTCATTGGTTATTTACATATTTTTTATTTTGAATGAATAGTACCAGAATGATATATTCCCACATCAGTTTATCTATTTTCCCTTATGTTCCTTTGTAATATAACATAATCCATGAACTAATTAGTTTCTATTATAGGGTTTTCTCCCACTACCCTTTGGAATCACTACATGTTGAAACCCTCTTCCTTTGTCATGTCACCCAGTATAGTGGCTCACCTATGCTCCCATATTCCTCTTGGCATGTCAGTCACTCTCTATTCCACTGACATACTAGCTGAATAGAGTTTGACATACCCACCATCAAAATGGATGTGAGTCCCCCACGATGGTTATTGTGAGGCAAGCTATATTTTCTAATAAAGATCAATAAGAAGATTTAGAAAAATATTATCACCATAAAATTCTCAAATAAAATTCCAAAACACCACCAAATCCTATTAGTTTTTTAACTATTGTAAACATTCTATCCATTCAAAGAACTAATGACACATGTAAATTTATCTACTAAAAGTTTCTATAATCATCACAGTTAAATTCTCATTTCCTTTTATATTATAACTTATTGACAATAATTTCAACTTCTACACAAATAAACAACTTAGGTTCTTCATAGTGTTTTTCCAATATCCTTTATTGAAGGTGGATATGATTCCATCATTTTTTTAGGTAGTTGTATCTATGCAAGTTTTTTTAATTATTTAATTGATATATGTTAATATTAACCTATTTGGGGTTTTCATTGAAATTTATTTTTTTACATAAAAATGGTATTTATAAAATTTGGGAATGGTTTTTTGATATGGTTTTCAGAAAACAGGGCACATTGAGATCCTTGGGTGTTTTGGGAAATGGACATAGGTAACCATAGTGTGTATGACACAACTAGGGGTTACTTTAGTGATAAAAAAATACTATTATAGGAATTTATATTAGTTGGAACCAACATATTCCTTATTTAGGATTATTTTATGTTTATGATGAATTCTAATAGTCTAGATCCAAAATGGAATTCTCTTTCATTTATCCCTAGTTTATCACAGGGTGGTTTATTTCATGGATATTTTATCACATGTTTAGTTTATTGGTTTTCCTTTTATACAAGAAATGAATAAATTTATGGAAAAAAAATAAATGTGTAAAAAATGTATTATTTTTTATAAATCATTATAAAATGGATTACGATTTTAAAGCTGGAATTTTTTCATTCATCATAGTAGAACCTGTATTAATTTGTTAAGTGGTGTCCTACTAGGATTTATTATCACACACTAATTTTGAATTTTGTCTATTGTAAACATTTTTTGGAAGAAATATAAGAAATGGAAGAATATTGTGTATAATTTATAGTTCTTTTTTTATTTGTCACCTTTATAGTGTGTTAGATTAGTAGTGACAGATGGTCACATGAAAACATTTTTTGGTTTTGCTTGCTTCATCTTTCTGGTTTGTCTGGTGTTTCTTGACTTTAAATGTCTCATGGATATGCATTTATTTTATTCACATGTTAATTTGATTTTTATTAAGTATTACATGATACTTGAAGTTATTTTATATATTTCTCCATGTGGGGAGGATTCTTGGGTGACATGTCTAGCTGAACTGGGTTGCATCATTACACCAGTGATCGAAACAGCAGGTATAGAACATAGGTTTATCACCTAAGGAATGGGTGGAGAGATACCAAAATCATGAAATAGGATTATTGTAACCATCACATAAGAAATATCATTCTTTTCAAATGAGGTATCCACTGCTTGTCACATTAGGTTGAAAACATTTTCTCATCCCTTAAATAAAAGTGAAGAGAACTCATGCTCATAATATAAGTATCATATGCACATCACATACAGAATCTCATACTAATCACATTATGGGAAGTCTCAAGATCGTAAACTAAGAGGATTTTAGCGATATCATACGCTCATCACATAGGTCTCTTATGCTAAAATAATAAGAAATATTAGGATCATAATATGTGGCACCCTAGGATCCATTCATGTTGGTGGGGTGTTGATGCATCAGATATATTTTCCAAGGATCATCACATAGGACTACTTGGTATCATCACCCAAGATAGGGTTCTAGTTTAATGTCTAATGGGAAAAATTCCACATATCATTTTCATGTATGGTTCATCCACAAGTTGACATCCAAAGGGGTCAAATCCAAATACACTACTCACATATAGAGATACATGTATTTTAAGTATAATGGTTATTCCTTATTGTTTAAAATCATGTGGATACTTTTGGAGGGTTTTATTAGAGGAGAGGTTTTCACAAGTAAGATGGTATGGTTATAGATATTTCATCTCCCAAGGGGAAACTGCAGTTGTGATAAAGTTGGGATTGAACCTCAAAGTGTAATCCTACATAAAAAATGAATGATGGGGATAAAAACCCATTTAGTTTGATGTGTGTAGTTTGATGTCATGTTATTGGATTGTACCATGCTATTTAGCATTGTGTGGTCAGGATTAGTGTTTGTGTCATGAAAGATATGAAAAATAATTAGTGTGTGGATTAGTCTTTGGGCTACCTGGAAGATGGTAGGAATCATCTTATTCACTTTACATGTGGTATCATATACATTTCATGATAGGAATACTATTTTTTTAAAATAGAGTAAACTTAAGTTTACATATTTCAATAAGGAGGCTCATGTGTTGAGAATGGAATAAATGATGATTATAGTGAGGCATTCACACTATTCCACCCAATTATGGGTATGGATTATTGGGTAGACCAAGGGAGTTTTCCATAATGATTACATAATTGAGGATTACATTGAGTAGGAGGCCCATATATTTCATGATATTTGGGAGTGTATGTGTTGGGATTACAAAATTTGTTTTCCACTTGTTCAGTGCTATTAAAAAACTTGCCTAGATGATTCCCAAATGACATCTCCTATAAAGCATATTGGTATATGTGTTCCTATTATTAGGATAAAATTATAAAGGGATTTAATTATTTTTTATGGTGTATAGGGATTTGGAAAAAGGTCCCATGACATGAGTTATGCATCCATATTTTTTATTTGTAAGCTCATATCAAGTGAATATGGGGGGGCATTGTCACAAAACATTCACACAATTATGTTTGGTGAGATGATGCATCAAATTAGGTTATATAGTTTATTATTTATATAATATGGTATTTTTATGAATACATATAATTGTATGGATATGTTCTAAAGAACATCTGTGTTACAATTATAGTCACGGTAGTGGCTTCACTCATGTAGGATGTTATGTGAAGCATGGTGTTGTGTGGAGAAATTTCCTCTATCACAAACTAATTTATTCATAAGTGAATGTTTCATAAAATCATTTTAAAAATATAATAATATATTTAAGGACTTATTTGATAAATTTTAAATAAGTTTCTCACTAACAGGATTCTATGTAAGTCTCGAGTTGGGATAATTCAAAACAAAAACAGTATTATGAGTTGAGAGCATGGCCCAATAAATTCTATAATTCTATACACAAAAATGATGGGTCATAAATTTTTTATATGAATTCATCTCATGGATGATGTATTATTCATCCAACTCTTCAAAATCTCACAACATGGGGGTTGTTTAGTGCTCTAACATTGTCTCTTGTAACTCTGTATTGGGAAATATCCAAGAATTTTCCATTTAGAGGAGTTATTTTGGGTGTATGGATGTCTAATATTATGACGCATCAGGGGTTATGGGTTTACATAACTTAAGTTTTCATGAAATTATCTCATTTTCTATATAATTTCAATCAATGACCATTTTCTTCCTTGATTATTCCATATAATGATTCTAAATTAAAAGGAATACTATTTTTTGATGACAATAAATGCCTCCCAACACTCATAATTGGATCTGGTGGGGATTTTTAGGATCTAAAACTGTGGAAAATGTCAAATTTTGGACCTTTCTCTGAAAATTCACACAACAACCATAGGTTATCACAAATTTTCCACCCTCCTCACCTATAAGTAAGGGGGGCCCTTAGGTGACAAAGATATCTTCAAAAAAATATTACCATTATTCTCTCTTTCCATGAAACTCTATCTTTCACAAACATCATATTAAATATATCCTAGGGGTTCATGATACCTAACATTACGTGAATAATTTTAAGAAATAACTACTTCATAAACCAATATTTACGCAACCAAATACCTAAACATGAATTATGTAGGAATTTTTTATTTATATCATTGTTCTATGAAATAGACCAAGCTGGTTTTAAAAAGATATCATAAATGGTCAAAAAAATGTGGAAGTTGCCGCTGCATGGAGAAAGTAAACATGTAAGAACCTCAAGATTGTATTGGTCTAGAGATTATAATATGGTCTCTAAACACTGGTCAATATGCAAAGTAAGGTCCAGAATGAATACCATTTGAGCAACATATTACAGCACCTCTGACCTTTAAACCTAAATCCAATGCTAAAATCATACTCCTTACATGTTGGATTTTATAGAAACTAATTTGACCAAAATTTTAACTTCTATAATTAAATCTTCCAAAAGTAATACTTATTAACCTACATCCCATGGAAAAATTTTAGTTATATATCTTTATAGAGTTATGTTAATGAATAAATATTAAAATCCATGTATATATCATCAAATAGTATTATTTCTGATTATACCCATATTTTCAAAATTAATAATGATACCTAAATAATTCCCCAAAAATAGGTTCTTATTATTACACTCATATTTTAATTCTTGAAACTTCTTATTCATTCAATATGTTTCACCATTGACTTTATATAATTCTTACACATCCTTAGGCCCTATGAAAAAAATTAAAACATGGGATGAGAAAAGGAAATTTCAATAAGGGATATAAAAATAAAGGATACTTTTTATTCAATTTTAAATTCATAAAATCCAATAAATATGTTCGAATTTTCTTATATGAAACTTTGAATATAAAATAATCAATCACTTACTCTTACAATCAATATTTTTCTGATTTTTATGCATAAAAAGTTTTATAATTATACATAAATAGGAAAATAATAATTCATGAATGTTTCATTAAAAACAAGAAATCCTTTCTTTGAAAATAATAATTTTTCCTATATGATATTTTAAATATTATTTTTAAATCAATGATCATTTTTATTATCTTATTAAATAAAATAATTTCTATAAAAATCATCAAAAAAAAGAGCATGAAATATTTCAATGTACAAAAATTATTCCATGGATAATAATAACTAACTTAATAATAATATAATTCATAATTATAAAAATCATAATCATATCATTAAGACCTTTTTAAAAGACATAATAAATTTACCATCCAGGTTTTGTGCCAAGGTATCATAAAAATTTGTGTCGACATACACAAAATGATTAAAAAGGTTTATCTCATGGGAACTCATGAAGCATCAAGGTATTAAAATAAGACCCACTGATCCATTATTAAGTCACATTTATACATTTTATAAATTAAATTGATAAAAAAACAATACATAATCAATATAAACATTCATATTAAAAACAAGCATACAAAGGGTAAAAATTTTCTACATTAAATAAATAGAACAAAATGATTATAAGACATAAATATAATTAAGGTGGATGGTATCATTAGATTATATCCTTAATAAATTAGAAGAATTATAAAAGTTTGTTAATTTAGTTTAAAATACATTTAATAAAATATTTGAGCCTTTATTTTAAAACATGTGAAAAATATCCTTTTCCTTTACTAAAATTGTTAATAAAATATTTCAAGAATATTCAAAAAATGAATTTATTAAAAAATAAACATGGAAACATATAAATTAATAATAAAATAAATTAAATGTAATTGTTGTTGTAAAATATGTTCTTGTCATATGTTAAAATAGAACATTATTTTCACATTTTTGTAAAAAGTAAAAGGTGATTCTTACAAAAAAAAATTTGAAAAAATCCTTATAATCATTCATATGGAA
The DNA here is from genome assembly GCA_963277665.1 of Viscum album. Lineage (NCBI taxonomy): Eukaryota > Viridiplantae > Streptophyta > Magnoliopsida > Santalales > Viscaceae > Viscum > Viscum album. The sequence continues at coordinate 1,507,326,430 of OY728139.1, read as the reverse complement.
TGTAAAAAGTTTTTTAAAATGAACATTAAAAATATTTGAAACATGATTAAGAACATTCATGAAACATTTTATGAACAAGGACATGGACAAAGATTATTTTAAAATGAAAACTTTAAAATAAGGATTTAAAGGAAAATCTAATAACTTAAGTCTCCCCTAGCTTCATATGTTCACTATTTACAGAATAAAAAATTTATATTAGTTATTTACTTTTTTAAGAAAAATTTTCATTCCCATTACAATATTTTTATTCCCTTTATTTAATTTGTCACCATTTTTCATTTGGATACTAATACTATTTTTTCATGTTCGATGTTTTGTGTTCGTTTGATTTATAACCAAGAAGCAACATTGGTGTGTTGACTATGGTCAAAGGGGTTATTATTCCATTGCATAAAGAATTTTAAAAACATTATAACCTTAATATTTATATATTAAATAAACTTTTAATATCAACCTTTTAATTTATTCATGATAAATGAAACACTTCATTTCATAGAGATGGTAGTTTGTACGTATACATGAATAACATTATCATTTTTCTACTTAGTTGAAAATAAAGAAAGTATATTTTATTTTTATTATATAGATCATAAATATATTATATGTGTAATATTTATTTAATATATTAATCCTTATGATCATCCTTGTAATGTGGAAATGAATAATTATTTACATCACTTCATGGAGTTGGTAGTCCACATGTACACACGAGCGACGTTTTCATTTTCTAATAAATTGTAGGGAAATAAATTAAATAATATATTATGTTTATAAAATCATTATTATTTTATAAATGTCATATATATTTATTTTATCCATATTTTTTACAATACATATGATCTATGGATGAAAAATGAAACACATCACTTCAGGGAGGTAGTGTCCCACACATATGAATGAGTGATGTTTTTATTTCACACAGGTTGGAAAAGGAGAAGAAAAGAGGTTTCACCATAATAAAAATATCATTTAACTATATTAAAGATAATTATTATATTATTTAATCATGTTAAAATTACATTTTAAGGAGTTATAATAAAATATAAACATGAAACACTCAATTATGAATTATACCTATTTTATGGAAAACCACCCATGCTTTACACCTTAAGTCTTTATAGGTTCATCTTTTGGTGAGATAAGAACCAATAATAAATGGGGAGGAAGGTAAGGAGTGTATTATTTATAGATTATTTTATCTATGTTTCTCAATATTTTTTATGAATACTGTAGAGAAGATTCCCATTTATAATAAATGTGGGTGGGAATCCTGTAAATACATGAAATATTGATATATAATATGTGTATAACTGATGTAAAAATGATAAAAAGTGCCATATATTAGAATATTAGAAGGATAATTTCAAAATTTAATCAACCAAACATGTTTACATAGGTTTATGTTTCATTGTAAAACATAGAATTTGATTTCACTGCCTAATTAGCCATGTTTAACCTTAACCATTGTAATAAATTGTTCAATCATTAAGGGCAATGGAAATAATTTTATAAATTCCAATTGAATAGATAATTCATAATATACTAGAAATTTTCCCATAAAATTGAGTTATTATAGGTTATTTACTATTTTATAGTGATTAAAAAATGGGTTTTAAGAATTAAATACCATTTAATATAAATTTTGGAACTATTCACAAAATTTAAATTTAAAGACATCAAGATAGAAAGGTAATTTTAATTAAAACACTTGAATAATATCATTATATTTATAAGTATATATTAAATTCATGGATCACCAAAACACATTTAAATATTTTCATTTTTAGTATTTCAAATACATTTATTTGATTTTTCATGATTGCATGATTGTTGTATTAATATTGCATAAGATTTTCAATAATTATACTATATTTAAAATGAAAAATAAATTATATACATGAGACTAAATTTTAAAAAAATTATGGTAAAAAAGTCACTTATAAATTATATTTACTCTTATTTTAATCATGGAAAGGAATTTAAGATATAAAATGAGAGGAAATGATATTTTATTAAATATTGTAATTCCTTATTATGGAATCCAACAAAGATTTTAAAGGAACCCACCCAAAATAGTTTATAAAAGAGGATACATTTAGATACCTATAATCCAAAAAAATAATTGATAAGGTTTAATTTTTTGTTCTTTTATAAATAATTTCTATTTTTACATTACATTACCTTTAACATGATAACTTAATTTTCAACTCGGTAAATTATTTTATGACCAAAAATAAAATTGTCCATATAGTTAAATTTGGAAATTTTCATTCCAAATTTCAAATCCATTTTAAAATATTAAATTTGTGTAGGTGGAAAAAATCAATTTTAGTATAAGTGTGTAAAACGTAACTAAAAATATATTTTATAAAAATGTGTTTTAACTACAAATATAGAATAATAATAAAATTAAAAATAGTACTAATCAGTTTGGAAACAATTAGATAATATTTATTCAAAGATATATTTATTTACACTAAAACCAAATACAATATAGATTTTTACTTTTAAATTTCTTAATTTAAATAAAATAAATGACAATGTTGCAAAAGTTCGAAATTTTTACTATACACTAAACATTACATATTTTCATAAAATCTAAAAACAATAATAATATTATTATAAACAAAATGTTTTCAAAATTTATGTAAAAATTTTCAAAAATAAATTATAAATATTGAATAAATTAATTATAATTTCCACACATAACATGAAAAAAAACCATTTTTGATGAAAATGTATTTCTGAAGAATAAATTGTTTTTATTCTCATTCCATACCTATTAACAACAATTAAATGAATGATATTTAAATTAATTAGATATATAATATAATAATTTAATTGGAATCTATAGTTCTTAATTTAATCTACTAATATAAAAATACATTACGCATAAAAATTTGTTTTAATAAAAATATACCTTTTATCTAAAAAGATTTTATCTTCATTTATAACAAATTTATAACTAATGTATGATTAATTATTAATTATATAAAGAAACAAATTATATATATATTTCATAATATGGAAATTTATATCCATACCTTCCAATCTAACCACTATGTAATAATGATTATATTTAAATAATAACATTTCCATAGTATATTGTTGCTCGTTTAAACTCACTATTGCATGTGATACACGCAATTAAGCATATTATAATTTATTGGGGTACTACTCAGATCAACTCTGTATAGATTTAATAAGTGTGATAATTTTTTCTTAGGGATATGTACATCCACAGTCCACATTGATAGTTCTCGAGTTCAAGTCAAATCCATCGATAGCGCAGTACTACCATCGATTACACTATGAAAGACTACAAATTACAAGCGATTATCATCCTCAGGAACCCTACCAAATTAGTTGATTATGATCTCTCAGTGTGATCTTGGTAAAATTGTAACATCCTAGGTAAATAAAGAATATTACTTGTACATATTTATTAATATTTGTGAAAAAAATATTAATATTACTTTAAATGGGATGCGATGTTCGATGGCGTACCTAATACGCAACAACGAGTTTCGTTGAAATCTTACGATGCACACTTATAATATAATAATATTATTTCAAATGGTAGTTAACACGTTGTCATTGTATTGGCGGGAATGAACAGAAATAACTAAAATATGATTATATATTTTTGTTAAATGTTTTTAGATTTATTCAATAAAAGATAAAGGCTTAAAATAAGAAAATAATTCAATTTTAATCCTAAATACTCTAATATTCACTAAAAGGTCGATTTATCGCCTTATGATGGCGAACCCTCGTTAAAAATAGTTTGTGTCACTCTTATAAATTCTATTGGACCAAATAAAATCTTTCTTTAGAATCAGGACATCAAAATCTACTTTGTGTATGTTTTGGTTATTTTTTCGATAAAGTTCATTTTTAATGAATAAGTGAAAATTGTTGTATTTTAATTAAAAACCTCTTTTTAATCTAATTTATTTATATGATTATATTATCTTTTTAATTGGTTTTAAAGTGAAATTAGAATATATTTTTACCATTTAATTCAATGGTGGTAATTGGAATTAATTTCACTTTGAAATTGGACATAAACGAGTGTCCATCTTTTAATATATATTGTTTCTTAAAAACACGTTATTTTTTTTTTGACAGCGGGAATTGATTATAAAATTAATTTATGCAACTTATATGTTTTTAATTTTTTAAAATTGATATCATTTTTGTATTTGGAATATCAAATATAGATTAGGGTGAATTTTTAATAGATTTCTGAAAAATGTTCATTTTCAATGAATAGTGAAAAATACTGCATTTTAATTCAAAAATGTCTTTTCATCCAAATTATTTATATAGTTAGATTGTAATTTTAATTGGTTTTAAGGTGTAATTTAATTATTTTTTTATCATTTGATACAATTTTGGTCATTTTATGTAATTTCACTTTTAAATCGGATGTAAAAACAAATCAATCTTTTGATATATTTTACTTCTTAAAAGCTCGTCTTTGGTTTTGACAATGGGAATTATTTGGAATTAATTACTACAATTTCTTTGTTTGGAATTTGATAAAATAGATTCCATATTTGGAATCAGAAGGTCCAAATTATGTAATTAATACTCTTTTCTTTTTGGACATTATGAATAGTAACGACAGTAATTATCTTTAATTATCGTGTTTAATTAGTAACCGGGTAGTTAAAGGTAATAAAATAATATCATAAAAATATAAAATGACCCCAACATATGTCCTAATGCTACTGGTGGTATCATTTCCAACCATGGGATTCCTTGTGCCAACATTGGGACCCCATGGAATCACTTTAGTGTGATAGTTACCCTTTTATCATTTTTAAAAAAAAATGAAAATGTAACCAAAGTATGTAACACCTAAGTAAAATGATTTTAATTCTGTCTACATAAACGATATATTAGACTATAAATATTCATTGTAAATCGAATAAGATTTCCTATATCATAGTATTTTTTTATATCTTTTAGACATTAAATAAATTAATTTATTTATGACATAGTGATGATGCAGTGATTACCTCATAAATGAACGATTTAAATAAAATGGGAAGATAGGGTAAAATATAAGTCTTACACTTTTCACAAACCTATTGTATGGGTGTATTTAGAAACCTTATCACCTTATCCTCTAAATATACCCGTTTGGGACCTTTAAAATCCGAAAATCATTTTATAATAAAGTAATATTTTATAACTTTCCAAGAGTGCCCCTCCTCTTCTCTTATAAAAGGCCCCCACCTCTACCACCTTACCCACACCTATCAAGCATTTTACTCGGCCAAAACCTGACCATTTAATCTCTACACATCACTCTTTTAATCATTTAATCCTCACCTTTAGCATAATGCTCTTCAAGAAACCCTTTTGGTTCAAACCAAGAGAAGTTACCCGATTTAAAGGTAATGTCTTCACATGTGTTCTTTTGTTTTATTTTGATTATCCAAACCCCTAAACTCTTTTTATTCCTTTATTTTGTAACAAAACCAGTATCTTAAATATACTAGGATTTTTTTATGTGAATTATTCGAGCTAAACTTACACAAACCTCTGTCTAATGGTTAAAGACCATATTATTTCTGTGGATGGCGAATTGCTGCCTCACAAAACGATGATTGTTCAATCTTCTCTTAACACCTTTCATGGTGGCCATTATGATGTCACTTTATTTTATATATGATATATATGGTATTTATTTTTTCCATATTCTTCTTTATTTTATATTTAAAACATACCTTTATGCTTTTAATGTTGTGCAAATGCGATAATTTCATACGAGGAAGTGTGGACTACCGCCCCCTCAAGGGATGTGACTCGTTCATGCAATACATGGAATGTATAAAGAATTAAATTAATGAAATTATGTGACCTATAAAACATATATATTATACTGTAATTATAATATATATATCTCTCAATTTTTTTTAATTCCATTAATATGACAAAGAAATGAAAGTAGCGTTCATGCGTACGTACGGCGTACCGTCTCCATGAACGGAACATTTCATTTCTTTTTATCTCCAAATGTTATGGAATAGTATAAAATGAATATGTACTGGATATATATTATATTTAAATCATTAATACTATTCTGGAGATGATTTACTTATAACTACATGGACAATCATTTTCAAACAAGTTTATTTTTGACTCATGTACCAAACATCGACAAAAACGTCTCATATGAACTCACATTATTAACAAATTATTATAACATTATAATATGTGATATGAACTGAATAATAATAATTAAAGGAGGTCCTTAATAAATTATAAATTTACCAAAGATTATTATTCAGGAATATAAAGAAATGAACAAGACAAGTCGGACTTGAAGTAAGGGATCCTACCTCTCTTTCTTTTTAAGTAATCTATTTTCTATCATTTCTTTTAAGCTCATATTTCTTATGTTTGGGGATGTTATATTATATTAATAATTCTGTAATTTTTATGTTCATATTATGATAGACCCTATTTTATCTCATAAATCCATTTTTGGAAGTTTTAAGTGGCGTCGTTAGGCTGCCGAGTTTTTGTAAGGGATTTTTCATCTCACTTTTATTCCTGTGAGATTTATGCTACATTTTCCATCATTTCCTTTGAGTGGTGTATGTACTTCCCATTATTATAATCTTTGTGTAATATACTTTCCTTTTTGAGTATTTACATCAACGTTGTATAGTCCTTCTTTCATGGGGTGTTCGTTTTGAAAGTTACCCAAGTCGGTAAGGGAACCTTTCACCCTCCTCTTTTTAAAAGACTTATTTTGTTATGTATTTTAATTTACATATTATTTTTTTGGGATATGTTATTATATACCCTTATTTATGTAAAATTTATTTCCATGTGATGAGATACCCTTTTTGTCTCATCAACTCATTTTTTGAATTTTAAGGTGACGTCGTTAGGCTGCCGAATTTTACCAAAGGAACTTCTTAACCCAATTTCGATTTCTTTGGGTTCAACTTGTAGGTATTGAATATGTCATCCTATAAATATGTTTGAATGACCTATGGTTGTTTTACACTTAATATCCACTTATATTGGGTGTATTTATATCTTTCACACATAATTATGAGATTGATTTATCCTTAATTTAAGGATACCTTCTTTATAGGGGATTTCATCTCAATTTACATTTCTATTGAGACTTCATTTTTGATATGAACCAATTCCCTCTTATATGGTGAACATACTTTCCTTTGACATATTATATCATCAATCCCTTTATTCTCATGATATTATAAAGTTCTGATTAAATGTTATTCCTCAATTATTGTATTCAAGTGTCTCTCATTTTGTTAAAAACCCTTTAACTAAAATATTGTTTTAAATATTTAAAAGATTTATTCTTATAAATATTTCTCATTAATATCCATGTTTTCAAACTGGTTTTAAGGATTTATTTATATGGATATTAATGGTTTAAAATTTTAAAAGTTTCAAAGTGGTGTGGGACACTTTTATTCAAAAATCTCTTTATAAAATGTTTTAAATGGTTTTGAAAATGGTTTTTAGAATGGATTCATTATTTCAATATCTTAAAATGTTATATTGTTATTAAAATGTGGGAATGTTATCTTTCCTTTATGCTTAAGTTATGTGCTATGATTATGTTATGGTTCTTGGGCATTGTTTATGAAGACGGGTGGTTTCGTGATAAACTAAGGGCGGGTGAGCCCGATATAGCTCTCCAATGCATTGGGTAACGCGAAGTAATTAAACGTTATGGTTTCTTCTAAGATATTTAGGGAATATACTGTGATGGGTATTCCAAACGTAACCATGAGGGTTACTTTCTACGTAATAATGTTATGAATGCCTCAAGTTACCTTTATGTCTTATGATTTCTATGAGTTATTCGTAAATATTATGATTTCATGAGGTATGTTAAATTGCTTATGTTTTATGAGTAAAGTATGATTTCATCGATTCTTATGTATTCATGGACTAATGTTTTCTTTTCGTATTGTTATAACCCTTATTGAGCTTTTTGTGCTCATCCCAAGTTTTTTTGAAATGTTTTTCACAGGACATAAAGATTAATAGGGTCAAGGATGGGATCAAGGAAATGTCAGGCTATCTAAAACAAGGAACTAGACATGACTCTTGTGTTCAAGAATTTTTATTTTCTAAAAAAAAATGGAATCTTAGTAGATGTGTCTACTTTGTAATCTTTGAGATGTAATAGTTATGTCCTAATTCTATAAAACTCCAAACCTGAAAAGATCCTCAATGTTAACTATTCATTTAATTCAATAATAAGTAATGTTTAAATCCGGGTCCTTATAGTTGGTATCAAAGGTCAGTTTAGATAACTTTAGAGGTTAGGGTATTCTTTAAGCATAAGTGACATTACCATAATGGCTAGGATTTAAGAAAGAGTCATAAAGTGAATGAGTAAGTATATCTTAGTGTTTATCTTCCTCTTTAGTACATGATTATTTTTTTTATATACTCGCACTGAAATTTTTGGTTTTAGTAAATGGTAGATCTAGCAGGCACCAAAGTGACAATGGGTTTGAAGGAAACTATGGTGGTTCTCTGATTATGAGACTGGATGAAATGGGGGATTCAATGAGGAATCTCGTGGTTATTCTAAACCAACTATCAAGGAGTCATGATCAACCACTTGAACCTTGGTGAGTTCTCTAATGCATCATGTAGAGACCCGAAGCTTGACGTACATATTACATTACTTTTTCAGAATACATAATACATAACAAAAACAGACACACAAGGACCGTAATAGTTTAGTGTCTTTGGAAACTTGGAATGTAATCTTCTAATCGTGGTGAAAGATCTTCAACATCTCCCATAAATATCTTCCACTTTTTGTTTCCTTACCTAAAACATTTCTTTTAATCCTGGGGAAAAATAAAACATAAAAAGGGTGATCTCAAATGCTCAGTAAGGGTAAGCATTGATAAAATAAAACATACCATATATATTTGAACTTAAAAACATGAACATAATATTTAAACATCAAAATCTTGAGAAACGACTTAAAACATTTAAGTACATAAGGAATAGATCATAATGGAACATAAATCATGATAACATAGTATGGGAATAAAACATGTAATTGTGGCATCCATTAATCACATGTAATGATTTCCATAGTAGCCAAGGCATTGCTGCGAAGACAATCTTAGTGGACAAAGTCCCTTTCTGAATCGAGTTCACACCTCGTTCCAGTCCTGTAATACTGAACCATATTAACTTACCGTTCCAGTCATGTCTATCTCATGAGATATAAATCTTTACCCAATGCATTGGAGGGAGATATAGGTCCCACCCATCTCATAATTAAATCATTCTTACTTGTTCCCCAACATAAACATAAATCATTCATCATAACCAAAAGAATAAAAATGGGATTCATAAATATCATCCCAACATAACATAATCTATAAAAAAATGGATATCATTTAATTTAATCATAAGAAAAGTGAAACCATGTAAATCATAGAGACATGATACTTGAAACATACACATGTGAAATAATTTCATCTTAGATGAAAATGGTTTTGATATAACACTTGACATGAATTCTTGGGGAAAATATCCTTTTTTCGTCAAAATCATTTTCTTTTCACAAAATGTCATGAAATTTTAAAATAAATGGTTTTTGTTGAAAATAGTCATGAAATATTTTGTAGGAAGCTTCATGAAAATAAGGCTTTATAAAACCGTAAAAATCCTTTCATGTTGTATACGTTAAAAAAACATTTTTCTCGTACTTTTGTCAGAAAAGTCAAAAAGTACCTTGTAGGGTAAATAAAAGAAAGATTCCTTCCATACCATGGGGTAAAAGTCAAAATGGGTAAAAAAGGACTTTAAAAAAACATGAATACACTTTTATAAAACATGGGCATGGATGATAGCACTAACCCCGGTAAATACTTACGAATAAGCAATCTCGGATAAAAATGAGATTTGCACAATTATCCCTTATCTTAGGTCCGATATGCTTCGTATGTATCCAAACCTCCTGTATAATGTTTTAAATAATGTCATTGACTTATTACAGAATCATATTCATTGTTATGATATCATATATGGTTCACTTATGACTTTATATTACCAGTTCTTTTGTAAATTTCATGTTAAAGAGTGTTTTGGGTAAAATCGTTTCATTTGTCGTCTGTGTTTTGACTTGTAATTATTCATATGATTACTTAGATCATGATTACATAATTCCAGAATATAAAACATGATTTATATATAATATATATTCAGAATATACATATATATAATAGATCGATAAATGGAAAGAAATACACCGTTCATGGAGATGGTAGGCCGAACGTACGCATGAACGTTGTTTTCGTTTCCTTATTGAATTGAATGGAATTAATTGGATGACATAAATATATATATACATAAATCCAGTATCATTATTATGTCATATATTTCATGATTACTTATTATATATACTTTATAGTCATTCATGAATTGTTAATCATTGAGAATGAATCTCATCGAGTCGTGGAGACGGTATTCCGTACGTACGCACGAGCGATGATATCGTTCACATGATCGTGGAATTTTATTGGAGTGTATTTATACTATTATAGAATCAATATCACTTTACAATAATCATATATAGTTATTATTTACATCATTATACCCATCCAAGTAAGGTGGTGTTGGAAAATAGATTACACCACGGTGTGGAGACGGTATTCTGTACGTACGCACGCGCGGTGATTTCGTTTTCCGCAGGATGGATAGATGGTGAATTAGGGTTTTTTAATACTTTTAATAACATATCAGTATATGAGTGATACTGATGTTATTACTTCATAATGAAACAACCTAAGAAGAATAAGTGGAAGAAGAAATAAAGTTGAAAGAATAGGTAACGGACATTACCTCTTCTTTGAAGCGCCTCTTTCAGACCTCCTATTAGGGCACTAAAATTGGTATTTGAAGTAGATCAGGACCTCTAGTATGTTTCTAGGGAAGTGGAGAAGAGAATTTTTCAGGGTTTGTCCGAGCTTCAAGGCTCAAAATGGTGTGAGGAGGAGAGGGAGGAGGTTCCCTTTTATAACGGAGGAGAGGGGCACCTTAGGAAAAACAAAAAATATTATTTTATTATAAAGTCATATTCGGTTTTTAATAGCTCAAAATTGAGTTATTTCTAAGAAAAGTTGGGTATTGGTCTAAATCATATCATCCAATAGAATTTAGACAATTTTAGGTTTCTATTTTAACCTTATCATTTAGATTTAACTTTAAGTTAAATAATTTTTCTTTTACCGTGTCTCCTTGTTTGCTTACACTATAAGGTTAATAAACTTACTATAACAAGCCAAACGAACCCCATGTTCTTTATTATTAATATATATAACCTTATCTAGGTAATTTGGCCGAACCTTATATTTTTAGTAATAAAATAACAATTAATAATATAATATTTGTTTTAAAAACTATTTGATGTCAATTTTGACACTATTTGGTAATTGATTTTTGTGGAAATCATAACAGAATTATTAGTTCGAAAAAAGTTAATTAAATAAATACTAACATGTAATATTAACATATAAAATTATTTTAATTCATAAAAAGTCTCAAATTATATTTATTTTTGTATTTATAACATCAATTATGTCAATATTTCATTAATAAGATAATTATTGCATCACCATTGTGTCATAAATAAATTAAATTATTTTAAGTCTATAAATTACAAATAAAATATCATTATGTAGGAAATCTTTTTATATTTCTAATGAATATTTATAGTCAAATTTATATTATGTATAACCCTATATTAAAAATTATTTAGTTATTAAACTTTGATTTTAACTATTTTAACCCTTCTTTAAATAAATTAATAATAAATGTCCTAATCTAATCCAAGTGGACCTAAATGGTCATATTTTATTCATAAGGTTGTTTTGGGTCGAATTACACATGTCCAATATAATTAGGACATGTGTTAGGGTAATAATAATATCATTTTTACCCTTAATTACCATATTTACTTTTAACCGTGGTAAAAAAAAAGTAAAAAGTTACTATTCACCAAAAATTATTTTCATCTCATTGAACCACATTTTAGTCCATGATATTCACCATGTCTCTCGGATTTTCTAAATTCTACTTACAGAAGCGGTAAAATTAAGTTTTATGAAAAATTCAGTTTTTTAACTACCACTTAGTGGTTTCACTATTCATCAAAAAATGAAAGTTTCTAGAAAAATACCAAAAATTAGGCCTAAGCTATATTTGATATTATGAATTAAAAAATGATGTCTATTTTACCAAATTCAAAACATATCAGTTCCATTAACTAATTTAAAAATTAATTCCCGTCATCAAAACAAATAGCGTGTTTTTAAGAGATAATAACTATCAAAAGACTGACACTTGTTTATGTCTGGTTTAAATGTGAAATTACATCCAATGACCAACATTGTATTAAATTGTAAAAAATATTCTAAATATACTTTAAAACCACTCAAATTAATAATTAATCACTATTAATTATTCCGATTAAAAAAGTTTTTTTAAATTAAAATTTAGTGATTTTCACTATTCATCAGAATATGAAAGTTATCCGAAAAGTACCAAAATTTCACCCTAAGCTAATTTCGATATTCCGAATACAAAAATGAAGTCAATTTTGAAAGATAAAATTTATAAAATTTCAAAAAGTGGGTATTACTATTCATAACGGCTAGTTCATAATAATATTATAATAATATCTCATTTAGTGAAACTCGGTATTTTGTACTACACACGCTGTCGAGGAAGGTCGTGATTGCATATAATGTAAGGCAATTCAGGGATGCGTGTTATGCAATATCCTTTTGGTGTAGCGTAAAACACAAGACATTAATGAAATTAAAAAGAATATTTTTCATGAAATCTCGGGGTGTTATATTCTACCCCCCTTAAAATGAATTTCGCCCTCGAAATTCGTCAGGGTTATAAACGGTTTACTACTCAAAAGTTTCTTTAATAGAAACCCACATCGTAAAAAGGAATACCAAAACTTGGCTTTAAAAACTAAAGTATTAAATGTAACGGTTACCCAAATTAACTCATCACTGGGTTTCCACGTAGGAGAACATAGGTGGAAATATGGATATGGAAGAAAAATCTAACCATCAAGTTCTGATGGAGAGTGGTAGAGAACATGGCTATGAAAAATTCAATAATCCCAAAGCCATAAATTTGTGACGATCTAAGGTACCATCTGATTCATCGGATATAAGATCACTAGGACAAAATTTTTGGTTTTCAAGATCATTTCCCTAAAGTTGATGAAATTGGAATTAGAAGACATACTTTCGTGATTTTGGTACAGTCTCACCGTTGGTTGTTCTTTGGACAATTTCCACTTCATCTCTTAAAGAAATGAAGTTGAATTTGTCATTCGTGAAATGTTAGCAGATCATGTGATAGGATAATGGGTCATTCCATCTGTCTCAAACAAAAGGTTAGAAAAGTTATCAAAAAATACATAAGTCCATCTATAGTGAGACTAATCATATATGGTTCCTAAAATGGAATTATACTTCATATATAATACTTCTTAATATAATAAAACCAGTTTCTACCATCTGATTCATCTGGTTTCTTAAACATTCCAATAAACATCATATAACTTAAACATAAAATATCTTAAGATATAAAATATATCATTTCATAAAATAAATCATATCATAATAAAGTAAATATTTTTATCAAAACATAACTTCATGAGAGTTAAAACATATTAGAAATATATAAGTAAAAATATAAAAGTTTTAACAAATCCTTTAAAGCATAGTTATAAAAGATTAATTGTAAGTAATGACAAAAATTATTTTAATATGGGAAATATAAATAATATGGAAACTATATTATAAAGAGATAAAAATAAAATATACTTTAAAATAAATAAAGGATATAAAAAATATGTATTGGATGATAAAAAAAATTATTTTAAATGGATTTAAAATGATTTTCATTAATACTTTGAAATAGCATTCTTTGAAAACCAACATAGTTAAAAAGAGTATCAAATTTTTATTTTTAAAATGGGGAAAAGAAAACTATGACAATAAAATTAACTAATATATATTATCTTTCTAAAAAAATTATAGGAAATAATTGGTGGTATGTAAACTATATTGATATGGTAGAAACACCAATAAAAGTAATTGTAATTATTTTTATCCAAAATTCATTTTTACAAAACAGTAAAATCATCAAGGAATAATACTTTTGTGGGAAAAATTATTTCCATAAAAAAAATTTGAAAGACAAAATAATATCACCATAGGATATTATATATCACTTTTTCAAGATAATAGTCAAATAAGTGTAATTATGACCCATGGAAGATATTTGGGTTATGAAAACCAATTAATGACTTTGTAACTTTTAAATCAAAACCCCATGAGTGGTAAAACATTAAATAGAATATTTAATATTATGAAATATAATTGTATCTAGATAAAAAATAAAAATAGGAAATTATTTTCACCATTTACAAGGAATCATAGTTTATAACTAAAACAATTCTCGGTGGAATCATCGTTGTGGGAAATAAACCCTTACGACTTTAATAATTTTTGAATGAAAAATATTTAAAATCTTGAAATAAAAATGACATTTTAAATAAAAAGAAATGAATTAGGGGGTATTGAAAAATAAATTCTATGTAATTATATACATCATTAAAATAATAAATTTATTCATAACATTAAAACATGCCTCAATAAAGTGTATTGGAGATGGAAAAACCTAGACTATATTTCCTTAATTAGTTGATCACACTCTAACCTCATTGTAGACTTGATCATTTACTGGAAGTCTCATTCATATTTAAGTTATTAGGTGAATAATGAGTGATTATGGGATTATGTCCACGATATATAGTTTTAGGGAGAGTAAAATGAAATATTTTTATAGAGTAATTTGATGGTGAAGTTTAACTATAAAGAGTGGAAGTGATATCCTTTTATAAGAGAAGAAAATGGGCCATTTTGGGAACAAAAAACATTTTTTCAATAATTCCATGAAACGATTCTAGTTTTAATGACTCAAAAATGTAAAAAACATAGAGTTTGGGGTATGGTGGGTTCTATCAATCAGCAATAAAGTGTTTACACACATGTTTTCAACCTGGTTAGATTTATTTACTTTTAAATATTTTCTTTTATTTTTTTTATTTTTTAGAAAGGTCACTAATTTTCACCTATGGGATTTAATTTTAAAGAATAAAAATAAAATAATCATTATTATAAAATTTATACCCAATAATTATAAATATTAAATTCAATTTATCAAATAAATATCATATTTTTTATAGAAAAATTATTTTTAGCACAAGCACATGTAACTTGTAAAAAATGTTTTTTAAAAATATTATTTTTAAGAAAACTATATTTATAAATAGGAAATAATTATAAATTCAATTTATTCCAATGAAAATAATTATAATTATTTAAATACTATTTATTTAAAAATAAATTGAAAAATTAATTTCATCAAGTAATAATTAATTAAACAAAATAGTCAAAAAAACAGTTTTCATTAAAACAAGGCATAAAATTTCAAAATGTTGAGCATGATTTTATAAATTCAACATTGAAATTTAAAATGATTTATTTTAGATTAAAATATATAATTTTATTTGAAAAGTTTTTGAAAAATTTTCAATGTATTTATATAATAAAATAATTTCATAAAAGTGAAAATATTATTAAAAGAGGTATTTTCACAATTCTCTTGAACATTAATTACTTCTAAAAAATACCAAAAATAATATTAAGTTAATATGGTGATGATAAACTTACAAATGATGATAATTTTTTCAATGTAAAATTCAAAATTATAGAATTGAATATTTAATTATTAAACCCAAATTATAGTGGAAAAATATTTATATTGGAAAATAGATTTTTAAAATGAAAATTAATATTTATTATTTTTTATTATCAATTACTAATTAATTTATTGGTAATATATTATTCATATTATGAATATATTTTATTATTATTTATGAATAATTTACATAGTTTCATGAAATAAAACACTAATTTTAGAAATGTAAATTTTTATACATAAAACAATTTTCATAGTTGTTCAAGATATACTAATTGAATTAATATTAAAAGTACTATTTATTTTAATTATAACATTATTTAATTATGTTTTTAATCATATTCATTCCCTCTAATTCAATTTCTAGGTTTTTAATTTCTACATTTAATACATATATTTTCATCTAAATATATCGTGACTTTTAATAAAGATTTCCATTGCTTATAGAGAAAGATATCAAATAATTTATTCATTTTAAAAAAATATATTACAAAATATCATTGTGTAACATTATATTAAGTGAATTCCTAGAATTTGGGGATTCAATATTTTCCTAAGACTCCCTTTCTAGGTTTTTTTCTTGATGAGGGTTGCGACTTTTTCCTTGATCAATTTCAAGTCTTCCAAGCTAGACCAATGTTTATGTTGTTTAATGTTGAAAAACATATATTAAAAGAAAATTAAATACATATAATACAAAGGATGAGTTAAATTTTCCCTGAATTATTTCCCAATACAACTAGTGTATAAATCCTCTTGGAATTGAGCATATAGTTTATATACATATTTCTTGGACAAATAGTCGTTGTTGTTTAAGTTCAAAAACCTATAAACCTTGGGAATGGTAGTCTATCCATCAAGGAAAATATAACATAATGTGGATAGAGAGACCAACACTAGTATAGATGATCCCATGGATAGATTCATGTGGTTTAAGGTCATATTGGTCATGCCATTATGTCAAGTGGTTTAAGGTCATGTGATAAGGACCATCAAAGTTATAAGAATGGGATGATGTATTCTTTCTTTGAAAATATGTATGATGAAAAAATGTGTAACATAAAGGGTATTTGTATTTACAAGAATATTTGGGTAATTTAATATGTAAATCATTGTTCAAGGAATTTGAATCAGGAAATGATGAGATGAAACAAACATGTCTAGGGTGATTTTTCACCACTTTCAAATCGAGGTTTCAATGAAAATTATTTTATGGAAATATAGTGTTATGTGAACTTCTCTACACGATTAAATATGCCTCTTTTTACTAGTTCTAACTATAGAAGAACAAACATAATTACCATGTAGTGTTATTTCTTATAGTAGAATATGCTCATTACTAATGTCATGAAATATTTGTGAAGTTTTAAACTGATGAAGAATTAAATAGTATTATGGGTAAAATTATATTGAAGAATGGTTTGAACACCTAAAAGGTTAAAAACTGTGTTTTGAACACTTTTTTATGGTAGACGGATATAACATGTAATTTTCTAATTAATTTTGTAGGCGATGGGGTAGGAGGTATACTCTTTCCTTTTCCTAGATTAGTTGATCCCACAAGCATTTCTTTTCCTTCACTATATCTATATAGATATCCCCACATTCCATTTCCCTTAATCAATTTACACTATATATTATTCGTAATATATAAAAATTGTTGAGTTGGAGATCAGAGAATTTAATTTTTCTCATTCAATGGTAGATTCATCCTGATATGATTTGAGATACAAATTCTAGTATAGAATGCCTCATGGAGTGGTTCACATATTTTAACTTCATAGTGATTAAAAACAATTTCCAGATTTGATATAGCACAAAAAAATGGCTCAAGATCATGGTGTAATACAACACCATTGAATAGAAAATGTCGATGATTTAAATCACGACCTATGGTATTTGAATCAGGAATTGGTAAAATAGAACAAGCATGTTGAGGATGATTACAGACTAAAATAAAATGAAAGGTTTCATATTGAGGGTATATATAGTTGATTGGACATTCTCCTTAGGATAAAAATATACCTCTGGTCAATAGATTTGAATATCATAGCACACACATCATTCCTTATAACAAGTATCCATTGTATATGAACTCACTTAGTAAAAGTATCCACTAATGATTTATAGTTATAAAAAATGATTTATTTAATAAATTTGATTCATATAATAGGATATTCCAAAATTAATGGAGGCATACGAACCCTGATCCATCCATGGAAAGGTTGTTTGTGTGGCTTTGATAGTGGATGAAGGTGGATAATGATCTTTGTATGTGTCTAAGATATATGCCACGGGTGTCACTAACTATCTTGAAATGATAGGAATCAGAACATATATTGTTTTCATATGGTTTATTTTAATCATTTTATAGGACTTGAAAAAGATAAAGCTTCATGGGTAAACCTATGGTAGTATCTTTGTGTATATCCAAGGTAAAATACCTAATACATATATGGGGAACCAAAAAACTATGACATATGTTTTAGGTTCATGGGTAATGTTATGTAATTTTAAGGTCATGTATAGTGCTACATTTCATATTCCCTTACATTCATTAAAATCAAACAAGTAAGTTGGGTCATATAAAATTGACCAATCTTAGTGATTTATGGACTTTCAAGATGGAACAATAGTCAGGAATATTAATTTCATGTGGAAAGGACCTAGATGTCATGTAGTATATGGTTATACGATGATTTCATTTACAAGGGAAAATGGGTGGCTTTGTTCTAGTATTAGGTTATTAAATGAAACATAAAATGAATGAGTAATATTCAATGCATCAAGAGTAATCCTAATGGTATTTGTTGATAGACCCAAAATATTGAGTTTGGGTATCACTTTGTATTTTTCATTGAAATAATTTGAACACACATAGTGCTCAATAGATTTCTACACTGATATTTCTTTGGTATAAGATATTTAAAATAATTTCATTCTAATATTGAGATTAAAAAAAGGAATACCCAACTGAAATGGGTAGGGTATAAAAATTGGAACATACATTTGTAGATATAATGGTATTTTATCATAGGTTTGGATCACATCTAAAGATCCATGCACCTTTAGACTCTTACATAGATCGAGTTCTCATGAAAGGAGAACAATCCATATAAAGTAGGATTCTATAATAATTTTCATGTCAATCATGGTAGAATATATCTCATGCATTATAAATTCACGTGATAAGGAATTATGTTATCGTAGTGTTGAGTAAGGGTAGATGGCCTAACATGAATTTATGAATTCTTATACTCCAAGATGATGTGTCATATTATGGAACAAAAGTTTTTATAGGTCTATTATGGGCAGTCTAAACATAATTATAAACCTTAAAATTATAGGAATCAGGCCACAAAAATTTCATAATAATTTCTATTAATCTATGTAGATCTGAATCATTCATGGGGGAATAAAAAATTACCCTAGTGTGAGAATGAAGGAAACCCATTCTGAGTTACCAAGGGCCTGATCACCATAGAATAATCAGCATGGATATAGATATATGTTTGGTCTTATTATAGGATATCTAGGAATCACTACATATCATGCTATAGTAGTAATTAAGCCACATGTAGTCCTCAAAAGGGGGAAATTTTTGTCATAAGTTATGTGGTTTATGACACTAGGGTTAGAAAATATACACCAAAGAAATAAATCATAAATGAAAGAAATGATACATATATGTATATAGATTTCTTTTATAGTACATGGATATTTTTTATTTATTTCATAAGGAATAAAAACATATAGTCATTTTAGGATCATGTGGGATGGAACACTATGAATAGTTTAAAGTCATGTAGGATAGAGTATATGTCATATAGTTTGGTGTAATGTGATAATGAACATGATACATATTTATTTTTCACAGATCATAATCATGTGGAGAGGTAAATCCCACCCATTTAGGATATTATTTTATTTCAGACTATGTTGATTCATGAAACCCTTTCCTAGATTCCATTTGAATGGTAAGAGACATGATAGGGTCATGAATTTTTAGTGTGACTGTCTCATATACATAGCATTGAGTCAGGATAGTAAGAAGGGAATTTTATTTTTGTCCCTACAATGTCTTATATTAATAACTATTATGAGTTAACCTAATATAGATATCCATATATATTACTCATTTCCACCCTATGGATGTATACTTTTTATATTCCTCAATTGCATGAGCCATGTAAACTAGTTGTATTGTTCTATAGCTAGTCAAATGGCTATAATGTATTCTTATAGGATGGAAGATCCCTATTATTGGATCTATACTATAAAGAAAACATTAGAGTCTATTAAGGAAATTTACTCACCATGAATATTTACTTAGATAAATATGGTATTGGGTCTCAAATTTATCTAACATGCCTTCATATTATCCCATATTCTTCTTAACACAAAGGAATTCGGCTTTATTATGTGGTCGATGGGATATACCCATTTATTTTTCATTATATTTGGATAAACCCTATAAGAAAATAATTTGATAGATTTTGGGAGGAATGACCGCATTATCATGACACGTCAAATTGATTATATTTTTAAGGTTGATTTATAGTCTAGGGAAGACCCTAGGTCGTCTCTCAAGGAGCGTTGGTAGGTTTAGAGTGTGTATTTTTAATAAAAATGACTAAGAGAGGGGGTGGTTTTTAAAAGAGTTTAAAACAATGACTTAGTTGAAATGGCTTAAAAATTGAGTGACCTAGTGGATTTTGAAAAATATGATATAAAAGGGTCGATGTGATTTGACTACGCACATATCAATTTCATTTTTCATAGAGATTCATCTTGGGTTTAGAGTAATTCTTTGGTTGGAGTTAATTAGAATCCCGATTAATTACTAAGCTTTTATTTCAATGCTTTAAGGACCAAACCTTGACGTAACAATCATATTGTCAAGGTACAATACTTATTCATGGAATAAGAGCTTCAAAATCATATTAAAATCTCAATAAGTTGGGTATGAAAAGGATTCTTGTGATATCCAATCGGAACAACACAAGTCATGCACTCAAAACCTCACACCGATCGGTTAGAAATTAAGAGAATATCACTCACATGTATCAAATCAAGCATTAAAATCTGAAATAAAATAAGATACATGGAATGAAATGTTTAAACACCCAAATTAATCCAAACCAGTAGCTAATTTATGCATCGGAACTCCCTTGACATGTGTGTAGCTCCCTCACAACGAACACCCAACTTTTAGCTCGACATCGGGAGGAGGAGGAAGCTCTGGTGCAACTCCTTCTTCATCCTTGATTACCCTAAGAGGAAAGGGGCCTCCAGAACCTCCAAGGTTATTAAGATACTCCTCTAGGACTCCAAATTGGCAGAACTTCACTCCTTGGCCGAACTTGCAAATGAGGTTCCCTTGGTGCCCTTTTATAGGAAAATTGGAAGGTGGTTTTAGGCACACAGATTTTATCAATCCACTTGCACAACGTGTTTCGGCCTTCAGACAGTCTTATCTCGCTTTGGAGAATATAGAAAAGTTGTAGACCTACCTCGTTTCTATCTCCACCGAATGTTTGGCAGCATTTAGACAACTACAACTCAAGATATTGATAAAATACATAACACCGCATTTGACTTGGTCCAAATTCGGTGGCTTGGACAAATTAGTTAGGAAGGGCCCCATAGAAGCCGAATCAGGATTGGGATCTTTAATATGAAATGTATCCTATTAAATTTTGGACAGGTCCACAAAATATCATCCCATTTGGATGCACGGATTTCGCGTACTATTCAAAACAGTGGACATATTTCCATGGATCCATGCAATTTTGGCCCATTTTTCTTCCACTTCATCAAGGGCCCTCCAAATCACCTCAACCTACATTGAAACAATAAAAACAAGTAACATTGCCCATTATAATATTGATTAAAATTAATTTATTGATTCAAACATAAAGTGAAATTTATTATTATATTTGTAATATTCATTACAAAACTAGTTTAAAACTACGGTGTAAGGGTGTAATAAAACAGTGAATCGTGGTACGATCACACCCCCACACCTAAACATTTGCACTTCTAGGAAAAGTCACATATCCAAATACAATGATGCATATATATATATATATATATATATATATATATATATTTCCAACATCCTGAGGATTTATCATTTGAGGAAATTTTATTTAAAGTAAAGTGATCAATGCACGAACCACACCAAGGAGTTCTTCTTAGTGAAAATAGAAAAAGATGTCTCATAAATCATATCATAGAGAAATTCAAAAAGATTCATGATACCCAATTGAGAAAGGAATTCATAATTAAACCATGAAATTAACTCTCCATGTGTGTGTTTGGAAACCATTCCATGCTATTCTTTCTACTTGCTATCCAATAAATATATGTTATTTTAACATTTTTCAGCTTAAATGATTTTGTCACCGAACCTGTCCTACATCCTTTGCAATCGTATTTCAAGACCCACTCATTTAATCATTCCCAGAAGTCAAACCATAAGCTCCTGAGCTATATATCCCCATATGTTGCACATTTCATCACTCCCCTCATTTATTATATTTTTTTTGAAGTTGCAATTGGAACAAATCTCACACTCATCTCTCCACCCTTATTTGATATCCTCACGAAACTAATTGAAATAGTTATAAAAAGATCAAAGGTTGAGGAGGATTGGTTTTTGACCTACCCAAGACACAACAATTTTTTTAAGGGTGTACAACAGTCGGACATTAGGTACACATGCATAGGTCAATCTGGTACAGTAATGAAACAGATCGGATAAGGAACAAACGTATGGAAATATAATTTAAAGCTAAAAACATTAACCCAACATATATTTACCTTATATTAAGTAATAAATAATCACACTTTGTAGTTTGGTGCAAATATTTTTGGATATATTAGTGACACAGTTTTCCCAAAAACTACTCACACAATGGGCATCAATCATCTCAAAGGTTTCACATAGATACGACCATTTATATCATTGACAGAAAAAAAATTCACTAAAAATCACTCCCTGATGTTAAATTCATAAAAATACTCTTTTTAGCCTTCGTTATGGTATTTTTACTTTCCCCACATTATGGTCGCCAAATCATGGAACTTCGAAATTTTTTATAGGGAAAAATTAAAATACCATAAAGAAGGCCAAAAAGAGAAAACAAAAGGAGAAAACAATGAAAATTCCTAACTATCCCAGGAATGTATCCACCCCCCACACCTAGAGAATGCAGTGTCCTCACTGTAATAAAAGATATTGTGGGAAGGAAGGATAAAATCTGGTGTGTGTTATTCATAGACCGCTTCTTGAACATGGAGTTCCTCCATTGGGGACTCCGGAGTGGCTTCATGGAAGTGATTCAGCCGCTGCCCATTGACAGTGAAGGTTTGCTTGGTGTCTTCATTTTGAACTTGGACAACACAAAATAGAGAGACATTAGTAACAATGTAAGGTCCAAACCAATGGGAACGAAGCTTACCAGGGTGAAACTTCAGCCTTGCATTGTAGAGGAGGACCTTCTGCCCGATGTGGAATTGACGATGAAGGATGAGATGGTCGTGGGCAGCCTTGGTTCGCTCCTTATAAATTCAGGGGTTATCATATGAATCTCTTCTCATTTCCTCTAACTCCTGAATCTGCAACTTCCTTTGAATACCTGCACCAGAAAGATTAGAATTGCATTGTTTAATAGCCCAATAGGCCTGGTGCTCTACCTCAACAGGGAGGTGACAACTCTTCCCAAAAACTAGCTGATATGGTGACATGCCAATTGGAGTTTTGAATGCAGTACGGTAAGCCCATAATGAATCATCGATTCTAAGACTCCAGTCTTTTCTGTTTGGCTGAACCATTTTCTAAAGAATCTGTTTTACCTCTCTATTTGATACTTCAGCTTGACCATTTGTTTGTGGGTGATAAGCAATAGAAACTCGATGCCCAACCCCATACCTGTGCAAAAGAGATTGCATTGTGAGGTTGTAGAAATGAGAACCCTGATCACTGATGAAAAACCTAGGTAATCCAAACCTACGAAATATTTGGGTTCTCAAAATTTTCACAACTGTCTTGGAATCATCTGTCCTCGAGGCTCATGCCTCTACCCACTTTGAAACATAATCCACTGCCAGAAGAATGTAAAGGTTCCCAAATGAATTAGGGAATGGTCCCATAATGTCAATGCCCCAAACATCAAAAATGTCATGGAAGAGTAAGGGTTGTTGGGGCATCTCATTGTTTTTAGAGACATTCCCTATTCTTTGACAGTGAGGACAAGATTTACAATATTCGTGGGCATCCTGAAACAATGTGGGCCAAAAGAGAACAGAATCTAAGACCATGCGAGCAGTCCGTTGGGGACCAAAGTGGCCCCCAAAAGAAACTGTGTGGAAAAACCTAAGGACAGATTGAAACTCACTATCCGGAACACAACGCCTAATAACTTGATCACTACATGTGCGCCAGAGGTAGGGGTCATACCAAATGTACCAACGAGACTCATGTTTTAGACGATCGGCCTGGTTTTTGGTGAAATCAGCAGGAATGCAAGACGCTACCAAATAATTTACAATTTCAGCATACCAAGGAATAACATCTTACACTCGGTACAATTGATCATCGGGAAACAATTCATTTATGGGAATACAGGGGGATGAGTCAATGTCCGAGGATGGGAGAATACTACTGATATGATCAGCAACCACATTCTCTTCTCCTTTTTTATCCCTAATTTCTAGATCAAATTCCTGAAGGAGGAGCATCCAGCGAATGAGATGTGGTTTGGCTTCTGGTTTCTTTAGGAGATGTCAGAGGGCTGCATGGTCTGAGAACACAATGAATTTGGACCCTAGAAGGTATGACCTGAATTTATCTAAGGCAAACACAATGGCAAGAAATTATTTTTCAGTTGTGTTGTAGTTTCCTTGGGCAGGGTCCATAGTACGTGTGGCATAAGCTATGACATATGGAGCTCGGTCGACCCTTTGTGATAAGACTGCCCCAACTGCATAGTTAGAGGCATCACACATGAGCTCAAATGGTAAATCCCACCGAGGTGGTTGGATTATTGGGGGTGACGTGAGACTCCATTTTAACTTATTGAAAGCTTCCTCACATTTTTTATCAAAATCAAATTCTTTTTCTTTTTGGAGTAATCAGGAGTGGGGGAGTTCAATTTTACTAAAATCACGAATGAAACGACGATAAAATCCAGCATGAACCAGAAAAGACTGCACATCCCGAACATTTTTAAGGAATGGTAGGGAGGAAATGATATCTAATTTTATTTTTACACTTGGATACCTTCCCTAGAATTGACATGTCCCAAAACTATGCCTTGTCGCACCATGAAATGGCATTTCTCATAATTTAATATGAGATTCTTTTTAATACAGCGATGTAGGATAGAAGCAAGGCTACTCAAATATTCATTAAAAGAGTATCCATAAACAGTAAAATCATCCATGAAAACTTCCATGCAATTCTACAGGTAATCCTAAAAAATACTAACCATACATCGTTGGAAAGTACCTGGAGCATTTCACAGACCAAATGGCATCCTTCTATAAGAAAATGTACCAAAGGGGAAAGTAAAGGTTGTCTTTTCCTAATCCTCGGGGGAAATATGGATCTGAAAGTATCCAGAATACCCATCAAGAAAATAGTAATGGGACTTCTCTGCTAGCCCCTCTAGCATCTGGTCAATGAATGGAAATGGGAAATGGTCCTTCCTAGTGTGTTGGTTTAGTCGACGATAGTCTATACAGACACGCCAACTATTCTGTACATGAGTTGGAAACAATTCATTATTTTCATTTTTAATTACAGTAAGGCCGGTTTTTTTAGGAACTACTTGAACGGGACTGACCCATTGGTGTCAGAGATAGGGTAAATGATTCCAGCAGCCAACAATTTTGTTACTTCTTTTTTAACAACATCAAGTAGGTTTGGGTTCAGTCGACGTTGTGACTGCCTCACTAGTTTAGCCTCATCATTTAATAAAATATGATGTGTACAAATTGATGGGATAATGCCAGGAATGTCAGAAAGTGTCTATCCCAAAGCTTTTTTATACTCCCTCAAAAGATCAAGCAGTCGCAATTCATGCTCAGGAGGGAGTGAACTAGCAATGATGATGGGAAACTTTTTTCCATTCTCAATATATGAGTATTTTAAATCTTGAGTCAGTCGTTTTAGTTCCAATTCTGGGGGAGTTTGGATTGACGGAAGTGTGTGTGACAGTGAGAAGTCATTGATCTCATCTAACTGCTCAATGGTAACATCCTCAGATGAGGAATGATCTTTTACAAGCTTAGCAGTATCATCGATGGTCATGTGATCCTTTGTGTTCAAGAAATCATCATTTAACAAACATGCATGACATTTCTCTAGACCGCTAAAACAATCAATGCATGATTCATTACCTAACATTTTAATCAATGAAGAAAACTCAGAAAGGGGATCAGGGGAATGAAAATAAGTTGTTTTAGGGGAAGGGAGAGCATCAATTGAATTGACAGAGAGAGAGAGAAGTGTTCTTATGAGGGGTGCTTCATGGCATCAAGGATATTGAAGTGGATAGTATTAACACCAAAATCCATAGATAATGTACCATTATGGACATTAATAATGGTTTTGGCGGTTTTCAAGAAATTTCTCCCCAATATAATTGGGGCATGTCCATTCATCCTATCATCTTCCATTTTAAGCATGTAAAAATCAGCAGTAAAAATTAAATTTTGCACCCACACAAGAACATCCTCTAACACACCAGAGGGGTGTGCTATACTCCGATTTGCTAGATGAACGACAATACCAGTGGGCTTCAGTTCACCGACCTACAATGAAGAGTAAATAGAGTGAGGAATCACAATAATAGAAGCACCCAAATCAAGAATAGCGTTGGAACATGAATACTCCCCTATGGTGCACGAAATCAAGAATGTCCCAGGATCATTGCACTTGGTGGGAAGTGATGTCTCTATCAACGCTGAAACATTCCTCCCCAGGCTCACCTTCTCATCACCACGAAGCCTCCTTCGGTGTGTACACATCTCCTTCAGAAACTTGGCATATCTTTGAATTTGCTTCACAGCATCAATCAAAGGAATGTTAACCTGTACTTTCTTGAAAGTTTCCAAGATTTCTTTATCAAGTTCATTTTCTTTTTGTTTCCTAGGTTGGACAACCCTTTGAGGAAATGGAAGAGGAATGGTTGGGATAGGTGACTCATTAACAGCCACAGTCTTTCCTTTGGAAGGGATTCTCTCAGGAAAATGGTTTTCTTCTCTTGGACCATTTTCAGCAGTTGGGATGGTGGTTTCCTTTGGATGGGATGACTCTAATGGAGGGGTCATTTGGATTTTGAGTTGTGTCCCACTCCTAAGGGTGATAGCACTAACATTTCCTTTATCCCTAGGGTTTACTACTGGTTGAGATGGTAGTTTACCCAACCCATGACTTTAGATTTCCCCCACTGATTTGGAAAGTTGGCCTAGTTGGGTCTTTAGGTCTTGTATGGCTTCTTGGGTGGTTTTTTGGAATTGGATATTATTGGCACCGATTTTCTTCATCATATCTTCTATGCTAGGCTTGGTTTTTGGAGGGGGTGGTTGGAATGGCCTTTGGGGTGGTTGAGGATTTCTGGGTGGTGGTGGATGACTACTCTGAACCTGTTGGTTCCATTGCTGTTGAGGTTGGTTTGAATACCCCCTTGCCTATAGGCTTGGTTGTCCTTCCACCCTTGGTTGGAAGGATAGTATGGTTCTTGCCTAAAGGGTTGGTTAAAGGGGAGTCCTGGAAATATTGCCTCACAACTTTCAGAAGTTTCTCTCAATTGAAAACATTGGTCAGAATAGTGGGTGTCAAAAGAGCAGATTCCACAATGGATGGGAGGAGGAGATTGAGATTTCCCTTGTGAGAGAGCAAGTTGTCATAGAAGGGTACTTACCTCTTCGAACTTCGTGTCCACCTTCTTCTCAAAATCAGTACGTTGCACCTCATGGACACCTCAAATGGGAACACTGGACCGCGTACCAAATTGTTGAGTGTTTTGTACCATGTTCTCAATGAGGTTTCTTGTAGAAATTGGGGTCTTATCTACCAGCACACCACCTGTAGCAGCATCAATCATATTACGATCAAGTGGAATTAAACCTTCATAAAAATACTGAATTAAGAGTTGATCACTTATTTGGTGGTGTGGGAAACTTGAACAATGCCTTTTAAATCTTTCCCAATATTCATGAAGTTTTTCCCCTTGAGATTGTCTTATACCACATATTTCTTTCTTTATAGTTGCAGTTTGAGAGGCTGGGAAGTATTTTTCATGAAAAAGTCACTTCATGTCCGCTCAGCCTCTTATTGGTGAATTAACATAGTACAACCAATCTTTCACAGTGTCTTCTAAAGAAAATGGGAATGCTCTAAGCTTTACTTGTTCCTCATCAACATTAGCAGGTTTTAATGTTGAATAAACAGTATGAAATTCTTTTAAGTGCTTATGAGGGTCTTCTCCAGGCAGTCCATAAAATCTTGGTAATATATGGATTAAACTAGATTTTAATTCAAAATTAGGTGCCTCGCCTTGAATTTGAATGTAAGTGGGTTGGATATCAACATCAGGTGAGGTTAATTATTTTAATGTTCGATTATTTTCAGCCATGTTATACAAATTATGTTCAATTTTAACTTTGGTTTCAGAAGAAGAAGAAGGATCAAGAATAATTTTAAGATGTGATGTCTCCTCCTTCAAAGTGTGGTCTTGTATGTCTTGGTTTTGTTGATGTAGGATCCTCTCTGGTTTGGGTTCGAAAGTTTGTAGGTATCCCGGAGTAGAACGCGTCATACACAGAACCTACACAATAAATAAATTAGAGAACAAAAATAAATGCAAAGGTAGAAGATAAAACAAACAAATATTCACAAAAATTACAAAAATTTTATCAAAAACACGCACAAAAAACCAAAGCGCTCCCCAGAAACGGCTCCAAAATTTGACCGTGCTATCATGACACATCAAATTGATTATATTTTTAAGGTTGATATATATTCTAGGGAAGACCCTAGGTCGTCTCTCAAGGAGCATTGGTAGGTTTAGAGTGTGTATTTTTAATAAAAATGACTAAGAGAGGGGGTGGTTTTGAAAAGAGTTTAAAACAATGACTTAGTTGAAATGGATTAAAAATTGAGTGACCTAGTGGATTTTGAAAAATATGAGATAAAAGGGTCTATTTGATTTCACTACACACATATCAAGTTCATTGTTCATAGATATTCATCTTGGGTTTAGATTAATTCTTTGGTTGGAGTTAATTGGAATCCCGGTTAATTCCTAAGCTTTTATTTCAACGATTTAAGGACCAAACCTTGAAATAACAATCGTATTGTCAAGGTCCAGTACTTATGCATGGAATAAGAGCTTCCAAATCATATTTAAATCTCAATAGGTTGGGTATGAAAAGGATTATTGTGATGTCCAATCGGAACAACACAAGTCACACACTCAAAACCTCACACCGATCGGTTAGAAATTAAGAGCATATCACTCACATGTATCAAATCCAGAATTAAAATCTTAAATAAAATAAAATAAATGGAATGAAAGGTTTAAACACCCAAATTAATCTAAACCAGTAGCTAATATATGCATCGGAACTCCCTTTACATGTGTGTAGATCCCTCACAACGAACACCCAACTTTTAGCTCGACATCGGGAGGAGGAAGCTCGGGTGGAACTCCTTCTTCATCCTTGATTCCCCTAAGAGTCTAGGGGCCTCCAGAACCTCCAAGGTGATTAGGAGAATTCTATAGGACTCCAAATTAGCAGCACTTCACTCCTTGGCCGAACTTTCAAATGAGGTTCCCTTGGTGCCCTTTTATAGGAAAATTGGAAGGTGGTTTTAGGCACAAAGATTTCATCAATCCACTTGCACGATGTGTTTTGGCCTTCATCCAGTCTTATCTCGCTTTGGAGAAAATAGAAAAGTTGTATCCCTACCTCTTGAATGTCTCCACCGAATGTTTGGAATAATTTAGACAACTACAACTCAATATATTGATAAAATACAGAACACTGCATTTGACTTGGTCCAAATTCCGTGTCTTGGATAGATTAGTTTGGATGGCCACCATAGAGGCCGAATCAGGATTTGGTTCCTTAATACTAAATGTATCGTATTATATTTTGGACAGGCCCACAAAATATCATCCCATTTGGATGCACGGATTTCGCGTAATATTCAAAACAGTGGACAAATGTCCATGGATCCATGCAATTTTGGCCCATTTTTCTTCCACTTCATCAAGGGCCCTCCAAATCACCTCCACCTACATTGATACAATAAAAACAAGTAACATTTCCCATTATAGTATTGATTAACATTAATTTATTGATTCAAACATAAAGTTAAATTTATTATTATATTTGGAATATTCATTACAAAACTAGTTTAAAACTGCGGTGTAAGGGTGTAATAAAACAGTGAATCGTGGTACGATCAAGGAACTCCCAAGTCCAAAGTTAGTCTCTGATGCCAGGTGTTCATGCCTTATTTAAATGTTTCAGTGAATACCATATATCAAATAGATTCCCCTTTAGTTCCTTAAACTGTATATATGGCATGTTCTATATAATCTATGGCATTGAAGCACAATGTATTTCACTAATTCATAGTGAATATTGGGTATTATAATTTCATTATATTTTTATTGTGATTTTTCATCCATTATTTATCCTCTGAGGGAAAAATATTAATCTACCTTTATTTTTTCTTTCTTGGTGGATGGATTTGGATTAATCCCTCTATATTCATTTTTATCTCTTTCTAATCTCCCAAATGAATTACTTTACTAATAGTTATCTTGAGGGACTCTCTAATGGCCTTACCTCAGTGTGATCACAATGATGGGGATGGAATATGATTTGGAAGGAACTAAGAGGGCGTTTTTAATGATTCACCTCTTATTCTAGAAGTATCCAATTTCCTTAATTGAGTATGAGGGGTAATAATTCTCACAA
This sequence comes from Viscum album, assembly GCA_963277665.1. Classification (NCBI taxonomy): domain Eukaryota; kingdom Viridiplantae; phylum Streptophyta; class Magnoliopsida; order Santalales; family Viscaceae; genus Viscum; species Viscum album. The sequence goes on along the minus strand of OY728139.1, from coordinate 1,507,295,590 downwards.
CCCCATGGGTTAGGCTTGGTGTTCCTCTACCACCATCAAGCTCTATATATTTTTTTATTTGATAATACTAGGGATTTTTTTGGTGGTAAATGTTCTTTTAACCTTATGAGTTAGGTTTTCTTCCTTAGTGTTATGAAGGAGTCTACTATAATGTCCATAATTATCTTTTTAACCTCTATTCTAGAACAGTGTGTGTGAATCGATGATTCTGAGTAAGATCCATTATCCACCAAGGATTTCTTTATGGTTTCAGTCTTTATATTCATAATATGGGAGTCATAATCAACATTCTTACTTTACTGATGAAGAAGATTGTTAATTTATCTCTCCTACTAAGTACACTACTTCTAATATTTTGGAAAATCAGGGATATCCCAGATAGACCAACTCGAATATATATGATTGAGTCATAAGACTTATCCTAAATTAATAATCTTACCTAATTCTTTCCCCAACATTCCATGTTTAATGATTAAAAATGTAAATTATAGAGTTCTATATTTATTCTTTCCCCTGATATGCATATTCGTTGATGCATCAACTATTATATTATTAACTAATTTCATTCTGTTGAGTCAAGAATGTTCGAAAACACACACTATTATTCCACCTTAGGTCTTCTACAGACTATAATGGAAGAAAATTCAACTCAAAAAAACATTTTGTTTAGGATCTTGAGGTGGTTGGCATACATTTCATAAGGAAAATGCTTAGTCCTGGGATATTGAAGAGTCACCCAAAGATTATAGTGGATATATGATATGTATTTTTATTTTAATATCACTAAAATATCATGTTAGAGTATGGAAATGGGACAATGCATGTCTACTATCTCATTTCTAGATAATTATTCTCATGCTGCTAGGAATTCGCCTCCCATCTCTATGAGATATTCCTCGACTTGGTCCAACCACAAAGGTTATTTTCATGCTGCTTGATTGGGAATCATGGGCTCATTTATAATTTTCTTCATTGTATTAGAAGATGTATGGTCTTGGGTAAGATCAGATGATAATTTTAATTTTATATATATATATATATATATATATATATATATATTGTGGGTATATAAAAACATTATTTGATAATAGTTTATTGTGTGAGGCTAGACTTCAATTCACAAGAACCTATCGATTTGATGGAATCCATAAAAATATCTTCAATACTAGTTTCATGCTAAGTATAAATATCAATATAAGAAGGACCTTCACAATTTTCACTATAGAAAGGACATCCAAGGTTGATAATTTTATTCTTTTCATCATAGGGAGGAAATTCACTTCGATTATTTACTTCGCTTCAAGGAAGATCCTTATAACACATTCCATAGGTAGGTACTTATGGTTGATCACCCTTTCTTCCTTAAGGATATACTTTATATCTATATGTATCTAATATTTTTTTAATAAGATGATATATAAGCCTATCAAAATTCATATTTCAGGGTGGCCTTTCATATCTTGTGTCATAAAGAACACCTTCATTATTTATTTTCATATCCACCCTGGGAGGACCTTTATGGTGGGTACTCTTAAGAGTGCCTCAAATATTTTCAATCTGGGTTCAATGGGGGTGGACCTCTATGTTCATTGTTTTTTCTCTTGTTGGTAGGTAGTTATGAAATTATTGGTCCACTATTATAATATTTTAAAGGGATTCAAGAATATCGTTGCTTTCTAGGTTAGGGGGCTACCTTGAAATTCTAAAATTCACATTATAAAGTGGAGATGATCCCTTTGATGAACCATGTTTGGGAACGGATAGTAGAATTTCTATCAAATCTGTTATTGATTTATGTTCCCTGATCAAAAAATGTGCAAACCGATGCATTGGAAAATGCAGCCATGGCTCTGGTCGACCTGGATCAGAACAAAAAATTCATCAATATTGTCCATCGATTGAAGGTTATACCATTTATTCAGGCCAAGACAGAAGAAATCAATGAGATCAGTCCCATCCTCGAGCCACATGTTCATGTCGCCAACTGGATGGCCCCCTTGTGGACTATCTTCAAAAGAGATAACTCCCACCAGATAGGGCTGGAAAGGAATATATTCTAATATGATCATTCAATTTCATGTTGTACGATGGCACAAACCGAAAAAAGGCCCTTTATAAGAGAGGCATATTTCTTCTCAGGTGCGTTTTTAGAGAAGAAACTGATTCCGTCATAAAATAAGTGTGTGAAAAAACTTTTAGTGAACACTATTCAGCATCGAAACTCTCTCATCAAATTTGATGGCTTGGGTATTATTGGCCCACCATGATACTAGACTATGCTGATTTCACATAGGTGTCATTCTTTACATGTTCATTCAAATTTCATCCACTATACCCCAAAGTTAATTCACATAGACAATTACTCATGACCATTCAATATATGTGGAATGGATATCATGGGACCATATTCTCTTACCACGATCAAAAAATTCAAACATATTCTTATAGAAATCTACTTCTTTTCCAAATGGGTTAAAGTTGTACCCCTTAAATAAGTCGTAGAAAAAAACCATTGTCATCTTTGTGAAATCCAATATCATCACTAGTTTTGGTGTCCCTCACATAATACTGATTAACAATGCCACTAATTTCTGCTCTGTTGAGATGGAAAAACTTTATCAGGTGAATAGTTTCAAAACCAACCATTCATCCTTCTACCATGCAGTGGCCAACAGACATATAGAGGCTTTCAATAAGACCTTATCCAACATACTCTAAAATATGGTAGACAAGGATTAGAAATTGTGTCCGGACAAGATCATCCATGATCTTTGGGCTTACCGGATCATAATTCACACTGCCACTCAAGTAACCCTGTACTCATTAGTGTACGGGAAGATGGTGGTTTATCCCATTGAAATTCCATTTCCATCGCTCTGCGTCACTATCTGTGATCAACTACCTGCATATGAGAAATCCCAAAAGTAGTTTGATGAGCTGGAGCGATTGGATGAAACAAAATTACACACTTTACACCATTTAGAAGTCTACAAAAATTGGATATAATGAGATTTCATTAAGAAGGTTCACCTCTAATCTTTCCTCGAAGAATAAATTGTATTGGTCCTTAGAACATTTATGATACTCAGTAATATGCCTCCAAAGTTGGAGCCAAAATGGGATGGACCATATGTTATACAAAAATTTTATTCCAATAGAGCACATTCCTTCATTACAATGTATGGACAACTCACCACAGATCCTACCAATGCATGATTCCTAATGTAATATTTAATGTAGCCAAAAGGATACATCTACATCCTTACCAAAAAATGTTAAACTGTACAAAATTCATCTGTGTTTTATGACTTTAAATCACTCAGCATCTTTATCCATGTTTCACGACATTAAACTGCTCAACATATTCATCCTAACCATAATAAATTTAACTACATGGTGATCACTGTGTTATGAACAATGACTTATTGTGCATGAATCATATATATGAAAAATAAAACAAATGATCCCCCTCCGTGTGTATGGAACAAGTCTATGCAAGGAGTTTATTTTATATAACTATGTATGGATTGATTCTAATTAATCAATGGGATACAAAGAGACAAATTTACCCTAAATCTTGGTCCAACCACCACATGACATGGAATGCCTCTGTTATATCCTCTATCACCCCTATACTACAAGGGAACTCCTTTTCGGTCTTTGTTTCTCAAACCAAGTATAACTCATGTGAGCTTAGGAATGGTGGTCATGATTTCCCCCACATAGATAAAGCATAGAAGAGTATAATAAGTTCATCATCTTGGAAGAATGGTATAAAATGCCCCCCCTCTCTATGAATGCATCAGACTGGAAGAGGAGGGTACTGAGAACTAAGTATGGCTTGATTCCTTCCCTCATAGGATATGTAGTGACACCGGGATTCAACATCCTGGTCCAACCACTAGTCAAAATCAATAATGAATCTCTCCCTGTATACATGTCAGACTTTCCTGGGCTGAATTTTCATCATTATCACACAACGTTAAAATACATGGCCTCAACAATGTTCTCACCCTAGGATACGTCGCTGCCTACATCAGTCACCTACCATGAAGCTATAGAACTATGTGTAGGTTGATTCCTATGTCGCATGATACATAGTGATGCCCGTATCTTCCATCCTGATCCATCCACCAACAAACAAAGAAAAAGTTAAAATTCCCCATCTCTATGAAAGGGTTAAACTGGTATAATGAATTCCCAGAACTATGTGCATCTTGATTCCAACTCTCATAGGATATGCAGTAATGCCAAAATTCTTCATCCTGGTCCATCAACTACTTAAAAAAATTCTCTTCTTCCAGCATATAAATCAGACTTATACATGGAATTTCCTTTAAGAACTATGTGGACTGTGATTCCCAACTAACTAGGATACATAGTAAACATTCATGAGGTTCAAGATTGGCACTTCAATTGCCTCATCCTTTTCATGTCGGTTCAATTTCTTCCTTATTGTATGGTGTTACATTATATTGGATACCATAACTACATGTTTCTTGATTCCCACACACCAATGGGACACGTAGAGACACCTGGGCCTTCCCAGGTCCAGCCGTCAGGAAACTAATGCCTACCCTACATATAAGCCATACATTCATAGGGCATCTCATGAGTCCTTACCACATGACGTTAAAGTGTAAGGCTAAATGAGTCCTTACCACATGATGTTAAACTGCATGGAATAAATTTTCATAACCACATGCCATTAAATTGTAATGTATCTCAAGAACTGTGTGTGGATTGTTTCCCTATATAAAGAGATACATAGTGACACTCGAGCTATAAATTTCAGGTCAATCCAAATAGAATAAAACAAAGGGGAAAAGTCCCCCCCCCCACATGCAAAATTATAATATATGTAGGGGATTTAGAATCTGAATTATTACATCCCAAAAGCATTAAGAGACCATGATTGCCCTTAAATACGAATCATATTTATGTAAAGGATTTATTACATCAAAAATAATCATGGTCTAGATATTTTTCATGTACCCTAACATCCCCATTTCATCCATCAAACTCCATGCCTTGGGAAATCTCATATCACCATAATCATTCATAGCTATCGGAAATGGATGGATAGTGTCTTACAGACACCTTTTTTCGACTTTGAAAATTATTCCCTAATGGATCTGCATACATTGGCCACAAAAATGGTCTATCAACCAAAGGAAATTTCTTCCTCATGAGAGGTTGTTCCTAATTTTGTATGGTCATTGGCTCCTAATCCTTTAACTATCCCTCCTGGCTCGAGGGCTCCTAGAAGCATGGTTTACACATTATTCACCCACTCATGTCTGGGGCATACTAGGAATATCCTTGCCTAATTATCTCAAATTTACACATAATCCCTTTGATGTTTTGACCCTACAACTTGATAGTTAAACTATGTTTTCAACATTTGTTCCACACGATGATAAACTGTACAGAAGATGTCCTAATCACATGATAATAAACCGCACGATGAAGTCATCCATGCTACACTACGTTAAACTACATAGCATCTATTTTATCACCACATGACCTTAAAATGCCTGGAAAAACAATTCTATTTCCTTTGATCTAGTCATACCTAGGTGTTTAAGTGAAACCCTTACCGCCCCCTATTTCTCACACCAAGCATAGCTCATGTGGGCTTAGGAATTTTTGCAGGGAACTCCCTACAGGGTCAGGACGAATCAATATTCAATGAATGACCCTAATGGAATTACTTTGAGAGAAATATTAGTGTTTCCACTCCATATTGGAAAACCTAAAGTCTTGGGTGTATTAAATTAAACTACAAGGTACCCAAAACATAGCAATAATGACGCTCCCCCTCCCTAAGATTCAGACCCATATAGAGTGTCCAACATCTGGGTGCTAGGATCTCTAAACATTGGCCCCTCCCTACCGAAGGAGTAAACATGCCTCGCCCCGCATATGAGTCAGATCTATATGGGTGAGTTCCCATCTCTATGGGTAAATCATAGCCCGAATGATTCTTATGTATCCAGGCACACTTCCTTCATTCATCAAACTCCATTATTTTAGTGATCTTGGATTTTCATAATCTTTTGTGTCCATTGAGAATAGATGGTCAATGTCCAATAGACACCTTTGTTTGACTATGAATACAATGCCTCTATGGATATTCATATGTTTCCCACAAAAATGGCCTATCAACCAAAGGCAAATTCTTCCTCAGGAGAGGATTTTCCTATTCTCATATGCCTAATGGATTTTAAAACCCAAGTCATTCCTCCTGATTCTAGAACTCTCGAAACCATGGTTTACACTTTATTTCCTAATCATGTCCTAGATATGTTAGAATATCCTAGCTCGATTACCCTTTAGTTACTTGGGCCTTCTATATCAACATCCTAATCAAATGATGCTTAAATTGCATGATACTCGATGCTCGATATTCACCCTTTGGTTAGGGCATGGAAAAGGGAATTTCCCATCATGACCCTGCACAAGAAATGAATTTGCATATGAAAGTTCAACATACACCCCCTCCTCATTGGTAAATCTATATCTACAACAAAAATCCCTCATGAATATGCGTGAATCAGATCCTCATTGAAATGTTCCTTAAAAGAAATAAGTACAACTTGATTATTATTGTCACAAGATACGTAGTGACATCTGAATCTCATATGTCATATTCAGCTGTGAAATAGAAGTTTCCCATACCTACCTATAAAAGTGTTAGAACTGTGTAAGGAAACAAATCATATGGATAGGATAAAAATGCATCCACTTATTCCTGGTATTTCTAGAAAAGTTCAACCTGAAATACCCTTTTTTATGATCAGGTGCCCCTATCCACACACCATACTCTATATCCAAAAAGGTATGAATCCCCATAACCATCCATGTCTATTATAAATGAATGAATATTGTATTTTGGACACCTTTGTTTGACTATTCACCTAATTCCCCAGCGGCTCTGCATATGTTGCCTACAAAAACAGTATGTCAACCAAAGGAAAATTCATCCTCAAGAAAGGATTTTCCCTATATCCATACACCTCTATGACGTCTACATCTCACATTATTCCCCAGTTTTAGAAACCCCTTGAATTAATGTTTATATCTTTCCCGCCTCATGCCTGAAGGTGATAAAATAGTGTTATCCAAACTATCCTGAAAAAAGTCCTAGATGTATGATGTAAAACTATACCATGTACTAGTCCTCCTTTACACAAGTCAAATTTGTGCGGGAGAAGTTTCTAAACCAGAACCAATGTGAATTCCCTTTCACTTTCATACATTATTCCCTTAATAGGCCTCCCACTGTATCCCTCCACTGCAAAACAAATCCATAAATATATGAATTTTTTCTGGCTATCAGAAATTCATGGCCAGTGTCCTACAAACACCTTTTCAAAACTATGCATACAATTCCCCAGTGGATCTGTATACATTTCTCAATAAAATGGATCATTAAATAAGGGAAAACTCATCCTCATGAGAGGCCTTATCCCACTTCTCTACGCCCCATGGATTCTATGCCACATTCCATGTCCCATATCCATAAATCACAAGTCAGGGTCAAGAAAAATCCATCATTCATGTTTATAATTTTCCGAGACATTCTCAGTTAATTAGCCATAAATTGAGGACCTCACCCCATAAGTCAGGATCAAAGTTGTTCAACTAAAAACACTAGTAATGATAGTCTGGTGGGAAAGACTCTAAACTTCCAAAGAAAAAGATACAACACTCACTAGTGTGAAAACCCACAAAGATCACCCAGGATAAAAGTCGAGTGCCAACTCGCTAAATCTATACAACATATTGTTTAGGAAAAACATTGATCAATAAAACAATCATCAGGAGACACAATGTTTGTTAGGTAAGAAACACCGAAATGGGTGGGCTAAGAAAAATTCAAGTTATACACACTGATCCTGCACCATATTAGGCTTAGGAAAACAAAGTTAGTGGGATAAGGTTGGGTGTTCATGATCTTTTCAACTCCATCCAATAACATAGCTCTAAAGGCTTTCAAATCATTCTGACTCACAAAATTGGGAGGTTCTTGTGAAGGTTCAGAAACAGGATCTGAGATAGGATCAGGTTCCTTTGCAAAAATTACTTCAAGAGCATATACCGATTTCAATTGAAATATAGTAGATAGGTATATACCTTTAACTGAGACTTCCTGGGTATCATTCACATCAAAGTATCTAGGAAACTTATACCATGCATCCATAGTGCTTTGATCAACTGGATTAAGAATTTCAACACTTTCTAAACTAGGGTGTCTCTCCCCCTCAATAAGTGCATCTCTCATAGGATTAAGAGATTTATTTCTTTGATCTGTTTCCATGATTTCATCTCCAATAGATTCACCCATTTCTTTTCTAGAAAACTGAAAATATTTCTCTATTATTTCCTCAATAGATAGGATAACCTCAGGGTCAACTTGTTCCTCTATGTATTCCTCAAAGTCAACTTATTTCTCAAGAGAAATTTCTTCTTCTAGATGCTCTTATAGAGTAGCCTTTTCCATTACATTTACAATAGACTCTTCTCTAGAAGCAGGTTCTTATACCAAATCAATAGTTTCTTCAGGAACAGGTACTTATTTCTCAATTATGTCTTCAGGAACAGGTCCACTGTCTTCCTTGTCTAAGACAGTTTCCCCTATAGGTGCAACAAACTCCTCCTCTTCTTCTCCAAAAGTATAGTAAAAAATTTCATCTGGTTCCAAAATAGGATAAAAAATGTCCTTAGGTCTTGAATAATTATCACCCTAATTAAAATTTTCATATACCATTTCATTATCCTCCACCCAATCCTTTTTCCATGGATTCCAACTAATTTTCATTCTTTTGACTGTAACCATTGAGATACAAAATTCATGGTCCTTAATGACTTCTTCATTCGGTCCAACCAACCCTTTGGCATACAATATATCAGAGATTAACCTTGAGTAGAAAAAATATGTTGACTTTGAGGTTGTCTTTATCAAATCACACATATGAAGTATAATATACTTTCATAGGTTAATCGTGTTCCCATTCTTCATAAGGTTTATAAAAAAGGCATCCTGATACTTGAGGGTAGAAAAATATTCTTTCTTGGACTAATCAGATTCTGAATAAACTTAAACAATAATCTGGTTTCACCATCTAACTCAGGAGAAATATCTCTTCTCTTTATTTTATTTCCAGTTAAGCTTCCCAAAGCTTCTTCTAAAACAAAGATATCACTGGGAGGAGGAGGACCTCTATAGTAGTCCTCAAAAATTCCCTCATGAGGTATTCCTAGGAAATCATCCCATAACCTTGAGGAAAAGGTGCATCTTTGGCCATTAATCTGGCTTCTTACAATAAAATCATCTTCTGTATTGAAAGTGAATCGAATGAACTGATAGAACTGAGAAACTATATTTGGGTAAATCAGCCTTTTCTCTTTTGTGAATCAGGCTATCCATCCCTATTCTTTCAGTACATTCAATACTAAATACTTTCTTGAGAGCAACCACTTAGGGAATATTTCCTTTTCTGGTACCACTATTCTATCAACAAGATTTATATTCGAAGGAACTTTGGGCGGTATCTTTGGTGCTATTTTCATTTTCTTCTTTGATCACTTCTCAGGAGTTGATGATGATGGTCATTTCATTATGTTCATTCAATCAAGGGTTTGAGAGAGAGAGAGAGAGAGCTGAAGGGTTGAAGGACTTACAGTTTGAGAGAAGAGATCTTGAGTGAACAAAAGAGTAAAGGATATTTCATTTTTATCATTTAGGGATATCAAGCGTCACAAATTGAAAAGCATGGGAAAGAAAATAAATAAAATAATTAATTAAAATGATACGGGTAATAATAGATAAATAGAAAGAAAAAGTGTTATTATGATGTGACCAGAACATACTTTCACAGTGAGACCATAACAGGTTGTCACGATGAGACCGTAACAGATTTTCACGGTGTCATCTCTACTGTGTGACTTCAAAACGGTGCGACCGTATTGTTTGAAACAATAAGTGAAAAACGATAATCGAGGGACAATAACCATGAGATCATATACATGATACAGTAACTTGCAGAACTATGAGAGTTATAAAATACTTCTAAGACAGTGACTCGTGAAATCGTAAACTGTGAAACAGTAAGCTGTGAAACAGTACACTGCCTACTTAAGATTTTTCATTCCCAATTCATGTATGATGTAATATATTCTTTCAAAATTTAATGGTTTGGTGAATATATTAGCAAGATGATATTCAGTTCCAATGAATTCCAAAGTGATATCACCTTTTTGACAATGGTCTCTCAAAAAGTGATGTCTTACATCAATATGTTTTTTCCTAGAGTGTGAAATATGATTTTTTGAGATGTTAATAGCACTTGTATTGTCCAAATTTATAGGTACATGCTTGAATTGATATCCATAATCTAGTAATGTGTGTTTCATCCACAAAATTTGTACACAACAACTACCAGCAGCTATGTATTCAGTTTTAGCAGTAGATAATGAAACAGAGTTTTGTTTCTTACTACACCATGATACCAGAGAATTGCCTAAAAGGTGATATGTTCCAGAGGTGCTCTTTCTATCTAATTTAAAACCACCAAAATCAACATCAGAATAACTAACTAACTTAAATGATTGTCCTCTAGGATAGAACAGTCCTAGATTGGGTGTATGTTTGAGGTATTTGAAAATAATTTTAACAGAATTTAAATGAGATTCCTTAGGGTTTTCTTGAAAATGAGCACACATACATACACTAAACATAATATCAGGTCAGTTAGAAGTTAAGTAGAGTAAGCTTACAATCATTCCATTGTAAGTGGTTTGATCAATGGATTTTCCATCTTAATAAAGATCCAAATTACAAGTAGTAATCATTGGAGTGTAACTAATTTTAGTGACATCAAAGACAAATTTTTTTAAAAGATCTCTAGTATATTTTCTTTGATTTAAAATAATATCATATTTATTTTGAAAGATTTTAAATCCAAGAAAAAAATTTAGTTCACCCATTAAACTCATTTCAAATTCATGTTTCATCATTTTAGAGAACTCAATACATAAATAATTTTTTAATGACCCAAAAATAATATCATCTACATAAATTTGAACTACTAAAAAATCATTTGAAATTTGTTTTATAAAAAGGGTAGGATCAGCTATACCTTTTGTAAAACCTTTGGAAATAATAAAAGTACTTAATCTATCATATTAAGCTCTTGGATCTTATTTTAAACCATACAAAGATTTTGATAATTTGAAAACATGATTTGGAAAGTGAGGATTTGTGAAATCAGGGAGTTGTTCAATAAATACATCCTCAAATATATACCCATTTAGGAATGCACTCTTAACATCCATTTGATATAGTTTGAAATTCAGATGTTCAGTATAATCAAGAAGGATTCTGATGGTTTCAAGTCTAGCTACTGGTGAAAAGGTTTCCTCATAGTCAATTCCTTCTTCTTGACTATAACCTTGTGCAAACAATATAGCCTTGTTTCTAACACTGTTACCTACTTCATCTACATTATTTCTAAACATCCACTTAGTGCCTATGGTAAATGTGTCTTTAGGTCTGTCAACAAGTTTCCAAACTTTATTCCTTTCAAACTGGTTAAGTTCTTCCTACATAGCCATCACCCAAAATTCATCATTGATAGCATCATTAATGTTTTTAGGTTCAAGTTGTGACAAGAAAACTTGATGTTCAACCTGATTTCTAAGAGAATATCTAGTTTGAGTTCCTTAATCTAAATCTCCTAAAATAACATCTAAAGGATGGTTCTTAAGGGTTTTAACAGCTCTAAAAAAATAGGGACTCGTGATTTCAGGTTCATTAGTAGGTTCAGGTTCATTCTAACTTGAATCTGGAGAATTTATAGAACTAGAAGTTTTCACAGATTCATTTACAGGATGGTTAGAGGATTTAGCATTAATGTCCATATTTGACATATCATCCTTTAGGTTCTCTAGAGTAGTCTTAGGCTCATGTGGATTTGTCTCATCAAACTTGACATGGATAGATTCTTCCAAACATTTAGTTCTTTTGTTAAACACTCTATAAGATTTACTAGAGATTGAATATCCTAGAAAAAATCCTTCATCACTCTTGGATGCAAACTTTTCAAGATTGTCCTTAGTATTAAGGATATAAACTTTGCAACCAAAAACTTTGAAGTAGCTTAATTTGTGTTTTCTATTGTTCCATAACTCATATGGAGTTCTTTTAAGAATGGGTCTAATCAACACTCTATTAATGATATAGCATGTTGTATTTACTACTTCAGCCCAGAAATATATAAGTAATTCATATTCACTAATCATGGTTCTAGAAATATCATGAAAAATCCTATTTTTTCTTTCTACAACTCTATTTTGTTGAGGTGTTATAGGGGAAGAGAAGGTATGGCTATAGCCATTTTGTAAGCAAAAGGATTCAAACTCTTGATTTTCAAACTCACATCCATGATCACTTATTAAGGATTTAATTCTAAGTCCACTAATATTTTCTACAGTTTTAGCATATTTGGTGAAATGAGAGCAGGCTTCACTTTTGTGAGCCAAAAGAAATTCCAAGTATATCTAAAAACGTCATCTGCAAGAACATAAACATAGTGCTTCCCATTTAAACTAGAAAATCTAGATGGTCCAAACAAATCCATGTGAACAAGTTCAAGAGGTTGAGAAGTTGACACTTCTTTCTCTGGTTTGAAGGAAATTTTGTGTTGCTTTCCCTTTTGACAAGGATTACATGCTTTATCATTTTGAAACTCAAGTTTGGGTAGGTATTTGATTAAATATTTTCTAGTTTTCTTTCCAAGGGAGTGAATATTATAGTGTTTTAGTCTTTTATGCCAAAGCCAAAACTCTTTGTGAAATACACTTAAACATGAAGCATTTTGAGAAACTAAATAATCTAAATTAACAGAGTATACATTTTCATTTCTCAATGCAGAAAACACTAATTCATTTTTAAAATTAAAAACATTGAAAGCATCATTCTAAAATTTTACATGAAATCCATCATCATATATTTGTGAAATAATAAGAAGATTATATTTCAATCCATCAACAAAAAGTACTTTGTAAATTAAAAATGAGTTAGAGTTACCGATTTGGAAAAGGCCAATGATTTTTTCTTTGGCATTGTCACCAAAAGTGACATGTCCACCATCAATTTTTATTAAGTTCTTAAATCATGAATAGTCTCATGCCATGTGTCTTGAACACTCACTGTCCAAGTACCATAAGCTTTTACAGGATCTCTTTGAACATTTTTCCTACAAAATAGTCAAATAAAAACAGAATTTGGTACCCATATTTGTTTGGGTCTATTAATATTAGTAACTAGTGCTTTAGGAACCCACATCTACCTCATAGGTTTCCTATAATAATAATGTAAATTGTTTGAAAAATAAACTCTATTTGGTCCAGAAAAGCTTGAAATAGTAGAGATTGTATCATAATTTGAACTAGCAGAATGTTTTCTAGTACTAAAAGTAAAGCTGTATGTCCTAGATTTAGAAACAAAATTGGTTCTTCCAAAATTTATTTTACCAGGTTGATAGCCAATACAAGTAGTATATTTAGGGGAAATCTGTTTACCTAGAATTTGTACCAAAGTATATTTACCATTTGTAAACCTTTCAAGGTCCTTTTTCAATTTCTCATTAGATAGCTTTAGTTCATTGTTTTCTTTGAGTAATTGAACATTTTTATCTCTTTCTACAGTAAGTTCAGATTTAACACTTGAGGTAAGATCATGTTGTTTCTTTAAAGACTTTTATTTATATTTTACTTCATTACATGTCTCTTCAAGCATATTGCAATACTCAAACATTTATTCTTTAGAACTATTTTCAGAATCTCTTTCATCTCTAGAATAATATGGATTTTAGATAGGAGATTCTAGTGTTACCTCAGATGTGTTTGTCATGAAACACATATTGGCTTTGTTAGCCTATTCATCATGTGAAGAATCTGAGTCACTTGAACTGTCCTCAGAAGTACTCCAAGTTGCTTTCATTGCCTTTTTATACTTTCCATCTTTGTCCTCATATTTATTTTTATACTTGAGCTTGGGACAGTCATCCTTTACATGTCCCTTTCACTTACATTCATAGCATACTATCTCATCAGACTTTTCACTTCTTTTCCAATCTTTCTTCCAACTTCCCTTTTGATCACATCTTCCTTTGAAGTTAGGATTTCTGAAAAATTTCTTATTCTTGTAAAATTTCTTAAATATTCTGGTTAATTGAGCCATCTCATCATAATTGTTAGATGATGATTGTTCAATGCTGGAACTTTCTATAGATACTTCCAATTTCCCCTTTTCCTTGTGTTTATAGGTGGTAGTCTTGAATACAACAGATTTTCTTTTGGGTTCATCCTCCTCTTCCTTATTGTTTGGGTCACCATGTCTGGGTCACGGTGGTTGGGTCACCATGTATGGGTCACGGTGTCTGGGTCACGATGTCTGGGTCACGGTGTCTGGGTCCTTTGCCAGAAAACCAAAACCAGTGGAAGATTCACGGTTTCTTGGACGTAGCCAAATATCTATATATAGGCTTAAACAGATATATTCACCGAATGAATTTGACTTAATCATTCATAAAAGAAATTCATTATAAAACAAATTAAATATACTTTACAATAATCAGACATGATTTATAGTAATTAAGATCTTGGGTGGGTTTATTTAAAGTATAAAGAAACCAACCATCTCTACACATGATTTGAAACAGATTAAATCGGATTAACAAGATTTACAGGATGTATACGATTTGTGATCATTAAAACATGATTAAAACATGAGGAGTCCAACATTTTCTATATTTTTATCACACACACAGATATATATAAGATATTCACTTTTCAAAACCTCCACTACTTTAGGTTTTCATTTGTAATATATTTTAATTTATAAATAGTGACCCCATAAAATAAGTATACGTGATTGTTCTCCTTGAGAAATTTATTGAGAATGCACAATATTACATTCTTAAGAAAAACAATAAAATATTGGTTTGGGATTCGTGACAAATCCCTCCCTTCGTGCCCCAAATAATTATTGTGAATATATTCATGTGTGAGTGATACAGAAATATATGTATATATTATTATAATTAGACTTCATATAACATATTAGAAAGAATATAAAAAATATGTCTGTATTCATTTAAAAATATAATATATAAATATATGATAATATGAATATTTTTATATATCGACAAAGAAAGACCGGCACATCAATATGTTTTTTATTCATGTGTGGAGACACTGACATGCACATATATGACAAACGCTGAACTTTATGAGTGTGTTTTTTAGCTCTTATAATGGTCCCACACCATATGGTCATTTTTGTATTGTTAATTTTTCAAATTTACGATACTTCATTTGAATTAGGTTTGATTATTTTGTTATACTGTGCATCATTTTTCCTATTTTTAAGCCCATAATGTTATCATCATAAATTTACAAACATTTCTATTAAAATAACACACGTAATTTTGAAAACCTTGCGAGCGCAATTAAAAGTAAAGTGAAACTATGACATAGGCAACCATTTATATTTTTCTGAAAACTAGAAAATAAATTTTATTTTTCAAGAGACCCCCCATTTTCATATTCAATTTAAATTTTTACAAATTTAAATATATATATATATATATATATTTCAAAATCAAAACCCCACTCGGGCACGAGTTTTGTTTTTTAAGAGATATTTAGTCTATAAATACCAAATGCAATTTGGGAGCCAATCGCAAAAGCATTCACTCGGTGCATCTCCTGCCCCCCACTCGGAGAGTTGGTTCCCGCGGGTCAGGTAAGGGTGCTCTTCCATCCATAAAACACCACCTTTTTCTATCTATTAATTCATTCATCCATTTTTTTTCTCAACTCTGCCCTTTTGGGGGTCAGAGACTCTTTGATTTGAACATCATATGATGCAATGCAGCACGGCTGAAGGATAGACAGGAACGATGAATGCACTGTTGGAGAGTAGCACGACATGGGTTTGGCGGTTTTTGATGGTGGGACTACTTTGGGGTGAATTCCTACCTGTGACGCCCAGAGCGCAAACCAACCCGGGCTACAAAACGCTCAGCCTCAACCTTACCTATCAATACAACTTGGGCAATAACTATTTCAATCTCATCATGCTTGTGCGTGATTACGTGTCCAGCGGAAGCCTTTCCAATGATATACGACTCTTGTGTGAGCCCACCACCCTCCCCGTCTCCGCTACACAGAGATTTGTGTTGGTGCGACTCACAAATCCAGGGGGCGACGCGGTCAGGTTTGCAATCGACGTTACCAATCTGTACGTGGTGGCTTATGAAGCAACTGACCGGTCCTACTTTTTTACAGATGCTCCTACGGTTCATAGGACCATATCTTTACAAACACCAAATGATTCACTTTGCCATTCAACGGAAGTTACAATGCTCTAGAGCGTGCTGCTTCTGAAAATAGGGACCAGACCCCTCTGGGAAGAGATCAACTCATGCAAGCCGTCACGTCGCTTTATTGTACTACCAGTGTCACAAACACCCAAGCTCGCCCCTTATAGTCGTCATTCAGATGACCTCCGAGGCGGCCAGGTTCAATCCCATCCTTTGGTGGCTTTGCCAACAAATTAACAGCGAGGCGTCTTCTCCGCCAAACATGTACATGCTCGAGCTGGAGACCAGCTGGGGTCAGCAATCCGCCCAAGTCCAGCAGTCAACCGGTGGCGTTTTTAATACCCCAATAATAAGGCAAATATCAACCCGTAACAACGTGACGCTGAGCAGTTTCCGTGACGTAATCTCCAGCCTGGCGATCATGCTGTTCGAATGTAGTGGCCGACCGTCCACCTCTCTTGCGCACCCTTCCCTGCTGCTCATAAGGTCTGTCGTTGCGGCTACCGACCTCACCTGTCCTCTTTTCGAACCCACGGTGCGGATCGTGGGTCGAAACGGCATGTGCGCCAACGTTAAAGACAACCTATTCAACAACGGAAACTTGGTACAGCTATCTCCATGCAAGTCCAATTCCGATCCGAATCAACTGTGGACGATATGAGGATTTTTTTTTACGTTTTAAAAAAACTATTTTCCAAAAAACGCTTACGACATTTTTTTTTTAAAATGCACCTCAATGGCAGCATCCCGGATGCCGCCTTTGAATTTCAGGGGCAAGGCGGCATCTGCGATGCCTCCTTTGCGCTGCAGGTTGTTTTGTTTTGTTTATATATATATATATATATATTTAAACAAAAAAAATTCAGCAGAATTTCTCTACTATTAAAGATTTAGCACTACAGCCATTAAAACAGTCTGGATTCTGACAGAAACTCTTACCCAGACCTCCTTTTTATAAGAGGGTTTGCCATGAAAATCATTCTACATTTTCAATGTGGGATTCAGGTTCTACCTTTACTGTACAGTACATTCTGTATTTCCGATGTGAGATTCTGTTTCATGTACGTGACTTTGAAATACAATAAAATATAAACTATAAGGCCAATATAAATGAAATTTTAAACATTGATTAAACATATAATAAATAGTTGAAAAAAAGAATTTCATCAAAAATGTTGATGAAAAATAATCTATAACCTTTCAAAACCGCCAACTTGAAACTTAAAAATGTTTCAAATACGTGAATTTGAAAGACTGTAAAATGTATACTATAAACCGAATATAATTGAAACTTTAAACATTGATTAAACATATCTTAAATAGTTAAAAACAAAAGAAATTTCCAAAAAAATGTTGATGAAAAGTAATTTATAAGCTTTCAAAACCACATACTTGAAACATAAAATTTTTCAAGTGTGTGAATTGAAAAGACCATAAAACATAAAATAGAAGACCAATATAAATGAAACGTTAAACATTGATTAAACATATAAGAAATAGTTGAAAACAAAAGCAATTTCCAAAAAAATGTTAATGAAAAATAATTTATAAGCTTTCAAAACCGCCTACTTGAAACTTAAAAATGTTTCAAGTACGTGACTTTGAAAGATTATAATTATATTACTAATTAACTAATTAATTATTATATAATTAATAGTTATATTAATAATTAACTAATTAATTATTATATAATTAATAATTAATGAGTAATAATTTATAATTAATAATTTAATGAATAGTTATAATTAATATTTATATTACTAATTAACTAATTAATAATTACTAATTACTTATTAAGAATTATTAATTACTATTTAATAATTATAATGAATAATTATAATAAATATTTATATTATTAATTAACTAATTAATAATTAATAATTACTAATTAATTAGTTATAATTATTAATTGTATTTCTAATTAACTAAATATTTATTATATATGTAATAATTATATTACTAATTAGTTATTATATAATTAATGATAATATTACTAATTAACTAACTAATTATGACATATTTAATTATTAATAATTAATAATTAATAATTAAAAATTATACTTAATAAATGTAATTAAAAATTATATAACTAATTTACTAATTAATTGTTATATAATTAATAATTATATAACTAATGAACTAACTAACTATTATATAATTAATAATGAATAATTATAATGAATAAATATATTACTAATTAACTACTTATTTATTATATAACAATTTTTAATAATTACTAATGAATAATTATAATGAATAATTATATTACTAATTAACTATTATATAATTAATTATTAATAATATTAATTTAATAGTTAAATATATTATTATATGTTTAATCCATGTTTTAACTTTAAATTATATTGGTCTTATAGTTTATATTTTAGTCTTTCAAAACCGCATACTTTAATCATTTTAAGTTTCAAGTAGGTGGTTTTGAAAGCTTATAAATTATTTTTCATGAACATTTTTTACGAAATTCTTTTTATTTTCGACTATTTGTAGTGGCCACTATATTCTGAGACTCCACTATCGAATTTGGGACCCCATTCTCCTTTGAACTCTTATAGCTCCCAACTTTTCAGTTAAATTTAAGTTATGTCTATATTCTAAATTTAGATAATTTTGATATATTTCATAGGTAGAATATAAAAAACCCATTTTTACTAGCCCATCATCTCATACATACATCAGGAACATATCCTTAGAACACATAATATTCTTATGGATAAAAATAAAAGTAGACTAATTTGTTTCACCTGGATTTTCTTGATATCTACCTAGCACGATCAAGGCATTGTAAATATCAATACTCATACATAACATGGATAAAATGATTAATAAAATTGCATAAGTTTATGAGATCATACATATTCTCTCTCATTCATATTGTGTCTGAGGGAACATTTTCATGGAATTATGTACACCATGTGGCACTGCAACTAATACCATATGGGATTTTTTTCATACCAAATATCATTGATATGTGTTTAATATATGTTATTCCATTTACCCAATGTGGCCTGTATGATCTATATTTAATGATCATGATCCCTAGAATATAGGTCAGTCAAATAATTACTTCATGGATAGGCACTTCTTCAGCTAGTAATTAACTAAATATAAGACTAATATAATTTTCTAATAAATTATATTTCTTTGAAATATACAAAAGGGGTATCTAAGAAATTACCTCTTAACCACTTGTATACACATGAACTAATGATTTTATAACTTCATAAAATCGAATGATCCAAAATACATATACTTTCAATGATCCATAAATGGACATATAAATATTTCATACCATTTTGGAATTAATTGGAGTCTCAAAACCATCCAATTGTATCATATATAAATATTATCAAAGGATACCATTTAGGAATAATGTTTTAAAATACATATGAAAAATATCATAGTCATGGAAATATTCAATTTTAGGGTAAATTATTAGGGATTTAAACATGGATGTTAAGTAAAAAGGTTTTATCAATATTAATTCCTTAACACAATTTAAACCCTTCACCCATTCACCGTTATATTTAAGTATTGAATTTACCTTCCATAATTACTATTGTATTGGATAACCATTTTCTCCAACTTGTCGTTACATCAACTAGTGTATTAAATAGATACAAAAAATGGTTCTCATACATTTAATCAATTTTATAATTTATGGATTACATCCAATTTGCAGATTTTGATCTCCATTTAACTTATTTGTATGAAAGAGGATCATAATTTTCAATCAACAATGATTCACCATCTTGATTAACTATAAAACCATATATCCTGGGTTCTAAAAACTCTATAGTAATTATATATAGTTCTTGTGTTTTATAAACAACATCTTCAATAATGTGTTCATGTACCAAATCTGGTGTATCCTGAGAATCATCCTTATCAAATTTAATCTCACACCCCCTATCCTTTTTATGGTGTTATCTGACTTAATTAAAATGGATTGTCTTGTGTTTAAAACCATATTTCCTAGAGGGTTTTATAGATAATACCCCTTGTTTCCATGGTATTTTCTATAAATATACACATCAGGCCTCATGGTGCTAATTTCTGTCCTCATTTGACCTAAAGAGATGTATCGCATCCCTATGCATGATAATGTGAAAAACAGGTGTTTCTCAACTCCATAAATCAAAGTTAATTATATTTTATACTTTTATTGGTACTCAATTTATTATGTATGATGTAGTGTGTACTGTATACCCCCAAAAAGAAATGAAATATCTATGTTACTCATACCCAGAATCTATATGTCTCGGAAGGAATAGTTCCTCCTTTAAATGAAATCATTACACTATATTTTATAAGGATGAGCGATTCATGATAGAATACCATAATCCTATATAAATTTAATAGTCTCTTGGTTAATATATTCTCCACCTTTATCTGATCAATTCTTATTTATCTTTTTTCCAATTCACCTATCTACTTCATTTATGAATTCTTTGAATTTATCAAATAAATAAAATTGATACCCCATAAATAAGTATAACCATATCTACACATGTCAATTGTAAAATTTATGAAGTATGAATAACCTTCTCTAGATTCTATAAGAAAAGGCCCTCAAACATTAGTGTATATGAATTGTATAATCTCTGTGGATCATTCACATTTTCCACCAAGTAGATGTTTGGTAATTTTCACTTATAAACATGCATCATAGCATGGAAGTTCTTTTAGATCAAATGTGTATAAATAAACTTATTGATAGGAAATTTTCAGATTCTTCTCATTTATGTAACCAAGATAGTGATTCTACAACTATGAATTAGATGACTCATGTGAAATGGATTCATTATCAACATTAAATACCTTTATCCCTTAATCTAATATATAAATACCATTATTAAAATACTCTACACCATAACATATAATTTCATTGTAAAAGAAATTAATTTTATTTAAAAACATTAAAATAAAACCATCTATATATAAATAAGATAAAAAATATATGTTATTGGATACAAGTGGCACATAAAAAAAATAAAAAACAAATAATTGGAGATGGAACTGGAAGGTGAATATATCATATAGCCAATGTATATAGTAAAAATACATTGGGTTCTCAAAGATCCACCTCTCATCTAGAAATATTTTGAAACCTACATGGGTATTGAATTTGGGTATAGATGTGAGCACCAAAAGCTATATTTACTACACAATATTTAGATATGTAATGATTTCACTCAATAATGAACACACCTGAATATTAGTTTATCTAATTATTCATAGTTTAGTTCTTATTCCCATTTTATATATTTCCACATGAAAAACATACCACTTTTATTTCCATTGCTTGTCGTCAGTTCTCCTTTATTGAGGAGGGATGGTTCAAAAGAACTTCAGTCGTGGGATGAGACTTGGGTCCCTTTTAATTACTCAAAATATCAATATTCACAATTTGTACCACATATTATTTACAATGTATGTCCTTATCATGTTCAAGAATTAATATAAGAAGTTATGAAAAATTCTTATTGATATTTCTCATGTTAAAATAAATAATGAAACGAGAAATGTTTTTATATATAGAGGATAGAATGAGTAATTTTCATTATGTATCCATCCATTTTGAATTCATGAGGCCCGTTTGAATATGTCTCTTCAATCTTGCACATGAATAATGCATGAGAGATCTCATATGTAACTTATCTCTCCATCTCTCGATAAATATATCAAATTTTGAATATGATGTTTTAAAATACATATCCTCAAGTTTAATTAAAATATCACTAGACATGGATGATAAAATAAAACATTAGATATCCTTTTCCCCATCCATGTGTTTCAGGTAGGAAGATACATCTTCCTCACAATCCTCATTAGAAAGATACTCAGGAAATAGGGTTTCTGACTAATATAATTTCCTTTCATGGTATAATATATTGAGTAGGATCCCCTACAATTTTTATAAATTAAAACTATTAAGAAGTTTTTACTAATCAAATATGGATTGAATAGATATATTTGAAGTCATTTTACATTTAATTTCAATGATATTTAAGATCATAATTTTAGAACGTTATCTTAATTATAAAAATTTGAAAAATAAATGTTTAAGTTTATTAATATCCCACTATATTTCCAGAATTCAATATACCACACCCTTGGTTTTGAACTATCCTATCACATGTATATTATAGTTGAATGAATAATTATTCCCATTTTTATAAACCATAATTCATCCAAATAAGTTGTTTGATGGTTTTTAGGAAGCTGTAACTTTTACAACTGTATTAACCTGATGTTCCCTGATCTATTTAGTGGAATCCCCAATCCTAGAATCCTAGATTTAGATTTCATGAACATTTTTTTCTTATTTACACCAATTATTTCTTTATGTGAGGAATGTTTAATGCAATCCAATACTGAAGCTATAATTCCATCATAATTGATATCATCCTGACAAGGGATGGTCAATCACATTAAACTATTGGTTAGACTTTATCTTAAAAGTGGAAATATATGTCACAACCCGTCACCTGGGGATCTTGTCGTGACTACCCCAAGCCCGCCTTCCGTTGGCCAGGGGCTGGCGACAAGCCCTGGAAAGGCGTATCCCAATAACATGAAGGCATTGACTTTAAACCTGTACAAACACACAATCTGGAACACAACAAGAAGCATCAATGAAGTAAACTAATGTAGTTAAAAATTTACTAAATGTAAAAGGGTCTAAAATACAAGCTCCACTTGATAGTAGAAGTAAAACTTAAAGAGAAAATAATCTCTTGGAATGTCCATCGGGGATCCTACCTGAAGGGTAGGTACAGCTCTCGATCAGCAGTCAATGCGTCATGTCACGTCAAATGGTCCACCTCTGATAACCGTCTAATTATGGCTCCCTTATCCTCCATCAATGATGTCCATCATCTGCACAAGAGACAACAAGGTGCTAGTGTATCTCGTGCAGGGGTGAGTATAAGAATACTCAGTAGGGACCCCAAGTCCCCCAAAGTTCTCCAAGAGTTCCACAAATGAAAAATCACAAAGAAAGACCTCAATAACGAAGCACGAAGCAGTCATAAACAATACATAGGTATAAGACCATAAATATACCTAAGTTATCAAGATATACTCGTCTAATACATGAAGGAAGAATATCACAATGGTAACACCACGAAGGTAACACAACGACGGTGAAAGTACCACACATGTAACACCACGAAGATAACACCACGAAGGTAAAAGTAACCCACAGGTAACACCATGAAGATATCACCATGAAGTTAAAAGTACAAGACATGTATCACAACGAAGATATCACCACGAATATATCACCATGATGGTAAACTTACCACAACTCTATCACTAAAAAGGTAAAATACTCAGCTCACACAGCTATTAGTGATGTATAGAAGTGCATATGATCATTCGTGAAGCTAGATCATCTTATTCTATCATGAGGCACTACTAATGAGCATACTGAATCTAACCCAAATAGGATAGATATGTTCTAAACCCATCAATGTTCCACTTGGGATCCGACCCCCTCAAAGTTGATAGATAATAACCGCCGTAATGACCCACACAAGATCTGACTCGCACAAGATCGGTATGCGCTGACCCACACAGAATCGCTGAGCACTGACCCACACAGGATCTAACCCACACAGAATTGGTGATGACCCACACAAGATCACTCGGTACTAATGTAACACCCCATGATTTCATAATACATAATTTCTTCAAAGTAATTCAATAACATGTACTACACGCAACACTGAGTTTCAATGCACCACGACTTACCAAACTGGCCATTAAAAAACGATTATGAATAGTATTAACTGAATTTTGAACATTATATAATCCTTATAATTTTATAATCCATATTACGAGTTTCGTGGATATAATGTTAGAACAAATACATTTTTTTTTTCAAAAAGAAGTATTTTTAAAAAAAATGCAATTTTACTGCCTTTTAATGGAGATCCACTTTTATATCCCATATTTTAATCTCTTATATATTAAATTTGACAAAATAAACTTCTTATTTACAATGGGATATAAGAATTTAGTTTATATTAATTTTTGTGTTTTTATGATAACTTTCATATTTGGGTGAATAGTGAAAAAACAATATTTTAACTGAAAACAACTTTTTTAATCAAAATACTTTATAGTGTTAAATTATACATTTTAATGGATTTTAAGTATAATTAGATTATATTTTTACCATTTTTCCAATTATGGTCATTGTAAGTAATTTCACTTTGAAATTGGATATAAACAATTGTTAATCTTTTTATAGTTATTATTTCTTAAAAATACGTTTTTTGGTTTTGACAACGGGAATTAATTTTAAATTAATTAATGAAACTTATATGTTTTGAAATTGGTAAATTAGTATTAATTTTTGAATTAATAATATCATAATTAGCATAGGGTGAATTTTTGGTATTTTTCTGAAAACATTCAATTTTTGATGAATAATGAAAAACACGGAGTTATTGTTTAAAACCGACTTTTTATTTAAATATTTATTTATTTTATTTCAATTTATTTTAGGTAAAAATAGATACATAATACCTATTTAAGTTAAATTTAAATCATTGGAGTTAGTTTATAATATGTTTAGATATATAAATTGTTTATTGAACTTTTTACCATCTTTTACCCACCTCCTACGAGCATTTTCTAATTTTCATAAAACTTAATTTTACCGCTTATGTGAGTTGAATATGAAAAATTTGAGAGACACGGTTGATATTAGTAAGTATAATGTGGTTCAATAAGGTGAAGCTAATTTTTGGTGAATAGTAAATGTTGACTTTTATTTACCACGGTTAAGGGTAAATAGGGTAATTTAAGGTAAAAAGAAAATTATAATAATATAAAATTACCTTAGCACTTGTCTTAACCTTATTTGATGAGTCATGGACGACCATGGAAATCCTTGGATCGATTTTGGTACCCCATGGAGCAACTTGTTTGTGATAATCACACTTCATATTAATTAAGTTAAAGTAAATACAAAAATGACATAAGCATATATCTTTTAGTAAAACAATTTTTACATAGGGTTATACATGTTATATCCTCGACTATAATTATTATTTTGAAATATAAAGAAATTTACTACATAATGGTATTTTATTTTAAATTTTTATTCATATAATTATTTAGATTATTTATGACACAATGATGATACAGTAATTACCTAATTAACAAAATATTAAAATATTTGATATTATAAATAACCAAATAAATGTAATTTGAAACATTTTATGAATTACCCTAATTTTCTAGGTTAATATGACATGTTAGGGTGGGATATATGAATTTCTCTCGAAGTAATAATTCAATTTTAAATTTAGCAGAAACAAAATACGAACTAGTGTTAAAATGGACATAAACGAGTTTTTGAAACAAATATTATATGATTAATTGACTTTTTATTCCTAAAAATCTAAGGTTTGGCCAAAACACTTATCTAATTATAGGTGTATCACTAATCAACCAATTGGGGTTCTATTACAATTTTATATTATGTTTATAAAACACATAATATAAAAATACAAAGATACAAGGTAAATGTCAAACTATTTAACTAAGAGTTAAATCTAAAAGATAAATTTAATATAGTGACCCAAACCTATCTAAATCCTATTGGTTGAGTGGTTTTCGACCCATAACCACCATATATTTTAAATAATTATCTTTGGAGCCATAAGAAACCGAAAATGATTTTATTATAAAATAATATTTCTAGCTTTTCCTAAGGTGCCCCTCACTCCTCTTATAAAAGGGAACTCCCCCTTCTCTCTAATTCACACATTCAAAGCCTTTAGGCTTGGCCAAACCCTACCCAAATACCCTCTCAACTGTCCTCCCTTTATCCAATAGGCCTTCCTTTAGTCAGAAAGCCAACCTAAGGAGCCCTTTTGATCAAATCAAAACAAGAACCCGAAGTAGAGGTAATGATTTCACCACCCTCTTTCAAGTTATTTTCTTCTTCCACTTCCTCTTTATTTGTTGTTTCCATTCTAAAATAATAAATACAGTCTCTTATATATACTATGATGTTATTATAAATTTTGTACAACCATATTAATTATTCTATCCATCCTTTGAATGACATGTCACCATACGTGGGTATGTACGGCTTACCGTCTCCACGTCGTGGTGTAATTATTATTCAATACATGATTATTTGGATGGGTATAATAATGAAGTTTAATTGATGTAAATAATTAATATATCATGATAATTATTATTTATATATTATATAAAATCCAATTATATATTACTTTAATATCAATAGAATGATATTGTCGCTCGTGCATACGTACGGATTACCGTCTCCACGAACGCGATGAGATTATTTCCCCATCGTATCCATTCAAGACTAATTTTCAATGGATGATTAAAAATAATGTTTAAAAACTTAATATCATTCTGAATATGAATAAGATACCTCCTATCCATAATAATTGTTACTTACATATCAAATAATACGAAGGAAAACGAATCTACTAACACCCAAAAAGACGATAATAATATGATATTATTATAAAAACAATGTTAAAAGATCATATTTGATATCATATTAATGTATATGATTCTAGTATAATTTAATAAAAATTATTTCACCACTATATAGGGGGTTAACCTACCCTCGACCAAGGAAATGTACAAGCTGAGGGTTAATTCTACAATATCTTTATTATCCGAGGTTGTTTTTATGTAAGTATCTAATGGGACCACTTTATCATCCACATCCATGTTTCTTAAAAATGTATTTCAAAACATTTTTACTAGATAAAGTGGTAAATTAATTTATAACCTTATTTAATCTTATGTGTTTTGAAAGGAATCATTCCATTGTTTTCCAAACAAGGTACTTTATAAACGCTTTGACAAAATTAAGATAAGAATGTTTTTTTAACTTATATGGCAGGTGTGGATATTTTCCGCCGTTATAACATATTCTAAACGTCCCTTACAAGCTTATAAGTATATTTTAAAAATAAATGTTTTCTTTATAATTAAGTGACTCTTAAATTATTTCAAAATAGGAATAGATATTTCTCTAAAAAAGGATTTTATTTCTTCTATGTCAACATCCTTTGATGGATTTTAAGTTTATTTGAAGTTGATTTATTATGAAACAAAACTTCAATATTGTATTGAAGGTTTTGTGATTTGTTTGACTGTGGATGTGTTATTTTTATACCATTCATGGTTTATGGTTAATTTATTGACATTTCGTATGCTAGTTTTAATATTAATGTTTATGTTATATTTCAACCTTTTCATATGAGGAATGTGTTGGACTTAGTAAGTGATGGGTGGAGCCCGCTATAGCTCCTCGATGCATCGGTAGGTAGCATGAGACAACTAGATGTGGAATTGTCCAAGGCCTTTTCCAATTTGATATATGGTTTTGGCGAAGGCCTTAATCATTTTTAGAAGTCTTGGTCGAGGCCTTGACAAAATGTTTCAGAATTTCCAGCATTATACATTCCCTCATTATGAAAATAATATTGATGGTTCATGTGGTCGTTCGACTAGTAGAATACCCATGATTATGTTTTATAATGGAATTATTTACTAAGCTCATATTCATGTCATAAAAGAGTTCATGTTTATTTCTGGTAAAGGCATATGTTTTCAATTATTTACCATGGTTAATATTAATGTTATCTTCTGCGGTATTACTTACTCTTACTGAGCATTTGATCTCACCCATTTCTTATGTTTAATTTTCCATGGATATGAAGAAGTTAGTTATGAGTGACCTTCCAGCATAATCTTGGAGATGTGGATGTTTCTAATGGAATAAATTCAGGTTGTATTTCTTTTCAAGTTGTAAAGTTGAACTTATGTATGAATATTGTTTCCAATAATACTAAACTGATCGGTATTTTGAGACATGATTTCTATGTGATTATACCAATGTTATGTAATAATTCACTGACTTTGGGTAACTAGGGTCGGGGCGTTACACATGGTATCAGAGACGTTTAGTACAAACCTTGGAAACTAGATTTAGATAAAAATTTATTAGAGCACATAGCCCTAAGATAGATTTTGAGGATTAGTATATAAGAACTTCCTAGAATTTTGGCATTGTATAGATTTTGTGAGTTTTCCAAGCAAAAAAATCCCTGTCTGGAAACGAGTAGGTAGAGGCGGCTCTGGCCCATGTGAACCTAGGGGTAAAACCTGAAAACATCACTTTGAGCTAGACTCAAACGGGAATAGGTGCACAACAACGGGCCTTGCTGCACTCTTGGTTACGACACTCCCAGAGGATATGCCTTGGATAATTCTCATTTTCATTGCAAGCCATTTTGAAGGGTTTATGAGTATATACTTCCTCAAAGAAAACATTTTTTATGATTATGGATTATATCCATAAACTGTTCAATTTACATTAGGTATTTTACATTTTGGAATTATTCATTTCAATTCATAAACTAACCTAGTGTGTGCCATTGTATAGAAATGGTTCCCAGAAGAAAGAATGTGAACTCCAGCAAAACGTATGATCCAAAGAGTAAGAATGATCATAGATTTCACTGTATTATGAAAACATTTAGAAGGGAAATAGACTATCATGTATTCTCAACATATGAAGAAATAGTATCATGTGTTAATAAGATAAGTAATGAATTCTTTGACTCTAATGGCTTTGATGGGAAGCGAGAGAAGAAAAGGATGGAAGAGAGAATGATGGATAAAGGGAAGAGGGAAACGAAAGATTTTCCCATATGTGATAACTATAGAAAGAATCACCTTGGTAATTGTTTGAAGGGAATGGGAGTTTTTATATGTGTGGGTATGAAAAATGTTTCAAATGTACAATGCTTCATCTGCAAGGCATTGGGACAGTATGCAAATCAATGTCCAAATCATCAGAGTATACCCCAAATGCTGCTATTGGATATCAATAAAGTTATGATACTACCAAAGATGAAGAGGAATGATTAGATTTATTATGTTGTTATTAATGTATTTTGTCATTTGAGTATTGTATTAATGATGTACATGTTATAATAATTATATATTATATAAGGATTGTACTATAGTACTATTTCATTAAGGACTTGAGATTGTGTGGAACCAAGAAAAATGACTCAATAGTAGGTTAAATTTTTGGAAAATACATGGTTGGAGGTAATGTAATCCTTAATATGGTCCTGATAATTAGGTAGTGATTTTGGAATAAGAGATGGCTGATTTGGATAAATTATATTGGATATTATTGACTTCCTTGGAACAGATTAATAGTGTGTTTATTTCATCATTGTTTGAATATTCAATATCTTTGGATATAAGTAATATTTCAAGTATTATATAAAGGATAAGGGAGCATGAATGTAATTAATAATGTTATATGGTAATTCAGGGGGTTACCGTGTTTCAAAATAATACATGATGAAGGTGTTCACATGTCATTACCTGGAAAAATGGATCTTCATTGTGTTTAACTTCATCATAAGTTCTAAACTGTGAGTTTGGATAGATGTATTTTGGATAAGTGTAATGGTTGGAATGGATTACTTTTTAAATTTGATTCTATTGATATGGTTATGTATGGATTTTTATAAAAATGACAACATCCAGACTGCTTGACAACCAGTCGTGTCTGATAAAGCTACGGGAATCGAACCCACAACCAAAGTGTGATAGGGATTTATCACCTACCACTGGACTACGTGAAGTCCCTGGATTGTATAATGTAGTTCTTTTTTAAGGGTCTGAGAGTTGAATTATAAATTAATTTTTTCGGAACCCTATATGAATAGGATAAATAGAATATTATTTAAAGTTCTATTATCTTCTAGAGTGAAAGATCAGTTTGTGGTATAAATTAGTTAAACAATGGAACTCTACTTGTCAAGTATATGTATTTTTTCATCTCTTATTATATGAATAAATTAATTCATAAACTTTAGGTAAGTGATCTTAAAACTAAAAATGTGTTATCCTAATACCTTATGTTTTGCTGAACCGATGATATCTTAAATCATCATAGATTGATGGCTTTTAGGTCCTCAATTCTATAATTTTTTGTGACTGATGACCTCAATCACTCCCTATGAATATTTAAATTTTACCTCAAATTATGTGTCTCTAATATCCACTAATGTTTTCCTAATCAATATCATACTTTGGTGGTGACTTTTTCATTCTCCTTTTCATGTTATAAGACTAAATTTTATTAACCCAATTTCTGATGTGGGTTTTCCCACCAAGGTATTTTCTATCCAACCTTTTATTTTTGATTATCAATTTCAAATTGTGAGGACTCAATTTATTGAAGGAGGGAAGAATGTAACACCCCCATATTTCAAAGTACATAATTTATTCAATGTAATTCAGTAACTTTCACTACACGCAACATTGAGTTTCAGGGCACCGCGACTTACCAAACAAGCCATTCAAAAGCGGTTATGAATATTATTAATTGAATATTGAGCTTTATATAATTCTTATAATTTTATAATCCATATTATGAGTTTCTTGGACATAATGTATTAACAAATTCATTTTTTTCAGAAAGAAGTATTTTTCAAAAAATGAAATTTTACTGCCTTTTAATGGAGAACCCTTTTTAAATCCAATATTTGAAATTTTTATATATTAAATTTGAGAAAATAAACTTCTTATTTACAATCGGGATATAAGAATTTAGTTTCAAAAAAAATTTGGTGTTTTTCTGATAACTTTCATATTTGGGTGAATAGTGAAAAATACTATATTTTAACTGAAAAAAAACTTTTTTAATAAAAATAATTTATAGTGTTAAATTATACATTTAAAAGGTTTGTAAGTATAATTATATTATATTTTTACCATTTAATCCAATCATGGTCATTGTAAGTAATTTCTCTTTGAAATTGGATATAAACAATTGTCAATCTTTTGATAGTTATTATTTCTTAAAAATACACTTTTTGGTTTTGAAAATGGGAATAAATTTAAAATTAATTAATGAAACTTCTATGCTTTGAAATTGGTAAAATATAATTCATTTTTGAATCCGGAATATCCAAATTATATTATGGTGAATATTTGGTATTTTTCTGAAAACATTCAATTTTTGATGAATAGTGAAAAACACTGAGCTATTGTTTAAAACTGAATTTTTATTTAAATAATTATTTATTTTATTTAAATTTATTTTATCTCAAAATAGATACATAATACCTATATAAGTTCAATGTAAATAATTGGAGACAGTTTATAATAATTTTAGAAACATAAATATTTTATTGAAATTTTTACCTTCTTTTACCCACCTCCTATGAGCATTTGTAAATTAACATTAAACATAATTTTACCACATTTGTGAGTTTAATTTGAAAACTCCGAGAGACACGGTTGATATCAGTATTTAAAATTTTGTTCAAAAATTTGAAAATTATTTTTGGTGAATAGTAACTGTTGACTTTTATTTACCGCAGTTAAATGTAAATAGGGTAATTCATTGTAAAAATAATATTATAATGACACAAAATTGCCTTAGCACTTGTCCTAACCTTATTTCAGGAGTCATGGATGACCTTAGGAATCTGTTGGTCGATTTGGGGACCCCATGGAGCCACATGTAAGTGATAATCACACTTTATATTAATAAAGTTAAAGTAAATACAAAAATGGCATAAGCATATATCTTTTGGTAAAACAATTTTTACCTAGGGTTATACATGTTATCTCCTCGACTATAAATATTAATTAGAAAGGAAAAAATATTTCCTATTTAATGGGATTTTATTTATAATTTTAAAACAAGATATAATTTAATTTATTTATAACAAAATGATGATATAGTAATTACCTAATTAATGAAATATTATAATATTTGATATTATAAATATCCAAATAAATGTAATTTTAGACTTTTTATGAATTCCAAAAAATTTAAATTTTCATATTACATGTCAGGGTTGGTTATATGAATTTATCTCTAAGTAATAATTCTATTATAAATTTAGCAAAAACAAAATACCAAATAGTGTCAAAATTGACATAAAAGAGTTTTCAAAACAAATATTATATTGTTAATTGATATTTTATTCCTAAAAATCTATGGTTTGGCCAAAATAACTATATAATGATAGTTTTATCATTAAAGAACCACTTTGGGTTCTCTTATAATTTTATTGTAAGATTATTAACCATATAATATTAAAATACAAAGAGACAAGGTTAATGTCAAACTGTTTAACTAAGAGTTAAATATAAAAGATAAAGTTAATATAGTAACCCAAGCTGGTCTAAAACCTATTTTTGATTTGTTTTCGTCCCATCCCCACCTTATCCTTTATGTAATCCACTTTTCATCCATTAGAAACCGGAAATTATTTTATTATAAAATAATATTTCAAACTTTTCCTAAGGATCCCCTCACTCCTCTTATAAAAGGGAACTCCCACTTCTCTCTAATTCGCACCTTCAAAGCCTTTTGGCTCGGCCAACCACTGACCAAATACCCTCTAAACTGTCCTCCCTTCATCCTAGAGGCCTTACTTTAGTCTGAAATCTAACCTAAGGATTCCTTTTGATGAAATCAAAAGGAATAACCCGAAGAAGAGTTAATGATTTCACCACCCTCTTTCAAGTTCCTTTCTTTTTTCACTTCTTCTTTATTTGTTGTTTCCATTATAAAATAATAACTACAGTATATTATATATACTTTGATGTCATTATAAATCTGATACATCGATATTCATTATTCTATCCATCCATTGAATGACTTTTCACCATACGTGTGTACGTACTGCTTACCATCTCCACGTCGTGGTGTAATTTTTATTCAATATATTATTATTTTTATGGGTATAATAATGATGTGTAATTGATGTAAATAATAAATATAAATTGATAATGATTCTGTAAATATATGATATTCAATCCAATTATATATTATATTAATATCAAAAGAATGATATGGTCGCTCGTGCGTACGTACGGATTACCGTCTCCACAAACGTGATGAGATTCATTCCCCATCGTATCGATTCAAGAATAATTTTCATTTGATGATAAAATATAATGTTTAAAGACTTAATATCATTCTTAATATGAATAAGATACATCCTATCCATAACAAACATTACTTACGTAACATAGAATACAAAGGAAAATGAATCAGCTAACTCCCGAAAATACGATAATACTAATATATTATTAATAAAGAAATGTAAAAAGATCATATATGATGTCATATTAATGTATATGATTCTTTTATAATTTAATAACAACTATTTCACCATTATACAGGAGTTTAACTTACCCTCGACTAAGAAAAAGTATAAGTTAAGTGTTAAATCTACAATCTCTTTGTTATCTGAGGATGTGTTTACGTAAGTATCTACTGGGACCTCTTTATCATCCACATAAATGTTTCTTAAAAATGTATTTCAAAACATTTTTACTAGATAAAGGGGTAAATTAAATTAAAAAATTATTTAAACTTATATGTTTTGAAATGAATCTTTTTGTCGTTTTTCAAACAAGGTACATTATGACCTTTTCGAAAAAATTAAGATAAGAATGTTTTTTAACTTATACGGTGGGTGCGGCTATTTTCCTCCATTATAACATCGTCAAAGCTTCCCTTACAATATTATAAAAATATTTTAAAAATAAATGTTTTTTTATAATTATGTGACTCTTAAATGATTTCAAAATAGAATGAGATATTTCTCTAAAAAAAGTTTTGATTTCATCTATGTCAACATCCTTTGATGGATTTTATGTTTATTTGAAGTTGATTTATTAGGATACAAAACTTTTATGTTGTATTTATGGTTTTGTGATTTGTTTGATAGTGGATGTGCTATTTTTATACCATTCATGGTTTATGGTAAATGTATTGACATTTCATATGCTAGTTGTAATTCGAATGTTTATGTTATATTTCAACCTTTTCATATGAAGAATGTATTGGACTTAGTATATGACTGATGGAGCCCACTATAGCTCCTCGATGCATTGGTAGGTCTCATGGGACAACTAGACATGGGATTGACCGAGACCTTTCCTAATATGATATATGGTTTTGGCCAAGGCCTTAATCATTTTTAGATGTCTTGGCCGAGGCCTTGAAAAAATGTTTCAGAATGTCTGGCATTATACTTTCCATCATTATGAAAATAATATTGGTGGTTCATGTGGTCATTCAACTAGTAGAATACCCATGATTATGTTTTATTATGGAATTATTTACTAAGCTCATATTCCTGCCACAAAAGTGTTCATGTTTATTAATGGTAAATGTATGTGTTTTCAATTATTATACATACTTTATATTTATGTTATCTTCTGCTGTATTTCTTACCCTTACTGAGCGTTTGAGATCAACCCTTTCTTATGTTTCATTTTCCCAGGATATGAAGAAGTTAGTTTTGAGTGACTTTTAGGCATAATCTAGAAGGCTTGGATGTTTCTAATGAATAAATTTGTGTTGTATTTCTTTTCAAGTTGTAAAGTTGAACATATGAATGAATCATGTTTCCAATAATATTAAACTAATCGGTATTTTGGGACATGATTTCCTTGTTATCATGTCAATGTTATGTAATAATGCACCGAATCTGGGTAACTAGGGTCGGGATGTTACAAATAACCTCTGTATGATCTATCTCTAACCTCTACCTCACTGTCAGCCACAATATTCCCACTCATATTACGCTTGATTCCTGGATAACCACTCCTTAGGACATCAGTTGTACCTCAACTTCCACGAATCTCCATGAAGAATTATTCCAAAGGACCACCATGTAGTAAGGGTTCCAACATGAAAGACGGTGCATCAATCAGATGTCAGTCATTGACTTATAAACATTTTAGTTCTAAGAGCCCAGTTGGATTAGTATTCGATCCAACCCTGTCTTACTCCAACTTTATCCAAAACTCATGTGGATTATACCAAAAGGGTTATCTCACTCCAATGGTCCCAGTGCTATAGAAGTCTTGTCAAACATATGCATATTTCTCAAGTTATGGCACTTTATGCTAACTGTGCCTGGTTGGGTTCGGGTCCATTCTAACAATATCGGTCCAACCTGACCCTATCCAAGGCCAAACTGACTGGGCGGGGCCACAATAGGCTCGGCCCGCTGGCCCCCTGTCCGGCCCGGCCCACATGGTATGCATCTCGTCCCATTGGGCTCACGTATCCCGACCTTCTGGGCTCGCGCGGTCCAGCCCGCGCGGGGGGGGGGGGGGGGGGGCAACAAGCTTGGCGCGTGAGGCTCGGCCTGCTATGGGCTGCGGCCAACCGGCCTGGCCTGTAGTAGGCTCTGCCGTAGCTGCCACAGAGGATGAGACACCCTGTCTTCCCGAACGGCTGATCTGCCATTCGGTTAGTGAAGTGACTGCCCAACGTGGGAACCACACCGATCGCTGCAGAACCCGCAGGACCCGTGGGTTCCTCCTCCGCCGCGTCTTCAAGTCGCAGCCTCCTCTGGCGGTGCGCGACGGTGAGCCACTATTCCTTCGCCTGTGGATGGCCAGTTTGGGTAGTCGTTTTCCATCATGATGATATGTCGAGGCCACCTTCTCCGGCGGCGTGTGATGGCGCACCACAACTTCCTTCGAGCCAGCCATTGCCAGTCACCGCCGTCACCCGCCATCCCGGGTCTCATTTAACCTGAAGGTATATCTCGCGAATAATGCACCAAAATTCGAACAAAAGGCGGAGGTTGGAATAAGTTTCAACAACTATTGAAACTATAACCAAAAGTAAATCCTAGCTCAAAATCGATGGAGAACGCCCGTGACTGAGGAAATGTTGGCGTTCTTTGTTCCCACAACAAGCCGCCAACATTGTCGCTCAAACGTTATCCTTCTGTTCGTGATTTAGTGCTGCTCGTCATTGAATACTGGAACCGGCTATGTCCATCAAGTGTTGTGTGTCACGACACATTACCAGAGCTTCGTCTCTTGGTGAAGCCGTGCCAACACCCCTCCCCAAGATCTATATAAATAGTAGAGGGGGAGGGTAAGTAAAGATTTTAGAATTTATAGGGGTTCATTTAATGGGAACCTTCAAAAATTCCCACAACTGTGTTACATAGGATTTTAAGGGTCAATCCATTTAATGTCTTGACACATCGTTGGTCCCACACTACCATATTTCCATTGAAGGAAAATAAAGAAATAAATAAAATGATAAAGTTATTTTATTATTCTTTTAAAATGACCCAAAATCTATGTTTTTTCTCCAGACTTACTGTGATCGAAGTGAAGCCTCTATTAAGTGAATCCCAGTGCTGCAGATTCAATGGTGCCTTCATAATTTTAATCTAATCATTGGTTCAAAAAATAGAAAATATCGATCACGTGTTTAGTGAATGTTCCATTAAAAAAAGTTCAATAAATTATTATCATTCACTCTTGACCCGTGCCAGTCGAGGTTAGGATCTGACTATGGAAAACACATCCCAACGAACCCAATCGTACTATTG
Organism: Viscum album; assembly: GCA_963277665.1. Classification (NCBI taxonomy): domain Eukaryota; kingdom Viridiplantae; phylum Streptophyta; class Magnoliopsida; order Santalales; family Viscaceae; genus Viscum; species Viscum album. Next base: position 1,507,258,746 of record OY728139.1, on the reverse strand, counting down.
TATTTCTAATCTGAGTTACCATTTAGAAGATAGGGATTTTAACAATAAAATAATTACTACTTAATTAATTTATTTATATCCAAAACCTAATATCCATAGGGGGCCCGCGCCAAGAAATGTTAGCATTAGCCTAAGGAAAGCATACACTCATGAGTTCATCAGTGGTCTCAGATTTTTAATCCGTGGCGCAGTTCGTGAGTTATAATAATTTGAAAAATTAAGTAATTTTATTTAATTAATTTTTTAAATGTTATTCCATTTTTAGTTTTTCCCACTGGAGGCATGTGCCGACTAAACATAAATCGTGCCTATGGTAAACCTTCCATACTAAACACAACAGTTCTCGTGTATTTCTGACTCGGGCACCCATTTAAGATTTATTCCACTTTTTTCGAAAAACCACTCATGCAAGCTATTTTAAACATAAAGGTTTTTGACGGATCATTCTAGGCATGCCGGGCCTCTGAATTACGCACCATCAGAATTCGTGGTCTTCGAAATAATTCCATATAATTAAAATAATTTTACTTAAATTCAAGGACATTACATGATATAAAAACATAATATATTGAACTTTGGGATATTTTTCTTACGAGTAAATTATCGGTTTTTATCTTTATTGTATGATTTTCAATATTTATAGAGATTTACTTATGTTATTAACTATGTATTGATAAATTTTTATATAATCTAGTTTATTTATTATTGTATTGTATTCATTGTTAAGTAATTTATTTAATGTGAACACCATCTATTATAATAAATATCTAACTATGAAACTAATAGAATATAAAATAAATTTGTATGATCATGAGATTCATCTAATATTTTCATTATGAAGATAATGATAAACCAACTGTAACTCTAGAGAAATAACTCATTTAACCATCACAACATCATTTTGTTGTATTCCACTTACAATCTTATAAGAATCCTTGATTGGTTTTACATCATCTTTGATAATTAATATACTCTACTCGTTTTAGAGTTCCATCCATTACAAGAACATTTTTTACATTCAAGTGATTGGAACGAAAGTATTGGTTTATAGTATTTACATAAAATAAATTTTGGGGGTTCATTCCCTTAAATAATGATATGAGAGGATGATTCCTAAACCATTATGTTAATTTAATAATAATAAATTAAAAGTAAACTAATCACATACATAGGCATGGTCTATTCTCATCATCACCCAAAGAAAAGATACAACTAAACATTTTAAAAATAACAAGAAATTACTTCAATTAATTCTTTAATTACAATAAACTCCTAAAATTAATTCAATTAATTATTGATTACATAATTAATTCAATTTACTATAATTAGGTAAAAAAATTATAAAATTTACATCATCAATGATTTTAATCAAAATAAATATATTAATTTTTTAAAAAAATTAACAAAGTATACCAGTTTACTTAATGGAAATGGCATGTACCCATCAAAACTACTCAGTATAATCTTTGTACTGTGTATTCACATGGAATCCAATATACATTTTGAGGAATATAATTACATGAAATTAGTTTTTTAATACAAAATTCCTGATAATATGTAAATTAGATTACATGGGATGATATTATTTTAAAATGAGTGTACTGTATCAAAAGATAAAACACAACTTATCGTTAAGAATTTAACATTGATATTGATTTAATATATAATTAATAATAATATATCATATTGTGTATTTTTCAATAAATGAAACATGGAAAACTTGTAAATATGTTTAATTATATCATCTTTTTATATATTTTTTAAATTAATTAAACAAGGAATAGTTGGTTACATAACATGTACTTCAGATACATGTTTCTTAACCTCTTCTGATCATGTCTTCAACACATGCCTAGAGGTTGGGAATGTTCATCATTTATGGATGTGTATGTGGTACATGGCGATTATTCCTACTACACGTTGGGAAAACTCAAATTTTGTGGTATTCCAATCCCCATGTTATGTAGTAAATACACGACACGAATTTGACCCCTATGTTTTCAGCTAATAAATCACATTGACTACGTGGTGTATAGGTGTGTGACATGATGTATAGTTTAGTCAATGTTCACGCCAAATTAGTTTGGTCAACAAATGGTGCGTGTTAAAAGAAATTTTTGGGTATTTTATTCATGATGGGCTACTTTTAATGCAATTAATCTCGATGTCTTTAATATGATTAAAGGACTTATACCTTTAGGCTACACGTTGTTCACTCTTATGGTATCCAACCAGAACCCTTAACATATCATGACTGATTTTTCAGATATTTATCATTATTAATTTAGAATTGTATTCATTATATGAGTGAGAATGAAGAATGAATGATAAGAAATCAGAATTGGGAATTAAAAACATTAATAATCCATATATAAAACTAGAAATTAATACATATGATCAATAAATGATTAATTAATAATTAAAAACTAATTATGTGGGAGATTTGATACCACATTGATGCTTCAAGAATAGAGGAAAGACGTTTTAGGATTAACCAACTTGTATTTTTTTGTAATTGATGAATAATCTAAGATGTATATAATGAGAAATTTCATGACTAATGGAGTTAAATAAAAGATTAATTGACTTGTTAACACTAAACCAAAAGGCATAATCATCACATATAATTTATAGTCTATTTTTATATAGATTTAGAATAACATTGTCATGTATTTCATTCTTCATTGACATTTTTTTGAATTCATTCATTTTACTTTCATTGTGTCATAGGATCTTAGAGGAGGATTACTCTAACGATACATGTGATATAAAATATCATTAAATTATTATAGAATCACTCGATTCTAGTGCGATCAATTCTATTTACTTATATAATTCTTCATCGATAATAGGGATAATACATTCACAGATGAATGATTCTCAATGATTTCTCAAATTATTGAATGGTTTGAGGAGTATTGGTACTTTTTATCTTGGACATCTTCTTGACAGGGATTTCTTTAGGCCATGAGTGAATTTTCTATAGGTTTTTTGTGAACAAAAAGTGAAAAATCCTAAAAACATATATAATCATGTATTTATAAATCCTATCTAGTATTAATAATTTCACATAGTTCCTTATACAATCCTCTATTCCTTAAAGAACCTCATGTCTAAAATTAATTTAAATAATAATTATATTTTATTTACATTTGAAAATAAATTGGATAAATAAATATAATATATTAAATAAATTAATTTATATTAATATAAATTGTATTTAATATATCAATTCCCAAATAGAACAAAAATCTTATTTTACAACCCTACATGAAATTTATAAAACATTAAATAATTACTATTTATTTAATAAATAAATATCACTAAACTGTTGTCTCATAAATATAATAAAATCATTATTAATTTGATCTTATTGATGAAAATTTATTATTATACAATTTACAAGTTTACTCTTCAGAATAAATCATGATAAAATATTTAAAATTAGAGAGTCCCATATAATTATTAAACCACATAGGGGAAAAATATTTACTCTAACATGTTAAATTCAAATAGACATCAACTGAGATTATGGATACACATAGTGTGTGATCCCCTAGCCCCATTTCTTAGTAGCATTAGGTGAAATCACCTAAATTCCAAGGTGAGAATCTAATAACATGCCATGGAACCCATTAATAAAAATTAAATTTTAAAATGATATACAACCTCTTATGAACACTGAATGTGTAATATAATACCTTTATTATGGTAGCTCTAACTAAGAAGGTTACATGATAGTGTCATCAACCTATGTGTTTGATGTCTCTTTGTTTTTCATTATTGAATGGAACCCACATAAATAAAACCATATAAATATTTTTGTATAGGTTGTTCAATTCCCATCAAATGTCTTAATATATCAAATTTGATTATTTAATGGAAACAATATATCCTTTCTCATGATATTCATTAATTCAATATTAATCATGACACGCTCAATATATCCGGCTTTGTTGCAGACATATGTCATTATGGTTTTCCTCAATTCATCAAACCACATGACTAATGATATACATTAATAATAATACTAAAATCTAAGGATCAATACACATGTATTCACATGTGAACATCTAGTGAAACATATATTGTGGATTTTATACTGGTGCTCCATGTTCTCATAGTCTATGATAACGGAAATTATGAAGGGCCGAAATGATAAGAAACTTCCTCAAATTACAAGGAGTCTCTACCCTTGATATTATTTAAAAAAAAATTTCTTTAAAATTAAATTATTCATCTATATTTCATTTATTTAGGAATACAGTCCTAGAAATTCGATGTTCTCAAAATAGCAAGGAAATATTATGAAATTTCAGTGCAACTGTCACGGTTAAAAAAAATATTATATTCAATTTAATAAAATCGAACACTCAAGATTTGGTAATAATTTAATTAATATTACAAATAATGAATACATGTAATCATAATGTACATATAGGTTTGTTCTAGGACACCAACTCAACCATTTTTAACTCATTATATAGTACCATATTATCATATATCGAACTTAATACCTATACATTATACCCACACCAATATCCCCCAAAAATAATGTTGACTCCTTTTCACACTAGTCTGTAATACATTCCATGTGTATATTACATAAACACATGGGAAAATATTCATTTTATCATAAATAAATAAAAAAATAAACTATTAAAAGGAAAATAAATAAAAAAACCCACTTGAATGAAATACAATTCATAATTATCATATCTAATAGAATTAAAAAGAAACAATATGAAAAATATGTAGAGATGAAAATGAAATAAACGACTAAATATATTTGTATCATGCATGATTCATTGTACAAATTCTCTATCATTTTTCTCTATATAAGATAATATTCTGCTCCTAATAATAATAATATTGATCATACCTATAAATAAAATCATGAGGATAAATGATATATGAACACCAATGTGTGTCTGTACGGTGTGATCCACATCCCATTTGGATACCACCATGAATATATATATAATAAATTATATACACAAAACTCACAAATCTTGATTGAAATATAATTTACAATATATGTTTATTCATTTTACATAATATGAAAATAAATAAAATAATAATTTTGTTTGAAAATACCATTCTTTATGGATGATAATTAACATTAAAAATTATTCAAATATTTAAAATTATAATAAGAATAATATAACTATTGTTGAAAAATTTATTCACATTATATGAAAAATATATAGGATTACAAATTAATAATAACATGAAATAAACTAAACATGGATATCAACCTTGATACTAGGGAGAAACTCTTGGACCTTTATTTTATATTACCTATTATCTTACGCTACAAGACTTGATATAATTAGACCTAGACGTACCCTATTGGTCTTACCATGAGTGATGTGACCATAAATTTACAAACATAGACATTACGTAACTTTTTCGGAATACTTAAACAATATTAAAAAACACACCCAAAGACCGTAGTCGGTATAATGAATTTGGAAAGATGGAAACATAAACACTAGTACATAAGTGAGCTAAAGTATCATCCACTAGGTTCTTCGTGACTAGAAACCTTCCTAGACACATCAAACATAATACATATCTACATAACATGGGGAAGGAAACATATAAAGGTGTGAGATAAAATGATCATTAATGGTAAACAAGGGAGACATGTAGGTATAAACATGAGAATAAGGGTATGAGAACATGCACTACTAGAAAATGGGCCTATACCCACGGTTTTACAAAACTGTGGGTATAGGAGTAATATGGGGACCTATACACACGGTTTTGTAAAACCGTGGGTATAGGGCATATTTCCCCACGATTGTTCCCAAAACATGGGGATAGATTTTTTTTAAAGACCAATACCCACAGTTTTGTAAAACAATGGGTATATGTGTTTTTGTAAAGACGTATACCCACGGTTTTGGCCAAACTGTCGGTATAGGATTTTTTCGGAAATACCTATACCCACAGTTTGGCCAAACTGTGGGTACATCTTTCTCATATTCTGGCGGGAAAAACAATTACGGGGGACAAAAAAAATATTTTGCGTAAACATAGTTTAGATTAATATAATTATAATGATTCACATATAAATACATGTAATTTTTGTAGGTTGGTTGGTAATGCAGTTTGTGATATAGAAATTAGTCCTCTGTTCGAATCACGTTGAGTATTTGTTTCTAATAAATGAGTTATTGTTAAAATATTTATATAAATGTATTTATATATTAACAAAATTTCTGCAGCTCAGTTGGTCAGGTAGCGTATCCTAATCCAACAGGTCACGTGTTCGATTCCCTCCCGCCTCATTTTTATATAAGCAGATATATTAATATATATATATATATATATATATATATATATTGAACATGTGCTCAGATCGGTTGGTCAGAGAGGGCGGTCTATTTGATGGGTGACCCGTGGTCGAATCCTGCCGGATTCGTTTTTTATATAAAATCCCCACGGTTTTCAAACCATGGGGGTAGTGTTATGCCATGCTATATAGAGGTGTGCCACACTTTGACTCCCCAATACCCACGGTTTTGGAAAACTATGGGCATAGAATCAGACCCTTATTGCGACGCCTCTCATCCCCATGGATCCCAAAACCGTGGTTATAGGCTATCCCACGTTTTTGGGGACTATGCCCATAGTTTTGAACCATGGGTATAGGTCATCATTCCAGTAGTGATGATCCAAAAAATAAAAGATCATTCCCTACATATCAATGATCATATACATGAATCATTCCATAAAGCATGGTAGTTCATAATACATGAATCAAAAAAAAGTAAAGGATATAAGCCATGAAAGCATAACTTAGGAGTAAGACAAAGAATTGTGGCAACAACCAAGCATATAATTTTTTCCATAGTAGCCAAGGCATCAATACCAAGACCATATTAGAGGAAAAAGTCCTTTACTGAATTGGGTGAACCCCCATTCTAGCCCTGTATAAAAAAAATGGAGTAAAACCTTATTCCAACCCTAAATTACTAATCCATGTAAACCCCCATTCCATCCCTGTATTAATGAACCGAGTAAACCATCATTCCAGCTCTGTCAATCTCATAAGATATAAAACTTTACCCAATGCATTGGAGGGATATATAGGTCTCACCCATCACATAATGAAATCATACATACATGTGCCAAAAGATCATAAATAATCATATCATCACCCATGAAATGAAATGGGTATCATAATCATGTAAAAATATCATAACCAGTGGAAATATACAAGTTTCATAATCATTTAATCATAAACATAACTCATGAAATGAATCAGGTTTCAAAAGTATGCAACCTTTGGTAGAGAAATGGGTTTCATAAACACCTTACCCATGAAGTAGAAGTGGATTTCATAAAAACTGTGGAATCACTACTGGAAAGACGTCTTATACCTATGGTTCAAAACCATGGGTATATCCCCCAAAACCGTCGGTATAGGTTATACCCAATGTTTTGGGAACCATGGGGCTGAGCGGAATCACAATAGGGGTCTGAGCCTATACCTACGGTTTTCCAAAACTGTGGGTATAGTGGAGTCTATGTGTAGCACACCACTATACAGCGTGGCACAACACTGCCCCCACAGTTTGAAAACTGTGGGGATTTTATATTAAAAAAACTAATCTATAGGGATTCAACCACGGGTCTCCCAAAAAATAGACCTCCCTCTCTGACCAACCAAGCCAAGAACATGTTCGATATATATATATATATATATATATATATATATATATATATATATATATATGCTTATCTAAAAATGAGGAGGGAGGCAATCGAACACGCGACCTATTGGATTAGGATATGCCGCCTGACCAACTGAGATGTGGAAATTTTGTTAATATATAAATATATTTATATACATATATTAATTATATCTCGGTTATTAGAAAAAAATAATCACTGTGATTCGAAGAGCGGACCTATTTCTATATCAAAAACTGTCTTACCAACCAACCTATGGAAATTACATGTATTTATATGTTTATCTTTGTAATTATATTAATCCCAACTGTGTTCGCGCTAAATATTTCTATTGTCCTGTGTAATGTTTTTCCCGCCATAATACGTGAAAGATATACACAATGTTTGGCCAAACCGTGGGTATAGGGATTTCCAAAAAAACCTATACCGACGGTTTGGCCAAAATTGTGGGTGTACGTCTTGAAAAAAAAACCCATATACACATGGTTCTACAAAACCGTGGTTATTGGTTTTTAAAAAAAAAATCTATCCCCACAGTTTTGGGAACAACCATGGTGATAGATAACCTATACCCACAGTTTTACAAAACTGTGGGTATAGGTCCTCATAATACCCCCATATCCACGTTTTTGTAAAACCGTGAGTATAGGGGTACCCTTTACCCATGGTTTTTTGAAAAACCATGGGTATAGGCACATTTTCCAGTAGTGAATTAATCATAACTAATTAATAGAAAGGATATGAATGGAACCTTTAGATAATTTCTTATAAAAGAAAGAGTAACATCAATGTATATCATCTTATATGGAAAATAATTTTTAAATATACACTAAAAACATTTCATGAGGAAAATATCCATTATTGTTTGAAAAGGAATTTTAATACATAAAACTAGTTGATAATCATTTTCATATAAAATACTGAGAAAACATAAAAATAATACATTAAATCATTTTGAAAACCTTTTTCCTTGAGAAAATTCATATGAAGAATAAAAACATTTTAAAAATATTTTTATTTTAAAACACTTGAAACCATTTAAAAAAGGTTTGAAAATGTTATGAAAACCATTACATTGAAAATAAATTGAAAATTGAAAAGGAAATCTTCAAAACGTTTTAAAATTTTTGTTTCTTGAATACTTATAAAAAATCTTGAAAATGTTTTGAAAACAATTTCTTTGGAAGTACTTTGAAAACTTGTAAATAAGAGTTGAAAACATTTTGAAATTGTTTTCCATGAAAACATATGAAAGAAGTCTGAAACCAATTTGAACACAATTTCCTTTTAAAATTATTTTTTAAAAATATTTTATTAATGATTAACGTTTCTAAAAATGCAAAGGGAACTTAGAAAATATGACACTGGGTAAATCCATACATGTTGTACGAGGTCAAAAGAACATTCCTTTTTCATGGTAAAAAGGATAGAAAAGTGACTTGTGTAGAAAGAGACTAGAATATTCCCTTGAATATATTGGTAAAATAAAAAGAGGTAAAAATGTATGTTATATATTATAGATTAATGGATTAATATTTATGGAAAACCTTTTTAGAAAACATAGATTTTCGATGAAGAGATGGTAAAGTCGGGTTTTCCTATAAACACCTTCTTAACTATCTTAAGTACCAACAAGTATCAAATGGTTCCAATACATGAGAATATGATTAAATAACAGAGTATAAGAAAAATAATGAATATTATTGAGAGTTTGATCATAATATTTCTTCAATAGAATCATTAACCTAAACAATCTCTAAAATCAATGAGATTATCTAAATAAACTCTTATAAATTGGTGACTAGGGATCAAAATATCCATATAAGAAAATGAAATTACATAAAGAATAATATATCCTGAAAAGAAGTATATTAGTGATATAAAATGTAAATTAGAGTCATATACACCTCTAATAATAGATTAGGTTCATAACAAAATAGGATTCACAAAGAAGGAAAATTGAGATAAAACTGTTTTTTTCGATTTGGTAACTTTTAAAATATAAACCCCATGAAAGAAGGATCATAGAATGGATATGTGAATAACCATAAATTTAATAACAATATAAATATAATAAAATATTTTTTATTACATACAACACACAAAATGAATGTGTGGAAAACATAGATTGAATATCACCAAAATTAATAGGGAGATGAAAATCCCCTTATATTGTGACTTGAATCTCTCCGTAATCATATAATCATCCTGTATAATAATTATAAATTTATTATATATATTATATAAAATAATATTATTATATATATTACTATATATTGTTTTATTACATCCTTATATTACCCACTTTTTAATGATCCTACATTAAGGTTTCACTTCGTGTAATATTCTCTTTGTTCTTTGCATGTGTCTTAATTGGCTATATCGTTGATCCTTATACTTATATAATGATTCAAAAATGTAGAAACTGATATAAATATTAGTTATATATATAATTAGAATAATCTAATAATATATATCATAAATAAGTATTTAATGAAATACATTGTTCATGGAGACGGTAAGTCATAGATATGCATGAATGTTGTTTTCCATTTTTATTATCGTATTCAAAGAGGGTATGTAAATGACATATGTATTTATATATATGTTTATATATATATTTATTTATTAAATAATGATTATAATATCATATATATCATATAAGTTCATTAAACATGTCCTTAACACATTCCATGTGGTGTGTGAACGAATCAAATCATTTTGAGGGGGCGGTAGTCCACACTTCCCCAAACGAGATTGTCGTATTAACACCAAATAGGAGGTAAAAAAGTTATGTGTTGTAAAAGGAATAAAGAAGATTAAATAAAAAATAATTATAATATATTAAATATATAAATAATTTGTCCATCAGAATGGCCCACATGATTGGTGGAAAAGGAGAAATGAACAATCATTGCTTCATGAAGCAATAGTTCACTATACACAGAAACATTATGTTCAACATCCATTACTTGGAGGTGTGTGTAATTGTAAGTCAGACACATATCATAAAAACAAACTAGTATACAGAGGATTCTGGTGTTTTCACACAATAAGGTAACAGATATAGTGAATGGGTGGAGAAGGAAAATGAAGGAAATGATCTGGAGAGAAGATGTTACCTCTTAATCAGGTAACTCATTTTGGTTTGTGCCAAAAGGCTTCCATGAGAGGGTTTCTGCACAAAGGGAGGATTCAAGGTTTTAGAGAGGATTTTGGGAATGATAATTGGAGAGATATTGGACTAAATAAAAAATTTTGATAGGTGTGAGGACTGGGTAGAGTTTGTCAACATTTATAGGGATGGAGAAGGACTCACATGGAATTTTTAGAAACAAAATTGGTGTGCACCTGGTCGTACCTAAAAAAATATTAATCAAATAAAGTAAAATAAATAATGGAAGTTTTTTGGATGAAATATTAACAACAAATTGGTTTGGACAAGTATCTAGGTGATTTGGGCCCTTGATTTTAACGTTTTTTCCCTAATTAATCATAATTTGGCGTTAATTTCAAAGATTAATTTTAAACACTTTTGCTAATTATTTTTGTCAAAAATTAACATGGACTTGTTAGACTATAAAAATTATTCTGAATACAATTTTTATGTATTATTTTTTAAATTCACTTCACAATAGAGAAAAAATTCACATTAGTAATAATCATGAAGATGGGAAAAAATAAGGGTGTTTTAAAGTTGGAAAAAGTTCGAACATTTGTTATGATTTTATATTCCGTATCAAAGTAGAATTGATTCCTATTAATTTAATTGTATTATAAGATATAATATTTATCTAATTTGATCTTAAAAATAATTTATAATATCATTTATCATTAATAATTAGTTGGAAAAAGGTAATTTTTAACCCGAAAGCAGTATTTTTCACTATTCATCATAAAATGAATTTTCATATAAAAAATACTATAAAATTCAAACTAAGATAAATTCAACATTCTGAATTCAAAATTGAAGTTTATTTTTTCAAAATAAATTACTAAATGTTTCTAAAATTAATTTTATTATTAAAATTTGTTCATTGAAGAAAATTGTGTTTTTAAACATAAAAATGTCTTTACCAAAATCCTATATTTTATTACCATTGTGATTTACTTATTTAAAAAAATTATAAAATATATTCAAAAAGTATTTTTTTTTCTATTCATATCACTATGTTTAACCACTAGGTTATAATTTTTTTATTTAATTAAATAAAACAACAAAAATTTATATTTTATAGAAACTCAGTGATGTGTGCATCGAATGAAAAGTCAATGTTACATGGAACGTATGCCAAGTCGGTTCTATATAAAAGGAATATTTTAGTTAGTGAATTACAAGATATAAATGAAAATTTAAATTTATTTAAAAAAAGGTCTATAAAAATATGGGGTGTTACATTCTACCCCACATAAAATAAATTTTGACCCCAAAATTTGTCACTCGTGTTAAAAAAAGTGGCAATACTTCTACATCGTCATATAATCAAGTTCCCACATATATTATTCTAACTGTTGATTTCTCCACAAAACATTGACCATGTGAGTGGTCTTGTTTCATAGAAATTTCTCTGATTTGTCCATAATTTCAACAAGTTACTCCTCATAAGAATGATCTTGCTCCAATAGTATGACCTCTCAGTTTAGCACATGTGAAGGGATAGGAATATACTTCCTATAGAGAGATACATTGAAAAAATTATGGACTTTAGGGAGATTTGGATGAAGAGGAAAGTGATAGGATACTGTCCTAATATGATCAATAATTGGAAAGGATCTTATATACATAGGTCTCAGTTTCCCCTTCTTCCCAAATCTCATAACATTCTTGTAGGGTGAGATTTGTAAAAATACCTTTTCTACAACTTAAAATTCTACATCACATCCACAGTTATCATCATAACATTTCTACTGGCTTTAATATTCCTTGATATGCTGCTGAATGGTTTGAACCTTCTCAACCATTTCTTCAATGATCCCAATCCCCAATATATTTTTTTCTCCAACCTCATCCCAGCACGTTGGAGCTCTACATTTCTTCCCATATATGGATTTATAAGGTCCCATCTTAATTATTGACTGAATGATATTGTTTTATGAAAACTCTACTTGAGTAAGGTGTTGATCCCAACCATCTTAGAAATAAATAGAACAATTTATCAACATATCCTATATGGTTTTAATTTTTCTTACAGACTTACGATCTGTTTGAGGATGATAACTAGTGTTGAAACTCAATTCTATACCAAGTGCTTTCTGATGAATTCTCCAGAACTTTGAGGTCAACCTAATATCCCGATAAGATACAATATAATGTGGTACTCTAGGAAATCATACAACTAACATAATTTATATTTTGGAAAGATGATAAAGGTATAAATATTATTTGATATCAATAATGTGTGTTGACATAGAAAGGCGGTTGGATACCACAGATATAGAATTAAAGCCTTTAGAGGTTTTGCGTAGTACAATGATAAAATCCAAAGTTTTGTTCTCCCATTTCCATTCTGGTATGGGTAATGGATACAATATCCATTTATACTTTTTTATTTCATAATTAACATGATGGAGTAACCAACACCAAGATACAAAATCCGTGATATCTCTCTGCATTCTATCCCACCAGATGTATTATTTCCAGTCCTTATACATCGTCATACTTCCCGGATGAATAGATAATGAAGAACTATGATCTTCCTCTAAAAAAGCCTTCTTCATATCTGGTATATATAGAACACATACATGGTTCCTAAACCTTATCATTCCTTCTTGATCATGGTTAAACTCAGGAACATTGAAAACCTTATTTTTCATCTCTACATATTGCTTATAAGCCTCCTTAATCCTCACTTGGATAGAGGGATGAACATTCATTTGAGAAAGATAAGATTTTCCCCTTCCTTTCGAGAATAATAGATCCATACTTTGAAAATCTACAAATATTGGATCTTTTATATCCTCATCAAGGTTAATCTATCATGATCCTTCCGACTCAAAGCATCGGCCACCTAGTTCGCTTTCCTAGTGTGGTAATGTATTGACCCGTCATAATCCTTTATCAACACAAACCATATTCTCTATAACATGTTCATCTCTTTCTCTGTGAATATATATTTCATAATTTTATTATTGGAATATATAACACACCTTTCAACATAAATATATTTCCTCCATATATTTATTGAAAATCTTACCAATGCTAACTCGAAATCATGAGTAGGGTAATTTCTCTCATGAATATCCAAATTTCATGACACATAGGATATAACCATGTTATTTTTCATAAGTACACATCCCAATCCCTTCTCTTATGCATCACTATAGATTATAAACCCTTCTCCACTATAGGGTAATGTAAACATAGGTGCACTGACCAACCTTCTCTTCTATTCCTGGAAATTTTACTCATATTCGTTAGTCCAGAGGAACATCACACCCATTTGAGTTAAATTAGTTAGACTATTAGATATGAGTAAAATATTATCCACAAACCATAGATAATATCCTATTAATCCATGAAATATATGGATCTTAGTCACTATGGTTGGTCTGGGTCATCTTTCAATAGCCTCTGTCTTTGATGGATCTTCTCCTATACAATCTCTAGAGATTATCTGTCCGAAAAAAGAATTCTTTTTTATCCCAAATTCACACTTTGAACATTTTTTATGAAAATTATTCTTGCTTAGGGTCTTCAGTACAATTCTAATGTTATCATCATGCTCTTCTTTTATCATTGAATAGATAAGAATATCATCTATAAATAATACCACAAACATATCGAGGTAATATCTAACGACTATATTCATTAAATCGATGATGATATCAGGGGAATTAGTAAGACCAAAAGGCATCAATATATATTAATAGTGACAATCCCTTGTACAAAATTCCATCTTGGTTATATACTCCTTATTTACCAACAATTTATGATATTTATAATGAAGGTAATACTTGCAAAAGAATTGAGATATATGTAGTTTATCAAACTAGTCTTCAATACGGGGTAGAGGATACTTTTTCTTTATTGCGGTCTTGTTCAACTTCAGATAATCAATGTAGAGTCACATTAATCCATCTTTATTCTTCATAAACAAAATTTTTGCACCCTAAGGTGACACACATGGACAAATGAATCCATTATCAAGGTTTTCATGGAGTTTCTCCTTCAATTCATGAAACAAAAATGGGTCCAATCTATAAGGAGTCGTTTAAATTGGTCTAGAAAAAGGTACAAGTTCTATTGAGAAATAAAATTCACGTTTTGGTGTAAGACATGTAAAATCTTCTGAAAATATATCCACAAAATCCAGAACAACAAGCATATCAAGGATGTCGATCTTCTCCCCAACCATTTGAGATAAACAACCCTTTTTGGAATTAAGACACATATACTGGATGTAATCTCCATAGGAGGTTCAGAGTTATCATCACATTGATCTATTATCCTAAGAGGGTTTGAAATATTGAACGTAACATACCTTAATTGAAAATTGATGTGAAATTGATGTATAAAAATCTAATCCATGTCGAATATGGCATCAAATTAGACCAAAGGAAGAATGAAAATATTTTCTTGAAGTAGATTCCCACAAACATCAACCATAGAGGAATCATAGACATTAGATGCAATCATCTTAAAATTGGGGGATTTCATTACTAATTCAACCACTAATATATTTGGTGGAGTATTAACACCCTTATTAAATTCTTTAGATATGAATGTGTGGGCAGATTGAAAATCAAATATTACATTATCAGTTCTAGAGTGAATGGTAAGTGTACCTTTCATCATGTTTCTATGACACCCCTCATCAAATACACTAATTACACGAGATTACCCCTTATCCCTCATATTTAGATGTTTCTGATGTCAATCATCATCACCACCCCTCGGGTTTGGGAAATTTACAATTCCCATTCTCCATACACTAGAAGCACTAAATCATGGGAGGTGCATTATATGAGGATATTTCTTCATTATAATTTTGAGAAAACTTCTTCCGATCACCTCAGTAATCAATTTCCCAATAAACATACATTCCAAATATAAAACATTTTTTAGAAACCTTAAGGAAATTTCCTCCAAGCTTCTTTCCACAGTTCGATCATAAAGAAACGTTCACCCTTTTCTATTCATGGTTTTTAGAGTTTCCTTTGAACTCCATCTTCTTATTATTGTCAACAACATTGGTATGTGAATCCTACCTCAATTTCAACCTTGATTTTATAACACACAATATCTTCATAGATACTATAGTATCTTATATCCAACACCCTTTTGAGACTTTTCTTTAAGACACTGAAGAACCCATAAACTTTACTTTCGGGTTAGATGATAATTACTAAAGTGTACCTCAAAAGTCTCATTAAATTATCCTCATATGTACCAATAGAATCATCACCCCTTTTATTAATCTCAAGAAAATATTTTTACTCCATGTTATGAATAATTATAATAAAGTAATTATTAAAAAATAAACTCTTTAACTCATCCCAAACCATGGATTCAATCTCATCATGCTACCACATATTCTTGATTAGAGTTATCAATGATCTGATTATCCTTCCAAGAGATAAATTGACAAAATGAATTTCCCAAGCTTTGAAAACTAAATAATAGAGAATATATTTTTAGTGTCACTAATACATTTTTCAATAACAAATGGATTAAGAAACCCTTTAAAAGAAGGTGGACTTTTTATTAGGAATGACTCAACAGAATTTTGTTTCCTCCTTCACTCATTTGGAAGTCCTCCATGATTCATTGCTTGAGAAATCAACATGTTCATAGCAACAAGATTTTTCATTCTAACTCTCATAGAATTTGGTTTCTTAGGCGAAAAATCATTGCATTGTCGATTTCAATCTCTATCAATGCAATTCATTTAAGTTCCATCAATTGACTAAAACCAAAACCATAGAGTACGAAATCGTTATCATAATGAGGAACCACATAATCTTGAAAATTCACATATATGTTGTTTAACATATGACACCATTCTTAATCTATGAGACCATAGTTTTATCATAGGTTATTCATATACAAAATATATTTTAATGCTTCATAATGGCTTGTAATGAGATAGTGAATTCCCAATGCATATCCCCCAGGAATGTCCAACAAAGTGTCCATCAAGGATCATTTTCATGTGCCAGATTACCCCGACTCAGCACCGACACATCATGTCAGAGTTATTCCCCCAAGGTACATTTGTGGCAGATCCACATCCCCTTGTAGTATCAAAACAAGGATGTATCACTTGGAAACCACTCACTCAATCCTTCACCAAAATTCCTTGACATTATCTTATACTTTTCCTGATACTTAAACATATCCCTAGAAATGTTCCTTAGTGTTCTTACTAAGGATATCTCATCATGGTTTCCAAATATTAAATATACATTTAATTTCATACCAAATATAGCAACCCCTGATTTACAATCATATACATTACATATCTTTTTTAGAATACTTAAAAATTATACAAAAAAGACACCCAAAGACCATCGTTGGTATACCGCATTTGGAAACATGTAAACATAAAAACTAATACATAAGTGAGAAATAGTATCTCCCACTAGGTTCTTCATGACTAGAACCCTTCTTAGACACATCAAGCATATTACATATCTGTATAACATTTGGAAGGAAACATAGAAAGTGGTGAGCTAAAATGCTCAGTAAGGGTAAAAAAGGGAGACATGTAAGCATAAACATGAGCATGAGGGTATCATAACATGATCATGAAAATATAAGATCATACCTTCTATATCAAAGAACATTTACATGAATCATGTAATAGATATTGATGGTTTATAAGACATGAATCAAAATAAATTAAAGGAACTAATCCATGAAAGCATAACATAAGAGTAAGACATGTAATTGTGGCAACACATAAGCATATACAGATTCCCATAGTAGCCTAGGAATCAATTCCAGTACCATATTAGTGGAAAATTTCTATTATTGAACCAGGTGACCCCCATTCCATCCCTTTATTACTGAACGTAGAAAACCCTTATTCAATCCTTATATTACTGAATTGAGTAAACCCATATTCCATCCTTTTATTACTGAATTGAGTAAACCCATATTCCATCCTTTTATTACTGAACCCATTAAACCTTTGTTCAGTCCCAGTCTATCTCATGAGATATAAATTATTACCCAACACATTGGTGAATGATATATGTCCCACTCATCACGTAATCAAATAATACATACATGTTCCACAAGATAAAAAATAATCATATCATTACCCATGAAATTAAATGAGTATGATAAACATGTAAACATATCATAACATGTGGAAACATATAATTTTCATAATCCTTTCATCATAAGAATAAATCATGAAATTAATTTGGTTTCAAAAGCATACAACCCGTGTAAGAGAAACGGGTTTCATAAACATATTACCCGTGAAGGAGAAATGGGTTTCATAAAGACTATGGTATTAATCATAACTCATTTACAGGAATGATCTGAATGGAACCTTTAGATCATTTCCTATAATGGCATGAGTGACATCAATATATGTAATCTTAGATGTAAAATAATTTTGAAATATAATATGAAAAACTTTCTTGAGTAAAATATATTTTCTAGTTTGACAAAGAATTTTTAATAAATAAAACCAGTATAAAATAATTTTCTTAAAAAATTAATTATAATTTTTTAAATAAGGAATGAAATCATTTTGAAAACCTTTTTCTTGAGAACATTTAAAATAAGTTTCAAAACATTTTAAAAACGTTTTTCTTTGAAAACACCTGAAAATATTAAGGGAGTATTGAAAATTTTATGATAAACCATTTCATTGAAAATAATTTTAAAACATATAAATAAATAATGAAAATGATTTAAAAATCACTTTTATTGAAAATGTATAAAGACTCTTGAAAATGTTTTGAAAACCATTTCTTTGGAAGCACTTTAAAAACATGTAAAAAAACTTGAAAACATTTTGAAAATATTTTTCCCTGAAATCATATTAAATTAATTTGAAACCATTTTGAAAAAAACTTCCTTGAAAATTACGTTTTAAAAAATTTCTTAAATATTAACTGTTTTATCAATACAAATGGAGCTTCGAAGAAATTTCATCGAGTAAATCTATACATGTCGTATGAGGTCAAATGAGGATTCCATTTTCATGGTGAAAAGAATAGAAATGTTCCTTGTTCAGAAAGTGACCAGATGATTCCATTGAAGGTATTAGTAAAAGAAAAAAGGATAAAAATTAATTTTATATATTATAGGGTAATGGTATAATATTCTTGGAAACCCTTCTTAGAAACATAGATTTCTGTCTGAAGAGAGAGTAAAGTCTGGTTTTCCTAAAAACACTTTATTAACAATCTTATGTAGAAAAGAATAAAAAATGATACCATTAAATTATAATATTATCAAATAATATAGGATAAGTAATATCATGAATATTATTTAGGTATGTGTAATAATATTTCAATAAATTATTCATAAACTTCAACAATCTCAAAAAGTAATGATATTGTCTCAATAAACTCTTATAAATTGGTGACTTGAGATCATAATATCAATGTAAGAAAATGAAATTAATTGAAGATTAATATATAATGAAAGTATTTATATTAATTATATAACATTTAAAATTTTGGGATATACACCTATAATAAAATTTTAGGATCACAAAAAATTATGAGTCTCAAAGAAGAAAAATTGAGAAAAAATATTTTTATCGATTTGGTAACTTTTGAAAGTTAAACCCCAAGAAAGAAGGATCACAGAATGGATATGTGAATACCCATACATTTCATGACAATATACATATAATATAATCATGGAAATTACATACACCACAAAAAATGAAAGTGTGGCTAACATGGCTTATATCTCACATAAATTAATAGTGAGATTAAAATCCCTATACCTTGTGTCTTGAATCTCTACATGCTCCTACAAGCTTCCTGTATAATAAATAATAGTTTATTATAAATATTTTAGATAATAATATTATATATATATTAAAATATATTAAAATATATGGTTTGATTATAACCTTATATTACCGACTTGTTAATTATCCTACGTCAAGGTTTTACATTGTTTAATATTCTCTCTATTCTTCAAATGTGTCTTAATTTGTTATATTGTTGATCCTTATACTTATATAATGATTCCAGAATTTAGAAAAAGATAAAAATATCCGGTATATCAACTATAGGTATGTTATAATATCTTATAGCATAATGATGTATTTAATAGAATACACTATTCATGGAGGCGGTAAGTCGTACATACGCATGAATGATGTTTTTCATTTTTATTGTCGAATTGAAAGAACGTATGTAAATGGAATATGTATATATATGTATATATATGTATATATAAATATATCATTATTATTTTAGCATTAATATATTATATATATCATATAGGTTCATTAAAACAATTTTAAATACATTTTATGGGGTGTGTGACCGAATCACATCACTTAGAGGGGGAGGTAGTCCAGACATCCTCTAGCGAGATTGTCGTATTAACACCAAATGGAAGGTAAAAATATGTGTGTTTTAAATGGAATAAATAATATTAAAGACATAATAAATATAATATATTACATATACAAAGTGATTTTCCATCATAATGTCCACCATGATTGGTGGTAAAAGAGAAATGAACAATCATCGCTTCGTAAGGCAGTAGTTCACGGAACATAGAAAAAATATGTTCAACATCCATTAAATGTAAGTGTCTGTAAGTGTAGATTAGAGAAATTTCATAAAAACATCCTAGTATATTGATGATACTGCTGTTTTCATGTAACAATAGAATAAAGATAGTGTGGGGGTGGATAAGGAAAATAAATGAAAGGAATTTGAGAGAACATGTTACCTTTTAATTGGGTAACTCCTTTTGGATTGAGCCAAAAGGATTCCTTGATAGGGTTTCTATACAAAGGGAGGTTTTGAGGTCGATGATAGGATTTTTTGGAAGCTTCTTTGGCAGATATTGGAAGAAAATAAATTTTTTTAGAGGAGTGAGGAACGGGTAGAGGTGGTTGACTTTTATATGGAAAGAAATTGACTCACATGGAATTCTTAGAAACAAATTAGGTGTTCACGAGTTATTACCTAACAAATGTATTACCAAAATTACCACACTCAATAATGGAAGTTTTATGGACGAAATAGGGATATAAAATGTGTGTTGGACAAGTGTCTAGGTCACTTGTTCCCATAATTGTAATGTTTTTTCCTTAATTAATCTTAATCTCGCAATAACTGCTATGATTAATTTTAATCACTTTTACTAATAATTTTGGTGTAAATTTAACATGGCCTCATTAGACTATAAATGATAGACTGAATAAAATAGTTTATATTTTATTTTTGAAATTTACTTAACAAAACCGTCAAAATTAATATTAGCGTTAATCATGCAAATGGGATGAAATAGTTGGGTTTTAATGTAGGAAAAAGTCCAAACGTTTGTTAAGATTTCAAATGTAGTATCGAAGTGTAATTGATTATAATGAATTTCATTTTATTATACGATGTACTATTTATATAATGAATCCTTAAAAATAATTTATAATATAATTTATCATTAATAATTATTTAGATGAAAAGTCAGTTTTTAACTAAAAAGCAGAAATTTTCACTACTCATCATGAAATGAAATTTTTCCGAAAAATCCCAAAATTCCACCATAATATAATTTTGAAATTATGAATTAAAAAATATTTTTTATATTATAAAATTAAATTTATAAATGTTCCTAAAATTAATTTTATGATTAAAAGTGGTTCATTTTATTAAATAGTGTTTTTAACATAAAACGGACAATACCAGAAATCATATCTTTTATTATAAAATGTTTTATTTATACAAAACAATTAAATACAATATTTTAAAATTATTTATTACTATTTATATTACTATGTTTAACTGCTAGGTTATAATTATTTTATTTGAATAATTAAAATAATATAAAGTGATATTTTGTAGAAACTCTAGGTTTCGTGTCTTACACACCATGTTACCATTGTGTGGAACATACACCAAGTTGGTTCTATGTAAAAGGAATATTTGAATTATTTTATTGAAATATATAAATGAAAATTTAAATTTATTCAAGAAAAATTGGTCCATAAAATCTCAGGGTGTTCAAATAAGGAAATAATCTCTCCATAGTAAAATTTTTACTATGATCATTAGTCATAGATAAATTATAAAGACTATGTATTTTAACGTTAATCTTCCTCATAGATACCCAAGGATCCTGTGTAAATTAATAATTTCAACCCACATTCTAATTAAAAATTCCATTTCATAAAAATAAATATCATAATCCCAATAATTATATCATTAACGTAAGCATGGTGCATAAATAAGAAATAATCAAGAAGAAATCATACTATACATCAGGAATTTTGAAATAATAACATGGTGTAATCCAATGAAATTATAATTATAAAACCAACAAAAATCTCAAAAATCAATTATAAAATCATATTGATCAAAATAAAGATTAGTGAAATTTTAAAGAATACCATTTATATATATAATCTATATTTTGAAAAATTATCCATTAAATCATTGAAATTACATTCATATAAAAGAAAAATTTATTTCAAATCAATTATTATAAATACATATAGTCCAAAAATATTTTTGCAATATATATTGAAAAACCCCTTATGTTCAACTAAATTGGTTTTAAATATATAATACTCAAATACCATGGAACAACACATTATGGGAAACATATGATTATATAAACATGGATATATATTTAATGGTTTATCAAAGAAAACTTATATGGAAGTAAATATTAAAAATAAAATAATTATAAATAAAAAAATGATTTTTTTTGTTATGAACAAGTAGGAAAATATTATTGAGACCAAATAGGTAGATATTTTGTAGTTTCCCCTAGCATTGACATATTTTTAAGAGGGGATAAGTTTGGTTAACTTTTGTGAAGTTAAAGTGGATATTACTTAATGACATCTATGTTGGATATTTTTTTAATGAATTTTTTATTTTTTGAATTATATTAAATCCATCATGATTCATGGTTTAAAATTTAGGTGTAGTAGGTTTTTAATTTTGAATGAGTTTAAATCAAGTCAGTAACTTAGAATATATAGTTTTCTGAAGATCTATTGATTCGAAGAACTTATGCATAATATTTTTATTTTATTTAATGAGTAAATAGTAATATAATATTTCTATATATTTTTATTCTATTCATAGGATTAATTATAATTATTTATCCAACCCTTTATGTTATAATGATTTAATTCACACTATTCAAATGTATTGGAGTATAAAAGATAAATATATATAATGTAATTTATAAAAAAACACCATGTACTTTTAAAAAATACATGAAACTTATAATTTGTGTACATTACCTAGTTCTTTATCAATAATTATATGTCATGTGGACAATTGAAAAAACAACATTTTCATTTTTAGATGTTATTTTTGGGGAAAATATTATTTAACTCCATGTCTATCGACAAAACACATCACTTAATCCCACTAACAAATTGAAGTCATTTAACATTCAATGGCCAACATGGGAAGCCAACCCACCATTAGAGAAAAGTCAAACATCATTGTTGAAAAATGTACATTTCTTTTACTTTTATATATGGCATGTAATTTATTTTTCCTAAAAATTGATGGGTTTTCCTTATATTTTGGAATTATTCACAAAGGGATGAGGTCCTATGACTCTGTAAATTCAACCCCCCAATGATTGTAGATCTTTTAACCTTGTGTATCTATTAATTTTATTCCTATTTACTAATTCCCCTCTCTTACTATAGTATCTGTGGGTGGGATGAGTACTTTATCAATCATTTATCCTCCCCCTATTTATAAGTGGATTAATAGAAGAGTGTTTGGGTCATAATAAGATTATAGTTACATTGTAATAATATATTTTTTTTGTTTATTTTTATTTTTTTACTTTGATATATAAATAGTAAATTTAATTATATTCTAAACTCATCATTTTGGCTATATTGACTCAATAATTCTGAAATTGAAAAAAACCGAAGGAATTATAATGGGATAACCCATGACAACTGGGAAAGATGATTTAAACTATTTTTTTTGTTAAAAACACATTTTTAA
The DNA here is from genome assembly GCA_963277665.1 of Viscum album. Taxonomy (NCBI): domain Eukaryota; kingdom Viridiplantae; phylum Streptophyta; class Magnoliopsida; order Santalales; family Viscaceae; genus Viscum; species Viscum album. Next base: position 1,507,234,902 of record OY728139.1, on the reverse strand, counting down.
ATAATGTAATCACAGGACAAAGGGTTAAGAAAACAAGGAACATAATCATTTATTTTCTAACCATGAAAAAAATATATACTTAGATCCCTATGGTAAATAAAATTCATAAATATTATAAGGAATTAAAGGATAATTTTTATAATAACCAATAATTGAAATGATAACCTAAATAGATTATTTATATATTTTTTCCTTTCATTGTATTTTTTTCTATATTCTTGTTTTTTAGTTCAACATTTTCATATATAATTTTCCCACGATTTCTTCCATAATAATTGGAAACATTCTACGAATTGATATATAACTATACTTGTGTATGAGTTTTACATTGATGGTCCACTACAAAACAAGGGTGAGGGAAAATCAATTTGTGCATCCTACAAAGAGAATGATAAATTTTTTGTGTCGTTTCTAGCCAAGTAGGAAATATGAATTTTTAGTAATATATAATAAATTAATGATACCCTTTTACTATTCATTAAAATAAATATATTTTTCTTGGTTACACATTTATCATATTCAAATGGATGATTATTCCACTAGAGGTTGGATTGCCGCATATGAAGATGTTTTTTTTCACATATAATATAGTGATACCATATTGATATCTGGTTAATTTCCACCCATATATATATAACTATTTCCCAAATGAGGAATATCTATATACATTCATAAATAAACCATCATTTCTACTAGAGTATCCTCTTGAGTAAAATACCAATGTAAAATTATTATCAATCATGAATAATTTTACTAAATAATAGAAAGACCAATCAAAAGGTTTTGAACGAATTTCAATATTGATTGAAATGATATATGAGATATATATTAATTATTAAAATGTAATAAATTATAAATTTGAACCTTAGATTCACAGTCCATCCAAGGATTTTTGTTGTGATGAGAACACTAACTACTTTGAAAAAAAATTCTAAAATTTATTTTTCATGTGATGAACATAAGAAAGGTGACATGTCAATGAACAAGAATACAAAAATTCAATATTCATTAAATTTTGAAACCTTGGTTGATTCCTTTCCTATATAAACTGGGTTTCATGGAAAATTTTAGGATTTTTACATTAAGGAGACTAAAAAAAATATGAGGATCCTTCCATATTATACCCCCTCTACAAAATAATGAATGGGTATAACCCTTTATCCAAGGGGTGTACAAGACATGAGGACCATTAATGGAACATAGGTAAACCTATAATGTTTTTTATCCATGGAGCTAGGTAATTTAAAGCCACCCCTCACGTAGAAAATGAAAAAGTCATTTCATTATAAGAGGAAGGAGTTGGAAATATGTAGTGGCTCACTAAGAATAAATCAAACCTGCCTTATAATCACATGTGGTATTTATTTCCTAGGTTGTGGAAAAGGCCTTAAAAATACACACTTACAAAGAGGAAACCCAAAGTACTATATTATTTTATTTATTTTATATTTTAAATAAGTACAAATTGTGCACTTAAAACATCATACTATGTAAATATTCTTCTTCCCTTTTCCATCTTCCCTATAAATAAGTATTGGTATGTGTTTTTTATGAGTAGATGTCATGTGTACCTATACACGGTGTGTATTATTATGTATATTGGTGTATTAAAAAATGATGTAGAATGTATATAACCAAAAATACATTAATTAAATGCAATTAAAACATATTTTGATGGTGTTGTCGTTCGGGGACATCCGAGCCGTAATCTATATTAATTCTTCTAGGACAACCATATGTAGTTGAGTCATTTTTTTCTTCCTTATTTTTATAAAACAACATGTTATAACTTTATAAATATTAAAACTTTATAAAAATATAAAGTATTTTATGTAATTAAGTCAATTGTTATGGTCTCTTCCTAGGTTTTAGATACTCTAGTTCATGTCATAACATCCCTAAAAATTATATCATTTTTCTATAAACAAAACAGCATGCCATGTGTAATATATTGATTCTAAATTATTATTTTTCACGATTTTGAAATAATGTTTTATGAAAATATTGATTCGAAATGTCAATGTAATATTTTTATGATCAAGTATTATGTTTTGAGGATCTAGAGATGAAATTTTAAATAATTTATTTTTTGAAATAAAATGTTCAATTTCCCCCATTAAATGAAATTAATTTCATCACTTAGAATTTTTAAATATAGTTTCTGGAGACGATTTTTAATATATTTAGTGGAATATTCTATGTAATCCAGAATTTAAGATATTTTGCAGACTCTGGAAGTATAATGGTTAAAAGTATATGTAATTATTTAATAAATATAATTTTTGGAATAAATTTTAGTAAATTTTAATGTGTTGTAATTGAAATTTTAATTCTATAAATTTATTTTAGAAAAAAATATATTTTTCAGTTTGAGGATTTATTTTATTAATGTTAATGGACTATGTTTAAAAATATTTCAATCTATTTAATGGTTTCCCATTTAAAAAATCAGTTTAAGCCATGTAGTTGAATTCATATATGCAATATACATTGCCTCAATTTAGAAGGAACCACGTATCAGAATTTCGAAATATAGTTTTCATGTATCCAAATTCTACCTAGATTAAAATAGTTGAGCTACTAAGGCCTCCATAGAGAGGATTTTATTTTCAATACCCATGAATTATATTTCCACATGATTAAATTGAATTAAACAGATGAATTTAAAAAAAATAGTCTAAAATATAATTTTTTTTGAAGAGATGAATATCATTGTTTTTTGAGCCACACATTCCAATATGAGAGGTAGTGATAGAATATCAAGGATCTTTGGAGTAGAGGGAAAAAATAATAAGTCTAATAGAGAGCACATACATGACCTTCATCGATTATTGATTTCAAGGATAAAAGATGGAAATATATACATCTAATTGGAGAGAGAATATTCTTGTTTATACTATAATTTTCATTCATTGATTCAGAATTTTCATTTATTGTGTGTCATTTATATTTCATACATATTGTGCTTAAATAGTTTTAGGTAATATTTAAATGATTCCACTTATTTTCTTGAATGTTGTTGAAAATTATTTTCCTTCTGAAAATTAACATTTTCCATCACATTTCATGAGAAAAAATGATTTGTTACATAATTCTTGAGAAATATTGTGTCTCTTCATTGATTTGATTTAAATAATTGAGATATTAATTAATTTATGATTATTTACTTGCATGAATGGTGAAATTTCATTTCTTGACAAAATTTTCTCTTTTAGCTAATTAATTGTCTCTCTTCAATATTTTCACACATGTCACTTCACATTGATGTCGATAATGCATATTTTTTAAATATTATTTTATGTTTTTTCGTATCCACTCATTGAACTGTTATTTTATTTTTATTATTTTGAATTTATTTTATATTAAATGAAAAAGAAAGCCTTTGAATCACTCACTCAATTTCTCAGTGGATCAACCCTATTTGATTATTTCTAGTTGTTAATAATAATTTATAAAAGAAAATCATTGTATCACATAAATCATCATTCCATGATCATATATTATGTATTTTTTTTTATTTATCTACTTATTAATAATAGTTCATATATTAAATATATTCATATACGTATTAAAAATGTAAATAAATGTATATTAGTATAGCTTAATTAAAAAAAGATATAAATATGTGCATTGTATGGGGATATAGCCATTCAAAACATATAGTGTCAGTTATATCTTACCTAGACTAATTCTTGTCTTGACATTGTGTCCCCCCTACCTCTTACCAAAAAATACATGACCAATAAACCTTTAACTGAGTAGTCTATGGAGTTTCCATGCTTCTAATATCCATAGAATATATCCATGATCCATGGTAGTATCCCTAAAACCATTTTTTTATTTTTTATATAGTTTATAGGGATTCTTGGGGAGGATTAAAACTTTTGAAAAAAAAGTAATGGAGCAGAAGAATACACAAGGACAAAAATGATGTTTTCTTTTATATAAATAACGAAAGTTTTCCACATTTCCTTGTAAAACACATGGGGTTTTATTTTTATATACATAATGTACTCACTACATATGCATGAAATAACACATGTCATGTATAGAGAGTGAATCAATTTGGTTACCATAACCTAACACATAATGTTTATATTTGGTAATAATGTTTTATCTTCACTACCTTTCTATGCATGTCACTTGTGGTATAGTGCATGATCCTATGTCTATAAAGGATGTGAATTCTAAAATAATCCTAAATTTTCAATCGGGAATATTCCATGATTTGTTTTGGAATTTAAAGAGTTTTAATGACATAAAGGGGATTTTTTAGATAAGTTATGGAGCGTAATAGGTTTTTTGAATTCTTATGTATGACTTAGGAGCCTCAGACACTAGGTTCACAATTTTAGAGTTATAGGATAGGGTGAAAAGATAGATGTAATCGTGCACCCCAACTATAATGAATATTTTTTACAGGTCTACCTTTTCTTTAGACCATTTGGGGGAATAAGAAAACCACCATCTTGTATAAAGAACTGAAGGGGAATCTACATGATGTGTTCATGGTATTTTACACTTTTCACTATAACCTTGTGAGTTTTGGGTTCTTCAGACAGTGGTTCTACATGGTTGATGATTCTTTTTTCAGATTTTGCAGACAAACCATATAACTGAATACAAGGAAAAAAATTAATGATTTCTCCCCACTATCCTGAAATGGTTTTCACACAATTTTTCATCCCATTTATTCTAGAGGTATCCCCACATGAATCCTCTCTTGGTTCCCTTACTCCAAAGTATATCTTCTCTATTCCAGGTCCAAATGGGATGTCATCACTTGCAATCAAGAGCCCTTAGTAATCATGTCACCCCTCTAGAAAAATTTATTAGTATATTTTATTGTATAGTTTCCTAATACTATTTATTTGGGTTATTCTATACTTTCTAGGGATTTTTCTAGTTTCTCATTTCCTCTCATTTCAAGACAAACAAGCAGCCGATACCTGGTGGTTGAAGCTTCTGATGTTTAAGGTAGGTGGTTTATATGATTTTGCTTAAAAATATTACCATTTATAAAGAATTTTATTGTATTTTATGATAGTAATTCATAGTTTTTCAAAAATAATTTTTAGTTCCTTTAACTTGTCACATAATGTCCAATCTAAATGTTGTAAATTCTTTTCGAACACCATTGGAGGCTATCAAACTCAACTGGGACTACCCTTTAGGTTGAGTTCGACTTAATTTCCTTGAAAGCCTTACTTTATTTTAAAAAACACCTCATAATGTTCATTTATAATGAAATTAATTAAAAACTCAATTTAGTATCCACAAACTAATGAAAACACCCCTTATTATATGTTTTGATTTGACATAAATTAACACAATACCTATGGGGTCACAAAAAAACCCCCTTAGGGTGGGTTTTGACTGAAGTTTAAGAAAACCCCAAATCCTATTTGGATCCATCCACCAATTAGGGTGATTTTTGTATGTCAATTAAATAATGGAACTCTTAGATGGACTATAGTAATGTCTTGTGTTATATAAATGTTATGAAGATATTTAGGATTCATAATAAATTCTAGATCCCATGTTCATTTTTTATTCTATAAATTTAAAAATAAATAAACTTATTTAATTATCAATGATATAAGTACCTTATGGTAAACCATGGGAGACACATCTATGGTTTTATATTAATTTTAGTATAATACATTATATAATTACTTTAATTTCACCAATAAATTATATCATTAATTCTATGGATTTCTTTTTAGTAATTCCTTGGCACTTTTGACTTTTTTTATAGGCACTGTGGAGTATATAAATTATGGTAATGGGGATGGTATATTGTGAGTCACTTAATTAAATATGATAACTTTATAATGGTATTATGTAATTAAATGTCTATATAATTAATTAAATCCTTTGAGTATGTTTTAACTAAATGGACATCATCCATAATGTGTGATTTTCTTGGTTATTTTTAATTTTCATTCACAATTCTTATGTATTTGTAATACCAATCATTATACATAGATTGGTAGAGGTTTAAATTTAAGACAAGTAGTGGGTAAGAAATGTATTCCAATTTTAGATACTAAGTGTGAGCCCATGGGATGTCACACGATTCATTGATGAAAATTACAAGGGGTAATCCAACCGTGGAATAGGTTAATGTCTAACATGCATGAATTCCACTACATGGGGATGAGGATTTACGTAGAATCTCAAAAAATAGAATTAATGGGAAAATATTCTAAATTCATATTTATTTCCTCAGAAATGGAATTAATTGGATTCTCTCATTGTATTCTGATGCAACATTTCCAAATATTACAATGTTCCTGTTATTTGACCTCTGTCAAAGAACTTTTATTAATTGTAATGATGAATGTCGATCCTTTAAATTCTCCACCAATGCAATACACCATGGCCTAATAAAAATGGGTTTGATTTATAGTTCCATGCATATAATTCCTATGAGTGTTCCAAGGATTATTTTTTCTTCTGATACATGGTGATTCTTGGTATGGTTCTATATATTCATCTTAATACTTTTTCTTTGGTTCCTAGCTTATATCCCTGGGTCTTATTAGTACATTACCATTATTATGATCAAATATAGTCTAGATTAGTTTAATGCAAGTGGTATTTCGAAATTAACCATCACATTATCACTTACCTAATTATATATTACACAAAGACATGTTATATATTGATCAAGTTGAAATGCATTAGGAATCATAGGTGTTGGCATACTGAGTTTTACACACACCACGTTCAGGCCACATATTGGTACCTGAGTTGATCACATGGTAGTCGGTTAGTTTTTGGTTGGTGATTTTGTGGTTAGTCATCTAGTGTTATGACATGTCCTATGAGTTGTGGACTAAAAATGTACTCAGACTACCTAAATAGGTTTGTTTTCCCTATATATTTACTTATTTTCATCTAAACCAATACTTGTGATACCTAATGTATGTAAATTTTTATAGTTATACATCAAAACTGGTTGTATAGATAATGTTTTAGTTTTTTGATTATTAGTCGATTATTATATATCATCATGTTATTCATTATATTGATTATCATATTATATTTACTCATGGTCGAGAAGGTACATCCTCCCCAACACACCATCATTAGACACATGCTCCTAGTAGGTTGCCTCTAGAATATAAGGAGGCATGGTTGAGGTCGTTTGGACCACTGACATAGAGTGAACCCAGTTGGGACATAAAAAATCCATATTAGAGTAGGTTTTCCACTATTTTACTATTTTCTTCTGGTATAGTAGATTCTAAGAATATTTCATAGCATAGTAAATAGCTCATGTCTAGGAATGGGCAACCCACGCATTGGGTAAAGATCATGTTTCTAGGGATGAGACTATTTTTCATGTTTTTCGTCGTTATATTTTATTATTATTTGTGTTATTTTGTGTTAATCTTAATTTTATTGATTTGTGGTACTATTATTTTGGGTTCTGTATAGCACGAGCTCATGTGTCAGGCATTATTTTTAGCACAACTAATTTAAATTCCATTTTCATTCTTTCTTTGTCTCTTACTTTCCTCGTTGGTGAAATTCAGATCATTATTTGTTGTTATGGTGTGACATTGGTTAAATAAGTTTCCTACATAAATTTAAATGTAATTTAATCACTCATTTTTATGAGGTCATTCTATCTATCGTGATAGATGTAAATTAATGAAATGAATAGCCTTTAAGTAGTTAATTAATTAAATAAATAGAGAAATGATTAAAGGTTAAATCAATGGGTTTATATTTATTAAAACAATGTGATTAATGATTTTTTTCAATCAAATTGTTTTCCAATTATAACTTATGAGCCTTTTACATTTATAACCTGGGAATGGAGACCCCTATTTCTGATTCCATATATGCCTAGATCGACACTTATAGGATGATATTCTCATTATATTCCAATAAAATAAACCCAATAAGGGTGTATATTGAAAATATATAATGATATAGTTAGTAATTCATTGGAATTAAATTGGATTCTAATTGTAAATTATTGACTGTTTCCTCTATAAACTGGGTATTGCAACCAAGATAACTAAACCCATGTTGGAATGACATAAAACATTTTGCTAGACATCACATTTATAAGCCTTGTGACTTAACCCTTTGTGGTTATAGTTATGATGAATAATATGGTTATCTAACATTTATGAATAAACTCATCTAATGTTTCATATATGTGTATGTTGGTTTCTTACTTAACTGATCCCCTTAATATGATAGAAAACCTTTTGTGGGTATTGGAACTTATTAATATAAATCATTACTTTATGAAAATTATACATATAACCTATAGTGAATCTTCTTTTATAGCTTGTTATTTTCATTTTCATTAACTTAACTTAGTTCTAATAAAATAAGGATAAGTTCTGGTTTAAAGGAAATTATATGTTAATTTTTGTAGAGTTATTTGTGGAATTAGCTGAATATAGTTCCAATTAAAGATTATAAAATTATTATTCTAAAACTACTACTTGACATTTAATTTCACTAATCCTATAGATTTTTTATTTATAATGTTAATTCATGTAATGGAATAAATAAAACCATTAGTTATGTTGATAGAAAATACCATAGTGTGGGTGTCAGATTTTTTATTCCATGAAAAATTATATAGATGAAAATTTAGACATTTTATGTGAGTCTGTTGGTGCTAATTTATGGGTAAGTCCATGAGGGCCCATTAATAAGAAAACCCAAGGCATATTTTTAATTAGAGGACAATTCTAAGTTTCCTGAAGGTGGTTCATGAATTCTTTAAGATCTACAAGATAGAATGGAAATGGCACGAAAAATATTGTGTGCCCAATGTGACATCAAAGAGAGTCTTATGTGATGACCTTTCGAAAATGATCCAAGTCAGTAGTGTGAAAGAAACTTGCCCGGTGCACAAGATTCCCACATGCATGTAGGATATTCTGATCCCAATGTGACATCAAAATTACTCATGTGAATAGATCATCTTGCACGCCACCGCTAAAGTTTTTGGATATATACAAAAACGTACCCTCGTCCAATGGGGGACGGTTACAAAAGAGGAACCAACACTCTACTACATGAAAGAAAACACTTATGTGATCACACAAAATACATTGACTCAGGGTATTAGATAATTCATGATATGTCTCCCATGGGTCTTCCTTTAGTAGGTCCCACTAGGGATTTATCCCCACCCATTTACTTTTACTCTATGGAATTTGTGTGTAACAAATTTCTCATTTTGTGATGTTTTCCCTTGTGTTGTGTCTATATTGCATGCAGGGTCTCCCCTTGGGCACATCATCTAGTTTTTAATGAAAAAACCAATCTTTTGTGCAACCTATCCTCTTGTGTTCACCCCTTCAATCTTGAACACTCCCCACCTTGTGCACTCCAGGTGTTTTTATTACCCTAAGGAACTATGTATGAGCCCCTCTCACACGCGAAACTCCTGTCATGAACACAATTCACCCGTGTGACCATCCAGGTTCATACAAAGTGATTTCAAGGTCCATAAAATGGTTCCTCATGTTTCATTTCTTTGCCTCATGCTTATTCTCATAGGCACGATAACAGCTATTGATTCTTCCTATAGCCACGCAAATGTAATCCCCTCAATGGATCAATCCAAAACACCGTCTCCATTTGAAATTGATGATTCCTTCCTATCACCAAGTGTTAAAGTGAACCGGTTATCTAATCCCTAGGGTTGAGGAGATAATTCTCATCATCTGAGCTACATGACGTTAAAGTACCAAACATCATCATCCTCATCACATGACATTAAATTGTTGCCTCACCCTTTCCAATGTACATGGGGCACCCCGACTTAAGCATTTTCCACACCCACTTGCCTCCAGGGGGTGAGATCCTTCTCACCTGGAATGATATCCTCCTTTCATGGAGTTACATATAACCATGGGAAATGGAAACTATCCTGGTGTAAGCCCCTATACTTGCTTGCAGGAGGTAGCCCCTTTTCTTCTCCTTGACTCCTCCGAGCATGAATACCAGAGGTTATATAGGAATAGGTAACTCTTGATATCCCATCCCCATCCCTTTGGGATTTATCTCCATCAGTCCTTTGTCCTGAAGTAAGTCCCAATATCCATCTCTCTAGGTTACTAACTATGTTTAAGCCACTGTCCATTACTCACAAACACACTTTTCATGATGTGATCATTATGTATTTTTTTATCTTGTTTCTCACACAGAGAATGACTCATGTGGGCTTTGAGTAATCATTGACCATGAGACCCTATAGGGGCCACCATAGTGTGTAACCCCCATTTCCCCATCCACTCTGAACTATGTGTACTTTGATCCTCTCCCTTTCCAATTAAGTTACATAGGAAGCCTCCATGAGGTTCAACCCCATCACCCATCAGTCCAGACCACTTCACACTGGATTACCCTTGTCCCACAAGATGTTAAACTCTCTAATTTTGAATTACATGGTTTTTAACCCCTATCTCCTATGAAGGGTATATAGGAAGCCTTCTTGAGGTTCAACCCCAAATACTAGAAATCATAGATGTCCCCATTACTAAGACCCACATCCTTCAGCCATCCATAAGTGGTGTCAGACCAGCTCTCGGGAAGCTAAAAACATGTAAGACCCACAAAATCTATAACCATCCATCCCAGAGTGTTCCTCTTGTGATGGGATTCTAACCACGTGTATGCCCCAACATGTATTTGGGTCGTTGAGCTTGGTGTACACCCTAATTTTATGCCCCATTTTTAACTACATAGACTTTGATTCCCTACCATGGGGATATATATGAAACCTAAATTAGGTTCAAGCCCATAATTATTTCCTCATACGGGTCTCTCCCTTAACCGTTTGCATTTTGGGAAGGTCATTCCCTTACCAGAGGTTCTATTTCCTTTGAGTCTTATCCATGAATCTATTTTCATGGGTCACCTCTTCAGGTGACCCATAACCTCTTCAAACTACGAGGTCATTGATTTCCTGAAATGGGGATACATAAGAAGCATCTCTGAGGTTCAATCACAACATCACTATCATCTTCTTGAAGGTTCCATCCCATTAACCATCTACATCATTTAACCTTCCACCATCAATCATGGTTCTTACCTAGTCTACCACATCCCGATAAGATTATTCCATCAACATGGGAAACTATCCACACATAATCCCCACATAATCCATAATAATCCATCAAATATTGTCTCTCTTATGATGGCCCACTAACCATGTATAAGCCTCAACATGTCTCTAGGTTTTTGTCCTTTTTGTACATCTCAATTCATCACGCCCTCAAACTATGTGGGTTTTGATCCATGTCCTCAATACAGGGTATGTAGGAGGCCTGCAAGAGGTTCAATCCCATCCAATGGTAATCCATTATATCAACTTTACAATGACCCAAGAATCCTCATATGTATCCCCATTGGAAATTTTGATCCACCCATCCAGTAAACATGTCATGCACAACCTCATAGGGTGTATCCATCTAATCCACTCCTATCAATGTTTTGATTAGTCCAATCCATCTCTGTTAGATGTTAAACTCACGTCATACCACATTTTAATCATGGGAAGCCTAGTAAAACCATGGATTCCTACATATGGCATATAAACCCCCTCACTTAACATGGGATTCATCGAGCTTCCATGCCCTCAAGAATACCTATCATAAAGAGAATAAATCCATGTGTACTAGTGTTTCTACATGTAGTCATTCCAGTGATGTCCAATGTGACTAATCCCCTGGATGAAGGTTACTGACCTGATTTGACCCTTTGGAATGTCCTAAAAATAGAGTAATTACACCCCATCATCAATGATAGGGAACTGGGAATGAGATTAAAAAAAACATCTTAAATCTATGAGGTGGACCTACACTACGCTACGAATCATGAGGAGGAATCCATGAAAGAATAAACTGAAATCCCATCATCCTGTTTTGATCAAGGAGGAAAAATCACTACATAAGTGATGGATGTCACTTGCCTTTGTAAAATGGGAATGAGGGGCAATAGCCGGAGCATCCTCCATAGACAGATGCAAGCCCCGATGAAAGCATCGAAAATAGAAATGATGATGATGACGTGATTTTTCTCCTCAATATTGATATTAGTAGTGTTTAAAAAATAGTAGATATGTGTGTCATTGGATCTAGCTTTCCGACACCAGGTCCCAACATGAAAATAATAGGGCCTGGTGTGATACTCACCAATGTTTGGAGAATTTATTTTTTAGACATTCCAGCCTATGAAATTGTTACTATGGATCTTTCTATCCAGCAATGAAAGACTGAATGAAGCTGGGGCACTATAAATCTATTTCCTATTATCTATACTAATGAGTGAATTTTCTTGCCTTGAAAGACCCAAGATCAAGCTACAGGAAACTAGTCATCTCCCTCTAACATACGACAGACAAGGGAAGTGAGAATACTGTGATTCCCCATAGCTTCATCTCATATGTGACGGCTCCCATTCTCATAGCTATTGGGCTCCCACACCCCCTCTCAGACTTCGAATTTATTCATAGAAGGCTGATTGAGAACCCTATTTGATGATTAGAATATGGAGTCATCCCAATGAGGGACATGTCCTGTCAAGATATGGAGGCCTTGGTGCCCCATAAACACCCCCCCAATGGTTGTGTAGGGATCTGCTGCTCCACACTCCCACCTTCAACAGATTTGAGAGCCTATCTTTGGAATTCTCCTATGACTCAATCCCTTATTCTGATGAATTAAGGAACACCCGAGTCCACCCTTCCAGGACATCATCTCAGGAGCCTCCGAAGAGGGCTCCCACTCTGTCACTTCAGCATCACTAGCTGGTCCTTTAGGCTGATGAATAAGAAGTCCATTCCACTACACAACTGGCTCTAGTTTGGCTAACTCGATGTCAACGCCAGGTGAAATCTCAAGAGTATGCCCACAAAGGGGCATCATCATCTGTGGATTCAATGTCCCATGCCACCATCGATGCAAGCTATCATCCCCCTATCCTAATTGGGCAAGATCACCTCCTGGATACAGAGAAAGGGAACTTCCATGCCCTGCTAAAGTTGAATCAACAGTCACCCTATGAGAAAGTTGAACTTTCTATCCCAATTACAGGGGCAATAAGTTGCCCTTGTGGGTGACCGGTGATGATGAAATCTAGTATGGAGGACACCCCCATACCCATATCAAATAGAGTGGTGGTCATCGCCACTTCTTCATTCAGTATGGAGGTCCTCCCCATGCCACCATAATAAACTATGGTGAAGGACATCCCCGCATTATCAAAATCCAGAACGAAGGTTCTCTCTCTGCTCCAGGACTCCGTTATGACAATTTCTCTCACATACCAAGTTCTAAACACAAGGATCATCCTTGCCTAGTCACCCAATTTCATGCAAGCTCTCCCCATGTGCTCATCGATTCTGGTGTTGTTCCTCCTCATGTCGGAAACCACCGAAGAGGAGGTCTTCCCCACATCATAAATGGAGAACACATATGCCCTTCTAGTTTCCAGTATAATCAGTATGAAGGACCTCTATGTACTGCTGCTACCAAGGGCCGCTGAGGTGAATGTCACCCCAACACTATGGATGACCATGATGGAGGTCCTCCCCCAATGTTCTCCTTCTCAAGCAGAGGTCTTCTCTACTATAGCACTATCCAACATGGAGTTCTGCCCCATGATCAATTCGAAATTTTTCGTGGTGCTCCTCACACCCAATATCATTAGAGTGGAGGTCATTCCCATGTAAAAAACACATATGAAGGCCCTCCTCATATCCCATATAATGTGGGAGGAGGTTCTCCTGACTCTAGTACCAATCCACAAGAAGGACCTCCCTGTTTTATAAACCTACCATGTCCTGAAGAACCATCCCGTGGCAGGATGATGGGTCACCGCCACTAAATTAATAATCCTGAGAATCTTTAAAATGCAATCAAACCCATCTCCTTTTCATAATTTGAGGAAGATTGTGATTTGGTGATGGAACCCTCAACTCGATCTTCTGTGTCAGGGGATGGGGTGGGAACAATGTGCATAAACCACATTCATACATAATATTATATCCACTGGATCCATGCTTCCCAATGAAGATACATACATGATGAGTAATATTTGACCACGTTCCATGAACTAGATGTAAAATCTTCATTATCATTAACAAGATCATTCTACACTTCAAATAGACATCACATCGAGTTGTTCTAGGGACCAACAAAGGATGAGAAATAGTGTGACCCACCACCAATGACTCTAGCCCCTGCATAGGAAGAAGTTTTCATTAGTCTGTCTTACCGGGATGTGGTGGTGAAATCATTTCATTCTTTGGATGACAACAAAAGATGTGGTGGATTTTCATCTCGCACATTTTACACTCCACCGTCGAGTCTACAATTGTAATGACCTTCCTTTGTTCCATTACGAGTCATGAAACCACCTCCAGATGAAGAGTGGGAAAATCAAGCACCAGATCCCAAGTCCAAGACGAGAATTTGGTAGGACATTCTCACCACAGATCACCTCCCTGATATGTTTTCCCCATTACAACATCATATTTTTTATATGGAAATATCTCACCCAGGAAGAGTTTATGTGCTTTGTACAAACTCTTTGGGAAACACACTTCCACCACCATCATCAATGGGTGGATTACCCAAAGGGCTAGAAACACTTCCACTAAATTAGACATCAATTTATCATGGTCAACTTGGATTCTCTCTTGATGGCTCAACGCCCCAAGTTGCTCAGTCATCAGCAGGCCCCCAGGAAATGATGCGTCCAATTTTTTATAGTGCTCTGCCGAATTATTAAGGAGTCTTCCCCCCTATGTCAAGATCTGTGGTAGGGGTAGTATGCTACCCTTTATTTAAGTTGTATCTGGCACCATCCAAAATTTCGTTCTAATATTGATGATATTCCCCCAAGAATAGTCATAGTTACCATGTCTGACATACTAGATGAAGAAACCGAGCTATGAATCATTGAAGAGAACTTACCTCCCGGGGTGGTGCCAGACCTATTGGGTCCTTTGGGCACATTTACTCACCAACAAAGAAACTTACTAGGACTTTTTTCACCTTTCGAGTCGTTTTCCTTTGGTAGGGACCCAAGTATGGGTAAATATCATGTTGTGGATGTCGTACCCTCTAATCCTTCTAGCTCCGTACAAAAGATGGAAGATATCCCTAAAAAGGATGTGTTACATCAATAACTCATGAAAGATAAAAAAATGGTCAATGTCTTTCACACCAAATTTGTTTTTGAACAATGACCTGATTACTGTAATCTTTGATAGGTGGAAATCTGGCATAATTGTAATCCATATCTAGCATGAGTGGACGATATGACAGCACCCTCAGGTTTTGGATATCCTAAATTCTCCAATTTTAATGGGATGAGAGATCCACTATAGCATTTTACCCACTTCATTTTATGAAGTGGTCCCATACTGGGATCTACAGCACAACAGGAGGTCACTATGCTCCGGCGTTTCATGTAGACACTATAAGGGCCTGAATTTGTCTTCTACAACCAGATACATTTTTGGTCAGTAGCTAGTTGGGAGGATCATTTAAGCCGTTTATCTAAAAAATCAGTTCCGTCACCCAGACGAATGGAATTATTGACCTCTTTAACTGCATGCATAGGCCTGACGAGCGCATCATAGACTTTATCTCCAATTAAATTGGCCTCACATATTTCCTCGATATGCCATTAACCTAGGATCAGCTACTGATGTTGTGTGTGGGGAATTTCAAGACCAAATTAGTCCCTTCTCTCTTCACTCATAACTACTCAGGGGGGATTTTGGAATTTCTCTGACAAAGCCCAGCGTCTAGAGGACGCCTTGCAAGAATCCATGCATGCAAACCCATTGATTTATACAGTTCCCACATGAAGAGCCGTAAAAAATGCTCCAACAACAATAGATCAAGAAATGGACCTATGAAGTTGTAATTGTTACCAGAAGAGCCACCTTCATATCTTTGTTAGGGTCCACCGCATCAAGCATATTCTCTGGCCCAACAGTGCCTACCTCAGAATCGACAGGTTCCCCTATGTAATGCACCACCTCCACCTAGACAAGATAATCATGTACCTCCTAATTGACATTCTATTCCATCCCCTCATCAAGGCCAATCTCTCAGGGCTCCTTCCTCAGATCATAGAAATCGAGCCTACTCATTTAATGAGTCTTAGGTCCCCAATTATTTCTAATATTCCTTAGACTAGGGAATCCTATGGTTACTGAAGTGAAAGAATCCTGATGAGTCAGATTTCATCAATCATACCAACTACTCCACCAATCACCGGTTCCTTGGGCATGCCCTTAAGAAGTACTATGTCTTTAAAGACTGACTGCAAGACCAAGTTGATAACAACATAGTCAGGTTGGGTCCAGCCTTGGCATATTTGTCTTCTGTGTTTATCAATCTTGATAGTGATAGTGAGGGTGAATGGAAGTAGGTTTCTAAGAACGGGTCTCAAAAATATGAAAACCAGATGGTTATCAAGGTAGTCATCAATTCCCATGGTATTATCCATGCACGTTTAAATCGGTCCAATCCTTCAGAAGACACCACATTACCTGCAACCACTACTTCTGTGTCAACATCTCAGTCTTACTATTCTCAGATGGGAAAGCATCGATGATGCAAGGAAAAGAAAATTCCCCCCACGGTGTCATCATCATTCAATACTCTCGAGGATTTCATTCCCCCAGAGATGGTGATTGCCCCCATAATCCACCAAGTGATGAAGGATTATTCCAGTGATGATCAAGGGTATGCTTTTGTCAATACCATGGAGCTGGTATATCCATACATGTTTCCTAATGGAAAAGAGCTCTAGGAAGACCCTCCCAACATCCCTAGATGATACTGGTGTCAACAGAGCCGTGGGTATGGTAATATCTAGAATGGATTGGTCAGTGCTTCCAGCTAGGTTGTTCATGCCATCATGACTAGGTAGCAATATCAACATAGTTCTCATCGCGCACATCATTCTCATCTCATGCCATAAGATCTGCATCCACCTCAATTTCTTCTACTTGTTTAGGAAGAACCTCCATGACAATTCTATGGTCATCCATGTTCTATCATGGATAGAACATAGTTATCTAGTCCCCAGTCAGTAGTCACTCCATGCAATTTGACTGGTGACCAAAGGGACATTCCCAGCACCAGCCAGAATCCACCAGTCCAACCAGAAAAACCCGTCAAACATCATGCCATAGATCTACCTCATATCACCAAAAGTGTACATATAGCACGAACGTATCATATCCTCATGCATATTTCGAGAATTACTGTAAATCTCTTCTTCTTTGAGGCTCTTCGCCTATCTGTAGATATGCGTGAAGCCCTTGTGGAGGCTTTGGGAAGCCCCCTCCAATTTGAGACAGAGGTAGAAACCACAAAATCCATCCATGATGAGGCAGTCAATCATGCATATTGTTAGTCCATCATCTCTTTCTGTAGAGAAGATGAAGGTTCTTTTATACCAAGGGAAATATACCCACTATACATCACGAGCCCTTTCCAAAACGTGGAGGTAAACTACAGTCATTTCAAAACGGGGTTAGGGATAAACCATATTCAGTCCCAGAACCTCAAAAATATGGTACTATCTGAGGTAGATCTGAGTCCCTCTCACCTAAAAATTCAAGGTTGTGATAGGATGGAGTCGACAACGGTTGGAAAGATCCCTCTAAAGAACCATTTATGTGGCCTATTTTCCAGTACTGAGTTCATGGTTTTCTCGTAAGACATCTCTTATTATTCATTGATGTGTAGAACATGGATCCACCTGCTTGTAGTAGTCCCTTCCTCAAATCACCGATGCCTTAAGTACTCCCTTAATGGTACATTGGGTGTAATCCAAGGTGATGTGTCTCCATTTTCCTCTTGTGAGGACTGCTACTTGGATGTCGACTATTATAAGATAAAGGAAATGTAGATCTTGGCTAATGAGGTTTAGCATGCTATGGCTATAACCAACCCATGAACAAACCAAGATGACCCATATATTTTCCAAATTCACCGATTGTAACCCATGACCCCATATAAGGGGCAATGATCCATTGTCTCTGTAAACAATATGAGGCGCATTACAAAATCTAATAATTCCATGAGATCACCTCATATTATTACAAAAATCAGGCTCGAGTGATCCTGGATCCCCCTATTCCTATAAGGTGTCGAGATGTCCACCCCATTGAAATAGTGATACATCGTAATTAATTGTTTTGATGGGATTAGATTAACTGAATCAAGTTGATGTGCCACTATTTCTTTGATATCATTAAATGTTTTCCCTTTGGTCAAAGGCTACACGAGATCAGGTCTAAAGCTATCATCGCAATGGTTATAACAGTGCAGGAGTCCCCTGATGAAGTTTCCACTACAAGCTTGGCTGGCTCCAGTGTCCCATCAGGATACGTTAACTCATAACAGTTTCCTACTGAGGATAATCATCAAACTATAGATGAAGAAGAGGATTTGGATGATTCCCCTCCCACACTCAAAGAGGGTGTATCTACTACGAATGATTAATTGGTACTGGTAAACCTCGGCAATGATGTGGATCTGAATCAACATTCATCAGCACTGATATACCTATAGAAGAGAAACAAAAATACATGGATTTCCAAAGGCAACAACCTGATGTCTTTGCATGGAGTTTTGACGAAATTCCAGGGTTATTTCCTCAGGTTTTCAACCACCAACATGGTCTTCTAGAAAATCCTCATAGGTTCAAACAGACTACTATAAAGATACACCCATCTCATGGTGCCACAGTCAAGTCCATATTTGATAAGCCCGTCAAATCCAATTTTTTCAATGAGTTTCAGTATCCCAGATGGTTAGCTAAAATTTTTCCGATCAGGAACAAGAATAGTGATATTAGAGTGCGCATCAGCTTCTAGGATCTCAACTGGCATTGTCCGAAGGATGAGATTCCCCTTCCTGCGATAGAACTATTTATCGTCACCACTGCTAGATTCCAGGATCTCTCCTTTATGGATGGGTATTCCAAATTTAATAAAAAATAAATTTCCCCTAAGGATGAAGAGTCTACCACCTTTAGGGAACTACAAGGTACCTTTTTCTACCAGGTAATTCCTTTCAGTCTAAAGAATGAAGTTTCCACCTATCAGCATTCCATGCACCGCATATTGATGATGATCCTCATGACATTGGTGGAAATTTATGTGAATGTTTTGGTGGATTAATCTCACCAGCATTAGAACCATCTTAGAGATCTTGAGAAAGTGTTTGGATTTCTATATTCCAGCCATCTGAAGATAAAAACCTTGAAGTGTGCCATCGGGGTCACCTCTGGAAAATATCTTGCCTTTGTTTTCAAATACAGACATATTGAGATCGATCCAAAAAAGAACAAGGCCATCATTCAGATGTCTTCTTTGAGTAATATTTAGGATCTTTGAGGCTTTCAAGTCCACTTACCCTAGATATGTTGATTCATTAGAAATCTGACTGGAAAGTGTAAGCCATTTTCCTGGATCAATAACAAATCTTTCAATTATCAGGGGGATGAGGAGTGTTATACTACTTTTTAAGAAATCAAGTGGTATCTACTAAAATTTCAAGTTCTAATGCCACCCATTTCTAGAAATCTACTGCTCTATTATGTGACTGCTCTGGAATGGTTTCTCAATTCCATTCTTTCCCATAAGTACAATGGGGTTATATGAAATATTCTATACTATCTCATCAGCGTGCACCTCAATACGGAAACCATAAATTTTTCTATTGAGAATTTTTTTCTTGCACTAGTATTCACAGTGCATAAATTTGGACATTATATGTAGCACCATGAGATATAGTTATTTTACCAATTGGATATGTTGAAGTAAATTTTGAACCGCCCTATGTTGAAAGGCTTCTTAGCTCAGTGGGTAGTGATCCTTCAACAGTTCAACATCCAGTTTGTCCCACCATAACCCTACTAAGTAGAGAGAATTGGAAGACATTCTTTCCACCCATCTAGCATTCGTAGAGAATTATATGGATCTTGATTTTCTAGATGAGGTAATCCTCTCAGTGGATCAATCCATTCCATGTTAGAAAATTCACTTTGATGGTTCTTCCCGGAGCCTTACTAGTATAAGACTCAATGATCCCAGGCTCAATTGAGTGGACATGGGTATTGTCTTCATCATGCCTCCACAAACTCTCTTTCTCTATTCATTCATGTTGTGAGAAGGTTTTACCAACAACAAGGCAGAGTACCAGATTCTCATCACTAGCCCTGAGATAGCCCTTGAGATTGGCATTCCCCATTTGAATGTGAAGTGGGACTCTGAACTGATCTTCAATCAGATCAATGGTGACAACATCATCATGAAGCTGGAGGTTGTACTACTATTAGAGCATACTCACCAGATGATGGCCTTGTTCCCTTCTTGTCCCGAAGTTACTCATGTCCCATTATCACCGAATGGCGGAGTCGGTGCCTTGGCCAGCCTTGCCGCATCTCTTAATGAGAAGGACTAGGATGATTTGATTACCCAAGTGGAGCATCGAAGAGTTATCACTCCCATCACTCTAGAAGATAATGATATCTCCTAGGTAAGCCATGTTATTTCCCGTGCCTCCACATCGGGACCACTAGGTCACCCTACTATAGTGTTGGAAGGGACCACTGACTGGACGACTCCGTTTATCGAGTATCTATAGCACGGTAATATCCAGACTGTTCGGGACAAACGTGAGATAATATGATAGTCTGCAGTGTAGTTCACCATCTAGAGTGGTCCCAGTCTTGAATAGATCCTCTATAGATGGGGCTTGATGGAATTCCCCTCAATTTCATTCAAGGAGGTGAGATCCCTTGGGTTATGAAGGAGGAACATGTCAGATCTTGTGGTCCTCAAAAGATAGGGGTGAAAATCTCTAATCAGATCCGAAGATTGGAGTATTTTTGGCCCACCATGATCTATGACTGTATCGAGTTTCTTGAAAGGTGTAATGCATTCCATATCTATGGTAATTTGTTTCATTATCCGTCAGAACCTCTCCATACTAAAAATTAATCATTTCCCTTTGCGGTCTGGGTACTCGATGTAGCGGGACCATATCCACGAGCAACACCTCTCTAATGTAGATTCATCCTGACCACTATGTATTTATTCTCCAAGTGGGAATAGGAAATTCCATTCATGAATTTCATGTCTGGTTATATCATCAGCATCATGAGCTCCAATATCATCCACTGATTCAGATTCCCTCAGGTTGTCCTCCCCAATAACGACACTAACTTCCGAGTATTCGAATTGATGAAATTATACTCTAAGTACAACATATATAATAATAATATCTCTCTCTTTCATGGGAAAAAATGGGATGATTAATGAGTTCAACAAAACCATATCTAACATCTTGTATTCGATGGTTGGGAAAAACATGAAGAGTTGGCCCAAAAGGCACCCCAACGCTCTCAAGGATTACCAAAAAATGACTCATAATTCCACTTAGGTGAATCCATATTCCCTGGTGTATTGAATAGAGGTAGTACTGACCATCGATATTCAGTTACCCTTATTATACACAATCGGCTATGATTAAGAGGCACCAGAAAAAGTAGCTGAAATCCTTCTGGATGAACTTGAAGCACTTAAAAGGAGTAAGCTTCATCCATTGCACAATCCGGAGAGGCATCAGAACAAGATAGCTAGAGCTCTCAACTATAATTTCTATATTCATTCATTCCTTCAATGTGGTGTGGTGTTTTCCTTGATAATGCCAATGATACTAGGTATGAAGCCACCGATGTTGGAGCCAAAATGGGTGGGTCTTTACATCATTAACAAGGTTTACCCAAATGGTGAGAAATATATAATAACTATGTAAGGTGATTATATTACTCCCCCCACCAATTCTAAATTCTTAATGCAATATTTTTGTTAAGAGTTCCTAACCTTTTCTTCACTGCACAACATTAAACTGCATGATCCGTCCAGGATGAATGATGTAAAGCTACCCAATACTCATCTCGTAGGATGAAAAACTGCAAAATGGTCTAATCTCTATGACAGTAAACTATGATATCCTATGTACTTCTCTCATGAAGTTAAACTACACAACACTTTCACAAACTATGTATGTCTTGATTCCCATCCTTATGGGATATGTAGGAATGCACAAACCATTCTTCTATGGCCCATCTATGGGTCCCTCGACCTTTCTGGCCTTTTTGGGCAAAGTGCTCACTTAAGATTGTGCGGTCTGGTATGGACTCTATGTGCTCATTCATGTCCAGCTATTTTTGTGTGACACACACATGCCCTTGAGACACTACATTCTATGTCCTTGTCGCATGACGTTAATCTACAAACTTTTTCTCGAGCTACATATGGCCTAATTCTCATCCTCCTGGGATACGTAGGAATTCCTGAACATTTCATCATCGTGTCCATCCAAACAATTCTATCTTCACCCTTGGGTTTAATCATCATTGAGGGATTGCATATGGTGTTTTATGTGGACTTCTTTGGTCCCCCTACATGTTGGGTTTAAAATAGTCACATCATGTGCCCCTCCTTCCACAATATCCTTCACACATTGTCTTTTCTACATGACGTTAAACTACATTGTATCTCAATAACTATGTATAGATTGATTCCCATATTTATGGGATATGTAGTAATGCTCAAACATTTCATTTTTGGGTTCAACCCGAGTTCTTCTACTCTTTCTCTCAGCCACTTATCATGGGTTCTCTCATGGAGTTATGAATGGTATGGTGTATATGAGGGAATTTCCTCATTCATGTTAGGTTATTTGCCATTCCATATACATTCCTCTTCAATATACCACTTTTCTAAATCCTTTCAACATGATGTTAAACTATACAGTGGGTTTGTAACTACATGTGTCTTGATTCCCATCCTCATGGGATACGTAATACCACCCGGTAATTTCAAGTTCATGTCCAGCACATTTTTTGGAAACCTTATCTTCCTTTTGTCCCATTGGCCTATGTTCTCTTGGTGGGTATGTGGTGTGGTGTGGGATTATTTCTTAATTGAAATTGGTTTTTCAACATCCACACAATGTACCTCTCTCTTGAGATCTCTCTATTCACCTTTCCTCCACTTATATCCTCAAGTTATCTTCTCTCAATTTAGTCCCTCATCCCTTTTTGGTGATCCAACAATGTTCTCAAGTGAATTGTGGTTTAAGACCTATAGTGTTGGATTCCGCATAGACACAATTTCATCCATTTCCATGATTCGCGTCTCCATTTATATGGGTTTTCATCATCTTCCATATCCAAAATTACTCTCAAATGGTATGGATTCCCTACTTTCTAGCTCGCTTAACACTTTGGGACAGTGTCCTGGAGGATCTAGAAAGGTAATTTCAGACAAGTTCTGTATTTTCAATGAGAACAATGGTCAACCCTCATTCGTGGTTCCCATTCATGGCCAACATGATATGGATACCGTGTTTTGAACACGGTCAGAAGTCATCCTCCATCATTAGGCCACCCCATCAGACCCTAAATATTAGACTCGTGGTTCAGATACCTTTCCAGACCATCATGTTCAAGTGGGAACTCAACACCCTTGGTGATATACCTCTATGATTATATGCATGTTTAGAGGAAAAATAAATGCCATGCTATGCTTCGTGGCTCTTCACCATTTCCCTTTTCTGTGTATTCTATGTTTTTTGAAGATCTTCTCTGCCCTTGATTCCCACATCGAGCGTATCTCACGTGGGCTTTGGGACCTGGTCAAGGTTTATGCCCCCATGTAGGAAGATCACATATTTAGGTCCAAGATCTATGACCTTATTCTAAGACCCCCACATCCTTACCGCGAGATGTCAAATTGTACGACATTTATAAAACAACATATAACTAGATTTCCATCCTTCCAGAATATGTAGGAACTTCCAGAAATTTCATCTTCAGGTCCCGCTCTAGGTCCACTAAATATCTCTTCTATTATACCTTTTGGACATGATTATTTTGGTATTGTGTGGTATGGTGTATGTGTACTTATATATTCATTCACATCAGGTTTATAATAGCTGCACCATGTACCTCTCCTTATTGGATAATCCATCCCATCTCTCTCCTTACTGCATGATGTTAAACTACACGACATTCCAAGAACTACGGGTGGATTAATTTCCATCCTTATGGGATACATAAGAACACCTGAACATTTACACTTTGGGTCTAGCACTAGGTCCATTTGATCTTTTTGGGCCCCCTGGCCTAAGGTTCCCTCTAGTGGGATTGCACGTGTTGTGGTGTGGAAATATGTCCTCATCCACGTCGGGTATGCTTTATCACGCCATAAACATTCCCTTAAGAACCTCATTCTTAAATATGTGTCCAAGACATATGACGTTAAACTATTATTCCTCATCCCAAATGACTAGAAATTGTTGCGTCATTCCCTCATGACATTACGATGCATGGGCTAGTCCTTACATACGACCCAAAACTGTAACACTATCATCTTGGCCGCACGATGAAAAATGGAACCATATTTTGGTATCCTCAATTTACGGGACCTCATTTTTGGTATTGTTCATAAACCATTACATTTTTCAAGGCCTTCATATGGATTGATTCATATGGCGACACCTAGATTCTCCGTCCATGGTATGTTTTAAAAAAAACACACACCCACAATAAATAACAAACTAGATCCATCCAATTCCACTTCTTTTGGTCCATGGGAGAGACCTGCATGACGGTATTGCGCCAATAATTGGTACCCTACCATGATGCTTTCTAGAACTATGTGTGTCTTGATTTCCATCCAAATGTGATACGTAGGAACACCCAGACATTTTGTCTTTGGGTCCGTCCCCAGGTATCTCAAATCTAGTCTTTTTTTCACCACCTTGGCTCAATATCTATCAGAATCACATGGTGTGCTAAGGATACCTTGGTTCCTCATTCACATCGAAAATCTGATGGCCACACCATGTACTTCCCATCAAGGATCATCCTTCCATTCTCCTACGTCCTTATCGCACGATGAAAACTGCACAACATTTTTGATAACTATGTATGGCTTGATTCTGATCCTTATAGGATACGTAAGAGGGCCTGGACATTTTTTCCTCGAGTGCAGTCCTCGGTTGATCGACCAATTTTTCACCATTCTTATCTGGACTTCTAGACCACTATTATTCCTCGGAAACGTGCCCGAATGCGCTTTGGTTTAGGATCTAGAGTGTCGGATTCTACATGGACATGCTTCCATCTATTTCCATTATTCACATTTCCCTTTATTTGGATTCCCATAATCTTTCACATATGAAATGACACCTAAATGGAATGGATGCTAGGACTAAGTGATATCCTACCAATTTGGTCCAATGTCTCAGTGGAATTTAAACCACAATTTGATACAAGTCTCACATTGCAAATATGGTCAGTGGTCAATGCTCATTTTTTCATTCCCATTTCAGTTCAGACAATATGAATGTTGTGTTTAAAACATGGTCAACAGTTATCCTCCATTGTTATGACACCCCCATTGAGCCTTAAATATTATATGCGTGATTCATTTCCCATTTCCACTCCATTAAAGTCATGTGGAATTTTGACACCCTTGGTGTTATCCCTCCGCACAACCATCCATGTTGAAGAGGGTGAATCAGTGTCATGAGGGTCATATTTGACTCAACACTGTCTCCCATTACTATGAAATCCATGAGTTTCAATGATATTTTCCACCACTTTTCCTCTTATTGATCATATCTCACAATAGATTAGGGTTACTTGTAGGGGTTTTTTATACATGGAATTACCACACTAATTTTGGTCAAAATTATATGACCATAAACTAGGAGAATTGGTCCGTTCATCCGGGCATCATGAAATTAAACTTTGTGCATTCTTATGGAAATTTGTGTTGAGGTGCGAACTATTTTTCCCCCATTCACATTGGGTTGCTTTATGGAACCATGTCAAAAAAATTGTTTCAAGAATCATCCCATTTTCGGTACATGCTCTATGACCATAAAATAAGATCACATTCATTCTTATCATATGGAGATAAACTACGTATCTGGATCCCAGGTTGTGTAATGATATGTTACCTAGCCATTCATTGTCTTCACTTGAGAAGATTTTGCCCATATTTTGTTATTGGATGCATTCCCCATCACCTTTAAGAACTATTTATGGCTTGATTTTCATCCTTATGGGATATGTAGTTATTATCAATCATTTCCCCTTGAGCCCAACCCCATGGTCATTAACCCTTCTGGCACTCGGCTACGATATACAGTCCAAACTCTATGGTCCTAAACTAGGGTCCTAATGTCTTTACAACATTACTGTAAATTGTTAGCCTTGGTCCAGGCAGTATGACCTTAAAACTATGTGTAGCATTCCAGTCATGTGATGTTAAACTATTCATATATCATCCTCCTCTACACAATGGAAAAATGTTGACCATCTTATGTCCTCATTAGAGAGTTCACTCCTAGATATAGGTTTTCTCTCAATTTAGACTGATACGTTCAACACTTCCACTTTCATCACAGTTGAATAATTTGATGAGTGTATTAATTCATCCAAACATCTTATCATTCCATCACCATGCATTTCATACCCTTTATTTAGGATCCCCATTCCCTATAACTATGAAGGAACCCCCTAATTGTTATTATTCTTGTCCTTAAGGCCCACCTACAATCTTGGTCTAATGTTTCGGAAGACAATTGACGACACTTCGAGTTCAGCCCTAAGTTTTGAATGATGTTAGAGTTCGTCCCTTAGTTTTTTGTCCCCATTTCAGTCTAATGAAATAAAAAAGTTGTGATTCGAATTTGGTGAACATAAGTCCTCTATCGGCAAGCCCTTTTCACTATATTCTAAATATGGGGCATTATAATTCACATTCTTCGTTCACCTTTATTCAGACTAATTTTATCACCCCTAGAGTCATCCATCGCATGCACTAGTGTACGTGGGAATGAGTTCTATGTCTTTTCTAAAGACCATATTCCCAAGTCAAGTCCCCTGCCTTGTTTCAAAAAATGTTGGGTGGTCATTCGGAGCCCATGTTTTTGAAATATTATCCAGTGATATCCTAAAAAACATGACCAATTATGTAGAATTATCTTTTTTGTCACACTTTTCATGAACCATGTGATCTTAGGGATGGATCAATAATTACTTCACAGTTGTGGTCAGAATGCACTAAAATAGGAAAGCAAGAAAATAATCAGTTCATGCTCACAGTTTAGAATCGAAAAGTAAAAAATAGAGATTGGTTTATGAGTAAGGCCAAAACATGACCCTTATGGATCAGATCCTTTGATGGATGGATCTAGTTCTTCCACCTTCTAGCTCATAGCCTCTAGGGCTACTTTAATCTCCTAGATCTCCCTCTATTAATTAGCCTTTGTAGAGTGAAAGTCATTATCTTTTTCCTATATTCACGCTTGCTCATCTTGGAGTTCCATAATTCAATTTCTTTCTTGCACATATTTCTCCTGGGAATCCTTTAACTAGAACTTCAATTGTTCAATGATCATATAATGGAAATCGATAAATTTTGTTCTTTTGTTTTCATGAAATTGAAGGCGTCAGAATTACTTCTCAACTTTTAGGAACTTCTTGGTATTCTATGATTCATTTTGACATTGGTTAATATCATAGAGTTGGATACTATCTTGTATATTCTCATACATATTATCATGGATTATTATATAAATACATTGAGAATCCACCACTCTGGCATAGCGAAAGTAGATCCGTGTGCAAAGTGATCTCATTCGACTCATCCATTCTGCCTTTGATTCACTGAAGATTTGTTTGATGCACATACACACCTTGTGTCACATCATACGACTCTCCTTGGCTGCATTAGGATCAGAGTCATCCATATCCTCAGGATCTACAGTCCTGTACTAAGGGAAAATAACCCGAAGTTCAGTGGTAGGATACACTTATAGCACTCTTTCCCCTACAACAATCTCACCCCCACTGGCCTGGTGCTCGACCCTATCTGCATCATCACCCATGATTGCAGCTTATTTCTCATTGGGTACTAGGGAGGGACTATCTATAATAGTAGGCTCTGAAAGAGATAATGCACTCACTAGTAGGGATCCTACAAATTTTCCAGACTCGACTGTTTTCTGAGCCTCCAGCCTTGTTATCACTGCATTGGGAACTAATATCTTGGTCATACGAGTCCCCCAATAAATGATGTGATCATAAAAAGGACGAAAATTAGAAGATCCAAGAGTAGCGGTGTCTAGTGCTAGAGTCACGGTATGATATTCCATAACAAGATACCCCTCGACACTTATCAATTCAATGATCGGTGTTGGCTCCTTCATAATGGAAAGAATATCTTGAGTCTATGAGGTCTCTATTTTAGGCCTTCCTTCTAGTCCATCCTCGCCCACTTCAATCATGGTTGGTCATTCGACTACGTCAACCATGGTTGGTTCCCCTCCCTGATCGATCCAACATGCAGGCTCATGAGGATGTTCTTCCACATCCATTAGTACATCTTCTTCCCATGCATGGAAGGATTCTTGGATATCATCTTTGATGTGTTCCTAAATAGGAAAGAGTTTCTTTAGTGGATTTGAATTATAAAATGTTAATGTCCATTGATGATTAGAGTTGAAACTCACCTCAAGTTGTTCAGTAATTTCCGTGTTAGAGCCCACAATCTCACCACTCTCACGGGGGATTCCCTATCGTACAATTTTTTCCTGAGGACTCTCACCTAAAACACCTTCACCCCAACCTACTCCTCTATATCTTCTTCTTATACCTCTTATTATTCTTCCTCCTCTGCATACCCTTCTTCTTCTTCTACCTCATTATCATCATCCTTGGACGACATCTTTTCTTGGTCATGTTTCTAGCAAAGCATCACATTTACCATGAGATGAAGTTCCTCATATCTCCCTCATTGGAATGAATACTTATACAAGGATGTCACATACATATGTTGGATATGAACATTTACCCTCTCTTCCACATAAATGTTCCCTATGTCTAGTAAGTCAAGCCTAGTGCACACTAGCATCCACCATAGATCTTCAGTACATATAGATTATAAAAGTGTCCTCCAGGAAGAACAAAGAGATGGGAAAATGGCATCAGTGGTCAGATTTAGGACATTACTTAGTTTCTTCCCATGTATTTATTTGGCTGGACCAGAAGGCCGCCCATGAGACAATCCCTCTTCATAAGGCAGAGGAGCATTCTCACCTCACGATACTCCTACTGAAGAAGTTCCAACCCACACCATTCTAACTATATGTCTTATTCATTGTGTCACCTCCCCAATATTACCTTGTATGCTTCCCCACTATCCCATATCCATGATATATGCCTTTATTTCAGAATGCGTTATCTTAGAACCACCTCTGGGTATGTTGATATCCAATGGGCAGCATACTCCACTGACATTCCAGCATTGACAGCGGTAGGGTGAATGGTGATGACTTCTCGAAAACCTACAGTCATGAACATGAGCCACAATCGGTGAATGATTCAAGGATTTCTCTATTCATGAACATTTTTATATAATTTCTAGGGAATCCATTACATGAACTTGAATTTCTTATAAAAACTCATCGACACATATGATTCATAGAAAATTTTTCCATCAATCCAGACTACCAACACGCCGCCCCTGATACTTTTCATGTACTCCCTATACTCCAATGGGATTCTCCAATTATCTAATATTTGTGTATATGGGGTTCCAAATATATGAATGTTCATGTTCATATGGTTCCCAATCTTGAGTTTGACTCCCCTCCTCTTTGAGTGTCAACGGGTGAATTAAAGTAATGTTTCGAATTCGGGAAAGTTATACCCCCTATAATGAGTTGCAAATTAGTCATGAAGAATCTATATCATCACACATATCCTTATAAAAGTGATTCTACAAGAGATGTGTCCCATAATTCGATACAGTTTGTATACTATAGGCACCACCAGATTAACCTTCTTCTTCACCCCCATGATTCCGACCATTACTAGAGTTTTTGGGCGAACCCCCATCCTCGTGTCCCACACTTGTAGTAGAGACCCACTCAGAAATGAAGCAATACACCCAACATATCGTAAATTCTGATCCCACAATTCATTTATTCCAAAGCCCCATGATCGGTACACACCTGCTTCCAGGATCATCCAGTATGATCCCACCTTCCACCTCTGCGATGTGTTCGGGAACTACATCCCTCAGCCTAAAATTTTTACCACTTTTTTCTGCCTCATAAACAAACTGAACCATCCCAAATAAGATATAACCATCAATATATACTTTATTTTCACCTTCTCCTTATCCAGCTTTTACATATTCTAGGTGAGAATAGGGGTGTGCTTCCTATCCCCCCAAACATTCTCTATTAGAGGAACTCATCATATTTGTACCCTTAAAGGAGAATTTCCATGATGCAATGAATATACCACAAACCAATGCCTACCTCCCCATGGTGGAGGTGGAAGGTATTGGTATTGGGAGACCACAGGATAAACAGCTTCAGTATAGGGTCCTTTTGATGGTAAATGCGAAACTGCGATGCCCAAAAATCTTCAAAAATCCTGATTGACCACAGCTCTACCATGAACTACTCGCATGTCAGGCATACCTAGTACAACCATGCCCATTAACTAGTGAAATTTCCCCAAGACCTGAATTCACCTTCATAAAAACATTAGGTCTCATCAGTACTGCTGCTTCTAAAGGTGCTCACATATTGAGCTAGATATTCCTCAAGAGTTGAATCGCTCTCTACAACAGTCATGGTCATCTGAATCAAGACATAAATGGTAATGTCTTTTTTCCCTAGTAGGGTGACTATTTCTTGTGATGTTAAACTATTGAAGGCTATCATCACATGTTACCCATGATTGTGGTGTATCGTTCTCAAAGACTAGCATCAACACCTCTTCCAAAATACAGAAATTCAATATCTATAGACTTCCACTCATAATGTAATCCTTCTAATATTTTGTTAGAATACCAAAAAGAATCTGATTATCAGACATGACCAATATTGCATAAATAATATGAGGGTTTTTGATCATATGGTTCCTCTTATAAGTAGTAGTAGATTACCTCTTAGCATTATTCAATTGATTATCAATTTATGTGATGTACTAAATTCCCAAACGGATGCGCAAGAAATAATGCAGTTTTGGCATGCAAGACAATCTTTTGCATGCAAGTTGAGCTGAGGATGTGAAAATGAATCTATCTCGGGCATGTAAAAGAATCGACAATAGCGTGAAAGAACCTTTGGTGCACATAAAATTCATAACATATGAGAGATCTTTCACGTAGAAATTAATATCTTCCGCTCACAAGAGTGAAGGTTCCTATCATAAGAAAAGTCAATGTGGGGACCGAGACCCGAAGATATATTTATAAGAGAGGACCGACCATTTCACATGTGGGAAAGTGGTTTGCGTGCCGAATGGCGTTTTTCTGTGCACTGGATGTCAGGTGCTCTAATTTTTAGCGTGACCCTAAGAATATGAACTTCGGGTTCCCCTTCAGCTCAGATTTTGAGGGCGCACATTTTTTGGTGTCAAATTACTAGTAAGGCCATGAAGGACCATTGTTAAGAAAACCTAATGCATATTTTGAATCAATAGAAAATTCTAAGATTCTAAATAGAGGAGCCTACATGATGTAAGATCTACGTGAACGATTGGAAATGATGCGAAAAATCATACACGCCCATTGATACATCAAATGGAGTCTTCTATGGTGACCTTCCAAAAAATGTTCCATGTACACAGTGCGAAAAAATATTTTCCCTATGCAGAACATTTCCACATGTGTGCCAGATCATCAGTGTCCAATGCGACATAAAAATAACTCTTGCGTAGAGATCATCTTATGTGCTGCCACCGATGATTCTAGGTATATATAGAAACGTACCTCCATCCTTTGGGGGATACATAAAGAAGATTACTGATGCTCTACTGTGTGGAATACATAACTTTCCCAACCATGAAAATGAAAAGGCCTCATGGTATTGGTTCTTGTGCGACAGGTCTCACAAGGGTCCTCCTCCGGGTGGGCCCAGTTGGTCTTGATCCTCACCCATTTCCTTTCACTTGAATGAATTTTTGGGAAATAGATTCCTCTTTTGTGCATGTTTTCCCTTATTCTATTTCAATCTTGTGCGCAGGGTCTCACCTTCCACGCATCCTCTAGTTTTACACACAACCACCCAATCATGCATGCAACCACTCCACTTTCACGTACTTCTTCATCATGCGTGTTCCCCTCCTTGTGCGCTCCATGAGTCATCTTTACCCTAAGGCACCATGAATGAGTCCATGTTTCTTGAGACACTCCTTTCATGCACATACTTCATATATGCAGCCCTCCAGGCTTGAACAAAGTGATTTTAAGGTCCAAAAAATGGCACCTCATTTTGTGTTGCTCTGACTCATGATTCTTATCATATACATGGTAACAGTTATTGCTTATTCGGATAAACATTCTTACATGATCTCCTCAATGGATCACTCAACAACCCCATCTCCACATGACACTGCTGGTGCCATCTCTTCACCAATGGTTAATGTGTGCCGGTTATGTAAGTTATAGGGGTGAGGATTGAATCCTCATCATCCGATCTGAAAGATATCAAACTTCAAAGCATCATTGTTCCTAGCACATGATGTTAAAATGTACCCTCACCCCGTGTAATGTACATGGGTGCCCTGCCTCATACATTTTCCATTCCCCCTCATCTCCACAGGATTGAGATGTTCTTCAAATGTAATGAAATCCTCCTTCCATGGAGTGAAATCTACCCATGGGAAAGGGAAACTATCTTGGTGTGTTCCCCTAGCCTTTCTTGTAGCTGGTATCCCATTTTATCCTCCTTTCCTCTTCTAAGAGAGAAACCTAGAGGGGATATAAGCATAGTGAAGTCCCAATACCCCATCCCTATCCCTTTGGAATTTATCTCCATGGGGCCTCCATCCTGAAGTCCCAATCTATATCTCATTGTGTTGCTAACCACGTGTAAGACCTGCTCCAATCCTCATAGAAGCACCTTTCGGGACATGATCATCATGTCTTTGTTTCCTATTGTTTCTCACATTGAACATGACTCACATGGTATTAGAGTAAGCATCAACAATTACACCCCTATGGTATTCCTTAGTGTGTATCCACCATTTTCCCATCCTCTCTGAACTACGTGGAATTGGATCCTTTCCCATTCCATGAAAGGTATGTTTGAAGCCTCTCTGAGGTCCAAGCCCATCACCCATCAATCCTAACCAATTCACATCGTTTTTACCTCATACCACATGATGTTAAACTGAAAAATTTCAATCAACGTTATTTTTGATCCCTGTCTCCAAGGAAGGGTACGTAGGAAGCCTTCATAATGTTAAACCAACAACACTGGTAAACTTTATTGTCCCCTTCTTTGGGACCCACATCCTTGGTTTTTCCTTTACCGGTGCCAAACTAGCTCCTGGGTAGCTAACCATGTGTAATACCCACACAATCCATAACCATCCAACCAAGATTGTTCCTCTTTAGATGGGTTTCTAAACAGGCATAAGACTGAACATGTCTTCGGGTTGTTGTCCATTATATACACCCCGATTATATGCCCCATTCTGAACTATGTGTACTTTGATTACTAACCATGGGGATATATAGGAAACCTCCAGGAGGTTGAATCCCATCATTTATGACCCATCCTAGTCTCTCCCTTGACCCTTTGAGTTTTTGGGAGGTCATTCCCCAACATGGAGCTTCTACTAACTTCGGGTACCATCCATGCATCCATTTTAATGGTTTGCCTCCTAAGGTGTCTAATCACCTCATTAAACTACATGGACATTGATTTACCACCATGAGGATATGTAGGAAACCACTCCAAGGATCAAGACCAACATCACTATCATCTTCATGACAATTCAATCTCATTCACCATCCACTTAATTCAACCCTCTATTATCCATCCTGGTTCTTATTCAGTCCGCCACATCTCGGTAAGATCATGTCATCCACCTGGGAAGATATCCATGAATAAGCCCCACAGAATAATAAATCCTCCAACTAAGAGTTTCCCTCTTGGGACAGGCCAATAACCATGCATAATCCCCTATATTTCCCCAGGTTTTTGTTCTTTGTGAACACCCCGATTTATCACCCCCTCAAAACAATGTTGTTTTTATCCATGTCCTCTATACTGGGTACATAGGAGGGCTCCATGAGGTTAAACCCCAACCAATGGTAATCCATGGTGTCCCATTTTCAGTGATTCAAGCATCCTCAGATCTATCTCCATTGGAAATTTGGATCCACCCATCCAGTAAACCTCTTAGGAACTCCCTCCTATGGCGTACCCATTTGACCCAGTCATATCAGTGTTTTGATCTGTCTGATCTATCTCAGCTAGAAATTATACTCACGACATACCCTTTGTTAAACATATAAATCCATGGAAGACCTTAGATACATGCCTATGGAATATAATTTTCTGTACTCTACATGGGATACCTTGGGTTTTCATTCCCTTGAGAAGCCATGTCATAAGGGGAATGAATATAGGTGTACCAGTGTTTTAGCGTCCATACATGCCAGTGATGTCCAAAGTGACTGCTCCCCTAGCCAAAGGTTGCTTACTTGACTTGAGCCTTGGTAATTTACTAATATAAGTAGTGTAATTAACCTGCATCCACAATGATATAGAACTAAGAATGAGGTTCGTGAACAACATCTTAAATCTATGATGGGACCCCGACTATGCAATGAATCCCAAGGCAGAATCCACAGAAGAAGAATATGATATCCCATCATACCATTTAGATCAAGTAGAAAACATCCCTAAATAAGTGATTGATGCTTCCCCCTTTAGAAAAGTGGTAATGGAGGACAACAACATGTGTTTCCTCGAAAGACAGATGCACACTCCGATGAAAGTTTCATAAACTAATTCTTAGTTGGAATTTTTATTTTGTTTGTAGTTTTTGATGAACTTATGACCTTTTAGGGATAAACATTGTTTTATAGTCAATTACTTATAAAATGTGAAGGGTTCGCTTGATTTTGTTGTTACCCTTTTATTTAATAAGGATCAGTGGTTGCATGTGCCCAGTTTTAGGCATGAAAATTTCCATTTATATGTTGTATGGGATTGGGTAGGACTCTATGTTTTTGAATGACACCCCAATTATATCCATTCATTCAGAAATTTGGTCCTTGTTAGAGACATGATAATTCATGTTTATTATGTTTAAATGGATTGGAATGTCAATGATATGGTCGTATACATCATTAGTTCGATGACTTTTCCTTCTTTCTCAGAACGTAAGACTCATAAACTCATTAGTCCAGATACTTTTCTTATGAAAACTCATGACCTATGGGTTTAATTTTTCATAAGATATTTCACATAATAGGTATTTCAATTCAATTGGTCTTATGAATCAAAATAAATTGGTGCACTCATTGTGATGATGTAATAATGTGGAAGTAAACATTACCACATGTGGATCCCATTGAGTTAAAAAGTGGTGCAACACGTCCTGTGTTATTTTTTGATAATCATTAAGATATATAGGAGGAATGAGTGACGTTATTTCATAACATCATAAGGTTTATTATTTCATTATTTCTTGGAATAGTCATGGTTTCTTGAAGGTTTTATTCACGAGTAACTTATGATGTATAGTGACCTTAGCATTAAGAAGAAACAGAGTTATCAGAGTGATTGGGATGGAAATTCAAAAGGAACAGTTATTTTAAAACCATCAAAATATGTTATAGTAATATATTTATTATCCATTATAAATGACACACATTAGTGTGTATTAAGAGGGCACCACAAATATTTTTTTTTGAACTGATTTTGGTTATGGTTACAAGTGTTAGGAGTAAACTCGTGTAGTGGTAATTGAACCAATGGCATTTTAAGTAAGGAATCCCCTAAAAATGATGTTTTATCAAGTGAAATGTTCATAACATTACGTTGGAACATGGTATAATCATGTGTTGCATGGTCAGAAACCATGTTAGGTAGTGGATGGAGTGTGTTCTTTGGGATAAGTTTTTATTTTTTTGGTTGAATTATTGCTAAGAAACTCATATGGTGGTGGGCGACATATCAATCATGGAAATAATTTCCATTAAGATAGAGGGAACATGGATATATAATACCATTAAATAATGGATTGAAATAATTATGGAATTCTATGAGGTCATAAATTTGAGATTTATAGTCTTAGATATGGTGTTAATCATAAGACTCGAGCATGAGTTTGTATCGAGTTTGGATGATAGAATTAGGCTTGGGTGCGTAATAAATTTTGGAGATATGACAGATTAGTGGCATGTCATTTCTTATAGTACAACACGAGGATGAAATTATTGGTTGTTTTTATAACAATTAAATAATACCATGATTCAAGGTTCTACTTTAGTGGTTATTTCTAAATGATCACATGTACCTTTTGTATTTAAGGATGTTTGATGTAACCCTTAAATAAGGAATTGGTATTTATGATTGAAATATTACAAATAGGTAAACACAAATTGTTTCAATTGGAATTTTAGTACACAACTGTGTGTTGTGAGATAATAATGCATTTTCTATATTATATTAAGTATGAAGAGTGATTTTTTAGGTATTAACCTTATGTATGAGCTATTGAGATTCGGTGAATAGTAATGGATGCTTGCAAGTTGAGGCAGTGGGTAACATTTGGTACCTCCATCTAATGAGGTTACGAGAAAGATCGTATGAGATCTCTTTTAGATTAA
Organism: Viscum album; assembly: GCA_963277665.1. NCBI lineage: Eukaryota > Viridiplantae > Streptophyta > Magnoliopsida > Santalales > Viscaceae > Viscum > Viscum album. The sequence continues at coordinate 1,507,198,139 of OY728139.1, read as the reverse complement.
ATGACTTGATATGGAATGTGTTGGTGTTTAACTTTTAGGGATATCCAGAAGTCTAATGATTTTGGGATGATCAACAACCTATCATTGATCATGACATGGAATGGTTGGAAATGGACAGATGGTTTTTTGATCATGAAATTATACTTGTAAGTTATGGTCAATCATCAATGTGTTCTTGGGATGAGTATGGGGTCACTCAAAATATAAGGCTATCGTGTTCAAGCATTTTAATGCTTAATTTGTGATAGAAGTTATGAATTCTTATTCCAGGACAACTAGAGAATGTTTTAAATAATATTTTTTATACAATTAGATATGGAGAGTTTGGAAAAACATCAAGCTTATCCATAGATTGGTATTTGACCTTTTTTTAGTTTTAGATGATTTTTTCAAGGATGATTTAGTTTGTTTAGTTTGGGCCTAGGTGTTTAATACACATCCAGTTTTCTTCAAGTTTTGAAATTAGAGTTGGAACCTACTTTTCAACACTCTCAGGTGTGTTTAGGTATTATATGTTGGGATTTATGATGAGTTAGATGGGGGACCACTGCGATTGTGCTTTGATATGAAAATTTGATGGTCTGAGGTACCAAGGATCAGACTGAGCCTTATATACTAATACTTAATTTGGGGTCCACCATGGGGTGTTTATCCAATGGTATGATGACATATATGTCTCGGGTTAGACAAGAATCGTATAACATCATGTTAGTGTTTTATATGGAACACAAGAATTAGTTTCAGTATAAGCTGTCGCAAGACTTGTTTTCAGTATTGTTCTATGGGAGGGTGTTAGGTGGCAAAAAATTGAATAGTGATGTTCAAACTGATGTTGATGACCACTTTAGTTCAATTGATTTTTTTGGATGTCCACCAGGGATTCTTGGGGATGAGAAGTGCTAAGGTGGGTAGCTTTTAATATCCTAAATCTGTACAAGTTGAGGATTCAAAATTAATTTTGAATTTTCAATACAGTTGACTAATTTTTTTTAAAAAATGATTTTCATAAAATAATTCATAGATTTTGGAAACTATAAGTTGGATTTTTTTATAATTGTTGGGGACCAAAAGGTTTTTTTGGTTCTTATGTAAACCTTAAGTGCTTCAAGTATTGAGTTTGGGTATTTTGGAGTGTAGATTCATTCACATGGTCAGTGGTAACCATGTACCACAAACATTGCAGCCTATTTTTTAAAGTTTCATGCTTTCCTTAAACAAATTGAGAGTATTATAAAAACATTTGGGTTTTTATATAATTACATGAGATCTACACAGTTGGAACATATTTTATTATGCCTTGTGTTGCTTGTTTTCAAGATGGGGAAATTATGGACGGTGAGTCCACTCTGTTGTCACACATTTTTCCAAACAATGTTGCCAAACCATGAACCTCATTATGATGTTAAGTGGTGATTTTTTTCCTCAACCCTTAAATTGGTTTCAAAGCATTTTTCCTTCTATTTATGCCGGTAGCAGCCCAATGTGTGGTAGGTCCTTTCCCCTTTATTCATGGGAGATCTTCTCTATTTCATAGAAAAATAAGACATCCACTCCTATGATAAATATCCCTTAGTAAGTATATCCCCACTCTATTATAATTTCTTAGTTTCTTTAGCTATTAAGTTTCATTATAAAGTTTATATGGGTTGTGCATTATTTTTTAGGTAATTTTTTGGGTTTCTAATTTTCTCTTGTTTCATACCAAACTAAAATGCAACACCCAAGAAGTAAAGCATTCTAAAAATATTAATTATGGTCTGTATACTATTTTCCAAAATTATTTCAATTTATATTTCTATAATTTTACTAAGCATGATTAATTTTTAGCATTTCCTATCAAAATTATCATTCCTTTAATTTTCCACTAAAATACCGACCTAGATATAGTACAATGCTCCCTTAAACCATTAGAGGTTGAAAAATCCAAATTGGACCACAACCTAGGGTGATTTTAGTTTAATTCCATCAAAAACCTTACATTTTATGTAACCAAAACTCCTCATAAGTTGTGTTTAGATTGAAACTTAGTAAAACAAAAATTTATTCTTACATAGAGAAATTAAACTACCCTTTGGGTTGTGTTTGGATTTAAATTACACGATGACCATAACTAAGGTGTTACCAAAACACCCCTTTAGGGTGTGTTTGTTTTATAAAATTTAGAAAAAAACAACAAATCCTATTTGGATCCATCCGACTCTTAGGGTGAGTTTTTAGGTCACTTAAATAATATAACTCTTAGATGGACAATGTGAATGGTTTGGGTTATTGAAATGTTTTTAAGAACATAGGGTATCTTGAATTAATTATATCTCCCATGTGAATTTCTTTCTATACAGTTATAAAATGAAATAGAACAATTTTATTACCAAATAATATAAGTACATTATAAAAAACCATGGGACAAATCTCTATGTTTGTTGTTTAATTTCAATAATATCCTTGATATAATCAGTTTACTTATGCCTATAAATTATAGCATAAATGAATTAAATTTCTTTCTTGGAATTCCTTAATAATTATGATTTATTTCTATAGTAACCATGGTGTATATTATATATGGAATTTTTTTTGTATGTTGTGATACCCTAAATGAAATTTGTTTACTTGATAATTGTATTATAGAATTAAATGATTTTACTATTAATGAATGTATTTAGACATGTTTTAACTAAATGGATTTGGCCTATAATATATGTCTTCCTTGGTTACATTTCATTTTCATTCCAATTGACCTTTTAATTTTAATCCCATATTTTTTAATTAGAGGGGTTATGTTTAAAAAGTGAGACATCACATGGGTGAGACCTAAATTCCAATTTCGAGTTCCAAGTGTGAACCCAATGAATGTACCATGATTCATTTTAGTCAACATCAAGAGGTAATCCCACCATGGAATTGATTAATTCTTTATGTACATGAATGCCTTAGTCTGAAAGGAATGTTTCACCTAGAAACTCTGAAAAAATTGATTTCCATGAATAATCTCTGAGATTCAAGATGATGTCCTCTAAAATGGATTTACTCATATTGTATCCATAGATTCCAATACATACTCTCCTGATATTACCATGGAATGGTTCCTTGGTCTTGAATAGATCCCTTTTGTGAAGATTAATGTTGAGGGTTCATACCATGGCATATACTTTTTAACTAAACACCACATCCTGATCACCACAAGTTATATTTCCAGTTATATTCCTAGAATACCTTAGAGTATTCCTCATAGGCACTTGGTTTTGATATGTGGAAACTATTAGACACATTTTGTGGATTATGCACGATAATGTTTCATAGAATACAAGAATTATAAGTAAGGTTCTTATAAATACATAAATATTTCTATGATTCTATAGTTTGGGGATTAGGCTGAAGATGGTAGTATTCTTCAATTCACCTCCAATTTATTACTCCCTAATTTATATACTACACATAAATAGTTTTTATACTAATGTATTGGAAATAAATTATATAACAATATATGTGTCCTACTATGTTTTACTCACACCATGTTCAGGCCACCACTTGGTACATAAGAAGATGTCATGGATGGAGGTTATGACATAGGTGGTGCTTTTTCTATTACTTGTCTGGGGATTGGACTTGGTGTAGGAGAAATGGACCAATAATGTACTCATAATACATACATATTTTAAATATTTATATATATATACATATTTAAAATATCCTAGAACTTGTATTGTTGGTTTAATGAAATTGTTTTTGTTTTCATGCATCATAATGGGTTATCTAGTTAGATAATTTTTTTAAAATTATCAGTTCGTAATTTTCCATATGAAATTAAACCATTTGATTTATTCAGATGATATATTTATTATGGATCCAAATGGTATACTTACCCCACCATACCATCATTACACCATACTTCTAGTCGGAATCCTCTAACGTATGAGGAGGCATTCATGATTCCATGTGGCCCTATGGCTTGATTACTTACGAGTGAACCAGATCAAGGAAATCACATATAGACTTAACACACACCCTAAGTTATATTTCTAAATATAATATAAGTACTCCCTCCACACACTCCATATATGATTACTCTGTACATGGACAAATTGTTTCGTAATTTCTTTATATTACATGTGTAAAAACCCTATCAACGATACATGTTGTGTACTTTAGACAATCAGGTCACATACTTTGTAAATTATCAATTTTCCTTGTTTTTTAATTACTTTTCTTTTCCATATAATTTTACATTTATTTTTCAAGGATTTATGGAATAAGGGTATCGCACAACATTGGTAATGATGCGCCACACCACTTCATAAGTAGGGGATTTCACTACACCATGCAGAGTTTCTTAGAGTCACAAAAGGAGTATCCATCGGACGACCTGGTTATATCACATCCATGAGCCCTAGTATTACTTCTTCATGAGGTTGAATAATAGTCAATTACTTATAATTAATATTATATATAATCATATGGTTTAATAACAAGACATCCACCTTATCCCCCATCTACCATGACATCTCACCCATTTACTTCAGTATCTAGGGAATGAGTTATCCCACCTCTAGAATCATAGGCTCCCAATACATATACCCACCAAACTATTGATGTATGAATAATTACTAGAGAATGAATAGAACAATTTTAATTATGGATGATTTAGATTAGAATCTTATTTATTGGTATGGGAATTCAAGACTAGCTCAGACTCCTGGATGAGATAGAGAAGTTTTTGGTCCCATATCTATTTCTTGACATTCATTTTTTCAGTACTCCAAATTTTTATAATTTTTTTAGAATTTATTTAAATAATTATGTTCTAGAGACCATTATACTAGGTAGAGAAGAGTGACGTAGATCTTCTAATATAGTTTCACCTTCGAGGATGACCATTCTCACTTACCAAGGGTCAATTTGGTCAGGGATATATCTTTTACACCCACTCTATCACCCACCCCCTATACCAACCTGAGAATTGGAATAATATCATTTTTTGGTGAGAGGCTTATTTATTTAATGTCTAGTATTTTACCAATATATATTGGAGCTCTGTGATCCCACCACCGTCCTTCCACCCCATTCATCACTACTTCAGCACCATCATTTTTCCAATTTATGAGGGTGTTGGAGTCATATCTAAGAGACATATAGATATGTTGATCTTTATTTTATAAAATTAATTCACTTAAATAAAATTATTTTTATCCTCAAATTTCAATTCCATATTCATCAGTCATCAGGGTAACCAGAACAATGATTTTTATGTTACCGGAATGGTGCACCACTCATGGTGTTATTATGACCTCTTCTCCTCATCATATCCTTAGTACACCTCAATTGAAGAATTATATCATTATAATTTATTGATGGAATATCTGTGGGGTCACCTATTAATTTTATAGTACAACCCTATAAATATTATTTTGGATGAGGAACCAAATTTCCCTAGGCATGCTGGTGATTAGTTACTCGAACCATCTCCACATATGGCGCCAGCACCATAACCTGAATCAACCCCCTCTTCTTTTTCCCCATCCTACTCTACCCACCCACCTATAATCCTATAATATTCGAGTCATACATAACCCCACCACTACATGTACCCTTCCCTGAGAAATTTTTTATTTCCTGACTAGAACAGATGGAGCAACAATATGTTAGTATCAAGGGATAAATATTATAGTTATTGGTGAGAATGGGGAAAATATTTCAGTAGAAAGGTAGATTATTTCCACATACATTATCCCCTCCAACCAACCTACTCACATTATCCACACTGAGAATATCCTTATCCCCCTCTGATGAGGTCTTGGTTTACACTTCTAATGACTTTACCATATTATGGGAAATTGTTCTTCCTGGATGCTCTACTCAGTCCTATTAGCTCACTATAGACCCCCTTCCCCACTGCATCACATATATATGAAGTACCTAAAATGAATGGGACAATTTTTTTTACATTTCATATCTTGAGGACACCCTGTGATTGTTTCCATCAATCAATATTCTATTTATATATATCTCTTTTTGTGTCTTAGAGTAATGAAAAAATTTCCTGTAGATTTATTTTCATTTTTATAAATATTAATTTTTTGGAGAGTCTCTACACACTTCAATTTACACTCCAATTTGGTGGGGATATTTTATGAAAATTTTCTCCATTTTTTAATATATCCTCCACCTAGAGGAGTATTATTTTCTCTTTTTTTCTCATTAATTTCTTAATTAAAATCTATTATTTCTCCCATGGCGTGTCCCTGAGTCATGTCACATCTCTTTTTTATTTCATGCTATGACACATGAGGGTATGTGTAATATTATGTGTGGTGGAGGGTACTATGGACCCACACTAGTCATTTTCCTCATTACAAGCCGAGGATGACATCTTTTAGGTTAAAATCATTTGAGTTATAGTTTTCATTAAATTAAATGATATTTTCAAAATTAACGTGATAATTTTTCATCATTTAAAATGAGGAGATTTTATTTTGGTTTATTTCATTTAGTATTTCAAGATAATATTAAAAAAGTTATTTTTTATTTAGAAATTAAATTGTGTTGGATTTTTTTAAAAAAAATTGATATACATTTGATTTGAAATTATTTTTATACTATTTAGGAAGGGTTGGTTTGGAAATTTGGATTTTCACATGTATTTAATATAGAATATTTATTTTAGGAACTTGTGATTTGTTTCTAATAAAAAAACATGCTTATCATTTTCAAATATTTATATATTCAAAGAATATTGTATCTAAAACAAATAATAAACTATGATAGAAATAAATTCAATGTAAAAAATGAATCTTCTTATAACATTTTTTGAAAACTCAACTTAGTCATGTGATAAAACTGTTAACCCATCATTGAGAAAAAAATATAACCTTTGTTTGTCTATTTTGGGATATATGGTAGAATAGAAATTGGGGACAGAAGTTGATTTTAATTAATGAAATGGAACATCTTCTTATGTTAACAAAATTTTAATGATAGAATTTCAATTCAATTTACTCAAATGGACTTTGGTAGTTTTCCATTGGATAAGTGTATCACATAGAATTTGTATTTGTTATTATAATTCAAATAATTTAATTATGCACATTTTTATATTTTATAAGGATGATAATTCTTTCACACTAGTGATTTCATGGAGAATTTCAGTCAGGATTTTCATAATGATAAGAAAATGATTATGTGTAGGGTAATTTTATGCACCCGATTTGGGGATATTATTTTGTTGTGATTATATGAGTCATGTGTTAGTTAATGATATATATATATATATATATATCTTTATTTGATTAAAATGTTTTATTTTAGTGTTTTCGGATTAATTTAATGTTTTAATAGTTGAATGCACACATTGGAATGGTTTTAGATGAAAAAGGAAAACTACCTAGCCTATAATTCATAAAAACAGGATATTTTTTTTTGAAATACATATCTTGACTTGATGGAGTACACTCCTAGGTTCTCACTCAGTTAATGAATTCTGTATCGTTAATTGAACACACTGTATATAAAAATTATAGAAGGGTTTAGTGAATAAAATCCTCTTAAGTTCCATGTTTCTCAATACCATAGGTTGTCTTATCCCACCAACTGATAGCTGCCATGTGGAATTCTGTAAATGGAATATGGAACTCAAGAACAATGGGAGAAACACTATGAGTTTCAATTTACCAAAGTAAAAATTATTTATTTTTATATACATGTTTAATTTATCTTCCCTATGAAAAATTGATTCACCTCTAATTTTGGAACTTTTCATAGAGGGTGTAGGTACTTCTACTATGCCAATTCAACAGCATTATGTTTGTGGGTGATTTTCAAATTCACTCACTTTTATTCTTCTTATTATTTTATTTTTTTTCATCTAGTATTATTGTATCCATGGGTGGGTTTGGGTTCTTTCTCAATCCTTCATCCTCCTGAGGGTCACGAGTGTATAAAAGGCGTAGCGTTGGATTTCAAATAAGATTATGGATATATTATATTAGCATCCATAGAGTGTTTCTTTCTATATATTGTCTCATAAATAAAATTAATTTGTTGCATTATATTCCAATCTCATAAATTAGAGTATATCAGACAAAAAATACTAAATTTAGTGAAAAACGTAATTTTAGTGGGAGAACCCATGACCATTGGGTGAGCATGTTTCTACTATTTTGGTGTTTTTTTAAATAATTTTTTAAAATAATTTAATCACATGACCAAGGGATAAAAATATAAAGAATTTGACTATTCATATTCAAGCTATTTTTGGATAGTACCATTCAATCTACAAGTTAAATGAAATTCTTAAATAATCAGAAAAAATAAATGATATTTAATTGAAAACAAATAATATGTTCAAAGAATAGTGAACCATTGATATGGGGGGATGAATTAGTTATCCTAATATTTTATAACATCATTAAATTAGAAAAAAAACATCATTAATTGTTTATTATTTGATCTTATCTACTTGAAACTATTCTTTCAACAAATTAATGGAAAATTAAAAAAATGGAAAGGCACAAACAACTTTTACAAGGATTTATTCATGTGGGGGTACCTAATCACTGTTACCTTTGATTTTAATCTCATTCAATATATTTTCCACTAATAATGGATCACTGAATAAAAATGGGGTATGTATATATAATCCTATAACTATTCATTACAATGAATCTCACTAGAATATTTTATTGGTCCACACTAGTTATTAAATTTTCCTAACATTGTAATAAATATCCCTAGTTGGGGTTTATTTAGTAAAAATTGTTGTTAATGATCTTATAGTCTTCAAGAAATTATTATAGTTGAACACTAAATTCGTTAGGAACATGGAGGTTTAATAAAATTGATGTTAATCTTCAATCAGTTAGCATAACTCAAGAAATTCATAATCAGTTGTTGATCTTCATCTCAATATTCTTATCAAATCTATAATCACTAAATTTATTAGGATCATCATATTTTTTTTCTTTTTAATAGAATACTAACTTCATTATATAATTCTCACTTATTCTCAATTTTAGTGATAACATTATTCACTCTTAGACATCTCACCTAATTCGAGTGTCCTTGAAATTTCATAATTAATTTCATTCTAATTAAAAATTACAGCTCAGGTTGTAGATAATCATCAAAACTAAATAGTACAATGAGATCATATGTGAATTTTTTCAATCAATTTAATTTGTGTTATCATTACCATGATCTTAAAATATTATATTATTCATTTAACTATCATCCCCATTGTAATTAATGAAATACCCTTTCTCTATTTTACCTCATTTCAAATGAATAATAATCCATTGGAAGTTCTTCAAATGGATCAACATTCAAAATAATTTGTAATTTTTTTTATAATTATATAAATATATATATTTTTATATCATATTCATTCTAATGGATTATCAATGGTTTATATATTCTTCAATATACTCATATCATGAGGGATCCCTTCAATACGAAACAACAGTTGAAAGAATGGACACTTGAATCAATTCCGGATCATTTGTATTTTATTGTTGAAATAAAAAAATATCATAAAATCCACTCATTTAAAATTTAGTAAAATATTTTGATGTTACAATTTATCAAAATCATCATCTGTGGTTTCTTCCTCATTCATTTTTTATCAAATTTTTATCATGTTATTCACTCAATTCATAACACAATCGATTTATTTATCTTGATTCAAAATTACATTTTCATTTTTTTAATCTAGTGAAATTCAATTCAATCATCATCATAATGGAATTAAATAATATTTTAATCTAAAATTATCAAGTAATTAATTTTACAGAATTCTCAAAAATATATAAATTAATGAAACTTATGAATTTCTTTTATTCATTGAGAATTAAAATGGATAACTATAAGAAGTTGATATACCAGGTATAGTATTATAGTCAAAATTTTAAATGTTGAACCATGTGATGTTCCAGTGAACTATAAGAAGATCATAAGTCACCCTTATGAAGTTTGGGAAACCTTACCATGTTATAGTGAACCTTATGATGGCATATGTTACAAAGTTTTAATCCTTAAAAACTTCTAAAATGTAATTTATAAAGATTATTAATGATTTGTTTTATTATTCCTTCTTAAATTTCTCAGTAATATACTTAGGGTCAAATATATATATATATATATCATGATTCCAAATATTAGGAGAGAAACTTCAAAATTTTGGATATAAAACTTATTTTATTCCATACTTAGTTGAATTCACCAAAAACAATTTATTCTAGAATATAAACAATAATTCTTAACTAGTCTCAAAAACTTATCAAGTATTTCAAATCAGCTAAAAAAATTCCAAAAACATTTAAAACTTCTCAACATAATCGAATTACTCTCAAACATGGTTAAAAAAATAAAAACAACCTTCATCAATTCTATAGGGATCTTAAATACCCTGTGTATTTGTTGATATTATTATTAAACTCTTTAAAATACTCTAAATTCAAAAAAAAATCAATTATTTTTACCATAAACATTCTTGAATGATAATTATCATCAAATTACACTATTGGATAAGTTATTTGTTTGATAAAATTCCATCTCTCATTGAGAAAAAAATTATCCAATTGACTTAGATGTTCCCCCCAATATATACTTCCTTTACTCCCCTGTTTATCATTAACCATAGATCTATATTAATAATAGATAAAGAAGGATCACACTTACCCAATGATAAATAGAAACACTTAATTTGATAAACAAGAGTTGTGTACTTTTTAGCCCCATTTTAAAACATAATCCAATGATTTTTTGTTGTGTTTAACATATTCCAAGGTGGGAGGGGAAGGATGGTTATGTAGTTTATCCCCAATTATAGAAACCGATATTTCTTATAATTATATTTTTAAATATTTATATATTATGATATTTGGTGAAAATTATACATCATGATTAACATAATAATTTTCCACTCTCTCTTTCAAAAAATGAATATGATATCAACATGATTTGATCTAGTGTGTTGTACAAGATTCTTTGATAGATTAATAACACTCTGATTATCAAATTAAATATTTAATATCCTCACAAACTATACTTTCATATATTCCATCTACACTTACATTAATAAAATATATGATCAAGTATGTTTTGATGCAATATATTATGCCTCACATATACTCAATGCTACTGAATTCTATTTATTTATATAAAAAATACATAATACTCAATAAGATATAGTATTCCATAAGTTGTTAACTTTATATCAAAACATTATTTTAACTAATATTCATTTATGCCTCCCTTAAAGTTTAAGTATGATAATTTGTTGTACTATTGACAATAATTTATATTACCGTTTTTATTCCTTGTGTTTTTTCACCTTATTATGTATGCGAATATTTAGAATCAGTATAAAAGCTTTCATAAAGATTCTCCCCACAATCAATATTTTTCAATGATGTAGTGGGATAGAGTAACATGCAAATGATTCTTCTAAAATATTTCTGATTCACACTGATTATTCCTTTATCATTTCTCAAATTAGTTCTAAATTGAATGGTTGAACATATTTTCAAATAATACTCTATGATAAATTTCATCAATAAATTCTCTAGAACATTTCCCTTAGTATAAGAAGAAAAATTCATCCTTCTATGTAATCTACAATCATATATTATAGTTCATATCACCCAACAAGTACCTAAAATAGTGTTTCTTTTTCTATTTTAAAAATTCATCACGTGGATACTATTTTTAAGAAGAAAATGTAATTTCATCAACATATACAATGACAATTACAGTCCCTATAGGGAGCTCCATCACGTATAAGTATATATGAGGTATTTCTGTTAAAATTAATATATTTCACAAACATTCAACCAATTTATAAAGAAATAATATAGAGATTTGGTTCTCAAGAAGAATGTTTTTCATGATCTTAACAAAAATCATGTTTATTATCTCAACAACACCATTCTTCTTGGGGTATAGGGTGCACTAAATTGGTTCTTTCTTCAATAATTTTAAAGATAAAATTTTTAACAATTTTATGTATAGTACTTAAAATTATATAATATCATCTTTATGATGTAAACCCTCAAATATTTCTCAATATTTATTCTAAATATTATGAATATGTATATTACTTCATATATATATTTTATAAACATAATAGTATTTATCACACTGTAATCATCAATGAAATTGAAGAATTATATATCACCTCTGGAAGAGTTATTTCTTATATAACCATATAAACCTATATGTATTAACTCTAAGGTCCTAATGGGATGAATTTCTACAGTCATGTTAGTCCTTTAAACCATATTTCACTTCCAGAATGTTTCAAAAATAGTATATATTTCACTATTAATTAGGTAAAGGAATATTATAATAACATTGTATGAGATTTTACCCTTTTTTTAACATTAGTAATGTCTCTTGTGAAAAAAATTATTCTATTTTTTGGAACTTATGTAGCACAAATTGTTTGGATCATTAAATTGAAATAAATTTCCACTTGTTCTATCTCCCTTCAAGATAACAATACTATATTAATAACGATTAATGATGCATGGATTATTCTTGAAATAAAAATCATTCCCATAGTCACACAATTCTCCCACATTTAGAATATTTTTCTTAAGTCCTTGCACATAGAGAACAACTTTTCATTTGAGATTCTATGTTTCATTCCCAAAAGTAACAAAACCATTAATTATGAGAGTACATTTATTGTAAAATGAAACATCCCCCATCATGTTATTTTTTTTATTCTAAAAATGATTGTGAATCTTGAAAAGTTCAAGGAACAACAACTATTAATAAATCGATGGATTTCCTTCCTTTCAGGATTTCAAATAAAGGTCAAAAATAATTTATTTTTCTTCAGAATGTAGCTTTTGAATTATGTTCCCCTTTTTAATATTGGGAATTTTTCCAAGAAAATATGTTACTCATATATCAAAAGAAATTACCTTTTCGTTCATATCTACCATATTATTCTTCCAAAGTATCAAATCTATTTTTTGTTCATAGATTTTATATTTTCATTCTCAAAATATTCTTATTTTGTTCATCCTTTTATATTATTTCAAAACCATTACACCATGATTCGTGCCTTCTCCGTCCTAAATACATATTTTTCTATCATGAATAGTCTAGGTGACTGAAAATATTAGAGTGCCTATAATATCCAATGAATATACTTCTTCCATAATAATGGAAATTATATCTAGAATTTATTTCCCATGGATGTCCAAGTATTTTTAATGATTTTTATTGGAATTAATCTTCTTATATTGATTTTATTATCCTATTTTTTATATAATTGGTCTTCTAATCACATATATTATCCACAATGTGACTATATTCTAGATTTAAATCGTTTGTAGTTAGCAATGAAAAAATTGAATAGAGCCTTTTCAGGTAAATATGTAACCTTCTCCTTTAAGTTAATTATGTGAAATTCTTTAGATGTCATATCTTTGACTTATACTAACATATTTTAATCATACTTCACCTTATTCAATGAATTTTTATCTTTAATTAATAATAATTGTGTTTATCTTAACTCTTCTTCGTTAAACATGAGTTTTTATTTAAGATCCTTAATCATATTTCATTTCTTAGTTAATTGTTTCTTGATATTTTCTATTTAATAATTGTGGTTAGATTCCTTCTTAAAAATATCTTCCATAATCTTAGATTTTTTCCTATTAATTATTAAAAAATATTATTTATTTCATGAGCATAGTATTCTACTCAAGTTGTAACTCTTTTTCTGATTTTATAATGTGGTCCATGTAATTTATTTCTCCATATTCTTCTTAACTCTTTATGTACTCTTCATTATTATATAGATGATCCATGAAATATTTGAATTTATCAAAAAAATATTAATTATATTGGTTTCTTAAGGACACATCATACTCTTCATATTTCCTCATTATAATTCTTCTTTTTCTCTATTTAAATTTATCCTAGTTCTCAAAGGATTTTGAAACTATTCTAGAGCACATAACCCATTTATCCTTTTGAGGACTCTCATTCTAATTATCAGCTCCATACTCTCTAATCATATTATTTATATATTATATGTAAAATTTTCCAATACAACCATATTCTAAATATCTAAATAAATGTTTCATATTATATTTTCCTTTTCGTTTTATGATGTTATTTGAGATAAATGAGATAATTCTCTTATAATCCTCATATATTTATTATTAATACTCAAAATTACTTTAATAATCAACTTATTCAACTTTTATTTTAATATTCCTCATGTATTAAGAATTATATTTCCCCTTTAACATTATTTTTTAAAACAATAGCCTTTCTAGTATAAAAATAAATGATTTTTTATTGTTTATCAAGTATAAGATCTGCTCTATATTCAAATTTTGAATATTTAGTATCAACTCGTTTGTGAAATTTCTAATCAATTTATTTATAAAAGTAGTCTTTCAAATTTTCAACATAGAATCTAATATTTACTAAAATTTCATTGACACTTTTAAAGTATACATCTATGTTTTCATCTTCAATCATGTTGATATCTTTAATTAATCTAATGTTCAATCATGGTTCAAGGCGGTGGCATCCCGTCGTTGAGGTTCCGGGTTCAAGTCCTCGCAGAGGAAATGCGCACCATACGCCAGCGATCCACTCATCCTCTAGACTCCGTGGGAACTGGCCCAAGCCCAAGGTTGGCCACCTTGGGCCTAGCTGGGGACGTGCGATAGGAGGTGGGGTAAGGCCACCTCAATACCCTCTAAACCGACCAACACGTTTGCCCGCGGGGGCTGGGTGAGTTGTTTCAAGGCGGTGGCATCCCGTCATTGAGGTTTCGGGTTCGAGTCCTCGCAAAGGCAACGTGCACCATATGCCAGCGACCCACTCGTCCCCTTGACTCAGTGGGAACTGGCACAAGCCCAAGGTTGGCCACCTTGGGCCTAGCTGGGGACGTGAGATAGGGGGTGGGGTAAGGCCGCCTCAATACCCTCTAAACCGACCAACACGTTTAGCCCGCGGGGTCTGAGTGAGTTGGTTCAAGGAGGTGGTGTCCCATCATTGAGGTTCCGGGTTTGAGTCCTCGAAAAGGCAACGTGCACCATATGCCAGTGATCCACTCGTCCCCTCGACTCCATGGGAACTGGCCCAAGCCCCCAAGGTTGGCCACCTTGGGCCAAGCTGGGGATGTGCGATAGGGGGTGGGGTAAGGCCGCCTCAATACCCTCTAAACCGACCAACACGTTTAGACCACGGGGGCTCGGTGAGTTGGTTCAAGGAGGTGGCATCCCGTCGTTGAGGTTCCGGGTTCGAGTCCTCGCAAAAGCAACATGCATCATACGCCAGCAATCCACTCTTCCCCTAGACTCCATGTGAGCTGGCCCAAGCCCAAGGTTGTCCACCTTGGGCCTAGCTGGGGACGTGCGACAGGGGGTGGGGTAAGGCCGCCTCAATACCCTCTAAACCGACCAACACGTTTGCTCTGAATGGTCCTTTTTGGCTCCTGAATGTTGCAGGAACTTTGTTGACGCTAATGCTTGTGGCACGGTGTTTACCAGAATATGTAAATCTCCTTTATGATGATCTGTTTATTAATTTTATTTTTCAATAAATTTGGTAGGGGTGGATCTTTGATTCATCCCTCGGCGTTTTGTCTACTATAACATATCTTATTTTAAATTTATATTTTTTAAAGCTCTTTTCAACAATTCCCCATATTTAATTTTCAATTTGAAATCCCAGAAATCTTGATGTTTAATTTTACTGATATAAAAATAATAACATCATTTCATTCTATTCCATCAATTGAAAAATTCATATTATTAATAAAATACATTATTTCACTTCTATAAATAGGTGTAAACCTCACTTTTTTTATATGAATAACATCCTATCCAAGTGAGAAATGATAGGGAAACATCATTTTCTTATAACTATGGTAGTGGTTTCTTTGAAAATTATGAACTCCCATGATGTTCACTGAGTTTGTATTATTCATATATTGCTAATCAAGGATATTATAAAGAGAACATGAGGGATTTTCTAAAACTAGATATTCCATGATAATCAGTGCATGAATGATAATAGGGGGATCAATGGTGAAAATAGTTAATTATTTATTTCTATTCTAAATTAAAATTTTATTTCTATTTAAATTCAATCATCTCAATGTGAAACTCTTCTTTACATAAATAAATCAATATAAAAAAGATGCTTAGGGGACACACAATTTTTCCAATTTTTATTCCCAATGTCGTTTCCTAATATATGTTTGATCTTGTCTCAATATTTTTTCATAGATTCTCAAAAAATAATGATTCCTCAATTTAATGTTGTGTATGGAAGTATCAAACTCTACCAATTTGTACAACAACATCCAATTAGAATATAATACTAGTTCCCACTATTAATAATACGATACAATCATTTTATGATAGATCAAAATTAGTTTGGTATTTATTTTACTATATATGTTTCTCCTCATCTTTGATACTTTGATAAATAATCAGAATAAGGTTATATCATATTTAGAAACATCGATATTTAATAAACATGAAGATAAAATGGTGTTTTCCCACCTGAGTAGTTAATTTTGGGAGGACTAAATTGAATTTTTTTTCCAATTCCACAGTGATGGTAGTTGAAGTACAGGTTCCATGGTTACTCATTGAATAAAATAAAACAATTAGTTATTTATATATTTAAATTATTATTCAATAATTATTTAAGATTTAACAAAACATAAATTAATGATCTTAAAAATTAAAATTTCCAAAAAAAATTAACACCATAAATTTGTTTTTCAAGAATTATAAAAAAATACGTTTCAGTTATGAACATCAATGGACATAATTGGGATTAAAATATCTTATGAATTATATTTTTCATAATAAATCTCCTCAATAGAACATAAATATACCAAAACATTCATGGTATTGTAGTTTTTTGTTAATTACATAAATATAAACTTCTTTTTCTAACAATTAATATTGAAAAACATTCCTAAATTATAATCCAAGGTTGGGATGATTACACCTAATGGTCAGAGGTATAATCATATTAATTATTGTTTAGATCTTTGGTTATATTTTTCTTTATATCCCGTGAATGAAAGAGATATGACATAATGAAATTATAAAATAAAATACTGGAAATCTGGACAAGGAAAATATTATTCAAGTATCCAAACAAACAATCATCATCATCCATAACCCCAACACTAAGGGGGTGGGGGTGGGTCAGTCATACATTATGTAAATGATGTAGATAAATCTCCATACACAAGACTAGTTTTCATTACATTTAAGAAACGTATAATAAATACAATCCACACCCAGCAAAAATGATAGTCATTTCCCACCATATGAGTTTTAAGCTCTTCCTTTTTCAAATATAGATCTCCCCAAAGATATCAATCCTCTGAAAATGGTCGAATTTTATTAATTACATGGCCGTTATTCTCCAATTTTGTTCCCATGTCATTATATTAGATCAAAATAGTGGTTAATGAGGTAGGTGAGATGTGGGTAGACAGTTTCTTAGGGTCACATTACTATGTTGAACAACTAGGTAAATTGTGATCTATCCATGAAGCTCACTCATTCCATCAATTTTAGGCAGACGTTTTCTAGGAGAGTCCACATGGTTTCATAAACCATGAAAAAGATGTAAAAAATGGATCCATCCCACAATTTTGAATTCTACATGGTTCTTGGGTTGATAATCATTGTATAACAAACCTACACTATATTTCACATTTATATTAGATTTGTTACATAAATTAAATAAAAAATATTGATATTACCACAGTATTTGAGAATTATATAAATTATATTACAACTTCAAATAATAAAACATCATCTTTATTTAAAACATCCTCAATATTCACACACTTAAATCTACATGGGATAACCTAGGGACATATATAAGAAAGGGGTGAGCTATAAATACCATTACATGAATAAAAATTGAATATGGGTAAAAATGATATAAAATAGGAATATCAAAGAGTAATAAAAGAACATGAATAATAATTCATTATATAGAGTGATAATCATAAACATGGGAAATGTAGAAATGAATTAAAATACTTCGTCATAAACATAGGTTAATGATAACTACCAAGACATCAGGATAGAAAAATTATTGTAAATAAATTTGTTTTAAACAATGTCCCAATATGATATCTCATGAGACTAAACATTACCCAATATATTGAAGCACCATATAATTTCTGGCACACCCATAACCTTCATTTCATTCACATTCTTATGTGTACTATATATATCATAAAACATGGAGCCATTTATCTTCACATTTTCATCCATGAACATGAATTGTGGAAGAAACACATTATAGTACAATGTCAAATAGGTAAAAGTTTATAAAGGTGAAAACCTTTGATAGGTAATGGTTATAGTATTAACTACACAACTATTTTTCCATGGAAAATCATCATGAAATATTTTCATCAAAAAAGCGTCACATACAAATTCATAAAGTGGGTTGATGAGATATAATGGGGTATATAATAATTTTGAAATAAAATATGACGTAATAGGGACATGAAAAGAAATATCCCAATATAAGTAATTTTAAATCGAAGGTTCTGATAATAAATAAACATGATTTAATGAAGGGAAGGAAATGGAACCCTTACTAAATTTTGGCACGATAACAGGTGTACATAAAGGATCATGGGTGGTATTATTTAGAGTGAAAGGGGTATATTATAATTTATACATGTAATTTATAATAATGGGGATATGTAAGAAAATATCCCTACATATTAAAATGAAAATTAAATGAAATAACATAAATGAAGTTCTTGATAATAATTGGGGAGTTTAGGATCCCTTACTTGATTGTGAGAATCCAAATGCTAGGGAAGGACTTATTTAGGGATTGGGGGAACCATGGGAGAACTCTAAAAATTATAAGTAAGAGTATGGACATACTCCAAGAAATTTTTGTGAATCTATATTGGAGTTTTTGTGCGATTATATAAGAAATGATTGGTATTTCATTATTATTTAGGTTTTGGAATATACATAACAATATAACCAAAACCACAAATCATCCCATGGTTTATATAAAATTTTAGTGGATCCCATTATTTTATTAGTCCATGGTAAGAACATAATAATATAACTACCTTTATTTTGTGGTGTTGAGTCACTCTCTTAATGAAATGATTTTAAAAGATTAGAATATATTATAAGATTTAGAGGATTCATAAAACATTTTTAAAATAAATAAAAGAAACTTATAATCAAATTATTTTAAAATGAAAAATATATATTTGCTCTGGGATACCAATTATATTATTTATTACATCAATTTTGTGTAATTATTATATAATAATACACAAATTATATTTATACAACATTTAATTTTTACCCAAACATTTGACCATCTAGGAAAATTATGAGAAATTCACCATGGGATAATTAATATTTTCTAATTACAAAAGTAATATTAATTTTATATAATTAGTTTTATAAATGTGTTCATTTTCACTTGTAAAATTGTAATCGACATTTATTGAGAAATGATCGGTTTTTTACAATAATAGTTTTTGTGCCCTTATTAAATTTACATTTGACATTATAAAAATTAAACAATCATTTATATTTAATAAACATTATTTAAAAATAATACCTTTTAAAATATTATTTTTTTTAAAAAATTCATTATTTGATCAATATAAATTCTCTAGTTAAATATTAATAAAAACAAAAACCAACTTTTCCTGTTATATTATATCGAAATAAAAATAATTTATATAGTAACAATAATATGATGAAAATATTTCTATTGTTTTATATAAAATAATGTACATAATCATATCTACAAGGTCATGATACATATCCCTTTAATACACTCACAAATTTCCTAAGGGTATGGTGTGTGATTGATGGTCTTTCATGGGGAGTTTTGACGAACATGATTTGGGACATGATCTCAATGGGCTTTAAATTATCCCATAAACGGTTTTTATCATCCATAAGTTGTTGTATCTCATATTGGGAATGGTAAAGGTAATTTCCTAGTGATTATATATCCCTTTGAAGCTTTTTTATATGGGGTTCAATGGGTATGATCCTACTAGTTAAGGTCATCACATTCATTCTCTGTGTCACATGTATTTGTTAAAACACTATATTTATATGAATCATGTGATTAATGTAAAAATAATAATATTTTGTCAATGTTAATGTTGATTAATGGTCATCCTAATACAGTAGGATATAATAAAACCAAAGGAGTGCATGTGTTTTCTAAAACTATATTACTAAAACAAGATATTTAACTTAATTGCAATGGGAATTTTATTTAAAACAGTTTAGGTCATTACAATATTCCCCCTAATGAAATTGAATCTTAAAAAATTTATTTTCCCACAATAAATTAGACGAGGGTAACTCTGTTTCATCACCTCATCTAGTTACAATGTCACTTCTTCAAACTTCTAGTTTCTCTGTAACAATTTCACAAATTGTATTTTCATATTCTGTAAAACTTGTCTCTACAATCAAATATCATAACCATTTTCTCATCCAATGAGAGATCATTCACCAATGATTCAACCTCTGGATTGAGTACATATAAGGTGTTTGAAAGGTACCTTCTCAAGAGGAATACATGGAATAAATCATGTACTTGAGATTGGTTTGGTGGGAGTGAAAGTAGGTAGGCCATCAGTCTAATTCAATCAAAGATCACAAATGGGTTGATGTATTTTGAACTAAAAATTCCATTATTTCCAAATCTCATGACTTTATTCTATGTATATATTAAGAGTAATAACATGTCTCCAAGATTAAAACCTTTGTCTCGTCGATGATTGTTACCATATCTCTTATGTAAACTCTATGGAGCCATTATGTTCTGTTGAATGGTCTTAACCTTTTTTTTCCATTTTATTGAATATTTAAGGACCTATTAGTATTTATTCCACAAATTTATCAAAGCATGAATTTTATCTATACCTCTTCCCTTAAAGGGCTTTATAGGGAGCCGTTTTGATTCTTGATTGGAAGTTGTTATTGTATGAGAACTCATCTAGAGGAATATGTTGATCCCATAATAATTTAAAGTCCCTATAACATGTCTCAAAATGTATTATAATGTTTGAATATCCTAATCATATTGGTCATCATTTTTAGGATGATATTCCATAATGAAGTTCATCTTAATATTTATAGATTGTTGAAAACTATTCAATAACTTTGAGGTGAATATTTGATCTTGATCGGATACTATCGATAGTGGTACTCCATACATCCATACAACTTATTTTATGTATATCTATAAATGTTGATCCAGTGTGAAATCCTCTAAAATCACAATGAATTGTGGAGTATTTTTAAGATGAACCACTACAACCCTGATAACATTATATCCCCCCAATGTCTTCAAATGTCTGGTGATAATGTCCATGGTTCTTTTTTCCCATTTCGATGTTGGGATGTGTAATGGTTTCATCGCCTCCTTAGAATTATGACATTCAAACTTCAATTACTAACACATCAGACACTTTTATGAAGATTCACCAAACCCCTTATTCATATTTTACCAGAAATAGTTCTCTTAGTGATCTCGATAAATCTCTATGCTTCAAGTATGGATAGAGATGTTTGAGCTATGTCCAGCATCCAATAGATCCTTTAACATAGGATTGAATGGTACACATAGTCATGGACAACATCTTACAAATCCTTCTTCATTAATATTGAACTCCAAGGAATTACCTTTCCTCATACTTTCCACTTTCAACTAAATTCCCACATCATATTTTTCAGAATCTTCTAACCTCACTAGATGGGATAGTTGAGGAATCATTTTTTAAAGGAGTCATGATGTTCCTTAATTTATGATTCCCCTAACCATCCTTTCCAAATCATAAAAGGTTATATCCCGTTAAATTATGATTAATGATATAATTTTTTAACCATTTAAAAAAGTTTCATTTACAACTTTATTCACATTCCTAGTGTGGCATTACAATTAGGATTCATATTCCTTGATCTTCTCTAACTATCTTCATTTTTTAATATTCATCTCTTTCTATGGGAATATATACATGAAGATTTTTTGATCCATAGATATTTCATAGTTCTCTACAAAGAGGTAACATCACTATATTTTCCATGTGAAGATGACTATAGCTAAATCTATATCAAGGGTTGGGTTGTTTTATTTCTGAACATTCAATTTACTTGAATCATAGGCCAAGACATTGTCGTTATAAATTCACACATATCCCAATCCTTTCTTCAAGGCTTTGTTAAATACAAAAAAAAAATTCTCCACCAATGGGTGCTTTGTGCATAGGTGAAGTGACATGCCTCCTCTTCAGGTTCATTATGCTCTCTTCACACTCATCATTATAAGAAATCTTAACTAAATTCATAGTTATCTAGGTTAGAGGGTTTTAAAATCAGGATAAATTTATCACAAATCAATGATAATACATATCTAATCTTGGAAAACTATAGATTTATATCATATTTGTTGGAATATTCCACCAATAAAATGATTCTATAATTGAAGGGTACATAAATATCCAATTTCTTATGATGATATTCCCAAAGAATGAGACTTCCTTCATCCAGAACTCACATTTTATGTACTTGGTATAAATCATCTCCTTTCATAAGGTCTTTAACATAATGGTTAAATTCTCCTCATGAAAGTCCTTGTTTTTGAAGTACATTAGAATATAATCAATAAATGATTCCAAATATCTGTTGATTTAATTTATAAATACACTATACATCAAGTTAGTGATGATTTTTGGAGCATTAGTGAGACATAAAGGCATCACTATGAACTCATAGTGCCTATGCCATGTATGAAAAGCAGTCTTAGTGATATCATCCCTCTTCACCCTAACTTGGTAATATCCCAATCGCATATCCACCTAGAAGAAGTATTTTACTCAACGTAACTATTCGAACTAGTAATAAATCCATTAAAAAAGATACTTTTTATTTATCATGATACTTTTGATCATATGATAGAAAATTAAATGATGCATTGAAGAATCGTTATTGTTGACGAAGAGGACTAGTTCACCCCATGGTGAAGCACTTGGGCATATGAACCCTTTATCAAGATTCTCATATCTTTGTTTCTTTAGCTCCTCAAGTTCCACAATATCCATTCTATATGGAGTCTTGGATAATAGAAACTCCTGATGTATAAGATCATCTGAAAATTAATCCTCTTAGCTAAGACAAAGATCGGGGAATTCCTCGAGAAGAACATCACTGAATCCCTCATAGTAATCATGTATTTAATGATGCTTATTTCTTTAAAATCAATAATTTGAGTTATATACACTTTCTCATAGTTAAATATTATCCATCATTGTGATTTTGGTGTTAATGAAGATTTTTCCTCCTCCTAGAACTTGTACAAAATCAGAGTTCATTTCACAATATGGAGAGTGATTAACTTCTCATAATAATTTATGTTGGATCTATATAGGGAAAGCCAATAAATACAAATAACTACATAAAATTATAAAAAAGGGAGTATAAATATGTTTTTAGGGAATTTTATCGCATATATTCTGATAGGGGAGAAGTTATATGCTCGAGATGAAATAATTTTTCCATTTTCTATTTTTAGAGACAAATATGCCTTCATGATTTCTTGTGATGTTGGAATAATTATACAAAACATTCATGATATGAAGGAATGTGTAGGAATATAATCAAAATGTATGTTCACTATAATTGAAGTAATAACTATAATACATATCACCACTTTTTTTTGGTATCTATCTCAGCGGTTATGATGGAAAAAGATTTAACTTTCTACCTTGGAGGTTATTGGTTGTATCTAAAAACCCTTATCTTAGTGCATTGGTTTGAAAGGTTCCATTGTTACTTGTAGTTATATAAATAAACAATGTTTTGAGGGTTTATTAGATCATTCAATT
Source organism: Viscum album (assembly GCA_963277665.1). Classification (NCBI taxonomy): domain Eukaryota; kingdom Viridiplantae; phylum Streptophyta; class Magnoliopsida; order Santalales; family Viscaceae; genus Viscum; species Viscum album. The sequence goes on along the minus strand of OY728139.1, from coordinate 1,507,174,234 downwards.
CCTATGTCACATTGGCGGGATTCTTCTACAAGAAATCATTATCTAGGATTCCTTTTTTACCCATACCTAATGCATTTCCACATTCCCCTTAGCTAATTTCCTTGGTGATTCTTTATGAACCTTTGACAAGTGGTATGTTGAAATTTCATTATAATGTTTGATTTCTATATCGGAACACCATAACTAAAGTCAACCTTTTGATTCTTATCCCAGTGATAACCTTGAGACTCATAGATATTCATTTAAACTTTTAGGACACATTTTAAAATTTACTCATAAACATCAAAGTATTAGATTGCTAAATATTTTATTAGACTATGTTTTATCCCACCAAAAATCAGTCAATGTTGCATTCAAGGAAAGCAACAAATATGGAGGTGTATCATTCAAGTCTTTTAAAATTTGTCTTTTATAAAAAAATTGATTTTTCTTATTTTTAATTAAGGGAAATTAATCATCTTTTTATTTTATGTTGGAGACTGTGAGAAAAACATTTATCAATTTTTTTTCAGAATTCCTTTTGCTTCATCGCTTCAATATATTCCTTTAGATTCGTACTATTGATCAATGTTCAACACTGATCATATTATACCTCCATATTATAAATATATAGTAAAACCTTCTATTTCTCAGATCATTTAAGGATGTATAACGTCGTATCAATTGAGATGATTCATTGATCCATGATTAATTGATCAGATGATGCATTAAAATACGTAGGTCTTTACCATGTAAAACTCTCTATCAAAACTTTTTTTCTATTTGGGGGATTTGGAAGCCCCTACCAGTCCTATTTTTTACTCATAACCTGATTCAAATGAAAGAGTATCATTATAAATTTTTTCATTCCATCTCTCATCTAGTTGGGAATCTCATTAGGGTTGTAATCACATGACCCATCACATTGGTTTTTTACCCAATTCCTTTTATTTACGACCATAGATTTGAATAAAATTAAAATTAGGATTGATTATTTTTAAACTATCAAACATAGAAAGGGTTAATTCAATTACAATAAATGGATAACTCAAAAATTTCATTTATTTCATAGCTTATGAATTTCTAGGTTTCAATTTATATTATCCATGTTCCATTTAGAAACTTATATTATTATAGAAATTATTTTCCAATAATAATGGTTTTTAATGAGATAATAAATTTACTAAATAATATGACCCATTTTTTTAAAACTAGTTGAATATTATGGTCTATTATTTTGTACCTGGTTACACAGAGTTAGGGTCGATACACCTTGCAGGAGTTGTTAACCCTTTGTACATATAAGCTATAACCATGTCCACTTGTACTATCTATAAAAGGATGTATTTTCTTGATAAAACACTTATTTTTTACATAAAAAAATTCTATGGATGTTTTTTACAATTTCTCTTATTTTTAAAGTTTTTGATATGGTTTTATAATCCTAATCCCAAAAATATAAAAACTTATCCTTTGATACTAACTATAAAAACCCCAATCATTATTTCAAATTAATAATTCTTTTATGAAAAATATTTCAGTTAATACAACCTGAATGATCAATATTTTATGTTTCTTTTTGAATTAGGGGAATTAAATAAAAAGTTAAAATAATAAAACACCATCCTTATTGTAAATATCCTTAATATGCTCACACATAGAACTTCATGGGATAACCTGGGGATATACATAAGAAAGGGGTGAGCTATAAATCTCAGCAAGGTAATCATAATGGAATAAGGTGATTCATGATAGACACAATGATTATCAATTGGGAATATATGGAACGTGAATAATAAAGCATGATATATCATGGTAATCATGATCATGTGAAATGTGGAAAACAACTTATAACAGTCAATAATAAATATAGGTCAGGATAATTTCTAATACAACATGATAGAAAAAGTATCTTAAAGAAATATGGTACGCCCCCAGTCCCAACATTATGTCTCTTAATACTAAACATTACCCAATGCATTGGAGTGATATATAATTCTGGGAACACGCATCACATTCATTTCATTCATATGATTTAGTGTGCCACGTAGATCATAAAACATGGAATCATTTATCATCACATTTGATTCCATGAACTTTAAGTGTGGAATAAATAGATGTACATACCAAGTCAAAGATTTATAATTATATAAAGGTTAGAATCCTTGAAAATAAATTTTTATGATATTTACTACCCAAATATTTTTGGCATGGATAATTGTGGTGGAATCTCGAGAGCATAACAGTTTCACTTAAAAATTCATAAAATGGGTTGATGAGAGAGAAAGTGGTATATCATAATTTAGAAGTCAAATATAAAGTAATAGGTAAATGTAAATAAATATATCAACATAAGTAATTTGAAATATAAGGCATAAGATAACAAAGGAACTTGAATTAAAGAAGTGAATGAAAAAAGATCCCCTACTAAATTTCAGCATGGTAACAACTATACATAACAGTTCTTGGGAGGTATTAATGAGAGTGAAATAGGGACATAATTATTCATAGATGAAGTGGATAGTAATGGGAATGTTTAGTAGCATATCCTGACATAGGTTAATGAAAATTAAATGAAATAACGTAAAATAAGTTCTTAATAAAAAGAGGAGAGTGGATAATCCATTACTTGAGGGTGTGACACCAAATAATTTGGAGGGGATTCGTGATAGATTGGGAACAAAATTTGAGGACACTAAATAGTGTAGGATAGAGTATGGACGTTCTCCATGGAGTTTTAGTGAAGGGAAATGGGGTTTTGGGGGTTTAATATAGTAAATGTCTAATATATTATTATTATTTAGGTTTTTGAGTCTAATTAAAAAAATTACAAAAAAACACAAACCATTCCATGGTTTTCCCCATGGTTTCTTCCAACTAATAGTTGTTATCATTATTTTATTAGCCCAAGGGCTGACACTAATAAAATAAGTAACTCACTTATGTGGAAGTGAGTCACTCGCTTAATGAAATTATTTTAAAAACTTAACATATATTATAAGATATTTTTTATTAATAATACCTTTATAAATAATATAAAATCAAATTATTTTAAAATTTAAAACATAGATTTGGTCAAAGATATACTATATATTGTAAATTACATAACTTTTGGGTCATTATGATGTCATAATACACACATTATATTTAAATGATATTTAATTTATACCCACAAATTCAACTGTATCAAAAAAATATAAAAAAATAACCGTTGTATAATTTTGGATTTATGATTAAAAAAACTCATTTGATATAATTTGTTTTTATATATGTTCATTTTAACTTTTTAAAATAGTAATCTACATTTATTGAGAAATTCTTGGTTTTTTTGACAATAACTATTTTTGAACCCTTATAAAATTTATGTTTTATTTCTTAAAAATTAAATACTCATTTATATTTCATAAAAATTATTTAATAATAAAATTTTAATAAAATTTTATTTATTTCAAAAATAAATTAATTCATTAAAATACATTCCTTAGTTAAATTTGAATACAACACAAAAATACTATTAGTGTTTTATTATATCAAAATAAAAATCATTTATAAAGTAAATAAAATAGGATGAAACTATATCCACTGTTTTATATAAAATAATGTAAATAATAATATCGTTAGGGTATTTTTAAATATATTTTTAATACACCCAAATATACACTTAGGATTAGGTGCGTGATGGTGGGAATTTCATTGGGTTGTTCAGTGAACATTGTTTCATCTGTGACCTCGATGAGTATGAACTTCTCCTGTAAAAGATTTGTCAGATGATTATGTTATTTGATCTTATATTGGTCTTGGTTAATGAAAAATCCCATTGATTATATCTCCATTTTAATATCTGATAAATGGGATTCATTATGTACAATTCTAATGGTTGAGGCCATCACTGCCTTTTTCTGCGTCACATAGATTTTTCGACACCCTATATTTGTAGTAATCATGTAATCACTATTAAATTACTAAATTTTATCAATAGTAGACAAGATTACTTTTCAATTAAATATATTAGGATATAATAAAACCAATGGAGTTTATGATTTCTTATATACATATTATCTAATAATATATTAAATTAAATTTCAGGGGGGTTTTTTATAATAGTTTCGGTCATTGTAATCTCATTGAATTATAATTTGGGATCACATAGAGGTTATTTATCATCATGTGAATTTATTTTGTTATTTATAATATATATTTATATTAAGATGTTATTAATTTATCTATGTACATGATTTCATTCAATGTATCCATTGATGAATTTCCTAATAATTTCAAGAGCTTATGAAATCCATATCTCGTAATATCCACATGTAAGGTGTTGAAAATATCATATAATCACTTAATTTAATTCATAAATTGACTTCTATTTAAATATTCTACTAAATTTAAAATAGTTAACCAAAAAATTCATTTTTTAACACCTTTTTTAAGACGAACATTTAGAAAACTCCCCTTATGTTTACCACATGCTCGCTCCTATCAAAGATAAGCTTATCGATCTAAGTATACAAATAATATAAAAATGATTCTCACATCCATAATAATTTAAATTATATAAACATATAAAATTTATACCAACCCAAAAATGGAACTTAAAGAAACTATTCCATCCATGTATATGGTAAGGTAATGACTTAATGGGGTTCAATGATTTACGTTCCCTTCCCAAAACATAAGATTGATAGTGGTCCCTGGTGATAATGTTATACTAGACAAGGATGGCGAGGTATAGCACATGAATGGGAAATATGGAATAAAATATATAATAAATAGAAAAATATATAAATAGAACTCGCCTATTGTGAGGATAGATTAATATAAGGATTTTTGTGCATGAGAGCGTGTTGAGTGGAAGAGTGTTCTTTGATTCAGGCAATTAAGACTACCAATGGTCTTAAATAGGGAACCATAAATAGTGAAGAAATAAAAATACAATATTATATGGGGAAAATAGAAAATTTATATCACATCATATCAATACAAATATTTTTCATTAGACACAAAATATGGAAATAAGATCAGTGTAGACAAAATCCATACATTATAAAGAATGTTTGTGTGAAGGAAGGGAAAACAATAAAAAGTACATATAAATAATAATTTTCATCCCATGGGAGTTATAATTTTAATGGGGGCCAAGAACTTTGGATCTGGATTTTACATCGCAGGATGTGTCTACACCCATAGATTTAAAATCCATTCCCTTAGGGGATGGAGGGGCTACACCATCACCATTAGGTGAGGAAGTCGCTGCTAGACTCTGGCCTTTTATGCCCACTATGTTCTACACTATAGTTTGAGAAGAATCCCATGATGTTTTATATAGTTACAAGTACTAATATGGGAGTTATTATGAATTTTTAAGGGATGTTAAGTTGTGGTAGAGGTCTAGTTCATGGAATTCCTATAAGTTAGTGCCTTCTCGTTGGCATCAGTAATATTCACCCTTCCAATCAATATTTCATTGTGTTCTTAATCTCACTTCCACTATGAGTCATGTTTAGTGTATGTAATCCACTTGAGGTATAGGTGGGTGGTGTATGAATATTACTCTAGGGGAGGAATTGTAGTGGAAGAGCGGATTGGGTGGTTTGTCTCAGCAGATGTGGAATAATGGTGAAACATCTCAGGAGTTTTTGTGTAATGAGATGCATTTAGTTGGGGGAGTGACCTCTTAAGGACTATGATGGGCTACCTCTTAGACACCCTGGATATTGTACTGATGACTATTATATTAAATCATCATCATGTTTCATATCATTATGTGATAAAAATGTAGGTATATCTCATCTTATGTAATGGAACATATCAAAATAAATTCCCATAAATTCTACAAAGTGCATGATGTATGGTCCTCCAAAAATTAGCCCATTTGGTTTCCAAAATTATGAAGTAAAAACTTTTTAAAATAAAAAAACCACGTTTATTAGAGGAATATGGATCATATAATGAATTATAATTAGATCTAGGAAGGAAACATTACCCTCAATGTATGATCATGGGGTGAAGTATGTGGTAAGAACTAGATGAAGGACCTGATGAATGGGTTATGAAACATTGGAGGGCTTCACTATTTTTGGATTATTTGTAGACCCATGTTTATTAGTTTGTAATAAATATATTACAAGGCATTGTGTTTCCTAGTGAATGTGGATTTGGTATACCCTATGAACTCAGAATATTCCTTTCCATAAATCTCAGGGAGTGTCTCAAATTTCTTAAGGTTTTGGCTAAAACCACTCTTAAGAAGGTTTAATTTGACTTTTCTAGAATTTTCAACTATATTCCAATTGTAAAACACTTCATATCATTGAATTTAGTGGAATGTATTTTTTAATTCTAGAATTATAGCCATATATGTGGGCTTATAAATCAAATGATATTCTATAATATGACCCATTTAAATGTATTTCATGAGTTATGTCTAGATACCTAGTGCAACCAAATTATGTGGTTCAAAATTTTTTTGGTGGAGAATTCATGGATAGTAATAGTTTGGTATCATTTGTTTTTTCCTTCTTCTTGAATCTATAATTATAGTTGGAAGGATTTTCGAACATGAAACCACAATATCTCTTAGAGGAAGTCATTGTGAGGGTAAAGGCTTTTGGGAAGGATCATATATGAAATTTAATATTGAAGTATCATAAAAAACAAAAAAAATGGTTTCTTATTAACATTAAAAGATATATATCCTAATAAAAACCTATGGAAGCCCTAATTCCATGGATTTTTTTAGAATAAATAATAGGGTTTTTTAGTAGATGGTGAAAAGTGTCTTTAATGATGAGTTTTAAAAGTCAACATGAAAATTCAATGAATACAGAGAAGAAGGAAACTAAAATTAAAAATTAAACAGCAAGTATATAATGAAATTTGTGACCAAACTAAAAAAAAGAAAGAAGAAAATAAAAGAAGACAATGAATAGGAAGATGAAAAGAAAGAAAAATAATAAAAAGGAAGAAACATACCTAGAGTTGGTGATGAGTAGATGTAGAAGAAGTACGCAAGAGAGATGGATTGGTAAAAGAGACGATTAGGATGAGGGGTCTGGAACATGATTGAGTGGGGAGTGGTGAATGATTTCTAGGCCTTAAAATTATTGATTATTGATAAATTAATAATTATGGGGGTTTGAAATTACAGCACAGTTGTACTACACGGTTTGGTAAATTAGGTGGAACCAATTTTTATTCTACTAAAAAGGTAACAACCCATTTCATGATGACCTTATATTGTTTATTACACCATGGTATGTCCATTTTAATAGTTTTTATTTTTTGTTTCCATTCCGAATGGTTTAAATGAAAGGTTTTGTATTTTTAAAATTGTGTTTCCTAACCAACCTATAAAATGAAATGTTCTCCCCTAAGATATAATTTAATTTTTTTTAATGATTTTAAAAAGTAATTGGGTTTTCATTAAGAATATATTAATAACTGTATAATGAATATTATTTCATAAAACCATCACTTTATAGGATCTTAAAACTAAAACACATGATAATGTTAACGAACTATAATACCCCCCATGGAAATACAAATAAAAAAATATTTTTCATAGTTTATAAAATATCATAATACATAAAAGTGAGTTATATATTTAATGTCTTAATCTAGATGTAATTTTATCTATTTATAATAAAAATACAAGCTGGAAACCATTCCCACTATTTCTTCGATTTGATTGTATGACATGAGGTGTTTCCCATTGACCCATAAAGGTTTTCCATCATCTCTGTAGATCTCCACTACCTAATGGTGAAAATATTTTACTAACATAATGAAGTCAATGAATATGGAATTTAATATGCCTATAAAGAACCTCAATCTAGGGTTAAAAATAAATAACTTTCCAATGGGTTGAAATTATTTTTAAGAAATCATGCGGTCAGAGAACACTATTTTCTTAGCCTTATTGATAGATGTATTTTCATGTTCCACCCTCCTGATCCCCATGGGTTCAAAAGGCTGCATTTCTACTCCTATTATATTTTAACATAAAAATTAAAATATTTAACTCCTAGGTATACCTTTCTCTCCCATTTCACAAGAAAATTGGCATGTATTCCTGCAAACATATTAGAAGAGAAACATAACCAAAGGAATACTTAATGTTTTACTGAAATCCTATAGGGAATCATTAAGATTAATCATAAAATATTTCCTCTAATAACTCAGTATAGTCCAAATAATTTAGTTTAGTTCTTACATGGATACCCCACTTTACCTCTAGATTTGGGATTTCAAGGTGTGCCTATGTTTTGCACCACCCCACAATTTATCAAGACATTACACAAAATGGAGTTATATAAATGAGTTTCCTTATCACGAGTGGGAACCAAAGGGATTATAAACTAGAAAAAATATTATTCTTGAGATAGATAATGAAAACCTTGGTTGTATTGTTTTCTACATCAGTAAATTCTATCCATTTAGAGACATAGTCCACACACACCAAAATATAGGCATTGATGAATGAGGGTGGGAATGGAACCATAAAATCAATGGCCTTGATGTCAAAGCCTACAATATCATGAGAAGTATTTTTTATCATTAATTCTTCATGCCCATTTCTACCCATGTTTTGGAATTTGTTTCATCCATATATGATGTTCTGGGAATCTATGTGCATATTAGGAAAAAAGAATATAGATTATAGGTTTAATGAACCATAATTTTTAAATGATAATTCCTTCATAAATAAATGTGTTTTACATAATATTATATAATAATTATAGTCATATAAAACATAAATAAACCAATAACACTTTAATTCAATAAAAATGATAATTACATTAGTCTGCAACAAAACTAATGAAAATGTGAAAAATCAAAATTATAATATAAAATATAAAATAGAAAAGATTAAACTGGAAAATATGGATTTCTCTAATCTTTTAGAATCAACACCTTATGGAGAACACTATAGAAATGAAACAAAATATTTTTTAACCAATCAAAATTATAGAAAATAGAAATATAAAACCTTTTGAGGAATTTATTTGAATAATATATAAAGGAGTAAAGAGGTATTTATAGGATGTAACATGAACGTTATAATTGAAATTTCAATTTTAGAATAGTAACCTGACCATTAGGAATAGTAACCTAACCATTGCAATAGTAATTTTACCTCAAAATAATGAACTGTGATAAAAATAATATTTATCATGAGTAATATAAGTAAATATAAATATAATAATTCTATAAAATAAATTTAATGATTAAAAAACATTAAATATAATACAGGAACAATTTTAATAAAATATATTTTTAACTATTTCATAAAAATCATAATGTTTACATTAAAATTTTAAATTTCAGATTTTTGAAATTTATTTTGAAAAAATGGATATCATTTTTTAAATCATCACAACCAAATTATCCAAGAGTACAATTTTTGTAATTTTGTGAAATTAATTAATTTTCAAATGAATAATAAAAATATTGTTAGGTCCACAAGGCTGAATACCCTGAGAGGGGTGTGAATCAGGGTATGACTAATTTAAAATTAAATCATGTTCTGATCTTGTTTCGTTGTTAATCAAAACACTCTTCTCTCTCTTTCCTGTTTCACAATATAAACAGAATGTAAAGCATGCACAGGACACAACAATTTTTACTTGGCTCACCACTAAGGGTTACGTCTAAGGAGCATATGCTGAAAAGTTGCTGGTCGTACCAAATTCTACTAAACATCACTATCTTTGGACTAAAAGGTTCGGGCACAATCACTATATCCCAGGCTCACTGCTTTTACAATGTTTAGGGTCAGCTCACTACTTTTCCAAGGGTCACTCCCAATTTCTCTCTCTCTGGCTCAATGTCTGTGGAGAGGATCACCTTATTTCTCTTGCTTTTCTCACTGATCTAGAAGGAATCCACTCACAGTTTATAGACTTGTAGATCTCTTCATTATCACTAATGAATACATCCTCTATTGTATGTGGATTATTTGTTGAAGTCCAACTTTCACCCATAGATGAATCTCACTTTTCACCGAAGGTATCAGGAAATCTTACAGCTTTCACACAGCCCTGAATAACCATTGTGAATCAACTGTACGTGGTGCGCAATTCTAACCCGGCGTGAAAGTATCGGCATGGGGGTCACAACTGGCGCGCATGTCTACCTCATACACCTGCGCGTCACAATCTTCTGCAACTCCAAACCTGTGCAACTCAACCCCTTTTATGCCCAAACCGATATTGGCGAGCAACTACCATCCGGCGCGCAACTTCAAACACTGGCGTGCATTTCCACCTATGTGACCACACACCACCTACGTGACCACCACATCTGCGTGACGGGAGATCTGATTTTTCTACGTGCTGAACTCCGTTGAAAATGAGGAGGGGCGGTCCAGTATTTATAGGCATTTGGTAGCCTACGCGACGGCGCACAAGTCTACCCTCAGCGCGCAAGTCTCAGCACGTAGGTCTCTACACTTGCAAGTCACTTGCACAACCAACCCAATACATGCGCGACCCTCTTTCCTTTACCATATTTTGATCTTCAGATAGTGAAAATCAACATGCGCGCAAGTTCTCAAGCATCATGGGAATCGGTGTGAAAGTCTCTTCACGGTGTGCAAGTCACATGCGCGACCAAACCAATACCTGTGTGACCCTCATTCCTTTGCCATATTTTGACCATAGGATCCTGAAAAACATTAGGTGCACAAGTTTCCTCTCCTTCAAGTACACGACTCACAAGTCTCTTCGCCAAAACCACTTTTCCCCTTTTGTCGATTTTCAGGCCCAAAAATTTGGCAAACACTGGATAACAGTGCCACCTTATATCTGTTCTTTTTGTACCGCTTCCAGATTATCTATTCCGTTGTTGATGTTCTTGAATCAAAAATGGATCATTAACCACAGCCCTTGAACTTGACATTCCACCATGAAATCCCCTTTGTCAACAAAATTGTATGTCATGGTTTTAATTGTCAACAATCACAGCATAGATATCCACATTGACAGCAAACACAATCACCTCAAAAATGCTTCAATGATACCTAGAAGGATTTTTCCCAACAATATCCCCCTTTGTGTTTATTGACAACACTTCCATAAAAAGATACATCGTTAATTCTTCATCTGCCATTCACCTATTGTGATTCTGATAGCAATCAAGGATTTACTCAACACATACTCTAATCCCACATGAGCAATACTCGGCGTGAGAAACAGGAGTTGATGAAAAGTTCATCAATGAATCACTTTAACACTAACACCCACTGTTTACACCAAACTAATACCAAGTATTGGAGTACCAATTTTCGGAAATACTCTTACAACATTCCAACATAACACTTCTACACCACTCTTCTTCTTTTGTCACGATCCTCAGCTGTCGTGATATCTAATATTTTATCGATCACTTATAGAATCATCATATTTTAAAACTCTCCCCCTTTCTCATTGATCCCCCTATCTCACAACTCCACTTTTCATCTTCTCCCCATATCAATTATGATTTATCAGATTGCCACACTGTCTCCCACTTGAATAATCACTATTTTCTCCCCCTTTGTCAACAAACCCAAAGTTCACTCCTTTTCAGTCTGTAACAGAGTAGAGAATACATATAAGCACATTTAGGGAAAACAAATCATACCTTGGGGAGATTGGGGGTTCCAAATCCACACTTCTTTAAGTGCGAGGAGTCGACTGAACACCCAAATCCAGTCGATGCCTTTCAAACGCTTCCTTGGATAAGGCCTTTCTCAGAATGTCTGCAACCTATAGTTCTATAGGCACATACTCCAATTTCAAAATTCCTTTCTCAACCTTCTCCTTGATGAAATGATATTTGATATCAATGTGCTTGGTCCTTTAGTGATGGATGAGATTTTTTCTAAGATTTATAGCACTTGAGTTATCGCACTAGATTCTGATCGAAGACTTCACTTCAACTCCCATATCTTCAATCTGCTACTTCATCCACAATAACTTCATGCATGCTCAAGTGGCCGCAATATACTCATCCTCTGCGGTGCTCAATGAAATGAAATCTTGTTTCTTGCCTAGCCAAGAAATATAAAATCCACCAAGACAAAATGCACATCCTGACATTGATTTTCTATCATCTACTGATCCGGCGCAATCTGCATCTATGTATCCCAATAACACTGATTGAGATTTGTCATTATACATCAGACCGAAATCCATGGTGCCTTTGATATAACAAAGTATTCTTTTCACTGCAAGCATGTGGCTTTTCTTGGGATTACTCGGATATCTCATTGCTTGGTATGTGGTGAAAACATTATCAGGCCTTGTTGCGGTCAAGTACAACAGAATTCCTATAATTTTCCTGTATTCTGTGATATTAACTACCTTTCCATCCTCATATTTTGATAATTCCATCCGAGTAGCAACTGGAGTCTTCATCTCCTTGGAATTCTCCACGCCAAACCTTCTTAAAACCTCCTTGGCATATTTGGATTGAGAAATGTATGTTCCATTCCTTCCTTGTGTCTCCTGTAGACCAAGGAAAAATGTTATCTCACCAATCATAGACATTTCAAACTCATTTTTCATGAATTCGGAAAATTGTCTTCACTGAGCTTTATCTGATCCGCAAAAAATTATGTCATCGACATAAACCAACACCATCATCCTTTGATTACTATCGTTGCTGAAATAGAGGCCGTAATCAACTCCCCCATGCTGTAAAACATGATTCTTCAAGTACTGATCAACCCTTGAGTACCATTCTCTTGATGCTTGTTTCAGCCCATACAACGCCTTCTTCATCCTGAAAACTTTGTTCTCATCCTCAATAACGATAAAACCATCTGGATGTTCAATATACACCTCTTCTTCTAGAACACCATTAATGAATGCAGATTTGACATCCATCTGGAACACATTGAAATTTCATTGCACTTCTATGGCCAAAAATAATCTGATTGTCTCTAGACTTGCAACCGGTGAAAATGTCTCATCATCATTTATTCCCTCTATTGTGGAGTATCCCTTGCACACTAGTCAGGCTTTGTTACGAATCATTGTGTCATCTTCATTCATCTTGTTGCGATAGACCCATTTATTCACAATGACATTATTATCTGCTGGCCTTGAAACAATCTCCCATTTCTAGTTCTTCTCAATCTGATCAAGCTCTTCATTCATCGCCTTAACCCAGTTTTCATCTTTAGCTGCATCGGAAGATCATTTTGGCTCCACCGGAGATAAAAATGATGTTTGATGTAATGATTTCATTCGTCAAGTCTGAAATGGATCTATCTGATCACAAATGATATTTTTCTTTTCAATTTCAGCTTGACTCTTTTGTTTTCTGGTAGACACAGACTTGACACTTTCTTGTTCATCATCAGTATCTTCTTCTGAGTCAGCCTCTTCCACTTCTACTCCAATTTTGTTGCTTACCTCATCATCACCTTCATCCAGAAACTGTTCACTGGGTCGTTGAGTATTCTATTCATTTTCAACTATAGTGACATCATTTCTCTCAACAATATTTCCCAAACTTTTGTTGAAGCATTTATATGCTTTGATTTTCCATTAGTATCCAAGGAATATCCGCTCATATCCTCGTTACTCAAACTTCCTGTGATTTTCTTTATTGATAATTAAGCACTTACTCCCAAAGATTCGAAAGTATTTTATCGTTGGCTTCTTTTCGTACCACAATTCATATGGAGTCTTCCCTTCCTTCCGACACAATAGAGACCTATTCGAAATATATACCGATGTCAACACTGCTTCCTTCAAAAATTTCTCTAGTAGGTCCTTTTCAATAAGCATCATTCTATCCATGTTGTTGATGATCCGATTTCTCCTCTCATCCAATCCATTCTGTTGGGGAGTTCTCACTGATGAAACTTGATGCCTTATCTCATGTTTCTCGAGATAGTTTTCGACTTGACTATTTGTGAATTCTGTACTATTATCAGTACGAAACATCAAAATCTTCTTCCCAAGAATCCTTTCTGATTCCCTTCTATACTACTTTATGCAACTGAACACCTCTGTCTTATGGGTAATAATAAATACTCTGGCCATTCTTCTATAATCATCTTTGAATAGAACATAGTACCTTTACCCATTTATATCTCATGGTGAGATAGGTCCACATACATCAGCATGCACTAATTCAAGCACTATTGTTGATTTCTGTTCCTTTGGCATGTATGTATTTCTGATTATCTTCCCTTGTTGGCAATCATCACACATATGAGTGTGATCACATGATAGTTTTGGAAGGTCTCTAGCAGCATCACACTTTACAATATCTTCCATAGATGGTTGGCATAGATGACCAAGTCTCTTATACCATAGCTGGTTTTTTCCTCTATAGATAAAATGCACATATCTTCTTCCCCACCTACAAGGTAAATATTTCCCATTGTCTTTTTCCCCTGTAGAACAACTGCTATATCCTTTCCTTTCACAACACACATCTTCTTGGTAAATCGGATAGAGTGCCGAGAGTCACATAGTTTACTGACACTGAGCAAGTTATGACTAAGACCCTCTACTACCAAGACATCAATATGTATCATTTCTTTTCCCCCAAACATGGCTTTTCCCGAGCCAACAATCTTCAGGACTTCTTCATTTCCAAATTTTAAAACTCCTTATTTTTCATATTTATGCCTGTAACAAGATCCATATTACCTGTCATGTGAGATGCGAAACCACTATCAAGGATCAATACACCAGAGAAATCTGATGCCTTAAGGGAAATTTCTGCCACCACAGCCTTCTCATTTTTCTTCTTCTTGGACCATACATTTGCCTTCACACTCTACATGGATTGAGACTTCTATTATTTCTAAGACTATGATGGACTAGCTTCATCTTGCAAAGCTGCAAATCTATTATGCATTTTTAACTCACATATTGGTTTATTGATCTAATACTTGCGAACGTTTTGATTCTACTTTGGAACATTTCTCTATATGGTTGAAGTGCAGTACCTAGCCATGTGTCCAAATCCTCCACACCAAAAACAATGACCTTTAAAGGATGTTCTGGAAAACCATTCTCTGTATGGCTACCACCTCTGTTCTGGTTCACTTCGATATCTCTTGGATATAGAACACACATATTGTGAATGTACCATCTTTCCACAAAAACAACACCAAATATAAGGTGCATTCCTTCGTGTTACTTCTGCACTATGAGTTTCACTTTGGGATCTTTGAATATTCTTATTCTATTTCCTACCCTAATCAACCATCAATATCGAGACGGGTGCTTGTAGTCTGACTTAAATTGACATAGATTTTTGCTTCTGATCAAGC
The DNA here is from genome assembly GCA_963277665.1 of Viscum album. Classification (NCBI taxonomy): domain Eukaryota; kingdom Viridiplantae; phylum Streptophyta; class Magnoliopsida; order Santalales; family Viscaceae; genus Viscum; species Viscum album. The sequence continues at coordinate 1,507,158,972 of OY728139.1, read as the reverse complement.
CCTGAATCAGCCTTGATTACTGATCTCAATTGTTGCTTCCTTCCTGTTGAACTACTAGCCTCCTCATTCATCTTTTTAGTATTTCGAATGACCTGCTTTCCTGATATCACATTGGAGGTCAAGAGTTTTTATTGATCCTTCACTTTTTTGTCACAGACTGACCACTTCTTCTTCAATATCTTTGATACGTTTGACCTGCTCCTTTCCTGTGTTAGTCAAACAATTGATTTAATTCTTTTATTCCTCAATTTTAAGCTTATACTCAACGATATTTTCTGAGCTCTCAGGTGTTGAGCATTTTATTCTTTAAATTTCTTCTAACAGCTCAGAATTATCTTCATCATGTTGTTGAATATAGAGTTTGGCATCATAGACCACTTTATTGGATTTCTTTATATTGGCCCTCCAAACGTCTATCTCCTCAAGAGCTGCTTCTAATTCGGCTTCCATATCTACTATTCCTTCAACTTATTCTTCTTATTCTCCAGCGTGAGTTTCATCCTTTTCCTGAGAACTACCGATGACCGCCACTATAGCATTTTCTCCTCGATCTTTACAGTTATTTATTTCCTCAACCTCTTCAAACTCAGACTCTTCTAAACTGTTTATTTCTTGTGAAAGAATATTCTTATTCTTGATGAAATTTCTCTTGAACTGCATCTTCCCTTTAACATAGGTTGAAGATATCTTCTTGGGAATTTCAACTTCATCTTCATCATTTCCTTCTTGAAACATTTTGGGGAATCTTGCAGCAAGTTGACCAACTCTTCCACATCTAAAGAAAGCAAGTGGAAGTTTCCCTCAGAACATTCCTTTTCCTCTTTGTATATTTGAAGAAAGGAATGACATCACCTCATATGTCTCTTCTTCCTCCTAAGAATCTTCAATGGTGAGCTTCTTTATGGCCTTAAATTCCACCTCTTTGGATTTACCCTTTTCCACAACATCATTATCATCATTTCTCATTTCATATGCAACAAGAGTGCTATGTAGATTATCCAATGTGAGTTATTTTGGGTCTTTATCTTCTAAAACATAAACATTCATATTGAACCAAGGTGGAAGTTTTCTCAAGATGCGCTTCACAATTTTTATTTCATCAACAACTTCACCAAGACCCCGCATGTCTTCCAAAAAAATATTTACCCTATCAAAAAATGCATCAACAGATTCATTCAGGCTCATTCTCAGATCTTCATACTTGTTCCACAGAACTTGCATATTTGCCTCTCTGACTTTTGTATCCCCTTCATATATATTCAATAACTTTTCCCACATGGCATGTGAAATTTTGCAAGACATCACATTTGTATATATTGGATTCGATAGGTCTCCCCCTAAGGCATTAATTGCTTTGGCATCAGCATCCAAATCTCTACGCTCAGTTTCTGATAATGCACCACTGTTGATGTCAGCTGTTATACCATGCATTACTACTGTGAATACATCCATTCCCAAAGATCGGAAGTAGTGTTGCATTGGGTTCTTCCATAGCTAAAAATTGTTCCCATCGATGATCGGAATTCCTTTATGATTAATGATCTCCATTGAGAGAAGAAATAATATCAACCTTTCCCTCTGATACCAATTGTTAGGTCCACAAAGCTGAATACCCTGAGAGGGGGGGGGGGGTGAATCAAGGTATGACTAATTTAAAATCCAAACCCATTGTGATATTGATTTGCTGTTAATAAAAACACTCTTCTCTCTCTTTCTTGTTGCATAATATAAACATAAAGTAAAGCTTCCATAGGACACATCAATTTTTACTTGGTTCACCGCTAATGGCTATGTCCAAGGAGAATACACCGACATGTTTCCGGTCATACCAAATTTCCCTAAACTTCACTAGTTGTGGATTACAAGGTTCGAGCATAGTCACTATATCCCAGGATCACTACCTTTACAGTGTTTAGGGTCAGCTCACCACTTTCCCAAGGGTCACTCCCTATTTCTCTCTCTCTCTGGATCACTGGTAGTGGAGAGGATCACCTTCTTCTTCTTCCATTTCTCGCTAATCTGGAAGGAATCCACTCACAATTTATAGAATTGTAGGTCTCTTCATTATCACTAATGAATAAATCCTCTGTTATATGTGGATGCTCTGTTGAAGTCCAAATTTCTCTCATAGATGAATTTCAATTTTCACCGAAGGTATTGGGAAATCTTCCAGCTTTTACACAGCCCGAAATAACCACCGTGAATCAACCTTACATGGCGCGCAAGTCCAACCTGGCGTGCAAGTATCGGCGCGCAGGTCACAACATGCGCGCAAGTATACCTCATACACCTGCGCGTCACAATCTTCTGCAACTCCAAACCTGTGCGACTCAACCCGTTTAACGCCCAAACCTATATTGGCACAAAACTACCTGCGCGACCACACACCACTTGCACAACCACACACCACCTGCGCGACCACCACATCTGCGTGACGAGAGCTCTGATTTTCCTAAGTGTTGAACTTCAATGAAAATGAAGAGGGGTGGTCCAGTATTTATAGGCATTTGGTCAGCCTACATGACAGCGCACAAGTCTACCCTCAGTGCGCAAGTCTCAGTGCATAGGTCTTTTCCCTTACAACTCACTTGCGCGACCAACCCAATACCTGCGCGACTCTCTTTCCTTTCGAATATTTTGATCTTATAATCTTGAAAATCAACAGGCACGCTAGTTCCCAAGAATCCTAGGAATCATTTCGCAAGTCTCTTCATGGCGTGCAAGTCACTTGCATGACCACACCAATACATGCGAGACCCTATTTCCTTTTCCATATTTTGACCTTCTGATACTGAAAAACATTAGGTGTGCAACTTTCCTCTCCTTCTATTACACAGCGCGCAAGTCTCTTTTCCAAAAACAATTTTCTCCTTTTGTCAATTTATAGGCCCATAAGTTTGGAAAACAATGAAAAATGGTTCCACCTTATATCTATTCTTTTTGTACCATTTCAAGATCATCCATTCCTTTGTAGATGTTCTTGAATACAACATGGATCATTAACCACAGCCCTTGAACTTGGAATTCTGCCATGAAATCCCCTTTGTCAACAAAATTCTATGTCATGGTTTTCTTTGTCAACAATCACAGCACAAATATCCACTTTGTTAACAATCACAATCACCTCAAAAATGCTTCAATGATACCTTAAGCGATTTTTTCCCAACAAATATAGTTTTTCATGTAACATGTGGGTCATAAATTATATCATTTAAGAGGAATTAATGACCCAATAATTTATATAACATGAGGTTAAGAAAAAAATTTAATTTCATAAATGGGTCATTAAAATAAAATAAACTTAATTTCCCAACCATCAGATCATTTTACAAAACCTAAAGTTAAGTGATCCTCAAAATGAATTTTTTTTCTTTTTTCCACTTTACTTTTTAAGGAACTAAGTCAACAAGAATAATAAAGGTAGTCAATGTCCTTAAAAAATTATATTATATTGATATATGATGTATATTTTAAAAAAATGAATATTTCATGTTTTACCTTTGATATAGTATTTTACTTATTATTGTATTCTAAAAATACCCCTCCCCTCAAGTATAAATAACCCCTCTCCCCCTCATGTAAAATCACTACACAGTCACATTAAAAGGTAAACTTTATTCCCAAACCCACTATATTAATCCCTTATAAATCATAGTTGTATGATTTTTTAAAGTAAATATATTTATCAAGGAATTACATTGCCGTACAAGAGAAACAACATGAAGGAAATCGTAATATTGTTTCAAACTCTTATCTCATTTTCTTCATCTTCTCTCACTTTTCCCAAATGATTTTAATTTCAAATATTCAAATATTTTATTAGGAAAAATGTTAATATTATAATAATTATTTTAACGTACAATAAAATTTTTATTTTTTGTGTATTGATTTTTTATACGTATTTTTCTTTATATTTGGACAATGTTATCGTTAATGGTTAGTTAGCCGCCAATGAGGTAGTTTCTAATTATTATTTTATTTCTAACCCTATGGATGGTTCTTATCAATTATTTATGTTATTTATATTTTTAAATATAAATATTTTAAGTACCTTTAATTAATTATAATAATGTAAAAATTACATTGAATGAAATAGTGAAATCGATGAAAATCAAACATTTTTATTGAAAACAGGATATCAACATGTCTTCCCATTAACTAACGAAATTAATAAATATATAAAAATGTCTATAATTGATAAAAATTTATACAAATGAAAATAATTCACTTATATATAAATTTTTTAATAAAAATTCATTTGTTATTTAGGAGTTAGAAAAGCGATGAAAGAAAGCAGGATTTAAGGTAAGGGAATTATTCAAACCAACTCCTTTTATTTAGTTAATACCCTTTACAAGTAATTTCTAGTATGGGTAATCCACTAATGTTTGTTAAAAATCATTTCAAAACTCTTCCCTTTTCATTCAAGGATATATTTGTTTCCACATTTATTTATTATCGAAATTGAACGATTTTCAAAAAAATCTCAAAACACATCTTTCAGTCCACTTGAGTTATTTATTCTTTAATCAAGAAGGATGATATTTATATGAAATATTGTTTCCATTATTCATTTTAGAACCCAAAAAGTTTAATCATGAAAATATGATTTATGAAATCCTTATGAAACTCATTCCTTTTTATGGATTATTTCATGACTACAATTTTAATACATTATTTGTGGAATGCATGATTGTGTAAATATTATGATGTGAAAAATGAGCCCAAAATTATATATCCCCCAATGAGTTAGGTAATGTGATGTATCTCATGATATTATGTTAATTATGTGTGAACATAATGCTAGATGGTTTCCTAATGATTATTTTTTCATTTATACAAATATGTTTGTCTAAACATGATACAATATTTGTTCACAACTATTTATGGTATTTTACCACTATGACATGATGTTTCATTTTTATACATCACAAAATTCCATAAATTTATCAAATATTGCCCTGATGGTATTGATGGTGATCCTATATTATGATATGATGGTGTTGATTTTACTCAACAATGTATTATTGATTCATTTACCTTATTCATCCCCTTAGAAACCTTATAGATCACCCATTTCATTGATTTATATCCTCAGGTGACTACATGTAATATATAGAAAGTGAGATTTTAGAATGATAAAAAATAGGTATTTAAATAGATGTTTGTGTTTTATGGTGTTCAAGTGATGTAAGATCCCGATATTCCTTTGATACTAAACCATTCATTACCTTCAAGTTATAACTATTATATTTTTTACCATTAAAATGATGTAACAGTCATTTAAGAAAAATTAGGGTCTCTATAGATGGTTTCAGAGTTATGAATTACTTAATTTTATAATTAGGATTTTAAAACATTATTGAAAACTATTTGCATAAGTCAAAGTTTATGTAATCATCCAAGAATCACTGTTTTAGACAAAGTATAAACATATGAATCCCATAAGATATGTCTTTATAATTAGCTACATAAAATAATAGATTATTCATCCTTTATTGACTTATTTTGTTTCACACCTTATATATTTTTGAAAATGCAGTGAACTAGGAGAAACTATAATAAAAACCTATGTGATGGACAATGAAAAAAATTTCTTAAATGGAATACCTAATTAAATTGCATTGGAATTCCAAACATTTTAGAGATGCTAACACAGTAGTTTCATGTTATGAAAAACAACCTGAAACATATAAAACTTCCTCCTTCAAATAATAACGATAAAATTTCCCTTCAGTCTGTTTATATGGAAACAACCACTAACATTTAGAGGATCTTTCGATCTACTAGTTGTGGAGTAGTTTGTTAGATTAATGGACAAGATATTTTTTGTGATCTACTATTTTGAGAATTATATGGTCACTTTTACCATCTGTTATGTGGATGGAGAATCTGATCAATCATGGATGTTGATAAGAATACCAAGATAGAGGATGAAGTGAAAGAGGTATAGTGGGAATAATTTAATAAAATATTTAATAACAAGTATTTCCCTAAAACTATTCAAACAAAGATAGAGAGATAATTAATAGAGTTGAGTAAAGAGTAATATGAATCTATCATGGATTATGAGGTAAATTTCACAATGCATTAAATATATTCCCATGTTTTTTATCAATAATGATTGAAAAATGGATAGATTCTTTGTGGTTAAAAACCACACCGTCAAATGAATCAAGATATCTTAGACATTGATAGTTATGCTGAATTGGTGTGAGGTTCTCTAAAAGTATATATGGAGTTTGGATAATTGTACCATAGGTATGGAGATAATAAAATAATAAGGGAGTTTCATTGTGGTGGGTCTTGTGAAAAATGAGGAAAGAGTATCCAACCACCCACATGTCACAAATGTGGGAAAAAACATCATGGTAATTTCCTAAAAGGGATGCAGATATGCTTTAAGTGTGTGGGAGAAGGAAAAAAGCTCATGAATGTTGAATATAAATGAATAATTCATCCAACAAGTTGAAGGAATGGAAGACACCTCCTCATGCACCACCCATGGTTCATTTTTTCATCTGTATGGAGTAATGGATCATTGAAATATATTTCACTAAACCATAGGTTTTTAAGGGTAATCAGAATCAATAACCACAAAATGAAAATCATAAAATAAATCTTATGAAATCAATATGGTGGAAGTGGAGCATGAAAATGATGTTTCATAAGGTGAAATTACTATTCACTCATGAATAGAAAAATAAATATATTTTATTACTCTTCTAAAAATTATTTTATATCCTGAATTTTTACTAGAAATGTTGAATTGAATCCATGATACATAAAATTATTACATCTATAACATAAAATAGTGGCGTAAAAATTTTAACCCCAGTTTTGGACTATTCTCTTATTATTATATATGGGAAGATCATTTGAGAAAATTTCTTAATCCTTCACTTGGCCGAATTCAATGCTATACTAGGCATGGATTGGTGCTCCTCATATATATAACACATTAACTTTCAGGAAAATTTAATATCATTTCAAATTTTTTTCTATCTAACAACTGTTTACCAAAAAACAAATATCATGAATCGCCTTTGAAAACTACATCAATAATTTGGGTGTTGATACCATATGAAGAATCATAACTTTCTCAAATCATTCAGTCAAAAAAATTTATAAAAAATGATGAAATTACCATTTTTTCGGGTATACACTGATGTATTTATTGAAGAGTTACAGAGACCTCCCCATGAACCTTGTGGTAGGGTTATCAAAGGACATTGACATAGTGACACTGCTATCTCTAAACTCCCCTACTGTATAGATCCAATCAAACTAGTGGAGTCAAACTATCATCTACAAGATATTTTGGAAAAGTGATTTATATGCCCTAGTGCATCACCTTGGGGTGAACCAGTGCTATTTTTCAAGACCGAGTTTTTAAATATGTGGATGTGTATTGATTTCTGTGATCACAAAAAGATCACTTTAAAAGAAATGTATATTTTACCAATTATTTATGAGTTGTTCGATAAACTATGAGGATCTCAATACTTATTAAAGTCATATTATCACTATAGATATTATCAAGTGAATGTAAAGAAGGAAGATATTTAGAAGGAAACCTTTTGTACAAGGTATGGGTACTATGAGATCACTGTGATTCCCTTTGGACTTACTAACTCCAATGAAATATTTACGGATTTTATGAATAGAGTATTTAAATATTACCTTGAAAATTTCAAGGTAGTTTTTATCAATGATATTATCATTTGATCCAAGATTATGAATGAACATGAAGAGCATCTAAAGATTGTACTGGAAACATTAGACAAGTAGAAATATATTTTAACTTTAGATAGTGTGACTTTTGGAAGAAAAATGTCACACTCTTGGGGGATCTGATCAAAATTGAGGTAGATTTTAAGGAACATTCAAATAAAAAATAAATTGATAAATGTCCCAGTCCTACTTCTGTCACATAAATCCATATCCTTGTTAGAATATAAGGTAACTACTGTCTTCTTTTGGGATATGCTTCATGATTGTGTGTTACGCTAACTATATTAACATGGAAAGGGGGTAATGTACTTCTGTATAGAATAATGAGAGGAAATATTTAAGGAGATAAAGAAGTGTTTTATCATAGTGCATGTAATCAAACTACCAACAAGTATAGATGGTTTTTTGTGTATAGTGATGCTATGAAAAATATGTTGGGTGTTGAAATCATGTATAATGACAATGTGATATCCCATTCCACACGATAGTTGATGATCCATGATATAAACTACCCAACACATGATATAGAGTTAGCAGTTGAGATCTTCTCCATATATATTTTAGAGCACAATATCTTTTTCAAGAAGTGTGACATATATACTAATAATAATAATATAAATTACATATTTACATAAAAGGATATCAACTTTCATAAAAATTCCATTAGTGTTAATCAAGAACTATTATTATTCTATTCACTGCTATTTGGGAATGGAGAAGAACGTAGTGGATTTTATTTGTAGAAATGAATAGGAAAATTTACCCATAATAAGGGTTGAGAAGACCCTATATTCATGGATATGCAAAGGATCGATTCATAAATAATAAATGCATGGAATACATCATGCCTTTCCCAAATAATGTCACAACCATCTTTCCTAAAAAAGATCTAAGAGGTTAAATGGGATTTTCTATATATTCACATGATTATGAAAGCTATAAATAAATGGAATAAACATTAGTTCTACATTGATGGGGATGGTTTCATTAAATTTGGAACTATGCTCTATGTTCCTTCCTCACCTAAGATAAAGAAGGTGTTATTTTATAATGAAAATAGATCACTTTTCTTTATCCATCCTGGAAGTTCCAAGATGTACTGTGATCATTGAGAGCACTTCTAGTAGTAAAACATGAGGAAATAAATTGTAGGGAATATTTTAAGGTTCTTACTATGTGATTAGGTTAATATAGATATATAGAATCCTAAAGCGGTTATGTAATGAATACCACTGTGGAAATGGTGTAATGTTACTATGGAATCTGTTACTGGTCTCTCGAAAAAATCCAAAGAATATAATTTGATATGGGTGATAATTAATGGACTCGCCAAGATTTCCCACTTTATAGATACTTGAAAAGATTTATCTCCTAAAAAACATGATGAGATTTGTGTTAAGGAAGTAGTGACGCTTCATAGAGAACCACTTTTGATAATTTGTTATCATTATCCAAGGATTACATCTAAATTTTGGATAAGTATCCAACATGATTTTAGTACTGAACTAAATGATAGTATGTCCTATAACCCCCAAAATGATGGCCATTCCAAAAGTACTATTCATACACTCGAGGAAATGCTGAGATTATTCTCAATGGAATTTTATGGTGGATGGTATCAAAATCTTCCATTAGTTGAGTTATCATACAAAAACAACTTCCAAATAAGTATTCAAATGGATTGACATGAATATATATCTGGGAATCGATGTAGAACTCCAACTTATTGGGATGATGTTGGTGAAAAAAATCTAGTTGGACAAGATATTTTACAGGAAATAACATACGAGGTTTTACCCATACAAAAACCTATAAATTCATCATAGAGTCAGTACAAGAGAAATGGTGACGGTTGTTGAAGGAACATGGAGTTTCACACCAGAGACAATGTTTTTCATCAAGTATCACCTCTAAAGAGAGTCATGTGGGTTGGAATGAAAGGTAATATTTTCCCTGGGTAAATTGTACCCTTTGATATCCATGATCATATATGAAAATTTTCTTTTCTTCTTTCTCTTCCACAAAATATGGTTCATGTTAATGAGATATTCCACATATATATCCTGATTAATTATATACCTGATCCCTCACATGTACTGAATATGGTGGTTGTACATCTGGGGTATGAACTCTCATATGAAGAGCATCAAGACAAAATCTAGGACCATAGTGAAATATTTATAAGAAATAGGATATGCAACCTTACCAAAGGTCTTTGGTGGAACGATAAGTATAAATAGGTAACATGGAAATGATTGGAAATAATGAAACAGAAGTACCATAACCAATTCGTAATGGAGAATATGAGTTAAAATTTTTGGGACAATATATCTAAAGGTGGAAGAATTTAATGACCAGGAATTTTTAAATAATATTTTTTTTATAAATAAATGTGTATCATATTATCTTATATATGTAATATAAAATTCGATCAAATAGATAAAAAAATAGAACTTCAATTCATTAATATATTTTATTACATAAGTTGAATATGAAACCAATGAAACTTATAAACATTACTTTTGTTTATGAAATACAAAATAAAAGAGATAAAATGAGAATATATGCATCCCCACACTCTTCTATAATCATTACCCACATGGAAAACACTATATAAATGAAACCAAATATTAGTAAACAAATTAAACCTATAGAAAATGAAAATATAGAACCTTTAGATTAATTTATTTGAATTATTAATAAAGGAATGCATATATATTCATTGGTTATAATGTGGCCATTAAAAAGTAATGTGACCATTGGAATAGTAGCTTGACCATTGGGAATAGTTTCCTTACTACTAGGAATAATAACTTGACCATTAGAATAGGGATTTAGCCAAATAATAATAATGTTTGATATAAATAATTTTTTTTCTGAGTAGTATAACTAAAAAAATGATAATCTCAAAAAATAGACATCATTATTAAAAATAACTCAATGATAATATAAGCACATTTTTTAGAAATTTTATTTTAAAGTATTTTATAAAAATATTAATTTTTTTTGAAAACATAAAATTACAAATTTTAGAATTTTTTTATGACATCAATAAAATATTATAAATTTATCATGTCAAAATCTAATATGTTTTATTTTTTTGATAATTTTCACAAATACTTCAATTTTAATTTAAATATTAATAATACATTTTTTTTTCATAAAACTGGTGTATTTTAAATTACATCATTCATGATGTAATAGTAAAATGATCATTTCCCTAACTTCAGGTTTTAAAAAAAATTAATTTCATAAATGATTCATTAAATAATTTTTTTTTCCAAAACTGAAAATCATTTTCAAAAATCTAAATTCAAACGGGATCCCTCAAAATAATAATTTTTTCCTTTTTCAACATGGATTTTAATAAATTAGTTGAATTACAATTAGAGGGGGGATTAAATTCGTAAATCCATTATATTATATTTTAATACGTTTCATATTTTCAGTAAATCACTATTACAAGGTTTACCTTTGATATAATATTTTAGTTAATATTTTATTCTAAAAATATCCCTCTCCTCAGTTATAAATTACCCACGAGCTCCTACCACGTTCAACGCTGTCTGTCGTTTGCATCCAACACAACGTAGTGCAGGAATTTCCCGTGCAGTGGTGAGTATACGCTACTCAGTAGGGACCCAGAGACCCCCGAAGATCTCCCAGAATCCACGAAGGATAAACCACAAAGGAAAGATACAATCACGAAGTAACCACCAACTCTTCTTAGGTATATTCCCATACATATACCTAAGTCTTCAATTCCAACTCTGCTCCAGCAAACGATCCCTTGTACAACCCAGTCCACACAGGAAAACATAACCCATTCCACATAGTAATTCACAACCCAATGCACATAGGAAAGCACAACCCAATCCACACAGGAAAGCCCAACAATCATATCGATGATAATGATTGTAAGTTAAGACTCAGCTCACATAGGATATACTTCTTCGTAAGGCGATAGAGATGATCAGATGTAGCCACTGATTCATCTAAGCTATCGGACCTACATAGGATACAAGACCAGCTAAGCTGTCTGACCCACAAATGATACAAGACCAGCTCCTCTGCCGGACCCACATAGGATACAACTACATAGTCAAATACTGCCTGACCCACATAGGATACAATAATAGTAGTCAATTACTATCGGACCCACATAGGATACAGGAACAGTATTCATCGCCATCGAACCCACGAATGATTCTAGTACGGTCATCGTCACTGTCGAACCCACGGAGGATCCCAGTACAGTCGTCATCGTCGTCGCAATCGCAACTAGCTCTAGGGTTCCCGCACACAGCACGCTCGTTCTAGGAGGGTACGCTCCACGAGCCAAGGGGTCAATAATAAACTATCACGAAGTCCAGATTTGATGCATTTCAAAGTTCTGTCTCGTCAAAATGAACTCAATGTGATAGACGGCGAGTCAATCGGACGCCCGGTCTGAGAGTTTTTGGCATTTTCATCCCTGGGGCCCGGTTGGTTTTTAAGCTAAAACCAACCCATCCATACTCCAGCTACATCCAAAACTCGAGTAGATTAATTCAAAAGAACCGTCTCACTAAGTGGAATCCAACAAAATCGATGTCAAGTTAATCGGACGTCCGGATCTCGAGTTATAAGTGTTTCTGCTCCGAGGGCCCGGTTGGTTCCGTGTTCGAACCAACCCAACTGTACCCAAAGTTATCATAAACCTTGCGTTTAATATACCGAAACGACCGCCTCGATCCAAGGATCCCTAAGAAACTGACAGTACATCGATCGGAGGTCTGTATCCCATGTTATGGGCGTTTGAACGGATCTGTCCGAAAATCAGGGGGTTCGGGCCCGGTGCGACTCGGCCTGATACTCCTGGGTCGGCCCGGCCTGACACGGACAGTCTGGCCCTACGTGGGTCGTGGCTCGGCATGAGGCCGAGCTAGATGCGGGAGGGGGGGGGGCTGTTTTCCCGAAACGGCAGAACCCTGTGGGGTCCGCCCTAGGTGGCTGCCGTGGGTTTCAAACCCCCAGCTTTCTTCGAAACTGCTTGCCATTACGGCTGGCTGGTTGTGCCATGCGGGACCCGTGGGGGGGTCCCGCCTCCTTGAACACCGGGGGCCGGCTTGGCCGGCTGCCTCCTACTACTCCGCGGTGGCCGAAGGCCATGGCCCATGTCCGACCGGCACGGCGCGACGGCGCCACGACCCTCCGCCGCGGCCCGCTCTTGGCTGCGGCCTCCTTCGGCTTCACAAGCGTGGCGCGACGACGCCGCGCTCCTTCGCCGCGGCTCGCTCTAGTCGTTGTTCTCTCATTCCAACGCAGTGCAACGGCACCGCGCCGCCTTCTCCACCATGAACAACAATGTTAAGCAATAAGGTGATGAGGTTCGGCCGTGTTTGTGCGGTCCGACCTCCTCCTGTTGTGATGATAGCAGGCGGCCAAAGAACGAGTATACACAACGAAGAACAAGCGCAAATTTAATTGATCAAATTTGAACCTAACCCCTACCTCAAATAAGTTCTCGGAAAACGGCGTCGTGGGTTGAGGCTCCATATACATTGACAGAGATCGCCCGAGGAGGAAGCGGCGTCTCCCTTTCTTTGATGTGGAGAGAATATGGAACAGTGTGTCGGTGTTCTTCCCGTTCTTCAAGGAGGAGGATTAAGTTGTTAAAAGTGTAGAACTCTCCCTCTATCAATTATCCACTCAACACAACAACCCCTCAATATAAAATAATCTACCCCTTATTTTATTTTTACATTGGAAAACCCTTCAAAATTCAAAAGTTGAATTCATTTCATAAATTAAATCTAGAGTTGTCAAAATTAAATGGAGTGTTAAGTTAACATCATAAATGTGGAATAAGAGTTAGGGGAATATGAAGGAGTGGGGATCATGTGGGCCCCACCTCACTAGAATCATATCAAGAGGAGTTAGAAATTTAGTGTGTCCCACCACAACTCCCACACATGGGGTTTAACCACTTATAAGTGAAATAAAATTTGTAACATAATTTTATTTCTCCTTATACATAATCCTCAATTTTAAATAACTCTTCCCGAGCAAACGCAACTCCAGTAAGGGTCTTATTAAGAAATTACTAGTGATGTGGTTTCATTGGTGCCCTCGGATTTTGATTCCGAGCAACGGTTCAAAAGTTAGAAAAACCAGCTCGTTCGTTCACTGAACGTACCTGAGCTAAACTTCGTAAATTTATTCCCGGCACACAGGGGCTCGGAATCAGGCACCGTCAGAAACTGTGTACTCGTAAAATCCCAAATAAATTACGAAAAAAAAATTTCTTGAAATTTATGGGACTTTACATTAATCCCACCTCAGGTCTTTATGTCCCCATAAAAATAGAACACAAACTAGGGAAACAAATGAGGGTATTGAGCATACATCTGAGCCTCCCGCTCCCATGTGCTCTCCTGGATGTTCCCATGCTGCCACCTGATGTGCCCTAGAGGTATCGACCGTCCAAAAAGGACCCGCTCCTGTCGATCCTCGATCTCCACCGGGACCTCCGCAAAAGTCGCCCCATCATCAATGTCCAGCTCCTCATGGTCTATGATATGCGTCAGGTCGTGCACGTATCTCCTCAACTGAGATACGTGGAAGACGTCATGCACCCGGTGCAACTGAGGTGGTAGAGCCATGCGATAAGCCACCTCGCCTATCCTGCTGAGAACCTAGAATGGTCCGATGAAGCATGGGGATAACTTTCTGCCCCAGCCAAATCTCCGTAATCCACACCGAGGTGAGACCCGTAAGAAAACATGTACACCATCCTCAAACTCTAGTGGTCTCCTACTCCTATCAGCATAAGACTTCTGTTGGCTCTGAGCTGTCCTCATCCTCTCCTGGATGACCTGGACCTTCTCTGTCATGGCCTGGACTATCTCTGGTCCCACAAGTGCTGACACCCCAGGGTCTGTCCAACACAGAGGTGATCTACAAGGTCGGTCGTACAATGCCACGTATGGTGCCGTCCCGATGGTGGAGTGGTAGCTTTTGTTGTATGAAAACTCCACCAAAGGCAGGTGATCCTCCCAGTTGTGACCAAAGTCGAGGACACATGCACGAAGCATTTCCTCGAGAGTCTAAATAGTCCTCTCTGTATGACCATCCGTCTGAGGGTGAAAAGCGGTGCTCAGAAGTAGCTGCGTCCCAAAAGCCTACTGTAACCCCTTCCAAAGTCGGGAAGTAAAGCGAGCATCTCGATCAGAGATGATAGATGATGGAACACCATGAAGCCGTACGATCTCCTGAACGTAGAGGCGTCCCAATCTCTCCACAGAGCCCTGCTCTCTAATGGGTAGGAAGTGGGCCGACTTAGTGAGTCGGTCGACGATCACCCAAATAGAGTCGTGTCCTCTAGAAGTACGTGGAAGTCCAATCACGAAATCCATAGATATCCCGTCTCACTTCCACTCTGGGACCTCAAAGGGTTGTACAAAGCCTGCTGGTACCTGCTGCTTCGCCTTCACCTGTTGGCAGGTGAGGCATCAAGAAACGAACTCCGCCACAGCCTTCTCCATACCTGACCACCAGTGTTGTCGTCTGATATCCTGATACATCTTCACTACCCCTAGATGTACCGCTAAAGGTGAAGTGTGAAAATCTCTCAGCACCTCCTCCTGTAATGTAGCTGGTACCATGGTAAATCCTTTTAAAAGGACGGCATGCTCTCCTCCTACATAGAATCCATAAGGTGCCTTTCCTTAGGATATCTGTACACATCGTGTCTCATAGTCAACGTCCCCACATTGTGCCTCTCTGGCCCGCTGAAGAAGTGGTTGAGTGACTGTGAGCGACTGAAAAAAGGCAGACCCATCTCTATCCACGTAGAATATCTTCAAAGCGGCTAACTACTTTGTCGCCTCTCCAAGTAGCTGAATGCCCGTCCCCCTCCTGAGAGCATTGGCTACTACGTTCCCCTTCCCAAGAGTATAGAATATCTCAAATTCATAGTCCTGGAGGTACTCGAACCGTCAAGGTTGTCTCAAGTTAATGTCCTTCTGCGAGAGGATGTACCTGAGACTCTGGTGGTTAGAGTAGACTGTAAAGCGCTCGCCCATTAGATAGTGCCCCCACATCTTCAAAGAGAAGACAACTACTACTAACTCTAGTTCATGGGTAGCGTAGTTCAACTCGTACTCCTCAATTGTCGTGATCCATAGGCGATCATTGCCCGCTCCTGAATTAGGACACACCTGAGTCTGGTCCCTGATGCATCGCAATAGACTATGTACCCTACTCCCTCCTTCGGTAGCCTCAATATGGGTGCACTGGTCAATCTCTATCTCATCTCCTGGAAGCTATGCTGACATCTATCTTAACACATGAAGGGTTTCCCCATCTTTATCAAAGTTGTAAGCGGTGCTGCAACTCTGGAGAAGTATGGCACAAATCTTCGATAGTACCCAGCAAAACCTAGGAAAATCCGCACCTCTGTCACGCTCCTGGGTGGCTCCCAAGCTAGCACTGCCTCGATCTTCATAGGATCCACCACAACTCCGGCCTCAGAGATGACGTTCCACAAGAAGTGGACCTCAAGTATCCAGAACTAACACTTCGAGAGCTTACCATAAATCTAGTGCTCTCGGAGTGTTTCCAGTACAACCCACAAATGGTAGGCATGCTCCTCCTCAGTGGTCGAGTATATCAATATGTCGCCGATGAAAACTACGACAAATCAATCGAGGTAAGGATGGAAGATCATATCCGTGAGATTCATGAATACTGCTGGAGCATTGGTTACTCCAAAAGGCATAACCAAGAACTCATACTGGCCATACCGACATATGAAAGCCGTCTTCTACACATCCTTATCTCAAACTCTGAGCTGATGATAGCCTGACCTGAGGTCTATCTTTGAGAACCACTGTGCTCCCTTGAGATGATCAAAGAAGTCGTCAATCCTGAGAATCGGATACTTGTTCTTCACGGTCACCTGGTTCAGGCGACAGTAATCGACACATAGTCGAAGCTCTCATCCGCCTTCTTGGAGAACAGTATCGGGGAATCCCATGGTGAAACCCTGGGTCAAATGAATCCCTTTCCCTGTAAGTCCTCCAGCTGTACCTGTAGCTCTTGAAACTCAGCGGGAGCCATCCGATATGCTAGAGTAGATATTCGGGTTTTCCTGGGATACATGTCGATGTAGAAGTCTACCTCTCTACGAGGAGGTAGTCCTGGAATGTCGTCAGGAAAAACGTCCGCATATTGATCCACCACAACAGGAATACTCGGACTCCGCACGCCCACTACTCCCAGGATGAGGCTAGCCAACTGATGAGTGATCGGCTGTCCTCTCCTCTGCGTGATTCTATCCTGCGCTGCAAAGGCTCCATTCTCACCAGTGAAGGTGAACCTGCTCCCATCGGTGCGGACACACCGCACCTTGCACCTAATATAGTCTATCTGAGCATGAACTGCAGATAACCAATCCATTCCCAAGATGACATAGTAAGGCCTCGACGCCACTATAAGAAGATCCCAGCTGAAGCTCTTTCCTCTTAGAGTAATCTCACACTACCGGCACCAGTGCATAATCGTCAAGTCTGCTCCCGTAGGAGTCTCTAGCCATAAGGATTGAGCCAACGGCTCCGTCAGAATATCCAAGCTCCGAACAAGGGCAGCGGTAATGAAAGAATGACTCGCTCCTGTGTCTATAATAATGGCAGCAAGGGTGGAGTAGACACAGATAGTACCTTAAATCATCTCAGGTGTGCCGTGGTCATAGGCCTCCGCTTCCTGAAGCTGAACCTGCCTCTGTCCGACAGCTCCCTGTGGTCAGGGTGGACCTCCTGGTGGTGGTGGTGGTAGAGCCTCAAAGCGTCTCCCACCACCTACTGCTCGGACAGTTCCTCTACCTCGTCCGCCTACTCCCTGAAGACCGCCACTGTTGAACATCTACCTCTGCCTGGGTGGTCCCTCCACCGTCTACTACTCCTATGCATGACGATTCGGGCAGTCAAAAGCCATGTGGCCCTACCCGCCGCATGCATAGCACTATCTGCTCCTCGTAAGGCTAGATCTACACCATGTTCTCTGCACCTCTGAGCCAGTATCCTAAGGTCGTCCGCCTGATGGTCTGGTCCGCTTGGACCCCTGTGACATCCGTCGACTGCCAGCTACAGAAGACTCTGCCACATGCCGCCCTGCCGTAGGTCTCGCTACTGGTGTAGGCTCAGCAAGAAATCTCTCCACAAAAAGGGCTCGCTCTAGTACTCCTGCCTGTGTCAGTATGCTGAGGGAGATCATCGATGCCCTCATCTCATGCCTCAGTCCCTGCTTGAAGGTCTGAGCCCAGACAAATGTGTCATGTACCATGTCCATGGAATAGTGCGAGAGATCGGTAAATCTCGCTAAGTACTGGGCTACCGTCATGCTGCCCTGCCACATCTGTAGTAGCTCCTGAATGCGCACAGCACGTAGGGTGGCTGGAACGAACTCCGAGCGGAAGAGGCTCTCAAATTCCATCCAAAAAAGTGATGCCTCGTCGTGCACCTGGAGTATCAGGCTCCACCATCTACCTGTTTCCGCATGTAGGAGACTCGTCGCAAGGATCACCATGAGGTTAGCTGATGTCCCTACTAATCTGAAAACTCGAACAACAGCCTCCAGCCGATCCTCGACTGCTTGAGGGTTCATCTCCCCATGGAACCTGGGCGGTCTCTGTTGCTGAAACTCGTGCAATGCACTAAGGCGACGTTCACTCTCAGATGTTGGGGATGGTGGCATTGGTGGCTCGTCGGGTAGAGGTATCGCCGGTGCCTCTGCTTTAATGGGGCCCTACACTGAGGCCTCATCGCTCGGTAGGCTGCCATCTCTCATAAAGCTCGGAACCCTATCTGGCTGCCATCATGGTGCCATCATGAAAAGATGCAGGTGCACCTCGGTCAATACAGTATACCAGGTGAGCTAACACAAAGTAATCACAAATAAAGCTTTTGAAACACACATGCAATCAATGTTTTTGTGCACTGAGTCGGTAATCAGAAGTCAGGGTCCTAGTATATGGATATGTCGGCCGCCGCACCAACACTGGACTCCCTAGATTGATAACCACACACAATACCCTTAACACTATTGCTTCACATAGAAGAAAGATTAGAGTCCTGAGTTCTGTGGTAGAATCGAACTCCTCTGATACCAATTTGTCACGACCCGTCCTCGGGACCTGTGCCGTGACTACCCCAACCCCGACTTCCAGAGGCCAGGGGCTGGCGACCAGCACCAAAGGCGTAAATCCCTATATAAGGGAAGGAATTTCCTTTATGTATGAAAACAAACACCACAGAGTATATAAGATGAAGTAAACACTAAGTAAAATAAGTACAAAAGTAAGTGTTGTAAAGTAAATGGGCAAGAATACAAAGCCAACAAAAAGTAAAGTACAACTAAAAATAGAGTACAACAGTAGAAAAGTAAAGCAGCCACACCGAGACGTCCTCTAGAAATCCCACCTGAAGGGTGGGTACAAATAGTCTCCTCCGCTCCTCGGCTCCAACCGTCGGCTCCGTGTATTTCCCGTCCGGTGATCCACCTCTAGGTACCGTCTAGCTCCACGAGCTCCTACCTCCTTCAGTGTTATCCGTCGTCTGCATCCAACACAACGTAGTGTGGGCATAGCCCGTGCAGGGGTGAGTATACGCTACTCAGTAGGGACCTCGAGGCCCCCAAAGATCTCCTAGAATCCACGAAGGATAAACCACAAAGGAAAGATACAATCACAAAGTAACAACCAACTCTTCTTAGGTATATGCCCATACATATACCTAAGTCTTCAATTCTAGCTCGGCTCCAGCACACGAGTCCAAGTACAACCCAGTCCACACAGGAAAACATAACCCATTCCACATAGGAATTCACAACCCAATCCATACAAGAAAGCACAACCCAATCCATACAGGAAAGCACAACAATCATATCAATTATAATGATTGTACGTTAAGACTCAGATCACATGGGATATAATTATTCATTAGGCGATAGAGATGATCAGATGTATCCACTGATTCGCTTAATCTATTGGACCTACATAGGATACAAGACCAGCTAAGATGTCGGACCCACAAAGGAAACAAGACCAACTACTCTGTCGGACCCACATAGGATACAAGTACAGAGTCAAATACTGCCAGACCCACATAGGATACAAGAACAGTAGTCAATTACTGCCGAACCCACATAGGATACAAGAATGGTAGTTATCGTGGTCGAACCCATAGAGGATTCCAGTACAGTCATCGTCGCTGCCGAACCCACAGAGGATCCCAGTACAGTCGTCATCGTCGTCGCAATCGCAGCCGGCTCTAGGGTTCTCGCTCACAGCACGCTCGTTTCCAGGAGGGTCCGCTCCCCGAGCCAAGGGGTCGATACATCAATTTTCATGAAGTTCATAGTTTATGTATTGAAAAAGTTCGGTCTCGTCAAAAGGAACTCAACGTGAAAGACGGCACGTCAATCGAATGCCCGGTCTTAAAGTTATTGGCTTTTTCATCCCACGGGCCCGGTTGGTTTTTAAGCTAAAACCAACTCTTCCATACTCCACCTACGTCCAAACCTCAACCGGAGTAATCCAAAAAAAACTTTCTCACTAATAAGAATCCAACAAAATCGGCGGCATGTCAATCGGACGTCTGGAGCTCAAGTTATAAGTGTTTCTGCTCCGAGGCCCCGGTTGGTTTCGTGTTCGAACCAGCCCAGCTATTCCCAAAGTTCTCCGAAACCTTGAGTGTAATATACCAAAATGAGTACCTCGATCCAATGATCTCTAGTCAACAGACGGTGCATCTATTGGAGGTCCATAGCTCATGTTATGGTTGTTTGAACGGATCTGTCCGGAAATCAGGGGGTTCGGGCCCGGTCCGACCCGGGTCGATACCCCTGGGCCGGATCGTTAGGGCGTGGCCCGGCTCGGCTGGAGCATCCCGGGCCAGCACGGGCAGCCACGCCCGATGAGGGCTGTCCATCCCGGCGCGGTCGGTCCGGCCCGACGTGGGCGGTCCGGCCCAGCGCGGGCCGTGGCTCGGCTCGAGCCCAAGCTGGACGCGGAGGGCCACCCCATGTTTTCCCGAAATGGTGGACACCTATGTGGTCCGCCCTAGGTGACTACCATGGGTTTCAAACCCCTGGATTTCTTCGAAACATCCAGCCATTACAGCCGGCCGGTTGTTCCACGCGGGACCCGTGGGGGGGTCCCGCCTCCTTGAACGCCGGGGGCCGGCTTTGCTGGCCGCCTCCTGCTGTTCCGCCACGGCTGAAGGCCGCGGCCCCTATCCGACCAGCACGGCGCGACGGCGCCACGCCCCTCTGCCACGACCCACTCTTGGTCGCACCCTCCTTCAGCTTCACTGGCGCGGTGCGACGATGCTGCGCTCCTTCACTGCTGCCCAATCCATCCAGCCGCGGTTCTCTCGTTCTCACGCTCTACAATTGCACCGTGCCGTCTTCGCCACCATAAACAACAAAGTTAAACAATAAGGGGAGGAGGTTCGGCCGTGTTCTTACAGTCCAACCTCTTCCTATTGTGACGATAGTAGGCAACCAAAGAAAGAGTATACACAACAATGAACAAGTGCAAATTTAATTGATTAAATTTGAACTTAACCCCTACAATGAAGTTCACAGAAAACGGCATCGCGGGGTGAGGCTCCATATACGTTGACGAAGATCGTCCGAGGAGGAGGCAATGTCTCCCTTTCTTTGACGTGGAGATAATATGGAACGACGTGTCGGTGTTCTTCGCATTCTTTAAAGAGGAAGATGAAGTTATTCAAAGTGTAGAACTCTCCCTCTCTCAATTCTCGAGACAACACAACAACCCCTCAAAATAAAATAAGCTACCCCTTATTTTATATTTACTTTTCCAAACCTTTCAAAATTCAAAAGTTGAATTCATTTCATTAATTAAATCTAGAGTTTTCAAAATTAAATGGAGTGTTAAGATGACATCATAAATGTGGAAGAGGAGTTAGGGGAATTTGAAGGAGGGGGGATCGTGTGGGCCCCACCTCACTAAAATCCTATCCAGAGGTGTTAGAATTTTAGTGGGTCCCACCCCAACTCCAACACATGGGGTTTAACCACTTATAAGTGAAATAAAATTTGTAACAGTATTTTATTTCTACTTATACTTAATCCACAATTTTAAACAACTCTTCCCGAGAAAACCCAACTCCAGTAAGGGTATTCTTAAGCAATTACCTAAGCTGTGGTCTCATTGGTGCCCTCGGATTTCGATTCCGTGCACCGGTTCAAAAGTTAGAAAAACCTACTAGTTCGTTCACTAAACGTACCTGAGCTAAACTTCAGAAATTGATTCTGGGCACACCGGGCCTCAGAATGAGGCGCCGTCAGAAACTGCGTACTCGTAAAATCCCAAAGAAATTAAGAAAAAAATTTCTTTGAAATTTACAAGTCTTTAAATTTGAGGAAAACCTGATCTAAAAATATGTTCCCTTTAAAAAAAGAAATAAATAAACATAATAAAATGAATATAGTTGATAAATTGCCTTAAAAATTAAGATAATTATATTTTTGATGATTTTTTAATAAACCTCTTCTTATTATTCTGAAAGCAGAAAAATGAATAAATAATGTGGGATTCAATGTAAGCATATTCTTGAACCCAACTCATTTTATTTGGGATATCCCTCATTCACATAATATTCAATAAGGATATTCCTATAATGTTCTATAAAAATAATTTCAATATTCTTCCTTTTATTTTAGGGAAATACATGTTTCTACATTAATTTATAATAAAAATACAATGATTTCCAAAAAATCACTTTTCTTTCAAAAGAACGTCATTTTCTCCACTTGAGTTTTTTCTTTTTCACTCAAGAGTGATGATTCTTAAACAAAATATGTTTTCCATTATTGATTTGTGAATTCCAAAAGATTATTCATTAAATAATCCTTTATGAAATCCTTATGAATCCCATTCCGTTACATGGGTTATTTCAGAACATCAATTGATATACGTTATTTGTGGCATGTACGATTTTCTAAATAATATAATGTAATGGGTGGGACCAAAATTATATATCTATTGAATGCACTGGGTAATATGATGTATCTCATGGTATAATGTGTATTATGAATGAACATGATGCTATATTTAATCACAATTATTATGTTATGATTTATGTGTATATTTTATTCATGAACATGATGTTATCTATATTCAAAACTATATATGGGATTCGACAACTCTGAACTAATATTTCATTTTTATGCATCACTACAATTAATGTCTTTATAAAATGTTTCCATCATGATTTTTAAGATGATCCTATGTTATGATGTGATTATTTTTATTATTCTCACAGATTTATTATTGATTCATGTCTCTAATTCAGCCCCTTAATAAAATTTTAGCTCACCCATTTCTTTGATATATATACTCATGTGACTTTATTTAATATGGGGAAAGTTGTTTTTAATAGTATAATGGAGAAGTATTTACATAAATGTTTATGATTTATTATGTACTAGTTATGTATGATCCAAAATTTCCCATGATACTAAAAATTTTGATCATCCAATGTATAACTATTATGTTTTTTATCTTTAAAATGATGTATTAGTCATGTAAGACAAAGTATATCTCCAAAATAGGATTTTGTTTCAATAGTTCGATCTATGATATGAGCCCCCTGGATGGAGACAATTAATAGAATTCCTCAATACCTTTCACTCTCTTCACTGGAACACAACTAAGGATTATTCCATATCTATATGATTTTAATAACAGCTAATTTTCAAATAAATAATGCTTCACTTCTAATGGAAATCACTTAATTTATTGACAATAAAGATCAAGGTGTAACACTTTGGTGGCCTAATAATTGGAAATGTTAGCAAATCATGGTCATGATGATTCTATTATAAAAAATATATGTTTAACCAATAAATCTTATCATATCTCTCTATCTGATTTCATTTCAAGAAGAGCAAACTCTATGTAGGATAAGTAGTTTGAAATAAGGTTCTTAATCCAATTTTTTCATGGATCACTAAATTAAATTCTTGAATTTTGACCAACCATAGAATCAATCATGAAATGGAAAATTTTATTTAATGGGTATTTAATGGTCTTTTCACATGTGTATAAAAACATATTAGATAAAACCAAATAAGACCTAAATCCGTCGAATGTAAATAATATAGAAAATCCTTCTTTTTCAGTAGTGGTTTAATTAAACTAGAGCTTTTTTAGAGTAATGATTTCATAATATATCTCACAAAATACCAAGTCAAATATATATCCATGTATTTATACATCAACATAATCACTAGTGTTAAATAATTTATTAAGTAGTACATTCAAATAAGAGGCCATCATTATTAGTTTATCTACTAACCATTTCATTAAAATCTAAAAAATGTTAAATCATTTCGCACCAATCTTGAAGATAGAATCCTTTTTTCTAAGTATCTTCAAGGGCCGATAAATCATAGAGATAATTCATACAAACCTCTGAAAAAGTCCTAATACTCCTAGATAAATATGACTTACCTGAATTTTAGTTGGGATATGAAGGTTGGATATTACATTGACATTTTATGTATCAAACCTAATTCATTTACTTGGAAATATTTATAAAAATAATATTTTTTATTGTCCCCTTAAATATAAATTGTCCCTATTATAAACTAGGTTAGTTTTCCCAAACATCTCCCAAAATAACACCAATTTTTTCAAGTAATATGAAAATGATTTTCAAATAAAGAAATTTCCTTCATAAAGACCACAAAAATGTGCTCCTCCATATCAGAAAAAATATCCAATATATAATTTTTTAATGTAGATAGATCATTACATATGTCGAATTAAATTATTAGATAAGAAAAATTTCAATATTTACAACTAAAAGTTATCTTCACCTGGTCATCAGGAGAAATAGTGATTTGGATGTAACCTTAAAAATCGTCTAGGAAGTAAAAAAATTATTCCTTGTGTATCACACTAGAATTTTATCTATAAATGAAATTGGAAATTGTTATTTTTGGGTGGCGTTTTCTAAACTATAATAATCCACACACACTCACTCTCTGGTGATTGTTCACAATAGAATGATCTCATTCCGTTCTTTTTAAATTGTTATAATATCTTCTTTCACAGTGAAAACATCTAAATGTATCACCCATGGGATATCCAATATTTTATATATAATTATAGAATACAAGAGGTTAACTACATACTTTTATCTACCTCTTTTTGGGGAGGTTTGAAACTTTACTATGTTTTTCAAGATATCTTGGTCCATTCCTCCAAAAATACATATTGGGTGAATATTTTTATAATGATCCATTTATGATCATAAAAATTTCATACAATGTATTTTAACTACCTTATCATCAAATGAAAAAATTTATCTTCTTGATCATTAAGGAGAGAACATTTCAGAAAAACAAGTAGTGTTTCATTCTCCCCCAAATATTCAAACATAAAAGATTATGGAAGTGGACTCAATTCCATTTGTGTAGACTTTAATGTGAACTCATCAAGGGCTCTATATTCTCTCATTCCATGCTATCAAAGGATACTTTATAGTTATAGTGATGAAAAACCTAGATGGAAACATATTACACCTATTTTTGGTTGTGATTCAGATGAAATTATTCATTTCCCTACCCTTATGTAGATTAGGAATTTCCCATGTAAATTTCAGTGCATCCAATATAATTTTCCAATGTTGTGATACTGAATTAGTCTTTGAATTCAAAAATAGTGGTCTTTTTGACATCCTTGATCACATTTCATAATACCATTTCATCACATATATGAATGATAATATCTTTTGGATGAACATCAATCAAAAGCTTTCATGTTTTATGAAATGCTATCCCCAATAATCAATGGTGCATCTGTGTCATCTTCTAGGTTATGGATGATGTAGCTGGGTTGAAAAATAAACTTCCTAACCTTTCAAAAACATATTTTATGATCCCATTTTGATATTTTTATGAACCAAATTGATAATGAAGTGACACATTGGTGGACTTAAAGTCTTCCAATATCGAATTGTTTAAGTATCTAAATTAGATTATATTGGCACTTGATCCCAAATATTAAATAAACATTCTAACTTCACATGGTTTGAAGGTACATGGGATAGGAAAATTCATGGGGTCTTGAAAAATTAGAGGAATTTCTTGTTATACTACCATTAAACACTCTTTATTGAGGTAAATGGAGCCTAATTCCACTATAATTATTTATTTATAAATAACTTATTTAATAGAAATTACAAATGTGTGAATTTTATCAAATTCCTATGAAAAATATATTTTTTATCTAGAGCTCCTAAAACACCTCCATAAATTTTCCAAAATTTTGGTTAATTTTTTTTATTTTATCTTCTTTAGAATGGGTAGTGGTTGTACAGATAGTTTTATGACTTCCTTAAATTTTTCATAAATTACCTATTTAATTTTTGCAATTTTTATAATGATTAAATATCAAGTTTATTAACATATTACACAATTTTAAGATGTCTACATTATGTCCCATCATTCACTCCCCTTTTGGGTAGGATGTGTAAGCTCTTAAATGATCCTTAAATTCATTACTTTTCCTCCCCTTGGGGATATTACCTGTTAGTGTGTTAGGTTATCATATTGAGATATGATTTGTGAGTTTTTTTATTTATTTTTATGATTCAAGTGGTTTCCTATTTAATAAAAAATCATGTATCCATAGTAGTGAGGAATTTCAACATCATCTCTTCTAGTTTCAACTTCTTGTCCAATTATGGTTTCTTATCCGCAAGCTATTGTTACTAAAAATAAGGCTATACAAGATGAGGAATTTGATGCCCATTTTTCTAGTACAAGACTTGTAGATTTTGGTTACCTTGTTTTATCCTCATGTATGGATTATGGTATTGAGGATGAGTATATTTAGGGGTACTTTGAGGAATAGCTTTTGGGAATTATTACAGGTATTGATTCTAACCATAATTTATAATATATTTCCATTAAATATTTGAATAGGTTGTAACAATGTTTGTCTTCTTCATTTTTGATATATAACTCACATCATTGGTATGAGAACCATCACAAGGGTTTGGATACACTCCCATAGAGTTATTGTCACCACACTCACTACTTGCGGGGTGTTTCACCATATTTACTAGTGCACTCATGTTGAATTGGAAGGAATAAATAGCCTTAGAAATGAAATCCAAATGGGTAGCAATAATGGTAAGAATTCAAATTTTATATACCCATTTGATTCACTTTTCTGAATTCCATTTATAACTATTAACCAATATATCTTATAATAAATAAAACAATTATTTAGCTACTTCCAACTTAGCTATTCCCCCAGCCACTGCTTCCTCCATTGATTTTATTATAATTTTTTTCCTACAATATAAGATATGAAATTTCATCCACAATGTTATCCCATGTTATAGTAACTTCCTCAACATGTCCTTCAATTACTCCCATCATTCATAAAGTTATTATATTTCATGGTTGTCGTGTTTGTGGATACAGTTTTTCAATATTATGGTTTTATATGGTGGAAAATATTTTTTCCAAAATACATTCCAAAGAGCCTCCCATGTAAGAATATAGAATCTTTCTACCCTTTAATTAATTCTATTGGCCTTATCCTTTAATGAAAATGGAAATAGTTATAGATTTATTTCATCCTTTAACACTCCCTTATAATAAAACTTATCACAAATATATTGTAATTTGGAAAGGTGAGCATTGGATTCTCTAATTAGTAATTGGTCTCACCCAAATTTACCCTAGTTATAAGGGTTAAGAGATCACTTTCAATGTATCTTGGGATGAAAAATCCTCAGAGACCTAAGTAGAACCTATAGACCCAAAATTTAAAGATATGGATTTTTGGATATGAAGTCGACAACATGGTTTTATTTTATATGTTTTTAAAAGCGCACTAGGAGATCAATTTGAATTCAAATTAGGATAAAATGAGTTGATCCTAGGTAATTTGTTGGGGTGGATTGGATGAATTCGTTTTTTAGAGATTTAAATTTCATTAAATCAAGAAGGATTCATGAAATGAAATTAAACTAACCTCATCCATTTATTTTTTAAAACCTTCAAAAATAAATTCTAATCATATATACACTTGTAGGATCATTTTCATGAGCAATCCATGGTAATAGATCTTATTAGAACGTAAAAGTTTGGAGAATAAATTCCATAAGGAGGAGGAAGATAGAATATAACTGAACAATGGAAACCCAAATAAAAGAAATTAATAAAATATTTACAATGATAAATAACATCCAATAAAGCCACTTGTTAATCTCTTGGATCATCCCATAAAAGAGTTAGCTCTATAATGGTTACATTTTATCAACGGAAGCGGGAAGTAGACTCATAAGGGTGGAATTGAAAAAGTAAAAAACAACAAAATAATGATCAATCCACCATTATTTGAAAAATATCACAAGTTTTGGTGGGAATAAGTTCACACCTTGAGGCAATGGTATCAAAGTGATATGAAGAAGAACAGAATAAGAGAAGATGAATTTTTTTTATTAAAAACTAAGTTGATTCGAACAACTTACATGATAAATAAGAATGTTACAAAGACAAATCGGCTCCCAGATACATAAATACTACACCACTCATACTTTAAAAAATAATTTAGGAATACTTGGGCCTATCCACAAACTGTCCAAGCCTCTTTAATTATTTTTGGTGGTCCTATGTGGGTAGAAAATTAATGTATTGGAGACCTTTCCACTATGGCCCCAAAGTGGCATACATATTTCATCCACTGAAAAGAAGAACCTAAATGGCCTTCTAAATGGAAATATTCGAGTAGTCTATAGAAGGATAAATTTTTTCCCATAATTTCCCATAATATCCTATAAAATTTTAGTCCAAAATATTTTTGTCGTTTTTGAGATATGATTTAAATGATGGGCTTTTTCCTTGGCCACAGAATCTGGTTAAGAATTTCATCTTCAACAAGGGTCTCCAAGAACTCCATTAAAAACCATAATTATCAAGGTCTTCTATTGAATGAAACGTTTCCTATGATATTCTTTTTCTTCCATCAAATTTTCAGAATCATTTGGCTTGAATATTTTTTTCTACAGTACTTTTATTGGGTTGTTGTCCACTTCACTTCTCCCAGAATGTTGTTGGTTCATGCCCCACTTTGGTGGTCTTCCAATTTTAAACTTCTAGTGCTCTAAAAGAATGAATTTTTCCTTATATCATGGGACACCAGAAAATAAAATAGGAAAATAAAATAAAAACCATTTTGTGATTTATTAGATGTTCAGGAATTTACGATGTAATAGTTTATATTAAGAAGGAATTAGAATAATAATGTGAAATAGTGTTCAGATCGTAAAATGCACTAAAAATGGTGTTTATGATTAATAATGCACTTGAATATTATATTATAAGAAAATAATATTAGCCTTTATTATGGGATAATAAGTAATCTCTAAAATCAGACCATGTTTTGAATAAGTTTCATAATGTATAGCTTCATTTAATAGTTTTTTTCCTAAATAGGTGGCCCAACTATTCTTGAGTCCGCTCCATGGATTGAAGGTATTCCATACCATGGGAGTTGGAGTCCTACGACCAACTATTAATAATTATATTAAATGTATATTCATTGTATTGAATAATAATAAAAAACATATAATGTATTATTTATTGTTATACATGAATCAAATATAATAATTTCATATAGTATATAATTCATCTCTAAGGTCAAATAAGTCCTCCTCTATAATTTGATCCTCAAATTTCTTTGATGATATTCTTAAATAATGTTCTATGGTTGGATAACATACTATAATGGGACACCTAGTATGTATAATTTCATGTGAGAGTACTCATAGTGGATGATGATTCTTTTCATGATGTTCACACATGGTAATATCCAATACATGATATTATAAGAACAAACATACTTGTAGGAATTCCTCATGTTTTGGTTTCATTGGATATTCCTATATATGGGAATGTAAAAAGGTCCTTAGACATTAATATTAATATAAATACATGTTATGAATTGGGTACATAGATGTATTGTGTACACCATGAAGATAACAGTTCATGGTGAAGTCAGATATATTGGTTTAGTCATGATTGACATGTAATTAATAGATAAGTCGATAAAGGATTTATCCCATTCAAATTTATGGATTTTGTCGTAATGAAACTAAGTTATTTCTCTTGGATACCTTGACCCTTTTCTGGATAGTAATTTTGGGCTTTATTTAATCTTCCCTAATGCCAATGAGTCATATTTCTTTAGGGACACATATTATGTGTTTCTGACGATTGCGATGAAATTCAATTTCAATTTAACTAATTGAATAAATATTATTTTCATAATAAATTAATAATTTAATTCATGTTTTATCGATCAGAAATATATATTTATGAATAAATATATAAATTAAATATTTGTTTTGGTTTTTAATAAATTATATTTTCATAATAGACCAAGACTACAACTGGAGTCAAATATTAATTAACAATCAGGTAAAATATTTTTTATTGCGTAAATTTGGAAACACCAAAAAATAATAAATATGTTTTTATTATTATGTGTGATGGGGTATAATTAGATATTTTAATTTTTTTTAATGGAAAACATGAAATAAAGATATATTCTAACCTAAACCATACCTCTATAAACAGCATGTTATGACTATAGTGAATGAAATTGAAAATAAATAATCATTGCACACAAAAACTTCCCTTTATACTCCTTCTATCTCTCCCTCAGGTAAGATAAGCAATATATATATTTCTTCAAGACTAAAGAATGATCCGTCAATAACAGACAATTTAAGAAATTCAATCCCTTGTGATAGCACATGGAGATTGCTTGGCATTTTTCAGAGATCATTGGATCACGTGTGGATCACCATTAGAGAGATTCTATCCTTGGGTCCTCACAACTACAACAAAGGAAATCAGAATGAGTTTTTTCAAACAATCGGCATTGACATCTAAGAAAGAAACCTACAAAAATGTAATTTCTCTCTTCTAATCTAAAAAAATAAATTATAAATATTATATAAATGATCATCTCTCATGGTGTCAGTTATAGAAATTTTAAATGAAATTTTAATATATCTTATACCACTGCATGAATCCAGTGTGCTTCAAACCATCAAGTTGTATCAAATGGGTCATGTTTAAATTTATAATTATTTATTTTATTGTAGATCTATGTGAAATTATGGTTAAATTTTAATTTCCTATTATTTATTATTTAATCTGATTTGAATTTACATACTTATACATATTAATCATTTGTGTTAAATTTTTTATTTTCCTAAATCTCTAAGAATAGATGAACAACGACTGAAGATTCCATTGAGAACTGCCAAATTCATGGAAAATACAGTTGGGTTACACGACATATACTGAGAAGTACACACAATGTACCCTAGTTCACAACATCTAGATGTGTCGAGGGATACAAGACATGCCCCAAAATAATGATACATGGTGTATGCCACATATTGACCCACCAACCTATCAAACATTTGTCGTATTACATGGAATGTATCATTATACACCCCAGGTAGTCTACACAGGTTAGCAGTGTATATCACACAATCTATGTGCTCATAATACGTGATCAAACAACATGATACTAATAACTAGGGGGATTTTTGATATATATGATGTGTATTCAATGTACACATCATATAGTTCATTAATTCTCCTATTTAAGATACATTTCGATTAATCTAGAAAAATGAAATTACACATATATGGTGTGTAACTAGTTCGAAAACGTCTTTTAGTATCTCACCCAAAACACGCTGATCATTTTTGGTTTGTTTCACAATAATAATGAATTCATACCACATGTCAAGTTTTTATCCATTAAATGTCATGTAAACCACCAAGAAAGACAGCAAATACCTAGGTGAGAATCTTAGGCACACATACAACTGGATAGATGGCATATAGCTGGCATGTACACATCTTTTAGTTCAGCAAATTTATACATCATAGTACCAGGTGTGTACACTGGATACATAGAAAGTGAGATACACTCTATGTATCTTGTTTGTATATGTAATGTAGTCTATAATTGAAGGATAACATTTAAAATAAAATTATGTATAAAATTTAAGCATTAACACTTTATTTTTTTGATTGGAACACCATTGTGTGATTAATAGTTTGAGAATGGTATTAAATATTTTCAAATATTCAGTTAACATATTGTAATAAATATGTTATTATTGGATTTTTTATTTATTTCCCAAGAATTCCATACTTGATGGTATATCTGCAATTAAGATTGCATGGTCATTAAAATGAAAGGGAATTAATTACTTGATTAAATAATTAACTAATAAGAGTGAATTTACATTAATATCTATGAAAACATAAATAAAACAAATTCTACAGGGACCCATCGTAAAAATTCAATTTCGACAAGACCTAGTTGCAAATGACCAGGTGAGGAAACGTGTGTCGCAAATTATTATTTTTTACGACAGATGGTTGAAAAAAATAATTATTTTGGGTCAGGATTTGGTCCCGTCGCAAATTACATTCTTGAGATAATTTAAATACCCTGTTTCGATGACCTATCGAAAATACAATTTGCGACGAGGAGCCTGTTGCAAAAGTTCCAGTCGTAAATTACTTAAAATTTAAAAATTAAAAAAATTGAAAATAATAATAAAAATAATAATAATAGTAATAATAAATTAATATAATAAAATATTATTATTATTAATATTAATATAATAACAATAATAATAAAATATTAACACTAATGAAATATTAATATTAATATTTGTTAAATAATGAAAAATTATAAAATAATAAAAACATCAATATTCGCAAAAATATAAAATAATAATAAAAATAAAATAATAATAACTAATAAATCATTAAAATAACTAAATTTTTAAAAAAAATTAAGAAAGTAATAAGAAATAAAAAAAATTAAATAAATAATAAAAATGCAATATTCGCAACAATATAAAATTTGTGCTATATAGAAAATTAAAATTTTAATTATTATTAATAATTAAAATTTATTACTATGTATTAAAATTTATTACAGTTTAATATAATAATAATATAATACAATATTAATATTAATGAAATAAAAATATTAATATTAATAAAAATAAATATTCTAAAATAATAAAAACCTCAATATTCGCAACAATATAAAAAATAATAATACAAAATAAAAATAAAAACAGAAAATAATAAAATAATTATATTAATAAAAAATTTAAATAATGTAATAAAATAATAAATAAATAAATAATAAATAAATAAATAAATATTCACATCGATATAAAAATATACGATAATGAATTTTAAATAGTTAGTTATTACTAATATTATTTATTACTAATTATTACAATTTATTACATATTACTAATTATTACAATTTATTACAAAGCAGTACAAATTATTACAAATTATTAAACTTTATTACTGATTATAACCCTTTATTACTTTTCCTACTAATTATTACATATTCCTACTAATGATTACTTATTCCCACTTATAATTACTAATTATTAAAAATTACTACAATTTATTACTAATTATAAAATTTAATTAAAATTTATTAAAAAATATTAAAATTTATTAAAATTTATTACTATTATTACAATTTACTACTAATTATTAAAATTTATTACCAATTCATACTAATTATTACAATTTATTTATAAGGCCCCAGCCTTAAAAATTACTTAATCATGAGATAAGTCAATAATTTTACATTAATTCACATTTAGGATCTTTTCATGTTTAGAGCATTAGTGAATTAAGTCATAACTTATACATAACATCTTGAATATTATAAGTAGACACTTCTACTCACTATCCAATTTTTTAATAAAACAAATGCCCTTTAAAAATAAACATGTTTCGTTTCATGTTTTAAACAACATGACTTTTCTTGGTCCCATCTTTGACTCTATTATTTTTTTTGTCCTTCGAAAAACATTTCAAAACATTGGCCAAGCATAAAAATATAAATAAAATGTACACAAATAAGGAAAACTATTAGTCTTGGGAAAACATGAAAACCATGAATACTTTATCATAAGTAATATTTTCAACATTTAAGAAGTATCAAATATAATTCACTGAATATATGCTCATTTCTTACCCCTTTAGTAACCAAAATATTACCATAAATCCCATATAAAGCAACATATATCATATAAAAGTAACTTGGGAAATAAACATGCTTAAATCGAATAACCATACGATCTAATTCCACACATATCACTTAATATAATAGTCCTAAGACCGACTTAAATACCTAATGAATTGGAGTATATAATGTAACCACCCATAAATTTTCTTATCACTGAACTACTTATCATTTGGTTTATCACGTAACCACGCATCATTAGTTTATCATGTAACCACCCATAAAATGTCCAAGTTAAATTATGTTATCATAAAGCATAAAATATTCTAAATATAAATATTTCACTAATAACAATTCATTACAATAAAAAGATATAATTTAAAGATATTGAAATACTCAATCTATTTGAAAACCCATTTCAATAAGAAAACACCCAAAAAGGGAGAAGGGGTTTCTTTTCCTTTTACAAACATTAATGCTTATAGAGGATGCCAAATATTAAATAATGATTATGGTGATGGATATGTCATTGTCACAACATTTGATAAAAACGTTCCATTTGTCATTTAGTAAAACAATTCTTAGAAGAAATATTCCCATTGAATTAAATTAAAATTCACATGTTTTTATTGTACACCCTTTAAAAGAAGTGGTGTATATTATCAAAATATGCCTCAATGAGAGGATATTGAGACGAATTCCCTTACCTTGAGTCCAACTCATCATGTATGTTCATTTTTATTCCTAAATAATATAGATAAGTTAATTTATACTCTCATTAAAACCTTTTTCAGGTTTATTGTTCCTTTTATATCACATTATACCACATTAGAAAAATTACTTAATTATTTAAGTTAATATCGATTATTTTGTCTATGTTCAATACCTAGGTCGAAAATGAACTAGTTTTGATATAAATTGTACATGTAGTCAAAATTAAATAATTTAAATAATGATATTAATGATTTAAATATCATATATATACAGTATATATGTATTTATAAAAGTCCATAACATTTGGAAATATGAAATTGTATTCACCGTTCATGGAGACGGTAGAACATACATACACATGAACATTCCTTTAATTTCTTTTTCACACTATAAGAATAATTATAAAATGATATAAATTTGTATTATAATACTATGATTATATTTATGTCATGTATGACTCAAAGGTTTAATAAAACCATCCTTTATATGTTCTAATTATAGCATGAACGAGTCCTATTACTTTGAGGGGGAGGTAGTCCACACTTCTTCAAATTAAATTATCGTATTTACACATCCTAGAAAGCATATGGTAGGTTTTAAATAAAAATTAAAAATCATAAAGACAATATAAATATAATATATATAATATATAAATATATTACCATTATAATGGACATGATGAGAGATGGTAGGGGAAAATCGAATAATCATCATTTCATGAGGCAGTAGTACGTTGTAAACAGAAACAATATGTTTGTATCAATTAGATAAAGGTGTGTGTAAGTGTAGTTAAAATCCTTACCATAACAAAATCCTAGTATATTTACGATACTATTTTTGTTTTGAAATAAAATATAAGAAGATCATAGGGAGTGGAGAAGGAAAAATAAGAGAAAGGAACTTCAGTTAAAATGTTACCTCTAAATAGGTTAACTTCAATTGATTTGATCCAAAAGGATTTCTTTATTTCCCTTATGCCCATGGATAGGATTCTATGAGGGATGGAGGGATGTTGGAAGATTATTTTAGAATACTTTAGACAATCTAATGGGCATGATAGGTGTGTGTTATGTGTGTAGCGGTGCTGGCCTTTTATAAGAGGGAGTAGGGGCACTTTAGGAAAGTCGTGAAATATTAATTTATTATAAATTCAATTTCCATTAGAAATGGTCCAAAATCATTTAATTAAAATATAATTTTTTTTAATTACCCACCATCCAATAATTTTTAGACATGTTTGATAATTTTTTAACCTTATCGTTTTGGTTTAACCCTTATTTTACCCTTTTTAATCTTAAGGTGATATCATATTATTAACACATTATTGGTTAATTTAATTAAGATATCATTTCCAAAGAACAACAAGAAAGTAATTGTTGATATATTTGAACTTATCTGAACCATTTGGATGAATATAATATTTTTAGGAATTTAAGATCATTTAATAAACTATTTTATATTTTATGTTATGAATTATGTCAATTTGGGACACTATTCATACCATAATCTTTAATAATTTCATAATAAAATCATTAACACGAATAAAAAAACAGTGTATCAATCTTAAAATTTCATATTAACCAATAAAATGCTTGTATGAAATAAATTATGTCAAATAGTATTTATTTTTTTATTTATAATACCATTTATTTAAATCCTTTATTAATGAAGCAATTAGCGCATCATCATTGTGTAATAATTAAATTTATTAATTTAATGTCTAAACATTATAAATAAAATATCAAGACGTATGAAATATTTTTATGTTTCTGATGACTATTTATTGTTTTATAGATCAGTTATATAAGCTCATATAATTTTTTTAGTAAAAGAAACATGTTTATGTTATTTTAATCTTTACATTAAATTAATTATTATAAAATGTCATTTTAATTCCCAAGTTGCTCCATGGGGTCCTAAAATAGACCCAAGGATTCCCATGGTCGTAAATATATCATACAATAGGATTAAGAAATGTGTTATGGTAGTTTAATATTATTATAATATTATTTATTACCCTTATTTACAAGATTTAACCTCTATCTATGGTAAATAAAACAATTACAGAATTTACTATTAAAAATGTTAATAAATAAAATTTTCCTATTTACAAAGATTTAACCATATCATTATAAATACTTAATCCATTTTTACAAATTCAAAACAAATAATTTTCAGAAATTAATTTAAAATTAATTCCTGTTGTTAAAACCAAAAAGTGGGTTTTTAAGAAATAATTACTATCAAAAGATTGACATGTATTTATGTCCAATTTCACAATAACATTACATCCAATAATAATAACTGGATTAATTGATAAAAATATATTCCATTTATAATTTAAAAATATTTAAAATGTCAATCTAAAAATATAAATAAAATAGATGAAAAGACTATTTTGAATTAAAATGAATTATCTTCCCCTATTCATTAAAATGTGAATTTCATCACAAAACTACCAAAATTTAAACCAAATTAAAATTTGATATTAATATTTTATAAAATAATTTAATTTTTTAAAATATAACTTATAAAAGTCCCAAAAATAAAACTTAAAAAGGGTTCACCATCAAAATGCGGTAAAACTGCATTTTTAGAAAAATACTTCTTTTATCTGAAAAATTAAATTTGTTATTATATAATTTATAGAAAACATATAAGATGAATTTAAAACATTGAATTTAATATATAAAATATATTTCTCATTAAATAAAAATCCTTAAAATGTGATATGATTTTAAACACAATAATTCTCTTTTTAAATAGGTTTTCATAAAGACACATCCTTTATATTCAAATGATTATTATTTCCATTTCTAATAAATTTTGTAGCTAATGAATAATTATTTAAACATGTGTAAACTATATTTCAAAATTGAGTTGATATTATTCATTCCCGTCAATCCAATAGCTAGGAATTAACTGACATTAAAAATAATATTATTATTATTGTATTATTTTTTGGTATAACTCAATGTTGTGTGAAACGTAAGATTTAAGAGAAACATGTTATTGCGTGATATGTATGCTATAAGAAAAAGAATCCAATTTAATGTAAACTTAAAATCATATTCATAACTAATAATAGAAATAAAAAATTATTCTATAAATTCCAATGTTGTTACATCATTCTCCCCTTTTGGAAATTGTGTCGCCGTAATTTTAAAATTTGGATTGGTCCCACATTGGAAAAAGATTCAATAAAACTATTAGTTTAAAAGAAAGAAATAGAAGTAAAAAGGTCATTTGAGATAACATATATGAGGATTCCATGTAGAAATTCATGGATATAGATGAAAACTAACCATCAAGTTCTAATAGAGATTTATAGAATACTTGATCAGGAAAAAGTTAACAATCTGAAAACCATAAAATTGGGAGGGGTTTCCTAGTCTTTTATTTTCTAGTAGGAAAAGAAAATGGAAAACATTTTTTAAGGTATTTTTCATAATGTTGAGTAATTTATGTACGATCTTAACTAAGAACATAAGGAAACATACATACTGGTAAAGTAGAGTTTTGTCCATTTATAAATATCTTCCTCATACTCAATGTTTTTCCAAATGATGAGTATTCAAGATGAATTGGTAACACCTAAATCACTAGAATCAAATTATGGAGAATCACTTAAACAAAAAATATGAACTATATATTTCCACTATCCTTAGACATTAAACAAAACAAAAATGGTTAGTACAAGATCAGATAATCCCCAAAAATAAAAATCATTTATAAAAAGAAATAATACATTTAATCACCAAAATTATAATAACAATACCCCAAAGTTCCACAGAGACCATTCAATAAAAAATCATCTTTAAAATGTTTTAAAATAATCCAAAAAAATATAGCAACCCA
This sequence comes from Viscum album, assembly GCA_963277665.1. Classification (NCBI taxonomy): domain Eukaryota; kingdom Viridiplantae; phylum Streptophyta; class Magnoliopsida; order Santalales; family Viscaceae; genus Viscum; species Viscum album. The sequence goes on along the minus strand of OY728139.1, from coordinate 1,507,120,532 downwards.
TAATTCAAAAAGCTTTTATTCCACAGTCTTCCATGATGAATTTTAATATTTATCTTCAAATAATATTGACTACTCTTAATTTCTCATAATTAAATGTTATTAACCTAATCACATATTTTCTATGCTATGTTTTACATTTCCATAAAAAACAAATCTATATAAGTCTAAAAAATATATTCTTCCAATATTTAATTCATTCATTACTCCTCAAATAAAATATAATAGTATTCTATTTCTATAAGGTATATAATGTTCCAATAGATAGAATGTCTTCCAAAATAAAATTTATCACCTAATAACCAAATAATTTTCCTATACTAATTATATCCATTTGATAAAACGTAAGTTACCAAAATCAACTAATTTTTGACCCATATAATTATTTAACTAAAAATAATATGGCATACTTACCAGGGAATTCATGTAGGCTTGTGGAAGGCGATGCACCCTTATCGCCCTTCAGTTGTGGGTTTAATTCACATGACCTTTCAAGATGTGACAGGTCATCACCCATCTTATGGGGTTTCCTTTTTATAAATCTCGAAAATATCCCTAACATTTATTAACCTCAAATTTTGTATTATACATCTGTTTTAAATCCCAAGTAATAAAGAACTCAACAACTTAATTCATGAAGTCTTATATATATGGACATTTTTAAAATTTCACCACCTTTTGAAAAATTAAAACTATTCCCAAAAGATTGAACATCATACCATGATCATGTTGTCCATCTTGTTTCATCATCATCATTTTCACATAGTAGATGGTCCTTGAATTGAAAAAATTATTTAGAGATTATTCAAAATCATTTTCTTCCTTTATACACATTCACCTTGTAAAACTTTGGTCATATGTGTGTTCAAAGACAAATTGCTTCATAAAATAATCATGTATGACATATAAATTCAAAACATATGATAAAACACATTTTTTATAAAATAATCAGACCGAGTTTGAGTTGAAACATTTAATAAATGGTCCTTTTAAAGTAGAATAAGTATGTATTGAAAGACTATTTTTTAAAATTAAATATAAATCGGTTGATCAATGGTCTCCTTCTTTAGCACCTTTCTCAAAGTCATAATATGCATCAATATATTGTAATAAGGTAAAATATTTGAAAATTCCTAAATAATATTTACCCTTATAGAAAATATGACAATATTGAGTAAATAGGATTTGATTAAATACAACCTATGATCTAAGATGGTATCTAGGTATAGTGGAGGTGTTTGATATCTCAAACTACTAATTTCAAGTGAGTTTTATGTTATAAAATGTATAAAAATCATCCGAACATGACTTTGAAATAATTATTGCAAGCAAGTCATGAGGAATATATAGGAATGTTATTTGAGATCCTCCTACTTCCATTTATAAATGACTTTATTTGACCTGAAATGGTCATAAAACTAGGATTTAACTAAAATAATATACATAGAGACAAACCATGTGTTTAAAGAAAAATATTAATCCCTAAAGTTATCTAATCCTTTATTATAATACCAACTATAAGGCCCCAGCCTTAAACATTACATAATATTGAGATAAGTCAATAAGTTGACTTGAATCCATATCAAGTATCTTTCCAGGTTTAGAGCTTTAGATAATTAGGTCATTCCTTACACATAACATCATGAATATTACAAGTAGACACTTCTACTCACTATCTATTTTTTTCATAAACCAAAATTTGTTTAATTTCTTTTCATGTTTTAAACAACATGACTTATCCTTAATCCCATAATTGACTATATTATTCTTTAGGTCCTGTGAAAAATATATCAAAACATAGGATGAGCATAAAAATATCAGAAATGGGTACACAAAGAAGGAAAACGTTTAGTCTTGGGATAAAATGAAAACCATGAATACTTTATCATAAATTAATACATTTCACCTTTAAGAATTAGTAATTATTGTTCAATGAATATAAGCTCAAATATTCCAATTTTTTTAAAAAAACAATTTCCATAAATCTTGTGGAAAGAAACATATGGAATTTAAAGGTAACTTGGGAAATTAACATACTTAAATAGAATATCCATACAATCTACTTCAACTCATATCACTAAATGAAAAATCCATACGACCGAATTTCACACCCAATACATTGGAGGTTATAACATAACCACCCATCCTTTGTTTATCATGTAACTTCCCATCATTTGGTTTATCGTGTAACCACCCATCATTGGTTTATCATGTAACTAACTATAAAATGTCAAAGTACATTATATAATCCCAACAAACTAAATATTGTATATATCAACATTTCACTAATTATTTTTCATTTCTATTAGATGAAATCATTTCAAGATATTGAAATACTCAATCCATTTTAAAATCCATTTTCAATATTAAAACATGTAAAAATTGAATTAGGTGTTGCTTTTCCTTTGACAAACAGTAAGGCTTATAGAAAAATCCAAATATCACATAATGATTATGGAGACAAAGAGGTCATTATCACCAAATATGTTAAAAACGTACTTTTATAATTTAGTAAAATGATTCTTAGAAAAAATATTCTCTTTGAATGAAATTAAAATTTAAAGGTTATTATTATTAACTGTATAAAATAAGCTGGTGTATATTATCAAAATATGCATCAATGAAAGGATATTTTGACGAACTCCCTTACCTTGAGTCCGACTCGTTGCGTATGATTATTGTTCTTAATTTATAAAAATATTTAGTTGATTTAAACTTATTTCATAACATTTTACATGGTTATTTTTTCTTTTATATCACTTATTACCCCAACATAAATATTACATAATTATTTATGTTAATATCGGTCCTTTTGTGGATATTCAGTAGTTGAGTCGAAAATGAACTTGTGTTGATATAATTTAGAGATGTAGTCAAAAGTACGTCATCTAAATAATGATATTAATGATTTAAATATAATTTATATCTAGTATATATGTATTTATAATAGTCCATAACATTTGGAGATACAAAATTCAATGCACCTTTCCTGGAGACGGTAGGTTGTATGTATGCATGAACACTACATTCAATTCATTGTCATACTAAAAGAATATTAATAAAATGAGATAAATGTATATAAATACCTATATTATATTTATGTAATTTAGTTATCATATGTTTAATAAAACCATCCTTATATGTTCTATGTATAGAATGAACGAGTAATGTCACTTTGAAGGGGATGTAGTCCACACTTCCTCAACTGAAATTATCGTATTTACACATCATGGAAAGAAAAAATGAATGTTGTAAAAAAAATTACAGAATGATAAAGACAATAAAACATTAATATATATCATATATAAATATTGTGCCATCATAATGGCCACCATGAGAGGCGGTAGAGTAAAATTGAACAATCATCATTTTGTGAGGCAGTTGTTCGTCGTACACAGAAACAATATGTTCATATACATTAGATTGAAATGTGTGTAAGAGTATTTAGAATCATTATCATAATAACATAATAGTGTATTTAGGATACTAGTGTTGTTATGTAATAATGGAATATGAAGATCATAGGGAGTGGAGAAGGGAGAATAATTGAAATGAACATGAGAGAAGACGTTACCTCTAAATTGGGAAACTTTTTTTTATTTGAGCCAAAATGATGTCTTGAGTTTCCTTATGCCCAAGGTATGAATTATTGAAGGAAGGTATAGATGTTGGGAGATTATTTAATAATAATTTTGACGATCCATGGGGCTTGAAAGGTGTGTATTATGTTAGTTGAGGTGGTTTCCTTTTATGAGAGGGAGGAGGGGCACTTTCGGAAAGTCTTGAAATATTTATTTATTATAAATTCCATTTCTGTTAAAAATGGTCCAAAATAATTTAATTATAATAATAGGTTTTTTTTCGAATACCCATCATCAAAAACTTTTTAGACAATATTTTAAATTTTTTATTATCCTTATCTTTTTGGTTTAACCCTTATTTTACCATTTGTAATCTTATAGTGATACCATGTTATTTACACATTGTGGGTTAATTTAATTACCATATCATGTCAAATGACCCAAAAGAAAGAAATTTATGATAGATTTGGACTTATAATAAACATTTGGCCAAATCATAGATTTTTAGGAATTTTATATCGTTTAATAAACTATTTTATATTTTAAGTTATGAATTATGTCATTTTTGGACACTATTAATACTTGACATTTAAAAAATTTCATTAGAACTTGATTACTTTGAAACAAAAACATTGAATCAATCATAAAATTTCATTTTAACTTTGAAAATTCGTTGATGACATAAAATTTTTCAGATAATATTTATTTTAATATTTATAATATCATTTATTTGAATCATTTATTTTTGAAGCAATCACTGCATCATCATTGTGTCGTAATTAATTTTATTAATTTAATGTCTAAAATTTATAAATAAAATATCATTATGTATGAAATATGTTTATATTTCTAATGACTATTTATAGTTGTATAGATCACTTATATAACCCCATAAAAATTGTTTTAGTAAAATATTTATGTTTATGTTATTTTTGTCATTAATTTAAATTAATTACTATGAAATGTCATTATCACTACCAAGTGGCTCCATAGTGTCCTAAAATCGACCCAATGATTCCTATGGTAGAAACTATCTCATAAAATAGGATTACAACATGTGTTAGGATAGTTTAATATTATTATAATATTATTATTTACCCTTATTTACCATATTTACCCGTTAACCATGGTAAATAAAGCAATTACTGAAGTTAATATTCATAATGCCCAAAAATAAAAGGTACCTATTTACAAAATTTGAACCTTATAATTATAAATATTGAATCCATTTTTCAAAATTCAAAACATAGAATTGGAAAAAATTAATTTAATATTAATTCCCGTTGTCAAAACCAAAAAGTGGGTTTTTGAGAAGTAATAACTATAAAAATATTGGCATGTATTTATATTCAATTTTAAAGGTAAATTTCTTGAAATAACCACCATTGGATTAAATGATAAAACTATATTCCATTTATTCTCTAAAAACATTTAAAATGAAAATCTTACTATATAAATAAATAAGTTGAAAATACAGTTTTGATTTAAAATGAATTATTTTCACTATTCATTAAAATATGAATTTCATCAAAAAAATAAATAAATATTTACCAAATTAATTTTTTATGTCAAAATGTAACAAAAGAATTTTTTTTTCAAACAGAATATATAAAAGTGAAAAATACTAAATTCAAAAAGGGTTTTCCATCAAAAGGCGGTAAAATGGTATTATTAGAAAAATAATTAAGTTATCCGAAAAAATAAATTTTTTCTTAAATCATAAATAGAAAACATATAAGATGAATTTAAAATATTTCATTGAATATATAACATATATTTTTCATTATATTAAAATCTATATAAAGTGATATGATTTTATAAACACAATTACTCTCTTTTTAAATATGTTTTCATAAAGACATATCCTTTATATTAAATTGATTTTTATTTCCATTACTAATAAATATGGAATCTAAGTAATTATTATTTAAACATGTGTAAAAGATATTTCAAAATTAATTTGATACTATTCATTCACGTCATTCAAACAGCAAGGTGTAAACTAATATTAAAAATAATAATATTATCACTATATTATTTTTCGGTATAACTCAATGTTGTATACAATGTAAGATTTTTGAGAAACCGATTGTTTCATGTTGAGTACGCTATTAGAAAAATCATCCCCGTTAATGAAGAAATAATATATTATTCATAAATATAAATATAAATGAAAAATTATTATTCTATAAATACCTGAGTCATTAAATTATTAATTATTCTTACTAATTATTAAAATTTGTTACTAATTATTAGAATGTATTACTATTGATTACTATTTATTACTAATTATTACAATTTATTACTAATTATAATTAATTATTTCTAATTATTGAAAGTTATTACTAATTATTTCTCATTATTACTAATTTTTACTAATTAATAAATTTTATAACCATTTATGACAACTTATTACTAATTATTAAAATTTATTATAATTTACTCTTAATTATTTCTAATTATTAATAATTTATATGATTTATTTCTAATTATTATAATTTATTACTAATTACTTCTAATAAATACTTATTCCTACTAATTATTACTTATTCCCACTAATTATTACTTATTCCTACAAATTATTACTATTTTATACTAGTTATCAAAAATTATTTCTAATCATCACTAATTATTACTATTTAAAAATATTTATTCCTATTTATTACTAATTGTCACTAATTATTACTAAGTATTACTAACTGTAACTCTTTATTAACAAATTTTATAATTAATACCAATCACTAATAATCAATAATAATTTATATTATAACTATTAATTAATAATTATTTATACTTGTCACGCATAATTATTTGTATTAATAAACAAAGATAAATACAACTATCTAATTATAATTTAATTTAATCACATCTAATTAAAAATAATTACAACTAATATAAAATAAGTTGAATTAACTCAAAAATAAATGAAATAAATAAATACATTAAAACTAAATCTTTCAGAGGATATAAGGAGTAAATATTAATCTGATTTAGAACTTTAAAGATTGAAAAAATTTGAGAGACAATAAAATTTGAGAGGGACAGAGGGGTGGAGAAAGGAGTGGAATGTGGGAAATGTTGGGGGTATATATAGGTTCGATTGTTTGGGGTGGTACTATTTGGGACATGATTCCCATAACAAATACTAACCCCCATATTAATTTGACGTAGTGGTTAAAATTGAATTTGTGATAGGTTCAGTCGCAAATACCAACCTGGAAACATACTATTTGCGACACATGATATATCTTTTCACAAATTATAAAAAATTCTATTGGGTTTTTGTGACAGGATTCTATACACATTGCAAATACTCTTCCAATGGTTTGGCACCCAACTCGCACAAAACCTACTGTGATGGGACACTTCTCGTCACAAATAACCTATCGGAAATATCAATTTTCCCCTACTACTAGATAATATTCTTTTAAATACTATTCATTTATAACCAATCATGAGCTTGAAAACCTATATATGTGTGGGTATTTTTTAATTAATTTAGTGAATGGGTTTGAAATTGTTTTTAATTAAATTAACAATCTACGAGTTGTCCCTCCCTTCATTATTATGTTGGTAATTATTGTCCATATGTAATCCCTTTTATACTAATCCATTGTTTCTCCTCACCTATTTGGGAGTTATAAATAATTTTAATTAATGGAGTATGATAAGAAACATGGAGGTTGTTAAAGATGGAACCATTTTGATATCATCTTAGGGGATACACATGTCTACATGTGGAATGTTGCAACTCATGGAAAGCCCATAAAATAGAGTTATTCCCTATGTCATATGTTTTTTTATTTTCCAATCATTAAATAAATTATTATATAAGTTCGTGACAGGTTCATTTACTATATGTATTTATTTTATTTGTGGATTATTTATTCAATGTATACAACACAACAATTACATAAATAAACGATTTAAATTTCAATGATAGAATTTAAATAAATGGAATATGCATAAATATTTAACACAACATGGTTAATTAATTAAGTAAAATCCACATAAAATTTACAAGTTATTTAAAGGATAAAATAAGATAAAAATTATCCATAATAACTAAAAATACCTCGATAAAAAATTATGTCAGACTAATCCTTCCATTAATTGATAGGGAATAAAACATAAGAGCTAATCATAGTACATAGCATATGTCTAGACACATACTTTTACTAGGGAGTTCTCATAAGGTTGTTGGGTTGACTTCACTAACATTCATTGATTTTAATGGAAAAAAGTGTGTTCAATAAAAAGTTATAGGCAAGTGTTGTGGAAATCCATGTTAGGATTTTAAGAAAGTAGAATTTACTCAATGGATCGATGAGCTGTAATCTTGTAGTTTGCAAGATATCCTAAATAATAACTTTCTTTAAATTTTATGTCCAAAGTATGGATCATTAAGAAATTAAATGGGGATCCATCACACTATAATTGCATAGAAACTGGACATTAAAATTTCAATAGTGATGGATATTGGTAATAGTTAGAAAAGGGGTATAATTAAAAAAACTATTAATCTATTATCTCTTACATAAATTGTAATGAGAAAAGGTACTAATAAAATAAAATATTTTATTGTAGATTAAAATGAAAATCTCATCATCCAAAATATTCCTATGATCAATATTGGTGAATAATAACCATCAAACTGGCAGTATCTTCCAGGAATGGTATATATGCCTTCATTTTTTTTGTGTTCCATGAATGGAAATCATAAATTCTAGAATAATCACATCATGATTCTCCTGCTAAGGGGGAAAGTGGTGAAGAGTTACTATTCTTTGAGAAACATATGAATGATGTGGTCTAAATTCAATGTTTTATGCTTTCATAAATTTCTAGTGATCTCATGAAATCTCATGAAAATATGGATAGTTATATCATGCAAGAGAATCATTGAGGCTTATATCAGGAGAGCGCTAGAAAGAAAAGATTTGAGGTTTCCAAGGATATATTTTTGAGAATTCATTGATAAGGTTCCCGTACTTTACCCCACGTAGTCAATCTCATTGGATCCATTATTTGCATATATGATCTAGGGTTTAAACTCCTTGACAAACTGGGCACAAATATTATTCTTGAATCACTCCCTTAGTGGTTCTCCCTTTTTTATGTATTTTAATATAAACCATATTATGACGTCAGTAAAATATATTATTTTGATTCTTTACTAAGTGGATTTGGAGACAAAGCGTGAAAATAATAAATCCCTTAAGTGGGTACATATGTAAATTCCAAGAAAAAATATATAAAGTTATGTATTATTCGTAATTACATTAAAATAAGTTTATAATCTAGTTTTAGTTCAAGGAACATGATACTGTTTGTTTCACATATGGATAGAAGGGCCACTAGAATTAAAAAAATCCCATGAGGAAGAAATGGGAAGCTTTTGGTAGGTTTTTTATCATGTGAAATTTATTTATAATTTATTCAAATAAGGTAACCATCTAGTTTTAGAAGAATTGATCATATATAGGTAGATCAATGAGTATCCAACAATTATAAAAATTATTATGTAGCTATTTAGGACTACCAACCCAATTTAACAACTATAATGATATTGGTTTTAAAGGGTTATTATTATGTGTCCTTAATTACCAATAAAAAATTACATCTATATTCAGTCTAGAATCTGATGGTTTAATTCCTAATTTTTTAAATAATTGTTGCTAATTTTATAAATATATAATTTTTAATGATATTTAATATTTAAATATCTTTCCTTTTTTGTTGGACTATAGTAAATAGGTAATGTGAATCAATAAAGAAAATAACATCACATAACTAATACCACACCAAACTTTTCCATCACCTTATGGGTTATTTAAATGGTTTTTTTTTACTAAATTAGAAAATTATGGATATTTAAATTATTTTAAACTAAAACCACTTGGTTTATGTCATTCTAGATCACATGGACAATTACCAAATCCCCATATAGTGGAAAAAGTGAATGTGCCAAAGATATTTTGTAATTTGTTCTCACAAACATGTGTAGACCCTTTCCTATCAAGGCATGGGGTTGTTACCCATTCTTCATAAATTTTTAATTTAATTTTAGTAGATGTGGGTATGTTTAATTAATGAGGTATAAGTCATATTCCATTGAAAATATTAAGGAATAAAATAATGAAATTGAGAAAAAACATGGTATGATGATTATGAAAATCCACCCAGAACATAGTGGTGAATATCTTAATCAACAATTCATTGATTACTTATGGGTTTTTGGGATTTTATCTCAACTCACTCCTTATAACCATTAGTGTAATAGTGTAAGGGAATAGAGGACCCACACCGTATCAGAAATTGTGAGATCAATTTTTTGACATGCTAGTCTTCTGTTATCCTTTTCGGGATACATGTTACAAATGGAAACATACAAACCAAACTAAGTTCCAACTAAAGAAACAAATGGTATACCATACCATTTCTTCAATGGATGTAAACTCGTATGATAATAATTAAATGTAAGAGTTTGAAAATAATTTTCAATGCCTCTTTAGGTAACAAACTCTCACCCTGAGGTAAAAAGTGTATCTTTATAGGATATACCAAAGAAACAAGGGATATTACCCATAAAATCTTTCAAATGAAAATGTAATCATTGAGAAAAAACCACATTTATTGAGAAGCATCTTTCCTCTAATTGAGTGAGTTGGATAAAAATATACTTTGATAATGTTCAGGATCATGATATACAACAGTAAACATAATAAAAATTCCATATGGCCTCTTGGAAGAAGAATTTGTTCCAGAGATACATGTACTACATAAGAGTATTAGAGATGTTAGTGAAACAAAATAGATTGTTTTACAGTTAGTGAGGATCATGAATCATTAATAGTATATAATAATTTACCTCTAACCAAAAAAACTTATAAGTGGAAAATTTGTTTTGATGTGGAAGGAATCCATGAATTCTAAAATGGATTCCATTTACCAAAACAAAGAATGCATTGTAGTAAATACTCCAATGATTGTAAATCATTTTGGTTGAAAATTGGTATTCTATAAGAAACAAGACATGGAAGGACAAATAAGTACATATAATGCACAACTGTTATAAAAGGGTATAAATAACATCAACACATTAACTAAAATGAATCCTTTTATGAGTTAAAATACTGAAATCCATCATAATTATAATCACCATTATGGTTTATCATGACTGTGAGATTTTTATTATGGATATCGAAACATAATTTCATATTGGTAACCTCTAGGAATATTTCTATATGACACAACTCGAAGGTTTTGTAAATCTATAGGATTCCAAAAAGATATTGAAATTAAAAAACCTATTTATTTATTAAATCAAGCATCAAGGTCCTGGAACATTCATTTTAAAGAATCTATAATATAAATTGGTTTCATAAATAATGAATGTGATCATAGTGTATACAAATGGTTCAGTGTTAATGCAGTCATTTTATTAATAGTATATGATGATGATATAGTACTTATTGGAAATGAAATACCTATATTATAGTCTGTTATGGCATGGATTTTGAAATTCATCTCTTTTTACGTATTTAGTGTGGAAATATTCATTCTTAGGATCAATATCTATAGTGACATATAGAAGAGGTTTCATAGGCTATGTAAAAGTACATACATTGATAATATAATGAAGAGATTCAATATGGAACAATCCAAGAGGGGGTTGTTTCCAGCATTATATGAAATTCATATTTTTATGAAAAACTTTCTTCAAACACATGAGGAATGAAATAGTATAGAAAGGATTCCATATGCATCAGCGATTGGTTTAGCCTTATATGATATCTTATGTACTAGGATAGATGAAACATACACATTATGTCTATTAAGAAGATAATAAGATGACCCTAGTAACCTCCATTGGATGGTAGTCAAGACTATAAATAACTATTTGATTTATACTAATAATTGTTTTTTGTTTATGGGGTATATGGGGAACTAGTCAACAGAGGATATTATTATTCTATTCTCCAAACTGATCATGATGAAATGAATTCACAAACATGATACATCTTAACTTTTAAAGGAGGTGTTGTGAACTTGATGAGGTCAATGTAGGTTGTTTTCAAAGATTCTACAAATGATTATGAGTATATTTTGGATTCTGATGTTTATAATGAATCAGTCTAGATGTGAAAATTTATCAAATAGATTAATGTGGAACCTATAAGTAAAGATCCTCTCTCACAGCATTATGATAATACTACTATGGATTCTCTCACAAAAAATTCACGTTCACATTAGTGTATAGATAACATAATTAATAATTATCATCTATCGAGGTATTTTTTGTTGATAGGTGAGGTTTCAGTGAGCAGTATTTCCATGGAATACAATGTGGCAGACCCCTTGACTCAATCATTTACTCTGTGAAAACATGATTATCATGTGAGGTCTAGTGGACTGAATTTCATAGGCAGTTGGGTCTAATACAAGTTTTATTTTCTTGTATTTGGTTTCTTAAAACCACCTATTTCTACTTTTATTACATGTGTTTTTGATGTATTGAATATTATTGAAACTTATTATTATTTATTGTTCATTTTTTTACATGCATCTAATTAAAAATATTCTTAGATTATATATCAAATTAGTAAGGTCATAGAAGTTCCCTATCATGATGATGACCTTCAAGTTCTATGATAATATTCTTAAATAATGTTTTACAATTCGATAATTCACTATGCTGGGACACATAGTATATAGACTAGAAGGTATGAGTACTCTTAAGTGGATAAGGCTTATTCTTATGATGTTCACACTTTGTAATCCTTAAGACAAAATATTATGAGAACATACTCACCAGTGGGAATTTTGTATGTTTTAGTGCCATTGGATATTCCTATTTGTGAGCGTGTGTAATAGTACAGAGACATTAATATTATTATTAATGGATATAATGATTTACATACTTAGATGTATTTCATAAACCATAAAACAACAATTCATTTAGAAGTTGGATATGTTGGGTATGTCATGAGTGACATGTCATTAATGGGTAATTTGAGGAAGGATTTATCCCTTTTATATTTATGGAAGAAAATATCATAACCCTTTGATTTTACTAAAACTATGTCCATATATTTCATATCCATGGTGTAATAATGTTTTTATTTCAGATATCCAAAGAAATATTCATCATGTATATAGTTCGGTGACTCATATGTCCAACTTGTTTGATGAGATACAATAATAAGTGGATTATATTACATGGTGAGTTTTCATATATGGTTGTCATCATTTTGACGTTACATTCTTTCTCTTGGATTCTTTCACCCATTTCTAGAAAGTAATCTTGGACATTATGCAAGTCTACCTAACACCAATGAAAAAGAATCATAGAGGGTAACACAATAACTATTTCTAATGATGTCGATTAAATTATATTTTAATTTAATTATTTAAATAATTAATATTATAATGACCAATGAATAATTTTATTCATTTTTTAACAACTGAAAATATTTATTGATGAATGAAATATTTATATTTAATATTTATTTGGGTGTAAAATAAATTCAAGAGGAGTTTGAATGGATGAAGACCGTGTCCACGGATAAATATTAACTAGTAATCTGATAAAATATTTTTTTATTGTTAAAGTGGGTGTGCAAGAAAAAATAATAATAATATTGTTTTTATTATGAGGCATGTGTTTTTTAAGGTTTTTAATATTGTTTAATTTTTGGCATGAAATAATAAAATATTCTAACTTAAACCTACCTCTAGAAATAGACTTATATGGATAATGTATTGGTAATTAAAAATAGGGAGTTATTTCTAACAAGAAATTCTATTTTGACTCTTTCAAATATCTCTCTCACTCTCATGAACAAGAAATTCTAGTGATATTTTTTCAAGATCGAAAAATGAACGATCGAAAATGAACAACACAAGAGATTAGATTCCCCACACTAGTACCCAAATATCGTTTGTAATTTCTCAGTGATCATGGTACCACATGTGGATCATCTATAGAGGTACTCTCTCCTTATAACCTCACAAGCACAAAAATTGCAATCTGAAAGGGTCTTTTTGGACGATTGACATCAACATCATTTAAATAATCATAAGAAAAAGTAATTTATTCATTCTGATCTAAATAAATTAATTATAAATTTGACATGAAATAACTATACTCATAGTTTTAGGTATAGATATATTAAAAGAAATTTTAATATATCACTCACCACCACATGCTTCTACTGTGCTTGGAACCATCACATACCTTATAAGACAATGTTGAGGTAGCAGCAAGGCTTCTGACACTCATGGTATATTTTGTTTTTGTTCTTGTAATGAAAATACTTACATAAATAGGTGTTCCTGTTATTTATTATTTGGTACATACTCCAACAAAAAAAAGAGGTAGATATAGATTCTTCTCTCCCTCTAGTGAAAACCACTATGTATCTACATAGATAATAGTCATGTCAGCCACTCCGATGTTTTGTATAGGATCATTGTGAATGTGTTATTACCTGATTCCTTATCATCACCTCATTACGTTTCATTTTATTTTTAGATCAAATAGAAGTATCTTTGATGATTTATCACTCTTACAGTGAGTTATGCAGCTACTAATGTTCCCACAATCCAACAGAACAACAAAAACACACCAAAAATAAATTGGAAATAAAAAAATAAAAATAAAAAGTTGGCATAAGAAAAAAAGTTTGAATATTTTTTTTTAATTGTATAAAATTAAATATCCTATATTTGATAGAAAATATACCATTTTAATGAATTTTCAAAAAAAGTAACATAAGGTTGGGTTGTTCCACCCGATTAGTTTCTTTTGAGTATCCTGAATTGAATTTTTCCCAACTCTATAATGATTATATTAAAAGTATGGGTTTAGTCCTTGGGAAAAACATTATTATTTTTCAATATTCATTATGTTAATATTCAACTGCTCATTCAAGAATAATTTATGCAATAACTAGCAATAAATTAATTCACTTAAATATAAATATTAACAATAATATAAATAATAACTTGTAAAATATATACGCTTAGGGGTAGGAACATTAATAGACATTAATGGGATCATGTTACCTTATGTATTATATTTTTTACAATAAATATCACTATGATGAATCAAATATATAAAAACATAATTTTTCTAATAAGTTTTTTTTATGAAAAAAATCATGATCTGAAAAGTAATTTTTATAATATTTTATTAAATGATACCCAACGTGAAGTTGATTAAACCAATTGGTTATAAGTATATTATTGATAATACATTTGGAGGCCACTATAAATACCATTCTTGATTTGATACATAATATCTATTGAATTTAATAAAATTAAATGAAAAAATTATAAAATAAATATATAGAAGACAAGATTTATAAATTATAATTAAATTATGGAAACAGATCTCCATCATCCTCCACATGCCCATCACTAGGGATACGATTAATCAAATATAATGTACATGATAAAAAAGAATATCCACTCACCATTGAGTTTTATTATTGAATAGTGTAGGAGAAAAAATAAAATACACACCTAGAATCAATGCTCAAAATTTCCCCCTATATGATTTTCAATCTCTTATTTTCTCCAAGATAGATCCCTTAAAAGATATTCATCCTCAAAAAATGGTTAGATACCTTTAAATAAAAAATACACATTCCCAAGGGATGGTTTCAGGTGAAAATATCTTGTCAAAATGGGTTGTTTAAGTAGGTATAATAGAAGTGGGTGGCTACCTATTTAGTATCCCATGATAAAGGTGCATGGTTTGGTAAATTCTGTGCAAACCATATGAATATTTTTTTTCATCACTATTTGAGGCATAAGGTTTCTAGGTCAATTATCATGGTTTATTATATTGTGACGATGCTGTTTGAAATTTCAATATCAATAAATATTATTTTTTCATGTTTCCTTAAATGAAGTCAAATGTTTGGTAAACCATGCGTTGACCATGCAATTTTGAACTATCTCTTAATTTTTGTTCTTCATGGTTTCCTATGTTTTGGTTCATGGTTTCTTTTATTCAGTATAAATAATCCACTGTATGATATGATTCCAAATGCCTCCGTTTTTCCTCAAAAAAATTCCAGATCAAGACAACACTAACTATTCCTTCATTGTATTACCATTTATGATCTATCAACATGTATTAAAACCATAAATGATTGAAATCAAAGTGAAAAAACGTTTCCCAATTTTTAATCTATTATTAAATTGGATTATACCCTCAAGTATAACACAAAATCCAATCAGTAAGACTTGGTGAAAACATAGAGAACCAACTGATGATCTCCTTCTCAATATTCTTCTCAAATATCAGAGAACTTAATAGAATCTTCTCATCATGTTTTATACTCTTGCCTAGACTCACAACTTCAAGATATATTTCTTTCTTGTTATAATTATTAGTGATTATTGTGTCTTTCTATCATATATTTTCCCTTATTTGATAATTCCTGAAACTCTATAACTAATTTAATTCTGGAATAAATTTACTTCTTAGTTTCTAGATAACTTTTATAACTAAGTTATATAATAATATCCTCAGTGTATTTCCTAAATCATCTGACTACAACATCAAAATCCCATGTTCATAAAATATTATCTTCTTTATATTAAAGTTATCCATAGTGTAATCATAGAAATTAAATTCTTATATATCTTCTTATTTCAATTAAATACCAATTATCAAGGACAACTAAAACCTGATCACCTTTCAAAATACTTCCAAAATTTATGTAATTTAGAATTCAATAGATACCTATTAGAATCACCCATTCATTCCACTAGATCAGATTCAGTTCATATATTCTTCAACATAATCATGACATGAATGACCTATTCACTACATGACAACACTTGATAACTTAGACACTTAAATAATTACATGATCATTTCAATCTGATTTATGAAACATAGAAAACACTATATCATCCCATATAAAATTCAATAAAATCATCTGATGTTCCCATTAACAAGAATTGAAATAGTGGTTTCTTACTCATTCAGTCATTATTACTATATGATCTTTTTCTTTTATGAAATATTAATCATAAAATCGTTATTTTTCATGAATAAAAATTTGTTTTATGACATTTAATCCATTTAAGATATATAAAATAATAATCATATTTGAATTCTAAAAAAATAAATTAGTAAATATTAGTTAACTAATTATATATAATTCGATTTAAAAAAAAATAATGAACCTTATAATACTAATGTTTACTTTATGAATTATTTTTTACAACATTAAGAAGTCCATAAACCTTTTCAATTATTGTAATAAATAAGAAAAAGATTTAAACTTATGAATTTGGCACCTTAGAAGATCCTATGAACCATAAAAAGTTTATAAAACAACATTATGAAGTTTAGGGAACCTAATAATGTTCTATGGAACATTATGATTTCAATCCATTTGAGTTTTCCATCCTAATAGAGTTCCAATATGAACTTTATAAGGATTCATAATAAACCTTATGTTGTTCACAACTTTTAGAATTTATCAATATTCCATACAGGTTCAACCTTATGAATGTTTGTCTCAATGATATAGAGACTGGTGGAAGATGCTTATGAAGTTTTGATTAGAACATTATCGAGTTCTATACTTATTCAAATTCACGAAAAAACTAAAAATTCTAGAACAGATCCAACACTTGAAAACTCATTTCAGAAACTTCTCAATCTCGTTAATGAAACTCAAAAACATTCCAAACAACATCAACAACATCTCAAGAGCCTTCAATTATTCTATAAAATTGTCATAAAAAGTTAAAATACCAAAAAAATCTATAAGGAATTTCCCAAAAAATAATCTTTACTACAAACCAACACATTCATTTTATTTTTTCCTTTTCTTTGTATTTATATTTCATTTTTTGAATTTATTAATTTTTTGGTATTTTATCTTTGTATTGCTTCACTATTGTTGTCACCTAAATAATTGTCTAACACTCATCAAATTTTGATTTAAACTTTACGTCATTGTGGGATAAACCTTAAAACTCTACTAGTAATGTAATTTATCAAAACTTAATACTAGATATTATAGAACTAAATCTATAGAAGAATGATTTTTACACACAATAATGAAAAGGTTGAAGTCTAGCTATAATGATGCATAAAATGGTCTTTCATGACACAAAGATCATTCCATAATGGATAAGGGTTACATGATGAATTCATTTTTGACCCCGTAATTCTATGACCATGGTTTTTCGTGTTATCACTATTATGGAAGAATTTAAGATTTCATATTAATGCATTAAGACACATTGGGTGTTTTCTAGATGATAAACTCATCCTAATCAGTCAAGTGAAGTTTTCACAATGAATAGGACTGATTTCATCATAAATAAATATATCATGATTTCATACTTAATATATGAAAATTTTCCAATTCCTTATTTGTGAAGGTGTTTAGTGGTGACATAATAATAGATTTTTTTAATCCAAATTAATGAGGTATTTATTAATGTAATTATATAATAAATATATGATCAATTAATGATTCATTTTCTATGTCAAAATTATTATGATCATTAAAAAATTATCATGTTCAAACCATGATTTATGTTAGAGTCTAGTTTCAAGTTATTTACCATTATGACATAATTAATAAGAGGGCTTATCCAACTTGAATATTCAAGTCCCATAAACCCTTATAAGTATGATAAGAAGGTCTATACTAATACATTTACATAGAATAAAGAAATATATATTAAATTGTATTTATTTTCTTGGATTTCAATATGGAATTTAAATAATGAAGAGGAAAAATATAGATAATGCGATAGTATTGATAGAGGAATAAAAAGAGTAGTGATAATGGAGTGTGTTAAGTTAAACTTCATAGTGATTATAGATGATGCGGAAGTGAATCAAGATGGGAATGAGAAGAAAAATAAATAAGAATAAGCACAATAAGTTTTTAGTAAATTCTACTATGGTTTAAGTATCTCTTATTTGTATATTTCAGATTGTCTTATAATTTTATGTAATGGAGACCATTACAAAACTGGGGAGACATAATTTGAATCATGAGTTCAATTATAATACCATATTGTTTATAATCCTTGATGATTAATTGATTGTGTGATCATCTGTTTTACCAGATTATTACCATGATACAGCCATTCATTTTGACTGTAGGTCCTTGTAACAATTTTTTGTACTTACTGTGTTTGTGAATTATTGTATGCTTGATTCTTGGAATGAAATAATTTCAGCCATTTTAATGATTATCATAGGGTTTTTAAGGGGATATATAAAATGAACTGAATTCACTAATTCTCATATCCTGTATTTCAATGAATTATCAATTTTCTTATGGTCTATTTTCCAGTGGCATTAAAGAATTTGGAGTTCCCTTTGAAGAATAATTTATTATTTAAAGTTTCATCAAAATTTGTTTCTATATGTTTGATGTTTTTGAGTTTTGATCATTTTTAGATACAAATTATATTAATTTATGGACTATATATAGGATTTCCACTTTTAATATAAGAAATTATTATATATTAAATGAACAAATTATTCAATATATGTTATCAATCAATATGGATATAGTGAAATCTTATACTAATGTATTTATACCTCATGTTTAAGAAGAAACTATGGCATTACAAAATAAATAGAATATGTAAAATAATTTTAATGCTTAGAATTGAATATTATTAGCTAATAAAAAAACAAATATTTCTCTATTTAAAAATGTATTATAATAGAAAAATGAATTTGTGATAAATTGGAAACAATTATTAAGATAATCTCAAAGTGAAGAAAACCATGCTTCATGTTTATGGATTAAAGTATGAGTAACTCAAGATGAATGATAAATAAAAAATTGATAAATTTTTTACTGTAGTTAATAATGTAGTGATCATCCTCAAATGGTTTTTTGAAAATTTAAAAAAATCATATAGTTATTGAAAATTTACTTTATATATAACTTGAAATATTTGATGAAAATGTTGTGGAATATAAATACTACGATACTAACGTAGTTTCATTGGATGATCTTCAAAATATATCAATTGTTTTATCAAATAATGAAAGGAATTTTTATCAAGAATAATGATTAAATCTTGTAAGGAAACATCCTTTAAATAATTGAAATATTATAAGTGTAGGAAATAAGTTATTTTATAATAAGTGGTATCTCATAAGAATAATGTTTTAAATTAAACATTAATATTTGTACTTCATTTATATAAATATGTTTGGGTAAATTAATAATAAATTATCCAATAAAGCTTACACATTAGTGTTTCATGTGTGGAATTATTGGTAATTTTGAATGAAAAATATATAAAATAGAAATAAGATAAAGATAGAGTTTATATAGATGATAAGAAAATGAATTAATCAAAAAATAAATCTTAAGAAAATTCAAAGAAAATGTATTTTTAAAATGGAAGTGTAAGAGTTTCTCTAAACATAGCACTAAAAATTTCATATTAAAGTTAGAGGATGATTATTTCAAGGATGATGAAAAAGAAGTTGTAAATTACAGTAAATTTGATGAATAATTATTTATTACAAAATTTAATAAGGGAGATATCTTTAGTGATGACATTATAATTTTTGTCAGGGCTTAAGAAACTAAATTTGAGTATATTCTAAAGTTAAAACTCAAGTAATCTTATGAAATAATATCAATAGATTTGAGATTCAGAATAATAATGTTAATAAATAATCTTAGTAATTATCCAAAAGCGACACCTTAGAAGCTAAAAAAGTGATAATTTTGATAAATTAGATTAATATCTTGAATATGTTACTCATGTAAGAGAAGAAATTTAATGTTCAAATGAAATATAAGGCTATATAAAAGGATAAAGAGCTTCAGGTTTTTCAATAAAAAATCATTGTAGTATATACGTAATTATATGAGTTTAACTCCAAATATCACATTTCTAATTAAGAAGATACAAATAAAATAAAAATATTATAAAAAAATAATACGAAATTTTATTGGTTCAGAAATTCTAATTTGTGAAAACGTGATACAATTCTCTGTAATTTGAAAATTCAACAAATTATAACAAGATTGAGAAAACTGAAATGAATATTAGTATAAAAATTTAATTAAAGAAGAATAGAATAAAGATGAATATATTAAGAGTCTACCATAATTTCGGTTTGGAGAAATTAGGAAGCATGGATAGTAAGAAAACTGTAAGAACAACTGGAGTCTATGTATATACATAGAGATGTGTTAGATGAAAAGTACTTGTTTTGAAAAAAAATTGGAATTGTGGAGTCTTTAAAAACATGTAGAGGGTATTTCAGTTTAATTAACATTATTACTGTAAATAGGGAATATAAAGTATGTAGAGGATTAAATGGATTCAACACACTTAGGGATGAAAATATTGTAAAAAAATTGAAAATTATATTCTAAAGGTTGATAATGGGTTCCAATTATTAGAGGATGTTTGGGGTAGCTGTGGTCAATTGGGAAACTATGGGTAAGAATATCTCACAATTCTACTTACCTAACAAAGTACAAATTATAATGCTCAAATTCATTAGATGAATAAATATAAAGTAATGTAAAATCATTAGTTATTGATGGGGAACTCTAAGTATCTAAAACATAATCTCCATGAAGCTTTGATAATGTATACTCTTCACATATGACATGATATTTGAAGTAATTGGAGGATATTGAAAAGTTAAAGAAAATTTTAGTGTAACACCAATTTTTGATGTAAATAATTCCTTATATTACATTTTTTTGATTTATTTTGTGCTTTTTTAGAGTTTTAGATGTTTTTAGACGAGTTCTCAGTGTTTTTAAAGGGTTTCAAATGCTGAAAAGTTTGAGAAAAATTATAAGAAACTGTGTAAGGAGTTATTTGGAGTCACTAGACAACTATATGGTTGGTATATGGTTTGGAAAAACCCTGTTTTCCCAGGATAAACTATGTGAAATGGTATATTTTTGGTAGAAAGTTGGTCACAATTGAAACATAGCTTTACAAACCATGGGGCACAACTATGTGATAATTTGGGTTATAGATAGTATCATGTGAATACATGAAACACTATTTGAAAAACCATGTAGCCTAATCATGTGATTTGAATTAAATGATCAAAAAATTATATTTTTCCATTATTTTTAACTATTAATGTCTCCTTTTTTCCTATTATATGTATCTTTTAAGCCCCTATCCCCTTTTATACTTTCTTGGTGAATCCTTATGACTCGGAAGCTGGATTTAATGAATCAATGTTTTTTAGATCTTCAAAATTGAGATTAAATTGTTTTTTTATTTCATCATATCCCTAGATCTACTCTTATTATCTATCATGGGTCCATATATATGTTCTTTATCTTTATATATATGACATATGATGTGTATCTAAATTATATGGGAAGAAGTTTTAAGGAATAATCTATAAATTATTTGTTATATTCTTTGTTTTCAGAAATCATTCTTAGGTATGTGGCTTCTCATCCACTATACCCATTCCAGAACATTAATACTTGAGGTTTTGGGGAATCTAACTTTCATTCTTGAAAACTGAAATTGTTTTTAATATCTAAATTAATGGTTTTGAAATATTGAAAATATGTTGTTTGATATTTTGTTGAAGGATTTTGTTCCCAAGAAACAGTTTATGTAGAATGATTTTATATATGAATTAGGAATACATGGTTTTCATGAGTACATTTCATTGGATGTGACCCTTAGAAAGGGGATTGTTCTGTTGTTCCACCTTGAGATTTTTCACCTTGTGACAACTTATTTTATTGGTGAGTAACTTCTAATGAGAATATAATAGTTATCTAGCATGCATGTGTGTGTACATGGGTGATTAAGAATCATGGAATGGGTATGCCAAGTGGATAGTTAAGAATGGAAAATTGATTTAGTTAAATTATTTACTTAAAAATTTTCTTATGTATAAATATTTTTGCTGTAAATATAAATCATTTCAAAATGATCATCTATTTTTTATTCTTCATTTTGATATAAATTATATTTTGAACTATGATCTAATGTGTCATTTTTGTAGTGGTTTTTTAACGAGGTATTTAGTAATAACCAACTTATTTTTATACTCACCACCAATGTGGGAACATTAGCACATTTGAAAATTTTTTGTGTCAAGATACAAGTAAAATAAAGGTGACATGATTCCACAATGATTCATCATGATACAATAGTCTTTGGACTTGTACTTTTATGTTATATTATGTATTTTGTGATACATTAGTTGATTCCACATCAATTTAATTGTGTTCTTATTTCCCTTGTTGTGTTATTACTATCACTTTTAATTCTATATTCTACTATAAGATTTATTTATAGTTTGATATGTCTTGTAATACCTTACATGAATCATTTAGTTAAATATTTTTTTTCACCTTTAGAAGGTTCTTCTTATCATAGGGTATATCAACCTAAAATGATCTTGTTTTCCCTTGGAACTTTTTTTCAGCCTTTGGTACACTAGGGATGTCACCTAAGAGTAGTATCACCTCCGCCTCTTCCCAATAAAATGAGTGAGGGTGGGATGTTACAAATGGTATCAATCTTGTTCATTCTATTATATTGGGTTAGTAAGTAGAGATAGTAATTTCATAACATGAAATTTATGTGATTAAAATATGTATTTAACATTCTATGTTAAATTCATGTAACCATGGTGGTGAAGGTAGGAAAATTTTGGTGAAACAATTTTAATATTTTCATTATCTCATAATGGTGGGTTAATATGATTAGTTTTTGGTATTAAAAATTTGTAAAATAATTCCCACTATGATCACATTATTTAGTGGTATTTTGGTTTCTTATGCTGTGGTAAATGGTGAGAGGATCACCTTTCTAGTCTATATGGATTCGTGTGTTCAGATGAAGCTAAAACTTTCTTATAAATGGTTTCATGAACATGGTATGTATTCTTTGAATTTAGTTATGTGTTAATCCCTTTAGAAATTGACTTTTATTTATATCTTCCTTTAATTTTATTATATAGCTAACTAGTGAAAAGTTTTCTATGAAATAATTATCTCAATGGAAATTGGAATCCATGATTTTTAAATTACTATCCACCATTTCAGATTAAGTACTTAAATGCCCAATTCTATGATTATTTTTTTTTATAATAAACAACCCTTTCCATGTAAGTACCATAGATAATCATTACACATGATTGGTTAATTTATTCCCCTTGACAAGACAATATTTCTATCACATCACATGTGTTAGTTTAATTTAATGAGTTAAAAATCAGCTAATGTCGACTAGAATTAAAAAAAAGAAGTCTATGACATTGAACTATTTTTATTTTCATAATTTGTTAGAATGTTAAAACAAAACGATTTATTATTCCTTGTTACTCTTGTAAGCTATAATGAATTTCTTGTAAAAAGAATAAGATAATACATAGAATGTTTATCTATCAAAATTAATATAATATAATAATGTTTTTTTGGAACTCATACAAATTATTTGATCTTTGTATATTAATTAAATATAATAATTTGACAATTTGTTTATATTAATAAACTACAAATGAAATAGAATGTAGCTATTATTTCTTAAAATGTATATAACTTGAAAAGTACACTCTTTGAAAAAAATAATGTTTTGACATTTCAATAGGGATAGACATTTGTAGTGTTTCATCTACATTGAAAATATTTCATTTAATAGTACATTGATTATAATAGAATGTTATATTTATTCTAAGTTAATTTTTGTTTGTTTAATTCCCATATTAATTAATCAATTATGATTCTTAAATGATTTTTTCCACGAATTTTATTAACATTAGAACATAATGACATGAAATATGGTGGTATATTAATTCTCAGATACTTTTTTCCTATTAGAAAAAATTTCTAATGGTAACAATTTTCGATAGATAATGTAATTAATTTTTCAATTAAATATATATATTCACTAATCCATACAATTAAAATTGGTCACATTTTCATTAATATGGGTTGATTGGTTCCTAATGTACGTCTAATTCATGGTTACATGATTTTTTTACTCATGTGTATGTGATTAGAGTTGATGGTCCATGTTTTTATAAGAAATATCTTTTCAAATTAGATGTTTCCTTTTACAGTGCATTTTAAAAATAGTTTTCAAACCTCTATTTATTTTGAATTTTATTATTTATTAGTTTTTACAATATTTTTTTAAAGTTGGAATGTTTTCAGGTTGGTTTGAATGATATTTTATAAAAATAATTTCAAATATTATTTTTTTGTGTTTTTGATTTTAATATGTATTTAAGGTGTTTCCTTAAATTAATTTTTTGGAAAATCATCTTCTTTATAGAAAATATTATCACTATTTTTGAAACATGGTAACGTTTTTGATCTGGTATTCAGAACTATAATAACGCAGGGAATTGGAAAAAGATACCCCCATTATTCCTCGGGGAAATGGGATGTTCATACATACAAGTCCTAGATATATGTTTCTTTGATATACCTTTTGGGGATTTGGGTTATAGACTAGAGTTATGATTCTTATTTCTCTTATTATAATGTTCTGAAAACATTTTTACCAAGTAACCTTATTTTTCATATTATTTTTATTCATCCCATTTTTTTCGTTTTTTGTTGTGTTAGTTATCTTTTGTACACTTGTTACACTGTTTTACTTATCTATTTGTTGGTTTCCATTATAATGGAAGTGTAACCTTCCAACCTGAACTACCGAATTTGATCTAGAGTGCCACATAACCTCAAGTATGCATGCCCATAAGAACGTGGCTACCAACTAGAAGTTAGGGTATAAGACCATAGATGGGGAGATTACACCCTAATTTTATTGTATAACAAAATAATAATAATAACAATTTCAATAAATTATTTTAGTATTCATTAAGTAACTAAATAATCAAAACATCCAAAATATCATAAAGAGAAGAAGTATTATCTAATGTGGAAAGATAGACCAAATTATATATTAAATCAAGAAAATAAATAATAAAATATGGATACTCCTCATAGTCGAACCCAATATAGCCTCCTTCTCCATATTCCATTACTCAACCATCTGTCACAGACCCCTTTCCATTACATAGATCCCAATGAATAAAATCTCCACACGCATAGAGATTCTTGTGTAGGGTGTGAGTATCAAACCCAATAGGATAACTCCAATTCATACTTAATTTATGTTCTAATATAAAAACTTTTATTTCATAAATAAACAATTATTGTTAATGAAACACAAAAATACAAAGCTGATTATCTTTTTGAAAACATAGTAAGCATGAGTCAACCATACCTTCTTTGGTTCCTTGATAAAATGAATATAAATACATCATAAGTAATCAATATATAACAATGTGGATAAAATTAATGATTCCCATCATCATGTTATTCTATTACACAATATCTAATATGAATAAATTACGTCATGTTCTCGTAATCCACTAGGAATCAGGTGATCATGATTGAAATCTTCTAGTCCATGAGTTACATTCTATTTGGAATCCTCTAAGCATCGACTACTTCACATGGCATCCATTATGAATTTTGATATCCATATCCTATTCTTAGGTTTATCTTCATCGTTGTCATAGGTCATTACACTCCCTCTCTAAGGGATAAACATGTCACAATTGTCCACTTTGATTGGGCTCTAAGAACAATACTTCCAATGGAATAAATAATTATATAGAAAATAGAATAAATTATATAATAATATCATGAGTAAAATTAGAAACATAAAAAACATGTGACAAAAATTGAACATGAATAAACCAGCTACGAATAAACAAATGGAAACTAGTATCACACAATACACCCAGGGGTTATGCACACACCCATACATGGTATTTATAAAAAAGGGAGAAAAATTATGTCAACATAAATAATATATTATGGAAATACGTTTAAAAATCCCCAAAAATGTAAGGAACTTCCTACCTCAATTCATTTATGAAGAATATCAAGGTTCTTTAAGGAAACATTTTCTCAGTCATGTCTACATAGTTGTCATCCTAAAATGATCTCCAAGGTTTCCTGTAACCAAATCCAAATATTATATTTCTAACTAAATAAAATATCACATGTAGTAGTATTTTCTATCTCTTATATTATTTTTGACTAATCAAAATAATCTAATATATGTGATAGAAAATTATTCCTTAAATAATAATTAAAAAAACCATATGTTATAATACACTCTATCTAGAATAATCCAAGGTATGGTTGTGATAATTATTTATAGTTTTTATTTGATAATTCCAGTTTATTTTTTATTTTATAATTGTTTTTCATATTGAAAAATTAAAGGAACTAATCCAACAATTTCTAAAGAAATAATATTTAATGATTTGACTATGATATGAGGAGATTATATGATATAAACATCAAACTAGAACCAATATCTTCAAAGAAATGTACTAAAGAAGAAGATAAAGAAGGGTTATCCATACTTAGAAAAAATAGAATAAGGGCCTGGTTATATCAAGAGTATTCCATATATCTTGAATATTTAATTTTTAGACTCTTTGATCTCAATGGAATAACAGAAAAATAATGGTTTCATGGGTTTCAATATTTTACAATATGAACACCATGTTTAAGGTCTTATCATTTAATTGATATACAAAATTAATAAATTAATTTGTCTCCCAACTATTTCATAATGGTGTAGAATTTAAACCTTCCCAATTAAATTTACTTAAGGTCAAATTAATCTATGGAATTTAATTCTAAGATTTCATAAATTTAAATCCATTAAAATGGGTTATAGAGTTATTGTAGATAATGAAGGGAAAGAGGATGGTTATTTATACCAAACCATTCACTGTGTAAGTGTAACATGGTTTTACCATTAGACAGCACCAAGGTACTACATTAGTGTAGAAGGTTACCTTTACATAGCCTTTAAAACACTCTCTTACATTTACATTATTGTTGGATACCCTTACGTATCATTTGAAAACCAGGTTATACCCTTACCCAATTCGGGATGTACCCTTATAAAATGTTATCTACCCTTAAACTGTGCTTGGAGTTTGTTTGTTACCCTATTGTAACTCTAGATGTACCCTTACGAAACGCATTGAAAAGCCGTTTTACCATATATTTTTCGTATGTACCCTACAAAACTCTAAGGTCACCCTTAAACAATGTTTGTAAATGGGAGCTTTCCATTACATAGATCATACACTTCCCTTACTTAGCGCATATACATAGGGCATTTCCCTTACACTTCCCATATAAAATCTCCCTTACCCTTATTCAATGTGTCGTATGAGGTCTTTACCCTTACACAGTGCATGTAAAGATCCTATTACCCTTATGTAACAAATTGAAAAGCTACATTACCCTTAAGAATAGTCTTAAGAATCCATTTACAAAAGCATAACCCTATAAACCAAATTTCACTTGATGAAACACCTTAAAAACATAAATAAGGGGTATTTTTATAGAAAAATTTAATTTTCACTTCAAAAAATTATAAATTATAAATTAATGATGGTTCAATGATCAATTTAAAATTAATAATATTTCAATTACCCCATATAACAATTTATCATCCCTGATAGGAATTTCTAGCAGTCTTTCTTGAATAATATAGGCATTAATCTCACGCATTAGACTCTCACTCCCATATCTCGTCCTAGATCCATCCATGTTTCCACATAACCTAGAGAATTAGTATCATCGTTCCTCATTGGAATTTCTCACTCTGGTCAACATTCTTCGTTATACACTCCTCATAAGATACATCGTGGTCCAAATAGACATCCTAAAAATCTAGAATATGAATAGGATTGGGAATGTACCTTTGAATTTGTGACACACGAATCACAATGTGTATACCTCAGTAGGGAGAAGGATGGTCCATATGGTATTTCATTGTCCCAACCTACTCAGTGATCTCAATGTTTCCAAAAAATACAAGTGAATATTTTATTTTTCTTCCTTGAACATCGGTGGCCTAACCAATTATTCACTATCAAGAAAACATTATCTCTCATAGTAAACTCCAAAGGCATCCTCCTATAATATGAATATGATATATGCCTACTCGGAGTGGTGATCAACCTCTTCTAAATCAGTTGCACTCTCTCAGAGGTATCCTGAACTAAACTAGACCCACAACCACTTCCTCACTAACATCATGCCAACAAAGAGATGAAAAACATGGAATCCCATAAAGTTCCTCACAATTTAAAAGCTAAATCAAATTATAAAGAACTAAACATTTATAAATTTATTTCACATTATGAATAAAAAATATTTATTTTGTAAGGTATTTATAGAAAAAAATGAACTAAATTGGTTATTTTGGGCCATTATTTGGTTTATAAAATTTCAAATGTCTTTAAACATCATGAATAAGGTTGATATATCCTTTGTACAGTGACCATTAAGATTTGAATAACAAGGGTTATGATAAAGTCTATTTAAAACAGACAAAGGATGTGATGGAGTCGACCTGTAGGATCGTACCATATGAATCTCATTTATTAGAGATTCTAAGGATGATAGAATCACTAGTATTTTACATTAACCAAGTCTAATATGATATTAAAAAGCTATATCAATAAAAATAATGTTTATGGAATATTTTCAAGCTCATCAAGACCATTGCCCAAACTGTGTTTCTTGAACCACACTAAGCAAATCTCACCATAGAACACCTTAACTTTAGGTAATTCACTGGTGTAATAAAAATATATGTATCTAGACCCAATAAATACGAAATTTAATATTTTATTGAAAGAAAATTATATTACTTCGTTTTATTATTTAATTTTTAAATGATTAAATACAAATTTTATTAAAAATGTAGATTTTTATACGATGAAACAAAAAATGTTTTTTGGGAAATATATAGTTTCATTTAATACCACATTTAAATTAATTCTATAATTTTATTAAAATAAATAATATTTTTATAAAATATATTTTTTAAAATAATATTTATCAAATATAAATGAAAATATATTTTTACAATGTCAAAATTAATATTTATAAGGGACATAAACTATTACTATAAAAAAACAAGTATTTTTCAATATATGGGTATTTTTTATTAATTAGTCATAATAAATATATAGTATGTCATTATTTTGAAAAAATAAATATTTTATTTTTAAATCAGCATGTTGAAATTAACAAATAGTGAATTTTTAATAATTAGCAGAGATAATAAAATATTTTATTCAAAATTAAAAACGGAATAAATATACGTTTTGAATTATGAAATCAGAAATAAACAAAAGTGACATAATAAATTCAATAAATATTTTCAACAAAAAATATTATGGTTTCATTGTATAATAATTTGTTTAATTATGTTTTTTTTTAATTTTATAAACCCTTAATGAATCCCCTAAAACATGTATTATATTTTAAGGTTTTAAAATCAATTATTTAGAAACATGACTCACTTCCACACAATCAAGGGTAACTTTTTAATGTTTGTGGTTATTATCCAGATAAAATATTGAAAAAATCTCCTATTTACATGAATCCATGGGAATACCCATGTTAAGGATTGTGTTTTTGATTAATTTATCATATAGGGTCCAAAACCTATGTTTAGAAATTAAAACATAATTCTCATATCTTTTACTATATAAACCCACCCAACATACTATTTATAATAAATTAAAATATAATATAACCTTTATTATCTATATCTCTCACAAGGTTCCCCTGAGCTCTTTATATTCTCTTTCCATTGTTCTAGAATCGCCCTCTCAATGTATGTGATCATCTCCTTATCCTTTTCATCCAAGCATATTCATTATGTATTGCACTTTGATTTCTAATTGATATGGTTGGGATAAATTTATACACATAACTATTACTACCCATATGATTCCTAAATGATTAAAGGCCCATTTTAATGTCCTTAAATCCTTATATTAACCTATATGTACACTCATAATGCTGTCGAAATTATCCTCTAATTTTCCATGCCAAACATTTTTGTAGATAATACCCGCATCCATTAATACACAAAGGTATTCACCTATTTGTACATTTCCTTCATTTATTATGAATTTTATTTCATGTAACCATACCTATTTAATAATGGGGTTTAAATTGATGAAATACATCATTATGTTTTAGGATCTACGTGGAACACTTATGCATATACATGATATAAAAGTGACGGGTGGGACTAGAATTATATAGAACTACAATGTATTGGGTAATATATTTATCTCATGGGATACCTTTTATGCTTCATTGGAAGACATCCTAAGAACACTATGTTGTATTTTCTTGGAATTTGTCCTTGAATTATGTTTATGGTGTCAGGTTTTATATTATTTCCCATTCCTATGTTGCATTTATTTTATCATGTTATATCATGCCTCATTATCCATGATTATGGTTCTCACCTATGTAATTTTATAAGGACATGCCAATTTCAGCACATGTATCCCTTTAACTTACACAATGTTTTATCTATTCCCTTACTAGGATTTATATCATACACCTTTCTTATGTACAGCCCTCGGTTACCCCATTTAATTTTAGAAGATCCAAGGAAAATAAGGGCATGATATGGAGTTTTTAAATAATGTTGTTGTATTATTTTTGTATTTTTTTATGTAACGCAACTAATTTCCCTAAGATACTAGGATTCATGATATTTTAGAGTTTTATTAAGTGTAACTTTATTTAATAAATCATGAAATAAGGTGTGTAAAATTCATGTGTTTTCATAGTTAGTATCATAGGAATGTATAGTTATTTTTATTGATTAAGATTAGAAAACACTAGTGAAACCCTTAGGTATATGACTAATCATGGGGAAAATCCATAAATATTGTTAAATTATATATTAAGTATTTCTGAATAAAATACATACATGTTTGGAAACTATAATTGGATGTGGCTCTGATACTATTATACTTGGGGGTAGTAACCCCAAAATAGAACATTGAGGTAGGCTTGATTGTCACCTAGTGTAAATATATGGTCATTTATGTAAACCTTCATAGATATTCTAAGGTTATTTGATTATATAAATCAAAAAATCATTAAAACCCACTATGATGGGGACTAAAATTCCCATAAGAAATTATGTTGGGAAATAAAACATTGTTAACATAGATTGAAACCTATAAATTCAGATGTTAACAAATATATATCATTTAGGAGAATTCTCTTCAATGTACATAGTTACCTTCTTAATTATTAATAGTTTTAAAGTTCCATTACCTATGCCTATTTTATATGTAGTCAATTATTAGAACCATAATTTAATAGTGAAAGTTGGGCTTATCATTTATTCATGAACTTGAAATATCCTATATGACTATGGTTCTTTGAATTATTTTATATCAAACAAGTATATTAGAACTATTCAAATACCAAATCAAATAATCAATGTTTATTTTTTTGTGAAGATTGAAAATGGGTCAATTATTGAATCATAAGCATATAACTCATCCCCTATAAAAATATTTTGGATGAAATTCCATGAAAACCTTTTGATACTCCTTTTCGATGAATTTGATGTAGTTCTGGATAGGGATATGATTTCCTTATATAGATCTAATATAAATTGTTGAGAGAAGTAAATCACCATTTTTATCATGAATTGTCTGATGATTCTATAAATGTGAATGGAGGTGAATGTATCTCATTTAGTATCATTATCTCAAGAACGAATATTATTTCCTTATGAGCTAGCATATGTAGCTCAAATGATTGAAAATAATTAAATGATCATCCTATAAGAAATTCCTATTAAGAGAGAATACAATAATTTGTTTCTTGAAGTATTTTATAGTCTTTCTCCAACCCATGAGGCTGATTTCTCAACAAAAATTTACCTCTATCTTTGGCAATATCTAATACTCTATATAGAATGGTCATTATGCAATAGCAGTAGCTAAAATAAAAACTATATAATAATCTAGATATAGGGATATACATCTAATTACATCACCTTGGGGTGCACTGAACATATTTTATATAAGAAATATGTTTCAATATACCTTCAAATTAATTTGCATGTGCTTTACAAGATCCAAAGAATGAACAAGTATTCTTTTCCACAAATTGATGACTTATTTGATCAGCTATGTGGGCCCCAGTACTCCTCTAAGGTGTCTATTTGACTAGGATATTATCAAGTTAAGCTAGATAAGGAGGCTATCAAGAAGGCTACTTTTAGTAAAATTAATTTTCAATATGAACTCATAGTGATTGAATTTGGACTCACTAATATACTAGAAATGTTTATGGAGTTGATAAATAGATTCCTTCGAGATTACTTCAAAAAATTTGTGTTATAATTTTTAGATTATATTATTATCTAGTACAAAAGTAAGGAGGAACATATGTAGAATTTAAATACTATATTCCGGACATTGTGGAATGAAATGTTATTGGAAATTTACAGTTACTATGATTTTTGGTCGGAGAAAGTAACTTTTTGGGGTTATGTTAACACCATAAAATAGTTATTTGTGGATCAATTAAAAATAGAGGAAATTTAAGGATTCATTATACTAAAATGAAATGGTATTTTCATATATAAATATTATATATTTTTTGATTAATATTTAATATATTTCATAAATACACGGTTGAGAACCACATTAGTTTAGTTTCCTTGTAAAAAAGAAACACAATCTTGTTCTTTCAAGAAATACCTTCCAAAATACCAGACAATGATCTTATCACATAGTATTCCTATTAGACATACCCTAACTAAACCATTCTTCATAACTTGTGGAATTAAAAAAAATAAAGGGTGAGCTCAAAATCTCAATAAGGGTAGACATAAGATATATTTATAACGTCCTGGCCAAGAAGCCGTTGAACTGTGCCCCGAGCCAATGGGTCACGTGGCCTCAAGCATGACTCCCAAAACACTAGATTATGTCAAAAAAATGTGATGGTAGAAGTTGGTAAATTTGGGTGAATATAACCTCATGACTATACTATAGCACTGGGGAATAATAATAATGATCAAAATATAAAGAATATGAATAGCTGGGTAGAAGATGAATAACATCGATAAGACATCAGTAATAAATTCCCAAGACGAAATATGTTTCATATACAATATGATGATCATGTAATGTCTCTATTAAAAATGGATTTAAATACATGTATACCAGAAACCAATAAAATACATTTATGTAAATAAAAAACAACAAAAGAATGGTCCCCAGCTACCATCATGAGCATAGCTCTGTCCTATGCTCTCCTGCTTCTAATCATGAACAATATAGAATAATAAAGTGAGTTATTAACATAATCCCTACTTACATATGTGAATTATATGTGGTTACCCAATGGTGGCCTGAACTGGGTGTGAGATAACACTCATTATGCAACCACCAATGATGTCCATAACAAGTTCAGCCTGTGTAATATAAACTGCATCAGTGTGAATTTTATCATAGGTATAGTAGTACTAAATGTAATGTTTATGAACAATATGTAATCCCATCTAGACAAAAATGGATCCCTATTAGAAATAATCATGATACCATTACATGGAAACTATAAGGATAAAAAGAAAGTAATGATATTTTATAGTATAACAACTGTAATAAAAAACCCATACCATGGAAATTTGGAAAGCATTGATAAATTTCCACAATAGAAACACCATGTTGTGTATAACATCCAAAACATACTATTTCGTGAAATTCAATTTCATACCACGATGGGATGGATCCAAGGTATATAAGACCATGAAATCAATGTTGACACCATAAATCATATCAATGGAAACATGGTAATGACTTGGGTGGATTCCAAGGATCATGTCAATAGAACATTTCAAATACAAGTCCAACATAGTTGGATAAAAGGGGAATCAATGCCCTTGGAATCCTATGTAACCTAGATATAGGTTATAAACGACCAAGGAATACACTACTATAATCAAAATGGATCAAGGGAGTAGAAATTTCAATGGAATACAATGAAATCAGGATCTAAGGAGCTCATCCAAGGTATCCACAACCATTAACAATTCATCAATAATTTCATTAATAATTTCATAAACATTAAAAATATTAGATTTCATCTAACCCATTTCCACATTTTTTTATTTAAAAAAAATAATCAATTTAAACATAAAGCATCACCTTTAAAAGGAGCCTGATCCTCTCCTATGTATTCATTCCATTATCATTCAATTTATTATGGATCTCAAAAAAAGTAGACAAATCACACAAACCCATATGGGTGGTAAATAATAGTGTAGATACAAATACACACCCAATGGGTGGCCTATGATAGGGATAATAACCTCCAAATATAAAAGGGTAATAGTGGGTAACCTAAATAGGTTCAAAATCATTCAATTCAAGAACTCAATTAATTTTAGGGGCACTGTTAGAAGGTATATTGTGTGGAACTACTACAAAAATGTATATAAAACACCAAACAAGAAGTAAAGGTATTGAACAACAACCTATACACATGGTATAATACTCCTCCAGTATTGACCTCTCATTCAGTCAATATCGTGATAATAATGAAGAACATGAGAAAATCCAAAAAATTTGGAAAATTAGATTGAAGCTAAATAAAAAAATTAATATGAATAAAAACTATTAAATACATAATATGAAGAAACAACATATAGGAATAGATCTAACAAGCTGTTAGATGCTTGAATCATAGTCTGGAGGACAAATCGGGATCTATGACTAGCTTGGGATATCTTCTTAGGAGAAAGTGGGATACCCATGTCTGCCAAAAAATAGAAGGAAGAGGGGGTTTTATTATCAATTTATTTAAGGAAAATTGTAAATTCCCTTATAATTACTAGGTTTCATAGTATTTCTACATGATTGGCTTAACAGTGTTCCAACTACACACCGTTTTCTACATTATGGGGGATCTCACATGGTTCATACAAACGGTTTTAAAAACTGCACAAAAACCATGCATTTGGCCTCCATTAAAAATATATGATTATTTTCATGGGCTTATGTCATGAGTTTCATGGTTTAATTAAACTATGTGGCTTCTTTATACCCATGGTCCATCCCCAAATGGTTTATTCAAACCATGCGACCGGGTTTTCTCCATTCCTACTAACCGTGAAAACCAATAGTATTTTTGAAAAAAATGAACTGTCGGTCACCAAAAAAGACTCAAAACCCCCAAAACTCCTATTTATAATTATCCACTCTCATTAAGTCAAAAATATAGAGTTAAAATAAAATTTAAATGATCTTGACCTCATTGAAAACCCCAAGATATTACAATCTTCCCCCCTTAAAGTGATTTTCCCTAACTTTCCCTTCCAATGGTTGTCAAGAATCACCTATGAAGGCCTCTAGACAATGAGCACAAAATCCATCCTCCCACTCCAAATTTTTTTCTTGTAAATATCCATTGTTTAACAGAACCCTTAATAGAGGAATTGACCAGCCTTGGAGAACCTTCATGCTCCTATGAATGATATGAAGAGGATTCTCCTTGAAGGATGAATGTACCTACATCTCAACCTCATCTGACTGTATATTATGAGAGGTGTCTCAATGATAATAGATTATATGTGATACATGGAATACATCATGCACTTAGTAATACCTATGAGGTAACTATAACTGATAGGTTACCATCCTGACTCTCTCCATAATCTTGAACAACCCAACATATCATGGTTAAATATTACCTTATCTCCTAATAAGTTTGTTTCCTGGAATTGGTGATATAAGTACAATGATTTATTCCTAGACCTCAAACTCCATAGTCCATTGATGGTTATTGGACTAATACTTCTATATTGACTTTGTGGTATCCATCCACTTTCTGATCAGCTAGACCTACTCTGAGGTCTCCTAAATATTATGAGGTTTGACCAAAACTACCTCTCCTACCTCTAACATACACAGAGGTGATTAGCATGTCCTACCATACAGCACCTCATAAGGATCCAAATGTATAGTCTTGTGAAATATATTGTTGTTTCAAAATTCATCTAGGGGTATATGCCTCTCCAAATATCCCTCAAAATAGACAACACATGATCTATTCATATCCTCTTGAACATGTATAGTGTTCTCTGACTAGACCTCAGTATGAGGATGGTATGTCATTATTATAAGAACTTGTGTACCTAAAACCCTCTAAAAACATTTCCAAAATCAAGATGTAATCTAGGAATCCCTATCCTAAAACATATTCTAGGTAACCTCATGAAGTTGTGCAATCTCACAAATATAAAACCTTCCATGTTCATCTACTGAGACATTATCCCTTTTAAGAAAAAATTGTATGACCTTCATGAGCCTGTCTACAACAACCTATAATACATCATTACCTTGGGGCGTCCTTGGTATCTTACTCACAAAATCCATTGCATCATCATCCAATTTCCACTCAAGAGTAAGTAAATATTGGAAAATCCGATCTATTCACTAGTGTTATAGCTTCACATACTGAAAATTAGACCAAATCATGATGAAACTATCTACCTCTTATTTAAACCAAAGACAAAAATACTGATGTCACATGTCTTGGTACATCTTGGTAATGTTGGGATGTATTATCCCAAACTGATTCATGGACCTCTCTCAAAAAATCCTTCCGTAAGTCTTCTGTAACCAAGACACAACCATGAATATGTAGAATTTCATCCTCTCCAACAATCAAATAGGGGGTGGGTCCCCAGCTTCCAAAATAACCTGTAGGAATATTCCCTTTGAATTAGATAACTATCACATTCCCCATATTTCTAGAATAGTAGATGTATCTTAAAAGGATGATAGAAAATACTTCCCTTGTTCATCCTACACCTACAAGTGAATCTCAGAAAATAAGTCCAAATGCTTCCACTCGCCACTGGCCTCATAAACTTCCTTTATTCGAGTTCTCTTTCTCAGTGAATTGGATGCTACATTTCCATTTCCAAGTGTATAATAATGATCTATATAAAAATATTTTCAGTACTCAACCAAACTTTATTGCATCAGATTCAAGTCACACTGTGTAAATATATACTTGAGGATATTGTGGTCTATGTACACCAAAAAAATTTCATATTAAAGACAAAATCCAACAGTGAAATTTATGTACCCTATGGGCTAACTTGAGAACATGTGTCGAGTAGCTCCTCTCATGTGACCCCCACCAACGAGACCTATAAAATATGAATTTATCCCCTGTATAAAAATGGTTCTGATCTTGATACCTGACACAACATAATATACAACACAACTTCGACTCGGTTCTAGATGAATCCATACCAGTACTGAATTTTGACTCCCTTTTTGATTCATGAAATGATACCACATTGGCATCGGACCTTAAAAATGTAATACCCATATTATTAAATACTATAAGAGGTGTTTCTAATCATGATAAGTCATGTATAAAACTCTTTTCATATTCATAAATCCCCAATAAAATATGGATTTCAAATATGTTTTTGGACTCCTCCTATGAAACTATTTCTCACACCTTCTCTAGGACAAATAATATTCATGTATATGAGATAATATGACTTGGGAAGTAAATCTAATCAATTTCAAAGTGGAAAAGTGTAATCATATCATACAAATGATTCTCTATTAGTGTATCAAAAATTATTTAAAGATTTTTTGGAAAGGTCCCTTCAGTTATAATAATACAAAAAGAAATCATCCCTGAAAACCATGAAAAATTAATCCATAAAAAGATGGAATAATCAGATAATCAATTCCATTATATCATCTAACACATTCATGAAATTAAACGACATCAATAAACAATCATATAGATCATAAAGTTTATGAAAAATTGTATGAGGTATGTCTGAAGGTCGAAAATATACCATGTGATATCCTGAACTCAAATACATCCTTGAGGAAACCTATCCTCCTCAGAGCTAATTGAAAATATCTTCTACCTATGGCATGTGATACTAGTTCTTAATCTTTAAATTGTTTTATTTCATATAATCCAGTCATATCCTGAGGTTCCTATCTACCGTTTTTACAACAATGACTAGATAACCCCATGGAAAAGTATTTTATCACATAAACCCTTTCTTTTAAAAATCCTCTATCCACCTATTTAACTCTTAAAAATATGTTGTATCCATCCAATAATGATGAATGGATACTGATGCAACTATAGAAAGTAGCTAGAAAAAAAACATTCCACTCCCTAATGAGGTAAAACAAAAACCTCATTTGGGAAAATTTATTTATAATAATCAACCACTAGATTAAAATCTTCTTCACATGATCTTTGATCCTCTAGATATAAACTAGAAATTTGTTCTATCATCCCACCCAGTTCATGATGCTTGAGTCTAGCTCAGATCTCTTAGACATCCCATTCACCCATTTGAATAAAAACTCCACACTCTATTAATTTTAAGGTCTCCATTTAGTGATAATAGTTGTCTTGGGATCAATAAGAAACAAGCTATTACAACCCTAAGAATGACTTAAAACCATTTCATCATGATGAAAAACACATTCCATACAAAGGGAAAACCACCGCTCTCAAGGGGAACACCCTCCACTATCATACATCCTCTGATCTGATTTGCAATGGAGTATTCTTCATCATAAATCCATCAAAAAATGGAACAATGAGCCTGAGGATATTTGATATAGGAAAAAATATGAAGAAATGGGAAGCAGTTATAACGAAAGGATTAACTGCTAGATTTTTGGCTACATTGATCATAAC
This sequence comes from Viscum album, assembly GCA_963277665.1. Classification (NCBI taxonomy): domain Eukaryota; kingdom Viridiplantae; phylum Streptophyta; class Magnoliopsida; order Santalales; family Viscaceae; genus Viscum; species Viscum album. The sequence goes on along the minus strand of OY728139.1, from coordinate 1,507,081,319 downwards.
TCTCGCTATAGATGGTCTGATGCTCTTATCCTTAATGATAGGGTATATAGAATAAATCCCTCTTGACCATAGTTCTCTAAAATAGCCTCACTACCCCATATCAGTCCCACTCTCTTATCATGTTAGAGTTAGTTCCCAGATACCTCAACCAAAACCACTACCTCAACCTGAATGACCGAAAATACTCTAGCTCCCATCCTAACTTGATGTTTTAAATCATGCTCCTAAACCTGGAGTCATAGTCAATCACCTTACATAGACTACAAGAGGTATGGTCCAATAAAAACATGTATGTGACACATCTTGTTGTAATCATGTAACTTGACTCATTCTTTATCGCACTATTTCATCATATGATTCCATCTCCTATGCAGATGAAAGAAGACACCAATACCATCACTAATACCCTGTATGGTAATCCCCTAACAAAAATCCTCAAAATCCATCTTCCTTCCACTAAATTCTAAACCACTGGGTTGAGATTCTGAGATTCCCTTCACTATGACCATAAATTCCCTCATGTTCCATTCAGTAATTAGTTCCTAATTCACTATCTCATTAATATTATTTAGAAGAAACATGTTTACCGGAAATCAAACAACATGCGTGAAACCTTACATAAAGTTTCTCACTGACGATGGATCATCATCATGATAAATCAGTGAAAAATTCTAATGCTATATGAATCATGACTAATACGCAATAAAATTCATTGCTCCCTTCCCCAGATGGATAAACTCACTACCCCTTTTAGCTCTCAAAGAAATTAGAAATAATTAATCATAAAACATATATTAGAAATCCCTCCAAACTATAAATCAAAGTGCATCAACATAGTTCAAAACATCCTTAATGAACTTATTATCCCACCAAAGATTATCTACCAAGATCTTCACTCTCCTTTAAAGAGGTGTCTCCATATGCTAATAGATAGAAAAGAAAGTTCCAATACATATCATAGAAGCATGGGGACCTTCGTCCACTGAATACATGGGAGAATACTTCTAATAGAACACACATGTCATTTCTTCGATATATGAGGCATGTCATTGGATCCCTGAAAGGTTTGTATAAAGCATAAGAAACCCCCACAAAAAAAATCCATCACAACCCTAATCCATAAAAATGCTGGTTCCATAACTAGAACTAATGAAGGTTCAACTAGTAGCCCAAGGCCCACCACCTCCATAGTATGGTCATCCCCACCCTCATGGAACACAACTAGAGGTTGTCATTGTGTAATGTCTCAACAATTCCATGAACACACCATAGAAAATATCAATAATGAGAATATCATATGTTAAATCATAGGATAGGTAGAATCCATCAAATAAACAAGACACACCCATTTTCCTGCTCCTAAATTTATGATTGGGTAATAGTAACTACCATAAAAATCCCAAGATATACAACCTTCTACCCACTCTAAAGTCTGGTAAAATTCGAGTTCATTGTTTTAATATTATATTTACTTTAAATTCTTATTTATTTTATTGTTCTCTTTGAATGGTTAAACTAAATGGATCACCAATTTTATCTATAAGGGCTCATACACCTTATTAGTCAAGGTTTGGTGTCCAATTAATCCAAACCATAACACATTGCACTCCATTGGACCAATGGTCCTGGACTCAATGTTCCCTAATTGACTACTTATGGTGTCTACAATTGCTTAAGTAGGAAAAAACTATTTATGTTATAGAAATCACTCAAAGTAATAACAATGTTTCTCAATTACTTTCAGAAATCGTTTATCATAAAATAGTTATATCACTCAAGGCACACATAATAATGTCATACAGTCAAGAAATAAATCATATATTTCATGGCATGTGAATTATATAATGTTACTAAAGTGATTCATGATATATAACTCCATAATATAATCAAATCCATAATCATAAGGAATATAAAACAACAAGCGTGTCACCCAATGGTTGAATCAAATAAAATATAATAGGAAAAGTCCTGAAAATATCATTTTCTGATATATGAAATAAAGATTTTTTCCTACACAACGGTTAACTACTCTCAAGCATATCTCATTTCCGAATTCCAATAAAATCATTGTTTTTTTAGTCTCAAAATATTATAGCTATGAATTAAAGTTCTCTAATACAACATTGTAACATTGCAACCCAGAATCCAATAAATAGTGCACCAAGCTGGTGGGTCACATGACCTAAAGTGCACCCCCTAAAATACAAAAGTCTTTTGAATAGTAGTGAGGGTGTATGGTGGTATAGTGGGGACACTATACCCTCATTATGAGAGTGTAGCATAGAAGAATAATGATAATAGTCAAAAGAAGAAGCATATGAATAACCATGAATATAATAATTGCATCTGTAAGACAATAGTAATGAATATCCAATCCAAAATAAGTTTCATATACAATATGATGATAATTTCATGTCTCAAAGAAATTGGTGCAATATACATGGAAACTAGAAACTAGTAAAATCGACACATCAAAATTCAAAAATTTTAAAATGAACTTTAGTTAGCTAGTACCTTAAGAATAGCTCTGTTATGTTCTCTCATGCTCCTTACAATGAATAGTCAATCATCATAAATATGGTTTTACCCTACTATTTACGTGCATTAGTGAAGTCTTTTCTGGTACCCCATGACAGACCAAAAAGGGTGTAATATAACACTCCGTTGGCCCCCACAAATGGTTTCTATATCATGTCTTGTATATGGAATATAAATGGATGAAGTTTGCAATATATCACATTTATTATAATATTAAATGTATATTATCTAAATAATATGTAATAATATATATATATCCAAAAATGGATCCCTATGAAAAATAATCACGATCACATAGGAAGGGAAACCATAAGAATAAATAAATGTGTGTTATACATTCCAATCTAACAACAGGTAATGAAATACTCATAAAAGGAATATCGGTAAAGCATGGGAAATATATAAAATGGAAATTCCATGTAATCAAGTGTATAAAGTACACAATAGAATATGCAACGTAATCTAGTATTAGACCACGAAGTGCCGGATCCAAGCTATATAATACAAATTCATCCATGTTTATTTCATTGAGACTCTCGATGAAAAATTAGTAAAAACATAGGCGTAGTCCAAAGATAAGGTCAAATGATCCTATCCAATGTGAGTCCAAGTAAGCATGATCCAAGGGGTATCACGGACCTTGGAATCCTACGATATCAGTGTCTAGGTCATAAAACACCAATGAATCCACTACCTTAATCAATACGAATCCATGCAGCAGAAATATCATAGGTATACAACAAAATCAAGATCTAAGGATCCATGGAATAAAACACCATTATCAATTCATCAATAAATTCATTAATCATTTTATAACCATTCACAACCCATGATTTCATCCTACCAATTTCCACATTTTCCATTTCAACAATATAATAAATTTAAAAAACATGTATCAATATTCAAAGGAGGATGAACCATCTATTAAATATTCATTCATTTATTATTCATATTTTAAGTCTTTGAAAACAAATGTTGATCACATAATCACCCAACATGTTTGTATAAAATAGGGATGATACAAAGATACACCCCATGGGTGGCCTAGGTTGGGGCCAAGAACCTCCAAATGTAAAAAAGGGTAATAGTGGAAATCCTAATGATGCTCCAAATAATTCATTTCAATCATTTAATTAAAATTATGAGGAAACACTGAGAGTATAACATGCAACACAATTTAAATAGGGTATGCAAAATTACATAGATTGAGGGAAAGGTATATACCACATACTGTGCACACATGGTTGAACACTCATCCAATATAGAACTCTGATTTAGTCTAGATCTAGAGAAAAATGAATATGTTGGCACTAGAAAAAGCATCCATGTAATTCAAAAATTGCTTCAATAAATGATCCCGGAGCGTAGGTCGTTCTGCAAGATTCTATTTGACTTGTCATGGATCCCAAACGAATTTATGGATCATAAGTTATGGTCATTCGAAGTTAGGATACTAGAAATAGACATCCAGAATGATTTTGTGGCAAAGTACGGCTTTGCGCGCAAGAATTGAAATCTTGCGCGCAAGAATGGATTATTTGAATAAAAGAATGGAATCTCGCATGCAACAGTAAAATATTGTGTGCAACATGTTGCACAAACCTTTTACGCAACCAATGAGATTCCATCTTCCGCTTATGCCACCCGGAAAACGTCTAAGGGAGGTGCACACATGTTTTGAGAGGTGCACGCAAGATTAGCATCTGCACCCAAGATTCTAATGTGCCCAATGAGATGTCAAACACCCCATTGCATGCACACCCACCACAGGGTTCGCGTAAGATCATGTCTACGCATGGAATCATATGCAAAACAACTCCAGGGTTTGCCTATAAATACAAGTGTAGCCCCACCCCTCGGGGAGGTCTCTGGAGGTCGGCTCCCACTCTGCTGCACGTAAGACCGTCTCTTCCGCGCCCATGTAGAAGAATGGAACCCTCCAGGTGAGATATTTCATGACGGGTCCCATATGTGTCCACTTTCACCTGGTCCCACATTGGTTGGATCCTCGCCTGACATATTTTATACCTAAGGCATGTGTGTCGAAGATTCCATGCATGCACGCAAAACATCCAATCTTGTGCGCAATACATCCAATATTGCATGAAAAACATCTGATCTTGCACGGAAGCATTCAATATTGCATGAAATAGTACCAAGGTGTAGAATATTTCACGCACCTATACCGCATAGTCCAATCATGTGTGCATCCCATCCTGCATATAGCATATCTTACGCACAACAGTATATAGGCTTGCGCTCACTCATCTATACCACGGGGCCAGCACCCCCACACCCCCGCTCGGGGTAACTATCGGCCTGCGGTCTGGGTCTAGTCCATTCGCTTTGGTCACTGACCCCAAAAAAATGGAGAGTCCCACTGTGAACATTTTGGGCTGGGAAGTCGTCATTTTCCATTGTTCCCTTATGCGCACCCACCTCCCACCTATGGAATACCATTATTTGAGATACTTCTCCAAGCATCATGAAACACATCGAGTCGACACATTATTCTTAGTTCATTTCCCATGTCATCATTTGGGATTCTCATCATCAATTCCCCGAGTACGTAGAGTCAAACCATTCCTCAAACAACTCATACAAACCCCATCACCTGACTCTTACGCCAGGTTGAACCAGAAGGGCCACCCTTGCATAAGCCCCAACACCATCCATTACTAGGAACCTTATGCCTAATAGTCCTATCTATATGACATTAAACTGCAGTACACCCTATATGCTAAATATATTATTCCTCTTTCTTCGAACAAGATATGTATTATGCTCCAAGAATAAGATGCCAACAGTCCTCCCTACATGACTATAAATTGTAGCACACCATATGTGAAAAACATAGGATTCCTCTTACTCCAAAATTGATAAGATTATGCTCCATGAATAAGATTCCATTAGTCCACTCTACATGACTGTAAACTATAGTACTCCCTATGTGACAAGTATAGGATGCCTCTTGCTCCAAACAAGAGATGCCTTATTCTCTAAGCATAAGATGCAAACAATCCTCTCTACATGACTATAAACTGTAGTATTACCTATTATTCATAAATAGGATGACTATTATTCCAAATAAGAGATTCCTTATATAATACTAATAACAAGACTCATGCCATGATCACAATGGAATAATTTCACGAGGGTTGGAATCCATTCGAGCATTCAACCACTCAACCTCATGCATTGTGAATCTTCATTCAGATCATCATCCTATTTCATGTCTGAAGGAACCCCCTAACCTCCTTGTCCCATGCCGCATCGACTCACCTACCATCCTGGGCCAACTCCCTAGAAGACTTTGGACGACACTTCGAGTCAGTTCCTCTTCTTCGAACACTTTCAACAGTCGATCGTCATTTGTTTGTCCCCATTTCAGGATAACATGATATGGATGATATATTTAAAACACGATCAATGGTTATCCTCTATCTCCATGCCACACTCATTATGTTTCTAATGTCGGGTATGTGATTCAAACTTTTCATCTCCCTTTGTTCAGACTGATTCCAACGTCCTTGGAATTATACCTCTTGTGCACTAGCGCATAGGGGAAGTCCTCAACCCACAGTTGGTTGGGATGCCCTCATGGCCAGACATGAGGAAGAAATTTTGGGAAGCTTCATTGTGTATACCCCATTCACCATTGTCGCTCCATAGCAGCACCTGGGGAGCTTCCTTGCATAATCCCTATTCACCATTTCCACTCCATAGCGGCACCCGGGAAACTTCCTTGAGTAAGCCCCATTGCACATTGCCACTCCATAGCAGCACCTGGATAACTTCCATGTGTAATCCCCATTCTCCATTGTTGCTCCTTAGCGGCACCCGAGCAGCATCCTTGCATAAGACCCATTATCCATTTTCGCTCCATAGCGGCACCCAGGCAACATCCATGCATAAGCCCTATTCACTATCGCTGCTCTTTAGCAACACCAGGGCAGCTTCCTTGCGTAATCCACATTCCCCCTTGTCGCTCCATAGCGGCACCCAGGCAGCTTCCTTGGGTAATCCCCATCCACCATTTCTGCTCCATGCCAGCTCCCGGGCAGCTTCTTTGCGTAATCCCCATTCAACATTGCTGCTCCATAGCAGCACCCGGGAAGCTTCCTTGCGTACTACACATTCACCATTGCTGCTTCTTAGAGGCACTCGGGTAGCTTCCTTGTGTAATCCCCATTCACCATTTCCACTCTATAGGGGCACCCGGGTAACTTCCCTGTGTAATCCCCATTCACCATTGTCTCTCCATAGCGGCACCCTGGAAGCTTCCTTTCCTAATCCTGATACACCATTTCCGCTCCATAGCAACACCCAAGTAACTTCCTTGTGTAATCGACATTCACCATTTTCTCTCTAAAGAGACACCTGTGTAGCTTCCTTGCATAAGACCAATTCACCATTGCTGCTCTATAGCGGCACCCAGGAAGGTTCCTTGCATAAGCTCGATTCCCCATTGTCGCTCTATAGCGGCACCCGGATAGCTTCCATGCATAAGGTCCATTTTCTATTTAGACTCCTTAGTGGCACCTCGAGTATCTTCCTTGTGTAAGCCCTGTGCATAATTGTCGCTCCTTAGCGACCCCCGGGCAGCCTCCTTTCATAAGCCCCATTCACCATTTCTGCTCCATAGCGGCACCCGAGCAACTTCCTTGCGTAATCCCCATTAACCATTGCCACTCCATAGCGGCACCCGGTCAGCTTCTTTGCATAAGCCCCATTTCCCATTGCCCCTCTATAGCGACACTAGGGAAACTTCCAAGCGTAAGCCCCATTCACTATTTCTGCTCCTTAGTGGCACCAAGGTAGCTTTATTGTGTAAGCTCTATGCACAATTTTCTCTCCTTAGAGGCACGTGGGAAGCTTCCTTGGGAAATCCACATCCATTTCCTCTCCATAGAGGCACCCAAGTAGCTTATATGCATAAGCCCCATTCACCATTGCCGCTCTATTGTGGCACCTAGGCAGTTTACTTGTGTAATCCCCATTCACCACCCTTCATGGATACACCTTTGGGCTATGATCAACTGTTCTGTTGTGGACTCTTGTTTCTCACACCGAGCATGAATCAAGTGAGTTTAAAGTAAACAGTGATAATGAAAACCTCTCATGGAAGCCTAGAGAGTAATCCCCCAACACACCCTCCCAAACTATATGGACTTTGATCCTTTCCAAGTCAAGGTATGTGGGAAGACTCCCTGAGGTTCAATCCCACCATATATTACTCCCGAATCCCTTCACATCAGTTTACCACATCCCATTCTAGAACTACATGGACTTTGATCCTTGCCAAGGAAAGGTACGGAGGAAGACTCGCTGAGGTTCAATCCCAACACCCATTGGTTCCCCCCCACCATCACATCGGTTCCCACCATTCCCAACATTGTGGAATTTGATCCTTTCCAAGGCAAGGTATGTAGGAAGCCTCCCTGAGGTTCAATCCCAGAAAACATTAGTTCTCCCCCCCTTTACATCGATTCCCACCATTTGAACTACGCTGGCTTTCATCCTTGCCAAGGCAAGGTACGTAGAAAGCCTCCCTGAGGTTCAAGCCCATCATCTATTGTACCTGACCCCCCTCTACGTCGGTTAAAGAACACCATTCGAACTACATGGGCTTTGATCCTTGTCTCCCAGACAGGGTACGTATGAAGCCTCCATGAGGCCCAACCTCGATCGACGGTAAGCCGTTGGAACCCCAACCAGTGTTAAGACGTTAAAACCCCCCACAAAACAACGCGGACTATCATTCCCTTCTACGAGGATACATAGGAAGTACCTTTGAGGCTCAATACCAACACTATTATCCCCTTCATGATGGTCCCATCTCATTCCCCCTCCAGTTAATTCAACTCCCCATCATCCATCTTAATTTTCACTCGGGCCACCACATCTCGGTGAGATCATGACATTCATCCCAGTGCCTCTCCTTGCGAAACACGAGTAGCTATCCATGCATAAGACCCCACAAAATCTATAACCATCCAGCCAAGAGTGTCCCTCATGTGATGTGCCGTTATCCATTCATAAGCCCCTTCATGTATTGGGGTCGTTGTCCTTTGTGTACACCCAGATTCATCACCCCTTTGAACTATGTGGGTTTTGATCCTTGTCATCTATACAGGGTAAGAAAGAAATCTCCCTGGGGTTCAACCCTAGAAAATGGTAAACCATGGTGTTCCCTATTCTGGTGTGCACTCTCTCGGATCATCCCTCAGTGGTGTCCATATCATCCATCACGTTTTGATATCTTCACTATATGGGACACACCACCTCAGATCCGTCCTCATTGGGTGTTCTGATCCATCCCTATGGTAATCCATCCTGGTGCTCCCTCCTAGGGATGTACCAATCTAGTATTTCTCTATGGGACGTTTTAATCACTATCATTACGTCTCTGCAAGATGTTAAACTTGCTAATTACCTCGTGTTAAACATGAGATGCCTGAGGAAAACCGTGTAAGACAAGCCTTTGGCTAACTATCTCTGCAAGATGTTAAACTCACAGAATACCCCATGTTAAACATGGAAGTTGAGGAAAACCTCGGAGGCATGCCTCCGGAATATGATACCCCGCAACCGACATAGGATGCCTCAGGTTCTGCGCCCATAAGATGCCCTTTATGAAGAAGAATACAGGTCCCCTGATGTCCACACATCCAAATATGCCCTGAAACGCATGATGTTGTCATATACTTGGACTGAAGGTTGCTACCATGTCAAGTCACCATGGAATGTCTTGACAGAAGTAGTGTAATTAATCAGAATCCACAAAGATATGGCACCAGGAATGAGATTCATGAAACATGACTTAATCAATAAGGGAGACCCGGAATAGTTGACGAGTTCTGAGGAGGAATCCACTGAAGGAAGAAATGATATCCCATCATCCCATTTTGATTAAGGTGAAAATGTCCCAGAAAAAGGAATGGATGTCGCCCGCCACTGGAAAGCAAGAATGCAGGGCAACAGCCAGCGTGTCCCCATCCTCCTTGAACATACAGATGCATGTGCCCAGGCGAGAGCATCCAAAATAGAATAATTGATGAAAATCATTGAAATACTCAAATTATCTTGCCCTTAAACTACTTTATTAAAATGAAGACAAAAAAAACATCACAAGATTAATGAGTAATGTACCAGTGTGGACATAACGATATGATCGATTCTTAAATATGAATCTATATGAATAATTTTTAGCTAATCCTATATGAAGATCTCTTCTTAAGATAAAATTGGAGCACACTGTATGTTGGAAAAAAGAAGGAAGGTTGGGTAAAAGTTTTAATTGAGATACCAGAAAATGGTAAATTACACTCAAATTATTAGGTTGTAATGCTTGCTTGCACAGTTTTCTAAATCATGATCCAAAATATTTTCCTTCTCTACATCAAGGGGGACCTCGTGTGGTTCATTTGAATGATTTTGGAAACTAAGTGTAAACCATTTGATTTTTCTCTTTTACAATTCTACTGTTTTTTTCATGGGATTACATCACTAGTTGCATGGATTACTCAAACAAAGCATCCTCATGTTACACACTGTCTAGGCCTACATGGTTTACTCAATCTGTGTAGTTGGGATCAAAAAGTTTCTAAAAAAATTACGTTCTAGTTTTGTTTTCCAAATACTAAGCCTATGGGATACAAACATGCCAATAGAACCCCCAAAACTACCTTGATCTCATTAGACACTCACATTTTGTCGAAACCAATGGGTTAGATATAAATTTAAAATATCCATAAATTTATAAAAATCCTGGTATATTATAATATCAATCTATGTTCATTTGAAATCATAATATAAGAATAAGGGTATGAGACCATGAACATAACTTATGAAGTTAATACCCAACCCGTCATAGATCATAAACTTGATTGAGGAAATAAAAATATATCATTTCTAAATACATTGACCAGAATAGTGAAAATCATAATAATTAAATCATGAACCATAAACTTGTGTCATAAATGTGTGTCACCTACAAAAATATTGAATACTATTTCACATGTTAGGGTCGGAAACTAAGACCATCAACATAGTGGATCATGACTCACCTCTTGTTTTTCATAGTGGATCAGGACACACATATCTCCTATAATAGATCGGGATACACCTATTTATTATAGTGGATTAAGACTCACATATTTCCCATATTGTATTAATCACATCAACGTGTTTCCCATTTTTATATCATGAGATATAATGGATTTACTGATACATTAGAGAGATATATAGGCCTTACCCATCACATAATGAAAATAATACAAATATATTCCACAAGATCCTAATACATTCATCAGATCATAACCCATGAAATGAAATGGGTTTCATAAATATTTCATCATATCATAACCAATGGAAAAGATATAGATTTCATATTGATTTCAACATTTCATCATAGAATAACACATTAAAATAAGTAGGTTTCGTACGAATATCTTCATGGAATAACTCAGGGAAGAGAAACATGTTTCATAAAATCATGTCATAATAAACATAAACAATTCAATAAATGAATAAAAATGGTATCCTTAAATCATATCCCAATTAAGGCATCAGTAACAACAACTGATGACATCTAATATCGAAAATGATTTTGGAAAATCATTAAAATCATTATATTAGGAGAATATCCTTTCAACATTGAAAAAAAACTTTTTAAAATATAAAACATTTTCAAAATAATTTTCTTTGAAAATAACCCTATATATTTACTAATTAAGCATTAAATTTCATTTTAAACATTTTTTGTTTGAAATAATTATTCTTTGAAAATCAATTTTTAAAACTAAAAATTCATAAATTCATTTTCAAATACTTTTAATTGAAAATATACTTTGAATCTTATAATGGAATATTAAAAAATTAGTTAAATTTTTATTAGGAAAATAATTATTATTTATAATTCAAATTTTAAAAATAATAATTCATAAAATATTTTTTGAAACTCTTTTATTTAATATTAATATTTGAAACATATAAAGTAATATTTAAATCTAATTTAAAAAAATAGAGGAAAAACCCATTTAATGAAAATCATATTTTAAAACTATAAAGTCAAAAAGAATATTGTAAATAATTTTTTTGAAAATAAATCATGAAACATATTAATTAATCCTTAAAATATTATGTTGTCATGATAATGATAAATGTCATAAAAGTTAAAGAAAATATTCTTTTCATATTTTCGTTAATAGAAAAACATGATGTCTTTGGAAAACAAATTGAATATTTCATTCAAATTTTTTTTAATAGTAAATAGTTAGTAAATATTTCTTTGATATATAATTTAAATAATGTTAAAAATATTTTTTGAAAACATTTTTAGAAAACGTGGTTTTGGAATAAAAGGATTTTTTGACCAAAGAGAGGAAAAAATTGATATTTTTCTTTAAAAACACTTTTAAACAATTGAGTTCCTAAATTGAGTAATATAAGGGACACATGTAGCATCATTACATAAATAGATTATATGAAAATTAATGAGTTTATTGGAATATAGATCTTAATATTTCATCATTGAATACATAATCTTATACAGTCTCGAAAAAAGATGATATTATAACATAAAAATCTTACCGCTTTGGTAATCTTAAATCATAAGTTGCAAGAATGAACAACCATTAATGATAGATATAATATCATTATAATAAATAAATTATTTATATTACATGTTAAAATTTTCATTATATGTACCTCATAAAATAAAATAATTTCAAAACATAACATATGTATCAATGAAAGAAAATTTAGACAAAAATTCCTTACGACTTTCTTAACTTTTGAACTGTAAACCAAATAAAAGATAGACCCTGAAATAGATTTTTAAATTCCCATAATTTTTACTATAATAATCATAAAATACATTCATGGTAGTTATATACGCATCAATAAATATGTGGTGAATATGGAATGTGTCTCATACAATATAAAAGTGAGACCGACAACCCATACCTTAAGTCCCGACATCCATTATACTCCTTAAAAATTGATATATAATAAATATAAGTTTATTATAAATCTAATAAATAAAATTAATATTATTTATAATACCATATACGATTTAATAATGACATTTTTATCTTTTTGTGCATAATTCCTTGTTAAAATCACTTTTCATGTAGTAACTACATTATCTTTTCATGTATGTTTTGATTTATTATTTTCATCACTATTACATTGATCATAATTATAAAATATCTATAATTTTAACCATGATATAAATATAATATATATTCATTATATATTCATTTATAAAAATCCACCAGAGAAAGTTCTAGAAAATGAAACACACTGCTCATGGAGACAATAGGTTGTTCATATGCAGGAACGTTGATTCAATTTTCTCAATATGTTTATAGAAATAATGATAAATAATATAATATCTTTGAAATCATATTTATTTCATATATATTATGTATTTTCATTAATAACATTCTTATTTCCATCCATTTAAACTGTGAATGAGTGGTATCACTTCGTGAGTCTATAGTCCGCCGTAAACACGAACGACATTATCGTAATCCCACAGAATGAAAAGTATGAAAGAAAATTTGATATCATAATTCCATAAGAATTAAAGTATCATAAAAATAATATACAAAAAATAAATCCATCTTTATATCCATCAATGAGATGCAGTGATAGAAAAAAAAATAACATCAGTTTGTGAGGTAGTAGTCCATTGTACACACAAATGATGATTTCATGACCCATTTTATAGAAGATGAGAGGGGTTTATATAATTACAATAAATTAATGAAATATAAGTATATTAATCATAGAAATTTTTTCATATCACAATGTTTTAATATCATTTTAATTAGGTGGTGGAAGAAATAAATAAAATACTTTGTTAGGGACGTTACCTCTTCCGTGGAGAACTTCTTTTAGTTTTCACCAAAAGGATTCATTGGTTGGATAAACTGAAAATATAGAGATTATAGGATTATAGTATTGAATAATTAAGTGATTTGGATTGTTATTGGGTGAAAAAATTGGTTTTTAATTCCATAATAGTAAAGGAGATGGTGGCTTTTTACAAGTGAGGTCACTGGAACAATTGAAATTTTTGAAAATAAAAAGGCATTTCCATGTTTTTTACAGAAAATTGGATCAAATAATTAGTCTTTATCAAACATATAAGTTATAAGTTATAAATATTTCTATACATTGGATGGTTTAATACTTTTGGGTAATTTTTTAGGCTTATATATTTAGGTTAACCCCACAGTGTAAACAAATGTTTACCTTAATTATGGTATATAGTTTTTACTGTTTTAATAATTAAATTTAGGAAAAATTATTTTGAGATGTTTAGATAATAAAATTTTTTATGATTCGAAATATTTAATACTTTTTTTCCCTGTCATTTACATAATTAGATAATTTTAATTTAAAATTAATTTCATAGACGTGATGAGAATGTAGTTTTATAAAGGGATAACAGTTTGATGTTCGAAAAGAATTTAAAAGAAAATAAGATATGAATTTTTTAAAATGATATAAATTGAATTAATAGATATATAATTGAATTAATTTTACCTTTCAAACCATATTTATAAAATTTTAACTTTATAAATTCTTTAAAGTAAATGAAAATTAATAATAAAAAACAATATTTACACTATTTATCAAAAAATTAATATTCTTACAAAATTATTAGAAACTACCAATAAAGTTATTATTTAGTGATTATTTCAAAATTTATGAATATTGTTTAAAATAAATTTTCAAAAATTTTCAAAAAGTACTTTGCAAATAAGTTAACAAATGGCACAAAACTGCTTTTTGAGGGAAAAATACAGTCATTAAGAGAAGAAATTAGTTAATTTTTCTCTCTTATCTACAAAACACATAAGATGAATGTTAAAAATTTTATTTAATATATAATATATCAATTTAATTAAACTAATTCAAAAAGGTTATTTCTTAAATTTATTACAGATAAATTTGTTTTTGTGCATAAAAATATTTTTCAGAAGAAGATTTCCTTTATTTACAAATAGTCTTTATTTTATTTTACAATGAAGTTGTCACCAAAGAATTAATTTTATATAATTTTTTACATAATATATTTTCCAAATTTATTTAATCATATTATTACCTAATACTATAATGGGTTGTTAATAACTATCATATTTAAAAAATAATATTTTAACAGTATGCCACATTTCATATCAAATCGATGTAACGTATAATAGATGTCAAACTCAGTATTGCATGTAAAAGAATATAAACTCAGTGTTGTGTGTAATAAAATATAAAATTTATGTTTCATGTAATGAAAAATATCATAAATATTAAATATATTTGTAAATAAAAATTAACAAAACCTCAAAATATAACATTTTACACCCCCTATAAAATGAATTTATTACTCAAAATTCCTCACATTAATACCAAAAACTGCGGATAATTCTACCTCATTACATTCTTATATTACCACATAGCTCCCTTAAGCTATTGGTCTCACTAATAATCGTTTACCAAGTGTATTTCCTTGTTTTGTTGAATATTCCATATTCAATCTAGAATCTTTACCTGTTGTTCTTCATAAGAAGTATTATGATATTTTAGTACGACCCATGAGTTATGTACATGTGATATATCTGTTGTTTAATTCCTTGGGAGAGGTAACTAGAACACATCATTAACCTAAGAGATGTTTGGTGGATGTTTATATTTATATGAAACCATTTTTAAATTATCAAGAATATGAAACTTACTGATATACCTAGGGATTAAATTTCTTTTTTATCATACACACAATTTTATCCATTGGTTATTCTTAGATCAATTTACACTTAATCTCATACTACAAGAAATTAATATGAATTTGATTTATACGTAAATCACTAAAAAACACAAGATCCACAATAGAATGGTATGTTATTCCTTATGTTTCTAATTATAAAAAATGGTTAGCACTAGTTATCCAATATAGATAAATATTCATATAGTGAAGTATTAAATGAATTCTAAAACCACATACAAAGTTCAAATTAAACAATTTAATAAATGGTTAACCTTATGAACCTTCCAAATGATTAAAATTTGAAACATTATAAATAAGTTCATGAAA
Organism: Viscum album; assembly: GCA_963277665.1. Lineage (NCBI taxonomy): Eukaryota > Viridiplantae > Streptophyta > Magnoliopsida > Santalales > Viscaceae > Viscum > Viscum album. Next base: position 1,507,065,682 of record OY728139.1, on the reverse strand, counting down.
TTTACAAAAAATAATGTATCATTAATCCCGAAACAATATAAAGTAACTCATAATTTTTACATATAAAACATTAAAATACATTCATCATGTATTCTATTCAAACATGGTAATATCATGAGTTTCCATAATATTTTATTGAAAACATATTTTATTTTTTATTCCTTAAATAAAATATATATTATTATATATATTCATTAACTCCAAAAATCATAAAAAACGCATCAATGATAGCACAACCTACATTCTCAGTAAATAACTAATATGTTCCATGATAATCAATATTATACAATTTAATTTATCCATTTTAATTATCTCTTTATCCCAACATTTTTATATCAACATTTGGAACAAATTATGGGTTATATTTCCCTTAATCACATGTTTTTTAAGAAATAAAACTTTTCTATTAAATCACTTTTCTATGTCATTACCATCATTCAATATATTCTTGAAAATCTTTGATGAAAAATTCTTATAAAACAATCATTATGTATTTCATTGTTCATGAATTATAATGAATAAAAACTTCAATAATTATACTTCATTATTGTACTACTAACTAGCCTTCGTCATCTTATTCATTAATAACAATTTCCTTTCAAATTTCATTTATAGTCTCCTCATTATCAACAATAAAATATTTACATATACATATAATCAAACCTATTCTTGAGATTACCCCCTAGTGAATGAATTTTTATAATGAACACAATTTCCACATGTATAACTTCAAACCATTGATGTTTCATTAGGGAAACTATTATTCATTTCCATTTTATCAATTGAAATTTTCATTTTTACTCCAAAATAGATTACATTGAGTGTTTATTCTCCAGACCTAAAAAATAGTCTCATTCCTTTGAAATATTACCCAGAGTGGAACTTACCATATTCCTTACATATAGGAAAATAAGTATTATTTCTTTGATGGTGTCCACCACCAAAACAATCAATGATTTCAATCCATTAATTTGGTGGTTCCAAGAGCTGGTCAAGGTGAATGTTATAAATCATATAACATGATAATTGATAAAGAATAATCATAATATCCTTCACTATAATTATAATCCAATTTGGTTTCTCCTAAAAATATTTTATAACACGTTCAATTTTAATCATGTTCCTTTTGGTTCCCAACATTAACAAAATTCAAAAAACAAAGTGAGAGTAACAATAATCATAGTGGTAAACTACATAATAGTGAAATATTACATATATGATGTCTACATCCTAAAAACGTATTTTAAATATATAACACATTATTCTTAACATATTTCATTCAAGATAATTATCTATTTAAATCCTTCATGATTGTTCATAAATAGTTTGTGAATTTTTCAAATAAAATCCCCTATGAGTGTCAAACCTAGTGTGTAGCAAGGATCATTATCATGAACTAGGTGATGGTTGATTCTATATCAATGTTATCTTTTAGGATTTAATACAACTAGGTTCCTCTGTTCTAGATCCAAATCCACATATAGTATTAGGAAAAGGATATAATTTATTTTAAACTACTCTCTCTATCCATTTACAATATTTGAAGACATTTTTTTATTCTTTGACTCATCGTTATACTTATACATATACATATCCATAGAAATAACTTTTAAAATATCCCTAGGGGTCCCATTAATTCTTTTCATCCTAGTTTACAAAGGTTAAATGAACCTTTCTTATCATACCATGTACAATGACCCCATATCTACATATATAAATATCAAGTCTTTTTATTTTAATATTCATCATAAATTATAAATAAATTCCTAAGGAATGTAATAGTTTAGTGTTTGTTCAGACTATAAACACAATATTATTATATAACTAAAGATCTTCAACATCTCCCACAAATATATTATCATATGGTAAAACTCTTAGGTATGCCCCACCAAAATATTTCTTCATAACCTTCGTGAAGAAAAAAAAGAAAGTTTGATCTAAAATACTCAACAAGAGTTAATAAAATAGATATCATTATATGATAAGATGAAATCATAAGATATGAATATGGGTATGTGATCATAAATATTACACACAAACTTCATACCCAACCTTTCGTAGATCCTAAACACGATTCATAGTGTAAAACATTATCATTTCTTAAAACATGTCCTATAAGAATGATAAACCATAATAAATCATTCATAAACTATAAAATCATTCGAAAAAAGTTTGAAATAAAAAAATAAATATTTAAAATCATATTATATATCACGTTTAAATACCATTACCATAAACATACTGGATCAATAATCATCACATGTTTCCCATTGTAGGTTAGGATACACCTTTTTCCCATAGTGAATCGAGACACACCTATTTCCAATAGTGGATCAGTACTCACCTATTTCCTATAATGAATTAATTAAATTAACTTATTTTCCATTGTTTTATCATGAGACTTAAAGCATTACCTAATTCATTGGATGGATATATAGGTCTCACCCTTCACAAAATAAAAACCATATATATGTGTCCCACAAAATCATCAAACCTTTATCATATAAAAACACATGAAATGAAATTTATTTCATTAATATTTAATAATCTAATAACCCATGTAAAAGTGAAATTATTAATAATAATTTCATCATTTAATCATATCATAACCCTTGAAATCATTCTGGTTTTATAATAATTTATTCATGATAGAACCTGTGGAATAGAAACAAGTTTCATAAACATCATTCCATCATAAACAAATACCATTCAGTGAAATAATAAGAATGTTATCCATGGATTATAACCCCGGTAATGAATAGTTTACATCAAAGGATCTCTTCATAAATGGAAAAGGATTTATAATTATAATTTGAAACATTTTATGGGGAGAATATCCTTTCCACTTAGAAAGAAAATTAAAAAAACCAAAATTGTCCAAATCATGTTATTTGAAAATAACCTTGGAAAAATACAAATTAATATTTAAATATAATTATTTTATTAAAATAACCATTATTTTAAAATATCTTTTTAAAACATAAAAAAATAATAAATCACTTTGGACATCATTTTCTTGGAAAAAAACAATCCAAATTTTAAAGGAATATTTAAATATCATATAAAAATTATTTTAAAATCACTCTTTCCTACTAAAAACTCATAACATATTTTGGAAATCCATTTTTTAAAATAAACTTTGAATATAATAAAATATTCTTTAAATATCATTTAAAAATTTATTGAATAAAATAACCATTATTGGAGATTTATTTTTAAAAATTAAAAAAATTATAAAACATTAATGCAATCCTATCAGTTGAAAATAATATTTTTAACATACATTTTAATATTTAAAACAATTAGTGTTCGTTATGGAAATAAATTTTGTACATGTTGAAATAAGTATCCATTTTATATTTTCACAAAAAAAAAGAATTGTTTGGAAAACAATATAAAGATTCCATTCAAAACATTTTGTAAAAATTAAAACATGGGTACAATTTTAATAAATAAATCATTTTAATAATTTGAGATCCTTTTTAAAAAAAATTATAAATCATGGTTTGGGAATAAAAAGGGGTTTCAACCGAAGAGATAAATAAAGATGATTTTTCTTAAAACCTTATTTTGAAATCTTGAGTACATAAAGAGATGGAAATGAATTTATAACTTTTATTATCATTAACTAAACATAGGGTAATAAAAATCATGAGTTTATAGATATGTAGATCATAATAGTTTATCCGTGAAAGCCGACTCATAAACAATCCTGATAAATGATGACATTGTGACATAAAACTCTTATTGATTTGGTAACTTTAAATCGTACCCCCATGAAATAATAGCATTAAATAAAACATATAATTTTAGGATAATAAATAAATTCATAATATTACATGTAAATTGGGATTTATATTTACCAAATAAAAAAATATAGGTTCATAACATATCATGTGTCTCAATGGATTGAAATTTTGAAAACAAACCCTTACTAGTTAGGTAAATTTTGAACCATAAACCCCATTACATATAGATTATAAAATTGATATGTAAATACCAATAATTGTAATAATAATAATCAAATTATTAATTAATGGTCATTGTATGAACCTCATAAAATAAACGTGTGGTGAATGTGGCTTGTGTCTTATAAAAAATAAAAGTAAGGCGGAAAAAACATACCTTAAATCTTGACATCCATCATAAATGTTCCAAAATAATATATAATAAATATATTTTTTAATATAAAAATATTAAATTTATTTATTATTATTTATTTTACCATATATTATTTACATATGACTATTTATTTCCTATTTATAAAAAATTCTTTGTCAAACTCACATTTTGGGTAATTACTGCATGGTTTTTTCGTGAATGTTTTTATTTTTTATTTTTGATGAAATTAATTTTGAAATGGTAAAATAATATATTTTAATTTATCTATTATATAAATTTTATATATAATCATTATATATATATTTAGATAATTCAATAAAATTTAATTATAAAAAAATAAATACACCATTCATATAGATGGTAGGTCATACATATGTAAGAACGTTGCTTCTATTTTATCAGAGAGATGAAATAAATTAAATTAAGTAATATATTAACACTATAGAATCTATTTTATTTCATATATATCATATAATTTAATTTAAACATTCTTTATTATCATCCATGTAAATCAAGAATGAGTTACATAACATCGCGAGACAAGACTCTATCATACATAGGAATGATGTTATCGCATTACCATATAATGTAAAATAAGAAGGATTAGGTCATATAATGATCCTAAACTTATATTAATATCATAAATATCATATTAAAATGATAATTAGATCATTATATACATTGTTAGAGGTGGTTATTGAAAATGAAAAACATCAGTTCGTGAGGAGGTAGTCTGTCGTACACACTGATGATTAGTTCCTGATCCATTTGATAGAAGTGGAAAATGATTAAGATTATAACATTAAAATAATAGAATATATTTATGGGTAAGATACTTATTTTATTATATCATGAATATTTAATTATAAATTATTAAGTAGGAGGAATAAATAAAATAAAATTCTCGATTAGGGACATTAGAACTTCTTTAGAAAACTTCTTTTTATTTTCCCCAAAATACATCATAGGGTGGATTTATGACTTAAATAAGGATTCTAGGATGAGAGTATGGAAGTATCAAATTTATTTGTTAGTTTTTGGTTGGATCCATTGGGTTTTCAAAGTGTTAACTTGATAGGATATTGGGTGTCATTTTATATGTTTAGTGAGTGTTATACTAGAAATTTTTGAAAATAAAAAGGTGTTCCCCTGTTTTTCATATGCCACAATACTCTAAAATGGTCTATTATATATACTATAATATATAAGGTCTAAATAGGGAAATAAAATTTGGTTTTTAATATTTTTTGTTTCGTTTTAACCAATATTGTTTTAGTTGAGCTCCCCCCTTGAAAACCCGTTTTTACATTAACCATGGTAAATAACTTTTATTGTCTTTACAATTCATTATAGTAAAAAATCAATTTTACCATTTTAGATAATATAAATTATTATGGTTCCTAATAAATTATCCATTTATCCTAAATTCCAGTTACATATGTTGAAATATGTAATTTAAAATTAATATTATGGACGAGACGAGAATGTTGTTTTCCAAAGAAAAAATGGTCAAAAGTTTAAAACGTTTTTATAAAATAGTAAATATGAAATTGATTCCAACAACCAAAATTTGATTAATATACATATATATCTTAACTAATTTAAAATTTAAATCCATATTAAAATAAGTTTCATGTTTTTGAGTTCTTTAAAAGGAATGAAAATTCTTAATAAAAACTTGTATTTTGACTATTCATTGAAAAAATTAACTTTTTAGAAAATTATCAAAACGCCATTCTAGTATGATTTTTAGAAGTTTATTTAAAAATAAATTTTTTTTTCAAGTAAATTTTCTAATAGAATAAAAAATTTAATATTAAAATAAGTTCGTAAAGGGCGATAAAAATGGGTTTTTGAAAAAAAAATTGTTTTTAAGAACAAAATTGGATTAATTCTTCTCTCATATCTAGAAAAAACATAATATTAATGTAAATAATTTTATTTCATATATATTATACTAATTTAATTTGAATCATTTAGTCAAATTGAATTTCTTTAATTTATTGAGGTAGAACACATTTTTGTGCTTAACATTAACTTTTTCAAATAATATTTCATTTATTTTCAAATAGTTTTTATTTTCATTTATAATTAATTGGTCACAAAAGAATTAATTTTATATAAATGAGTATACCATATATTTTTTCATAATTTAGTTAATCCAAATAATAACTTATATTACAAAATATAGATTATAATTATCACATTAAATAATTATATTTTAATAGTATGTCATGTTTCATTTAAACTCAATGTTGTGTGTAATAAAAGATAAACTTAGTGTTTCATGTAATTAAAGCTAAAATCGGTGTTAAATGTAACGTAACATTAAATTCATGTTCATTTTAATGAAAAATATTGAAAATATTAAATTTATTTGAAAAAAATTCAAAAAATATTAGGTCATTACACTGACCAATATCTGATATGTAAATCCATATTTTTATTAGATTATATGAGTATTATCTTCAATTTATGGGAATCTCACTAATGATTTTAAAGCCCAATATTGAATATAAATCATAAGGGGTGATGTCTTTATATAATGATGAATATGATGAAATATTTAAAGATTATAATAATAGGAAAATAACTACACAAGGGCTCACATTTTCCACCATTAGGGAAGGATTCAAGATCTACAATGATGCATCCCAAAACGTTTTGGGTCATGTACTAGGGGAGTAAGAAATTTATAGCATATTACTCACCCCAATTGAATATCCATCAGCAGAACTACCCAAACCATGATCTAAAATTCATAATAGTGATCTTCACATTGCGGATTTTGTGATAGTATAATTATGAATAATTGTGAGAAATATATAAATATCATAATATTGAAAAGTGTATATTCACACAAAGGGAGCTTAATATGCACCAATGAAGGTGGTTAGACCTATTCAAGTATTATGATTGTTGAATACACTAGAATCCTAGTAAATCAAACAAAGTGTAATATTCTATGATTAAAAAAACTCTTGTAACGCTATCTATGATGAGGATTATAAGGGAACCAATATTCAGGGACATGAAAAGGATGGACATGGGAAAATAAAATGATCTTAAACCTAAATTTATCAAATAACTACTCAACTATAAATTCTTAATAGGGTAAAGGAGGCTCAAAAGGATGATGATATACTATAGAGAAATTTAAAGATTATTCAAGAGTTCATCATTTTTTGAAGATGGAGTTATAAGGTTTTGAACCCGGATATATTTACCATAAAAACCATAAATGAAGAGGGAACATATTGTTGATGTGTATATATAATACATATTTATTGAAAATAAAGGAAATATTTACTTCCTAACTAACTATAAATGATATACACAAGGGATGTGGTAAGAATAAATGGAGTTACACCCTCTATTGAAACTAATTGAGATCTGAGGATTACCTCATGGTTTTAGTGAATCCTATAGTAAGAATTGGGTATAGAACTGAGCTTCAACATTGCTTATCACCCTTATAAGGATGGTCAGTTTGAAAGGACCATTCAAAATCTAGAGGATATATTGAGATCATATTCAATTTATTTTTGATGGATGTTAGGACATGAACATTCCACCATTGGAGTTCCCATATAAAAAAAGTCCCCATTAAAAATTTCAAATGGAACACTATGAGGCTATATATGGGTAGATGTTTTAGACTCCAATATAAAAGGATGTGGTTGGAGAGTAGAATATTGTGGGAGTTGGTTTTATCCACAAAATTAAATAGAAGCTTCAAACAATTCAAAATCATTTTAAACCTATAAAACATTGATTGAGAAGTTATGATGACAATCATCGATAATGCTAGGATTTCGAGGTCAATGATAATGTTTTCCTTTGTATATCACTATGGAAGAAACCCAATAGTTTTGGGAGGATGGGAAATATTATTCCAAGAAACATCGACCCCTTTGAGATCCCTGATTATATCATAGTAGTGTAATATATACTACCACTCCCACCTAGCATATCTGACATGCATGATGTGTTCCATGTATCCATCTTGATGAAGTACATACCAGACTCCTCACATGTAATAAATCTAAAGATATTACTATTTTAAACTAATCTGTCCTATTAGAGACACCAATGAAGATATTAGATTATAGAGACAAAGTTATAATAAATAAGACAACTCTCCCGGTCAAAGTATTGTGACCAAACAAAAAAATTTAGGAAGTAGTATAAGAACCAGAAGAGTCGATGAAACAGATTTTCCCTTGTCAGTTTTAGTGTATGAAATGAAAATTTATAGGGTCAAATTTATTAAGGGGAGAATGTAATGAACCAAAATTTTATAAATGGAATTCCCTTTTTTAATGAATAAATGATTTATTATGTAATTTAGTTTTAGAAAACACATGAACTAATTTGGTTATTTTAGCCCATTATATGGTCTGTCAAATTTATAATATTTTTAAGCATCATATACATCAATAATATATCCGCATTACAGTTTCCATTAATAATTGTGTATTAAGGGCTATGATAAAGTACATTTGACCCAAAAAAGGAAATGATGGCCTCAACCATTAGGATAATACCCTATAAAGATCATTAATCCAAGATTCAAAGGGATATAGAATCACTTATAATTTCCCTTAACCAATCTCAGTACACTATTTTTTAAATAAAGCATGAGGGAAAATATTTAAAAAATAAGTTCAAACTAATATAGATCATAGCAGAATATTTGCTAGTCGATCCACCCCAATAAAATCTCACTATTTCTCTTCTTACCCTTAGTGTATTGACTAGTGAAATATAGGGCTATGTATCAAGAAACTAATAGTATGAATTTGTATATTTTATTTAAAACAATTATTATAGTTATTCTTTTTATTATCTATTATTTAAATTATTAAATAATTAGTTTGATTAAAATTATATTTTGATAGGATCAACCACAATTTGAATTTTTGAGAAATAAATATTTTCAATGAGGATGCCCTTTTAATGAATTCATGAATTTTTTTTGAAATGATTTGGTAATTTAAAAAAATATTTATATAAAATTATATTTAATCAATATAAATTAAAATATAATTTAATGAAGTCAAATGTAATTTTTATAATTGAATGAAATCTATTATTTTCAAAAAATCAGTATTTTCCAACAAATTGGGACTTTATATTTTAAATGGTAAATTCTCATATTTAAAGATTTATTTTGATGAAATAGATATTATTTATGAATGTTTTTTTAAATTATCCAAAGGATTGTTTTTATAATTTTCTGAGACAATCAATTTTTTGGTTCAAAATTATGTTTGATATAAATATACCATGAGTATTAGGAAATAATAAATTCCCAAAAGTAATACAATACATACTATAAATAGTATCCAAACAAAAAATTATTGTTTAAATTTAAAATATTGTTTTTTATGTTAGGTTATTAATTCAATTAAACCTTATTGAATCATCCAAAAACCTATATTATATTTTAAGTTCATAAAATTAATTCATTGTAAACATGACTCACTTCCACATCTCCAAGGTTATTATTTTAATGTTTCTAGCTATTATAATTATAAATTAAGTAAAAACACTCATCTTTGAGAGAAACCTTGGGGGAAACCCATGGTAAGTGTTGTGGGTTCTTATTACATTATCATATAGAGTACAAACCAAATATTTGAAAATTAATTGCGAATTATCACCTAATTTTTTATAAAAACCTATTAAATAACCCATTACTATTTACTAACAACACATGGATCATGAATCAAATATTTCATTCCCTATATTTATCCATCCAACAACTCCCCATGCTCTTAAGAATATCCTCTAAATCTTTTAGAAGTTCCCTCTTAAGGTGAGAGATCCCCTCCTTCTCCACTTTATTCAAGAAAATTCTTCATTTCAGTAATTTTATTTCTAATTTTTTAATCTAGGGTGTGTTTTTATACTTACCTAAAACTATCCTTATTATTATCAAGTGATTAGAGATACTTTTCACTATTATTCACTACTTCTAGAAAACTATATGTACAATTGTTATGCTGCTGAAATAATCCTACGATTTTCCATACCAAACATATGTGTAGTGAATACCTATATCCATTTCCACTAATGGTTCTTCATATAGTTCTATCTATCGTTTATTTATTTTGGACTTACATGTATATAACCCACTCTCTTTAATAATGGGGTTAAAATTTATTAAATGAATCCCTATATTGTATGATCTATCTCGCACACTTATGCATGTACATGATATAAAAGTGATGGGTAAGGCCATAATTATATATCCCTCCAATGCATTTGGTAATGTCTAATCTCATTCAATTCCATGTATGGGTCATAGGAAGTTATCCTAATAACACTATATTGTGTTGTCTTGGCATCCAACTATGACTTATGTTTATGATGTCATGTTATTTTTTGTTTCAAAATTCCTATGTTGCCCTTTATGTTATCATGTTATATATTCCCAAATTATTAAATACTATGATTATTTAAATACGTAGGATAACTTCATAGGTATCCTGTCTCAAATTTATAAATTTACCTTATGATTTGTTTTTTATCCCATTACTTGGATTTATAGTTTACCCATTTCTTATGTACATCCCTAGATTATCCCACAATGTTTTAGGAGATCCAAAGAAAATAATGGCATAATCCAGAGTTTTTAATAAATTATTTTTATTTCCATTTAATTTTTTATGTCATTTACTTAATTTATAAAAGAAACTAGGCCTTATAATCTCTTTGAGTTGTATTAATTTTACCATTATGAAATAAATCATGAAATAAGGTGTATAAAAAATTTGGGTTCTCATACGAAGCATGGTATTTTTTGTATATAAACTCAACCAAGACTAGGTGATTATAAAATGATCCATTAATTAATGTAATGAAACATCAAATAATATCCTCTTATATGTCTATTATCTCTCAGACTATCTATCTATCTAATGGTGGTATGATTTTCTCAATCACAACAGAGTCCAGAGGGGTTTCCATAATCCCTACACAAAACATAATGTGAAATGTGTGTCCCCATAAGATATAATTCTCAAGGGAATTACATGTAACTATGTGATATCATAAATATAGAGCCTTCCCATGTCATTCATTGAGTGAGTCTCCCTAATTGATATGAAGTGACCATTCTTTTTCAACCGACTGAAAATCACACAAACAACATCAAAACTCCTTGGGTCCAAGGTTTACCCATCAAAAACACCTTCATGATGACCTACCAATTCCACATGGGTATAGGAAGTGTCTGTAGAAAACCCCCAAGATTCTGGTTCTTTTCTTTTACCCTTTGGATGGTTTGGAATCAAGAGACAAAAACAACAATGTATCTCTTCATCCCTATCCACCAAAACTATCACCTGATGTTGTGGTGCATATTTTTTACACTATAATTTAACACCTATCTAGTGGTATGAAAATCCTTCACTAGATCCTCTCTAATGAAAACATGTACTACTACACTCTCATGTATAATGATTACAACATCATTTTTCAATGACCACTCGGGTATCAAGTCACATCCAGCTAGTTTTTTATGTATCATAACATACTCTAGTTTAGACTCCTAACCAACCATAACCTACAATGAATATAATATGTGATCACTAAAGTGTCACAATTATTCAATCCTTGATCCTCAGAATCATTTATCCTCCAATAATATAACAAGAACATCAATCCCCACAACACTTATGAAGGCGTATCACTATTTTCCTATGCTATTTTAATATACATCTAAAAGAAAAATCTATGATATATTGATGTTATTAATATTTTCATGACTTATTATATACCCCCTTTACTGATTTTATATGAAATGTGCATATTTTGTGTGAAATATTAATGTTTTAATACTAAGTAAAATTGTTGAGCATTTTTTAGAAGTTTTTCAATTGAGTTAGTTTACTATTTTATTTATAACTCTCACTATATTGGTTCAAATTGTGTGGTTCCTATTTTTTAGGATTCCTTATTCAATTTCTCACGTATCATTATGAGGAATCATGCGCCAATTCTGCCATTTGAAGGCCCATATGGTCAACCCAAGATGAAACAACAAATTTTTGATGAAATTGGACCATCAATGATGGTTGTGTTACTGGTTAAATCCTGAAGCCCAAATTTTATTAAACTCCTCCATTTTTTCTATATTATCCAAAGGAATCTTGGATAAAAATTTGAAGGTTCAGTGACAAGAAAAAGGGGACCAACTAATGCGTTGAAGTCCATCCCACCATTCTGTTCATGAATTAAAATATGGACACTAATCATGACATATCTCATGTTGTAATAATCCAATAGATCAGAAATTTTTCATTGTTAAAGAGGGTATATAGGAGGCAGATTTTGTTGAAGAAATCATTTGGATTTTAAAGAATATTCCTATTCAAAAACCCTTTTGCATTTTGGACTTCAAAAAGATTGGATTGAAATGGACAGATTACAATTGTTTAATCAACCGGCCATAACTTTGGCTCCATAGGTCAAAATGACTCTAAATTTTGAGAGAGGTCGGCCAAAATTATTATATAAAACTTTTAATTATATCATATCTATAGGTTTGGCTGTATGTATTTCCAACATGGAGATGCAAATGGGGGACATATTGGGAATGAAAACAGTCCACTTATTTGGGCTATAAACGCATCTCCCGCCTCTCCTTCAAAGGGGTTGGCATTTCAGAATAGAGGAGAACATATTGGCATGAACAAATCCTTTCCAAAGGCATGGGAGGACCTTCCATAATCATGTTTTTACTTGAGATATCATTCCTCCTCTCTTTGTTTCCTTTCACTTTTGTGTTGTTCTTTATTTGTAATCTTGTCAGTTTGTGTTTTTTAAATCCATTTTAATGCAAGTTTCTTCCTCAATATCTCTTATTCTAATCCAAATTTTGTAGTTTAATATTAATGTTCTTAAAATAGTTTAAATATAGTTGAATCCCCTTCCCTTCGTTTGCTTCCTCATTCAATCAAAATTCCGTTTTTTTAATTCTCATCTTTGTTCGTGTGTGTCTGTGTGTTTGATGCACCACTCTTTTCTTGTCCATTTATTTTTATTCTCTTATTAATTTATCATCATATCCTTATAACCAGATTATTAAACACCCAAAAGGCTGAGTAAATCCATTATTGTGGTGAGTCAAAATTTAGGGATGTTAAGTGATTGAGAGTATTTTCTCGATGAATATTCTTCAAATTAACATTGTGTTTGTTGAACATAACATATCATGGATTAATGATTAGTTTTGTTTAATGTGTGGTTTCCATGGATTATTAGAACCATAAATATACCACCATCAACAAGATGTGATTGATATTAGAATCTTAAGTTACATTAAGGCTTGGATTAAAGCCTTAAGACTTAGTAATTCCAATCAACATTATCTTGTGAGGTGGGTGTTAATTTAAAGCAATATAAAGCAAGGCTAAATGATTTAAAAAGAATAACTACCTAATGATGAAATAACCCTAATATTTATCAATTTTTTAAATCAATCATAATCAATCAATCATTTAAATTAATCTCTATAAACAAACTCCCCTTATCAAAATACAATCAACTAAAAACAATTGACTATTTAAAAAGTATCATCGTCGAGTATTCGACCAGAGTGCTCCTATACACATTAGCAGAGCATCAGAACTTTGACTGGTCAATAGGCGACAATCAGTTGTGCATTTCAAATTGCACCAGTTTTGGGGATGGTGATTTATGTTGTCATTAGTTTTTGTTTATTGTAAAAAAACCCAAAAATAATTTTTAAAAAAATTGAAAAAAAAACACAAAGAAACCCCTGCCTTCTCATAAAAATCATAAACAAAAAGAACAAAAAGAAAAACACATCTTCCTATTTCTTCCAAAAACTTTATGAATGCCCCGTAGCCTCCCAAACAATCCCTCAGATTTGTTTGATGCTGAAATTGAGCGAACTCTTCACCAACATAGGAGGAACCTAAGAGATAATAAACTCATTCAAGAACCAGTCCTTGTCCAAACACTTGAATTAGATATGGCTAATCTTAGGGACCAAAATCTAAAAGAACTTGTTGCCCCTGATATGAAATACCATCCTCTTGGTATTCAATATCCAAACATAGAAGCTAACATCGAACTCAAATCGGATTTGATTCATATTCTTCCTCATTTCCATGGGAAAGCCGATAAGGATCTACATCTCCACCTTAAAGAGTTCTAAGTTGTGTGCTCTACCATGAAGCCTCAAGGGGTTTCTAAGGAATAAATAAAAATACGAGCATTCCATTTCTCCCTAGATGACACTGCTAAGTCATGGCTCTACTACCTTCCTCTAGGTTCCATATCCACATGGAATGACATTAAATTACTATTCTTAGAGAAATTATTTCCTGCTTCTCGTACTGCTTCTATCCGAAAGGAAATAAGTGGTATCTGTCAGTTCCCATGTGAATCACTCCATGAATACTGGGAGAGGTTCAAAAAGCTTGTTACAAATTTCCCACACCACCAAATCCATGACCAACTCTTGATCCAATACTTCTATGAGGGGTTATTGTAAATGGAGAGAACCCTCATTGATGTCGTATGTGGAAGTGCTCTTGTTGATAAAACTACCGCAGCTGCAAGAGATCTCATAAGTAACATGGCTAAAAACACACAACAATTCCATACTCGAGCACATGCTCAAGTCAAACAAGCCCATGATAATCAATCAATTGAGTTGAACAAGATGACCGAGTGGATGAGAGAACTTACAGGTCTTGTGTAGCAACTAGTTGTGGCATCCAAATCCCCAACCCCATCTTTTCCACAATCAATGTTTCTTGGACCTGTCAAAAACTATGGAATCTGCAACTCTCCACCTCATCCAACTGACACATGTAAAAAACTTCAAGAGGATCAATCTGATTTGTCTGGACCAATTCAGCTCAATTCAACATATGCTCAGATTAACACCAACCCTCAACTATCAGGTCAGTTTGTTAGAAACATTATCCAACCTCACTCTAAGCCCTTCTCTTATTCATATAACCCTAACTTGAGATATGGAAAGCATGTATCTCGTATCCCTAAATTCGCTCCCCAAAACCTAAACCAGTTTCAATATGGTCAAGGTGTTGGTAATTTCAAATAACCTTATCCCTTTATTCATCAACCTCAAAGGAACAATCCTCCTCCTGGATTCCATTATCCTAGTGAGCCTTCCCAATTCCAAAACCAATACAATCTCTTTCCCAAGAACAAAAATCTAGGTAATCCCAATCTGGGACAAGCCTCTTCTTCAATGCAACCATGGGAAAGCATTGTTGAAGATCTTTCCTCCATCACTCATTCTAGTCTTAAGAACATTGAAACCGAAATTGGTCAACTTGCTTCCCACCTTAGTCAGCAGCAGCTATCCAATTATTCCCAACTCCAATATCAACCATTACCCAACCCCAAGGGTAATATAAGTTCAATTTCACTTAGATCAGGAAATAAAATTTATATACCTCAGGACAAGTCATATAAACAACCTTTAAATGTTGACCTAGAAAATGAAAAGAATATGAAACTTGAAAAGGAACCTAAATCCATTCCCCTGCCTCCTTCTATTTCACATAGGAACACAATTCCTTTTCCTCAAGCCGTTTCGAAGTCAAAGTCCTTTGAATCCGATCATGAAATGCTTGACATGTTGAGACCTTTTTAAGTCAACATTACCCTCTTAGATTCCATAAAACAAATTCCTAAGTATGCCAAGTTTATGAAGGAGTTGTTTACCAACAAGAGGAAAATTAGGAACTTCGAAAATTTTTCAACACAAGAGTACAAACCCATTAAGTGCAATTATCTAGGGACCTTTACAATTCCATGTAAAATTTGAAGTTCCAACTTTGACGATGCACTCATAGACCTGGGATACTCAATTAATATCATGACCAAATCCATATTCTACAACCCTGGTCTAGGTCCATTACATCCAACAGGTCTTCTCATTCAGTTAGCCAATCGAAGCACAGCTAGTCCTGAGGGTATAATTGAGGATGTCCTTGTTTGTGTTAATGATCTTATCTTCCCAGCTCATTTCTATTTCCTTGACATGGAAGGTGAGGCGTACCCTTCTAGATCTCCCCTAATTCTAGGAAGGACATTCCTCATGATTGCTAGTACCAAGATTGATTTCCATTCAGGGATCTTATCCATGGAATTCGATGACCAACTGGTCAAGCTCAACATTTTCCAAGCCATGCAACACCCATCTGAGGATCACTCGGCATTCTCAATCCATGCTTCTGAGGACACTTCTAATAGTCAATAAAACCCAAATCCACCATGTTCTTCATGTTCTAATGACAAAGGATCTTTTGAAATCTTCACCATGATTAACAAAATCATAAATGGGGAAGTTGGTGTGGACCTTTAATTCATAGACTCTATCAATCTAGAAGATATTGAAAACTCTCTTGAATCCCACATCAATTCTGATCTCTACTGCTCCACCTTGGACAGTATTAAGGAAAATGAATCTGAAGCAACTGAAGTACCTTCTCCTATTCCAGAGTTGTCTAACCCAATAATGAAAGATGAGACTGATCTAAAACCTCTTCCTGAACACTTGAAATATAGATTCCTTTTCCTTGATCACTCATATCATGTCATTATGTCTTCTTCACTTACTGAAACCAAAGAGTCCAAACCTATTTAGGTGTTAGAGGAAAAAAAAGGCCATAGGTTGGACCCTATATGACATACCAGGAATCAACCCAGCCCTTTTCATGCATCACATCCATCTTGAGGAGTCATCCAAAACAATTAGACAACCATAAAGAAGTCTCAATCCACTAATACTAGAGGTAGTTAGGGAAGAGACCACCAAGCTTCTTCAATCTAGTATTATCTACCCATTTTTTGATAGTGAATGGGTTAGTCCAATTCATGTTGTACCTAAGAAGGGTGGGATAAATTTTGTCACAAATGAACATGGAGAGGTTGTCACAAATCCAGTGAAGAACAAATGGCGTGTCTGCATTCACTATTGGAAATTGAATGATTAAACAAGAAAAGATCACTACCCTCTTCCATTCATTGATCAAATTCTAGAACGATTAGCTATAATGTCACACTATTGCTTTCTTGAAGGATACATCGGCTACTTCCAAATACCAATATCACCTCAGGACCAAGAAAAGACTACCTTCACATGACCCATTGGAACATATGCATATAGAAGAATGCCTTTTGTCCTTTTCAATTCTCCTACAACATTCTAGAGATTTATGATGAGTATATTTTCTAAATTTATTGAACACTGCATGGAAGTCTTCATTGATGACTTCACCATTTATGGTGAGTTATTTGAATATTGTTTGAATTAACTCTCTCTATTCCTCCAAAAGTGTGTCAAGTGTAACCTTGTGTTAAATTTTGAAAAATGTCACTTCATGGTAACAAATGGGATTGTCTTAGGGCACATAGTTTCAAAATATGGTTTTGAAGTCGTTCTTTCCAAAATTGAAGTGATCCAATCACTTCCTCAACCCACTTCTATTCGATACATTCGTTCATTTCTCGGTCTTGTCGGTTACTATCGAAGATTCATCCATAACATCAGTAGGATTTAATTCCCATTCAATCGGTTGCTCCAAAATGATGTCACTTTCAATTTTTATGAGGTTTGCAAGAGATAATTTATTGTACTCAATACTTCTCTAACATCTGACCCTATAATCCAACCCCCAAATTGGTCCTTACACTTTGAGTTGATGTGTGATGCTTATGATAGAGCCGTTGGAGAAGTTCCTGGTCAAAGAAGAGAAAAGATTCCCCATGTCATCTATTATTCCACAAAAACTTTGGATGAAACTCAATCTCACTACACTGTCACTAAAACCAAACTTTTAGCAGTGGGTTTTTCCTTAGATAAATTTCAGCACTATCTCTTAGGTTGCAAAATCATCATCTTCACAGACCATTCTGCTATAAAGTTCTTACTCGTGAAAAGTGATTCCAAACCGAGGCTAATAAGATGGATTCTAATGCTCTAAGATCTTGACCTCGAAATCAAATATAGAATAGGAAACAAAAACCCAGTGGATGGTCACTTGAGTATAATTTTTAATTCTTCTCATTCTGAAATCATCGATTCTAAATTCCCCACTGAGCACCTTTCATATCTCACTCCAAAAATACCATGTTATTCCCCAATTGTAAATTACTTGGTTTCTGGTGTTTTTCCTGAAAATTTTTCAAAAGAACAAAAAAAGAATTTGAAAACTGATTCATAAGACTATTTTTGGGAAGAAAATAAACTTTGGAAAACTGCGGCTGACATGGTAATAAGGAGATGTGTCGATGAAAATGAACATTATTCTATATTAGAATTCAGTCACTCAATTCCTAGTGGTGGCTACTTTGGACCACAAAGGACCTCCCAAAAGGTCCTAGACTCTAGATTCTTCTGGGCTTCACTCTTCAAGGACTCACGTGATTTCTATCAATCATGTCCCACTTTCCATAAGTTTGGCACAATTTCCATGAGAAATGAAATGCCCCAAAAGACTTTAATTTTCAGTGAGATCTTCGATGTTTGGGGTATCAATTTCATGGGACCATTCCCCCCTTACAATGGATTCTCATACATTCTTCTTACAGTTGATTATGTTTCTAGGTGGGTAGAGGCCAATCCCACTAGAAAAGATGACTCAGATACTCTTAGTGAGTTCTTAAAGATGCACAACTTCCACAGATTTGGCACACCTCGTGCCTTGATTAGTGACTTAAGAACCCATTAATATAATAGAACCATGGAATATATTTTGAAAATTGTTGTGCTTGTACATAAAACATCAATTGGATATTATCCCCAAACAAATTGCATGGCTGAACTTTCTAATAGAGAAGTGAAAAGAGTACTTGAGAGAATTGTAAAACCCACCAGAAAAGAATGGCTTGAAAGGCTTGGTGAAGAACCTTGGGCTTATCAAACTGCCTATAAAATAGCCATTGGGATGCCTCCTTTTAGGCTAGTTTTTGGTAAATCATGTCATCTACCAGTTTAAATCCATCATAAGTCTTTTTGGGCAGTGAAAACTTGTAATTTTGCTCTTGAAAAATTCATTGAAGAAAGATTGTTGCAATTGGATGAACTGGACGAGCTTTGACATGATTCTTATGAGACTTATAATCTCTACAAAGAAAAATACAAGCCACTCCATGAAAAACACATCTTGAGAAAGGTATTTTATGAAGGTGATAAGGAAATGCTCTTTAACTCTCAATTTCAACTTCAACCAGGTAAGCATTATTCTCACTAGTAATGTCCTTTTGTTATTACAAATTTTTACCCGTTCGGTGCAGTGCAAGTCCAAGACCCCTTCTTCTAAAAGGACATTCACGGTTAATGGACATTGGTTAAACCATCACCATGAGAGGATTCACAATCCTAGATCAATATCTACTTCCACTGGATCCCCAACTTCAACAGTCGACCCACCACAAGATGGAGATGGAGACCCACCAAATCCAAACCAGGGGGTACCTCTTTCCCTTTAACTCTATCTCTACCTCTATCTTATTCTTCCTCTCTCTTTCATTTTTTTACCACATTATTTATTAAACCCTTTCTTTTTCACTTTCTCCTTTCTCTGGGTGTATCTTTATTAAAAATTAAAAAAATCTAAACAAAAACAAAACAAAAAAAATCTTCATAACAAAAAAAATATACAAAACAATCAAGAGTCATAATTACTCACCTTCCAATTTTCTAATTTTTTCCAACCATTTTGGGGAGGTAACAGACATGTTTTCATCTCAAGATTTTTATATTTTCATCATGACTTTGGATAATGAATTTTGTGTCAAAATTATCAAATTTTGAATGCTAAATTTTTTATTTGGGAAATTATTTTCCCAAATTGTGAGGAACAACATTTTATTTCATTCCAATGGAACCTATGGCCATATTTTCAAAATGTGTGTTTTTCACCCCCATTTGTGAGTCTTCAGTTTGTGAACCATTAAGATGAATTTCATACTTTAGTGTGCATTAATATGATAGAGGAATTTTATGAACCCCATAAGAATTATAATAGCCAAATATCCTCCCATTAACCATAATTAATCCCCCTTTTAAAATCCCATTCGATCCTATGAAAATATTTTCTTTGATAGCCACATTACAAGCCCAATTCCATTTCCCACCCAATATCAACATTGATTTTTCATTGCATATTTTTTTTGAAATTTAACTGTGGGGTGAACGGATTTAATTATGGGTACCCTTTGTTGATTTCACCATATTATATTATGCTTGAGGGAAAGCATAGTTTTAAGTGTGGGGGAGAGGTTTTCTTTAAGTGGGTTTTGAGAATGTATATATGTTATTCATTTACAATTTAAAAGAGTTAAAAAAATCAAAATCAAAAAATCAAAAAAAATTAAAAAAATGAAAATAAGAATGGGTTGTGTCTTGGGTATGTAAAAAATAACTCTTCCTCAACCTTTTAACTTGTTATAACTATTAAAATTAGGGTCGTTAGGAGATTAATCATGGGTTGGGATATGAGTGTGAGATCTTTTCCAAGTTCAAATTTCGAAAAAAGAGAAAAAAAAAGGAAAAAAAGAACACTTTCATTATATTCATATGTCATTGGGAGAAGTTTTTTGTTTTGTAAATATTTCATCTTCTCATCCCCTTCAATTTTTATTCCACTATTGTGTCTTTCTTAACAAAATCATTCCATTGTAAATATGTGTTTTCATTTCCTTCCATGTTTTAATTTTTAAAAAATGTGCATTGATTTTTCTATATTGTTGTTTTAAACCACTTCTTATCTTTATTAGACATTATATTTCTACCATCCCATAGACACATAAAAACCCCTTAAAAAGACCTCCTGGTTAATTTTCACTTTGGATAGGTATTATAAGGTGAAATCTCTTTCGAACTCTAATATTTTCACTTTTGGTTGGTGAAAGAGTGAACCTCCACAAATGAATTTTATCATCTTGAGAGGTTTGAGTTTTGAGTTTCCAAATTTTTCATTTCTAAATTTGGGCATGAAAAAATGAATTAATTTTGGAACTTTGTTTCTGTAACAACTTGTGGTGGAATTCAAAATGGATGAGTGAAATAGTCTAAACCTCCCCTGATTGGAGAAAACATAATTCTCATATTTGTTGGTAAGTGAAAATGATTTCGTTATGTTTTTATATTTGTTTCACATGAGGAATTGAACAAGACTAAGTGTGGGGGATTTTATGTTATTAATATTTTCATGACTTATTATATACCCCCTTTTATAATTTTATATGAAATTTGCATAATGTTTGGGAAATATTAATGTCTTAATACTAAGTATAATTTTTGAACATTTTTTAGAATTAGTTAAATTGGGTCAGTTCACTATTTTTTTTATAAATCTCCACCTACAGATTCGAATTTTCTGGTTCTTGTTTTTTAGGATTCCTTATTCCATTTATCACATATCATTAGGGGGAATCATGGGAGAATTATTCCATTTGAAGGCGCATATGGTAAGCACAAGAAGACCTAAAGAATTTGTGATGAAACTGGACCACCAATGATGATTGAGTTACTGTTCAAAATCCACAAGCCCAAATTTTATAAAAATCGACCATGTGTTCAATATTATACAATGGAATCAGGGATAAAAATTTGAAGGTCCAAATAATAGAACAAGGGGTCCAACTAATTCATTGAATTATATCCCACCATTCTGGATGGGAATTAACATCCAGACACTATTCATGACATATCTCATGATGTAATCATCAAATCGAGATGAGATTTTTTAGTGTGAAATAGGAGATATAGGCGGCCTAATTTATTGTAAAAATCATTCATCTTTGAAGGAATCTTCCTATTAAAAAACCCTTTTATATTTTGGACTTCAAAAATATTGGATTGAAATGTACAGATTAAAATTGTTTAATCAACCGGCCATAACTATTGCTCCATAGGTCCCAATGACTCCAAATTTTGAGAGAGGTCGGCCAACATTAGTATCTATAACTTCTAAGAAGATCCTATCTAGATATTAGACTATCTGAATAGCCAACCTGGCGATGCATGTGGAGGGACATATTTGGAATGAAAACAGTCCACTTCCTTGGGCTATAAATGCATCCCCCTCCTCTCCATCAAAGGGTTTGGCATTTCAGAAGAGAGGATCAAATATTGGCATGACCAAATACTTGAAAAATGCTTGAGAGGACTGGATATACTCATGTTTTCACTTGAGATACCCTTCCTCCTCTCTTTGATTCCTTTCACTTTTGTGTTGTTCTTCCTTTTGTAATCTTGTAAGTTTATGTTTTGTAATTCCATTTTAATGAAAGTTTATTCCTCAATATCTATTATTCTCATCCACCTTCTGTAGTTTAATATTAATGTTCTTAAAATATTATAAATACAGTTGAATCCCATTCCCTTCTTTTTCTTCCTCATTCAATCAAAAGTCCATTTTTTTTTAATTCTCATCATTGTCCATGTGTGTGTGTGTTCGACGCACCACTCTTTTCGTATCCCTTTATTTCTATTCTCTTCTTAATTTATGATCATAATCATTATAACCAGATTATTAAACACCTAATTGGATGAGTAAATCCATTATTTGGGTGAGTCAAAATTTATGGATGTTATGTGATTGAGAGTATTTTCTCGATGAATAATCTCCAAATTAACATTGTGTATGTTGAACATAGCATGTCTTGGACTAATGATTGGGTTTGATTAATGTGTGGTTTCCATGGATTACTAAAACCATAAATACACCACCATCAATAACCCCTGATTGAGATTATACCCTTATGTTAAGATAATGCTTGGATTAAAGCCTTAAGGCTTAGTAATTCCAATCAACGTTATCTTGTAAAGTGGGTGTTAATTTGATGCAATATAAAGTAAGGTTCAATGATTTCATAGGCTTAACTACATAATGATGAACTCACCCCATTATTTATCAATTTGTAAAATCAATCATAATCAATAAATCATTTAAATTATGCTCTGAAAACAAACCCCCTAATCAAAATACAATCAACTAAAAATAATTGACTATTTAAAAAGTATCATCACCGAGGATTTGACCCGAGTGCTGTAATACACATTAGCAGAGCATCGGAACTTTGACCGGTTGATAGGCGACAATCGGTCGTGCGTTTCACATTTCCTTTCCAATGTTCCCATATCAACTAAATGTAAAATGTTTTATGCTACTGTACATAGTCTATCATCACTATTTTTGGGTACCATAGTGTAAAAAATTTCAAGAGTCTCTAATTTTCAGTGTTGATAAAAAATATCTTACGTAATAGATAGTTTCTTTAATACTTCATGGGAATAATCATGACTACAATCTCTATGTGATGAGTAGTGTAGTTCTATTTGTGGGTTTATAGATGACGTGACCAATAAGCTACAACCTGCTCCCTCGGAATCGGTACTACTATCAAACCAATGCTTGACACATCATAGTACATGTCATATCTTTCCCTTATCAGAGGTTGTATCAACACTAGAGTTGTTGTAAATATCCCCCTCACCTTATTAATTTTTTATTTAAACTAGTATAAACACTAGAAGTTCACTACCTTATTCATTAGTGTAGTCATTAATATTAATAAATGGGATAAGTCATTGTTGAAACATCAGTAATATCCATCTTAAAACCATAAATCTTCTAATCTCAAACAATTTTTGGGGATGTATCTAGTACATCACTACCTTTAATTTCTTTGGTTTTATGGATAAACATGTTTCAAACACCACGTGCCCAAATAAATTCACCTCTAAAGTAAAAAATTTATACATTGATAGATTGAAATGAAGAAAATATACTCAGAGTGTATGTAAGGTTATCTCAAGATATCATCCATTTAGCATTGATATTGGTAAGTGGATGAGTATTTCATTTCATACCTCTATTCCTTCGAAGAAATAAGTGAAACCCATTTTATTTATCAATTCATTGTGAGCTCAGAAGCAAATGATCCATCCCATACTTAGAATCACATCAAATATCATTATCTCATGAATCATGATGTTCTGCATATTTTTATATCTAGATATCACAATAGAACAATCTATTCATCGCAAAATGTGGTCTAAATTTATGCCCAACTGCATATTAAGAGAAAGTTACTCATGGAATAACATAATTGGTAAGTCAAGTCTAGCCACAAATTATAATGATATGGTCAAAAAGAAAATACCGATATCAAAAATGGTTGTAGATTAAATAGACATTATCAAGACCATACCTCAAATAGTAGATGGTCGCTCACTGCCATGTGTTTGATTCTGACCCATTGTGTACACATGGAATTTCTCAGATCTATGACCATGTACTTGAGACGCATGGAAAGTCAGAGTAATCATTTGAGTCTACTACTGAGGACCCCTGCTATATCCTGGGGAAAACATATGAGTCTATCTGTCATGCATATTGAACCTCGACCTCAATGTTATATCATAAAACTAATAGAGATTTATTTTCATTCCAATTTTTAGTAATTGTATCTATGGTTCTATGTAGACCCTTCAATAATTTCTAATATCCTAATAGTAGAGGCATAGTAGGCCCCCTTATTTCTCAAAATGATTTTATTCTCCCTTTCTCCACCCAGGTTTCCTACCACCACACTGGTACAAAACCCTAACCTTCCCATTCCTTCTTTTAGAATTATCACTTGAAGGTCTATTTGTAAATGGAAGAATACATGTAAATCTATCCTCTTAAATACACTTATTATTTTATATGGGATATTCAAAGAACTTATGTGAGTAGTTTCATGTTAGAAGACAGTTTCATTAGTCTTAGTGGAATCTCTTTTGGTTCCAGAGCATTATCTGTCTCAAGAACGACTATAAGGATTTATTTTAAAAAGGTTATTTATAATTTTCCCATGTCAGACCTTTATTAAATTCAACAGGGTTCACTACACCCCACCACTTCATGTTAGGTCCATGTAGCATCAACTTCTATAACATAACCTCCATATCATTCAGGATCTCTACTATATTGAAAATCCTCTAAAAACCTAAATATATTCCTTTACATCCTAAGAGACTCTAGTTAACTATAATGATGGGTTATTCCTAAGGTGAAAATACCTTGGTTAGTTGACCATGGATCTTGTTAGAAGAACTTTGGGCGAGTGTGGGCCTACGGACTACACGACTATAATAGAAGCATGAATGTACTCTGCAACACTCTCCATCATAGAAGGTTTCCCCACCAGTCATCTATGAGGTTTTATATTCTATAAAATGAAGAAACATTTAGTAAATAAATAAGTACTAACCAGTATAAGGGAGCACACAATGGTTTCTCTGAGATTATACACATAACCCAAGGTATACCCCTATGAGAACTAACCCTGATCTTCATCCTTGAACATTAGTCATAGTCATCATATATATACTAACACAAAAGCATTCTCAATTAAAAAAAAAGTAATACCAAAGAGATATATATCATACAATAGAGAATGTATCCTGAACATGTAACATTATTCATGGAAATTAATTTAAGAACTACTATAAAATAATAAAAAAATTATTTATTTGGAATTTGATCTTGTGAGGTGAATAGTGATGCAAGAACACACCCAAACACTCATAAAAATAGAAACAACAATCCCAAACATGGTAACGTAGAGGTCTATTATTGATGTGATATCCAAGAATAAGGAGACTAACCTTACCTAGTCCCAAAAAATTATATACTTTCTATTATGTCCATGGTTATTCCTAAAAAACAATGAAAATTGGTCCTCTGATACTATTTTGTAACATCTTATCCTAAACAAATAGATCTAAGACGAATTTCCACAAGAACTCATGTGCCCCTCCCTGAATTTAATATGATGTCGACTAGAAAAAAGAACATTAGTCTGTCAGTGGGGATACTATACCCTCGTTATCAATTCACATTGTAGTAATAATAATAATAATAAATAATAATTTAATGTACTATTAGAGTAATAATTTTGAAAGTAAATTTTAAAAATAGAACACATATCATACAGATAGAAAATAGGCTTCTTTGTTGAAAAGCCAAATTAGAGTATAAAGTGAAGTAGGTAAATAAATAAATAATATTTTGGTCATATAAGATGTATATCTCAATCCCTCCACCAATTCTATACATCATATATCAACCATCTTCCATGGGCCCCTATCCATATATTGAATCCCTTTGCATGGAATACACACACACATTGAGATGCAAGTGCATGGTGTGAGTATGAAACCTAGTGGTACAAAACTAATGAATACTTAATTGATGTTCTCATATGTATAAGAGTATTCCATAAATAAATAATAAAAATAAAATAAATAAAATTATCAAAAACCAAGTATATGTGTACTAACTAAGCCACCATGAGTCTAGGTCATACCTGCTTCAGCTTCATTCTCAATGGAATGTCAGGACATCATAAGTGATGAAGATCTATCCATGAGGCTAAGAGTCATGATGCATAGCATCGTTAGAATGTACTACTCATAGTCCAATAGGAATCAAGGTATTCATGTTCTTACTATTCACCAGGCATCATGTAATCATACTTGGAATTATCTATTCCATGAGTAACATGATCCTTATCATCCACTATGAATAAAGTGTATCAAATAGCATACATGAGGCATCATCATATCACTAGAAATTAATAATTCCATATTCTACATCATCGAATATCATGCATACTCCCCCAAAAATAAGCAAACATGTCATGATGGTCCACCTACATTTAAAACCGAGAACAATACCTCTAAAGCCACACATAATAGGATAGAACACACAATAATGCATAAAATATTATCATAAGAAAAAATAAAAACATACATCACATGAGATCAATATAGAACATTAATAAAAAAATATATGAATGTACTCAAGGAAAATATAAACATATAAGGCTCCCACAGGCTATGAACATAACCACATGTATTCGTAATCAACTAAAGCTATCAATTATTCAACAAAATTAATAAATTATGTAAAAAATTGTTATCAAAGTCCTCTAGAAGGTATGGAACTTCCAACCTCAATTCATCAGTGAATAATATCAAGGTTTATTGAGGAAATGTATTATGACTTATTTCTACTTACTCATTGTTGTAAAACACTCACCATGGATATCTGAATCTAACTATTTTATTTTCAAAAAATAAAATATCACATGGGATAACAGTTTTTCTGTCTTGGATAATATTTTAATTATAACAGTACTCCAATGCATGTTCTAGAAAATTATTCATAAAATAATAATTAGAAACTACATGTGATAACAAATTATCTCTAAAGAATAATATTAGGTTTTATAGTAAGAATTATTTATAATTATTTTCTAAAATTGTGGGATACTTTTCATTTTGTGGAGATGTTATCATTTTTCAAAAATAATATGATTTAATCCAAAATTTTTACTAAATACGTATTTCAGTAATTTCATATTACGTAAGGATTATAGAGTATATAAACTCCTACCTAGAATTACAATATTTCAAGGACTACACCCAACAGGGGTTGAGAGATGGTTAAGCCACACCTGTAAAAAATATAAGAAGGATCTGGTTCTATCAAGAGGATATTAAATATCACATGTGTAGAACTTTTGGACTACTCAATATTAAAGGAATATATAAAAATTTAAGGTTGTAGGGGTTCAAAAATTTTCTAATATTGACACTACAAAGAGGGCCGTAACATTAAATCCATAAGATAAATTAATAAATTAATTTATCTCACAACTATTTATTAAAGTAAGATCATTGAAATATTCATAATAAATTATAATTAAGGTGAAATGAGTCAAAGGAATTTATTTCAATGATTTTTTATTTTAAAGTCATTAAAATGGGTTTCACAGTCATTCTAGAGAAGAAGGAAATAAAAATTGATGGTTTAAAAGTATTTCTCCCAAAAAGGTTGTTGAGTAAGGGTAACAAGGCTTTACCCTTACATAACTCTTAGGTGTAATGAAAAGATATATGGTTACTCTTAAACAACTGTTAAAGACTCTAGATTACCCTTATGTACTGGTAGGTTACCCTTCGACTATAACGCCCCGAGACCGCTCTTCCAATCTCGGTGCTTGAAAAATGCTGTGTAATTTTTATTTATAAAAGTGAATGAACAATTACACAACACTTTAATGAATAGAGGATATTTTTACCGGTCTAGGTTCTGGAATATTAGACATAACCTTACATTGATCAGAGATGAAAAAAGAATAAAACAACTGTCCACTATACTTCCGCACGCACTACAACACAGATGACCAACTCTGGAATTCAATCCATCCTGTGAAAAGCATTTCAAAAAAAAGTAGGGTGAGCACAAAAGATGCCCAGTAAGGGGTTTTGAAAACCTTTGATAAATCGTTTTTAAAATTATCCTTTCGATAATAAATTTTAAATTTTCATTTATAAATTCATTTGTAAAACAACCTTTACAAAATAATATAATGATTTTGAAAAATATTTACACTTTGAAAACACTTTTAAACTAATCCAGTGATTTTATTTGGAAAATATTTAGAAAACTTCATTAAAAAAACATCATTTTGAGGCAAATTATTTCATCGAAGGCTGTCTTGGGCCTTCCCACATAGCGAAGGATGGGTTCTCTCTCCAATTACCTTCCATTTTTACAATGAACAAGCGCCGATATTTTTTTTTATGTTTAAAGTTTTCTTTACAAAAAATATATATATATATATATATATAATAGTATTCCTCACTGGAGTTTTCTAACTTTAAACATGTCAAGGTATTTAAATAATCATTTCCACTAATATCCATATGTAAGTATATATATATATATATATACATATATATGTGTCATTTTTATTGAAAAATACTTGTGAGTATTGATTCCCAAAAACTCACGTCACTTGACATGTACATAAACACCAACATACCCGATCTTCCATTGATAAATAATAATAAAAAATATCAATGATTTGTTTTCATGACTAATTGACATAAACCATTATTTTAATTCAAAATCATAAAAATAATAATGAGCATGCACCGAAGATTATAAATGTTATATTTTTAAAATCAACATTTCATTTATGAGTAAAATTATAAATATAAACATGTACATGACAACTTAAAATTATAACAAGTCTATAAACATTACATCCACTTCCATTAAAATTCATTTCTTTGTAATTTTTATTCAATGTTCATAAGTATGTCTATATACCTATATATGCTTATGCATGTATCAAGTTTTATAGACGATTATCAATATATGGCCATAACCATGATTTTTATAGGACTTGTACGTGACATAGTAAAATTATGATATTCTTAACTTATTAATTCATGACTATTAATTCATTTAAAACAATCTTATATTTTCACATCATGAAGGTACATATATATACATATATATATATATATTATTCACTTGATTTTATATGTGATGTTCCTTCTAAAATAAATTTTAATTATACAAATAGAATCATAAATTTAGAATAATTAAATTTCCCTAAAAAGTTTAGAACGGTTTATTAAAGCATATCAAAATATGTCCAAAACTTCAAACATATTGATATTGGTTTAAGAGAATCACTAAAGAAACCTTTGTAGAAATAATTTTCCAATACCCAAAAATATAAACCATATTATTTAATGTAAGCAAATCTGCCTTGAAATAAAATAAAAAAAAAGAATAATAATCTATTTTGATGAGGATTAAAATGTGTAGAAAATCCCCCATACACAAAAACCCATAAAATTAAAACCCTGATAAACAAATAGTCCTTAAGCCCATTACACTAAACCAAATTTGAATATAACTTTGATAAACATAAACATCAATGATTTAATTGAATAAATCAATTACAATCAAAGATTAAAGAGGAGAGGTATTTGAAAATAAAACATTTTAATTTAACATGATGATTCAAATACATGTTGAAATCAAGGGAAAATAATGTGTTGCAAATCAGAAAAATATATAGCCTAAAATAAAGAGTCCCTTACTTAATTTTCAGGCTTCTGCAATTTTCTTCAAAAGATTGAGAAGTGATATAGAGAGGCCCGAAAACAAAAGGTGTGTTTTTAATAGACTCCACTTGTTATTTATATCATCCAGAATGATTATTGTGACTTTTAAAAATATATAAGGTTCTCTTAAAATAATTAAAGACTATTTTGTGAATCTAATAAAATATTTGATGTTATTGAATGTTCGGAGAGGACAAGTTAGAATTTACACTCCTCTTAGTTGGATACCGACATCAAACAAAAAACTTAAAGTGATACAGACAAAAATGAATAAAAATGAATAAATTCTTGATATGTTTTCAAAGATAAACACATTGAAGATAAATTACGAAATATATATATATATATATATATATATATCATTGTTGATATCATCAGAATGTGTGGTTTAGCAGGAAGGGTATTCGAGCAAGACAAAAAAAACAGGCCCTAAAATATACTATCGCATAAGAGATAGATTAAATATAATAGTGTATAGACATATCGATCCAAATGATTTGCAATAAGATTTGGGTAAGGGAAAAGAATAACTGGATGAAATATGGAATCAAATACAGATAAAAAAATATATGGACAGCAGGTATCGAGAGGATAGAATTGACAAACAAGGTCGTTGCTCTATATATATCAATAAGATTCGAGTATGCGAAAAGAATAATAAAAAATTACATGAAAATGAGTGGATATCTTTAAACCAAATCTAAATTTCCATAGATCCCATTCGGAAATATCAACCCGATTGCAAACAGGATGTAAACAGAAGGTAGAAAATCCTAATTGTTCTTTCAACATTGAGCTTAGAAACCCTCACCTGAACACAAATCCAGAACTGGAATCCTAAACGCGAAATAGTTCATGTGCGAGATGGTCGTTGAACTCAGAACTCAAGCTTAACCCTAAAAAAATAAACAGGGTTGTCGTACCCGGTCGACCTCTCTTCTCCGTGAATTACCCTGTTCTAACTCTATGAACCCTTTCTCACCTTGGTTGAAAACAGAATCTCCATCCTCGCAGTCGAATCCAAAGACGAACCCATCACTTCGACCTCACTGTGTGACTACTTGGACTCTACGTCGACCTCAACCCCCGAAGAAGAACCATGCTCGACATGATCCGGCTAGACTTCTCTTGGCGGCATGACCTATGGATTTTGATCTGAACCCTAACACTGCCCTGGACTCGAACGTAACATCCCAACCCGAAACCCCTAAATTCTGATTTTCATGATTCTATTTTTTTTATATTTTCATTACAAACGTTTATCGGTTTGTTTTCTTCTTCTTCTTTATTATTTTAACTAAAACAATTCTCTGAATATATATTGTTTTGATATATATATATATATATATAAAGATGAATATTAATTCTTTTGGTTTTATTTTAAACATAAATTTATAAAGTTCTTTATATGTATTACTATATTTTATAACAATGTAAAATTAATATTAATATCATGAATTAACCTTTTATATATATATAACAATTCATAATAAAATTAAATTAAAGCCATATATAGTGTTCGTTCACAATTTAAATATTATTCTTAAAGTTATGTTTCGATTATAATTTGTTAATGTATAATTTCACATTATTTCATAAAATTTATTAAATTCACAAAGTTTGTTTATTGTATCTCTATTATATATTAATATTTAAATTAACATTTTCTATTTATTTTATTAAAAGTTGTCAAATGTTGGATTTAAATATTAAAATTTCTAATGGATATTTTTTATAATTGTCGAATAAAATGTTATAAATTTCAATGTTTTAAGGGTCGTTCAAACACTCAGAAGAAGAAAAAAAATATTGCGACGCTCACACCACTACTTTCGGAGATGGTTTTATATATTTCTATTATTTTTAGTTTCATTGCTATTATATTTTCCATAATGTTTGTGATTCTATCAGATTCAAGAGATGATAAAAACTCAATTAGCATCATTGTATTTCTCGGTGGTCTTCTAATTGTTTTATTATTAATAGTAGTGGGTTTAATGGGTTAGTTCTTGTGTGTCAAGGATGTATTCTGGTATTTGTATGAATAAAGTGCTCGCTACTTATATATTTGCATTCAGAAATTTATTTTATTGTACCTTGTAATCATTGGAAGAACATAAAACATAATTTTAAACCTGGGGTGTAACATTCTACCCCCCTTAAAAAGAATTTCATACTCAAAATTCATTTACACTTATCGC
This sequence comes from Viscum album, assembly GCA_963277665.1. Taxonomy (NCBI): domain Eukaryota; kingdom Viridiplantae; phylum Streptophyta; class Magnoliopsida; order Santalales; family Viscaceae; genus Viscum; species Viscum album. The sequence continues at coordinate 1,507,033,354 of OY728139.1, read as the reverse complement.
TCTTAATTCCCATCTATTATGAGTCTAACATGATGTCCCCAAAGTTTGTATAGTTGTCTTCTGATTAGTCACTAAAAGTAGATAATATTCATTGTTAATATCTTTATATTCATTGTTCCAAAGTATATAAACATTGTTTTTATTGCATTACATAAATAAAACTTCATTTCTCATCTAAAATGCAATTCTTGTTTAAAATGCAAATTTGGGCCCAATCATTCATTTGTTTGTTGACAATATTATATTCATTTTCTGAATTTGAATTTTTGGGATATTATTGACCACTTTGTTTGGAACATTTTATCTTTTAGGTCCGATGGATGAATCCTAAGGGAAGATGGAGAATTTTGCGCCCGAATGCATAAATTTGCTGGAGAAAGCGTAATGGGCCTAAGGCCCATCAAACAAATGTGCGTCCCAGAAACAAAGTCCAATGAACCTCAAATTTATACAGTATAAAGATAAAAATATGAGGATAATTTTATTCAACTGTGGCCAGAGCTAATTCTGATGTTTTCATGATGATAAAGGGATCTGAAGTTGAGATTTAAATGGTGGACCCGACATTAATGCACAGAACTCCGTCCCACCTTTTCAAACATAACTTCCAAACGGCTAAGCCAATTTTCCTGAAATATTGAGATCTTCTAGAAGACACATGGACGAAGATATGTTCTATTTATGACACCTCCGGATTCGGCCGTATGAAGTGTCAAACGCACACGTAAAAATGGAGGATGAATCTGGCTGGTTTTGTGGTCAACTTTGTAACGTTAATTTCCTTTTGATTATTCACCCTCCTTTTGACTCTTTTAATTGTTGGGGGGTGAATTTATTGTTGGCGGTGGACATAAGGCTCCTAAAATGCCTATATAAGGATCTGTTGGTGAAGGTAATAATCATCTAACATTTTCCTTTGAATCCATGTTTTTCTTTCAATTGTAATTTCCCGCTTTCGTTTTGTAATGGCATCGTCAATTTCTCTAATGTACGTTTTTCATTCACGTTTAGTATTTTAATAAAATTTATTCTTTTTCACTTTTTATTTTCCTTTTCTTCACACGTTGATACCGTTGAATCTTAGTGTGAATTTATTCACACCCGCACTTATGAATTCATCACACAACGGTGGAGTGTTCATTTTGATTAATGTTTTTCTTTTCTTTCTTCTTTAATCCCGCTCCTTCAAGTCAATTACCCGCTTTCATTGATAGAATAGCATCAATGGAGGGCTAACCTTTTATGAGTTTATCCTATGGAGTTGCTTGAGTTGGATTGAATGTTATTTGATATTCTTAAATTCTTAAATTTGTTCTTTATTTTAAGAGTTCCTTTCTTTGATTTATCTTCTTCTTTGTCTTCACCAACTTTAACGATGACACATTTTGAGTGCTAGTATGATCCAATTCCTTGGAGTGATCATTTAATTGATCCTATAAGTGAATTTGTGATTAGCCTTGAAATTTTGTATGTATTAAATCAGAGAATGATATTGAGGAATTATTTCATTTAATGGATACCTCTTGAACCGATGAACAGAAAATAAAATGAAAAACAAATACACCCAATCAAGCCCAAGAGACAACCTAGGATCAACTCACCTTAATTAGTTGTTTTAATTCAAGTAATTTTATTGGTTTTGTTCTTTAAATTAAATAAATATTTCTTCAAATCAATCAACACCATAGTTGGCCACTTCATAGCCAATCTCGCACCTAATCAAAGTGTCTCAAGGTTTCTTCTTCGGTCCCTGTGGATTCGATCCCTACTTGTACTTCAACGACCGCTTTTACCAGTAGGGTAAATTTGGGCGCAACCAAATTTTGAGTAGCCGACTTTGGGTTTGATTTTGGATTGTTTTTAAAGAACACTAACAAACCTAAGTGAAATCAATTAAATGGAAATGGGTTTACCTTAGGATTATGCTCGGGGTTGATTGAATGAATTTTACTTCATTAGACAATTTTGGTTTTATTAATTTTTTATGAATCCATTCTTCAAAAATAATGTTACATTCATCACTTTCTAGTTTGGTGCTTACTAAACAAAATTACTAATCCCGTATACACTTAGAGAACCAAATTCATGATCTCCCCGAGGTATATGGTCATTTAGTAATTGAATTTAGTTTGCTCAAACACAGTAAAGATGAAGAGTAGAAATAATTGAAGAATGGATGTCTTAAATTAATTATCCAATTAACAACAATTCGTTCAAAAAATAACATTCAATCCAGCCTTTGCATTCTCCTAAGATCATTCGATTAAAGGGTTCGCCCTCCATTGATGGTATACTCTCAATGGTGGGAGGAAGATGACTAAAAATAATTGGATTGAAGAAATTAAAATCGCGGAAACAACGAGCACTCCTCCGTGTGTGTGAATGAAATTCACACCTATGTGTGAACTAATTCACAACAACACAGAGATATCACTGTGCTTTGTGATAATAACGTTTTAATTAATGAAATGAAAAATATAGAAGAGAAATAATTTGATTAAGAACATAGAGATACAAAAAAAAACTTACATGGAAATGGAAAACATTACAAAGGAAATTTGGAAGCATAACCTTACAATGAAACAAGCAACAAAAGATGATATGAAAAATATCCACCAGCTCCTTATATAGGCATATTAGGAGCCTTATGTCCACCCCCAACAATAAATTCACCCCCCAACAATTAAGAGAGTCAAAAGGAGGGTGAAGAATCAAAAGGAAATTAACGTTACAAAGTTGACCACAAAACCATCCAGATTCATCCTCCATTTTGACCTGTGCGTTTGACACTTCATACGGCCGAATCCGGAGGTGTCATAAATAGAACATATCTTCGTCCATGTGTCTTATATAAGATCTAAAAATTTCAGGAAAATTTTCTCAGTCGTTTGGAAGTTATGGTTGAAAAGGTGGGACGGCTTTCTGTGCATTAATGTCGGGTCCACCATTTAAATCTCAAATTCAGATCCCTTTATCATCATGAAAAAATCAGAATTAGCTTCAGCCACAGTTGAATAAAATGATCCTCATATTTTTATATTTATACTGTATAAATTTGAGCTTCATTGGACTTTTTTTCTGGGCCGCACATTTGTTTGATGGGCCTTAGGCCCATTATGCTTTCTCCAGCAAATTTCTGCATTCGGGCACAAAATTCTCCATCTTCCCTTGGGATTCATCCATCAGACCTAAAAGATAAAATGTTCCAAACAAATTGATCAATCATATCCCAAAAATTAAAATTCATTAAATGAATATAATATTGTCAACAAACATATTAATGATTGGACCCAAATTTTCATTTTAAACAATAATTGCATTTTAGATGAGAAATGAAGTTTTATTTATGTAATGCACTAAAAAAATGTTTATATACTTTGGAACAATGAATATAAAGATATTAAAAATGAATATTAGCTACTTTTAGTGACTAATCACACCCCCCAACTTGAGTTTTTCTAGTCCCGAGCAAAATAAATTACAAATATGAAATTCAAATCCCCTTTTCTAAAAACATTTTAATACACATTGCTCACCCAAATATCTAATATCAAAAAAAATTATGAAAACCCATCAAAATCATTAAAAAAAATCTAGGTCCATAAGCATATCCCAAGCACAAGCCCATTCCTTTGTTCAAATTCATCGCCACATTTCATCCAATTGCAATTAAGCATGATAAAGTGTTGTGCATCATAAAAGATATGGGGCCCATTTTGTTGTTCAAGGGGAAAAAATGGAAGCGCTGGGTAGGAATCACATTAACCCTTAAGATGAGTATCCATTTTTTTTATTTTATTTTTTTGATTTTTTTTTTGATTTTTTTTAACCACAATAGATATGAAAAGACTAACTCTGGGCAAGACAACTATGGAGTCACGATCCCCAAGTGCCGGACGCCACGCATTTTTTCAATTTCATGCTCTATAATAGAGATATAAAGCCTAACTCTGGGAAAGACAACTATGGAGTCACAATCCCCAAGTGTCGGACGCCACACATTTGGACAAAACATTGCTCTATGTGGTCATTATTTTTTCAATTTTTTTTTGTTGTTTTTTTGTTGTTTTTTTTTTGTTTTTTTGTTTTTGTTTTTGGATACTCAAATTAAACTAAAAGTGACCCCAGAACCCTATGCTATAATGAAAGGTACCCAAGAACTCAAATTTACACCCACAATCCAGAAGACGTGCATTGTGGCATTTTTATTAAGAGGATGACAATGTAAACTTTGAAAAATCACATCGGACAACTGCACTTTACAAAAACTATGCTCATGAACTTAAACTTGCATTAAAATCAGAATCAAGGCATGCAAAATTTATTTTATATCCAAGTAGGGATCGAATCCACAGGGACCGAAGAAGAAACCTTGAGACACTTTCATTAGATGCGGGATTGGCTATGAAGTGGCCAACTATGGTGTTGATTGATTTGAAGAAATATATATTTAATTTAAAGAACAAATCCAATAAAATTACTTGAATTAAAACAACTAATTAAGGTGAGTTGATCCTAGGTTGTCTCTTGGGCTTGATTGGATGTATTTGTTTTTCATTTTATTTTCTGTTCATCGGTTCAAGAGGAATCCATTAAATGAAATAATTCCTCAATATCATTCTCCGATTTAATCCATACAAAATTTCAAGGCTAATCACCAATTCACTTAGAGGATCAATTAAATGAGCACTCCAAGGAATTGGATTGTACTAGCACTAAAAATGTGTCGTCGTTAAAGTCGGTGAAGACAAAGAATAAGATAAATCAAAGAAAGGAACTCTTAAAATAAAGAACAAATTTAAGAATTTAAGAACATCAAATAACATTCAATCCAACTCATGCAACTCCCTAGGATCAAACCATAAAATGTTATCCCTCCATTGATCCTATTCTATCAATGGAAGCGGGTAATTGACTTAAAGGAGCGGGATTAAAGAAGAAAGAAAAGAAAAACATTAATCAAAATTAACACTCCACCGTTGTGTGATGAATTCATAAGTGCGGGTGTGAATAAATTCACACTAAGATTCAACGGTATCAACGTGTGCAGAAAAGGAAAATAAAAAGTGAAAAATAATAAATTTTATTAAAATACTAAACGTGAATGAAAAACTTACATTAGAGAAATTGACGATGCCATTACAAAACGAAAGCGGGAAATTACAATTGAAAGAAAAACATGGATTCAAAGGAAAATGTTAGATGATTATTCCCTTCACCACCAGATCCTTATATAGGCATATTAGGAGGCTTATATCCACCCCCAACAATAAATTCACCCCCAACAATTAAAAGAGTCAAAAGGAGGGTGAAGAATCAAAAGAAAATTAACGTTACAAAGTTGACCACAAAACCAGCCAGATTCATCCTCCATTTTGACGTGTGTGTTTGAAACTTCATACTGCAGAATCCAGAGGTGTCATAAATATAACATATCTTCTTACATGTGTCTTATAGAAGATCTCAAAATTTCAGGAATATTGGATCAGCCGTTTGGAAGTTATGGTTGAAAAGGTGGGACGGATTTCTGTGCATTAATGTCGGGTCCACCATTTAAATCTCAACTTAGGATCCCTTTATCATCATGAAAACATCAGAATTAGCTCCATCCATAGTTGAATAAAATGATCCTCATATTTTTATCTTTATATTGTATAAATGTGAGCTTCATTGGACTTTGTTTCTGGGCCGCACATTTGTTTGATGGGCCTTAGGCCCATTATGCTTTCTCCACCAAATTTCGGCATTCGGGCGCAAAATTCTCCATCTTCCCTTGGGATTCATCCATCAGACCTAAAAGATAAAATGTTACAAACAAAGTGATCAATAATATCCCAAAAATTAAAATTCAGAAAATGAATATAATATTGTCAACAAACAAATGAATGATTGGGCCCAAATTTTCATTTTAAACAAGAATTGCATTTTAGATGAGAAATGAAGTTTTATTTATGTAATGCACTAAAAACAATGTTTATATACTTTGGAACAATGAATATAAAGATATTAAAAATGAATATTAGCTACTTTTAGTGACTAATCACACCCCCAACTTGAGTTTTTCTAGTCCTGAGCAAAATAAATTAATAATATGAAATTCAAATCCCCTTTTCCAAAAACATTTTAATACACATTGCTCACCCAAATAGCTAATATCAAAAACAAATTATGAAAACCCATCAAAATCATTAAAATCAAGCTAGGTCCATAAGCATATCCCAAGACCAAGCTCATTCCTTTGTTCAAATTCATCAGCACATTTCATCCAATTCCAATTAAGCATGATAAAGTGTTGTGCATCATAAAAGATATGGGGCCCATTTTATTGTTCAAGGGGAAAAAAATGGAAGCGCTAGGTGGGAATCACATTAAACCTTAAGATGAGTATCCATTTTTTTTAATTTTTTTTATTTTTGATTTTTGATTTTTTTTAACCACAATAGATATGAAAAGACTAACTTTGGGCAAGAAAACTACGAAGTCACGATCCCCAAGTGTCGGACGCCACACATTTTGTCAATTTCATGCTCTAAAATAGAGATATAAAGCCTATCTCTGGGCAAGACAACTATGGAGTCATGATCCCCAAGTGCCGGACGACACACATTTGGACAAAACATTGCTCTATGTGGTCATTATTTTTTCAATTTTTTTTTGTTTTTTTTTGTTTTTTTGTTTTTGTTTTTGGATACTCAAATTAAACTAAAAGTGACCCCAAAACCCTATTCTATAAGTAAAGGGACCCAAGAACTCAAATTTACACCCACAATCCAGAAGACGTGCATTGTGGCATTTTTATTAAGAGGATGACAATGTAAACTTTGAAAAATCACATCGGACAACTGCACTTTCCAAAAACTATGCTCATGAACTTAAACTTGCATTAAAATCAGAATCAAGGCATGCAAAATTTATTTTATATCCAATTTTAGATTTTGCAATGTGTGTTATCATGTTCAATGTTAATGGAAGTTTTCTTTTCATGCATGTTTTTATTCAAAAAAAATCATTTTTATCCCCCCCCCCAACTTATAATAACACTGTCCCCAGTGTTTAAAGAAAAGAAAAGTTAGAAAGGGGTAGGAGAGGAGTTCAATGAAGAAATTTAAAATGAAAATCATGGAATGAAGTCACATGGTGCTTGATGATGATAGCGCATGCCATAGTCTCCCTTCAATCCTGGATTTGAGTCTCAGCGGCTTGGATGGTGGTGAATGGATTTTCCTTATGGATTTTAACATGTCCTTTTATTTTTTTTATCCTATTGAAAAAATAAAACAAAACAAAATAAACTGATGATACATTGTCTTCTTTATATTTTCTTGGTAAGGTATTACTCAGAGATCACACCACGTGACACGGATGAATATGGCGCTCCCCTTTCATACCCATCCTTACTCATAAAAGAAGAACAGGTCAATAGCTTATTGTAATTTATTATATGAAAAATAAAATGATTCAAAATGATTGGAAACAAGAAAACCATGGGTTTCCTCCCATGAAACGCTTTTGTTTAACGTCATTAGCTCGGCTTGTACCCCCCAACTTATCCAATTCCAACTTTCAAAATTTTAATTAACCCATCTTTCTCCACGTCAACAAGATTGACATTGATTGTTTTTTTGAAATTTGTTTCGTATGAAATCCTATTTTCTACAATGATTGGTAAAATCCAAGGAATATCTAAAATGGTTGATCGTGTTTTATCTGGATTATTTCCTATGATTTAAAGGATCATTCCTACATGGTGAGATTCTTGATGAAAATTTATGATAATTGAATGGTCTTGGTTATCATAAATATAGGGATTATTGAGTAGGGAAGGAAGTATTAAAACATCGAGTTCAGTTTGATTGAATTTTCCTAAAGAATAATGATAATTTGAATCAAAAAATGTTTCTTCTTTAAAAACATTTGAAAGAATTGGTTCCTTTTGAAAAGATGATTCATCCACAAAATTTTCCATTTGAATTTCATGAGTGGGTATAGACACAATATTCATTATATCTCCCAATGGTTCAATGATCGGTGATTCTAAAAATTGTTATTGGAGCAATATTCCGAACACTCAATCCATGAAGACAAATTTTTCCCTTCTGAATCCAAAAAATTAATTTCATCCTGATTTAAATACCCTTCAACATTTCTTTGATCTTATTCCGTTATCCCATATTCAAAGGTTAGTTATTTTTTCAATTCATGGGAGGTTTTTGGGATAAAAGATTCATCTATCAATGATGAGGAAAGAATATCTTGAGTGGTAACGGGTTCCTCAAAAGTCTTAAAGCTTTGTAGTTCTAATCTGAAAGATGAAACTTCTGAATTCATTTTATCCATTTATTCACACAATTGTTCAAGAATGTTTTCAGGATTAGGGTTGATATATGATTGTACATCATGTAATTCCTCATTATTTATCTTTTCAATCATTCTTGATAGGTATGGAAATTGATCTTGTAAACATTCAGCATCCCATTGATTGTACATCTCATCTGGTGTGGTGTATTCAATTAAGGATTGGTCAATGAAATTCCCTATGTGAGGTGTTTCCCAATACTTATTTCCAACTTGATTACAGCATTTATTTATGAAGGGGTATTTTGGAGGATAATCCATTAGAATTGATTGAAAATTAGTTTTGGGGTTTATTTTGGACACACAGAAATAGAAAGGGGAAAAGAGAAGAGAAATTAGGGTGAGAATAGAGAATTTGGGGTGAGAAAAGAAGATTTAGGTCTAAGGTACTTACTTGGGTCACCGGAAATGGCGCCAAAATTTGGTTGTGCCCAAATTTACCCTACAGGTAAAAGCGGTCGTTGAAGTACAAGTAGGGATCGAATCCACAGGGACCGAAGAAGAAACTTTGAGACACTTTGATTAGATGCGGGATTGGATATGAAGTGGCAAACTATGGTGTTGATTTATTTGAAGAAATATTAATTTAATTTAAAGAACAAAACCAATAAAATTACTTGAATTAAAACAACTAATTAAGTTGAGTTGATCCTAGGTTGTCTCTTGGGCTTGATTGGATGTATTTGTTTTTCATTTTATTTTCTGTTCATCGGTTCAAGAGGTATCCATTAAATGAAATAATTCCTCAATATCATTCTCCGATTTAATCCATACACAATTTCAAGGCTAATCACCAATTCACTTAGAGGATCAATTAAATGAGCACTCCAAGGAATTGGATCGTACTAGCACTCAAAATGTGTCATAGTTAAAGTCGGTGAAGACAAAGAAGAAGATAAATCAATGAAAGGAACTCTTAAAATAAAGAACAAATTTAAGAATTTAAGAACATCAAATAACATTCAATCTAACTCATGCAACTCACTAGGATCAACCCATAAAAGTTTATCCCTCCATTGATGCTCTTCTATCAATGGAAGTGGGTAATTGACTTAAAGGAGCGGGATTAAAGAAGAAAGAAAAGAAAAACATTAATCAAAATGAACACTCCACCGTTGTGTGATGAATTCATAAGTGCGGGTGTGAATAAATTCACACTAAGATTCAATGGTATCAACGTGTGAAGAAAAGGAAAATAAAAAGTGAAAAAGAATAAATTTTATTAAAATACTAAACGTGAATGAAAAACTTACATTAGAGAAATTGACGATTCCATTATAAAATGAAAGCGGGAAATTACAATTGAAAGAAAAACATGGATTCAAAGGAAAATGTTAGATGATTATTCCCTTCACCACTGGCTCCTTATATAAGCATATTAGGAGCCTTATGTCCAACCCCAACAATAAATTCATCTTCCATGGTTTCCATGTCTTTCTATGAGATTAAAGTTTAATGTGGCTTCGGAATATCCCACTTCCTTCACCAAAATGCAACTAGTGCAATAGGGGTTGTATGGATGTAGGCACCAGAAGACAGTCCTCAAGGAATGATAATCAATATAGTATCTGAGAATTTCGTCTTGAATTTGGTTCCTATAAGAAAGTCTCACTGATTTGTCTTTGAATGTTTCAAATTCATCATAAATTATTTCTGTGAAGCAAAATCTTAAAAGTTGACACATAAATGTTGTGCGAAGATTTCCTTCTTCAGCTACTCTATAAAAAGTTGATATTGATTCTGGTTGCTCAAACATTGTAAAGAACCTAAAAAGTCCTTCGTAATATACCCCTTGGCGTCGATTGAAGTGACATTGGATATGTCTGATATCTTCAAAGACGAAACCATAACCACGATGAAAACTATGTATATCAGGTTTGTCTGCTATATTATAGAGTCTTTTACAGGAAAGCCACATGGCTTCATAGGGCTCGGAATCTTCATTGCATGATTTTTCCATGATCATAGTGAGTAATTCATTTGGATGGCTTAAGAGACTTGTTTGCATTCTCCTTCCTTCCATCTGAAAATTACAGAGAGGAATGTTGACTGAGAAAGGACAGTTAATTTATCGAAGGGTTCTAAATTTCTAGAGTTATATAGACCATGCCTCTGATACCAATTATAACACCCCGAGCCCGCTCTTCCGGCCTCGGTGCTTGAAAAATGATGTGTAATTTTTTTTATAAAAGTGAATGAACAATTACACAACACTTCAATGAATCAAGGATCTTCTTACCGGTCTAGGTTCTGGAAGATTTTACACAACCTTACATTGATCAGAGTTGCAACAAGAATAAAATAATTGTCCACTACACTTCCGCGCACACTATAACACAGATGACCAACTCTGGAATTCAATCTAACCTGTGAAAAGAATTTCAAAGAAAAACATATGGTGAGCACAAAATATGCCCTCTAAGGGGTTTTGAAAACCTTTGATAAATCATTTTTAAAATTATCCTTTCGATAATAAATTTTAAATTTTCATTTCTAAATTTATTTGTAAAACAACCTTTACAAAATAATGTAATTCTTTTGAAAAATATTTACACTTTGAAAACACTTTTAAACTAATCTAGTGATTTTCTTTGGAAAATATTAAGCAAATTTAATTAAAACAAAACATCATTTTGAGGAAACTAATTTCGTTGAACGCTGTCTTGGGCCTACCCACTTAGAGAAGGATGGGTTCACTCTCCAAGGACCATCCATTTTTACAACGAACAAGCGCCGATATTTTTTTTGAAAATGTTTAATGTTTTCTTTACACATATATATATATATATAATAGTTTTTCTCACTGGAGTTTTTTACCTTTAAAATTGTCCTGGCATTTAAATAATCATTTCCACTAATATCCATATTTAAGTGTATATATATATATACACATGTATATATATGTGTTATTTTTATTGAAAAATAATTGTGAGTATTGATTCCCAAAAACTCATGTCACTTGACATGTACATAAACACCAACATACCCGATCTTCCATTGATAAATAATAAAAAAAAATATCAATGATTTGTTTTCATTACTAAATCACTTAAACCATTCTTTTAATTAAAAATCATAAAAAAAATAATGAGCATGCACCGAAGATTATAAATGTTATATTTCTAAAATCAACATTTCATTCAGGAGTAAAATTATAAATATAAACATGTACAAGACAACTTAAAATTATAACAAGCCTATAAACATTTCATCCACTTCCATTAAAATTCATTTCATTATAAAGTTTATCCAATGTTCATAAGTATGTGTATATACCTATATATTCTTATGCATGTATGAAGTTTCATATATGATTATCGATATATGGCCATAACCATGATTTTTATATGACTTGTATGTGACATAGTAAAATTATGATATTCTTAACTTATTAATTCATGACTATTAATTTATTTAAAACAATCATATATTTGAACATCATGAAGGTGCATATATATACATATATTTATATTATTCACTTGATTTTATATGCGATGTTCCTTCTAAAATAAATTTTAATTATTCAAATAGATTCATAAATTTAGAATAATTAAATTGCCCTTAAACTTTAGAACGGTTTATTAAAGCATATCAAAATATGTCCAAAACATCAAACATAGTGTTATTGGTTTAAGATAATCACTAAAGAAACCTTTGTAGCAATAATTTTCCAATACCAAAAAATATATACCATATTATTTAATATAAGAAAATCTGCCTTGAAATAAAATAAAAAGAAGAATAATAATCTATTTTTATGAGGATTTAAATGTGAAGAAAATCCCCCATACACACAAACCCACAAAATTAAAATCATGATAAACAAATAGTCATTTATCCCATTATACTAAACCAAATTTGAACATAATTTTGATAAACATAAACATGAATGATTTAGTTGAATAAATCAATTACAATTAAAGATTAAAGAGGAGAGGTATTTGAAAATAAAACATTTTAATTTAACATGATGATTCAAATACATGTTGTAATCTGGGAAAATAAAGTGTTGAAAATCAGAAAAATATATAGCATAAAATAAAGAGTCATTTACTTAATTTGTAGGCTGCTTCAATTTTCTTCAAAAGATTGAGAAGGGAGATAGAGAGTCCCGAGAACAAAAGGTGTGTTTTTAAGAGACTAGACTTGTTATTTATATCATCCAGAATGATTATTTTGACTTTTGAAAATATATAAGTATCTATTGAAATAATTAAAGAAGATTATGTGAATATAATAAAATATTTGATGTTATTGATGGTTTGGAGAGGAAAAGTTAAAATTTACACTCTTCTTCGTTGGATACCGACATCAAAGTAAAAAACATAAAGTGATACAGACAAAAATGAATAAACAAATGAATAAATTCTTGAGATGTTTTCAAAGATAAACACATTGATGATCAATTATGAAATATATATATATATATATATATATATCATTTTCAATAGCAGCAGAATGTGTGGTTTAGCAGGAAGGGTATTCGAGCAAGACAAAAAAAAACAGGTCCTAAAATATATTATCTCATAAGAGATAGATTAAAAATAATAGTTTATAGACAGATCAATCCAAATGATTTGCAATAAGATTCAGGTATGCGAAAAGAATAACTAGATGAAATATGGAATCAAATCCAGATAAAAAAATATATGGACAGCAGGTATCGAGAGGCTGGAATTGACAAACAAGGTCGCTGCTCTGTATATATCAATATGATTCGGGTATGCGAAAAGAATAATAAAAATTTACATGAAAATGAGTGGATATCATTAAACCAAATCTAAATTTCCTTAAACCCCATTCGGAAATATCAACCCGATTGCAAACAGGATGTAAACAGAAGGTAGAAAATCCTAATCATGCTTCGAACATTGAGCTTAGAAACCCTCACCTGAACACAAATCCAGAACCGGAATCCTAAATGCAAAACAGTTCGTGTGCGAGATGATCGTCGAACTCAGAACTCAAACTTAACCCTCAAAAAAACAGTGTTGTCGTACCCAGTCGACCTCTCTTCTCCGTGCAATACCCCGTTCAAACTCTACGAACCCTTTCTCGTCTTGGTTGAAAATAGAATCGCCATCCTCGCAGTCGAATCTGAAGACGAACCCATCACTTCGACCTCATTGTGCGACTGCTCGGACTCTATGTCGACCTCAACTCCTAAAGAAGAACCACGCTCGACACGATCCGGCTAGACTTCTCTTCGCGGCGTGACCTGCGGATTTTGATCCAAACCCTAGCACTACCCTGGACTCGAACGTAACATCCCAACCTGAAACCCCTAAATTCCAATTTTCACGATTATATTTTTTATATTTTCTTTAAAAACATTTATCGGTTTGTTTTCTTCTTCTTTTTTATTATTTTAACTAAAACAATTCTCTGAATATATATTGTTTCGATATATATATATATATATATATATATATATAAAGATGAATATTCATTCGTTTGGTTTTATTTTAAACATAAATTTATAAAGTTTTCTATATGTATTACTATATTTTATAACAATGTAAAATTAATATTAATATCATAAATTAACCTTATGTATATATATATATCAATTCTTAATAAAATTAAATTAAAGCCATATATAGTGTTCATTCATAATTTAAATCTTATTCTTAAAGTTATGTTTTGATTATAATTTTTTAATGTATAATTTCACAATATTTCATAAAATTTATTAAATTTACAAAGTTTGATTATTGTACCTCAATTATACACCAATATTTAAATCAAAATTGTCTATTTATTTTATTAAAAGTTGTCAAATGTTGGTTTTAAATATTCCAATTTATAACGGATAGTTTTTATAACGTTCGGATAAAATGTTATAAATGTCAATGTTTTAAGGGTCGTTTAAACACTCAGAAGAAGAAGAAAAAATATCGCGAAGCTCACGCCACTGCATTCGGAGATGGTTTTATATATTCCTCTTATTTTTAGTTATGTTTCTATTATCATTGCCATAAATTTTGTGCTTCTATCAGATTAAAGAGATGATAACTACTCAATCAGCATCGTTGTATTTCTCTGTGGTCTTCCAATTGTTTGATTATCAATAGAAGTGGGTTTAATGGGTCAGTTATTGTGTGTCAAGGATGTATTTTGGTATTTGTATGAATAATGTGCTTGCTAATTATATATTTGCATTCAGAAATTTATTTTATTGTACCTTGGAAACATTGGAAAAACATAAAACTTAATTTTAATCCTAGGGTGTTACATTCTACCCCCCTTAAAAATAATTTCTCCCTTGAAATTCATTTACACTTATCACTCTTAATTCCCATCTATTATGAGTCTAACATGATGACCCCAAGGTCTGTATAGTTTTCTTCCACAGTTTCCATGTCTTCCTAAGAGATTAAAGTTCAATGTGGCTTCGAAATATTCCACTTTCTTCCCCCAAATGCAACTAGTGCAAGAGGGGTTGTATGGATTTAGGCACCGGAAGATAGTCCTCAAGGAATGATAATCAATATAGTATCTGAGAAGTTCATCTTGAATTTGGTTCCTATAAGAAAGTATCATTTCTTTGTCTTTGAATGTTTCAAATTGATCATAAATTCTTCTTGTGAAGCAAAAGCTTAAAAGTTGACACATAAATGTTGTGTGAATATTTCCTTCTTCAGCTACTCTATATAAAGTTGAGATTGATTCTGGTTGCTCGAACATTATAAAGCACCTAAAAAGTCCTTCGTAATATGCCCCTTGGCGTCGATAGAAGTGACATTGGATCTGTCTAATATCTTCAAAGACGAAACTAGAACCACGATGAAAATGAATTATATCAGGTGTGACTGATATATTATAGATTTGTTTACAGGAATGTCGCATGGCTTCGTAGGGCTCAGATTCTTCTTTTCATGATTTTTCCATGATCATACCGAGTAATTCATCTGGAAGGCTTAAGAGACTTGTTTGAGTTCTCCTTCCTTCCATCTGAAAATTACAAAGAGGAATGTTGACTGAGAAAGGACAGTCAATTTATCGAAAGGTTCTAAATTTCCAGAGTTATCTAGACCATGCCTCTGATACTAATTATAACACCCCGAGCCCAATCTTCTGGCCTCGGTGCTTGAAAAATGTTGTGTAATTTTTTTTATAAAAGTGAATGAACAATTACACAACACTTTAATGAATCGAGGATCTTTTTACTAGTCTAGGTTCTGGAAGATTGTACATAACCTTACATTGATCAGAGTTGAAACAAGAATAAAACAACTGTCCACTACACATCTGCATGCACTACAACACAGATGACCAACTCTGAAATTCAATCCAACCTGTGAAAATCATTTCAGAAAAAAATGTAGGGTGAGCACAAAAGATGCCCAGTAATGGGTTTTGAAAACCTTTGATAAATCATTTTTAAAATTATCCATTCGATAATACATTTGAAAATTTCATTTATAAATTCATTTGTAAAACAACCTTTACAAAATAATGTAATTCTTTTGAAAAATATTTACACTTTGAAAACACTTTTAAACTAATCCAGTTATTTTCTTTGGAATATATTAAGCAAAATTAATTAAAACAAAACATCATTTTGAGGCAACTTATTTCGTCGAAGGCTATCTTGGGTCTACCCACTTAGCAATGGATGAGTTCACTCTCCAATTACCTTCCATTTTTACAACGAACAAGCACCGATATTTTTTTTTGAAAAAGTTTAATGTTTTCTTTACAGATATATATATATATAATAATATTGCTCACTGGATTTTTTTACCTTTAAAATTCTCAAGTCATTTAAATAATCATTTCCACTAATATCCATATGTAATTAGATATATATATATACATATATATGTGTGATTTTTATTGAAAAATACTTGTGATTATTGATTCCCAAAAACTCACATCAGTTGACATGTATGTAAACACCAACATACCCGATCTTACATTGATAAATAATAAACAAAGAAATAACGATGATTTGTTTTCATTACTAAATGACATAAACCATTCTTTTAATTCAAAATAATAAAAATAATAATGGGCATGCACCGAATATTATAAATGTTATATTTTTTAAATCAACATTTCATTCATGAGTAAAATTATAAATATAAACATGTACAAGAAAACTTAAAATTATAACAAGTTAATAAACATTTCATCCACTTCCATTAAAATTTATTTCTTTGTAAATTTTTCCAATGATCATAAGTATGTGTATATACCTATAGATGCTTATGCATGTATAAAGTTTCATAAACGATTATCAATATATGGCCATAACCATGACTTTTATATGACTTGTATGTGACATAGTAAAATTACGATATTCTTAACTTATTAATTCATGAATATTAATTTATTTAAAACAATCATATATTTTCACATCATGAAGGTACATATATATACATATATGTATATATATATTATTCACTTTATTTTATATGTGATGTTCCTTCTAAAATAAATTTTAATTATACAAATAGAATCATAAATTTAGAATAATTAAATTTCCCTAAAAAATTTAGAACGGTTTATTAAAGCATATCAAAATATGTCCAAAACCTCAAACATATAGATATTGGTTTAAGAGAATAACTAAAGAAAACTTTGTAGCAATAATTTTCCAATACCCAAAAATATAAACCATATTAATTAATATAAGAAAATATACCTTGAAATAAAATAAAAAGAAGAATAATGATCTATTTTTATGAGGATTTAAATGTGTAGAAAATCCCCCATACACACAAACCCATAAAATTAAAATCCGGATAAACAAATATTCCTTTAACCCATTATACTAAACCAAATTTGAACATAATTTTGATAAACATAAACATGAATGATTTAATTGAATAAATCAATTACAGTTAAATATTAAAGAGGAGAGGTATTTGAAAATAAAACATTTTAATTTAACATGATGATTCAAATACATGTTGAAATCAAGGGAAAATAAAGTGTTACAAATCAGGAAAATATATAGCATAAAATAAAGAGTCCCTTACTTAATTTACAGGCTGCTACAATTTTCTTCAAAAGATTGAGAAGTGAGATAGAGAGTCCCTAGAACAAAAGGTGCGTTTTTAAGAGACTGGACTTGTTATTTATATCATCCAGAATGATTATTGTGACTTTTAAAAATATATAAGATTCTATTAAAATAATTAAAGAAGATTTTTTGAATCTAATAAAGTATTTGAAGTTATTGAAGGTTCGCAGAGGACAAGTTATAATTTACAGTCCTCTTAGTTGGATACCGACATCAAACCAAAAAACATAAAGTGATACAGACAGAAATGAATAAATTCTTGAGATGTTTTCAAAGGTAAACACATTGAAGATAAATTATGAAATATATATATATATATATATATCATTGTCGATAGCAGCAGAATGTGTGGTTTAGCAAGAAGGGTATTCGAACAAGACAAAAAAAATAGGTCCTAAAATAGATTATCGCATAAGAGATAGATTAAATATAATAGCGTATAGACATATCAATCCAAATGATTTTCAATAAGATTCAGGTACATGAAAAGAATAGCTGGATGAAATATGGAATCAAATCTAGATAAAAAATATATACAGACAGTAGGTATTGAGAGGATGGAATTGACAAACAAGGTCGCTGCTCTGTATATATCAATAAGATTCTGGTATGCGAAAAGAATAATAAAAAATTACATGAAAATGAGTGGATATATTTAAAAAAAATCTAAACTTCCATAGAACCCATTCAGAAATATCAACCCGATTGCAAACAGGATGTAAACAGAAGGTAGATAATCCTAATCGTGCTTCGAACATTGAGCTTAGAAACCCTTACTTGAACACAAATCCAGAACTGGAATCCTAAACACGAAACAGTTTGTGTGCGAGATGGCTGTCGAACATGGAACTCAAACTTAACCCTAAAAAAATAAAAACAGCATTGTCATACCCGGTCGACCTCTCTTCTCCGCGCAATACCCCATTCGAACTCTACGAACCCTTTAAGCTTGGTGGAAAACAGAATCTCCATCCTCGCAGTCGAATCTAAAGACGAACCCATCACTTTGACCTCACCGTGCGACTGCTTGGACTCTACGTCAACCTCAACCCCCGAAGAAGAACCACGCTCAACACGATCCGGTTGGACTTCTCTTGGCGGTGTGACCTGCGGATTTTGATCTGAACCCTAACACTGTGTTGGACTCGAACACAACATCCCAACCCAAAACCCCTAAATTCTGATTTTCATGATTATATTTTTTTATATTTTCTTTACAAATGTTTATTGGTTTGTTTTCTTCTTCATTTCTATTATTTTAACTAAAACAATTCTCTGAATATATATTGTTTCGATATATATATATATATATATGAATATTCATTCTTTTGGTTTTATTTTTAAAAAAAATTATAAAGTTATTTATATGTATTACTATATTTTATAACAATGTAAAATTAATATTAATATCATAAATTAACCTTGTATATATATATAACAATTCTTAATAAAATTAAATTAAATCCATATATATTGTTCGTTCATAATTTAAATCTTATTCTTAAAGTTATGTTTCAATTATAATTTGTTAATGTATAATTTCACATTATTTCATAAAATTTATTAAATTCACAAAGTTTGTTTATTGTATATATATTATATAATAATATTTAAATCAACATTTTTTATTTATTTTATTAAAATTTGTCAAATGTTGGTTTTAAATATTACAATTTCTAACGGATAGTTTTTATAACGGTTGGATAAAATGTTATAAATTTCAATGTTTTAAGGGTCGTTCAAACACTCAGAAGAAGAAAAACAAATATCGTGATGCTCACGCCACTTCTTTCGAAGATGGTTTTATATATTCCTCTTATTTTTAGTTTCATTGCTATTATCTTTGCCATAACGTTTGTGCTTCTATCATATTCAAGAGATGATAACTACTCGATCGACATCATTGTATTTCTTAGTGGTCTTCCAATTGTTTTATTATCAATAGCAGTCGGTTTAATGGGTTAGTTATTGTGTGTCAAGGATGTATTCTGGTATTTGTATGAATAAAGTGCTTGCTACTTATATATTCTCTTTCGAAAATTTATTTTATTGTACCTTGGAAACATTTAAAAAACATAAAACTTAATTTTAAACCTGGGGTGTTACATCGACAACCATTGAAAACATGGGGATACACTTATTCAACATCGTATGTACCCTTATATAGTGATATATACCCTTACACTATGCTTGGACTTCATGTGTTACCCTTATAAAAATATTTATGTACTCTTATGTAACCATTAGAAAAATGGTCTTACCTTTAAATATCACCTAGGATCCCGTATGAAACTCTGTCATTACCCTTACACAACCTTTTTAAGCAGGTACAAACCCATATGCAGTGCCTCCATTACACAAATGAAGCATGTGTACATAGGTATATATGAATAAGAAGTCCATAAAAAAGTGGCCTTACACTTACAAATCACATGAAACAAGGTCTTTACCCTTATACAACACATGGAAAACTCTTTTTATTCTTACATAACAAATGGAAAAACTACCCTACCCTTATGTACAATATAAAAACCCAATTTTTATTGTATGTAACCCTTTTAAATCAAGGTTTACCTTTATAAAACACCTTGAATCCATAAAAAAGGGTTTTCTATATAGAAAAATTAAATTCTAATATAAAAATACTTATAAATTATAAAAAGGTTTCAAAGATGAATTTAAAATTTATAATATTACAGGTAGCTCTTACTTAACCATGTTCTATTGGTTATTATTCTTTATAGGTGATGGTAATAATATGTGGATAGGAATTAGTAGATTCCTTAGTATTCCTTGTCTCAAGTGATGATAATCACGAATTCAATGGGTAAGGGGATATAATGGGATCTCATATTAGTGACCATGAGGTTTTTCATTTCTTATAGTATAGATTGGTTAGAATTCACTGTGTTCATTTTATTTTGGTCATAATATAGGGAATAAATTGGCTTCTTGTTTTCATTGGTTTATTTGTGTCTCTTTTTTTTTTGTTTATTTCACATATTTTAAGATATTGTTTAACTTTTTATGGATTTGAAATTTTCTTTTCTATGTTTCCATTTTTTCTAGCTCATATTTCTGGATTTAATGGTGTATTCTATATTTAGTTCATGTTTAAAAATTTCTATTAGTGTTTTATATGGTATGGGTGATTTAATATTCCTATCCCTAGATTTTGAAATGTTAAATTTTTTTTGAAACCTCATGTACTCTTACCATCTATGCACGGTGGCTAATTCTTGTTGGTTGTCTATGTTTTCTCATATTTGGTCTCAATGTTTAATAATTCTACCACGTGTCTCTATTCATTATTTTTTGTGTAGTGGATGCCTGGTCATGCTAGTCTATAGTAAATAATTCCAATAATGTTGGATGATAAATTAATAGTGTATTAAACAATTGATATGAATCTGATTCATTTGAAGGATCATGATGCCACACTATAATATCTAGTCAATCTCATTCCTGTCATGGGTGACCAAGTCTATGAAATTTCCTAGACAAACTCTTTATATACTTACTAATAGATAATACTTTATGATAGAGTACTATAAGAACTAGTTTTGGATAAATTTTCTATCTCTAGTGTGTCTATCCAAACACAAGTTCCTCTTCTTTTTAGGACTACCTATCCAAGTATAAGGAAGGAACACATAGAAGAAAACATTTCCCACTAACTGGTGTAGATGGTAGAATTGTATCATGTACATTTCTTATATATGTGGGGAATTCTCATATAATTCCACACCAGGATTATCATTGAGGCATGTTCTTGAACTAGAGGACTTGTATCATTTTAATATTATAGATTTATTTTCCTGAAACCCATATACTTTCTAAGTTAGGGGTTAACACATTAACATTTGTAATCTAGGATATTTGAAAATATAAAATACCATTATTTAAACTACGAAGAGAAATAGGTATCATATTTCATATATAGGGAGTTATATTATTAAATTTATTATTTCATAGAAGAATTTATTTCCTAAATAGAGAATTCATAGGTTTCTAGTTCCATACGGTTGCTTCATAAGATTTATTTGGTACCATCACTCCATCTCTCGTTTTTAAAGTATTGTGAAATTTTGTTTTTAATTTATCATATTTTTAATCAAGAAACAAGTGTTCTTCAGGTATTTTTGTATTTAATGTGTTTTCCTCCTTTATCATTATTCTAAGTAAATATTCAAATATTTGTTACATATGGGATGATCTATGATTTATTTTCTACTACGTAGTCCCTTTGGATATCTTTCACCTTCATACCTTGGAAGGGGTAGTATACGGTTTTATTAGTTAATTAATTCCTTTGGTATATTTGGTAAACTTTTTCTAGTAGTTTAACTTATTTATTCCTCACTTGTAGTCTCTAAATTTATGAGGACGGAGAGCCTTATGGTAGGTATAATGTATCCCCCCCATTTGAGGTACTTTACCAACTTTATTATGTTTATTGAGGTTATATAATACTTTTTTAGTTTTGGGAGTTTATGGATGTTTTTGGAGTGTTTTGGAATTATTTTTATGGGTCTATGGATTGAGCATGGTTCATTGAATCCATGAACTATATCTAGGAAGTTGTGCAAGGAATTGTTGGAAGTCACTTGGTAGGTGCCTGATTAGTGCATGGACTATCCAAGACATGAAAGTTAACTTGTGAAACCATTAAAAATGTGACATTTTTAATAGTAGGATGTATATGGTTAGTGATGTATTTTCAAACCCATGTGGCATAACCATGTAGTCCTCTAGGTTTGACAAAATTTCATGTCCATGGTAGGAAAATGGTTTGAAACCCCGTACATCTTAACCATTAAATTTACAGTTAATACTTGATAAATTATAATTTAACTCAAAGTTACACCTCAAAAATATCATTTTCTCTTATTTTCCTATGATCATGAACTCATATTCTATCCTAGGATATATTATAGATTCCCTTTGAGTCATAGGTCATCTGTTTGATAAGTTCCATAGTGGAGCCAAGACATCTAATCTGATGATGAGGATTGGAAAGGTCTCTGTCCAGTGATAGACTTTCGTTGATGCTAATAAGTCTAGCACTATATTGGGTGGATATTCCTGGAGAAAATTGGTGTTGGTGCCTTATAATCTGACAGTTATTGCGTTGTTTGATAGGATGAAGTAGGACCTTATCTTAGGGGTTGGTGGGAATTACGCTTCTATAGATGCATCTGATCTTCGAGGAAGTACTATACATAATGGCGATACTAGAATTGCAGGTCCTGTAGGGGATTCACCGAACCATAGGGAAAGTGGAGTTGAGCAGCATGATGTTAGTAGGGAAGATGTTGGATTGATAAAAAATGGTGATTTTGGGAATAAGGAGGTCGAGATGAAGTTGAATTCAGTCTATGGTAGGAAAACCAATGAGGAAACGCTTCTCTGTATAACTGTTAAGGAGCCAAATTTTCAACTGCAATCCAATGGTGAATTGAAGATTTTAATTTCTATTTGTAAATGATTTCCATAGCTGGAGCATGAAAATATCTCTAATGTGGATGAAAGTTCACAAATTAAGGAAGGTAACAATATGAATATTTTTTTTGGAAGGTGCAATGTGGAAGGAGTATGGGCTTCCTTCTCAGGAGGATGGAACCATAGAAATAGTTTTGTAGTAGGAGATACTAGATGGTCATGATCTTGTAGAATAGCCAAAGTTTATAGCAATGATTGACACTAATAATCAATTTCAGAAGGACGAGGAGAGAAATATGCAAGTTATGAGGTGCATATCCCTGGAAAAGGGGGGATAACACTGATAGTGACATGGAGAAAGATGGTGACTTGATCAGGCCTTCATATAGTGACATTATACAAGGTGGGAGGATGAAGATGATCAGGAATTAAGAATTCATGACTGCTCCACCATGAAGAATGATGATTAAGTATTACTCTAATCTTCCAAAGTCGGTGTCCACTAGGTCTTCTATTAGAAACAATGAGTTTCTATCCTTGGATCGAATGAATATGAGATGGAAGTATGCTATGGTTCTGAATCATTATGAAAGCTATGAATGTGAATCAATTACTATGGAAGAAGCTTTTTACCAGGGATGTGGTGATGGGTACAACTTTTATGATATGTAGTAGTCTCTTTTGGTATGTTGTACTTGTTTACTGACCTTTTATTTTATTTTAATAAATTTTCAAGGGGTTATCCTCTCACTGATCTTTTTTGGTAGAAATATATATATTCTCTCATCAATAGATTTAGGTCTGATGATGTCTTTTTGATGTGGAAATACTGGAATCTATAATGTAAATAAGTATTAAAGAATGATCAAGATATTTTGTGTGTTTTTATTCATTTTCATCGTTTTTTTAGGATGGTGACTTCCCTTCCCCTTTAACTATACTATATCATGAAAGATTGATGTTTTAGTCACTCTCCCTTTCTTTTTGGGAGAACATATTTAGTTTTAGTACATAAATCATTAATTTTGAAATTATGTGAATATTTTTTTTGATAAATTTCATGAAATAAAATGGTTTTCATAAAATTCATTTATATGGAATGATTTTATATAGTAATTTGAAATAAATAGTTGGTGTTAATTCATTATCATTGGATTCGACCCTGATTATGGGGTGTATACCATTGGGGAACCTAGATATTGGTCACATTATGTTGACTTGCTAGATCAATAAGTAACTGATCAAGATTATGGAACTGTCACTTGGAATGCATGTGTGTGGGTGTGAATCATGTAATGGATATTCCATGTGGGAAATTAATGATTTTAAAATTGAATTAGTTCAATTATTATTTTGAAAACATTTCCTTATGGATAAATTGGTCACCTTTAAATTTAAACCATTTAAATTGATCAATTATTTTATTATTTCTATTTTTGTATTATAATATATATATATATATTTAAGTGTGAGATAACGTGATCATGTTATAGTTCTGTGTGTTAGAAAGCATTTTGGAATTACCTACAGAGTTTAATAATCTCCCCCAATTTTTTGAAATTTGGGGGATCTATAGATAGTATTTATAGAGATAAAAGTTAATTAAATGTGTCATACATTACTAGTTATGCATCATGATATAGAGGGATTGGGACTTTGAGTGTGAGCATAATGTATGTTTTGAGTAATTTTTGGGTAGATGCCAAATCAGTTTCTTTGAGTTTTTATTACCTTTATTATATCATTGTTATACCATTAAATTACTTCTTCTTCTTTGATTTTACTTTTTGGTTTGACTTGAATTGGATTTTTTTACATTCATCAAATATTTTTGTGTACTATTATGATCTTCAATAGGTTTTTATTATCAGAGGGAAACTCATTCCCTAATGATCTTATGCCCTTGTCACTTAATTTCATCCCTAATTTTCAAAGAAACATCACCTAATGTTTGTAGCACCTCTTCCTCTTCCCAATGAAATGGGTGAGGGGTAGGATGTATCAATTGGTTACCATTCAATGATTGGTCATTAAATATAAGAGGGGTTGGTTCATTGTTCATTAGAGAGGAAAATATGAAGTCCAATTACATATTAATTTCATGTGAATTTAAAAAAACTTACCAACTCTACATAAATTCTACTATGAAGGAAATGTAGTGGTTTTTTAAAAATGATGAAATTAAATTGTTGAATAAAAAAACTAGCCGCCACATCCAAATTCATATATGTAATAATAATAAAGAAAATAATTTTTGTGATGTTACTTTGTTGAATAAATAAATTAATTAGATGTGCTCTAAATGAAAAATGGGAATTTTATTAACAGTCAAAACAATAAAGTAGTGAATCGCACATCTCAACCACTATATCTTTTTCATTTATAATTTTTTGGGACCATAAGAAATAAATCAATAAATAATGATAATTATTTTATTTAAATTTTTTATAAATTCACTTTTCTTAAATTTATTGTGTTCATGGATCGTAATTTAGTGTCTCTAAAAAATATAGTGTTTTTGAAGAAGTGATGAAATCTCTAGAATGTATCTTTGAGAAATTTGTTAAACGGAGAAAATATTAAGTACACAATTAAAAAAATTGAATTATATCTTATAATTCATGGTTTTAGTCATGAATTATTTAAAAAATTTACCAAAAATTAAAATGTTTTGTTAAACAAAAAATTAATTTTAATGGAAATGGATCATACCACATTGGTGGATCATAATACTTATAAATTGTTTTTGAGTCAAACTTGTTGGAATGGTATTTCATATTTAATATCATTATTTATATTGATCTAAATCATGTTTTCCTCTATGTGATATTTATTATAATAAATATCTATGATTGGAATAATAAAGGTTACAGTATTTCCCATAATTTTATCAATGTAAAAGGTTAATACTATGGGTTGTTTGAGAAATCAGAAATTAAATGTGTCTTCCTTAGTTATTCTAAAAATACAAGACAATAATATTATTAAAACAAAGTTATGTGGAATACTAGGAAGAGTGATAATATTTAATTGATGTAAAACTAAAGGAATAAAATTATATAGTGAGAACTAGGTTAAAAAAATAAAGATGATTAAGTGGAATTTATATAGAATAAGGGTGAAGTTTGTGAAAATAATGGGAATTCAGATTACGCTTAAGATGAAAATGATGATTGGACTATGTCTATTGATGAAATAAAAATCATATATTACCCATCCTGGAAAGTGAAATTTGGTGTAGGCCTAGAGTATTATTGGATATTGTCTCCCAAAAAAATATGTCCTTGTAAGGAAACATTATTTATGAAATTGTTTCTTGTGGGATGACTCTATGGAACCGGAGACACCCAATTGTTCTATATCAGTGATGACTGAGGGACCTTCTTTATAAAGGTGGGAACTCATTATATGGTTTTGATGATGATGATTAATAAATAAAATTGTTCAATAGGATGTGAGGTGGGGATCATAACACCCCTTTGAGCGATATTATTGTCTACTCCAAGAATCTCTTGTAGAATTAAGATATATTCATAAATCATTTTCTAATTCCCAAGTATGATGTGGGTAGCCCTATAATTAATAACCAGTTATTAGTCTATATGGAATTTTAAATCCCCTATATGTATCTGAGGTTAATCATAAATGGATTTATCTGTATGTATCAGAGGTTCTCCGTCAATGGAATCCCATTTTGTACAAATTTGAGATTCATTGTTTATGTTGGAACTAGTTTTCTATTCACACGGTGAGGCACTCTAGAGTGTATTTTCATCGAAGGAGGTGATCATTGTTTTGATGTTGGGATCGAACCCATATGATTGGATTCCTATGTATCCTTATGAAAAGAATCAGAACCCACATTATGTTGGATCTAAATCTACAGATTATACACAAGAGGGGGGTGAATTATGTCTTTTTCAATTTTTCGGTAACTCTTTGATTGAACGAGTTCTGTACTCTATACTTTATCAGATTTGATTGTACAGCAGAATAAGTAAAAACAAGAACACAAAGATGTATAGTGGTTCGGGGAACATAAGGCCCCTATTCTACTCCACCAACGCTCAACTCCACGAGCTTGGTGATTTTCACAATCTAGTCCTCTTTTCCACAGACCGGTTCACAACTGAGTACAGGTAGTTGACACCTTTACAATCTTCAGGCTAACAATGCCTTCTCATTCAAACACGAACCTACATAGATTATAACGAGAATCTGGTTACTCAAGAATAAAAAGAATTTCAGAAAGAAGTTTTCCAGTTGATCTTCAAAATTGCAACAGAATACAATTGACAACAGATTGATCGTCGTCTCTAGAAAAATGTATTTTCAAGTCGAAGTAGTTCTGAGTTGATCCAGTTGCAATAGATATAGAGATATAGTTAACAACATCAACAGTAGTAGATCCACAGTAGATATTCGATGTAGAACAGGTGAATCTTCTATCAAGTTCTTTCTTCTTAAACAAACAGTTCTTTGACGCTCATATTGAATCAGGAGAACTGGGTGCTTTTTGCAGTCTCTATTTTCCACCTTTTTTATAATAGATTGATTACCATACATGCTTGTACCTGGTGTTTCAGAGAAAATATATATAATAAAGATGATCATATATCCTGAACATTTGGATCCATAAAAGTCTCCTTTTTATTCGCGATATTCAAAAAATTGAATTTACAGAGAAGTCGTAACTTCCCTTATGACTCGACATAAAAATCTCCTTTTAATTCGATCTTAAATCCATTGATAAAACATATTTGAATTTTTCAAAGTAGTACTTTAAAAAAGATGATAAATCCGGCTTGAAATCCTCCCAATAATCAGCTTGATGATCGCTGCATAAAAATATCATCTTTCAAAATTTCTGACGCCAAACGTAAGGTTGATGATGTGGCCTCCAAACGTAGGGTTGATGACATAGTCTTCAAACGTAAGGTTGATCTTAAACATAGGGTTGATCATCCATAATTTTTCTTCAACTCCCAAATGTACAGCAAAAGATCCATACTTTTACTTGATCCATACTTTTCCAAAAACGTATGGTTTTTTACAAAAGTAAGGTTGATGAACAATACTTTTGAGAAACAAACGTAACGTTTAGTACTTACGTACGGTTCTCCTTCCATACATTTTTGATAACCAAAACATAAGGTTCCTTCCTAACGTAAGGTTCTTCTTTCATACTTCACTGAAAACGTATGGTTATTTAACCATACTTTTCTCTTATCTCTAAAGGTATACACGCTTTTCATCCTTACGCTACATTTATTCACGTAGGGTATGAACAGTGATTCCAGAACGTGCTAAAGCAGATTCCCCACTACATTTATCCCCGTAAGGTATGAACAGTGATTCCAGGATGCGCTTAAAGCAGATTCCGAACAAGTAATAAATTCTCGTTATTTCAAGAGTTAAATAAATTAATAAATTCCTTCAAAATACTAAATAAAATCATTAGAAAATAACTAAGGGTATTTGTGAGCATCAAAATTATCATAAAGAGACAGAATATTATTTTCAATAATCTCCCCCTTTAAATAAAATTATTATGTATTGTTGAAAACAATACTTTGGTCAACAATGTCCCCCTTTTTGATGATCACAAAACCCATAATATAATAAAATTATTTAAATGAAATTAACTTTCAAAATTACTTACATAACGTTTTGGAATTTTGAGAGGATGAAACAATATTTAATTTTAGAAAAATTATTTCAATAAAAATATCTCTTCCAGAAATAAAAAAATCTTTAGAAATAAAAGTTCTTAGTTTTATCCAAATTTCTCTTTCTGAATAACCTTTATAATAAAAAATCTAGATAAGTACCCAAAATATTAAATATACAGAAAACCATTGAAATAAGTTTTTGAAAAATAAAATTTTGTGGTTATCCAAATTTCTCCACCTTTTTGTGATATCAAAAAGAATGATAAATCATGGATTTTAACACTTTTAATGTTGCACTGAAATGTTAGTAAATTCTATAATGAACCGTTTAATAGTAAATTTATCTGATATACTGGCATATGTCAACTTAAAAAAGAAATAAACAAATAGAGAAGAAACAAATAAACAATGACGGAAATTTTTATACAAAAATAGCAATATATACATGACAATGATATACATAGGAATCAAGGTTTGGGTAAGATAGGCAACAGGTTCTATCTTTTATGGATTGTAGACATGATTTCTATAAAATGTTCCTTGAGTCTATTCATCATTCCATCTACAAGTTTGATAATGAGATCTCTGTTCTCTTGAGTCATATGAATATCCTCAATTAAATTGACTCTAAAAAACTCATGCATCCTTTCTTCCTTTTCGACAAACACAGATAGCTTCTCTGATAACTGATTTAACAGGATTCTGATCAATGTCTCACTAGATGTCAATTGATCCACTAAAAACTTATGATTGTCCAGCAACAATGATAATGGAGCACTATGACATTGAAGATCTTGTAACATGTCATTCATGTTTCTCATCAAAGCTGTGATAGCTTGAAACCTTCTGATTAAATCAGGTGAAGTACCTGATCCACTGACAGCATTATTTGCAACTGATGCAAATTGGTTCCCCATAAACAACTTCAGATCTAATAAATCTGTCTTCATAACCATTTCAGATTTCAAATTTTCAATTGCATTCATCATATCCTCTTTAAACATTTCAACTTCTAGACTTGAGACTGTACTCTCTTTTAGCTTTTGAAATCTAAATTGTTCAAAGGTTAAGTCATTTCTCAGAGTGACATTCTCAGATTCTAATTGAGACACCTTTTTGTACAATTCTTCAACTTCTTTCTTCCTTGAATCAGAGGCACCCTGTGCTTGATTCTCATTCTCAGGCTCTGGATGATGTAGCAGTACCAAAGGTAATGATTCAGCATCATATTTCTCTTTTTCTTTGTCCTGAGTAGGTCAGTCCATAGATTTTTCCTTAGAGCCCACATACTCCTCCACAGAAAAATCCTATTGAAGTACTTCTATGTTAGCATCAGAAGCATGCTCACCACAAACATTAGCATCTTGTATTTCCACTGGATTTTCGATATCAACATTTTCAGAAGTTTCCTAAGGTCTGGCAACTTCCCCACCAGGCATTGCCTCATTATCTTGGTTCTGTTGAAGTGTCACTTCAACATTAGCTACAATATGTTCCTGATTCTCCCTTTGAGCTTGTTCTTGATCTCATAATCCCTCTACTAGTGTTGTTCTTTCACTAACAACTTCCATGGTCTTATCAATAATATCTTCTCTTATAAAAGAAAAAGAAAATATAGCTTCTGTTGTTTTTGCCAGTGCAGGGGAAGTAATTTCCTCATTAACATATCTAGTTCTTCGAGATTGAAGTCCCTCCTGACTTCTTTCTTCTTCAGCTTCTTCCACTTCAAATCGGATCCTTGTTGCTACATTTCTGACTCTTGATTTAGCCTGTACCTCCTTGGACTTAGCAGGTTGAGCCTGAGCACTCTCTGAGTCTTCCTCATCTCCTACTGGAAAAATATTTCTTTTAATGGTTCTCCAGAAATATCCAATTTTCCTTAAAGTTCCAGCATTAAACACATTACTGTGATGACAGTTTACTCGGGCATCCACTAATCTCCCCATGTCTTTCTTAAGCAGTAGTTCAGAAATAAATCAACTGAAAGGATAGAAGTTCATCCAAGCATCGCTTTGGAAACAGTAATTGAGATACCTTATCATGTACCATGGGAAGTTCAACTTGATATCACATAACAGAAGATACATTATGTACATATCAGGGTACAAAATCTTTTCCATTTCTTCCATTCTTGGAGCTATTACAGTCTGAAAAAATTTAACCAGGATCTTCTGATTTGGTTCTAAATCATTCACCATCATTTTCATAATAGTATATGTTCCAAAAAAAGACATAATATCCTCAGATTTATGCACAACATCTCCTATATTCTTCAAATCAAAATGAAAAACTCTCTCATGAGGGCAGTTGAGAATCTGACCAATCTCTACTGATGAGATTGAGAAATCCCTATCCTCTATGTTAGCCATCATACTATCCTCGGTATCTCCCAAACTAAACTATACCGATTTGAAGAAGTATCAAAGTTATACTTCATATAGAAATTCCGTATTTTCACTGTTGAACATCTGTTCAAGATTCTGAAATGACAGAACTTGCTTCAACAGCAGATTTGTCTGAAATAACAAGTCAAGATCGATTACCTTGCCCTGTAAGATTGTTCATCCCTCGGAGCATTATCTCTTGGCATTGCTTAGCTCGGCTTCACTAGCTCTTTTAGTTCTTACCATATCTGCGAAAATATATGAAGTTTTGAAGGTTAGGATTTCGGAGGTTCAATGATTAGGGTTTAGGAGCAGAAGTACGATTTTCGGATTTCGAAAGGGTTTTGATAGAAGTGAAACGGTTTAGAAGTCGAAAAGGCTCTAACAGCCTTGATTCCCGTGTAATCACTAATCATTACATAAATTTAAATAAAATTTCCATATGGCGAAAAAAAATCTTAAACAGTATTCAAAAAACAAAATAAAATTTACAAAGAATAAATAAAAGTAAATAAAAATAAAAATTATTTAAAATTAAATAAACCTAGCTCCCCCTTAATAAAATCAAACCTTACTGTGGGAAGTGGTTTAGTAAAAATATCTGCTAATTGAATTTCAGTATTTATGAATTCTAAAAATATATCTTTTTTAATAACATGATCTCGTAAAAAGTGATGCCTTATATCAATGTGTTTAGTTCTAGAATGACTAATAGGATTTTTTTTAAATATTAATTGCACTTTTATTATCACATAAAATAGGTGTATTATTAAAATTCAACCCAAATTCCATAAGATTTTTTTTTATCAACAATACTTGTGCACAACAACTTCCAGCAGAAACATATTCTGCCTCAGCTGTTGACAGGGAAACTGAATATTTTTTCTTACTAGACCATGATACTAAAGACTTTTCTAAAAAGTGGCATGTTCCTGATGTACTTTTTCAATCTAATCTACAACTTCCAAAGTCAGCATCTGAATATGAAATCAAATTAAAATCAGAAGTTTTAGGATAAAGAAGAGATTGAAAAACATATCCTTTTAAATATCTAAAAATTCTTTTAACAGTAGTTAGATGAGATTCGTTAGGATTTGATTGAAATCTAGCACAAAGACAAACTGAATACATTATATCTGGCTTGATAGCAGTAAGATATAATAAACTACCAATCATACCTCTATATAACTTATTTTCAACTGATTTTCCAGTTTCATCCAAATCAAATTTTATATTAGTACACATAGGAGTTGTAAATGTCGTGCTGTTTTCAAGTCCAAATTTCTTAAGTAAATCAGTAATGTATTTTCTTTGATTAAAAACATTTCCAAAATATTTTTGAAATATTTGAAGACCCAAAAAGAAATTTAATTCTCTCATCATACTCATTTAAAATTATTTTTATATTAACTTTGAAAACTCATGACAAAAAGTTTTATTAGTTGATCCAAAAATTTCATCATAAACATAAATTTGAACCAATAAAAATTTATTTTTTACAGTTTTCATAGAGTGTTGGGTCTGCCATTCCAACAAGAAAATCATTTTTCAAAAGAAAAGAACATAATCGTTCATACCAAGCTCTAGGTGCTTGTTTAAGGCCATAAAGAGATTTAGTTAGTTTAAAAACAGAATCTGGTTTTTGAGAATTTTCAAAACCAGTAGGTTGCTCAACATAAACTTCCTCCATTAAATAACCATTTAAAAAGGCAGATTTAACATCCATATGAAATAATTTAAAATTCATATAAGATGCATAGGCTAAAAAGATTCTAATGGATTCTAACCTAGCTATAGGTGCAAAAGTCTCATCATAATCTATTCTGTCATCATGATTGTATCCTTTAGCAACTAATCTTGATTTACTTCTAGTTATTGTGCCTTGGTCATCCTGTTTATTTCTAAAGACCCATTTGGTTCATATTACAGTATAATTCTTAGGTCTTTCCACTAATTCCCAAACTTCATTTCTTTTAAATTTGTTTAATTCATCTTTCATTTCTATTGCCCAGCTTTTATCATCTAAAGCTTCTTCTATAGTCTTGGGTTCTTGTTGAGATAGGAAGGCAGAGAGTTCCACTAGGTTTCCTAAGTTTCTTCTAGTTTGAACACCAGTTTCTAGGTCACCTATTATAGTTTCTAAAGGGTGATTCCTTAGGGTTCTAGTCTGTCTAGGTGATATATTTAAAGGTTCTTCACTATCATGTTCCTCTAAACTGGACTGAATTTCTTTTATATTATTTTCAAAATAATTCTTTAAGTTCTCAAGTCTCATGTTATCATTAGAGTCAAGTTCATCCATTTGATCTGTCCTTTTCTCAAAGGGATCAGATTCATCAAATTTCACATGAACTGCTTCTTCAACAATCCTTGACTTCTTATTATAAACTCTATAATCTTTGTAGGTACCGGAATATCCTAAGAAAATACTTTCATCAGATTTTGGATCGAACATACCAATATTATCTTTGGTGTTCAAGATGTAAACCTTGCATCCAAAAACATTAAAGTAATTTACTTTAGGTTTTCTATTATTCCATAGTTCATAGGGTGTCTTTATCAAAATTGGTCTAATTAAAACTCTATTAATTATATAGCAAGCTGTATTCACATATTCTGCCCAAAAGTATATAGGTACGAGATATTCATTTAACATAGTTCTAGCCATTTATTGAATTGTTCTATTTCTCCTTTCTACAATCCTATTCTGTTGAGGTGTTCTTGGTGCAGAAAAGGTATGTTTAATACCCATGTTAGAGCAAAAGGAATTAAATTATAGATTCTAAAATTCTCCACCATGATCACTTCTCAATGATATTATATTAAAACCTTTTTCATTTTGAATATATTTACAGAAACTTTCAAATAAAGTAAAATCTTCATTTTTAAATTTCAAAAATAAAATCCATGTAAATCTAGAATAGTCATCAACTAAAACATATACATATAAATTACCAGCTAAGCTTGCTACTTTTGAGGGTCCAAACAAATCCATATGAATATGTTATAGAGGTTTAGATGTAGAAACTTTATTAACAGATTTGAAGGGTGATTTGTTTTTCTTGCCAAGATGACATGCATCACAAAATCTGTCACTTTCAAATTTGAGACTAGGTAAATCAGAAACTAAATGTGTCTTAGATAATTTATGTAAAACATATACATTTCAATTTCTAAGTCTCCTATGCCAGATCCAGGATTCACTTACTTTAGAAGTCAAGCAGTTTACTTGATGTTTACACAAGGAATTTAAATCCAAAGTATAGACATTATCAGTTCTTGGTGCTTTAAATTTAAATAGTTTATCTTTAGAAACAGTACAGCAATTTTCAGTAAAATCAACAGTATATCCATCATCACATAGTTAAGATATACTTATCAGATTGTGTTTTAATCCTTGTACATAAAGTACATTGTTGATTGAGACTATTTTTGGATCTCCAATAGATCCAATGCCAATGATTTTTTCTTTAGCATTGTCACCAAATGTGACAAGTCCTCTTTCATTTTGAGTGAGTGAAGAAAAAATCAATGATTTTCCACTCATATGTCTTGAGCAGCCACTGTCCATGTACCATATATATTTTCTACTCTGCTGGCCTGCTACTTGCAAATACATTCAAACAAATTTCTTTGGTACCCATATTCTGTTGGGTCCAGGGGTGTTAGCTAGCAATGATCTGGGTATCCATATTTTCTTTGTTCTTTTAAAATAAACTTAATATTATAAGTCTTTTAAAACATAGGCTTTCTTAATACCACAAATTTGAGGTTGTCCTAAGAAACAGTTTTTAGCTATATGTCCCTTTGTCCCACAAAAGTTGCAATTAACCTTTTTAGAGCTAGGATTAAAATAATTTTTATATACCTTAGGTTTTTCTCCTTTACGGACAATTCAAAATCTCTCTTTTTTAATGACAGTTTTACCAAGAATTTACTTTAATGAATTTTCTCCTTTTGTAAAAACCAATGCAGCCTGTTTGTAAGATTCTACTTCATCCTACATTGTTTTTATTCTTGATTCAAAATTAATATAGTTAGTGTTAATCGAATTGTATTTATCAGTAAATTAATTATGTTGTTTCAGAATTGTATCTCTTTCATCTGAAATGTCTTTATGTTTTTTTAGTGACTTATGTTTCTTAAATAGTGATTCATATCTTTCTTCAAGCATATTGCAGTACGCTGCAAGTTTTTCATTTGTGTAGCCTGATTCAAAATTTGATTCAGAGGATTAGTATGAGTGTACCTCACAAGTTTCTGCCATAAAACACATGTTTTATATTATATTGAAGTCTTCAATACACTCCACGTGGCTTTCATGGCTTTATTGTCTTTCTGCTCAAAGTCATTTCTTTTGAAGAATTTCTTCTTCTTTGCATTCTTCAATTGTAGGGTAATCTTGTATGATATGCCCCATATTCTGGAATTCATAGCATCTTACTTCTTTATCATCTCTCTTAAAATATTTTTTAAGCCTCTTTTCTTTTTGTAGAATTTTCTAAATTTTCTGGCTAGTTGAGCCAGTTCTTCATCTGAGTTAGATGATTCAGAGCTTTCTGATTTAGCTTTGACTTCTCTATTCTTCAGCTTTCTATTCTTTTTTTGTGAAGTTACATTCAAGGAAGTATCTTCTATTTTGATAAGCACTTTATGTTCATTAGCCTCATCTTGCATTTCAGCTTCATACATCATCAGTGTTCCAATCATCTCTCTCATGGTTAGATCTTTGACAGGTTTTGATTGTCTGATTGTAGAAGAGATACCATTCCATCGAGTAGGAATTACCCATAGAACTTTTAATGCTTGATAATCCTGAGTGATAGGTTCTCCTAGATCTGTTATATTATTGACAATTTTTGTCAATCTCCCATTCATTTGGGTAATGATTTATCCTACAAACATTTTGAAAGTATCAAATTTCAGTTTTGCAGTTTCATATCTCATTTGTCTCACATTGTCTGGTCCTTTATATGCCACAGATATTGTTTACCACATCTCATATGTTGTTTGGCACTGAGATACTCAGCTAAATTCATCTGGACCTAGACCGCAGATTATTACATTCATAGCCTTCGAATTCATATCATACTCTTCATCTGTAGCAGCACTCCATGTCTGAGGGTTTTCAGGAATTTCATAAGGAGTCAGAATCTTTGAATAGACTTTATATCCGAGGTTTTTCATATATATTATGATGCTCAATTTCCAGCAGCCATAGTTGTCTCCATTGAAATATGGTTCTCTGACTATTGGCATCCCTTCGCTTGTATCAGTCATGATGCTCTATTATATAATCTTTAATTGCTTCTTACTTGCTAAGGATCTATCAAAAGCTCCTCCTATGATACGAATTGTTGGATCTGAATCGACAGATTATACACAAGAGGGGGGTGAATTGTGTCTTTTGCAACTTTTTGGTAACTCTTTGATTGAACGAGTTCTGTCCTCTATACTTTATAAGATTTCATCATACAGTGGAATAAGTAAAAACAAGAACATAAAGATGTACAGTGGTTTGGGGAACCGAAGGCCCGTAGTCCACTCCACCAATGCTCAACTCCACGAGCTTGGTGATTTTCACTATATTGTCCTCTTTTCTACAGACCGGTTCACAAATGAGTACAGGCAGTTGACACCTTTACAATCTTCAGGCTAACAAAGTCTTCTGGTTGAAACACAAACCTACACAGCTTAGAACGAGAAGCTGGTTACTCAAGAATAAAAAGAATTTCAGAAAGAAGTTTTCCAGTTGATCTTCACAATTGAAATAGAATGCAATTGACAGCAGATGGATCGTCGTCTCTAGAAATATTGATTTTCAAGTCGAAGTAGTTCTGAGTTGATCTGGTTGAATAGATAGAGAGATATAGTTCACAACATCAGCAGTAGTATATCCACAGTAGATATTCAATATAGAACAGGTGAATATTCTATCGAGTTCTTTCTTCTTAAACAAACAGAGCTTTGACGCTCTTATTGAATCAGCAGAACTGGGTTCTTTTTTACATTCTCTATTTTCCACCTTTTTTATAATAGATTGATTACCATACACGTTTGTACCTGGTTTTTCAGAGAAAATATATATAATAAAGCTGATCATATCACCTGCACATTTAGATCCATAAAAGTTTCCTTTTTAATAGCGATATTCAAAAATTAGAATTTACAGAGAAGTTTTAACTTCCATTAAGACTCGGCATAAAAAGATCCTTTTAATTCGATCTTAAATCCATTGATAAAATGTATTTGAATCAGTAAAAGGTGTACTTTAAAAATGACGTTAAATCCTTCTTGAAATCCCCCCAATAATCATCTTGTTGATCGCTGTATAAAAATATCGTCTTTCAAAATTTCTGACGCCAAACGTAAGTTTGATGACGTGGCCTCCAAACGTGGGGTTGATGACATAGTCTTCAAACGTAAGGTTGATCTTTAAAGTAGGGTTGATCATCCATACTTTTTCTTCAACTCCCAAATGTACGGCAAAAGATCCACACTTTTACTTGATCCATACTTTTCCAAGAACATATGGTTGTTTACAAAAGTAAGGTTGATGAACCATTCTTTTTGAGAAACAAACGTAATGTTTAGTACTTAAGTACGGTTCTCCTTCTATACTTTGTTGATAACCAAAACGTAAGGTTCCTTCCTAACGTAAGGTTCTTCTTCCATACTTTGCTAAAAATGTATGGTTGTTTAACCATACTTTTCTCTTATCTCAAAAAGTATAAACGCTTTTCATCCTTACGCTACGTTTATTCACGTAGGGTATGAATAGTGATTCGAGAATGCACAAAAGCAGATTTTGTGCTACATTTATCCACGTAAGGTATGAACAGTGACTCCAGGAGGCGCTTAAAGCAGATTTCAAACAAGTAATAAATTCTCGTTATTTCAAGAGTAAAATAAATTAATAAATTCCTACAAAATACTAAATAAAATCATAACAAAATAACTAAGGGTATTTCTGAGCATCAAAATTATCATAAAGAGATAGATTATTATTTTCAATAATCTCCCCCTTTAAATAACATTATTATGTATTGTTGAAAAAAATAATTTTCTAAACACATTGATTGGTTTTCCCTAATGGGGTATATCATCCCTTTTAATGTAATGTGATAATGACTTAACCATATTGTCTAATGTCACATGAAAAGGATGTCTATGTGGTAGGTTCCTAGCCAATTCTTGGGGTGGGATATATGCTGAAGCATCCCAAGGAACCTGTAAGGGATATGAATTTCTAGGTTGAATTAATCCATGATGGGAATGTGGCCCATAAATGAAAGTGCTAACTTGGGGTGTTGGATTTGGACATCATGGACGCTTCATAAGTATCCCATTTGGACTGGAAGAAAAACATGTGTAGTTTAGTTTGGAGGAACCAAACCTATGGGGTCCATCACATGTTTTTATCATAGGGGAGTATGGCTCATTAAGAATATTATTCTGGGGCTTAATCCTAAAGAGGATGACTTATAAAGGAACCATGGGGGATGTTTTCAAATCGTGATGATTTGGAGGGTTATTTTGGGTCATACTCCAGAGGAGGATATCCAGATTAAGGGAATTATGATTGGGTCTTACTCTTGATAAGTATACACATTGAGCTAAGTCCCTAAGTGGGAGTCCTACATATTATGATTGTAGAAGGAATCATAGTTCCCATAGTTCAATTATTAGGGATTACACATTGAGGCTTCCCATTTTAGGTTCGATTGGGTCTTAATCTTTGGGAGGATACACCAAATGGTTTTGGATCATGGGGGATTTCATGACTGTAGTCATCCACTATGCCCAAATGAGTCATTATTTGTTTGAGAAACAAGAGGAAACATATGATCTATAAAACCACAGAATCCACTTTTCCCTATGGTTTTGTGAAAGGCCTTGGGGACCCACACATATGGAGGAAGTCCGAAGGAAGGTGAGAAGAAGATTCAAAATATGATCCCCTTCAAAACTATGAATATGATGGTGTGCATACCGTTATCATGGCTATTTAAAGAGGAAGAAAATGATCTGTTAAACCAGCCACTTCTCCTCCTCTTGTGGTGTAAGGGGTCACTGTAACAGTGGAAGAGGCTAAGGGTGGGGCACTTCCCTCTATTCACATTACACTATAATGGATCTCGGGTATGGAAAATGAGGAAGGATGGATGCAGGGGAGAGGTTTGAGGACTCTGGTTCTTCTCCCCACTCTGACCTAGTGGTTCTAAGGTATATAAGAGTAAGACTAAAACCACCCACAAGAAATTCTAGGGGCTTACTCAAGGAGGGATTCCATGATATTGGTCCCATAGAATGGTTGGAGGATCTTATTTCATGTAGAATAGAAAATCAAGTGTAAGACTCATCCTCTCTAATTGTAAGTGGAGGCTATGGGTCTTATAGATGAGATGGGGAGGACATTTTACTAACCATGGATACCAAGATTGAGAACTCCCTAATGATATCCCTAGGGTGGGGGTCCTTGGGACCATGGGAATACACACTCACATGCACCTTGAGAACCCTAATCGGCCAACCATATAGGCACAAAAACCTCTAACTACAGGAATACACATGGAAATGGGGACACACAAGTCTTCCACTTGCCATGGTTTTGAAACTTTAGAGGCTTTGGTGGAGGTTTAAACATTTTCTATCCCATAAAATAGAACTAATGAAGTTGTTACCCTTCCATGGATGGATTTAAATAATGGATAATGTGCAGATCAAGTGGGCTAGAGGTTAGGGAGAACCAAGAGAGGATTATGTAGAGGGTGCTTCAGGTAGGTAGGTTGGGGCGAGTCAAGGAGGGCTTGCATAGGGGGTTCTCCGTGCGTGTAGGTCTAGGAAATGTGGTCATTTGGTGGGTGATGGACCACTTGGGAATCTACAATTGTGTGAGACCTTACTCATGACTCCAAGGGTCTCCACAGGTGCTCTTGGATGTTTCTTGAACACGTCCCTAGTTAAGGAAACCGAACTCACTCTAGTGTTCATTAACCACAATATTGGAGAGTACCTTGTAGAGGAATTTATTATTTTGAACACTAGGACGACCTTAGTTTCACTATACCCCTTCTATTATCTCTTATCTATGTTTTATAAAGCTACATAAAAGGTTCTGGGAGTCTTGAGCAATGGACTAGGGCGAGTAGAGCTTTTGGATGCCTACAAGAAATATCTCTCATAAAAATGAAGAATCCAATGTAATATTTATATGATAATATTAGTCATTGTGATAAAGATATAACTTGATCGGTTTTATCATTCATGATGATCAAGCATGGTGATCATTCATGTACCTTAGGCAATGATGGTGATTTGGGGTACCTGGGAAAATTGACTTTGGAGGTTTTTTACAACCCTTCCCTTATTGATTCTCTTCTTCTCTTCTCCCTTAGTTATTTCCCTTTTCTAATTTTCATCCATGTGGTAAATAGGGTGTTCTAGTCACTGAGTGGGAGGAAAACATCAATGGGTCATAATATGTGACTTACACATTTATAAATAGATATATTCTTTCAAGGGCTAGCTCTCACAACTCGATGCTTTCCGGTCTTTCCATGCTAGTCTCACATGAAAACCCTTTATTGAAGCTTTTTCACTGAAAGCATCATTCACAATGATATTTTATATATCCATATATTTTATGCATATTACATTGTGAGTGGCTTGTGTTGGGTCTATGGGTGAAATCTCTCCATGAGGTACTTTCATGAGGGACCTGATCGAGGCACCTACAAATGTTTATTCCTTTTCCAAATTAACTACTTTTTAAAAACAATTGAAATTGAGACTTTTCTAATATTGAAAAGTAGATTCGTATTTTTAGATTCCATGTCTGCTCAAAAGACCGATGTTTTCAATGAACAAGCATTAAAGTATCTTGAAGTGATGGGGATGTTATAGGTCATGAGTACTATAATTCTCGCGATACCACTTTACCGGATATGGTGGGACATTTGAAGAAATATCATCATGACTTACCTAAATGTAATTATCAACAGCTTTATGGCCATGTACACCTAAGGGAGGTCTGGATACCATATTCGATTAATTATACTTTTATTTCCTAATTTTAGTACTGCATAAATATTACTAATGCCAAATTTTACAACATCAGTGTTTATATTAATGTGAGGAAATAATCCACAACCAATTTCATGAACCATAGCCAGTGTGCTCGAGATCTGAATCCTCTCAAACCATAATTGAGTCCACAATTTTATCCATATGTATTTGGATATTCCTAGACTGATCAATCATAGATTTGTAATATAGTATAATATTTCTTCCCAATAGGGGGTATTAATCCTACTTAGATGTGGGTGTATTGGGTGTGTCAAGCATATGTAATGTTCAAGAAGGAGTTGAAAGACTTCCAAATTTATGAGGTCGTTTGGTTAGGGAAAACTTATGTATATAAGAACACAAAATTAATTCCTGATCATCTATGTCTGTAGAGTCCACAGATAAACCCTTTCTATTTCATGAATGGAGAATTCAGTATTATCTTGTGGTATGTCCACAAGATCACTAGGTCACTGTTCCTTGGAGATTAGTATGATTAGTTCGTACCTCTGATGGTGACACAGGGTGACACTGAAAGGATATCACCTCTTGTGTGTGATCTATTGAAAATACAGAAGTTTATTATGAAAGAAGACCCTCATCTAAAGGAGTACATCCATCCAGAGGCTTGGATGTGTTTCTTCCAAAATCAAGAGGGGTAATGTCCTACTTGAAAATTCCCAACTGTGTATCTCAAGATGGTGAAGTGGATTGATGTTGATACAATCCAATAAAGTTTGTATAAGGGGGTATGAAAAATGTTGGTATAAGCCTAAATGCATCATTCATATGAAGACAAGACTTTCAGGATTTTTAGCTATGTGGCTAAGAAATTATCTATTTTCTATTAGTGATTCCAACGATGGCTTAAGGTCGGGAAATTTGTTTGTGACCACCAAGCTGGGAGAGAAGAAACATGTGGGGTTAGAAAACCCTATCCTAGAAAATATTTATGGAAGCCTTATACATGTTCTTGTGGGGAAGGCCCCATTCTAAGTTTCAGGACCGTTCTATGTACTATGTAAATGGATAATGTCTAAATATAGATCCTTTGTCATGTTATGTGGGTCGAGATTCCTGGGAGACTATGTAAAGACCCGTAAATTTCAAGTAATTTTTTTTTCTTAATTTTCTTTGGAATTTTACAAGAGCGCAGTTTCTGACGGCACCTGATTCCGAGGCCCGGTGTTCCCGGAATCATTTTTCGATGTTTGGATCGGGTACGTTCAGTGAACGGACGAGCGAGTTTTTCTAACTTTTGAACCGGTGCCCAGAATCGAATTCTGAGGGCACCGATGAAATCACAGTGCCAGTATTTTCTTAGAAACGCCTCTTCCAAAGTTGCGTTTGCTCGGGTGTGGTTTTTAATTTTCGGGCTTAAAGTTAAGAAATAAAATAATTTTGCGACAAATTTATTTTATTTCGCTTAAGCCACTTTGAAGCCACTTGAAGACACTTAAAGGCGGCTTGAACTGAGTTGAAGTGGATAGGATGCTATCCAGAAATATCCTACACCCCTTGGTAGGATATTTGTGAGGTGGGGCCCGCACGAGCCCCACCGTTTCTTTCCGCTAAGAAACGCACCCGCGAAAACCCGTCTTTATGAAAGTCAACTGGCGCGTTTCTTAAAATCTTAACAGACCATTTAATTGGGCGGTTTCTTTCGTGAATTAAATGGGCTGTTTCTTTCGTTGAATTAATTCAACGAATTAATTAAATCGTTTCTTAACCAGTTTTCAAATTCGTTGGCGTAATAATAAAATAAGTCCAACGCACAACCTCTGGTTATTTGCGTGTTGAGAAGATTTGAGAGGACCCTTGTATCTTCTTATCCCTCATGAAGAACGCGAATACCGCGAAGAATGCGAAGAACGCGAAGAACGCAGAACCCAGAAATCGACGACGCTTCCGTCCGAGACGTTCTTCCCCGCTCCGATCTCCGGTCACCAACCGTTTGAGGTGAGTGATTTCGGATTTCCTCTCAAGGTTCTTTTGGTTTTAAACGAAACACAGATTTAAATATTAATAATTTAAATCTGTTGTTCTTGGTCCGTTGAGATCGCCGACTCAACGCCGGATTCTGCAACGACGCGACACCTTTTCGCGACGACGCAACGTCTTCCCGCGACGACGCGACGATCCCCCTCTTCCGCAACGAGCTTTTCCACGAAGAACGCCCGCGCACGACGATCAACGAGGTAGGGATTTATTATGGGAATTACCCCTTTTAATTATTCCCGTCAATTTTTCTTTAAATAAATTAAAGACCCGAATTGTGAACAATTTTTAATCTTATTAAAATTGTTATTTCTTGTGTGGAATAAAATTTCTCCCGGTTTTTTATCTCAAACGCGGAGGGTGCGGGCCAAACGAACACGGCCCGGCGACCCTCCATCGTTCTTCGTTTTGTGCGGATTTGACGGGCGATGACGGAATGTGGCGCAGCGGATGTTTGAAGATCCCGCAGTGAAGAACGAGTCCCGGGAGGAGCAATGGCGCAGACGGGAAGAGAATCAGACCACCGGAGCGATCCCGGTGGCCCGCGGAGCTCGCCGGCGGCGCGGCCGCCGGACAGGCTGCCGCGGCTGAAGCCACGGTGGCGGCGGCACACGCGAACCCGTGGCCGCGCGGGTCCGGTGCCCTCGGACGCGGCTGAAGCCGCGTCCCGACTCAACGCGGCCCCACGCGGGGGGCAGCGGCACCACCTGGCCGCAGGGTCGGCGCCCCGCGTGCCTCGGCCGTTCGACCGCTCGGCCGAACCGGGCCGGGCCGGTCCGACCGGTCGGGCCGCGCCCCGGCCGAACCGG
Organism: Viscum album; assembly: GCA_963277665.1. Lineage (NCBI taxonomy): Eukaryota > Viridiplantae > Streptophyta > Magnoliopsida > Santalales > Viscaceae > Viscum > Viscum album. Next base: position 1,506,989,595 of record OY728139.1, on the reverse strand, counting down.
ACCGGGTCGGGTCGACCCGGTTTGGCCGACTCCCGGGGGGGTTAGGCCGGGTCGGCCCGGGCCCGTACCCCCCGTCTTCGGACGGACTTCGTTCAAATGGCCGTATCTTGAGCTACGAGCCTCCAAACGACCTGTCGTCAGTGGCAACGCGATCCTTGGATCGAGGCAGTCGTTTCGCTATATCGCACTCAAGGTTTCGGAATACTTTGAGTACAGTCGGGTTGGTTCGTACACGAAACCAACCGGGCCCTCGGAGCGGAAACGCTCATATCTTGAGCCACGGACGTCCGATTGACGTTTCGTCAGCTTTGTTGTCTTCCCCTATGTGAGACGGATCTTTTGGATTACTCCGCCCGAGTTTTGGACGCAGGTGGAGTACGGTCGGGTTGGTTTTGCCTTAAAAACCAACCGGGCCCCTGGGACGAAAAAGCCAATAACTCTCAGACCGGGCGTCCGATTGACGCGCCGTCTGCGACGTTGAGTTCCTGTTGACGATACGGAACTTTTGGATACATCAACTTCAGACTTTGTGTCAGTTGATGTATTAGCCTCTCGGCTCGTGGAGCGGACCCTCCCGAACGAGCTTGTTGTGTGCGGGAACCCTAGGCTGGCTGCGACTGCTACTTCGACAGCGAAGACTGTGCAGAGATCCTCTGTGGACTCCGACGACGACCGTGCAGAGATCCTCAGTGGACTGCGGCGATGACTGTGCAGAGATCCTTAGTGGACTGTGATGACTACTGCACTCAGCGATCCTACGTGGATCAGTGCTATAGGTCTCGCGTGGGCCCGGTCCTATGTGGGCCCGATCCTGTGTGGTTCCGATCCTGTGTGGGTCAGTGCTCAGCGGTTCTGTGTGACCCAGCGCCTACAGGTCCTGCGTGGGCCCGGTCCTGTGTGGGCCCGATCCTGTGTGGGTCTGATCCTGTGTGGGTCATTGCGGGGGTTAGTTACCTATCGATCCTTCGTGGGTCCAACGACTTAGATGGATCAGTGATCATCTTTGTCGTCATCCGAAGAAGTATACCTGTGTGAGCTGAATCTTGCGTTACTCTCCTTTATGGATTGTGTTGAGCTATCCTATGTGTATTTACTGTTTACTCTCCATTGTGGATTGTGTTGAGCTATCCTGTGTGAATTTACTGTTTACTCTCCTTTGTGGATTGTGTTGAGCTATCCTGTGTGGATTTACTCTTTACTCTCCTTTGTGGATTGTGTTGAGCTATCCTGTGTGGATTTACTGTTTACTCTCCTTTTTGGATTGTGTTGAGCTATCCTGTGTGGGTGTACGTTTTTCTTTCCTGTGTGGACTGGGTTGTGCTTGGGCTCGGACGTTGGAGCCGAACGGGAATTGAAGACTTAGGTATATGTATGGGCATATACCTAAGCCGTGTCAGATGTTACTTCATGATTTTACCTTTCCTTTGTGGATTATCCTTTGTGGATTTCGGGAGACCTTCGGGGGTCTCGGGGTCCCTACTGAGTAGCTTATACTCACCCCTGCACGGGCTATGCCCGCACTACGTTGTGTTAGTTGCAGACGACGGACAGCGCTGACCGTGGTGGAGGCGTGCGGAGCGGGACAGTACCTAGAGGTGGACCACTGGGCGGGACGTACTCGAAGCGGTCAGGTGGACCGAGGAGCTATGGAGGCTATCTGTACCCACCCTTCAGGTGGGACTTCCAGAGGACGGCTCGACGCTGCAGTTTTCCCTTTTCAGTTGTTGTTTTTCCTTTCAGTTGTACTTTACTATTGGGCTTGTATTTCCGGCCCCTTTTACTTTCAGCACAGCTTGTACAATTTTTTTTACTTAGTGTTTACTTTTCTGCTTGCTTACTCTGTGGTGCTTGTTTACTTTTCAAAGTCAATGCCTTCCCTTTTTGTTGGGATTTACGCCTTGGTGCTAGTCGCCAGCCCCTGGCCTATGGAAGGCGGGCTTGGGGTAGTCACGGCACGGGCCCTGAGGGCGGGTCGTGACAAATTGGTATCAGAGGTGGTCGGTTCTACCGCAGACTCTGATCTTTCTTCTATGTGAAGTAATAGTGTTTAGCGTATTGAGTATGGTTATCAGTCCAGGGAGTCCAGTGCTGGTGCGGCGGCCGACGTATCCATACACCAGGACCCTGACTTCTGATTTCCGACTTAATGCACGAAAACATTGATTGCATGTGTGTTTCAAGTTTTCTTTGTGATTACTTGTGTCAGCTCACCAGGTATACTGTTCTGACCATGGTGCACTTGTTTCCTTTTCAGGATGGCACGACGACAGCAGCCAGCTAGGGTTCCTAGAGTAGTGTGCGACGACAGCCCGCCGAGCGACGAGGCCTCGGTACAGGGCCCGTTGACAGCAGCGGCACCGGCGGTACCTTTACCCGCCGAGCCCCCGATGCTTCCAGCACTGGCAGCTGATGACGCACGACGCCTCGGAGCTCTGCACGAGTTCCAGCGCCAGCGACCACCCAGGTTCCGTGGGGAGTCGGACCCCCAGGCAGCCGAGGACTGGCTAGAGGCGGTCGTCCGAGTTTTCAGGCTAGTGAGGACACCAGCAGACCTCATGGTGATCCTCGCGGCGAGCCTACTGCACGCAGCAGCAGGGCGATGGTGGAGCCTGATGCTCCAGGTACACGATGAGGCCTCCCTCATCTAGACGGACTTCGAGATCCTCTTCCGCTCAGAGTTCATCCTGGCCACCCTCCGTGCGGTGCGCATCCAGGAGCTTCTTCAGCTGCGGCAGGGAAGCTTGACGGTCGCCCAGTACGCGGTGAGGTTCACCGACCTTTCTCGCTACTCGACAGACATGGTACGAGACCCCTTCTTCCGGGCCCGAACCTTCGAACAGGGATTGAGACACGAGATCAGGGCATCGCTGATCTCCCTCAGCATCCCGACCAAGGCAGGAGTACTGGAGCGAGCCCTCCTGATCGAGAGCTTCCTGGCTGAGTCCGCAGTGAGAACTACCGCAGGGCGGCAGATAGCGGAGTCTTCGGCAGCAGGTAGCCGACGGATGACTCAGGGTTTCAGGCGGACCAGACCTTCCGGCAGACGACCTCGGGACACTGGCTCAGCAGTGCAGGGCACTCAGCGCGGAGCCAGTCTTCTGAGAGGCAGGCAGTGCTACGAGTGTGGCGGTCAGGGCCACATGGCTCGTGACTTCCCGACCCGTCATACCGAGGGGCAGCAGACGGTGGAGGGACCACCCAGGCAGAGGCAGAGGGTCGACCGTGGCGGTCTGCAGGGAGGAGGCGGACGAGGCAGAGGAGCTGGCCGAGCAGCAGGTGGTGGGCGACGCTTTGAGGATCTGCCACCACCAGGAGGCCTGCCCCGACCACAGGGAGCTGGCAGGCAGAGACAGGCGCAGCTCCAGGCAGTGGAGGCCTACGACCACGGCGCGCCAGATATGATTTGAGGTACGATCTGTGTCTATTCCACCCTTGTTGCAGTTCTGATAGACACAGGAGCGAGTCACTCTTTCATAGCCACTGCCCTTGTTCGGAGCTCGGAGATTCCGACAGAGCCGTTGGCTCGATCCTTGCGGCTAGAGACTCCTACGGGAGAAGACTCGACGATTACGCACTGGTGGCGGCAGTGAGAGCTTACTCTAGGAGGCGAGAGCTTCGGCTGGGATCTTCTTGTAGCAGCGTCGAGGCCTTACGACATCATCTTGGGCATGGATTGGTTATCTACGGTCCATGCTCAGATTGACTGCATTAGGCGCAAGGTGCGATATGTGCGCACCGACGGGAGCAGGTTCACCTTCACCGGCGAGAAGGGATCCTTAGCAGCACAGGATGGACTCACGCAGAGGAGAGGTCAGCCCATCACTCATCAGTTTGCTAGCCTCATCCTGGGAGCAGTTGACGTGCGAAGTCCCAGTTTTCCTGCAGTGGTGGATCAGTACGCGGACGTCTTTCCCGACGACGTTCCAGGACTACCTCCTCGCAGAGAGGTAGACTTTTATATTGACCTGTACCCCGGGACAGCCCCGAAATCCACTCCAGCATATCGGATGGCCCCCGCTGAGCTTCAAGAGCTGCGGGTACAGTTGGAGGACTTGCGGGGCAAGGGGTTCATCCGACCTAGTGTTTCACCCTGGGCTTCCCCGATATTGTTCGCCAAGAAGGCGGACGGGAGCTTGCGACTGTGTGTCGATTATCGTCACCTGAACCAGGTGACAGTGAGGAGAAAGTATCCGCTACCCAGGATTGATGACCTCTTCGATCAGCTCAAGGGAGCATGGTGGTTCTCGAAGATAGACCTCAGGTCAGGCTATCATCAGCTCAGAGTTCGAGACGAGGATGTGCAGAAGACGGCCTTCAGATGTCGGTATGGCCACTATGAGTTCTTGGTTATGCCTTTCGGCGTGACCAACACTCTAGCAGTGTTCATGAGCCTCATGAACTGGATCTTCCAGCCATACCTCGATCGATTTGTCGTAGTCTTCATCGACGACATCTTGGTGTACTCGACCACGGAGGAGGAGCACGCCTACCACTTGCATGTTGTACTAGACACACTCCGAGAGCACCAGCTTTATGGCAAGCTCTCGAAGTGTCAGTTCTGGTTACGTGATGTCCACTTCTTGGGTCACGTCATTTCTGAGGCGGGAGTTGCAGTGGATCCCGCGAAGATCGAGGCAGTGCTAGCTTGGGAGCCACCCAAGAGCGTGACAGAGGTGCGGAGTTTCTTGGGCCTAGCCGGATACTATCGGAGATTTGTGCCGGACTTCTCCAAAGTTGCGGCCCCACTCTCAGCGTTGACGAATAAGGGGAAACCCTTCGTGTTGTCAGACAGATGTCAGCAGAGCTTCCAGGAGCTGAGGCAGAGGTTGACCAGCACACCTATCTTGAGGTTTCCTGAGGAGGGAGTTGGATACGTAGTCTACTGCGATGCATCAGGGACCGGACTCGGGTGTGTCCTGATGTAGGAGAGGGCCGTGATTGCCTACGGATCACGTCAGTTGAGGCCGCATGAGCAGAACTACGCTACCCATGACTTGGATTTGGCAGCAGTGGTCTTCGCCCTGAAGACATGGCGGCACTATCTGATGGGCGAGCACTTCACAGTCTTTTCTGACCACCAGAGTCTCAGGTACATCTTCTCTCAGAATGACCTGAACCTGAGACAACGACGATGGCTCAAGTTCCTCCAGGACTATGACATTGAGATAGTCTATACTCCTGGAAAGGGGAACATAGTAGTCGATGCCCTCAGCAGGAGGATGGGCATCCAGCTACTTGAGGAGGCGACAGAGCAGCTAGCCGCCTTGCAGATATCCTTCGTGGATAGAGACGGAGCAGCCTTCCTTCAGTCTCTCACAGTCTCTCCTCCACTTCTACAGCGGGTCAGAGAGGCACAGCGTGGGGATGCTGACTGTGAGACACGGCGTGCACAGATATCCTCGGGACAGGCACCTGATGGTTTCTCCCTTGGAGCAGAGCACGATGTCCTTTTCAGAGGACGTACCTTGGTACCAGTTGCTTTACGAGAGGAGGTGCAGAGAGAGTTCCACACTTCTCCTTTGGCCATACATCCTGGAGTGGCGAAGATGTACCAGGATCTCAGACGTCAGCACTGGTGGTCGTACATGAAGAAGGTTGTGGCATAGTTCGTTTCGTGGTGCCTCACCTGCCAGCAGGTGAAGGCAGAGCACCAGGTACCCGAAGGCTTGGTACAGCCCTTGGAGGTCCCGGAGTGGAAGTGGGATGGCATATCTATGGACTTCGTGACTGGACTTCCATGCACTTCTAGAGGTCACGACTCCATTTGGGTGATTGTTGACCGAATCACCAAGTCGGCACACTTCTTACCCATCCGAGAGCAGGGCTTAGTGGAGAGCTTGGGACGTCTCTACGTTCAGGAGATTATACGGCTTCATGGTGTGCCATCGACTATCGTCTCTGATCGGGACACTCGCTTTACTTCCCGACTTTGGAAGGGGTTGCAGGAGGCATTCGGGGCATGGCTACGTCTGAGCACCGCCTTTCACCCTCAGACGGATGGTCAGATAGAGAGGACCATTCAGACTCTCGAGGAAATGCTCCGTGCATGTGTCCTTGACTTTGGTCGCAGTTGGGAGGACCACCTACCCTTGGTGGAGTTCGCGTACAACAACATCTACCACTCCACCATCGGGATGGCACCATACGAGGCGTTGTACGGCAGGCCTTGCAGATCTCCTTTGTGCTAGACAGACCCTGGAGAGTCAGCACTTGTGGGACCAGAGATGGTCCGAGCCACGACAGAGAAGGTCCAGGTCATCCAGGAGCGGATGAGGACAGCTCAGAGCCGGCAGAAGTCATATGCTGACAGGAGGCGGAGGCCACTAGAGTTCGAGGATGGCGACCACGTCTTCTTGCATGTCTCACCTCGACGTGGTTTGCGGAGATTTGGCCAAGACGGAAAGTTGTCTCCACGCTACATCGGACCCTTCCAGGTCCTTAGCAGGATTGGCGAGGTGGCTTATCGCCTGGCTCTACCACCTCAGTTGCACCGGGTGCACGACGTCTTCCACGTATCTCAGCTGAGGAGATACGTGCACGACCCGACGCACATCATTGACTATGGGGAGCTAGACGTGGATGATGGGGCGACTTTTGCGGAGGTCCCAGTGGAGATAGAGGATCGACAGGAGCGGGTCCTACGTGGGCGATCGATTCCTCTTGTGCGCATCAGATGGCAGCACAGAAACCTCCAGGAGAGCACATGGGAGCGGGAGGCTCAGATGCGTGCTCAGTACCCACATTTGTTTCCCTAGTTTATGATGTATCTTTACGGGGACGTAAAGCCCTGATGTGGGAGTAATGTAAAGACCCGTAAATTTCAAGGAATTTTTTTTCTTAATTTTCTTTGGAATTTTACAAGAGCGCAGTTTCTGACGGAACCTGATTCCGAGGCCTGGTGTGCCCGGAATCATTTTCCGAAGTGTGGCTCGGGTACGTTCAGTGAACGGACGAGCAGGTTTTTCTAACTTTTGAACCGGTGCCCGGAATCGAATTTTGAGGGCACCGATGAAATCGCAGCGCCGGTATTCGCTTAGAAACGCCTCTTCTGGAGTTGTGTTTGCTCGGGTGTGGTTTTAATTTTCGGGCTTAAAATTAAGAAATAAAATAATTTTGTGACAACTTTATTTTATTTCGTTTAAGCCACTTGGAAGCCACTTGAAGCCACTTAAAGGCGGCTTGAACTGAGTTGAAGCGGATAGGATGCTATCCAGAAATATCCTACCCCCCTTGGTAGGATATTTGTGAGGTGGGGCCCGCACGAGCCCCGCCGTTTCTTTCCGCTAAGAAACGCACCCGCGAAAACCCATCTTTATGAAAGTCAACTGGCGCGTTTCTTAAAATCTTAACAGACCATTTAATTGGGTGGTTTCTTTCATGAATTAAATGGGCTGTTTCTTTCGTTGAATTAATTCAACGAATTAATTAAGTCTTTTCTTAACCAGTTTTCAAATTCGTTGGCGTAATAATAAAATAAGGCCAACGCACGACCTCTGGTTATTTGCACGTTGAGAAGATTTGAGAGGACCCGTGTATCTTCTTCTCCCTCGCGAAGAACGTGAAGAACGTGAAGAACGCGAAGAACGCGAAGAACACCGAACCCAGAAATCGACGACGCTTCCGTCCGAGACGTTCTTCCCCGCTCCGATCTCCGATCACCAACCGTTTGAGGTGAGTGATTTCGGATTTCCTCTCAAGGTTCTTTTGGTTTTAAACGAAACACAGATTTAAATATTAATAATTTAAATATGTTGTTCTTGGTCCGTTGAGCTCGCCGACTCAACGCTGGATTCCACAACGACGCGATGCCTTTCCGCGACGACGCGACGCTTTCCCGCGACGACGCGACGATCCCCCTCTTCCGCGACGAGCTTTTCCGCAAAGAATGCCCGAGCACGACGATCAACGAGGTAGGGATTTATTATGGGAATTACCCCTTTTAATTATTCCCGTCAATGTTTCTTTAAAGAAATTAAAGAACCGAATTGTGACCAATTTTTAATCTTATTAAAATTGTTATTTCCTGTGTGGAATAAAATTTCTCCCGATTGTTTATCTCTAACGCGGAGGGTGCGGGCCAAACGAACACGGCCCGACGACCCTCCGTCGTTCTTCGTTTTGTGCGGATTTGACGGGTGATGAAGGAACGTGCCGCAGTGGATTTTTGATGATCCCGCAGTGAAGAACGAGTCCCGGGAGGAGCAATGGCGCAGACGGGAAGGGAATCGGACCACTGGAGCGATCCCGGTGGCCCGCGGAGCTCGCCGGTGGCGCGGGTCGCCGGCGCGGCGGCGCCGGCAGCCGGGAGCGGCGGCGCCCCGGCGCGCCGCCAGACAGGCCACCGCGACTGAAGCTGCAGCGGCGCCGGCACCCGCGGCCGCGCGGGTCCGGTGCCCTCGAACGCGGCTTCAGCCGCGTCCCGACTCAACGCGGCCCCACGCGGGGGGCCGCGGCACCCCCTGGCCGCGGAGGCGGCGCCCCGCGTGCCTCAGCCGTTCGGCCGCTCGGCCGATCCGGGCTAGGCCGGTCCGACCGGGTCAGGTCCACCCGGTTCGGCCGACTCCTGGGGGGGTCAGGCCGGGTTGGCCAGGGCCCGTACCCCTCGTCTTCGGACGGACTTCGTTCAAATGGTCGTATCTTGAGCTACGGGTCTCCAAACGACCCGCCGTCAGTGGAAACGCGATCCTTGGATCGAGACGGTCGTTTCGGTATATCGCACTCAAGGTTTAGGAATACTTTGAGTATGGTCGGGTTGGTTCGTACACGAAACCAACCGGGCCCTCAGAGCGGAAACGCTCATATCTTGAGCCACGGACGCCCGATTGACGTGCCGTCAGCTTTGTTGTCTTACTCTATGTGAGACGGATCTTTTGGCATACTCCGCCTGAGTTTTGGACGCAGGTGGAGTACGGTCGGGTTGGTTTTGCCTTAAAAACCAACCGGGCCCCTCGGACGAAAAAGCCAATAACTCTCAGACCGGGCATCCGATTGACGCGCCGTCTGCGACGTTGAGTTCCTGTTGACGATACGGAACTTTTGGATACATCAGCTTCGGACTTTGTGTCAGTTGATGTATCAGCCTCTCGGCTCGTGGAGCGGACCCTCCCGAACGAGCTTGCTGTGTGCGGGAACCCTAGGCTGGCTGCGACTGCTACTTCGACAGCGACGACTGTGCAGAGATCCTCCGTGGACTCCGACGACGACCGTGCAGAGATCCTCAGTGGACTGCGGCGACGACTGTGCAGAGATCCTCAGTGGACTGCGACGACTACTGCACTCAGCGATCCTACGTGGATCAGTGCTACAGGTCCTGCGTGGGCCCGGTCCTGTGTGGGCCCGATCCTGTGTGGGTCTGATCCTGTGTGGGTCAGCGCTCAGCGGTTCTGTGTGAGCCAGCGCCTACAGGTCCTGCGTGGGCCCGGTCCTGTGTGGGCCCGATCCTGTGTGGGTCCGATCCTGTGTGGGTCATTGCGGGGTTTAGTTACCTATCGATCCTTCGTGGGTCCGACGACTTAGATGGATCAGTGATCATCTTTGTCGTCATCCGAAGAAGTATACCTGTGTGAGATGAATCTTGCGTTACTCTCCTTTGTGGATTGTGTTGAGCTATCCTGTGTGGATTTACTGTTTACTCTCCATTGTGGATTGTGTTGAGCTATCCTGTGTGGATTTACTGTTTACTCTCCTTTGTGGATTGTGTTGAGCTATCCTGTGTGGATTTACTGTTTACTCTCCTTTGTGGATTGTGTTGAGCTATCCTGTGTGGATTTACTGTTTACTCTCTGTGGATTGTGTTGAGCTATCCTCTGTGGGTGTACGTTTTGCTTTCCTGTGTGGACTGGGTTGTGCTTGGGCTCGGACGTTGGAGCCGAACGGGAATTGAAGACTTAGGTATATGTATGGGCATATACCTAAGCCGTGTCAGATGTTACTTCGTGATTGTACCTTTCCTTTGTGGATTATCCTTTGTGGATTTCGGGAGACCTTCGGGGGTCTCGGGGTCCCTACTGAGTATCTTATACTCACCCCTGCACGGGTTATGCCCGCACTACGTTGTGTTGGTTGCAGACGACGGACAGCGCTGACCGTGGTGGAGGCGTGCGGAGCGGGACAGTACCTAAAGGTGGACCACTGGGCGGGATGTACTAGGAGCGGTCGGTGGACCGAGGAGATGTGGAGGCTATCTGTACCCACCCTTCAGGTGGGACTTCCAGAGGACGGCTCGACGCTGCAGTTTTCCCTTTTCAGATGCTGTTTTTCCTTTCAGTTGTACTTTACTGTTGGGCTTGTATATCCGGCCCCTTTTACTTTCAGCACAGCTTGTACAGGTTTTTTTACTTAGTGTTTACTTTTCCACTTGCTTACTCTGTGGTGCTTGTTTACTTTTCAAAGGCAATGCCTTCCCTTTTTGTTGGGATTTACTCCTTGGTGCTAGTCCCCAGCTGAAGCGGCCGGAGGTCGTCACAGCCCTCAAAATTACATTTATTACTCCTACACTAGCACAGTGGTGCAGGGTCGAACCACAGAGAAGGCAGACGAAAATTCTAAGGTTTTAAAACTAAAACCTCACTGTTGTCAGTAGTGAGGGATCCATCTTTTTACTTTTTATAATTTTTTTTAGTTTACTGATTATATAGAAACAGAATGAGGAAAATAGATTTTCTAACAAAGAAACTAAAGTTATACTAAGTACAGTTAAACTAAGAGTAATACAGTATACTAGTATAAAGCAGCAAGGCAAAGAAGCGAGATCATCTAAGTACTCAAAGGAATTCTAAACCATTGGTTCGAATGGATGTTCTCCCCATAGCTCACAATCGAATCACACTTCTAGAAAATCTGAAAAATTTCCCTCTCCAGGAAAATCGACAGGCAGATGACTAAGTCTTGGAGTTCGCCACACCAAAACTCAACCGAACTGCAAATTAGTTTTAAAAGGTAACTTTTGGAAATAAACTCACCATAAATCTCCAAAGTTAATGATATTTAAGTTCTGAAAAAACATTCAAAAACAACCTCGCCAGTTGAAATTGAATAATGAAATTGAAAATATTGAAGTGTGAATGATCAAAGATTAGAAATAGAATCAATCTCGCCAACTAATTCAGATTTCGTAAAAAGATAAGCATACGAAGATTTAAGAATCATAACCAGAAGGTTTTAAAACTCCCGAGTTTAGAAAGTTCAATCTATGATCATATTGATTCAAGAAGTGTAAAACAACCAAGAACAGAGTACAAATAATAAGGACAGAGGGAAGATGTACTCCCCAAGTACTGCTCTGAACTCGGGCTCCTTGGTCTCCTGCTCGTTTCCAGTGTTGCTCCCGGGAGTCTTCACTCTCCAATTGGTGTTGTCGTGGAATGTCGAATGAGAGTCTCCGTAAAAATTCTGCTGCTGCTCTGCTTTAACTACCATCTGTCATCTACTGCATGTCACCGCCACTACTTCCACCGACTTCCAGAGTTCTTTACTCACGCACCGCAAAATGTGCGTTTAACCCGCGACAGGCACGTCGCGTGAATTTTTCCCTCGTAACTAACTCCGGATGAGTTAGTTGGATGAACCTGGACATGTTTAAGTCCCTTGAATGAACCTTTAATGTTAGAAAAGAAAAATAAATAGAACAAACATAAAGAATGAAAAATGGTTAATTTCTAAGTTAAGTGTTATTTTAACTCGTTAATAGTTTAACTAAAGTAAATTGATAATTTATTTAATTTTATATTATTTATACAATTATCCACTAAATATTACTATAGTAAAACATAATTTAATTAAAAAGTTAATTACTTAATTCGGTTAAATATAAACACTAAATTATTAATTTTAACAGTTTAAACTAAGTTATTAAATATTAAGAATATAAATAATTAATTAATTAATATAAAATTTTATATTGTAATAATAATTTAGTTATTACTATTAAAGAAATTAAATTGTTAGATTAATTAATTAATTAGTTAATTTTAATTTAGTAATTTAAATTATTACTTAAGGTTCAAATATTTTTTAATTAATAAGTATGTTTTATAATTTATTTATAAATTTTTATTAATTATATAATTTAAACTATAATCAATAAATTAATTTATTATTAAAATTTATTATAAATTTAGTTTTGTATTACAATTTATAATTTATCTATGTATTAATATTATAATTGTTTAAATTTATAACTTTTATAAATTATTTTCTATTCATTTTATTTTTTTAAAATTTTACTTTTTAACTTTAACTTTTTCTTTTGTTGTTTTTTATTTACATTACTTTTTCATTTTACTTTACTTTTTTTTTTATTTAATATTTTTTTTCTCTTCTTCTTCCCTCCCCCAATTCGGCGCAGCAAGGGGGGGGGCTTCTTCTCCAGGAAGTCGCTGCTGTAGGTCTCTCCTCGGCTCGAACACCAGCGGACCAGCGGATGTGTAGCAGTGTGGCGGCGACTTAGCCCCAGCGTAGACAACAGCAGGGAGGCACCTTCTTCCTCTCCAGCAGAAGGCGGCAAGAGCTCCTCCTCTATTGCGGCACCTTCGGCCTCAGCTCACCCTTCAGAACAGCGGCACATGCAGACACCCAGCTCTCACAGGTGATGCAACGCAGCTGCTGCTCCACAAAACCAGTGGACCTCTTCTAACAGCTAAGCAGCGGCACGAGGTCCTTCACAGTGGACTCAACCAATGCGGCATCGGCCTTGGGTCGGCAGACTGGTGTGGCTTCGCCTCTGAAGATGGTGACAGCTATCGGTAGCTGTGAGAATGAGAAGGAGAAACCGATGCATCGGTAGGTGAAAGGTGTTGTTGAGGCAGAGTAGAGGCTGTCTATCAGCGAGGATAAAGGAAAGAGGGCTGCGCGCAGGAGAATTAGCCTATCGGTGAGGATGAGCTACCGATAGATGGAGAGATCAAAAAGGGTTATCAGTGAGAAAAATAAAAAAAAAACGTATCGGTGAGGAAAAAGAGTATCAGTGAGGAAATAAGTAGAGAGGCAGAGCAGCAGCTACCGGTATTGGTATATCAGTGAGAAAAAGTTCACTGATAGAAAAAATAAAAGAAAAATCCCGCTATTAGAACAGGAAATAAAAGTTTACTGTTAGAAAAAAAAATGTTACCGATATAATAAAAGAGGTTATTGGTACAACAAAATGGAAGCTTATCATTACGAACAAATTAAAAATAGAATTAAAACTTAAATAAATTAAATAAAAAGACTTAAAATAATTAATTAAAGTAATGCTAAATTCCATTAATTAAAAACATAAAATTTATTAACCTTAAAAACATTAAATTTATTAAAAAATTACTAATTGAATACAATTAAATTAATAAACTTGATAATTGTTAAATTAAATTAAGAAGAGACTCTAATTTAAAAGAAAAATAAATAGATTAAATAAAGAATAGCAGAAAAATAAAAATAAAAACATCAGTGACCCAAATAAATCACTACGAGCTCCTAATTACCTCACCGATAGACTAAAATAATTATAAAATGAATTAAAGATTAATCTGCATACATAAAATAATCTAATTAATTATTAACAACTCTTATTAATTAATATATTTACTAATTTGAACACATAGAATTAAGGGCGAACCAATATAATTAATTTAAAAACACATATTATTTACTTAAATGACTAGCAGGTGATTAAACACAAAAAAATAATAAAATAAACCTATTTTAACATAACTTAATTGAAAGAATAATTAATAAAATAAAGTCTAAATTAATTTAATAGGATTATGTTGATTAAATAATTGTGTTAATAGATATTGACTATTATAAAGTTAATCAGAATTAAATTAACCTAACTAAATACACGACGTTGCTTATAAAATTAAAGCGCTTACTTATAGAAGTGAGTATCGGTGACAAGGGTCACCGATAGAGGCAGAGTCACCGATAAGATATATAAAAGAGCTACCGGTAGGAAATATTATCGGTGACAATGGTCACCGATAAACAGCACCGGTAACCTGCCTACCGGTAGAGAAAAAGGACCTCTGCTATCGGTAGCTTAGCTACCGGTAGTCTGGCAAGCCGCGACAAGTTGTATATAACTTTAAAAATTAAAAATAAATTAATTATCAAACTCAATGATTAATAATAATGATAAATTAAATAAAATAAACAAATAAAGATTTAACTAAACAAATTGAAAATTAGTTATATTAAAAATACGTCGATAATAAATCAATTATTTTAAGGTCCAAAATTACATAAAATTTTATAAAAAGTGAATATTTGAAAAATTTAATTATAAAAATACAAAAGTGCATTTATTTATTAAAAAGTATTAAATTAATTAAATAAATTGTATAAAATGTAATAAAAAGATGTGGCCAACTGGGTAAAAATAAGGCCACATCAAATTCCCCCACACTTAATCATTGTTTGTCCTCAAACAATCCCATGTTTTATTCTCTTTGAAAAAGTGTGAATTATACAAATCAGATATGTTTAGAGAAGTTTCAACAGAGGACTCAAAAAGTGTGCTTAGGCTATTGAACACATACCTCAAATAAAGTCTCGCCTAGAACCACTACTCAAAGGGAACTCAAGTAAACCATGAATCGTCCATAAATGAAGGTTTCCTGCTTCATATATGACTCTGCCTAGTGACTTAATTCAATTCAAGATCAATTTCTAAATTCAAGAGTGATAATAGGATAAAAAAATGTGGAATTAAAAACTTAACAAAAGGAACTTTGTACTTTGACTAATCCCCTTGGTTCCAAAATTAAAACATAAATAATAATTTTTTTTTGAAATCACTTTATTGATACAACCCAAATGACTCCCATATAAACCAGTTGTCCCCTTCTTCATCTGGAGTTCATCATTCCCCTCACGTTAATGAATTCATTTTTGACCTTAGACACTTTATTTATTTTTCCCAAGCCATGTAATTTGTGCCAAGCACTGTGCAATGCACTTATTCAGAGTGTACAGAGGGCTTATAGTAAACAGAAACGCACCCAGCATCTAAGGTCTCAGAGATTCACCGTGGGATCCCAGATGCCCAGTATTACTCCAGTTTCAAAAGATTTATATAAAAACCATTTACATTGACTCAATATAAGTGATCATTTTTATAAATTAAAAGAATGAAAAGGCTCCTCGGATAAAAGTCAAACTTCCAGTACCTAAAATTATGATCTTAAATCCACTAAACGGTTTCCCATATCACTCTCAAAACAAGTTCCTAAACAAAATTCATTAAACTACTAAACAGTTCCACTCAGCAATCATCCACTACCACTCATTTCAGACTCAAAGCAAGACTCAACTTCCAATCAAGCACCATTCTAAGGCAAGACTCATTTGAGTACAGTGTAAAGCCTAAAATTGTGAAAGAATTTTTGAAAAATTTTGACCATTTTTTGACAAAAAGTTTAAAAGCAGTGGGAATTGATGAGCATTACAATTAAACACAGTTTAGCACAGTCAAGAATTGACCCCCTCCCCCACACTTAAAACCCAACTTTGTCCCCAAAGTTGACTTCTAAATATGGAGAAGAACAGTTAATCAATTATGGTTCAAAACAGGTTTTCAATTTAGTAGATATATGACATGTATAAAGGGTCTCAATGTAGTTCAAAAATAGTGTTTGCCACAATAGTTAAATAAAATCAGGTTCCTTTCAGACACACACATGCTTTAACATTCAGTCCAGTGACAAAGATTTTAATTAAAGCACAAAAGAATTATATAAGGTGTAAGTGTGCAATTAACTAGGTGTAAGCATTTTAAACAATAAGTTCAATAATATGTTCGATATAGTAGACAAAGTTCATGCCAAAAACCTCAACGAAACAAGCAGATTCAAATGACCAGCATGTACTCCCCCCCACACTTAATTTCATTCAGTGAAAAGGTTTTATCACAATAGTGAAATTCAATTTTTTTAAAGCAAGGAGGCTCATGCAGATTTTTAATTCATTAGTTACATGACATGTAGCAGAATTTTAAAATACAAGCAGAATTTTAAGCAAGTAGAATTCTATTTACAAAAACAGGAGCAGAAAAATAAGTGCAACAAGTTGAAGTACTTCCCTGACTAAGCTCTTGTCCAAAAATGACCATGGGAATTCCACTCCTTAGATGACATAAGCAGCATTTCTAAAAACACAGAGTATATAGACCAGGAACAATTATCCAGCAAAAACAGAGCATATATAAGCAAACAAAGCAGCACTTTATTCAAAGTAAAATAAGAACAGAACAAAAGTAAAAAACAAAGAAAGAGCATGGGTTGACTCCCATGAAGAACTGAATTTTAAGTCGTCAGTTACACTTTATTTAATCACAATTTTTTATTTATTAACAAAACAAGACCATGGGTTGCCTCCCATGCATCGCTAGGTTTAAAGTCCCCAGCCAGACTCACCTAGCAACTAACCGTAGTCACTAGGTGGATGTGGTTTCCTTAATAGGAACCAACACAATTGTTTGGCCCATTTATTTTTAACAGAGCAGTGAAGATTTTGGGAACCAAGACTCAATACAACAACAACTAAATTATCATAGCCTAAAATAATCCCTAAGTAGCACCCTTTAACAATAATGGGTATAGTGTTGTCCACTTCCAGAATTGTTTCAGAGTTATCAAGATTTTAGTTCACATGAAGGGACAACATAGTACTAGGTGCTTCAAAGGATGTGGCATTATTTTCATGGCTTTCTCTCTCAACTTCAACACTCATAGGTTCAAATACAAGGGTTCTTGTGGGTGAATACTGAATAGTAGGTTCAAAAGGGAATTCAATAAAGTTCTGAACATAATCATGAGCATTGGAACTCAATTCTAAGTCTCCCTCTAGACTACTATCAGTATCATGATGATCTTTTGCACCCTTCACAGATGAGGATGTAAGTGACTGACAAGGAAGAGAATTTATGTTTTCACTAACAGGTTTAGCTCTAACAATGTTATAAATCTCTTCCAAAAGATCCTCATCTGTTAACTCACATTGAACATCTACTACTTCTATCAAATCAGTTCTGAAACCATCATATAATGTGTGTTCAAATTCTCTTTCAAGTTCAAGTTCAAAAGGCTCACTTTCTAAAACCTTGTCATTTGAGTGTTGCAATTCAATTTCAGGAGAAGAATTGTACAATTCAGTTTCAATAAATTCACTTTCCAAAATGTTCATGTTAAGACAATTCTCCTCAAGTTGATCAACACTGATTTCCATTTCATTGCACATTGATTCAGAAAAGTGTTTACTATGAGAATAAGTAAGTGCAAACTCATCAGTTAATTTTTCTTCAAATGTAATTTCCTCTTCCTTATAATCCAACATCATTTCAGAATTAATTGGGTTTACAGTTTCAAAACATGGAAGAGAAGTTTTCAGTTGAGGTTCAAAAAATTTAGATTCTATGTTATCCAGCTTAAGGTTATCTTCCAAAGTGTTCCCAATTCCAATTTCAGGCTCATTGTTCAGAATTTCAGAAAGATTGGGTGAAGAGTTTTTAACATTCAAGTTTCTAGTTTCAAGTATATCTTCAACCCGAGTGACTTCATTCTCAAAGCTTCTAAAACAGTGATTTTTCTCAAGTGTAGGAATTATGAAAAGAACTGGGCTATCTTTTTCAATCTGTTTCAATTCATCTTTAAAATTTTCCAACTCGATTCCATTAAAGTTCTTTATTGGATTTTCAATGATGTGTTCTTTATTTAGAGAGTTGGTTATTTGCAGATTTAGTTCAACAGAGTCAGATTTTTCAAAGTGAATGGGTTCTTGTCCAGTATCATTATCACTTTCTTCTTCCACTTGATTTTCAAATCTTTTGTAAAAATTTTCTTTTACCTTTTCTTCAAATACTTCTTGTTCTTTAACCCTTTGTTGCAATTCCAAGAGCATGGTTTCCATTCTTTTCATTCTTTGATCTCGCTCTTGAGAATCTCTAAGTTGAATCTCATGGGTTTGAGTTAACCAATTATTAATTTGTTCCACCCTAGCATCTAGTTTGGAATCAATTAATTCAATTTTAGCTAGGGTGATAGGACTAAACTCACATTGTTCATTTTCATCAGTGTAAACATCTTGTTGTGGCTGATTATAGACACACTGCCAAACAGTATGTCCATAATCACCACAACAAATACAGTTAGGTCCCGGTTGATTCCAATTCTGTTTAACATCCATTTTTAATTCAAAATTTAATGAGCTTAAACACACAACAGTTCTCTGTGAAGCAGATTTTTCTTTTCAAAACAACAAAAGTAGCAGATATAGTTCAAAGTAGTTTTGTTTTTTAAATCAGTTTTTTGTGTTTGAATTTTTTATGTTTTTTTTTATTTTTTAAACCCTAGACTCTCGGTGCGTGCCTTCCCCGGCAAAGGTGCCAAATTTTGAAGCGGCCGGAGGTCGTCACAGCCCTCAAAATTACATTTATTACTCCTACACTAGCACAGTGGTGCAGGGTCGAACCACAGAGAAGGCAGACGAAAATTCTAAGGTTTTAAAACTAAAACCTCACTGTTGTCAGTAGTGAGGGATCCATCTTTTTACTTTTTATAATTTTTTTTAGTTTACTGATTATATAGAAACAGAATGAGGAAACTAGATTTTCTAACAAAGAAACTAAAGTTATACTAAGTACTGTTAAACTAAGAGTAATACAGTATACTAGTATAAAGCAGCAAGACAAAGAAGCGAGATCATCTAAGTACTCAAAGGAATTCTAAACCATTGGTTCGAATGGATGTTCTCCCCATAGCTCACAATCGAATCACACTTCTAGAAAATCTGAAGAATTTCCCTCGCCAGGAAAATCGACAGGCAGATGACTAAGTCTTGGAGTTCGCCACACCAAAACTCAACCAAACTGCAAATTAGTTTTAAAAGGTAACTTTTGGAAATAAACTCACCATAAATCTCCAAAGTTAATGATATTTAAGTTCTGAAAAAACATTCAAAAACAACCTCTCCAGTTGAAATTGAATAATGAAATTGAAAATATTGAAGTGTGAATGATCAAAGATTAGAAATAGAATCAATCTCGCCAACTGATTCAAATTTCGTAAAAAGATAAACATACGAAGATTTAAGAATCACAACCAGAAGGTTTTAAAACTCCCGAGTTTAGAAAGTTAAATCTATGATCATATTGATTCAAGAAGTGTAAAACAACCAAGAACATAGTACAAATAATAAGGACAGAGGGAAGATGTACTCCCCAAGTACTGCTCTGAACTCGGGCTCCTTGGTCTCTTGCTCGTTTCCAGTGCTGCTCCCGGGAGTCTTCGCTCTCCAATTGGTGTTGTCGTGGAATGTCGAATGAGAGTCTCCGTAAAAATTCTGCTGCTGCTCTGCTTTAACTACCATCTGTCATCTACTGCATGTCACCGCCACTACTTCCACCGACTTCCAGAGTTCTTTACTCACGCACCGCAAAATGTGCGTTTAACCCGCGACAGGCACGTCGCGCGAATTTTTCCCTCGTAACTAACTCCGGATGAGTTAGTTGGATGAACCTGGACATGTTTAAGTCCATTGAATGAACCTTTAATGTTAGAAAAGAAAAATAAATAGAACAAACATAAAGAATGAAAAATGGTTAATTTCTAAGTTAAGTGTTATTTTAACTCGTTAATAGTTTAACTAAAGTAAATTGATAATTTATTTAATTTTATATTATTTATACAATTATCCACTAAATATTACTATAGTAAAACATAATTTAATTAAAAAGTTAATTACTTAATTCGGTTAAATATAAACACTAAATTATTAATTTTAACACTTTAAACGAAGTTATTAAATATTAAGAATAAAATAATTAATTAATTAATATAAAATTTTATATTGAAATAATAATTTAGTTATTACTATTAAAGAAATTAAATTGTTAGATTAATTAATTAATTAGTTAATTTTAATTTAGTAATTTAAATTATTACTTAAGGTTCAAATATTTTTTAATTAATAAGTATGTTTTATAATTTATTTATAAATTTTTATTAATTATATAATTTAAACAACAATCAATAAATTAATTTATTATTAAAATTTATTATAAATTTAGTTTTGTATTACAATTTATAATTTATCTATGTATTAATATTATAATTGTTTAAATTTATAACTTTTATAAATTATTTTCTATTCATTTGATTTTTTTAAAATTTTACTTTTTAACTTTAACTTTTGCTTTTGTTGTTTTTTATTTACTTTACTTTTTCATTTTACTTTACTTTTATTTTTTTTTATTTAAGATTTTTTTTCTCTTCTTCTTCCCTCCCCCAATTCGGCGCAGCAAGGGGGAGGGCTTCTTCTCCAGGAAGTCGCTGATGTAGGTATCTCCTCGGCTCGAACACCAGCGGACCAGCGGATGTGTAGCAGTGTGGCGGCGACTTAGCCCCAGCGTAGACAATAGCAGGGAGGCACCTTCTTCCTCTCCAGCAGATGGCGGCAAGAGCTCCTCCTCTATTGCGGCACCTTCGGCCTCAGCTCACCCTTCAGAACAGCGGCACATGCAGACACCCAGCTCTCACAGGTGATGCAACGCAGCTGCTGCTCCACAAAACCAGCGGACCTCTTCTAACAGCTAAGCAGCGGCATGAGGTCCTTCACAGTGGACTCAACCAATGCGGCATCGGCCTTGGGTCGGCAGACTGGTGTGGATTCGCCTCTGAAGATGGTGACAGCTATCGGTAGCTGTGAGAATGAGAAGGAGAAACCGATGCATCGGTAGGTGAAAGGTGTTGTTGAGGCAGAGTAGAGGCTGTCTATTAGTGAGGATAAAGGAAAGAGGGCTGCGCGCAGGAGAATTAGCCTATCGGTGAGGATGAGCTACCGATAGATGGAGAGATCAAAAAGGGTTATCAGTGAGAAAAATAAAAAAAACGTATCGGTGAGGAAAAAGAGTATCAGTGAGGAAATAAGTAGAGAGGCAGAGCAGCAGCTACCGGTATTGGTATATCAGTGAGAAAAAGTTCACTGATAGAAAAAATAAAAGAAAAATCCTGCTATTAGAACAGGAAATAAAAGTTTACTGTTAGAAAAAAAAATGATACTGATATAATAAAAGAGGTTATTGGTACAACAAAATGGAAGCTTATCATTACGAACAAATTAAAAATAGAATTAAAACTTAAATAAATTAAATAAAAAGACTTAAAGTAATTAATTAAAGTAATGCTAAATTCCATTAATTAAAAACATAAAATTTATTAACCTTAAAAACATTAAATTTATTAAAAAATTACTAATTGAATACAATTAAATTAATAAACTTGATAATTGTTAAACTAAATTAAGAAGAGACTCAAATTTAAACGAAAAATAAACAGATTAAATAAAGAATAGTAGAAAAATAAAAATAAAAACATCAGTGACCCAAATAAATCACTACGAGCTCCTAATTACCTCACCGATAGACTAAAATAATTATAAAATGAATTAAAGATTAATCTGCATACATAAAATAATATAATTAATTATTAACAACTCTTATTAATTAATTAATTTACTAATTTGAACACATAAAATTAAGGGCGAACCAATATAATTAATTTAAAAACACATATTATTTACTTAAATGACTAGCAGGTGATTAAACACAAAAAAAATAATAATAAAATAAACCTATTTTAACATAACTTAATTGAAAGAATAATTAATAAAATAAAGTCTAAATTAATTTAATAGGATTATGTTGATTAAATAATTGTTTTAATAGATATTGACTATTATAAAGTTAATCAGAATTAAATTAACCTAACTAAATACACGACGTTGCTTATAAAATTAAAGCGCTTACTTATAGAAGTGAGTATCGGTGACAAGGGTCACCGATAGAGGCAGAGTCACCGATAAGATATATAAAAGAGCTACCGGTAGGAAATATTATCGGTGACAATGGTCACCGATAAACAGCACCGGTAACCTGCCTACCGGTAGAGAAAAAGGACCCCTGCTATCGGTAGCTTAGCTACCGGTAGTCTGGCAAGCCGCGACAAGTTGTATATAACTTTAAAAATTAAAAATAAATTAATTAGCAAACTCAATGATTAATAATAATGATAAATTAAATAAAATAAAAAAATAAAGATTTAACTAAACAAATTGAAAATTAGTTATATTAGAAATACGTCGATAATAAATCAATTATTTTAAGGTCCAAAATTACATAAAATGTTATAAAAAGTGAATATTTGACAAATTTAATTATAAAAATACAAAAGTGCATTTATTTATTAAAAAGTGTTAAATTAATTAAATAAATTGTATAAAATGTAATAAAAAGATGTGGCAAACTGGGTAAAAATAAGGCCACATCACCATCCCCAGGCCTATGGAAGGCGAGCTTGGGGTAGTCACGGCACGGGCCCCGAGGGCGGGTCGTGACAGACTATTTTGACGATATGTTCAGGCTATTTCTAGTTTTCCACTTTGTCCCTGAAGCCCATAGAGACCCAATTGAGGCTGATCCTATTTATAGAGTTCAAATTATTCATATATAAGAGGCTAAAGACTTGTAGCTTTACTAATAATGGGAAGTATAGTATTGAGATGAGGTCATATATGATTTCCTTTATATATTTTTTTGGTAGATCATGTCGATAGAGAGGTTTTATGAGAGGCCAATGCTGCATACTAGTTTTCATTCTAATTCATGTTCATGCAACAAATAATTTTATCTACTCTAGAACATTTTTTATTAGAGAAATATCTGATGGTATCCCAACAGATTTGGATGCTTATAGCTATGGAGGTGAATTATGCAGTGATAATGCCACCTTCAGTGGATGCATCTAATGGATTGACTTATTGGTATGCCGAGGAGTAGATTTCATCATTCCATAAGCGATTTTTGGCCAAATATCTTCCTCAAATTGGTATTAGACCATAAAAAAGTACGTAAAATAGCATAGAAAGGCTTTTTCTGCAATATAAATTTCTTATTCCCCTCCAGAGGATGCTTCATCCCCCTTGGATGGTACTGATAATGAGGTCATGAGTTCACCCAAAAAACTTTGTGCAATGATTAATCCACTGTTTAAAACAAAATTGACTATGCCAACTGATATTTCACAAAGACAGTCTAATTTCCATCTCCAAGAAGAGACTCAAGATACTTTTTCTCATCACCCATCTACAAGGGAGAAGGTTATGAAGCCTTAAAATCTATGGTTTTTGAATCGTCTTCAAGGGAAAATGGTATGTCGTCTGAATTCATATGGTTTTATGTAGGGAAACTCTATAAAATAAATTCCTCTTATGTTGAAATAATATGGGAACTCTATTGTGTAAGTCTAAGGATTCCATGGATATGACATGCTCGAGCTCTCATAGATCTTTCCTTTGAATAAAATCCCTCACATGTGAGTATTTAAATATAGGTGTAATATATTCTCATTTTTGTGACTAACAATAGAATCTCAGCCACAAGGCGAGTGTAGGAAATGAAGAGTTGGGGTGCTGTAGAAGGGGTTGACCATTTTTCATCTGATTAATTCATTGATTATATAAATCATGAGGATGTATGTCCTCCTTTTATCATCTCTTTATTTTTTTCATTTCTTTTGTATGGAATAGAGCATTGTTTCTGAGGGGAATGTAATTTTTATTTCCAGTAGATATGGGGAATATAGTATCCCCTTACGATACCTATCTTTGATGAGGTTGATGTTATCCCTTATCCATCAAAGGATATAGAGTTACAAAGGATAAAATATTTTTTTCATTTCATCATTAGTAGTGGTGATCCATCGTGGCACCATTAATTTATGTTTTATCTAAATCAGAAGTCTAAACCTCCTTGGATCATGTAATCTCCCTCTCTCTATTCCCTCAAGGTAATTACAAATCAGCCTCTAAGAACTGGGAAGAGAACGATTGACCATGTGTGGATCCCTTCTGGTGAATCATCTCCCTCAACTAAAGAAGTATCAAGGGTTGATAAAACTTTATCTACTCATCTCATTGATCATGCTATTGTAGAGAGGGAGGAGAATTCCAGTGATGTTAATGAAATTTCATGCGTCCATATAGACCACCTTATGAATATTGAACTTGTGATATTTCAAATTCATCCCATACATTAGATAACCATATGAAAAATGATGATAAACATGCATCTATCATCGAGGAATCTATTTAGGATCTCAAGTCAATGGAGAAGGGTGATGTTTCAGGTCCTGAACCAAACATTCTGAGCGTCTCCACGAGTGAGATTACCACGGTGCCTGAGAAATAATTAGATTCAATGAGAAACCATGGAATTACCATTGATGAAATACTAGAATATATTAATCTTCAAACTACATTATCTTAATTTGAGGCACTTAATAGAGAATTGAATAGAAATAATTCTTTATTAATGTGAAAACAATTCTTTTATTCTTGATTCTCTGACCATGACTAGTTGGAATGTACACCTCCATCAACAATGTGTCGCAGTATTGGAACAAGAGAAAGAAATTTAATTCTATTTTAGTCCCCGTTTTTAGGGGGTAGCTCTGGTGGATATTGAAATGGGGAGTTTTCATAAGACCAATATGGAGATTCCCTAACATACCTAGGAAATGTCTCCTAGTCAATAGGTTCTAGTTCAAACTACTGAAGATAGGGATTCTAGGGATAAATCTGAATCACCTGCTGATATGTTACTAGGTGGGAATCATTGGATACTAATCATTATCATTTTCATTTTTATTGTATCTTTTTTAGGGTTATTATGAGTATTTCCCACTTTTTTAGTACCATCAACCTTTGTGGCAAGGTCTGGCAAAAAATACACTATGCCAATGCTGTCAGTACAAATAAAAGAAGTCATTATCAACCAATAGTGAGTGAGGAAAGGTTGTTTTATAATTTCATGGATCTCAGAGTACATGTTTACCTCTAAATGTTATTCTGGGTCAGGTTCGGAATTGCATAACGCTCTTCACCTCACCCTCTATGGGGTTTACTGGGATATATGGAAAATAATCTCTAAGACCTATCTTGAAGAATATTCTTCATAAATATAATGACAGTCAATACATTTTAGTTTTCTTGGATATAGAAGATTTTATTTCCGCTTGATTCATGTTATTATGAAAGATATCATTTGAAAATGTGAGTGAGAGAATGAACTTCAATAGGACCTTGTATATGTGACGATTCTTATCAATGTCGATGATCTCAAGGCTATAATATCCTAAGAGGAGGCCAACCATAATAAGAATATAGCATTATGTAAGCAATGGATTAATTAGAAAACCTTTTAATTGTCTCACCTTCAATAGGAGTTAAATCCCACTAAGGGTGGGCTCGTACAACTCCACCAATCGTGATAACGAGACCAAACCGATGGGTCAACAACCATTAAGAATACGATGAAGGCATCTCACCAGGACATGGAGATTGAAGTCAATCATTTGTCTAGGATTCAGTAGGAGTTTTATTTGGCTTGGGATACCATTCAACAAATGAAGAGTTATGTTGACAGTGTCCTTTAAAGTATGATGGATTGACTCCATCTTATGTATTGTCCTCCAGGTTGTTTCCACTTAAAATAAGAATATTTAGTTTCCAATAATCTATTTCTCAAATCTATTTTTTTATATGATCTTATGAAGTCATTGATACGGAATTCAGTAATAAGGAATCATTTTATTATCTCTTCATAACCACAATTATATGGATTATTAAAATACTATAATTTTTTCCTAATCAATGGGACTTAGCGATAGAGATTTGGCCTTTTTCTTAGACTTCCCTTTTTGGGTTTTAAGCCAATAATTTCTTTTACCTATTACATTTTCATTGATCAATTTTTTTGGTTAAACTATATGAGTGATGATCTATCATGGTAAGAAATGACTTTTTTCTAGAGTTTACTTTTTAGTTTTTTGACCTATTGAGTACAATGTCTAATTTTTCTGCAGGTAGTTTAAATTCATACAAACTAGGCTAATTAGGTCAGTGTTTTTAGGTCAAAAATTTTGACCATAAATCTCTAAATTATGGTCTAAAAAGGTATTTTGGACTGAGAATGTTATGAAATTATTCATATATCCAATGGGGAATATTGAGCCATGATTTTTTGGTTCCCAAATATAAAATACGATATTAGTCAATAAAGAAGGTATATTTTGATAATGATGTCACCACTTATTGAAAAACTAGTTTTGTGCACTGTTTTGGGGTAGTAAAGCTTGGGTGTGTAGTACATAGTCAATGGTGGAATCCATTGGGTAACTGGCTCTGAAATTTGAGAGAAACATATGAAAATCAAACTTGGGTGTATTATAGTATAGTCAGGTAAAGAACTTCTCAAGAATTATGACATTCTATTAGTGATGTTCGAAGACTAAGATTGGGATTTCTTAAGACCATGATCGGTGGTTTTTTCCAAAGGTAGGAGTCTAAGAATTAAGGGAATATTCTTATTTTTACTAGACCCGAATTTATAACTACACCTACATGAATATTTCTCGAGTGGAGGGGGTAGATCTTGTAAGATTGTTAATATTATTAGGACGCCCCTTTTCTGAAAAGGGTGAAAGTAACATGCAGTTTAATGTCTTGTGAC
This sequence comes from Viscum album, assembly GCA_963277665.1. Taxonomy (NCBI): domain Eukaryota; kingdom Viridiplantae; phylum Streptophyta; class Magnoliopsida; order Santalales; family Viscaceae; genus Viscum; species Viscum album. The sequence continues at coordinate 1,506,963,056 of OY728139.1, read as the reverse complement.
CAATAAATTGACTGTTTAGATTAACATCTTATGATGAGGATGTTGTTGAATATTTTAACACCATGTAACCAGGATGTTATTGTTTTATGTTTAAATTCATATAGTGAGGAAATTATTCTATATAGATTAAATTCAAACTATTAGTAAATTATGCTATGAATTTTAAAGACATACAGTGTTGCAATTAGGGGTGGTAAAATTTAAGATATTTATCTTTGACCAAAAGGTGGATGGTTCTCACATTATTAGTAATTTTTCCGAAATTGTGCTACTATATTTGCGTTTTAGAAGAGAATGTTGTATGCAGTGAAATAGGGATTCTGGGATCTAAATAGTGGTACAGGAAAAGTTGTTTTTGTGTAATATGAGGTTTCTTCCCACAATGAAGTTACAACCATGTGACAAACCCATTTTATGGGATATTTTATAAAATCAAAATAGGGGTTCATGTTGTACAATGAAATAGTGGTATCCTTTAGATAATAGTCCCCTTATTACGTTTGTTTTATGTATATACATTTGAGGCATTTACTTCATATTCAAGAAAATAAATTCTCTTGAATTATGAAATTCTATCACTAAAATCTGATGGTGGTTTATGAAGATTTTAATTTTCCCAGACATAGAGTTTGGATAATAAAGGGAATTTCCTTGAATATTGAAGGATCATTACAAGTTGAAATTTCTAACAAATTGGGGTAGTAGTTTTTCTATGTAGGTATGACCAAGGTTCATGGAGATAAGATGCATTTATTTTTTGGTCATTTTCATAGGACAATAACATCATCGAAATAATAGGTGACATCTTTCCTATTATACCAAGGAAGATCTGGCATGCATTGGTCATGATGGATGAAAATTTAAACCATTATCTTAGTGGTTCATAGATTGAGGGAAGTGATATAATAAAATTATGCATGATGTAACTATAGAATGAATACAAATCATGGGTTATAACATAGTTTCGGTAAAGCTGACAGGTCCAAAAGTGTCTTCTCATTGTAACGAAGTTATCTCTGATTGAAAACCACATTTTGTAAATTGTCTTTTGAAAGTACAAATAGAAAAAAAAATAGGTGATAGTGGAATCCATTGTCTAAAAGGCCATAAAATTTATGAACAACATCTGAAAATCTAACTAGGGCAAGTTAGAGCACAGTCAAGTAATGAAGTTCTAATGTATCAGACATTCTATCAGAAGGAGCTGCAGAAAGATTATAAATATCAAAAAGTGTCTATTATTTTGTGTATGAGATATGGAAGGGATATGTCCAATATCATAGGAAAAATTTGGACTGATATAGTCCATGATGTGTAGAGTCCCTTACAATGTTTATACTCATATATAGAAGGGGGACTTCCCTATTTCTTTTATAGATCCTTCAGGGAATGAACCCAAGTTGAGAGCTCCTATATATGTATTTGTTCTTACATAAGAGACGGGAGATTTTTTTAACCCTTTGGATGGAACTAGGACCTGAGGCCTAGGTATCACTATGTATCTCAATGGGATGAGAATTATGCCACAAACAGTTCTGTATGAAATTGTTTTGTTTATGATCATGATATTAGGACATTTGGTGTTCCTTTTTGGGACTTTCATCCAACACCACGATATCCTCAATGTGAATTGATATTCCTTACTCATGCAGGGAACTCAATTACCAAACTCATAAGCCCACGTGAGAAGTTCTCAGTGTAAGAAACAAGGTATAATAAAGGATTCCTCTATACTGAAAGGGAAATTCAAGTGAAAGATATGGGAATTTAGATTACATGGTGTCTAGGCCAGGAGATATGATTAAGGAATTTCTATTTATCTCATAAATATGTGAATCAATCTATAAGTATTTCTTGAGATCCCATGAAAATTAATGTCTTGCAGTATGGAAGAAGATGAACCAGCATGAAAAAGGGGAAAAAATTTACTAGTCCAGTGTATAGGGAATAGGTTTCACTACATATCTTTCAGGGGAAATAATCAAGAAAAACATAGTTATAAAAAAGGATTTTTGGTTCATGTTTGAATTTTTACATAGAGATTAAAGGGTATTTTTTTGTTTATTTTCATATTTACCCAAAATAAGAGGCTCAATGAATCAATATGTATCTCATTGGAGTGATAATTAAGACACACATATTTCATGAAATGTTGCATGTGTAGATTTTAATTTCTACATAGGTAGAAAGGGATTATTTTTATTGTGGTTGGATCTGAAATTCGAGAAATGGGTATCACTACATATCTTGTTGGAGAAATAATAAAACCACACATAGTTTTTTGTAGTTGTACCCCACACTAATTGGGCTTTGACATTGGGAAAGGGTATTAAATATTTTTCAAACTGATGGTTTTTTCCAAAACATGAGGTCTTGGTGTCCCCACTCATGCCATTGTTATGGGAATCAATTTGTATGTTCTAGAAAAGTTCCCTATGGAGATTGGGTTCGTACGAAGATAAAAGAGGGATATATATTCTTTTTTTCATGGATGGGCCCGATGATGGATATTTAGGTGTCACTATGTATCCCATTAGAAATTATAATCAAGCCACATGTAGTTCTTGGATAGATCAGGTAGTTTACAATCATAAGTTCCTAACATTGGCCATGAAATTTATCATATTGTGGTAAGGATGTGAAAATTTTGGGTCCTATTCCTATAAATGGGTACCAGATAACATTATTGATTATAAATGATGTAGGTGGGGATTATGCATGGTATCTACCTGAATTTTCATCCTTATATGTGACCAAGAGGGTTTCATGACCCACTGAGGGGTTAGAGGGATGTTATTCGTACCTATACATTAGATAGAGGCTCATTTTTAAGGGGCCATGAGGAATATCTCAACATGCGGTACATTGTGGGTTTCTTAAAATTAAATGAGTGTGATGATAACCATTATGTTTAATGTCATGCGGTTAGGATGAAGGGTTTCATTCAGTTGTAAGGCATACAACTCAAACATTATGTCATTTTGTTTATTATTGTGTGACCAGTATGGTGATTTCACCCAGGGTAATGTCATGAAGCACATACATTATGTCATTCCATTTAAGTTCATGCAATAGGAACCCACTACACATTTTAACATCTTGTTGCCCAAATTTATATGGGGTTGTGTAGTTTAACATCCAATATATAAGACGAATATCACTTGATTTAAATGAATAATTTCTCTTAGAATATTGGATTTTTTAGATTCATATTGAGCTATACATCCAATGAGATCAAGGAATAAGCTCTGTTAGAGTGGACGTTGTGTATGGATCATGGTCCCTCCCACTTTGGTCCATGCTTTAGAGGCATCTTTCTTGGTATCATTATAGTCCAATGGTCTTGTACCAGTTATCCTTGGAGGCCTTAACAGAAGCATACCTTCTTGTTAAAATCTCACACTGTCTGATTTTGTTAGAAATACAAGTGATGCAAGGTATGCAACCTGTTTCCATCAAGTCACCCAAATTCATCTAGCCATTTTTGGGATTTGTCATCTGCAAATATTTGATTATAGATAGAAGCATGGATCAATGAAAACTAAACATCAATGGTAAGGAATACTTCTCTACCATATACCAATGAATATAGGTTTTCCCATATAGTAGTTGAAGTCGTATTCTGGTAAGCCCATGAGGCATGAATTACCCCTCGTCGCTACAACCAACCGCTTTGTGAGCTTATCCTCGGAGAGCCACAAGTTAAACTTTACATATCTAATGAAGGTGGACCCGAAGGAAGAGTATAGATCCCTTTAAATTCAGGTTCCAACGAGGATGGTATCTTTCAACTACAATCACCTAAATTTTCTTACCAGTACCCATCAGTTGCCAGTTGAGTATACCATCTGACGCACATCTGCCTCTAACGCCCATTTAGGGGATACAATGAAGAATCATTGGGGGAGGAAGGCATTGGATATCATGAAAATGGATCTTATCCCTCCTCATATGGAAGATACCTCCCAACATACTCTGGAAAGAACTAGAAAGATGTCCCATATCCTTACTAGCTCAAAACAAGTCTGTGGTCATATTCACACATAACACATCGGGGAGGATCGTACTCCCACTCCCATGAAAAAATTCCATTGGCATACTATGATGACGTAAGGAGGACAGTAGTGGGAACATATCCCTACTTTTATTGAAGATATCTATCAAAACATAACATATATGGAGAATGTGTAGGCTTATATCCCTACCTAAATGTTTCTAAAATGCCAATATTTTTTTTAATATCTAAAGAGATCCACATGCATATTATAGCACTATTATAGATAAAGGTACATTTGAATACTCTTATCCCTACACCCATGATAAATAAACACTCTAATGATTGAAATCAAGTGGTTATATCAGAGTACACAAACATTCTTGCTATCTCCTATGGGGATTATCGGAATATTCTGATAAAGGGAGAGGCATCGGTCAAAGAATGTACTCCCATTCCAACCGGGGATCACCAGGTGATTGTGGTATGCACCTTGTGATAGGGGAACATACCTATAAAAAATGTCTACTGGAATATTTTAATGGCCCAAGGGTGAGATCATACCCTCGTTCTAGCCAGGACTCATCACATGAGAGGGGAACAAGCCTTAGGATAGGCTCATATCCATATCGAATAATTATAGCAGCATACTCCAAAGTCTCAGGATCCGGCATACATCCCTATTTTGGATGATGTTAACAAAGTGAGAATGGAAAAAGACTCAGGTCAGGATCATATTCTTATCAGTTATTCTGCCTGGCATACTCTTGTAGATCACCAAAGCAAGGTGCATAATCCTACTTCCACCAACGAACGACTTCACGACATCATTCTAATTCAATACAGGTGGATGATCATATTATTTCTCCAAATTCAGAGGTCTCTCGACATATTTCACCAAGGAATTCATATTCAAGCTAGACTCAAATTACTATTCCAACCAGGGCTCTATAGGAGAGATTAGAACATGTCTTAGGGCAGGCTCATACACTAACCAAGAAATACAAGTATTAAATCCCAAAGGCTAAAGACCAGACTTATAATCATATCATTACTTAGGCTCACCAAGTTAGAATGGGAGGTGCCTTGTGACATTCTCATATCCCTATTGATAATAAGATAGATTATTGTCATATTTCAAAATATTCTCAGTAGTGGTCTCATAATCTTGTAGCACTCGGTGGTTATATACTGTTTTCATCAACCGTATCATAGCCGGACTATATCCCTACAAAATCATAGAAGGTAGGTCAACATATTTTATCCAAAATATAGAACATGGACCATATTCCTAATCTTCCCAATTCTAGTGTCCTTGGGGTTATTTGAGACACATTCTCAACACTACAGGGGTATGAAAAATATTATATCCAAGAGGAATTAGAAGTCATTCATTGCCACGATAGTCCTCCTCGTGGTTATGTGGAGATGGATCACAAACACTATACTCATAACATCCACTGTGGTCAACCTCCACTTGGTGATATATACCATGGGAAAAGAAATCATACCTTTGTATAGAAACCTCTGTATAGAGAGGTGAACAAAACCCCTACACCGATGTACAAAGAGGTGCTCGAAACATTGGGGTCAACAGTATATGGTTCCCCATAATCATTCATTATCGCTCCACTCCCATCAACATGAGACCATCGGTGCCATATTCAATGGTTTGACTAGATAGTGGCATGTAATTCAAATGAGGGGGAGGCTGACATAAATAAATGGATAGAGTTATCTAGAGAGAACCTCCCATTCATGTTCTGGCCCCTCCCTACTTCAATCTCTGAGATCCCAAATGATCTAGAAAAGGATTGCATTCCTTACCTTATATAAAATATGTTGGCTACTCATCAGTTACTAAAGGGTCAATATCTACCTTATCCAAGATATGAGTGTCACCTTCAGTCAATCAAGATACTTTGTTGCCAGCTCCACCTAATTTTTATCTCCATGGTCCAGGATCCAGAACCAGAAAAAGCAAAACGCAAATATGAAACATGCTTCATGCCATTGAATCGTGACACTTCGACAGAAAATATTTTATGCCACATCAGGCATATGTATACAAGGATGGGAGAGTATGGAGAATTACACTATGTATCTCCCATATAATGGAAATATCCCTCGGACCTGGAATCTTGGAATGTTATAGCCTCTGAAACAATCAGGGGACCAGGTAATTCTTGGGAAAGTTGGTCACTCCAATAGAATTCCCCCACTACAATGGTTTCCAGAAACCATGGATGAGGGGAAAGGATAGACCACATGTCTTCTAACTGGGCCCCTATAGATAATAGTAGGAAATTCCAAACATGGAAATAGAAGTTTTGATCAGCCATATAACTTCTAGTAAGGAATACTTCTCACCGTGATCTTTCATCACACCCATCTCCAAAATGAGAACAGTTGTGCGACATCCCCCAGTCTATAGTAGCTACTACAATAGTAGCCATTCGAGAGATGACTCTCCCCCTAGGCTATGATAATATCTACCACTACCTCCACCCCTTTGGTGATAAATCCACAAGAGGATTCGGGACATACCATCGATTGCTATAGGTGAACCCCAACCCAATGGTATGTGGTAATTTATATCTAAATAATAACCACCATGTTCATTGTCCCCTAAGAGGACCCTGGAGACATCAGAAGTGATTATAGATCACTACCAACCCCCCTGGTCTTGGGGAATTTATATCTTCATTTTTATCCCAGGAATCATGAAGTCCCCTACTTAAGCCACTAAATCCTAAAAAATAAGCCCAATTAGTTCCAATGGTGACCACAAATGACCCTAACCCCATAGGGCATGGTTAATGTTCATCATCATCATCATTATAACCATATAAGTAATCATTCTTCTCTAGGTTTGGAGGTTGAAACCAACTGTCATCATCCCATATATTTCTACCACCATAGGACAACCCTCTATTGGTCAGGGATCCCTTGGAAATCATGATCGTAAACTCCCTCAAATTAATTGTTCATAGGCTGGGATGAGAGGTACCTATAACAAAGGAAATCAGACCCTACCAGGGTCATAAGGAAAAATGGATCAAATAGGCCAAGGGTTTGAATAATGACCATGATAGAGGATGTGTAGAATCAGTTGTTGCATTGAATGAAATGGAACAACAACCATTAACTGATATGCCTATGTTAATACATTCACTATAAACAAAGTAGATGTTCATCGTGAAATAAATGAGTAAGACCACAATAAGGAACATTTATCATAGGAGGAGGGTGATTCAGACGCACCAAATGAGGTTTCATGCACCCAAAACCGGAGAAGGATTCAAAATTTGGCATCGTGGAACTACGTCTTTCTTTATCGTTGGTGGAATACTAGAAAATATAAAGGAAACAATGCGCCTATATCATAGTTTTCATCCATAGAGGTCCATTTTTCACAATATGAGAGTGAAATATGATCTCTCTGGAAACCCAATGAGAAGTTACTCAAGTGAAATATTCCTACTGGATATTGTATCTATCCAGAGATGAATATAATCCCACACATATCTGATCTTCCAGCAACAAGGGGTACTAGAGAATCATATTGGATCTTGATATAGAAGTCTAGTCTACATAAATGAGGAAGATGAAGATGATCAGGACTTCCCTCTATTGTGGTGAAAACCTATCCCTCAAGAGGGAAATCATTCAGTCATAAGATGAATTGAGGATTAGATAGAGTTAAAAGAGGGGCCACCTCATTAGCCCCCACCTACTCCTTATGAATGGTAGGTGGCTCAGACAACACTGTCCCAAGAGTTACTTACCAACATCGAATCTATGGATACTCAAATAGAAGACATGGATATGTGATGTGCATCTTTGTAGACTAAAAGGAATCCATATCCTGAATGGGTAGATTATAATCCACCTCCACACAACATCATCAACCCCAAAGTTTCTACCTTTTTTAGTGATAGAGACCCTGAACAACATCTCACACACTTTGTATCTTGATGTGGGCCAATGATGGGACCTCGAGATCAATTGGAGGAAAAGAACCGAGGTATTTAATATAGACTATAATAGAGTCAATATTTGTTTGTTACAATAGTCTTTGATTGGTATCTTCTACATGATGATAAGACCTTTATCGCCAGTTCCTTTATCATTTCAATTCAACACTTTGGAAGACAACGATCATCATCCTGATGAATTGATAGTAGTACAAGAATGAGAGGGTTTCTGATTTCATATAAAGGTGGAAATATTTAACCTATTAACTTTTCATCACACTGATGTTATTAATATTTTCACTACTTATTATATACTCCCTTTACTGATTTTATAAGATGTGTGCATAATGTGTGTGAAATATTAATAGTTTAATACTAAGTATAATTTTTGAGCATTTTTAGAAGTATTCCAATTGAATCAGCTTACTATTTTATTTATAACTCTCACCCTAATGATCCAAATTGTGTGGTTTCTGTTTTTTAGGTTTACAAATTCAATATAGAATATTTAATTAGAAGGGATGATGAGCAAATTCTTCCATTTTAAGGCCCATATGTACCACACAAGGAGGCCTATAGAATCTGTGATGAAACTGGACCAACCATGATGATTTAATTGCTGGTCTCAATCAGGAAGTACAAATTATTTTATAATCCTCCAATGTTCGGGGGATAATTAAATGAGTATTGGATAAAACATTCATGTCCCAACTCTAAGAACAAGGGGGCCAAATGAAGCTTTTAAATCGATCCCACCATTTTTTCCCGGGAATTAAAATCAGTACAGTGTTGATGACATGGCTCCTGATCTAGACATCATTTTGAGTTTCGATTTTGCAGTGTGAAAGAGGATATATATGCGGCCGACTTTGTTTAATACATCATTCAGTTTTGAAAGTATCATTATATTCAGAAACCCATTCACATTTAGGACATAAAAAATATTGGATTGAAATGGACATATTAAAGTTGTTCAATCAACCTTCTATAAATTTGGCTAAATAGGTCCAAATGACTCCAACTTCTGAGAGAGTTTGGCCCAATTTATTATATACAACTTTTAAGAAGGCAATTTTTCGAGATTCGGCAGTCTGAATATCCAACTTGGCGATGCAAGTGGAGGGACAGATTGGGAATGCAAACAGTCCACTCCTTGTGCTATAAATACTCTCCCCTTCTCTCCTTGAGAGGGTATGGCATTTCAGAAGAGATGAGACCATATTGGATCGACCAAAGACTTTCCAAATGCTTGGGAGGACCTTCCATACTCATGTTTTCAATTGAAAGACCTTTCCTCCTCTCTTTGTTTTCATTTACTTTTATGTTCTTCATTGTTGTAATTTTGTAAGTCCTTTCTTTTGTAATTCTGTTTGAATGAAAATTTCTTCTTCAATATCTCTTATTCTCATCCACATTCTGCAGTTTAATATTAATATTCTTAAAATTGTTTAAATTCAGTTGAATCCCCTTCCCTTATTTTTCTTCCTCATTCAATCGAAAATCTGTTTTAAATTATAATCATTGTTCGTGTGTGTGTGTTCGACGTACCACTCTTTTCTAATCCATTTCTATTTCTTCTATTCTAAATTTATCATCATAATAATTATAACCAGACTATTAAAAACCCAAATGGTTGAGTAAATATTTCATTGGGGTGAGTCAATATTTAGGGATGTTAAGTGATTGAGAGTATTTGCTCGATGTGTATTCATTAATTTAATATTGTGTGTGTTGGACTTAATATGTCAGGGATTAATGACATATTTTGTTTAACATTTGGATTCCATGGATTATTGGAACCATAAATACACCACCATAAACAAGTACTAAATAAGATTAAAATCCTAGTTAAGTTAAGGCTTGGATTAAAGATTTAACACTTAGGAATTCTAATCGACGACAACTTGTGAAGTGAGTGTTAATTTAAATGCAATATAAAGAAAAGATCAAGGATATCACAAGCTTAACTCCCTAATAATGAACACACCCCAATATTTATCAATTTTTTAAGTCAATTATAGTCAATAAATCATTTCAATTAAGCTCTGTAAATAAACCCCCTAATCAACATACAACCAACTAAAAAAATGACTATTACAAAGTATCATCGCTGAGGATTCGACCCGAATGCCGCTATACACATTAGCAGAGCACCGAAACTTTGACAGGATGATAGGCGACAATCGGCCATGAATTTCAAATGGCCCCATTTCCGGGGATGGTGCTTTATGTAATCATTAGTTTCTGGTTATTGTAAAAAAACCAAAAAAGACAAAGTTTTAAAAAAATTGAAAAAAAACACACAAAGAAAACCCCATCTTCTCATAAAAATAATAAAATGAATAAAATAAGAAGAAAAACCCATCTTCCTTTTCCTTAAAAAATCATTCTGAATGCCTTGTAGCCTCCCAAACAATCCCTCAGATTTTTTTGACCCTTAAATTGAGCGAACACTTTTCCAACATAGGAGGAACATAAGAGATAATCCAATAATTATAGAACCAGTCTGTTTCCAACCAATTGAATTAGATATGTATAATCCTAGGGAACAAACACTTATATAAATTGCCTCCCCTGATATGAATTACTAACCTATTGGTATTCAATATCCTAACATAGAGGCTGACTTCAAACTCAAATTGGGTTTGATTCATCTTCTTCCTCATTTCCACTGGCTAGCCTGTGATGATCCACATCTCCACCTTAAAGAGTCCCAAGTGGTGTGCACTACTGTGAAGCCTCAAGGGGTTTCTGAGGAAAAAATCAAACTCTGAGAATTCACTTTCTCCCTAGTTGAAACTGTTAAGTCATGGCTCTACTACCTTTCTCCTGGTTCCATAACCACATGGAATGACATGAAGTGACTTTTCTTAGAGAAATTTTTCCTGCTTCTCGTACTGCTTCTATCTGAAAGGAAATAAGCGGTATCCACCAATTCCCAAGTGAATCACTCCATGAGTACTGGGAGAGGTTCAAAAATCTTGTTGAAGCCTGCCCACATCACCAAATTCCTGACCAACTCTTGATCCAATACTTCTATGAGGGGTTAATCGTTATGGAGAGAACTCTCATTGATGCCGCAAGTGGCGGTTCTCTTGTTGATAAAACTCCTACAGAAGCAAGAGATCTCATAATTAACATGGTTTCAAACACACAAAAATTCCATACTAAAGCACATTCTCAAGTCAAACAAGCCCAAGATAATCAATCAATTGAGCCGAACAAGATGAACGAGTGGATTAGTGAACTTACAGGTCTTGTGTGACAACTAGCTGTGGCTACAAAATCCCCAACCTTGTCTTCTCTGCAAAGAATGTTTCCTGGACCTGTAAAAAACTGTGGAATCTAAAACTCTCCATCTCATCCAACTGACACTTGTACACAACTTCAAGAAGAGAAATCTAATTCATCTGGACCAATGGAGCTCAATGCATCATATGCTCTGTGGAACACCAACCCTCAACTATCAGGTCACTTTGTTAGAAACTTCCACCAACCTCACTTTGTGCCCTTTTCTTCTTCCTATAACCAAGGCCTTGGGTATGGTAATCCCATATCTCATCCCCCTCAATTCCCTCCTCAAAATCCAAACCAGTTTCAATATGGTAAAGGCGTTGGTAACTTCCAACAACCTTGTCCTTTTCTTCCTCAACCTCAATGGAACAATCCTCCTCCTGGATTCCATTATCCTAGTGAGCCTTTTCTATTCCAAAACCAATACAATATCTTTCCCAAGAACAAAAATCTAGGTAATTCCAATCAAGCCTCTTCTTCCAAACAACCATGGGAAAGTGCAGTGGAAGATCTTGCCTCCTTCACCCATTCAAGCCTCAAGAACATTGAAACACAAATTGGTCGACTTGTATCCCACCTCAGTCAGTATCAACCATCTAATTCTTCCCAACTCCCAGATCAACCATTACCCAACTCCAAGGGTAATGTAAGTGCAATTGCACTTAGATCGGGAAAGAAAATTTATATGCCTCAAGATAAGTCCTCCAACCATCCATTGAATTTTAACCTGGAAAATGAAAAGAAAAAGAAAATTGAAAAGGAATCTGAATCCATTCCATCACCTCCTTCCATTCAACTTAGGAATCCAATTCCTTTTCCTCAAGCTATCTCTAATCCAAATAAGTCATTTGAACCTGATCCCGAAATGCTCGACATATTTAGACGTGTTGAAGTCAACATTACTCTCTTAGATTCCATAAAACAAATCCTGAAGTATGCCAAGTTTCTTAAGGAATTGTGCACCCACAAGTGGCAACTTAGGACCTTCAAAATTTTTTCAACCCAAGAGTCCATACCCATTAAGTGCAAAGATCCAGGAACCTTTATGGTCCCATACCAAATTGTAAGTTCCAAATTTGATTATGCACTCATAGACCTAGGATCCTCAATTAATGTCATTCCCAAATCCCTATTCTCCAACCTTGGTATAGGTCCCTTACATCCAACGGGTGTTGTTATTCAATTAGCCAATCGAAGCACAGCCAGTCCTGAGGGAATAACTAAGGATGTCCTTGTCCGAGTCAATGATCTTATCTTCCCTGCCAATTTCTATTTCCATGACATGGAAGGTGAGATGAACTATTATCTATCTACCCTAAATCTAGGAAGACCATTCCTCATGACTGTGAGAACCAATATTGATGTCCATTCATGCATCTTATCCATGGAATTCGGTGACCAACTGGTCAAGATCAACATTTTCCAAGACACGCGATACCCATCTAAGGATCAATCTGCATTCTCAATCCATGCTTCTGAGGACAATTCTAAGAGTCAGTCGAACACCAATCCTCCATGTTCTTCATGTTCTAATGACAAAGGATCTTGTGAAATTTTCACCTTGATTAACCAAGTCATAAATGGTGAAGTTGATGTGGACCTCTCATTCATAGACTCCATCAATATAGAGGAACATGAAAAATATCTTGAATCCCACATCAAATCTGATCTCTACTGCTCCACCTTGGAATGTATTAAGGAGAATGAATTTGAAGCAACTGAATTCCCTTCCTCTATTCCTGAGTTTTCTAAACCAAAAATGAAATATGAGACTGATCTAAAACCTCTTCCTGAACACCTGAAATATGAATTCCTTTTCCATGATCACTCATATCATGTCATTATCTCTTATTCACTTACTGAAACTGAAGTGTCCAATATTGTTCACATGTTAGAGGGGAAAAAAGGCCATAGGTTGGACCTTATATGACATACTAGGAATCAACCCCGCCCTTTGCATGCATCACATCCATCTTGAGGAATCATCCAAACTAATTAGACAACCACAAAGAAGACTCAATCCACTCATACTTGAGGTAGTTAGGGAAGATATCACCAAGCTTATTCATGTTGGTATTATCTACCCAATTTCTGATAGTGAATGGGTTAGTCCAATTCAAGTTGTACCTAAGAAGGGTGGGATAACTATTGTCACAAATGAACATGGAGAGGTATTCACAACTCAAGTAAAGAACAAATGGATTTTGTGCATCGACTATAGGAAATTGAATGTTGAAACAAGAAAATATCACTAACCTCTTCCATTCGTTGTTCAAATGCTGGAATGATTATCTAAAAAGTCACACTATTGATTTCTTGATGGATACACCGGCTATTTCCAAATCCCAATTGCACCTAAAGACCAAGAAAAGACTACTTTCACATGCCCCTTTGGAACATATGTATATAGGAGAATGCCTTTTGGCCTTTGCAATGCTCCTACAACATTCCAGAGGTGTATGATGAGTATCTTTTCTAAATTCATTAAACACTACATGGAAGTCTGCATGGACGACTTTACCATTTATGGTGAGTCATTTGAATCGTGCTTGAATTCACTCTCTCTAGTCCTTCAAATGTGTTTCAAGTGTAGCCCTGTGTTATATTTTAAAAAATGTCACTTAGTGGTTGCAAATGGGATTGTTCATGGGAACATAGTTTCAAAAGATGGTATTAAAGTTTATCATGCCAAAATTTAAGTGATCCAATCACTTCCTGAACCCACTTCTGTTCGAGACATCCATTCATTCCTCGGTCATGCCGGTTTCTATCAGAGATTCATCCATAACTTCAGTAGGATTGCCCTCCGACTCACTCGGTTACTAAAAAATGATGTCACTTCCCATTTTGATGTGTTTTGCAAGAGATCCTTCATTGAACTCAAAACTGCCCTCACATCTTCCCCGACAATCCAACCCCCAGATTGGTCCTTACCCTTTGAATTTATGTGTGATGCTTATGATAGAGCCATTGGGGATATTTTTGGTCAAAGAAGAGAAAAGATTCCTCATGTCATCTATGATGCCTCAAAAACATTGGATGAAACTCAATCTCACTACACTATCACGGAAAATGAACTTTTAGCAGTGGTTTTTTCCTTAGATGAATTTCGACCCTATCTCTTAGGTGCCAAAATCATCATCTACACAGACCATTCTGCTATAAAGTTCTTACTCAAGAAAATTGATTCCAAACCGAGTCTAATAAGATGGATCCTAATTCTACAAGAGTTTAAACTTGAAATAAAATATAGACCAGGAAAAGAAAACCATGTGGCTGATCACTTAAGTAGAATTTCTAATTCTTCTTATTCTGAAATTACCAATCCTAAATTCCCCACTGAGCACCTTTCATCTCTCACTCCAAAAATACCATGGTATGCCCCAATTGTAAATTACTTGGTTTCTGGTGTTTTTCCTAAAATGTTTTCAAAAGAACAGAAAATGAAGTTGAAAAGTGATTGAAAAAATTATTTTTGGGAAGAAAATAAACATTGGAAAACTGGGGCAGATATGTTAATTAGGAAATGTGTTGATAAAGATGAGCATTCGTCTATATTAGAATTCTGTCACTCATTTCCCAGAGGTGGCTACTTTGGACCACACAGGACCTCCCAAAAGGTCCAAGACTCTGGATTCTTCTAGCCTTCACTCTTCAAGGACTCACATGAGTTCTGTCAATCATATCCCACTTGCCAAAAGTTTTTCATAATTTCAAAGAGAAATGAAATTCCCCAAAAGCCTTTAATTTTCTGTGAGATCTTTGATGTTTGGGGTATCGATTTCATGGGACCATTTTCCCCTTCCAATGGATTCTCATACATCCTTCTTGTAGTTGATTATGTTTCTAGGTGGGTCGAGGCTAAATCCACTAGAAAGGATGATTCACATATTGTTAGTGAGTTCTTAAAGACACAAATCTTCCATATATTTGGCACGCCTCGTGCCTTGATAAGTGACTTAGGAACCCATTTCTATAATAGAACTATGGAATCTCTTTTGAAAAAAGATGGGGTTGTATATAAAACTTCAACTGCATATCACCCCCAAACAAATGGATTGGATGAACTTTCTAATTGAGAAGTGAAAAGAGTGCTTGAGAGAATTTTAAAACCCACTATAAAAGACTAGCCTAAAAGACTTGGTGAAGCACTTTGGGCTTATATAACTACCTATAAAACACCCATTGGGATGTCTCCTTTTAGGCTAGTTTTTGGTAAAGCTTGCCATCTGCTAGTTGAAATCCAACCTAATCCATTTTGGGCAGTTAAAACTTGTAATTTTGATCTTGAAAAATATGGTGAAGAAATATTGTTGCAATTGGATGAACTGGAGGAGCTTCGACTTGACTCCTATGAGAATTCCAATCTGTACGAAGAATAATCCATGGAAATCCATGATGAACACATCCTGAGAAAGGTATTCCATGATGGTGAAAAGGTAATTCTCTTCAATTCTCGATTTCGGCTTCACCCAGGTGAGCTTAATTCCCATTGGGAAGGTCCTTTTGTTATTACTAATGTTTACCCATTTGGTGCAGTGCATGTCCAAGACCCCTCTTCCAAAAGGACATTCACAGTTAATGTACATAGGTTGAAGCATCACCATGAAAGGATGCACAATCCTGGATCAACATCAACTTCCACTGGATCCCCAACTTCTCCAGTCAACCTACCACTAGATGGAGATGGAGACCCGCCAAATCCAAACCACGGGGCACCTCTTTCCCTTTAACTCTCTTTATATCTTCCTCTATCTACCTATTTCTTATTCTTCCTCTCTCTTTCATTTTTGTACCAATTTATTTATCAGAACCTCAACTTTTCACTTTCTCTTTTGTGTGGGTGTATCTTTATAAAAAAAACCTAAAAAACTAAAAAACAAAAATAAAACAATCACATAAAAAATACAAAAAAATAAAAAGTCAGGCTTACTCACGATCGAGTTTTGAAATTTTGTCCAACCTTTATGGTGATTCGATAGGAATATTTTCATCTCAAAACTGTTTTATTTTCATCATGACTTTGGATAAAGAATTTTGTGTCAAAACCAACAAATTTTTAATGCTCAATTTTTGATTTCGAAAATTATTTTCCCAAACCGTGAGGAACAACATTTGCTTTCATGCCAAGGCCACCTATAGCCATCTTTTCAAAATGTGTGTTTTCACCCCCATTTGTGAGACTTGAGTTTTTGGACCTTCGAGCTGAATTTCCTACTTTATTGTACATTAATATGATAGAGGCATTTTCTGAACCACATGAGAATTATAATAGCCAAATAGCCTCTCATTAACCATACATTAATCCTCCTTTTGAAATCCCCTTCAAGCCTATAAAAACCTTTTCCTTGATAGCCACATTACAAGCCCAATATCTTTTCCCACCCAATATCAACACGGATTTTCATTGCATATTTTTTTGAAATTTAATTGTTGGGGGAATGGATTTCATTGTTTGGGTACCCTATTATTGATTTTAAACAGGTTATAATATTTTTGAGGGCAAGCATCCAATTTATTATGGGGGAGAGGTTTTCATTCAATGTTTTTTGCGGAATGTAATGTACTTACATTTATATAATTTTGTAATTATTATTGACATGTGTTCAAAAAAAATAAAAAATGATGAAAACAAAATGAAAAAAATGAAAATATGGTTTGTGTCTTGGGTAGGTCAAAAATCACTCTTTCTCAACCTTTAATCTTGTTATAACTATTGCAATTAGTGTCGTGAGGACATCAATCATGGGTTGGGATATGAGTGTGAGATCTTTTCCAAGTTAAACATTCGAAAGAATAAGAAAAAGAAGAAAAAAAACACTTTCATTATAATCTTATGTCATTGAGAGAAGTTTTGTAGTTTGTAAATATTTCATCTTATCATCCCCTTCAAATTTTAGTCCTCTATTGTGTCTTTCTTCACTCAATCGTTCCCTTGTATGTATGTGTTTTCATTTCTTTCCACGTTTTATTTCAAAGAAAATGTGCATTTCTTTTTCCATATTGGTGTTTTAACCCTCTTCTTCTCTATCTTGGACATTATATTCCTACCATACCATAGCCACAGAAAAACCCCTTAAAAATACCTCTTGATTCTTGTGCACTTTGGATAGGGATTGTAAGCTGAGAGCTCTTTCAAACTCTAAGATTTTTAATTTTGGTTGGTGAAAGAGTGAACCTCCACAAATGAATTTTATCATCTTGATAGGTGTGAGTTTTGAGTGTCCACATTTTCCATTTCTAAATTTGAGCATGAAAAATTGAATTAGTTTTGGAACATTGTTTCTGTAAAAACATGTGTTGGAATTCAAAATGGATGAGTGAAATAGTCTAAACCATCCCTGATTGGAGAAAACAAAATTTTAAAATATGTTGGTGAATGAAAATGATTTTGTTATGTTTTTATATTTGTTGCACATGAGGAGATGCACAAGACTAAGTGTGGGGGATTTGATGTTATTAATATTTTCATGACTTATTATATACTCCCATTAATTATTTTACAAGAAATGTGGATAATGTGTGTGAAATATTAATATTTTAATACTAATTATAATTTTTGATCATTTTTAAAAGTAGTCCAATTGAGACAGTTTACTATTTTATTTATAAATCTGACCCTACTGATCCCAATTTTTTGGTTCTTGTTTTTTAGGATTCCCAATACAATATAAAACATTTCATTAGAAGGGATGATGATCAAATTCTTCCATTTTAAGGCCCATATATACCACACAATGAGGCCAAAAGAATCTGTGATGAAACTCGACCGGCCTTGAAGATTTAATTGCTATGCTCAATCAGGAAGTCAAAATTATTATATTCTCCTCCAAATTTCAGGTGATAATTAAAGGAGTATTTTATAAAACATTCAAGGCCCAACTCTAAGAATAAGGGGCCCAAATAAAGCTTTTAAATCCCGCCCACCATTTTTTCCGGGAATTAAAATCAGTACAATGTTGATGACATGGATCCTGGTCTATACATCAGTTTGAGTTGAGATTTTGCAGTGTGAAATCGGAGCTATATGTGGCCGACTTTGTTGAATAAATCATTCGGTTTTGAAGGCATCGTTCTATTCAAAATCCCTTCCCATTTTGAACATCAAAAAGATTGGATTTAAATGGACAGATTAAATTTGTTTAATCAACCAACCATAACTTTGGCTACATAGGTCCAAATGACTCTAAATATTGAGAGGTGTTGTCCAACTATATTATATACAACTTTTAAGAAGGATATTTCTCGAGGTTCGACTTTTGGAATATCCAACATGGCGATTCAAGTGGTGGGACAGATTGGGAATGCAAACAGTACACTCCTTGGGCTATAAATACTATCGCCTTATCTCCTTGAGAGGGGTTGGCATTTCAGAAGAGTAGAGATCATATTGGAACGAAAAAATCCTTGACAAAGGCTTGGGAGGACCTTCCATACTCATGTTTTCACTTTAGAGACCTTTCCTCCTCTCTTTGTTTTCATTTACTTTTATGTTCTTCATTTTTGTAATTTTGTAAGTCCTTTCTTTTGTAATTCTGTTTTAATACAAGTTTCTTCTTAAATATCTCTTATTCTCATCCACCTTATGTGGTTTAATATTAGTGTTCATAAAATAGTTTAAATTCAATTGAATCTCCTTCCTTTCTTTTTCTTCCTCATTCAATCGAAAATTTGTTTTCAATTATCATCATTGTTCGTGTGTTTGTGTTCGACGTACAACTCTTTTATAATCCCTTTATTTTTTTCTATTCTTAATTTATCATCATAATAATTATAACCATACTATTAAAAACCCAAATGGATGAGTAAATATCTCATTGGGGTGAGTCAAAATTTAGGGATGTTAAGTGATTTAGAGTATTTACTCGATGATTATTTGTTAAATTAACATTGTGTATGTTAGACCTAATATGTCATTGATTAATGACATATTTTGTTTAACATGTGGTTTCCATGGATTATTGGAACCATAAATACACTACCATAAACAAGTACTGATTGAGATTAGAATCCTAGTTAATTTATGGCTTGGATTAAAGCATTAACACTTACGAATTATGATCGATGTCAACTTGTGAAGTGGGTGTTAATTTAAGTGCAATATAAAGCAATGCTCAGGGATATCACATTCTTAACTCCCTAATAATGAACTCACCCCAATCTTTATTAATTTATAAATCCATTATATTCAATCAATAATTTCAATTAATCTCTGCAAACAAACCCCCAAATCAAAATACAATCAACTAAAAACTAACGACTATTACAAAGTATCATCGCCGAGGATTCGACCCGAGTGCTGCTATACACATTAGCAGAGCACCGGAAATTTGACCGGTCAATAGGCAATAATAGGTCGTGAATTTCACACACTCTCATAGGAGAAAGTATTGGAACTCTATAATGAAAATCTCAGATATGAGTTGTAGACACCCTTAATCCCAATGAAATATTTAGACGGGTTCTGAGAGTTCATTGGAATTGTACAACATATTGAAGAGGTTATTTATAAAACATTATCCATGTCTCAGATCATGATCGTATCACAAGGGAATAAGCCAGAAAATCAAAAGTTGATACTATTTCTCTGAATACTGTAGTAGTGCCCATCCAAGAACCTAGGAATTCTCCCTCCAATCGAGTAGAGACCATTGTAGAATCGCCCTTATCTTGAAGCATAGAGAAATAGGGATCACGCGGGATTTAAGGAATGGATGTTAAAAGTATACTCCTTCAAAAATGAACAAGTCACATGTTATTTTTTTGGAAGGCATGGATAATAACATCCTCTCACTTTCAAAACCCATGAGGCCAGATGAAGTCAACCCCACTGACAATCTAAACTACTTCCCTTTCCATCGAAGGTTAGGTCATAATATTTTGAATTTCTTCATCTTCAACGACATACTTCAAGGAATGGACAAATCTCTATGGGTGACACTAGAAAACTCTCCAGAGTAGGTGACTTGAATAACCATCACCCCGACAGAAGAAGATGAAGGTTGGAAGAATTTTCCATCTAATAGAGTGCAAAAGTTTCACAAATAGATGACTCGAAAAACAATTGATTGAGCTCATAATGATTTGAAAGTGCATTTGCCTCAACTAATGATAGAAAAATCACCCAAGAAGGGTGAATTAGATGTGAATCCCATGGGTGGGTGTGTCCATTTGAAATAGAAAGAGACAAAGGAGGAATAAACATATTCACCACCAAAGAAAGACCTAACTCTTGCTGATTTCTTCCTTGAAACATCTGCAGCATGGGCACCTCCCCACACAATGGAATCCCCATCAGATGAAGATATCATATTTTGTTCTATAAATTTGATAAACTTTTTAAACCACTTCATCAATGATAAGTATTCCATCAAATATATTTTCCCCATATATAATTGGGGAACATGAGGCTTCTTGTGCTGGACCCAAGCATTCAAGGAATTCGCCTATAGAATTTGGGGATTGCCCCTCCTTTATGATATCAGGAATGGAAAGATACATCATCTAATGAATGGTAAGCCATGTTATATTAGGAACGCCACCTCCATAATTTGAGTAATGTGTCTACATCAACATAAATGGGCTCATAATGATAAATTTGGGAATATAGGAAGAAATGTTGCCTACTTTGATCAGTGCTGCCATGACCATCGTTTATCAAGAGATGTAAATTGCAATTTTAAAGAAACTCTAATATTTTTTCACCTGAAAAAATATAGAAATATCTAGACTAAATCCAGAGATAAATATGAACTATCTCAAAAATTCCAATGATCCTTAAGTCTTTAAGAAATCAATGAAGATAATTCACCCCTCTCATTACATCAATGTTAATGTAGAAGTTGGAAAATTGATCAAAGACAAGTTTTATTATGAAGGGACAAACTCAAAATGTCTTTACAACAATTTCCCCATTAATAAGAAGAATGGGATGATTAGGGTTTGCATCGACTTTAGAGACCTTAATCAAAACTTCTCAAAAGATGACATCAAATTACCTATCACATCACTCTTGATTGATGCAACCGTTGGATTATAAGCGCATTCCTTTATGGATATGTACTTAGGGTATATTCAAATAAAGATGACCCCTAAGGATGAATGATACCCTAAATTATGAGTTCATCAAGGGATATTCTACTATCAGGTCATGACTTAGGATTAAATAAGGTTAGCGCCACATATCAGCATGCCATGCATCACATATTTATGCCATCCTTGGGAAGGATAGCTTACTATTATGTCGACAACCTGGTCATAATATCGCAATATCAATGTAATCAATTCATATACCAAAAAACAATATTTGAAAAGCTATGACAACAAAGTCTAAATATGAATCTGCTAAAGTGAGCGTTTAGTGTAAGATCAGGAAAATTCCTCAGCCTTGATATACACCACCATGACATTGAAGTGGACCTAGAGAATACTATTTCTATTTTAGCGAGGTCACCCAAAAAAAATATCAAAGAACTACTGAGTCTCCAAGCACACCTCACCTACACTCTGAGATTCATATACAACATGGCTAGAAAATCCCTCCCCTTCACCAAGCTAATGAATAATCGAGTCTCTTACCAATGAGATGATTATTTATAGATATCCTTCAAAGGTTTCAAGAAATAGTTTTCTCACCAACCAGTTTTGATTCCTCTGATGGAAGGTAGGACACTCATATTATATGTGGCCACCATGGAATATTCATATGGAACACTCCTCATGTAGAAAAATGATCCCGAAAGTGATAATAGTCTCGACTACCTTAGTCAGACCATGAAATGTACTCAGACATGATATTTTGATGTTGAAAATAAATTCCTTGAACTCATCTTTGCAGTGTAAACTTTGAGGCACTACTTTTAGAACCCCAAAGTCTATATAGTCTCTCATATTGATCCACTCAAGTACATACTTGGCTTCCCCATATTGACCTTGTGATCAGCTCAATGGGAATTCATTCTGTAGTAATATGATATTCAATACATATCACAGAAGTTAGTGAAATGACAAGACATAGATAATTTCCTTGCATCACATCGTGCTTCAAAAAATACATCGGAAAACATTGAGTTCCCATATGAAGTGTCCTTCTAGGTTAATGACACTCCTCGGATATGGGATATGTATTTTGAGGGTGCCTCTCGAGGTCCTGTCGGCACAATAATGGAAAACCCAAAGCTCAATCGGGTTGGTATAGGGATTGTGTTTGTCTCTATAGATAAAGTGGTTTTCCCTTATTTTTCTAAGTGTATGAAGGATGCTCAAATAATTAGTCTGAGTATTAAGCCCTCATCACTAGATTATGAGTATCCCTACATCTATAGACAGCCTTCTTGAAAATCAAAGTGGACTTGGAGCTAGAAATATTTATACCAATAGTGAATATGGCATCAGAAATGAGGAACTGGCGCCACTCACTAGCTACATTAGGGTATTGATGGAAGAATTCCCTTTTAAGACCATATTTCATTATGTCCCCCATCATAGAATGATCGAGCCGATGTACTGGATAATGCATCCACTTTCCTGGATGACACTAATCAGGAAGAATCAACCTTCATCATTACACATCGAATAATGGTTTTATCAGTCTTCATTTGTGAAATTGATGAAATCAATCAGGTCAACCCCACCCCCGAGCATGATGAACTAATGTGAATCCCTAGATGGATGGAGCCTATAATTAGTTACCTTTGAGATGGGAGTCTCATAATTGATTAATCCAGAATGGAATAGTGTCAGTTTTGGGTAGCCAACTTCACTCTATAAGATGGTCTAAATGAGAGAAAAGTGCTCTAAAAGTGAGGATTTGATGCATTTCTCCTCAGGAGCATAGAAGAAGTTAAATTTCTCACCATCATGTAAGAAATCCTTATAGGTTCCTACAAATCCTATCAATCTAGTACTGGTCTCTCCCACCATATAAATAGGTTGGGATACTAATAGATAACCATGATACATGACTCTGTAGAATTCACCAAGAAATGTCATGAATTCCAGATCCACGAAAACACCATCCATCAAACCCTGATATTTCTACATGAAGCTAAATATTACTATCCATATTTCATTTTGGGTATGAATGTTGTGGGTCAATATCTCCATTCCACAACTAATAAATTCAAGTACAACCTAACTATTACTGTCTTATTTTCAAAATGGTCTAAGGTAATACCCCTCAATGAATTCGGGATATAGAATACCATCAAATTTGTGATGTCCTATATCACCACCAAATTTGGATTCCCTCACACAATATTGATGGAAAATGACACCAAATTCTCTTCCTCAGAGTTGAAGAATCATTACCATGAGTACAACATCAAATCCAATCACTCATCATGCTATCATGTAATGGAAAATGGACAGATAATTTCTTTCAATAAGACTCTATAAACTATAATATAGGAGGTGGTAAAAATTAAAATGAATTATTTCCCAGACAAACAACTCTATGCTTTATGGAACTACCATACCACCATGCATAATACTACACAAGTAACCCCAGACTCATTAGTGTATTGAACTGAGGAAGTGTTACCAAAAGATGTCCATCTTCCTTCACCCTGAACATCCATTTTAGGAAAACTCTTAGATGATGAAAAATATAAAAAGTGACTAGATGAGTTGGAAGGGATTGAGTAGAATAGGTTTCACACATTTCACAATCCAGAAATTCATTAGAACAAGATTTCACGAGCCTTCAAAAAAGTCTAACCTTTATTCATTCCTTTAAGTAGAACTGGTTTTGGCTATTAGAACCCTGCTGATACTGGGAATGAATCCCCTAAAACTAGATCCCAAATGATAAAGAAGTTATAGAACACATAAGGATCGTCATAATGAAGCCTAATGAATAGAAAATATGGATGGGGAGCATGACAAACCACCAACCAATGCATGATTTATCCAGAAATAATCTTCATAGCTATCGTTAGTAGGGAATCCACATTAGGGTAACTCCCATCATTTTTAATAATAGTATGATATTTAACAATT
Organism: Viscum album; assembly: GCA_963277665.1. Lineage (NCBI taxonomy): Eukaryota > Viridiplantae > Streptophyta > Magnoliopsida > Santalales > Viscaceae > Viscum > Viscum album. The sequence goes on along the minus strand of OY728139.1, from coordinate 1,506,938,792 downwards.
CACGTCCTTCCTGACCACATATATTTAAACTATATGGAGTTCATCATTATAATAAGATGTCAAACTTTATGGTTTCTTAAAAATGATGTGTGTCTTGATTTTTATCATCATAGGATACATAGTGATGCCTAAACCTCTATTTTTGGTCCAATCATGGGATTATTTTCCCTTCATGTCATGTGATCCAATGTTATTACTGCACTACATTAAACTGAATGGTCCCAGAACCTTCCACTTTATGATGGGTGAACCAATGTCCTCACTGGATGATATAAAAATGCACGGACCCATGATATTCATCCCTAATAACATCGATTCACATACATCCTTGCCTCATGATGTTAAACTAAACAGTTCTTCTAGAACAACATATGGATTGATTCTCATTTTCAAATGGAATATATAGAGACACCTCAATCTTATATCTTGTTCCAGCCACCACATGGTGCCCAATACCCTGTCTTGCATATGGACCATGTCGTTCCTTGTTTCTCACTGTGAGCATGGATCATGTGGGATTAGGAACTATGAAAAAGCCTTCCCTCATGAAGGAAAGGCATGAAGTATTAGCATCATCAGGTCTTCTTTCTCACCAAATGATGTTAACCTACCTCGAATTTCTAGAACTATGTGTGGTTTGATTATTATTATCATGAGATACATAGTGATGCCCAAAATTCCACCCTTTGGAACAACCACAATGTTTTTGTCAACTCACGATAGCTCACATTCTTCCTTTCCACATTATGTTAAACTATATGGAACATAAAGAACTATGTGTATATTTATTCCTATCATCATTAGATATATAGTGACACTTGGATCTTTAATCCAAGGCCTAGCTGTAATGGTCATTGGAAACAATGTCTACTCCACGTATGGGTCAGACCTGTATATAATATTTTCCATTACAGAATAATGAGGGACTTCATTCTCATCTTTATAAGATATGTAGTGACGTACAAGTCCCCATCTTGGGGGCCAGTAATAACAATACCACATTCCAAGATGGTCCACATCAATCCTCATAGTATGATGTTAAACAACATGGAATTATATCTTTACCACATGACATTAAACTTCATGGAAGTACTGCCTTACCGCATGATGTTAAACTGTATGGATGTATGTCCTTACCCTATGATGATTAACTGAATGACAAATTTACTTTCCACATGACATTAAATTGAAGGAACAACATCCCCACTATAGGAAAATAAACCATGTAGACCATCTACCATTTTTCATCTTTCATAAATGGGCCACGAGAGACTTACCTCAGTCAACTAGAGTATAGGGTACTTCCAATATCCTTCAGGAGCATATTGAATCAATATACTGAACTTTATGCCTCATTTGTATTACGTAGTTATAATAATCTATGGCTTGTAGAAAGGATATTTTTTTGCATGGAACCTTTTCATGACTATGCATACATTCCCATGTATCCTGCATACATTCCTATATACATCAACCAAATGTGTCAGTCTAGAAAAGAAAATTTCAATTCATGTGATGCCTAACATCATCGTAGCATCACTCAACCTGTCAGTGTGTCTGAACCTATCGCTATATAAAAATCCTTTATCAGTACTTAGGACCGGAGAACTCTATCCATGGTTTAAAGCATTTCCATCCCATGCATAGGATGATGTTGGAGTACTCTTGACCTTTTATATCCTGATTAAACTCTTCTATATCGTCATCTATATTAGGTTCATGCAATTCAGGACCATAAACTGGTTATGTTTTGGTCAAAGCTGTACTACAATACAATCAATCCCACAGTGGTCCAAACCTCTAGACTATAAACTTCTAATGAATGATACACAAAACATATCAGGTTAAAACCCCTCAAAGGGGAATGTGAGCAAAATTCAAGTCTCCACCCACTAAACTCTTCATCCTTAGAGTTTAGGACAAAATTAGGGTGCAAACATAAAATTCATAAATCTCATAGGGTCTACCAAGTATCCATATAAAAATACAATCTATTCCCAATGGACCCACTGGTCCTGAAAAAAGTTATGGTAATGTTTGTCACATCTCCTCACATGAGAATATGTTTGTTGAGCGTTGACACAAATTTTAGGATACTGAAATTCTCTTTGGATGTTTCCTCCACTACAGATCACACTTCATGAGTTGTGGAATATTGAATCACTATAACATTCCATGTCCCTTGGAAAGGATATCTGACTTCAAGGACCATTCACATGACTATCCATACATTTCAATGGTCCTTCATATGTGCCTATTGTCTACAACTGAATGCATCACTCTAAAAAAATACATTCCAATTCTCATGATCCATGACACTATTGCAGAAGCACTGAACTCCTCATTGTATTTAAACAACTCCCACAATAACATTCCCATGTATTTCTCTTGACTCAAGTGCTTAGGATCATGACTTACAATCCCCACACTAATCTATCTAGGTGTATTCGATAACCTTGATGTTACATCATAGTGAATCATACCCTTTCTCATAGACAAACTACAACATTGCATCTGCTAACCCTTGATGGACCACACTTCATGATTTGAAACCACAGGTCGTAGAGATCTAGATTCTCATTAAGAGATAATGTTCCCTAGGAATCCATAACCCTTACTGGATAGTTATCTTCCCATACCCAACATCATTATATAAAAATTTGAGTTGTCAAAAATATTTCATAGCCCTCAGGAATAAGTGGATATAGTATTTTCTCTTCAGATGCTACTGATTCATAAGGTTCATGACCCACTAACTAAAATCATCTTCTCCTTGCCAGAAAGGATCTTCAATCATTTTTATCATTATCAACACCACTGTGGAAACTTGAATTATATAATTTCATGGGACATACCCAACATTTCTTCACTATCTCATATTCATGGACTCAGATGTTTAGGTTTTTATTTACATCATCCACACTGCAACTACCCTGAAGGGTCTAGTATCACTAGTATTCCAACTCCACAAATACTATCTTCATGAATCATTCACAACCCTTGGAAAGGATAACCAGCTTCAATGTCCCTTTTCTTGACTATGCATACATTCACATGTCTCCCACATATGAGCATATGTTTTTCAACCAAATGAATCAATTTGGAAAAGGAAATTTCAATCCTCATAAGGCTTAGAAACATCATGGTAGAATCCAGCACTTTACAGTGTTTTAGGCCTTTCCAGGTATGTCTAAATAGTATCCCTTGATCATATAGAATATTCGAGCTAAAAGACCATAAAAAATAAATATTATGTCTGATCTAGAGTACCTTAACTAAATAAATATTTGGTCTGAGCTAAAACACCTTAAACTATATCAATATTAGGTCTGATCTAAAATGACCATAAACTAAAATCAATATTAGTTCTGAGCTAAAAGACCCTAAACTAATATAAATATTAGTTCTGGGATAAAATTATTTAAATAATAGAAATATTAATTTAGAGATAATAGAAACTAAAATAAAGCATGATAGTGATTTAGTCTATTCTCATCAAGCCTATAGACATTGGAAATAGATAGATCACTCTCCCCAAAGGAAATACCTCCAACATAGGTGATCCCTCTATAGGTCAGGTAATATCAAGATAGCTAGAATAGATTACTAATACAAAATCATGTGTCAGAAGTCATTCACAAGAATCTGCAAATAGAAATATATGATAATTTTTACACTCAATTATATGCATTCAATTTCATTAGAAATAAATAATGGAATGAGTATTATTGGGGAGTCTCATAATATTGGATCAAAAAAATAAATGTGACAACATCATATAAATTCCTATAAGATTATTCAATGATAACATATAAAATAATGGATCTCCACTTTCCCAAGCCTCTCCTATTAATGTACGAGCCAAAAAATGATTGAAATGTTTTCCACTATCATAGCATCTTCTCATATGATTATTTAAGATCAGCAAGACTTATCTCCAATATGGAAATAGATTAGCATAGTATTTTGGAATGTTTACTATCCACCACCGCAAAATGTTGGAGCCCCTCTACTTATGGAATGACACCATGTCTGGATTTATCTTCCACGTTATGGAGTTCTTGTATGTCTAACACAGTATTCCCCAGAATCGGAAAGGAATACAGAAACTAGTATATTTCTGTTTGGAGATAATCAATATTATACTGAAGGTGACTAATTTTAGACTAGAGATGATCAGTACAATACATCCAATCATTAATTGTGTCCCATTCAGGAACATCCTCCATTATACATTTGGTACTTGGTAGACCAAACGACACTCGAATAAACGGTTTGTGACACCTCCAAATAAATTGGGGGGCATTAGTTTTCCTCATAATTGAGTCCTCTTCCCCTTGCATGTTTCTTTTGAGGGGTTACATTTGTTGATGCCCACTAGATGGACATCATAAAAATCAAAAAGGAATAAATACTTGATTATGTGTATTATTTTCCCCGCAATATCAAAAGAAGAAGAGGATGGTTGAGAACTATGGATCCCATGATCCTCTGAAGGACTTACAATCAAGTGACCATTTCAAGGTCATGTGTGGGTACCACACATGGTGCATAACCCACAGGAAGTCCTATAGACCCCCCTTCGACAAAAATTACTCCCCTCATGAAGGATCCCCATAAAAAATAATGAGAACCCCCAAGACGCATGGTTTGTCAGTGTAATGTGCCTCACAAACCACCCAAAATACATTAAAAGTAATAGGGGTGATATTCAAAGGAGTAGACCCCCAGTTTTCAAAAATATCATTCACTATATCATCATTGGGATTAATAAAATCCCTTGGTGACATCTTAGAAAACTCACAATACCTATGTACCTTCAAAGGATAACATGAATGAGATAATGGGGGATAGGCGAGATGCATTAGCGGTCATTAATGACACATGACATGCTCCCCAGGTGATCCAGGATATGCCAAAAGACCTCGGAACCATGTCTGCATCATCTCACAAAATCACTTTGGATTGTCATCCCCTCTACATGGAAGTCCTTGGGTATGTCTAGGTAGCCCCTTTCGCACTATATGGACAAATGAATATATTTTTCCACTACATGATGTTACACACTCCATATGACCCATATTCATCAGGAAGGAAATCACTAAAAAATCAAGAAACAATTCCAGATATTGCTCATGAAAAATTGCATAATCTCTGAACTTTGTTAAATAAATCAGTGGATATAAAAAGGCAAGATGTGAGAGGTATTTAAAGTCAATGAAAGGAACAAGACATGTCCATCTCACCCACAGCGCAACCCTATGAGACCCCCACAAAAACCATCTTTTCCCACAAGACTCTGAGATAAGTCACCCGACGTCTTGTGGACGCCTTTTAATAGAAACATGGATCATTCAAAGGCTCTTCATCAAGTCATCATGAAAACATTGATGTCCTTCAACACATCCTCATGATCAAAAAATTATTAATCAATCAGAAATAATTCAATGAAGGGGGTGTTGATGGAAGAGGATCACGATTGCTAAAAATATGGTGACATACTTGGAGTGGTCCATCGAAGAGACTTTAGAAGATTCATGTTCCAGACCCCTTCACCAACACCATCCTATAATAACACTTGATATGTTGTAAAATGAAGCAAAAAATAGGGGTGTTGATGCCTATAAATTTGACACTCTAACATGAAGAAGTTTTTCAACCCTGATACCATAGATGGTTGGATGTTGATTGGATATAGCATGAAGGAAATTCTTGATTCATATTTCTCAGAGCAATTGATCATGTGACCAACCATATTTCCATCGGGTAATATACTGGTTGAATGATAGTGTAGTCATGCGCTAGGCATAGAGTACTTCGTGTGATCATTCATAGATCACACAAAGGATCTCTGTTAGGTTATGTGCAGAACATCATTCAATCCCATTAGATCACTAGATACTCAAAAGAAACTAATACTGAATTAGTCTACTGCCTCTGTAATGCAAGGGTTTGAACCAAGATTTATGGTTAAAGACTTAAGAGAAAGACATGCTCGCGTGACCTTATTCTCGTCATTAGTTTCATATGAAGACATGAGACAGTACAAAGGCATGTCACTTGGATCTCGTGACTCTCCATTAGCATGCCATCCGGGACACGTAGAGTGCTCTAGGAATGTTATATAAAGTCACGCGTCTCCATCCATTGACACCTCCTAGATCTTGTAAAACCCAATGGGTCTTTCTCCAAGGACTTGTAAAACCATAGGACACACTACCAGACTCATATAATGGTGTTTTATCATATCAAAGTGTCTCGTGAAAGCGTCTGTACATGATAACCAAGCTCTCATGACACCCTATGGGAAATTTATCTAGGACTTGTGATGCCCTCTAGACATGTTGGCCAGGTCTCATGATTTCAACTAGAGATTTCATCCTACATACACAACACCCATCGAACTGTGCATGACTCTCGCAACACCCTCCATTTGGGTTAAGCTAGGTTATGTGATGGATAAAAGGACATGCCAATTGGGCCATAACATGCCCTATTGAAAAGAAGGCCATTTCAATAGAACGTCACATCACTTGATAGCATTATCTATCCTCATCATGTAAGCCCCAAATATAGGTAAACGACAGTTTGTATGCCCCCATTATTGGGAATCCTCTTTGTGTAAGCCCCTCCAAAACGGGAACTATGAAGATTCTGATTCCTGCCATATCCAGGATACATAGGCTACCTCTCCCTGAGGCTCTAGCCCTATATTGATTACCTAGGTAAATCCCAAAATCCATGTACCTTATTCAATGTAATGAAATTGACCATTTTCTATCCCTTTTTCCTCACAACAACATTGATCGCATTGGATTAAAGACTAGTAATGATCATATCATCTACACTATAAATCCCCCACAATAGTATAGGGAAACATTACTCTGTAAGCCCAGATATAAACTGAACTACAATGACTATGATTCCTTCCATAACCAGGATATGTAAGATTCCTTCCTAACACCCGAGCGTAAAATAAAACACCCCTTTTAGGAAAAGTCCTTCAATGACTTTGACATATCAACCGGCGTGACTCAATTAGTCCCTAGAGATGATAACCTTATCTCATCCATAAGCAGACTAAGAAACCTCCCATGCTATGATGACTCTAATTCCTACCATAAACCTGATACATAATATGTCTCTACAAGACCCGAGTCCCATAATTAATCAACTCAAGTTAGTCCAGGGGAATATTCCCTACATAATGAGAAATGAAAGGATAATATTTCATCCCTTGTTTCTCACTCCGATAATAGATTAGGTGAGCATAGGGATTCACGATAATCATATCATATTAACCATGAGTCTGTATAATGACATAGGAAACAAAATGAACTATGAAAAATATAATTGTCGCTATACTCAGGATATGTAGGAATCTCCCTTAGAGTTTGATCTCAAATATTTTGTGTCTCAATACCAAAACATAATTCCTCAAAGAATGACATTAAACTACATGGTATGAATGAACTAAATGTGTTTTGATACATAAAATAATTAGGATACATAGGATTCCTCATAATGGATCAATCCCTTCCTCAAAATATTAACCACCTCCATACATTTAAGCATGATCCAAAGAAATTTTCCATACGACTTGAGTATGTAGGAAACTTATCATTACTGAAAAATGATGAAGAACCTTAGATAGATATAGATGCATTCACTAAAGATACCCTAATCATTTTAATATGAAATTTAATTAACGTATAGTCATTTACATAGGGTATTCGGTCTTATATCAGGATTATGAAGAGATTCATAACCAAATCCAAAATATATAAGAGAGTCTCGTAGGAGTAAATAAATTCCCTCTCCCCAAAGGGTGTGATGAGAATTAAGTCCCAACCTCTAGACTTTTTCGAGTCCACAAGAGTAAATGGACCTTAAAATACAGATGACTGAAGTCATTTGGAAAGCAGGTCCATACCTAGCTATGGATTTGGGAACAGTCGTTAGTTTCTGGGGAAGATGAAATAGATTGGAAACCTGATGTGTGAGATTGAGAGAGGCCTTAAAATACCCCTCAATAAAACCATAAAGGTGAGACCATCCTGCATCTTCATCGAAACCCAATGAAACAAAAATGGTCAACTCATTGTGAATCTTTCTAACTAACAAATGATTGAGTTTCAATCTGTCAATCAATGTGTCTTGCTCCCTAAATGAAAACAACATTGATAGGATCAACATAAATCTCTTAGGCCACTTTATTTTCAAAATCATATATACAAACTAAGTAGTAAGACCAACATAATACATGATTTTTAAAATTCCATCCTCGCATTAACAAGTTCACATGAGAGCAATGGACATAAAGGGAATATAGGAAAAAAATTCAACCCTACATATTTGATTGAGATTTTTCATACCAATAATATAGAACTGATCGTTACCTTTTCCTTATTGTCTTCATTATTTCAGATATTTCTCTTATCAACAAACTCCCAACCCAAGGAAGTGTCTACATTACCCAGCATGCGCTCTAGTAACTGACCTCCCACTGCGACCCCTGTGGGCCATAAAGTGATCTCACCCGCTTGATAGATCCAATGGTAGGTGGTGAATTTGATGGTATGGGAGTACTAACAAAATGGTAAGATCCTGACCATTGAATCTGCCCATGAGATTCTCCAAGCACAACAACTGGAGAATCTACATCGCCTGGAAAAGTCTACTAAAAAGCCAGTATCCCTCATCACTACAACCAAATGTTTTGGGAGTTAATACCTGGAACACGACAACTTAAACCTTCTATATCGGATAAAGGTGGACTTGGAGGATGAATATGGCTCCCTTTTGGTTTAGGTTCTAAAGAGGAGGGAACCTTTCACCGCTATCACCAACACCGTCTTAGTGGTACCCATCAATCACCTATAGAGGGTACCATCTGACACAAATCCACCCTTGAATCCAATGAAAAGGCTATAAGAATGACTCATCGAAGGAGGAAGGCATTGGATATCCATGAGAGGGATCACATCCATACTCCTATCGATAATGTCTACCGGCATAATCTAGAAGTAACCAGAAAGAAGGCTTATATACATGCTAGTTTGGAAAAAGTATGTGGGAATATTCCTAGAGAAAACATGGGGGAGGCTCGTAATCCCACCCCGTGTATGAATCCCATTGGCATACATTGATGGAATATGAAGGACATTAGTAGGTACATATCCCCATTTCTATCGAAGATATATATAAATAGATATAGGGATAGAGAATGTAAAGAATTATATCCCCACACACACTTTGATAAAATGAAAATATAATTTACTAACAACTAAACAGCTCCGCCGCAGTATTATAAAACTATTACAGAAAATTGAAAAGGCACATATTCTTATCCCTACAGCCAGGGATACTCAGCACTCTATAAAAAAAGAAAAATTTGTTCTAATAGTGAAATCACCCATTCATTATCCCACAAAAGTGAATTATCATCATATTCTTATAAAATATGAGGTATATAGATGAGATCATACTCCCTTTCCAAATAGGGATCATTGGGTTAGAGCGGTACATGCCTCAAGAAAGGGGAACATGCCTGTCAAAAATGTTCAACATAATATTCTAAAGTCCCAAGTTTAGGTGCATACTTCCATTCTGGATGGGGATCACCATGTGAGAGGGGAACAAACCTAGGGACATGATTATATACCTTCTTAAGAAGTACATTGGAATACTCCAAAGCCCCAAGACTAGGAATATATCCCCGTTCTGGTCGAGGATAACCAGGTGAGATTGGAACAACCCTTGGAGAGGATAATATTCATGTCAGTGAATCTATCGGGCATACTCCAATAGATCATAGAAGCAAGGCTCGTATTCCTACTACCATTGACAAACTACTGAACCAGTGTCATTCCAAGGCAATACATTAGGATGCTCATATTCCTTCTCCCATTATGAAGTTCTATTTTCATATTCTGTAACAAAATGCATATTTGGGCCAAGCCCATATCCCTATTCCAATCGAGTCTCACTATGTGAGAGTGGAACATGCCTCGAGGAAGGATTATACACCTTCCATGAAAGACCATCGGCATATCTTTAAGGATCAAGATCGGGCTCATACTGTATTCTTAACTGAGGATCACCATGTGAGAATGGTGCATGCCTCATGATAGACTTATATCCCTATAAAGAATAAGATATCTTATTGGAGTATTCCAACAACTTATCAACAGTTATTTCATACTCCTATAGCACCCAGTAGATATATACTGGTTTTGTAAACTGTCACACATCAGGATCACAACCCTTCAAAATCACAAAAGGATTGTCATCGTATTCCATCCATGACATAGAACATGGCCCATGTTCCTAATATTCTCAATTCTAGAGTCCTTTGGTTCATTTGAGACATAATAATGACACCACAAGGGTTCGTCGACTCTTCTATCTAAGAGAAAAGAGACGACATTCATTACCACAGTGGTCTTACTCACTGTAGTGTGGAGATGGATCGTAGGGACTCTACTCCAAACATCCACCATGGTAAAACTCTCCATGAAGATATCTTACATGGGAATGGAAATCATCTTTTTTTATAGAAACCTCCATATATAGAGGTGAACCAAACCCCTAAACCTTCATACTGATAGGTTCTTGAAACACTGGGGTCAACTGTATATGGTTCCCCATCAACTTCCTCTAACACTCCACTCTCATTAGCAGGAGACCATTAGAGCCTTCTTCTGTGGTCTGACTGGATGGAGGTGTGTAAGTATGATGAGGAGGAGTCTTCCATTGATGTATAGAGATATTTAGACAGAAACATCCTCTGAATCATGTTATCTCCCCTCGTTACTTCCAGCTATGAGATCCCAGATGAACTAGAAAAGGGTTCATTCTTAACCTATACCAAAATATGTGGGCTACTCATCAGTAACTGAAGGGTTGATATCTCTATAATTTAAGATATGAGGGTAAAAATTAGATAAGAAATATACTATTTTTCTAGCTCAACCAAGATTCTATCTCAATGTCCTGGTCCAAACCAGAAAAGCATAGTGAAAATATTCAACACAGTTACCGCCATTGCATCATGATGCCTCAGTAGATGATCTTTCAATCCATGTTATGAATACATATTTATGGATGTAGAAAGTATGGAGTATTAAAATTTTCTTATCACTTGGAGTAATATAACCCCTCATACACAACATCGTGCAATGTTATAGACATTAGTGAAATCAAGGGTCTAGTTAATGCTCAGGCTAGTTGGTCACTAAAATTGAATGCCCCAACTTCAGTTGTTCTCCAATACCACAAATGTAGAGAGAGGATATCCAAATGGACTTCAAAATGGGCCCCTCAAGATAATAGGATGACATTATGATCACATATATCGATGTTACGATCACCCGGACAACTTCCCGTAAGGAATAATTCTCACCATGGGTATTCATCACACTGAGCTCCCATTCAAGTACAACTATACTATATCAACCAGATTTCAGAATTTTTTACCATATCAACCATCTAGGAGTAGAATTAGCCACCCCCCCCCAGACAAAGATAATATCTACCACCACCTCCACCTCTCGGGTTATCAATCCCCAAGAGGATTTAGGATGTACCCTCGATAGCCATAGGTGAACCTAAAGTGACTGGGATGGGGAATTTATATATCAATCATCACCAATAGGTTAATTATCCCACGATGGTACCCTAGATAAATCAGTAATGAATCCATATCACTGCCATGACACTAGGATGGGGGAAGTTATATCTTCATATCTATCCCCAGAATCATCAAGTCCCCAACTATATCCATTGAATCCTCAATAAACAGAAAAATTAGTGTGAATGGTGGACCCAATTGACCCCTACCCCACAAGACTGGGGGAATTTCTATCATCATAATCACCAAAAGGGAATCATTATTCTATAGTTTGGGAGGAAGAAACCAATGGTAAACCTCACACATATTCCTCACACCATAAGACAAACCTCTGTTAGTTAGGGCTCGCTTAGAAATTATGACCGGAAACTCCCTCAGAGTCACTATTCATATGTAAGGATGGGAGGAGAACACAAAAAATTCAATCAAACGTTTTTTGGGTAGCAATAAAAAATATCTCAATGAGGCTAAGTGTTTCAATAACGACCCTGATGGAAGCTGTAAATAATGAACTTTTTACATAGAAAGAAATGGAACAACCAACATTGCCCAATATACCTCTGTGAATACTATCACTATCAATGTGGTCTATTGTGATCAAGATGAAAATGATTTGGACCAAAAAATGGAAATTTTACCCTAGGAGGATGGTGATTTGGATGTACCAAATGAGGTTGCATGAACCCAGAACAAGAGAAGAATTTAAAATTTGGCCCCACTAGACAACAATTTTCCACCTCCACAGCAGAATACTTGAAAAGGAAAAGATGTGACTACATATTTGTTTATATCCACAGAGGATCAATTGTTATAATATGATAGTTAAATATGATCTCTCCATCGTCTCAATGAAAAGTTACCCAGGGGGAATATTCTTGATGGATATCATCTCCATCTAGAGACGAATATTCTCCATCCCATATACAATTTAGTAGAAAGAGAGGTATCTAAGAATAAGTATGGCTCTAGATCTATACATCCAGATTACATAAATGAGGAATCCGAAAATGATCTATACATCTCTCCATTGCAATGATAGCCTCTCCCTCACCAGGGTAATCATTCATTCATATGATGAATCAAGGATCAACAGGAGATAAAAGTGATATCACCTCATCGGCCCCACTCAATCCCTATGTAAGGGAGGCAGCTCTGACATTTTTTCCCCATACTTACCACCATTGAATCTATGGATACTCAAATGGAATACAGGGAAGGGTGTAGTTCACCTATGTATCCTAAAAGGAAGACATATCCCAAATGTTTTGATGATACTCCACCTTCACCAAAATTAAAACCCCCAACTTTTCTACATTTTATGTTGTAAGATACCCTAAAAACATCTCACTCACTTAGTATCCTAATATGGGCCAATTTTGGGACTTGAAGATCAATACAAGGTAATAAAATCGAGGTGTTTCGTATAGAATATGATAGGTCCAACATTTGTTTTTTATAGCAGTCTACTGGGGGGATCTATTGCATACAGGGAAGACCTTCGTTGTCAGTTCCATTATCAGTTCAGTTCAACACTAAGGAAGAAAAAAATAAATGACCTAAGAAACTCTAAGAATTGTGATAATGATAGGGTGTTTGATTTCATAGCATGGTACAAAGGTTTAACATGTTCACTCAGCATCCCCCTCTCACAGGAGTAGCTGCTGGAACTCTATAATAAAAAATATCAGGCGTGAGTTCCATACACCCCTAATCAACATGAAATATCCAGGCATGTTTTTGAGAGTTTTCTAAAATTGTACAACATTTTGAAGCGATTATTTAGGAAACCTATTACAAGTCATTACTCATACCATCAACATAGAGTAAGAATCTAGGAAGAGTAAAAATTGTTGCTATCACTCTCAAGACCACAGTGATACCCATTAGAATGCTCTAAACCACCCAACACCTCCTATCAAGCGATGTCCATCATAGAAGTTTCCTCATACAAGAGCATATTGAAATTATGGTAACATGGGATTTGAGGAATAGATGAAAAAGTATACTCCTTTCGAAATGAACTAGTCTCGTGTTATTTTTTGATAGCCATGGATAATAACCCACTCACACTTCCACAACCCAGGAGGCCCAATAAAGTCAACCTCACTAACTATCCTGACTATTGGAGTTGGTTCCCTGGAACCAAATTATTTTGAACTTTATGATAAAAATATATTAATTGGATGTATAATAACAAACTTCTTATCACATCATAATTTTTCTTCTGCATGACATTATATGTGATAATGTTCTAAGAGTAGTTGTCGCACTAAAAGGTCATTGGGGATCCCTGCTATGATGATAACCTAAATGTGGCATGACACTATTCGTGAATATATGTTCTATAGAGTGATGATATCATTTAATGGGACACAAAAGATACAGGCTATTAGGGGTGAATACTCATTGGAGTTCGAGGCACCTTTTCATGGTTTATTCCCTTGGTAATGTTCAGGAGGATAGTATGAGAACATATCCCGCCAGTAGGAAATCCACATTCATAAGTTTCATTGGATGTTCCAATCTATGGATGTGTGTACTGGTACTTGGACATTAGGATTATTATTAATGGGTATTATGACTCACACACTTATATGTACATGTGAAAACAGTGATGACATATGTTCGCAGCAATGTATGATATGTTGGGCACGTCAGGAGTAATACTACATTAATAAATAATGTGAGAAATGATTTTTTCTGTCTTTTCCATAATAGAAGTTGATATCTCAGGCCTTTTGATGGAAATGATATAGTCCAAATAAATCTATTTCCATTGTGTTCTATAGGAATTTTTAATTTCTAGGAAGTCAATGATTGAGAAATAAAGAACATGTGTTAGTGTCACTTGAATGAAACCCTCTTGACTAAATATATCAAGAAAAATAGATTATATTACACGGTAAGAATTCGTATGAGGTGACATGTCATTGTGATACTATCTTCTTTCTCTATGGGTTCCTTGACATGTTGCTATATGCTAAACTTGGAATTTAGGCTGATCCACCTAATGCCACTAAGAAATAGGCAAATAGAGTCGTACACTAAGCGTATCCAGTACCTTAGTAAAATAATATATTATTTATTTTTGAACAAGTTGAAAAAATATTATTCCTGGTTTTGGTTTAATAATTACTAATGGATGACCGATCACATTTATTTCAAAGATAGATATTCTATAGAATATAATGAGGGCCGAATAATTTATAAATATTTACTTTCTATTTAGTGAATATAATATTTATATATTTATTAGTGAATAATGTAGTAATATTTATTTAATAAATAAATTTCCATTGTTCAGGTTCCAATAAATATGGAGGAGGATTGGCGGACCGAGTTAAGGGTCCGATGAGAATTAATAATATTAATTATTATTTTTTTATATAATATTAAATTGTAACTCTAATGTTCAATGCATGTTAGGAAATAGTTATGTTTCTATCATTATTTGAAATAGGGTTTTTTTTAGTATTTAGAAAATAATTAAGCTACTTTTGAAAATTATATATTATTACCCTAGTGAATTAAATTTCTAGTTATATTGTTTTATTATTATCCATGCACTAACCAAGTGAGATTATGATTGTTGTGCACTAAAAATTGTAGGATATATGTCAAGCCTAGAGAGTTATTTCTTCTCCAATAATGCTCGTAAGGACGAGAGTGATCCACCTCCACCAGATCAAGCAGAATGTTTTGGATGTATTTCTCAAGGTGATCCATGGTGGACATCACAAGAATAAGGATCTTCAATTCCAGAACCTAGATACTCTTTCATCAACTTTCATAGATACGTATATCACATGTGGATCATTGCTAGATGCGATCAACCCTTGATCACTACAACGCAACGACATTACACCAGTGGATCGGTGGTCGAACGCAACAATGAAGAAAGAATCACCTTGGAGGTAATTCATTAATTTAATTTAATTAATTATAAACAAAATATGTTGATCCTATCTTTTGGTTCTTAGTTTCTATTCAATTATCTAAACCCTTGATTAAATTCCATGGATGTAGGAATTTATTATCGTATAGATCCTGAATTGTTCATTTAATATGAAAAAAATTAATGTTGGGCACTGACCCTCCTGCACTTCTGCTGCACCCAAAACCAACAAGTGGTATCAAAGGGGGCATATTATTGTTTATAATTATTTAAATAATTCAATGATGATTTAATCTTTAATAATTTATCTTTTGAATTCAATTTTAAAAATTCTTTTAATCCGAATTATGAGATTTGTTTCTTCCTCTATCATTTCTCAAAGATCTTAAAGAAATGATTAATTTTATTAAAAAAAGTAAATCAAGGTACTCATCCGGAGGTGCCCAGGGTTTGGTTTGGGTAACACAATAGTAAACATTATGTAGTCGGATCTACAAGACATGTAGTTGTGTTCAGTGAATAAGGAGTAGTTTAAAAATTATTCAATCCTTTTGAAATTATGAAACACGGTGTAGTTAATTCTTACACCCTATGTTGACCGGGATTGACATGCACACGGTTACCAGATTACATTCAGTGTGGCCCACTAGACAGACGTGTAGTCCCTTTGGGTCAGGGTCGAGCCATGTATCACATAAACAGCTTACCCAGCTGGTGACCATGTAATATGGAGTCGACACAGCATCTAGCCCATTGGACATGTCGTGTACTATGAAGATTTATGAATTAAACCTCACACACAATATCCCCCAGCATTCACTTCAGATGGATGGTGAGGAGGGTACACGCCATGTAGTCAGATCTACACGTCATGTACTTTTCCAAATTATGCATATTTAAAAATTTATTATTATATTATGTAATAAGTGAGACATGTACCTTCATTTGGGCATCAAGATGGGACACAACTTGTGATAGGTTTTTGATATATATGTGTGCGTGTTTAATTATCATCTTTGTATTGTTCAAAAATCATTTGATCATGTATAAGTTGTATTAAAATTATAATTCTGCGTGCATGGTAGATGTCACAAAGAATAATGTATATAAAATTATAATACATGTTGGGTAGTTTTAGACAGGTATTCACCGGGTTACATCTAAGGCACAAGTTATGTACACAGTTAATTTTAAATGGATTTATTAATTTGTTTAAAATTATAAAGTATGTGAATCTAAAGTAAATTAAAAAGGTTTAAGATAATAAGGATTGAATAATTAAAGATAATAAATAATCAATTCGATCGTGATTTTTCATAAATAAGAACAATTAAATAATTAAATTCTATTTTTACTAAATGTGTAAGTTGTTGCATGCATTTTGATGATCATGAGCTAGATCAGACATTTGTATGTGATTGGTTTCCCTTTTAATTTATTATTTAATTAAATTATTGGCCTACATGCCTTATCACATCATTAATATGTAGGGCCTGCATGTCGATGGTTTATTTTATGTAAAACCTCCTTTACCCCTCACCTGCGTGTGAGTAAAATCACATTTAAGGGATGGAGCTCCCAAGCTAGTGGAGGTGGTTCTAGTAAGGACCTGAGGTGAAACTAATCCACGGAGATACTATGATGGATAGTAGGAAAGCAGTAAAAATGAAACTAATTTGTTTAAGGTGTTTCTCCGCTAGGTTATCTGTTATTTTATCAACCTCTAGATAAAGTAACCGTTAAAAAAAGAGCGTGATCATGCCCTTTATTTAATTTCTTCTAGTTTTATGGCTATTAATTATGGATATTTTGACGTGATCACATAATTAATGAATTAACAAACTAAAAATATGGAACTAAAATAAACTAGCTAATGCATAAATATTATATAATGCATGGTTAGTCACTTAAGATTATCCCTAATATTATTAAAAATAATTTGAAAAGTTAATAAATGGAAATTTATGAATAAAGGATTAAATCAATCAATAAAATATTTAGTTTGTAGAGCCTTCCATTACTTCGGTTAGAATTGAACCATATTTCAAAGTGCTTGACCAGTCGTAGTTGTGGAGCTTTCAATTATCGGGGAATTCTAATTTGAGATATTGGGATGACTTGGCTTAGTTTGCATCAAGGGTTACTACCAACGAAGGACATTTTTTAACTAAGAGGCAAAGGTTTAGGAAATAAAAAATTAAGTAAATCTGGATTGGGGAGTCCACTCAATGGATCAAGGAGATTTGAGTTAATGTCGTTGGAATTTGGAATGCCTACCAAAAACCTTTCTAATTGCTTAAATATCCATAGTTTGGGTAATGAGAAGGTAAATATGGATCCTTTCCACTAGAATATCCAAGAAATAAGATATTCTAAAGCCAATGGTGAGGGAAATTGGTTTTGGATAAAATTGTGGGAGACTAATGAATATTTATTTATTTATTTGTCTTAATTTTATCAGATAATGTACTAAAAATTTGTTCATCTTATTTGTAGAAACGATATTAAAAATGACACCAAACATATTATTGTGATCCATCCTCGAGAGGGAAAACATTATCACCAGCATGAATTTTCAGGGGTCGTAAAGGCACCTTCAGGTCATACTTGGCCTAGAAAGGAAACTATATGTGCAAGAATAACCTTTACTAGTTACGCCATGAAATGTGGTGAGTGATGAGGAGATCTCTACATATTATAAACATCTGAATGATGCTACATGTGTTTAGTGCCTCATGCTATCATCCATGACCAATGAGATCTTGAAGCAACAAGAGGAAATGGATTATTATAGTAAGATTTCTGGCCTTGGGGATCTCTATCAAGGGAATGAGAGATAAGAGATGTATCAGATATCCAACACATTGTTCACCACTAAGCTTCGAGAGTATGTAGTAGCTGACCAACATGTAGTCTGGCTTATTAGCTACATTGAATTTCTGGACATCTTAGGGTGTAATTCTAGGATTTTTTTTGTACATATATCATATTATCATCAATTCCCATGAACTTCTATAGTTGTATTGTGAATTATAATATGTGAAATAATGAGAAGAGTCTATCAGAACTTCTTACTTCCATTCTCTAAGTGGATAAGGACATGGGGCATAAAAACCCGCATTTATTATGGTGAATTGGAAGATTAATGACAAGTAAAAGGGGTATAAGACTTATAAAAAGTCTAAATCCCCCAAGTACAGTCTGACAAATAAGAAGAATATCCAAATTCAGGGCAAGGAAAAAGATACAGTGTGTTTTTCATGTGGAATGTCATCCCACTAGAATACGAACTGCACCCAAAGTTAAGGGGAAGACAATGGTTTGTTCATTATCAAGTGAAAATTTTCTATTTCTACACATTAGTTACTAGATACATCTTTTAGTGCTCTCATTTTTATTCAAATTAAAGAACCAAGTTGATTTTAGAAAATTTCCAGAGAGGTAGATCTATGAGCTGCCAATGGTTCGAGGAAGGATACTCTTTTCATTGGTGACTTCAACCTTTCATTGATGACCAAGATGATTTTGGATTTACATGACTATTATTGTGTACCAAGTGTTACCATGAACAAAACATTTGTACCTTCTTTAGATACCTATGGTTTTTTTTCAAATTCTGAAATATGAGTTGATTATTTTATAAGGAAAACAAATTTTATGGCACAGAACATTTAAATAATGGGTTGTATGTATTAAATTATAAAAAAAAGTGTTGGAAATTGATAAAAAAAATCGAGTTCACATGACTCATATAACACCTAGTTGTGGCATCACTATCTAGGTCATGTAAACGAGAATCACTTGACAATTCTAAGTCAATATATTTATTTAGAATATTCTGAGCTAAAATAACATGATATATACCACACTTGTTTACAAGTGAAAATGACCAAACCAGAATTTATTTGATAGGATTAAACATCTATAGTGCTTCTATGATAGGTAAACACTGATGTGTATAGACCGTTTCATATAGAATATAGAGGTGGATATTATTACTTCATAAATTTTACTAATGAATATAGTAGATATGGATATATTTAATTGTTGGGGAATAAGTCCGAGTGTTTATAGAAATTCTAGGAATTCAATAATGAAGTAGGAAATCAAGATGGTAAGAATATAAAGAAGATTCAATTGGATTGAGGTGTAGAATATCTTAAACAATATTTCATCAACAGTTTTTGGGAGTTTGAGATTCTATCTCAACTAACTCCACCTTATACACCATAGTGGAATGGTGTTAGTGAAAGGGAGAAATATACCTTGTTGTAAATGGTATGTTTGATGATGATTCACACAAATCTTCCACTATCCTTTTGGGGATATGCATTAAAAACTGCAATGAACACATTAAACCGAGTATAAACTAATGTGGAAAATCGAATTTTCATAGAGCTATAGAGTGGAAGGAAACCAATTTTATCACATATATGTGTATGGGGATTTGAGGCACTTGTTAAGGCTTTCTCAGGAAACAAAATATCACAATGGGGAACAAAGTGTATCTTTATATGGTATTCCATGTAAATAAAGGTATACTACATATTCAACCCATAAGAGAAGAAAGTGAATGATTCCAGAAAAGAAATATTTTTTGAGTGGGGGCACATCCTCAAAAAGGATAGTGGGGGAAAGATTGAATTCAATGATGTTGCTGCTCAAGATATATAGAAGTTGGTATAGGAAAATGTTCCATTGGTCCCCATGGATAAATTGGTTTCAAAAATAGAAGTACAATGTATGATTATATGAAAGGTAAGGGAACTAGAGAGATATGGTTTTCTTATCACCAAGGATGGTGACTCATTATTGTTGAACAATGATGAACCTATCTCCTATAAAGAAGAAGTAGAGAGCTCAGAAGCTACAAGATCCCTAGAATATTTGAATTTTGTGATGTATTCATTGTATTAGAACCAAGTTTGGGTTCTGGTCAATGTTCCAGTTGATGTAAATCCAATTTGGTGTAAATGGATATTTAAGAGGAAACTAGACATGGAAGTAAAGAAAGTACCTATAAAGCAAGGATAGTTGCTAAAGGGTGTAAACAGCATGATGGAATTGACTATGATTAAACATTTTCACCAGTTTCCATGTTTACATCCATCATAGTCGTATTTTCAATATCCCCTTAACATGATTATGAGATTTGGAAGATGGATGTGAAAACTACATTCCATAACAATAACTATATGGAAGATGTCAATAGGACACAACCAGAAGGGTTTGTGAAACCATGTGATGAAAAACTATTTTCAAGGTTCATAGAGACATCTATGGATTGACGCAAGCATCAAGGTCATGGAATATTCTATTTTATGAATACATAAATGAATTTGGTTTCATTAAAAACGAATGTGATCCCTATGTTTACAAAAGGTTTAATGAGAATGCAGTCATTATCCTGGTAGTAAATGTTAATCATATATTACTTTTTTGGAAATGACATACCAGTCTTACAATCTGTTAAGGACTAGATGAACAAGTGCTTCCTCATATAAGGCATAGGAGAATAATCCTAAATTCTAGGGATCAAGATCATTCGTGATAGATCCAAGAGGCTTCTTAAAATATATCAAAGTGCATATATTTAACTGTTACTAAATTGATTTAGTATGGAACAATCCAAGATGGGATTGGTTCCAGTGTCACATGGATTACATATTTCTAGAAAAATGTGTCCCTAAAAACTAAAAGAGAAAGATATAATGAATAAGATCACACATGCTTCAGACATAGGATGAATCATTTATTCCATGTTATGTACTAGAGATGATGTTGCCTATGCACTGAGCATGATATGTAGATACCAAGAAGATCTAGGAGAACAACATTAGACTACTATTAAGACTATCCTTCTGTATCTAATAAGAACTGAGGATTTGTTCCTAGTGTATGGAGGAGATGAGGAGCATGTCATCAGAGGGCATGCTGATTATGGGTTTCATGTAAGTTGGAATTATCTGTAGTCATAATCAGGATATGATTTTTGTCTCAATGGAGGATCTGTGAGCTAGAAGAGTTCACAATAGCCAATTTTTTATGATTTTATAATTTATTACAAGTATATATCATCTTTTGATTCACCCAAGTAAGCCTTTTGGATTCAACAATATTTCTAGTATCTTGATGTGGTACCTAAAAGTAAGGACCCTATCACATTATATTGTGATAATACTACAATGGTGGGTCTTGAAAACGATCCAAGGTCACATCAACAGATAAATAACATACCCTAGAAGTATCACATATTGTGGTATTTTTAACTAAGGGGTGAAGTTGTAGTGTGTATAGTATCCATGGAAGAGAACATGGTGGACCCCTTGACTAAAGTCATATCTTTTCATAAGCATGAGTATCATGTGAGAGATAGCAGACTGAACCTCATTAGTAGTTGGCTCTAGTGAAAGTGGGAGTCTATTGGAGTTGGTTCTGAAGAACCAAATTATTTTATACATTAGGATAAACATATATTCATTGGATGGATATTAATAAAATCCTTATCACAAAATGATTATTCTTTTTCATGGCATTGTATGTGATAATATTTTAAGAGAAGTTGTCACAAAAAAAGGTCATAGTGGATCCCTACTATGACGAGAACCAAGATATACCATGAAACTATTCTTGAACATATGTTATATATCTAGTGGATATCATTTTAAGGGACACAAATGATAAATACTATCAGGGGTGGAGACTCATAGGACTTTGAGGCACCTTCTCATAGAGTGCACCCATGGTACTGTCCAGGAGGATAGTATGAGAACGAGACCCTCTAGTAGAAAATCCACATTCCTAATGTCATTATATGTTCATATCTACAAACTTTTTTATTGGTACTTATACATTATGATTATTATTAATGAGTTTTATTACTTACGCACTTAGATTTGTTGGAGAAAACCGTGATGACAGATGTTCATGGCTAGGTAGGATATGTGGGGTGCATCATGAGTAATAATGAATTAATGAATAATGTGAGAAAGGATTCATCGCATCTATTACATAATGTACATTTATATCTTATTCCATTTAATGGAAGTTATATATCCAAAAAAATCCACAACCATGGTGTTCTATAGGAAAGTTCGATTTCCGGGAAGCCAAAGAATGAGAAATTGAGAACATGGGGTGATGGAACTTGCATGGAACCTTATTGATTTCAGATATCGATAAAAATGGATTATATTACATGGTAAGTGTTCATATGGGGTGAACTTTCATTGCGATATAAACTTCATTCCTTATGGGTGACCTGGTGTGTTGCTATACGCTAACTTTGTACTTTAGGCTGCTCCACCTAAGGCCATTGAGAAAGAGGACTAGAGGCTCATAAAATAAGTGTATCTAGTATCTCAGTTAAATACTATATTATTTATTATATAACAAGTTTAATAAAGATAATTCCCATTTTGTTTTAATACTTACTCATAGATGATTGATCACATTAATTTTGAGAATAGTTATTTGAGAGAATATAATGTGGGTGGAATAAGTAATAAATATTTTGTAACTATTAAGTGAATATAATATTTATATATTTATTGGAGAATAATAAATTAATATTTATTTAATAAATAAGTTTTTTTTATTCAAGGTCCATTAAATACAATGGAGGATTTGCAGACCGATATAAGGGTCTAGTGAGAAATAATAATATTGAATACTTTTGTTTAAATAATATTTAATTATAACTTACAAGTTAGGTGAATGTCAGGAAATAATAATGTTTCTCTTATTATTTGACATGGGGGTTTTTTTGATTAATAAAATAATTAAGGCACTTGTGAAGATTATTTATTATTACCCCAGTTAATTAAATGCTCAGTTATATTATTTTTTTATTATACAAATGCTATCCAAGTGATGATTGTGATTTTGGTGCACATAGAATTGAAGAAAATATCTCAAGCATAGATAGTTATTTCTTCTCCAGGAATTTTCTGAAGAATGAGAGTGATCCTCAGCCACCGGATCAAGGAGGACACTTTTGAAGTGGTTATCAATGCGATCAAATTTAGACATCACAAGCACAAGGATATTCTATCTTATCACCCGGTGACTCCTTCAGTGATGTCTAGAGATACGTGGAACATGCGTGGATCATCACTAGAGGAGATCTACTATTGATATCTATAACGCACTTAGGTACACTGGTAAATCTGTGTTTGAATGCATCAACGAAGAATGAATCACCTTGGATAGAATTCTTTAATTAAATTAAATTAATTATAAAAAAATATGTTCACCCTCCCTCTTGGTTCTGAGTTTCTATTCCATTATCTAAATCCATGAAGAAATTATGTGGATACTAGAATTTATCGTTTTACTAATACTAGATTGTTCTTTGAATATGGGAGAAATTATAGTTTGGCACTGACCCTCCCATGCTTCCACTGCACCCGAAACCTACACCAAATACTTCCCTTTATATAGAATTATGGGTCACAATATAGATAATTGCTTCATCGTCAAATATTTACTTCAATACATGGATGACTCTAGACATGTGATTCTAGAAAAGTATCTAGGGCAGGTGTCTTACATAACCATCTCCTAATCAGATGAAGAGGATAGTTGGTACAATGTTCTAGCTAGGCAAGCACAAAATTTTGACAACTGGATGACTCAAAAAATAGTTGATCAAGCCCATAATGATCTAAAAGTGTATTTTAATAAACCCGTAATAGCTCCACCGCCCAATAAGGAGGAATCAAATGTTATTCCCATAGGTGGGCATGACCAATGGAAGTAAGATGAGATAGAGGAGGAAGAAACATATTTTGATCCAAAGAAATCCCTAACCCTTGCAAATTTCAACCCTACAACATGTGTAGCATGGGAACCACCCCACCAAATGGAATCATCATTGGATGAAGAGATCATATTTGGTTATTTAAATGTGATACGATTATCAAACCCCTTATTCGATGATGAGTATGCCCCCAAATATGGTTTTCCTGTATAACTGGGGAACGGGAGGCCACATTTGATGGACCTGAGGATACATGGGACAATGCTAGAATGTCAAGACTCAATATTCTGACCATATCCCCATAGAAGATATATATTCATATCAAACCCTTAGTAAAGTGATCTAGAGTACTGAAAATAGGAAAGGTGGTTCCTCATAGCCCTCCACCAATCGCCCGCACCCGACTATCTTCCATGACCACTTATTAGGGGTTTAATATGATCAACCATGGAAATGAGGAAGGCAAGTGCATACTAAACCACCAGTAGAAACTACACCCTCAACCTACATGAAAGAATCAAGACCACCTCCCTCAAATGATCTATCTCTTGAACCGCATTCCCAAGTGTAGTCCCATATAGGTAAGCACTGACATATGGCACAAAAGTACAATGTTCTGAATTAGATGGTAGTATTTACAACTGAGATCGAAATCCATGATGCACTCCTTTCAAAATAACTCAGGGAAGAACTTTTTGAATGCCCCTAAATCCTTTATGAATTTGATACATTGGTTTTTGTAGTCAAGGTATATCTATTGGATACAATTCCCATAGGATGTTTGGTTTCCATCTCATTCACTAATCAAGACCAGGAGGAAGCCATCTAAGGGAACATCAAGACCTTATTCTTTTTTGACAGACTCAATAATTTTAATGTACAAAGGTTGCTGATTGATAATGGATCTTGATCAATATCATCCTAGTATGAACCCTCAGATGATTGGGTTATAGTGAAGGGGACTTATCCACAAAAATGTTTTCCTTTCAAGGATATGATAAGCATAAAAAAAAAGACCACTTGGGAAGGTCAAACTCAAGGCCCAATTTGGGGAACTCACATTTGAGGTCGAGTTCATGGTTATCCATTAAGACACCGCATTAAATTCATTGGTTGGAAGGCCCTAGCTCCATATCCATTTGGTGGTACCATCAACAATCCATCAATGTCTAAATTACCCCATCAATGGAATGGTTGGCATACTACATGGTGATAGTTCCTCCTTCAATATTTGGGGAGCCACATATGATAAATAATATTTCTACAAAAATAGAAGTAAGAAACCAATGTTGGATGATGATATACAATTTTTAGATCCACATGCATTATGGAAACTCCTATAAATCCATAGAGCATTCTAAATTATGATAATGTGCTCCCCATATACATGGTCAAATTAGTAGATATAATCTCAGAGGCCCAAGCCTCAACTATCCTCTACGACAAAAACCATCTCTGACATCTCTCTACAGGAAATCAAATATAAATAAATGATGATGTCTCTTATAATAGCCTCGATCTCCCTAATATTGATGGGGAGGATCCGAAACTACCATATTCACCTGAATATGTCTCCACGGACACTGAAATGGATGAATATGATCTTAGGAATGACTCTCTAGCATTCAAGGAAGGTGTCTCCAACACCATAGATGACTCTTGCAGATATATATGGGAATAGATGAAGACCTGCAGACTACTTTGATCAGTACCTCCATTACCCTTGAAGAGAAAGAGTTGTGTATTTCATTTATAAGGAAGAACCAATATGTGTTCTCCTAGAACTGTATAGAAATTATTAAACTAAATCCAAATGGGGATATGTAACATGTTGAACTTCCCAATTAACATAAAGGCCTTAAGAATGTATCCCAGAGAATGAAACCCTCTAATGAAACCAATGTAGAGAAAAATGTTGAAAAATTGATCAAATCCAACTTTGTCTTAGAAGTGAAATACCCAAGGTGGCTTACCAAAATCGTCCCCTTCAAGAATAAGAACAAGTATATTAGGGTCATCATCAACTTAAGAGACCTTAATAAACATTTTTTGAAAGATAAATTCTCATTAATAACCCCATAACTCTTGATTGATACAATTTATGGATTCCAAGAACATTCCGTTATTGATGGGTACCCAAGGTAAAATTAGATCAAGATGGCCCCTGAGGATGAAGAATCAACTGTCTTTATAATTCCATAATAGATATTCTTCTATCCAGTCATACCCATTAGATTAAAGATTTTTATATCCACATATTAGTGTTCCATGAATTTCATCCTTAATCAATCATGGGGAAGGATAGTTGAGTGTTATGTTAATCACCTGGTTGTCAAATCCCAAGTGTGATGTGAATACTTCATGGACCTCCGAACAATCTTCAAAAATCTTTGACAATATAGTCTAAAGATGAATCTGCTGAAGTGAACTTTTGGGGAAACATTTGGAAAATTCCTCATCTTTGTGGTGTGCCACCATGGCATTGAAGTGGACCCAGATAAGACCGGTTCTATTTTAGCGATCTCACCCATAGAAATACCAAAAAACTGAGGGGGAATCCAAGGGAACCTCACCTAAATTTTTTGATTCATAGACAACCTATTTGGAAAATCTATCCCCATCATCATGCTAATGAAGAAGAGATTCATCTACTAATGGGGTGATTATTTCCATAAAGCCTTCGAATGTCTCAAGAAATATTTCATTCACCCCTGATCCATATGCCTTCGGTTGAAGGTAGTCCGCTAATAGTATATTTGGTTACCATTGAATGCTCATTGGGCACCCTCATCATGTATACAAATGATACAGGATGTGAGAATATTCTCTACTACATTTTCCAGGATATTATAGGTACTGAGACATGATAATCCAATGCCAAAACGTACTATCTTTAACTTAGTTTTGTTGTGAAAAAGATGAGGCACTGTTTGTATCACTAAGAAGTCCATACGGTCTCTCGTATTGACCCACTCAAGTATATCCTTGGCTGACCCATGTAGACCGGTTGTATGGATCGATGGGAGGTCATTAGGTAGCAATACGACATTCATTTCATATCACAGAAGCTAGGGAAAGGACAATCCCTAGCTGATTTCCTTACAGAATATCCTAATTATAAAAAGACACTTGAACAGACTGCGCACCCGAGCAATGAGATTATGCCCATGCTACTCCTTGAACATGGGAGATTTATTTTTGATGGTACCTCTCAGGGTCATGTTGGAACATGAATGGAAAAACCAAAGTTGAATTGGGTTGGTCTATGGATTGTGTTTTTCTATCCAGAAAAAAGATAATTTTACATTCTCTTTCTCACTATCCAAAGGCTTCTCAAATAATGAGGTTGAGTACTAAGCTTTCATTGCTATACTGGAACTAGCCCAAAAACTACACATAGCCTACCAGAATATCAAAGGGTTATTAGAGATAGTATTAAAGAATTTTTATGGAGAATATCCCATCAGTTAGATGAACTAGAACCCCTCATTGGCTACATCAGATGATTGATGGAAAAATTCCCCTTGGATCACATATTTAATTATGTCCACTGATCACAAAATGCTCACACCGATGCACTGGCTAATACAGGCACTGTCCTAGATGACCCTAACCAGGAGGAAGAAACCACCCTCATTGCACATAAAATAATGGTTTCATCAATCATAATATGTGATATGGAAGAAATACATCAGTTCAAAACTACCCTAGAGTTTGATGAACCAATGACCACACCTAGACTGATGGAGACTATAATTAGTTATCTTTGAGAAGGGACACTCCAAACAGATGGAGTCGGAATGGAATATATTCCGCATTGTGTGGCCGACTTCACTCATCAAGATTGTCCAAATGAGAAATATTTTCTCTAAAATGAGGTTTTGACTTATTTCTCCTCAGGTGAATAGAAGAATGGGAAGTTCTCATCATCATGGAATAAGTATATGTAGGTTATTGAGTCACCCATCAATATTGAACTGATCTCTCCCATCAGATTATGAGGTCGATATACTACTGGAAAACCATGATATAGGTTTTTTTGGAGTTCACCCTGAATTTTCATCCGTGGAAGATCTATGAAAAATCTACCCACAAACCCCAGAAAGTTCTACATATAGCTAGATATCCATGGCCATTTAACTTTTGTAGGATGGATATTATGGAGCCATATCCCCAAGCCACAGCTAAGCAGTTTAACTACATCATCACAACTACTAACTTCTTTTCCAAATAGGATGAGGAAATACCCCCCCCCCTAAATAAGTTGGGATGAAGAATATCATCAACATCATGAAGTACCATCTCATCACCAGGATAATAGTCCCTCACATGATATTGATGGACATTTACGCCAACTTATGTTCCATGGAGTTGAAGAAGCTTTACCATGCGTAAAACATCGATCCCAATCACTCATATTAATACTGTACAGTAGAAAATTGAAAAATAGAGGCCTTAAATAATAATCTATCAAATATACTATAAAAGATTGTGAACGAGGATAAGAAGTCATGGTCCGACATAATCCTCCATGTTTCATGGTCCCACTAAACCACCACGATTACTAATTCACAAGAAACACCATACTGATTTGTGTATGGTATTGAAGTAGTGTTACCCATAGATGACAAGCTTCCCTCACTCAGAATATAAATTTTCAAAATACACTCAAAAGATGAACAATCTCAAAAGTGTCTTGATGAGTTAGAATGGATAGATAAGGAGAGGTTTCACACATTTCACAATCTAGAATTTCATCAGAATCAAATTGTAAAAGACTTAAAAAAAGGTTTTCCTCTATTCATTACCTAATGGAGATCTCATGTTGGGTCTTAGAACACTTATGATATCAGGAAAGAATACCCTGAAATTCGGTCCCAAATGGTAAGGGCCTTACATCATACATACGGTCTATCTTAATAGAGCCTAGTCATTGGCCAAAATGGATGGGGAGCATATCACACCATGTCACGACCTGTCCTTAGGGCCCGTGCCGTGACTACCCCAAGCCCGCCTTCCATAGGCCAGGGGATGGCGACTAGCACCAAGGCGTAATTCCCAATAAAAAGGGAAGTCATTGCCTTTGTAAAGTAAACAAACACCATAGAGAAAGAAATCAGTAGAAGTAAACACTAAGTAAAACTGGGTACAACAGTAAGTGCGGAAAGGTAAGTGGGCCAGAATACAAACTCAAACTAAAAGTAAAGTACAACTGAAAAAGGGAGTACAGCAACTGAAAAGTAAAGCCACAGCCTTGAACCATCCACTGGAAGTCCCACCTGAAGGGTGGGTACAGATAGCCTCCACAGCTCCTCGGGTCCAGCTATCCGCTCCGAGTACACCCTGCCCAGTGGTCTACCTCCAGGTACTGACCTACTCCTCGAGCCTCTACCACGATCAGCGATGTCTATTTTCTACAACCAACACAACGTAGTGTGGTCATACTCGTGTAGGGGTGAGTATAAGCTACTCAGTAGGGACCCTGATACCCCCGAAGGTCTCCCAGAATCCACAAAGGATAATCCACAAAGGAAAGATACAATCACGAAGTAACATCCAACACTACTTAGGTATATGCCCATACATATACCTAAGTCATCAATTCTCGATCGGCTCCAACATCCGAGCTCAAGTACAACTCAGTCCACACAGGAAATCACAACCCGGTCCACACAGGAAAGCATAACGTAATCCACACAGGATATCAAGTCAATCTTATTGAAGATAAGGATTGAAAGTCAAGATTCATCTCACACAGGTATACTTCTTCGTAAGACGATAGAGATGATCAGATGTAGTCACTGATTCATCTAAGCCATCGAACCCACACATGATCGATAGGTACTAACCCCCGCAAAGACCCACAAAGGATAGATAGGTAACTAACCCCCGCAATGACCCACACAGGATCGGACCCACACAGGATATGTAGGCACTGGCCCACACAGGACCGCTGAGCGCTGACCCACACAGGATCTGACCCATATAGGATCAGTAGCACTGATCTACGTAGGATCGCGGAGTGCTGTAGTCGTCGCCGTCGAATTCACGAAGGATTTCTGTACAGTCGTCATCGTCGTCGCAGTCGCAGCCAGCTCTAGGGTTCCTGCACACAACAAGCTCGTTCGGGAGGGTCCGCTCCATGAGCCGAGGTGCTGATAAATAAACTGACACATAGTCCGGATTTGATGTATCCAAAAGTTCTGTATCGTCAACAGGAACTCAACGTCACAGACGGCGCGTCAATCAGACGCCCGGTTTGAGAGTTATTGGCTTTTTTGTCCCAGGGGCCTGGTTGGTTTTTAACTCAAAACCAACCCGACCATACTCCAACTGCATCCAAACCTCGAGCGGAGTAATCCAAAATGTCCGTCTCATTAAGAGGAATCCATCAAAGTCGAAGGCACGTCAATCGGACATCCGGAGCTCATGTTATAAGCGTTTCCGCTCCGAGGGCCCGGTTGGTTTCGTGTACGAACCAACCCGGCCAAACCCAAAGTACTCCGAAACCTTGAGTGTAATATATCGAAATGACCGTCTCGTTCCAAGGATCGCACCGCCGCTGATGGTGCGTCAATCGGGGATTCGCTGCCCAAGTTATGGGCAAAAGCCCGTGAGAGGTCTGGTATTAGGGGGTTCGGGCCCGGTCCGACCCAGCCCGGTAGCCTTGGGTCGGCCCGAACCGGGTCGACCCATCCCTGGTCCGGGTCCGGCCCGCTTGGGCGCGGCCCGACGCACTGGCCAGGAGGCTCGACCGTTTCGGCCGAGCGGATGGGGGGGGGGGGGGGGCGCATGCCCCCCCTGTTTTGTAACCGTGGCCCCTATGATGGGGGGCCGCTCATGTTGGCCAGCCAGGGGGTCGTAACCCCCGACTCTTCCACTGACCGTCCGGCCAGCTACTGCCGACACGAGATCGGCACGGGCCAGTCTCCCTGCTCCAATGCCGGCGGCCCGGAACCGGCCGCCGGTCCTTGCTCCTCTACGGCCTAAGCCTCGGCCTGGTCCGTCCGGTGCGGCGTGACGGCGCCGCACCCCTCCGCCGCAGCCCCACTCTGGCCGCGATGTCTTCGAGGTTCCTTTGAGGTTCTTTGGCACGGTGCGACAGCACCGCGGATTAGTTTGTTTCCAACGGCGCAGCGCGACGGTGTCGTGCTTCTCCGCCATTCCTTTAACATTTCCCGCGCAGTGCTTCGGCACCGCGCCGCCTTACACGAGCCGCAACAAAAATCAACCAACAAGGGGGAGGAGGGTTGGCCGTGTTTGTGCGGTCCGACCTCCTCCCATTATTGTGATAACAGGCGGTTCAAATTGGAAGGAACAAAGCGACGAAAGTAATCACGAACAAACAAATAAAAAAGCTAAACCCCTACCTCGTCGAATTCTTTGAGCGACGGTTCGTCACGGAAATAACCGTCCCAGAAGAAGACGTCGAGGAAGGAGAGAGTCACGTCATAGAGAAATGATTCATCGGCGTTGCGTTGTCGATCTCCTAGGATCGGGCATTCTTTTCGACCTTCGCCGGAGGTCGGCGTTCTTCGCGTTGTTCGTCGAGGAAGAAGAATTTCAAGATCTTTTCCTTTTCTCCCAAAGACTCACACAACAAGATCCAACAAAATAAAAGAAGTACTTCACTTATTTTATTAACATGACTTAAGCATTTGAAATTCAAAAGTTCAAAATAAACTCACCTATTTAATTAACATAAGTTATCAAATTAAATGGTGAGTTGAAGGAGTTAGGGAATATGAAGGGGTGGGGTTCGTGTGGGCCACACCACTCTCATAACCTCTGATGGGAAGTTGGGTTGTTACCCAAACTTCCACTCAAAGGTTAAACCACATAGAAAGAAATAAAAATTGTAACTCATTTTTTATTTTAACTTCCACAAATTTTTACAACTCCTTTCGTGAAAATGCAACTTCGGAAAAGGTGTTCCTAAGAAAATTATGGCACTGTGAATTCATCGGTGCCCTCAGAATTCAATTATGAGCACCGGATCAAAAGTTAGGAAAACCCACTCATTCGTTCACTGAACGTTCCCAAGCTAAACTTTGGATAGAAATTCTGGGCACACCGGGCCTCGGAATCAAGTGCCGTCAGAAACCGCGTTCTTGTAAAATCCCAAAGAAAATTAAGAAAAAAATTTCCCTTGAATTTTACGAGTCTTTACATTACTCCCACCTCAGGGCTTTACATATCCGTAAAGATACATCAAAAACTAGGGGAACAAATGTGGGTACTGTGCACGCATCTGAGCCTCCCACTCCCAAGTGCTCTCCTGGAAGTTATCGTGCTGCCATCTGATGCGCACTAGAGGAATCGACCGTCCACGTAGGACCCGCTCCTGTCGATCCTCGATCTCCACTGGGACCTCCGCAAAAGTCGCCCCATCATCTATGTCCAGCTCCCCATGGTCTGTCCAGCACAAAGGAGATCTGCAAGGTCGGTCGTACAACTCCTCATATGGTTCCATCCCGATGGTGGAGTGGTAGCTGTTGTTGTACGCGAACTCCACCAATGGTAGGTGGTCCTCCCAGCTGCGACCAAATTTGAGGACACATGTGTAGAGCATGTCCTCGAGAGTTTGAATGGTCCTCTCTGTCTGACCATTTGCATGAGGGTGAAAGGCGGTACTCAGACGTAGCTACGTCCCGAATGCCTCCTGCAACCCCTTCCAAAGCCAGGAAGTAAAGCGAGCATCTCGATCAGAGACGATAGATGATGGTACACCATGAATCCGTACAATATCCTGAACTTAGAGACGTCCCAAGCTCTCCACTGATCCCTGCTCTCTGATGGGTAAGAAGTGAGCCGAATTGGTGAGTCGGTCGACAATCACCCAAATGGAGTCGTGACCTATGGAAGTTCATGGAACTACAGTCACGAAGTCCATAGATATGCCATCCCACTTCCACTCCGGGACCTCCAAGGGCTGCACTAAGCCTGCTGGTACCTGGTGCTCTGCCTTCACCTGCTGGAAAGTGAGGCATCAAGAAACGAACTCTGCCACAGTTTTCTTCTTGCCCGGCCACCAATGTTGTCGTCTGAGATCCTGGTACATCTTCGCCACTCCAGGATGTACCGCCAAAGGTGAAGTGTGAAACTCTCTCAGCACCTCCTCTCATAAATCAACTGGTACTAAGGTATGTCCTCCGAAAAGGACATCATGCTCTCCTCCTAAAGAGAAACCATCAGGTGCATGTCTTGAGGATATCTGTGCACGCCGCGTCTCACAGTCAGCGTCCCCACGTTGTGCCTCTCTAAACCGCTGTAGTAGTGGAGGAGTGACTGTGAGTGACTGAAGGAAGGATGCTCCATCTCTATCCACGAAGGATATCTGCAAAGCGGCTAGCTGCTCTATCACCTCCCCAAATAGCTGAATGCCCATCCTCCTGCTGAGAGCATCAGCTACTACGTTCCCCTTTCCAGGATTATAGACTATCTCAAAGTCATAGTCCTGGAGGAACTCGATCCATCACCGCTATCTCAGGATTAGGTCCTTCTGCAAGAAGATGTACTTGAGACTCTGGTGGTCAGAATAGACTGTAAAGCGCTCTCCCATCAGATAGTGTCGCCACATCGTCAGAGCGAAGACCACTGCTGCTAACTCCAGGTCATGGGTAGCGTAGTTCTACTCATGCTACCTCAACTGTCATGATCCATAGGAGATCACGGCCTGCTCATTCATTAGGACACATCCGAGTCCGGTCCCTGATGCATCGTAGTAAACTACGTACACAACTCCCTCCTTTGGTATCCTCAAGATAGGTTTGCTGGTCAATCTCTGTCTCAACTCTTGGAAGCTCTGCTGACATCTGTCTGACCACACAAAGGGTTTCCCCTTCTTCGTCAATGCTGAGAGTGGTGCTGCAACTCTGGAGAAGTCTGGCACAAATCTCCTGTATTATCCAGCTAGTCCCAAGAAACTCCGCACCTCTGTCACGCTCCTGGGTGGCTCCCAAGCTAGCACTGCCTCGATCTTCGTAGGATCCACCGCAAATCCCGCCTCAGAGATGACGTGTCCCAAGAAGTGGACCTCACGTATCCAGAACTGAAACTTCGAGAGCTTTCCATAAAGCTAGTGCTCTGAAAGTGTGTCTAGTACAACCCGTAAGTGGTAGGCATGCTCCTCCTCAGTGGTCGAGTATATAAAAATGTCGTCGAGGAATACCATGACAAATCGATCAAGGTATGGCTGAAAGATCATGTTCATGAGGGCCATGAACACTACTGGATCATTGGTTACACCGAATGGCATAACCAGGAACTCATAGTGGCCATACCGACACCTGAAGGCCGTCTTCTGCACGTCCTCATCCCGAACTCCAAGCTGGTGATAGCCTGACCTGAGTTCTATCTTCAAGAACCATCGTGCTCCCTTGAGTTGATCGAAGAGGTCGTCAATCCTCGGTAGCAGATACTTGTTGCTCACTGTCACCTGGTTCAGGCGACGATAGTCGACACAAAGTCGCTAGCTCACATCCACCTTCTTGGCGAACAATATCGGGGAAGCCCATGGTGAAACACTGGGTTGGATGAACCCCTTTCTCTGCAAGTCCTCCAACTGTACCCGTAGCTCTCGAAGCTCAGCAGGGGCCATCTGATATGCTGGAGTGGATATCGGGGCTATCCCAGGGTACAGATAAATATAAAAGTCTACCTCTCTGCGATGAGGTAGTCCTGGAACTTCATCAGGAAAAAGTCTGCATACTGATCCACCACTGTAGGAAAACTAGGACTCCTCACGTCAACTACTCCTAGGATGAGGCTAGCCAACTGATTAGTGATGGGTTGTCCTCTCCTCTGCGTGAGTCCATCCTGTGTTGTGAAGGCTCCCTTCTCGCCGATGAAGGTGAACCTGCTCCTTTCGGTGCGTACACACCGCACCTTGCTCCTAATACAGTCGATCTGAGCATGGACTGTAGATAACCAATCAATTCCCAAGATGACTTCGTAAGGCCTCGACGCCGCTACAAGAAGATCCTCGCCGAAGCTCTCGCCTCCTAGAGTAAGCTCACACTGCCGGTACCAGTGCGTGATCGTCGAGTCTGCTCCCGTAGGAGTCTCTAGCCGTAAGGATCGAGCCAACGGCTCTGTCGAAATCTCCGAGCTCTAAACAAGGGCAGTGGCTATGAAATAATGACTCGCTCTTGTGTCTATAAGTACTACATCAAGGGTGGAATAGACACAGATAGTACCACAAATCATCTCGGGCGCGCCGTGGTCGTAGGCCTCCGCTGCCTGAAGTTGTGCCTGTCTCAGGCCGCCAGCTCCCTGTGGTCGGGGTGGACCTCCTGGTGGTGGTGGTGGTAGAGCCTCAATACGTCACCCACCACCTGCTGCTCGGCCTGCTCCTCTTCCTCGTCCGCTTGCTCCCTGCGGACCGCCACGGTCGACCCTCTGCCTCTGCCTGGGTGGTCCCTCAACCGCCTACTGCTCCTCTGCACGGCGGGTTGGGCAGTCACGAGCCGTGTGGCCCTGCCCGCCACATACGTAGCACTGTCTACCTCTCAAAAGACTGGCTCCGCGCTGTGTGCCCCGCACCACTGAGCCAGTTTCCTGAGGTCATCTGCCTGAGGGTCTAGTCTGCCTGGACCCATGAGTCATCCGTCGACTGCCTGCTGCAGAAGACTCTGCTACGTGCCGCCCTGCGGTATGTCTCGCTGCTGATGTAGGCTCAGCAAGGAAGCTCTCGATCAGAAGAGCTCGCTCCAGTACCCCTGCCTGTGTCGGAATACTGAGGGAGATCATTGATGCCCTGATCTCCTGCCTCAATCCTTGCTCGAAGTTCCGGGCCTGGAAGAATGGGTCTCGTACCATGTCCGTCGAATAGTGCGAGAGATCAGTAAATCTTGCCGAGTACTGGGCGACTGTCAAGCTGCCCTGCCGCAGCTGAAGAAGCTCCTGGATGCGCACTGCACGGAGGGTGGCTGGGAAGAACTCTGAGCGGAAGAGGCTCTCAAAGTCCATCCAGAGTAGAGATGCCTCTTCGTGCACCTCGATCATCAAGATCCACCATTTTCCTGCTGCTGCGTGCAGTAGGCTCACTGCGAGGATCACCATGAGGTCCGCTGGTGTCCTCACTAACCTGAAAACTCGTACAACTACCTCCATCCAATCCTCGTCTACCTGAGGGTCCGTCTCCCTGCGGAACCTGGGTGGTCGCTGATGCTGAAACTCGTGCAGTGCACTAAGGAGACATGCATCGTCAGCGGCTGGGGCTGGTAGCATCGGTGGCTCGGCGAGTAGAGGTACCGCCGGTGCCTCTGCTGTCAAAGGGCCCTGTACCGAGGCCTCGTCGCTCGGTGGGCTATCTTCACGCACAACTCTCAGAACCCTAGCTGGCTGCCATCGTGGGGCCATCCTGAAAAGAAACAGGTGCGCCACAGTTAAATAGTATAGCTGGTGAGCTAACATAAAGTAATCACAAAGAAAACTTGAAACACACATTCAATCAATGTTTTTGTGTATTAAGTCGGAAATAAAAAGTCAGGGTCCTGGTGTACGGATACGTCGGCCGCCACACCAACACTGGACTCCCTGGACTAATAACCACACTCAATACTCTTAACACTATTGCTTCACATAGAAAAAGATCAGAGTCCAAAGTTCTACGGTAGAACCGAACTCCTTTGATACCAATTAGTCACGAACCATCCTCGGGCCCATGCCGTGACTACTCCAAGCCCACCTTCCATAGGCCAGGGGCTGGCGACTAGCACCAAGGCGTAATTACCGATAAAAAGGGAAGGTATTGCCTTTGTAAAGTAAAAAAAACACCACAGAGAAAGCAAGCAGTAGAACTAAACACTAAGTAAAATTTGTTACAACAGTAAGTGCGAAAAAGTAAGTGGGCCCAAATACAAACCCAAACAGAAAGTAAAGTACAACTGAAAAACGGAGTACAACAACTGAAAAGTAAAGCTGCAGCCTCAAACCGTCCACTGGAAGTCCCACCTGAAGGGTGGGTATAGATAGCCTCCACAGCTCCTCGGGTCCAGCCATCCGCTCCGAGTACACCCCACCTAGTGGTCCACCTCCGGGTACCAACCTGCTCCTCGAGCCTCTACCACGATCAGCACTGTCCGTCGTCTGCAACCAATACAACGTAGTGCGGGCATAGCCCGTGCATGGGTGAGTATAAGCTACTGAATAGGGACCCCGAGAACCCCAAAGGTCTCCCAAAATCCACAAAGGATAATCCACAAAGGAAAGATACAATCACGAAGTAACATCTAACACTACTTAGGTATATGCCCGTACATATACCTAAGTCATCAATTCTCAATCGGCTCCGACATCCGAGCTCAAGTACAACTCAATCCACACAGGAAATCACAACCCGGTCCACACAGGAAAGCATTACATAATCCGCATAGGATATCAAGTCAATCTTATCGAAGATAAGGATTGAAAGTCAAGATTCATCTCACACATGTATACATATTCATAAGACGATATAAATGATAATATGTAGTCACTGATTCATCTAACCCATCGGACCCACACAAGATCGATAGGTACTAACCCCCACAATGACCCACAAAGGATCGATAGGTAACTAACCCCCGCAACGACCCACATAGGATCAGACCCACACAGGATCTGTAGGCACTGGCCTACATAGGACCACTGAGCGCTGAACCACATTGGATCTGACCCACACAGGATCGGTAGCACTGATCCACGTAGGATCCCTGAGTGCTGTAGTCATCGTCGTCGAATCCACGAAGGATTTCTGTACAGTCGTCATCGTCGTCGTAGTCGTAGCCAGCTCTAGGGTTCCCGCACATATCAAGCTCGTTCGGGAGGGTCCGCTCCACGAGCCGAGGGGCTGATACATCAACTGACACATAGTCTGGAGTTGATGTATCCAAAAGTTCCACATCGTCAACAAGAACTCAATGTCACAGACGGTGCGTCAATCGAACGCTCGGTCTGAGAGTTATTGGCTTTTTTGTCCGAGGGGCCCTGTTGGTTTTTAAGTCAAAACCAAGCCAACCGTACTCCAACTGCATCCAAACCTTGAGCATAGTAATCGAAAAGGTCCGTCTCACTAAGACGAATCCATCAAAGTAAACGGCACGTCAATCGGACGTTCGGAGCTCAAGTTATAATCGTTTCCACTTCGAGGGCCCGGTTGGTTTTGTGTACGAACCAACCCGGCCGAACCCAAAATACTCCGAAACCTTGAGTGTAATAAATCGAATCGACCGTCTCATTCCAAGGATCACATCGTCGCTGACGGTGCGTCGATCGGGGGTTCACATCCCGTGTTATGGGAAAAAGATTGTGAGAGGTCTGGTTTTAGGGGGTTCGGGCCCGGTCCGACCCGGCCCGGTACCCCTGGGTCGGCCCGAACCGGGTCGAACCATCCCGGGTCTGGGTCCGGCCTGCTTGGGCGCGGCCCGGCCCGACGCGCTGGCTTGGACGCTCAGCCGTTTCGGCCGAGCGGATTGGGGGGGGGCATGCCCCCCTGTTTCATAACCGCGGCCCCCATTATGGGGGGCCGCTCATGTTGGCTAGCCGGGGGGTCGTAACCCCCAGCTCTTCCACTAACCGGCAGGCTCGCTCCGGCCGGCCGGCTGCTGCCGACACGGGACCGGAACAGGCCGGTCCCCCTGCTCCGACGCCGGCGGCCCGGAACCGGCCACCGGTCCTTGCTCTGTGGTGGCCTAAGCCGCGGCCTGGTCTGTCCGGCGCTGCGCGATGGCGCTGCGACCCTCTGCCGCGGCCCCACTCCGGCCGCGGGGTCTTCGAGGTTCCTT
Organism: Viscum album; assembly: GCA_963277665.1. Taxonomy (NCBI): domain Eukaryota; kingdom Viridiplantae; phylum Streptophyta; class Magnoliopsida; order Santalales; family Viscaceae; genus Viscum; species Viscum album. The sequence continues at coordinate 1,506,899,736 of OY728139.1, read as the reverse complement.
CGAGGTTCTTTGGCACGGCCCTACGGCGCCGCGGATTAGTTTGTTTCCAACGGTGCAGCGCGATGGCGTCGCGCTTCTCCGCCCTTACTTTAACATTTCACGCGCGGTGCTTCGGCACCGCGCCGCCTTACACGAGCCACAACAAAAATCGACCAACAAGGGGGAGGAGGGTCGGCCGTGTTTGTGCGGTCCGACCTCCTCCCGTTATTGCGATAAAAGACGGTTCAAATTGGAAGGAAGAAAGCGACGGAAGTAATCACGAACAAACAAATAAAAAAATAAACCCCTACCTCGTCAAATTTGTTGAGCGAGGGTTTGTCGAGGAAATAACTGTCACGGAAGGATAGAGTCGCGTCACGGAGAAATGTTTCGTCGGCATCGCCTCGTCGATCTCCGAGGATCCGGCGTTCTTGTTGACCTTCGTCAGAGGTCGGCGTTCTTCGCGTTCTTTGCGTTCTTCGTCGAGGAAGAATAATTTCAAGAGCTTTTCCTTTTCTCCCAAAGACTCACACAACAAGATCCAACAAAATAAAATAAGTACTTCACTTATTTTATAAACATGACTTAAGAATTTTAAATTCAAAAGTTCAAAAATAAACTCACCTATTTAATTAACAGAAGTTATCAAATTAAATGGTGAGTTGAAGGAGTTAGGGAATATAAAGGGGTGGGGTTCTTGTGGGCCCCACCACTCTCATAACCTCCCATGGGAAGTTGGGTGGTTACCCCAACTTCCACTCAAAGGTTAAACCACTTAGAAAGAAATAAAAATTGTAACTCAATTTTTATTTTAACTTCAACAAATTTTTACAACTCCTCCCGTGAAAACGCAACTCCGGAAAAGGTGTTCCTAAGAAAATTCTGGCGCTGTGAATTCATCGGTGCCCTCAGAATTCGATTCCGAGCACCAGATCAAAAGTTAGGAAAACCCGCTCGTTCGTTCACTGAACGTACCCGAGCTAAACTTTGGATAGAAATTCTGGGCACACCGGGCCTCAGAATCAAGTGCCGTTAGAAACCGCGTTCTTGTAAAATCCCAAAGAAAATTAAGAAAAATATTTCTCTTGAATTTTATGGGTCTTTACACACCACCCACCAATAAAGTATTTCTCAATAAATACTATTCATAGCCACATATATTAGGGCATATATATCAGTGTAATTCTCATAATTCGTCCTAAGTGCATCACATTAAACCTAGACCACATGATGTTAAACTGTATGGAGTCCATCTTTACCATAAGATGTTAAACTATAATGTTTCATAAGAACTAAGTGTGGCTAGATTCCTATCATAACATGATACATAGTGATGCCCAATCCACTATTTTTGTTTCAATTCATAGGATTATTTTCCATTCACATCAGGTGGCCCAGTGTCTTTACTACATGACATTAAACTGCACGGACCCAGAACTTCCCCCTTCATGACGGGTGGCCAAATGTTCACACCACATGACAAAAAATTTCACAGATCCCTGATATTCATCCTCATTCACATCAAGTCACACATGTTCATTCCAAATGATGTTAAACTATACAGTTCTTCTCGAACTACATATGGATTTATTATCATTTTATAAAGGGATATGTATGGATTTTTTGACCTTATATCTTGGTTGAACCATCACATGATACACAATACCCTATCCTACATCATCCCCTTATCATTATGTATTTCTAACATTGAATATGGAATAAGTGGTATTAGGAAATATGACAATGGATTCCCCTGCTTTGTAAAGGAAAGGTGTATCATCCACAGCCTATCTTCGTACTCACTACATGATGTTAAACTATCTAGAATTTACAAAACTATGTGTGGTTTGATTTTCATTTTTATGAGATACATAGTGATGCTCAGACATCCACACATGCTCCTAAATGCAATGTTCCCTTCAATTCATGATGGATCTCCTTCATCCTTGCTTCATGATGTTAACTATATGAAACCTCATGAATTATGGTAAGTTGTATTCCTATCATCGCATGATATATACTGGTCCCTAGATCATAAATCCTGGTCGTATATTCAATATTTAATGGAAACAATTCCTACCTCCATGTATGGGTCAGACATATGTAAAAAATTTCCCATTGCATAACTAAGTGTGGCTTGATTATCATCCTTATAGGATACATAGGGATATCGAAGTCCCATTATTTGGGGACATCCACAACACTACTACATTTCATAATGGTCCAAATTAATCATCACTGCAAGATGTTAAATTACATGGACCTAAGTCCTTACCGCATGATGTTAAAATGGATGGAAGGACATCCTTACCGAATTACATTAAACTCCATAGAAGTAAATCCTTATTTTATGATGATAAACTTCATGAAAAATGTTCTTACCACATGATGTTAAACTGCACGGAAAATGTCTCCACTACATGATGATAAATTGTGCAGACCATATCCTATTTTTCATCCTTCATTTAAAGGCCTCATGAGACTTATGTCAGTAAACATGACTATGGGGTTCTTCCATCATCTTTTAAGAGAACCGTGATTCCATATATCAGACTTCATGCCTCATGAATCTCAGGTCTCTATAATCATTCATTGTCCATGGAAAGGATATATGGATTCAAGGACCATTTTAATGACTATTAATGTTTTCCCATTGATCTTTCATATATGCCTATGGACGTCATCCAAATCTGTCACTTTGGAAAAGGACATTCCAATTCATGTGAGAATTAACATCATCATGGTAGCACTCAACACCGCAGAATTTAGAAACCACTACCTATATGACTATCCCATATCATTACTCATGACCTAAGAACATGAGACGAGATTTACCATATTTTCATTCCATGATTAGGAAGATTTTGGAACACTATTAAATTTGGATACCCTGATTAAACTCTTGTGTATCATCCTCTATATTATTTCTACATTAGTCATGACACTAAAATACCTATTCTTTTCTCAAAGTTTCAGGACCTTAAACTATATCCCATAATGTCCCAAAGCATATCATAGTAAATTACTAACAAAATAGACACAAAACATATCAGGTCAAAAACCCAAAAAGGGTGACATGAGCAATAATCAATTCTCCTCCCGCTAAAACTTCATTATCAATGTTTAGATAATAATTAGTATGCAAACACAAATGGAATAATTCTCATTGGGAATCCCTTATATACCTAGTAAAATCCAATATATGATCCTTGGACCCACTGGTATGGAAACAAGTTAGAGAAATGTTTGTCACATCTCCTTGCCACGAAAATATTCTCACTGAGCAGTGACACAACTTTTAGGATTATCAAACCCTATTGGATTTTTATATTCTCCAATGATTGATCTTCATTGGTTGGGGTATCTTGAATCCCCATAACCTTCCATGTCCCATTGAATGGATATAAAACCTCAAGGAACTTTTTCTTGAGTATGAAAACATTCCCATGGATCATGTAAATAGGCCTATGGACTTCATCGAAAGACATCACTCTTAAAAAGGATATTCCATTTCTTATGAGCCTTTACACAACTGTGGAAGCCTCAACACCTCATTGTGTCTAAACCACTATTGGTATGACTTTCCCATGTCTTTCTAATAACTAGAGCACTCAGAAATGTGACTTATAATCCCCACACAAAACTATTCAGGAAGATTCGATATCCCTGATGTTACGTCACCATGCTTCATACCATTTCTCAAGGAGGGACTATGACATTTCATCACCTAACATTAGGTGGAACAGACATTGTTATTTGAAACCACATATCATAGGGCTCAAGTATCTCATTAAGAACTAAAGTACAATATGGTTCTAGAAAACTTCTTAAATAGTTTTCTTCTCATACCCAACTTTGTCATATAAATTCTTGAGTCATCAAAAATATTTCATATCCCTTGGAAAAAAGTGGATATCAAATTTTCACATGGAATTTTTCAAATTCATAGGGTCCCTGAACTACCAACTGAAGGAATATTCTAATTGATAGAAAGAATTTTCAATCCTTATGAGACTTAGAAACACCGCGGTGGAACCTTTCATTTTAGGTTTTCATGGGACATACCTAGAATCTATTCATCATATCATATTAATAGACTCAAATTTTCCGGTTATGATTTTCATCATTCATACTCCAACTACCCAGGTGGGTCTACTGTCCATAGTATTTGAACTCCACCAATGATATCTCTATGAATCATCCATATACCTTGGAAAGGATAACCAACTTCAAGGGACATGTTCTTGACTATGCATACATTCCCATAGATCCTACATATGTGACGATGATCATAAAAAAATATGACACTCTGGAAAAGGAAATTTTGATCATCATGATCCTTAGTAACACAATAGAATAACCAATCACCTAAATTTTTTTTCGGTAATTCATGGTATTTCTGCACCATATCCCATGATTATAAAAAAGATCTGAGCTAAAAGACCCCAATCTAAAATAAATATTAGTTCTGAGCTAAAAGATGATAAACCAAATAAATATTAGGTCTGAGATAAACTACCTTAAACTAAAGAAATATTAGTTCCAATCTAAAAATACCTTAAACAAAAATCAATATTATTGTGGTGCTAAAAGAACCTAAACTAAAATCAATATTTAGTCTGAGATAGAAGACCTTTAACTAAATCAATTTTTGATCTGAGCTAAAATACCCCAAACTAAATCATGCTTGTGATTTATTTTCCTAACCAAAACTCTAGTCTTTGAAAAAAGATAGAGCACTCTCCACCCATGATGTATCTCATAACCCGAGGATCCCTCTACACATCAGGTAGTCTCAAGATAGCAGGAATAGATTAGGAATACATAATCTCATATGAGTGGGAATTCATAAGATCTCCAAAGAGGAATCTGTGAAAATTTAAACAATGAATTATAGGCATTCAAGTTCATTAGATATAAATCATAGAATGGGTATCATTGGTGATTCTCATAATATCATATCAACAAAGATAAATCAGATGATTTCATATAAATTCTAGATAACTTATTCAGTCATACCATAAAAAAAGAAGAGATCCCTATATGTCAGATCCTCTCCTATAATGGTACAAGCCAAAAAAATTGATTTAAATATTTTACCACCATCATGGAATCTACTCATAAGATTCTTTAAGATCAGCGATACATCCCTCCCATAAGGCCATATATTGGTGTAGTGGATCGATGGGTTCATTATTATCCTCCACAACACATTTTATCTCCTCATCTTCATCAACATCATCAAGTATATATTTCTCTTCCATGTCTGGGAGTCCTTGTTTCCCCATCATAGTATTCCCCAGTATTTGAAACACATACTAAAACCAGGATAGTTTAGTCTGAATACATTCAATATTAAATTAAATTCAATTAATTTAATACTTGAGAAGTATAGTTTGAGACTTCCTAATATTAATTTCATCCATATGAGCAGCATCCTCCCTCATGCATTTCTTACCTGGTAGACCAAACATCACCTAAAGAACCATTTCATGACATTTCCAAAGACTCTTACGGGCATTATTGTTCCTCATAATTGATTCCTCGTCCCCTCAGATTTCATTTCAAAGGGGGGATATTTTTTGACTCTCAACAAATGGACATTGGCAATATAAAAAATGAATAAATACATAAATATGGGTATTATTTTTCAAGAAAAAGAAAAGGAATAAGAGGATGGCTGAGACATCTTAATCGCATGATCCTTTGAAGGAATCATGATCAGATGACTATTTAAATGTTAGAAGTAGGGTCTTTTCATGGAACATAGCTCATAGGGAGTCCCACATAACCCCATTTGACAAACCATCCTTCTCTTGGGAAGGCTCCCCTGGTAATCGATTGATCACCCCCAGACTGCATGTATTTTCATTGGCGAGTACCTGTTAAACCACCCAAGATCATTCAAAAATAAAGAGGGAATAAATTCAAAAGAAGTGACCCCTAGTGGTCATGATTCTAATGCTTAATATCATCATTGGGAATAATAAAATCCCATGGTGACATATAGGAAAACTGGAAAGACCACTGAACCATTATAGGATAAAAATAAGTGTATAATAGATATGAGGCAAGAGGTGTTTGTGGTCACTAAATGACATGAAACATTCTCCCAGGGAGATCTATGAGATGCTACAAGGCCTCAACACCATGTATACCTCATCTCATGAAAGAACTTTTTCTTTTCATCCTATCTTCACTAAAGTCCTGGGGTATTTCTAGGAATCCCCTATTCTACTCTAAGGATAAATAGATAGACCTTTCCCTTACACACTTCCACACACTACATATGACCCATATTGGTCAGGTAAGACATCACTGAAAAAACAGGACAAAATCCCAATCATTTCTCATTTAAACTATCGTAATCCCTGAACTTTTTAAAATAAAACAACTGAGATAGAAAGTGAGTAGGTGAGAAGTGTTCATGGTCCTTGAAAGTAATGCTATGTGCCAAGTGCACCCACAACACATTCCCATGAGACCCCCAGTCAAACTATCCTTATCTCGTAAGACTCTAAGATAGGTCACATGAATTTTTGAAAACTCCTTTTAACAGGAACTTGGATCTTTACAGATTCTCTTCATCATATCAGTGTGACAACATCGAATTCCATTGACATGGCAGCATGATCAAACTTGTCTTCGTTAATTAGAAATACTACGATGAAGGGACCATTGACAAAAGAGAATCACCACCACTAAATATAAGTCAACACGCTCAGAGTGCTCTATAGTAGAGACTCACAAATATGTGTGTAGATAGAACCCTTTCGCAACTCTTTCTTGGATTCATGCTAGATATGTCACACAAAGATCTAGATAATATGGGAGGAAATGCCTCTAAATTTCCCACTATAACATAACTAAAAGGTCAAACTATGAGACTTTGTATAGTTATAATCTGACCGACTACTACATTAAGGAAATTCATGAAGCATATTTCTCAGAGCAACCAATCAATTGAAAGAATGTAATATACTGGTGGGTATCCAGAGTAGTTAGGAACTAAGAATAAGGTATATCACTTGATCATTCAAAGATCACATGAAGGATCTATGGTAGGTTATGCGAAGAAAATCTTACAAGGCCACTAGATCACATGATACTCAAAAGAAACTAATACTTAATTAGGATAATGCCTCCACAACATAAGGGGTTGATCCAATATTCAATGTGGAAGACATAATCAAAATACATGATCACTGGCCCTTGTGTGTTTAGAGAGTGTTATCCCAACACATGCGATAACCCCATGGCATGTCGCTTGGATCTTGAAACACTCCTTACACATGTTGTATGGGACACGCATAATATTATAGGAATGTTAGATAAAGTCACACAGTTCCTCCCTCAGACACCACTTTTATCTCGTGAGACCCTATGGGTCATTCTCCAGGGACATATGACGCACTTCAGACATGTCACATGACTCATATAATGGATTTTCTCATTTCAGATGAGTATTGTGAAAGCATTTGGATATGATAACCATGCTCCTGCAACAACCTCTAGGAATGTTAGCTGGGACATTGGATTCCCTCTAGACATGTCATCTAGTTCACTTGATGTTGCTCAGAGGTGTTATCCAAGATACATGACGACCCTTAGACTATGACATAATGACTCTCGCAACACCCACCATACATGTCATGACACGTCATATAATGTCTCTCAGGACATGTCCACTGGGTTATACAACACCCTCTAGACAAGAAGGCCATGTCAATAGTGCATCCTAGGACTTCATAACATTTTTTACCATCAGTGTGTAAGCCCCAAATATACGGTAGCCTCATTGTATAAGCCCCAAATATAGGGAAACCTCAGTGTGTAAGCCCTGACATAAAGGGAACTTTGGAGACTCTGATTCCTTCCTTATCCAGGATACATAGGCTACCTATCCCTGAGGTTAGAGCCCTATATTTTTCATCGAGGTAAATCCTAGCATCTAAGTCCTTTATTTAACAAAATTACATTGATAATTTTCTATCACCTGTTTCTCACAATGATCATGGATCATGTGAACTTATGGAATAGAAATGATCATATAATCTACACTATAAACCCCCATAATGGTACAAGGAAATCATAGTTTTTAAGCCCCGAAAAAAACCAAACAATGATGAATTTTATTCCTTCCATAACTAGGATATATATGACTTCTAGATAATCACCATGCTCAAATAAAACACCAATTTGAGTATAAGTCCTTCAACAACTCTGAAGTCTCAATAAGTGAGACTCAATTATTCCTAGGAGATGATCAACCTATCTCATCTATAATCGAACTATGAAACCCATAAATATATGATGACTCTAATTTCATTAATACATAGGATATGTAAGACATCTATCAATGACCTGTGTCCAATAATAAATCATCTCAAGAATGTTCCAGCACATATTCCATGCACCATTAGCATTGAATTGATCATTTTTCATCCTTTTTTCTCACACCAAGCATGGATCACATGATCTAAGGGATTCATGGTAATCATATCATCTATAATATGAGTCTGTATAATGAATCAGTAAAAAATTAGAACTAAGACAACTCTGAATATCATTATACTCGAGATATGTAGGACACCCATTAGGGTTCGAGCTCAAATATTTGGTGTATTAGTACCCGAAAATATATTCCCACTACATGACATTAAACTACATGGGATGGATTAACTATATGGGTTTTGAATTCAAAAAAAATCAAGATACGCAGGATGCATCATAATGGTTCAATCCCCTCCTCGGAATATTATCCACCTCCTTACGTGGAAGCATTCTCGGATTCACTTGGTTATAAGAATTTAGTTTATAAGAAATTTACCATCACTAGAAAATTATGAAGAACCATGGATATTTACAGATGGATTCAATAAAGAGACCCCATTCTTTTTCATATTATAGAGGATTATCCTATAGTTGTTTTTTATGGTAGATGGTCTCGTATCTAGATTAGGAAGAGATTCATGAACATATCATACATCTATAATAGAGTCATGGAGTAGTAAATAATCCCCCACAAAGGGTACGATGAGCCCAACCTCCCGTACCCTCAACCAATGGGAGTCCCTAAGAGTTGATGGGACTAAAAATCCTAATGACTACCAGCCTTTTGAAAGTAGGACCATACCCAGCTATGGAAGAGGGAACCATTTTGAGTTTCAAGGGAAGATGAAACATATGGTAAACATGGTGCATGAAATTGAGAGAGGCCTTAAAATATCCCTCAATAAAGCCATAAAGGGTTGGATATCCCACATCCACATCGAAAACTGACCAAAAAAATGGTGAACCCAACATGAACCTCTGTAAATAATAAATGATTGGGTTACAATTCATTGAGTCAAGTTTCTTGATCCCTACATGCAAAAAACACTGATCGGATTGATATAAATCTATTAGGATAATTTGTTTTGAAAACCATATATACAAAAAAAAAAGTATAATACTACTATCTTCCATGATTCATGTTTTTCCATCCTCGTGTTGACAAGTCCACATGAACAGAATGGTCGGAAAGGGGATACACGACAATTGCGTTAACCTTGCATATCTCATTGAGCATTTATTTGCCAAGAATATAGCTCTAATTGATAACCTTTTAAATTGTTGTCTATGTGATTGAAGACACTGCTCTCATCTATAGACTCCAAACCCATGGAAATGTCTTCATCACTCAGCCTTCGCCCTGGTAACTCCTCAGCCACTATGACCCCCAATGTTCATAAATCAGTCTCACCCACTCGATGACTCTAATGGAAGGTGAATAATATGATGGTCCAAGAGTACAAATGACATGGTATGATCCCAACCATGGTAGCTTCCCATGAGACTCTCCAAGAGAAGCATTATGAAAATATTCATTTCCCTACAAAGGCTGCTAATAATTCAGTAGACCTCATTGCTACAACCAACAACTTCAGGAGCTTATCCCCAGAGCACAAGAACTGACACCTTCCATGTAACACCCCGAGATTTTATGAGATATATTATTTTCTTTCATGTCTTCTATTATAAACTACACCAAGATTAGCTTGTACTATACGCAACACCATATTATCTTTCAGTATACGCAACACTATTCTTGGCTCGTGTTACACACAATTTCAATTTCGTTTTGTGGAAATTATTCTACACAACATTAAGTATATATATTGTTTAATGTATAAATGAAATAAGTTTTGATTACGTTATATGCAACACCAAATAGAGCTTTCACTACATGCAGCCCTGACTTCATTTTCATTACACGTAATCAAGACTTTCCTCAATAGCGTGAGTAGTACGCAATACCGAGTTTCACTAAACGAGATATTATTATAATATTATTATGAACTAGCCGTTATGAATAGTAATACCCACTTTTTGAAATTGTATAAATTTTTTCATTCAACATGGACTTCATTTTTGGATTTAGAATATCGAAATTATCCTAGGGTGAATTTTTGGTATTTTATTGAAAACGTTCAATTTTTTATGAATAGTGAAAACACAAGTTTAGTATTTAAAAATCGAATTTTTATTTAAATATTTTTATATTTTATTTAAATATATTTTTGGTAAAAATTGATACATAATACCTATATAAGTTCAAAGTAATTCATTGGAGTCATTTTATAATAATTTTATAAATATAAAAATTTTATTGAATTTTCCACCGTCTTTTACCCACCTCCTAGGAAAATTTGAAAATTTACATAAAACATAATTTTACCGCTTCTGTGAGTGGAATTTGAGAAATCCGAGATACATGGTTAATGTAAGAACCCGGACCTTCTTTTTTAGGTATGTTTTCCTTTTCTGTCCGTTTTTGAGAAAAAGAGGAGAATCTGTAAATTTTGTAAGTACCTACCGTGTAATTTACAAGTTCACATCATGTACTTTTCATCCGCTTGAGGTTGTGTGCTGGCCGTGTCCGGGCCAGTCACACAGGGTGTACTGATGAGGTGGAGCCCGATTAATAAGGAGTACGGAAAAGGGGACTACACGCCGTGTACTCAAGAAGTACATGTCGTGTACTTTTATTTTTATTTCATTAATCGGACCGGGGTCACGCCTAATCCCCGTTTTCATCTTCTTCTCCACCTAATTATGACCAGAGAAACCTAGAGGTCTGATTCTTCTCCAAGCCACCGATCCTTCACTGGTTGTCTGAATCGAACGTCATCGGGTGCGATAGAATCGCATCGGTGAGTTCTCGGTTCTTCTTTAGCCATGTTTCTTGTTTCCTCCTCTTGTGAGAGTTATCTGAGGTTGAAAGTTTTAGATGTTTTTTCATATTTACTCCGTTCTAGGCCAATTCACTGGTCGAGGGTCAAGAATATCAAACTTTTATGATTGAGGTAGGTGGTTTGTTTCCCTACGTGGAATGTCTTTGAGTTTTTGGTGCAAAAGTCCTGGATACCCATGTATCGGGTATCTCAGGTTAGGGTTTTGATCCTATTTTGTTATATTTATTAGATTGCTTGTATGGTTGAGGGTATTAGATTATTAATAATTTCTTCTTAGCATGTTTGAGGATCACCCCATGTGTGTTTTCCCTTGTTTTGGTTGTTGATTTCCATTTGGCACGGTTCGCTTACGAGGCAACCCTTTTTCACATTGCTAGTATGCCTGTTGACTTGATTGAATTTATTGGCTGCTATTTATATGCTTGTGGATTCATTGTAGCTATTAGCCAAGTAGTTTCAGAACTTACATAGGCTGCTAATAGTCGATTACACACAACTAAACTTCTCAGGGCTGAGTGAACCTAGTGTGGTAGACTAAAGGGGGAATTGACGATTAGGGCTTCCCTAGAGAGTCTTTTATAATGAGTATCGATCGCAGGACCTAAGGGAATGGGACTTTGTGCTTCCTCAGAGTGTCCTAAGTTACGTAGTGAGACTATAGGGGGAATTAGACGTAATTTCTTCCTCAGCGAGTCTATATATTTTGTTGAAAGACCACAGGGGAATTGACAGTGAGAGCTTCCCAGAGTGTTTGTGCCTTTTTACGTCTACTTGAATAGAGGGGTTTGCTAGTAGGATCCACCCAGAGAGTCAGTGCCTTATTTGTTAGTTGGTTGTGATGAGTCCACCAAGCCAAAGAACACTCTTGGGTTTGTACTGCTTGTTGTTTAGGTAGACTGTTGAGTTACCTGTTGTGATTACTTGCTTTCCTTCGGAGTATAGAGTTGTTCCTAGGTTTCTTGGTTGATAGCTAAATGATTTTACTGAACTAATAAATAAGTGTGAATGGAGTTTGGTAGGGTTTCTTACTTTAGTGTACATCTTCTTCTTTGCTTCATTTATTTCCTTTACTTTTGCTATATTACTCACTGACAGTAGGGCTCGGATCTCGTGGTGAATTCCTACTAGGATTAGTCTCAGACCCTATTTGGGTCCTGATTTTCAGCCCAAACAGGTTATATGGTTGCAAGTGTGGATAGTGATTGTGGCCCTTCTACTTCGGGTACGTGATTTCTGGTTGGAGCTACAGAGCATAGGACTGAGCTTAGGCTTGCGATGATGCTGGAGTTGATGTAACTTTCGTACTTTGTTTTTAGTTGTATTTTAGCACGTTGTTTTGTTTGTTGTTTTCCTTAGATACTTGTACATGCTTCATCATTATAATTATCATTTTATGTTCATTGCTTCTTCTGTTTAGTTTCAGTGTTGTATGCTGTTTACTGCTTCCGCTATTGACTGTTGTTTTCTTTCCTTGTATACCTTACCAAATGAGGGCATAGTTTCCCCAATAACTTACCAAGGCCCTCGCTACTAGTCTGCAGCCTATGGAATGTGGGGAAATGTGCTTGAGGCCATGTGGTGGAGTGGGTACGGGGCACCAGTGGAAGGGCTCTGAATTCGGGTCGTTACAAAGTGGTATCATAGGGGTTCTTTCCTTTTTCTATTGACATACTGTTTAGAGACATTTGACAGGGATAGGATGGAATATGTAAATGGTAAATAGCTGTGCCTGGGCATTCTAGAACCCGTGTACATGGAAAAATCCAGATTACCTCGAATATTACAAATTTTGAGTTTTGCGAATGTTATAGTTTAATTGATTTAACCGTTGGGTGATGCACTTTTTTTGTGCTGTTACTGTTTATATGATTGCGGTTCTATTTTGTTGCAACCCGATGAGTTGAGGGTATGCCATCTCATGCATCATATAGGCACACGTTAGAGGATCACATGCCATGCATTTTTTCATGCCATCTAGGTTTCATTATAGATTGCATGTTGTTGTGATAGAATTTGTGATATACAATGCATGATGTTGTGATAGCTGTGGTGATAGAATTCCTGTTATGTTGATAATGTATCGTTGTTTGGAGCTTTCTTATCATGGATTCCAAACTTTGATCCTATAGGTGTTATGGGCCATCAAGGATCGGAATTTGGTGGGTCGTGAGTTCTTATACGGTGGCTTGTTCTATGCATTGTTATGATTCCAAGCTTCGATTTGCGGGGAGTATGGGCCCCCACGGATCGGAATTTGGCACCTTCGTCCTTGTTTTTCTGTGTTTTCTGGGCTCCGGAGCAGTTCTGAGGCTACTGTATGGAAAAACCCAGAATACAGGGCGTGTAATTTATAGATACACGCTGTGTAGTTTTTGGCCGTGTCACTGACCATGTTGAAAGGGACACGGAGCTATAAATGGTTTTCATGAACACGCTGTGTACGGTAGGTACACGCCGTGTGGAGGTTAACTAAGATATCGTCTATGTAACTAACTACATGGGCCAATTAATGCATGTTTAGTACACGACGTGTTCGGTATGCACACACCGTGTATCCTTTCCCAGGTACCCGACCATGTCTTGAAAAACACGGGTCAGCATTATCTTCTTCTATACACACCGTGTTTGTTCGGAACACACCGTGTAAGGATCAGCCGAGTACCTAGCCGTTTTATGAACAACATGGGCTGAGGTTTCCCTTCAATTGAACGCCATGTCTCATAGGAACACGTTGTGTAGTGTTCACCATGTGTCAGGACGTGTCTCTAACAACACGGGCCAGGTAAGGCGTGTCTAGTACACGTTGTGACTGCCTCAAAGCACGCCATGTAGTCTTCGGCTGGGACAGCCCGGGTGACATAGTCATGTAGGAGTAACCGGGCAGGGAAAAGGGGGTAAGTACACACTGTGTAGTTTAAGAACACGCCGTGTAGCCGGGTAGTTTACATAGCCAAGTATGGCCAATGTACACGCCCTGGGTAAACTTTTAAGAAACGTGTCATGTAGTGGTACTACACGCCGTGCAGTCATGTTTTTTCCAGTTTTAAAGGTTTTTCTTTTCCCTCCTGTTACGTTTTACTCTCCTATGTTGAAACTGTGTTCATCTTTAATGAAGGTGTGTTTTGGTCTTTCAGATCTATGGCACCGAGACATCCTCTTGTTGCACGCCAGGAACCAGGCAGCGATCGTACACCTGATACGACCGATCAGGGACTTCCAGTAGTTCCGCCCATCATTCCGGACATGGAACATGCAGTGATTACAGAAACTGATGTCGAATCTTAGTTCAAAGAGCGTTTCATGAGATTCATGCAGACCTTCCATGGAGTTTAGTATCCTGCCCCGACTATGGCAGAGCTGACACGGGTCTTCCAGCAGCGGCATCCTCGCACTTTCACAGGGGATGGAGGACCTCAGGCTGTAGAGTCATGGCTGGAATCCATGCTATCCATATTCTAGAATCTGGAGACGCCTCCAGATAGGAGGGTGAAGCTCGTGACGTATATGCTGTGATATTCCACCAAGAGATGGTGGGATGTATTCTCTCAGACGGGGCGCCAACAGGCTATGGCTTGGGATGAGTTTCAGCGTATGTTTTATGACTACTTTTACCTAGGGACGCTGAGGGCTGAAAGAGCTAGGGAGTTCATGAGACTACAGTAGGGTAAACTCTCAGTTATGTAGTATTCCTCCCACTTCACTGAGTTACAGCTATTCACTCCCATCCTGGGGAATGACGAGCTGTTTCTAGCGAGAAAGTTTGAGGAAGGCCTCAGAACGGAGATCAGATCACAGGTGAATGTCTTTCATTTGACTTCTATTACTCTAATAGTCAACCAGGAACTCATCAAGGAGAGGAACCTGAGGGATATTGGAGCTTTGGACCAGGGCGGTACAACATCCAAAGCTGGTTCCCTCCAGACAGACAGTAGGAAACGCCACCAAGAGTCTACCTGAGGCGACCCGAGGAAGCGAGGTATTCCTTCTGGTAGACGAGATGCCCCTTCTGGCACCCAAGTGGTGTGTTATCAGTGTGGGAGGAGCGGGAATAAGAATCCCCAGTACCTGAGGGACCCAGTGGAGTGCCGATCTTGAGGCAAGATGGGTCACCTGTAGCGTTTCTGCAAGGTTCCCCTTCCAGCGGCTAGTGAAGGAGGATCAGTTTCGACCCCGCGTACAGGAGCAGGATCACCAGCTCCGCAGAAGACTGGGGGCTAGAGTTCTGAAGGATGTTCAGGTCAGGGTAGAGGTCGTGGATGCAGTGGTCAGGCTCAGGGAGGAGCAGCTCAGTGTTTTTAGGCTGCTACACAGGGCCGCGGTACAGGCCAGGCTTTTGCTGTAGAGCAGATTCATCAGGAGCAGGATCTCGGACCCTCTACAGTTCGAGGTGCGATCTTAGTAGCCTCAGTTTTATCTTCATAACTTTTAGATACTGGTGCCTCACATAGATTTATCTCTGTTGCTGTCAGGGAAATCCTTGAGCTCTGTTTCTTTTCATCTGCTAACATGTAGACTCTCGAGACACCATTGGGAACGAGGGCATCTAGCGTACATCAGGGCAAGGGGTTCCCTCTCGAGGATGCAGGGTATCATTTCTTATGGGACCTCAATGTCTTGGAGATGACGGGGTATGACGTCATCCTCGGTATGGACTGGTTGGTTCCCTTCCCGGCAGTCATCGATTGCTATCGCCGTAGGGTGAGTTTTGTATCACTAGAGGGTGAATCTTTCCTTCATAAGGGCGAGTGGGATGTTCAGGCGAGTCGAGCGACACTCGAGCATCATGGGATAGGAGGAGTTATGGCCTAGATTTCTAGTATTTATCTGGATGACCAGGGGACTTCACAGTTAGATTTTCCTCCAGTGGTTGATCTCTTTCCAGATGTCTTTCTAGAAAAATTTTCAGGTTTTCCTCTAGAGCGCGAGGTAGACTTCTCAATTGATCTCATGCCAGGAGTAGCACCGCTGTCCATTCCTCCTTATAGGATGACTACACCTAAGTTTCAGGAGCTCAAGAAGCAGTTGGAGGAGTTGCAGGCAAAGGGTTTCATCTGACCCAGTACTTCTCCTTAGGGTTCGCATGTCCTGTTCACGAAGAAGGCAGACGATACCCTTAGGCTTTGCATGGATTATCGGAAGTTGAACCAGTTGACGGTCAAGAACCGATATCCCTTACTGAGGATTGATGATATCTTCGACCAGCTTTGAGGAGCTAGGGTGTTCTTGAAGATCTATTTGAGGTCTGGTTACCATCAGCTACACATTAGTCCTTCATATATACCTCTGACACCCTTCAAGAGCAGGTATGGCCTCTACAAGTATAGGATTATGTCGTTCGGTCTTACAAATTCTCCAGTATTTTTCATGGATCTGATGAACCGAGTGTTCCATCCTTACTTGGATTCCTTCATCGTGGTCTTCTTGGACGATATCTTGGTGTACTATCACACTCGACACGACCGTGCAACCCATCTTGAGATCGTTTTGAGTACACAAGGGAGCATCGGCTTTATGCTAAACTCTCGAAGTTCCACTTTTGGATGGACGAGATTCACTTCCTGGGTCATGTCATCTCCGAGACAGGATTATCAGTAGACCCATAGAAGGTGAGAGTAGTAGTTACTTGGGAGCATTCGAGGAACGTCTTTGAGGTACAGAGCTTCTTCGGGCTAGCTGGTTACTACAGGCGGTTTATACAGGACTTATCACACCTAGAAGCACTACTAACAGGCTTGACTAAGAAGGGGGTGAAGTTTGTTTGGTCAGAAGCCTCTGACTCATCCATCCAGGAGCTGAAGGGGAGACTGACTTCAGCACAGATCCTAGTTTTTCTAGAGCTGGGAAAGAGATATACAGTTTTCTGTGATGCATCTGGCATCGGACTTGGAGAAGTGCTTATGCAGGAGGATCGAGTTGTTGCGTATGGATCTCGGTAGTTAAGGCCACATGAGAGGAATTATCCTTTGCACGACCTGGAGTTGGCTGTGGTTGCTCATTCTTTACGTTTCTTGAGACATTACCTTCCGGGAGAACATTTTGTGGTATAAACTGACCATAAGAGTCTCAAGTACATCTTCACGCAGCTTGACCTGAATCTGAGACAGTGGAGGTGGGTTGAGTATCTCCAGTCCTTTGATTTTGAGCTTGCCTATACACCTAGGAAAGGCAACACAGTGGCTGATGCACTGAGCAGGAGAACTCAGATACAGGGAGTTCAGGAGGCCAGCAGTGAGTGGAAACTGATGGCTCTATTCTCGGAGATGCATTTGGAGGTTCACAATAGGCAGGGGCAGACCGTATTACCTTCTATGACTGTTACCTCTGCACTTTTGAACCGAGTTTGAATAAGCAGCTGACAGATTCAGAAGGGCTAGTCCTACGGGAAAGCGTGTCAGGAGAGGACCCTCTTCCCGGGTGGACCGTTGGTGAGGATGAGATCTTGCGTTTCCAGAGACGCCTATGGGTGCCAGCAGATATACATGAGGAGCTGATGCGAGACTTCCATTCCTCAGTTTGGGCAGTTCATCCTGGCATCACCAAGATGTACCGTGATTTACCCCGCCAGTACTAGTGGTCAGCTATGAAGTGAGATGTGATTGGTTTTGTCATGAGATGTTCCACCTATCAGAAGGTGAAGGTGGAGCACCAGCGGCCAGCAGGGATTTTACAGAAGCTACCCATTCTAGAGTGGAAGTGGAACGATGTCACGATGGACTTCGTGATAGGGTTACCGAGATCGTCGAGAGGAAACGATGCGGTGTGGGTTGTCGTTGACAGGATTATGAAGGTTTCTCACTTCTTGCCGATAAAGTAGACCTTCGGTGTAGATGAGATTGGATGGTTGTACATCCGCGAGATTGTGCGCTTGCATGGGGTTTCGGGTACTATCATTTCAGATAGGGATTCCCACTTTACTTCGCATTTCTAGCAGGGGCTACAGAAATCTTTGGTTATACAGGTTCTTCTGAGTACAGCTTATCATCCTCAGACAGATGGTCAGTCAGAGCACACGATCTAGGTGCTTGAGGATATGCTCCAAGCTTTCATTCTAGACTTTTGTGGTTCTTGGGAAAAGCATATACCTCTCGTGGATTTTGCGTATAACAACAGTTTCTAGGAAACTATTCAGATGGCACCTTACGAGGCATTGTACGGTAGGTCATGCTGATCACCTTTGTATTGGATGGAGGTAGGAGAGGTAGCTTTGCTGGGACCTCGTCTTGTTCAGGATACATCAGAGCAAATGGAGTTGATTTAGAAGAGGATGGCTACTGCACAGTCTCTTCAGAAATCTTATGCTGACCAGCGGAGGCGACCTCTGGAGTTTTGGGTCGGAGACTAGGTTTTCCTACGTGTTACCCCGAGGTTGGGACACAAGAGGATCAGGAGACAGGGTAATATTTCACCAAGATACGTCAGGCCATTCTAGGTTCTCGAGGGAGTCGGGCTGGTTGCTTATAGGTTACAGTTACCTCAGAGATATCAGGCTATGTACGACATCTTCCATGTTTCTCAGTTTTGATGTTATTTCTCAGACACGTCTCATGTTTTTCGACTGGAGGAGGTTGAGCTAGAGTTGGATGCATCATTCGAGGAGCATCCTATCAGGATTGTTGATCGTAGCACAAAGGTACTTTGTGGCCGGTTTGTTCCTCTAGTACGGGTGTTATGGCAGCACGGTCGTGTGCAAGACGAGACTTGGGAGAGGGATTCCGATATGCGATCACAGTGGCCAGAGTTGTTCGAGGTTTCTTCTTCACCACCTTGCTAAGGAAATTCAGGAACGAATTTCCTTAAGGAGGGAAGTTTGTAAGAACCCAGACCTTCTTTTTCAGGTATGTTTTCCTTTTCTGGCCGTTTTTGAGAAAAAGCGGATAATCTGGAAATTTTGTAAGTACACGCCGTGTACTTTTCTTCCACTTGAGGTTGTGTGCTGGCCGTGTCCGGGCCAGTCACACAGGGTGTAGCGATGAGGTGGAGCCCGATTAATACGACATATGAAAAAGGGGACTACACGCCGTGTACTCAAGAAGTACACGCAGTGTACTTTTCTTTTTATTTCATTAATCGGATCGGGGTCGCGCCTAATCCTTGTTTTCATCTTCTTCTCCACCTAATTACGACCAGAGAAACATAGAGGGCCGATTCTTCTCTGAGCCAATGGTCCTTCACTGGTTGTCCGAATCGAACGCCGTCGGGTGTGATAGAATCGCAGCGGTGAGTTCTCGGTTCTTCTGTGGCCATGTTTCATGTTTCCGCCTCTTGTGAGAGTTATCTGAGGTTGAACGTTTTAGACATTTTTGCAAATTTACTCTTTTCTAGGCTGATTCACAAGTCAGGGGTCAAGAATATAAATCTCCTAGGATTGAGGTAGGTGGTTTGTTGCCCTACATGGAATGTCTTTGAGTTTTTGGTGAAAAAGTGTCGGATACCCATGTATCGGGTATCTTGAGTTAGGGTTTTGATCCTGTTTTGTTATCTTCCATAGATTGCTTGTATTCTTGAGGTTATTAGATGATTAATAATTTCTTGTTAGCATGTTTTAGGATCACACCATGGGTATTTTCCCTTGTTTTTTCTGTTGATTGTCGTTTGGCACGATTCGCCTACAAGGCAACCCTTTTTGACATTGTTAGTATGCCTGTTGACTTGATTGCATGTATTTCATGTTGTTTATATGCTTGTGTATGCATTGTAGCTATTATCCAAGAAGTTTCTGAACTTACTTAGGCAGCTAACAGTCGATTACGCATGAATAAACTACTCAGGGCTGAGTGAACCTGGTGTGGTAGACTAAAGGGGGAATTGACGATTAGGGCTTACCTAGAGAGTCTGTTATAATTAGTATCGATCGCAGGACCTAAGGGAATGGGACTTTGTGCTTCCTCAGAGTGTCCTTAGTTACGTAGAGAGACTATAGGGGGAATTAGAGGTAAGTGCTTCCTCAGAGAGTCTATATCTTTCGTTGCAAGACCACAGGGGAATTGATGGTGAGAGCTTCCCAGAGTGTCTGTGCCTTTGTACGTCTACATGACTAGAGGGGTTTGCTAGTAGGAGCCACTCAGAGAGTCTGTAATTTATTTGTTAGTTGGTTGTGATGAGTCCACCAAGCCATATAACAAGCTTGGGTTTGTACTGCTTGCTGTTTACGTAGACTGCTGAGTTACCTGTTGTGATTACTTGGTTTCCTTCAGAGTATAGAGATGTTGCTAGGTTCCTTGGTTGATAGCTAAATGATTGTACTGAACTAATAAATAACTGTGAATGGATTTTGGTAGGGTTTCTTACTTTATTTTACATCTGCTTCTCCTCTACATTTATTTCCTTTACTTTTTCTATATTACTCACTGATAGTAGGGCTCAGATCTTGTGGTGATTGCCAACTGAGATTAGTCTAACACCCTGTTTGGGTCCAGCTTTTCGGCCCAAAAATGTTATATGGTTGCAGGTGTGGACAGGGATTGTGGCCCTTCTACTTCGGCTACGTGATTGCTGGTTGGATCTAGAGAGCATAGGACCGGGCTTAGTCTTGCGACGCTTCTGGAGTTGTTGTTACTTTCGTACTTTGTTTTCAGTTGTATTTCAGCACGTTGTTGTGTTTGTTGTTTTCCTTAGATACTTGTACATGATGCATCATTATCATTATAATTATATGTTCATTGATTCCACTATTTAGTTTCAGTGTTGTCTGCTGTTTACTGCTTCCTCTATTGACTGTTGTTTTCTTGCCTTGTATACCTTACCAAATGAGGGCATAGTTTCCCCAATAACTTACAAAGGCCCTCGCTGCTAGTCGGCAGCCTCTGGCGTTTGGGGAAATGCGCTTGAGGTCATGTGGCAGACCAAGTATGGGGCACCAGTGGAAGGGCTCCAGATTCGGTTCATCACAGTTAATATCAAAGAGTAAAATGTGGTTCAATAAGATAAAAATAATTTTAGGTGAATAGTAACTTTTTACTTTTATTTACCACGGTTAAAAGTAAGTAGGGTAATTAAGGGTAAAAATGATATTATTATTACCCTAATACATGTCCTAATTCTATTGGATATGTGTAATTCGACCAAAAACAACCTTAGGAATAAAATATTACCCTTTTGGTCCACTTGGATTTGATTAGGACATTTATTATTATTTTATTTAAAGAAGAGTTAAAATGGTTTAAATCAAAATTTAATAACTAAAACATTTTTAATATAGGGTTATACATAAGATAAATTCGACTATAAAAATTAATTATAAAGATAAAATGATTTTATACATAATGGTATTTTATTTATAATTTTTAGACATTAAATAATTCAATATATTTATGACACAATGAAGATATAGTAATTACCTTATTAATGAAATATTAACATAATTGATGTTATAAATACCCAAATAAATGTAATTTGAGACTTTTTATAAATTCCATTAATTTTTAAGGTCAATATGACATGTTAGAATTGATTCAATTAACTTTTTTCGAACTAATCATGCTGTTATGATTTTTACAAAAATCAATTACCAAATAGTGTTAAAATTGACATAAAATAGTTTTTAAAACAAATATTATATTATTAATTGTTATTCTATTCCTAAAAATCTAAGGTTCGCCCAAATGACTCAGATAAGGTTATATATATTAATAATGAACCACTTGGGGTTCGTTTGGCTTGTTATTGTATGTTTATTAACCATATAGTGTAAACAAATAAGAAGACACGGTAAAAGTTAAATTATTTAACATAGACTTACATCTAAATGATAAGGTTAAAATAGTAACCTAAACTTGTCTAAAACCTATTGGTTGAGATTATTTTGACCCATACCCACTTTGGTTTCTAAAAAAATAAATTTTGAGCAATTATAAACCAAATATGACTTTATTATAAAATAGTATTTTATGTTTTTCCTAAGGTGCCCCTCTCCTCCCTTATAAAAGGGAACCTCTTCCCTCTTCTCTTTACACAATTTTGAGCCTTCAAGATCGGCCAACCCATGAACATTTACCTTATAAACTTCAATAGAAACATTATAGAGGTTCTTTTCTCCTGAAAAGACCATCTCTAGTGCCTTAAGAGGAATCTTAAAAGAGGTGCGTCGAAGAAGAGGTAATCTCTTCTACCAATTCTTTCATGTTTCTTTCTTCTTAAACTTATTCTTCTTTAGTTGTTTCATTATAAAGTAATAAAATCAGTATCAATAATATATTTATATGTTATTATAAATATTAAACAACCTCATTTCACCTTCTATCTATCCTACGGAAAACGAAATCACTGCACGTGCCTACGTACGGAATATCGTCTCCACCCCGTGGTGTAATCTGTTTCTCCACCACCACCTTACTTGGATGGGTATAATGGTGTAAATAATAACTATATATGGTTATTATAACATAATAATTATTCGGAGATATTATATCATCCACCCCAATTCCATTCAATAATTATGGGAACGATATCATCGCTCGTGCGTACGTACGGATTACCGTCTCCACGACGCGATGATATTCATTCTCCGTGTTAACCATTCAAGAATGATTATAAAGTATATATATAATGAATAATAATGAAATATATTACAGAATTAAGATACTATATTTATGTATATATATATATATATGTCATCTACTTTCTTCCATTCAAGTCAATAGGGAAAGGAAAACAACGTTCATGCATACGTACGGCCTACCGTCTCCATGAACGGTGTATTTCATTTCATTCATCTATCTATTATATATATATATGTATACTAAATATATATGATATATAAATCATGATTTACATTATTGATGTAGGTAAATGATGATATAATTAATAATAATATAAATACTGACAAGTCCAAACACGTACGATAAATAAAACGATTTTACCCAAAACGCTGCTTTAAATGGAATTTACAAAAGAAAGAGTAATATAAAGTCATAAGTGAACCATATATGATATCATAACAATGAATATTATTCTTTAATAAGTAAATTACATAATTTAAATCACTATACAGGAGGTTCAGATATGTACGAAGCATATCGGACCTAAGGTAAGGGATAACTTTTCCAATCTCATTTTTATCTGAGATTGTTTATTTGTAAGTATTTACGGGGGTTATATTTATCATCCATGTCCATGTTTTCTAATAATGGTTTCATGTATGTTTAATGTCCTTTTTACCCATTTTTGACTTTTACTACATGGTATGTAAGGAATATTTCTTTTGTTTACATTACAAGGTACTTTTTTGACTTTTCTGGAAAAAGGACGAGAATAATGTTTTTTTAACTTATACAGCATGAACGGATTTTTACGGCTTTATAACGCCTTATTTTCATGAAGTTTATTCTACAAGATTTCATGGTTATTTTCAATAAAATCCATTTCTTTTAAAATTGTGTGGCATTTTTTGAAATAAAAATTATTTTTAAGAAGAAAGGATATTTTCCTCAAGAAATATTTTCAAGTGTTTTATCAAAACCATTTTCCATCTAAGATGACATTATTTCATAAGTGTATGTTTCAAGTATAATATCTCTATGATTTACATGGTTTCACTTTTCTTATGATGAAATGATATCCATTTGTTTTATATGGATTATATTATGATGATGTTTATGAAACCCATTTTATTCTTTGGGTAATGATGAATGAATTATGTTCATGTTGTGGGACATGTATGAATGATTTCATTATGAGATGGGTGGGACCTATATCTCCCTCCAATGCATTAGGTAAATATTTATATCTCATGAGGTAGACATGGTTATAATGTTAAGTTAATCCGGTTTAGTGATACAGGACTGGAATGAGGAGTGAACTCGATTCAGAAAGGGACATTGTCCACTAAGATGGTCTTGGCAGCAATGCCTTGGATACTATGGAAATCCAATCATGCGATTAATGTTTTTCCACTATTAAATGTTTTATTCCCATGATATTTTATCATGATTTGTGTTCCTTTATGATCTATGCCTTACGTACTGCCAAGATTTATTTCACAACTCAAGATTTTGATGTTTAAACTTTATGTTCATGTTTTGAAATTCAAATGTATATGGTTTGTTTTATTTTCTCCATGATTACCCTTACTGAGAATTTAAGCTCACCCTTTATATGTTTTCTTTTCCCCAGGATATAAAGAAAGGTTTTAGGTAAAAAAAAGGGAAGATCTTTATTGGGGATGTTGAAGATCTGTCACCCAGATTGGAAAATTATGTTCCAAGTTTCCAAAGACACTAAACTATTACGGTCCTTTGGTATCTGTTTTTGTTAGGTATTAAGTATTCTGAAAAAGTAATGTAATTTCTACGTATGAAAAGCTATTGGTCTCTATAGTTGGTATCAGAGGAAAGGTTTAGTTAACCTTTGGAAACTAGGATGCAAAAACCTTAATGAGATCCCAAGAGATATTTCTAAGGTATGTCTAGGGATGTCCCTAAGGTTAAGTATAAGTATTGGTTATAGTGCTAGAATTACGGTAACAATATTAGAATTAAACCTAAGATGTAAGATATTTAAGTTACTCCCCCTTTATTATGTTGTTTTCCTATCATGATTTTTCCTCTCACACTATTCTTTTTTGGTTTTAGATGATGGTTGGAACCCGAAGGAACCGTGTTGATCAATGTAATGGACGATGCAATGATTGTACTCATGAACAAACCAACGTTATGGGAGATGGAGTGAAAAATATTATTTCTATAATTACACAATCTATGAATCATTCTGGACTTCCAAATGAGCAGATAAGGGAACAATATTCTATTGAGTCCTTCATGAGGCAACGTCCACATTCTTTCAATGGGTCTTCTGATCCACTTGTTGCTGAAAAATGGATCAGTACCATTGAAAAGAAATTTTCCATAATTCGCTGTTCAGAACATGAAAAATCCATTTTAGCTGTTTACTGTTTAGAAGGTGAAGTAGACCAGTGGTGGACTCTAATTAAGAATACAAGGCCCCAAGATGAAATTGAATCCATGGAATGGAATGAGTTCAAGAACTTATTTTTCAATAAGTAATTCCTTCGTATTCTTCAAACAAATATGTAGAAGGGGTTCCTTGAGTTTAAGAAAAAGGATGATGAATCTGTTGGTATATATGAAGTGAATTTTACAAGGCTTGTTGTGTATGCATCTGGATTTATCATCCAACCTAGAAGTAGAGTTGATCGATTCTTCAGTGGCTTAAAACCAAGTCTTTGAAGGGAATTAGTGATAAGAGAATTCAGTAGCTATGAAGAAATTGTGTGTTGTGCTATCAAGGTAGAATTGGAAGTTGGGGCTATAAATCCATCTCATGGTTTTGACATGAAATGAAAGATGGAGTTCAAAGAAAAATCTCATAACAATGGTGAAAATAAGGTGAATGTTTCTTTATGCTCAAAGTGTGGAAAGAAGCCTGGTGGAGATTGTCTAAAAGGTACTAGAAAATGATTCAAGAGTGGAAAAGAAGGTCATCAAGTAGCTGAGTGCCGAAGTAATGGGAAAAAGGTTTCTAATGATGTGAATAGAGAAAAGAATAAAGAGAACGCTCCACCAACACTTCAATGCTTCAAGTGCAAGGAAATGGGGCATTATGCTAATCAAAGACCTAATCCAAGGGTTAATGATGATCGACGTGAGCAACCTCTTAAGGCAAAGGAAAAAAGGGAAGTCAGATGAGATCACTATTAGCAATGTTGAGTATGACAACGATGTGGTAGAATGATTATGTTTTTATGTAAAGGGATTCCAAAATAATATTGTGGAATCTCATTTATTGTATTGTGGAACATTGGAATATCTGTGTAATGGTTTATTGTGGTTTACGATAATTATATGGTACATGTAACCCTAAAAAGTGATTGAAATATTTTTGGAATGTAGATGATATGTGCATAATGAATGGATAAGGAGAAAATAATATGTTTGATAGTATTCATGAACTCATGATTGATATAAGGACTAAGAGATATCATGGTTTGAGTATATAGAATTTTTGGGATTTTGGTATGTGGAAAGAGTTAACTTTTAACTGAATTCATGTTTTCACTAATGTTCAATGGGTATTCATTTTTCATGAGAATACATGATTAGGGCATTTGAATGTTTGGAATGTGACCATCCAGACATATCTTATGATATATGGGGATAAATGACGGCATTTACATGCTTGGTAGATTACCTCTCTATCAATATTTTTCCTTATACTATGAGTTTGGGTATGCCTAAAGATTGGAATAGATTAAGTTAGACATCAGATATTATTTTTTAAGGCTAGAACTTTTTGATATTATTTTTGGAATGTTATAATTGTATAGTTTTAGAAGAAGGACAACCCGTATAATGGGCAACAACCCGTCACGTCAGACAAGGATACGGGAATCGAACCCACAACCGAAGTGCGACATGCCTTTATCACATACCACTGTCCTATAATAAGTCCCTGGTTAGTAGAAACTAGTTTTATTTTTTTAAGCGCTATGATAGATGAAGAATAATTCCATTTTTGGAACCATATATGATTAATCTCACCATAAGATGGACTTATAAATTTTGCTAACCTTATGTTTGAGATATATGGAATGACCTATCATTCTATCGCATGATCTACTAATTATTCACAGAAGAAAAATTCAACTTCATTTATTTAAGAGATGAAGTGGAAATTGTTCAAGGCACAAAAAAAAGTAAGATTGTATCAAAATCAAGTAAGTATTTATTTTAATTCAAAAATTCTTCAACATCTGGGAAATGATCTTGAAAACCAAAAATGTTGTCCTAGTGCCCTCATATCTGATGAATCAGATGGTACCTTAGATCATCACAAATTTATGGCTTTATGATTGTGGGCTTTTTTCATAGCCATGTTCTCTACCACTCTTCATCTAAACATGATGGTTAGATTTCTCTTCCATATCCATATTTTAATATATATTCTCCTATGTTGAAACCCAGTGACGAGTTACTTTTGGTATCCATTATGTTTCTAATGCTCATTTTTAAAATGATGATTTAGTATTCCTTTTTATGATGCGGGTTTCTATGAATAAAACTTTAAAGTAGTAAATGATTTATAACCCCGACGAATTTCGAGGGTGAAATTTCATTTTAAAGGGGGTAGAATGATACACCCCGAGATTTTATGAGATATATTATTTTCATTGATGTATTCTATTATATACTACACGATGATTATTTGGTACTATACGCAACAACATATTATCTTACAGTATACGCAACGCTATTCTTGGCTCGTGTTACACACAATTTCAAGTTCGTTTTGAGGAAATTATTCTACGCAACATTAACATTAGATTTTGTTTAATGTATAAATGAAATAAGTTTTGATTATGTTATACACAACACCAAAAAGATCTTTCACTACACGTAGCCTTGACTCGGCTTGCATTACACACAATCAAGACATTCTTCGATAGTGTGTGTAGTACGCAATACCGAGTTTCACTAAACGAGATATTATTATAATATTATTATGAACTAGCCATTATGAATAGTAATACACACTTTTAAAATTTTATAAATTTTATCATTCAAAATGGACTTCATTTTTGGATTCGGAATATCGAAATTATACTAGGGTTAATTTTTGGTATTTTTCTGAAAACTTTCAATTTTTGAGGAATAGTGAAAACAATAGGTTAGTATTTAAAAACCGAATTTTTATTTAAATATTTATTTATTTTATTTAAATATATTTTAGTTAAAAATTTATACATAATACCTATATCAGTTAAATTTAATTCATTGGAGTCATTTTATAACAATTTTAGATATATAAAAATCTTATTGAACTTTTCATCGTCTTTTACTCACCTCCTAGGAGAATTTGAAAATTTACATAAAACATAATTTTACCACTTCTGTGAGTTGAATTTCGAAAATCTGAGAGACACAGTTAATATCAAGAAGTAAAATTTGGTTCAATAAGTTAAAAATAATTTTTGGTGAATAGTGACGTTTTACTTTTATTTACCACGGTTAAAAGTAAATAGGGTAATTAAGGGTAAACATGATATTATTATTACCCTAACACATGTCGTAATTCGATTGGATAAGTATAATTAGACCAAAAACAACCTTAGAAATATAAATTACCCTTTAGGTCCACTTGTATTAGATTAGGTCATTTATTATTATTTTATTTAAAGAAGAGTTAAAATAGTTAAAATCAATATTTAATAAATAAAACTTTTTTAATGTAGGGTTATACATAAGATAAATTCGACTATAAATATTCATTAGAAATATAAAATTATTTCCTACATAATGGTATTTTATTTATAATTTTTAAAAACTAAATAATTTAATTTATTTATGACACAATGATGATTCAGTAATTACCTTATTAATAAAATATTAACATAATTGATGCTATAAATACCCGAATAAATGTAATTTGAGACTTTTTATAAATTCCCTTAATTTTAAGGTTAATATGAAATTTTATTATTGATTAAATTAAGATTTTTTGAACTAATCTTGATGTTATGATTTTCACAAAAATCAATTACCAAATATGTCAAAATTGACATAAAATAGTTTTTAAAACAAATATTATATTATTAATTGTTATTATATTATTAAAAATCTAAGGATCAGTAAAATGACTTAGATAAGATTATATATATTAATAATGAACCACTTGGGCTTCG
The DNA here is from genome assembly GCA_963277665.1 of Viscum album. Classification (NCBI taxonomy): domain Eukaryota; kingdom Viridiplantae; phylum Streptophyta; class Magnoliopsida; order Santalales; family Viscaceae; genus Viscum; species Viscum album. Next base: position 1,506,870,885 of record OY728139.1, on the reverse strand, counting down.
TTTGGCTTGTTATTGTAAGTTTATTTACCATATAGTATAAGAAAAAAAGAAGACATGGTAAAAGTTAAATTATTTAACATGGAGTTAAATCTAAATTATAAGGTTACAATAGTAACCTAAAAATGTCTAAAACATATTGGTTGAGAGGATTACGACCCCTCCCCACTTTATCTTCGAAATAAATCAATTTTGAGCTATTATAAACCGAATATGACTTTATTATAAAATAATATTTTTAGTTTTTTCTAAGGTGCCCCTCTCCTCCCTTATAAAAGGGGACCTCTTCCCTCTTCTCTTTACACAATTTTGAGCCTTCACGCTCAGCCAACCCCCGACCATTTCCCTTATCAACTTCTATAGAAACATTTTAGAGGTTCGTGTCTCCTCAAAAGACCATCTCTAGAGCCTTAAGAGGAATCTTAAAAGAGGTGCGTCGAAGAAGAGGTAATCTCTTCTACCGATTCTTTCATGTTTCAATCTTATTCAACATCTTCTTCATTAGTTGTTTCATTTTAAAGTAATAACATCAGTATCAATAATATAATGATATGTCATTATAAATATGAAACAACCCCATTTAACCTTCTATCCATCCTACAGAAAATGAAATTACCATTCGTGCCTACGTACATAATACCGTCTCCACGCCGTGGTGTAATCTATTTTTCCACAACCTCCTTACTTGGATGGGTATTGTAACGTCCCGAGTCCGGAGCCCCTCCACTGGTGCCCCATACCCGGTTCACCACATGAACTTAAGCGCATTTCCCCAAACGCCAGAGGCTGCCGACTAGCAGCGAGGGCCTTGGTGAGTCGGTGGGGAAACTATGCCCTCATTCGGTAAGGTATACAAGGTAAGAAAACAACAATAAACAACGGAAGCAGTAAACGACATGCATAACAACGGAAACCAAACAACGAAAGAAATGTAGATTTATAACTATGATGAAAATGATGCAGCAGGTACAAGTATCTAAGAAAAACAGCAAACACAACAACGTGCTGAAATACAACTGAAACCAAGTGCAAAAGAAAAACAAATAATCTCCTCAGCATCGCGAGCCACGGCTCGGTCCCATGCTCCCCAGCTCCTAATGCAGTCAAGACCCTGAAGTAGAAGGGATCTTTCCCTTGTCTATACCTGCAGCAACATAGTCTGCTTGGTCCCAAAATCATGGCCCAACCAGGGTGTGAGATACAATCCCAGTAGGCAATCACCCAAAGATTTTTGCCTAACAGTCAATGAATACATGGCAATAATAAAACAAGAAGCAGTAAACAGAAAAGCACAAACAACTACAATCCATAGTTCTAACAAGCATAGCACACAAGTAAGCAGTCAACAACAAGAAGAAAATAGGTAACCCTCTGGGTAGCTCTCACAGTCTAACCCCTATGGTTCAACCTCTAAGTACTGGCAACCCTCTGGGAGGCACATACAGTCTCACCCCTCTAGTTCAGCTACATAATTAAGCAGACTCTATGGGGAAGCACTCACCGTCAATTCCCCCTATAGTCTCGTATCGTGCTAAAGGATCTCTAAAGAAGCACTCAACGTCAATTCCCCCTATAGACCGCGTCGTAATTAAAAGACACTCTGGATAATCCCTTCCGTCAATTCTCCCCTTGGTCTCGCATCGTGATTAAAAGACACTCTGGAGAATCCCTTTCGTCAATTCTCCCTTTGGTCTACTACTCTAGGTTCTCACAGTCCTGAGTATAACTAAACATACTCAGCGCGTATATATATCGTCCAAGTAAACCTCAAGAACTAATTGGCTATCAACTAAGGCTCAACAGCCAAAAAAACAACAGTTCCACTATCCTGCGACTAGGTATGGAAACTGGAAAATTCCAAAAAGGTAGAACAAGTATGGAAAAACAAACTAAGCACAAACAAACTACTCTAATCACAAACAATAACCTCTACTAAAGCAATCAAGCAAAGCATGAAAACAACAAGGGAAAAATAGGTAACACGCAATACCCCGTTCAAGGGTATTGGTGGAAATTGCACAAAATATCCATCAACTTTCTACAGAAAGGCAAAAACCACCTACCTCGATCCGAAGAGATCCATATACGTGAACCTCGATGACAGATTTCTCTTAGAACAATGTATATATTAGAAAACACACAAAATTTTTATTCCACGATAACATGGAAACGAGGAGGAATCAAGAAAGAAGGCTAAAGCAGAAGGAAGAACTCACTGCTGTGATTCCAACGTAACTAACCATGCTCAAATCGGAGAACGGACAGCGAGGTGGGAGTTCGTCGAAGATCTGACCATACGGTCACTCTCAGACGGTAGAAAACTAAAGAAGAAGACAAATATGGGGGTTAGGCGCGACCCCGGTCCGTTTAATGAAAAAAAGGTACACGACGTGTACTTCTAGAGTACATGGCGTGTACTTCAATTTTTTCCGTACTCTGAAAAACCGGCCTCCACCTCAGCCTTACACACTGTGTGTGTGGCCCAGACACGGCCAGCACACGGCTTCAAGCCGGAACAGAGTACACGGCGTGTACTCAGAAATTACACGGCATGTACTTTGAAAATTTCCAGAAAAACCATTTTTCTTAAAAACTCCATAAAAAGGAAAAAACATACCTGAACGAAGATCCGGGTTCTTACAAACTTTCCCCCTTAAAGAAATTCGTCCTCGAATTTCCCTAACGAGGTGGAGAAGAAGAATCCCCAAATAGCTCTAGCCACTGTGATCATACATCGGCCTCCCTCTCTAAGGTCTCGTCCTCTACTCGTTCGTTCTGCCATAGCACTCGTACCAGAGGAACAGACCGCCCGCAGAAAACCTTCTTACCATGATCTACAATCTAGATAGGATGCTCCTCAATCGATGCATCCACTTCAAGCTCAACTTCCTCAGGATGAAATACGTGAGATGGGTCTGAAAAGTAACGTTGGAGCTGAGAGACGTGGAAGACGTCATGCATGGCCCAATACCTCTGAAGTAGCTGCAACTGATAGGCGACCGGACCCACTCTCTCCAAGACCTCAAACAGCCCGAAATACCGCGGTGAAAGTTTACCCTATCTCTAAATCCTCTTGTGTCCCAACCTCTGTGCGACACGTAGGAAAACCCGATCACCGACCTCGAACTCCAGAGGTCGTCTCCGCTGATCAGCATATGACTTCTGCTGAGACTGCGCTGTAGCCATCCTCTTCTGAATTAGCTCTATCTTCTTTGAAGTCTCCTGAACAAGACGAGGTCACAGCAAAGCTGCCACTCCTGCCTCCGGCCAACATAAGGGTGATCGTCATGGCCTACCGTAAAAAGCCTCGTATGGTGCCATATGGATGGTCGCCTGGAAAATGTTGTTGTAGGCGAACTCCACCAGAGGAATATGCTTCTCCCAAGAACCTCCAAAGTCAAGGATTCATGCTCGGAGAATATCCTCAAGCACCTGGATCGTGCGCTCAGACTGGCCATCAGTCTAGGGATGGTGTGTTGTACTCAAAATTACCTATATACCCAAGGCCTTCTGAAGTCCATGCCAGAACCGAGAGGTAAAGCGTGCATCTCTGTCTGAAACAATAGAGCGCGGAACTCCATGCAGACGAATGATCTCCCTGATGTAAAGTCGTCCCAGATCATCGACAATGAAGGTCTCCTTGATCGGCAAGAATTGAGAAACCTTCGTAAGTCTGTCGACGACAACCCAAACAACATCGTTCCCTTGAGGTGATCTCAGAAAGCCGGTCACGAAGTCCATCTCAACATCATTCCACTTCCACTCCGGAATGGGTAACTGCTGTAAGAGCCCCGCTAGTCGCTGATGCTATTCTTTCACCTACTGACAAGTAGAACATCTCATGACAAAACCAGCAACATCTTTCTTCATACCTGGCCACTAGTATTGGCGATGAAGGTCCCGATACATCTTGGTGATTCCAGGACGAACTGCCCAAACAGAGGAATGGAAATCCCGCATCAGCTCCTTGCGTATGTCTACTGGCACCCATACGCGTCCCTGGAAATGCAATATCTCATCCTCACCCACTGTCCATCCTGGAAGAGGGTCCTCTCCTGACACACTCTCCCGCAAGACTAAGCCTTCTGATTCTGATAGCTGCCTCAACTATACCCGATCAAGTAGCGTGGATATAACAGCTATAGAAGATAGAAAAGTCTGTCCCCGTCTGTCATGCACCTCCAGATGCATCTCAGAGAACAAAGCCATCAGCATCCACTCACTACTGGCCTCCTGAACTACCTTAATCTGAGTTCTACTACTCAACGCATATGCCACGACGTTACCCTTTCCCGACGTATAGGCGAGCTCGAAGTCAAAAGACTGAAGGTACTCGACCCACCTACGCAGCCTCAGATTCAGATCATGATGAGTGAAGATATACCTGAGACTCTTGTGGTCAGTGAAAACCACAAAGAGATCTCCCATAAGATAGTGTCTTCAACCACGCAAGGCATGAACAACAACTGCCAACTTCAGATCGTGCGTAGGGTAGTTCCTCTCATGTGGCCTCAGCTACCGAGACCCATACGCAACGACTCCATCTCCCTACATAAGCACAACTCCCAGCCCGATACCCGAAGCATCATAGTAAACAGTGTAGCTCTTGCCTGGATCTGGCAACACTAGTATCAGTGCTGACGTCAACCTCCCTTTCAGCTCATGAAAGGCTGACTCACAAGAATCTGACCACAAGAACTTCACCCCCTTCTTCGTCAGACCTTTCAAAGTTGATGCTAGATGAGAAAAGTCCTGAATGAAGCATCTGTAGTATCCAACCAGACCTAGGAAACTCTGTACCTCAAATACATTCTTCGGCTGCTCCCAGGAAACTACAACTCTCACTTTCTCTGGGTCCACTGATACTCCTTCCTCTGAGATGACGTGACCCAAGAATTGAATCTGATCCATCCAGAAGTGGCACTTTGAGAGTTTAGCATAAATCCAATTCTCTCTCAGTGTACTCAGAACGATCTCTAGATGTGTGGCATGGTCGTGTCAAGTGTGAGAGTACACCATTATATCATCCACGAAGACCACGACGAAGGAATCCAAGTAAGGATGGAACACTCGGTTCATCAGTTCCATGAAAACTAAAACTACGTTTGTGAGTCCGAAAGGCATGACTGTATACTCGTAAAGACCGTACCTGCTCCTAAAGGCTGTCAGAGGTATATCTGATGGTCTAACGTGCAGCTGATGATAACCGGACCTCAAGTTGATCTTCGAGAACACCCGAACTCCTCGAAGCTGATCGAAAAGGTCAGCAATCCTTGGAAAAGGATATCTATTCTTGACCGTCAAGTGGTTCAGCTTCCGATAATCCACACAAAGCTGAAGGGTACCATCTGCCTTCTTCGGAAACAGAACAGGCGAACCCCAAGGAGAAGTACTGGGTCGGATGAAACCCTTAGCCTGTAACTCCTCCAACTGCTTCTTGAGCTCTTGCAACTCAGGTGTGGCCATCCTATATGGAGGAATGGACACCAGTGTGACTCCTGGAACGAGCTCAATAGAGAAGTCTAACTCACACTCCGGAGGCAAACACGAAAAGTCCTCTGGAAAAACATCCCTGAAGCGATCCACCATTGGAGGAAAGTCCAATTGTGGAGTCCCCTGATTATCTAGATAAAGACTAGAAATTTGGTTCGTCACTCCTCCTACCCCAAGATGATCGAGTCCTGCCCAACTCGCCCGAATGTACCATTCGCCTCTATGAAGGAAAGATTCACCTTCTAGTGAAATGAAATTGACTCTCCGGCGATAGCAGTCAACGACTTCCCGAAAGTGAATCAACCAGTCTATTCCAAGGATGACATCATAGCCTGTCATCTCTAGGACATAGAGGTCCCATAAGAAGCGATACCCTACAATCTCGAGAGGGCACTCTCTACACTGACGTACACTAGATGTCCTCGTTCCCAAGGGTGTGTCTAGTGTCAATGAGTTGGAAGAAGAAAAGATACAGAGTCCAAGGCTCTCCACAACGGCAACAGAGATAATCTATTCATAGCACCAGTATTGAAAAGGGATGAAGATAAAACAAAGGCTACTAAAATCATACCTCGAACAGTAGAAGGGTCGGGATCCTGCTCATGATAAGTCTGCTCCATGGTGAAAGATTGGCCTACACCGTGGCCCTGCGCCCCTGAATGACCACTCTGAGATGAACCTCCCTGCTGGTGCTGAGGAACTGGTGGTTAACCGCCACGGCCTCGACCTCCACCTTGGCCCGAACGGCCAAAGGAACTCCGGTTCCCTGACTGGTGAGATACTGGTAGGGATGCTCCTGAACGAGGAGTCATGGAAGAACCCCGGTCACCTACTGCTGGTGAGAAAACATGGCAGAAACGCTGAAGGTGACCCAACTTTCCGCAAGATCGGCACTCCACGGGGTCTCTCTGGCACTGCGGCCTCGTGTGCCCTGTCCGGCCACACTTATAGAACGTCACCTGGATGCCTAATGATGCGTCTCGATTCCTTGAATCACCGCGCGTAGGCTCCCTATGGCACTTCTTGCTGTCATCTGAAGGGAAGCTAGCTCTGGAAGTAGAACCGCCCTGACACGCAACTCCCAAATCTCTCAGATTGCATTCTGCAATCAGTGCCTGGTTGACGATGGAAGTAATGGAAGTCAGTTGGAAGATGTTCACCTGCGAGCGGATCTCCCTCCTGAGTCCATCCTCAAACTTCCTCGCCAAGAACACCCCACTCCCATCCCGAAGGGGTGTAAAACGCTGCATATCAGTGAAACGATAGGAATACTCCATGACAGATAGGGTACCCTGCTCTAAGCTCATGAGATCCCGGGCTCGATTGGCCCTCAGAGTCTCCGAGTAGAAGTAGTCGTAGAACACGCGCTGGAACTCCTCCCAATCCATAGCCTGTTGCTGACCCACCTGTGAGATCACATCCCACCACCTCTTGGCAGAGTCTCGTAGCATGTAGGTGGCAGGCTTGACCCACCTCTCTAGAGGCGTCTCCAGATGCTCGAATATAGTCAGCATAGATTCCATCCATAACTCTGCAGCATGAGGTCCTCCCTCCCCCGAGAACGTGGGAGGATGCTGCTGCTGAAAGACCCGTGTCAAGTCTTCCATAGATGAGGCAAGAGGCGGTGATCCCTGGAAATCCTGCATCATCCTCATGAAACCTTCCCTAAACTGTGCATCAGCACCTGCGACTGGTACAACAACCGGTACCAAGGCTGGCTCAGCTGGGGGATCGACAGGAAGTCCCTGATCAGCCCTGTCTGGCATCTGATCACTGCCTGATGATAGACGTATGATCGGAGGACGTCTCGGAGGCATAGCTCTGAATGATCAAAATCACACCTTAGACCAGGAAAACAAGTACATATAACACAAGAGTACAAAACGGGAACAGGGAAAAAAACACACAAGATTTCAAAACACGACTACATGGTGTGTCTACTTAAACCACTAACATGGGCATGTACCTCTGTCCTACAAGTCGTGTACACTTCAAACTACACGGCGTGTTGACCCCCACACACGGTGTGTACTTGAAAACTATTCCCCTGCCCGAGTCTCCTGACACGGCTAACCCACACGGTCTGACTCAAACTGATACTACACGGCGTGTTCAAAACAAATACGGTGTGCACTAGACAAGGCTTCGGTGGTCCGTGTTGTTGAGTACATAGCCGTCTACATGGATGGACCTTACACAGCGTGCTCCGAACAAGCACGACATGCATAGGCAAAGGCGACACCGTCCCGTGTTGTTCGTGACACGGCCGGGTACCTGAGCAAGCCTACACGACGTGTTCCGAGCAAAAACGGCGTGTGGAAAAGAAGGTCACGCCGGCCCGTGTTGTTCGTGACACGGCCGGGAAACTGGACAGGACTACATGGCGTGTTCCCTATAGACACGACGTGTTCTACCCAAGCTTCCCCGACCAGTATTGTTAGTGACACGGTCGGGTAAACGGCTCCGAAATCACACGGTGTGTACCATTGGTACATAGCGTGTTCCTAAAGTTACTCCTACGACACTGTGTTCTGCTCACACAGTCAGTGACATGGCCTAAAATCTACACACCGTGTATTCTGGGTTTTTCTGGGCAGTAGCTCAGAAACTGCACAGAATTCCAGAACACAAAAACAAGGCGAAAAGTTCCAAATTCTGATCCGTGAAGGCCCATAACACATCAAGAACCAAAATTTGGCATTTACTTTAAGAAAAGAACAAATAAACAGTTTTCTAACATAACAACAGAGAATCTATCAAGCATCTATCACAACAGCATGCATAATTTACACAGAGCATATCACAACAGCATGAAATTGCTAATTCACCCTAGATGGCATGGCAAGAATCCATGGAATGTGATTTCTACAAGTGCCTATATGATGCATGAGATGGAATACCCTCATATCATCGGGTTGCGATAGAAATAGAACTCAAATATCAAAACACTAACTGTACAAATCATACGAATCACTCTAGGTGAAAACATACCAACCATAAACTATCAAAACCAGAAAACTGTAATTAACGAGGTAGTATGGCTTTTCCATGTACACGGGTTAGCTACTCCCGAGCACAGCTTAATGCCAAGTACTGAATCCGTCCTATCCCTGGCTAAGGTCTCCAAATAGTAATACAAGAGAAAATAACGCCTCTGATACCACTTTTTAACGTCCTGAGTCCGGAGCCCCTCCACTGGTGCCCCGTACCCGGTTTACCACATGACCTCAAGCGCGTTTCCCCAAATTCCAGAGGCTGCTGACTAGAAGCGAGGGCCTTGGTGAGTCGGTGGGGAAACTATTCCCTCATTCGGTAAGGTATACAAGGTAATAAAACAACAATAAACAAAAGAAGTAGTAAATGACATGCATAACAACAGAAACCAAACAACGGAAGAAATGTAGATATATAACTATGATGAAAATGATGCAGCAGGTACAGGTATCTAAGGAAAACAGAAAACACAACAACGTGCTGAAATACAACTTAAACCAAGTGAAAACGAAAAACAAATAATCTCCTCAGCATCGTGAGCCACGGCTCGGTCCCATGCTCCCTAGCTCCTGATGCAGTCAAGACCCTGAAGTAGAAGGGCGCTTGCCCTTGTCTATAACTCCAGCAACATAGTCTGCTTGGGCCCAAAAGCATGGCCCAACTAGGGTGTGAGATACAATCCCAGTAGGCAATCACCCAAAGATTTGTGCCTAACAGTCAATGAATACATTGCAGTACTAAAACAAGAAGTACTAAATAGAAAATCCCAAACAGCTACAATCCACGGTTCTAACAAGCATAGCACACAAGTAAGTAGTCAGAAACAAGAAGAAAACATGTAACCCTCTGGCTAGCTCTCACAGTCTAACCCCTATGGTTCAACCTCTAAGTACACTCAACCCTCTGGGAGGCACACTCAGTCTCACCCCTCTGGTTCAGCTACGTAATTAAGCAGACTCTCTGGGGAAGCACTCACCGTCAATTCCCCCTATAGTCTCGTATCATGATAAAGGCTCTCTAGGGAAGCACTCAACATCAATTCCCCCTATATCCCGCATCGTAATTAGAAGACACTCTGGAAAAGACCTTCCGTAAATTCTCCCCTTCATCTCGCATCGTGATTAAAAGACACTCTGGAGAAGCTCTTCCGTCAATTCTCCCTTTGGTCTACTACTCTAGGTTCTCACAGTCCTGAGTATAACTAAACATTCTCAGCGCATATATATATCATCCAAGTAGACCTCAAGAACTACTTGTCTATTAACTAAGGCTCAACAGCAAAAAAACAGCAGTTCCACTATCCTACAATTAGGCATGGCAACTGGAAAATGCCAAACAGGCAGAAAAAGTATGGAAAAACAAACTGAGCACAATCAAACTACTCAAATCACAAGAAATAACCTCTACTAAAGCAATCAAGCAAAGCAGGAAAACAATAGGGGAAAAATAGGAAACACACAATACCCCATTCCAGGGTATTGGTGGAAATTGCACAAAATATCCATCAACTTTCTACGGAAAGGCACAAACCACCTACCTCGATCCAAAGAGATCGATATACGTGAACCTCAAAGACAGATTCCTATTAGAAAAATATAGATCTGAGAAAATGCACAAAACTTTCATCCCATGATAACTTGGAAACGAGGAGGAATCAAGAAACAAGGCCAAAGCAGAAAGAAGAACTCACCGCTGTGATTCCAACGCAACTGACCGTGCTCGAATCAGAAAAAGGACGGCGAGGCGGGAGTTCGTCGAAGATCCGTCCATACAGTCACTCTCAGACGGTTGAAAACTGAAGAAGAAGACGAATATGGGGGTTAGGCACGACCCCGGTCCGTTTAATGAAAAAAAAAGAAAGTACACGGCGTGTACTTCTAGAGTACACGGCGTGTACTTCAATTTTTTCCGTACTCTGAAAAACCAGCCTCCACCTCAGCCTTACACACTGTGTGTGTGGCCCGGACACAGCCAGCACACGGCTTCGAGCCGGAACAGAGTACACGGCGTGTACTCAGAAAGTACATGGTGTGTACTTTGAAAATTTCCAGAAAAACCATTTTTCTTAAAAACTCCAGAAAAAAGGAAAAACATACCTGAACAAAGATCCAGGTTCTTACAGGTATAATGGTGTAAATAAAAACTATATATGGTTATTATAACATCATACTGATTCTGAGATATTATATCATCCACTCCAATTCCATTCAATAATAATGGGAACGATATCATCGCTTGTGCGTACGTACGGATTACCGTCTCCATGACGTGATGAGATTCATTCTCCAAGTTAACCATTCAAGAATGATTATAAATTATATATATAATAAATAATAATGAAATATATTACATAATTAATCTACTAGATTTATATATATATATATATATGTCATATACTTACTTCCATTCAAGTAAATAAGGAAAGGAAAACAACATTCATGCATACGTACAGCCTACCGTCTCCATGAACGGTGTATTTCATTAATATATCTATTATATATATATATACTGAATATATAAGATATATAAATCATGATAAAAATTATGGAAGTATGTAAATCATGATATAAGTAATAATAATATCAAGAACAACAAGTCCAAACAAGTACGATAAATAAAACGATTTTACCCAAAACGTTTCTTTAACAAGGAATTTACAAAATAACTGGTAATATAAAGTCATAAGTGAACCATATATGATTTCATAACAATGAATATGATTCTTTAATAAGTAAATGAAATTATTTAAATCATTATACATGAGGTTTGGATACATACGAATCATATCAGACCTAAGGTAAGGGATAACTTTTCCAATCTCATTTTTATCCGAGATTGTTTATTCGTAAGTATTTACTGGGGTTATATCTAACATCCATGTCCCTGTTTTCTAATAATGGTTTCATGTATGTTTGAAGTCCGTTTTACCCATTTTTGACTTTTACTACATGTTATGTAAGGAATCTTTCTTTTGTTTACATTATGAGGTACTTTTTTGACTTTTCCAGCAAAAGTACGAGAAGAATGTTTTTTTAACTTATACGGCATGAACGGATTTTTACGGTTTCATAACGCCTTTTTTTCATGAAGTTTACTCTACAAGATTTAATGGTTATTTTCAATAAAATCCTTTTCTTTTAAAATTGTGTGGAATTTTGTGGAAAGAAAATGATTTTTAAGAAGAAAGGATATTTTTTTTCAAGAATTATTTTCAAGTGTTTTATCAAAACCATTTTCCATCTAAGATGACATTATTTCATATGTGTATGTTTCACGTATAATATCTCTATGATTTATGAAACCCATTATATTGTTTGGGTAATGATGAATGATTTATGTTCATGGTGTGTCACCTGTAAGAATGATTTCATTATGAGATGGGTGGGACCTATTACTTCCTCCAATGCATTGGGTAAAGATTTGTATCTCATGAGATAGACATGGCTGGAATGGTAAGTTAATCTAGTTCAGTGATACAGGACTAGAATGAGGAGTGAACTCGATTCAGAAAGGGACTTTGTCCACTATGATGGTCTTGGTAGCAATGCCTTGGCTACTATGTAAATCATATCATGTGCTTAATGGTTTTCCACAATTAAATGTTTTATTCCCATGCTATTTTATCATGATTGATGTTCCTTTATGATCTATGCCTAACGTACTACCAAGATTTATTTCCCAACTCAAGATTTTGATGTTTAAACTTTATGTTCTTATTTTGAAGTTCAAATGTATATGTTTTGTTTTATTTTATCCATGATTACCCTTAATGATCATTTGAGCTCACCATTTATATGTTTTATTTTCCCCAGGATATAAATAAAGTCTTTAGGTAAAAAATATTGAATATATTTGTGGGAGATGTTAAAGATCTTTCACCATGATTAGAAGATTATGTTCCAAGTTTCCAAAGACACTAAACTATTACGGTCCTTTGCTGTCTGTTTTTGTTATGTATTAAGTATTCTGCAAAAGTAATGTAATATATATGTACATCAAGCTATGGGTCTCTACATTCTATATTTGATGAAGGTTGAGTAGGCGACTGAATACAGACCCATTTCGGTTCAAGTTCCACAGAGGAGAGAACATGTAAACCACCATCACCAATAGCATCTCATTGGTACCAGTCAGTCACCTAGTGAGGGTACCATCTGACATATAACCACCTCTGAATCCCATGCATGGGCTATAAGGTAGGCTCATTAGAGGAGTAAGGTATTGGATATCTATGAGAGGGCTCATATCCCCACTCCTACTAAAGATTCCTGTTGACATACTCCAATAGGAACTAGAAAGTATGATCATATCCCAGCTATCTCTGAAGAAGTATTTGGGCATATTCCCACAGAAAAAATGGTGGAGGCTCATACTCCAACCCATGTGCATGAATCCCATCAGCATACTCCTTTTCACAAGAAATAAACAATTGGGAACTTATCCCCTCTTCGATCGAATATATATGTCAATAGATAATAGTGATAGAGAATGGGTGGGGTTATTTCCATAAACACACTTTTCTAAAATGACACAATATTTTATAAAAAGATGAAGAGATCCTCTAGAATATTCCAAAACTATTACGGAAAAAGGGATAAGCGTATACTCCTATCTCTACAGCCAAGAAAACTCTACACTCTATTCATTTCAAACAAGTGGTTGTACTAGAGAAATAACACATTATTTCTCCCACCTAGGAGGATTATCATCATATTTTGATAAATGGTGTGGCATCAGGATGGGAACATACTCCCATTCCAACCAGGTCTCACCTGTTGAGAGCACAACATGCCTTGGGACAGGGCCACACGCTTGTCGAAAAAGTATGATGACATAATCCAAAGTGCTAGGATAGGGATCATACCCCCATTTTGGATAGGGTTCCCCATGTGAGAGGGGCCCAGGCATTGTGATAGGCTCATATCCATATCAAAGAAGTCTAGTGGAAAACTCTAAAGGCCCAGGATCGGGCATATATCTCTATTATGACTGAGGCTTACTAGGTGACAATGGAACATTCCTCAAGTTAGGCTCATATTCATTTCAGTGAATCTATCTAGCATACTCCAGTAGATTAGGGAAGAAAGGTGTATATTCCTACTTCCATATACAAATGACTGCACCAGCATCATTCTAAGGCAATATAGGAGGAGGCTCATATTCCCTCTACCATTCTGAAGGTCCATTGGCATATTCCGATGGGGAGTGCATATTTGGTCCATGATCATATTCCAATTCCAACCATGTATCACCATGTGAGAGTGGAACACACCTCAGGGAAGGTTCATACACCTACCAATAAATACCAACAACATATGTTGATATCTTAGGATCGGGCTCATACTCTTGTAATGACTGTGGATTAACAAGTGATAATGACACATGCCTCGGGACGTGCTCATATCTCTATCAATATTGAGTCATCTTATTGGAATATTCGAATAGCTTCTTAGTGGTTGGTTCATACTCCCACAGAATCCAATGGTTATATATAGTTTTAGAAAACCATCACATAGAAGGATCATATCCCTTCACAATCACAAAAGGAAGGTTAGCATATTCCACCAAAAAAATAGAACATGTACCATATTCATTATCTACTTAATTCCATTTTCCAAAGGGTCATTTGATACACATTATCGGTACCAATAGTTTTGTTGATTATTCTATCAAAGAGGTAGAAGAATATGTTCATTACCTTGATAGTCCTCCTCAATGTATTGTGGATATGGATCACATGTACTATACTCATGAAATCCACCATGGTCAACTTCCCCAAATTTATATCTTTATTGGGAACGAAAATACTCCCTTTATCCAGAAACCTTCATATAGAGAGTTGAACCAAACCCCATCAAATTTTTACATAGAGGTTCTCGAAACACCATGGTCAAGCAAATATGGTTCCCCATGAAATTCTAGCAACACTCCACTCTTGTCAGCAAGAATCCATCAGATCCATATTCTATGGTTTGACTAGATGAAGGAATGTATGTATAATTAGAAGGAGTTCGACATCAATATATGGATAGAGTTAATCAGAAAAATTATCCCCATCATGTTCTGGTCCCATGCTACCTCATGGTATGAGATCATAGATGATCAAGAAAAGATGTTCATTCCTCACAAGTTCCAAAATATGTGGGATACTCATCTATGACTAAAGGATGGATATTTCCTTTATCCAGGATATTATTTTAACCTTCATACAATCAAGATAATTTGTTACTGGCTTTACCTAGATTCTATCTACAAGGACCGAGATCCAAAATCTGAAAAGAAAATCATACATCTGCATCACTCTTGCTGCCATTGCATTATTATGCTTTAGAAGATAATCACTAAAGCCACATAATGCATCTATTTTCAAGTATGGGGAGAGTATGGAGTGTTAAAGATTTTACATGCCCTTGTAACTAAATAATATCTCATACACGACATCCAGTAATGGTATAGCCTCTAAAGAAATCAAGGGAGCATGTAATTCTCGGGCTAGTTGGTCACTGAAACAGAATATCCCCACCTCAACAGTTCCCAGACACCATGGAAAAGGATAAAGGATAGCTAAAATTATTTCAAACTAGTCCCCTTAATATATTAAGAAGATGTTCTAAACACAAAATTAGAAGTTGAAATCACCCAGAAAACTTCTGTTAAGGAATAATTCTCACAATGGACTACCATCGCACCCATCTCCCATGTGAGAATAGTTATACTACATCACCCAAAATACAATAGCTACTACTCTAGCATTCGTCTTGGATCGGACTCGACCCCTTGGGCTAAGAGAATATATACCACCACCTCCAACTCTAAGGTTATAAATCCCCAAGAGGATTCAAGGCATACCCTCTACAACCATAGGTGAACCCCAAACTGCTGGGATGGGGGAATTTATATCTCAATCACCACCATTGGGTTCATTGTCACCTTAGAGGACTATGGAGACATAAGTGATGATTATATATCACTCCCACCCCACTAGCATGGGGAATGTATATCTAAATGTCCATAAATGCAATCAGGAAGTCCCTGATTGCAGCCATTGGTTCCTCAACAACAGGACTAATTCATGTCAATGGAGGCCCAAAATAACCCCCACCCCATAGCACTGGGGAAATATTGATTATCATCATCACAAAAGAGGAAAGTATACTTATCCAGGTTGGGAGGAAGAAACTGATAGTTTATATCCCACCTATTCCTCCCATTTCTTGAAAAACCTCTATTGTTCAAGGATCTCTCGTCAATCCTGACTAGAAGCTCCCTTCGAGTCACTATTCATAGTACAGGGTGGGATGAGAATATGGAAAAGGTAATCGGACACCTCTGGGTTGAAAATCAAAATGGAAAAATAAGTCCAAGGGTTTTAATAACAACCCTAATGGACTCTATGGATAATCATCTTCTTGCATAGAATGAAATGGAACAACAACCATTTACACATATTTTTTTTGAATACATTCACTATCGAAATGGAACTAGTTGATCAAGATCAAAATTCAGAGGACCGCATTGTGGAACATGTACCCTATGAGTAGGGTGATTCGGACACACCAAATGAGGTTGATCACACCTGTAACTAGATAAGGCATCAAAATTTGGCACCACCAAACAACGACTCAACACCTCCTCAAAGGAATAATAGAAAAGAAAAATGAAAATGGATAACAATCTCCTAGTTTACATCCGTAGAAGAAAAATTATCACCATGTGAGGGTGAAGTAAAAGATCCTTAACAACTCAATGAGGAGTTACATAGGAGAAATATTCATGCTGGATATTGTCTCTATCCAATGAAAAATATTTTCCCTCCCATAATTGGTCCACTAAAAAGAGGATATCTGAACATTAGATTCGCTCCAGATCTAGATAGCCAGTTTAAATAAATGATGATGCAAAAATTAATTGGAACTCCCCTCTATTATGGAAATAACCTCCCACTAACCAGGGTAATCATTTAGTCATTGGACGAATCGAGGATTAGTGGGAGATGAATGTGACATCGGCCCCCACCTCATCCCTATGGAAGGGAGTCATCTCAGACAGCAGTGCCCCCAGATTCACATACCACCTTTGAATCTATGGAAACTCAAATGGAATATACGGAAGGGAGACACACACCTATGAATCCTTAAATGAAATCATATCTTGAATGGGTGGATGATACTCCACCTACACTCAACATAAAAAACTCCCACCTTTTCTAACATTGATGGTACAGAAGACCCTGAACATCATCTCACACACTTTGACTCCAATGCGGGAAGATGATGGGACCATGGGATCAATATGAGGAAAAATAAATTAGGTGTTTCATACATACTCTGGCCGAGATAGCATTTGTTTGGGGAAACAGTCTCCCGTTAGGATCTATTGTAGGATGGGAAGACCTTCTTCTTCAATTCCTTTATCATTTTAGTTCAACACTAAGAAATATAATCATCATCGACTTAATGAACTGCAAAAAATGCAAGAATGAGAGTGTGTCTGATTTCATATCAAGGTGAAAAGGTTTAACCTATTCACTCAACATCACCCTCTCACATGAGAAACTACTAGAAATATATGCTGAAAATATCCAGGATGAGTTGAAAGCACCCCTAATCCCTAGGAAATATCTAGGTGGGTTCTAATAGTTCACTGATGCGGTGAAACATCTTGAAGAGGCAATTCAGTGAACCCAATCCATGTCTTAACTGATGCCAGCAACATAGGGGAATAATCTTGGAAAATCATAATCTTTGGTTGTTGTTATCAAGCCCGTAGTGGTGCCCATCCAAGCACCCATACAAGCTCCAAACCACCCAGGACCTCCTTTCGAGTGGAGACCACCATATAATCACCCTTGGTCGGAAGCAAAGATAAATTACGGAAACTAGAAATTTTAGGAATGAATGAAAAAATTATGATCCTTCCAAAATGAACATGTCCTAGTTTATTTTTTTGGTATCAATAGATAATAACATGTTCACACTTCTGCAACCCAGTATGCCTGATGAAGTCAAACTCATTGACCATCCCGACTACTTCCCTTTCTACAGAAGGCAGGGAACCAATATCTAGAATTGATTCATCTTCAAATACATCCTTAAAGGAATGTAAGAATATGTACATGTTATGTTCTACAATTCTCCAAAGCATGTGGTTTTCAAAACCATCACCTGATCAGAAGAAGATGACGGTTGGAAAAAAGTTTTGGGTAGGAAAGCATAGAAGTTTGACAACTGGATATGTCAAAAAATAGTTTATCTATCTCATAATGCTCTAAAATAATATTTATGTAAACTCATTATAGATCTACCACCAAAGAAGGAGGAATCATATGTGCTTATTATGGGTGGTCATGACCACTAGAAGTAGGAGGAGATAGAGGAGAAAGAAACATATTCTTCAATAAAGTAAGACTTAACTCTTATATATTTCATTCCTGAAACATCTGCAGCATGAGAACCACCCCACAAAATGGAATCCTCATCAGAAGAAGAGATCTTCATCAATCCTTTCAATGTGATTCACTTTTCAAACCCCTTATTTGATGATGAGTATTCCCCTGAATATGGTTTTCCTATGTATAACTATGGAATGGGAGGCTTCATGCGCTGGAACCAAGGATACGTGGGTCATGGACGGTATTTCCAAAATCAATATTCCAACCATATCCCCATGGATGATATATATGCATCCAATACCCATGGGAATGTACTCTAGAAGACTCTAAATAGGCAATAAGGTGCCTCAGAGCCCTCCAATAGTCTTCCACACCTGATTTTCATTCATGACAGCTTATAAGTGGTTCAATTCGATCATCCTAGTAAATAAGGAAGTCCATTGTGACCTGCACCACTGGTAGTGGATACTCCTTCAACCTCTACGAAATCACCAATACTACCTTCTTTAAAAGCTCTAGCTCCTAAAACACACCCCCAAAAGCAGCCCCATATCATGAAGCATTAACCTTTGGCACAAAATTATGATTTTCTGAAATAGCTGGTAGTAGTCTTAGCCATGATCTAAATCCATGAAGTGATCTATCTTTGAAAAGGACTCATGGAGACACATCTTGAATCCATATGAAGCCCATAGGAATTAGAGAAAGAATTCTCCAGAGCCATAGTATATTGAGTAGAGAATATTTCCTTAGGATTCCAAGTTTCTATCTCATTCACTGATCAAGATTATGATGAGGCCATCCAAGTGAACATTAGGCCCTTAAACATCTCGGTTATACTTAATAATGTAAATTCGCAAAGGTTTCTGATTGATAATGGATCTAGGATCAATCTCATCCCAGTTTGAACCCTTTGATTCTTTAGTTATAGTGAAAGGTAATTATTACCGAAAAAACCATTCAGGGATATGATAAGAATGATCAAAGACCTATCATGAAGATCAAACATGATGGATAATTTAGGGAACTTGAATCTGAGACATAGTTAATTGTTATCCGAAAATTCACCAGATACAATGAACTACCTAGAAGGCTCTGGCTCCACATCCACTTGGCGGTACCATCAACATTCCCTCAATTTCTAATGTTCCTTGTCAATGGAAAGGACATTATACTACATGGTGATAGTTCCCCCTTTGAGAATTGTAGAGCCACATATGCTGAAGAACATTTCTACAAGAAGGATATTAAGTAGACTATGGAGGATTATGTTATATATGTTGTAGTTCCCAATTGATTAGGGACCTCCTCTGTAAATCCCTGATCATGCTTAGTGATGATTATGTGCTCCCCATAAACATAATAGAAGTATTAGATCTAATCCCAGAGACCCAAGCCTCAGCTTTCCTCAGTGTCAACAACCATCTCCAGCATCTCTTTATAACAACACAGATAGAGAGGGATTACTATGTATATTTTAATAGTCTTCCTCACCCTGATATTGATGGAGAGGTTCCCAAACTTCCATCTTCACCTTAAAATCTCTCCACGGACTCAAGTATGGATGAGGATGATCTCCAAAATGACCCTCTAGAATTCGAGGAAGGTGTCTCCACCGCCATTGATTAGATCAAGAATATAAATCTAGGTACATAAGAAGATCCATGGCCTACTCTGATCAGTTCTTCCATGCCCCTTGAAGATAAAGAGATGTGCATTGTATTTCTAAATCAACACTAGTATGTGTTCATCTGGAACTATACATAAATTTCTAGAATGAATCGAGATTTGGATATGCACCATGTCAGACTACCCAATGAAGATCGAGGCATTAGGAAGGAAGCCAAGAGAATGTGTTCAATGTGGGTTCCCTAGAACCAACTTGTATTGTACTTTTATTACAAATAAATGTGTGCAGTTAATTATATATATATATATATATATATATATATATATATATGTTTACGTTTCTATAATAGTGTAGATACATCGGCATCCACTTTGTTTATGGTAATTTCCTTAGATTACATGTCGTATCAAAGGGTTATAGTAGATCCCAAGTGTTGATGCTCCTTTTTCTTCATAGAGTCTAAATGAATGCAAAGGGAAATGCCTTAGCATAAATTGAGTCATCCTTTGAAGATAACATCAAAAATTGACAAAGGAATGAACAAGGCTTATTTTTCATTGAGGTCGCGCAAGTTCCCTTATAGTCGCGCAAGTCCACTTGTGCGCCGCCCAATGGTCGCGCAAGTGACTTTCGAACCCTCTATGAAAATTCTCCTAGGGTCTCTCCAGCTTATAAATACCCCTGTGGGCCCCCCCATTTCAAGGATGAAAAATTCCAGAACCTCAGATTCGATCTCCCGGTGTCCTAGTCCCTTCTCAAAGCTACCGAACACTTCTAAGGTAATTTCTTACCTAGAACGGAAGATCTAAAGAGAAGGAGGAAGGCCTAAGTGTTGAAACCCATCAACACTTGTGCGCCTTAGTGGCAAGCCCTTAAGGAAAATGGCCACACTTGCGCGCTGCCTTGCTCCTTCACCAGAAATTGCGTGCCACTCTTCTGGAAGCCCCTAGGGATAGTACTAAGGGATTGAGCAAAGTCTCGCCCAAGTATTACCCCAAGGGTTAAAATTTGCACAAGTACCTTTGTTCCACGCAAGTATACTTGCGCGACAAGAACTTGCGTGCCCTCCAGGACTTACATGCCACTCTCTTTTTGGGTGCCTCTCCTGCCTATTTCACCTCTCTTCTGCCTATCCACCTATCCTCTTCAAGATTAAGCCCTCAGAACTCTCTTTAAAGCCATTTATGGCATGATTTCTTGACCAAATTCCTTATCTGAAACGAATTCTATGGAATATCTCTCAAAACCTAGTGATATACATATCTTTATGTCACCAAGTTAAGAGATTTCATTCATTTCAACCTCATCCTTCAAGATGAGAGGATTCATAACCTGGGCCTCCTTTTCAGGAGTAAACCCCAGTCCATGTTCTCCTAATTTGGGCATCCTCCTTAGGAGTAATCACCAAGTCCTCTAATATGGGAATCCTCCTCAGGAGTAAGCCCCAGTCTCAATGTTCCCAAAATCTGGTCATCCTCCTTAGAAGTAAGCCCCAATCTCAAAGTTCCCAAAATCTGGGCATGCTCCTCAGGAGTAAGCCCCAACCATAATTCCCTTAATCTGGGATTCCTTTTCAGAAATAAGCCCCAGTTTCAAATCTACAAATATGGGCATCGTCTTTAGAAGTAAGCCCCAAGTCCCTTAATTATAAAATTCCCCTAACCTGGGCCTCCTCTTCAAGAGTAAGCCCCAATTTTCAAATCCCTTTAACCTGGGCCTCCTCCTTAGGAGTAAGCCCCAGTCTTAATTTCTCTTAACCAGTTTTAAATCTACTTTTTGATCTGGGCTTCCTTCTCAGGAGTAAAACCCAATCCTAAGTCCCCTCCTAATTTAGGCATCTTCCTTAGGAGTAAGCCCCAAGTTAGAGTATCCAAATCTCCATAAAGCACACATACCTTTATGAACCTTGTTCCTGGGTTTCCTCCCAGAATTAAATCATACTCTTCATCTATTTGGGCATTCATACATAGATAAGTCCCATATTATTCCTTATGATTGCATCTTTCATGGCACAATTTTCTGGTTTTACCAATACCTCTTGTTTCTCACACCGAGCATGACTCACATGATCTTAGAGTGTAAAAGTAATTATGAAATCTTCCTCTAAGCCATCAATCATACATAAACATCATATTATCTTACTCGAACTACATGGATTCTGATTCCTTTTCTAAACAAAGGATACGTAGGTAGCCCATCTGCGGGTACGATCCCTACTCTGAAATAATCCATGTCCTTATGAATGACAATAAACTTCAAGTGCCCCACTGAGTGGATTTAAAACCAGAATGGTCATCATAATGACCAAGAGATATCTTTATAATGTATTAAAGGATATCATTGACTAAGAATATCTAACAAATATAGATGATTCTCTATTAATGAAGAACCTCGAATACATATAAAAGATTTTCTAAATTTCTTACATATTAATCATTGATTGTCAGATCTAAAGGAAAGCTCATTTTATCTTGGTAATTTAATAAGGATTCAAAAACATAACTTAAATCTATACAGAGAGTCCCAGAGTAGACAATAATTTTCCTAAAAAAGGTGTGATGAGTCTGACCTCCCATCCTCTCGACCAATGCAAATTCCTAAGCCTCATCGGTCCACAACTAATGAGTGTCTACCTTTGGAAAGTAGGTCCAAATGGACATGGAATCATTGGATGTTTCCGGTTCTATGAACAAACCTGTTAGAAACCAATTGGAATGTTTGAACCTTGAATAAATGAGGTCATCCCCAATTCCAGAGGGAAACAAAAAATGGTGAAACCGACGTGAACCCTTAACCAAGTTAAAGTGATGTTTTACCTATTTGTTAGGCCCCTATTTAAACTCAACGATAGGTCCAACAAAGCAATAAATAACATATTTTCTCATCCAAAATATGTAGTGGCCAGAATTATATTGATTATATCAGTTATATCAAACAAGCACTCTTTTCCAAGATCTTATGCATTACCAAAATGGATTCTCTTATGTTTACACCTGGGAATATGTCTACTGTGAAAACTTCTGCTGCGAATGCCACTACTGCTACTCCTGCTGGATCATCCTCAGCTCTGAGGATGATATCACCTACTCAGCGTCTTCAACGCTTGGTATCAAACGTACTGGTTAAGGAGTACCGTCAAAATGGTACTATTCCGGATCTGGAGGCTACTCGACAAGCCCTACAAGTCAACAATTCACCCTGGTCATCCGGACAGCGACGACCAGCGATCAAGAAGCAGGTGGTGCCAACCACCGTTTTCAACCGTTTCGAGTCGTTATCCCCAGAATTCAATCTCTAGTCCCTCCCATATTATGGGGAGGTGAATGAGAAGGGCCCCTCAGAGCCTTAATTCAAGGAGATAAGATTCCTTCTCGAGGGCTTCCATCAACAATCGCCGCTAGACTCGTGCGGCAGTGCGCCCTCAACAAGACGAGGGTATCATCTCTAGGCGTTCGGCTCAGGTTCCTTGAACCCGATCCGGCAAGATGAATCACCAGAGGTGAAATCCGGTCAATAATGAGTAGGTTCTTATCTCTGCCATATTCGGAGAAGTCCACCAACCTAACTTGGTGGCAAGCAACGAGCGGGCACATACACCAGTCCATTTTAATTCCGTTGTCCAGCAGACTCGTCTGGGAGCAACACGCCAATCCCGCCAGGCAGTTCCGGTGGAGTATTATAGACATGAACATACACCTGTTTATAAATCATCAGCTAGTTAGCAGGCTCGTCTGACTACATATGATGGATCCTGCCAACCCAATGTGTTGACAACTGGTAAAAAGACACATACACCTGCTTATGCTCATCAATCCTGCCAGCAGCCTCATCTATCAGTGTTGAAGGAAGCTCGTCAACCACATTCAGCGGAGTGCAATCAGCAGGCACATACGCCTGCTAGTATTGATCAAGCCTAACAATAGTCTCGTTTGGTAGCATTCGGAGAAGTCAGTCAGAAATCTCCGATGACAAACAGGAGGCAGACTCAACTCTCTTCCCCCACACTTGAGTACTTCCAGGATTCACTAATAGGAAAAGGAGGACAAGAGTAGGAACATACACCTGCTCCAAGAACGGAATGGATGTATATCCCCATTCCAGTAGCTGAAGTCACCAAGCACATTCTGTCATTGGTGAAAGAGGAGAAGAAAATCCCTGCTAATATCCTGGATGCCTTCCAGGATATTATAACAGCTTTAGCAGCATCTCCGGGAAAGACACACAATTTTGTCCCTACCAGTGGAGTGACACATCAACAGTTCACTCTGGAACAGACACACACATCTATTCTATTCCAAGATGGTTTTGGGGCATATTCCCCCATATCATACGGACAACCAAATCAGACATATACACCTAGTTTGAGTGGAGATAATCAGCCTAACCTGATCATTTCTCCTAAGCAGGCACACACGCCTGCTAAATTGAGTAAGAAGGTGTCTAAGAAGAAGACCCGCCCAGCACAGTCAAGAAATCAAGGGCTTATCTGTGATAAGGCCTTACTCGATGCTGGAGTTCTTGATGCACTCAGACAATTATCTGTTGCAACTCAAGATTCTACTCTCTCACTTCCCAATAGTGGGAACATTAATTCCGAAGGTCATCATCAGACACTTCCTCATGAAGGCTTGCTTCATGACAGTTTGATCGATATCGAAGTTTCATCTTCAGGTGAGAGCTACAATAACCCTCTGTGTGGCCAGAAGGTCAAGGAGCAAGAGATTTCATCTTTTTCTGTAACCCATCATGGCGGTCCTCCCCATGATGATGAATTTATCTGCGAAATACCTCTCTGAAGTAGTAATTTGCATTGTCTGGAAAATTATCCAGAAGACAATGCAGTGAAGATAAAGTCCTCTTTTCTTGAGGTACTTGCAAATGTGAAGCTAGTCATTTCTGATTCTTTACTATCAACAAGTGAAATATTTTCTCAATCAGAAGATATCTCAGGGTGTAGGTCATTCTCCAAACCACCCCTGGGTCATTTATCTTCTAGTTTCATTAGTGGATTCTCTACCAGTCATTTTGAATCTGATGAAGCAACAATAAAGCACCAGCTCTAGTCTAAACAGGTAGAAGAATATTCATTGAATGATAAAGAGGAAATATTGAACATGATAAAACAACTAGTGAAAGGTGAAGTGCCAGTCATGTTTTGGCCTTTGCCTGACACTCAAGATGACATTCCAGAGATGTTGAAGGAATATGGGATTCATGATATTCGTCTCAGCATATGGAAAACTCTTTGTCAGTTGAAAAATAAAGTATTATCTTATGATGAATATGAAAATCGTGTTAAGATAATAGAAGGGTTACAACACCAAATTGACTTGGCATCTCTATCCGTATCTCGATATCCGAAGGCTGAAAAGCAGTAGAGAGCCCTTTAGCATTCTTGACTTGGTGCACTAAGAAGATTGTGCCAGTTAATTTCCAATGCCCCATCTGGTATTCATGTCAGAGGATGGGGTGTTCATGGAGCACTACATTTCACTGTACTCTCCAATCAACAAATCCCACCAAAGGTGGTTTCATGCAATGTTATCTCCCAGAATTTCCCACATTTGGCTGGTTTTGTGCGAAATAAAAGGCTTTACCAAGAACATGCCTCAACTAGTTCTTCTCAAAGTCAAGAATACAGAGAACAGGTTTTTGAATTACTCATGCATCAAGCGAATGAGAATATTGAATAGGCCTCTCATATGGAGCAAGCACATCATCAAGTGACAGAAGTGTCAGAAATCATCCAACGGTCTTTTGAGCCGAGTGATAAAAGTGGATGTCGATTGATGCATCCATCCAATTTCTGGACTGAGGTCCGCAAGATCAAGAGAGATTTTAATAAAGTCTCAGACATAGAATGTAAAGAGCCACCCCAACTTTCCAGGCTGAGGACTCTTTTAACCCAACCCTCAGAATCAACAAATAGGATTTGAGGAGTTGAGCGGGAATAGCAGGAACATCCACAGTCCACTGGACTGAGGACTTTTCCAAATCATCAATCCCTCCCTCAGAGAAATTCGGTCTTCTATCGATTAGGGAAGAATCCCCAAGAGGAACGAAGAGCCAAATTATCAGAAGATTCTCTACAAATTACGGTTCTCCAAGAAGTTCCTGAGGGATCAAATAAACAAAAGGCAATGTCTCTTCAGGTTCATGGAAGAAGACAATATCACAGAAATTCTGATAGGAGGGATGTGATGCGTTTTGCATCAATTAATGTCATCAATGATTTTGTTGTTGATCCACCAGATGATTCTCACTCAGAGGGATCAGATGAAGAGGTTCCTGCCCAAGAAGTTGTACGCACAGACACAAATGAAGAAGGTGTGTGTACACAAAATCCAAGGCTTACCCAGAATCTGGGTGTTCCTTCAAGTAACCCATTTCCCCCTCTCTGAAAGGGATCAAACAAGGGTAAAGGAAATAATCAGGTTACACACCCTTCCTCTGGAGAAGGCCAATCACTCTCATTCGAGCAAAGATTTGCACAACAAGAGGAAGAAATGAAGGAATTGATGAGGATGAATGCAGAACTAGTCTTCCTCCTAAACGTGCTGGATCCAGTCAGCCAAGGGAATTTGTTGTGGCTACTAAGATGGATCAAGAATATCCTCATTTATTAGTACACCCTCATAGGTCTAATCCTACGGGTCAAGTGCAACAACAATCAGCAGTGCTTCCATCGGTTGTAGTACCAGCTGTCATACCTGTCCAAGCTCCAGTCATTGCACTTGTTTAGGTCCAAGATCAACCGGATGTTTCTCAAAAGTTAATAACTACTATTGAATCATTAACATCTCGGTTGGAAGCTATGGAGGGAACGAGTCCTCAAATTCAACCAGAAAAGAGAGCTTACCCTAAATGGGTTGATGATATTCCTCCCCCATAAAATTTTGAAAGTACCACATTCCCAATATTTAATGGTTCGGGAGACCTAGAGCAAAACTTAACACATTTTGTTTCACGTTTTGATCCCATGATGGGAACTCCTTAGAAAAATAAGGCAGTTAACCTCAGGTGTTTTGTATAGTCATTACAAAGACCTGCTTTTGTTTGGTACACAATCTTGCAATCCCAGTCAATTATCGGATGGGAAGATCTCTGTCAATGATTTATTCTTCAATTCATCTCAACTTTTCCAAAGACAACAGTTTTAAATCTTACAAACTATAAGAAAAGGGAGAATTAAAGAGTCTTGGATTTCATTCCTCGGTGGAAGGGATTAACATATTCCCTAAGATTATCACTCCCTCAAGAAGAATTGTTCCCAATCTGTGTGGAAAATTTGCGTGATGAGTTACACACACCATTGATCCCTGTGAAATACACAGGAGGTTTTCGAGACCTTACTTTTATCGCTCAGCATATTGATGATTCTCTTAAGAAGACTAATGATAAAACTCGTGTAATTATATCAGCTCTAGGAAGGAGAATGGGTAGAGAAGATGATGCTACATTCATGCTTAAACAGGCACATGTACCTGATTCTACTTCAAAACCTTCATCTTCCCGAAGGGCTCCACCTCTTGAGCATCAGCAACAAAGGCCATTTTGTCAAGATGATCAAAGAGATCAAGGACAGAAACAGTTTGATGATTTAAAGAGTAAAGTTTATTCTTTTCGAAATGAACAATTTTTTGGTTAATTCATTTTGGCCCTAGAGAATAATTTGGTTCAGCTGCCGAGGCCCAAGAGGCCAAACAAGGAAGGAGATGAAGACCATCCCAATTATTTCCCCTTTCATCAGATATTGGGGCATCCCATCCAGGAGTGTTTTGTCTTCAAGGACCTCCTGCAGAAAGTGGTTGACTCGGGACAAGTCAAATTGAAGGGTTCTTCATCTCAGGTAACATGTATTACTGCTACAGATCCGGAGGAAGGAGGCGAGTGACAAGAAGTCAAAAGAGAAAATGCGCAGAAATATGATGATTGGATGTTCAGAAAAACGATCAACCGAACTCGTTCCATTTTGCGAATGCAATTCATTAAACCAATTGTGTCTTCTGCTGTAAATACTATAGTGAAACCTCCGTCAAAATAAAAATACGCAAAAGGGCAGCATAATTCAGGGAAGGAAGAACAATCATAAGAAGATGAGTATGTGTCAAAGCCTAAGTTGTCATTGACTCTGGAAGATCTCATTCCATCTACTTCAAAGTCAAGGGCACCACCCCACTAAACGGCACAACCTAAATTGTCTAGTCAAGCATAGTATTCATCAAGTGAAGAGTTAATCTTTGGTTCTGTTAACATGATTCATTTAAGAGATCCTTATGCCAGTCGCAGTTTCGATTTCGATGAACCTGAACTCCCTGCATCAAACAGAGGAGTTAGAGGAAGTTGCAGGGGTTTCGAATACAGATGAATACGTGGATATCCCAGAAGCCACTATTCCAATTCTACCCCTACTAGAACTGTGTATGTAGTAGAACATCATGGCAGAGCCCTTCAGCGAGCTCAAAAAGAACAAGCAAGTTCTTCCACTAATAGAAAATTCAGTCCTGGCACAGTTATTCTGGAGGATCTATTGGGGGTTCCACCTTCATCCTCTCATCAAGTAAATGGATCTAATCGGTCTAATATTCTAAATCTAGGGATATTTCCAACTCCTATCTCAAAAAAACATGCATAAACTTCCAAAGCATCAACTTCTAAGTCACATGCTAAACCACATGTTTCTATTGGGAAACACAGACCATTGAATCAAAAGTATGATGTATTGAAACACCTGACCCAAGTACCGGCCAAGTTATCAATTCTAGATGCTTTGAATCTGTCAAAGGATCTTCGGGAGGCACTCATCGAGGCTTTGTCAAGTCCTCAAGAGTTTGAAACTGAAATTGTTGCAGCTGAAGTCTACCACGTAGAGAAAAATCCTGCGGAATGCCATGCAGTGATATCTTTCACAGATGAAGATGAAGATGATGTCGTGAATGGGCATATTAGACCTTTTTACTTATCTAGAATGGTAAATGGTGTAGAAATCCAAATTGCTTTCATTGATAATACTTCAGGAGTCAACCTCATGCCCATTCGTAAACTTCGTCGATTAGGCCTCACGGAATCTGATTTATCTCCTTCTACTATGATGTTGCATGGATATGATAAAAATTAACAAGAACCACTGGGCGAGATTACACTCAGAACTCAGTTTGGAGATCTTGTATCCAATTCAGATTTCATGGTTGTTGATCAAGACTCATCCTTCATCATCTTTCTTGGAAGACCCTGGCTACATCAACATGCGACTATCCCTTCATCATACCATCAATGTCTCATGTATTGTTTCAATGGTCAAGTTGGAACATTTTATGGTGATAAGGCCTCATTCAAGACATGTGAGTCTCAATACATTGAGGCAGAATTCTACCACATGAAGGGAAAGGAGACATCCACAACAAGGTAGATTACCAAAGTTAATGCTCCATATGGTTTGGAAAAGATTCCAGTAAATCCATTTTCACATGTGAGTACAGATTATGTGTTGCCTATCAGTCAAATTGAAAGGGTAGACCCAAATCAAAATACTCTTATGGAAAGATCCATAATTTCAATTACGGTAATCAATCCAGACAACATGGGAGAAATTGGTGATCCACCAAGTAGTGATGAAAGTCCAAATGGAGATGTCTTTATTTCATCTGTTGAAATCCAGAAAATCTATACATTTCTAACTAGGCCAGAAGAAGTGATAGAAACATCAGAGGTAAACAATGATGTCTATTCAAAATCCATAATCTCCTCTTTATTACCCAAGGAAGATCCTTCATCATCAATTGGTTCAGAAATGGAAGATTCTTCATCAAGATGTTCAAGTTTT
This sequence comes from Viscum album, assembly GCA_963277665.1. Taxonomy (NCBI): domain Eukaryota; kingdom Viridiplantae; phylum Streptophyta; class Magnoliopsida; order Santalales; family Viscaceae; genus Viscum; species Viscum album. The sequence goes on along the minus strand of OY728139.1, from coordinate 1,506,841,557 downwards.
AACATCTCTTCTGATCATGAAAATTCTGCTTCATCATCTACTATGCAAGTATAAACAGAAGAGATAACACATGTTGAAGAAGAAGAGGAAGATCTCAGAAATGCTCCTCCAGCATTTGAAGAGGGTATCTCCACCACCGTGGATGAACTCAGAGAAAAAAATCTGGGTACAAAAGAAGATCCATGTCCCACTTTAATCAGTGCGGCCATGACTCTTGAAGAACAAGAGATGTATATTTCCTTTTTAAAGCAAAATCGAGACATATTTTCTTGGAACTATACAGATATGCCCGAGCATGATCCTGATGTTTCTACTCATTATTTGGGTTTACCATAAGAACATCGAGGATTTAAGCAAGCTGCAAGAAGAACACACACAACTTGTGATTCCAAAATTGAAGCTGAAGTGGATAAGCTTATCAAATATAACTTTGTCAGAGAAGTTCAATATCCCAATTGGTTGGCTAATATTGTCCCTGTGAATAAGAAGAACAGACAAATTTGAGTTTGCATCGATTTCAGAGATATTAATCGGCATTGTCCTAAGGATGATTTTCTAGTTCCGATTACAAAACTTTTAATTGATTCAATATCTGGTTATGAAGCACTTTCCTTCATGGATGGATATTCCGGATATAATCAAATCCGAATAGCTCTAGATGATGAAGAATCCACATCCTTCATAGCCCCTCAGGGTGTGTTTTTCTATCAGGTAATTCCCTTTGGCTTAAAGAATGTAGGTGCAACATATCAGTGTGCCATGTATCATATCTTCAAACCCTTTTTAGGGAAGTTTTTTGAATGTTATGTGGATGATTTGGTGGTCAAATCCAAACAACGTTCTAATCACTTGGCTGATTTGGAATTCATATTCCACAAGCTTTGACAACAAAATTTGAAGATGAACCCCTTAAAATGTTCTTTTAGGGTAACCTCAAGAAAATTTCTCGACTTTTTTGTACGCCATTGTGGTATTGAAGTCGATCCTGATAAGACCAAGTCAATACTTGGTATGTCACCTCCTCAAAATTTGAAATAATTGAGGGGACTTCAAGTAAATTTAGCCTATATTTGGCATTTCATCGCCAATTTGGCAGGCAAAAGTTTTCCCTTCACCAAATTGATGAAGAAGGGAGTCACTTACCAGTGGACTGAAGAATGTCAAGAAGCATTCGATATTCTCAAGAAATACCTCTTGAGTCCACTGGTACTTATGCCACCTATTGAAGGAAGGCCACTTATCCTCTACGTAACATCCTTAGAGTGATCATTGGGTTCCTTTCTTGCTCAGAAGAATGATGTTGGGAATGAAAACAGTCTCTACTATCTCAGTCATACTATGCTTGAAGCAAAAACCCGGTATTCAAGTATTGAGAAGTGTTTCCTGGCATTAATCATTACAGTTCAAAAGTTGAGACACTACTTGAAACATCACGAGGTACAATTGGTATCTCACAATAACCCGCTCAAATTCATCCTTAGTCGTCCAATGCTTACAGGACGTCTGGCAAGGAGGGAAGTTATTTTGCAGCAGTTCGACATTCAGTATGTGTCTCAAAAGGAAATAAAGGGCTAATCTCTGGATGATTTCCATGCTGAACAACCTTCAGTAGAAGATACATCTTCAGATATTGAACTTCTTGATAAGGAAGTCTTCTCTATTCAGGATAGTCCTCATGTATGGGAAATCTATTTTGATGGTGCTTCCAGAAGTCCAACAGGGAAGAAAATGGAAGATCCTAAATTCAACAAGGTTGGATTAGGAGTTTTTCTTATTTCCCCGGAAAAGGCAGTGTTACCTTATTCTTTCTTATTGTGGGAAGGTGGTACCAATAATGAAGCAAAATACCAAGCCCTCATCGCAGTATTAGAGTTGGCGCTTCAAGCACAAGTGAATCAGTTAAGGGTTAAATGTGATTCGAAACTTATAATCAAACAAGTCAATAGGTATTAAGCAACTAGAAAAGAATAATTGATCCCTTTGTATGATTAAGTCAGAGAGTTAATAGTGGAATTTATTATGGAACCGACATTTTCTTATGTCCTGCGATCACAAAATGATCAAGATGATGCACTGGCTAATATAGCCACAGCTCTAGCAGATCAAAATCGGGACAAAAAAACCATCAGTATTGCCCACCATCGTACAATTTCACCTTATGTTCGAACCAGAATAGAAGAGATCAATGAAATTAGTCCCATTCCTGAACTGTATGGTCATACTACAGGATGGATTACACCTATCAGGGAATACCTTCAAAATGGAACACTTCCACCTGATAGAGCCGGGAAAGAACAAATCTGGTGACGTGTGGTCAGTTTTACTCTTTATGATAGTTCAGATCACCTAGAGAAAATTCTCTACAAGCGTGGTTTTGACGGAGTTCTCATCAGATGCATTGATGGTGAAGAGAAAATGGCTATCATGAAAGAAGTGCATGCAGAAGTCTGTGGTTCCCACCAGTCGGGACATAGACTGTCTGATCAAATTCGAAGGCTTGGATACTTTTGGCCTTCAATGATACAAGAATGTGTTGATTTCACAAAGAAGAGTCATTCATGCCAAGTACATTCCAACTTCATTCATCAGTCCCCAGAGTTTCTTCATACAGCTAAATAATTGTGGCCATTTTCTACATGGGGAATGGATGTGGTCAGACCTTGCCCTTCAGCTACAGCCAAGTAGTTTAAGTATATTCTTACTAATACTGACTTCTTTTCCAAATGGGTAGAGGCAATACTTATCAAAGAAGTTAGTTTTAAAAGCATTTTTAGCTTCATCAAGTCTAACATCATTACCATATTTGGTGTCCCTCATACCATATTGACGGACAACAGCACCAACTTCTGTTCATCTGAGGTGAATAAGTTGTATCAAGAATACAACATCAAATCCAACCATTCATCTCGGTATCATGCAGTGGCCAATGGCTAGATAGAAGCCTTCAAACAAGACTCTTTAAAAAATACTGCAAAAGATGGTGGATAAAGATTAGAAACCATGTCCTGATAAACTCTTTCATGCTTTATAGGCTTATCGGACCACCACCCGCACTGCAACGCGGTCAACTCCATATTCACTGGTATATGGAACAGAAGTAGTCTTGCCCATTGAAGTTCAATTACCTTCGCTCAGAGTATCCATTTGTGATCAGTCATCGACAGATGAAAAATCTCAAAAGCGATTGGATGAATTGGAATGGTTATATGAGAAAATATTGTGCACACTGCACCACTTGGAAGTCTACCAGAATCGAATAGCACAATCATTCACCAAAAAAGTTCATCTTCGTTCATTTATTCAGGGAGAATTGGTACTGGTTCCTAGAACTCCAATGATACCAGGAAAGAATCCTCCCAAGCTTGAACCAAAATGGGAAGAAACTTATTCAATACATAAGGTCTACTCCAATGGAGCATATTCATTAATCTCAATGGATAGAGAACTCATCACTACTCCAACCAACGCCAGATTTCTGAAGAAGTATTTTGTATAAACACAAAATACATTGTTATGGTCCATACATATGACCTTAAAATATTTTTATTACTTTCGTCCCACACAACGTTAAACTGTGACATCCTAACTACATGATGCAAAACTGTACATAAGTCTCCTATGGTCCCGCATGACCTTAAACTGCACCACTATCCTGCATGACATTAAAACTGCTCATCATGTCCAGACAACATGATGTTAAACTGTATTCCCTTCATCGTCTTATACGACATTAAACTATACAGAAATGGTCCATGCATATGACCTTAAAACTATTCGCACTTTCTTCTAACATGACACTAAACTGTATCGTCCACTTTTCATCGAACATGACGTTAAACTGTGAAAAAGTCCCTAACACGTCCAACATGACATTGAACTGTGTCCTCTTTTGTCCAACATGACATTAAACTATATTGTCCCCATCGTCCTAACTACATGATGTTAAACTGTACATAAATCCCTTCATACGTCTTACATGACGTTAAACTGTATTTTGTCCCTGCTACATGACACTAAATTGTGTAGCACTAATAGTCCTAAATACAAGACTTTAAACTGCATAGTCACTTCATTTGTCCTACATGACATTAAATTGTTCATCATTAAGGTTTTTGTTACCTCTTGTTTATCACACCGAGTATGACTCACGTGAGCTTAGAGTAAACTTCAACCATAACACTCTCTCTGGGCCGCTAACCACGCGTAAGTCCCAACACCATTTTTTAGGTCGTTGTCCCAAAGAACAACTTGATCACTAATTCATTCTTTAATTGAACTACCTGGACTTTGATCCTTCCCTTCTAGGCAGGGTACGTAGGTAACCTCATGAGGTTCAATCCCAAAACCAATCTCTTCACATTGGTTCACCTCCATCTCATATGATGTTGATTCATGAAACCGCCTCCAGAATCAATATCTTTACATTGGTTCGCTTTCGTCCTTTCTATATGATGTTAAACTGTACAACACTTTTTTCTTGTATGAAAATAAACTACAATATTCTTTGATACCCTCGCCTGATAGGGAATCATTATTTACATTGATTTTCAATCATGTTATATTCCAAAGACTACGTGAATACATGGCAATGCCCAAACCTTTTATTTTGGGTCAAACAATCATTGCACTAAAGTCCCCTTTTTACCCTTCACTTGTAAGAACCAAATCTGTACATAGGGTATTTCTAGAACTACATGGTCTTGATTCCCATCCTTATGGGATACGTAGGAACGTTTAAGTGTCCCTCGAATCCAGCCCCAAGTCTTTGGGCCTAACCCCAAATTCCACTTTCAGTCCCTTGGCTGAAAAGTCCCCATGAAAACACACACTGTGTATTTCTTATATTGGTCCGAGCTCTATGACCCTAAACTAAGAACTCACATACTTTCATCCCACATGAAGTTAAACTATATTTCAAGAACTACGTATGGCTTGATTCCCATCCTTATGGGATATGTAGTGAAGTCCAATATTTCAATTCAAGACCCAGCCACAATGTGATTATGGTTAACATTAATCTATGTATCTTTACATACATTGGACAATACCCATTTATATGTGTCATAATCCTATCCTTAAATATTTTCAGATCTACATAACCCTTTTTCTTGACTTCTAATCCCAAAATGTCCAAGTTATGAGAATTCTTTTGCCTGACCATGCAGTACGTGCCCTTAGGCGGCCTTGCATAAACAGTCTACATAACGGACCTATTAGCTAAAATATGCTATTATTTGACTATGCAGCCAATGCCCTTAGGTGTCCATACATAATTCAACCCCCTAACGGGTTTGTTAAATAATGGTAACTTCATTCTTAGGATGAAAACCACTTTTTTTCCTTAGTTGTCTAAACGACCATTTGTATGGATCCGCAAAAATAGCCATCCTTAATACATTCTTCTCATAATCTTTTTCATGATCTGAAAGTATTCAAGTTTATGGTTTATATTTTCCTTCCCTACACTTGGGTCAAACCTTCATAGGAGTGACATTCAACCAGTTCTTAGACAATATTGTTTGAAAATATCTTATCCATATTCAAGTACTTCTCTCCATACAGCAAAATATATGATTTGGAAAAGTTGAATCCCCATAAACTTTCACTGGTTTTTTAGTAGTAGAAAAGTAACTTTCTGCGAGTTCTTTTGATTGATGATGTAGTACGTTCCCTTAGGTGGCCTTTCATAATTATTCTACATAACAGACCTATCATCCAAAAGATGCAATTGTTTGACTATACAGCCAATGCCCTTAGGTGGCCCTGCATAATTCACCCCCTAACGGGTTTGTTAAATAATGGTAACTTCATTCTTGGGAACTACTTATTCTAATGCCTATTAGACCTTTTTCATATCATTCCTCAGATTCAAAATTTCTTAAGTCATAGTTTACATCTTTTTCCATCCTACTTAGGTGTGGTAATATGTTCCCAAATGAATTATCCAGTAATTGAGTCAATTCTAATTCATCCGTTCAAATCTATTTCAACCTTAAACATTAGACTTTTTATGTCCGACGTGCATGAATTTAAACTGCCCACAAAAGGCAAGGGAAATATCAATAAAAGTCAAGTTCCATCTCATTAAACATACATTTTGTATGATTTAGGTAATATTGAGCAATTAAAAGATTCAAATTTTGTAGTGTTATTTATAATAATCCTTGTAAAAAAATCAAACTATGCTTACTAGGCCCATTGGCTTAGGTAAAAATTTAAAGTAGGTAGAAGGAAAATGAGTGCACAAATGATTAAAGGTGAAAACGTTCTTCATTTGATGCACAAGGTTTAGAAGGACGTCCACAGACTGGAGTTTCTTCTCTTTTTATAAGAAATTACAATAGGCTGTAAACATAAGTCTTAATTTGATGTACAACATCTCGATCTTCATCAGCAGCCACTTGAAGCTCATGCACTCGACCAACTTCACTCTTCTCATCCTGATGGAGATCTTTCTTGGCATCCGAGATGGCTTTCATACCATTCATTTGAGCTCCCTCCTGTGAATTATTGAGTTGGTCATGTTCCCCAGTAACAACATCTAACTGTTGCTGAAGGTGAATCTGCTGGAAGACTTTATCATTGATCTTATGTTTTAGCTCCATCATCTTGGCAGCATAATCTGCCTCATATTGAGATACCGCAGCTTCAAATTCGCTAATATTGGCTGACAGCTTCTCCCTGGTTAGATCTTCACGACACTTTTGCTCCTTCTCCCTTCTTAAGATGACCAGTTTCACTGCAGCATGGGTCTTTTCATATCCAAAACCGCCAAGTCCCAATATAAAAAATAGGGATGATAGCCGAAGAATCTTCGATGGAAGCTCCTCTAGAGGCACTTCAGATATGATTTTCCATATATTCTGTCATGCCTTGCATCATAAAAATTGGAATGCCTTTTGAATTTATGGGTCCGACTCAGCATCCCTGTCACAGGGGGGAATGTAATATGGGATTAATACACTTAGGGAAGTTCCATGTTCTGCTCTTTCCCCCCTGAAATGTGCTTCTTCACTTTCAATTCCCATTGGGGAAGAGGCTGAAGCTTCACCTCCAGATCTAACTGCTGAAATTGATGGCCCTGAATAATCAATTGAAAGCTTTGGTTAGTTTCAACGGATAACAAAAGTTAATTGGCTATCTTGAAAATTAAGTATAGTCGCAAATATTGTTATCCCTTACCCAATGGTAGATCAATAACTTGAGAAGGATCCTCCCCATATTTCCTAGATTCAATGGTATTTTCAGGGCGAGTTTGAAGAAGCTCTACGGGGTTCATCTCCACTTGCGCTAATGCCTCTCCAATAGTAGGGTTTTCTGCCCCCCCTTCGGGCATTGGTAGTTCGGTAGCTTGTTCAGATAGAACTGCATATTTGAACCAATCATGATTAGACATGTAATAGGAAGTTATTTCTAATAGGATGAAGGATAACACTCACATCCATAATCTTCTAAATTACATGGTAATTTAACATTATTTATAAAATCTTTGAAAGATGTGCCAAGATCCATCATTTCATCTAATGTCATCTCATAATCCTTGTTAATATCACCAGTGGGAGCATTTGATGTGACTTCTTGGAGACCTTCATCCTGCCGTCCCAGACCCTGGACAGCATCTTCAGATAAAATCGCGGCATTAGTTTCAATAGCCGCCAAAAGCTCAAATGCATGGGTTGAACCTAAAGTATCACAAAATGGAAGTCAGTAGATGTTTCCTTCAACATTTTATGAAGCATTTTTAACTTACTAGAAGCAGGTTCTTCTCTTCTTGCAACAAAAACAGGAGGGATACAGGGAATAGATGCTGGATCTTTTCCTGGAGCAGCCAGGTCAGCCTGAATTTGCGATTGTTCCACAGCACCCTCCATGGTCCTCAAATGAGGATCAGTCCTCTCCCACAGAGGAGAAATTGAAGAATCCCCAGAAATCCCAAGGAAAATGAGAAAACTTTTCATGGTTTAAGACTCGTGATTATCTGAAGGACTAACCACTACTGATGAAGCATTTAGTTGTGGACTTCTTCCTATGATTACTTTGCTTCTTTGGATTTTTGGGAGTGTCGGTGGTCTCCATTATAGGTACATGAATGGGAGAATGGAAAGCCATATCCAAATTCCCATCCATGGCCTGCTGGCCTAGAGATATTTCTCCCGAATCGCGAGGAGATTCAGCAGTAGCCCCGATGGTAGTACCACCAGGGCTATATTGTGGCGAAGGAACCTTAGTAGTTCATTTCTTTACAAGCTGCAGGATGAAGAAAATAATATCCTTGAATAAGAAAGGTTTGACTGAAATCAAGTTGCAAAGAAAATAAAGAAAGAAAACTTACATCTTTAGGAGCCACATAATCATGCCACTCCTCATCTCCGGAAGAATTATTCCCCTCAGCAGCTCCACGATCTATCATTTCCTTCACCCTCTTGGTGACATGAATGGAATCGTCAGCGGAATATATGAGCATTTACATCTCTCTGATATAATCCCACGCTTCATCGGGGTTATTCTCAAAATTGATATCTGTAGAAGCCAGAAGGTTCCCTATTCCAGGGAGGTATAGCCCCTCGCACAAATCCAACCAGGCAGTTTCAACACTAGAGTATAAACTCTACCATGTCTGGACAGCCTCTGTTCGTAGATATTCAGCATGTGAACTAGAAGCCTGTGAGGAAGGTACTACAATCTTTGACTTCAGTTTCTTCCCAGCTCCTGCAACTACAAATAGAGAATAAGAAAATAAGACGTATTGCTCTATAAAGTAATGGTGATTAAATTTACACAATGAGGTAACTCACCAGGAGTTGATGGAGTGGGTCTTTTGATTCTGACTGGAGGATTATATCGGGCACGAGGCGGATTTTCCATTTGTTGTGCCTCATCATCCCCATCTTGGGAATCCGGTGAGTCAGTCCTTGATGAGGAATCCGGAAAAACAGCTTCAGGTGGGGAAGCATCACCTTCATGAGGAAAGTTTTTTTTCTCTACAGTCCTCTTCCTTTTCCCTACCTGATAAACTGGACGATTCATCACCCCTTTAGGGTATGGTGATATCCATTGCTCAGTATACCATGTAGTCAAGTAGTTTGCTTCTTTTTCAACTGGTAGATCAAAACCTGCCCCAGTCTTCTCCCTAGATGTCATCAACAATTGTTGTCGGGCAACCATCGTATGTTGCTCTAACCTGACATGTACAGGGGGAGATACAACAGTCTGTTGCAAACACTTGAATTGATGTGAAAATCTATATTGAGCGTAAGCCTCGCATATAATTTCTCCATCAATACAAGAAACCATCACACCATCTCTGCAGGCCAGCATGTATGCCCTCAAATCTAGGCTGGCTGTTCTATCATCAAAAAATTACCCATTTGGCGGATTTCCATAAGGAAATAATTTGAATTCCTTTTACATGCTTAGCCTCATGTTCATGTCATAAGGGTTGAGAGCTAATGGAGAAATTCCAGAGAATGCCTACACTGATGGCCTGAAACAACTTCTAAGGATCTATACACCATTCTATACATTATACGTCCTGATGTGAGTGGCGATCCATCCCCAAAAAAACTTGGAATGGTCCCACTATTCTCAAAGGAGACCTACCCATGAAGATATGGAGTAAACTCCTGTGAATCTTTTCTAAAATGGGGGTAGCCAACCCAACCATATTTCCCTCAGCCAACTTGGCCACAATAACGAAGGTCCCTTGCCTGACGCCTCCCTTAGAGTCCCTGACTAGAAAGATATAAATGCTGAGCCACAAGGCCAAGAATCCCCCCAGACGAGTCTTCTTTGGGATTCTTTGATTCACCTCATATCCCCACTTCTCAAATTCTCCTGCCTCTAGAGTCGACCAGAATGTGCCAGGAGCACCCCTCTTCTCTGTTTTGGGATAGGTGGTAGGGCGAGTGGGCCTCTTATCCTTGGATTTATTTTTCTTGGATTCCTTCTCCTTTGTATCCTTGTCTTGCTTCTCAATAAGAAACATATCCATCCACTCCTCTAGATGAATATCCTTTCTAGAATGAGTTAAGGAGGTCTTTGATCTCTTGAGCTTGTAGAAGATTTTAGATAATTCCTGAGCTAAAGCTAGAGTCTTCTCCGAATCACTCCAGGTCACCATGGGAGGGATGAATTCATCATAAATATCACCCAAAATTGGAGCCCCTGAGATCTTGTGGACATCCCACAGACTGATTCCTACTTCTCCATGAGTTAAATGGAATGAATTGGTTTCTGGGCACCAATGGCTGAGTATCTCCGGCACCAAGTTATCATGTCTATAAACATATGTTTTCCCAACCCAAACAGCTTCATATATCGCAACTCCTTTGAAATCCTCGACAAACTCTACATAGGTTTGTCGCACCCAGTATGCCCACATCTAGGTTGGCTTCACACCTCCTCTAGGACGAAAGTCCCAACTTCTCTTCCAGCCTTTGGATTGATCCATCTGAGAGTTTCAGAAAATTGAGGGATAACAATGTGGTTGCAGCTCAGGCTTATGAGGTTTTAGATCTGGCGTACAAGGGCTATTATGCATCATATAGGCCTTCTCTACTGTTCCATCACTTAGAAATACTCCTCCACATGAGATATTTGCTGAAGAAAAATTTGTGTAGTTCTGAAACCCAGAAATTGGAAGATAGTACTTTGACTATGGAATGGTAACTTCTCGCAGATGACCATAGCCATACAAAGGTATATAATTTCTCTTGGGGAAGTCACGATGATATTCCTTCAGATACATGGCCAAATCCACAAGAGTACTGTCACAGATGGTATAATAATCATGTCCAATGATTTTCATCATATCATCAAGTCGCTTGCTTGCTAGTTCATCATTCATTCCGATTCTCTTGAGAGCCAGTGGATCTGTACAAAAGTTGAATAATTAACTCTTAAGTAAGTTGATTTTTCATAAAATTTCTGAAGGAATTCAAAAAAAATGGCTAAGGAATTAAGGCGCACAAGTCTAATCATGGTGCACAAGTGTGGATGTGTCGTGCAAGTATGGAAGTGTCGCGCAAGTGTTTGAAACATAGGTATTACCGCGCAAGTCCAAATACATTGACAGCAGCACGACAGTGAAGAAATAGAGGGAAAAAGAGCAACTTGCGCAGCGAAGGTAACCTGCATGGAGAGAGCTCGAAAATCTGAAATTCGGGTGCTTTGTGCGAGAATGGCCGCCTATTTATAGGCCAGGCGCACCCCTGCGCACCTAAAGCCAGCGCACTCTATGGCCAGTGCGATTAAGAACTTGTGCACCAGCCTCTGCGCGATCAACACCTGCTCGCCGAAGTTTCCTTGGTTTTCTTCTTTCCTTAGAGTTACATCCTCATTTATTTCAGATCCAACTCTGAGGAGGGACTTTTGTTGATGCTCCTTTTTCGTTACATAGTCTAAACGAATGCAAAGGGAAATGCCTTAGCATAAATTGATTCATCCTTTGAAGAAAACATCAAAAATTGACAAAGGCATGAACAAGGCTTCTTTTTCAGTGAGGTCGCGCAGGTCCACTTACGCGCCGCCCAATGGTCGCGCAAGTGACTTGCACGCCCTCTATGAAAATTTGCCCAGGGTCTCTCCAGCCTATAAATACCCATGTGGGCCCCCCCATTTCGAGGACGAAAAATTCCAGAACCTCAGATTCGATCTCACGGCACCCTAGTCCCTTCTTAAAGATTCCGAACACTTCTAAGGTAATTTCTTACCTAGAACGGAAGATCTAAAGAGAGGGAGGAATGCCTAAGTGTTGAAACCCATCAACACTTGCGCGCCTGAGTGGCCAGCCCTTAAAGAAAATGACCACACTTGCGCGCCGCCTCGCTCCTTCACCAGAACTTGCACGCCACCCTTCTGGAAGCCCCTAGGGATAGTACTAAGGGCTTGAGCCAAGTCTCGACCAAGTATTACCCCAAGGGTTAAAAGTCGTGCAAGTACCTCTGTGCCGTGCAAGTATACTTGCGCGAGAAGAACTTGCGCGCCCACGTAGTAACTGCATGCCCACCAGGACTTGCGCGTCCCTCTCTTTTTGGGTGCCTCTCTTGCCTATTTCACCTCTCTTCTATCTATCCACCTATCCTCTTCAATATTAAGCCCTCAGAACTCTCTTCAAATCCATTTATGGCATGATTTCTTGATCGGATTCCTTATCTGAAAAGAATTCTGTGGAATATCTCTCAAAACCTAGTGATATACATATCTTTATGTCACCAAGGTAAGAGATTTCATTAATTTCAACCCCATCCTTCAAGATGAGAGGATCCATAACCTGGGCTCCTTTTCAGGAGTAAGCCCCAGTCCAAGTTCTCTTAATTTGGGCATCCTCCTTAGGAGTAAGCCCCAAGTCCTCTAATATGGGCATCCTCCTTTGGAGTAAGCCCCAGTCTCAAAGTTTCCAAAATCTGGGCAACCTCCTCAGGAGTAATCCCCACTCTCATAGTTCCCAAAATCTGGGCATCCTCCTCAGGAGTAAGCCCCAACCATAATTCCCATAATATGGGCTTCCTTTTCAGGAATAAGCCCCAGTTTCAAATCTACAAATATGGGCATCCTCTTTAAGAGTAAGCCCCAAGTCCCTTAATTCTAAAATTCCCATAACCTGGGACTCCTCTTCAGGAGTAAGCCCCAGTTTTCAAATACCTTTAACCTGGGCCTCCTCCTTAGGAGTAATCCCTAGTCTTAATTTATGTTAACCAGTTTTAAATCTTCATTTTGATCTGGTCTTCCTTCTCAGGAGTAAAACCCAATCATAAGTCCCCTCCTAATTAAGGCATCTTCCTCAGGAGTAAGCCCCAAGTTAGTGTATCCAAATCTCCATAAAGCACATATACCTTTATGAACCTTGTTCCCTGGTTTCTTCCCTGAAGTAAATCCTACTCTTCATCTATTTGGGCAGTTGAACATACATAAGCCCCACAATATTCCTTATGATTGCATCTTTCGTGGCACAATTGTCTGGTTTTACCAATACCTCTTGTTTCTCACACCGAGCATGACTTACGTGAGCTTAGAGTGTAAAAGTAATTATGACATCTTCCTTTGAGCCATCAATCATATATAAACATCATATTCTCTTACTTGAACTACGTGGATTCTGATTCCTTTTCTAAATAAAGGATACGTAGGTATCCCATCTGCGGGTGCAATCCCAATCCTAAAATAATCCATGTCCTTTTGAATGACAATAAACTTCAAGTGCCCCACTGAGTGGCTTTAAAACCAGAATCGTCATCATAATGACCAAGAGATATCTTTATAATGTATTAAAGGATACCATTGACTAAGAATCTCTAACAAATACATATGATTCTCTGTCTATGAAGAACCTCGAATACATATAAAAGTTTCTCTCAATTTCCTACATATTAATCATTTATTGTCAGATCTAAAGGAATGCTCATTTTATACTTGTTAATTTAATAAGGATTCATGAACATAACATAAATCTATAAAGAGAGTCCTGGATTAGACAATACTTCCCCTCAAAAAGGTGTGATGAGTCCGACCTCCCATCCTCTCGACCAATGCAAATTCTTAAGCCTCATCGGTCCACAACTAATGAGCACCTACCTTTGGAAAGAAGATCCAAATGGATATGGAATCATTGGATGTTTCTGGTTCTACAAACAAACCCGTTAGAAACCGATTGGAATGTTTGAACCTTAAATCAATGAGGTCATCCCCAATTCCTGAGGGAAACACCAGGCTATAATGGAAATGCTGAGATGCCATGACAGTAATATTATTGTAATGTCCTATGGTTCAGTTACATCTTTCTAAAAGGAAACATATGATTTGTGACCATCACCCGATGGGGGCTCATAATCCTTGAGACTTCTTCTCATGAAGTTCACACTTGTCGATCTCTAGTTATTGAGATCATGAGGACTGATCCTCATAATAGGAACACCACATGTTTCAGGTTTCATTGGTTATTCCTATCTATAGACATGTGTAATGGTCTCTATAATAGAGATCATTATCATTGTATGTCCTTTAATTGCATACTTTTATGCAAGTCAAAAACCATGGGGAAAAAGTTGTGGAGAGGTAGTTTGTGTTGGGTAAGTCATTGGTGAAATGACATTAATTGAATGATCAAGATAGTATTTTTCGCTTCCGAATTAAGGAAAAGATATTTCAGGTCTGGTGGATTAGGATGGTCGCACCTTCAATAAATCCATGACCATGGTAGTGGAAGTTAAGAACGTCCAGACATATCAACAAATAAGATAAAGCAAGATAAAAGATGATGACACTAGTGTGCATTCTACTTTATGGAGATATCGATGACGAATAGATTATATTAAAAAGACCATGTTCATAGGAAGGTAGTTGTTTCTTTGACTTTACCTTATCTTTATAGGGGACTCTATGGGTTTCTAGACCCTGCACTTGGTCGGTGAATATTGTTAACTCCTATTGATATAACGGCCTAGAGGGTCACACACTATAGCGCTTTGAGAATTTTCCCTATTCCGTGGAATAGGTATATAGAACTCGGAGGGCATCGCCAAAGGATCCAAGTATTATCCAGGTTATATGGAAAACCAAATTAAAAAAAATTATTCCATTATTCAATTATGGAATGATTTGTTGAATTTATTTATAACATCTATTTTCAAGTGATTTAGTAAATAAAATGATAAAATATTATATAAACGGATTTAAATATCAAGGGTTCGTTTAATACTTTCAGGAGAAGTGATTCGAGTTATAGAATCAAGTTTATCACGCGACATATATTTAATTGCAGTTAATGATAAAATAATAAATATTATTTATGTCATAATTTAATTTGTCACAAATAAATATTTATAATACTTATACTGTGAATATCTATTACACGGGGACTGGGAACCTATACCGGGTATTTTAGATATTCCCTATATAAGTTAAAGACAGGCTCTCCCCAGGGAACTATTTATGTGCTAGAATTGAGAGCCTCTATCTCCTCCAAGAATCTAGAGAGAGATTATCTCAAGCATGGAAGAACTTCATGCTCATCCTTCTTGGATCAAAGTCTCTTTCGTTGCGTTGATCATCGTCACGTCTAAGAGCACGTTGGAGTACCGCGCTAGCACCTGAATTCCAAAGAACGACGCACGAACAGATTCAAGAGGCATGTGTGGAAAATCTAGAGGGCTTCAACATCGGAGTCTTCCATCAACGGTCATCGACATCCTGAAATGGACTTGCATACATCAGATCCAAACTAGGTACATGTTCATTTTATTTTTGTGCTCTGTCAAATCCATGCATGGTCCTCCGACCGTACCATGATAATATCACCAGAGTCGATGTTGTTATGTTGCTCCGATGATGTAGTTTTCTTCAAAATTCTCAGTCCATCTTCTTCCACTGCCTGTCCCAGTACCTAGCAGTGGTATCAAATGGACGTGTGGTTTCTCAGAGTCAAAGGAAAATTTAAATTGCATTAAATTTAAGTATTTGGTGTTAAATCGGTTCCAACTGATCTAACCGCACATCGATCTGTTTCTAAAGGGCCATGTTATTGGCATTTGAAAATTTTAATTAGATTGACATCATCAGTTTTAAATTCTTCTTATTTTTGTATGAATAAATAATTTTAATTTTATTAATGTGTTCTTCAATGTACCGAAATCCATCCACGCTTTGGCGGGAATCCGATCACTGGAATTAATCTTGTGGGTTTTTTTTCGGAGATAAATAAAAAATATTATAATATAATATTATTTTAGTTTTCTAAAATAAAAAAAACATAAATCATTAATTAAAATGAGTCTTTATACATTGGGTCAAGTATTTTTTTCTTTTTTTAAAATTCTTTAGACTAGAAATTTTAAAAAAAATTAGGAGGCCAAGACCCCAAGTTGGGTCTTCCCATTTAAGTTTTTTTTAATTTAAAAGAGATGATCAGACATAATTCTTCTTCCACGTGCAAGGGGAAGCACCCCCCCCCCCCCCCCCACCCGGGAAAACCCCATGCCGCTGGATGGACCACTCCTCGCCGTCTTGTCAATGTTGTTCCACCCCTGCCCGGCGCCGGCCGGACCCCCTAGCCGCTTCCAGGTCACGCTTCCCCGAACCCCAGCCTCCCTTTGCGCCTTTCCAAAGTGCCACATTAGGCCTCCTTCCGAGCCACTCCCTCGCCTTGCCGCTGCTAGATCGACCACACCGCTGACCCTGCCCGCCACCATGTTCGTTCCGCTCTTCCTAGCCATACTGCATTACATCGTCACCTCGCACCTCGTTGGACGACGTCCGCTCGCCCCGCCTCCCGGTGCTGCACCGGAGTAGCGGACATCCCCCCTTGTGGTTGGCCGGTGCAGCGGGTAGCCACCCTCGCGGCTGGCCGGAGCAGTGCGCCCCCAGCTTCGTACCTCACCGGAAGAGGCTGCTGCGGGATGTTGCTGGACCAAGAGTTCAAGCCGTGGTTACGTTGTGGTCAGTCCGCAGGGTCGCGGCGGTCTCGCCACGGTAATACCGTGGTTGTGGTGCTCTGATCCCTCGATTCTTCTTTGCTCCAGTAACACACCCTCATGGAGGTTCACAATCCTTCCAGACTCCTTTCTCCGTTAGAGGTAACCCCACTAATTAGTTTTAATTAATTTAGTTTTTTAAATTAAATTAATTATTATTATTTTGGGGTTTATGTATTATTTTAATCTGAAACTTTAATTTAATTATAATTATAATTAAAATAATTTAATAAATTAGTTTTTAGAATTAAAATTAAATTAATGGTTTAATTTAATTTATGGATTTAAAATTTAATTCAATAGTTGGAACTGATAAAAATAAACTAATTTAATTTATTTAAATTCATTTAATTTATTAGATCACCCTTTTACTATCTAAATTTTATTTTAGTTTAATTTTTGTTGTGCTTAATTTATACTGAGAAGTCTTGAGAAAGCGACTGAACCATGTAGGTATGGCTTATTTATTTATTTAATAATATATTCAAAGCATGTGATGATTGTAATAATTAATTAGAAAAATGACGGTCTTCGAATCATCTTTTAAGTCAAATATGTATAAGGGCATGTGTGTCCAACGTAGAAGTTGTATTTTGTACCCCTAGACCCCCTGACCCGTGTGTGAGTTTATTTTTAATTAAACAGTGATGATCTGAAACTCAAACCCTGCCAAGTCATGGTGGTAATCCTGACGGGAGTCGAGCACATTTCACTGGGGCTAGTTACGACGTGAGTCAAGTGTCTACTCTGGTATGGATGCCCCTAGGTCCAGATTGATCCATTTATGGATTGATCATAATAGAATTCTCAAGACCAGTCAGATTGTACGATTTAACTTTATGCATTTTTTATTGTTTTATGTGAATGCATGATTATTTCATGATCACATAGAATAGAAAATAAGGTAAAAAATGCATAAAGAAGAGATGAATATATATATATATATATCCATTTTCATGTTCAGTTTGTAGCATGACAATCTAGTTTGAACATATAAATAAAAAAGGATTATATTCGTCAATAGATATAAAATTCCTCAATGATATGTATTAAGTCCAAAATCCTTCCACTTATCACAAATAAACAAAACCGGGATTTTGGGGTGCTCGTCAGCAATATTTGAGAGTGCCTCTTACTACCGGGGTGCTTTCATGAGAGAAATGGGTCGACATAACTAAACTGAGTTGTCAAGGATTATCCATAACTAACTTACTATCACTTTAGAGGCAAGATGTTGAAATAATCAGATTCAGATTCTAAAAGCTGGGACTTTACTCAACAAAAACAAAGAACCATGAGATGAGTGGTTGTCTAGCCTAGTGCCTTCATTGAAACCCTCCATGTAGTGGTGTAGCCATAGCTTGTAGACCATGAGGGGGGTTTTGAAGATCTTTTCCACTAGATTACTCCTATAAAATACTATTTTGAATCTAATAGTGTGGGCTATTAAGGTTCAAAAAATAGTGGGAAACATTAAAATTACAAAAAAAAATTATTATAGATATCTTTCAAAAAGAAATCATCACAAAGAACTAATTGCTAAATGTTTATCTGATGTAGATTTAAAATGTAAATCAACAACACCACAAGTACTTTATCACTATGATCAATTTTGGATTAAAAAAATATCATGACCGGCAATAACTTCCAGGACTGGTACGGGCGCTTGTGCATAGCACAATGCCGAGAAAGGAAGTTATATGTGCTGGAATCCCCAGTTCCTGTTGAGCCTCCTCAGGGAGAAAGTAATGAGGAAAAATATAAATATAGAAAGCATGTATATGATGCACTTGATTTTAAATGCATCAAGTTTTCATCCATGTCCATCCAAATTCAAAAAATGCATGAGTATGAGGATGCCTACAAGATGCTTTCACATCTCCAAGAATTACAGCAAGTGAGTGCTAGGAAGGAATGATAAGAGATCTCAAGTGCTCATTATAAGTGTAGGAAAATATAAGGGAACCAAGATGGTCCTCATCTACTCAATATGATTGGTTATATTGAGAGGAAAAAATACCTTGGGTTCATATTGGACGAAGAACTAGCAGTGGATCTCATTCTTTCCCCTTTACCACCAAGATTCTCAACTTTTATTGTCAATTTTCACATGAATGATATAACAAAGTTTCTCTTGGGCCTTTTGGATTAATTCATCAAACTAAAAATGATATGAAAAATACCAATTCATTTTTCCTTATGGTGAACAAGAAAAAAAAGGCAAAGAAAACGGGTCCACGGCCAAGTCAAGGCCAAATACACCAATGCATCGTCCTACAAAGAAGCCAAAGAGTCTGAGGAAAAGTAATGATAAGGAAACTATCTACTCGGAATGCGGTAAGAAAGTCCACTAGAAGAGTAATTAAAGATATGGGAAGAAGAAGAATCCCGATTCTTCTACTTCATGTATTTTTTCATTGAATGCAATCTATCTTTATCTACAAGTTGGGTATTGGATAATGCATGTGGCTCACACATTTGTATTCATATACAAGAACCAAGTAGGTTCAAGAATATTTCAAAAGGTGAGGTCGATCTCCAAGCTACAAATGGTTCATGTCTGGAAGCCTTGGAAGTGGGAAACGATAACTTAACCTAGCCAATATGTTTGATTATAGTTTTAAAGAATTTCTATCATGTACCTTCTGTAACCAGGAACGTTATATCTTTGTCGAGTTTAGACATTATGGGATTTTATTTCATGTTTGGAGATAAATGTTGTGTCTTTTATATGGATAAAATATATTGTGGGATTGCACATATTAACAATGGTTTATACATGATGGAACTCAAAGACCCTGTAATGGAAATCAATGATAAAAACAGCCAACATGACTCATATATCACCCACCAATGGAACTTAATGATTGGACATGTAAACATGAAGTTATTATGAATATTACATCAGGAAGGGTATTTAGACTCAGTATAGTTAGATCCCTTGGATGAATGTCAATCTGGTTTACAAGGAAAAATTACCAAATCACCTTTCTCACTAAAGGGAGAAAGAGAAAATGCTCTACTTGAATTAATAAACACTGATTTTTGTGGTCCATTTCCAGTGGAAGAAATGGGTGGTGTTTCATACTTCCTTACTTTTACCGATGAATATAGTAGGTATGGATATATCTACTTAATGCGGTGTAAGTCTAATTCCTTTCATATCTTTAAGGAATACCAAAATGAAGTAGAAAACTAACATGGTATGAATATAAAATCACTCCTCTCAGACCGAGGCAGAGAATATCTTAACCAAAATTTCATTGACCACTTTAAGTAGTGAGGGATAGTATCCCAACTCACTCCTCCTTATACACCACAATGGAATGGTGTTAGTGAAAGGTGTAAAACCTTTCATGACATGGTCAGATCAATTATGAGTGATGCAACTCTTCCACAAATCTTTTGGGGATACGCTTTTCCGACGGTGGCATATTCCCTTAACCGAGCACCAACTAACACTGAAAATGGGATTCTATATGAGTTATGGTATGGAATGACACCGAGTCTAACACACATACATGTATGGGGGTGCGATGAAATTTTCAAGACATTACCAAGTGAAAAATTAGCATTCAGAAGCACCAAGTGCATCTTTAAAGAATATCCTAATGAAACCAAAGGATATTACCTATATAACCCTTTAGATATAAAAATTAGTGAGGAAAGATATGCCATATTTCTATAAAGGGAAGACATTTCAATTGGAAGTAGTGACATCAATATTTACTTTGATGAAGTTAATGCTCCAGATGCACAAGATTTTGTAGAGGAACAATATCTACAAGAGAAAGTGGAAGAAGAAGTTGTTCTTGAGACATAAATATTGTGTAGGTCTACGTGAGAGGATAGACAACCAGAATGTTGTAGTTTTCTTGTCACCGAGTCAGGTGATGCGTTAGTCCTAGAGGATGATGAACCTCTGACCTACAAGGAAGTAGTTGAAGGAAAATATGCGACTAAATGGAATTAAACCATGGATTCTAAGATGGATTATACGTACCAAAATCATGTTTGGATTTTTGTAGACCATCCTGTTGATTTAAATCCCATTGGATGCAAATGGGTATTCCAAAAGATGTTGGAAATGGATGGTGAGGTTAATTCCCTTAATGATAGACTGGTTGCCAAAGGTTTCAGGCAATGTCAAGGTATTAAATATGATTAAACCTTCTCACTAGTATTAATGCTTCAATCCATTAGAATATTTCTTGCAATAGCAGCCTTAAATGATTTTGAAATTTGGAAAATGGATTTCAAAACTGATTTTCTAAATGGGTAGTTGGTTGAAGATGTCTATATGACTCAACCCGTAGGGCTTTTCAAGTCAAAGAATTCCAATAATGTATGCACGTTACAGAGATTCATTTATGGATTGAAGAAGGCATCACGATCATGGATTGTTCATTTTGATGATGCCACAGGAGAATTTGGTTTTTTCAAAAAATGAAAGAGAGAATTGTGTCTATAAAAAGGATGAAGAGAATTCTATCATTTCCCTAGAGTTATATGTTGATGACATATTAATTATGTGAAATGAGGTGAAAGTCTTACAGCCAGTTAAGAATTGATTAAATGAATGCTTCTCCATGAAAGAGTTAGGTGAAGCAGCCTACATTCTAGGGATCCAGATCTATCGAGATAGATCTCAATGGCTTATTGGGCTATGTCAAAGTACATATATTAACAAGGTACTCAAAAAGTAAAATATGGAACAATACCGTAGAGGATTGTTTCCCTTGTCACATTCTATAAATATCTCCAAGAAAATGTTTCCACAAACACAGGAGGATATTGAAATAATGCGTACAATCCCTTCTGCCTTGGCAGTGGGTTATATCATGTATGTCATGCTATGTACTAGGTTTTATGTAATCTTTGCTTTAATAATGGTGGGTAGATATGAAGATAATCTGGGAAAGCTACATTGGGAATCTATTAAAACTATCCTAAAGTAATTGAGGTGCACTAAGGATATGTTTCTGGTGTATGGAGGAGATGAGGATCTAGTAGTGAGAGGATTCACAAATTCCAATTTCCAGACAGATCACGATGATTTAAAATCACAGTCAGGCTACATATTTTGCCAGAATGGTGGTATAGTGAGCTAGAGAAGCTCGAATCAAGCTATGGTTACCGATTCTATAGAATATTTCAAATATATTTCAACTTGATGAAGAAAAAAAATTAGTCGGGATACGTTTCTTTGTCTCATACATTGGTGTTGTGCCTAGAATTTCAAACCCTGTTCCAGTATATTGTGATAATACTGCTGTAGTGGTTCCTTCCAAGGACCCCAGATCTCACTAGAGGTCAAAGAATATTCTTTAGAAGATTCAAATCTTAAGGGATTTTAGTCAAAGACGAGAATTCACAGTTAGTATAGTAGCCAAAAAGTACAACGTCGTTGACCCCAAAACTAAAGTTATTTCTCAGTAGAAGAATTATTCTCATGTGACAGCTAGTGGATTGAAACATGTTAATAGTTGGCTCAAGTGAAAGTGGGAGTATTGAAAGTGTGTTCCCTATAACCAAAATTTATTGTACGTTGATTTCCACCACATGTATGGGGTTTATTATACATGCTTGTGACTAGCTTACTATAATAGTGTAGATACTTCTTCATCCACTTTTTTTATAACAATGTCCTTAGAATACATGGTCTATCAAAGGGTTATAGCAGATCCCATGCTATAATGGGAACCCGAGATTCCATGACAGTAATATTAAAGTAATTTCCTATGGTCCATTTACATCATTCTAAAAGGACACAGATGATATGTGACTATCAGTTACTGGGGTCTAATAAGCATTGAGACTTCTTCTCATAATGTTCACACATAATGATCTATAGTAAATGAGATCATGTGGATTGACCTGCATAATTGGAACACCACATGTTTCATGTGTCATTAGTCATTCCTATCTATTGAAACATGTAATGGTATCCAGACATGAGATTATTATCAATGTATGTCATTTAATTGTATACTTTGATGCAAGTCTAAATCCACAGTGATAAAGTCGTGGTGAGGTAGTTTGTGTTAGATACGTTATTGGTGACGTGTCATTTATTGAATGATCAAGATATAATTTGTCGATTCCAATTTGAGGAAGATATATATCAGGCCTGGTTTATTAGGATAGTTTCACCTTCATTAAATCCATGGCCATGGTAGTGGAAGGTAAGAACATCTAGACATATCAAAAAATCATATAAAGCAAGATAATGGATGATGACACTAGTGTTCATTCTACTTTATTGATATATTGATAATGGAGAGATTATATTACACAGACCATGTTTGTATGAAGGTAATTGTTGCTTTGACTTTAACTTATCTCTATAAGGGCCTCTATGGGTTGCTAGAACCTGATCTTGGTCGGTGAATATTATTCACTACTATTGATATAAGGGCCTAGAGGGTCACACAATATAGCTCTATGAGAATCTACCATATTCTGTGGAATAGGAATATAGAAATTTGTGGGCCCCACCATGGGGTCTGAGTATTATCACTGTTCTATGGATCCCTAATTAATTAATTAATTAATTAATTCTTCAATTATGGAATAATTTGTTTAATTTGTTCATAACATGTATTTTCAAGTGATTGAGTAAATGAGAAGATAAAATATTATTCAAATGGATTTAAATATACATGGATTATTTAAAATTTTTAGGAGAAGTGAGGCGATTTATAGAGTCAAGTTATTCACGCAAAATATATTTATTTGCAGTTAGTGATAAAACCATATATATTATTTATGGAATAATTTAACTATTCAGAAATAAATATTTATAATACTTATACAATGAATATCTGTTACACGGGGTCTGGAAACCCATACAAGGTATTTTAGATACTCCCTATATAAGTTAGAGAGAGGATCCCCCCATGGAACTATTCATGTGCTAGAATTGAGAGTCTCTATATCCTCTTGGAATCTAGAGATAAATTCTTCGAAGCAAGGAATAACATCAAGCTCATCCTTCTTGGATCAAATTATCTTGTCTTAGGGTGATCATCGTCACATCGACGAGCTCATTAGAGTACCACACTAGCACTCGAATTCCAATGAACGACATGCCATCATATTCAAGAGGCATGAGTGGATGATCTGGAGGGATTCGACATCATATTCTTTGAGAAATGGTCGTCGAAATCCTACAATGGACTTGCACATGTCAGATCTAAACTAGGTACATGTTCGTTTTATTGTTGTGCTCTGTCAAATCCATGTGTGGTCCTCGGACTATAATTGGATAATATCGCCGTAGTCGACGTGGTTACGTTGCTCTAGTGATGTGATTTTTTTAAATTTCTCGCCCGTATAATTCCACTGCCTATCCCAGTACCTAACAGAATGAACCCCTCTCATGCCACCAATGTTGAGGTAGAAGTTGAACAATTTATCAAACACAACTTTTTCCGAGAAGTGTAATTCCCAAGGTGTATTTCCAACATCAACCTCATATAGATTAATAATGGGTATATAAGGGTCTACATCAACTTTAGAGAATTTAATCAGCATTACCCAAAAGGCGAATTCCCATTTCTGGTCATAAAACTCTTGATCGATGAAACTAATGGCTTATAAGCCCTTACATTGTGGAAGGGTACTCCAGAAAAAATCAGATCTAGATGACCCCTAAGAGTAAATAATCCACTACCTTTAGAGCACCTCAAGGGATCTTATTCTATCAGGTCATTCCCTTTGGATTAAATAATGTTTGCACCACAAATTAGCATGACATGAAACACATCTTTAATCCATACTTGGGAAGGATAGTCGAGTGTTATGTCGATGACCTAGAAATAAAATATCGATAATGATGTGATCACCTCATAGAACTCCAAATAATCTACCAAAACCTATTACATCACAGTCTAATGATGAATCTTCTGAAGTGCATTTTCGAGGTAACATCAGGAAATTTTTACAAATTTATAGTACACCGTTGTGACATTGAAGTGTACCTAGAGAAGGAAAATGCTTTTTTAGTGATGTCACCCCTTCGAAATCTCAAATAATTGAGGAGACTCTAAGGGAGCCTCACCTACATTCGATGATTCATAACCAACCTAGCAGGAAAAGATCTCCCCTTAACCAGTCTAATAAAGAAGGTAGTGGCCTACCAATGGGAAGATGATTTCTAGAAATCCTTTGAATGTATAAATTAATACTTACTGCTCTCACTAGTTTTGATGCCTTCAGTGGAAGGGAGGCCACTCATATTATATGTGGCCACCATGGAATGCTCGTTGGGAACCTTTTTCATGTAGAAAAATGATTCATGAAGTGAGAGTACCCTCTACAACCTTAGCCAGACCATGATAGGTATCGAGACATGATATTCTAATGTCAAAAAAACTTCATTGAACTCATCTTTGTTGTGAAAAGGATGAGGAATACTCACATTGCTACGAATTCCATATGATATCTCGTATTGACATGATTAAGTATGTCATTGTCTCCCCATGTTGACCATGAACCTAGCTCTATGGATGGTCATTCTGCAGTAATATGAGATTGATTTCATATCACAAAAGACAGTGAAAGAAAAATACCCCACTAATTTCCTTAAATCACATCCTTCTTTGAAAAATTAACCATAAGTCACTATGCTCCTAGATGAAGAGGTCTTCTATTCCCATGACACTCCCTCGACATGGGAGATGCATTTTTATGGAACCTACCAGGGTCATATCAGTACTAGAATGGACCACCAGAATCTCAATAGGGTTGTTCTATGGATTGTCTTTGTCTCTCAAAAAATTAGTTTTCCCCTAATCTTTCTCATTGTTTGAAGGCCGCCCAATTAATCAGACTGATTACCAAGCCCCCATCGGTGGATTGGAACTAGCCCTAGAGCTACAAATAGCCTACATGAATATCAAAGTGGACTCAGATCTATTAATAAAGAAGATCAATGGAGAATATACTATCATAAAGGAGGAACTAGAACCCCTCACTGGCTATGTCATGGGATTGATGGGAGAATTCCCCCTTTGACCCCACATTTCATTATGTCTCCTGATCAAAGAATAATCACGCTAATGCACTATCTAATGAAGTCATCATCCTAGACGACCCTGATCAGGAGAAAGAAACCTTCAGCAATATACTTCAAAGAATGGTTTCATAAATCATCATATGTGATATGGATGAAATCAATTAGGCAAACACTACACCAAATCATAATGAACCAATGAAAACCCCTAGATGGATTGAGCATATAATCGGTTATCTTTGAGATGGGAATATCCTGATAAATCGAGCTGGAAGTGAATAGATTTGGCATTGGGTAGCCAAATTCACTCTACATGATGGTCCAAACAAGGAAAAAGTTCTATACAAGTGATGATTTAATGGATTTATACTCTTTTTTATAGTATAAGGACAAGTTCAAAATGTCATTAAAAAAGTCTATGTTGGTTCCTATGGTTCCCATCAATCTGGAACCTAGATCTCCCACCAGATCATAAGGTTGGGATAATACTATAAAACCATGAAACATGACTAGGTAGAATTCACCATGAAATTTCATACATACTAAATACATGAAAAATTCATCCATCAGCTCTCAGATTTGTTACATGCAACTAAATATTACTGGCCATTTTTCATTTAGGGGATGGATGTTGTGGGGCCATATCGCTCAACCACAGCTAACTAGTTTAGGTACATCCTCACTGCTACTAAATTCATTTCCAATTGGGCTGAGTAAATAACCCTTAAAAAAGTTGGTACAAATAACATCATCAAATTTTGGATGTCCCATATCAGCACAAGGTTCAAAGTAACTCACAAAATATCGACAGAAAATGACAAAAACATCCATTAAATGGAGTTGAAGAAGCTTTACTAGGAGTAACACATTCATTCCAATCACTCATCTCGCAATCATTCAGTGTAAAATGGACATATTGAGTCCTTTAATAATAATCTATCAAATATACCCCAAAAGATGGTGAACAAGGTTAAAAGTATTGGCCAAAAAAACTTCTCCACGCTTTACGGTCCAACAATAACGACACATATACTGCTACACAAGAAACACAAAAAACATTGGTGTATGGGACTAAAGTAGTGTTACCCATTTATTTATATCTTCACACACTTCTAATATCCATTTATGTATAAATAACTAATAGTGAACAATCTCAAAATTAGTTGGATGAGTTGGAACGACTAGATGAGAAGAGGTTGTGCACATTGTACAATCTAGAAATTCATCAAAACCATATTGCACCAGCCTTTAATAAAAAGATTTTCCTCCATTCACTCCTTCATGGAGAACTGGTGTTGGATCCTAGAACCCCAATGATATTGGGATAAAAGCCCCTAAAATTGGGTTCCCAATGGGAAGGACCTAACATTATACATAAGGTCTATCCTAATAGAGCCTCCTCATTAGACACAATTGGTGGGGAGCATGTCAAACCACACACCAATGAAATATTTATCAATAAATAATTTTCATAACCACCAAAATTAAACAATATAAATCATTATAAGTCCCATAATTCATACTAAGTTCTTAACATTAAAATTTACAAGTTCATCCTAACCACACAACGTTAAACTATATGGAGTCTGTCCTTTCCCTAAGACGTTAAACTGTATGGTTTCCTAAGAACTATATGTGTCTTGATTTATATATTCATTGGATACATAGTGACTTCCAAACCTTTGTTTATGGTTCTATATTAAGAATTGTTTTCCTTTCACGTTGGGTGATCTGGTGTCCTTACCAAATGATATTTAACTGCACGAACCCAAAACATCTCCCTTTAGGACATGTGACCCAATGGACTCCCCACATGACATAAAAATACAGAAATCCATGATATTCATCCCCATTCATATCATGTCACTTACTCCCTTGCTGCATGATGTTAAATATCATTGTTATTATATAAAAAATGTATGGATTGATTCTCATTTTTAAATGGGATACTTAGGGAGACCTCGATCTTGTATCTTGTTCTAGACACCACATAATGCACAATACACTTTCGTACATAGGGACCTTGTCGCTCCATGTTTCTAAAACTGACCATGTATAACATGGGCTAAATAATTATGAAAAGGGATTCCCTCACACAGGTATGTTGAAGAATATCATCCTCGACATGTCTTCATCCTCAAATCATGATATTAATCTGCAAATAAGTTTTAGAACAACATGTGGTTTGGTTCTCAATTTAATTAGATATGTATTTATTTCCATACTTCCACCCCTAGTCCCAAACACAATTTTGCAATCAATTCATGATGGCTCAACTTTATCCTTGCTTCAAAAACCTTAAACTACAATGATTATGAAGAAAAAAATATATCTTGATTTATATCATCACAAGATATGCAGTGACTACTAGATATCAAATCCTAGGATTAGCTATAATTGTAAATGAAAACAATGCCCACCTCTATATATGGGTTAGACCTAAATAGAATATTTCCCATTCTATAACTATGTGTTTCTTGATTCTCATCCTTATAAGATGTTTAGTGATGCCCAAGTCACCATATTTGGGCCAAGCTACAACACTACCACTTTTCATGACCGTCCACATCATCCATAACTGTAATATGTTAAACTAAATGGAAGTATGCGCTTACTTCATGATGTTAAAATTCGTGGAAGTACGTCCTTACCACAAGATATTAAACTGAATGAAATTACATCATTAAGATATGATGATAAACTTCCTGGAAACATTCCAAACCATGTGACATTAAAATACACAAAAAAAATCCCCGAAACATGACAATAATCTATATAGACCATATCACATTTTTCATCCTTTATCAACATGCCAAGAGATAATTACCTCTGTCAACTAGAGTACATGGTGCTTCCACTGTTATTCAAGAGCACCTCGAAACCATATATCAGGGCTCATGACTTTTTCATATTAGGCCTACATAATATTTTATGGACCTTTGAATGTATATCCAACTTCAAGGACCCTTTTCATTACTATTAATACATCTCATTGCTCCTGCACATGAGCCTATGGCCATCAACTGAATTCATCACATTGTAAATAGACATTCTAATTCACATGAGCCCTAAAATAATCATGGATGAAATCAACACCTTAGTGTGTATGAACCAATCCCTATATGACTGTCCCATATCATTACTCATGACATGTGAACTCGAGCTGTGATTTACAATATTTCCATCCAATTCTCGGTAAGATGTTAGAGTACTCTTTAACTTGTATATCCTAATTAAACTCTTCTATATCATCTTCCATTCTAGTTCCATGAGAGTTAGAACCCTAAACTGCCTTTGCTATGGTCAAAGATGTGAAAACATAAACACTATCCCATAGTGGTCCAAACTAGAAGACCGTAAACTGCTAAAAAAATAGACACAGGACCTTTCATGTCAAAAACATGAAAAAGGAGACCTTAGAAAGATTAATTCCTCCAAATTATAAAATATTCATCGTCAGAGTTTTTGTAAAAATTAGGGTGAAAAAATAAAAGGAATAAAACTCAAAGGGTCTACCAAATATCCCTAGTACAAGAAAATCTATTATCACTGGACCAAATGGTCTAAGAAAAAGTTAGAGAATTTTTTTAAATCTCCTCTCCATGATAATATATTCATTGAGAGATGACACAACTTTTAGGTTATTCAAAATATCCTAGTATTTTTACTCTATAAATAGATCACACTACATGATTTGGGGTATCTACAATCACTATAACATTCCATGGCCTTTGGAAAGGATATCTGGCATCGAGGACCCTTCACTTGAATATTCATACACTCCCATGACTCCTGCATATGCGCCTATGGATTTTAACCAAATTCATAACAATGAAAAAGGAAATTCAAAATATCAGGATCCCTAACACCACTACAGAAACACAAAATAAATTATTGTGTCTGAACCACTCCTGGTATGGTTTTCCCATGTCTTTCTCCAGACTTGAGCACTCTGGATCATGAGATACAATCCAGACACAAAACTATCCCGGTGAATTACATATCCTTGACATTACGTTACTGTTCATCATTCCCTTTCTCATGTAAAAATCGTGAAATTTCATCCTCTATCATTTTATAGCCCACACTTCATTATTTGAAACCACATGTCATTGGGCTCGAGATTCTCATTAAGAGATAAACTGACCTATGGTGACAAAACCCTTCCTGGATAGCTTTCTTCCCAAAACCAACTTCATCATCTAAACATTTGAGTTGTCAAAAATATTTCATAGACCTAGGAAATATATGTGGTGATTTCCTTTTTTTATTTTAATCATACAGACACATAAGGTTATGGACCCACCAACTAATGGAATCTTCTCATTTCTAGAAATGTAGTTTAACCCCTTTTAGCCTTAGAAACACAGTGGCTGAATCTGGAATTCCATAATGTCATGGAACATACCTAGCATGTATTCACCATCACATATTTATGGAATAAAAATTTCGAGTTATGATTTACATCATCCACACCCCAACTACCAAGGTGGGCTAAGTATCCTTAATATTCCAACTCCACCAATTTTATCTCCATGAAAATTTCATATCCCTTGGAAATGATAACAAATTTCAAGGACCATTTTCTTCACTTTTTATACATGCCCATGGATCCTGAATATGCACCTAGGGCTTCTAACCTAATTAATCACTCCACAAAAGGACATTTTGATCCTCTTGAGCCTTATAAATATCATGGTTGAACCCAAAACCTCAGAGTGTTTTAGATCATTCATGTTATGTTTTCACTGTATCCCATGATCACATAGAAGGTCTGAACTAGATGACCCTAAACTAAAAGTAATATTTGGGTTGAGATAAAAGACCATATAATAAATTAATATAATGTTTTATCTAAAATAACATAAACTAAAGTAATATTAGGTCGGATCTAAAAATACCTTAAACTAAAAGAAATATTATGTCTGAGATAAAATACACTAAACTAAAAAGATATATTAGGTCCAAGATAAAAGACCATAAACTAGAGAAATATTAGGTCTCTGCTAAAAAACCTAAACTAATGCAGGAAAATGATTCAGTATTTGTTCACTAAGCCGATTGGATTTTGGAAGATATAGAGAACTCTCCCATTAAGAAATATCTCCTACCTGGGTGATCCCTGTACATATCAGGTAATCATAAGATAGGTGGAATAGATTACGAATACAGAATCTCATGATAGTGGGAATTCATAAGCATCTTCAAAAGGGAATCTATGTAAATTTAAACATTCATTTATAGGAATTAAATTTTATTTGATATAAATAAAGTATTGGGTATCATTGTCAATTATCATAATATTATATCAACAAAAAAAGGGATGATATCATGTAATTTCTAGAAAAGGTATTTAGTGATTCCATATAAATAAAGGGATATCCACATGCAGAGCCTCTATTATAAATGTACTAGCCAAAATAGGATTCAAATTTTTTTTCCACCATTATAGCATCTCCTAAGATGAGTCTTTAAGATAGGTAAGCCTTCACTCTAATAAGCACATAGATTTGTGCAATTGATCAACATGCTCAGTCTCCTCCTTTAAAACATGTTTAAGCTACTATTATTCAGCAACATCATCATGCCTGGATTTCCTTTCCATGTCTAGGAGTACCGGTTGCTCTAATATGGTGTTCCCTGGTATCCGATATTCATATTGAAGCCAGGATAGTTTGGTTTGAAGATGGTCAATCTTAGACTAAAGGTGATTAATTTTAGGGTGGTGATGATCAGTCTATGACTTCCAAGCATCAGTTCCATCGTGATGAGAAACAACCTCCATCAAGAATTTGGAATTGGGCATACCAAATGTCACCGAAAGAACTAGTTTGCGACACCACCAAAGACTTAGGTGGGCATTAGTTTTCCTCAGAACTAATTCATCCTCCCCACAGATGTTTCTCCTAAGGGAAGGAATTTTTCTTCTTTCATGATGGACATCAGAAAAATCATAGAGGATTAAATACAGGAATATGAGTATTATTTTCCCTACAAAAGAAAAGGACGAAGTGGATGGTTAGGGAATACTAATCGCATGATCCTATGAAGTACTCATCATCATGATACTATTTCAAGGTCACTTGAAGGATCCAAACGTGGAACAAAACCTCAAGTAAGTCTTGTGGATCCTCCTTCAACAAAACTTCTTGATCTATTGAAGGAAACCCAAACAACCGAATGAGAACCCCTAGGATATGTGGTTTGTCATTGGAAAGTTCCTGGAAAACCCTGTGGAATTCATTGAAAATAAGGAGGGATGATATTCAATGGAAGATACCACAAATGGTTTTGAATCTCATGCACCACATCATCATTTGGAATAATAAAATTCCTTGGTGAAATCTAGGAAAAATCATAAGACCTTAAAACCTTTGTCAGATAAAATGAAGGAGATAATGGGGAGGAGGTGAGAGGTGTTCATACTCACTAAAGGATATGATACATGCTCCATGGGAGTTATAAAAGATTCCACAACACCTCAGAATCATGTACGCCATGTCTCATGAATGTTCTTTGGCCTTTCATCCCTACCACATGGATTTCCTCAGGTATGTCCATGTATCTCATTTGATGATATAAGTATAGACAAGTAGTCCCATCCACCACTTGTTTTCACATACACCATATGACCCATTTTCCTATGTGATACATTACTGAAAATTTGAGAAACAATACCAGACATTGCTTGTGGAAACTTTTATAATCCATGAACATTTTAAAATAAAACAAATTAGATAGAAATTTAAGAGGTGACAGGTGTTCACGATCAATTAAAGTCATGAAACACGCCCAGGGCACCCACAATGTGGTCCCACGAGACCCCTGAACAAACCTTCATTCTCTATAATGACTCTGAGACAAGTCACCCAATGCCTTTTGAAATCCTATTGAAAGGCACTTGGATCTTCTAATGGATTTTTTCATGTCAATGTTTCAACATTAAAGTCCTTTGACACATCATCATGATCAAAAAAAAGTTTTTTAAAATCAGCAATAATCCATTTAATGAGCATTGATGGAAGAAACTCAAAATCATTAAAACATAGGTGACATGGTTGATGTAGTCCATGGAAGAGACTCATAGAGATGCATGGTGTCAGACCCCACCGTCAACCCCAACCTAGAGATGCACTAGATAAGCCACACAAAACACCAAACACTAGGTATGGTGATGCATATAAATTCCCCACTCCAACATGAAGATAGTGTTGAACTGTGAGACTATGGATGGTTTTACTATGACTGTCTTCTACACGACAAAAATTCTTGAAGCGGATTTCTCAGAGAAACTGATAACATGACTGACCTACTTCTTATCAAGTAATAAAATGGCATGTAGCCGGAGTAGTAATTCACTACGAATAATGTAATTCACGTGATCATGCATAGATCACGTGAATGATCTATATTAGGTTATGAAAATAACATCCCAAAATCCCACTATATCATGTCAGAAACAAAAAAAATTGATACCGATTTAGTTTATGGCCTCTCCAACGTAAGGGTTACAACCAATATTTAAGGTGGAAGAATTAAGTGAATGACATGCTTTCTGGACCTTATGCACTTCATGAGTATCATCCACGTACACATGATAACACCAACTCATGTTTCTTGGATCATGATACACTCCTTCAACAAGCCATATAAGACATGTGGAATGCTCTAGGCACATCAAAGAAAGTCACAAAGTTCCCCCCGCAGACACCACTTTGATCTTGCGAAACCCATTGGGTATTTAACCAAGGGCTGGATATGCCCTTCAGACACATCACTTGACTCATATAATGATATTCTTTATATCATTTGAGTCTCAAAAAAGTGTCTCGACATGATAACCAAGCTCCCGTAACACCCTCTGGGAATGTTAGTTTGGACTTGCAATTTCCTCCAAACATGCCAGCCAGGTCCCGCGATGTCCCTCAGAGGTGTCATCCATGATATGAAACACCCCTTAGACTATGACATAATGAATCTCGTGACACCCTCTATATTTGTCAAGATAGGTCATGCGATGGATCTTAGGACATATTGACTTGGTCATACAATTCCCTCTAGATAAGAAGGTCTTGTCAATATGGTGTACCATGACTTGATAGAATTGTTTGTCCTCATTGTGTATTCCCAAAATATAGGGAATCCTCAGTGTGTAATCCTCGAATATAGGGAAGCCTTAATGTGTAAGACCTAACATAAATGGAATTATGGTGACTATGATTCCTTCCATATCAAAGATATCTGGGATACCTCTTTCTGAGGTTCGAGTCCTATATTGATGATCGAGAAAAATACTAGCATCTAAGTCCCTTATTCAAAGAAAGGCCATTAATAATTTTCTGTAAATTATTTTAATCAATGAGAATAGATCATGTTGGATTAGGGAGTTGAAATGATCATATCATCTGCATTGTAAACCCCCACAATGGTACATGAAAAACTCTGTGTTTAAGCCCTAACATAAACTGAACTACAATGAATCTGATTCCTTCCATAACTAGGATACACAGAACACCTTCCTAAGGATCCATATCTAACAAAACTCCCATTTCATTATAATCCCTTTAAGGAATCTGACATCTCATCCAGCGTGATTCAATTTTTCCTAGGATATGATCACCCTATATCATCCATCAGCGGACTAAGAAACCCACAAGCAATGATGACTCTGATTCCTTCTATAACCAGGATATATAAGACATCTCTCTAAGACCTAAGTCCCATAATAAATCATATCAAGGAATTCCTAATGCATAAGCCATGCATCATGAGAAATGAAGTGATCATTTTTCATCCCTTGTTTCTTAAAACTATAATGGAACACGTGTCTTTAGGGACTCATGATATTCATATCATCTTCACTATGAGTCTCTATAATGTGAGGGGAAACAATGAGAACTATGAAAACTCTAATTATTTCTATACTAAGGATACATAGGACACCACCTTAGGCTTTGAGCCCAAATATTTTTTGTCTCATTGAAAGAACATATGTCCTCACCGCATAACATTAAACTGCATGGGATGAACGAAACCCATGGGTCTTGATTCTTATAATAATCAGGTTATGAGGGATTCCTCATCGTGGATCAATTCCCTGATTAGAATATTGACCACCTCCTTACATGATTGCATGCTATAAAGAACATGGTTATAGAGATTAATTATATAAGATACATCTCACTACCAAAAAGTTATGAAGAACCTCATATACATATAGATTGATTCACTAAGGATACCCCATTATTTTTCATATGAAATAGAATTAACCTATATTCATTCCTTTAGGGTAGCCGGTCCAATATTGGGATTGGGATGAGATTGAGGAAAATATCATACATATATAAGAGAGTCTAATAATAGATAATAATTCACCCCTAAAATGGTGTGATGAACCCAACCTCCCATCATATTAACCAATGCAAGTCCCTAAGAGTTGATGGGCCTGAAAACCCAGATGACCACCGACCTTTGAAAAGAATCTCCATATACAACTATGGATGAGGGAACCATTGTGAGTTTCTTGGGAAGAGGTAATAGACGGTAAAACCAACTTGTGTGATTGAGCGGGGCCTTAAAATATCCCCCATCCAAACCATAAAGGCAAACCCATCCCATGTTTTCTTCAAAACCTGATGAAATAATAATTGTAACCTCGATGTGAATCTTTATAAATAAAAAAATGATAGGGTTATAGTACATTGAGCCATGGTGGTCGCTCCCTACATGAAAACAACACTGATAGGCTCAACACAAATCTCTCAAGACAATTTTTTTGAAACCCATGTATACAAACAAAGAAGTAATAGAAATATAATATGAGATTCCATTAATTCCATCCTCGCGTTGACAAGTCCACATGAGCAGAATGGTCATAAATAGAATAGAATACAATTGTGTTAACCGTGAATATCTGATCGAGAATTATCATGCCTATGATATTACACTAATTGGTACTCTTATTTCTTGTTTTCTATGTGATTATAGATACTGCTTTCATCAACATACTCCAAAACTGAGGAAATAACCCCCTCATCCAAGTTTTGATCTGGTAACTCATTTTCCACTATGACCCCCGACGGACATAAAGTGATCTAACATTCTTAAAATCTCCAATGGGAGGTAGATAATACGATCAGCTATGACTACCAATGACATGGTATGATCCCAACCATGGAAACCACCCATGAACTCTCCAAGAACGGCAGCCAGTGAATCTACATAACCTAGAAAAGGTTATTGCTATGACTGTAGACCTCATCGCTGTGTCCAAATGATTTAGGAGCTTATCCCTGAAACATGAAAATGACCACCTTCCATATCTGATGAAGGTGGACTAGGAGTCCAAATATGTATCCATTTTGATTCAGGTTCTATTGAGGTGGGAAATTTTGAAGCACCATTACCAAAACTATCCCAATACTACCAATCAGTAACTTGTTGAGGGTACCATCTGATGCACAACCGCCTATGACACCCATGAATGGGATACAAGGGAGACTCGTCAGTAGAAAAAGGAATTGGATATCTAGGAGAGGCCTCATATCCCATCTCCTAATTATGATTCCTGGAATCATACAACATTATCAACCAATAAGCAGGCTCATATCCATGCTAGAAAAAAAACATTATATTTTCATCTTCCCATAGAAAACATGGCTGAGGCTCCTACTCCCACCCCCATGCACGAAGCCCATCGAAATACTCTGATGGAACAAGGAGGACATAAATGGGAACATATCCCCACTTTGATCGATGATATATGTCAATAGATAATAGATATGGAGAATGTGTATATATATATACCAATACACACTATGCTAAAATTCCAATATATTTTAGCAATAGTTGAAGACCTCTGCAGGCATATTCTGGAACTATTATAGATAAAGGGGCATGTACATACTCTTATCCATATAGTTTGGACAACTAAACACTATGATCATTGCGAACATGTAGTTTTATTAGAGAAATCTCAGATTCTTGCTCCCACATAAGAGGATTATTAGCATATTCTGATAAAGGGTGAGGAATTGGGCCAAGATCATACTCCCATTCTAACCAAGGCCCACCAGGTTAGACCGTTACATGCCTTGGGACTGGGGAACATGACTATAAAAAAAGCCAGTGGAATATTCCAAAGGCCTGGGATCGAGCTCATAACTCTTTTATAGATGGGTATCACCATGTCAGTGGGGGAACAAGCCTTGGGACATGATCATATCCCTATCGACGAAGTCTACAAGCATACTCTAAAATCCCGAGATCATGCATATATACCTATTATGGACATGGTTAACCATGTAAGAATGGTACAAACCTTGGAGAATGTTCATATTTCTATTAGTGAATCTACCTGTCATAATCTAGTAGATCAAAGAAGCAAGGCACATATTCCTACTTCCACTGATGAATGACTGCATGAGAATCATTCCAAGGTAATATAGGTGGAGTCTCACATTCCATCCCTCATTTAAGAGGTACTTTGGCATATTCTGGTGCGGAATGAATATTCAGGTTAGGATCATATTCTTGTTACAATTTGGTATCACTAGGAAAGAGTGCCATGTGCCTCAGGGAAGGCTCATACCACTACCAAGAAAGAGAAGGGGCATATCCTTAAGGCTCAAGATTAGGCTCATACTCCTCTCTTGACTAAGACTCAACAATTGAGAATGGGACATGCCTCAAGAAAGTCACATATCCCGATCAATAATGATATATATATTATTGGCATATTTCAACAACTTCTCAATAGTTGGTTCATACTATCGCAACACCTGGTAGTTATATACAGGTCCTGGAAACCATCTCACAACAATACCATATCCCTATACAATCACAAAATGTAGGTTGACATATTCCACCCACAATGATGAACATGGACAATATACCTAATCTTCTCAATTCCAGTGTCCTTGGATTCATTTGAGACACATTATCAACACCAAAGGTTTTTTTCTACTCTTCTATCAAACCAGATGTATGATGTGTTTATTATGATGATAGTCCTCTTTGTGGTAGTGTGGAGATGGACTGTAGGGACTCTACTCCTGACATGTACCATGATAAACCACCCCACGACGATATCTCCCATGGGAAACACAATCCTCCATTTTTAAAGACACTGCCATATTTAGAGGTGAAAAAAACCTCGACACCTTCATACCATGAGGTTCTCAAAACACAAAGGTCAACCGTATATGGATTCCCCATTAACTTCTAGTAATAGTCCACTCTTGTTATTATGAGACCGTCAAAGCCATATTTTATTGTGTGATCTAATGGAGGCATGTATGTCAGATGAGGAGGAGGCTGACATCGATATATGGAGAGTGTTATTGGGAAGAAACTTTACAATTATGTTTTGGCCCCTCGTTACATCCATTTATGGATCCCAAATGAGATAAAAGATGAGTTAATTCCTTGCCTACTCGAAAATATGTGGGATACTCATCAGTGATTGAAGGATCGATGTCTCCCTTTTCTAAGATATAATTTTTACCTTCATACAATCAAGATGATATGTTTCTTGCTCAACCTAGATGGTATCTCCATGCTTTGGAATCCAAAATTGAAAAATCACAATGGAAATCTACAACACACATGCCTTCATTGCATTGTGACACTTTGGTATTTGATATATGAATCCACTTCATGAATATGTATTCGGGGATGGGGACATTATGGAACATTACACTTTTCTAATCCCCTGGAACAATAGAACCCCTTATACATGACATCCTATAATGTTATAACCTCTGCAAAATTAAGGTACCAACTAATGATAGGGCTAGTTTATCCCTCCTACAGAATTCCCCTACTTCAATAGTTCCCAAAAACCATGGAAAAGGAGAGATGATAGGCAGCAAGACTTCAAAATGGCCCCATCAAGATAATAAGAGGAAATTCCAAACAAGGAAATCGAAGTTGCAATCTCCCAGAAAACTTATCGTAAGAAATATTTCTCCCCATGGGCTATCATCTCACCCAGCTCCCATGAAATCAAAACTAAAATAAGTATCCTATACTATTATAGTTGTTACCATAACAACCATCCAGGAGTGGAATCTTCCCCCTAGGCTAGGAGAATATCTATCATCGCCTCTACACATCAGGTTTTTCAATCCCAGAGATGATTCAAGACATACCCTCGACACCCGTAGGTGAACCCTAGCAGACTGGGCTAGTGAATGTTATATCTTAATCATCACCACTAGTTTTGTTGTCCCTCAAGA
Organism: Viscum album; assembly: GCA_963277665.1. Classification (NCBI taxonomy): domain Eukaryota; kingdom Viridiplantae; phylum Streptophyta; class Magnoliopsida; order Santalales; family Viscaceae; genus Viscum; species Viscum album. The sequence continues at coordinate 1,506,802,837 of OY728139.1, read as the reverse complement.
GGACCCTGAGACATCATTGATTATTCCAGATCACCCCACCCCATTGGGATGGGGGAATTTATATCTTCATGTTCATCATGAGAATCATCATGTTCCTAACTGGAGCCATTAGATCCTCAAAAGTAGGACCAATTTGTGACAATGGTGGCCCCAAATGAACCCCACCCAATAGGGCTGGTGGTATTTTCATCATCATCATCACCACATAATAAATCAATCTTCTATATGTTGTATGAAATAAACCAGTGGTCAGAATCCCACAGATTCCTTCCACTATATGAAAAACATCTATTGGTTGGGGCTTTCTCAACAATCATGACTGAAAACTCCCTTAGATTCACTATTCATAGGCTTGGACAAGAGGAGAATAAAAAAAGGAAGTTATACCCCACTGAATTCTCAAGTCAAAACTCTTTAACAAGTCTAAGCATTTGAATAATGACCTTGATTGAAGCTATGCAGAATGATATTTTTTCATAGAATGAAATGGAACAACCACCATTTCCTGATATGCCTCTATGAATACCATCTCTGTCAACATAGTATATGTTGATCAAGATTCAAATGTAAAGGGACGAAATGTGGAACAAGTACCATATGAGGAGGGTGATTTGGATGCACTAAGTGATGTTGAGCACCCTTGGAAGTAGAGAATAATTAAAATTTTGCAACATCGAACAATTAGTTTCCACCTCCTCATTATAATATTAGAAATGAAAAAGGAAGAGACATGACTACATCTTAGTTTCCATCCATAGAGGAATAGTTGTCACAATATGAAAGTGAAATAAGAGCTCTTTGAAAATTCAAAGAGGAGTTACATAGGGGAAATCTTCCTGCTGGATATCATATTTATCCAGAGAAGAATATTCCCCCTGCCATAGATGATCTTCAAGAAAGAGTGGAATCCTAGAACCAGATTGGCTTCAGATATGGAAAACAAGTCTATAAAAATCAGGAATCCAAAAATGATCGGGACTTACCTCTGTTATAGTGACAACCTCTCCCTCACTAGGGTAATCATTCAAATATAGTAAGAATCAAGGATCATCAGAAGATGAATGTGGGACCACCTAATCAGATCCCACCCACTCCCTATGGATGGGTGGAAGCTCAGATAGTAGTCCCCCAGAGTTACTTACCACCATTAAATCTCAATCTACTCGAATAGCAGCCATGAAAGGGAGGCACACACCAATGCATCCTAAAATCAAGCCATATCTTGAATGGTTGCATGATACTCCACCTCCAAACAACTTTGGAAGCCACACCTTTTCTACATTTGGTGGTGTAGGAGACCCTAAAAAATATCTCAAACACTTCGTATCCCGATGTGAGATGATGATGGTACCTCAGGATGAATAGGAGGCAATAAAATTGATGTGTTTCATATATAATCTGATAGGGATATCCAATTTTTAGTACAAAAATCTTCCAATGGTATATTTTAATGGATAGTAAGACATTTCTCATTAGTTCTTTTATCATTTCAGTACAACACTAAGGGAGAAAATGGTCCCCAACTTGAAGAACTACTAAAAGTTATAGAATGAGAGGGTGTTTGATTTCAAAGAAATTTGGAATGGTTTAAACTATTCTCTCAACATCCCCCTATCATAGGTGCAACTGTTGGAACTCTATGCTGAAAATAATAGATATGTGTTGCAGACAACCCTAATCCCCATGAAATATAAAGGTGGGTTCCAAGAGTTCATTGAAACAGAACAATGAATTGAAGAGTATATTCAATGAACATGATCCAAGTCTCAAATCTTGTTGTCAACATAGGGGAAGAAGCCAGGAAGAGAAAAAGATGCATTTTTCACTCCCAAGCCCTCATCAGTACCCATCCTAGTACACAAGAAATCTCTGAACCACCCAGCACTAATTGTCTAGTGGAGGCCACCATAGAATCACCCTTGGCCAGAAGCAAAGAGAAATTTGGGTCACCAAGGATTTAAGAAATGTATTAACGAATTATACTCCTTCTGTAATGAACATATCCAATGTTATTTTTTGGAAGCCAAAGATAAGAACCTACTCAAACTTCCACAACCCTGTAGGCCTGATGAAGTCAACCTCACTGACCATCCTGACTACTTCCCTTTCCATAGAGTACTTAGCCATAATATCATGAATTTATTCATCTTCAAATATGTCCTTCAATTCATGGTCAACTCTGTATAGGTTACACTGGAAAATTCTCTAAAGTTGTTGGCTTGAATAACCATCACTAAGTTAGAATAAGAAGATAGTTAGAAGAAAGTTATAGACAATAAAGCGTAAAATTATAACAATTGGATGACTCATAAAATAGATGATCAAGATCATAAATATCTGAAATTAATATTTAGTAAACTCTTGATAGCTCTAACAACAAATAAAGGATCATCATATGTGATTACCATAGGTCTTCATGACCACCAGAAGTGGGAAGAGATAGAGGAGGAAGAAACATATTCTACTCCAAAGTAATCCCTAACTCTTGTAGATTTCTTCCCTACAATATCAGAAGCAAAAAAATGAACCCAAAATATTTACTCCTCTTCAGATGGAGAAATCATATTTAGTTCTGGGAAGATGATACACTTGTCAAAACCCTTCTTCAATGACGATTATTCCACCAAATATGGATTTCATGTGTATAACTAGGGAACATGAGGCTGCATGCGCTAGACCATAGGATACATGGGATAGCGCATGGATGGTCAGACTCAATATTCTGACCATATCCCCATGGAAGATATATATGTATCTGAGACCTGTGGGAATTCCCTCCAAAAAACATAATAGGTATGGAGGTGCCTCAAAGCCCTCCAGTTGTCATCAGCACTGGATTTTCTTGAATGACCACTTAGAGTGGGTTCAATCCATTCAACCTAGGAAATGAGGAAGACTGGTGAAACCACACCACCATCATTACATACTTCTTGAACCTTTATTCAAGCACCAAGGCCACCTCCCCCAGATTCCCTAGCACTTGAACTCTATTCCCAAGAGAATCCCCATACTGTAAAGCACCAACCGATGGCGCAAAAGTACAATTTTATGAAATAGATAGCTGTATTCCTAACTAAGTTCTCAATCCTTGAGGAGATTTTCCTTTGAATATAACTTTGAGAGAAATTTTTTTAATCCCTTTGAATCCCATTAGAATTCGAGACAGAATATCCCATAGCTGAGGACTATTGAGTGGAGAATATGTTCTTAAGATTTCATATTTCCATCTCATTCACTGATCAAGATTAGGAGGAGGCCATCCCAAGGGAAAACCAATCCCTTATATATTTTTTATAGACTCAATAATGTCAATTTTTGAAGGGTTCTGATGGATAATAAATCTGGGATCAATTTCATCCCAGTTCAAACCCTTAGATGCTTGGAATATAGAGAAGGCGACTTATCCCCAACAAAGATGACCATTTAGGGACATGAAAAGTGTTAGAAAAGACCTATCAGGAAGATCAAACTCAAGGCTGAATTTTCTGAGCTCTCATGTGAGGCCAATTTCATGGTTATCTAGCAAGACACCACATAAAATGCCCTGTTTGGATGGACCTAGATCCATAGCCTCTTGTTAGTACCATCAATATTCCATCAATGTCTTCATTACCCTGTCAATGGAAAGGATATCATACTACATTGTGATAGTTGCACCTTTGAGACATGTGGAGCCACATATTCTGAAGCATATCTCTATAAGAAGGGAATTATGTAACCAATGGTGGATGATGATATACATGTTTCATCTCCCAATGTCTTATGGACCTCCCTTGGGAATCCATGTATCCTGATCTATGATTATTATGTGCTACCAATAAACATGGTAGAAAGCGATGATGATGTCTCTTATAATATCCTCCCTCAACATCATATTGATGGAGATTCTCCCAGATGGCCAACTTCACCAAAATATGTCTCCACGTACGTAAAAATGGATGATGATGACATCATGAACACACCTATAGCATTCAAGGAAGGTGTCTCTACCATTATTGGTGATCTCATGAAGATAAATATAGGGATAGAAGAAGTCCCACGACCTACTCTGATCAGTGCTGTCATGCCCCTTGAAGAGAAAGTGATGTAAATTGAATTTATAATGTCCCTTTGATATGTGTTCACCTGGAACTATTAAAAAAATACCATACTGAATCCAGATGTAGTTATGCAACATCAAGGAGTTCCTAATAAACATCAAGGCATTAAGCCGACACCCAAGAGAATGAACCCATCTGATACCTCCAATGTTGTGGTGGAAGTTGAATTTTTTTTCAAAGAAAACTTTTTTCATGATGTTAAAGACCCAAGGTGTCTTTCAATCAATGTTCCTATCAAAAATAATAATGGGAAGATTAGGATCTACATTGACTTTAGAGACCTTAATCGTTATTTCCCGAAAGATGATTTCCCATTATCGATCACAAAACTCTTGATCTATGCAACCACTATCTTCCAAGAACTTTCCTTTAGGGAGGGTACTCATGGTATAATCAGATCAAGATATCCCCTAAGGATAAAGAATACACTACTATCAGATCACATCAAGGGATCATTAATTATCAGGGCATGCCCTTTGGATTAAAGAATGCAGATACCACAAATTAGTGTGCCTTACATTGCACATTTAAGCCATCCTTTGTTAAGATAGTTGAGTTTTATGTCTATGAAATAGTCATAAAATCCCAATAGCGATGCGATCACTTCATAGACCTCTTAAAAATCATTGACAAGCTGCGAAAAAATAGTCTAAAGATCAATGCACTGAATTTCACTTTTGGGGTAACATCAGGAAAATTCCTCATCTTTTTGGTATGCCAATGCAGAATTTAAGTGGAACCAAAGAATACTAGTGATATTTTAGTGATGTCAACCATAGAAATCTCAAGGAAATTAGGGGACTTCAAGGGATACTTTCCTATATTAAGTGATTCACAACAAACCTTGCTTGAAAATCTCTCCCATTAACCTGGCTAATGAAGAAGGAGGTTATCTTCCAATGGAACGATGATTGCACAACATCCTTAGAAATTCTAAAGAAATAATTGTTTCACGCACCAATTTGGATGCCTCTGGTGGAAGGGAGGTCAATCATATTATATGTGACCACCATGGAATTCCCATTGGGCTACCTCCTCTTGCAAAAAAATGTTATAGGAAGCGAGAATAGTCTCTATGACCTCATTCTGACCATGCTAGGCACCATGACAATATATTATTATATCAAACAAATTGCCTTCCACTCATCATTACACTGAAAATTCTAAGGAACTAGTTGCAACACCCTGAAGTCCATTTGGTCACTCATATTGACCCTCTAAAGTGTATACATGGATTTACCATGATAACAGGGTTCATGGCTTGATGGGTGGTCATTATAAAGTAATATGACATTCAATTCATGTCACATAAGTTGGAGAAAGGACTAGCCCTAGATGATTTCCTTGCAGAACATATTTCTATGAAAAATACACCATAAGACACTGAGCTCCAAGATCAAGTGGAATTCAATTCCTATAAAACTCTCTGAACATGGGAGATGTATTCTGATGTTTCCTTCCAGTGTCTTGCCGGCACAATAATGAAAACCCCAATTTTAAATCGGGTTTCTCTAGGTATTTTTTTGTCTCTCCTAACAAAAAAGTTTTTTTACTCTTTCTCACTATCTAAAGGATAAAAACATAATGAGTCTGAGTAAAAAGGCCTCATAACTGGATTTGAACTATCCCTTCAACTGCACATATCTAATTTGAATATCAAAGGGGACTTGGAGCTAGTAATAAAGAAGATCAATGGAAAATATTCCATCTAAGAAGAGTAATTATCACCCCTCACTGGATACATTTGGGTATTGATGGAAACATTCCTCTTTGATCCCACATTTCATTATATCCCCCATCATATAATGATCACAATAATGCACTCTCTAATTCACCCATCGTCATGGATAACCCTGATCAGGACAAAGAAACCTTTGCATTACACATCGAAGAATGCTTTCATCAATCATCGTATGTGATATTGAAGAACTAACCCAATTTAACACCACCCAAAAGAATGATGAACCAATTATAACCCTTTAATAGATGGATCGTGTAATTAGTTATCATTAATATGGGACTCTCATAGTAGATTGATCCAGAAGGGAAGAGATTCGATGACGAGTGACCAACTTCGCTCTTCAGGATGGTCCAAACAAGAAAAAAGTTATCTAAAAACAAGTCTTTGATAGAGTTATCCCCAGGTTCATAGTAGAAGGATATGTTCTAAATATCATGGAAGAAGTTCATGAAAGTTCCTATGATTCCCATTGATATGGAACCATGATATACCCTTAGATCATGAGGTTGGGATACTACTGGAAAAACATGATATAAGATAATGTGGAATTAAACAAGAAATTTCATGCATGCTAAATCCATGCATACATTATCCATCACCCCTTGGAATTGATATATATGTCTAAATATTCCTAGCCATTTTCTATTTGTGGGATAGACATTATGGGTCCATATCCCCCATCCAGAGCTAATAAGTTGAAGTACATCCCCACTACTACCAACATATTTTTAAATGGGCCAAGGAAATCCCCATCAAAGAGGTCAGGATGAATCATATCATCATCTTCAAGAAGTCCCATATCATCACCAGGTTCGGAGTCCCTCACACAATATTGACAGACAATGACACCAAATTTTGTTCCACGGAGTTTAATAATATTTACCAAGAGTACAACATCAAGTCAAATCACTCATCTTACTATCACACATCTGAAAATGGATAGACAGAGGCCCTAAAAAGTATCTACAAAATATACTCCAATGATTGTGAATAAGGATAATAATTCTCGTCTAGACAAACTCCTCCATGTTTTATGGGCCTACCATCCCACCATGCATACTGCTACACAAACAATGTCATACTCATTGGTTTATGGGACCAATTAAGTGTTACAGACATAGGTACATCCTACCTCAGTCCGAATAGAAATTTGTAGACAAATCTTTGAGGATGAATAGTCTCAAAAGTGACAGGATGAGTTGGAATGAGAAGATGAGAAGAGGTTACAAACATTGCACAATATGGAATTTCATTAGAACCATATTTCATGTGACTTAAATAAAAAGTTTCTCCTCCATTAATTCCATCAAGTATAACTAGTTATTTCTCTTAGAACACCAACGATATAGGGAAATAATTCCCCGAAATTGGACCCCAAATGGGATAGATATTACATCATACATAAGGTTTATTATAATGGAGCCAACTCATTGGACACACTGTGTGGGGAGCGTGTAACATGACCCACCAACACAGGATTTATCAAGAAATAATTTTCATAGCCACCAGTACTAAAGATTCAACATCAGTGTAAGTCCCATCATTCATATTAAGTGTTTGATGTTAAACTATACAAGTTTATACAGACCACATGATGTTAATCTATATGGAGTGTGTCCTTTCCTCAAGACATTTAAATATATGGTTTCTGATAAACTATGTGTGGGTTGATTTGTTTCATAATAGGATGCATAATGATTCCCAAACCTCTATTTTTAAGTCCAATTGTAGGATTATTTTCCTTTTAAATTGGGTGATCCAATGTCCTTACCCTACGACATTAAACTGAACTGACCCAAAACTCCCCCCTTCACGATGGCTATCCCAATGTCCTCACCAGAAGACATAAAATTCCAGAGATCCATGATATTCATCCCCATTCACACCCAATCACCTACATCCCAACCGTATGCTGTTAAACAACAAGGTTCATCTAGAAATATGTATTTCTTGATTCATAATTTCAAATAGGATACATAGAGATGACTCAATCTTTTATCTTGGTCCAGCCCCCACATGATACACAATATCCTATCCTGCATTGGGACCTTGTCATTACTTGTTTCTCATACCAAGAATGGATCATGTGGGATTGGGAAATATAAAAATGTTTTCTCCCACATTGGAAAGGAAAGGACTCTTAGCCATGACATGCCTTCATCCTCACTGTATGCCCTTAAACTGCCTGAAATTTCCAAAACTATGTGTTGTTTGATTCTCATTTTCATGAGATACATATTGATGCCTATACCTCCACATTTAGTCCCTACTGCAATGTTCCCATCAATTCATGGAAGTTCACCTTTATCCTTTACACATGACTTTAAACTTCAACAAACATTAGGAACTATATGTATCATGACTCTTGTCATCACAAGATACATAGTGATTCTTGGATCTCCAATCCTACGCCCAACTACAATGGTCAACATAATCAATTCCCACCTATACATATGGGTCAGAACTGTGTAAAATATTTCCCATTCAAGAACTATGTGTTCCTTTATTCTCATCCTCATTAGATACATAGATATTCCAAAGTCCACATCTATCAGGCCAACCACAACACCACTACTTTTCCGGATTCCCCACATCATTCCTCATCAAAAGAATTTAAACAACATGGAACTACATCCTTATGAAATGAAGTTAAAGTGCATTAAAGTACATTATCACTATATGATGTTAAATTTTTATTGAAGTACGTCCTTACCATAAGATGATAAAATGCATGGAAAGTTTCCTTACATCATTATGTTAAACTACATAGAACAATGTACCCACTACATGATAATAATATATGCAGATATCCTCCCATTTTTCATATTTCATAAAATTCCCATGAGAGACTCACCTCGCTCAACCAAAGTATAGGTTGATTCCACCGTCTTTCCATAGAACCTAAAATTCATATACCAAACTGCATTCCACTTTCCTATCAGGTCTCCATATTCTTCAATGGACCTTTTAAATGATATCTGGCTTCAAGGAACCTTTTCTTGACTATGCATAAATTCCCATGGATCCTACATATGTGCACATGGACATCAACCAAATGTGTCACTACAGAATAGGAAATTCCAATTCACGTGTGCCCTGACATCATCATAGTAGCAATCAACACCTAAATGTTTCTGAACCCCTCCCGGTATGACAATTCTATATCATTACCCATGATCTAAGAGCACAAGCCGTGATTTACAATATTTTCATCCAATGATTAGGAAGATGTTGGAGTACTCTTGACCTTGGATATCCTAATTAAAATATTATTTATCATCCTCCATTTTAGGTCCATGTGATTCATGACCCTAAAATGACTATTCTTTGTTCAAAGATGCACAACCTCAAACTCTATCCCATAATGGTCCAAAATTAAATACTATAATCTACTAATGAAATAGACACTAAACTTTTCAGGTTGAAAATGCACAAAGAGAAACCTGATCACAAGTCAAGTCTTCATCCACTAAGCTCTTCATCCTCAGTATTTAGGAAATACATAGGGTACAAACATAAAATGCATAATGCTCATAGGGTCTACCTTATATCGCTAGTAAAATCCAATCAATGGTTGTTGGACCCACTAGTTCAAGAAAAAGTTAGAGAAATGTTTGTCACATCTTATTTCCATGAGAACATGATCACCGCGTAGTGACAAAACATTTAGGACACAAGAACTCACCTTGAATTTTTACACTCTCCATAGATCAAACTTCATGATTTGGGGTATCATGAATCACTATAACCTTCCATGACCCTTGAAAACTGTATTCGGCTTTAAGGACCCTTATCTTGGCTATGTATACATGCCCATGTATCATGCATATATGCCTATTTCTATCAAACAAATGCATCACTCTGAAAATGGAAATTATAATTCTCATGATTCGTGACACTATCGCATAATAACTCAACACCTCTTTGTGTTTGAAACACTCTCATTATGAATATCCCATATAATTATCATGACTCAAGTGATCCATATCATGACTTACAATCCCTTCTCAAAACTATCTAGGAGGATTCAATATCCTCAACGTTATGTTATCATGCTACATATGCTTTCTGATGCATAGACAACATCATTTCATCCCCAAACCTTTGATGGCACACACTTACTGATTTGAAACCATAGGTTGTAGGGATCAATATTCTATTTAAAAGCTAAACTTATCTAGGGTGACGAAACCAATCTTGGATAGTTTTCTTCCCAGACCCTACTTAATCATCTAAATGTTTGAGTTTTCACAAATCTTTCATTGACCTTGGAATGAAGTGGATATTGTCTCTTCATAGGGCCTGATAACAATGTATAAAGGAAATAAACCACAAAATAAAGTCATCATATACTTTTCGGAAAAGAGTTTCAATCCTTATGAGAATTAGAAACTCTGTGGTGGAACCTATAATTCCCAAATTTCATCAGGCATGCCCAACATATATGTACCATCTCATATTCATAGACTCAAACATTCAGGTTATTATTTACAACATCCACACTCCAACAACCCAGTCAGGCCTTGTATCCCTAGTATTACAACTCCAAAATTTCTATCTTTATGATTATTCTATAGCCCTTAGAACGGATAATAATCATTAAGGTAACTTTTCTTGACTATTCATACATGCCCATGGATCTTTCAAATGTGCCTATGGCCATAAACCAAATGAGTCAATCCGGAAAATGACATTTCGATCCTCACAAGTCATAACAACCCCATGGAATAATCCATCACCTCAAAGTGTTTTAGGACATTCCTGGTATGTCTACACCATATCCCATGATCATACGGAAGGTTCGAGCTAAAAGACCCTAAAATAAAGGAAATATTATTTTTGAGCTAAAATAACTTATACTAAAGGAATATTTGGTCCAAGATAAATGACCAAAAACTATATGAATATTAGGTCCAAACTAGAATTACCGTAAACTAAGATCAATATTAATTCTGAGACAAAAGACCCTAAATTAACAACAATATTTGGTCCGTGATAAAAATGGATTAAAGTAAATCAATATTAGGCTTGAGATAAAAGACCATAAACTAAAGCATAAAATCAACATATTATATGCTCACCAATACTAACAGCTTTGGTAAGAGCTATAACACTCTCCCCCAGAACATATCTACTACCCAGGTGATCCCTGTACCGATCAGGTATTATTAAGATAGTTGGATAGAATTACCAATATGGAATCTTTCGTTAGTGGGAATTCATGAGAATCTACAAAAGGGAGTCGATAAGAATTTGAAAATTCAATTATGAGCATTCATATTCATTCGATATAAATCAATGAATGGGTATCATTAGAAAATAACATAATAAAAGATCATGAAAGAGAAAGGGGTGATATCATATAATGTCCAGAAAACCTTTTCAGTGATACCATATAAATGAAGATCTTTCTATATGTTAGAGACTACCCTATAAATGTACGATCCAAAACATTACTAAAATGTTTTCCTCTATCAAATCATTTTCTCAGACACGTTTTTAAAATTAGAAATCCTTTACTATAATTAGTCCATAGACTGGTGCAGTGTATCGACAGTTTCAGTCGTTGCCTTTGTAGCATGTTGAAGGTCCTCTTCTTTTTTATCAACATCAATTCTTGATTTCTCTTCCATGTCCAGGAGTCCTTGTTGATCCTACATAGTCTTCCATAGTATCTTAAATTCATACTGAAACTGTAATAGTTCTTTCTGAATATGGTCAATCTCAGGATCATGGTGACTAATTTCATACTAGAGATGAATATTCTAATCCTTACCAGCATTAATTGGAACCCAATGAGCAACAACCTCCATCATGCATTTGGTACCCGACATACCAAACTTCACTCGAAGAACTAATTTGCGACACTGCCAAAGTATCTGGTGGGAATTAGATTTCCTCATAACTAAGTCATCATACCTTCAGATGTCAATACTATGGGGGTGGGGTCATTTGTTGATGCCCTCTATATAGACATCGAAAAAATCACAAAGAAATAAATACTTGAATATGGGTTTTATTTTCCCCACAAAATAAAATGAATAATAGGTTGTTCGAGACCTATAGATCACGTGATAATCTTAAGGAATTGTGATCACATGCCCATTTCAAGGACATATGAAGGCTTTAAGAAAGATGTAGAACCAATAGGAAGTCATGTGAAGCCCCCATTGAAAATCCTTTGTTCTCTTGTGAAGGCTCCCTAGACAACCAAATGAGCACCCCAAGGCTGCTTGGTTTGTCATTGGAAATTATCTGAAAAGCCGCACGAAATACTTAGAATATAAGTAAGTATGATATTCAAAGGAAGGGACACCTAGTGGTCATAAAAATCTAACACCATATCATCATTGGTAAGAAAAAAAATCCTTTAGTGACATCTATGGAAACTCGCAATACCTCTGAATCATTGTAAGATAAAATGAAGCAGATAATAGGGAGGAGGTGAGAGGTTTTTGTGGCCCCAAAAGGACACCTGACACCCCCTTAGAGATTCTAAAGATACTTCATGACCTCATCACAATTTTTTCCTCATCTCATGAAATCTTTTTGGCCTTTCAGCCCTTCCACACAGGAGTACTCTAGCATGTCCAAGAAGCCCCTTTAAATATCTAAGGAGAAATATATATACCTTACAAGTACATGATTGAGCACACTTTCTATGAACCATATTGGTCAGGCCAGACATAACTGAAAAATCAAGAAACTTTTACAGATATTGGTCATGAAAACATGTATAATCCCTAAAAACTGTAAAATAAAACAATGGAAATAGAAATAGAGGAGGTGAGAGGTGTTACATTCACTGAATAGAATGTGATGTGCCCAGTGCACCCACAATGTGGTCTCGCGAGAGCACCGTAAAAACTACAATTTTCCCAAAATACTTCTAGAAAAGTCACCCAATGTCTTTTGAATACCTTTAGATAGGAACTAAGATCTTTTGAAGGACCTTTGGCATGTTAATGTGACAAAATCAATGTCATTAAAAATGTCTGCGTGATCAAACAAGTCTTCATTAAGCCACAATAATCCAATGAATGTTGTTTTTAAAGAATAGAATCAAAATTTCTTAAAATTAGGTGACACAATCAAAGAGGTCATATGGTAGAGACTCATGAAGACACATGGCACCAAACCCCTTCCTCGACTTGAGCATGGAATCATGCTAGATACACTCTAAAATGTGCCAGTCAATAAGGGTGGAAATTCCTAAAAATTCCCCACTCCAACATGAAGAATGGGATGAAATATAAGACTTTAGATTATTGGACTATAAATGGATATTGCGCGAAAGAAATTCCTGATTTAGATTTCACATTGAAACCAATCACGTGACCGACCAGCTTTTTGTAAGGTAATATACTGGTGGGAAGCCAGAGTAGTCCTGTACTAGGGATAAATTACATCACGTGATAATTTATAGATCATGGGAAGGATATCTGATATGTTATGTAAATGAAATAACATGGTCCCACTAGACCATGTGAGACTCAAATGAAAGTAATCCTGAATGAGACTATGGTCTCTGCAACACAGGGGTTAGAACTAAGATTCAAGGTGGATGACTTAACCAAAAGAAATGCTCGTTGTCCCTTATGAACTTCATAACAATCATAAAAATACATGAAAAACACCATGTTATATCACTTGGATCTTATGAAACTACTTCATCATACCATATGGGACATGAGAAATAAAATAGACATGTTAGAGAAAGTCACACTGCCCCCCCCCCCCCCCCCGAGGACACCTCTTTGACCTCGCAAAACCCTCTGGGTCTTTCACCAAGGACTTGAGATACCTTTTGGACACATCACCTAACTCATATAATGATGTTTTTTATATCATTAGAGTATCATGAAAACATTTGGGAAACATAAAAAATCTATTAAGACACCCTCTGGGAAAGTCATTTGGGACTTATGATACCCTCCAGACATGTCAACCAGGTCTCGCGATGCCCCTTAGAGGTTTCATTGATGATTCATGACACCCCTCAGACAATGAAACAATGACACTCATGCCACCCCCCATATAGGTCAAGCCATGTCATGTGATGGATCTCCGTACATGCGAACTGGGTCCTACAATGCACTCCAGACAAGAAGGCCATGTGAATAGGGAATCCTTGGACATGATAGCATTGTACGTAGTCAGTCTATAAGACCCAAATATAGGGAAGCCTCATATTATAATCCCCAAATATAGGGAATCCTCAGTATGTAAGCCCTAGTATATAGGGATTTATGGAGACTCTGATTCCTTCCGTATCTAGGACACGTAAGTTACCTTATGCAGAGGTTTAGCCCAATATTGGTCATCCTGGGAAATATTAGCATCTAAGTCCCTTATTAAAAGCACTGAAATTGGTCATTTGATATCCCTTTTTTCTCCCAATGATCATGGATCACAATGGATTAGGGAGTGGTCATGATCATATCATCTTCACTACAAACCCCCACAAAGATACATGTAAGCCTCAATATGTATGCCCCGAGATAAACCAAACTATGACGACTCTGATTCCTATCATTACCATGATATATAGGATGCCTTCGTAAGGACCAATATCAAATAAACTAACCCTTTCAGTATTATTCCTTCCATGGCTTTAACGTCTCAAAAAACATGACTCAATTAATCCATGGATATGATCACCCTATCTCTTCCATCAGCAAAATGAGAAACCCACCATGATTTGATGACTCTGATTCCTTCCATAACCATGTTATGTAAGATGTATCTCAAAGACCTAATTACCATACTAAATCATCTCAATGAAACCCAATTTTTTAAACCATACATAATGAGTAATGAAGTGATCATTTTTCATCACTTGTTTCTCACACCGAGAATGGATCACGTGATCTTAGGGATTTATGATAATCATATTATCTCCACTATGAGTCTCTATAATGACACAAGAAACAATGAGAACTATGAAAATCCTAATTCTCACAATAATCAGGATATATAGGACACCCGATTAGAGTTCGAGTTTAAAAATTTGGCGACTCAGTACCTGAACATATCTCCTCACCACATGAGATTAAACTACATGGTTTGAACGAACTACATGGGTTTCGATTCATAAATTATTAACGATACGTTGGAAACCTCATAATGACTCAACACCCTCCTATAAATATTAAACACTCCTTATATAAAAACATGATCTAAAGCACTTAGTTATACGACTTCAATATATAATAAACTACCTGTAAATATAAAATGGTGAATAAACTCAAATACATACAGATATAATCACTAAAGAGACCCCAATATTTTTCATATTAAATTGAATTAACCTATAATCATTTTATTAGGGTATCTAGTCTCGTATCGAGATTAGGAAGAGATTCAGGAACATATCTTAAATCTATATGATAGTCCCAGAGTGGGAAATAATCCCCCCTCCTCCCAAAAGGGTGTGATGAGCGTGACCTCCCATCCTCTCAACCAATGAAAGTGAATTAACAGCCAAGTCTTCTAACTGTTTCTTGATTTCATGGAGATTTATTAGTTCTATTATATAAAGAATAATGGACATTAGTGTCTCTCTAGGAACAAGCTCAATGGTGACCTACACCTCTCACCCTAGAGGTAATCTTGAGAATTCATTTGGGAAAATTCCCCTAAAATGATCTGCCATGTGATGGAATTTGTTATGTTGCATTCCCTGGTCACTCATAAAGAGACTAGCCATCTAGGTTATCACTCCACCGAACTAACAATTCATGAGTCGAACTAGACTTTCATGTAAATTCCATTATTCTGTATGAATATAAGTGTCCTCGAGTGATGTAAAGGACACCCTTCAGTGATAGAAATCAACATGGTCATGGTATGGTATCACCGATTCTATCACAAAAATGGAATCAAATCCTATCATCTATTGGAAGAATATATTCCAAAGGAATATATATCTTCCCATCTCAATGTTAAATCCCTAAATTTTTGTATAATCTATGATTTAACCACTATAAATTTTTCGACAATAATCATTCCATAAAAGTATTCCATTTATTGTCCCATAATTTCCATAACTTCATATATATAAAATAGTATCAATTGACTATATCAAATAAGGAAGATAATAAAGTAGAGGGTACTAGAATTTTACCTTAAACTTTAGAAGTCTCTAGCCTCTTATACTTAGAATTACGATGTACAAAATATTTATGGCTAGATATACACACTTGAGATAAAAATTGGATAACCATTGAAAGTCTATTCAATTGGAACTAAAGGCATGGAGCTTGACTAGACCATCCATAACCACGTCCTCATCCTGATCAGTCATTAGTACTCAAAATCCCTTTTTGACATGGATTTACGGATATTGTACCCAAATTTGGTGTTGGTATAGATCTTATCTCACTGGGAACTAGAGTGAATGTTTGACAAAAAATATGAAGGTGATCTGTCTTACCCCATGGTCAACACTTGATTAGGTCCCTCAAACACTTGGTCTTCGTATGAAATGACCTACCACACTAGTCACACACCACATAAATATAGGTTTCAATCTTCTGAATGGATATACCCCAATAAAAAACCTCAAAACGATGTTTCCTTCCGCTAGGAGAACCATAACCCTTTCTCAAAGATAAACCAACCCGATTCAAATTTCTTGGATCCCTCAGGTTATTCTTAGTGATGAGGTCCTAGTTCAATGTTTATTTATACATGCTCATGCAGAATAAATTTTCATCCGATCGGATAGAATACACAACCTCATCATCAAACCATCTCACAATCACTAACTCATAATTGTTCAGTGTTAGAGATATATTATAAATATTAGTAAAATGACCTAAATACAACATCATAGACATAAAAAACAATTATAGGTGCATATAATATCTTTAATTGTCCTCTATTAGGATATTTTCAGTGATGCAATCATATAATACTATCTGAATGTTTTCCTAGACCATACCTTGATGTTGATCATCCTAAGAGATAGCATCCCACCAATGTTTAGCAGAGTCACAAAGCATATAGGTGGTTAGATTGAATATACACTCTAGAGGTATATCTAAATGATGGAATATCTATAACATGGCCTATATACATGACTCAATATCCCGAGGACTTCCACCCCCAAGAATTTGATAGGATGTTGTTATTGTAATTCCCATGTCCACTCTTCCATAGAAAGGGTAAGTTGTAGTGATCCCTATACAAATTACATGAATAAAAAGAATATATCTCAAAACTAATCATAATAGACTAGTGGGGGATCAATAGGAGGTTCCTCTAGGGGAACTATAAGAGTTAATACTAGTGGCTCAAGTCCCACCACCACTAGAGCATTCTATTATCTAACCTACTTATGCATGACTCGATGAATTCATGGAAAAAACTCTATAATTTCAAAATTCATGCCTCAAATAATATTTAATGATAGATAGGATCAAAATAACTATAAAGGATAAGTACATATCCTTTCTATACATGATTGAAACCTCTATACTTACTCATAAATCAAGGTCTAGGTGATAATAAGTTTCATAGTATATCACAAGATTCACTACCTACTACCCACTATTTAGGTTAGGTCAGGGTCAAGGTAAAATATTACACTACAAGGGATCTGGTATATGGAGTTTCAATTACAAGGTATATAGGAAAAACCACTTCAATTTGAAATTTTCATCCTCATTTAGTAGAAACAATATCATTTAAAGTTTCAAATATATTTAATTTCTTGTTTGTTTATTTGATACATATATCACAACCCAGTTAAATGTATCACCATTCCCAATTTACATAGGCACATACTCTTTATAAATTGGAATTGGAACACCATGTAACTACACCCTAATCCATACATCGGGTATCATGATGTAATAAATGACATAAAATTATTAAATTAAATTAAATATAATTCCCAATTTATTGAATTATATTCTTCATAACTTTAAATTAGCATTCATATAATCACAATCCTCTAATTTGTCATCCCGTGGAACCGGTAGTCTATGGCTCAAATGTGATATAATTAGTAAATTTAGGTTACATCATGAATCTACATAGAAAAAACTATTTATAATAATACAGACACATTAATTAATCCAATTATTTTTCTCCTTTTGAGATTCATTATCACATTTCCTTAGATAATAAATAAGGCACCCACCAAAATTACAAGAAATGTAGGTAGTTATATAAATATGTCATGGAATAATGAATGAAACTTGAACCTTAATGTTTCTATACTAACACATGATATTTTACCTTCCTGATGTGCCAGGCCAAGGAAAAAGAACTAAATAATAAATATATCACTAATAATAATGTAACATGACATGTGCATCACCTAACAGTGAAATAAGTACAGTTGTAATAGGAAAAAACCAAAATAATAATAATATCCCATCAAATGTAATTTGGGTTTCCCATAAACTTGTGTCATCTACTCCCAAGAAAAAGATCATTTCCAAATTCTAACACATTCCCAGACTCATGTGAACTACACAAATAGTAAAAAAAGTGAAAATAATACTCTAAAAACTCTTTGTATCATATCATCCTGAATGACACTATGAGAAACCTTGATCTAGTTAGCTATATTACCTCAAGAATGTTTCCCTATAAACTAGATGCTATCAAATAGTAGAAAGGGCATAAGATGTGTCTATAGGGAGATTATTTCCTATTGATCATTGTGTAGCACAACAGAAAATAATAATGCTTTACAACAGTAACAATAATAATCAATATGTAGCGTTGGAATATTAATAAAACATCCAAAGTAACAAAAATGTAGAAAATGAATCAAGATCATATAAAAAATGATTATCATATCAGGATTCTATACAAAAAGTAATGTACATGAGATATAGGGGTACAAGAATTTACAACATGATAAGAAAAGACAAAAAAGACCAAAATCATCTCCCATAAGAATCGTAAGAATAGACTCAATCCTCTGATCTTATACTCAATCCCATTACTAAAAAATCATACATCAAAAGATTGGAACTTCCCTTTGTATATCTATATAATCACGAAGTACGTTCATGTATCTTAGGCATCTTGAATAGGGTGTGAGATATACTCAATAGGTCACCACCAATGGTTTCGATAACTTTCTTGTCAATGAATATAAAATGAGCAGGGTTTAGGTAAACCTAATGGTGAATCAATTAATAATTAAAACATATCTATCTAGGTTCCCCATGGGTTACCTGACCGATACTACATACATTGGCCTATGTTTTATATCTCTAAACTAGGATCAACCTGTAAATATATTAAAAGTAAATGAAATTGATATATATATATATACCATAAAATTATACTGGAAAACATGGATAGAGAGTAAAATTGGTCCACCTAAGATACAATTGTAAACATTTACCAACCCTAGTAATTTTATTTAGATTTATGTATGGATCTTTAACTTTAATAAAAGACCTCCTTAGTTATTAAAAACAAAACATCATGATTTCTAAATCAAGAGGTAACCTAATCCCATCTAAGGAAATTCGTAAAGTAGGAACCCAAGAATAATTCTAGGAGCACTATAAGATACCAACGAGGTAAGATTCCATCCAAGATGGTCTATAAGATGAATCCCAATGATAACTCTTGGAATGGCCTAAATGCATGACCCTCTGATCAAATCCATGTTATTGTATACAGGGATCCATGTATCACTTGTCGCATGGAATAAAAATATTTTCCATTGATCCTTTCCAATGTAATCCACTAGGGAACCAGTTATCTCTCACGGGTAATGTATATAAGTTATTATCCTAGTGATCCAATACAAGGTAAGAGATAAAATAAACCATGTATCACTCCCGTAACATTGAGATTAATTTAACAATTTTAATTTATAAATCAAGCCGAGTCCGTCCAACACATCTCTAATTCACAAACCGTGTATCGTCCTTTTCTTAATGTAAGGGTATGGTTTAGCATGCATGTAATTTATAACATGTAATAAAAAAATTGAATTTTTTAAAGATAATTTCACACACCTCAAATGGACGATTTAATTAATTCAAAGAATAAGGATCTTAGGACTTTGAGGAAGGCACACCCTTCGGGTGGCTCATGTTATGGTGGTCACCCTCTAAAATCAATTCTCTGGTTTCTAGAACCATATTAATCATGGATTATCATTTAATTTAATTTTATATATGTTTTTGAGTCAACACTGGATAAGTTAGCTGTGTGACATAATGGAACATTTTAAATACAACAAGACTTATAAGGAAAATAACTAGACCACTATCCTTTGGTTGATATATAATCCCTCATCCATTTTCATACTTTAAAACAAGATTTATTGGATAAAATTATAAAAATAAAAAAACATTATTAAAATGGAAAATTTTATCACACACAAAAGTAACACTGAATATAGTAAGAGAAACTGAGAATGGAAGGGATCAGATTGAAGACCATACCAATTCACTTCCAACATGATGAATGGTGGTCCGATTGGTGTCTAGAGGAAGAATATTAACCAGATCCTTTTTTAGGTTATGGGAAAGCTCCTATATAAATAATAAACATCTTTGTGGGTTGATAAATATGAAATGGATTTTTCGTCCCCATTTTTAATAAAAATTAAGGTAGATTCAAGATGTGTGTATTTTACACGTGGTGTAAAGATAAGATTTTCCAATTCTAGTAAAAACCAATGCATGTCATTAATGGTGGTTTTCCTTACCAGTTCACATCATGTATTTAATACATTATGTAAAAATATTTGGGTTATCCCATTTTAGGGAAAACCAATTCACATTGTGAACTTAGCCTTTCCAGAATAATTCACATCATGTATTTGGTCAACATCCAGCCCCCAAACTACAACTCCATTTTTTGAAAAATGAACCAACTAGTCTAAAGAAATAGTTTCTAGCGATTAATAAAAAATATAACCATAATAAGGTTATAACCAAATTTAAAATATTTTGTACCTATTTGATATTATAGTATGCTAAAGTACCACCTCAACCCTATATACAAGCGAGTATGGGGCTACTTTTATAGTTTTATGACTTGTGGTGCAGTTGGACCACAAAGAAAGAAAGTGTTTATAAGGCTATGAATTATTATCATTGTATACCATATTCTAAATTATATTATATAGAGTCTTATTTGAGTCATTTTTTCATCCTTTCTTCATTTTAAAACAATTAGATGAGTGGTTGAACTAAATTCCAAATTTCCAATATAGTATTTTCAACATTGAAGAGTAAAAATTAGTGTCATTATATTTAAATATCTTGTGAGGGATGATAAATATATTAATTATTTTTATCAAATGATGTTGATGATAGAAGTTTCCCTAACTTCCCCCAGGGATGTAACCTCAGCCCACTTAGAGAATAAGTCACGGGCAGTAAGGATATATTTAAAATTCATCTCTATAGTTGGGGTGTATGGACTTGCAATATTTATTCCTTAAATGTAAAATGGTCAATAATATTTAGAGGTGTGTAAAACTTCTTGAGGATGGTGGATCAAATAGGCATGTGTTCAGAAAAAATGACATTTCCTGGTGAATTCCTTTCATTGATCGTTTAATGATGGCATGCATTATCTATGTTGGTTTAATTGATGGGAGAGCATGGTCCCCAATTGATTAGAACTATTGGTTACTTCATGGATTTCATACATGATAATTAAGTTCTCTCCTATTTGAATTAATCAACGGAGTACTCCATCAAAGAATAATTTATAGAGGAATTTTTTATTATCATGTCCATTTTGAAGAACACTTTTTATGGAGCGTTTTAATTTTCATTCCCTTTTGGATCAATATTATTAAAGAAATTTACTTTGGAGGTAGTAAAATATGGTATAATTTCATCCAATAGTTTCATTTTTAGCGATTTCGTTGATTCATCCTATCTAGGAGTGTAATTGATCTCATTATTCTCTCCTATGTCACTACTAATGAATAGGGACACAAACTTATAGTGTGTAATGTTAATGATTTTGTTATTCTGGTTTGAAACTTCCATGGTTGTAGATATATTATCCAATTCATATAAATGATAATTTTTTGAATATAGGTCATGATTTAGTGTTATTTTAGAGTGTAATTATACCATCAAACCATATAAATAATTGAGAAATGTGATCAAACCCTCTTTCATAACGGAATATTCAACCTTAATTTTCATGATTACCATATTTGAATCATATTTGACTTTTAGTCAGGAAATTGGTACCTATAGAGGCAATTAAAAACATGGAATGAGTGGTTGTTATTATGCCTCATTATTGATGTTGCCTACTAAAAAAAGAAAGTCATTTGGTAGGATTTTCTTTTCTTGAGAGATAATTACAATTCCCAAGACGACTACATTAAACATTGGAGTTTCTCTAATTTTTCTCATTTAGATTCTAGAAGCACCAAAAAAATACATCTCTCATGTCTGGGGAGATTCACAAATGGATAATTCCTCTTCATAATTAAAATATATATCCATTAAAATTCTTTTTGAAGTGGTTTATCTCGTGATAAATCCATTAAGTGCCTTCCCTTTGACTACCTTCTATGCCATGAATTAGATGTTGAAGTACTCTGGAATGACCACCCAACATGCCAACTTTCTATTCAATATCAGTTAATGGAGGATATATCATAGTGGTTCAACATGATATAATAGATAGACCTAGTGATTTTTATGCACTATATTAATTTCTAAAATATACATATCAATGTGGGTAAATTCTTATCATTATTATAATATCATGTTGTTATTTCTATAATGGTTTTACATAGATAGTATAGAATATTTTATTTTCCTACATCATTAGTTTTTGTGAGAAGTGCATCAAGTGATCACTCCAAATCTACCATATGTAGATTAGGTGGATTTTTTTTTAGACATTCAACATAAATATGAGTGGGTCCAATAGATATTAATTGATATTTTTATAGTATTATTGACAATATTTTTCCACTAATAGGTGATACCCTTCTCCATGAGCTTGTGATGTGTGGACAATATCATGTAGGGTTCACTGGACAGCCTCTGATGTAGGCCATGTGTCATTAAATACTTATTAATTTCATGATGTTTCACAGAGGAGGTGTATTAAGGATCAACTAGTTATTTTTTGGGTTGACATTGATTCCATGATAGCATACCATTAAGCTAAGAAATTTTCCCAATGTCACCCTCAAATCACACTTTTGGGAGTCTATTTTTATATTTTTTCCATAGTTTTTGGTAAAATATTTATAGATATGAAATAGAGTCACTACATTGTTGAGATTTAACAACTAGTTTATCCACATTTAATTTAATTATTTTACTGAGAAATTGTATAAAATAACGTTCATGTTATGTTAGATTATGTTACCAATTTTCTTAAAGAAAAATTATATTAATCTATAGTAGTAGACTACTTAAATATCCTTAAAAGTAGTGGAATAATCATATTTGGGGATATCTAGATTTAGATATATCTGTAAAATCAATACATAAACTAAAAGTTCTAGAAAATAATAGTTCTAATAATCTAAATCTTTTCATTCAGAACTAAGAAAATGACTTTTGTGAAATGCTGGTTGATATAACTATAGTTGATAAAAACTATTATTTACACATTATTATTATTAGGGACAATGTTGGAGAGATATTAGAAGTTCAAAACCTCCCCAATGACGTTGGATTTGATGATCCTTTCCTCTTCGGACTCTACCTTAGCAACATGAGTGAGATTCATTCTCCTGGATTCCAACTTGTAACCATGATGATATTGAATCGGACTAAAATGATGTGTGGCCACATCAGGATCATGTCTATAAATTCTAGTGTGCTTCTAGGGAATAAATCTCAATGGTTCTTTAGTAAAAAAATATATATCTCTTTTTCATTGAGAGACATGGATAAACAGATCAAATTAGGAAACAAGTCTCCATATGTGACCATAATCACATATCTAAGTTCATCAATGATGGAAGATATGCCTTCCATAAATATTAGTGGGGAAACTCTAAGATTGTATTCCCATTATTCTTTTACTTTATTTTTGGTGGGATTTGTGATGAAGGTATGATTTAAAGACTGTGAAATAATGACAAGTAATATTTAAACTCTATGTAGTATAGGAAATCATCACTCAGTCCTAAAATTTCTAATGTATGAACATCATTGTTTGGGGAATTTTGGGCGTACACCTCCTATTCTCCTTGGAAATAAATTATTGTGTTAGTAGGCATTGGAGGGGAATTTTCTTGACAGAAATATAATGTGAGGTTATTTTTATCTTCCACTCATAAACATGTGCAATGTCCATGTTCTAAAAGTGCTGATGATTGGGAATTATCATTGGGATTATTTTTGATATTATCTCACTATTTTTTCCTGTCATTGATGGAATTTTACGTAATGACATACGAATATTAATCAAATGATTGATGGCATATTTTAATTTATTCTAATGATGTTGGATGGTGAAGCAAGGATGTCTTCAGATTCTAGTGATGAAGTTGGATAATTATCCTCTGGGACATTATCAATTTGACATAGAGTTCATCCTTACCCCGCAAGAAGAGACTCAACAATTGAAATCAATATCATGAATATGGTTTATAATTTATCCAAACATGGATTTGTTTCATTAATTTGGTTTCTGGGAAATATATAATCTTCACTGAGTTCATGAAATGAATTGATAGGGGCCATCTACAAACCGTTAGGGGTAGTTATTTTGATAACATCAATTATATTAGTTTATGTCCCCTATCTATAGTAGAATACTATATCAAAGTATTGAGATTGATAGGAATCAAAGGGTAACAACCAAGTCTCACTCTATATGATATATTCAATGATTAGTAAAGTTAATTATGATATGATGAGGGAGTTTCCATGTGTGAATGAATCCATTGTCTTCCAAATGGTACATTGAATGTATTATCACGATGGAAAAATATGAACTCAGAATGAGAAGAAAGGTACCCAAATAGGTCCCTAAGACTGATTCATTAATGTGTATTTTTATCACTTTTTCATTCCCTTTAATTGTTAGAGTGGAGGGACACAAATCAGCTTCACCATGGAATAAGCGTCAGCGCATGAAGAATAAGATGAAATTGATTCCGGATCCATTTCCAATGTTTTCATGATGGATTTCAACATCATCCAAATTTCCAAAAATACACTTATAGTGACCATTTCCTAAAAAACATAGACATTAATTCATTTTTTATGAATACTTAATTCACTAAAAAATAGATTCCTAAATACCATATTTTTTTAGTTCCTTTGGAAACATGGAAATAGAAACACTAGTACAAAAGAATGATATATTATCTCCCACTAGGTAATTCATGACTAGAAAACATCATAGAAATATCATAGATATTAAATATCATCATAATCTGGGAAAATGAAAGATAATAAATGGTGAGATCATATGATTTGTAAGGCCAAAAAGGTAGATATTTAAGAATAATCATGACCATAAGGGTATAATAATGTGATCACGAAAGTATAAGATCGTAACTTGCATATTAATGATCATAAACAAGAGTCATGGAATAAATTTTGAAAGTTCATAATACATATATAATAAAGGAATAAATAGAATAATTGTTAAAATCATAAAAAATTAACGAGATATGGAATTGTGGAAGACACATAATCTTATAAAATTATTTCCATAGTCTTTAATGAATCCCTTCCATGTTCATCCATGTGGAATGGGTTCACTCCCCCAAACTATCTTAATATTCATGGTTCAACCCCAATACCTTCTTAGTGGAAATAATACTTTACATAACTGAGTTCAATCCCAATTCCATCCATATATATCTCATTAGATATAAATCTTTACCCAATGCATTGGATAAAGATATGGGTCTCAACCATCTCATAATGAAATCATTCATTCATGTGAAAAAATATCATAGAAATTCATCATATAATAACCCATGAAATGAAATAGGTATTGTAAGAAAGTAATCATAGCATAATCTCTGGAAAATTGAAAGGTATCATAATCATTTCATCAAATAATAACCCATGAAAATAAGTAGGTTTCATAAGAATATAACTTATGGAAGATAAATGGGTTTCATAAACATATTTTCATCAAAACTAAAACCATTCTATGAAATAATTTAAATGAAAACCATGGATCATATAACAATAAATTAATGTGTAGCACAAAAAAATAACATCTTATATGGAAATTAATTTTGATATATCCTTTGAAAAACTATCAGGAGGAAGATAGTTTTTCTACATTGAAAAACGTTTCTTAAAACATAAAATATTTAAAAAAAATTAATTGAAAATAACCTTGAAATATTATAAAGGAATCATTTAAACCCATTTTAGATACTTTTTAAATAAAAAAATTACATAATTATTGATAATTTTCATAAAATTTCATTTAAAAAAATTAATTTTTTTATTTAAAACATGGTTTTTGAATAAAATATATTTCCAAACAAATATAGAAATAATGTCATATTTTCTTAAAAACAATTTCTTAATTATCTTATGTACCAAATGTTGGGAAAATGGTACCAATATATGAACATATAATGGATAAATAGAGGATACAAATTTTCATGAGAGTTCTTGAGATATAAATCATTAGACCATATCAATGGAAGCAAAATAAAAAATAATCACTATAAATTATGAGATTATTGCAATAAATTGTGACGAATTTGGTGACTTTGAATCATTATCATAAGTAGTGAATAAAATTCTATGATGAATTAAATATCATTAAAATATGTATATTCATGATAAAAATTTAAAATTTTAGTATATACACAATGTAAAATATTTTAGGTGCATAACATAACATGTTTCTCAAAGAAGGAAAATTGAGACCAAATTACCTTACAGATTTTGTAACTTTTGAACCGTAAACCCATGAAAGATAAATCATAAAAGGGATCTGTAAATTACAGTAAAATTTAGTATATAATTCATATATTTCATTCATGGGAAGTATACAAACCACATAAAATAAATGAGTGGGGAATATGGAATGCATCTTGTAGAAAGAAAATTGAGGGTATAAATTCCCTTGCCTTAGGTCTTGACCCTTGTCGTACTCATTATGAAATCTTGTATAACAAATATAAGATTATTATAAATGAATTACATAACAATTTTAAATTATATCATATCATATTATTGACTTATGACCTTGTATTACCTATTTATTTACAATTCCATGTTAATGTTACATTTTGGGTAAAAACCAATTTGTTTTTCATAGGAGTTATGATTTGTTATATTTTTGGTCCTCATACTTATATCACGATCTATAGAATGTGAAAAATGATATAAATATTATATATATTTTTTATATATGTATTTATAATTATCTACAAAATATAGAAATATAAAATGTAATACACTGATCAATGTGATGGTAGGTCGTACATACGCATTAACATTGTTTCCATTTTCATGTCATATTGAAAGGAATAGGGTAAATAAAATATATGTATATATATAATATAATTATAATAGAATTATTATTTCATATATATATATATATATATATATATAATATTTTCACTATAATCGTCTTTAATACATTCTGTGTAAACTATGAATGAATTGTATCCCTTTGAGGAGGCGGTAGTCCTCAAGTCCAAAAATAATGTTACCGTATTTCCAAAAAATGGAAAACATTAATGTAAGTGTTATATAATAATTATATAATAATAAATACATCATAAATTTTAAACATATCATATAAAAAATAAATTAAATCATTATTCCTAACCATTATTGGTCGCGATGGAAGAATGAACGACATTAGTTTGTGAGGTGGTAGTCTGTCGTACACAAGAACAATGGTCGTGTGTCCCATTTGATGGAATAATGTGTTAGTGTAGGTAATAAATTAATTATAACAAAATATTGTTATATTTTTGATACTTATGTTATTATATAATCATGTTATAAGAATAGATGATGGGTAAAAAAGAAATAAAAAAAAGTACTTGTTGAAGGACGTTAACTCTTATTTGGGAAACTCCTTTGAAATTTCATGAAAGGGATTACATGGTTTGATCTATGTACAAAGGGAGGATTATATCATGAAGGGTTTGATGTTGTGTGGGTATTTTGGAAGGATGTTTTAGACAAATGTCTTGAGAGTTGAGAATATGTGAGGGGGTGAGTGACCTTTTTATAGTGGAGGGGGAGTGGAATTATTGTAAATATAAAAAGGTAATAAATATTTAGTGGTATCCCTTATATAATGTGCCTATAATAATGGTAAATGTTTTATAAAATGGATAATATGGTCTAAATATGGAATAAAATGGCTTTTTGTGAATTGAAGGGTCATTTTAACACCTTATGTTTAATGTTTCACCACTAAGTAATCTTGTTTTAACCTAATAATTGTAATTAATTTAATTACTTTAATTAATATTGTTTGTAAAAAAATTAAATTAAAATTATTATAAATAAAATATTATTATGATTAAAAATATTGAATCAATTTCCCCAAATTATAAACACAAAATTGGTAGATATGAATTTAAAATTATTCCCACAGACGTGTCACGAAAATGGGTTTTTAAAGTGACAAAGTTCAAAAGATTGAATTGTTTTTTCTCAATTTCAATGTGAAATTGGTTAAAATGACCTATATTGTATTAATTGTTTTCAAATATATCTAATTAAAAACTAAAACATAATTAAAATACAATTTATCTGCATAAATAATTTATATGAAATGTCAGTTTCCAATTAGAATTCAGTATTTCATACTATTGATTCAAAAATTATTTTTTCCAAAAAATCCCAAAAAATATCCCTAAGATTATATTGACATTATGAATTAAAAAATGGTTTATTTTATAAAATTAAATTTCTAAAAGTTTCTAAAATTAATTTTATTATTGTTCGCATTAGGACATAAAAAGTAGTTCTTTTGAAAAAAAATTAGTATTTTTCAAACATATATACATTACTAAAAATTACATATTTCATTGAAAATATGTTTTATTTATGTGAATCCATTATAAATAATATTTAAAAATAAGTTATTACTATTCATATTACTATGCTTAATATCCAACATATAACTATCTCATTTAAATATTTATAATGATAAATTATTGTTTTGTAGAAACTAATTATTGCTTATAACACAAACTAATCTAGTGTTGTGTGTAAATAAAGCTTAACATGGTGTATCATATAATGAAAGTTTGACTTATCATTTTTTGAAACTTAATACATCAAATATATTTGGTTAATTTATAAAATAAGGTATATACAATGTCAGGGTGTTATATTCTACCATGAAAATATGACTTTTCTTCTCTCAGAATTCTTCATTATGATACAAATAAATGAGGATAACTTTTCCTCATCATATCCTTAATTTCTTGTGTTACTTCCTATAACTGTTTGTTTCTCCAAAAAATTATGGCCAGATGAGTGTTCTTGTTTTATAGAACCTTCTCAGCATGATCCATAATTATAACCGGTTGTTCCTCATAAGAATGATCCTTCCTCAGTAGTATGACCTCTGGGTTCAGTACATATAAAAGTTCAGGTATGTAATTACTTTGGAGAGATACATAGAAAACAACATGGTCTTGAGATATGTTTTGTAGAAGTTCCAAGTGATATTCTACCATCCCGATATAATCTTTAATCTCAAAGGGGATGACATACCAAGGGTTTAGTTCCCTTTCCTCCAGAATCTCATAACCTTATTCCAAGGAGAGATTCATAGAAACACCATCTCACAAACTTCAAACTCTATGACATGTTGATGATTATCAACATATCTTTTTTATGGACTTTTTGATTTATTGATATGCTTCTAAATGATTTTATCCTTCTTGTACATTTATTTAGCTATATTTGGTCCCAATATATTTCTTTCTCCAACTTCATTCCAAAACATTTGACATATACATTTAATTCCATAGAGTTATTCAAAAGGAGTCATCTTAATGCAGAAGTGAAAGATATTATTGTAATAAAACTAAACTAGAAGAATTAATTGATCCCAACAACCTTTTAAATTCAATGAACCAAATTTCAAAATATCCTCTAGGTTTTGAATTGTTATTTTAGATTGGCCAGCCATCTTGTGATGATAGGAAATGCTAAAACTCAATTCTTTATCACGTGATTTAAGAAGACATCTCTAGAAGTTTGAGGTAAACCTCAGATCCCAATTAGATACATTGAAATGTGGCACTCCATGTAACATTACAAATTTCATAATGTATACCCAATAAATATGGTCAAAACATAATTCAAATTTGTTAGCAATGATTTTTTCTAAATTTTTAAGGTGATCAACCACCACCCATATAGCTTTGAACCGTTTCGAGGTTTTGGGGATTCTAATTTCAAAATATATAGTGATTTTCTCATATTTCCATTTTCGTATGGGTAACATATTTAACATCTTCATATACTTTTTTTTCTTTTAGCCTTAACTTTCAAGCATACCAATCACCGATATAAAAACTCTTTGATATCTCTCTTCATTCCATACCACATACATTTTTCTTTCAAGTCTCTATACATATTCATACTTAAAGGATGAATAGAGAATGAATAACAATGATATTCCTATAATAGATCCTTCTTCAAATATTTTATTTACACAACACATGCATAGTTCCTAACCCTTATCATTCTAACCTGATCAAGGTTGAACATAGGAACATTTCTAACCTTCTTTTGCAGCTCTGAAGCTACCTAATGCACTTATTTATCCATCATTTGGATAGATGGTTGAACATTAAATTGAGCAAGGAATTTTTTCCCTTACTTTAGTATTTCCATATCCATAATTTTCAAATATAGAAATATTATATCTTTTTTGATCCTCATCAAGGATAATCTAGATTGATCATTTCAACTTAAAGAATCATCTATCCTATTCTCTTTCCCATGGTGGTAATGTATTAAGCGGTCGTAGTACCTTATCAACTCTAACCATATTCTCTGGCACATGTTCAACTCCTTTTTTGTGAATATTTATTTCAATATATTATGATCAAAATATACATCACATGTTTCTCTATAAATATAATACCTCCAAATATTTATAACATAAAATACCATATTACACTCTAAATCGTTATTAAGGTTACTTTTATCATGAATCTTCATCTTTTTAAAGTCATAGGATATAAACATGTTATTTTACAAAAGGATACATTATAATATCTTTATAGAATCATCACTAAAGATTAAAAACCCTTCTCCACTATAGGGTAATATAAGAACAGGTGCACTGACTAACCTTGTCCTCAGTTTCTAGAAATTTTCCTCACATTCATCTGTCAAGAGGAACATGTAACCCTTCCATGTAAACTTTTTCATAGGATTGGATTGTCATGGTAAATTCTCCACAAAATATTTATAATATCTAGTTACACTATGAAAACTATGGATCTTAGTCACCGTGGTTGGTATGGTCCAACATTCAATAGCATATGTCATTGATGGATCTATAGTTATACCCTACCTTGAGATTATATGAACAAAAAATGAAATGTTTTTTAGAAAATATACACTCTTTATAATTTTCTCATATATTTTATCCTTCCATTGGGTTTTTAGTACATTTCTCATGTTGTATTCTTTCTATTCCTTTATATTTTAATAGATAAGAATATCATCTATAATGTCCACCATAAACTGATCAAGGTAATCTCTAAAGACCCTATTCATAAAATCCATAATGATAGTAGGGGAATTAGTATGATCAAAATTAATTAATATATATTCATATAGTCTATAATGTTTTCAATATTTCTTCTTGGGAATATGCACCTTCCAAACCCTTAGTTGTTGATATCCATAATGAAGTTCAATCTTGTAAAAGTACTGATCTCCTTGAAGTTGATCAAACATGTCATCAATATGGGGAATATGATACTTGTTCATAATTTTGATCATGTTAAACTCTCAATATTCAATGAATAGTCATTTTGATCCATTTTTTCACAAAAATATCAGGTGCACCATAATGTGACACACTTTTCCAAATGAATCACTGATAAAGGTTTTCTTGTATTTTCTTCTTTAGTCATTACAACTCAATTGGGTCCATTTTATAGAGATTCCTCGAAATTTGTGTAGAACTAGGTATGATCTATTTTGATAACTCAACATAAAGTTTAGGTTTAAGGCTAGGAAACTATTCCACAAATATGTCAAAGAATTCTGGAATAATATGAATATCATCAATATCGATTTTCTCCCAAACCATTTTTGAGAAATGAAACTTATAAATTAGAATAAGGACTCATTTGTTTGATGTAATCTCTATAGTTTGTTCATACTTTTCATTATATTTATATAAAATCATAAATTGGTTCGATATATTAATCATAACTTCCATTCCTCGACAATTGATGTTGAATTTATTAAATGAAATACAATCCATGCCTAATATGAAATCAAATTAAACCAAAGAAAGAATAAACATATTAGAAGGATGTACTTTCCCACAATTATAAACTAGATAATAAAAATATACTAGATATTAAATCAACTTATCATTAGGGATTTTTAATGCAAAATCCACATCTAATAATTTGGGTGTAATATTAATACCCTTAGTATAAAAATTAGATATGAAAGTGTGAGATGATCCCGAATCAAATAAGACATTACCTACTATAGAGTGGATAATAAGTGTACCTTCCACCACATAAAAATCACTCCCCTTTTCATAATAGTGATATCAGGATATTTCCCCATGTCCCTCAGATTAAGATGTTACTAACGTCGATCATAATCATTAAGCATCTTGTTTGGGCACTGGTTATCATAATAATAATTCTTCTTACAATTGTAGAAATGATTTAAGGGAGGATCATTATGTTCAACTTTATCTACATTCACATTGTTATATAACCTCTTCACATCACATCAACAATAAAATTATTGATGAAAATCCCTTCCACAGATGAAAATTTTATTAGACTCTTTAAAAACAATTAACTTCATACTTCTTACCAGACTTAAAACATAATGAATAACTCATATTCTTTTCACCATGGGGTTTTAGATATTATTTTGAACTCCATGTCATTTTCCAGTCAAAACCTTGACGTTCATACATAACTCCATCATCCATTTCAACCTTGATTGAAAAATTCAAAATCTCTTTATAGATAATAAAGTCACTTATAGATAACACCCTTATGAGAATTGGATTTAAGACACTAGATAATTGATTAACCTACCTATTAGGTTAGGTTATTATTCTGGAAGAATACCTCACAATTCTTATAAACTTGGTTTTATAGTTACAAAAATATGTATCATCAATTTTTATTAACTTTATAAAATCTTTATCTATCTTCATATGAAGAATATGATTAATGTAATTATTGAGAAACAGGTTCTTGAACACATCTCAATCAATTGAGTCAATTTCATCTTGTTGCCTCATATTCTTGATCGGAAACCACCAGTGGCCTACTTCACCTTCTAAATGATAAACAGTCAGAATGAATTTTTCATGTTTAGAATACTAGATAATGGATAATATATTTTTAGTGTAGGGGATCCATTTTTTAGACACAAGTGGATTCGAAGACCCACTAAAATATATTGTGTGTTTGCTCATGAAGGAATCAACAAAATAGTATTCCCTCCTATGATAACTTATAAGTATATCATGATTCATATGTTGATAAAGTTTCTTGGGCATGGAAATAATGTTTTTATTCCAGATCCCATAGCATTTAGATGATCAGGTGAACAATCATTTCATTTATTATCATACTCATCATTGGAGTGGTTCCTTTGGGTTCCAACCATAGAATAATACCAAAAACATAATGTAAGAAACAATAAACATAATTGAGAAACTTTACAATTAGAGAAAACCAATTATATGATTTATAAATTATGAATCCTTATTTAATCTATCACAACTTATGTTTGTCATATGTTATTCATCTCCAACATCTATTTATGTTCTTCGTAATGGTTTGTGAATATTTTTTGAATTTCCAAATCATATCCCCCAAGTGTGTCAAACCAGGTGTGTAGAAAGGATTATTGTTGTGCACATGCTCCTGATTGAGTCTAGATCAATATAGTGTTTTATGTACATTACCCATATGTACATATATTACAGAGCCACATCCACTTGTATTATCCATACAAGGATGTATTACTAGGAAACCACCCACTCTATCCTTTCCCAAAATTCCAGGACATTTTCCTTTTACCTTCATCATCCTTAGAATTATCATTATATACATGTTCTTAGGGATCTCGCAAAGGTTTTATCATTCTTGTTTCCAAATATAAACTACACATTTTCTATGATACCAACTATAGAGACCCTCATTTAACATACCTATAAATTACATAATTTTTTGGAAGACTTAATACATTACACAAACAGATTCCCAAAGACCATATTATTTTAGTGAATTTAGAAACATGGAAACATAAAACACTAGTACATAAGTGAGAAACATTATCTCCCACTAGTTTATTCATAACTATCACCCGTCACAGAAACATCTTACATAATACATATCTTTATAACTTGGGGAATGGAAACATAATAATGTTTGGGCTCATATGCTCTGTATGTGTAAACATAGAGATATGTATGAATAATAATGATAATAATGGTATGAGAACAAGATCAGGAAAATTGAAGATCATACCCTGTATATCAGAGATCATAAACAAGAGTCATGGAATAAATATTGGTTGTTATTAAGACTTGAATCTTAAGGCAATCTAGATCATAATCCATGAAATAATAACATAGGATTAAGACATGGAATTTTAGAAGACACACAAGAATATAAAATTATATCCATAGTAGTTAAGGAATCGCTGCCAAGGCCATATTAGTGGAATGGTTCCACTCCCAAAACCATCTCAGTAGTCAAGGTTCATTCCCAAGACCATATTAGTAGACCTACTCTTTTACTAAAAAGAGTTCAATACCCATTATGGAATGTTATATCTCATGAGATATAAATTGTTACCCAATGAATTGGAGGGAGATATAGGTCTCACCCATCTAATAGTGAAATCATATAAACTTTTTCCATAAAATCATAAACATTCTTCATATCATAACACATGAAATGAAATAGGAATCACAAACATGTAATATTAGCATAACATGTTGAAAATATATATGATTAATAATCATTTCTTCAAAGAATAACTCATTAAAATAATCATGTTTCATTAGAAGATAACCCACACAATATAACTGAGTTTCAAAAACATTGTGTCATCAAAACATAAACCATTCAGATAAAAAATATGAATGGAACCCGTGGATCATATCTAAAGAAAGTCATATGTAGCACCAAAAAAATTTCATATTATACGGGAAATAATTTTAAAAAATCTTTTGAAAACGTTTGTTGAGGAAAATATCATTTTTCTCTAGAATATCTCTTTTTAAAACATAAAACTTTTTGGAAACCTGTTTCTTTGAAAATTACCTTAAATACTTATAAACGATGCTATGAAATCCATTTTAAATAATTTTTAAAACATCAAAATTTTTTCCAATATATTTTTTTTAAAAATTAAATTAAAATATCATTTAAATTTTTTTTGGATAATCAATTTGGATAAATTGGGTTTTGGATAAAATTAATTTCATACCAAAGAGATAAATGAGTTCATGTTTTCCTAAAAACACTATAAATATTTTTATGTACCAATGAGTGGATATATGGTACCAATATATGAATATGTAATATATAACCAGATGATAATAAATTAATGATACTTCCTAATATAAGGATTAAAATATTTTGTCAATGGAAACATTGTTATAAACGATCTCAATAAATTATGAGATTGTAGCAACAAATTGTTACCACTTTGTTGACATTGAATCATTATCCTCTATAAAGAATAAAATAATATGAAACACTGAATATTATTTAAATAATTACATTGATGATACTATAAGTTAAGGGTAATTTTATACACCACATAAAACAATATCGGTTCATAACATAACATGTGTCTCAATGAAGGAAAATTGAGAAAACATTTCCTTACTGATTTGGTATCATTTCAACCATAAACAACAGTAAAGGGAGATAATAAAATGGATATTTAAATAACCATAATATTATTTATATGTATAATTTAATACCTTCAGGTTATGTATATAAACCACACAAAATACATGAGTGGTGAATATGGCATAAGTATTATAGAGATATAAGTGAGACTAGAAATCCCCTCACCTTATGTATTTACTCTAATCATACTTGTTGAAAAATAATATATAATAAATAAAAGTTCATTTTAAATCTTTTAAATAACTATATTAAATTATACCATACTATATATGATTTTCTTATGACCTTCTATTACCCGTTTATTAACAATTCCAAGAAAAAGTAACATTTTGAGTAACAACAGATTTTATTTTTTACATGGGTTTTGATTTGTTATTTTTTTGTCCTCATACTTATATTATGATCTATATAATGTAATAAAATATATAAATATCATGTATATTCAGTATATATGAATTTATAATAATTTATTAAATATAAAAATATAAAAATAAATACACTGTTCATGTAGATGGTAGGTCGTACATACACCTGAATGTTGTTTCCATTTTCTTGTTGTAATGAAAGAAAACAAATAAATGGAATTTTTTAAATATATAATTTCATTCTATTAAAATTATTATATTACAAAAATAAAAAATTTCCCTAAAGTAATCCTTATTAAATTCGATGTAATGTTTAAAATAATCACATCACCTTGAGGAGTTACTGGTTGACAAATCCACAAACGAAGTTATCTTATTTCCAAAAAATGGAAAGAACGAAGGTATGTGTTATATAATAATTAGAAAAGAATAAATACATAATTAATATCATGTATATCATATAAAAATATAAATCACATCATTATTTCTATCCTTGATAGGTGGTAATGGAATAAAGAATGATATTAGTTCATGAGGTGGTAATCTGTTGTACACACGAATGATGATTGTGTATCCCGTTTGATGGAAGTGTGTGTGAGTGTAAGTAATAACATTATAATAACAAAATATTAGTATATTTATTAAATTGAGGTTATTATATAATAATTTAATGAAAATAATATTATGGGTGGATAAATAAATAAAACAAAAGTTCTTGTTGAAGGATGTAACCATTTCTGTGGGTAACTCTTTTTAGTTTTCACCAAAGGGCTTCCTTGCATGGAATTATTCCCAAATTAAGGATTCTAGGATGAAGAGAGGTAATTGTTTAGGATATATGGGTATTTTTTGGATGATTCAAATGGATTTATATGTGTAAATAAATGATGGGGGTGAGTTCCCATTTTATAGTAGAGGACCAGTGAAATTCCTACAAATATTAAAAGGTAATCACTATTGAGAGTTCTCCCTTATATCATGTGCCACAAATAGTGGTACATGTTCTAGAAAAGGGATTAAATGATCTAAATATTTCTATAAAATGTCTTTTTATCAATTTTAGAGACATTTTTACAACTTATGTTTTAATTTTAACCACTAAGTAATCATGTTTTTCTCTTAATCTTTATAATTAAATTTAATCACATTCATTAATATTTTTGGTAAAAAACTAAATAAAATTATTATAAATTATAAATAATTCTTATTCCTAATGTGAAATCCATTTTTCTAAATATTAACTATGTATGTGTCTGAAATTAATTTTAAATTAATCTCATAGACATGTCACGAATGTGGGTTTTTAAAGAGAAAAAGTTCAAAATATTGATTTTTATATCCAATTTCATTGTGAAAGTGGTTAAAATGACCTAAATTGGGTTAATTGATGTAAACTTTTACTAATTAATCTTTTTAAAGAAGTAAAATATAATTTATGTATATAAGTAAAATATATGAAAAGGTAGTTTTCAATTAAAGTTCATAATTTTTCACTATTCATCTAGAAAATATGTTTTTCAGAAAAATAACAAATATTAAATCTAAGGTAACTTGGACATTTTGAATTCAAAAATTATAGTTTTTTATAAAATTAAATTTATAAAAGTTTCTAAAATTAATTTTATCATTTTTAATAGAAGGTCATAAAAATCAGTTCCTTTTTAGGAAAATGGTATTTTTCAAACATATATACTTTACGATAAATTATATATTTCATAATAAATGTGTTTTATTTATGTAAAACCATTATAAATAATATTTAAAAATAATTTATTATTATTTATAATAATATTTTTAATTTCAAGGTTATTACTATCTCCTTTAAATAATTATAATAATAATGTGTTGTTTTATAGAAATTTAGTGTTGCCTATAACATAAGATATGTTGGTGTTTTGCATAGTGAAACCTTAACATCGTGTATCATATAATGAAATTTTTAATTAGTATAGATTGAAACATACATCAAATATTTTTTATTTATTAAGAAAAAACTTACATAAGAACTCAATGTGAAATAACAATAGGGCCCAATGTGTCCATGTATAGAGGTTTCCTTATCTTTCACAAGGAAATAGAGGACTACATGACGTTCGACTAGTTTTTTCTCTACATAATACACATTAGTGGTGGTGAACATGTATAAAAACATGTCTCTTTTTGTTACAAATTAATACATTATTTATTATATAAATGTACACATAATACAACCTGATAGATCAATAAGTATAGTATATTTTTGAATTAGGTACATAGAATAACATAATGAACATGGGATACAACAAAATTATGGACAATTTCTTCAACATGATTTTAAATTTCCATGGATTTTAAAACTGCGTGGGATAACCAGGGACATACATAAGAAATACGTCAGCTATAAATCCCAATAATTGAATAAACATGGAATTACATGGTGAGAATAATACATATTAGACCATCAACCAAAAAATGGAGAATAAAAGGAGAAGGAATAATAAACATCAACAATGAGACATGATATATCATGATAATCATAAAGGCAACATAAGAAATGTGAAAATAACTTAAAACACTACATCATAAACACAGGTTAAGGATATCTACTAATAAATTATGATTGAAAAAGTCCCATAAATTAATCCGGTTTAGTTCCTATACCTACATCACGTTTCATGAGACTAAACATTACCCAATGCATTGGAGCTTTATGTAATTTCAGGTGCCCCGTTCTTTTTTATTTCCTTCTCTTGCTTAAGTGTGCCACATAGATCATAAAAAATGGATTCATTAATCTTAATATTTTATTCCATGATCATGGAATTTTAAATACATACAGTTATATACCACATAAAAGTATTATAAGTGTATAAAGGTGAACGACCTTTATAGGAAATGTGTATGGAATTCTCTACAAAATTGTTTTTGGTGTGAAAAAATATCAGTGACATTTCAACTGCACAATGTATTCACATAAAAATTAATAAAAAATGTTTATGAGACTGAAATGGGTATCTCACGATTGGGAAACAAAATTTTAATTAATAGGAACATGCCAATTCATATCACAATATTAGTAATTGGAAATAGAAGGTGTAAGATAATAACGAACCTACAATAAAGAAGAGAAGGTTGGGATCCCTTACTTGTGTGTGTGACACCAAATGATCAATAATAGATTCTTGAGAGTTTGTGGGAACCTTTATAGGAATCTAGAGATGCGAGGTATGAGAAAGGAAGTTATATAACGATTATTAGTGAAGAGAAATAGGAGTTGGGATGGGTTTATATAGAAAATGATTGAGGAAGTCATTATTATTTCTCAAACTTAGTTTTTAGACTCTACATAATAAACTAACAAAAACCACAATCCTTCCCTAGGTTTGGCCCATTATATCTACCAAATGGTAGTGATTTTAATTATTTTATAAGTCCATGGTCCGAAATTAATAAAATAATAACCTCGATTATTTGGAAGTGAGTCATAATCTTCAAGAAATGGTTTTAAATCCTTAAAATATATAATTGGATTTTGGGTATTCATAAATGCTTTATAAAATGAATTAAATAAACATAAAATTACATTATTTTCAAGGTAAAAAAATTATTCTATCTTGGATACACTTTATTGTATTTATTAGATCACCTTTTGATCATTATAATGTCATTATACAAAAAGTATACTTATATGGTATTTAATTTGTAGCCCAATATTTTACTGTCAATGAAAATTAAGAAAAAATAACCATCAGATAATTTAGATGTTATGATTCAAAAAAATTATATTCATTTTATGATAATATTATTCTAAATATTTGTATTTTCACTTTCAAAATAACAATAGACATTTATTGAGAATATTATATGGTCGTTTATATTTGATAAAAAATTTATAATAGAAATATTTTATTAAAATATTATCTATTTCAAAAAAACATTAATTCAATAATATAAAATCCTTACTTTAATTAGAATATTACTTAAAAAATTCTTAAAAATCAAAATGATTTATAAACTAACAAGAATAGGATGAGAATATATTCAATAATATATAAAAAAGAATTTACATACACAAATTTCTAGGGTCTTGATACATATCTCTTTAATACACCAGTAATATAGCATCCCAACTTTTTATCACATAAACTTTCATTACATTATACAAAACTGAGGATCTTTAAGGTTTAGTGTCCTGGAAACCAGGAACTTAATACATGAAACAAAAAAACATTCTTCTTAAACACTTGAAAGTCTTCTCCTTATGTTCATCCTAGGTTCATTACTGCATCTCATAACCTGGGGACATACATCAAAAGAAAGGGTGAGTAGAAGGCCCATTAAGGGAAACAAGAGAAACATTTTACATGTGAACTTGAGATACTTCAATAAGGTCATGAAAAGAACATTAAGTAATGAGAAAGAAATCATGAGATATATCATAATAAAAATAGCATTTTTCATAACTTGAAGATGTGGATAAATCATTTAACATAGAAAATCATGAACATATCACCAAGGTCCATCCCCAAGGTGTCATTTGAAAATTACCAAGGTTATTCACCAAGATATCGTGAAAATTGTAATCTCTAGTGGTTACATCATTACCCAATGCATTGGAGCGCTATCAGGGCGCACCCTTAAATTTGACTTTATTATCATGTGAGACACATATATCATCATCAAAAATTTAATAAATAACCCATATAGCATAAAATAAATGGGTTTCATTTCATAATCATAACATTTTAAAAACTGCTTTAAAGACATGATCTTTACGTCACTTTAAACCCACGGAAGGGGAGATCAGGTCTCATGTATGTAAATAACCGAATTTAAAATAGAACATTTTTATATATATGTGAATACTCCTGTATAAATAATAGCTTTGAGTATTCACTTTATAACATGAAATAATTTTGAGAAAATAGAGAGAGGCATTTTGAGACGAAAATTCTGCAGCATAACAGCTATGTTTCGGGGTTTTAGAAAACATTGAAAAGATAGGGGACATGGGTCAAACATCCATAAATGACCCATAAAAAAGTATAGGTACAGAATAATAAGGATATATGAACATGGTAATGAAATTTTAAGGACATGACAATTGAAATGAAAAACATGGAAGGAAGACAAATATTGGATTTCTCTTATGAAAATTCGGTAGCCTAACGGCGTCACTTAAACTTCAACAAAAATGTTTTGAAAAGATAAAATATGGTCTCTCATCATGTGAAAATAAGAGTTCAGTATGATAGATATAGAGATCATACCCTAACATAATAAAAAGGAATTTTAAAGACTTGACATGATAGTAGAACTTTCAAAAGAATGAGAAGGGTAAAAGGACCACTTAAAAATTCGGGAGCATAACGGCGCCACTTAAAACTTCAAAATACTGAATTGAAGAGATCAAATAGGGTATCTCATCATATGATCATAAAAGATCAGTATGATAGATATAGAGATCATACCCCAACATAATAAAATGTAACTTGAAAGACTTGACAAGAAAATAGAACATGAAAATGAGAAGGGTGAAAGAATCTGCTACAAATATTCTGGCAGCCTAACGGTGCCACTTAAACATTCATAAAATGAAATGATGAGAGTAAGAGGGGGTATCTCATCATATGAACATAAAAAGTACAGTATAATTAATTTAAAATAACATCCTCCAACATAAGAACGTGGAGCATAAAAGAAATGACATAAAAGAGATCACTTGAAAAGAAAGAGAGCGGGGTCAGATCCCTTACCTTAAAATGTAACTCTTAAAACTCAAAGGTTTGGACCTTGAGGGCTTGGGGGAACCTTGGGAGGACTCCTTGGGAGGTAAGGAGACCCGAATGTCGTTGAGTATGGTTTTGGAGTCGAATGGATGAGAGGAGGGCTTGGTATTTATAGGGAAAGTGAGGGGACAAGGCATTAATGGCCAAGGGACACCTCACAAGTGCTTTTCTCAAAACCATGTGCTCTCCCATGGCATTTACCAAAGAGTTAGGACACATGGGGCCCCCAATAATATAATTCATCACCTTTGGCTGGAAAACCCTTAAAATGTCTCATGAAATCATCATGACATAGTTATGATGTCATTAAACATACCGAAACCCTAAAACTGTATTTTCACTTTTCATCGAAAATTCAACTTTCTCAGAAAAATCCCCAAAAATTACCATAACATAATATCCGTGCTCTAAGTTCAAAAATAAAATTCATTTTATAAAAA
Organism: Viscum album; assembly: GCA_963277665.1. Taxonomy (NCBI): domain Eukaryota; kingdom Viridiplantae; phylum Streptophyta; class Magnoliopsida; order Santalales; family Viscaceae; genus Viscum; species Viscum album. The sequence goes on along the minus strand of OY728139.1, from coordinate 1,506,760,368 downwards.
TAATTTTCTAAACATTTTTAATTTAATTTTTAATTAAAAAAACACTATTCACCTGAAAAAACTAATACTTGAATAATAAGTTATGAAACCGTTATTTAACCATTTTATTGAATCACATTACTTAATCAAGGATACTAGATTACATTAACACTTTCTTTAAGTGAGATTACTAATCCATTTGGTCACATTACTAATCCTAAGCATAAAATCACTATTCATAATTTATTATTCATCAAAAATTAAGTTGATCTTATTAGACTCTAAATTTCGTACTAAACATAATTGTAGAAGACAATTTTTTGAAAATCATTACACATTTTTTATTATTTAAGGTTTACATAAACATTTTTAAAATATCCTTTCTCTAAAATTCAACAAAAATATGCATACTATATTTATCCGGACATTTGAAAATTCATAAACTTCATCATAAGAAGAGATCAAAATTTTTATTTAAAATAAAGGATTACACAAGGCAGTTATGGTCTCCTTACATAGCCCCTTATCACACCGGAATAGGACCTAAGTGTAAGGTGTGCTAAGGTGAGGGAATCCAAGGTTGGCTCAGACAACATCGCACGAGTAGTAATTTCTATCAGTTGGAACTTCTCGCGAAGGCGATTCCGTTCTAGCTTCACCCGATGAAGTTCGGCTTGGGTTTGGTTCAAAGAAAAGCCCAGTGGTGCTACCTCCTTCCCAAGTTCTGTTAGATGGGCTTCGATTGGTCCAAGACTACTGGGTGAGGCCATCGAATCTCCTTTCTATATTAATTAACCAAGGTCACTTGTATTTAGAGACAAATATCGAAATGTTTAGTTTCTAGAGGTCATATTGACCAATGGTCATATAACAGTCAAAACCCAATGGTCTCATTTTAATTATACTCATGTTATTAAATGAAACAGTTTTGTTGAGTATAAAAAAAATAAAATAACACAAAAAAATTAGGAAACAAGATTTATTCAAAATTTCAGGTCGTTACAATCTTCCCCCCTTAAGAAATTGCGTCCTCACAATTTTTAAAATTGGGGTTTTGAAACTTCATTGAAAGTCCCACATCGGAAAAAGAGTTAGTAACACTATTACTTTAAAAGAAAGAAAAGGAAGTACAAAGGCCACCCGAGTTAACCCATACTAGGACTCCATGTAGGAAACATGGATATGGAAAAAAACAAAGGGTCTAGTTCTGAGGGAGAGTGATAGAAAACATGATTTGGAGAAAGTTAACCACAAGAAAATCACAAACTTATGATGTGTGTAAATGGTTTTGATTACCCAGTAGAAATCTTAAACCAACAACGTTTTTGTGTTACATTCCTTTTAATAATTTTGAGGAATTCATTTACTACATAGAATAAAAACCTAAGGAAATATACCTACCTTCCAGTAGAGTTTCATCATTTAATAAGTCTCTACTAAAACTAATCTTTTCTCCAGAATATGAGAACTCAAAAACACATGGTCTCATCAAAAGCACAAGAATCATCTTCTAGAGAATCACATAATCCACAAAAGATTAACTATCTGTTTCTGCTATCTAAAAAAATTATCCAAAAAACAGAAAGGGTAAGGTAAAAACAACTCTTCAAAAAGAAAGAATCCCATAGGAATGGAAACTACTTTTAAATCATCAAAGTTCTATGGTACTACCCAAAGTTCATCATTGACTATTCCATAAATAACGGTTCTTAAAATTCCTCAAAATAAACCAAACTAAGATTGAAACCCAAATACAAGAAGGATTTGATAACATAGTCTTCCAAAATAAACCTCATTGTTCATCTCCAAACAACATCAACCACTCCTAACATCTTATAACAAAAGTATCTAACCTAATCATATTTTACCCAAGATAGGATAATCATTTCTATAAGTAACCTAAATTACTATAATTTCACCTTAAATTCATTGATTCTTCAAAATATAAGTCAACCTTTACTCCTCAACGAAAATATTATAGTAATATATTTACCTTGATCAAATAGGGTTCCCAAAATAGTTAATGTCTTCCAAAATAATAATCATCTTTTAGTCCCCTAATCACCCTTTTTTAGAAGAATAGCTTTACTACATCAACATGTGGTACATAACAATAGATGTTTTCCTTAATGATATAGAATCATCTTAGGTAGTGACTCGTTGATCTTAGAAAACACAAAACATATGCTCATAGAGCACGAACTAAAATACAACATGACATAGACAATTATTGCGAAGAAGTTACATGTACTTCAGTCATCATGATCCATCTCAGCATAGGACTTTCATTGTTCCCTTGTCCTAGAAGATTGTTGATGCTCATCATGCTTCTCACCCATTCCAAGAGAGAATTTCCTTGGATAATGTCTAACTTCTCCACATTTACGAAATCGAAATGTATAAGGCACATTAGATTGAACCTTATCTCCATTCATCACATTATCCAATTTTTTAAAGCAATTGGATACTTTATGACCTATCTTCCCACACTTAAAACATCTCCCGGTTCCTTTGTGACATTCTCCTTGGTGCCCCTTTCCACATTTTTTACACAAAGGAAATTAGGTCTTCTTTCCCTTATCAACTTTATCATATGAACATCCTTGAGACTTTGTCCTCTTATTCATTGATGAATTTGGGCATTCAACTAGGTACCAATTATTAATTGTGATTTTTGATAGCTGGTTTGGCATAATCAAAACATGTTCAACCTGATCTTTTATCATCTCTGTCACATAAATAGGGAAATCACCACATTTCCTATTACATTGGTTGTTGGGACATGTTCTTCAATTTCCTTCCATTAACTAAGAAAAGAAAGTATAATTAGGGGCTTGAATACTTATCCAATAATCATTAAAAGGAAACTTTAAGCATTAAAGGATAAACTTGTATAAGGAAAGTATACCCTAACTTGTGATCCCCTAGGTTCCAATCTAGGTTATCCATGATCATATATTCTTATGTGAATCTTTATTTTATTTTATCTTTGTTCCTTTAATAATGGTTCATACTAAGCTTATGAATTTACCAAAGCATATCCCTAGGGAGTGTCATAACCAAAAGTACAGCAAGCCCCATTGTCGTGTACTAGTTCCCATTCAAGTCTAGATCAAAGCGGTGTTTTCAGGTTTTACCCCTATGTACATCTGTGCTAGAGCCACCTCTACCTGCTCGTATCCAGACAGGGATGTATTTTCTTGGAAACCCCTTACTCAATACTCACCAAAATACCAGGAAGATTTCCTATATTTAAACTTTTCTATAGGGTTCTTCCTAGAGTTTTCATATCCTAATTTTCACAAATAACTAAACCAACCTTTGATACCAACTATAGCACCCCGCCTTTTTATCACATAAACTTTAATTACATTATACAAAACTGAGGATCTTTAAGGTTTAGTGTCTTGGAAACCAGGAACTTAATACATGAAACAAAAAAAACATTCTTCTTAAACACTTGAAAGGATTCTCCTTATGTTTAACCTAGGTTCATTACTGCATCTCATAACCCCGGGACATACATCAAAAGAAAGGGTCTGCAGAAGGCCCAGTAAGGGAAACAAGAGAAACATTTTACATGTGAACTTGACATACTTCAATAAGGTCATGAAAAGAACATTAAGGCATGAGAAAGAAATCATGAGATATATCATAATAAAAATAACATTTTTCATAACTTGAAGATGTGGAAACATCATTTAACATAGAAAATCATGAACATATCACCAAGGTCCATCCCCAAGGTGTCATTTGAAAATTACCAAGGTTATTCACCAAGATATCGTGAAAATTGTAATCTCTAGTGGTTACATCATTACCCAATGCATTGGAGCGCTATCAGGGAACACCCTTAAATTTGCCTTTATTATCATGTGAGCCACATATATCATCATAAAACATTTCATAAATAACCCATATAGCATAAAATAAATGGGTTTCATTTCATAATCATAACATTTTAAAAACTGCTTTAAAGACATGATCTTTACGTCACTTTAAACCCACGGAAGGGGAGATCGGGTCTCATGTATGTAAATAACAGAATTTAAAATAGAACATTTTGATATATATGTGAATACCCCTGTATAAATTAGATCTTTGAGTATTCACTTTATAACATAAAATAATTTTGAGAAAAGAGAGAGAGGCATTTTGAGACGAAAATTCTGCAGCATAACGGCTATGTTTCGGGGTTTTAGAAAACATTGAAAAGAGAGGGGACATGGGTCAAAAATTCATAAATGACCCATAAAACAGTATAGGTACATAATAAGAAGGATATATGAACATGGTAATGAAATTTTAAGGACATAACAATTGAAATGAAAAACATGGAAGGAAGACAAAAATTAGATTTCTCTTATGAAAATTCGGTAGCCTAACGGCGTCACTTAAACTTCAACAAAAATGATTTGAAAAGATAAAATAGGGTCTCTAATAATGTGAACATAAGATTTCAGTATGATAGATATAGAGATCATACCCTAACATAATAAAAAGGAATTTTAAAGACTTGACATGAAATTAGAACTTTGAAAAGAATGAGAAGGGTAAAAGGACCACTTAAAAATTCGGCAGCCTAACGACACCACTTAAAACTTCAAAATACTGAATTGATGAGATCAAATGGGGCATCTCATAATATTATCATAAATGAACAGTATGATAGATATAGAGATCATAACCCAATATAATAAAAAGGAACTTTAAATACTTGACAAGAAAATAGAACTTGAAAATGAGAAGGGTGAAAGAATCCGCTACAAATATTCCGGCAGCCTAACATCGCCACATAAACATTCATAAAATGAAATGATGAGAGTAAGAGGGGGTATCTCATCATATGAAAATAAAACGTACAGTATAATTAATATAAAATAACATCCTACAACATAAGAATGTGGAGCATAAAAGAAATGACATAAAAGAGATCACTAGAAAAAAAAGAGAGCGGGGTCGGATCCCTTACCTTAAAATGTAACTATTAAAACTCAACGGTTTGGACCTTGAGGGATTGGGGGCACCTTGGGAGGACTACTTGGGAGGTAAGGAGACCATAAATTAGTTGAGGATGGTTTTGGAGTCTAATGGATGATAGGAGGGCTTGGTATTTATAGGGAAAGTGAAGGGACAATGCATTAATGGCCAAGGGACACCACACAAGTGTTTTTCTCAAAACCATGTGCTCTCCCATGGAATTTACCAAAGAGTTAGGACACATGGGTCCCCCAATACAATAATTCATCACCTTTGGCCGGAAAACCCTTAAATTTTCTCATGAAATCATCATGACATAGTTATGATGTCATTAAACATACCGAAACCCTAAAACTGTATTTTCACTTTTCATCGAAAATTCAACTTTCTCAGAAAAATCCCCAAAAATTACCATAACATAATATCGATTCTCTGAGTTCAAAAATGAAATCCATTTTGTAAAAATAATTTTATAAATAATTTTAATTTAATTTTTAATTAAAAAAACACTATTCACCCGAAAAAACTAATACTTGAATAATAAGTTATGAAACTGTTATTTAACTATTTTATTGAATCACATTACTTAATCAAGGATCCTAGATTACATTAATAGCTTCTTTAAGTGAGATTAATAATCCATTTGGTCACATTACTAATCCTAAGCATAAAATCACTATTCATAATTTACTATTCATCAAAAATTAAGTTGATCTTATTAGACTCTAAATTTCGTACTGAACATAATTGTAGAAGACCATTTTTTGAAAATCATTACACATTTTTTATTATTTATGGTTTACATAAACATTTTTAAAATATCCTTTCTCTAAAATTCATAAAAAATATGCATACTATATTTATCCGGACATTTGAAAATTCATAAACTTAATCATAAGAAGAGATCAAAATTTTTATTTAAAACAATGGATTACACAAGGCAGTTATGGTCTCCTTACATAGCCCCTTATCACACCGGCATAGGACCTAAGTGTAAGGTGTGCTAAGGTGAGGGAATCCGAGGGAGGCTCGGCCAACATCACACGAGTAGTAATTTCCATCAGTTGGAACTTCTCGCGAAGGAGATTCCGTTCTAGCTTCACCCGATGAAGTTCGGCTTGGGTTTGGTACAAAGAAAAGCCCAGTGGTGCTACCTCCTTCCCAAGTTCTGTTAGATGGGCTTCGATCGGTCCAAGACTAATGGGTGAGGCCATCGAATCTCCTTTTATATTAATTAACCAAGGTCACTTGTATTTAGAGACAGACATCGAAATGTTTAGTTTCTAGCGGTCATATTTTCCAATGGTCATATAATAGTAAAAACCCAACGGTCTCCTTTTAATTATACTCATGTTATTAAATGAATCAGTTTTGTTGGGTATGAAAAAAATAAAATAACACACAAAAATTAGGAAACAAGATTTATTCAAAATTTCGGGTCGTTACAAGTAAACACCCTAAGATTAAGGTGTTGTATGGTAAGACATTCATGGGGTGGTTTGATATACATGGTTTGGGATATGATCTCGATGTGCTTGAACTTTTCCCACAAAAAGTTTCAATCCTGCTTAAGTAATTAGATATCAGTGTGGGATTGGTCAACGCCACTTCCCAGTGATGATATCTCTCCCACAAACTTTGATAAATGGGATTCATATGGTACAAACACAGTGGTTGAGGCCGTCACATCCTTTATTTACACCAATTGGATTTGTTAAAACCTTATATTTATATTAATCATGTGATCACTATTCAATAGTAATTTTATCAATGGTTAAGATTCCTAAAATTATTTTAAAACTAATGAAATTAAACCATATAAGTGTATGTATTTTCTATGAAAATATTACTTAATAAAACATTAAATTAAATCATAATATAAATTTAATTTAAAATAATTTTGGTTTTTATACCTTGGAATAAAACTCATAGTGTTGTAGGAAAGGATCAATAAGTTATTTTTGAAGTTACTTTTATTGGTGAAGGTAGTCGATAATTAAAATATTTATCCATAATAACAATGATTTAATTTAATATTTCACACTTTTATGGAAAATACCATCATTTCCCTGTATGATTATACTATTTCATATAATTACTTGGAGAAAAGGTTCCAGGTGTCAATGGATTCCTTCTTGTATTAAAACATATGGTAATTTTTATCATCTATGTATTGGGTTGAGATTATTATCTCATAGTTTAACAATAACTAAATAAGTGATGACTTTTCAATTGATCCTCTAATGTGATCATTGTTGAACAAGATCTGGTTGTTTTAGGAGTGGATTGTTGATCTTGATGATCCAACTAGAGTACTTCTCTTCAATTATTTTCAATGTATATAGTCTCATCAGGGATGTGATTTGAATGTATAGATTCATGTCAACCTCATCTCTTTTGACCCCATCATCATCAAAATCCAATTCCACCCACTATTTGATGATTGGAGGGGAATTTAGTATGAAATATGTTCTCTACATCAGATATGGGATCCACCAAGTTCATTACATTGATATATCTGAATAGATATTCTTCATCTGATGATATTTTTCGTAATTCGCAAGTGTCTCTAAAACTATTTGGGGAGGCGGAACTCATCTTCCTAGTGTTGATGACATGAATTTTTAGAGGGTCAAAACTAGATTAGGAATAGGCACATATTCATATTATTTTTCCTTCCTCTTATTATGACTATTGTTTTGATTCTATGAATGATAGATTTTACAGGATTGTTTTACTAAAGAATTTGACTCATCCATCATAGAGGGAGATTGGGTTATAGTTTCTCAATTAGGTTGAACCCTGAGAATAGTATATGGATAGTTCGACATATATTTAGTCATATAATCATTGAACATTTAGGTTAACTTATTTGGTACCTCCTTCCATTCCCCTTCTTCTTCCAATGAAGTGTAAGAAACACAAGTCAATTGTGACGGTGCCTTCACCAACTTAACATTTCCATAATCTACCATATTTTAGAGGAAATTTTTGATGAAACATCATTGTTGGATAACATGTCCCAACATTTTGTGGATGGGGAAATAATAGCGACTATCATCAAGTCCAACTTGATTGGAATTTTTTGGCATTGGTAGCATCATTAGGTTGTTTTGTATAGATATAATGAAATACCCTAGAGCATTCATGTCTCAAAAAAGAATAAACATTATTCATTGGTTCCACATACATTGTATGAATCCATTAATTTCTCCCTTATTGATGAATACATTGTCCTTTTTCATTCAATAGGTGGAACTATGTGATACTGTACAATTTTGGGTGCTGGAGTAGGTACTAAAGCTCTCATTAGAGTAACAGTCTTATCCTTTTCATTTTATATCCTCTTCACTTGATCAATCATAGATGGTCAAGGATTGGGATTAATCTTATTAATGGATTATTTCAACCTGTATGAAACTTTTGTATCTTCACAAAAATCTACCCATATATTTTTCTAAAATGAGTAGTGTTTGTACCTCATCCTGGAGACTCTCTTGGAAGAAGTCAAACAACTATTCCTAGAGTAGTTCTATGTTCAAGAAGTAGTTCAAAAACTTATTGAAAGAAATAAAGTATTAGACTCTCCCATTATAATTATGTTTACAATTTGATAAGTTAATGAAAATTACCCTTCTTAGCATTGAACTAACATGATAGATAAATTACTAGATGTGGTCTTCTCATCATGTGATTGATTAGGATGATAGATAGTTACACCAAAAAATGATTGGATATCTAGACTCTTAATTAAGCATAAAATATTAATGGACTCTTATTGTATGATAGTTCCCATCATTGCACCACATCGAGATACTAAGTAAATTAAAAGCATATTTGGATCCCCAGTTCAATTGAAAGTCAGAAACATTGGATTTTTTATATTAGGTGGATGAGGATTCATGCCCATACATTCGAGGTATGTCATTATTTGTAGTTATAAAAATTAACAAAAACCATATATAGACACTATTAAAGTCTCTAAAGACTGTATGGATTCAATAAGTATTTCTTGGATGGTTGGTTGGCTAGAAACTTGAGAAGAGGCACTAGGTATAGCCTGATATGGTAGTCTTTTCCAGGTCTATTGTTGATGACCAGTATTATGTGGCATAGGTTAAATAACCTAACAAGAATCTTATTACTAAACCAGTGGACGTAACTTTGGATATTCCCTAACCATCAGTTATTTGTGATTTAGACCCCAAATTAATTGAATGAACTTATTTTTCCCTCATTGGAAGAAACAACTATCCATATTACAGGAGATTTGAAAGAGGAGAAGAGAAAGTATCTATTTGGGGAATATAATTGGTGAGAATATTTCTCATTATTTATTCAAAATTATTCTAATTTAACTCCTTTATATCCACTTTATATTGAGTAACCTTCTGTTTTATGGTTGGAGGTTTTTTATGATGATTTTGTTGGGCCGCTCATCATCTTACTGCGATGCACTGGTTGTTTCCCCGCATTCCCACATTCAAAAGGTGGGAAGCATCCATGTATTTTTTATTTATGTTTTCTCCTTCATAAAAATTGTATGATGGGATGTCGGTATATCCTTCTATGTATTTATCCTTGAAATTAATCTTCTAGTTTGGGTCACCCACATTGATTTAGGACGTTTTTATTGAATCTCATTCTTGGTTCCATATCTTTATGGACACCGGTTAATTACACTGCTTCTCTTTGGACATTCCAAGGGTTCAATCCAGTGCAGCAACATTTTGTTAGGGGAGTAGTCACATTGGACATCACTGGTGTGCCTATACACTAAAACACTTGTACACTTGAATTAATTCCCTTTATGATAGGTATTATTGAGGGCACATAATCCCGAGTAATCCCATGCCGTGTGTGTGGAATTTTTTTCCATAGACATGTCTTTATGGTTTTCTTCATCTTCCCATGTTTAATACAGGATATTATGTGAGTTCAACTTCTCGTATAGAAAAATCAGACTAATCAGAACACTATTTAGAGTTGATCACATGGGTACATCCCTATGAGGTATGACCTGGGAGGTTTACTAGATGGATGGATCAAGACACCCAATGAGGATGGGTCTTAGGGTGATTGGGTCCTAACAAAGGGGACACCATGGTTTACCATTGGCTGAGTTTGAACATCATAGAGGCCACCTACATACCACATATATAATATAGGGATCAAAACCCATGTATTTCTAGAGGGTGAATTATGGGATCAGGGTGTTCACAATTGAAAAAAACCCCGATTAAATGTTGGGGATTATGCACAGTTAGCAGCCCAAGTACCTCTAGGAGTAATGTGGAAGTAGATGGCATGGTCTCACTTGGATGTGGATGCCCGGGTGGAATTAGGTTGGATAATGTATGATTTGATTAAATTAACGAGAAGAGTGGGATGGAATCGATTTAAACCATCATGAAGATGATGGTGGTATTGGTCTTGAACCTCTAAAAGGCTCTGTACGTATCCTAGTTGGTTGTAATCAAAGTACACGTAGTTCGGTGGGGCGATGAGTCATAGGAGGATGAAACTCATGTGAATGGATGCATGGATGGGACCTCAAGGGAGTATAAACTCAGGGTTGTGGCATGATCATCCTGAACACAATGGATTAAGGGACAGACCATAATAGGAGATGATAGACGGTCTTGAATCTCAAGCAGGTTTCATATGTATCCTCATGGTAAGGAATCAGAGTTTACGTAGTTTAGTTATGGGGGATGGGGTCGGGGTGTACACAAAGCATATGGACTTGACAACATGTTGGGTTGTACGTGTGGTTAGAATCCCTTCACAAGAGGGGCACTATTGGTTTGAGGAAAATGGATTATAGTTGGGGATTAGGCATGGTTAGCTTCTCAAGTATTGGTCTATCACCACTAAACAGCATACCAAGGATGTTCATCACTAGGAAGGGGACACAAAATTTTACAAGTGTTTGGGGTTAAACCTTAGGGGGGATTCATACGTACCATATCCCAGAACATAGGGATCAAAACCCACATAGTTATAAAGCATACCATTTAACGTTATGCGGGATGAGGGTAAGCCGATGTGAACCGGTTGGGAACAATGGGTGACGATCTTTAACCTAAGGGACAGTTCATACATACCTTTCCTTGAAAGGGAAAAGATCAATTTCCTTGTAAATGAGTTGTGGGGGATGGGTTTTGAACACTAAGGAGGTCCATAAAGGGTTTCATGGTTAATGCTTACTCTAAGAACACATGAGTCATGCTCGGTGTGAGAAACATGAGACAACAAAGACATGATGATCATGTCGCGAAAGATGCATCAATGAGGAATGAAGGGGGTCTGATGCGTGGTTAGCGGCCCATGGAGATGAAGTTTGGGGCTTACTCTAGAAGGAATCCCAAGTAGGGGTTCAGATGTACGTGGAAGATATGGACATCGTACTTGAAAAATCCCATTAGAGGGTGTCAGGGCTTGCATGGAGACTACCCAAGTTGTGCATGGTGACAAATATCAGAGGGAGAGAGGAGTGAGAAGGTGTTGGTTCCCATCCCCTTCACGGTCTTCTTTAGACATATTGTGTATGTGGTGATCATAGTTTAATGTCACATGTTGGGGACACTGGTGCTTAGCAGTTTAATATCCTATAGCTTAGATGGTGGGGACTTGCTCCTCACCCCTAGGAATTACATAACTGGAGCACTTTAACCCTCGGTGAAGGGATGGAACCAAAAAATATGTGTGGATATGGGGTTGTAGAGTGATCCATTGAAGGGATTATGTTAGCATGGATGTGTAAATAAGTAATATCCGTTAGCATGCCTATAAAAAGAACCTTGAGTCAAATCAGTGGAACATGAAGAACCTACCATGGGACCCTAAAATCACTTCATACATGCCTGGAGGGCCCTATAGGAGAAGTATGTGTAAGACAAGGGTGTTTCACATAATAGAGTCTCGAATATGGAGCCTTAGGGTAAGGAAGACACATGGAGAGCACAATGATGGTAATACACAAGGTGTAAGGGGAGCGTATAAGAGGATGGGTTGCATACAAGATTGGGAAGTTGCACACAAAATGAGTGGTTGCACGCAATGGGTGACCCTATGCACAAGATTGGCATGACACAAGGTAACACATGCACCGAAGATGAATATTTAGTTTTAAAATTCCATGGAGAAAAAGGAACTGGGTGAGGATAATGACCTAGTGGGCTTACCCGATGGTGGACCCTTGGGAGACATGTCGTGCAAGATCTAGTTCCTTGTGGCCATGTCTTTTGCGCAGTCACAGAAGTGATGTCTTTCATGTAGTAGAGCGTCGTTACATTTTCTGTAACCATCCTTCAAAGTGTGGGGGTACATTTCTATTTACATACCAAAACGTTTGCGGTCGTGCACCAAATTAGGTGCACAAAATTGACATTTTGACATCGCATTTGGTGTTGAAGATCATGCACGCATTTTTGAATCTTGCGCACTGGCCAATTTTCTTTTGGGCTTCTGAATTGGTTGGTTTGTGGAAGGTCATCATTGAAGATTCCATTTGACATCACATTGGGTGTGCAGGAGCTTTCACGCAATTTTCAAAAATTCATGTGGTACATGAATCTTGCATGCACCTCCCATGGGTATCTTGGGATTATCCACTGATTCAAAATAGGATTTTGGTTTTTTCAACAATGTCGATTTATGACCCTATCCAAAATTCGGCACCTAAAAATTACATCTCTCCGAATCAGAGCTGAATGGGGGCCCAAAGGTTAGATTCTAAGGGACACAGAACGAATTAGAGTGCCTAACGGTTGGGGCATGAAAAATGGCCATTATGTGTGCAAACTACTTTCACGCACGTGAATAGTTTTTTTTGAGCCTATAAACACACTGGGTCCCCCTAGTCCCCACTTTTAATTTTCTGTACAACAATATAATTTTCTCTCACGCATGAAAAATATTCATTTCTATGTGAAAGGCCTGACATTTTTTCTGAGTTTTACGCGCCCCTGGGGACTCTTTCACACTGTTGTTAGTTCTTGTGCACACCCAAAATAGTGTTTTTTTGCATGATATAGTCTCATATTCCGCACAACAGACTATTGTGTGCCGAAACCCCATTCTTTCACATAGGTTCCTTTTTGAATTTAGGGCCTAACATTAATGGATTCTAAACAGACTGACACTTATAGGGTAGCTATTGTTGTTTTATGGTGGGAACATATGATCATAATCCCACATATTATTCATGTTAAATGATTTGTGTCTGATAACAAAATAAGTTTTGATCTTTTGACACTACCTTAAAAGCATTACATTCTGACTGACCATCTACCGATGTAGAAATTTTGTATTTTGGAAGAGGTGTTGATGCCAGGAATTGAGACCTATATGCCATGGTCATGGGCGACATGTGAGTATAGCCTTCCATAGTTCAACATTACGAGCATCAGTCACCCTACTAAAGAAACACAGGACATGGCCATTTACCTCCTGAATCTGAAGATCAGGACTGTTGTAGGGAGTGATTTGGCTCCTGGAGAATCTCTATCCAAGTATGTGAGAAACTTTAGAAGCATTATTATAGATGAGACCAAATTTTTTTAATAATGGGACCTATGGTCTGGGGGGAATTTCAAAACTGAATGGGCATGGTCATATTGGGTACGCCTAACATGCGAGGATTTTGGGGCATAGATGTGGGATATCAGACATTTGAAGTTATCTGGACAATGCAGTTTCATATCTACTGTCGGTACGACCTGATACCAAAGTTGATTAGTCAATGATATCTCGAGATAAATACCTTCCACCACCACCACCACGGGGAGGTAGGAATCGATCTGTGTGATGTTCATTACATCAGGGAAATTACTCTATAGGGATACCAATATGAATAGTTCCTTACAACCGAGAACGATTTGGGGGATAGAATGTGCACCCCTGTTCTGACATAGAATCTTTTGGACATGGATAAGGAGAATCTACAAATAAAGAACATCCTAATAGATATATCCTACTTGGGATGGTTCAGTTTGTCTTTTGACACATGTCAAGGTGGTGAAAATTCCAAGACAAGGGAAGTAGATCTCGAACACATCACAAAGGGGGAGGGAATGATCATATTAGATGGTCCTGGAACCAGGTGAGTACCGATCATGGGGCTTTGGTCTAAATGAAATCTGGGAACCTAATGTATGATATGTCAGTTTCCTTGTTGTATTTTCGAGCGGTTGGCTACTGCTATTGAGGGATAAGATGATGGTGTTTCGTCCAAGAATGCTAGTGATAGCCGGAATCAAGGATTCCACGAACAAGGTGATTATGGGGGTGCATGTTGTTGAAACTACTTGAGAAAGTAAAGATTATGAAGAAGAACTCTGGATTTTTCAGATCCAAAATCAAGCATCACTGAGTAAAAAGAAAAATAAAAAATACTCCCAAAAAAGCATCGCAATGGAGTATCTTCATAGGTCTACACGATTTATCTGCATGGCCTACCTACACAGCCGACCTACGTGGAAGATCTCTGCCCCAGAAGATATTTTTCCAACGTATACGGAGCACCTACGTGGTGGAGCTATGCGACGTACCTACACAAACAATATTTCTTTGTCCTAGCCTCATCTGTCCATATAAATAGAGCCCTTAGGCTCCCCATTTGAGGAATGAAATTTTTTTTAAATACTCTATGAAGCTCCCATTGTGTATAACTTTCTCTTATATCTTTCAAATTGTCTCAGGTAGCTCTATAAACCCTTATAGAAGAGATAATTTAAAGGGATTAACATGTTTTGAAAGTCTTTAAAAATTTTACATTGGTTTGTGTTATCCTATGTACAATATATTTTTCATTCACCATTCAGACCTGCACGGCATACCTGCGCATCAGAGCTACGCGACATACCCACCCATTAGAGCTACGCGACATACCCACTGTTTTGCATGGAATCCGGGGATGACCTCCTGGACGGGAGATTCAAACGTTCCGATCGGTTTCTAACGGGTTTGTTCGTAGAACCGGAAACATCCAATGATTCCACATCCGTTTGGACCTACTATCCAAAGGCAGGCACTCATTAGCTTGTGGACTAATGAGGCTTAGGAATTTGCATTGGTCGAGAGGATGGGAGGTCGGACTCATCACCCCTTTTTGAGGGGAATTATTGTCTACTCCGGGACTCTCTTTATAGATTTAAGTTATGTTCGTGAATCCTTATTACATTACCAAGTATAAAATGTGCTTTCCTTTAGTTTTAACAATCAATGATTAAATATGCAAAGAAATTTAGAGAATCTTTTATATGTATTCGAGGTTCTTCATCAATAGAGAATCATCTATATCTGTTTAGAGATTCTTGGTCAATGGTATCCTTCAAAACATTTATATAAAAGTCTCTTGGTCATTTATGATGACCAGACTGATTTTAAAGCCACTCAGTGGGGCACTTGAAGTTTATCGTCATTCATAAGGACAGAGATTATTTCAAAGTTGGGATCGAACCCATAAATGGGCTACCTACGTATCCTTTGTTTTGGAAAAGGAATCAGAACCCACGTAGTTAGAGAAATGGAGTATGATGTTTATGATTGATGGCTCAAAGATGAATGTCATAATTACTTTTACACTCTAAGCTCACGCGAGTCATGCTCGGTGTGAGAAACAAGAGGTATTGGTAAAATTTAGACAATTGTGCCATGAAAGATGCAATCATAAGAATTTTTTTGGGGCTTATTTATGGATGACTGCCCAGATAGATGAAGGTTTAGGATTTACTTTTAGGGAGAAAATCCATGAACAGGGTCCATAAAGTTATATGTGCTTCATGGAGATTTGAATACTCTAATCTTGGGGCTTACTCCTAAGGAGGATGCCCAAGTTAGGAGGGGACTTATGATTGGGTTTTACTCCTGAAAAGGACACCCAAATCAAAGGTAAATTATGACTGGTTAAGAGAAATTTAAGGGGACTTGGGGCTTATTCCTGAAAAGGAGACCCAAGGTTATGACTGAGTCTTATTCTTGAAAAGGAGACCCAGGTTAGGGGACTTGGGGATTATTCTTTAAAAGGAGACCCAAGGTTATGACTGAGTCTTATTCCTGAAAAGGAGACCCAGGTTAGGGGACTTGGGGCTTATTCTTTAAAAGGAGACCCAAGGTTATGACTGAGTCTTATTCCTGAAAAGGAGACCCAGGTTAAGGGACTTGGGGCTTATTCTTTAAAAGGAGACCCAAGGTTATGACTGAGTCTTATTCCTGAAAAGGAGACCCAGGTTAAGGGACTTGGGGCTTACTCCTGAAAAGGAAGCCCAAGGTTATGACTGAGTCTTATTCCTGAAAAGGAGACCCAGGTTATGGATTAAGGTTTGGGGCTTACTCCTGAGGAGGATTCCCATATTTGAGGTTGGGGATTATTCTTAAGAAAGATTCCCAAGATTAGAGGACTTGATTGGGGATTACTCCTGAGGAGGATGCCCAAGATTGGGAACTTTAAGAATTTGGGGCTTACTCCTGAGGAAGATGCCCATATTAAAGGTTTTGATTGGGGCTTACTCCTGAGGAGGATGCCCAAGATTGGGAACTTTAAGAATTTGGGGCTTACTCCTGAGGAAGATGCCCAGATTAAAGGTTTTATAACTGGGGATTATTCCTGAAAAGGAGACCCAGGTTAGGATTCTCTCATCTTAAAGGATGAGGTTGAATGAATGAACTCTCCGTATTTTAGTGACATAAGGATATTTAAATCACTATACTTTGAGAGAGATTCCAAAGAATTCCTTTCAGATAAGAAAGTCAAATCAAGAAATCATGCCATAAATGGCTTTGAAGAGTGTCTTGAAGACTGAATCTTGAAAAGGAAAGGTGAAATGGATTAAGAGGGGTAAAAATTGGCAAGATGGGCACCCAAAAAGATAGGGGCATGCAAGTCTTGCAAGGCGCGCAAGTCTTCCGTGGGCGCGCAAGTATTGGTCGCGCAGGTATACCTACGCGGCACATGGTGTACTTGCGCGATTTTCAACCAGCATTGAAATACTTGAGCGACTCTTTTTTAAGCCCTTTATAATTTTCTTGAGGTTCTTCCAGAAAAGGGACGCGCAAGTTATATTGAAGGAAATAAGTCGTCGTGCAAGTGTTTGATAAGTTTCAACACTTCGGCCTTCCTTCTTCTCTTTAGATCTTCCGTTCTAGGTAAGAAATTACCTTAGAAGTGTTCCGGAAGCTTTGAGAAGAGACTTGGGCGTCGGGAGATTCAATCCGAGTTTCTGGAAAAAGATCCTCTCGAATGGGGGGACCACAGGGTCTATTTATAGGCAAAAGAAGACCCCGGTCGGTTACCGGACGGTTACCAATTAGGTCGCGCAAGTCACCTGCGCGACCAAGGTAGCCGCGCAAGTACACTTGCGCACCAGTTAGATAACTTGCACGGTGAGGTTGTTGTTGATCCTTTCTTCCTTCCTTTGTTGATTTTTGATGTTTTCTTCAAAGTCTGAATCACTTTGAGCTCATATATTCCCTTTTCCGATCTTTAGATTCTGTGACGAAAGGAGCGTCAACACCCACACATCAGATCTGCAGGGCATACCTGCGCAGTCTACCTGTGCGGTATATCAACGTGGGGTACCTATGTGGTGGACTTGTGTGAGGGACCTACGCGACCAACTCAATTAAAATTTTTTAATTCCATTAATTGAATGGTAACTCCTTCTTTGGTTCCCTAATCTGAAAGGGACTGAGTTGAAGCCTCTATCAAAACCTCATGAATTTTCAAACCTTTGGAAAAGACACATCAGCGTGTCTCCTGTTTGGGTTTGTATTTCCACAGTCAGAGGTTTCCCAAATTTTTTTTCACAATGGGGTTAGCATTCATGGGAGGTTTGTGGGTTTGTATATCCACAATCACATGGACCATTCTCCCATGAATAGTTTTGGGATGTTCCAGGTTTTGAGGAGGGTTGGGTTCTGACCTCTCCCTTCTTAAAGAGATGACCGAGAACCTCAGGTCCCTTGTAGGGGAAGGTACAGTTCACACTTACTATTCCGCAAAAGCATAGGAGAAGTCTCCCTCCACTACCAAGATAAAATTTAGAGCATCCATAATGGTATAATCCCCTCACCTCCAGCCCTTCTTCCTCAATTTGACCCTTGTCCAATGTGAAGAGAATAGAGGGAAAGCTCGTCACCTTGCCCACTTCCATGGTCGACGCGCCCTCTTCCATCAATAGATGAGGAAAAGTGTGAAGTTTCATTCTTGAATATTTCACATCCTATTGTTTCTCACACCGATCATGACTCACGTGGTCTTATAGATACGTGATGGTTACAACATGAGTACAAACACTCACATAAAGGAACTACAAGAACTTTGATTCCTATTCAAGCCAGGATACATAGGAAGTCCATTCAGGGCCCGTGCTCACTGGATATCCTCCTGAGGAAGCCAATCCAAATTTCCGCAATTTGGGCATCCTCCTTAAGAAATAATCCCCATGTTCAGTCCTCAAATCATCAAGGCATACTTTTTAGGAAGTAAGCCCAAACTCATTTCTCTCAGTAGACAATACTATGCTATGAGAGTTATTGAACTATGTGGGATTTTATTCCCATTTATATGGGATAAGTAGGAAGCCTCCTTAAGGTTCAAACCAAACACTTCAAATCAACCATGTTATCCTTGGGCCATATTCCCAATTGGGTCTGATACTACTTGGAAACCTATATCCTTTCCAAAGTTCCTTGGGCTGCACCAACATAAGTCTGACACTAAGTTTCAACAAAGCATCTTCCACTTAGAGGTCCTTATCACATGAACATAAAAGGTATGATGTTCCCTATTTAGTGGCAACGAACTATGATGGTTTTGATTCCTTTCACAAGGATACGTAGGTAGCCTATCTTATGGGAACAATCCCAAAAATAACTAAAACTTTCATCTCCGTGGATGAAAATAAAATTCCTGAGTTCCCCACTGAGTGGATTAAAAACAATTATCATAAAAATGATGATTAAAGGAATCTCTGAGAATTATATTAAAGGACACTATTGATGGAAAACCTCAAATACATGTGGTCATTTATATTAATGATGAACCATGAATGTATACTAATGATTCTAAAATTTTAGACATGTTAATAAGTGATTATAAATTACAAGGGATACTTATGATATACTTGGTTAATTAATAAGGATTCAGGAAAATATTTTAATTTTACAAAGAGAGTCCTGGATTAGACAATAATTTCTCCCAAAAGGGTTTGATGAGTCCGACCTACCATCCTCCAGATCAGTGCACATTCTTATGTATCATAAAGTTCATAACATAATGAATGCCTTCCTTTGGAAAGTAGACCCTATTTGGATAGAGAACTATTGGATGTTTCCGGTTCCATGAATAAATCCAATGGAAACCCCCTAGAAACAGTTATTCTTAAAACTAGAACACATGTTTCAAGGAACTAAGAAACAAAAATGGTGATCTTGACGTGAATCTTTAACCACGTTAATAATGTTACCCACTTGTTAGGCCCCTATCAATTGATAAAAGAGGGTCGGACAAAGGAATTAATCACTCATGTATCCCTCTGAAAAGTTTTCACTTTATTAGAGAGCTTGTTATTGTTCTCAATGTTTTCACAGAATTCTATTCAATCCAAAGATTGGAATTCTCCAAGACAACATATGTAAGCTTTTCGAATGTTGCTCAAGCTGGATCTCCATCCATAAGAAGGGCGTTATCACCAACCCAGCATCTTAAATGCTAGGTCTCTAATGTGATGGGGAAGGAATATCTCCAACATGGTACAATACCAACTTTGGAGGCTGCTCGACAGGCCCTCCAGGTCGACAAAAATCCTCGATCATCTGGCCAACGACGACCAATGATCAAGAAGAAAATGGTGCCAACCACCATCACCAACCATTTAGGGTCTCTATCCCAGAACACAACAATAAATACCTTCCATACTATATTGAGTCTGATCAAGAGGTCACTCAAGGAATTAATTCAAGAATGTTGGAGTCCTTCCTGAGGACTCCCATTAGCAATTTCTGGCACCTGAAATAAAGAGGCAGTAAACCCCCAAAATAATGGGGATGTTGCCTCAGGACGTTTTTACATAGTCTCTTAGACCTGGTAATGCAAGATGAACCATCAGGGACAATGTACAATCAATAGGGATAAGGTTCTCACCTCTTCCTCCACTAGATAAGTCCATCAATATAACTCGATGGAAAACAACGAACGAGTACATACGCCCGTCCATCCTAATTTAGTTGCTTAGTAGGCTCGTCTAACAGCAACCCACCAATCCCACTAGATAAACCAAGTTGAGTACCATGAATAAAACACATACACCTATTAACAAGTTATCATCTAGTCAGTAGGCTCGTCTGAATTCATTTAAAGAGGCCCTCCAATATGATGTGGTGGAAACTGATAAACAGGGAGATACACCTTTCTACAATCCCAAATTCCGTCAGCAGTCTTGTCTGCCATTATTGATGGAATTCCGTGAACCATACCTTATGGGAAACAGTTAGCATACAAATACACCTACCAATGTTCATCAAGTCTTCCAACAGTCTCATTTTTTAGCACCCGAAGAAGTCCGTTGTAATGCTCAGATGACAAATTTGGGGAAGACCCAACTCTCTGCCCCTATAAATGAGCACTGTCAATACCCATTGACAGGAAAATGAGGACTGGAGAAGGCACATACACCTACACCCGATAGGGAATGGACGTATATTCCAATTCCGGTCACTGATGTAACCAAACACATCTTATCAATGGTGAAAGGGAAAACACATATCAATGCCCATATTCTGGAAGCATTCCAGGATATTTTATCAACTACTTCAGTAATATCATGGGAACCCACACATAAATATTTCCCCACACATGGGATGACACGTCGAAATGTCATCCCGGAGTAGATACATACCTATGTTTCAGTCCAAGAGGGTCATGGGAAATAATCCCCCGTATCATACAGACAATAAGATCAGGAACATACACCCTTTCTAATTGGAGGTAATGAGCCTGTTCCGATAACTAATCCAAGGAAGGCACATATACCTGCCCAAGATAATGACTTTTCCCATCACATGGCCCCAAATATTAATAAGAAAACATATGAGAAGAATTATTTCCATGTATTTTTATAAAATCAAGAGAAAAGTCGCGATGTGGCTCCTCTGAATGCTGGAGTTCTTGAGGCTCTCAAAAATTTATCTATTTATGCTCAAGATCTTATCCTCTCATTACCAAATTATGGGAGTGGTAGTTGTAATTATAAATTTTCTCATCGGAAACTTCATCATGAAGTCTTTCTTCATGTAAATGTTTTACATCCAAAGTGCCTATCTCCAGATGAGAGCCACGATAACCCTCCAAGTGGTCAGAAGACTAAGGATCAAGAAGATTTATCCCTTGATGTAATTCTTCATGGTTATCCTCCCCATGATGGTGTTTTCTACGAAATTCCTCTCCATAGTAGTATTTAACATTGTCAAGACAATTCCATAATTGAAAATGTAGTAATGAGAAGGCCCACCTATCTCGAGGAACTTGAAAACAGTAGGCCAGTCATGTCTGATGTCTTGTCATTTAAGGAAAAAATGCTTTCTCAACTAGAAGACATATTAAGGGAGAGATCATTATCTAAACCTTCCTTGAGTCATTTTTCTTCTAATATAGAGAATCCACTTTGGATAGACCAAGTGGAGAAACCACTAGTGAAAGTTTAATCAAATGTGTTAAACATGAGGAAATAATTGGATAAAGGAGAAATACCAGTCATGTGATGGCCTTCGGAAAATTATCATTATGATATTCCAGAAATGATGATAGAAGATTTCATTCATGACATTGATCTCAATTTATGGAAAAATCAACATCATTTGAATACAAAAGTATTACATTATGATGAATATCAAAATCAAATGAAGGTTATAGAAGGATTGTTGTGCCAAATTGACTTGGCATCTCTCTCAGTTTCCCAACATCCAAAGGATGAAAAACAATAGAGAACCCTTCAACGCGCATGTCTCGATGGTTTAAAGAGACTACACCAATTAATTTCTTATTCCTCATATAATGTTCATATCAGAGGATGTTGTGCATATGGAGGATTGCATTCCAGTACACTCCAAAATCTACAAAGTCCTCCAAAAGTGATCTCATGAAATGTTATCTCTCACAGTTGGCCACAATCAATAGGGTTTCTATGAAATCAAATGTACGCTCAAGAACATGCCTCAAATAGTTCTCATCATAATAAGGCCAAAAGAAAGGAAGTTGTTCAGTTACTTTTACATCCAGATTCTGAGAATCATGAATAAACATCCCATTTAGAGGATGCCAGGTGTTAGAGGATGTAAATGTCAAAAATAGCATAGCGATCAGCTGAAACAGGTGATTTAAGTTATTGTCAGATAATGTATCCAACTAAAGTAAAAAACCAAAATCCACAAAATCATAAGTGAAGTTGCACGAATTTCAGCCTTAGAAGTTCAACAATCACCCCAGATGGCTAGGACGGGGGCTCATTTAATTCAACCATAAAATTCATTAAACAATGTTCAAATATTTTAACAAGAAGAACATTATCAGCCTGTAATGCCACGACCGCATAATCCAAGAGCCGATGCATTATTTTAATACATTGGTATGATTACAAGGAATCAAGTCCCAAAGGACTGATCATTTTAGTAGTCTTGGACACAATATACATACATAAGTTCAATATTACAACTTTAAAAGATAAACATCACTAATTTATTCCATTAAAAACAACCATGATTCCAAGATTATTCCTGCAAGTCACTGATAACTAACTTCTTCATATCCTAGGAAAATGAACCATGAAAAAGGGGTGAGCTAAAACACTCTGTAAGAGTATGAAATATAGCATAAGATAAAATAAACATTATCCATGGGGAATAATTGAAAACACATACCTTTACAAATAATAAACACAAAGACTTTATGGTAGGAATATGAGATGAGTAAATAATTCCATAATAAAACATAGTCAGGGGTATTCTACTAGTCAAATATCCACATTAAATATCAATATCTAATCTCATAATGATGGAGTGCTTAATTCCAGACATTCTGAAACATTTTTTCAAGGCCTCGACCAAGACGTCTTAAAATGATTAAGACCTCGGCCAAAATTATATATCAAAAAATTGGGAAAGGCCTCGGCCAATTCCACATCTAATTGTCTCATGAGACCTATCGATGCATCGAGGAGCTATATCGGTCTCCACCCATCACTTACTATGTCCAATGCATTCCTCATATGAAAAGGTTGAAACATAACTTAAACATTCGTATTAAAACTAGCATACGAAATGTCAATACTTTATCCATAAACCATAAATGGTATAAAAATATCACATCCATATTCAAACATAACTCAATAAACTAAATATAAAAGAACATATGTTAATAGATTTACCTCAATCTAGAATAATTAAGGATATTTACATAGATGAAAATAATCATCAAAACTATTTGAGAGAAATATCCCCCTTTATCTTGAAAACGTTTAAAGGTCTCACTAGTTATCAAGAAGCTGTTTAAAATAGTTTTTTGAATCAAAGTGTCCCATACCACTTTCAAACCTTTAAAAGTAATTTTAATTTTAAAACATTAATTTCCATATAAATAAAACATTAAATCTATGCTTAAAACATGGAAATTAATTATAATTATTAGGAAGAATAAATTTTTAAAACATTTAAAATGATATTTTAGATTGAGTTCTTAACCAAATGAGAGATGCATGAATACAAATAATTGAGGTAATAAAAACTTTATAATATCATGAGAATAAAGGTATTCATGATATACTATGTTAAAGTACAATATATACACCAAATAAAAGTGAATTTCCGTATAACAAGAAAGAAGACTCAATGGAATGTAAGTTGAGATGAAATACCTTATAAAGACTGTATCCTTAGGTTATGGATAAATCAATGACATAATTATGTGTGAAAAATATAAATACACTCAATATGATTTGATATTCTGTGTAAATCAATCAGAGGACATTCACACATATACTTGAAAAAACAACACCAATGAATTGGATGTTTAACTTAATGAATGAAGATTGAGTTAAAATTACTCTTATCAGGTTCATATCAATGATTTCAGAATTTATCAATGGAGTGATTATGTGTATCAAAATTATATCCACAAAAAGGGCAGTGGAAATTATAACAAAAATAATAAATAGTTATTCCACACATAATCATGGAGTAAAATAATCAATGAAGTATGCGTAAAGCCCAATGAGTGGAAATTGAAATTGGAAATTCCCTTACTGATTTGGTAACTTATGAGACATACAACCCATGAAAGAAGTATCATACAATGAAGATGTAAATACCCGTAAATTAAAGTATATTACACCAGGAATACAATCATGGGAAGTAAATACACCAAACAAAAGGAAACAATGGCCAATATAGCATGAATCTCACGGGAATAAAAAGTGAGATGCAAAACCCTTACCATGTTGTAATCAATCGAGTTGAATGAAAAAAAGTTAATAACCACAAAATGAATCACAAAATACCAGTAATATAAATAGAATCATGATAATATAGAATAATTGTCAGTACACAATACACCACTTTCAATTAATAAGTGGCGAACATTGGAAATCTCATGAAATTAAAAGTGAGATAAGAAACCCCTTACCTTAAGTCTGACTTGTCTTGTATGTTCCTTGTTCTTCCTGAATAATAAAAGTAAGTTAATTTCTACTTGATTAAGAACATTTTTCAAGTTTATTATTCCTTTTATATCACTTATTTCTTTTCTATAAGAATTAGTTAATTTCTTGAGTTCATATTGGATATTTTATCGATGTTCAGAACTTGAGTAAAAAATGAACTTGTTATAATTACAATTTTTCCATGAGGTAAAAATTACATTATCTCCATAATGATATAAATGATTTAGATATCATATATATATATATTATATCCAGTATATATATGTATTTATAACAGTATATAACATTTGGTGATAAGAAATGAAATGTACTATTCATGGAGACGTTAAGCCGTACGTACGCTTGAATGCTACTTTCATTTAGATTTTGTATTTTAACAGAATTAAAACATAATGATACATATATATATTATAATTCCAGTATAATATAATATATAATATCATTAAATCAATCCTTTATACATCCCGCATAAGTCATTAACAAGTCATATCATTTTTATGGGGCGGTAGTCCGTACTTCCTCAAATGAAATTATCACATTTTACCCATATTGGAAACCATAAAATAATGATACAAATAGAAAATACAGAAGAATAAAGGAATCATAAAGATAATATATATATCATATATAAATATAGTGCCATTTTAATGGCCACCATGAGAGGCGGTAGGAGATAATCGAACAATCATCGTTTCATGAGACCTTAGTTTTCCATCCACAGAAAAAGTATGTTTTTCACCCATTAGATTGAGGTGTGTGTCAGTGTAGTTCAAATATTTCTGATACCAACATCCTAGTATATTTTGGATACTTGTGTTATTATAAAATAAAGGAATAAAAAGAGTTTAGGGGGTTGGAGAAGTAAAATAAAACAAAATCATTTAAGAGAAATTGTTACCTTTAATTTGGGTAACATCCTTGGTTTGAACCAAAAGAACTTATTGAAGTGACTTCTTATTAAAATAAGGCTTCTAGGAAGAATATGGAGATCTTGATAGATTATTTGGGTAGGGTTTGGATGAGACAAGGGGCTTGAGAGGTGTGTGGAATGGGTTAGAAGTGGTGTCCTTTTATAAGGGGGAGGAGGAGTTCTTTAGCAAAGTGTGAAATTATTATTTTATTATAGGGTGATATTTGATTTATAAAAGTCCAAAACTAATTAATGTTGAAGATAAGATGACTCATGGTCGAAAAAAAATCATCCAGTAAGAATTGGACTGGTTTTAGATATTATTTTATTATTAAAAATCATATTTATTTAAATCATTTTTAATGAGGTAAATACAACATCATTATTGTGTCATAAAAAATTTAATTTATTTGATGTCTACAAATTAGAAAAAAAAATTCCTAATTTAGGAAATATTTTTAGATTTCCAATTATTATTTATAGTTGAGTGGATGACTTATATAACCCCATCCAAAAAGGTTAGGACATGTTTTAAGGTAATTTTGTATTATTATAATATTCTTTTTTACCTTGAATTGCCTTATTTAACTTTAACCGTGGTAAATAAAAGTCAAAAGTCACTATTCACCAAAAATTATTTCCATCTCATTGAACCAAATTTTACTTACTAATAACAATCATGTATCTCATATTTTTGAAATTCAATTCACAGAAGCGATAAAATTTCATTTAAATGAAAAAGTCAGATTTTTAACTACTATTTAGTGGTTTCACTATTCATCCAAAATTGATGTTTTTCAGAAAAATACCAAAAATTCAGCCTAAACTATATTTGATATTCCAAATTCAAAAATTATTTCTATTTTACCAAATTCGAAACATAGAAGTTGGATTAATTAATTTAAAATTAATCCCCGTTGTCAAAACAAAAGCGTGTTTTTAAGAAACAATATCTATCAAAAGATTGATACTTGTTTATTTATAATTTCTAAGTAAAATTAATTAGAATGACCAAAATTGGATTAAAGGGTAAAAATATAATCTAATTACACTTCAAAATAAATTTAAAATATAATCTAACCATATAAATAAATTAGATTAAAAGGCTGTTTTGAATTAAAATACAGTATTTCTCACCATTCATAAAAAATGAATATTATTAGACAAATACCAAAATTTCATCCAAAGTAAATTTTGATGTCCCTATTATAAAGAAGAATTTTATTTTTTCAGAATGAATATGTAAAAGATTCAAATATTGGATTTAAAAAGGGTTCTCCATTAAAAGGTGGCAAAATTGATTTTTTTTTTAAAATATAGTTTTTTATCTGAAGAATTGAATTTTTTCTTATAATATGTCTAAGAAACACATAATACATAAGTTAAAATTCTATGGATTATATAA
Source organism: Viscum album (assembly GCA_963277665.1). NCBI lineage: Eukaryota > Viridiplantae > Streptophyta > Magnoliopsida > Santalales > Viscaceae > Viscum > Viscum album. Next base: position 1,506,733,379 of record OY728139.1, on the reverse strand, counting down.
AATTCAAAATCTAGTTAATACTATTCATAACCGCTTTTGAATAGCTAGTTCGGTAAGTCGCCGTGCGCTTGAACTCGGTGTTGCGTGTAGCGCAAGCTATTGAATTTAATGAAAATAACATACTGTGAAATATTGGGGTGTTACATTCTCCTCTCTTAAATAAATTGCGTCCTCATAATTTTAAATTGTTCTTCTAAAAATAAAAGGTTAAAAATAGAAAAAATACCTTTGTGGAAAACCCACATTGGAAATTGGGTTAATAAAATTAATTCTTAATAAGAGGGAGAGGGAGTTGAAAAAGACACCACAAATTTATGATCTCGATTAGAAGAACATATGTGTAAATTAGAGATACATAATTGGAGAAAAAACGTAAATATATATAGGGAGTGTTTGAGGACATCAATCACAAACAAGTTTAAAATTGAGGGCCTCAAAGCCATCAATCTATGACGATTTAAAATATCACTAGTTCAAAAAACCTTAAAGAATCAGGATAACACATTTTTGGTTTTGAGACCCCTTCCCTAATGTTTAATAATTAATTTATTCATAAAATAAAAAATAAAAAAATATACTTGAAAATTAGAGTTTCATCCATCATCTAATTCTTACCACAAACTCATCTTTCTCTCTAAATGATGAGTATTAAGATGAATTGGTTACACCTGAAGTGGTAGAATCAACCTATAGATAATCACATAATCCACAATAAAAAGGTAAAAAAACACAATTACTCTTCAAATAAAATCCCATAGTATTATATTTTACTTAGGTATATAGTATTCCCAATTGAGCGAACGTCTTCCAAAATAACATTTATCACTTAATCACCAAATCATTTTCCTATACTAAGGACATCCATTTGATAAGAAATAAGATCCCAAATCAACATATTATTGATCAATAAAATCATTTAACTAAAAATAACTAGTCACACTAATAAGGGACTTCATGTAGTCTAGTAGTAGGTGATAAATCTCAATTGCACTATGGTTGTGGGTTCGATTCCATTAGATTTTTTCAATGCGACAGGTTGTCACACAGTCTGTATGTTATTCTTTTTCAAAAACTATATAATTTTATGAAATTCCCAAAAATGAGTTATATTCCCCCAAATAACTATAACATAATTTCATCACAAATTTTATCTCATACCTCACATTTTCATTCAAAAATTTAATAACATGTAATTGCCTCTAACTCAACTATAATATTAAAACAAATGGTTATTTATAACTATATCCATAAGAGAAAAGATAATTATTCCTCAAATATCATTTTCACATGACAAACTGTAGGGTTACAAATACAAGAGAAAAGTCTTCCAATGTAATCCCATCAACAACAAGCACTAATACTTTTTAGACATTTCTCCATCCATTTATTTCCACATAAATTTTTCCTTGACCAAGAGGATATTCTATAGAATAGGGCATTCACTCAGGTAATGTCCATGTCATATACATTTATAGAAAATGACTGTAAATGGATTCTTGGGACCATTTTTATTTTCTTCCATAATACTCTTCAATTTTTCTCGGTAATTATTTATTTTATGTCCTTCTTTACCACACATAATGCATTTATTTGTCCCGTTGAGACACTTTCTTGGGTGTCTCCTTCCACATTTCCTGAATGATAGAAAATGAGCTATCTTTTCACCATTGTATTTACTTCTATAGCTCTTATCATTCACCACCTTTCTCTTCTTTGTTGAGTCTAGGAGTTCGTTGATATATATGTTGTTGATCATATTTTTGGAAAACGGATTTGGCATGAACACAATATCATTTATGCCTATCAATATTCCATTTTTCTGATCATTTCCACCACCATTCAAACCATGTAAATCAATCCCAATGTTACTTTTACATCCTTGAAATCCAACAATTGACTAAAACCAGAAAGTATTGTGTGAGTAATAATAGTCATAAAATCATTTAGAGAATTTTAGGACACCTTATTCTCAATTTAAAACACCTTAGTATTAACCAAGGTCATCTATTCTCATCTTATATTAAAATCCTTAAAATCAGTTTGTAAAGAAAATGTAAGTTATCCTAAGCATATCCATTTGGAGTGTCGTAACCAAGAGTGCCGAAAGGCCCATTGTCGTGTACCGGGATACCCCGGGTCAAGCCCAAAACACCTTGTCGAAGTTTTCACTCCGAGGTACATCTGTGCCAGAGCCGTCTCTACCTTCTCATATCTATACAGGGATATACTTCTTGGAAAATACACAAAATATCTACATTACCACGATTCTAGGAATTTCTTCTATACTAATCCTCAAATTCTATCTTAGAGTAATGTTCTCAAATCATAGTTTGTCTAAATTTAGTTTCCATGGTTTGTAATAAACTTCCTCTTATACCAACTGTAATGCCTTGACCCCATAATGTAGGATCCAGTGCATTATTTTATTACATTGGTATGATTACATGGAATCATGTCTCGAAGGACTGATCGTTTTAGTATTCTGGGAAACAAGATACATACATAAGTTCAATATTACAACATCAAAATAAAAACAACACAAAATTATTCCATTAAAAACAACCTTGATTCCTGGATTATTCCTGCAAGTCACTCATAACTAACTTCTTTATATCCTGGGAAAATGAAACATGATAAAGGGGTGAGTTCAAACACTGAGTAAAAGTAAGAAATATTGTGGAATATAAGATAAACATTAGGCATGGTGAATAATTAAAAACACATGCCTTTACAACTAATAAACATGGAAACTTTATGGCAGGAATATGAGCTAAGTAAATAATGCCATAATAAAACATAGTCATGGGTATTCTACTAGTCGAATAACCACATGGAATATCAATAGATAATCTCATAATGATGGAATGCATAATACCGAACATTCTGAAATATTTTGTCAAGGTCTCGGCCAAGACGTCTAAAAATGATTAAGACCTTGACCAAAACAATATATCAAAAAATTGGGAATGGACTCAGCCAATTCCATGTATTATTGTCTCATGAAACCTACCGATGCATCAGTGAGGTATAGCGGTCTCCACCCATCACTTACTAAGTCCAATGCATTCCTCATATGAAAATGTTGAAACATAACATAAACATTCGTATTAAAACTAGCATACGAAATGTCAATAATTTATCCGTAAACAATGAATGGTATAAAAATAGTACTTCCATAGCCAAACATTACTCATTACATACAACATGAAAGATTTTATTTTAGTAGATTAACCTCAATTGAGAATAATGAAGGATATTTACATAGATGAAAATAATCATCAAAACTATTTGATAGAAATATCCCCTTTTTTCTTGAAAAGGTTTAAAAGTCTCACTATTTATCAAGAAGCTGTTTAAAATATATTTTTGAATCAAAGTGTCCCATACCACTTTGAAACATTTAAAAGAAATGTTAATTTTAAAACCTTAATTTATATATAAATAAAACATTAAAACAATTTTTAAAACATGGACATTAATGAGAAAGATTTAGAAGAATAAGTTTTTAAAACATTTAAACTAATATTTTAGTTAGAGTTCCTAACCAATTGAGAGATGATTGAATAAAAATTATACAGGTAATAAAAACTTTATTATATCATGATAATAAATGGATTCATTATATACTATGTCAATGTACATTATATACACCAAATAAAAGTGAATTGGCATATAACAACAAAGAAGACTAATTGGAATGTTAGTTGAGATGAAATCCCTTATAAAGATTGTATCCTTAGGTTAAGTATAAATAAATGACATAATTATGTGTGTAAAATATAAATACACTCAATATGATTGGATATTCAGTGTAAATAAATCATAGGACATTCAAATGTATACTTGTAAAAATAACACCAATGAATTGGATGTTTAACTCAATGAATGAATATTGAGTTAAAATTACTCTTATCATGTTCATATCTATGACTTCAGAATTTATCAATGGAGTGATTATTTATATCATACATATATCCACATAAAGTGGAGTGGAAATTACTACAAAAATAATAAAGAGTTATTCGACACATAATCATGGAGTAAAATAATCAATGAAGTATGCGTAAATCCCATTGAATGGAAATTGAAATTTGAATTTCCCTTACTGATTTGGTGACTTATGAAACATACACCTCATGAAAAAGGATCATACAATTAAGATGTAAATACCCATAAATTAAACTAAATTACAAGAAGATTACAATCATGGGCAGTACGTACACCACACAAAAGGAAACAATGGCCAGTATATCATGAATCTCACTGGAATAAAAAGTGAGATGAAAACCCCTTACCATGATGTAATCAATCGAGTCGTATGAACAAAATTTAATAACCACCAAGTGAATCAAAAAATACCATGAATATAAATATAATCATGATAATATATATCAATTTTTAGTACACAATACACCGCATGAAATAAATAAGTGGCGAACAAAGGAAATCTCACAAAATTAAAAGTGAGATAAGAAACACCTTACCTCAAGTCCGACTTGTCTTGTATGTACCATTACCTTCCTGAATAATAAAAATAAGTAAATTTATACTTGATTAATAACATTTTTCAAGTTTATTATTCATTGTATATCACTTATTACCTTGATTTAGCAATTAGTTAATTTTTTGAGTTCATATTGGATATTTTATCGATGTTCGGAACTTGAGTCAATAATGAACTTGTTATAATTACAATTTTTCCTTATGGTCAAAATTACATTATCTCCAAAATTATATAAATGATTTAGATATAATATATATATATATTAAATATCCAGTATATATATGTATTTATATCAGTACATTACATTTTGAGATAAGAAATTAAATGCACCTTTCATGGAGACGGTAAGCTGTACGTATGCATTAACACTACTTTCATTTCTATTGTGTATTTTAATGGAATTAAAACATAATTATACATAGGTATATTATAATTCCAGTATAATATAATATATAATATCATTAAATCCATTTTTTATACATCCCACATAATCCATTTAACGAGTCATATCATTTTGAGGCGGTGGTAGTCTGCACTTCCTCAAATGAAATTATCACGTTTTACCCATAATGGAAACCATAAAATAATGATATAAATGAAAATATATAAGAATAAAGAAAACATAAACATAATATATATATATATATCATATATAAATACAGTTCCATAATAATGGCCACCATAAGAGGTGGTAGTAGATAATCAAACAATCATCATTTCGTGAGACGTTACTTTTCCATCCACAGAAATAGCATGTTCTTCACCCATTATATTGAGGTGTGTGTAAGGGTATTTCAAATATTTCTGATACCAACATCCTATTATATTGAGTATACTATTGTTTTTATAAAATAATGGAACAAAAAGAGTTTAGGGGGTTGGATAAGTGAAATAAAACAATATAAAACAAAATAACTTAAGAGAAAGCGTTACCTTTAATTTGGGTAAATTCCTTTAGTTTGAACAAAAAACACATCTTGAAGTGCATTATGCCTATTTTAAGGCTTATAGGAGGAATAGTGGGATCTTGAGAGATTATTTGGGTAGGGTTTGGACGAGCCAAGGGGCTTGAGAGGTGTGTGGAATTGGTTAGAATTGGTGTCTTTTTATTAGGGGAGGAGGGGTTCTTTAGGAAAGTGTGAACATATTATTTTATTATATATTGATATTATATTTTTAATGGTCCAAAACTAATTAAATTCTAATATAAGATGACTCATGGTCAAAATAAAATCGACCAATAAGAATTGGATTGGTTTTGGATATTATTTTAATATTAATAATCATATTTATTTAAATTATTTATTAATGAGGTAAATACTACATCATTATTGTGTCGTCAATAATTTAATTTATTTGATGTATAAAAATTATAAAAAAAATTACCATAATGTAGGAAATGTTTTTATATTTTCAATTATTTTTTATAGTCAAATATATGACTTATATAACCCCATGTAAAAATTGATATACTAAAATATATTTGTTAATGTCATTTTTGTCTTTACATTAAGTTAATTAAAATAATGTGTCATTTTCATTCTTAAGTGGCTTCACGTGGTCCCAAAATCTACCCAAGGATTCCCATGGTTTTCCATGAATCATACAATTTGGTTAGGACAAGATTTAAGGCAATTTGGTTTTATTATAATATTGTTTTACCTTGAATTATCTTATTTACCTTTAACCGCGATAAATAAAAGTTACGAGTTACAATTCACCAAAAATTATTTTCATCTTATTGAACCATATTTTAGTAACTAATATCAACCATGAATCTCAGATTTTTAAAATTAAATTCACAGAAATGGTAAAATTTCATTAAAATGAAAAATTTGGATTTTTAACATCTACTTAGTGGTTTCACTATTAATCAAAAATTGATGTTTTTCAGAAAAATACCAAAAAATCAGCCTAAGCTATATTTGATATTCTGAATTCAAAAATTATGTCTATTTTACCAAATTCATAGAATATATGTTGGATTAATTAATTTAAAATTAATTCCTATTGTCAAAACAAAGATATTGTTTTTAAGAAACAATAACTATCAAAAGGTTGACACTTTTTTATGTATAATTTCAAAGTGAAATTCATTTCAATGACCAAAATTGGATTAAAGGGTAAAAATATATTCTAATTAAAATTCAAAACAAATTTAAAATATAATCTAACCATATAAATAAATTATATTAAAAGGTAGTTTTGAATTACAATAAAATATTTCTCACTATTCATAAAAAATGAATATTATTAGAAAAATACCAAAATTTCATCCAAAGTAAATTTTGATGTCCCTATTCTATAGAAGAATTTTATTTTTTCAGAATGAATATGTAAAAGCATCAAATATTGGATTTAAAAATGGTTCTCCATTAAAATGTGGAAACATTGATTTTTTAAAATGATTTTTTTATATGAAGAATTGAATTTGTTCTTATAATATGTCTAAGAAACACATAATACATAAGTTAAAATTATATGGAGTATATAAATTTTAAAATCCGGTTAATATTATTCATTACCACTTTTGAATAGTTAGTTTGTTATGTCGTCGTGCGCTCAAACTTGGTGTTGCGTGTAGCGCAAGCTATTGAATTTAATGAAAATAACTTACTATGAAATGTTGGGGTGTAACACAACCCCATCCTACAGGGCTGGGGGATTTTTCATATCTTCAATCCCTTCCTCAACGGAAGTCAGCTTTCTCACGATTAGGGAAGAAGCCAAAAGGAAAGCGTACAATTGAACTATCCAATGATTCCATTCATGTGAGTGTCTGCCAAACAGTTATAGGGAATTATTTATATTGGAGAGTGGAGTCTCGTGAAAAACACAAAGTGAGACAATCAAGAAAAAACACTGATAGAATGACATCAATGCATTATGTGTCAGTGAATGTTATTAACCCCATTGCATAAGATCCTCCAGAAAATAAGTCATGTTCAAGGGAATCTGAAGATGAAGTTTTTGTCCATAATACGGTACAAAAAAAGGAAAATGAAGGTGTTCATACAAAAAATCAGAGGATTACCCATAATTTAGGTATGCCTTCAAATAACCAACATCCCCCTCTCCGAAAGGCATCTAACCAGGGGAAAGAAAAAAAGTAAGATTGCATCTCACTTTCACACTAGAGAAGGTCAGCCTCTTTCGCGTGAAGAGATATATTCGCAGCAAGAAGAGGAAATGAGGGAGTTGAAAAGACTCAATATAGAGTTACTTAGAAACAACATTTCTGTTAGAAGTACTTCCCAGGCAAGTCCTTAACTTGTAAATCTAGTAGGATCTCCTCAGCAAAGGGTATTTGTAGAAACTACAGATGTGGATAATGAATTCTCTCCATTGGTCACACAATCAAGGAATGACCATATACATAGTGATAGACCTATTCTCATGGGTTATCCAAGGCTGATATCAGCACCACCATCAGTTGTCTTACCGGTCGTTGCACCAGCTCAAACTCCAGTTGCTATACCTATACAAAATCTAGCTCAAACTAATATTCCCCAAAATCTTATGAACACAATTGAGGCATTAACGACTCAGTTGGAAGCTATGGAGGAATGACGTGCACCAATTCAGCTGGAAAAAAGATCTTACCTTGAATAGGTGGATGCAATTCTTCCCCCACCCTATTTTGTGAATACCACATTCCCAATTTTTAGTGGTTCAAAAGATCTGGAACAACACATAACACATTTTGTTTCTTGTTGTGATCCTATGATGAGAACTTCTCAACAACATGAACTAGTTAAGCTTAGGTGTTTTGTGTAGTCATTATAAGGAACGACTTTTGTCTAGTATACAAGTTTTCATTTTCGATCAATTATGGGATGGGGAAATATCTGTCATAAATTCCATCTTCAATTAAGCTCAGTGTTACCATAGATGATAGTTTTTGATCTTACCAGTTTTAAATAAAGAGAGAATGAACAATTTTCAGATTTCATTGCATGATGGAAAGGATTAACATATTCTTTAAGTTTAGCACTCCCTCAAGAAGAGTTACTGCCAATTTGTGTGGCAAATATGCATGATTAATTACGCACTCTATTGATCCCTTTGAAATACATAGGAGGGTTTCAAGACCATAATTTAATTGCTTAGAAGATATAAGACTATATTATAGAAACTAATCCAATACTCAAGTAATTCCACCAGCTCTGGGGAGGAGGATAGAAAAAGTAGAAGCTGATATAGTCACACTAAAGCAGGAACATGTACCTACTTCTACTTCAAAACCTTCATCATACCAAAGGGCTCCACTTCTTGAGAATCAAAAGCAATGACTGCCTTGTCAAGATGATCAAAGAGATCAAAGGCAGAAAATGTTTAAGGAATTAAAGAATAATTTTTATTATTTCAGAAACGAGAAAGTTTATGGCTACTTCAACTCAGCCTTAGAAAAAAATTTGGTTCAATTTACAAGGCCAAAGAATCCAAATAAAGATGGAGATGAAGATCATCCAAATTATTTTTTCTTTCATCAGATATTGGGACACTTCATTTAAGGGTGATTTGTTTTCAAAGACCTTTTGTAAAAGATGGTAGACTCTGGACAAGTGAAATTGAAAAGTTTATCAGCTCAAGTAGCATGTGTTACTTCTACCAATCTAGAAGAAGAAGGAGAATGGAAAGAGGTAAAAAGTAAAAGTGTGCAAAAATATGTGATGATTGGATGATCAGGAAAATGACCAACCGGACTCATTCTATTTTACGAACACAATAAAAACAACCAATTGTGTCTTCTACCACACCTACAACAACAACACCATAATCATCAAAAAGAAAATTCCTCAAAAAAAAGGTGATCATAAGGACAAAAAGCAGTCAGAAGAAGACGAGCTTGTGTCAAGGCTAAAGTTATCCTTGACCCTGGAAGATTTTATGCCATCTGTTTCAAAAGCACAGGCACCGCCCCACCAAACGGTACAACCAGAATTAACCTATCAATAGGAATCATTGTTAGATGATGAATTGATATTTGGTTCTATTAACGTTATCCATGTAATAGATCCTTATACCATTGGTGATTCAGATTTTCGTGATATAGAATTCCTTGTACCAAATTGGGAAACAAGAGGAAGGGGACAAGGTCGAGGATATAGGGGAAGATATGGGAATTCCAAAAACTGCCATTTTAATTGTACCCCTACTCGAACCATATATGCAGCAGAAACTTGGGGAAGAGACCTTTAGTGGGCTCAACAAGAACAAGGAGTTTATTCCCTAAAATAAAAGTTCAGTTCTAACATAATTATTTATGAGGGCTGATTAGAATCCACACCATCTTATTCTTAGCAAAATAATAGACTTAGTCAGTCTAATTTACAAAGCTAGCAGTATTTCCAAATTTGGATCCAACACAGAGTACATCTACATCATAAGCATCAACTTCCAAATCACTTGAAAAATGACATCTCCATGCTGGGAAATGCAGACCTTTGGATCAAAAGTATGATTTCTTGAAACAATTTTCCGAAGTACCGGCTATGTTATCAATTTTGGATGCTTTGAATTTGTCAAAAGATCTTAGAGAAGCACTCATTGAGGCTTTGTGAAGTCCCCAAGAATTTGAAACTGAATTTTCTACTAGTGAGGTTTACCATATAGAGAATGATCCTGCAGAATGTCACACAGTCATATCTTTTACAGATGAAGATAAAGATGATGTTGTACATGGGAATATCAGACCATTGTATTTGTCCGGCAAGGATAATGATGTAGATATCTGACTATTCTTCATTGATAATGGCTTGGGGTCAACCTCATTCCCATTCGTACAATTCTTCGATTGGGCATGACTGAATCTGATTTATCTCCTTCCACATTAATGTTAAAGGGATATGAAAATAAATAACAATAACCTCTGGGTTAAATTATGCCCAGAACTCAGTTTGGAGATCTTGTGTCTAATTCAGGTTTCATGGTTGTTCGTTAGGACACAACCTTCAATATTCTTCTTAGAAGGCCTTGGTTAAATCAACATGCAGCCATACCTTCATCATACCACCAATGTCTAAAATATTATTTCAATGTTCAAATTGGAACGTTGTATGGTGACAAGTATCCTTTCGAAACATGTGAATCTCAATACATCGAGGCAATGTTTTATCACACAAAAGGAATGAAGAAGATGGAAAACGAGATAATCATAGTTAATGCTCCAAATGGACTGGAAAAGATCCCAACAAATCCATTCATACATTTGAATATAGATTATGTGATACCCATAAATCAAATTGAAAGGGTAAAACCAAATCTAAAGACATGTACAAAAACTTCCATAATGTGAATTGTGGAAACTGAGCCTAATTACATGGGAGAAATTATTGGTACACCAAGAAATTATGTAAGCCTAAATGGAGATGTTTTCATCTCATCTGTTGAACTACAAAAAGCCTCTACTTCATCAACTAGAATATAAGAAGTCGTGGTAATGATAAAGGAAGAAAAAGGTGTTGATTCTCAATCCATCAATACCTCTATATTACCATATGAAGACCCCTCGTCATCAGTAGGTTCATATATTGTGGCCTTTTATTCATGATTTTCAAATAATAATATATCCCATAACACTGAAAGTTTTTTCTCATCATCTACTGTGCAAGTGGGAACAGAAGAGGTAACACCTAATGAAGAAGAAGAGGAAGATCTTAGGTATGCTCCTCCATCATTTGAAGAAGGTGTCTCTACCACTATGGATGAACTCAGAGAAATGAATTTGGGTACAGAAGAAGATCAATGCCCCAATCTAATTTGTGTAGCCATGACATATGAAGAGCAAGAGGTGTATACTTCCTTTCTGAAGAAACATAAAGATATATTTTCTTGGAATTATACAGAAATTCCATGTCTTAATGCTGATGAATCCACCCAACATTTGGGTTTTCCAAAAGAACATCGTGGATTCAAGCAAGCAGCAAGGAGAACACACCCAAATCATGCCTCTAAAACAGAATCTGAAGTTGATAAGATTATAAAATATAACATTATCATTGAATTTCAGTATCCTAAATGGATGGCCAATATAGTCCCAATGAAAAAGAAAAATGCTCAAATTATAGTCTTCATTGATTTTAGAGATCTTAATTGGCGTTGTCCTAAAGATGATTTTCCAGTCCCGATTATTGAACTCCTAATTGATGAAACTACTTACTATGAAGCACTTTCCTTCATGGATGGATATTCTGAGTATAATCAAATATATATGGCCCTATAGGATGAATAATCTACAACCTTTAGAGCCCCTCTATGTGTGTTTTGCTATCGGGTAATTCCCTTTGGCCTAAATAATGTAGGTGAAACGTACTGGCGTTCCTTGCACCATATCCTCAAACCCTTCTTAGAGAAATTTGATGAATGTTATGTGGATGATTTTGTAGTCAAATCCAGATAATGTTCTAATCACTTAGCTGATTTGGAAACCATATTCAAAAAACTTCGACAACATTGTTTGAAGATAAACCCCTTGAAATGTTCTTTTGGTGTAACCTCAAGAAAATTCCTTGGCTTTGTTGTATGGAATCATTATATCAAAGTTGATCCTGAGAAAAAAATCAATCCATGGTATGTCACCTACTCAAAATTTGAATGAATTAAGAGGACTCCAAGGAAAGTTGACTTATATTCGGCGCTTTATCACCAATTTGGCAGAAAAGTGTTTACCCTTCACCAGATTAATGAAAAAGGGAGTTACTAAACAATGGACTGAATATTTCCAAGAATAATTTAATACCCTTTAGAAATATCTCTTGGGTCCACCGGTATTAATTCCACCTGTTGAAGGAAGACCACTTATTCTCTATGTGACAGCTTTAGAGCGATCACTAGGTGCCTTAGTCACCCAAAAGAAGGATGTTGGGCATTAAAACAGTCTTTATTATCTCAGTTAAACTATGATTGTTGCGGAAACTCAGTTTTCAAATATTGAGAAGTGCTGCCTGGCATTAATCATTTCAGTTCAAAAATAAAGACACTAACTGCAACATCATGAGGTCCAATTGGTATCTCGAAATAACCCACTCAAACTTGTCCTTAGTCTTCCTATGATTACAGGGCGTATGGCACAGTGGGAGGTTATTTTGAAATAGTTTTATATCCAGTTTGTGCCCCAAAAGGTAATAAAAGGCCAACCTCAAGATGATTTCCTTGATAAGAATCCATCAATGGAAGATACATCGTTTAATACCAAACTTCCTGATGAAGAGGTCTTCTCCATTCAAGATAATTCCCAAACACAGAAAATGTATATTGATGGTGCTTCTAGAATTCAAACAGGGAAGAGATTGGAATACCCTAAACTCAAAAATATTGGATTATAAATTTTCCTTATTTCCCCCAAAAAGGCAGTATTTCCTTATTCATTCCTATTATCAGAATGTGGTACCAACAATGAAGTAGAATATCAAGCTCTCATTGCTGGTTTGGAATTGGCCCTTCAGGTGAAAATGAATCATTTAAAGGTAAAAGGTGATTTAGAAATGATAATTAACCAAATCAATAGGGAATATTATATCAGAAAATAATTGTTAATTCCCTTGTGTGATTACGTAATATATTTAATGGATGAATTTCCCTCATATCCGACATTTTCCTATGTACCGTGATCACAAAATTACCAAGAAAATGCACTGGATTATGTAGCTACAGCCTTGGCAGATCCAAATCGAGATGAAACAATTATCAGCATAACCCATCATCGGGTGGTCTCACCTTTTTTTCAAACTCGAATGGAGGAAATTATTGAAATTTTGCCTATTTCAGAACCATACGGTCATACCATGGGATGGAGAACATCCATCATATGATATCTCCAAAATGAGGTACTTCCACCTGATAGGGATGAGAGGGAACAGATCCAGTGACGAGCAACCAATTTTACTCTTTATGATAGTCCAGACCACCAAAAGATCCTTTACAATGGAGGCTTTGATTGAATTATCGTCAGATGTATTGATGGAGAAGATGTCACAGTTGTCATGAAAGAATTACATTCAGGAACATGTGGTGCCCACCAATCTGGTCACTGACTCTCTGATCAGATCCAAAGGCTTGGATACTTTTGTCCTTCAATGACGTAGGATTTTCTAGATTTCACTAAAAAATGTCATCCCTGCCAAGTACATGACTACTTCATTCATTAACCCCCAGAGTTTCTACATATAGCTAATTACTCTTGGCCATTTTCCACTTGGGGACTGGATGTAGTAGGATCTTATCCTTCTTCCACGGCTAAGCAGTTCAAGTATATTCTCACTGCTACTAACTTCTTCTCTAAATGGGTTGAGGCAATACCTCTCAATGAAGTCAGGTCTAAAATCATTTTTAGTTTTGTCAAAACTAATATCATCACAATTTTTGGTGTCCCTCATAGTATTTTGACAGATAATGGAACCAATTTTGGTTCTATTTATGTAAAAAAAGATGTATCAGGAACATAATATCAAGTCCAACTATTCATCTAACTATCATGCAGTGGCCAATGGATAGATAGATGCCTTTAATAAGACCCTATCGAATATACTCCAAAATATGGTGGATAAAGATAAGAAATCATGGCCTAATAAAATTTTGAATTCTTTTTGGGCTTATCGGATAACTACCCGTACTGTTACCCAAGAAACTCCATATTCATTGGTATATGAAACTGAAGCAGTTTTTCCAATTGAAATACAATATCCTTCACTATGAGTTGAAAGCTTTGATCATATGTCTACAGATGAAAGATCTCCGAAATGGTTCTATGAATTGGAAAGATTAGATGAGAAAAGACTGCATGCTTTGCATCATTTAGAAGTCTATCAAAACAAAATAGCACAAGATTTTAAAAAAAAAGTTGGCATTTGTTTACTCCTTCATAGAGAATTGGTATTGGTCTTTAGGACTCCAATAATACCAGGAAAGAGACCCCCAAAACATGAACCAAAGTGGGAAGGACCGTATTCTATACATAAGGTCTATTCAAATGGAGCATATCCCTTAATCTCAATAGATATAGGGTTTATCACAACTCCAACAAATGTGAGATTTTTGAGGAAATACATTGTGTAGTTTTGCATATATCTTTCTCATTGCACGACTTTAAACTTCACAGTATGTTTTCCTCACTGAATGACTTTAAACTGAATAATACATTGTCCTCACTGCAAGACTTTAAAATGCACAGTACCACATCCTCACCACAAGACTTTAAACTGCACAGTACAATGTCCTTGCGGCAAGACGTAACATTTCACGGCCTCCATGTCCTAGTTGTTAGACATTAAACAACATAACTACCATAAGTATCCATGCTGCATGATGTTAAAGTGCATATAATATTTTTCCTTGTCAAATGACATTAAATTTAATGAAATCATTTATACAAATAACATTTTTTATAAGACGTTAGAAGCTTACAGAATAAAATATCATTGACATCATCACTACTCCTTAGTAGTACATGAGTCCCTCTCTTTCCTATGTCAAAATCAGATCTTCATAGAGACCATGTTTCAAGAACTTCATACGGATTGATTCTCATTTTAATTGAGATACGTAGAGATGCCTAAAATCTTTAATCTTGGGCCCATCCACAATCACTAAATCTTTTTTTTCACTCTGGTATCTAAATCAAATATATACAGAGTGTTTCCTTATGATATATTAATTGGTCCGTATACCATTTTATGTCTTAGGATTTATCGTTCTTTCAAAATATATCAAAATCCTCCATTTCTCATGTCAAACTCGATTAGCATGAAGAATTATTGCTTAAAGAACTATGTATGGCTTGATTGTCATCTATTTAGAGATAAGTAGAGATTCCTAGATCTCTAATCTTGGGCCCAGCTGCAATAAAGAAACCCTTTATTTCTTGTATAAGAATCAAATCCGAATAGGAAATGTTTTAAGAGTTATGTATGACTTGATCCTTTTTTCAGCAAGACATACAGTGTCACTTGGGTGTTATCCCTTAACATAGCTACAATATGGAGTTTCCTTGCATATCAGTTTACCTTCATCCTTACCGCACGACATTAAACTACATGGAAATCTAACACCCCATTCTTCAACTGTGTCACCTTTGTATTATAATAGAGACCCTTTCTACTCCTTATTTCTCACACCGAGCATAGTTCAAGTGGGCTTAGGATCTGGATAAAAGGTTTATTTATATAAGTAAGGTGTATCAATTCCTTATGAAGGTGAAAATGTCCTCACTGCAAGACTTAAAACTATACATCACCATATTAATTTAATGGACACAAAGAAAGACTCCATTTTTCATATGAGTCATATTTATGTAAAAGACATAAAATTCATGGCCAATATTGGTTCAAATATTTCTCATATGCATTGAGAATAACCCTTTTCTATATTTCACACTCTTAATCTTGAATATTTTCATATTTTCAAAATCATTCTTACGGTTTCTGGTGATGAGGTTTCCAATATCTGAGAGATCTTTCACATGACTATGCAGCACATGCCCTTAGCCAGCCATGCATAATTTGCCTACATAATAGGAGAGTCAGTCAAAAGATGCCACTATTTGGCTATGCGGAATATGCCCTAGTTGGACCTGCATAATAAAGACCCCATAACAGGTTTGTCAAATAATGGTAACTTCATTCTGGGTTATATTATCTTTTTCCCCTTTAATATTTGATGGTAATATACAAAAATCTTTATTTTAAAATATTCATTCAAGTATAATTGTCCTATTATCTTTCTCACAATCTAAAAGTCTACAAGACCATAGTTTACATATTTCCCTCACCATGTGTTCGATACACTATGAAATAACCTTGAAATGAATTGGCCACATGTTATATATTGTTTCCATTTCTGGTCCAAGATGTATGACCTAAAACTATAGACACTATATCTTTTACGTTTGAGTCAGTCCGTCATAAAAGTAACATTCCTCCAATTCTTTAGATATCTTGATTGGAAATACCCTTTCCATATTCAGGTACATTTCTCTATAAACCAAACTCTATGATTTGGAAAATATGAATCTCTATAAACATTCTTCAACTTTTTTCAATAGAACGTCAAACTTCTGAGAGATCTTTTTTCTGACCATGCAGCACGTGCCTATAGGCATCCTTGCATATGTTGCCTACATAACATGCATGTTAGTCAAAATATAACACTATTTGGCTATAAAACATATTCCCTAGTTTTCCCTGCATAATACATCCCCCATAACATATTTGTCAAGTAATGTTAACTTCGTTCTTAGAAAAGACTTCCTCTAATGCTTTTATGCATTTTCCCATATCATTCCTCGTTTCTATAAATTCTTAAATCACAGTTTAAAATTTTCCCTTCCATACCTGAATAGGATAGTATGTTTCTAGAAAAATTATCAAGAAAATTGGAGAGTTTTCTCTTAACTTTTTTCTAAGCTAAAGACCTTAAATTAAATACACACAATGTCCTCACTACATGACTTAAAACTTCACAGTATCAATGTCCTCACTGCATGACTTTAAATTGCACAGTACCAATGTCCTCACTGCATGACTTACAATTTCACAGTATCAATATCCTCACTGTATGACTTAAAACTGAACAATACCATTGTCCTTAGTGCATGACCTCAAACTGCACATTACGATATCAGAAATCTCCCATTTTATAATAAATTTTTATCCATTTCTCATACACCAAATTTGTATAGAAATGGTTTCCCATTCATGATATATGTTAGTATAAAATAGATTTTCCATTCATAAAATTAATTTCCTTGGAAAAATGACCCATTGTGGTCTTGTTCACCCGAATCTTATTTCCACTATCTATCAAAATAAAAACGTTAAGTTCCTAAAGAGATATTTTGCCTGACTATGCAGTGAATTCCCTTAGATGGCCTTTCATAAGTTTCCTACAAAACAGGAATGTCAGTCAAAAGATTCCACGATTTGACTATGCAGCATATGCGCCAGTTTTCCTTGCATAATATATCCCCCATAACAGGTTTTTTCAAATAATGGTAACTTCGTTCCTGGAAAAGACACTCATTATGTTGATATAGGCTTTAAATTTGGTATCAATAAAAATCATGGCCCAGGATTCCCCTTGGAAATGTTTAAAGAATATTAAAGGATTTCTTAATCATAGTGTTTTGTTTGGGATTTAAATCAAAGTTTACAGTCATGGCTATTTCGACCTTATATATTAGCCCTTTATAGTCCAACATGAATGACTCCAAACTGCAAATAAAAAAAGACTAGGTGATTATTATATTGAGAACCCGTGAAGGGAACACTGAACAAAAGTCGAGTCTCGTCGCACAAAACATACACTTTTGTATGATTTAGGTCATATTGAGCAATAAAAAGTCAAAAGACACAGTTTATGTAGGGTTTTCCTTATGACCCTATAAATAGTAAAATTATGCTTATTAGGTCCCTTGGCTTAATAAGAAAATTTTGAGCACTTCATTATTATTATTATTATAATTATTGTTTAACATAAAGGAATCATTATCATCAGTTACTTTTCATATTGCAATCATGAAAAACAGAAATGAATACTTATATGATTGAAAACAAAATTTCTTTCATTCATATGAAAATAGAGGTCCATCCACAAAATGGAGCCTCTCTATCATGTTTTAGAATAAACTCCCAACACAACAATTCACTTGTTAGACCACTTCATAAGCCCTATCAACTTCTTGTTGAAGTTGAGACAGTTTAGCAACTCCAACCTCCTCTGCCAGACGAAGTGCTTCCTTAGCAGTTGAAATAGTAGTTATCCCATCTAACTAGGTTTCTCCTAATGTCTGATTCAACTGATCAAGCTTGTTATGAACAACATACATTATTTGTTGAAGAGATAACAACTCCTTTGTGGTTTTTTTGTTTTTTTGGATAATCTCGAGTGCTTTCTTGTAATGATTTTCCTCCAAATCAATTATTGCAGCTTGAATTCCATCAATAATGATGAGTCATTTAGCCTCTTCAAAATATTATTGCAGCTTATTCTTCTGCTCCTGTCGGTGAATAATCTCATTCATGGCATTATAGACTGGCCGATAATTAAATCCTCCAAATCCCACTAAGAAGAATAATACTGGGAGTTTTGAAAAATGGGATAACAATTAGTCTAAAGGATTTTTAGAAATTATTCTCCAGATATGTTTCCATGTCTTCTTATGTGACATACCAATATCATATTTCATATCTATGTCTGAATCTGAGTCACTAACATGAGGAACAATATACTCTGGAAATAGGTCACTTAAAGAGATACCTTGTTCTACTTCACTTGGGATAGTAGAAGCTTCACCTTCTGATCTAGGAGCTGATAATCATAAATGATAAATCAAGTTCATTATTAGTTTCAAATGGATGAAACAAATAAGATTCAGACAGCTGATTATATTAACCCAATAATAAGCCAGCTACTCGATTAGATTCATCTCTTGTATTCTCACCTTCAGTGTTCTGAGCAGATGTTTCTTGAGAAGGGGCATTTCCTTGAATTTTATCAGTCATAAGGCTATGAAACAACTCTTTATAAAGGATCCTATGTAGGTATTTCTCCATCATTAGTAGAAGGATAATGAGGAATACCATATTCTTGAAGAGACTTTGCAACATTTTCTATAGATAAAGCTTCATAAATTGAACTTTTATGTAAAGAATCAAGTTAAAGAACAAATTATCTATGTAAAATGAAAGAATATGGATTTACGCCCTTGAAATTCCCCATCAAAACCCCAAAACTCATTGATGGAACCTTGAATATCAATAATTGTATTAAGGGCAGCCATCATTTCAGTGTATACAGCCTGAAATGTTACAACATCCTCACCATTTAAGGTATCCAACAAACATTGGTTGATGGTCAAATTGGCTCCGCTGATATTTTGTTACGTTGTCTATCCAATTGGTATACTAGCATTAGGTCTTTCTAGGTTTGGGTCAACATCAGCATTTGGCTTAGATTGCCCTGGATCTTCATTCCATTCATATGAAGAAATTGGAATATTGGTGTATATTATTTCAGGATCCCTTGAAAAAATATACTGAGGAATGTATTTAATCATACCATGGATTTCCTCTCTCTGAGAAGAGCCAAGAGCAGGTATAGCTGAATTTTTTGATGATTTATCTACTAAAATTGCATATTCGTCAGCATGAACCAGGGTTTCACCATGGGATTCTTTTCCTGGTCTTGAATAATTAGCTCTTAATCCCTTGATAGAGGAGAGACAAATACATCCTAAAAGAGGATAATATGTGGTTACCAGAGTATATTGAGTGATTTATATGCCCTAAGGATAGTATAAATACTTACTCCTTTAGCGAACACTTCAGATCAATCACATTGCTCTCTTACATTTTTGTTCAAAAGCTTGGGGAGATATTGAAACAATCTTCTTAGCAGGGGAAACGTGAGGTAATGGTTAAGTATTATCTATCGCCATTACCCTAATAATTATTCTTTCTCCTAGAGAAAGTTCTGGGGACATGGGAGGATCATTTGTTGTGTCTATAAAAGATCACGTAGGACCATACTTAGGTGATTTGGTAATTGGTTTGGAGATTACTTCTCTATATTGAAGCTTCAAAAACAAATTTTTATCAATATTAATGATGATAAATGGTAATGAAGAGTTGAGACAAAATAAATAGGTAAATACATTCTCAGTATTAACATAAATATCCCACTTCTCCTCAGAGTCTATAATTACCCCTTCGCGGACTCCTAAGTCCAGCATATGAGATACTAATTTAGAGGCTGGGATGTTTTCATCAGTTGCCTATATGAAATCCTCCAGCTCCATAATATACTTATTTACTAGATATAGGTTATTATCTGAATTGAAATTGGAAGGTGACTTTATATCACAAATATTTGGTATTAGAATGCCATACTGGATAAATGAGCATGCATGCCTAAGATCATGGGTTGCATCCTCCCAATGATAAATGGATGAAGGTCTCACATAATTCAATCTTGGTTTGGTTGATTGTGTAGGAGATTCAACACCTTTGATTGGAGAGATTCTTCAAGCCTCTCTTCATCAGAAAGTTCAATAGATGGAAATGGAATCTCTGTTTGATGGTGGCGACTGGATCTCCATGGAGTTGGTGGTATTGTTTATCTAGCCATGGTATTCCTGGTATACATCTTTCAAAGATGTTTTGAGGGATCTGAAACCTCTGAAACTTCTGTATCATCTCTAGCCATGGTATTATTACCATGATTTCCACCTGCAACAGTCATTGTAGCCACCACTTAATATATTCTTTTTGTCAAAGCCCCTTTATGATATGAAGAAACCCAAGCATTGGCATACCCAGCTTCCAATCTGATCGATGAATCTGGTGGAGGTAATGTAATCGATAATTTGGATACCTCTAAAGTTGTTAGAATCCATAATTGTTACACTACCATTGGGTTCTTCTCATGTCTAACATATGTGGGTGGAAAAGTGCTTGATTGTTGATGAAATATAACCTGAAGAGCAAACCTATAGGGGATGTTGGCCTCACAGATAAGTTCACCATAAATCCTGGTTGATAATATGCCATCCCTGAATTCCATTATATAATATCACAACTCATAATTCTTTTGTTTACCATCATCAATAAATGTTCCATTTGATGGGTTAGCAAAAGGAAAGAAGTTGAATTCTCCTGAGACATTTAATCCCTTTAGCACCACATCAGGTCACAAGTTCAAGGGTTGAATACCAAAAACGTTCTGTAAAAATGGGGTGAATCAACCATTGTAAACTCTGACTGAATTCAACACTCAGTATGAAAAAAATGTGTTGAAATCTAGCCCCACAACACTTGTAATGACCATGAAATTCTAAATGGATACTTCCTATTGTATAAATGCAGTAGTAGATGGAAATATCTTTCTAATACAGGGGTTTCTAGCCCAATATACTTCCCTTCGACTAATTTAGCTGTAATGATAAAAGTCCCTGATCTTACACAACCTCTGGATTCATGGAATGGGAGAAAATAAATGCTTAGCCACATAACAAGGAAGGTATATAACTGTACGTTTTCATGTATATCGGGTTTTACATTATATCCCCAGTGATTATAATAACCTCTTTCCAGTGTAGACCAATACGTGCCCAAACTGCCTCGGTTATCTACAGAAGGACAAACGGTAGGACATCCACAAGTTGGACCTTTCTCTATTGTTGGTTCTGAGAAGGCCTCCATCCACACTCTATCATGGATATATTTCTTGTAATTGGGTAAATTCTTCTCTATCATAAATAATTCATGGTCCAACGGTGGTGTTCTTGAAACATCACCCCATGTTGTAGAAAGTGGGATGAATTCATCATACATTTCCCCAAGAATAGGAATTCCATCTATTTGGTAAATATCCCAAAGAATAATACCAACTTCACCATGCATAAAATGAAAGTAATTTTTTTGTGGAATTCATCATCTTAGTAATTCAGGAATGAAATCATTTTTATAAACATAAGTCTTCCCCATCCAGACAGTTTCGAAGATATGAACGTCTGATAACTCTTTTCTGAATTCTGCAAAAGTACGATGTACCCAAAATTCCCACATCCACTAGGGTATGACACCACCTCTAGAACGAAGATCCCAATCTTCCTTACAACCATTAGAATGATCTTATTGAGAATCCTGGAATGTGGAATCCTAGAGATGTGGTATTGGCTCTACAACATGATCCTTCATATCTTGAGTGCAACCACTATGATGAATAATGCAACTAATAGGGATTGATCCTTATTGTAATAGAACCGCATTTCACTAATATTCATGCAGTTATAATTGGAATATTGATAAAACCAAATATTTGGAAAGTACTTCTTAACAGATAGAACATGGGTGTCTTTCAAATTCTCATTCCCATACTAGGGTAAGTAAGGACTTTGTGGATAATCACGATGGTATGGAATTAAACATTTCCACAACCCCAGAAGAGTACATTCAAAAAGGATATAATAGTCTGGGCCGATGATCGTCATCATTTCATTTTGGTGAGCCTTATATTCTTTAGTATGGGTCATAAAATGAGTCATTATTTCCTGCAAAATAATTTCTAAACATCCTGGTTAGAATATTAAAGAGGAATTTTTTTTTGGAAAATGACACTTTTCGAATAGGTCCTTCGACATGTCCTATTGCATAGGTCCTTCACATAGTTCCTTCACTGAGGATCCTAACGCAACTCCATCAGTTGAAGTCATTTGGAATATCTCTATCATGTAAATAATTTTACCTTGAAGAAATTTCAAAGCAATTACGCTAGAGCACAATGCAATGAAGTTGAGCGAATGAGCTACACAACCAGAGCCGAAAAAAAAATCTGAGAAAGCACAGGTGAAGAAACTGCCAAGGTTGAGACCTATTTATAGGCAGTTGAAGACTTATGCATCAGGATTCTGCACAACCACTCCACGAAGTACCTCCGCGAAGCACTTGCACAGAAAACTTGCGATTTTCACCAATCCATCCATAATATTTCCCCCCAAGCATTTAACCTTAGGAATCAATCCTCTTTGGATGTTTCAGATCTAATACTGAGGGAGGGGGGTGTTGAAACAACTAGATAAATTAAATATTATGAAGAAGAACTCCGGATTTTTCAGATCCCAAAGCAAGGTTCAAAAAGTACAAAGGAAAATCAATAATACTCCGAAAAAAGCTTCGCGATGGACTAGATTCACATGTCTACATGACATATCTGCATGGACTACCTACGTGGCGGACCTACGTGGAAGATCATTGTGCCATAAGATGTTTTGATGACCTACACAGAGCACTTGTGCGGTGGAGCTTCATGACGTACCTATGCGAAAAATATTTCTTTGGCCATGCCTCATCCGTACCTATAAATAGAGCCCTTAGGCTCCCCATTTCCGGGCTGAAAAACTTTTAAAGACTCTCTAAAGCTCCCATTGCATATCCCTTTCACTTAGATCCCTCGAATTGTCTCAGGTAGCTCCCTAAACCATTAGATAATAGATAATTAAATGGGATAATCTTGTTTTGAAAGTCATTACAAACATTACATAGTTTTTCTTCTCTTATGTAAAACATATTCTTCAGTCATAATTCAGACCTGCACGGCATACCTGTGCATTAGAGTTGCATGACATACCCACATAGCAGAGCTATGTGGCATACCCGCATATCTAATCTATGTGGCATACCTTTGTGGTATACCTGTGTGGTACATCAAAGTGGGGTACTTAAGCGGCAGACTTGCGCGAGGGACCTACACGACCAACTCAAGTACCCTTTTCAATACATTTATGTCATGGAATCTCCTTCCATGGTTCCCTTACCTGAAAGGAACTATGTTGAATCCTCCACCAAAACCTCATAAATTATTAAACCTTTGGAAAAGGCACATCAGTGTGTCTCCTATTTGGGTTTGAGTTTCCACAGTCATAGGTTTCCAAAATTTGTTTCACAATGGGGTTAGGATTCATGGGATCTTTGTGGGTTTGTATATCCATAGTCACATGAACCTTTCTCCTAGGAACAGTGTTGGGAAATTCCCGGTATGGAGGAGGGTTGGGTTCTGACCTCTCCCTTCTCAAAGAGATGACGCGGAACCTCGGGTCTCTCGTAGGGGAAGGTACAGTTCACACTTAATTTTCCGTGAAAGCATAGGAGATGTTTCCCTCCTCTACCAAGATTAATTTTTAGGAAATCCATCTGGGTATAAGCCCCTCACCTTCACCACTTCTTCCTACCATTGGAACCTTGTCCAATGTGAAGAGAACAGAGGGAAATATCTTCACCTCACCCTCTTCCATGGTCAACGCACCCTCTTCCATCAATAGAGGAGGAAAAGTGTGAAGTTTCATTGTTGAATATTTCAAATACACTTTTTTCTCACACCGAGCATGACTCTTGTGGGATTAGAGATACATGATGGTTACAACATGACCACAAACACTCATATAATTGAACTATAAGAAATCTAATTCTTGTTCAAGCCAAGATACGCAGGAAGTCCTTTTTGGGCCTGAGCTCATTGGATATCCTCCTCATGAATCCAATCCTAATTTACCCAGTTTAGCCATCCTCCTTAGGAAATAATCCCCAAGTTCAGTCCTCAAATCATCAAGGCATCCCTTTTAGGAAGGAATCCCAAACTCATTTCTCTCATTGGACCATACTCTCCTATCAGAATTATCGAACTATGTCGGATTTGATTCTCATTTATATGGGACACATAGGAAGCCTCCTTGAGGGTCAAACCCAATACTTAAAATAAACCATATTCTCTTTGGTTCATATTCCCAATAGGGTATTATCCTACTTAGAAAACTATATCCTTTACAAAGTTCATTGGGATATATCAGCATAAGTTCCACACTAAGTTTCAACTAAGCATCTTCCGCTTAGAGGTACTTATCACATTACCTTAAAAGGTATGATGTTTCCCATTCAGTGACACCAAACTATGAGGGTTATGATTCTTTTCACAAGGATATGTAGGTAGCATATCTTAGGGCCACTATCCCAAAATCAAAATAAAACATTTGTCTCCCTGGATAAAAATAAAATTCTAGAGTGCCCCACAGAGTGGCTTAAAAACTAGTATCATCACAATGATGATTACAGGAATCTCTAAGAAGTATATTAAAGGATACTATTGATAAAAACCCATGAATAAATATGGATATTTCAATTAATGAAGATTCATGAATGTATACTGATGATTCAAAAAAATATACACATGTTAAAAAGTGATTATAAATTTCAATGTATACATATGATATACTTTGTGAATTAATAAGGATTCATGAAAATATTTTAATTTTACAAAGAGAGTCTCAGAGTAGACAATAATATCCCCCAAAAGGGTGTGATGCGTCCGACCTCCCATCCTCTCGATCAATGCATAATCGTAAGTATCGTAATGTTCAGAACTTATCGAATGCCTGCCTTTGGAAAGTAGGAACACTTTGGATAAAGAACTGTTGGAAGTTTCCAGTTCCTTGAATAAATCCAATAGAAACTGCCTGGAAATAGTGATACTTAAAAATAGAACACATGTTTCAAGGAACTACAAAACACATGTATTGGAAAGGTTGTATAGCATTCTGGGATACATTCCTAGAAGGATCATTCCATGTAGGATATATGGAACATTCTAGATTCTTCATGGTTGGGTTGCATATCATTACGGTGGGTATGACTTCATGAATGTTATCCACCATCCATGTGACATTCTATGACCATCTTTACTGAACATTGTTGGAATCTTCCCATTGATGCTTAAAGAGTAATGGATAAAACTCAAGATTTCCACCCAAAAAAACATCAAATTTCATCCATTTAGGAACCTAGATGGATAGATAGTAGATGACAGGTGAGGCCTATTAGAGCAGTGGGAGTGTTTGCAAAGCATATGGGGAGGTTTTCTAGTAGCCCATACCGATGGAAAAATATTTTGTGAACCATATTTTCTAACAAGGTTTTCTAAGAAATTTGGGTGTATGGAGTAGATTCCAAAGAAAGTATATATGTAGGTTTGGTAAGAGAAACATACTTTCATCCTTCACCAATTGTGGCTCTTGTTTATGACTGTAGGTTTCGGGGAAGTCATTACCCTTACCTCTACCGATGTTAATGTTAGACTATCAACGAACTATGTATCCCATTGGATAGCAATGTACCTAGAGAAAATTACAAGGAATCACATTCCAAAAATCAATACGACCATCATCGATTTAGATAGTGGGGAAGCAGACAATTTACTGTTGGGGAGGAGAGTCAAGGAATAAACCAAACAGTTGGAATGACGAGAGCTATAACTTCGTTGGCCTGAGTGTCGTGAGGCGAGAATGTGCCTCCAAATTATGAAGAGGGGTTTTCTTATGGGTATCCTCATGGGATAGATAGGGAACTCCCTAGGAAGTAACTAAGGCATTTTCTAAATCCAATTGATGACACCATCTTCCCATCTATATGGCCATAATAGAGGGCACAATGACAATCCATGTCCACCAAAGAGCTATGGCAGAGACTGGCCTGCACCGGGCCTGACTTACCAGGCATAGGGTGCATTCAGGTGGAAGAAAGGGTAATTTTTAATCACTGACATGAATACACGAAATCCATGGATATGTAGACATGAAAATGATGGTGGTATGAAGAACCACATCTCCTAGAGAATGTGATTCTTGGCTGTTATAATGACCTGAAAAAGCTTTCGTATGAGGACGACGATGATGAGGAATAAGAATAAGAAGGGGAGGAAGAGGAGGAGGTGGATAAATAGGAATAGATGGAAGAGAGAGAAGGTGAATAGGGAGAATATGTGGTTGGTGGTGAAGGTCCTGGAGGTGAGATACCTCATGAAATAGTCATTTTCCATGGACTTCCATGTGTGTGTGGCGAGATTGCAAGCTCTAATGAGAAACTGGCCGAACAACTTGAGGTGAGTCCCAACTCTTATCACTACTGGAATTTCACTTTTAATAATATGAATCCACTGACAATAATCTATCCTCTTGAAGAACACAATTATGATGGTATCCAAGAATCATTTTCTATACGGGATTAAAATATACCCATGGATGTGGAAGGAAATCCTCATGAGTCTGCATTTGGGATCGAGTGGGGTGGGGAACCAACCATGGTGGAAGTAGTCAAAGGACCAGCCAGGATTGAAGTGGACATTGATGAACTAGAGGGAATGTCTAAAATGGTGACCTTATAGTCTAAAGATAGTCTGGCCATCCAAAAGGATCCAACACCGATTAATTAATTAATAATTTCTGAGGGATCTCCTCCGATGGTCACTCCTGCCTTAACTCAGGCACTTGAAATAATTGATATTGGATCTTGTAAGTTTCTTCCATTATAGGGTCACATATTTGATGGTAGGACTCGACTTACCAAGATATTATTTTCCAATGCAGTGATTGCAAGGCTGGAGTCTTGATAAATTGTTGAGTCTGGAACACTTGTGGGCTCTCTATTAGTCATTGCACCAGCTCTCACATAGCCAACTATTCAATCAGGTCTTGTACTACCACCTAATGTGAGAGAAGATTCAGTCATCGGTGATGTTGTTCATCAGGTTGAGATCAAGGCCGGCTGGGGTGAGGTCGCTAAAGAGGAAAGAGTTTAAAAAGATGACAATATTGCTGAACAACTGGATATTATTTCCTACATACAGACCCATAGATCCTGATGAGATAGACGACTCTGATTCTGACATGGCTAAGGGGAGTCATATGACACGACACAAGGGGTATAAGTGCATGAAACACATTTTCAGTCAGTCAAAAGAAAAATGGATGAGCTAGATGGGGTCACTTCACACATGGATATGATTTATCTATGTCGGAGTGGTGGATTCTCATCATATTCATATAATGATCCGTGATTATATAGATAAAAAGATATGGAAGAGTAGCCAACTCTCCAATATTGGCCGGTGTCAGAAGGAATAAGAGAATAACCATAAGTTTCTTAAAGATGAACATTATTTTTGACACCTTAAATAGAAAGAAAATGAAAGGGAGGCATTTGTCGCGAGTCATTATAAGATCATTGAACATTTGAAGGCCCAGCAGGCGGATTCCCAAGAGAATTCAGTAAAGGAAAGCTGTAAAATGATTGAGGTCCAAGCTGAGAAGACACGAATGTAGGAAAAAGCTAATGAATTCTTCTCTACAGATGTTGACGTAGATAGGGAGCTCGCAGAGCAAGATGTAGTCCTAGAGGCTACGACCCTATAGGTGGTGGCACTTGAAAAATCCCTCAAATGGGTCAATCCATCAGGTCTATGTTTGAACTTATAAACCTATCTATCTTTTTTTACTTTCAAATTCTGAACTGCATGCATAGACTTATTATTTTCTTGCATGCTTATTTTAGTGTATTTCATCCATAGTTATGATGTAATTATTGATCAATACCTAAACTCACCTAGGTCATACCCAGTGCGATAAATAAGGGAAGAATACATAATTATTCACTTTTTATATGAGATCACCGGCAAAAAGTTTGAAAACTTGGCATCTGGATGACCACCCAGAGTTTCCCTAAACATAAGAGGTATCTTAATTAGGGAATAGGATCCTCAAAATAGCCAAAATTCTCTTTTCCACATACTCTAGTGCATGAGAGGGAAGACATAAGGGGTGTTGGAATAAATCCAAACAAAGGAGAATGGAGAATGTGAATTATCATACCCAAGACTCGGAACATATTATAGTGGGAATGACGATAGAGGATAGATGTTGAATAGATTGGAAACATAGCATCTGTATCACATTAGCCTTAAACGAGAACAATCAAATGAGGGCCAGCTGCGGACCACATTTTAAAACATGGGTCCAAAACTCAAAGTGCCATTTGATGTCCTTCGTATCATTGGTCCAAGATGGTAGGTGAGCCCAAATTCCATTATGTGGTCCCTTCAGATGTGTAACAAAAAGAGGATCCAAAAAAGAGGCCATGGAAAGCATGGTTATGGAATGATGGGTTTTTTGAATAGTTTCTAACACTATTAAAATTACGCTACCATGTTGAAAGTACATTGGGTGAGCATATCGGTCTAAAACAAGATCAGGATAACTTCTGGGAGGTACCTCATCATCGAGGACCAAAAATGGTCTATAGATTCACATCATGTAAATTGGGAAGATAAGGATGAAATTTAGCATCATACAGTGAGGATGATGGATGAAATAGTTTCACATAGTATAATAAATATGTTTCACATAGTTTATTGTCATAAGGCTTAGAACCTACTCAACAGTTTGAAGACATGTTATATGAAATGGGGACTCTTAGTTTAGAGTTATCTAGTTTGGATCATAATTAATGGAAATGAACCAAACAGGAATTGGTTCTACTCAATATGGAGAACTTGGGATGAGGTCTGTGGTGATATAGCTGGGCGCCGCTACGTATCCGATAAGGATGAGAATCAAGATACACATAGTTCTTGGAGATGGTATGGTAGGCATCCAATACCAAAATGGGAATCGTATTTTGTAATGAATACATCGAATGGCTAGGTAATGTATCGTTACACTGCCTAGCTGGGGAAGATTTAGTTTAGCGTCATACGATAAATATGTAAGAGATCATAGTTTATGGTCATAGAGTTCATACCAATAATGGTAATATTTCCAAAGTGGAAATATGTGATGTGGTTCCATAAAGGGAATCAACGTGAATGAGGAAAAATTAGTCTACACTACACCACAAATTTCCAAAAAAACTCACATAGTTTAAATTCATGATGCCTGGACTAGGGTACCAAAGCTCTTAGTTTAAGGTCATAGAGTTCAAACCAAATGAATTGTTGTTCTTCCATGTATGAAATAAACATACCAATATCCCCAATATGACTTCATCTATGCTCAATGTGGGAAATAAGGGAGTATAAGACCATTGCAACACATGGAATACATAGTTGGGGGAGGTAGTGTGGAGTCGAAGATGACACTCGTGACACTGATTTACCATATTTAACGTTCATAAGAACATAGAGGGATAACACCAAGCATGTCAAAATTTTACTTGAACATGATGGAGTGGAAAGGGATTTGAATCACATGACCAATGTTTAAGGCTTAATGGGGGTGGTGTAATGTTGGTGGATAATTTTTGATCATGTTCGAAACACATCACCCATATCATGTGACCTGAAATGGGAACGACCATTCGAGGGCTGACTGCTGACCGAATTTGAAATATGGAAACAATCTTATAATTTTATTCAAGATCATTCGGGATGTTTGCCCAGAGTAGTAGGCGATCCATAAGATGATCATCCATACTGTCTAGGGGTCCTTTTGGATGTCAAATATGATGGAAACCCAAATTAAGTGGGATGTGAAGAATGTAAATGGATGAAATCATGTCCATGTAGAATCCAATACTTTAGGTCCTAAACCACAGTGCATATGACCACATTGTTGAGGCATAATAGGGGTCGAAAAGTACAAGAGAGAAGGGGGAAGAAATGGGCTGATTAATCTAGGATGGACCCGAAGACAAAATGTATGGGTGTTCCTACATGTCCCATGAGGATGTGAATCAAGCCATAGGTAGTTCATGAAAATTACATACAGTTTAACATCCTATTGCATGGATGAAAGGAGAAGGGAAGGGAGATTCATAAAGGAAAGTACATTGAATGGATATTATAAATACGACATGAATGAGGCCAGAAGTCCACATACACCACACCATGTTCTTCCAACAGAGTTCGCGCCAAGGGGGATGGAATGAAGGTGGGATTTGAGGTAACTGGGTTGGACTCTTAGAAGAAACATCCAAGCATTCATTCATATCCTATAAGTATGAGAATCAAGACCTATGTAGTTCTTGATGATGAAAAGTCAGGGTACTAATTCCAGGGGAAATACTATCATGTAGGTCTGGCCCATGCACTAAAAGAAGTTGCATTTGATGGATCTTGTGTGTTCTTTATTGTGGGTTTGTGTTGTTTTTGGAAGAAACAAACCTAGGAATGAGAATCTGGGATTCTACATAGGAATCAATACATATATTAGCCTTGAAAAATGGCATGGTGGATGGTTTATACCAAACATGATGTCCAATCAAGCGAGGAAATGACAATACAATGTCGTTTTTCATCATTCAGTCAGGACGATAGTGTCATGGTTTAAGGCCATATGACAAGACCAAACCAGGAGTTTTAACATCATGTGAAAAATAAAAAATAGTTTAAAGTCATGTGGGACTAGGAAGCATACATTAACATCAAATGGATTTGATTCATACAAAATAATGAGGTTCTAAAGGGAATGTGCATGACGTGATTAAGAATACCTGATTTGAATGAGGACATTAGTCCATTCGACACCACGTGCAATCCTAGGGGGAGTGGACCTCTGGAAAAGAAACCAAAAAAAATCAAAGGACATGTGGATGGGCCTAACGATGAAATCTCTAGATGTTCCTATATATTACATAGTAATGGAAATCAAGTCGTACGTAGTTCTCAAAATTAATTCAGTTTAACTTCATGCTGTAGGGATGAGGAGGTCTTATTTTAAGGTTGTAGACCTCATACCAAAATAAGTGAGATTCCTCCAAGAAGGTGTAATCCTTGACCATGTCTACAAGGCAACATTAACATTCACTTGATGTGGGAATCATGGACGGAGAAGATCTTCACAACACATGGAATAATGAAAAAGAGGAAATGACGTGGAGTCAAGGATGAAACCACAACATTGATTCTTCCTATAAATGCACAAATGTGCACTAAGGGATAACACCAAGGGTGTCCAAATTCCACATGAATATGATGGAATGGGAAGGTATGTGAATCATGAGATCAATATTTAGGGTTCCATTGTGGTCGAACAACTACGAAGGATAACTACTAACCATGATCAAAACACAACATCCATACTTTGAAACCTGAAATGGGAGCAACAATTGAGGGTTGACCACTGAACGTATTCGAATTGTGGAACCTATCACATAACGTCATTAAATATCCTCTGGGATGTTGTCCTAGAGTATTAGGATATCCATAAAGCTAAGCATCCACACCGTTCGGGGGTCCTTTCAGATGTGAAAGATGATGAAAACCCATATAAAAGGGTACATGAAGCATGGAAACGAATGAAAGAATGTCCCTGAAGAATCCAACATTATAGGTCCTAAATCATAGTGAATTTGAGCAAGTTGGTGAATCGCCCAAAAAGAATAAAGGGGCCTAATTGATAGAAGAAAACTCGCGGAGATGATTAGTGGAAAAGGGGGATTAAGAGCTCCCAATAGAGAGGGACACGACATGGTTATTTAAAACCTTATTTAAATGAAGAAATAAGTCCACATACCACACAACATACCCCCGGGAGATCCTAGGCCATGGGGACAAAAGGAAGAAATGGATTCTAAAAAAATAGTGTTATACCTTAAGATTAAATTGTCTAGACATTCCTGCATATCCTCTGAGTATGGGAATCAATACATACATAGTTCTAGAAATTTTGTGTAGTTTAACGTCATGTAGTAATGATGGATATGGAGATCATGGACATTCTGGATGGAGTACCACATGGTGAGACTTTTGTAAACTTGACGTGAATTTTGAATAAAGAAGTCCATACCACACTATATGCAACCCTAGAATAGAACTAAACCCGAAGGGGGTGATGATGTTTTTTTGGGATGGACCCAAAGACGAAATGATGGAGCATTCCTATGTATCACATGAATATAGTAATCAAGCCATACTTAGTACATGAAATTACATATAGTTTAATTTCATGCGGTAATGATGGATATAGGAGGTGTTTCCCAAAGGGATGTCTGTGGCGTGGCAAAAAACTAGCCCGACATGAATGAGGACAAAAAATCTATACCACACCACACATTCCTATGTGAGAACATGGGCCAAGGGGCCGACAAGTTCGAGGGACGTATGGTTGATCCACTTATGAAAGGTTCATGAATTCATATATATCCCATAAGTATGGGAATAAATCCACATGTAGTTCTAAAAAATCCGTTCAATTTCACTTCATGTGACAAGGATGTGGGAAGCTCTTAGTTTATGGTCATAAAGATCATTCCATTTACAGTTTAACATCTTATAGGATTAGGATGAGAAGTTTAACATCTTCTAATATGGTAATACTATTTAACATTAAGGAGAAAGATTTGTTCTCTCATGCGATGTACTTATTGAGGAATTTTGAAATGGTGGGAGGAGTAATATGCTCACCATCCATAGTGACCAGATAGTATGAACCATTTGGGTAGCCCTTGTGAAGGATATAAGTTATCTCCCATTTAGGGTCCAACTATGGTGGTTTCCTGGTGGGTATCATGGGAATTCTCAAGCCAAACACCATTTCACCTTATAAGAAATAGAGGAGTGTAACTTTCTTATTGAAATCCCTGGAATTCATGTTCTGATACCTCTACAGATTGTGTTGGGCATAAATAATGTTCTCTTCAAGCACTTCCATTCAATCTAAATGGATTTCGGCTACTTAGTGTAGTGAATGCAGATCATAGATGGATGTGCATAATTAGGGTAGCTGAATCTCAATGAGAAGTACTACCTCTATTACAAACATTAGGGAATATGGAGTCACCTAAGTAGAATTATGAGTTGTCATCCGGTGATCCCAGAGAGCATTCGAGAGTTTTTCCAGACAACTCTTTTTGTTCTGAACAACCATATTCTACAAGATGTTGAGGGGATTTGGTTTAATGCCTTGATCTTCCCATTTTCTTACACATGATAGCAATAGGTATGATTAGAACACATGTGGTACTTGGAGTAAAATTTCATCAGCTCGGTTGCTCGAAAGTTGGTGTCGTTTTCGGTGAGGATGATGTGAGGGACTCTGAATCGATAGATTATATTGGAGTCCACAAACTCAAAAATATAAAGGGACTTGACTTCCTTTAGAAGAATTTCCTCTACCCAATTAGAAAAGAAATCCATATCATATAGGATGAACTTGCACTAGCGAGCTATGGCTGGGGGATATAGTCCTAAAACATCGAGTCCCCAAACCACAATGGGACAAGAAAACTTGGTACTATGGAGAGGCTCTAGAGGAAAATATATAAAATCAGCAGGGATCTAGAATTCATGGAACCTCTTGGAAAACCTGACAAAATCAGGGGTCATGGTGGACCAAAAATACCCCAATCCTCGAATCTGATGAGAGAGTTTCAGTCCTGTCTAATGATCCCCACATGAACCGTCATGAACTTCTCGCTTGACCTGAGAAATATCACCTCCTTGAAAGGAATAGAGTATAATACCATTAAACCCACATCTGTAGAGGAACTACACAAGACTGGGACCACTCTGGATGGTAAACTACACTACGCGCTGATAGACTCTCCGAAGTTCGAATCGGACTATCAAGATATTACCATGATGGAGATACTCGATAAAGGGAGTTGTAAAGTCATGGGTCACTTACAGCACTGTTGTAGGGGGACCTGGAGGTCCCGACATGGAGGAACTGGTTATAATGTGTCATACCAGTGGGATTGCATCATCAACTGAATTGAAGGGAGTGATGAATCTTTGATGCACCACATGGGTAATCAAATCATCTTGGTTAGGCTCTGAAAAAGATGTGGCAAGGCTGGCCAGGGCATCAGCTTGACCATTATATGATCAAGGGACATGAGTAATATCTGGTCGAGAATGGAGCTGGGCTATCAGCTATTGAGTATGATCTAACAGGGGTACGAACTCTAGCTTCCTCAAGACATAGTCATCATTGATCTACTGGATGACCATTTTGGAGACCCCCTTTACATGAAGGTGGGGATCATTAATCTTGAGGGATAGATCAAGACCAGTGATGAGATCCTGATACTCCACATTGTCGTTGGTGCAGCCTTCTGACAACATGAATGAATAGTGAAGGAAAACTTTTGTAGCAATGATGAAGACAATACCCAGGCCTACTCTGTTGAGTGTGGGAACATTGAGTCTCTTGTCGGTAGGGATTTGGGAAGTTCCATTAATGTAAATTTTCCAACATGGAATGGCTTGATTCACTGAGAGGATTACCTCATCTAGAATTTCATGATTTGGAGTCTTCTCTGCAAGGGCTGGATGGGCAGAAAGAAATTCTACCAATGTCGGCCCCTTGATAGCCTTCAAGGGTAGAAACTTGATGTCAGACTATTGAATGATCACTACACACCAAGCTAGACGGCCTATCAACAGGGGGAATTTTAGAATGTACATCAGTGGATCCACTTAGGAAACTAGCATTATCATATGGTGCTGTAAGTAATCTTTCAATTTCTACATTGTGGATACCAGCACAAGGTATCTCTTCTTGATAGAAGAATATCTGGCATCTGTATCTAGGAGAATGCATATGAGATAGTATAAAAATGTTCTATGTTCCCTTATTGTTTTTTAGGCAAGAAGAGTGCTGGGAGACCACTCTAAAGTGGTCACATAGAGGACCATCACCATTCTAGAAACAAGAAGCATTAAAACTGGAGGTTTTAGCATGTACTTCTTGATTTCATCAAAAGAAATATGATACTCCTCATCCCACTAATAATTTTAACCTTTCATCATGAGTTGAGAGGAGGGATTACACTTGTTGCCCAGGTTTGTGATGAATCGGTATATCTAATTCAATTGGCCATGAAAGCCTTGGGGCTCTCAAATATTTATCAGAGGTGACATCTCGTTGATGGGATTGATCTTTTCTAGTTCTATCTCAATGCCACGATATCTAAAAATGAAGCCGAGAAACATTTTGGTTGGGACCACAAAGGCACACTTCAAGGAGTTCGTCTTCGAATGGTGGGAACAGAGGAAGCTGAATACTTTCTCAAGATCTCTGTGATTCTCATGACGCTGGTGGTATTTAACCAGTAGATTTTCCACATTGAATTCCTCCAATGTCCCAATGATCATCATGAATATGTGGTGCATGGATCATTGATAGGTGGAACCAACATTCTTTATACCGAAAGGCATTACCTGGTAGTAAAAAGAACCTTGTGGTTCCCTGAAAGAGGTAGAATATTCATCCTTAAGTTCCATTCAGATTCGATTATATCCATAACACCCATCCATGAAATAGAGATCTTGGAACCCACAAGTGGAATCAATCAATAGTTCCATCGCAGGAAGGGGAATTTCATCCTTTAGACAGTGACAATTGGGATCTCAAAAGTCGATGCAGACTCTGATGTGTCTATTCTTCTTCCCGATGGGCATAATTTTAGCTAACCATCTGGGGTATTGGACCTCCTTGATGAAGTTGAGATTGATGAGATTATCAACCTCCACATCGAACATGGAACCGTGAGAAGGGTGCATCTTTCTGGGAGGCTGTTTGAACCCACAATGATTTCTTGGGAGACCGAGATGGTGGAAGGTGACCTAGGTATCTAGTTTAGGAATCTTGTCATAACTCTAAGAGAATACATCCTGATGCTAACTGTGGAAATCTAGGTATTATTGTTGATCATCTTCAGGCATAGATGCGCTAATCAGTGCTGGTTTCGAATCCATCCCGGTAACAAGGTTCACCTATACCAATTCATAGAACGTAGTGGAGACACCATATTAGAATGAGGGAGGGGTGTCTTCCAAATCGTCTTCCTCATCCACAGAGGGAGGATCATCAACAAGATCCAATCCTCCAAGTCCACATATCCTTACAGGACACTGGTGTAGGCCTGAACGGTAGTGGAAACCTCATTGGGGAACTTTTTTCACTAATGAAACCCCAGATACAAAAGCCTTCGACATGATACCATCTGTACATTGACCCAAGGGGACACATTTGATAATAGAAAATACATAGGGTAACTTCGTCTAGAGCTGATTTATCCTGGAAAATGAAATAGGAATGTATGATGCATCACTACTTCCATGGGGAGGACATCCCAATACCTCATATGAGTACGTTCTTTAAGATTACCTGAGCCTGACTTGTGTAGGAATACGAGGTTATCTCACAAAGTTCCTTAGACTTACGAATGTTATTACCCCTCATTATAGCGAAAAAATTCATTTCCCCAAATATGGGGTTTTGGTCATAGCTTGTTCAACTTCGTTGGAATAAATCTTCTTGTTTTTTCTATTATAATAGTTGGCATCCTAGTAGCAAGCTTCATAAGAGGAAAAGGAAGATGCATCGCCTTGGAGTACACCTAATTCAAAATTAAGGGAGCACATAACTAATCGATGATATGAGGAAGGAACTACCGCATGTAGGTGGAGCCATGGAATACCCATCAATGCATTGTAAGTGGTGTCTTGTTATACAACCATGAACTCGGTACTGGAAACTGATAACAACCATACTCTTTATCACACAATTAAACATGATTTATTACATAAAATTACACTTAAGACAAATCTAGGGATCAATAGGTAAAGTGTCTTGGAAAATTCGGGACATTACATGACAACTTAAGACATAAAAATACAACATCTTTATTGAAAACATCCTCTAGATGACCACAACGTTCCATCGTACATAGCAATGAATGGGATAACCTGAGGACATACCTGTGAAAAGGGTGAGTTGTAAATCCCAGTAAGGGAGTAAACAAGGCATAACATGAATAATACAATACATATTTGGATATAGGAATATAAATGGAGCATAATAGAAACATGAACATAAATTCATGATATAGAATGATTATCATAACATGGAAATGTGACAACAACATTTAACATGATATTATCATGAGCCAAGGATCATTGCACATAGAGCAACAGTAAACCCTCATTGCAATGGAATAATAATGAGTAAACCCTCATTTCACATAAATTTGAATGAGTCAAAACTCATTTCCCATGATGTGTCATGATACTATTCTTTACCAAAAGAAATGGAGCGCTATCAAGGCGCACCCTTTGTAAACATTTCCCTTCATGCATAACTGTGATACATGGATCATACAACATAGATTCATTAAACATCATAATTAATTCCACTAATAAGAGATGTGAAATACATCAATGTAAGTCCTAAATCAATAAGTACATGTTTATAAGGGGGAATTCCCTTGATAGAGAAATGGGTATGGTATTCACTTACACGATAATTTTGGCATTGGAAATTTTGGTGTAACTACGGCAGCATAAATGACATCAAATAGAAACCATAATTTTTTTAATGAGATATAAAGTGTTATATAAACATTTATACATGAAATTTACACTAATGGGGTCATGTAGTATAATATACCAACATATTTAATGGAATTTATATGCATAATAGAAAAATTTTCTTGAATGTAAATGAGAAGAAAGAAATTCCTTTCAGAATTTCAGCATGGTAATAGGTGTTCATGGGAGGAATTAATGGGAAATAAAGAGGTCTACCATAACTAAAACATAATTATTGAAGTATAGGATAGGTTAGAAATCATAAAAAAAATATTTTTAATTGAAAATAAAAGTGCATAAATACATAAATAAATTTTGACAAAATGAGAAAGGAAGAAATCCCTTACATGGAGGTGTGAAACCAATGGCTTGGGAGAGGCTTGAGATACGATTCTTTGGAGCTTGGGGAACCTTGGGAGGATTATATAGATAGTTTCTCAAGGGTGTTTCGAGCACCAAATGGTTTTAATGAATAGTAATAGGTGTTTTAGTGGGTTTATAAAGGAAAGGAGTGGGAATTATCAATTATATAGGTTTTGGAAACTACACATTAAACTAATCAAAACCACAAACCATCCCATGATTTGTGCCCATGGGTTTTTCCAAATTGTAGTGGAAAACATTATTTTATAAGACCAATAACTGAACTTATAAAAATATTATCCTTGATTATGTGTATGTGAGTCACACTCTAAAGGAAATCATTATATAATGTTAAAAGATTTTATATGTCTTTGAGGGTCCACTAAGGCTTTGTAAAAAAATAAAAAAAATCAAAAATAACATTATTTTAAAGGTAAAACATATTTTGGCCTAAAATCCCTTTTATTGTATTTTATTACATCACTATTTGGTCATTATGACATCATAAATGACATTATATATTTAAACAGTATTTAATTTATAAGCAAAAATTCTATTGTCTCAGAAAATAATGAAAAATGCACCATTGGATAATTTCAATGACCTATTTCCAGAAATAATATTCTTTTTATATAAATAAATTTCTAAATATTTTAATTCTTACATTTAAAAAAAATATCTCCATTTATCGAAAAGTCATGTGTTTTGACAAAAACAACTTTCAAACCTTAATAAAAATTACAATTATATTCATAAAACTTATACGATCATTTAAATTAAATAAAAATTAATTTAGTAATAATATTTTATAATAATAATATTTAATTAAAAAATCTATTAATTCATAAAAATAGATTTCTTAACTGAATATTATGTAAAAATACTATTTATGATTTA
The DNA here is from genome assembly GCA_963277665.1 of Viscum album. Classification (NCBI taxonomy): domain Eukaryota; kingdom Viridiplantae; phylum Streptophyta; class Magnoliopsida; order Santalales; family Viscaceae; genus Viscum; species Viscum album. The sequence continues at coordinate 1,506,693,988 of OY728139.1, read as the reverse complement.
AAATCCATTTACAAAGTTACATTACTAAAATGAATGTATATTCTTTATTCTCTACAAAAATAATGCACATAATCTTACTTATAGGGTCATGTTACATAACCCCATATAACACATGCATAAGACCAAAGGTTAAGGTGCACTATGGTGATAGACTCTTTGGGTGGCTCAGATAACATCACTCGAGTAATAATCTCTATTAACTTACAATTATCTGTAGGTTGTTCTGTTCAAGCTTAATGTGTTTATTCTTGGCTTGGGATTATTCAATAGAGTAGCCTAGTGACACTAACACCTTTCCGAGCTCTGAAAAATGGGCTTCAAATAGATTAATTCTACTAGATGAGGACATCACTTCCTTTGTCTGAGTAAATTGGATTTGTTAAAGCCCAATATTTATACTAATCATGTGATCACTATTCAATGACTATATTAGTAATGGTTACAATTCTCCATGGTATTTTAAAATCCAAAAAACATTAAACCAAGGAAGTTCACATGCTTTATATACCCATTTTACATAATATGACATTCAATTAGATCAAGATGAATTTTCATTAATAAAAGTTTGGTTCAATACAATATTTCGTTCTTAAGAAGTTTCACCCTGAAAATTTATTTTCCCACACTAAAACTGATGTGGGAAACTCTGGTTCATCACTTCCTCTGATTCCCATGTTGCCTCTTTAAACTTGTGGTTCCACCACAAAACCATGACGAGAGACATTGTCTTATTTCGTAGAATATTTTCCCTACGATCTAATATCTTCACCATATTATATTCATATGAGGGGTCATTCTCTAGTGGTACCACCTCTGGATTGATTACATGCGATGGGTCAGGTATGTACTTCCTCATGAGTGATACATGGAATACATCATATACATGAGATAGGATTGGTTGGAGTTCTAATCAATAGGCCACTACTCCAATGCGATCAAGGATATCAAAAGGTCTAATTTACATTGTACTAAGATTTCCCTTCTTCCAAAATATAATAACTCTCTTCCACGGTGATATGTGGATGAATAACATGCCTCCAGCATCAAATTCTAGGTCTCATTGATAATTATCATCATAGACCTTTTTTCAACTCTGATTCGCTTTAATGCGATGCTGTATAGTCTTAACCGTCTCCACCATTACTTAGACCATTTTTGGACCTAAGATTTTTCATTCCCCAACTTCATCCTAACATGTCGGTGTTCTGAACCTCTTCCCATAAAGGGCTTCATAAGGATCCATTTGGATGATTTAGTGGAAACTGTTGTTGTAAGAGAACTCAACCAGAGGAAGATGTTGACCTCATCCTCCTTCAAAGTCCATAAAGTATTCTTTAAACATTCCCTCAATTGTGTGGATAGCCGCTCATATGGGACATCAGTTTGAGGTTGAAAAGACGTACTGAAGTTCACCTAAATATTTAAATCTTGATTGAGACTCTTCCAGAACATAGATGTGAATCCTAGATCTCGACCAGATACAATAGATAATGGAACTCCATGCAACCTTACCACTTATCTAATGTATATCCATGCATTTTGATCCAATGATAAATTCTCTCAAATTTCAATGAATTGTGCAGTCTTTGTAAGAGGATCCACAAAAACCCAGATAGCATTGTTTCCTTTGGATTTATTCGAATGTCTGATGACAAAGTCCATGGTGATATTCTCCCATTTCCACGTTGGTATGGGTAATGGTTTCATCACCCACTTAGACGTATACCTCTTAGTCTTCACATGGTGACATACTAGACACATTGAGGTATACTTAGCGATATCATTCTTCATGTTATGCCACTAATAATTATTTCGGATATCTCAATAAATGTTGGTGTTTCCTGGGTGAATAGAGAAATTTGAGATATGTGAATCTTCTAAAAGTTCATTCTTTTACTCAAGATTTGATGAAACACATATTATTTTCCCAAATATCACAATTCCTTCATCATTACCATTGAACTCTGAGGATTTCCCTTTTCTCATAGTTTCCACTTTCTTCTGAATTCCCACATCATCCTTTTGATGATCCTTTAACCTTTCCATAATAGATGGTTGAGAAATCATTTCTTAAATGATTAATGATGCTCCCTTATTTATAATTCCCATGTCCATCATCATAAAAAATATGAATATTGGATACTTTTCAATTTTCATCAATGATAGAGTTGTTGGATCCTTTCTACATTGATCATCCACCACATTTTCACTTTCCCCATATGGTAGTGAATTTATCTGTCATAGTATTTGATTATATCTAACCATCTTAATTTGTTCATATTCATCCCTATTTGTGTGAATATATACTTGAGGCTTTTTTGATCTGTAGATATTTCATACTTCTCCCCAAATAGGAAATACCGCCAAATTTTCAAAGTGAAGATTACTACATCCAACTCCAGATCATGTGTTGGATATGTTTTATCATGAACATTAAATTTTCTTGAATCATAGGCAACATCGTTGTCATTTTTCACCAACTCACAACCCAGGCCCTTCTTCAATGAATCACTAAATACCAAAAATAATTTCTCCACTAGTGGGTAATATGAGCATGTGAGTAGTGATAAGCCTCCTTTTCAACTCCTTGCATCTATCTTCACATTCATCACTCCAAGAAAACTTGTCTCCATTCCAAGATATATGGGTAAGAGTTTTTTACAATCATGGGAAATTTCTCACAAATTAGTGATAATATCCAAATAACCCAAGGAAGTTATGGATATCTATCATAGATGTTAGCCTTAGCCACCCATCAATTGTATTTTTCTTGGAGGGTTCCATAGATATCCCGTTGCTTGTGATGATATGACCTAAGAATGAGACTTCCTTCAACCAGAACTCAAACTTACTATACGTTTCATAGATCTTCTCCTTTCGAAAGTCTCTAGTATAGTTCTTAGATAATCCTCATGATCCTTCTAGGTTTTGGAATATATTAGTGTATTTTCTATAAATACTACCACAAATTTGTTGAGTTAATCTCTAAAGACTTTATTCATCATGTACATGAAGATTTTTGGAGCATTAGTTAGTCCAAAAGGAATTAATATGAATTCATAGTGCCTGTATCTTGTACAAAATGTATTCTTGGTGATATCATCCTTCTTCACCCTTAATTGATAATATCCTGACTACATATCCACCTTTGAGAAATATTTCTCTCCACGTAGCTGATCAAACAAGTCGTCAATTCGTGCTAGACGAGGCTTCTTCTTCATCAACAATTTTTTGATCTCATGATAATCAATGAAAAGGCGCACTGACCCATCCATATTTTTGAAAAAGGGGACTGGGGAACCCCATGGTGAAGCACTTGGGCATATAAACCCTTTATCCAGATTCTCCTATAGTTGTTCCTTTAGCTCCTCAAGAACCACAATGTCCATTCTATATGGATTCTTGGATATTGGAAAAGCCCTAGGTATAATATCAATAGTGAATTCAACATCACTTATAGGAGGAAGACCAGAAAATTCTTAGTAAACACTTCAAAGAATTCCCACACAATAGGCATGTATTCAAGGATAGTTTCTTCTGTAGAATCAATCATTTGAGAAAGATACACATCCCCATAGGGCATTAATATCTATGATTGAGATAATGGAGATAAAGAAGATTCATCCTCCTCCTTGAGCATGTACAGAATCAGGGGTCGATTCTCCGTATGGAATGTGATTTCTATCACATGAAAATTTAGGTTGTCTCTATATAGGGAAGCCCAATCCATGCCATGGATTTTATAAAATTTCACCAGAGGGAATATTATGAGGTTCGCTGAGAATTTAAATCCACAAATTGTGACATGGGAGGAGTTATATTCATGGGATGCAATGATTTCCCCATTTTTCATTCTCACATAACATTTACTTCTGTGATTTATTGTGGTGTTGGGATTGTTCTACTAAACATTCAGCATATAAAAGAATGCATAGAATCGGAATCAAAAAGTATGTTCTCTATTCACGAATGAATAAATAGCATATATGTCACCAATTCGTTGTCGGGGTTCACTTCGGTGGTAGTGATGGAAAAATATCTCCCTTGCTACCTTGGTTGTTTGCGGTTGCCTCTGAGAACCCTTGTCTTAGGGCACTGATTTGAAAAGTGCCCTGGTTATTTGCAGTTGAATAAATGAACAATTCATTGAGGTTTAAATGGAGATTTCTTCTCCTCCGTTGTAGAAATGTGTTTTTCATGTTGGATGTTAATTGTTAGGTACCATTCCCTTCCACGCCTAAATCATTTCCTTGTCCCCTTCAGGGAATTTTTGGGGTGCTTCGATCTATACCTTTGGCAAGTGGGGTTCTAGAATTTCTTACCACCACTAGATTTATCCATTATACCACCAGAATTAAAGTCCACCTTCCACTTATTATCCCCATGATACCCTAGATATTCACTGATCTCTATTTATACATTGAGGTCACATCAGAAAATTTTATCATAGCTATCAAAGACATGGATCACTAGAGATTTTTGTAGGCTATGTTTTATCCCAACAAAGAAGTGGTCCACCTTGTATTCGAGGGTAAAAACCAAGCTAGAGGTGTATCCTGAAAGCCTTGTGACATTTTCCTTGTATGCTCTGATTGTTTCATCATCATTTTTAATTGAGGTAAAGGAAGTCTCTTTACATCTTAAGACGAATGGTGCATGGAAAATATTTATCAAAAAACATTTTCTAGAAATCCATATATTCCAATGCCTCGATCTCATCATCAGGATTCAAATTATTGAACAATGTACACCATTGATCATCTTCACCCTCCATATAATAAGAATCCAAAATAGCCTTCTCTTTTTGGGAATAATAAAGGATGGAGAATATCTTATCAATGGAGTTGATCCACTGTTCGGCGATTGAGGGATCTAATTATCCAAAAAAGTAGGAGGCATTTGTCTCATGAGGCTCTCGATTTGTAGCTTGTTCTTTAATAGCGGGGGGGGGGGGGGTGGACATTCCTCTTAGGGCATGTTTATATTCAAAACTTGAGTTAACTGATAGAGTATTGTGATAAAGTTTGAGATTCCCACTCCAATAAGATTGGGCATCTAATTAGATGAGTCATGATATTGATCTTCTTATCAGTTGTTAGCCCGGGTACTCATATTACTAGCCATTGGATAGAATAAAAGGAATTTTTTGGGGAAAAGTTAAAGGAGAATCCAAATAAAAAAGTATAAATTATAAATTAAATTTATTTCCATAACATTATAATTTTTAATATTTTATCTATATTATCCATGATCTACTTTCCAATATATATTATTAGTGGATTTTTTATTCCCTTAAAAATGGTTCATACAAATATTTTGAATTTAACAAATCATATCCCACAGGAGTGTCGTAACCAAGAGTGCAGCAAGGCCCACTGGCATTCATAAGTTCTCGTTCAATTCTAGCTCAGTTCGGTGTTTTTGTTTTTTAACCCTAGATACATCTATGCCAGAGATTCCTCTACTTGTTTTTATCTAGAAAGTAATGTATTTTATTGATAAAAAACTTACTTTACACTCACAAAAAATGTATGGTTTTTTTATTATACTCAGTCTTATCCTTGAGGCATTCACTTGGATTTTCTAATCCCAATCCCATAAATAACTAAACTTATCCTCTGATACCAACTATAACAACCTTTCTCTTCATTACACACTTAAATATGATTTATTACATAAAAATGCAATTAAGAAACTCTAAGGATCATGAGGTCTAGTGTCTTCAGAAATTTGAAACATTACCTAAGAACTTAAGACATAAAAATATTATATCTATATTGAAAATTTCCTTTACATTACCACACCATTCCCTTTTAATTAGCATTTCATGGGATAACTTGAGGACATACATGTGAAAAGGGTGAGCTATAAAGCCCAGTAAGGGAGTAAACAAGGAATAACATGAAGAATAAAAAACATTCTAGGAAATTGGAATATCAATAGAGCATAAGATAAAAATTAATATAAAGGAAAGAGATAGCATGATTTTCATAACATGGAAATATGGAAACAAAATTTAACATGATATTAGAATAAGCCAAGGATCATTGCACATGTTGCATCAGTAAACCCTCATTGCACTTGAATTATCATGAGTGAACCCCCATTTCCCATAGATTAAAATGATTCAACACTCATTGCACATGATTTACCATGATACTATTCTTTACCCAATGCATTGGAGTGATATCAAGGCACACCCTTTATAAACATTTCATTTCATGCATAACTGTTCCACATTGATTATACAACACAGATTCATTAAACATCATAATTTATTCCACGAAAAAGAGATGTGGAGTACATAAATGTAAGTCCTCAATTAAAAAGCATATGCTCATAAAGGTGAATACCCTTGATAGAGAAATGGGTATGGTATTCACTTACATGATGATTTTGGCATTGGAAATTTTGGGGCAACTTCGGCAGCATAAAGGACCTCAAATAGAAATCGTAAAATGGGATATTGAGAGGGAAATGAGTCTCTCGTTATTTATATAAGAAATATATAGTAATTAGGTCATGGAATATAATATCCCAATATATGTAATGGAATTTAGATTCATAATAGAAAATATGTTCTTGAATGTAAATGATGAGAGAGAAATTCCTTACGGAATTTCGGCATGGTAACAGGTGTTCCTACGTGTCATTAATGAGAGAGAAAGATCTTTATAGTCACTCAAACATAAGGAGGGAATTATAGGGGAGGTTGAAATTCTTACCAAAATATTTTTATTTAAAATAGAAAGGAATAACAATAAAATAAATTTGGACAAAATGGGAAAAGATGAAATCCCTTATTTGGAAGTGTGAGCCCAAAGGCTTAGGAGATGCTTGAGAGAGGCTTCTTGGGAGCTTGGGGAACCTTGTGAGGATTGTAGAGAGTTTAGGGGAAAGTTTTGTTCTAGATTAAAATGGTTTTAGTGAATATTAGTGGAAGGTTGAGTGGGTTTATAGAGGAATGGAGAGGGAATTATTTATTATGTAGGTTTTGGACACTACACATTAAACTAATAAAAAGCAAAAACAATCCCATGGTTTTTGCATATGGTTTTTTCCAAAGTGGAGTGGAAAATATTATTTTATATTTACAATTTCTGAACCTATTAAAATATTAGGCTTTTTTATGTGGAGGTGAGTCACACTCTCAAGGAAATCATTTTAATATGTTAAAATGCTTTATAAGTCTTGGATGGTCCACTATGGTTTTGTAAAATAAATAAACCAAATCTTAAATCACAAAATTTTAAAGGTAAAACATATATTGGAAGAAAATAAATTTTATATTATTTTATTACATCACTTTTGGGTCATTATGATGTCATAAAACACATTATATATTTAAACGGTATTTAATTTTTAAACAAAAATTCAACTGTTTTAGAAAATTATGAAAAATTCACCATTGGATAATTTAAATATCCGGATACCAAAAATAATATTAATTTTATCTAAATAATCTGATAAATATGTGAATCATTAATTTTAAAATAAAGACTGATGTTTATCGAAAATTTATTAGTTTGGGCAAAAACATCTTTCACACTTTAATAAAAATTAAAATTGTATTCATAAAAATTATATGATCATTTATATTTACTAAAAAATAATTTAGTAATAATATTTTAAAAATATTATTTAGTTAAAAAATCAATTAATTCATCAAAATGGTTTTATTAATTGAATATTAACTAAAAATACTATTTGTTCTTTTAAAAAATTACAAAGTAACAATAATAAAATGAATGTATATTCTTTATTCTATAAAAAAATATTGCGCATAATCATAGTTCTTGAATCTTGTTGCATAACATCTTCTAAAACCATCATAAGACCTAAGGGTAAGGTGCGCGATGGTGACAGACTCTTGTGTTGGTTTTGATAACATTTCTCAAGTGGTAATATCTATTAACTTCCACTTCTTCTGTAGGTAGTTCCGTTCAATATTAACATGTTGAAGCTTGAATTTCGATTGGTAAAAAGAAAAGTATAGTGATGCCACCTCTTTTCCAAGCTCTAGATAATGGGATTCGTATGGATAAATTATACTAGATGAGGCCATCACTTCCTTTTTTTGAGTAAATTGGATTTTTAAAATTCCAATATTTATACTATTAATGAGATCACTGTGAAATGGATATATTAGGAATGGTAAGAATTTTAAATGATACATTAAATTCCAAAAACATAAAAACAAGGGAGTGAATAAGTTTTATATATCCATTTTACATAATAAGACAATTAATTAGATCAAGAGAAATTTTCAATAATAAATGTTTGGGTCATTACACAACTAGGCCACTGAACTGGGTCTTAAGACACATTTTTCCAACTGGTGTCTGCTTCATCCTGTCAAAAAATTGATTTTTTAGGTCAGAGGGACTCTGATCTACCTCGTAAAGTCCCATTATTCTGAGTGTTCAGTTCAAGATAAGGTTTATCTCAAAGCCCATGTCGACAAGATAGTGGTGGTCCTCCGTGTCATTGAAATGGATAGTGATTTATTGTGGGTGGATGATCCCATATATATGATAACTTTTTTCTTATATAGAGAAGTAGATAATTGACTGCCATTCCATATACTCTGTTTTCTCAATATGGAAGGATTATGTGGATGCTACCTCTATCTTAAACTAGAGGGGTCTTCTTAAATCCTTCCCAAGGGATTCACACATATCCGTTGACAGGAGGAGATCCTTGAGGATAGAGAGATTAGTAGGAATTCTGGAAATATTTTTGAGGATATCATACTTTTTTCCAGGCATTCACTTCTTCGGAAAGGAGGTCACTCTATCGAATGAGGTTTGACGGGCGCTGATGGTTGAACTGGCAGATTCTGGCAGGTGCCGGGAATGTCCCGTTACACACTAGTTGAACCATGTAGAGTGACTATCAGCTTAGGGTTAGATGACTGAGGTCTATTCATGACAAAACATGACTGGCCATATCACATCCAAGGTGGATCTACCTAATCAAGTAGCACAAATGGCGATGGAGGAAGATCTAATGAAACAATATGAGAAGGTTGTGCATGTTGGGCTCCATGTTAGGCCTAATGTCTAGTCTCGGTGGCGTGTACATCTTGGATGGAAGCACTGACTAATGCATTCTTGGAATTCACATACCCATGGCTCTATCGATGCTATCATCGACCAGGATTTTTGAGAGGGTCCCCTTGGTAGTCATCATCATTCGGAACCATGTAAGGGTTTACCAGCTTGACGGTATTGACTGAAGTGTACCCTTGATCATCACTGGAATAATCCTCCATTTGGTGGGAATATTCTTGGGCAATCACTATCTCAAGGGTCATGAAATCACCAATAGTATGGGATGAAGATGGAATCTATGGGGGGAATTTTCATTCCCTTGCATCATCGATGATTTCTCTTATAGGAAGAGTAAGGTTGAGATATTGATTCAGAAGTAGTGGTTTTATGTAATGTGGCGACTTCTGAAGGCTCGAGTCAATTAAATCATGCACGAATAATACCATGGGCTTGAAATACTGACTTCTGAGCCATCAAACCGTCTTATTTTTTAGACACACTATTAGAAACCTATGACCATTCACCCTCTTTATCGATGTAAGGCATTATAAACACACATTCTACATGTGCCGAGGCTAGGACCAACCTAACTATATTGTTATAGTCCTCATCTTAGAGCCTATATTTAAACACATAACACTATTTGATGGTTTCCCCAAGGAACCAAAGATATGGGTAGAAATTGGGGTGATCAATGAGTTCTCCCTCTTCGAGCCTCTTGTATTCTGGAAAACTCATGATTACTCGATCCAAGGTACATCAGAAGTAACCTGGATCCCAGGACACATTAAATGAGTAGGTCATGTTCCTTCTATACGAGGAGGGGGATTTCAGAGCCTATCCCTGATAAGGGGTAGGCGGGGCCTGATACGGAGGTGGAACCTGATTATCTCTCCAAGGTGGTGGTGGCGCATTATACAGGGGCACCTGTCGATTATAAGGTGAGGACTGCTAGGCCAGAGGTTATGCCTGAGGTGGGGGGCCTCGATGAATTTGTGGAGTTGGCACTATCGGTAACAATTCCAGCTGTCTGGAGGCCTCTATGTGTGCTATCATAGCAGTCTCAGCCTTGGTGGCTCTACATACAACAAGAGCGGGAGGCAATGGATGTGTCTTCTTGGCTTGCTACAAGGCTTCCTCTAGAATATGGACTTTTTCAATGAAATTCCAAAATCCCCCCAGGTAGTTCTGAGAGATTAGTGAAGGGACTAGTTTTGTCTTCACATTCCCCAGGGACATTTTCAGAAAAAGCTTCTGGCTTAGTGGGATATCAAGGGAATATGTGAGTCCCTTACATCTGAAGATAGACTTTGTGACATAGTTGTCAAGACTCTTCTTGCACTTAAAGATGTAATCAATGCTTTTCTTTTAGGTGGTGGAACTGTAATCCTAAAGAAACTACCTAAATAGGTCCTCCCAACCAGCTACAGACCCTATATGTAACTGGTTTTACCAAACAAGCGTGGTCCCTTCTAGTGTCTGCAAGAAACACAAGAGTTTGGAGGCCTCCTATTATGTTGTAGTTCCCATGATGGGTCCACACCTTGAAATAAAGTGGGCCAGATGCTGCAGCGGATAACCCGTTCCAATAAAGGGGTAGAAAGGATGATTCCCAAAACCTGTGGGTGCTGGAAAATCATCCAACCATGCTGGATATGACATTATATCTGGAGGGATTTCTACCGATCGAGTTTATAGGCCCTCGAGGAAAGAAATAAGTGATGCCATCAGATCATCTTTGCAGGGATTCTTGTCTTGATGAGGATCTCTGACCGCCAGTGTGTTGGCAGGTTCTTCAATATGGAAATCAAGCCCAACAGCTCATGGGGAGACTGGTGGGATGCCTTGTCGGACTGTTGGTAGAATGACCTATGGAGAAACTGGGGGAACTTGAGCTGGGTCCCAAGGAGGGTTATCACGAAACTCCAGTGGATTTAGTGATGCACATTTCTCTCTCTTCCATAAACTCCAATCTCTACCCTGTCTATATGGGAAATGTGGTCAAGGTCACCAGGAGGAAACTCACTAGGGGGAGGCTGTAGCTTCCTCTTCTAACCCAATCAAGGGTTATCCTAATCTAGTAGTTGTTCCGTAGCACATTCTATGGGAAGGAAATTGACCATATTTTGATGTTCTGTGAGTTGTTGATGCAATACAACATTTTCAAGGACATCTTCCATCTTTTTCCCTGATCCAGATGGGTCAATGGTTTTGATGGTCCCATCATTCTTTATAACCTCAATGGTGTACTGGATAAAGGATAATGACTCAGAAGGTGCATGAAGGCGCAATAAATCTCTATACTGTCGACTAACCTGACATAAAGGATCCAACAAGTACAACACCACCCCATAGGGTAAGTTCTCTTCAATTATTACTTGCTCATTTTATTTCTATGATAAGTCGAACATGTTAACTATGACTGTACCTCGAGGAATATCCTCAATATCACCTAGAAAGTCAAGCTAGCACTCGATAGGAATGATATTAAGGGAAACAAACTGCCCCCAGTTGTGGATCTGAATTGGGGGGAAGAATGCGTAATAATTCTGCAGAGCACTATAAATATCGAGACACATTATTGTTGGAGGGTCTGATGATGATTGAGAAACGCAGGTCGCTGAGCCACAGGGAGAATAGTCAATTCTACCATGTAGGATTACTGGCCAATGTCTTCAAAGTATTCCTAGATCTTGTGATAAGATACCCTTCAATGATGGAGACAGAAGTGAATTCCCCAAAGATTTTGGTTGAAGAAAATTACCTCCTCATTGGTGAGAGATTCCAGCATGCTGAAACCTACTATTTCAATGGGCCAGAACATCGTAGGGAGATGATCCCTGGTGAGCAGTTCCACATAATGCTCATCTCAAACTCAAGATCCAGCCCTTGGTTTCCCAATTCTTCGACTATGGCAGTTGATGGACCAATAATGGAACTAAAGAGGACCTCTGCAATGGTAGACTGGCTGGTGGAGAGTATGGAATGTGATTTAACAAGCCGCCGCATCTTGGGATGTCTTCTGAAGAATGCACTCATTGTGACACCACATTCCTGTAAGATAGACTAACAACCAGATCTTCCAGCAAATGGTCTATGGTTGTTAGCGGTGGGTCACACAGCTTATCATCCTCTATTGGTCCCTAGAAAAACTCTTTGTGATCTCTTATTGAGGTGAAGAATTATCTCATTGACGATAAAAAGGTTCGCACAACCAAGCCCTAGAAAGGGGCCAAATCTTCCTCCTCATTTTGTATATTCGGAGGGATATAGGGATCTGGTGGACCTTACATTCCATAAGGATTAGGATTATATGCCTTGTTCTTGCCCCATCCCCCAACATAGAAGATTGGGGTGACGGTTCCATCACCGAATCTCACTCCACCTCAAAATATAAAAAGCATAAGGGTTATATTGCGGTTTGATGATTCTCAAGAATCTTCATTTACCAACAGCGACCCCCCTCCAACCTCAGGTTGGTTCTTTTGGATAGGGTAGGTTATTAAAAGGGGGAGGCCCTATGTGAAAGTTGGTGTTAGAGTGGGGAGAACCTCCACCAACACTGGATGTGATTTGAGGTGGTCCTTCATATCGGTTGTTGCTGATGTGGGGATGACCTCTGCTCTAATGAGTAGTGGTGCAAGGGGCACATGGCTAAATGTCGAATGGAACACAGGGACGACCTCTTTGTTTGATAGTGCTGGAGTGGGGAGGGCCTCTGGTAGCTCTAGTAAGCACATGGGGAGGAAATCCATGGTGTTCGTCTGTAGTGCAGGGAGGACCTTCACATCGGCTTCCCTTGGTTGCAGCGATATGAAGACGGACTTCGTACTGATTATACCGGAAATGAGAAGGACCTCTGTGTTCACCATTGATGAAACGGGGAAGCCCTTTGCATTGGTGATTGCTGGTACAGTGATGACCTATACTAGAATCGATGGTCACATGGGGAAGGCCTCCATATTGTTAGGTGACTGGGAAAGGAAGAACATCACACTTACAACTTGGTATGTGAGGAATATTTGCATACCTAAGAACGAAGGAATGGGGAAGAACTTCATGTCGAGCGTCAATAAGATGGGGAGGGCCTCCACTTGGGCTGATGATTGTGGTATAGGGAGGACCTGCATACCGAACATCACTGTCATGGGATACCCTACAATTGATGCCACTCTCTCTAGTAACTGGGAGAGCTAGTTCAACCTACTCATAGGGTGACTGGTGCTTCAATTTTGACCAATCTTGTATTTCATATGCTCTCTAACTAGGAGGTGCCCCTGCCCAATGATGATAGGGGGCTGATAGCTCATGCTGGTGGTGTCCCAGGAAACTAAAGTCATAGACAATGATACCCCCTAGTGGGCATCCTTCTGAGCTTCCACTTTGCATTGATACTGGGATAGCTGAACTAGAGCCAGCGATATAGGGGGACATACCACCTGTACTTCAGTCAATAGGATTTTCCGTTGATGTTGACACATGTGTGTGGGATACCTCCTCAGTGGCTGCCTAATTGTTGTCCTGTTTGGGTGGACTCAGACATCCCTTAATTAATCAGTATAAGGGAGTCAGTCATAAGATCCCTTCGAGGGTAGGATCTTGATGGTGATAAAGGTCAGAGTGGGGATCAGTGGATCCCTATGCGATCCTTTGGAGTGGGTGAATTGACGTGTCACTAAGGCCTCCATGTCTTAGTGGGCCATGTCCCTCATCAGGATGACCCCTTCATGTTCATATCGTTGAACAAGAGTATCAACCACCATACAATGAATAAATTCATATGGTGAGAGGGGGCATGACCACCCTGTAGTCTCAAGCATGGGATCTATCACAGAGGAGATGAAGCCATAGAGAATTGCGCCACTCGTACTGCCTCTACCCCTAAATATGCTGGAGGGAGAAGATCGGTTTTCTATCACTTGATATTTGGTCCTGAAAAGAAGGAAATTCACTCATCAGTATAGACTATAGGAAAACAATACAAAGTGCCCCTACACCATATAGTCTTACATGGATAGATAGAAAGATCCACATTCATAACATCGCAGACCGGAATGCACAATGATTAACTTCCCCAATCTTTGGTGAGTATCACACCAGGCCCACTATTTTCTTGGTGGGACTTGGGTTTGGATAGATGGATTCAGTGCACTCTTATCTGATAATTTCTCAATTTCTAATAATCTCCATATTTATGAGAATATTCATATCGGGATCACCATATCTATTTTCGACACTTTTTTCAGGGCTCTCGTTGTTGTGTTGCGACGCGCTGGTTGTTTCCCTGCAATCTCGCTTTCCAAAGGCAGTTGGTATCTATATTTTATTCAGTATTTTTTCCCCTTGATGTAAATGTGGTGATGGTATGTTGGTCTATCCTTCGCTGCATTCCTATTTGGAATTTTTTTCCTAGTCCATGAATCCCTCATAGATTTAAGACATTTTTTTCTTGAATCTGATTCTCGGTTCCATATCCCTGTGGACACCTTTTAATTACACCACTTCTGCCAGGACCTTCTAAGGGTTCAAGTTAGGGTAGAATCCTTCGGTCTGGGGAGTAGTAATGTTGGACATCACTGTCATTTCTAGATGTTGAAGCATTGGTAAACTTTAATTTATTCCCCTTTTTATAGGTCTTCTCGTGGGTGTGGAATCCCGATGCATCCCATGTAGAGTGTAGGGAATTGTATGCCATAAGAATGTCTCCAAGTTTTTCCTAGACTTCCAATGTTTAACACATGGTATGCCACAAGTTTAACATATAGTGGAGATGGATCAGATGAATTAGAACACTAATGAGACTAGATCAGATGTGTACATATCTAGGAGATAGAACCTAGGATCTTTACTATATGGATGGATCAAGACACCCAATGAGGATGGATCAAAGGATGATTGGGTCCTGAAAAAGGGGACTCCATGGTTTACCATTGGATGGGTTTGACCCTCATGGAGGACTCCTACGTACACTGTATCGAATACATGGATCAAAAACCATGTAGTTTGATAGGTTGAATCATGGGATCAGGGTGCAGACAATAGAAAACAACCCGAAGACATGATGGGGCTTACATGCATTTAGCAGCACAGGTACTGCTTGGAGCAATGTGGAGGTGGATTCCATGATCTCACTGGGATGTGTTAAACCAGGTGGAATCAAGATGGATAATGGATTGTTTGGAATCACGAATGACATGAATGGTATGGAACCGATGTGAACCATTGTGAAGATGATGGTGGTGTTGGTATTGGACCTCTTGAAGGCTTCTTACATTTCCTAGTGGGTGATAATCAAATTCCACATAGTTTATTGGGGTAATGAGTCTCCTGAGGAGGCGACTCATGAGAATAGGTGCATGGAAAGGACCTAGAGGGTGTAAACCTCAGGGTTGGGGCATGATCGTCCTGAAACCCAAAGGATCGAGGGATAGACCATAATGGGACATGACAGATGGTCTTGAACCTCAGGGAGGATTCCAACATATACTCATGGAAGGGAATCAAATTCCATGTAGTTTAGTTTTTGGGGATGGGGTTAGGGTTCACACATAGTATTGTAACCTGATGACATGTTCGGGCTTACAAATGGTCAAAACCCCATCTCAATAGGGACACTATTGGTTGGAGTAGTAATGATTAAGTGTGGGGATTATGCATGGTTAGATACCCCTATACTTGTCTGACACCACTAAAGGGAGGATCAAGGGTGTGGATCCCAAAAAAGGTGACACCGAAGATTACCAGTGTTTTTGATTGAACCTTAGTTAGGCTTCCTACGTACCATATCCCAGGAGATAGTGATCAAATTCCATGTAGTTCAAAATCATACCTTTTAACATCTTGCATGATGAGGGTGATCCAACATGAAGTGGTCGAGACCGATTGGTGATGGTATTGAACCTTATAAAGGCTTCCTACGTACTATTCCTAGAAAGGGAAAAGATCAAAGTCCGCATAGTTCGGTTGTGGTGGATGGGGTTTACACACTAAGGTATCCCATAGAGGGTTTCATGGTTAAATCATACTCGAAGACCACATGATTCATGCTCCATGTGAGGAACAAGATGCAACAAAGACCTGTTGATCACGTCATGAAGATGCATCCATGAGGAATAGAGTGGGACTTATGTGTGGTTATCAACCCATGGAGATGGAGATTGGGAAATAATCCAGAGGGAAGCCCGAGTAGGGGTTTTGATGTACGAGGAGGATATGACCACCATACCTGAAACATCCCATCATAGGGTTCCATGGATTATGTGGAGATTTCCTGAGGTGTGCATGGGAACAAAGCTCATAGGGAGAGAAGACTGAGAAGACGCTGATGCCCATACCCTTCATGTTACTCTTTGGTCTTATCACATATGCGGTAATCACCGGTTAATGTCATGTGTTAGGGATGCGGGTTCTTAGCAGTTTAACATCCCACAGCTCGGACGGTGAGGACTCGCTTCTCACCCCTAGGACTTACATAACTGGATCAATTTAACCATTTTTAATGTGAAGGAACCAAACATTCCATGTGGAGATGGGGTTGTGGAATGACCCATTGAGGTTATGACATTAGTGTGGCTATGAAAAGATGCAATTGCTTTCAGCATGCCTATGCGAAGAATAATGAGGCAATGTAACACGACATGAATCAACGTCCAAGGGAACTTAAAATCACTTCATACACACCTGGAGGGCTTTATGAGAGAATTATGCACAAGGGAATGATGTTGCATGTAAGAGGGGCTCAGATAAGGTTCCTTAGGGTAAGGAAGAAACATGGATCACACAAGTAGGGGTGTCCTCACGGTTTAAGTGGGGGATGCAAGAGAAAGGGTTGTGCACAAGATTGGGAAGTTACACACAAAACAAGTGGTTGTGCACAAGGGGAGACCCCGAAAAAAATATTAGCCAGACACAAGGGAACACTTGCGCACAACATGAATATTCTATGTGAAAATTTCATGGAGTAAAAGGAAATGGGTGGGATAAAGCCCTAGTGGGCCCGCCTAAAGGTGGACCCCTATGAGACCTATCACACTAGATCCAGTTCCCTAAGGCCATGTATTTCATACAGTCATGGAAGGGTTGTTTTTAAAATTTTAGAGCATTGGTTTGTATTTTGTAACCATCCCCCTAAATGTGGGGGTATGTTTCAATTTACAGTCAGAAACTTTAGTGGCAGTGATAATGTTGAGGTGCACACAAATGGAATATAAAAGTGGAATTTGTAGCGGAAGATGTTGCGTTCATTTTTGAATCCTTCATGCTTGCAAATAGTATTTCATGCTATTAACATGGATGGTTTGTGGAAGTGTTCTGTGGAATATTCCATTGGACATCACATTGGGTGCACAAGATCTTGTAAACAATTTTAAAACATGAACGCGATCCTAGAATCTTGCCCTATCACCCCTTGGGAATTTTAATATTGGCAACTAATTTTTAATAGGATTTTGTTTTGATCAACAATGTCTATTTGTGGCCTTATCCAAAATTCAGCACCTATATAGGTTCTTCCTATTTGGGTAATGAATGTGATATATCCAAACCCTTTCCCTTTTCATTAATGGAATCCCACAAGATAGTTGGAAATTGAGTATTCAAGGGATCTCCAAAATTTTGGGTCTTCCTCAATTGAAGAGTATGCATGTTTTTTGAATGTTTTTGTGTGGAATGTATATTTGACAAAGGCTTATGCATCTTGATCATTTGTATTAGAGTTATGTTACTCATTATCAGTGGAACCAATGTTGATAATGTCCACTGATGTGTAACATTAATCTATAATTATATCCTCCTCAGAAGCATATGTATATTGGTTTCCTTCCAAATATCCATCTAAATGAAAACATATATCTTCTATGTATTTTGGTTTCTATTCTAACTTTTTTATTTCCTCTATGAGGTTTTCCTTTCTTCTTCCAATTCTCTCATGGATATAAGGGTGATCCTTGTATAATCCCAAAACACCCTTATTTATCAGGTGAACAATGAGGTAGATGTTCCAAATGATGACATAATTCATGAAGGTATCTCTTGTGATGTACCTACCTATCTTGAGAAGGATGAATTTCATAGTATATATGGAGGTTGTGATAAAACTTCCCCCCATCACAATATCCTAGTGTTAACTTGGTTCTAACACCATGAAACATTAAAACCCCCAAGGATTTGATTATTATATGGGTGGCATTAGTGGTAAAGAATCACCAATCCTAGTGGAATTCGGTTTCTCTTGTATTGTTACCATTATGACTATTATTGATACCTTTCTAACATTTGATTATTTTGTTTGAGCACGGTTAGATTTAGTGTATATTAGGAATGTGAATAGATTGATATTATCTATAGAAACTCATATGAGAATCTATATTTTCCCAAATGAGAACCATTTTCAACCCTTTCAATGGCCTGATGTAGGAGTCTTTGGATGGATCATTCCAATAGAGTGCATCATTTTGTGGATTAGGAAATAATGAAACACAGATAACTAGACCTGTTCGAATGTTCACAACCTGAGGTTGAAACCTATCCTAAAGTGATAATATTTCATTATGTCTCTGGTGGAATGCTCTGATTACTAAGAATCATTGTGAAATACTACAATTTTTTCTCACCCCGTCCTCTAATGAGTTCCCCAAATTATGTATCAATATTCGATTGAAATGGATTTATTAAATCATTAAATAATTCATGTTGAATATCTCTATGGTGCTTTCTTAATTTTGGTCATGATATTACCTAAAGAGAATCTATGTTGACATGATAGTGATTTTGTTTTTATTTTCTTCACATGTTTTTAATATTCCACATTATGTAGAGGATTTTATTATATATGATGTTCGTTCATCCATATATTTAGATGAATATGGTGTATATATTCATCTTTCAAGTCTTTTGTAATTTTATATTGAGAAGTTTCCATAATATAGAACATAAATATAATTTAATATTTTGATAGTTATTTCATCATCATCATTGCCTATTCAGAATATTTGATGAGATTTTCCTCTAACTATTCTGACCATAGTGGATTTTTTCCGAATGACTTACTAAGGGTTGAAGTATGTTTCAGAGACTTCTCTTCATATTGAAATATAAGCATTATAGAGGTGGTATAGATAATGACCACTTCCCCAGTATGAATTTTTATTGATAAATAA
The DNA here is from genome assembly GCA_963277665.1 of Viscum album. NCBI lineage: Eukaryota > Viridiplantae > Streptophyta > Magnoliopsida > Santalales > Viscaceae > Viscum > Viscum album. Next base: position 1,506,674,778 of record OY728139.1, on the reverse strand, counting down.
TATCACTCATTAGAGATAGGTTACTTGGTGTGCCTAGAAAAATATCTCAATTTCAACATTTTATGATAGATTTATCAGGATTATTTTGGAAAAGTGGGGACCTTCCTATGAAAATGGGAAATCACTATGTGATGATAATTCATAGGAAGTGCCTTTAAGCGGAGGACATTAATCTAGAATTAAAATCTATTTACAAGGAGTAATCCAGAAACATTTTCCATGGTGAGTACCTTTAGGTTAGACATTGGAAATGGTATGGCATTCTAGTAATTTGATCATATGGATATGAAAAAAAATGTTCTTGGTTGACATCAGGAAATGGGATCCCATTATCATTCTTGATATCACCATAGGGGGGACCTTTATAGAGAACACTTTGGGGAGGACCTCCAGGGATGATAGTATAAATATTATGGGTAGGACATATAGAGACCCATATTTCTATAAAAAAATATCAATTCATAATAGATGAATATTTATCAAATAGAAAAAAGATCTAGTCCAGAATTGTATTGGTCATGTTCCTTTGGAATCCTGGACAGATAAGAAACCTATTCATAAGATATATAAATATATATATATATATATATATGACCTCACACAAATTTATTAACAACTATAAACCTTTTAAGTCATACCATACTTAATAAATTTCTTTATAACCATGGGATAGAAATCATAATAATGGTTGACCTCAGATGATGAGTAAGGGTAAATAAGGGATATATTAGTGATAACATAAACATAAAATGTTCGTAAGAGAATGAGAATAGAAGAATAAAATTTGAAAACCATACCCTGCAAATCATGGATCAGAAACTAGAATCATTTCATAAATCATGGGAGTGTATAGACATGAATCATAATGAATCAAAGTGTATGGTCAATGGCAAAATAACATTGGGATAAGACATAAATGTTTATCCATACATATAAGCATAGAAGATAAATTCCTAAGTAATCAAGGTTCACATAAAAATATATTATAGTTGATTGGATTCACTCCCCAAACCATTTTAGTAGTTAAGGTTCACTCCCAAGATTGTCATAGTGGATAGATTCCGTTATTTAAGGAGGTTCAGTGTTCATTCTAGTCCCAGTTATCTCATGAAATTTCCATCCTTACCCAATGTATTAGAGGGATATATAATTTAAATCCCACCAGTCACATAATGAAAATTATATATATATTAACCAAAAGATCATAAACTATTCATCATATCATAACCCATGTGTTGTAAGTGGGTTTTTAAAATAATTCTTTATGGAATAAACCATGGAAAAGAAATGGGTTTCATAATCATTTCATGAATTCTTCATAGTATAGCCCATGTAAAATGAATTTGTTTCATAAAAATATTGTTATCATGAATATAAATCGTCTAGAGAAAGAATATGGATGGTACAATTGGATCATATCTATAGTTAAACAAAATTAACATCCAAGGAGGGCATCATAGATGAAAACTACATTTAGAGATCACATGTAACATTTCTTGAGTAAACTAAACTTTTCAATTTAAAATGAATTTATTAAAATATAAATATTTACAAGATATTATGGAAAAATTATTAATTGAAAAAAATTTGCAACATGTTGTGAAATATTTAATGTATTGAGTGATTATGGGGTCGAGAAATTCGATTCATTTCAAAATAAATTTTCCTTTCATATTTTCATAAAAAGTCAAAGGTGCCTCATTTAGAAATAATAAAAGAATATTCATTTTAATATATTTATTAAAACTTCAAAATTTAGATAAAATAAAATTAAAAAATAATATATTAATAATATAAACATTCTTGAAAATAATTTTTGAAAACATGGATATGGAAGAAAAAGTATTTTTGACTGAATAGATAAATAAAGTCACTTTTCCTTAAAAACATTATTTTGGACTCTTGAGTTATTAAATAGAGGAAAATTAATTGAAAACATTTACCTTAAATATATATATATATATATATATATTAATAAAATTCATGTGATTATTGAGTGTTAAATAATGAAATATCTCCTTGAAATCATAATCATAATCAATCTCAATAAATAATGATATAGTAACATAAATCCCTTAACTGAAGTCCTAAATCCTTAATATGTGTAAAAAACTAAAGTATAATAAATATATATTTATTATGATTCTATTATAGAACTATAATCATAAATTTAATACTATTTATGATTTACTTATAACCTTTTATCACCAGTTGTTTAATAATTATTTATTAAAATTACAATTTCGGGTGATAACTGCTTCATTTTTAATGCATGTTCTGGTTAAGTAGTTTTGGTCATTATAATTGGTCCATGGTTACATAATATCCAAATAATTTAATCAAGATATACATATTTATGTTCATTATTAATTTATAGATATGGAAAAATAAATTACATCATTCATGGAGATGGTAGGTTGTATGTACGCATGATTGTTGTTTTCATTTTTTGACAGATGGAATGAAAGAACTATAATTACTAATTACCCTTCATATAATTATTATAAATCATATATTTTAAAAAAATAAATCCATAATACCATATATTTATAACAAAAATGAAAAATGAATCACATCACTTTGTGAAGGCGGTAGTCAATATGTACGCACGAGTGACATTATAATTTTCAAACAAATTGGATGGTAAGATGATATATGTGATATTATAATTCAATAAGTATAATTATGTCATATATATATATATATTAAATATGTCATTATATCTGTCTAGGAGATCTAGTTATAGAAAATAAACTAAATCAGTTCGTGAGGTAGTAGTCTATTATACACTTGATTCACGGCTTTATTTCCTATTTCATGGAAGAGTGTATATATATATAGGTTATTACATTATAATCATAAAATATGAGTATGTTTAATATAATATTTTTATTATTTAAATTTTTTTGGATAATATTATTACCTTGTATAATAAGAAATAAAATTAAAACACATGCTTACGAATTATTTGTAACGCCCCGACCCCAGCTGCCCAGAGTCGGTGCATTAATTCGTAACATTGACATGATCACAAGAAAGATCAAATCCCGAAAGACCGATTGGTTTAGTAGCCTTGGAAACACTAGATATATTCATAAGTTTTACATTACATCATAAAATGAAAAACTACTACAACAATATAATGTTTCCACAATCCACACTATTAACCCCTCATAAAATCCCTGCAGGTCATTCATAACTTACATCTTCACTACCTGGGAAAAATAAAACATAGAAAAGGGGTGAGCTCAAATGCCCAGTAAGGATAACAATATAGCGGAAACTTTCATCAATAATAATAAACATTTAAGGCAATGTATAACTAAAACAAAAGCCTTTTAAACATGAACTTTCAACATGGTATGGCATAAATAAAATGAAATAATGCCATTTACTTATTCACATGGATATTATACTAATCGAATAATCACATGCAAAAATCAATAACCACTTTCATAATGTTGGAATGCATAATGCCAGACTATCATAACCACATAGCCAAGGCCTCGTGCCAAGACTACAAATAAGATTTTGTCAAGGCCTTGTGCCAAGACACTAGTTTGTCTCATGAGACCTACCGATGCATCGAGGAGCTATAGCGGGCTCCACCCGTCACTTATTAAGTCCAATGCATTCCCATATGAAAAGGTTTAAACATAACATAAACATTCGTATTAAAACTAGTATACGAAATGTCAATACTTTCACAATAAACTATGAATGGTATAAAAATAGCACATCCACAGTCAAACATATCACAAAACCTTCAATACAATATAGAAGTTTTGTATCATAATAAATCAACTTCAAATAATCTTAAAATCCATCAAAGGATGTTGACATAGATGAAATCAAAATTCTTTTTAAAGAAGTATCTCCTTTTATTTTGAAATCATTTAAGATCCATATAAAATAAAACATTTTCTTTGAAAATATCCTTATAATCTTGTATGGAAAGCTTCGACGATTTTATAACGGCGGAAAATAACCGCACCCGCCGTATAAGTTAAAAAAAACATTCTTACCTCAATTCTGTCGAAAAGGTTAAAAAGGACCTTGTTTTGAAAACGACGGAAAGATTCCTTTATAAACCTCTTATAAAAAGTCAAAAAAGGGTATAAATGACTTTAACCCATATTCTTGTAAATAGTAAAACTATTTTGAAATACATTTCGAAGAAACATGGATGTGGATGATAAAGAGATCCCAGTAGATTATTACGTATAATACAACCTCGGATAATGAAGAGATTGTGAAATAACCCTTACCTTGTACTTTTCCTTGGTTGGGGTAGGTTAACCTCCTGTATAATGGTGAAATAATTGTTATTAAATTATACAAGAATCATATATATTAATATGATATCATATATGATCTTTTAACATTGATTTGTTAATAATATCTTAGAATTATCGTCGTTTCGGGTGTTAACTTACTTGTTTTCTTTTATATGTTTTGTTATGTAAGACATGTTTGTAAAGGATAGGTTGTATATTATTCATATCCAGAATGATATCAAGTCCTTAGACATCATTTTTAAATCATCAAATGATAATTATACTTGAATGGATACGATGGAGAATGAATCTCATCGCGTTCGTGGAGACAGTAGTCCGTACGTACGCACGAGCGACAATATCATTCTTTTGATATTAAAATAATATATAAATGTATGGTATATCATATATACAGAATCATTAACATGTTATATTTATTATTTACATGAGTTACACATCATTATTATACCCATCCAAATAATAATATATTGAATAACAATTACACCACGACGTGGAGACGGTAAGCCGTACGTACGCACGTATGGTGACATGTTATTCAAAGGGTGGATAGAATACTGAATATGGTTGTACCATATTTATAATACATCACAGTATATGTGAGATACTGGAGTTATTATTTTAGAATGGTAAGAACAAAGAAAGAGGAAGTGGAAGAAGAATGGAAATTAGAAAAGGGTGGTGAAATCATTACCTCTTCTTCGGGTTCTTCCTTTTGATTTGATCAAAAGGGCTCCTTAGGTTGGCTTTCTGATCAAACTAAGGCCTCTAGGTTGTAGTGAGGAATGTTGGGAGATTATTTGGGCAGAGTTTGGCCGAACCAAAAGGCTTTGAAGGTGTGAAGAAATGAGAAGGAGGAGTGCCCTTTTATAAGAGGGGTGAGGGGCACCTTTGGAAAAGCTAGACATATTAATTTATAATAAATTCATATTCGGTTTCCAAAGGCTCCAAAGTTGACTATTCAAAGGCTGAGGTGGGGATAGGTCGAAAACAACTCATCCAATAGAATTTAGACAGGTTTGGGTACTTATATTAACCTTATCTTTAAGTATTAACTCTAAGTTAATTAGTTTCACTTTTACAATGTCTCTTTGTATTTTTATATAATATGGTTAATAAACTTACTATATACATCCAAGAGACCCCCAAGTGGTTCATTAATAATTAAACTATAATAATATAAGTCTCTTGGCCGAACCTTAGATTTTTAGGAATTTAATATCAATTAATAATATAATATTTGTTTTAAGAACTCTTTTATGTCAATTTTGACACTATTCAATAGTTGATTTTTGTGAAACTCATAACATATTGATTACTTCGAACAAAGTCAATTAAATCAATCCAAATATATCATAGCATCCTAGAAAATTAGTTTAATTCATTAAAAGTTTCATATTATATTTATTTGGGTATTTATAATATCAATTATTTTAATTTTTCACTATTATAGTAATTACTGCATCATCATTGTGTCATAAATTAAATAAATTATTTAATGTCTAAAAATTTAAAATAAAATATCCTTATGTAGGAAATCTTTTTAGCTTTCTAATGAATATTTATAATCTAACATCCAACATGTATAACCCTATGTAAAAATTTTTCTTCTAAAAGATGTAATCTTATGCCATTTTTTTTTATTTTAACTTTATTAATATAATGTGTCATTATCACTTACAAGTGGCTCCAAGGGGTCCCCAAATTGACCCAAGGATGGCCATGGTCGGGTATGTGTACACCAATAAGGTTAGGACACGTTTTAGGGTAATTTTGTATTATTATAATATTATTTTTTAACCCTTATTTACCGGATTTACCCTTAACCATGGTAAATAAAATATTTACCGCAGTAATTATTCAAAATGTCTAAAAATAAAAGTTACCTATTTACATAATTTGGACATCCTGATTCCAAATATGGAATCCATTTTCCTAAATTCAAAACACAGAAGTGGCAGAAATTAATTTAAAATTAATTCCCGCTGTCAAAACAAAAAGCGTGTTTTTAAGAGATAATAACTATCAAAAGATTGACACTTGTTTATGTTCGGTTTAATTGTAAAATTATGTCCAATGACCAACATTATATTAAATAGTAAAAATATATTCTAAATATACTTTAAAACCACTAAAATTCATAATTTATCACTATTAATTATTTTTATTAAAAAAGTTGTTTTTAATTAAAATTTAGTAATTTTCACTATTCATCAAAATATGAAAGTTATCCGAAAAGTACCAAAATTTCACCTTAGGCTAAATTCAATATTCCGAGTCCAAAAATGAAGTCCATTTTCAAATATAAAATATATATAATTTCAAAAATTAGGTATTACTATTCACAACGGCTCGTTTAATTAGTTGTGGTGTGTGTTAGAACTCATGGTTGCGTACAACACACGCTATCGCATTATTCGAAGGGAAACGTACCGTAGAAGCTTGGGGTGTTACATTCTCCCCTCCTTCAAATAATTGCGTCCTCGCAATTTCTAGGGTATTACTACATAAAAAGACTCAGGTGGTTCTTCATCATAAGTTCCTCGGGTTCCCACGTTGCCTCTTCCATCTTATGGTTTCTCCACAAAACTTTTACCAGACGCGTCGTCCGGTTTCTCAGTACTTGTTCTCTTGTATCAAGAATCCTGACGGGCTCTTCGCAATAAGACAGATCGGGTTCCAGTTCTAATTCCTCATAGGTGAGTACATGCGTTGGGTCAGGCATGTATTTCCTCAACAGAGATACGTGGAACACATCGTGAACTTTGGAGAGACTTGGCGGCATTGCCAATCGGTAAGCTACAGCCCCAATTCGTTCTAGAATTTGGAAAGGTCCGATGTACCTGGGACTCAATTTACCTTTCTTACCAAAACGTATGACTCCCTTCCACGGAGATACCTTCAGGAAAACATGATCACCGACTTGAAATTCCAAATCCTTCCTTCGATTATCGGCATAGCTCTTCTGCCTACTTTGAGCTGCTTTGATGTGATTTTGGATTACTTTCACCTTTTCCACCGTTTCCTCCACCAGTTCTGGGCCTACAAGTTTTCTTTCACCAACGTCATCCCAACAGGTTGGTGTACGACATCTCTTTCCGTATAACGCTTCATATGGTGCCATCTGAATACTCGAATGGAAGCTATTGTTATATGAAAATTCTACCAGAGGTAAATATTGATCCCACATACCCTGAAAATCAAGTGAGCAAGATCTCAACATGTCTTCTAAGGTTTGAATAGTCCGTTCTGATTGTCCGTCTGTCTGAGGGTGGTAAGCAGTGCTCAAATGAAGTTCAGTATCCAGGGATTTCTGAAGACTTTTCCAGAATCTTGAAGTAAAACGGGGATCACGATCAGAAACAATTGATAAGGGTACTCCATGAAGTCTCACAACTTCATTATTATATAGTCTTGCTAGACGTTCCAGGGGTAGATCTTCTCTTATAGCAAGAAAATGTGCTGACTTGGTAAGACGATCAACAATAACCCATATTGCATCATTCCTTCTAGGAGTCTTTGGTAGCCCCATGACAAAGTCCATCGTAATATTGTCCCATTTCCACTCCGGTATGGGAAGCGGTTGCATGACTCCTCCAGGCTGTTGCCTTCCAGATTTCACTTGTTGACAAACCATACATCTTGACACAAAATCAGCAATCTCCCTCTTCATGTTGTCCCACCAAAAATGTTCCTTCAAATCTCTATACATTTTGGTGCTCCCAGGGTGTATAGAGAAATTGGAACTATGAGCATCATCCAACAATTCCCTTTTTAGATCAGGTATATTGGGAACACAAAGTCTCTTCCCGAATTTCAAAATTCCACCTTCATACGCAAAGTCTCTCAATCTCCCATCATTCACAGCTTTAATCTTCTTTTGGAATTCTTCATCATCAGTCTGAGAACTCTTAATCCTTTCTAGTAAAGATGGTTTGGCAACCATTTGAAAAAGCATTGATGTTTCACCTTCCCTGGTTATTCCCATGTCCATCTTCACTAGCTCCATGAAAATTGGATCCCTTTCAATTCTCATATTGTTCAAAACTCCATGGTCTTTTCTACTCAAAGCATCTGCCACCTTGTTTGCCTTCCCTGGGTGGTAGTGTATCGTACAATCATAATCCTTGAGTAATTCAAGCCATCTCCTTTGCCTCATGTTGAGTTCTTTTTGTGAGAAAATATACTTCAAACTCTTGTGGTCAGTATAAATCTCACATTTTTCACCATAGAGGTAGTGCCTCCATATTTTCAAAGAAAAGATCACTGCTGCTAACTCGAGATCATGAGTAGGATAGTTTTGTTCATGAATTTTCAACTGTCGTGATGCATAGGCAATAACTCTATCATTCTACATAAGGACACAGCCAAGTCCTTTCTTCGATGCATCACTATAAATAACGAACCCATCATTCCCTGATGGTAGAGTCAATATAGGAGCATTGACTAATCTTCTCTTCAGTTCTTCGAAACATTCTTCACACTCTTTTGTCCAAACAAATTTAACCCCTTTACGTGTGAGCTTCGTTAATGGGTTAGCCAATCGGGCAAAATTCTGGACGAAACGTCGATAATAACCTGCCAAACCAATAAAACTACGTACCTCAGTTATACTCGTAGGTGCTGGCCATTCTTGGATTGCCTTGGTCTTAGAAGGATCAACAGAGATTCCATCTTTAGAGACAATATGGCCAAGAAAAGAAATCTCCTGAAACCAGAATTCACACTTGCTAAACTTCCCATATAATTCATGCCTCCTCAGAGTCTTCAAGATAATGCGCAAGTGATTTTCATGATCTTAGTAGGCTTTGGAGTATACCAAGATATCATCAATAAATACCACCACAAATTCATCGAGATACTCCTTGAAAACTCTATTCATCAGATCCATGAATACAGAGGGTGCATTAGTCAATCCAAACGGCATTACAGTAAACTCGTAATGCCCGTACCTGGTTCGAAATGCTGTTTTCGGAATGTCTTCCTTCTTCACACACAACTGATGGTATCCAGATCGAAGGTCAATCTTTGAAAAGTATTGAGCTCCATGCAGTTGGTCAAATAAATCATCAATACGAGGTAGGGGATACTTGTTCTTTATTGTTATAGCATTGATCTCCCTGTAGTCGATACATAACCTCATAGATCCATCTTTCTTTTTAACAAAAAGAACAGGGGCTCCCCATGGAGAAACACTAGGGCGAATAAATCCCTTATTACTCAGTTCCTCTAGTTGTTTCTTCAGTTCGACTAACTCTACAGTGGCCATTCTATAAGGGGTCTTCGATATAGGCCTTGATCCAGGAATCAAATCAATAGAAAACTCAACTTCTCGTTCTGGAGGATGTCTAGGTAAATCTTCCAGAAATACATCCACAAATTCTTTCACAACAGGTACATCCTCTATTTGAACATTCCTTTCCTCACCGATAGTTACTTCATTCTCTTCCTCCCCAATAATTGAATTTAGTTGAGCTACTGGGGGTGGATCTAAATAAGAATTAGGTGGTGACGATTCTGCTCTAAAAATAAGGTGCTCCTTATCATTATCATCAAGAATCGTAACCTCTTTCTTCTTACAATAAATCTTCGCATCATAGTCCGAAAGCCAGTCCATACCGAGGATTATATCAAACTCAATCATAGGTATGACGATGAAATCAGCAGATAAAGAAAATTTATGTGCTCTAATGGGGACTGATTCAAAAAACTTTGTTGCAACGATACTTCCCTTAGGATTTTTAACTGACAACTCCCTTATTAAATCAAATTGGAAATATCTAATTTTCTTAGCAAACTGGGAAGATATGAAACAATGCGATGATCCAGAATCAAATAATGCATTTGCTAAACTTGAGGAAACCATTAAATTACCTGCCACCACGTCTTTCGGAGCTTCTACCTCAGCAGTAGTGATAGCATAAGCCTGGCCTTGATCCCTTGGCCTTTTCTAAGGTAAGTTCTCCTGACGCTTAGGGCATGCATTTGCATAATGCCCCATCTCCCTGCAATTGTAGCACTGAACGTTGGTAGCTTCCTTCTTCCCCTTGCAATCATGAGCTTGGTGGCCTTTTTCACCACACTTGTAACAGACTCCCATTCCCTTCAGGCAAGCACCGGGGTGTTTCTTCCCGCACTTACCACAAGATGGATATTCAACCTTTCCCTTCTTCCCCTTATTTCCATTCCCAGATTGATCAGCAGCTCTCTTCTTCTCTTGCTTTGCTTTAAAGTCATAAGACTTAGAGAATTCCTTTTCGGTCTTGATAGCACATGAGACAATGTCTTCGTACGATGAAAAGGATTGTGAGACTAATGCTCGACGGAGAAATGGTTTTAACCCATCAAAGAAACGATCAATCTTACTTCTTGGGTTGCGAATATAATCTCCAGCATACCTCGCTAACCTTGTAAAGTTAGCCTCATACTTTGTGACATTATCATCCTCCTTTTGTCTCAGACTCAGAAATTGCCTTTCCATATCTGCTCGATGGTCGCGAGGAAAGTATTTTTCTAAAAACAGATCTTTGAACTCCCTCCATTCCATATTTGATACTTCATCATCTTCCTTCGTATTTTGAATCAATGACCACCATTGATCAGCATCTCCAGTGAGACGGTAAACTGCCATGATAACTTTTTCCCTTTCACTGCTCCCCAACGCCTGAAATATTTTCTCTAGGGAAAATATCCATTGCTCAGCTACTGAGGGATTTGTATTCCCATTGAACGTTGGTGGTTGTTGCCTCATGAATCGATCTAACATTGATCCTCCACGTTGCGGATCAGGGTGCTCCATACGGGTAAGGTTATTATTCATAACCTGGGTAAGTTGTCCCAGTATGGTGATTAGCTGATCAACACCAGTTGCATCACCAGCCCCACTATAATTATCTTGAGCAGGAGGGCAATCCCTACATGGAGTGCGTGCATTGATACGGTTTCCATTTCTTCCACTAGGCGCCATTTCTAAACAATGGCATAAACTAGATTAGTTTATAAATCAAAATACATAATCCCATACTTATAAAACACTTAGCATAAATTGAACTATTTATGGATATAATCCATAATCATAAAAATGTTTTCTTTGAGGAAGTATATACTCATAAACCCTTCATAATGATTTGTAAAGATAGTGAGAGTTATCCTAAGCATATCCCCCGGGAGTGTCGTAACCAAGAGTGCAGCAAGGCCCGTTGTCGTGCACCAGTTCCCGTTCGAGTCTAGCTCAAAGCGGTGTTTTCGGGTTTTACCCCTAGGTACATCTGTGCCAGAGCCGCCTCTACCTGCTCGTATCCAGACATGGATGTATTGCTCGGAAAACTCACAAAATCTCTACAATACCAAAATTCTAGGACGTTCTTCTACACTAATCCTCAAAGTTCATCTTAGGTCTACGTGCTCTAATCAGAGTTTATCTAAATCTAGCTTCCAAGGTTTGTACTAAACTTCCTCTGATACCAACTGTAACGCCCCGACCCCAGCTGCCCAGAGTCGGTGCATTAATTCGTAACATTGGCATGATCACAAGAAAGATCAAATCCCGAAAGACCGATTGGTTTAGTAGCCTTGGAAACACTAGATATATTCATAAGTTTTACATTACATCATAAAATGAAAAACTACTACAACAATATAATGTTTCCACAATCCACACTATTAACCCCTCATAAAATCCCTGCAGGTCATTCATAACTTACATCTTCACTACCTGGGAAAAATAAAACATAGAAAAGGGGTGAGCTCAAATGCCCAGTAAGGATAACAATATAGCGGAAACTTTCATCAATAATAATAAACATTTAAGGCAATGTATAACTAAAACAAAAGCCTTTTAAACATGAACTTTCAACATGGTATGGCATAAATAAAATGAAATAATGACATTTACTTATTCACATGGATATTCTACTAATCGAATAATCACATGCAAAAATCAATAACCACTTTCATAATGTTGGAATGCATAATGCCAGACTATCATAACCACATAGCCAAGGCCTCGTGCCAAGACTACAAATACGATTTTGTCAAGGCCTTGTGCCAAGACACTAGTTTGTCTCATGAGACCTACCGATGCATCGAGGAGCTATAGCGGGCTCCACCCGTCACTTATTAAGTCCAATGCATTCCCATATGAAAAGGTTTAAACATAACATAAACATTCGTATTAAAACTAGCATACGAAATGTCAATACTTTCACAATAAACTATGAATGGTATAAAAATAGCACATCCACAGTCAAACATATCACAAAACCTTCAATACAATATAGAAGTTTTGTATCATAATAAATCAACTTCAAATAATCTTAAAATCCATCAAAGGATGTTGACATAGATGAAATCAAAATTCTTTTTAAAGAAGTATCTCCTTTTATTTTGAAATCATTTAAGATCCATATAAAATAAAACATTTTCTTTGAAAATATCCTTATAAGCTTGTATGGAAAGCTTCGACGATTTTATAACGGCGGAAAATAACCGCACCCGCCGTATAAGTTAAAAAAAACATTCTTACCTCAATTCTGTCGAAAAGGTTAAAAAGGACCTTGTTTTGAAAACGACGGAAAGATTCCTTTATAAACCTCTTATAAAAAGTCAAACAAGGGTATAAATGACTTTAACCCATATTCTTGTAAATAGTAAAACTGTTTTGAAATACATTTCGAAGAAACATGGATGTGGATGATAAAGAGATCCCAGTAGATTATTACGTATAATACAACCTCGGATAATGAAGAGATTGTGAAATAACCCTTACCTTGTACTTTTCCTTGGTTGGGGTAGGTTAACCTCCTGTATAATGGTGAAATAATTGTTATTAAATTATACAAGAATCATATATATTAATATGATATCATATATGATCTTTTAACATTGATTTGTTAATAATATCTTAGAATTATCGTCGTTTCGGGTGTTAACTTACTTGTTTTCTTTTATATGTTTTGTTATGTAAGACATGTTTGTAAAGGATAGGTTGTATATTATTCATATCCAGAATGATATCAATTCCTTAAACATCATTTTTAAATCATCAAATGATAATTATACTTGAATGGATACGATGGAGAATGAATCTCATCGCGTTCGTGGAGACGGTAGTCCGTACGTACGCACGAGCGACAATATCATTCTTTTGATATTAAAATAATATATAAATGTATGGTATATCATATATACAGAATCATTAACATGTTATATTTATTATTTACATGAGTTACACATCATTATTATACCCATCCAAATAATAATATATTGAATAACAATTACACCACGACGTGGAGACGGTAAGCCGTACGTACGCACGTATGGTGACATGTTATTCAAAGGGTGGATAGAATAATGAATATGGTTGTACCATATTTATAATAAATCACAGTATATGTGATATACTGGAGTTATTATTTTAGAATGGTAAGAACAGAGAAAGAGGAAGTGGAAGAAGAATGGAAATTAGAAAAGGGTGGTGAAATCATTACCTCTTCTTCGGGTTCTTCCTTTTGATTTGATCAAAAGGGCTCCTTAGGTTGGCTTTCTGATCAAACTAAGGCCTCTAGGTTGTAGTGAGGAATGTTGGGAGAGTATTTGGGCAGAGTTTGGCCGAACCAAAAGGCCTTGAAGGTGTGAAGAAATGAGAAGGAGGAGTGCCCTTTTATAAGAGGGGTGAGGGGAACCTTTGGAAAAGCTAGAAATATTAATTTATAATAAATTCATATTCGGTTTCCAAAGGCTCCAAAGTTGAATATTCAAAGGATGAGGTGGGGATAGGTCGAAAACAACTCATCCAATAGAATTTAGACAGGTTTGGGTACTTATATTAACCTTATCTTTAAGTATTAACTCTAAGTTAATTAGTTTCACTTTTACAATGTCTCTTTGTATTTTTATATAATATGGTTAATAAACTTACTATATACATCCAAACGACCCCCAAGTGGTTCATTAATAATTAACCTATAATAATATAAGTCTCTTGGCCGAACCTTAGATTTTTAGGAATTTAATATCAATTAATAATATAATATTTGTTTTAAGAACTCTTTTATGTCAATTTTGACACTATTCAATAGTTGATTTTTGTGAAACTCATAACAGATTGATTACTTCGAACAAAGTCAATTAAATCAATCCTAATATATCATATTATCCTAGAAAATTAGTTTAATTCATTAAAAGTTTCATATTATATTTATTTGGGTATTTATAATATCAATTATTTTAATTGTTCACTATTATAGTAATTACTGCATCATCATTGTGTCAACAATTAAATAAATTATTTAATGTCTAAAAATTATAAATAAAATATCATTATGTAGGAAATCTTTTTATCTTTCTAATGAATATTTATAATCGAAAATCCAACATGTATAACCCTATGTAAAAATTGTTCTTCTAAAAGATGTAATCTTATGCCATTTTTATTTTTATTTTAATTTTATTAATATAATGTGTCATTATCACTTACAAGTGGCTCCAAGGGGTCCCCAAATTTACCCAAGGATGCCCATGGTCGGGTATGTGTACACCAATATGGTTAGGACACGTTTTAGGGTAATTTTGTATTATTATAATATTATTGTTTAACCCATATTTACCGGATTTACCCTTAACCATGGTAAATAAAATATTTACCGCAGTAATTATTCAAAATGTCTAAAAATAAAAGTTACCTATTTACATAATTTGGACATCCTGATTCCAAATATGGAATCCATTTTCCTAAATTCAAAACACAGAAGTGGCAGAAATTAATTTAAAATTAATTCCCGCTGTCAAAACAAAAAGCGTGTTTTTAAGAGATAATAACTATCAAAAGATTGACACTTGTTTATGTTCGGTTTAATTGTAAAATTATGTCCAATGACCAACATTATATTAAATAGTAAAAATATATTCTAAATATACTTTAAAACCACTAAAATTCATAATTTATCACT
This sequence comes from Viscum album, assembly GCA_963277665.1. Lineage (NCBI taxonomy): Eukaryota > Viridiplantae > Streptophyta > Magnoliopsida > Santalales > Viscaceae > Viscum > Viscum album. The sequence goes on along the minus strand of OY728139.1, from coordinate 1,506,659,534 downwards.
ATTAATTATTTTTATTAAAAAAGTTGTTTTTAATTAAAATTTAGTAATTTTCACTATTCATCAAAATATGAAAGTTATCCGAAAAGTACCAAAATTTCACCTTAGGCTAAATTCGATATTCCGAGTCCAAAAATGAAGTCCATTTTCAAATATAAAATATATATAATTTCAAAAATTAGGTATTACTATTCACAACGGCTCGTTTAATTAGTTGTGGTGTGTGTTAGAACTCGAGGTTGCGTACAACACACGCTATCGCATTATTCGAAGGGAAACGTACCGTAGAAGCTTGGGGTGTTAAATTATTCATCTCCTTGAGACAACCACTTAAGGTTTATATATAAAGTCTTCCTAGGATGGTTTTATGATAAACAATTAAATCTAGGTCTGGGGTAGGGATTTTATTAATGTATTTGGGTGGATATTTTATGTTCTATAGGGATCCTCAAGTGTGAAGAGAATATTAGAGGGGTTGTCCTTTTATAAGTGGGGGAGTGGACAGACATCGAATTTTCAAAATGAATCCAATAATTCAATGAATTATTCATACAAAATGTATCAAAAATGGACCATTAAAAAACATAGATAGTATATGGTCTAAATATTTCCATCCCATATAATTTATACATTTTTTAGTTCATTTTAATACTTAAATATTTAGTTCAACCCATGGTAAATATGTTTGAACCTTAATCATGGTAACAAATTATTATTATTATTACGATTCATTATGACAAGAAACTATGATGAACTTATTGTATAATATTAATTATTATTATAAATATTTAATCATTTTTAAAAACTTAAATTCATATAATTGGTATAAATTTATTTAAAATTCAACCCACAAACCTGATTAAAAGTTTTTTTCCAAAGTAAAATTTTATTTAGTATAACAGTTTTTGTATCAAAATTCTACATAAAAATGATTACAATTACCAAAATTTGATAAAAAATTATATAATTGATATAATTTTAATTTTAAATTCATCTTAAAAAAAATTTAACTTTTACATTCTATAAATGAAAATACTATTTTCAATATAAATCTGTATTTTTTAAATAATCATCCCAAAATTAATCTTTTCTGAAAATTCTAAAAAATTCACTCAAAGATAATTTTGAAAAGTTGATATAAAAATTAAATTCATTTTTAAAATATATATTTTCTAAAAATAGAAGAAATTAATTTTAAAATAAGTGCACATAATGTGATAAAATAAATGTTTAGAGGAAAAATATATTGCTTTAAACATAAAATTGTATTTATCCTATTCTCATGCCTAGAAAAAATATTAAATCAATGATCAAATCTTTGATTGAATATATTATATATAATTGTAATTAAAATAATTCACAAATAGGGATGAATTTAACTTATTAAGATACAAATACATTATGTGAAAAAATAATTTTTTTAGAAAAATATTTCTTTTTGAGTCAAATGATATAATTTATTTTCACTTCTAATAAATTGATAACAAGTGAATTTATTTTATACATGTGTAAACAATAGAATTTTATGAATTTATTTATTCATGTTCATTCCAACTAATTTAACATAAAGGATATAATGGTATACTATATTACAATTCATTTAGACTCATGGTTGTGTGTATCACACGATAGCCTAGATATGAAACTCAAAAAGAAATATATAATAAAATCTAAGGGTTTTAAATTATAAACCCATTAAACAGATTTTATTCTTATAAAATATTTTAAATTGATACAAAAAAAGATGATATCCCTTTTTCATTACATCATCAATTTCCAATGTATCTTCTTTGAATTTATGATTCCTCCAGTGAACATTAACCCTATGACTAGTAATGTTCCACAAAACATTATCTCTATGATCAAATATTTATACTATGTTTTAATCATAATAAAGATAATTATCTAGTGGTATGTCTTTTTATTTAAAATAATGTGAAGGATATGGTATGTACAACATCATTAAAGATACAAGGAACGTATCATGGAATTGAGAGAGGTTTGATTGAAGTTCCAAGTGATAAGCTACCATACCAACTCAATAAAGAATATTAAAAAGGAAAATATACAAAGGGATTAGCTGTCCATTATTTATGTATCTCATAATATTATTACATGGACAAATTCACATAAAACAATTCTCAACAATATCAAATTCAACATCACATTGATGATTTCCAGCAAATCCTTTATGTAAAATCTGAGATAACTTGATGTGTTGTTGAATGAATATAACTTTCTATACCATTAACTCATATAGATTTTGTCCCATTATATTTTATTCTCCAACATTATCCTGTGATGTGGGATTGAAACTCTTATTTAGATATATAGATTTATAAGGATCCATCTAAATGATGATGTGAAGGCTATTGTTATAAGAAAACTCAACTAGAAGAAGGTATTGATACCAAATACCTTTGAAATACATAGAAAAATATCTCAACATATTCTCTAGGTTTTGAATGGTGATCTCAGAATTACCATATGTATGAGGATGAAGATATTTGTTGATACCCAACTCTATATCAATAGTTTATTGAAAACTTCTATAGAACATTGAGGAAAAATTCATATTCAAATCAGATACAATAGAATATGGTACTTCGCAAATCCTTATAACTTACATAATGTATATTTTGTAAATATGATAAAGAGAAAATTATTTTATAATGGAAATTAATTGTGATTACTATAAGGAGATAAACGACAACCTAAATAGAATTGTTTTCATTAGATTGTTTAAGGAGTCCAATGAAAAAATCTATGGTGATGTTTTCCCATTTTCCAATATGGTATAGGTAATTGATGTAACATCCCCATAGACTTATCTATCTCATAAAAGACTTAATAATATACCAAACACATATATACATACTTAAAAATATCTCTATTCTTTTCATCCCACTAGAAATAATCTTTTGAATCCTTATAAATCATTATAATTTCTATTTGAACAGAGAATGAAGAACTATGAGACTCATCTAATAGCTTATTATTCAAATATTGTTTAGATGGAACACTTAAATGGTTAATAATCCTTATTATTCCATCATAATAAATATTGAACTCAGGAACATTTCTCACCTTCTTCTTTAGTTACAAATCTTCATTTTTTTCCTCTTTAATCTTCACATGCATAGATGGTCGAAAACTTGCCTAGGAAAGATAATATTTCTCCCCTTAATTAAATATTTAAATATATGTCTTTCATAAATCCATAAATATTAGATATTTTATGATCCTAATCATAGATATGATATCCCAATCCTTTCTACTTTGAGAGTCTTCCACCTTATTCACTTTCCCATGACAGTAAATATTAAACTCTTTTTATGTTAATATATAATTTAAACATTTATGATCCATATATATATCAAACAATTCTCTATAAATATAGTTCTTCCATATCATTTATTCAAAAAATACCCCAAAAATTATAAATCAAGTTCTTTTTATATTTTCTCATGAACCGTAAATTATTAGAATGCATAAGTTATAACCATATAATTCTACATGATAATTCATACCAACCCCTTATTTGATTCATAATTATACTTAACCAACTATTCCCTAATTAAATTTCATATAATCACATGTTCACTCACTAATATTCTCTTCAATTACTTTAAATTTGCATTAAATTAATTTGTCTAAATGAACTTCCTTTACTTCTGAGTTAACTTTATGTCTGTATTAAAAATTCAATATAAATTCTACACAAAGAATCAATAATATCCATTGAAATCCGGAGAATTGTGGATATCACACATAGAGGTTGGTCTTGACCAACATTAAGTAGATTTCATCTTTGATGGATCCACATAGATACGGTCTCTTGAGATTATATAACCAAAAAATGAAACTTTTTTAATTGAAAATTTACACTGTTTATATTCTGAATAAAACTTCTCCTTATTTGGGGTATTCATAAAATTTTTAATGATATATTTGTACTCTTACTTACTCTTTGAATATATAATAATATCACCCATAAAAACTACCAAAAAAATTATCAATGTCATCTATAATGGTTGTATTTATTAAAAATATTATGATAGAGGGAGAATTAGTAAATCCAACTGGAATAACTATATATTTATCGTTTCCAGACCTGGTATGGAACTTCTTGACCATCAGTAGGTGATATTCAAAATTATGGTCAATCTTGTAAAAGCATTGAGCTCCTCTCAATTGACGAAAATCACATCAATACAAGGTATATGATACATTTTTGTGATTGTGATATTATTATGTTCCCAATAATCAATTCAGAGTAACATTAGATCATTTTTCTTCTTAACACAAAGAATAGGTGAACCCCAAGGTGAAACACATGGCTGAACCTATCACATGTCAATATTCTTCTAGATCTGATTCTGCAACTCCAACAACTCAAACAGAATCATTCTATACAGTCATTGAAATATGTATAGCACTATATATGAGTTTTATTTGAAACTAAACTTCAAAATTTGGTGGAATACTTTTTATGATTTTCCTAAAAACATCATAAAAATCATGCATAATAATCATATCTTTGATGGTTATTTCCCCCCCAAAAATCTCAGAAATGCTCCCCTTATGAATAAGAATCAAGACCCAAACAATGGATTCAACTTATATTTGGTGTTTATATTTATCATCACCATGATAGATGATCGTAGGTTTATTTGGAATATAAATGTAACTTAGATTCCTTTGAAATTTATGCAGGACTTATGTAAATAAACAAAATTAATGCCTATAAAAAACATTATGCCATAGGTAGAATAAAAATATTTGTATGAAGTTATTTCCCATAAGATTTAAATAGAGAAAAATAATAAACATGATACGAGATCATCATTCCAATATGGTTTTTCACTACTAATTAAAAATATAATAATTGAGGTTGTATTGTGATTGTCGTTTCAAATTCTTCTGATATAAAAGAGTTGGTTGATCTATAATAAAATTAGACATTACCATTTCTAGAGTGTATAATATGTGTACCTTTCACAAAACCATTATCACACCCCTAATTAGAAATAGTGATAACATAATATTTCCATTTTTCTTTAGGCTTAAAAGTCTTCTAACATTGATCATCATAATTAAACTTCATATTTGATCACTGTTTATAATAATTCTTATAATCCTTTCATTTGAAACACTACAGTGTGGTCAGTGAAATCTAAGGATCTTTCTCTCAATTTTCATCATTAGTTAACTACATCCCATCACTTTGGAATTAAAATTTCTGAAGAACTTTCTTTCCAAAATCATTTACTTGTCCCCTTAGGAATTGTTTTCCTTATTTCCTTCCACAGATTGATCATAAATGAAATATTATATTCTACTCTCAATGACTTTTTTAATTTTCTTTGAACTTCATCATTCTTTTAATATCAAAACCAATGTTTTTTAGGAACTCCAATATTAATTTCCACCATAAAATCACAATTAATAATTTAACCATTTCTACTAATTTCCCTTTTGTATAACACCCTTTTGAGACATGGTTTTAAGACACTGAAAATTTGACAACCTTACTTTTAGGTTTCATACTCATACTATAAGCGTACCTCAAAACCCTTATAAAATTTTCCTCATGGGTACCAATATATTCCATATTCTTTTACTTTAGCGCAAGGAATTCCATATAGATTTTCAAATGAATAATATAAGGAATGTTATTATTGAGAAATAATACCTTAAACTTATCGCACTCCATTGAGTCAGTTTGTTATTGTTGCCTCATATTCTTGATAAGCATGTACCATTGATCTGATTCACCTTCCAAATGATACATAGCTTAAATTATGTTTCAATTCTCTAAAAACTAAAAAATGGGAATTATCTTTTCAATGGTACTAATACATTGCTGAAAAAAATAATGGTTCAGAAGAAACACTAAAATAATGTGGAATTTTCCATATTAAGTACTCAAAATAACAATGTTCTATAATTTTCACATTTGGTATTTCAAAATGATTTAAAGCGAGAGAATTTTATATATTCATATAAATAAATTCCTTCTAAATCCCTTTACATTTGGTTACTCATGAATAAAATCATTGAATTTTAAATCACATTATTAATTAACAAGATTCTTTTATGTTCCATCCATTGAATAAAATGAAAAGGCTTGGAATGAGAAACAATAATAATAGTGTGAATATACATAATCCTGAAAACATTTTATAGTATATTTAAATAAAGAAACATACTTTTAAATCTATGAAACATTATATTTATTTTAGGTCATCAAAGGTCATCGCCAAAACTTAAGGATGTTATCCTATACTTATATCTTAGGGCTTAACTAATGTTTTTTCATTCTAGTTTCCAACGGTGGATAAATATTTAAATGATACCAACTATGGTAACCCATACTTTTCATAGTTAAATACCCCATCTTAATAAAATAATATTAATTACATAACCTAACGATCAATTCCAGAATCATATAGGTCATGTGACGTTTGAAACTTGTGTTCATAAGAAACATGTTCGTAAGATATCTATATCAACTCCCAGAAAGTTATTCATAACTATCATCCTTATATGATATATCAAACATAATAATTTTATAATAACCCAAGGAAAGAACAAATAAGAAAGGATGAGCTCGTAAGAATCATGAGGGAAAATAAGAGAGATATCAATGATCATTAAAACATAAAATGAGATTAAGGGTAATAGAACATGAGCATAACATTAGAGAATCTCACCACACATTTGATAGATCAAAATCAGGAATAATATCTTAAATATTTATAGTTAATAAGATATGAATCATAAATTTATCAAGGAGTATAACCCATGACAACATAATGTTAACATAATTTATAAGTTTTTCCATGAATATAAGTATATAAAATAATTTCCTAAGATGTAAATGGTCATTGCCAAGGGTGAAATAGTAGATTGGATTTACACCTCAAACCATAATAGTAGTCATGGTTTAGTTCTAAGACTATCATAGTGAACCAATTCCCTTACACAATTGGGTTCCCCTCTCATCCCTATTCCATTTATCTCATTATATATCCATCTCTTACCAAATAATTAGAGGGTTGTATAATTCTAGTCCCACCCATCATATAATGAAAATAAAATATATATGTTCCATAAGATCATAAATAATTTATCATATCATAACTCATGAAAGATAAATATGTTTCATAAACATTTCATCATGGAATAACTATTTAAATGAAATGGTTTTCATAATTATTTCCTCAACCCATCATATTATCAGTATTAGAAAAGAAAAAATATTCATAGAAGTCTTATAATAAGAATCAGAAACCTTATAGAAAAATAATAAGGATGGTATTATTAGATCATATCCCTAGTAACACTTATATAACATCCAAGAATGTCATCATCGATGAAAAATGAATTTAATGATCAATTAGAATATTGTTTTAGTGGAAAATAAACTTTTCAATTTGAAATCACTTAATAAACATTTTAAAAATTCCAAATTATTAAGAAAAATATTATTCTGAAAAAAACTTTAGAAACTTATAGAGGAATATTTAAATCAGTGGGTTATTATGAAGGTAATAAATTATGTTCTTGTTAAAGTAAATATTCCATTCACATTTTTTGTTAAAAGTAAAAAGTACATCATTTCAGAAAATTAAAATAACATTCCTTTTAAAAAAATTGTAAGTAATTTAAAAATGGGTAAAAATAAATTTAAATAATCATTTTTTAATTCTAAAAAATTCTTTAAAATGTTTTTATAAAACATGGATATGGAAGAAAACGTATTTTCGATCGAAGATATAAATCAAGTCAATATTTCTTAAAAAAATTAATTTGGTATATTTAGGTCTTAGAGGGAGGAAAATAAAAAGAAAACATTTATTCTCTTTAAATAACCATATAAGTATAAAATTCAAGACAATATTGTGTGGTTGATCATGTAATTTCATCATTTGAAACAAATTCATATACAATCTTGATAAACATTGATATCCTATTAGCCCTGTGGGGCGAAGTTCAGAAGTTACGCCCCTACTATACCCATGGTGGTGAGTGGAGGAGGTCCTGGTTTCAAAAAATTATGTATTTAGGTTTATTTATTTTTTACCACCACCCCCAGACCAACCATGTAAACAATGATATTGTAACATAAAACCCTTTTTGTAGGCCTGACATCGATTTTATGCATTATAACCTCATGTATAATATATATATATTAAAAATATATTACATAACAATAATAATATATTTCCTACCGTATATTATTTAATTATAACCTTTTATCACAATTTGATTAACAATTATTTATTAAAACCTTTGTTCTGGGTGATAACGAATTTTTTTCACGTATGCTTTGGTTTAATAGTTTGGGTCCTTATACTATGATCATGGTTCCATCATCACCATAATTTTAATAAATAAATATATATATAATATATATTCATTATATACATATTTATAATCATCAATAAAATTTAAATATATAGAAATAAATTACATCATACATGGAGATGGTAGGCCGTACATAAACATGAATGTTGTTTTCATTTCTTGATTTATGGAATGAATGAAAGGAAAATAATAATTCAAATATATTTAATTGTTAAAAAACATATCTATTCATAAAATATATCCTTATAATTTTCATTGTAAAATGTAAATAAAAAAATTAATTACATCGCTTCATAGAGGCGGTAGTCCACATCTATGCACGAGCGACGTTATCATTTTCCAATAGATTGGATGTTTAGAAGTTATATGTGATATTATAAATTAATAAATATAATTATGTCATAAATATGATATATATTCATTAAATACATAATAATATCCATCTATAAGTGGTGTTGATGGAAAAATAATTACATCGTTTCGGGAGGTGGTAGTATATCTTACACGCGATAGATGGTTTTTTTCCAATTTGATGGAGGTGGAGAAAGATGTATGTTATTAAATTAAAATAACAAAATATAGGTATATATAATATAATGGTGTTATTATTTCAACCAGTTTGTATAATATTTAAAATAGGTAGAATAAGAAATTATATGGAAACACATGGTAAAGAACAATACCTCTTCTTTAGACAACCTCTTTATGTTTACATACGAAGCCTGCCTAAGATGGTTTTATGATCAAACCAAGGACTCAAGGTCATGGATGTGGATTTATATAATGCTTTGAGGTCATTATTTTCCACCCCAAAAGGTTCTTAAACTGTGAAGCATATTGGATAGGGGGTTCTATTTTATATGTGGGGGATAGAAAACACTTCGAAATTTTGAAAAGAATAAAATAATTCAATGTGTCATTCACCCCAAATGGGTATAAAATAGTCCATTGAAAATTATCTAATATAGGGTATAAATGTTTCTATATAATATAATTTATACATGTTTTAGTTCACTTTATCCCTTATATATTTAGTTTAACCCCCCCCCCCCCAGTAAATTCGATTTAACCTTAACAGTGTTAATGGATTTTTACTATTTTTACGAAATGTTATGAACAAAAGCTAAGTTATAATTATTAAATAATAATAATAATAACACTAAATATGGAATCCATTTTAAAAAACTAAATTCATATAAGTGGTAGAATTTAATTTAATATTAAACATGCAAACATGATGAAAATCCATTTCCAATGAAAAAGTTTCATTAAGTATAAAAACTTTTAATATAAAAATTAAACAAAAAATTTATTCCCATGAACTAAATGTGATTATTCATAATAAAATTGACCTCATTTTAATATTTAACCTAGTTTGATACACAATTTCACTTGTTAATGATTTAAATGAAGTGAAATTTTTAAATAAAACATAACTATTTTTTACTTATTCATCGAGAAATTAATATTTTTAGGAAATTATAAAAAATTCACACTATGATAATTTTGACACATTTATTTAAAAAATTAATTTCAGTTTGTAAGATAAATTTTCAAAAATGTAAAAGTTAATTTGAACAAAAGTTCACAAAACATGATGAAACCACTTTTTTAAAAAAAATATAGCTTTTAAGCCTAAAAATCTTTATTCCTATACCATGCCTATAAAAAATATTAAATAATTGATAAATTTTTTTATTGAATATATTATATTTTAATTTTATAATAATCAATCACTAATAATGATTAATTTAATTTTTTAAGATAAAAAACATTATATGCATAAAAACAGTTTTCCAAAAAAATTATTCTTACTTTAAATTGATTTTATTTTTATTTTAAATTATTAAACATTAATGACAAATAAGTTTATTTAATACATACAGAAACCATATAATTTTTATAATTTAGTTATTAATATTTATACCCACTAATTTAATGATCAGTTTTTAATGGTATAATATATTATAGTTCATTTAGACTCACAGTTGCGTCTATTTCAAGATATTGTACAGGTTAAATTTAAATATAAATATATCATAAAATCTTCGGGTGTTACAGGACCTTCATGGAGAAAACTATGAGTAGAACCTCCAGATATACTATTAGAAATATTATAGGGAGAACCTTCACAACTTCTACTACTTCCCCTATCTATTGATGAGTCAATATGATCCAATGCTGTTATTGAAACATGTTTCCAGGCCTTAATAACCTCTACATTGAGTAGGGTGGGAATATGTGAATGCTCAAGAACATTGGGATTCCCTCAATGAGAATTATTCTTATATGTAATCTACTGAGCATCTTGAATCTTTTGTGCCAGAAGACGACTTTAATATTGGGTGTATTATTAGGTCAATCTCATGTTTCCATAAGACTATACTGATAGGATTCTTCATAGTAAGAGTCATTCAGTGATGTGTTTACAGATATGGGGTAAAGGGTTCCTTATAAGAGTTCTTAGTTTTAAACCCTTAGGGAACATAATTAATATCCATTTTGTTCATTTCATCCTTTTTTTAGGCTTAAATAATAATCCTAAATGAATTTTAGTACTTTGGTGCAAGACATGAATGAAGGACTTGGGTGGGAGACTTCAGAATATAGAGCCTTGAGTTATCTCTTTATCTTCCAAAATTTTAAAATGAGGATCCCATGGGTTATATTTTTTTAAAAACAATTGGTACCCTGGGTGAAGGTATTTTAGCATGAAATTGGTGTGTCTATGAGTGAATTTAATTTAATTCATGGTCTCACAAGTGTTGGATGTTGTGGGATGTGCTAAAATTGAATTTAGGCTTTTCATGCAAGTATACAAAGGAAGTGGAGGATTATGCACGTGTGTGCTTCAATAATAAGGATATTTGAATTTCTAGTTGAATGAACTAGGTTACCAAGTTGAGAACAATTTAGGATTTCTCCATGAAAAATCCCCAAATTGTTTTGACCATTACTTCCAATTAGTGAGTGTGTTTTGGATCCATGTCCAATCAAAATATTCTTGGAAGACCCAAAAAATGGTTTTTAATTATTCATCAATATTATCTTATGAAATATTTTAAATCCATGGCCTACTTATAGAGGTAGGTTCTCAAAACATCATCACTGGATTGGGTGACTTTTTTAGAAATATCCATCCATATGTGTGTGAGAAATTGTTAACCATAAAGAGATCCAATTATATTCTCATTTAGGTGTGAAGATACATTTCTACTAAAACTGTAATTGTATCATCTAGTTGAGAAATGTACCAATGTTCTATGTAAATGTTCATGGAACACATTTTCCATTTCGAATAAGTTCCCCCATTAGAATTGGATTCGTTTGGAATAAAAATAATTTGATTCTATTGTCAAATAGGGCATTTTTCTACATATTAATTATACTTATTTGACTTTTCAATTCATCATAACAAATGAAACCCTAAAATGTTTACATCAAGAAAACATGATACCATTTTAAAATTGAATATGAAATAGGAAAAGTTAGTCGTAGTTCCAAAACACTTGAGTCATAATGATCTCCTCTTGGGTGTATCTCATTGATGGTTATAACGGTAACTACCGTCAACGTAACACTAGAATTATTATATTTGGATGAATGATTTCAACTTGGATTTAGATCATTAATGCATATAGTAATATATACAATCACCATAATAATAGAGTTTCTCTTTTTGGAAAATTTATTTCTTCATGGGTATGGATCACAGATGAATATAGGCATAGGTACCATCACCATAACATAATAGTTAGTCCATTTAGATGAATTATTTCCTCCATGTCATGAATCATGGATGAGTATATGAATATATACCATCACTTTGACACTAGATTTGGACTATTTGGATGAATTATTTCCTCATGCGTGTGGCTCACGAATGGGTATAGTCTTAACTACTATCACCATAACACTAGATTTGGTCTATTTAGATCAATTATTTCCTCCTTGGTGTGGCTCAAAAAGAGGTATAGGCATAGATACAATAATCATAAAAATAGATTTTGTCCATTAAAATGAATTATTTGAATCAAGGTGACGAGGATCATGAAGGAAGAAATTTTAATGAGGATTCCAATGTTAAAATGGGGAAAAATAACCTGATGTTATGTCATTACGCATTTCACAAGGATCATTTGGGTTTTTATTCTAGGGATGGGGGATTGGAAAATTCATGGGGTATTATTCCTCCCAAAATGATATGACACTATTAATGTAATGCATAATTAAGGTGAAGAGATATGAGATATCAGCGCTCTAACTTCTATATGAGCTAGGGGTCTGTCGAGCAAGGATTAACTTTTTCTAATTTCATATGGGGGGACCATCAAGATCTATGCCTTTTAAAGTTTCACACTAATTTTTTATTAATCCCTAAGAGATGAAGGTATAGTGATTGATGACTTTACTTTTTCAGGACTCCTTTTATAGATTTTCATACTGAAAATTATTGTGTCTTTATCACCAAAAGATTTGGGTCTTGTGGTTTAAACCAATGAGGTGTTGAGTTTAAGGTTTTTCAACATTAATCTGAAATGTTGGATAACATGGATTAAATAGATTATGAAAAAACAATCTGAATGAGGAGCTCAATGCTATTATATAATGTCTCACAGGAGAGTAAACCTAGTTTAGTTTGTTATTGATTGGACCAAAAGGGGCCAAGAAAATTCATTTAGTGGTAGGGGAAAAGTAAACTATGTTTGAATTGAGAGATTTATTCCACTATAGACTATCTCAAAATAGAAAGAAAATACTTTATGGTCATGATTTATAGACTTGGTGGATGAAAATAACAACACAACTGGGGACCAGTGGATGAGATGGTCCTAAAAAATTTAAATAGGAAGTGTTGACATCGTAAATTTCTTTATGAGGTTATGGGATCAGAATCAATGATCTAGAATAGTTACACATAAGGGAGACAACTGAATATATTTATGTTATGAGTTTTGTTATGATATTTTGGAGGTGTACATAGATTAAAGGTTTCTCCCATTAATTATAAATATGAATCTGGTTGACATTGCATATTTGGAGGGCTTATACAAATCCATACTAGGGGGAATATTATGAAAATTCAAGGAGAAATATCAGTTGGAGTGGAAAATTCTCATTACCGATGACTATGGAAAGGTTTACCACAATCTAAAACACCACAAGCATAATTTATGATTTGTGAAGAAATATTTTCATAAATAGTAATGGTGGAATTTTGTACTCCATATTTTCACAATATGGATTATATGGTTACCTTGAAAAGTGTATAAGTTAATGAGGAATTATAGATGGTTTTAAACATGTGGTTCAGACATATATCCTAATATCGAATGATTCAATCCATACATGGTTCTTATATTTTATGAGAGTCTCTAAAAATTGGCATTTAATATGAAGAAAGGGTAAGTTTTATCCCTTTGTATGCTTGGAGAGTCAACCCACTTATGGTACCCTCACTTCGATCTGGATCACAAGTACGGATTTTGGGCCACATATAGGATGATTTTCTAATTGGTTTAAGGTCATGAAGGGTGGACCATGTGTCATTCAGTTTAATGTTGTGTGATAAGGATTCAAATCCCACTATTTCGAAATGGGGTTATCTTATCATAACATAGGTCTATAGATAAATCACTAGTTCTTGGATTGGTGTATTTTTTATTCTCTTATTTATTATTATCGGTTAAAAAACTGATATTTACTAGAAACTCTTATGTATATTGGAGGAGATAATGTTGGTTGATATAATTTTTTTTTGGGGCCATGAAATTGGGATACAAGCATCACTACATGTCCTATTGGAATAGGAATCAAGCCACACATTGTTTTTATACATGTTCACAATCTAAATGAATCTATGAAATTGTGTGAGATTTTTCAACATACTTGCATATATGAATAATTATATGATGAATAATCCTACATAGATCTAACTCATGCATAGATGATGGGGATTTTTTAATATAGGTTTCAATGGTGAATTCATACAGGGGAATTTAGGTATAAATATTTTATTCATAGGATAATGAGTTTTATTAGGTTGATCACATTTCTTGTGAGATATCATCTGTATAGATCAGACTCATATGCATGTGAATAAAACTACGTCTCAACTCTATGAAGATCAATCTAGAATGAAATATTTCTAGAACGGTTCAATCGCTAAGGTAAAAGAGAATTTTTTTCATTGTTGGAAATTTTTTACCCTTGATAATAGATTCGAGTATCACTTTGTATCCTATGTTAATATGAATCAATTCACATGTAGTTATTACGGGAAATTCCAAGCATAGGTCAATCTCGTCTTTTGAGAAAACGAGGAGTTTATTTTGAGTCATGACTACACGTAGTATAAGGATTATAACATCACTATAAACCCTATAAGAATAGGAATCAATTTAGGTATAATTATTATATTTTCCTACTTTATACTAATCGAGATATTTTATGGGGTGAGGTAACTTTATGTTCCCATATACGGACTAGTTTTGGTGTTGAATTTCGTACATAGATATAACTATTATATTGGGGAAATAGTGGGCCATGTGGGATTCTATGAGAAGTTTAGAGTCATGAGGGATGGAAAGAGTAGAACCATACCCTTGGAGATTGTGCTATTTGGAGTTTCTACCAAGATCTACCAACTAAAATGAGTCATGATAGATGTGAGAAACAAGAGGCAATTAGAGGGCCATATACACCCCACTAAAACATGGGTTAGGGGAGATTTATAGTACACCCCATAGGATTTTAAAAATGGTAGCATATACATTTTGATATAGTTTATTGTAATGTTTCTAAGATGTAAATTTTATGAAGTTTAATGTCATGATGGAAGGACATTTTCTTTCTTTTTTGTATTTTGTGACTAGGATGTTAACACTATGTATCATAGCATCGTACTACAAGGTTTTTATCATACAATTTTACAACTGAATCTATGATGTTATGTTTTGAAGTTTAGATTCATGCATCTAAGGATATAATAAAATAGATTTACAACATGTGGTAGGGAAAAACATTGAGAAAATTAAAGTCTTATAGGATACACAATCAATATATATATTAATGTCTTACAGACCAAACTTGTGTAAGGCAGCTTATCGTCGTATTTAGAGAATGATAGTGCCCTATAGATTACATTCGTATGAAAAATACCTAGATGGAGAGATGTGAAGGTTATATAAATCCTTCATGAGATACCTTTCATTCATGGGAATTGTGAATTGTTCTCCATCAGATTTGACCATGGAGTAAGCTCTATTTGAGTAAACCTTGTGTATGCCAAAGGTCCTCCCCACTTGGGTTTGATCATTGGTGGGTTCTTACCCGATATCAACAGAGTTATTTGAACCTATACCATCTCTCCTTGAAGGAATGAATGAAGACAAAATTTCTTATTTAAATATCTCACAAATCATTTTTTATAAACTTTTATGTTATACAGAGTTCAGAACCTCTTCTTATTGAGTCATTATAATCCATCATACCATTTTTGAGACTATTCATTTATAGATAGTTTGTTTTATATTACTATTTGATGCGAGGGATGTTTGATCTCAATGGTAAGTAATGCCTTTATCCTCAATATAGGGTAATATGGGGTATCTAATGTAGGTGTAAAGGTTGTGGAACAATATTTCCATAAATCTTACAAGAGTTTATCATGCTAGGAATTATTATGTTTATCCACGAACTTCTGAATTATATTAGATATAGTCTTTTTCCATTAATATATTTTTTTTATTTTATATTTCCCAATTATAGGATAAGTGGTTGGAGGAAATTATATATTTTTGATATTGCCTTTTCATCTATGAGGACAAAACATGTGTTCCATTATCTTTCAATATAGTATGAGGATTCTAAATTTGTTAAAACATTTGTCTTAAAAAAGTTGTTAATGACCTTTTCCCCAAATTCTGTGTGGGTTATAACCTTATCCCACCTAGACAAGAATTTGGGGAATGGTAAGGATATACATAAAATTCATGGCTATAGTTGGTGGGTGTGGTCCCATGAAAAATATTTCCTAGATGGAAAATGACCTATAATAGTTTGAGGTTTGACAAAATCCATGGATTAATATTTGAAATTTTAATGTATTCAGAATGGATGTAATTTCTCAGTGAATTTTATACAATCCTCAGTCATTGATGGAATGAAGTATCCAAGTCACTTGATTTGATTAGAGATATTTTTCTCTGATTGAAGAGAACTATATGTGCCTGTGTGTACTTCTTGCATGATAGTGAGGGTCTCTCCTCTATTAAAGCATCTAAAGAGGACTACAAAGGATAATTTATAGAGGAATATTTGAGTACCAATTCCATTGTAATGAACAAATTTAATATTATATCATAGAATTTTGTTCCATTTTGGATTAAACCAAAGTATTAATTACATTTTGGAGGAATTCCAATGTGGAGGACTTCCATCCAAGAGTAGCATCATTTGGTAAGGTCATTGGGATATCTTATCCAGGTGTGGTGTTTATATCACTAGTTTCTTAAATGTTTCTACCAATTAATGGAGACAAAACATTTCTATATATAATGTTAATGACTAGCTATTACTGTTCTAGATCATCCAAGGTTGTGGCTTCATGACCCAACACGTCTACATGGATGTTTTGTGAACGAAGTACATGAGGAAATTTTGGTTCTAAGGGGATTTCATCCATAGACCCTCACATATAATTGATTAAAGGGATTTATTCCACATTATTAATGGAATATTCTCTATTAGGTTTATTGATTATTTTCTCTGAATCAACCTTAACATTTAATCAGGTTGCTGGTGCCTGTAGATCTAGTTCTGAGGTGAGCCAAGAATTTCACATATATATATATATATATATCATCATTTTAGATAGATATTGAATAGATGTCATAAAAATACATTCCCAATTATCATAAATGATATTTTTATTTGGTTACTCAATACATAATGAACTTATTTCATGAAATATATTCAAAGTATCTCATAAATATCTTCACACATAATACACTTATTGGGAATATCCTACTTAAAACCGTTCTTCATATCTTGGGAAAAGAAAACATATGAATGCATGATCTATGATGATCAGTATGGGTAAACATAATAAATTTAAATAAATGATCATATGTGAGTGTAATATTATTATAAGGGTATGATTACATGATTATAACATGAGGTAATCATACCCAAACAATCAAAGATGACTAATCATAAATCATGTCATAAAGATTTTTAAAACAAAAGACATAATTAATAAGTGTGTAGAATCATAAATAATCAATCATGATCCATGAGAAAATTTAATAATAATAAGAAATATGTTTTTGGTAAACACATAATCATTGAAAATAATTTCTAAGATAATTTTCACTATCAAGACAATCATAGTGGATTGGGTTCACTCGAAATTTCATCATTTCTTAGTTAAGGTTCACTCCCAAGACTATATTATTAGAAAGTTTCCCGTACTAAACATGGTTAACTTACCATTAAAATCCTTATTATCTCATGACATATCCATATTTACCCAATTCATTATAAGGAAATATAATTCTAGGACCATCTATCCTATAATGAAAACCATATATATATGTTTCACAAGATAATAAAACCTCTATCACATCACTATATCATAACCCATTTAAAGGAAAATAGTTTCATAAATATTTCAAAATTTTATCATAGCATAACCACTAGAAAATAAATGGTTATCATAAAGGTTTCATTTACCAAAAAGACAGCGGACTCCATTCATTTGTCCCCATCATCAAGATAATTCTCTCGCTCCGCCAATGCTTTTCATTCCACACCTTCTCCTTTACCAAAAGGGAAGGAAACAATGTGCCCCATCAGCTGGCGGCATCAGGACCCTTCGATGCCAACCTACTCTGGATGGACAATTTCCCCTCGTGGCTATGCATATGGATGTCTGATGATCTTCATAATTAATGATATCTGTATTTTCTAAAAATATACTAGTTATTAAGTAACAGGTTTCAAAGAATCATCACTAAATCATTATAATATTAAATTATACTTGGGGTTTGGATTAGTTGTAAACACACTATAATAATACATCAAAGATGGGTGTTCAGAACCCTTTGGAACAATGTACTATAGAAGCACTATAGTGGTACTGTATCAGAACTATAGTAGCAGTGGACTATAGCACATGCGACACTATAGCGTTGGCGGGAACTATAACAGGTACTATAACAATGGTTGTGCTATACCTGGGACTATAGAATATCGGGTACTGAAATAGTTATTTGAACTAGAAGGTAGATGATATAAATATATGAAAATTTATGGCCATGTAATGGAATATAATTACCAATGGGCCTATAAGTAGTATAATGGATCTCCTCTACACAGAAAAAGTATATTTCCATTATTTCAATAATAAATATGATTCAACCCCATCTCTAAAAAAAATCATTATCTTAATCCATCCAAGGAAATACAATGGATGGAATCAAAAAATAATATCCCACATTTAATCATAATAATCCTTAAATGATGTCAAAATATTTGAGAAATACTTTTAAAAGTACATTCAAACCTTAATTTGAAATCATATGAAATATAATCTTTTCATTAGAAAAAATATTAACTAAGGATTCTCAAAACCAAGAGGAAATTATTTTATATCAAAATAATATTGGAAAAATCTAAATAAAACCTGAAAATATCATAGTAATGACTTAATGAAAATAAATTTATATCATATATGTTAAAATGGAACATTCTTTTAACACTATTGAAAAATTCAAAAAAGGATTGTTTGGAAAATGTTTCTTTAAAAATATTTCTTTTAAACCCTCTAAATAAGGTAAAAGGTAGTGAAAAATAAATTTTAAAACATTTCATTTAAAGGTAAAAACTTCCATAAAACTATCTTAAAGTGCATGGTCTTTGATGAAAAATATCTTCAGCCAAAAGGGGAATAAGGTCCCCTTTTATATAAAAACATTATTTTGATTTTTAAGTAACAAAGAGAAGAAAATGGTACTAATACAAAAAAACTCTATTAATAATAAGATTATAAGAAATTATTTTTTTATAATGGTTAAGATGTAGATAATTTCCCTCAGTATATATTTAGCATAGACAATCGTACAAAATAAGATTATAACAGAAACCCTTACCTCATGTCCCAAATTGATTGATACACAATTAAAGATCCTATATAAGAAATTTAGATTAATTATACATATATTATATACCCATATTCATACATAAATTACTATGTATAATTATTTAATAACTTCTAATTATCATTTAATTAAAAAAATCATCATTAAAAGAACATTCTGGAGAAAACCGGTTCATTTCTCATGAATGTTTTGGTTTTCGGTTCTAATACATACGACTTATTCATTTTTTCATCATCAAAAAAATATTAATCATGAAATTAAAATAATATTTTTTTCCATGTTATACACTTTTACAATTATTCATATAAATATGTGGTAAAAAATAAATTACATCACTTTATAGAGATGGTTGGTGGTATAGACGCATAAGTATTGTTTCAACTTTTTGATGGATATAATTAAATAATGTAAAATAGTAATCAACCATCCCATTATAATTATTATATCATAAATATAATAAAAATTTATAAAATCTATCCTTATATTAATCAATGAAAATAGGAAATTAAAAATGAATAACATCATTTCATGAAGTTGGTCACCCACACACACACAAGAGCGACATTATCATTTTCCAATAGATGGAAAGATAAGAAGGTAGAAAAGATATTAATATTAAATAATTATTAATTTATAAATATAATATTTAAAAATATATAAATCATAATAACAAATCATGAATTATGGTGATGAAAAGAATACATCTTTTCGTGAGGTATTAGTGTGCATGTATGCATGAACGATGCTTTCATTTCCCATTTGATGAAGAAAGAGATGAATGAAGGTTGCACGATCAATATAATAACAAATTATTATAGGGGGTATAATTATTTTATTATAAAATCATGGGTATTTTATAATTTAATATTGTATATGATGTCATGAAATTAAAACACTCTATTAAAATAAATACCTCTTATTTGGACAACCTCATTTAGCTTACACATTATGCCATTTATAGTTAGTATTTTGATAAAAAATGGATTATAGATCACGAGAATGGATTTTAGGAATGTATTTGAGAATATATTGGCTAAGATATAATTCACATTAATTTAATGTTAGAGAAGATATGTGGTTTCCTTTCATAATTGATAGAGAGGACACACATGAAAATTTTCAAAAGATGAAAATATATTAATGACTTAATCAATTGTTGGGGATCCAAATAAAACTATTTTTAAATTAAGGATGATATTTGAAAAATATATAATGGCGTAATAGTATTTAGAAAAGTTTTTAAGTAACTTTAACCCTTATCATGTGTGTTAAACCCCCCTCCCTGTTAATCCATTTTAACCTTTTCTATAGTATTGAATTATCAAATTGATTAATATTCATAATGACCAAAAATTAATGTTTTCTCATTAGAAAACCTTTAAATAATGATTAAAATTATGGATTAAATTTTATCAAATTTAATTTTATTAATTTTAGTATTTTATTTTAAAAAAAACAAGGAAACCATGATGAAAACTTGTTTTTAGACAAATGTGTTTTTTAATGAAAAAAATGAACTTATACAAAAATAAAGTATAATTTTGATTCCTATGTGATAAATTAGTTTATTTGTAATCTAAATAGACTTATTTTATATTATTATAAAATTTAAAACATAATAATTTTTTTAAATAACCTTATTTAATTAGGGAAATAATAGTTTTACAAAAACTGATATTTTTCACAATTCAAATAAAGATTATTCTTCTCATACTATTACTAAATATTCACCCTAATATAAAATTAAAATTTTTATTTAAAAATGATATTAATTTACTAAAATATAATTTCTAAAAATATTATAAATTAATTATAATGTTCGATCACAAAATTAAATAAAAATCATTTTTGAAGAAAATATATTTTTGAACCATAAAATGAATTTATTAAAGATTGCGTATTTATTTATTTTGCAATAAAACTTATAATATTTTTAAAAATTTATTTAAATCTATTAATACCATTTATTACAATGTCTAGGTGATAATTATCACATTAAATAATAATAATAATAATATCCTGTCATATCATAGTTCATTTAATATTGGTACTATGTGTAAATTAAGATATCAAACAAATACAATTTATTTAAATAGATATATATATCATAAAATATTTGGGTGTTAAAAAATGGTGGTGATAATATTTGGATGAGTTCAAACAAATACACTATAGATTACATGACAATAGAGGTAGTTTACATCATCTCATCTTCTGTTAGAAAGGATGTTTTTTAGATCAGGATGTTCATTATATAACTTGGAGGGGTTTCTTAAATAGGGGGAGAAATTGAGATATATTCTGAAAAATTGGGGGTTTTTTCTTGCGATAAATAACCCATATCTCACAAAAAGACCAAACACATCCTTATCAAATACAATGTTTTAAGGTATATTATTGAGAGGGGTGATGTAAAAATCGGTAGGGTGGTTATAGAGGAGAATATATAAGATCTTTTGATGAAACTATTGTGAAAACAAAAACATGAGGTTTGTGTAGAATCTCATAGTTTAATACACAAAATATATTTGTTATAGTGAATGTATAATATATCATTGTCTTATATTAAAGGATATCTCTAATTATCATTCATTATGTGCTGTAATTTTTTAACGTGAATAGTTAAATGATAATATCCCCTCTACGTATGACTTTCAGTTTTCCCTAACTTACGATAATTACATAGTATTATGGGGTGTCATTATATGTTAATTATATCATGAATAACTTCATATAATCATTAAAAATGGTTTTATATGAGATATGAAGAATTTATTTACGAGCTAATTAAAAGAGACATATTACATCGATTTTGACTACTACATTATATCTCATGGAATGCCATGTAGTAATTGATGTACGTATGGGTGTATTCTTTTTATCAATACTTATCACATAAGGTTGAAAAGATACTAGGAATGATAAAATTCATATTTTTATAACCTATTTATAGAATTATGCAAATTGACTTAGCTAATATAGCTGTGGTTGGATATGTTGTTGATAGTGTTAACGGTTCGAGAACAACTAAAATGGGATTTTTTTCTAGTTGTATAATAAGTTAAAGAAATATGTACCTTAATTTAATTTGACTAAAGAAATGCGTGGCCATAATTAATTGAGTCACATATGGTGAATTTATCTTCTTAGATCAGATACATGAGATGTTTTCATCTATAAGGTATGATATGTGATGTATTGAACAACTTGGAAAGACCTTTTCAAAGAATTAGGAAAATATGATTTGATGACACTTGATTTGTGTGTTCCATTTCTAGTGGTCACTCAATGTCATAAACATAGAGATTATACATGTATGCATGTGATATATATGATGTATCGTTTAGTGTATATGTTCATATAGAAATATTAGTATGTTTGATTGAGATCACACCAAAACCATGGTAGATTGAGTAACACTGATTCTTTTCCAACATTTGTTGTTTACTTACATCTATGAAATAGGGATTTCATATTTGTTTTCAATGATACTAAGGCTATCAAGGTCATATAGTTAGTCCCTTGATAAGGATACTGTTTTGGACAAAAAAATTATTCAAAATGAATAGATTTTTTTGAAACCGCATAAAAAAGGATGTTGATGGATTCATAATGAGTTTTGATGTTTTTTCACATTTTTATGGGATTTTAGTGAAAATGGGAGATTGTTGAAAGTGCACGTAAAATCCATACATGTGATTCATGTTGAATACAAGCATATCATTCATGTAAACTCGATCTATTGAACACTACCATTTCACCTCACATGATGTTTCATGTATTATGAACCAAATAGTTTGTTCCTTTATAACATGTGATACTTATTAATTTATGTATTCAATGAATTCACACTCCATAAAGTATATCGCTCGAGTTGCATGTGATGAAACATGAGATTTTTTGATAGGTTCGATGATCTTCATGAAATTAAGAACAACGATTATGGATATATAATAGGATGTGATCCTCTCCGATTTGTTTGACATAATATTGTGTTATAAATGATATTTTCTTCTTTCTAAAAGTTCATTTACCATATGGTACATGAACTATCACCCCTTCACTGTTTGGAAATCCTTATGAAACATTCATAGATCCACTGGTCAGTGTTATCCCTAGGAGGCATGATGTATTTTTTTCTTTGTTCTTCACCCACAATTCTCCATAGAATGAGAGGATATATATTTTTTGTAAATAATTTATTGGAAATTTAAAATTATATACTTTTAAATTTTTTTATATGTTTGATTCCATGAAGATAGATGAAATATATTATGGGGTTTTCCACTTCTAATGAACATATAATGATCGAATGAAACCCATCAATCCCTGTGATTTTATCATCTTTTATGATTCTTCATGATTCAATTGGATAATTTTCTTAGCTTATAAAAGTGTATCCTGTTCTTATTTTACAAAGTATAAAAACATTATATTGAACCATAGTGAACATACCATTAATAATTTGAGAAGTCATTATGGTTATGAATTTTTTAATTAACATATTGAGACTTAATGTTCAGAATATAGTTATAGACACAATTTCTCATCACTTTGAACATATCAACAAAATGGGGCTGTAGAAAGGACAAAAATAACTCTATAAGAAATTTATTATAACATGATTAGTGATTAAGAATTTCATGTTTATGTTTTGTTATAATTTTGGAATACAACTTGTTAATTAATTAATATTTTTATTATAAGACCGATTTTTAAGGAATAATCATAAAGAATATTGGAATGGTAGAAAACCGAAGTTAATTTATATTAATATTTCTAGATGTAATGTATTTAATGTTAATAAAAAATAGAATCTAGAAAAAATTTCATCTAAAAGTAATCAAGGAACTTTTTTAGGCTATTCAACCATAAGAAAATAATATTGACTAATTAATAAAAGAGTCAAGTTTGTCGAAGAATATTTTCATGTCACTTTTGATGAGATAGATCCACATGATCCAACTCCATATTAAGAAGACCTTGACGATGATATGTAAAATTTTGATATCAATAATACCGATAAATACCTATTACTAGGATAATAATTTTAAAAAACAAATCTCCATCTAGATACCAAAAATACCACCCTAACCTTGAAAATTATACGAAGGAACCAAGCCTTAAATTTTATATAATTATTAGGACCCAGAAGAACCATCATTTTGATGAAGTTGTAAGTTATATGAAAAAAGTTATACAAAAAAATATTCTCTTAGAAGCCGAATTGAACATCAATATTACATATCTCATATAGAATATAAGAACATTGTTTAAGAAATTAGTGATGAACATTAGGTTATGGATATTCAAGAATAAATGAATCAATTTGAAATAAATAAAATCTAAGAATTAGATGAGATATCAAAATACTACCTTACTATTGGAACAAAGTGGGTATTCCAGAACAAGGCTGATTAATCATGAATTATAGTTATAAACAAAGAAAGAATAGTTACATAAGGTTATAATCAAGAAGATTGAATTGATTATGAATAGACCTTTGCATTTTGTTTTGATTTAAAAGAGAAACTGCTATGGTTCATTCAGTTTTTCCTAATGGTTGATTTTCAGTCAGGGGTTAAATGTGATGCCCATTCATTTACATTGTGCTACCATTTCTGTTATTAATGGAAACTCCTAAGGGTTTCCACATCCATAACTGGTCAAGAAACTTCTTTCCAAATCCAAGTGCTGAGTTGAGTTTTTAAACCTAATGACACTTAATAAATCACATTGTTTGAGAGGATAGGAGGTTGGGATCATCACACCCTTTTGGGGGGAATTTTTTCATACTCCATGTCTCTCTTGTAAATTTTATACATGTTTTTTAATCTCTTCATAATCCAAATATAAGACTAGTTACCCTAAAAATGATCCAATTTCAACCCCTTTTATGCGCAGAATAGGGGGTCTCTTTATTGAATCCATAATTATATTTCTGAGGTTCTTCATCTATTTAGCTGTAATGAATTTATGCCTATTTGTTGAATCCATATAAAATGGCACTACAAATTTTTTTTCATGTTGAGAAGAGATTATAATTTTTGGAAGGTGATTGATCCATTATGAGGCATCCTATTTATTCTATTTATTATATGAATCAAAAACCACATAATTTTCTAACCCATGCATTTTAGCATCAGTTAGAAAGGACATTTGTGTGGGAAATTAGGAATTGGATATTTGAGCTCGAGTCTCGATGATATGTTTTATGTATCTTGGTTATAGCTGTAATTAGAGTTATCATAGTTCGATCATAACCTTGTGATTGGCCCAAAGGTCTATTACCTCATTTGGGAATATTTATATCATTCCACTCATCAAGGATTACTTGATAAGATTTACATGGATGGGGGAGATTCATGGTGTGAATGATATGACTATTGAACCTCCCAATGTCCACATGAGAATTTTTCAATGTGAAAAATGATTGATAATACGTAATTAGCCTCAAGTCATATGGATGTGAGGATTACGTGATGGGACTACACTTGGGATGTTTTA
Source organism: Viscum album (assembly GCA_963277665.1). Classification (NCBI taxonomy): domain Eukaryota; kingdom Viridiplantae; phylum Streptophyta; class Magnoliopsida; order Santalales; family Viscaceae; genus Viscum; species Viscum album. The sequence continues at coordinate 1,506,633,495 of OY728139.1, read as the reverse complement.
ATATGGATCTCAGGCCTCAAAGAGGTGTCTGGTGTTTCCTTGTTATAGTAGGAATCATAGTTATCAATGTTTTATCACTTCTATGTCCACTAATGGATGAGTTATAATTATCATAAAATGGAAAATATTGTGTTTTAATGGTTGAAATGGAAAATACATGGATAGACTTACACAGAACTAGATTCCCATTTGAGTTTAGGCTCGGTCCTTATTAAGGTGTCATACATATCCTAGTTATCTAAATAATTAGATTCTTTTGAGTTCAAATGGTAAATGCTTAAACAATAATGTTACCCTTATATACGGGACATGTCATATTATGACATTGATTGTGGATTACACATTGAGTTTTACCTTATCCTAACTAATCCATGTCACATGAAGGATATGATCATTACAACTTCATAATCCCATACAAGAACTTCTCTGTGCGATAAATAAGGGATGAAAAATAATTATTTTAATTACTTGTGGATATGGGACTTATGCGTTGGGATTTAAATTTAGATTTTTTAATGTGAATATTTGTAGCTAAAGAGTCCTCCAACATATCCTAGTTATAACAGTAATCATAGTTAATGTTGTTCCTTTGGTTTGGGATTACACATTGAAATTTCCCTTATGGACCAGCCTAGTTGTTTTCCTTACTTTCTTGATAGCCTACATGATATGCCTTGATTTTTTTGACTTGTCGGTGGATTTATGGATTTGTATGGTTATATTATGGAAACATCCAAAGAGAATTTCATGATCTAGTTGTCTAGTGTGAGGTGGTATTTTATAGAATAGATGGCATGATTTTGGGTCATCGGATGGTAAAGGCAGAAATTTTTGGAGGACATCGAGATACCTCACTATCTCATCCAGGAAGCCATCGCTTGATCCTAGATGAAATGCTTATAGGTCATCACATGATTGGGCTAACATGTATTGGTGTCATCATGAAATCGAGATGACATGCTTGGAGGGAATCACAAGAGTCAATAAGATATATCTAGAGGGTGATGCAGGATCTAGACTAACATCTCTAGAGGTCACCACGAGACCTGACTAGCATACCCAGAGGGCGTTGCGCGAGCCAGTTGACATGCCCATGGGCTATTCATGATATTTTTCTAACGTGTGTTGGTTCCTTCATATGATTTAGGTTACATGTATGAAGGACATTGGAAGGTTTGGATTGTGAGCTTGGAGGGCTTTGTGAGACTTAGTAGTCATGTCTATGGGGGGCCATGTGAATTTCTTTGACATATCTATAGGAATTCATATGATCCAAATCGTATACCAAAAGAGCATCATGAGATTTGGGTGACATGTCTAGGTGTTTCCTGATAACCTGAGTGGTTTGTGCAAAGTGCACATGGATCATAATATATGTTCTTTTCCTAATTAACCTATATTTTATTCTTTTACTTGAATTTTATAGAAAATTCCTTATATTGTTTCAATGTTATCATTTTTTAAGTCTCTTGTGATTTGGTCGATATGTTGGATGTTCTCTTCATGACCTATCATAAGTAATTATTGTGATCTATGAATTATCACCTGAAGTTATTATGCATGTTTCCTGATCACATATTTTGTTATTTGGATCTTACCTGATGGGGATATTTTAAATATGTGAGATTATACGCTCTGAGAAATATGATCAGGTGGTTGTGTGTGTCGGTGTAAGGTTCCAAGAGTTCTTCCGGCTATGTAAAACTTCATTTTTCATGATGGTGGGGGGGGGGGGGGGTTAGAGTCCTCTCTAACCCGGTTATTCTTCTATTATCATGGAACATATCATGTGAATCCAATATGGGGCTGGTGGAGGGATTTGACATCATTTGTTTCATAAGTTCTATCCATAATTCATTTTGGGGGTGTCACATGATTTTATGTTACCATGATATCATCCTTTCGATGCCTTCTTAATTGGATTTTTTTTCTAATTAATGGGGTATTGAAAAATAATAGAGACATTCCAGTGGAATTTATTTTTATCATTTTGACATGTCAAAGTGAATTTTTGAGATTAGGATGCAAGTTAGAAGGCCATCAAATTATCTTAAGTGACTTTCCTGGGACTTTTTGTGTGAAAAGGATGACCCATCAGGGGACCTTCATAAAATTATCCCAGCTTGTCAAGGGACATTTTGAGACTATGTTATGGATATCCTAGGCATGTCTAATGAGATTTATAACCTTTAGATGCTCTCATATTATTCTTTATTTTTTTCATTGTTTATTTTACAAATGTTGGGGATCACATTAATTTGTATGAATGTTATCATAGACAATCACTCTGCCTCTTGGTGATGCATCATGTTACCAAAAAAAAGGTTCTTTTGGATATAAATTATTATTTCATGTATCTTTTCATCACTTTTTTACTTATGAATCCATAGGTGGATCTATGGGTATCATGGATAGGTTTGGGGCCATTCGTGTGATGGGGATAATATGCCAACAAGATTTCTTGAGATGAATCATACATGTATCTAGGTGTTTGCATTATCTTGTGAATTTCAATTGGGGAATCTCGTGTTATTTATGACCACAAGAGGCTCCTGTACTCTCCCATTTGCATTTCATTTTTTACTTCACAAAGTCCAAGGGGGTTTGCGATTTGTCTCAACTGTTTTTGAGGAAAACCATTCTCCCCATTGGAAATATATCACGTTTGTTTTATGATTGTATGAGGCTCACAAATTTTAGATATTTTCTCCCATTTTCCAATTATTTTGGATGGTTTTTCAGGCATCCACTAGTGGGCAAGTCTTGTAACGTGGGGGCGATTTGTCTTGCTCCCACAGTAAGATTGATGATTGTATAAAATGATTTCACAAGAGTGGGAGGACTTTTCAAAGGGGATTCATGGGATATTCTAAAGGCTATACACTACACATGTGTGTCTGATTGAACTTTATAAGTTCATGTGATCATGTGTCTTTTGTTGGTTTATGTGATCTTCATGATCACGGACAACCCATTCTTCCTTTTCATAAAGGGAAAATAATACCCATATTAAGTAATTTTCTTCCATTTTGGATTTTACAATTTTAATATAGTTGGTGTCAAAAAATTCCCCCTCAAGATCAGCATCCATAGGTTCAATGCATCAGGTCTGAGGAAAGTAAACTCCCTCCCAAGTATTCGGCGTTGTTTCCAATCGGTGTCTTCAGTGATGCGTTGTTTGTTGGGTGATGTTTGTTCTTTCACAGGTTTTCCTATAAATAGGGAAGTTTATAGGGGTTCATTTAGCATAAAATCAATCTATAGATCTTCTACACTATTCTTCTATCATGAAACCTCATTGAAAGACCTTCCGGGTAGAACCCATCATGAGATCCCTTCACGATCCCGTTTCCTGAGAACTTTTTCACAAGACTAATTTTCATAGGCATCTTCTCGAAACAAAAAATAGACTTATCTTCGATAACTATTTTAACTTTTTCCTTGTGGATTCTATCATAATCAAGATTTCACTAGATCTTCAAGATTGTTCACAATATCATTTTTCTTTTATTTGGATCGCATGACCATGTCAAGTTCATGTGATCATGAGTCTTTGAGGGGTCACGTAGTTTCATGATGCTTTATAACTCTATATGATCCATGAGATCATCATGTGTTTGGATATTTTAAGTCACTTTATGAAATCATAAATTCATTTTTGGTTCATACTACGAACATGATGAATCCATTTTAATTCCTTTACTTGGATAATATTTTATTTTATTTATCTTACTTATGCCACATACGTTTGTTCAGAAGGCTTCTAGATCTCGTCAAATTCCCTCCGTAGTGGCTAATCAATGGGCCATGATTACTATAAACTGCAATGATGACCCTATATATTTTTTAAATTATGATAAAAAGATTATAAAAATGCTTCTTCCATTTAATCTTCAAACTTATCCTTTATCACACTAGGTTCCTCTATATGGGTTTTAATTACTAGATGATGTTTTCATTCCTCATTTAGACTTAAATTTTCCATCTTATTTAGTGTAAGATACTATTGACTGTGTTCTTATGAAAATTGTTGATGATGGATTACTATTCTCATCTTGATCCCATGAATTGACTTATATTTTGGAAAAATATCCCTTGGTTCCAAATAGTTTTGATTTCCATCATCATCCCTTTTCTCAAAGATACCCAAGTATATTTCTCTATTATATTAATAAAATTGTAAATAATGGGATAAAAATGGGATCTATTTCCTAGTGGTAACATTTATGATGAATATGAATGGCCATTCTGGGTTTCGAAAAGATGGTTATAGTTTTCTAACCAGTTATATTTTTTCAATCATTATTAAGTATTATGGATTTAACAATTTTTAATCTATCACCAGCCTGGTCTTATTTGATGAATGGATATAAATTGGTTTCTTAGTACCATGTCATTTCATCATTATGATGGATAGGTGTGAATCAGCCTATGGAATATCTACCAAATGGGTGGGATCCCCCCTCTTGGAAAGATGTATGATGAGTTCCTTCTTACCATAGATGTCTATCATAACCCTTTACAAAATCCCATTTTGGTGAGTCACATAGTCACCATTGTGAAGATGAATCTATGAATGGAGCTGATTATGAGCTCTCTTATCTCCTTCAAGGACATGATCTACAACTTCGTTTGTCACATTGGGGTTAGGCCAACTATTATACACCCCCATTAGTGCCCTTCTCAGCATGTTCGTGATAGTTTTGGCTAGGAATGTCCCATTTTAGAAGTTGAGGATCATACTTCATAGGGATATTGAGTGAAGTCAAGATCTATATAAGCCTTTGCATAGTGGGTATTGTGTCCATGATTTTAAATGGATGTGTTTTCCCAGCTGGGGATGTTCATTTAGGAATCTGAGTCAGTATGCTAGTGATGGAAGTGCAGCTAGTGGAGGGACGACATCTTAATCTGGAGGTACTAACCCTTGCATGAATTTACCATCTCTTGGGACACATTCAATAAGGATGCATACCCTCTAGGATTAGTGGGACTTTTTTGATTGTATTTGGCTGGATAATGTAAAATTTACATTTCTTCAAATACTAAAACGCCACCAGGATCCATGATTCCTTATCTAGTCTCGGCTTGTGGAACATATCTAGGGATGGTTCTATGTAATTATGCTCTAATAAGGTTACATATGCATTGATCTAGTATTATTTCTTTGATTTGACCCCTTATGTTTCACCTACCGGGGAGATCATTGACAATGGGGGTGTCTCTCTCTCAATTAAAGGTCATACAAGGTATCCATTTGGGATGGGGTACTTACATCTAGGATGGATGAGATAATCATTTGTGAGCCATATACACCTTATTATTTTTCTCATCAGTTCATATTCCACCAAAGGTTCTCTCATATTATTTTGGTTGTTGTGTGTGGAGATAGACACCCTTATATCATCCTCCATTTTTGGAAGATGTCTTCATGTGAATAAACTGATGCTGAGATCATTATTCATCCTGAAAATGTTTTCAGCTATCTTACCCATGATTATTCCTATGCTTGAGTAGTATCCTACCCAGGTGGTGTGTTAGGAAGACTGGTTCATCAGTTGGTTAATCCATTTTCCTCGTGAACTCCAATATCCATGGAAACGTGGGAGTTGATTTAAGAATTGGGTTAGAATTTGGAGAAGAATCCTCATCCTAGAGATGACTATCCCAATAGTGGGATAAAATCAATTAAGTAAATAAACCCTCCTACGTAAGAAATGGGTGATGCCTCTTTAGAGGGGAGGATTTATACAACCTCTTATCATGATTCTTTTCCTGATCATACACATATTCATCCTTCGGCACACCCATATTGTCATCCATAGAATCTTAGAAACGACATATGATGATCTGGCTATAGATTCATTCCTTGCATAGAGAGAATACTTTGGAAATAAATTTACCCAGGTTAAAAACCATTATCATATATTTCGTTACTTGGGTATGGATAGTTTTGATTGACAACCATTGTATGAAATAATTAAAAAAATTATCATAACTTGGAAATATTTTTCCACTAATGAGAGGGGCTTGCATGATATCTAAGATGTGGTTCCCCTTGATGAAACGTTTAAGGAGGTGTTGGAGGTACTAGAGATGGATCTCCAGTTTTTATCTAGATTGCACTCCCAGATGGATTCCTGGACTATGGAAATAGGGAGATATGAGGAAATCATAGGTCACCTATGGTCTGAAATTTCAACGTCATCATACTCATAAGAAACTACTCAAAATATAGTTTATGGTTTGACTACTATAGTCAAGACTCTCTATCCTTGGGAATAAGTAAAATATTTGGGATGAGTCACACTTTAGTATTCAATCGACGCTTCTTTTCATACACTTTCCAACTAGTCCATCTCACCTGATTGAATCTTATTTTAGTTTTTTCATTGATATGCACTATTTCATGATGAGATTCTTCAATGGTCTCTAAAAAGTGGAGATTCATCCTATTTTACTCTAATAATAAATGGATTTTCTAAACCTTTCACATTGTTGTCTTTCTTTTATTTCATTTATGATGTACAGAAAATCTCACTAATCAGATGTTATATGAATCATCGAAAATAACCATCCTTTTCATAATGTTCTGTAAACCCAAAATCTTATATTTGAATATTCATATCATAATAGATTCTTCTCGATATGCTCTCATGAATAACCACCAATATGATATTATTTATTGATATATCTACTCTAGATATCTTGGGATTACCTGATTCAAATAAGGATAATTGGGTAAAATACATGTCCTAGAGGGAGAGTGATTTATCCTTTTCCGAATCCAATAGGCTTTGAGATTTTAGATTTATTTTTTATAGGGCTATATAGTGGGCCTTATAATATTTTTTGTTCTTACAGACCTAATTTGTAAAGACCTGAACTATTGTAAGTGATTATTTTTATTTGATTAAATGTCTTATTTTATAAAATCGATATAGAAAACACATGAAATCTATTCGTTTTATTATATCTAATTATATTTAAATTACCATTAAGCATAATAAACATTGAAAATATAGATATTGAAGTTTGATCACATTACTAGTATAAATATTGGGTTTTAACAAATCCTTTCGACACAGAATAAGGAGTTAATGGTCTCAACCAATAGGATCGTTCCCTATGAAGCTCATTTATCGTATCTTCCAAGGAATATATAATTTGTGGTCTTTTCCCAAGAAAAATTCCATGTTGAGATCCAAAAACATAATCATGAGTAAAACTGTTTATGGGAGAAGTTCAAGCTCATCGAGATAATAACCCAAACCATGATCACCAAAAGGCTCCATGAAAGCCCCAACATCGCACACCATACTCTTAGGGAATATACTGCTATAATAAGGGTATATTTTTCAATACCATAACATTATAACCATGTACATTATTTTTTAGATAATAATGAATATACTTTCCTTCAATTATTGTTTTTAAAATCATAAATAATATCTTTGGTTAATATTCAAATTCAATTAAGAAATCTATTTTGGTCAATTAATGGATTTTTTAAATATATACTATTTTAATAAAATATTATCAATAAATTAATTTTATATAATATAAATTTCCATATAATTTTAATGAATTTAAATATAAAGTTTATTATGGTTTGAAAACTGTTTTGGTCAAAACCAATTAATTTTCAAAAAATGTCAGTTTTCATTTTAAAAGTGAAAATTGATATATTTAGAAAAATATTTAGATAAAATAACTATTATTTATATAACTAGGACATCAAAACCATCTAATGGTTAATTTTTCATAATTTTCCATAATAGTCGATTTTTTGGGTAAAACTTAAATACCATATAAATATATAGTGTGTTTTATTACATCATTATGGACCCATAGTGATTTAATAAACACTATAAAAGAGATATTAGACCAAATATATTTTTTAAATTATAAATAATTTGATTTTATATTTGTTTGACATAATTTATAAAGCATTAGTGAATCCTCCAAAATGTATAATATATTTTATGAATTTAAATAAATTTCATTAATAATGTGAATCACCTCCACATAAACAAGGATAATATTTTAATATCATAGGAACATGTCCTTATAATATAATATTTTCTACTCCTATTTGAAAAAATCATGGGAAAAAATTTTGGTATGTTTTGTGGTTTGGAATATTTAATTATATAGATTCCAAAACCAATGTTGGTGAAATATTAATGAATTACCCTCTCATTTCCAATATAAACCCACCCATTCTCCTACTTCTATTCATAAAAAATCCTTTATAACTTCCATACTCTATCATCCCCTCTCTATAATCCTCCCAAGGCACCTAAAACTCTCAATAATCCCCACATCAATCTTTTGAAGTCACACACTCGTGTAAGGGATTCTGTCCTTTCTCATTTTTATCCAAGTATCCTAATACTGTTACACCATTTTATTTTCAATTAAAAATGATTGTGGTTGTTTTTTCACCTCCCCTAAAGTGAAATTTTTACGTTTTAATTATTTGAGACCCCTTTATCTCTCATTAATCTTTCCCATGTACAATCGTTACCATGCCAAAATTTCATAAGAGTTATTCCATTTATCCTCTTTCGTGAAGTTTCTTTATTATGTTATGACATATATTTACGAATTACATATGATGGGACATGTATTTATATGGCCCAATTAATTTAAATTTCATGTATATATGATGATATACCCCTTCCACTATCATCTACCCTTTTATGAATTTTTTTGTCATGTTGTTAGACTGTTGAAATTGCCCTATGAATTTCTATTCCAAAACAATTGTGTCGTGAATACTATACCCATTCCCTAGCAAGGTTGTTCACTTTTATACAAATATACCTTTTTATTTAGGACTTAAATATCCTTATTCCATACCCCTTGATCATCTAATAAATATGATGATGAACAAATGCATTTTTTATGATCTATGTGGTACACTTAAGCATGAGAATGAAATAAAAGTGATGGGTGCACCTAGAATTAAATAGCACTCCAATGAATTGTGTAATGTTTAGTATCATGATATTTCATTTCAGGATAGGGATTTACTTGATTTCTTTATGATACTTTGTACACTATTATTTCCTAGCAGTTTATCCTTGACCAATGATGAAATTTTTTATGTGGTCTCCACATTTAGATCTAATGATTGTCATGCTATATCATGCATTTATGTTGATGTTTATTTTATGATCCATTGGTATTCCTATTGTCTAAAATGTGTTTTATTTATAATGTTATTCCAGGTTTATTCCCTTATCGGACATTATATATCACCCCTTTCTTATGTATGTTGTCAGATTATCCCATGCAATGTTATGTACGAAGGAATGTTGTGGTCATGTAAAGGAATTTTAAGTAATGATGTTGAAATTACTATTTCAAGTTATTATATAATGTTCCTAATTACCCAATACACAAGTCTTATAGATATTTGGGGTTGTATTAATGTTAATTTTGGGTCATTAAATCATGTATTCATGTAATAAAAAGAACAGGGTTGTTATAGATGGCATTAGAGGAAAGTTTCATTATTTTTTCATATTAGGATTACAAAACTCTAGTGACAACCTTGAGGTTAAGACTATGTATTGGAAACACATCCCTAAACATAAGTGAGTATATATTAATTGTTTTATCAAGAAAATACATCCATTTATGGATACGAACAAGTGGATGTGGCTTAGGCACAGATGTATCTAGGGGTAAAACTCAAAAACACCACTTTGAGATGGACTCGAATGGGAACTAATTCTCAACAATGGGCCTTGATGCACTCATATTTTGACACTCCAAGGGGGGGTATGATTTTAAAGATTCATAATCTTATTATGAACCATTTTTAAGGGAACAAAAAGATCCCATAATAATATACGTTAGGAAATATATCCTGTATAACATGGATTGAATCTTAGAAATTCATAAGTCAAGGAAATAAATGTAATTCATATGTTATACCATTCATGTAATTATACTACCTTTATGATTTTATTATTTTAAAATGGATACCCCTAATTTTTCTATTATTCTATCCAGTGGCTGGTAGTAGGAGGAATCAAGCTAATAACCGATGTGAAGATCAATGTAGTGAATTATCTACTGAGATACCCAATTAGATGGGAGTGGGAATTGAAAACATTTTAATGGTAATTTCTCAATTAACTCTTGTTTTTAACAGAAACATGGATCACTGTAAATTCCACACCCCCCCAATAAAGGAGAAGTCTCAATAGAGAGTTTCATGAGACAAATCCCTACTACTTTCAATGGATCATTTAATCCCTCAATCAATGAATAATGGATAAAATCCATTGAGATGATATTCTCCATCCTTAAATGCTCCAAAAAAGAGAATGTTCTTCTAGATTATTATTGTATGGAGGGGAATCTGATCAATAGTGTACATTGATCAAAAATACAAAGCTCGATGAAGAGATCTAGGTTATGGTATGAAAGGATTATCGGAAAATATTATTTGATAAATATTTTCCTCAAACCCTCTAACTTAAAATGGAAAGGTACTTCCTTTACATCAATAAAAAATATGATGAATCCATCAGATCCTAAATGGGATAATTCCCATGGATTTCATGATATTCCTCTTTATTTATTGTTACCCCCAAATGAAAGGTTGACCACTTCTTTGGTGTGCTAAAAACTAGCCTAGGGAAATCCCAAGAAATCCTTGAATTTGATAGCTATGAGGAAATTTTCCGATGTCCATAAAAGTATAAATGGAGCATGGATAATCTCAGGGGTATCATAGAGATAAGAAGCAGAAAGTGGAGTCAAATTATAGTGGTCTGATAGAGAGATCTAATAGTGCCAACAAATTTCAACACCCCACTTGCCAATGGTACGAAAGAAGCACCATGTAAATGGCATGAATAGGAAAAGGAAATGATATAGGTGTGGGATGGAAGGGAACATAGCTAGTGATTAACGAAAAAAACCATATACTAAAATGTATGAAAGGAATGATCTTGAAAACCCTCAGCACATTGTTCAATGCTACAACTACAAGGAAATAGGGAATCTCTCAAACTAATGCACAAAGCCAAGGGTTTCTAGAAGCAACCAAAAACCTTCGAAGAATAAAGGGTGATATTTTTCCATCAATAAAACTAAAGTGAATCCAGAAAACGAAGTGGTTATAGGTACTCTAGTTATTCATATAAGAATATCAAACATACTTTTTGATTATGGTTCTACACGTTCTTTTATAACCCAAATGTTTAGGAGAATAATCCAAACACCACCAAAAATCTTGGAAGTAGAGATGATGGTAAAAATGGAAAATGGGGAAATCATAGAATACCATGTATATAAATCCACCCCTATCACAATTTTTGGATTGAAATTGAGAGCAAACCATATCATACATCTCATTGTGGAATTCAATAAAATTCTTGTCATGGATTCGATTTCCCTTTATAGAGCTAACATAAATTGTTATGAGAGGGAAATCACTCTTCGTATGGAAAATAAACCCCTGATTCAATATAATTGCAAGGAGGAGGATGAATCTTATTTAGCACCATCAGAACAAGAATGTATATTACTACCATATCACCATTCGTATCTTTCTCAGATGATTGAGTATAAGGAAGGAACAATCCTTGAAGACATGACTATTGTGAGGGAATTCACTGATGTGTTTCTCGAGGAATTTTAGGGCCTTCCTCCTAGTAGAGATGTTTAATTATCTATTGATCTTATACCTAGGTAATTTCCAATATCAATGAATATGTATAGAATGGATATTTTGAAACATGAGGAGCTAAAGAAATGACTATAGGGGAATCTAGATAATGGGTTTATAACCCTAAGTGCTTCCCCATGGGGTGCACCAGTTATCTTCTTTAAAACAAGGAATGGGTCAATGTGCCTTTGTATTGATTATTTTTAGCGCAAAAAATAATGATAAATAACAAGTACCCTTTTACACGAACTGATGACTTGTTCAATCTTCTATGTGGATCCCAATACTTCTCCAAGACAGAACTGTGGTCGGGATATTACCAAGGGAGAAGAAAGAGGATGTCCTCAATATTGATTTTTGAACAACGTACAGGTATTATGAGTTCATAGTAATGCCTTTTGGACTCAGAAATGCTTCATCAATCTTCATGGACTTAATGATTAGAGTATTTAGATATTACCTCGAATTTTTTTGGTGATATTTATTTATGATATTCTAATATACTCTAAAAGTAAGAATGAGCATGAGGATTACTTAAGTAATATAATAAATACATTGAGAGAGGAAAAGAATTATGCCATGTACAATAAATGTGAGTTCTGGTTAAAGGAAGTCTCTTTCTTTGGGAATATCATCACAAGCAATGTGATATATGTGGACCCTTCAATGACTAAGGAAATTGAAGGATGGATGAGGCCAACATCTAGACATATATATGTAGTTTCCTTGGATTACCTAGGTATTAATTTTTATTTGTGAGAAATATATTTGGATTGTAAAACCCTCTAACCATGATAACTGGGAAGGGATTCCAATTTTCTTGGAATGATGAATTCAAAGAGAGATTCAAGTAGTAGAAAAATACTCTTATCACTGCACATGTTCTCACACTACCCACTAGTGGAGATATTTTAAAGGTATTCAGTGATTCTTTGAAAAATTTCATGGGATGTGTGGTGATGTAAAATGAAAAATTCTTTCCATATAATTCAAGGCAGTTGAAATTTCTTGAGAAAAACTGTAAAACACTTGATATGGAGTTGGATTCAGTGGTCCTCACTTTGAAAATTTGGCAACATTACCTATTTGGTGATAAGTGTGAAATATATATGGATCACAAAATCCTAAACTAAATATTCTAATAGAAGTAGTTGAATATATGCCAACAAAGATGGTTAGATCTGGTCAATGACTATGAATTCTCAATTCACTACCATTTGGGAAAAGAAAATAAAGTGGAAGATTATTTAAGTAGAAAGGATCCATCAACTCTTTCTATGATAAAAATTGAGAAGGATTTTATCTCCTTATACTTGAAGAATATGGACATGGTAATAATAAATAAGGAACATCCACTACTGGGAATCCATGTTTTTCCAACGGTTTAAAACCGTTGGGAAAGGCCCTAAAACCGTTGGGAAAACTTATCCCAACGGTTTTAGAAACCGTTGGGCTGTGAGGCGTTGGGAAAGCCTTATACCAACGGTTCACCCTGAACCGTTGAGAAAGGCTGTTTAGATTTCTTTTATAACAATGGTTCAGCTGAACCGTTGGAAAAATAAGCGCACAGGGGTATGCCAACGGTTTTAAAACTGTTGGCATAGGATATACCCCAACAGTTTTGAACCGGTGGGAAAATCAGCAGGGTTGGGAAAAGCAGCAGGGTATACCCCAACGGTTTTGAACCGTTGGGAAAGGTAGCATCAGGGGTATAACCCAATGGTTTTGAACCGTTGGGAAATGCAGCAGGGTATAACCCAACGGTTTTGAACCGTTGGGAAATGTTGTAGCATCAAAAAGGTATAACCCAATGGTTTTGAAACCGTTGGGTTAGACCCCCCATTAATTTAAGATGAAACAGCCTGCAATACTGCAGGCTGCAATGAAAACTCTGTCAAAAACGTGTCATCTCACAAAAATTCACTGCAATCACAAAAAAACACACCACTGCAACCTACAAACACATAAAACACACCACTTCACACATAAAAAACTCAAAAAACACACCATTGCACAGAAAACGCATAGAAAACACACCACTGCACACATAGAAAACTCACAAAAACACTGCAACCTGCAACCTGCAAACACACCACTGCACACACAGAAAACACAGAAAACATAGCACTGCACACACAGAAAACACACCACTGTAGACACAAAAAACACACCACTACACACACCACTCTGTCATAGGAACACTGCAACCTGCAAACACAGAAAACACACCACTGAACACATAGAAAACTCACAAAAACTCACTTTAATCACCTGCAACCACACAAACAAACACACAAATAACACATAGAAATAATCGTCTCATTTTTGAAGGCTTACTCACATCCCTTCCCCTTGTATGGTTCACATATTGATGTGGTAGAGAGACCAAGAACCAACAAAATGTTGTCTTGTTCATCAAATAGGGAGGGGGATATTGGAAATTCAATTTTATAACTCATATATGAAGAATCCCCTGCCTCAATCCTGATCTATCGAATAAGGGTTATTTGTTTCGATTACTCCAGGATAAATTTGATATTTTTTTGATGAATTTAATCATTCAATATAATAACCTAGAAGGATATTTACACTATGACCATTATAACCCTTTTGTTCCTAGAGTATAATGATAGGGGAATCATATACTATGGGGCAATGAATTCTATAATGTCAAGAGATTTAGTTATATTGTTGCATTTATCAAGGAATGGGATTGTGTTTAAGAGAGGGATATTGGTCAGGCTCTTGTGACACATAGATTCTATGGGGATAGATATTTACTTGATTCATGAGAGATATCACATGCCTAATTTTCAAGGGGATATGCTATGATGACATCCAACATAGTGTTAGTCAGTGGTTATGAATTATTTACATCATCGGTTGGGCTCACTTTGGAAATTTTCTATCATATTCTAAGAGGATAAGATTACAAGGTAATATTCTATCCCCAATCTATAATGAAAACATTCAGATAATCCTCCATGAAAATCCAGTAGATTACTACATGAATTTTAGTATATACCTTCCATAGATGATTTTTGTATCCATTGAAATTTGAATGATGATCCATAGGGAGAATCATAAAAATTAACCATTTATCACATGGGATCATGGTCTTCATGGTGGTACACTAGCTGGTGAGCTATGATATGGACCAAATTTCCTTGTTATTTCATACACATGTTGTGTGACAAATTCTAACAAGTATAGTAAAATATCTTAATGAATGAAAACACCTTGAGTGATTAGGTGTTGGAAGGACCCTTACATGAGTGATAATGATGCTATCATATTATAAAATGATATCTAACACTAACATGATTGATAAGTTAGGGAGAATAGGTCCCGAGTAACTAGAACCTTGTACCTATCTGGTGAGCTATGATATGGACCAAATGCCCTTGTTGTTATTTCATACACATCTTGGGTGAGAAATTCTAACAAGTATAGTGATATATAATAAGGAATGACAACACCTTGAGTGATAAGGTGCTAGAAGGACCCTTACTTGAGTGATAATGAAGTTATCATATTATAACATGATATCTAACCCTACCATGATTGATAAGGTAGTGGTCAATATAATGGCCTCACCTTGAGTGATAAGGTTCTAGATGAACCCAACCATGAGTGATAATGGAGAGTTTTGAATGTGATATTAGACATACCATGGTTAATATGGTATTATTTCATAAAATGGATTTACATTGATCATAATGTATTAACATGGATGTTTGTTAAGTGAGAAGGTTGGTATGTGATATATAGTTGTATGAGACACTACATTTAGTAGTACGGAAGATGTTGGGAGTTGAGTGATGAGCTATATTGAGTGAGAAGTATTAGTCTAGGGCTTTGATAAGGGTAAAAGTAGTGGATACATATAAATATGTTGGGCTAGAAAAGACATGTGTGAAGATAATTTACTATTTTGAAAGCGGTAAATTACTACTTGTGTACAGGTAATAAAGAAGTTATAAAGAGGTGCATGAGGGAAAATATTGATCCTTGCCATTTTTTACTTAGCAGTAATGAGACATGTGGAACTTTTTTAAGGACATGAATTGATTAGTTGAATGAATGTATATATATGATTTCGTATTACAAATGGTGTGAAAATTATTAAGGAATCTTCCATACATATCTTGACTTTCCTTTCATGTTTAAAATTAATCCAATGGTGTTCATGGATCTCATGAATGAGATCTTCCATACATATCTCAACTCATTCATTGTGGTTCTTATTGATGATATCCTTATATACTTACCGACCATTGATATACACATTGGACACCTATAGATTTTTTTTGTATACTTTGACCAGATTATATGTTTTATAAGATCTCAAAGTGTCACTTATGCTTCCATAAAGTATGTTTTCTTAGCCACGTAATCTATAATGTGGGAATTTATGTGGACCCAACGAATGTATAGGTTGTGGTTTCATGAGAAGGCATACGAAACATGTTTGAGATTGTGGGTTTCATTTGTTTGTTCTGGTTTTACATGTGGTTCATTTAAAACTTTTCACCTTTAGAAGTTCCTATGACTAGGATTACTAAAAATGTAGTTATGTTTGAGTGGTCAGAAAAGTTTAAAGAGGCCTTCCTAAAAAGTCAATGATGTTTTGATCCTACTGAATTACTATAAATTATGATTCAGAAATGAGGTCTCCAAATTGATCCCCGAGCATGAATTGGACTTATGGACATTTCTTGTATTGGACACAGAATTGTAGTATCTATGTGGAAGGTTCTATATTGTCCTCATCATATCACATATGAGAATGTGTCAACATTAGAATGATATTAAATAAAAAATAATAGTCAATGTAATATTTTCAAATATTGCTAACATTTATCATTAAATAAAGGTACAAGGGTCTGATATTTCTCAACATAATGATGTATTAATCTTGATCTACGGTGGTTATAGCATTATTACATTCCATAGTAATTGTACCTGGTTGGATTATGCATGGGGATTTTCCTTCTCTCACTAGACTCACTAAATGGCTCTTCCATGGTTTCTACAACATTGATAGTGTAAGTAGGGACATGGCTAGAATTATAGATTCTTCCACGAATGTGCCTTATCCGATATACTCAGGTCCTACGAAATCGTTCTGCAGTTCCCTAATTGGGTTCAAGGAACTCAAGTTCATCTCCATACTCATCCACCTGCCCACCCCCCCACTACCCCACCTACACAGCCCCCCTGCCCAGCCCCCTCCCCCTGCCTAGCCTAACCCCTGCACATCCCACCCCCTCCCCCACCTGCACAACCACCACCCCGCACCGGCACAACCCCCCTTCCCCACCCCCATATGCCCAGCCCCCCCACACCTGCACAACCCCCCCACTACCCCACTGGCACTACCCCCCCTGTCCAGCCCCACTCCCCCTGCCTAGACTAACCCCCTGCACATCCCACCCCCTCCCCCACTTACACAACCACCATCCCCCACCTGCACAACCCCCCTGCCCAGCCCCCTCCCCCATCTGCCCAGCACCCCCACCTACACAGCCACACCCAAACCTGCACAACCCCCCTCCCCCCTGCCCAGCCCACCCCCTCCCCACCAAACCCCCTACACAACCCCCCCCTCCTCCCCACCTCACCCCCGCCAAACACCCCTGCCTCCCCCACAAATTCCCATAGGGTAGTTGATTTTAAGTTTTAATCGTATTTTTTGGGTCTTTGGTGACCCATTCAGGATTCAATCAGTGGATACTTTGGAGAAATTAGGTGTTTTGGGATATTTTTGGGGGGTTTAGTTTGGGATAACTCATGTACATGATGTGTAGTTTTGAGAACACACATCATGTGTTCTTCGTACTTGGGAAATATGGGTTTTGGGAACTAAAAGATTAATACAAGGGGGTGGGTTACATGCCATGTAGTGGTGACTCGGGGTGTGCTAGTGGAAGATGACCATGTAGGGTATAAAGCTATATCTAGTGCGAGGTACATGGATAGGCATTGTGTGTGGGTAGACCTTGTGTGGGGTGGGATATATGGATAGGTACATACATGGGAACCATATGTGGGGTAAAGATTGTGTATGGGGTGATACATTCCACGTAGTAGGGAATTTTTCATGCTAAGTGGGGCCTTGTATGTGAATGTACCTAGGTGGGGTTAAACATCATATACCGGAACACATGATGTGTACTTTGGAAAAGTACACACTGAGCAGTCTATGTCACATGGAATGAGGGGACATTTTGGGTTACATATCATATACCTAAAGTACAGGTTGGGTACTTTTTTCTCCTTGTTGTGTTTACCCTATTTTAACCCTGGAGTCAGAATTCGACTTATGAGTATTCAATTTTGATCAGTTTTTCATATAAATTTCCATGATGGAATACTTTCTGTGTTTGAATGTTGTCTTTATGGTTTTTTGGAATAAAACAATTCTTTATCAGGATTTCTTCAAGGATTGGATTCAGAATCCTCCAGCAGGTTGGGTTGTGAGAAGAGAATCATGTGTGAGGGTTATGGGATAATTAGTTGGAATGGATTGTGAAATATAAGCTAGTTATGTTCAATGTTCTTTCATATAGATCTTGAAAATTATAATCAAGTAGTATATATGAAGATATCTTGTTTTATCCTGACATTTTGGTACCTATTTCGCAAGGATATAACAGTTGAGGATTACCGCCTTTTTTTTGGATTGGAACTATTGGAACCATTGGGATGGGATGATGATGTGGGATAGAAGTTATGGTCGGATTTTCTTAAGATATATATATGCATCAAAGGGACTCTTGAAGATTCCATAATGGGATTGTTACTGATTGAGTGACCAGTGTTTTCTATACCTGTTAATTAATAATTCCCATGTGGAGTGGTCAATCTTGTACTATAGAGCCCTTGTAAGGTAAAGCTTTTATGATTGTCATGAGGACCATTGATAATTCATTGGTAATTCATTTCTTTTATATACCCCATTGGGTGAGTTGTTGATAGATGATTAGTAGGAGACGTTGTTGATCGATGATCAGGTTTTTCTAGTCGTTAATGTATTGGTGCTGCCATCAACATGGATGTTCTTTCACCCCTATATCTTATCTTTTCTCACCCCCAGCACATCCCCCCCTCTCCCCCACCTACACAGCCACCTCCAACCCCCTGTCCACCCCCCTCCTCCTCACCTCACCCCTTCCCATCCCCCCCTCCAGCACATCCCCCCCTCCTCCCCACCTCATTTTGACCTCTTCAATATCAATCAAAATGATTCTATACAGGTAAATTAAAACAAAACTGCAACCTAAAATGATATATTGCTTCTGTTCATAAGGAGATCATAATAGACAGTACATTGCAGCAAAATGGAACCAAAAAATCAAAAATAAATGAAGGCATACATACTGATTTAATGTGAATGAAAAAAAATTACTTGAATCAAAGATAAGATGACCGGTTGGAAAGTAGAGTTAGAACCCTCGAGAGTAGGCAGTGAAGCAGGGTTCCAAACACAACCTAAAATCGTAAGGGGATCATAATACGTACCCATTTAATGCGGAAGAATTGAGCATTGGAAAACCAGACCTGTCGCGCTGGGAAGTAGGGTTCGCGTCGAGAGTCGGTTGGGAAGTAGGATTCGTGTCGAGCTATTGGGAAAAATATTCCATATGGGTGCGTCGATCTATGTTTTAGGGTAAAACGAGAAGGGTTATGGGTTCGCATAGGGATTTTTGAAAACAAGTGTGAGCACTGATGAGCGGGGAGCGGCGATCGGCGATCGGTGAGCGGTGAGGGGTGGTTGGGATGGGAGCGGCGGCGAGGGGTGGTCGGTATGGGAGCAGCAGCGAGGACAGGAGGAGTATGGGATTGGCGTCGAGGGTTTGGAGAAGTGCGGATTAGGGATAGGAGAAGTATCCCGACAGGACTGCGAACCACCACAGGGTGTCGTCCTGGAGCAGGGCCAAATCACAGCGTGACCGCGGCGTGACCGCGGCGTGTTGGCCTGGTCCAGCGACATCTGCAGAGTAGCATCTTCTGGCCAGGAGCGAAGAGAGCGGGAGGAAGTGGGGAAACATTCCGATCGTCACCTACCTCCCCATTTACTATGGATGGTTAATGTATCTAAATCTCTATCAAGGATCATACATCGAATCCCGACAGGACTGCAAACCGCCGCAAGGTGTCGTCCTGGAGTAGGGCCAAATCATGGCATTACCCCGGCGTGACCGCAGCCTGACCGCGGCGTGACCGCAACGTGACCGCGGCGTGACCGCGGCCTGACCGCGGCCTGACCGCGGCGTGACCGCGGCGTGACCGCGGCCGTGACCGCGGCGTGACCGCGGCCGTGACCGCGGCGTGACCGCGGCGTGACCGCGGCGTGACCGCGGCGTGACCGCGGGGTGACCGCGGGGTGACCGCGGGGTGACCGCGGGGTGACCGCGGCGTGACCGCGGCGTGACCGCGGCGTGACCGCGGCGTGACCGCGGCGTGACCGCGGCGTGACCGCGGCGTGACCGCGGCGTGACCGCGGCGTGACCGCGGCGTGACCGCGGCGTGACCGCGGCGTGACCGCGGCGTGACCGCGGCGTGACCGCGGCGTGACCGCGGCGTGACCGCGGCGTGACCGCGGCGTGACCGCGGCGTGTTTGCCCGATCCAACGTCTAAAGGGAAACGAAACGACAGAAAAGAATCATATAGCCTAAACTATCATTGTGAGTTTTCGCAGACATCGCACATCCGTTAGAGGGGTTTTATTATAAAAACATGACTTTATTTATCAAATGAAACAATTATATTAAAGAAAACTTATTCAAGATATGCAATTCAATATAATTAAGCAGAATTATGAAAGAAGCTAAATTCAATTTAAAGCATTTTTATATTAAAGAGGCTACAAGAGGGACTCTACCTCAAGGTGGAACCAAGCCGTCCACTTCGGCTCTTAGAGCTTTCTAACTAAAAGTTGTTGCTCCTTCACTAGGTATACACACCTTCACACACATGAAAGGACACCTAGCCCCTATGCACACACTTGCATGGCAATGAGCATGTGCAAGGGGATCCTTGCACATATGCTTATATGCATATATCAGTCTCCACTCACCTGCGTATGAATTTATATATATATACATGGGCACAACTAGCCCCATACGTGCATAATCACTACCATGGGTGACTATACACGTAACGGGGGAACCCACATACATATACTTACTTA
This sequence comes from Viscum album, assembly GCA_963277665.1. Classification (NCBI taxonomy): domain Eukaryota; kingdom Viridiplantae; phylum Streptophyta; class Magnoliopsida; order Santalales; family Viscaceae; genus Viscum; species Viscum album. Next base: position 1,506,612,606 of record OY728139.1, on the reverse strand, counting down.
CCTATGCACACGCAGGCGAGTCGCCCATGACTTGGCAACTCGAAACCAACGAGTAGGGATCAAAGCACTACACAAAGGATATTAAGAACCTTAAAACACATGAAGGACGCTACATAACCAGTGAAAAACCAACCAATGGCATTAAAGCCTTACCCAGATTGGCAGCGGAGAACCAAATCCACCCGAACAAACACGAAACGATCCAACTCCCTACATAAAACATAATATGGAGTCAAAAACACTAAATCCCCAAATACATGAGGTGCGAGACAAGTAGTAACCATAGAATCTTACCTCAGATCAAATTCGGTGGACTGAATCAATCTGAACTCCTTCTGGCCCCCTTCTCAGAATATAAGCACCCTCTGTCCATAGAAAGTAGTCAAAGATCTAAGTAACCAATGAGCTAAAGAAAATAAAATAAAACTAAACTAAAACATACCTGTCTCCTATGACTATACCTGTTACCACCGAACATATAAGTACCACAATGCCCCATGGGTCAAATCATGTTCCTGCAAGCAAAGGGGAAACAAATCATTGTTTCAAAATGATACTATCAAATAGTACATTCCTATTAATTAACAATTACTCTTCCTATTAATGGTATATAATCAATTTGGTCCGAGTTTCAACTTAGTTTGGTTTTGTTCGATACAAGGGATGAGGTCTTATTATTCTTGGTTTTTATGTTTACACTTGAGATATTTATTTAAAAATGATGCATGTATTTGGCATTATTATTTATGGTTTTAGTTCTTAGCTTGTTGCCATAGGGCCTGTCCACATGAATAATTGTTGGAATGTAGGGTTCAGTTGAAATTTATGTTCTTTAATGTGATTAATGTCACTAACGATGAGTATTTAGATCACGGAAAATATTCCTAGGAGGATTGGGCCTTGTAGTGATAAGTGTTGCAATTTTACATCTAGCGTTTGATGAGGAAATATTTATGAGGATGGATTGGAATCTTGGTAGGTTCTTAGAGTGGGATGGTCACTCTAAGTATATAAAATGTATTATGAAAGGTTTTACTCCATTTAATGATTCAAGAGTTCAACTAAAGAGATGAAGGATGAGATGCTAGTGTGAGTATTGGGTATTGTCGGACAGATTGACGTTATAATGCCAAGAGTCTTTGTGTGATTTAGCTTAGTATGGAACCTGGTTAGTGGGGCTGGGTAATAATACATGATTTTGATGAGGTTCTTGACCGGATTATTGAGAATATAATGTAGATGGGTTCGACATGGTGTTCTTTTGTGACTAGGACAATCATAAGGTGAATAGTCCTCTTTGTCTAGTTGGATGATGAGATGTGCATCGAGGCATGGGATAATCCTCGAGAGATGAGTCTAGACTATGTGACTGAGAGGATAGACTAGGATAGATTTGATAGGATTGGGTGAGTGGCCAACCCATGTGAAGATGATACAATGTATGGAGACACTTGGGGTTATTTATGCTATCTCATGGAGACACTTGGGGTTATTTCATAACTCCAACATACTCCAGAAATGTTCCCATGTGATTTTTTAGAAAAACGATTCCATCTCATGGAAGGCTCCTCTATCTTCCAATGTTTCCTCACACTCACACCTCATGGTATTACAGTATACAAGTGATCTACATCAAAATATATTCTTAGGATAGATATCAAATCCATCACAAAACCACAGATAATCCTTTGAGGGATTAATCAGTCTGGAAAATTGTGATTTTTGACCTTCCTAGTAAAAAACCCATAACAATTTTCCTTTCTATTATTTTTTTTTGAAAAGAGATTACGAACAAAACACAAAAAATGGTAAATGGATTGCAACCGCATAATCAGGTGAGCATATCGTACATCTCTAGACGTGGAAGCATCCCATGATCTTTGAATTTCTCACCCACACTTGTTCAAATATATCCATACGCATTGTATAATAAGTAGGTTATGAATGGAAATAGGATTGAAATTGCTTCATTCTAATAGGCCATTAATGGAAACTAAGTGATGAATGATGGATAGATGTCAGGTGGGTCTTAGGGAAAAATTGTCTATGAAAGAGTCCTAAATAATTTTAGTTTTATACTTGTTCAGTCATCACTAAGATAAGATCTTAGTGTATGTTCTAGTCAGTTTACATGCCCCTGGAATCTATCAAGAAATATTCCCAGATATGAGTATGAAATTGAAGGATTAGAGTTCTCTTGGGTAGTGCGAATCTAAAAAATGGCAATCACAAAGGGCATAAATCCTAAGAAATATGTCAATTAGTCATTATTTCAAAGATTTTGAATTTAAATTAATTCCCTAAACTTAGAAACCATTCTAAAAAAATCTAAGTAGGAGTCAAACATGTTCCTTGGCACTTTTACACTTCACTTTTTTTTAATAACAAGGGCATAATGATTCTCAAGTTTAAATCATTCTTATTATTTTGAAAAATGTCTCATAGACAAGTGAGAATAATAAAAAAATCCAAGTGCATCACATGTGAAACTGTGAGAAACTCCCCCCACACATAAAATGAGGTAGTGTCCCTACTATCAATGAAATAAAAGTGAGAGTGGTATGGCAGCGATTTTTAATGTTTGTGGGAATAGATATCAAAAAAAATGAAAATAAAAGGGAATTGAGAGCTCCTTGGGAAAATCAGTATTCCATGGGGGTGTTTTCTACTGTAATCATATGTACCTGAAAAAGTGTTAGAGAACGAAATCCATTACAAGATATCAAATATTAGTTCACCGAGATAAATAGTTGGAAGGGTATATCAACGGGAAAATACCGATCAAGAACCCTGGCGGCAGGAGAGGGAGCCGAGAGGGGGGACGTCTCATGGGGTGTTCCGCCATGGTGGGTCTCGCGTGTGACTGGAGAGGGAATCGGGGGACGTCGGAGGAGGAGATTGAGGGTAGGGGGATTTTTCCAGGAGTGGGAGACGAGAGGGGAGGGGGAACGTCACCGGGAGCCGAGAGGGGAGGGGGACGTCATCGTCGGAGAGGGAGCCGAGAGGGGAAGGGTAATGCCGCCGGAGGAGAGGGAGGGGACCGAGAGGCGGAGGCGGTGGCTAGGAGGAGATAGAGATCGTGGAGGGGGGAGGGGGGAGGGAGGCGGAGGTCGGGGACGGTCCAGGATGAGGAGCCCTAATTTGGGTGTTAAAAAATTTTCTTTCCCAATGGTTTAACAAAACCGTTGGAAAAAACCAGCCTAAAACACATTATCCCAACGGTTTTGTTAAACCGTTGGAAAAACCCAACCTAAAATACCTTATCCCAATAGTTTTATTAAACCGTTGGCAAAACCCAGCCTAAAAACACTTATACCAACGGTTTTTTTAAACCGTTGGGAAATAAGTGTTGGTATAGGTCCCAATTCCAGTAGTGATCATTATTCCTTTCACAAATGATTTCTCAACCATCTCTTCTAGTGAGGTTAAAGGATGCTCAACAAGATTATGTGGGAATTAATATGAAAATGGAAACTATTAGAAAATGGAAATCCTCAGAGTTCAATATTAATGAAGAAGGTGTTGTAAGATTCTTGTCAAGAATATTTATACCATGAAATCCTGAATTAATGAATGATTTTTTTGGATGATTCACATAGCTCAACATTCTCTATCCACCCAGGAAGAAAAAAAGATGTATCAAGATCTCTGGGAACACTATTGGTGGGATAATATGAATAATGAGATCACAGAATATACGTCAAGATGTATGGTATGTCAGTAAGTGATGGTGGAAAGCAAAAAAAAAATATAAGGGGATGATGCAACCATTACCCATATCTTCATGGAAATGGGAAATAATCACCATGGAATTTGTCACCAGGCTTCATAATACATATAGTGGAAGAAATGCTATCCGGGTTGTGGTGGATTGACATAAAAAGACTGAACATTTAATTATGATTTGAGAGGATTTTTCATTAGATGAACTTTCTCAGATATACATCAGAAAATTGTTGAGGCTACATGGTGTACCACTATTGATTGTGTCGTATCAAGATCCAAGATTCACCTATAAGTTCTAGAAGAGTATCCAACATGCTCTGAATACTGAGTTAAATATCAACATGGGATATCACTCTCAAATTGATGGCCAATCTGAGTAGAATATCTAGAAAGTTGAGGACATGTTGAGAGCATACCCAATATAATTCAAAGAAGGATGAGATAAAAATATTCCCCTGGTCGAGTTCTCCTACAACAATAGTTTCCAGTCAATCATCCAAATGTCTCCCTATGAGGGCCTTTATGGGAAGAGGTGATGAACCCCTGCATTTTGGGATGAAATTGGGGAATGAAGTCTGCTAGGTCCTGAAATGGTTGATCAAATTGTGGAGAAGGTAAATACCATTCATCATCACATCAAGGCTGCTCAGAGTCGACAAAAATGATATGATGAAAATCATCGACAAGACCTAGAGTTTGATGTTAGAGACATGGTATTCCTACACATATATCCATGGAATAGTGTAATGAGATACGAGAATAAGGTAAATCTTAGCCCAAGGTACATCATCCCTTTTGATATCCTTGATAACATCAGAGTGGTGGCCTACTAACTAGCACTCCAACCTAACCTATCTCAAGTACACGATGTATTCCATGAATCCATATTGAGAAAGTACATACCATAACCCTCTTATATACTACATCTAGAGATGGTACCATTGGAGAATGACCTCTCTTTTAAGGAGAATCTAGTGAAGATCTCAGATCGTAGAGACACAGTTCTATAGAATTAGACAATGAACCTCGTCAAAGTGTTGTAGAGAAACAAAAAGTTTTAAGAAGCAATGTGGGATCCATAGGAGGATATGAAACAAGGTTAACCTCATCTATTTTAATATGGGAAATGAAAATTTCAAGGGTGAAATTTATTAAGGGGTAATATTGTAATGACCCAAACTATTATAAGTGATATTTCCATTTTGATTTAATCAAATGTCTTATTTTTTAAAATGGATATAGAAAAGACATGAACTCTATTTGTTTCATTATATCCAATTAGATTTAAATGAACATTAAACATCATTACCTTTGATAATATAGCCGCTGAAAAGTGATCACATGACTAGTATAATTATACAATTTTAACTAATCCTTTCAACATAGACAAAAAAGGTGATGGTCTCAACCTGTAGGATCATTCCCTATGAATCCCATTTATCAGAAGTTCTGAGGGAGATATAATTTTTTAGAATTTCCATAGACTAGTACCAAGCCGAAATACAAAAACTTAATAATGAGTGATACCATTAATGGGAGAAGTTCAAACTCATCGAGATCACCTCCCAAACCATGTCCACCGAATGGCCCAATGAAATCCCCACCATTGCACACCTTGATCTTAGGGTGTATTCTACTATAATAATTGGATATATATCAATACCCTATCATTATGATTATGTACAATATTTTTTATAGAATAATGAATATACTTTCATTCTATTGTTATTTTTAATGCACAAATAGTATCTTTGGGTAATATTCAAATTCAATTAAGAAATCTATTTTTGTGAATTAATAGATTTTTTTAAATAAATAATATTTTAATTAAATATTATCAATATATTACTTTTATTAAATATAAATGATAAAATAATTTTTATGAAGTAAAATATAACCTTTATAAAGGTTTGAAAACTGTTTTTGTAAAAACCAATCAATTTACAATCAATGTTAGTTTTCATTTTAAACGTGAAAATTCACATATTTATAAAATTAGTTAGATGAAATGAATATTATTTTTAGAATCAGGATGTCAAAATTACCTAATGGTTAATTTTTCATAATTTTTTGATACAGTCAAATGTTTGGGTAAAAATTAAATACCATATAATGATATAGTTTGTTTTATGACAACATAGTGGTTGAATAGTGATGTAATAAACACTATAAAGGGGACATTCGGCCAAATATATGTTTTAAATTTAAAATAATGTGATTTATATTTTTTTACTTATTTTATAAAGCCTTAGTAAATCCTCCAAAATGTGCAATATAATTTATGATTTTAAATTCAATTCATTAATAATGTGACTCAACTCTACATAAGAAGGGATAATATTTTAATATCTTTTTCACTTAGCCTTATAAATTAATTTTTTCCACTCCTATTTAGAAAATACCATGAGAAAAAATCCTAGTAAGGTTTATGGATTAGAATATTTAATTATATAGAGTTCAAAACCTATGTTTGTGAAATATTAAAGCATTCCACTCTCATTTACTATATGAACCCACCCAAGATCCCACTTATCTTCACTCAAAGTCCATGGAGAACATCCTTAATATATCATACCCTCTCTAGAATCCTTACAAGGCACCCCAATCTCTCAATAATCCCCTCTTCAAGATTTTCAAGTCACATAATCAAGTAAGAGAATCCTTCCTTTCTCATTTTTATCCAAGATGATAAACCCTTTTATTTTCAATTAAAAATGATGGGGTAGGTTTTATAACCCCCCCATAGTTCCCTTATTCTATTTTAATGTAGAGATACCACTTTCTCTCTCATGAATCCCTCCCACATAAACCTGTTACCATACCAAAATTTCGTAAGAGTTATTCCATTTCTCCTCTTCCTTCATGTTTCATTATTTTGATATGCCTTATCTTTCCACATTCCTTATGTTCGGGAATGTATTTCTATGAACCTATTACTATCCATTCCAATTATATATGATGAGATATATATTTCTATCAAATAAACCCTTTTTTTGAATGTTTATGTCACGTCGTTAGGCTATCAAAATTTCATAATGAATTTCCATTCCAAAACAATTGTGTCGTAAATATCATACTCATTCCCTATCAAGGGTGTTCAATTTTATACATACATAACTTTTTATTTGGGACTTACATGTATTGATTCCACACCCCTTGATCATGAAATAAATTATGATGATTAATGAATCCATGTTTTATGATCTATGTGGCACACTTATGCATGATAATGAAATGAATTTGACGGGTGTGCCTGGATTTATATAGCACTCTAGTATATTGGGTAATGTTGAGTATTATGATATATCATGATGGGAAAGGGTTTTAGATTATTTATTTATAGGAATTTTTCAACTATTATGTCTTGGATGTTTAAACATGACCTATGATGAAATAATTTAATTTGTTTCCACATTTCCTTGTCATGATTATCATTATATACCATGCCTTTATGTTCATGTTTATTTTATTCTCCATTGTTACTCACATTATATAAAATGTGTTGTCTTCCTCATGTTATTCCATGTTTATTCCCTTACTGGGATTTATTTATCACCCATTTCTTTTGTATGTCCTCAGTTTATCACATGCAATGTTAAGTACAAAGGAATGTTGTGATCATGTAAATGATGTTTTCAATAATTATATTGTATTTTATTTTTTAAGTTGTTATGTAATGTTCCAAATTTCCAAAGAAACTAGACTTCTTGATCTTTCAGGTTGTAGTAAGTGTAATTTTATGTCATCAAATCATGTATAAATGTAACAAAAAGAACCAAGTTTTTATAAAATTGATGTTGTACTATAGTTTATGGTCTTTTATCTCAGAACTTTTATTATTGTAGTTTATGTTCCTTTAGCTCGGAATGTAGGATTACATTAATTTTAAAGCGATGAATCAAGGAATTGATTAAGGATCATGGAATATGGTGACGAAATCCTAGGAATAGCCTATAACGCACTAGGGTGTTTATTTCTATCATGTTGTTATTGAGGATCACAAGGATCAAATATCCCATCTTATAAGGAGGACATGCCTCGGGTTGTAGGTCAAATCCCTTATGTATTAGTACCACTTTCAAACAGAGGTGTCTCAACTCTTTTCTGAGGGTCATAGAAGATTTAGGTGGGGGATATTTGTTGAGGATTATACAATATGGATGATTGGTCCACTTGGATAGTTGGAGTAAGGTTGATAAAATTCATAAACCAAATGTTTCGGTCTCTAAATATGATATGGGGAATCCATTCTAGGGATGACCCTTCACACCTTGAGGTGACAGGTTCTGCCACGATATTTCTGGGGATCACATGGATTGAAGCTCATTTCTTTCAATGAGGGGATTTCTTTATATGGTAGGTCAAGGACCTTATGCATCGATATCATGGTCATGAAAAGATTAAATTAACTCCATTATGAGTTAAATGAATGATATTTTAAGACTCAAATGTCCAGCTGATGAGGTTGGGTATGGGAAGAAATATATCCCATAAGGGTTCTATAACTCTATAGAAATAATGCTCTTAAATTGTGAATATTGATCCCTTTACCACGTCGTTTAGAATCACGAGGTGTAGGTTAGAAAAAGGTTCTACAATGGAGTGTTTCATTCTATATTTGAGAAAGGGTATAGAACACTAGGATGTAACATCAAGGATGATGAATCTTCTTGAGTATTCTGGTAGTGGGAACTGTAAATCATGTTATAGGAATATTTGAGCTAATTGTGTGTGGGAACTGGTGGGTATAGTTCAATCATAGATGATGGTATGAGCCTCTATTTTTCCATGTGGCCAGGATGATAACTCCTAGATTTCATGGGGGGGGGGGCTTCATTGGATCTAACAATTAGTTCATAAGAGCATGTCCATGTTACAAGTCTATTATGGGGAGGTTATTCCAACTTTAAAATTCAAAGGCACGAAGGTTGTTTATGAAATATGTAATATTAAATTAATGTTCGACATACCTAAAGGTTGTTTCATTTCCTAATGAATATGTTTTCATGGAGAGGATATGTGAAAAGATTTTCTTGAACTTAGTGGTCCATCGATTATAAATCTTCTTTTATTAGGGTAACAAAGTACACCCTATGAGATTTATACCTTATTTATTTTTTAACAACTTTTTTTCTAAACTTGTGAGGTGAAGATCTTATCAAGTGAAGACTTTATTTTAGATTTGGACACCCTTTCGGGTTTTCAACCTGATATGTTTTGTTTCACTTTCTATAGAAGTTTAATTTTTTTCAATCTGGGCCATTATAAACTAGAGTTTGAGGGCAAACAAATTTGAAAAACGTTAAGACATGTTGAGGTCATGACCCACATGAACCTAATAAATGGGATGTTATAAAAGAGATTAAAATTAAGATACCCAGGGTTGAGATTACCCCACCATCCTTTTCAGTGGGAGATTAAAACATTGTAAATCAGGATTCGAGGTTCTAAGGTTACATGTAATGATATGGGACAATCATATCATGGATGACCCAGAACACACTATGGGGCTGAGGTCCACCATAGTAACATCAAGCTCACATGTGTTAAAAATCTCTTCTTATAGAGTCACGATATCTCTGATTGGTAGATGTGATCCCTTATGCATTGATAGAATGGTCAACCATAGAGATCACTTTTTATTTCCATGTTCCATGAATGGTTTTTAGAAACATGAAGTGCTCGAAACGTGAAGTGTGGTATATGGATCGAGGTGATTAAAAGACGATGGGTGTACCACTTACTCGGGTTGTCAAGGGTAAGGATATTGTGGTCCTTTTATAAGGGATGATAATTGATGATAGCCTACACATTTCAACATCATGTAGTCGAGATGTACCCACTTCCAGGTAAGTTAAAATAATGCAGTAATGACATATGTTTTGTTCATTTTTAATTTCATGTTACTAGGTCATTTTTTGTGAAGTTTATCATGATGCGGTAAGGGAATTTTTTATTGAATTCAATTTTAACATCATGCGGTAAGTATGTGGGAATCAATAATAAGAATTTTGAATCACATATTACATAAAAAATCATTTCGTAGGTAGATCTAACTCATACATCATAAAAATGATCATTTATGACTCGACCCCCATTCAATATGGGGTGCACTTTTTTCATATAGGTTGTTGTAGTTGGGCCTAGATTTTTAGATTCAAACATCATTATGTATCATGTGGTTTCATGAATCAATAAAAATTTAATTATTGAGCGGTAAAAACTCTATGCAGGTCTAGAACACATGTAGAGGTGGGAATTGTTTCAATTGATTGTTGTAGCTAATCCCAAGATTAGAGATTCCAGACATCACTATGTATCATGTGATGATAGGATTAAAGCAATATATAGTTCTTGAGGAACCATACAATTTAACATCATGCAAAAAAACCATGGATTCTTGATGTGAAAATGGGTATGGTTGATGGACATGAAGATAAAAAATATGAGCATCACTACATATATTAGGATAATAGGAATCAAACCATACATAATTCTTAGGGAAGGAAATGTTTGCACATGTCTAGTATGTAAAGAAATAGGGTAAATTTTTATATTATTTACAACTGGAACTAGGATTAAATATATGGGACTCACTACATATCCTCTAATGTCAAGAATCAAGTTACATAATGTTATTGAGGATGAAGGATTGGTACGAGACCAATCAACCAAAATAGTGGTCCTCTCAAGTGAGGTCCATAGGGATGTTCATAATACTTTCATCGAAAGGAAATAAACTGTGTAGTTTAACATCATATAGTGAGGGATCATGGTATGCCTTTTAATGTCTTAAATTGAGGACCGATATAACTCTATCATGGGCTGATATGCCTTGTTCGTGTGGGGAGACCCTTAATGAAATTTCTAGGTTTGTGTGATCTATTCTTTCTATGAGGAAAAAAGGATCGACAATGATTAATCTCACCATGAAGAGGTGTAACGCCCCGACCCCAGCTGCCCAGAGTCGGTGCATTAATTACATAACATTGGCATGATCACAAGAAAGATCAAATCTCGAAAGACCGATTGGTTTAGTAGCCTTGGAAAATGCCAGATATATTCATAAGTTTTACATTACATTATAAAATGAAAAACTACTACAACAACATAATGTCTCAATAGACCACACTATTATCCCCTCATAAAATCCCTGCAGGTCATTCATAATTTACTTCTTCACTTCCTGGGAAAAATAAAACATAGAAAAGGGGTGAGCTCAAATGCCCAGTAAGGATAACAATATAGCGGAAACTTTCATAAATAAGAATAAACATTTAAGGCAATGTATAACCAAAACAAAAGCCTTTTAAATATGAACTTTCAACATGGTATGGCATAAATAAAATGAAATAGTGCCATTTACTTATTCACATGGATATTCTACTAATCGAATAATCACATGCAAAAATCAATAACCACTTTCATAATGTTGGAATGCATAATGCCAGACTATCATAACCACATAGCCAAGGCCTCGTGCCAAGACTAAAAATAATATTTTGTCAAGGCCTTGTGCCAAGACACTAGTTTGTCTCATGAGACCTACCGATGCATCGAGGAGCTATAGCGGGCTCCACCCGTCACTTATTAAGTCCAATGCATTCCCATATGAAAAGGTTTAAACATAACATAAACATTCGTATTAAAACTAGCATACGAAATGTCAATACTTTCACAATAAACTATGAATGGTATAAAAATAGCACATCCACAGTCAAACATATCACAAAACCTTCAATACAATATAGAAGTTTTGTATCATAATAAATCAACTTCAAATAATCTTAAAATCCATCAAAGGATGTTGACATAGATGAAATCAAAATTCTTTTTAAAGAAATATCTCCTTTTATTTTGAAATCATTTAAGGTCCATATAAAACATTTTTTTTGAAAATATTCTTATAAGCTTGTAAGGAAAGCTTTGAATATTTTATAATGGCGTAAAATAACCGCACCCGCCGTATAAGTTAAAAAAAACATTCTTACCTCAATTCTGTCGAAAAGGTTAAAAAGGACCTTGTTTTGAAAACGACGTAAAGATTCCTTTATAAACCTCTTATAAAAAGTCAAACAAGGGTATAAATGACTTTAACCCATATTCTTGTAAATAGTAAAACTGTTTTGAAATACATTTCGAAGAAACATGGATGTGGATGATAAAGAGATCCCAGTAGATTATTACGTATAATACAACCTCGGATAATGAAGAGATTGTGAAATAACCCTTACCTTGTACTTTTCCTTGGTTGGGGTAGGTTAACCTCCTGTATAATGGTGAAATAATTGTTATTAAATTATACAAGAATCATATATATTAATATGATATCATATATGATCTTTTAACATTGATTTGTTAATAATATCTTAGAATTATCGTCGTTTCGGGTGTTAACTTACTTGTTTTCTTTTATATGTTTTGTTATGTAAGACATGTTTGTAAAGGATAGGTTGTATATTATTCATATCCAGAATGATATCAAGTCCTTAAACATCATTTTTAAATAATCAAATGATAATTATACTTGAATGGATACGATGGAGAATGAATCTCATCGCGTTCGTGGAGACGGTAGTCCGTACGTACGCACGAGCGACAATATCATTCTTTTGATATTAAAATAATATATAAATGTATGGTATATCATATATACAGAATCATTAACATGTTATATTTATTATTTACATGAGTTACACATCATTATTATACCCATCCAAATAATAATATATTGAATAACAATTACACCACGACGTGGAGACGGTAAGCCGTACGTACGCACGTATGGTGACATGTTATTCAAAGGGTGGATAGAATACTGAATATGGTTGTACCATATTTATAATACATCACAGTATATGTGAGATACTGGAGTTATTATTTTAGAATGGTAAGAACAAAGAAAGAGGAAGTGGAAGAAGAATGGAAATTAGAAAAGGGTGGTGAAATCATTACCTCTTCTTCGGGTTCTTCCTTTTGATTTGATCAAAAGGGCTCCTTAGGTTGGCTTTATGATCAAACTAAGGCCTCTAGGTTGTAGTGAGGAATGTTGGGAGAGTATTTGGGCAGAGTTTGGCCGAACCAAAAGGCTTTGAAGGTGTGAAGAAATGAGAAGGAGGAGTGCCCTTTTATAAGAGGGGTGAGGGGTACCTTTGGAAAAGTTAGAAATATTAATTTATAATAAATTCATATTCGGTTTCTAAAGGCTCCAAAGTTGATTATTAAAAGGTTAAGGTAGGGATAGGTCGAACACCACTCAACCAATAGAATTTAGACAGGTTTGGGTACTTATATTAACCTTATCTTTAAGTATTAACTCTAAGTTAATTAGTTTCACTTTTACAATGTCTCTTTGTATTTTTATATAATATGGTTAATAAACTTACTATATACATCCAAGAGACCCCAAGTGGTCCATTAATTATTAACCTATCATAATATAAGTCTCTTGGCTGAACCTTAGATTTTTAGGAATTTAATATCAATTAATAATATAATATTTGTTTTAAGAACTCTTTTATGTCAATTTTGACACTATTCAATAGTTGATTTTTGTGAAACTCATAACAGATTGATTACTTCGAACAAAGTCAATTAAATCAATACTAATATATCATATTATCCTATAAAATTAGTTTAATTCATTAAAAGTTTCATATTATATTTATTTGGGTATTTATAATATCAATTATTTTAATTTTTCACTATTATAGTAATTACTGCATCATCATTGTGTCATAAATAAAATAACTTATTTAATGTATAAAAATTATAAATAAAATATCATTATGTAGGAAATCTTTTTATCTTTCTAATGAATATTTATAATCGAAAATCCAACATGTATAACCCTATGTAAAAATTGTTCTTCTAAAAGATGTAAGCTTATGCCATTTTTATTTTTATTTAATCTTTATTAATATAATGTGTCATTATCACTTACAAGTGGATCCATGGGGTCCCAAAATAGACCCAAAGATTCCCATGGTCGACCATGTATCAACCAATAGGTTTAAGACACGTTTTAGGGTAATTTAGTATTATTATAATATTATTTTTTAACCCTTATTTACCAGATTCACCCTTAACCATGGTAAATAAAATATTTACCGCAGTAATTATTCAAAATGTCTAAAAATAAAAGTTACCTATTTACACAATTTGAAAATCCTGATTCCAAATATGGAATCCATTTTCCTAAATTCAAAACACAGAAGTGGCAGAAATTAATTTAAAATTAATTCTCGCTGTCAAAACAAAAAGCGTGTTTTTAAGAGGTAATAACTATCAAAAGATTAACACTTGTTTATGTTCGGTTTAATTGTAAAATTATGTCCAATGACCAACATTATATTAAATGGTAAAAATATATTCTAAATATACTTTAAAACCACTCAAAATCACAATTTATCACTATTAATTATTTTGATTAAAAAAGTTGTTTTTAATTAAAATTTAGAAATTTTCACTATTCATCAAAATATGAAAGTTATCCGAAAAGTACCAAAATTTCACCCTAGGCTAATTTCGATATTCCGAATCCAAAAATGAAGTCCATTTTGAAATATAAAATATATATGATTTCAAAAAGTAGGTATTACTATTCACAACGGCTAGTTTAATTAGTTGTGGTGTGTGTTAGAACTCGAGGTTGCGTACAACACACGCTATCGCATTATTCGAAGGGAAACGTACCGTAGAAGCTTGGGGTGTTATATTCTCCCCTCCTTCAAATAATTGCGTCCTCGCAATTTCTAGGGTATTACTGCATAAAAAGACTCGGGTGGTTCTTCATCATAAGTTCCTCGGGTTCCCACGTTGCCTCTTCCATCTTATGATTCCTCCACAAAACTTTTACCAGACGCGTCGTCCGGTTTCTCAGAACTTGTTCTCTCGTATCAAGAATCTTGATGGGCTCTTCGCAATAAGACAGATCGGGTTCCAGTTCTAAATCTTCATAGGTGAGTACATGCGTTGGGTCAGGCATGTATTTCCTCAACAGAGATACGTGGAACACATCGTGAACTTTGGAGAGACTTGGCGGCATTGCCAATCGGTAAGCTACAGCCCCAATTCGTTCTAGAATTTCGAAAGGTCCGATGTACCTGGGACTCAATTTACCTTTCTTACCAAAACGTATGACTCCCTTCCACGGAGATACCTTCAGGAAAACATGATCACCGACTTGAAATTCCAAATCCTTCCTTCGATTATCGGCATAGCTCTTCTGCCTACTTTGAGCTGCTTTGATGTGATTTTGGATTACTTTCACCTTTTCCACCGTTTCCTCCACCAGCTATGGGCCTACAAGTTTTCTTTCACCAACGTCATCCCAACAGGTTGGTGTACGACATCTATTTCCGTATAACGCTTCATATGGTGCCATCTGTATACTCGAATGGAAGCTATTGTTATAGGAAAATTCTACCAGTGGTAAATATTGATCCCACATACCCTGAAAGTCAAGTGAGCAAGATCTCAACATGTCTTCTAAGGTTTGAATAGTCCGTTCTGATTGTCCGTCTGTCTGAGGGTGGTAAGCAGTGCTCAAATGAAGTTCAGTATCCAGGGATTTCTGAAGACTTTTCCAGAATCTTGAAGTAAAACAGGGATCACGATCAGAAACAATCGATAGGGGTACTCCATGAAGTCTCACAACTTCATTAATGTATAGTCTTGCTAGACGTTCCAGGGGTAGATCTTCTCTTATAGAAAGAAAATGTGCTGTCTTGGTAAGACGATCAACAATAACCCATATTGCATCGTTCCTTCTAGGAGTCTTTGGTAGCCCCATGACAATTTCCATCGTAATATTGTCCCATTTCCACTCCGGTATGGGAAGAGGTTGCATGACTCCTCCAGGCTGTTGCCTTCCAGCTTTCACTTGTTGACAAACCATACATCTTGACACAAAATCAGCAATCTCCCTCTTCATGTTGTCCCACCAAAAATGTTCCTTCAAATCTCTATACATTTTGGTGCTCCCAGGGTGTATAGAGAAATTGGAACTATGAGCATCATCCAGCAATTCCCTTTTTAGATCAGGTAAATCGGGAACACAAAGTCTCTTCCCGAATTTCAAAATCCCATCTTCATAGACAAAGTCTCTCAATCTCCCATCATTCACAGCTTTAATCTTCTTCTGAAATTCTTCATCATCGGTCTGAGAACTCTTAATCCTCTCTAGTAAAGATGGTTTGGCAACCATTTGTAAAAGCATTGATGTTTCGCCTTCCCTGGTTATTCCCATGTCCATCTTCACTAGATCCATGAAAATTGGATCCCTTTCAATTCTCATCATGTTCAGAACTCCATGGTCTTTTCTGCTCAAAGCATCTGCTACTTTGTTTGCTTTCCCCAGGTGGTAGTGTATCGTGCAATCATAATCCTTGAGTAATTCAAGCCATCTCCTTTGCCTCATGTTGAGTTCTTTTTGTGAGAAAATATACTTCAAACTCTTGTGATCAGTATAAATCTCACATTTTTCACCATAGAGGTAGTGCCTCCATATCTTCAAAGCAAATATTACAGCTGCTAACTCGAGATCATGAGTAGGATAGTTTTGTTCATGAATTTTCAACTGTCGTGATGCATAGGCGATAACTCTATCATTCTGCATAAGGACACAACCAAGTCCTTTCTTTGATGCATCACTATAAATAACGAACCCATCATTCCCCGATGGTAGAGTCAATATAGGAGCATTGACTAATCTTCTCTTCAGTTCTTCGAAACATTCTTCACACTCTTTTGTCCAAACAAATTTAACCCCTTTACGTGTGAGCTTCGTTAATGGGTTTGCCAATCGGGCAAAATTCTGGACGAAACGTCGATAATAACCTGCCAAACCAATAAAACTACGTACCTCAGTTATACTCGTAGGTGCTGGCCATTCTTGGATTGCCTTGGTCTTAGAAGGATCAACAGAGATTCCATCTTTAGAGACAATATGGCCAAGAAAAGAAATCTCCTGAAGCCAGAATTCACACTTGCTAAACTTCCCATATAATTCATGCCTCCTCAGAGTCTTCAAGATAATGCGCAAGTGATTTTCATGATCTTCGTAGGTTTTGGAGTATACCAAGATATCATCAATAAATACCACCACAAATTCATCGAGATACTCCTTGAAAACTCTATTCATCAGATCCATGAATACAGAGGGTTCATTAGTCAATCCAAACGGCATTACAGTAAACTCGTAATGCCCGTACCTGGTTCGAAATGCTGTTTTCGGAATGTCTTCCTTCTTCACACACAACTGATGGTATCCAGATCGAAGGTCAATCTTTGAAAAGTATTGAGCTCCATGCAGTTGGTCAAATAAATCATCAATACGAGGTAGGGGATACTTGTTCTTTATTGTTATAGCATTGATCTCCCTGTAGTCGATACATAACCTCATAGATCCATCTTTCTTTTTAACAAAAAGAACAGGGGCTCCCCATGGAGAAACACTAGGGCGAATAAATCCCTTATTACTCAATTCCTCTAGTTGTTTCTTTAGTTCGACTAACTCTACAGTGGCCATTCTATAAGGGGTCTTCGATATAGGCCTTGATCCAGGAATCAAATCAATGGAAAACTCAACTTCTCGTTCTGGAGGATGTCCAGGTAAATCTTCTGGAAATACGTCTACAAATTCTTTCACAACAGGTACATCCTCTATTTGAACATTCCTTTCCTCACCGACAGTTATTTCATTCTCTTCCTCCCCAATAATTGAATTAAGTTGAGCTACAGGGGGTGGATCTAAATAAGAATTAGGTGGTGACGATTCTGCTCTAAAAATAAGGTGCTCCTTATCATTATCATCAAGAATCGTAACCTCTTTCTTCTTACAATAAATCTTCGCATCATAGTCCGAAAGCCAGTCCATACCGAGGATTATATCAAACTCAATCATAGGTATGACGATGAGATCAGCAGATAAAGAAAATTTATGTGCTCTAATGGGGACTGATTCACAAAACTTTGTTGCAATGATACTTCCCTTAAGAGTTTTAACTGACAACTCCCTTATTAAATCAAATTGGAAATATCTAATTTTCTTAGCAAACTGGGAAGATATGAAACAATGCGATGATCCAGAATCAAATAATGCATTTGCTAAACTTGAGGAAACCATTAAATTACCTGCCACCACGTCTTTTGGAGCTTCTACCTCTGCAGTAGTGATAGCATAAGCCTGGCCTTGATCCCTTGGCCTTTTCTGAGGTAAGTTCTCCTGACACTTAGGGCATGCATTTGCATAATGCCCCATCTCCCTGCAATTGTAGCACTGAACGTTGGTAGCTTCCTTCTTCCCCTTGCAATCATGAGCTTGGTGGCCTTTTTCACCACACTTGTAACAGACTCCCATTCCCTTCAGGCAAGCACCGGGGTGTTTCTTCCCGCACTTACCACAAGATGGATATTCAACCTTTCCCTTCTTCCCCTTATTTCCATTCCCAGATTGATCAGCAGGTCTCTTCTTCTCTTGCTTTGCTTTAAAGTCATAAGACTTAGAGAATTCCTTTTCGGTCTTGATAGCACATGAGACAATGTCTTCGTACGATGAAAAGGATTGTGAGACTAATGCTCGACGGAGAAATGTTTTTAACCCATCAAAGAAACGATCAATCTTACTTCTTGGGTTGTGAATATAATCACCAGCGTACCTCGCTAACCTTGTAAAGTTAGCCTCATACTTTGTGACATTCTCATCCTCCTTTTGTCTCAGACTCAGAAATTGTCTTTCCATATCTGCTCGATGGTCGCGAGGAAAGTATTTTTCTAAAAACAGATCTTTGAACTCCCTCCATTCCATATTTGACACTTCATCATCTTCTTTCGTATTTTGAATCAATGACCACCATTGATCAGCATCTCCAGTGAGGCGGTAAACTGCCATGGTAACGTTTTCCCTTTCACTACACCCCAAAGCCTGAAATATTTTCTCTAGGGAAAATATCCATTGCTCAGCTACTAAGGGATTTGTACTCCCATTGAACGTTGGTGGTTGTTGTCTCATGAATCGATCTAACATTGATCCTCCACGCTGCGGATCAGGGTGCTCCATGCGGGTAAGGTTATTATTCATAACCTGAGTAAGTTGTCCCAGTATGGTGATTAGCTGATCAGCACCAGTTGCATCACCAGCCCCACTATAATTATCTTGAGCAGGAGGGAAATCCCTACATGGAGTGCGTGCATTGATACGGTTTCCATTTCTTCCACTAGGCGCCATTTCTAAACAATGGCATAAACTAGATCAGTTTATGAATCAAAATACATAATCCCATACTTATAAAACACTTAGCATGAATTGAACTATTTATGGATATAATCCATAATCATAAAAATGTTTTCTTTGAGGAAGTATATACTCATAAACCCTTCATAATGATTTGTAAAGATAGTGAGAGTTATCCTAAGCATATCCCCCGGGAGTGTCGTAACCAAGAGTGCAGCAAGGCCCGTTGTCGTGCACCAGTTCCCGTTCGAGTCTAGCTCAAAGCGGTGTTTTCGGGTTTTACCCCTAGGTACATCTGTGCCAGAGCCGCCTCTACCTGCTCGTATCCAGACAGGGATGTATTGCTCGGAAAACTCACAAAATCTCTACAATACCAAAATTCTAGGAAGTTCTTCTATACTAATCCTCAAAGTTCATCTTAGGTCTACGTGCTCTAATCAGAGTTTATCTAAATCTAGCTTCCAAGGTTTGTACTAAACTTCCTCTGATACCAACTGTAACGCCCCGACCCCAGCTGCCCAGAGTCGGTGCATTAATTACATAACATTGGCATGATCACAAGAAAGATCAAATCTCGAAAGACCGATTGGTTTAGTAGCCTTGGAAAATGCCAGATATATTCATAAGTTTTACATTACATTATAAAATGAAAAACTACTACAACAACATAATGTCTCAATAGACCACACTATTATCCCCTCATAAAATCCCTGCAGGTCATTCATAATTTACTTCTTCACTTCCTGGGAAAAATAAAACATAGAAAAGGGGTGAGCTCAAATGCCCAGTAAGGATAACAATATAGCGGAAACTTTCATAAATAAGAATAAACATTTAAGGCAATGTATAACTAAAACAAAAGCATTTTAAATATGAACTTTCAACATGGTATGGAATAAATAAAATGAAATAGTTCCATTTACTTATTCACATGGATATTCTACTAATCGAATAATCACATGCAAAAATCAATAACCACTTTCATAATGTTGGAATGCATAATGCCAGACTATCATAACCACATAGCCAAGGCCTCGTGCCAAGACTACAAATAAGATTTTGTCAAGGCCTTGTGCCAAGACACTAGTTTGTCTCATGAGACCTACCGATGCATCGAGGAGCTATAGCGGGCTCCACCCGTCACTTATTAAGTCCAATGCATTCCCATATGAAAAGGTTTAAACATAACATAAACATTCGTATTAAAACTAGCATACGAAATGTCAATACTTTCACAATAAACTATGAATGGTATAAAAATAGCACATCCACAGTCAAACATATCACAAAACCTTCAATACAATATAGAAGTTTTGTATCATAATAAATCAACTTCAAATAATCTTAAAATCCATCAAAGGATGTTGACATAGATGAAATCAAAATTCTTTTTAAAGAAATATCTCCTTTTATTTTGAAATCATTTAAGGTCCATATAAAACATTTTTTTTGAAAATATTCTTATAAGCTTGTAAGGAAAGCTTTGAAGATTTTATAACGGCGTAAAATAACCGCACCCGCCGTATAAGTTAAAAAAAACATTCTTACCTCAATTCTGTCGAAAAGGTTAAAAAGGACCTTGTTTTGAAAACGACGGAAAGATTCCTTGATAAACCTCTTATAAAAAGTCAAACAAGGGTATAAATGACTTTAACCCATATTCTTGTAAATAGTAAAACTGTTTTGAAATACATTTCGAAGAAACATGGATGTGGATGATAAAGAGATCCCAGTATATTATTACGTATAATACAACCTCGGATAATGAAGAGATTGTGAAATAACCCTTACCTTGTACTTTTCCTTGGTTGGGGTAGGTTAACCTCCTGTATAATGGTGAAATAATTGTTATTAAATTATACAAGAATCATATATATTAATATGATATCATATATGATCTTTTAACATTGATTTGTTAATAATATCTTAGAATTATCGTCGTTTCGGGTGTTAACTTACTTGTTTTCTTTTATATGTTTTGTTATGTAAGACATGTTTGTAAAGGATAGGTTGTATATTATTCATATCCAGAATGATATCAAGTCCTTAAACATCATTTTTAAATCATCAAATGATAATTATACTTGAATGGATACGATGGAGAATGAATCTCATCGCGTTCGTGGAGACGGTAGTCCGTACGTACGCACGAGCGACAATATCATTCTTTTGATATTAAAATAATATATAAATGTATGGTATATCATTTATACAGAATCATTAACATGTTATATTTATTATTTACATGAGTTACACATCATTATTATACCCATCCAAATAATAATATATTGAATAACAATTACACCACGACGTGGAGACGGTAAGCCGTACGTACGCACGTATGGTGACATGTTATTCAAAGGGTGGATAGAATACTGAATATGGTTGTACCATATTTATAATACATCACAGTATATGTGAGATACTGGAGTTATTATTTTAGAATGGTAAGAACAAAGAAAGAGGAAGTGGAAGAAGAATGGAAATTAGAAAAGGGTGGTGAAATCATTACCTCTTCTTCGGGTTCTTCCTTTTGATTTGATCAAAAGGGCTCCTTAGGTTGGCTTTCTGATCAAACTAAGGCCTCTAGGTTGTAGTGAGGAATGTTGGGAGAGTATTTGGGCAGAGTTTGGCCGAACCAAAAGGCTTTGAAGGTGTGAAGAAATGAGAAGGAGGAGTGCCCTTTTATAAGAGGGGTGAGGGGTACCTTTGGAAAAGTTAGAAATATTAATTTATAATAAATTCATATTCGGTTTCTAAAGGCTCCAAAGTTGATTATTAAAAGGGTAAGGTAGGGATAGGTCGAAAACCACTCAACCAATAGAATTTAGACAGGTTTGGGTACTTATATTAACCTTATCTTTAAGTATTAACTCTAAGTTAATTAGTTTCACTTTTACAATGTCTCTTTGTATTTTTATATAATATGGTTAATAAACTTACTATATACATCCAAGAGACCCCCAAGTGGTCCATTAATGATTAACCTATCATAATATAAGTCTCTTGGCCGAACCTTAGATTTGTAGGAATTTAATATCAATTAATAATATAATATTTGTTTTAAGAACTCTTTTATTTCAATTTTGACACTATTCAATAGTTGATTTTTGTGAAACTCATAACAGATTGATTACTTCGAACAAAGTCAATTAAATCAATCCTAATATATCATATTATCCTAGAAAATTAGTTTAACTCATTAAAAGTTTCATATTATATTTATTTGGGTATTTATAATATCAATTATTTTAATTTTTCACTATTATAGTAATTACTGCATCATCATTGTGTAATAAATAAAATAACTTATTTAATGTCTAAAAATTATAAATAAAATATCATTATGTAGGAAATCTTTTTATCTTTCTAATGAATATTTATAATCGAATATCCAACATGTATAACCCTATGTAAAAATTGTTCTTCTAAAAGATGTAAGCTTATGCCATTTTTATTTTTATTTAAGCTTTATTAATATAATGTGTCATTATCACTTACAAGTGGATCCATGGGGTCCCAAAATAGACCCAAAGATTCCCATGGTCGACCATGTATCAACCAATAGGTTTAAGACACGTTTTAGGGTAATTTAGTATTATTATAATATTATTTTTTAACCCTTATTTACCGGATTCACCCTTAACCATGGTAAATAAAATATTTACCGCAGTAATTATTCAAAATGTCTAAAAATAAAAGTTACCTATTTACACAATTTGAAAATCCTGATTCCAAATATGGAATCCATTTTCCTAAATTCAAAACACAGAAGTGGCAGAAATTAATTTAAAATTAATTCCCGCTGTCAAAACAAAAAGCGTGTTTTTAAGAGGTAATAACTATCAAAAGATTAACACTTGTTTATGTTCGGTTTAATTGTAAAATTATGTCCAATGACCAAAATTATATTAAATGGTAAAAATATATTCTAAATATACTTTAAAACCACTCAAAATCACAATTTATCACTATTAATTATTTTGATTAAAAAGTTGTTTTTAATTAAAATTTAGAAATTTTCACTATTCATCAAAATATAAAAGTTATCCGAAAAGTACCAAAATTTCACCCTAGTCTAATTTCGATATTCCGAATCCAAAAATGAAGTCCATTTTGAAATATAAAATATATATGATTTCAAAAAGTAGGTATTACTATTCACAACGGCTAGTTTAATTAGTTGTGGTGTGTGTTAGAACTCGAGGTTGCGTACAACACACGCTATCGCATTATTCGAAGGGAAACGTACTGTAGAAGCTTGGGGTGTTATAAGAGGAACTTAATGATATGACAATGTAATGTTATTGCATGTGGTGGCTAGAGAAAGATATATGATCAAGACATCCCTACATATCTCATTTTAAAAAGATCATCACGACGTATATAGTTCTAGAAACCCATGTAGTTTAATTTCATGTGGTAAGGACATCAGCCGTTCAGTTTAGCATCTTGTGGTAAGGATGTGGGTCACTTGATGTTAATGGGAAGTAAAACCAAGGATCTATACAGTTTTACCGCATGTAGTGAACACATCTACCATTTGGTTTAAAATCATGGGGTAAGTACAAGGATCACCCGATGTGAATGAAAAAGAATATTTTGTTTGTACCCCCAATACTATATGATACGACATCACTATGTATCCTTTTATGGGAGGAATCAGGCCACATATAGTTCTTGGATAAAGATATTCCCTATGTGGAGATAAGTCTCATTCGAGGACGGAGGCATTTCACCCTTACTTCCCATAGTTCAAGATCATTTGTGGTGAGTCGTTTGTGAGATGGTGCATCCCATGAAATTTAACTTCATGTGGTTAGAATTATCTTTTGCGTTTTTATTTTATAAAACTGAAAGGAGAGACCTTTCATAGTTTAACATCTTGCTACAAATATGAGTAATGAATATTTTAACATCATGTGATCAGGATGATGGGTGCATGATGATAGATATGAAAAGTATTTCTCCAGAAATATCACATTAGTGGTGGGTGTGACACATTACCCATCCATTTTATCAAATGAGTGAGCTCCATTGTTATAGTCCTTATCTATGACGTAAGGAACATCACATTTGGGTTCCATATTTGGAGGTTTCTTGCTTGGTATCATTGGGGTCCTAAGAGCCAACACCAGTTATCATTGGAGGAAATAATGGTGGAGAAACTTCTTATTAATGCATCATTATAACATATTCTGATGGAAATAAATGCTTTGAAATATACACAACTTGTTCTCATAAATATACTCCAATTCATCTAGATTCTTTTTTAATTTCTCATCATATGAATATTTTCCAAAAAATGGATATTCAGAGTGAAGGTTGATGGAATTGTATGTGTAATACTTCCATGGTCGGTTACACTAATTATTATTTTGTTTCATGTGTAGTAGTGTGCATAGTGGTACGATAGGACCATAAATTATGGAGGATCTTGTTGGTCCATGACTTCTTATCCTTATTCATCATCTTTTGGATTATATGTTAAACCATTTTATTGAAGTATCTTATCTTCCCATTTGATACAACAAGCTAGTGAGATAATTGATTGGGCTTGATATTGTATGCATGGTATAGTTTCTTCAACTCCATAGAATAGAGGTTTTGTCATTGTCTATCAATATTATGTGAGGGAATACGAACCTTGTAATGAAATGGGACATTCCATAGTTGATGATGTTTTCATCTCAAATTATTTGAGGATTATTTACTCTTCCCATTATAAAAATAAGTCAGTATAAGTAATTATGTACTTCAACAACTCAGTAGTGGTTGGGGGATATGTCCCCAGAACATCCATTACCGAAACAAAAAATAGTTGGGAATATTTATATATATTGAAATTATAGGGGCTGGAGGATGAAGTTTGAATTCATCTTAAATGCATGAATTTTACAAGTGAATTACACACATTCATGTATCATGGTTAGCTAGTAGTATCCAAACATCATGATTTGGTAATATTTCCTAGTTCCAAATTGATTATCACAGTAGAACCCGATATGAAATTCTTCAATGATAGTGAGAATATATCATTCTACAATGCATTTGAGGAGGATTCCACTGAACCCACACTTATAAATGGCCTTCTTCTCTTTTGGACCGATCTGTAGGAAAACATTCACTGAATGATGCCATATTTGTTCCCTTTCAACTTTATCCATCAGGAGAGTCCCATTTTGTAGATAACTGATTATAGGCCCCATCCATCTAGGGGTGGATATCAGCTCCTAATGCTATGGGGAAGTGTTTACCAGATTGATTTTATTCATATTGTATACAATTACCAATGACACCATTCTTCCGTCGGTGATATGAAAGATTGATTCCTCCGGATCTTGGTTGGCCAAGGTTGTGGCTACATTATCCACTATGTCAATGTGAGAATTATTTGATCAATGAAGATGATGCAATGTGGTTTCAAAAGGGAAAACTTCCCTTAGTCCCTTAACGTAGCCAGTGAGATGGTCCGTTTATTTCTTTTTTTACGGTAGATTAGCCACTGATCTTATTTATCACTAGTTCAAAATCCCCTTTGATACTCTGGTAGGAAATCTACAGTTGTAGGTTCAGTTCTAATATAGTGATGACCGCTTGGTATTATACCTCAATATTCATGAATCTTTTCAGATATTGATAAATCATAGGGGAAGATACTCTGTATGTAGATACAAATAAAATCCCAAATCCAAAATGATTGAGTTTTTAATTTTCAATCATTTTTCTAATAGGAATCTCGGAGGCGCCATCACAATAAATATCACATGACCAAGGAGTGTCTGGGGAATAGAATGCCTCCACATCTCGGTGCTCATTGTCCACCGATGTATTATTCAGAGAAGATTTTTCCACGATGAAATTAATCATGGATTTTTCTTTCAATGATGTATGTAATATTAACTGAATGTCATATTACTGCTAAATGCCCATCCATTAAACAAATATTCTAGTCAATATAGAATGTCCAAAGATGTTCTTGAGAAGATAAATAAGATAGAATATATGGACTATGTGGTGCTTCAAGTAATGCCTCAACCTTTTCACTGTTAAGATGAGTGGAATATAGTTCTTCTCAACATCAGAGTATGGGGTATTAGTACATATCATTTTTTGAATGTGGTATTAGAGAATATTATTTGTCCTTACAACATTTTTTGTGCAAGGAGGATTCCTAGTTAGAGTTCCATGGTAGCCACATAAAATATTAGGGGAATCCCTTCCACCAGAGGCATTATAACTGGTGGGTGCATCAAATACATCATAACACTTTTGAAGGCTAATTGTAAATCATCATCTCATTGATAGGTGATTCCCTTCTTCATTATCTTCATAAAGGGGATAACTTTTCTAGCCATGTTGGATATGAAATTCAAAATGTAGTTGCGGTTCCCTTAGAGACACCTATATTTTTGAGATTTCTGGGGGTGAAATTTATAAAATAACACTAATATTTTTCCATTCAACTTCAATTCCATGGTAGCATACCAAAAATCCAAGGAACTTCCCTGATGTTACCCCAAAGGTTCATCTAAGTGGATTCATCTTTAGTCAATGTTATTACAGCTTGTTAAATATTATTTCAATATATATTAATTTATCACATTGCTTTTGGTATTTTACCACTATTTAATTGAAATAAAATTAATCTATTAATCCCAATAATGTATTAAAGGTATGATTCTCAGAAGGATGATAAGTGGAACCAGTTTTCTTTACGCCAAATGGAATTACCTGATAGAAAATGATACCTTGAGGCACAGTGAAGGTAGTGGATTCTCATCTTCAGGGTCCATATTTATATGATTGTACCATGAATAAACACCCATGAACGAAATGTCTTTGAAGGTAGCAGCTTCATCGATCAAATGTTTTATGATCATCAATGAGAAATCTCCCTTTGGAAAGTGCTAATTAAGGTATCAAAAATCATTGAAGATGATAATATGCCTATTCATTTTCTTGATAGGGATGATGTTGGAGATCAATCATGGTTGTTTCAATTCATAGAAAAAAATAGATTTTATCATTTGTTTTCAACTTCCAACTCAACATTGGTGGAATGAGAGGCATGCATCTTCCTAGACACCTACTTAAATATTTGACGCTCAATGGGTAAGTTAATATTGGTCATAGACACATATGGATGTATTCCATGAATTAATGTATAGATACAAGTGAACACATATCAGTGTTTCCTAAAAAAATTATTATAAATTTCTTTCTCTTAGAGGTGAATAGAGGAACTAATTAGTGTAGGTTTTGGGTCTTCTTCAGTTCCTAGATTCGTCTTCCTGTGATAATAAATGGTAGTGGAGACTCCATCCTTGATTGCGGGAGGGGAGTTTCAATGGTCATCCTCTTCCTATAACTCCTATAAGTCTATAGATATATTTTCATACAAAATTGGTGATCTGGGTGAATATCTGACACTATTGGGGTGATAGAGGCCATGATAAAAGTAATCATAATCCCCTACTATCTGAGACAATACAGAGAGATTCTAGAGCTGATTTTTTTACACTGTCATTAGGGATAGGAGGATCTTGGACATCTGGGTTCGAGTCCATCACCCCGACTAGATTTATGGGGAGCACATAGTCATTGTGAAGCTTGAACCAGAGATTTTAATGGGTGGTCCCCAAGAAGTTGGGGTTTGTGAAAAATATATCATCACCCACCATTGGTTAGTTTTATTTAGTTTTATAGGAACCTACTTTGGTATATGTGGCTCAACAAGCCTCAAATGTAGCATTATCACCATGTAGTATGCCGAACTTTCCATCAATGGGGTATTTTAGGAACTGATGGAATGTTGGAGGTAACTCAATGTGGTTATGGAGCCAAGCACTTTTGAGCAAGACATTTAATGTGGTGCCTTTCTAAATAACCAAAAACTTTGAGTCATATTTGAATTCCCCAAACTGATATTTTTTTTGTTCTTCCTAAGAATTTCATGTCACACTTATCATATTCTTTAATGGTCATCCTTGTGAATTATAGGTCCCCTTATCTATATACCAACCATAATAGGTTTTGAATTGGGATTATAATGACCCTAGAACCATTTTGAATCATATCCCTTTAGATATCGAAATTATTGATTCTACCCATAATACATAGAGGCCAAATGTTAAATTGGATGACCTCCACCTGATCATGTTTAGTGAATGAGATGGACGCATGGAATTATAATTTCATGGTCTCCATTTGATAAACCTCGATGGTAGTATGTTCTATATCAAAATACTATGGGTTATAGAGGGATTCAATGAGTGCCTCCCAAATCTCTTTTGAATGATGGAGTGAATCTAGGAGTGATAACATGGCAGGGACAATGGCCATCTATTTCAAAATGTTTTATTTTTGTTCCAGATGTCGGTGAATCCCAATATGGATCATCTCCATGACATGTAGCTTAGGATATGGAGTATTTGAGGTGGACATGATTGGTTCTTATGCAGAGGTCGAGGGAGTATCTACTACCAGTGGAACAAGCCACATCGACCTTCCCTATTTTTTAGATTGATCAAATAGTCACACCCCTGCTAGGTAGTCATATAGGACTACTAGGCATGGGCAACTGGTTCAGAGATATTGGACACCTTCATATCTCTTTTGTTCTTGCTGGAGCACTTTACCACAAGTATTAGCTTTATATATGTCATCTTTGGGGATGTGACTGAAACATTGTGTCTGACCACACCCGAACTATGCCTGATATCCTTGGTTCTTACTCATGCAGCCTATTTTTCCTTGTATATGTGTGAGAAACTCATATTTTATGGAATATTAATCATAGTAGTAGGTTTCTACCAAGTGTATCATATTTATAGAACCAATGATGAGATCTTCATTTGATGAGGATTCTACTTGGTGTGGTGGTACCCATGCAGCAAATGTTGTGGGGAAGAAATCTATGAGTTAGAGCTTCTACTAGATTGAAATATGACTCATTTTCATCTATTTATTCTTTCTTTTCGTGGTAACATACACCTTTAGGATGCATATTTGATGTTACATCACTGGGTGGGGGTTATATTATGTGTTTTCACAGTTGTGATCTAAGGGTGACATGAGCTTAGTCAACTATTTTTTGAGACCTCCATTTATCAAAATTCCACTCACGCATGGTCAGAACTTTCCTCCAAAATTTTTATTCTTATGACTACGGACTGGTTATGCACACCACCTACTCTAAAGAATTATATAACACCACCTATCTAGAATTGACGATTCCTTGAAAGAAGTATTTGAATACAAATCCTGATTAGAAATTATGACCAAGCATTCTATAGAATGGGAATTATTTGGGAAGGTTATTAAGTTTTACTACATCATTATTCTTGGGAGACAGTATCGTGAGTAAGTTATTATCCACGACCTCTAAGAAAAAATTAGGGACTTGTTCATTTTGGATGGAGTATGATTTATTGATATGTTTGTCAAATCTCGAGTGACTCTGATTTCTGTTTACTTCTTTCTGAGGGAGATTTTATGTTTATCACCACTCAACAAGAGGATGTGGGTGGTTTTCAACTTACCAAGGTGCTTGGATGGTCACTGATACTATTTTGAGAGTGATAATTGTTGGTTATGAATTTCCTAGACATTCCCCTTATGATGAGTGCATGAGGCATGATATGGATCAGGTTATTTAAATGGTATCATCAATATTTTTTTCTATTTATGTGAAATAATTAAACTGACACGATACTTCATTGGGACAAGTGGTTTCTGCAACTCAACCCATATTTTTTTATCATAATTTTCCAACAATTTATCATGTGATATAGGGATTCTCATTGAATATGTTAAACACTTCCATATGAATATGAGGTCAGGCACCCTATCATTTTCACAATTTTTTTAGT
This sequence comes from Viscum album, assembly GCA_963277665.1. Taxonomy (NCBI): domain Eukaryota; kingdom Viridiplantae; phylum Streptophyta; class Magnoliopsida; order Santalales; family Viscaceae; genus Viscum; species Viscum album. Next base: position 1,506,582,771 of record OY728139.1, on the reverse strand, counting down.
TCTTTAGGATGATGATTTTTATTTTCCTTTGTGTCAGAATGAACTTATAAATGAATTTATGATGAAGGTATTTCAATCTTACAATATAACCCACTAGAAGACTGTTTTAACAAACAATGTTTTTCCCTTTTATAGTCTGTAAGCAACACCTTAGCATTATCAACTCATATTGATCCCACGGGCCCATTATCATCCCACATTGGGATAAAATGTGAGAGATATTATTTTCAGTGATTCCACATCATCAATGTTTGGTAAGGTAATATTTCCAAAAATTGGGTGGAGGTAAAGTATCATTCACTCACTCGATACATGGATTGAAATTAGGTTTCAAAAGTTTGTGTTTCCCTTTTATGGATTCCATTCGATTATCAAGAGAATAGATGTTTTTAAGAATCTCAAGGGGTACTAGTGTTTGATCCACCTATCATCTACAGGTATCGGGTGTGGTTCGATGAGGTTTCCCCACCTTCGTCTCTTTCCGATTATCAATTCGTCCTATGACTAAATGATCACCATGGTGAGGGAGATTTTTTCACCAAAACGGATGGAATTCATGGTCATTTTAAAATTACACATTTATGTAAACTATATTACTAGATCCAAACCCAGTATAACACTCAAATAGCTCTCTTGTGGATGAATATTCTATAGGAGGGTGAATATCCTTCTTGACATGAATATGATACCCAATGGGAATATTTATTGTAAGTAGCTCCTAATTAAGTTGTATGGAGTTTATATCTCATTACGAAATTTTGAAAATATTTCCTCTATGGAGAAAACCTAAACTATTCTTGATGGCAATTAGGATGTACCCACACAGTTCCCTTTGTTTTTGGAAGTGTTCCGCCAGAGTGGTGGTAACTCAATATTTAGCTGTTCTAGATTTTTGAGATTTCTTTGGTTATGGGTGTTTATGGCCTCAATTGGTTCATCCAAATGACCCACCTCTTGGGGTATATTTTCTTTTTTATGACCATATTTATTTACATCTTGTTCTGCCATATCTATTTTATTGAAAATACTGACATTCACATAGGCATATTAGGAAATGGTGGTTATCCCACTACTTTTGGATCAACCATATGTCTCTATAATACATTAATCAGGGTCATCCATCAAACCCTTGCCCATGTTGGGAAAGTTTTGGATGAAACCTCTGAGGGGGGGGGGTCTGATTTCCTTCGACGTATGCTCCTCTCATCTTGGTCTATAAACAGTTACATTGAGGGAGTTTATGGTCATTTTTTTGAAACGGTCCTAGAATAATTGAGGGTTGTATTTTGGTGGGAGGAATGGATGATATTTATACCATCAATAATTTCCTCCCAATTAAGAGAATACTGAATCTATATGTGGTGATGAAGATAATGAAAATTAACCTAGCCCTATGGGCTGGGGGAATTTCCGGGAAACAATTGGAATTGACTGATCCTATCCTCGAGGATCCAATAAATCGAGTTAGTGATTTGATGACTCTTAGAAAGAACATAGAGATATAATTTTACATAGACTACTGGGTCAGGATTGATCTAGAATCACTATTTGTTTCCCTTGGATTCTATGAGGTGATGATAAACATAGTGATGGTTATTTCGATATAAATTCCACCAGCCTAGTGGTATGAATTTTTCTTGTAACTACTACTGATATATCAAGAATTCTCTTGAGAATTGATGATCTGAGGTGTGGTGGAGGTAGTAGATATTCCCCCAACATGAAGGGCTGGGTTTTCTCATTTATGTCTGATATGGTATCTTATAATGTGGATATTTTTTATGGCACATCTATTATCTCATTGGAGCTAGGTGAATCTGTATCCCATGATGGGAATCATTATTTATGGGAATTTTTCTCGTTGATATAATCTCAAAATTCCATGTCTGATATTAATTCCCATTTCTTTGAGGAACCCAGTTAAAGATCTACAAGTTATCCACTACCCCCATTGGTGATATCTAGGCATCATTGATGTAGGTTAATTCTGTTGTAGTAACCAAATAGAATTCTTGTAACCAAGTCCACTAATTTCACTACAGGTTATAACAACATAGGATGTCATATCTAAAGGTTTATATTTTTATAAGGGTATAATGAAGTGAAATGCTCCATTTTTCTGTAATACTCGTATATGAATGTCTGGGTAGGCTCTAGAAATTGGTTGCTGTAGGGTTTTCTTGATGTTGTGAGAAACACTACGTAGGCGTTTTTTATCTTCCACTTCTAGGATCCAATACATGGCAAAGGAAACCATATATAGATTAGAATAGATTTTATTAATTATATTAAGGTGATACTCATATCCTTGACATGGGGGATATCTGTCCTTTAGTCACTGATGAGTATCCCACATATTTTTACATAGATAAGGCATGTAATCCTTTTCTAGCTCATCTGTAGACTCATGGTCAGAAGTGGTGAGGTGAAATAACATGATGGGGAGTTTTGTTATGGATAACTCTCTCCAAATATCAATGATGTCATTATCTTCATCATACTTACATTCCTCCATAGGATCAAACCACACAAGGTGCATCTTGGGGTCACCTACTAAACTGAGTAGAGTTCTACTATATGTTGATGTGGAACTATATGTGCTTGACCCCAAATGTTTTGATAAACTCTCCATACAGAGATGTTTATGTTTCTAACACCTCTCTATACGAAGGTGTCAAGGAAAGGGAATTATCTCCTAGTCCGTGGGAGATATCACCATGGGTTGGTTAACCACGACTGATTTTAGGAGTAGAGCCCCTACAATCCGTCTCTAGAATACCATAAGGAGTACTATCATAGTAATTATCATCTTCAACATTGGTTTAATAGTTGAATATCCCTTGGGGTTTTGAGAATATTTCAAAAATAACCTAATGGACATTAGCATTGAGAATATTATGAATATTGGTCTTATTCTATGTCATGGTCGGAATATGTCAACCTTCCATAAAGAATTGTGTATGGATATGAGCCTATTGAATTATTTTTGATGGAACTTATTTATAATTTGATAGTGCTTCATGATTATGATCCAATTACTAATAACATGTTATAATATTCCCATGAGAATATTCATTATTGATAGGGATATGAGCCCATCCAGAGGCATCTTCCATTCTCATGTGGTGATCCTTATTTAGAAGAGGAGTATGATCCTGATCATGAGACTTTTGAATATGCTAATAGTATATCATGGAAGAAATATGAGTCTACCCTAAGGCATGTGTCCCTATCACATTTTTGTCTTTGGTTGGTATAGAAATATGATTCGAGTATGAATATTAATTCCCAGTTTGAATATGCCGATGGACCCCTAGAATTGGAGAAGGGATATGATCCTCCTCTTATATTTCCTTAGAATTATTTTGGTGAAGTCGTTCGTTGGAGGAAGTAGTAACATGATCCTAGATTCTTCAATCTATAGGAATATACGTCTAAAATTCACTAATAGGAATATGATCCTATCCTAAAGCATGTGTTATTCTAACTTGGTTATCCCCATCTAGAATGAAGATATAAGCCTAATTATGGGCCATTAGAGTGTGTTACTAGTCATCATTGATAGGAATATGAGCCTATCTTGAGGCATGTTCCCCTCTCACTTGGGGATCCTCAACCAGAATGGGGATATAAGATTGATCTTGGGCCTTTGAAATATGTCCTCATATTTTTTCGATAGTCATGTGACCCTATCCATAGGAATTTTCCACTCTCACCTAGTGATTCCTGATTGAAATGGGAAAATGAGTGCAGTCTGACACCTAATCATTTAATATAATATACTGATAATCCTCTTGTATGGGAGAAAGATTGTGGTATTGCTCGGAATCAACCACTTATTTATAATGATCATAGTTTTCAATTTCCTTGGATGAATGGATGTGAATTTGTGAATATACCTTTATCTGTACCAATGTTGGAATATCCTGGTGGAGTTCTTCAACTATTACTAAGATGTGATGGTATTTTAGAAAATATTGAGCTTGGGAAACAATAATACCCATTTTCTTTTCCAATTAGTTATTTCTAGATATCATGGATTGAAGTGGGGATATGATCCCACTTATGTCCTCCTTATGTCACTAAAATATGTTGATGTACGTCGTTCATGGGGGTAGGGATATGTTCCTCTTCATGCCTGATCTGGGAATATTCCCATAAACATGTTCTGACTGAAGAGGGATATCATCCTTCTAACTTGCTACTGTTGTAATATACTAAAAACATCATCTGGATGAGTAGGGATATGATCCCGCTCCAAGATATGAATATTCTTCTTCATCCAATGTGCCTTCCTTATCTCCCTAGCGTGGGTGTCATATGTGGTAGTGTATCTGGTGGTACCCTCAATAGTATATTGGTGGATACAGGTGGGATGGTTCTTGGGATGGAGGTTGACATGATCCCTCCTCATTGACCCCTGAACCAGAATGGATCCATATTTGACTCTCTATTCCACCTTCATTAGAGACTAAATTTTGTGATTTTTATGCTCTAGGGATAAGCTCCTAAGGTGCTTAGTCCTGGAAACGAGTCCCACTAACTTTTTGGTATAATTCCTCAGATGATTTAGAATCATTAGATTTAGTGATTGGATTCCCTCGTAGGAAGCTTCTAGGGTCGGGGTAGTGCTCTATTGATGATAATCCAAGACCATTATGTTCTCCACCAGAAATTAATGTTTTCAGGAATATGAGATCATTTTTTGTCCCATGGGGGTTGTAGCCACATCTATCTTGCTGGAATGGTCCCTAGATGGTGCATTGTATCGGTTTGGGGTGTTGTTAATGAGATCAATATTAGCATTCACGTAGACAACTGTTAACAACTCATCGATTAATGAAATATCATAGGAATGATGTGCTCAATTAGACGTTCATGGTTAACACAATTTTTCTTTTATTTTTGATCTGTCCATTATTCTTTCATTGACTTTTCAAAACAAGGACGTACATATTTAATGGGAACCCCGATTATAGAGGGTCATATATGAGATTTATTCCATTATTATCATCCTTATTTAAATGCCAACAAGCATTCCTAACTTTTGGAAAATAGACCATACTTTAATTCATGGGGTTTGCATCAAACCCATCATTTTTTTATGTATAATATTCAAAGAAAAATGGAATGTCTCATTATTAACTGCTCATTTTATTACTTGAGAGATTCATGTCAGGGTTACCATTTTTTCGATGTAAAAGAGGCAACCACTATAGTGCATTCATTTTGGCCCAATGGTTGATTGTGAGTGAGCGGGTTAAATGTCTCACACATTCATTTATGATGAGTTACCATTGTTATTATTAATAAAAACTCCCAATGGTTCCAAGTCCATAACTGGGTGAGAACCTTCATTCCAAATGAAGGAGGTCAGTTTCGGATTTTGATCCAATGACACATAAGAAATCACATTAGTCGAGATGGTGGGACGTTGGGCGCATCACACCTTTTTAGGGGGTATTGTTTCCTACTCCATGACTCTCTTATTGATTTAAGATATCTTCAAATATCTATTCCTATTCCCGATATGGTGTCTGTTACCCAATAAATGATCATAGGTTAACCAATTTTATATACAGAAGAAGGGGGTGTCATTAGTGAATTTATATTTTTGTATATGAGGTTCTTCATCCATTTCCCAGTAATAAATTATTTCCTATTTTCTGAAGCCACATATCTAGTTATTTCAGAATTTTCTATGATATAGGGAGGCGTTCAATATTCCAAGGAGGGGATTGAGCTATTAAGATTCATCCTATGTATCATATTTATTATATTAATCAACACCCATGTAGTTCATTAAAATAGAATAGTTTAATGTAATGGGGAAAGGTCATATGTACATGCACTTAGGCACCCAATATTTGAGCTCAAGTCTCGATGATACAACCTACATATCTTGGTTATAGCAAGAATCAATGTTATCATAGTTCTATCATTCCCTTGGAACTAGTACCAAGGAAGATTCTCTCATATGGGGTACTTAATTCACTATACTCATCAGGGATTCAATTTGTAATATTTCCTTTGATGGAGGATATTCATGGTGCGAATGAAATGACTATTTGATATCCCTATACCCACATGATCTATACTCATAGTGAAAAATAATAAAAAAATAATAAATTACTCTCACTGTATATGCATGTGAGGATTATGTGCTAGGAATTCACTTTGTATGTTTTAATATGGAGTCCGGGCCTTGGGGAGGCATCATACGTATCCTTTTTATAGTAGGAATCATATTTATCATAGTTGTTTCAATTCTCAGTTCACTGATGGATGAGGTAGAATGATTAAACCAAGATAATGATTGGATTCCAATGGATGAAATGTCAGAGACATAGAGGGACTTACAATGACGTGGATTCCCATTTTATTTCAGGAACGGACCTTATAAAGACATCATATGTATCATGGTTTTGACTAGAATCATAGTATTCATAGTTCAACTGGTCGAGGATTACACACATACATTTCCCTTATATGTGGGACATATCATATTATGCTTCAAATGGGGGCTTACACCCTGAGGAGTCCCTTAACCTGAAAAGGGATTATCACATGAATGATTTGATCCATGGACTCCCCAAGCACATGCAATCTATTCTCTATTTGAGAGACACGGGGTTATAAATAATTATTTTCATTACTTTTGAATGTGGTACTTATGTGTTGAGAATATCATTTGGTTGTTTTAATTTGAATCATTGTTCCTAGAGAGGCATCCTACATATCCTGGTTATAGAGGAAACCCTATTAATCATAATTCATTTGGTTGGAGATTATACACTAACATTTCCCTTATGACTTGGCCCGATTGTCTCCCTAAACTGCTTCACTTCCTTCTTGAAAAGCCTTTATTATTTATTTCACATGTTAGATGATGTATGAATATGTCTGATATATTTACTACATGTACAAATAAAATCTCATGATACATTTTTATTTTATTATGGGTATTGGATATCCTAGATGGCATGTCTGTGGTTCATCGTAAGATGAAGGCTGACCTATCCAGACAACATCACGAGACCTGGCTGGCTGATCCTAGAAGCCATCACATGATCTTGAATGACATTATTAGACGGTGTCGTACGATTAGGATAACATTACCTAGATCAAACCTGAAATATGGATGAAATACTTAGATGGATTCATGATACACAATATGAATTTTCATGAAAGTGACACATGAAATAGATTTACATGTCTAGAGGTTATCATGAGTTGTGGTTGGAATGCTAGGGGGTGTCATGAGAACTAGTTGAAATGTTCATGTGCTATCACAATATCCGTATAACATGTTATCACTCCACTATATGATTTGGGAAAATGTCATATGGACACCTCCAGTTTTAGATGGTGATCTCAGAGGGATTCACAAGACTTGGGTGGCATGCTCATAGGGCACCATGTGACTTGATTTGACATGTCCAAAGGACTTCACATGATCCGAATAATATACTAAAAAAGCATCATGAGATTTACGAGACATGTCCTAGTGATGTTTCATAACCTAGGTGGTTCACGTAATGGTCATGAGGAACATAGTATATGTTCTTTGGTTATGTATCATATATTTTAGTCTTTTTTCTAGCCGTTTCTTCAAATGATTTAGATTTTTTTGTTTAAGTCTCGCATGATTTAGCAAATATTAGAGATCTTCTCCACGTGACCTACTAGAATTACTTCATGTGATCTAAGAATGATCACACAAAGTGATTATGCATGATCTCTCTAGTAGTTCTCCAGATCTTACTTGATGGGAATCTTTTTCAGTCGTGAGATCAGACACTCTGAGAAATCCACATTGGATCTTGGGTGCACCGGTGTGAGGTTCCTAGAGTTCGTCCATAAATGTCAAAGTTATTTTTTGATAATTGGGTGGGGGATTTATAGACCTCTCCACCTTGATTATTTTTGACTTTACATGGTGCATATTACATGAATCTATGTTGGATTCAACAGAGGAATTCAGATTCATGCATTTCTTAAGTTCTCACCATAGGTGATTCCGGGGGCATCACATGATTTTCAAAGACAATGATATCACAACATCAACGCCTTTTTTATTAAATTATTTCCAATTAGGGGGTATTTTTGAATCATATGGACATTCTTTGGGAATTTCATATTATCTTGTTGATATTTCCAAGTGCTTCTGTGATATCAGGATTCCCATTGGAAGGACTTCTCATGATCTTAAAGGACTTATATGGGACTTCTTATGAGAAAGGAATGACCTATCAGGGAACCGTCATGAAATTTGATCGTATTGTAAAGGGGGCCTATGAGACCATATTTCAGACATCCTTTGTATACTACATGATTTTTAGGACCACAAGATTCTCCCACATTCCCCCTTTTTTATTTTCTTTGTTTATTTTAAAAAGGTCAAGGATCTCATGAGGTTGTATGAATGTTGTCGAATAAAATCACTCCAACTCTTAGTGATGCAAAATGTGACCAAAAAATGGTTTTTTGGAGATGAAAAATCATTACATGTATGTTGACGCTCCTTTCGTCACAGAATCTAAAGATCGGAAAAAGGAATATCTGAGCTCAAAGTGATTCAACCTTTGAAGAAAACATCAAAAATCGACAAAGGCATGAACAAAGGATCAACAGCAACTGCACCGCGCAAGTTATTTCACTGTCGCGCAAGTACACTTGCGTGACCTAAAGTGGTAACCGCCCGGTAACCGCCTGGGGTCTTCTTTTGCCTATAAATAGACCCTGTGGGACCCCCATTCAGGAAGATTTTTTTTCCAGAAACTCGGATTGAAGCTCCCGATGCCCAAGTCTCTTATCAAAGCTTTTGGAACACTTCTAAGGTAATTTCTTACCTAGAACGGAAGATCTAAAGAGAAGAAGGAAGACCTAAGTGTTGAAACTTATCAAACACTTGCGCGCCGACTTATTTCCTTCAATATAACTTGCGCGTCCCTTTTCAGGAAGAACCTCAAGAGGATTCTAAAGGGTTTTAAAAAAGAGTCGCTCAAGTATTTCAATGCTGGTTGAAAAATCGCGCAAGTACACCATGTGTCGTGCATGTATACCTGCGCGACCAACACTTGCGCGCCCACAGAAGACTTGCGCGCCTTTCAAGACTTGCGCGCCCCTATCTTTTTGAGTGCCCATCTTGCCCATTTTACCCCTCTTAAGCCATTTCACCTTTCCTTTTCAAGATTCAGTCTTCAAGACACTCTTCAAAGCCATTTATGGCATGATTTCTTGATTTGAATTCCTTATCTGAAAGGAATTCTGTGGAATATCTCTCAAAACCTAGTGATTTAAATATCCTTATGTCACTAATTATGGAGAGTTCATTCATTTAACCTCATCCTTTAAGATGAGAGAATCCTTAACTTGGGTCTCCTTTTTTTAGGAATAATCCCCAGTTATAAATCATTTAATCTGGGCATCCTTCTTTAGGAGTAAGCCAAAAATTCTTAAAGTTCCCAAACTTGGGCATCTTCCTCAGGAGTAAGCCCCAAACCTTAATCCCTAACCTGGGTCTCCTTTTCAGGAATAAGACTCAGTCATAATCTTGGGCTTCCTTTTCAGGAGTAAGCCCCAAGTCCCCTAACCTGGGCCTCCTTTTTAGGAGTAAGTCCCAGTCATAATCTTGGGTTTCCTTTTCAGGAGTAAACCCCAAGACCCATAAAATTTCTCTTAACCAGTCCTAATTTACCCTTGATTTGGGTTTCCTTTTCATGAGTAAAACCCAATCATAAGTCCCCTCCTAAGTTGGGCATCCTCCTTAGGACTAAGCCCCAATATTAGAGTATTCAAATCTCCATGAAGCACATATAACTTTATGGACCCTGTTCATGGATTTTCTCCCTAAAAGTAAATCCTAAACCTTCATCTATCTGGGCAGTCATACATACATAAGCCCCAAGAAAATTCTTATGATTGCATCTTTCATGGAACAATTGTCTAATTTTTACCAATACCTCTTGTTTCTCACACCGAGCATGACTCACGTGAGCTTAGAGTGTAAAAGTAATTATGACATTCTTCTTTGAGACATCAATCATAAACATCATACTCCATTACTCGAACTACGTGGGTTCTGATTCCTTTTCCAAAACAAAGGATACGTAGGTAGCCCATTTTTAGGGTTCGATCCCAACTTTGAAATAATCCCTGTCCTTCTGAATGACGATAAAATTCAAGTGCCCCACTGAGTGGCTTTAAAACCGGCCTGGTCATCATAATGACCAAGAGACTTTTATATAAATGTTTTGAAGGATACCATTGATCAAGAATCTCTAAACAGATATAGATGATTCTCTATTGATGAAGAACCTAGAATACATATAAAAGATTCTCTAAATTTCTTGCATATTTAATCATTGATTGTTAAAACTAAAGGAAAGCGCATTTTATACTTGGTAATGTAATAAGGATTCACGAACATAACTTAAATCTATAAAGAGAGTCCCGGAGTAGACAATAATTCCCCTCAAAAAGGTGTGATGAGTCCGACCTCCCATCCTCTCGACCAATGCAAATTCCTAAGCCTCATCAGTCCACAAGCTAATGAGCGCCTGCCTTTGGAAAGTAGGTCCAAACGGATGTGGAATCATTGGATGTTTCCGGTTCGACGAACAAACCCGCTAGAAACCGATCGGAATGTTTGAATCTCCCGTCCAGGAGGTCATCCCCGAAATCCGTGAGGAAACAAAAATGGTGAACCCGATGTGGATCCTTAACCAAGTTAAAGTGATGTTCTTCTTATTTGTTAGGCCCCTTGGGCCAACAAAGCAATCATTGACATATGCTCATCCAAAAGATGCAGTGGCCGGATTCATCTTGATTATGTCTGTTATATGGAACAGGCACTCTTTTCTCAAGATCTTCTGCAAAATGGCTTTCCTTAAATTCACCCCTGTGAATGCTGCTGCTGTGAACACCTCTACTGTGAGGTCTACTGCTGTGAAAACCAATGCTGCTACTCCTGCTAGAACGTCGTCCGCTCTGAGGATGACATCACCAACTCAGCGTCTTCAACACTGGGTTTCTAATGCACTGGTTAAGGAGTACCGTCGCAACGGTACTATCCCAACTCTGGAGGCCGCTCGTCAAGCCCTCCAAGTTAACAACTCTACCTGGTCGTCCGGACAACAGCGGCCAGCGATCAAGAAGCAGGCGGTGCTGACTACCGTCTCCAACCGTTTCGGGTCATTATCCCCGGAACGCAATTTCCATTCACTCCCTTACTCTGAGGAAGTGAATGAGCAGGTCCCGCAGGACCTTAATTCAAAAAGACAGGAGTCCTTCCCAAGGGCTCCCATCAACAATCGCCGCCAGACTCGTGCGGTAGTGCACCCTTAACATGATGAGGGTACCGACTCCAGACATTCAGATCAGGTTCCTCGAACCCGAGCAGGCAAGATGAACCGCCAGAGACGGAATCCGGTGAACAATGGGCAGGTTGTCATCCCTACCATCTCCGGAGAAGTCCACCAACCTAACTTAGTGGCGAACAATGAGCAGGCATACACACCTGTACCTTTTAATTCCACTGTCCAGCAGACTCATCTGGCAGCATCACGCCAATCCCGCCAGGAAATTCCGGCGGAGTACCATAGGCTGGAACATAAACCTGCTTATACATCACCAGTTAGTCAGCAGGCTTGTCTGACTACATATGATGGATCTCGTCAACCGCATTTGGAAAAGTGTAATCAGCAGGCACATACACCTGCTAATACTAATCAAGCCTACCAACAGTCTCGCTTGGTAGCGCACGGAGAAGTCAGTCGGAAAGCCCCGACGACAAACAGGTGGAAGACTCAACTCTCTGCCTCCACACTTGAGTACTGTCAGGATTCACTGACAGGAAAAGGAGGATAGGAGCAGGCACATACACCTACTCCAAGCCTGGAATGGACGTATATCCCCGTTACGGCGGCTGAAGTCGCCAAACATATTTTCTCAATGGTGAAAGAGCAGAAGCAAATTCCTGCTCATATTCTGGATGCTTTCCAGGATATTATAACAGCTTCAGCATCATCTCAGGGACATACACATAAATCTATCCCTAGCAGTGGAGTGACACATCAACGATTCACTCCGGAACAGACACAGACATCTGTTCCAGTCCAAGAGGGTTATGGGGCATACTCCCCCATATCAAACGTACAACCAAGTCAGGCACATACACCTGATTTGAGTAGAGATCGTCAGCCTAACCTGACCATCTTTCCTGATCAGGCACATACACCTGCTCAGAGTAACCACTTTCGTCAACAAGTGGTTTCTAAAGTGAGTAAGAAGTCATCTAAGAAAAAGATCCGCCCATCACAGTTAGGAGATCAAAGGCCAATCTGCAACAAGGCCTTGCTCGATGCTGGTGTTCTTGAAGCCCTCAGACATTTATCTGTCGGAATTCAAGATTCTACTCCCTCAGTTCTCAATAACGGGAACATTAATTTTGAAGGTCTTCAACAGACACTTCCTCATGAAGGCTTGCTTCATGAAAGTTCGGTCAATCTTGAAGTTTCTTCTTCATATGAGAGCCACAGGAACCCTCTGTGTGGTCAGAAGACCAAGGAGCAAGAGATTTCATATTTTGCTGTAACCCATCATGACGGTCCTCCTCATGGTGATGAACTTCGCTGCGAAAGTCCTCTCCGCAGTAGTGATTCACGTTGTCTCGAAAATTCTTCAGAAGGCAATGTAGTGACGAGAAATCCCTCCTATCTCGAGGAACTTGCAAACGTAAAACTAGTCATGTCTGATGCTTTACTATCGGCAGGTGAAACTCTTTTTCCATCAGAAGATAGCCTGGGGTTCAAATTATTCTCCGAACCATCCCTGGGTCATTCATCTTCCAACATGAATAGTGATTTCTCTACCAATCTTGTTGAATCCGATGAAGCAACAAGGAAACACCAACTCTGGTCCAAACAGGTAGAAGAATCTTCATTTAATGATAAAGAGGAAATGCTGAACATGAGAAAAAAACTGGCAAAAGGTGAAGTACCAGTCATGTTTTGGCCTTTGGCTGACTCCCAGTACGACATTCCAAAGATGTTGACGGATGATGGAATCCATGATATTCGTCTCAACATATGGAAGACTCTTTGTCAATTGAAGAAGAAAGTATTATCTTACGGTGATTATGAAAATCATATTAAGATAATATAAGGGTTACAACGCCAAATTGATTTGGCATCTTTATCAGTCTCTCGGTATCCGAAAGCTGAAAAGCAACAAAGAACCCTTCAACGTTCATGCCTTGGCGCACTATGAAAATTGCATCAGTTAATTTCCAATGCTCCATTTGATGTTCATATCAGAGGATGGGGTGTTCACGGAGCACTACATTTCACAGTGATTTCCAGTCAGCAAAGCCCGCCGAAAATGGTCTCTTGCAATGTTATTGCCCATGGCCGACCACAGTCAGTGAGCTTTGTTCATAATCAAAAGCTTGCTCAAGAACATGCTTCAACTAGTTCCTCTGAAAATCAAGTATATAGAGAACAAGTTGTTGAATTGCTCCTACATCAAGCAGGCGAGAATATTGCACAAGCCTCTCGTCTGGAGCAAACACGTCATCAAATGACAGAAGTTTCGGAAATCATCCAACGGTCTGTTGAACTAGGTGATAAAAGTGGATGCAGGTTAATGCATCCAGCTAATTTCCGAACTAAGATTCGTAAGATCAAGATAGATTTTAAGAAGATCTCAGACATAGAATGTCAAGAGACACCCCAGCTTGTCAGACTGGGGACTTCTCTAAACCAACCCTCAGAGTCAACAATTGGGATTCGAGGAGTTGAGCGGAAGCAGCAGGAACATCCCCAGTCCACCGGACTGGGGAATTTTTCAAATCCTCAATCCCTCCCTCAGAGAAAGTCAGTATTCTCTCAATTAGGGAATAAGCCTCAAGAGGAACGAAGAGCCAAGCTATCAGGAGATTCTCTCCAAGTGACGGTTCTCCAAGAAATTCCTGAGGGATCAAGTCAACAGAATGCCATGTCTCATCATGGACATGGAAGAAGACAATATCACAAAAATTCTGATAGAAAGGATTCCATGAAATATGCATCCATTAATGTCATCAATGTTGTTGCTGCTGATTCACCAGATGAGGCTCAATCAGAGGGATCAGACGAAGAGGTTCCTGCTCAAGAAGTTGCACACACAGACCTAAATGAAGAAGGTGTGCGCACACGTAATCAAAGGCTTACCCAAAATCTGGGTATTCCTTCATGTAACCCACTTCCCCCTCTCCGAAAAGGATCCAATAAGGGGAAAGGAAAGAATCAGGTTACTTCTCACCCTTCCTCTGAAGGAGGTCAATCTCTCTCATTAGAGCAAAGATTTGCACAACAGGAGGAAGAAATGAAAGAATTAAGAAGGTTGAATATAGAACTACTTCAGAGTAGTCTTCTTCTTAAGAATGCTGAAGTCCGACAGCCGAAGGAATTTGTTGTAACTACTGAGATGGATCAGGAATATCCTCCTTTATCAGTACACCCTCAGAGGTCTAATCCTACGGGTCAAATGCAACAACGATTGGCAGCACTACCATCAGTTGCAGCACCAACCACCACGTCTGTCCAAGCTCCATTCATCTCACCTACCCAAAACCAAGTTCAACCTGATGTTTCTCAAAAGTTAATAACTACTATTGAGTCATTAACAGCTCGATTAGAAACTATGGAAGGGAAACGGGCGCAAGTTCAACCTGAAAAGAAAGTTTACCCTGAATGGGTAGATTTAATTTCTCCTCCATCCAGTTTTGGAAAACCTGTTTTCCCTACTTTCAATGGATTAGGCGACCCCGAACAAAATTTGAAGCATTACGTGTCTTGTTGTGATCCTATGATGGGAACTCCAGAGCAGCAAGAAGCAGTGAAACTCAGATGCTTCGTGCTAACCTTGCAAGGACTAGCTTTTGTCTGGTATACAAGCTTGCAATCCCGGTCAGTCATCGGATGGGAGGATCTTCGTCAAAAATTCCTTCTTCAGTTTAGCTCAACTTTTCCAAAAACGACAGTTTTCGATCTTACAAACTGCAAGCAAAGGGAGAATGAAAGAGTCTCTGATTTCATTGCTCGTTGGAAGGGATTAACGTATTCCCTGAGTTTAGCACTCCCTCAGGAGGAATTGTTGCCAATCTGTGTGGCAAATTTGCGTGAAGAATTACGCACGCCATTGATCCCTATGAAATACACATGAGGGTTTCGAGACCTTACTTCAATCGCTCAACAGATTGAATATTCCCTTATACAGGCTAAGGTTAAATCTCGTATAATTCCATCAGCTCCAGGAAAGAGAATGGGTAAAGCGGAAACTTCTACAGTTATGCTTAAACAAGCACCTATACCTATTTCTACTTCAAAACCTTCATCTTATCAAAGGGCTCCACCTCCTGAACGCCAACATTAAAGGCTGTTTCGTCCAAATGATCAAAAAGATCAACGACGAAAAAAATTTGAGGATATGAAGAGTAAAACATACTCTTTCCGAAGTGAGAAAGTTCCTGGTTACTTCATTTCAGCTCTGGAAAATAATTTGGTTCAATTACCAGTGCCCAAGAGGCCAAACAAGGAAGGAGATGATGACTGTCCCAATTATTTTCCCTTTCATCAAATGTTGGGGCATCCCATCCAGGAGTGTTTTGTCTTTAAAGACCTCCTGCAAAAGATGGTCGACTTGGGACAAGTCAAATTGAAGGGTTCTTCAGCTCATGTAGCGTGTATTACTGCTACAGATCCAGAGGAAGGAGGCGAGTGGCAGGAAGTCAAAAGCAAAACTGTGAAAAAATATGATGATTGGATGGTCAGAAAGACAATCAATCAGACCCATTCCATTTTTGCAAACACAATTGAAGAAGCCAATTGTGTCTCCTACAAAAGCTGCAGTAAAGCCTCCATCAAAAGACAAATCCTCAAAAGGACAGCGCAATTCAAAGAAGAAAGAGGAATCTGGAGAAGATGAGTATGTATCAAAGCCTAAATTGTCTTTGACTCTGGCAGATTTCATGCCATCTACTTCAAATCCACGGGCACCGTCCCACCAAACGGCACAACCTAAACAGGCTAACCAGGCAGAATCTTTATCAGACGAAGAGTTAATCTTTGGTTCTGTTAATATGATTCAATTAACAGATCCATATTCCAGTCTTGATGAGCCTGAATTCCCTGTATCAAATAAGGGAATCCAAGGAGGTTCTAGAGGTTCAGGATACAGGGGAAGACGTGGATCTTTCCGAAGCCACTACTCTAATTTTACCCCTGCTAGCACTGTATATGCAGCAGAAACTCGTGGTAGAGCCCTTCAGCGAGCTCAAAAAGAACAAGCAAGTTCTTCTGCCAATGGCCAACTCAGTTTTGGCACAGTTATTTTGGATGACCGATTAAAGGTTCCATCTTCTTTATATCAGCAAGTAAATGAATCTAATCAGTCTAATCTTCCAAAACCAAGGATGTTGCCAACTTCAATACAAGATGCATCATCTTCCAAAGCATCTTCTTCCAAGGTACCTGCAAAACCACATATTCCTATTGGGAAACGCAGACCTCTAGTTCAAAAGTATGATATATTGAAACACTTGGCCCAAGTACCATCCAAGTTATCAATTTTGGATGCTTTGAATCTGTCAAAAGATCTTCGGGAAGCACTCATCGAAGCTTTGTCAAGTCCTCAGGAGTTTGAAGCTGAAATTGCTGCAGCTGAAATCTATCACATAGAGAATAATCTTGCAGAATGCCATGCAGTAATATCTTTTACTGATAAATATGAAGATGATGTTGTGCATGGACACATAAAACCTTTGTACTTATCTGGAAAAGTCAATGGTGTAGATGTTCGAAGAGCTTTTATTGACAATGGTTCAGGAGTCAACCTCATGCCCATTCGTACACTTCATCGATTGGGCCTCACGGAATCTGATTTATCTTCTTCTACCATGATGTTACAAGGATATGATAAAAATGAACAAGAACCACTGGGAGAAGTTACACTCATAACTCAGTTTAAAGATCTTGTATCCAATTCGGATTTCATGATTGTTGATCAAGACTCAGCTTTCAATATCTTGCTTGGAAGTCCCTGGCTACATCATCATGCAGCTATTCCTTCATCATACCATCAATGTATCAAATACTGTTTCGATGGTCAAGTTGGAACATTTTATGGTGATAAGGCCTCGTTCAAGACATGTGAGTCTCAATATATTGAGGCGGAATTTTATCACATGAAAGGAATAGAAAAATCTACAATGAAGGAAATTACCAAAGTTAATGCTCCATATGGTTTGGAGAAAATTCCAATAAATCCATTTTTACATGTGAGTACAGATTATGTATTACCTATCAGTCAAATTGAAAAAATAGGCCCAAATCAAAATACTCTTATGGAAAGATCCATAATGTCAATTACGGGGATCGAGCCAGACAACATGGGAGAAATTGGTAACCTACCAAGTAGTGATGAAAGCATAAATGGTGATGAAGTCCAACAAATCTATACTTCGCTAATCAGACCAGAAGAAGTTATAGCAACACCAGAGGTGAATAATGATGTCGATTCTCAATCCATCATCTCCTCATTATTTCCCAAAGAAGACCCTTTATCATCAATAGGGTCGGAAATGGAAGCTTCTTCTTCAAAATGTGAAAATTTTGACATCTCTTATGATCATGAGAATTTCGTTTTTTCATCTACTTTGCAAGTAGAAACGGAAGAAATAACACATGATGAAGAGGAAGAGGAAGATCTTAGAGATGCTCCTCCAGCATTTGAAGAGGGTATCTCTACCACTGTGGATGAACTCAGAGAAGTAAATCTGGGTACAGAGAAAGATCCACGCCCCACTTTAATTAGTGCGGCCATGACCCTTGAAGAGAAATAGATGTATATTTCTTTTCTAAAGAAAAATAAAGATATTTTTGCTTGGAATTATACAGAAATTCCTGGGCTTGATCCTGATGTTGCTACTCATCATTTGGGTTTACCAAAAGAACATCGAGGTTTTAAACAAGCCGCGAGAAGAACACACCCAACCTATGCTTCCAAAATTGAAGCTGAAGTGGATAAGATGATCAAAGCCAACTTCATCAGAGAAGTTCAATATCCCAAGTGGTTGGCTAATATTGTCCCTGTAAAGAAGAAGAATGGACAAATTAGGGTTTGCATCAATTTCAGAGATCTTAATCGGTATTGTCCTAAAGATGATTTCCAATTTCCGATTACAGAACTCTTAATTGATGCGACGGCTGGCTATGAAGTACTTTCTTTCATGGATGGATATTCCGGATATAATCAGATCTGAATGGCCCCAGAAGATGAGGAATATACAGCCTTTAGAGCTCTTCAAGGTGTGTTTTGTTACCGGGTGATGCCCTTTGGTTTAAAGAATGCAGGTGCAACATATCAACGCACCATGCATCGTATCTTCAAACCTCTTTTAGGGAAATTTGTTGAATGCTATGTAGATGATTTGGTGGTTAAATCTAAACAACGTTCTAATCATTTGGTTGATTTGGAAGTCATATTCCACAAGCTTCGACAACATAATTTAAAGATGAAACCCTTAAAATGTGCTTTTGGGGTAACCTCAGGAAAATTCCTCGGCTTTGTTGTACGCCATAGTGGTATTGAAGTCGATCCTGAGAAGACCAAATCAATCCTTGGTATGTCACCTCCTCAGAATTTTAAAGAATTAAGAGGACTTCAAGGACACTTATCCTATATTCGGCGTTTCATCGCTAATTTGGAAGGCAAAAGTTTACCCTTTACCAAATTATTGAAGAAAGGAGTCACTTACCAGTGGACTGAAGAATGTCAAGAAGCATTTGATGTTCTCAAGAAATACCTCTTGAGTCCACCAGTACTCATGCCACCTGTTGAGGGTAGACCGCTTATCCTCTATGTGACAGCTTTAGAGCGATCATTGGGTGCCTTTCTCGCTCAAAAGAATGATGCTGGGAATGAAAATAGTCTCTACTATCTCAGTAAGAACTATTCTTGAAGCAGAAACCCAGTATTCAAGTATTGAAAAATGCTGCCTAGCATTAATATTTGCAGTTCAGAAACTGAGACACTACCTGCAACATCATGAGGTCCAATTGGTATCTCGTAATAATCCTCTCAAATTCATCCTTAGTCTTCCAATGCTTACAGGACATCTGGCAAGGTGGTCGGTTATTCTACAGCAGTTCAACATTCAGTATGTGTCTCAAAAGGCAATTAAGGGCCAAGCTCTGGCTGATTTCCTGGATGAACATCCTTCAGTGGAAGACATGTATTCAGATATCGAACTCCCTGATGAGGAAGTTTTCTCTATTCAAGAGAGTCCTCAAACATGAGAAATGTATTTTGATGGTGCTTCTAGAAGTCCAACAGGGAAGAAAATGGAAAATCCTAAATTCAACAAAGTTGGTTTAGGAATTGTGCTCATTTCTCCAGATAAGGCAGTGTTACCTTATTCCTTTTTGTTGTGGGAAGGTGGTACCAATAATGAAGCTGAATACCAAGCTCTCATTACAGGATTATAATTAGCGCTTCAAGAACAAGTGAATCACTTAAAGGTAAAAGGTGATTCAGACCTGGTAATCAAACAAGTCAATGGGGATTATGCCATCAGAAAAGAAGAATTAATCCCTTTGTATGATTACGTCAGAGAGTTAATGTCGGAATTCCCTTCAGAACCGACATTTTCTTATGTCCCAAGATCACAAAATTCTCAAGCTGATGCACTGGCTAATATAGCCACAGCTTTAGCAGATCCAAATCGGGACGAGACAACCATCTGTATTGCCCACCGTCGTGCAATTTAACCTTATGTTCAAGTCAGAACAGAGGAAATTAATGAAATTAGTCCCCATTCCTGAACCGTATGGTCATACTACAGGATGGATGTCACCTATCAGGGAATACCTTCAAAATGAAACACTTCCACCTGATAGAGCCGAGAAAGAACAAATTCGGCGACGTGTGGTCAATTTTACTCTTTATGATAGCCCAAACCACCTCGATAAAATTCTCTACAAATGTGGTTTTGATGGAGTTCTCTTCAGATGTATTGATGGTGAAGAGACAATGGCTGTCATAAAAGAAGTGCATGCAGAAGTCTGTGGTGCCCACCAGTCTGGACATAGACTGTCTGATCAAATTCGAAGGCTTGGATACTTTTGTCCTTCAATGATACAAGATTGTGTTAATTTCACAAAGAAGTGTCATTCATGCCAAGTATATGCCAACTTCATTCATAAACCTCCAGAGTTGCTTCATACAGCTAAATACTCATGGCCATTTTCCACATGGGGAATGGATATGGTGGGACCTTACCCTTCAGCTACGACCAAGCAGTTTACGTACATTCTTACTACTACTGATTTCTTTTCCAAATGGGCAGAGGCAGTACCTCTCAAAGAAGTCAGTTCTAAATGCATTGTTAGCTTCATCAAGTCTAACATCATTACTAGATTTGGTGTCCCTCATACCATATTGACGGACAACAGCACCAACTTCTGTTCTTCTGAGGTAAAGAAATTGTATCAAGAATACAACATTAAGTCCAACCATTCATCTTGATATCATGCAGCGGCTAATGGACAGATAGAGGCCTTCAACAAGACTCTTTCAAATATACTGCAAAAGATGGTGGATAAAGATAAGAGGTCATGGCCTGATAAACTCTTTCATGCTTTATGGGCTTATCGGACTACCACTCGCAATGCAACGCGGTCAACTCCATATTCATTGGTATATGGAACAGAAGCAGTCTTGCCAATTGAAGTTCAATTTCCCTCACTCAGAATAGCCATTTGTGATCAGTTATCTACAGATGAGCAATCCCAAAAGCGGTTGAATGAATTGGAACAGTTAGATGAGAAAAGATTGTGCACTTTGCACCACTTGGAAATCTATCAGAATCGAATAGCACGAGCTTTTAACAAAAAAGTTCGTCTTCGTTCATTCATTCAGGGAGAATTGGTATTGTTTCTCAGAGCACCAATGATACCAGTAAAGAAGCCTCCAAAGCTTGAACCAAAATGGGAAGGACGTTATTCAATACATAAGGTCTACTCCAATGGAGCGTATTCTCTAATCTAAATGGATGGAGAACACATCACGACTCCAACTAATGCCCGATTTCTGAAGAAGTATTTTGTATAAACACAAAATATTGTTCCCAGATCCAAAACAATCACATTGGTTCATGTTTGTCCTACAAGACACTAAACTGTATTATGTCTTATCTACATGACATTAAACTGTACAGAAGTTCCTATATTTTGTCCGAGATGACATTAAACTATATTGTGTCGTAGCAACATGACATTAAACTGTGTGGCACTTCCAACGTCCAGCATGACGATAAACTGTAAAAAGTCCCCAGAACTGATATCCTCGTATTAGTTCACCTTAGTCCTAGCTACATGACTTTAAACTGTACAGCACCAGTTCGTCCTTGCTATATGACGTTAAACTATACAACAATGGTCCAATATGACTTTAAACTGCATCTTCGTCCCACACGACATTAAACTGTGAAAAAGTTCCCTAAACCGTCTAGCATGACCTTAAACTGCATCATCCCTGGTCCATGTATATGACCATAAACTATTTGCAAATCCCTTATGTCCAGCAAGACGTTAAACTGTGACGTCCTAACTACATGACGCTAAACTGTATAAAAGTCCCTCACGTCCGGAAAGACGTTAAAACTATATAATCATCAAAGGTCCAGCATGACATTAAACTGCACCATCCACGGTCCATGAATATGACCTTAAACTATTCGCACTTTCGTCCAACATGACATAAATGGTGTGTTATTTTGTCCTTACTGCATGACATTAAACTGCACAATCCCCCTTTCGTCCAATATGACGTTAAACTGTATTGTCCCCATCATCCAAACTACATGACGCTAAACTGTACAGAAAGTCCTTGATATGTCCTACATGACATTAAACTGTTATTTTGTCCCTGCTACATGACACTAAACTGTGCTGCACCAATAGTCCTAACTGCAAGACTTTAAACTGCATAGTCCCTTTTTTATGTCCTATATGACATTAAATTGTGCATCGTTAAGGTTGTTATTACCTCTTGTTTCTCACACCGAGTATGACTCACATGAGATTAGAGCGAACATCAACCATAACACTCCCTATGGGCCGCTAACCATGTGTAAGTCCCAACAACATTTTAATTAGATCATTGTCCCCAAGAACAACTTGATCATTAATTCATTCTTTAATTGAACTACACGGACTTTGATCCTTGCCCTCTAGGCTGGGTATGTAGGCAACATCCCAAGGTTCAAGCCCAAAAACAATCTCTTCACATCGGTTCACCACCATCTCATATGATGTTGATTCGTGAAACCGCCCCTGGAATCAATATCTTTACATTGATTCACTTTCGTCCTTGTTATATGACGTTAAACTATACAACACTTTTGTTTGGTACGACAATAAACTACAATATTCTTTGATTTCCTCATTTGAGAAGGAACCATTATTGACATTGATTTTTTTAAATCATGTTTCATTTTCAAAAGACTACGTGCATACATGGTAATGCCTAAACTTTTATCTCAGGTTAAACCATCATTGCACTAAAGTCCCCTTTCACCCTTCACATGTACGAACCAAATTAGTACAAAGGGTAGTTCTAGAACTACGTGGGCTTGATTCCCATCCTTATGGGATATGTAGGAACGTTCGAGTATCCCTCGAATCCAGCCCCAAGTCTTTTGGGCCTAACCCCATATTTCACTTTCTGTCCCTTGGCTGAAAAGTCCTCATGAAAACACACACTGTGTGTTCATTATTATGGTCCGAATTCTATGACCCTAAACTAAGATTTCTCATACTTTCGTCCTGCACGACGTTAAACTGCATTTCAAGAACTACGTATGGCTTGATTCTAATTCTTATTAGATACGTAGTGAAATCCAAAATTTCAATTCAGGACCCAGCCACAACATGATTATGGTTTTCATTGACCTATGTATCTCTATATACATTGGAAAATACCCATCTTTATGTGTTATAATCCTAACCTTAAACATTTTCAGATCTTCATAACCCTTTTCATGACTTCTAGTCACAAAAATGTCAAACTTCTGAGAATTCTTTTGCCTGACTATGCAGCATGTGCCCATAGGTGGCCCTGCATAAACAGTCCACACAACAGACTTGTCAGCCGAAAGATGCTATTTATTTGACCATGCAGCCAATGCCCTTAGGTGGCCATGTATATTTCAACCCCCTAACAGGTTTTGTTAAATAATAGTAACTTCATTCTTGGGAAGAATTCCACTTTTGTCCTTATTTGTCTTAAACAACAGTATGTAGGGATCCGAAAAAAATATCCATCCTTAACATATTTGTCCCATATCCTTTTTCATGATCTGAAAGTATTCTAGTATATGGTTTATTCTTCTTCCCTACGTTTGGGTCAGACCTTCGTAAGAGTGATATTCATCCAGTTCTTTGATATTCTTGTTCGGAAATATCTTCTCCATATTCAAGTACCTCTTTCCATACAACAAACTCTATACTTTAGAAAATTTGAATCTCTATAAACTTTCACGGGCTTTTAGCACTAAGAAAGATAATTTCTAAGAGTTCTTTCACCTAACTATGCAGCACGTGCCCATAGGTGGCCTTGCATAAACAGTCCACATAACAGACTTGTCAGCCGAAAGATGCTATTTATTTGACCATCCAGCCAATGCCCATAGGTGGCCCTGCATATTTCAACCCCCTAACGGGTTTTGTTAAATAATAGTAACTTCATTCTTGGAAACTAATTCTTCTAATGCCTTTTAGCTCTTTTTCATTTCATTCCCCAGATTCAAATATTCTTAAGCCATAGTTTACATATTTTCTCTCATACTTGAGTATGGTAATATGTTTTCAGATAAATTTTCAAGGAATTGAATCCATTTTAATCCATTTTGGTCAAAGCTATTTTGACCTTAAACATTAGCCCCTTTATGTCGGGCGTGCATGACTTTAAACTGCCCACACAAAAGAAAAAGGAACTCTGAATAAAAGTCAAGTTCCAGCCCACTAAATATACATTTTTTGTATGATTTAGGTAATATTGAGAAATTAAAAGGTTCAAAGTTTGTAGGATTATTTGTAATAATCCTAGTAAAAATAAAACTATGATTACTAAGCCCATTGGCTTAAGTAAATTTGAAGCAGGTAATGAAAGAATGCAGATACAAATGATTGAAGACGAAAGTGTTTTTCATTGATACACAAGAGATAGAAAGACATCCACAGACTGCAGTCTCTTCTCTTTTTCAAGAATTACAGAAGATTGTCAACATAAGTCTTCATTTGATGTATAGAATCCTGAGCCTTATCAGCAGTTACTTGAAGCTCGTGCACTTGACCAGCTTCACTCTTTTTAGCTTGCTGAAGTGCCTTCTTAGCATCTGCGATGGCTTTCATGCCATTCATATGAGTTTCATCCAATGATTTATTAAGCTGATCAAGTTCCCCAGTAACAGCATCTAACTGTTGCTAGAGTTTCACCTGCTGGACGACCTTTTCTTTGATTTTTTGCTTCAGATCCTTCATCTTGGCAGCATAATCAGCTTCATCTTGGGATATCGCAGCCTCAAATTCGCCTATGTTGACTGACAATTTCACTCTGGTAAAATCTTCGCGACTTGTCTGCACTTGCTCCCTCCTGAAAATGATATGTTTCACCGCAGCATGGATCTTTTCATACCCAAAACCACCAAGCCCCAGTATAACAAATTGGGATGACAATCGAGAAATATTTGATGGTAGCTCTTCTAAAGGCACCCCAGATATGATGTTCCATATGTTGTTCCATGCCTTACGTCGTGAAAAGATGAATGCTTTAAGCATCTCTAGATCTGATTCAATATCATCGTCAGAATGGGGTATGTAATCTGGAATTAGCACGCTTAAGGAAGTGCCTTGTCCTGCTCTTTCCCCCCTGACTTGTGCTTCTTCACTTTCAATTCCCGTTGGGGCAAAGGCTGAGGCATCATCTCCGGATCTAGTCATTGCAGTTGATGGTCCTGCATGATTAATTGAAAGGTTTAGTCAGCTTCAAAGGATAACAAAAGAATAGATTGTCTTGCGAATAAAGTACAATCACAAATATTGTTATCCCTTACCCAAGGGTGGTTCAGCAACCTGAGAAGACTTCTCCCCATCTTTCTCGGTTTCAACAGGATTTTCAAGATGGGTCTCAGGAGAGTTTATTGGATTTAGCTCTACTTGAGCTAATGTTTCTACAATGATAGGGTTGACATCAGTGTCCACACCCTCTTCGGGCATTGGTAGTTCAGTGGCTTCTACGGAAGAAACTGCATATTATTTTCCATCATGGTTAGAAGTATATTTTTTTAAAAAAATTTGGGCGAAGGGTAGCACTCACGCCCAAGGTCTTCTAAATCATATGACAACTTAGCGTGATCATAAAATTCTTCAAAAGTCATTACTTGATTCATCATTTCATCCAATGATACTTCAGAATCTTGATTAGTCTCACCAGTGGGAGCATTTGCTACATCTTCTTGCCGACTTATGTCCTGCAACCCCTGACCCTGGACAACATCTTCAGTAGTAGGAGGGATACTGGGAATGGATGGTAGCTCTTCTCCAGGAGCAACCAAGTCAGCTTGGGTCTGTGATTGTTCTACAGCACCCTCCACGACCTTTGAAGGAGGGTCAGTCCCTTCCCTCAAGGGGGAAATTGAAGAAGCCCCTGCAATCCTTAGAAATATGAGTAACCATATGATTATGGGTATAAACTCATGATTGTTCGAAGGACTTACCACTGCTAATGAAAAGTTTAGCTATGGATTTCCTCCTTCTTTGCCTTGGATTCTTTTGTTTTTTCGGAGTATCATTAGTCTCCCTTATTGGCACTTGGATTGGCGAATGGAAGGCTATGTCCAGCGCCTCATTCATGGCCTGCTGGCCTGGAGATATCTCGCCTAGTTCGCGAGGAGAATCAGCAGAAGCCCCGATAGCAGTACCACCAGGGCTATATTGTGGCGAAGGAACCCCAGTTCCTTTCTTTGCAAGCTGCAAGATGAAGAAAATAACTTCCTTAAGTAACAAAGCTTCAACTGAAATCAAGTTGCAAAGAAAATAAGGAAAGAAAACTTACATCTTCAGGAGCCACGTACTCTTGCCATTCCTCATCTCCAGAACCACCAGCCCCCTCAGTGGCGCCATGATCAATCATTTCCTTCACCCGCCTGGTGATAGGAACCGAGTCTTCAGTGTCATATATGAGCATTTCCAGCTTTCTGATGTAAGCTCGCACTTCATTGGGGTTATCTCCGTATTGAAGATTTTTAGAAGCTACAAGATTTCCTATTCCAGGAAGTTGTAGGCCCTCACACAAATCCAGCCAGGCGGTCTCAGTATCATAGTATAATCTCTGCCATAGCTGAACAACCTCTGGTCTTAGATATAAAGGCTGTGAGGAAGGTCCTACAATTTTTGATTTTAATTTCTTCCCAGCTCCTGCAACTACAGATAGAGAATAAGAATGTAAGACTTATTACTTTATAAAGTAGCAGTGATTGAAATTACTACAATGAAATAACTCACCAGGAGTTGATGGAGTGGGTCTTTTAATTCTGTCCGGAGGATTATATCGGGCACGAAACCGCTTTGCTGCCGGTTGTGCCTCATCATCCCCATCGTGATAATCCGATGAATCAGTTCTAGAAGAGGAGTCTGTTGAACCTATTTCAGGTGGAGAAGCGTCACCTTCATGAGGAAGGGTTTCTTTCTCTATAGTCCTCTTCCTCTTTCCCACTTGATATACTGGGTGATTCAATATCCCTTTGGGGTATGATGCTATCCAGTGTTCGGCATAAAATGTAGTCAGATTATGTGCCGCTTTTTCAACTGGTAGATCAAAAACCGCCCCAGTCTTCTCTCTTGATGTCAGCAACCATAATTGTCGATCAACCATCAGATGTTTCTCTAACCTGACATGTACCGGAGGGGATACAACAATTTGTTGCAAACATTTGAATTGGCGTGCAAATCTATATGGAGCATAGGCCTCACATATGATTTCTCCATCAATCCTGGCTACTAACATGCCATCCCTGCAAGCTATAATGTATGCCCTCAAATCCAAATGGGCTGTCCCATCATCAACAAACCGCCTGGATGGCAGACTTCCATAGGGAAAGAAGTTGAATTCCTTAAACATGCTCAGCCTTACTTTCATGTCATAACCATTAACATCTAAGGGAGAAATTCCAGAGAATGCTTGCACTGACGGTCTGAAAGAGCTTCCAGGAATTTGTAATCCATTCTGTACATTGTAAGTCCTAAAGTGAGTGGCGATCCATCCCCACAAAACCTGGAATGGTCCCACTATTCTTAAAGGAGATTTACCCTGGAAGACGTGAAGTAAACTCCTACGAATCTTTGCTAAAATGGGGGTAGCTAACCCAACCATTTTTTCCTCAGCCAACTTTGCCGCAATGACGACGGTCCCTGGCCTAACGCCTCCCTTCGAATCCCTGACTGGCAAGAGATAAACACTGAGCCACATTTCCAAGAAACCCGCCAGACGAGTTTTCTTTGGAATTCTTTGATTCACTTCATATCCCCACTTTTCAAACTCTCCTGCTTCTAGAGTTGGCCAGAATGTGCCAGGAGCTCCTCTCTTCTCAGGTTTTGGACAGGTGGTAGGACGTCTGGGCCTGGTATCCTTGGATTTCTTTTTCTTAGATCCTTTTTCTTTTGGCTCCATCACTTTCTTCTCAGTAAGAAACACATTCATCCATTCTTCCGGATGAATATCTTTTCTAAAATGAGTTAATGAGGTCTCTGAACTCTTGAGCCTGTGGAAGATTTTAAATAATTCTCGAGCTAAAGTAGGAGTCTTCTCTAAATCATTCCAAGTCACCTTGGGAGGAATGAATTCATCATACATATCTCCCAAGATTGGAGCTCCTGAAATCTTGTGGACATCCCACAAACTGATACCTACTTATCCATGAGTCAAATGGAACGAATTAGTTGCTGGGCTCCAGTGGATGAGTATCTCTGGCACGAAGTTATCATGTCTGTAAACATATGTTTGCCCAACCCAGACAGCCTCATATATTGCAGCTCTCTTCAGGTCCTCGATAAACTCTGCGCAAGTCTGTCGCACCCAGTATACCCACATCCAAGTTGGCTTCACACCTCCCCCAGGACGGAAATCCCAAATTTTCTTCCATCCTTTGGATTGATCCATCTGAGCATTTCGGAAGATTGAAGGATGACAATGTGGTTGAAGCTCAGGTGTATGATCTTTCAGATCTGGTGTGCAAGGGCTATGATGCATCACATAAGCCTTCTCCACTGTTCTAGCAGTTAGAAATACTCCTCCACCTGAGATATTTGCTGAAGCCAAATTGGTATAATTATGAAACCACAAAAATGGAAGATATTTCTTTATTTCTGGAATAATGACTTCTTGTAGATGACCATAGCCATACAAAGGTAGATAAGTGCTTTGAGGAAAGTTGCGATGATATTTTTTCAGATACTTAGCCAAATCTGGAAGAGTACTATCCTTGACAGTATAGTAATCATGGCCAATGATGTCCATCATATCATCTATCCTCTTGCTAGCCAGTTCATCA
The DNA here is from genome assembly GCA_963277665.1 of Viscum album. Taxonomy (NCBI): domain Eukaryota; kingdom Viridiplantae; phylum Streptophyta; class Magnoliopsida; order Santalales; family Viscaceae; genus Viscum; species Viscum album. Next base: position 1,506,554,120 of record OY728139.1, on the reverse strand, counting down.
ATTAATCCAGGTCTAAGAACCATTGAATCTGCACAGAAGTTGAATAAATTAAACTCATAAATGGGTTTATTTTTCATAAAATTTGTGAAAGAATTCGGAAAAAATGGCTAAGGCATTAAGGCGCGCAAGTATGGAGATGTCGCGTAAGTGTTACATATGCCGCGCAAGTTTCTGTCGCGCATGTATCACCGTGCAAGCCCTATTACCTTGAGAGTAGCGCGACAACGAAGAAACAGTGGAAAAAGAGACTTGCACGATGAGGAAGACTTGTGCGGCGAGAGATCGAGAAATTCGGGATCAGATGTTATCCACGGCCAAAAGCGGTGTATTTATAGGCCAGGAAGCCTATCTGCGCGCCGTACCCAGAGCGCTTAAGGCCTGCGCGACACAAACTTGCGCACCGCCCTCTGTGCACTGAAGACTTGCGCGCCACCCTTTTCCTTTGGATGGATTCGATTTCCTCAGAGTCAAATCCTCATTTCTCTCCGGATCCAACTCTGAGGGGGGACTTTTGTTGATGCTCCTTTCGTCACAGAATCTAAAGATCGGAAAAGGGAATATCTGAGCTCAAAGTGATTAAACCTTTGAAGAAAACATCAAAAATCGACAAAGGCATGAACAAAGGATCAACAGCAACTGCACTGCGCAAGTTATTTCACTGTCACGCAAGTACACTTGCGCGACACCCTTGGTCGCGCAAGTGACTTGCGCGACCTAAAGTGGTAACCGCCCGGTAACTACCCGTGGTCTTCTTTTGCCTATAAATAGACCCTGTGGGGCCCCCATTTGGGATGATTTTTTTCCAGAAACTCGGATTGAAGCTCCCGACGCCCAAGTCTCTTCTCAAAGCTTCCAGAACACTTCTAAGGTAATTTCTTACCTAGAACGGAAGATCTAAAGAGAAGAAGAAAGGCCTAAGTGTTGAAACTTATCAAACACTTGCGCGCTGACTTATTTCCATCAATATAATTTGCGCGTCCCTTTTCTGGAAGAACCTAAAGAGGATTCTAAAGGGTTTTAAAAAAGAGTCGCTCAAGTATTTCAATGCTGGTTGAAAAATCGCGCAAGTACACCATGTGTCGTGTAGGTATACCTGCGTGACCAACACTTGCGCGCCCACGGAATACTTGCGCGCCTTTCAAGACTTGTGCGCCCCTATCTTTTTGAGTTCCCATCTTGCCCATTTTACCCCTCTTAAGTCATTTCACCTTTCCTTTTCAAGATTCAGTCTTCAAGACACTCTTCAAAGCCATTTATGCCATGATTTCTTGATTTGACTTCCTTATCTGAAAGGAATTCTGTGGAATATCTCTTAAAACCTAGTGATTTAAATATCCTTATGTCACTAATTATGGAGAGTTCATTCATTTAACCTCATCCTTTAAGATGAGAGAATCCTTAACTTGGGTCTCCTTTTTTTTAGGAATAATCCCCAGTTATAAATCCTTTAATCTGGGCATCCTTCTTTAGGAGTAAGCCCCAAATTCTTAAAGTTCCCAAAATTGGGGATCTTCCTCAGGAGTAAGCCCCAAACCTTAATCCCTAACATGGGTCTCCTTTTCAGGAATAAGACTCAGTCATAATATTGGGCTTCCTTTTCAGGAGTAAGCCCCAAGTCCCCTAACCTGGGCCTCCTTTTTAGGAGTAAGTCCCAGTCATAATCTTGGGTTTCCTTTTCAGGAGTAAACCCCAAGCCCCCTTAAATTTCTATTAACCAGTCCTAATTTACCCTTGATTTGGGTTTCCTTTTCAGGAGTAAAACCCAATCATAAGTCCCCTCCTAACTTGGGCATCCTCCTTAGGAGTAAGCCCCAAGATTATAGTATTCAAATCTCCATGAAGCACATATAACTTTATGGACCCTGTTCATGGATTTTCTCCCTAAAAGTAAATCCTAAACCTTCATCTATCTGGGCAGTCATACATACATAAGCCCCAAGAAAATTATTATGATTGCATCTTTCATGGCATAATTGTCTAATTTTTACCAATACCTCTTGTTTCTCACACCGAGCATGACTCACGTGAGCTTAGAGTGTAAAAGTAATTATGACATTCTTCTTTGAGCCATCAATCATAAACATCATACTCCATTACTCGAACTACGTGGGTTCTGATTCCTTTTCCAAAACAAAGGATACGTAGGTAGCCCATTTTTGGGGTTCGATCCCAACTTTGAAATAATCCCTGTCCTTCTGAATGACGATAAACTTCAAGTGCCCCACTGAGTGGCTTTAAAACCAGCCTGGTCATCATAATGACCAAGAGACTTTTATATAAATGTTTTGAAGGATACCATTGATCAAGAATCTCTAAACAGATATAGATGATTCACTATTGATGAAGAACCTCGAATACATATAAAAGATTCTCTAAATTTCTTGCATATTTAATCATTGATTGTTAAAACTAAAGGAAAGCGCATTTTATACTTGGTAATGTAAGAAGGATTCATGAACATAAATTAAATCTATAAAGAGAGTCCCAGAGTAGACAATAATTCCCCTCAAAAAGTTGTGATGAGTCCGACCTCCCATCCTCTCGACCAATGCAAATTCCTAAGCCTCATCAGTCCACAATCTAATGATCGCCTGCCTTTGGAAAGTAGGTCCAAACGGATGTGGAATCATTGGATGTTTCCGGTTCTACGAACAAACCCACTAGAAACCAATCGGAATGTTTGAATCTCCCGTCCAGGAGGTCATCCCCGAAATCCGTGAGGAAACAATTTACAATTCCATATATTTTTTCTTTTAAATCCAAAGGGGCAGCGTCAGGTAACCTGGTTAGGTCTAAGGCCCTTCGCATAGCGAGGATGACATAGCAGCAAGCTTTCATTAGATGAGGCGAACATGTGGATGGGTTATTGTGGAGTCTTTTAAGTCATTAGGTATGTGTCTTGTAACATCCCAAGCTTCCATGATACACTTCTCTTTGAATAATACAATAGCTTGCGATGTATGTAACTTCGAGTTCTAGCACATCATGACCAATCAAACTAGCCGTTGAAAAAACATCTATGAATAGTAATACCCACTTTTAGAAATTTTATAAATTTTATTTTTCAATGTGGACTTCATTTTTGGATTCATAATATCAAAATTAGCTTAGGGTGAAAATTTGGTATTTTTCTGAAAACATTAAATTTTTGATGAATAGTGAAAAACATTGTGTTATTGTTGAAAACCGAATTTTATATAAGTAATTATTAATTTTTTTAAAATTTATTTTAAATAAAAAATAGATACATAATACCTTTATTATCTCAATTTAATATATTGGAGTCATTTTATAATAAGATTAGATGTATAAATGTTTATTGAACATTTTAACATCCTTTACCCACCTTCTAGGAACATTTACCAATTTTCATAAAATGAAATTTTACCATTTCTGTGAATTTAATTTCAAAAATCAGAGAGACATGGTTGAAATAATTAAGTAAAATTTAGTTCTATAAGATGAAAATAATTTTTTGTGAATAGTAACTTTTGTATTTTATTTACCATAGTTAAAAGTAAATAGGGTAATTAAAGGTAAAGATGATGTTATAACTACCCTAACACATGTCCTAATTCTATTGTATAAGTGTTTTTCGACCAAAATCTACATTTGGAATAAAATATGATCCTCTTTGATCCACTTTTATTAGATTATGACATTTATTATTATTTTATTTACAGAAGAGTTAAAAGTGTAAAATTCAAATTTTAATAGTTAAACCATTTTTAATATTGGGTTATACATTAGATAAATTCGAATATAAATAGTAATTAGAAAGAAATTTTTTCCTACATCATGGTATTTTATTTATAATTCTTAGACATTGAATAATTAATTTTATTTATGACACAATGATGATGTAGTAATTATCTTATAGATGAAGGATTAAAATAATTGATCTTATAAATATCAACATCATTTTAAATTGAGACTTTTGATGCATTAAATTAATATTTTATATTAATATGACGTGTGTTACGGTTGATTAAATAAGTTTTATTCTAAATGATAATGATTTTATTACTTTCAAGAAAACCAAATAATATATAGTGTCAAAATTGACATAAATGAGTTTTTAAAACAAATACTATTTTATTAAATGATATAATATTCAAAAAAATCTATGGTTCGGCCAAAGGACTTATATAAGGTTATATAGGTTAATAATGAACCAAATAGGGTTCTCTTGGCATTTTATATTAGGTTTAAAAACCATGTAATATAAAAATACAAGAATACATTGTAGAAGTTAAACTATTTACCTAAGAGTTAAATTTAAAAGATAAGGTTAATATGGTGACCTAAACCAATCTAAAAAATATTGGTTGAGAGGAGTTTGACCTGTACCCACCTTTTCCTCTAAAGAAATCCATTTTTATCCATTATAATCCGAAAATTATTTTATAATAAAATAATATTTTAACCATTTCCTAAAGTGACCCTCACCTATCTTATAAAAGGGTATTTCCCCTTCTCTTAATTTCACACCTCCAAAGCCATTTGGATCGGTCAACCCCTACTCAAATATATTCCCAACTACTATAACTTAAATATAGAGGCCTTAATTTGATTCGAAATACAACCTAAAGAGCCCATTTTATCAAATCAAAACGAATCACCTGAAGAAGATGTAATAATTTCATCACCTCTTTCAAAGTTCGTTTTTTTCATCCACTTCATCTTTCTTTGTTATTTACATACTAGAATAATAAATCCATTACCTTCTACATACTGTGATATTATTATAAATATGGTACAACCATATTAATTATTCTATCCATCCTACAAGTGACAAAGTCACTATACGTGCATGAGTATGACTTACTGTCTCCACGTCATGGTGTTGTTTGTTATTCGACACTTCATTATTTGGTTGGGTATAAGGATGAGTATAATTCATTTAAATAATAAATATAACATGTTAATGATTATGTATATATTATATAACATCCAATTACATATGATTTGACTATCAATAGAATAATATTTTGGCTTGTGCGTACGTACGGATTACAGTCTCCACGAACGTGATGAGATCCACTCCCAGTCGTAACCATTCAAGAATAGTTTTATTTTTATGATTAAGAATAATGTTTAAAGAACATAATACCATTCTATATATGAATCAAATAAATCCTATCCATATAAAACATGACTTACGTAGGAAAACATATAAAGGAAAACGAATTAGTTAACACCAGAAACAATGATACTACTGAAATATTGTTAACAAATAAATATTATAAGATCATATATGATATCATATTTATGTATGTAGTTATTATATAGTTTAATAACAATTATTTAACTATTATAAAAGTGTTTAGTGTACCATCATCCAAGGAAAAGTACAAGTTAAGGGTTAATTTTACAATCTCTTTACTGATCCAAGGATGATTATACGTAAGTATCTACTGGGACCTCTTTATCATCCACATCCGTGTTTCTTAAAAATGCATTTCAAAACATTTTTAAAAATTAATATAGTATGGGTTAATTTCATTTATAACATCTTTTAACATTTTTTAAAATGGTCTGAAAGTAATCTCTCCATCTCATTCCAAAAAAGGTACTTTATGACCTTTTTGAGAAATTAAGGAAAAAATGTTTTTTAACTTATACGAACGGTGCGTCTATTTTCCACTATTATAACAACTTCAAAGATTCACTTAAAAGATTATAAGAATATTTTGAAAATAAATGTTTTCTTTTATAATTACATGATTTTTAAATGATTTCAAAATAGAAAGATATATTTCTCTAAAGTAGTTTTGATTTCATCTATGTCAACATCCTTTATAGATTTTACATTTTTTTGAAGTTGATTTATTATGATAAAATATTCCATATTTCATTGTAGGTTTTGTGATATGTTTGATTGTGAATGCAATATTTTTATACCATTCATGGTTTATGGTTAAAGTACTAATAGTTCGTATTGCAATTTTAATATGAATGTTTCTGTTATGTTTCAACCTTTTCATATGTGGAATGCATTAGAATTAATAAGTTAAGGGTGGATATAGTTATAGCTCATCGATGCATTAGTAGGTCTCATAAGACAAACTAGTGTCTTGGCAGAAGGCCGGTACAAAATCTTATTTGTAGTCTTGGCATGATTCCTTGACTATGTGGTTATGATGTATGGAATTATGCATTCCATAATTATGAATTTTTCTATTGATAATACATGTTTTCAAAGGCAATGTCTTGGTCAATGACCAAGATAGAAAATATTATTAAAAAAGGAAGGGAAAATTAAAAGAGTCTGAAAGACGAATTTTTATTACATTCTTTTTCATAAAAAGGAAAGAGATAGACTAGTAAATCCTAACTCCATGTAATGTTCTGTTTGATAACTTTGTTGGCTAGACCATCAGCCACCATGTTTGCTTCAAGATAGGTATGTGTGGCAATGTATCTAATCTCTTGGAGCAAGCTGAGACAGTTCTTCCAACGTGTTATAAGAGACCAAGCAAGGTGAACCACACCATTCCAAATAGTTTGGATAATGGTGGTGGAATCACTTTCAATCCAGATACTATTCTAACCTTTCAGTTTAACAAAGTTGACTGCATGAATCACTACCATCATCTCATCCTCCAGGGAGGAGGTAGATCCACAACCACCAAAGAAGAAGCCATGAATATGCCCGTAAGAATCCCTAAAGATGGCCCCACAACCCGCAGGACCTAGATTTCCTTTAGAAGTTCCATAAACATTGATTTTAATCGAGCCAGGAATCGGAGTTTTCCAGAAAACTTCAATGGAGATATTGGGTTGATTGTAGATCAATTTGATTCTAAGCTGACGAAGTATGACAAAGTCACCAACCGAGTTAGCGCAGGAGGATTTCTGAAGGGTGGACGCGTCTCTGATAGCAATGTGAATTCTCACCCACCCTGCAACAAGATTAAGTGAGGAACTATTGTGGATAATATCATTTCTATGATAACAGATAATATGGATGAGCTCTTTAATGGAATATAGAAATAGATTTTTAATCTAAGGTGAGAGCTCCAGCTCCACACAACCTTTGAGTAAAGAGAAAATAGAGTCAGCAATTAATCATCTGCAGTAAAAAATGGTAGTAACAAAATTCTGAAGAGCAGTGGTTGTGGAACAAGACAAAAATATGTGATTGATGTCCTCTCTATGTTGATGACATAGGTGACATCTAGAGCTGATATGGATACCAAAGGATTGAAGGCTAACCTCCGTAGGTAAGGGCTTGTGAGCAATACACCAGATAAGATTATGTCTGGATGGTTTGATCCTAGGTTTATCAAAAGGCTTAAACCAAGAAAAATTAGACTCAGAGGAGGTGAAAAAATGATTGTAATAACTTTTGGAATCAAGGATACCATTGTGATATGGTTCCCAAAAAAGACTGGCATCATCATTCGAAAAGATGTAGGCATCCCCTATATGTTTTATATGATCAGGGAGATCTGAGTGGGAGGAGTGCATGACTTCCTTTATGGTACAGTTAATAGAATATGGAATTGAATTTGAAGGAAGCATAGAATTGAGGGGAACTCCATCCCAGTTGTCAAGCCAGAATTTCAGGGCTGATTTAGAGTTAACCATCCATATGGAGTTGTGCATGGTGTTGACAAAGGAGTTTCTAATGGACGACCATAGGGATGAATTCACATAAGTAAAATTATGGGACTTGAGCTTATCCAAGAATTTTTTTTAAGAAATTAAATAGTGTCAGGTTTTTTATTTATTAGATTCCAAGTGAGTCTAGCCTGGAGGGATTCATTAAATTACTTGAGGTTTTTTATTCCAAGACCTCCTTTATTGAGGGGTTTGCAGCATTTGGACCAGGAAACAATTACAAGCTTCCTATCAAGGATACTCCCCTTCTAGAAAAAGTTTTTGATATAGGTATTTATTTTCTTGAGAAGACTGGTAGGCCATCTATAAATCATCAGCGAGTAAACCATTTTGGAGATAATAGAATCTTTCACCAGGAAGACTCTACCAGCCATAGAAAGATATTTTCCTTTCCAAGAGGAAATCTGATTAATAATTTCAACAAGGAGATCATTAAAATACGAAGATCTAGGCCTACCCCCAAAATATAGGCACCCCCAAGTAAGTAAAAGGAAATGACCCTTCTTTGATACCAAGACTCTCAATGATGTAATTTTTTCAGGAAATAGGGAAATTCTTTCAAAATAAGATTAATGATTTGTTCCAACCTATCGATTGACCTGAGATCTCTTCATAGTGTGATAAGTCAACTTTGAGATTGATAATGTTGTGTTTTCCACCATTTAGGAACATAATAATATCATCCACATAGAGTAAGTGAGTCGGGAAATTAAGGTTTCGGGCAACTTGGATGGTCTTGATTTTGTTTTGAAGCACAAGAGAGGTGAGAAGAAGAATAAGGTAATATTCCGCGATATCAAAATGGATGGTAGAGAGGTGATAAACCTGTCGGACTCCTTTCGTACATTTTAAATATCCCTTTGGGGAGCCATTAACAAGGATGGAAATAGATGCCGAGTTAAAAATAGATTTGATCCTGCTAATAAAGACATCATTGAAACCAAAGCCCCGAAGGACCTCAAAAATGAAACCACGGTCGATAGTATCAAAGGATTTCATAATTTCAAGTTTAATAGAAATTTTTCCTCCTCTAGAGTTTTTATTGAGAGCATTGGTGGATTTGGAAGCAAGGCAGATGTAGTCCTTAATATACTGCCCCTTGATGAATCCAAATTGGTTTCAAGATATAATTCTGTTACATTTGGAGGAGAGCCTATTGGCTAAGATCATGGTAATAATTTTATAGAGGGAGTTGATAAGAGAAATAGGCCAAAAAAGTTTAATTTCAGAGGCATTGGGCACCTTAGGTATTAAAGTAAGGAATTGGGCTTTAATATCATGAGGAAGGGAACCATTAGAGAATAAATTATTGACAATATTATAGACATCCTTTTGAATAACTTCCCATTGCTTCTGAAAGAAACCATTGTTGAAACCATCAGGTCCTGGGGCACTGTTAGGGTTTAGGCTAAAGTTAGTGTCCTTAATTTCATGGTCAAGGGGAGTGCACAAAATAAATTTATTGTCTTCATCTTCGAATAGGGATGGAAAGATCCCAGGAAGGAGGTCCTTGTTAATATGAGCCCAATTGAAGATATTCTCAATGTAAGAAACCACATGGGAAGCAATGGAGGCATCAGAGTCCAAGAGGATGTCATTGTCTTTTAAGAAGGAGAGGGGATGACAGACTTTCCTAACCCTTTGCAGAGCATTATAGAACTTGGTGTTACTATCACCATTAGAGAACCACTTAGTTTTGAAAACTTTTTTGAGGATGTTATCCTTAATAACTAACAAGGAATTGAGCTTCATAGAAATGTTGATCTCATGTTGAGGATCATAGGAAAAGTCCGAATGGGTGACATTATTTTGTAATTGATTGAGTTCGGTCTCAAGAGTGGATATTTTCCTATCGATTTGCTTCGTTTTAGCTATACACCAACCCTTGAGAAAGCATTTTAGATTCTTAATCTTTATAGGACAAGCGAAAGCATCCAAGTTCTGATTCATCGAATTCCATCAATTTTGAATAATCTTGGAGCACTCAATGTCACCTAGCCAAGCATTGTAAAATTTCAAGGGAATATTGTGCTTGGCATGCTTATAGTGGAAGCTAAACAAAATAGGATGATGGTACGAGAAAAGTCTATGTAAGGTGAATCTAGAAATGGTGTCCCAGGCATCGAGATTCGGGAGATTCACAAAGGCCCTATCAAGTTTACTAGCGACCGTCCTATTATAATGCCTTCTATACAAAGTAAACTTGGCACCAGTGAGGTTAACTTAAACCAGATTACAGTTTTTAATAAAGGATCTAAACTCCATGGTAGAGATTCGAGAATGCGAAGGACCAAGTTTTTCACAAGGGGAAAGGATAGCATTAAAATCTCAAACAACAAACCAGGGGACCGAGAGAGAATTAGCCAAGAGTAACAGGTCATTCCAAAGGGGCCTACGATCATGGTAGCGATTCCTAGCATATACAAATGTGGAGTACATATGGAGGGTATCAAAAAAATAATCACAAGTGAGAAGGTGATCAGTAGAGTTTTGAACTTTAACATCTTTCAGAGAAGAGTGATAAATTATCCAGAGGGATTCAATCATATTGCTACTATAACAAGCACATAAGAAATTATAACCATAGGAAGAAAAGTGCATAAATTTTAAAGAGAAATTAACTTTTGGTTTATCAAGTGAAAAAAAGTTTGGTTTATGAGTCAAGATAGCTTTTTTAAGAACAGAAATAGTGCCAGAGTTAGCTAAACCCTGACAATTCCAAAAGATAACATCCATTAAAACCTGTCTTTGGAGTCTTGGCTTTTTTTGTTCTTCTTGGAACCACTCAAGCCTTGGTTCCTCTTCGATCTCCTAGGTTTGGAGGAAGAGGCCAGAGTAGTCTTCAAAACCTTTTTTCTCATTGGGGAATAAGACAAGAGATTAGCAGCAACATGAATAACACTTTAATTTATTTTGGTACAAGACTTAGTGACTTCATCATTGATCCCAGAGGGATCAAAAATCTCGAGTGGAGATCGATATTGGGGAACAGAAGAAAAAATAGGAGTGGCATGCATGTCTACTATCACTGTAAACTGTAAATAAATATCCTTATCATTTTGAGCAGACAATATAATGCACAAGGATGAAATTTCAGGTTCAGAGCGTTTAATAGTATGAGTAGTGATGCAAAATGGAACTTCCGTGAGAATCATATCTTGATGTTCATCCTAGGGAGTGACTGTGGAAGAGCCATTGGAAAGGGATGATGTCTTTGGTTCTATAACCACCGGGATAACACAAACAACATCATCTAGGAGAGTGGTCATGGAAAAACCATCAGCAAGAATAGATTCCTATGATATTGAATCCTATTGAACATAATGTGAAGCCTTAGACACCAGAATGGGATCAGCATGCTCTTAATATGATAAATCCACCTCATCCTTCGATGAGGAATACAAAGGAAGCTTGAAGATGACCAAAATCATCTATTTAATCTCTTCTAAGATTGCAAGGATGAATTCAGTGACTTCCTCTACTTCGACCTACTCTGCCCAGGTAGCTCCCAAGCTCTCACCCGTCAGTTTGGCTTTCTTGACCCAAACATCCGAGCGCATTTTTTTGAGCATTAGGTATCATTGGAGCCGAGACTTTGTTCTTCTTCTGACGATTAACTTCTGTCCATCCATCATCAACGTTCTGAGCATCTTGGTTTTGCACTACCCGACGCTTCGAATAGAATGACTGACGATCTTAAAGTACTCACAGTATGACGACATTTGTTCAGTTTCAACACGAATCTCAGTTTTATACTCATTCACAGTGGAGGAAATGATATCCGACACTTTAGTAGTAATATCAACTTCAACCATAATCCTCGCATAAAGACCGATATCATCATTCAAAGTATGTTGATCTATTTTGAGTGGCATACCTATGCAAGAAGCGATGTAATTGGGGATTTTGGGATGACAAAAATACCAATTGAGCCAGTGGAGATGCACCCAGATCTGAACCATGGTATTTCTAGCAGTGTTCGGGTTGAAGATGAAGTCCCAATCAGATATACAAAGAACCCCAGGCTTAAGATGCAGATTTCCTAACCTCCAAACTTGATCAAGCGTCTCCTACGATTTTAACAGCATGTGTAAATACCCTTTGCTGATGGGAACCAGATTCCAGTCAAATAAGTCCCAGATATGTGTGATTATTTGATTGAGCTCTATATTGGACCATGGGTTTTCTCCTTTGAGGTATGATATGCGACCCATTATCGAAAATCTGCACATTTGCAAGCATTGTTGCATCGCCTCGGGGTGAGATTCAACAACATATTTGTTGTCATCTAGCTTTTTGCAAAGGGAGGTACATTATACCGAGGAATTACCTAAATCCACAGGGGATATGAGTGTGTTCAAAGGGGACACAATGTGGTTATTTTTTTTAATTTCATGATATAATTTAAAACTTATGTATGTGTTGGCGCCAAAATCTAGGAAGGACAGAACAAACAGAAAGCATTATGGGCGGCCTCACGATGCCAGAGCACGGATCCCCATAGCCCTATGGACACTGCCAAGATCCCCCTCTGTAAACCCGCTGTGGAGAAAGGAGGCGGGATGCACCATGAACCGCTTTGACATTCACGACCAGCCGCAGAGCAAGGAGGCGGGATGCATCGCGAACCCATTTGATGTTCGCACCCTACCGCGGAGTAAGGAGGCGGGATGCACCGTGAGCCTCTTTGATGTCCGTGACCCACCATAGAGCAAGGGGCCAGGATGGACTATGAACAGATTTGATTTTTCAGACCCGTCGCAGAGCAAGCTTCGTCTTCACGCCAAGCGATCCCTGCTTCATGGCACCTCTTGACTATAAATACCAGGCTCCCCTCGAGGCCAATGGACCAATCCCATGACCATTCACTTTCTTAGCTTCGAAATTGAGAAGCAATCTCTGCTCAGTGAACCATGATCTCTTCAAGGTACTTTTACATCGCAAAATACCTTTCCCTTGGTTAAAATTCGGCCCCTCTCTAATGAGGGACGCCCTTCACAGATCCCACGGGACTTCGCAAAGGAAGGGGACCCCAAAGAGGACTCGGGTCTTCATGGAGCACTTATGATTTGTGAAGCACCATCCATGAACATGTAACCCATATGCTAAGGTAGGGCCACCATTCAACTAGAGGCACATTTCCTCAGAATAATACGCTTCATGGGGAACCCTTGCTTCACGAGGTGTTGCTCCACAAATTCCTTTCCACTTTGCGAAGCACCTACCATATACATTGTTTTTTTATCCCATGATAGGCCACATCACTTTGTGAAGCACACCCCTTTTAAAACCCCTCCACTACATGGATCACTAGAGCTTCATGAGGCCTCTAAATATGAACCTCTTTTCTCCATGACTCCTTTTCCCATGCGACCCTCCAGGCTTGCACGAAGTGATTTCCAAGTTCATTGGATAGTACTTACCATTGCATTGCTTTGCCTCATGCTTATTAGCATAGGACCAATAATAACTATTTCTTCTTCTCATAGCCATGGTAACATGGACCCCTCAGTGGATCACTCCATAACACACCTTTACCATGACATTTCTGATGCCTTCCCTTCACCAAGGGTGGGTGGGTATCAGTCATGTATGTCCTAGGGGTGTGGAATGAACCCACCTTGTCTGAGTTGAAGGACGTTAAACTGCCAAGCACCATCATCCTCAGCACATGATGTTAAATTGTGACCTCACCCCATGCATTGTACGCAAGGTGCCTGTCTCAGACAATCTCCATATCTACTTGTCTCTACTAGAGTGAGATCATTCCTCACATGGAATGAGATCCTCCTTATTGGAGCGGCTTCTGTCCCCGAGAAAAGGGAAAACACCTTGGTGTAAGCCCCTAGATTTTCATACAGGAGGTAGCATCTCTGCTCCTACTCTATTCCTAGATGCATAATCCCTCTTTCTTTGGGATTTATCACCATCAGGCCTCCATCCTGAGGTATGTCCTAGTCTCCATCTCCCTTAGGCTGCGAGTAATGTGTATGCCCATGTTTTGTCTTTGGGCCGTGAACCCCGCGTAAGCCCTTGTTTCCATTCTAGGCTGCTAACCACGTGTATGCCCCATTAAACTTTCCACATATACACCTTTCACGATGTGGTCATCAGGTCTTTGCAACCTCTTGTTTCTCACACCGAGTATGACTCATGAGGGCTTAAAGTATGCACCAACCATGAAATCCTTTCCAGGCAGCCTAGAGTGTAATCCCCACACACCAATCCTGAACTATGTGTACTTTGATCCTTGCCAAAGAAAGGTACATATGAAGCCTCCCAGAGGTTCAACCCCAACATCCATTGGTTCCGACCATCTTCATGTTGGTTCACCAACCAATCCCGAACTATGTAGACTTTGATCCTTTCCAATGAAGGGTACGTAGGAAGCCTCCCAGAGGATCAAGACCAACAAAAATTGGTCCTGACCCTCTTCACATCAGCACACCAAGCCCCATCCCGAACTACGTGGACTTTGATCCTTTCCAGGGAAAGGTACGTAGGAAGTCGGCCTGATGTTCAAGCCCACCATCCATTGGTTCTGACCGCATTCATGTCGGTTCCCACCAACCCGAACTACACAGGCTTTGATCCTTGTCTCCTAGTCCAGGTACATAGGATGCCTCCCTGAGGTTCAAGCCCAACAACCACTGGTCCCAACCACTCAGCGTCGGTCCACCCCTATCCAGCATGAAGTTAAACTTTATTCCCCTTTTGTTCCCCATCCAGCGGTAATCTGTTGTGATCCCTTACCCAATGGAAAGCTGTTGTGAACCTCATGTAGCGGTAAGCCGTTGTGATCCCTACTTAGCGTTAAGCTATTTTCAACATCATTAAGCAGAAAGTCATCGTCAACATAAACCCAGCGGTAAGATGTTCTCGTCCCCTTGGTCAGGACCGACATATCTGGTCCTCCCTCAAGCGTTAGACCGACCTCGGTCTTCTAACCACATGTAATCCCCAATAGAGAACCAGGTCGATGTCCTTTGCACGCACCCCGATCCTATCTCTGCTCATGAACTACATGGACTTTGATTCCCTACCAAAGGGATACATGGAAAGTCTCTTCGAGGTTCAATCCCAACACCACCAACTCCCCTGAGTCGACTCCATCTTATTCTCCACCCACTTCAATTGACCATCCTATCCATATTGTTTCTTAACCGTGCCCCCACATATCAGTGAGATCATGCCAATTAATCTCTTCACTTCTCCTAGTAGTAACCGAGTAACTAACCACGTGTTTTCCCCGACATCTGTGTTCGCCGCCAGGGGTTGCACCAATCTGATCCACTCTAGTCAATGTTCTGATCAGTCTGATCCGTCTGCTCTAGACGTTAAAATCGTGGCATACCCCGTGTTAAACATGGTAATATAAGGAAAACCATAGATACATGCGTATGGTATATGATTCCCCGCATTCGACGTGGGATGCATCAAGCTTCCATGCCCTGAAGAAGCCCTATAATAAGGGGAAGAAACCTAGATGCACTAGTGTTCCAGCATCCGGACATGCCAAAGATGTCTAACGTGAATACTCCCCTGACTGAGGGTTTCTGACCTGGCCGGAACCCTTGGAATGTCCCGATAGAAGAAGTGTAATTAACCGGCATCCATGAAGATATGGTACTCGGAAGAGTTTCACGACCAACGTCTTATGTCTATAAGGGTGACACGAACAAGGTGGCGAGCTTCGAGGATGAATCCATAGAAGCAAGAATCGACATCCCATCATCCCTTTTTGATCAAGAAGCAAACATACCTGAACAAGGAACAAATGACACTCTCATTTGGAAAGCAGGAATGTGGATCGTTGTCCTCGAACAAACGGACGCACAAGCGCCCCGGAGAAAGCGTCGGAAATTGAAATGGTGAACCCAATGTGAAATTATTCTCCTCAATGTGGGGATTAATAGCGTTTGAGATATCAGTGGACTAACGTGTCACAAGATCCAGTTATCTGATGCCAGATCCCGCCAAGAAAACAACGGGCTTTCCATGATACTCACCAGAGGTTGGGGTAGTCAAAACACAGCACATCTCGGTCTGTGGAATCATCAGTGTGGATCACTATTACTATCTATGAAAGATGGAATGGGGATGGGGCACTAGATATTGATTCTTTGTTTCAATAAAAATGGTTCAATCTCCCTGCTTTTCCAGAACCAGGCTGTTGTACCAGGAACCCAATCTCCACCCGCCCACCGACGCATGGGTAGGGGCCAAGCCAATGTAGAAACCCCGTGTGGCTCTGCCGCTTTTGCAACGACCTCCACAGCCACAGATGATGGGCGCCTGCGCCCCATCTCCCCTATGAAATCATTCAATTAAGGGTTATAAACCACCTCATACGGCGATATGAGGAGGATTAGATTATCCCAACTCGGGATACGACCCACCAGGATCTAGAGGCCTCTGTGCCTCATCCATAACGCCACCCCCAAGGGCCGCACCGGGATCCACTTCTCCCCACCCAAACGTAAAATCATTTTGGGAGCCTCTCCCTAGAATGCCTTTATGACTCTTGCCCCTACACCGACGAGGTAAGAGATGTCTGGGCCAGCCCGGCCAGGGTCCCATTTCAGGGGGGCCCCAAGCAGGGCTCCCACCCGGCCGCGCCAGCGTCACCACCCGATTCCCCGAGCTGAAGAGCAGGTAAGCTATGTACCTTCACCACTAGCCCCGGTCCGGCTCACCCAGTGCCAACATCAGGCATGAGCTGAGGAGGGCACCCATCATGGGGAAACGACGTCAGTAACTACTGTGGCTCGGGCCACCGTCGATGTGTGATGTCAGCCCCCTGTGTACACTAAGGAAGGGAAACTATGTACCAAGCCCAGATCGAGGCCCCAACTACCCCACAGGCAGGTTGGTTTGACTCTCTTGGCCACTGGCGTAGGGAGCACCCGCGTCGAATTGACCTGTGGCAGCGATGCCTAATATAGAGGTCCTCCCCGTACCGCCACCCTAGAGAACGCGGGTCCTCCCCAAATGAAAGATGGGAATAAAGGTCCGCCCTGTTCTACCTTCAGTCTGAATGAGGGGCCTCTCCACGATGGTGACACCCAATACGAGAGCCTCTCCCGTGCCCATTACATCAGGTATGGGGTCATTCCTCCTGCCACAGTCCACCGGTGTGGGGACATCACACACCCGATCAATCTCCACCACGGAGGGTATCCCTATGTCCTTAAAACAGCTGGGGAAGGTCATCCTCGCCTTAGAAATCAGAGGGGGTGGCCAGGTTTGCTTCACCAGCACCCAACATGGAGGTCCTACATGTGTTCAGCTTGACCAGTATGAGGATCCTCCTTGCGCTGACACTCTCAGGAGAAATAAGAACGGAGTTCCTACCCATGTTCCTATCGGATCTATTGGAGGTCCTACCCACTCCGTCACTTTCCACAGAGGTACTCCCCATTTCCCCTTTGATATCATTCTCGGTGCTCCTCGCACCCCAGCTTACTCAGGCGATAATCATCTCTGCTCCAGCACCAGTACGGACGAAGGTCCTCCTCGTGCCAGAAATTTTCTATTTCCCAAGGAGCCATCCTGGGGTAGGAAGGAGGGTTGTCACCACCATAAGAAGTCCTCAAATAATATTCATACTGAGATCAAACTGGATTTCTTCTAAGACTCTGAGCTGGAAAACTACTTAGTGATGGAACCCTCACCTAGGTCCTCTCTGTCAAGGGTCGGGGTAGGAATAAGGTGCATCAGCCTCATACTTCCAAAATGTGAGGTCCATCAGATTCTTAGTTCCCTCC
The DNA here is from genome assembly GCA_963277665.1 of Viscum album. Taxonomy (NCBI): domain Eukaryota; kingdom Viridiplantae; phylum Streptophyta; class Magnoliopsida; order Santalales; family Viscaceae; genus Viscum; species Viscum album. The sequence goes on along the minus strand of OY728139.1, from coordinate 1,506,536,727 downwards.
ATAGTTATATCCAAGAAGATGAAAATGTGGTAGCTCCATAGGTTACAGTTTTGAAATCGATACCATCATCACCAGAAGCACTCTCTACCTCCACTGGAGATCACAGAGAGCTATTTTGGGGACCAATGGTGGATGATCCATATCATGGTCCATTTCCAGTATCCCTATCCCCTGCACTAGGAACCGAGAACGTCTGCCTGTCTTACCGAGATATGGTGGCTAGGTCACTACACTATTTAGTGGATAGCCCAAGATGCGGCTGTCTGTCAGCTTTCTCGCCGTATTCTCCACCGGCCACCCTACTATCATAGCGGTCTTCCACAGTACCGTTGTTGGTTCCCTAGCTGCCTCCGGTTGACGAGTGGGGAAATGAAGGGCCAGACCTTGAATCCGAGCCGAGGAGCTTATGGGATATCCTCGTAGTAGGCCACTTCCATGATATTTTTTGGCCCATTTAATTTCTGAATTTCTGTGTGCTTGAGTCTCTCACCCAAGAAGAAGTAGAGTGTTTTCATCAAACCCTCTAGGCGACGCACTTCTGCCTTAGTCACCATGGAGTGGATTATCCAAAGAGCCAAGCAAATTTTGATGACATTGGTGAGCAATGTTCTGTGGTTGATCTGGCAGCACTCCCTATGGCCCATCACTGTAAGTCGTCAGGCCACCATAGGACCCTCCAGCACTATTGCATTCAGATTTTCAAAGTACTCCGTCGGATTATGAAAGAGGCTTCTTCCCCATGTACAGATATGTGGCCAGGGGAAGTATGCTTCCCTATTATTCAGTTCTTTATGGCGATAGCCTGAATTTCTAGGTGATATTGAGGACATTCCCCCATGTAGAGTCGCAGTCAACATGGACAGCCTATCAGAAGAATAGAATGAGCTGGAGCTCTTTAACGGAGACCTACCCCCTGAAGGCGTGCCACAACTATTAGATACGTTGTGAAGGGTTACTCGCCAAAAGATGAGCGTTCTGGGTCTCCCTGCACCCATCGAGGCATTAGTCCTTAGCCAGAATCATGGTAAAGGTACATAGCATCTCGGAGCTGCCAAACCCTCTAACATGTCTGGCTCAGTGCAGAAGATGGAGAAGGACCCCGAAAAATGCGTCTTGCACCAGTAACTCGCCGAACACTAGAAGATGGTCGATGATCACCTGGATGAACGTGTTACAGAGCGACGACCATCATTGGTGATCCTCAGCTAGGGCAGCAGGGGTAGTCAAACCTTCCCCTTGGTGAACTACCCCCGGGTGACCCTGATCATCCTTCCCACACAGACAAGGTTGAGGCCAGAGCTTAGGGAAAGAGGGCATGGTACGAATCGGCAAATAGTCTTGAGCTGTATGAAAACCCTCGGGACCAAGATCAAGTTCTCCCAGCTTCCCCATAGGTCATTCCTCTATCCACTCCATGAGCCATTGGGCCACCTTATCATGTTGAAGATGTAACACCCCAAGCTTCCACAGTACGCTTCACTTTGAATAATACAGTAGCGTGTGTTGTACGCAACTTCGAGTTATAACACACCACAACCAATCAAACTAGCTGTTATGAATAGTAATACCCACATTTTGAAATTTTTTAAATGTTATATTTCAAAATGGACTTTATTTTTGGATTCATAATATCTAAATTAGCTTAGGGTGAATTCTTGGTGCTTTTCAAATAACTTTCATATTTTGATGAATAGTGAAAATTACTAAATTTTAATTAAAAACAACATTTTTAATTGAAATAATTAATATTGATAAATTATGAATTTGAGTGGTTTTAAAGTATATTTAGAATATATTTTTATTATTTAATACAATGTTTTTCATTGGACGTAATTTCACATTTAAACCAGACATAAACAAGTGTCAATCTTTTGATAGTTATTATTTCTTAAAAACGCGCTATTAGTTTTGACAACAAGAATTAATTTTTAAAATAATTAATTAAAATTATATGTTTTGAATTTGGAAAAATACACATCATTTTTTAATTCATAATATCAAATATATCTTAGGCTGAATTTTTGGTAATTTTCTGAAAACTTTCAATTTTTGATGAATAGCGAAAAATACTGAATTATAGTTTAAAACCAAATTTTTATTTAAATAAATCATAATTTTTTTTAAATTTAATTAAGGTAAAAATAGATACATAATTCATATATAAGTTCAATGTAATTCAATGAAGTTAGTTTATAATAATTTTAGATATATAAAAAATTTATTGACCTTTTCACCGTATTTTACCCACCTCATAGGAGAATTTGGAAATATACATAAAACTTAATTTTATTGCTTCTGTGAGTGGAATTTCAAAAATCCGGGAGACACGGTTAATATCAAGGAGTAAAATGTGGTTCAATAAGATAAAAATATTTTTTGGTGAATAGTAACGTTTTTACTTTTATTTACCACGGTTAAAAGTAAATAGGGTAATTAAGGGTAAAAATGATATTAATATTACCCTAACACATGTCCTAATTCTATTGGACAAGTGTATCTCGACAAAAAACAACCTTAGGAATAAAATATTATCATTTAGGTCCACTTGGATTAGATCAAGACATTTATTATTATTTAATTCAAAGAACAGTTAAAAGAGTTAAAATCAAAGTTCAATAACTAAAACATTTTTAATATAGGGTTTTAGATAAGATAAATTAGATTATAAATAATAACTAGAAAGATAAAAATATTTCCTATATCATGGTATTTTATTTATAATTTTTAGACATTAAATAAAGAAATTTATTTATGACACAATGATGATGCAGTAATTACCTTATTCATGAAATAATCAAATAAATGGTATTATAAATATTAAAATAAATATAATTTCAAAGTTTTTATGACATCCAAGAACTTTCTAGGTGAATATTACATGTTAGGATGGATTCAATGTATTTTTTTGAAGTAATCATGTTGTTAGTATTAAAAAAAACAAATACCAAATAGTGTCAAAATTGACATAAAATAGTTTTAAAAACAAATATTATATTATAAATTGATATAATGGTCCTAAAAATCTAATTCTCGGCCAAAAGACTTATATAATAATATATATGACATTAATTAACTAATTGTGGTTCTATTGGTAGTATATAGTAAGTTTATTAACCATATAGTATAAGAATATAAGAACACACAATAAAAGTTAAATTATTTAACTTAGAGTTAAATCTAAATGATAAGGTTAAAATGGTAACATAAACTTTTCTAAAACCTATTGGTTGAGTTTTTTTAGACCTATCCCCACCTTAGACTTTAAATAATAAACTTTGGAGCCATTAAAAACCAAATATGAATTTATTATAAAATAATATTTTAAGTTTTTCCTAAGGTGCCCATCACCCATCTTATAAAAGGGAACTCCCCCTTATCTCTAATTCACACCTTCTAAGCCATTTTTCTCGCCCAAACCCTGCCCAAATAACCTATAAAATATCCTCCCTTCAACCTAGAGGCCTTAGTTTGATCAGAAAGCCAACCAAATAGCCCTTTTGATCAAATCAAAAGGAAGAACCCGAAGAAGAGGTAATGATTTCACCACCCTCTTTCAAGTTCCTTTCTTCTTCCACTTCCTTTTTCTTTGTAGTTTCCAGTATAAAATAATAAATACAATATATTCTATATTATGTGATGTTATTATAATTATGGTACAACCAAATTCACTATTCTACCCATCCTTTTAATGACATGTCACCATACGTGCGTACGTACAGCTTGTCGTCTCCACGTCGTGGTGTAATTGTTATTCAATACATTATTATTTGGATGGGTATAATAATGATGTGTATTTGATGTAAATAATAAATATATCATGATAAAGGTTCTTTATATATTATATACCATCCAATTATAAATTATATTAATATCAAAAGAATGATATTTTCGGTTGTGTGTATGTACGGATTACCGTCTCCATGACGCGATGAGATTCATTTACAAGTTCACCATTCATTGATGATTATAAAAAATATATATTACTAATAAGTATGTAATATATGACATACTAATTATACTGGAGATATATATATTTATATATAAGTATTTATGTACTTACATATATCTTATTCACTTACTTCCATTCAATACTATATGAAAACAGAAACAGCGTTTATGCGTACGTACGGACTACCGTGTCTATAAATGGTATTTTCCATTTGATATATACGTCTGTTTCCGATGCTTTTATGTCGGGGCGTGCTCGCGTGTCCGTCACGCATGGGAGGATGTGCGGCTCGCAACCCCGCATTCCCGCTTTCCAAAGGTGGGCGGCATTCGTTCCTTATTCAGGGACGTCTGCTCCTTGATCGAAACCGAGATGATGGGATGTTGGTTCTTCCTTCCGTGGATTCCTCCTCGGAGCTCGTCACCTAATCCGGGTATCCCTCATATATATAATATGGGTTTGTAAAGCTCATTTCCAGCGCCATATCTGCATGGACGCCAATTAATTACGCTGCTTCCGTCGAGACGCTCTAAGGGGTCTTGTCGGGGCAGCAACTTTCGGTGAGGGGAATGGTCCCGTTGGGGTGTCGTTGGCATGTCTTAATGCTGGGGATCAACATGTCTGTCTTCTGTCCCTTATCACAGGGCTTCTCGAGGGTGCGGAAGCCCGAGGCATCCCACATCGAACGCGGTGAATGTGTACCATCTGAGGTTTTCCTCAGCTTCCCATGTTTAACACGGGGTATGCCGCGAGTTTAACATCTTGCGGAGACAGATCAGACTGATCGAAACACTGAGATTGGATCAGATTGAAGGACCCCCTAGGGGGAACGCCGATGTTGGGGCCATGCACGTTGGCATCTTCCCGGATACTTTGGAGTGGGGTGGAGTGGCAGGATCTCCCCGGGATGTGGCAGCCCGGGTAAGGATCAGGATGGATGATAGAGTGACGGGATGGAACCTCATGGAGGCTTCCTACGTATCCCCATGGCAGGGAATCAAAGTCCTCATAGTTCGGTGATCCGGTGGGACACCTGAAAAGGCGACCCATGAGAATGGACGCATGGATTGGAGCCTGGAGGAGTTAAGATCTCCGGGCTAGGGCATGAGCTTCCCATGGAACGTAGGCTTAAAGGGGGAAGTCAGGATGAGACATGGATGTGAGGCATGGGGCTTATGCTCTGAGACGGCCCAAGAGGGGGAATATAGTTTAACGTCATGCGGGATGAGGGCATACCATTTAATGTCTTGCAGGACGAGGGATATGGGGGTTACGCTCTGAGGTGGCCCGTGGTGGATTTGGGGCTTACGCTCTGAGGATGCCCCTGGTGGATATGGGGCTTATGCTCTGAGGTGACCCATGTTGGATATGGGGATTACGCTCTGAGGCGGCACATGGTGGATATGGGGAACCGATGTGGAGAGGTCGGAACGACGGGGTGGTGGGATTGAACCTCATGGAGGCTTCCTACGTACCATGCATTAGCACAGATCAAAGTCCACGTAGTTCGCTGGCATGGGGCTTATGCTCTGAGGCAGCCCATAGGAGGATGTGATGGTCGATGCGTTCTATAAGCCAACGTAACTCATGCTCGGTGTGGGAAACAAGAGGCACAAGGGACCAGACGATCACATCGCAAAGGGTGCGTCCGTGAGAAGCGGAATGGGGCTTACGCGTTGAGTGGCCCAAAGAGGAAACAGGGGCTTACGCGTGGTTAGCGGCCCTTGGTGCCGAGGATTACTCCAGGGTGGATGCCTGAGGTGAGACAAAGCACAGTGGGTAAGGGACTCCACTGGCCTTGGCAGGGGGTATGTATGGAGATGCATGGGTGCATCCTTTCGTAAGAGTGGCTAGGGGCTTACGCACTAAGGCATCCCTTCCCCCCATGGACAAACGCCAATCTGACAAGGAGGATCTCATTCAATGAGAGGAAGAGTCTATTCCTGTGGAGACAAGAGGCATAAAAAATGTCCGAGCTGGGGGGGACCCTGCGTGCGAAGCACGAGGTCGAACCACTGTTTAACGTCATGTGTTAAGGACGAGGTGCTTAGCAGTTTAACGTCCTGCAGCTTGGAAGAGGTGGGTTCGCTCCACACCCCTAGGGCTTACATGCCCAATTCCCTCTAACCCTTGTGGGAGGGAAGGCATCGGCAAGGCCGTAGTGAAGGGGGGTCGTAGGGCGAACCATTGGGGGGTCCAAGTTAGCGTGGCTATGTGAAGAAGCAAAAGCTGTTAGCGTGCCTATATGGAGAAGCATAAGGCAAAGCAACACAATGAGAAACACTGCCCAAGGGACCTTGAGGTTACTTCGTACGAGCCTAGAAGGCCATACGGGAAAACAATGCAGGGCGCGCATGCCCGGCAGAGAAGACATCACATCTGGCACGGAAAGGCAGCCAAGGGCCTTCAAGGTAAATGGGTCCTGGGTGCTGTGAACAAAAAGGAAGGATTGCGTGCAAAACACCGGGATGGAGCGCAATAGGGCCAGATTATTGCACGGATATGGGATTGCGCGCGTAGAAGGGGATTGCGCTCAAGGTACAACGATCGCGCGCAAGGGAAGTACTGGGAGGGGGGGGCCAATTCACTCATGCCGGTGGAGTTGCGCACAAAGGTGAACCCCGGGGAAAGGTTGTGCAAAAAGGGGGATTACCTGGAAGTCATATTGCGCGCGGGGGGAGTCGAATTGCGTGCCCGAGAACCGATCCGATTTCTTCAACCCCCAAACCGTCGGCGGTCACCTTCTATTTATAGGCACCCACCGACGCGGAATCCAGGCGGCGCGTGAAAGTTTCCGTGAAGGGAACCGTCAGTGCGGAAAGCCTCACTGCACGGAACCGGGGCGCGCAAAATTGTGTGCACCAGCGGCTCGATTCCGTTAATCCCGGACATGCTTTGCGCGCACATCTTTATTTCGTGCAAGCCCTCCTTTATTTCACGCACCACTTCACGGGCCTCTGGACCGGGCCTCTGATTCCGAATATGACTTCGCATTGCCATTTTGAAACTTCCTCTAGGAGTTTCAGACTTTTTTCGGTGTCTACAAATGCCCCCTCTCGGAATTGGATCGGCGAGAGATCGCAACGATCGGATTCGGAGGGAAACACCGAAACACCGAAGCAGGGCCAGTCCGAGGTGCTTATCATGCAAACAACCCACGCATCGCAAAAAACAACGGATCGGCACAAAATTTACTTTCCCCGTGGTGCGGAACCCTGGTCTCACCTATAAAAAGGGGTGCTGGGTCCCAGATCTGTACAACAGCTTTTTTTCGCAATAGGCTTATAGCTCTCATGCACGAAATTTCTCCCGCGGCTGTGTGTAAAAACGCTCTGGCAGCGCGGAATTCCTTCCGAATTTTGGCCGTCCTTGCGCGCCTACTCGGGATATTCCACTCTTAGCATGCTGATTGCGCGCTCAACTCCAGGATTTCGCGCCGCCACTTCAGATTTCGCGCAGCACTCTCCGATTCTGCGCACTACATCCTGGTTTTGTGAAACTCCCGAAATATTCGAGATGGCCACAAACCGAATTGATGAGGGGGAAGCCGCCGCTCGTTGGACCGAAATTGCGGCAAACGAGGAGGTTTATGGCACCAAGGTGATTGTGTCCAACAATATGACCTTGTTCAATCTACTGAACCCAGCCCAGAAGACGTATCCGCTGTCTGACAACCTTCTGCTCTAGAATTTTGGCATTTTGGAGGAGGTGCCCCTACCGAACATCGAGGTGGACACACCGCGGTCATGGATGACCCGGGAGGACGAGTTTCCTCACTACAACATCACCAACAACAGCCGTCCTGCCAGGGAAACCAGACATATGGACGTCTACGTTATGAACCTGTGGACCAGGACCATTACCAGGGATGAGGCTGTCGCAGAGAATTCTCTATCCCTCTACGCGAGCATGTTCCGTCAGAGTGCAACGGATGACACGAAGGGATGGCTGAAGGATTGGGACCTGCGGTCCAGGGGAAACTTCGCCATCGAGTGGGCCTGGGCATTCTGGGTTCGCCATACCAGCAACCAGTTTGGGGATGAACTGCGATATATTGGCCTGTTCGAGGCGGTATGGACGTTGCAATTCCACTTCCACCATCAACCTGAGCTCGGGCCGGAGCTCTTCACCCGGTGGTCTCCTAACACCAATACATTCCAACATCACCATGGAGAAGTCGGCATCAGTCTCTGGGACGTTCACTGCATCAGGGGTATCCCACTGGAGGGCTACCAATATGATGAGTTCGTTCCACCAAAGAACACCTGGGAAGATAGGTCACGGACGTCCATGCTGACGTGGCACCTACTAGAGCTGGCCAAAGAGAGGTTGGGGGTCAAGGACTTCTTGAAGGATATCGCCTACAAGGGCTGGTTCAGCCTGTTCCTTGAGAAGTATTCGGCCGTCAAGATGCCGGGACGGGGTAAACGGTGCCCAACCGTAGCTCAGAGGAGCAGGGATGGGTCATACTGGAGGACCCTGAAGGTGGGGAAATACCAATCATGGAGCTATCGCATCATCGAGGCCCGGGACCCGATTGTCTGGTATGCCGGGTTCCTTGCCGCATTCCAGAGCGGGTGGCTCCTACCGGTGCGGGACACGAGGATGGGCGTCCGTCCAGCAACACTGGTGACGGCGGGCACCGGGGCTGCCAACAAACGGTTCAACTTGGGTGTCCCCATACTGGATAAGCTGTATGCCATCCCGGGGCGCATCTCACGAGGGGGTCGCCTCGGAGAGTATGTGGCCCCTTCTATATCTTCCACAGCTAGGTGGCGGCTCACCATGGCGGGTAAACATTCCCAAATGTCATCCGTCCTCCGGGAAATGGCCTGCGACCGTCATTGCTGAACATCATGGGGGTGGCACCGATTACGCTCAACGAGGAGGGATTGAGAATCCGCATTGACAACCACAACAACTTCCACTTCAGCCCATTCCCCACCCCAGTCAGCTAGATGGTGGACAACGAGAGAGGCTCTTTGGAATAGCAGGAATACTTCCAGAGCATTCAGGGTGGGGTGATCATGGCTCGGATCACGAGAAGGTGATCTGCGAGCCTTACGTGCCATCACGATTCGCCAGGCAGTTCGGGTGCCTCCAACGAATGCCGAAGAATGTATTCATGGCTGTCTGGAAGGAGAAGAATCCCTGCGTTCTAGGCCAGATGTGGTTGATGTTTACCACTTTCGGCTCTGGCGAAGTCATTACTCTTCCTCCCACTGGGGTTTATGCCGGCCTGGAAACCGAATATGATGAACACTGTACCATCGTGTACCTTGAGGGGCTCTTACGCAAGCGAGTCCGGCAACTCGAGGTTACTCGCACGGAAATCGGGCGACGGGGGAGAAGGAAAGGGGCTGTCGGAAGAGGGGAACCAGGGGTGCGTCAGGCAGCGAAGCCTGCGCAAGCCGGGACTTCAGCAGTGGGAACATCACGCAGCGCCGCTGTGACCTCGTTGCCCATGGGGGGGTCACATGAGGTGGCCAGGGAACTGCCCTGGAAGCAGATATGATACCTGCTCAAACCTTCCAAAGATAAAATTTTCCCGGCACTATGGTTAGCCTGGATGACCCTGCGACAATCACTGAGTGTCGAAGTTCTCTGGAAGAAGATAATGCAAAACGGGATCCAGCTGCTAGAGGTCAGGCTCGTTTGAGTTACCGACCAGATAAATTTCCATCAGCGACATGCTTACCTAATAGCCATTGACACATACGCGTGCCAAAGGGGTCGGTGTGCGGAGCCACCTTTCCTAGTGAAAGTGATGCTCGGACAGGAGCATGATCCGGAAGTGATGTCCCCGGGAGAAGGTGACAGCGACGAGGAGTCGGAGGGGGAGGAGACTGGAGAAGATGAAGGTGAAGGAGAAGAAGAAGAAGAAGGAGAACCCGAAGATGAGGGGTCGCAAGGGGCTACCTACCAAGGGAGTCTCCGAGAGAGCGGTGATATTGTCTGATCTAATCTTGACATAACCGAGATACTCGAGGTTTGTATCTATCTTCGTTCACTTTCCTTCTTCATCCATTCTCCTTTCCAATTTCTAAACCATGTCTCTTCCTTACTCAGGAGTGGTTTTGTGTTGGACGGGCATCCCCACTAGAGGAGGGAGGAGAGGAACTGGTGGGACATGATGGGAATATGACACCCATCATTGAATTAACAAGGGAAGAGGGGTCTCCCATCATGGCGGCTCCTGCAGCGGCCAGAACATTGGAGACCGAAGCTTTGGACTCCTGTATGTCTCATGCTTCACTACTGGCACTTGTTATCAATGGATCCCGACTAATCAGTGTACGCCTTGTGTAGTGATCTCAACATTGGAGGCTCGTCAGGCTGCGGAGCCCGGGCCGTCAGTGAGCGGACCAGTGGCAGACATACCACCTCATTCAGAACATGCTCCCCGTACTGAGTCAACCCTGGCAACTGGTGAGCAGGGGGTAGTGGACGTCGGCAGTGTTGTTCTTGAGGCGAGGCAGGAAGCTGTCAGGGGCACCATCGCTGTTGGGGCGAGAGAGGAAGGTCGCCCGGATGTCGAGGATCATATTCCTCACGAAGACAACGCTGGGGCAGATCCTGCTGCCGATCTGCTAGCTTCCTTCCCTACATACCGACCCACTGACCCTGAGAAGGTAGATGACTCAGACTCAGAGGCAGCCGAGGAGAGCCGGATGACACGACGCAAAGGGTGGAAGTGTATCTGAGGCTTCCTCAGACAGCCACAGTCAGATTGGCTAAGGCGAATGGGATCACTCCAGAGCTGGCTATGCTTCCTGTGCGCCGGAGGGGCTGACACTCAACACCTTCATCTGACTGTCCGTGATTATATGGCCGAGAAGATACACGAAAGAAGTCGGTGCGCCGACGTTGCCTAGTGTCAGGAAAGATCGGCGAGTGGCCGAGCATTGCTAAGGGCGGAGCAGGAGGTCCGACACCTCGAAGGGAAGGAGTTAGATAAGGAGGCCTTCATCGCAACATGCTCTGAGCTTGTGGAGCAACTGAAGGCCCACATGGATGACATGTAGGAACAAATGATGGAGGTGAGTCACCAGATGACCGTACTTCGAACCGAGTGGGCGTAGGCACAAGCTAGGATTGGTGTGCTGCGCTCTGCGGCGTCTGACGAGGAGAGAGTCTTCGAGGAGCAAGAAGCGGTCCTGGAGGCCACCATCCAAAGGGTAGCAGCACTGGAAAGGTCGATTCAGTGTGCCGATCCTTAAGGGATTTGTTTTGGCCATCTCATGAACCTTTTGCTTGTACCTCTCACCATCTCAATCCAATACATGGCCAAATCCATTCATGTGTACCCTTGGTTTAATATGCTCAACCATAATTCTGAAATGACTAACAACCCACCATTAAGCTCTTGTGGGTCGGGCCCAATGTGAGAAGAAAAGGACACTCGAGTCATCATCTCGTCCAACTATGGGGCATTGACCAAGCTTCAGGCATCTAAAATTGGGCCTGGATTTCTGAGGAGGAGACCTCAGACCGATTGATATATCACCTTCTCAATGTGCTCTAACACATGAGCAGGGAAATGCCGGGGGCATTGAAATCCATCCGAACACAGGGAGATGGAAAGAAAAGGTGAATCATGCTACCATAATTCAGAACACTATGGGGCGCGATGATGGAGGATAACTCTTAACCGTGATGGAAACACAACATCCATATCGTGTTTTCCTGGAGTGGGGACAATAAAAGAGGGCTGACCACTGACCATGTTCGCAACATGGGGCCTAACTCAAATATCGCCGGTCAGTTTCCCAGAACGTTGGCCCAGGACAGCAGGCGGACTATAGGTCTATCATCCATGTTGCTACAATAGGCGGACCAAAGGTCTGTCATCCATATTGTGGTAGCAGGCGGACCAAAGTCGGTCACCCATACTATTAGGGGGTCCCGTCAAACATGACCAGTCCTCTGGAACATTGGCCCATGACAGTAGGTGGACCATAGGTCTGTCATCCATACTGTTAGGGGGAACCGTCAAACATGACCAGTCCTCCAGAACGTTGGCCTAGGACAGTAGGCGGACTGTAGGTCTATCATCTATACTATTAGGGGGTCCCATCAAACATGACCAGTCCTCCGGAACGTTGGCCTAGGATAGTAGGTAGACCGTAGGTCTGTCATCCATACTGTTAGGGGGTCCCATTAGACATGAAAGAGAATGAGGATCCGAATAAAAGGGAACACAAAGCGTGGATGGTGGAGTGGTGGTTTGTTTGAAAAGAGTCCAACACTCCCGAAATTGCACCACCATGGCGGAGACGCATCAGGCGGACGTACCAACCTGGTCATGGGTCGTCCCATTTTTCAAGCAGGATCTCTCTGGAGAGGGAACTGCTGCTTCCCAATACTACTATGGGGCATCCCAAACTTATACGGGGTGGATGTCACAATTACACCACTTCCCACGAAGTCAGGATGAGGGGCCGACAATAAGGAGGGATGAGGTTTGGTAATCCCAGGGGCTGGACCCAAGATGAAATGTCCGGGTGTTCCTACGTATCTCATTAGGATGAGAATCAAGCCACACGTAGTTCTTGAAAGGCAGTTTAACGTTAAGCTGGATGAAATATAGTTTAACCTCGTGTGGGACGGGGGACACATCTCATCTGGGGACAGACACGGCACAGCGAGTAACCCGATGTGAATGAGGACATAATCCCGCACCACACCGTACAATCCCACAAGAGAGACCGAGTCGCAGAAAGTCAAGCAAAGGATCTTAGTTTTAGGTCTTAGAACTCGGACCAAATGAGAAGGGGAATGGGAGACACATGGCAAAGCGGCTGCAAAACCCAACATGAGTGTGGGGAAAATCCTTGCTTACTATGTGCTCCTGGGGACGTGTTTAGGCCGAGAGATCGAACACGAAAGGTTAGGCTGGGCCTACGGGAAAGTTCCCAGGTGCTCTTACGTGTCTCATAAGGATGAGAATCAAGCCATACATAGTTCTTGAAAGGCAGCATGATGTGATATTGCGCCTGCATGAAGGACGAAGGAGTCGTGCGGGTCTAGCCCTCGCACTAAAAGAAGCCAAATTTGATATATCTTGTTTGTTCTTGAAGGTAAATGGTTTTTCTTTTGTGGGGCTACTGGCCTAGGGTGAAAATTATTGGTGTCTCCATAATAATCAATCCATAGCAGGCATTGACAAGCTGCATGGTAATCGACCAATACCCGGCGTTATGTCCCCCATGGGGAGGTCATCACAATGCGGTGCCATTTTTCATCGTGCGGCCAGGAAGATATCATCACATTTTATGGTCGTATGGTTTGGAGCAGCAACACATTTTAAGGTCTTATGGTTTGGACCAACAGCACCGTTTAAGGTCATATGGTTTGGACCAACAGCACAGTTTAAGGTCATATGGTTTGGACCAACAGCACAGTTTAAGGTCGTATGGTTTGGACAAACAACACAGTTTAAGGTCGTATGGTTTGGAACAATAGCACAGTTTAAGGTCGTAAGGTTTGGACCATCAACACAGTTTAAGGTCGTAAGTTTTGGACCGTCACCATAGTTTAAGGTCGTAAGGTTTGGACCGATAACACAGTTTAAGATCGTAAGTTTTGGACCGTCAGCACAGTTTAAGGTCGTATGGTTTGGACCGACTGCACAGTTTAAGGTCGTATGGTTTGGACCAAAAACACAGTTTAAGGTCTAATGGTTTGGACCAACAACACAGTTTAAGGTCTTAAGGTTTGGACCGTCAGCACAGTTTAAGGTCGTAAGGTTTGGACCGTCACCATAGTTTAAGGTCATAAGGTTTGGACCGAAAGCATAGTTTAAGGTCGTAAGGTTTGGACCGTCAGCACAGTTTAAGGTCGTAAGGTTTGGACCATCAATACCATGCACGATGCGATATAGCATACCTGATGCGGGTGAGGGCGTAATCCCATACCATCACCGTGCACAGTTCCAAGAGAGGAGCCTCGGGCCAAAGGGGCCTATGAGGGTTCAACAATCAGGGGACAGGAGGTGCTAGCTTTCAGCTATGCTGGGCCTGAAACGCAATGTCTGGGCGACTCCTCGTTCCCCATGGGAATGAAGGTCAAGCTGCACGCAACCTATACAGAATAAATCCAAGCACATACTCTAACGCTCAGATTGCGGGAGCCCCGAGAGACACCGTTACACAGCTCGGTCTGTCTGATGTGCGGGGGTGTACTGAGGGTCAGTACAAGGTGTGTCGATATTCTACTTTGACACGGTGGGGGCGGAACACAGTGTGAACCATGCAACCAACATTCAAGGCCCGAGGAAGCCGGCGTGATGACTAAGGATTACTGCTGACCATGTTCGCAACACAGCATCCTGTCACGTTAGCCAATAATTTGGGGAAAACAAATGAGCATCAACCACTGACCATATTCGCAACATGGGATTTGTATCAATTTGTCACCAAAAACCCTCAGTGGCATTGGCCCGTGACGGTAGGAGACCCCTTAGGCGTTGTATCCAGGACGTTCTTGGGGGTCCCTCTGGGTGTGAGGGATGGTGGGGCCTGAATGAAGGGGAATACGAAGCTTGACAAGTGGACAAAAACTTGTCTAAGTTGAACCTGACACTCCAGTTCCTAGACCAGGGTACTCTGAACACATTGGTAGACCACTAGAAAGGGTCTAAGGGCTCAATTTGAGAGAGGCCAAAGATGGCGGATTCCCGAGGGAAGGGCAGGCCAAAAGACCGAGGCAACCAGGAGATCATGGGATCTCCTAAGAGACAGGGATGGACCAGAAATCTAAGTGTTCAGGCGGTCCTACAATTCCCAGAAATATGGGAATCAAGCCATATGTAGTTCTAGAAGGTGCATTTTAATATCATGGGGAACACAACATAGGAGGTCTAATCCTGAGAACAGGGTGCACGTGGTGTAGCTATTGAAAACCCGACGTGAATGAGGACATAATCCCATACCACACCATGCGACCCTGTGGTCGAGGTCCCAAAGACGGAAGGTCTAGGTGCTCCTGGGGCTGGGCCTGAGACGAAATGTCCAGGAGTTCCTACATATCTCATTAGGATGAGAATAAAGCCGTATGTAGTTCTTGAAAGTCAGTTTAACGTCATGCTGGATGAAACAAGGATCTTAGTTTTAGGTCTTAGAACTCGGACTAGGGTGCAGTTTAGGGTCGTGCTAGACCATACAGTTTAATGTCATGCTGGACCATACAGTTTAAGGTCATGCTGGACCCTACAGTTTAAGGTCATGCTGGACCTGTGGCAGGCTTAGGCAAAGTACTGCTTGAGAAACCTGGCGTTGGTGGGAGGAGTTATGCGCTCACCATCCATAGTCACCAGGGAATATGAACCATTGGGATAGATTTTATGGAAAATAAAAGGCCCCCCCATTTAGGCTCCAACTTGGGTGGTTTCCTGCCGGTAATCATTGGTGCTCTGAGAGCCAGCACCAAGTCACCTTGCAGGAAGGAGAGGAGGCGAACCTTCTTATTGAAAGCTCAAGCCATCCTACTCTGATGCATTTCCAAGTTATGTAAAGTGCGAACCCTACTTTCGTCCAGCGCTTCCAATTCGGCTAGACAGATTTCGGAAACTCTATCCGGCACTTGCTGGTCGTAGACCACCATGCGTAATGAGGGAAACTGGATCTAGATGGGAAGGACGGCCTCAGCTCCATATACCAGGGAATACGGAGTCACCTGGGTGGAGTTACGAGTCATCGTCCTATAAGCCCAGAGGGCGTTGGGGAGCTTTTCCGGCCAACTTTTCTTGTTCTGAAAAACCATCTTTTGCAGAATTTTAGAGAGGGTTTTGTTAAGCGCCTCGATCTGTCCATTCGCCTGCACATGATAGCGGGAGGTGTGGTTAGAGCGAATGTTTTACTTGGCGTACAATTTCTTCAGCTCGGCTGCTCGGAAGTTAGTTCCCTTATTCATGAGGATAGCGTGATGTACTCTAAACTGATAGATGATATTGGAACTCACAAAGTCTGCGATAGAACAAGCCTTGACTTCCCTGAGCAGGATTGCCTCTGCCCACTTCGAGAAGAAATCTGTAGCGGTTAAGATGAACCGGCACTGGCGGGCCATCGCCGGCGGGTAAGGCCCCACGACATCCAACCCCCAGACTGCAAAGGGCCAAGAATACTTGGTAGTATGGAGACGCTCCGATGGACAATGCACAAAGTTAGCATGAACTTGGAATGCATGAAATATCTTGTCATACTCAATGCAGTTGTGGATCATGGAGGGCCAAAAGTATCCCAGCCTCCGAATCTAGTGGGACAACTTCGACCCAGCCTGGTGGCCACCACAGGAACCAGCGTGCACTTCTTGCATGACCTGTGTGATCTCGACTCCTTGAAGACAAAAGAGGAGAACACCATTAAATCTGCACCTGTAAAAGAGCTGTTCAAGGCTGGGACCACTCTGATGGGTGAACTACGGCACGCGGCATCAGACTCGTTCTCGCTCGGCTCGGTCTGGCGGAAGATTGTCGTGCTGGAGATACTCAACCAAGGGCGTCCTCCAGTCAGGAACTATCCTGATTACCGCAACTGAAGCCCCTGGGGACCCTGACGTAGGGGCACCAGCGGTGATATGGTTCAATCATAGGCCACGATCGCCTTCCGGAATAATAGGAGAAATGACTCATCAGTGCGCCACGTGGACGGTTAGGTCATCCTGTTCGGGCTCCACAAGTGATGCGGCCAGGCTGGACAAATGATCTGCTCGACTATTCTACGACCGGGGAATGTGAACGAACTCTGACCGGGAGGGGAACTTAGCCATTAGACGGAGGGTGTACTCCATCAATGGCACGAGTTTCGGATTCCTGACAGCATATTCACCATTTACCTGCTTGATGACCAGCTCAGAGTCCCCCTTTACATACATACGGGGTACGTCAATCTCGAGATCCAACTCGAGGCCAGTAATGAGGGCATGATACTCAGCCTCACTGTTGGTGCAGCCTTCTGAAAACAGAAACGAATATGGAAGAATGACTTGCTTTGGGGTGATGAAGACGATACCCTGGCCCACTCTGTTAAGCCTAGGATCGTTGATCCTTCTACCGGTGGGGCTCCGGGAGGCACCGTCAAAGTGCATCTGCCTGCATGGGATGGCGTGATCAACTGAGAGGATTGACTCATCAGGAAAGCCTAGATCCAGTGGCTTGTTGGTGGAGGTTGGGTGGGCAGCTAAGAAGTCTGCCAACACCTGTCCTTTGACGGCCTTCTGAGGTAAAAACCTGATGTCGAACTACTTAAGGATCACCGCCCAATGCGCCAATCATCCGGTCAACATAGGTTGTTTCATGATGTATTTCAACGGGTCTACCTGAGAGACCAGCTATACCTTGTGGTGCTGCAAGTAGTGCCACAATTTCTGCATGGAAAATACAAGCGCCAGGAAGCTCTTCTCGATGGGGGAATATTTAATTTCCACGTCGAGGAGCATGTGGCTGAGGTAGTAGAGGATATTCTATGTTCCCTCGTTGTTCTTCTGAGTGAGAAGTGCGCCGAGGGATCACTCCAGGGCAGTCACATAAAGGACCAGTTACTTTCTGGAAATGGGTGGCATCAAGACCGGAGGTTGAAGAAGATACTTCTTGATTTCCTTAAAATCGATCTGACACTCCTCGTCCCATTCGTAGGCAGCGCCCTTCTTCATGATCCGGGAAAAGGTCTTACACATGCCGGCCAGATTCAGGATGAATCGGCGTATATAGGCTAAGTGGCCTTGAAGGCCTCTCAGCTCCCGAATATTACTCGGGGGAGGCATCTGACTGATGGCCTTGATCACATCTGTGTCGATCTTGATGCCTCGATACCTAACAATGAAGCCAAGAAACTTCCCGGAGGTGACCCCGAAGGCACACTTCAACGGGTTCATGTCCAAGTGGCAAGAATGGAGGAAGCCAAACACTTTATCAAGGTCTTTGAGATGGTCCTGGAGCGGAAGAGATTTAACCACCATATCATCCATGTAACACTCCAACAATGTCCCAAGAATCGGCTTGAATATGTGGTGAAAGTCCCGTTGATAGGTGGCACCAGCATTCTTCAGGACGAAGGGCATAAACTGGTAGCAGAATGTACCCTGGGGGGCCGTGAAGGCAGTGAAATCTTCATCCTTGGTGGACATCCGGATCTGGTTGTACCCAGAATACCCATCCATGAAAGAATGGGCTTGGAACCCATTCGTGGCATCGATCAACAACTTTGTCACGAGAAGGGGAAAATCATCCTTCAGACAGTGGCGATTGTGATCACGGAAGTCGATACAGACCCTGATCTGCCCGTTCTTCTTCCTAACTGGCACAATGTTGGCTAGCCACCTAGGGTAGTGGACTTCTTTGATGAAGTTGGATTTGATTAGCTTATCAACTTCGGCCTCAACCTTGGCACCGTGAGAGGGGTGCATCTTTCTGGGAGGCTGATTTAACCCGTGATGGTTCGCTGGAAGGACAAGGCAGTGGACAGCTACCTGGAGATCCAGCCCTAGCATCTCGTCATAACTCCAGGCGAACACATCACGGTGCTATCTGAGGAAGTCTATGAACCGTTTCCATTCCTCGGGGGGCATAGCGGCGCTGACCAGTGTGGGTCTTGGGTCTGCCTCGCTACTAAGGTTCACCTGCACTAACTCGTCGACCGTGGCGGGGACAGCCTCCTCAAAGGCAGGAGGAGAATCTTCCATGCCCTTCTCTCCACTTGTGGAAGGGTCATCCATGGGGGGAGCCATTTCAAGGCTGCCAAAACCTAATGGGAAGCTGGTGCCGGCTTCGGCGGTAGAGGTTTCCACGCCAGGGGACCCATGCATTGCGGAGACCATGGAGACAAAGGCGTTTGATCCAATCCCATCTGGCCTTCGGCCCAAGGGGCCACGCTTTATGACATCAAAGTAGTGGTGGCGCGTTGGCTTGAGCCGATCGATTCCGGCCTGGAGAAAAAGACACGTATGACGTATTGCTGTTCCCATGAGCCCAACATCCCGATATCGTACAGGGGTAGGAGGCTCGGGGATCACCTGAGCCTGGCTGGGGTAAGAGTACGAGGTGATTTCCCACCGTCGCTTGGACCTGGAAATATTCCTTCCTCTGGTACTCAAAACGACAAATCACTGCCCCATGTCGGGGGTCATGGCCTCCAACCGATGGATTGGGAAGACAAATGTGTCGTCCAAACCTGCCCAGGGACCACTCACGACAGTGGCGGGCTGTACCTCACCTGCCGGGATCTGCTTTTCCTTGCTCTTGTAGTAGCCAGCGTCCAGATAACGAGCTTCACAAGAGGCAAAAGGAGACGCATCTCCTTGGAGCATGCCCACTCGACCCTTAAAAGAGTATTTGAGGCACTGGTGATATGAGGAGGGGACCACTGCATGAAGGTGGAGCCACGACCTGCCCATAAATGCGTTGTAGGCAGTGTCCGGAGAGACAACCATGAATTTCGTATTGGCAATTAGGCCACTGAACTGGGTCTTCAGAAAAATCTTTCCAAGTGGAGTTTTCTCGGTCTTGTAATACCCCTAGATCCTGAGGTCGAAGGGAGTTAAATCATCCTCAGACAACCACAGTTTCCGCAACGTCTGAGTTGGGATGAGGTTAATCTCGGAACCTGTGTCAACAAGACAACGGAGAACTTCCACGCCATTGAACTGTCTGGTGACGTACAATGGGAGAATGTGCCCCTATATGGGAGGGTCTTCATCCTCACCGGAAAATGAGATGACCGCTTGACATTCGGCGTCCTCAATCGCCTTGGTGTGGAAGGCTTCTGCGGCCGCCACCTCCGTCGCAAACTGGAGGGGGATCCTTAGAGCCTCAGCGAGTGCCTCACGCATTTCTGACAACAGCCGAAGGGCCTCAAGGATAGAGATTTTTTCCGGAATGCTGGCCAGGTGCTTCAGAACATCATACTTTCGAGCCAAACATGAGCTTCTACTTATGGGAGGCCGCTATGCGATTGGAGGCATGATGGGCCCTGCCGGAGGGACCGGTGACTGAATGGTACTAGGCATGTATCGTTGTTCACTAGTCGAAGCCCTGGAGGTGGCTGCTGCATTAGGAACGGAAGGCTGTAGTCGGCCGGTGGCAGGGCAGGGTTGGTTGCAACACAGACGAGGTGGTCCTGCCCGATCCAGTAACACAAACGGTGGTGGAGGTGAACCTGTCAACACCGGGTGAGGGGACCACATGCGCTGATCTCTGTGACGGGCCTGCTGCCTGGTCTCGGTAGCTTGCACGACCTGGCTGGAGGTGACGAATACCGTGCCCCGGCGATTCACGTAGCCATGGCTCTTCCAACGTTTGCGATGGCTGGGGACATTGTGGAAGTCCACTAGGTGTTCCTCATCGTTGGGAGCCAAAGAGGGATTTACCAACTCTACGGTGTTAACTAAAGCATACCCCGGGCTTTCAATCGAGGAGTCATCCGCTACCGGACTAAGTCTCGAAGGGATCCCCATCTCTGGGGGCATAAAATCACCAAGTGTGCATGAAGATGACCGCACTGGCAGGGCGCATTCTTTCTTCTTGCATCGCCGCTTGCTCTACTGGGAAGAGGTAGGATAGGACGACGATTCCAAAGCGGAACTCGCAGATTCTGTGAGATCTGAATGACTTAGGCGGGCACGGATGATTCCATGGGCATAGGAAACCGTCCTATGGGCCATCAAGTCATTATACTTCCAGGACCCACGGTCGGAAACCTACTGCCACTCATCCTCACTACCGCTGCTTCCATCTGATCTCACAAAGACACCTGACACCTGTGCCAGGGCTGGGCCCAACCTGACTACGTTGTTGTCAATCTGGTCATGGAGTGAGTCCTGGAACACATAGCATCGCTGGATGGTGTGCCCCAGGATCTGGTGATAATGGCAGTAGTTAGGGCGATCAGTGAGACGTGCCTCTTCTAGCTTCCGGCACTCAGGAAGCCGCATGATCCTCTACTCCATGGCGCTACGGAAATAGCCAGGGACCTGGGCCTCGTCAAATGAGTAAGTTCGATTCCTTCTGTTTGGAAAGGGGGATCTTGGAGGCTGACCGTGGCCATGGGAAGGAGGAGAATTCCGAGGAGGCGGAGCCTGATTATCTTGCTTGGGTGGTGGCGGCGCGTTACACGGAGGCGCGTTCTGATTTTTAGGCGGTCGCTGCTGGGCCTGAGGCTGTGCCCGTGGGGGCGGACCCCAGTGGGGATGCTGAGCTGGCCTTACTGGTAGCAACTCCAGCTGTCTGGGGGCCTCTATCTGGGCTACAACAGCGGGCTCGGACCTAGCGTCTCTCCTTGCAAGGATTACAGGAGGCAGCGGGCGTGCCTGACTAGCCTGTTACAGGGCTTCTTCGAGGCGTTGAGCCTTTTCGGAGAAATCCTAGAACCTTCCAGGGTAATTCTGAGTGATCAGAGAGGGAACCAGCTCTGTCTTGACATTCCCTACACACATATTCAGTAATTGATCCGGAATTAGTGGCATGTCAAGGGAGTACGTGAGCCCCTTCCACCAGGCGACGAAGTCCGCGACCCGCTCATCGGGCCTCTGTTTTCACCTGAAGAGGTCTGCAATGTTCGTCTGCCAGGTTGTGGAACTGAACTGGTAGAGGAATTGCTGGAAAAGGTCATCCCAGCTAGTCACAGATCCAACAGGGAATTGGCTGTACCAGACAAAGGCTGGTCCTTCCAGCGTCTGGACGATGCAACGGAGCTTGGCAGCTTCCTGCTGCGCTAGAGTCCCCAACATAGGCCCGCTCCTCGAGTTGAATTGGGCCAGGTGTTGTGGTGGATCTCCTGTCCCATTAATGGGGGAGAAAGTGGGGTTCCCAAATCCCGGTGGGGCCGACATATCATCCACCCATGATGGGTATGCCTTGCCGTCTGGTGGGATTACCACCTGCCGAGTTTCCAGGGACTCCAAGCGGGCGATGAGTACTTCCATCAGATCTTTCGGACACAAATTCCTGTCCAGACGGGGATCTCTAACCAAAAGCACATTTCTGGGCTCTCCAATCTGGTAGTCAAGCTCATCAGCTCACGGGGCGGCTGGCGAAGAGACTCTCAGGGTAGCGGGAGGAAACCAAGCATGGTCCCCTAGGTGATTCTGCTGCTCGGGAGGGTTCAGCGAGACGTATCACACCCTCTTGCCATGGGCGCCGGCCTCTCCCTTGTCAGAAAACATGACATGGTTGCGGTTTCCTGGGGGAATCTCGACAAGGGGTAGGTGCTCCTTCCCCTGCTGTCCTGACCTGGGATTACCGTAGTCAGGCTGCCGCTCTGCAATGCGTTCGGCCATGAGTTCATCAACCAGCCTCTTTTGCTCAGCAATCTACTAGCGTAGCATGGCCTTATCAGAGTCTTCCTCTGCCTTCTACACTGAGGCAGATGGGTCGGCGAGCTTGACAGCCCCGACATGCTCTTTACCCTTTCCGATGTTTCAGCTAAGTGTCAGTGCCTTAGTGGGCATGGGGAGACTTAGGAGGCTCTTCTGGTGGCGAGTGATCCTCCCAGATGGGTCCAGTGGTAGCTTGTCCTCAAGGGGTGAGTCCCCATCGAGGATCTCCACACCGTTTCCCTCATCTGAAAGGTCAGCCATGTTGACCACCACTACCATTGGTGATATTCCCTCAGGGCCGCCCGGTGAATCGGGTTGTCGACGGATTACACAGAAAAGAAGGGCAGTGTACTGCCCCCATCCTCAGATGTGCGCATGGGGACTGGAGTCCTTGATAACCATGAGGAGTACTTGAAAACACTGAATGAATTGTTGTTGGAGGGCCCTGCGGTGGCCAGGAGAGTCGGGGTACCGGACCGTAGGGAGCGCTGCCAGGTCGACCCGACGACCCTGCTCACCGATATCCTTGAGATGTGCTTGACTCCCGGGATAAGGTGATATCTGATGGAGAATACAGGAGTGAGTCACCCGAAGAGTCTGGCGGAAACATTCAAACTCTCCCGGGGTGAGCGCCTCTGGCATATCAAAATTCGACCCTACGACCGGCCAAAACTTCGCGGGGAAGTGGACCGCTGCGAGGATGGTCCAGAAGCTCCACAAATATGGTTCGGGGTCCGGACCTTGATGCCCATTCTCTTCAACCAAGAATGGCCGGGGATCTGGAAATGGCGCCGAGGTAGGTCGTCGGGCCAGTGATCTGACCGGCAGGGAATACGACGAACATGTCGATTTGCAGCCGATACCGGAGTCGTCCTCCAAGGGCTTCAGTGCCCTGGCTTCCATGTCGCAATAGGATGGGCCAGCGAATGGGCCTCTTGTCACAGCGTCGGTGCTCGCCGAGGGTGTTTCACCTTGCAACTCCTCCGTCGGTCCCCAGAAAAGTTCCCCACATTCCCTGACTAAGGTGGAAGGCGCTTCCGGGGAGGCCAGCGATAACTGCGGGTTTGACCCATGGGGGTACGCCAAATCCTCGTCCTCCTGGATGTACCTTCAGAGGGAGGAGGGAGTCATACAGATCATGCATTCGGGGAGTACGAGACTGAAACGTCGCTTCCCCATTCCTGCCCTTGACTCAGAAGGCCGTGTGGGAGGTTCTACCGTCGAGTCGTACTCCGCCTCAGAGTTCGAGAAATAGACCGGTATAATTTCCGTCCGGACTCCCCTAACATTCCTCCTACAGCGACAACGCCCCGCCTTCCTGCCCCTGGGTGGCTCCTCAAGGTAAGGATGATTTCCGTCAAGGATTCCCCTGGCTGCAATAGTGCTGGGGCAGAGGGGACTGAAGGCCAGGGTGCGGGAAGCACCGGGACAGATGTCGAAAGGAACATGGGGAGGACCTCCATGTGAGTGAGCGACTGGATACGCAACGACTCCATACTCACGGCTAGTGGTAGTGGGAGTGACCTCATACCCAATGCAGTGGGCGCTGGAAGGAGTCATAACCGGAGTGTAGATGTCGCGAAGAAGCCTTCGGCTTTCCATACCAGTGGCACAGAATGAGCCTTCATGATTGGTGGAGCTACCGCAGATTGGTCCGTGGTGGCCATTTTCTGTGCCCGCGACTGGGAGAGTCGACCCAACCTGCCTGTGGGGCGGTCGGGGCCTCGATCCCAGTCGGGCTTGTGACTGCCCCTACTCAACGTGTGTGGGGATCTGGTAGCAGGAGTCAGCAGTGGCTCAGGCCACAGTGGTCGCTGACGTTGGTCCCCCAGGATGGGCATTCTCTTCTGCTCGTGCCCGACAATGGCGTCGGGTCAGATGGGTTGGAGCAGGTGGTGCAGGCACAACGATTGCCTGGTCCTCAGCCCGGGGAGCCGGGCGATGACATTGACGCAGCCTGGCGGGGGTTCTTGCCATTAACCCCTGGGACGGGTCTCCGATCGGGCAGACCCGGACATCCCCCAGCTCATTGGCGTAGGGGACGGATGTGTCAAGGAGCTCCGAGGGTAGGCTCCCGAAGCAGTTGAACGTCGGAGTGGGGAGCGGCGGCTCCCTGCGCGGCCCCCGGGGGTGGCGACGATAGTGGGGCACAACCGCCTCTAGATCCAAATGGGCCAGGCCCCTGGTGGGGATGATCCCTTCCTCATCGTACCTACGAACCAAGTCTTGGATCACCCTTCGCTGGATGATTTCTGACGGGGAGAGGGGGCGTGAGCCTCTGAAAGTCGTGGAAATCGGAGCCAGAGTGACTGTGGAAAAGGCGGGACCGCGCGGGTTAGCCGCGCCTGTGCTGCCCCTGCCTCTGCGTCAGTGGGCAGGTGGCGATCAAGCTCCGGATGTAGTGATCTGATTCCTGGAAGTAGGGAGATGAACCCATTAGTACTAACAGGAAAAGAAATCGACAACCAATAGCCCAACATCGTTCCGTCTTCCGTGGTCGGCGGGAGGGATCCACGCTGACGACATCGCATAACAGAGTGCACAACATCCTGAATGCCTCAACCCCTAGTGGGTTTCACGTCCCGGTGATAGGTACCCGGACCTGTTGACATGCTAATCTTCCGACATCCCGAACGCTACCTATCCCCATATTGAGGAGAAGCGCTTCACGTCGGGTTCACCATTTTCTGTTTCCGACGCTTTTATGCAGGGGTGCACGTGTGTGTCCGTCACGCATGGGAGGACGCGCGGCTCGCAGCCCGGCATTCCTGCTTTCCAAAGGTGGGCGTCATTTGTTCCTTATTCATGGACGTATGCTCCTAGATCTAAACCAGGATTATGGGATGTTGGTTCTTCCTTTCGTGGATTCCTCCTCGGAGCTCGTCACCTAATCCGGGTCTCCCTCATAACTTAAGACAGGTTCGTGAAGCTCATTCCTGGCGCCATATCTGCATGGACGCCGGTTAATTATGCTGCTTCTGTCAAGACGCTCCAAGGGGTCTTGTCGGGGCAGCAACCATCAGTGAGGGGAATGGTCCCATTGGGGTATTTTTGGCATGTGTTGACACTGGGGATCAGCATGTCTGTCTTCTATCCCTTATCACAGGGCTTCTCGAGGGCGCGGAAGCTCGATGCATCCCAAATCGAACGCGGGAAATGTGTACCATCTGAGGTTTTCCTCAGCTTTCCATGTATAACCCGGGGTATGCCGTGAGTTTAACGTCTTGTGGAGAAGGATCGGACTGATCGAAACACTGAGAGTGGATCAGATTGAAGTACCCCCTTGGGGGAACGCCGATGTTGGGCCAGCATGTGGGCGGATTACATGATACTATGGAGTGGGATGGAGTGGCATGATCTCACCGGGATGTGGCGGCCCGGGTAAGGATCAGGATGGATGATGGAGTGACGGGCTTGAACCTCATGGAGGCTTCCTACGTATCCCCATGGCAGGGAATCAAAGTCCGCATAGTTCGGTGATGCGGTGGGACACCTGAAAAGGTGACCCATGAGAATGGACACATGGATGGGAGCCTGGTGGAGATAAGATCTCTGGGATAGGGCATGAGCTTCCCAAGGCACGTGGGCTTGAGGGGGGAAGTCAGGATGAGACATGGATGTGAGGCATGGGGTTTATGCTCTGAGATATCCCAAGAGGGGGAATATAGTTTAACGTCATGCGGGATGAGGGCATACCGTTTAACGTCATGCAGGATGAGGCATATGGGGATTACGCTCTGAGGCGGCCCGTGGTGGATATGGGGCATACGCTCTGAGGCGGCCCTTGGTGGATATGGGGCTTACACTCTGAGGCGACCCATGTTGGATATGGGGATTATGCTCTGAGGCGGCCCATAGTGGATATGGAGAACCGGCGTGGAGAGGTCGGAACGATCGGGTGGTGGGATTGAACCTTGTGGAGGCTTCCTACGTACCATGCATTAGCACGGATCAAAGTCCATGTAGTTCGCTGGCTTGAGGCTTATGCTCTGAGGCGGCCCATAGGAGGATGTCATGGTCGATGCGTGCTCTAAGCCCCCATGAGTCATGCTCGGTGTGGGAAACAAGAGGCAGTAGGGACCAGATGATCACGTCGCAAAGGGTGCGTCCGTGAGAAGCGGAATGGGGCTTACGCGTTGATCAGCCCAAAGAGGAAACATGGGATTACACGTGGTTAGCGGCCCTTGGTGCCAGGGTTTACTCCAGGGTGGAGGCCCGAGGTGTGACAAAGCACAGTGGGAAAGGGACTCCACTGGCCTTGACAGGGGGGAAGTACGGAGATCCATGGGTGCATCCTTCCGTAAGAGAGGCTAGGGGCTTACGCGCTGAGGCAGCCCTTCCCTCCGTGGACAAACGCCACTCCGACAAGGAGGATCTCATTCCATGTGAGGAAGAGTCCATTCCTATGGAGACAAGAGGTGTAAGAAATGTCTAAGATGGGGGGGACCCTGCGTGCGATGCACGGGGTTGGACCACAGTTTAACGTCATGTGTTAAGGATGAGGTGCTTAGCAGTTTAACGTCCTGCAGCTTGGACGAGGTGGGTTCGCTCCACACCCCTAGGGCTTACATGCCCAATGCCCTCTACCCCTTGTGAGAGGGAAGGCATCGGAAAGGCCGTAGTAAAGGGGGTCCACAGGGCGGACCATTGGGGGGGGGGGGTCCACATTAGTGTGGCTATGCGAAAAAGCAATAGCCATTAGCGTGCCTATGCAGAGAAGCATAAGGCAAAGCAACACAACGAGAAACACCACCCAAGGGACCTTGAGGTTACTTCGTATGAGCCTGAAAGGCCGTACGGGAAAACAACGCATGGCGTGCATGCCTGGAAGGGAAGACATCACATGCCGGCACAGAAAGGCATCCAAGGGGCATCAAGGTAAATGGGTCCTGGGTGCTGCGCGCAAAAAGGGAGGCTTGCGCGCAAAACACCGGGATGGCGCGCAATAGGGCCAGAGTATTGCGCAGATAGGGGATTGCGTGCAAGGAATTGCGCGTGTAGAAGGGGATTGCACGCAAGGGAAAACGATCGTGCACAAGGGTAGTACCGAGAGGAGGAGGCAAATTCTCTTAAGCCAGTGGAGTTGCGCGCAAAGGCGAACCCCGAGGCAAGGTTGCGCGAAAAGGGGGATTACATGGAAGTCATATTGCGCACGGGGGGAGTCGAATTGTGCGCCCGAGAGCAGATCCGATTTCCTCAACCCCCAAACTATCTGGGGTCGCCTTCTATTTATAGGCACCCGCCAGCACAGAATTCAGGCGGCACGCGAAAGTTTCCACGACGGGAACCGTCGGCGCGCAAAGCCTCACCGTGCAGAACCGGGGCGCGCAAAATTGCGCACACCAGCGGCTCGATTCCGCGAATCCTGGACATGCTTCACGCGCGCATCTTTATTTCGCGCAAGCCCTCATTTATTTTTGTGCACACTTCCCGGGCCTCCGGACCGGGCCTCTGATTCCGAATATGACTTCGCTTTGCCGTTTCGAAACTTCTACTTGGAGTTGCGGACTTTTTTTCGGCGTCTACAACGTCTATTATAAATTTTTATATTATAAATATATATGATAAATAAATCATTTTTATATTCTGAAAGTATTTAAATCATGATCTAAGTGATACAATCAAGAGTAACAAGTTAAAACACGTATGATAAAGAAAGCAATTATTACCCGAAATATTAATATAACATGGAAAATATTATTAAATGGGTAGTGTAAAGTCATAAATGAATAATGTATGATATCATAAATATTAATTTGGTTCTAGAATAATTTAATAACATACTATAGCCTTCATACAAGAGGCTAAACGTACCCTCGACTAAAGGAAATTGCAAGGTAAGGGGTTTTCATCTCACTCCTTATTCCCGTGAGATACATGCCATATTGCCACTATTACCTTTTGTGTGGTGTATGTACTGCCCATAATTGTATTCTTTATGTAATACACTTTAATTTATGTGTATTTACATATTTATTATATGATACCTCTTTCATGGGGTGTATGTTTCGTAAGTTACCAAATTGGTAAGGGTTAATTTCACAATCTCTTTATTATCCGAGGTTGTTTTTACGTAAGTATCTAATGGGACATATTTATTATCCATGTACATGTTTTATGAAAGAGTTTTCAAAGGGATTATTTTAAGGGACTTTTTACTAGAACATCATTTCAAATTTTTTAATATTTATTCTTCTAAATCTTTCTCATTAATGTCCATGTCTTCAAAATGGGTTTTTAAGGATTTTTTTATATGGACATGAATGTTTTTAAAATGATAATTTATTTCAAAAGTTTCAAAGTGGTATGTGACACTATGATTCAAAAATGTCTTTAAATGAATTCTTTTCCAAATTGTGTGACTTTTAAATGTTTTCATGAAAAAGGGGTATTTCTCTCAAAGAGTTTTAAAAATCATTTTCATCAACTTCAAAATACTTTAATGGATTTTAAACATGTTTTGAAGTTGATTTATCATGATACAAATCTTTAATATTGTGTTGAAGGTTTTGTAATATGTTTTACTGTGGATGTGCTATTTTTATACCATTCATGGTTTATGGGTAAAGTATTTATATTTCGTATGCTAGTTTTAATACGAATGTTTATGTTATGTTTAGACATTTTCATATGAGGAATGCATTGGACTTAGTAAGTGACGAGTGGAGCCCGCTATAGCTCCTCGATGCATCGGTAGGTCTCATGAGACAAACTAGTGTCTTGGCACGAGGCCTTGAAAAAATATTATTTGTAGTCTTGTCACCAGGCCTTGGATACGTGGTTATCATAGTCTGGCATTATGCATTCCATCGTTATGAAAGTGGTTATTGATATTGCATGTGATTATTCGACTAGTAGAATATCCATGTGAATAAGTAAATGGAATTATTTTATTTTATCTTTGACATATTATTCTGAAGTTCATGTTCAAAAGGCTTTTGATTTAGTTATACATTGCCTTAAATGTTTATGTTTATTTATGAATGTTTCCGCTATATTATTATCCTTACTGAGCATCTGAGCTCACCCGTTTCTATGTTTTATTTTTCCCAGGATTCCAAGAAGTGTATTGTGATTGATATGGAGGGTTAACACAATGGAATAATGGCGTTCATAAAGGATTATTTATTTTGTTTTGTATGTTATGATGTGTAATAGAAAATTCATGTATGTAATCTATTTTCCAAGACTGCGAAACCGATCGGTCCTCCGGGACTTAATTCCTTGTAATCTTGCCAATGTATTAAAATAATGCACCGACTCTGGGTAACTGGGGTCGGGGCGTTATAGTTGGTATCAGAGGAATTTTAGCAATAACCTTGGAAACTAAGTTTAGATAAACACTGATTAGAGAACTTACCCTAAGATAGACTTTGAGGATTATTATAGAAGAACTTCCTAGAATGTTGGTATTGTAGTGATTTTGTGAGTTTTCTAAGAAATACATCCTTGTCTGGATATGAGCAGGTAGAGGCGGATCTGGTACAGATGTACCTAGGGGTAAAACCCGAAAATACCACTTTGAGCTAGACTCGAATGGGAACTGTTACACGAAAACGGGCCTTACTGCACGCTTGGTTACGACACTCCCGGGGGATATGCTTAGGATAATTATCATTTTCTTTACAAACCAATATGAAGGGTTTATGAGTATAAACCTCCTCAAAGAAAACATTTTTGTGATTATGGATTATATCCATAAACTATTCAATAAATGTTAGGTATTTTACATGTTTGGAATTATGAATTGTGATTCATAAACTGACTTAGTGTATGCCATTTTTTAGAAATGGCGCCTAGTAGAAAGAATGAGAACTCTAGTAATACATATGATCCAAAGAGTAAGAAGGGTCATATCATTCATGGTATTAAGACAAAATTTATAAAGGAAATATTCCCCCACATGTTATCATCATATGAATAAATAGTATCAAAAGATCAGTAAAGAACTCTCTAAATTCTATGGCTTTGAAGGGAATCCAGAGAAAAAAAGGATGGTAGAAGGAAATATGGATAAAGGGAATAAGGGAAAGAAGGATTTTACAATATGTGATAAATGTGGAATGAATCACCTTGGTAAATGATTGAAGGGAATGAGAGTTTTTATAAGTGTGGAGAAAAAGGATACCAAGTATGTGATTGCAAGGGTACGAAAATATTTTCAAATGTACAATGATTCATATGTAAGGAGTTAGGACACTACGCAAACCAATGTACAAATCATTATAGTATGCACCAAATGATGCTATTGGATAATAATAAAGTTATGATACTACCACAGATGAAGAGGAATGACTAGTGTTCTTATGTTATTATTAAATAATTATTTCATTTGAGTGTTGTATCAACGATGTACTGGTTATATGAATTATGGAGATAAATAAGGATTGTACTGCAGTACTATTTCATTGAGGATTTGAGATATTATTGTACTATGAAAAGTGACTCAATAGCAAGTTAATTTTTTTTTTGAAAATACATGGTTGAAGGAAAGGTAATCCTTAATATGGTCTTGATAATAAGGTAGTGATTTTGGAATAAGAGATGGTTTATTTGGATGAATTATATTGGATATTCTTGACTACCTTGGCACTGATTAATGGTTTTTTATTTCATCATTGTTGGAATATTCAATGTTTTTGGATATAAGGAATATATCTAATATTCTATAATGAATAAGGGAGCATGAATGTAATCAATAAAGTTTTATGGTAATTTAGGGTGTTACCATATTTTAAAAGAATACATGATGAAGGTGTTCTCATGCTATTATGTGAAAAAAAGGATCTTCATTGTGTTTACCTACCTTATAAATTTTGGACTCTGAGTTTGGAAAGCAGTATTTTGGATAAGTCTTGTTTGAGGTATTTTTTTTATTTCCAGAAAAAAGACAACCCGGAGGTTGTGCGGCAACCTGTCGTGTCCGGCAAGGACGCAAGACTTGAACCCACAACCGAAGGGAGAGAAGGGGGTATCACCTACCACTAGCCCACGTGATGTACTGGATTTAATAATGTAGTTTTTTAAAGGGTTTGATATGTGAATTATAAATTCATTATTTTTGGAACCCTATACGATTAGGATAAATAGAATATATATATATATATTTGAAATCTTTTAGAGTGAAAGATGAGTTTTTAGTAGAAATTAGTTGAAGGATGAAACTCTACTTGTCAAGTGTATATAAATACACACACACACACACAGATATATATATATCCTCCTATTTTATGGATAAATTAATTATTAAACTTTAGGTAAGGGATATTAAAACCAAAAATGTGTTATCCTAATACCTTACGTTTTGTTGAACCGATGGTATTTTAAATCATCATAAATTGGTGGCTTTGAGGCCCACAATTCTACAATTGTTTGTGATTGATGACCTCAATCACTCCCTATAAATATTTACATTTTTCTCCAATTACGTGTCTCTAATTTCCACCAATTTTCTCCTAATGGAGATCATAATTTGGTGGTGACCCGTTCATTTCTCTTTTCCTCTTATTAAGACTAAATTTTATTAACCCAAATTACGATGTGGGTTTTCTCACAAAGATATTTTCTATTTTCAACCTTTTATTTTCAAATAACAATTTCAAATTACGAGGATGCAATTTATTGAAGGATGAGAGAATGTAACACCCCAAGCTTCCACGGTACGCTTCACTTTGAATAATACAGTAGCATGTGTTGTACGAAACTTCAAGTTATAACACACCACAACCAATCAAACTAGCTGTTATGAATAGTAATACCCACATTTTGAAATTTTATAAATTTTATCTTTCAAAATGGAATTTATTTTTGGATTCAGAATATCGAAATTAGCTTAGGGTGAAATTTTGGTGCTTTTCGAATAACTTTCATATTTTGATGAATAGTGAAAATTAGTAAATTTTAATTAAAAACAACATTTTTAATCAAAATAATTAATAGTGATAAATTATGAATTTGATTGGTTTTAAAGTATATTTATAATATATTTTTATTATTTAATACAATGTTGTTCATTGGAAATAATTTCACATTTAAACCAGACATAAACAAGTGTCAATCTTTTGATAGTTATTATTCTTTAAAAACACGCTATTAGTTTTGACAATGGGAATTAATTTTCAAATTAATTAATTAAAATTATATGTTTTGAATTTGAAAAAATAGACATCATTTTTTAATTCATAATATCAAATATATCTTTGGCCGAATTTTTGGTATTTTTATGAAAACTTTCAATTTTGGATGAATAGTGAAAATACTGAATTATAGTTTAAAACCAAATTTTTATTTAAATAATTATTTATTTTATTTAAATTTAATTATGGTAAAAATAGATACATAATACCTATATAAGTTCAATGTAATTCATTGAAGTTATTTTAGAATAATTTTAGATATATAAAATTTTATTGAACTTTTCACAGTCTTTTACCCACCTCCTAGGAGAATTTGGAAATTTACATAAAACATAATTTTACCGCGTCTGTGAGTGGAATTTAGAAAATCCAAGAGACATGGTTAATATCAAGGATTAAAATGTGGTTCAATAAGATAAAAATAATTTTTGCTGAATAGTAACTTTTTACTTTTATTTACCACGGTTAAAAGTAAATAGGGTAATCAAGGGTAAAAATGATATTAATATTACCCTAGCACATGTCCTAATTCTATTGGAAAAATGTATCTCGACCAAAAACAACCTTAGGAATAAAATATTATCATTTTTGTCCACTTGGATTAGATTAGGACATTTATTATTATTTAATTCAAAGAAGCGTTAAAAGAGTTAAAATCAATGTTTGACAACTAAAACATTTTTAATATAGGGTTTTACATAAGATAAATTTGATTATAAATATTCATTAGAAAACTAAAAATATTTCCTACATCATGGTATTTTATTTAAAATTTTTATACATTAAATAAATAAATTTATTTATGACACAATGATGATGCATTAATTACTTAATTCCTGAAAGAATCAAATTAATGGTATTATAAATATTAAAATAAATATAATTTAAATTTTTTTATGACATAAACGAACTTTATAGGTGAATATTAAATGTTAGTATGGATTCAATGTATTTTTTTTGATGTAATAATGTTGTTATTATTTTAACAAAAAATAAATACCAAATAGAGTCAAAATTGACATAAAATAGTTTTAAAAACTAATATTATATTATTAATTGATATAAGGGTCCTAAAAATCTACGGTTTGGCAAAAAGACATATATAACAATATATATGACATTAATGAACTAATTGGGGTCCTATGGGTAGTATATAGTAAGTTTATTAAACATATATTGTAAGAATATAAGAACACACGGTAAAAGTTAAATTATTTAACTTAGAGTTAAATCTAAATGATAAGGTTAAAATGGTAACCTAAATTTGTCTAAAACCTATTGGTTGAGTTTTTTAGACCTATCCCCACGTTAGACTTTAAATAATCAACTTTGGATCCATTAGAAACCGAATATGAATTTATTATAAAATAATATTTTATGTTTTTCCTAAGGTGCCCCACACCCCTCTTATAAAAGGGCACTCCCCCTTCTCTCTAATTCAGACATTCTAATTCATTTTTATCGGCCAACCCCTGCCCAAATACCCTCTAAAAAATACTCCCTTAAACCTAGAGTCCTTAGTTTTATCATAAAGCCAATCAAATATCCCTTTTGATCAAATCAAAAGGAAGAACCCGAAGAAGAGGTAATGATTTCACCACCCTCTTTCAAGTTCCATTCTTCTTCCACTTACTTTTTCTTTTTTGTTTCCATTATAAAATAATAAATATAGTATATTCTATATTCTGTGATGTTATTATAGTTATTTTACAACCAAATTCATTATTCTATATATCCTTTGAATGACATGTCACCATACGTGCGTACGTACGGCTTACCGTCTCCACGTCGTGGTGTAATTGTTATTCAATACATTATTATTTGGATGGGTATAATAATGATGTTTATTTTATGTAAATAATAAATATAACATTATAAAGTTTATTTATATATTATATAACATCCAATTATATATTATATTAATATCAAATCAATGATATTTTCGCTCGTGCGTACTTACGGATTACCGTCTCCACGACGCGATGAGATTAATTTACATGTTCACCATTCATCGATGATTATAAAAAATACATATTACTAATATGTATGTAATATATGAAATAATAATTATACTGGAGATATATATTTTTATATATATAATTATTTATGTACTTACATATATCTTATTCACTTACTTCCGTTCAATACTATATGAAAACGGAAACAACATTTATGCGTACATACGGACTACCGTCTCCATAAACGATGTTTTCCATTTCATATATACGTCTATTATAAATTTTTTTATTCTATATATATATGATAAATAAATAATTTATATATTCTGAAAGTATTTAAATCATGATCTAAGTGGTACAATCAAGAGTAACAAGTTAAAACACGTACGATAAAGAAAGAGATTATTACCCGAAATATTAATATAACATGGAAATTATTTTTAAATGGGTAGTGTAAAGTCATAAATGAATAATGTATGATATCATAAATATTAATATGGTTCTGGTATAATTTAATAACATACTATAGTCTTAATACAAGAGGATAAACGTTTCCTCGACTAAAGGAAAGTGCAAGGTAAGGGGTTTTCATTTTACTCCTTATTCCCGTGAGATTCATGCCATATTGCCACTATTACCTTTTGTCTGGTGTATTTACTGCCCATAATTGTATTCTTTATATAATACACTTTAATTTATGTGTATTTACACATTCATTGTATGCTACCTCTTTCACGGGGTGTATGTTTCGTAAGTTACCAAATTGGTAAGGGTTATTTTCACAATCTCTTTATTATCTGAGGTTGTTTTTATGTAAGTATCTACTAGGACATATTTATTATCCATGTCCATGTTTTATGAAAGAGTTTTCAAAGGGATTATTTTAAGGTACTTTTTACTAAAATATCATTTCAAATGTTTTAAATATTAATTCTTTTAAATCTTTCTCTTTAATGTCCATGTCTTCAAAATGGGTTTTAAGGATTTATTTATATGGAAATGAATGTTTTTAGAATGTTAATTCCTTTCAAAAGTTTCAAAGTGGTATGGGAAAATTTGATTCAAAAATGAATTTAAATGAATTATTTTCCAAATTGTGTGACTTTTAAATGTTTTTATTAAAAAGGGGTATTTCTGTCAAAAAGTTTTACAAATCATTTCCATCAACGTCAAAATACATTAATGGATTTTAAACATATTTTGAAGTTGATTTATCATGATACAAATCATCAATATTGTGTTGAAGGTTTTGTGATATGTTTTACTATTGATGTGTTATTTTTATACCATTCATGGTTTATGGGTAAAGTATTTACTTTTCGTATTATAGTTTTCAATATGAATGTTTATGTTATGTTTAGACCTTTTCATATGAGGAATGCATTGGACATAGTAAGTGACGGGTGGAGCCGGATATAGCTCCACGATGCATCGGTAGGTCTCATGAGACAAACTAGTGTCTTGGCATGTGGCCTAGACAAAATCTTATTTGTAGTCTTGTCACGAGGCCTTGGCTACGTGGTTATGATAGTCTGGCACTATACATTCCATCGTTATGAAAGTGGTTATTGATATTGCATGTGATTATTCGACTAGTAGAATATCCATCAGAATAAGTAAATGTCATTATTTCATTTTATCTTTGCCATATTATGCTGAAGTTAATGTTTAAAATGCTTTTGATTTAGTTATACATTACTTTAAAGGTTTATGTTTATTTATGAATGTTTCTGCTATATTATTTTCCTTACTGAGCATCTGAGCTCAACCCTTTCTATGTTTTATTTTTCCTAGGATTCCAAGAAGTGTATTGTGATTGATATAGAGGGTTAAGACAAGGGAATAATGGAGTTCATAAAGGATTATTCATGTTGTTTTGTTTGTTATGAAGTGTAATGGAACATTCGTGTATGTAATCTATTTTCCAAGACTGCTAAACCGATCGGTCCTTCGGGACTTGATTCCTTGTAATCTTGCCAATGTATTAAAATAATGCACCGACTCTAGGTAACTGGGGTCGGGGCGTTACAGTTGGTATCAGAGGAAGTTTAGAAATAACCTTGGAAACTAGATTTCGATAAACTCTAATTAGATCACATTACCCTAAGATAGACTTTGAGGATTATTATAGAAGAACTTCCTAGAATTTTGGTATTGTAGAGATTTTGTGAGTTTTCCGAGCAATACATCCTTGTCTGGATACGGGTAGGTAGAGGCAGCTTTGGCACAGATGTACCTGGGGGTAAAACCTGAAAACACCGCTTTGAGCTAGACTCGAATGGGAACTGGTGCACGAAAACGGGTCGTGCTGCACTCTTGGTTACAGCACTCCTAGGGGATATTCTTAGGTTAATTCTCATTTTCTTTACAAACCACTATGAAGGGTTTATAAGTATATACCTCCTCAAAGTAATTTTTTTTTGATATTGGATTATATCCATAAACTATTCAATTTATGTTAGGTATTTTACATGTTTGGAATTATGAATTGTGATTCATAAACTAACTTAGGGTATGCCATTATTTAGAAATGGCGCCCAGTAGAAGGAATGAGAACTCCAGCAATACGTATGATCCAAAGAGTAAGAAGGGTCATATCATTCATGGTATTAAGACAACATTTTTAAAGGAAATAGTCTCCCACGTATTATCATCATATGAATAAATAGTATAAAAAATCATTAAATAAATCTCTGAATTCTATGGCTTTGAAGGGAAGCCAGAGAAAAAAAAGGATGGTAGAATGAAACATGGATAAAGGGAATAAGGGAAAGAAGGATTTTCCAATATGTGATAAATGTGGATTGAATCACCATGGGAAATGATTGAAGGGAATGTGAGTTTTTATAAGTGTGGAGAAAAAGGATACCAAGTACGTGATTTCAAGGGTAAGAAAATGTTTCCAAATGTATAATGCTTCATCTGCATGGAGTTGGGACACTATGCAAACCAATGTCCAAATCATCATAGTATGCACCAAATGATGCTATTGGATAATAATAAAGTTATGATACTACCACAGATGAAGAGAAATGAACAGTGTTATTATGTTGTTATTAAAGAATTATTTCATTTGAGTGTTGTATCAACGATGTACTGGTTATATGAATTATAGAGATAAATTAGGATTGTACTGCAGTACTATTTCATTTAGGATTTGAGATATTATGGTACTATGAAAAGTGAATCAACAACAAGTTAATTGTTTTTGAAAATACATGGTTGAAGGAAAGGTAATCCTTAATATGGTCTTGATACTGAGGTAGTAATTTGGAATAAGAGATGGTTGATTTGGATGAATTATATTGGATATTCTTGACTACCTTAGCACTGATTATTGGTTTTTTTATTTCATCATTGTTGGAATATTCAATGTTTTTGGATATAAGGAATATATCTAATATTATACAGGGAAAAAGGGAGCATGAATGTAATCAATAATGTTTTATGGTAATTTAAGGTGTTACCACATTTTAAAAGAATACATGATGAAGGTGTTCACATGCTATTACGTGAAAAAATGTTCTTCATTATCTTTACCTACCTTATAAATTATGGACTGTGAGTGTGGGAAGAAGTATTTTGGATAAGTCTAGTTTGAGATTATTTTTGTATTTCCATAAAAAAGACAACCCAGAGGTTGGGCGGCAACCCGTCACGTCCGACAAGGCTGCAAGACATGAACCCACAACTGAAGGGCGACAAGGGTGTATCACCTACCACTAGCCCACGTGATATCCTGGATTGAATAATGTAGTTTTTTAAAGGGTCTGATATGTGAATTATAAATTCATTATTTTTTTAACCCTATATGATTAGGATAAATAGAATATATATATATATATATATGAAATCTTTTAGAGTGAAAGATGAGTTTATAGTAGGAATTAGTTGAAGGATGAAACTCTACTTTTCAAATATATATAAATAAATACATACATACATACATATATATATATATATTTCCTCTTA
Organism: Viscum album; assembly: GCA_963277665.1. Taxonomy (NCBI): domain Eukaryota; kingdom Viridiplantae; phylum Streptophyta; class Magnoliopsida; order Santalales; family Viscaceae; genus Viscum; species Viscum album. Next base: position 1,506,498,403 of record OY728139.1, on the reverse strand, counting down.
TTTTATGGATAAATTAATTATTAAACATTAGGTAAGGGATCTTAAAACCAAAAATATGTTATCCTAATACATTACGTTTTGTTGAACCGATGGTATTTTAAATCATCATAAAATGGTGGCTATGAGGCCCACAATTCTACAATTGTTTGTGACTGATGACCTCAATCACCCCTATAAATATTTACATTTTTTCTCTAATTACGTGTCTCTAATTTCCACCAATGTTCTCATAATCTAGATCATAATTTGGTGGTGACCCTTTCATTTCTCTATTCCTCTTATTAAGGCAAAATTTTATTAACCCAAATTCCGATGTGGGTTTTCCCACAAAGATATTTTCTATTTTCAACCTTTTATTTTAAAAGAAAAATTTCAAATTATGAGGACGCAATTTATTGAAGGATGGGAGAATGTAACACCCCAAGCTTCCACGATATGCTTCACTTTGAATAATACAGTAGCATTTGTTGTACGCAACTTCGAGTTATAACACACCACAACCAATCAAACTAGCTGTTATGAATAGTAATACCCACATTTTGAAATTTTATAAATTTTATCTTTCAAAATGGACTTCATTTTTGGATTCAGAATATCGAAATTAGCTTAGGGTGAAATTTTGGTTCTTTTCGAATAACTTTCATATTTTGATGAATAGTGAAAATTAGTAAATTTTAATTAAAAACAACATTTTTAATGAAAATAATTAATAGTGATAAATTATGAATTTGAGTGGTTTTAAAGTATATTTAGAATATATTTTTATCATTTAATACAATGTTGTTCATTGGACGTAATTTCACATTTAAACCAGACATAAACAACTGTCAATCTTTTGATAGTTATTGTTTCTTAAAAACACGCTATTAGTTTTGACAATGGTAATTTATTTTCAAATTAATTAATTAAAACTATATGTTTTTAATTTGAAAAAATAGACATCATTTTTGAATTCATAATATCAAATATATCTTAGGCCGAATTTGTGGTATTTTTATGAAAACTTTCAATTTTTGATGAATAGTGGAAATACTGAATTATAGTTTAAAACCAAATTTTTATTTAAATAATTATTTATTTTTATTTAAATTTAATTATGGAAAAAATATATACATAATACCTATATAAGTTCAATTTAATTCATTGAAGTTAGTTTAGAATAATTTTAGATATATAAAATTTTATTGAACTTTTCACAGTCTTTTTCCCACCTCCTATGAGAATTTGGAAATTTACATAAAACTTAATTTTACCGCATCTGTGAGTGGAATTTCAAAACTCCAAGAGACATGGTTAATATCAAGGATTAAAATGTGGTTCAATAAGATAAAAATAATTTTTTGTGAATAGTAACTTTTTACTTTTATTTACCACGGTTAAAAGTAAATAGGGTAATTAAGGGTAAAAAGGATATTAATATTACCCTAGCACATGTCCTAATTCTATTGGACAAATGTATCTCGACCAAAAACAACCTTAGGAATAAAATATTATCATTTAGGTCCACTTGGATTAGATTAGGACATTTATTATTATTTAATTCAAAGAACCGTTCAAAGAGTTAAAATCAATGTTTGATAACTAAAACATTTTTAATATAGGGTTTTACATAAGATAAATTCGATTATAAATATTCATTAGAAAACTAAAAATATTTCCTACATCATGGTATTTTATTTATAATTTTTAGAAATTAAATAAATAAATTTATTTATGACACAATGATGATGCATTAATTACCTTATTCAAGAAAAAATCAAATAAATGGTATTATAAATATTAAAATAAATATAATTTAAACGTTTTTATGACATCCACGAACTTTATAAGTGAATATTAAATGTTATTATGGATTCAATGTATTTTTCTTGATGTAATCATGTTTTTATTATTTTAACAAAAAATAAATACCAAATAGAGTAAAAATTGACATAAAATAGTTTAAAAAATAATATTGTATTATTAATTGATATAATGGTCCTAGAAATCTACGGTTTTGAAAAAAGACATATATAACAATATATATGACATTAATGAACTAATTGGGGTTCTATGGGTAGTATATAGTAAGTTTATTAACCATATATTGTAAGAATATAAGAACACACGGTAAAAGTTAAATTATTTAACTTAGAGTTAAATCTAAATGATAAGGTTAAAATGGAAACCTAAACTTGTCTAAAACCTATTGGTTGAGTTTTTTTAGACCTATACCCACTTTAGACTTTAAATAATCAACTTTGGAGCCATTATAAACCGAACATGATTTTATTATAAAATAATATTTTATGTTTTTCCTAAGGTTCCCCTCACCCCTCTTATAAAAGGGCACTCCCCCTTCTCTCTAATTCACACCTTCTAATTCATTTTTCTCGGCCAACCCTTGCCCAAATACCTTCTCAAAAATCCTCCCTTCAACCTAGAGGCCTTATTTTGATCATAAATCCAACCAAATAGCCCTTTTGATCAAATCAAAAGGAAGAACCCGAAGAAGAGGTAATGATTTCACCACCCTCTTTCAAGTTCCTTTCTTCTTCCTCTTATTTTTTCTTTTTTGTTTCCATTATAAAATAATAAATATAGTATATTCTATATTCTTTGATGTTATTATGTTTATGGTACAACCAAATTCATTATTCTATCCACCCTTTGAATGACATGTCACCATACGTGCGTACGTACGACTTACCGTCTCCACGTCATGGTGTAATTGTTATTCAATACATTATTATTTGGATGGGTATAATAATGATGGGTATTTGATGTAAATAATAAATATAAAATGACAAAGGTTCAGTATATATTATATAACATCCAAATATATATTATATTAATATCAAATGAATGATATTTTTGCTCATGCGTACATACTGATTACCGTCTCCACGACGCGATGAGATTAATTTCCATGTTCACTATTCATCGATGATTATAAAAAATATAGATTACTAATATGTATGTAATATATGACATAATAATTATACTGGAGATATATATTTATATATATTTATATATAATTATTTATGTACTTACATATATCATATTCACTTACTTCTGTTCAATACTATATGAAAACGGAAACAACGTTTATGTGTACATACAGACTACCGTCTCCATAAACGGTGTTTTCCATTTCATATATACGTCTGTTATAAATTTTTATATTCTAAATATATATGTTAAATAAATCATTTTTTATACTCTGAAAGTATTTAAATCATGATCTAAGTGATACAATCTAGAGTAACAAGTTAAAACACGTACGATAAAGAAAGAGATTATTACCCGAAATATTAATATAACATGGAAATTATTATTTAATGGGTAGTTTAAAGTCATAAATGAATAATGTATGATATCATAAATATTAATATGGTTCTGGTATAAATTAATAACATACTATAGTCTTAATACAAGAGGCTAAACGTTCCCTCGACTAAAGGAAAGTGCAAGGTAAGGGGTTTTCATTTCACTCCTTATTCCCGTGAGATTCATGCCATATTGCCACTATTACCTTTTGTGTGGTGTATTTACTACCCATAATTGTATTCTTTATATAATACACTTTAATTTATGTGTATTTACACATTCATTGTATTCTACCTCTTTCATGGGGTGTATGTTTTGTAAGTTACCAAATTGGTAAGGGTTATTTTCACAATCTATTTATTATCCGAGGTTGTTTTTATGTAAGTATCTACTAGGACATATTTATTATCCATGTACATGTTTTATGAAAGAGTTTTCAAAGGGATTATTTTAAGGGAATTTTTACTAAAACATCATTTCAAATGTTTTAAATATTTATTCTTCTAAATCTTTCTCTTTAATGTCCATGTCATCAAAATGGTTTTTAAGGATTTATTTATATGGACATGAATGTTTTTATAATGTTAATACCTTTCAAAAGTTTCAAAGTGGAATGGGAAAATTTGATTCAAAAATGTCTTTAAATGAATTCTTTTCCAAATTGTGTGACTTTTAAATGTTTTTATTAAAAAGGGGTATTTCTCTCAATGAGTTTTACAAATCATTTCAATCAACGTCAAAATACATTAAGGGATTTTAAACATGTTTTGAAGTTGATTTTTCATGATACAAATATTCAATATTGTGTTTATGGTTTTGTGATATGTTTTACTGTGGTTGTGTTATTTTTATACCATTCATGGTTTATTGGTAAAGTAATTACATTTCATATTATAGTTTTCAATACGAATGTTTATGTTATGTTTAGACCTTTTCATATGAGGAATGCATTGGACATAGTAAGTGACGGGTGGAGCCCGTTATAGCTCCACGATGCATCGGTTGGTCTCATGAGACAAACTAGTGTCTCAGCATGGGGCCTAGACAAAATCTTATTTGTATCCTTGTCATGAGGCCTTGGCTATGTGGTTATGATAGTCTGGCCTTATGCATTCCATCGTTATGAAAGTGGTTATTGATATTGCATGTGATTATTTGCCTAGTAGAATATCCATGTGAATAAGTAAATGACATTATTTCATTTTATCTTTTCCATATTATGCTGAAGTTAATGTTTAAAAGGCTTTTGATTTAGTTATACATTGCGTTAAAGGTTTATGTTTATTTATGAAAGTTTATGCTATATTATTATCCTTACTGAGTATCTGCGCTCACCCCTTTCTATGTTCTATTTTTCCCATGATTCCAAGAAGTGTATTGTGATTGATATGGAGGGTTAAGACAAGGGAATAATGGCGTTCATAAAGGATTATTTATTTTGTTTTGTATGTTATGAAGTGTAATGGAACATTCATGTATGTAATCTATTTTCCAAGACTGCTAAACCGATCGGTCCTTCGGGACTTGATTCCTTGTAATCTTGCCAATGTATTAAAATAATGCGCCGACTCTAGGTAACTGGGGTCAGGGCATTAAAGTTGGTATCAGAGGAAGTTTAGAAATAACCTTGGAAACTATATTTAGATAAACTCTGATTAGATCACATTACCCTAAGATAGACTTTGAGGATTATTATAGAAGAACTTCCTAGAATTTTGGTATTGTAGAGATTTTGTGAGTTTTACGAGCAATACATCCCTGTCTGGATATGGGCAGGTAAAGGTGGCTCTGGCATAGATGTACCAAGGGGTAAAACCCGAAAACACCACTTTGAGCTAGACTTTAATGGAAACTGGTGCACAAAAATGGGCCCTGCTACACTCTTGGTTACGACACTCCTGGGGGATATGCTTAGGATAATTATCGTTTTCTTTACAAACCTCTATGAAGGGTTTATGAGTATATACCTCCTCAAAGAATTGTTTTGTGATTTTGGATTATATCCATAAACTATTCTATTTATGTTAGGTATTTTACATGTTTGGAATTATGAATTGTGATTCATAAACTGACTTAGTGTATGTCATTGTTTAGAAATGGCACCCAGTAGAAGGAATGAGAACTCCAGCAATACGTATGATCCAAAGAATAAGAAGGGTTATATCATTCATGGTATTAAGACAAAATTTATAAAGGAAATAGTCTCCCATGTATTATCATAATATGAATAAATAGTATAAAAAGATCATTAAAAAAATCTCTGAATTCTATGGCTTTGAAGGGAAGCTAGAGAAAAAAAGGATGGTATAAAGAAATATAGATAAAGGGAATAAGGGAAAGAAGGATTTTCCAATATGTGATAAATGTGGATTGAATCACCTTGGTAAATGATTGAAGGGAATGGGAGTTTTTATAAGTGTGGAGAAAAAGGATACCAAGTACGTGATTTCAAGGGTAATAAAATGTTTTCAAATGTACAATGCTTCATCTACGTGGAGTTGGGACACTATGCAAACCAATGTCCAAATCATCATAGTATGCACCAAATGATGCTATTGGATAATAATAAAGTTATGATACTACCACAAATGAAGAGGAATGAACAGTGTTATTATGTTTTTATTACAGAATTATTTCATTTGAGTGTTGTATCAACGATGTACTGGTTATATGAATTATGGAGATAAATAAGGAATGTACTGCAGTACTATTTCATTGAGGATTTGAGATATTATGGTACTATGAAAAGTGACTCGACAACAAGTTAATTTTTTTTTTAAAATACATGGTTGAAGGAAAGGTAATACTTAATATGGTCTTGATACTGAGGTAGTAATTTTGGAATACGATATGGTTGATTTGGATGAATTATATTGGATATTCTTGACTACCTTGGCACTGATTAATGGTTTTTTTATTTCATCATTGTTGGAATAATCAAAGTTTTTGGATATAAGGAATATATCTAATATTATATAGGGAATAAGGGAGCATGAATGTAATCAATAAAGTTTTATGGTAATTTAGGGTGTTACCATATTTTAAAAGAATACATGATGAAGGTGTTCACATGCTATTACGTGAAAAAAGGATCTTCATTGTGTTTACCTACCTTATAAATTTTGGACTGTGAGTTTGGGCAGAAGTATTTTGGATAAGTCTATTTTGAGATTATTTTTGGATTTCCATAAAAAAGACAACCAGGAGGTTGGGCGGCAACCCATCACGTCAGACAAGGCTGCAAGACTTGAACCCACAATTGAAGGGCGACAAGGGTGTATCACCTACCACTAGCCCACGTGATGTCCTGGATTGAATAATGTAGTTTTTTAAAGGGTCAGATATGTGAATTATAAATTCATTATTTTTGGAACACCATATGATTAGGTTAAATAGAATATATATATATATATATATATATGAAATCTTTTAGAGTGAAAGATGAGTTTGTAGTAGGAATTAGTTGAAGGATGAAACTCTACTTGTCAAGTATATATAAATACATACATGCATACATATATATATATATTTCCTCTTATTTTATGGATAAATTAATTATTAAACTTTAGGTAAGTGATCTTAAAACCAAAAATGTGTTTTCCTAATACCTTATGTTTTGTTGAACCGATGGTATTTTAAATCATCATAAATCGGTGGCTTTGAGGCGCACAATTCTACAATTGTTTGTGACTGATGACCTCAATCACTCCCTATAAATATTTACATTTTGCCTCCAATTATGTGTCTTTAATTGCCACCAATTATCTCCTAATCTAGATCATAATTTGGTGGTGACCCTTTCATTTCTCTTTCCTTCAAATTAAGACTAAATTTTATTAACCCAATTTCCGATGTGGGTTTTCCCACAAAGATATTTTCTATTTTCAACCTTTTATTTTCAAAGAACAATTTTAAATTGTGAGGATGCAATTTATTGAAGGAGGGGAGAATGTAACACCCCAAGAATCCACGGTATGCTTCACTTTTAATAACACAGTAGCGTGTGTTGTACACAACTTCGAGTTATAACACACCACAACCAATCAAACTAGCCATTTTGAATAGTAATACCCACATTTTAAAATTTTATAAATTTTATCTTTCAAAATGGACTTCATTTTTGGATTCAGAATATCTAAATTATCTTAGGGTGAAATTTTGGTGCTTTTCGAATAACTCTCATATTTTGATGATAGTGAAAATTAGTAAATTTTAATTAAAAACAACTTTTTTAATCAAAATAATTAATAGTGATAAATTATTAATTTGAGTGGTTTTAAAGTATATTTAGAATATATTTTTATCATTTAATACAATGTTGTTCATTTTACATAATTTAACATTTAAACCAGACATAAACAAGTGTCAATCTTTTGATAGTTATTATTTCTTAAAAACACACTATTAGTTTTGACAACGGGAATTAATTTTTAAATTAATTAATTAAAATTATATGTTTTTAATTTGAAAAAATAGAAATAATTTTTGAATTCATAATATCAAATATATCTTAGGACAAATTTTTTGTATTTTTCTGAAAACTTTCAATTTTTTATGAATAGTGAAAAATACTGAATTATAGTTTAAAACCAAATTTTTATTTAAATAATTATTTATTTTATTTAAATTTAATTAAGGTAAAAATAGATACATAATACTTATATAAGTTCAATGTAATTCATTGATGTTAGTTTATAATAATTTTAGATATATAAAAATTTTATTTAACTTTTCACCGTCTTTTACCCACCTCCTAGGAGAATTTGGAAATTTACATAAAACTTAATTTTACCGCTTCTGTGAGTGGAATTTCAAAAATCCAAGAGACAAGGTTAATATCAAGGAGTAAAATGTGGTTCAATAAGATAAAAATAATTTTTGGTGAATAGAAACTTTTTACTTTTATTTACCACGGTTAAAAGTAAATAGGGTAATTAAGGGTAAAAATGTTATTAATATTACCCTAAAAAATGCCCTAATTCTATTGGACAAGTGTATCTATACCATAAACAACCGTAGGAATAAAATATTATCATTTAGGTCCACTTTTATTAGATTAGGACATTTATTATTATTGAATTCAAAGAAGAGTTAAATGTGTTAAAATCAATGTTTAATAACTAAAACATTTTTAATATAGGAATTTTCATAATATAAATTCTATTATAAATATTCATTAGGAATATTAAAATATTTCCTACATCATTTCATTTTATTTATTATTTTTAGACATTAAATAAATAAATTTATTTATGATACAATGATGATGTTTTAATTACCTTATTCATAAAAGAATCAAATAAATGATATTATAAATATTAAAATAAATATAATTTCAAAGTTTTTATGACATCCACGAACTTTCTAGGTGAATATTACATGTTATTATGGATTCAATGTATTTTTTTTGAAGTAATCATGTTGTTATTATTTTAACAAAAAACAAATACCAAATAGTGTCAAAATTGACATAAAATAGTATTAAAAACTAATATTATATTATTAGTTGATATAATTGTCCTTAAAATCTAAGGTTCGGCCAAAAGACATATATAATAATATATATGAAATTAATGAACTAATTTGGGTTCTATTGGCAGTATATAGTATGTTTATTAACCACATAGTGTAAGAATAAAAGAACACACGGTAAAAGATAAATTATTTAACTTATAGTTAAATCTAAATGATAAGGTTAAAATGGTAACCTAAACTTTTCTAAAACCTAATGGTTGAGTTTTTTGATACCTATAACCACCTTATACTTTAAATAATAAACTTTGGAGCCATTATAAACCGAATATGAATTTATTATAAAATAATATTTTAAGTTTTTCCTAAGGTGCCCCACACTCCTCTTATCTAAGGGAACTCCCCCTTCTCTCTAATTCACAATTTCTAAACCATTCGGCTCATCCAACCCCTTCCCAAATACCCTCTCAACTATCATCCCTTAAACCTAGAGGCCTTAGTTTGATCATAAATCCAACCAAATATCCCTTTTGATCAAATCCAAAGGAAGAACCTGAAGAAGAGGTAATGATTTCACCACCCTCTTTCAAGTTCCTTTCTTCTTCCACTTCCTTTTTCTTTGTTGTTTACATTATAAAATAATAAATACAGTATATTATATATTATGTGATGTTATTATAATTATGGTACAACCAAATTCATTATTTTATCCACCTTTTGAATGACATGTCACCATATGTGCGTACGTACGGCTTACCGTCTCCACGTCGTGGTGTAATTGTTATTCAATACATTATTATTTGGATGGGTATAATAATGATGTGTATTTGATGTAAATAATAAATATGACATGATAAAGGTTCTGTATATATTATATACCATCCCATTATATATTATATTAATATCAAAAGAATGATATTTTCGCTCGTGCGTACGTAAGGATTTCCGTCTCCGCGACGCGATGAGATTCATTTCCAAGTTCACCATTCATCAACGAATATAAAAAATATATATTACTAATAAGTATGTAATGCATTACATAATAATTCTACTGGATATATATAAATTTATATATAAGTATTTATGTACTTACATATATCTTATTCACTTACTTCCGTTCAATACTATATGAAAACGGAAACTGCGTTTATGCGTATGTACGGACTACCGTCTCCATAAACGGTTTATTCCATTTCATATATACGTCTATTATAAATTTTTATATTCTAAATATATATGATAAATAAATCATTTTTTATATTATTAATGTATTTAAATCATGATCTAAGTGATACATTCAAGAGTAACAAGTTAAAATACGTACGATAAAGAAAGTGATTATTACCCGAAATATTAATATAACATGGAAATTATTATTAAATGGGTAGTGTAAAGTCATAAATTAATAATTCATGATATCATAAATTTTAATATGGTTCTGGAACAATTTAATAACATACTATAGTCTTCATACATGAGGCTAAAAGTACCCTCATCTAAAGGAAAGTGCAAGGTAAGGGGTTTTCATCTCACTCCTTATTCCCGTGAGATTCATGCCATATTGCCACTATTACCTTTTGTGTGGTGTATGTACTACCCATAATTGTATTATTTATGTAATACACTTTAATTTATGTGTATTTACATATTCATTGTATGAGACCTCTTTCATGGGGTGTATGTTTCGTAAGTTACCAAATTGTTAAGGGTTAATTTCACAATCTCTTTATTATCCGAGGTTGTTTTTATGTAAGTATCTACTGGGAAATATTTATTATCTATGTCCATGTTTTATGAAAGTGTTTTCAAAGGGATTATTTTAAGGGTATTTTTACTAAAACATCATTTCAAATGTTTTAAATATTTATTCTTCTAAATCTTTCTCATTAATGTCCATGTCTTCAAAATGGTTTTTAAGGATTTATTTATATGGAAATGAATGTTTTTAAAATGTTAATTCCTTTCAACAGTTTCAAAGTGGTATGGGACACTTTGATTCAAAAATGTCTTTAAATGAATTCTTTTCCAAATTGTTTGACTTTTAAATGTTTTCATGAAAAAGGGGTATTTCTCTCAAAGAGTTTTACAAATAATTTTCATCAACATCGAAATACTTTAATTGATTTTAAACTTGTTTTGAAGTTGATTTATCATGATACAAATCTTCAATATTGTGTTGAAGGTTGTGTGATATGTTTTAATGTGGATGTGTAATTTTTATACCATTTATGGTTTATGGGTAAAGTATTTACATTTCGTATTCTAGTTTTAATACGAATGTTTATGTTATGTTTAGACCTTTTCATATAAGAAATGCATTGGAATTAGTAAGTGACGGGTGGAGCCCGCTATAGCTCCTCGATGCATCGGTAGGTCTCATGAGACAAACTAGTGTCTTGGCACGAGGCCTTGAAAAAATCATATTTTTAGTTTTGTCATGAGGCCTTGGCTACGTGGTTATGATAGTTTGGCATTATTAATTCCATCATTATGAAAGTGGTTATTCATATTGCATGTGATTATTAGACTAGGAGAATATCCATGTGAATAAGTAAATGGCATTATTTCATTTTATCTTTTCCATATTATGATGAAGTTAATGTTTAAAAGGATTTTGATTTAGTTGTACATTGCCTTAAATGTTTATGTTTATTTATGAAAGTTTCCGCTATATTATTATCCTTACTGAGCATCTAAGCTCACCCCTTTCTATGTTTTATTTTTCCCAGGATTCCGAGAAGTGTATTGTGATTGATATGGAGGATTAAGACAAGGTAATAATGGCGTTCATAAAAGATTATTTATGTTGTTTTGTATGTTATGAAGTGTATTCGAACATTCATGTATGTAATCTATTTTCCAAGACTGCTAAACCGATCAGTCCTTCGGGACTTGATTCCTTGTAATCTTTCTAATGTATTAAAATAATGCTCCGACTCTGGGTAACTGGGGTCGGGGAGTTTCAGAAGAACCCTTCTAATGCACTGGTAGTTAGTGATCCCTGTCAAGACATGAACTCCCACATAGATGATCCGATGGAATCACTCGTTACCCACCTCAAGGTTTTAGAGACAAGATAGGTGGTGCTCCCACCTGATGGAAAGCCATATCTAGCGTGGGTGGATGATATGCAAGCACCCCCAGGTTTTGAAAATCCCACATTTTCCCCCTTCAATAGGACAGGGGACTCACCACAGCACCTAGTCCATTTTATCTCAAGATGTGGTCCCATGTTGGGAACCCCAGTGCAGCAGGATGCCGCCAAACATCGATGTTTTGTGAAGACATTGGATGAACCTGTGTTCGTCTGGTACGGTCAGCCAACCATCGGGTCAGTAACTGGATTGGAGGATCTTCAAAAACAATTTCAGTACTAGTTCATCTCCACCACGTGGAAGAAAAGTATCACATACCTTTTTATTGTGAAAAAATATGCCTGATGAGCGCATTGCAGACTTTTTTGCTTTGGGGAAAGTGCTCACATACTCCCTTGACATGTATCTTACTCAGGAGAAATTTCTGATGATGTGTGTAGAAAACATGAAGTCAGAACTGGTCCCCTCCTTGATCACCCAGAACTACCCCTGGGAATTCTGAGACTTCTTTGATAAGGCCCACCACCTATAGGAAGCCTTACAGGAGGTTAATAATGAATATATTTTTCCTCCTATAATCCCCACAAGAAGGGATGCCAGAGCCGAGCCCGCTGTAGTGGACCAAATAGAGGCCCCCATGCAACTGGAGTTATTACCAATGAAACCGCCTCCATAGCCTCACAAAGGCCCTCCACCTCTGGCGCAGCCTCCAACCCAGTAGCACCCACCTCATAATCGACAGATTCCCCCACGTAATGTGTCGCCGCCACCCAGACGGGATAACTAGGCACCGCCGCCACCCATGTGGGATAACCAGGCACCGCCGCCTCGACAGGCCCCTCCAGCTCCTCGTCAGGGTCAAGCCCCAAGGGACCCCTTCCTAGAGAGGAGAAACTAAACCTAATAATTTAATGATGCTTAGGTGCTCAGTTACTTCCGCAGTTCCTTAGAGAAGGGGATTGTACATTTTCCTGAGTGTAGAAGGTCAGAAGAGGCGAACTTCACTGACCGCCCTAACTACTGCCCTTTTCACTGGATCCTAGGGAACACATTCAAACAGTGTTATGTGGTTAAAGATTGTCTTCAAGACCAGGTAGATAACAACATATTCTGGTTTTGCCCATCCCCGACATAAGTGGCTTGTGTCTTCATGAGGCCAACTAGCAACAGTGACATCGGCGGGGAGTGGCTACAGGTTTCTAGTCGTGGGTCCTAGAAATATGATGACTGGATGGCTCGTAAAATAGTCACCCATACCCATGGTGTCATCCGTGCACACCTGAATTGGCCAGAACCTTCAGAAGTCATAGCTACTACTTCTGAATCGTCATCTCAACCATCCTTCACTCCGAAAAGCAAGAATTTGTGGCACAAAGTAAAATGAATCTCCCCACTGGTGCCATCATCATCTCGTACTCTCGGAAACTTAATGCCCCTAGAGATGGATAACCCTCACAGAATTCTTCCATTAGTGGATGAATCTTCAAGAGACGGTCAAGGGTACGCCTTGGTTAATTCCATAGAGCTAGTAAAACCCTATATAATTCTTGATGATGAGGAGCACCAGGAGGATCCTCCCAACGTCTCTAGTCATCGTCAGTATCAGCGGAGCCGCGACAGTATGGGTCATCGGAGTTCTTTTGTTAGTACTTCAAACCAGGTTGTGCATGCTACTAAAACTAGGCACCAGGCCCATCGCAAAGCTCAGCATGCACATCCTTCTCATCTGGTGTCATCTGGTCTGCCTTCGTCACCGTTTGTGCTACTGGATCAGGAAGAGATGCCCAGACCGCACCGTGATTAGCTATGCTTTCCTACGGATCGATCTTAGTCTTCGGGCCCTCCTCTTTTAGTCACTCCATATGCTTCGACTAGTGAGCAGCGGGACTTTACCAGTACCTACCAGCGGAGGGTCCAATAGGTAGGGCCCTCCATACCTCCCATCATAAAGAGACCTCCTATAAGAAATAGTTCACACCTGGCATGGACGTATGATGTTCTGAAACACCTTGTCAGCATCCCAGTGAGGCATTCCATCCTAGAGGCCCTTCGCATGTCGGCAGACATGCGTGAAGACCTCGCCGAGGCTTTTTAGGAGCCCCCTTTAGTTTGAGATAGAAGTAGCATCCGATGAATCCTTTCACGCTGAGGCCATCAAGAATGATGAATTCCAGGACATTATCTCGTTATATGAAAAAGATGACGGCTCTCCCATACAGGGGAACATTCTCCAACTGTACATCACCGACAAGTTCAATGTCGTGGAGGTCCGCTGCTTTATTGTCGACATGGGCTATGGGATTAATCTAATCCCGAATCAGACACTGTGAAAATTGGTGTTTTATGAAAATGATCTGAGCCCCTATGACCTAATAATCCATGGTTATGACTAGATGGAACAAAAACTGGTCGGAAAGATCCACTTGAAGACCATGTTTTTTATTCTAGTTGCCAGCACTGAGTTTATGGTTGTCTCCCAGGACACTGCCTACAATGCATTGATGGGCAGGCTATTGCTCCACCTGCATGCGCTGGTTCCCTCATCATATCACCAGTGCCTCAAGTACCCCCTGAAATTTCAAGTGTGCATGCTTCAAGGTGATGCATCTCCCTTTGCCTCTTGGGAATCCGGCTATCTAGATGTCGACTACTAAAAGAGAAAATACAAGTAGATTCAGCCCAACGAGGTCGATCATGCCATGACTGCGACCGACCCGTGCATAGATCTAGATGATTCCTACGTATTTCAAATCAACCTATTGGAGTCTACAACCCCAGACATGGAAAAATGCTTCATTGATTCTGGGACAAGTGGGGAACACATTCCCAAGTCTAAGCGATGTTGGAATATTTCCTCACACTACTATAAAAATCAGGCTCAGGTGATTCTGGAGCCTCATACTCCCATAAGGTATCAGGATATCCACTCCATGGAAAATAAAATACATCATACATTCTTGTTTCCCTGGGCTGGGATAAACAGGCTCAAGTTGATGCACCACTACTATTTTGACTTCATCAAATGTGGCCCCATGGGCCGAAGACAAGATGGGATCAGATCGACATCCATCTTCATTATGGTTTCGGTAGCATAGGATTTTCCTGATGCAGTGCCCACTTCCACTCAGGATAGTACCAGACTTTTTTCGGGATCTACTGACTCAGAAGAAACTCCTCCCACTAAGGATCTCTCCTCCATAAGTGAAGAAGAGGATTTAGAGGATACCCCACCCGCCTTTGATGAGGGAATCCCACCACAGTCGACGAATTGGTACAAGTCAACCTCGAGAGCGAGGTGGACCCAAGACCCACATTTATCTGCTAAACCAAGAACCCCCCCCCCCCCGAGGAGCAAAAATAGTGCGTGGAATTACTTTAATAGCACCCTGATGTTTTTTCCTGGAGTTTCAATGAGATTCCAGGACTACATCCTGAGGTAGTCGTCCACCGACTCGGTCTCTCAGAAAATCATCGCGGGTTCAAGCAACCTCCCAGGAAGATGAACCCTTCTCACAGTGCCATGGTCGAGGCCGAATATGACAAGCTCATCAGATCCAATTTCTTTAAGGAGGTCCAATACCCCAATTAGACAGATATCATTGTGCCAGCCTGGAAAAAGAATGGACAAATCAGAGTCTTCATCGACTTCTGGGATCTCAACTGTCACTATCTGAAGGATGTTTTTCCCCTTCTTGTGACGGAACTCTGGATTGATGCTGAGACTGGGTTCTAGGCTCTATCTTTAATTGATGGGTATTCTGGGTACAAACATATCCGAATGGACCCCGAGGATGAGGATTCCACAGCCTTCTGGGTACCCCAAGGTACATTCTATTACCAAATCATGCCCTTCGGCTTTAATAATGAAGGAGCCACCTATTAGCGGGCCATGCATCGCATATTTAAGAAAATCATCAGAAAATTGGTGGAATGTTATGTGGATGATATAGGTTTCAAATCTCTCTAGCGCTCGGACCATTTCAAAGATCGTAAGAAAGTGTTTGGCTTCCTCTGTTCCCGTCACATGAAGATGATCCCATTGAAGTGATCCTTCAGGGTCACCTATGGAAAGTTTCTCGGCTTCATTTTCAAATACAGGGGCATTGAGATCAACCTGGAGAAGATCATGTCCATCAGCCCGATGTCTCCCCTGATAAATATCTAGGAGCTTCGAGGGTTCCAATGCCACTTAGCCGACATACGCCGATTCAGCATGAATCTGGCCGACAAGTGTAAGCCCTTTTCTCGGCTGACGAAGAAAGGTTTCGTTTAAAAGTGGGACGAAGAGTTCCAAACAACTTTTAAGGAAGTCAATAAGTATATAATCTAGCCACTATTCTTAATGCCACATATTTCTAGAAATCCTTTGGTCCTTTATGTGACCGCCCTGAGGTTATGTCTCAGTGCCATGCTCACCAAGAAGAACAAAGTGGGAATGGAGAACAACCTTTACTACCTTAGCCACATGCTCCTTGATACAGAGCCCAGATACTCCCCTATTATGAAGAGCTACCTCGTGTTGGTATTCACAGTATAGATGTTGCAACATAATCTGCAATAGTAGGAGGTATAGGTGGTGTCCCAGGTAAATCCACTGAATTACATCTTGAACCGTACCATGTTGATAGGCAGTCTAGATCAGTGGGCGGTAATCCTACAGAAGTTCGACCTCATGATTGTGCTTCAGAAGGCTATCAAGGTAAAGACACTGGAAGACTTCATTTCTATCCATCCAGCTCATGCTGACCAGCCCTTGGATCTTGATATCTCCGATGAGGCGATCCTCTCAGTAGACCAAGCCACACCGTGCTGGTAGATTCACTTCGTTGGTGCCTCCCGAAGCCCCACCGGCAGAAGGCCCAATGATCCTAGAATCAAAAGAGTAGGCCTAGGTATCATCTTCATTTCCACACGAAAAGTCCTTCTTCTATATTCATTCCTATTATCAGAAGGCTCCACCAACAATGAGGCAGAGTATCAGGCTCTCATCACTAGCCTCGAGCTGGCCCTCGAGATTGATGTGCCCCATTTTCATGTGAAAGGGGATTCCGAACTAGTCATCAAACAAATTAACGGTGACTATGTCATCAAAAATCTGGAGCTCATACCATTTTTGGAGTGCACTCTCCAGCTAATGGACTAGTTCCCATCTCGGTCGGAAGTTATTCATGTCCCTTGATCTCAGAACGGTCGAGAAGATACCCTGGCAAGCATAGCTGCATCATTTATAGAACCCGAACCGAATGATTTGATTATCCATGTGGCACACCAAATATTAATTGCTCCCGTCACCCTATATGACGATGACAGCCCGTAGGTAAGCCACCGTACCACCGACGCCTCCACAAAAGGACCCCCAGGTCCCCAGGATGTAGTGATTGAAGTAACCCCTGATTGGAGAACCTTCTTTTCCGTGTTCCTCCAGAACAGTAGTATCTCGGTGGATCTGGTCGAGCGTGAAAGAATTTGACCTCATGCAATACAATTCACCCTTTAGGAATGCCTTGGTCATGAGAATATCCTCTACAAGAGCAGTTTTGATACTGTTCCCCTCTGCTGTATTCAAGGATTAGAGATTTCTAAGGTCATGCAATAGGTTCACACCGGTTCTCGTGGGGATCATCAGACTGGGCCGAAGCTATCTCACCAGATCTAGAGACTAGGGTATTGTTGGCCCTCCATGATCCATGACAACATCGAGTTCTCCAAGAGGTTCCATGCGATCCAAATTCATGCTAACTTAATGCATCGGCCTCTAGAGCCTCTCTACTCCACCAAGTACTCTTTTCCATTTGTAGTATAGGGAATTGATGTCATTGGACAATATCCAGAGATTATAGCTCTCCAGTGCAGGTTCATCATAACTGTTACAGATTTATTTCCCTAGTGGGTAAAGGAAGTTCCATCCAAGGAGGTCAAGGCCCATTCCATCATTGACTTTGTGAGCTCCAAAATCATCTACCAATTTGGAGTTCCCCATGTCGTCCTCACTGATAACGGGATGAACTTCAGGGTAGTTGAGCTAAAGAAACTATATGCTAAGTACAACATCTATTCTAACCATACCTCTTGCTATCATGCGCAAGTGAATGGAACGATTGAGGTGTTCAATAAAACCCTCTCCAAGATTCTACAGAAAATGGTTGTCCAGAAAAGAAAGAGTGGGCCGAAAAATCTCTTCAACCCCCTCTGGGATTATTGGACGACAACTCATAATTCCACCCAAGTGACCCCATATTCCTTGGTTTATGGAAAGGAGGTCATCCTTCCCATCGAGATTCAGTTTCCCTAATTGCGCACATCTTTCTATGGTCATCAAGCGCCAAATAAAGTAGCTGAAATTTGCCTGGCTGAACTGGAAGCACTCTACAAGTTTAGGCCTCATGACCTGAAAAATTTATAAAGGCACCAGAAAAATCTGGTTTGAGCTTTCAACAAGAAAGTTCACCTCTGATCCTTCTTGCAAGGTGACATGGTACTGGCTCTTAGGACACCAATGATACCTGGTAGGAAACCACCCAAATTGGAGCCCAAATGGGAAGGACCTTATAATGTTCAAAAGGTTTATTCCAATGGATCATACTCCCTTGTTACCTTGGATAGGGAGCGTATAACTCCTCCCACCAATTCCAAGTTCCTCAAGTAATACATTTCATGGGAAACCCCTTAGTCCAACATGACCCTAAACACTCGAGTCCTGCATGACCCTAAACTGTTGGTCCCGCAAGACCTTAAATTGTCATGTCACACATGACATTAAACTATACATCATCCTGCAAGACGCTAAACTGAACCCTTAGAACTACAATATCATTATTCCCCTCCTAATGGTATACATAGGAATTATTATATGTTACATCTTGGGTCTATCCCCACACTCCTTTCTTTGACTATTACCCCCTGGGGGTAGTTCTCTTGGAGGATCTTCACATGGTGTAGTGTAGGCTTCTTTGTCCCCACTTATGTTAGGATTATGATTATCACACCATGTGCTCCCTCCTCATTCTTTTATTCTCCCCCATCCTCACCGCATGATGTTAAACTACATTTCCTTTTCAGAACTACATATGGCTTGATTATGGGATACATAGGACCACCCATATATTTTGTCCATAGGCCCATCCCAAACTTAAGAATCTCCACTAGGGTGATAAAACATGGTGTAGTGTCATCCTCCTCTCTAATACGTATCTAGTTCATCATAACCTTTCCATAAATCCCACCTCGTGGTGACTTTCACCTCTTTCATTGCCCTGCGTGATGTTAAAACGCATGGGCACATCTATGATTCACTCACTCCTTTGCATGGGAATCCATTATCTTTCTTATCCAAAAGGACCACTAACTGGAATGGATTCTCAGCCCAAGGGATCTCTTACACTTTCGGGCTAACTTCCTCGAGGGTTTTAGAAAACAACTCGATCAAGTCCAACATTGCGAATTTTTATAGTGGTCGACACTCATTTGTTGTGCCCATCTCAGATCAACACGATACGGACACTATGTTTGGAACATGGTAAACAACTATCCATTGTCATTTTCACTACCCCCATGTGTCCTAAACATGGAGTGTAGTGGTTCTTCCTGCCCCATTGTCTCTTTAAGATTTGGTTCTCCATGGGTAGGAGTGTGATTCCAGCTGCTGGTCCCTTATAAGATGGGCATAGTCTAGTCCTACTCCTTGTTTCCCACACCATGAATTACTCTTGTGGGCTTATGAACTATGATGAGAAAATTCTCGCATGAGGGGTCATATGGATATAGTTTGCTGGGATTCCCGGCCTCAGGTCCCTTGACCCTTTTGGCCCCTTAGCCCAAATTCTTATATACAATTGTGCAGTGTGGTATGGAATCATGTCCTTATTCATGTCGGGCTATTTTTCTACTCCCCACACGTCCCCATGATACATATCTCCCTCTATTTATTGTCATATCCATGAACATAGGCCCTTACATGCTTCGCGAGCCCCATCATTTGGGTTTCCATCATCTTCTTGGTCCAAAAGGACCCCCAAATGGTATAGATATTCGGCCTAAGGGATCTTCTAGAATGTTGGTCCAACATCCCCAATGTCTCTCAACCTTCATGGGGCCCTCGACCAAGGTCTCAATTAGGATTTTATGGCGTGGTTTGGGATTTTGTCCTCATTCATGTTAGATTACTTGTTGTGTCATACACATTCCTTATTGGGGTATCTTTCCCTTACTCTGCGTCTGTTCCGTGAGACGTTGAAACACCCAACATATTCCACAACTATGTGTGGCTTGATTACCATCCTTATTGGATATGTATGACCGCCAGAATGCCATGTCTTTGGATACAGCCCCAATTTTTGGAAATCTCTCTATCATTCTTGCCCCTTGGCCTACGTTCTTCCAAGAGAGAGGTATACGGTGTGATATGGGATTATATCCTCATTCACATTGGGTTTATTACAACCACATCTCAAAGGTCTCTCTCCTGATTTTCCTTCTATCCCTTTCCCCATACTCATATTATGGATTCATCTACCTCTTAGTCGGGTCCCTCGAACCTCTTCGGTGATTCTCCATTGTGCCCAAGAGTACTCTGGTCTAGCACCTAGAGTGTTGAATTATATCTGGACATGTTCTCACCAACCTTTCAGGCTTTGTATTCCCTTTCATTAGGGATTTCATTGTCTTTCACAACCTAAAGGACCCTTGAATGTCATGGATGCTTGGCCCAAGTGCTCTCCTACTATTTCGTGCTAACTTCCTTGAGGGTTTTAGACAACAAATCGATACAAGTCTCGTGTTGCGAATACAGTCAGTAGTCGACACTCATTTTTTGTTCCCATTTCAAGTCACACGACATGGATAATATGCTTCGAACATGGTCAACATTAATCCTCCATCATCACACAAACATCATTAAGCACAAAATTCTTATAGCATGGTTCACATCAACCTCCACACCATCATGTCCAAGTGGAATCTTGACACTGCTGGTGTTATCCCTTAGCACACATTTGCATGTTAGGAGGAAAAGGCCATGGTAAGGTGTTCTTCGGGGCTCTGCACCAAATTATCCTTTACTCACATTCCATGTATTGCGAAGATATCTTCCTCCCTTATTTCTTACACCAAGTTTGACCCACGCGGGATTAGGGATTCGACTGGTGTCTACCCCTATTTGGAAGAGTTTTGCTTCACCATGGTCTGAGCTCTAAGACCATAAACTAATATCTCTTTATGGTTCCTCTCTCCTGCTATACCTTTTTGGATCTGAACCTTATAGAACTGCATGGTATAGTGCATGAGGGCTTATGCCCTCATTCACGTCGGGTTTTGAATGGCTGCACCACGTACACACCCTATCTAGGAGTTAGTCCCTCCTTCCTGTCCCACATGACATTAAACTATATTTTTTCCTCATTGAGGTTAAACGTTATCTTCTAGAACTATATATGGCTTGATTCCCATGTTCATGGGATACATAGGAATGCTGAGGAAACGTTTCTTCGGGTCCAGCCCACGGAATATAAAAATATTCCCCCTCTGTTTATCCCCTTGTCCTGAAATCTTTTTGTAGCTTGTTGTATGGTGAGTACCTTTTGGGTTATCATTCACGAAGGGTTTTTAAATAGCTTCACAATGTGCCTCCCATGTCTTTTCCCATCCTGGTCCGAGTTCTTTGACCCCAAACTAAGAGCTTCATATTGGAACTACGCGTCATGTGTGGCTACTTCGCCGCCCTGTGCACAATCCATTAAATCAAACCCCCCTTAATGGACTATCCAAAGACAATTAACTTGGAGGTGTGCAACCTCATGACCCTTTTCCTTGGAGGGCAACTTGACTCTCTCCATATGATACGTCTTATTTTTTTTTTACTATGATGTGTTGTGACAAAGAGCTCGAAGTGTGGAATTTTCATAGGGACATTCCCCTTGTTCCATGTACAAGATTCATGCGCCCATTATTTGGCTCCTCATCCTCTTTGATGACTGAAGGGACCCCCCTTTATGGACTGGTCTCATGCCACATTGGCTTACCACCTTCTTGGGCCAATGTCTCTGAGAACCTCTGACGATAGTTGAGACAAGTCTCGTGTTTCGAGCATGGTCAGCGGTTGACCCTCATTTTTATGTCCCCATTCCAGGGAAACACAATATGGATAACATTTTTTGAACATTGTCAACAGTTATCCCCTATCATCACCCCATCTTCATTATGGGCCAGATCTCGAGCATCATGATTCAAATTTTTCACTTCGTTATGTTTAAGTGGAATTCCAACATACTCAGCTTTACCCCTTTACGCATCTAGGTGTGTTAGGTAAGCGGGTCAGCATTATGGGGAAACCACTCACCTAGCATCCCACTTCCACTAACTTGTGACTTCCTTTGCAAGGAAAGTCGCATCACAACTCCTTGTTTCCAACATCGTGCATGACTCATGTGGGCTTAGTAGTTTGGGAAGGATGTGTACTGGTGCAGCTATGCCACACAAACCTTTCATCATCCCGCATGACGTTAAACTGTTCTCACAGAACTACGTATGGCTTGATTCCCATCCTCATGGGATATATAGGAACACCCAGACATCTTGTCTTCAGGTCCAGCTTAACTGAGAGGTAGGCTTTCCTAGAATCATGCGCGGTGTGAAGTGGACCTCATCCTCATTCACGTTGGGTATGCTTTATCGCACCGTGCACATTCCCTCTTGAACCTCATCTCGCATATCCAAGCCATATGATGTTAAACTATGTCCCCAGGTACCATCACATGACCCTAAACTATGACATTATCATCTTGGACACACGACAAAAAACGGAACTACATCGTGTTTTCCTCACTCGAGTGGACATCATATTTGGTATCAGTCACACGCCATACCATTTGTCAACCCCTGCACATGGCTTGATTCTCATGGTGATGCCTGGACTTTCTATCCTACATCCATCACCACAAAAAAAAACTCATTCATCTTAAAGGAAATACAAGACTTATAAAATTCAGCTTCTTTTGGTGCAAGGTCTAGACCTGTACAACCTTATTATCATTGGCACTAGAATCTTACCATGCCATCTCCTAGAACTATATATGGCTTGATCCCCATACTCATGGGGTATGTAGGAATGCCAGTGCACCTTGTCTCAGGCCCAACCTAATTTTTTCTTTTGGTCCCTTGAAATAAATAACATCTTCTAGGGACGCGTGGTGTGGTGCGAACTCCTTATGTCCTCATTCATGTCGGGTTTATAGCCACCACACCGCATACTCTCTTACTAGGATCTTCCCTTTCTTCCCAGAAATTCAGGTATGATGTCCAAACCCCTAGGTGTTCGAATCTTGGTTTTCACTCTTATATTTGGGTAATGTTATAAGGTGGTCGTCCCTTGTTTCTCACATCGGGCTCGACCCATGTGAGTTTAGGTATTGATCACTGGACGCTCCAAAAATATAATAGGCATGTAATGAAACAACAGAAATAGAGGAACAAATTCCTGCATCTGGGGTAAAGTGATCAATGTGTGAAAGTACATTCAAGGTTTACATGCACCACAACACCCAAGGATCGACCCCTCCTATGGACGGGTTGACCCCATCAAAATAGAATTGCAGCTCCACCACCCTATGGCTTGTGGAGTCTAGGATTTGCTATCTCATGTTAATATCATGCTCCTCCTTAGCAGTAATGGGGAACAATTCATTAGCCATAATCCAGGCTCGCTCTACATCGGTCCGGATGACGCTCACTTCTTTAGAGGCTTGCATCATGCGTTCTTTGGCATCTTCCAGTTGGGCCTTCAATCACAATATTAGCACTGATTGAGCATAAGGGCAGGCTGAGTGCTCATCTTCCCGGACCTATAGCCCCTGAACTTCAGTTTCAGCCTCCCAGAACCTCTTAATGTTCACTGATTTCCACTGATGCCAGCCCACACTGAGGCCACAGTGATACTCCCGAATCATCTCCTCTATAAGATCTCAGATGAGCATGTGGGGATGTTGGGCATCCACTCCCCCAGCACAAAGTTCATGTAGTTGTTATTGATTTCTATCCATCTTTTCCAGCCATTGCATTTGGGGGGTGTAATCGATGAAGTGCTTGATCAGCTTCCATGATTGGTTATAGACTATGTTTCTATTGTCTACATCAGAGGTAGTCTCTTCCCAGTCGACGTAGTTGGAAAGCTCATATGTGGGGAATGGCCCCAGTAACTCGTCAGCAGGGTCCACATCTGGTGTTTGATCCGGCATGGTGGGACTCGGGATTTCTGATCGATCCTCATCGTCGGATCCCACCTCAATAATCTCAGGCTCAGCCTCTCTGATGATACCAACAATGATTGGAAGCCCTACAATTTGGTCGGTCTAGATATCTGTCTCCCTTGTCACTGGAATTTCCCTGGGAAAGGTACCGCCAGAAGTCCTGACTAACCTTACCAATGCAACCCATGCCAGTTGAAGAACTGTACACACAAAAAAGTGGCATGGACGTCAGTTGACATGTTAAATGGGTGAAAGTCATGAATTTGGTCAAAAGGACTTACAGAGATCGAATTCCCGATCTATTTCTTGGGTTCATTCCATCGGGTACCAGAGGTGCGGCTTCTCGTATATTTTCGGAAGATCTAAAATCACCGAAGGAGCCACCTCGGGTGTCCTGGCCCCACTAGATGCTGAAATCAATGCAACCTTAGGTGTATATCCTGAAGGTCCCGCATCTTCATCTATTGAGGGGCGAGAACAGGTTCTGTGTATGAGATCCTCCTCCTTAGTTTGAGTGTCAGTAAGGAGTCCAGAATGACCTAGAAGTAGACCATGAGGAAGGGGATTGGGATTTTACCTCAAGGGCCTCTGCGAATTCCTCAAGTTTGGAGTCGTGATCACAAACTTCACCCTCCACTATTGGTCTCCCTATACCGGCTCCTCCGCCAAGGCGGACTCGTCCAATTCATCCGGTAGAGGGTAGTGCTCTATCATTTCAGTGGGTGACAACTGCGGATGGACTTTTCGATCTAGCAACACCCTCACCCGGCCTGTCATTGGATGTGGGGCACCCCGGGAGTGCACAATGTCCTTCAACTCCTCCAGGTATTGCTCCGCCTCTACCTGGGATATTTCAAAGACAGCTCTGACCATGATAATTCCCAGAAAGTCTATCCCGATATGGTTCAAATGTTTCCTCATCTCAAACGGGCTGTGGAATTTCCTGTTGATGTCCCAAATGTACCAGGCCTCTAGGAAGGCAGCATTCTCTGGAATGTCTATATGGTAAAACTTCTCCCCTGGGTCCTGGGTGGATATTCTAAAAAATCCTCTTGGTGGCCTCCCCTCTAGATAAATCTGCTCTTCTAGGACAATCGGGTTTGTTGTCATCATTTGATCTGCCTCCATGGCCTCACCATCAACCGGTGCTGGTCTCGCCGCCACAGAAGCCCCGTCAATATGGGATGTTCTTCCCACCTTCTGACCACAGCCTCAAAGTCGGGGAGACGATCCAGCACTGACCCGAATAGTTGGCTGCTTCAGCATATCCCCCGAGTAAGCTGCCTCCCAACTTTTGGCATACTTATTCACCATCCCGAAGATGGTTGTGGGATGAGGCAGCTCGTTCCGCATCTTCTCATCCTCCCACATGAACCCGATCCACATTTTCCTCATCACACATAGATTCTCCTCATAATTCACCCCCAAATAGACCTGTGTGGTTAGTCGCGGCATGCACCGAAACTGCATGGAAAATCGGTGCAGGGTCTATGGATCGTAGAGAGGCTCACGGTCCAATATTTACACTAGGAATCCACCTTGAAAGGCCAGAAGATAAGACCGGTTCTCTTCCGTTCCTTCACCATCATCCGTGAAAACACCTGTTGGTAGCGGGAATAGATGAATGTTGAACTCTTCAACCTTCCACACCCGGTTCAGTACTGACGGTGCGATCAGCTTGGCCGAAAATCTCCCTACGGAATTCAGGATTGATGGGAAGAAGCTCAATCCTAGAACATAGATGGGGATTGGATATTCATAGACCCCCCCTGATGTGCACCTCTCTCCACCCGTACAGGAGGTGGAATGGCCCGCATATCCTCTGTGGCCTCTTCCCCTAACTGATATTCCACAACAACTTGTATATCTTGGTGAGCATCGGGATTCTGAGGTTCACCCACCCTCTTGTCACCAACATGGACGCCAGGATAAATGTTCTAGGCCAAAAATCCATGTTTGTATCCCTCACTTGCAAGATCCAACCACAGATGAGATCTACAATGAATGCCTCCAACCTGACTACCGGTTGATACTCGGTATGGACACTGAACCCCCACGTCTTCCACTAGCTATCATCAAAGAACCTCATGTACGAGTTCTTATTGCCTCATTGAGCCCCCTTCAGGCAAGTCCGAGGCCTCACTGGAAATTTTCTCTCTTCTGGAAAATTCAGAAACTGCTTGAACCATCGCCTGAAATAGATGTCCCTCACTGCTTCTTTGTCCTCTCCCGGTACTAGTTTAATCAACGCCATCACCTGTGGTAGCATTTTTCCAAATCCTCCCACGCACCCATTATGGGAGGAATTTATCATACATCGCCCCCATGTATTGGGACCCCCGAGATCTGATGCACATCCAGTAAACTGATGTCGACCTCCCCGTGGTGTAGGTGGAATGTATTGGTCCTCGATGACCACCTACTCAAAAAATCTGGAATCAGCTTCTTCGGTTGATAGATGTGGAATTGGGAGTCTCAAGCCGCCTCACGTAGGCCCACTCTTCCCATTTGTGCCCCGAAATCTTTGCACGAAGTGCATACCCAGTAGGCTTAAGCCCAGTCATCTGTGAAGTTTCCGCCCTGGCGCAAATCCCACTCATCAGACCACCCCTTTCTTAGGTTCCACATATATTCCTTCAAGAAAGTGTGGTACAGAGGGGGGGAGGTCTATGGATGCAGCCCCTTCCCATTAATGCTGTTTAGGTGATTGTATAGGCAGTCAACATCAACAGGCGTGAAGTCCTCATGAGCATGGCCGTCAGTTACCCTGAACCGCTAGAACTGGCACGACGTGCTCCTGAACTAGTAAGATGGATCTTCCCTACATGCTTCAGGGATGAAGACATCATCCCTCAACCCAAATCCATACAAAGGAAGCCTCTTGCACATCAGATACTTCCTTTGGATTTCTGAAAGAAGTTCCACCAACGACTCATGGTCAGAGTGTCTCCGTATCAACTCCCCTAAACCCAATCTATTTTACATCTCCTCCCTTCGAACAACGTCTACAAGGACCCCTCGAAGCGTCTTGATGATCCATTCAACCCTTGAGTTTAGGCATATTTTTTTGTATTGGTTCACGAAGTTCATTCGCAGAGACAATTCAAAGAGCTCATTCACGAAGGCTATTCATGAAGCCCTTCCCCAGCCTTCAAAAGCAGGTCGCAAATCACTCCGGAGTGAAGTGAAAGACTCGTTGTTTGCCGCGAAGTAGAAAGCTCGAATCGTGGAGATAAATCATGGAGTATGTGGAGCTTCACGAATCGAGAGCACTAAAATCCAAAATCACATAAAAGGGAATGGACAAAAGAGAGTTCAACTCCCCTATTTATAGGTGAGGACCCCGGGCGCTTCGCGGGGCATCCAACCACGACGAGCTTCGTGGCATGCTCATCCCCACACCGCTTCTCCGCTTCGCGTTCCTTCATCATGAGGTAGCTTCGTGATGGTCGATGTATCCTATAAGTTGACCCTCATACTCTGACCCTTACTTTTTCCTCGGCTACAAATCTGAGGTGGGCATTTGTTGGCACTAAAATTTGGGAAGGACAGAACAAATAGAAATCATTATGGGCGGCATCGCAAAGCCGAATCGAGGAGCCCCATAGCACTATGGACACTGCTAAGCTCCCCCTCCAAGAAACCACCATGGATAATGGTGGTGGAATGCACCAAGAACCAATTTGACATTCACTACTCGCCACATAGCAAGGAGGCGGGATGCACCGCGAACCTCTTTGACGATCACGACCTGCCACGGTGCAAGGCAGCAGGATTCACCGCGAACCGCTTTGACGTTTGCGACCTACTACGGAGCAAGGAGGCAGGGTGTACTATGAACCGATTTGACGTTCTTGACACACCATGGAGAAAGCTTCATCTTCGTGCTGAGCAATCCCTGGTTCGCAGCACCTATTGCCTCTAAATACCAGGCTACCCTTTATCCCAATGGACGGATCCTCCGAACTTTCCCCTTCTTATCTCCCAAATCTCAAAGAAATATATCCTCTATGAACCATTAGCTCTTCAAGGTACTTCTACATCACGAAATTCCTTTCCCTTGGTTTAAATCCATCCCCTCTCCAAGTAGGGATTTCCTTCATGGAGCCCACGGGCCTTCGCGAAGGAAGGGGATCCCCAAGAGGAATCGGGTCTTCAAGGAGAACTTATGCTTCATGAAGCACCGTCCATGCTCGTGTGACCCATATGCTACGGAAGGGACACTATGCTTCACGAGGCACATTGCTTCACGGTACTATGCTTCGCGGGGCACCCCTGCTTCATGATGCATTGCTATGCGAATGCCTTTCCACTTCACGAAGAACATTCCATATACACTGTTGCCTTATGTATATGATTGGACACATCACATCATGAAGAACACCACTTCATGAAACCTCTCCACTACATGGAACAAAAAAGCATCATGAGGCCTCTACTTATGAACCTCTTTGCTCCATGACTCCTTTTCTCGTCTGACCCTCCAGGTTTACACGAATCGATTTCAAATTTCCTTGGACAATACTTCCCAATGTGTTTCTTCACCACATGCTTCTTCATATAGGCATGCTAATGGATATTTCTTCTTCGCATAGCCCTGCTAACGTGGACCCATCAGTGGATCACTCTATAACAACCCTTCACTACGACATTGTTGATGCTTTCCCTTCCCCAAGGGCGGGTGGGTATTAGTCATGTAAGTCCTAGGGGTGTGGAATGAACCCAAATTGTCCAAGCTGAAGGATGTTAAACTGCCAATCATCATCATCCTCAGCACATGATGTTAAACATTGACCTCGCCTCATGTGTCATACGCGGGGTGCCATATCTCAAACATTATCCATGCTTACTAGTCTCAATGTGAGTGATACCATTGCTCACATGGATTGAGATACACCTTATTAGAGTTGCAACTGTTTGTGAGGAAAGGCCAAAAACCTTGGGGTAAGCCCCTAGATTTTCTTGCAGGAGGCATCATCCTTGCTCTTCCTCTCTTCCTCGGTCCCAAATCAATTTCCTTTGGGCTTTATCACCATCGAGCCTCTATCAAAGGGCCAGTCCTAGTCTCCATATCGTCGGGGCCGCAAACAATGCGTAAGCCCCTATTTACTCTTTGGGTAGAGAACCACGCGTAATCCCCTTTTTCCATTTTAGGCCGCTAGCCATGTGTAAGCCCCATTCCAATTTCCACAGATGCACCTTTCATGACGTGATCATCAGGTATTTTCTATCTCATGTTTCTCACACCAAGCATTACTCACGTGGGCTTAGAGTAAGCACCAACCATGACATCCTTTTAGGGAAGCCTAGATTATAAGCCAACACACCAATCCCGAACTACGTGGACATTGATCCTTACCAAGGTAAGGTACGTAGGAAGCCTCTCTGAGGTTCAAGCCCACCATCCATTGGTTCCGACCATCTTCATGCTGGTTCACCAAACAATCCCAAACTACATCGACTTCGATCCTTTCCATGGTAGGGTACATCAAAAGCCTCCCTGAGTTTCAATCCCAACAACCATTGGTCCCGACCCTCTTCACATCGGCGCACCAAGCCCCATGCCGAACTTCACGGAATTTGATCCTTTCCATGGCAAGGAACGTAGGAAGCCTCCATGAGGTTCAATCCCACCATACATTGGTTCCGACCATCTTCATGCTAGTTCCCACCAACCGGAACTATGCAGGCTTTGATCCTTGTCTCCTGGACAAGGTATGTAGGAAACCTTCCTAAGGTTCAAGCCCAAGAACCACTGGTACCGACCACTCCACATCGGTCCACTCCCTTCCTGAATGATGTTAAACTGTATTCCACTTTTGCGCCCCATCCTATAGTAAGCCATTATTATCCCTTACCCAACGACAAGACTTTGTGAACCTCACGTAGTGGTAAGCCGTTGTGATCCCTACTAGTGGTAATACATTATCAGCTTCATTATGTGGTAAGACATTGTCAAAATAAACACAGTAGTAATCCGTTGTCATCCCCTTTGTGGGGGCCCACATCTTTGGTCCTCCCTCAGGTGTTACACCGACCTCGGACTGCTAACCATGCGTAAGCCCTAGTAAAGCATCGAGCCGCAGTCCTTGGCGCTCACCCCGATCCTATCCCCCCTCATGAACTACATGGAATATGATTCCCTTCCATCGGGATACGTAGGAGGTATCTTAGAGGCTCAATCCCAACACCAATTTCTCCCATGAGCTAAATCCATATTTTTCTCCCCCCCCCACTTCACTTGATCATTCTATCCATCTTGATTCTTACCCGGACTGCCACATCCTAGTGAGATCATGCCTATTCATCTCTTCACTATTCCACGAAGTAACAAGGTAACTAATCATGTGTTAGCCCCGACATCGGTGTTCCCCCTAGGGGTTGCACCTATCTAATCCACTCTAGTTAGTGTTCCAATCAGTCTATTCTGTCTTCGCTAGAAATCAAACTCACGGAATACCCCATGTTAAACATGGGAAGATGAGGAAAACCTCAGATACATGCCTAAGGAATATGATTCCCCACATTCAAAGAGGGATTCCTTGGGCTTCTGTGCCCTAGAGAAGCCCTATAATAAGGGTATGAAACCCATACGCGCTAGTGTACCAGTGTCCAGACATGCCAGTGATGTCCAGTGTGACTACTACTCCAACCTAGGGTTGAATCCCTGGTTGGACCCCTTAGAATTTCCCGAAAAAAGTAGTGTAATTAACCAGCATCCATGAACATATAACCCTAGGAAGAGTTTCCTGAAAAATAGATTAAGTCTATAAGGGAGACCCAGACTAGGTGACGAGTTTTGAGGAGGAATCCATAGAAAGAAGAACTGATATCCCATCATCTCGTTTAGATCAATGATCAAACATCCCTAAACATGGAACAAATGTTGCCCGAATTTGGAAAGTGGGAATGCGGGGCAAGAAATTGTTTTGTTGTCCTCAAATATACGGACACGCACACGCCCTGGTGAAAGAGTCAGAAACTGTTTCTATCTATTACTACCAAGGATACTAAAATAATCGGTCTTTCGAGACATGATCTATTGTGATCATGAAAATGTTATGTAATAATGCACTGATAGTGGGTAACTACGGTCAAGGAATTACAGTTGGTATCATATGAAATTTAGTAAAAACCATGGAAGATAGATTGAGAAAAAAAACTGATTATAGAACATTAACCTAAGATAAACATTGAAGTTTACTATAAAATAACTTCCTAGAATTTTGGTAATGTAGAAATTATGGGAATGTTCCAAGAAATACATCCCTTTCTGGATTCAAGAAGGTAAATGATGAGCTAGCACATAATTACCTAGGAGTGCAAACTCTGACAAGGAGTTTTGGGATTAACCTGGAGTATCATGGTACCTGACAATGAGAGTTGCTGCACTCTTGTTACGAAACTCCCAGGGGGGATATGCTTAGAATAATTTACAATTTCATTACAAACCATTTTGAAGGATTTATGAGTAAATACATATTCAAAGAAAATATTTTTATTATTATGGATTATATCCATAAATTGTTTAATTTATTTTAAGTGTTTTACATGTTTTGGATTATGTATTGTGATTCATAAACTATTATATGGTATTCCATTTTTTAGAAATGGAGCCTAATGGAATGAATGTAAACCATAAAAATTCACTTAATCTATGTAGCAATTTCCCTTCTACTCAAGATAATTATAGTGGAGTGGTGATGCAACTATTTTTGAATAGCTTATAACCATACTGGGACAACTCACTTCGATTATGAATAATAACATTACCCGTATGGAGCACCCTGATCCACAACGTGGAGGATCAATGTTAGACTTATTTATGAAGCAACAACCACCAAAATTCAATGGGACTAAAAATCCATTTGTAGCTGATCAATAGATAAGTTCCTTAGATAAAATATTTCAGGATTTGTGGAGTAGCGAAAGATAAAAAGTTTTCATGGAAGTTTTTCGCCTCACTAGATATTGAAATCAATGGTGGTCATTAATTCAAAACAAAACGGAGGATAAAGAAGTATCAAATATCTAATGGAAGGAGTTTAAAGATATTTTCCTAGAAAAATACATTCCTTATGAACATCGAGTGGATATGGAAAGGAAAATTTTAAATATGAGGAAAAAGGAGGATGAGAATGTCGCAAAGTATGATGCTAACATTACAAAGATAGAAAGACACGATCCACATTATATACATAACCCATGGAGTAATATTGATCGATCATTTTATATGTTTAAACTATTTATCCATCGAGAGTTAGTCTCATAATACTTCTCATCGTATAATGATATTGTCTCATGTGCTATCAAGACAGAAAATGAAATCTCTAAGTCTTATGACTTTAATGAAAACCAGTAGAAGAAGAGATCTACTGAACACTCTAGAATTAAAAATAAGGGGAAAAAGGGAAAAGTTAAAGTTCCATGTTATAGTAAATGTGGGAAGAAACACCCTGGTACTTGGTTGCAGGGAATGTGAGTTTGTTACAAGTCTGGTGAAAAAGGCAACAAAACAAGTAATTGAAAGGGAAATAAAGAGGTTGTCATTGTTGAATGATTCTGTTGTAAAGAAATGGAGCATTATAAAAATGAATGTCCTATGTCCCAAGGAAACTAATCTCAGAAATGGACAAGGGGGAAGGGCCAAGAATATGTGATAAGTACTACTGAGGTAGAAATTCTGAATGACATGGTGGCAGGTAATTAATTGGTTCCCTCAAATTTAGCCACTTCTTTATTTGATTCTAGATCATCTCATTGTTTCATATCTTCCCAGTTTTTTAAGGAAACTAGATATTTACAATTGATTTAACACGAGAGTTGGCAGTCAAAACTCCTATGGGAAGTGTCATTGCAACAATGTTTTTTAATTTTTCTCCCATTATAGCATATAAACGTGCTTTATTTGCTGATCTCATCATCATACCCACGATTTAATTTAATGTAACCCTTAGTATGGATTTTCTTTCATACCATGATGCAAACAATTTATTGTAATAAGAAGGAGGTTAAAATATTTATTGATGATAAGGATTTCATTATCTTCCTTGTAGAAACATCTCCATCTGATTATTATCTAAATCCAACACAAGTATCTCTACTAAATTCAATTATTTGGGTGGAAGGGACTGAAATAACTATGGGTGAGGAAAAATGATCAAATAGTGTATTTACATATTTTGAAAGAATAATTTTATGTTTTTCCTAAGGATTTACCTAGACATCCTCCAAAATGAGAAATTGAGTTTTCAATTGACTTAATTCCAAGTTCAAGGACCATATCGAATACCCCTTATAGAATGGCCACATTAAAATTAGTGGAACTAAAGAGACAACTAGAATAATTGAGTAATAAGGGATTTATTCTACCTAGTGTTTTTCCATGGGGAACCCCTATTCTTTTTGTTAAGAAGAAAGATAGATCTATGCAGTTTTGTATTGAATAACAATAGATAAATTCTATAACAAAAATGAACAAGTCTCCCCTACCATTCATTGATAATTTATTCTATCAACTTCATGGAGCTCAATATTTTTCAATGATTGGACTTCGATCTAGATATCATCAGTTGCGTGTGAAGAAGGAAGACATTCTGAAGGCAACATTTCGTATCTGGTATGAGCATTACTAGTTTACAGTAATGCATTTTGGACTAACTAATTCACCTTCTAACTTAAAGGATCTAATGAATAGAGTTTTCAAATAATATCTTGATGAATTTATAGTGGTATTTACTGATGATATCTTTGTATAATCCAAAATCTATGAAGATTCTGAAAATCACTTGCGCCCTATTCTAAAACTATTAGAAGTAATACATTATATGGGATGTTTAGAAAGTGTGAATTTTGGATTCAAGAGATTTTTTTCTTGGCGATATTGTCTCTAAGAATTTAATCTTTGTTGTTCCTTAAAATATAAAGGCATTCCATGAATGGCCTGCACTAACGAGTATAACTGAGGTATGCAGCTTTATTGGATCAACATGTTATTATCAGCATTTCATCCAGGAATTTTTCTGATTTTCTAACCCATTAACAAAGATCACATTTAAAGAGGTTAAATTTGTTTGTAAAAAAGAGTGTGAATAATTTTTTGAAGAGTTGATGAGATTATTAGTCAACTCTCTTAGCTCGACTCTACCATCGAGGAATGATGGGTTTTTTTATAGTGATGATTCAATGAAAGGTATGGGTCGTGTCCTTATGCAGAATGATAGGTTTATTTCCAATGAATCAAGAAAGCTATAAATTCATCAAAAAAACAATCCTACTCATTATCTTGAGTTAGAAGCTGTAATCTTTTCTCTGATGATGTATAGACACTATCTCTGTAGTGAAAAATGTGAGATATATACCGATCACAAGAGTATGAAGTATGTTTTATCATAGAAAGAAGTCAATATGAGGCAAAGACTATGGCTCGAACTACTCAAGTATTAAAATATCACTATACACTACCACTCAGGGATGAAAAAAAGGTGGAAAAGGCTTTGATCAGAAAGGATCATGAAGTTCTGAACAAGATGAGATTTGAAAGGGATTCTATCTTCGTTGATCTAGTAAAGATGGATATCGAAATAATCATAGAAGGTGAAACAACAATACTTTTTCAAATGTTTGCTAAACCATCTTTACTAGAAAGGATAAAAAGTTCTGAGACTGATGATGAGGTGTTTCAAAAGGAAAATAAAGTTGTGAATGATGGGATATTGATTGAATTCATATATGAAGATGTAATTTATTAAATTTGGGAAGAGACTTTGTGTTCTAGATATAACTGATCAAAAAAGGGAATTGTTGGATAATTCTCATAGCTTCAATTTCTATATACACCCTCGTAACACTAAGATGTATAGATATTTGAAGGAACATTTTAGGTGGGTCAACGTAAAGATGGAGATTTATGATTATGTTTCCATATTTATGTTTTTTCAATAGGTGAAGGCTGGAAGACAACATCCTAGACAATTAATGAATCCTCTTCCCATACCTGAGTGAAAATGGGATGATATTATGATGTACTATTACACTGGGCTACTTAAGACTCCTAGAAGAACTATTGTAATATGCTTCATTGTTGATTGTCTTACGAATTCGGCAGATTTTCTTGATATAAGAGAAGATTTACCACTTGAACCTTTAGAAAGACTATATATTAATGAAGTTGTAAGACTTAATGGTGTACCCATATCAATTGTTTCTGATCGTGATCCCCATTTCACATCAAGATTCTGGAAAAGTCTTCAGAATACCCTGTATACTGAACATCTTTTGAGCACTGCCTACCTCCCTCAAACTGATGGAAAATCAGAACAGACTATTCAAACCATAGAAGACATGTTGAGATTTTTCTCACTTGACTTTCAAGGTATGTGGGATAAATATTTACCTCTGTTAGAATTTTCCTATAACAATAGCTTCCATTCATGTGTTCAGATGTCACCATATGAGGCGATATTTGGAAAGAGATGTCACACACCAAATTGTTGGGTTGATATTGGTGAAAGAAAACTCATAGGCCCAGAACTTGTCGAGGAAGTAATATAAATTGTGAATATTATACAACCCCACTTGAAAGAATCTCAAAGTAGGAAAAAGAGTATTGCTAATAACTGAAGGAAGGATTTGGAATTTAAAGTATGAGATCATGTTTTCTTGATGGTATCTCCATGGAATGGTGTTATAAGATTTTCTAAGAAGGGTAAATTCAGTCCTATGTACATCAGACCTTTCAAAATTATAGAACAAATTACAATTGTAGATTATCATATAAAAATGCTGCCAAGTCTCTCCAAAGTTCATGACGTGTTCCACATATCACTGTTGAGAAAATACCTTCCTGACCCAATGCATGTACTCACCTATGAATAAATAGAGCGACAACCCATTTTGTCTTATTGTGAAGAGATTTCCAATATTCTTGATTCCAGAGAACAAGTGTTCAAAAAACGGATGACTCATCTGGTTAAAGTTCTATGGAGAAACCATAATATGGAAGAGGCAATGTGGGAACCCAAGGAACATATGATGAAGAACCACATGAATCTTTTTGTGCAGTAATATTCTAAAAATTTTGAGGGAAAATTTATTTGAAGGAGGGAATAATGTAACACCACAAGCTTCCATGGTACACTTCTCTTTGAATAATACAATAGCTTGCATTGTATGCAACTTCAAGTTCTAGCACACCATAACCATTCAAACTAGCAATTTAAAAAATAGTTATGAATAGTAATACCCACTTTTCCTAATTTTTTAAATTTTATTTTTTAAAATGGAATTCATTTTTAGATTCGGAATATCAAAAATAGCTTAGGGTGAATTTCTGTTATTTCTCTGAACACTTTCAATTTTTGATGAATATTGAATACACTCTATTATTGGTTAAAATCGACTTTTATTTAAATAATAATTTTTTTATTTAAATTTTTTTTAAATTAAAAATATATACATAAAATCTATATTAGATCAATGTAATTCATTGGTTTCATTTTATGATAAGATTATATGTATAAAATTTTACTGAACATTTTAACATATTTTACCCAACTACTAGGCACATTTGCAAATTTTCATAAAAGGTAATTTTACCACTTCCGTGAATTTAATTTTAAAAATACAATAGACACTATTGACATCAGTATGTAAAATGGGGTTCAATAAAATGAACAGATTTATTTATGATTAGTAACTTTTGAATTTTATTTACCATAGTAAAAAGTAAATAGGGTAAATAAAGTTTAAAATAGTATTATAATTACCATAACACATGTCCTATTTCTATTGGATAAGTGTGTTTCGACCAAAATCAACCTTAGGGATAAAATATGATCCTGTTTGATCCACTTGGATTAGATTAGGACATTTATTATTATTTTATTTAAAGAAGAGTTAAAAGTGTAAAACTCAATGTTTAATAACTAAACCATTTTTAATATAGGGTTATACATAAGATAAATTCGACTATAAATTTTCATTAGAAATATAAAATGATTTCAGGCATCATGGTAGTTTATTTATAAATTTTAGACATTAAATAAATAAATTTATTTATGACACTATGATGATAAATTACATTATTAATGAAAGATTAAAATAATTGTTATTATAAATATAAAACTAAATGTAAATTTAGACTTTTGGATGCATTACACGAATTTTATTGGTTACTATGACATGTTAGGGTTGATTAGATTATTATTTTTAAAATTATAAAGTTTTTATGAGTTTTAAAAAAACCAAATACTAAATATTGTCAAAAATGATGTAAATGAGTTTTTAAAACAAATACTATTTTATTAAGTGATATAATATTCTTAAAAATATAAGGCTAATCCAAAGGACTTAGATAAGTTTAGATATGTCAATACTTAATCACTTGGGGTTATATTGTCATTTTATAGTAGGTTTATTAACCATGTTATACAAAAATACAAGAATAAATTGTAAATGATAAACTATTTAACTAAGAGTTAAATCTAAAAGATAAGGTTAATATGGTGAGATAAACTTATCTAAAACCTATTAGTTGATAGTATTTTGACCCATCACCACCTTATCCTAGAACTAAATCGATTTATATCTATTATAAATAGAAAATTATTTTATAATAAAATAAAATTTCAAGATTTTCCTCAAGTGACTCTCGCCTCTCTTATAAAAGGGTACTTCCCCTTATCTTAATTTTACACATACAAACCCATTTTTCTCAGAAAAACACTATTCAAATATCCTTCCAACTACCCTAAATTCTACCTATATACCTTTCATTGATCATAAATCCTACCTATTGATACCTTTTGATCAAATCAAAAGGAAGTACCCGTAGAAGAGGTAATAATTTCATCCTCGTTTCAATGTTCTTTTCTTCTTCCACTTCCTCTTTCTTTGTTATTTCCATACCAGAATAATGATTCTAGTACCTTATATATACTATGATTTTATAAAAAATATGGTACAACTATGTTCATTATTCTATTCATCCTATAAATGAAAAATTCATCATACGTGTGAACGTATGGCTTACCATCTTCACGTTGTGGTATTGTTTGTTATTCAAAACATCATTATTTTAATGGATATAATAATGAGTATAACTGATTTAAATAATAAATATAACATGTTAATGATTCTATATATATGATATACCATCCAATTACGTATGATTTCACCATCAAAAAATGTTATTTCCACTCGTGCATACGTACAGATTATCGTATCCATGAACGCGATGAGATTCATTCCCTAACGTAACCATTCAAGAAATTTTTTCATTTTATAATTAATAATAATGATTAAAGAACATAATATCATTATGGATATGAATAAAATACCCCCAATCCATAACAAAAATGAATTACATAACAAAACATATAAAGGAATGTGAATCCATTAAAACCCGAAACAATGATACTACTGAATTATTATTAACAAAGCAATATTAGAAGATCATATATGATATAATATGTATGTATGTGGTTAATTTATAATTTAATAACAATTATTTAACTATTATACATGAGTTTTATATACACTAGACCAAGGTAAAGTATAAGGTAAGGGTTAATTTTACAATCTCTTTACTTATCTAGCTTTATTTATACATAAGTATCTAATGTGTACTCTTTATCATCCACATCTGTGTTCATTAAAAATTTATTTCAAAACATTTTTACTGTTTTCTAGATGATGGTTTAAATTCATTTATACCCACTTTTTACTTTTTATAAAATGTTTTTAAAGGAATATTTCCATCACTTTCCAAAAAAGGTACTTTATGACCTTTTCAACAAATTATGGAAAGAATTTTTTTTTAAATTATATGGCCGTTGTGGCTCTTTTCCACCGTTATAACATCTTTGAAGCTTCCCATAAAATCATATAAGAATATTTTGAAAATAAATTTCTTATTTTATATTTATGTGACTTTTAAATGATTTCAAAATAGTAAGAGATATTTCTCTCAAATAGTTTTGATTTCATCTCTGTCAACATCCCTTGTTGGATTTTACTTTAGATTGAAGTTGATTTATTATGATACAGTTTGACATATTGTATTGAAGGATTTGTGATATGTTGGACTATGGATGTTCTATTTTTTATACCATTCATGGTTTATGGTTAAATTATTAACATTTGGTATGCTTGTTTTAATATTAATGTTTTTGTTATGTTTCAACCTTTTCATATGAAGAATTCATTGGACTTAGTAAGTGATGGGTGGAGAGCACCACAGCTTGTTGATGCATCAGTAGGTATGATGAGACAAACTAGTGTCTTGGAACAAGGTACTGAAAAAATATTACTTGTAGTATTAGCATGAGACCTTGACTATGTGGTTATGATGTCTGACATTATGCATTCCATCATTATAAAATTAGTTGTTGATGTTACATGTGATTATTCAACTATTTTAATATCCATGTGAATAAGTAAATGGTATTATTTGATTTATATTATCCATATTATGTTGAATTTTATGTTTAAAGGGATTTTTATTTAGTCTTATACATTTCCCTAAATGTTAATTCTTATTTATGAAAGCTTTTTCTATATTGTTATCCTTACTGAGCATCTAAGCCCACCCCTTTCATATGTTTTATTTTTTCCAAGATATGAAGAAGTATATTATCATTTACCTACAGAGATAGGCTAAAGGGATATGAGTGTGTTTAATGAGGAAAAAATGTTGTTGTTTTTTATTTTAGGATTTAATGTAAAACTTATGTATATATCTAGTACTTCCATGGATATTAAACTAATCGGTCTTTCAAGAATTGATATCTTGTTATCATTAAAATGTTATGTAATAATGCACTGACTCTTGGTAACTAGGGTTGGGGTGTTACATGTCTCATGATGTTTATAACTAGAAGATCCTCCCCCCTTCTCCCCTTTTTATTTTTACTTTTTATTTTACAAATACCTGGGGGTTTCTAGAGTTTTATCAAATTTTGTGGAGGAAAATCATTGTCCCCATCAGTGATGTTTATAATGAGTTTTACGACCGCATGAATTTCCCTCTATTCGGATATTTTCCCCCTGTTTTTCGTGTATTTGAGATAGTTGTTTTGGATTTATTAAGTAGATAAGTCATGTGACAAGGGGTATCTTTATCTGGATATTTTTGCAAGATCACTAATTATCAAGGATGAATTCTCAAGAGTGGAAGGACTTATCAATAGGGTTTAATGGTATCTTCCTAAAAAATGCATTAAATGTGACCATATACATGGTCATCCAATGTTCATATGATCAGGTGTCTTCTAGGGGTTTTTTTAACCACATAATCATGTCCACCTTCTTCTTTGATTTATTTGCGGTGAAAATAATACCAGTATTTTCATCATTTTTGGATTTTTAATGCTTATTTGGTGAGAAGAAACACACATTTATCTAGATTGGAATCCATTATAATTCTACTAGCCTATATATATCATCTTAATTTTAAACTATATTAAATGGATTTCAAGAGTGAATTCCTTAATGTCAATATTATTAAAGATGTTTTTATTGAGGAAAACCCTAGTTTTTTCAAATCCTATTTTTCTAAATAATGTTTTTATATATTCAAAATATATTTATGGTTTAAAATAGTCTCTTAGATCTTGTAATAATAGGATCATCCCTTTTTTATTTCAAATAGCTTCTCAAAAGGTATAGGTGATGTAAACCTATTTATATAAATAATTCATAGGAAGTTTTGTTAATTAAAATATAAATTGATTATATTATATTTGGTACATCTAAAAACTCTATGTATTTTTTTCTTCTAAATTTATAAAATAATTAATTTGAAATGATTTTGATTATATATTTTAAATTATTTATCATTTTACATATTTTTTTTAAAAATAAGAGGTAGTTGTTTAAAATATTAAAATACAAAATAGATCTTCTTAAATGATTTGGTATAGATAACACTAAAAAGTTTTTTACTCCAATGAGAAATAACTATAAACTAAACATAGATGAAAATGGTAAATCGGTTGAATAAATTTGTTATGGATTTATGATCTATATTTTTTTGTACTTAACGTTAAGTCGACCAGATATTATGTTTATTGTGTGTTTGTGTGCTTGTTTTCAAGAAAACCCCAGGGAATATCATTTAAATTTTATTATAATAAAATTTTAATACCTGAAAAATACAACTAAATTTTATTTTTTCTATTATAGGGGTCATGAATTTGAGTTAGTAATTGTGATGTAGATTTTGGTGGATGTAAATTTGATAGAAATATAACCTCAAGAACATGTAACTTCTTGGGCTAGTATATAATATCATGGAGTAGTAATAAGAATAATTTGGTTACATTATTAATTATTGAAATTGAGTATATAGCTCGATTAATTTACTATACAAATATTATGTAGATGAAATATACTCTACTATTATAAAGATATCAATCCACAAATTTATATATAAACCCTGACAATTTAAGTTCTATT
Source organism: Viscum album (assembly GCA_963277665.1). Classification (NCBI taxonomy): domain Eukaryota; kingdom Viridiplantae; phylum Streptophyta; class Magnoliopsida; order Santalales; family Viscaceae; genus Viscum; species Viscum album. The sequence continues at coordinate 1,506,456,831 of OY728139.1, read as the reverse complement.
AATATTTCTAAGAATATTTTTTTAAACTCTATGGAAAAAACATATTGATATAATACATCAATTATTGTGAGATCATTTTCAAAAAAGTGATATCAGTAAATAATTCATGGGAATTGAGAACCAACCTATTTATATCTTCATAAATACTTTGAATATAGAGAGATTATGTTATATCGGTCATATTTTAGAAATTATTAACTATTTCTACATCCTTTCATGACTTAATTTATTAATTTTTTTTAATTATCTATAATAAATAAAATTAAAATAAGTTTTTTGTCTTATTTATTTATATTTTACATAGTTTTGTTGTAATTTATTATTAATGTTTCTTATTATTTTTATGTTATACATGATTTAAGATTTAATCTTGTATTAATTGTGTTTTAAAGGTCACAAGTGATCATCAGGATTAATCTATCAAAAGACCAATCATGATATAGGTAAATCTTTCATGTCTATCTAAGTCACCGTCAATTGGCCATCTGGTATATCAACCTAGCATGATGAACGTAGGTTTATATAGAAATAATAATATAGTTAGTCGACATATTTTGTCAATATATAATTTTTCTCTTAAAAACAATATTTTCTTTTCCCATATTTTTCTTTTTTATGGATTAAATATTTTTTAATAATTGAATTAGAATTAAAATTAGTTTCCATAGAAACCCTTAAACCCTTGAGGCCCTAAAACATCTCTGAACTCCTCCCTTGAAACCAAACCCTTACATACTTCTTTATCATAGTATATTAAAGATGGTGAGAATAAAGTGTGTGTTTTATTTCTCATCTTAAAACATGCTACCTATAATTATAATGACAAATTAGAGTCTAATATGTCATTCGATCATTGTAAACCAAATATTTTGAATCAATTGGTAATTTAATATAAATAAATCAGTTTTGAGTGGTAAAAATCGAGTAGACATTTGGTATGGAAATTTATACAACAGTAAGGATAGATATACTAATTCTGTGAAATTATAAGACTATTCCATATGAGGATGGTGTAATAGTTTTATCTAAATATTAGTTTTAATGGATGTAATTAAATACTGCATTTAAACCATGGTAAAAAAGATAAAGTATACTATTTTCATAAATACCGTTTTCAGATTTTGACAGGTCCCAAATGAAGTAGAGTTTGGATATTTCAAATGTTATTATCCAACTATTTATGTTCCATTTAAAAATGAGAAATATCTTGAAGATATATCTTGGAATACGAACCTTATGAGGCCAAATTCCATGGAACTAGAACTGGAATGTTGTTTTTTGTTAAGTTTATTCAACAAATGATATTCCCTAAGAAGCGATATTTAAGTATATTATGTCATAAATACTAGTTTTATTTATATATGATGAAGAATGTAATAAAAATTAGTTTTACTTGAATTATGATCTAGAATATAGAGGATTTACGTAACCCTCCTTTCAGTTCAACTCTATTCCTCTCCTAGAATTCATCTCAACATTGTTATTTTCAAAAGGGATTGATCCTCATGGGATTAAAATTCAATATCTTTAATGGGATAGGCTTAAACCAGACTATGTGGAAAATAATGATAGTGAATTGGATCCCTTGGAGAAAGATATGGGTAGCTGATAATGTAAATCATTTTGAAAAATATAATCTGGTCAAAACCCCTATGAGTAAAAAGGGAAAATATAACCCTATTCTTAAATAAAAATAAATAGTGTAATGTTATTCTGATGAAGATATTACTATTTGTAAAAAATAATTAGTAAGGTAATATGAGGAAGAAATGGTGTTTTCTCCTAAACCAATAGTTAAATAGTGTCCTTAACAAAAATGTGTTTCTAATACTGATCCATTAATTACTCAATGTTTTAATTTGAAATTTATTTATTTTGGATGAGCTAAAACCAATATATTTTTACCTTAAATTGAAGATGTATTTTATTATGATTTTGAATATACTTAGTAGCCTCTAACTAATCCTTTTGGAGAAATTCTTTCTAAATTTGATAATGATGGATATGATAAAAATTACATTACTGTATGTAATGGAAGAGATAAATAGACCACACTAGTGGATGAGGAATTAAGGGAACCTTCATAGTAGTAGAAGTCCCCATGATCATATTTTTTAGATATTTAATACCATGATTCTTATTTTTCTGATGATAACCATGGTAGTAGAGGCATCCTGCCTGAGCATGATATGACTTCCATTACTATGGAACCTAATCATGTCAGAGGATCTCGATTAGATTCAATCAGTATTGAGAGAAATATTGAGATATCATCACCTAAATCTATAAAATCAGAAGAGAGAATTGGAAATTGATCAAAATTTATAATAAGTGATAAGTGATATCTTTTCACCAACTACTATGAGACCAGTTTGAATCTTCGAGTCAAAAAGTGTTGGGCCAGTGTGTAATTCTTTTCTGAAGAAATATAAAATCCCTTTATTAAAATAATTTTAAGTGGATGGTTGGAAATCCTATCCTTTATCGGTTGTACCATCACCTCTTCCATCATATTCATATGTTACAAAGGATTATTTGAATAAGTTTAATGTGGATTTATTGAATACGATGATGTTTTTGTAGTTGGATTTTATAATAATTTTTTTTATAAAAGATAAAGGATGGTCCATTATTGTTTAATATATTGTGTAGTATGTCCATTCAGGTATATTTTTCAGAATTAATAACATGTAAAAATAAATTCAATGTTTTTATGATCACATTGGAGTTCTTCATTCATTTTCATGATTTTATGAGGAGTCAAGATTTTAGAGATCCCAGTTTGTTTTCATAGGCCTCCACCAATAGTGCATCACATGTTGCTGAAATAATTAATGAAGGTTTGAGAAATTTTATTGTAAGGGATAAGTTGAAATCTTCATTGAATTACTTTTAAAAAACCTAGGATATGGTGGAATAATTGTTTGCAACTTAGATTTATAATATTATTTATTTGGTAAGGTATTATGCTAACTATAATAACACATTAAAAAAATTAAAGGCCACTAATTATTATTTGGAAATTATTTCCATTATTGATAAAATGAAGTCCTTATTTCATTTTTCGAATTGCGATATAAAAATTAGTCATATTTCTAGACCCATCCAAAATTAATTTGTGAAATTCATATTTTCTTATCCTCTATTGTAAATTTTCATAAAGTAAACGATGAAATTTTTGAAAATTATGGTTCATGGTTCTAATTACTTGAGGTATTTCACCAAGATGATAGTTCCCAATATGTTAAATTCTAACACAATAGTAATGATGCCTTGAGTAATTCTAGTAGAACATCATGCTCAACCTACATATCCTTCTAATCATAAACCTACATGAGCACATTTTATATTTTCTTTTTCCCGAGCTCTTTAGAACCTCAATTCCTTCACGTGGAGTATTTTTATTATTTAAACTTTTGTTCATATTCCCAAGATAACTATTAATCCTTCTAATAGAAAATCTGAATAACCTAAACATCCCAAATCCAAGAGAGAATTTTATTCAGATTCTGATTTGATTTCCAAGGGAAGAATTTTGTTTTTATCAATCTATAAAACAATTTTGAATTAATATATTCTCAATTTCTATCTTGAATGAATTATTTTTTATAATTTCTTACTCATATCTAATTTTCCATAATTTGTTTTCCAAAAAATGAATTCAAAATATACTATTTTTATCTCTAATTATTTTACTAACATTTTCATATTCCCAAATGGTGAAGAATAATCTAATAATTATCCATTATTAAAGAAATGGTATTTAATCCTTATGTAATTTCTATTTTACATTCAATTTTTTCAATATTTATCATCATCAAAAAGTTGTTGATTATTGGATTAGTCTACCAATTCTTTATTTTAATGTTCCAAAAACATTTTTATTATTATTCCAATGAATTTTTAATTGTATTATAGAAACAAAATTTGAATTAAAAAATGAAAAGTGTTGAATCGACCATAAGTTATGGTGGATCATCCATGCATTTTATAGAACTAGCCATATGTACAGAGTATCAAACATAAAGAATATTTTAAAATTATTCGATTGATTTTGTCTAATAAGATACCATTTAATATCAATCACATAACGTATTTCAACTTAACATGATTATAACAATTGAAAAAAACATTTTTAATGATAGGTCGTGAGGAAGATAGTTAAAATATTTATCAGTGCTAAATCAAACACAAGATAAAAATCAACTGCCCATTCGTTTTTATTAACAAGAACTAAAAATATTGAAAAATATTGGATCAACCACACATTAATTCTAATCTACCACACAATGAATCCAACCGACCACATGGTGAATCTACTGCATAAAAAATATTTACATCAACCATAATGATTTAATTAATGACAAATGCTGATCAGTTTCAAGAACAATAGATTTAAAATAACAATGACTAACTGAAAGACCATAAAACCTGCAAAAGCCAGATTCAACTACTAGGATCAACTATGACTGTTGACCTACCATACCTATGTTCCAATGTAAATATGTTGGGGCATTTAATATAGATATAAAAAAATATGAGGATTTTCATCTTGAGGTTATTCATTATTATTATATTCTAATGGATATAAGGAAAAATGTGATCTCTAAATAAGATGAAGTCCCACCCATCAGTAGGAAACACAAAAGATCTTGACGATTGACTAACTTTTTATCTCTCAACAACCCTCCATGTTTATGTAATATGTTGAAGAAACCAAGATGAAGTATAACTGATGAGATCATATTATCTGAAAATTAATGGATGGTTATAGAGTGAGAATATAACCCTTTTGATAAACTTAATATGAATAGAGAAATGTTTAATCCCTTTACTGATTACACATTTCTCTCTCTCATTCAATCTATATTTTTTTTAACATTTTATGTGTCATTTATTTTTTTATATTTGATTAGAACAATCTATTGTACTATAAATAAGATTATGAAAATACTCATTCATGTCTTCCTTCAATTTTTTCTCCCATCAATAACTATGAAAGAGACTTTATTATAATAATATAATACGTGTTTTTGTATTTTTCAACATGTATAACATATCTTTGTTGAGGATAAATTTTCCTGTTGGAGGTTTTTAAATGGTTTATTTCTAATAAAATTTCTTTGAAAGGGTTTACTGTCAAGTGGAGTGGATTAGTGCTAGATTAGGACTAAAAAAATTATTTTTATTTTCATTATGTGACTTTATTTTTTTCTTTCATTACACTATTTTTCTAGCTATATTAAAAATTCGGTATTCATAATAAAATTCAAATAGTTATAATTTATTATTGGTATGTATATATGATTTTTTGTGAGTATAAATATTTCAAATGTTAATATAATCTTATTTTTATTGGGTATTTACCACTACCTTTGATAAATTATTTTAAAACATAAAATTTTATATTCCTGCTATATTTTTTAACTACTCCATTTTTTAAATTAGTTGAGTTAAAATTAACATAGAAATAGGAAAAAGAAACTCAATTCACCCATATTTATTATTACACTAGGACAATCAGTCATGTAAGATTTTTATTTTTAATGAACCTGTGATTATATGAATCATATTCAATCTCTAGAAATTTATAAAGTGTCAGTTGAGGTGATGGCATTTAGTAATCTTCGGTGATAATGGAAGAATATTAAATTTAGAAATATGGGGTTTTATAGAGGATCTAGAGTTATGGATGGAAACTTATTATAATGAAGGGATTCGAGAAAGGGCCACGTTGGGATATACTTAACATAGAGAAGGACAGTGAATCATTGTAAGAAACTTTTTAAAATTTTTATAAATTTTTTTATTACCTCTTATAACTATTGGAATCTTGATTATCTTATTCTATTTTGTTTATCATAAGAATGTATTTGAAACCAAGCATATATGGAATAAGATATATTTAGAAGGTTCACTACTAAAAAAGATTAGTTATCCCTTAATAAATAGAGTGATGACCACTACATGAGTTATCCCTTAATATGTGATACCAGTTATAGTGGTGTCTCTAGAAAATTAATTCTGGTAAGTGAGAGTCTTTACACTTTAGAAGGGGTGGAAATAATCATCTTCCCTAGATTAGCAATGAAATTTGTCAAAATTTGCAGCTCATCACTAGTTCTTGACACTACATTTGAAGAAAGTATTCTCCTTCTTCTTAATTCACACAGTAACTCTAAGAAGTTATTCCACCTACTGAGACTTATGATGGATGTCATAATGTATCTTCATTCTCCGTTATCTTCTTCTTCACATTGAAACAAACCTAGCAGTAGGGAAGAAAATTTATTTTTCTTCCTCCATATGGAATCTATCCATATAGTTATTTAATCTGATCTATCTCTCTAGTATTTTTATATGATAATGTTCATCTGGTGATAATATATATGGGTATAGTTTATTAGTTCCCAATTACTATTATAATTAATAGAAGAAAACTAAAAGTTTCACTTTATTTTATTTCATATTGAAATTTTTCTATCCAAGTTTTCCATCTGATGTAGTTAGTTTGGTGTCAATTCAGTGGAACATTTCATACCATATTATTTCAAACATATTTTCTGGTAATTGTAACTTGATATATGTTTTTCTATTTTCAGTTGTTATGAACATTATTCATTTATTCATCTGAATCAGTAGTTCCATATAGTGCATTAGCTCTATCTATCGCCCCATTCTCTATCCAGTACTTACTTAACCAATTTCTTCAACCCAACTAAGAATGGATCTCAAGATTTGTGGCTACTTATTTTATACAGTGTTAATTCTTCATCAATTGAGTACCTATGATCATAAAAAAAATTATACTCCCACACCCATATATTTACAGCGCCCTCTTATAGAATCATACTTTTATAGGGAAGCATAAGAACTGGAATAAATTTTTTACCAATCCCAAACATGAATTTGGACCTTAATTATTATTTTTATTTCTATAGACTACTTCGCAAACATTATAGAACTTATATGAAGTTAAAAAACTTCCTTAAATTACCTTAACACCACTTGAATCAAAAAAAAAATTCTTGATTTTTTAAATGTGAAATGTTCAACATAAAATTGACATAATTAATAAAATTAAAAAATATATTAAAGTTATTAGAACATTACTTCTCTTAAAACTTCATTTCATATATTTTGTCTAAAGAATCATCATCTTTTGTTCATTCAAACTTCATATGAATATCTCGATAAATATTCATTGGTTTATTCCTCTGACTGATGACATACTTATAAAATCATTTTCGATTTCCTTATCATGGAAACCTATAACTAATGAAAATAATCTGAGACTCTTTGTCTGATGGTCCTGTAAAAATTCATATAGTGGAATATGTATAATAATTAATTTGACAGTATTTATGATATAAATTCATAAGGATATTTTCCCATTTCATGGGTTAAAAGATGTTAGATTGTTTTCCTCCATCCGTTGAACCCTAAAAAATCTTCTCAACTCCTTTTATCCATAACTTCATTAAACTCTATCAGATGAATTTGTAATACTCATTCTGATGTCTCTGTAACACTTTTTCCACTAGCATCATCCATAAACATATCTCCAATGAAACTTTGGGAAATATATGTATCCTATATCTGATTATATTTAAGGGAAACATTAGTAATATTTGTTTGATGATCTTTATATGTTTACTCAATCTTCTTTTTGAATCATTTTTTCAATCATTCAAAAACCATTATTTTTTTCTCTTTACAACCATTATTATATCCAATAACATGTTTCAAATAATTTTCTTTACTTCTAAAAAATTTTACAATTCAATCTGATGTACTTTTTATAATTTTTTTAGCAACTTCAATCAGGGCTTCATCATAGTCCCACTATGTTTTTACAAAACATATTATCTTCTTGAATTTTTCATTTCATGGAAAATTTTCAATATCCCTTTAAATACAAGTTGATTGAACTCTTCTATAAGATATTTTTATCTCTTCTAGACTTCATCTTTAATTTCTAATTCAATTCATTGTGATTTGTAATAAATAAAGAACATTTCACTAAGAAAAATATGATATTTTTTGTCCGAACATTTTCAGTCCAATGAAACCATTAAAGTAATCAGTCAATAAATTATTTCCACCTATTTTATAAAACAAATAAGTCTATCCATATCAGTTTTTGTGATACTATGAATGTTCATTAGTATCCTTTCAAACTTTTATCTTTCTGATTGTAAATTACTTCTTAGACCGTTTGATGAAGTATATTTTATGTCTTCTTAATGTTTTTATGATGTACCTTCATTTTAAGGTAATCATATAGAACACTATATATAATAGATTAACTCAAAAACCTTCTTCTAATGGACCACAGTCTGATGATATTCATTATATCCATCCATTCAACTTCATATCAACCCTTACGCTAGCTATACTTCCAAAACTATCTTAGTACCCCTACACAATTAATGGAAATATTAGCATACCACTACATAGTTATATTATTACTTTTATATGAGTAATAGATTACCCTTATGTGGGTTTGGTGAAGTTATGTTTATATAATGCAGTATAAACTTGGAAATATTCATCCAATTTATTATGTCTGATGATCTCTATTTTTCTATCCATTTGATACTTCCTTCTCTATCGAGTAAAATTCATCTCCGAATCACCTGAAGGAAACTCCATAAAGAATTGTTTTCATTCATATTTGTGTCCTCTTTTGATCTATTCATCACTAAAAACTTCTCAAGAAAACTCCATATGTAAACATCCATAACTTTTTAATATTGAAAAAATATGACTCTATACACAACACATATTTTATAATTTAATAGTATCTCATCAATCATCATAATTTAATCACAAAGTATTTAAAAGGTATTCCTTAAGATAATAGGACATGAGATACTTCCTTACTTCATCATACAAGATACATCAAATTTGTTATCAAGCATCGGAAATTAAGCCAAAATTTTCAACAACTTCTTCTTTATAACCTCTTCAATATATTAATATCAATTAAATATTTACCTTTCATTGATAACCATTTATAACCAATAAAAATTGACAACTAATTGAACTCAAACACAAATTGGGATCATCAATCTCCCGAATTGTATTTTTTTGTAAATACCTTCAATGTACTTTCCAAAATAATATGTTAATATGTTAAAATTTCTCTTCTTTATACCCCTTTTAATTTCACTTTATCTTTCTGATATTATGATGAAATAGAGAGTTCATCAGAAAATGGTATCAGATATCCCTTAAGAAATATTCTACCTATCATTTTACTCTCATCCTATTTTATTTGTTCTAATTGTTGAAAACAAGGAGATTTTATTAAGAAAATAATGTTATAACTTACAAACTGATGATGATACCTCACAGAATGATAACTATTAAACTTCCCTTCAAGTTTATCCAGGTTTATTATAGGTCAAAGATACAAAAAGAGATTTGAAAATTTTGTAAGAAAGATCAACCTAAAACTCCTTCACTTGTATTAAATAATATATTAAATGAATTTATGTACAACAAGAAAGAATAATGTATATTGAGAAATTTTATAATTTTATTTTTCTTATTTAATTATTCAACTTCATTTTATCACCCATTGTAAAAATATTTTTTGTCTTAAGTAGCCAAGGATTAGAGTTTAATAAAAACATTACTTTTCCAATTACATGATATTTAAGAAATTTCTATAATAATTAAATTTATATGATATAATGATTTTGGAATCTTCTTCAACATTCACCAAATTTCTCCTTCTCAAGGATATATTCTTTATGATATTTATATTAATGAATATCGTCAGAATATATGTTACAGAAACTTCATGTTGAGAAAACATCAGAATAAATATTTCCTATGTGGTTAGCCATAATTTGGAAAATTTCCACATCTTCAAAAAGAATTATACTTTAATAAAATGTTCCAATAAACCATCTTATGAAACGTTCTCGGACGGGGAATTTATTACCATGTATATCCATAGTTGAAAACTGATCCTCAATATCAGGTCCTCCCCATGAGATTATGATTTACCTTTAATTCCCAATTTTGATATAGAAAATAAAAAATCTATAGTTTGAGGGAATAAGGTGGGTTTTCATGATTCTTAACGTGAAACACAAAGGAGAGATTGGTTTCCCAAAAATAAATTCTCAATTTCCACCACTCTTCACCTTTATTACTTTACAATCATGATTTCTCTTTATTATCCAACTTAGGTGGCCATATTTTCTTATTAAAGTTTGATACATGTCAAGATGAGAATATACCAACCATATAATATGGGATTCCTTTATACTTATTCACTTAGAGTATTGAACCTAATATCCAATGTACAAATGCCTAAATCTATTGTAGCACTAACATTGACCCAAAAACCATGCTCTACTAATATATTATGTATGGCGTTCTTAGATTTTCTCATGAAATATTGGGATCATCATGGGGAACTAGCTTCCATAATATTTTTCATATCCATCCTAGTATTGGTGGTGTATTTTCATCACTTTTACTCATCCATACTTATATAGATTTTTTCCAACATGGACTATTAATATAAACATATTTAAAACATTATTACAATATGGTATGGATGGTACACCTATATTATTTAATTATTGAAAAATATCATTGAAGGAAATATTGATCGTCTTGCCACATATTAGAGGTATTTTAACATTATAGTCCCACAATGAACATTGAGTAGCAGCAGTAACTTTTTTCATCTTTTTTGACGTCTAATTATGTGTCTCTTCAAAATTAGACAATTGAACTTCCAATTCTAAACATCTCATATTGAGGTTATTTATCTTACATTCAATAAAAATCATATACTCTTTAAAAACAAATTTCATTCTCTCAACTTCCTCATCATGAAAATTAAATTATTTTTTAACAAATAGTTAGGCTCCTCAATCATCTTGGATATTACTTCCTATTTCAAATCCATGACCTCAATTCTATTTTTCAATTTTTTATGATCTTGGATCATTTATTATAGATTCTTATTAACACCTCCTTTATCTTCAACTTATTTTATCCATTTTTTAGAACATATTTTGAGTTCCATATTTCTTACTTCAAAGGATCCAACTTTTCTAGAGAGCATTATACATGCTAGAAATTTCTCTTATAAACCCATCTCTATATTATCATATTCTTCTTCTAGCTGGGCTGTTAATTATTATATTCTATAAAAGACTATAAAAATATGGGAGACTATTTCGATTGGAAAATAATAAATAATATCCCCAAATCTATCAACTTATATATTTTCATATGTTTTAGATTTTTAATTATCACTACATATGATATGATCTTCTTCTAGAGGAAATTTTTTAAAATAATTTTTATATAACTCATAATCAATTAGGGTGGGAATTGTTTACTCCTCCTTGGTGTAAAATTGATCCACCTTCTCTTGATTTTAAAAACCATATATATCTTATCTTTTATCAAGGAATTGAGAAACTGATATTTCCTATTATTTAGGTACAATGGATAAATTCATTCTCTTTCATTTCTCTTTATTTCTCATGTTTATCATGGTCTTGATAAAAATATAATTATACCCAAGGATAACCAAATATTCACCCAAAATTCATATTATGGTAATGTAGGAAAGGAAATAAAATATTCAAAATATAATATCATCAATTTTGAGAATCTAAAAGAAGTTAACCAACCCCATGATACCACTTGAGAGGACCACTTTGGGATATAATTAACACTTAGTGGGGGTTCCTTAGGGATAGGAAATTTTTAAACTTTTTTATTTTTTATCCTTTTAACTCTTGAACTTATTAAAATATTTGATATAGTATTCTCTTTTTTTATTGTAATAATGTGTATGAACACTAGTTAATATGGAAGACAACAGATTTACAGGGATCAATATATAGTACGAGTAGCTAGTTCTTTTCACATATGTTGATGACCACAACATGGATTCTTTACTATTGTTTGGACCAACCTGAAGGGAGGGATGGTTTGTATGAATTTTGTTTTGTTGATCTTGAGAAAGTTTTCATAAAGGAAAGATACCTTGGATTCGGAAGCTGACAGTTAGATGTTCGGAACCATTGAATTCAGAAGCTGGAAGTTAGACGTTCGGAACCAATGAATTCGGAAGCTGGAAGCTAGATGTTCGGAACCATTGAATTCAGAAGATGGAAGTTAGAATTTTTGATCCAAGTATATTGAACTTTCAGAGTCTGGAGTTTGAGAAGTTCGGAACCAAGTATATTGATCTTTCGGATTCTGGAGTTTGAGAAGTTCAGAACCAAGTTTATTGAACTTTCGGAGTCTGGAGTTTGAGAAGTTCGTAACCAAGTATATTAAACTTTTGGAGTCTGGAGTTTGAGAAGTTCAGAACCAAGAATTTTGAACACTTGAAATCTGGTGTTCGAAATAATTCGGTGTCTGGGATTTGAAAAGTTCGGAACCTAAGCAGGATGATAGGAGATGAGGAGACATTAATTGTGACGATGATTTGCTGTTTTGTAACTCAAAATTGTGAGTATATGAAGGTACTCATGATTCAAGAAAAATATTGGTGGAGAAGGTGTTTCAAGAATTGGTTAAGTCGCAACGAGAACCAGATGTGCGGAGTCGATGTTCGGAGTCAGTAGTTCGGAGTCTACCACCTGAACAGAACTTACGAAGTCGCCTTCCAGAATCAGAAGTTCGTAGCGAGAAGTTTGGAGTCGACTTCCTGAGTTTAAAGTTCGTAGACAAAAGTGAGGAGTCTACTCTGAGAATTGTTGAAGCCGAAAACCAGAAGCAGCACCAAGAAGTGATGAAGGGTCAAACTGTGAATAGAAGTGGTGTCATGCCGGAAAGGTGTTGATGAGTCATTCCAAGACTTGAAGTGATGATGAAGACTCAAGATGGATGGATCTGAGAAAGTGATACCAAGAAATTTGAGTAACAAAGTCAGATCCAGAAAAGGCCAAAGTTCCAAAACAAGAGAAGTAGAAGAAGATTCGAGAATATTCTGGAAGCATTGACTGAATCATAATTGCTCCGAGATTTCAGGAGGAATTATGATTTGGGTGAATCTAAGTGAGCGGGAAAATATTTTGGTTTCCCGCCTAAGCACACTTTGGAGCTCCAATAAAAGGAGATCAGAGTACGGGATGAAAAACTATGAAAATTTAGAGAGATAAGCTCTGGTAATCTAGAGAGAGGAGGGAGTGTTTGGCCAACTGAGCTTTCATTGTAGTTCCAATCGTAACGAAAATTCGGAGTGGAGAATTCAAATTGGAGAATTCAGAGTGAATATTTCGGAGTGGAGATTCGGAATGAGGAACTTGTACTGGCTATCACCGTATTTAGTTTCTCAGACTAAGGAAGACTAGAATTGAATAATTCGGAGTGAAGAAGAAATATCGGAGTGGATACTTCGGAGTGGATATTTTGGAGTGGAGAATCGGAATGGGAAGTTCGGACTGCAATTGATCTATCTCAAGTCCAAGGAATCCTTATCTCTCTTCTGGGCAAGGAAGTGAGGATTTGTGCTGAACCTGCTTACACTTGTATTTTAAAGGAAGTTCTGGTAACATAAGTTGTTACAAGAAAAGAAACTTTTCCCTATTGTGCTAAGAGGGTGCACACACACTGGAGTAATTGTTTCACAGTGCTTCACGAGTGTAAGGGTATATCCTACTCGTTGTAATCCAAGGATTGTTTTCTTAGTGGATTGTATGGTGCTGGATTGTTTCCAACCATACCAAGGACATAGCTATTCTTATTGAATAGTGAACCTTGTAAATCACTGTGTTCCTTTTTGGATGTGTGCATGTTTGTTTCTCAGCAGGGAATTATATCTTTAACAGGAGACAAAGGTTGTTCTCATTCTTAAGGGAACTTAAAAGAAGAAAAGGGGTACCACTGATTCACCTCCCCCCTCTCAGTGGTTCATTACTCAAATCGGGTCCTTTCAATTGGTATCAGAAGGAGGTTCCCTTTTTTTCCTTGCTCATGGAGAATCTGAATTGTGTGAATAGTAAAGGAATTCCGATATTTGATGGGAAAAACTATCACATCTGGAAGGATATAATGCTACCATATCTCATGCCTATTAGTTATGAAGTTCTTGAAGCTGCAATAGTTGGGTTTCCCCCCATTGAAGACAATGTTCCACTTACACCTGTTGACATGAAGTTTCTTGAGAATGATGGAAGAGCCAAGAATGCTATATTGTCTTCACTTTCTGAAAGTGAATTCTTGAGAGTAAAAGGAGTGGTCATAGCCAAAGGTATATGGGAAAAACTGAAAAACATATATGAAGGCAATACAAAAGTCAATAAGGCAAAACTTCAAATTTGGTGATTGAAGTATGAAGACTTGAAGATGGGAGAGCAAGAATCTGTTGGGGATTTTTTCACCAGGGTGAATGAAATTGTTAGTACCATCAGATGTCTTAGTGATGAACTGAAAGACTCTACTGTGGTGGACAAGATCTTAAGGGTTCTTCCTGATAAATTTGATGCGAAGGTATCTTCATTAGAAGATAGAGACTCAGAGATTCTATCCATTGATGATTTTCATAGCGCACTCATTACTTATGAGATGATAAGGGAGAAGGCTATGAAGACCAAGACAAAGGTTGACAGAGAATTATCTTTCAAAGACATGAAGAAGGAAAAATCTAAGAAGATGTTCATTTAAGAAGATGGTGGTGACTCTGACTCGGAAAGCGAGTTATGTAAAAATCTTAATGATATTTTATCTTTGTTTTCAAAAAATGTTAGAAGAGGAACAGGTAAATACAAGGGAGAACATCCCTTGAATTGTTTTTAATGTGGAGGCATTGGCCACTTTGTGGCTAACTACCCTCGAAGGGAAAATGAAGAAGACAGTGATTAAATAGAAAGAAATCCAAGAAGGTTATGGAAGAAGCAAGGTGGTAAAGGAATGTCGGGGAAAGAAAACAAGTTCTTCAAATAAAAGCGAAAAAGCCTTCTATCCGTAAATGAATAAGATGAAGAAAGTGATGGTGAATCCGAAAAATCAGTTGAGCATGGTGTTGAAAATACCTTCATTTCAACAGTGAATGATGAAGATTTCAGAAGCAGCAGCTCGGAAGAAGAAGAAACTCAGCTGGAGATGCATCTGAAAGAAGAATTGAAGGAATATTTAAGGAAGGTCAGAAGGCTGGAGAAGCTTAACAAAAAATTGGAAGATGAATGTTCCTCAGCATGACATCAAGTTAATGCTAAAGTATAACTTCAGAAATAGCTTAAAGACTTGAAAAAGTATCTTGAAGATGAGAAAAATCAAAATGAGCACATGAAAGTTAAGCCGAAGGCAAAAGAGGAAGAATTAGAGCTGGTTCAAAAGAAATTCTCTAAAGACGAGTCAAGAAACATTTGTTTTCAAAATTCAACTATTGATGTTGGTGAAAGTTCTCAACAAGCACATTTTGAGAAAATTCAACAAAAGAATAAAGTGATTGCTGTGAAAAAGAAAGCTGAGAAAGCTACTTATGTGGTCAAGACCAATATTGCTGGGAACTTTGAAGTTTCAAGGAAACCTAAGCCTAACACTGGTGAAAAACAAGAAAAGTCAGAGAAGGAAGAATTCTAGTAAAACAATCTTGCTAACAAAAGAATGGTTGGTGGGGCTGAAGAAAGAGCAACAAAGAAGTATTAGAACAAAAGCTTTTGAAGAAGGTACTCCTTCTATGGGTACTGTTGGTATTGTGGTGGATTCGGGCATACATTGAATATGTGTTGGTTTAATCAACAATATTATCACCACCCCACAAGTTATGAAAGGCAGAGATTGAGGGGGAGTCAATCTCCTCGAAGGAAGAAGAGTAAGAAGGTTTTCCTGAAGAAAGCTGAGAAGAATGAAGTCAATATAAGAAATAGGTTCCAACCTCTTTCAACCATTTTTGAAAGGTGTGAACAACCTGGACACCTTCCAAAAGGATGTCTTGTGCTGTTACCGACTCAACAAAAAGTTCTTAATTCTCAGAACCCTAAAGTGAAGATAGAAGTGAATGAAGAAAAAACTCTTTTTGTTGAAACCACTTTAAAAGTTACAAAGGAAGAAAGACCTTGGATACTTGACAGTCGTTGTTCTTCACATATGACAGGAGAATTGGAGTTTCTAAAAAATATGAAGAGGTTTAAAGAAGGAACTGTGACATTTGGAAATGATGAATCTTTAAAAATCAAAGGAGTTGGATCAGCCATCATTGGGAAAGAAAAATTGGAGTCTAATAAAACTTTGTATGTTGATGGGTTGAAGCACAAGATACTGAGTGTATCACAATTATGTGATGAGGGTAACAAAGTTATCTTCAAGAAATATGGATTTATTGTGAAAATTTAAGAATATGGGAAGATTATTAGAAGAGGCCAATGAACCAAAGGAAATCTGTTTCAGGTTGGTAATTCACAAAACTCATGTTACATGAGGGTAGTGGAAGAAAATCAGTTGTGGCACAGAAGACTTGGACACATGTGTCAGAGAAATATGAGCAAGATATCTCAAAGGGATAGTGTTCGAGATATTCTAAATTTTCTAAGAAGAAGATATTGGTGTTGCACTACCTGTCAGAAAGGAAAGATTACAAGTGTTGTGCATAAGAAGGTTGACATTTTTTCAAAACAACCCCTTGAGCTGATACATTCTGTTATATGTGGTCCGATGAGTAAACAATAAACAAATGGATACAAGTACTTAATCACCTTCATTGATGACTTTACTCGCATTACATGTGTTATGTTTATGAAAAACAAGTCAGACGCCCTAAATTTTTTTAAAAGTTTCAGAAGGAAAGCTGAGAAAGAATGTGAATACTCTGTGAAGAAGTTGAGAATAGATAATGGTGGTGAGTATAGAAGTGAATAATTTGAAGACTATCTTGAGAAGCATGGGATTCAGCATGAATAGAGTGCTCCATATACACCTAAACAAAATGGGGTTGCTGAAAGGAAGAACAAAAGCTTGGTGGAAATGGGAAGAACCATGTTGCTTGAACATGGACTTACTCATTATTTGTGGAGGCAAGCTACAAGTACAACTGTTTATATTAAAAATCGATGTTTTTACAGGACTCAATCAAACAAGACTCCATATGAACTTTTCTATGGCATTACACCAAGTATGAAGAATGCTAAAGTTTTTGGGAGCCCATGCATTATAAATAAGAAAAGAGGAAGCCGTGGAAAGTTCGAGAAGAAAGGAGAAGATGGAATTTTTCTTGGTTATGCGCTAGATGGAAGAGGTTATAGATGTTTTAACAAAGAAACAGGAACAATTGTGGATACAGTTGATGTAAAAGTCATTGAAAATCTAGGGAAAGATAAGCATGTCCAGACAGAAAAGGAAGATAAGGAAGATGAAGTTGATGATCCTGAGAAGGATATAGTGAATTGCAACCTTAATCAAGATGAAGAATCGGATTCAGCCATATCAAGTGATGAGGAAGACACACGAAAAACATATCCAAGGCTGATGAAACAAGTGCAAGCTCAGAATATCATTGGTGATCAATGTCACATGGTTTAAACAAGAAGAACGAGTAATTCTTTACCACATACTTCCTTGTATTCCAAAGTGGAACCAAATGACATTAAAGAAGCCTTTGAGAATCCGGAATGGGTTCAATCCATGAATGAAGAATTGGATCAGATTGAAAAGAATGATACATGGGAACTTGTACCAAGGCCTAAAAGTAAGAATATTATTGGCACCAAATGGGTATTTAGGAACAAGTTGAATGAAGAAGGTGAAGTGATTATAAATAAAGCATGATTGGTTTGTAAAAGCTACTCTCAGATTGAAGGAATTGACGTTGAAGAAACGTTTGCTCCAGTGTCCAGATTAAAAACTATTCGAATATTTCTTGCTATTTCTGCACAACGAGGCTACAAAATCATTAAATTGGATGTTAAATCCGCATTTCTTAATGGTGATCTCAAAGAAGAAGTTTATGTTGAGAAACCATGTGTCATTATTGTTGGG
Organism: Viscum album; assembly: GCA_963277665.1. NCBI lineage: Eukaryota > Viridiplantae > Streptophyta > Magnoliopsida > Santalales > Viscaceae > Viscum > Viscum album. The sequence goes on along the minus strand of OY728139.1, from coordinate 1,506,438,864 downwards.
AAAAATGAAAGTTTTGTGTGCAGGTTGAAGAAATCCTTGTATGGGATAAAGCAAGCTCCAAGAACATGGTACTCCAAATTGGATGCTTGCTTCAAGAAGTTGAACATCAAGAAAGGAAGATTTGACAGTAATCTATACATCAAGGAATGTCAAGATCTTCCACTCATTGTTATTGTATATGTTGATGACATTATTTTTGCTGGGAATGATGAAGGAAGCTGTGAAAGGTTTTCTAAAGAAATGAAAAATGTATTTGAGATGTCCATGTTGGGTGAGATGAGATACTTCCTTGGGTTACAAATCTTGCAACACAAAGAATTCATTTTCCTCTCCCAAGAAAAGTATGCCAAGGAACTTCTCAAGAAGTTTGGAATGGAAAACTCAAAACATGTATTAACTCTTATCTCAGTGGGAATGAAGATAAGAAAAGATGATGAAGGAAAAGACGTTGATCAGAAAGAATATCAAAAGCTGATTGTAAGTTTTTTATACCTGACTGCATCAAGACCAGATATTGTTTTTGTTTTTACCTTATGTGCAAGATTCTAGAGTGCTCCTAAAGAATCAAATATTATTGCTAGAAAAATAATTCTCAGATATATAAAAGGCACAACAGAATTCAGAATCAAATATATTGGCTCAAAAAACATTGATATGTTTGGATATTCAGATTCATATTGGGCAGGAAATGTTGATGATAGAAGATCCACATCTGGTGGAGTGTTCTTTATGGGAAAACATTGTGTTGGATGACACTTGAAGAAGCAAAATTCAGTTACACTTAGCACGGTTGAAGCTAAATATATTGCTGCAACCATGGCTGCGATTCAACTTATCTGGATGAAAACACCGTTGGAAGATTTGTTAGTTGAAGTGAATTTGCCCTTACTCTTGGGATGTGATAATCAAAGTACAATTAACCTTACCAAGAATCCAGTCCAACATTCACGCTCGAAGCATATTGATATCAAATATGATTTCATCAAATATCATGTGGAAAATAATGAACTGAAACTTGAATATGTGTCATCTACGAAACAAGTTGCTGATATTTTCACGAAACCCTTGCCAAAGGAATCATTCTCAAGATTGAGGTTGAACATGTGTGTCCAACCTCTTTCACTTCAAGGCTAAGGTATGTTGTTCTGTCCCCTCTCTCCTCTTACCTTTGGATTGTTTTTTTCAAGGGGGAGAAGTGTCTTGTATCATAAATCTATTGTTTAAAGAGAGAGTTGTGGGTAAGCTGGGAACTCTGCATTGTTTATGTATGTGAAGTATTCTAACTATTTGTTGGAGTGGTTGTTGGAAAGAACTTAAAGTTGTTTACAGGGTGCATTAAGCTGAAGCTGTATGAAGTTGACGATGTCATTTTCACTTCTTATGGACAACATGGTTTTGATGTCAATGATTCTTGTTTCCTACAATGAGTTAGCTCACGTAGGATTAGAATTATTGATAAGTAATTCATTGCTTGAGGTTAAAACGTTTGGTGATTTATAAAAACTTGGTTGACAACAAAATCCAAAGGGGAGATTGTTAGGACCAACCTGAAGTGAGAGATGGTTTGTATGAATTTTTTTTGTGGATCTTGAGAATGTTTTCATAAAGGAAAGATACCTTGGATTCAGAAGCTAGAAGTTAGAAGTTCGGAACCATTGAATTCGGAAGCTATAAGTTAGACGTTCAGAACCAATGAATTTGGAAGATGGAAGTTAGATGTTCGGAACCATTGAATTCAGAAGCTGGAAGTTAGAAGTTCGGAACCATGTATATTGAACTTTCGGAGTCTGGAGTTTGAGAAGTTCGGAACCAAGTATATTGAACTTTCGGAGTCTCGAGTTTGAGAAGTTCAGAACCATGTATATTGAACTTTCGGAGTCTCGAGTTTGAGAAGTTCGGAACCAAGAATTTTGAACACTCGGAATCTGGTGTTCGAAATAATTCGGTGTCTGGGAATTGAATAGTTCAGAACCTAAGGAAGATGATAGGAGATGAGGAGACATTAATTGTGATGATGCTTTGCTATTTTGTAACTCACAATTCTGAGTATATGCAGGTACTCATGATTCAAGAAAAATATGGGTGGAGAAGGTGTTTCAAGAATCGATGAAGTTGCAACAAGAACCAGATGTGCAGAGTCGAAGTTCGGAGTCAGGAGTTCGGAGTCTACCTCCTGAACAGAACTTACAGAGTCGACTTCCTAAATCAGAAGTTTGTAGCGAGAAGTTCAGAGTCTACTTCCTGAGTTTAAAGTTCATAGCCAAAAGTGCGGAGTCTACTCTGAGAATTTCTGAAGCCGAAAACCAGAAGTCTCACCAAGAAGTGATGAAGGGTCACACTGTGAATAGAGGTGGTGACATGCCAGAAAGGTGTTGATGAGTCATGCCAAGACTTGAAGTGATGCAGAAGACTCAAGATGAATGGATCCGAGAAGGTGATACCAAGAAATTTGAGTAACAAAGTCAGATCCAGAAAAGGCCAAAGTTCCAAAATAAGAGAAGTAGAATATGATTCGAGAATATTCTGGAAGCATTGACTGAGTCTTAATTGCTCCGAGATTTTAGGAGGAATTATGATTCGGGTGAATCTAAGTGAGCGGGAAAATATTTTGGTTTCCCGCCTAAGCATACTTTGGAGATCCTATAAAAGGAGATCAGAGTACGGGATGAAAAACTATGAAAATTTAGAGAGATAAACTCTGGTTATTCTAGAGAGAGGAGGGAGTGTTTGGCCGAATGAGCTTTCATTGTAGTTCCCATCGTAACGAGAATTGGGAGTGGAGATTTCAGATTGGAGAATTCGGAGTGGAGATTTCGGAGTGGAGATTCGGAATGAGGAAATTGTACTGGCTATCACCGTGTTGATTTTCTCAGACTAAGGAAGACTCGAATTGAAGAATTCGGAGTCAAGAAGAAATATCGGAGTGGATACTTTGGAGTGGATATTTTGAAGTGGAGAATTGGAATGGGAAGTTCGGACTGCAATTGATCTATCTCAAGTCCAATGAATCCTTATCTCTCTTTTGGGTAACGAAGTGAGGATTTGTGTTGAACTTGCTTACACTTGTATTTGAAAGGAAGTGCTGGTAACATAAGTTGTTACAATAAAAGAAACTTTTCCCTATTGTGCTAAGAGGGTGCACACGCACTGGAGTAATTATTTCATAGTGCTTCACGAGTGTAAGGGTATATCATACTCGTTGTAATCCAAGGATTGTTTTCTTAGTGGATTGTATGGTGATGGATTGTTTCCAATCATACCAAGGATGTAGCTATTCTTATTGAATAGTGAACCTTGTAAATCACTGTGTTCTTTTTTGGATGTGTGCTTTTTTGTTTCTCAGCAGGGAATTATATCTTTAACATGAGACAAAGGTTGTTCTCATTCTTAAGGGAACTTAAAAAAAGAAAAAGGGGTACCACTGATTCACCCCCCCCCCCCTCTCAGTGGTTCATTACTCAAATCGGGTCCTTTCAACTATAATATGGTATCAATTACAGTAATATGAATCGAAAAAAATCCATAGCTATGTTTGAGTCCCTACACATTAAGAGGGAGGTTAAAATAATCTTATTCCCTAGAATAGGGATAAGATTTGTAAAACCATGCAGCCTATCATAAGTTCTTTATACTACCTTAGAATATATCCTTTATCGTATACTTAAGGTACTTTGTAACACAAAACAATTCCTACACATATTGATATTTCTGATGGATGTCACAGTGTTTCTTTATCTTCTAATAAATTTTTTTCACTTTTTTACTTTTACAGTACCAATAGAGAAACTTTATTGTTCTTCTTTTGTCTGGAATCTATCTATCCATTTCGTGTATCTAATAAGTTCATCTGTTATTTCCAAATCATAATTTTCATCTAGTGAGGATACTTATTGGGATTGTACATATGTTCTCTCTTTTAATTCTTTAAATCAAAAAAGGAAAAATATTCTCTTAATTTTTAATCCTTTGTTAGTATATTTTTCCTTATGATCATTCCATATCAACTTATTGGTTTAATATAGTTCATCCAAAATCAGTTCAGGTGAAATTTTATACCCTTCTTCCTTCACACCTTTCATTCTAGTATTTTCCATCAAATATATGATTTCTTGTTGGTAGTTTGTCAAATTTTTATTCATTTCTTTGTCTGATTATTTATTTTCATATTGTATTGTAGCATCATCCATTACACCTATTTGGTCTAGTACTTCTTCAATGAAAAACATTAACCCACTTAAGAATGGATATCGCGCTTTATGGCCAATGTTTCTCTTATACCAAAAAAATCATAAGTAATTCAACTCCAATTTACATATCAATATTGTCATAATCACACACATTAATGGTTACAAAACCCTATCATATTAGAATTCATTAATAGAGAATCAAAATAACTCTAATACATTTTCCCACCGTGGAAAAACTTGATTTTTGAGCTTCAACTTATTTTTATTTAGTTGGAACAATTCTCAAACATTCTAGAACATTCAAGAACATAAAAACCTCCTTGAATTACTTTAACATTGCTATAACCATAATATTCTTTCATGATAATTTAAATATTGAATGTTAAAAAATCACCATAATTAATAACTTTAAAAAAAATATTCATGGAATATTCCATTTGGTAAAAATTGGGTTCACATCTTATATCCAAGGAAACATCATCTGTATTCCTTTAAACATTATATGATAATCTTAGAAACTCTACAAAGTTATTCTCCTATATATGATGATAATATTTTAAAACCTTTTTATTTTTCTTTAAAGTGGAATCCTCTAATCGATGAACATCAATTGAGACTCTTTGTATGATGATTTTGTAAACATTCCTATGATGTACTCTATTAATCCCTACCTTTGAAATTATTTACAACAGACATTCATAGGGATATTCCTCCACCCAATGGGTTCATAGATATTTTTAATTTTCTTCTATCAATTGAACCAGAAATATATGCTCCACTCCTTATATCAAATATTTCAAAGAACTCTCTTAGATTAATTTTTAATACTCAGTCATTTGTATTTATAACACTTTTTTTACAAACATCAACTGGAAACATCTGTCTGATGTAACTACTGGGAATCCTTTTCATCCTATGTATGATTAGATTTCATGAAATATTTATTATTAACAATCCAATGACCTTCATATGTTTCCTATATCTTTGTTAGGAAAAATTTGTATGGTCATTCATAATCCTTTTTCTACTGCTCTTCACAACTATTATTCTATTAGATAACCTGCTTCTAAAACATCTACTTTTCACTTATCAAACATTTTACAATTCCTTCTGATGGAATTTTCATATTTATTCTATCATATTGAATCAGTACGTCACCATAGTTCCACAAAAATCTATCAAAAGTAATATATTCGTGACTTTTTCATTTAATGTAAACTCCAAAATCTCCCTTTAAACTTATGGTGATTTAACTCTTATATAAGATTCTTTTCTCATTTTCTAAAATTCATCTTGAATCAAAAATTCATGAAATTATTATTTTTAAGAAAGGGATAATATTGCAATATGAAATTTATGATATTTTTAGTCTAATAATTGTCTGTCTGATGAAACCATGAAATGAATCGATTAAATATTTCTTTCTACTTGTTTTCAAAAAAACTAAGTCTCTTCACATTAATTTGATGATATTGTAAATGTTCATTTTTTGGACTCCCAAATGTTCCTCTATAATCTTGGAATTTACATTTTTATATATATGATGGAATATGTTAAATGTATTTGAAATGTTTTTCTAATGGAAACATAGTCTAATGGAATTATTTATAAAACTTTTCCCAATGAATTTTTATAGAAACCCTAATCTGATGGACCTTGTTTAGATGATCTTCACTATATCAATTTATTCAGCTTCGTGATAACCCTTATGTGAGTTACCCATTCATAACCATCTGTTTACCCTTACATGGGTAATTGAAATTTCAGAATACATTTACACAGAAATCAACTTACTTTTACACAATAAAAATATTACCCTTACATGGGTTTTAGAATATTACTTTTACATAGTGTGGTATCAACTTGGAAATATTAATTCAATTTCCATTGTGTGATGATCTCCCTTAATTTATGGATTTTTCACCACATTCTCCATCCAACAATATTCAATTCTAAATCTCATAAATATAACTCTTTAGAGAAATATTTTTCCATTAATATTTGAAACCCCCTTTTTTCTATTCATCTTTGTAAATTTATTAAGGGAGATTCATAAATAAACATTATCATGTTTTTAAAGAAGAAAAAAACTTGCTTCTCCATGCAATTTTTTTTGAGAAATTATGAATTAATCATTAATCATAATAAGTAAATATTTAAGGCTTTGAAATAGATTCATTAAGATAATAAGACTTGAGAAACCCCCTTTGTTCATTATTAAATATTGATCAACAATGTTGTAAATCTTGGGATCTTTAGTCAAAATTTTAAGAAGTTTTTTATTTCAAACCTATTTATGATATTGAAATAAATGAAATATTTCAATTACATTATCAACCATTTTTAAACAATATCGATTGAAAATAAATACAACTCAAACATGAAGTGGTCTCTTCAAATCATACCACAATTCCTAAAGTGTAATATTAATTTCTAGAGAAGATGACTTTGGTAACACAATAAGTGTAGTGAGAATACCATAATATGAGTTGTGTATGTTTAATTCATGCTATAATGGGTGTTATGTAATAACAATTTATGATGTAGTGAATGTATCATAAGAGTAAATCACATCACAATCTAACGGTTCATGATGTTATTTATGTTTAAATATAATGATATTTGATCTCATATTTAATGCCATGGATATCACATCATGGTGAGGTGACCCTAAAAAATTGGTGTTTCATTAGTTAATTTGATTTTATGCCATAGTGGTGTACCTTACACCACAATGAACCTTTCTAAGTATTCCAACTAATAATGAGAAGGGGTTTTCACCCAAAAGGAAGGAAACATGTTCAAATTGGCCTTTCGTATGATTAGAACTCATTCAATTTAATGATCAAGACTCGAGTTCAATAAAAACCCATTTCAATCCACAATAAGACCTTTAGGTTCCCCTCCTTGTCACCAGATGGTGGTATAAATATCTATGTTTTAATAAAACAAATGTGGGATGAATTTTCTCCCTTAGAGAAAAAATAAAACCTATTTCCAATCAAAAATTTAGCAAGACCCCAGGGTTAATCCACATATGGATCCAAGAACAACATTACTCAAAATTTTTATATAATTAGTCAAACCACACGGTAATAAATTTTTCAATAAACTATATGAAACAATTCATATAATCAGTCCAAAAATTCCTATAAATAAAAGTTAAGAAAAACAGAAAACATTCTCATGTGTATATAAAAGAAAAACTAAATGTGTCCTTAAGGATAAAAATGGTGTGTCCCATAATAGGGAAACTTGTGTAAAAAACTGTAGACTACTCCCACACATCCATAGTGCAAGACCATATATAATCTTTATATGTCATCACCTTTTCTCTGACCTCCAATTCGATCTAACTCCTACAAGGTCTAAAACCATAATTTCCATTAATATACTAGATATCTACTAAACTGGTAATATATTATTGTAACTATTTTACCCTTCCATCCCACATTTGAAACCGATAATTATGCGGATTTTAAATTTTTTTAACTCATGTTTATTGGATCTTATCATCATGTTTCCAAAAACACTTTGTATCCATCACAATGATCACAAACATATAGAATCAAATATCGGAATATAAATAAGCATAAAAGAAATTATATTACATGGTTTAACAAAATTGGGATATATCCTAGGAACACATATCAACAATGTTTTTATATATAAACTATTCACAACACCTCATATTGTGATTGAAATATCTACAATAATGTCACTAATAGTCTAAGACCAATAACCTCTACCTATCTAGATTTCATTTGTTCATAATAGGGATATATAAAATATATCGTCAACTCATAGGTCAAACTCACAATGATAGAAAACATAGATAAAAACAAAACAATAATGATTGTTCCCTATTATTAACTAATCTTCACTTCTAGATATTCATTGATATACTTCGAAACACCTTACTTCCAAGCTTGGTCTCTAATGGAATTCAATCCAACCAAACTTTACTCTTAATTCCATATATTCAGTAATTTTTACTATGGATACATTGTTATTCCTAGTATACTCTATTTTTTGAGTATGTATCACCCTTCTCCCCATGTGAAATGAGTTATAAAAAATATATATAATTTTGAAATTGAAAATTCAAATATGAAATAACTTCTTGTATCCTCTACTTAAAATAAGGCCATTGGATCTCTTCAAATAACATCTCAACCATTAATACTCATATAATTAATTTTTGGATGGATAGAAAACCACCCAACTAACTTTATAACAATAATTCATTGAATTTTTTTGGATTATCCTAATTATATTAGTCACTAAATGTAAATTATCATCACAGAATAAAAAATAAATTCCTTATTTAAATTTCATTAATATCAAGAACCATCATGTATCGATTAAGAGATTCATAGAATGACCTAATTTTTTATCTAAAAACAGTTGGAAGATTAATTTTCATAGTCTTCTATCTTTGATAATGACCTCAATTTCATTATTTGGTTTATTTAATTGTGGTGTAACATTGATATTTATGTAATGGTATTGAGTTTCATTGAAAAAAATATTATTTCTAACTATCATGGACATTCCTTCTTCTTTCACTACCTAAATATCACAACAGGGTTCCTATAATAATGTCTTAATATTTTTATGATTGTGTAATAAACAATCCCAACTGATCTTCTTCATAATGTAACTTCCTTCCCATAGGCTGATAAATAGATATTTTAAATTTTATGAATTAAGATGCCTTATATTTCTCCGTTTACACCCTAGTTACCATTTTGTGTGATTCATGTGACCCTTAGATAACATTAATTCATGGTTTGAAACTCGTAATCATGTCATAAGAAACTAGTCTCATGGTGTGACCATCATTCTCATGTTGTGATTTGTTCTTTTAATCTATCAATAACTCCATGTTCATATCTCTAAAAACCTCAGTTCGACTATAAACATCATGTCACATTTCAATGTCACTCAAAAAACTTCTAATTGAATTCTAATTTAAATAAAATATAATCCTTATAACATATGGTTTCAACATTCTTCCACATTGGATTTAATTTTCAATCCTCACCCCACACTCTCTAATGGAAACCTTTCTTATATGAAAGGTTTGTAACCATTGGTATATGTCCAAAAACCGTTGGTATTGCATATACCAATGTTTTGGGAAGCTGTTGGTTGATTTGGAATTGGGAAGGACCTATCCCAATGGTTTGGGGAATCCATTGGGATAGGTCGTTCCCAAATGTTTCCCAAACTATTGTGATAAGTAAATCTAAAAAAAAGTTCCAGTAAGGGTTTGAACCCACAACCTCCACATTATATATCAAACACTTTAACATTATCCTATAGTTACCTTTGTGAATATATATATATATATATATATATATATATATATAATTTATTTTATGATATATGATAAATGAATTCATATAAAATAAGGATACTTATCCCAATGTTTCTCAAAACCAGTGGGATAGGCCTTTCCCAATGGTTTTGAGAACCGTTTGGATAGGTACCCACCCTTTCCCAACAGTTTTCCCAAAAAATTGGGAAAAGTGGTCTCAAAGTACCCTTTCCCAACAGTTTGGGCAAATCATTGGGAAAAATTGTGTCAATGTACCCTTTCCCAACAGTTTGGGAAAACCGTTAGGAAACTTGTCCTCAAATTACCATTTCCCAATCGTTTTGGTAAAATTGTTGGAAAAAATGGACCCCTTCCAAATGGTTTTGGAAAACCGTTGGAAATGTGAAAACCATTTGGAAAAGTAGTTTCAATGTACCCTTTCCCAACAGTTTTGGAAAATGAATTGGGAAAGGGGACCTATACCAATGGTTTTTATAAACCATTGGTATAGAAGCATTGGTATAGGTAGGATTTATAGTACTTAATCCACTATATTTAACCATTCCATTTAATCCCCCCTATAGAAATTTTCTCCTATAAAATAAAATTCAGATTTTTTCCCTTATAACATGGATTTGAACAATTTTATGTTTCCATCAGGCTTCTATAGTGCTAAAAACAAGTAAACTACCAATAAACAATTTTATCCGACTATTAGAATAAATTATCATTATTGGAAAAAATAAAAGATGTCAATATCAAAAATATTAAATATTTATTTTTCTTGAAAAAATTGATATATGATGATAATTATCCATGAGTTTTATCTCCACCTAATTTCTTACATTCCAAAACTAATAATTTCTAGTAATAACATAAAATTTCCAAAAATGAATTATATAAAATGGGTATAAAATAATATAAATCCTCATCAGATTGAGGATATTGACTGAACATAGAGGTTCAACTTATAATTATCGAATATAAGTTAACCAAATAGATAATAAATATATCTACCACATATAGTTAAGTTACCAAAAATTACAATGGTGTCATGTCTAACACCAAATTCTCCTTCATATAGTGGTAAAGAACCACAATGAGCTTTCTACGAGAGTTCCATATCAGGTTCTTTGTTAAGTCAAGGTCACTCTTTTTGTCCCAATGAATAATCGATGGCTATCACAATACTTATATAGGATCTTGCAAATGTCTTTTATACATATCTTATATTTACAAGCCTCGATAACTGAAATACATTCTTTCTTTTCCTAATAAAGTATATAAAACCATACTTTTTACTCAGTCATCCAATAGAATTTCTTCTAATGAAGTATTCACCTTCACTTGTGGATTTCAAATCCACAATATATCCATCCCAAACAACAACAGAACAAGAAATCAAATCTATGTCTTTGACTACTTTGAAAACCAAACCATAGTTCAATGTTCCTTGGTTATTATTCAGTATTCTTATTGTGGATATATATTCTTCCTTAAAGAAATTCAAAATCTGTGAGGAAAATCACATATCATAGAATATGGTAGGCCTTATTTTTCTAAGAAAGTATCAACTTCCAATTATTGTTTTATAAAAATTCAAACCCACACACTTTATCCCTCATTGTTTCACAGTTCCATTCCATCTTATATCGGAGTTGAAGTTGGTTTCCATTGTTCTACTATGGACTTCTTAAACACATTTTTTTCATATTTCATCCATGAAATGATAGTGTAAAATTTACAACCATGATATTTTAAACCAATAAAATAAGTTTACTCTTTAATCATAGACATCTCAAATTTTGATCACATCATATTTATAAACATGAAATCATAATTCTGTTTGTTTTCACTATGTATGATCTCATCCACATCAACCATGATCATGAATTGATCATCATCTAAGACTTTCACATAAAGGTTATGATTAATCTCTCTAGTAAACTAATATTTTCTAATATATGATCCCATGAATACATACTAAGCATGATATTCTAACATCAGACTCTACAATGCCTTTTTGAATCTATATACCTTTTAATCATCATTCTCAACATGAAATACTATGTGTTTCTGTTATTGCCTTATTTATTTATGATTGAATTCAGAAATATTTACTTCATATAAATTTAAGAAACTATATACATTATTTGAACATACATTGCAAGAAAAAGAATTATTCATTCCTTTCATACAACTAGTGTGATTGATTCCTTAATATCGAATCCTTTAACTTGTATATATCCTTTACACACTAGCCCCAGTTTATTCTTGATCTCTCTTCCAAGTTCATCAGGATTTTTTTTGAACACAATTTTTGTACCAACCACATTATTATTTCTAAGTCTGTCTAGAGTCTCCCATGTTAGTTGCTTATCAGTTTTGTTACATTATTCATTCATTGATTTCAATATGGATTCTGCATGTAATATCTTCTAAAACGAAGTAGGTCCTACCTCTGATAATAAAGTTTTTTTATCCATTATTATCATTATATGAGTCTATGTTGAAGTATATTTGTCTCTAAAAAAGTTTATTGGATCAACCATAACTATACTTATTCTTGTGTGACTTATTATTTTGATCACTTATTAACCTTTATCTTTCACTAAGTAAACTTCAAAATCATCTTCAATTGGAGGATTTTGAGATTCTCCTGAATCTCAAATTATTTATTCTTTTAATTCACTCTTTAGGAATAATATTTCCCTAATTTTCTTTAGATTTATTTTCTATAATATTCACATCATTTCATTATGTTATTTGTTAAATCCTTTTGTTGAAACATTTATTGGCTTTAGCCTATTATGGGTTGCCTAAAAATATTCCTCCATTCATAGAACCACCATTCTTTCCATGATTTCCCTGTTTATTATGAATGAAACATTTTCTTCTAAATGCCATAATATGTCTCAATGTGGTTTTCCAAACCTGATACACTCCATATAACATTATCTATTCTCCATCACTGAGAAATGATAAATTATAATTGTACAAGACTACTTTTGAATCTTATTTCGATTATTAGTGAGAGATTCCAATTTTTTTCAATAATTTATTTGTTATGTTATTTACCATGTGGTTCCTCCATTCTATGAATCCATTTTGTTGATGAGTCTTTACTGGTGGAATTTCATGAATTATTCCATCTTTCTCCGAATAATTATCAAGTTCCATGGAATTATTTACAATTTTATTATCTTGTCACAAAATCATTATTTTCTCATTTTTAATTGTTTTTATTATTTAAAATATTTTAATAAAATATTAATAAATTATACATCAATGTATATGGTCCAAAAAGTCATAATATATTTAACCTATTTTTTTCATTCTTATTATTTCGATGGTAGGGGGTTATCACCATATTTCCCCTCAAATATGGGTCACAAATGGTTTTGTGTTCCACTTTAGTGGAGGAATATCAAAATTATAATCCAACCATAATAGATTATCTCATTTATAAACCTGATATTTATTCGCACAAGTCCTCTATCATAGAATAAGAGATACCTCATCCTTTAATTTGATATTGTATCCTTTCTAGTTAAATGTGATTTCCAAACTCAAGTCACATCACATGAATTCAGAAAATTATATTGGAGGCCATCCACATAGATAACTTTAGATTGATTCAATTCATCTCTAACTAATAAATTCTTACAACCCTCTTTGATCATTAGTTCCCTATCATTTAAAAATTAAACAGTTCCATCCACACCTACTTTAACATTCTTTATTAGATTTATGTTACCCATTATGTATAATTAATGACTATTATCAAGATTTCACTTTCTACTATTATTAGAAACCTTTCAATCTATCTAACCAATAATGACCTTATATTTAATCTTTATCTACTTCTCATTCCATGAAATTCCAGAATGGTTTTAGATATAACTCTCCCTCATATCAACTTCTTTAAAAAATATTTATCATATTCCTCTTATTCCAATGGATAAAATCTATTTCTCCAATTAATTGAATTTGGTTATTTTTTATCCACTATTATTTTAGTTATATGGTAACAAATTACTATCTTATTCCTATAATTTATATATTTATTCCCATAGTTAGATTAATTGAAAAAATTTCATAAAAAAGTAAATACTAATATGAAGTATATGTCTCTTTTATCCTTTTCTTATTTCCAATTCTGTCTCTTCTCATGTATATTTTAACTTCATTATAATAATACATTATGTGGCCTAATTTAGAAAGAAATTGGAACTTCATTAGAGTAAAAACAATTTTTTATCCATCTATCCATATATTACATTATTTTAAAAAAAATCCTACATTATTGATATATTATTTACGATTGATAACATTATTAATTTTTAAGTTTTCATTTTCTATTTAAACATTTTAGGTCTAGTTTCTATAACCAATCATCATAATAATTCCATCTTTTATCCATGTGATTGGTTATTTGAGCACTCAACCCTTATTATAAAGTTATTCTACTCATTAATCCCTTTCCGTCTATAACTCAATTGAGAATTTCCCAAAATATTGCATCATCATGGATCCATTGTTTATATTTTATAGTTTCTATTTATTATTAGAGATATAAAATTCTCTTTTAGTGTTTCTATTTTATTAACATTCTCCATGAAACAAATATTAAGATCATAAATTATCTTGTTTTATTTCTCAATATTTGACCAATAGATTACTTCTTATTTAGGTTTCATTTAATAATTTTCATATTATTTCGAAAAATTATTATGATGATAAACCTATACTTTAACATTCTCAACACATCTTTCATATTACTATATAAATTCTCCAGTATTCATGTTCATTTTTATCTATAGATAAAATTATTAGGATATCCTTCAAATTCAACCTAGATATCATAAAAATCCATCTACTTGATCATCCTATTCTAATTTAGCTTTATATTTCTCCACTACATTCATCTTTGAATCTTCTATACCTGAGATAAACTCGGTTTTCACACCTTATAATAGAAATTCCTCAATATATTCTTCCTATTTTCTATCCAAAACCATTAAATAATTTTTTCCCAATTTCATTCCATGAATTAATGTTCCTTCTGGTAGAAAATTTATTTCTTTTCTTTTGTTGATAATTCAAACACACCCTCATCTCTATAATTTTTTTTGTATGTATATCGGTGTTTTTAATATTTCTATAATTAAGATATGTCATTGGTAGTTCAACGTAATATATTCCGTTTCCTATCTTAAAACTCCTCTTCCAAAATTGATATAATTTCATTACTTACATATTATTCAATTTTAGCATCTTGGAATTCTTCCTTATCCAAACATTTGAATTAAATTTGTTTAGATAAATTCATTAAAAATATTTATAAATTCACTCTTATTTCATATGTGACAATTAATTTTTTATATCCTAAATATATAACTCCTTCATATTTAATTCTTTATATAAAGTCACTTATATATATTATAAATTGTTGGTAATATCTGTATGATCCTCTTCACTATAGTAGTATATTTTAGAAAATGAACATTATTATGAATGGATCACGGAACTTTAATCAGAATGTTTAAGAAGCTGTTATTATTCTCACTTTAACTTATCCACAATTCACAAAAAAATATTGATGAAAATATAGTTTTTCCATCTTCACTTTTTATCACATTATTAAATATTATCTATGTTGTCACAAATTCCTTCATCAATTTGGAACCCCATCACATATATGCAAATTTTGTTATAAAATACTCCAAAAAATATTTTTTATACTTATCATCATCATTCAACATTTTATTCTATAATTTAATCTTTAACCATCATATGGAATCACTTTCTTAAATTTCATGAATTGATACTGAATAAATATATAACCCATGAGTTCACAAATGTGATCTCATTGTGATATTACATACCTAATAATTAAAAATATTAAATAAGGTCACTACCTTTTTATTTATGACAATCTACATGATGAAAACGTTTAATGATATATTCACTAGGAAAAAACCAATGGACCAAATATCACATGTTGTAATTTGTAGTCACAATATTAAACCTAAGAGAGGGGTGAATTTGGGTGGGTAAATATTTTCTTCTTAAATCATGTTTTTTGGATCATTCCCTCATGTTTTTAATGTCACCTTTAATATATCCTAATGATCACACAAAAAAATAAAATATATAAATAAAAAGAAGCATAGACATATAGATTTAACTTGGTTCACCCACAAAAAGATACATCCATGGATAAAATATCTATAATTTGTTGATAATAATAATAAACTGTTATCCACTGGTTGTTATTAAAATCTTTAGGATAAGATCACTTATTATACATAGAACATATCTTCTACCACAATCAAACTCATTGATTCTTAAGAGGGTTATAAAAAAGATAATTTCAACTCTTAGGTTATTCTCAAAATGATAGAAAATTTAGGTAAAACACCAAACAACAATTGGTGTTTTCTATGAATATTTTCTTCCCTAATAGATCTTTAATGATATTCATAAAAACACTTTTCTTCTATTCCCAGTATTCAATGGAATTCAATCCTATCTCATTTAACTATTTATTCTATATATTTAATAATATTCACAAAATATTCTCTCTTCTTCATCATATAATTTATTACAACTCTTTATCTATGTGTATATTACCCTTAACCTTTTATACATTATGTTCTACTGAATCTATAGAATTATGATATTCTAAATTCAACCATAAATCAACTTTCAACATCCCTCAATTCAAATTCACTTATTGTATTATTTCTAGCAACATATTACCCATTGATATTAAAATAGGTTTTTGATGGGTGAACCAAAACACTACCCAACTTACTTGATAAATTTAGTTCATTGAATGTTTTTGAATTCTCTATATTTCAGTCTTCACAACATGAATATTATCATCATGAGATAACAAAACATTTCATTCTTTGGTTTTGTAAAACTTCCAGTGGAATAATGATGTGGCAGATAGACCCTAGAAATGACCAGGATTTTTGTTGAAAAATATTTGAAAGCTCAACTTTCAAGAAATCATTTCTTTCTTCATTACCTTAATGTCACTACATGGTTTCATTAATCAAAAAATGACCAAGATATTTAGAAATTAATATTTATTTTCACTAAAAAATATCCTAAAACACAACCTTCAGGAACTATCTTTCTTCCTTCACAATCTACAGGTAATAACATGGTACATATAATCTTAGTGTGATCATCATATCATAGTTTTATAAAAAAAATTCATTGATCTTCTCCATGGTGTAACTTACTTCCCATGGAAGGTCTAATAGAGTTTTTAAAATTTTACAACATAAGAAACCTTATGTTTCTCTTATTATAGCTTATTTACCCTTTTGTATGATCTAGTTGACCCTTATATAAAATTGTTTCATGAAATGGCTCTTTTAATCATTATATGAGAAAATATCTTGATGGTGTGGCCCTCCTTCTCACATCATGGTCTGTTCTTATAATCTTTGTAGAAATCCTTATTAATATGTCTAACCACCTCAACTCAACTCCATAAATCTTCTCACTTCTCAAAATCTCACAAAAACCATAAATTTAATTATAATTTTAAAATATATATTAAAAATTTTTGTTTGAATAGTATAATATATGACGATCCATATACTTCGATATACATATGATGTATATTTTAAAAATTGTCTTACGATATCGATGTCGTGGACCCTACCACTTGTTCTGAAACTTAATTATTTTGTTGTAAACAAAGAGATTGAATGATTTAAGGTAAAATAAATCATTTCAAATTTTGAAATGATTTGATACTCAAAATTCATTAATTATGGGTAACACATGTTGGATATCATGTGATGGTAGACGACTCTCGACTTCATTCATTTAATGAAATAATCCTATGTAATGGATACGATACTCTTATTTTGTGTGTGTGAAACTTGGTATATCTTTGAGACTATCTATCCATAACTGATAATATATATTGTCCTTGATATCCTTTTTTTCTTTGATAAAGAATGTTCTAGCACACTATTTAACATAACTAAGTTCTCACATTGTATATGAGGCAACCCATGAATTTCATAGATAAATATTGCATCTTATTATATGAATTTACATTACATATCATTACAAGACATTCCATAATCATAATGTTTTAGTTTATTTAGAAACATGTATATATAAAAAACATGTACATAAAATATCTACATAATTTCCCACTATTTTCTTCTCACCTAACGCCCTTCTAAGACATAAAAAACTCCAAACATTTCTTCATATATTGGGGAAATTAAAACATAATAAAGGGTGAACTCATATACTTAATAATTGTAAACAAGAGATATTTCAATCAATGATAATTTTTAAGTATAAAATGAGCATATTGGTTTGATAAAACCATCATAACATTTAAAAATCATACCTAAAAATTGATAAATCAAAATCATGATTTAGTTCAAAATGCATGGAAGTTTATAATAAATGAATCATAAAGGACTCAAATAAAATTATTCATGAGATAATAACATTGGAATAATATCATATCCGAAATAGTTGTCATAAATTATGGAATAATCATAATCATATAAACATATTGTCAAGGCTACCCACAAAGACATTAATCACTTGTTAGGATTCATCAAATCACAAGTGTACATTATTTGAGATTAGTATATCCTCTTGTGTACTCTTGTTGGGCTTGGAAAAACCTACCATATAACCTTTGAGATTATGAAACATTAATATTTACCCAATGAATTTTAGGGATATAATAGACCCACCTATGACCTAATCACAATCCATTCATATTATTACCACAAGATCATGGAAACATTTATTATTTCATCATAGATTAACCCATGTAAAAGAAAACAAGTTTCGTTATGATTTCATCATCATAATTAATAAACATACATGGAGAGAAA
This sequence comes from Viscum album, assembly GCA_963277665.1. Taxonomy (NCBI): domain Eukaryota; kingdom Viridiplantae; phylum Streptophyta; class Magnoliopsida; order Santalales; family Viscaceae; genus Viscum; species Viscum album. The sequence continues at coordinate 1,506,420,457 of OY728139.1, read as the reverse complement.
AAGGATGGTATAATTTGATTATATCCCTAAATAAGTATGATAAACATCAATGTGTTTTTTTCATAGATGAAAATAATTGTAAGACCACTAGAACATTTCATGAGGAAAATACCCATTTCATTTTGAAATGACTTATTTCAAATATAAAAATATCCAAAATATTAGGAAACTTTTTTTATTTGAAAATAATTATGGAAAAGAGAAAAGAAATATTCACTGAAAATATTAGTCATGATGTAAGGAAAATTCACTCATACGATAAATGTTAAAACAAATATTTTCTTCACTGATTTTGTAAATAGTTACCTATTTGAAAAAAGACATGAAAATCCCTTTTAAAAAAATTATAAAATTTATAACATTGGAAAAAAGATATCAATTAAAAATTTTATAATAATAATAACATTTTTTAAACATTTTAAAATTAAATATGGATATGTAGAAAAAATATTCTCGATCGAATAGAAAAACAAAGTTGTTCTCCATAAAAACAATTTTCCTAATTTTGAGTATATAATGAGAGGAAAATGAAGGGAAATATCAGAATATATAAAAAGAAAAAGGTAAAATAAAATAAATAATATTTTTGAAATATTATCCCTAAAATTTCATCATTATAAATTTTTTATCATAAATAATTCTGTCAAATAAGAGATTGGAACCTAAAATCCTTAATTTTTTGCTAACTTTGGAATCATCACCCCATGAAATAAATAACATTAAATGAAACATTAAATAACATAAACAAAAATATATTTATGATATATGATATCAAATGTTTATTAAATATGCCTCATGAAAAAAATAAATGGTGAATATGACATATGTCTCATAGAAACCAAAGTGAGATGAGAAACCCTTATATTATGTCTAACTTGATTCGTCTGAAATCTAGAATATTTTCTAATAAATTCTATATTTATTATAAAATAAAAAAAACAGATTCATAATTATAATTTCATATATGATCCACTTTTAACATTTCAACACCCAAATATTAATAAATCTATTTTAAAATCATCACTTCTAGGTGTTAACTAATTCATTGTTCATGAATGTTTTGTTTAAGCAGTTCAAATCCAAGGACTTTAATCATGGTTCCATAATATATTGAAATTTAATCATATAATTTATAACATATATGCTAATTATATACATATTTAGAATGATCTATAAAAGTTAGATATAAAAAATGAATTACATCATTCAAAGAGATAGTAGTTTGTACGTATACATAAATACTTTTTTCATTTTCTAATGAAATGGGATAAAGAAATATAAATAATATTATATCATTAAAGTATCATAGTTATATAATAAAAATCATATATATTCATTAAATCCATCCATATAAATTACCATTGATACAGTGATGGAAAATGAATCATATCACTTCGTGGAGGTGGTAGTTCATACGTATGCATGAGTGATACTTTCATATCCAATTTGATGGAAATTGATTGTAAAATGGTTGTAGCAAAATCATAATAACATATCAATATATTTATCATATAGTATTAATTATTTTAGTATGAATAAAATATATTGAGTGTAAGTTGAAGAAGAAATAAAATTGGAAAGAGTTCGGTAAAACAATTACTTATTCTTCGATAACCCCCCTTTGTCTTATACATTAATCCTTCATAGGATGATCTTAATATAATAGAAAAATATAAATAATTAAGGTAATTATGCAAATATGGTATTATTATATGTATTGGTGGTTATAGATAGTTCAAAAATTAGTTAATAAGGGAGTATAGTGGGTTAACTTTTATAACTAGGGGAGATGACACAAATGGATTACATAAACGATTTAGATAATATAAAGTAATTATCTTGTGAAAGTAAACAAATGTGTAATTATTTGAAGGTAAGATAATATAGTGTTTAAATATTATCAACCAATAATATTTAGACAATCTTATGTGGCATTCTTACCCCTATTTATTTGTTTAACCCCCTCTAATAAACCTATTTTAATCCTAATTGTGGTAAAACAAATTTATATTTTTAATATTAATTATGATCCAAACTGAAATAGGATTCTATAAATTTTTTAATATAATTATTAAAAATGTTGAATCCATTTTATCATTTTAAAATTCTATAATTGGAAGAAATTAAATATTTAATATGTGTGAATAACATAATGAAAATCAATTTTTAGACAAATACATTTTAAGTAGAAAATTTAATTTACATTCATTATGTGAATAGTAAAACTATCAAAAAAATGTTAAAATATTTAATTGAATATATAATCTATGAATTTAATTAAAATAATTAATCAATAATGATTTATTTAATATAACTCTTTTTACGCTTAAATGGTTTTATCTTCATTAATAATAATTATACAACATATTTTTGGAGGATTATTCATTTAATAATATTAATTTTCAATATATTTTATTAAAACCATATTTAAATAGTGATAAATATACATTTTTTAATTATATAACATGTAGAAAATATATTGTTTTGAGAAATTGTTATTTTAATTATTAAACGATTTAATTAAAATATGGTGATTATAAAAACACTTTTCTATCATAACCATTAATTAATATAATTTATAATTATTTTAATGCTATTAATAACAAAAAATACAATGTGTAGGTTATAAAGGTATACTATATCATGGGTTTATTTAGACTATATATTGTATGTAAACAAAACTATCAAACACCTCAATTATATTTCAATGGAAATGATTATAAAATCTTGTGGTGTTATATTTTAAACCCATTAAAAATAATTTCAACCTAAAAAATTCATAATTATAATAAAAATAATAATATATATTTTCTTCATCACATTCTCAAGTTTCCAAGTATCTTCATCTAATTTATGATTCCTCTAGAAAACATTAACGAGGTGAGTAGTTTTGTTGCATAACACTTTATTTCTATGATCCATGATTTATACTAGTATTAATTTATATAAAAGATCATGCTCTATAGTTATGAGCTCTATGTTTAGTACATGTGAAGGAACATGCACTTACTTCCTCAAAAGTGATAGATGGAATGCATCATAAACCTACAAGATGTTTAGTGGAAGTGCCAAGTGATAATAAACCATCCAGATCTGGTCATGAATATTAAAAGTGATGATCTATCTAGGGATGGAAATTAACTTATTTTTAAATATTATTACCTTATCCCATGTATAAATCCGTAGTAATACCTTCTCATGAGATTGAAATTCCATATATCCCTGATTATTGTTAACATAAATCATTTTTCAACATTGAGATGTCGTGATGTGATCGTGAATAGATCTAGAATTCTCTACCATTTCCTTAACTTTATCAGGTCTCAATAGTTTCTTTCTCCTTTTATATCCTATTATGTGGTAGTTCTACACTTCCTTCCATAAAGTGAATCATAACAAAGAATCTCCATACTTGAGTGAAATCTATTGTTATATGAACACTTGACTAAAGGATGTAATTGATCCCAAACAACTATTAAATCTAGATAACATGATATAAATATATCCCCAAGGGTTATATTGGTCCTCTCATTCATACCATCTATCTATGTAAGATAATTGGTACTCAAATAAAACTCTATTTCTATATATTTTTGAATACTTCACTATAACACCATGGTAAACCTCGGATATTGATTAGATATAACCGAATATGGTACTCTGGGAAACCTTACCACTTCCTTAATGTATATCCTAGAAATATGATCAAGTGATAAATATTCTCTAATAGTTATTAAATGTGTTAAATTCTTAATTCACTCTACCTAAAACCAAATATAATTATGTCGTTTAGATGTTCAAGGGAGTTTAGTGATGAATTCCATGGTAATGTTTTCCTATTTCCATTATGGTGTAGGTAATAGTTATAAAATTAACATAGACATATATATCATAGATTTAACTTTATGAAATTCCAAGAACTGAGATGCATAATCTATAATATCTCTCTTCATGTATTCCCACAATAAATACTCTTTCATATATTTTTACAACTTCATACTTCTAGGATGAATATATAATATCAATCTAGGAGCTTCTTCGAATAACATTTCAATTTTATTATTGATGGGACTCAAACTCAGTCATTGTACCATTTTATTCCTTCACAATCAAGGTTTAACTCAAAAACAATTTCTCGCATTTTAATGAAGTTTTACATCTTCCTTTTGTGCCTCAATAATATTCATATTGATTGATGGTTGAACATTAACTTGATAAAGATACAATTTATCCTCTTACCCCAATATTTTAAGGTCCATCCTTTGTAAATCTAGAAATATTAGTTCTTTTTCAATCCTTGGTAAAGATAATATATCATGATCCTTTTGAATCAAAGCATCAACTACCTTGTCTTCTTTCCTAGTGTGGTATTATATTGAGAATTTTTAATCCTTAAAAAACTCCAAACAACTTCATTGACACATATTCATCTATTTTGGGGTGAATATATACTTTAAAATTTTATAATCATTATATGTGTCACATGTTTCTATGAAATTATAATGCCTATATATCTTAAATTAAAAGATTAATTGCGCTATATATAAGTTGTGGTCCAAGTAATTCTACTCATGAACCTTTAATTGATGAGAGGAATATGCTATAAATATATCACTCTTAATAAGAACACATCCTAGACCCTTATTAAATGTGTCACTATAAATCAAAAACCCATTTCCACTATAGGGTAGTTAGATAATATGTGAATTTATCTACCTTCTCTTTAGTTCCTTGAAAATTTATTCATAATACTTAGTCCAAAAGAACTTGAATTCCTTATGAGTTAAATTAGTTATTTTATTAAATAGCCATGAGAAATGATTCACAAGCATCAATAATATATAGACAATGCAAGTAAACAAAGGATCTCGATCATAATGGTTGGTCTAGGCTAGTTTTTAATAACATTTTCATTTTATTGATCCATTTTCATACCCTCACTTGAGATTATATGACCTAAAAATAATGATTTTTTTAGAAAAAATCCATAGTTGGTAAATTTTCCATACAGATTCTCCTTATATGGAGACATAAATAAAATCCTTATGTTATCTCCATGACATTACTTTCTATTAGAATATATGAGAATATTTTCTATAAATACTTACCCAAAATGATCAATTTTGATCCTTAAATACACTATTCATTAAATATAGGAAGCTAGTGGAAGAATTAGTAAGACTAAATGGTATCACAATATATTCATAGTGTCGATACATCATAATGAAGGATTTCATGGGTATGTATTCACTTTTACCCATAAATTATCAAAATCAATATTAAATATCGATCTAGGAAAAAAATTATATCCTCAAAAATGACAGAAAAAATCATCAAAATGAGGTAAAGGATACTTATTCTAGATCATGATCTCGTTAAGTTAATGATAATCAACGTAGTGTCACATTGATCAGTATTTCTTCATAAAAAAATAATAGTTTCACCCCAATAGGACTCACTTGGATGAATGAATCCATTATAAATATTATCATGGGTTTTCTTCTTCAATTCCTATAACTCAATCAGAGCTATTCTATATGGATTCTTTGAAATTAGTTTATCATCAGGAATGAGTTCTATTGAAAACTAAAATTTATAATTCAAAGTTGTACTAGGAAAATATTCTAGAAATACACTAACAAAATATTCTATAACAGGAATATCGTATATTTTTTGTTTCTCCCCAACAATTTGAGATAAAATTTAATTAAAAACATAAAATAGATGAAATTGAAAATTTAAGATCATATTTATCATCACACAGAGAAAAAACCATAGGTTTATTCAAAATATCAAATGTGACATACCTTTATCACTATTTTATATTATATATATATAAATAAAGTTAATCATTCAAAAAATAATATCAAATTCAAATATAGGAGGAATAATGATATTTTTAGGATGTAAATTCACATAAACTTCAATTGGATAAGAATGATATACTTGAGATATGATCATCATAACATTAGTAGTTTTCACTACTAATTAAAAATCTAATTGTTGAGGTGGTAATGTGATACCATTATCAAATTATTCAGATATTAAATAGTGCATAGATCGTGAAAAAAATACATTAGTAGTTATAGTTTGGGTGGTAAATTTACCTTTCACCACTTCGTTATCATACCACACGTCACAAATAGTGATTTCATGATATTTCCCTTTTTCTCTTGGATTAAGAGGTAACAGATGTCGATCATCACCATTAACCCTTGGATTCAGGAATTGGTTATCATATTTTCTATAATCCTTTCATTTTAAAAACATGAGTGTGTATGGTTCAATCTAAGTATATTTCTTGTCACTCACATCATTATCTAACTTCTTCCCATAACGTCATCATTTTATTCCAAGATAAACATACATTCCGCACTAAAGTAATATACTAGCACTCTTAAGGTAATTTCATCCATTTTTCTTTCCACGCTTATGAATTAAACGAAGTCTCATCTTCTACCCTCTATGTTTTTTATTATTAAAACTTCCTTTTAATTAAATATTTGTTTTCTTAACAAAACCATGCGATTGATGGATGTCGTAAATTTATACTTCTACCTTAAGATCAAATTGAATTATTTCTTCATATCTAATTAACTCTCATATGGATACAACCCTTCAGATACTTTTATTAAATCCACCAATGAATTGATAAATCTTTCTTTTAGGTTGGATGATAATACCTGAATCATACCTCACAAGTCCTGTAAAATTTGTGTCATATGTACTAATGGATTCATCGTCCTTATACTTTATCACATTTAATTCCTTCTCTATTTATTTATGCAGAATTATAGGAATGTACATGTTAAAAAATATACTTTTAAACTCATCCCTCTCTAAATAGTTAATTTATTAATATTTTCTAATGTTATTAATAAGAAACTACCATTTATTTTCTTGACCATTCAAATGATAAATAGCCAAAATAACATTTTCATTCTCCGAACACTAGAGAATGGAAAATATATCTCTAGTTGTACTGATAATTTTTCAAACAATTATTAGATATGAGGACCCAGAAAAATAAGGTGTATATTTCCTCAGGATGGACTCAAGGGAATGATGTTCCCTCCTTCTATATTTTGGAATATTAACATGATTTATATATTATAAAATATGTGTACACATATCAATGATATTTTGCATTGAAACTCCAATAAAATTCAGTTTATTAGGATGAAATCATTTCATCTTCCATCACATTTAGTGTTACCATGATTTGTTCTTCTTCTATCCATTTACTACAACCACAAATAATTGTTTTAGAAACAAATAAAACATAGTTAGAAACCATATAATCATGAAAATCATTTATAATATTTATAAATCAAGAAACCTTATTTTAAATCTATGACACATAAGGTTTAACCTAGTTCATCAAATGACAACATCTATTGAAATCCTTTATAATGGTTCATAAATAAAATTTTAAATGACCCAAGAATATCCCCTGAGAAAATTTTGATAAATTTGCAGTCGTAGGCCCACTCATCTTACATCGATGGTGATAAAGTTAATACCGAGTTCTCCCCTATTATATTTTTTACCCTTGGGTGCATCTTTGTTGTAGCTAAATCAACCTACCCTTACCAAGATAGAGTTGTATTTGATAATAAAACCAAACACCTTTATTTACCATTAATAATACTATTATCATATTATTTGGTTTATCCTAAGGGTTCTCACTAAAGTTTCCTAATCTGAGTTTCCAAAAATAAAAAATCCAAGTTATGATTCTAATAAGGTGACAAAAGTATTTCATACATAAATATTATATCTTATTGGATAAATATTCATTTGATATCATTATTATACATGCTATAACTATAAAGGTATTGTGTATTTGGAAACATAGATTCACAAAAAAATAATATATAAAATATCTACATCGTCTCTCGCTAATTTATTCATAACTAGATCCCTTCTTAGACATGTTGTACTTAATACATTTCTTCATATCCTATTTAAAAGGAAACATAATAAAGGGTGATTTAAAATATTAGGTAAGGGTAAAAAAGTGATTTATCAATAAATGGTCATTTTTAATCAAAACATGATAATAAGGGTATGATAACATTTGTATACCATTTGAAAATTGAGTACATTAATTCATCTATCATAATCATGAGTCATGTAACAGAGATTGAATGATTATAAGACATTAATAATAAAGGAATAAAAGAACATAAGACATGGGAGCATAATATTTAAATAATTTTCTTTCCTAAAAGAGTGTCATAAAGTGTGGCATAATCATAATTATATAATCGTATGCCAAGGCTTTCCACCCACACATTCATCGCAAGTTATTTTTGGGTTAACAACTTGTGTACCTTCTTTCGGCTTGAGATAACCTCCCATAGACCCTTGTTGGCCATGGGATAACCTCCCATGTTATATTTGATCTTAAAAAATAATTCTTTTGACAATAAGTTGTGGGGATATAATGGAACCACACACAATATAATTATAATCCATTTATATGTGTTCCATAATATTATGCAAATATTTATCATTTCATCAAAGTTTAACATATAGAAAATAAATCATGTTTCAATAAGATTTCATTATCATAATTAAAAACCATCTAGAGAGATAATAAGTATGGTATCATTGGATCAAATACCCACTGAATCATAATTAACATCAATAGATTTTTTAGTAGATTAAAATACCATTAAAAGATCACTAGAATATTTCTAGATGAAAATACCCTTTTCATTTTGAAATCACTAATTTAAAATCTGAAAATTTCTTGAATAAAATGGAAAAACGATCATTTAAATAAACAATAAAATTTTTAAAAGGGATATTTAAATATAATATCAATCATGATAGTATAAAAATTAGTTAATGTTCTGAAGGTTAAAACAAATTTTATATTCACGCCATTAGTAAAAAGTGCCTCATTTGTATTATGAAAAAAACTTCACTTTTAAATAGTTTTATAGAATTTCAAAAATGGGAAAAAACTAATTTAATAAATGATTAAAGAAGATTAAAAGCATTCTTGAAAATTTTCTAAATAAAATAAGGTCTTGGAAGAAAAGAATTCGCAACTAAATGAATAAAACAATGTTGGTTTCCATAAAAAATATTTATATCATTTGTGTACTTAGAGAAAGGAACATTTCAGTAAATATTTTGATATATATATATATATTATATTAAAATAAATAATATTTTTTAGAGATAGATCATATAATTTCAACATCATAAAATGTAATCATAAACAATACTGATAAAAAGAAAGATTGTAACATTAATTCCTTACCCATTTAGTATCTTTGAAAACATAACCCACATGAATGAAATATATTTAAAATAAATATTAAATAGAATATTTGTAAATTTATATATGATATAATATACCTAAGGGTAATTATATATACCACATGAAATAAATATGTCATGAATATTGTATATGTCTCACAAAAATAAAGTGAGATAAGAAACACTTACCTTAAAGCAGAATTGATTCATAAGGACTCTAACCTTTGTATAATAAATTAATATTTTTATAATTTTTTAAAAATAATCATATTAAAAATTATAATATCATATATTATCCACTTATAATATTTAAACATCCATTTATTAATAATGTTTTATTAAAATCAACGTTTATGTGTGTTAATTGTTTCGTTATTCATGAATGATTCATTTCGATAGTTCTGGTCCTTTTACTTTGATCATGGACACATAATTACCAAACTTTCAGTAATTTAATGTATAACTTATAAATATTAGTTATATACATAATTATAACCATCCTTTAAATGAATAAATTGAATCAATTATTTCACTATTAATGGAGACAACAGTCCATACATATACATGAACGTTCTTTTCATTTTCTAAAAAAAAGAAGGAAAGAAACATAAATAAAATTTTATCATTAAATAATCATAATTATATCCTAAATATTATATATATTCATTAAAAAATCATTATAAAAATTTTTGTGAGGCAGATATGGAAAATAAATCTCATCACTTCATAGAGGTGGTAGTCTACACATACAAACGACTAATAATTTCATTTCCCATTTGATGGATATGAGATGTAAAATGGTTATAAAAGAGACATAATAATATATATTTATATTAATAATACTTTATTAATTATTTTAGTATGGATGGAAAATATTTATAGTAATAATAAGTATAAATAAACTTTCTAAGAGTCGGGAAGACAAGTACCTCTTTATTGAGAGATCTCCTTTGTATTTCACCATTAGACTTCTTAGAATGGTCTTATTAGAATATTTTAATTTCGGGAATAAAGGTAAGGATTCAAAGAAGTTTTTATTTTTGGTATTTTTAGATCTATAACATCTAATTTTTTTGAATAAGATAATAGAGGAGTCTCCCTTTTATAAGTGAGTGAGAGGATACACATAGAATTTCTTAAACTATTTTAATAATATAAAGTAATTTTATTTTGAAAGTGGCACTAAATGGAAATTTATTTAAAGTTAAAATAATAGAGGGTCTAAATATTTTCAAAAAGAATTAATTTTACATGTTTATGTGATATTATTCCCCTTAACACTTTATTTAACCCCTGATAAACCGACTTTAACCTTAACCATGGTAATAAATTTTTACTATTTTTAATATTAATTATGACTATAAATGAAAGTTTCATTATTATAAAGTTTTTATAATTTGATTCCAAATGTGGAATCCATTTTTTTAATTTCAATTTCATTAAGTGATAGAAATTTAATTTTAAATAAGCATGAAAAATGAAACAAAAACCTGTTTTTAGGAAAATGCATTTTTAAGTATAAAACTGAATTTAATTTTTTTAATTGCTTACTAGAAACTTTTAAATGAATGTTAAAATAATGGATTTAATATATATTCCATTAATTTAATTATAACTAATAAATAATTATTATTTATTTAGTTTTTTATGATAAAATCATTCCACATATAAAAACAATTTTCTAAAACAATAATCATTTAAATTTAAATGGTTTTGCCTTCATTCCTAACCATTAAATAACCAATTTATGAATGATACTCATTTTTTCAAATATATATTTAATATAATTCATTAAATTAATTTTTTAAATAGTTATAAATATACTCTATTTATTTATTTAACATGAATAAAAATATATTTTCTGAAAAAATATCACTTTTAATCATTAAATGATTTTGTTAAAATTGATTACTTAGCGAAAAAAATATCATCCTAAACCAGTATGAATAAATTTAATAATTTTTTTAATACTATTCGTACCCACTAATGTGACTAGTATTTTATATATTCATAATATATTATATTTTTATTTTATCTTTGGGTTGAATGTAAAGTAAGCTTTTGAGCACCACAGGTTTATTTCAAAGTAAATTCATAAAAAATCTTAGAGTGTTACAGTACAAGGATTATAGTTGTTAGGGTTATCCTTACTGAGTTTAGAGTCCTTAATTTTTCAATTTTTGATCTTTATCAATTAAATTCCAATAAGGTAGATAATTATATAGAGTAAAAGGTAAAAGTATAAATGTATTATTTTTTTCTTCGCTATTTATTAATTTAGTGATGATATATCTAGAAAAAAATTGTTTTATTCCTTTTTTTGGATCATTTGATGATCCTACAATATATATAAGTGGTATTAGAGACATAATCATCATCGAATCGACATGTTTTTATAATTTTATTTTTAATATCTTGGATATCGTAAGGATTTATCAGCCATATTGTAGCATATGATATAATGTGGTAGATGGTCAGCCATTGGATATCATTCATGATTATATATTTTAATCCATATAGGATAAAAATATATTTTACCATAATTTATAATACATTGAAAACATTCAGTTTTAGTTTGTGTTGTAATATATTATATAGTTAATATTTTAGGTTAAGATTTGAACCTTGTGTTACCTAAAAAAAAACAATCAAATCATAACGGTGATATAAGAAATATTTTCTATTATGTCTGGCCCATGTATATTCATGTAATATATATATATATAATGTGTAATAGAAATTAATTGTTAGTTCTTATTATATCATCTACCATGACTCAACTCTCAAGTAATGAAATATAGGCAACTTAATTCAGATTAAATAGGCATCCCATCACCAATCACGGATTACAAAAAGGAATAATGTAAGGAACATCAATGACCCAAATAATGTAGTTTTGATCTTTAGTGGTGGACTATATAAAATTGTGCTTCGGAGTTATATAAGAAACATCTCATGATTTCAATGCTTGTGTAAGCAATTTCATTAACCTTTATAGGATTAGAGTGTTTGTATCTACGTAAGAGTCTGTCTTAGCATGTGTAGGATTAAATTGAATAGATTATTATTGATAATCCCTATATCAATCATAATATATCATTTAATAATAAAATTAAAAAAACATATTCTGGAAAAAAATTAACATATTTTATATATTGATTACAAAAAATAAGACTTGGGCATTGTAAATAGGATATTTTCAAGCCTAAGTAACATTTTTAATGTTCGTATTCATATATTACATTTAAAAAATAATTAAAATATTTTATTATTTATTAATTAATTTTAAATAATCATGTGTATGAATTTTTTATAGATTGTGAATATTTTGTGTGCATTAATTTATATGATAAATTATGTCTTATAAAATTTTCATGAAATTCATAACATGTTAGGTACGACATCAAAAGATTTAGTTTTCATCTTAAATGACTTAAATTTGTAATTATAGATATTATATTGAATTTATTTCTTGAATGTAGTTTATATATATAATGAATTATAAAAATTATTGAATTGAAATCACTCTTATGTAAACAATTTGGGGGGTAGAGGGACTCTAAGATAGACTTCCCACTGTATTGGAGGCTTATGCATAATTCTTGAAAAGTGAGGGTTAAATATCTGTAGATCCAAACATTATCATGTGGGGTTTTATAATTTTATATAATAATAAACCATTACACGAATAGTTCATATATCATATGCATGGGACGTAATTAGATGTGTATGAATTTGTTTTACTTTTATTTTTTATGAGTAACACAAATTGTGGGTTGTGTAAAGAGTTACACATTAATATTACTCAAAAATATTAATTTGTTTGTGGAAGATTCGTGGACTGAGTTTATGGTCTAGTGAGAAATAATAAATAATAGTATTTGATAAAATAATATTAAAATTTAATTCTCATATTAACTGTTTGTCGAAAAATAATAATAATATTATTATTATTTGTCATGGGGTTTGGCGGGGTTTAAATAAATAACAAAGGTAACTTGTGAAATTACTTTATTTTAACCATAGTAGTATATAAACCCCATTATATTATTTTTTATGAAATCCAATTTATTTATTTTTGTTGGGAACAACAGTTTTGGAGAATCTTCTCAGGCCCTAGAGAGATCCCTTCTCCAAGAATGATCCCAGGAATAGAGAGAAAACATCCACCACCATCCCACTCTCAAACCAAGAGAGATATAGGAGAATGCTTTGGAAGTGGTTCTTGAAGCCATCAAAGGTGGATTAAGCATGTAGTGGGATTTTCTATGATATCCCCTATAGATTCCTGAAGCGATGTTTGGAAATTTTTGGAACACATGTGGATCACCGCTGTAGAGAATCTACTCTTGATCCCTACAACGCATTGATGGTACAACACAGATATATTGTCAGATCCATCAACAAATCCATAATTTCAACAAGGTAATTATTTAATTAATGAAATTAATTATAAATATTATATGATGAGCCTATATTTTGTTCTAGTGTTTAATATCTTTTCTATATTCTTTGATTCAATTAAATATATCACGATGTTTATAATTTTGTAAATCTTGGATTAATCAACAATCATGAAAAAAGAAAAGCTCGGCATGATCCACCTCAAAATTACGTTGTGACTGGAAACTACATGTGATATCAAAAGGGTCACATAATTATTTAAATATTTTTATTGATTTACATATTTTTAATTAGGTTTTCAATTCACCGTTTAATCGTTGTTTTAGTCGGAATTGTCAGATCTCAATTTTTCCTCCTTCGTTTCCAGTAGATCAAATAAATGTGATTAATTGTTTAAATGAAACATAATCTAATATCTAGTTTGGAGGTTCCAAGTATTTTGGATAAATAACACAAGAATACACACCATGTAACCAGAGTTACACACCATGTACTTATGTTTAAATCACAACAATTAATTCAAAAATTAATCCAAACTATGTGTATTGATGACACCAGTGTATTAATTTCTTACACAATGAGTTGACTAGGATAGGGTGGTTCATGGTCAACCATAGTACATTCCATATATCCCAAGTACATGATTTGTAGTCCATTTGAGTCATAGATGGGCCTTGTGTTACCATACATGGCCTACTTAACGAGTGAAAATGTAACTTAGAGACCACATGTCGTGTAGTCATTTATAAACACGGTGTACCCCATTTTTCTGAGGCATGATTTACACGTTAAGTCTATAGGCATGTTCCTTAGATAGATGGTGAGTGATGTAAGAACTGTATATCTTTCCTATACAGACTATGCACTTATACGTAATTATACATATTTAAAATTAATTTTTCATAATAAGTAAACCTTATCGACATGTGTTTACATGTGGTGGCTAAGTTGATAGGACATGCCATGTGATATGATTTAATATATAAATATGTGTGTGTGTGTTTAATTAATATTTTCATAATGTTAAAAATTTAAATATTGTGTGTGATTTTAATGACATATATTACTCTATGTGCATTAAACCATGACATGTTACCAAAAACTCATGTAATTCATGTAATCATTAAGTTAATACTAAACATCATGAAATTAAATGATATTTCGTTTCTGATATATGTCACAAGAGTAAATTGTATATGAGTATAATACATGTTGGGTAGATTTGGATGGGTATTCTTTTTTTTTTGCCTCTAAGGTAAATTTATGTAGACAATTATTTTTAAAAAAAAATTAATTTTTCAAAAAATATATTGGATGATAATCTCCAGGAAATTCATAAAATAATTAAGATAAAAGAATTAATTAATTAATTAATTAATTAATATAATTAATTAATTCGGATGTGATTTATATTAAATACAAATTATTAATAATTGTATGCTAGTTTTATTAAATTCATAATCCATTTGTTGCATCTGGATTATCACGAACATAGACTGGACCTTTATATGTGATTGGTTTCATTTAATTTGTTATTAAGTTAAATTGTTCATCTACTTGACTTCTCTCCTGTTGTTATGTAAGGGATTGTGATCCAATGGTTTCTTTTATTGAAACACTTATCCCTCACATGTCTGCGAGTAAAACAATATGTAATGGATGGAGTTCCCAATCTTCTGGAGGCCGTTCAAGTTTGTAGTCGAGGTGAAACCAATCCAAGAGTGATACATAGGGGTACAGGTGGAAAGGTGTAAAATGAACCGTAATTGCTTCAGGGTTTCCCCCCTAGTTCAATGCTTAGTTTATCAACTTCTAGATAAACTAACCATTAGTAAAATATCATGATCATACTGCGTTATTATTTTATTTCTATCAACATTCAAGGTTATTTCATTATGGATATTTTTTCGTGATCACATAAATTAATGAAGTTAATGATCCTCCAAGATAGAACTCAAATAAATTGGATTACACACAAATATTATCTAATACATGGTTAATAACATAAGTAAATACACTTAATATTAGAAATCATGTAATTAAGATAATAATTTTCAATTTATGCATAAAAAGATAAAATACCTCAACTACAAATATTAATTCAGTATATCCTTCCACTAATTTAGTTAAAATTGAACCATGGTTCAAAGTGCTTGACCATCCAAAGATGGGGTGATTTCAATAATCGGGGAATTCTAACTTGATTTTTTGGGTTGACTTAACATAGATCAAATAAATGGTTAACTTCCAAAGTAGGAATTTGTTTAACTAATGGGAAATAGATTAGGAAATACAATTTATGGATTTTTGGATTGGAGATCCCCTCAACAGATCAAGGAAATTTGTTTTAAGGTAGTTGGCATTTGGTATTCCTAACTAAAACCATTCACCATTCTTGACCAACCAATGTTGTTGTGATTAGAAGGAGAATATGGATCCTTTCCACAAAAATTTCCAAGAAATGGAATATTACAAATCCAATGGTGAGTGATAATGGGTTTTGATAAAATATTGGGAGAGTAATAAATTTGATATTTACTAATTTGTCTATTTGTTAACTGTTAAAGTACTAAAATTATTCTTGTCTTATTTATAGAAATATAATTAAAATTACTTACCATGATCAATACTTGAGAAGAAAAACCTTCTCACCGATAAAAAATTTCCATGAATGCCAAAGGGTCTTACGCATTATCCTTTTACATGAATGGAAATTGTATAAGATTGAAGAGCCAATTCCTAAAATTGCAGGTAATGATACAATTTTTGAAGAGTTATCACTCTATGAGAAACATTTGAATGATTCCATGGATTTAATAAGTTTTATTCTATCATCAGCATCCAATTAGATTTTTAAAAAACATGAGTACATGTATGTGTATAGAATGACATATCACCGCTGGGATCTATATAAAGAGAAATCGAGACAATAGAGGTATGAGATATTCAATAATTTGTTTACAACTAATCTTGTAGATTCTGCACTGGCTTCGCCTTATGTAGTCAAGATTATTAGCAACATTGAACACTTAGACATCTTAGGGATTAAACTCATAGATGAGTTGTGTATAGATCTATACTTTCATCAATTTCAAAGACCTTATCTAGTTATATTATTAATTAAAATATGATCAATCATGAGAGGAGTCTTTTGAAATTTATTACATTAATTCCCCAAGTGGATAAGGACATTGGGAGTGATAAACTTATGTTCCTTTTGGAGAACATGAAAATTAAGAAAACTGAAAAGGGACCTGATACTCATAACAAGTCTAAATATCATGAGCACCATCCTTCGAAGAATAGGATGATCCATAGGTAGGAAAGGAAAATGAGGAGGCATGGTTTACATGTGGTAAGACAGGGCACTAGAAGAGACACTTCACCCATAAGTATGGGGAATCTAAATGTGTGTTCATTATCGAGTGTAATATTTCTATTTATACACATTGGGTATTAGATATATATTTTAGTTCTCATATTTATATCCAAATTCATAAACCAAGTTGATTCTGAATGATTGAAAGAGGATATGTAGATTTATTAGCATCCAATGGTGTGAGGTTGGATGCTCTCACCATTGGTGACTACCACCTTTAATTTCTAATGAGAATTATTTTTTAAAGACTATTATTATGTAACTAAGGTTACTATGAAAATAATTTATATATCATTCCTAGATTCATGTGGTTTTTTTCCATTCTGGAAATAAATTTTTGTATTTTATAGGGGAAATATATTTTATGGTATGGAACATTTAAATAATAGTCTTTAGGTATTAAATTAAAAAACCATGTATTGGAAATTGATAACGGATCATGTTCACATGACTCATATAACACCCAGCTGTGACATCACCATCATGGTCATGTGAATGAGAACTGGTTGAAAAATCTCTATCAAGATCATTATTTAGACTCATCTAATATGAAACAACTTAAAAAATTTCATGCTTCTTTATAAGGAAAATTGACCAAACCTACATTCACTGGATAGGGTGAAAGGGTTACAATGTTTCTATGATTGGTACACACTAACATGTGTGGAACATCTAGTAGAATCTAGATGTGGATATTCATACTTCATAACTATTTTAGATTACTTGAGTAGATATGTTTATTTCTACTTGATGGGGTATAAGTCAGAGTCCTTTGGTAAATTCAAGGAATTCAACAATGAAGTGGACAATCATCTTGGAAAGAAGTTAAAGAATATTTAATAATATTGAGGTGGTGAATACCTTAATGGAGAGTTTATAAACATTCTACAATATTTTTGGATTCTATATAAACTCACTCCACCATACACACCATAGTGAAATGGTATTAGTGAAAGGAATAATCATACGTTTTTTGACATTTTAATGCCTATTAATGAGTCATGTAGATCTTCAATTATCCTTTTGGGGATATTCATTACAAAATGGGGAAAACACATTAAACTGAGTACCCACTAAATCCTAAAATTGAATTCCCATTGAGTTATGGAGTGGAAAGAAACCTATTTTGTCACATACACTTGTATTGGTTATGATGCATTCTTTAAGGATTTCTTAGGCAAAAAACTACCACCCCAGGGAAAAAAGTTTTTCTTTATAGGGTATCCTAAGGATATAAAATAATACTACCTATACAACCCCTAAAACAAGAAATTGATTATCACCAGAAAAACTGTGTATCTTGAGAGGGAAGACATACACAAAATGGATAGTGGGAATAATAATGACTTCATTGAAGTTGATTATAAAGATACACAATAGTTGGTACATGAATATATTCCTTATGTCTCCGTGTAATAAGTAGTTTATGAAGCACAATTACTAATTAGGAGAGTAAGAGAGGTAAGAGAACTAGAGAGATATTTGTTTCTAGTAACCGAAGACGGTGACTCATTTTGGCTGATATTTATGAACCTATCTCCTACAAAGAGTTATTAAAGAGATCAAAATCATCAATATGTAAAGAATCTATAAATTCTAAAATATATTATATGTATAATAAAATGGGTTATGTTTGTTTCTCCAGTTGATGTAAATATTTTTTTGTTGAAAATGGGCACTCATGACAAAAATGGATAGAGAAGGTAATGGA
Organism: Viscum album; assembly: GCA_963277665.1. NCBI lineage: Eukaryota > Viridiplantae > Streptophyta > Magnoliopsida > Santalales > Viscaceae > Viscum > Viscum album. Next base: position 1,506,401,687 of record OY728139.1, on the reverse strand, counting down.
AATACCTATAAAGTAAGGCTAGTGGCCAAATGGTTTAAATATAATCAAGAAATTGGCAATGATGAAACTCTTTCCATAGTTTCCATGTTTATATCCTTCAGAATTATACTTACAATAGCAGTTTACCATGACTCTGTGATTTGTAATATGGATGTATAAACAACATTTCTTAATGGGGTCCTTCAAGAAGATGTATATATGAAACAAGCAGAAGTGTTTCTGACTTTAAGAGATTCTAAATGTATTTTAAACTTTTAGATATCCATTTATGGATTGAATCAAGCATCCAAGTAATGGAACATTTTATTTGATGAATCCGTAAATAAATTTTGTTTCATGTAGAATGAATGTGAGCCTTGTATTTAAAATAGGTTTAGTAGGAATGAGTTTGTAATCATAGTTGTATATGTTGATTAAATTTTACATATTGGAAATGACATAATAATATTATAGTCTCTTAAGGACTAGTTAAATAAGTTTTTCTCCATGAAGGACTTAGCTAAAGAAGCTTGTATTCTAGGGATGCAGATCATTCATGATTAATCCAAGGGGCATCTTGGAATAATTCAAAGTACATTTTTTTACCAGATACTAAAGTGATTTATTATAGAACAATCGAATATGGGATTGGTTCCAATGTCATATTATTTAAATATTTCTATTAAAAGGTTTCATAAAAAACAACATGAGAAAGAGAGAATTATTAACATCATATATTCTTCAATGATAGGATCAATCATGTATTCTAGGAGCATGATGTGTTACCTATCAGTAAATACCCTCTCACATTGTATTGTGAAAATAATACAATGGTGGGTGTTTTAAAATAACCAAGGTCCCACAAATATATAAAGAATATACTCCTTGTGTATCACCTATTGAAGTATTTTTATCAAAGGGGTTAAGTGTCATGGAGTATAGTACCCACAGAAGAGAATGTGGAAGACCCCTTGACTAAAGGTATATTTCATAAGAAGCATGGGTATCATGGGAGAGCAAGCAAACTATACTTTGTTATTAGTTAACTCTAGTGAAAGTAGGATTATATTGGAGTTGGTGGCCTATAACCATATTTTAAGTACATTATGATAACATTTATTCATATTTTTGAATATTAATAAACTTCTTATCACATCATGATTTTTATTATCTATAATATAGTATTTGAAAATTTCCTAATATTAGTTGTCACACTAAAAGGTTGTAATAGTTCCCCTCTATAGTGAGAACCACTAAGTGATATAAAAATATTCTTAAATATATGTTTTATAGCTAAGTGATATCATTTGTGGAACAAAAATGATACTATATATCATGGTAGAGACTCATAGGGCATTGAGTCACCTACTCATGGTGTACTCTCTTGATAATATCTAGTTTAAGAGATTATGAGAACGAGACCTTCCTGTTGGGAATCCAAATTTATATGTGTCATTGGATGTTCCTATCTACAAATATGTGTATTGATCCTTAGACTATAATATTATTATTAATGTGTATTATGAGTTATGTACTTTGGTGTATTGACAAAAAATATGATGATAGATTTTCAAGGTGAGGTATGATGTGTTGGGTGCGTCACGAGTAACATTGTATTAATGAATATTGGGATAAAATATTTTTCCCTTATGTTCTTTAAGGGATGTTAATATCTCATTCCCTTTTATGGAAATGATATATCATAAATAAATCCATGTCTATGGTGTTCTTTAGGAATGATTAGTTTCTATGAATTCAAAGAAAGAGACATTGATCACATAGGTTTATGGTACCAACATGCAACCTTCTTGATTAAAGATATCATGATATATGGATTATATTACACAGTAAGTGTATATATGAGGTATTATGTATTTTCAACATTATATTATTTCTCTATGGGTGACTTGGAATGTTGATAGATACTAACTTTCAACTTTAGGCTATTTCACCTAATAGCACTAAAAAAGAGGCATAGTGGTTCACACACTATGTGTATCTATAATTTGAGTTAATAATAATAATATTATGAATAATTATATAAAAAGTGGGATAAATATTATTCTTTCCGGTATTTTATTAATTATTAATGTTTTTTGATAAAATTAATTCTATCACTATATATTTGAGAGAATATAATGTGATCAGATTATTTAATAAATATTTATTTTCTATTTAGTGAATATAATATTTATTTATTTATTGGAGAATAATTTAGTCATATTTATTTAATAAATAAATTTCCATTATCCAAGGCCTGATAAATATTGATGACAGATGGATAATTGAGTTTAATGGTCCGATGAGAAATAATAAATATTTAATATTATTTGAATAAAAAATATTTAATTTAATTCCCAATTTAACCACATGTTGATAAATAAAAATAATATTAGTATTATTTTACATGGGGTTATGTAGAGATTATATAACTAATAAAGTGTACTTGTGAAATTATTTTATTTCAACCCTTACAGTATATAAACCCAACTATATTATTTTCTATGAGAGATAATTCATTTATTAAGGTTGCACACAACAGATAGCTCGTAGGGAATTATTAATTCCAATGGAGATAATCAAATTTAATAATTTATAAAAACACAGACAACCAAACAAAAATTGTATTACTTGGTAAGCCAGATTATCAAACCCGTAGGGAGGATCAATATGTCTAAAAGTAATTACAATAATAAAAAATGTAATTGTTTGGTTTTATTTTAGAAAATAAAGATACAATTTGATTGATTGGGTTTTAAATCAATATGGGAGACATGCCAGGTTCAATGATTTGGGTTTTTGTTTTAGGGATTTAATTGAAAGTGTGTTTATTCAGTTTTGGTGTCAAAATTGGGTCAACCATGATCATTGGCATGGGTATCCCAAAAAATCCAGTCATTAGACCATTGGAATGGTCATCTACTAGTTTCAATCATAGAGTTAGGTGACCCAAAACCATTTTTAAACATAACTAACATAGATTTCATAGTGGTCATGTGCAAAGTAGGCTAACTAAAAGGTTTAATAAAATAATACTCCTCATAAAAAATCAATGTTCATGCAATAAAAAAAGAATCATATTCAGAATTTAATAAATGGTTTTTAGTAAACCAAAACATGAATAAATACTACAAAATAATCACTAAGCATCACATCCCCCTACAATCAAATCACTCGGCACTAAAGAGTCTACATTCTCATTCTATCCATTAGGATAATGAGTATCATGGTTACCTGACAAAGAAATTCGGTGAATAATGTCGGTTAGGCAAGCCCTCAGATAATCACTCCTTCATCTGGAAGGATTCTATTTGTGTTGCACTACTTCCTCGGGTCTAGTGTACATTTGAAGGGTGGACAAGACTTGTATTTATAGGATTTTCCCATAAGATCAGCCATAGTTTAATATTTATTTTTCAACGTATTGCTATCATCACGATGTGAAATGAGGTTTCACTTTATGTAATATCGATCTATTTTTCCTCTGTGTGCGTGAATCTTGCATGAATCTTCTATTAAATTTGACTCCGTTCATGACATGTAATGTGAATCACGACATGTAACTTACTTTCACAGTGTTTATTGAGTTCACAACTTGTCATGCACTTCTTTTTCTTAATGAAAATAGTCACAATGTTTAATTTTATTACACACTGTGTAATCGTGTTATTCTAGTTTTCCATGTTTGCTTCTCTCTCAAAAATCTATTGTCTTTTAACTAATATTTCCATTCATTTGTTTTCCTTATCCATATATCCATAATCTACTACCATAAAACATGAAACAAGTCAAATCATTCACATATTGGAAAGATTAACCAATTAAATTCAGCAATCAATACATTAAAGACTATAAAATATATCCATGAAATACACTTATCAACATGAGATTTGGATATTCCTCTCAATCCCTAGAGAGATTACTTCTCTAAGAACACTGCCAATAATATGGAGAAATATTATTACACCTCCCCAATCTCAAGACAAGATTGATCAAGGATAATTCTATAGAAGTGGATCTTGAGGATATCAATGGTTGATGACACAAGTGGTAGCTTTGGTTGTGCTAGCACCCAGAGATTCTAATGGTGTCATTAAGTGATTTTTGGAACACATGTGGATAAATACTAGAGTGAATCTTTTTTTGATTCCTATAAGGAAATAATAATAAAACACAGATCCATTTTCAAATCCATCAATGATGAAAAAATTCCAACAAGGTAATTCTCTAATTAAATTGATTATAAATAATATGTTGTGATCCTCTCTTTGGTGCCGAAGTTCTATTCCATGTTTATATTCATTGATTCAATTTCATAGATAATGGTTTTTATTATTTTTTAAATCTTAGATTGATCATCGATCATGAAAAAAGGAAATTTTGGGCATGATTTATCACATGTTTCTGATATTCATAGAACCTACACTAAATACAAGAAGTATATGTTGGTTCACTAATATATGAAACCCATATATAGAAAAAATATTTATCAATTTATATAAATAATAATAATGTTAAATAGAAATTAGTTTGTTATTAATTTATTTTAGATAAAGGAGATTAAAAATAAAAAATGCATACACACTCTGGAACATCTATTCATTCAAGACTCATTCCTCTCCAAAAGGAATTCCAAGCACCCACTGGACTTATTCTATTATGTGGAGTGGCCTGAAGGACCAAGATCAAGATGGCCCAAATCCCAACTAATTGTGGTAAAAATGACCATTAGAGGAGATGACTTTAAATCCGGAGAGAGCAGTCTTCATCATGTCACATAACTAGTCTTCTGCAACAATACCCATTATTCTAGAAATAATCACACTCTATCACCTACCTGGAAGTTATTCTACCCCTTATAAGAAGGCAGGGCACCCCTCTATCCCACAATAAAAATCCATTTATTGAGAGGATTAATTGATAGGTCTCACTGAACCGATCGCTCTTTTGAGCTTCCCACCCATGGGTGCCTATGTGGCGCACCATTGCCCTGCCTACCAAGTCACGTCATGTTTCCCAACTAATTGTATTGTGATAATAAACATGTGACATGCCACCCCTTTATCCCACATAGGATGTCTGGGATATTAGAGGGTTGATTGAAAGGTGGAAATGTACCCATCTTCAGAGCTTCCACCCAATGATCGTAAATCTATTAGTAATCATAAATTTATTTAAATATAAATATTAGAATTATTAAATTTAATTTTATAGTTTTATAATCATTATGATATTTTGAAAAACATTTATACATTATATTACTATTTTTATATTTACTAATACATTTATCATAATATTAATAAATTTTACAACAAAACATTTATTATAATATTAATATATTTATAATAATATGAGAATATTAATAACTTCATTTCCAAATTAATTCATTTATAGTAATATTAATGCATTCATTTTTAATAAATTTTTTTATCTATTCATTTGTAACATTTTATGTATTTAATACAAGGTAATATCGTATTTTAAAATTTATTATAATTTTAATACCTTTATTTCTAATATTTATTTTAATATTCGTACTTATATTAATAATACATTTATTATAATACAAATAAATTTAATATTATATTAATAGTACATTTATCATAATATTAATACATTTATTAATTATTATGACTTATAATATTCATTTTTATATAGTTTTTAATTAATTATAGTTTTTAAATATATTTTTTAATTTTATAATATTACTACTTTTACTATAATATTAATAATACATTAATAAAAATTTTAAACTCTTATTAATTCATCTATTAACAAATCATTTATTATCATACTAATATATTTATTATAATACTATTATATTTATTATAATATTAGTACTTTTATCATTATATTAATACAGTTATTACGATATTAATACTTTTATTATATTATTAATAATATTTTTATCAAAATATTAGTACATTTATTAATAAAACATTTATTAAAACATTAATATGTTTTTTATAATATTAATAATACATTTATCAAAATATTAGTAAATTTATTAATAATTTAATTTTTAATATTCATTTTTTTTTAAAAAATATTTCATTGCCATTTTTAGATTTAATTTTTACTTATTAATATTCACTATAATTTTTTGACACTCATATTATCCATAATAAATAAAACATTTATCAACACTACACATTAGCATTAATAAATAATTGGTTTTAGTGCTGACAAATTTAACCCTTTATCAGCAAGAACAAAGTCACAAATGAAGTATTCTTTATCAGTGCTTTTTTGTTAGAATAGATAAAACCTATTCAATTCTTTTAAAAGAACCATAGTTTTCCTGATTCTCCTCCTCACCACTCACACTACTATAATTTTTTCCTTTACCCACGGACCTATACCGATGGTTTTAAAAAACTGTTGGTATGTGATATTTTTTGGTGTGATAAATTAAATGTTTTAACTAAATATTGGTATAGGTTTGTTTTGGATGGGTTATACCAATAGTTTTTACAAACCCTTGGTATAGCCTGGGGCACATACCTAGACATTCGAACTCCATTCCCTCCTTGAAATCAGTCCCCCCCTTTAGTGAGGCTATTGTATTGGGATATGATTTCTATGCTTTGGTTGTTTCTTATTGAATTTTTCTTCAGTTTATCATTGTTACAATGATTCTTTGGTTAAATCAACTATGTATGTTGATTACATTCACCTTTTATCATATTTTCCACCGTCTTTTTGTATCTTCACTCCCAATATTGATAATTACCTAATATTGAATGTAATCACCCTGTCTTGGGTTATGAATCGGCTTAAATATTTTAAATCTCATTTTGTATAGGGATGTTTTAGGAAGGTGGTCTGATTTCATTTAAAAGGTTTGAACTATATATGTGATATATTTTTAAACATTAATGTGTTTATTTCTTATGTAATGTGTCTATACGGTTTTATGGTAACTTTATTTTTGGAAACATCTATTCATGTACTATAGTTGTTTCAAAAGTCATTTTTTATGTTGTGTTTTGTTTTATATTTGAGGTTTAAACCATTAAATTACTCATGATTTGAAGTTATGTATAATAATTTAGGGTGTGTTAGGGTAAAAAAATTATTGCACTATAAATTCACTTTAAGATGATTTATTCTACTAATGTATTGATCATATTTAAAATTAGATCAAATAAAATTTCAATTAATATTTTTGTTTTCATATACTTATTTTAAAGAGAATTTTAATTTATTTACTATCTATATAGGAATGAAAGGCATGTTTAGAAAATACCTAATTTTTTACATTTCACGATTGAAGAATCATTATGTGTAGATTTGTGTAAAAATGATATTATATGATATTAACTGCTCATTATTATATAATAAATGTTCACTTTTTTGTTTCACTATAATTGTACCCCTAAATACCAAATTTATAATATGTTTATTTTTTTAAGTGTATTATATTTTTTCAATATTATATATAGTAATTAATCATTGATATAAAGGATTTCAATATTATGGTTATATATATATAGTATTGTGTTATTTTATGGGATATAGTTATGAAATTAGGGATAAATGTGATAAATATAATTATTTAATTATTTACAATGGGCCTTTTCCCATCTAAAATTACATTTTTCATGATCAACAAATTATTTTATAATTATGTAATCGTGTATATTAGATTTTGTTTTTATACATAAAAATTAAGAGTGATCTACAATAGATTTGATTTTAATTTTATTTTGATGTTTTTTTAAGTGATTAAAATAAATTGAACATGAATACTTTCCATAAATTTATTAAGTATTGTGTAATGAAATGTGGTTCATAAACTGAAATTATTTGAATTTGTATTCAAAATATTCATATTTTTCAATATTTTTTTAATTGTTTTTACTATTTTGATATTATTAAAACTATTTTATGTAATAGAATGGATAAAAGTTAGATGTATGAAAAGAATTAGATGTAAAATAAGTTCCAATATAATATAAATTTTCTTTTATATTTTTCATTTAACAATCCTTCAAATGGAGATCCCATATGCTTCCCTTATCATAATTTATTTGGAAGACCTTGGTTAACTATGGTAGAAGTTAGCTAAAATATATTAGCATTTTATTTTCAAACAATCTATTATATCTTGAACGACAATATAGATAAAAGGTAATCAAATATTATTCATTAGCAAAATGAAAGGAGTGGTGCGGATAATTTTATATTTGATCAATTTCTATTTATGAATCGTCATAAAAAATATAGTATGTTAATAAAAATAACAATGATATTTTTATAAATGAGGTAACTATGAAAATTATGATGTTGAGGGAGTTAAACAATTAGTGAATGTTTCCAATAATTTGTTATTTATGTAATGTAGTAAAATGAAAAATATGGAATTTTTAATGTCGTTGTATCATAGGAATCCATGTATGGAATTTCTAATACATCCATTCATTATATTCTTACCTTTCTGAAATACTTATATCATGATGATGTAGGCATTCCCTTATTCTAGGAGGAAACCAAAAGTCTAATTGTTTTTAACCAGTGTGTTATATAATAATGGAATCCAAATATAGATGATAATTAATCTCACATGCCACAAAAAATAATGTTAAACCTTCCATTTATTCCCAGAATCCAAAATTATTTCATGTATTGTGAAATATAAATAAATATTTGATGGTATACTGATGATATAATTAAACAGAATGATGAGTTAGTTTATCATGTAGATTAATTTTCATGGTAAAATATTGACGAATGGTTTCTCTTTTTTTAGTTGATGTTCCAAATTTCTAGTCAGGTTTATCATATGATCAATTATATACATTTGGTCAAATTATTACTTATCACAACATGTGGCTAATTTTTCATCCCATTAATAACCTCCCTCCATGGATTTGTATGAAAACCTAATTAACTTTCTTATGTATAATCATATCAATACTTTCTGAAACTGTAAATGATATAGAGGTGTACTTTTAACCATTAATTAAAGAGTTGAAAAAACTTTGGAATGTGGGTGTTCTCACATGAGATGCTTCTTAAAAAAATGTGTATTCAAATTATGTGTATGATAATTTATTTCCATGCTTATGAAATTATTTTTTATTTTATCATGAAGCCTAAACTATATTTTCCTATATTTATGAAGAGTACCTGATCTAGAAGAATAAATATCACTATAGTATCAGTTTGACAGTACATTAATGATTCTTTCCAATGGATCATTCGTACCAGAATAATCATCAAAGGTTTGAAAATATGGTTAAGACTGATAATCTACCTCAATTTCTGTTTTTAATTTATGTTCTTATTCAATTTTAATATGAATGTTTTTAATTAGTTAAATTTTAGATGAAATCTAAAAAGAATAATAATGTTCCCACTAAATCCAATAAAATTTATAAAAGAAAAAATATCCTCATTGATCTGACAAATTGGTCATCCAATTGGTTAAAAAATTGTTTAGTTGTAATGCACATTGAGAAAAAAATTCAAACATTTATTTCAATTAATCTCAATGTCATGAGTAAGAACAAAGATGATTTATGATCTTGGGTTGACTTGTTGGATTGATGTATTAAACTGAAAATGGATCTTCTGTGTATTGGTGAAAATAAATTGAAGGTTCATTATGATTATTATGCGATGAAGCCTTTAAGGAAAAATCCATTTATAAAAGTATTAGAGAATTTAAAAGTTCATTATGGATATTCATGAAAGATATCTACAAGTTTCAATAGAATATATTTGAAACTGAAGACCCTATAAACACATCACAATCGCAGCCTTCTTTGTGAATTGATTCCAGTTATAATCCACCATTTATTTTAAATTAATATAAGGGAGACAGTGATGTGATGTTTCAATTTTTAGTGATTCTTTCTTGTTAAAATTATGTCTCTATATTTCTTGAAAACAATATAGTAATAGAAACCATTAATGTTTTGTGAGTTATAGAAAATATTTCCTCTATATGTTTTCACTTTTATGGTTCATCTACTTACCATATTCCAACTGAAATACTTCTTGGGGACCCATTTCTTTTAAATATATGTATCCTATAGATTTCAATATATATAAAATAAACTATTATGTCTAGAATAATAATTATACATAATGTTCCATTATGAAATGTTATATTTATCAAGAATGTTTGGATTTTTTTCAATTTATTTAGCTAATGTGAGCACAAGATGTTACCAAAAAATGAGAAATAAATATGAGTAGTATGAGAAAATTGAGCACAATTTTCCATCTATTCTAGAAATAGGGGGAGTTATTGGGTCATATACATTGGTTACATTGGCCTTAAATAGGGAGAGATGACATATCACACAATCTTGTCTAACTATGATTTTTCCATTGACTACATCAAGTAATTACTTTTAAAATATATATATTATCTCATAGTAAATTGTTTCACATATATATTAAAATTTTATTATCATTTTATGTGGGGAAAATTAGAAAATTGTACTTATTTAAAATTCATTGTTCATTTCATTTGAGAATGATACATACATTCCATATCAAATAGTTTCGTTATTGTTTGAAATCGTAGGTATGACCATTAATTTAATAAAGTAAAAATACATTCATTTAATTTTCATATTAATATATATTTTAGGTATTGAATTTACATGTCGGTTATGTATCCCAAGAATTAATAGTTTGTCTTTGGTCCCAATTATTTGGATTGTGAATGAAAATAATTGATAATGAAAGGTTACAGATTTTTTTGAACAGATCAATTAGTGAATATGAGAACACAACATGATTGTGTTATGTTAACTATAAAAACAAACTATTATTCTAGTGAATTAGATAGTACGAAAAAAAATATTAAAATTTATCTTATTATGGAGTTTTTTGGAAAATATTAATGTTATATTAGTACTCCCATGGTCATGTCACTATGAAAATATCTATGTGGTTTTACTCAATTATATGACATAGTACCTTTATTGATGACTATGGATTTAGAAATTTTGGCATGAATTGATTCTTATATATTGATTATCCATATATATGGGAATGAATGGAGAACTAAGTGTTTTATGTAATATATTAAATTAGACCTGGATTTTGTCTCATTTTTTATGAAATCCAAATACATATTTTTTATGGTGATAGGTATGAAATTGAAACCATAAATTTCCCCATTTTTTTGATCAAAATATAGCATATGATGAGTGAAATAGTAAATTTTTCATAGTTTATTTTAAAAATGAATTAGTGTTGGGTAATATATATAATAAACCATATGTCGTCCCATTTTATTCATTTTAAATTGACCTGGGTATTTTAAGTTGGGTTTTGAACAATTTTTTTATTTGGTTTCATTTTATAAGGGTATGTATTTTTTTAGTTTTTTCTATTTTATTTCTATTTTATTAGATTTATTTCACTTTAAAAAAGTTTCATAAAAATAACAACACTGAACTAATAAATTGATTAAAACCATCTCCTAATTATTTTAATTCATGTATAAGTATTTCTAAAATAGAATTCAAAGAGGTTTAAACATATTTTCATTTTCCATGAATAACACCCCAACAGAATTCATGTAGAACCTATCATAAAATTGAATAGATTTAAAATATGTTTCATAACAAAAAGATTAAAATAGTTTAAAAAAATAATTTTTTGAATATGTTTTTATAAAAACAAGTTTAAAATTGTTTTAAAAATCTAGTTTAAACTAGATTTAAAAAATAGTTTAAAATAGTTTTAAATTGGTTGAAAACGGCTTTTTTAAAACAGTTTCAATAGTTTAAACAATTTTTTAGAAATATATTTACATTTTATTAAAACTAGTTTTAAAAAATAGTTTAAAATACTTTAAAACAGTTTAAAATATTTTAGAAACTAGTTTATATTAATTTAAATAAATTTTAAAACAACTAGTTCAAACTACTTTTTGATTAAATATTACATAGTGTGTCACCAATAAGATTCTAAAAGAAATTACATTTCTTTATTATGCTTTGATAATGTAATAAAAAAAATTATGCCTTATTTTAATTTAAATTTAAATGTTTTGGTTACACCATGTCACCTATTTTTTGTTTGAATTTCTAATTAGTATTCCCTTATTATTTTTTTCCATTTTTATGCCTTAATATTATTTATAAATAATATTTAAAATCATAAAAAAAATTGTACATTTCATTATTATGTAGAATATGATAGATATTGAAGAAGCACATAAGAAGATATTGTTTGACAATGTTTTATAAATTTGAGAATTGGGCATGCCTCCTCTGGTTCCCTTAATGAGTACAATATTTATAATATTTATCAACTATAATATATTAAATTTAATTTTCTTATTATTTTAGATTTTCTTTTAAGTACATTCATCTAGGCCATAGATGATCTCTATTCAGACTACTGATACATGCATGTGACATGGAAAATCGAGTGGGTGTTCTGGTAGAGTTACTTAGAGCATGAATCATACATGTGCACACCCATACCTACCATCAAATATCCCATATACCATAATTTGGTCTCCTCCACCTCCACTTGAGTCTCTTTGGATGTTCCCACCTAACCTCTATAATTATTTCATTCAGGTTCGACTTCTCATATTCCATATCCATGTCATATTAGTTTACCTCATCCTTTTAATAATTATAATATTTAACCTCTATTTTCCACTCCATTTACTAAAACTCCATAGATTTTAGATAACCCACAACATGTATTAGAGAATGTACATGCTTCATAGGATACTTATTCATAACAGTCCATTGATCCATCAAATCCTAATGATCATCTTAGATCTAGTATATTTTTACAAGTATATTAAATTTTATTACAATATTTTTTTCACTTGTAATTTTTTATACCTATTGTTTATTCTTTTATCTTTTTCAGTATGTTATTATAATATGTGATGTCATCATTCTATTATGTGTAAACTTTGGAATCTTCACACATTAATCATGGTAGACTATAATGAAGATAACCAGTTGATTGGTAAAATTTTTTGATCGTGTAGAAATTATGTAGTGACATTATCTAAATGTAGTGATATCGCCCCAGTTCAACCAATTTCATAGATCCATATTGATAATAAAATTATGGAGAACACATAGGCTGAGATATGGGTAAAAAATATTCTTAAATTATAATCTATATTATAATTTTATTTATATAAATTAATATGTTGGTCATAGTCTTGATTTAACTTTCCTGATGGTTATGTTATGAATGCACCACAGTTGATAAAATTGATGGTATTTTAGTAGTCATATAATAATGAGCTATATGTTGGTTGGAAATTATACTTTTCACTGATTTGGAGGGTATGTCAATCATCATTGACTGACTAGTTAAACAATTCCAATAAATGGTCATGTATTTTAAGAGTAATAAATTTAAGGTATCATTCCACTTTAATGAATTTTAATTAAAAGTTAGATTATTATTATTTTTATTGAATTTTATTATTTTGTATTTTCTTAACATATATAAAAAAAAATAAGGATTCTATACATTACATTTATAGTTTCAACATGATTAGGGAAAATTATACACTGTCTCTATGAAATTATTTAAAGTTATACTGGGAGTCACCGGGTAGGTTCATAGTTGGCACACAATTTGTTCAAACTATGTGATATGGTAATTTTTGTTAAAGTATATACGCATAGTTGTCACAAATATTTTTAAACTGTGTAGGACCCTTAGAAAATGTATAATAGAAACACATGGGTTTCTAAACCATGCATGGATATTGTGCAACTCTATGGTTTGTAGATAGTACCATGTGCATTTTTATGGCGCACAGTCTTCCCTCCTACGAATACTAGAAAATTAATTTGGATCAAGAAAGTGGTTTTGAAGAATCAAAGTGCATTGGATATCTAAAATTTATGGTAAGTCCTCATTCTTATTTATTTTCCCAAGATCCTCTGTTCTCCTCAAACAAGTATTATTATATCTAATATTATATAGATGGATCTATGATCTATGATGTGTTTTGATGAGATATTAATTGGTTATATTAGGGGAAGTGTGTTTTAAGTGCTGATCTAGAGTTTTTGTTGTTGTTGTTATTTAGTTTCATTTCATGTTTAAAGGTAGGGGTAATAGCCTAATCCAGCCCGCGATCATGCTATTTTCTACCTTGGGTCTATCATGCATGGTTTTGATTTCCATAGGCTATGGCCCTTATACATCCCCTGGGAAAAGGCTTCATAATGGGATAGGTATCCAGACCGCCATTTAAAGGGGTGCTTTGTGCTCCTCCTCCATCGATGTGGGATTTCTTTAACCACCCCCCTAGAAGGGCCCAGCATCCACACAAGCATATCGAATTGAAAATGGTTTGGATACCATTTTTAATGGCTCAGTCCATCCCATGATTGTGATATTGTCCACTTTGGGTCTAGCGATCACAATTTTTCTTTCTCAAGGATATGGTCCTCAGGAATCCCTCAAGAAAAGGCCTCATGATGGGATAGATAGACACCCAACATTATAAATGGGTTCTTTTTTAGTGTCCTCCTTTGATGTGGGATTTCAATAATCACTGAGGTACCTGAGTACAATGTGATATATAAATCCTAGTATGCTGGCACCCAAATTGTCTTTACCAATCCATTTTGTGCAATATCAATTAAATATTGTGTGGGTAATATGAAACGAGAAAATGAATTACTCAAAAGTAAACATCCAATAAATATTGGTTCTCAATTTATATCCAAATCATTTTATCATTTAGTTTAACATATAAGACTCGATACCCAAGGCATAGCCCAACATCCCCCATGTGGAGAGGTAAGTAAGGATTCCAAAACAATACATCCAATAAGTAATTAAAAATACTGAATCCAAGATTGTACTTTTTATTGGAAGATATTCCATACAATACATTTCATCCCTTATTAAATTTAGAAATTGATCCCATCCAAGCCACTCTTATGTTTGAATCCTGGTATCTCTCTAGGTATAATATCAACCAGCACCTGACAATCCCATCCTTGGAGAGCCTCCCAGGAGAACATTTTCCATTCTAGGCGTGGTATAACATCACATCCAATTGATTACATCCTTGAATTTAAAAAAAGGGAGATCAAATTTCACCCACGTAAAAAATGATCATCTCCCCTTTAGTTCATCCTCAGTATCCTCTATAGGATCCCGGTATCACTCGCATATAATAGTCAAGACACAAGGTCCATCCTTGGAAAACCATGTATCACTAAGGCATAAAGGTCTCCCCGAAATGATTCTTTCCACGAAATTATACATTTGAATTCATGTATCTCCCATGGTATATAAACATTAAATCACAATCTCAATTAAACAATTCATTTACACATTTCATGGTCAAGCCCAATAATATCTTATTGCAAACCTCACCCAAGGGGTAGTTAAGGCACAAGGAAATCTAACAAGGATTAGGTCACAATTACTCACATGGGAAAAACTAAATATACCAAGAATCTCATGCATAAAAACTATTACATTACAAAGACATAATTTAACTCACATTAGCCAAAAGGCAATTGCCTGCTTGGGAAATTCCAACTATAAGAAGTCCAATTACATAAGGGGTGTCTGGGATCATTTATAACATAAATAAAAAAATTGAAACATAATTTAGTAATAACAAGAGAGGTAATGTAAAAAAATACACTAATTAAATTCTAACATGAATTCATAATAATACTCCAAGATATAAACCATGCATTATATAAATAAAAAATCATAACTTTTTATATTAGAATACAACACAGATCATTCGAGGGTTTCATTTATGAAATCATGAAATTTTTCTTCAAATAATTCCTTTATCATGATAAAAATTATTTCAAGAGGAACATTCAATTCACATTAAAGAATAATTTAATTAAATATTAAATTAAAAGGGAAAAAGGAAAGGGATCCAACCATAAGAGAAGAAGGCCAAGTATATCACTTTGACACCTAATGTTTTCATCGACGAAGACTCAAAGATGATCATTCCAACCTCCAAGAATATGAACCTTCACATATAATTAAGGACACCTAGCCCCTATATGCATATTCTCATGGCTATGAGTAACTACAAGGGGATCCTTACATATATGCTTACATATGCATGCACACCCATTTTCACTAATACCCATATGTATTTTCCATATATATGTGTAACAAAACCTATGCCATTATATGTATATTCAATACCATGGGTGAGTATATATATATATATATATAATTGGATAACATACATATATATATAATCCTAACTATGCATACAAGGTAAGTCACCGTTTACTCTTGTGACTTGAACCCGCCTCAAGGATGCACAAAACACATTGCAAAAATTGCTAGGGACCATAAATCACCAAAAGATCCAAAAATTATATGTTCTACACTAAATGGCGGAAGGAAACCCTACCTTAAGTTGAAAAGACAAACTAAAAGGTGTCTTAAGTGCATCAAATTTGGAATAGAACATCGAAACAAACCCAATCCAACCCGATAGACTCATTACATACCATAAAAACAATAAAGACATAAAAAATCATCCAATATGAAACTACAGGGTTCTATGAAATAGATTAAGGAAACTTAAGAGAGAAAACTTAACTGGAAATAAGGTGAATATAGAGCATGAGAACTTACATTGAAGGATCATGTGAGAATCAAGATGGAAATTAGGTGGATTGATGTGAGGAGAAGGAGCCACAAGGGTGTTTTTTGCATTGTTAGAGAAGCCAAGGAGGAGGGTGTCTCAATATTTCAAAATGGAGTGGAGTTTAGGATTAGGTATACTTTTATAGTAATTTTAATTTATTTTAATTAATTTCTTTTTAAAAAAACACCCCGCATGTTTTGGGTCACATGGTTTTCCTAATCAGGAGCCAACCATGGTGAATAGCCTACCTAAGACACCACCTCACATGGTTTGTACCGTATAGTTATCCAGACCATGAACAAACCCTATTATGAATGGTTCCTAGAATAGAGACCCTGCCTTTTCTTACATTACTAATACATCATTTTAATGGTAAACAACATAATAGTATTACGCATAGAGGATCCAATGGTTTAGTGTCTTGGGACAACTAGGACCATACATATCAATTACCACATCAATCATAAACATTTATTTAATTTATTCTTCTCTAGCTTCTTATTGGTACTTGACATATCCTTAGTATATGTAGCCACCTAAGGATATACATAAAAATGTGTGAGCTAAAATCCCAGTAATAGGATAGATAAGAACAATATATCATGGGGTGAGCATAATCATATCATGGGAAAAAGATCATGAACATGAGAGTTAGCATAAATATAAGACTTGAAATGTGGAAATGGATAAAAATGAAACATCAGGTATTAGTGGTTAACATGAACACATACTTGTGAACCAATCTAGATTCTTTTTCACACATCATTTCACATTTACTCATGATATTCATTACTTTACCCAACACATTGGAGTGCTGTATAATTTTGGGCGCACCCATCACATCATAACATTATCATCATAATGCTTTACACATACAACATATATAAAAAGTGAACATAACTAAACCATTTAAAGGAATGGGTTACATATCATAATAACACATTCATAAACTTTGGGTTCCCAAAACAAAGAGGGAATACCATACTTGATACAAGAACCATCAACCATGAATGAGAGGTAAAAGTTGAGTTTTTAAAAGAAGAGTTCTTTTGGAAAAAATTTGGTTTTTCATAAATACAACTGAAATACATTTATATTCCTAATACATAAATAAAATGATGAAAAACATAATTTTATGGAGTAACCATATCAAAAAGGAGTGAAAGAGTGGGAACCTGAAGGATGAATGTTGGGTTCGAGAATTTCCCCTTACCTAGTATCTGAATGCTTCCTTCTCTTTAATGTCCTGTATAATGATATTATATTCACTAATTAGAAATAAAGAACCTTGTGTACATTAATATGGTTCATTATGGTTTCATTAAGTGATTTTATGTTCCTTTGGATGATTTATAGAGTTTAAAAGCATTATTAGGGATTTTTTTTATGGTCTTCTTGAGTGGTTCACTTGTATTGTTAAATTGAAGTTCTGGTAGAACATGGGTAATTATCCCGAACTAATATTACATGATATTACTGATATTACATGAGTTTTAATGATATTATAATGAATTATATTTGATATATGGGGATGAATCATTAGATAATAATTAAATAATGATTGTTAGGGTTAATTTGAACGGGTTCTCGATCATAATGAACTTGTTTTAATTTATCACATAGTAATATGGCCATAAGTTTTTTCCAGAAATTTAAATAAGAAAAAATACATATAAAAAAATCTAGTTTAACCATAAAAATGGATTCATGACCATATCTGAAGGTATAAATGGAAGAAGAAAGGATTTCGTTCTTGTAGGTGATAAATTAACACCTCACGAAGAACGTTCTCTTTAATAATATAAAAGGAAGAGGGAAAGGGGGTTGGATGATATCATATCCCATTAGCATCATAAATTTCCAGCATATGTATAATAATTGAGTCAAAATACCATTTGGATGAAGATAGGTGGGGAGAGATCAATAAATTAACTTGAACATGAAAGGAAATTAAAGGAGAAGAGGGAGATAAATTACCTCTTAAATCCTCCTCTTGAGATTCTCCTTAAGGAAGCTATGCTTGGTCTTTTGATGAGACCAGAAGATCTTGAACGTGGGAGAGGGGATAGGGAAGATGTTTGGGTAGAGTTTAGAGAAGTATTTAAGCTTGATATGAGTGAGTAAATGAGGGTGTGAAGGGTGGTTTTTAGAGTGGAGGGGAGAGGGGTTTCCTTAATATAAAACTCATTAGTTTATTAATTTCCCCGAAGACAAGGAAGAGTGAGTCTTGAATGACCAATAATAGTAATTTTATAATGTGATCCCGAACCATGTGGGATTACATCAGTAGAACATCACACATGACTCAATAATTAGCTTATTTAGCTTTTTTTTTTGTAAATTACAGTATTTCACTATTCATCAAAAAATCAAGTATTTAAGAAAAATACCAAAAATTTACCCCAACCATTTTTCAGCATGTAGAATCCCAAAATGAGGTCCATTTTTCAAAAATAATTTTCTAAATATTATTAATTTAATATTTAATTAAAATCATGGTTTATTACTAAAAAACAGTTTTAAAATATTCATTTACTTATTCTAAAATATAGGTACATCATACTTTCACTTGAATAATATTTTTATACTATAATAGGTAAGGTTAATATTAATTAGGGTATATCACTATTCATAAGGATATGTTACTATTCATAAGGGTAGGTTACTATTCACCAAATATTATTTTTGTTTTATTAGACTCCAAAAATCATCTTGAACAGAACCGTGTATGTCAGGTTTTCAAAGTTCCAAACATAGAAGTGACAAACTTATGTTTAAAGGTAACTTATCACTTAGTAGTTCATTATGTTTTGTTTTCATGTTATTTTATGACATAATTATAATAAGGTAATTTCCATTGAAAAATTTGGGTCATTACATTCTTCCCCCCTTAAGAAATTTTACCCCCAAAATTTCACTTTACACAAAAAGGTGAGGGTGTTTCTCCTTCATTGCCTCTTCTGGTTCCCAAGTTGCTTCCTCAAACTTATGGTTCCCCCACAACACTTTGAAAAGATGGGTTGTCTTGTTGCGTAGAACCTTTTCTCTCCAATCCAGAATATTTACTGGATGCTCCTCATAGGAGAGATCATCTTCCAGCTACACCACCTCTGAGTTTAGTACATGTGAGGGGTCTGGTATGTACTTCCTCAGTAGTGATACATGAGACACATCAATAACTAGATCCATATTAAGGGGAAGTGCAAGATGAGAGGCCACGACTATTATGCGGTCAAGGATCTCAAAGGGGCCAATATACCTTGGGAATAGCTTCCCTTTCTCCCTGAATCACATGACTCTCTTCCATAGAGATATTCGAAGGAAGACATTATCTCCAATGTCGAACTCCAAGTCCCTTTGACGATTGTCAGCATATATCGTTTTCCAACATTGAGAATCTTTGATGTGTTTCTCGATGACTTGAACCTTCTCTATCATCTGTTGATCAAGATCGAGTCTAAGTAGCTTTCTTTCTCCAACTTCATCCCAACAGGTTGGAGTTCTACATCGCATTCCATACAGAGCTTCATATGGAGCCATCTGAATACTCGAGTGGAAGATATTATTGTATGAGAACTCAACCATTGAGAGATGCTAATCCCATCCACCTTTGTATTCTAGTGAGAATGCTCTTAGAATATCTTCAAGCATCTGAATAGTCCTTTAACACTGGCGATCGGTTTGCGGTGATAGGCTATGCTGAAATATAATTTAGTACTCAAAGCATGTTAAAGGCTGCTCCAGAATTTAGATGTGAACCTTGGATCATGGTCAGAGACAATTGAGAGTGGAACATCATGCAGTCTCACCACTTTATTCACATATATCTTTTCATATTTTTCACATGAGATATCTTCCCAAATAGCGATAAAATGGGAAGTCTTGGTGGGTCGATCAACCACAACCCATATCTCATTATTTACCATTGACGTCTTCGGGAGACCTTTGACAAAGTCCATAGTAACATTTTCCAATTTCCACATGGGTATAGAAAATGGTTGCATCATACCTTTGTACTTTGGTCGCTCAGCTTTAAATTGTTGACATACCAAGCACCTTGATATATATTCTGCAATCTCCTTCATGTTATCCTACCAGATGTGTTAACGGAGATCACGGTACATCTTGGTACTCCCAGAATGGATAGAGAATATTGAGTTATGTGCATTATCCAATAGCTCATTCTTTATCCCAGGTAATGAAGGCAAAAAATGTCGCGTTCCCAACCGAATCACACCATCATCGTCGATATGGAACTCTGGCAGTTTCCCTTCCTTTACTGCATTCACCCTCTTTTCTATCTCCACATCATACCTTTGTGCTTCCTTAATCCTCTCCAGGATGGATAGTTTCACAATCATTTAGAAAAGGTAGGATGTATCCCCTGCCCCTATGATTTCCCAATCCATTCTTTGCATATCCAAGAATATAGGGTCTTTCTCAATCCGTAACATGGATAGAGTAGTGGGTTCGTTTCTACTTAGAGCACCATCTACATTGTTCACCATTCCAAGATGGTAGTGAATAGAGAAATTGTAATCCTTGATTAGCTCTAACCATCTCCTTTGACGCACGTTGATCTCCTTTTGTGTGAATATATACTTTAGGCTCTTGTGGTCGGTGTATATGTCACACTTCTCACCATAAAGGTAGTGCTGCCAGATTTTCAAGGAAAAAATCATGGCTACAAACTCTAGATCATGTGTCGGGTAGTTCTGCTCATGGATCTTCAACTGTCGTGAGGCGTAGGCTATCACATTATCATTTTTCATGAGTATGCAACCCATGTCTTTCTTTCAAGCATCATTGTATATCACAAAACTTTCTCCACTTTTCGGTAGTGTGAGTACAGGTGCAGTGATCTGCCTTCTCTTTAGCTCCTTGAAGATTCCCTCACATTCTTCCATCCAGACATACTTTACCCCTTTCCTTGTTAACTTATTTAGCAGGCTTGACAATCGTGAGAAGTTTCTCACAAAACATCGGTAGTACCCAGATAATCCAAGAAAACTACGGATTTTTATGACATTATAGGGCCTAGGACATTCCTCAATCGACTTTGTTTTTGAAGGATCCACAGAAATTCCCTCACTTGTGATCACATGTCCCAAGAACGTGACTTGTTTCATCCAAAAGTCACACTTGCTGAACATGGCATACAAATTCTCTTTTCTCAATGTTTCCAACACAAGTCTTAGATGTTCTTCATATTACTCCTTTCTCTTGTATTATATGATAATATCATCAATAAACAATACCAAAATGTTTTTGAGGTAATGTCTTAATACTCTATTCATCAAATCCTTGAAGATTGCAGGGGCATTAGTAAGTCCGAAGGGAATCACCAAAAACACATAGTACCCATACCTTTTACAGAATCCAGTCTTCTAAATATCTTCCTTCTTCACCTTTACCTGAGGATATCAAGAATGAAGATCCACCTTTAAGAAGTATTGAGCACCTCTTAACTGATCGAAAAATTCGTCAATCCTTGGAAGAGTGTACTTGTTCTTTATGGTGATCTTGTTGAGTTCCCGATACTCGATACACAGCCGCATTGTTCCATCCTTCTTCTTCACAAAGAGCACCGGCGCACCCCAAGGTGATGAAATAGAGCGTATGAACCCTTTGTCTAGATGCTCTTGGAGCTGCTTATTTAACTCCTCCAGTTCGATAGGAGCCATCCTATAGGGACACATATAAATAGGAGTAGATCTGTGTATGAGTTCAATTGAGAACCCTACCTCACAATCCGGGGGAATTCTGGGTAACTCTTTGGGAAATACATCACTGTATTCCCTCATGATGGGAATTTCCTCAAGGTTGGAACATTCCTTTGACTCAACCATTTGGGCGAGGTATGATTCTTCATAGGGAATCAACACCCACACCATTGAAGGATTTTTCAAAGGAGATTCATGATCTTCCTTGAATTTGTAGAGGAGCATGGGATGGTTTGGAATATCAAAAGATTTTTCCTTTTCTTGATAGTTGATATGTGATCTATATAACAAGAGCCAATCCATTCCTATTATAGCATTGAATTCCACCAAGGGAATTATTAAGAGATTTTCCAGAAGAATCTTCCCAAATACACCAACAGGAGGAGATTCAAACACATGGGTTGAAATGATTGCACCACTTGGTGTTTTACAGATATCTATACTTAAAGGTTCTGGGGATTCAATTCTATAGTTCTATCAAACTTGCAAGATATAAAGTAATGCGTAGAACCAGAATCAGATAAGAATTTTTCCATTCTTGAGTGAGTAGGAAGTGTACCTTGTATGACTTCATTATCTTGCTCCACAGCTGCAGTAGTGGTGGCATAAGCCTTCCCTTGTTCCTTTGGATTCGGTGGCTGCTGACGCAGATTACTCTCGAGAACTCGAGGTTTACTGCACTGGATTGTGAAGAACCCTAGCTCCCTACAGTTGTATTATTGAACCATGAGTGGTTCTCTCCTTTTACCATCTGAATTATCCTTCCTTTTCAAGTCTTTTCGACACTCTTGAGCATGGTGTCCTTTTTTCCCACACTTGAAGCACTTCCCATCCCTTTGAGGCAATTCCCATGGTGCAACTTCCCACATTTTTCACATGTGGGTCATTGAGTTTTCTTCCCACTTTTTTCATTAGATCCTCCAACTTGAAACTTCATCTTTAATTTCTTATCCCCATAGCCATGGGACCATTCTCCAAACTCCATCTCCACTTTGAGGGCACACCGAAAAACTTCTTCATAACTCCCAAATTCTCAAATTGCAAGATCCTTTCGAAGGTGTGGTTTTAATCCACTAAAGAATCTATCAATTTTTCTATCATTGTTGATAAAAAAAACCCAAAGAGTACCTTGAAATCCTTGTGATATTTTCTTCATAGGTTTTCATAGATTCTCCTTATTTTTTCTTGATCTCTAAGAAATATTTCTCCATCTTCATGCCAAAAGTTCTTGGGAAATACTTGTTAAGAAACATTATCTTAAAGTATTCCCATTCCATCTCTTCAATTTCCTCCCTTGGCGTGGGGTTCATAATCAAATCCCACCATTGATCGGATTCTCCATATAGATGATAAACGGATAAGGTCACCTTCTCCATCTTAGAACAGTAAAGAACAAAAAAAGATCTTCTCCATGGAGTTGGCCCACTATTCCACAGCTAGTGGATCAGAAGATCCATTAAACGTCGGTGGTCGTTTCTGCATAAAACATTTGATAGACATTTTCTCCATATTTGGTGAAGGAGGATATTCCCCATTATTATGGTTATTGTTCATAACCTGAGATAAATGGGTAATAATTTTCATGATGTTTTTAACTCCACCTCCCAAATCATTGGGGATGTCGTTTGGGAATCCTTGCATTGGCCCATGCACGAGTTTTTGGCCTGATTTCTCCCGGTTCCCACTATTTTCTAAAATAGAAAAGGGTAGAACAAAACATAAGTCAACAATTCATGAATAAATAACTTATTTACTTGCAAAATTTATAGTAAAATCATAACATATGGTATCCCTATGTAAATATTCTTGTGTGCATATTTGTTCTTAGTCTCAAGCTATAGTTTTTCTCTCGGGTTCACTAATCTTAATTCCCAAATTAACTAAACCTTTCCTCTAATACCAACTATAGTGAATCATCCTTTTCTTACATTACTAATACACCATTTTAAAGGTAAAAAAAATAATAGTATTACACATAGATGTTCCAACGGTTTAGTGTGTTGGGAAAACTAGGACCATACATAACAATTACAACATCAAGAATAAACATTTATTTAATTTCTTCTTCTCTAGCTTCTTATTGGAACTTGAAATATCCTTAGTATATGTAGAAACCTAAGGATATATATCAAAAGGGGTGAGCTAAAATCCTAGTAATAGGATAGATAAGAACAATATAGCATGGGCTGAGCATAATCATAACATGGGAAAAAGATCATGAACATGAGAGGAATCATAAATATAAGACAAAAATGGGGAAATGCATAAAAATGAAACATCATGCCTTAGTGGTTACCTACTACACATACATGTCAACCAATCTAGAATATTTTTCACACATAATTTCACATTTACTCATGAGATTCATCACTTTACCCAATGCATTAAAGCGCTGTATAATTCTGGGCGCACCCGTCACATTCAATCATTCATATTGCGCTATATAATTCCGGGTGCACCTGTCACGTCATAAAATTATCATCATCATGCTTTCCACATGGAACATATATCAAATCTGAACAAAACTAACCCATGGAAAGAAATGGGTTACATCTCATAAGAACACATTCATAAACTTTGGGTTCCCAAAACAAAGAGGGAATAATATAATTGATACAAGAACCATCAACCATGAATGAGAGGTAAAAGTTGAGTTCATAAAAGAGGAATTATTTTGGAAAACATTTGGTTTTTCATAAATAACATTGAAAAACATGTATATACTTGAAATTGAAATACAATTATGAAAAAAATAATTTTAAGGAGTAACCATATCAAAAAGGAGTGAAAGGGTGGGAACCCGAAGGATGAAAGTTTGGTTTGATAATTTCCCCTTACCTTGTATCTGAAGGCTTCCTTCTCTTTAATGTCATGTATAATGACATTATATTCATTAATTAGAAATCCAAAACCTTGTGTACATTAATATGGTTCATTATGGTTTAATTAAGTGATTTTATGTGCCTTTTGATGAGTTATAGTGTTTAAAAACATTATTCAGGAATGATTGTTTTTATGGTCTTCTTGAGTGGTTCACTTGTATTCTTAAATTGAAGTTCGGGTTGAACATGGGTAAATATCCAGAACTGATATTACATGATATTGATGATATTACAGGAGTTTTAATGATCTTATAATGAATTTTATTATATCCATGTGGATGAATCATTAGATAATAATTAAATGATGATTGATAGGGTTAATTTGAACGGTTTTTCGATCATAATGAACTTGTTTTAATTTATCACATAGTAATATGGACAAGAGTTACTTACAGAACATTAAATAGGAAATAATACATATAAAAAATAATGGATAAACCATAAAAATGGTTTCATGACCATATCTGAAGATAGAAATGGAAGAAGAAAGCATGGCGTTCTTAAAGGTGATAAATTAACACCTCACGAACAACGTTCTCTTTAATAAAATAAAAGGAAGAGGGAAAGGGGGTTGGATGATATAATATCCCATTAGCATCATAAAATTACATTATATGTACAATAAGATAGTTAAAATACTATTTTTATGAAGATAGGTGGGGAGAGATCAAGAAACGAACTTGAACATGAAAGGAAATTAAAGGAGAAGAGGGAGAGAAATTGCATCTTAAATCCTCCTCTTGAGATTATCCTTAATGAAGCTATTATTAGTCTTTTGATGAGACCATAAGCTCTTGAACGTGTAATAGGGGCTAGGGAAAATGTTTGGTCAGAGTTTAGAGAAGTCGTGGAGCTTGAGAGGAGTGAGGAAATAACAGTGTGAAGGGTGGTTTTTATAGTGGTGGGGAGAGGGGTTCCGTAATATAAAACACATTAGTTTATTAATTTTCCCTAAGACAAGGAATAGTGAGTCTTGAATGACCAAGAATATTATTTGTATCATGTGATCCAGAACCATGTGGGATTACATCAGAAGAACATCACACATGACTCTATAATTAGATTTTTTAGCTTATTCTTGTAAATTACGGTATTTCACTATTCATCAAAAATTTAAGTATTTCAGAAAAATCCCAAAAATTTACCCAAACCATTTTTTGATGTGTAGAATCCCATAACGAAGTCCATTTTTCAATAATAATTTTCTAAATATGATTAATTTAATATTTATTTAAAATCATGGTTTATTACTATAAAACAGTTTTAAAACATTCATTTACTTATTCTAAAATATAAGTACATCATACTTTCACTTGAATAATATTTTTATACTATCATAGGTAAGGTTACTATTTATTAGGGTATATCACCATTCATAAGGGTATGTTACTATTCATAAGGGTAGGTTACTATTCACTAATTTTTTTTTGTTTTATTAGACTTTTTTTCAAAATTCCAAATATAGAAGTGACAAACTTATGTTTAAAAGTCACTTATCACTTAGTAGTTCATTATTTTGTGTTTTAATGTTATTTTATGACATAATTATAAGAAGGGAATTTCCATTGAAACACTTTGGTTCGTTACGCCTAGGTACTTTATAATTGTCACTACCCATGCGGGATAGGCACATGG
Organism: Viscum album; assembly: GCA_963277665.1. Taxonomy (NCBI): domain Eukaryota; kingdom Viridiplantae; phylum Streptophyta; class Magnoliopsida; order Santalales; family Viscaceae; genus Viscum; species Viscum album. Next base: position 1,506,374,853 of record OY728139.1, on the reverse strand, counting down.
TTTGGAAAACTACATGCAACCTAATCTCACCACCTATATCCTCCTTTTGTTGGTTGTATGGTTTGCTGTTGAGGCCTGCACAATTTCAATCAAACCATGCACCCTGTTCAGAGTTCTCAAACCTTGGATTTTCAGATACTGAAACACGTTAAACTTAATGAGACATCTGAGGGACCTAAAAATCCTTTAACCAAGTTCAAAAAATCACACTAAAGTGTTACAACTCTTCTAATTCTATTCCAAATCCCGGTTTGTAAAACGACCCATCTTGTAATTGTAAAAATTAAAATTCAATTTGAATTTCATCCGGTGAAAAAACATGGCACTCTACAAACTCTCTACCTTATGTCATCTCATCCTTGAGATGACTTGGTAAAATAATGAATAAATTACCAGACCTAAAAGAGTCACGATGTTTCATTTAAACTATCACATCACATTTCCAAACATCCAATGCAACTCAAATTATCTCTAAAGCACCTGACACTTAAGCCTCCAAAACTAAATCCAACCATCCATTTCCAACTAAAACATCAAAACAATGCATACCCAAGCCCATTAATCTATATAAATGTTCACATCATCATCTCCATGAAAATTTGGCTGATTATTCTCCCCACTATAGGATTTAACAATTTAAAGGGGCTAATTGCTAACCACAATTTTCCCCACCCTTGGAATTTCCTTACAAAGCACACCCCTAAAAATTATAACGACATGCCAGTCATGTTTTTACCAAACTGACTAAAACCAATTGAAACAGAGGACATATCAAGTACATAACATTAAATGAACGATTGAATTCCAATCAAACAGACTGAAAATGTTTTTACAAGGTTTCCAAGAAGAAAATACTGAATCTAGAACCACAGCTGCCTTAGCCCGATGGAATTATTTAAAATTTGTTCTCCCAGAAAAAATATTTTGAATAAGAAGGAAAAGAGTCTAACCACTCTATACAACTATTCTTAAATGCTCAGATTGGACTGTCAGGGTATTTAAACAAAACTGCAATTCCACCTTCCAAGGAATTCTGTATTTACAACGAACGATTCCAATGAAGTCCATAATAGACTTCTAGTGTCAGTCACCCCTCAACCACCACATGGTTATTTAAAATATCATGCCTTATCATGAATAATGGTGTATCCCAAATCTGGCCCATATAATTCATTACCCTTTAAAAATCACCTCCTAGCCCAATAACTAGTATGAGATAATGTCATATTCATCAAGCTGGAGTCCATGGAACTAAACCATGGTAGACTATACTTCATATTTACAAGTGAAACATTGTTACAAGTCAAAAATGTCCACTTCCAATCATTGAATGATCCCAGATCATCATTCTCCAGGATGTCAAGTTATAGGAAACAACTGGTGTCCACGAGTCCATCCATGGAATCCCAACACTGGAACCCATGTTCCACTCAGGACTAACCATGCCATAATAAGAACCACATGTTATCATGAATCACATAATAATACCTCTTATCAAGACCAACATAATTTAAAACATATCACGACATATGACTAACACTCTCTTAGTGCATCATTGAAAACATCATGATATGGGACATGACCGTCTCTTCCAAAAGATTACACGAACAAGAAAACCAAGATACCCAAAACGGAAACAGTTTAACCACTATTAGTCGACCTCTTACCATATCATTGGATTCACCCTAATGATTCATTTCCATTAACTCATCACAATTCCTTTACCACTAGAGGCATCTCGTGATTGTTTAAGCTTTACCACCAAAGCTCATCCAAGACCAACTGTGTTCCTCAAAGGTTTTACGCATATCGAACAACATCAATATCCTGCTGCCGAGAAAGCACCGACATGATTCAAAACATGAAATCACTAAAGTCATTCCAAAAAATAAGTAACCATTTTAATGGCATTCCTTAAATATTTTCCTTCTACCTGGAAGGGAACATTTAACAAAATTGATGTGACGCTCTCAACCTTATGAGTTTCATAGTAATCTAAAAGAAGGAGAGACCATCAACTCACAAGTGAGATAGAAAATGAACACATCAAAACAATGTATGATTCCCCTCTAAGTCATGATCACAACGTCAAATAATTTTTCCGAAAAACCAAAACCAATATGACTGGAATCCCAAAACACTTGTGTCTTTAAAAATCTCTCCCAATCATTGGTACGAAAATGATTCTTTTAATTCCCAGGCCAATATACTCTGGAGATGACCTATGAATGAACTGAACATTTGTTGGAACCAAAATTTGGATCAATGAAAAGGCCCCAAGACGACCCCCATGAATTGCCTCACAAAGCCCCTTTGGGGAGTCCCCAGCATCACGGCCGCAGTGAAGCAAAGGAGGCAGGAAGCTCTATGAACGGATTTGACGTTCGTGAACCCGTCGAGAAGCAAAGGAGGTGGGAAGCTCCACGAATGGATTTGATGTTCGCGAACCCTCCATGAAGCAAAGGAGGTGGGAGGCTCTACGAACAGATTTGAAATTCATGAACCCACCACGAAGCAAAGGAGGTGGGATGCTCTGTGAACCCATTAGATGTTCGCGAGCCCGCCGCGAAGCCACCGAGCCCCTCTTCGCGCCGCGTGGGCTACGCTCAGCGACACCTCTTTCTTATAAATACCGACCTCCCCCTAGGCTCTACAGACGGAAAATCCAACCTTTCGGCTTCTCATCTCTTGAATCGCGAATCACTCTTCCACTCGGTGAATCATGAGCTGTGTGAGGTACTTCTACTTCACAAAGTTCCTCCCCATTGTATCTTTTTGATCCCCTCTTCCAAGAGGGATTCCTTTCACGACGCCTAAGGGATTTTGCGAAGTAAGGGGGTCCCCAAGGGGACCCGGGATGTTTCGGAGCATTTATTCTTCGTGAAACACCCTTCATGTACACTTGATATATTTTCTAAGGAAAGATCATTGTACTTCGCGAAGCACATTGCTTCCCGACATCCTTCTTTGCGAGGCACCTTAGCTTCGCGAGGTTGTGCTCTGCGAATTCCTTTCCAATTCACGAAGCACCTCCCAATTCCACATCCACCCCATGCTAAGGCTAAGGAACCCCACTTCGTGAAGCACAACCATTTGAAATGCCTTCCACCATGCAGAGCGCCCGAGCTCCACAGGGCCCCTGCCTATGGACCCCTCTTCTTGGAAAATTCATTTCCCGTGCGACCCTCCAGGTTTGCACGATGCGACTTCAAAGTCTCATGGAAGATACTACCCATAGACTAGTTGCACCTAATTCTTCTTCGCAAAGTCACTCTAATGGCTATTTCTTATTTGCATAGCCACGCTAACATGGACCCCTCGATGGTTCGCTCGACGAACCCCCTTCACCATGACATTGCCGATACCTTCCCTCCCACTAGGAGCATAGGGTACCAGTTATATAAGTCCTAGGGGTGCGGAGTAAACCCACCTCGTCCGAGCTACAGGACGTTAAACTGCCAAGAACCCTCATCCTCAACACATGACGGTAAACTATGACCTCGCCTCATACCCCGCACACAGGGTCCCCCACCTTGGGCATTCTATACACCCCCTAGTCTCCACAGGGGATGATATCCTCCTTCTTAGAGTGGAGTTTGTCTGTATGGAAGGGCAACCACCTTGGTGTAAGCCCCTAGCATTCCTTCCAAGAGGTGGCACCCCTGCCCCTCCTCACTTCCACGGTTCCAAGGCTGGCGGAGGGCGTGATAGGAAATGAGGATTCTCCTTTCTTCGGTCAAAAGTCCCTCTCCAGCTGCGCTTTGCCGCCATGGGCCTCCATCCTAGAGAAATTCTTGGCACCTTGGGCCACCTCAGAGTGTAAGACTCGCTCCTCTTCACTTCCCATGGACGCACCTTTCACGACGTGGTAGTCGGGCCTTTGTTGCCTCTTGTTTCTCACACCGACCACGACTCAAATGGTCTTAGAGTATGCATCGACCATGACACTGCCCCCATCCTGCATGACGTTAAACTGTACACCTGAACTATGTTGTATTTGATCCTTACTAAGGCAGGGTACATATGAAGCCTCCATGTGGTTAAATCCCACCATCTGGTCGTTCTGACCACCGTAACGTTGGTTCACCCCTATCCTGCATGACATTAAATTGTACCACCTGAACTATGTGGTCTTTGATCCTTGCTAAGGCTGGGTACGTTGGAAGCCTCGTGAGGTTCAAGCCACCCATCTGGTCATTCCGACCCCATTCACGTTGGTTCACCCCCATCCTACATGAAGTTAAACTATACACCTGAACTACATGGTCTTTGATCCATGCTAAGGCAGGGTATGTAGGAAGCCTCCACGATGTTCAAGCCCTCCATCTAGTCATTCTGACCCCCATCACATCGGTTTACCCCTGACCTACATGACGTTATGTTGTACCATCTGAACTACATGGTCTTTGATTCTTGCTTAGGCATGGTATGTAGGAAGCCTCATGAGGTTCAAGCCCACCATCTGGTCGTTCCGAATTCCTTCTCGTCGGTTCACCCCCGTCCCGTATGACTTTAAATTGTGCCCTTGAACTATGTGGACTTTGATCCATGTCAGGGCATAGTATGTAAGAAGCCTCCCTAAGGTTCAATCCCTCCACCCACCTAGACCAAGGTCCTTTTTCACATCAATTCTCCGACACTGTCACCGACAGAACTACGAGGACTTTGATCTATGTCAAAGCATGGTACGTAGGAAACCTCACGAGGTTCAAGACCAACACCCATCAGACCAAGGTCCATCTTCACGTCGGTTCACCGACATCCATCCCGAACTACGAAGACTTTGATCCATGTCAAGGAATGGTACGTAGGAAACCTCACAAGGTTCATTCCCATCATCCATCGGACCCCTGGTCCATCTTCACGTCTTTTCACCGACACATGCTCCCATCCCGTATGACGTTAAACTGTACACCTGAACAACATGGTCTTTTATCCTTTCTAAGGCAGGGTACATAGGAAGCATCCATGAGGTTAAAGCCCACCATCTGGTCATTCTGACACCCTTCACGTCAGTTCACCCTCGTCCTGCATGAAATTAAACTATACATATGAACTACATGGTCTTTGATCTTTGCTATGGTAGGGTACGTAGGAAGCCTCACGAGGTTCAAGCCCACCATATTTTCATTTAGTCCCCCTTCACGTTGCTTCTCCCCCATCCCGCATGATGTTAAACTGTACCCCTGAACTACGTGGACTTTGATCCATGTCAAGACATGGTATGTAGGAAGCCTCCCTGAGGTTCAAGCCCACCACCCACCTGGACCGTGGTCCTTATTCATGTCGGTTCTCCGACACTTCCACCACCTGAACTACGGGGACTTTGATCCATGTCAAGGCATGGTACATAGGAAACCTCACGAGGTTCAAGCCCAAAACCCATCGGGCAAAGGTCCGTCTTCACATCGGTTCACCGATATCCACTCTTGAACTATGAGGACTTTGATCCATGTCAAGGCATGGTACGTAGGAATCCTCACGAGGTTCATTCCCATCATCCATCAGACCCTCGGTCCATCTTCACGTCAGTTCACCGACATCCACTTCTGAACTATGTGGACTTTGATCCATGTCAAGGCATGGTATGTAGGAAGACTCTACGAGGTTCATGCGCACCACCCGGTCATTCCAACCTCATTCACGTCGGTTCACCCACCACCTTGGGAAGCCTAGAGTGTAAGCCCCACACGTTCATCCCGAACTACGAGGACATTGATCCATGTCCAGGCATGGTACGTAGGAAGTCTCTTCAAGGCTCAATCCCAAAACCATCTTCCATCTGGATCCTTACCTGGGCCTCCACATCCCGGTGAAATCACGCCACCTCATTCCCCTCCACAAAATTTGGGAAGCCCCCTACGTGTCGGCCCCAACATCGGTGTTCCCTCCAGGGGGTTCTTCAATCTGATCCACTCTAGCCAGTGTTCCGATCAGTCTGATCCGTCTCTGCTAGATGTTAAACATGCAGCATACCCCGTGTAAAACACCAGAAGATGAGGAAAACCTCAGATACATGCCTATGGAATACAATTCCCCATGTTCGATGTGGGATGTCTCGGGCTTTTGCGCCCTCGAGAATCCATATAATAAGGGACAGAAGAGAGACACATCAATCCCCAGCGTCCAGACATGTCAGTGATGCCCCAGCGTGACTACTCCCCTAACCAAAGGTTTCTTCCCTGACTGGACCCCTTGGAATATCCTAACAGAAGTAGTGTAATTAACTGGTTTCCAAGAAGATATGGAACCAGGAAGAGTTTCATGAACAACGTATTAAATCTATGAGGGAGACCTGGACTATGTGAAGAGTTCTGAACAGGAATCCACGGAAGGAAGAACCAACATCCAATCAACCTATTTCGATCAAGGAGAAAACATCCATGAATAAGGAGTGAATGTCGCCTGCCTTTGGAAAGCCGGAATGCGAGGTAATAGAAGTCGCGCCAGTCACACTCAAGAAGATGGAAGCACACACCCCGACGAAAGCTTCAGAAATAGAAATGGTGAACCAGGTGGGAAATTATTCTCCTCAATATGGAGATTAGTAATGCTCGGGGCATCCAGGGATTGACGTGTCACCAGATCCAGCTTTCCGACACCAGGTCCCGCTAAGAAAATAGCGGGCTTGGAATGAAACTAACCATAAATTGGGGTTCGTAGAACGTTGGGCATCCCGTTTTGTGACATTTCTAGCGTAGATCCCTCTTACCGGCCATGGAAGATGGAATGGCGATGGGGAACTGGTTGTCGATTCCTTTTCCTAGCAGTGCTAAGGAGTTAATCTCCCTACTTCCAGGAATCAGGTTGCTACCATGAGAACGTGATCACCGCCCACCCACCTATGCAGGGGTAGGGGCCACTCTAGAATAGCTGCTCCGCATGGCTCCACTACCACCGCAACGGTGTCTGCATCCACGACCATGGGGCGCCCATGCCCCATCTCCCCATCAGAAGTCATCCAACGAAGGGTGATTAACGACCTCGTACGTTGTTACGAGGAGGAGGGCATAATCCAAAATCGGGATATGACCCGCCTGGACCTGGAGGCATCCAGGACCTGCCATAAATGCTGCCCCTCAAGGCCACACAGGGAGCCACTGCTCCCCACCCCAACATTCAATCGTTTTGAGAGCCTTTCCACAGAGCGCTTTGATGACTCCTTGCCTTACGCTAATGAGGTGGGTGATGACCGACCTAGACCGGTCATGGTCTCAGTCCAGGGGTTCCCTGCGAGGGATCCCACCTGGCCGCGTCAATGCCACCGCTCGGCCTTTCCAGAGGAGTAGGAAATCTAGGCACCTGCGCCACCAGCACCGGCTCGTTTGACCCAACAACAGCATCGAGCGCGAGCTGAGGATGCCTGCCAAGGGGCGTCAACGTCGACAGCTACTGTGGCCCGAGCCACTACAAATGCATATCACCAAGTCCCTTCAGACACTAAGTAGGGGTGAGTATATACCCAACCGGGATCGATCCCCCAACAGCCCCACAGGCAGGCTTGGTCGACTCTCCAGGCCACAGGCTTGAACGGGGGTCGCCGTGAACCAACCCGCTGCAAGGACACCCCGTATGGAGGTCCTCCCCATACCACTACAACAGAGAGCGTGGATCCTCCCCTCTTTGAGGCTCGTCATGGAGGTATGCTCTGTGCTACCCCCAATCCGAATGAAGCTCTGCCCCACGACGGTGACGTTCGGTACGAAAGCCTCTCACGTGCCCATCATGCCAAGTATGGAGCCCTTCCTCCTGCTCCCGACCGTCGATGTGAAGAAATTACCCATCTAGTCTCTCTCCAACATGGGTATCCTTCCTATCTCCACTACAAGAAGAATACTGGGAAGGTCCGGATGGAGATCAAACCAGCGCACTTCTCTGACTCTGAAGTGGAGTGCAACTCAGCTCATGAACCCTCCCCTCGCTCATCCGAGTTAAGGGCTGGGGCAGGGACGAGGTGCATCAGCCTGGTGCTCCCAGATTGCGAGGTCCACAGGATTACTACTTCCCTCCGTAGATTTATCCAGGAGTATGAAAACCTAGTTACCCCACAGGTTACAGTCGTGCACTCACCACCACCATCGCCGGAAGCGCTTTCTACCACCACAAGAGATCACGAAGAGCTATTCTAGGGATTAATGGCAGGAAAGCAGTAGTGTGACCCACCACCAGTAGTCTGGGATCCTGATCCAGGAACAACAGCTGTCAACCCCTCTTACCATGAAATAACGGCCAGGTCGCTCCACTCTTTGGAGGACAGCCTGAGAATCGGTGGCCAATCATCCAGCTCGCCATATTCCCCACCGGCCAACCCGCCGTCCCAGCGGTATACCTTAGTATTGTTTCATGTTCCTCAGCCGCCCCCATTTAGTGAGTGGGGAAATCAAGGGACAGACGCTAAATTTGAGTCGAGGATCTTTTCGATTATTCTTGCAATGGACCACTTCCCCGAGGAGTTCTGGCCCGCAGTAGTAAGGGATTTCTGCACACCTGAGTCCCTCACCCCAGAGGAAGTTGAGTGTCTCTGTTACACCCTCTGGGTGACACATATCAGTCTCAGTCATCATCGTGTGGTATATACAAGGATCCAAGAACAATTTGAAGACATTATAGAGCAGTTCGGTCTAGTCAATCTGGCCGCACTCCCAGTGGCCCAGTGTCTGGAGTCACCAGGGCGTTGTGAGTCCCTCTAGAAGTAATGCGTTCAGAGTATTAAGGTACTCCGTAAAATAATCAAGGAGGCTTCCCCCTATGTGCAAGTCTGTGGCTGGGGGAGGTACGCTTACCTCCTCTTCATCCATATTCAACGACATCCTGACTCGCTATGCGATATCGAGGACATGCCCCCGGGAAGGGTTATGGTCCACATGGCTGACGTTGTGGACAAAGAGGTAGAGCTATAGTTTCTTGATGGATACTTACCCTCTCAGGGTGTGCCACCACTGTTGGACCCATCAGGGAGGATTACTCGTCAGCAGAGGAACCTCCTAGGTCTCCCTATGCCCACCGATTCATTGGTACTCAGTCGAAATAATGATAAGGTTAAAGATCATGTCGGAGCTTTCAAGCACTCTGACCCATCCACCTCAGTGCAGAAGATGAAGGAGGACCCCGTGAAGGCCGTGTTGCGCCAGCAACTTGCCGAGAAAAAGAGGCTGGTTGACGAACTCCTGGCTAAACGTGTGGTAGAGCGACGACCCGGCTATGGAAATCCTAGGCCGGGGCAGTAGGGGCAAGAACAACTTCTCCCCAGTGAGATGCCTCCGGGAAAACCTGATCGTACTGCTCCCATAGATAGGGTTGAAGCCGGAACTCATGGAAAGAGGGTGTGGTATGTCTCACCAAACCCTCCCGAACAACGCGGCAATCTGAGGAATCCAGCCCGGGTTCCCCCAGCTGCCCCGCAGGTCACTCCACCAGTCATTCCACAAGTCGTTGAACCCATCTACCATGTCGAAGATCCCGGAGATGCACTCATGGTTATGGATCTCCATCAAGACAGGTACCCCCATCCAGATGATCCAATGGCGGCACTCATCGCCCGCCTCAAGGCATTGGAAACGTGGTAGGTGGTAGTCCCATCAGATGGAAAGCCATACCCGGCTTGGGTGGATGATATGTCGGTGCCTTCGGGTTTCGGGAATCCCAGCTTCTCACCCTTTAATGATATAGGGGACCCGCTGCAGCATTTGGCCCACTTTAACTCAAGGTGTTGGCCTGTGTTGAGGACCCCAGCACAGCAGGAGGCCGCCAAGCTCCGTTGTTTCGTTGACACGCTGGAGGGGTCAGCATTAGTCTGGTACATCCAGCTCCCCATCAGATCTGTGACTAGCTAGTAGGACCTTCACAGGTAGTTCATCTACCAGTTCAGCTCTACCACCCGGAAGACCAGCATCATAGACCTCTTCAAATGAATACAAAGTCCTGATGAGCGAGTCACGGACTTCATCGCCCGGTGGAAGGGGCTCAAATAATCCCTTAACATGCCACTAAATCAAGAGAAATTAATGATGATGTGTGTGGTAAATGTCAAGACGGAACTGGTTCCCTCCCTGATTACTCAGAATTATCCCGGAGGGTTCCCTGACTTCTCGGATAAGGCCCAGCGCATTGAAGAAGCCCTTCAACCGGCCAGGAAGGCATGTCTGTAGCCACCTGCAATCCTAGAAAGGAGAGTTTCCAAAGCCGAGCCTGCCGGGGTGGCCCAGATAGAGGCCCCCAGGCAGCTAGAATTTCTACCAGAAGCACCAGCCCTGCAGCCTCATAGAGGCCCTCCGCCTCAGGCGCAGCCTCCGGCTCCGCAGCGTCCTCATAATCGGTAGGCTCCTCCGTGTAATGTGCCACCACAACCCAGGAAGGACAATCAGGGTCCACCTCCTCGGTAAGCCCCTCCAGCTCCTCCTCAAGGCCAGGCTCCAAGGTCTCCCTATCCAAAAAGATGACACCATACTTACTCGTTTAACAAGAATTTGGTCCCCGGTTACTTCCATAGTGCCTTAGAGCAGGGGATTGTACGCTTTCCCGAGTAAAGAAGGCCAACAAAGGTGAATCTCCCCATTCTCCCCTACTACTTCCCTTATCATCGGATTCAAGGGGAGACCCTCAAGCAGTGCTATGTGTTTAAGGACTGGCTCCAAAACTAGGTCGATAACAACATAGTCAGGCTGGTCCCGTCCCTGGCACAAGTGGCGGGTGTCTTTGTGAGGTCAGAAAGCGGTAGTGACGACGAAGGTGGGTGACAGTAGGTTCCCAGCCAGCACCTCTACATCATCATCCCAGCCAACCTCTTCCCAGAAGAGCAAGCATCGGCGACGGAAGAAGAAGAAACACATACCGCCAATGCCATCGTCATCCCGCACTCTCGGTGACTTCATGCCCCCTAAGATGGGGATCCCTCCTAGAATCCACCAAGTGGTGGATGATTCATCAAGTTTCAGTTAGGGGTATGCTTCAGTTAATACCGTGGAGTTGGTAAATCCCTATATGACTCCCGACGAGGGGGAGCACCAGGTGAACCTCCCCAACGTCCCTAGCTAACGTCCATATCGACAAATACACGACCTAATGGGTCATCAAGCCATGTTAGTTGGCACCTTCAGCCTGGTCGTGCATGCCACTAAGACTAGAAAATAGGCCCAGCGTAGACCTCAGCACGTGCAGCCTCCTTATCCAGTGTCATTAGGACCGCCTCCACTACCGTTTGTGCTACTGGATTAGGCAGAGCCACTTCGGCCGCACTGCAACCAACTTCTCCCCGCTACTGGTCAACCTCAGTTGTCCGGACTTTATCTGGTGGCTACTCTTCAGGCCTCGACTAGTGAGCAACGGGACATACCTAGCACCAACCAGCCTCAGGTCCAGCCGACAGGGCCTGCTATGCCCCCAATCGCAGAGTGTCCTCCTATAAGAAGAATTTAATGTCTGTCACAGTAGAATGATGTTCTCAAGCATCGCACTAGAATCCTGGTGAGGCTTTCCATCCTTGAGGCTCTTTTCTTGTCGTCATAAATTCATGAGGTGCTCACCTAGGCTCTAAGGAGCCCCCTCCAGTTTGATACGGTGGAAGAAGCTATAGAAGCCTTCCACGCTGAGGCAATTGAGAACGTCGAATGCCAGGATGTTATCTTTTTCTCTGGTGAAGATGAAGACCCTCCCATACAAGGGAAAATTCATCCATTGTACATCACTGGTGAGTTCAATGGCATGGAAGCCTGCTGCTGTATTATTGAAACGGGCTTTAGGATTAACCTAATCCCAACTCGGACACTGTGGAAGCTGGGGTTATCCTAGGATTACCTGACTCCCTCAGATTTAAGGATCCAGGGATACGATAGGACCGATCATACCCTTTTTGGAAAGATCTATTTGAAGACCCAGTTTGATGGCTCAGTTTCCAGTACCAAATTTATGGTTGTCTCCCAGGACACCGTGTACAACACATTGATGGGCAGGCCATGGCTCCACCTGCATGCTTTGTTCCCTTCATTATATAACCAATTCCTCAAATACTCCCTCAATGGTTGAGTAGACGTGCTCCAAGGAGATGTGTCTCCTTTTACCTCTTGAGAAGTCCATTATCTGGACACTGACTATTACAAGAGCAAGGATAAGCAGGTTCTGGAAAGTAAGGTTGAGCCTGACCCGGTCACAAGTGATCCCTGGGCGGGTCTGGATGACGCCTACATCTTCCTGATCCATCGGTTGGAGGCCACGACCCCCGAAATGGAGAAATGCTTTGTCATTTCGGGTATGAGAGGGAGGCATAATCCCAAGTCCATGCAACGGCAGGAAATCATCTCATACTCTTACACAAACCAGGCTCAGGTGATCCCGGATCCTCCTACCCCCGTATGGTATCGAGACATCCAGCTCATGGCAACGGTGGTACGCCATACGTTTCTGTTTCTCCAGGCTAGAATTAACTGGCTCAAGCTGATGCACCACTAATGATTTGATGTTATCAAGCGTGGCCCCATGGGCCAAAGACTATATGAGATCGGATCAACTGCCTTCATCGCCATCGTCTCAGCGGCGCATGAATCACTTGATGCACTGTCCACTGTTTCCCATGCTGGTACCAGCCTCCCGTCAAGTTCCTCTAGCCAAGGGGAAGCTTCACCCACTGGAAATCCCTCCTCTGCATGCGAATAAGAGGATTTGAAGGATACCACTCCTGCCTTTGAAGAAGGCGTCTCTTCCACGGTCGATGAACTGGTACAGGTGAACCTTGGTAGCGAGGCAGATCTGAGACCCACATTGATCAGTTCCGCCATGTCCCTCGAGGAGCACCAGCAATACGTGGACTTCCTTAAACAGCACTGTGATGTGTTCTCCCAGAGTTACGATGGGATGATAGGACTAGATCCTTATGTAGTCATCCACCACCTCAGTCTCCTGAAAAACCATCGAGGGTTCAAGAAGCCTCCCAGAAAGATTCACCCTTATCACAGTGCCATGGTTGAGGCTGAGTTGACAAGACCATCAGATCCAACATCGTCAAGGAGGTCTAGTACCCCATGTGGATAGCCAAAATTGTGCTAGTCAGGAAGAAGAACAGACAGATCAGAGTTTGTATTGACTTCCATGATCTCAACTGCCGCTATCCGAAGGATAATTTTCCCCTTCCAGTGACAGAATTGTTGATCGATGCTACATCTGGGTTCCAAGCCCTCTCCTTCATGGATGTTCATTCTGGATATAATAATATTTGAATGGACCCTGAGGATGAGGAGTCTACCACTTTCAAAGTGCCTCAAGGTAATTTATGTTACATGGTTATGCCCTTTGGTTTGAAAAATTCAGGTGCCACCTATCAGAGAACCATGCATCGCATATTCAAACCCATCCTTGGGACTCTAGTGGAGTTCTATGTGGATGATCTCGTGGTCAAATATTTTAAGCGCCAGGACCATCTCAAGAACCTTGAGAAAGTGTTCGACTTCCTCCATTCCCGCCACATGAAGATGAACCCACTTAAATGTGCCTTTGGGGTCACCTCCAGAAAGTTTCTCGGCTTCATTGTCAGATACCGAGGCATCGAGATTAACCCAGAAAAGATCAAGTCCATCAAACAGATGCGTCCCCCGATTAATATTTTGGATCTACGAGGATTTCAAGCACACTTATCCTACATACGACGATTCATTATGAATTTGGCTGGCAAGTGTAAGCACTTTTCCCGGATCATGAAGAAAGGATTTTCCTTTGAATGGGACGAAGAGTTTCAGGCCTCCATCAAGGAAATCAAGTAGTATCTGCTCCAACCTTCGGTCCAGATGCCACACGTCTCTAGAAAGCCGCTGATCCTCTATGTTACTTCCCTGGATCGATCTCTCGGTGCCCTTCTCTCCCAGAAGAACAATGAAGGGATAGAGAACAACCTCTACTACCTCAGCCGCATGCTGCTCAATACGGAGACCAGATAATCCACCATCGAGAAGAGCTACCTTGCACTCGTGTTTTCTGTACAGAAATTGCGACAATACCTACAGCTCCATGAGGTACAGTTGGTCTATCGGGTAGATCCGTTGAAGTACATTCTGAACTGCCCCATGTTGACTGGCCGACTAGCGCAGTGTGCGGTGATCCTCCAGTAGTTTGACATCAGGTTCGTACCCCAGAAGGCTACCAAAGGGCAGGTATTAGCAGACTTTCTAGCTGACCATCCAACCTCCGTGGACCATTCCATGGACTTGGACTTTCCTGAGGAGGCAATCCTCTTGGTAGATCAAGTCATCCCGTGTTGGCAAACACATTTTGATGGTGCCTCCCGGAGTTCCACCGGTAGGAGGATCAACGATCTTAGGCTCAACAGAGTGGGCCCGGGTATCTTCTTCATCACTATAGCACAAGCCACCCTGCTTTACTCATTCTTATTGTCAGAAGGTTTCACCAACAATGAGGCAGAGTATTAGGCCCTCATTACAGGTCTCGAGCTGGCCCTTTAGATCGACCTACACCATTTGCATGTGAAAAGGGATTCCAAGCTAGTCATCAAGTAGGTCAATGGCGACTATGTTGTCAGGAAGCCAGAGCACGTACCATTTTTGGAGTGCAACCTCCATCTAATGGATCAGTTCCATTCTTGACCAGAGGTTAGCCATGTCCCTCGTTCATAGAATGGTCAAGTGAATGCTCCGGCTGGCTTAGCTGCATCACTTGCAGAACCCAAGCAGGATGGTCTGATTATACAAGTGGCACACCGGAGGGTCATTTCTCTTGTCACCCTAGAGGATGACGACGGTCTGCGAGTTAGCCATATTATCACCTGATCCTCCACGTCAGGAGGCCCAGGTCATTCAGATGCAGTGGTTGAAATGACTCCTTATTGGAGAGCCCCTTTTGTTGAGTAACTCCAAAATGGTTGCCTCCCAGCTGATCGGACCGAGTGTGAGCGAATCTGATGTCGCGTGCTGCATTTTACCCTCCAAAGTGGTCCCAGCCTTGAGAAGATCCTCTATAAGTGTGGTTTCGATGGTTTTCTCCTCCATGGCATCCAAGGAGTCGAGATTCCACAGGTCATGCAAGAGGTTCATGCTTGTTCCTGTGTTTCCCACCATGTTGGACTGAAACTGTCCCATAAAATCTAGAGACTAGGGTACTTATGTCCCTCGATGATCCATTATGGTATCAATTTTGCCAATATTTGTCACACGTGACAATTTCATGCTAACTTCCTGCATCGTCCACCACAACCTCTCCACTCCACCAAGTACTCTTGGCCATTTTCGGTGTGGGCACTGGATGTCATAGGACCATACCCACCAGTGACAGCTCACCAATGCAGGTTCATCCTGACGGCTACAGATTTCTTTCCCAACTGGGTAGAGGCAGTTCCACTCAAGGAGGTCAAGGCCCATTCCATTGATGACTTCATGAGCTCCAATATCATCCACTGGTTTGGAGTCCCTCATGTTTCACTCACTGATAATGACACCAACTTCTGAGCAGCTGAGCTGAAGAAATTGTACGCAAAGTACAATTTTTGCTCCAACCATACCTCCCACTATCACGTGAGAGAAAATAGGAAGATTGAGGCATTCAAAAAAAACCTCTCTAAAATTATGCAGAAAATGGTTTTTCAGAATAATAAGAGTTGGCCGGACAAGCTCCCCAATGCCCTCTGGGCCTATCAGATGGCGACTCGCAATTCCACCCAGGTAACCCCGTATTCCCTGGTGTACGGAACTGAGCTCATCCTGCCTATTGAGATCCAGCTGCCTTTGTTACGAACTGTAGTCTATGAAAATAAGGCTCTAGATAAGGTGGCCAAAATCCATCTACTTGAATCTGAAGAACTTGATGAAAATAGGTATGTTCCCTTCATAATCTGGAAAAGCACCAGAATAAGATGGATAGAGCCTTCAACAAGAAGGTTCGCCTCAGATATTTTCTGCAAGGTGACCCGGTATTGGCCCTCTGAGCGACAATGATCCCCGGCAGGAAACCACCCAAGTTGGAGCCCAAATGGGAAGGAACTTACATAGTCCACAGGGTTTACCCCAATAGAGAAATCTCCTTGGTGACCATGGAAGGTGAGCGCATAACTCCTACCACAAACGCCAAATTTTTCAAGAAATACTTTGCCTGAGCCCCTTTGTCCTGCACGACCTTAAACTTCATGGTCATGCATGACCTTAAACTACATGGTCCTACACAAACTTAAATAGTATGGTCATGCATGACCTTAAACTGCATGGTCCTGCACGACCATAAACTGCACGATGGTCCCTCATGACCTTAAACTGCCTAGTCCTACATGACTTTAAACTATGCACCGCCCTGCATGAAGTTAAACTGCATCTTGAGAACTACTTATGTCTTGATTCTCATCCTTATGGGATATGTAGCAGTGCTCAGACGCTTCGTTTTGAGCCCAACCCCGAGCTCTTCTCTCAGACTATTACCCATGGGTATAGCTTCTTCGGAGAATCCTTACATGATATGGGGTAGGATTCCTTATCCCCACTCATACAAGGATTATAATGGTCGCACCATGTTCCCACTCCCATTCTTCTATCCTCCCACATCCTCACCGCAAGACATTAAACTGCATGGCCTTCAAGAACTACATATGGGTTGATTCCCATCCACATGGGATACGTTGGAACGTAGAGACATTTTGTCTATTGGCCCAACCCAAATGTCAGAATCTTCTCCTCTGGTCAAAACATATGGCGAGGTGCATACTTTTTCCCCAATTCATATTGAGCCATCCTCGACCCATCAATATTTCCCACTCCCTGGATATGGTCACCTCATTCATAGGTGGGTACAACTATGCTTCACCCACTCCTTGACTGGGATTCCATCACCTTCCCCGTCTGGAAGGGCCCCTGAGTGGTATGGATGCTAGGCCTAAGGGCTCTATTACCACTTCGGGCCAACGCCCTCGAGGGTTTTGATGAAAAAATAGATACGAGTTCCACATTGCGAATATGGTCAGCGGTCGATGCTCGTTTGTTGCTCCCATTTCAGGTAACTATATGGATGATGTGTTTCGAACATGGTCAACAGTCATCCTGGATCGTTAGGACCACCCCCAAGATGTCCCAAATATCGAGTGTAGTGGTTCATTTTACCCCATTGTATCTAAGCGATGGACTCTTTTCAGGCGATGCCAGCCTCAGGCCCCTTGGCCTTTTTGGGACCTCGACCCTCGTCCTCACTGTAAGACGTTAAACTACAAGTCGGCCAGGCCTTCTTGACTGAGGCCCAGCCTCAGGCCCCTTGTCCTTTTTGGGCCCCTAGCCCTCATTCTCACTGTAAGATGTTAAAATTCAAGTCGTTCAGGCCTTCCTGGATAAGGCCTAGCCTCAGGCCCCTTGGCCTTTTCGCCCCCCAACCCTCATCCTCACTGTAAGACATTAAACTGCAAGTCAGTTAGGCCTTCCTGACTAAGGCCCAGCTTCAGGCCCCTTGGCCTTTTCAGGCCCCAGGCCCTCATCCTCACTATAAGACGTTAAACTAAAAGTCGGTCAGACCTTCTTTACAAAGGCCCAGCCTCAGGCCCCTTGTCCTTTTTGGGCCCCTGGCCCTCGTCCTCCCTATAAGATGTTAAACTGCTAGATGGTCAGGCCTTCCGGACTGAGGCCCAGCCTCAGGACCCTTGGCATTTTCTGGCCCTCGGCCCAAGTCCTCTCTTAAGGGAGTGCATGGTGTGGTGTAGGATTATGTACTCATTCACGTGGGTCTATTCGTCGTGATGTATACCTTCCTTGTTTGGGGGTATCCTACTCCCCTCCTCTTCCTGCATGACGTTAAACAACATCTTGAGAACGACGTGTGGCTTGATTCCCATCCTTATGGGATATGTAGGACCACCCAAATGTCTAGGCTTCGGGTCCAACCCCATCTCCCAGAAAACTCCATTTCACCGTGTCCCCTTGGCCCACCCTTCCCCAGAGAGGGGAATATATGGCATGGTATGGGATTATGTCCTCGTTCGCGTCAAGCTTGTAACGACCACGCCATGTGCCTCTCCCTCTTGAGCCACCCCATCAACTCTTTTCAGTGATTCACCAATGTGCCTGAGGGTACTCTGGTTTAGTACCTAGAATTTCGGAGTCTCCTCAGACATGTTTTCACCTGTTTTTTAGGATTTTTGTTCCCCTTCATCAGGGCTTTCGTCACCATTCACACCCGAAGGGACCCCCAAAAACGGCATGGATACTACACCTACGGGCTCTCCTATCATTACGTGCCAACTCCCCTGAGGGTTTCAGACAGCAAATTGATACAAATCCCGCATTGGGAATATGGTCAGCGGTTGATGCTCATTTGTTGTTCCCACTTTAGGCTAATGCAATATGGATGCTGCATTTCCGCCACGGTTAATAGTTATCCTCCATCACCACACCTACACCATTAATCCCACAATTTCGGTTGCATTATTCAAATCCTTCCCCACCTTCCCATGGTCAAGTAGATCTTCGAAACTCTTGGTACTATTCCTCAATGCGCATCTGCACATTAGGAGGACCAAATCCAAGATAGGGATGTCATTCTGGGCTCCACACCGATTTCCCTCTGACGTGTGATCTGGGTATTACAAAATACATCTTCCTCCCTTGTTTCCCATACCGAGTTTGACTCACATGGGCTTAGGGATTGGTTCAAGGTATGTGCTTACATGGAAGGTTTCCATCCCTCCATGGTCCGAGCTCTAAGACCATAAACTAAGATCTCGTCCAGAACTACGTACGGCTTGATTCCCATCCTCATGGGATATGTAGGAACGCCTAGGCCTATTTTCTTTGGGTCCAGCTTGAGTTCTTCTAATTTGTCTTTTCTGTTCTACCTTCTGGACTGTGACTACGGGACCCTGTGGCATGGTGTGGGAGTACCTCCTGATTCACATCGGGTTTGCAACAGCCGCACCACGCGCACCCCATTCTATAAATTAGCCCTCCTGTTTCCTGTCCCGCACGACATTAAATTGTATGTTGTACCACACGACATTAAAAGGAACCCCTAGAACTACAAATGGATTGATTCCCATTCTTATGGGATACATAAGACCTCCTGGACGTCTCTTTTTTGGGTCCAGCTAATTTGGGAGCAAGTCTCTCCTCCCCTTTATGTCTTACCTCTATGTAGACCCTTGTCCTGATGTCCCCCTTTCAGAATTGCATACAGTCTGATATGGAACCAAGCCCCCATTCACTACGAGAATGTTTTATTGCACCGAACACATTCACCTCCTAGCATCGTCTCTTCTACATCTACACTTTATGACCTTTAAATGCATGCTTGATCCTATTACATGACCCTAAACCGTGACACCATCGTCCTGACCGCACGACAAGAAAATGGAACTGCATTGTGGTGTTCTCACTCAAGAGGACATCACATTGGGTATCAGTCATTTACCATACCATTTTCAATGCCTACTATGGTTTGATTCTTGTGGAGACGCCTAGGCCTGCTACCCTAGGCCTGTCGCTTCACAAAACAAAATCACTCACCTTAAAGGAAAAATAAGATTTATCAAATACCGCTTCTCTGGGTGCGAGGAACATGCCTGCACACCCCTTTTTCCCTGGCACTGGTACCCTACCGTGCCACCTCATGAACTACGTGCAACTTGATTCTCATCCTCATGGGGTACGTAGGAACGCCTATTCACTTTGCCTCAAGCCCAGCTCAACTCTCGTTTTCAGTCCCTTGATCTAAAACCTCTCCAAGGAACACGTGGTGGTCAGAACCCTTGGTTCCCCTTCGCATCATGTATTTGTAGTTACCCCACCTTGTGCCTCCCGTATTTCCTCCCATCCATGGTCCGAATTCTATGACCCTAAACTAAGATCTCCCTATGGGATGGGACTTGACTCCCTCTATCTAATACATCTCATTGTCGTATTCTGATGCACTTTGACACAGAGCCCGAAGTGTCAGATTTTTGTGGGGACATTCCACTCGTTCCATGTCCAAGCTTCATGGGCTCGCTATTTGGGTCCTCATCCTCTTCCACGTCCAAAAGGAGCCTCAGACGACATGGATTCAAGGATTAAGGGATCTCTATAGATGATTGGCCTAAGAACTCTCCTATCGTTTCGATCCAACATTCCTAAGGATATCTGAAAACATTTGTGATAGGTCTTGTGTTTCAAACATGGTCAATGATCAACCCTCATTTGTCTGTCCCCATTCCAGGATAACGCAATATGGATGTTGTGTTTCTGCCACTGTCAACAGTTATCCTCCATCATCATGCCGCCATCATTGTGATCCAAATTTCGAGTGTCATGATTCATGCATTTCCACTTCATCATGTTCATGTGGAATTCTAACATACTCATATTTAACTCTGCGCACATCTAGGTGCGCTACATAGACAGGTTAGCATCATTGGGCCGGTATTTACCGAGCTTCCCATTGCCCTACCAAGTCCCTTCCTATGTCGGAAAAGTCACACAACTACTTCTTGTTTCCCACATCGATCACGACTCACATGGGCTTAGTAGTTTTGGTAGGATGTGTACCGGCACAACCAGGCTTCTCATCGTCCTACATGACGTTAAACTGTGCCCCAAGAACTACGTACGGCTTGATTCCCATCCTCATGGGATACATAGAGACACCCCAGTATTTCACCTAGGGTCCAGCCCCAGGAATCATAAAGTCATGTTCCTCCCCATTTCTGCCCCCCTAGCCTGACCCCTCTTGGGGAACCATGTAATTTCGATTTTTCCCCGAACATGTTCGGGATTCCCCATGATGGCTTTATGAAGCAACATCCCCCTCGTTAGAGAGGCCTTGTCTAAAAGAAGGAATGATCCATGATCAAACTGATTCTCCCCTCTAGCACACTCCCACAATGGTGGAATAATTTCATGAGCATTGTATTTTGTTCGAACAAACCATCACTCCACATCCCATGCATTGTGTTCCCCTTATTCAGACTCTCGTCCTCTTTCATGTCTAGAGGAACTCCCTAACAGTGTGGATGCTCAGCCTATGGCCCACCTAATATCCTGGGAAAATGTTCTGGAAGACTAATGGATGAAATTTGAGACAGGTCCCGTGTTTTGAACATGGTCAATGGTCGACCCTCATTTCTCTATCCCTACTCCAGGCTAATACAATAAGAATAATGTGTTTCGAATGCAGCCAACAGTTACTCTTTATTGTCACGCCACCCCATAATGTTCTGAATCCTAGGTATCATGATACACACTTCCCATTCCCATCTATTAGGATTGATTTCAGTGCCCCTGGAATTACACCGTTTGTGCCCAAGAGTATACTAGAAAAATGGTAATTCAGATGTTCTAAGAACTTCATTATCCAGTCTGGTCTCTCCCATTTCTAGAAAATCTGGACCGGTTGTCCAAACCCCTGATACTCGAAGCTTGGTTTCCACTCCTTAGTTTGGATGGGGTGATGAGGTGGATATACCTTCTTTCTCACATCGGGCCCAACACACGTGAGCTTAAGGAATGGTCGCTGGACATTCCACATCGCAAACATCCGATGATTTTGGCGATTTCCCTCAGACTTCGACCCTAGATTCCTCCGTTGCTTCATGTCTGAGGGGGGTCATTTATTGGAACCAAAATTTGGAATGAAGAAAAGGCCCCAAGATGGACCCCACAGACTACCTCGTGAAGCCCCTTCATGGAGTCCCCAGCACCACGGATGCCACGAAGAAAAGGATGCGGGAATCTCTGTGAACGGATTTGACGTTCAAGAACCCACCGCGAAGCAAACGAGGCGGGAATCTCCACAAACGGATTCAACGTATGCGAACACTCCATAAAGAAAAGGAGGAAGGAGGCTCCATGAACGGATTTGAAATTCATGAACCCTCCATGAATCAAAGGAGGTGGGATGCTTCGCGAACCCATTTGAAGTTCACAAGCCCACCACGAAGCCACCGAGACCCTCTTCACGCCGCGTGATCTCCGCTCCGCTGCGCCTCTTGTCTATAAATACTGAGCTCCCCCAGAGCTCTCCAGAAGGAAAATCCAACCTTTTGTCTTCTCATCTCTCGAATCATGAATCACTCTTCTACTCGGTGAATCATGAGTTGTGCGAGGTACTACTACTTCGCGAAGTACCTCCCCATTGTCTCGTTTTGATCCCCTCTTCCGAGAGGGATGCCTTTCACGTAGCCTAAGGTATTTCGCGAAGGAAGGTGATCCCCAAGGGGACCTGGGTTGTCGCGGAGCAATTATGCTTCACAAAACACCCTTCATGTACAGTTGATCCATTTACTAAGGCAGGATCACTGTACATCGTGAAGCACATTGCTTCCTGACATCCCGCTTTGTGAGGCACCTTTACTACGTGAGGCTGTGCTCCATGAATGCCTTTCCACTTCGTGAAGCACCTCCCAATTACACCTCCTCCCCATGATAAGGCTAAGGCACCACATATCGCGAAGCACACCCCTTCGCATGTGCCTTCCACCACACAGAGCGATCGAGCTCCACAAGGCCCCTGCCTATGGACCCCTCTGCTTGGAAAATCCTTTTCCCATGAGACCCTCTAGGTTTTCACGATGCGACATCAAAGTACCCTGGATGATACTTCCCGTAGAATTTCTGTGCCTAATTCTTCTTCGCATAGGCATGCTAATGTCTATTAATTATTTGCATAGCCACTCTAACATGGACCCCTCGATGGTTCGCTCGGTGACCCCCCTTCACCATGGAATTGTCAGTACTGTCCCTCCCACAAGGAGCAGAGGGTACCGATTATGTATCTCCTGGGAGTGCGGAGTAATCCCACCTCGTCCGAGCTGCAGGACGTTAAACTACCAAGCACCCTCATCCTCAACACATGACATTAAAATTTGACCTCACCTTGTGCCACACATGCAGGGTCCCCCACCTTGGGCATCCTCTACGCCCCTGGTCTCCACAGGGGATGATATCCTCCTTCTTATAGTGGAGTTTATCCGCGGGGAAGGGAAACCACCTTGGTGTAAGCCCCTAGACATCCTTCCAAGAGGCGGTGCCCCTGCCCCTCCTCACTTCCTCGGTTTCAAGGCTGGCGGAGGGCGTGATAGGGAATGGTGATTCTCCTTTCTTCGGTCCCAAGTCCCTCTCCCTTTGCACTTTTCCGCCATGGGCCTCCATCCTGGAGTAAGTCCCGGCACATTGGGATGCCTTAGAGCATAATCGCCACTCCTCTTCACTTCCCATGAACGCACCTTTCACGATGTTGTCTCCAGGACGTTGTTGCCCCTTGTTTCTCACACCGAGCATGACTCACATGGGCTTAGAGTAAGCATCGACCATGACACCACCCCTATCCTGCATGACGTTAACCTGTACACCTGAACTACGTGGTCTTTGATCCTTGCTAAGGCAGGGTACATAGGAAGCCTTCAAGAGGTTCAAGCCCACCATCTGGTCATTCTGACCCCCTTCACGTCGGTTCACCCCCGTCCTACAAGACGTTAAACTGTACCACCTGAACTATGTGGTCTTTGATCCTGGCTAAGGCAGGGCATGTAGAAAGCCTCATGAGGTTCAAGCCCACCATCTGGTCATTCCGACCCCCTTCATGTCGGTTCACCCCCGTCCTGCACGATGTTAAACTGTACCCCTGAACTACGTAGTCTTTGATCCTTGCTATGGTAGGGTACGTAGGAAGCCTCCACAAGGTTCAAGCCCACCATCTGGTCATTCCAACCCCCTTCATGTCGGTTCACCCCCATCCTGCATGACATTAAACTGTACCATCTAAACTATGTGGTCTTCGATCCTTGCTAAGGCAGGGTACGTAGGAAGCCTCACGAGGTTCGAGCCCACCATCTGGTCATTCCGACCCCCTTCATGTCGGTTCACCCCTGTCCCGCCAGACGTTAATCTCTACCCCTGAACTACGTTGACTTTGATCCATGTCAAGGCATGGTACGTAGGAAACCTCCCTAAGGTTCAATCCCACCACCCACCTGAACCAAGGTCTTTGTTCACGTCGGTTCTCCAACACTTCCACCACCCAAACTATGAGGAATTTGACCCATGTAAAGTCATGGTACGTAGGAAACCTCATGGGGTTCAAGTCCAACACCCATCGGACCAAGGTCCATCTTATTGTCGGTTCACCGACATCCATTCTGAACTTCAAGGACTTTGATCCATGTTAAAGCATGGTATGTAGGAAACCTCACAAGGTTCAAGCCCATAATCAATTGGACCCCTAGTCCATCTTCACGTCAGTTCGCCGACACACGCCCCCGTCCCACATGACATTAAATTGTACACCTGAACTACGTGGTCTTTAATCCTTACTAAGGCTGGGTACGTAGGAAGCCTCCACGAGGTTCAAGCCCACCAACTGGTCGTTCTAACTCCCTTTACGTCTGTTCACCCCCATATTTCATGATGTTAAACTATACATATGAACTATGTGGTCTTTGATTCATGTTAAGGCAGAGTATGTAGGAATCTTCACGAGGTTCAAGCCCACCATATGGTCGTTCCGACCCCCTTCACATCATTTCACCCCCATCCCGCATCACGTTAAACTGTACCCCTGAATTATGTGGACTTTGATACATGTCTAGGAATGGTATGTAGGAAGCCTCCCTGAGGTTCAATCCCACCACCCACCTGGACCAAGGTCCTTATTCACGTCAGTTCTCCGACACTGCCACCACCCGAACTACGAGTACTTTGATCCACGTCAAAGAATGATACGTAGGAAACCTCGTGAGGTTCATGCCCAACACCCATTGGAACAAGGTCCATCTTCACGTCGTTTCACCGGAATCCACTCCCGAACTATGAGGACTTCGATTCATGTCAAGGCATGGTACGTAGGAAACCTCATGAGGTTCAAGCCCATCATCCATCGGACCCCCGGTCCATCTTCACATCATTTTATCAACATCCACTTCTGAACTATGTGGGCTTTGATCCATCTCAAGGCATGGTACATAGGAATCCTCCACAAGGTTCAAGCCCACCACCCAGTCGTTATGACCTCATTCACGTCGGTTCACCCACCACCTTGGGAACCCTATAGTGTAAGCCCCAAGTGTCCATCCCAAACTATAGTGACTTTGATCTATGTCAAGGCATGGTACGTAGGAAGTCTCTTCAATGATCAAGCCCAAAACCATCATCCATCATGATCCTTAACTGGGACACCACATCCTGGTGAGATCAAGACACCTCATTCCCCTCCACAACATTTGGGAAGCCGCCCACATGCCGGCCCCAACATCGGTGTTCCCTCCAAGGGGTTCTTCAATATGATCCACTCTAGCCAGTGTTCCGATCAGTCTGATCGGTCTCTGTTGGACGTTAAACTTGCGACATACCCCATGTTAAACACCAGATGCTGAGGAAAACCTCAAATACATTCCTATGGCATAAAATTCCCGAAATTTGATATGGGATTCCTCAGGCTTATGTGACCTCGAGAAGCCCTATAATAAGGGAAATAATAGAGACACATCAATCCCCAGCGTCCAGACACGTCAGCGATGCCCCAACGTGACTACTCCCCTAACCAAAGGTTGCTTCCATTACTAGACTCCTAGGAATGTCCTGACAGAATCAGTGTAATTAACTAGTGTCCATGAAGATATGGCGCTAGGAAGAGTTTCACAAACAACATATTAAATCTATGAGAGAGACCCGAACTAGGTGACGAGTTCCGAGGATAAATCCATGGAAGGAAAAACCAACATCCCATTATCCTGTTTCGATCAAGTAGCAAACGTCCCTGAAAATGGAGCGAATGTCACCCACTTTGGAAAGCTGGAATGCCGGGTAACAAAATCTGTTCCTGTCACACTCAATCATACGGGCGCACGCGCCCCAGCTAAAGCGTCAGAAACAACATTGTAGGGCTCAATGTTTTCACCAAACTCAACTAGATCATTTTAGTATTTTGAAACTCAACATGTATTGTGTAGATTGATGAATACTACCTTGATATTTAGAAGTGAATTGACACACCCTTGATGCCATGAAAAGGCTTTTTAGCCTATGAATCCAAGTATCTTGTGGTTCACAAAAGAAACTAGCTCAAGTCCCATAATAATTTGACTGTAAAACAACTAATGACCTATTGAGTCACTCATGGAATGAAACAGGGTCACGAGACATACTAAGTGTCCAACCATTCATGAGGAATGTCTAACCTATTAAAACAATGCATCAATCAATTATCATACCCCTAACAAAGGTCAAACATAAAACAACCACCCATCCAAACAAGGTTGTTTTTTAAGAGCTAAGAATCCTACAAGGGACAATAATGCTCTAATTCCACCACATGGCAGGAAGATCATGAAATTTGCATGGAATTTAAGATTATGGGTGATTAATACCTTGGGATAGCCCCTTAAAAAGTGTAAGCATAAACCCAATCACTAGGTAATGAAAAATAGGTTTCACTAGGCTCAAGAGACATTTATTTAAGTCATTTATAAAATGAATAAGCCTATGGATAAATTTTCACATCTCTGTCCCAGGGAATATACCGTAGGAAACATTTAAAATACACTTACATGAGGGTTTAAATAAAGGAAACCACTACAAGTTTCATTTTTATGGTCATTTAATTTATTTACATTCAATCTATAAATATTTAATGGATTTTAAACTAAGAATCAAAAACCAATTCTTATGTCCTAAGAACTAGGTTCCATATTGAATTAATAGCTCCAAGATAAATAGGATGGCCTTATCCAACTTCTTTTTTTAACTTTTAATCATTTTTGGACATTCCTTTATAATTAGGGAATTTATAAGATAAATTACTTTTATATATTATCAAATAAGGAGATATAAGAGGGGGCCATTAATCCAATCTAGCTTCTTTAGAAAGCAACCCAATAGTAGTTGTTAAATTTTAAAATATTTAAAATACCCTCTATGGGTTATATGATAAACACATGCCCCAAATGACCTACTTAGGTCCAGTTGTGCATTTAGAAATGTAGTAAAAAGTTTATATAAAGGAAAATATTCATTAAAATAAAAACATAAACAACATAATCACATTAAACTCTTAAAAAATATTCCACATGTCCATATATATAATGGTTAAATTATATGATTTTAGATATAAAAATCCATAATGTTCCCATACACTCTATATATTAGAATTTGATTCTTATTTTAATAAAATAAATTCTCTTTGTCACATTATATCTACCAGCCTTTTACATTTTTAACATGGGTCAATAAACATTTATAAAGGTCCAGAGATGGTTTGAGTATATGGGTTACCCATTCCAAATTATAAGGTTCACATAAACTTTAAAATTGAGAATTGGATCCTGTATAAATCACAACCAATAGGTTCATCCCAAGAAATCATTTATATATATCAAAAACACTCTCATGTTATCAAAACTAGTAACATATAGAAACATGCTATATAAATTGGTATACTGGAATGTAACTACCTAAAAATGGAAGAATATTAACTTGGTAAATAAATAACCCAATAATGTTACATTATCATGCATGATAAATAAATCCAAAAGCATGGCTTTACACTCAAGAAATAGAATACAAGAAGTAGGAAACCAACTAATGTAACTATGTGACGTGGAATATGCATGACATTTGATGTCCTGTGTGCCTATAATATGATGCATGAAAAGTTCCATACTTATCATACCATTATAGGTGAAAAAATATCATAAATTCCATAAATCAATGAGAATCAGAAAATACACCAATCAATCGATGTGAAATAATATCCACTGTAACATTCAACTACAATCCCATCCCTAGCCACTTGTTCTTTTTCTAATTGGTCAGGTGATCATTCCAAAATACATAGTTTTACCAAGTGTTGACACATTCCTAGTCTCATATCTACCATCCCAAAATAGTAGTAAAAAGGAAAATTAAACTCTAATACCACTTTGTAACGTCCATGACCATAATTCCACTTAATAGTTCCCCAGGCCTGGTTACCCATGTGGCCTCAAGAGTGCCTCACCATATTCTAGATGTTGTTCACTAGCAGTGATGGTCGAAATAGGTGACAACAGGGAGACTGTACCATCATTTTAGAGTAGCACAATGCTATAACAAAAATAAATAATTGAAAACAACATAAGAACTAATAAGAAATGACAACACCATAGATGACAGATATTATAATAACTGAATAAAAATGGCCAACAAAAATTTAAAAGAATGCATGTATGAAAGATGATTCTACATAAACTAAAAAAAAGGAATACATTAGTCATTGTTATAGTAATTTAAAGGAATAAAGAAAATA
Organism: Viscum album; assembly: GCA_963277665.1. Lineage (NCBI taxonomy): Eukaryota > Viridiplantae > Streptophyta > Magnoliopsida > Santalales > Viscaceae > Viscum > Viscum album. Next base: position 1,506,346,644 of record OY728139.1, on the reverse strand, counting down.
ATGAAAACATTTAAAGGTAATCTCCCTGAGAATCTCGAGCTCTAACTCAGTCCTCTGATCCTAACTTCTAGGTACGAGCAAGACTGCTCATGAAATAGCCCATAGTTCTACAAACAAAAGGTCTACTCAAGTACCCTAGTACAGTAGTGGCTCAAGAAGGGTGTTATATATAAATATTAGTAGGTCATGACCCACAGTGTCTATCCCAGACCATTCTATGCAATATAAATTAAGTAGTGTGAGGGTAATATGAAACAAGTAAATGAAGCCCTCCAAAGTAATCATCCTATCTGGGTTCTAAATTTATATCCAATCAATTTAATCATTTAATTTAATTTATAAGCCTTGGAACGAGGATAATATCCCAACATCCCTTGTATAAAAAAGTAATAAAGGATTCCTAAATAGACCATCCAATAAGTAAACAAAATACTGAATCCAAGATTATGCATTGTCTTTTTAGGCACATCATACAATTTATTTCATAACTTATTCAATTTAGATCTTGAGGCCTTCTAAGGAATTCCTATGTTTGAATCCAGGTATCACTCCAAGTATAATATCAACCAAAACCCTACATGCTCATCTCGGGCGAACCTCACGGGAACCCAGGTATGTCTCTTGGAGTGGTATAACATCACTTCCAATCGGTTTAATACATGGCAGTCCAATAAGGGATCCAATGTGTCACCCATGGAATAAATGATCAATACCCCTTGATTATTTCCTTAGAATAATCTATGGGATCAGAGTATCACTTAGAATATAATAGTCAAGCCCTGAAGTCTGTCCTTAGAAAACAAAGTATCACTCGGTCATAAAGGCCAGCCCTCTATGTGTCTGTCCATGACATTATTCATTTTAATTATTTTATCACCCATGTATTATAAAAATTTAATAATAATATCATTTAAATATTTCATTTACACATGTCATTTTAAAAACCAATACAATCCCATTTCAAACCTCAACCAAGGTGTATCTAAGGCACATGTAAACCTAACAAGGCTTAGATTACAATTACTCAAATGGGGAAAAAATCAATATAACAAGCATCTCATTCTAAATAACTATTACATGGAAAAGATGTCATTTAACTCAAATGGGATTAAAAGGATATTTCCTACATCTAAAATGTTAACTATATGAGGTACAGACACCTAATAGGTGGAATGGTTCATTTAACACCTATATATAAAGGGGAAACATCATTTAAGAATAACAAGAGAGGTCATTTATAGAATTCCACTTTTTAAATTCTAATATTAAGTCATAAGAATACTCGAAGGGATAAAAAATCATGAAATTAAAAACTAATCATTACCATTTGTCTTAGAAAACAATTCACTTCAATCAATGGGTTTATTAATGAAATTGTTACATTGTACTTCAAAAACGTTATTTATCATATTAAAACTTATTTCCAGAGGCAAGCACAATTCATTATAAAGAGGAATTTAATGAATTATTAAATTAAAAAGGAAAATGGAAAGGTATCCTACCTCAAGTGATGAAGTTCGAGGAAAAAAATTCGGAAATTAATGTTTTCATCGGTGACCACTCGAATCTTATCTTTCCCATCTCTGATAATATGAACCTTTTAATGTACATAAGAACACCTAACCCCTAAGTACATATATGTGTGGCCATGAATAGGTATAAGGAGATCCTTACATATATGCTTATATATGCATACACATGTTTCAACCTACACCTATTTGAATTTTCCATATATATACATAAGAAAATATAACCTCATATATGTCTATTGACTTACATGGGTGAATAGACATATAACGGAGGAACATGCATATATATTTAATCCTAACTATGAAAACAATATAAGTCTCCTTTCACTATGGTGACTCTAACCCTCCACAAAGATGAAAAAATGAACTACCAAAATTAGTAGGGACCCTTAATCACCAAATAGACCAAAAAAGAATAAGTGATAAATAAAATAGTGGAATAAAACCCTACCTCAAGCAGTGATGGGAAATCAAAAGGGCACCGAAGCGTATCACCGTCAGTGGTGAACATTGAAACATACCCAAGCTGACCCAACAGGCTAACTGCACACCATATAAACAAAAAAGTCATAAAAATCAGCAAACCTAAAAGACTAGGGTTCACCCAAATGGATTAGTGTGATGGAAGAGAGGAAAAACTCAGCATATATAATGAGAAGAGAATGTTAGAGAACTTACCTCGAAGAATAGAGTGAGAATCATGTAGGAAATCATGTGGAGTGATGTTTAGAGAAGGAGCTATGAGGGTTGTATCATGGGCGTCTAGAGAGGACCATAAGGGAGAGGTGTCACACAATTTTGGAGGGGCAGAGGGGTGTTTAGGTTTTATTTTTATTTTATTTTAATTTTAATTTATTTAATTTCTTTTTTTTAATAATCCATTGTTAGGGTCACATGGTAATAAAAATTGTGTGCCAACTGTGCAATACCCCTTCCTAAGAAACCACATCGTATGGATTTTCCTGAAATGATATCTGAACCATACACAAATTGTGTTATGAATAGTGTCTATGTATTGTCTATGTGTCTCTACTCATGGAGGTTTGTCATAAGGTTTGAAAAACCATGCACTGTCCATGCACACAACCTATGTCCACTTACTGTAGGTCACATATTTTTCTGTAGAAGGCCACATGGTTTCTGAAAAACCAGGTTCCCTATTCAAAGCACCCAAACCTTGAATTTTCACAGACTAATTCTCTTGAAACTCAATGAGGCTTCTAAGTAACCTATTTGGCCTCAGACAAGTTCAAAAACAACACATTGATTTGTTCCAACTATCATAATTTTGTTCCAAATGCCGGTATGAAAAACGACCCGTGCATTAACTGAAAAAAATCAAATTACCTTGGAATTCCATCTGGTCCAAAAATAAGGGACTCTATAATTGGTGGATTTACTCTCTTCATAACCTATTATTTAACTTCTTGTATTATTATTATTTGATGTTTTTCATAAATTTTAAAAAGAAAACATTGAAATATTACTATAATGAAATACATTTTTGGCTTATAAATTGGAAACATTGAAATTGAATTTTTGTTGGATAACCCCATTTATTTATAATTTTAAATAACTGATTTAAAATTATTGTTTTTCAAAAATTCAAGAATGATGTTCTTTGAAATGTTTTAAATGGAAGAATTTTTTTATATTGAATGAAATTATTTGGAATAAGGTCTTGGAATACATGGTGGGTGTGTGTTTATTTTTATTATATATGATCCCAAATAAAGGGTGTGTGTTATTAGGGAATATAGAGAATAGTCACCTTCTAATGAATTGGTGTATTGATGATAAATTTCTCCGGATTATGGAATTATCAGATAGCATGAATGTGTGTGTGAGAGATAAACAAGGAATGGGTATGGAAAGTGAAATTAAAGAATAGAAAAATTGATTTATTTAAATTTTTTTACATAAATTGTTTTCTTATGGATAAATTGTTCCACTTTCAATTTAGACTATTTTAAATTTAATAATTGTTTTTTATTTATCCATTGTTATAAATTATCTTTTAAACTATAAGATAACATGAATGTGTCCGAGTTTCAGGAATTGGGAAGTGTGTTGGGGAAATCCTACTATGTATTATACTCACCCCCTTCTTGGTCACATTGGTGTGTTTGTAGATAATGTTTACTAAGACAATAGAAAGGGAAATGTGTGAAACATATCTAGTGTTACATTATATTGATTCATTAATATCTAGGTGGTTAGATCTTGGGGTTCAATTTTAGATTATTTTAATGATACCTCATCGGTTTTTCTACATCTACTGTTCGTTAATTTCTTTATGTTATATTTTTTATTACTTTCTCACTTATCCTCTAATGTTTCTATTTATTGGAATTTAATTGAGTTATATCGTTGTTAATCATGCATCATATATTTGGATTTGGTCATTTTTAACTTATCTTAATAGGTCGTATTTTTTTCTTCTAGTAAAATCATCCCTTACTATTTTATTAATCCCTCAGAAATTATTTCCAGCTTTTGGTGTCTTGGGTTTGTCACCTAAGGTTAAAACCACCTCAATCCAAACCCAAGCCAATGGGTTGGAATGGTATGTTACAAATAGTATCAGTCTTGGAAATTCTATAATCATGGGATGATAGTAAAGAGATAATAATTTCAAAACATGAAATTAAAAGCATAAAATGACATAGCTAACCTCTTTATACTGAACGTCATGTTACTAGGGTTGATTGGGAAAAAATATTATAAGACACTTCTAGGTGTGTTTTCATCTCATCATCAAGGGTTTAGCTAATGAGAATAGGATATCATGAATTAGTAGAAATACATCCCTCTTGGAATTCATTATTCATCTAATGATTGATTATTTTAGGTTTAAATAGTTTAAATGGTTTAAATTGTTTTTTTGAAATATCGGTGGTAATGATTGTTTCTTTTTGTGTTTTTGAATATAAGCCTAAATTATTGGTGAGTGTGTACTATTTAATGTGTTTTTTTGTATTTAGATAAATGAAAAAGGTCAAAATTATAGAAACCTTCAAGAAGAGGATGCAGACGAAATAGTAGTTCGTAAGACATTGGTGAACCAAAAAAATTATAGAATTTTTCAATATTTTCATACCATTGAAAAAATAAATCAAAAAATATAATGCCTACAAGTGGATAATAGAATCCACCATTATTTTTAGTTGAATCAGATCCTGAAAAAGAATAAGTGTGGATCAATATAATTCACCAAATTGTTTATTTACATGGTATGGAAGCTAATCTAAAGGTCATGTTACTATAATACATTTTAGAGGATCATGCATGATAATGGTAGGATTTAACTATAAAAGCTAAATTTGTTCAAGTTATTACATGGAATTACATTGAGTAATTATTCTACCAAAAATATATCTTCGCATATTAAATATATCTTGAACAATGTATTTCATTATACTGAAGTAAGAGAATCTATCAGTGATGGAGTATGTAACTAAGTTAATGAACATAGTTCATTTTTCTATAGAGGTAGTTGCTAGTGCATGTTTGAAGGCATGAATCTATGAGTATATACTATGACCAAATATTCACTATAATATAGTTCTCCTATGTATTAAAAATTATATGGATATGGTTAATTAATCAATGGTATTGGAAATAGATATTATTTGGAATCATACTAGAGGAAGTATGTTTTATGTCCCAAGAAACAGGTGGTATCTTTAATGATGAAAAAACGGAAGAGGGACGAATATTCTCAATGAAGTGGGTCACTTCTAACACATACTATTGAATCATTTTATTTTCCTCCATGATCCAAAAGAAATTTGGGTAGTTATCATTATGTATCTTATGAGTATATAAATTTGGAATTCATGACACCTTCATGGGAGTGTCACAATTGTGGTATGTTGGGACATTTGATGCTTTATTGTATGGCTACCCCAAGGATAATTGATAGTAAGGATAAAACATATCATGGAATTATTATTCTATTACATATTGATCAAGATGAAATGGTAATCAATCCCATAACCAAGCATCCTAGGGTGACTCTCTTGCCACAATGATACCTCATAAACCATCAATGTTATAGTATATCAACAAATATTTGTTGGCAACACCTAGTAATCAGCTATATAGTGTTGAACATATGATCATGGATGATTAACCTAGTATTTTGATGGTTTGAGGTACTATTATCATAAACTCTACTCTCATTTAATTTATATTTTATTCTGGCACATCCAACTCTTTTATTTATGCTCAGGTTCTGAATCATATGAAATTACATGTTGAAATGATGCCTCATGTGGTTCTACTTAAAAAACCTCTAATCCAATAAGAATGTAAATACTATAAGTGTGAAACATGTTCTATAAAAATCTTATTGAGATGGAAATATTTAACCTAATTTTGTGAAATTATTGGTTGAAATCCTTCAAGCCCCACATCGAAAGTAATGTATGATAGGAAATATTCACATCTTATAATTGTGTTGAAAATATCTTTAAATGGTATTCTCATGTGAATGATTTTTTTTAGGAAATTTAGTACCAACGTTTAGGACTATCTATTACCATTGTGTAGTAGTTACTTTTGTAATTATTGATTCCATAAATTGCAGATAATTTCCACGGATTGTGGATTAGTTTTTGGATGTATTTATTAATAATTTATTGGGGTTTCCACAAAAATGAAAAGTTTAATTTTTTATAAACTCATAAAAAGTAATAGTATGATTTCACTTCAGTCTTATAGAAATGTAATTAAGTTAATTGAAGTTTCTTCTATAATATTTGGAAAGAAAATGGTTCATTAAACATAGTATGTTTTCATGTGAAAGATTAGATTTTTTGTAAATATATAATATGGAAATATTCGGCTTTGTGTGGATTATCATAAGCTCAATCATATTATGATAAAGAATGACTATTCTATTCCATGAATTGTTGATCTATTTAATCATTTTAGGGGAGAACAACGGTTCTGTATGATTGATTTATGATTATGGTATCACCAAATTTAATTTTTGAAGGAGTATATTTTGAAGACCACTTTCAGAATCCATTATTTTCATTATATGTATTTATGCCATTAGGTATTACAAATTCACTAAAAGTGTTTATGTTATTTAAGAATAAGATATTTCATAAGTATCTTAACATATTTTTTGTATTCATCCATGATATTCTGGTGTATTATGGGTTTAATACTGATCATGATGAACACTTGGGAATAGTGTTGGGTATCTTGTGAGAACATGATCATTATAAAAATATTTAAAAGTATGATTTCTGGATACACCAATTAATTTTTATGAGTTATTTCATTTTTAAGGGGAGTTTTTATAGAGTATGAAAAGATATAAGTTGTTATCTCTAGGTAACCACCAAATAACATCATTAAGATAAATAGTTTTTTAGGCTTTTTTAAGGTGTTAATGATTCTTTATTAATGAATTTTCATGACATGTATCTCCAATGATGGATTTGATGAAGAAATGGTTTCCTTTCCAATAGAGTGATGAGTGCCATAAATATTTTCAAGGACTTAAGTTTTGTCTTACATTAGTGTATATCTTTACATTTTTAGAGTCATGAAACGGCTATGTTGTCTATTGTGATGCATACAAATATGGTTTTGGATGTTTTTTCATGTATAGATATCATGTTATAGCTTATTAATCATGATAATTAGGGTTTCATGAGAATAATTACTCAAAACATGATTTTGAGTTAGTTTTTGTATTTCATGCCTTAAAAACATAGAACCATTATTTCATTATTGAGAAGAGTACAGTGTTCAAAAATAATATAATATTGAAAAAAACATTCTCTCACTAATATTTGAATTTATTTTAATGAATATGGATTGAATATATTTATATGTTTGACTTTGACCAGATGTATTCACTAGGAAAAGGATATTAAGTGTTGGATTCATTGAGTAGAAATACATATATATAATTTTCTAAAGAAACTTTAGTTTAGTTCCAACTGATGTAATTTATAGTCGATATGAATCTTCAGTAAGGTGATTTTCTAGTTTTATTTGCTATATAAATTATTTAATATTTGATTGATTAGGTTAAATATGTTCAGACTTCATATCCTGAACGTTTAAAACTGAGGCCGAAACTCAATGGTGGGGATACTATTGTGGGTTGGACTTCGTATGGGGGTTCTATGTTTCATTTTAGAGATTATATTATGGTTCATCTGACTTATCAAGAACAACATAATTTCTCTTACCACCACTCAATATGGTTTATTCATCATAGTATTCTGATGATGTATAAGGCGATGATAGAACAATATTGGTGGGCTATCATGGAGAGGAAATTTTCGGCGTATATCTCAAGATGACTCATCCTTCAGCAGGTTAAGGAAGAGAACCAATATCCACATGGTATATGGAATTATTTACCTATAATCATTTAGAAATGGGAGTTGATAGATTTGGATAGTTTCATGGGTCTACCAAGAACAATTTCGAAACACGAATTCATATGGGTGATTGTGGGTCGGCCTATAATGTTAACTCATTTAATTTTTATTTTTGAATCCAATATGGTTTAATACATTTCAAAAGTCTAAATTTTGAAACTTGTAAAGATTTATAGTGTTATTTTTTCAATTATTTTCAGGGGGGACAGTAGGTTCTCATCTTGATTTTGTAAATTCTTACAATAATCCCTTGGAACACAATTGACCAAGAACACAGTGTCTCATCATCAAACGTATGTATAATTTAATCGGATGATCCAAATGTTAGATGAAATTCTTAAATCTTTTGTTATAGATTTTGGTGGCTCTTGAGAGGATCATATACCATTTATGGGGTTATCATAAAATAACATTTATCAAGACCTAATACATATGACTCTTTTTGAAGCTTTGTGTGGTTTTGCATATCATTTTCCACTATGTTGGGTTGAAACATGTGAGACTTATCCTATCAGACCTAGAATTTTTAATGATAAGATAGATAAGATTTAGATGATTAGAAAAAGGATGGTGATGACTCATAGACTTAAGAAATCATGTGTGGTGTATCATTATCATCCTTTGTCTTTTGATGCGGGTGATCATGTTTTCTTATGAATCTCTCTGAGGTTAGGGAATCATCTTTTTTTAAGAAACAAAATTAGTATCCTTGGTTTATTAGCACTTTTTATATACCAAAATGAATCAGTTATGTGGATTATTAGTTGGATGTACCTCAAAAATTCATCTCAGTGCAAAATGTTTTTCATGTATCTCAATTGAATTAGTCCCAGTCTGTTTTTGAACATTTTATTTAATAGGAACATGCTAACCATGAGACATATGCTAAATTGATTTTTGTTCCAAAAAAAATTGTTATTAGATAGGAGAATATATTTCATGTAAAAAGTATTGGTTTGGTATGAGTATTATAGAATCATGGAAAGATTCAGGATGAGACATGGGATTGTGAGAAGGAAATGTTGGAGAAGTGTCGCAAGATATTCCCAAGAAATACTAATTCCCAACTTTCTTAGGAGGGAATGACCAGTGATGGGGAGAATATAACACCCATGATTTCAATTAATATACCATTTTATTATTTATTTTGAAGTTATATATAAGATCAGTTATGTTTTTAAAGTTTATGGGTAGTTTGAGAGTGTTTTGTAAGCATTGAGAGAGGTACACAGTTTGAGCATGGTTATGGGAAACCAAACACTATATCTATTAAATCATTAAATTTTATGTTAGGAGCCACAATATAGGTGAAAACTTCTTCTAAACCATATTGATTCCCATGAAATATGTGATATGGGAATTATTTGGACAGTATCTATGCACGGTTAGTGCATAATTTTTTAAACTATGTGGCACAACCTTATGGTCCCCTTAGAAAATGTCTAGTAATAATTTATGCTTTTCACAGATTTTAAAAAAATATGTGGAACAAATGTGAAACTATCTAGTTTGGAGATAGTAATATGTTCATGGATTGTGTTTTATTTGTTAAACTATGTAGTCCAACCATGTTATGCTTACTAAATTCTAACAAAATTAGAGTTTAATTTTCATTTAACCCCCGAAACTCTCATTTTTTCATATTCTTCCATAATCTAAAACTATTCTTCCATATTATGCATTCCTAGAAATTAATTATCATACATATGGAAATATTTATTAATAAAATGGTGTTGGATCTTTATAATCGATTGTATGTCCTCATTATTATTTTTTATATCTATTTACTCACATCTCCACTAACCTAGATCATTAGATCAAATCCATTATGGAGGTATCTATGATCTATGCTGTGTTTCTATCATATCATATTATGATATATTGAATTAATGGTGATTTTATCCTAGATCTAGAGGTTTATTGGTGTCATTATTTTGTTTTTTTCTGGTTGAAAGGTAGATGGCTTCTCTCTCTTCGCCACATATTCTAGAAATTGAAGGTATAGTTTTATTTGATGTGTTGATTGTATTTTAAAGGGAAATGATCAATGATTTTTTTTAAATACCATTGTTGTTTTATGAATTGGAAACTTGTAATTTTAATTATGTCTGGATAATCACTTTGATTTATAATTTTCAATTGTTGAATTAAAATAATGGTTTCGGCACAATGTAATCAAGATTTTCATTGAAATGTTTTAAAAGTAAAAATGTGTTATGTGGAATTAAATTATATAGAATATATTTTTGGAATATATGGTTAGGCTGTCTTTATTTTCATTTTACATCACATTGAATAGATGGTGTGTGCTATTAGGGAACTGAGATATTGGTCAACTTGTGATGACTTGGGGGTTGATGAGGAACTACTCATGAATATGAAGCTTTCACCTGGAATTAATGTGTGTGGGTGTGTATAAAATAAGTAATGGTTATTCTAAATGAAAATAAATTATAGAAAAATTGATTTAGTTCAATTTGGTTATTAAACCATTTTATTATTGATAAGTAATTTTACTTTCCAGTTAAACAATTTTAGATTGAATAACTATATAGTTTTTTCACCTTTTTAAAAAGTTACGTTTTAAATTGTGAGTTAAAATGTTCTTTTCGTTGTGTAATTAGTTGGAATTATATTGGGGAAAACCTAATGAGTGTTATACTCACCCCTAATTTGGAACATTAGTACATTTTGAGATGTTGTTTACCTGGAAATTTTAATGGTAAAGGTATCATAATTCTCTAGTGGTGCATCATGATGCTTCTTCTACAGGTTGATCCCTGGAGGGTAGGGTCTACTCTAGGATTCTTTGGAGTGATACCACATTGCTATTACAACATCATATTTCCTTTGTTTCTTTGTGTCATCTTTTTTTTCTTTGTGTCATATTTTTTTTACTTTTTCTCTACTACATTAATGTTTTTATTTATATTTATTTAATTTAGTAGTATCATTTTTACTCATGCATAATATAGATGGTTGGGTTGTTTGTAACTTGTTTTCTCAATTTGTGATTGTTCTTCATGGAATATCATAACCCAATATTTTACTAAGACTGTAAAATTTATTATTGTCCTTTGGTGACTTTTGGATTTCACCTAATGTTAGTGGAACCTCTAACTCGACCCAAGCCTGTGGGTTAGGGTGGAATGTTATAGTAATCAAACCAAATCAAACATATTATCTTTCCTTAATTTTTTTATTATGAATATTTCATTTTAAATTTATTTTATTGTATTCAATTCAAATTGGTTTTATTTAGTTTTGGTTTTTTAATGATGGATTTTATTAAGAATTATTAGTTTCATTTAATCGTTTTTAATTTTTTTTAATTATGTGTTATTAAATTAAATTCAGGTTGAGTTAGTTTAGATCAATTTAAACCAATCCTAATAGAATCAAATAAACCTTATATTGGTTAAACTGATCCAATCATGGCCAATAAAACCCAACTACAATTGAATTGGACCTAGCCATACCAAATAGACTAAACTGCTATTTAACCAAAATAATAATACTTAATTGAATTAAATATAACAGAACCAAAATTGAGATAAAAATCTAAACCATCAAGTTCTTAATAAAACAATACACACTTAAAAAACATTTACACTACCCAAATAGAACTAAACTATTTTTAACGAATTTAACCCATAATTTCCTTCAACAAATAGAATAAAAATGAATAAAAATAAATTAAAGTGAATTGGAATAAAGTGAAATAATGTTAACTATATCAAGCATATCTAAATTAATTTGAAGTTAATTTGATTAAGTCAAATTGAGAGGAACCAAAGATAAATTAACTAAAACATATTATGTTGAAGTCATGAAAAACCCATTATATAGATATAAACAATACAATACTAGATGAAACTATTTACAAAAATAAAAGACTCAAACCACATATAAAAATACCTATAAAAATCAATAATGATTGAAAAAATAAATAAATCGAATCAAATGAAATCAAATTGAATTTAATGGAAGTGAACACAACTAAATCATATAAAATTGAACCAATAAAGATGAAATCAAAATGAATTTATTTGAATTGAAATACAACCAGACATGATCTATAATGAACAAAACAAAATAGACCTAAAAGAAATTATTCATTATATGGTGTCCCCTGAAACCTATTTCATCAATCTTAACTAAAATAACATAACCAAAAATAAAGAATTTTTTTAAAATATATATACTTAATTGACTTAAAAAATACTAAAACTAACCAAACCAAAATTTTATATAATTTCATAAATTACCAATTATTACATGCTCACATTTATTTAAAACCATTTGGAATTTAACATTTATAAATAGTATAATTTTGATATAATTAAATGTTTTAATTGAAAAAATGCACTAGTATTAACTAAAACAAGAAAATTTAACACCATTAAAACTCCACTCAAATACATTGATCACATGAAATTATTCTAAAAAATTAATATTTAAAAAATTTATTATATAAAAACTAATTCACTAATTGAGTTTCCCCAAAATAATTACATATAATTCACTCAATTTTGAAACTTAGACACTCATAAAAAACTAACAAACTCATTGTAAAATAATTTTAAATAATTTAATCTTATTTCTTACAAACAATCATTTGAAAAAACAACTTTTTCAAAAAAATCAATTTTTTAAAAAAATATTGAGAAACATAGATCACACTTAACATAAAAATCCGAACCAATAGAGCCTAGGTAAAATTATATTGAATAAAACTAAATACAATAAAACCATAACTGAATTAAATTGGAACAATAAGTATAAAAAAACTACATCTTATTTTTTTGAAATTAACAAACATAAAATTTAACTAAATATAATAAAACCAAAATGGATAAAATTGAATTATACCCAACTAAATCAAGTATAACAAAACTTTCTAAATAATACATGAACTAAATAGTACTAAATTACTATAAATTGAACCCAAAAAAAATAAATCATTCCAAATTGATATGAACGAAATTGGAAAAACTAAAATAAACTATATTTATCCAAACTAAATAGATCTAATATATTTTATCCATAGCTAATCCAAAAAAATATGAATAGGATATAAATTTTCAAAATTATCCAAAACAGTACTTCCTAGAACTGAACTCACCCAAAAAAAGTTTAAAAAATAAAAAATGAACAATATTGTTTAGATGTAAATTTAATATAACCATTCGATATTGAAAGACTACAAAAGAATATAATTTTAGTATACCTTAACAAAAATAACCATTGTTTATTCATTTTATTTTGATTGATTATAGTTTCACTCTAATAGTGATAAGATGATTTATTTCAGTGAATTTTATTTTGATATTTTTAATCAGTTAAATATAAGTTAGAATGAGTTAATTATATTCAAAAATGGAAAATTATTGAATAATGTATTCTTATATTCAATTTCATTTTTATTGGGAGGTATTAAATATCGAAGTTCATATGCCTCCTGCCTAATGGATCTTCTAAGTTAGTAATAATAAATATGATAGTATGGTAAATTAATATAAAAAATAAAATATTATAAGTCTTATTATGGTTCTTTGATATTTTAATACAAATTTTATAATTAAATATATTATTTATATTCTCAACAACATGATTTGGAGACCCTTGATGACCAAAAAGATGACAATTTTAGGCCACGTAGTCATTTGAGATAGATATTAGGTGATGAGAACCAAGGGAGAGTATGATGTTGAAGAAAGGGTATCACCCCCACTAGGTATTATCCCACTTTGAGCACCTCTAATAGCTCTGGTAGCATTAAGGTTCAAGAGGCTCATAAGGATGTATTTGAGGCCAAAATTATAGCCATACAGGAGCGTAAAATTGGTAAAATTATCATCTATCGATTCCTAAATGTTATTATAGATTTATTTCCATAAATTTTATATGATTTTGATGTGGTTGGTTGGTACATGTATATAAAAATACACTCCTTATTTTAGGAAACATGTGGTGTGACGGTTCAAGTGATTGTTAGGGTGATGACAGTCCATGTGATGATGATGTTGTTGAAGATGATAATGTTGGTGAGGAAATCTATGAAGAGGATGAAAAAAATAATATATAGACTATGTGTACTATATTGAAAATTTATTTTTATTGGTGTACTTTTTTTCTTTTTATATTTTCTATTAGAAGGTGAGGGAAGGGAACATGCGTTGGTCGGGAATATTACCCTATACCAACGGTTCTATAAAATAGTGGTAAAGGGTTACAACAATATTTTACCATAACTGTTGGTATATAGAAAACCTAGTAGGGTTATACCAATAGTTTCAATGAAACTACTCATATAGCTTTATATCGATGCCAAAAACACCACATGATTCATGGAATTATAGGTATAGCCTATACAAATTATTTAGGGGCTATACCAATGCTTTTAAATTGTTTGTATAGAATGATTATCTAGTAGTGTCAATATATAATGGAACATAAATCTTACTACTGGATTTTGAGGAATATTTTATACTGATCGACCTCTAAAACCAAATGTGTGAAATATATATAACCTATTTTAATGACTTTTTCAACTGATCATGCTTGATTTTTTCATGAATATTTAAATTCTTCCCAAATTGCGATCTCATTTTTCTTCTTTCACTGATATTTCATGGTTGTTTTTTATTTTTTTGATGTTATTCATATTTTCATGTATAAATTTATATATATACTATAGGATAAATTTGATCCCAATTTTGGGTGTTCTTCACATAATATTTTATTTACACACACACACACGTATATGTGTGTGTGTTTAATTTATTTTATATCTATAAATATATTTGTATATATGTTTTCGTTTACTTGTTTTTGTATTTATACATCTATTTGTGTGTGTATATATACATATATATTGAAAATTATATTTTTATATATTTATATTAGTTAATATTATATTTAATAATTTTTTTTTGATTTCTATTAATATTATATATACTACAAACATGGTTCAAATGTGTATTATTTCGGCTTATATATACTAAAAATAACATTATTTTATATATTATATTTTTTTCTTTAAATATAAATAATACTTTATATTTTAATTGATATTTATTCTGTCTATATATATCAAAAATAAATGTTTTAAAACAACACATTATCATTCAACCCCAATTCATCAAACAAAAAAATACGTCATGTTCACAAAAAAATAAAAAACATCAATTAATTCCTAACATTATTTTATATTTCATTATTATATTTTCAAAAAAAATTTATATAAAAATTATCATTGTAAGACACATTAACTAATTCCTCAATCAAAATATCATAAACCAACTATTTCCCAATTTATTATCACATTACTTAATTACAAATAAAATTTATAGAAAGAAATATTCAATATAAATATTTATATTTCCATTATAAAAACCATCACATTGTATCATCACATTATTCATGGAGTTACCTACTTCACACTAAGAAGAGAATATAAACCGATAGAGTGCACTTGATTCATTCCAAAACATTGGATTTATTATATGAATATTGTAATGACCCAATGTTTTTCAATGGAAATTAATTTCTTATAAATATGTCATAAAATCACATGAAAACTCAACATAATGCACTACTAAATTCTATGTGACCTTAAAACATAATTTTGTCGCTTCTGTATTTGGAATTTTGAAAATATGACATACATGGTTGCACTCAGTAAGTTATTTGTAGTACAATAAGAAAAACGTAATTTTTGGGGAATAGAAACCTACCCTTATGAATAGTTACACACCCTTATGAATAGTGAGATACCCTAATGAATAGTAACCTTACCTATAATAGTATAAAAATAATATTCAAGTTGAAAGTACGATATACCTATATTTTAGAATAAGTAAATGAATTTTTTAAAACAGGTTTTCGATAATAAATTATAATTTTAGTAAAATATTAAATTATCATATTTAGAAAATTATTTTTTCAAAATGGAATTCATTTTTGGATTCTACACGTCGAAAAATGGTTAGGGTGAATTTTTGGGGTTTTTTTGAAATACTTGAATTTTTTATGAATTGTGAAATACCATAATTTACAAAATAAGATAAATAAGGAAATTACAGAGTCATGCATGATGTTCTGCTGATTTAAAACCAATTTTTTGGGGATCACATTATAAAATTACTATTATTGGTCGTGGAAGACCCACTATTTCTTTTCTTGTGGGGAAATAATAAATTAATTAATTTTATATTGAAAAATCCCCTCTCTCCTCTACTACTATAACCCCCCTCACTCCCTCTTCTCTTCACTCCACTCAAGACTTGTTCCTAGCCATTATTCTGCCCAAATCACTCCCCATGATCCTACCCCACTTCCAAAAGCTCTTATACTCTTCAAAATACCGAAACCTCTCTCCTTTATAGGTTCTCAAAGGATGAAGTCTCGAGAGGTAAATTCCTCTTTCCAATTCCTTCATTTCCTTTATGTTCTTTTATTTTTGTTTCTTTCCTCACCTCCCTTCACCATAATAGAATGATAAATCCATTAACATACATGTACTGTAATTTTTTCATGCTAATGTTATATTTCATTATCTTCTCTGCTTTCCCCACCCATAATTTGAAAGAAATGAAATCACCATTTGATATTTGTGGATTTAGCACATTCAAGGACAACTGTTTATCAATTTCTATTATAATATTTAATTTTGGTCATGAAACCATTTGTGTTATATTTGAACAATATTATTATATATGTAGTATATCTTATTTTTATATCTTTAATACTTTTTTACAAATGGTATTGTTTTATAAATCTAAACATGTTCTTTGTAATCGAATCCACCAATTAATAAAAACAGTTGTCAATATGGTTTTATATAATAGTTTGACTTCAATCTAAGTAACAAAATTAAATTTGTAACCATGTAATCTCTTGGATGTTCACTAATAGCATACAACTTCTTTTCTGGTCAACCAGTCCCATCATTCATGTTTATCTGAACTAGAATATAAGTGAACCAATCTTTTAAAACCAAGTAAACAAACGAGCCCAAACAATGAAATTGAACTTTATAACTAATCAAAAATACCTTGAATGAACTAAAAAAAAGATATAACAAATCAATTACATATTTAAGAGTTTCTAGACTTATAAATTAATAATCCTAATTTGTTTATTCTTGTCTTTAATAACAAGTGGAGAACACAAACTGATTTAAGGTAAGGGATCATCTCTATTTCACTCTTAATCATGACTGTCTTATATGTTATGCCTTTTAATGTGTAATATAAAATAATGGGGTATGATTATGCACCTCCCCCATACCGCCATCTTGATTCCTATGTGATGTGAAACCCCTTTTTCTCTCTCATCAATCCCTCTTAGTTACCCCTGATACCATGCTGATAAACCGTAATGAATTCTACCCAAACATCCATTATTCCATTGGGTTGCCCTATCATTATTTTTACCAAAATGTAGTTGTCTTTTATTTTTATGTAAAATTTATTAATTTTATTTATATTATCTGAACTCATGTTCCATGATCCCTCTCTCATTCTATTTTGGGTATATACAGGCTTTTTTGTGAATCCATCCTTGATACATCCCAATAAGCACACTCATTTTAAGGGAACTTCCCAAAAATTTACCCAATTTCAAGTGCTCCTATTTTTTAATCCACTATGTTCTTTATTAAATCAGTATTTTTATTATGAAGACCTTCTTGGTTCAATTCTGGTTTTATATAAAATATTTTCCTCTTTTCTATCTTAAAAGCTCCATAGTATTTTCCTTAAAACCACACAAAAAGGTTTTGAAGCTAATGTTTCTCAAATGCATTCATTATATGTTTTAACTTCTCTTTGAATCACATACCATGTTTTATGCCTATTTTACCTTATTAATATCCATGTATGTTCTAATCCCTTTCTCTCCTGGACACTTTCATGATACGCTCATTAGTTATGACTTATGTCATGATTGTGGTACCTAATTCTTTCCATGGGTACCCTTTTTTTATGTATGGTTGATTATGTATGATTATTTATTTTCTAATAATATTTATGTGGCAAGAATATTCATGAGAATGTTGAGATGGGTGTGCCCAGATAGCGCTCCAATTTATTGGGTAAAGTTAAGTCTCATGAGATGCGATGTGAAACGGGATTGGCGGTTAGCCTTGACCCATACTGAAGAAATGTTTTATGATTCTGCAACATTTATATGATTACATGTTTATATGATCCCATTATTATATGAAATGATTTTATAAGTTTCATGCTTTGGATATCATTATGTCATGCCTCGTAACTCATGTGCTTAAGATGTATCCTTATGTTCATTTCCTTACAGGGCTTTTTAGCTCATCCCTTTGTTCATGTGTTACCCAGGGTACCCTATGCAGATGTAAGGGCTCAAAGGAAGTTGGGGGATCTTTATAGAGATTAAATAAATAAGTGTTTGTTTTGCCCCATGTTTTATTCTATATGTACCTAGTCTTCCAAGATGCTATACTTAATGATCCTTGGCTTATACTCTGATGATTAATTATGCTTTAAATCATGAAATGTTATTTGTAAAAGTCTTTGGTTGCTATAAATATATTTTTTATTATGTTGTAAAATTTAGGTTTCATATTTATTTTTTTATACTCTATATATTTATCTATTATATTTTATAATTTTATTTTTCAAAGTTATAGATTATATAATTTATTATTGTAAAAAATGATACATTATATGCATATTTTGTGTTTATTTATTTATTTATTATGAAGTATAAATATTTTTCTACTACATTTTTAGTTAATTTTTATAGAGATCCGGAAAAGGTGATTTCCTATTGATTTTTCTACAAACATTTTTGGCATATGAATATCACAAAAGGCCTCCATATAAAGTTCATCGTCCTTCATGAAGGAAAAAATCATTTCCATAGAAAAGTTCCTAGAACATTGATGTGGTAATTTTTAGTTTACATGAATTTCATTTCTGAAGAGAAAATTATATTATCCTTCAATAAAGACCCCAAAATATGTATGGAAGAATTGTTTTCTATTTATAGGCACAATATTATTTGAGAAAATATATTCTTAGTGAAGGATTTGACTAGGATGATAAATTGAGGTGCGGTTTAATTTTATCCCCATGGATATTTTTGTTATTTATTTGATTTATTTATGTTTAGTAGTGATGGAATAGATTACCCTTTGGGTATAAGTCCATTTATAACATTTTAGTTATACAACATTGTGTCTTCTTAACATAAATAATAGTTATTGAATTTACTATAGAGGGTGATTTGGGATTCCAATTATTAATTTATAAATTTTTACCCACTCACTTTGGGGTACTTTTTTAAATTTATTTCTACTCTATTTAGGATTCTTCATAACATTTTGAGGTTATCCAATCCCTCAAATTAAAATTTTATGTCATAACACATGTCTTATAGTCAAAAATGATAAAATGTGATTGCATTTTCTTGATACATTAGGTGAATGATATTTGATTTATTTATGATTTTTAAGAATAAATCACACATAAATCTAAGGAACAATGTTTCCATAATGACCCAATTTGTATGTTTTATTTTAAAATTGACATTTTAGTTCAAAATGCATTTCTCATACTCACATCTGAGTAAATGAACTTGTATTTTCTTTAAACCTTTGAAAAATGATTATATATTCATTTGTGGTTGTCTCACCTCCAAGATGGCGTGTTTAGGGTGATGAGGAAATGGACCAATGAGAATCAACACATGTCTATTCTTTTTATAGAGACGGTTTATCATCAAATTCACCATTTCTTTTGTTTCAACTCGTTTTGCATCATTGAAAATTATAGGGGTGTTGGTTTAATCCGATGGGGACTAGGCATTTTATCCCTTCAATATTATAAGGGAGATTCCACAGTCAGATGGTCCGAGCGGACGATTTCATGGGGTCAAGTACTTGTGCAATCATTCCTCCAAGGATATAAATTCCTCGGATGGTCTCCAATAGGTGTTTTTGTGGAGATAAAAACACCCAACAGCCCTGGTATCCATGATTCATGGGCCTGTTATCCAAAGGAAGGTGTTAGTTGGACTGTTATTTGTCCAACGACAATTAAGGAATCTATTGGTCAATAGGATGAGAAATTTCGATCACCGCACCCTTTTAGGGGGGGGGGGATTATTTCCTACTCTATGAACCTCTTATATATTTAAGTTGTGTTCATATGTTCGTGAATCCTTGGTTCATTCCTGAAGATTGTGTCTACAGGATACACTAGGATTGCAGGATCATCGTAGGCATACATAGATTTGATGCTGTAGAGGTTATACTGACTTAAACCATCCAGTATGATGCTCTAGAGTTTAGCGTCATCTAGGGTAGATGGAAGGTGACCTAATGCCGGGGCCAGACCCATAATATCGGATTCCTACGTATCCTCAGGAGAGGAATCATAGCCCACATAGTTCGTAAAAGATGGGGCTTACACATGGATGTTGCACATCTGAGGGGACATGATTGGGTGTCCCCCATTTGGAAGTGAACCATTTTGAGCATAGACCTTCAGGCAGGTGTCCTACGTATCTTGGTTTGATGAGGAATGTGAGTTTTCATAGTTGATAATGGTTAGGGATTAATCATGGAAGATTCACTTTTAAGAGGAACATTGTTGGGTGGACCCATTTTGGAACGGAACTCCTTTTGATCTCGGGCCTTCATGCTGGAAACCTACGTATCCTAGTTTGACCATAAATCAGAGTTCTCATTGTTTAGAATGGTCGGGCCTTACACTTGGAAGCTTCCATTTTCAGAGTAACATGGTTTGGTTGACCAATTTCAAAATGGCACCTCTTTTGAGCTCGGACCCTCAGGAAGGAATCCTACGTATCCTGGGGAATCATAGTTATTGTAGTTTAGGATGGATGGATGTTTTAATCTTCACAAACCTCTAAGCCCAAGTGTGACATGCTCAGTCTGAGAAACAAAAGAATTTGATATATCCAACCAACCACACACCCCCTCTCCTGCTGATGGGAGAGGGAGGGCCTACAAAGGTAGAGGTGGAGGCGACCAGGGAAGAGGGTGCAGAGCAACAAAACCTTCAATGTGTCATGACATTAGAGGTCATGTGGCTCATCCTTTAGAGTATTAGGGACTTACCTCAGTGGGAGTGCCCCAGAACACATTCTAGGAAATGGGAGAAGTGTCATCCCCATTATAAGGGCAAGAGAACAAAATCCCTTCAACTGATCATCATTTCTCATTGAATGTAAAATAAATTGATCATCCTTAATCCTTAGAATGGGGAGGATCACATTAGCATCCCATAGTTGGGCTAGGGGTTACCATGGGAATGTAGACTTACATACATTTGTGGAGTCTGAACCTTTGTTGGGAGAGACTTTGTGACTCTGCTTACAATGGGTATGTAGGCTCATAGGGGTATGCGGATGCTCCAAATGATCTCATCATATGGGTCTGGTGGCTTTGGTGGAGGCTTTGTCCTAATGCTGGAAGACTGGTTCGCTAAGGGGTTATGGAGGACTGGATGGAAATAGAGGGGCTAGGTTGGAATATGAGGTAATAATACCTAAAAACACCCCATTATGCATGCTGTTTTCATTTTCAGGATTGGGGAAGCTCCGAATAACATAGTGGTATGTGTAAAGAGGGGTCTCTTGTGAACTGATGCAGTACACGGGCATGGGAATGGACCACCGCGCACCACAACGGTATGCGGTCCTAGGTGTGGTCCGTCATGCCGCTTCGGGCTCCATCTGTGTACTGATGAATTACACAGTGCTAGATTAAATCTACATAGCAATACACGATGAAAGAAACCATATCGAAGTAGGGTCCTAGGGAATATCAATCGTGGGGAGTTCATTCGCGAGAAATTTTTGGTTCTCTATTTATCAATTAGGTTCACGGTCCTCTTTTTATTATTGAGTTGCTTCATTTTTTATGGTTCATGGCTTGTTGTACCTGTAGGAGTGTGGTTCACAATTTAGACTTTGCTGATGATTCATGACTGAAGCTAGAATATTCTCTTCATTCCTTATTCCAACCTATGGGGTCCTCTTGGTTCTTTCTTCGTTCGTCCTCCTTCTCAATTCCTTATGTCCTACTTTTATAGATCATTGGAGGAGCCGTATCTATGGACATACAGCACCATTTGCGAAATCCCATGAAGAGATATCTTGAACCATGGAAGACTCGGTCTACCGAGGTTTTTAGGCTATGGTTCATGAGTTAAGTTTCACGGAACCCTTCTTGTTTTCTTCATCCATGAATTGTTGAGTTCGCGGGATGGTATGCGGGAACCTTCGCACGCTTGATTCATTCAGTGATGATGTTCATGGTCATCTGGATTTTCTGGCCACCATTCTATGGGCCAATGCCTCGTGAGTCTCTTCATGTATTACTGGGTCATACTTCATGCAATCCATGAACCCTTCTTGGTGATTGTACGTGAGCTACTTAAAATCTTTTGAAAACATAAATTCATTCATTTTTATTCCGAAATTTTCATCCCAATTTAAGTCTATTCACCTTTTTAGACTTCTATGATTGATTTATTCCCTCAAAAAAGTGATTTTTGGAGCATTTTCTTCCCTTGATGGAATTTTCAAGACCCTACAAGGGCCCCCCATCGGAATGGGGTCTATTCAAAACAAAGAGGAGACTATTCAGATGTAGAAGTGGTCCAGAACTGAAGTTGTTTGTGGTAGAACAGACAGGTCCGGTAAGAGGGGACCACACCTATATATATGGGCCCATGCCATTTCCTGTTAACCATTTCTTGTAGTTAAGAGTGCTATTGACTCCCTCTCAACTTCCTCTGCCTTTGGGTATCATTTATTTTGTAAAAAACTCGATCACGAACTACTTTGTATAAGCCGCGAACCAAAATTTTCACCATTTATCTGCATGTGAACCAAATTTTAGATTTCGTGAATGGTGTTGTAGAATTTTAAAACTAAAATATGGATTCCATGTAGGAGAGAGCTACACTTCCTATGTGTCTCCACAACGAGCAGGAATTGGCAAAAAAAACTTCTGAATTAATAATCCAACATTAAACATTTAATCCCTAATTTCAAAAAATGAACATGACGAGGCCTTACTTCGCGGTATCCACCTTATGTGAGCCCTTCTGTTCGCTCACCAATGCTTTGTGGGCTAGCACCTCACAATTTCCTCACATACCAAGGCTATATGAAGTGTAACTCTTCCGCATACCATAGAAGTATTTGGCATTTTCTTCCACAGATCATGCAGTATGTGGGATATGCCTATCGCATACCATTTCCAATAACATTATGTTGAGGCCTTATGCCGACATATTTTTAAGTCCTTTAACAATTATTCTGTAACCTTTATCCGAAAAAATTTATTGGACTTACTTTTTATCATCATTTTCATCTTTTTGAGGATGCTACGATGGCTCTTTCTCATGCTGTCGCTAATGTCGCAGCTCCTTCGGAGGCAACCACCACCACCCCTCTTTCTGCTACTGATGAAAGACCAAAGAACATTGTGGATTTGGTCAACGAAAAAATCCTGGTTGATCCATTTCACCAATCTATGTCAAATCTACTTACGGAGAGTCGGCGTGAGTACCCATATTTAGAAATGATTACTTTTTATGGCTTTGGTGTATTGTCTGATACAGCAATCCCAGATCCAATTCCGACCGATCATCTTGTTACGTGGATGATTAACACCTATATCACAAAGGCCCTGATTTCATCAAAGGGGTGGTACCTTCAGAGGGATATTTCCTCTGGGTCCTTTCTAAACTATGAAACTCAATCTTTAGAAGAAGTACATCGGAATCCCAGCCAGATATCCCACATCTACTAGAAAATTGCGCAGAAAGCTATAGCAAATGAGCAGCATGGTTGGTCATCCCGACGGGATCTTAATGTATTAATGGAATGGGTGTTTCCAATGGTGTAGTCTGAAGAGTATTAGAGAGGTTCATTAGATAAAACTCTTAATGGCCTATAGCATTCACTCATCATTTTTTTGGAAAGGGAGAGTCGGGTCTTATTATAGCTCTCCCCAGATCACGATGTGTACTATTTTTATTTTTGATACATTGGAGAGACTCTGAACTCGGGATGTTCCTCCATTATTTTTGAACCTAATGAAACTAATTTTCCATAAAATACTTATTCTTATCCATTTCCTTGTCATGTCAATTGATTAATATCAATTATATAGACATAATTTCGATCAGGTATTAATTTTAAACCATGATTTGAAACCATTAAATCAAAATAATAAAATTAAGCTCTGATTTTTTCCAGGTCCATAGGAATCAGTGAGTGTAGTTCATCTATTGATGAGGTTTTATGTAAATTATAATTAACATTTGTCTTTTTTTCATTGTTACCCTAATTTATTCCATAGCCTACTTAGCATGGGCAGAGCGGGTATATAATGAATTTTTCTCTAGCCGCCCATTACGAGTTTTCAACCCAACAAGATTTACGTCTCTTTTGATATATCGACCAACATTTTTATTTTATAAACCAATCATGGTGTAGGTTTAATGACCTGGTACTTGACTTTTATCCAGAGGTTCCCTTTGAGGATATTCACTATGGTGAGTATGGTGTCATTTTGGATGGTTATTTTTAGTCCTTCCAATCAGATTTATTACTGATGTTTTAGGTTGAACAGCTTTGACCATACTTGACGGGGCAGGGGCCCTAATTCATAATTATTCATTCAGGAATGTCCTAATATATTTAATACATGGATGAGGGATTTTTATTGACCATAAATTCATGAGTTTTATGTCCTGGATGAGGCTTGAGAGCCGTTTTAGGCATACAGAGGAAGGAGGGGACTCTCTTGAGGATGAATTTTCCGTTTATTGAAGGCCATTTTGTAGGATCCATATGTAGGGCCACCGAGGCATGATGTGCACAGTCAAGAAAGGGTTTTCACCAGACATTGTACTTCTATCTTTGAGGGCCTGATAGGATTTACAACACTTTGAATTTATTTTGATGTTGGGAGCCACAAAATGTTTCCTGTCTGAGTGATGATGTCTGAAATTATTATGGATATTCATATCGTCTTTGAGTAGGAAACAATCCCCACATGTTTCTTACTTGCATAATGGATAGCTGGTGAATGTCAAATTCAATTAGAAATCTCATGTCAGAGCATTTGAGAAGGGAAGAATATATAAGCCATTATCTAGAAGGGTTTTCCAAATATGGGGGGTTAAATGGGTGGTGACTATCATATGAGAATACCAAAACTATAAGGGACTCTTCAGAGGAAGAATTTTCCTTTGATTGGTGGTTGCCTTGTAGGCATCAAATGAAGATCCAATAGGACATGATGTGCATTGTCAAACAAGGGTGTCCACGGGACACTGGCCTTCCATCTTCGATGGCTATGAGGGATTATGGAGATTGGGACCTTTCTGAGCATGGTTTATGACCTTTTAGAGGGGGTTAAAATGAGAATAAAAAGTTGAATTGTTTTAGATGAACTTCTCCCAGAAACTCGGAAATTAATTGGGGTATTTCTTTTACTGTAATACGGATCAAATTAACTCATATGAATGGGGAATCTTAATTTTATAGAAACCTCAAAAGATACGAGAGCTAAACTGGTCCAGCATGTTCTGATATATCTAAGATGTGGATAGAATGGAGGATATCAACCTAGGATTAGAGGGCCATTGAATTGAGAGGGATGTTACGATGCTTGGAATCCATTGGGTGTACTGATAGAGGAGAGGACTCTCTTGAGGATGAGTTTTCCCTTGATTGATGGATATTTTGTAGGAAACATATGCAAAGCCACCGGGGCAGGATGTGTATAGTCAAAACAAGGTGTACACAGGACACTGGCCTTCCATCTCCGATTTCCATGTAATATTATAGGGATTTAAGATCACTCAAAGCACAATGATTGATGTATGGAAGGAATGTGTCCAAATATATTAGAGACATTCAGGCTATGATTTTCTCATGGAATCAGGTATCCCTTTTATAGAACTAACTCATATGAAGGTTGAGGCATTCGTCCCATATTTGGGATGCTCCGTAGTTTAATGTCGTATGGCCCGGACATGGGGTTCCTTACGGGGAAGGGACCAATGACATGATTTTTATGGTCATGATGCTAGAACCAAATTCCAAGACTTTTTTGCCATATTTTCATGGTGCATATCTCTCTAAGATCCCTAATCCCATGTGATATATACTCAGTGTTATAAATAACGGACTATGGGGATTACTTTTAATCACATAATAATAGAAAAATCCACATCATGGAGCACTTTAGGGTGAATCCAATTCTATGTAGTTTAACGTCATACATAACGAACCATTTTAGCCACATAATTTAATGTTGTTTGGAAAGGAAAATACGATATCATGGGGATAATTAATAGCTTTAGGTTGATCATGATTGGGGTGTCTTGGAACTCCTTAGACATTAGTGATGATAGAAGGTATAAAGAAAAGTTCTTGGGGGGGAACTTGGATCAAGAAAGATGACATGGGGCTTGGAAGCCATTGGGCGTAGTGAGATAAGAGAGGACTCTCCTGGGGATGAATTTTCCATTGATTGATAGTCATTTTGTAGAAAACATATGCAGAGCCATCGTTTCATGTTGGGAATAGTCAAACAGATGTGTCCACAGGACACTGGGCTTCCGTCTTAGATGGCCATGAATGTTTATGAGGATCCACGTTTTCCCGGAGTACGGATTTTGAAAAATAGGAAAGATGTGTCTTGGGAACATAAAAAACACCCAGAATGTGATTATCCAAGATATACTAGAGCTTCCATATAGAATTGACTCATATTTATCAGGGTAAAATAGATATTTTGACTTATTAGGAGTGGGTATCATGCGAGAGATATCAAAACATTGAGAATCGGGCAACTCATTACCCTTGAAGAATCTCGTAGTGTATTGTCATGCGGTTAGGACCTTTTATGGATTCCATACACAATTCATACCTTTGCACAGAGGAAGGGGAGTTTTTCTTTTTAAATGGTGGTTGGTCCAAGATTCCATATCCAATCGTCACTACTTATCCTATAAGGGTAGGAATCAAGTTGTACGTAGTTCTGAACGTTCACTACTAATGTCTGGTCCATGCATAGGGGCATGCGAGGGAATATTTTTTGGTGGATGTTCCATGATTCCATATTTAGGTATCACTACATATCCTGAAATAGAAAAAATCAATCCCTACATAGTTTTGAACATTCCCTACTAATGTTTGGTCCATGCATAGGGACAAGCGAGGGAATGTTTTTTGTGGTGGCTGAGCTGGGATTTCATATCCAGGTGTCACTACATACCTGCAAAGGTATGAATCAAGCCATACATAGATCTGTACATTCCCTACTAATGGTTGGTCCATTCATAGGGACATGATATGGAGTTTGTTTGTGGTGGCTGGGTTGGGATACCATATCCAAGCATCACTACATGTCTTTCAAGGGCAGGAATCAATCCATACGTAGTTCTGAATGTTCCCTATAATGAACTGGCTCAAAAATAGGAGTAGGGGAACTTTTTGTTTTATCCACCATGGATTCTAGGTCTACCATGTTACTCTATAGTGTTATTAGATTGGGGAATCCTTATCATTGATCCTAAACTCATGTGATTTATATTGGACGTGAGAAACAAGGATGGATTTCCTTGTAAATGTGTATATATAGAGGTTCTAGTGGGGAAATTTCGTTTTTTATGGGATTTGGGCCAAGATGGAGGATCGAGGCATCACTATGTATCCCAATAATGAATGTGAATCAATCCATATATAGTTCCCTGTGAGATCATGTAGTTTATTATCTTGCGATTAGGAAGATTTATGCTACGCAATTTAACATCCTGCAGCTTGGACACTACACTATGCAGTTTAACATCATGCAGTGAGGAAATGAGTCATAGTTTAATGTCATGTTTTAGGAGAGAGTTCCTTATAGTTTATCATCATATTTATATGACTGTAACTCATAGTTTATGGTCATAAATATTTTACCACTTATGGGTGTTGATGTTATGTGAATTACTTATTCCGAATTTTTTCATTTGTGGCAGTTGTGATAAGTTGTTCATCCACTAATATCAAGGAGTATGCTCCATTAGAATAGACCTTGTGTATGAAAAATGGTCCCTCCGATGTTGCTTCATGCTTTGGGAGCTTCTTCCCAATTATCATCGGGGTTATGAGGACTAACTCTATTTCTCATTTGATGAAATATAGAAGGCAAACCCTTTTTTTGAAGACTCGTGCGATACAGTTTTGGTAGATTTCCAAATGGTGAAAAGTGTCCAGCCTTTTCCCATCTATCTACACCAGCTCATCAAACTGTCTCTGAGATTTCTTGTCCATGTATAGTTGATCAAAAATGGGAACACGATGTGACAGAACATGAATTTTGATAGGGAAAACTAATTCTTCACCGTATACTAGTGAGTACGGGGTCTCTTGACTGGCAGTGTGGGTCATAGTTTTTTAAGATCATAAAGAATGAATGATCTTATTTGGACACAATTTCATATCATTGTCTACCATATTTTGGAGTATATTGGAAGGAGTCTTGTTAAAATCCTCTATCAACCCATTGGCCGCCATGTGTTAGTGGGATGAACGGATGGCCTTGAATCCATACTTCGGGTATAACTTGTCCAACTCAGCATAACAGAAATTGGTGTACTTGTCTGTCAGTATTGTATGAGGGACACCAAATCTGGTAATGATGTTGGCCTTCACAAAGTTTACAATTATTATTACCCCGAATTCTTTAAGGGGTATGAATTTTGACCATTTTGAAAAAAAGTTAGTTTCTATTAGTATAAACATGAATTTTCTGGATGTAGAAGGAGTATATGGTCCCAAAACATCCATCCCCTAAGTGGAAAATTCCCAGAAGTACTTATTTTTATGATGTAACTCTGGGGGTTGGGGAATAAAATTGGCATGAAATTTGAATGAATGGCATTTCTTGGAAGATAGGGAATAATACTATATCATAGTGGGCCATTAATACCCAAGCCTTCATATTTCATGAGAGATCTTATTCACTGATTAGTGAACTCCACAAGCTCTAGTGTGTACTTCTTTCATGAAGGAAATAATCTTTTCTCCATCAACGCACCTGAGAAGGACTCTGTCAGTGCCTCATTTGTAGAGAACATTTTCATAGTTTACCCCATTGTACAAGAAAAAGTTGACTGCCCGCCTTCGGACCTCTTCCCTTCCAGCCCTATCTGGTGGGAATTCCCCCTTCTAAAGCTAATTTTCAATTGGAGTCATCTAGCCGATAGTGTGACCATAAGACTTAGAAATGGGGATAATTTCATTGATATCCTTCATATTATTCTAGATAAATGAAAAAACCATACCGAGGTTGGAAATATTAATAACCGTTTCAACCTAGTCTCGATCATCCAGGTTTGTGGATTAATTTTCCAAATAATCTTCCTGAGCATTTTATGACCGGGGGACATAGGTCAGCATTGATTTTGATGGGAATTCTTCCATCACTTCTCAAACACGGTTCATCAAGGCAACTAGTAGCTCTTTCTTAATGTCATTGTCACCATTAACTGGGTTGATCACAATCTATGAATCACCTTTTATATATGGGTGTTTGTCTTGTGCATGAAGTTCCAGATCTAGGCCTAAAATGAGGCCTTTATATTCTGCTTCATTATTTGTGCATCCCTCCGAATGTAGGAAAGTGTAAGTAAAGATAGTCTTTTCAGGGTATACGAGTATAACCCCCAACCAAACATTGTTGAACATGGGATTCTCCATCCTTTTCCCTGTCAGCCTTTTGGAATCACCATCGAAGTACATTTCCCATGCCTGGGGGTCCTCTTGGACGGAGAACACTTCTTCAATTGGGATTTTGGCATCCAAAAGGGTTGTTTCTTCTGAGGAATTATCTACCAGGAATTCTGCAAACACCTAGAATTTTATGGAATTTTGGGGAACGTACTGTATGTAAAACTATTATAGGATGACTGCCCACCAGGATAGGCATCCAATTACCAAGGGACAGTTGAGGATATATTTGAGCAGATTGCAATAGGAGACCGGGTGGACCTCATGGTGCTCCAGGTAATGCCTGAGTTTCTGGACTACGAAGATTATGGATATGTAGTTTTTTTATCCTTTAATACTGTGTTTCAACATAAATCATCATTCATCTGAGGTAGTAGAAGATGTTCTCACTATCGACATCATTCTTCTGTAAGAGGAAGGAGCCTAATGACTATTCCAAGGTCGTTAGGTACAAAATGAGTGGCCTCCCCTAAAATTGAGGTATTAGAACCAATTTTCTCTAGTGATATCTTTTGAGGTCGTCAAACGCTTCTTGATAATCATTATCCCACTCATACGTAACCCCTTTCTTCATTAACCTGGTGAAAAGTAAACATTTACCCCCAGGATAGCTATGAAGCACCGAATGTAGGCTATGTGCCCATATATACCTATCAACTTAGTGATGGTGTGAGGTTGGGACATGCCAAGGGTGGATTTTTTCTTCCCAAGGTCAAATTCGATGATGCAATGACGTATGAATAATCTGACTAATTTCCCATAGGTAACGCCAAAGGCACACTTTAAGAAATTCATCTTTAAACTATGTTGTCATAATTTGTTGAAAATAGTTTCAAGATAGGGGATTTTATTAATATTTTCATGACTTATTATATACTACCTTTAATAATTTTATATGAAATGTGCATAATGTGTGTGAAATATTAATGTTTTAATACTAAGTATAATTTTTGAGCTTTTTTAGAATTACTCCAATTGAGTCAGTTTAATATTTTATTTATAACACTCACCCTAATGATCCAAATTGTGTGGTTCTTATTTTTTAGGATTCCTAACTCAATATAGACCATTTAATTAGAAGGGATCATGGGCCAATTCTACCATTTTAAGGATCACATTTACCACACAAGATGAACCAAATAATTTGTGAAGAAACGGGACCATCCAAGATGAATGAGTTACTGGTCTCACTCCCGAAGCCCATATTTTATGAAACTCCACCATGTGTTCTTGATTATCCAAAAGAATCATGTATAAAAATTTTGGGGCCCAAATCTAAGAAAAAGGGGCCCAAATAAAGCTTTGGCGTCCATCCCACCAGTGTCGTATCTTTTCTTGGCCGACAACTACCTCATGTTTTCCAGAGCAACAATTAATGAATGTCGGGTGATCACCCAAGCAATCCAACAATATCGGAGGGCGTCTGGTAAATCGACCAATCATGGAAAATCAGAAATCTCTTTCAGTGATGGGGTGCCTCTTCCTAAGAGGGATACGCTTTGCGCATCAGCTGGTATCCATATGGTTTTGAAACATCAGAAGTACCTTGGGCTTCCCATGTGATTAGCTAATCCAAAAAAGAAATCTTCACATCTCTTGTGGACAGGATTGAGAAAAAAATTCTAGGCTGGTCCCCTAAAGGAATTTCGAAAGCTGGTAAAGAGACCCTTATCAAAGCTATCATACAATATATTCTCACCTACTTTATGTCCTTGTTTAAGATCCCAACTTTCATCGTCGACCAGATCCACACACTCACTACCAATTTCTGGTGGGGGAAGAATGATGGAAGGAATCGGCCCCACTGGATGGCCTGGGAGAAACGCTTCAATTACAAATCAGAGGGAGGGATGGTATTCTAGAATCTACGTCTCTTCAATGAAGAAATTTTGGCCAAGCAAGTATGGCACCTTCTTAACCTCCCATCATCTCTTTGTGCACGGGTTCTCTGGGCTATGTACTTTCCCCAAATGGCCTTTCGTGCTTCCTCTCTTGGTCCCCATCCTAGCTTCCTCTAGAGAAGAATCTCGGGGGATAAAAAGCTCCTGGAGAAAGGACTAGGATGGAAGATTGGGTCTGGCTCATCGGTCAATATCGGGATTGATCCTTGGCTTATCGATAGGGATGGTATGTGAGCTACATCCCCCGTCCAACCAGGTCTTGAAAATGCCACTGTCAGCTGCCTCCTTTCTGATTAGGGACTGGGGTGGTTTCGGAAAAAAAAATCCTCGATTTTTTTAATGAAAGGGATCAATGAATCATCCTTATCAATCCCTGGGTCCCTGATGCTTGCCCCGACCAGTTTTACTGGATCAATGAGTCCTCGGGCGAATACACAGTGAGGTCCAGCTACAGACTGGCTCTTGGAAACTACTCAGTATTTCGGGTTGAGGGACCTTAGAATTTGGTGTGGAAGCTCAAAGTTCCCCCTAACATTCTTCAATTTTGGTGGTAATTCTGCACGGGTACTCTCCCAACCATGAGCCTCCTCGCTCACCGATATATGACAAGTACTGCTTTTTTCCCTTTCTGCCCGAACATTCCAGAAACTACTTTGCAAACCATCATTCACTGCCCGGGATCTGAGAAAATCTGGAATAAAAGGGGCCTAACTTCTGCCGCTTCAATGGAATTGGCCTCTGACCTTCTCGATCTACTGACGCGGTGGTGATCCTCTCTTTCCTCAACTTCTTCAGGTTCACTTTGCACTCTGTCCTGGATTATATGTGTCTGGCGCAACGATGTTGTTTTTCATCAAGCTCAAACCCCCCCCCCCCCAAATTCTGGATTAAATGGGCCACCTCCTAGATTGAGGGCTGGAAAGACCACAATGGACATTTTACGACAGGTTCTACCCTCTCCTTTTCCCCTCATTGTAATCCCCCAATGGAAGGGACCCTTAATATTAACATGGACATGTCGCTCCCAAAGGATGGGCTTGTCGCCCTAGGCCTCGTGGCCTAAAATCATCTGGGGAAAATATTTTCTACAAAATATGAACCACATCAGGCTTGTTGGGATCCTGCTGTTACTGAGGCCATGGACATACTTTCCGATATGATTCTCTTTGTGGATTGTGGATGGCTTTATGTCATCATTGAATCTTACTGTCTCACTGTTATCGATGCTATTAACAACAACGATGGTGGACTCCATTCATTTGGATTCATCATTATGAGAATTCACTTGCTTCGCCAAGGATTCTATTTCTATACCTTCTCCTTTACCAAAAGGTAAGGAAAAAATGCGACCCATCAGCTGGTGGCCTCTGGCCCTTTCGATGTCAACCAGCTGGCTGGACAATTTCCCTTCATGGATTTTCGCTTGTACGTCTGCTGATCTTCATCATTAATGTTATTTGTCCTTCTATTAAAAAAAATCATAAAACCTAGCTGATATTTTGCAGTGTTAAATAGGATATATTGGCGGCCGACTTTGTTGAAGAAAGCATTCGGTTTTGAAGGCATCTTCCAATTCAAAAACCCTTTCACATGATGGACTTCAAACCGACTGGATTGAAATGGACAGATTAAAATTGTTTAATAATCCAGCCATAACATTGTCTACATAGGTCCAAATGCTTCCATCTTTTGATATTAATTGTCCAACATTATTATCTACAACATTTAAGAAGGAGATATCTCGATATTCGGTTTTCTGAATAGCCAAATTGGGGATTCAATTGGAGAGAGATGTTGGGAATGAAACCAGTACACTTCCTTGGGCTCATCCCCCTTCTCTCCTTCAAAGGGTTGGCATTTCAGAAGATAGGATCACATATTTTCAAGAAGAAATCCTTTCCAAAGTCTTGGTAGGACATGTCATACTCATGTTTTCACTTGAGATACCTTTCCTCCTCTCTTTGTTTTCATTTACATTGGTATTGTTCTTTGTTGTAATTTTGTAAGTCCATTATTTTGTAATTCGATTTTAATGAAAATTTCTTCTTCAATATCTCTTATTCTCATCCACCTTCTGTAGTTTAATATTAATGTTCTTAAAATAGTTTAAATTCAGTTTAATCCCCTTTCCTTATTTGGCTTCCTCATTCAATTGAAAATCTGTTTTTAATTATCATCATTATTCGTGCATGTGTGTTCGACGTACCACTATTTTCTAATACCTTTCTCTTTATTCTATTCTTGATTTATCAACATAATCATCATAACCAGACTATTAACCACCCAAATGGATGAGTATATATCTCATTGGGGTGAGTCAAAGTTTAGGGATGTTAAGTGATTGAGATTATTTTCTCGATGAGTATTCGTGAATTTAACATTGTCTATGTTGGTCTTAATATGTCATGGATTAATGAAATATTTTGTTTAACATGTGGTTTCCATGAATTATTGGATCTATAAATACACTACCATAAATAAGTACTGATTGAGATTAGAATAATAGTTATGTTAAGGCTTAGATTAAAGCTTTAACACTTAGGAATTCTAATCGACATCAACTTGTGAAGTGGGTGTTAATTTAAATGCAATATAAAGAAAATCTCAAGGATATCACAAGCTAAAATCCCTAATAATGAACTCACCCCAATCTTTATCAATTTGTTAAATCAATTATAGTCAATCAATCATTTAAATTAAGCTCTGCAAACAAACCCCCCTAATCAAAATACAATCAACTAAAAACAAATGACTATTACAAAGTATCATCGCTGAGGATTCGACCCGAGTGCTACTATACACATTAGTAGAGCACTGGAACTCTAACCGGTTGATAGGAGACAATCATCTGTGCATTTAAAATGGCACCATTTCCCGGGATGGTGCTTTAATTAGTCATTAGTTTCTGGTTATTGTAATAACAATCCAAAAAAAGAGAAAATTTTTAAAAAAATTGACAAAAAACACAAAGCAAAACTCGTCTTCTCATAAAAATCATAAACGAAAAACAAAAAAAGAAAAACCCATCTTCCTATTTCTTTGAAAATCTCTTTGATTACCCCTTATCCTCCCAAACAATCCCTTGGATTTGTTTGACCCTGAAATTGAGTGAACACTTCGCCAACTTAGGAGGAACATAAGAGATAATTAAATAATTCAAGAACCAGTCCTTGTCTGACCAGTTGAATTAGAAATGGCCAATCCTATGGAACAAACCCTTAAAGAACACTCTACCCCTAATATGAATTTCCAATATCTTGGTATTCAATATCCAAACATAGAAGCTGACTTCGAACTCAAATCGGGTTTGATTCATCTTCTCCCTCATTTCCACGGGCTAGCCGGTGATGATCTGAATCTCCACCTTAAAGAACTTCAAGTAGTGTGCTCTACCATGAAGCCTCAAGGGGTTTCTGAGAAACAAATCAAACTCCGAGAATTCCCTTTCTCCCTATTTTACACTATCAAGTCAAGGATTTACTACCTCCCTCTTGGTTCCATAACCACATGGAATGACATGAAGCGACTCTTCTTGAAGAAGTTCTTTCCTGCTACTCGTACAGCTTCTATCTGAAAGGAAATAAGTGGTATATGTCAATTCCGAAGTGAATCACTCCATGAGTACTGGGAGAGGTTCAAAAGACTTGTGGAAACCTGTCCACATCACCAAATCCCTGATCAAATCTTGATCCAATACTTCTATGAAGGGTTATTGGCTATGGAGAGAACACTCATTGATGCCTCAAGTGGAGGTTCTCCTGTTGATAAAAGTCCCACAGCAGCAAGAGATCTCATATGTAACATGGCTACAAACACAAAACAATTCCATACTCAAGAACATGCTCAAGTCAAACAAGCCCAAGATAATCAATCAATTGAGCCGAAAAAAATGACAGAGTGGTTGAGTGAACTTACAGGTCTTGTGCGACAACTAGTTGTGGCATCCAAATACCCAACCTTGTCTTCTCCACAATCAATGTTTCCTGGACCTGTCAAAAACTATGGAATCTGTAACACTCTATCTCATCCAATTGACACGTGTCCACAACTTCAAGAGGATCAATCCGATTCATCTGGACCAATGGTGCTCAAGGCAGCATCTACTCAGTGGAACACCAATCCTCAACTATCAGTTCAGTTTGTTAGAAACTTCAACCAACCTCACTCTGAGCCCTTATCTTATTCCAATAACTAAGGCCATAGGTATGGTAATCCCATATCTCATCCTCCTCAATTCCCTCCTCAAAACCAAAACCATTTTCAATATGGTAAAGGCATTAGAAACTTCCAACAACCTTATCCTTTTATTCCTCAACCTCAAAGGAAAAATCCTCCTCATGGATTCCATTATTCTAGTGATCATTCCAAATTCCAAAACCAATACAATCGCTTTCCCAAGAACCAAAATCAAGGTAATCCCAATTTGGGACAAGCCTCTTCATCCAAGCAACCATGGGAAAGTGTAGTGGAAGATCTTTCCTCCTTCACCCGTTCAGGCCTCAAGAACATTGAAACCCAAATTGGTCAACTAGCATCCCACCTTAGTCATCAGCAACCATCTAATTCTTCCCAACTTCCAGATCAACCATTACCCAACCCCAGGGGTAATGTAACTGCAATTTCACTTAGATCGGGAAGGAAAATTCCTATGCCTCAAGATAACTCTTCCAACATTCCTTTGAATTTTGTCCTAGAAAATGAAAAGAAAAAGAAAATTCAAAAGGAATATGAATCCATTCCATCACCTCCTTCCATTCCACTTATGAATCCAATTCCTTTTCCACAAGCTATTTCTAAGACAAATAAGTCCATTCAACCCGATCCTGAAATGCTTGACATGTTTAGACGTGTTGAAGTCAACATTCCTCTCTTAGATGCCATCAACCAAATTCCTAAGTATGAAAAGTTTCTTAAGGAATTTTGCACCCAAAAGAGGCAACTTAGGACATTTGAAAATGTTTCCACCCAGTAGTCTATTCCCATAAAGTGAAAATATCCAAGGACCTTTACGGTTCCATGCCAAATTGGAAGTTCCAACTTGGATGATGCACTCATAGACCTATGAGCCTCAATTAATGTCATGCCCAAATCCATATTGTCCATCCTTGGTCTAGGTACCTTATATTCAACAAGTTTTTTATTCAATTAGCCAATCAAAGTACAGCCTGTCATGAGGGTATAATTGAGGATGTCCTTGTCCGAGTCAATGATCTTATCTTCCTTGCTGATTTCTATGTCCTTGACATGGAAGGTGAGACGAACTCTTCACAATCTCCCCTAATTCTTGGAATACCATTCCTCATGACTGTGAGAACCAATATTGATGTCCATTCAGGCATCTTATCCATCGAATTCGGTGACCAACTGGTCATGTTCAACATTTTCCAAGCCATGCGATACCCATCTGAGGATTACTCTTCATTCTCAATCCAAGCTGTTGAGGACACTTCTAAGTGTCAATCAAACCCCAATCCACCATGTTCTTCATGTTATAATGACAAAGGATCTTGTGAAATTTGCACCATAATTAACCTAGTCATAAATGGTGAAGTTGATGTGGACCTCACATTCGTAGACTCTATCAATCTAGAGGAACTTGAAAACTCTCTTGAATCCCACATCAACTCTGATCTCTACTGCTCCACCATGGAAAGTAATAAGGAGAATAAATCTGAAGCAATTGAAGTACCTTCCTCCATTCATGAGTTTTCTAACCCAAAAATAAAAGATGAGACTAATCTGAAACCACTTCCTGAACACCTGAAATGTGTATTCCTTTTCCATGATCACTCTTATCATGTCATTATCTTTTCTTCACTTACTGAAACTGAGGAGTCCAAACTTGTTCATGTGTTAGAGGGGAAAAAATGTCCCTAGGTTGGACCCTATATGACATACCAGGAATCAACCCTGCTCTGTGCATGAATCACATCCATCTTGAGGAATTATCCAAACCAATTAGACAACCACAAAGAAGAATCAATCCACTCATCCTTGAGGTAGTTAGGGAAGAGATCACTAAGATTCTTCAAGATGGTATTATCTACCCAATTTCTGATAGTGAATGGGTTGGTCTAATTCAAGTTGTTCCTAATAAGGGTGGGGTAACTGTTGTCACAAATGAACATGGAGAGGTAGTACCAACTCGAGTGAAAAAAAAATGGTGTGTGTGCATCGACTACAGGAAATTGAATGTTGAAACAAGAAAATATCACTAACCTCTTCCATTCCTTGATCAAATGCTATAAATATTAACCATAAAGTCACACTATTTATTTCTTGATGGATACACCGGCTATTTACAAATCTCAATCGCAGCTCAGAACCAAGAAATTACTACTTTCACATGCCCCTTTGGAACATATGAATATTGGAGAATGCCTTTTGGCCTTTGTAATACTACTACAACATTCCAGAGGTGTATGATGAGTAACCTTTCTGAATTCATTGAACACTGCATGGAAGTCTTCATGGATGACTTTACCATTTATGGTGAGTCATTTGAATCGTGCTTGAATTCACTCTCTCTAGTCCTTCCGAAGTGTTCAAGTTTAACCTTGTCTTAAATTCTGAAAACTTTCACTTCATGGTTGAAAATGGGATTGTTCTAGTTCACATAGTTTCAAAATATAGTATTTATGTTGATCCTGCCAAAATTGAAGTGATCCAATCACTTCCTAAACCCACTGTTGTTCGAGACATCCGTTCATTCCTCAGTCATGCCGGTTTCTATCAGATATTCATCCATAACATCATTAGGATTTCCCTCCGACTCACCCAGTTACTACAAAATGATGTCACTTTCCATTTCGATGCGTTTTTTAAGAGATCCTTCATTGATCTCAAAACTTCTCTCACAACTACCCTGATAATCCAACCCCCAGATTGGTTATTACCCTTTGAATTGATTTGTGATGCTTATGATAGAGCTGTTGGGGGTTTTCTTGGTCAAACAATAGAAAAACATCCTCATGTCATCTATTATGCCACAAAAACATTGGATAAAACTCAATCTCACTAAACTGTCAGTGAACAAGAACTTTTAGCAGTGTTTTTTTCCTTAGATAAATTTTGTCCCTATCTCTTAGGTGCTAAAATCATCATATTCATAGAACATTCTGCTATAAATTTATTACTCTTGAAAATTGATTCCAAACTGAGGCTAATAAGATGAATCCTAATGCTCCAAGAGTTTGACCTTGAAATAAATGATAGACGGGGAAAAGAAAACCATGTGGCTAATCACTTGAGTAAAATTTCTAATTCTTCTCATTCTGAAATCATTGATCCTGAATTCCCCACTGATCACCTTTCATATCTCACTCCAATGTTACCGTGGTATGACCCAATTTTAAATTACTTGGTTGCTGGTGTTTTTCCTAAAAAAGTTTCCATAGAACAGAAAATGATGTTGAAAAGTAATTAAAAACACTATTTTAGGGAAGAAAATAAACTTTGGAAAACTGGGGCAAATATGGTAATTAGGAGATGTGTTGACAAAGATGAAAATTCCTCTATCTTAGAATTCTGTCTCTCAATTCCTGGTGGTGGCCACTTTGGACCACAAAGGACCTCTCAAAAGGTCCTAGACTCTAGATTCTTCTGGCCTTCACTCTTCAAGGACTTACATGAGTTTGGTCAATCATGTCCCACTTGCCAAACGTTTGGCACAATTTCAAAGAGAAATGAAATTCCCCAAAAGCCTTTAATTTTTTGTGAGATCTTCAATGTTTGGGGTATCGATTTCATGGGACCATTTCCCCTTTCCAATGGATCCTCAAACATCCTTCTGGCAGTTGATTATGTTTCTATGTGGGTCGAGGCTAAACCCACTAGAAAGGATGATACACATACTGTTAGTGAGTTCCTAAAGACACACATCTTTTATATATTTGGCACACCTCGTGCCTTGATCAGTGACTTAGGAACCCATTTCTGTAATAGAACCATGGAATCTATTTTTAAAAATAATGGGGTTGTACATAAAACTTCAACTGCATTTGACCCCCAAAAAAATGGCATGGCTGAACTTTCTAATAGGGAAGTGAAAAGAGTGTTTGAGAGAATTGTAAAACCCACTAGAAAAGACTGGCCAGAAAGACTTGCTGAAGAACTTTGGGGTTATCGAACTGCCTATAAGATGTATCCTTTTAGGTTAGTTTTTGGTAAATAATGTCATTTTCCAGTTCAAATCCATATAAGTCATTTTGGGCAGTGAAAACTTGTAATTTTGATCTTGAAAAATCTGTTGAAGAATGATTGTTGCAATTGGCTGAACTGGAGGAGATTTTACTTGAATCCATTTAGAACTCCACTCTGTACAAAGAAAAGGCTAAGGGAATCCATGACAAACACTTCCGGATAAAGGTATTCCATGAAGGTGAAAATGTATTTCTTTTCAACTCTCGATTTCGTATTCACATAGGTAAGCTTAATTCCCATTGAGATGGTCCTTTTGTTATTACTAATGTTTACCTGTTTGGTGTAGTGCAAGTCCAGGACCCCTCTTCCAAAAAGACATTCATGGTTAATGGATCTCGGTTAAAGTATCACCATGAGAGGACGCACAATCCTGGATCAACATCGACTTCCATTGGTTCCACAACTTTTGTAGTCGACCCTCCACTAGATAGAGATGGCGACCTGCCAAATCCAAACCAAGGGGCACCTCTTTCCCTTTAACTCTCTCTCTCTCTCTCTCTCTCTTCCTCCCTCTACCTCTTTCTTCTTCTTCCTCTGTCTTTCATTTTTTACCACTTTTATTTTCAAAACCTTTATTTTTCTCTTCCTCTTTTGTGTGAGTGTTTCTTTATTAAAAACTAAAAAAATCTAAGAAAACAAAAAAAAAAGATAATAATAACAAAAAAATATAAAAAAAAATCAAGATTCATGCTTACTCACCATCGAGTTTTGCAATTTTGTCCAACCATTTTGGGGAGTTAACAGACATGTTTTCATCTCAATTTTTTTTATTTTCATCATGACTTTGGATAAATAATTTTGTGTCAAAATTAACAAATTTTGAATGCTCAATTTTTGATTTGGATAATGATTTTCTGAAACCATGAGGAACAACATTTTCTTTCATGCCAAGGCTACCTATGGCCATCTTTTCAAAATGTGTGTTTTCACCCTCATTTGAGAGTCTAGAGTTTTTGGACCTTCGAGATAAATTTCCTACCTTAGTGTGCATTAAAACGAAAGAGGCATTTTCTGAACCACTTGAGAATCACAATAGCCAAATAGCCTCCCATTTCCCTTACATTAATCCTCCTTTTGAAAGCCCATTTGAGCCTACGAGATCCTTTTCTTTGATAGCCACATTACAAGCCCAATACCTTTTCCCACAAAATATAAACATGGATTTTCATTTCATAATTTTTTGAAATTTAAGTGAGGGGGAATGGATTTCATTGTTTGGGTACTCTATTATTGATTTTCAACAAGTTATCTTTTGCTTGAGGGAAAGCATCCATTTCAGTGTGGGGGAGAGGATTTCATTTAGTTTGTTTTGGGGAATTTAATATACTTCCATTTATGTAATTTTGTAAATGTTATTGACAAGTGTTAAAAAATCAAAAATGATGAAAAATAAATATATTTTTTTGAAAAAATCAGCTGTGTCATGGGTAGGTCAAAAATCACTCTTCCTCAACCTTTGATATTGTTATAAATATTACAATTATTGTCATGAGTAGATCAAACATGGGTTGGGATATGAGTGTGAGATCTGTTTCAAGGTCAACTTTCAAAAAAACAAAGAAAAAAAGGAAAAGAAAAAAAAAAGAACACTTGCATTATATTCTTATTGGGAGAAGTTTTGTGTTTTATAAATATTCGATATTCTCATTACCCCCATATTTTCTTCCTCCATTGTGTCTTTTTTTACACAATAATTCCTTTGTAAATATGTGTTTTCATTTCCTTCCATGTTTTATTTCAAAATAATCTGCATTACGTTTTCAATGTTGGTGTTTTAACCCTATTCTTCTCTCTCTTGGACATTATATTCCTACAGTCTCATAGCCACATAAAAAACCCCTAAAAAGTCCTCTTGATTCTTTTACACTTTGGATAGGGATTGGAAGCTCAGAGCTCTTTCAAACTCTAATATTTTCAGTTTTGGTTTGTGAAAGAGTGAACCT
This sequence comes from Viscum album, assembly GCA_963277665.1. Lineage (NCBI taxonomy): Eukaryota > Viridiplantae > Streptophyta > Magnoliopsida > Santalales > Viscaceae > Viscum > Viscum album. The sequence goes on along the minus strand of OY728139.1, from coordinate 1,506,304,837 downwards.
CCAGAAATGAATTTTTTCATATTGAGAGATGTGAGTTTTGAGTGTCCACATTTTCCATTTCTAAATTTTATCATGAAAAAAAATAATTAGTTTTGGAACATTGTTTCTAAAACAACTTGTGGTGGAATTCAAAATGGATGAGTGAAATAGTCTAAACCTCCCCTGATTGGAGAAAACAAAATTTTAATATTTGTTGGTGAGTGAAAATGTTTTTTTATGTTTTTATTTGTTGCAAATGAGGACATGCACAAGACTAAGTGTGGGGTATTTGATGTTATTAATATTTTCATGACTTATTATATACTCCCTTTACTAATTTTATATGAAATGTGTATAATGTGTGTGAAATATTAATGTTTTAATACTAAGTATTATTTTTGAGCATTTTTTGATGTAGCCCAATTGAGTCAGTTTACTATTTTATTTAGAACGCTCACCCTAATGATCTAAATTGTGCGGTTCATGTTTTTTAGGATTCCGAATTCAATATACAACATTTCCTTAGAAGGGATCATGCACCAATTCTTCCATTTGGAGGATCACATTTACCACACAAGATGACCCAAACAATTTTTAATGAAACTGGACCATCCAAGACAAATGAGTTACTGGTATCACTCCCGAAGCACATATTTTATGAAACTCTTCCATGTGTTCTTTATTTTCAAAAATAATCATGGATAAAAATTTTAGGGCCCAACTCCTCGAAAAAGGGGCCCAAATGAAGCTTTGAAGTCCAGCCCACCATTCTGGATGACAATTAAAATCCGGATACTATTCATGACATATCTCATGATTTAATCATCAAATCGAGCTGAGAATTTGCAGTGTAAAAGAGGAGATATAGGTGGAAGACTTTGTTGAATAAAGTATTCTGTTTCAAAGGCATACTTCTATCCAAAAACACTTTTACATGTTGGACTTTAAAAAGAATGGATTGAAATTGACAGATTAAAATTGTTAAATCATCCAACTATAACTTTGGCTACATAGGTCCCAAAGCCTCCAAATTTTGAGAGTAGTCGAACAACATTGTTGTATTCAACTTTTTAGAATGATATATCTTGATATTAGACTGTCTGAATAGCCAAATTGGTGATGAAATTGGAGGGACAGATTGGGAATGAAAATAGTCCACTTACTTGGGCTATAAATGCATCCCTCTTCTCTCCTTCAAAGGGTTGGCATTTCAGAAGAGAGGAGCACATATTGGAACGACCAAAGCCTTTACAAAGTCTTGGGAGGACCTTCCATACTCATGTTTTCACTTGATATTCCTTTCCTCCACTCTTTGTTTTCATTTACTTTGGTATTGTTCTTTGTTGTAATTTTGTAAGTCCTTTCTTTTGTAATTCTGTTTTACTAAAAATTTCTTCTTCAATATATCTTATTCTAATCCACCTTATTTAGTTTAATATTAATTTTCTTAAAATATATTAAATTCAGTTGAATCCCCTTCCCTTATTTTGCTTCCTCATTCAATCGAAAATCTGTTTTTAATTATCATCATTGTCCGTGCGTGTGTGTTCGACGTACCACTCTTTTCTAATCCATTTCTTTTTCTTCTATTATTAATCTATCATAATAATCATGATAACCAGACTATTAAACACACAAATGGATGAGTAAATATCTCATTGGGGTGAGTCAAAATTTAGGGATGTTAAGTGATTGAGAGTATTTGCTCGATGACTATTCGTTAATTTAACATTGTGTATGTTGGACTTAATATGTCATGGATCAATGACATATTTTGTTTAACATGTGGTTTCCATGGATTATTGCAACCATAAATACACTACCATAAACAAGTCTGATTGAGATTAAAATCCTAGTTATGTTAAGGCTTGTATTAATGCTTTAACACTTTGTAATTCTAATCGAAGTCAACTTTTGAAGTGGGTGTTAATTTAACTGCGATATAAATCAAAGCTCAAGGATATGACAAGATTAACTCACTAATAATTAACTCACGACAATCTTAATCAATTTTTGAATCAATTATATTTAATCAATGATTTCAATTAAGCTCTATAAACAAACCCCCTAATCAAAATAAAATCAACTAAAAAACGACTATTACAAAGTATCATCACTGAGTATTCAACCCGTGTGCTGCTATACACATTAGCAGAGCAGCGGAAATTTGACCGGTCGATAGGCGGCAATCGGCCGTGCATTTGAACAGGCAGCTGGTTTGAGCATTGTCATTATTTAACCACCAGGACATTAATATAGAACTCGAAAAATTTTCCCAAGAAGGGATTGAAAATGTGATGCATGGAACGCTGATATGTAGCACTGACACTTTTTAGATCAAATAGAATCACCTTATAACAGAACACTCACTAAGGGGCTGTAAAATTTGTCTCTTCTTCATATCATCAATCCATTCAGATCTGGTTGTATCTATAATAGTTTTCAATCAAATAGAGGGCCTCATATTCGGTAGTTTCATCAATAAAAAATTCTGTGATTGGGACTGAGAAATCATCTTTCAGGTAGTGCCGGTTAAGGTCTCTGAGTTCGATGCAGATTCAAAAATGTTTGTTATTATTTTTTATAGGGAAAATGTTTTCTATCTAGATCGGATATTGGACTTCTCGTATAAATTTTTTTTTACCATTTTGTTAACTTTAGCCTCTATTTTGGCAGCATTTGTCGGGTGGGTCCTTAGGGGTTCCTGCTTATAGACCTGGTGATGTTTTGAAAAACCAAGATGATGAGTGGAGACCTCAGGACCAAGGCCTGGAATTTCTATGTAGACCCAGGAAATGACATCTTGATTCTTCTTTAGGAAGGAGTTATATATTTTCTACCCCTTTAGAGGCATAGCCACATTGATCAGAGTGGGACGTGGGTGGTCTTCGGTGCCCAGGTTTACCTCCCTAAGTTAATCAATTGTGGTAGAAACACCTTCTTCAAATGCGGGGGGGGGGGATCTTTGAGGTATTTTTATTACTCTTCTTCATCATCTTCTTTATCCTCTTATTACTTTTCTGATAGAGAGAGTATTCTCGAGATGAACTACTCATCATCAAGAGAGAAAACGTCTTTTTAACTGACTAAGTAAGGTGGGGGCAGTTTGAGGTCCCTAGGATAGGTCGGGAGCATCTTTTTCAAGGTTTTTCTGATTATTGTAGGACTCAGACCATTATTCCATGCCTTTAGACTTGGCGGTCATAATAGAAATCATGCAGAAAATAGAGTCTATTTCCCGACTTGAACTTATGCATTCAACTTGGTTGATGGGTAATATGTACCATTCTCCAAGTTGATGGAGGGGGTCGGTGGGAGCCATTTCCAATCCATTGGGTGTAGTGATCCAATCAATTTCGTCAGCCAAAGACTGCTTGTCTTCTAGTTCATAGAACGCTGTGTTGATGTAATGTGACTCACATGACTCAAACAGGGATTTATTAGCATGCAATGTCCTATTTTTTCTCTTATATCAATATTTGACGCACATATGGTATGATGATGGAGTTGCAGCGTATTGATGCAGCCAGTACATTAAAGTCCATACTTTTCCTCACTACCAGCAACAAAAAATCTTACATGAGGTCTCCAATCCAAGTTTTATGCTTGATGCATCCCAACATCTTATGTTCACATTTGTCATATCCTCAAAGATATTTGGTGTATGGTGTCAAGCTATCCTCATCATAGTCCATCCGATGAAGTGTTCTCAGTGGGAGGAGGTTGACTCCAGATCCATTGTCGATAAAAATTCTCCAGAAATCAATACCATTTATCTTTTCGGACACATATAAACGTATCTTGTTCCCTTGCATTATGGAATCGTTATCCCTATCTATGAATGAGATGGTGGCATGAAATTCTTTAGGATTGGTCTTCATCTGATAGACTTCGACTGCAGTTAAATTGGCCTCGAATTCCAGTGGAGGTAGTAAGGCTTCGATGAGCGCCTCCTTAAGGTCTGCGGACCGACTCAAAGCATCGAGTATTGACAGATTTGTTAGTAATGAATCCAACTTATTTATAATAACATATTTATGCTCTAAAGGTCGGAACTTTCAACTCATATATTCTCTTTCATATATTCTTTAGGGCCTTGATCTTTGTAAATAGATGGTTCAACCTCTATGATAGGAGCTGGTGGAACTATGGTTCATTCTGGGTTTGGTTGGGCAGGTTTTTCCGCATTCCATGGGATATTTTTCACTTGTTATTTCTTCAATGGATACTCTAAGATAATTGGGCATAGATTGACTTTTGGGGGGGGGGGGTGGAGGAAAATTTTGGTTCTGGTTTTTTCTGCTGGAGGGTCCTCCCACGAGTTTCCACAATGTTAATGGTTTGAGTTAAAGTGTGGCTAGGAATTTGACTCTTTCCATGGTCATTAATTCCAGAAAAACCTCAACCTTATGGCCTCTTCCTCTGGCTCTCCAGTTGGGCACGATAAATTCTATTTTGTTTACATAGTCTCCATTAGAGAAGGGGTCTATAAAATTGATTACATTAATGGAGTAGAAGATCAGTTCGTGATCCAACAATGTTTCTATATGACTGCTTCTTTCTGATGGTGTCATTTGGCAGGGCGGTTCCCATTATACCATTTGCCAGGGTGTTACCCTTTGTACTAATTCTATTGGTATGAAGTTAGAAGGTGTCTGGACTAGATTTGGAATTTGTGCCATCTCATCTTCTTGTTCTTTCTTTCTACCCCTCTAGGCCTTAGAGGACTTTGGGGATAAGGGGGACGGATGTGTTGCATTAGAATCTCGTGGGGGCATAGTTGATTTTTTCAACTATTCATGGAGGATACCAGGAACTCGGTTGACTGTTTTCTACGTGACCCAATTCTCAAATTGTTTCTCCTTCTTACTGGAAACTGTTTTTCATTCCTATTCTTCTCTTCATTTTGAAGTGAAAAAATATGCCACTTATACTGGGGTGGGCCTACCTTGACTTTCCCAAAATCCACCATCTTTTTTAGGATTTCCCTTAATACATATAATTCCTGAATTGTGTGTCCTAGTATCCTATGATAGGGATAATAATTTGGACGGTCGTCGAGAACCACTTCATCGGCTTGTTTTGGCTCTATAATGTAGAGCAAGTTGCAATACATGGCGGCTATGAAGTAACTGCAGATCTGGTCATCTCAGAATGAGGAAAATTTATTTCTTAATTCTTACAACTAAATTATTTTAGCACTTGTTCACTCGTATTGCTATGTTAGGGGTGTCTGTTGGCATCCAGGGGGTCCTTCATGGTTCAGTGGGGGTCACACAACTAGAGTCGATGCCAAGGGTTTCTTAAGAATGACTGAATCCTCTTCATCCTTCCAAACTCTTTTTTTGGGGATGATGGGACCACTCATGACATAAGATTGGTATGATACAAGTAGTCTTCTATCCTTTGGGAAATGACATAGAAATCTCAAAAACCACTTGGTTACTTCACTTGGATGATTATTTTTCATAATTCACCCTGAATTTTGTCAACAAACATGGTGAGCATTTCATCTTGGGGAAGTGGTCGGTTTAGGTAATAAGTTAGGAATTTCCATCTAGAGATGAAGTTTGAGACTATTTAATTCTCTCATTTCTTGTAGTTCATGAGATCATTGACTATTTTCTTAGGCAGTGTTGAACTAAACTAGAATATAAACTATCGTTGGAGGTCCTCCCAACCAGTGATTGAGTTACTTGGAAAACTAGTATACCATATGAAGGTTGATACCTACATTGTTCACATGAAGTATCCGAGTTTTACTGTTTGTAGATGCTTGAGAGTGCCCATCATGGGGTCACAGTAAGAGGCATAGTGCATTAAATGTTTTTTCGGGTCTCCCGAGCCACTGAACACTGGGAACACTGGGTTTTTGAAGTATGGAAGTGGCAGAACACTACTCACCCAATCAGGGTATGATTTTCACTCTGGTTGTATCAGAGCATGCCACCCCTCCATGGATTCTAGTCGATCTAATAGTTGCTCACCAATATTCAAGATCCCTTGATGCATATCCTTTTGGAATTGGTCTTGGGTTAGTACGGTAGTGTCCAAAGATTGATGTGTCGATGCTGCCGTAATTTGTGGTGGGTACCCATCTGGGGGTATCCTTTGTGAGTTTACCTGAATATATTCCAGATGCCTTCCCAATAGGGGGAAATCATGTTGTCCTTCTAGGGTTGGGTTTAAGTAGTTTGAAAGTATCAGTGCTGGGTTGGATGGGCCTCTGATCTTGAATTCATTTACCAGGATGAGTGCATGTGGAAAGGGAACCTCTTCTCGGAGTACCTATTGGCATTCCATATGGGGAACACATCTAAAAAGATAGCGCCCTCGACACAGCTTGACATTAATTTTCTTGATCTCTTTCATTTCTTCCTCCTTCTAAGTGAATCATTCCTCAAGAGTGAGGGACACGTTCTTAGAGAGAGGATAAGGTGGGTCATAAATAACCTTGGATTTATTCTTCTCTATTTTGGGGTTTCATAAGGAAGGTAGTGACAGATTAACTGAGGGGGCACCGAAATTTTGGACTACTCTCTGGTTCCAAGTCTTCACTCCATCAGACTCAGTGTGGTATTCCTATGGGAGGGAACCATCTTCCCTTACGCACTCTCCCTCTATGACATTTACTATGATATGTGTGGGGTTAACGTTTACCACATTCACTGATGGATACCGCATTGGGGGTGGTGTACCCAGTGCCAAATTGTAGGAAGGTTTTCTGCATCCTTTTTTTGTATTTCCTTCTTCCATTCTATGGTACTCTTCATGTTTCTTGATGAATATTAACACAACTGGAATCCTTATATTACCTTGTAATCTCGGAGTGTATGATCCATGAGACGAGGTGGAATGGGTGATTACTTTGTTCAATGTTCTTCATAAACGGGAGAAGACAGGTATCCGTTGTGTGGGAACTTAGGGTAAAATATTTCAATTGATGTGCTAAATCCTATATTGGTTGGTCTTACGGGGGCATTTTGAGTTTAAAGTTCCCACATCCCTATGGGATTGGGTTGTTCTCGGATTACAGTGGTAGTCGTCACAGTTTCCACCTTTTGATTTAATGTACCCCCACACGAGTGTGAGACGAGTATGGGATTGGACTAGTATGGGGTTAATGGTATTTCGAAGACATGATCACTACATTCTAGTTGGCATCACATAAGAAGTAAGCATGCTGGATATTCTTAGTTTCTTGGATCTGAATATTTTTGATAGCTTGATCTCTTCAGTCCTAACGCTTTTCGGACTAACTCCGGGGTGATTTTTTCAGAGTATTCCATATTTCTAGAGCAGGGGTTTCATTTTACTGCTTTATTTGGGTAATGAAATTCCAATATGTAAATTCCAATGGGGAATTATAGATAGGATTCGAGTTGAAGTGAAGAGATCCATTTTCTCCCCATTCTTAAATATGAACTCTAATCGGGGAGTCACCAATGAGGCGACATAACTTTTGAAGTGCATGGAGGCAGGCTAATTAAAGGTTTTTCTTTTGCCTTTTTGATTGTGGATTTCATGTGGATGGGTGGGATTCCAGGTTGATTAAATGGAAAATATACCCTAAAATTTTGACATGGTCCGCATACCTTTCATTGGGCAGGAATTTTTCTTTTAGTTGGTGAAGATTCGTCCATATATTGAGGCAAATGTCATGTATAAATTCCCTAGAAAACTCCCCTAATATGTTGAAGTGATGTTTGACCATATGAAAATACATCAATGGTATATTATCCTTTTCTATTCATCTTCTCACGAGCAACATATGTCATTGTTGTATTTCTAGGGACTCCTTTACTTGATATTCCCATCTTGACTGCTTCTTAATAATTTTGTTCCAAGAAACCAGCCTGGTTGGATCCCTACCAATATGTGAATGTCACGCGGGTGACTCAGAAGATGAGTGTGGTTCCGGTATGTCCTTTTTTTTTAGAAATGATATCACTTTTCATAGAAAGAGTGCTTAATATTTCTGACTCCATCTTTCCAAGCACATCGGCATAGTTGGGATTTCTCACATTTATTCCAGCAAGGGGATGACCTTCTTGCCATTATGGATTTTGATTGTGGGGAGGACCTATGTAATTGGTGTTTCAATAGAGAGGTATACTGTTGAAACTTGATGCCCGACCACGGGGAGTGTCCCTGCAGCGTATACCCTGGGGAGGACCTTCATGGTGTGCTACAACGATAGGAGGAAATTCTTTTTTCATGATGTCTCTAAGGGGAGGGACTTCTCGATGACTGCTATGATAGAGAGGGCTACCATCGCATCTTGATACTTGGATGCAGGTAGATTTTTTTCTATGTACATCTTGGGGAGGGCCTTCATGATGTACTTCAATGGTGGGTGGACCTTCTCATGGCATGATGTTACTATGGGGAGTTCCCTTACAGCAACCGAAATTATGGGGAGGGCCTTCGTAATGATTATCATTATAGAGAGGACTACCATCATGACTCATTATCGAACTGCCAGGAGAAGCATATCTACATGATATACCCTAGGGAGGACCATCAGGGTGGACAACAGGAAGGGGAGGACCTTCTTTATGACTGATCTTCAGGTCAAGGGGAGGGATACCCTGACGCGCATTAGGATATAGGCTCTCGTAATCCCTCATTCTTGGCCCATAGAGTAATCCTCTGTGGGTGCTACAGGGAGGACCTTCAGAGTTTCTAATAGCTCCATTGTGGGGAGGGCCTTCACAACAGAATCTACCACTTCCATAATTCGGTAATGGACTGATAAGGTCTTGATCCTCTATAAGTTTGAGGGAGTTAAGAACCCCAACTTCTAACAGAGCAAGGTCATGTGTATGCTCTTCATTTTCTAGTTTCCTTTGGTGCATTTTATTTCTGTACACTCTCTTAAGGGCAATAGGGACCTCCTACTTTTGGTAACGACCTTCATATACAGGTCCTTATCTTGTTGGGTCTCGTGATGCTGATTGGATACACTGACTAGAATCTTGAGTTTTGGTAGGGATGTGTGCTTACCCTGTAGCAGCCACCATGTTGGACCGACGCCCCCCAGTTGGAACTGGTATTTGTTACCGATCTAGTTTTTCATGTATCGCGGAATATTTCAATCGACTCTCCTAGACTGGATTAGGGATGCATAACTGGTCTGGTAAAACTGGCCCATTTTGCAGTTAAGGCATTCCGTTGGAGGAAACCGGGTCATGGGCCTGGTTTCTTGCCTTTTCTGCTGATGGAATGATAACATGGAATTTTTGGAGGATATGGTTTTAAATTGATGTCTGGTCTTCCATCATTTCCATGATGTGCTAAGACACGTCTTTTGCTGGAACATGTATGAAGGCCCATTTTGATGTCGGAGGAGGAGTTTGTCACTGCTCTATTCCTCCATGGGTTTCTAGTAGATACTGGTAGTTCTCTTATGCCGTCATAGAGAAATGAGTCTACCTCCAGTTATCTTCTTCAGTTTCCAATGTATTTTACTTGTGGGCTTCATATTTACAAGAAGCGACTTTCATCTGCTCTATTGCCACTGTATTTGTATCGTGGTATTTTTATGCATCTACAGGAATTTGACTCTACTGATATTTTCTTTCCGTGCTATTTGGATGACGGGATTGATACACATGAGAGGGCATGTGTTCCTACATATAGATGGTTAGTGACCTATTTGAATGCCTGGATTATTTTGAATTAGCAGGTAATTGTGCATGCATGTAGTTGGTTGCCTCCCTATTTGAATGACGGGCTTTGTTATGCATCAACAGGTATTTGTGCCTACAGGTATCTGGTTTCCATGCTATTTGAATGGAAGGCATGTTTTGTATCAATGGGTATTTGTGCTTGCATGTAGCTGGTTGGAACCCTATTTGGATGATTGTCTTGTTGTGCATCAGTAGGTATTTTTGCCTACATGTAGCTGGTTTCCACCCTGTATGAATGAAAGGATTGATATGAATCGGTAGATATCTATATATTCTGGTACTTTACTGCTCTATCTGCATAGTAGCACTGCAATGATGTAGCGAGAAAATGCAGGTGCTCGTATTGTGCCACCCTATTTCTGTGGTTGTCTTGAGTAGAGAGGGTAGAGTCATATGTTTTCTTGTTGAATTTCATCGCATTTGTATTGCAGAGTTTCTCCTCACGAACCATGATAATAGAATGTTCCTTATTATATATTCTCCTCCCTTGATGGTTAGCTCATGGGGCCTTGGTTTCTTGGACTTTAGCTGGTGCCCTCAGAATAATGTCCTCTACAACATGAGGATCTCTAGCAGCAGACTGTGAGTAATACCCCTATGCAGTTGAGATAATGTTGTCAGCATTGACCTAATCCGCCTCCCTAAGATAAGGGAGGTACTCATTGTCACATTCTGGGGATAGGCTACCAAAGCGGTTCGAGACAACCACTATGGTTGCCTTGTTCTGGGGTGCCAGCTGTGGCTATATCGGTGATTAGAAGATCTTCGTAGACTGGAGGTATTGTCTCATAGCCTTCACCGTGGGTAGAGTGTCATTTTATTGATACACCTTGACCATCATGTTGGATACCCAGCATTGAAGATGTTGGGTGTGTGAGGGGGTCCTTCTCTTCGTTGGGACACTAACTGCCTGCATGATTGTTCATACATGTGTCTGCATTGGTCGTTGGGATGTCATTTGGATCTAATGTTGCTTTGAGGGAACCTGCAATATGCATATATGACATAAAACCAAAAAAACCCCCACAAAGTAGCATTATTTTAAACATATGCATATTTTACGATTCATCATGGCATCCTACTTCTTTTTGTGTTGTGAGGTGAAGGGTCTTGAGTGGGGCGGGATGACCACCTTGGTTAAGGATTCACATCGGGTTCACCATTTTTGTATCGCTTCCAAGGAGGTGCATTCATGAATTTAGGGGATATAAAAATGGTCTGACATGAAACATAAACTTTTATATTATCATTGTGGTAAACCCTCCACCTTGGTTAAATATTCATGTCGAGTTCACCATTTTCGTTCCGCCTTCGAGGTGGCGTTTCCATGGTGATCATGAAATGGCCCGATGAGAATCAACACTTGTCATTTCTTTTTATAGAGACAATTTCTGGTTAAATTCACCATTTATTTTGTTTTGACATCTTTTGAATCATATCCTTTAATGGAGGATAAGATTAATCCTGTGGGGACTAGGCAGTTAATCAATTTTGTATTATAATGGAGACGCCACCATCAGATGGTCCAAGTGGGCTATTGCATGGGGTCAAATACTTGTGCATTCTATCCTCCTTGGACATATCTTCCTTAGATGACCTCCAACAAGTTTATTCATGGATCCAAAAATTCCCAACGGCCCTTGTATCCATCATTCATGGACTAACTTTCCAAAGGTAGGAACTTGTTGGACCATGATTTAGCCAAGGAAACATAAGTACTCCATTAGTTGAGGGGATAGGAAGTCACACTCACTACACTCTTTTAGGTAGGATTATTACATATTATGAGACTCTCTTATAGATTTAAATCGTGTTTATGTGTTTTTGAATCCTCGGTTATTTCCTGAAGAGTGTGTCCATAGGCTATACCTGGTTTGTAGGATCGTCGTAGGAATACATGGATTTGATGCTACTGAGGAAATGCTGACTTAAACCATTCAGTAAGGCACTCTTGATTTTAGCATCATCTAGGGGGGATGTAAGGTGACTTGATGTAGGGGTCGAACCCATAATATGGGATTCCTATGTATCCTCCGGAGAGGAATCAAAGCCCATGTACTTCAAAAAAGCTAAGACTTGCGCTTGGAAGTTGCCCATCTAAGGGGACAGGATTGGGTGGACCCCTTTTGGAAGGGAACACTTTTGAGCTCAGGCCTTCATGTATGTGTCCTACCTATCTTGGTTTGATTAGGAATCAGATCTCTTGTTGTTCAGAATGGAAGGGTCTTATGCATGGAAGCTTACCATTTGAGAAGAATATGGTTGGGTGGACCCATTTTGGAAGGGCACCCCTTTTGAGATCGGGCCTTTAGGCAGGTGTCTTACATTTCTTGGTTTGATTAGGAATTAGAGTTCTCATAATTCATAATGGTTTGGGGTCACACATGGAAGCTTACCTTTTGAGAGGAACATGGTTGGGTGGAGCCATTTCATAAGGGAACCCCTTTTGAGCTTGGGCCTTCAGGTATGCATCCAAATTATCCTAGTTTTATCAGGAATCAGAGTTTTTGTAGTTCAAGATAGATGGATGTTGTAATCATCACAAACCTCTAATACCATGTGATTCATGATCAGTGTGAGAAACAAGAGGATGTGAGAGATCCAACTTGCAACACCCCCTCTAGTAATGGGATATGATGGGCCTACGGTGGAAGAGGCCAAGGTGACCATGGAAGAGGGAATGGAGCAAAGAACCCTTCAATGTGGGATGAAATTAGACATTATGAGACTTGGAAATCAGAGGATTGTGGACTTACCTTAGTGGGAGTTCCCCTAAATTCATTCTATGAAATGTTAGGAGTGTCATCCTCATCATAATGGGAAGTGAACATGACCCCTTAGACTAATCACCATTCCTCATTAAATGGGAAATAAAGTGATCACCCTTAATTCCTATAAGAGGTAGGTTCATGTTATCATCCCAAGGTTTTACTCTGTGTTACCATGGGAATGTAGACTTATAGACATTCCTGGAGTCTAAACCATTGTGGGGAGAGCCATTGTGACTCCACATACCATGGTTATATAGAATCAAATGGGCACGCTGATGCGCCGGATGATCTGACCATATGGGTCTTGTGGATTTTAAGGAGGCTTTGGACTGGTGATGTGAGATAGGTTCATGGAGGTGTTATGGAGGACTAGACAGCAATAGAGGAGCAAGGTCGAAACTGGAGTGAATTATATATGATAACACCCCATTCTGTGTACTATTTTCTTATGTGGGATGGGGTAAGCACCGCATACCATAGTGGTATGAGAAAAGAGGGGTCATCTATGTATTGAAGATGTACACAAGAATGGGAATGGACCACCACAAACCACAGTGTAAAGTTATCCTGGGTGCATTATATCATGACTTTTCAGGCTACATCCGCATACTAATGCAGTACGTGGTGCTAGATTAAATTTTCATAGCGATACGCTACGCGGGATACCATTTCGAAGGAGGGTCCTGGGTACTTCACTGGGAGTTCATCTGAGAGAAATATTCAGTCTATGATTTTGTCAATAAGTTTCATGGTCCTCTTGTTCTTATTGATTTCATTCATTTTGTTATGGTTCACAGCTGGTTGTACCTGCAGGAGCATGGTTCTTAATTCTGGCTTCGCTGATGATTCAAGACTGAATAAGGAATCTTATCTGAATTCTTTCTTCCAACCTCTGGGGTCCCCTTAATTATATCTTCATCTATACTCATTCTAAATTCCTTTTTTCTCCATTTATAGAGCATTTGGGCATCCATATCTATAGTCATGCCACACTATTTTTGGAAGCCTTTTAAGAGATATCTTGACCCATGGAAGACTCAGTCAATCGGGGTTTGTAGAGTCTGTGGTTTGTGATTCAAGGTTCACAGAACCCTACCTATTTGCTTCATCTTCGAACTGTTGAGTTCACAGGATGGTACATAGCCCACCTTTGCACACTTGATTCATTCAGCGATGTGTTTCATGATTTTTTTGATTCACTGGACATCGCTCTGTGGGCTAGCACCTCTTAGGTCTCTTTGCATACCGGTGGGTTGATGTTCATGTAGTCTGTGAACACATCTCGGTGATGGTACGTGGGATACTTTAAATATTTCAAAAACATGAATTCCTTCAATTTTTTCCAAAATTTATATCTCAATTTAGGTCCATTAACCTTATTATACTTGTAAGAATGCTTGTTTCCTTCTTCAAAGTGGTCTGGGGAGCATTTTCTTCCCTTGCAAGAATTTTCAAGACCTTGTAATGGTGTATGGAAATTAACCAAAATTAAATCCAACAAATTATGTGGTGGGTATGAAGGGAAGTGTGTGTTTCCATTTAAAAATGAAATATTAGTCCAAAACCTGAATTACATTACAAAACATTAGTATATTCACAAATATTACCATCATAATTATATTTTGAAGGGAAAATGTCAATAATTGTTTTGTGTGTAAGAATTAACTACACATCAATTTGGTACATGGTGTGGCCATTATGATTGAAAGTGTGTGTTTTCATTAAAAAGATACATTTTAGTTCAAAATTCATGTCACATACTTAAAACTAAGAGAACACCCTTATATTGTATTGATATATTATAATAACATTCCATAATTCGTTTTTGTCATTTTGGACTCAACCACACATTAATCTAAAAAGTAGTGTCAACGATATGGCTGAATGTGCATGATTACCATTAAAAATGAACATTTATTTCAAAACACACATCACATACTACAAAATAAGAAAATATGGTCGTATTTTATTTTTTAATTTATAAAAATTATCCATGATTCCTTTTTATGTATAGAAATTAACCACACATCAATCAGACACTCTGTGTGTTTAGTATGACTAAAACTGTGTGTTTTCATTAAAAATTGACATTTTTGTTCAAAAACACATGTAGCATACTCAAAACTAATAAAAACATTGTGATTTTAATGATACATTAGGGAAAGGATCAATAATTCATTTTTCAAGCGTATGAGTTAACTACACATCAATCAGATACATGGTGTGGTCAGTATGATGGAAAGTGTATGTTTTCATTTATATGTAAAATTTTAGTTCAAAATGAACCTCATATACTCTATATAATGAAAACAATCCTTATTAGCTTAATAATTTTAAAATTTATTATAATATATTTTTGAAGTGTAGTGATTAACTTCATGTCAATATGATACATGGTGTGGCTGATATGACTAAAAGTTCATATTTTCATTTCAAAGTGACATTTTAGTTCAAAATGAATATCACATACTCAAAATCAAGAAAAGACACTTTTATTATCTTGAAACTTTAAGAAAACACTCATTTTTTTATTTTTATTTTTTATTTTTAGGAATAAACCATATATAAATTTGATATATGGTGTCTAGTATGACTTGATGTAAATGTCTTTAGTATAAAAGAAAAGTTTTAGTTCACAATTCACATAAAATAGTCCAAACTAATAAAAAAATTCAAATTATATTGACAATTTAATGAAATTATGGGTGATTTATTTGTGATTTCTAGGAATTAACCATACGTCAAACTGACACATGGTGAGGCTATTATGATTGAAAGTGCATTTTTTCATTTAAAAGTGACATTTTAGTTCAAAACGCATATCATATAATAAAAACCATTAAAATTAACTCTTATTGTATTGATAAAATAATAAGGATATTAATAATTTATTTTTAATGTAGTGGAATTAAATTCATGTTATTATTACACAAGTTGTGGTGGGTATGAGTGAATGTACATGTTTTCATTTCAAAGTGACAATTTAGTTGAAAATTCATGCTATATACTCAAAACTGAGAAAATAAACATTGATTTTCTTTATAATTTAGGATTTTTGGATATATAAAATGTCTTTAGATAACTTTTCTACAGAATCTATGATATTTTCTTTAATCAGATGACTGAATTCGACTTTGATTAGAAAACTATCTCCCCTTCTGAAGGTGAATAAAATTGGACCTCCATGTGTCGTATAATTTCTCACACACCAAGGGATGTAGATTCCAAAAATAAATTCACCCAATAAAATTATTCTATGGTGATAAAATACCTTTTTCATTGGTTCATAGATTTCTAAAATTACATATTAAAAGGGTGTTGAAGCATTAAAACCGAATTTTGGGGGACTTCCGATCACATTTGGTCCTTGGAAAACATCCTTATATTGGGGTGTACCACATAATTAGGTGCATAATTCAGTAGAAATGCTTCAATTTAACTAGTCTCAAATCCAAAATGAACTTAAGTATCAAAACATATATCCATCAGTAGTTTGGGAGATTTTATGGAGATATCCAAGCTTTCACTCAATTCAAGTGCCCAACTTCTTCACCCAACACATTAAATCACCCAATTCCTAAAGATCATGAATTCTTGGTCCTTTCAGTTATGAGTTTGCATTCATGAACAACCTCAAATGAATTACAATATTACCCCACTAGCTCATACCACATGTGCACCTATGCATTGTGTATAGGTCACACCCATGCATACCACCTTTTTCCAAAATACCTTCACTCAATGTACTGAATTTTCTTATAAATAGCCCCATTAGGATCCTCATTTGTACCTTAGTGAAGATAATGAGATGAATCCAAGATCTGCTCATCCAAGTTGTTTCCCAAGTATTGTGACCTAGTCTTCCACCCAAGTCCTTATATCCATTTAGGCGGATTATTTAATCATATAAAGAAGGTAAATTACCCAAATTATAGATACCCAATACTTTTACACATGTTATTACATGATTTTTAACCTAAATATGTAATAAACACAACCCAATGATAAATAGTCCAAATATATTTGGAAGATAAGGTATATAAAACATCAACAAAAAAATAACATAAAAAATCTTTATTTTAATCTTGATAATGAGATTATAAATCGCTTCGAGCTCTTCAAACTGCATAGAATAACCTAGGGAATGCATAACAATATGTGAGATAAAAATCCCAGTAGGGAACACTACTATAAAACAACTCTATTCCCATGATTTTAAACAATGTGAATAAACCCTAAAACCACGGGTATAGGCTATACCCACTATTTTAAGAACCATGGATGATGGAGTCATGGGTATAGACCTATACCCACTGTTTCTATACAAACCGTGGGTATCGGCCCTAGATATTATATTCAAACAGGAGTTTACCCAAAACTATTTGTATATTTATATATTGGTGGTTTTGATAATTTTTGGTATAGATTATCCTAGTAGGGAACCTATACCCATGGTTCTCCAAACTGTGGGTATAGTTATTTGTCCCCATTTGGAAGTAGCAGCACCTACACCTCTTCCACCAACTCATGAACCTGTAAATCAAATAAAACATGCAGTACGCATTAATTTCATTACAAATATATTATATTCAACATTAAAAAACTAATATTAATAATTTTTAAATCATTTACAATACTAAAAAATATATGTAAATGAATAAAACCAATCAATTAAAGTCATTAAACAAGTTCCACATGTCTCATTATTGCTCAGTAAAAATGTACGGGATCAATATCTCCCATATCACCAACATCATCATACTCATCACCATCTCCAAAATCCTCATCACCATCACCCTAATCCTCATCACTAACAATATCATCCAGAGTAACAAGACCATCAGCATCAACAGCATCATTGCCACCACTAGGACCCTCATTGTCATTAGTGGCAGAATCATTTAAAGAGTGCATTGATTCCATATATGTGTCACTATTAGTATCATCCTCTCATGGAATTGATTGAATTATAACTGTCATATATTTTAGGTAGTGTTCGATGATGATCTTACTTATTTCACGATACTATAAAGATATTTTATTTTCATAAATTTCTTCTGCATTATAACTTTATAGCTCGGGTGTCTTTGAGTTTTGAGAGGAGCTTGATGAAGATCAATACCTAGAGATGATGGTGTGTTTCCCTAGTCTACATTGAACACTCCCTTGGTTCTAATCACCTAATACCTGACTCAAATGATCATTTGGATTGAAGTGGTCATCTTATTTATCATTGAGGGCCTCCAAGGAAGACTGTTAACATTAAAAACAAGATATTTAATTATTTATTTCATATAAATATATGAAATATAAATAAATATACTTATAATCTTTTCTTGTGTTTGTGAATTTACTGAAATTCCATCCTTTTTATTCCTACTCGAGAAAAATAATTTTTCACAAGCAACATAAACTTCGATGCCCAATACCGCTTGCTACAAATGAAATTGATTAGTATAAAAATATTTATAATGTAAAAAATTTAGTCTTGAATAATAATAAAAGTGAATAAATTTTAAATGAATGAAAAATTCATAAATTTAAACATGTTATAAAAATTGATGAAAAATTCATAAACAATAGCTAATCATAAATGTTATATAATTTTAGCTACTAATTATTAACATTCTATAAATACCATTTATTATTTAGTGATGAAAATGGAAATAAAATCATAGTGAACACTACCAACATTCATTGGAAATGAATATTACCACAGTGGAAAAAATTTAGAAGGGGGTTATAGTCTCTTGTTTCCTCCACTAATAGATTGATATTTCAATAAAGTGTTGGAATCCCCAAATCCAAATCAGTATCCTCGGTGAGTGATTGAAGTTGAAAATGATGACTAAATTTCAATCATTTCTAGTCTATCAACTATTTGTTAACTTGTTTAATAATATATTTCTAATAGATAATGATGAAAAAAAATAAGAATCATGCACCATGATAACTCATCAGTAAGAACACAAATAAGATAACAAAAAGATTATTATTAATGATATTTTCATTACATTTCACAACTATAAAATGGAATACAAGTTCCTATCTAAGATATGGACACTATATCACATTATGTATCTCATAGAGTTGAATTGGAATATATGAACTAATGATGTTGAGTTAGGTTCTAATAATTGTTGTTAACATTTTAATTAGATTAAGGAAGGTTTCTCCTATGTCATATTAGATATGGAAATTGTATCATGTTTCCAAGTGGATTGGTTCATTTTAAAATATCATTGTATATAATGTTTAAAAAAAATTAATCTTACGGTTCAGTTATTTATACAAAGATACATTGTATCATGTTAATAATTACTGTTTTTATTGTATATCGTAATTATTAAATAGTGTAATATCACATAGAGAAAATATTTCAAACATTAAAAAATTAATGATGTATAAGAAAATAAGACATGAAAATATACATATCTAATTAATTAAAAAATATAAATCTAGATATTATTTTTATTCATATTAAAGTACATGGAACTTTTAAGGCTCGAGAATTGTAGTGTGCCCTAATGTGTACAGATATGACATTGAAACTTTGTTCATATTGTTTTCTTCAACACTTACTAAAAAAATATATGTTATAAATGTCAAATTTTAAATGAAAAATATTAAGGATTGGGAATACATTAAACTATCAGTCTTCCAATATGCGATATTTTTTTTGATATTTTGTTTTTGGACAGTCATGGAATACGGTTACACCCTCTAAATCAAAACTAAATCTACTCTTCTAACCAACATATAAATCATTCTTGTATGATATATATATAACTACACAAGCACTATAAACCTTTCAAACTTAGTATCTTCACTATTGAGAAAGTTAAACGAACTCTAAAAATAAAATGTAAATTCAAATATGTAAAAGAATAATATAAATATAAATTTACAATATTTTCTTACCCATATATGTGCCATTGCTTTGACCTTGATTTCATTACCGAGATGTCTCCATATGAATGGTTCCACCAGAATGAGATCATGGTACATAGATAATGTGTTTATGAAAATTCTACACTTCCTAATATTTATACCTATCATCTAGTTTTCTTCATTATAATCAACCATTATTTGTGTTTGTTGATTCCAATATTATTGGATACTTGTGCAACCACATCGCCTACTAGAAGATCTCACTGATTAAGATAAAAGGGGAAAAAATAAGAGTTATGTCATGGTACAACATGAAAAAAATGAAGTGATATAATTTGATAAATTTATTATAAAAACCTGATGTTAGCTCCTCAATAGGATATGTTTGATCTATGGGATGTCATTGATTAGGAGACAATAAAGGATGTGTCTATTCAAATGCATGATCTGGGTGATCTTCATGCACTTTAGTGGGAGATGAATATTCAAATCATTAGATCTTGGATGGATATAAGGAGATGTAGGTGACGTAGACGTTACATGATATGGGTTTTATGGTTGTGGATACATCAAATTATATAGAAACAGTAAAGGTGGAACCTTTCCTACATGTGAGGTAGACATGGTATTGGAAGAAGAGGCTAAATGATATGATGATTGAGGTGTGATTAGGAACATCCCTACGGGTGAGGTAGACATGGTATGGGAAGAATAGGCTAAATGAGATGATGGAAGAGGCATGGTTAGAAAAATCCTTTCATGAGATGTAGACATCGGATGGGAAGACGAGGCTAAATGAGATGTTGATGCAGGAATGGATAGAAAAATACCTAGAGTCTAAAGTCTAAGATGGAAAGGTTTGGTATATGGGGTGTTCATTGGTGAGTTAGGGTGGGAATGTTTAATATGGGTTCTCTATCTAGATCTAGGAGCATCTCTGCTCGGACCCATGCTAGTGGGCTGAGGAGGAGTCAAATCTGGTTCAACTTAATATCCCTAAATAAAATTAATAAATAATATAAACATGAAATTATATGTAATGAAGAATAAAAATATTAAAATTATTATACTCGCTAAGGGAAGCAGAGGAGCCAACATAGACTCATGATTCTATTGATCAACACCAAATAATCACATCCTTTTAACTTCTAAATTAGTATCCATAGTCTTCATATGAAGGAAATATAAAATTTCTAGAAATAGTTTGTAAAAATAAATCATAAAACATAGAATTCAAAGAATTCATAAATAATTTCATAACTTGTTTTATTAATTATAATTTAAAACAAAGTTATAGATTTTTTTTAAACCCAATTTTGAACCCTGTTTTCTGAATTGAAATAAATATAATAAAATGAAACAAAACTAAAAAATATTGAAACATACATATAATTCCAAACTAAACCTAAATTAAATTAATTATAATAATATGATCCTGAGAAACTCATGTCAATGTAATCTAAATGAACTGTGAACATATATGGTTTCTTCAATATATTATCCACCAATACATTAGGTTCCACATCAGCTCTCACAATGGGAAAAAATTTAAGCCATCATGTAAGACCCCAATGTTTTGAAAATAAATATTGAATTCCTTTTATAATCTATCCAATAAGAATAAATTTTCCTCTACTATGTTTTGAATTTCGAAAAACAGTCATCTAGAGTTGATATCTGTAAGTCATTTGATGTCTGATAGAACAAACTTGATTTTTAGTGAATAATAACATTAACTTATGAATATTAATATGAATAGTAATATGAACCTTATGAATAATAAATAATGATATTATTTTATTTTCTTAGGTTAATAAGTTTATGAGATCTTAATTAGTTTTTCTATGTGATATAAAACTAATTATACCTTTAAAAATGTTATCTTTGAATTAACTATGATTTTATTTAAAAAATAAATTAATTATATTTATAAAATTATTTTTGAAAAATGGAGTTCATTTTTTAATTCTACTCATTGAAAAATGGATTTCATTTTTCAATTCTACTCATTGAAAAATGGTAGGGGTGATTTTTTTGGATTTTTCTGAAATTCTTGATTTTTTGATGAATAGTGAAATATGGTAAAATACCATATATTCAATTTATCAATTAAATACACTATTTATGACGTAATAAGTAATGAATGGCCACTTTGTTGGAACTCACATGTGCTTATTACTATCAAGGGTCACATGAAACAACATTATTTGTTGTCTTGGTGAAAATTATAAAATAATGAATAAAATAATCAACATTTACCCCTCTCCTCCACTATACCCCCCCCCCCACTCCCTCTTCTCTTCACTCCTCTAAACCTTGAAGCTCCTAAAATCTCTTCCCAATTACCCTTATATAGTCACTTCCCACATCCAGTAAGATCTTTTTCTTTCCAAAATTCCAAAACCCCTTCCCTTAAGGAGGTTCTCAAGGAGGTTATTTCAAGAGGTAAAGAACCCTTCTTCTTCTTTTAGTTTCATTTCAATATATCTTCTTTTGTAATCCTATCCTCACATAATCTTTCTAAATGACCATGATAACTCCATTATCATCTATATACTGGAATTATATCATGTGAATGGAAGAACCATAATCAATATTCTTTCTCCCTAACATTTATTTTTGTAAATGAAATCAACGTCCATGAGGTTCCAATTTATAACATTTGTGGACAAAGAAGTTTTGTTCTTCACTTTCTCCTTCATTACTGGTCATGAAACCATTTTTATGGATTAAACAGACTATAATATATGTATTATAACCTTATTAATATTCATGAACCAGTATATGTACATATTATTAATTTTTATGGCAAAACTAGTTCATAATAATCCAAATACCACCAAATAATCGAAGTGGTTGTCATCTAATGATTCATCCTCATTACATGTAACCAAATTATATAAATTACCATTAAAAATTCTCATGTTCATAAATAATATGTAATTTCAATTTTGGAGATTTAAAATCATTCTACATGAACTCCATTACTTAAAAACAAGTGAACCGATTATGAAAATCATGAAAACATACACTCCAGAATGATGGAATTCAATTTTATAACTTTTAAATAAGAGAATAATGAACTAAAAATAATAATGATAAACTAAATAAATGTATAATAGGTTATGAATTAATTTATTAATTATTATATTTTCATATTCCAGGAAATTAAGTTCAATATGGGAACACATTCGAACTTAAGGTAAGGGTTTTCTCACCCGAACCTCCATTTTCATTCGGGTTACTTTTTTTGTCTAATTACCTAAATTAAATTTTTGTATATTATTATTTAATCATAATAAAGTATGTTTTAGTGTTATTTATATGTTTCTAGACTTTAAAACTTATTTATTTTATGGATAGTTACACATTTTAAAAGGAACTTTCAAAATTGTTTCCAAAATACCATCCCGATTAAAGGGAATTTCTCAAATTCTTACCTATTTTCAAGGGAACACTATAATATGTTTTTTGGAAACCATTATATTTATGAAATCACTCATTTTATTATAAAAATATTGTCTTAATTCAGTTTTTGTTTTATACAATTATTTTTCCAAATAACTCTTCTTTTCAAAATAAAAGAGGATTTATCTCAAGAATTGATTAATGATTTTATAAGAGTATTTTCGTCTAATTAAAAACTCTTGTTTATTATTATGTATTATTGGGTTTAATAATTAATAATTTCATCTACCATATTTTATTGAATGTTTTGTAACTAATTTTATTGTGCATGGTCTATCCTAAAACCATTCACTATATTACTCGGAATTGTTAGTGTTTTATGTTTAATGATTGGGGAAAGTTAGTTACATTTCATATGATAGTTTCAATATGAATGTATATGTTGTTTATGTTTATCTCAGCTCATATGAGGAATGAATTGGACTTATTATGTGACATTTGGGGCATTCTATAGCCCCTCGATTCATTAGTAGGTCTCATGAGACAAATAGATGGGGAATTGGATGAGGCCTTTCCCAATTTGATATATGGTTTTGGCCGAGGCCTTAATCATTTTTAGTTGTCTTTTTCAGGGCCTTGAAAAAAATTTAAGTCTTTTTAGCATATGAACTTCCCTAATTATGAAGCTAGTAATTGAATCATCATGTAGTTATTCGACTAGTAGAATACCCATGATTATGTTTTATTATGGCATTATTTACTCAGGTCATATTTCTGCCATAATCCGTTCAAGTCTATTATTTATAAAGGCATGTGTTTTAAATTATTCAACTTGCATAAAGTTTATTTTTATGTTATATTATGTTGTACTTATTACACTTACTGAATTTTTGTGATCACCCCTTTCTTAGGATTCATTTTCCCAGGATTTGAATAAGTTAGTTATGAGTGACTTACAGGCATAATCTAGGAGGATCGTATGTTATTAATGGAATAAATTAGTCATGATGTATTTTTAAACTTATATATATACCTTATTTCCAAAATAAACTAAACTAATTGGTCCTTAGGGATACATATTCCTTTTTTATATGAAAATGTCATAAAATAAGGCACTAGCTCTGAGTAACTGCGGTCAGTTCCTTACACATCAAATGAAATATTTTGGTCAATAGTAATGGTGGAATAAATTGTGTCAATTTTTCCCCATAATTATGAAAAATATGTGTTGGGATTAATTCATTAATGGTTCTATAATTAGGTCCCACATTATCTTTCACATAAAACAATTGTTTTCCATTGATTCCAAAATTTATGGTTCATCAGTAGATAGGAACCAAATCATGTTAACAAATATAAATCCATAATCATCATTATATTTACCCTATTATTTCATTTAATCAAACCATCTACATTTCATCATAGTTACTTGACCTTCATAGTAGTAATCCAATAAAAATATTTATCCAATAAGTCCATAATAATACACATCATCACATTAGGCCCGATATTCTGATGCACTGCTATAATAGTCCATTATCGAAGTTAAAATATTACAATCATGTTGTATTATCATTTTTAGTAATTCAGTAGTTGTCACAAATTTATACACATTCATTATTAAATATTTTCATTCCAAACCAAACAATTGGGACAAAACTCCAATGCTATTAATTATTGAGAAACATAGTCAATGGCTAAACTCAACACTAGAAATATATATGAATAATATAATTAAATGGATATTTATATTTTAAGTTAATTAAAGTAATGTTCATTACTTTTATTTCAACCATGTTGGAAACTCTTGGATATTAAAATCCTCTCTCCTTCTCAAAGGAAAAGTTAGATAAACTCTACTTATAGTTTTTTATGATCCCTAAAAAAATGGATAATAAAATTATTAGTTATATGTGAAATAAAATAGTATGATATAGCATATAAATATCCAAATTACCTACTTGATATAGTCATCAAACAATACATAGTAAAACAATAATGTATGATGTACCATGTCTCACTCTTTAAGGCTCAACATAGCTAATTTATATGACCCAATAAGTCCTCCTTTCTCAGAAAGAGATGTAAAAGAGGGCCCAATTTGGCCATATTTCTCATATTAATTTCTCATTGGTTGGTTATATATTTTTGTCACATCAGACATATAAATTGAACAAACAACCATACATTCTTGATCTAGATTATATCTCACAATTGAACATTCAATATAATTCTTTTTTCGGACATCAGATTTCATTGTGCACATATTTATTTCAGTAGGATACATCCACCAAAAAGAAACAGGTCCCCAAAAAAGTGTTTTAGTTGGAAGGTGAACTGTTAAATGCAGCATGCATGTGAATAATGATGGAGGAATTGTTTTTCCAAATCACAGAAAATTAATGGCTCATATTGCT
The DNA here is from genome assembly GCA_963277665.1 of Viscum album. NCBI lineage: Eukaryota > Viridiplantae > Streptophyta > Magnoliopsida > Santalales > Viscaceae > Viscum > Viscum album. Next base: position 1,506,279,679 of record OY728139.1, on the reverse strand, counting down.
TCATTTTTATCAAGAATGGATTCGATAACCATTTAGAAAAAAAGGTCTCTAAAAAATGTCACAAGAGAATAATTGTAACCCTTACATTATTGTATTGAAAATGTGAAATTTATATGGGAATCAATTCATGAAGAAGGATGTGATAATACTGAATTTTTTAGGGATATTAGTTTCAGCGACATTCAGTTGACTTGTTTAGATATTTTGATGGAATAATCATGAGGAACCATGATATTCTCCAATATATCTAGAAATTAATTTTTTTCTAATGGTGTCGTCACATAAGAACCACAAGGAACTTTCCATTTATTTTCCCCAATACGAACAGGATTCAGTTCTTCTCAAATACACCAATGTATCAAGTCCCGATTAGATTGGAAGTCAAGTTTGTTATTCTCCTTAATATTTAGAAGAATTAAAAAAACATTACAAATATTTTTTTTCAATGTTCTTTAGATCTAAAAAATTATGTAAACAATTGTTAAACCAATATGGAAATTCAAAAAATATACCTCTATTTTTTCTAATTATAAGTGGATTTAGTGTCAATATTCTTCCTCTTTTTATATTTTCTCTAACTTTACCTAATGAAAACCCACAAAATATTTCCTTTAATTATGTACATTGGTTCCTCACATGAATTGAGGTGGTTATTAATTGTAAATAGTATTATCAAACCTATGTCGATTCTTACTTTATTGATGATCCATTTCCATAAATCATTAATGACTCATAAAACTAAAACTACAATGATATTTTAGCCTTATCAGTCATTTATTCTTCATACAAAGAGGGAATGATAGTTTTCCCTTCATAATCCAACCATACATCATTTTGTAAGTATGGAATTCATTTATAGTCCTTAGAAGGGCATCACACATATGAAATATATGTTTTGAAGAAGAATCAAATGTGAACATACCCATATCCCATTGTTTCATCAATTATATTATTAAAGGTTTCAAATGTATGTAAATATCATTTCCAGGATCCAAAGTTCAAAACATTAGTGTACTCAATAAAGTGAAATGTTTTTTCATACATATACCCATAGATATATTATAAACATGAGTAAAAACTGGCCACATGTTGTAAGCAGTAAGAATATGACCCAACTAATTAAAACCATTATAGGATAGACCCAACCTAACATTACGCACCTCGGATACAAAATCCGGATTTTGTGTATAAAATTATTACCATGCTAATCCATCTTCAAAATGAACCAACTCATCATTACCTTTAATTCTCTCATCATCATTCCATGTCATATTGGCTAATATTTCTATAGAAATGAATACATTTTGAATCCTTGGAATCAATGTAATGTGTCACATGAATTTTTGGGTAAAATGAGATGGCATTACATATATATTTTCCTTCCATCGAGATGTACCACATTATTTACAATAATTAATTTCAGTTGTTTCCTATCAAAATAAACTATAATATTTTAGAAAATCCTGAATTTTATCAGTATAAAATCTATGATTCTTAATTAAAATCCATGACTTATAAGGATTTGAGGGAATATATACGCCTTTAGAAAAAAATTACTTAAAAAAGTTAAGAATATAATCAAAGCATGTACTAAAAATTCCATACATGGTTTTTCATTGATATAAATGAATTAGAACTTCTAACTTGGTCATTTTAGTATATTCTAGATATATTGGAGTTCTGGCATCATCAAGTAAATTTTCCACTCTCACAACATCATCATCTGAAGTCTTTTGCTCAGGTGTATTGATATTATCACGTTCTTTCAATGGTATATTATCTCTCTCATGGTGATGCACAAATGGAAACTAAAAAATATCAACTTCTCTATACCACTTATTTCTTTTCATTCCTGAATAACAGAATATTTTCCCATCTCTCCATGGTGATATCAAAAATATTAGTTTTTTTGAAATCCAGCTTTTATTATATGGTATCTGACTTATTCCTCACTTAACCATGGTCTTACAACACAATTATTTCATGGAAACTATATACAACCTCGATATAAAGCATTGTTAAATACAAAATCTAAAAGAAATCCAAATTATTTTTGAAACTTAGTTGAAATTTGATCGGTATGACACATCCAACTACTATACATTCTATTATAGGGGAATAAATTTATGTTCCAATAAATAATTTAAAAAGTAATTAAAAAACTCATTACAACCTATTTAAATATATAATTCATCAAATAATACTAATAGCTAGAAAAACAAATGAGAATAAAAATACTATTTGTTATATGTGATGATTAAAAATAATGAACTGAGGTGGATATCCCTAACATTTAGCAATTCCATATCATGTTGTATAAATTGAAAAACTTTGAGACACTAAAATCCATATTATTACTTTCTATTCACTTATGCTGTAATAAATCAATCTTATTTGTCTATCCATATACACCATCTGGTCCACCACAAGGCTTAATTTTCATTCTTGGTAAATAGGGTTTTGAAACAAGTTCCAAGGACATCAACTTATACAATGAAAACTATTTCACCTAAATAAAAATAAAACTAAAAAATAATTACATCAAGGAACCTAGGATGAAAAATCCGTATATTTTTCATTAATTTATATGAAATACAGGTTTTTGAAATAAATAACATTCAAACATATAATATTAACATCATTAAATGTTAAATGTATTATAAAATATAAATAAATCAAATATCAAAATAATTGTTATCTTTTAAATATATTCAAATATTATAGAAAATAACCAATATAATGGAAAAAGGAGATTTGAAGAGAGAGTGTAGAAACCAAAAAATGTAAAAAAAATATAATGTAGAATATAAAACAAACTACGTATATCCATATCCATGTAGAAAGTATGCATATCCCATCTATTATCTCACCCAATCATGAAAAATAATTTGAATACCCATTACCTTAAGTAATACATTTTTAATTACATTCATGAAATGAGACCAATTCTCTATAAACACAAATTCTGTATAAAGGTAGTCAGAATTGATTCCCTTTAGGATTCACATAAATTCTATAGCATAACCTTTAGTAAAAAAAACATGACATTCTATTTTTAAATTCATATATGAAAATCAAACATTTAATTATATTAAATAAAATTACTAAAATAAAATCACATATAAATCAATTTTACTCAAAATGCACATTCACATTAATACATTTATAAATAAAGCAATTCTATTACATAATTTATTCCTAGACATCAGTGGAGATTAAACATAGGCCTAAAGAAAGGGCTTACATGATCCTTTCAGTCAGTACAGAAACTAAATTTAGTCCTCTAACAAAATCATGAATCTAAACTATAGGTGAAGTAACTGTCTAGTGCATAATCTAAACTAGTGAGTTTATCCTAAAAGGAATTGTCCAAATTTTAATCCTAAACTAGTCTATCCTATCATGAGTGTAATTAGAATTATGGAAAATATATATAATGGGTAACCTAACCTAGAAAGTGTACTTATTTCTATAACTCCTTTGAGTATAGAAGTCTATTCAATGATGTTTTATAAATAGATTCATCAATAAATAAAATAATAATATTTTAAAACAACTAACCTCATATCTAATAACGCATCAATTAAATAGATCATTTCCACATTTAAATCCAATAATAGTTACTTTTTATAACACTATTTTGTAGCATGATAAATCATACCATAAAAAGGAAAAAAATATAAAGTGAATAATGAAATTAAAACTATCTTGAAATAAGAAAAAACCCCTCATAAAATTAGAAATCATTTATTTAGATAATTGTACTAAATTTTATTAATTATTATTAAATAATTATATAAATAAAATATTAATTATTTCATGATAACCCAATATTACCATTTCATAATACAAATAGTTGATGACATTTACTCAAAATAGAATTTATAATAAACCATATTTCTTTTAAATATTTTAACTTTATTTTTAAAATATATACGTATAAAATAACTAAAAATATAGAGGTATACTATATTTAGGAAATTAAGATTTTAATACATCACTTTTTGGTGTTTAGTGGGAAACCGTACAACAAGAAATAAACACCAACTTCTAACCAAACTCCAAAAAGAAATCCAAAATAGCACAAGCAGAATACCTATTCTCAAACAGACACACACACTACCACTCTACGGATCAATGAAAAAAACATCTACAATTCTAAAAAAATATGTAAAAAAACAAAAATCATGAAACCAAAAAGAACATAAAAAAAATACAAAAATAATTAAATGATTTAAAATGGATTACTTATTGGAATGATTGAAAACACATAAATTCTATAATGTAACAACTTGAACCAAAAAAATACTAAATCTATAACTAACGAGTATAAAAAAATATTGTCTTATATCGATCACATGATAACATAGATAAAAATGAAAACAATACTAAGAATAAGATTATAAATATTCAAAAATCACTTATGTGATGCTGATGAAGATTTGAATCAAAAATAATTATTGAAATAGAGTAGATCTTCAGATGATATGGGAGGTCATCACTCGCTCGGGTGAGAGAGAAATTTTGGAAGGGGAGGGGGTGCCAAAGATCTCCTAAGGATGATATAAGGGATGCTGAAGTTCACCTGGAGAGGGTATTAGGGGATGCCAAAGGAGGTTTAGAGCTTCAAATGAGGAGGGGGGGGGGAGGATCCCGAGCAAGGAAGCCTATCTAAATAGTTTTACTAATGGTTTTAAAAATACTCTTGGTATAGATTAACATATACCAATGGTTTTTTAATACTATGGGTATATGTATGGGAAGACACTATATACTCCTAGTTTCTCTAAAACATCAGTATATATTTGTGGGTTTAGAGTTGTTTTCTGGTAATGGGATAAGCCTATAAAAAATTATATCATATGAGTCCAAAGGAAGATCGTGATATCATAGAAGACAAGGATCATGAATAATCATATAAAAGCATGAAATAAATAATATGGAATCATAATATCATGGAATTATAGGAATGTGAAAAAAAATGGAATAAGCATAAGTCAATGAAAACTTCTAAGACAACATCACATGGTGGACAGAGTCCCATCATGGATTAGGTTTACTCCATAATCCCATATATATTATCTCATGAGAAATAAAAATTTCCAAATTAATTGGAGTCATATATAGGTGCACCCATCATATCTAGTACATACATATGTGTGGTACATAAGGGAATCAATTGAGGTCATAATCATAAGAAACACTCATGGAATGAAATGGGATGCATAATCTTTCCTCATATCAAAATAAATGATATTTAATTAAGATTACAAAGATATTAAAGAATTAAATATTATGGAAATTAATATTTGAAGAAATAATCATAGGTCTCAAATATGGTATTTATTTTTTAATAGAAAATCATGAGAAATGGTGGATAATTGGGTATAGAAATGAACTTTTAAAATGGTGTTTTAAGTAATCAGTTAAGGACTTTTTATGTAAGAAATAATATGGTTTTTTATTTGAAAAACAATAGTTAAAAACGAATTTATATCCCTATAATATTAATTTATTTAATTAAATCATTAATGTAACTATATACTTTTACATATTTTTACATTAAAATATTGAGTGATAGAAAAGTTCCCCTTAATCTGGTTCGATTTTAAAGATAACAATGAGAATTGAACATAAGTAATGTATAACGCCATAAAAGTAGGGGATAATAAGATATGTATATATCTAAGAGACATATATATAGAATTTAGAAGAATTTAGTAACATAAAATAGAGAGATAAATTGGGTTGGATAGATAACGTTCATGACTTGATGAAAATAGGATGGGTCAGAGAGATACCTTACCTTAGGTTCTAGAATAATTCTATCCATGCACTTAACATCCTGAATAACCAAATTACATTAGTTAATTACTTAATTCTGATACTTTTCCAAAATATATTTTACATACTATAATTATATTCTTTTCATTTAAAATAATTTTTATGAGATATAAAATTTAATTTCATTTTTTTAAGGGCGTTTGTTTCATGGTTCCAAGGTCAGATCACTTGTGGATAATTATTGATGTTCTAGTCACATGGGAATACAAATCTAGATGTTAAAAGAAATAATATTAATGTATTCAATAAATTTTACTTGTACCATATATCTATATGTGTTCCAATATAAGTATTTGTTATTCATTAAAAATGATAACTGTATGCGGTATGTTCATTTAGGTGGTTTTACCGAACATCATGAAGTAGATTTTTTTTATTATATTAAATAATTTTTAATATATTCTAAAACGTAAAATAATTTATAATATAATTATTATCATCATATTTAACTGCATTATTACCTCTATATCCAACCATTAATATGTTAGAGAAACATTAATTATATTGTTCATGGAGGTGGGGAACCAACCATATTGTGAACAAAATTTTCATTTTAGAATATAAATAAGGGATAGTTGAAGATGGATATCCCACCATAATAATAAAATATAAGTATAAATAGGATAATAACTTATCTATGTCTTGGTTAACTGAAAATATATAATGGTGGTAGGACAGTAATGAAATTGAAAGACTTTTAATTGAGAATTTACCTCTCCCTTTGGCATTCCCTTCCTCGGATACCAATTAAGGCCCCTTGGAATGGTGTTTGGTGAGACCTAGGATTCTAGGGATTCTAGAAGAGATATAATGAGATTTTTTGGAATAATTTAGGTAATATACAAGTCTTATAAGGTGTGAGGATAATTTTTGATGAGTAGTGGTATTTATATGGGGGATAGGAGAATTGTTTAATATTATATTAATCAATTTACTATTTTAGATCAAGAATACCAATACTGATGAATATTCGGACTATATAAAGTAAAAAATGAATTTTAGTTTGAAATAATGGGTTCTAACATGATACCATATTCAATTAATCATGTATTGAACTTATAACGTTAAATGAAGTATTTTTTTTCAAATTTCATTATTCACCAGAAAATCGACTATATTACAAAAATAAAAAAAATTCACCCTAACCATTTTCCACAGTGTATATTCAAAAAATAAAATCTGTTTTATGAAAATGGTTTCATAAATCTTCAAATTTTAATTTTAAAATAAAATCCTTATTTATTTGAAAAATACCAATTTTAATATAATGATCAGTTTTATGACCCTTTGAAAATTTATTAAGGTATCATAAAATTATACTATCATTATAAAGAAAAATAATATTAATATATAAAACCATTTTATGAAAATAAATTTTCATTTAAATCATTATTTTTTTTATAAAAATGAAAATAAGTCATTTATGTTTTGTAAAAATATAAATACATAAATTTTAATTTTTTAAACATTTATTTACATGTATCGTGATTTAGATATATCATATTTTTATTTTATAAGACACCTAAATATTATTTTACACTTAAATTATCAAAGATACTATTCCAAAATTCAATCCATTATTCCTAACAAAAAAATTATTATTCATACTATCATATTACAATTTCAACGGTTATATTTTTAATGGTCATATGGGTTCACTACCTTGTTTAAATACCTCATATTTAATTAATTATCAATTCACTTCTATTTTATATCAATATTATATATATGTTTATTTTCAGATAAATATTGTATTACTAATTTTTTTCCATTTGTATAGTATTGTTCGTGAGTACGGTTATTCTAGTGGATCTAGAAGATCCAAATTTTTATATTATAGTATTATTATTCTTTATTTTTATCCCATTGAAATATTTTCAATTCTAATGGCTATATTTATTATCTAAATGTAATGATAAAATTAATATAATAAAAAAATTGGTTCTATGATGTGGTGCATGTGTATTATATAATACTATGTCACTAAATAGATACAATTATATAATCAGAAGAGAAATTCGATAGATAAAATTTATGTTCATCACATTCTTCCCTCCTAAAGAAATTTCAACCATGAAATTTCATCTCACCCACTAAGATGGAAACACATGATGGTACGTCTATTTTATTGCTTCCTATAGTTCCCATGTTTCATCCTCATACTTATGGTTCTTCCTTAGTACTTTTAAAATTTGATTTTTTTTTTATTTCATATAACATTGTCCTTATAATCCAATATCTTCACCAGATTTTCCTCATAAGATTAATCACATTCCAGTTGTACCGCCTTCAAAATCAATACATGCGACAGATCTAGTATATACTTCCGCAAGAGGGATATGTGGAACATGTCATGTACATGAAATAGGGTTTGTGGGAGTTCTAATAAATAGGTAATGACTCTAATGTGATCAATAATCTCAAGGGGTCGTTATAGTTGGGACAATTATTTCCATTGCTTTAAAATATAATGAAACCCTTCGGAGATGATATGTGGAATAATACACTATCTTTATCCTGAAACTGTAGGTATCTTCGACGGTTAACATCACTTATCTTATGTTTACTTTGATCTTCTCTTATGTTCTACAGAATATTATGGTATTTATCTACCATTTCTTCAACCATTTTAGGTCTCAACAGCTTGTGTTCACCAACTTCATACAAACATGTAGGTGTACTACATATTTTCACATTAAGGAATTCATATGGTTCCATTTGGATACATGAGTTAAAAATATTATTTTATGATAACATAACCAAAGGATGATATTGATTCCATCCCCCTTTGAAGTAGATAAAGCATGACCTCAACATGCCTTCAAGTGTCTGGATAGTCTGCTCACATTTTCCATCCCTTTGGGGGTGAAAATTTGTACTGAAGTTCAACTCAGTGTTTAGATAATTTTATATTATTTTCAATAACTTGTATGTAAACATTGGGTCTTGTTTAGATAAGATCAATAGTAATGTTCCATAAATCCTCCGCACTTATCTAATGTATATCTTTACATTTTGATATAGTGAGAAGTCCTATCGAATAAAAATGAAATGAGTAGTCTTTGTTAAAGATTCCACCATAATCTATATATAATTATTTCAAATATATGTATTCAGATGATAAAAGAACAATTTTATGGTGATTTCTTCCCATTTAAATATAGTTATATGTAATGTATTCATCATACCCTTGTATGTTTTCCATTCTCCCTTCACATACTAACATATCAGTCACTTTTGATGTATATTTTGTGTTTGGATTCTTAATATTGTCCCATTAAGAGTTCTCTTAGAAGTATCTATTCATCCTCATGCTCCCTGGGTGGATAGAGAAGGTTTTTTATATGAATCATTAAATGACTCTTTATTTATCTCAATCTTTTATAGAAAACATATTCATCACCCAAATCCTAAAAATATTTCCTCATCAATTTCGAAGTCTATGGATTCCCATTTTTTTATAGCTTCCACCATCATCTATATTTCTACATAATCTCTTTTAGTACCCTTTACCTTCTCTATAACGGGTGGATGAGAATTAATTTAACAAAGTAATTATGATATTCCTTGCTTTATTACTTCCATGTCCATTTTTTACATTTCCAAAAATATTGTATCCTTCTCAATTCTTATCATGGATAAGGTTACATGATCCTTTCTCCTTAGAAAATATGTCAATTTTTTCACATTCTCTAGATGGTAGTGGATTCTATAGTCATAATCCTTTATTAGATATAATCATATTTTTTTAGGTGAATATTTTTCCCCTTATTTGTGAAAATATATTTGAGACTAATTTGATCTGTATATATTTCACACTTCTCCACATAGAGATAATTTCACCAAATATTCATTTCAAAGATAACTACAACTAACTCAAAATCAATTTTGGGTAGTTATTCTCATGAGCTTTCAAATTCCTTAAGTCTTAGACTGTTACTTTATCATTTCTCATCAGTACATGGTTGAATCCCTTATTTTAATCATTACTGTATACTATAAAAAGTTCCTCACCTTAGGGTTGTATGAGTACTTATGTAGTGACAAACCTCCATTTCAATTACATGAGTCACTCTTCACACTCATTTATATAGAAACACTTTACTCCATTATAATTTATCTTTTCTAGTGGGTTTAATAATCAAAATAAGTTTCTCACAAATCATCGATAGTACCCAACTAGTCCATGGAAACTGCATATATCTGTTACAAATATTGGTATGGGTCAATCCTCAATCATCTTTATATTATAAGGGTCAATAAATATTTCTTTGATAGTGAAAAAATGCTCCAATAATCATAATTCCTCCATCAAGAACTAACATTTATTGTACATTTCATATATTTTCTCATTTATCAATGTGTTGACCACATTACTCAAATGCACCTCATGATCCTCCTTTCTTTTGAATTATCTCATAATAAAATCTATATATAATTCCATAAATTTTTCATAGTAACTTCTAAAGACTATGTTCATTAAATCCATGAATATTTTTGGATCATTAGTGATTCTAAAGTGAATCACTATGAACTCACAGAGTCCACACTTTTTTGGAAGGAATCCTTTGGAATATCTTCCTTCTTCACATTTAATTGGCGATATCCTGACTGAAGGTCCACCTTAGAGAATTATTTGTCCACTTATAGTTGATCAAAAAAACATTAATCCTTGGAAGGGGATGCCATTTCTTTATTGTGTTGTTTTTAATTTATGATAATCAATGTAACAGCACATTGACCCATCCATCTTCTTCACAAAGAGAACGAGAACACCCCATAGTGAACTACTTGGGCATACAAAACCCTTTTATATATTATCTTTTGACTACTTATTTTGTTGTTAAAACTAAATGGTGGAAATTGTTTTTGCAATCAAGGATATGGGAAGATATCTAGGTATAATTTCAATTGAGAAATCAACTTCTCAGTCAAGATGAAGATCAGAAACTTCTTCAAGGAATACATCAGTATAGTCCTCCATAATGGGCATATCTTTGAGAATGATTTTATCCTTTATCTCAATAATTTGATCTAGATATTCTTTCTCATAAGGAAATAATATCCATTATAGATATGGGGATTTAAAAGGTGATCATTCTCATCCATACACTTGTACAAAATTAAAGCATAACTTATAATGTGAAGACTGAATCTCCCTCTCTAGATAGTTGATGTTGGGTTTATATAAGGACAACTAATCCATGCCCAATATAGCATCAAATTTCACTCAAGGGAGTATGACTACATTTACTAGGATATTAAGTCATCAAAAATTTAAAATGGAGGAGTTGTGTACTTTGTATTAAATAATTTCTCTATTTTTTATTCTCATAGATAACTCATCCCCCATGTTTTGAGGTTCTATTTGAATAGTTCCATTAAACATTCATGATATGAATGAATGTATAGAACTGGAATCTAATATTAAATTTTCTATTCTTGAATGAATAACTAGTGTATATATCACCACTTCACCGTCAGGATCCACCTCTATAGTAGTTATAGCACATTCTCTTTCTTTCTATCTACGCCTTATAGGTTATTATCATTTATTTTCTCCAACAACCCTTGGCATAGGGAATCATCTTACATAATGCCAATGTTCCTTATTGATCAAACATTGAACGATAATTTGAGTGTTGATCAAAAAATTATTTTATTCATTCTCATTTTTTGGCTTCATCAACTCCTTTCAACATTTATTATTCAGGTTCCCTTATTTTCCACACTTGAATCATTTCCCTCTTCCCTTGAGATAATTATTTAGGTTCTTTTTTCCACATTTTTAACACATGAATAATTGGGTTTTATTTCATCCATGATATTTATATATTGATTCACCTAAATTAAAATATATTTTATTCATTTTATCTCCATCCCCAATAGTCCAATTGGATTCTCCAATCACCTTCTTTACCTTAATGTCACAACAGACAATCTCTATATAGATATCAAATTCTCGAATGGATAAATATTTTTGTAGACTCATCTTTAATCCACTAAATTAGTAGTCCAAATTACTTTTAGTTTCAATTGAAAATTCATAGGTTTATTGTTAAATCCTAATAATGATTTAGTCATATGCCACAATAAACTCATCTTCTATTTTTAGGTTTCAGGTGTAATGAATCATTCAAATGGGGAATTCCCAACTTTTTTTTTCATTATTGATGATCAATATGATATTTACATGATGATAATTTCCATGATCAATAGAATTGAATCAAATAATATAGAATATTGAAAAATATCAAATAAAATCTTAGGATAATCAGATATTATTTATAATTAATTTAATTAGTTAAAGAATTACCTTATGAGAAATTCTCACTTCCATGATGTATCTGATAATGTCTATATGACTTAACACCATTGCATTATAGGAATCAGGAATAGATTACCCTCATAGGTGATCCACATATATTCTATGAACCTATGAACATCGTTGTTGGAATCTCTATGTGATAGAATGGAAGATCCAAATGCATGCGTCATTCACTTTTGATTGCCTTGGGAATTTCTTCTAGGAAGGGTTCTATTTCATCTCTCTAAAAAAGAGAATAGTGGAAGTGGAATATTTATCTCTATTATTGAGATAATTTTTTGAGAGGTATCTCTCTATAACTTTGATAAGATTTTATTTGGATCAAATTGTGCACACAAAAAAAACTGAATTTTTTCTCTTAATAAAATAATATAATTGGATTTATATACCACTAGGGTTAGAAAATAGAGATTTCACATGAACGTTTTATTATTTCCATAATCCCTATGGAACCCCATGTCAATAATAATAAATATAATATTTTATTTTATTTATTAATATGCATGAAACATTTGAGTTAAATTAAATATTATTTATTCAATTATTATTCTATATATATTATTTATCATCAGAGCATTAAACTCGGTCCTCCATTCCTAAATAATATCTATTAAGCATTAAATAATTACTATTAATTTAATAAATAAATATCACTGCATTATTCACCAATAAATAAATATTATATTATATTCACTGAATAGAAAAACAATTATTAAATATTATTCTAACGTAATATACTCTTGAATAACCGGTGATGAAGTATATACGATCAACTAAACATGAATAAGTTTTAAACTATATATGGGAATAATTTTTATTTAAATTGTTAAGTAATATTTTTATTTAACTAAGATTCCAGATACATTTATTGTGTTACTCTCTAGACCTATTTCTTAGTATAATTAGGTGAAACAACTTAAATTCCTAGGATGGCGTCTAGAAACACATCAAGGCACCCATAGGGAAACAAGTTAATGCCACAACAGTATAATAGCTCATATGAACACTGTATGAATAATATAATACATTTTTCATGATATCTATAAAAAATCAAGTTTCATGCTGGTGTCATCAACCTATGTGGTTGATTTCCCTTTATTTTACTCTCATTAAATCAAACTTTCATATAGAAAATTGAGTCCATTGATTTATTTAGGCTATATCATTTCCAAAAAATGTCCTAAGGTATACTTTTTTTTAAATAATAGGATGGAAAAATCATTTCACACATTATTCATTAATGAAATATTACTCATGATTCACCCAAATTATCTTATTTAAATCTCGTACGGTGTCTTTAAATTTCTATGGGGCTACAAAAATTTAATAAATAATAAACCATAAAAAAAATGACTACAATATTATGGTACTTTGAGAGTATGAGTGGTGAACCCACAAAGATGGTTTGTATGCTATAAATTAATTAATGGAATTTAAATTATGATCCTTTTGTTTTTTGGAAATAGATAATAATTATAGAAAACAGATGTATTAGATTCAATAGAAGAGGTGGGATAGGTTTAGTTATTTTTAAGTTAATGCATGAGAAATTTAATTGATTTAGGGATCATTCATGTTTGGTGTTGGTATCGGTTTATAAGGGATCCTTGGTCTTGGTACCCAACACTAATCTAGTAATTTTACCCTTTTAAAGGTCATATACGTGGTTGAATCACAAAGATAGGAAACCCAAAACAATATTTAAATATAATTTCCTAATTTATTTAATGGATATACACAAACATGAAGAATTAAATGATACAATAAAATATAAATCCAAAAATTACATTACATTTGTCAAGAAATTTCAAAATAAATAGATTTTAATTGGTAAAAAAATTTAGAAATAGATAACATAAATAATAAATAGAAATTATCCCTAAAAGTACTTCACCCTATAACCACATAACCCGAAAAAAATACTATCTCATCCTAAAAATGATTAGAATGTGTAACATATATTACTGAAGAAGAATATAGGTGAAGAAAAATAGAAAACTAGGGCTCTGGATTGTTCTCTCTAGTAATCTCATGTCATCCCTCCTTCTCAAGATCTCTGGGATACCATGATGTGTGTCCAAGGGGTGAATATATAAGGTTTTATATGTAAATACCTCAAACAAAAGCATAATAAAATCCAAATTTCAGACAGTTTATCATCATATAATTATTACATGTTATGTAATTTGTGGTGTTGGTGTCTTCTTTCCATCTTATTCAATCATGATACCTACACAACATGAATAGTGAACATGTCATGTAACAGATTCTCACAACAAGAATTCATTTCATGACTTTCAATGAGAGGTGATTCTCCAGATGAAATCATGGTTTGTAATGCTTACATGATATGTGTAACTTTGTTTTAAAGATTCTACAGGCTTCTTTTTCTCAATATGAAATTTTCTTTCAACTTCAAAATTCTGGTGTTGCACTGCAATAATAAGTGTTGTGGCACAAAATGTCTTTTCGATCCTAAATTAATTTCATTTTTCTCATTTTTCAAATATTTTTTTTCTTGCCAAAAAATAAAACAATAGGTCCAACAATTCAGAAATGGAAATATTAATCATTTAAATATAGAAATCAATGCATTAAAATACCATAAAATGGTGGCATAAAATATAGATATCACATACCTTGATATGAACATATGTCAACATGATTTTCTCTAATATATTAAAGTAAGTGACTTATAATACTCATTAATAATAATCTTAAGGTCTATGTATGAATAAAAACATCCATAGATAGGAACATCCAATGACATATATAAGTGTGGAATTTCTACTGGAAGGTTTCACTCTCATAATATCCTACACTAGATTATAGAAAGGGTGTACACCAAGAGAAGGTTCCTCAAAGTCCTATGAGTATCCAGTCATGATATACAATATCATTTATGTCCCTCAAAATATTTCATCCAACTATATAACATATATTTAAAAATAATGTCATGACACTTCTAGGTTCTCATCATATCAGGGAACTCTTATTACCTTTTAGTGTGACAACTATTATTAAGAAATTATCACATAATATGTCATTCTTAAGAACAATCTTCAATTTAAAAAGAGTTTATTAATATTAATAACAATGAATATAATTTTTCATAAAGTGAAAAAAAAGTTGTTATTGGTAACCAAACTTAATATAATCCCACTTTAACTAGATTCAAATTCTAACAAAACTTAGTCAACTAGCTCTCACATTATACTCATTATTTTTCATAGATAGGCCTTTAGTAAAGGGGTCAACTACATTTTATTATATGGAAACTCTATTTACTACAAATTCACCCCTCTAATAAAAATCACTCATGTGGTGATACTTCTAGTTTATTTTCTTATTCTCTTGGTGTGACCTTGGATCTTTTGTAAGATCCACCATAATAGTATTATAATTAAAAAATTTAAAGATTCATGACTTCTAGGTACCATATCAAGATCTTGGAAAACATTTTCAATCAAAATTTCTTCCTTAGATTACTTATAATATTCTATATACTCGTAATCTACTATAGAATCATCAATAACTTGTTTCCTTGAACTCTTTCAGTTCATAGAACCTCTCTTGAGATAGAAAAAATATCAAAACTGTAACTTTATATCATTCTATGTTTTTTGAAAACCAGCATCAGAATAACCCCAGATGATTATCTCCTCATATCCTCCATACACTAAGAAAATATCCTTAGTTCTTCTAAGATACTTATTAATATCCTTAAGAGAAGACCAATGTTGGTCACCAAGATCAACATTCAATCTTTCTACCATGTACAATTCATAGGAAACATCAATTCTAGTGTATAACATAGAATTCATAATTTATCCTATTGTTGAAGTGTATGGTATCTTACTCATTCTCTCTTTATCCTATTCTGTCTAAGGAAACAATTTCTTAGAAAAATGTTTATATTTTGACGAATGAACCAATACCCTCTTGGTTAGTTCAATACTAAATATTTTTAGTATATGTTCAATGTATGTACTTTGACTTAGTCCAATAAGCCTCTTGTATCTATTAATAATGGTCATGATCCCAAGAATATAGGCTTATTCACCCAATTCCTTTATGGAGAAATGTTTAACCATTCCCTATCATACTATATGACAGCTATTTCATTTTCAATAAGTAATATGTCATCAACAATATAAGAGAGTTATCCATATGAGGAAGGGAGAAAAGAAAAAAAATATATACCACATGAGTATTGAAAGAATGAATTTTATTTAATTCCATATGAGTAGGTTCTTGGGTATTTCATTATAGTTATGGAAAAAAATTTGTTAAAGTTGACATATCCAAGAAATCCCAATAAAGTTAGATTGATGGCCACCCAAATTATTTCTCCTTCTATTCAATGTTGGTACACACCATCCAAAATTGATTTGTATTCAAATAAATCCTTTAAAAGATGGTATATTTTAGAAATTAAAGTTGGTAAAGACACCAACATAAGTGACTTGTGTTTCTTCCACTTAATTAGAAGAAAATGGGGAATATAAGGAGGTCAAAAATAATGGCACCCAATAGTTTTAAACTGGATGACTATAAATATAGTCAACCACATGCCTGAAATTCTCCTGGCATGCCTAAATCAACCAATCATGACCCCAAATCCCTCTATGATTGCTGAGTAGACTTCTTCAGTAGCACAACCCTATAAATTACAGTCTTCTAATAACCAACACAAAAATACTAACAAGATCATGCTAAAGGATTCTTAATATGTGCCAATGAACAAGACCTTTTAGACCCAATTTGACTTCATACTTACAGAATAGGGAGTATGGGTGCCACCTTTAAAAATGGTTCAATTGGAACAAACACATCATATGTAATCCTATTAAGATGAAGAATAGATATTCAAACCTATCAACATAATTCACTTGGTGGATCTCTTCGTTGGTGAAGATGACATATACTGTCATAACATCACCTCCCACAATCAAAGAGTATGGGGAAAAGTCCACTAAGGTTGATGATTTCATGGATATGAGGTTGAAATGAACCAAAACATTCAAAACACTTCTTTACTAATACCATATACCATATAGGGACCCAAGAAAAAGCACTCCAGTAGGCTCAGTGTGACATCTAATCCAAAATCACTTAATAATAGTAGCTAAACTTGTGGACACATGGCCTCAAGAACACCTCCCCATATGCCAGAGGTTTCCGATTAGTAACAATGGTCTATGGTGGTATAGTGGGGAGACTATACCCTCAAAAACATAGTGGTACAGTGGTAAGATAAAAAAATAGAGGAAGCATAACAAATATAAATAGAAACTTAAGTAACTCATCTAGCTGGTAATAAGACTTCAATCCAAAAGAGTCACCATATAAAAATTGTTGATTATGTCATGGAGGTATACAAAAAATAGGCATACATACATACAGGTACTTCATATTGAAAAAAACCAAAAAGGATATCTAATATAATCACTAGCCAAGGCTCATTACCGTGCTCCCAAGCTCCCATTCTATAATCAATCAACCATCCAAGGCCGAGTGCTTTTCCTAATCCCTACCTACATCCAGGAAGTCTTCTCAGGTACCAGATGGAAGCCTGAAGAGGTTGTGAGATATACTCAGTAGTCCACCACCAATGATGTCTAGATGAATCGTGCCAGTGCATATAATATGAGAAATGTACATATATAGTAATGGAAAAATAGAAAAGTGAACTATAAAGGGTAAACTATCGTTCCTAAAGGACACTAGGCTAACACTACCTGCTTTGGCCCATAATGAGAAAACCCCTATATAGCTATCACCTTAAACAAACACATATAACTGTGTATGTGTGTGTGTATGTATGTATGTATGTATGTTTGTATGTATGTATGTATGTATGTATGTATGTATGTATGTATGTATGTATGTATGTATGTATGTATGTATGTATGTATGTATGTATGTATGTATGTATGTATGTATGTATGTATGTATGTACGTATGTATGTTTGTATGTACGTATGTATGTACGTATGTAGGTATGTATGTATGTATGTATGTATGTATGTATGTATGTATGTATGTATGTATGTATGTATGTATGTATGTATGTATGTATGTATGTATGTATGTATGTATGTATGTATGTATGTATGTATGTATGTATGTATGTATGTATGTATGTATGTATGTATGTGTGTATGTATGTGTGTATGTGTGTATGTGGGTATGTCTGTATGTGTGTATGTGTGTATGTGTGTATGTGTGTATGTGTGTATGTGTGTATGTGTGTATGTGTGTATGTGTGTATGTGTGTCTGTGTGTATGTGTGTGTGTATGTATGTATGTCTGTATGTATGTCTGTATGTATGTCTATATGTATGTATGTATGTATGTATGTATGTATGTATGTATGTATGTATGTATGTATGTATGTATGTATGTATGTATGTATGTATGTATGTACGTATGTATGTATGTATGTATGTATGTATGTATGTATGTATGTATGTATGTATGTATCTATGTATGTATGTATGTATTTATGTATGTATGTATGTATGTATGTATGTATGTATGTATGTATGTATGTATGTATGTATGTATGTATGTATGTATGTATGTATGTATGTATGTATGTATGTATGTATGTATGTATTTATGTATGTATGTATGTATGTATGTATGTATGTATGTATGTATGTATGTATGTATGTATGTATGTATGTATGTATGTATGTATGTATGTATGTATGTATGTATGTATGTATGTTCATTATATATATGATGTTTATAGACATATATATATACTGACTGAGAAATATTTTTTTTATTATCAACAATTTTAAGGAAAAGTGAGAAACCAATAGTCCCAGATTACCAAAGATAAAAACCCTAAACCAGAAATAAACTATGAGGACCGCCCCTCCCCAGCTGCTGCATCTGGATGATAGACCTTCACCATTTTCTGACCACCCATCTATTTGTCTCGTGCCAAAATTGCACGGGCCTAGAACTGATGGCATGACCATTCCCCATCAAACAAAGAATTCTAAATGGCCAGCAATGGTGATGGTTTAGTGCTCTGATCCCCATCTGATGTAGACCCAAAAAGAATGTTGGAAAGTAACCACTTAAAAACACTTCAAACAGCTACAAAATGTACTATAAAAGAATACAAAACCTGGTCCATCATACTTCAAAACCACTTCAACAGATTAAACCCATTTAATCTGAAACATTTAAAAATAATTTAAGCTTACCGGAGACCACTTCCTTTAACAGCTTCCAAGGTATATATGTTACCTGAATGTTTGGAACATTCAACATCAGATCTTCATCCTCAGAAGCCAATTGATCCCAAGTCTGTATGTACTCTTCCAGATTGATCTGAACTTTATTAAAACCCCCCACTAGAATTAGGTATTGTTTATCAGCCAAGGAGTACTTCTCCTCATTGAGGGTCACCCTTAGGTCCCTCCCCATCATCTTTGATACAACCTCTTCAGATGCATCAATCAGCAAAACATGTTCAGTCACTTCATCTTCGGAATATAACATTAGTTCTCGGTTCTGATTACCCAGAACCTCTACTTCTGTTTTCTTTTCATTTAGCTTTTTAGAAGAATATGTATCAACATTTGGAGGAAGCGAGGATAAATATTTCCTAAATTTCCTCCTATTTCTCCTTTCACTCCTCGGTGTTGCATCCGAACTGTTAGGACCAGCTCCATTGGAATCTATTGCTTGTTCCCTGTCTACCTCAATCGGAATACTAAGATCATAGCCCAAACCAACATCTACAAGACCTGAAAAATTGTGGCTCAATTGTATTGTATTATAGGACCTTGAGATAGAATCTCTTAGTTGACTAGCACTATATTGTCTTCCCAATTCCTACCTCCCCATACCTAAATCTTCTTTACATGCTCTCACCACCTCCACATAAGATGCAGCCGCAACATCCACCTCTCCACCTACCCTCTGTTCTATATCTATTAATCCCTCATCTATAGGACTAGCCCCATGAGTAGCCTCATCCTAGATCAAATATTCCCCATTTGTTACCCCCTCAATAGGGGGAAACTCATTGCCGAAGTAAGTATCACAAAGATCCTGCCTTAACCTGTTAAAAACCGTAGAAACCATCAGATTAACCACTAAATACATAAACTTCCTCTCCAAATCCGTACAAGGACTAGCCTCTAATGATACATATGGGACCAATGAGATACATTCATGCCGCTTCTCCTCTACAAGTATCGGTTTTTGAGGCACATCCCACCTACTTCACAAGAAGTTGGTATCGACCCCCTGCCCTCTACCATCCATATCTTTAGTCAATTGACCCGACGGTCGATCCTTATCACAAGTCTCTGGAACCTTGCCACTGGTTCTACCCTTAATAGAGACATGCACTCTCTAACGACAGGTGTTTGAAGAATGGCCCAATCGATTACAAGTAGCACATAAACCCACCCAAGACTCGTAGACAACCTGTTGCATGCACCTATACTCTTCACCAACTGTTACCTAGAAATACTCGAAAGGAGCCCTTAAAACATCCATTTCCACACAAACGCATGGGTTCACAGGGTGACACACAGATGCAGTATGACTATCAAAGCAGAGAAATATACCAATAAGATTTCCAATCATCCTAATTACCGAAGGATTATAAAACGGATTAAGTAAATTCGGAGGACTCACCCATATCGCAACTATAGGAGTGTCGCGATACATATGGAACTCGAAGGACCAATGAAAAAGGAATAACCAAAATCTGTCGAAGCTACGTGGAGCCCTCAACTGGGAACTGATAAGATCTTCCTATGATTCAAAATAAATCATAATGTGGTGTCTATCCAGCAATCTCATTGTCCCCCTCTCCTGCGGGATCCATGAGGCAAAGAAAAATCTGTCGAATGAATCAACTGAAGGGCGCCTCTATTTGAACCGAGAAACCATGGTGAGTTTAAGAAGCGCTGCTGTTTTAGTGAACTCTAAAGTTGACAACTGTATGTTGGGGAATCCATCAACCAAATCTAGGACATTAGGGCATAAAGAAACTTTTGTAAAAGGAGGTAAAAAACCTAGGTTTTAGAAGGGATGGAACAGCTTGACTCTCTTGAATGATGCCAGACATCCATGTCTATCCACTTCGGTCTCATAAAGTAGTCAGGGATGCAATGCCTAATTATCATAAATTGGTAGGGATTCCATGCCCAAGTATCAAAGGTATATGGGATGACATGCCCGAGTATCATAGTAAGGTGGGACGCCATACTTGAGTATCATTTCAATAGGGAAACTTATCTGAGTATCATAGTTATATGGGATTCCAATCTAGAGTATCATATCATAGTAGGGTTGACATTACCAAGGATCATAATCCATAAGAGGAAAAAGTGTATTAGTAAGATCCATTAAATAGTTTAAAATTCATTAAAATTCTACTTAAACAAGGGTGTAACCATTTTTTATGTAAAATCATGTGATATGGTTTCACTCTCAATTTAAATTTAATTCATCACAGACATTTCATCTAAATACCAAGCCAAAACCACTTAGGAGATGGTTTGGTCACATATGAATTTATAATATCAAGGGAAATAACTTAAGAACACCTCGAGGTGTGGAATTAGTCGAAATGATTCTTTTCTAATAAGAATAATGAAGAACAATGTCATTTATATTAAGGCTACAAAATTAATTAAGGGGTAAGTGTATTTTTATGGAAATGCATGGAAAATATAGAATGAGGCATCACAACCCATAATATAAAGAAAAAATACTTCATGGATAATTAGTATACCACATACTTCATGCCCATAGTATATGTCTCATCTAATATCAATCCTAAGTTCAGCATGGAATAAGATATAATAGAAAAATATAAATATTCACTTAAAATATTCCATATTAAATCACACAAAAATACCATTGAAAGTGGAAAGGTAAATCATGAATGTGAGACAATGCAACAAATAACTTATTAATACAATTATGACATGATAGCTGGTGGAATGATCGGATTTTGGATGATGGATAACCAAAGGAACTTATGTGGAAGGTGAATAAAGAGATATCTATCTAGGAATTTGTGAAACAATTGAATGGTTATTATAAAGGAAGGGTTCTTATGCTTTTAAAAAAACAAATCCACAACATATTCACTATTTTAATGGAATTCACATTTTAAATTTATCAGGTTTCCACCCTCAAAGAAATATCAATTCACGTCATGTATGGGGTTTGGCCAGGCCAATTCGCATCATGAATTTCATTTACATCGTTAATTTAATTCACATCATGAATTGAATTCATGTCATAATTTTTTTTCTCCAGCTAGGATTTGTCCCTCTGCTACCCTCTTCCCAAAACCAAACAAACTATCCTAAAGTCATAGTTACCTAGTCTAATCCAAAATACTAACTTTCTGAGGGTTTACTAAAATTTAAAGGATTCATACCTCATATGGAAAATTGGTATCTTTCAGTCTTCGCCCCTTAAAACAATTCAACCCCAATTTTCCCTTCCAAGGGTGGTAAATCTTTTTCTAATAATACCTCCATCCATTGTGCACATATGTCAGCCTCTCTCCCCCATGTCTCATCATGTACATGGCCCTACTGCTATATCACCCTCATTAGAGGGATATACCTTCCTCATATTCGTTTCAAGCTCTGTTCAATGATATGAATAGGATACTCCTCAAAAGTATCATCAACCTCTAAATCAACATCATCAGGATCAAAAGTATGAGATGGGTCAATAGGATGTCGGAGAAGATGTGATATATGGAATACATCATGCAAGGATCGATACCTATGAGGAAGAGCTATCCAGTATGCTACTAGCCTGACTCCATCTAAAATTTGGAAAGTGTGGACATAATGGGGTGATATATTTCCATGTCTTTGAATCCATCTATCTCCCAGTCTAGGTGAAACATGCAAGAAAAAATAATCCTTGAACATGAACTCTATAGGTATTTGATGGATATCAGTATAAAATTTCTATCTAGGCTTAGCAATAATCATACTTTTTCATATAAGATGTTCATGCTCCAAAGTGTCCTGGATGATATGAGTTCTTAGTAGTACTACCTCCCCAACCTATAGACATTTAAATGGAAATCAACATAGCCTATTGTATAATACCTCTCAAGGATCCGTATATATGGTCTCTTGATACCTATTATTGTTGGAGAACTCAAAAATAGGTATATGTTTCTCCGAAGAACCTCTTAAAATAAAAACACATGCTTGGAAAAGGTCCTAAAGTACATATATTGTCTCTTATGATTAAAATTCAGTCTAAGTGTGGTAAGATGCACTCAAAAGGACTTATGTAAAACTGTTGTTTATCCAAACCATTCCAGAACCCTAACATAAAATGAGAATCCCTATTAGAAATAGCAGTATGAGTGACACCATTTATGCATATAATCTCATAGATACACAATATCCAAATATCATCCACTAAGAAGGTCTTAATGAGAGGAATAAAATGGTTGACATTTGTCATTCGTTCCTTGACTACCCAATATGCATCACTACCTTGAGTTGACCTTGAAAAGTCTATCACAAAATCTGTAGAGACATCATACCATTTCTATTCTTGAAGTGGTAATGGTTGTGAAAATCCTATATGTTGCTGGTTCTCTGCCTTCACCTACTGACAGGTGGAATACCTAGTGATAAAACACTTGATTTAACATTTCATACCAGGACACCAATACTGGTGGATCATGTCTTGATACAACTTATAAATCCCTAGGTGTACTTCCCACTGAGAGTCATGATATTCTGAAATCCCTTCCTCTTATATATATTTACGCACCCAGACATTCCCATGAAAAATAATGATCTCATCTCCATCAATAGACCAACCTAGTGGTGCATCCCCACCTGAAATGCCCTCCCTTAGGACTAAGCCCTCAGGGTCAGAGAACTACCTTCTCTTCACTATATCTATTAGGGACGTGGTTACCACTATGTCTATATGGATATCCCACTCATGAATCTCTTATACATTTAAATAGGTTTTAGAAATAAGAACCATCAACCACTATTTATCACTGCATTCCTAAATATCTTGTGTTTGATTCTTCTGCATCAAAACATAAACAACTATATTTCCCTTTAAAGGATTGTAAGCATTCTCAATTTGAAGGAATAAAGGTAGTCATCCCACATTATATTTATAAGTTTTAATTTATACTATGAAAATATATATTTACTGCATTTAGGGTCTGTAAAACATACAAAATAATCTCTTAATAAGTAATGCCTCCAACAACACAAGTCCAGAACAAAGCTTCTAGATCTTGATTGTGTGTTTGATAATTTCTATAATGTGGATTCAACTAAAAAGACCCATATAAAACAAATTGATCATCCTATAATAATACTTTTCCCAAACCAATACCTAATTCATTAAAAAATACCATATTCCTTCTACTCGACTCTGGAAGAATCAAAATTACTTCTAGGGTAAATCTCCCTTCAAACTTTAGAAAGTTATTCCCATATGCTTCACACCCTAAGAACATCATACCATATTCCCTCTACTCGATTCTGGAAGAATCAAAATTACTTCTAGGGTAAATCTCTCTTCAAACTTTAGAAAGGTATCCCCACATGCTTCACACCCTAAGAACATCATACCATTCATATTCAATCCATTAAGGTGTGATAGAAGGCATGATAAGTCCTATATAATGTTCCAGTAAAAGTCATCCATCCCTATGAAACATAATATATCAAATATGTTATTGGGATGTTGTCAAGAAACAACAGCTCTCGCTTTCTCTAAATCAACTAATACTCTTGTCTCTAAGATAATATGACAAAAAAGTGATGTTTTTAATTTACAACTGGAAATTATGGATCTTATCATAAATATAGATCTCTATCTGGGTATTTAATATGATCTCTAAATGTTTGAAATTTTCGTTTTGGGTATGTTAATACACCAACATATCATCCATGAATACTACCATAAATAAATCTAGATACAAGTGAAAAACTTGATTCATTAAGGACATGAAAATGGTGGGTGTGTTTTAGAGATTAAATGGAATGACCAAACAATCATATAAACAATACCAACATTGGAAATTTATACAAGGAATATCAAAAGGTATCACTCATTCCTGGTGGTATCCTAAACTCACATCGATCTTGGAGAAAACCCATGCTCCTCAAAGCTAGTTGAATAGGTAATCAATACAAGGTAGTGGATATCAGTTCTTAATCATAAGCTAGTTCAACAAATGATATCCCACACAAATATTGAGGGTATTATTCACCTTCTTGGATAAAAGGATAGGTGAACCCCATGGTAACATGTTTGTTCATATAAATCCATTTACCTCTATATCCTCTAGTTGCCTTTTGAGCTCCTTGAAATCAGTAGTATCCATCATATAAGAAAAAATGGATATTGGTGGAGCTCCTTTACCTAGCTTGATAGAAAAATATACCTATATCTAATAAGGTAGTCTAAAAATGTTTTCATTAAATATGTCTCTGATGCGATCAACTACCTAGGGGGAAATCAAATTTCCATACTCCCTAATCTTCTAAAAATGTCTAGTAATTAAATATTTCTACTCCACTTAGTCTACGATGCTCTGGTCTAGCTCGACTCACATAGAAATACCATTCACCCTTATGTATATAAATACAAGACTACGGTGATTTAAAGGATACCATCTAGAAATTATGTTCCATATAGGACTGGAAATGAACCAACTTGTTTATCCTGAGAATGA
Organism: Viscum album; assembly: GCA_963277665.1. Classification (NCBI taxonomy): domain Eukaryota; kingdom Viridiplantae; phylum Streptophyta; class Magnoliopsida; order Santalales; family Viscaceae; genus Viscum; species Viscum album. The sequence continues at coordinate 1,506,253,763 of OY728139.1, read as the reverse complement.
TGTCAAAACCAGGTATCTCAAGGGTGAAGAGGTTCCTTAGAAAATGAGATCTTCCTATCTCAAGGTGGAACTCCTTAAATTAGATTACACTCTCTGAAAGTATTCCCAATTTAGTTTCAAGGGTTATAACCCCCAATAAGTTACTAAATTTCAAGTATATGCCTTTCCACTATTTCCATAGATATAAAAAAAATACAAAGAGCTCGTTTTGAATATGGAATAAGAAAAAGTATAGGTTACTTGAATAGAACCTTGAACTATAGAAGGCTCAATACTATGATACTCTGGAGAAGGTTTCACTACATAGATATGGCCAAATATGTGGCACTCAGATACAGCCTGAATACCCTAAGTAGGTCCACCCTTCTAGTTTTGTACATTTAAAGTTTGGCTACCTTGGTTATGACCACCTCATATGCCTAAATGTATGGTAGTGATCCGTCTACCTACCTAGTGAGTTGCTAATAATCCCACTCCCGAAGGGGGATCTAATATGGATTCTCTCCCACAATTCATAGATGGTAATGTAATGTCTCAGACCTCTTCGGTCCATTTCCGTTGTTGTAATATATTTTTTGAGGTGTTCTGGGAGGTCAAGGTGACTTATTCCTAGTACGTTTCAAAATTTCTAGTTTTGTGAACAATGTTTCCAATTTTGTGAATAGTGTCATCGGTGAGTCATGTGTTCATGAGTCACATGTCGGGGAGTCATTTTTCGGTGAGTCATCTATAGATGGTTCAACTGTTAGTGGGTAATCTATCGGAAGTCATCTGTTGGTGATTTATATATTGATGAGTCATCTATTGGTGAGTTATCTTTTGGGGAGTCAACTATCAGTGGGTCATATTTCAGTGATTCATCTGTCGGTGAGTCACATGTTGGCGAGTCTTCTTTTTATGAGTCATATGTTAGTGATTCATCTATCTGTGAGTCATTTATCCTCAAGTCATATTTCAATGAGTCATTTTTCAGTGATTCATTTATTGGTGAGTCATCTGTTGGTGAGACATATGTGAATAGTTTTATCGCTGAGACAGATGTGAATAATGTTTCAAAATTCCTATAGTTTCAACATTTTGACATTTTTTTGATGTAAAACAAATTCAAGACTTATTTTAATGGATCTATGGCTAATTAAAATATCATAACTCCTATATTAATTTTCATAAAGGTGATTATTCCTTTACTCGGTCACACTATGTAGTGTAGACCAGATTATCCTTTAATGTCAAATCTAATCTGTATCTAAACATCTTCTTCATTTATATTTTGAAAAGGTTGAGATACATTCACCCATGCTCTTTCTTATTGTTTTACATGGTATGATACATCCCCTATATTAGTTCCCAAGGTTTTGTGTGATTTTCTATCCTTGGATTGTTTCCCCTTAGTTCTTTACATGGTGTATGTTCACCCCTTATTTTGGTGCAAACAATAAGTGTTGATCCATATACAATATAAGGTATGTTCTACCTTCGTTCTTCTATGTTCCTTAATCTATTTTCTCCCATTTATATTTTCCCTATAATGGAATGTTATATCCATATTTCTAATGGAGCTTTCTTGGGTGTTGGTCGATGCAGTTGTGTCACGGTGTCCTCGGTGGATGCAATCATTGCAGGAGAGGTGATTGTGATCTATTGTGTTGTCATGTTCTCATGAAAAGAGCATCTGAAACCTTTTGATATAGGGGATTCATGGCATATCTATTTAATTTATGTGCAGCCATAGATTTAGCATGTTTTATCCCACTAGGTCTTATTGAAATTGACATAATAAATATTTGAACCGTATTAATGAATTGGTATCAATTTATTAGTGGTGTTATTGACTCTTGATTTTCTAGATAGTGTGATATCTATGCTTTGCTGGTATAGCATGTTGTTCTGGATGGAAATTGGTAAATAATGTAAAGTAGGGAATAATTTTTAATTAATTGGAAAAGATAAAGAGGCATGTTAATTAATATAGTTGTTGTTGTGATTTGATGATAATCAAATGGATGTGGTTATACTTGTTTAAATGAAATGGATAATTCAATATATAATGAAGAACTTGTTTTTAGATAAAGATACTACCTTAAAGGGTTCTGAGATACCCTCTTGATTATAAAGGCAAAGTGCCTTATGCTTTAGAGCTGTGAGTTCTCGTTGTATGTGAAGATTGAATCCCTTGTTTATAGTCAAGAGCACATTTGATATGTTGTTTTTTCTACTACTTGTGTTGTGGTGTGAGCCAAGGATATCTGACCATAGAGGGCTATTGTGGTTTGTGGGGGTAGGGAGGCCTAGTGGTTGTGGTAGTACTTGATGCCTGTAGTGGTGAGACGCATCATTTTGTGCATGAGGATGTCGGAAGGACACTATGGATGATATAACAGGTTGAAACATGGATTAATAGTTGATATGAAAGTGGTTGTTATTGGATCTTATGTTTGTTTATCTACATTAATTTTCCCACTTCTTGATGCATATAGTCTTTCTTACCCTCCTTCCAATAGAGTCAAATATTTTTAGGGTATGCTACGTGCTTTCTGTGTTTAGTTTCTTGAGGATTGATGTGCCCTCTCTCATACTATATGTGGAAAATACTTGACAGGTAGTTCATATACTCACCATGTTAAGCCCCTTCTATTTTGTATCTTAGAGTGTTTCCATATAATACCTGAAATTATGGAAAAATGATAATTTTATTAACAAATTATTTAATAAATGATGTTAACCCATGTGGTTGGATCTTGGTGGGATGCGATGTCGAGGTAATATTTTTGAGAAGTTGTGGACTCGGTTTGGTTATGCATAGAGGGCATGAATCTTGGTTGGAATGGTAATCAGATGTAATGTGGTAATTGTTAATGATTAATTAATGGTTAGATAATTAATTAACATAAAGTAAACTAATAAAAAAGAATAAATTAATTTAATATAGATCTTTAAATGGTTGTGTGTTTATAAGATATCTAGTCTTAGTAGTGGAATCTAGGAGTCCAAGAGATGTTAGATGTAGTTGATTATAAGACTAGGTTACTCCAATAGTGTGGTTGTGAGCTATAGTATATTCTATACTTTTTGTTTTTCTATACGGTACTCCACCATGTCAGTTAGGGAAATTGACACCCCATGGACATTGAGCCTTGGGGGGGGGGTGTATTCCCCAACATCCCAATGGGAGGATCGATGGTTGACTACCCCCTTTGGCCCTGCTATCTTCTTTTGGTAGTTACTTGTGCTGGTATGCATGTAGGATAGTTTTTCCCATATAGTTTTTAGAGGGAGGTAATGGATTGTGGTTATTTAACACAAAAATTTATTAGATATAGTTTCTTATGGATTACTATAGGTGTAACGTGTATAGCCTGTGATGGTTTGAGAATCCTTACTTGGTGTATGGGCTCTAATGTCTTGAGGTATAATACCCAACATATGATGCAAATTATGTGATCTGTGGTGGCTCCTGAAAACCACTTGGTTACATTTGGTTATGTGGGTGTTTTAGTGGTGTGTTTCAAGATGTATAGGTTTTGGTGCTTAACATAGGTTTCCTCGGGCTAGCCTTTTTGGAGAGAGATTCTCAATACATATGATGTTGGGGAAAAGAGAAAAACTAGTGGAGAAGTGGTAGCGGGGTACCCTTTAGATCATTTTTATATTATATACTCTTGTATTTGATATGTGGTGAGAGTTTCCATGGAGATCATGGGAACACAGTACACATGTTTAAGGGAAAAGTTCATCTGGATTGTTGTTTACAATGCTTTAGCATGATTTCTTAACTTTTTCATGAGAGGCTCTAGGGGGTCCTGCTGAGTATACTTTTATACTCATCATACATTATATAAACATTTTTCAGTTTACTTGTAGTATATTGGATATTATTCTAGTTACTACTAGCTTGGGGTTTCAGGAGCTGTTCGCGATTCGTGGTCGCTTCCATTTTAATTTATTTTGGTACATTCAATTTTTCCTTTCAGTTTTAGTAGTTTTTCCATGACATTACATATGTGTACTTGGGATTTTATTTATATTGTAATCTGAGTAGGATTTGGTTGGTGTATACCTTATCAGTTTCTTCTTCATGTGTTCTCTTATAGGGCAATGTCCCCCAATTTTTGTATTTATTATACCCTCGTTACTAGTCTCCAACACGAGGCCTGCTAGATGTGGGACGCGGGGGTCATTATCTCTCTTATCAAATTTTCGGACCTATAGGGGTACACTCTGTGGGGATGGTTCGTGATAGATTGGTGTCAGAGGTATGGTTGTGGGATATGATAGATTTTGGAGTTAGAAACACATTAGGTTTCATGGGTTGGTATGGAAATGGTGTCAGCTGAGTTTAGCAAGCACTATAAACACAAGAGACAAATTGATACACAGGTGTATAGGGCCCCCTATGATCTGATTCATGGAACTTTAATTTTACAGTGGCTACTAAACAAAGTTATACTAGTTTTAGGGTAGAGAACTAGGAATAGATCGTTAATTATTCTTCCTTGTACCTATGTTTGAATGGGTATACAATTCGATAGATTAACCTAAAATGAATAAAATAAAACAATTAATTAATTTTGAATCATTCCATGTTCCAAGTTTAGGAAATATAAATGTTTATCTTTTTTGATGGTATGGATCTAGGTCGATTTCCTCATCAGGTTGACGTGGAATATGTTCATCAGGTTGTGCCAGAAAATCATCATAGAGTATAGGTTGATGATGAGGACACTTAGAGGAGGAAAATCTAAAAGTTTTAGTGCCAAAGTCTACATAAGTATGAGGAATCCATTTCTGATACTTTCATGGAATAATGTCCGTAGGAGGTTGAGATTGATTTTAGTTTTATCTATTCTTAAAAGGAGCACTGAGTTTTATTGGTTATTATGATGTTGCATGGGGTAGTGAGGAAGTGGTGGTTCTTGTTCCTTAGGGATTGCGAGGAGTCGACAGTCTCATGGGAGTAGTTCCAAGACAAGTTTAGAGTCGAGTTTCTTTATTTGACCAAGAAGTACCCAAGTCACCATGAGTTTCTTACACATTTATAGGGGAGATGTAGTGTGCGAGAGTTTGTAAATTTTTTCAGGAACCTTTTATAATATGCTTCAGACTTATTTCTAGATGAGGAGGCCAAGGTGTTGAATTTTAAAGAGGCTTTTCTTCCAAAGTTCCAGTTACAGGTCACACCATTTATGCTGAAGACATATATTGAGATGATGGTGAGGTAATAGGTCATCGAGATGATGTTATAGAGAACTAGATCATCACAATATGGTAATCATCAAGATTCCTCAAAACGCAGATCTATGGTTTGGGGTTCCCGGTTTTCAGGTCTGAAGAGTTTTTGTTCGGATAGGGGTAGGTCCTAGACCTCAGTATCTCATTTCATCTGGGTCATTGGCTCTCATAACCTTTTCAAGTGATCTGTAATTTTTTTCTTTTAGAGACCGAAGTCATCAGCATCGAGAGTTCCCAGCCTTTCTGAGCAGTCAACATGTGTGTGGTGGACCACATCAGGTTCCTTCGTTGAGGTAGTTCCATCCAAGGAAACAATGCTAAAATGAACCAATATTGGATCAACAGAGGGTAGATGGGGAAGGTATAGTATATCCCTAGGATTATCCACATTCTCATATAGTAGAGAGCATACATGTTCGTAGTTTCCATTAGGGTTAGAGAGGCCATGGATTAGGTCATGGTTAGCTTCATGCATTAGCATTGCGAATTCCAGGTGATCCAAACATCATTTGAGGAACACTTTTCTTATTTTCTACTTGGGTGAATGCCATGTTTGATTCAGAAGTGACAAAGTCCTTCATATCACCTTCCCTTTTACATTATTTGGGACTTGAGGTAGATAGAATTTTAGTTCCTTTATCATTGGCTATGCCAATGGGGGGAAAACTGACCTGTTTAAAGTATGTAAAGACTGTTAGCTAGTGTTGGGGTGGCACAACTCTTTGGGAGATTTCCTATGTTTACATATGAAACCATATGATTTCATCCATGGAATGGGTTAGTTGTATTTAGTGTAGACTATCATGGATTTATTTAGGAGGAAGGTGGTATTCTTCGATGCTAATGGAGATCTAGTGGTGTTTGTTTTTGATGGAGACCATTTGATGGGTTAGAGGTGCATTCTATCCTTGTCATTTTTGATGATCAAAGGATCAGCATTTGGTTTTTCCCAAGGTTTTTGGGGATCACCAGGATGTATTTCTAGAAGAGGTTATACTATTACCCCCTCGATGAGAGATTGTGTTTGGGATAAAGCTATAGCGAGGCATGTCTCCTATCTCGATGTCTCCATATAGGATGGACCCATATGACATGTGAAATCTACATATAAAGATCGATGGTCTATTGTAGTGGGGTTTTGTTCAACCGAGTGTGTCACCAAGGGGATAACTAGTTTTTTTCATGAAGAACATTGGTATTTTCCAGTTGTGTATCGATTATCATCACTTGAACTGAGTGAAAATGAAGAAACGCCATCCTCTACCATGGATTGATGATTTATTTGATCAAATGAAGGGTGAAAGTTGGTTCTAGAATATTGAGTTTAAATAAGTATATCATCATATGTGTGTGAAGGATGAGGATATCCCAAATACTACATTCTATTGTCATCATGGGCATTACGAGTTTTTTGTGATTCCATTTGGTGTGACGAGTGCTCCAGTTATTCACTTGAGGTTGATGAATGCATTATTTTGTGAGTTACTATATAAATTCATGGTGGTCTTAATTGATGAAATCCTTCTATATTCCACATCTGAGGAGGATCATGAAGAGTATCTTCATGCTATTTTGGGAGTTCATCATCGACAATAGTTCATTGGGAGGTTTTCGTAGTGTGAGTTTTCGGCTCGAGAAGTCCCTTTATTGGGGCATGTTGTAACCCATTAGGGAGTATCTATGAATTCATCAAATATAGAACTAATTTTGTCTTGGTCATCCCCTAAGAAAGTGGAAGCGTTGTGAAGTTTCCTTGGTCTTGTAGGCTATTACAGGAGTTTCACTTCCAATTTCACTCGGGTTGCCACCAATCAAACAGTGTTGACCAGAAATGATCAGAAATTCATGTGGACTTATCAGTGTCAGGTATCTTTTGAGTATCTGAAGGATAATTTTTGTAACGACCTGAATCCGGAGCCACCCAACTGGTGCCCACACCTGGTTCGCCACATGACCTCAAGCACATTCCCTTGAACGCCAGAGGCTGCCGACTAGCAGCGAGGGCCTTGGGTAAGGTATTTGGGGGAACTATGCCCTCATAGGTAATGGAAATAAAAGTAAGGAAACAATATATAACAGAAGAAGCAGTTAACAACATTCTCATCATAATTTAACAGCGGAAGACTTTATAAAATAATAATTAACTGGAATTGAAGATATGATGCATGGCATGTTATAAGTCTAATAAAATAGCCAAACCAAACAATAGGCCGGAAGTAATACAGTAACAATGAAAAGGAAAAACAAAGCAAACAAAAGTCTCCTCAGTATCGCAAGACATAGCTTGGTCCCATGCTCTCCAGCTCCACAGCAAGTCAGGTACCCGAAGTAGAAGGGTGCTTTCCCTTATATATACCTGTAGCAACATAGTCTGCATGGGCCCAAAAACATGTCCCAAATAGGGTGTGAGATACAATCCCAGTAGGCATCCGCCCAAATATCTGTGCCTAACAGTTAATGAAGACATGGCATGTAAAGTACAAGAACAGTAAAGTGGAAATACATAGCAGATACAATTCACAGTTCTAACAAAAAAACTACACAAGTAAATAGCCAGCAACAAGAAGAAAATAGGTAACCCTCTGGGTAGCTCTCACAACCTATCCCCTATGGTTCAACCTATAAGTACTAGCAACCCTCTAGGAGGCACACACAGTATCACCCCTCTGGTTCAGCTACGTAATTAAGCAGACTCTCTGGGGAAGCACTCACCGTCAATTCCCCCTATAGTCTCGTATCGTGCTAAAGGCTCTCTGGGGAAGCACTTAATGTCAATTCCCCCTGTGGCCCACATCATGGAACTACATACTCTCTGGGGAAGCACTCAACTTCAATTCCCCCTATAGTCTCGCATCATATTAAAAGACACTCTGGAGAATCCCTTCCATCCATTCTCCCTTTGGTCTACTACTCTAGGTTCTCACAGTCCTGAGTGAAAGGTAATACATGCTCAGCGCGCGTGTACATCGTTTAAGTAAACCTCAAGAACTATTTGGCTATCAACTAAGGCTCAACATCATAATAAGGTAGCAGTTCCACTATCCTACAACTAAGCATGGAAACTAGAAAAATGCCAAACAGGTAGAACAAGAATAGAAAACATCCAAAGTACAGTAAAGCTACCATAATCACAGGAAAAATATCTACTCCAGCAATCAGGCAAAGCAGGAAATACAACAAAGGAAAAACCGGAACACGCAAAACCCCATTCAATGGTATTGGTGCAATTTGCACAAAATATTCATCAACTTTCTATGGAAAGGCACAAACCACCTACCTCGAGGTGAGAAGGATGATATACTTGGATGTTGGCTTTCAGTTTTCCCTCGGAGAGGACCCAGGTTAACATGTCTTTCTTTACCGGTCACACAGTCGCATGTGCGCGACTTTGATGTGCGTATATATATATATCTGTATATATATATATATATATATATATGTATATATATATACCTATACACATAAGATTGATGCATATATATAACCTGCAACGTAAACAGCAATATATTGCTAAAATTAACAACTCAGGTAAAATGACTATGGACCAGATAAAGGCCGCAAGGGTTCGCATACTTAATTTCATAATTAAAAAACATACAATATACAATAATTATGTATATAATTTTTCTTACCCAACATCGGTGATAAAACGTAATCGCACCCAACTGCGGTTATCGGAGCATGGTCAAACGATCCTGACACATCTACCGCATAAACCTTGAACAGATAAACACAAATTGTTAACCAAACCCTAATTGTGGGTTTCGGGAAATTCCAAACCGAACACCGGAATTGCATCAACACTTCAAAGCGACGACGAATGACGTCACAAAAAACCTTACCTCGACTAATCGAACCAAACCAAGGAGGATGTAACACCCCGACCCCAGCTACCCAGAGTCGGTGCATTACTTCGTAACATTGGCATGATCACAAAAGATCAAGTCTCGAAAGACCTATTAGTTTAGTAGCCTTGGAAACACTAGATACATTCATAATTCTTTCATTACATCAAAAAGTAAACAAACTACAATAACATGGTCTTCATAGTCCACAATAATATCCCTTTCTGACTACCCCTGTAGGTCATTCATAAAATACTTCTTCACATCCTGGAAAAATATTAAAAAATTGAAAGGGGTGAGCTCAGATGCTCAGTAAGGTTAACATTATAGCGGAAGCTTTCATAAATAAACATTAACATTTAAGGAAATGTATAGCTAAAACAAAAGCCTTTTAAACTTGAACTTCAACACAATATGGCAAAAGTAAAATGAGATAATGCCATTTACTTCTTCACATGGATATTCTACTGGTCAAATAATCACATGCAATATCAATAACCACTTTCATAATGATGGAATGCATAATGCCAGACTATCATAACCACGTAGTCAAGGCCTCGTGCCAAGACCACAAATAAGATTTTGTCAAGGCCTCGTGCCAAGACACTAGTTTGTCTCATGAGACCTTCTGATGCATCGAGGAGCTATAGCGGGCTCCACCCGTCACTTATTAAGTCCAATGCATTCCTCATATGAATAGGTTTAAACATATCATAAACCATAACATAATCGTATCACATAAAACGTGCATAAAGGAAACATAATATTTCCACATTTCAATCACAAGATATCAATACAACACATTGATATAATAAAAATGCTTTCAAAACCATTTTCAATACCAAAATAAAAGAAAGTTAAAACATGGTATTTATTTTTCTTTTAAAAAAATGTATGGCTTGTAGAGGAAGCCGAAACTCAAATAGTGGTCACGGCGGCGGAGAAGTCGTTGTCGCCGCATAAGTAAGGAAAGAAAAACATTACCTTTTTGTCGTTTAGTAAAACGCTTCATATAAAAAAGATTCCTTTTGAATAAACGTAAATGTCAAAGGGGTTTATACACCATATAAAAGAAAGTTGTGTATAAAACCAAATATGCCTCAATGAAAGGGGATTGAGACGAAGTCCTTAAAGAGATCATTTTTAAAATAAAATAGATCTATTATGTTTATTCACTATAGGTACACATGAAGAAACTAAAAATACAAAATAAGACATAATAATATCATGACATAATTTGAAAGTAGGAGATTAACCCAAAGAATGGAAGTTGGGTTAAGAAATTCCCTTACCTTGTGTCCGACTTGACTCAACCGTTCTTTAACCTCCTGAATAATAAACTAGAGTTAATATCTACCTTATTAAGAACCATTTTCAATTTCATTATCCTTTTTATATCACTTATTACAATGTTATTAATATTATGTAATTATTTAAGTTAATAACGATCGTTTTGTCGATCTTTGGTAACTTGAGTCAACAATAAACTTCTTATAATTACAAGTTGTTCATGTGGTAGAATATCCATTATATCCAGAATTATATTCATGATTTAGATGTCATATATATATTATATATCCAGTATATACATTCATTTATAATATTACGTAAAATTTAGAGGTAAGAAATGAAATGCACCGTTCATGGAGACGGTAAGCCGTACGTACGCATGAACGCTACTTTCATTTCAATTTCATATTTAATGGAACTAAATCATAATGATATAAATGTATAATATAATTCCAGTATAATATAGTGTATAATACCATTTACTCCATCCTTTATACATCCCACATATGGCATTAACGATTCAAATCACTTTGAGGGGGCGGTAGTCCGCACTTCCTAAAATGAAATTATCGCGTTTTACCCATAATGGAAATCATAAAGTATGCCATAAATGAGAAATACAGAAGCATAAGTAAAACATAAACATATTATATATCATATATAAAAATAGTGACATCTTAATGGCCACCTTTGAAGGTGTTATATGAGTGTTGAACAATCATCGTTTCGTGATGCAGAAATTCGCCATCCACAGAAACCGTATGTTCTTTAACCATTAGATGTAGGTGTGTGTAAGTTTAGCTCGAATACTTCTTATAACAACATCCTAGTATATTGAGGATACTGGTGTTGTTACAAAAGAAATGAGTAAAAAGAGTTTAGGGGGTTGGAGAAGAAAAATAAAACAAAACAACATTAGAGAAGACATTACCTCAAAACCGGGTAACTCTTTTTGATTTGAGCCAAAGGCTTCCTTGGAAAGCGTTCTGCCCAAAGTGAGGCTTCTAGGAGTAAGAGGGGGAATTTGGGAGAGTATTTGGGCAGAGGTTGGCCGAGAAAAATGGCTTGAAAGTGTAAATGAGGTGGGAGAGGCGGGGGCCTTTTATAAGTGGAGAGGAGGGGCACTTTTGGAAAGATTGAAATGTTACATTATTTCACAATGCTTTTCAGATTATAAAGGTCCCCCACTTATATAATTCGAGGATAAGGTGATAAGGTTTCGAAATCTCCTCATCCAATAGGCTTTGGACAAGTTTAAGCCTTGGATCTTGCATTATCTTCTCATTTTATTTAAATCGTTAAATAATGAGGTCATCGCTGCACCATAATGATGTCATAAATAATTTAATTTATTTAATGTCTAAAATTTTTAAAAAAATACTATGATGTAGGAAATATTTTTATATTTCTAATGAATATTTATAGTCAAAATATGGACTTGTGTAACCCCACTTAAAAACTGTTTTAGTAAAATAACTCATGTTTGTGTTAATTTAATTTTAACATTAAATAAATATATATTAATGTCATTTTCCAACTAAAGTGGCTCCATGGGGTCCCCAAGTTGACCCATGGGTTGTCTTGGTCGGCCATGACTCATACAATAGGAGTAGGACAAGTGTCATGCTCATCTCATATTATTAAAACATTATTTGTACCCTAAACTACACTAATTACCTCTAATCGCGATTAAGAATTTAAAAGTTACTATTCACCAAAAAATTATTTTAATCTCATTGAACCACATTTTACTTCTTAATGACAACCATGTATGTCGGAGTTTTGAAAATCAAATCACAGAAATGGTAATATTTCATTTAAACGAAAAATCAGTTATTTAACTACCACTTAGTGGTTTCACTATTCATCAAAAATTGAAGTTTTTCAGAACAAGCCCAAAATTTCACCCTAAGCTATAATTGATATTCCGAATTCAAAAATGATGTCTATTTTACAAAATTCCAAACATATATGTTTCATTAATTAATTTTATAATTAATTCCCGCTGTTACGACAAATAGCGTGTTTTTAAGAAACAATTTATATCAAAAGATTGGCAATTGTTTATGTCCAATTTCAATGTTAAATTAATTCTAATGACTACCATTGGATAAAATGGTAAAAATATATTATAATTATAATTTAAAACCACTAAATATTATAATTTATCACTATAAATTATTTTGATTAAAAAAGTTGTTTTTAAGTATTTTTCACTATTCATAAAAATTTAGAAGTTCTCAAAAAAATACCAAAAATTCAACATATGCTAATTTCAATATTCCGAATCCAAAAATGAAGTCCATTTTGATAAATAAAATTTATAAAATTTCAAAAAGTAGGTATTACTATTCACAACGGCTAGTTTAGTTAGTTGTGGTGTGTGTTAGAGCTCGAGGTTGCGTACAACACACGCTATTGCATTATTCGAAGGCAAACGTACAGTGGAATCTCGGGGTGTTACATTCTCCCCTCCTTCAATAAATTGTGTCCTCGCAATTTGAAATTTTTCTTTGAAAATAAAAGGTTGAAAAGAGAAAATACCTTTGAGGAAAACCCACATCAGAAATAAGGTTAATAAATATATAACATTAAAAGAAAGCAGGATAAGTACAAAGGTCACCCGATATAGCCCATTCTAGGATTATATGAAAATATGGATACGGAGGAGAAACAAACCATCAAGGTCTGATGGAGAGTTATAGAAAACAGGATTAGGAGAAAGTTTAACCACAAGAAAATCACAAACTTGTGATTGGTTAAACGATCATTGAATCCCCAGTTGGAAAAGTTAACCGACAACATTGTTGTTTTAAGTTACCTTTTATAATGTTGAGGAATTTATTTAGGAGATTTACTAAGAACTTAAGGGAATATACATACTTGTTATGTATACTTTCATTCGTTAATAAATTTTTACCACAAACCCAACTTTTACTCCAAATGGTAACGGAACTCAAAAATATTCTATTTATCCTAATTGTATAAGGTTCAAAATGTTAACACATACCATTTAGATTAGTAAAACTATTTTGTAATAACCAGGGACTTCCTGTAGGCTAGTGGTAGGAAATAAAGGCTTGTCGCACTATGGTTGTGGGTTCGATTCCTGCAGCTTTGTCCGACGCGACGGGTTATTCCCCACCCTGCAGGTTGTCCTTTTCCTAAAACTATAGGATTATAATATTCCAAAAATAATCTTCAGAAATTCTTTAACCTTAAACAATACTATCCATGGTTCAACTTAATCCATTCCAACCTTAATAGTTATCCAAAATACCTCCGTCCATACTTTCTATAAAAGGTCTCTAAATTCCAAAATCAATTGTAACATCAGATTCCCCAAACAAAGAAAAGATTCTCTTATTGTCACATACTAAAATATGATTACCTTAATCATATTAAAACCTTACTGAAATCAACAAGTATTGCAGTACAATCCATATATATATATCACATTATTCTTATAACCAGAATATAATCCTTGAGTCCAAAAGCACCAATACATTAATTATTCTGCTTCAACTGTAATCACAGCATAAGATTGGCCTTGATCCCTTGGCCTTTTCTGAGGTAAGTTTCCTTGATGCTTAGGTCATTCATTTGCATAATGCCCTATTTCCCTACAATTGTAGCATTCAACTTTGACAGCCTCTTTCTTTCCCTTGCAATCACGAGCCTGGTGACCCTTTTCTCCACATTTATAACAAACTCCCATTCCTTTTAGGCAAGTACCAGGGTGATTCTTCCCACAATTATCACATAATGGATAATCCTTCTTTCCCTTTTTCCCTTTATCTGTCTCTTGTTCCACCGTTCTCTTCTTCTCTTGCTTTACTTTGTTGTCATAAGACATAGAGAATTCCTTTTCTGTCTTGATAGCACACGAGACAATATCTTCGTATGATGAGAAGGACTGTGATACTAAAGCTCGACGGAGAAATGGTTTTAACCCATCAAAGAAACGATCAATCTTACTCATTGGGTTACGTATATAATCGGCAGCATGCCTCGCTAACCTTGTAAAGTTAGCCTCATACTTTGCGACATTCTCATCCTCCTTCTGCCTCAAACTCAGAAATTGCCTTTCCATATCTGCTCGATGGTCACGAGGAAAATATTTTTCTAAAAACAGATCTTTGAACTCCCTCCATTCCATATTCGATACGTCGTCATCTTCCTTTGTGTTTTGAATCAGCGACCACCACTGATCGACATCTCCAGTGAGGCGGTAAACTACCATGACAACCTTCTCCCTTTCGCTACTCCTCAAGGCATGGAATATTTTCTCTAAGGAGTTTATCCATTGCTCAGCTACTAACGGATTTGTACCCCCATTGAAGGTTGGTGGTTGTTGCCTCATGAAACGGTCTAGCATTGATCCTCCACGTTGCGGATCAGGGTGCTCCATACGGGTAAGGTTATTATACATAACCTGAGTAAGTTGTCCCAGTATGGTGATTAGCTGATCGGCACCGGTTGCATCACCAGCCCCACTATAATTATCTTGAGCAGGAGGGCAATCCCTACATGGAGTGCGTGCATTGATACGGTTTCCATTTCTTCCACTAGGCGCCATTTCTAAACAATGGCATAAACTAGATCAGTTTATGAATCAAAATACATAATCCCATACTTATAAAACACTTAACATAAATTGAACTATTTATGGATATAATCCATAATCATAAAAAAAATGTTTCCTTTGAGGAAGTATATACTCATAACCCTTCATAGTGGTTTGTAAAGAAAATGAGAATTATCCTAAGCATATCCCCCGGGAGTGTCGTAACCAAGAGTACAGCAAGGCCCGTTGTCGTGCACCAGTTCTTGTTCGAGTCTAGCTCAAAGCGGTGTTTTCGGGTTTTACCCCTAGGTACATCTGTGCCAGAGCCGCCTCTACCTGCTCGTATCCAGACAGGGATGTATTGCTCGGAAAACTCACAAAATCTCTACAATAACAAAATTCTAGGAAGTTCTTCTATACTAATCCTCAAAGTCTATCTTTGGGCTATGTGCTCTAATCCGAGTTTATCTAAATCTAGCTTCCAAGGTTAGTACTAATCTGCCTCTGATACCAACTGTAACTCCCCGACCCCAGCTACCCAGAGTCGGTGCATTACTTCGTAACATTGGCATGATCACAAAAGATCAAGTCTCGAAAGACTGATTAGTTTAGTAGCCTTGGAAACACTAGATACATTCATAAGTCTTTCATTACATCAAAAAGTAAACAAACTACAATAACATGGTCTTAATAGTCCACAATCATATCCCTTTCTGACTACCCCTGTAGGTCATTCATAAAATACTTCTTCACATCCTGGAAAAATATTAAAACATTTAAAGGGGTGAGCTCAGATGCTAAGTAAGGTTAACAATATAGCGGAAGCTTTCATAAATAAACATTAACATTTACGGCAATGTATAACTAAAACAAAAGCCTTTTAAACGTGAACTTCAACATAATATGACAAAAGTAAAATGAGATAATTCCATTTACTTCTTCACATGGATATTCTACTGGTCGAATAATCACATGCAATATCAATAACCAATTTCATAATGATGTAATGCATAATGCAAGACTATCATAACCACGTAGTCAAGGCCCCGTGCCAAGACCACAAATAAGATTTTGTCAAGGCCTCGTGCCAAAACACTAGTTTGTCTCATGAGACCTGCCGATGCATCGAGGAGCTGTAGCGGGCTCCACCCGTCACTTATTAAGTCCAATGCATTCTTCATATGAATAGGTTTAAACATATCATAAAACATAACATAATCGTATCACATAAAATGTGCATAAAGGAAACATAATATTTCCACATTTCAATCACAAGATATCAATACAACACATTGATATAATAAAAATGCTTTCAAAACCATTTTCAATACCAAAATAAAAGAAAGTTAAAACATGGTATTTATTTTTCTTTTAAAAAAAGGTATGGCTTGTAGAGGAAGCCGAAACTCAAATAGTGGTCACGGCGGCAGAGAAGTCGTTGTCGCCGCATAAGTACGGAAAGAAAAACATTCCCTTTTTGTCGTTTAGTAAAACGCTTCGTATAAAAAATATTCCTTTTGAATAAACGTAAAAGTCAAAGGGGTTTATACACCGTATAAAAGAAAGTTGTGTATAAAACCAAATATGCCTCAATGAAAGGGGATTGAGACGAAGTCCTTAAAAAGATCATTTTTAAAATAAAATAGATCTATTATGTTTATTCACTATAGGTACACATAAAGAAACTAAAAATACAAAATAAGACATAATTATATCATGACATAATTTGAAAGTAGGAGATTAACCCAAAGAATGGAAGTTGGGTTAAGAATTTCCCTTACCTTGTGTCCGACTTGACTTTACCGTTCTTTAAACTCCTGAATAATAAAATAGAGTTAATATCTACCTTATTAAGAACCATTTTCAATTTCATTATCCTTTTTATATCACTTATTACAATGTTATGAATATTATGTAATTATTTAAGTTAATAACGATCGTTTTGTCGATCTTTGGTAACTTGAGTCAACAATAAACTTCTTATAATTACAAGTTGTTCATGTGGTAGAATATCCATTATATCCAGAATTATATTCATGATTTAGATGTCATATATATCTTATATATCCAGTATATACATTCATTTATAATATTACATAACATTTAGAGGTAAGAAATGAAATGCACCGTTCATGGAGACGGTAAGCCGTACGTACGCATGAACGCTACTTTCATTTCAATTTCATATTTAATGGAACTAAATCATAATGATATAAATGTATAATATAATTCCAGTATAATATAGTGTATAATACCATTTACTCCATCCTTTATACATCCCACATATGGCATTAACGATTCAAATCACTTTGAGGGGGCGGTAGTCCGCACATCCTAAAATGAAATTATCGCGTTTTACCCATAATGGAAATCATAAAGTATGCCATAAATGAGAAATACAGAAGTATAAGTAAAACATAAACATATTATATATCATATATAAAAATAGTGACATCTTAATGGCCACCTTTGAAGTTGTTATATGAGTGTTGAACAATCATCGTTTCGTGAGGCAGAAATTCACCATCCACAGAAACCGTATGTTCTTTAACCATTAGATGTAGGTGTGTGTAAGTGTAGCTCGAATAATTCTTATAACAACATCCTAGTATATTGAGGATACTGGTGTTGTTACAAAAGAAATGAATAAAAAGAGTTTAGGGGGTTGGAGAAGAAAAATAAAACAAAACAACATTAGAGAAGACATTACCTCAAAATCGGGTAACTCTTTTTGATTTGAGCCAAAGGCTTCCTTGGGAAGAGTTCTGCCCAAAGTGAGGCTTCTAGGAGTAATAGGGGGAAGTTGGGAGAGTATTTGGGCAGAGGTTGGCCGATCCAAATGGCTTGAAAGTGTAAATGAGGTGGGAGAGGTGGGGGCCTTTTATAAGTGGAGAGGAGGGGCACTTTTGGAAAGATTGAAATGTTACATTATTTCACAATGCTTTTCGGATTATAAAGGTCCCACACTTATATAATTCGAGGATAAGGTGATAAGGTTTCGAAATCTCCTCATCCAATAGGCTTTGGACAAGTGTAAGCCTTGGATCTTGCATTATCTTCTCATTTTATTTAAATCGTTAAATAATGAGGTCATCGCTGCATCATAATGATGTCATAAATAATTTAATTTATTTAATGTCTAAAAGTTATACAAAAATAATATGATGTAGGAAATATTTTTATCTTTATAATGAATATTTATAGTCAAAATTTGGACTTGTGTAACCCCACTTAAAAACTGTTTTAGTAAAATAACTCATGTTTGTGTCAATTTAATTTTAACATTAAATAAATATATATTAATGTCATTTTCCAACTAAAGTGGCTCCATGGGGTCCCCAAGTTGACCCATGGGTTGTCTTGGTCGGCCATGACTCATCCAATAGTAGTAGGACAAGTGTCATGCTCATCTCATATTATTAAAACATTATTTGTACCCTAAACTACACTAATTACCTCTAATCGCGATTAAGAATTTAAAAGTTACTATTCACCAAAAAATTATTTTAATCTCATTGAACCACATTTTACTTATTAATGAAAACCATGTATGTCGGATTTTTGAAAATCAAATCACAGAAGTGGTAATATTTCATTTAAACGAAAAATCTGTTATTTAACTACCACTTAGTGGTTTCACTATTCATCAAAAATTGAAGTTTTTCAGAACAGGGCCAAAATTTCAGCCTAAGCTATAATTGATATTCCGAATTCAAAAATGATGTCTATTTTACAAAATTCCAAACATATAAGTTGCATTAATTAATTTTATAATTAATTCCTGCTGTTACGACAAATAGCGTGTTTTTAAGAAACAATTTATATCAAAAGATTGGCAATTGTTTATGTCCAATTTCAATGTTAAATTAATTATAATGACCACCATTGGATAAAATGGTAAAAATTTATTATAATTATACTTTAAAACCACTAAATATTATAATTTATCACTATAAATTATTTTTATTAAAAAAGTTGTTTTTAAGTATTTTTCACTATTCATAAAAATTTAGAAGTTCTCAGAAAAATACCAAAAATTCAACATAGGCTAATTTCAATATTCCGAATCTAAAAATGAAGTCCATTTTGATAAATAAAATTTATAAAATTTCAAAAAGTAGGTATTACTATTCACAACGGCTAGTTTAGTTAGTTGTGGTGTGTGTTAGAGCTCGAGGTTGTGTACAACACACGCTATTGCATTATTCGAAGGCAAACGTACAGTGGAAGCTCAGGGTGTTACAAAGGAAGTGGAGAAAAACCCTGCTCGAAGGAGGAACCCGTAACAAGGGTTGCACTACACGGGCTGTCCGACCAAGGTCACACTGCACAACTTCAGTACGTCGCACAATGGAAGAGGGGGATCAGGCCGCTGGTCCGTGCGCTAAAGGGAGAGCCGCGTTACAGGGGGGCCACACCTGTTGTCCGGAGTCACACTACCCTTCAAGGAGGTCTGCCAAGGGTGGACTTGCGCTGCTGCAAGGGAGAAGAGAAGCTGGTCGCCGCCATAGGAGGAGAGAGGGTCGTCGGCGCGTTGTAGCAGGGGGAACCCATGGAAGGGGGAGGTCCGGTTGAGGAGCGTTGTGTGGAGGAGGAGTGCACTTCCAAGGAGGGATAAGGGAAAGACCCACATGTAGCTAGGGTTTCCCAAAAGAGGCCAAGACGAATTGAAGGAGAAGAAGGAAAAAAGAAAGAAGAAAAAAATAAAAAATAAAAGAAGGGGGAAAACTTGGTGACCCCCACGTGATTGAAGAGAAAAAAAGGGGCAGGGGGGAGTCACCCCCCCCCTTCCCAACGCCTTAATATATATATATATATATATATATATATATTTACTCACATATATAGTCAAGTATATATATATATAGTCAAGTATATTGTGTGGATCCTTCATTGTATTAAGTAAAATATTTAACCACATTAATTACCACCATTATTATTCTTTATAACAATAATAACTCTAAATAATGGTAATTGTTTTACCTATGAACCCATAATAAGAATTACATTATTATTACTCAACTACGATTAAAAACCAAGACCACCAATTAAAACAAGGCGTCATCAAAATAACGCGTCATTAATAAATTGCAATTCTTCATTTAAAGCTAACCCAATTAATCCATCATTATTATTATCCAAATTAATAATAACCACCACCAATAATTATATTGAATTTCTCAATTAATCATACGCTCTTTATTTAATTAAATGCTTCATTGCGATGCCGCCACAATTAATATAATGCGTTTAAAATAACGTTCCCTTTAATTAAAAATTCAACGCTAATTAAAATCCACTAAAACGCAATATTTATTTAACGTTCTTTGTCAAACTGCAACTTCACATTTAATTTCATTTTACCGTCATTTAAATAAATGCCTCTGTGCCACAATTAATAATAATAATCTCCCAACATTATTATTAAAAAAAAACATCCATTCATTTAGAATAATTAAATAATGTGTCTGCATTTCATTTAATGATAATAATATCCTAACATTTTTATTATTAAAACTTCCCATCAAAATAAAATATCCTTGACCCAAGTAATCAATGACTTTATTTCACGCAATTAATTAAATTCACCTTTCCAGGAATTTAATTAATAAAACATAATATAAATAATAATATCCTTATATTATTATCATTAAACATCCATTTAATCTCATTGAGTGACTTAATTAAATAGCGTGTCTTTTATTAGACCACAACGTCAATTAAAATCCGTTAACCATGATTTTAATTTGACACTCTTTGGTCAAACTGTGATGTCACATTTAATGGCGTTTGACCGCCACATAAATGAATGCGTCTGCGTATAATAATAATCTTCCAAAATTATTATTATTAAAACATCTACATTTAATCTTGTTTGACCATAATTTTATTAAACTCATTTTCACAACATTTAATAATAATAATCTCTCACTATTATTGTTATTATTAAAACATCCATTAATGAAAATTAATTAGATAACACATTTCAATAATCGGTCAACTGCGTGACTTGACCCGCATGGTCTAACCGCCCATGTGCAGCCTGATGTAACCGCTTGAACCGGTTCGCACACTCGAAACCACATTCCGAAGCGCGGTTTTAAAACTGACAAACCGATAAACGAAAATTAAAAAAAAAACTCGTACTTTATCCGGTCTATGAACGTGGGTTCTTACAAACTACCCACCTTAAAAACTTATCATCCCTGAGAATCCTTCAGGAACCAATGAAAACACTACCCAACCTACAAGGGTTGTGAAGTTTCATTCTACAAGATTACATTGTGTTCCCAACGCCCAATGCATCTTTAAGTGTTTCCTAAGAAAACCACACTTGAGCTTTTAAAACCCGAGCCAACATTCACTTTAAAACTCAAACACCAAAACAAAGCTTTACATCTGAGGCCATTACTGGGACCTCATCAACGAAAACGGTCAATCTCAATAAACCAACATAAAGAGGTTACACATGCTTCTTCGGAATACATCGCTGACCCAAAACCCACACTCGTCATTTAACTGACGAAATGTCTTGAAAACCATTAAATTACCAACTGTGCGTACACCGAAGTCCTGACCTAATCTTAATTGAAGTTTCCAAAGTCTAACGTTCACAAGTTTATTGAAAACAATTGTGCCTTAGCATGAATAAGGTCAAGGTTTTAGGAAATCACACATCCCGTGAACAACTACGAAGGAGAATGCAAGACAAGCCAACAGCTTTAAAACTTTAGCGCGGTGTATAACCGATGCTATCCTAGTGCCTCTAGCATGAGTTCAAGATGGGGGACATGCTCGTCGCATTCGAGAGAGCACACTAAGAGGAAACCAAGATCATCGAAATGATCAGTCATGCTTCCAAGTAAGTATCGACACGTTTATGGAAACAAAAGCGACACTACCCACCTTAAGATTTTCCATGTCATCGCAAAAGGAGATCACCCACTAACCAGTGTGTTATATGAGAATATCTTAACCCAAGTGTGATGTTCCAAGAACCTCGATCACCATGTGAACATCTTACACGGAAGATGATAATTAAACCGGTCGATGTGTCAAAATACCCGAGTCAAAAGCTCTCCTGAGCAGTGGGATGCAACTTATTCCTTAACTCACATGTCACTCTACCACGGAGGAACCCGAAATCGTACTCAATAGCACAAGAATGTTTACATCAGGTTTGTGTCACGTCACACGATGATTGTCCCAGATGATGTCATAACAAGTCATTCCTTTAATAAGAAGCAAAGGGGTCAACGACCACCCATCCGATCGAGGATGCATTTCTAAACTGATAAAGTTTTACTAGGAACAACTTCACAAAATGCACGAACCTTAAAATTTCACAACCGAAACAAGGAATATCATGCTCTAAGGGTGATATCTACCATGGGATATCCCCTTATAAAGCCCATGCGTTGACTCTATCTCTTTGTCACGCAAAGCAATTTAAATACTAGGCTCAAGATCCATTTTCATTTTAACCATTTAAATTTAATTCATTTCAACCCTAAAACATTTGAAAGAATTCTAAAAACACACAAGTAAAACAGGAAGGATAGAGAAAACAGGAAGGATAGAACAAACTTCCTCTTAACATTTAATCATTCAATGTTATTCAAACATTAGCAGAAAATTTAGCATCTAAATTCATTTTACTGAAAAAGGCGGCCCCCAAGGGTACCATTCAAGATCAATTTACATTATGATTTACTTTAGCAACATTTTTCGTAAATTTGAATACACAGGTTATCCTTTTTCCCAGTTATAAGGCGCCCATACACCTTACAACTAAAAAAACGGGTTCCATCGTATTCACAACCAATAAAATTTATCCATAACAACCTATCATTTATCAGCAAGCTACAATGTCACTACAAATAACTATCACAACACAACATGTTTAAATCACCAAACATGATATAACATAAAAGCATGGCATATAACAAGATAGGCAGCATGGCATTTTATCACACAAGCATGTTAATTGTATCACCGGAACATGCTATCTAATAAAGACATACTAAATAAATGCAAGACATGTCACATATTCAAGGAACACAATCAATATTAGTAGGAAATTTACTAATGCAACTACATGGCATGGTACATATGCATGCATATGAATCTCTAAGTGCCTAAAATGATGCATGTAATGCAATTTTTTTTTTGCTTTCCATAACATGCCAAGGAAAATTTTCTTAAAAATTTTCATAATCAATAAGTAGCGGAAAGTACAATATTCACCCAAGGTGAAATCATATCAACTGTAACATCAACCAGTCTGAATATCAATCCCAAACTTGGTCACTTGGTCATTTCTCGTACATGGGGTGATCAGTCCCAAGCACGACTATTAACCCAAGCGCCGACACATTCGTAGTATCATGTCTACCATCCCCGAAACAGTAAGAAAAAAGGAAAAGAAAGAACAACCTCCTCTGATACCACTTTGTAACGACCCGAATCTGGAGCCACCCAACTGGTGTCCGTACCCGATTCGCCACATGACCTCAAGCGCATTCCCCCGAACGCCAGAGGCTGCTGACTAGCAGCGAGGGCCTTGGGTAAGGTAGTTGGGGGAAATATGACCTCATAGGTAATGGAAATAAAAGGAAGGAAACAATATATAACAGTAGAAGCAGTAAACAACATTCTCATCAGAATTTAACAGCGGGAGACTTTATAAAATAATAATTAACTGGAACAAAAGATATGATGCATGGCATGTTATAAGTATAATAAAACAGCCAAACCAAACAACAGGTTGGAAGCAATACAGTAACAATGAAAAGGAAAAACAAAGAAAACAAAAGTCTCCTCAACATCGTAAGCCTTAGCATGGTCCCATGCCCTCCAGCTCCACAGCAAGTCAGGTACCCGAAGTAGAAGGGCGCTTTCCCTTATAGATACCTGTAGCAACATAGTCTTCGTGGGCCCAAAAACATGTCCCAAATAGGTTGTGAGATACAATCCCAGTAGGCAACCACCCAAAGATCTGTGCCAAACAGTTAATGAATACATGGCAAGTAAACTACATGAATAGTAAATAGGAAATACATAGCAGATACAATTCACAGTTCTAGCAAAAAAAAGTACACAAGTAAACAGCCAGCAACAAGAAGAAAACAGGTAACCCTCTTGGTATCTCTAACAGCCTATCCCCTATGGTTCAACCTATAAGTACTAGAAACCCTCTAGGAGGCACACACAGTCTCACCCCTCTGTTTCAGCTACGTAATTAAGCAGACTCTCTGGGAAAGCACTCAACGTCAATTCCCCCTATAGTATCGCATTGTATTAAAAGACTCTCTGGAGAAGCCCTTCCGTCAATTCTCACTTTGGTCCACTACTCTAGGTTCTTACAGTCCTGAGTGAAAGGTAATACATCCTCAACGCATGTGTACATCATCCAAGTAAACCTCAAGAACTACATGGCTATCAACTAAGGCTCAGCAGCATAACAAGGTACCAGTTTCACTGTCCTACGACTAAGCATGGAAACTGGAAAAACACCAAATAGGAAAAACAAGCATAGAAAACATCCAAAGTAAAATAAAGCTACCATAATCACATGAAAAATATCTACTCTAGCAATCAAGAAAAGCAGACAATACAACAAAGGAAAAATAGGAACACGCAATACCCCGTTCAAGGGTATGGGTGGAATTTGCATAAAATATTCATCAAATTTCTATGGAAAGGCACAAACCACATACCTCGAGGTTAGAATGATGATATACTTAGATGTTGGCTTTCATTTTTCTCTCGGAGAGGACCCATGTTAACACGCCTTGCTTTACCGGTCACGCAGTCGCATGTGCGCGACTTTGATGTGCATATATATATATATATATATATGTATATATATATATATCTGTATATATATATACCTATACACATAAAAGCGATGCGTATATATAACATACAACGTAAACAACAATATATTGCTAAAATTAACAACTCAGGTAAACTGAATCTGGACCAGATAAAGGCCTCAAGGGTTCGCAGACTCAATTTCAAAATTAGAAAAACATACAATATGCAATAATTATGTATATACTTTTTATTACCCAACATCGGCAATAAAACGTAATCTCACCCAACTGCGGTTGTCGGAGCATGGTCCAACGATCCCGACACATATTCCGCATAAACCTTGAACAGATAAACACAAATTATTAACCAAACCCTAATTGTGGGTTTCGAGCAATTCCAAACCGAACACCAGAATTGCATCAACACTTCAAATTGTTGATGAACGACGTCATCAAAAACCTTACCTCGGTTAATCGAACCAAACCAAGGAGGAAGTGGAGAAAAACCCTGCGCGAAGGAGGAAACCGCAACAAGGGTTGCGATACATGGGTTGTTCGACCAAGGTCATACTACACAACTTCGGTAGGGCGTGCAAAGGAAGAGGGGGATCTGGCCGCTGGTCCGTGCGATAAAGGGAGAGATGCGTTACAGGGGTCCATGCTCGCTGTCCGGAGTCGCACTGCCCTGCAAGGAGGTCCGCCGAGGGTGGCCTTGTGCCACTACAAGGGAGAAGAGAAGCTGGCCGCCGCCATAGGAGGAGAGAGGGTCGTTGGTGCGCTACAGCAGGGGAACCTGCAGAAGGGGGAGGTCCGGTCGAGGAGTGTTGTGTGGAGGAGGAGTGCACTGCCATGGAGGGAGAAGGGTAAGACCCGCATTCATCTAGGGTTTCCCAAAAGAGGCCAAGCGTGAATTGAAGGAGAAGAAGAAAAAAATAAAGAAGAAAAAAAATAAAAAATAAAAGAAGGGGGAAAACTTGGTGACCCCCACGTGATTGAAGAGAAAAGAAAGGGACAGGGAAGAGTCACGCCCCCTTGCCCAGAGCCTTAAAATATATATATATATATTATTTTTTTTACTAACATATATAGTCAAGTATATATATATATAATCAAGTATATTATTTCGATCCTTCATTATATTAAGTAAAATATTTAACCACATTAATTACCACCATTATTATTCTTTATAACAATAATAACTCTAAATAATGGTAATTATTTTAATTATGAACC
The DNA here is from genome assembly GCA_963277665.1 of Viscum album. Classification (NCBI taxonomy): domain Eukaryota; kingdom Viridiplantae; phylum Streptophyta; class Magnoliopsida; order Santalales; family Viscaceae; genus Viscum; species Viscum album. Next base: position 1,506,227,781 of record OY728139.1, on the reverse strand, counting down.
CATAATAATAATTACATTATTATTACTCAACTACGATTAAAAACCAAGACCGCCGATTAAAACAAGGTGTCATCAAAATAATGTGTCATTAATAAATTGAAATTCTTCATTTTAAGCTAACCCAATTAATCCATCATTATTATTATCCAAATTAATAATAATCACCACCAATAATTATATTTAATTTATCATTTAATCATATGCTCCTTATTTAATTAAACTCTTCATTAAGATGTCACCACAATTAATATAATGCGTTTAAAATAACACTCCCTTTAATTAAAAATTCAACGCTAATTAAAATCCACTAAACCGTTATTTTTATTTAACATTCTTGGTCAAAATGCAACTTCACATTTAATTTCATTTGACCGTCATTTAAATTAATGCCTTTGTGCCACAATTAATAATAATAATCTCCCAACATTATTATTATGAAAAACATCCATTTGATTAGAATAATTAAATAATGTGTCTGCATTTCATTTAATGATAATAATATCCTAACATTATTATTATTAAAACATCCCATCAAAATAAAATATCCTTGACCCAAGTAATCAATGACTTTATTTCACGAAATTAATTAAATTCACCTTTCTAGGAATTTAATTAATAAAACATAATATAAATAATAATATCCTTATATTATTATTATTAAACATCCATTTAATCTCATTGAGTTACTTAATTAAATAGAATGTATTTTATTAAACCACAACGTCAATTAAAATCCGTTAACCATGATTTTAATTTGACACTCTTCGGTCAAACTGCGACGTCACATTTAATGGCGTTTGACCGCCACTTAAATGAACATGTCTGTGTATAATAATAATCTTCCAAAATTATTATTAATAAAACGTCCACATTTAATCTCGTTTGACCAACATTTTATTAAACTCATTTTCACAACATTTAATAATAATAATCTCTCACTATTATTATTATTATTAATACATCCATTAATTCAAATTAATTAGATAAAAAGTTTTGACAATCGGTCAACTGCGCGACATGACCGGCATGGTCTAACCGCCCATGCGCAGCCTGATGTCACCGCTTGAACCGGTTCGCGCACTCAGAACCTCGTTTCGAAGCGCGGTTTTAAAACTGACCCACTGATAAACGATTTTTTTTAAAAAAACTCGTACTTTATATGGTCTAAGAACACAGGTTCTTACAATTTTGTCAGTGCTCCGATTCATTATCTTCTACCAGAAGAAGTTTAGTTGGTGGTTTTCTGTAATACTTCATGTCTTAGTTTAGGATGTGTTCTGATGTAGCAAATATATGTCATTTCTTATGGGTCCTGGGGGATATTTCCCCATGAATGTTACTATGCCACCCAAAATCCCAATTTGGTGGTAGTGGTGTTTTCCCAGAAGTTGTGGATACATTGCCTCATTGGAGAGCGTTTCATGGTCTTCACCGATCATATGATCCTGAGGTACGTTTTCTTCTAGTGTGACTTGAACTTGCGGAAGCATCGGTGGATGAAGTTCTTACAAGATTGCCTCTTTGAAATTTTTTATACACCTCGAAAGGGGAATGTTGTAGCTAATGCACTGAGTAGGAAGCCAGTTAGTGATGAAATTCATGAATCATGTGATTCTTAGAGAGTAATGGATGTACATTTAGCATTACATCTTGATATGTGAGATGTTGGGGGAATAGGTTGTCTTTTTTAGATGATGGTGCAGTCATCTCTGGTACAGAAGGTGGAGTAATACTAGTTAGGGGATCATGAAGTGGAGTTCTATAGAGACCGAGTTTTTGTGGTGAGTACCCTAATGTCTAGTCTCAAGATGAACAACATTTGTTGTTTCTCTAGGGGTGGCTTTTCATTACTTTGGCGATGAGTGAGATGGTTATCAGAGAGTTATATAGTTCAGACTTGGTGGTATATCCAATAGTGAAAAAGATTTACTGAGCTTTGAGGAGTCAGTTATGATGGCCTGGGTTAAAGCATGTAGTTATAGATTTTGTGTCTGGATGTTTGGTCTGCCAGATGGTGAAGGTCAAGCACAGTGTTCCCGGTTGGTTACTCCAGTCGTTAGATGTTCCTCAGTGGAAGTGTGGGTATATCTCAATGGACTTTGTTACCAGTTTACCATGAGCTCTAAGAGGCTATGATTCTATATGGGTGGTAGTATATCATTTGATGAAATCCTTCCACTTTATAGAAATCAAGTATTTGTTCTTAGTGGAGGTTTTGTCAAGGTATTATCTTGAGGAGGTGGTGAGACTCCACGAAGTCCCGTGGATGATAAATTATTATTGAGATCCTTTTTTAACTACAAGGTGTGGAGAGATCTCCAGTATGATTTTTGTTCTTAGTTATTCCTTAGTATAGCTTTTCATGCTCAAATATACTCTCTGATAGAGCATACAATCGAGACTCTTGAAGACATGTTACGCTCTTGTGTCCTGGATTTTGGAGGTTCAAGGATGAGGCTCGTACCCTTGGGAGAGTCTGCATATAATAATAATTTATACTCCACCATCAGTATAGCTCCATTTTAAGCCTTGTATGGCCAAAATTTACATTCTCCATTATGATCTACTAGGTTTGAAGAGTTATGAATTATCAGGCTGGAAATAGTAGAGAATATGATAGAGATGGTTCCGGTGATTCATGAGAGGATGAAGGCAGCGTAGGATCGTCTGAAATCCTATGGTGATCATAGGAGGAAACCTTTTTAGTTTGACATTGGGGATCATGTTTTCTTAAAGGTGACTCCCCGTCATGGGATGTGAAGGATTTTTCATGGTAATAATATTTATCCTCTATATTTTGGGTTTTTCGAGGTGTTAGCTTCTGTTGGAGTCATGCTGTATCGGGTAGAATTTTCCTGTAGATGAGCCAGATACATTATGTTTTCCATGTGTCGTTTCTCCTTCATTGCCTTCATGATTAATCTCATTTCATCGATTGAGGTTAGATCGATGTTGATGATGATGTGACCTTCCAGGAGCTGTCTATGGAGATCTTGGACTGTAAGGAGAAAGTGTTGTGTGGGCCTGTTATACCCTTGGCTCGTCTCTTGTGGTAGTATGGTGGTGTGGAGGAGATTACGTTGGAATGTGATTCATAGATACATGCTTAGTACCACGAGATATTTTATGTTTAGATCTTCTATTGTTACGTTGTTTTTGTGTTTTTGTTGTAGACCTTTCCAATTTATATGATGGATTTCCCTTGTTTGTTCTTGTGTCGTGATCTCTTTTGAGAGGTATCTCCCCCAAGAGAGTGTTTTGGAGATAGTTGTGGTTGTTTCATAGATTTACCCATGTTCCTCTAGTGAGGTGGTTGAGTGACTTTGGTGGTGAGAGCCTTGATAGGTATCTTGAAAGGTGGTTGTTCAGACCCCTTTTTTCTGTTTCCTCTCTAGGTTGTTTTTGGATTCTTGAGGATGAGAATGTATTGAGAGGTATATGATGTAATGGCCCAGACCCCTTTGGTATATTCCTTCGGTGTAATCTTTTGTTTGAGGTGTTCTAGTAGGTCAAGGTGGCTTATTCCCCACATTTAGAAAAATTTCTAGTTCTATGAGCAGTGTTTCCATTTTTATGAATATTGTCATCGGCGAGTGATCTGTCAGTGATCCATCTTTCGGTGAGTCATCTATTAGAGAGTCATATATCGGTGATCCATCTACCAATGAGTCATCTTTCGGTGAGCCATCCATTAGTGATTCATCAATCAGCGAGTCATCTATCGTTGAGTATCTATCAGTGAGTCATATGTCTATGAGTCATCTTTTGGAGAGACATATGTGAATAGTGTCATTGGTGAGACAGATGTTAACAATGTTTCCATATTACTATAGTTTCCCCCATTTGACATTTTCTTTGACTAAAAACACATTCAAATCCTTATTTTAATGGATTTAAGTCCTATTTAAATATCATAACTCCTATATTAATTTTCCTAAGGTTTAGGATGCCTTTACTCAGTTAAAACAAGTAGTCTTGACAAGAACCACCTTTAATGGAAAATCTAAACCATTTCTAAACCACTACTCCATTTAGATTTTCAAAATGCTAAGATATATTCTTCCATGTTCTTCCATCTTGTTTTACTTGGTATAGTATATCCCAAACCACTGTTCCCAAGGATTTGTGGGATTGTTCTTTCCATGGATCGTTTCCCCTTTGATCTTTTCCTGGTGTATGTGCACCCCCTGTTTTGGTGAAAATAGGAAGTTTGGATCCGTCTTTGATATAAGGTATGTTCTACCTCCATTCTTCTAGGATCCTCAATATGTTTCCTACTATTTCTCTCTTCCATGTGATGGAGTGTGATATAAATGTTTCTAATGGAGCTTTCTTGGGTGTTGGTCAATGCAATTGTGTCGCAACATCCTCGGGTGGATGCAGTTGTTGCGGGAGAGGTGACAGTGATCCTTTGTGTTGGCATGTTCTCATGCAAAGAACATTGGAAACCATATGAGGTAGATGATTCATTGACTTTATATTTATTTTAAATTAATTCATATATTTATAATGTTTTATCCCACTAGATCATAATGAAATTGACATAATAAATATTTCAAACATATTAGATAATTGGTATCAATTTCTTAGTGATGTTATTGCCTCCTAATTTTCTAGATAGTGTGATATCTGTGATTTTTTGGTTTATCATGTCATTCTTGATGGAAATTGGTGAAGAACGTAAAAAAGATATTGATTTTGAATTAATTGGCCAAAGATAAAGCGGCATTTTAATAAATCTAGTTGTTTTTGTTATTGTGATTTGATGATAATATAATGGATGCATTAATTCATGTTGAAATGAATCTGTTAATTCGGTATAGAATAAAGAACTAGTGGTGAGATAAAGATAATTCCCTGAAGCATTTTTATTTAACCTATTTCTTGTGAATTCCAAGAACGTTATGCTTTGGAGTTGGGATTGCTCATTGTTTGTGAAGGAAAAATTCCTTATTTAGGGCCAAGAGATCTGCTTCCATGTTATCTATTTTCTCCAGATTCTGCTGTGTTGTGAGCTTGGGATAGCTGAGCCTGGAGGGTTGTTGTTGTGTGTGGGTTCAATTAGGTCCAATGGTTGAGGAATCATTTTATTCCTAGAGTGGTGAGATTCATCATTGTGAGGGTTTTGGGTAGGACACTATGGATGATGGAACAGGTTGAAGCTGGGCTTACCCGATGATATGAAAGTGGTTGTTGTTGAGTCAGATGTTTTTTATCAACTTTAATTTCCCATTTATTGTGGTAGATGGCCTTGTTTACCCTCCTTCCAAAAAAAGGTGAAGATGCACAGGGTATTCTACATGACTTCCATGTTTACATCCTAGAGTATGGATGGGCATGTACTCCTGCTACATGTGGAAAAGACTCAATGGGTATTTCATCAACTCAATGTGTTGAGGCCCTTTTGTTTGGTATCTTAAAATGTTTCCTTAGAATACCTAGAATTATTGAAAATTGATTTTGTTGTTAATAAATGTTGGAATAAATGATGTTAACCCATGGGGTTGGAGCTTGGTGGGATGCAATGTAGAGGTAGTATTTCTGAGAAGTTGTGGACTTAGTTTGGTAATGCATTGAGGGAATAGATCATGGTTAGAAAGGTAATGGGATGTAATGTGGTAAATTTTAATTGTTAAATAATTAATTACTATAAATTAAAACTGCTAAAAAGGGATAAAGTAATTAAATATAACTCTTTAAATGGATGTGTAATTATAGGATATCTAGTCTTAGCAGCGAAAAGCGGGAGTCCAAGATATGTTAGCTATAATTGGTACTAAGACTATGTTATGCCCATTTTTCAGCTGTTAGCTATATTATATTCTATAATTTTTGTGTTTATATATGCTACTCCACCATGTCAGTTAGGGAAACTGACACCCTAGGGAATCTGAGCCCCCGGGGGGGGGGAATTTCCCCAACATCCTAGTGAGAGGATGGATGGTTGACTACCCCCTTTGGCCCCCTCTCTTCTCTAGGTCGTTACATGTGCTGGTATGCACGGTGGTTAGTGTTTTCCATATATATGTGTAGAGGGATGTAATGGATTGTGGTTATTTCACACACATATGTTCTGAATATTGTTTCGTATGGACTACTATAGGTGTAATGTGTATAGGTTGTGATGGATAGAGGATCCTTACTCGGTGTATGGGTTGTAATGGATTGAGGTAAAATACTCGATGTATGATACTCGTTATATGAGCTGTAATGTATCCTAGAGAAAACCTAGTTACTTTTGGTTATATGGATATGGTGGTGGTGTGTTATATGAGGTGTAGGTTTTGGTGCTTCACCCAGGTGTCTTCGGGATAGCCTTTTTGGAGTGATATGCACAGGATGTACGCCATAAGGGAAAAGGGGAAAACTAGTGGGGAAGTGGTAATGGGGTTCCCTTGATATTATTTGTTAAATTATGTACTCTTATATGTGATACATGGTGATAGTATACATGGTGAGGTCCAGAACATAGTATACCTATTTTGGTGAAGAGTTCGTTTCTCTTGTTGTTCACTGTGCTTTATTATGTTTTCATTACTTTTGCAAGAGAGGTTCCAGGGATGATTACATTGAGTATATTGTTATACCCACCCTTTGTTATATAAACTATTTTTCATGTCAATTGGAGGAGGTTGGAGATTAGTATGTTTATCACTAGATTGGGGTTGTAGGAGTTTTCCAGGCTTCGTTGTCACTATCATTTTACTTTTTTTGGTACTTGTAGTTTTTCCATTCGGTTGTAGTATTTTTTTATGAAGTTATTTATGTGTAATTGTTAATTATTTTATATTGTAGTCTGAATAGTATTTTTTTGGTGTCTATCTTATCTCTCTCTTACGCATGTATTCCCTTAGAAGGTAATGCCTCCCATTTGTGTGTTTATTATACCCTCGGTTCTAGTTGCCAACCCAGGGCCTACGGGAGGTGGAAATCAAGGGGCTTAATTATCTCTCTTCTCACATTTCTAACCCAGGAGGGTAGTACACTGTGGGGTGGGGGTCCTGACAGGTAAGTTCATGAAATATTTATTAACATACAAAAATTTTGTGGGGGATCATTATCTCCAATTATGGAAATTATTGGGTTGGTGGTCATACCATTAACTAGGAAATCAATGGGATCTTTGGAACATTGTTCCTTCTTGTGACCTAGCTTTACTCATTAGTAATAAACCACATTACTATCATGAGGTTTAATCTAGTTATCATTTACCTTGCATGCAGTCTCAAAGTGACGTTTTGGAACACTATTTGAACCACTTCCCTGTATAAACTTTGAACCACACTAGACCACACTTTCGGGTTCCCTTATCCTCTACTTATTGATGAGGACATAGTTTACTATTTCCAAAACGAGGATCAAATGAAATACATTCACTTGATATTAGATGGTGTACACAAGCCCATCCTCAAAATTTATCATTGTTTCCAAATCGCCACCAACATGAGTAAATAAAAAACACTAGAGCTCTATAAACTGAGGGAAATAGCCCATCATAGAAACAATACTATATTTTAAAATAATAAACTATCTAGATTAGTCCTACCTCATTTTCCAAGGAAATAAATAATCATAGAAGACTGTCTAAAAACCATCCTCGACTATACCCTAATGATGATCTTCCTCGGAGATAACATCCCATAATCTTTTAGTATAATCTAGAAGCATATATGCTGAAACCGTCACTATCATATTAGGAGGTCTCTCATAGTGATTGAAAATAATAATCATATGATCCAGGCATTAATCTATAGCCTGAGGGTTGCCATTCCCGAAAAACATGAGTGGATGATACTGTTGAAATCCTCAAGTTGACTCTACCATAGTATGGGTAGGTTTCGGGGCTCCCTAAATGGTTATAGTAAGACATAGGAATCACTCTAAAAATGGTAATTACTACCTATTTTGAGAATATGAAGTGTTTCCATAGGTGGAACTATTGTAGGTAAGAATGGTGGCTTAGGCCCCACAACCTTTAGAGAATGTTCATCACTTCCCTCCTAGTGCATGACTCGAGGAGTTCGTTTTGGAATAGATCTTCAAATTTTAAGTACATGCCTTATATAGAACTTGATAATGACATAAGACATAGGTATAATAAAATAAACAGTATAAAGCCATTTTATATAATAGTATCACCCATCTTCTTACTCCTAAATCTAGGTATGGGAAAAATACATATCACAAGAAACACAGTACACATTAATTATTTCCACTGCTAAGATCGAGTCAGGGTCATGTTCTGTGATATAAGTTAGGGGTCCTGGTATATAGAGTTTCAATCATAAGTTAAAAATGTAAATAAAAATTAAATTTCAATTGAAATCCCTATTTAATGGTGACCATTTTATTTCAGAATTTAAATTCATTTCATTTGGTGGTCATTTATAATGCAGTCCTTTTAAATGGTAGAATTATATATATCACCATTTCTAATTTATAATGGACCATAGAATTTATAATTTGAAATACAGTTTCCATTTAATCACAACCATTAACACATTCCAACTCATGCGACCAATAGTCCATGACCCGTAATACAATAATTTACTACATAAGGTGTCAACATTAAACAATTCTCTAAAAAACTGTTAGGTTGATATAGGAACTTTTAGTAAAAAAATATTTTTCACATACCCCCTACATGATACATTAGCACAATTCTATATAAATATATATATCATGTAACTCATAGAAACCAAATTAAATAAAATCAATAAGAACAACCTATATGGAATGGCATAATGCATGACATATGAATCTTTATCTTCCTATGATAATGTATGAGTCAACACTTCCTTTCCATACTGGGCCTAGGGTAAAATGGAATCCGAATTCATAATACCAATAAAAATCAAACATCATGTGAGTAACCTAAAGGTGAAATCAAAACAACTGTAATAAGAGGAATCTAAAAACAATAAGTCTCATCCCTAGTAATTTGTATTTTCTCTATATAGAGGTTAGTTACTGCCAAGAACAATCTCATTAATAAATTTTTTTCATTCTTATTCAACATTCTTCTATCCCAAAATAATAATTCATATAAAAGAAAACTCAAATACCACATGGCGATGTCCCATCCCAGCTCACTTGATAATAGTAGGCGAATAGGGGACCACAAGGCCTCAAACAAACCTCCCCATATTCCATAGGCTTCCAACTAGCAATGAAGGTCCATGTTGGTATACTGTGGATAATATACCCTACTAATTAGAGTATCACAGTGTTAAGATAATGAATAAATAACGGAATCATAAAAATAAATAAAATCCAAAGTAACTCATCCAGATAGTGAAATACAACAAGAAAAAAGATTAACCATATGAAAAATGATGAGTATGTCATGGGTATATAAAATTAATAGGAACATGTATATATAAGTAAAACATAATGAAAAAAACAATAAAAAACAATAGAATAACTTCATGATCTAAGGCTCCGAATCGCTCTCCCAAGATCCCTTGCTATAATCAATCAAGCGTCAAAGACTGGGTGCTTTACATTATCCATACATGTATCCATGAAGTCTGACTATGTACCAAATGGTGGCTGGAATAGGGTGTGAGATATACTCAGAAGACCACCACCATCAGTTTCTAGAAGAATCCAACCAGGGCATATAATATGATTAGTGTGCATATATAGTAAAGGAAAAATAGTAATGTGATCTATAAAGGGTCGGATTCGGTCTATGAAGGATGTCTGGATGACACCGCCTTCTTTTCCCTATACCATGAAAACCTCTAAACAAATGTCATATTAAACATAAACATATAGGTTTATATCTATGTATATATGTGTGTGTGTGTGTGTGCTATATATGTAATAAAATTTATATCCATATATATATGTAGTGCATTCCAGGACCTGAGGTGTAACTCATGCATCAATGTCTAGTCATTTAAGTCTCACAAGGTTGTAAGGGATTCCATGCCCAAGTATCAAAAATCATTAGGGATGACATACATTAGTATCATTGGTATATGGGATTCCATGACTGAGTATCACAATTATATGGGATTCTATACCCAAGTATCATATCAGTAGGGATTCCATGCCCACTTATTACACGTATTTGGGATTTCATACCCAAGTATCATATTAGTATGGATTCTATGCCCAAGCATTAAATCAGTAGGTAATACCTTCCGAATGATCCTAATAAATAATAATAAAAATTATATTCAACAAGATCCATTAAATGGGTTATAATTCATTAATTATCCACTTAAACTAGTGTGTAACCATTATTTTTGTAAAATCACAAGAGATGGTTTCACCACTCACTTTCCATTTAATTCATCACAATAATTTCATCTAAATACCAATCCAAAACTACATAGAATGTTGTTTTGTCACATATGAATTTATAATATCATGGATAATTCCATAAGAACACCTCAATTGGTGTAATTAATCGAATTGATCATATTCCAACAAGAATAAGGAAGAACATTGTCATTTATCCTGTGGCTAACAAGTTAATTAAGGGATAATTATATTTTTCTTAGAACACAGGTCCAATTTATCATTTGATATCATGATGCATAATAAAATGAAAAAATACTTGATGTTTAATTAGTAGAACATATACCATATTCTTGTAGTATATTCCTCATCCAGTATCGATCCTTGATTTAGTCTTGAATGTGAGAAAATAGAGAAATATAAAAATTTCCAAAAAAATGGGTATACTGTTCGAACCCAAATAGCATAAAATATGGAAAAATCAACCATGAAAGGAATGTAATAGAATGAATGTCTTCCTTATATACATCCAACATGATAGAAAGTTCTTTGATCATTGTCTGAGTTAAGGAGAACCAAAGGAACATATGTGGTTCGTGAAGTGGGAGATCTCCGTGTGAGTTGTTATGAGAAAGTATGCGGGTTAAGATAAAATAAGTGTTCTACCCATTTTTAAAAATAATTCAATGAAATAATCATGATGTGAATGGAATTCAGATTCTGAATTCCTTGGGGCTTTCTCCTATAGTAAAAACCAATTCACATCATGTATGGTGTCTAGAAAGAACAATTAACATCATGAATTTAACTCACATTATTAATTTAATTCATTCCATGAATTTTTTCCACAGTCAGGATCCAACCCTCTACTACCCTCTTCCCAAAATAAAACTAACCATCCTAAATTCATGGTTACCCGATCTAATCCGAAAGAAAAACTTAATGTGGATTTAGTAAAATTTAAAGGATCCATACCACATATGAAAAATTGGGTTCTTATGTTACAACCCAAACTAACATTAATGGAGATTCCCCTTGATCTAATTAAATGTCTCATTATGTATAATTTTTATATAAAATGTGAAATTCATCGGTTTTATGATTTTTGATTTTAAAATATCATTAAGAATTGTGACTGTTGATAATATATATGTTGAATAGGGATCACATGATTAGTATAAATATAGGGCTTTAAAAAATCCAATTTACTCTGACAAGAGAAGCGATGGACTCATCTAGTAGACTTTCCCCATATGAATCCCATATATTGGTGCTCAGAAAGAAGGTGGAGTCATTGGTATTTACTCTTGACCAAGCCCAATCCGAGCTTGAATATGTTAAGATTGAGCAAAACCGCCTACGGGAGAAGTGGATGTTGACAGAAATTACCACTCGAGCGATGTTATTCGAGTCACCCCAAGAGTCTGTCACCATCGCGCACCTTACCATAAGGTCCTATGTGGGTATTTTATGTTGTTATGTAACAAGACCCTTGCACTATGAATATGTAAAATGATTATACATTCATTTTATTATTGTTACTTTGTAAATAGTTTTTAATGTAAAAATTGTTTTTTAAGTTTTCTTGAAAAGAAGTATATATAACATTAATGATGAAGATCAGCAGCCATACATAAGAAAATCCATGAAGGGAAATTTTCCAGCCAAAGTTGGTTGACATCAAAGAGGCCTATGGCTGCCAGCTTATTGGCCTCATTGTTTCCTTCCCTTTTGGTAAAGGAGAAGGTGCAGCAAGAGAAGACTTGGAGAAGTGATCGAATTATCCTGATGATGCAGCCAAAAGACTGCAGTTCGACGTTATTGTGGTTCATAGAATCAATTACGGTAAGGCCATCAGACATAATGATGATATCAACCCATCCACATTCCACAGCGAGCATCATACCTGCAAGGATGGAAGAGGCCTCAGAAACTGCTGGTTCCCAGAAAGCATGATGAGATTCATATTTTGCTGCAATGATCTGCCCCAGATGATTTCGGTCCAGGAGACCAAGAGAAACAAGCCCATCCTTGGGGAGAGATGCTTCCATGAAAAGCTTAAGACTCCCTTCCATTGTGGGGTTCCAATGAGGGGGACAGGAGGGGGTAACACCTGGCATAAAGTGTCCTTTGTAGTCATTCCAGCCCTCAATCCATGAAATGGCTCATTCAATCTAGAATTCGGGATGTTTATGAACGTGGTGAAAAGCCGAATCGTTACACCACATCCAAATGATCCAGGACATGGTGCAAATATAACCTTCATTAGATGATGAAATAGAGGAACCCCAATGCATCAGAAGATCAGGGAGGTGATAGGCAATGTCCAGTGAAGCATCCGAAGCCGAGCCCAATTTATTCCAAATTTCCTTAGCTCCCAGGTAGTGAATGATGGCATGCTATGGAGTTTCTGGAATATTCGGGCAGAAAGGGAAGGACTCAGAATTTTCCATTTGTCAGTAAAGGAGAAGTCTCATGGTAGGGAGGGTGATCATGCACACCTTCCACCAAAAAATGTACGTTATTTTTGGAATCAGGATGTCAAAATTATCCAATGGTTAATTCTTCATAATTTTCTATGACAGTCAAATATTTGGGTAAAAATTAAATACCATTTAAATATATAATGTGTTTTATGACATCATAATTACCCAATAGTGATGTAATAAAATACTATAAATGATATGTTCGGCCAATATATGTTTTACCATTAAAATAATGTTATTTTATGTTTGTTTTATTTATTTTAAAAAACATTAGTGGACCCTCCCAGAGTTATAGAACATTTTCACTTTTTAAATGAATTTACTTGAGAGTGTGAGTCACCTAATTATAATAAACCCTATTATTTTAATAATTTAGTCCATTGGACTTATAAAATATTGTTTTCCACCCCCTTGGGCAAAAACCACGGGCAATAACCATGGTCTAGTTTTTTGTTCTGATTATTTTAATGTGGGGTGACCCAAACCTAAATAATAAAGAATTCCATCTTCTTTCCTATATAAAACCACCCAATATCCCACTTAATCTTCCCTAAAAGACATTGTAGTTCGTACAAACTCTTCCCTACTCTCTCAAGAATCATCCCAAGGTGCCCCAAGCTCCCAAGAAGCCTCTCTCAAGCCTCTCCCAATCCTTTCGGATCACACTTCCATGTAAGTGATTTCCTCTTTTCTCATTTTTGTCTCAATTTAATTATGTTGTTATTCCATTTTAATTTCAATTAAAACTTTTGCGGTATTATTTTCACCTCCCCCATACTTCCCTCTTTATGTTTGAATTATGATATACCCCTTTCACTGTCATTTAATTCATCCCATTCACACTCGTTACCATGGTGAAATTCCGTAAGGAATTTCTCTCTCATCATTTACATTCAAGAAATTCATTTGTATTTTGAATCTTAATTCCTTTACTTATGTTGGGAAATGTTTCTATATGAACCCCTTACTATCCATTTTATGTAAATATGATGAGACACCCCTTTCTCTCTCATCAACCATTTTTACAAATTTTTATGTCACACGGTTATGCTGCAGAAATTGCACCACGATTTTTCAAGCCAAAATCATCATATAGTGAATACCATACACGTGCCTATATCAATGGTATTCACCATTATGAACAAATACATCTTGAAAGGTACTTTCATGTGTGTATTAAACATTTCTTAATCATGGAATAACTTATTGTGTTGAATTATTCCATGTTATATGATCCATGTGGCACACTAATGCATGAAATGAAATGTTTTACAAGGGTGCGCCCTGATAGCACTCCAATTCATTGGGTAAATATTAGTGTCATGATATTTTAAGTGAAATGTGGGTTTACTCAGGCTAATTCTAGTGAAATGAGGGTTTACTAATGGTTCATGTGAAATGAGCTTTGGCTCATGCTAAAATCAGGTTAAATGTTGTTTCTACATTTCCATGTTATGATTATCATGATTTATCATGCCTTTATGTTTCTCTTGTTCTCCATTGATATACATATTTTATAACACATGATGTATTCCTCATGTTATTCCATGTTTATTCCTTTACTGGGCTTTATATCTCACCCTTTTGATATGCATGTCCTCAGGTTATCTTATGCAAGGTTAAGTACGAGGGAATGTAGTGGTCATGTAAAGGAATTTTCCTATAATGATGTTGTATTTCATGTTTTAAGTTGTTATGTAATGGAACTAAGACCCAAAGACACTAGAACACTCGATATTATATGTTTTATAAAGTGACGTTTATGTAATATATCAGGATTAAGTGCGTAATAAGGAGCGGGGTTTTCATAATTGGTATCAGAGGATAGGTTTAGTTATTTTTTGGATTAGGATTATAAAACCCTAGTAAATTCCTAGATACATGACTAAATATAATTAAAATATCCTTAAGTTTTTTTGAGTACTGAAAAAGTGGATTGTCCAAAAAATACATCCATGTCTGGATACGAGCAGGTAGAGGCGGCTCTAGCACAGATGTACCTAGGGGTGAAAACCCTGACATGTAGTTTCAGGCTTCACCTGAGGTATCCTTGTACACGACAATGAGCCTTGATTCACTCTTGGTTACACTACTCCCAGGGGATATTCTTAGGTAAATTCAAAAGGTTAGTATGAACCCTTATTAATAGAATTAAAAAAATCCCCAATAATATATGTTAGAAAGTAGATCATGAATAGTATGAATTGAAGCATATGGATTCATATTTTAAGAAAATAAAAGTTATTTATAAGTCATCAGTTTTGTCCTTGGATTACCCTTTATGCGTTACCACTAACTTTCCTTTTATTCCATCCAATTTTTGGTAATAGGAGGACTCGGGCAAACAACTTATGTGAAGAACAATGTGATGATTGTGCTAATGAGATGCCCAATCTAATGGGTGTGGAAATCGTGAACTTTGGCATGCTTCTCACTCATTTAACACAAGATTTTAATAGAAACATGGGTCAAGAGAAACATTAAACCCCCCCTAAGAAAGAACAAGTCGCTGTTGAGAGCTTCATTAGACAAAAACCTCCTACTTTTAAAGAATCATCTGATCCCTCAATCGCCGAACAATGGATCAAATCCATTGAAAATATCTTCACAATCCTTTAATGTTTAGAACAAGAGAAGGTTCTCTAGGATGCTTATCATATGGAGGGTGAACCTGATCAATGGTGGATGTTGATCAAAAATACAAAGCCCGAGGAGGATATCGTGGTGTTGGAATGGAAGGATTTCCAGAATTGTTTTTTGATAAATATTTTCCAATGACCCTCTGAATTAAAATGGAAAGGCACTTCCTTTCCGTAAAGAAAAAAAGACAATGAATCTATAGAATTGTACAAGGAAAACATAACAAGGCTTGCATGATATGCATCCGTCTTTGTCATTACCCCCAAATGTAAGGTTGACCGCTTCATTGGTGGGATTAAACCTACCCTACGGAAAGCGCTGGTGATCCGTGACTTCGACAGATATGAGGAAATTGTCTGATGTGCCCTCAGGGTCGAAATAGAGATTGGAGAATCTTAGGGGTATCACTGGGATAAGAAGTGTAAGGTGGACTTCAATTATGGAGGTCTGGTGGATAAATCCAATGGTTCTAAGAATATCCATCACCCCACATTCCAAAGGTGCGTAAAAAAGCACACTAGAAATTTCATGAAGGGGACAAGGAAATGATTTATATGTGGAAGATAAGGGAACCTTTCTATTAACTATTGGGAATAAAAACCCGCGGTTGTGAAAGAAAAGAGGAACACTCCGCTCGACCCTCAATGTGTTCTTCATTGCATCAATTGTAAAGAACCGGGGCACTTTGAAAACCAGTGCCCTAAGTCAAGGGTTTTTGGAGGCAACCAACAACCACTAAGGTAGCCAGGGAAAGATATTTCCATCACTACCGCCGATGTGAACCCCAACAACAAAGTGGTTACATGTACTCTTATTATTCATTCAAGAACAGAGAACATACTTTTTTATTCTAGTTCTCCGCATTCTTTAATATCCTGAATGTTTAGTAGAATAATCCCAACACCACCAAAAATCATGGAAGTAAAGATATCAGTGAGTACGGAAAAAGGTTAAATCATTGCATCACTTGAATATAACTCTTCCCCTATCATAATTTGTGGAGTGAACTTCCCATAAACCTCTTAATACTCCCTCTGGTAAAATTTGATGCAGTTATCAGCATGGAATGTCTTTCCTTATATAGAGAAAACATAAATTTCTATGAGAGGGAAATCACACTCTATATCTAGAATCGAACCCCGATTATATACAAGTGAAAGGAAGAAGATGAATATTATTTAACTCCATCATCTCAAGCATTGATATTACTACCTTATGAGCACGTATATCTGGCTCAGATGATTGAGTCTAAGGAGGCAACCATCTGTGAAGACATGCCTATTGTGAGGGAATTCGCTAAAGTGTTTCCTGAGGAATTGTATGGTCTTCCTTCTTGAAGATATTTTGAATTCGCAATTGATCTTATACCAGGGGCGTTGACAATATCCAAGACTCCATATATAATGGTTTTTGTGGAGCATGAGGAGCTGAATAAACATCTACAAGAGAATCTGGATAAAGGGTTTATATGCCCAAGTGGTTCACAATGGGGTGCAACTGTCCTCTTCATCAATAAGATAAGGATGGGTCAATGTGCCTTTGCATCAATTATCGTGATCTTAAAAAAATCATGACAAAGAACAAGTATCATCTCCCACAAATTGATGACATGTTCGATCTACTATGTGAATAAGAATACTTCTCCAAGGTATATTTGTGGTCACAATATTATCAAGTAATGTAGAAGAAGGGAGATATCCCAAAAACTACTTTTAGAACAAGATATGGGCACTATTAATTCATATTAATGCCTTTTTGGACTCACTAATGCTCTAGAAATCTTCATGGACATGATGAATAGGGTCTTTAAAGATTACCCTGACAAATTTGTGGTAGTCTTTATAGATGATACTCTAATATACTCCAAAATCAAGGAGGATCCTGAGGATCATCTAAGAACTATACTAGAGACTTTGCGAATGGAGAAGCTCTATGAAAAGTACAGAAAGTGTGTGTTTTGGTTGAAACATGTCTCATTCATGGGCCATATCATCACAAGTAATGGGTTATCTATGGATCCATCCAAGATAGCTATAATAGAGGGATGTCTGAGGCCAACATTAGTAACGGATATCCATATATTTTTGGGGTTAAAATGATATTATCGACGATTTTTGAGAAATTTCTCATGATTGTCCAACCCTCTTACTAAGATAACTCAAAAGGGAGTAAAATTTTCTTGGAGTGATGAATGCGAAGACAATATCAATGAGTTGAAAATTAGGCTTATCACTACACTCGTACTCACTTTACCGACCAAGTGGAGAAATTTTTCTAGAATTCAATGATGCTTCGACGAAGGGAATGGGCTATGTGTTGATGAAAAATGAAAAAGTCATTGCATATGCTTCAAATCAATTGAAATTTCATGAGAATAATTATCTAACACATGATCTAGAGTTGGATGTGGTGATCTTTGATTTAAATTTTTTTTAGCATTATCTCTTCGGGGAGAAGTGTAAAATATAAACATACCACAAAATCCTCAAGTATATATTTAGAGAGAAAGAGTTGAACATGCACTGAAGAAGATGGTTAGAGCCGATCAAAGATTGTGACTGATCAATCCATTACCACCCTGGGAAAGTGAAAAAAGTGTTATATGCTCTAAGTAGAATGGACCCATCGATTCTATCACTAATGAGAGTTGAGAAAGATCCAATCTTCTTAGATTTGATGAATATGGACAGGGGAATCATAAAGAAGGGAACACCATCAATCCTTTCACAAATGATTTCTCAACCGTCTCTTTTGGAAACGTTAAATTAATTTCAAAAGGATGATGTGAGAATTCATAAGAAAGTGGAAGCTATCAGAAGAGGGAAATCCTCGGAGTTCATTGTTATAGACGAAAGAATTGTGTTATTTGGGAAAGGATTATGCGTTCCATCAAGTTCAGAGATGAAGAAGGAACTTTTGGATGATGAAAATAGTTCAAATTTCTTTATTCACCCAGGAAACAAAAAGATGTATCGAGATCTCAGATATCATTATTGGTGGGATAATATGAAGAATGAGATCGTTGAATCTACATCAAAGTGTGTGGTGTGTCAGCAAGTGAAGGATGAGAGACATAAGTCTAAGGGGATGATGCAACCATTACCCATACCAGCAGGAAAATGGGAGAACATCACCATTGACTTTGTCACCAGACTTCCAAAGACATCCAAAGGCAATAATGCAATCTGAGTTGTTGTGGATCGTCTTATAAAGTATTCACACTTTATTTCAATTCGGGAGGATTTCTCATTAGATCAACTGGCACCGATATATATCAGGGAAGTGGTAAGGCTGCATGGATTACCACTATCTATTGTATCCGATCGATATCCAAGATTTACCTATAAGTGTTGGAAGAGTCTTCAACATGCTCTGTATAGTGAGTTGAACTCCAGTAAAACTTATCATCCTTAAATTTAGGGCCAATTTGAGTGGACTATCCAAACACTTGAGGAAATGATGAGATCATACTCAATGGATTTTAAAGGAGGATGAGATCAACATCATCCTCTGGTTAAATTCTCCTATAATAATAGTTTCCCCTCGAGCATCTAAATGGCACCATATGAATCCCTTTATGGGAAAATGTGTAGAACACCGGTGTGTTGGGATGAATTCGGTGAGTGTAATCTTCTAGGAATAAAAATGGTTGAATAAATGATGGATAAGTTGAAAACAATTTAGCATC
Source organism: Viscum album (assembly GCA_963277665.1). Classification (NCBI taxonomy): domain Eukaryota; kingdom Viridiplantae; phylum Streptophyta; class Magnoliopsida; order Santalales; family Viscaceae; genus Viscum; species Viscum album. The sequence goes on along the minus strand of OY728139.1, from coordinate 1,506,208,716 downwards.
ACATCTAGGTAGCCCAGAGACGACATAAGAGTTATACAGATAACTGTTGATGAGACCTTGAGTTTAAAGTCTGAGGCATGGTATTTCTACACATATTATCATGCAAGAAGGTCATGAGGTTTGGAAAGAAATTTAATTTAAGTCCTATATACATTAGCCCATTAGAGATTCTTGATCATGTCGGGGTTGTAGCCTATCGAATAGAACATCCACCAACCATGGAAAATGTACATTATGTCTTTCACGTATCACTCTTATGGAAGTACATACCAGACCCTTCACATGTACTATCTTCATAAGTGGTACAACTAGAGGATGATCTTTCTTATGAGGAGCATCTAGTGAAGATCTTAGATCGTAGAGAAAATGTTCTACAAAATAAGACATTTCCCCTTGTCAATGTGTTGTGGAGAAACCACAAGTTTGAATAAGAGACATGGGAATTGGAGGAAATGTTGAAGCAAAGTTACCCACATCTATTTTAGTGTGGGAAAAGGAAATTTCTAGGGAAAAATTTCTTAAGGGGGGAATATTGTAATGACCCAAACATTAATTAATTGAAATACCTCCTGATCTAATTAAATGTCTCATTATGTAAAATTTTTATATAAAATGTGAACTTATTTGGTTTTATGTTTTTGGATTTTAAAATATCATTACGAATTATGACTGTTTCTAATATAGATGTAGAACAGTGATCACGTGATTAGTATAAATACAGGGCTTTAGCAAATCCAATTTACTCAGACAAAGGAAGTGATGGTCTCATCATATAGACTTGACCCATATGAATCCCATTTATCGGATCTTGAAAAGGAGGTGTCTTCATTGGGCTTCTCTCTTGACCAATCCCAATTCGAGCTTGAATACATTAAGCCTGAGCGGAACTGCCTACGGGAGAAGTGGATGTTTATAGAAATTCCCACTCGAGCGATGTTATCTAAGCGACCCCAATAGTTTGTGACCATCACGCACCTTACCCTAAGGTCTTATACGGGTGTTTTAAGGGTTTATTTAACAACACCCTAGAACTATGAATATTTACCTAGATTGTACATTCATTTTATTATTGTTACTTTGTAAATAGTTTTTAAATCACAAGTAGTATTTCTAGTTAATATTCAATTAAGAATTATATTTTGATGAATTAATGTATTTTTGAATTAAATAAAATTTTAATAAAATATTATTAAATTAATTTTTATTAAAAATAAATGATTGTAAAATTTTATGAATGTAATTGTAATTTTTATTATGGTTTGAAAGTTGTTTTTATCAAACCCCATGAATTTTTTATAAACATTGGTTTTAATTTTAAAAGTAAAAATTCACTAATTTAGAAAATTATTTAGATAAAATGAATATTGTTTTTGTAATCATGATGTCTAAATTATCAAATGGGGATGTTTTCATAATTTTCCGAGACAGTCGATGTTTTGGGTAATAATTAAATACCGTTTAAATATATAATGTGTTTTATGATATCATAATGACCCAATAGTGATTTAATAAAATAATATAAATGATATGTTCGTACAATATATGTTTTACCATTAAAATAATGTTATTTTATTTTTTTTATTTATTTTACAAAACTTTAGTGGACCCCCCAAGAGTTAAAAAACATTTTCACTTTTTAAATGAATTTCCTTGAGAGTGTGACTCACCTTGACATTAGCAACCCTATTATTTTAAGAATTTCGTAAATTGACCTTATAAAATATTATTTTCAAACCCCTTTTGGAAAACCCCATGGGAAAAAACCAAGGACTGGTATGTGGTATTGATTAGTTTAATGTGTTGTGGCCCAAACATAAATAATAAAGAATTCTCTCTCCTTTATTATATAAACCCACCCAAGATCCCACTTTATCTTCACTCAAAGCCTTTGGAGATCGTCCAAACTCTTAAATAATCTCTCTAGAATCCTCCAAAGCCTCCCTAAGCTCCCAAGAACCCTTTATCAATCCACTTCCAAGTCTCTAGGATCACACTTCCAAGTAAGGGATTTCCTCTTTTCTCATTTTGGTCTTAATTTAATTATATTTTTATACCACTTTAATTACAATTAAAAATGTTGGGGTATGATTTTTCACCTCCTCCATACTTACCTATTTATGTTTCAATTATTAGATACCCCTTCCACTCTCATTTAATTCCACCCATGCACACCCATTACCATGCTGAAATTCTGTAAGGAATTTCTCTCTCCTCATTTAAATTCAAGAAATTCCATTGTATTATGAATCTAAATTACTTTACTTATGTTGGGACATGTTTATATATGAACCCCATACTGTAAATTTCATGTAAATATGATGAGACACCCCTTTCTTTCTCATCAACCATTTTTATGAATTTCTATGTCATGTTGTTATGCTGCCGAAATTGTACAGTGATTTTCCAGGCCAAAATCATTGTGTAGTGAATACCATACCCATACCTGTATCAATGATATTCAATGTTATGAACATATACATATTTAATTTTAATTTATTTTGTGTATTACGCAATTCTTAGTCATGTAATATCTTATTATTTTTAATGATTCCATGTTATATGATCCATGTGGCACACTTATGCATGAAATGAAATGTTTAAGAAGGGTGTTCCCTGATAGTGCTCCAATGCATTGGGTAAAGATTTGTATCATGATAAATCAAGTTAAATGAGGTTTTAATCATGATAATTCAATTTCAATGAGGGTTTACTCATTCTCCATGTGAAATGATATTTTTCTCGTGCTAAAATCATGTTAAATGTTGTTGCCACATTTCCATGTTATGATTATCATGCTTTATCATGCCTTTATGTTTCTCTTGTGCTCCATTGATATACCTATTGTCTAACACATATTGTATTCCACATTTTAATCCATTTTTATTCCCTTAATGGGATTTTTAGCTCACCCTTTTCTTATTCATGTCCTCAGGTTATCCAATTCAAGGTTAAGTTCGAGGGAATGTAGTGGTCATGTAAAGGAATTTTTCAATAAAGATTTTTCATTTCATGTTTTAAGTTGTAATGTAATAGTCCTATGCCCTAAAGACACTAGACCTCTCAATATTCTATTTTTTATCAAGTGAATTGTATGTAATAAATCATGTTTAATCGTGTAATAAAGAGTAGGTTTGTCATATCTTACACTCATTAGGAACAATACACTACTTGTAAAACATCAATGATATATTAAAGACCAATCACACGGGATGATCAATTGTAAAGTTGTCACGTATAAAGTAATAATAAAAATATGTGATGTTCATCTCAATGTAATCCAAATATTAAAAAAATTCCCTCAAGTTCTAATTAGGTAAGGTTTCCACTAACATAAGAAACCTCATATCTTAAGCCTTGGACTAGGTAGCATCCTCGTGTAGGGAAACACATGCCTCTAACCAAGATGTATGAAATCTTGAAATATATTATTGTTGTTCCATCCAAGATTTCAATTATATATTCCCTTAATCTCTCAAATAATCTTTGATAATCACTTTTTGAGGCTCTATTATGATATCTAGAGTTTTAATATAAGGCTTATACTTCTAAATTATATCATATAGAGACTGGACCCAATGAATTCCTTACAGTCATCTCTTTTATAGATAAAAACATGAAAATAACCACACATAGACACATCATACCCCTATACATTTATTTAAAGTTAGATGAAATTTTTTATTCATTAATCCCACATTGAAAAAAAAATATAATCAATATTATCTTATTTTTTACACTTCGAAACTTAGGCTAAAATGAATAAGATTTGTCTCCCTCAACTTCATAAATTAAAGGGTGTAATAAAACCAAGAAAAATCTCTTTGTTCAAATATTTCTTAGGTACCTTCTTGGGGACCCTATATTTTATTCCATGTTCATTGTTGTCTGTTTGGAAAAATATTTCAAATTTATGTTGGGAATACCATGACATCATTTTCATGTGGTGGTTCCCACTTCATTTAACCAATTCCATAAGTACTCCATCAATGGATAATCTGGAATGAAACATAGTGATGGTACCCCTTTTGATTCCCATTAATATCAATACATAGATGTGGGATTGTACTTGAGAGATGGGATACAACCTACTATTAGTGATGTCATCTAAATCACTATCCCAAATAGTTTTTAGATGGCCCTCGTCAACCTATTTTATAAACTCATGATGATTATGTATTACCCATCAACCAAATTAAAGAAATAACTTTGGGATTGGATACATATAAACCATTATACATGGTATCAGTTTCATTAAATGAGTTTAGTTTCACAGAGGAAGGATGAACTCTTGATCATAGTTATAATGTCGTTGATGGGAAAGAACTTATTTTTTCTCCAAAACCTATGTATATCCTTCATCACCACCCAGATCATAAAATTATCTTACACCATCGATATAAATGAAAAGTTACTCTATATAATTCCTTTTATCTTGGGATATCATCAAATTGAATTCCCCTAATGACGGTGAAAAATAATGAGAGCATATTGAGAATATTTTTTATGATAATGCCCATCCATTAGCACTTTAAAAATTTAGATATGCCTACTCATCAGTAGTGTATGATAAAAATTATCTCATATTATCTTCCAATCACATAAATGTCCCTTAAATGATTATATGCACTAAAATTGAGGATAAATAATATGATATATAGTATGTTTATAATTCCACCAATAATGATGTTCATGCATCCTCAATTTGAGGACTTTGAGACACTTCCTCATCATAAAAAAAGGATGAAAATGCCCTTTCATTGTTTCCAAATACCGAAATTATAGAGACATGAGCCTTTTGCATATAACATTTCATGATTTTAACCATAATTCATCATCAGAGTACAATTTAAGGATCGTTAAGTCTAGTGTCTTGGGAGACTAGGTACATACACCACAAAACATGGGGCTAAAAAAACTTCTTTATTTAATCTCCATAATGAGCTCCTAACTTCCTTTGAACCCTTACATATGCATAGGGTACCCTGGGGAACACATTAACAAAGGGATGAGATAAAAATCCCAACAAGGGAATGAACATAAGGATACATCTCAAGCACATGAGTTAGGAGACATGACATAATGATATCAAAAGCATGTAACTTATAAAATCATTTAGTATAAGCACGAGATCATATATACAAGGAATCATATAAATGTGTCAGAATAATAAAAAATTTCTTTAGTATGGGTCAAGGATAACCGCTAATCCCATTTCCCATTTCAGTATGGGTCAAGGCTAATCGCCAATCCCATTTCCCATTTCAGTGCGGGTCAAGGCTAACCGCCAATCTCATTTCACATCGCATCTCATGAGACATAACCTTACCCAATGAATTTTAGCGCTATCTGGATGAACCCATCTCAACATATTCATGAATATTCATTCCACATAAGTAATCATACATAATCAACCATACATAAACCAAAGGTTACCCATGGAAAGAATTGGGTACCACAATCATGACAAAAAACATATCCAATGGGCGTATCACGAAAGTGTCCATGAAAGGAAAGGATTAGAAGATAAATGGACATTCATAGGGTAAAATAGTAATATAACATGGTAAGTGGTGTCAAATATAAGCAAAAACATATTATAAATGTATTTTAGAAACATTAGCATTAAAACATTTTTGTGCGGTTTTAAGGAAAACACTCCAGAGCTTTTCAAATAGAAAAGAGGAAATTATTTTATATAAAACCAGAATTGAAACAAGAAGGTTTTCATAATAAAAATAATGATTTTATAAAGAAAATGGTGTCTCAAAATAGAGGATAGAGTGAACATGAAATTTGGGTAAAAATTTGGGAAGTCCCCATAAAAGAGGTTTGCTTATCAAAAATTTCTAAGGAGGGAATCTTTCAAAAAAATGTATATCCCCGAAAGAATGTCACGAAAGGGTATTGATATAAGAATCTTTTACAACTAACCAGAATTAATAAGATTCACATAAATAGATAATATAACACCATTTTGAAAGAAATATAAGGCAACCCGAAAGAACAATGAAGGTTCGGGTAGAATTCGTTACGATTTTGTTGGCATGGTGCCGGGTGTAATCAAGAGGGATTGATGAGAGATAAAGGGGGTTTCTAATCACTTATAAATCAAGTGGGAAGTATGGGGAAGGTGTATAAACATTCCCCATCCCTTGGTATTATAGAAAAGGTCATATCATAGAGAAATATCTTGATTAAGAGTGAAAAGGGGAGGATCCCTTACCTTAAACTCGGTGGTGTTCTCCACTTGTTATTAATGACCTCTTGATACTTCCTCCATTGAGAACCTCTTAAGGTGAGATGTTTTGGTATTTTGAGGTGGATGAGAGCTTTTGGACGTTGGGAAAGACCTTGGAGAGATATTTGGGCACAATTTAGAGAAGGTTTGGATCATGAGAGGTGTGGACAGAAGAGGGAGTGAAGGGGTTGTTTATAGTGGAGGAGAGGAGGGATTTAATGATATTATAATCCTTAATTTATTATTTCTTCAAAAGACAAAGAATAGTAAGTATTCCATGAACAATAATAGTAAATGGGTCATGTGAATTAGAACCATGGGTGTTGACATCATCCATGATGCTAGAAATAGTTTATTTATCTTATAATATATATATAAGGTAGATTACCGTATTTTACTATTCATCAAAAATTCAAGTATGTTAGAAAAATATAAAAAATTCACCCAAACCATTTTTCGACATGTAAAATCAAAAAATGAAGTCTATTTTTCAAAAAAAGTTTTCTATATATTATTATTTTAATATTTAATTAAAATCATAATTTATTATCAAAAACCAGATTTAAAAACATGCATTAACTCATTCTAAAACATAGGTATATTGTACATACAACTTGAATATTATTTTTATACTATCATAGGTGAGGTTACTATTCATTAGGGTATATAACTATTCATAAGGGTATGTTACTATTCATTAGGGTAGGTTACTATTCGCCAAAAAATTAATTTTTTCTTATCGGACTCCAAAAAACATCTTGAACACAACTATGTACGTCAGATTTTCAAAATTCCAAACACAGAAGTGACAAACTTATGTTTAAATGTCACTTATCACTTTTTAGTTCATTATTATGTGATTTTATGGCATATTTATAAGAAAGTAATCTCCATTAAAAACATTGGTTCGTTAAGGAAATGATGACTTTATTACCTCTTCCACTTAAACTAAAGTAGCTGAAGAAGATGAAAAATATCTTATATATTCTCCTCCATCATTTAATTAAAAAGTATCTTCTTTCATTTATGAACTTAGATAGATTATTTTGGGTGTATAAGAAGACATGTTACCCACTTTTTTCAGTGCCCCCATGTCTCCCAATGAACAAGATACATATATATATGTGTCCAAAAATAAAATTGATATTTCTTAACCTGTAACTAAAAACAAATACATTTAATACTTCAAAATTTTCCCACCCATTATTCGGGTCTTCTTAAAGATAATCATGGCCACAATTAGGAAACCATAAGAATACATCTGACTTGTGTTGCCAATTTTGAAGCTGATGTTGAAAATCTTATCAAATCCAACTTCATTCAGGAAGTTAAGTACTTGAAATGACTTTCCAAAAGTTCTCTTATTAATAATAAGAATGAGAAAATCATATTTTACATCGACTTCAAAAATATTAAATGTCATTTCCTAAAATTTGATTTCGTAGTTTTGACTATAGAACTTTTGATCAATGAATATGTGGGTTTTTAACCCATGACCATCATGGACGAGTATTTTGGATATAACCTAGTCTAAATGGACACCGTAGATGAGGAATCCACCAATTACAGGGATCTAAAAGGATTTTACTATTATTGAGTGATTTCCTTCATCTTGAATATTTCTTATACCACATATCAACCTTCCATGCACCATATTTTCAAGCCTTTCTTGGAAAAAACATAGAATGTAAAGTTGTTGATGTAGTGGTTAAATCTCATTAGTGTTATGAACATCTTTCCAAAATGAACAAAAAATAAAACAAACTATATTTTACCACTTTAAAATGAATCCCTTTAAGTGATCTTTGAGTGTGACATTGACATTGATTATGAAAAGACTATGGTGAACCTTAACATGAAACCTCCATGAAATCTCAAATAATTGATATAGATTCAAGGATGAATCACATAATTTGGAACATTTATATTAAAACCTATAGGAATGTTCCTACCCTTATCCAAGGTCATAAATAATGGATTTACCAATAAATGGAATGAATATTGCGAGGAAGAATTCAAAATTATCAAGAAATATCTCTCAATCCCACTGATATTGATAAACAAATGTCAAAGAAAATCCACATATTTTGTATGGGCAAGGATTAGAGTTATAACTTGTTTCCCTTATAATATTTAAAAATTACTATAGAAAATAAAATATTCTTTACTATCTATCAAAAACCATTATAGACAATGAGGTTTAATATTCTTCCATTAAAAAGAAATTACCTCGCATTGATCTTTGTAGTTCAAAAACTTAAAGACTACCTTAAACATCACAAGGTCTATCTAGTCTCTCATATTTTACAAAAAACATCTTTAATCAGTTGATGTTTATTTTATGTTTATTATGGTGGAATATCAGCTTTTATCAATTTAATATCAAGTTCATACTACAAAAAGTTATGAATGGGAAGACACCAGAAAACATTCTCCCAACATATCCCACTTCAAAAAGTATTCTAGTAGATAAACAATTCTTAATAAAAGGGTATTATCTATTCATAAAACTCCCCATAATTGGTATATATATTTCTGTGGCTCCTCCAGAAGCACAATTTTATGAATTATGGAAAACCTAAATTTTAATAGAGTCGGCTTGGGAATTGTCCTTATCTCTCCAGTAAAGGACAACCTACGATAATCCTTATTGTTGTAAGAAGGTTTCACCTACAATGAGGTATAATATTGATCTCCCATTTTAGGTTTTTAATTTTTAACACCTTGAGATATTATGATATATTTCTCTATAAATAAATTTAAATTTTGTGACAGATTTCTTTACACGCAACATCATGTTTAAACAAAATGTGATATTCTATTAAATTATTATTATTTAATGTAACAGTTATCACATTTCAATTGCAATGGAAGGTGAGAATAGGAATTATCACATTATGAAAAATATTTTTAAATTCTATTTTAGAATAAACAAATATTCTATATTCTATAATTTCATTTTATACTTAAAAATGTTTTTTCATCTAAAATTGTTTTTATTGTATTTTTTGTACAGATGTTATAATTAATTTATAAAAAATTTGGAAATTTTGTTATGGGAAATTAATCTAGTTTTTGAAATAATCATATCAATATTATCTTAGGGTGAATGTTTGTAATTTTTTTGAAATATTTATTTTTAAAAGAATAATGAAAAATACAAATTTTTCTAAAACAATAATTTTTTCATTAAATTTAGTAATTAAAATGACTAATTATGTTTTTAATATGATAATAAAGTAAAATAAGTCAACTTTAATTATAAATAATCTAATAAATTTATTATTAATTATTATTATACTTTATTTTGTTATAAGTTTATTTTTTTAGTATATAAATTAATTTTTCGTAAAACCGGTTTTTCATCACTTTTTCCATGTTTTTTTTAAATATAAAACTGCCAATTATTGAAATTGATTTTTATAAAATTTAATACATAATCTGAATCATCATTTAAAAATAATTTAATTAGGGCACAATCATTTTTTTCCATTATGAATAGTAACTAATGTAAAACATTCAATACTATGATAATGGTTAAAATGCTTAGCAGGGGTTGAACTAAAATTTTAAGGGTAAAATTTAATTAATTTTTTATATAAATACATTTTTATCTCTATATTTAGATCATTTATCTTCTTTACATCAAAAATATTATAATTTTGAGCCATATGGCTTGAGTAATGAAATAATATATTTTAATATTTTGAAACAAAATCTAAGTGTTTCCTCTCCCTCCAGTATAATAGGACACCAACTATCCTCTCATACTCACACTTAATTATCCTTATATATCCTCTATTACCTATGGAAATACATTAGTAAAAGACCTCCATTTATCTAGAGTTTCTATTTTATTTAAAATACCAACCTTACAAGGGTTAAGGTGTAAGCCAAAGGTGGTTTTCAAAAGGAGTTGTGTAGCTCTTAACCGGGTGTTTTCATTTTATTTCTTCCTGTACCTCATTTAGTTATTTTATAAACATGATGATATAATAAAATTAGTATATCCCATACACTTAGATGTTTTTTATATATGTATCAACCTTTATTTATCACCTTCACCATCAAATGGGAAACTAAAGCATCGTTCATGTGTATGTGTGGACTACCGCCTCGCGAAGCGATGTATTTAGTTCTTCATCCCCATCATTAATAGTTTTTTATTACAATGAATATAATATTTATATAATATATTTATTACATAATTATTCTTCACAAAGTATAATATATTATCTACCACTTTACTTTTCCATCAGTTGGAAAATTATAACGTCGCTCGTGCATATCTGTGGACTACCACCTCCACATAGTGATGTTATTTATTTTTCATTTTATATTTACATGGATGGTAATAAGGATATATTTAATGAATATATATTATATTTATTATAAAATAATTATTATTTTGAATTATTATTTTCTTTCTTTCATTTCATCCATCATATGGTGGAAACATCAATAGTGCATACATATGGACTATTGTCTCCATGAAGTGATGTAATTAATTTTCTATCACCACATTATTTGAATAATTGTAAAAGTTTATATGATTAATATATTTGATTAATATTTAATTATTAATATTCTATATATTATAAAACCATCAACAATATAAAAGTACTATAACCATCAAAACAAAACATGCATTGGAAATGAACCAGTTTTCACTCAAATATCCATTTTAGGGAAGATTTATTAATAAAAAGATAATTGGAAATTATTAAGGAATGGTAAAAAATAAGTTATGTGTTATTATGGTTATGAAATATTTTTATAATAAATATATTTTTCCTTTCCAAGTTTATTATGAAATATTTTTAGTAGGATATTTCAAATAGGTGTACTATGTGGTAATATATTTATGAGAGATGTTGAAGATGTTTCTTGAAATAAAATTATTATATATATAATCTCAAAAGACACCAAACCATTATGAAACATGGGTGTTTATGGTTATGATATGTATTAAAAAATATTATAAAATGATGTAATATATATATATGATATTCTCCACTCACCTTATTTGGTAGAAAAATAGGGTTTAATTGTTTTTTTAGAATAGGATTAGAGACCATTGTTAAAAATCCTAAGGATAAGTCTAATTATATGATAATGTCCTATAGATTTGGTAATGTAGATATTGTGTGGTTTTCCTAGTGAATACATACTTTTTTTGGATTCTAAAAATAGATGTGGTTATGGTACATATGCACTTAGAGGAAAACAACATTGAAAGGGGTAGATTGGGTGTTAACTTGATTGTCATCGGTGCGGGATGAGTGGGTATAAAACTACATGTCTGGATAGAAGAACCTAGGGGATATTATTGGTTTCATTAGTATTTTATTTATAAACCATTATGATTTATTTGGATAGATGATAACCATGAATAACCTTTTTTAAACATAAGGTTTAATAGATTTAAATGAAGTTATCATGATTTAGAAATCCTATTAATTATTTTTCAGGATTACATGTTTACTCGCTGCAATTATTGTTTCTCACACTAGTATTTTTGGTTTTAGTAACTGGATTAAACCAAGAGGAATCATGTTAATGTTTAACTTGATAGATAATGAAATGATTTTCCTTATGATAAATCAAATTAAATGGGAGTTGGATTGTGAAAACTTGTTCTTAATCATAACCATCTATCTTGATATATAATTAAAAACCTTCACTTGGGTGAGTTTCCTCACACACCAAATAAGAGAAAAATGAAATTTCATGGGTATTTAGTTGATTAATATCATGGACTAAAGAATATTTGTCTTTCTGTATGTCAAGAATGAGGGAATAAGCACTTAGGAAAATGTATCAACAGAATGAAATGGTGTTTTATATATGTAAAATAAGGTAATATAGCAAGTAATTTTTGAAGAAAGATGAAGAGTTTGATGGTGGGAAATAAATTACATCCTAAAGTATCATTTATATTTTTATTCATTATACGTGGGGTACTTGGGAATTATCCAAGTTGATACCCTAATCCAAGGGTTAAATCTTATTCTAGGGAAGGGAATATGATATGTCAATCATTGAAGTAAATCAGGATTATTATGGAACACATTTACTCTAATCTAGAGTTTTGGATGTTGGGTTAAATATTGTAATAATTTATCCTATATAAGTATTATTATTATTCCATTAGTTTAATTTGATTTGATTTCTTGAATTGATTAGACACACCACATAGATCTCTTATAAATTTTTCGAATAAGGAAATCACATTTGATATTATGAACTAAACTGTTATCGCATTCGATGTGAGGATGAATATAAACTACAAATGGAAGTTATTTAAATCTTATGGGTATTAATACCTATCCATGGGGGGGTATTTTTCTCAAATTTTTGGGGAGAAACTCAACATCAAAGATATTCCTAATGCTTGTGATTATACATATGTATTTCTAAATACTTTCATAGTCTTACACCAAATATTAAAGTTTAGTTTCCTATATTAATTATATCTATTGATATAACTATTTAAAATAATCCATATAGAATGGACCCAATTAAGTTTCAAAAATTAAAAAATATACTCTTGGATATTCTTGATAAGGGATTCATAAACCCTAATTCTTCTCTATAGGGTGCACACGTTATTTTTGTTAAGAATAAAGATGTTTTAGTGCATATTTTCATTGATTATCAAGAATATTGAAATATCACTATTAATAAAAGTATCATTTACTATGTATTGATAACTTCTTTGGTGAACTTTTTGTAGATAAATACTTTTCTAAGATTGTCCATTATTCTCAATATCATTAATTGAGGGTCCGGAAGGAGGATACACTGAATAAATACATTCATATGAGGTATGATCATTATTAATTTATAGTGATTCTATTTGTACTTATCATTTCCCCCTATATCTATATGGATTTAATAGGTTTTTATCGATTACGTAAATTATTTTTTGGTTGTATTTGTTGATAATATTCCCATATATTCCAAGATAAAACAAGAGTATGAATATCAATTGGTGATTGTGTTATATACCATTAGTAGTCAGAATTTGAATGCTAAATTCATTGAGTGTAAATTTTGGTAAAAAAATTCATTCTTGGGTCATATAATCTCAACATATAGTATTATGATTGATCCTTCAAAGATTGATGTTATTGAGAAATGTCCCAGACCAACTATGGTGACTAAGATCCATAATCGTCTTCGTTTAGATGGATACTTCCAATTAATTATGAGGTATTTCTAAAGGATATATAATCTAATAACCAAGTTGACTCAAAAAGGATCCAGTTCCTTTAGATAGATGAATATGTGAAAATTTTCAAGGATCTAAAAATAAATAATGGTCAGTGTACCTGTTCTTACACTACCTAGGAGTGGATAAGAGTTTTTTAACTATAGTGATGAATAAAAGAAAGGATTGGTATGCTTACTCATTCCAAATTATATATTGGTATCTTATACATAACACTAATTGAAAATTAATGAGAATTTCAACTTGACTCGTGAGTTGGAGATAAAAGAATTAAATATTTTTCTAAAAATATGGAGGCATTATATTAATCGTATAATATGTGATATAAATATACTAATTGAAAAATCCTTGAGTATATATCCTACAAAGTTTTTTGAATATGTTCCAAAATATAGGGTTGTAATTGATTAAATATTATTATTTCTCAATACATTACTACCATGGGAAGGATAACATTGTGGTTGATTCCTTGAATTAAAATATTATTCTATTTTTTCCATCATGAGAATTTTAAGAGATCTGATATTTATGGATTTATAGAAGATGTATACTAAAATCATGAAGAAAGGGGACATGTCATATATTTCTCAAATTAATATTTAAAAAACATCCATTTTCTGATTAAAGAGGTATGGATGGAGGATGTAGAACTGTAGAAGAAGGTAAAAATGTTCTTGAGTTTAACAATGATTGTGATGGAATGATAAATATTTGGAATTGGGTATATGTACTATCAATAAAAAACTTAAAGAAGGAGTTACTGTATGAATCTCATAGTTTATCATTCACTATTTATCCTAGAAGTATGAATATATATGTATATATATTAAAGAGTATTTTCTATGGGATAACATGAAAAGGGATATTTCAGAGTATGTATCTTGATTTAGGGTATGTAAAAAATTAATGTATGAGATAAAAAAGTATTATGGGTTGTTGCAGCCACTACCCATACCAGAATAAACATTTGAAAACATTACCATGTATTTTATCACTAAACTCCCCAAATTGGCACATTTCATTACCATGGGAGAAGATTTATCTCTTTATCATCTCATTAGTATGTATATTAAAAAACTTTTAAGGTTTCATAGAGTGGTATATTCTATTGAATCAAATTTGAATTCAAGGTATACCTCAATGTTTTGAATATGTCTTCAACAATCTTTCAATATGAAGTTGATCATTAGCATTTTGTATCTTCCTTGGAAAAATAATTATAACTGAGAAGACCTTGATGGTAGACAATTAAGAACTCCAAAATGTTTTGATAAATTTTAAAAATTAAATCTACTGGGACCTGATCTGGTTTTGGCAATCATATAGGAGGTTATATGCATTCAACAACACATCAATGCATCTTAGAGTTGATATAAGAGTTGTGGTTACAATATCTAATGAGATCTAGAATTTAATGTCAGTGAGAAGGTATTCCTATGAATATCTATATGGAATGGTGTTATGATATTTATAAATAAAGAAAATTTGGGCCCCATATATATCATTGTATTTGAAATTCATGATCGTTTTGGGATAGTTTCTTATCTCTTGGTTCTTCCACTAAACATCTCTCAATTTTATAAAGTGTTTTATATATCTATCCCAAGAAATTAAATATATGATCCTTTAAATTTACTAAACCTTGAGGCTAAAAAACTAAATCATGATATCTCTTATAAAAAATAATGGTAAGATACTCTAGATCAAAGATATATAGTATTGAAAAATAAGGCTACTCACCAGATCAATGTTTTATAGTTAAACCATATATTTAAAAACGTTGTGTGGGAATAAGCATATATGATGAGGAATAGATGTCCTCCATTTTTTGTATAAAAGTAATATAATTTCAAGGATGAAATTACTATGAGGGTAGA
This sequence comes from Viscum album, assembly GCA_963277665.1. Taxonomy (NCBI): domain Eukaryota; kingdom Viridiplantae; phylum Streptophyta; class Magnoliopsida; order Santalales; family Viscaceae; genus Viscum; species Viscum album. The sequence goes on along the minus strand of OY728139.1, from coordinate 1,506,193,367 downwards.
ATGTAACACCCTAATATTTTATGATATATTTCTCTTCAAATAAATTTGATTTCATTGATTCCTTGAATTACACGCAACACAGAGTTTAAATGAACCGCAATATACTTTTCAATTATTATTATTTCATGGGAAAATTATCAATTACCCATTATAATGGAAGTTATGAATAATATTAATTATATTATAAAAAATATGTATAAATTGGTTTTCATAATAAAGAATCCCTCAATCTTTAGTAAATTCATTTTAGGCTTCAAAAATATGTCTTCTTCAAAAATGGTTTTTATTTCATTTTTTCTATAGAAATTATAATTGATTTCTATAATTTTTAGAAATTTAATTTGAATAAATGAATATAATTTTTGAAATCTTGATTTCAATATTATCTTAGGGTAAATATTTCATAATTCTATGAAAATAATTATTTTTAAATAAATAGTGAAGAATAAACATTTTTTGTAAAACTATCATTATTTTTATTAAATTAAGTAATTTAAAAGTAAAATTATATTTTGAATTTGATGGTAATGTAATATAATTTTCCTTCAATTATAAATTATATAATTAACTGCATACTAATTAACATTATAATTGTTTTTTGTATATGTTTATTTTTGGTTTAAAAATTCATTTTTCTAAAAAAATGTTTTTTCATCGTGTTTGGCGGGTTTGTTTTCAAATTTAAATATTCCAATTGTAGAAATAAAATTTTATGAAACATAACATATAATTGGAATCAAAAATTCTAAAATTTTGTATCATTTTAATATCATTTTTGGTTGTTATGAGTAGTAACCATGGTATAATTTCAATATTACGGTAGAGGTCAAAATTTATTATCAAGGGGTACAATTAAACAAATAAGGGTTAATGTTACCTGAAAACCTGTATAGATCATATTATATATATATTTCATTTATATATCTTACTTACTTTTAAAATATCCTAATTTTTTGCCATAATCATTGAATAATACATTAATATATTTTAGTCTTTTAAAAAAATCCAAATGTGTCCTCTCCCTCCCATACAAAAGGATACCACATCTACTCTATTCGCCACACTTCATGAGCCTTTTATATATCACATAAACTACTCAAATACCTTCCTAAAATAAATTCTCATGATTTATAGTCTATTTTATCAAAATATATTACTTAAAAGGCTTAAGGTGTAATCCAAAAGTGGTTTTCCAAAGTATAGGCATATCTCTTAACTGAGTGTTTTCATTTTATTTATTCTTATACCTCCCTAAATTCAATGAAAATTATGATGATATTAAAAATTAAATATATCACATATACTAATATATTTATATTTTGATTTATTAACCTTTTTTCTTCTCTTTCTCAATCAACTGGAAAACTACAGCATTGGTTATGCGTACATGCAGACCACCACCTCATGATGTAATGTTTTTTGTTTTTCCTCACCATCATTGAGATGGTTATTATGTTGGAATTCATATTTATATATGATTTTTCCAAAATAATTAGTATTTATAAATTATAATATATTATCTACCTTCTTACTTTACTATCCATTGGAAATGATAATCTGGCTCGTGTGTACGTGCAGATTACTACCTCCATAAATCAATGTCATTCATTTTTCTATTTCATTTTACATGGAAGGTAATAATTATTGATTTAATATATATATATGATATTTTTTATATAATAATTATTTTTTAATGGTGAATTATTATTTTCCTTTATTTCATTTCATCCATCAAAAAGTTTAAACATCACTCATGCTTGTGTACAAACTACCATCTCCACGAAATCATGCAATTTATTTTTCATCACTACTTTATATGAATAATTATAAACATTTATCTAATGAATAAATATGATCATTATTTCATGATTAATATTATAAATATGTTTAATACATGTCCATATTTCAAGTACCAGAACCATCAAAAGAAAATATTCATGGAAAATGAACTAGTTTTCACCCGGAAGTCCATTTTAAGGAAGAATTATTAATAAAAGGAAAATTGGAAATTATAAATGATGGGTGCATAATACGTTATGTATGAATATGTCTATGGAATATATTAATAATAATTATATATCCATTATATATTACATTTAATGTGTATGAAATAATACATTACTTGATGTAAGGGTTTATGTTTTAATCTCACTTCTTTTCGGGATTGTCTGTTAAAGATTTTCCATTGACAGAACTTATGTGAATCTTATCCTTTAAACCCCATATATTTTTTATAATATTTTTATTCACATAATTTTTATTTATTAATACCATTTTAAAATCTTTAGAACATATAATAATAATAATAATAATTAAAATAATGTTTGACATTATTTCCTTCTAGGTTGATGAACTTTTTCTTCCATATCCAGATTATTCAAAATTGTTTTACATGATTTTTTACCTATACTGGAAATGTTTTAAAATTTTCATTTTCATTACCTTTTATTATGTTTACAAAGTATTAAAATAAATCTTTTTAATGAAACATTTTATGAACAATCCATTTTTTACTTTATTAAAAAGTGTGAAAATAATATTATCTTTTAACATATACGATGTGAATGGATTTTCCTGCCATCGAGACTATTTTTTATTGAAAGATTTCTTACTAAAGATCCATGGTTATTTTCAAAGAAAATAATTTTGTCAATAAAATGGGAATTTTATGTTAAAATTTTATCAAACGGAGTAGATATTTTTCTTGTGTTTTCAAAGAAAGGTTCTAATATTCTTTGTATGGTTTTTCTCTATAAAAAAATACTTTTAGGATTTTTATGTTTCACTAGATATAAGATCCTATGATAACAGCCATTTTATTTCTATATATTTCTTTACATGATCATGATTTAAACATGAATCTACGAAACCTGTTTCTTTCGTATGGGGTAATTATGTTATGATGAAAAAATTATGAAACCCTTTTCATTTCCATGGTCTATACTATGATAAAATAGTAAAATGATTATAAAACTATTTTCAATTAAATTGTTTTTAATATTATGATATGATGTATGTTTTATGATTTTTTAAAAACATGTTTACTGTTCTTATTATGTAATGTGTGGGATCATAATCATATATTCCTACAATTCATTGGGTAAAAATGGATACCTCATTAGATAATAATGATTATATTGAGGAGTGAACCCAATTTACTAAGGGACTCTATCAAATTAGATAGTCTTGGGATTGAACCTTGACTAAGGAAGTAATGGAATTTGGAGTAAACCCAATCCACTATGATAGTATTGGAAGTGATCCTTCTCTAAGGAAATTATTTTCTATACATATTTATATTCCAAAAACTTATGTCTTATTATTATGATATATTCTCATGGCTCGTGATTTATTATTGATGAGTTTTCACACTTTTGGGTTATGAATTTTGTTATGAAAACCACTTATTCCATGAATTGTGATTAATGATATTTGATTTATTAGGTATTATTATCATAATTTTTAGTCATTTTCTCAAACACTTATACTTATATTATACTCACTTATGATCATAGAATAATATCTAATATGTTTACCCTTACTAAGAATATGAGCTCACTATTTTTTATGTTTCCTTTACCCAAGATTTATAGAATGGTTTTTAATAGAGTATGTATAAGAAGTTTACTATTTGAGAGTAAATTTGTGGGGGATGTTGAATAGTTTTCATAAAAAAGATGATTAAGTATCTAATATCAAAGGATACTAATCCTTTATGGTCCTCAAGTGTATATTTTTATGAGATGCCATGAATATTCCTCTAAAGAATGTAATATATATATATATATATGAAATTCTTCTGTCACTTTAGTTGGTATCAAATATGGGTTTATTTATTTTTAGTGATTAGGTTTATAAAAATTTATTGAAAACCATAGAGATAAGTATAAGTGTAGGATAATATCCAGAAGCTTCGGTAAAGTGAATATTGTGTATTTTTCTAGAAAATAAATCCATGCCTGGATACTGGAATGTGGATTCAGATATGGTATATATGAACCAAGGGTAACAACTCTAATAGGGGTATATCAGGTATTAGTTCTATTATCATCGGTGCATGAATAGTAGGCCAAAGACTGCACACCTATCTAGACACACCTAGGGGATATTCTTGGGTTAACTCACATTTTCTTTACGAACTAGTGTGAAGGATTTGGATAGATGAGGACCATGAATACCTTAAGTTAAAGATAAGGTTTCATATATTGAAAAGAAGGTGTCATGATTTAGACAACATATGAATGATTTTTCAGGATTACATTATTACTAAATGGGGTTATTGTTTCTCACAATATGATTTTTTGTTTTAGTTAATGGCTAGAACCATGAGGAATCATGTTAATGCTGAATGTGATAGACAATTCAATGATTCACATATGAAAATCCAAATGAAATGGGATCCAGAATGTGAAACCTTGTGATTATTCCTAACCACATATCTCAATATATAATTAAAAATCACAACATGGGATAGTTTCTTAAAATATATAATAAAAAATGGGGTTTCATGGAAGTTCTATTTACAAAGATCATGGAGGTAACAATATCATGCTTCCAACATGTCAAAAATGTAGGAAGAATCACCTAAGGAAATGTCTCAATGGAACATGAAGATGTTTTATGAGTGGGAAATAAATGAATAGAGTAAGTAATTACTAAGTATAAGTGAATAGTTTGATGTAGTAAATTAAATTATATCCTAAAGCTCCATTTGTAGTTCAATGTCTTATATGTGGGGAACAACAGAATTATCCAATTTGATGCCCTAATACAAGGTGTAATTCATAGAACAACGAAGGGTATATGTTATGTCAATCAATGAAATGGAACATGATGTTTAAGGAACACTTATAAACCACACTATAGGTATTTCATGGTAAATGTTTTAAAAATATTCCCTATAAAAATATTATCATTCTTTATTTAGTGGAAATTTATTTTATTTTGAGAATTTTTTAGTTATCTCAATATTGATCCCTTATAAATATCTAGAATAAGGAAATCAAATTTGACATTATGAACCAACCTATGATATTATTTTAGTGTAATGATTAATATGAACATCCAATGGAAGTAAGTTATATTTTTTTACTACATATTAATTGGGGATATTTATATCAAATGTTTATAATGAAACTCAACATCGAAGATATGAATATTGTCGTAAATAATGATGATGTATTTCCAAATGTTTTTCATAGTATTCCTCTGACTCATGAAGTTTATTTTTTAATAGAAATGATACTCAGAACCAAAAATATTTCAAATACACTATATAGAATGGTCCTAATTGAGTTGTGAAGTTTAAAGAAGTAATTATAGGATAATATTAATAATGGATTTATATTCCCAAGTTGAAATGTCTATTATTATTGGTTTCCTCTACTATGAAGGGGTTGAATCAGGGGAGGATAGTTATTACAATTTATTTTCAATATAAATAAACCTTTATGACTTTTTAGAGTATGAATAACTCAAAAATAGAAGTAACTCTGCCTCACCTGATTATGAAGAAAAGAAAGAGTATGGAACACACATATTTTTACACGTTTTGGATATAGTGTGGAATCCTACCCCTCCTCATAGATATTTATTCCCACTCACTGTAGATTATTATCATTATATCCTCAAGTGAAATTATATTACATGCATTTTTTGGAATCCCACCATACATGTTAAAATACAGACCCAACACCATAGATAAACACTTGTGATAAAAAGATGATAAAAATGAAAAATATTACTAAAACCCCTGGTTGATTTGGAAACAAAAGATGTAAATCCACTTCCATGAGCATCTATAATATACAAGAAATAATAACTCATTTTTCAGTCACGTATTTTTTTCATAAATATTATCAATCTCAAAATATATCTTCTAAATTTGTGAGTTTCATCAGATGTTCATCACTAAATAACAAACAATGGCTTCAAAATAAGTTTTTCTATTTTATCATTATCATATTTATGATTGCCATCAATAGGGTCTCCCGATATTTTTACTCTTCAATGGAAAATACATAATCATTTAATACACATGATATCTATAACTTCAGTCAATAAACACATCTCTACCATGTCTTTTAAAATAGAAGCTTATGATTATGGAGGCTTTCAGAACCGTCTAGGAGAAATCATTATTAAAACCACCTTAGAATACTATAATTCTAAAAACATATATAAATTCACTCTGTATGTAGAAAATATTATAAATTGGTTACATAGAATAGGAATTGATAGCATATAAAATTTTCTATGCTATTCTCAATCAGCTACATAGAAAATCGATAATGTGAAACAATTAGATACATGGGTCTCTAAATCAGCTATATTGAACATTTGGCTATACATTCAGTTACATGTGTGAAAAGATACATGAATCGCCTGTGTGAATTTTCCGTCACCAATTTGGATACATAGAAAAAATGGAAAAATGAATTTTTCCATTACAAAAAGCATTCTGTGGATCAACCCTTTACAAACTTGGATATGTGGATCCATTATTCAATCAAACTCAACCAAAATTTATTCAACTAACACCATACCCTTCTCAACAGCACTTTATAGAATCATGAAACTTTTTTAAATGATATATAAATAAAAAAACAATCAGTCATAATCAAGGTTATTAATACCTCAATAATGGTTTAATAAAATATAACAACCCAAACTCACCATGAACCATGGTATCTTCAGTATTTCCCATACTATGCCACAATTACATGGGTTTCTTCAATCTACCCTAGTGTATTTTTTTAAAATCAATGGGAAACCACTAGACATATAATTTTTGAATCAATAAAACCATTTTATCATATCTAATGACTACTATTGAATACCATCACTTCAAATCCAATGGATTATTACCTTCACCACCTCCAAGGTTAATTATTTGATGATCAATAGTTCTATTAAACACATCTGCCTCACTGTGTAATTGCTTTAATCATCACTACCTTCATAATGAGATCCTTTCATGGATTACCATAATTTAAGAAACATATCTAGAATCATGAGATTTAAAAAACCCCTATAACTTACACTAACTCCCCCTAGAATATAAAATCTCCCATAATCATAAAATTTTCTCTCCTTTTGGAATACTAATCTGAAGGTCCATAGGTGGTCTCAAATAAACATAGGTTTAAGTTTACAGTTAATGATGTAAATGAAATTTAATTATTAATTACAAAAACATATAATGTGAAATATATTTGGTAAATATGAATGCAAGAATTTCTTTATTGAAAATTTATAAATGTTTATTTCAAATGAATCTACCATCTCATTGATGAGATGATAAAAAAATATCAATATGTTTATACTGAGAGTGCTAAATATGATTTTTTGATAGGTCAATAGCACTTTAATTGTCACAAATAATCTTCAACGGTCTCTAAACATCAACCCACATACTTGAAAACTGATCCATCATCCATAAGTCTTGTGTAACTGCATGTGTAACCACTACATATTATGATTTAGTTTTACTTCATGACACTGAACTATTCTACTTATTATACCATATAACTCATCCATCTTAAATAAAGAACACTCCACCTAATGTAATTATTTAGTATTTATATACACCTATATAATCTACATCAATGTAATAAATAAATTATATATCTTCACTACATATATAGAGTATTTTATAATTCATTTTTCCTTTTACATACCTCAGAATTATTTTGACTGAAAGCATGTGTGAATTATTTAATTCACTTTGATACCTTGCACTGAGAGTCGCTGTATAGGTAATATCATGTCTAAACACTTTTATATACAAAATATTTCCAATAATGAATCTAAATTTCTTCAAGTCAAAATTTTTCCGTGTTAATATTTTTTCATCTTTGTTCCCACTAATATAGGTTCAAAAAACTCTTTATTTATCTTTCATTCCAAACTTTCTCATAAGTTCCTTGGCATACTTGTCTTGAAAAATAAATCCATACCCAATATTTTTCTCAATCTATAAGCTTAGAAGGTAGTTTATTTCTCCCAACATAGACATCTCAAACTTCTTTTATATCTTTATTATGAAATATGTATATAAGAAACTATTATTACTGGAAACAATTATATCATCCAGATGAAAAATCATTATTAGTGTGTCACAACAATCCTTATTCAAATTAAATTTCTTGTCTATAGTGACATTGACAATCCCCATTTTTCTCGAATAGTCATCAATTTTAGAATTACAAACCCTTAGAGCCTATTTTAATCCATAAAAACATTTCTCTAATTTTTAGACCAATTTTCAATCATTTTCAACAATGAAACCTTCAGGTTTTTCAATAAAAACTTCTTCTTTATGATCACTATATCGAAATGCATACTATACATCAATTTGATTTTTATGAGGTAAAACTACTAAGAACATTATTATTATTATGTCTAATAATGAAACTAGTGATAAATTATCATTAAAATAAATTCCTTCCATTTGAGAATAACCTTTTAAAACAAGTCTATCCATGTTATATGTGACTTCACCTTTCTCATTCATCTTGTTCATAAAAACCTATTTTATACCAATCACATTTTTAGTTTTTAGTCATGGAATAAGCTTATATATAAAGTTATTCTCAATTTTATATAGTTATTCATTCATTGATTATACCCATTAATAATGTTCAACAACCTTATCCACCATTAAAGTTTTAACCTATGATACAAGAGATATTTTATTTTAAAATATTATTATTCTCTTAGCATGAACTACAAAGTTATGATTCCCTATGATATGAATAGTGTCCAAATTTTTCTATAATATTTGAAACTAATTTATATTACCAAAAGAACTATTTTAATCATTATTGGAACATTATGAATTAGAATAAACTATTTTTAGTCTGATTTCAGCTAATTTTCCATCCATTATTCAAAAATTGGTTGTTGCTTTCTACAGCATACCCAAAATCTACTTGAACATACTCAATTTTCATACCCATATTTTCATAAATTTTCACATCCAAGCACTCAAGTAATTTATGTAATATTTTATTCCAACATTCATATCCCTTCCAACTAGATAAAAATCTCATAATCATTAACCTTTCCTTCAAAAATTCACATACCACTTCCAAATATTTTAATATTACAAGGACTACCAAATACCTTTAAAAGTTTCCACTTCCTGATTCATTTAGTACCACATATCATAGGGTTTAGCGTATGATTATATTCTCAAGATATATCTATAATGAATGAAAATTGAAGTGCACACCACATCTCATCCAGCATGGTTCTACCCATTTTGTTAATTATATTCTTTTTACTCTCTAAAAAACTATTCTATTACAGTGTATGAGTTTTGTTATAAAAATTCTTGAATCCATGTTTTCTAAGATAAGTTTCAAAAAAAAAATAACTCATGTATTATTTCAGATTATCATATCTTGCTTTTTTGATACACAAACCAAACTCTTTTTCAACATACCTTTTGTAAATTTTTAATATCTTAATAGCCTAAATCTTATACTTAATAAAAATAACAGTAGTCATCTGAGTGAAGTTATATATGAAAGTAATAAAATAAATATCACCTTGGGTATAATTCTGTTTCAAGGGTACACAATGTTCTTTGTGGTCTAATTACAATGATCTTGTGAATGTAATATCAACCTTTTTTAATCCTTTTAATTTAGCTTACCCTTCTTCCATATCCCAGAAATTCAATGTTTAACTCTATTCATTTTGAGTAAATATCTTACCACATCAGGTTTCATAATTTTACTTAGGATTTTTTTTCCACAATTCCCAAGTCTTCAACTCCATAACATGTTCTCATCTTTAATACTAAAGTAACATGTATTGAAAGGATCACCAATCAAAAATAGATTTTAAATATTTTTAATTCCTTGAGAAATAGTTATTCTATCACTTGTTCTATTAATTGTGTATTAATTTATTTTTAATGTTACCTCAATCCCATTATCACATAGATGGATAACACTCAGCAAGTCTTGTTTTATCCTATCAACAAAAACAACATTATTTAATTTCAAATTATTATTCTCAATATGAGTTGTGATAAAACATTTTATTTTCAAGGAAGTCATTATAAAATGTTACTATACCTAATTCATGTTTTTAATGAGCTTCAGAATCTTATTGCTACTAATAATGTGGGTGGAACACCCATTATCAAGTATCCAGGACTTTATCTTTTATCTTACATTAATATAAACTTTTACTAAACTTGTCTTTTCTTATTGTGAACTTGAACTACATTACCTTTATATATGAGAGGGAAATGACTATGTAATATTATTATAAATTTCCCTACTCTATGTATCAATTGATCACACATTCCATATATATCTTTAAGACAGTCAAACCTATTTTGTTTTTTCAACTTGTAACTAGTTTCCCTCTCAGCCTATACTCATTATGAAACTTCTTTATTCTTATTTTAATTGCACCCCACAGTTTCTATCTTTCTCCTTAGTAAGGAAATGTTATACAAGCATGTATATATTTTATGTCTGACCATTCCATATCACCATAAATAACCCTAAAATACGAATTTTCTTAAAAACCCATAGATGTATCTAGAAAGTTTCTATATAAAATTTAACATCCAGCGATATGGTTGAATGTAATTTTGTCTCTAATTAGTAAAATATGTTTCATTCAATATTCTTCATTCATTAGGAACTTTTGGTGGAATTTTCACTATATTTTTCTTAATATAATTTTGACCAAAATTTTGATTTGAACCTGCATTTTTAGTTTCAATAGTTTTGAAAATATATTTTTTAGGTTATGAATTTTCTATAAAACCCATCATTTATTGAGGATACTCCCTTTACGTCAATATATATTTTAATTCACTTCTTGATCTTATCCATATATTTCTATGATTTAAGAAATTTCGATTGTTTCATTGCTAATTCTTAATCCTTCAAAGATATTTTTTCATCATGGTCTATGATTATCTTCTCACTTTAGAATCTTTCAATCAAATATTTTTATTTGATTTAATATTTGTATATGTTTTATCTTACTTTCTATTTTTATCAAAATTTTTGTTGTTATCTATTATATAAAACTTATTCTCTTTATTGAGCATGTTTTTTTCCTCATGTCATGAGTGAAGATCATCTTTGAGCATATATCATAATCTATTGGTCACAAATCATCCTTATCATTTATAGAAAAATAAAAAATCTTCTAAACATGAGCCATAATATTTGTAAATTTTTCTTGTGTCTCTTAATAGAAATCATTATACTATATAAGATCATATTCATCTTCTTTTATCATCAGATTTATTCTTTTGGTTCTTTAAAAAAATTTCATGTTTCTTCTAGCCTTTGAGTATTCTTTATGATTTTTCCTCCACTTCTTTATTTGATTATTCTAGTCATATTTGTATTCTTAACATTACTATTTACTCTTTGTAAAATTAATTCCATAGTGACCAAGGTTATTTAATTTATAAAAACTACCATAAAAAAGTATGCTTTTATTTCTTTTTCTCTTTTAAAACATTTTAATAATGAAAGAAATAACACTTTGATATTCTTCTTATTTTACGGAATCAATTATGTCCACAACATCTTCATTATTACAAATTTTCACATTCATCATAGCTTCAAAATACATCTCTTATATCACTATATTCTTTAATTCCATTTGATTTCGTATTTCATAAGCAATGATAATATTCTATATCTCATCAAAAGAAAGTTATTCTCTATTTTTAGTGTTGAAATTTTTGGATCAAATCTATTCAAAAAGAAAATAATCAACATTATCTCAATTGTAAATTCATCATGTTTCCCACTGAAGTCTTGAATATTACATAAAATATCATTCAATTAAGTAAATAAATCATCAATGTATTAATATTCTTCCATTTCAAAGTATTTAAATTTTCATCTCCAAATCTGTGTATTTTCAACATTGACAATAACATTTCCTTTATAACTACTCCTCAGATTATCTTGTATCTCCTTTAATGTTTGTAGGACTATAAATTTATTTTAAAATTTATATGATTATGACATGAGAATAATTTTTCTTAATTTTACATCCACTTAATTAATCCTCTTATTAGTAAAAATCATCTGAACATCATTTATTAATGGTGAAAACCCAACTATCAATGCATCCTGAACTTCCAAACCCATAGATATATGATATGGAAACATTTTCCTCTTCCAATTGTGATAGTTTTTTCCTTATAATTTAGGAACAATCCTAATATTATTTGGTTTCATATTATCAATGGATCAAAGGATAATTGTTTGGATCCTACATAGGGAATGTCCCATTGATACCAATTGAAGTGACTATTAGGATCGGTTTCCTCTACTAATAATTTTGGGGTAGAATCAGTGTTTGATAGTTATAATAATTTATTTTCTATAAATATAAACCTCTATGAATTTTTATAGTAAGATACACTAAAAATATAAATAACTCATCCTCACTCAATTATTCCAAAAATATAATTTAAGGAACACATAAATTTTTATATGGATTGAATCTAGTGTGGAATCTTACTCCTTGTCATGGTTGTTTATTCCCACTAACCATATATTCTTTCACTATATTCCCAAGTGAAATAAAATTAAAATAATTCATATATTATCCCACCATAAACATTAGGAATCACACCCAACATCACCTATTTACACTATAGTATAAATGATACTTATAAAAATAAATAATATCACTAGAAATACCAGGTTTTTTCAGAAATAAAATATATAGATCCACTTCTGTAATCCTTCAGAATATAAAATAAAGAATCAATCATAGTGATGAATTTAATTTTTATGTACAAACATTACCAATCAGAAAATAGATCTTTTGAATATGTGGGTTTCATCATAAATTGATCACTAAAGAACCATCATCACTGTCAAACTACCCTCTTGTTTTTTGTTTTCTTGCTATCATCTATCCTATTTACATCAACAGGGTCTCCCTATATTTTATCTCTAGAATAAAAAACAAATAATAATTTAATCCAAATGATATCCATAATTTTATTTAACAACTATGAATACATCATGGAATTTTAAATTTAAGCCTATGGTTGTGAAGTTATTCAGAACAATTTACGCAACATCAAAACTAAAATCACCTCGGAATATTTTAATCCTGAAAACCTATAGAAATTAAATTATTTTTTAGAAAGCATTATAAATTGTATATGTTGAAAAATTAACTATTTGGTTCTTATTATGAATCATATATGTAGAGAATCGGCTACGTGAAATATTTGGAAATGTAGACACCCAAATCAGCTATATCAATCATTTGTCTTCTTGATGCATTTGACTATATGATTGAATAAACTATGTGAATCACCTACATGAATTATACTTTTCCAATTACACTACATAGAATAAATGAAAATTTAAATCTTCCTTTTAAAAAATTATCTATGTGGATCAACCCTTTACAAATTCGCCTATAAAGATCCAGTATACACTCAAACTGAAATAGAACCAATTCAACATACCTATATCCTTTATTACAAACAATTTATAGTACTATGTTATTCTATTATATAAAAATCCATACAAAGTAGATCATGAATATTTAGAATTATGAATACCTTAAAATGGTTTTCAATAAATACATGAACCCAAACTCACCAAAAAACAATGGGATCTTCAAACATTTCCAAACTAAGCTAAAAATCCATGGGGTGTTTCACTAGTGCATCACCATGCAGTGAACCTATTATTTTTTTAGGAAGTAATATGGTTCAATGTGTCTTTTCATTGATTATTGATAACCAAACAAGACCACTATCAAGAAAAAATATCCTTTACCTTATATTTATGAATTGTTTGATCAACTATGTAGAGCTCAGTACTTTTACAATATTGACCTTAATTTTGGATTTTACTAATTAAAGGTCAAGAAGGAGGATATGCACAATTCATCCTTCTTTATGAGGTATATTCATTAGTAATTTAGAGTGATTCCATTTTAACTTAATAATTTCCACACTATCTTTTCATATTTAATGAATATATTATTTACAGATTATCTCAATAATTTTATGGTAGTATTTATAGATGATATTATTATATATTTCAAGTGAAAATAAGAACATGAATATCATTTAATGATTGTGTTGAATACCCTTACTAAAGAGAATTCATATTCTAAATTTAGAAAATTTGAAATCTGATTATAAAAAAATACATTCTTGGGTCATATAATCTCAAATGTGGGTATATCGGTGGATCCTTCAAAGACAAAGGTTATTGAGAAATGGTCCATACCAACCACAGTAACTAAAATTTATAGTTTTATTAGGTTAGTTGGATATTACCTATGATTTTTAGGGATTTATTAGGGATATTTAATAAAATAATATAGTTGACTCAGAAGGGGGAGAAGTTCCTTAAGATATGTGAATGTAAGTAAAATTTCAATGATTTGAAAAGAAGGTTGGTCAGTCAACCTATGATTACACTAACCTATAGTGGATAATGGTTTATGATCTATAGCAATGAAACAAATAAGGTATTATAATATAACCTCGGTAATAATTATATGGTGATACTTTATGTCTTGCACCAGTTGAAAATTCATGAGAAAAATTACCAGACTCATGATTTGGATATGGAAGTAATAATTTTATACATTGAAAAAGTGGAGGAATTATCATTATTATTAAAGATGTGATATTTAAATATACTTATATTAAAATGTTGAAGTATATATTAATAAATAAAGATGTTAATTTTCACCAAAGGAGATGGTTGAAAATTAAATATTATGATTGAACAATACATTACCACCCTGGGAAGGCATACAAGGTGGTCAGTGATCTGAGTCAGAAATACCATATAATATTTTCCATGATAAGGATTGAAAGAGATCCAATATTTTTTATTTTTTTAATATATATCTATAAATCATTAGGAAATGGGATACATCATATCTTTATCATATGAATGTTTAATAATCAATATTTGTGAGAATTAAAGAGGCATAGAAGGAGGATGTTGAATTGCAGAAGAGGGTGATAAATGTTCTTAAGTTTAACCATGATTGTAATAGAATTATCAGGTTTAGGAATTGAGTATATTTTCTATCTATAACACCCATTAATTTTAAAATATATTTATTTTTTAAATCAGTATCTTCAATAGGTTGTGATATAAGAAACCCCGAGTCTAAATGAACTTTAATAATGTATATTGTTATAACCTAGATATTAAATTAGTGGGTGTGAATATGACTAAATAAATTATAAAAAGTATATGTTTTACACATGTATATAATAAATTCATTGGTTATCAATTGATTATAACTAATACAAAAAATCATTTCAAAGTAAACGAGATTTATTTTCTGAAAAAACTGTTTATATGAATGCAATGTGTTTTTATCTTAACAAATTAAATTAATAAATATTGACGAATTATTTTGTTAAAATTTATATATTATATATTAAATAAAAAATTTATCATTAAACTAATATGTTTTCAAGGCATGGGATAATAATAAATCCAATTTTAGGTTTAAAAACTATATTGTTTTCTAAAAAATGGTTTCATTTTGTTTTTCAAACATATTTAATTTTTTTTTTCCAGTTTTAGGGAATTTATTTGAAAGATGAACTTAATTTTTGAAATAAAAAGTCAAAACTATCTTATAAAAATAATTTGATAAATTTCTAAAAATATTATATTTTTGATGAATAATGAAAAAATAAGGATTGTAATTAAATATTGTCCTTTTATTTAAAGATTCATAAGTTCCATTTTATTTTAAGATGGTTTTAAAAGAATTATTAGATAAATTAAATTATTATTAATACAATTTAAGTCATTGAAATAAATTTTATGTTGAATTTTTTATATAAAAAACCTTTTATAATCGGGAAAACATTTTCATTGGAAAACTTATTTTTATTGTGTTTATGGGTTTACTTTAAAATTAAATTAATATAATTCCATAAAATTTAATTTGGTAAAATAAATTCAATAATTATAATCATAACAATTAAAATTAGGTAATTCCACTTAATTGTTTGTCAGAATAAACAATAAAAATATTCAAAATTGATTACCACGATTGAGGTTAGAAATGATTTACAAGGGGGATAAACTATAGATATATGGGTTTAAATGACCTAGAAACCTATCTAAATTAAATTTAATGTAAATATTTATAACATATATTATCTTATTTTTTTAATTGTCTATTTTTATATCCATTTTGTGTGAAAAAGAAATTAAAATATTTAAATCTTTTCATAACATCTAAGTGTGTCCTCTCTTCCATTTGTTAGAGGACACCCCCTCTCCTCTCCTATTAACAATTAAAGTGAACTTTGGTTCCCCCATTACCTAACAATATCCATTAATTAAATTCTTCAAGATGACATGTAGTTATTCTTTTAATAAAAAACCCATCATAGTAAGGATTTAGGTATAACCCTAAAGGGGTTGTTCGAAGAATAGGTATAGTTCTTAACAATGTTTTTTCATTTTATTTATAATAATAACTCCATAAAATTTTATCCAATAATTATTAAATTATAAAAACAGTATATTATATGTATTTGTATTTTATTATTTTAATTTAATGACATATATTCATCTCATCTTCCATCAAAAGTGAAATGAAACCTTTGATCATGTGTACGGTGGACTACTACCTCTCAAATTGATGCATTTAATTTTCAATAACCAACTATTAGGGATGAATATAAAGATAACTTTAATGTAGATATATTATATTTATGATATAATTACCCTTCTAGAGTGATAATATCACATCTACCTTCTGACCTTCCAATCCATTGCAAAACAATAAGTTCCCTCATACGCACCTGTAGACTACCGCCTCCATGAAGTAATGGGATTCAATTTTTATTTTTTTTAAATTTATGGTAATAATTATGGATTTAATAAATATATATTATTTATAATAACTCTTTAAATTTAAAATATTATTTAACATTCTTTCATTTCATCCATTAAAAATGAAAATAGAATTCATGCATTTGTACCGTCTACCGTCTCCAAGAACGGTGTAATTTATTTTTCTATATATAAATTTTATAGATGACTCTAAATATGTATATAATGAATATATATGATATTTATATCTTGATTAACATTTTTTTAATGATTTAAACCTGATCAATGTACAAGTACCAAAATTATTATACCAAAACATTGATTTAAATAAAGAGGTGTTAATATATGGGTGATAAAAGGTTATAAATAAATCATATTTGGTATGATATATTCAATTATGGTTATATAATAGAATTATAATAAATAAATATTTATCATACAGGAGTTCTGAACACATATGAAGGAATTCATACCTGAGGTAATGGATTTATTTTACAATCCCATTATTTATTGAGATTGTAAAATATTATGTTTCTAGTGATGAGATTTCATGATATAACTCTCACTAATATCATGAATGTTATTATTATATGGTTATTTCTGTATAATACATGTTTTCCTATAATTTTCATCAATTTAATAAATCAATATACAAAGATAATATTTTTAAGGAAAATCAACTTTATTTCTCTCTTCGGTAAAAAATACCTTTTCTTCCATATTCATGTTTTCTAAAAAAATCAAAATTGTTTGTAAACTTAATATATTATTTTTGAAATTTATTTTAACCTATATTTTTTAAAATTGATTCAAGTATTCTTCTTATCATTTTCCAAAATGAGTTACTCTTTACTTTTTACCGAAAATGTGAATGGAATCATTGTTTTAACGTGAATGGAATTTCCCACCATCATGACTATTCAATGCATTAAATCTTACTATATTAGTTTCTGAGGTTATATCAAATCAAAATTATTAATTAAATATTTGGTAAATTTTTATATTTTAAATAAGTGGTTTCAATGTGAATTGTTTATTTTACTTAAGAAACTTTCCAAGTGATCTTTAAATGAATTTTTCATCTATGATAACATCCTTTGATGTTACTTAAGTTTTAATAGGGATATGCTCTGATTATACAATCCTCGTTATTTATATGGGTGGTTTATGATTATGATAATAAGTTTTTTATGAAACTAATTCATTTTCCAGGGGTTATACTATGATGAATTAATTAAATGATTAGGAAACCCATTAATTTTCTAAGGTTTATGACATGATTAAATGTTTAACAAACACATTTCATTTTCATGGGTTTTGATATGATTAAAGGTTTTTTATCTTGTGACACACATATATTTGATTTTCATTAGTTATTTTTGGGATAAAAATCATATATCCATCTAATACATAAAGTAACGTTGTATATCTCATGTGATAAATAACACTTGAATGGGGAGTGAACCCTAGGGACTCTATCTACTATGATAATATTGGGAGTAATCCTTGACTGCTATGATGGATTAGGGAGTGAACCCAATCCAATATTATAGCATTGGTAGTGTGCCTTGACAATTAAGTAAATTATTTTCTATGATTATGCGTAGGTCAAAAACTTATTTATTATGATAAGATTAGGATTTCATGGATCATGGTCTTTTATTACTTAATGATTCATATCTTATGAAGTACCAAGATGTATTCCATGATTCAAGTTTATTATTGAAGATATATTGGGTATGCTTTTTAAATTTCATTCTCATGTTCTCATACCATTATGATAATTTTATGTTTACGTGATCATTGATATCTCCCTTGTTTTCACTTACTGAGAATCTAAGATCACCCTTTCTTGTGTTTTATTTTCCTAGGTTATGAATAAAGGTATTAACTATGATTTTTCAAATATTGTAATTAGTTATGAAGAACATAGTGGGAGAAAATATAGATATATTATAAACAGGTTTCTTATATTTCCATGTTTCTAAAGGCACTAAACCTATATTATTTTGGATTTGATTTTTTTGTTATGTATAAATATATTAATATGTGGTGTCTATTTATATAAATAATGGGTCACTACAGTTGGTATCTGTAGACCCTGGAAAACGCGTCCCCAAAATTTTCCAAATGCTTCCATACATGATCCAATATCGTAGAACTTTTATCAAGCTTCGATTTGGTAGGTCGCAGGGCCCGAACGGAGCTACGGATTAGGAGTTATGGACATTTGAAGTTGGGCTGGAAATCTGGTTCGCGAAGCCTATTCGCGAAGCCCCCTCCGTGATCACGGAGCGCCGCCGCGAAGTAATGAGGAGAGAGGCTCCGTGAACCCGTATGACGTTCATGATGCACCGCAAAGACCCTCCGCGAAGTAGAGGAGGAAGTAATGCTCCGCGAATGCCCTGACGTTTGCGAGCCCGCCGCGAAGCCCCAGAGGCAGGAACGCTCCGTGAACACGGTTGACCTTCGCGACCCGCCGCGAAGGCAACCGCCGCCCCTTCACGCCGCGTGAGCTCTGCTTCACGGCACCCCTGCCTATAAATACCCAGCTCGACCCCCTTCTCCGGACGGCCACAGCCACTTCGCCCCTTGGGCGGCCGAGCGGAGCTCCGCATTATGGCTCCGCGAGGCCATGCTTCGCAATGCTGCTCTGCGAGACCAAGCTCTGCGAGACCCCTTTGCTCCGCGAGACCCCTTTGCTCCGCAAGAGACCATTTCTCCGCGAGGCCATGCTCTGCGAAGCTACTTCGCGAAAACCTATCCTTTTGCGAGGATCTGACCTCCGCACCTGACGGTCCATACTTCAGGGGCTGTGCCCCCGCACCCCCGCTTGGGGTCAGTGCCGGGCTTCGGTCCCGGCCCTCCGGGCCAGTCCCTTCGCTACTGTCAGAGACCCCCATGAAAAATGGAGGGTCGCACCGTGAACTTTTCAGGCCGGGATGTCAGGATTTTCCATTGCACCCTTATGCGCACCCACCTCCCACCTTTGGAACACCATGATTTTAGATGCTCCTCCGCACACCATGAAACACCTTGAGTCAACATATTCCTCTTAGTTTCATTCCCATGTCCTGAGTTGAGATTCTCATCATCAATTCCCCGGGTACCTCGAGTCCAACCATTCCCCAGGCAACTCCTCCAAACCAAATCACTTGGCTCCTATGCCATGTTGAACCAGAAAGGGTCGCCCTTGCGTAAGACCCAACACCATCAATTTCTAGTCACCTTCTACATAACAGTCTTACCTACATGACTATAAACTGTAGTTCACCCTATGTACCAGACATAGGATGCCTCTTCCTCCAGATAATAGATGCCTTGTGCTCCAAGAATTAGATGAAAACATTCCTCTCTACAAGACTCTAAACTGTAGTGCTCCCTATGTGCCAATCATAGGATGCCTCTTGCTCCAAACAAGAGATGCCTTGTGCTCCTAGCATGAGATTCCAATAGTCCTATCTACATTATTATAAACTGTAGTACTCCCTATCTAACAAATGATAGGATGCATCTTTCCCTATTCGATAGATTCCTTATTATCCTAGCATGAGATGCCAACAGTCCTTTCTACATGACTCTAAACTGTAGTAATGCCTTATTTCCCAATCATAGGATGCCTTTTGCCCTATAAGAGAGATGCCTCATGCTCCTAGCATGAGATTCTAATAGTCCTCTCTACATGACTATAAACTGTAGTTCACCCTATGTCCCAGACATAGGATGCATCTTCCTCCAGATAAAAGATGCCTTGTGCTCCATGCATGAGATGCTAATAGTCCACTCTACAAGACTCTAAACTATAGTGCTCACTATGTGCCAATCATAGGATGCCTCTTACACTAAACAAGAGATTCCTTATGCTCCAAGCATGAGATGCCTAATGCCATGATTAGAGTGGCATAATTCCAACACCCCTTGGTGTTATCCCACTTGTTCACTAGTACATAGTTGTAGAATCATAAACCTCAACCCACCTGTGAGTTGGGATGCCCTCATGGCCAGACATGAGGAAGACGTTACGGGAAGCTCCTTGCGTAAGCCCCATCCACCATTGCCGCTCCATAGCGGCACCTGGGCAGCTTCATTGCATAATCCCCATTCACCATTGCCGCTCTATAGCGGCACCCAGACAGCTTCATTACATAAGCCCCATTCTCTATTGTCGCTCCTTAGTGGCACCCGGGAAGCTTCCTTGCGTAAGCCCCATCCACCATTGGCGCTCTATAGCGGAACCCGGGAATCTTCATTGCATAAGCCCCATTCACCATTGCCGCTCCATAGCGGCACCCAGGCAGCTTCATTGCGTAAGCCCCATTCTCCATTGCTGCTCCTTAGCGGCACCCGGACAGCTTCATTGCGTAAGCCCCATTCACCATCGCCGCTCCATAGCGGCACCCAGGAAGCTTCATTGTGTAAGCCCCATTCTCCATTGTCGCTCCTTAGCAGCACCCAGACATCTTCATTGCGTAAGCCCCATTCACCATTGTCGCTCCTTAGCGGCACCTGGGCAGCTTCATTGCATATGCCCCATTCACCATTTCCGCTTCATAGTGGCACCCAGGCAGCTTCATTCCGTAAGCCCCATTTTCTATCCCTGCTCCATAGCAGCACCAGGGCAGCCTCCTTGCGTAAGCCCCATTCACCATTGCCGCTCCTTAGCGGCACCCGGGTAGCATCCTTGCGTAAGCCCCATCCACTATTGTGATCCTATTCAGCGGTAAGCCACTGACACCCAATCCAGCGGTAAGCCGTTGTGATCCTATTCAGTGGTAAGCCGTTGAAACCCAATCCAGCGGTAAGCTGTTGTGATCCTATTCAGTGGTAAGCCACTGACACCCAATACAGCGGTAAGCCGTTGCGATCCTATTCAGCGGTAAGCCGTTGACACCCAATCCAGGGGTAAGCCATTGAGATCCTATTCAGTGGTAAGTCGTTGACACCCAATCTAGCGGTAAGTCGTTGCGACCCCATTTAGCGGTAAGCCGTTCACATCCTTAGAATAACTACGCGGACTTTGATTCCCTGCCACGGGGATACGTACGAAGCCTCTTCAAGGCTCAAGCCCGAAACTGTCGTCATCTTTCTCCTCAAGCATCCATCCTGGAGTAATTCCCAGCACCATGTGCCGCCCAACGCGTAAGCCCCTCTTCATTTCTCACAGACGCACCCTTCGCGACGTGATCGTCAGTTCTCTACTGCCTCTTGTTTCTCACACCGAGCACGACTCATGTGGGCTTAGAGTAAGTATTGTCCATGACAACACCCCGTCCAGCATGACATTAAACTATGTGTCGTCCAGCATGTCGTTAAACTGTATTCCCCCATCTGTCATGACGTTAAACTGCACATCCATTTGAACTACGAGGTCTTTGATCCATGTCAAGGCATGGTATGTAGGAAGACTCCATGAGGTTCAAGCCCACCACCCATCATTTCTTCACTTCAGGTTCCACCCTCGTCCAGCATGACGTTAAACTACAATTCCAGTCCGATGGAAATCTATTGTGACCAACCCAAACTACGTGGACTTTGATCTATGTTAAGAAACGGTACA
This sequence comes from Viscum album, assembly GCA_963277665.1. Lineage (NCBI taxonomy): Eukaryota > Viridiplantae > Streptophyta > Magnoliopsida > Santalales > Viscaceae > Viscum > Viscum album. The sequence continues at coordinate 1,506,170,951 of OY728139.1, read as the reverse complement.
TAGGAAGCCTCCCTGAGGTTCAATCCCATTTTCCATCGGACCAAGTTCCCTTCGTCACGTTGGTTTGCTGACACCCACCACCAGTGGACCACCGGGTTTACCTTCACGTCGGTTCTCCGACGAATCCCCTTTGAACTATGATGTCTTTGATCCATGTCAAGGAATGGTACGTAGGAGGCCTCCCAGAGGTTCAATCCCACCACCTGTTGGTCACTCCGACCTTCTTCACGTAAGGTCACCAACACCTGGGTGGCCTAGTGTGTAAGCCCCATACCATTCGGTCCTCACTCGCGTCGGTTCTTCGACACACCATTTTGAACTATGAGGTCTTTGATCCATGTCAAGGCATGGTATGTAGGAAGCCTCCATGAGGTTCAAGACCATCACCTGGTCGTTCTGACCTCCTTCACGTCAGTTCGCTGACAATACCCATCGGACCAAGGTCCACATTCACATCGGTTTGCTGAATAAACCCATCGGACCAAGGTCCACATTCACGTCGGTTCGCTGACGACACCCATCGGACCAAGGTCCACATTCAAGTCGGTTTGCTGATGAAACCCATCAGGCCAAGGTCCACCTTCACATCGATTCACCGGCACCATCCTGAACTATGCGGACTTTGATTCCCTTCCAAGAGGATATGTAGGAGTTCTCTTCGAGGCTCAAGACCAACTTCACCGTCGCCCTAGCGATGATCCCATTTCATTCCCTCTTTACTGCATTCATCTATCCTCATCCATCCTGACTCTCACTCGGGCTGCCACATCCCAGTGGGATCATGCCATCCACCTCCTCATTGCTCCTAGAAGTGCTTGGGCCGCTATCCACGCATAAGCCCCAACATGTCTCTAAGTCGTTGTCCTCTGTGTACACCCCAAATCATCACCTCCCGAACTACATGTGTTTTGATCCCTGTCCTCTACACAGGGTACATAGGAAACCTCCAAGAGGTTCAATCCCATCCAATGGTAATCCATGGTGTCCCCCATCCTGGGGCACACTTCCCCTATCCGCCCTCAGTGGTGTTCAGATGAACCATTACGGTGTGACATCTCCCCTCCTTAGAGCGCACCACCTCGGATTCTTCCTCATTGGGCGTCCTAATCCATCCATATTCCAGGTATTCCCTCCTTGTGATATACCAATCTGATCCGTCTCTATGGGACATTCTGATCACTATCATTCGGTCTCTATAGGACGTTAAACTCACGACCTACCTCGTGATAAACATGAGATGCCTGAGGAAAACCTCGGATGACACGCCTTTTGTGTAACCGTCTCTGCTAGATGTTAATTTGAAACATACCCTGTGTTAATCACGGGAAGCTTAGGAAAACCTCAGCTACATGCGTATGGCATATGATTCCCCGCATTCAACATGAGATGCCTCGGGTTCTACACCCTTGAGATGCCCTCTTGTGAGGAAGAATACAGGTTCCCCGATGTCCACGCACCCAGAGATTCCCCGACATGCCTAATGTTTTCATCTACTCCGACCGAAGGTTGCTACCATGTCAGGACCCCATGGAATGTCCTGATGGAAGTAGTGTAATTAACCGGAGTCCATGAAGATATGGCACCAGGAACAAGATTCATGAACCACGTATTAAATCTATAAGGGAGACCCGGACTAGGTGATGAGTTCTGAGGAGGAATCCACAGAAGGAAGAACCGACATCCCATCATCCCAGTTTCGATCAAGGGGCGGACGTCCCTGAATAAGGAACAGATGCCGTCCACCTTTGGAAAGAGGGAATGTGGGGTAACATCTCCTCCTCCTCCCACATATGGATGCGCGCGCCCCGGTGAAAGCGTCGGAAACAGTATCATATAAAGTTTTATTCACCTTTGTAAAATATGATAAGAAAACTGTAGTAAAAACCCAAGGGATATGTCTAATTATAGGATAACATCCAAAATATTTAGTAATGATCATGGATGACGTAGGTGAAACATAAGATTTTGTATGTTTAAATAAATTTCTCTTGATTTATATATCCATAATTTTTTTTTCAATATTATGTGTTTTCCCACTATGATCATTATTTCTCACACGATGATTTTTAGTTTTAGTCGATGGTTGGCAACTAATGAAATCGTCTTAATCTTGAATATGAAGGGAAAAAAATATTTTCATCCTGAAGAACCCAATTTTATGGTATATGGAATAAAAAATATAATTTTTATTCTGATATAATTTTCTCAAGCTATAAATCATTATGAACTTCCAAATGATAAAAAAATGGGAACAAAATTCTGTTTAGTCCTTCAAAAAGAAACATTCAACTTATTTTATTGGTTTTACTGATGTATTATCTAATTAGAAATGTAATAGTACCATTGAAAATATATTTCTCATTCTCGAATGTTCATATCAGAAAAAATTAATATTTTTGGCTATCATTTCGAAGTGAAAGTATATTAATGGTGGGATATTATCAAAAATATGAGTAAACATGAAGAAATTGGTTCTATGGATTGGGATGAGTTTATGACCCTATTTTTCAATAAGTAATATCCTTATACTCTTCATATGAAAATGGATAATAAATTACATATGCTAAAAAATGATAATGAATATTTTGGTACCTATTAGAAAATTTTTACAAGACTTGTGTGGTATAATTCTAGTATTATTATCCAAACTAAAAGTATGGTTATTCAATTCATTAGTGTCTTAGAACCAAGTCTATTATGGTTGTTATCCATAAGGTAATTTAGTAGATATGAAAAAAAATTGATATGCTATCAAGGTGGAAATGGATATTGGATTTACCCAGCAATATTATGGTTTTGATTAGAAAAAAGAAATATCAAATTCAAAGGAAATTATAAAAAAAACATCGAGAGAAGAAGATGATCTCTATTTTATGCTCAAAATGTGGAAAGAAACATGGGGTAAATTGTCTTAAGTGGACTGGTAGATGTTTTAATGGTGAAAGGAAGGTCATTTGGAAATCTAATGCCAATGGGATGGGAAAAATTTATCTAATGATGAGAATAGAGAGAAATCTCCACATAATTCACTACCCACACTCCAATTTTTGAAATGGATGGAGTAAGGGAATTATGTTAATTAGTGCTCAAATCTAAAGGTTAATGATGATGATCGATGTTAGTATCCTATTAAAACCATATATAAAGATAAATCTCAATTGATCACTATTTCTGATGAGGGGATAAAAACAAAATTGTGAAATCTACACTTACCATCCACGCTAGAATTGGTAATGTGATATTTGATTATGGATATACCGCCTATTTTATATAATAATAATGTTCTAATGGTATCAAAATACCACCTCAATGATTAGATTCTAAATTATCAGTGAAAACCCATAATGGTATGACTATTTAATCTCATTCATATGATTCTTCTATGGTTGATGTTTTTGGGAATGTGTTTCCTACAAATCTTCTTATTCTCCCACTGGTTGAATTTTATGTTATATTAGGCATAGATTAGAATTCTAAATATAAATCCCACATCATTTTCTAAGGAAGGGAAGTTATATTTGATATGGAAACCAACCTATGATCATCTATTATTGTGATAATATATATAAACATATAATGTAAATTTTTTCCATTTTATGGTTATTAATTATTATTAAAAAGTTGGGTTTATCTCAGATGGTAGGGTAGAAATTAACATTTAATATATTCCTATTTAACGAGAGATTTTTTAGGTTTTTATAGATTTTTTTCATAGTATTCAACAAAATTGTAAAGTTTAGTGTTCAATAGATCTCATACATGGTGTTATAACTATTTCACCAACTCTATATAGAATGACCCTGATTGAATTCTAGGAATCACAGAAGAAACTTATCACAAACTAGGTTGGGCTTACATCTGACCGAACCCCCGAATCAGTCTTATACAAGGTACAATAGGCATTCCTAGTCCTTATGTGATGGTGACTAGAATAAAGAATCAATGATATTTTAGTGGGAAATAGTTAACCTAATAAATAATTGGGATCAAATACACCAAACCGAGTACATAGAAAAATACCAACAATTGAATTTCAATAAATACATAACCAAAACTAGATTAAATAGTGAATAAAAAAATGAAAACTAAAAGAACTAAACTAGAATAGAAGAAAATGATATCCAAATGACCACTTGGTCACCACCAACCATAAGACCATACTACTCCACAAGCATTCCTAAACCTGCAAAATAGTATGGTTCTACCGACATTGAGTGGAATAAGTAGGGTGTGAGAATAAAATAGATAAGTAGGTAAGCACCAAAAAGTCCATATATTTCCTTTCTTGAGTTATTCCATAAAACATTGATTTAAATACATTTATGAAATTGGTTTTTTTACCATTTTAAAGAACCAAACATAGTTTTTACTTTCAAAAACAACAAAAAAACTTCACACTATTCAGAACAGATTTCAATTTTAAAAACCAATTTAAAACCCTATACTAAATGAAGCTACCACAACAGATGATCAAAATAAATTCTAGATGAGTGAATAAAATTTTACAAGAAATACATAACCAATAGATTTGGAAAACATGAGAAACAAAATAAAACAGAACATATAGATAATTATTAAGGTAATTTCCTAAACATCTCTAGAAGATATCCCTATACGTACATGATTCGAACTCACTTGTTGGCGTATGGTGTAGATCCATAGTAAATAACCAACTTGATTCTCTAAAATATCCTCATCAGTGAAAAAACCCAGTTGTCCTCTTAGAAAATCTTGGGGGTACCAACCCATCTAATCGAGGTCGATAAGAAGTTGTCACTTGACCCTCTAAATGGTGCCCAGGAATATCAAGATAATAATACTTGGTGGATGGGGAGGTTCTCACTTGAATTTCATAGACTAGTAACCTATAGTTTCCACAATTCATTCTAAGAAAAAACATTTAAACCACTTATCTTATGACCTTATCTTCTTATGGACTACCATAGAGGTTCCCATCACATATCAAATCATACACAAGTTCCAACTGGGGATTCACATCGTATGAGTTTCAAACCTTTTTCAAAATCATTGTAAAATACCAAAATGACCATTATATTAATCAAACCAAAATAATCTCCAAACCCCTTTATAATTTCAAGGTGAAACACCACTCAAGGTCAAAAGGTACCAATCATGCCTTTACCTGAGATAGATACCAATCCATGTTTCAAGGTGCCAAACTGTCCAAGATTTAGGAATCACATTTGAAACCATACTTGAATTTGTTTCAATACTAAGTAACCATTTATAAAGCACTAGTGGTTCTAAAAGATCCATATTAAAGAATAATGAAATAAAGGAGAAGGGAGGGAAGATGAAATGTGTTTAAAAATTCGGGGTTTACAAATGAACAACTTTTAAAAGAGCCATTATCATATGTGATCCCATCCATATGTACACCCATTAACCATACGGATGTGATCGAATCTAATGAATCACTTAAAGCATTACAAAATTACATAAATTTCCCATTTATGAAATTAAGAGAGCCTTGAAACCATTTCACACAAACCATAAAAATATAAATAAAACCCCAAGCCACACACCAAACCCAATTTACAATTGAATTGAATTTAAAAAACATAACCAAGGACAAACACCATTCAAAACATCTAATTTCTTCTTCAAATTCCAAATAGAATTTTATAAAATGCTTTTCTTGCATATACAAATATGCCTAACTAATAAATATCCTTTGAAAACCCATTTCAATCAAAAATAAAACATGAAAACACGAAATCAATTTATTCTAACACCACATAAGCAAGGATTCCTCATTTAAAAAAATAATGAAAGATCTAGAAGCAATGGAATGTGTAAAAAAGGAAAATATTTAAAAAAACTACCTCAAAAATATGTGGATGAAATGAAACTCTATGATAAGGAAGAAAATAGTTTGAGAGATGATCCTCACACCCTAACATTAAAGGAAACAACCTAAATTAGCCAACCCTCTCCCTAGGGTTCGACCAAGAGGATTCCAATACATGGAAGAACCAAGAACCAAGAGATAAGAAGAAGAAGAGTAGAAAATACACTAAAATCTCAAATAAACTGACCTTAAGAACCTTATAGGAGATTAAATGGAGGAAGTATATTAAGGGATGAGGGTTTTTGGGAGCCCACTGGTGCGCTTAGGTCGAGAAAAATAGGATAAACCTAGAATGGGATTAAAAAATATGAGGGTTAAAGGAGTAATTTCATGTTTTTAATGAACTAGGAAACTCACATGGTTTTGACACACATTTCCTAAAACTAGGCACCCTCCATATATTCTTTACTAGAGAATAGGGACACACCGCATGGGCTGGTCATACAGTTTGGGAAACCATGCACCAACTTTGAAAAATGGATTTGTCAAATTACAGAGCATCCTTTCACACTTTCTCCAAGGTTTCTCTTAACCATGTATAATTCATGTTCCTTTTACCCAACAAAAACTATGAGCCACACAATTTTCTTTGGGCCTCATGCAGTTTGGTTCAAACCATTCTCAAACGTTTCACAGGGACAAAACCACCCAAACGCTTTAAAACACAAACATTCATTCCTAGAAATCAACCCAAACCTCAACCAAAAGAACCAAAACCAAAAAAAAGAATAAAATAAAATAAAAATTGTGGTTTGGGTGTGAAAATTATCTCCACCATAATCATTTTATTCCCCTATAAAGTCATCCCGCAGAACAAGAACCAAAACTAAAGCTCAAAAAAAACCAAACAAAACAAAACCATGAATGTTAGGGTGAAATTTTTAACTTCACAAGTCAAACCCAACCTTATAAATATAAAAACACCATGGGGAGAGACATGGATGAAAAATGGAGGGTTATCCCCACTATAAGAACTCCACTAGCATGACCAACACCATAGAACCACCATGGGTTAGACCAACATGGGAATTCCCAACATGAACCAAACAGCAAACACAAGGGGAAACCTATAAAAGGAAACCAACCCAAAAAAACCACCATTCATCGATTACATTGAAATTAAAAATTTATAAAGTGAACATCACCTAAAACAAAAAACTATTCCATGATTAGTATAGCCATTCAAAGATTCTCTGCTACTAGCCAAAAATATCTAAACTACATGTTAATTAGACCACCAAGCTATAAGAAAGATAATAACACAAATATTTTACAAAAAAAAAAGAAACAACCAAAAATGAATGAAACTATAGTAGATATAATCTTAAACTATTTACACTCTGAAGATTGACATAAATGTTGGACCAAGGTTCCCCATAACTAATGATCCCTGACTACGTGTAAAGCTCTACACTGGGGCTGATGGCTAGAGCCTTGATGACTTGAAGCATTTGTTTCCCTACATCTATGAGATTATATCCTCTGATCAAGAAACATTCTTCTAGAAATACTGCTTCAAAAATTTGTTTAGATGTCCCAAATATCCATATTAATGACAAGGCTTGGGAGGATTACGGTAATATGACTTTGAATTCCCAATACAACCACACTAGAAGCAGATAATAAAATGGTCCAATAAACGAGAAGCTGAAATTGATGAAATATACTCCCCAAAAAAGTTTCCTATGGAATACACTCCATGAAATATGGGGATCCTCCCCATGTTCCAAGGGAAACTAGTTTATCAGCCACTACTGACTACACTCTATGAACCAACTCTAAAAATTGATAATCATAGGACTTCACTTTCTGCTGACCATGGTGAATACGGAAGAGCTCTTCCACTTTCCTCACCTCCAACCCCTCACGTACAAAACATTAGATGAAATTGGTATTAAAAAATTCCCATGACATCCCAATATTAAACAACGGTGGGATGATTAACTTCCATCGATCCAAACCCTAAACATTAAAAGAAATTAGAATGGATTTCACCATCACATCATTGAGAGTTCCCAATAACATGAAAAAACCTTCGACTTTCTCAACCCACTCCAAAACCTCCAATGGAACCTGATCACCACGAATGAATAGAAATAACTGAGAATAACTCAACTCCACCACTCCACTCAGAGTCTCGGTAGGGTCGATGACAAAAAGGGACTCATAAGAAACCTATTGGAATTTTCTGGGAAGCATGCTATAATTAGCATAAGACACTAAACAGTATCAACACCAAACCAAAACTCAACTGAAAAGAACATCCCAATCCAAAACACCATGATCACAATCCAAACCCCCTGAAGAAAACCCAAAATCATATTTAAAACCACCATTTCCATTCCAAGTCCACATTCTCAAAATACCAAACTTTCTTTCAAATCCAGTTTTTAGACACCCAAACTACAACTTTTAAAATAGAACCAAATATAAAAAAACAATTTAATTTTGATAAATTTTTTTCCCAAAATACCATTTTTCATTTCAAAATTGGTCAACACCATCAAAATCCAAACTAACATGAAACTCACACTAGAACATCCAGAATGTGAAACTAGTGACTGTGAAAACTTGAACACATCTAGTAGTCAACCATGTCCCAAGTAAAAAAACTACTAAGGATACCTTTAACCATGAAATCAGGATCCACATGGGTAACTAATATATATAATCCCACCTCACATCAATGATTCACCTCCATTTTTATTCCATGTCCACTCAAAAAAAACCCCAAAAAAGAACCCAATCCCAGACTACCTCTATAAACTCAATTCTTATGATGAGAAAGGGTTCATGGAACCTTTCCTAAGACAACCTCTTGAGTCCCGACAGTCCTAATCTCCAAACAACATGACATCTCAAATAAAAAAGGGCTCATGTGATACCATTTTATCATAAACCAGGTCAATCTTCCATCCGACTTGACACCTGAACTAGTCCAAGACAAGGCCCAAGAGGAATTCATGATCCTATTTGGATTGAAACTAGTGTCAGGAAACAAATATATCACAGTGGGAATGATTTATACCAATAAAAAACTAAGATCATATAAACCAAATACTTCACAGACAAAAATCTCAACAACATAATGTCAATAAATATATAAACAAAACCAGATACAATAGCAGATAAAAAACTAAAGCTAAAAGTAAAGTAAACCAAACTTTAATGACGCGATCTCTACGTGATCACTTGGTTACCACCATTTTTAAGACCAATCCGCTCTATAAGAAAACAGGATTAATACACCTGAACTTGTAAAAATATCTCTGGCCTACTGAAACCAAGTGTAACAACTAGGGTGAGCTTAAAAAACTTATTGGGTAATCACCATATAGTCCATACATTATCTTACCTTAACTTTTCCATAAACACTGGTTTTAAATAAATTTATAAAAATAGGGTTTTCTAATTTTAATGAACCAAAGACAACTTTTAATTTATATAAAAACACACACTTCCCACTTTTTAGAATAAAATTTCATTTTAAAACCCAGTTTAAAAACAAAATACAAAAAGAAGATACCACATAAGATGATCAAAATAAATTACTGTCGATTGAAAGGAATTGTACAACTATTAAGGGACCACGAAATTGGGGGAAAATGTGAAGATGAATAAAATAGAACATATATATAAGGATCATGAGAATTCCCTAAACATCTCTATAATAAATCCTTGGATTTACTTAGTTTAAACTCACCTTATTGTGTATGGTGCATCCCCATAGTCAATAAAAAAAATAGCTACTCAAAACTAGTCTCACTAGTGGCACAACCCACATAGAATCTCAGAAAATCATGGGGGTACCAAATCATCTAATCGGGGTCAATAAGAAACTATCACTCGACCCTCTAGATTATGCCTATAAATCCCATGATAATAATACTTAGAAGATGTGGAGGTCCTCGCACCCATGATATAGAAAAATAACCCACAGTTTCCATAGTGCTTTCCTAGCCCAATCACCGACACAAGTTATGTGATGATCCTCTATTAGGAGGGACTACCATAGAGGTTATCATAATATATCAAATAATACACAAATTCCAATCAGTCCATCACATCATATGAGTTTCAAAAAAAATCCAATCACCATAAAATAACAAAAAATCCTTTATATTAATGAAACCAAAATCATTTCCAAAACCACTTCCATTTTCAAGGTGAAACACCACTCATGGTCAAAACGTACCAAATAGGACTTTATCTCATATATATACCAAGACAAGTTCCAAGGTGTCAAACAACCCAAGATTTATGAAACACATTTGAAACCATACTTTAATTCATTTGAAGAAAAAGTAACCATTAATAAAGCACTAGGGTTTTTATAATTACCATAAGAAAAAAATTTGGAAATAAAGGAGAAGGGAGGGAAGAGTAAGTGTGTTTCTAAATCTAGGGTTTAAAATGGTACATCTTCTAGAAGGGACATTGTCATTTGTGATCCCATCCATATGTGTACCCCATGCACATATAGATTTTCCCGCATCCAATGGAACTCTTCAATCATCACCAAATTACATAAACTTCCCATTTAAGAAATTAAGAGAGCCTTGAAATCATTTCACTTATACCATAAAACTATAAAGAAATTCCCAAGTCGTACACAAAACCCAATTTATAATGAAATACAATTTACCAAACATAAAAAAGTCCAAACACCATTCAAAACATCCAAATTCATATTTAAAATCCAAATATAATTTTATCAAACACTTAGCATGAATATACACATAGTGATATTTAAGAAATCCATTTAAAAGACCATTTCTATAAAAATTATAACATTATAACACAAAAGCAATTTACACTAACAAGACATAGGAAAGGATTCTTCCTTTAGAAATTAATTTGGAAATCTCAAGAATCAACAGAATGTGTCAGAAAGGAAAATAATGGAAACTCCTACATCAATAATGTGCGGGTGAAACTAAACTCTAAGAGATTGAATAACATAGCATGATAGATGGTATGAACACACTAACATTAAAGGAAATAACCCATTTTATCCAACCCACACCTTAGAGTTCAGCCAAGAGGGATTCAACCCAAGGAAGAACCAAGAATTAAGAGAGAAGCAGAATAATAGGAGAAAATTGACCGAAAACTTAACGTAACTCACCTCAGGATCCCTAGAGGATATTCAATGGTGGAAGGATAGAAAGATATGATGTTTTTAGAGATCCCCCTAATGTATCAAGGTCGGTAAAAGGGGGAGAAACCTGAATTGGATTTAAAACAAAATAGGGGAAAATGAGGAATTCAATGTTTTTAATGACCTAAGAAACTAGAACTGTTTTCCATACCATGTACACATTACTATATAAGTGGGGAACCCTATATTGGGTGGTCTCATGGTTTGGGAAACTGTATCCCAACTATGAAAAATGGATGTTTCAAATTATAGAGCCTCTCCACAAACATGCTGTATAGTTTATACTAACTGTTCGCAATCCACGTGCCTGGCCCCATACACCAACTAGAAGCCTCATGGTTTTCCCTAGGCCTCACATGGTTTGGATCAAACCATGATAAAACTATACAATGCGCATAAAGCCACCCAAAATCTATAAAACGCAAAAATTCAAGCCAAGAACCTAAACTGAAGCACAACCAAAATAAATAACACTAGGAAAATAATAAAAAAAAAGAATATTTTGTGTTGGGGTGTAACACGACTCTATAAGAATCTTGATGTGGTATTTATTCATCAAAGTGTGCCAGATTGGGGTACATATATTCTCTTTTTTATAAAAAAATATGGATCCATAAAAATCTACATTGATTATGAGGTAATAAAAAAGATGAAAATCAAAAACAGGTATCATAAACCCTAAATTGATGAATTCTTTAGTGAACTGTGTGGATCTCAATACTTTTACAAGATTTACCTTCACCATGATATAATTAATTGAGGGTTAATAATGAGGATATAACAATGAAAGTATTATATACATGTTTTGGAAACTATATATATATTGATTTGATTTGGTCTTACTAATTACCCTATTATATTCATGGATTTATTGAATATAGTCTTTAGATATTTACTTGACCAGTTTGTGGTAGTCTTAGAGATGATAATCGTACATATTCAAAGAGAAAGGAAGATTATGAAGATTACTTTAGAATTATTTTGAAGACCCTAAAAATAAAATTTTGACTCAAAAATTTACCAACTGTGCATTTTGGATATAAATGGTTTCATTTGTTTTATATAATATCACGAGAGTGTATATTCGTGATCCGTTAAAGGGAGAAGTTATTGAATAATGGAATAGAATAACCATGGTGACTAAGATCCATAGTTTTATTTCTTTGGCAGGATATTATTGAATATTTGTGGACAATTTAACAAAATTGTCTCATATAATCATTATGTTAACTTGAAAGGGATCCAAGTTACTTTGAACAAATGAATGTGACGAAACTTTCATATAACCGAAGAGTTAGTGATAAAATCTATGATTACACTACCCTATAGTTGAGAAGGTTTTGTAATCTACAGTTATGAATAAAATAAGGGAATATGATGTTTTTTTATGTATAATTATATGGTTATAGATTATGCCTCATTAAAATTAATGTTTCATAAGAAAAATTACCCAAGTCATGATTTGCAGCTATCAGTGATAATTTCTTTATTAAAAATATGGTGGAATTATATATATGGATAAATTTGTTATATATATATTGATCATAAATGTTTGATGTATATATTTACATATAAATATATTAATATTTGTAATAGAAGATGGTTAGAACTGGTTAAATATTAAAACTACTCAACACATTACCACCCTTAGAAATCCATAAAAGTGGTGGATGCTCTTTGTCGAAAGGATCATGCTATATTATCTATTATGAGTATCATAAAAGATCCTAAATATGTGGATTTTCAAATGATGGATCTTGTAATATTGAAGGAAGGGGAGAAATCTTATCTTGATCATATGAGTTCTAAACTTTATATCCATGCGAGGATTAAAGAGGAAAGAAAGGAAGATATAGAATAATATAAGAAGGTGATAAATTTACCTATGTTCAATATTTTTTGTAATGGAGTGATACATTTCATGAACTATGAATGTCTTCCATCCATACTATATTTTAAGGATCTATTGGATGAGTCTCATAGTTCATTATTCTCTACACATCCTAGGATTATGAATATGTATAGAGATAGGAATGTGTATTTATAGTGGAATGTAATAAAGAAAGATATTGTAGAGTATGTATCTTAATTATTGGTATATATTCAAGTTAAGGCTGAGAGAAATAATTCAAAGGGGGTGTTACATCCATTTTTCATTCTAGAATGGAAATAGGAAAGCATCACGATGTTTTTTATTTTCAAAATCCCTAAAATTTCTAAATTTCATAACACTATTTGGGTTGTAGTTGATGTAACGGCCTGAATATTTATGAATAAAATTCACTTTCTTTTAATTTATTATAGATATCAAAAACACATTCAATCCTTTTATTTTTTTTAAATCCAATTGGATTTAAATTACCATTATGTATCATTAAAGTTGATAATGTAGTTGTTGAACAGTGATCACATGACCAGAATAAATATAGGGTTTTAAAAATCCTTTTAACATAGACAAAGTAAGTGATGGCATAAACTTATAGGATCATACACTATGAATCCCATTTATTGGAGCTTCTCAGGGAGATATCATTTCTAGTATTTTCCCAAGACCAAGCCTAAGCTAATATCCAACAACTTAAGCATGAGAAAAATCATTTACGGGAGAAGTTTAAGCTCATCGAGATCATGGCCCAAACCATATTCACTGAACGATTCCATGAAATCCCCACCATCGCACACCTTACTCTTAGGGCGTATGCTGGTGTAATAAATGGATAAGTAACAAGACCATAGTATTATTATTATGTGCATTATTTGTGTATATAATAATGAATATACTTTCATTCTATTATTATTACTTTGTAAATTATTTTTAAAAAACAAATAGAAATTTTGGTTAATATAAAAATTCAATTAATAAATCTATTTTAATGAAATAATTTATTTTTGAATTAAATAATATTTTAATAAAATATTATTATTAAATTAATTTTATTAAATATAAATGATTGTATAATTTTTAAGAAGTCAAATGTAATTTTTTTAAGGTTTGAAAACAGTTTTTGTCAAAACCCATTGATTTTTAATAAATTTCAATTTTAATTTTAAAAGTGAAAATTCACATATTTAGAAAATTATTTAGATAAAATTAATATTATTTTTGGAATTAGTACATCGAAACCAATGGTTAATTTTTCATAATTTTATGAGACAATCAAATTTTTTTGTAAAACTTAAATACCTTATAAATATATAATGTGTTTTATGACATGATAATGACCCAATAATGATGTAATAAAATACTATAAAAGGTGTTTTCATCCAAATATGTGGTTTCTTTTAAAATAATTTAATATTATGTTTCTTTTATTTATTTTTCGAAGCCTTAGTGAATCCTCTATAACCTATAATATATATTTAATATTTTTAAAACCATTTCCTTGAAAGTATGACTCACCTCCACAATATAATGGGAAATATTTTAATATATTCGTACCATAGACTTATAAAATAGTTTATAAAACTCCCTTTTTCCAAAAACCATGGGAAAAACAATGGGATGGTATGTTTTTTTGAATTTTTTATTGTGTATTGTCCAAAACAAAAATAATAAAGAAGTATCCATCATTTTCTATATAAACTCACCCAAGCTCCCATTTCTCCTCAATGAAGCTCTTAGAAGATCTACCATACTCTTCCCCTACTCCGTAGAGTCTTCCTGAGGCACCCCCAAGCTCCTAATAATCCTCCCCCAAGCCTTTGGGATCACACATCTGAATCATCATCTTTGTTTATTAATATAGGCGAAGGGGGAAGCGCAAGGCTATAGGTACAACCGAAGAGGGCCAAGGGGGGAGAAGGTAGTGCAATCTGAGGGCATCCCCTCTCATGAGGTTTACCCCTTTGTGTTTAAGGTGGGTAACATTGTAAAAAAAAGAGGTACCATGGCTTTGGGCTGCAATGGATGCCATATGATCGACCACCTTATTTCCTTCGCGCCACGTATGTTTCACCCGGGTGTTGGAGAGAAAGATTCTTCTTTTCCTAATGTAGTAAGTGATAGACCAAGGGGCAGGCCAGGTGCCTTGTAGAGAGTTGAGGAGGATGAGAGAATCTGTGTCAGCTTTAGTTATAATTAGGCCCCCCTTCCGACAAAGGGAAAGTCCTGAAAGAAGGTCGAGAGCTTCCGCTTGGATGGAGGTACCCTTTACCAGGAAAACCAAGAAGGCAAACACGAATGAGCCCCTGACATCGCGAACCACCCCACCTCCCTTCATGAAACCCTCCGAGTAGGATTCGTCCATGTTGAGCTTCAATCCACTGGAGGGGGGATGCCACCGGACCCAATTGCCCTGAGGAACTTCATCTCGAATACTTTGGCACGGATGCAGAAACTGAAGCGAGGGGGCTTCATTCCATCCCTTAATAAACCTAGTCAGTTCGAGAAGGAGGCAGCATGTTCTAGCAATTATGGTCCGCCCAGAGGAATCGATCCCTTCAAAGCATGCTTTGTTCCTTTCTTGCTAGATACACCACACTCCTGCATGCATAATGACAGCCCTGGCAGTCCGTTCCACCCCTTTGTCACTCGAGCCCTGAAACCAGCATTATATGAATGGCGCCTTATATGGAACATAGTTGTGCACATCAGTGAAAGTCCCCAAGGCATGCCAGACCTCTTGAGCCCATTCCCCCTCATAGAAGAGATGCTCCAGACTTTCTTCTTTATGGGCGTTGCAGCATGAACAGTGGGAAGCGGTTGGGATAACACATTTTTTGATATTATCATCCATGGAAAGGGCGCTATTCCTCAGCCTCCACGTGAGGAAGTTAAGTTTTTATGGGATGCTCTTGAGCCAAAGGAGCTTGTTCCATGGATCTTTGTGGGTTGAGGGAATGAGGATACTGCGGATGGCTTTGGAAGAGAAAGCTCCTGATCGAGAGGGAGTGAAAATGCATTTGTCCGCTTACATGTTGATGACAATGAGATGAAACATTTCATGTTGTTCCGGGTCAAGAGATGCCTTAGTAAAGGACGGGTAGTTTCAGGCCTCTTCAAACGAAATATTGTAATCAGGGCACATCGGAAAGTTAAGCGTAGATCCTTCCCAGTTGGCATGCTAGAAGGACACTTTCCCCTGGCCAATGATCCACTGTACGTGGGGAAGAAGAGTGCAAAAGAGATGCAGGAGGGTCTGTATAAAAGGGAACTAGTTTCCTGCTTCCATCACCGAGGCATCAATAATATTATTTCCCATGGTTTCCCCCCATAGAGTTCTGCGTTCATGAAGCTCCCAGGCTAGTTTGGACTTCATGCAGAGTAAGGTATCTGTGAGACTACGAACCTCAATTCCTCCCTCCTGAGCAGGCCTCTCCATCCTCCTCCATGAGACCCAGGAGCATTTTCCTTCAGCCCTTGCTTCCCATATGAACCGCGCCAATATCTTGTCAATATTCTTGATAACTGATTTGGGAACTTTGAGGGATGAGAGGTCGTGGACTAGGGTGGCTGCAAGAACACTGTTAACCAGAGCAAGGTGGCCTCCGAAATACATGTATCTATTTTTCTAGTTGATGATCCTGTTAGAGATGTGGCACACTATGTGATCAAAATCCTTGATTCGGAGGCCTCTTGAGGAGATGGGGGCCCCAAGTAGTTCATCGGCCAAAACCCTCTTTCAATGACGAGAAGGTTTCAGATGGAACCAGCCCGGTTAGGAGGGAATTTGTTGGAGATGTACATGTTTCTCTTGAGTTTGTTGATAACATGACCTCTCCAATAGAAATAGTCCTCAATAACCTTAATGATACCACGAATGGAACGTCTATTTGCATTCAAGAAAATCATTGTTTCATTGGCAAAAATAAGGTGTGAGATGGTGGGGGAGTTACCTCTTCTCTTGTAGGGGAGTATCCTACCATTGATCATGATTTTGAGGATGAGGTGGCTGAGGATTTCCTACAAGAGGATAAAGAGGCTCGGGGAGAGGGGGTCTCCCTGCCTTAAGCCCCGAACAGACTTGAAGAAACCATAAGATTTCCCCATAAAATGCACTGCCAGCCATGAAGAGTTATATCACCGAAAGATGAGATCTGTCAACCAAGTAGAGCGGCCCATTCCTGAGAGGAGCTTGTTGATAAAGCCCCATTCGATTCGATCATAGGCTTTGTTCATGTCCAATTTAATGATCAGATTAGAGCCGTGGGACTTGGAGTTGATATCCCTGGACATCTCCTGGGCCATTTCAATCTCCCCTTGGATAGAACGATCTTTTACAAAACATTGTTGCTCCAAAGATATCCATCGAGGAAGGTTAGTGGCCAATCTAGTGTTAATGATGGTATCAAGGATTTTGTAGGGGGAGTTACACATACTAACCGAGTGATACTGGTGGATTGACAATGGGTTCTTGGTTTTGGGGATAAGACCCAGAGCCGTTGCTGCTGCCACACGAGGGAGAGGCCCACCCTTGAAAAAGTCTGGGATCATCTCAGTGAGTTTGCCTTTGACCACATCCCATGCATCTCTATAGAAGGATCCTGGAAATCCATCCGGGCCTGAAGCACTTTCCGGTTTGAGGTGCTTGATCGCCTCATGAATATCCGCCTCCGGCAGAAGAGCCTCGAACATCTCATTGATCTCGGGAGACATCTGATCAGAAATCTCTACAATGAACTCCACTTCCTCCCCGGGGTAACCGTTGGGAATGCATGGGTTGGGACCTGCGAGGAGGTATCTGAAAAAAAAGTGGGAAAGATTCCCCACCACCTCCCTATCATTCGAGTATGACCCGTCCTCCATAAGGCTATTAGGTTGGATCATTCTCTTCCTTTCCTTAATGCATGCATGGAAGAAGGTGGTGTTCCTGTCACCCTCCTCAAGCCATCTAACCCTCGAGGACTCCATCTCCATCCATTCGTGAAGAAGAAAAATATCTATAAAGATGGATTTCTTCCTGGATAATTCATCAAAAATTGTTTCTGCCCAATTTCCCTTAAGGCTCACTTCAAGACGTTAAATATCCTCCATAACGGCCTCTATTTCCCCATCACTCGAAGGGAAGGATTTGGCCCAGTCCACAAGCTGGCTTCTGAGACTTCTGAGTTTGTTGTGAAATGAAATCCACAACCTCCCTTGAATGGGCGAACACCAGGAGTCTCTAACCGTATCCTGAAATCCAATAAGGTTGTCCCACTGGTGAGATAATCTAGTTGACTTAGGTGATTGATGCCTTGTCGAGGTAGAAACAAGGAGAAGGGAGTGGTCGGAGAGGTCGCGCACCATGTGGCTGACTTTAATGTTGGGGTACACTGAAATAGCATGCATGTTTCCCAAGCACCGGTCCAAACGGCTTCAGGAGCGCCATAGACCACATTGGTTGTTGCACCAAGTGAAACGGTCTCCAGTGAATCCAAGGTCCGAGAGTCCGTTAGCATCCATGAAACGAGAAAAGGGCTGACTTGCTTTCCTGGAGAAGGGACCCCTTCCCTTCCTTTCATCAAGGCCCACAATAATGTTCCAATCCCCTCCCAAAATCCATGGACAGATACCTGGATCGAAGCTGGAGAGATCCTGGAAAAGGGTCTCACGTTGCTGATAGTCACAGCTCCCATAAATTAAGGATACAAAAAGGGCCACATTATCATAGGAGATCTTGGCAGTTATATGTTGGTCACCCGCCCGAATGAGATCGACAGAGATATGCCAATTTCAAAAGATCCAGATATGTTTATTGGTAGGCTTTGCGTGCATGAACCCTTTCATGGATAGCCTTTTATAGAAATCAGAAATTTTGGAGAGGTTTTGTTTATGCTCCATGATGGCGATGATACTGATCTTGCGCTTACGAACCTCTACTGCGAGGAAGTCCGTTTTGGCCCGAGCACCAATGCCCCGGGCGTTCCATAAAACTATTGGATACATTAGACAGGAAAAATCCCAGATCTGGCTCTGGGACTCCTAGACTGCGGGGAGCATGAGGGAGAGAGTTCCCACATCTTCTTGGCCTGAGCTCGAGTGCACCGACCTGTACTGTTGGGTGGGGATGAAGGCACAGTGGAGGGATCCTTTACAAAGAGGGTGGACCCCAAGTTCTGTCCCTTCCTGGAGGACTGAGGGGAAGCATTCCAAAACAGATCTCGGGCGGGGGAAGAGACCTCAGGAAGAGGGGAGAGGGCGGAGGAGGGAGGCTAGGGACGCAAAATAGTGGGGCCGGCAGAAGAAGGGAGGAGAGGGAGGAGAGGGGGGAGGAGGCACAGGGTACAACAGGAGAGGGAAAGGGATAGAGGTTAGAGGGAGGGGTAAGATGTACCCTATGCAACAAATCCTTCAGAAAGGACTGCAGATCAGGAAGGTTCAAGAGCGCCTGGGAGGAGGGACTGAGTCTGGGGGGCGGAGGAGGAAGCTGTTCCACAAGCCTGAAAGTGGAAGGGATGGGGGCTGAACGGGAGACAGTGAAGCTCCTGGGGTGTTCTGAAAAGGGACCAAGGCCCCTAGCAGAGTAGGGGGAAGTTGTTGGGGGGTATAACCATGGGCCACCAAAATGGACTGACTGGGGAGAAGAGCCAGGGCAACCACCGAAGGAGTGGCCTATGGGACGTCAAGGCCAGTAGAGGACGCCTGGGCTGCGTGAGTAGGCACTGGACACCGAGGAAGGATGCTACCACCCTAATGGATTTTCCTACAAACTAGGAGGTAGTGTCCTTGTAGGCAGCACGAAGAAAAGAACAACGGGTAGGCGGGGAAGAGAATAGGCTGCAACCAACTGAAGGAGTCCTTGACTCGAAGAGAGATGCAGTCAGGAGGGGGGCTCGAGATGTCCATTTCAACACAGATCATGGCCTCCGAAGCATCTGAACAACTCCAAGTATGTTCATCAGAGCATAGAAAACCCCCAAGCGAGTCGCCTATGGCCTTGAGGAAGCCAACATTCTGGAAGGGAAGCAGGATCCCAGGAAGGCTGAGCCACACCGCAGCAAGGGGACTTTCCTTCTGCTTGTGCGCATCCATCGACCACCGAGCTAGGCTAAAGTTCCATTTACCCAAGGACCTCGAGGCCCGACACCACGCATGGACAAAGTCAGCTTCTGAACCAAGAACCACAAAAAAGGCATTGCGGTGGATGGATGAGATTTGGGATCACACATCCAAGTAAGGGATCTCCCTCTCTCCTTTTTCATCAAGAACCTCTTTTATGTCATGCCTTTTAATTTCCATTTGCATGATTTGGGATATGTTCTTCCATAACTCATTATTGTACTATTGATGTATACATTATGGAATCTACCTTTCACTCCCATTAAGACTCCCTATAATCTTTTAATCCCACCTATTATTGTGCCAAAATTCCTTAAGGGATCCTCACATTTCTCTCTTCCATTCAATACAATAACCTTTTTTGAAATTAGTATTTTAATTTAAATTGGTTATTTTTTTCATTCTTTTATAATCCATTCCCTACTATCAATCTTATGTTATGAGAATGAGGGATCATTTATTCTCCCTCATTTTGACCCTTACATAAGTCATTACTATGCCAAAATTCCGTAAGGGATTTCTCTCTTCTCATTTCCATTCAAGAATTTATTTTATATTATGCATCTAAATTCCATTTCATATGTTTGTATGTTATGTTACATGATCCCCTTTCTGACCATTTCATGTATAAATGATGATATACCTATTTCTCTCTCATTAAGACATTTTATGAATTTTTATTTGACTTCGTTATACCAAGAAAATTACACCATGATTTTCCATGCCAAAATCAACATGTAGTAATACCATACCCATTTATCTCTTTAGGGTATTCACATTTATGTTCATATAGTTCTTTATTAGGGACTTAAATGTATGTATTCAGCATTCCTTGAACATGGAATAACTTTGATGTTGAATGATTCCAAGTTATATGATCTATGTGGCACACTTATGCATGAAATGAAATGTTTATAAAGGGTGTGCCTTGATAGCTCTCCTATGCATTGGGTAATGTTTATTATCATGATATGTCATGTGAAATGAGGGTTTATAAATGGTAATTCATGTGAAATTAGGGTTTACTCATGATAATCCATGTGAAATGAGCCTTGTCTCATGGTAATATCATGTTGTATGTTGTTGCCACATTTCTATGTTATGAATACCATGCTATATCATGCCTTTATGTTCATGTTTCTTTTCTGATCCATTGATATTCCTATTGAATAAAATGTATTGTCTTACTCATTTTATTCCATGTTTATTCCTGTAATGGTATTGATAGATCACCCTTTTCTTATGTATGTCCCCATGTTATCCAATTCATTGCTAAGTATGAAGGAATTTTGTGGTCATGTAAAAGAAGTTTTCAATAAAGATGTGTATTTCATATTTTAATTTGTTATGTGATCTTAATAATCCCCAAAGACACTATACCTCTCAATATTATGTATTTATTAAGTGAACTTGTATGTAATAAATCATGTTTAAATATGAAAAAACTATCAGGGTTTTTATAGTTGGTATCAGAGGATAGGTTTAGTTATTTTTCGGATTAGCATTAGAAAACTCTAGTGAAAGACTTAGGGAAAAGATGAAGTATAAGAAAATAATCCCCAAATTTTGGTGAGTATATAGTAAGTGGTTAATCAGGAAAAAACATCCATGTTTGGATATGAAAAGGTAGAGGTGGCTCTCGCAGAGATTTATCTAGGGGTAAACCCAAAAACACCGCTTTGAGATAGACTCGAATGGGAACTGGTGCATGATAATGGGCCTTAATGCACTCTTGGTTCGACACTCCCAGGGGATTTTCTTCGGTAAATTCATAATCTCAGTACAAACCATTATTAAGGGAACCTGAAAATCCCAAAATAATATACAATTGGAATTTTATCTCAGATAACATAGATCGAATCCTAGAAATTCATAAGTTCAGTAGATAAATTTAAATAATTATTTGTCCCTTTCATGTCATTAGATTTCCCATTTATGTGTTTAATAGTTTAGGAAACACGTCCCTAAGTTTCTATTGGATGAAGTAGAACCAGAATCAAAAATTAAATTTTAGGGTTATCGTTTATAGTTCTACCCATTCTTTTATATCCCAAAAGTTTAGAAGAATAATCCAAAAAACACCACAAATCATGGAAGAAGAGATGTTAGTGAAAACAGCAAATGGGGAACTTATTGTGCCCTATGTATACAACTCCTCCACTATCATAATTTTTGGATTGAGTTTCCTGAAGAACCTTTTTTTATTAAAACAGATATCATTAATGACGAATATCAGCAGAAATACAAGTACAAAGCCATGAAGGGAAATTGTCCAACCAGAGATGGATGGAGTCGAAAGGGCCTGAGGCCGCCAGCTGATGGACCGCATTGTTTCCTTCCCTTTTTTTAAAGGAGAAGGTGCAAGAAGAGAATCACTAGCCAAGTGAAAGAATCCTCCTAATGATGATTCCAAAAGGCTGGAGCCCACCATCGTTGTTGTTAATAGCATTAATGATGGTAAGGCAGTCATACTCCACAAAAATTTCTCTCCATCTATATTCGAAAGTGAGCAGCAAACCAGCAAGTATGGCCATAGCCTCAGCAACCGCCGGTTCCCAAAAATCCTGGTGTGGAACATATTTTGCAGAAATGATTTTCCGCAGATGATTACAGGCCAGATGTTTGAGGGAAACAAGCCCATCCTTTTGGAGAGATGCTTCCACGTTAATTTTAAGAGTCCCTTCCATTGGGGGGTTCCAATGAGAGGGTGGGGTGAGGGTAGATCCTGTCATAAAATGGTCCTTGTGGTCTTTCCATCCCTCAATCCAAGAAGAAGCCTTTTCAATCCAGAATTCGGGAGGTTTGTGAGCTTGATAAAACACAACATCGTTGGGTCAGATCCAAATAATCCAGGACAGAGTGCAAAGGGAACATGAGAGAGCCGAGGGAAGAGAGGAGCACCAACATGTCAGAAGATCGGGAAGGTCAGAGGCCAAATCCAGTAATTTAGTAGAGGTCGGGGCCCATTTACTCCAAACATTCTTAGCTTCCGGGCAGTGAATGATGGCATGCAAAGGAATTTCAATAGTGCTCGGGTAGAAAGGGAAAAAAGTTGAACTGTCCATATGTCAATAAGCGAGAAGGCTCATTGTTGGGAGAGTACATGTGCAAACCTGCCACCAAAATTGGCAAATTTTAGGGGGAACGTTGAGTATCTAGATCGATTTCCAAGGTCCCTCATCCCAGCTGACTAGGTGGTGGCCAAGGGCCAGTCTGTAGTCAGACCTCACTGTGTATTCGTCTATGATGTCATTGGTCTAGAAAAGATGGTTGGGGCCTGCATCAGGGATCTAGGGAATGCTAAGGATGATTCTTTGGTCCCTTTCTGTTGGAATTTGATGCAATTATTGGCTTGGATTGGATTTCCCTATATTGAGAAAACATAAATTTTCGTGATAGTGAAATTAATCACCATATGGTGAATCAACCCCCAATTATATACAAGTACAAGGAGGAGGATGAATATTATTTAGTACCATCATCTGAATCATGGATATTACTACCCTATGAGCTGGAGTATCTTTGTTAGATGATTGAGTCTAAGGAAAGAACGATCCTCAAAGACATGCCTATTGTAAGGGAATTCACTGATCTGTTTCCTGAGGAATTTTCTGGTCTTCCTCATAGAAGAGATGTTTAATTCTTGATGGATATTATACCTGGGGAGTTTCCAATATCAAATAAAACATATCAAATGGCTATGTTGGAGCTTTAGGAGCTAAAAAACAACTACAGGAGAATCTGGATAAAGGGTTTATACACCCAAGTGCTTCACCATGGGGTGCACCATCCCTCTTCATCAAGAAGAAACATGGTTCAATTCACCTTTGCATTGATTATCATGAGAAAAAAATCATCATAAAGAACAAGTACCCATTTCAAAAAATTGATGACTTGTTTGATCAACTATGTTGAGAACAATACTTCTCTATGGTGGATCTATGGTCAGGATATTACCCTGTTAAGGTGAAGAATGAGAATATCCCAAATACTGCTTTTCGTAAGTGGTATGGGGATTATGAGTTCATAGTGATGCCATTAGGACTCACTAATGATCTATAAATCTTCCTGGACTGGATGAATAGGGTCTTTAGATATTTCCTCAACAACATTGTTGTAGTCCTTATAGATTATATTCAAATATACTCCAAAACAAAGGAGGATCATGAGGCGTATCTGATCACTATGCTGTAGACCTTACAAAAGGAGAAGATCTATGAAAAGTACATCATGTTTGAGTTATTGTTGAAGGAAGTCTCATTATTAGGGTATATCATCATAAGAAATTGGATATCTATGGATCATTCCAAAATAAAATCCATTGAGCGATGTTTGGGGCTAACTTCATTGATGGATATCCATAGCTTTCTGGGGTTAGTTGGATATTATAATTGATTTGTGAGAAATTTATCACAATTTTCAAACCCTCTTACCAAGCTAACTCGTAAGGGAGTCAAGTTTTCTTTGAATGGTGAATGTGAAGAAATATTCATGGATATAAAGAAGAGGATTGTCACTGCCCTTGTTCTCACACTACCCACATGTGGGGATCTTTTCATAATATTCATCGATACTTCGAATAAGGGCCCGTATTTTGTGTTTTGTAGAATGATAAATTCATTGCCTATGCCTCATGGCAGTTGGAAATTCATGGGAAAAACATTTCCACGCATGATTTTGAGTTTGATGTTGGGATCTTTGCATAGTAAATCTTGCATTATTATCTATTTGGTAAGAATTGTGAAATATATGTGGATCACAAAATTCTCAAATATATATTCACACAAAAATAGATGAATATTAACCAATGAATATGGTTAGATATCATAAAGGATGATGACTACTCAATCCATTACTATCATGGGAAAAAAAGAAGGTAGTGGAAGCTCTTAGTATAAAAGAACCAACAATTCTATTATTGATGATAATTGAAAAGGGTCTAATATTATTATATTTGAGGAATATGGACATGGGAATCATAAAAAAGGGAACACCATAAATCCTTTCACAAATGATTGATCAATCATATCTTTTAGAATGGTAAATGGATGCTCAAAAAATGATGTGGGAATTCAAATGAATGTGAAAACTGTTAGAAAAGGTAAGTCCTTAGTGATCAATGTTAATGAAGAAGTAATTGTGAGATATGGATCAAGACTATGTGTTCCATAAAAATCCTAAGTTAAAGAAATAAATTTTGGATGATTCACATAGTTTAAATTTATCCATTAATGCAGGAAACACAAAGATGTATCGAGATCTCTGAGAACACTATTGGTGGGATAACATGAAGAAGGAGATCGCTAAACATGCATCAAAGTGCCTTAAATTTCAGAAACTAAAGGATGAGAGGCTAAATTATAAGGGTATTATGCAACCGTTACCCATAACAACATGGAAATAGGAAAACAACACAATGGAATTTGTTACCAGACATCCGAAGACATCCAAAGGAAATAATGCTATCTGGGTTGTTATGGATTGTCTTACAAGGACTGCACACTTAATTGAAATTTGAGAGGATTTATTCATGGATAAACTAGCATGGATATACATCAAATAAGTAGTAAGGTTGTATGTAGTAAAACTATTTATTGTGTCTGGTCGAGATCCAAGATTCAACTCTAAGTTCAGAAAGAGTCTCCAATATGCTCGTAACACTGAGTTAAACATTAGCACAGCCTGTCACCCTCAAACTGATGGTCAATATGAATGGAATATCCAGACACTTGAGGACACGTTGAGAGATTTCTCAATGGATTTCAAATATGGATGGGACCAACATATTCCTTTGGTAGAGTTCTCTTACAACAACAGTTTCCACTCAAGCATCCAAATGTATCATAATGAGGCCCATTATAGGAAGAGGTGTATAACACTGGCATGTTGGGATGAATCTTGAGAACAAAAACATCTATTTCTAGAAATGGTCAAAGAAATGTTGGAGAAAGTTGAGACCATCCAACAGCACATCAAATCTACCCAGAGTTGACAAAAGATATATAATGACAATCTTCGACAAGACCTAGAGTTTTATGTTTGAGACATGGTATTTCTCTGCATATCTCCATGTAAGAGAGTTATGAGATTTGGGAAGAAGGGAAACCTTAGTTCATGGTACATCATACCTTTTGAGATCCTTGATCACATCAGAGTAGTGTCCTATCGACTAACACTCCCACCAAACCTGACTCAATTTAATGATGTATTCCATGTATCCCTATTAAGGAATTATGTACCAGTCCCCTCACATGTACTCAATCCAGAGGTGGTACCCTTGGATAATGACCTCTTTTATGAGGAGAAGTCGGTGAAGATATTAGATGGTAGAGATAAAATTTTATGAAATTTTAGAACACTCCTAGTCAAAGTGTTGTTGAGAAACCAAAATATTTAGGAAGTTATGTTGGAACTATAGGAAGTGATGAAGTAGAGTTACCCTCATCTGTGTTATCATGTGAAAAAAAATTCAGGGGCCAAATTTATGAAGGGGGGAAGGACGTAATGACCCGAATATTTATGAATAAAATTCACTTTCCTTTAATGTATTATGGATATTGAAAACACCTGCACTAATTTTTTTTATTATATCCAATTGGATTTAAATGACTGTTAATTATCATTATTGTGGATAATGTAGTTATTGAACAATGATCACAAGACTAGTATAAATTTTGTGGTTTAACAAATCCTTTGGGAATAAACAAAGGAAGTGATTGCCTCAACCAGTAGGGTCGTACCCTATGAATCCAATTTTTTAGATCTTCTGATGGAGATATAATTTCTATGATTTTCCCTAGACCAATCCCAAGCTGATATCCAACAACTTAAGCATGATAGAAATTGTTTATGAGAGGAGTTCGAACTTATCAAGATCATAGACCATACCATGTTCACCGAACGGCCTGATAAAATCCCCATCATTGCACACCATACTCTTAGGGCATATACTGGTGTAATAAAGGTATATGTAACAAGAATGTATCATTATGATTATTTCCATTATTTTTGTATTGAATAATGAATATAATTTCCTTCAATTATTGTTCCTTTATAAATTATTTTTAAATCACAAATAGTATTTTGGATTAGTATTAAAATTCAATTAAGAAATCTATTTTGATGAATTAATAGATTTTTGAATTAAATAATATTTTAATAAAATGTTATTATTAAATTAATTTAATTAAATATAAATGATTGTATAATTTTTATGAATTCAAATGTAATTTTTATTAAGGATTGAAACCTATTTTTGTCAAAACCCATCAATTTTCAATAAATGATGATTTTTATTTTAAAAGTAAAAATTGACATATTTAGAAAATTATCTAAATAAAATGAATATTATTTTTTGAATTAGGATGTCAAAATTATCCAATGGTGAATTTTTCATAATTTTTTAGAGTTCAATATTTGGGTGAAAATTAACTACCGTATAAATATATAATATATTTTATGACATCATAATGACCCAATAGTGATGTAAAAATTTAATATAAAAGGTATATTAATAAAAATATATGTTTTCATTTAAAATAATGTAATTTGAGGTTTATTTTATTTATTTTACAAACCTATAGGGAATCCTCCAAGACATATAATATTTTATACGATTCTTAAAATCTATTCCTTCAAAGTATGACTCACCTCCACATAAGAAAGGGAAATATTTTAATATATTTTTAAATTATCCTTATAAAATAATGTATAACACTCCACTTTTATGTAAACCATGGGAAAAAAACATGGTATGGTTTGTGGTTTTGAATATTTTATTGTGTAGTGTCCAAAACCAAAATAATAAAGTAGTCCTCATCCTTTCCTATATAAACCCACCCAAGATCCCATTTATCTTCACTAAGGCCATTTAATGCATGACCACCATATTTACCCTACTCCATAAATTCCTCCCAAGGTTCCCCCAAGATCCAAATATATCTCCCCCAAGCCTTTGGGATCACACATCCAAGTAAGGGATCTCCCTCTCTACTTTTTCTTCAACCACATGTTTTATGTCATTCCTTTTAGTTTCCTGTTTCTTGATTTCAGATATGTTCTTACATACCTCACTACTATAAAAGTAATGTATACATGATGGTATCTACCTTTAACTTCCATTAATCCCCCCCTATGATCATTTAATCCCACCTGTTACTATTCCAAAATTCTGTAAGGCATCCTCACCTTTCTCTCTTCATTTTAATTAAAGAACCTTGTTTGAAATTAGTCTTTTTAATTTCAATTGGTTATTTTTTCATCCTTTTATAATAAATTTTATACTATAAATTTTGTGTTATGTTAATTAAGTATCATTTATTCCCCCTCATTTTTACCCTTACCTAAGTCGTTTCTATGGCGAAATTCTGTAATGGATTTCTCTCTTCTCATTTCCATTCAAGTATTTCATTTATATTATGATCTAAATTCCATTTAATATGTTGGGATGTTATATTTTATGATCCCCTTACTATCCATTTCTTGTATAAATGATGAGTGACCCATTTATCTCTCGTCAAACCATCTTATGAATTTCTATATGACGTCGTTATGATGCCAAAATTACACCCCGGTTTTATATACCAGAATCATCGTGTAATAAATACCATACCCATTTCCCTATCAAGGGTATTCGCCTTTATGATCATGTAATTATTTATTGGGGACTTACATGTTTGTATTTCACATTACTTTATCATGGAATAACTTATGATGTTTAATGATTCAATGTTATATGATCTATGTGGCACACTTATCCATGAAATGAAATGTTTATGAAGGGTGCACCCTGATAACACTCCAATTCCTTGGGTAATGTTTAGTATCATGATATTACATGTGAAATGGGGGTTTAACAATGCTAATTCATGTGAAATGAGGGTTTACAAATGGTAATCCATTTGAATTGAGCCTTGGATCATGCTAATATCATGTTGTTTTTTGTTGCCACATTTCTATGTTATGAATATCATGGATTTATGTTAATGGTTATTTTTTACTCCATTGATACACCTATTGAATAATATGTATTGTCTTACTCATATTATGCCATGTTTATTCCCTTACTATAATTTATAGATCTCCCTTTTCTTATGTGTGTCCTCAGGTTATCCCATGCATTTCAAAGTATGAAGGAATGTTTTTGTTATTTAAATGAATTTTTCAATAAAGATGTATATTTCCTGTTTTAAGTTGTTATAAAATGTTCCTAATACCCAAAGACATTATAAATCATGATCATATGAGTTGTATTAAGTTAAATTTATGTAATTAATCAAGTTTAAATATGTAATAAAGATCAGGTTTTCTATAGTTGATCACCTTAAAAAGCTATCGCAATTCATTACCATTATATATGACTTCCATCATGTCCATTTTTCAATAATACAAATTAAGGAAGTGGAAATTTGGTATTTAGTACCACATTATATTGTATCTGATCATGATTTGAGGTTTACATCAAAATTCTATATAATTCTTCAGTTAGATCTTAATACAGAGTTGAGTTTTAGCACCGATTATCATCCTCATAATGAAGTTCATTCTGAGAGAACCATTAAAGATATAGAGGTTATGTTGAGATATTTTCCTATTAATTTAAAATTTAATTGATATCAACACCTTACTCTAGTGATGTTTTCTTACAAAAATATCCTCCACTCAAGAATTTAGACGGAAGCTTATGAATCCCTATATGAAAAAATGTATTGAACTCAAACTATATGGAATTAATATGGATAAAGAAGTCTATTGGGACCTAATATATTTTACTAAATATAATAGAAAATCATAACCATTAAATAGAACATCAATGTATCTCACAGTTGATTGAAAATGTTTCTTGGTAATCATCAGTGTGATATGGAATATGAAGTTGGTGAAAAGGTTTTTTTGTTAATTTATCTATGGAATAATTTAATGATATTAAAAAATAATAGAATTCCAATCACAATGAATATTATCCCTTTAAATATTATCTATTGAGTATGGATGATAGATTATCACTTAACGCTTCCACCAAACCTATCTCAAGTCCATGATATATTTCTTATATCTCTCCTAAATAAGTATATATCTAATCTATCACATGTTCTAAACTCAATGATTGTATAAATGGATTATTATATTTATTATGAAGAAAAACCAGTATAAATCTGGGATCATAGAGATAAAGTGTTATGGAATAAGGCTACTCACATGGTTAAAGTTCGCTAGAGGAATCAAAAATTCCCATAATCAACTTGGGAATACAAGGATGTAAGGAAATAGACATATATTCATTTTTTTACATTGGAGTAATGAAATTTTGATTTTGAAATTCATTTTAATGGGGGTATAATATTACACTATAAGATTTTTGGATATAATTATTTTAAAATTTAATCTCGTTGATAACTCGTGATACACATAACACCGAGTATAAATAGACCGTAATATAATTCACCATTATAACCTAGCTATTAAATTGGTGGGTATGAATATGACTAAAAAATTTATGAAAAGTACTTGGTTTAAAAATTTATAAAAAAATCATTAGTTATAAATTTATTAGAAATTAAAATAAAAAATCATGTCAAAGTAAAATAAATGTTTTTTTGAAAAAACTATTTTTATGTATGGAATGTGTTTTTATCATAATAAATAAAATTAATAATTTTTTAAATGACTTTAATTAAATTTATATATTATATATTAAATAAAATTAATTGTCATTCATATAATAGTTTTTCAATTTATGGGACAAGAATAAATCCATTTTTATGTTTCAAACTATACTTTCCCTAAAAAGTGGTTCCGTCGTGTCTGGAACACTTATTTTAAAATTAAAATTTTGAACATTTAGAAAAATTATTTGAAAAAATGAACAGAAGTTCTTAAATAAAAATTTCAAAATTATCATAAAGTTATTTTTGATAAGTTATTGAAAATAATAATTTTTGATGAATGGTGAAAAAATATTGATTTTTTAAAAAATTATCATTTTATTTAAGGAATTTAGAAGTTTCATTTCATTTTAATATGGTTTTAAAAGTAAAAAAAGATAAATTATATTATTTTTAATCCCATTTAATTCATTTGAATCAATTTTATGTCTACTTTTTATATAATAACTTTTTATACATTAAAAAATTCTTCTTTGGAAAACCGATTTTCGTCATGTTTTCGGGTTTAATTTTAAATAAAATTATGACAATTATATGACTTAAATCTATAAAACTGTATTCAATATTTATAATCATAATAATTAATATTATTTAACAAGGAAAGTTATGTTTTTTTCGTAATGAATATTAAAATCTACAAAAATCGGTTACCACTATTATGGTTAAAACTGGTATACCTGGGGGATTAAAATAAGGAAATAAGGGTTAAAATGACATAAAAACTTGCCTAAATTCTATTTTATATACATATTTAGAACATATGTTTCCTAATTTTTAAAAGTTTCCATTTTTGATCCATTTTTTTTGGATAGTACATTGAATTATTTGATTCTTTTCAAACTTTTCATGTGTATCCTCTCCCCCACATATGAAAAGGGCACCCCCTCTACTCTCAACTTCACACCTCAAAATCCTTTTTTTCAATACCTACCTAAATTAATTAATTTAACCCCTCATAATTTGTATTAGTATTTGGTTTGACCAGAAATTATTCTGGGAAGGCTTTAGTTATAATCCTAATATGGTTTTCTAAAAATGATGTATAGTTATTAACCATATGTTTTTTTATTTATTCTTCTAAATCTATAAAATATTCTCAAAAAATGATGAAATAATAATAAAAAAATAATAAATATACTTATATGAAATTTTGTTAATGTGATTACTTATATCCATATCCTCTTCCATCAAATGGTAATTGAAACCATCGATCGTGTTTATGGTAGACTACTGTCTTGCGAAATGATGTAATTTTTTTCCATCACTGCCTCTACCGGTTGGATATAATTATGGATTATATATATATATGTGTGTGTGTGTGTTTTTTTTATATTTATGAAATAATTATGCTTTTGTAATTATAAAATCACATTTAAGTTCTTACCTTCCAATACATTAGAAAATGATAACATCACTCATGCGTACGTGTGGACTACCACCACTATGAAGGAATGTGATACATATTTCATTTCCATTTTACATGTATGGTAATAATAATCTATTTTATTATTATATATGATGTATAACAATTCTTTAACGGTGAAGTATTCTTTACTTTATTTCGTTCCATCCATCGAAAAATGAAAACCTTGTTCATGTGTGTATACAGCCTACCATCTCCATAAATGATGCAATTCATTTTTCTATCTCTAACTTTTATGGATGAATATAAATATGTATATAATTATTATATAATATTTATTTATTTATTTATTTATTAACATTTATATGATTATATAATCAAGTTAAAACTACAAGGACCAAAACTATTGAACCAAAACATACATAAAAAAAGAATTTATCACTCAAACAAGTAATTTTAATAAAGAGTTTTTAATAAATAGTGTATATAATTAAATAATATATGGTATGATATATATGATATTGGTTATAGAATAGATATATATATAATTTATATTTATTATATATGAGTTTCGAACACCTACAAAAGAAGTCGAACCTAAGGTGAGGGATTTATGTTATAATCACATTGTTCATCAGTATTGTTTGTGATTATGTCTAAATGATGAAATTTCATTATATAACTTTCAATAATATAATAATTATATTCTCATATGGTTATTTCTATATATTACATTCCTTAATTTCATTTTTCTCTCTTTAATAACTCAATAGATCAAAAAATGGTTTAAAGGAAAATCAACTTTATTTCTCTCATCGGTCAAAATCCTTTTTCTTCCATATCCATGTTTTCGAAAAATATTTTCAATAATTTTTTAATATTACTATAATATTTTTTAATTAAATTTAAAACCATTTTTTATTTTTTTTAATAAAAATAAAGGGATTATTCTAGTAATTTTGGAAAACAGTTTACTTTTGAAGTTTTGCTGAAAATGTGAAAGGAATCTGTGTTTTAATATTTACATAATTTCTTTTCATTATAACAGATAAATGCTTTAAATATCCCTCTAAAAGATTCAAAGGTTATTCTAAATGAAAATTAATTTATAAATATTTGGTAAATTTTTAGATTTTAAATAATTTATTTCAATGTGAAAAGGTTAATTTCCCCAAGAACTGTTCTAAGTGGTATTTAAAGTAATTCATCATCTATGATAACATCCTTGGATTTTATATAAGTTTTAATGGGGATATAATCCAATGACCCATTAATTATTACTTATCTTCATATATTATTATTATTATAACAATATTCTTATGAAACCCATTCCTTTTCAATGGATTATAATATAATGAATATATGAAATGATTAGGAAACTCATTTTGTTTCCATGGGTTATTCAATGATGGAATGGTTATGAAAAAAAATCATGTTCATGGGTTACGATATGATGAATTATTTATTATATTGTGCACACATCTATATTATTTTCATTATGCGATGGGTGGGCCTAGAATTATATAGCCCCATAATGTATTGGGTAAATATTGATATATCCTGACATAAACATGATTGAAATAGGGAGTGAACCCAGTTCATTAAAGGACTCTATCCTCTATAATAATATTGGGAGAGAACCATGACTACTATTTTGGTTTTTAGAGTGAACCCAATCCACTATAATAGCCTTTGTAGTGATTCGTGATTACTAAATATGTTATTTTCTATGCTTTTGTGTTTTACACAAACTTATGTCTTATGTCAATGTTGTTTTATCATAGCTCACGATATTTTATTACTTTTTGATTCATGTCTTATGAACTTCCATGATTTATTCCATGATTCAAGTTGTTTTTCAATAATATTAATTCTATGGTTTTAAATTTTTATTCCCATACTATCATACCCTTTTTCTCATTTTATGTTTAAGTGATCATTGATATCTACCTTTTTTACCATTACCGAGCATCTTAGCTCACCATTTCTAATGTTTTATTTCTATCAGTTATAAAGAAATTTATTAAGTATGATATTCCAAATAAGGATTATTATTATCTATAACTTATTGGTATATGATGTAGATATCTTAGGAACAAGTTTTATATGTGTCCATGTTTCTAAGGGAACTAGAGATATACGATTTTGGAATATATCCTTATGTTATGTAACGAATATTTATCTATTAATATTTGATATATATGAAATAAATGTACTTTTCACTATAATTTCAATGCTAAAACTGAAGAACAAGTTGTTGGATGTAGCTCGTAGTTTGTAATTATCTATTCATCTGAGAAGTATGAAAATATATAGAGATCTAAAAGAGTATTTTTGGTGGGATAACATGAAAATGGATCTAGAAGAGTATGTATCTTTATGCCTTATATTACTTAAATTTATGTTAGGGAGATAGAATTCCAAGGGTATGTTATAACCATTTCACAAAATAGTTGTAAATGGAAAAACAATGCCACGTAGTTCTTTATCAAATTCCCCAAAACATTGAAAGGGAATAATTTTATTTTGATTTCCTTATGAAATTAGAACAATTCATTTCCATCCAAGATGATTTATATATTGTTAATTTTTCATTATATACATTAAGTAAGTTGTAAGGTTTCAGAGAGTACCACATTCTATTGAATCTGATCAATATGCAAGGTTTACCTCAATGTTCATGAGAAGTACTAAACATTATTTGAATATATAGTTGAACTTTAGAAATGCATATCATTCTTAGACATATGTTCAACATGAGAGAAACATTAAAATGATATAGTAAATGTTTAGTTCCTATTCCCTAGCTTTCCAAGGTGGATGTTATTGACAGTTTCCTCTTTTCGGGTTCTCTTATAACAATATGTTTCACTTAAGATTTCAGATGGATCGTTATGAATCCCTATATGGTATGAAGTGGAAAACTATAACATGTTGGGATGAAGTTGGATGATAAAATATATTGGGCCCTAATACAGTTAAGGAAATGGAAAAGAAGTTTAGAGAAATCCAATATCACATCATGGAATCTCAGAACCAATAGAAGAGTTATTTTGACAGTTATTGGTGTGATCTGGAATTCGATGTTGGTGAGAAGGTATTCCTGTAAATTCCTCCATAGAAGAAGATTATTAGAATTGGAAAGAATGGAAATTTTATTCCTAGATATATCACCCCTTCAAAAATTATTTCTCATATTAGGATGGTTACTTATCACATGGTTCTCACATTGAATCGATCTCATGTTCATGGTGTATTTCATCTATCTCTCCTAAGGAAGTTTATATCTAGTCCTTATCATGTACTAAAATCAAAATTTATACCAACAGAGAATCATATCTCTTATGATTAATAAAAATTAGAAATTATATATTGAAGAGATAAAGTGATTCAAGACAAGACCACTCACCTGGTTAAATTTATTTGGTGAAACTATAAATTTTAGGAAGCTACGTGGGAACCTAAAGGTGTGATGAAGTAGAAGTATCCCCAATTATTCGTATCATGGTGATAAAATTTTGAGGGAGATATTTTTATAAGTAGTTTCAAATTTAAAAAACTGATATTCTATGATATATTTATCTTTAAATAAATTTTATTTCATTGATGGGAATGTTTTCATGAAACATGTAGTTTAAACAAACCACAGTATGCTAATGAATTATTAATATGTAATCTAACAGTTATCACCTATCCATTGGAATTGTAGGTTTGAATTATATTAGCCAAATAATGAATATATATATATATATGTTTGTTTTTGTAAATGTTAATTCACGATAAATTAGTTCTCAATCATTTTTTGAAGTCATTTTATGCTTTAAAATTATGTTTTCTTCAAAAATTATTTTTATTGAATCCTATGTGTGTAAATTATAATTAGTTGAAAATATTTTTCAAAATTTTGTTTTAATAAATTAATATAATTTTTGAATTTATAATTTCAATAATTTCTTTGGGTGAATTTTTTGGAATTTGTTCAAAAATATTTACTTTTAAGTGAATGGTGAAAATACAGGTTTTTGTAAAACAATCCTTTTTTTAATAAATGAAGTAATTTAATAGTATAATTCTATTTTTAATTTTATAATAATGTAAAATAATTCTTTTTTAATTATAATTAAAGTAATTATTTATATTATAATCATAATTATACTTGATTTTGGTATAAGTTCATTTTTTTATTTAAAAAATTATTTTTTGAAAAACAATTTTCATCACATCTTGTGGGTTTTTTTAATTTAAATCTGAAAATATAGAAATTTAATTTTATAAAAATGACTCCATAATTGTAATTATCATCTCTAATATTCATAATGGGTCCAATTTCATTGTTTTACAATATGAATATTGACCAAAGTAAAAAAACTCAATACTATAGTAAAGCTGGATTACTGGGGGTTAAATTAAAAAGATAAGCATAAAATGTCATTAAAATAATTTATAAATACTATTTGATCAATATATTTTAATAATATCTCTTCATTAATGTTAAAATTGTATTATTTGGAGCTATATTTCTTGAGTAGGACATTAATATATTTTAATATTTATAGAAATTCCATGTGTGGCGTATCCCTCCCTTATAAAAGGACACCACCTATCTTCTGTTAATAACACTTAATGAGCCTTATATATCAAAACATACCTACTAAAATACCTTAATAAAATCCCTCACCATGATTTAAATGTCCCGGTTTGATAAAAATACCAACCATATAGGTCCTAATGTGTAATACATAAATGGTTGTCCAATGAAGAGGTACAACTCTAAACCCAGTGTTTTTATTTTATTTCTTATTATAAATCCTTGATTTCTATGGTAAGGATGATTATATAATAACATATTTATCTAAAATATATTTTAATTTTATTACTTAAATGTTTCAACCTTTATTTATCTTTTTTTTTCATCAAATGGTAAATGAAAGTATCTCTCTTTCATACATGCGGACTACCTTCTTATGAAGATATATATTTAATTTTTCATCACCATAATTCATGGTTGGTTATTATGAAAGGTTTAGTTTTTATATATTATATTTATGAAATAATTATAATTATGTAATTATAAGATATTATCTACCTTTTTACCTTCCCATCCATTAGAAAACAATAATGTTGCTTGTGCGAAAGTGTGTACGACCACCTCCACGGAGCCATGCAATTCGTTTTCAATTTTCATTTTAAATTTCAAGTAACAAGGATTGATTTAATGAATATATATTATATTTATGATATAATAATTATTTTTAAAATTTAAATAATTTCTTACCTTTCCTTTGTTCCATCCATCGAAAAGTGAAAACATCCCCCATTCATATGTATGGACTATTATCTCCATGAAGTGATGTAATTTATTTTTCATCGCCTCTTTATATGATTAATTATAAAAGTGTATATGATGAATAAATATGATACATATCCCATGATTAAAATTATAGAAATTATGAAACCATGACCAGGTTCAAGTATCAGAACCATTGAACCAAAACATGCAAGGAATACATGCTAGTTTTTACCCAAAAGTCCATTTTATGAAAGAATTGTAAAGGATAACTAGAAAATAAAAATAATTGTACATATTAAGTTATGTATTAAAATGGTTCTCTAAATTATTTATAATAAATATATATTTATTATATAATATATTTAAATGTGTATGAATAAATACTGGACTTCATGTAAGGTTTTATATTACAATCTCATTTTTTAGGATGTTCTATGCTAAATTACCATTAAGGGAAATTATATGGTTCTTATCCTCTAAAACCCATATATATTTTTTCTAATATTATTATTATAATAATTTTTATATATTAATACCATTTTACTCTCTATGTAACTTAAAATGATCAAGAAAACACTTTTAAATAAAAGTATACATTTTTAATTAGTGAACTTTTTCTACCATATCCATAATCTTAAGAATGGTTTTATGGATATTTTTATCTATAAATGAAATTTATAAAATGTAATTTTCGTTTCCTATTACTTTATTTAAAAAAATTAAATGAAATCTTTTTAAATAATTTTTTTCTGGACAAGTCATTTTTGACTTTTTTTCAAAAGTATATAAAAATGTTCTCTTTTAATGTATACACCATAAATGTATTTTCCCATTATCTTGACCATTATTTGATTTTAAGATTACCTTAAATGGTTCCATGATTACTTTCAAGTAAAATAATTTTCTCAATATTATTGGAATTTTTAGTTAAGATTTTATCAAATGGAAAGAATATTTTTCTTATGACTTCAAGGAATGTTTTGAATGTTCTATTAAATATATTTTCAGTCTATGTAAAAAATATTTGAGGATTTTTATTCTTAATTGGGGATAAGATCCTACGATACTATCCACTTTATTCATTTATATGTCTTAACATGGTGATGATTTAAGGATGATTCTATGAAACTCATTTATTTCCAACAGGTTAATTATGTTATGATGAAACCTTTATTCAAATCATTACTTTTTCAAAAGTTGTTCCATGATAAAATCATGAAATGTTTATGAAAATAATTTCTTTTCCATAGGTTATGATATGAAGATATTGTGGATGTTTTATTATCTTTTGGAACACATATGTATGGTTTTCATTATTTATTTTGTGGGACAAAAATTATATATCCCTCTAATGTATTCGGTAAAGATGGATATCACATGAGATAATAAGGACTAGAATATAGAGTGAACCCAGTTCAGTAAGGGACTTTGTCCAATAAGATATCTTGGGAGTTAGCCTTAAATAATGAAAATATGGAATGGGGAGTGAACTCAATCCAATATTATAGTCTTTTCAGTGATCCTAGACTAGGGAAATTATTTTCTATTATTATTTTTATGACACAAAATTTTTTCTTGTTATTATGATATGTTCTCAAGTCACATGATCGATTATTGATTATTCCAAACTCTTATGACTTGTGTCTTTTTTTATGATAGATACTCAAGCCATGATTTATTACTAATGATCTTTGAATGATTGGGTATGATAATCATAAATTTTTATCATGTTCTAATACCCTCATGCTTATATTATTCTCTCCTATGATCCTTGATTAACATATCTTATGTTTAGACTTTTTGTTCATCTAAGTTCACCCTTTATTATGTTTCCTTTCCCTCTATTATAGATAATGGTTTAATATAGGGTTTTTCTAAGAGGTGTACTGTGTGAGAAGAACTTTTTGTGATACATTGAAGATATTTCATGAAATAATACGATTAAGAATATAGCCTCCAAAATAATTAAACCTTTACATCCCTAAACTATGTATTATTACGAGATATATAGAATATTGATCTAAACTAATGTAATAAATATGTATGAAATTTTTATGTCACCTCAATTTATGGAAACCATGGATTCCGATTTAGAT
This sequence comes from Viscum album, assembly GCA_963277665.1. NCBI lineage: Eukaryota > Viridiplantae > Streptophyta > Magnoliopsida > Santalales > Viscaceae > Viscum > Viscum album. Next base: position 1,506,131,525 of record OY728139.1, on the reverse strand, counting down.
CTCATATCATATTTTTTATATTGGAAACTACAATCTCTATATACTTTTACATAGAGTACATCATATCCTCCAAAGGATAAGAAGATATCCTTGGTACTTATTAAGTACTTAAGAATACACTTCAAAACAATTCAATGACTCTCCTTATGATTTGATTGGTTTCCACTTTTTATTCTCAAAGCATAAGAAACATCAGGTTGAGTACATAATGTGTAATACATGATATATCATATTTCATACGCATAAGGAATCATATAAACCAATTCAAACTCTTTAGTAGTATCCTTAATCTTCCTAACATTCATTCCATGAAACATTGGTAAACACCCCTTTATGTAATTGTCTATGATAAAATGATTTACCACTTTCCCAATATATATTTTTTGAATCCTTCCAAGAAAACACTTTGATCTATACCTATAGATATTCATACCCTCTATGTAGGTGTCTTCGCCCATGTATTTTATTGAGAAACTTTTACTCAGTCACAACTTTATATAATGAAGTGTCGGGATTTCATTTCCTATGAGTAGTATTTCATCTATATAAAATATCATAAATACTAAAATAATACCATTATACCACTTATATACACAAGAATCATCCACATTATTGATGACACCAAACCCTTTGATTTCATCATTAGATTTGATATTTCAACTCACGAATCTTGCTTTAATCCATAAATAAACCATTGTAACATGTATACCATAGTGGCATTAGTTGTAACTTCCAAACCATCAGGTTTTATCATAAATACACCATCAATTAAAGTCTCATTAAAGAATTTTTTTTGGAATATAAATTTGATATATATCATAATCGTAATGATCAATTTGTATAGAAAATTCTTAATGTACTTTATCATCAAAACAGGTGAAAATGTCTCTTCAAAGTAAATAACAAGAATTTTCTTATTATAATTTTATACTAAGAGTTATTTGTAGGTATATAATATACCATATATATAATTATTCTTATTTAAAACATACTTACAACCTATAGGTCATACCCTTTCAGGTGAATCCACCAATTTCCAAACATTTTTAGTTTATATTGAGTCCATCTCAGATTCCATAGCTTTTAACCACTTCTGGGAATCAAAAATCTCAGTATCATCTAATTAGTTAGTAGGTTTATATCCTATGAACATTAAATCATTATAATTTTCCATTAGTAATCTATATCTATCTGTTATCTATATAATCCTGCCATAATTGTTTGGTTCTTGTGTAACTTAAGTCGATTATTCTATAAAAACTCTATGGAATTGAATCAACCTCCATATCTAGAAAATTTCATATTTTTTGGTCTTGAACATCTTTAAGTTAAACTATCCTCCCAATTTCACTGTAACTCAAATGATCCTTCTTAAGGGAAACAAAACATTGATCCATAAACACATTGTGTTCACTTGGGTTATAAAAGTAATATCCTACAGTTTTTTTGAGATAACCAACAATTAAGAATTTGTTTAATTTATTTTCGATTTTATCCAAATCCAAACATCATACATATTCTTCACAACACCAAATTTTTATAAAATTCATATTGTGGAATTTCCTATACCATATATCATATATTGTATCTATGAATTCTTATGGTTTGGTAATAATATAGTAGTTTCCAAAGCAAGAACCTATAATTAAATGGGAAGATCACATATACCCATCATTGATCAAAACATATATAATAAGGTTTTATTATTCCTTAAATGCATAGTAATCCATTTTGGTGTTCCTGGAGGAGTAATTTGTGAAACAATTTCAAAATATATCACATAATTTATTAATTCTTGGCTCATCTATTCTCCATCTCGATCTGGTCAACGAATTTAAACACTTTTGACTAGTTGATTCTATGCCTCATTATAAAATCTTTTAGCTTTTTAAAATTTCCATACTTGTGTCACATAAAAATCATATAATAAAAGCAACTAAATTCATTTATAAAAGCATTGAAGTTACCAAAACAACCATTTTGTTGTGTACTCATCAATCCACATACATCACTATGCATGACATCCAATAGTCCACTAGCCCTCCATCTTTTCTCCCAAAATGTGTCTTTGTAGTTTTTCCAATAGACATGATTGACAAGTATCAAATGATTAATAATTAAATGTGTCCAACAATACATCTCTATGTATTATTTGAATGAATTTGTCACTTATATGTCTAAGGAAACAATACTAAAGTTATGCGGTATTAGAAGAAACTCTAACATTCTAATTATGAATATTTTAAATAAGATTATTCATATTTATAATTTTTAAAACATTAATAGTATTATAAATTCATTAAAAATTAATTTATATATATATATAAACACTTATCCCAAATAGAAAATGAAAATACCTTCTTGTACAAATAATATGTAGAAATTGGATTCATGTTTATAGTGTGAACAAAATAACAGTTTTTCAATTCTAAGACTAATCCACTGGGCATAATTAAATTGTAAATGGGAAATTTTAAGTAATTATTTTTTTCCATTATCTAAATTAAGATATATATCACCCTTCATCAATTATTTTCAATCTCTGAGTCTATCTTTAGCATCAAAAATGTGTAATGAACACCTATTATATAATACACATGATTCAGAGTTGGTGGAGTTGATCCCTATAACATTCACATTCATATACTCTTAATTTTTATCCTTAGGAATAGTTATCAATCCTAGATACCAATCATTAAATATTTTATGGGTTCTACTTATTAGATATCTCAAAATTGTTGTGATTAATTACGCCATTATATACTACAAAGAAAAAATAGTGGGTGACTATCATGTATTATATCTTTTCATTAAGGGATTTAACTGAAATTTCTCCCATTAAAAATGATGAATCCAGACATTATATCCATTTAGTGGGAAAATATTCGTATTTCATCATGAATTACACAAGTTTTATCACATAAATAATCCACAATTATTTAAGAAAGGAAACATCCCAATAAAAATGGTTATGATTCTTGGATTTTTGAGTGGATAACTCTTTATAAAATCCATTATATGGATTTACTAAAATTAATTCCTTTCATATCATAACTGTTAATGTTTCCCATGAAAATGTGACCCAAAAAAAATTCAAGAATAAAGTAAAAAATGACTGTCAATTGATACTTGTATTGAGCTTGACAATACACAACATGAAAATCCAATGTTACTTATATCTTGATTTCATTAAAAAAGATAATCCAAAGGTACTCATACAAATATAAAAAAATACTTGGTTGAATGATCATTGTCTTAAAAAATGTCTCTTTGGAATAAATCTCACACTTAGTATTAAAGGGATATTTACTTTTAAAGTATCGCCGATTTAATATACATCATATGTATATTAAATTCATAACTATTAAAACTTATGTATTCATTATCTTTTCATGTTTTATTCCCTTATGTGTATGAATTATTCTAAGGATTTAGTTTTTTGAGTCCCTATTCCATCCACCAATGAAATTTATTCACACCACATTAATGTGTATCTCTTTAAAAAACTCACAAGTTTGTGTTACATGCCCAAAACTAGAATCTAAACTTATCCATACATATTTTAATGCATCATATTAGTAAGGTACATGAACTCTTTATATAAAATAATAGTTATATGAGATTGAAAAACTCAACATGATAAAAATCAAGGTGATAGATATCAAACCCTATTTGATTTTCTGACAAGGCATAATCCTATAGGACAATAGGTGGTTTGACCCCAAGTCCCTCTACCTGGGTTGAATTTACCCAAGAGGGAATCCAATTCATGATATCTCTAACACCCAACATCCACAAACTATATTCAAAAACTATCTTTGGTATCATAACATCAAGAACAAACTAATGTCAATATAGATGAAAATTATATTTTTTTTGAGGCATTCCTAATATGTAATTAATGGATCTAACTCCATGAAGTGGTTTAACAGTTAAACATAAATTAAACATAATATTTTCATTTCTTAAAAAAATTCCTAAATATGAATATAAAATAAATTTAACAAATAAATAAACATTTTTTTATTTTCCAAAACATGATATAAACATTCTTGAACATTTAAAAATAAATTCTAATTATAATAAAATTATAAATTAGATAGAATATAAATGTTTTTATATTAATTTAATATAGAACAGTTTGTATTTTTAATTATATGGAATTTATATGATATTACTTAAGCATTTTTTAATTCAATTTATATTATTTAATCTTTTTACATGATCTAAATATCCTACACATTTTACATTATTTAATCCTTTGATCAAAACACATTTGATGTGGTTTAAATAATATAAAAATAAGGCCCCTGTAATTTTCACAATTCAAATTTAATTAATTATGAACATTTCATAATTATAATTATGAACTCTTATATTTTGGATTTATTTGAAATTTTTTTAACACTTCATAAATTACCCCTTAGGATTTCTAAATAAACCATTTTATTTCTATATCACAAGGCATGCCAAATAATTTGTCTAAAATGAATTTTAATATTAATATTTAATATTTGGGAATAAATTTATTTATAATTTTTTTAAATTAATTATAAAAATTTTGTAATTAATTTATTTATTTATAAATACATTATAAATTAAATATTACGAAAATACATTTCACAGTGTTTTATAAATATTTTAAAAACCATAAATATTTTTAAATTTTGTAAAAATAAAATATTAAAACATTTTTTTACCGTTTCCATAAATCGATATTATATTTATGGGTAACCCCTCACTACCATTAGGTAGACAATCTACATAAGGGTATATTTACCTAACCCTTACTAAGTGAAAAAATCATAAGGGTACTCAACTTTTACCTTTATATTAACTCTTCATATAAAGGAAAAAATCCTCTTATGTGAAAATCCTCACATAGAGGTAAGTTATGGATTACCTTGACATAAACCCCTTCATATAAAGATAAGTCTTTCACTACCATAGCATGACCCCTCACATAAAGGTAAATACCAAATTACCTTTACATGAGCTGGGAAAGTTGTTTCACCAATATAAAGGTATTGTACATAAATCATTACAAAAAACCATTTTAGAGAGTATACATATGGGTAATTATAGGATGCACATGTCAGGATCAGTTTGGGATGACCACACTGAGATTGGGGTGAATCAATATGTAATGAATATTTATCACTTTAGAAAATTTATACCATTAATATATTTTCCACCTATTCAGTTAATGGTTTCCTTTTCTTCTTCATCGATAGTTAGAAAACGTGCACTTAAAATAGTAAAGCATAAAGAAATCAAGGATTTTTTATAAGGTTAAAATCTAGTGTGTGTGAAAACATCCATAGTGTACAATGGTTATTATCCCACTTCTATAAAAAATTTCATTTATTATAAAAAAAATACATATATGGGTATAACCTTGAACCTCTTCATCTGGCACCAACCAGGTACAATGAAAGATTAATCTTTAGAGGACAACATACAAGATATCATTCTGCCCCTTATAAATTGATATGTAGTTAGTTCAAGTCTTATTCAATCAACTCCCTATGAATATAATATCCAAATGACTATCTCTATTTCCTATCAATCAGTGGGATGTCTCAGATTCATCATCCAATGGTTTGAAATAGAGTATGAAAAAATATATAGGGTTTCCTATTCTCAATCTTTAGTCATAATAATATCAAGATGTTTCCAACCGATAATCTCAAGCTCTATTCTATGACCCAAATGATAATCAATAAAAACAGTTATGTCATTTATTCAACTTTTTCTTTTTATTTTGGATAAACAATGTGATATATCAAAAACCAGTGTCAAATTCTCAATCAACCTCTCAAGTCATGAAATAATATGACATGGCTCTTTTCAATTTTATCAAATCACATATAGGTGTAATATCACATGTGTATTATGTTATTTTCTTTATTATCTTTATTTTATTATTTTTATATTTACTCCCAATATAATTTTATGAGTCCTAATTCATGAACATATAATACATGGGTTCACACATGTTTCTATTATGTGTAATGTTTGTGAATTTTTGTGTATAAATCTTTATTCTTATCTACCATGCATAGATATTTTATTTTCCTTCATAATAAATAGTTTAATTACATATTCTTTAATATTCATTAAATAAGAGTGCGTACGTAGGATCTCTCTTTACCTTCATGATATAAATGAGCTTAATGGTTTCTCTCTTGTTCTCTACGCAATAAATAATCAGAGGATCTATTTCTTCTTCAAGAAAAACTAGGTTGGATTCATGGAAACTAGTATGACATTCATGCAACACTACACATAGAATCTTGTTCTGTTAATTCTTCATATCCAAGGTGTCTTGTGAAACCTTCTCTTTCACATGAAAAACGAATGCAGAAACTATCATCACAAACTCAATAGAGTTTCTAGGAACTTTCCTTCATAAAAATGAGTTTGTAGAACCCCTTCACATGAACTGGTTCACAAGAAGGAATTTTGGAGTCTCTTTTTGATAGTACTATCTACAAATCATCCACATATCTTGGTCTTAGGTGATTAATAATTATAGAAAAAGTTTATTATTTCTTATCCAATAAATATTCCATTTCAAGGACTACTATAAATTCCCAAGTTTCACGCCATGTCAAGGATCAGTATTAGTATTACTAAATATGTCAGTATTTTAAACTCCATGTGGTTTCCCCTTATTATTTTCTAATGACATCAAGAATAATGGGATATTCAGATAGTTAGCTTCTACCATCATAGAAAAAAACTCACATTCATGCAAAGAAAATATCATGAAATATCTCAAACTCTATCATTCTTTCCAATATATTAATATTTCAAATTAACTTCCTGTTTCATAGAGACCAAAGTCCTATTTTTTAAATAGTCTCTTTCTTGAAAGATATAGTTTTCCTAAATGATTTATCATGGTTTTTATCTCATTGATGAATCTATGCTATCTTGAGTTTAATATTGTGCTTCATAACTCAATTAAGGTTTTCCTCTTCCTAAATAAATCATCAGTAGAAACCCTCAATAATCTAAGGATTGAGATCATGTCATTGTGACCGGAGGGTTGTGATCGCACCATTATTCACTATTTCATTTTAATCCTAACACCACTGAAATAAACTGATTTTATATTGTAAATTAAAATTATTATATAAAATTTAAATCCATGTTATATTAAATTATTTTTATTTAAAAAATTTTAAAATGGAAATGTTACTTGTTTTGATAGTTACATTATAGGTGGAGGTGATTTAGAGGACCCATCATAAAGTCCAAGAAAAATGGGCCAAATTATGGAGGATCCATGAAATCTAGTGGACTCAACCGCATACTTCTACTGAAACGCTCATCCAAAGGGGTTGAAATTTTGTTTCCTTGTCCAAAATCCATTGGGATACATTTCATCTAAAGTAACTGAAGAATCATTCGGCCATCTAGTGCCCCAAACTTCCTGATCTGTCTATCACATTGAATCTGCACGATGTCAAAAGTGGTGTGTTGGGTTCTATAAATATGTTGATATTTTATTTTCCAAATGGTGCCAAACATTCTACTAAGGTTTTCAAGAAGTGGTGTTTCAAGTTTTTAGATTTTTTAAAAGTGATTTAAGACTGTATAGCCATCTAAAACCATGGGAAAAGTTGTTTCTCGAAATTAGGGTTCTCAAAACAGCCTTCCAATTTTCATAAAAAATGGAAAATCGTTATCTCCATTTAAAGTTCGACCAATAGAGTGAATTTAAACCAAATTAAAGTTAAATAGGAGTAATTTAATCACCTTGGTGGTTCTGGAACTCCCTATCTTCATAGGTATATCTGAAATGAAGAGGGATATTCACTCGAGATTCCTCCTCCTCTCGATGTTGGGATAAATGATGGGAGTTCATTGTGAGGGAGATACACAAATGTAAAGGGAGTTATAACATATATATTAGCTACTATTTTGGAGTAATTTGGGTCTTTAAAATTTGTATTCTAGGTATATTACATGATTTAATATTCGAATGCTTGTTTTGATGCATGTGAATGTTATGCTCTTAATTTCTAACTGATGGGTGTGAGGTTTTGAGTGTGTGACTTGGGTTTTTTTATTGGAAATAGCAATAATCCTTTTTATACCCACATTATTGATATTTCAGTATGATTTGGAAGATCTTATTTCATTCATAAGTGTTGTAACTTGAAAAAATGATTGGTACATCATGGTTTGGTTCTTTAATCATTGAAATGAAATCTTAGCAATTAATCGGGAGTCCAATTAATTTCAACCAAAGAATTACTCCAAACGTGAATGAATCTATAATAACAATGAACTTGAAATGTGTGTAGTTTAATCAAAGTGACCCCTTTATCTCACATTTTTAAAAATCCACTTGGTCATTCCACTTTTAAACTATTTTTAGTAAGTTAGTTTCCTTAAACTATTTTCAAAATCACCCCCTATTTTTTTAATCATTATTAAAAATACATACTATAAACTAACAACATTCCTTGAGAGATGACCTAGGGTCTCCCCTAGACTATAAATAAACCTTAAAAACATAATCAATTTGATGTGTCATGACAATAAGGTCATGTTGTTTGATCAGTGATGATCAAATGAACATGTTTATTTCTGTATCTGTTTAAACATAAGAATAATATCGTGAATCAGCCATCCCATAATAGATTACTCTTCAGTTGAGCCATTCTTTATAATAATACCCCTTCCCACTGATTTCTTGAGCTATAAATATTGTTTTTCACCCATAAAACTATGCAACCACACCCATTACCAGGCTGCAACTCACCATCAAGGACCGCCCAAGCACCCTCAGTCTTCCATGTGCACACCCTACAGGAACTATTCATGCCCACATTCTTCTTACCCATATAGGCACTCGTCTCTACTAACATGGATACCCATGTGTGGGTTGGCTCCAACATTGTTTAGATGTGGTCCCATATGTGGTTGATCAATCCTCATTGGGTGGCTATTATTGGCCCCATTTCTTAGTATAATCTCATCAAAAAAATATTTACTTAGTAATTACCAAGAATGATATTTCCAACACAACTATTCATTAAATTTATTCATCCTGAAATGATGGAAATATATATTACATGGCCTTCAAGTTTCTTCTCGAATATAAATATTTTCATTATCTTATGCCTTCTTAAATCCTCAACTTGAGTAATATTCATATGAAACATTTAATAGATGATTTCTTTCACTTATTATGATGTTGTAAAAAATTTCAACACATAATCACTAATTTTTGAATAAATTAATACCATTTAAACAATTATCATACTTAAAATTTACTTCATCCAAAATAAAATATGTGACCATTGAACTCATAATGGATTAATCTCATATTCAACAATATACATTGGAAAACCAATGAACATGCAAGCTATTCATTATTTTTTAACACATATTGAAATTAAGAGCTTCATCACTTACTAACTCCTTGATAAAAAATACAACATAAACACATGATAGTATCATAAATATCCCCCATTTTTTATTTTAAATAATAATGTAGAAAATGGAGTGTCAATATGTTCTCATTAATAATTATATCCTTATTTATTTTCTCCTCTCCCCCTTATTGATGACAAATACAAGGTACCTGAGAGATGATGCTATCATTTCTTTCTTAAGAAATCTTCAATAAATTATTCCACTCTAAGTCTACATGGGATAACCTAGTGTATAAAATAAGATGGTCTAGTCTAGACATCAATACTGTATATAATCAATTCAGAATATGATACCAAGAGGTACAATACAACTTTCTTATTTCCTTAGATGTTGTTCAAATGTATCAAGGTTGATAGTAATTGGTTGATACAAATTGACACAATGTAATTTGAAATTTTATGATACCACTTGTAAATAAAATTTACAAGATATAATAAATATGTAATTATAAACTCATCTAAAAGAAATTATTAAAAATATTTAAGTATACTTGGTAGGTTATGTTCTTGAATTCAATCCTGGAACATCTTCAAAAAAATTCTGTTTTTAAATTTCATTGATTTATTCCAATTATCCCCCTTAAGTTCAAATATTATTTTGATTTTTTATAGTAATGAGAGATTAAGAACACATACCTTATCAATGACTTTATAAATATATATCTTACATGGATGTAAGATTTGGATGAAATATAAGGTTATGGAAACTTCTTTAGATACTCTACCATAAGAGGTCATATCTAGATTCACTTTATCAAGATGGATATTTTCATTAGTTGATATTCTAAATTCCAATTAATGTGAATACCAATTTTTGTGATCACATCCATGATGGTGACTTCAAATTATTTTTATCAACTATGGTATCTTGATCAAATAAACAAGGATAATCTATTAACTTTTTCAAAAAATAATCTTCAAGATAATAGAAGATAGATAAAACTAGGTTGGTTACTTTTATAAATCTTAAAATTAATATTCCTGATTGTACATATGGAAATAGTATTTCTTCTAAAAATTCATTCCCTTGATTATGTGCATCACCATTATTTCCCAATAAATAATGAAAAAATACAATATATATGGGAATAAGTTTGAAGTATTTTTCTTCTCTATAAGACCAAAAAGGTAGATAATTGTTTCTTAACCATGAAACTACTTTCTTTCCTCATCCATATGAGGGTGAACTCTTCATGCTGAATTTTCTAAATTTCCTGTTAGTTTCGGGTACCATGGAATCTTTTATTTATTTTATGATAACTTTGTCTGGATTTTTTATTTTCACATTGGACATCAAGGAACATTCATCATTTGGTAATTTTGGATTCTTTTTAAATATTTATTCTTAATATGATGGTTTTAATAAACTCTCATCAAATATATGTCCAAACCTTTTACACCTTCTACAAAATATTTCTAAAACTATTTTGTTATCATTTACTGAAAAACTCTCATGAAAGTTTATTTCATCATGTGGAATATCATGTATTCTTTTAGCTTCTTCTTTTTCCTAATTTTATTTCATTTTCTTTCCCTTTCCACATCATTTAAGAAAATTACTAGTATATCATTTGGAATATGTACAAGATTCTTGGTAGTTTCACATGGCTTCTCAGGGGTACCATTTTCTAATTCAGTACTTTTATTTTTTTTCTTGGATTGGTATTCTCATTTCACACATAATCTTGATTCCATTCATTGTGATATTCAATCCCTTCTTAAAATGATCCATGGTGATACCTTTTATTCAAAAAAACCATCTTTTGGTCTTTCCTATAGCGCCCTTTTTTCTTATTGAGTTTTTTCTGAGAATCGGTATTCGTATGATTTTTACCCAATGTTCAATTTCTTATATTATTTATAAGCTTCTTTGGAATTTTATCTATCTTTTTCTTTCTCAAGGTTAGATTATCATCATTCTGTACCTTTTATGGAATTTTCTTCTGAGTTTTTTAGTGGCACATCTGAATAATTTATACTTGAATACCACTTAACTGTAACCACTAGCATTTAAAATACAACAGAGGTTCTTCAATCATTCAAATCTATTTTTAATAGTAAAATTATTTCCTTTCACCTGGGGTATTTGATTCATTACTTCTTTTCTCAACCATAAAATATGCATCTTTTTATTTTAATATATAGAAAGATTATACCAATAATTAGATGATATATGATTAAATATTTTATAGTACCAATGTTAGCCAATAAATCTTGATCTATTCTTTAACATAATAGTTTAGCTATATTTATATGATTTTTGTTTCTATTCCATATCATAATTAAAATGGGGTTATTTTGAGGAATAGTTACTTCAACTCTTATCTTTATTTAGTATAGATGTTGTGTAAATAACTTCATAAAACTTTTTCATCCACTTTTTCATAGGTTTTTATTTTGAACATGCACTTTGTATAGAAATATAATTAGCACAAACATTATTAACAGCAAGGGATGGTTCCTTTTTCTTAGAGGCTACTTGATATTGATATTTAAATGATTTTAATCTTTTATTTCCACTAGATAAATGTATTTTATCATAAGAGTACTCCTTATAAATTTTTGTATCTACATCTCTTGTGGTAACAACTATTCTTTCATCTTGTTTTGGAGAATTGGCTTGAACATTTTCAACATTTTATAGTTTGATACCATGTCCATGTCACTTCATATTTAAGAATAATTTCTCATTCTCCATTGACTTAAATATGTATTCACATTATTTATTAATATTTATAGCTTTATCATCATTAATATTATTTTTATATTTCAAAAACATGTCAAGATATTTGATATAATTTTCGATGATCACAAGTTGAGATTTCGTTACATTAGTGATGTTTCTATTATAATGCATGGAAATTATCTTCAAGACTCTCAATTGATTCATATTTCATTTGGAATACAACAAATAAATCATTCCTACCTTTGTAGAATCCTTCCTCATGCTTCTCAATTTTTTCACCATCGAAATTGCATTCATTGGGGAGATTTACACGGGCTATCACCCTTTGTGAGAATGCACTATATCTTTTATTGTATTATTCTTTTAGAGGAGTGATATATTATTATAAGGTCTTCCTATATAATATATAATTGCTATTGTATGAAGAACTATATTCACCACTTTGTTTTTGGTTCTTCTATTGTACATTCTTGCCAAGACACATTTAGTACCACTTCATTATTATCTGAGGTGGAAATATTTTATATATCCTTGGTAATAAATTGAAAAATCGTATCTTCTACAACCGTTATAGACATATATTATTTAAAATTGAAACATGTGGAAGCTAATTCTTATTCCTAAATTAATAAAATGGATGTCTTCTTAATATTTCTCAATTCCTTCTTCCTTCTATTATTGAAAATATTTTCTAAAATAGAATTCTGATTTACAGTATATACAAATCCTCGAAGTTTTCAATCCATTTTAAACTAATTATATAATTAAAATATTCAATGATCTACAGATCAGAGAATCCAAATTGAGGTGTAACTTTTCACTATGATATAAATTATTTGGATCACTTTGGGATGATCACACTGAGAGTGGGCTGAATCAACTTAGTATCACTACTTATCACTTCAAAAAACATTTCCCTTTTAATGGATCTTCCACTTTTTTAGTGAATGGTTATATTCTATTCTTCACTTTAACATATCAATAATTCACATACAATAGTAAAGAATATTGAACACCATGATTTTTAATGATTTTCTTCACTAGTGTGGATGACTACATCCTTAGTGTACATTAGTCATTATCCCACTCATACACAACTTTTCTTTTATTATCAATAAAATCATGGGTGAGGCTATGACCTTAAACCTATTCTCCTAGAAACAAAAATGTAAAATGAATCTTAAAAATTAAATCACAATATGTAGGATGTCATAATTCCTCTTATAATATGATCAATAGTGTAGATCATGTCTTCTTCAATAGACAACAATAATTCTAATCAGGTTCCTCTGAATTCGACAATAAATTAGATACCCCTATTTCAAAAAAAATATGGAATTTACTAGATTCAGTAATCAATGGCCTAATAGATATTATTAAATAATATAAATGGATACCTCATCTCATTATTCAATCATAATAATATCCTGATATTACAGACTGGTAATCTAAAATTGTCATCTATGACCCGAACGATAATCAACAAATAACAGTTATGTCACTGATTCTACTTCTACTTTTGATCTTTGATAGATAATATGAGATATAGAAAAAGTATTGTTAGATTCTCAATAAACTTATCATGTGATAATGTAATTTTTCATGGCTCTTTTAAAGTTTCTCAAATCACATTTAGGATTAATATCATATATATATCATTTTATTTTTTTCACTATCTTTCTTTTATTCATTTTATATTTTTACTCAACACTATTTTATGAGTGTCTCAATTAATGAACATATAATGTATGGTTTAATACATGTTTTTTTATATTAACCATTCACGAAAGTTTTTATATAAATCCTGGATTTCTTCTACCATACATGGATAAATTATTTTACACTAAAATACCCATTGTAATTGTAGATTCCTCAAACTCTTTCACATAATAGTTTTTACGTGGGATATCTATTTTACTTTATGATAATAGTCAGATTCATGGTATCTCTATTTTATTTTATGATATATATGAGCATAGGATCTCTTTATTATTTAATCAAACCAGGTTAGCTTCACAGAAACAAGGATGCTCTTTGTGAAAACATCCACACATAAACATGATACTTTAATTCTTCATGACCTTTGTGGCATGTAGAACCCTTCTATTTCAAATGAACAAACCATGCATGTATGGTCCTGAAAATTCCAAAAGGGATGAAAATACCCCCACAATCACTTTGTAGAAGAAACCAAGTACTCCTACAAGTCTAAAAAGGTGAATGGACTCAAATTGAGTTGAATATTTTAGAAGAAACTTGAAGTAATTAAAGATTTTAAATAATTTCAAGTGGCTCGCGTACCATCACTGGGAAGGGTCCATAGACCGCCTAGATCATGAACCAACAGGTACACAAAATGATTCACAAGATGCTGGCCCACAAAGCAATGACCAGTGAACCCAGCTGGCTACGAACTGCATCGCCAAATAAATCATGCGCATGAATGCCATCTATGTATCTTTCCACAAACTTATCAGTCCGCGGATGAATAAAACCAATAGGGTTTCGCAAACCATGGTCGTGAAACATAGCCTCTATAACCCCCTTATTGACTAAGTCTTCAGTGGGTTAGGATATCTCATCATGGGCCTCAAAAATGGTGATGCATTCCACATAGATACGATTTTCCTTGATACTCAATAAAAGGATCACTTAATGAATTGAGAATGAGGATGAAGGGATGGATGAAGAAATATTGAAGGGGACTCAGAGGTCTAAAGTAAGAACTCAAAGAAGATTCCAACTTCATTATTGATTCATCAACGAAGCCCGAATTGCGAACTACATTTTTCATAGGTACAGACAGTCGTGAACCACAAAACGGGGAAACTTAGTAATAAAAAGAGAACTTAAAACCAAATTGGTGAACCTAGAACCACATAATTATCAAATATATACTCCCCGTGAACGATAATCCCATGAACCCTCCTTCAAGATGGTGATTTGTGTAGTTTACTACTATGCAGACTAAACCTAGCACCACGTACTGCATCAGTACACAGATAGAACCCAAAGTGGCGTGATGGCCCACGTACCACTATGGTATGAGGTCATGTATACCCATGCCCATGTACTGCATCAGTATGCGGACATCCCCTATTCCTATATACCACTATAGTATGAAGAGCCTCTCCCATCCCGTATAAGAAATCATTATGTAGAATGGGGTGTTTTCAGGAATTATTTCCTCTTGTTCCAAACTAACCCCTCCATTACCATCCAGTCCTCCATAATCCCTTCACAAACTAATCCTTTAGAATTAGGCCAAAGCCTCCTCCAAATCCATCATAACCATATGATCAGACCATTAGTTTCATCAGCATGCCTCATTGAGTCAACATACTCATGGTAAGAGGAGTCATGAAGGCTCTGCCCAAAACTGTTCGGGCTTCAGGAATTCATGTGGGTCTACATTCCCATGGTAACTCAAAGTCTAACCTTGGGATACTGACATTTACCTCCCCATTCTAGGGATTAAGGTTGATCACTTTATTTTCAATTCATTGATTAATAGTGATCAGTCTAAGGATTTATGTTCTCTTCTCCTTTGATGAGGAAGAAACTCCTCCCCTATCCTAGAATGTATTTTGGGGCCCTCCCAATGAGATTAGTCCCAAATCTTTTGAGTCTGAGCCACATGAACTTTAATTTAATTTTGCATGGAAAGGTTCTTCACTCTATTCCCTCTCCCATGGTCTCCCTAGCCTCATCCTTCAAAGGCTCACCCACTCCCACCAACATGAGAGGAAGCATGTGCTGTGTTGAATCTTTCACACCATCTTGTTTCTCACACAGAGGATGAATCATGTGGGAATAGAGGATTCTGATGATTAAAACATCCATAAATATGAACTATGATAACTATTATTCCTGACCAAACTAGGATATGTAGGACCCATTCTTAAAGTCCCGAGCTCAAAATGGTGCCCTTCCAAAATGGTTTACCCGATAATGTCCCCCCAAATTGGTAGCTTCCATGTGTAAGTCACATCCCATATGAACTATGATAAATATAATTCCCGATCAAACCAGGATATGTAGGATACCTACTTGAAGGCCCAAGATCAAAAGGGTTCCCTCCCATAAAGGGTCCACCTAATCATGTATCCTTAAATGGGCAGCCTCCATTCATAAGCCACACATAAATCTGAACTACGTGGGTTCTGATTTCACTCTCGAGGATACGTAGGAAGCCCATATTATGGGTCCAATCCAAAAAGCAAATCACCTTCCACCCCTGGATGATGATAAACTCCATAGAACCTTATTGTATGGCCCAAGTCAGCAATATCTTTGTATCATTAAATATATGCAAGCCTGTGAAGATCTTTCAAACCAAGGGTACCCTATGGATAAAATTTTCGAGAATGAACCAAGGACTCATGAAAATTTGAACATGACTTAAATCTATAATAGTGTCCTGGAACTGGAAATAATCCTCCCTCGGAAGGGTACAATGATCCTCACTTCCCATCCTCTTGACCAATAGAGTCCTCCAGTGTCGTTGTCTCAATCATTAATCATTGAATGTCTTCCTTTGGAATGTAAGCCCATGAATCATTGATACTAAAGTATTTGGTTGTTTTTGGATCCACGAATAAACACTTTTGAGACCATATGAGGAAGTTATATCTGAGGAGGACTGATTTCATGAGTACTTGACCCCACACAATCGCCTGCTGGGATCAATTGACTGTTACATCTCCTTCATAGTGAAAAAGGGGTGAATTTCTAAGTCCCCAAGAAGGATAATGATGCAAAACAAGTCGAAAAAACCAAAATGGTTAACTTGATAGGAAATCATCTCTGAAAAGAGGGATGGGTAATGATCCTTATCAGAACCTTTCATCATCACCTAAAATGTGCCACATCGGAGGCGGAACAAAAATGGTGAACCTATTGTGAATCCTTAACCAAGGTGGCGATTCTACCCCAATGATGAAAGACAAAAGGACATTGCACATCGGCCCATTTTTGTTTACCCTGGTACGTGAAAAATGTGCCACCTCAGAGGTGGAACATAAATGGTGAGCCCGATGTGAATCATTAACCTAGGTGGTGTTTTACCCCTCTCAAGCCCCCTCGCCTCGTAGAAAAATAAAATGGGAAGGGATACAAGCTGAATCAACAAATATTAATATGTTTAAAATAATTCTACTTTGACGAGATTTTGTGGTCTACATGTCATATATGTATGTTACAGGTTCTCATAGAGCAACCATTGATCCAAATGACTTCTCAGTGACCAATAAAGACCCGCACATCAGTGATCTTGCAGGAGACAGGGGCCCCAATAAATAGAAGGACCACCTCGCCTACCCATCATCATCAACACTGGGTATCCAACACGCTAATAAAAGAGTACCACCGAAGTGGTACTCTCCCCATGCTGGAGGCCATGATACAATCCCTAAAATCAACAAAGGTCCTCCATCCACCTCTTAATCTACAAATGGAACCCCGGAACAAGGCGTCCCTAGTGGTCGTCTAAAACCGTTTTGTGATCCTATCCTCGGAATGTGACAGTGAGTACCTCCCATGTCTTAGGGAGGAAGATCAAGTCAATGCTGACAACTTCATCGCAACTGCACAGGGGTCCTACTCATAGGCCCCTGCTAGAGAACATAACTACTGAAACCGGATGACCAAACCTCCTCCCACTGAGGGGGACCTTATAACTAGGGCACATGATAATGTCCAGGACACCCAGGCCCCTCAGGATACCTGCCAAGGTCAGAAAATATATAATCAGGAACACGCTATCACAATTTTTCTTATGGAGAAACTCTTCCGTAATAATGCGTCTCCATTCAATGGGAATACATAAAACTATTCCCCATCCACTCAATCCCACCATAGAAATATGGTGGAACAATACGAGCACATGAACGTTTCTCCTAGTGAACGACGGTCCTGCCATGCATACAAAGCGGAAATCTATAGGCATATGTAGATATCTTTCGAGGCACAACAAGCCTTCCATCAAAATAGGGAAGAAAATTTATACAAACAATAATAAATACCTACTGATGAATTTCAAGCCTTCCATCTAAATAGGGAATAAATTGGATACATATAGGCACAAATACTTGCTGACGCATATCAAGCCTGCCATCCAAATAGGGCATCCAGAAAATATGTGGAGAGTCAAATTCTTGCAGTTGCATACAAAGACTATGAGACAAATATAGTGGAAATAGATCAGATGAAAATCCTCACCCATGAATATAAAGACCACCAGTCAAATACAGTGTAAACCAGAGAAGAAAACCAGTGGAAGACTCGTTCCTCTATCCCGGAACAGGAGAACTACTAGTATCTACTAGTAACTCATAGAGAACCGGAGATGGAACAAACTCTTACTCCGATGTTGGAATAGGTATTCATACCCTTTCCATCCAAATATGTATCTCATAACATCCTATAAATGATAGGAGTCTAGACGTCTATCCCAGACCATATCATCCAAACATGCTAAGACCTTATTCCATCGACAGAAAAGGTGAGAAATCGGGCCCACGACCCAGTTTCCTCGAATAGAATGAATCACTATAAAAATGAGTAAGTCACTTTGGATAAGTTTTACATACCTTCTCAAGTCCAAGAGGGTTTACAGAAATATCCCATGATATACCAAAAATTGGATCAGGAACAAATAATCATTCCAACTAGGGGACGTCGGTCAAACATGGTGGCCCCTCCAGGGCAGGCATATATCTCTGCCAAAACTCAATATGTTCATTGATGTATCCCAAAGAAATCATGAGACCTCAATATACAAGGAACCATATATGAAGGCCCTTATCAACATCAGATGGCCCTAGTTACCCCCAAGAGAGCGCTGAAAAATGAAATGCATCAAAGGCAACCGGAAAATGAAGAGCACATACATGATCCTACTCTGCTGGAAGTTGGGGTTCTTGATGGCCTCAAGCATATATAAATAATGTTTCAAGACCCTATCAGTCCATTTCTAAATTATGGAAGTGGCAGTATCAATTCTGAAGGCCCTCCCCACAATGTCACTCTCAACAACTCTGAAGGTCCTCCATAGAGCTCCCACAATGGATCACTCTGTGGGCTAGGAATAATCAATCACAAGAGCCTATCTCCTAATGAAAGTCGAGGTATCCCTCCCCTCGACCTGAAGAATAGACATTAAGAATTTCCACCCCTTAATGTTTTCTATCTTTATGGTCCTCCCTAGGGTATACAATACAGATATGCTTCTCCCTGTAGTCGGACGTCGAGTCATGATGGTAGTCCTTACCCTGATGACAATCATTATGAAGGCCCTCCCCACAATGGTAGTTTCTATGAAGTCCCTACCCATAGTAACTTCAAGAAATGATAAGGTCCTCCCCTCATTGTAGAACATCAAAATGGCCCTCCCTAAAATGTGCATTGCAGAAATTATCCCTGCGACTAGGTATCAAGTCATGATGGTGGTCATTTCCATGATGATGGTCATTTAAAAGGCCCTCCCCATAATGAAAGTTTCTATGAAGTCCCTCCCCATAGTAACGTCAATTAATGAGAAGGTCCTCCACTCACTATAGAATGCCTTGAAGGCCCTCCCTAGTGTATACGCCATAAAGAAATTTCTCGCGGTCGGGCATCAAGTTGAAATAGTAGAACTCTCCATTGCAGCACCAATTACGAAGTTCCTCCCCGAAAACAAAATTCATACTCAAAGGAAGGTCCTCCCATTTCAAGAATAAATATGAGGAAGACTTACTAAGATGAGGCACTTGTAAAGATAGAGTAAGAAATATTGGGGACTCCGTCTATAACGAGTGATATTCTTTCTCAACTGGAGAATATCATGGGGCCATGCTCATCTTCTAAGACACCGTCGTGTTGTTCACACATCTATGAGGCTCCCACCATCTTGGTTTCTAGTAATAAAATTATTAAGAATCATTTAATCTGTGCATATCATGTAGAGGATCCTCTAAAAGAACAAAAGTAGTATATGTTACTTTTGAGAAGACAACTAGCTAAGGATAACATACAATTGATGTATTTTCCAATGATCACTTCTCATTTCAACATACCAGGAGAGTTGTCTAGGGAATGAACGCATGAAATTCACATCAATATATGGATGAATCTTCGTCAACTGAAATCAAACTTTTTTCCCTATGAAGGGTATGCGGACCATGTCAACACAATAAGGGAGCTTCGTCGTCTAATCAACCTAAAAGCCCTCCTATCCGCACAGTAGAGAAAATAATAAAGGCCAAAGAAAAACCTTGATTTGGCTTGCCTCCATGAACTGCATAAGTTGCATTGCCTCTTGGAAAATTCCCCGACTAGAGTCCACATTCATGGATGGGGAGAACATGGAGCTCTACACTTCACCCCTCTTCCTGTCTAACAGGCCCTATTGGAAATGACATTGTGCAATGTTATTACCCAAAGGTAGTAATCAAGTGAAATCCTTGCTCAGGAAAGATAGGATACTCAACAAAAACCATATCGGAGTAAGTCTCAAAAGCGTTAGGACTAAAGAGATCTAGACATCGAAAATATTTTGAGTCAGGAAACCAAGAACATCTAGCAAGCTTTCCGCCTAATGGAATCCAACCACAAAGCAGTGCCCATATCTTCAAAAAACCATAGACTTCATACAGGCCCAATTCCATACTTAACTCACACATGCGCTGGAGTATGTTAAATTGAAAAGGCGGTAATAGTGGAGGCTACCACCGCAATGCGGGAACAACCCCAACCCATAGTGATGGGGTAATTTTTAAATCAAAATTCCCTCGTAAGACCAAAAAGCCCAGGCCATAGCACATCAATGGAATAATAGAAACAACCCTAGCCCATAGGGCTGGGGAAATTTTTAACTCAAGTCCCCACATATCAAACGTCTATCTTCTACCATCTGGGAAGAATGATGGACATATTAGTCACCTATTCCACACCTTTTCATGATTTTCACCCTCTGAGACAAAGGCACATTATGAGGTCAAATCATAGCTCCCTTCGAGACAATCGTCTCCAAGAAACATGAAGAATAACGTATAATGGAAGGATAAAGTCCAACAAAGGATGTGGAAAACCTTCTTAAAATTCCAAACTGGGTACACCACCCCCAATGTGGTATGCCTCGGTGAACATGGTAAACATCAAATCTATGGATCTCAAAGAAAATGATGCAGAGTTAGAAGACACGAAGGAAGATGGTTCCCTCCTAGAGGAATCCTACATCGTTCCTGATGGTGTGTATACCCGGAACTAGATAGAGGACCTAAATCTGGGCTCCCCCTCAGTCAATCTGACATTACATCCCGTGAAAAACCCCAAAAATGAGAAGAATAAATCCAAGTTCATCTATGACCTTCCCTATCCTCCCCCTATAAATGCATCTCTCATGATAGAGGAAAGGTTATCCAAGCATGAGGAGGAAATGAAAGATCTTAGGCGAAGTAATGCTAGGATACATCGAGGTATCTACCTCGCCAGATATGTTTCTCCTATGGAACATTAGCAGGTTCTCCTAGAAGGGGTTCCCTAGACTCATGCACTCATCCCAGTGAATGAATAAAATCTCGGAGGCTAGTCCAATACAGCATTCGAACTAGAAACCTAATTAAACCTATCCCAGGAAGGGCATCAAGAATTCCCCCTGCTAGGAAGGTATCCATAATATATTCAGGTAAACCCACAAAAGATACCCCCAGATGGGTATCCACCCCAAATTCCACCAGCACCAACACACCCATTTTTGTCCACTATCATGCCAGATCAAGCTCAAGACCAACTAGATATGCATCATGGGATCTTTAATACCATCGAAAAATTAACTCCTCAACTAGAAGACATAAAGGGGTGGCACGCTATGATACAACCAGACCCCAA
The DNA here is from genome assembly GCA_963277665.1 of Viscum album. Taxonomy (NCBI): domain Eukaryota; kingdom Viridiplantae; phylum Streptophyta; class Magnoliopsida; order Santalales; family Viscaceae; genus Viscum; species Viscum album. Next base: position 1,506,109,514 of record OY728139.1, on the reverse strand, counting down.
ACCCTACCCCGAGTGGGTAAGAAATGTTCCACCACTGCCAAACTTCAGGAACCCCGTATTGTAAGTATTAAATGGCTCTGGGGACCCTGAACCACATTTAATGCACTACGCCTCTTATAGTGACCCCATGATGGGAACTCCAGAGCAGAAAGAATCAGTAAAACACAGGTGATTCATAAAAATCCTATAGGGCTCAGCCTTCATATATTATACTATCCTTCCAGCCAATTCACTCACAAGTTGGGAGGACCTCCGACGATAGTTTCTCTTCCAGTTCAGTTTGACGCTGCCTAAGATGACGGTTAGTGATATCATGAATTGCAAACAAATATAGAATGAAAGATCCTCATACTTCATTTCAAGATGGAAAGGCCTAACTTATTTTCTGAACCGATTGATCCCCTAGGATGAAATACTCTCCATGTGCATCGATAACCTTAAGGATTAATTGCAAACACTGCTCATCCCAGTGAAGTACACAAGTGGCTTTATGAATTTCCCTGCCATTTCCCAAATAATTTAAGACTCCATGTGAAGCACCAATCTTAAGTCTCGAGTGGCCCTATCATCCTCAAGGAAAATAATGGGAAAAGTTGAAGTGGATTCTTTCATTCTTAAGACACCCCCGGCACCTGCTCTAGTTGTGAGGCCCCCACCAAACCATGCAGGACCCCCTGGATTCCAAAATCCACCCCCACCTCAGAAATATGAATGAAGGGGTGCTAAAATATATCAATTCAATGAATGAAGAAATAAATTTTACTCAATATGAGATGACCAAGTCCGCGAATTTTTTATAGCTGATGTGAATTGGAATTCTCTCTAGCTACCAGATCCAAAGCGAGCTAATGAAGTGGTTCTCAACAACAGTCTCAATTATTGTCCCTACCACCAGATTCTGGGACATACCATCTAGTAATGCTTCTTTTTCAATGATATCCTACAAAAGATGGTGGATTTCAGGCATGTCATGTTGTGGCCACCACCAGAACAAGTGGCTTATGATTCCACCTTGGACTCGAGAGAAGAAAAGGAATGAAAATCAGTCTCTAGTAAGAAGGATCAAAAGATTAACAATTGGATGACTAGAAGAACATCAACTGAGTCCATGGAATCCTCTATGAACAGTTGAAACAAACAAATGTGCCCCCAAAAGCTTCTAATACAACACAACCATCCTCCTCATCCATGCGGTCCTCTAAGGTCCAGAAGGATAGAAAGCAGGAGTATGAAGATGGGATGACACCAAATCCAAAGTCAGTGTTGAAACTTTCGGTCTTCATGCCAACATACTTGAAAAAACGGGCGCTACTCTGAAAAATGGTACAACAGGAACTGCCCCACCAAACAAAATAATTGGTGTCGCCCCCAGAAACGGTAAAACATGCAATTCCCTTCCAAAAAGAAGAACGAGACCCCCCCCCCCCAATCAACACAATAGGCACCCCCCTAAATAGTACCATCAGAAGGGGACAATTAGACAAAAATATTATCAGATCAAGAACTGGTCTTCAGATCCATTAATTTCATTCAATTGATGGACCCCTTCTCGGATAGGGACAATGGCCATGAACCCACATTCCTCATGCCCATCCATAGATCCAACAGAAGATTCTAAAAAGGATAGAGGTTTTCTAAAAGGTATGATCATTGAAGGAATAAAATTCCCATCCATGCCACAAGTAAAACTGTTAACATCACAGAAACTCACAAAATGACCCTCTGGAAGACACAACAAGAACCGGAAAGCTCCTCCACCCCGTCATAAGAAACCCACGTCCAGTTATCTTGTAATATATATCAACGGAAGAAAAAATATCAAATCTCCCAAGGAATTCAGGGGGACCGGTTCTGCCAAACCCGAAAATGACCGCAACACCAACGGCCTTGGCTATAGAGGCCAAACCATCCTCTTCCTAATCCAAAACCCCTAAAGTGTTTATGAAAGAGAAACCACATGCTGGGAAGCGCCAACCTTTATAGTATAAGTATGATTTTCTAAATAAAGTAGCTTTAGTACCAGACAATCATTCAATCCTGTATGTATTAAGCTTATCCACGGATCTCAGGGAGGCACTCGTTGAAGCCTTCCTAAGTCCCCAAGATTTTGAGTCTGAAGTAGCAGCAACTGAAGTCTATTGGAAAGAGACCAATCCCAAATAATTTCACACCTTCATCTCCTTCACACACAGGGATGAAGATTCCATCATGAAAGGTCACATAAAACACTTTTATGTTTCTGGAAAGATAAATGGAATTGATTTCTGGAGGATCTTCATCGACAATGGATCTGGAGTTAACCTCCTCCCACTTTGAACACTTTGTTGGTTGGGCTATGATGAACACAGCTTGATACCCTACACTACCACTCTACTGGGATATGACAAAATCAAGAAGAAACCATTGGGATAAATCAATCTTAAAACTCTTCTTAGAGACCTCATGTCAGATTCCAAGTTCTTGGTAGTATATAAAATTAAGGCCTTCAATGTCCGGTTAGGTAGGCCTTGGCTGCATCATAAGGCTACAATTCCTTAATTTTACCATCAGTGCAGCAAATATTGAACTAATGGAAAAAACAGGACATTGGATGCCAATAAATCCTAGTTTGAGTCATGTGAGTTGAAAATATATCAATTCATGGTTCTATGAAACTAAATAAAAACATATTTTATCTAATGAAGATGATGGGATTACTGCCCCAGATGGATTGAAAATGGCTCTTGCTTCCCCCCTCCAACATATTGGGAAATATTATGTATTACCCATAAACGAAGTTGACTGCACAAGTAAAAGTTTAGATGTAGAATCAATTGTTTGCATGATCTCCGTCGTGGCCACAAGTCCAATGACACTGAATAATAGGCTAGATTCTGTGGTAATAGGAAAATTCTTGCCAAAAATTCTCTTGACTCATCCACGGTACCTCAAACTACCCCTGACTCACTAATTATGGAAAAGGATGATTTCTCTCCCAACATTGGAGAGTTCGTCTCATAAATCCTCTCCCCATCACAAGAGGAAGAAGATGAAGATGGTGAAAAAGAAGAAGAAGAGGAAGACCTCAGAGATTCCCCTCCTGTATTTGAAGAAGGTGTCTCCACCATAATCGATGAACTTAAGGATATAATCCCAGGCACCGAAAATGACATGTGGCCCACTCTGATCAGTGTGGTTATGCCTACCGAGGAGCTAGAGGCATATACCTCCTTCCTAAAGAAGAATTGAGATGTGCTTCCAAGGAACTACTCTAAAATTCCAGGCCTCGATCCTGAGGTTTCCACTAATTATCTAGGTCTACTAAAATATCATTGGGGATATAAGGTGGTAGCCAGAAGAACCCACCCTATGAATGCTACCAAAATAGAGGCATATTTTGACAAGATGATCAAAGCCAACTTCATATGGGAGGTCTAATATCCAATCTGGCTGGAAAACATAGTCCCTATCAAAAATAATAATGTACAAAATAGGATCTACATTGACTTCAAGGACCTTAATCGGCATTTCCCAAAAGAAAATCTCCCAGTCCTGATCCCAGAATTGTTGATCGATGCAACATCCACATATGAAGCCCTCTCTTTCATGGATGGATATTCTGGATACAACCAAATTCGGAAGTACTGAGGAGATAAAGAAGATACCATTGTTAGGGCCCCTTGGGGAGTGTTCTATTATCAATTGATTCCCTTTGGTCTAAAGAATTTCAGTGCCACATACCAACACACCATACACTGCATCTTCAATCCCTTCTTTGAAAAATGTGTCGAGTGTTATGTCGACGATCTGGTGGTTAACTCGCAATAGTGATCAAACCACATATACGATATTGAAACTATCTTAAAAAAATTGTGGTAGCATAGTTTAACGAAGAATCCCCTAAAATGATCCTTTGGTGTTACCTCTAGAAAATTCCTTGAATTCATCGTACGCCATCGCAACATCGAAGTTGACCCCGAGAAGAAAAATTCCATCCTTGGCATGTCCCCACCTCGTAACCTCACTGAGCTGAGAGGTCTCCAAGGGAACCTCTCCTACATTCAAAGATTCATAGAAAACATGGTAGGTAAATGATTACCTTTCACCAAGATCATGAAGAAAGGAGTTACGTATGAGTGGGATAATGATTTACAAGAAGCGTTCAACAATCTCAAAAGATATATCATAATATTGTAAGTGTTGATTCCACCATTTGAGGGGAGGCCACTCATTGTGTATGTAACCTCCTTGGAATGGTCATTAGGAGCCTTACTCACATAGAAGAATGATGTCGGTAGCAAGAATAGCCTCTATTGCCTCAGCTGAACAATGATTGATGTTGAAACTCAATATTCAAAAATTGAAAAGAAATTCCTAACCCTAATCTTCACTATTTAGAAAATCAGGAATTACCTACAGCACCATGAGGTCCAACAGGTCTCCCACTCCAACCCAGTCAAATATATCCTCAATCGTCCCATGCTTAATGGGAGCCTATCACGTCGGGAGATCATCCTACAACAGTTTGACATATGGTACGTACCATAAAAGGCCATCAAATTCTAGACATTAGCAGACTTTCTGAAAGAGAACCCCTTGGAGGAAACAATATTATTGGATGCAGAACTCCCAGATAAAGAAGTTTTTTCCATCCAAGAGGACCACCAGACATGGTAAATGTACTAATATGGTGCTTTCCAAAGCCCGACAGGGAAAAGGATGGAGGATCCCAAGGTCACTAAAGTGGGGCTTGGAATTATACTCATATCCCCCGAAAATACCATCCTTCCATAATCTTTCCTACTTTTTTAGGAGTCTATAAATAATGAAGCAGAATATTAGGTCCTTGTTACAGGCCTAGAACTGGAACTTCATGTGCAATCCAAACACCTAAAAATAAAGGGTGATTTAGAGCTAGTCAACAAATAGGTCAGTGGTGACTATGCCATTAATAAAGAAGTATTGGTTCCCTTGATGACCCATGTTCAAGAACTGATGGCATAATTCCCATCAGAACCAACATTGACTTATTTCCCCCTATCACAAAATCCCCATGTCGACGCTTTGTCAAATGCAGCCAGAGCCTTGGTTGATCCATACCGGGATGAAACTTTCATTAGCACTTCCCACCGCTAGATTGCGTTTCCATTTATCCAGAGGAATACAGGGGAAACCAGTGAAATTATTCTTGTTTTCGAGCCTTATGGTCACATCACTGGTTCGACGACGCCCATTTCAAATTACCTTCATAAGGGGGATCTCCTACTAGATAGGGCTGGAATGGAGCAGGTCCAAAGATAGGCAGTCAAGTTTTCCTTGTACAATGGGTTAAATCAAGAAAAGTTTCTCTTCAAATGAGTTCATTTAAAGAGTCCTTATCAGGCGCATTTTTGGTGAAGAGACTATAGCCTCAATGAAAGAAGTGCACGCCGGAGCCTGTGGAGCATACCAATCAGCAACCAATATCTCTCACCAAATATGAAGGCTTGAGTATTACTGGCACACTATGATACAATATTTTTTCATATTCACCAATAAATGTCATTCCTACCAATTTCAAGCTAATTTCATACACCGACCCTCAGAGTTACTTCATGCATGTAAATACTCCTGACCATTTGCTGCATGGGGGATGGATGTTATGGGACCATATCCTCCTGACACAACCAGACAGTTCAATTTTATACTCACAGCAAACAACTTCCTTTCCAAATTGGCTGAATCCATACCTCTTAAATAATTCAGGTTGAAAATATCATTAGATTTGTTAAGGCCAACATCAATACGAGATTTGGTGTCCCTCAAATAATACTGATGGACAACAATACCAACTTTTTTTCTTCTGAATTGGAAAATCTATACCAGGAGTATGGAATCAAATCCAATCAGTCATCCAGCTATTATGCGGCAACCAATGAGAAAATAGAAGCTTTCCAAAAAACCATGTCCAACATACTCCAAAAATATGGTTGATAAGGATATGAAATCATGGAAAGACAATCTCTTTCATGCTTTGTGGGATTACTGGACCACGACCCGCACTACCACCCAAGAAACCCCTTACTCACTAGTATAAGGAGTAGAGGCGGTTTTTCCTATTTAAATACAAGTTTCATCTCTTTGTGTGGCCATTAGTGATCAACTATCCATGGATGAGTGTTTCGCACGGAATCCGGGGATGACCTCCTGGACGGGAGATTCAAACGTTCCGATTGGTTTCTAACGGGTTTGTTCGTAGAACCGGAAACATCCAATGATTTCACATCCGCTTGGACCTACTTTCCAAAGGCAGGCGCTCATTAGCTTGTGGGCTAATGAGGCTTGGGAATTTGCATTGGTCGAGAGGATGGGAGGTCGGACTCATCACACCTTTTTGAGGGGAATTATTGTCTACTCCGGGACTCTCTTTATAGATTTAAGTTATGTTCGTGAATCCTTATTACATTACCAAGTATAAAATGAGATTTCCTTTAGTTTTAACAATCAATGATTAAATATGAAAGAAATTTAGAGAATCTTTTATATGTATTCGAGGTTCTTCATTGATAGAGAATCATCTATATTTGTTTAGAGATTCTTGGTCAATGGTATCCTTCAAAACATTTATATAAAAAGTCTCTTGGTCATTTTATGATGACCAGGCTGGTTTTAAAGCCACTCAGTGGGGCACTTGAAGTTTATTGTCATTCAGAAGGACAGAGATTATCTCAAAGTTAGGATCGAACCCATAAATGGGCTACCTACGTATCCTTTGTTTTGGAAAAGGAATCAGAACCCACGTAGTTCCAGTTATGGAGTATGATGTTTATGATTGATGGCTCAAAGATGAATGTCATAATTACTTTTACACTCTAAGATCACGTGAGTCATGCTCGGTGTGAGAAACAAGAGGCTTTGGTAAAATTTAGACAATTGTGCCATGAAAGATGCAATCATAGGAATTTGCTTGGGGATTATGTATGGATGACTGCCCAGATAGATGAAGGTTTAGGATTTACTTTTAGGGAGAAAATCCATGAACAGGGTCCACAAAGTTATATGTACTTCATGGAGATTTGAATACTCTAATCTTGGGGCTTATTCCTAAGGAGAATGCCCAAATTAGGAGGGGACTTATGATTGGGTTTTTACTCCTGAAAAGGAAAACCCAAATCAAAGGTAAATTATGACTGGTTAAGAGAAAATTTTAAGGGGACTTGGGGATTATTCCTGAAAAGGAAGCCCAAGGTTATGACTGAGTCTTATTCCTGAAAAGGAGACTCAGGTTAAGGGACTTGGGGTTTACTCCTGAAAAGGAAGCCCAAGATTATGACTGAGTCTTAAAAAGGAGACCCAGGTTAGGGATTAAGGTTTGGGGCTTACTCCTGAGGAGGATGCCCATATTTGAGGTTGGGGCTTATTCTTAAGAAAGATGCCCAAGGTTAGAGGACTTTGATTGGGGCTTATTCCTGAGGAAGATGCCCAGATCAAAGGTTTTATAACTGGGGATTATTCCTGAAAAGGAGACCCAGGTTAGGATTCTCTCATCTTAAAGGATGAGTTTGAATGAATGAACTCTCAATCTTTGGTGACATAAAGATGTTTAAATCACTAGGTTTTGAGAGATATTTCACAGAATTCCTTTCAGATAAGGATGTCAAATCAAGAAATCATGTCATAAATGGCTTTGAAGAGTATCTTGAAGACTGAATCTTGAATAGGAAGAGTGAAATGGCTTAAGAGGGGTAAAAATGGGCAAGATGGGCACCCAAAAAGATAGGGGCGCGCAAGTCTTGGAAGGCGCGCAAGTCCTGCGGCGGCGCGCAAGTTTTGGTCGCGCAAGTATACTTGCGCGACATGACGGGTACTTGGGCGATTTTCAACCAGCATTGAAATACTTGAGCGAATCTTTATTAAACCCTTTACCATCCTCTTGAGGTTCTTCCAGAAGAGGGACGCGCAAGTTATATTGAAGGAATTAAGTCGGCGCGCAAGTGTTTGATAAGTTTCAACACTTAGGCCTTCCTTCTTCTCTTTAGATCTTCCATTCTAGGTAATAAATTACCTTAGAAGTGTTCTGGAAGCTTTGAGAAGAGACTTGGGCGTCGGGAGCTTCGATCCGAGTTTCTGGAAAAAGATCCTCTCGAATGGGGGGCCCACAGGGTCTATTTATAGGCAAAAGAAGACCCCGGGCGGTTACCAAGTGGTTACCACATATGTCGCGCAAGTCCCTTGCACGACCATGAGGATTCGCGCAAGTATTGAGGCGGCGCGCAAGTGTACTTGCGCGACCAAGAGGGAACTTGCGCGACCTATGGGCAATGTTCTCCTTTTTTATCCCTTTGTCGATTTTTTATGTTTCTTCAAAGGATTAATCACTTTGAGCTCAGATATTCCATTTTCCGATCATTAGATTCTGTGACGAAAGGAGCGTCAACAAAAGTCCCCCCCTCAGAGTTGGATCCGGAGAAAAAATGAGGATTTGACTCTGAGGAAATCGAATCCCTCCAGAGGAAAAGGGAGGCGCGCAAGTCTTCAGTATGCAGAGGGCGGCGCGCAAGTTTGCGTCACGCAGGCCTTAAGCGCTCTGTGTACGGCACGCAGGTAGGCTTCCGAGCCTATAAATATACCGCTTCCGGCCGTAGATGGCATCTGACCCCGAATTTCTCGAGCTCTCGCCGCGCAAGCCTTTGTCGCCGCGCAAGTCTCCTGTTTTCACTGTTTCCTCGCTGCCGCGCTACTCTCAAGGTAATAAGGCTTGCGCGGCACATACTTGCGTGACAAATACTTGTGCGGAACATGTACCACTTGCGCGACATCTTCATACTTGCGCGCCTTAATGCCTTAGCCATTTTTTTTCAAAAATTCTTTCACAAATTTTATGAAAAATAAACCCACTTAAGAGTTTAATTTATTCAACTCCTGTGCAGATTCAATGGCTCTTAGACCTGGATTAATTGATGAACTGGCTAGCAAGCGGATAGATGATATGATGAATATCATTGGCCCTGATTATTATACTGTAAAAGACAGTACTCTTCCAGATTTGGCTAAGTATCTGAAGAAATATCATCGCGACTTTCCTCACTGCACTTATCTACCTTTGTATGGTCATGGTCATCTGTAAGAAGTCATTATTCCAGAAGTAAAGAATTATCTTCCATTTTCTTGGTTTCAGAATTATACCAATTTTGCTTCAGCAAATATCTCAGGCGGAGGAGTATTTCAAACTGCTGGAACAGTGGAGAAGGCTTATGTGATGCATCATAGCCCTTGCACACCAGATCTGAAAAAACATACACCTGAGCTTCAACCACATTGTCATCCTTCAATCTTCCAAAATTCTCAGATGGATCAATCCAAAGGCTGGAAGAAAAGTTGGGATTTCTGCCCTGGGGGAGGTGTGAAGCCAACTTGGATGTGGGCATACTGGGTGCGACAGACTTGCACAGAGTTTATTGAGGATCTGAAGAGAGCTGCAATATATGAAGCTGTTTGGGTTGGGCAGACATATATTTACAGACATGATATCTTCGTTCCAGAGATATTCAGCCACTGGAGTCCAGCGACTAATTCTTTCCACTTGACTCATGGAGAAGTAGGTATCAGTTTGTGGGATGTCCACAAGATTTCAGGAGCTCCAATCTTGGGCGATATGTATGATGAATTCATTCCTCCCAAGGTGACTTGGAATGATCCAGAGAAGACTCCTACTTTGGCTCGAGAATTATTCAAAATCTTTCACAGGCTCAAGAGTTCAGAGACCTCATTAACTCATTTCAGAAAAGATATCCATCCGGAAGAATGGATGAATGTGTTTCTTACTGAGAAGAAAGGGATGGAGCCAAAGGAAAAAGGATCCAAGAAGAAGAAATCCAAGGATACCCGGCCCAGACGTCCTACCACTTGTCCAAAACCTGAGAAGAGAGGAGCTCCTGGCACATTCTGGACAACTCTAGAAGCAGGAGAGTTTGAAAAATGGGGCTATGAAGTGAATCAAATAATTCCAAAGAAAACTCGTCTGGCGGGTTTCTTGGCAATGTGGCTCAGTGTTTATCTCTTGCCGGTCAGGGATTCGAAGGGAGGCGTTAGGCCAGGGACCTTCGTCATTGCGGCCAAGTTGGCTGAGGGAAAAATGGTTGGGTTAGCTACCCCCATTTTAGCAAAGATTCACAGGAGTTTACTTCACGTCTTCCAGGGTAAATCTCCTTTAAGAATAGTGGGACCATTCCAGGTTTTGTGGGGATGGATCGCCACTCACTTCAGGACTTACAATGTACAGAATGGATTACAAATTCCTGGAAGCTCTTTCAGACCGTCAGTGCAAGCATTCTCTGGAATTTCTCCATTAGATGTCAATGGTTATGACATAAAAGTAAGACTAAGCATGTATAAGGAATTCAACTTCTTTCCTTATGGAAGTCCGCCATCTGGGCGGTTTGTTGATGATGGGAAATCCCCTTTGGATTTGAGGGCATACATGCAAGCTTGCAGGGATGGCGTGTTAGTAGCCAGGATTGATGGAGAAATCATATGCGAGGCCTATGCTCCATATAGATTTGCACGCCAATTCAAATGTTTGCAACAGATTGTTGTATCCCCTCCAGTACATGTCAGGTTAGAGCAACATCCGATGGTTGCTCGACAACTATGGTTGCTGACATCAAGAGAGAAGACTGGGGCAGTATTTGATCTACCAGTTGAAAAAGCGGCACATTATCTGACTACATTTTATGCCGAACACTGGATAGCATCATACCCTAAAGGGATATTGAATCACCCTGTATATCAAGTGGGAAAGAGGAAGAGGACTGTAGAGAAAGAAACTCTTCCTCATGAAGGTGATGCTTCTCCCCCTGAAATAGGTTCAACAGACTCCTCCTCTAGAACTGATTCCTCGGATTATCATGATGGGGATGATGAGGCACAACCGGCAGCAAAGCGGTTTCGTGCCCGATATAATCCTCCGGCCAGAGTTAAAAGACCCACTCCATCAGCTCCTGGTGAGTTATTTGATTGTAATAACTTCAATCACTGCTACTTTATAAAGTAATAAGTCTCACTTTCTTATTCTGTATCTGTAGTTGCAGGAATCGGGAAGAAATTAAAATCAAAAATTGTAGGACCATCCTCACAGCCTTTATATCTAAGACCAGAGGCTGTTCAGCTATGGCAGAGCTTATACTGTGATACTGAAACCGCCTGGCTGGATTTGTGTGAGGGCCTACAACTTCCTGGGATAGGATATCTTCTAGCTTCTAAAGACCTTCAATACGGAGATAACCCCAATGAAGTGCGGGCTTACATCAGAGAGCTGGAAATGATCATATATGACACCGATAATTCGGTTCCTATCACCAGGCGGGTGAAGGAAATGATTGATCGTGGCACCACTGAGGGGGCTGGTGGTTCTGGAGATGAGGAGTGGCAAGAGTATGTGGCTCCTGAAGATGTAAGTTTTCTTTCCTTATTTTCTTTGCAACTTGATTTCAGTTGAAGCTTTGTTACTTAAGGAAGTTATTTTCTTCATCTTACAGCTTGCAAAGAAAGGGACCGGGGTTCCTTCGCCACAATATAGCCCTGGTGGTACCACTGTTGGGGCTGCTGCTGATTCTCCTCGCGAACCAGGCGAGATATCTCCAGGCCAGCAGGCCATGAATGAGGCACTGGACATAGCCTTTCATTCGCCAATCCAAGTGCCAATAAGGGAGACAACTGAAACTCCAAAAAAACAAAAGAAGCCAAGGCAACGAAGGAGGAAATCCTTAGCTAAACGTTTCATTAGCAGTGGTAAGTCCTTCGAACAATCATGATTTTATACCCATAATCATATGGTTACTCATATATCTGAGGATTGCAGGGGCTTCTTCAATTTCCCCCTTGAGGGAAGGGACTGATCCTTCTTCAAAGGTCGTGGAGGGTGCTGTAGAACAACCACAGACTCAAGCTAACTTGGTTTCTCCTAGAGAAGAGCTACCATCCATTCTCAGTATCCCTCCCACTACTGAAGATGCTGTCCAGGGTCAGGGGTCGTAGGACATAAGTCAGCAAGAAGACGTAGCAAATGCTCCCACTGGTGAGACTAACCAAGATTCTGAAGTATCATTGGATGAAATGATGAATCAAGGAATGACTTTTGAAGAATTTTATGATCATGCTAGATTGTCATGTGATTTAGAAGACCTTGGGCGTGAGTGTTACCCTTCGCCCAAATTTTTCTTTTAAAAGAAAATATTTCTAACCATGATGTAAAATAATATGCAGTTTCTTCCGTAGAAGCTGTTGAACTGCCAATGCCTGAAGAGGGTGTGGACACTGATGTCAACCCTATCATTGCAGAAACATTAGCTCAAGTAGAGCTAAATCCAATAAACTCTCCTGAGACCCATCTTGAAAATCCTGTTGAAACCGGGAAAGATGGGGAGAAGTCTTCTCATGTTGCTGAACCATCATTGGGTAAGGGATAACAATATTTGTGATTGTACTATATTCGCAAGACAATCCATTCTTTTGTTATCCTTTGAAGCTGACTAAACCTTTCAATTAATCATGCAGGACCATCAACTGCAATGACTAGACCCGAAGATGAGGCCTCAGCCTCTGTCCCAACGGAAATTGAAAGTGAAGAAGCACAAGTCAGGGGGGAAAGAGCAGGACAAGGCACCTCCCTAAGTGCGCTAATTCCAGATTACATACCCCCTTCTGACGAAGATGTTGAATCAGATCCAGAGATGCTCAAAGCGTTCAGCTTTTCACGACGTAAGTCATGGAACAACATATGGAACATCATATCGGGGGTGCCTTTAGAAGAGCTACCATCAAAAATTTGTCGATTGTCATCCCAATTTGTTATAATGGGACTCGGTGGTTTTGGGTATGAAAAGATCCATGCTGCGGTGAAACAGATTATTTTCAGGAGGGAGCAAATGCAGACAAGTCGCGAAGATTTGACCAGAGTGAAATTGTCAGTCAACATAGGCGAATTTGAGGCTGCGATATCCCAGGCTGAAGCTGATTATGCTGTCAAGATGAAGGATCTGAAGCAAAAAATCAAAGAAAAGGTCGTCCAGCAGGTGCAACTCCAGCAACAGTTAGATGTTGTTACTGGGGAACTTGATCAGCTTAATAAATCATTGGATGAAACTCATATGAATGGCATGAAAGCCATTGCAGATGCTAAGAAGGCACTTCAGCAAGCTGAAAAGAGTGAAGCTGGTCAAGTGCACGAGCTTCAAGTAACTGTTGATAAGGCTCAAGATGCTATACATCAAATGAAGACTTATGTTGACAATCTTCTGTAATTCTTGAAAAAGAGAAGATATTCCAGTCTGTGGATGTCCTTCTAACTCTTGTGTATCAATGAAAAACACTTTCGTCTCCAATCATTTGTACCTGCATTCTTTCATTACCAGCTTCAAATTTACATAAGCCAATAGGCTTAGTAATCATAGTTTGATTTTTACTAGGATTATTACAAATAACCATACAAACTTTGAATCTTTTAACTGCTCAATATTATCTAAATCATACAAAAAATGTATATTTAGTGAGCTGGAACTTGACTTTTATTCAGAGTTCCTTTGTCTTTTGTGTGGGCAGTTTAAAGTCATGCATGCCGGACATAAAGGGGCTAATGTTTAAGGTTGAAAATAGCTTTGACCGAAAATGGATTAAAATGGATTCAATTCCTTGACAATTTATCTGAAAACATATTTACCATACTCAAGTATGAGGAAAAATGTAAACTATGGCTTAAGAATATTTGAATCTGAGGAATGATATGAAAAAAGAGCTAAAAGGCATTAGAAGAAGTAGTTTCCAAGAATGAAGTTACTATTATTTAACAAAACCCGTTAGGGGGTTGAAATATGCAGGGCCACCTATGGGCATTGGCTGCATAGTCAAATAAAATAACATCTTTTGGATGACAAGTCTGTTATGTGGACTGTTTATGCAAGGCCACCTATGGGCACGTGCTGCATAGTCAGGCAAAAGAACTCCCAGAAATTTACTTTCCTAGTGCTAAAAGCCAGTGAAAGTTTATGGAGATTCAAATTTTCTAAAGCATAGAGTTTGTTGTATGGAAAGAGGTACTTGAATATGGAGAAGATATTTCCAAACAAGAATATCGAAGAACTGGATGAATATCACTCATACGAAGGTCTGACCCAAACGTAGGGAAGAAGAATAAACCATAGACTTGAATACTTTCAGATCATGAAAAAGGATATGGGACAAATATGTTAAGGATGGCTATTTTTGCGGATCCCTACATACTGTCGTTTAAGACAAATAAGGACAAAAGAGGCATTCTTCCCAAGAATGAAGTTACTATTATTTAACAAACCCGTTAGGGGGTTGAAAACATGCAGGGCCACCTATGGGCATTGGCTGCATGGTCAAATAAATAGCATCTCTTGGCTGACAAGTCTTTTATGTGGACTGTTTATGCAAGGCCACCTATGGGCACGTGCTGCATAGTCAGGCAAAATAATTCTCAGAAGTTTGACATTTTTGTGACTAGAAGTCATGACAAGGGTTATGAAGATCTGAAAATATTTAAGGTTAGGATTATAATACATAAAGATGGGTATTTTAAAATGTATATAGAGATACATAGGTCAATGAAAACCATAATCATGTTGTGGCTGGGTCCTGAATTGAAACTTGGACTTCACTACGTATCTCATAAGAATGAGAATCAAGCCATACATAGTTCTTGAAATGCAGTTTAACGTCGTGCAGGACGAAAGTATGAGTAATCTTAGTTTAGGGTCATAGAATTCGGACCATAATAATGAATACACAGTGTGTGTTTTCATGAGGACTTTTCAGCCAAGGGACTGGAAGTGAAATTTGGGGTTAGGCCCAAAAGACTTAGGACTGGATTCGAGGGACACTCGAATGTTCCTACGTATCCCATAAGGATGGGAATCAAGTCCACGTAGTTCTTGAATTACCCTTTGTACAAATTTGGTTCGTACATGTGAAGGGTGAAAGGGGACTTTAGTGAAATGATGGTTTTACATGAGATAAAAAGTTTAGGCATTACCATGTATGCATGTAGTCTTTTGAAAATGAAACATGATTTAAAAAATCAATGTCAATAATGGTTCCTTCTCAAATGAGGAAATCAAAGAATATTGTAGTTTATTGTCGTACCGGACAAAAGTGTTGTATAGTTTAACGTCATATAACAAGGACGAAAGTGAATCAATGTAAAGATATTGATTCTAGGGGGGGTTTCACAAATCAACATCATATGAGGTTGTGGTGAACCGATGTGAAGAGATTGTTTTTGGGCTTGAACCTTGGGAGGTTGCCTACATACCCAGCCTGGAGGGCAAGGATCAAAGTCCGTGTAGTTCAATTAAAGAATGAATCAATGATCAAGTTATTCTTGGGGACAATGATCTAATAAAAAATGTTGTTGGGACTTACACATGGTTAGTGGCCCAAAGGGAGTGTTATGGTTGATGTTCGCTCTAAGCTCACGTGAGTCATACTCGGTGTGAGAAACAAGAGGTAATAACAACCTTAACGATGCACAGTTTTAATGTCAAGTAGGACATATCAAGTACTTTCTGTACAGTTTAGCGTCATGTAGTTAGGACGATGGGGACAATACAGTTTAACGTCATATTGGACGAAAGGGGGATTGTGCAGTTTTAATGTCATGCTGGACTTTTGATGATTATGTAGTTTAACGTCTTTCCGGACGTGAGGGACTTTTATACAGTTTAGCGTCATGTAGTTAGGACGTCACAGTTTAACGTCTTGCTGGACATAAGGGATTTGCAAATAGTTTAAGGTCATATACCTGGACCAGGGATGATGCAGTTTAAGGTCATGCTGGACGGTTTATGGAACTTTTTCACAGTTTAATGTCGTGTGGGACGAAGTTGTAGTTTAAAGTCATACTGGACCTTTACTGTATATTTTAACGTCATATAGCAAGGACGAACTGGTGTTGTACAGTTTAAAGTCATGTATCTAGGACTAAGGTGAACCAATATGAGGATATCAGTTCTGGGGACTTTTTACAGTTTATCGTCATGCTGGACGTTGGAAGTGCCACACAGTTTAATGTCACGTTGCTAGGACACAATATAGTTTAATGTCATCTCGGACAAAATATAGGAACTTCTATACAGTTTATTGTCATGTAGGACAAAATTAGGGACTATGCAGTTTAAAGTCTTGCAGTTAGGACTATTGGTGCTGCACAGTTTAGTGTCATGTTGCAGGGACATAAGTGCGAATAGTTTAAGGTCATATGCATGGACCGTACAGTTTATCGTCATGCTGGACGTATTATAGTTTAATGTCATCTCGGACAGAAGTGTGACACAGTTTAATGTCATGTTGGACGAAATTGTAGTTTAAGGTCATACTGGACCATTGCTGTATGAACCAAATGTAAGAGTCTTGGTTCTGGGAACAATATTTTGTGTTTATACAAAATACTTCTTCAGAAATATGGCATTAGTTGGAGTCGTGATGTGTTCTCCATCCATTGAGATTAGAGAATACGCTCCATTGGAGTAGACCTTATGTATTGAATAAGGTCCTTCCCATTTTGGTTCAAGCTTGGGAGGTTTCTTTCCTGGTATCATTGGTGTTCTGAGAACCAATACCAATTCTCCCTGAATGAATGAACGAAGACGAACTTTTTTGTTAAAAGCTCGTGCTATTCGATTCTGATAGATTTCCAAGTGGTGCAAAGTGCACAATCTCTTCTCATCTAACTGTTCCAATTCATTCAAACGCTTTTGGGATTGCTCATCTGTCGATAACTGATCACAAATGGCTATTCTGAGTGAGGGAAATTGAACTTCAATTGGCAAGACTGCTTCTGTTCCATATACCAATGAATATGGAGTAGACCGCGTTGCATTGCGAGTGGTAGTCCGATAAGCCCATAAAGCATGAAAGAGTTTATCAGGCCATGACCTCTTATCTTTATCCACCATCTTTTGCAGTATATTTGAAAGAGTCTTGTTGAAGGCCTCTATCTGGCCATTAGCCGCTGCATGATATCGAGATGAATGGTTGGACTTAATGTTGTATTCTTGATACAATCTCTTTACCTCAGAAGAACAGAAGTTGGTGCCGTTGTCCGTCAATATGGTATGAGGGACACCAAATCTAGTAATGATGTTAGACTTGATGAAGCTAACAATGCATTTAGAACTGACTTCTTTGAGAGGTACTGCCTCTGCCCATTTGGAAAAGAAATCAGTAGCAGTAAGAATGTACTTAAACTGCTTGGCCGTAGCTGAAGGGTAAGGTCCCACCACATCCATTCCCCATGTGGAAAATGGCCATGAGTATTTAGCTGTATGAAGCAACTCTGGAGGTTGATGAATGAAGTTGGCATATACTTGGCATGAATGACACTTCTTTGTGAAATTAACACAATCTTGTATCATTGAAGGCCAGAAGTATCCAAGCCTTCGAATTTGATCAGACAATCTATGTCCAGACTGGTGGGCACCACAGACTCCTGCATGCACTTCTTTTATGACAGCCATTGTCTCTTCACCATCAATACAGCTGAAGAGAACTCCATCAAAACCACGTTTGTAGAGAATTTTCTCGAGGTGGTTTGGACCATCATAAAGAGTAAAATTGACCACACGTCGCCGAATTTGTTCTTTCTCGGCTCTATCAGGTGGAAGTGTTCCATTTTGAAGGTATTCCTTGATAGGTGACATCCATCCTGTAGTATGACCATACGGTTCAGGAATGGGACTAATTTCATTAATTTCCTCTGTTCTGACTTGAACATAAGGTGAAATTGCACGACGGTGGGCAATACTGATGGTTGTCTCGTCCCGATTTGGATCTGCTAAAGTTGTGGCTATATTAGCCAGTGCATCAGCTTGAGCATTTTGTGATCTTGGGACATAAGAAAATTTCGGTTCTGAAGGGAATTCCGACATTAACTCTCTGACGTAATCATACAAAGGGATTAATTCTTCTTTTCTGATGGCATAATCCCCATTGACTTGTTTGATTACCAGGTCTGAATCACCTTTCACCTTTAAGTGATTCACTTGTGCTTGAAGTGCTAACTCCAAGCCTGCAATGAGAGCTTGGTATTCAGCTTCATTATTGGTACCACCTTCCCACAACAAAAAGGAATAAGGTAACACTGCCTTATCTGGAGAAATGATCACAATTCCTAAACCAACTTTTTTGAATTTAGGATTTTCCATTTTCTTCCCTGTTGGACTTCTAGAAGCACCATCAAAATACATTTCCCATGTTTGAGGACTCTCTTGAATAGAAAAAACTTCCTCATCAGGGAGTTCGATATCTGAATACGTGTCTTCCACTGAAGGGTGTTCAGCCAAGAAATCAGCCAGAGCTTGGCCCTTAATTGCCTTTTGAGACACATATTGGATGTCGAACTGCTGTAGAATAACTGCCCACCTTGCCAAACGTCCTGTAATCATTGGACGACTAAGGATGAATTTGAGTGGATTATTACGAGATACCAATTGGACCTCGTGATGTTGCAGATAGTGTCTCAGTTTCTGAACTGCAAAGATTAATGCTAGGCAGCATTTTTCAATACTTGAATACCGAGTTTCTGCTTCAAGCATAGTTCTACTGAGATAGTAGAGACTATTTTCATTCCCAGCATCATTCTTTTGAGCGAGAAAGGAACCCAATGATCGCTCTAAAGCTGTCACATAGAGGATAAGAGGCCTACCCTCAACAGGTGGCATGAGTACTGGTGGACTCAAGAGGTACTTCTTGAGAACATCAAATGCTTCTTGACATTCTTTAGTCCACTGGTAAGTGACTCCTTTCTTCAATAATTTGGTAAAGGGTAAACTTTTGCCTGCCAAATTGGCGATGAAACGCCGAATATAGGCTAAGTGTCCTTGAAGTCCTCTTAATTCTTTCAAATTCTGAGGAGGTGACATACCAAGGATTGATTTGGTCTTCTCAGGATCGACTTCAATACCACGATGGCGTACAACAAAGCCGAGGAATTTTCCTGAGGTTACCCCAAAAGCACATTTTAAGGGGTTCATCTTCAAATTATGTTGTCGAAGCTTGTGGAATATGACTTCCAAATCATCCAAGTGATCAAAACGTTGTTTGGATTTAACCACCAAATCATCTACATAGCATTCAACAAATTTCCCTAGAAAAGGTTTGAAGATACGATGCATGGCGCGTTGATATGTTGCACCTGCATTCTTTAAACCAAAGGGCATCACCCGGTAACAAAACACACCTTGAGGAGCTCTGAAGGCTGTATATTCCTCATCTTCTGGGGCCATTCGGATCTGATTATATCCAGAATATCCATCCATGAAAGAAAGTACTTCATAGCCAGCCGTTGCATCAATTAAGAGTTCTGTAATCGGAACTGGATTATCATCTTTGGGACAATACCGATTAAGATCTCTGAAATCGATGCAAACCCTAATTTGTCCATTCTTCTTCTTTACAGGGACAATATTAGCCAACCACTTGGGATATTGAACTTCTCTGATGAAGTTAGCTTTGATAAGCTTATCCACTTCAGCCTCGATTTTGGAAGCATAGGTTGGGTGTGTTCTCCTCGCGGCTTGCTTGAATCCTCGATGTTCTTTTGGCAAACCCAAATGATGGGTGGCAACATCAGGATCAAGGCCAGGCATCTCTGTATAATTCCAAGAAAAAATATCTTTATTTTGCTTTAGAAAAGAAATATACATCTCTTGTTCTTCAAGGGTCATGGCCGCACTAATTAAAGTGGGGCGTGGATCTTTCTCTGTACCCAGATTTACTTCTCTGAGTTCATCCACAGTGGTAGAGATACCCTCTTCAAATGCTGGAGGAGCATCTCTAAGATCTTCCTCTTCCTCTTCATCATGTGTTATTTCTTCCGTTTCTACTTGCAAAGTAGATGAAAAAACGAAATTCTCATGATCATAAGAGATGTCAAAATTTTCACATTTTGAAGAAGAAGCTTCCATTTCCGACCCTATTGATGATAAAGGGTTTTCTATGGGAATCAAAGAGGAGATGATGGATTGGGAATCGACATCAATATTCACCTCTGGTGTTGCTATAACTTCTTCTGGCCTGATTAGCGAAGTATAGACTTGTTGGATTTCAGCAGACGAAACGAAAACGTCACCACTTATGCTTTCATCACTGCTTGGTAAGTTACCAATTTCTCCCAGGTTGTCTGGCTCGATTGCCGTAATTGACATTATGGATCTTTCCATAAGAATATTTTGATTTGGGCCTATTTTGTCAATTTGACTGATAGGTAACACATAATCTGTACTCACATGTGAAAATGGATTTATTGGAATTTTTTCCAAACCATATGGAGCATTAACTTTGGTAATTTCCTTTATTGTAGATTTTTCTCTTCCCTTCATGTGATAAAATTCCGCCTCAATGTATTGAGACTCACATGTCTTGAACGGGGCCTTATCACCATACAATGTTCCAACTTGACCATCGAAACAGTATTTGAGACATTGATGGTATGATGACGGAATAGCTGCATGCTGATGTAGTTAGGGTCTTCCAAGCAAGATATTGAAAGCTGAGTCTTGATCAACAATCATGAAATCTGAATTGGAAACAAGATCTCCAAACTGAGTTCTGAGCGTAACTTCTCCCAGTGGTTCTTGTTCATTTTTATCATATCCTTGCAACATCATGGTAGAAGGAGATAAATCAGATTCTGTGAGGCCCAATCGACGAAGTGTACGAATGGGCATGAGGTTGACTCCTGAACCATTGTCAATAAAAGCTCTTCGAACATCTATACCATTGACTTTGCCAGATAAGTACAAAGGTTTTATGTGCCCATGCACAACATCATCTTCATCTTTATCAGTAAAAGATATCACTGCATGACATTCTACAGGATTATTCTCTATGTGATAAATTTCAGCTGCAGCAATTTCAGCTTCAAACTCTTGAGGACTTGACAAAGCTTCGATGAGTGCTTCCCGAAGATCTCTTGATAGATTCAAAGCATCCAAAATTGATAATTTGGCTGGTACATGGGCCAAGTGTTTCAATATATCATACTTTTGATCTAGAGGTCTGCGTTTCCCAATAGGAATATGCGGTTTAGCAGGTACCTTGGAAGCAGATGCTTTGGAAGCTGATGTATCTTGTATTGAAGTTGGCAACATCTTTGGTTTTGGAAAATTAGACTGATTAGATCCATTTACTTGCTGAGATAAAGAAGATGGAACCTTTAATCGATCTTCCAAAATAACTGTGCTGAAGCTGAGTTGGCCATTTGCAGAAGAACTTGCTTGTTCTTTTTGAGCTCGCTGAAGGGCTCTACCACGAGTTTCTGCTGCATATACAGTGCTAGCAGGGGTAGAATTAGAGTAGTGGCTTCGGAAAGATCCACGTCTTCCCCTATATCCTGAACCTCTAGAACTTCCTCGGGTTCCCTTATTTGATACAGGGAATTCAGGCTTATCAAGACTGGAATATTAATCTGTTAATTGAATCATATTAACAGAACCAAAGATCAATTCTTCGTCTGATAAAGACTCTGCCTGGTTGGCCTTTTTAGGCTGTGCCGTTTGGTGGGACGGTGCCTGTTGCTTTGAAGTAGATGGCATGAAATCTGCCAGAGTCAAAGACAATTTAGGCTTTGATGCATACTCATCTTCTCCTGATTCCTCTTTCTTCTTTGAATTGCGCTGCCCTTTTGAGGATTTGTCCTTTGATGGAGGCTTTACTGCAGCTTTTGTAGGAGACACAATTGGCTTCTTCAATTGTGTTCGCAAAATGGAATGGGTCCGATTGATTGTCTTTCTGACCATCCAATCATCATATTTTTTCGCAGTTTTGCTTTTGACTTCCTGCCACTCGCCTCCTTCCTCTGGATCTGTAGTGGTAATACACGCTACATGAGCTGAAGAACCCTTCAATTTGACTTTTCCCAAGTCGACCATCTTTTGTAGGAGGTCTTTAAAGACAAAACACTCCTGGATGGGATGTCCCAACATCTGATGAAAGGGACAATAATTGGGACGGTCTTCATCTCCTTCCTTGTTTGGTCTCTTCGGCACTGGTAATTGAACCAAATTATTTTCCAGAGCTGAAATGAAGTAACCAGGAACTTGGTCACTTCGGAAAGAGTATGTTTTACTCTTCATATCCTCAAATTGTTTTCGTCGTTGATCTTTTTGATCATTTGGACGAAACAGCCTTTGTTGTTGGCGTTCAGGAGGTGGAGCCCTTCGAGAAGATGAAGGTTTTGAAGTAGAAATAGGTACAGGTGCCTGTTTAAGCATAACTGTAGCAGTTTCTGCTTTACCCATTCTTCTTCCTGGAGCTGATGGAATTACACGAGATTTAACCTTAGCCTGTATAAGGGAATCTTCAATCTGTTGAGTGATTGAAGTAAGGTCTCGAAACCCTCCTGTGTATTTCACAGGGATCAATGGCGTGCGTAATTCGTCACACAAATTTGCCACACAGATTGGCAACAATTCCTCCTGAGGGAGTGATAAACTCAAGGAATACGTTAATCCCTTCCAACGAGCAATGAAATCAGAGACTCTTTCATTCTCCCTTTGCTTGCAGTTTGTAAGATCGAAAACTGTCGTTTTTGGCAAAGTTGAGCTAAACTGAAGAAGGAATTTTTGACGAAGATCCTCCCATCCGATGACTGACCGGGATTGCAAGCTTGTATACCAGACAAAAGATGGTCCTTGCAAGGTTCGCACGAAGCATCTGAGTTTCACTGCTTCTTGCTGCTCTGGAGTTCCCATCATAGGATCACAACAAGATACGTAGTGCGTCAAATGTTGTTCAGGGTCGCCTGATCCATTGAAAGTAGGGAAAATAGGGTTTCCAAAACTGGATGGAGGAGAAATTGAATCTACCCATTCAGGGTAAACTTTCTTTTCAGGTTGAACTTGCGCCCGTTTCCCTTCCATAGTTTCTAACCGAGCTGTTAATGACTCAATAGTAGTTATTAACTTTTGAGAAACGTCAGGTTGAACTTGGTTTTGGGTAGGTGCAATGAATGGAACTTGGACAGACGTGGTGGTTGGTGCTGCAACTGATGGTAGTGCTGCCAACCGTTGTTGCATTTGACCCGTAGGATTAGACCTCTGTGGGTGTACTGACAAAGGAGGATATTCTTGATCCATCTCAGTAGTTATAACAAATTCCTTCGGCTGTCAGACTTCAGCATTCTTAAGAAGAAGACTATTCTGAAGTAGTTCTGCATTCAACCTTCTTAATTCTTTCATTTCTTCCTCCTGTTGTGAAAATCTTTGCTCTAATGAGAGCGATTGACCTCCTTCAGAGGAAGGGTGAGAAGTAACCTGGTTCTTTCCTTTCCCCTTATTGGATCCTTTTCGGAGAGGGGGAAGTGGGTTACTTGAAGGAATACCCAGATTTTGGGTAAGCCTTTGATTACGTGTGCACACACCTTCTTCATTTAGGTCTGTGTGCGCAACTTCTTGAGCAGGAACCTCTTCGTCTGATCCCTCTGATTGAGCCTCATCTGGTGAATCAGCAGCAACGGCATTGATGACATTAATGGATGCATATTGCATGGAATCCTTTCTATCAGCATTTCTGTGATATTGTCTTCTTCTATATCCATGATGAGACATGGCATTCCGTTGACTTGATCCCTCAGGAATTTCTTGGAGAACCGTCACTTGGAGAGAATCTCCTGACATCTTGGCTCTTCGTTCCTCTTGAGGCTTATTCCCTAATCGAGAGAATACTGACTTTCTCTGAGGGAGGGATTGAAGATTTGAAAAAGTCCCCAGTCCAGTGGACTGGGGGTGTTCCTGCTGCTTCCGCTCAACTCCTAAAATCTCATTCGTTGACTCTGAGGGTTGGGTTAGAGAAGTCCCCAGTCTAGCAAGCTGGGGTGTCTCTTGACATGCTATGTCTGAGATCTTCTTGAAATCTCTTTTGATCTTGCGAATCTTAGTTCGGAAATTAGCTGGATGCATTAACCTGTATCCACTTTTATCACCTGGTTTAACAGACCGTTGGATGATTTCCGAAACTTCTGTCATTTGATGACGTGTTTGCTCCAGACGAGAGGCTTGTGCAATATTCTCGCCTGCTTGATGTAGAAGCAATTGAACAACTTGTTCTCTACATACTTGATTTTTAGAGGAACTAGTTGAGCTTGTTCTCGAGCAAACTTTTGATTATGAACAAAGCCCATTGACTATGGCCGGCCATGGGCAATAACATTACATGAGACCATTTTCGGCGGGCTTTGCTGACTGGAAAGCACTGTGAAATGTAGTGCTCCGTGAACACCCCATCCTCTGATATGAACATTAGATGGAGCATTAGCAATTAACTGACGCAATCTTCTTAGTGCGCCCAAGCATGAACGTTGAAGGGTTCTCTGTTGCTTTTCAGCCTTCGGATACCGAGAGACTGATAGAGATGCCAAATCAATCTGGCGTTGTAACCCTTCTATTATCTTAAGATGATTTTCATATTCATCGTAAGATAATACCTTCTTCTTTAATTGACAAAGAGTTTTCCATATGTTGAGACGAATATCATGGATTCCATCATCCATCAACATCTTTGGAATGTCATACTGGGAATCAGCCAAAGGCCACAACATGACTGGTACTTCACCTTTTGCCAGTTTTTTCCTCATGTTCAGCATTTCCTCTTTATCATTAAATGAAGATTCTTCTACCTGTTTGGACCAGAGTTGTTGTTTCCTTGTTGCTTCATCGGATTCAACAAGATTGGTAGAGAAATCACTATTCATGTTGGAAGATGAATGACCCAGGGAAGGTTCGGAGAATAACCTGAACCCCAGGCTATCTTCTGATGGAGAAAGAGTTTCACCTGCCGATAGTAAATCATCAGACATGACTGGTTTTACGTTTGCAAGTGCCTCGAGATAGGAGGGCTTTCTCGTCACTACATTGCCTTCTGAAGAATTTTCGAGACAACGTGAATCACTACTGCGGAGAGGACTTTCGCAGCGAAGTTCATCACCATGAGGAGGACCATCATGATGGGTTACAACAAAAGATGAGATCTCTTGCTCCTTGGTCTTCTGACCACACAGAGGGTTCCTATGGCTTTCATATGAAGAAGAAACTTCAAGATTGACCGAATTTTCATGAAGCAAGTCTTCATGAGGAAGTGTCTGTTGAAGACCTTCGGGATTAATGTTCCCGTTATTGGGAACTGAGGGAGTAGAATCTTGAATTCCGACAGATAAATGTCTGAGGGCTTCAAGAACTCCAGCATCGAGCAAGGCCTTGTTGCAGATTGGCCTTTGATCTCCTGACTGTGCTGGGCGGATCTTTTTCTTAGATGCCTTCTTACTCGCTTTAGAAACCACTTGATGACGAAAGTGATTGCTCTGAGCAGGTGTATGTGCCTGATCAGGAAAGATGTTCAGGTTAGGCTGACAATCATCTCTCAAATCAGGTGTATGTGCCTGACTTGGTTGTCCGTATGATATGGGGGAGTATGCCCCATAACCCTCTTGGACTGGAACAGATGTGTGTGTCTGTTCCGGAGTGAATTGTTGATGTGTCACTCCACTGCTAGGGATAGATTTATGTGTCTGTCCCTGAGATGATGCTGAAGTTG
The DNA here is from genome assembly GCA_963277665.1 of Viscum album. Taxonomy (NCBI): domain Eukaryota; kingdom Viridiplantae; phylum Streptophyta; class Magnoliopsida; order Santalales; family Viscaceae; genus Viscum; species Viscum album. The sequence goes on along the minus strand of OY728139.1, from coordinate 1,506,083,951 downwards.
TTATGATATCCTGGCAAGCATCCAGAATATGAGCAGGAATTTGCTTCTGCTCTTTCACCATTGACAAAATATGTTTGGTGACTTCAGCTGCCGGAACAGGGATATACTTCCATTCCGGGCTTGGAGTAGGTGTATGTGCCTGCTCCTGTCCTCCTTTTCCTATCAGTGAATTCTGACAGTACTCAAGTGTGGAGGCATAGAGTTTAGTATGCCTCTTGTTTGTCGTCGGGGATTTCCGACTGACTTCTCCGTGCGCTACGAAGCGAGACTGTTGGTAGGCTTGATTAGTATTAGCAGGTGTATGTGCCTACTGATTACACTTCGCCAAACGCGGTTGACGAGATCCATCATATGTAGTCAGACGAGCCTGCTGACTAACTGATGATGTATAAGCAGGTGTATGTTCCTGCCTATGGTACTCCGCTGGAATTGCCTGGCGAGATCGGCTTGATGCTTCCAGACGAGTCTGCTGGACAGCGGGATTAAAACGAACATGTGTGTATGCCTGCTCGTTATTTGCCACCAAGTTAGGTTGGTGGACTTCTCCGGAGATGGCAGGGATGACAACCTGCCTATTGTTAACCGGATTCCGTCTCTGGCGGTTCATCTTGCCTGCTCGGGTTCGAGGAACCTGAGCTGAATGCCTGGAGTCGGTACCCTCATCATGTTGAGGGCGCACTATCGCACGAGTCTGGCAGCGATTGTTGATGGGAGCCCTTGAGAAGGACTCTTGTCTTTTTGAATTAAGGTCCTGCGGGACCTGCTCATTCACTTCCTCGGAGTAAGGGAGTGAATGCAAACTGCATTCCGGGGATAACGACCCGAAACCGTTAGAGACGGTAGTCAGCACCGCCTGCTTCTTGATTGCTGGTCTCCGTTGTCCAGACGACCAGGTAGAATTGTTAACTTGGAGGGCTTGACGAGCGGCCTCCAGAGTTGGGATAGTACCGTTGCGACGGTACTCCTTAACCAGTGCATTAGAAAAACAGCGTTGAAGACGCTGAGTTGGTGATGTCATCCTCAGAGCGGATGACGTTCCAGCAGGAGTAGCAGCATTGGTTTTCACAGCAGCAGACCTCACAGTAGAGGTGTTCACAGCAGCAGTATTCACAGGGGTGAATTTAAGGAAAGCCATTTTTTGCAGAAGATCTAGAGAAAAGAGTGCCTGTTCCATGTAACAGACATAATCAAGATGAATCCGGCTACTGCATCTTTTGGATGATCATATGTCAATGATTGCCTTGTTGGCCCAAGGGGCCTAACAGATAAGAAGAACATCACTTTAACTTGGTTAAGGATTCACGTCGGGTTCACCATTTTTGTTTCGCACGGAATCCGGGGATGACCTCCTGGACGGGAGATTCAAACGTTCCGATCGGTTTCTAACGGGTTTGTTCGTAGAACCGGAAACATCCAATGATTCCACATCCGCTTGGACCTACTTTCCAAAGGTAGGCGCTCATTAGCTTGTGGGCTAATGAGGCTTGGGAATTTGCATTGTTCGAGAGGATGGGAGGTCGGACTCATCACACCTTTTTGAGGGGAATTATTGTCTACTTCGGGACTCTCTTTATAGATTTAAGTTATGTTCGTGAATCCTTATTACATTACCAAGTATAAAATGAGATTTCCTTTAGTTTTAACAATCAATGATTAAATATGCAAGAAATTTAGAGAATCTTTTATATGTATTCGAGGTTCTTCATTGATAGAGAATCATCTATATTTGTTTAGAGATTCTTGGTCAATGGTATCCTTCAAAACATTTATATAAAAAGTCTCTTGGTCATTTTATGATGACCAGGCTGGTTTTAAAGCCACCCAGTGGGGCACTTGAAGTTTATTGTCATTCAGAAGGACAGAGATTATCTCAAAGTTAGGATCGAACCCATAAATGGGATACCTACGTATCCTTTGTTTTGGAAAAGGAATCAGAACCCACGTAGTTCGAGTTATGGAGTATGATGTTTATGATTGATGGCTCAAAGATGAATGTCATAATTACTTTTACACTCTAAGCAAACGTGAGTCATGCTCGGTGTGAGAAACAAGAGGCTTTGGTAAAATTTAGACAATTGTGCCATGAAAGATGCAATCATAGGAATTTTCTTGGGGCTTATGTATGGATGACTGCCCAGATAGATGAAGGTTTAGGATTTACTTTTAGGGAGAAAATCCATGAACAGGGTCCACAAAGTTATATGTGCTTCATGGAGATTTGAATACTCTAATCTTGGGGCTTATTCCTAAGGAGAATGCCCAAATTAGGAGGGGACTTATGATTGGGTTTTTACTCCTGAAAAGGAAAACCCAAATCAAAGGTAAATTATGACTGGTTAAGAGAAATTTTTAAGGGGACTTGGGGCTTATTCCTAAAAAGGAAACCCAAGGTTATGACTGAGTCTTATTCCTGAAAAGGAGACTCAGGTTAAGGGACTTGGGGTTTACTCCTGAAAAGGAAGCCCAAGATTATGACTGAGTCTTAAAAAGGAGACCCAGGTTAGGGATTAAGGTTTGGGGCTTACTCCTGAGGAGGATTCCCATATTTGAGGTTGGGGCTTATTCTTAAGAAAGATGCCCAAGGTTAGAGGACTTTGATTGGGGCTTATTCCTGAGGAAGATGCCCAGATCAAAGGTTTTATAACTGGGGATTATTCCTGAAAAGGAGACCCAGGTTAGGATTCTCTCATCTTAAAGGATGAGGTTGAATGAATGAACTCTCAATCTTTGGTGACATAAAGATGTTTAAATCACTAGGTTTTGAGAGATATTTCACAGAATTCCTTTCAGATAAGGATGTCAAATCAAGAAATCATGTCATAAATGGCTTTGAAGAGTATCTTGAAGACTGAATCTTGAATAGGAAGAGTGAAATGGCTTAAGAGGGGTAAAAATGGGCAAGATGGGCACCCAAAAAGATAGGGGCGCGCAAGTCTTGGAAGGCGCGCAAGTCCTGCGGCGGCGCGCAAGTTTTGGTCGCGCAAGTATACTTGCGCGACATGACGGGTACTTGCGCGATTTTCAACCAGCATTGAAATACTTGAGCGAATCTTTATTAAACCCTTTACCATCCTCTTGAGGTTCTTCCAGAAGAGGGACGCGCAAGTTATATTGAAGGAATTAAGTCGGCGCGCAAGTGTTTGATAAGTTTCAACACTTAGGCCTTCCTTCTTCTCTTTAGATCTTCCATTCTAGGTAAGAAATTACCTTAGAAGTGTTCTGGAAGCTTTGAGAAGAGACTTGGGCGTCGGGAGCTTCGATCCGAGTTTCTGGAAAAAGATCCTCTCGAATGGGGGGCCCACAGGGTCTATTTATAGGCAAAAGAAGACCCCAGGCGGTTACCAAGCGGTTGCCACATATGTCGCGCAAGTCCCTTGCATGACCATGAGGAGTCGCGCAAGTATTGAGGCGGCGCGCAAGTGTACTTGCGCGACCAAGAGGGAACTTGCGCGACCTATGGGCAATGTTCTCCTTTTTTATCCCTTTGTCGATTTTTTATGTTTCTTCAAAGGATTAATCACTTTGAGCTCAGATATTCCCTTTTCCGATCATTAGATTCTGTGACAAAAGGAGCGTCAACAATGAGAAATCCAAGAGATGGTTTAATGAGTTGAAGAAGCTAGATTAAAAAAGGATGCACACTTTACACCAGTTGTAAATCTACCAAAACCGGATTGCACGAGCCTTCAACAAAATGTTTCACCTTCGATCGTTCCTCAAAGGAGAAATGGTGTTAGTCCTTAGAACCCTGAGGATACTCGAGAATAATATCCCAATGATTGAACCAAAATGGGGAGGACCATATGGCATACATAGGTTCTATTCTAATGGAGTATACGCCCTGATATCTATGGACAGACAGCTCATCATGGCTCCCACAAATGTGAAGTTTCTGAAGAAGTACTTCATGTCGTAGCAATACCATGATTCCATGGTCCAAGATCTAATACCATAAACTAGGATTAGCAATACTGTTATTCCATTGCCTAAGATCTAAGACCTTAAACTATGAGTAGAAATGCACAGATGCCATGGTCCAAACTCCAAGACCCTAAACTATGAGTTGTTTTCCTTAAAAAACATGATGATAAAATGAATGGTATTAGCACCATGGTCCAAGCACAAAGTCCTTAAAATATGAGTAGCAATATCGTGATGCCATGGTCCAAGCTCTAAGACCTTAAACTATGAGTTTCAATACCGTGATGCCATGGTCTAAACTCTAATACCACAAACTATGAGTAGCAATGCCTTGATGACATTGTCCATACTTTAAGACCCTAAACTATGAGTTTTTTCCTGACCAACATGATGATGAAATGAATGGAATTGGTGCCATGGTCCAAACTCTATGACCCTAATCTTTGACTTATAATACCTTCATTTCATGGTCCAAACTCTATGACCCTAAACTATGAGTCATTGTACTTTCCACATGACAATAAACTATAAGGAACAGGTCCCTCAAACATGACATTAAATTGTGATTCATGTCCTCACAATAAGATGTTAAAATACATGGCACAAAGCATCAGAATCTCAAGAAAAAAACTGCTTGATATCTCACAGAACTATTTATGTCTAGATTTCTGCCCTCATAGGATATGTAGAGATGCATCGGTCCTCGATCTTGGCTCACCCCCACCAAAAAAAGCATCCATCATATTCTCTGCCTCCCAACACTTACAAAGGAAACCCTTTGTCTTCTCTATGTTTCTCACATTGAGTATAACTCACATGATCATAATATCATTGGTAAGGATTCCCTTACGTAAAAACGTTATAGAGAAGTATGGTAGACCCAAAACCCATAAAAAATGTCCCCACCCCCATGTATGAGCCAGATCAGTCTAGGGAATGATCAGAACTACATATGGAATGATGCATGCTCGTGAAGGATTTGTAGTGATGCTTGGGTTTGGCATCCTGGACCAATCATAAGAAAAATTCCCTCACATGTCCTTACACATGTTTGAGCCAGATCGGTATAGGGAACGTTTAGAACTGCGTATGGCTTGATTCCTGCTCGTCCAAGATACATAGTGATTCTCGGATTTGGCATCTCGACCTAGTCATCAAAAGAAATTCCCTCACATGTCCTTACATATGTTCGAGCTAGATCATTACAGGGAATGTTCATAACTATGAATGTTTTGATTCTTTCTCATGCCAGATACATAGTGACACCCGAATTTGGCATCTCGGCCTAGTCATAAAAAAATGACCTCACAGGTCCTTGCAAATGGACCGAGCCAAATAGGTATAGGGAACATTCGGAACTATGTATATCTTGATTTATGCTCTTGATGGATATGTAGCAATGCCCAAATTTGGCATTCCGGCCAAGCCAACATAAAAAAATTCCTATTTCACCATGCGTAGGTCAGACATATACGGGGAGTCTGTAAAAGGTCCAAATCGCATGAAAATAAATTGTTAAATTCTTTAATAGTTATGTGTGGCCCAAATCTTAGTTTCGCAAGATCCTGCACATGCCCCTCACTCTTGAGAAGTCAGAAAATCATGTTTCCCCCATACATATGAGTCAGGCCTATGTGGAAGCTCCCATAATTCACAGTTAATCATTTCATGTGTATACTTTTGGTTCCCAGGCATATCTTTCCCATTTTTCAAACTCCATACCTTGGGAAATCATGTATCCCCATAATCATTCAATGCAATCTATGACGGAATCCTAGTGTCCTATGGAAACCTTTGTTTGACTATGCACATCATGCCCCAATGGATCTACATATGTTTCCCACAAAAACAACAGTTAATCAAAGGCAAATTCATCCCCAAGAGAGTCCTCTCCCATTTTAGTATTCCAAATGGCTTCTTATCCCCATGTCATTCCTACAAATTCACGTTTCCCCCAGGACTATGGTTTACACCTTCTATCATCACTCGCGTCTAAGGAATATTGGAACATCCTGATTTCGATTAACTCAGAACTATTAATGATATTTTTTACAACATAATCATCCTCACTTCATGACTCTAAATTGTACAACATCACATCCTCACCACACGACATTAAACTACAAGGCCAAAATCTTCCTTATTATACGATGTCAAAAAACATAGCAATAGTTTAATCCTAAAGTTCCCTCTAATGTTTATTTTTCTATTATTAGGTAATAACCCAGAATAATCATAATCCCTTGTTTCTCACATCGAGCATAGCTCAAGTGAGCTTATGGATATTAACGACAAATCCACCATGACATTATGGAAAAATAGTTTGGGGATTTGGTCCTAGCAGCACGACCCTAAAAGGAATGTCATGGTTCTCTTCCCCGAGAGGAACCCCAAACCCTAGCCATGTGACGTTAAATGGCCAGGTACCCCAAATATAGAATGAATTCCTCACACTACGTACAAGTTAGATCTATGTAAGGGACACCTAATTCCATGAGTAAATCACAGTCCAAATGTCCTCAATATGTCCGGATAAACTCTTGACATACCTCAAACTCCATGATCTAAGTGATCTTGAATCCCCATAATCATTCAAGGACATCTAAGATGGAAGTCCATAGTACTATGGACACCTTTTCTTGGCGATACACATCATGCCCCGGTGGATCTGTATATGTTGCCTACAAAAACGGTCATCAATCAAAGGAAAGTTTTTCCCTAGGATATTCCTCTCCTATATCATTATTCCCAATGGATTCCAAGCCTCATTCCATACCTACTGATTCAAGGGACCTCAAAGTCATGGTTTAAATTTTCCTCCCTACACACATACTGGATATATCAGAACATGCGGTCCCAATTTATCTCTATTACCTTTTGAGGTTTCTAAACATACCCCATCCATATACATGAAGTTGATCCGCTTACAAAAGAATATTGACCCCACTTGTTTCCGGGTTTCCCCCAAATAAGTTTAGTTAAAATTCCCCTTTTCATGTTTAGGAACACCCTTTGTCAAAGGTCACATACCATATTCATAAAGATCCCAATATCCATAATCTTATATAGCCATCAATGATGGATGTTCAGTGTCCTGCAGACACCTTTGCTTGACTATGCACATCATGCCTCAGAGGATCTATATTTGTTACCCACAAAAATGGCCTTCAATCAAAGGAAAATTCGTTCTTAGGAGAGTCATTTCAAGTTTCTGTATGCTCAAATGACATTCACGTCCTTTCATACCACCGGGTTTGGAAAACTTCAAGATAACGGCTTATATACCTTCATCTTTTTAAATTCCCCTGAAATAAAAAAAAATCACTGAACTGGTCATTTACCAGTTCTCCCTAACGCAAGTAAGAACCGTGCGGGAGAAGTTCTCCCCTCAAAGCTAATATGAATGTCCCTAATATTTTCATACACCACTACTCAGGCCAGCCACCCACCATGGATCCTAACATCAAAATAAATTCAAAATGATTCATAACCCCACCAGGTGATCGGAGATGGATGTTCAGTGTCCTACAGACACCTGTAATTGACTATGCACACCATGCCTTAGAATCTCTGCATAATCTACCTATAAAATGTTTGTCAATAATAGGGAAATTAATCCCGAAGAGAGTCATTTACTACCTATGTACGCCTTAAAATGGATCGTTGTCCTAATGCATGTCCTAAAGAACAAATTTAGACATGTTTGAAGGATATTAGAACATTCCCAACTGACCAATCTCAAATTGGGGCCCTGCCCCCATTATGTTTTCTCAAAGTGGTTTGACCTAAAACATCAGTAATAAGTTTTTTTGGTATGAATGTGAACTACCAAAGAAAAATACACTATAATTTCCAGAGGGAAATTCCGTATAAGGCACCTCTATTTAAAAGTTATGTATCAGTTCTTTGAAAACATTGATACATAAAAAAGGTGTAATGTTTGTTAGGGTGAAAACACACACAAATGGAAGCCTAAGAAAAAGTCAAGTTATACCCGCTAAGCACGCATCAAGAAGGGTTAGGAAAAAATTAGGGTAATAATGAAAAATACATAAATGTTTTTGATGTCTTCCATAAGACCTCAGCATTAGTCAAACTATGTTCACTGAGCCCCATGACTTAGGAAAAAATTATACCCTGAGTCGATTTTTCGAGTTAACTAGTCATGGTTTAAAATTAATACTTGACGGAAATGATATTTTTATGATTGATTATGATCCATTGACATGATAGGAAAAGGAAAATAAGAATCATTCAAAGGAAAATTAGTTCCATAATATTTCAATAAAATATATCGTGGGAATCTATAGTTGGAGCCTCTCCTTGTAAGAAAGACAAGATCTTTACAAGAGACATTTGGTAGAGTCATAGAGTTTGGATCAACGGTTGATACGAATCCTATGCGGCTTGGTGATGCTTCAATAAATTTTCAATCTATGCCTCTTCACTTTCCTGCATTACCTCTGCATCCCTCATGTCTTTGATTCGGGTCCTTTCTCCCTCTTTCATTTTCAATCATCCCTCCTCAATAGTAGTTGTGGCCTGGGCCTGGTCCTGTTTGAGCTGCTCCAGTTTCTGGATTTGTTGCTCCACTTCATTTTCAAGTTTTTCTATTAAAGAATATTTCTTCATGAGTTATTTTTTAAACCTTTCAACCATTTTAGAATGAGTGGCAGCTTGGTCAATGAGAATTTTTCATGTAGCAGCATGATATTCTGACGAATCCACCGTAGAAAGTCAAGATTCAAGCACACCAGTTGCTTCTCGGGCAGCAACCACCTGCCTTACTATATCATACATACCATGATAGTTAAATCCACCAAAACCTAGGACTAAAAATTGGTGGTGTATCATTGGAAATTTCACTAGCATATCATCTAATGGTGTTTAGGAAATTAATCTCCACATGTTCCTCCATGACTTTTTCTGAGAGGGATGAAGATTAACCAGGAATTCTTGATTGGTATTAGAATAACTCCATGATGATAAAATGTAGTCAGGTTGAATGTTACCAGATAGGGACTTGATTCGGGAGCCATAGCGTGGCTCGACCTTGGAACAACCTTGTCTCTAGTAATGGTAGTGGAGGATAGAGCGGGGGTGTCTTCCGCCATTACTAAGGCTTTTGGTTGTGATTCTGAGGATGGGGGAGACAGATTTAATACCTCCCACCCCTGCAGTGGTACCTCTATCTAGAACAAGTGGTTCTATATCTTCAATCATGAGTTGTGCTTCGTGGTTACTCAGGAATGATAAAGGCTTGGGTCCATGCTTGACCAAAATAGTAGCCATAAAGGTGGACCTCAAAAGTTTATTGGTTAATATAAGGCTTCTGGGGATAGTCATTCAAGATAAGGATAATGGCCTTGAGATATTTGGGGTAGGAAACATAACCCCTCTCAGAACTGGAAAAAAGGGCACGATAACTCGGTCGAAATTTTCAGGTGATGGAAATTTAGCCTCCCTGATTGTTACATCCCCAGAGCCACCATGAGTTGGTGGAACATTAGTTTCTTAAGTGACTCCCTCTATAGAAGAAAAATCTGCTCTATTGAGATTTATTGGTTCCTCGATGTTTGAATCCCCTCCAAGATCCAGCAAGGCCTAGGGCTCGCCACTAGACTCAGCCATTCCTATATATACCACCATGTCTCTATCTGTGATAGTCGACTCAGCATGGTCAAGTGGGCCCTCAACTTCTGGATTTTCTTCCATTATTGGGGCAGATATTATTCGAGCAAAATTAGGCACACTTGAGAGGTCAACAGCACCCCTGGTCTCTTGAAATAGACATGTTTCTCTATTTCGGTCAACTGCAAAAGATGGTGACCCTTCCTTTTCCGAAAAAAGGATAGGAGCTGTAGATTCCTGAGTAGTTTTTATTTGGTCACCTATAGGCCCTGTGTCAAAGTACACTTATGTACCAGTGAGTCGACAAGATATCGGTACTTGGTTCAATCACCATATGAACATACAATTAATCTTGATTCCCCTTCAAATACGATTTGACAGAGGGGAGGCTTTCTTGGGATTATTTGATTGTTAGGGAGATGGATCCTGAAGAATATCACCGAGAGGAGATAGAGGAGGAAATTCCCTAGAAGGGTCTGAAACGATCGCTTCCATGTGTTCTTGGGCTCTAGGGGATCCTTCCGCAGTACCCCCTACCGTTGATGGGGTGACCTCCCTAGCCGCAATACCTCGAGGAGAATAAATTGGGGAAAAGACATTTCCCAAGATCCAGTAGGCCCCTGAAAAATAAGATAGAAAGGGGGAACTTTAAGATTATTTGTAATAAAATAATTTAACTCCAGACGTTACATCTAGAACAATCACTCCTAACAAGAATGGGAATACTATGATAAACGCCACACAGTCTAACATGTAATTCATATCCGTAGGAGCATGAAGCCACTTATCTATTTCATTCAAGTAAGCATCTATCTCATCAGGCTCATCATCGGCTGAAATACTGGTAAGAGCAATAGATCCCCTAAAACCTGGAAGATTGAAGTGTTCCCTTTGAAGAAGCCTCCATATATCTTCATTTGAAGTTCTCACCCCCAATTCATCCTAGACTATCCAGGCATCCAGAAATATAGTTGTAATTGGGATGGATAGCACTGGAGGATTTGTGCAAGGATGTAGTGTGGGTTTAGTCAACTGCAAATGTTTCCCGGCTGTCGCTTCTTACTCAGGACCTCGAGAAGTGGAGAGCTTTTGAGGCAATGGGAGAATGTAAGAAGATTTTTTCATGGTAGCTGCAATAGGTAATCCAATGACATTGTCATCCTCATCAATGGTTTCTATTTAAAGCATGGTAAGTCCCCAATTTGATTACTTACGGTGACCACTATGGGAGTGGATTAGGGTCTTGAGGTCCTTAAGGTGGAAAATCACCCTATCTGGATCATCATCAAAAGAAACATCAGCTTGTGCTAACACATAGCCAATGCCAGTAAGGGAAACATCCCTAGTCAGGAGGAGCTTCCATAAATCATGAGGGGACCAATCACGAGTAGATGGATGACCTTCCAAAGGGTCCCATTGCCTCCAAGACACTGGAAAATCATCCTCAATAGGAATGGAAGATAGACTCTCGTCAGCAGCTCCAATAGCTTTTTCGGCCACCCGTGAGATCATAACCCCATCTTTTACAACATTACTTAGGGGAGTAACCAAGAGGAATTTGGAGGAATTTTCCCATTCGAGAGTGCTCAGAAACTCCATTTTTTCTCCTTTACCTACAAATTGGATTCCTTGGAAGTTTTCACGATGGGAACTAGGTCGGGTAATTGGACATCAATATATGATTTAACCCAGAACTTGCATAGTTCTTGGTAAGAAAGGCACAGAATCCCTAGGATCAAGAAGTCTGACCTGGATCTAGGTGTCCTCCTGGTTAAAAAATGTTCATAGTTGAAGGGATATCATCAGATGTTTCTCCTAACAAGAACTATTTATATCTGGAGGGTATAAATTCTAGATGAAATTGAATTATTGAATAAATATGTAGGGTGTATATCCCTCACAAATAAGCTCCCCATTGATACAAGAAACCAGGATTCCTTCTCACAAAGAAAAGAAGTAACCTCAATTGATGAAGTCTTTAGATGCATTATTTTAATAGTACCATTATGGGAATCATAAGATTGGTAAGAGAAACATTTTTAAACGTTGAGACAGGCCATTAAGTCATGATAATTATTTTCATTTTTATCCACTTATTTATCTTATGAATCCCAAGATGCTGGAATGACCCCACCGATGCTTTTAATATATGGTCAGAGGGTGGAATGAGGAATTGGTTGGGAATTGATGAAATAATAACCTCTGATGTGGGATCCTATCTAGCCCCAAAGAATTTGAAAGGGCCTAGTCATCTGATAAGGTCCCCCCCCCCCCTCACTGATTCAACCCAGTAGGCGGTAAATCTTGGCCAACACTGGGATATCCAAATTAATACATCTTCTAGTTTCCAACTGATCATCCATGATAAAATTTGAGGATCTTACACCACTATATTCCCGCACTGGTAGGAGTGACACACTCAAAAACATGGCCAGGAAAGATGCCAGTTGATGTAATCAATCGACGTCAGGGTTGATCCCCCATCCCCATTTCTCAAAATTACCTCTTCCCAGGTGGGCCAGTAAGTACCCACTCGACTCTAGGTGATTTTGGTAGGATGAGCCCTGGGTATTTGTGGATCGGACATGGGACTAGTATACTTAACAAAAGTTTCAAAATATTCATCAAAAGAAATGTCATGCTTTAGACAGGGCTCTATTTACTTCAGAAGATTATTTTCTTGTACAATGAGTTTCTTAGATAAAGAGGGGTTTTTTCCTCATCATCCCTACTAAAGGAGGGAGGAAGAAATTCATCATACATTTCTTCGACGATAGAGACTCCTGAAATTATTTTTATTTCCCAAAGACTAATGTCAACCTCCTTGTGGGTCAAGTGGAAGGTATTAGTGTTTGGACTCCACCTACTTAAGAGCTGTCAAATAAGGGAAGTAGGGTGATGGGTGTATGTATGCAAAACCCAAGAATCCTTGTATAGTAACACAATCTATATCTCAGTTCAGAATGTTTCGTAACTCTGGAGAAACCAAAAAGGCAACCCCAAGTCCATGCCAAACGTTCCTCCAGGGATAAGGTCCCACCGGGATGACCAACCATGCTACTCATTCGTTGTAGAATTCATCACAATTCTCTGGTAACAATTGGACATATGGTCAGGCTTCTGTTGTACTCCCTCAAAAGTTCGACGTTCATAGTTTAGAAAAGACCCATAGGTAGTATCTCTCGTAAGTTACTGCCCCTTGGAAGAAATAAATTCCTTCAGAATATATGTATTAATTATGAAGGTGGTATGATGATCAGTCAGATTTGGCACTAGGATCACTATTTCAGAAAATAAACTAAACCTATAATAATGAAGCATGTCAGAGACCAGGTACTCTCATTGGCCTGCCGTAAGTAGATTCTCCAGAGATTAGTGAAACGGGAATGACCATAATTTTTTCATCAACTACAGCCACCATGTTCTTTGGTCGTTCTTCAGTAGTAAAAGTATGGGTAGTAATATTATCCTTAGAAGAAGCAGCGATGTCAGCAGCAGCCTATTAAGAAGCCATTGCGACCTACACAAGAATATTCTGAAGCTGATAAAAAGTCGGTCCAATAAAAAATTAATTGGATAAAGGCTACAAAGGATTGGATAATGTACTTAAAATATGTCCACATAAGTCTCCACGTACTGTTTCTGGAAACGGTATGTGGTAGGCATGATCCGCGTACTGTATGATACATGGAAGAAACCCTTCCTATGGATATGGTACGTGGATGTATTTCACTATGTACAGTTGTGGTACAGGAACCATCCATGAAGCATTGGCCCAAAGATCATTGGCGGGTGAACAGAAAGGTTCGTAGAAAATGGAAACCATTAACCTAGGCCTCATTAAGTTCATGTTCAGAAGTCTTGGATTAAATTTAATGTTCGGATTATTAGTTCATAATGTTCAGTTAGCCGATTCAATATCAATATGCAGACACCGAATGAACAAATTGTTCCCCTATGCGGAATACGGATTTTAATTTTAAAATTCCATAGCACCATTAGTGAAATCCAAAATATGGTACACAGATAGAGAAATGGTGAGAAGATTGGTTTTCGGTACGTGCGAAGTGGTTCGCAAACAGGCTTTTTGCAAGAAGCCTGATACACAAATGAATAGGAAGCTGTTGGAAGTCGAGAGAACATTTCGCCATAAGAAACATTAAAAGAAAAATGACATGGGCCCCTATATATAGGCGTGGTCCCCTCCAACCAGTCACATTGGTTCTATCGCAAACCATTTCTGTTCAGGACCGCTTCTACATCCGAATAGTCCCTTTTTTGTTCTGAATAGATCCCATTCTGATAGAGGCATTTTTAGGGTCTTAAAAATTCCTCAGGGGAAGAAAATACCCCCAAAATCACATTGTAGAATAAAGCATGTACTCCTATAAATTTAAAAAGGTGAATGGACTCAAATTGAGTTGAAAATTTCAGAAGAAAATTGAAGGAATTCAAGTTTGAAAAGAATTTCAAGTGACCCATATACCATCACTAGGAATGGTCTACGGACCACCTAGATCGCGAACGAATAGGTCCGCAAAATGATTCGTGAGGCGCTGGCCCGCAATGCAATGGACAAAAAACCCAGCTGATCGTGAACCACATCACCAAAGGAATCATGCACGTGAAGTCCATCAGTGTACCATCCTACAAACTTGTAAGTTCAATGATTAAGCAAACAAATGGGTTTTAGTGAACCATGATCATGAAACATAGCCTCCATAAATTTTTAGGAACCTTACTCTGGCCAAAAAATGATAGGAGCTGTAGATTCCTGAGCGGTTTTTATTTGGTCACCTATAGGCCCTATGTCAAAGTACACTTATGTACTAGTGAGTCGACATGATATCGGTACTTGGTTCAATCACCATATAAACATACAATTAATTTTGATTCTCCTTCGAATACGATTTGACAGTGGGGAGGTTTCCTTGGGATTATTTGATTGTTAGGGAGATGGATCTTGAATAATATCACCGAGAGGAGATAGAGGAGTAAATGCCCTAGAAGGGTCTGAAATGATCGCTTCCATGTGTTCTTGGGCTCTAGGGGATCCTTCCGCAGTACCCCCTACTGTGGATGGGGTGACCTCCCCAGCCGCAGTACCTCGAGGAGAATAAATTGGGGAAAATACATTTCCCAAGATCCAGTAGGCCCCTGAAAAATAAGATAGAAAGGGGGAACTTTAAGATTATTTGTAATAAAAGAATTTAACTCCAGACGTTACATCTAGAACAATCACTCCTAACAAGCATGGGAATACTATGATAAACACCACACAGTCTAACATGTAATTCGTATCCATAGGATCATGAAGACACTTATCAATTTCATTCAAGTAAGAATCCATCTCATCAGGCTCATCATCGGCTGAAATACTGTTAAGAGCAATGGATCCCCTAAAACCTGGAAGATTGAAGTGTTCCCTCTGAAGAAGCCTCCATATATCTCCATTTGAAGTTCTCACTCCCAATTCATCCTAGACTATCCAGGCATCCAGAAATGTAGTTGTAATTTGGATGGATAGCGCTGGAGGATTGGTGCAAGGAAGTGGAGTGGGTTTAGTCAACTGCAAATGTTCCCCGGTTGTCCCTTCATACTCAGGACCTCGAGAAGTGGAGAGCTTTTGAGGAAATGGGAGAATGTAAGAATATTTTTTCGTGGCAGCCACAATAGGTAATCCAATGACATTGTCATCCTCATCAATGGTTTCTATTTGAAGCATGGTAAGTACCCAATGCGATTACATACGGTGACCACATTGAGAGTGGATTAGGGTCTTGAGTTCCTTAAGGTGGCAAATCATCCTATATGGATCATCATCAAAAGAAACATCAGCTGGTTCTAACACATATCCAATGCCAGTAATGGAAACATCCCTAGTCAGGAGGAGCTTCCATAAATCATGAGGGGACCAATCACGAGTAGATGGATGACCTTCCAAAAGATCCCATTGCCTCCAAGACACTGGAAAATCATCCTCAATAGGAATGGAAGATGGACTCCCGTCAGCAGCTCCAATAGCTTTTTCGGCCACCCGTGAGGTCATAACACCATCTTTTACAACATTACTTAGGGGAGTAACCAAGAGGAATTTGGAGGAATTTTCCCATTCGAGAGTACTCAAAAACTCCATTTTTTTCTCCTTTACCTACACATTGGATTCCTTGGAAGTTGTCACAATGGGAACTAGGTCAGCTAATTGGCCATCAATATATGATTTAACCCAGCACTTGCATAGTTGTTGGTAAGGAAAGGCACAGAATCCCTAGGATCCAAAATTCTGACCTGGATCTCGGTGTCCTCCTGGGTAAACAATGTCCATAGTTTAAGGGATATCATCAGATGTTTCTCCTAACAAGCACTATTTATATCTAGATGGTATAAATTCTAGATGAAATTGAATTATTTACTAAATATGTAGGGTGTATATCCCTCACAAATAAGCTCCCCATTGATACAAGAAACCAGGATTCCTTCTCACAAAGAAAAGAAGTAACCTCAATTGATGAAGTCTTCAGATGCATTGTTTTAACAGTACCATTATGGGAATCATAAGGGTGTTAAGAGAAACATTTGTAAACGTTGAGATAGGCCATTAATCCATGCTAATTATTTTCATTTTTATCCTATTATTTATCGTATGAATCCCACGATGCTGAAATGACCCCACCGGTGCTTTTAATATATGGTCAGAGGGTGGAATGCAAAATTGGTTGGAATTGATGAAATAATAACATCTTATGTGGGATCCTATCTAGCCCCAAAGAATTTGAAAGGGCCCAGTCATCTGATAAGGTCCCCCCCCCCCCTCGCTGATTCAACCCACTAGGTGGTAAATCTTGGCCAACACTGGGATATCCAAATTAATACATCTTCTAGTTGCCAACTGATCAGCCATGATAAAATTTGAGGTTCTTACACCACTATATTCCCACACTGGTAGGAGTGACACACTCAAAAACATGGCCAAGAAAGATGCCAGTTGATGTAATCAATCGACGTCAGGGATGATCCCCCATCCCCATTTCTCAAAATTACCTCTTCCCAGGTGGGCCAGTAAGTACCCACTCGACTCTAGGTGATTTTGGTAGGATGAGCCCTGGGTATTCACGGATCGGACTTGGGACCAATATGCTTAACAAAAGTGCCAAACTAGTCATCAAAAGAAATGTCCTGCTTCAGATAGGGCTCTATTTCCTTCAAAATCTTATTTTCTTATACAATGAGTTTCTTAGATAAAGCGGGGTTATTTCCTCATCATTCCTACTAAAGGAGGGAGGAAGAAATTCATCATAAATTTCTTCGATGATAGAGACTCCTGAAATTATTTTTATTTCCCAAAGACTAATGTCAACCTCCTTGTGGGTCAAGTGGAAGGTATTAGTGTTTGGACTCCACCTACTTAAGTGTTGTCAAATAAGGGAACTAGGGTGATGGGTGTATGTATGCAAAACCCAAGCATCCTTGTATAGTACCACAATCTATATCTCATTTCAGAATGTTTCGCAACTCTGGAGAACCCAAAAAGTCAACCCCCAGTCCATTCCAAACGTGCCTCCAGGGATAAGGTCCTTTCGGGATGACTAACCATGCTACTCATTCGTTGTAGAATTCCTCGCAATTCTCTGGTAACAATTGGACATATGGTCAGGCTTCTGTTGTACTCCCTCAAAATTTCGGCGTGAATAGTTTAGAAAAGACCCATAGGTAGTATCTCTCATAAGTTACCACCCCTTGTAAGAAATAAATTCCTTTAGAATATATGTATTAATTATGTAGGTGGTAGGATGATCAGTCGGATTTGGCACTAGGATCACTGTTTTAGAAAATAAACTAAACCTATAATAATGAAGCCTATCTGAGACCAGGTACTCTCGTTTTCGTGCCGTAAGTAGATTCTCCATATATTAGTGAAAAGGGAATGACCATAATTTTTTCATCAACTAAAGCCACCATGTTCTTCGGTCTTTCTTCAGTAGTAAAAGTATGGGTAGTAATATTATCCTTAAAAGAAGCAGTGATGTCAGCAGCAGCCTATGAAGAAGCCATTATGAACTACACAAGAATATCCTGAAGCTAATAAAAAGTCAGTCCAATAAAAAATGATTGGATAAAGGATACAAAGGATTGGATAAAGTACTTAAAATATGTCCACATAAGGCTCCACGTACTATTTCTGGAAACGGTATGTGGTAGGCATGATCCTCATACTGTATGATACATGGAAGAAACCCTTCCTATGGATATGGTACGTGGATGCATTTCACTACGTATAGCCATGGTACATGAACCATCCAAGAAGCATTGACCCAAGGATCATTGGCGGGTGAACATAATGGTTCGTACAAAATGGAAACCATGAACCTAGGCCTCATTAAGTTCATGTTCATAAGTCTTGGATTAAATTTAATGTTCGGATTATTAGTTCATAATGTTCAGTTAGCCGATTCAATATCAATATGCAGACACCGAATGAACAAAGTGTTCCCCTATGCGGAATCCTTATTTTAATTTTAAAATTCCATAGCACCATTAGAGAAATCCAAACTATGGTACACAGATAGAGAAATGGTGAGAAGATTGGTTTTTGGTACGTGCGAAGTGGTTCGCAAATAGGATTTTTGCAAGAATCCTAATACACAAATGAATAGGAAGCTAGTGGAAGTTGAGAGAACATTTCGCCACAAGAAACAGTAAAAGAAAATTTACATGGGCCCCTATATATAGCTATGGTCCCCTCCAACCAGTCCCATTGGTTATATCGCAAACCATTTCTGTTCAGGACCGATTCTACATCCAAATAGTCCCTTTTTTGTTCTGAATAGATCCCATTCTGATGGTGGCATTTTTAGGGTCCTAAAAATTCCTCAGGGGAAGAAAATACCCCCAAAATCACATTGCAGAATGAATCATGTACTCCTATAAGTCTAAAAAGGTGAATGGACTCAAATTGAGTTGAAAATTTCAGAAGAAAATTGAAGGAATTCAATTTTGAAAAGAATTTCAACTGACCCATATACCATCACTAGGAATGTTCTATGGACCACCTAGATCGCGAACGAATAGGTACACAAAATGATTCATGAGGCGCTGGCCCGCAGTGCAATGGAAAAAATACCCAACTGATCGTGAACCACATCACCAAAGGAATCATGCACGTGAAGTCCATCAGTGTACCATCCTACAAACTTATAAGTTCAATGATTAAGCAAACAAATGGGTTTTAGTAAACCATGATCATGAAACATATCCTCCAGAAACCCCTAATTGACCGAGTCTTCCATGGGTTACAATATCTCCTTATGGTCCTCCACAAATTGTGCCACAAGACCAATATATATGATTAGCCCGATTCTCTATAAAAGGATTATAGAATTAATTGAGAATGAGGATGACGGGACGGGTGAAGAAAGCTTGAAGGGGGCTCAGAGGTTGGAAGTAAGAACACTGAGAAGATTTCATCTTTAGTCTCAAATCATCAACAAACCCCAAATTGTGAACCATTCTTTCCGCAGGTACAACCAGCTACGAACAACAAAATGGGGAAACTTAATAATAAAAAAGAGATCCTTAAACCTAATTGGTGAACCGCGAACCACATAATTCTCATGGATGAACTCCTCACAAACAATAATGCCCTAAACCCTGCTTCAATATGGTGTTTCACGTAGTATACCATTACACGGACTGGACTCGACAATACATAATGCATTAGTATGTAGATGGAACCCAAAGCAGCATAATGGGACTTGTACCACTATGCTCTATTGTCTTTTATACCCATGTCTGCATACCGCATTGGTATGAAGATGGCCCCTCTTCCTGCAAACCACTATGGTATGAGGAGCCTCCCCCATCCTGCATAAGAAATCAGTACACAGACTGGGGTGTTTTGGGTATTATTTCCTACGGTTCCAACCTCACCCCTTCATTACCGTCCAGTCCTCCATAATCCCTCTGTGAACCAATACATTGGAATCAGGCCAAATCTGGCTCCAAATCCATTAGACCCATATGATCATACCATTAGGTGCATCAGCGCATCCCATTGAGTCTACATACCCATGGTAAGTGGACTCATGAAGGATTTCCCCACAACAGTTCAGGCTTTGGGTATTCCTGTCGGTCTACATTCCCATGGTAATCTAGATTCCAACCATAGGATTCCAGCATGAACCTCCCCATTCTAGTAATTAAGGGTGATCTCTTGCTTTAGCATTCAATGAGGAATAATTATCAGTCGAAGGAGTTATGTTCGCTTCTCCTTTTATGAGGACGAAAATCCTCCCATTTCCTAGAACATATTCTAGGTCCCTCCAACTAATGTAAGTCCCCAATATTCTAAAGCTGATATGCATGACCTTTAATTTCATTTCACATGGAATGGTTCAACAGTCTGTGCCCTCTCCCATGATCAACCCAGCCTCATTCACCGTAGGCTCTCCCTCTTCCACCTACAAGAGAGGAAGCATGTGCTTTGTTGAATCATTCACATCCTCTTGTTTCTCACACCGAGTATGACTCACAAGGGATTAGAGGTTTGTGATAATTAAAACATCCAAAAATCTGAACTATGGTAACTCTCATTCCAGAACAAACCAGGATACATAGGATGCCTTCTTGAAGCCCCCAGCTCAAAAGGGTTCCCTTCCAAAAGGGTTCACCCCATAATGCCACCCCAAATAGGCAGCTTCCATGCATAAGCCCCATCCCATCTGAACTATGAGAACTCAGATTCCTAATCAAACTATAATACATAGGACTCCTACTTGAAGTCCCAAGATCAAAAGGGTTCCCTCCCATAAAGGGTCCACCAAATCATGTCTCCTTAAATGGGAAGCCTCCATGCGTAAGCCCCACAAAAATCCAAACTATGTGGGTTCTAATTACTCTCCCAAGTATACATAGGAAACCCAGCATATGGGCTTGATCATAACATCAAATCACCTTTTGTCCCCCCTAGATGATGATAAACTCTAGAGCACCTTATTGTATGGATCAATTCATCAGTACCTATGTATCATCAAATATATGAATGCCTATGATGATCTGGAAAACCAAGGGTATCCCATGAACACACTCTTTGGGAATGAACGAAGGATTCAAGAACATATGAACATGACTTAAATATATAAGAGAGTCCCAGAATAGGAAATAATCCTCCCCCAAAAAGGTAAGATGAGCTTGAATTCCCATCCTCTCAACCAATGGAGTCCTCAAGTGTCGTTGGATGAATCATCAATCAACAAGTGCCTACCTTTGAAAATCAGTTCTATGAATCATGAATACCAGAGCCGATGGGCATTTCTGGATCCACGAATAAACCAGTTGGAGAACATTCAAGGAATTTATATCTGAGGAGGACTGATTCCATGATTTCTAGACCCCACACAATCTTTTTTTGGGACCAAATGACTGTGGAATCTCCTTCGTAATGTGGAAGGGGTGAATTCCCTAGTCCTTATGGGTTTAATAAAACCTTCTTCTAAAGGATAATGACATAGAATGGGTTGAAACAAAATAACTTGTGGACGTGATAGTATACCATCTATAGAAATAGATACGGGTGATGATCCTCATCAAACCATTTCACCATCACCCGAAACGCACCACCATGGAGGCGGAATACTGCAGAAACTATCTTCACAAGCTCAAAAGAGTGTTTCATAACTTTCCATCCTAAAAATGTGTTCACAGAACTCCTTTACATGAACTGGTTCACATGGAGGCGATGTGGAACCTCCATTTTCAGATTACTCTCAATGAATCATCCATATCTCTTATTCTTGAGTGATAAGTATTTATAAATGATGTTCACTATGCCTTCTCTGATAAAAAATTAATGTCAAGGACTGATATAAAATCTTATGTTTCATGTCTTGTTATGAATTGATATAAAAATTACTAAATCTATTAGTATTTTAAAATCCACATGGGTTCTATTTATTATTTTTCAATAACGTCAAGAATTATGGAATCTTCACATTGAAGGATTATACCTTCATGAAAACAACTCATGTTCATGAAATATAAATCACATTACATATATTAAATTCATACATTATTTCTAATTCATGAATATTAAATTTTAACTTCTTATGTAATCACATCTGAATCTCTGTTTTTTGAACAGTCACTTGCATGAAAGAGGTGGTTTTCCTGGAAAACATAGTTTTCATGAAAGGTGTAGTTTTTATTTTGGATTTTCCATTATTTCTATCTTGATAATGCGTCCATAATTTATTGGGTTTCTTATGGTGTTTTTCATCTTGATTGTGGTTTATTTCTACCTAAATAAATTATGAGAAAAAACCTTTAATATACCGAGGAGGAAGATGATGGGGTGGAGGTTGGAGGGTTCTCAAATTAGCGATGATCGAATGGACATATTTATTTCTATATATTTTTAAATGTGTGAATAGTTTTATGAATTTCTTGTCCTAAATTACAATATGATTTAGGTGGGTTATACTTTATATGTAAATCCCTTAACATTTATTGCTCAATACGACAAAGAAATTCTGCACCTATAACACTGTGCACTCAGTCCCATCATCAGGATGGGCCTAGCCTTCACAGTCCACCTAAGCACCCTTTTAATTCCATGTGTTAACCTTTTGAATGATATGCACATCCACAACCTTCCTGGTTATGTATGATCTCTTATTTTTCATTATAGTTTCCCACGTGTGGGAGATCACCTGTGTGGTTGAGTCTTTCTCCAATATATTTTTGAGTTGGCCTCCTTGGGTGGTTATGGTTAACTCCATTTTTTAATAAACTTCCATCTAAAAATATCTAATTAGAAATTACTAATTATAATATTTTCAACCCAAATATTATTTAAAATTATTCAGTATGTAAAGATATACATATATTTTGCATGACCTTTAAGTTTATTTTTTCAAAACAATATTTTCATGATATTACACTTTTTTAAATATTCAAATTGAGAAATATTCATATAAAATAATCAATGGATGAATTATATTCCCTTATTATATTGTTGTAAAAAATTTGAAACATATAATAACATGTTCTTGAATCAATGAATACTAGTTCATCAATTGTCATTTTTGTGGGTAATGCCTCGATCAAGGACCGAAGCACCATTTACTAATTAAAGAAGAAAAAGTTTACATGAGTCGAAAGGATGGGATCTTATTACAATCTCTTTCAAAGAGGTGAAATAAATCAGCTGGCAGCACATCCAGCCAAGTCATGCTCTGGTGAACACCTTTGTTGGCAAGGGCATCAGCAACAACATTCACTTCACGGAAGACATGTGTGGCAATGTAGTCAATTTCCTGTAGCGACTTCAGGCAATTCATCCAAAGTGTGGGGAGCGGCCAGGTGAGATGAATGACTCCATTCCAAATGGCTTGAACAATGGAGGTAGAATCACTTTCAATCCAAAGTTTTCTCCATCCTCTTTGCCGTGCAAAATCAACAGCATGGATGACTCCTAGAATCTCCGCTTCAAGGGATGAGGCAATCCCATACCCACTGTAAAAGCAACCCTAGCACTGGTTAGTAGAATCTCTAAAAATGGCCCCACAGCTGGCAGGTCCAGTATTTCCCTTTGAGGCACCGTCGACATTCACTTTAATCCAACCCAGCATCAGAGGTTGCTAGAAAAATTAAAAGGGGTGCCTGGTCTTTGGGAAAATACCCAGGACACGGATACATCTGATGATCTCGAAGTCTCCAATATAATTGCTACAACAGTCCTTTTGAATTGAGGCAGCTACATGTATCGCAATGAGAATTCGATCTTTTCCTGCATTGAGACTGAATGAGTGATTATTATGGATAAGATCATTTCTTACGTACTCTATTTCATGTAGGATTTCTTCCACTATCGCAAGAAAAATGTTTTTAACTTGCAGAGAGGCTTCATGTTTAGTACATTTTGTCAAAAGCAACCAAATCGGGTCAGATAAGGACCATGAGCAATTAAATAACTCAAAAATGTAGTTCTATAAAGCCGAGGACGTAGCACAAGACAAAAAGATATGATCAGAATCCTCCCTGTTCTGATTACACAAATGACATTTAGAGCATAGTTGAATGTCAGAGGCTTGAAGGTGAGTTTCAGTGGGAAATCCATTGTGAGAAATGCGCCAAATAAGGGTGAACCTAGAGGGTCTGATCCAAGTATTATTGAATCTTCTCACCCATTGATAATTATGTTCATTTCCAGAGAAATTGTGCATGTATAAGTTTTTTGAGTCAAGGATTCCATTAGGAGCAAGTTCCCAAACAAGGAAGTCCCCAGAATTAGAGAAAGTGTAATTCTCAATGATCTGAGCAATGTTATTAGGGAGATCATGCCTATGAAGCTGCATAACATCTTCAATAGTATGGATGGTATCTTCAAGAGTGTTATTATGAGGCAGCAAGGATATCAATGGATTATCCATCCAGTTGTCACACCAGAAATTAATTTTGGAGTCAGCGCTGACAATCCATCTAGAGTTATTCATAATATTCTGATATGAGTTTCTAATAGAGGGCGAGATCGAGAAGTTAATAAAATTAAAATTTCCTTTCAAAAGTTTATTTAGGAATCTATGTTTTAAAAATTCGAAGGATTTAGAGTTGCCATTAATGAGATGCCAAGTGAATCTCGCTTGCAAGGCATCGTTAAACAGCTTTAAGTTTTTGATGCCAATGCCTCCATTATCAAGAGGTTTATAGCAGGTCTTCCATAGGATGGTGACATGTTTCCTTACAGAGATACTTCCCCTCCAAATGAAATTTTTTATATAGGTATTAATTTTCTTAAAAGTACCTATGGGCCATTTATAAATCATAAGGGAGTAAACCAACTTTGAGACAATGGTTCATTTGACAAGACAGATTCTACCAGCCATGGAAAGGAATTTATCCTTCCATGTAGAGAGTTGATTGATGATTTGATCGGTGATATTAGAGAAATAACAGGATTTAGGACGTCCCGGAAAATTGGTACGCCTAAGTACGTGAAGGGAAAGAAACCTTCTTTAATTCCAAGGTTACTGGTGATAGTAGTTTTCCTTATAATAGGGAAGTTTTTTCCGAAGAAAATATGAGATTTTTTCCTAGAAATGGTTTGGCCAGAAATGTTCTCATAATGAGAGATAGCTTGATTTAGAAATTGAATGTTTCTTTGATATCCTTTTAGAAACAAGATAATATCATCAGCGTAGAGGAGGTGAGTGGGGACATTGAGGTTTCTAGCAGCTTTAATGGGTTTAAGTTTATTTTGATCGACCAGATTATGAATGATTCTGCTAAAGTAATCTTCTGAAATAATAAAAAATAATGTCCGAAAGGGGATCTCCCTGTCTAACACTTTAGAACATTTGAAAAAACCATGAGGGGTGTCATTTATCAAGATGGAAATGATAGCATATTGAAATAAAGTCTTGATTCTCTTGATAAAAATCTCATTAAAACCAAAGTTTTTCAAGACTCTAAATATAAATCCCCAATCAATGGTATCAAAAGCTTTTCTAATATCAAGTTTAATGGAAACACAACCCCCTCTATTTTTTTATTAAGGGTGTTGGTACATTCTAAGGAAAGACAAATACAGTCTTAGATGGATCTTCTTTTGATGAAACCAAACTGATTCCATGAAACAATGTTTTTGCAAATCGAGACCAATCTGTTGGAAATGATTTCGGTAATGATCTTGTAGAGGGTATTGATAAGAGAAATAGGTCTAAATTGATGAATTTCTGAAGCATTTTCAACCTTAGGTATTAAGATGAGGAATTGAGCATTGATACCCTGAGGGAGAGATCTCTGAGTGAAAAAAGGACTTTACCAGTTTACAAACATCTAAACAAAGGATGTCCC
Organism: Viscum album; assembly: GCA_963277665.1. Classification (NCBI taxonomy): domain Eukaryota; kingdom Viridiplantae; phylum Streptophyta; class Magnoliopsida; order Santalales; family Viscaceae; genus Viscum; species Viscum album. The sequence continues at coordinate 1,506,058,550 of OY728139.1, read as the reverse complement.
AGTGTTTTTGAAAGAAACCATTGTTAAAATCATCCGGTCCAGGGGAACTATCAAGCTTTAAACTAAAGACAGTTTCTTTAATTTCATGCTCTAATGGAATAGATAAGAGAGATTCATTGTCTTTCTCATCCACCATTAAGGGAATAATATTTGGATTGAGATCAATGTTGATCTCAGGGTCGTTGAAAATGTCATTGAAGTAAGAGACAACATGATCCGAGATGGCCTCTTCTGAGTCAATGATCAAGTCATTGTGAATCAGTTTGGTAAGAGGACGATTGGATTTTCTGGTTCTTTGAAGAGAGTTATAAAACTTAGTATTTCTATCCCCATCATCCATCCATTAAGTATTAAACATTTGTTTTCGAATGTTATCCTTAAAGGTGAGTAAAGTGTTTAGATTAAGAGCTATATTGACCTCTAGTTGAGGGTCAAGGCTAAAATCAGAGTTGGTGCTATGCGTTTGGATTTGATTAAGCTCATCTTTAAGAGAGGTGATGTCAGAATCCATTTGAAATATCTTGGTTTTACACCAGCCTTTGAGGTCATGTTTTAAGATTTTCAGCTTGAAAATATAGGAAAAAGAGTCATGATGATGATTAATAGAATTCCAAGTGTTATTAATAAAAGATACACAGTCAGGGTCTAGAGACCAAGCATTGTTGAATTTAAAAGGACGGGGAATTCTGCGTTCATTAGAAAGGGAGCTGAGTAATATGAGATGATGGTCAGAATTGAGTCTGGGTAGCGTTATACTAGAGACATTATCCCAAATGTCCAAGGCCTTCATGTTAACGAAGACCCTATCTAGTTTACTGGCAACTGTTTTATTATACTGTCTTCTTTACCAAGTATATTTTGCTCTAGTAAGGTTAACTTCAAAGATATTACAATCTTCAATAGAGGATATAAATTCTCTTGTGGATATAGAAAGATGTGAGGGTCCAATTTTTTCAGTGGGACTAAGAATAGCATTTAAGTCTCCACTAATCACCCAAGGATCTTGAATAGAGTTAGCCATGTCAAGAAGATCATCCCAAAGATTCCTTCTTTACTGATACCTATTATTGGCATAAACCATCGTGAAAAAGATATGCTGATAAATCTAGATAAAATCACAGGTGAAATGTTGTTCAGAGGTTTTAAAAACATTGATGTTTTGAAGGTAATTGTGATAAAAGATCCACATAGAGTCCGTCAGAGGACCATTTTTGCAGGATCCTAGGAAATTGTAATGAAGAGAGCCAAGTCTCATGAAATTAGAATTGAAGTTGACTTCAGGTTCAGAGATGGCAAACAACTGAGTTTTATGAGTATTTAAGAGCCTCCTAAGAGTTGTGGAGGTTTCATTGTTGGCAATGCCTTGACAGTTCCAAAATAGGAGATTCATTATTACTTATGTTTTGGGTTAGAACCCCTTTTTTTGGACTTCCCAGAATCCTTCTTCCTCTTAGATATTATAACATGAGGAGGGGAAGGAGATTTCGATTTGTTCTCAATTTATTTGACATTGGAAGTTCAGGAGTTAACCTTAGCAGGCTCAACAATAGAAATCAAATCAGAAATAGCAAGAGTTACAGGTTGGGTAGAACAATTCTGAGAGTGTTCTGGATCTGTTTCATGAACACGAGGTTCCATTGAGGTTGGGCCAGTATTAGTAGTTAAGGAGAGAGGCAAAATTTCAGAAGGAACAGCATTAGGTTGTTGTGCTCCAGTTGATTCCAGAGCAGATTTGTGTTTAGGAGAAAGTGGTTTAGGGGATTTAGCCAAGGGAGTGGGGGAGTCATCTAGTATTAGCTTTCTAGGGAGAGAAGTAGGAGTAAACAGTTGGATCTATCTAGAGACAGGGTCCTGCTACCCCAAAGGAGGTGTGGATACCTCACTGTGGGGGTAACCGGATGAAAGTAAGACATGCATGGATTTATCAGTAGAGGAGGATTTAGGAACATGCAAATCAGAAAGTAATTCAATAGTAGCAGTGTTGACATTTCCCTCAATCTGCATGTTTGAAGTAAAATATACAGTCTGATCAATCATTTTAGATTTTTTAGGGACAGGGATATGGTTTTTATCAGCAGTATCTTGAACATCAGAAAGAGTTTCAGTAGGAATAGTGTTGATGTTCTCGTTGATAAGCATGTCAGAAACAGAATTTTTAATCTGAGCAGTCATATTAGAGTTTACACAGGCAGTAGCATTGCTTTTTTTCAGCAGAATCATACAGATTAATAACTGTGTTAACTTGGTCTGATGATTTTTTCATGATACCAGGTAAATCAGTGGATTCATTTCGAGTATAGATCTCCTCTTGCTGGCTCCCTGGAACATTCAGTGTTTTGAAATCTATCCCAGTCCCATCCAGAATAGAGGCAGCGCCAGAATTCTCAATGTTCCTGCAAGAGGTCACCTTCGAAGTAGAGTCATTATGTGCAGAATCATTAGAAGTCAAAAGGGGGGAGATGGGGGGATTATTGCTGTCAAGAGTAGTTCCATTAACCTGCAGGTTTTTATAAGTTTCAGCCACCATGTTTTATTCTTCTTCCGTAAATTTTCCCCATGATTTCCCCTCAAGGGAGGCAAAGTTATTAGAATTAATGACCCATACATCATGTTTCTTATTAGGGAGGTCAGTTTTCTCCCTCGTAGATTTTCCTTTCTTATTATGTTTGATTTCTTTCCAATCATTTTTAATAGGGGGTCAAATTGCTTTCTAACCACTCTAAAGTTAGTAAGATTATGCCCTATCAGTTTGCAAACCTCACAAAAAGGAGGGTTCCTTTCATATTCTATCCTGATATCAGTTCTATAGTTGGGAGCATTGAATTTTATGACCAAAGGCAGTTCTGAAGCTATGTTCACCTCAACCATGATTCTAGAAAAAAGTCCAAGGTCTCCATTCAACGTTCTATGATCAATTTTAATGGGAGAACCTATATAGGAGGCTATGTCATTTAAGATCTTAGGGTGCCAAAACAACCAGTTAAGACTATGAATTCGAATCCAGACATTTTCCATAGAATTCATGTGCATGTGAGGATTAAAAGAGACATCCCAATCAGAAATTCTAAGGAGGCCCGGTTTGAGATGTATATTACCTAATCTCCAAGCCTGTTCCAGCTGCTCCTAAGAGTTGAGGAGTATGTGATAATAGCCTTTGCTGATGGGGATCATCTTCCATTTGGCCGAATCCCAGCAATGTGAAATTCATTTTTTGAGATCTGTTAGAGACCAGGGTCGGTCACCTGTGTTATAAGCGACACGACCAAGAACTGAGTATTTTCACAATGATTCCCTTTGCTTCAGCACTTCCAGATCTTCATCAATAGAGAATCCACCATCCTATAGCTTTTTGAAAAGTTGTGGTCTGTGCTACTTCACGCTACTGAGATCCGAGCCTTGAAGTGCATCACGGAAGGAGACAGGTAACGTTCGAAGTGGAACCTCAAGATTTCCCACTTCGATTTTGGATGATCCAGCATATAGGGTCGTCGGAGTAGCCAAGGGGGTGGATTCCCACTGCGGATCGAAACCATCCATCGATGAATATTATGTCGAAACCAGGGAAGAGATTAGGGTTTCTCTCCGCAGTGCTCTCGAGAGCTGCATCCTCCCAGATCAGATTGAATTGACATCAATTGTCATATTTAAGATGTAATTCATCCAAAATACAAGATGTGACTATTAAACTAATTATGGATGGATATCATTCTAAACAACATACTAGGGAACACCAATTAACATCTAATATATTTATGCTTCTCTAAAACAAATTGACAATTAGTTCTTCATCACTTACAGACTCATTTAAAACAAATACAGTACAAAATAAAGTAGGATCATTAAACCATTACAGAGTCCCATCTGCATAAAGGGTAACCTCTGAATACATTTATGCAAGATATATAAAAGAAACTAGTTATGCATAATTTTTTAAGAAGAAACTATTTGTTTAACCAGTCATCAAAACATGTTTATTCCATGAATAATCTATCACTAATACCACATGTGGATTTCATGCAATCATTATATGATCATTGGAAGTGGAAGTAAACCCATAAATATTCTGATTTATCTTCAAGGAATCAAAAATATAAAATTAACATAAAAAATAGCATCATAAAATACCTAGAACCCATGTACAGTAACAACATTCATCCTCTCATTCAAATGATAATTCTTATTGATGATCATTGAAGTAGAAAAAAATGCTTCCTACCTCTGAGGGATTACATAGTCCAATGGATCTGCAAACATGTCTTGAGGACTATCAAACAAAAAAGGGGTAATAGTTCCTTAAATATATGAAAAATTATGTTTCACGAAAAATTGATCATTAGATACAATACATCAGTATCTCACACCAAACCGAATATGACTACATCCTCTTGTATATCCATCATCAATTATCTTCCTTTCATGAATATCGTTAACCATATCAAAAGGGATCATGTGTCATTGTATGGTACCTGATCATTACACTAACACTTCAATGAATAAGTATCTCATTCCATAAATGAACCAACCCTTTAGTTCATTACTGATGAAACATTATGTGGGAAGAAGTGGAAGTGTGCAACAAAAAGAGTTTATATGCACCATATGAAAGTATTAGACATGCATCACATGAATAAATTTATGTTCAATTCCAAAAATTCTTACCACGTAGAATATAAACTCTATAAGGTCCAAAGAAGTCCATGTGAACTAATTATATGGTTTTATAGGTAGAAACCTCTTTCTTTGGTTTGAAATAAATTTTGTGTTGTTTTCCCTTTTGGTAGGGATTGTACTCTTTATTTTTTGAAATTCTATTTTGGGTACATCCTTGACTTAAACTTTTCTAGTTAGATTCCTAAGTGAGTGAAAATTGTGGTGATCTATTCTCTTATTCCATAGTCAAGATTATTTATTAAATTCACTTAAGAAAGAAACATTTGGATTAAATAAATAATCTAAATATACAGCATAGACATTATTATTCCTCATACCTATAAAAAATAAATCATTCTAAGAATCATAAAATTTTCAAGAATAATTTTTAAAAATAAATTTATAAATATTATCACATAATTGATTAATACTAATAATTATTTAATTTAAACCATCAACATTTTAAACTTTAGAAATTATAAAATTTCAATACTTACTAATTTTTCCAAGTATAATTATCTTTATTTTATCAATATCACCGAATATGAAAAATCCACCATCAACTTTCACCAAATTCTTGAAGAAAAATTAGTATCCAATCATATATCTTGAACATACACTATCTATATACTATAAACTCTTAATAGAACTATTTTATAATTTTATATATACATAATTATCCAATAAATGATTTTGGTACCCAGAAAATATTAAGTATATAAAAGATAAAAAATAAATATTTAGTTATTAAAATCTTATTAATAGGTTTACTAATAGAAGAACTAAAATATTTTTAGAAAAATTTCTTTTTAGTTCCAAATTAGATTTCCCCATGTTTATAAGTTCCTTGAACATTACTAATTAAGGTTTAATTAGTAGCTATAAAACTAGGGAAACAAATTATTATAAAAATAATTTTTGTACATATTGATATCTTATAACATTCTTAAATTTAGGTATTTTTTTATTACTAAAAATTATTTTCAAGGTATATGTTCCTTAAATAAACTTGTCTAGATACTTTCTATGTTATTAGCTATCCAATTTCAGATTATTTTTTTCTTTTAAAAACATGATATTATTTTCTTTTTCAATAGAAAAATTAGTTTTATTAGTAGCTAATAAAACATGTAACTTCTTAAAAATTTTATATTTATATTTAATCACATTAATATTTTCTTCAATGATAGAAAAATATTCAACTAACTCTTCATTATCCATTTTATATTCATCTAAATATTCATTTTCAGAAAAATTATAAGTAGTAGCTTATAACTCAGATGTAGTTCCAATGAAACAAAAATTAGCTTATTCACTTACTTCATCCTTATCTGAATAACTATTTATATTCAAAAGAAATCCAAGTTGCATCCATTTACATCTTTGGTCACTTTTCTTGATGACAAAATTTCTTCTTAAATTTTAAATTAGATAAATCAACATTGACGTAACCCTTAATTTTATATTCATAATTATTTACTTATCTAGATGTGTTTTTCTTCTTCCAGATTTCCTTATTATTATACTATCCTTTTTAATATGATCTTCTAGAAAACATTTTCCTTGTAAAATAAAATCTTAAATATTCTAGGCGAACCATCACTTTATCACCTTTCAATTTTGATTCACTTCCACTTGTATTATCATCCTTGATCACCTCCATTGATTTACAATTATATGTTTTGAATAATAAAGATTTATTATTTAGTTTATCATCCTCACTGTATGAATTATGTTCTTCTAAATACCTCATTAGTTTTATAATTATCTCATTGAATTGAAAATTTCTAATTTTAGATGATTCTATGGTGGATAAAATTGTGATTTTTCATATTTTAGGTAGAATTATCATAATTCATAGAACTTGATTTTTTTCGTCCACTAGTTTTACAAGTGAAATAATTATAGTTATGATATTTTTGGAGGTATAGTACAATTAATAAATAAACCCATCATGTTTCATTTTAAAATAATATTATTTGGTGTTATATCCATTCAAATTAATTTATTTAAAATTTTATGTTCCATCATGAGACACAAAAAAAATATCCCATATTTTATAATCAGTGTCACATAGTGAAACATGATGAAAATAATCCCCTCCTAAAGAAACAAATCAGGAATACAATGATTTACAATTACAATCGTACATATCCTTAGTTGCATCACCCCAATATTTATAAGGTGGTTTCAGTTTTTCATACTTTTATTCTATTGCTCCCAAAATATCAAAACTTGTTCTTTCAAGATAAATTTTCATTTTATATTCCAGTAATAATAATTTTAACCATTAATGAAAGGTGTTGAATTGGTAGATTATCCTTAAGGTCTAGAAGAATCTACAAATACTGACTATTATAAAAAACATAAATTAATATATTTCCCTTAGGACATGATTGGGGTCAAAATAAAATAAAAACAGCAAACAAGTAAACACGAGGATAACTTAAAAGAACAATCTCACATACAAAAGGATGGGTCCCATGAAATTATCAAGAGTGGGTTAATTGAGCTTCAAAAAAATTATATTTTTGTAATAATTTAAAAACCCCATGATTTAAAAAAATACCCAATTAAAAATTATAGAAGGTATATATAATTTTATGTTTTAAAATAATTTCTCAAAAGAAATGATCAATACCTAATTAAAAAATGATATTACTTTAACATATGAAATTATTCTAATCACACCAATATATATATATATATAAACAATTTATAAATGCTGACTTTATGTGTTTTCGTTTTCAAAAACAATTTTTAAACCCCTAAGTAAAATAATTGAGTAGTAATATCAAAGAACAATATAAAAGAGAATAATTAAAAATAGGAGGATCAGCTCAAATATGAAACCTAATCATCTATACTTTTCAATAAACTATTGACAATAAATATTATTATAAATAAATTGATCCACATCTTATATATGGTATATAAGAAGATAACTACACACAATAAGTATATACTTATAACCAAGTCTCTTCTATAGTTTTTTATAGGATAAAAAGGTAAAGGAATAAATGAAATAGTATTATAGTACTCTTCTTTATAGTAAATGATATTGTGATAAATAAATTTATTGAGAAAATAAGAATAACTTGAAGGTATATAGAAATATAGAGAAAAAATTGAATTGATAAAAGTGATACATATATTCTCTAATCATATTAGGCTGATTATTTAGGAGATCTTCTCATTATATGGTCATCCAAAAAGTTTTTGATAAGAATTAGTTTATATTCATGATTCCACTTATTTTTTTCAATGTCTCTAAAAAATTATAAGTTTGTAGAGAGAGAAAATTATGTTAGTCAAAAATATCTTATTTATATTCTTTTCACAAATGATATTTACTCTAATTTTTGGAAGAATCTTCTCTATGAATTCTTTGGAATATAATCATAAATAACAAACTAGGACTTAAAATCCTCAAAAAGTATGAAAATTTCATTAAATACTCCAAAAATATAGTTTTTGGAACTTAGGAATGATAAGTCAACACACATGGTCTCTCTCGGTATGTAAATCTGAATTTTGTTGCGTTTCTCTAGTCTTGAGGTCAGTAACTATCATGGAAGGTCCATTATTCTTATGGAAAATCAACCCTTACGGTCAAACAGATACTTATGGTTAATAAAAGACTTATTCATGTGATAGTTTCATCATGTGTTCGGTTAGAGTCATGATTTGGTGTCTTATAATCAATATGTGATCAATCCAAGATGTTTCAATATTTTAAATTGTGGTCAATAGATAGGCACACTCATTTTATTTTCATTACTCGACTTTGAAAATTTTCAACTATCATCCCCATGGTCAATCATCATCAATATGCCTTCTACATTTAGACTCACGGTCAGTTGAAATACTCTATATAGTTGATCTTCTATGGTATCTTGTCAGACATGGTTGATTGAATACTTTGAAAAGTTTTCTTTATGGTCGATAGACTATATATGTGGTTGATCTAGTATAATGCATAGTTGATCCACTATAAATTATAATCTATCCAACACTTATCATTTTTTCATTAAAAAATATTTTATTATTTTGGGAAACATGGGAGGAGGGCCTATATATTTTCTAGCTTCATCAATGCTAACATGATACATTAGAACAAATATTTAATTTATATAAATCATGGGCATCTTTTAGAAAAGTTGTGTTTGGATAAAGAATGAATAATTTTGGTTCTTTGATTGGTATTGACTTGGTGGAGAAGTAAAATAAATACCTTGGAGTATAGAATATCACTGTCTGATTAATGAAGGTTGTATTTATATTGATTATGGATAGTGTTTTGAAGCAAATTAACTAATGTATAGATAAATGTATTTAGAGATTATGGAGTATGTTTTTATAAAAAACAGTTTCCAAAGTCATTCCCTCATATTTTATGTCATTGTTTTAGTTTCCCAAAAATATTATTAACCACCCACATGATATGTTTATAAATTTCTGGTGGGTAAATGAGGGTTAGAATAACATGGACACGGTTGAATGGGATAAGATTTATATCTAAAAATAATGTAGTGGTATGGAATTATAACACATAGGGAAGTTTAATAATGCCTTTATTGCTAAGAAGTTATAGAGGATAGTCTTATTCATTTACTCTTTGATAGTATGGGTTTGAAATGATAAATATTTTCCCCAAATATATTTGTTCCAATACAAGATTGAGTCACAAACTAATTTAATATTTTGGATTATTTAGGGGTCTACAGACCTTATGATAGAGGACATGTGTTGGTGGATATATGATTAATTGTCTATTAATATCTAGAAGGAACCTTGGTTAAGTGGAAAAAGTATATTTATCCCCTCATAGGTTTCCTGCGTTTTAGTATATGTGGTTTTTTGGGATATTATTAAAGATGATTTCTTAGTTTTGTGCTTTTATAAATTGAATTATATGTTTAACGAGAGGGATAAAAGTTTTATTTTTTTATTTCCACCTATAAGTGTAATGATTGTAATAGTTTGTTCCATAATTCCACTCAAGATGGAATTTATTTGGTGAAGTCGTGTTATTTTTAATCTATGGGAAGGAGATCCCTTAGATGGGGTGTTATTTGGAATTTTATTTGGACTAAATATTTACCACCATAGATTCCATGCTTCTGTTAGAAGGTTTCTTCTGATGTTCTTCTAGTAATGAGTTTACTTTTTGGATGAAATGTTGTTACTATTGAGAGGATTACCATAAGAGGTGACTTTTTAAAGGATAGTATGCATTCAATTTTTAAATTTCTTAGATTTAAACCAATTTGTGAGAGGTGAATAATATTTTAATGCTTAATTATAATGTGGTTATTTCAGTTATTGAATGACTTTGCAGGTGCCTTGACTCTTTAGATGTTGGCAGTTTTCATGAACTGTCTACTATAGCGTGGTTTATTTGGATGTTTCCAAATTAGTTTCATTTTAATAATAGGACACTTAATGATGAGGTTAGGCTATATAATGTCAAAAATATTTTAATCCTTTGTAATGATCAGTGACATGAGAGTATTTTAGGAGGACCAAATTCTATTTCAATGAGTTGAAGTCCCCATCTTGTGGGTATGGTTACAGTAAATGTGGATTTTTTAGTCTGGGGAGATGGTTATATTTTAGTTTTCATTATAGGTATAAATTCTTCTTTAACTGTTGTGGATTTTATTAATAGGAATTTCATCATGATTTGGTTTCCATAGGTGTTAGAGGTGTGTTTAATAGTTTTTGGACTATGTTTTGATAAGGAGTAGGGTTGGTGTTATATTATCAGGGAATTTGATGGCCTTTATTTGGTTTTCTTGATAAATTATTATTCATCTAGACAACACCCCATGGGATTTTACTAGAGGATATTTTAGGTCCATTTTCATTGTTTAACCTATATAATTTCACTTTTTTAAGTGATGGGAAATTCATGTTTCTCATCAGGTGGCTAGATTTTTTAGTGAGAGGGAGGTTTTAGTTTTTTTTTGTTTTTATCACCTATAGGAATGCATTTTGTATAAAATTACTTTGATATATAATATATTTTAATGTTTTATCATAAAAAATATAAAATTTTACAATAAATTTTGAAAGATTCTAAAAATAATAAATTTATTAACCATTTTTTATAAAATAAAGAATTAAATGAGGCTATTTAAACTATTCAACCTAGTGTTATGTTCTCATGTACTTCCATTATTCATATAAAAAATATAGTAAAATTTACACCTTTTGCATCCATTAGTGATTTTTTTAATTAAAAATATATCATTTATAATGATTATTAGATAACACTCTAAATATTGAATATGATAATGGTGGGAAACAATGAAATCAAAATACCCAAATTTAGCATGAAAAATATTCACAAGGAATTCTAAAAAGTCATGATATCATAGAATATACAGGTGTATAAGTTTATATTCTAAATTTAATTTTAATAAATCATATTTAACATAATTATTAAAATCATAATAATAAAAAATTTATTATTATTTTAAAAATTAGTAAATAAGTATGTCAAAAAAATATGGGAACACTATTCATAAAATGTATCATTCATGTTGTCTATGTTATTAAATTACAAAAATTAGTTTATACACTCTTATCACAACTATATTTACACCATAATATGCAAAACAAAACAAAATATTATTAAATATTTAATTAATTAAAATTAATAAACTTAAAAATATAAAAAAACTTTATTTTATCATTAATTTTATTTTACATTTTCAATTGAACCCACTAAAAAAATGTTATGTTTCCAATCATTTCTTATGAAAAAAACATGGGAAATATATTTATTATATTTTATACTCCTTAATTCCTTCTGGGGGTTGAAAACCGGTGGTTCGTCAAATGTTTTATTGAAAAAAAATATTTAAAAATAATAAAATGTTAGTACTATATTAGTTTTCAATAATTAATTTTTTATTTTAGTTAATAACTAAAATAATTTTTGGTTTTTTTATTAATTTTAATTAACTGAAAACTAAAAAACTAATATAATTTATTGTACTAATAATTTTTCTTAAATTATTACTCAAAATTGAGATCCTTCATGGGTATTTATTCAATTTATTTCATTTTTAGCGAGTAAGTAAATTTTTTTAACCAATTTGGAATAATTAAATTCATCCAGCAAAATATTTTCTAAATTTTTAAAATTAATAGTTTCTTAGTGTTTGATTTAACACATATATGTATAAGAATTTATTTTTAATAATGACATTTATTTTCATGTTTTTTATGTCAATTGATTTTCCACCTTTAATACTAGAAATATTTTTTATCAAAATAAAAATGAACAAATATTTTTTTAAATATATATCCTACCATTTTTTTAAGATATTTTAAAATCAAGGGAGATTCAAATCCAATATAAATCTATAACATACATTAGATTCATTTCTCATTTTTGGGGTACTATCGTCACATATATAATATAACTAAATGTCCTTAAGTGTGAAATATGTGGTTCATGGCCACAAAATAGTTACAAATAATATTATTCGTGATTACATAATGGTATTATTTGAACTAATATTTCTTATAGATTACAAATATTGTGTCACATTCCAAATATTCCAATTAAACTTTCATAAAAATTGGTATTGTGATATGTTGTAATAACTTTATAAAAGATTGTGTGACACCATTTTTAGTGTGATATAAAGAAACATCATTTTCAAAGGTTATTAAAATTGACATAAATTAATTATTCAATGAATGTAATGAATATTTATCAACATCTGGATATTTTTAATTGTAAAATCTATGAATTATGTAGTTAATTTCAATATTTTAGTACATAACCAAAAAAATTCTAGGTTATGAGCTAGTAATAAATACACATGTTTTATAGGTGAAATGCTAAAAAACATTAACTAGTTAAATGGTATAAAACATGGATTCATTAGAAAACATATATCAATATGAATTACTCCCATAAACATAACATATTGATTTAAAATATTTTATTTTGATAGTATTTTGATAAATTTATCTTGAAAACAACTAGTGTAGGAAATTTTATTAGGTGAAAAATCCCCTTTATCAACCAATGGATGACCATGTAAACATTAAAAAATCATAATTAATTTTGGATAAACCAAAATATCATGTCATTAAATGAATTTATCAATATTGGTAATCTTTTGGTTTTCCATATTTTATTCGATTATAAATATATTAATATATTACAATCTATAAGGAAACCTAAAACTATTATCTAGAATAAATTTTTACTCTTCATTTTTTTATTATATAATGTTATTTATAACCTCCATTATCAATAATATAAAAGTGATATCCTTTTTTAGGAATATTTTTAAATATCAATAGTTATTATCTAGACTTATAAGAAAACAAAGAAACATTTACTAAAATTTTATTCCACTAGGTAGACATATATTTTCTATTATTGAGACTTAAATTAATTTTTATATTAATTAAAATATTCACATAAGCACTTATCATTATATGGTTGATTAAATAATTCAAGTACTTAAGTGTTTAATGTGTTGTGGCACTATCAATGAGATAGACATTATAATTCACTACCCATGATTTACTCTAAATATGAGGCATCCCATCACTAACCATGGGGCATTCTCTCCTTGATCATCCTAGATTACTAACAAGTGGTAAGGGATGACGTCACAAAATGGGGTAACAATTTACCTAAAACTCCATTAATTCGTATATTGGATTTACACATACTTATAAAATAAAACATGAATTAAATTTAAATGAATAGTAATTGAAAATTTCATACAATTGAATTGTATACATTAGAATCAATTCATCACAATAAAATAATAAACAAAAACAAAACTCAGGGAATAAATGGTTTTTATCATTCATGGATCATTTTTCACCCATCTCTAAGATCCAAATAAGAATTATTTCTCTCCTAACTATTGAAGAATGAAACCATCATTTTCCTAAAATCAAAGACAAGAATAAAACATTTTCACATGTATAGGGATTCACATTCAAGGTTTGACTTTATACTTGCCTAAAAATAATTTCCCCCAAAGAGTTTTAAAACAATTATATATATAGAGAAATCATTCATGATAGTTTGAACTATAAATATTTAAAATAATGTTTATCATCTGTTATGAAATCAAAAAACATGGAGTAAAAGAATTTAAATTTATCATTCAAAATTAAAACGTTTGAAAAATATATGAATAATATATAGGTAATGAAAAAATATACAAGTATATAACTAAATATATAAAATGTAAACATGGTTAAATCATAATGGTAAGATACCTATAGACTCAATAAAGGGAAACTAAGATCCCCAAACAAAATGAAAATCTGAGTCCATAATCATACCTATATATATCAATGTCCATATCTAAATACACATATATCTATAAAAACAATATCATCTTAAACCAGTGTAATTTTATGATGGAATGAAAAAAGTCATATCATGTTTATCTGCTCTAATTAGAGTTTCATCATAACTATAAGGGAAAAATTGGTCGATTTCCCAAAAAACCAAGGTTTTTACTTTTCATAGGAACCCACATCATACCCAAGGTTTATATGGAGGTTTTATCATAATCAATAGTGTTTAAAAAACAAAATATTTCTCAATCTACCCCATTTTCACCACTAAATAATTCCATCAATTAATATAACATAATTTCACAACAATCTAAATAAGGGTATATTGACATCATCATACCGAAACACTTTATTCCAATGAAAAAGATTTTTTTGTGAAATTACTTCATAAAATCACTTAAATAATATTTTTTAAATCATAAAACATCATTTCATAAAGAAACCTACAATTTATTCCTTTGAAAATAAATTTGGAATATCCCAAAACACTTGGAAGGTACCATTTTTATAAAACAAAAATTATGAAATTAGAATTAATGAGACCAGGTTAATAAGTATTCCATTGAGAGGGGTGAAATATTGGAACTATTTCTCAATTTATTTTATAAATAAACCTCTATTACTTTCCAATTTCATGATCCACTCTTATATAAACACTCTCTTACCATGTATGAAACAATAAAAAAATACACAACTATCATGGAATTTTAACAAGGTTGCAATCCAATGAGGAAACTTACTCCTTGTTATGTTTTGGGTTTTTCCAAAACACATATTATATCACTATTTTACATTTTTAGTGATTTTAAATGCATAAAAAGTTCACACAATGGTTGGTTAGATATCATACACTTCCCAATGTAGGTATCATCAACTTCACAGTTTCCAGTGGAATTATTTATATAGGTACAAATTATCTTTACTATGTTAGTTTGATCTTCTATGTGAATAAGATCTTCAGTTTATATCATAATATCTCTATATCATAAACTAATATCTTCTTCCTTGTGATATTTCTTTGACTACTAGAGATATATCACTAGAGAAACATGTGCATCAACCATCATTCCCTTGACGTTGGAATAGTTGGCTTGTGTATAAGAGAATTCACAAATCGATCATAATTCATCCTCTTCAACAATAATACTCAATATTATCATCAATGGTATCATCATTCCATTATGTAGATGATGAATGTGGTATTAGGCACTAGATGATCTTCACTTTCTTTTTTCTCTTCAACAAAAGTAATTTTCAAATCAACAAAGAATCAACACACTCATTCATAGTTATATTATCTATTATTTATTTATTTTCCCCTTTTATATTCAATATATTATTTGAATAATATTTCCCGAATTTCTTGCGTAAAATCTCCCTTGATTATCGATAATAATATCAATTTTGATTAATGGTACCTGGGAATTTCTCTATCTCCAACTGTGATAAAGATTTTTAAATATTTAGATTTGAAACCCCACCAATATTTTTATAAAATATTCATTAAATTCTAAAAAATATTAAAATTTAATCATGGATTGACCAAATATATATGATCTTTATGATTTTAAGTCTATTTAATCATTTCTAGGTTAAGTTTGTTCAACATAATATTTATTCTTGAAATTTTCTGATATTTTTTTATTAATATGATAAATGTTTGCCTCAGGATGACTCTTATAAAGCTATCATTTCATCCTTATGATCTTTAGAGTGAGTTTATTCCTTTTTTAAATTTTTAGATAGCAAGTAGCACTTACTAAGAGTAAATGACTCTTCTAATGTTCATTTTTTTTATTTACATTTTCCAGTTTTTTACTTCAACATTATATTTCAGAAGAGTAAATTACTCTTTTGAATTCCTCTAGAATAACACTTTTAAAGTCTTGTATGAATACTACAAAGTTGAAACTAAATCTTAAAAAGTATCAAATGTCTCTTACAAAGTTTCCAATTACTCTTAAAAAGTGGCTAATGAATCTTATGGAGTAATGAAATTACTCTTACAAAGTTTTCTCCTACTCTTCTAAAGTTATCAATGAAGCATACAATGTTAGTGTTGATTATTATAGATCATCCAATGATTATTAGGATCCCTATATGACTCTAATCTACACTGAAGATCATTCTTATGAAGTTAGAATGAGTTATATGGAGTCTAAATTCCTACTTCATTTATCTATTCTCAAGCAAAAATGATTCTTATTATGATTTCTAACGACTCTTACAAATAGACTCTGCCTTTGAAATATTATCACTAAGAGTACCATGATGAATCTTATGGAAACTAGTAATTCATTTTTTCATTTTCAATTCTAGAGCTCATAATAAATATTAAAGTTTCTAAAAACATTATAAAAACAACTCAATTAGGTTTAACTCATCTCAAAAACATTCTAAAGCATCTAACAAACATCTTTAATATCTTTCATTGTTCTCCATGTATAGTTTATAATAAATAAAACCTATTTTCAAAATTCCATTGTCTTTTTAAATATTACCCTATATATGTTTTTAACCTTAATAACTCATATGAATACATTCCAAATAAAATTTCTTTTAAAAGAGAAAAAACTTGACACTATACCATTTGATAAAGTAGTGTTCTGCAATAATTTCAACCCTCAATGAAAATCAGACATGTGATCTAGATTCTCTCCCTAACATCCCAAACACTCATTCAGTCTTTTTTACCCATCATTACAAACACTCATTCATCATTTTCTAACATTTTTCCATAATAATAGCACTAGATTAAAATTTTATAAGATAAATATTTTTTCTTAATCTCCCTTTATTATAGAACATTTAAATCCTTATGGGGGTTTCCCAAAGTCTCTCAAGTGAGAGGGAAGGTATGAACATTGATGTTCAACCTCAAAGTCTCAAATCTATCCTTGGAAATTACCATGGTGATGATAGTATCTAGTTATAATTTTATACAAATCAATTTTAGATTTACATATCCTTTGGAAACCAATTCTTTGATAATGTGAAACATGATATCATTGATCTTTGAACAATAGTGTTGAACATTATTTTTAGAAAATCCAATAGAACTTTTATTATCATATAAATTTTGAGATTTTTGTAAATCTTCAAACTCAAATGTTCACATTTTTATTTTATCGAGATCATCTGGGTGTAAGAACTTGTAGTAGGTACATATCTAGATTCTATGGTTATTCAGGTAACAAGTTTTAGTTTCTTACAGTTCTAGATAACATATCATCCGCCTAGAAGAAATATCCCACCTAAAGTATACCTTTTATAATTATAATGACATGCCTAGTCATCATAAGTAGAATAAGACAAATTTAGATGCTCGCCCCTTTTTACATTCACCAAAAGTTCAAGGTTCATTTGACGTACTTGAGAAATATTTTGGAAACAATTAATTGTGATTCCCTTGGATAACTTTGACACCATTCACAGAATATCACTACATATACAATAACATTCCTGTAAGTAGAGGAATAGAGTAAACTACTATTAAATCTTGAAAATAATTTTTGATTTATACCCTCTTCTACATCATCATTGTCAAGATTTACACATACTTTTATGGGTGTGGATATTGGTTTTCAATCTTCCTTACCAAACTTATTTAACAATTCTATTGCATATTTTTTGAAGGAATTAAAAATAAATTATATCTTTTATATCCATTGAAATCCCAAAAAATATCACAACACTCCTAGTATAGATATTTCAAAACAAGTCTTCATTTTCATAGAAATTTATTTTCAAGCACTCTCTTGGTTGCCTATAAATATAATGTGATCAACTTATGAAATTATAATAATATTACATACCTACACTTCCTTTATATAATGTTTGATGTTTACTTTTATGATAGTGAACAACATCTCTCTTAAGAATCCATCCCACATAGATTACCATGTGATAAGGGCCTATTTTTTTCAAAAGAGGGACTTCTTCAATTTAGAAAACATTGTTCCATCATTTTCAATAATAAATACATTAAAATTATATAAATAAACTTCTTCTCCAAACTCTTTATTTATAAAGATAAATCTTACCTATATTCAATAGATTTTGTACTGACTATGAGATGAAACTATAGAGAACAAAATAATGAATTATTGCCTTGAAAAATGTGAAAAGGGATCTTCTAAATTAACTGATTTAACTTTTGAATATACCTTTCATACATGTCAAGAATTATTCCTTGACATTCCCCTCTTTTTCATTCAGCATGTTTCATAATACATACTTAGTTTTAATCATATTGTATTTTGTTCTAGTTACAAGATCCTAATTAAAATTTCACATAATATAATCTGGCTCACCATTAATGGAATTGGCCTATTATTTATTCTTTAAAGCATTATCAACTGATTGTGGTTAAATCTATGAGATAAAAGTAGTTTGGTTGTCTAGTCATAATCACATTCTAGCCTGAACTAGAGAATTATGATTTCTCATTATATTATCTATAACCACATTCTTATTTAGATTTTGATACTTTTACTTTTCATCTTTATTATCCTATTCTTTTTCACTGGTCTATTTAGAGTTAGTGTTAACAATATTTGGATCATTTTCTACTTGTTTTCTACTAGAGTCCTATGAAATTTACTCATTATCTTCATCATATTCCTTAAAAACTAGTTCATTCAGAACATTTCAATTGGGTTGATTTTCAATGGTCATTAAATTATAACAACTATAATACTTATAAAGTCTCTTATTTTAGCATATGTATCCTTCCCAATTGGACAATTATTCCAAAGTGATACCTTTCACAGCCCTCTTTTTATGTTTGATGATAATTGATTTTTTAATTTTTACCAAATAGAGGCTATGAAAAACTCTGAATTAGTTAATAGTAGGTTTTATTTTATACCACATCTCAGAAGAAGTCATGTTTGAGTTAGGTATTTATAAACACATATTCTATTTATTCACATCTATATATAAAACTTCTCTCAAAAAAGCCTTGACCTATTTAACTAACAAATCATTTCCCTTCTCATTCCAACAATACTTCTTTTATGTCTTTCAGCAACACCATTCCACTGAGTGGTGTAAAGAGAAATATTTTTTATCCAATGTTTTTCTAGATAGGGTTTAAATTAGTGTCCACTATAATACATTCCATTTTCATCTCTCTATATTTTGATAGAATCCACAAGATCTCTCTCTCTGTTTCACATTTAAAGATATTTAACATCTCCACTACTTGTTACTTTTGTTGCATAAATATCACATTGGTCATTCTTGTAATTTTATCAATAAATGTGATGAGGTAAAGTTAAATCTAGGGGATTGTTACCTCATAGGTCCAAATTAATCTAATTTGAAAAATTCAAGTAGTCTAGTTGATTTTATATCCAATATTATATATTCTCCTTGTATTATCGTTCCATTTTCACAAGCTATACAAAAAACATCTCTATCTATGATTAATTTGGGACAATATAACACATAAATTTCACTTGAAATTTTCCTCAAATAATTGTTACTAATTTGAATAAGTATCATGTTCTAATGATTTTTTTGTATTGAGATGACAGGAGTTGATGGGATCACCAATATGAAAAATATTGCCACTTGTTCTTTCACATTTGGTTATTATCCTTTTGTCCTTAATTATATTGAATATTCATGGGTTTATATTGAAAATATCCTAATTAATAATATCATAGAGCTAGATAACACTCATAAAATTATGTTTAATACAATCACTATGGGGAAAATAGATTTTAGAGATGGGATATTTGCAATGGGAAATTAATCTGGTCACAAATAATTGTATATTTATAATTATTTGTGATGAGATTCATTTCCCATCACAAATATGTTTAGCACACTTGGGAACTATAGGGAGGGAACTGTTATTTTCGATGGGTATTTTATCCCAACACAAATCCTTTGTGCCGTAATAGTTATTTGCGATGGAATTTATAACTCATTGTAAATAATGTGTTTAAATAAGGGTATTGGGATGTCTCTCTTCTCTACCAGTTCTCCTCTAATCCACAGATCCACCTTGGTTTTCTTCTGAAACCCATGAATTTAGAGTTTCTGGGGTTTCTTTTTCATTTCTTCTTCCTCTTAATTTTTCCTCCCCAACTCTCACCTCCTCCTACCTTCTTTCTTCTGCACAACTTCTCTAGTCATTTGGGTCAACATCATTTTTTTCTTATGCTCCCAAGCTCCTGCTGATGGTTTTCTATTATTGTTTCTCCCAGATTCTCTTTCCATGGATCTTCCCTCATGTTCCTAAATTCCTCTATATGTTGGATTTGGATTTTTGGTATAAAGAGGTTTTGGGTTCTGCTATTCATCGGTCGATGAGCCTCATGGTGCTACCAAGGTCTGTTGGCTCCTAATTTCTTCACACCTGATTTTCTTCCTCACCATCGATTGGCATCGTTTAGTGTCCTCGCCCACTCGACTACTTCTCTCACTTCAAGTTCTACCCCTCATATATTTTTAGGATCTAGAATGTTGGAAACATTGATGTTTTGGGAGGTCTGGTTTAGCGGCTTTCAGGTTTCGAGACATGCGTCCCTCGATGATGGCTTTGGTATTTCAGTGTTATTCCTCTTGCATTCAGTGATGGTGTGTTTTCTTATTTTTTGTGCTCGGTCTTCTTACTAATGTTCAGTGGTGTTTTGATTTTCAGATATGGTTTTTGTGTGCCCATGTTTGGTTATGGTGGTAGTTTTGGGGTTTCTCTTGACGGTACCATGTTGATGTTCATACTCTTTACCTCTATTTTCGTGGTTTGTTTTTTCTGATTTATTGGGGGATGATGATGAATTGGTTCAGTGAGATTTCTTACGGCCGGTTTGATGGTTTCTGACGATCTCTGATGATTGGTTTTCATGGCAGTTGGAATTCGATGTTTACATAGTGATTTGTGATGATGGTTAAGGATGATGGTTGGTGATTGGGTGATGCAGGTGATCTTCATTCGTGAATCTCAGTTGTGATGTTTTATTTTGAATTTTGAATTTTGAACTTGGATGTAGTTTTTTTCGGTTCCCAATTGGTATGTTGGTTACCGCAAATACATAAAAGTGGCTTTTGTAAAATCAAATTAAAACATAATTTTCAGTCAAAAGGGTATTCACGACAGGTTCCATCGTAAAAACATTTATTATCATCAAGACCTTCATTTATGGTGGGTACTATTTGTGATAGGTCCCATTGGAAATATTCTTGTCACCAATAATCTAATTGATATATATATATGCCTCCCCAACTGATTTTCCATCACATTTCTCTCCTTACATATCTTCAACTCTCTTATCTCCCTATTTTCTCTTCTTCAATTCTTCTTACCAAAATATAAATTTTTACAGGGAGGTAAAATTTTCAAATACACATCCAGAAAAGCCTTAAATTTGGGGTATTAGTTTAATTTATTATCTTTTTTAATTAATTTATTTTATTTTATATTAGAAAATAGTATTATTAATTTTTATTAATTTATAGTAATTAGTTTTCAGTATAAGTAATTATTTTTAATTAGAACTAATTAATTTTAATTATAAATAATTAGTTTTATGTAATGGTAAATATTTTAAATTAAAATCAATTTTTTTGAATTAGCATTAATTCATTTTAATTACGATTAATTATTTTTTATTCAAAGTAATTAGTTTTAATTATCATTAAGTAGTTGTAATTAGTAGTACCCACTAATAATTGATAGATAAATAGTACTAATTAATGTAATTTAGTAATAATTCACACACCTTAGTAATAAATAACAATAATTAAATATAATTAGTAATAAATAAAATTAATTAGTAATTAATAATTAGAAGTAATTAATACTAATTTTTAGTAATTAATAGTAAATATTAATAATTTAAAAATATATTAGTAAAAATAGTGTCAATCAGTAGAAATTAGTGGTAATTATAAGAAATTAGTGTTAATTATTACAAATTACCAGTAATTATTAGAAATTATCATTAATTGGTAGAAATTAGTGGTAATGAGCACCAATAAGTAAAAATTAGTTGTAATGAGTGGCAATTACTGAAAATTAGTAGTAATGAGCTGTAATTTGTAAAAATTGGTGGTAATTAACAACAACCACTAAAAATTAGTGATAGTTTGTGGAAATTACTAAAAATTAGAAGTAATGAGCGGTAATTAGTAAAAATATCATTAATAAGAGATAGTTAATAAAAATAGCGATAATGGTCTATAATTATTAAAAATTACCTGTAATTACTCAAAATAGATGTAATTAGTAAAAATTAGATGAAATGAATGGTAATTGGTTAAAATTAGCTGTATTAAGTAGTAATTAGTAAAAATTATAAAATATAAGTAGTAACTAGTAAAAATAAGTGGAAATGAGTAGTACTTAGTAAAAATTAGTATTGATGGATGGTAACAAGTAAGCATTAGAGGTAATGAGTAATAATTAGTAAAAATTAGTTTAAATGAGTGTTAATTGGTAAAAATTAGTGATAATTAGTAAATATTATTGATAATTAGTAAAAATTAGTTGAAATGAGTGGTAATTAGTAGAAATTACCGATAATGAAAGGGAATTAGAAGACATTATCGATAATAAGTGTGAATTTTTAGAAATGAGTGGTAATGAGTAGGAATTAGTACAAATGAGCAGGAATTAGCTGGAATTTTTTTAAATGTGTGTTAATGAGCAGAAATTAGTACAAATGAGAATTAATGAGTGTAAATCAGCGAAACTTAGTGGGAATCATTAGAAATTAGCAGAAAAGAGCATTAATTAGTAGAAATTAGCAAAACTGGGTGGTAGTTTGTATAAATGAGTGGTAATGAGAAATTATTAGTAAAAACAAGTGATAATGAGCAATAATTAGTACAAATTAGTTCAAATGATATGGAATTAGAAAACAAATAGAAATAATGAGTGGTAATTAGTAAAAAATAGCAGTAATAAGCAGTAATTAGTAAAATTGTGTTGTAATTAGTAATAAATTGAAGTAATTTGACTTCATTAGTAAACATTAGTGAAAATGATATGTCATTATTAAAAATCAGTTATAATGTGAGGTAATTAGTAAAAATAAATATTAATTAGTAAAATTGATCAGTAATTATTAAACATTAGCGGTAATGGGTAATAATTCGTAAAAAATTATGGAAATGAGTGGTAATTAGTAAATATTTGTGGTAATTAACAAAAAAATAGTAGAAATGAGTGTTAATTAGTAACAAATAGTGATAATTAGTAATAGGAGTGGTAATTAATAAATATTATAAGAAATGGTCAGTAATGAGTAAATATTAGCATTTATGAGCATGAATTAGTAGAAAATAGTGGAAATAAGCTATAATTCCCACAATTAACCACAATTAACAATATTTATTAAAATTAAATACAATTAACAGAAATTAACCATAATTAACCATGACTAAACACAATTTTTAATAAAATTCTAACTAAGGGTCATGACAGAAGCATGGAATATAGGAGATTAAGGTGAAGGTAGAGTGAAAGAATTCTAATGCCCCTAATTAAATTTTCATTAATGTAGAAAATTAGAGACTTCCCATAATATGAAATGTTATCTTGCTAGATTAAACATGGTCCAAATTCATGTATGTGTTGTATGAGTGATAACAATGCATTTATACTTTTCAATGGTAGAAAACCTTGTTTTTAGACTGTTATCACATGTTTCTTTTTATTGATTATCATTTTTTAAGGAAAAGAAATCCTTTCAGAAATGGTACAATTGAAAGAGTGGGACCTCCATAAATTATCTTAGTTTTTGATTTAAAATATATTGATTCTTGATTTCCTCTCATTACCTTTGGAACTATTATAAAACAATAATGGAAAGATCACAACTGGATTAAACAAAGTATTTTTTGGGATCTCACATATTGGTGTGATTTTTTGGTCCATTACATGTTGGATTTCATTCATATTGGGAAGAAAATTTTTAATAATATATTTATATAGTTTTGGACACACCTGGTAAGACCAAATTTAATATAAAGTCATGATTACTTCTTTCAGAACTTTCTAGGCGACCGTAACATGAGGTGTTTTAAAATGAAAGATCAGAAAGGTTAATGAATCCAAAAGTTCCCTTTACAATTTCCAAAGAAAATAATTTATTCTTTTGCTAGTGGATTTTATATTTGGGGTTACTGATGGTTATCTTTCAAATTTGTCTAGATGATTCATAAATATTCATATTCCTATAATAAAAATTCATGATTGTGTTATTATAATGAAAAGAATTATACCAATTAGACATAGGGGTTTGTTGAATTTTTAAATTTAGGATACTATAACTATAATATCATTTTATTTCAGAGATATTTGTGTGGATAAAAAATACTAAGATGCACTTTGTAGACTATAAAATATTTTGTTTTAATTTTATGTAAACTGTAAAAAAAATTGAAATCTTTATTTGATTTAATGGAAAAATTGATATTAAATTTTTCACATGAAGAAAAATGTGGAGGGGTGGTACAATTATAACAGATGTATCCAAAATATATATGAATTAAGAAATTAAATAAAATGGTATATAATAAATAATCAGTTTATGGGTCAATTATAGAATCTTATTTCAAGAGGAAATTTCTTTTTTATGATCCCATAATTTATTACCTGAATATCTTTAAAAACACAACCAAATGGTCCATACTGAGATAAATGTTGATAGTTCCATGAACAATAATTATTATTTGTTTTTAATAATCATGAACTTGGATTTGTTGGAGTTCATGAATGATGGATTTTAGATGATTAACATCACAGGTCTCATACATATGTTTTTCTCAACATTAAAGAGATAATACAATTTTTACAATGAGTGCTATTATATCTTATTCTTTAATGTTTTTAAAATTAAATTAATATTATTTTATTTTTAGATTATATGATGATCATATAATCAAATATTTTTCAGAAATTACACCCTATTCTCTTTAAGAGCATCGAAAACATAATTTTTATTACTAGTTTCAATGATTGGTTAAGTAAATTGTGCAGAGTTTATCATATGCAATCAACGAATTATTTTTTATATTGCTAATTGTTTTAAAAAAAATTGGTATCACAACATACTAATAAAATTTATAATAGGTTGTGTGTATTGAGTAACCCACTATCCAAAATGGTTAAATAATATAATATATATTTTTTTAATGGTTTTTGATTTCATACACATGCATATGGTGAATCAAAAAAATAGTGGTTTTTGTTAAGAGGAACTGATCATAGAGAAAGTGAAGTTGAATTTTATAGAATAGAGGATGAAATAATTATGTTGTGTTATCTAAGAAAAAAATATATAATGATTTTTAAATGTCATTGGATTGATAATAATAGTTGATTGTGTGTTCATCTGCCTAATAGAATCTTGAAAATTAAATATAAAATCCTTCTTATAGTAAATGAACCATTTTTACTGGAGCATCAAGAACATAAAATTCATTATTAAAATTATTGCGCTACTTAAATAGAGTTAATTAATTGGCAGAGTATTACAAAAATTAAATCACATGAAAATATATTTATGAAAAGTTAATTTGGTTCTCTTGGAGTGTAAGGAGTTGAAATTTTTTAATAGACCTCTCCAAATACCTATTTTCAACGAAGAGGCACGAATACTGATGATGACAGCACCACAGTTATTGGATGATGGTGACAGTGATGTTGATGATGTAACCAATTAATTTGAATTAACAAGAGATGATGAATCTAAAACTCCTATGTAAATTAATGATACTGAGGAGGAAGATTAAGATACTAACACCGTTGAATTAGAATATAATGAGGAGGATGAATAATGACACAATTACGTGTTGGTTATAGTTATAATTAATATATATATATATAATACTCAATTAAATTATTTTCTGAAAACATTTTTTTCATGTTTCATATGGATGATGAGGCTTTTGATAAGATGATTTGTAGCCTCTATTATATTATGCTCCCCATTGATGAGCATGATTCTTTATCATCTGACCCTCATGTTGCTGACAATTCAATATTGACTTGGAGGGTTTGGGGTCTTCTGAGATTGATGATTCCCAAATCTATTCCTAAGCGATGTCCACATCTTGATTTTGATCCATGGTTGTGGAGGTATGTTTAGTTGTTTAATTTATTTAATATTCATTATCATAAATTTTTATTAATTTATTTTTGTACTAAGTTTTTTTTTATTTTTTATATTTTCTCATAGTTTTTAACATATAGATGTTCGATATGGGAGTTCAATTTTTTGGAAAAAAAAAATTAGAGCAAGGATGATGTGGGATAGGATTACCATTGATGTTCAGCACCACATGTTAAATCATTAGAGGGTATGTAAATATATAAGAGTTATTTTGAAATTTATTTAATTATTAACTTCCTATTATTAATTATTTGTAGGGTTTTCATATCACATCGATGATAGAATGATGACCTATATCTGGGAGGCCTATGATATCTACATGTGTGAGCATTATCACCAGTTTTTTCACAATCTAAGGAAGATGGCCATAAGGAAAGATAGAGTCATAGTTTTTTATCAGTCTTGTGGCAGTCACTGACCCAACTACATCACCTCTCAGGTTTTGGATTTATTTTTCTCATATAATATGGTAGTTAGTTTTTATTATAGATCATTATTAGATTATAAGTATCATGGAAGGTAAGAGATTATTAATAGAGTTGGTATTCGTACATTCAGTTTTCATCGATGACATCTGGTAAGTAATTTTATTTAATAATTTTTCTCACTATAAATGTAAACTATTTATTTTATAATTGATATAATTAGTTGAGTAGCCTAATATTATGGATTTATGTGTTTATAATTGTATGTACACTGATAATATCACTGAAGATATTACTAGTAGTCGATAGCATTGGAATGTGGTTAGAATAATTTTTACACTTTTAAAATTAACTAAAAATAATATTTTAACTATTATAATTTAAAATTGAATTTTAATGAGTCCTATGATGTCCCAACTTCTCAGAAGCATGATGCGAGTCAGGATGAGACTTAGGGTTACTCCACTAGTGCAAAAGGATTTGAGGACATAGTATGGATGCATGCGACTTATAATACTTTCAATAAAGGTCATGTTACTGGTATTACTTCTATATTGATGTTTGGAATTTCTTATGGTGCTGATTAATTTTCTTCATCCAACTCTAGGGGATATCATAGAGATTATTCATCATCAACTATATAGTATGAGGAGAATCTGTGAGCTAGGATTACGTTTTAGAGACAATAAGTAGAGAGCAGGAATAGTTTTTTCGACAACATGAGAAGCCACATGAGGAGTAGCATCTAGTGAATGAGAAGTGGCAGTAGTAGATGATTGAGTACATGTGACGCTTGGTGTAGGGTATAGGTATAGAGTTCCTTCCACACCCTCTTCCAGATGACCCTTCCCCTCCTTATTTATTTATTTATTTATTGAAACATTTATTATAATAAAAATTTGAATGAATATATTTTTTGTAATATAGATATTAATATTGATATTTAAAGCTTTATATATTGATATTTTTTATATTATTTTCATGTTTCATTTTTTTGTTATAATATTTTTGATGCAAGTGTTCACACATCAGAAATTATTAATTATAACTGATGAAAAATCCTATATCAAATGATGACGTATATATAATCAGTAAAATATTTCTACAACATGTTACTCCTCTATCATAAAAATATATATTTTTCAATGTGTGTTTTAGCTACAAGTCATCTAAAATGGGTCACTTACACAAATAGTCATTTTCAAATGGATACCATCACAAATGATCCTTTAAAAATAATTCATCTTCTAGTAGAGAATCATAAAACAATAAATTTTCATATATTAACTTTTGGTGTCCAATTTCATCAAAACAAACTCCTTTTACATTAAAGAATTTCTCTTTCCAAAAGCGATAGTACCACAACTATGTTATTTAATTTTATTTAATATCTTGACATCCTGAATTATATTTCTTGATAATATTCCATCAAGAATCCAACTTTTTATCATCTTTATTTCATTGAGGGATACTTCAATGAAAATGTTATTTTTATTTTGTATCTCCTCAATGTTTAATTTCATTAAACGTTTTTTGAGCCAATCCCAGAATCATGGACCTAAAATCATCTACACAGTGACCTTATTTTCCACACCTTCCACAAATCTTTTCCAAACCATCAAACCTATTCTGGAAAAATAACTATGAAAATTGTTTACTCAGTAATTTATTTTATTCAGTCTTCCTCCTCTAATTATCTAGATTTCTCCACCTCATTTATTTCATTATATAATTATATTGAAGTGAAATGTTTTACCATCACAACAATTTTTTATAACTATATACTCCACAACGCCAATATTATCCTTTAAATGCATTCCTTCGTTGAAAATTTTGAGTCTATCTATAATTTATAGTTTATTGTCTTGGTAAAATTATAACTTCTATTTGATTTGGTTTAGGTTATCATTTCATTACCATGTTATTTTCAAATTTATTGGATATAGAAGTGATATTTTTTGAATTTTTCTCAACCCAGTGTTTAGTTGATTGTCTTTTATAACCTCAATTGTTAGTATATATATATTTATCATTTTTATGTGTAATAAGTTTAGTTTTTACCTATTCTTTCACACAACATTTATCAAAAGTCTGAGATTATTAAGCCTTTATTTTTACAGCTTTATCATGGTAACTTCTCATATTTCATTGGATCTTATCTACCTTAATAAATAAAAAATTCCATTTTCTCTATTTATTATTTATTCATAACATTATTTCAAAAATATTTCAATATCTTGTCTTACTCAGAAACTTTTACATTAATATTCTTGATTTCCTCAACAATTTTATTTTATTTTTTGTGTAATTATTCTTTTTTATCTCTTCAAATTCGAAACATATTTATTCAAGGATTTTATTTCCTTATTATGTTGAGTTTTTCTTTCAATCCACAAATCAAGATTAGTTTTGAACATGTATTCCATTTAGCTTTCTTCTCCTCCCTCACCACTTGAGTTTTCTTCTTATCTTTCAACATGTTTCATTAAATTAATAGCTTTTCCAATATAGTATTCTTTACAATAACAATAGGAGATAGAGTAATCATCATTTTCCTTACCTGGCATGCTAATATTATTTATTATTTGATAATTTTCTTTTTTCTCACTAGAATTATTGGCCTCTTTTTATCTTCTTCCTTATTTCATTATTGGGGTTCTTTCACTTTCCTATTCATTTTCATATTCCATACTTTTCTTCCATGTTAAATTAATAGTAAAATATATAGTTTCACTAAAAAAATCATTTAAGTGGAAGTCTTACTTTTTACCAACCTTTTCCCTTTTTGACATTTTTATAAATATGGGCCATTTTCCTCTTCTGTTAATCATCATTCACCACATCATTATCTAATTCACTATTTGAATTTCCTTCATTATCATTAATCTTTAGTTTCATAAAAGTTTTAATTTCATTTCCTCTTTGGTTTTCTTCTTGAAAACTTGAGTCTTTCTCATCTCATAGTTTAAGAGAGTGTTATGAAACTCATATAAAGATAAGTTTTTTTATTATAGGGTTGATATCATTGAATCAAATTTATGAGTAAAATTTATCATAAACATATTTACTAGAGTTGATTCAACAAAAGTATCACAAAACCCAATAATGTGTCTCGTTATTCCATTCACCCTAGAGAAATATTTTTCAATAACCTCATATGCATCAATTATAATGTCTTAAAATTTATCTTTACAGATTTTTAATTCTTATTTAATTACTTTTGTATTCCATTTATATATGTTCTTAAACTCATCCCACATTTCTTTTTTTTAATCCCCATTACTTTAATTTATAATTTATTATATATGGATTACATAGTTTCATGTCAATATTTTCCATCTACCCCCATATTCCTACTGTGTACAAATTTCATTAGTGTGTCTCATGCAAGTGGGTAAAACCCCATTTTCATAAAATCATTGACTTAAAGGACTTAGTATAAAAGATATTGAAACATTTTATTATTCATAATAATAAAATTCATCCCATAAAATATTTTTACTCCTCTACTGTTAATAGAATTCATATTCTCCATGTCTCACATTTTGAAAAGAGTAGGATCTCATAGGGAATCTTGTTATCTTAAATGACACATAAAGATCCCATGTTAATAGGTATTCCACTGAGATGGGGTGAATTTATGGAACTATTTTTAATTTTTTTAGAAATAGACCTCAATAACTTCTTAAGGCCATGATCCACTCTACTTTAAACACTTTCTCACCTAATATGAAATTGTAATAAAAATATATAAAACATATGGGGAATTTTTTACAATTTTAAACTCCAAAAAAGAAACGTACTCATTAGTGTGATTTATATTATTTTTAAACACAAATTATACCACTATTTCAATTTTTAGTGATTTAAACTTCATAACAATTACACATAATGGTAGAGCACATATCATCCACTTCTCAGGGTATATACAATCCACTTTCTATTTTAAAAGGTTGTTCTTTATACTAGTACCACCATTACTCAAGATTTTATTCTACTCATAAATACGAAAAATGTATTAAGTTTATATCAGGATGTATCTACGTTCAAAAATAAGATATTATTATCTCCAATAGGTCTTTTAATACTAAAGATGTGTCCCCAAAAAACATGCATGTCGACCTTCCTTATCTTAATTTCATAAGTGTTGGAATGTGAATGAGAACATGAACACACAGGTGATATTTATTCCTCTTCAAAAACAAGACTCGAGATGACAATTAATGATATATTATTTCCTCAACACTAATGATTAATATAATAACCATCATTGGTTGGCCTTCACTTCTCACTCTCTCTTAAATACAGTAGTTATAAAAATCTAAAAAGTATCACAAAAATCATCCAAAATTTGAGTATCTACTCATTCTTAATTTTATTATTTTCTGATAATGGAATTATGAAAATAGTATTTCAAAAATAATTTATATAAATTATCCATTATTTCTTGAAAATGATATTAATATAAATTAATGGAACCCAATAATCTTTCTATATTTTTCTATGATATTGAATTTTAAATTTTCCAATTTGAAATTCCAACCAATATTACTCCTTGATCTTCTAATTTAGTTCTCTATAATATTCAGTTATAATCATGTATTGATAAACCACTTATGATCTTTATGATTTTAATTCTAGATAATAATCATCACATTTTTTTTCTAATTTAAAATATTTATTCTATAAATTCACAGATATTTAATCTTTTCAAAATTTTCTAATTATTGGACTTTGGGTGACTCTTAAAAAGTATAGAAGTCACACTTAAAATATTCAGATTGATTCTATGATTTTTTAAAATTTTCATACATTAAGTAGTACCTCATAATAATAAATGATTTTTTTTTGTTCATTCTATTTCCCATCCTTTTACAATTTTTTCACTTCAACTTGGTATTTCATAAGAATAAATGACTCTTAAAAAGTCCTCTAGAATGACTCTTTGGATTTAATGTATGACTCATAAGAAGTGGTCACTGACTCTTATGAAGTTTAAAATGAATCTTAAGAAGTATTCAATGAATCTTATGAAGTCCTAAAATGAATCTCAGAGTTCTTACTTATTATTATGAATTCATCAATGACTCTTGTGATGTTTGAATGGATTCTTATGGTGTCTCTATTGACTGGTACCATGTCTACATGACTCTTAATAAAACTCAATATCATCCTTATAAAGTTCAAATGACTCATATAGAGTGTGAATTCCTTTTCTAATTGTCCATTATCAAGATTAAATTACTCTTATAATGAGTCAAAATTACTCTTATGAAGAGTTACTTCCTTTTCAAAATTCTCACTCAGAGTACCTGGATGACTCTTATAGAAATTACATAGTCATTTTTCCTTCTCAATTTTTTTCCTCATAATAAATACATAATTTCCTCAAATCCTTCTGAAAACAAATCTACAAACTTTAGCTCATATCAGAAACCTTCTAAATCTGATAAAAATAATTTTCAATATCTTCTAATATTTACAATGAATAATTGAAGACAAATAAAACCCATTTTAATGATTCCATTAGGCTTTTCAGAATCCATATTTTCACCAAAGTAAGAGTCAATAACATAACTCAATTAATATAGTTCCACAACTTAGATGAGGATGATAAGAAAAGAAATAGGGAGATGGGGTGGACGGAACTCACCTTCTAAAGCCTTGATCTTCCAAAACAATAGAATAAGAAAAAGGATATCATTGATGGAAGAGGATAACTCACTTCCCTTCTCTTGGGTCACATGATACCCACAAAATAAGAGGGAGAATATGATTTCCCCCTTCTAAAACCAACTTTATGATGATGCTTATAATGATATAAATATGTATGTATTTACATATTACAATAATAATAAACAAATACAAAAAAAACACCTTTATTTAAAAAAAATAAAATTGTTTGAAATTAATCTCCACTTTTAGATATTTATTTCAAAACAAATTTAAATATTTGAATTAGTTTTATATTCTTGAAAATACTTTTATACACTATTTTTAATATTAATAAATAACTTATAATAATGAAAAAATCTATACTATCAGTTTTGAAATAAAAAATAAAAAAATCGGGAAGGTTCTTGAGGAATTTACAGTCTCTTTGAACGATCCCAAAGAACATGAACAAAATCTTGCACTACCTAGTGGATAATAAAAATGGCATTAATAGTCACTATGAATGTTCCCCATGACTACAAAACATTACCATACACACCATACTAATCTGAAAAATCACCCATTTTTATCAAATTTATCATTAAAAATATTTTATTTAATCATCACTAAAATGTGGGTGTTACAAATATCCTAATTATAATATAAATTTTCAATAATGAAATTCAAAACATTTATATCTAATAAAATGAAACAATATATATAATTATAAATAAAGAAATAAATAAAATAATAATAATAATAAATCATATAACATTTATTCAAATATTTCAACAAACCATAAATAATATCCATCATGAGAATTTATATATTCTCATCATGATAAATACCCTCAGAGTTAAAAAATTATCAGAGAAACTAAAATTTATTATATCATTATCATATATCGTGATCTAGTCTTCAAAATTTGTTTCAATAATTTCCTTTTTCCTATACATAATTTGTAATAAATATTAAAAACTCTTTTGGTGTAATAATGGAATGTGAATAGCTATATATCATGTAACATTAAAACCATTTACATAAAACATATTTAAATTTATTTTAATATGGTTTTTTATAATTTAAAATATTCTAGGAGTTACGTTTCCACTTTTCATTCAATGCATGACTACATTGATCCTATTATTTTCCTTGATTAGGATCATATTTATTATTATCATGAAAATTCATATATAAAATAAAATTATACTTAGCAAATATAAGTGTGAAAGGTGGTTGTGATTTTTTATTCCCCTTTATGAGTTCATTATTTTATTCAGAAATGACAAATAAAATTAGTTTAAATACTTGTAAATATTTGTTTCATGTTATTTTTGTTGCTGAAGAACATTTGGGGCATGAAAACGAGAAAATACTTTTCTTTAACATATTTCAACTAAAAAAATTATCTCCATATAAATTTATTTATGATTTTATTTTTCACATTATATAATTTTATTCACATTTAAACTTTAAATCTTTAAATCTCAAATGACAAAATTCATAAAAATCTTTTGGTAAACTTACTGATCTCAAGTAGTTATTACTTTCCATGATATTTTACCAAAATAATATTTTATCTTTCACCATAAATCATTCCTTCATAAAATCTGAATAGATATAATAGTGAAGGAATATCAGGGATTTGAAATAGTCTTATAAAGAATCATTATTATGCACTTTAATCATTTCATAGGGGATATTTTTATCTAGATTCATCTTGAAAATCCAAAATTCATGGAAGTTAGTTTTTAATAGGTATGTAGATAGGGATGAAACCAAGGAATAAAATTATTGAAAATGAAATTAAAACATGCCTTATCAAACAAACTGATTCTAAGAGTAGATATATTTTTGAAAATGTGTTAAAAATCAGAATCATAGTGTCAATTGAAAACTTTAGGTATTTAAAAATTGAAAACATTATGTCAATTGAATAAAAATCTTAAATTTGTATTAATTTTCAAATTTGAATGTATTTATATATAATTTTTTAATTCATGTTCACAGAAAAAATGATGTTTTATGATAATAATTATTAGTTTTCCATTTATAAGGAAAATGAAAATAAAAAATATATAACCATGAGAAGTAGTTTTATGAATACCATTTTTAGAATATCATAATGTATTTTAAAATAAATATTATGGAAATTATACTATTACAGATCAACCATATACAACGATGTATTCTATTAAAATTTATGAAATATTATGACTCTAAAGAAAAATTTGAAAATAATGTATTTTGATATAACATTGAAGAGTATTTTTATTTATATATATTTTATACTATGGTTTCAATATCTAAAAAATTTATCATTTACA
This sequence comes from Viscum album, assembly GCA_963277665.1. Lineage (NCBI taxonomy): Eukaryota > Viridiplantae > Streptophyta > Magnoliopsida > Santalales > Viscaceae > Viscum > Viscum album. The sequence continues at coordinate 1,506,024,008 of OY728139.1, read as the reverse complement.
ATTTTATTATTAAATAAAAATATGTTATCTTGTAATTTAATTTGTAGTTGATGTTGTATTTCATATAGTTTACAGACAATATTGTGGACTCATATAACTTATATGATCAAATATATTTTATGAAATTATATTTACTACACAAAGTGTTTAAATATCAATAATAGTTATAAATGAAATTATTGTTTCATTACATGAAATTATTATTTTGTTACCCAACAAGAATATTTTAGAAATCATAAAATTTGATCAAATTATTTTTCATCAATTCCCTATAATTAAGGTGATTATAAATTTCATTTTTTAAATTATAATTATGGTCGCAATAAGGGGTGTATTCCATGACACTTCACATGAATATATGTAAGTTATTTAAAATATTTGGTGGTGGGATCTTCTACCTTTTAATATCATATTAAATTCATTCAGACTAGAAGTTTTAAAGAAAAAAATATCTATTAGGTTATGGGTCTAACACATTTACTTTTTATTAGGAATGTGTTAAATATGTACAATGGATGATTCTTAACATCTTATATAAAAATTTATTGAATAAATTTTTTTTATGAAATATTATGTCAATTAAATTAAAAAATAGAGTACAATATGATTTCAAGTTATAAAATGTTCTTGAAGAGCTATTATATGCAGTTGTAAGTACCTAAAATGGTAGTGAAAATTTAATCAAACTTTCTAGAATAAATAATATTTACATAACTAGTGGTCTATGAATTTTAACAAAATATGATTTCTTTTCTTATAATTATTCATAAAATTTATTAATATTTTAATATATTTATGAAAATTGATGGCATATAGAGACTGTGGATAAAAGAGATATTGAATACCTCTATATATAACAAGCATTCAAAATAATGAAAAAATTAATTAGAGAGAATTTTTTAATATTTACTTTTTATTTTTAATATTAAATATTTGTATAGATAAACCTAGTATGGAAAATTACAATTTTACCAATCATGACACATTTTTTATGACATGATAATTTGGTTTATCTAGGATTAATTATAGTAAAAATATTAGAAAATGTATAAATGAGTATCAATTTATTGATAAAATAATGGGAACCCATTAAAGAGGGAGGATAATCATGAATTTAATTGATGGATTTATGCCTTCTAAATTTTAATGGATGAGAGAATTTTTTATTATATTCATGAATTCCTGAAATTTCAAATGAAATCTTTATTAAATATTAACCCTTGAGAAAACTATAATTTCAAAAGATTATTAATTTTTAAAATTTAGAAAATTAAATTCTAAAGGAATTTAATTATTTGAAATGGTAATCAAAATCATATATACCCACTAAAATACTCCTGTTAAAATATATAATCTAAAAGAAGAAACTGATGGTGAAAACAGTAATTCCTTTGAATTAAAGAAGTATTATTTGTTTGAAATAGAAAATCCTATTCAGTTCAAAGGATAGAAACCCATTTTAGTTGACATAGAAGAAGGTATAAGTTTTATTGATCATGAAATTCCTTAAGAAATTAGTGTAATTAAAGTACATGGTCATAACCAAGATCAAATTTCTATAAATTTTATTAACACTATAATATATTGTAATTATGTAGAGACTAATGAGTTATTTAATATTAATAAAAATTAGTTATATCTTCACTAGCTATATTTGAGGTAAATTTAAAATGATTATATATAATATCAATTATAGAACATATATGGTTGCACTGGTCGATAATGTGATAAATTTAAATGTTTTATAAATCATGAATCTATGAAATGATCATGTCTTATTATTTCTCAAAGAACATATATTAGACATTTTTATGCATATTAATATAAATATTAAGCTTCACATACCATATATAAAATGGTATGGAGGAACAATTTATAAGAATCTTGTGATACCTATATGAACAATTCAATTATAATATATTGAAAATTAGAAATATGATATTTTTATCATAAACACTAGTGAGGTGGTTAGACATATTATAAAAAATTATTGTTCATTGTGAGTGGAAATATATAAATATATTGTTCCACCAAGTAGGAAAATGAATATATCAATAATAATATATTTTTTAGATATTCCTTGAAGTTTTTCTAATACTAGATAAATTATGAGATTTTATTTTTCTAAATTTATAATTTATTATTAAAGAAGGTAAGAAGCTACCATAAAGGAGCATTCAAGGAGTCCTAAATTCATGAATCTTGAGAGCATCACCATAAAAATAAGTTATAAAATATCATGGGAAGGGAACTATGGTTGGTGAAATTCAATAATCTCTTCTTGAAAACTTTTCCCAAATCCATATAATTAGTGAAAATAACCACATGACTAGTGAAATCACTAGGGGTAGAACCAACAATTATAAATTCCTTTTTAACATCCTCGCATTGATTCAACATATGAGAAGTAAGTTTATAAAATTATCTGTCATATTTTTCTTCTTCCATAATATAGTTTTTAAGAGGTTTTTTTTAGTGGAAAGGATCTAGGAAGAAAATTCTAGAAATTGGTGAGGGGATTGACATTGGGGTGTCCAAAAAATAGACATTGGCTAGCCGATGGGGTTCCAGTAGGTGTGTAAAATTCTGCTGACCCCACTAGCTAGTCAATGATCTAAGTTTGAGGGAGTAATTAATGCACCCCATGGGTTTTAATTACCACTCGATATTAAAACACTTTAATAACCATTTCTAACCGTATCTCCCTATTTCAAATTTTAAAGCTACTCTTAGGAATTTTGGCTCTCTCATTATTCTCCCCTTTCCTCTCCAGTGTTTGGGTGATCTAGTGACACATAAACGGTGAGTTTTCTATAAATCTACACCAAATTCTCCATCCTTATTGAGACATGGGAATGGATCTATTATGGATCCATGGTTTCTATGATTATTTTATGATGAATTATTCCTTTATTCATATATCAGGGGTGGAACTTGAAAGTTGACAATGTATGTTGATCAGAATGAGATCTATCATGGATAACATATATTCTATGGGTATGTCTTTAAGAATCATCTTCCTAAAAATATTACTTATAGAATATTGATGATAGAACTATGATCTGTTAATATACTTTGGTATATTAGAGGATAAGTTGATGTGTCTATGGAATCTCAATGAATGAAGATTTATTATTTTTGAATGGTGGATGTTTTTAACTAAGTCATCTTTGATCAATAGTCTTGAGACAATATTTCTCTTGAACCACATCTTGGACCACATTTTTATGATGTTTTTATGGAGGATCAGTTTTTATTGTATATACCCAAAGAAATCATCTAGAATATAAAAATAATTCATTATGTGTTTCTCAATCAACAGTGGATCCAATGAATTAGCATCCTCTCCTTCAACATACCTCAAAATTGATTCTGTTGGTATTTGATTCTTGAACCATCCTTCTTGACAATTAATAGTCTTGAGTCTCTCTCTAAACCATATTCATGAAAAAACCAAAACCCATGTTAGGAATCATTGACATGTGATCTCATTCATAGTGGGTGTATGACATGTTTAGTCTTCAATCCTTTGATGAACCTTGAATTTCATCATCAACAACCATGAGGTAGGAAGTTCCTTACCATTTTTATTCCCTTGTATACTCTTATTTCTTTGATTCATGATGTGTTTTCATGGATTTTTTCTTCATTAATGGTGATTAATTTTGGGAGTGTGTGTAGCTGTGATACCCATATATCATCCTTGTTTCTATTAATATTGCTAGATTTTCTTATTACCATACTTTATGTTTATCTCATGGTGTTATATTTTTTCTACTATATGCTCATGGTGACATGTTATTCTTGTTTTATTATGCTATGTCCTATTATGTTTGTTACCTTACCATTGGAGGCTTTAATTTTTATTTGTGATAGGTGAACATCGTTGTATGATTACTCATTAGAGGGAGAGTTCACAAAATTTTTGGTAAAAATGATGGTGGACCCTTTCTTGGGGTAGTAGTATGATAACCTTATGGCCTGACATGAAACTTGATTCTTTTATGATACTAAGTAACGATTCGGAAAAAAATCATTGTGGATACTAAGTAGCATGTTTATCTTGATTCCATGAGGATACCGAGTAACATATTTTCAGCCTTGTGGCTAATTATTTATATTTTCCAACAAATTGATCATACTTATGACATAAAATAGAGGTAGGTATGGTTGGAAGTCATGGTGTCTTGGTTATCGCAAGGTTTATTAGTACATTATTTTTTATGCTTTCTTGTGAATTTATTTTTATCATGGAATTCACTTATTATACATGTAAACATTTTTTATAGAAGAATTGTTGGTATCTTATTTGGATTTACCACTCACACCCTACATAGGCATCTCGATACATGTAGATATCTAGGTTAGGGAAAAGTTCAAATAGTATATGGTTGAGTCAAGGAGCATGGATCTAATAGAAGGATCAGTACAAACATTAAGGGATTCTATAGAGTTTTTATTAATTATTCTTCTTGCACTGTTACTATGTTTATTATTTCCACATATGGACCCTACTTATTATTCATTACACAACATGTGTGTCATTTTATATTGTTTTCTTCTACATTTTTTACTCTGAGTTATTATATTTTATTTATATCCTTAATGTAGATATTGAGGGTATTGTCTCCCCACCAATGGTGTTTGGACCCTTGATACTATTTGGTGGCCTCTTACATATGGGAAGGTGTTCATGAGGTCTTTTGTCTCTCCAGATAACACTAGGTGGTTTGGATTTGGGTGTTGTATCCTTCTTTTGTTTCTTCTTGAAAAATCATCCACCACATATTAAGATATTAAATCTCTTCCCTATCAATACATCCATGAACAAACACAAAATGGAACAATTGATTTAAAATTTATACCATTTAAAACAAGTAATAATCCCTAGAGTGGTTGGGATTTCCCCAAGACCATACAATCCACTAGTATTAACATGTAGTTTCAAAAGAGCAGGCAATATCATGTACACATGATACACATCTCCCAATTATGTTTGAGTTTTTCCTACACTGTTACAGTGATATATTATTTTATTTTGACACAAGAAATAATTTAATATATTTGTACCATCATTGATTTTTTTAGCACTACATCTCTTTCTTATTTTATAGAATGTACTTCCAAATGTTTCTTTTTACATTTTTGTACGAACAAAACAACCTATTCTTATACTTCTTCTTCTTAATCTCTAAAAACTATTCTTGATAATTATATAAATTCTCATAGATATAACTCATAATTCTCTTCTTCTTATTATTGTTCTTTCATGTGTGATGTTGTATTTAAATTTTTTCAATTTATTAATTTTATCACACACCATGGTGTAGAAAAAAATGTTCGAATTTGAATTAAAAATTATAATTAAAACAAATAACTTCCTTCAAAAAAATTTAAACATATTTACTGTATTCACACTTATTTATTATTCATTTTTAACACTTTAAATTCACTACCACAAATTAGAAATTTTCATAGTGTGACTAATTTTTTAGTCCATAACTTTTCTAATTTTATTATACTTTGTTTTGTGAACATTGATTTTCCTTTACTTGAACAAAAAAATATCATTCTTTGATGTTTAAAATTTGATCAAATATATTTGGAATTATCCCAAATATATTTTCGTCATGATAAATTATAATATAAATTTTTATATTTCATATATTAGATTTCTTAAAAATTCACTATGTCTAAAGATATATGTACATCAAAAGTCTTACATAGTTCACATAGAGTCATATATGAATAGATAAAGTCTTGCATGACTCAAAAAATTCATATGTTGTATCATTAAAAGTCATACACCCTAAATTGAAGTCTTACAATATAAGTCTCACATTTCTTCAATGTTATATATCACACATATAAATTCCTGTGATGAATTCTATATGTAGCCATCAATGTCTAGCATGCAGACTAAATTGACTTACATGGTATTAAAATATTCTTACAACCACATCAAAGTGTTGTTACCTTCTCATAGAATTCATATGAGATGGATTAAACACATACACCACATAGAAAAGTTATATTCTAACACTTAATGGTTTTTGAATCAGAATTAAGTAATTTTTCAGCCATAGTAGAAAAATTATAGACTTCATTAAATGAATTAGGGACCTCTAAACCATTCTAAAATAGCTTCAAATGCATTCAAATACTCTATAAATATGTAATATTATTCACATAAAATGAAACACCAAGAAAATATATTGAGTTCAAACATGATATATACATTTACAAAAAAAGACAACATATTAATCACTCTAATTCATTTTCACAACACACCTTTTTCAAAAAATCAATAATATCCTCAAAATACATATCTGGCGCAAAAATCATTCCTTTTGGATTTTATTGGAAACTAAGGGACATATATCACTATCCATATCAATACACATAAACATGGATCATAATTCAATAATTATAATATAGCTTGAGTGAAATCTATGTGGGAAACAAGAACATTAAATAATAGTATCATGTTATTCACAAAATAGCCATTTATATTCATACATTATTCAAACCAAATCCTCCTGATTTAACTAGAAAAAATGATACTACTTGAAAATTCATCTAAGAATGGTTCACTTATTCTTTAATCAATACTTCATCATCTCATCATATCTTCTCGCAACTTAAAAAAACCTTGATCACTTGTTATTTAATAAATACTTCATTATCACATCATATTTTCCCTCAACATGAAGATTTTCCCCAGGAATCTATAATACACATACACATTTATGAACTATAATGAAATATTAGAACATTTCACATGTGCACAACAATTAATTAATAACTTACCCCTTTAAATTACATTCCCCAAACATATACCCCCCTTAAGAGATTACTCCCCTAAAACTTAAACACTTATCAATGGATTACTACCCCTGTGTATTTTTTTCTCCCCCTTTGTGAATAAATTAATAGATTAAACACAAAAAAGATTTTTGTTTCTAAATTTTCTCTACCTTTGAAAAAATTAATCCAAATAACAAGATGAGATAGGGGATTGAATAAATATACCTTAGTCTTGATAGGAATGAGGTTAAACTCCCATCATCAACCTTAATATATTATAAGCATCCATTGAAAATGGTTTAGTGAAAATATAAAATTTCTCCTTTTTAGGAACAAACAATAAATATTAATGCATTATTTTCCACAATATCATTGATGAAGTGATACTTTATTTCAATTTTATTCGATATAGAATTTGGAACCATATTTATTGAAATATTAATAGCACTTTGTTTATGAAATCCATGAGTAGTTCTTATTTCACCTCAACATTAATATCTTCTAATCGAGTTCTCATCCAAATATGTTAAGTTTTATCTTGAGTAATAGCCACATATGCTACTTAAATAGTACTCAAAGTCATATAATATTGATTAATAGTGTTCCAACATAGACACCTATCTCCTAGGAATAAAACTCCACCACATGTTGACCCCCTGTCATCAAAATTTCATTCCTAATCAAGATATGAAAATATAAATAAATTGATTTGTCCTTTCATTCCATATTTCACCCTAGGAGTCAATTGTTCCTTTTATGTACCTAGGAATATTCTTTCTAACCATGATATAGGAATCATTTGGTTCACTTTATTATGATGCACTGCTTCCATGCACGGACGTCTTGGGAGGTGATGTAGAGACGTACATTATGTGATAATATTATAATGTGTTAGTATGCTAACAATATGTGAAATATGATAATAAACTCTTCAAATTTAGGCAAAACTATCCAAATCTATATTCCATGTCTTTAAAACCATGCATGTTAGATTATCAGCTGGGTAGAAATAATTTTCTCTCATGATAAATGGGTAGGATTCATGATCAGATTCCCTAGTTTCCCAATCCTTGATATCATGTTTTGTTTGGCCTATGAATGTCCATTTTTTACTCAATCCATGGTCAACAATGAAAAAAAAGACATTTTTCATCTTATTAATCTTTCAGATGAGTGGGAAAAATGTGTTTTCAATGCTTCAACATCAGTCTTCTTATCGATCAAGGATTATATACCAGTGTTCTTGGATAACCATGTTCGAGATATATAGGGAAGCAATCTATAGTGAAAACAAAAAACCCGGACTTATAGTTTACTCCTACGGTGTTTACGAAACCAAATGATATCCACTAATGCATAGGTGATATATAAAGGTATTCATATTGTTTCTAAATTCCTTTTTTCCATCATTCTAGCATCGAATCAAAAGTTTACTTGTTTTTTGGGTAAATGGGAAAATTCAGTACGAAATGTAGTGGGTGGGTTTATAGGATTGTTTTCCCGTGTTCATTAAATATATACCTTCCTCAAAATGTGGTTCCAAGGGGTGGGAAAATATTTTTCCTAGAATACGGTGATATCCATTACAATGTTTTCTGAATGGAATATTTTAGAGGTAAGGAATAACCCTCATCTTGAGGGTCTCTTATGCTCATGGATGGAACTGATCTCCAGAAAAAGGGGTTTGATTTCCAACATTGGATTGTTTATTAAGGAATGGGAATATTCTACCTCACTAATAAAATTATTTCATTATAAAAATCAACTTCGTGATGGAAAAAGAGTGGATTTTAAGGGGCACTGAATTTGTTGGAACCCTCCCACTAAAGGGTTGAACCTGAATATTGATGGCTCGTGTATCCTGGGAGAAGTCAGGGGGTTGTTCGGTGCCAGAGAAGATATTTGTTTTTTTCATTCAATGAAAACTTTGGGAGTGTGTATTCTCTTTAGGTGGAGGCTTGGGATTTATTACATGGTCTTCAGTTCTACATGTCTAAGAATATTACTCTCACAGGCATCAAAAAATATTAAAAATTTATTTACATATCTCTCAATAACCTTAGTACCAACCCCGGTCTATATCATATTATAACTAGAGATGTAGATCTCTCATTGACAACCAGACCTATTGATATCACACTTGGATAGAGGGAAACAAGTTAGAAGATTATCATGTGTCAAGGTACGATCGTGATGAAGAGTTTTTTTCCTTTTCTTGGGTGGGATCCATTTCCCCATAGTGTGTAAACATATTTAGATTAGTCTCTATTAGGATTCTCTAATCCCCCCCCCCCCGATTTCTTATTTTAGTCTAATGATTGAAGGTTTCTTCTATTTTTAATAGTGTACTTTCATTTTTCTCAAATTATTAAAAAAATGATATTTTGTGTATGATATATAAAATATCCAAACCTGAAGATATTAACTATAAAAACACTCAATAATATTATATAATTCTATTTGATAAACTTTTTTCCCTTTATTATATTAACACAACTTAGTTCCCACTAAAATGGGTGTGGAAACTGATTTGTGTCCTCTATTCTGAACTTATTTAGAATCCCCTAGGTAAACTTATATTGAGAAATAAAAATGCTATCTTCCTATTGATATATTTTTAAACCCAAAAAAATATCTCATTTCACCATGAGTGACCTTTTCAAATAAATTCTTAATCTATAAAGAAAACTCTACACATACCATTTTATCATTTTCAGTAAATATAATATCATATACATTAAAAAACAATGAGATTTACCTCATTGTCATATTTGATGTAGAGGTTATTTTTATCAATTTTTAAAAATGAAACTTATTTAATTAGGTGTATAGATCAGAATATCAAGATCTTGAGGATTTTTTCATCCTGTATAAATCCTTCATTAACCTAAAAACATACCTCTCATCTTCTCCATGAAATAACCCACAAGGTTGTTCAATATAAACCACTTCTTCCAATTCACCATTTAGGATAGAAGAATTAAAATCCATTTGTAATATGTTGTATTACCTTTGTTTTTCAATAAAAAGCAATATTATAATGGTATTCATCATTCCCAATGGTCCAAATTTCTCCTCAAAATCAATCCCTTCTACATGAGAACACCCTTTAAACATAATTCTTAATTTGTTTCCAATAATATATCTTTTTTTATTCAATTTGTTTTGGAATATTCACATTGTTCTAATAATATCATTATATTTAGGCTTAGGGACCAATTACCAAGTCTCATTATTCTATATATAGTCTAGTTCATTTTTCTTAGAATCAACCCAATCGTGTTGTTGTAAATCTTCTTTAAGATCTATTGGCCCAACCTCTAAAAATAGTGAGGTATGTGATATTGTCTTCAAAGTAACCCTATTTTAAACTTATTCTCAATAATCTACAATGATTTTTTGGACATTAAAATACAATATTTTCCTTGAATAATATGGTTGGGGTATTGATTAATCATTAGAATAGTTTGAATCAACTTCCCTAACCAGTAAATGTTCTTTAATTTCATTATTTTCATAAATTTCATTATTCTATTTGAAGAAACAAATCATCATCACTTATGGAACTTCCTTATTCATGTGTATATACTTTATTTTTATGTTTCATAACCTTCTCATCAAAAGTTTAAAGAATATTCCCTGTCAAATTTTTTTAATATCGGTATCCTATTCCTTTTTCAAGATAACTAAGGAAGATCTTTTCAACGTCTTTTTACTCAAAATTCCCAATATTTTCTCCTTTAAATGTGATCACAAAAGGGATTACAAAAAACCTTAGATAATTCCAAAATATATGATTATTATAATATATATCATATGGGTACATATCTAAATTTATACTATATAATAGCAAATTTTGAATATGAACCACTGGTCCAATGTCTTGTATCTAAAAATACCATGATGTGTAATGCTTTATCAACATAGTTCAAGCCATATCCACCAAACTCATATTCATTCATTGAACCACACCATTATATTGTGGTGTTTTTGGTGAACTACTTTTGTGGTGAATACCATTCTTCTTAAGATAATCATAAAACCTTCCACTAGTGTATTTGGCATCATTATCTATATGGATCTCCATCAAAGGAAACCCACACTCATTTTATACTTCTTATGAAATTATTAAAAATTATTAGAGCCTATGATTATAATTCATAAATAGAATCAAATTAATCCAAGTAAATTAATCACTAATATAAATAAAATACTTATCTCCATCTATTTATTATTTCCAAATGGGACCAAAAATATCTGGATAGATATGCTTCAAATTATGATTTGATTTAATATATAAATTCTTGTGTATATAATTAACAATATTTATCATTTGGCATATTGATGAAATCTAATTCCTCTGCCTTTTTATTATAGGTACATTGAAAATATTTCCTCCTCAAGTAATCTTTCTCTAATTCTTTAATCCTGGATTTTCAAGTCTTTTATTCCATAGTGGTTTTTCTTCTTTTATACTCAAATAACATGAATTTTAAAAATTTAAAACCTGAAATATATTACCACTTATTTTCTGAACGTTTTTCAAAATGAATACATTTTTTAAGATATTCATGAAAAATATGACCCTCTAAAAGTTCACTGCATTTCCTTCATCAAAAAAATTGAGACACTCTAAGGAAATTATCATTCATTCCTTTAATAGAAAATATGTTCTTTGATTTCAGTTGGTATTTCCCTATCACAGTTTATCTAACACCTTTGTTTTTGAGTGACCCATAATTTAAAAATGTCACTATTCCATCTTTTTTACTTTTCAATATCCTTTAAAATATTTAAATCCCCTATAATATGAATGGAACATCCACTATCTGGAATTCATGTATTATCTCATTTTGATTATTTAAGTGATACTTCAACAACCAAAACATTATCTCTAGATTTAAACATAATATTAAAAGGATTTTTGATTATTTTTACACATATTTTCCTATTTTGGTAGATGGACGAGTAAATTATTTTAATAGTGACTAATCTGGTCACATATTTTGTAGACTTCTTCTAGAATTTCAAACATATTCTGTAATTTCTATCCAAAATTTTCAATCAGTTTCTAAAATTTCTTCCTTTGAGAGGGATTAATCCTTCTAAAAGTCTTCCTTACAAATCTATAAGTCTCATAATTGTGTTAATAATTTAATAGAAACATTCTATAAAAATTCTATAAGCCTCTATAGTCCCAAAACTACCCATAGAAAGAATACTTTCCTCTGTAGACATATTATTGTCCAGCTATTGAAACATATATTCCTTCATAATTTGAGTCATCAATATTGGATCCCTTTTTCAAACCAAGATTATTATATTCTCCTAACATATTATTATTAAATGAAAAAAAATCCTTTTTAGACTCACGAGTTTTAGTTTTTTTATTCAAGTTTAAGTTCCCAAAAATTCAAAATTTATGATATTCTCTTGATTTTTGAACAATCTTGCTCTTATTTACTTTAATCTTATCAAACATTTGAATAATTTTTTCATGATTTTTTTCAATCAGAGATATTGATTTTTATTCAATCATAATACATATTCTTATTTGGATATCATCCAACATATTGCATATATTTTTGTAATATGGATTCAGAATTTGTATGTTCTTCTTCTACCTTAAATAGTTTGTGTTGAATATGATAAATCCCTTTATCTTTAATATTTATTTTTTCTACCATATTAATGTTTAATATTTTATCATCATTACTAATTATCTTCAGATATTCAACTTATTTCAATGGTTTTTATTTTTCTTCTTCATGGATAGATCCATTGATGCTAGAAGATAGACTATTTTTCATCTAAATTTAGATCTCCTTGATTAACTATGAGATCCTAAAAATATATTCATTTAATTATCTCTTCATCATAAAATCCAAATGAATTTATTATTATTCACTTATAATATTTATAATTCCATTACTAATGAATTATTCTTTATTCGCCTTAGAAATTATAATATTTTCATCAATGTCACTAGAAGTTTTAGTTTCCTCTTCTTCATCACATATTTCACTATCTTCACACTTGGATAAGAATTTTATATTTTCTTAAATAGGGAAATTATATCCCTTACATTTATAATAAAAATTTTACTTTCCAATATTTGTTACTTTCTTCTTGAATGTTCTAATTTTCTTTCTTGTTCATCTTTACTATCTTCATATTATTTCAAACATCAACAAATTGCAGAAAAATATCTAATGGATCCACACTTAAAACATTTCAGTATAATATTTACCTTTAACTTTCCATTTTCTATTCTCATATTAATTTTGATAATGGATGAAATTTAATTAAACTTTATATCTATATATAAATACAAATCTAAACAATAAACTTCAACATAATCAATATTCTTCATATACTTATCTTGTTTTAAGGCATTAAAAAACATTTCTTTTCATCCTTAAACATTTTCTTAAAAATATTATTTTATTATTATCTTGTAGACAATTAAGGTTTTTTTAAGTTGTCAATAAAAGATGTTTCTTGATCTTTATCCTCTAAATATGATACTTTAGTATCAAACATTTATAGTATGATGTAAAATATTTGTGAAGAATCTACCTATAATTTAATCATCCAGTATTTACATATCTTCATATTTCAGTCTCTAAATATATATATTTTCATACTTTATTTTGATATTTCCTTTATATATATTCTCAATATTTCCCCATATTACTTTTTCCATTTTTATTCCTTTGAATTTCATAAATTTACTCTCTAAAAGGGAAGCTAATATAGTATTCTAAGAACAAACATCATTTTCCAGATTCTTCTTATCTACCACTAGCATGGAAACACCTTCATAATGGGGATTAAATTCTTTAGTTGAAACATTCTAGGCTTCATAACTGATGGATAATAAATAATGAGACATTATTTCCTTAAATATATGACAACCCTTCCCATAAAAAATGGGAGTCCCCTTATTGTTCACAAAATATAGATTATCCAAAAATAAAGGAAATAGGAGAATGTAACTTCAACCAAAAAAACTCCAAGTATAAAAACTCCAAATAAAAGATAAAAAATAAATGGAACTATATCTTTGACAATAATAAAACATACCCACAAAATCAATGAAACCATTTAGATGTGGGTAATTAGTGATTATAAATTACTTTTTAGGTTTCTTCTTGAAACAGCCATTTCCACCTATTAAGATTATAATATGTTTCATTGTCAACACATATAATAACTAAAAAGAACCTATTTTAACATACATGTATATTACATCAGTTTTTATGAATATTTAGTACATTGAAAAATATAAATTCCTGAGGACCGTAATAGTTTATTGTCTTTGAAAACTTGGAAAAAAACTTCTATCATGGGGAAAGATCTTCAACGTCTCCCATAAATATCTACATCATTATAAAATTTACCTAAAACATTTATTTGTAACCTAGGGAGAGGTAACATAAGAAAGTGGTTAGAATAGATTCTCGGTAAGGGTAAAAAAATAAAATGTATAAGAATAACATGAAAAAAAGGGTATCGAACATGATCATAACATTTGAAGTTCATACCCTAAATATAAGATATAATAATAATGATTGTAAATTTATAAGTTATGAATCATAAGTAAATAATGAAGATAATCCATGAGATTATAATATAGGAATAAAACATGGGATTGTGGAAAACATATATAAAATCCTATATCAAGGTGACCTACTAAGACCTTTGTAACATGTTAGTCTTTGGATAGTCACTTGTGTACATGCTTCTGGATTGGGATGCCCTCTCATATAACCTCTTGTTTCGGGATTGGGATGTCCTCCTGTGTACCCTCTTGTTTTGGGATTTGGATTTCCTCCCATTTACCCTCTTCTTTATTGATTGGGATTTCCTCCCATTTACCCTCTTCTTTCAGGATTGGGATTCCTTCCCATGTACACTCTTCTTTAGGGATTGGTATGTTCTCCCATGTTCCCTCTTGTTTAAATATTTGGATGTTCTCTCATTTCCCCTCTTATTTCCAGATTGGGATGTTCTCCCCTTTTCCCTCTTATTTAGAACATGGGATGTCCCCTCATGTACCCTCTTCTTTTGATATTGGGATGTCCTCCCCTATGCCCTATTATTTCAGGATTGGGATGTTCTTATGTTTACCCTCGTATTTTAGGATTGATATGTTCTCCCTTTCTCCCTATTGTTTCGGGATTAAGATGTCCTTTTGTGTAACCTTTGAGATCATAAATCATTTATCATTACCCAACTCATTGGAGGGAGATATAGGTCCCACCCATCTCATAATAAAATAATTCAAACATGCACAACAAGATAATAAAACATTCATCATATCAAGACCCATAAAAATATAGGTTTAATGAACATCAAATAATAACCCATGAAATTAAGTGGGTATCATTAACATTTCATTACATCATATCATATGGAAAAGTTATAAGTTTCATAACCATTTGATCAAATAATAATCAGTGAAAAGAAACGTGTTTCTTAAACATGTAACCCATGAATGAAACAGATTTCATAAATATCATTACATTTATAATAACACATTCATATAAGGGGTATGAATGGAACCTTATGATAATTTCCTATAAATTCATGAGTAACATCAATAGATGTAATCTTATATGGAAAGTAATTTTTAAATATCCTTTAAAAATGTTTCTTGAGGAAAATACCCTTTTTTTACAAAAGTATTTTTAATATATAAAACAATTTGAAATTCAACTTTATATAAAAATAACTTTTAAACTTATGAAATCATTTTGAAAACCTTTATCCTTGAAATTAGAGAAAATAAGCTTCAAAAATTTTTAAAAATCATTTCTTTGAAAATAATTTGAAAACATATAAAGAAAGCTTGAAAATGTTTTGAAAACCATTTCATTGAAAATACTTTTAAAACATATAAATAGATATTGAAGAACAATTAAAACCATTTTCCATGAAAATTTATAAAATAATCTTGAAATAATTTTGAAATACATTTACTTTAAAATAATTTTAAAATTTATAAACAAGTCTTGATAACATTTGGAAAAATTTATTAAAAACTTATAAAATAAGTTTGAAATTTTATTGAATTTTTTTTTGAAAATACATTTTAAAAAAATATTCGTAATGATGAACCTTTTTTAAAAATACAAATTAATATTTAATTTAATTATGGTGGGTAAATATTTATATGTCATACGAGGTAAAAAACATTCCTTTTGCACGGTAAATAGGTTTTACGAATTCATTTTTTGGTAAGAGACAATAAGATTCCATTTAATAGATTGGTAAAAGAAAAAAAGGATAAAAATTTATTTTAGAGAATATAGTATAATGATATAATGTTCTTTGAAACTCTTTTTATAAAGCATAGATTTCAGACAGAATAGATGGTAAAGCCGTGCTTTCCTAAAAACACTTTCTTAACTATATTATGAAATAAAGAGTTAAAAATGGTACCAATACATGAGTATATAATTAATTAATATTGGAGAATAAATTTAATCAATTACCTTGATATACGGATCATAATATTTCATCAAGTAATCATATCATAAAAAATCTCGAAAAGCGATGAGATTATCTCGATAAACTCTTATAACATGGTAACATGGGATCATACTCTTCATGTAAGAAATTAAATTACACAAAGAATATAATATCATAAAAATATTTAGATTCATGATATAGTATGTAAAATGTAAATATATGCACCTCGAAAAATTAGTTTAGGTGCATAGAAAAACATGAATATCAAAGAAGAAAAATTGAGACAAAACTGTTTTACTGATTTGGTAACATTTGAAACATGAATCCCATGAAAGAAGGATCATAAAATGGATATTATAATAGATATAAATTTAATTATAAGATATATAAGATACAATAATGGGTATTACATACACTATACACATAAAAATAGTGGTGAACATAGCTTGTATCTCACAGAAATTATAATTGAGGTGAAATCCCTTTACCATGTGTCTTGACTATCTCTATACTAATACAAGATTCCTGTATAATAAATATATGTTTATTATAAATATTTTATATGAGAATATTATAATATATAAAACCATAAATGGTATTATTATGACCTTATATTACTAACTTTTTAATGATCCTGTGTTAACGTTTCACTTCGGGTAAAATTCATTTTGTTCTTCACATGTGTCTTAATTTCTTACATCTTTGGTCCTTATACTTTTATCATGATTCAAAAATGTAAACCATGATATAAATATAAGGTATATATAGTATATTTTTATTATAAAAATATATATAATATAGGATAATGAAATGTAATACACCATTCATCGAGACGGTAAGTCGTACGTACGCATGAATGACGTTTCCATCTTTATTGTCGTATCAACAGAAAGTATGTAAATGACATATATATATATGTGTGTGTGTGCGTATATATATATGTATATTATTCTAGTACTATCACTATATCATATATATCATATAAGTTCATTAACACCATCCTTAATAAAGTACATGTGGTGTGTGAACAAATCCCATCATTTTGAGGGGGCAGTAGTCCACACTTCCTCAAAAGAGATTATCATTTCAACACCAAATAGGAAGTAAAGGGATTTGTGTTATAAAAGGAATAAGGAAGATTAAATACATATTAAATATAAAATATGATATATATGTATATATATAGAGAGAGATAGAGTATCCATAATAATGGCCACCATGATTTGTTGCGAAGGAGAAATGAACAATCATCATTTCATGAGGTTGTAGTTCGCCATACAAAAAAACAGTATGTTCAACATCCATTAGATAGAGGTGTTATTAATAATATGTCATAAAAAATTAATGAAAACATCCTATTATAGGTATTATATTGTTTTTCACACAATAATGTAATAAAGAAAGTGGAGGGGTGGAGAAGGAAAATAAATGGAAGGAGTTTGAGAGAAGACGTTACCTCTAAACCGGGTAACTCCTTTAGGAGTGTTCGAAAGGCTTACTTGAGTGTATTTCTACCCTAAAGGAGGCTTAAAGGTCATAGGGGGGATTTTTTGAAGGATATTTGGAAATATATAGGCCGAACATAAAAGGATTCAAAGATGTGAGGAATGGGTATAGATGGTTTCCTTTTATATGGAAGGAAAATGACTCACTTGGAATGTTTTTAATAAAATTAGGGTTCCACATGTTCTTACCCAAAAAAGTTATTAACTAACAACCAAGCGCAATAATTTAGGTTTTATGGACTAAATATGGAAATTCAATGGGTTTTGGACAAGAGGTTTGGTAATTTGGGCCCTTATTTTTAAGGTTTAGTCCCTAATTAATCTTAATATGGCCTTAACTAGTGTGATTAATTTTAATCACTTTTACTATTAATTTTGGAAAAAAATTAACTTAGTCTTGTTAGAATCAAAATATTAAAATAAATAAAGTGTTTTATGTCAGATTTTTTAAATTAAATTCACATAAGTGGAAAATTTATGATTAGTGTTAATCCCATAGATGGGACGAAATAATGACGTTTTAAATTAGGAATAAGTTCAAAAGTTTGTCTATATTTTATATTCAATTTTGAAGTGAAATTTATTATAATGAATTAAATTGTATTAATATAGGTAATATTTATAAAATGTGACTTTTAAAACATATTTATAATCTAAGTTATAATTAATAATTAATTATACAAAAATTTAGTTTTTAACTAAAAAGTAGTATTTTCAATATTAATCAAAAAATTTAGTTTCTCAAAAACTATCCTAAAAATTCACCCTAGGATAATTTTGGTGTTAAAAATTCAAAAATGAAGTTTATTTTATCAAATTAAATTTCTTAATGCATCTAAAATTACTTTTATTATTAAATGTGGTTCATTCAAGAAAATAGTATTTAAAAAAAGAACTTCACCAAAAATATAATCATTCATTATCAATATGTTTTATTTATATCTATCAGTTATAAACAATAATTGAAAACTAGTTATTACTATTCTTGTAACTATGTTTAACATTTAGGTTATAACTACCTCATTTAAATAATTATATATATATATATATAAGAATATGTTTCATAGAAACTTAGTGTTGTGTGCATTGTACGCCACATTGGTGTTGCGTGTAATGTATTCCAATTTGTATGCCAACTCGGTGTTTCATGTAATGTATTCTAAGTCGTTGTTTCATATAACACAAGACAAGTTTTTATTTATTATTAAAGTAATTTTTTCCTTAGTGTGTTAATATATATATATATATAACTATTTCCAGTGTCATGTGAAACAAAAAATATCGAAAAGACAAATAATTTGAAAACAATAATTCACAAAATCTTAGGGTGTTACATTCTACACCCCTTAAAATGAATTTCACCTGAAAAATACATCTGGGTTATTAAAGGTTTAATACATGAAAGTTTCATTCATAGAAACCCACATATTAAAAAGGATACTAAAACATCCCTTAAAAATGGAAATTTGGGACCATAATGGATTCTCAATGTAACATATAAATGGGTTTTCACATATGAGAACATAAGTTGGGAGTGATGATTGGACATGGAGGAAAAGCGTAAATATTTAAAGGGATTTAATGATTTCATCAATCACAAAGAAGTGAATGATCAAAGGAAATTTGAGAGCCTAAAATTCATAAACCTATGATGATTTAGAATGCCATTAGCTCAAAGAAAATTAAGGTATTCTGAGAAAAAAAATTGATCACTTTCAAAATTTTGATTAATTCGTGATAAATTTATATAAAAAAATTCATTCTTGTGTTATTACTTGAACAATTTCTAATAAATCTATTACCTCATGTAATAAATGTCCTGAAATTAACTTTGATGAATAAATCACTAGAATACACTTTTAACGGATCTTAAGGCCCATAAAAGAATAAAGAGTATAACTATATGTCTCTTAAAAAATCAACATGCATTAATATATAAAAATAAAAAGTAACACTATTGGTTCATCATAAATATTTATTCCTCAAAAATAATTATAAATTAATCAGGACATCGCGTAGGATAGTGGTAGGCATGAAACCCTATTCGTCCTTTGGTAATGGGTTCATGACCGGTGCCTTACCAGACATGATTGGTTGTCACCTGACATACGTGATATCCTTTTCAAATCCCTGGTTATCCTTTTAACCAAGTTTTTCAACATAAACTCAATCCACAAATACTTCCTCTTAATTTTATCTTAAGCTTTCATGAATGGTTAACCTTGCAACAATTGGGCCTCATTGATAGCACAGACACCCCGCCTTAACATTGTCATTGGGTCATGGCCCACTAGGTACTACTAGTTTCCCCCACAAACATGTGGTCCCCACCCTGGGCCCACCCACATGCCTGAATGATCAATCTGACTAATGATAGTCCCCACATGCCAACACATGTCCTCTCCAGTGTGCTTTTTACTCACTCACAAAGAACTAGGGAAACATCCTAAAAGTTCACCCATCCTAATCACTAATCTAGGCCAATCATACTTAACTATGGAGTTCTAATCAGGTAGGATCCTAAAAACAAAGTGTCACCATGTTGAAATGTGTCATATCATTTAGTCATTTAACCATTTATCATTGTGAGGTGTTACTTCACCCCCTTTCAAGCACAACATCCTCATTGTGGGCCCTACATCTCAACCTAGCTAGTACACCACACTTAAGGCTGAGTAAAACCTCTAATACCAACTATAGAAACTGTGGCTTAACATAGATGGATATTACACCATTTTAGATAAATATTTATTGAATAGCAAAAATATATGCCTGTGGACTATAATAGTTTAGTGTCTTTGTAAACTTGGAAACAAAATATTCTATCCAAGTGAAAGATCTTTAACATATCCCATAAAGATCTACAGTATTATAACTTCTACCTAAAACTTTTCTTTGTAACATAGGTAGAGGAAAACTAAGAAAGGGGTGATCATAGATTCTCTATAAGGGTAAATGAAGAAAATGTGTAAGCATAACATGAAAAAAATGGTTTGGAATATGATAATAATATTTAAAGGTCATACCCTGAATATCAGAGATCAATATAAATATTTTGAATTTATAAGACATGAATCATAATGAAATAATGAACATAATCCAGGATAGGATAACATAGAAATAAAACATCAGATTGTGGAAAACACATTTAAAACCCTAAGTCAAGGTGACCTACCAAGACCTTTGTAACATGTTATGCTTGGGCTAATCACATGTGTACATACTTCAAACTTGGGATTCCATCTTATGTACCCTCTTGTTTCGGGATTGGGATTTCCTCCCATGTACCCTCTTGTTTTGGTATTGGGATGTCCTCCCATGTACCCTCTTCATTCGGGCTTGGTATGTCCTCCCGTGTACCCTCTTCTTTTTGGGATTGGTATGTCCTCTCACATACCCTCTTCCATTGGGATTGGGATGTTCTCCCATGTCCCCTATTGTTTTGGGATTTGGATGTTCTCCCCTTTTCTCTATTGTTTTGTGATTGGGATGTTCTCCCATGTTCCCTCTTATTTTGAGCTTAGTATGTCCTACCATGTACCATATTCGTTTGGTATTGGGATGTCCTCTTGTTTTCCCTCCTCTTTTGGGACTGGGATGTTCTCTCGTGTACCCACTTCTTTCAGTATTGGAATGTTCTCTCTTATTCCATTTTTTTTTTACTTAGGATGTCCTCCTGTGTACCCTTTGAGCTCATAAAACATTTATCAGTACCCATTGTATTGGATAAAGATATAGTTCCCACCCATCTTGTAATAAAATCATCCATACTAGTGACACAAGATAATAAAACATTAATCATATCATCACCCATAAAATGACACATTTTATGAAAATCAAATAATAAAACATAAAATGAAATGGGTATCATTAATATTTCATCACATCATATTCTATAGAAAAGAGATAGGTTTCACAACCTTTTAATCAAAGCACAACCTGCGAAAAGAAGCGAGTTTCTTAAACATGTAACCTGCGAAAGAAACAGATTTCATAAAGACCATGACATTAAGAATAACACATTTTTATAAGGGGTATTAATGGAACCTTTATAAAATTTCCTAGAAAGGAATGAGTAACATCAATAGATGTCATCATAAAAGGAAAGTAATTTTGAAATATCCTTTAAAATGTTTCTTGGGAAAAATATAATTTCTTATTATAAAAAGGATTTTTAATACAAAAAACCATATGAAATAATTTTCATAAAAAATACTTTTAAAAAATAAGAATTCATTTTTAAAACCTTTTTCCTTGAAAACATAGAGAATAATCTTCAAAACATTTAAAAACCCATTTTCTTCAAAATAACATCAAAAACATATAAATAAAGCTTGAAATCATTTTGAAACCCATTTCTATAAACATAATTTGAAGACTAATAGATATATCTTTAAGACATTTTCAAAACCATTTTCTATGAAAATTTATAAAATAATCTTGAAAACATTTTGAAAACTATTTATTTGAAAATACTTTGAAAAATTGTAAATAAGGCTTGAAAATATTTTGAACACAATTTTCCTTGAAACCTATAAAATAAGTATAAAACATTTTGAAAACAATTTTTGTTGAAATATAATTTTAAATAACATTTTCTTAGTGATTAACTTTTCAAAAATTCAAAATAAGCTTCAAAGGAATGACGGTGGGTCAATCTTTACATGTTGTACAAGGTAAAAAGAACATTCCTTTTGCACGGTAAAAAGGATAGAAATATTCCTTGTTAAAAAATTCAAAATAATATTACTTTTAAGATATTTTTAGAATAAAAAAGGGTAAAATTTTCTTTTATATATTTTTGGATAATGGTATAATATTCTTAGAAACCCTTTTTAGAAAATGTAGATTTCATACCGAAGAGAGGGTAAAGTCAAGACTTCCTAAACACACTTTCTTAAATATATTACATATCAAAGAGTATAAAATGGTTCCAATAAATTATTATATCTTGAATAACCATAGAATAATAAAATTCATGAAGGTATTTGAGATATGGATCATAAGATTTCATCAAGGAAGCATAATCATAAACAATCTCAAAAAGTGATGAGATTGTCTCAATAAAATCTTATAACATGGTAACTTTGATCATACTCTCAATGTATGAAATTAAATTAAATGAGGCATATAATATAATTAAAATATTTATATTCATGATATATCATGTAAAATGGAAATATATGAACCTCGAAAAATGATTTTACGTGCATAACAAAACATGAGTCTCAGAGAAGGTAAATTGAGACAAAATTGGTTTACCAATTTGGTAACTTTTGAAAATAAAACCCCCTAAAAAAGGGATAATAAAATGGACATGTGAATAGCCATAAATTTAAGTATAAGATAAATAGGATACAATCATGTTTGGTACATACACCACACATAAGGAAAGAGTGGCGAACATGTCTTGTATCTCACAAAAATGAAAAATGAGATAAAATACCCTTACCTTGTGTCTTGACTCTCTCTATATTCACACCAGATTCCGGTATAATAAATATAAGTTTATTATAAATGTATTAAATAATAATATTATTTTAAATAATACCATATATGGTTTTATTGTGACCTTATGTTACCTTATTTTTAACGATCCTATGTTAAAGTTTCACTTCAGGTAAAATTCGCTTTGTTCTTCGCATGTGTCTCAATTTGTTACATCTTTGGACCTTATACTTATATCATGATTACCTAATTTAAAACATTATATGAATATCATTTATATACAGTATATGTTTATTATAATAATCTATATAATATAGGTGTATTAATTGGCATACACCATTCATGGAGACGGTAAGTCGTACGTACGCATGATCGGCGTTTCAATCTTTATTATCGTATTGAATGAAAGTATGAAAATGACATATATATATATATATATATTAGTATTAATATATCATATATATCATATAATTTCAATAAACCCATCCTTAATACATTTCATGTGGTGTGTGAACGAATCACTTCGCTTTGAGGGGGTGGTAGTCAACACTTCCTTAGACGAGATTATCATATTAACATCAAATAAAAAGTAAAAACACATGTGTTATAAATAGAATAAAGAATATTAAATAAAAATTAAATAAAATATATGATATATATAAATATTTTCTATTTCATAATGGCCCCCATGATTGGTGGTAATGGAGAAATGAACAATCATCATTTCGTGAGGAAGTAGTTCACCGTACACAGAAATAATATGTTCAACATCCATTAGATGGAGGTGTGTGTATGTTTAGTTCAAAAAAATTTCATAAAATCATCCTAGTAAAGTTATTATACAGTTTTTTTCATACTATAATGGAATAAATAGATTTTATGGGGTGGAGATGGAAAATAAATGAAAGAGGTTGAGAGAAGATGTTACCTCTAAATCGGGTAACTATATTTAGTTTGGGCCAAAAACTTACTTGAGAGGATTTATTCCCTATGGAGGCATAAAATTAGTAAGTGGGCTTTTTGAGAGGATATTTGGGTGGATATTATTTGAACTTAAAATTTTTTAGGTGTTTGAGGAATTGGTATAGGTGGTGGCCTTTTATAGGGAAGGAAACAGACTCACTTGTAAATTTTTGAAACAAGTTAGGTGTATACATGTTCTTACCCAAAACAAGTTATAAAAAACAAACCCAAAACAATAGTGGAAGGTTTATGTAAGAAATATGGACATAAAAAGGGTGTTTTACAAGTTTTTTGGTCATCTGGGACCTTAATTCTAAGGTTTAGTCCCTAATTATGCTTAATTTGGCCTTAACTACTGTGATTAATTTTAATCACTTTTACTAATCATTTTGGTCAAATATTAACTTGTATTTATTAGACTAAAAATATTAGAATAAATAAAATGGTGTATTTTTTATTTTTAAAATTCAATTCATAGAAGCAGTAAAATTAAGATTAGTGTTAATCTTGCCGACGTGACGAAATAACAAAGTTTTAAAGTAAGAAAAAGTTCAAAAATTTGTTAAGATTTTATATTCAATTTCAAAGTGAATTTTATTATAATTAATTACATTTTATTAATCAATATAATATTAATCTAATGGGAAATTTAAAAAATATTTATAATCTCATTTATCAATAATTTATTAATTAGAAAAAAATGTAGTTTTTAACTAAAAAATATTATTTTAACTATTCATCAAAAAATGTAGTTTCATAGGAAAATCTCAAAAATTCACCCTAGGATAATTTCGGTGTTCTAGATTCAAAATTATTTTTATTTTATCAAATTAAATTTTTCAATCTGTATAATATTAATTTTATTATTAAAAACGGTTCAGTCCAGAAATTAGTATTTTTAACATAAAAGGACTTCACAAAAAAAATTATCTTTTATTATCAATATTTTTTATTTATATAAATCAATTATAAAAAATATTTGAAAAGTAGTTATTAAATTTACTATAAATATTTTTAATGGTTATTTTATAACTACCTAATTTAAATAATTATATATATATATATATATATAAGAATATGTTTCTTAGAAACTCAGTGTTGTGTGCATTGACTACTCGAAACCAAGGATTCCCTAATGGTTTAAAACTATTGGTAAAGAATACCAAACTTTTGGTATATGTTATACCAAAGGTTTGGAAAACCATTAGGTGATAAGGTATAGGGATATCCTTATACCAATGTTTACCAAGAAACCTTTGGCTGAGACCATTAAAAAAATCAACTTCCCAATGGTTTTGGCCAACTATTGCAATACAGAAGTACCAATGGTTTGTAACCATCTGTAATTATAACTTTATAACCTATACCAAAAATTAAAAAAATGTTGGTATATAGGATTTATAATGGTTTTTCGTATAATTGTTGGTATATATTATATGTAGAACTTATATTCCAATGGATTGTGAACCGTTGGTGTAGTGTTTTACCAATAGTTTTCTCTGAACCATTGGTATAGAAGATTTATTCAGCTTTATACCAATGGTTTATACACAGTTAGTATATAGTACTCCAGAATTACACTGCATCCTTCCCTCTTAAATGCCCAATATAGAATCATTCCCTCTTTCCTACCCTATACAGAATTACATATCAAGCCTACCCTCTACCGAATTACACAGCAACCTACATCCCCTCTTGCCTCCCCTCTGCAGTATATAGAATTAAACACTTGAAGATACAAAAAATACAATATAAAATAATTATCTAACACCTAAAAAATAATGAATTCCGAAAAACACTCATGCCCATGATACAATGTATAGAATTCAAAAAAAAACACTCATGGAGACAATATACAGATTGACACCGAAACCAAAACAGAAACACCTAAAATACCAAACACCCTTGGAACTATCTTCCTATGATTATGGGCTCTGTATCCTCTATCCATATCCTTTATATGGTGGTTATGGATCTTATTTGAATGTGATGTGATATTTATATATCATTCTATATTTATATATTTCATGTTGTGGTTATGTGATATTTATCTATCATTCTATACTTATATATTTCATGTTGTGGTTATGTGGGGGGATGTCCAGGGGAGTGGGGTAGTGTCTGGGGAGTTGGGGTGTCTGGGGGGGATGTGTAGGGGGTGTGGTTGATGTCCATTGGGGTGGGGGTGTCCAGGGGTGGGGGTGGGTTGTCTTAGAGGGTGGGGTGTCCAGGGGTTGGGGGTTGTCCAGGGGGTTGGGGGCTGTCCAAGGGGGGAGGGTTGTCCAGGGGGTGGTGGTGTCCAGGGGGTGGGGTGTCCAGGGGGTGGGGACAGTCCAAGGGGGTCGGGGGTGTCCAGGGGTGTGGGGGATGTCCAGTGGGTGGGGGTGTCTAGGGGGTAGGGGTGTCCAGGGGTTGGGGGGCTATCCAAGGGGGTGGGGGTGTCTAGGGGGTGGGGGATATCTAAGGGGGTGGGGTGTCCAGGGGTGGGGGCTGTCCATGGGGGTTGGCGGTTGTCCAATGGGGTGGGGTGTCCAAGGGGAGTCAAGGGGTGTGGGGGCTCTGCAAGGGGGTGGGGTGTTCATGGGGATAGGGAGAGGGCTGTCCATGGGGGTGTCTAGGGTTGGGGGATCTCTAAGGGGGTATGGGGTTTCTGGTGGGTGTGGGTGTCTAGGGGTGGGGGTTGTACAAGGGGTGTGGGGTCGTCCATGGGGTTGGGGTGTCTAAGGGGGTGGGGGTGTCCACGGGGGTGGGGGATATCCACAGTGGTACGGGTGTCTAGGGGGTGGGGTTTCCAGGGGATGGGGGACTTCTAGGGTGGGGGATGTCCATGGGGGTGGGGGTGTCCAGGGGTGGGGTGGGGTTTAATAAAGGTGGGGGATATCCAGGGGGTGGGGGTGTCTAGGGGGTGGGGATGTACAAGAGGGTGGGCCTGTCCAGGGATGTCTAGGGGTGTAAAGGGGGTGTGTGGGTGTCTAGGGGGTGGGGGTGTCCAGGGGTGGGGGGATGACCACAAGGGTGGGGGTGTCCAGGGGGTGGGGGGATGTCCTGGGGTGGGGTGTCCAGGGGTGGGACTATCCAGGGGGCGTGGGGGGGAGGGTTGTCTATGGGGGGCTATCCATGGGGTTGGGATGTTCAGGGGGTGGGGGTGTCTAGGGGGTGGGGGTTCTCCAGGGGTGGGGGGATTTCTATGGGGGTGGGGGTGTCCAGGGGTGTTGGGGGTGTCCAGGGGGTGGGGTGGTGTCTAGGGGTGGGGGTTGTCCAAGGGGGTGGGGGTGTCCAGGGGGTGGGGCTGTCCAGGGGGTGGGGGTTGTCCAAGGGGGTGGGGGTTTATAAGAGGTGGGTGGATTTCCAAGGGGGTGGGTGTCTAGGGGGTGTCCGGGGGTGTGTGGGATATCCATGGGTTGGGGTGTCCAGGGGGTGTGGGTTGTCCATAGGGTGGGGGTGTCCATGGGGTGTCCAGGGGGTGGGGGGACTATCCAGGGGGTGGGGGTGTCCAAGGGGTGGGGGTTTTCTAGGGGTGGGGTGTCCAGGGGGTGGGGGTTGTCCATGGGGTGGGGGTGTCCATGGGGTGTCCAGGGGGTGTGGGGGCTATCCAGGGGGTGGGGGTGTCTAAGGGGTGCTGTTTTTCTAGGGGTGGGGTGTCCAGGTGGGGTGGGGGAATTCCAGGGGTGGGGGCTGTCCATGGGGGTGGAGGTGCCCATGGTGGTGGGGGTGTCTAGGGGTAGGGGGTTTTCCAGGGGGTGGGGGTGTCCATGGGGGTGGGGGTGTCCATGGGTGGGAGTTATCAAAAGGGGTGGGGTGTCCAGGGGTGTCTAGAGGGGTGGGGGATGTCCAAGTGGTTGGGGTGTCCAGGGGGTGGGGGATTTCCAGGGGTGGGGGCTATCCATGGGGGTAGAGGTGTCTTGGGGTGGGGGTTGTCCAAGGGGTGGGGGTGTCCTGTGGGGTGGGGGTGTCCAGGGGGTGGGGTGTCTATGTGGGTGGGGGCATAGAGTTGCTGCAACTCCAGCAGTAGGCAGTACCATCCACCTCCCCCTTGTGAAATTACATATAATAATGACAAACCTATATAGAATTCAGAACAAATTACATCCAATTACTTGTGAAATTCCCTGCAATTTCAATAATCAATACATAATTAAAAATAACACCAATGAATAAAAATATGATCCAAATAGTATTCCATCAAAATAACACCAATGAAATTTCAATACACTATACATAATTCAGAATAACACCAGTAAACCCAACAAAATACACCACTGGAAACCAAAACAACCCAAAAACAAACATCTCTATAAACAAAACACTTGAAAATTTGATCCAAGTGTGTGGGGGTTGTCCAAGGGTAAGGGGGTGGAGGTTTCCAAGGAGTGTGGATGTCCAGGGGTCGGTGTTGTCCAACGGGGTGGGGGTGTCCAAGTGGGTGGGTGTGTCCAAAGGGGTGGGGGTGTCCTGTTGGGGGGTTATGCAAGGGGGTGGTGGGTGTCCAGGGGGTGTCTTGGTGGTGGGGTGGTTGTCCATGGGGGTGGGGGAGGGTGGGGGTAGGGGGATATCCAGGAGGTGGGGGATGTCCAAGTGGGTGGGGGTGTCCAGGGGGTTGGGGGTGTTCAGGGGGTGGGGGTCCAGGTAGTGGGGGTGTTTAGCGGAGGGGATAATTAGTCACACATATATTCAGTCACATAAAATCATCAAGTCAATTTTTATTATTTATATATAAATAAATAAATATATTGTGACCTACCTAATCACACATATATTCAGGAAAAAACCCATCAAACATCAAATGTTAGTAAAATAAGTCAATAATGCAATTGATCAATCAGTCCCTCATCACCATCACTATCATCACTATAATCATCAGCCTCACCCTTTTCCTTATCTTCATCCCCATCATCGTCCCTTCCCTCCTCAATGCCCTCCTCCTCCGCCTTGTCCTCCTCCTCTCCCTCCTCCTCCGCCTCAACCTCCTCCTCGCCTTCCTCCTCTCCCTCAGCCTCCTCCTCACCATTTTCTTGACCACCACTCCAAATTCCACCTAGTTCACCATATATTGAACTCATTGATGACATATATTCATCACAAGTTGTTCTGGCCTCTGGTGGAAGTGTTGGATGTAAAACTTCCATCAGTATCTTAAATGCAGTGTTTTCCCTAGCAGACTATTTTTCCATCTTTGTGGCCCTTTTTTAGCATGTTTTGCATGTTCCTTAACCTTTTGGAACTTTTTGGAACTAAAAAACATACCTAAGGAGGGCCAATACCTCTTCTTGATTATACTTTTCCCAGATTGGCAGTGTACTCTTCCAGGGTCTCATCTCCCAACACCTGATGTAAATGATCATTTGGTCCAAAATTTTCTGGTTCCTAGGCATTAAGGTAATATAAAGAATCATGTAACAAATATAAATAGATTCATAAGTTAAAAAATATATATTAAAATTTGAAATCAACAAAGTAAAACTTACAATCTGCTACTCATTCAGTTCGTTAACCGCACTTCCATATTTCTTCCTTCTACTCGAGCAAAACAGTTTTGCTCGAGGCACACATCCTTCAATATTAAATGTTTTCATCTACAATGAAATTGAATGTAGGAAACCATAATTAAAAATAGGTTACCAATAATTAATTTCATAACTAAAATTATATGAAAAAATTAGCAATTGAATAAATTATGGAGTAAACAATAGAAAGTGCAAGTCGTAAAGAAAAATTTGAAACAATTATCAGACCTGCTTCCTCTCATGATCTGGCATCATAGTGCGTCCCAAAGTGTGGTGGTATGTTTTAGAATAAATGTTTATTTATTTATTATAGATGATTCCTAAATAAAATTCAATATTTCAAATCATAGTATTAACGCAAAAAATGAAAATTTTCATTTAAATACCACAAATTTAATTAATACCTTAAACTGGATAGTGATTTAATGAGTAATCATATTCCGATAATGTTCTATTAGACAATCATCCATGATAGGTACGACATTTAACTCTATGCCAAATCTAGTATTCTAGATAATAGATAACTCATGCTTATAGGCTCTCCCAAGCTCACCTAAATCCATCAAACCTGCTGGTTGTGCACCCTCACCATCAGGGAAATTAAACCAAATCTGACACCAAAATATTAATTCTTATAAATACAAAAAATAATATATTTCATTAAATATAAAAGAGTTTTTTACCCATATCTCTGCCCAAGAATTATCCTTGACTTCATTTGGAAACTTTCTCCATGGGAGCAGGCTGACAGGAATGATGTCAGAGTATTTGGAAAGCGTCGCCAAAAAATTCCAACATTGCTACCTAGTTTTTCAATCATTTGAATGTCTTCATTATAGTCCACCATCAACTACATGTGGCAGTACTACATTTCATGCATGCATGTATACCCCTTCCCCCTCCTCCTATCCATAGATATATCTATTATGAAATTAAAATAGATATTTTATTAATACATGTTTTAATAAAAATAAATAATGGTATGAAAATGTGTTTGGATTCTATAAATATACCTATGGAAGTCTGATCAATGGGAACCGCTGGATCCACAGAAAATGAAGGAACACCCTGTACAGGTGGAGTGGGTCCCAATTTATGCTTTGTAGGGACAGGATCTAGTAGAGCAGGAGTCGAAGAAGATTGAATATAGAAGATCGAAGAGAAAAATGTAGAAGTAAAAGAAGATGGCATGGATGGCTGGCCAAATTCTAGATGGGGAGTGGGAATCATCATCGGATATTATAAAGACAGTGAGGAGACTTAAATGTAAAGGGTGGTGAAAACATGGGAGGCCTAAATATCTTATGTGACCCTAATGATATGCCGGTATTAGAATGTGGGATTTATGGTATGTTAGTGGGAGGGGAAGGGTCTAATCAAGTACGCCTAACAAATCGCATAGCTCTCATACCTCCCCCCTCGTACGAACACCCTAAGTACTGGGATCACTACTAGGCAGCTCATCAAATAATTTTCTCCTAAGAGGTGGATCCTGAAAACATTTTTAAAACAAAATTAATCATATGACATTATATATTATTTAAATATATATATTTGAAATAAAATACTCACTACAGGAAGTAGTGGTGGAATTCCCATCTCATCCATTCAAAGAGTGTTTTCCATCATATTTTTCCATCGCCTCTCTTTAATTGGTTTCATTTACTTCATTTGAAAAAAAACAAGAGTAATTAGAACAAGATAACTAATGTGTAACCCAAAAAACAAAATATATGAGAGGGAATAGGGAATTCATGGATAATTTAACTATCCACTATTTTAGGTGAGCTTGAATGGATATATAATGAATTCAATAAATTTTACAAGATTTAATAAATAAATTTAATTTTGAGTAGGATGGTTATTTACTAAGTGTTGTCAGTCTATTAAAATCGTGGAACATTGACTCTAAGGATTTATTTCACTCAACAACCAAGAGAGAGAGCATCCTAAATTATGCCTCAAGAAAATTCAGCAACGTATATATTATGAATTATTAAACAATTAAAATAGTAGTAAATGATAATACAAACATATGAACAAGGACAATATATCTAACAGATTTATAAGGGGTTAATAAATCGTGAAAATTAAGGAAAAATTTAATTTCTTTATCCCAGGTAGATGATGCTGGTTTCTATACATGTTTTGAAGAAGAAGAAAAACCATTATGTTCATTATCTGGTGAAATTTTAAAGGTAGTAATTAGAGTTATACTAATTTTATACATGGTCAATAAATCATTGAAATTTTCACCATGTTAAAAATTTTGGTTTGGTAGATTTGAATACAGTTAAATTCCAAATTAGAAAATGTAATTCAAATAAAATTTCAACCAATAAACATTGAAAATTCACAAAACGTTCAAGTCAGATACAACATATTTGTAATCAATATTAAATCAATTTGAATAGTACCAACCTTAACAACCCCAGTTGATCTAAACCAAAATAATTGAGAACATGGATGGATGATTCTATATATTTCCCACGAAAAATTCAGGTTCACAATCAACTTTGATAATTGAGCTATTTGATTCATCAAAAGTAATAAATGGATCGTTTCAAATGGAATTAGGGATGGTGTCAATTCCATCATCACCATCATCAAAAATATGTCTTGGAATTACTTCAATAATGACACAAAATACAATTTGAATATGGTCTTTGACATAAAAAAATTATTTCACCATTGATTTCAATACACATGGCTCATCAGTGGTAAAAGTGCGAGTCATACTAATTACTCAAAATCCACAATCATCAATAAATGTTCCCTACTTATTCATCGAATCAAACCACTGTAATTTCAACATCGTGACTCATCCATGAGAGTAATAATCCAATATTATTATTTTTTTAATGACTCTTTAATAACCTACATTTTAAAATTGCGGTCTATTATCTGATGCACTATCATAATAGTATGTTGTGGTAGTAACCATAACACCATCATGTTGTGTTCTCGTGCTCTTTTTCTCATTCAGTGATAATAAATCTGTACCCATTTATAACAATTGATTTACATTCACAAACCACTGTATTAGGACAAAAAGTCAAAGCACTTATTTCATCAAATATAGAGTTTGCAAGAAAACTCAATACCTGAAATATAAATGAATATTAAACTTATTTAAATATTTATTAAATTATTTTAAACACTAATATTTTTACCTTCGATTTTAACCAATAATAAAACTCTTTACTATGAAAATTCTCCCTTCTTCTCAAAGATAAATAATGATGCTTTCTATTTATCATTGCATTATGTTCCCTATAGATAAAATAGCAATAGTTTAACAGATATATATGTAAGATATACATATTCAATTTACTTACCTAATGTAGTCATCGAAAAAATCACAGTTGAACAGAATTGTGCGATGTACCATATCCCTCTCTTCAAGGATTAATGTCGTCAATATTTATGATCT
This sequence comes from Viscum album, assembly GCA_963277665.1. Lineage (NCBI taxonomy): Eukaryota > Viridiplantae > Streptophyta > Magnoliopsida > Santalales > Viscaceae > Viscum > Viscum album. Next base: position 1,505,990,871 of record OY728139.1, on the reverse strand, counting down.
AGGAATTCCTCCTGTTTGAGGAAGTTATGGAAATATGTTTTCAATTATCTCATAATGTTCTTTAGTATTTCTCATTGTTCTGTTCATTCTTGTAGTAAGATCATACAAATATATAGATCATAAATCCATACATTCTTGAGCCAAGTAACCATTCACGATAGAACCTTTAGGATTATTCCTATTTCAGGCATAAGAATTTAATGTGTATGTATTTCTTTCATTCGGATACATCCAACGAAAATAAATAGGTCCTATGAAAGTTATTTTAGTTGGAATATGGACATTTGGATGCATCATGCATGTGAAAAATGATAGAGGAATTATTTTCTCTATCTTGCACAAAATTAATGGGGAATCTGCCAATGTTTTTTTCAAGAAAGGCTTAAACAAATTCATATCACATATATCTCTAAAAAATGGCACAACTAAATAATATCCACCCTTAAATTATTGTACAAATGATGATGGATTTCCATTGGAATCAACTCATGTAGAAGGACATGATAATCATGAGTCTTCAAATACTTTGGCTTCAACGCTTTTTATATTTACCCATTTAGATATGTTTCTTGAATATCCATCAAGAAGATTAATAGTCTCTATTACTTCCATAAATATCTTTTTTTGTAGGTGTCATCACATAATAAGCGCATGTAACGTTCCATTTATTTTCCCTGATACACACAGGATATTATTCCAGTATGATTCCCCCATCCACCAAGTTACTTCAAGATCGTAAATCATATTTTCTCTTTCCCATAACATTTAGAAGAATTTAAAGGAAAATTTCACATATATTCTTTTCAATGTGCATTATGTCTAAGAAATGACACAATAAATTGGTTGACCAATAAGGTAAATCAAAGAAGATACTCCTCTTCTTCCAATTGTAACAGGTTTCACTGGAAACTCATTTAACCCTTCCCAAATGAAAAACTGAAATCTTTCAATTCATTAAGAACATCATTTCCTTACATACACTGATGTGGATTAGAGGTCTCCATGGTATTGTCAAATTTTTAATGATTATTTCTATATGTATGGTCCATTGGAAAGAATGGTTGATGTCCGATAAAACTGAAACTACAACGATGTTTTAGTCTTCTAGATCGTGTATTATTCATAAAAATAGTACATGATAGTTTTCCCTTCGTGATCCATCTTGAAAACATTACATAAGTAGTAAAATCTTTGATCATTCACATAAGTTCACCACACATCTGAAATATGTCTTTCAAACATGCATAGTATGTGTGCACACCCACATCCCAAGGAATTTTCAACTCTTTTATTAAATTTTTCATGTATATGTCTATATCATTGCAAGTATCAAAAATCCCAGATATGAGTATACTCATGAAAGTGAAAGGTTTTTTCATACACAACCATGGGGGGAAGGTTATAAATGTCTATAAAAACCATCCATGTGTTGTGGGAAGTAAGAATCTCCCCAAAACAGATGTAAACCGTCACATGATTAGACCCCAGCCTCACATACACACATCAGCTACAAAATCAGGATATCGAGCATCAGATCTCTGCCATTAAAATCTATCTGTAGGGTGAACCAACTCATCATTAGTCTTCTTTCACTCGGTATCATGTCATCTCATTTTTATTGATATTTCATCATACATAAAAAAGATTCTCAAGTCTGGGGATCAATGGAAAAAACCACATTACTTTATGTGGCACACAGGGTGGTGCTTCATCAGCTTTGGATTCTAGCGGTTTGTGCCGCATTATATACATTCATTTCATTCAGTAGTTTCCTCCCAGAATAAACTACAATCTTTCGAGAAAGAATGATTTTTTCCTTTAAAATCAAATTTCCTTAACTAACATCCATTGCCATATAGTGGTTTGATGGAATATCTACATCATTTGGAAGTAATTCCTTCAAGAAGGGTAAGAATGTAATCAATGGTAGTATTTGAAATCTCATACATAGTTTTCCTATGAAACAATTGGATTAAAAATTCCAGCATTTTCATTTTACTGCATTACTGAAATACTGAATTCTTAGTAGTATCATTCAGTTTTTCTCACCCAGAAAACATCATCATTTTCAATAGACGCATCATGTGTGCTCATATCGAAGTTTTCTTGGGTCAGAATCCTTCTTTTTCATGATGATGAATAAATGGAAACTGTTAATATAACAAATTCTCCAATATAGTCCCTCTCATTTGGATCATCAGTAATTTGAGATTTAATTTTCTCCCCATTGTGATACCACACATAGTATTTTTCTTGAAAACAATATTTGGTTATTTGATAGCTAACTTATTCATGGCTCAACCAAGGTATTCCAACACAATTGTAACATGGGCCAGTGTATGTGACCATTATCTGAAGCATTGTGAAATGAAAATTCTAAAATCTCTCCAATTGTTTTGAAAATTATCTTGAGATTAGATCAGTTTCATACATCTAACTTATATCCATTCTGTAAAAAATTATTAAAAGTCATTTCGTCAAAGAAATCAATAAGATTTATGTTTCATCGAAAATATATTTATGTAAACAAGAATTGTTCACTTTATATGAAAACCATAACTAAAAACACTATTCTATATGAGAATCATGATATAAAAGACAAAAAATATCTTTACTATACATGAGTGTACAAGATCATGTACACTTGTATAAGAGAATTATTCAGGAGTTGAGTAAATTTTAGATCGAATATATTTTATATTTTAGTAGATTATTTGAGTGATATTCATAATATCTATTCTGAATAAATGGGAAATATAATCTGAAAATGATGGTAAGAAGTTCCTCATGGATTTAAACATCATATTTGTACATGTGGATCATGATCCAAGAAATATTAAATAGAACAAATAGGGGTTTGATGTCAGAATACAAAGGTTCCATGGGGAAAACAAGCATGATTCCTTGTACATGGAGATTTCGAATGATGAGATTGAATTTTATTTTCCAAATGGGTTAATCTATCCCCATTTTAGATATCCATATAGGAAGGGGGTTTCTAGTTGATGTAGTGAACTATTATAGATGAACCAAAAGACTGTTGGTGTAAACCATGAATATCATACATATAAATCACAACACACCTAATTGTAAACACAACTCCAAATATCATACGTGGATCATATTTTATCTTCCACTCTAAATATCATACATGAATTATAAAAAAACACACCTACTTGTAAACACACCTCCTAATTTTGAGCGAGGTATGTGTATTATTGATTTCTTGAGAGGCTAGCTGATATCTAATACTAGGTTCTGATACAAGATGTAAATATATTATTTTCTATGTTAACAAAATTTTGGTTGTGTGTACAATATGATCCTATTTATGTTTTTTAGGAATATGAGCCAAGTTTCGATGGGACACTACTCATTGGAGTATGAGCCTTGTTATATCATTAGGTGATATGTGGTTGTACGAATGTTATATTTGAATGAGATCCATATGCATAGTGGATAAGAACCTGAGTGAGATTTATTTCTAGAGATAATTTTTTCATGGAAGGGTAAGAGTGAGTGTTGGTATGGAACTTCAAGAAAATTTTAATGTGTGAAAGAAACTATATATTGGTTATATGTGATTCATATTTTTTGTAGATTATCGGAGTAGACATCCCCCCCCCACACACACACACCCTTGCAGCCCCCTACCCCCCCTACAGCACCACTAGACAGCCCACCCCCCCCCCCCCCACCTGGATAGCCCCCCACCCCACCCCACCTGGACAGCCCACCCCCCCCCCCTCCTCCCTAGACAACACACACAGCCATCCCCCACCTAGACATCCCACGCCCTCCCCCACCTGGATATCCCACCCCCTCCCCCACCTGGACAGCCCACACCTCACCCCCTAGACAGCCCCCCCCCCCCCCCCGAACAACCCACACCCCCTCCCCCACCTGGATATCCCACCCCCACCCCCTGGACAGTCCACCCCCTCCCTAGAAGGCCCACGCCCCCTCCCCCACACACCTGCATCCCCACTACCCCACTTAATCCCCCTTGGATAGACCACCCCCACCTGGACTGAACCCCCCCCCCCCCCCACCCCACAACCTAGACAGCCCCCCCCCCCCCCACTTCCTCCTGGGAAAACCAACACCCCCTTCCCCTCCCCCACCTGGACAGCCCACCCCCACCCCCTAGACATCCCACCCCCTCCATGGAAAGCCCACACCCCCTCCCCCTCCCCCACCTAGACAGCCCACCCAAACCCACCCTAGACAGCCCACACCCCACCTCCCCCACCTGGACAGCCCACCCCCCCCCCACCCATGGATAGCCCCCCCCCCCCCACCTCCCCAACCACCCTGGACAGCCACACCCCCCTCTCCCACCTGGACAGCCCACCCCCACCCCATAAACAGTCCCCTTCTTCGTCAAATATGAGAGTGTTGCCGCAACTCTGGCCCGTTTCGTGACTACCCCAAGCCCGCCTTCCATAGGCCAGGGGCTGGCGACTAGCACCAAAGGCGTAAATCCCGATAACTGGGAAGGCATTGCCTTTATAAAAGTAAAAAAACATCCCAGAGTACAAACGGAAGCAATACACTAAGTAAAAAATAAAGTGCTGAAAAGTAAGTGGGCCAAAATAGAGACCCAACTGAAAGTACAGCTACAACTGAACGAAAGTACAACAGAAAAAGACAAACAGCTGGAAGAATGGAAGCAGCTCTTGGGTCGTCCTCCTCGGATCCTACGTGAAGGGTAGGTACAGATAGCGCAGCTCCTGGATCGTCCACCATGGATCCTACCTGAAGGGTAGGTACAGATAGCCTCCACAACGCTCTCTCCCATTAACCTCCTCCATGTATCATCTCTTCTGGAATTCCACCTTCGGATATTGACTCGACGTGAGATCCACCTCCGTGTACCGTCTAGCCCTCGAACACTCGGCCTCTGTCAGCGCTGCCTTTCGTCTGCAACCAACACAACGAGGTGCGGGCATATCCCATGTAGGGGTGAGTATAAATATACTCAGTAGGGACCCCGAGACCCTCAAGGTCTCAATAAATCCAACAAGGATAACCACAAATAAGGATCTCAACAGATAACCTTTACTTAGGTATAAGCCCCTACATATACCTAAGTTATCAAGTAACTCATCTCAATCATGAGGAAACACAAAGGTTATGAAATCAAAGGATAACCACCACCCAGGTATATGCCCATACATATACCTAAGTTATCAAGTGACCCATCTCAATCATGAAGTAAACACAAAGGTCAAAGACAAGACTCATCTCAAACCAGGATTTTCATTATCGAAACCGTAACTGCTGAAGAGCCCCGTCTCTGGAGTGTACAGTGATCCTGTCACGACTCCGAGATACTGCTCACTAACCTAAGACTGCTGAGGTACTCTTCCTAACGAGTACCACGGGTCAGCCACCCAAACACAGTAGTGCTTCCCGCTGGGGTCTTCCACCCAAACACAGTAGTGCATCCCCCCTAATAGCCTGCAGAGGTACTCTCCAGACGAGTACCGCAGGTCTGCACCCAAACTCAGTATTGCTTCGTCCGCCATGGGTCTGCACGCAAAAAAAGTAGTGCTCCGTCCAATGGGCTAGTCAACTCACTCCAAGTTGAGTCAGTCAAGCAGTCGTCAGGTCTCAACTGGCTACATGGTCTCCGTACTCTGTACGCTCGTCTCCGGGAGGGTCTGCTCCACGAGCTACTGGTCGATACTCCAAGTATCAGAAAGTCCCACGAAGAAGTATCTCGAAGGACTGCCTCGTCATAGGGGTCTCAACGCAATAGATGGTGCGGCAATCGGATGCCCAGTCTGTTAGTTATTAGCCTTTTCGTCCCAGGGGCCGCGGTTACAAAAAAAAGGGGGGAGCCCCCCCCCCCCTGCGTCCCTTCGCTCGGCCGAAACAGCCGAGCCCGTGGCTGGCGCCAGCGCACCGGGCCGGCTGCCCTGGCCGGTCCGCCCGACCGGGCCGCCAGGCCGCGCCCAAGCGAGCCGGACCCGGGACGGGTCGACCTGGTTTGGGCCAACCCAGAGGGTATCGGCCCGACCCCGAGGGTATCGGGCCGGGTCGGACCAGGCCCGAACCCCCTATTACCAAACCTCCATCGGTCTTTTTCCCATAACTTGAGCTGCATACCTCCGATCGACGCACCGTTAGTTGTGTAGCGATCCTTGGATCGAGGCGGTCGTTTTGGTATATTTCACTCAAGGTTTCTATGTACTTTGGGTTCGGCCGGGTTGGTTCGTACACGAAACCAACCAGGCCCTGAGAGTGGAAACACTTATAACTTGAGCTCCGGACGTCCGATTGACGTTCCGTCGGCTTTGTTGGATTCCTCTTAGTGAGACGGACCTTTTGGCTTACTCCGATCGAGGTTTGGACACAGTTCGTTTATGGTCGGGTTGGTTTTGACTTAAAAACCAACCGGGCCCCTGGAACGAAAAAGCCAATAACTCTCAGATTGGGCGCCCGATTGATGCGCCGTTTGTGACGTTGAGTTCCTGTTAACAATACGGAACTTTTGGATACATCAAATCCATACTATGTGTCAGTTGATGTATCAGCCCTTCGGTTCATGGAGCGGACCCTCCCGAACGAGCTTGCTGTGTGCGGGAACCCTAGAGCTGGCTGCGACTGCGACGACGATGACGACTGTACAAAAATCCTCCGTGGATTCGACGGCGACGACTACAGCACTCAGCGATCCTACGTGGATTAGTGCTACCGATCCTGTGTGGGTCAGATCCTGTGTGGGTCAGCGCTCAGCGGTGCTGTGTGGGCCAGCACCTACAGATCCTGCGTGGGTCCGATCCTATGTGGGTCATTGAGGGGGTTAGTTACCTATCGATCCTTTGTGGGTCATTGCGGGGGTTAGTACCTATCGATCCTGTGTAGTTCCGATGGCTTAGATGAATCAGTGGAAATTTTTGATAATCTCTATCGTCTTACGAAGAAGTATTCCTGTGTGAGCTGAATCTTGAATTTCAATCCTTATTTTCGATAAGATTGACTTGATATCCTCTGTGGATTACGTTATGATTTCCTGTGTGGATTGGATTGGAATTTCCTATGTGGACTGGGTTGTACTTGAGCTCGGATGTTGGAGCCAAACGAGAATTGATGACTTCGGTATATGTATGGGAATATACCTAATTAGTGTCGAATGATACTTCATGATTGTATCTTTCCTTTGTGGATTATCCTTTGTGGATTTTGGGAGACCTTCGGGGGTCTCAAGGTCCCTTCTGAGTAGCTTATACTCACCCCTGCACGGGCTATGCCCGCACTACGTTGTGTTGGTTGCAGACGACGGATAGCGCTGATCGCGGTTGATTCTTGTGAAGCAGGTCGGTACCCCGGAGGTGGACCACTGGGCGGGGCGTACTCTGAGCGGACGGCTGGACCTGAGGAGCTGTGGAGGCTTTCTGTACCCACCCTTCAGGTGGGACTTCCAGTGGACGGCTCGAGGCTGTGGCTTTACTTTCAGTTGCTATTTTCGCTTCCAGTTTTACTTTACTTTCAGTTTGGGTCTGTATACTAGCCCACTTACTTTTCCACACTTACTTTTGTATCAGTTTTTACTCAGTTTTTACTTCTACTGTTTGCTTGCTCTGTTGTGTTTTTTTACTTTAAAAAGGCAATGCCTTCTTTTTTTAACGGGAATTACGCCTTGGTTCTAGTCGCCAGCCCCAGGCCTATGGAAGGCGGGCTTGGGGTAGTCACAGCACGGGCCCCGAGGACGGGTCGTGACACAGCCAACCTCCCACCCCTGGATAGCCCACCCCCTCACTGAACAGCCCACACCCCCTCCCCCACAACCCTACAGCCCCCCTACCCCCCCCCCCCCAAAGCCCCCTGGACAGCCCACCCCCCACATGGAACCCCCCCCCCCCACCCCAACCCAACTGAACAGCCCCCCCCCCTCGCCCCACCTGGACAGCCCACCCCACCACCACCACCCACCTGGACAGCCCACCCCCACCTAGACATCCCCCCTACCCTCACCTGGAAAACTCACCCCCTCCCTACACCCCCCCCCCCCACTAGGACAGCCCACCCCCAACCCCCTGGATAACCCACCCCCTAGACATCTCGCATCCCCTCCCCCACCTGGATAGTACACCCCAACCCCCTGGTCAGCCCACACCCCTCCTTGGACAGCTGACACCCCCTCCCCCACACCCCTGCATCCCCCTTACCCCCTGCATTTCCCTACCCCCTAGACAACACCCCCCCCCCCCACCTGGATATCCCCTACCCCCTACTTCCCCCCTTAGGGTAATTTTATTTAAAAACATTTTATTCATTAAGAAAGTAAAACCATAATGCATTAGATATTTTATTCAGAACAACCGATTCAATTTACCAAAACATGGAAAATTCAATTTATTAGTCTTTATGGGTCACTTAAGAAATGTCATTGGGGAAAGGGGAAATCACCTACATGGTTAATTACAATTTAAAAACTTGGAGAAGCACTTATGAGGTGACTTAGGTCATTTATCACATATATACAAAGGTGAAACATCATTTAAGAATAACAAGAGAGATCATGAATAGCATGCCAGTTATTTAACTCTGACATGAAGGCATAAAAAACTCTAATAGATAAACCAAGGATGATATAAATAATTAATCATTAATTTTTAGATTATAAGTCACCACACCTCATTAGAGGGGTTTTATTATTAAATCATGACATTTTTTATAAAAAAAATCATTTGTTCTATTAAACATCACATCTTGTTATCACATCCCTATTCCATAGGCATGTTTCAATTTATCAAAGGAAGTATTTATTATAAATCATACCCCAATAATTAAAGTATAAATATTTTTTGAAAACAATTAATCAATGCATTCTTAAATTTAATGGGCGAAGGACAACAATCTTCTTCGAACACCCCCCCCCCCCCGCACTCCACCAGGATATCCCACCACCCACCCTCTGAAATCAATATTTCAAAATAAATCCCCCCACCATCAAATACAAATATTATTACCTTTTTGTTTTACAGCCTTTAAAACTATATAAAAACAACATTTGAGAGGTTATTCCCTAAAGTGATGATGCATACATTGATTGATCCATGGAAGAATGACCACACGGACCTCCCCTTTCGGCCAAATAAAAACAGAAAACCAAGAAAAACATATGCAGAGAAACAAAACTAAGGTACCACTTACATATTTAAAGTATAGAAGAAGAAAGTTTTATTGATTGAAGATGGATCAGTGGGAGAAGTTTGGATGCAGCAGATGGAGGTTGGATTTAGGGTAGAAATCGAGTGGAGTGGGAACTGCATGCCTGCTCGGGATATATGAGAAATAATTCCCAGCAGTTTTAAAAAACCGTTGGGATATATTTTGTATCCCAACAGTTTAAAAAAATGTTGGTAAATCTAAACAATTTGGAGACTATCCCAATGGTTTCCTTGAACCATTGGGATAGCACTGCATAGTGCCATTGTATCCCAACGGTTTTCAAAAACTATTGTAAATACCAAGCTTAAAGATCCTTTTCCCAACAATTTTCAAAAACCATTGGGACAGAGGACATGTCCCAACGGTTTTATCAAACTCTTGGGATAGGGGCGTTGGTATAGCACAAAATTATAGTAGTGATTGTACACCAATTTTGTGTTGCATGTAATATATGCCAATTCGTACGCCAAACTAGTGTTTCATGTAATGTACGCCAAGTTGGTGGTGCATGTAACACAATCTTAGTCTGTATTTCATGTGAAAGTAATGTTTTAATTAGTGTTTTAATATATATATATATATATGTAAATATTTCAAGTTTCATGCAAAATGAAAAATATCTAAAAGTTAAATTAATTCGAAAAAAAATATTTCACAAAATCTTGGGTTATTAAGTTCTACCCCACTTAAAATTAATTATACCCTCGAACTTGTATGGCTTATCAATGTTTTAATACTAAAAATTTTCATTCAAAGAAACCCACATTGTAAAAATGGATACTAAAACTTCCCTTAAAAAAGAAAATGTATAACCATAATGGTTACCCAAAGTAATATATAACTAGGTTTCACACATAGTGGAACATGGGTTGGGAGTGAAGATTGTACCTTGAGGAAAAGAATAAATATTTATACGGATATATTTAGGTCATCAATCACAAACAAGTGAATGATCAAAGGAAAGACGTGGGCCTAAAAGTTATAAAATTTTGATGATTTAAAAGGCATTAAACTCCAATAAAATTAAGCTATTAGGACAAAAAGATTGATCACTTTCAGAATATTAAGTAATTCTTGTTAAATTTTTATAAAAAAAATTTCATTCTTGGTTTATTCTTTGAAAAAATTCTAATAGATCCATTACCTCATGGAATGAATGTCCAAAAATTAACGTTTATGAATAAAGAACAAGAATATAACTTTAAGAGATCTTAAGGCCCATAAAAGAATAAAAAGTCTGACTATTTGTATCTTAAATAAAATCAACATTCATTAATCTATAAAAATAAAAAGTAACACTACTGGATCATCATAAATATTTATTCAACAAAAATAATTATACATTAACCAGGACATCTCATAGCCTAGTTATAGGCATTAACCCCTTATCATCCTTCGGTCATGGGTTCTTGACCCACGGCCATTCCAAACCTGATTGATTTTCACCCGACATACATGATTCCCTTTTTTAAAACCACACTAAAATAATATATAATATGGACATACTTGAAATAAATTTAATCATTGATTATCCTTTTATCAAAGGTTTTCAACACAAACTCATTGCACAAATACTTCATCCAAAGTTTAACTTAAAATTTTTATGAATGCTTAACCTTATAACCCTTATCAAAGAAGAAAAGTCCAAAAAATTTGAAAGAGAGTTACAAAATTAGATTAAAATTGATTCCCTTTTATATCACAATGTATCTCTTGGTTAACACATTCCAAACATGTGAGTAACCTCATCGTATATTCTCTTGAAACATGATAACAACCTAAATTAAAATAAATCTTTTTTGAAAAACATGAATGCTTCCTCATTCCAAAGTATATTTTATTTACTCATTAAATATAGAAATTTTGTAAACATCATTAGTGGTAGCATAAACCACCTATAAACAAATTCTTACTTTGTTCCAAGGTAATCAATATTGTCCAATTTACATATTCATATCCCATGTATCTTTATCTATACAACATTATCTTATCATAAAAAACATATTAAGGGATAGCTTCCCTTAGTCAAAATGTCACCTTTCATGAGATCACCTTTCTACTCCATTGGGACCATTCAACATATTCTTCTAAATCCTTAGAAAAAACATAAATTAAAAAATCCATACATAGTTCGCCATTCTTATTTCTAGAATCCAAATAAATAAATATGTTTGGCATGGAAGAGGTACTTACTTTTATTTGAAGTAAATTCATAGATCAGGGCATTAAGTTGGGTAATAAACATGTTATCCACAGATAAGATATTGAACTTTGTGACAATTCATCACTCTACAACCATTTTTCCCACACAAATAACATCTTACCCTCCATTTGAGGTATTCCTCAAGGCTCTTCACCCCTTCTTCTTAACATGCAGGATTCTGAGTCTTCTTTCCTCTATGTTCCTTACCATAAAAGTGCATATTCATCTTATTAGAACTGTTAAGAATATCACCAAAGCTAAAAATTTTAATCATATGTCATGATAGCCGATTCTTCGTAATCGCAATATCTTTTTCTCCACTAATAATCCCTTTTGACTGCTCATCAGAAAATCATCCACCAGATTCAACATTAATCTAGTTCATTTTGGTTCCCACCATTGAATAAAACTAGAAGCATTGTGTGAGAATTACTTATCATAGAAAAAACCACATATCTTAGAAAAGAATTAATTATAGTATTTTTAATTCAAGACACCTTACATAATCTATGACACCTTGGGTTTATCCTATGTTATTCATAGCTAACATATATTTAAATCCTTCATGATGGTTTGTGAAGAGTTTGTTAATTCCCAAATCATATTACCTAGGAGTGTCAAACCATCTGTGCAGTAAGGCTCATTGTCATGTATCATATTACCATAATTCAAGAATGGAACATATTTTCAGAGTTGTTACAGCTAGGTACAGTTGTTCCAAAGCCACATCCACTTGTATTATTTAGATAGGAATGTATTACTTAGAATCCCCTCACTTTATCCTTTACCATAATTCTAGGATAGTTTCCTAAACATTAACTCATCCTTAGATACATCCCAATAAATATCATGAAATTTATACCTAGGGATCTCATTAATGTTTTCTCGTCATAGTTTACAAAGTTTAACTAAACCTTTCCTATGATATAAAATTTGACAACTGGGCCCCGTTGATAGCATATACACCCCTCCTTAACATGTTCGTTGGGTCCAAGCCCACCAGGTACCACCAATTTCCCTGAAGATACGTGGTCCCCACCCTGGGGCCCACCTACATGCCTGAATGGGTTATCTGACTAATGAAATTCCACACTGGCCAACACATGTGCTTTACATTATGCTTTGTCCTCCCTCACACACACCCTATGAAACTTTCCAGAAGGTCACCCATCCTGATCACTAATCCAAGCCAAGAATGCTTAACTATGGATTTCTAATCAGGTAGGTTCCGGAAATAAAAGTTTTAGCTTGTAGACATGAGTCATATCATTTAGTCATTTAACCCATTGTCATTCTAGGGCGTTACATTCACCCCCCCCCCCCTAGAGCACAACATCCTCATTGTGGGCCCTACATATCAACCCAGCTAGTGCATTACACTTAAGTCTAGGTACCACCTCTGATACCAACTATAGAGACCCTGGATTAGCATACATGGATATTACATAATTTTATATTAATATTTAGTACATTGCAAAAATACATTCCTGAGGACCATAATAGTTTAGTGTCCTTGGAAACTTGGAAACAAAATATTCTATCCTGGTGAAAGATCTTCAACATCTCCCATTAAGATCTACACCATTATCACTTCTCCCTAAAACCTTTCTTCGTAACCTAGGGATGGGAAGCAAAAGAAATGGGTGAGCATTGATGCTCAGTATGGGTAAAAAAAGAAAATTTGTAAGCATAACATGAACAAAATGGTATGGAACATGAGAATAACATTTGAAGGTCATACTCTACATATCAAATATCAAAATAAATATTGGAAATTTATAATACATGTATGATAAGGAAATAATGAACATAATATATGAGAGAATAACATGGGAATAAAACATGGAATTGTGGAAAACACATATAAAACCCTAAGTCAAGGTGACCTACCAAGACCTTTTTAACATTTTAGTATTAGGATAATCACCTGTGTACCTACTTCCGGTTTTTGATTCCCTCTTGTATACCCTCTTGTTTTGGGATTGGGATGTCCTCTTATGTACCCTCTTGTTTCGGGATTGGGATGTCCTCCCATGTACCCTGTTCTTTTGGGATTAGGATTTTCTCATGGGTACCCTCTTCTATCAGGATTGGCATGTCCTCCCACGCACCGTATTCTTTTTGGATTGGGATGTTCTCCCAATTTACCTCTTGTTTCGGGATTTGGTTGTTCTCCCATTTTCCCTCTTATTTCAGGATTGGGATTTTCTCCCCTGTTAGTTCTTATTTTTGGGTTTGGGATGTCTTTCAGTGTACCCTCCTCTATTGGGATTGGGATGTCCTCCCATGTACCCTCTTCTTTAGGGATTGGTATGTTCTTCGATGTACCCTCTTCTTTTAGGATTCGTATGTTCCCCCATATTCCCTCTTTTTTCAGGATTGTTTTTTCCTCATGTGTACCCTTTGAGCTTATAAAACATTTATCATTACCCAATGAATTAGAGGGATATATAGGTCACATCCATGTAATAATAAAATCATTCATACATGTGTCACAGGATAATAAAGAATTACTCATATCATGACCCATAAAAGGACATGTTTAATGAACATAAAATCATAAACCATGAAATGAAATTGGTGTCATAAACATTTAATCGCATCATAACCTATGGAAAAGTGGTAGGCATCATAACCATTTCATCAAATCATAACCCGTGAAATGAATTGGGTTTCTTAAACATGTAACCTATGAAATAAATGGATTTCATTAAGACCATGACATTAAGTATAACAAATTCATAGAAGGGGTATGAGTGGAACTTTTATACCATTTCCTAGAAAGGAATGAGTAACATCAATAGATTTCATGTAAAAAGGAATGTAATTTTAAAATATCCTTTAAAAAAATTCTTGAGAAAAATATCGTTTATTTTTTGAAAAGGGATTTTTAATACATAAAAACGTTTGAAATTCATTTTCTCATAAAATACCTTGAAAATTTAAAAAATAATTTTGATAACACTTTTCCTTGAAAACATAGAAAATAATCTTGAAAACATTTTAAAAACCATTTTCTTTGAAATTTTTTTAAAAACATATAAAGAAGTCTTGAAAATATTTTTGAAAACCATATCTTTTAAAACAATTTAAAAACATATAAATAGTGCTCTAAAATGTTTTAAAAATATTTTTCCATGAAAACTTATAAAATAATCTTGAAAATGTTTTGAAACCCATTTCTTTTAAAATACATTGAAAGCTTGTAAATAATACTTGAAAACATTTTGAAAACAACTTTTCTAGAAAACATATAAAATAAGTTTGAAAACAATTTGAAAACAATTTTTCTTGAAAAATAATTTTAAAAACATTTTATTAATTATGAACATCTTTTAAAAATAACAATTATTCTTCAAATGCATGATGATGGGTAAATCTGTTCATGTTGTACAAGGTAAAAAGAACATTCTTTTTTCACAATAAAAAGGATAAACAGATTCCTTGTTCAGAAAGAGAAAATAAGTTTTCATTGAATATATTTCTAAAATAAAAAAATGGTAAATATTTATTTTAGATATTATAAGATAATGTTATAAAATTCTTGGAAACCTTTTTTAGAAAACATAGATTTCTGACCGAAGAGAGGGTAAAGTCAGGTTTTCCTAAAAACACTTTCTTAACTATATTATGTAACAAAGAGTATAAAATGACACCAATACATTATTATATCATTAATAAACATAGGATAATACAATTCATGAAGGTCCTTGAGATATGGATCATAATATTTCATCAAGGAAGCATAATCATAAACAATCACGAAAAGTGATGAGATTGTCTCAATAAACTCTTATAACATGGTAACTTGGGATCATACTCTCCCTGTATGAAATTAAATTAAATGAAGCATATAATATCATGAAAATATTTATATTCATGATATATAATGTAAAATATAATTATATTCACCTCAAAAAAGGAGTTTACGTGAATAAAAAAACATGAGTCTCAAAGAAGGCAAATTGAGACAAAATTGTTTTACCGATTTAGAAACTTTTGAAACATAAACCCCATGAAAGAAGGGTCATAAAATAGAAATTTTAATAGACATGAATTTAATAATAATATACATAGTATATAATCATGGTCATTAAATACACCACACATAAGGAAAGAGTGGATAACATAGATTGTATCTCACATAAATTAAAAGTGTCATGAAATCCCTCTTCCTTGTGTCTTGACTCTCTCCGTACTCATACAATATTCCTATATGAGAAATATAATTTTATTATACATCCTTTATAGAAAAATATTCTTATACATAATACCATATATGGTTTTATTATAACCTTATATTATCTACTTTTTAATGATCCTATGTTAAAGTTTCACTTTAGGTAAAATTTGTTTTGTTCTTCGCATGTGTCTTAATTTGTTACATATTTGGTACTTATACTTATATCATGATTGTAGAATGTAAAACATAATATAAATATTAGTTATATACAGTATATTTTTATTATAATAATCTATATAATATAGGAGTACTAATTTGAATACACTGTTCATGGAAATGGTAAGTTGTACGTATACATGAACGTAGTTTTCGTACTTATTGTCATATTGAAAGAAAGTATGTAAATGAAATATACATATATATTTATACTTATGTGTATATATATTATTATTATAGTAGAATTAATATATCATATATATTATATAAGTTCATGAAACCCATCCTTAATACATTCTATGTGGTGTTTGAATGAATCTCATCGCTTTGAGGGAGATGTAGTCCACACTTCCTCAAACGATATTATTGTATTAACACCAAATGGAAAGTAAAGAAATTTTTGTTATAAAAGGAATAAATAATCTTAAATAAATATTAAATATAATATATGACATATATAAAAATATTTTCCATCATAATTTCCACCATGATCGGTGGTAAAGTATAAATAAACAATCATCATTTCGTGAGGTAGTAGTTCACCGTACACAGAAACAGTATGTTCAACATCCATTAGATAGAAGTGTGTATAAGTGTAGGTAATAACCTTTGCATAAAATCATCATAGGATAGGTATGATATGGGTTTACTTCACACAATAATGGAATAAAGATAGTATAGGGGTCGAGAAGGAAAATAAATGGAAGGAGCTTGAGAGAAGACATTACCTCTAAATCAGGTAACTCTTTTTGGTTTGTGCCAAAAGGATTCCTTAAGTGGATTTCTAACCAAAGTTAAGCTTAAAATTATAAGGGAGAATTTTTGGGACATAGTTTTGTTAGATATTTTCTGAAATTAAATGGTTTGATAGGTGTGAGGAATGGGTAGAGGTGGTGGCCTTTTATAGGGAAGGAAAGGGACTCACTCGGAATTTTTTAAACAAGTTAGGTGTGTAAATGTTATTACTGAAAAAAAAAGATATAAAAAAACACACAAGAATGTAAGTTTTATGATCGAAATATGTACATAAAATGGGTTTTGGATAAGTGGTTTGTTCATTTGGCCCCTTAATTTTAAGTTTTAGTCCCTAATGAAGCTAAATTTGGCCTTAACCGCTGTGATTAATTTTAATCACTTACACTAATAATTTTGGTAAAAAATTAATTTTGTCATATTAGACTCAAAATATTAGACTGAATATAATGGTGTAAGTCAGATTTTTGAAATTCAAATCACAGAAGTGAAAAAATTAAGATTAATGTTTACCCTACAGAGGGGACGAAATAACGAGGTTTTAAAGTAGGAAAAGGCTTAAAAGTTGGTTAATATTTTATTCCCTTTGAATTTGAAATTGGTTCTAATGAATTAAATTATATTAATAGAGTTAATATTTATCTAATGTAACCATTAAAACATATTTATAATATCATTAATCATTAACAATTAATTTGTCAAAAATGTAATTTCTAACTAAAAAACCTTATTTTTCACTATTCATCAAAAAATGTAGTTTCTTAGGAAAATACCAAAAAAACACCGTAGGATTATTTTGGTGTTTTAAATTCAAAAATTAAGTTTATTTTTATCAAATTTAATTTAAAAATGTTCCTAAAATTAATTTTTTTATTAAAATTAATTCATTCAAGAAAAAAATATTTTGAACATTAAGGACTTCACCAAAAATATTATCTATCATTATCATTATGTTTTATTTATATAAATCACTTATAAACAATATTTGAAAATAATTTATTAATTTTTATATAAATATGTTTAATTTTTAGGTTATAACTACCTGGATTAAATAATTATATATATATATATAGTTATATATTTCAAAGAAACTCGATGTTGTGTGCATTGTACACCTAGTTGGTGTTGCGTGTAATATACACCAAGTCTTACACCAAGACGGTGTTGCATGTAATGTACACCAAGTTAGTGTTTCATGTAATGAAATCCAAGTTTTTATTTCATGTGAACCTAATGTTTAACATAACATTTTAATACATATATATATATATTGAACTATTTCCAATGTCATGTGAAATGAAAAATATCAAAATGATAAATTAATTTAAAAAACATAATTCAAAAAATATTAGGGTGGTACAATAACACACACAAAAGGTGAAAAAAAAAATATATGTTTTTTATTTCAAAAGTAAATTCAATCCTTGGAATAATCCAAATTTCATCAAGACCATAGAAACCACTAATTTCAACATATAGGCACAAACGAGCCGGAAATATTCTTGTACTCTTAATACATGTGACTCGTATTTTTTTAGTCATTCCCACATGGTTACATTGATAAATTATTTTATTTCAATAAAAATAAATCATTTACTATATATAAACATCCAATGAGTTATTTCATTATTTTACTACTTTAATTTCTTCATCCAATATTGTCATAGGTTTATTTTCATATCTCTATATGAACCACACCGCCTCTTATTCTTATAATTACTCTCTAAAAAATACTCTTGATAATTATGTACAGCCTCACAAATATCACTCATATTTCTCTTCTTCTTCTTCTTCTTCTTCTCATTCTTCTAATATGTATGACATTGTATTTAAGTTTTTTTATTTTTTTTATTTCATAGCATAGCATGAACCATAAAATCTTTTTTGAATTTAAATTTAAAATTAATATCCAAACAAATAACTTCCTTAGAATAATTTTAAACTTCATATCCTTCTTCCTTTCTCATTATTCATATATTCTAACTCTATTCCAGACCACTACAGCAAAGCATCAAGGGATGTAGTTTTAATAGTCAGTTAATCTATAACTTCTCTTCTTTAATTGTTATTAATTTTGTGAACCTTCCTCTTCATTTAATAGGATAAAAAATCAAATTTCATAATGGTTAAACTTTGATCAAACATATTTTGAATCATCCTAATTATATTTTATTCAAAATTACTTATTCTATAAATTATGAGGTTTTATATAGTAGAGTTATCAAAAAATTACTAATTCCAAATAAATACGCAAATTAGAATTCTTACATGACTAAGAAAAAGTAATTTTCATACATGTGAAAGTCCTACAAAACTCAGAAAAATCATACATGGTAGTATAGAAATTAATTCAACCTATATTAAATTTTTATACCAGAAGTATCACATGGAATCAAAGTCATATTCCATGCATATGAAGTCTTATGAG
This sequence comes from Viscum album, assembly GCA_963277665.1. NCBI lineage: Eukaryota > Viridiplantae > Streptophyta > Magnoliopsida > Santalales > Viscaceae > Viscum > Viscum album. The sequence continues at coordinate 1,505,971,905 of OY728139.1, read as the reverse complement.
GAATGTCATTTGCAACCATAAAATTCTAACACACAAACTAAAAATACAAACATAGTAATTAAAAATTTATAAAACCACATCAAATTCCTTAACCAATCTCAAATAATTTATACAAGATGTATCAAAACCATATTATACATAGGGAATTCATAATCTAGAACTTAAAGTCTTACAAATTAGACTTAATCAATTTTTTAGATCCAGCAAAAAAATATATACTTTATGAAATGGCTTTAGTGACTTCTCAAACATTTAAAAAAAAACTTTCAAAAACTTCAAATACTCAAGAACTAGGGAATATGAATCATCTCAAATGAAACTCCAAACAATCACTTGAGTTTTAACATGATCTATTCATTGAAAAAAAATCCAAAAAATTAATCATATCCACTTCAATTCATTTTCATAATATAGTTTCTTCTTTAAAAACTAAATAATCTCACAAAATATCTCTTAGGATAAATAATTAACTTCTTTGTTTCCTTCCCATAATATGTAGAGAATATTATTGTTATGTATCATCAAACTTCTACACCCTTCAGGTTATAATCCATAAATTAATGGGAATAAGTAGGATCGGATTGATAGTTAAGAATAAGGGGTGAATCCATTTTCACTTTTAATTGGGTGATGTTATGCTCATTGTTTGTAAAAACGCATTGAGGGGATCCCTCTACTCTATAATGGGAAACTTTAACATTCCATATAAATCTCTAAAGGCCATGACCAAAAATCTTTAAGGGTCCTAGATAGTCTCACTTTTATACATGTGCTCATTTTTACATTAGTCGTCTTTATTTAGTTTAAAGTTGTCCATTGGAAGTTTCTTACATAATCAGTTACCATGCTCCCCAATTCCTATGATTCCCATATTGTAAAGGAAAGTATAGAGAGTGATTCCCCTTAAGAGATAATGTCAATGTGTTAATATTTGAAAGGGATAACATTTAGTGGTTTTTGATGTTTTACTATCGTGTTTCCTATCTAGTGTTGTTACATATATCCTATAACACCCAACATCCCACTACAATATAGATTATTCTTAGTGGATCCTCATGGGAGTCACTATCGATGTTGTAAAACCATGTAGAAAAAAATAGGTCGATGGATGAAAGGTTAGAATAAATTTTTAGGATTCTAGAAATAAAGTCACATATGAAGATAATTAATTCACCTTCATGCATGGGATGGATGGATGATTCTATTTTAGGGTTATTTTAGTACTAGAAGTAAGAGATTATGGAAATATATATGTGTTGGATCCCAAGATCAACTGGGAGGGCGTTGGATCCAAGCGTGTTATTTGATGTAAATGGAGTATGGTTTGTTTTTTTTTCAATCCATATTGGGTTGATCATGGAGTTTTCAAGACAAGTGATCTTAGAGTACATGCCAAAGCAGGTGTTTATAGTGGCATAGTTGCCCAGTGTTTTCCAAATTTTTTGGCCTCAAAATCGGGAGTTTATCTTTTTGGAAAAGGAAGGTTTTATGTAAAGGAGTAAGTATAGCATAGTTCATAGATTGTAAAGGAATGTTCATAGATCACATAGGAGGTATGTGGAATGGAAAGAAAAAATAAAAAAAGGTAGGAATTCTGCATAGAGGCACTATACAGACCATGAAGCACGGTATGCATATTTTATAGGGAAAAATTGGGGAGGCTTGTGATTTGTCGGAGTAAAATGGTTCACAAAAGTCTTCTGGTATTAGGTATGGCTTGTCGTTTACAGAAACAAGGTAGTGATTTGAAGATTCGTGAAGGAATAGATGTGGTACGTGTAAATTAGAGGGAAAAATGGTTCATGGAATGTGCAGTGTGTGGGGAAGGTTGTACTGCATCAAATGTTTAAGTAAAATAGATTAGTGATATTTTTTGATCAATTTTCATATATAAGGACCACTAATCCCTTCATTAGGTAGAGTGATTTTTATTATAAATACATGAGGAATTCTTTTAAGTCCAAAGTAGTTTGTGGGAAGATAATCCTATGAAGAAGAAGAGGTTCATGAGGAGGATTCCACGAGAGGAGAAGTGATCTATGGAGACATCTATAGAAGGGGTTTGGTGGGGTACTGTATCCCACAAAAGGAAGACGGTTTGTGAAAGAGGTGATGGTTTATAGAAGAAGAACTCATCTGCGAAGCAAGGACGGTTCAGGAAAGAAGGGTTGGTCTGTAGAGGAAGAAGTGGTCTATGAAGGAGATATGGAATTTGGAAGTAGAGGCAGTCCAATGAGGAGAGGAGGTCCATGAATCACACACGCTACATGGTGTGGAATAGTTTGTGTAATAAGCATGATAGTTTATAGAGGAACAGTTTGCGAACTAACAGTACATGGAATGGTGTTTTTAATATATGGGTAAAAGAAGGACTTCAATAGATCATCTTTATACAATTGAGGATTCATGTTTTAATGAAAATGAAGGGACCTAAAATTCCATAAACTGTGTGTGGATCTCTCCCAAGGCAGTGACATAGGGGATTCATCAGAAGTGTTCTATGGGATGTAGTGAGTTATCCCTAAAATATTAAAAAGGCAGTGTGTATGATACAGAGTAAATGTGTATAAAATCTTTTACTCCATAAATAGTTAATATTGTTGGATTTAGGTATGACTGACATACATTCAGTGTATGATCCTTAGACTATCCCTTAGTGGTGAACCAAGTAAAATTGATGTATTACCTATTTTCATGTGATTATTTGTTTACTACTTGTTCTCATCAAGATAGTTTAACAAGTTCCTAGTAACTTGGGAACAAGATCCATCATATTAGAATAAATATTTGGTACCTTGATTCACTCCTCCCCTCCCATGGTGTTATGGGTTCTTTCAAGTGATATCAGATGGTATTGGATATCGGTGTTAAATCTGTATATCTTTTTTATCATGGAGAATACAGTTACTATTAGGGTACATCCCATTTTTTATAGAAGTAACTTTCATATATGGAAGATCAAGATGAAATACCATCTAAGATATATTGGAATGGATGTCTTTTTTCCACCTCTAAAGGAATACAGTTCACTAATCCAATAGGGTTGTCTATAACTGATATAGATAGGAAAATGATTTATCAATATTCTAAAGCGAAAAAGTCCCTTACTGTAGCTCTATCTAATCAAATCTATCTAAAGATGATGAGATAAAATTCAGACCTATATTTCTAGGAAAATATAGAAAATATATATGAAGGAGAGAAAAAATTAAATGCGTCCAAACATCAAGTCCTTCAAAACATTTTTTATGATCTAAATATATATCCTCATAAACATTTAGATACATTATTCAATCAAATTACAAAAAATTTATGATCAATTCGAGGGCTTATGGAATAAATAAAAGACATTTACATTGTAAAAAAATGTTAATAATACTTACACCTCCTTAAAATCCAAAATTTTCATCCCTTGAGGAAATAGATATTTCTAAACTTTCTTTAGATGATCTTATAAGAAGTTTGGTAGCATATGAAATGTGTATCAAACCAGAGGATGCAACAAGTTATGTTAGCAATAATATGTCATTAAAATCCATGGAAAAACATGATATTTCAAGATATTATGCTAATAGAGTTAATGAGGAAGATTAACTTCTCCCTCTCTCTTTGCTATGAAATTAAAGAGATAAAAAGGGATATTTGAAGGAAAGCTACCCTTAGCATACTTTTTTTGGTAGAGTTGGGCACATTTCCTCTCGGTGCTCAAGGAAGTTTGATGATGAAGTAAGTGAGGTTGTAAACTCATAGAAGACTCAAAAAATGTTTTATAAAAAGGGAGAATTCAAATTTGGAATGAAATTTTAAAGAAAGATTTTTTCTGTTAAGAAGATGATGATGATAATGATCTATTTGATAAATAAGAACCATAGTTTAAATATGGAAACTAGGCATCTATGGCGGAAATAATTGAAATGTTAGTACCATCAAAAGATAGATATAGATATGATTAATTGATTTATAATTTTTATCTCAAGTTGTAAAAATAAGGATGCTCTTATAAATCATGAGAATCAAATTAAAAAATACAAAAAGTATAGGGTAGTTGTGTAAGAATAATAATATTATTTTGATCAGTTTGAAGCTAAAATTTAATGACTATAAGAAGTATTGAAAGAACGTTCAACAGCCTTTAAAGTCATAGAATATTTGGTGGAACTGAAGATTAGAATTGAAGAATAAGAAAAGTCCATCAGTGACCTTACATACATACTGGAGGATAATTCTAAGACTGCTGAGGTTATTGAAGAATAATTTATTAATCTTATGAGTAAACTTGAGATTGAATCAAATTCCAAAGAAAAGAAAGAATAAAATATAGTTTTGTAGATTATAAGATGATGGGATTCTTGAGAGATCTAAACATAATTATGAAGGAGTAGAAAAGTTTTTGAATGATCAACGATCTGCATGCATGGGAAATAGTGGAATTGGTTGTGAGGATGAAACATCAAAAGATAGAATAAGATAAACCTAAGCAAAGAGAAATCAAAAGTTTAACATATCGAAAATTCAGATGAAGTATTAACAAAGAGAGCCTCAAATCATACTGAAAGGAGAACTAAATCATATCCACAAGATTCCCAAAACAATGTTCAGTCAAACTATTTTTCTATGGAAAGAGACATGGGGAGTAACAGAAGTGAGAAAATATTTCCTTTTATGAAATTTCAATTATATTGCTATCTGAGTCATACCATATCATACTATGAAGTGTCTAGGATATATTTTAATGGGGAATATCTAGAAACCTAGAAAAGGATAAATAATTCATATCCTAATTCATATAGAATAAATAATTTCTATGGATATTATTTTCATTGTTCAAAATTTGGACATAAAGTTGTTTATTACAAGTAGAGGAAAGGCATAAACAATACAAATATTACTCAGAGACAAGTCAATACTCAACAATGAGATGGTATTTATCTTACAAATATATTTTCTCCACTGGAAGAAGAGTATGATTATGATCAACCAGTTCACATGGAAAATATATTTGAAAGGCCTTCTTTATACTTCACTCGATTTAATATTTCATGGAAGGAAAAAAATAAAATTGAAAAATCCAACCTTGTTGAAATAGACCTCAAATCTATAAAGAGAATAAACACCTAGATTCTTGATAGTGTATTCTCATCCCATATGACAAGAAATGCAGACCTATTAATGGATGTTAAGAAAATTGTTGATTAAACTGTATGGTTCGGTAATTATGGTTCTATGAAGATCAAAGGAAGTGGAGGTATTGAACTAGATAATATTGAGCTGAAGAAAACTAAATTTCTCTATATATATGGTATTAATTACAATCCATCGAGCGTGAGTCAACTATGTGACTCGGGATTGATGGGGACTTTTAATCAAAATGGGTGCACTATCATAACAAATACAAGGATTTCTTTTATAAAGGGATGCAGAATAGATGGAAACTTATATTAGTTCAACAGTAAAGAGAATATTTTCTAATTGACAGTTGAAGAAGAAAACAACTTATGGAACTAAATGTTGGGTCATATTAATCAATAAGGCATGTAAAAGATATCTAAGATGAAGATAGTCATGGATATCCCCAATCTGAAGCGTGAATGGGAAAATACTTGTGATGTGTGCATACAAGGGAAGTAGGTATGCAATTCATATTGGCTAAAGAAGAAAAGGTAATCAAATATTCTTGATCTCATCTATACAGATGTATGTGGTCTAATAAATTCTTATATAACATGTCGAGAAAGGTAATTTGTTCTTTTCATTGATGAATATTGTATAAAGGTGTCTGTGATGGTTATATATGGGAAATGTCAAGTTCTTGATTGCATAAAAACGTATCACTGAATAGACGAGAATGAAATTGGACGGACAATCAAAGTTATACAGTCTGACAATGGAGGGGGATGCACATCCATTGAGTTTAAAAATTACCAAGAGAATCATAGAATATAACACGTGGTGTCTGTTGTGAGAACTCCATAAAAAATGGATTTGTTGAGTATAGGGATCAACATGTGAACAATATGGCCAGAACTATGCTAATTGAGAGTCGCATCCCTCACCATTACTATAAATAGGTCATTCAAGATATAGTGTAAACTAAAAATCGAATAGGGATTTATATGGGAGAAACCAAAATACAATATCTGTTGTGGCATGGAATAAATCCCTCTTTGAAGTATTTTCATGTTTTTAGAAGTAAATGTTTCATTCGAAACAAATAAGGTAATCAAGGTGTGTATGGTGATGATACAGACAAAAGAATATTCCTTGGATATTCGAGGAATATTAAAGGCTACAAATGTTTCAATAATCAAATTGGAAGAATTTTGGAAATAAGTGATGCTAGTATCATCAATGATAATACCAAAAATAACATTAGGGTATATTATGAAGATATGATTGATGATGTATAAGATAGTAGAAATGGAACATATTCAAATACATAAGTAGAGAAAGGTGTGAAAACATTCATAGGTCACAACACAATGATGATTCAAAAGAAGAATAATAAGAGGAAACCATGGATAAAGAAAATTATTCTAAACCACAAAAGAGAAATTAAAGAGAGAAAATTGATCAATCCAATATCATTGGAGATTGGATAGCACACACACAAATGATGATAATGAAAAATAATGCACAATATATCTTCTTATCAATTTTGGAACAAACTTTGTTTGAATAAGCTTCAAAGGATAAATCATGGGTGAAATCCCTGAATGATGTTTTTGATCATATTGAAAAGAACCAAACATGGGATCTTATTACGAAATCCAAAAGTAATAATATGATTGGTACAAAGTGTATTTTCACGAATAAAATCAATGATCATGGTAATGTGGTTAGAAATAAGGTGTGATTGTTTTGTAAAAGATATTCACATATTGAATTTGTTGATGTCGAGGAAAAATTTTCTCTAGTAGCTAGACTAGAGTGAATCAGACTTTTTCTTTCCATGTAAATTCAAATAGGATACAAATTGTATCAAATGGATATCAAAATGGATTTCTTGAATGGTGTTCTTGAAGAAGACATCTACATTGAACAACCAGTGGGTTTTTTTCTTGGCAATAATTAAATGAAGGTTTACATATTAAATAAGGCTTTATATGGTCTGAAACAGGCACCATGGGCATGGTACTCTTGGTTTTATTCTTATATAAAGAAGATTGAATCTAAAATAGGGGAGTGGATAAGAATCTCTATGTGAAGAATTCCTAGAAAGATTAGTTCATGTAACTGGTGTACGTAAATGATATTATATTGAGTGGAAGTAGGTAGGTATGAGTGGATGAATTTTTCAATCACATGAAATCAAAATTTGAAATTTCTGTGATTGGTGAACTCACAAACTTCTTGGGGCTTCAAGTGACTGAAAGTAAAGACCAAACTTTTTTTCTCAGGAAACGTATGATAGGGGGTTGCTGAAGAAATTAAATATGCATAACTCCAAACCAAATTTGACACTAATTATGGTTTGAAATAAACTTGTAAAGCATGAGTATGAGACTTATAGTGACCATACCATGTACAGAAGAATCATCAAAATCTTACTCTACTTAATTACAACACAGCTAGATATTTTCTTTACAACATGTTTATTAGACCACCGTTAAATTAATCCAAAGGAAGAACATATGTAGGTAGTTAAATGAATCATTAGATATATTCAAGGTACTCACAATTATGGATTATTTTTTTCTACAGGAAGAGATAGTGAACTATCGACATTTTATGATGTTGAATGGGCTAGAGATGAGGTGGAAAGAAATTCCACAAGTGGTAAACCATTCATTATTGGAAATAAATGTTTAGGATGTTTGAGTAAGAAATAGTAAATTACTTATCCTAGTATTGTTGAATAATATTATATCTCCACTAAAAAAATTTCACTCAACTACTTTAGATGAATCAACAACTGACTGATATTGGTGATGAGGTGAAACAACCAATGGTGATTTATTGTGATAACAATAGTGAAATAGATTTTAGGAATAATTCTATACAACATTATCATATGAAACACATTGAAATCATATATCACATTATCGAAGAAAAACTTAAAAAAGTCATGATTAAAATAGATCATGTTGGAACTGATGATCAAGTGGCTGACATACTGGCCAATCCATTGTCTACACATGTGTTTGAGAATCATCGGTCGAACCTCAGTGTTAAACGATGTCCCAATGCATGAAGAGGTTATGGTTTTTCCCCTCACTATGGTTTTATTAACTATTTTAATTTTTTATGGCAGTGATGTAGGATTATGGGGGAGATACGATCCAGGGGGAGTGCGTTTTGAGCTTCGCACATTCAATAATAGGATCTTTGCATTTATTTTCAATGGGGTAGAATGGATAAATTCAATACTATGAGGTTGGAGGAGACATGAGGAGCTGTAGGAGAGTTGAGAAATAAAGGGGATAATAAAAAACATGTTTTTCAGTTTACAGATTTTTGAAAAATAGATTGTACATATTTAAGCATTCCAAGGCATGAGAACCCAATTAATGCTTACCCTATTATTTTCTATAATGAGCTTACTCACATATCCTTAGAGTGTTGGTTGAGTTTTTTCTTGTGTATAGTGTTTTTATAGTTGCAGGCGATTCATTGAATTTATTTTCAATATTTCAAACAAATCCAAAGCAGGTGTTTAAGATGACATAGTTTCCCAGTGTTTTCCAAATTATTAGGCCTCAAAATTGAGAGTTTATATTTTTGAAAAGGGAAGGTTTTCTAAAAATGAATCCATGTATCATGGTTCTCAGATCATAAAGGAAAATTGCAGATCACATAGAAGGTATGTTTAATGGATAGGAAAAACAAAAAAGGAAGGACTTCTGTGTAGCGGCACTATGCGGACCACAAAGTGTGGTATGCGAACCACCTAGGGAAAAAATATTTCAGTGAGACATGCGGTTCATCGGAGTAAAATGTTTCATGAAAGGATTGTGTTATGTGGGATGGCTCATCATTTTTAGAAACAAGGTTGTGATTTGAGGATCCGTAAAGGAATGATGTGTTATGTAGACCACAGAGGGAAAAACAGTTCACGAAAGGTGCAATACATGGTGATGGTTTTACTACATAGAATTTTTAATTATAAAGGATTAGAAATATTTTTGGATCTATTTTCCAATATAAGGAGCACTAATCCCATCATTAATCAGATCGATTTTATTAGAAATCCGAGAGGAATTTGGTGTCCAAAGTGGTTTGCAGGAAGAAAATCATGTAAAGGAGAAGAGGCTCATGAGGTGGATTCCACAAGAGAATAAGTCATCCACATATATATTCCATGAAAGTGGTTTTATAGGGAACCATATCCTAAAAAGGGAATATATTTTGCGAAAGAGGTGACGGTTCTCGGAAGAAAAACTTGTCCATGAAGTAGGGATGGTTCACGGAAGATGGTTTGGTCTATGGAGGAAGAAGTGGTCTGCAAAGGAGATATGGTACATTTAAGTGAAGGTATCATTCAGAGGATAGGTAGTCATTATTTAATGAAAATTAAGAGACCTACAAGTCCATAAACTGTGTGTGGATCTATCCCATGGAAGTGAGTAAGGGGGAGTCATTATAAGTGTACTGAAGGACACAGTGAGCTATCCATAAAATATTGTAATGGAAATTTTCCTGGAACAAATTTTTTTAAACTCTTTTACTCCAAAACTAGTGAATATTAGTGGATTTATGTATGAATGACACATTTTCGGCATATGTTCCTTGGACTATCCCATAGTAGTGAACCATGTAAAATTGATCTGTTACCTCTTTGCATGTGATTGTTTTTTTACTGCTCTTTCTCACTGGATAAGTTTAATATGTTCCTACCAATGTGGGAATAATATCTATCATATTAGAAGAAAAATTCGATTCCCTAATTCACCTCTCCCCTCTAAAGGTGTTTCAGGGTCCTTCAGAGGTCCCCTTTATGAGTCCTCCAAATGAAGAAATTAACCATCATGGTAATGCGCTTATCCCATAAATATTTTTCCACAGGATCTTTAATTAAATAGGATATTTCAATTTATTTTAATTGTAATATGCTGATAGATTCCCTCCTAAATATGTTAAGTCTATATAAGATTTGTATATTTTATGCCTTTGTTTTTATGAAGTGACTAAATGGAATTTTACTTAAAACTATGATTTTTAAGGATAATATATAAATTTAATATTTTAATATGCCTTGGAACTTAAATATGGATTTATATTAGTTTATTATATAATGAATTAAATCTTAAATTATTATTAAAAATCCCTCATTTTTCTAGAAATTGTGAATTCATGTGTTAAATTATTATTTAGTTATCAATGATTATCATTGAAATATTTGATGCCTAATTTTTTGTGTTGTATACAATTTGTATGGTCCAATATGATAGGCCTAGGAACAACTCATAAATCCTTTTTGGGTATTTAATCCACTGAATCCCTCACTTACACTACTCCCTTGTCAAAGCCTCAGATCAACACTCAGTTCATCTTTTGCCCAACTCAATTCAATCCTACTTATTGAGCCCTCCAAAGATGATAAAAACACACATATCTATGAACTACTTCTCAGAAATCAATTTTCACTACCTGACATTATCAAAGGACACACCTTGTTACCCTCTAATTCATGTCACTTGATTGACCTAGAATCATGAATCCTTAGTTACAGTGTACCCCAACCATCCTCAAGCACTTTACAATAGTCCATCTGTGGATTACAAGGATTATGTTGAACCAGAGTATCCAATTGAATCTAGATTCGATTGGGGACCTATAAAATCAAAAAAAATTAAATCAATAGTACCCAAATAAATTGATTTATTTTCTCCAATTCCACCTATTCAATAGGGGAAACCAGTCTTCCTAACTCAATCTACACTTATCCTATTGGGAATGTATGTGGATAATGGAATGCATTTGTCTTGGATAGTAGTTGATGGATCCCATTGAGGCATGTTACGATTTATATCTCATTAATATATGCCCCCCCCCCCACTAAATAGGTAGTATAATGGGTTGTTTTTTAATCCTCTTTAGTATATAATGGTGACTTGATAATCTTTACTTGTACTTAGTGAAGAGTATCCCTTGAAAAAGATATATAAATAGGAGAGTAATGAAGGTACTTGTTGTCGCACTCCAATTAAGTGTCTTTGATGCTTGTAGAATACTCTGAGAGAAATAAAAAACTTTGTAATAATTTGACTACTTAGGTTTGATGGAAGTGAATTTTTATTGATTTTTTTTATTTTTATATCCAATGGGGACCCCAATTTTCATGAATGGAATTACCCATTCATATAAGTTATCATACCCCTTGTAATTGCATTGATTCCTTTTATGGAAAGGCATGTCTTTTACAAACTTAATCATGTTTTTTATATCCCACAAAATCAATTATGTGTCCTATATTTCACCCACTAGTGAATATAGGTGTCTGTTAGATCATGGCTGATCTGATCAATAGACTTGATCTTACTCGTTTGGTGAACTGGTTAAATCAACCAGATGTACTCATTCAGTCCTGGCACAAACTGGTATGACCCACCAATTTATTGAAAAAATGAAGGCACCTCTAATCATCTTGTACTGACGTAGCATGTGAAGTGAAAATTTCTCCATCAAAACACAACATTATGGGGTTTCACATGCATGGATGGTGCAGTGAACCATCCCATATAAGATTATTCCCCTTACTTTATCATTTTTTTAATAATGATAAATATGTTTTCTTTAATAAAGGATACCCACTTCATACCACTTTCTGGTGTGGGATACCAAAAATGTCTCCCATTTTAAAAAAAATTAAAAACAAAACCATTTTAAATATTTTAAGAACACTTTAAAATTCCATAATCCACCACAATTATAAAAATATTACATTTTAAATTCAAGAATTATACTCTCTTAGAAAGAACATGCATAAATTTAGGTATCTAAAAATTTTAACCTTTTTATAGTAGAGAAAATTCAATGTTTAATATAGAAACATATGGACACTTCCCTAAATATATAGCTCTTATTATCGGTAAGATTCTTCCCATATAAGTATATTCAAATTCATTATTTATCTATCTACTCCTAGACATCATTATGTTTATTTATATTTATCATTTCAATAATGTTTGATAGGAAAAATTATAATCTCTTTGGAGACACCCCACTTCTACATTCACATAGGTGAACTAAAAAGTATTCTCCTGCTTCAACACATTTTTGATCTCCATGGTTCCTTAATATTTTCAAACTCACCCTCTTTTTATCATGGGAAACAAAAACCATTTTTCCTAGGATGTAATATATATTTGGTGTTTTGTTTACACATATGATAGAATTTAAAATATTGAATTTATATACCCAAATTTATCACATGTTAAGTTGGGGTCACATCATCAATAAATTTTGAAAATCACTTTAAACCCATTGAAAATGAATTTTTGTACATAAACTTCCTTTAAAGTCCCTTTGTTAGTGGATCTACCAAATTTTGGATTAATATAACAAAATCTATAATTATGATACTATATTTTATCAACTATATCACATATGGAAGAGATTCATCAGACACAAGTATAGGGAAAGATAGAATTAATGGGATGTTGGCTCAAGAAAACCATTGTAGCTAGAAAGAATGATGATTGAACTATTGGAGGTGTTGGAGGATAATATTCGGTGGGTAGTAGGGAGTGGTGAGATAAGGTACTGGAAAGATAACTAGAGTGGAAATAATATCTTTTACCTAGGATTCCCAGCTATGAATATTCTATTCAAAAAATCCTCTAAATACCCTGACTTCATTCATGTAATGATTGACTCCTAGAAATATGAGATGTTTGAGAATATCACTTTGACATGTGAACTTTATAGATGTTTCCTAGCTACCTTGACGATTGGGGGGTTTAGTGGTAGTGATCTGCAAAAGATAATGAAGGTAAGGAGTGGTTATTATGATTGGATGAATGTCCTGTGGTGAAAATGGATTCCCACAAAGATGAACATCTTTATTTGTGGGATGAGAAATCATGATCTACCAATGTATTATAATATACAAAAAAGAGTAATTTTGACAGCATCTTGATGTTGGTATTTCTCTTAACCAAGAAAATAATAAATATGGAACCTATTGTTTAGGAGTGATGTGGCCGGGAGGATTTAGAGCACCCTTCAAGGTTGTATGGGTATGAAAAGAGGAGGAGAGTTGATGGGAGATTTTATTGCTTCCTAGATTCATGGATCGGATCTCAATAGCAAGGAGACTAAAGCTGAGTGTATGGTGTTGTCTAATGTCTACTGGATTATTTGGGAACTCCATAACAATGATTGGGAAGCAAGATGAGTTTCTTGGATTTCATACAGGTTATAATATTCTCATTATGGTAGAGTTGGGTGGGATTCAGACTTGTGGGTACACTTCTTATTCTCTGAGTAAGCTCATACTGAGTGTGGCCCTTTCTTTAGAGGGGAATTCAAGGTGTGACAGGGGGTGTGGTTGTACTGGATACCTCCAACAATGGTCCTAAAACAAAATGTGGATGGATCATGTGTAGGGGGGTTAATGAGAGGTGTAGGTATCATATGATATGGTAAGGCGTCAGTCATCTTGGGATTCATCCCCTTCTATGGTACTAGTAATTCTCTCAGTGTTGATGTGAAGGAAATGATCAACACTCTTAAACTATGTAAATTATACCAAATTATGGTCATGTAGGTGGAAACGGAATCCAAAATCCTTGTTTGGATGATTCAAGGGAAGTATAATACCCCTTGGGAGATGACATACTTCATTATAAAGGGAAGGAATATTTTAAACCAAGGCGTGAATGTTGGGCATACATGGAGAGAAGGAAACCTTTTGGTAGATGATTTATCTAGCAGAGGTACACCAAGTGAGGCGGTCACTATTTAACTCAATTTGGGATCTTTTTCAAGGACGTCTATTACCATTTTTAGGGGTGACACCCCTGGTATAAACTATTTTTGTACACCTTGAATTATGTATGTTTCCTTTTTTTATAATAAAAAATCAACTTGTCTGTCATAATAAATTTTAACCAGAGACATCGACTAAGGCTATAATGAAAGATTTAATAAAATATATCTAATCAATTCTTCTTTTATTCTAGTAGATTATAAATTTAAAAACTCAGAATCCATTGTGTAGTCCATAATCCTTATTTGTTTCTTTGATCCCTGAGATACTATTTCACCTCCAAGTGTGAAATACCAACCCCTCATTAGGGACTGGTCCTCCAGATTAGTGATCCAACTTGACTAAAAAAATACTTACAACATCCTTGGGTTTCCACTATAAAATATAGAGTAATACATAGTACCTTGAATATATTTGAGTGTTATTTTAAGCATATACCATTATGAATAACATGTATTACTTTTATACCTACTCAACATTCCTAAAACATAAGTAATATAAGTTATTGTGATTATTAGGAAATACATGAGACAGTAGGTTTTGTGTGTAGTGGATGATTCCATTAATGGTATGCCCATCTCATATTTTAGTCTAAAATCACCTGTTATCATTGATTCACATGATCAAAATATCATTTCCAATAAAAAAATATTAGTTCACGTAACTGGACTAAAACACTAGAACAGAAAGTGAAGGATCTTCACATATATTTTATAATTAATTTATGAGCAGATATAGAGTTACCTCAACTCAAAATTCTCTCTTCATTGATTATTCGGTGCAATAAATCGCATCACACCATCACTGTATTGAAATATTCAAGTAAATAATCACTCAAATATTGATCCACAGATGCACCATAATCTCTAAAAGATGTTTTGGAATCATCGGGTGCTAGCACTTCCAATCCATATTTCTTGTGTTGTTCCTGGTTGATCGAAGAAAAATTATTCTCAAGAGAGGAAAAACTCTTGATGTACTCTTGTTGGATTGAGAGAGGAGGGTATGAGAGTACTCTAGATCTGTTGATATATCTCTAAGGATTGATATAGTCTCACTATATCCATTATTAACCCCAACTGGAATTTTTGGAAAGTGGTATAACTAGATATTTGTTATAG